>CM072998.1:159940225-164940225 GCA_037038555.1 Rhynchonycteris naso
GACTATTTTTACATTTATGCCTACTTGAAGAGCCATGATTCAATCTTAAAACAAAATAAGAGAGTGTTTTTATCAGATAATATTCTTTTACATTTAAAAACAACTACAATTATGTAAAAGTGATGTTTGTAAACCATTAATTGCCTTGTGGTTATGTTCAATCCCAGAGTCATTGCCCTTTAACTCCAATTTAAAAACCAATGAATACCATTAACTGTAACAAAAAGAAATTAAAATTACATAAAAACTAAAGCATGCACCGAAAAACAAATTTCAGATTTGGAATCAGCGATGCAGAAGTATGTAGAAAATGTTCTAAATCCTCATGCAACAGAAAATGGAAAATAAAAATTGTTCCCCAGTGTTATCATAATTTATCAACTCAGAGTTTTCATAGGTTGTGAGATATATCGTAATTTACACAATAGCAGAAAAAGAATTAAGAATGATAAGATGGTATCAATGGTGTACTCCACCCAGATTTCATAGATGTAAGATGTGAGAAAGCATATATCTTATAATAGATAAAATAAAGTACAGATGGTCCAGGACTGACATTTTTTTATTTTATAATGGTGTGAAAGCAATACACATTTAGTAGAAATGGTACTTGAATTTTGATTTTTTTTTTCCTTAGCTACCCACATGAAGTCATGAGATCATGAGAATAAACCACCAATATTCTACTATGTGTTTATTGTGTTAGATGATATATCCCACATGTGGGCTGATGTGTTTTGAGCATGTATAAGGTACATGAAGCTTAGTTATGCTATGCAGTAGGCTACTTACATTAAATACTTTTTTTCCTTTTTTTTTTTTGGATCAAGAGAGAGGGATAGGTAGGGACTGACAGACTTGAAGGGAGAGAGATGAGAAACATCAACTCGTAGTTGCAACACCTTAGTTGCTTATTGATTGATTTCTCATATGTACTTTGACTGGGAGGCTCTGGCTGAGACTGTGTCCCCTTGCTCAAGCCATTGACCTTGGGCTCAAGCTGGTAACCTTTAGGTCAAGCCAGTGACCTTGGGGTCATGTGTACAATCCTATGCTCAAGCTTGTGACCTGGCACTCAAGCTGGTGAGCCTGCATTCAAGCCAGATGAACTTGTGCTTATGCCAGTGACCTCAAGGTTTCAAACCTAGGTTTTCAGCATCCCAAGCTGATGTTCTATCTACTGTGCCACCACTTGGTCAGGTGCATTAAATGCTTTTTAGACATACAATATTTTCAATTTACAATGGATTTTTTTATATCTTTCTACATTGTAGGGTCAAGGAGCATCTGTATACATTTTAATGGTGACATATCTTTGTCTTCTGTTTCAAAACATTTATTATGCTTGTACTAAAATAACTTTTGTCAAAGTAAGCTAACAAAAATTATACTGGAATAGTTGTGTTTGCAGAGATACTGATCATTTTTAATGTGATTTCTCTGTCACTATCTAGACAACTTTCTAACTCTCAAGGCCTATTTGTGATGCTTCTTCTTCCCTCCCTAGTTCTACAAAGGATGTACCTTCCCTTGTCTGATGTCATGTAGAGATCCATTTTACTCTGTGTCCTTAATATTGCAGTAACTTTTTTTTTCTTTTATAGTTGTAAGTCCCTTGAGCGAAGGCTTGCTCTAGATGGATCCCTGGCTTGATCATTGACTTGCATATGTATTTGTTCAGCAAAATGATCTGAGTTGATATAGCTGCCATGTTAAATGTTTTCCTCAAAATTACTTCCTACCCTCTTTTGTTCTTTATATTTGATACTCTACATTTTTCTCTTATTAAAGCATTTCTTAAATAGCAAATATATATGTGTATATACCATGTTCTTCTTTTTTATGCCCTGAACTCCTGTGGAAAAACTCCCTCATGCCCATACTATAACTAGAGTTTACCTACAAAGATTAATCAGAATAGGATCCTGCCTCTCATTCCTTAAGGATAATGAATGAGAGGTAGGAAGTGTAAGGAATAATAGAACAAGGCAGTTGTTAAATAATCAAGTAAAAATCAAGAAGGCTTTTATTACCTTCAGGGACTTTGAGATTTATGGTGTATTAACTCATTTTGATCTTTGATTTATATTTTTATTATTACTTAATTTTTATTTTTTTGCTTATTCCAGTGGTGGGATTTAGATAATTTAACAACAGGTTCTCTGCCCTAATTATCGTTTTAAGCATTAAATGATGTACCAAAAGGTAGTTTATTATTTCATGCATTTAATACTTAAACAAGAAAAAAAAAGAGGTACATAAAACTAGATTATGTTATAAGAAAGAGTTCTAAAATATTAATGAAAAAAATTAAATAATTCCTGACATAAAAACAATAAAACTGTTAAGATATTTCCATATTGCTTATATATTTTCTTTTTGTATTTTTCCAAAGTTAAAAGCAAGGAGGCAGTCTGGCAGACTCCAGCATGCACCTGACTGGGATCCACCTGGCATGCCCATATGGGGGTGAAGCTCTGCCCATCTGGGGCATCGCTCCATTGCAATCGGAACCATTCCATCACCTGAGATGGAGGCCATGGACCCATCCTCAGCACCTGAGCCAACTTTGTTCCAATGGAGCCTTGGCTGCAGAAGGGGAAAAGAGAGATAGAGAGGAAGAAAAAGGGGAAGGGTAGAGAAGCAGATTGGTGCTTCTCTTGTGTGCCCTGACTGGGAATTGTACCTGGGACTTTCACACACCTGGCCGATGCTCTACAGCTAAACCAGCCAGCTAGGACCTCCATATTGCTTCTTGATTGGCATCCTCACTTAAAATTTTTTTCTCCTATAGATGGAATAACCATTACTACAGGCACTTAGAATATGATGTTGCACAGATGAACACACACAAAAAAAGAGTGAATAATGTAAACTTGTGATTTCCACATTGAGTGGCTGCCCAGGAGCCCACATTGGATAGAACCCTGATTACAAGTGTCATTTTAACAACCGGTTCACTGAACTAATCAAAAAATTAGGAATTGGTTCTGCCGAACCAGTATAAACTGGCTGAATTCCACCACTGGCTTATTCCATAGTTTTCTAGAACCACTACTTTAAAAATCCAAATTCATTTGATTAAAAAAAGCAGCAGAAGAAGGTTGGAAAGCATTTGAGTTTATTTTTTATAGAGTTTAAAAAGGAAGTCAGAGCAAGTAGAACTTGGAGAAGTGAAGGGTACTGGAAGCTTTTCTCCCACCTGGTAATTTTAGGACAATGTTGACTTTAGCAGTTGAGATGAGAAGGAAATGGCTGAAAATATAGGTTTATCCTCTAGTCATTAAAATAGCAGATTACTTCTCAAGAATGCATTAAACTCCACCTCATCTTGTAGAGTAGGGATGTTATTGTAACCTTTACTGCACCCTCAGTTACAGTCTCAGACAGTGGTTCTTAACCTAGGTTCTATCGAAACCTAGGGGTTCGATGAGTTGGTCTCAGGGGTTCGAAGAAGCCTCTTCCACGGAGGCCAGAATAAAGTAATACCATAATTTGTTGTAAGTTCATACACTTTGTTGGTTTTGTTCTTTGAGCAAGGTGATGTTCATGCACGGCTCATTTTGTGCACCAGTAATAAAAACATATATCTATGTCTTGAATTTGGAAAATAAATCATATTTTATTTATCACTAAAGAAGGGTTCAGTGAATGCACATATGAAACTGGTGGGTTCGGTACCTCAAAAAAGGTTAAGAACCACTGGTCTAGGATTATAAATAATCGATGTTTCTTGGAGTTTGGACTATGAGTCACCAGCAGCAACAGTACCTATGAGTTTGTTAGAAAAAATAATTTTCAGACCCACTCAAGACCTACTGCATAAAAGAACCCAAAAAAGGAAACTAGAAAGCTGTGTTTTAACAAGCCTTTCTGATTCTTATATACATTTAAGTTTGAGAACTCCTAGTCTAAAGATATTTCAACCTTGCCGTATTGACATTTGGGAGCAGATGATTCTTTGTTATGGAGGGTTGTCCTGTGCATCATAGAAATTTTAAGAGCATGCCAGTAATACATTTCCAATTTTGAAAACTATACATATCTTCAGATACTGTTAAATGTCCTTTAGGGGTCAAATTCTACCTCTGATGCGAGCCTACTTAGTTGGAATAATTTGTTCACACTATTATGTGACCTAATTTGGTCCAATCCAGCTAAAGCGATTGATTATATTTGGTAGATGAGAAAAGAAGGGGTGGGTCTTTATTGTCTGGATGGTATGCCTCTTTTAAAGCTCAAGATTGCCACAGATTTTTTTCCATGAGTAAAGCTGACCAGGAATAAAGCACACAAATAAACAGAATGATGAATTGACAGAGCCAATGATCAAATTTCACTTCACCTGGAGATTCAACTACCTTTGTATTCCTTATTTATATAAACCCAACTTTCATTTTTCCTTTTAAACCAATTTAGTTGTAACTTTAAATTCCTTGAAAATTTCTGTTTCTCTGCTGTCTAATGTCTTGCAACAGTCTTTTCATATTCTTCTTAAATTTTCTGTACTTTCTTTACTCTTATTCTCCTTCCTCCCCCAAACCATCATCTTTCAAAGATAGTCTCCTGAACTCATGATTTTCCCTTAAGTGTCCTCATCTTGGAACACATTAATTCACCCATAATTTTCATATGACCTCTGAATGAATGACTTTTAGAAAGAGAATTTCAGTTTCAAACTACATGTGCTTTTCCACTTATTCTTAATTTTTTAATTTTTTTTGGTGATTGTGTGCATGTATATGTGTTCCTGAGTATATTGCTAATATATAAAAATATGTTAAAATATTTATACCTGGTTCCCAGTATCTATGTAAAATTAACTGAGGAACTTTTATATTTTATCTGTAGATCCTCTTGGATAGTCTATGCATATGACATCTTTAATTGTGAAAAATTTAATTATTACTTTTTTTGTTGTTGTTGTTTCTGAAGTGAGAAATAGGGAGGCAGAGAGACAGATTCCTGCATGGACCCAATGGTGATCCACCCAGCAAGTCCACTAGGGGGCAATGCTCTGCCCATCTGAGGCATTGCTCCATTGCAACTGGAGCCATTCTAGTATCTGAGGTGGAGACCAAGGAGCCATCCTCAGCACCCAGGCCAACATTGCACCAATGGAGCTTTGTATGCAGGAGGGGAAGAAAGATAGAAAGGAAGGGGAAAGAGTGGAGAAGCAGATGGGTGCTTCTCCTGTGTGCCTTGGTCGAGAATCAAATCTAGGACTTCCACACACTGGGCCAATGTTTTGCCACTAAAGCAACTGGTCAGGGCTTCCAAATGTTTCCTTTTAATCTTTTATTGCATTGTCTTGCCCAAATGCACTGGCTATGAATTCTAGTATCGATGAGGAGAACTGACAGCTGAAATTCTCATCTGTTTAAATATATTACATAAGATTATTCAGGAGTTAACATTAGTTATTATAATTACTGTTAAGAGTTTGTGAATATATTTTATAAAATTAAAAACATTTTCTTTCAATTTGCTAAATATTTATCATTATTATTATTATGAATAACTATTGAATTTTATTAGGTGCTTATTCTGTCTCTCTTGAATTAACAAAGTATTTTATATTTTGTACTTAATACAGTGAATAACATTTATTAATAATCAAATGTTAAAATTGTGTTTCTATAACATATCTCTTGTTCTTAATGTATGTATGTGAATTCTGTTGGTAATATTTTGTTTATAATATATTGTTATTTATCATTTGTAACTTTCTTATTAAGTAATTCTATTAAGAATTCTTTGCTTCATAAATTGAATCAAAAATATTTCCCATATTTCTATTTTCAGAGACAGTTTCTGTGTTTTTTACTGTTACTATTTGGTATAATTCACCTGTGAAGCCATATATGTTGAAACATAATTTATGAGTGAGGTGTAAACCTCACAGTTAAATAAAAAATAAATATACCTTTATTCAAATTATATACTTATTTTTGTGTCATATTTGGTATGTTTTATTTTTCAAGAATTTGTCCAAGTTTTCAATATTCAATTTATTGTTGGCTCTGTGCATAATATTTATTAATTATCACATTAATGTTTGGAGGATTCATAGTTATATACCCTTTTTAGACAAGTCTTGGAAATTTATTCTCTTTCTTATGTTTTTTCTCTTTCTAATATTGACAGGTATTTAAGAATTTTATTAATTTCTCAAAAACTAACTTGTAGTTTTAATGGGTGTCTCTATAAGCATGTCATTTTCTTTATCTGCCAATAGTTTATTTTTTAAATTTATTGAGGTGATATTGATTAATGAAACTATATAGAAATAAAGTGTAAATTTTATAATATATTATCTGTATATTGCCTTCTGTGTTCACAACGTAAAATCAAATCTTATTCTATTACAACATACTTGAATTCCTTTAACTCCCACACCCTTTTCTCTGGTAGCCACCATACTATTGTTTGCATCTATGAGTTTTTGTTTGGTTTTTTTTTTCTTGTTTATTTCTTCCTTCAGTTTTATGTTCCAAATGTGAACAAGATCATATGTTCTTGACGTTTTTTGTCTGACTTACTTTGCTTAACATAATATTCTCAAAATCCACTAATGTTGTTGCAAATGATAATATTTCATACTCTCTTATGGCTGAGTAGTATTCATTGTATATGTGTACCACAACTTCTTTATCCAGTTATCTATCATATGACACTTTGGTTGTTTCCTTGTCTTGGCCACCATAAATAATGCTGCAATCAACATACAGGTGCATAAATCATTGCAAATAAGTCATTTCAATTTTTTTGTGTCATATGGTAACTTTATTCTTCACTTTTTGAGAAGTCTTCACACTGTTTTCAATAGTGACTACTAGTTTCCTTTCCCATCAACATTGAATGAGGCTTTATTTTTTTTCACAACCTCTTCAACTCTTATTATTATTATTTTTGTTGGTAATAGTCATTGTAACAGTGTGAGGTGCTATCTCACTGTAGTTTTGATTTTTATTTACCTAATGGGTAGTGAGGTTGTCCATCATATATCTGTTGGCCGTTTATATGTCTTCTCAGGAAAAGTTTCTGTTCAGGTTCTATGCCCAATTTTTACTGGAATGTTTGTTTTTTGGTATTGAGTTGTATGAGTTCTTTATCTCTTACAGATTTTAACTCCTTGTCAGAGCTGTTTGCATTTTGTTTGTTAGTAGTTTATTTCACTGTACAGAAACTTTTTAGTTTGATGTAGTTTCATTAATTTATTTTGCCTTTATTTTCATTGCTTTGGGGTCAAATGTATAAAATCCACTCTAAGACCTTAAATATATTTATGTAATTTATTGTCCTGGTCTTATATTTAGGTCTTTGATCCAGTTTGAGTTCATTTTTGCATATGAGGACAAACAGTAATCTATATCATTGTCTTACATGTTGAAAAGACTTTCTTTTTTCTCCATTTGGTGTTTTTGGCTCCTTTGTCAAAAATTATTTGCCCTTATACAAGTAGTTTTATTTCTGAGGTCTCAATTTTCTCCATCGGTCAATATAATTTATTGCCAACACCATGCTTTTTTATCATGGTTCTGTGGTATAATATGAAGTCTAGTAGTGTGATACCTCTGGCTTCATTCTTCTTTTTTTTTTTTTCAGTTCTCTTTCTTTAAGAAAATGACATTGAGATTTTAATGGGGATTGCATTAAATCTGTATATTGCTTTGGGTAATATAGCCATTTTATCTATGATGAATTTTTTAATCCATGAACATAGAGTATCTTTTTATTTCATTACATCTTTTTCATTGTCTTTTAATAAGTCATCATTGTTTTTAACAACAAGGTGTTTCACATACTTCCTTAAGTTTATTCCTAAATATTTGATTATTTATGTTGCAATTGTAAAAAGAAAAGGTATTTTTTTTAATTTTATTATCTAAGGATTCATTATTGACATATAAGAAAGCAGCAGATTTTTGTGTATCAATTTTATATCCTGGTACTTTACAGTATTTATTGTTTCTAAGATTCTAAGAGTTGGGGAGGGTTTTCTGTATACAGAATCATGTCATCTGCAAAAATGACACTTTTACTTGTTGTTTCCTAATTTGGATGCTTTTATTTCCCTTTCTGACATCATTGCTCTGGCTAGAACTTTCAGAACTATGTTGAATAATAGTGGTAAGAGTAAGAAGCCTTGTTTTCTTTCTGATTTTAGAGAAAAAGCTTTCAAGTTTTCACAATGGAGCATAATACTGGCTGAGGGTTTTCATAAATGACCTTTAATATGTTGAGGTACTTTTCTTCTAAACATAATTTATAGTGTTTTTTAAATCATAAATAAATGTTGCATTTTATCAAATGCCTTTTCTGCATCTATTGATAAAAATTATTATTTTTTGTCCTGTGTTTTATTAACATGGTGTATTACATTGATTGATTTGCATGTGTTGAACCATTCTTATGCCCCAGGGAAAATATCCCACTGAACTGTGATGTATTATTTTTTTAAGGTATTGTTGTATTCAATTTGCCAGTATTTTGTTTAATATTTTTGCATCTGTATTTATCAGAAATATTTGTAGCTTTCTATTTTGTGTTTTTCTTGCCAGGTGTTGGTGTCAGGATTATGTTGGTTTCAAAAAATGTGTTTAAAAGTATTGCCTTTACTTCAATTTTATGGAAGAATTTGAGAATGATAGGTACCAAATGTTCTTTGAATGCTTGGTAAAATTCACTAGTAAAACCATCCAGTCATGAACATTTATTCTGGGGAAAATATTTTACATTTGTTTGAATTTCCTTATTGTTTATTGGTTTATTTAGGTTTTGCATTATCTTATGATTCAGTCTAAGAAGGTTATATAGTTCTAGGAAGTTATCCATCTTTTATGAATTATTGATCTTGGTGGCATATAGTCTTCTACAGTATTCCAGTATGATCCTTTGCATATCTATGATGTGTATAGTAATCTCTCTTTTATTTCTGATTTTGTTTATATGCATTGTTTCTCCTTTTTCCTTAGTGAAACTAGTCAGGGGTGTTTCTACTTTTTTAAAAATGTAATGTTATATTGTTTACTTGGAATACCTCCTATTTTTTGAAATAGGCCTTGGAATGATATAAACTTCTCTCTTGTTACTTTTTTCATTGCATCTCAGAAGTTTTGATATGTTCTATTTTCATTCATATTTGTCTCTATATATCTTTCAATCTCTCCTTTATTTTCTCTTTGACCAAGTCAAAGAAAAAATAGTATGTTGTTTAATTTGCACATTTCTGTGGGTTTATTTACTTCCTTTTGCAGTTCATTTCTAATTTCAAAGCATTGCAGTCAGAAAATATACTTTGTATAAAATTAACCTTTTATAATTTGGCGAGGCTAGTTTTGTGACCCAACATGTGATTTAAGAATGTCCAATGTGCCTGACCAGGCAGTGGCGTAGTGGATAGAGTGTCGGACTGGGATGCAGAGGACCTAGTTTTGAGACCCCGAGGTTGCCAGCTCCAGCATGGGCTCATCTGGCTTGAGCAAAAAGTTCACCAGCTTGGACCCAAGGTCGCTGGCTCCAGCAAGGGGTGGCTCAGTCTGCTGAAGGCCCATGGTCAAGGCACATGTGTGAAAGCAATCAATGAACAACTAAGATGTCGCAACGGCAACAAAAAACTAATGATTGATGCTTCTCATCTCTCTCTGTTTCTGTCTGTCCCTATCTATCCCTCTCTCTGACTCTCTCTCTCTCTCTCTCTCTCTCTCTCTCTGTCCCTGTAAAAAAAAAAAAAAAAAAAAAAAAAAGAATGTTCAATCTGCCCTGGAGAAGAATGTATAATCTGATATTCTGTGATGTAAATGTTAATTATGTCCATTTTGCCTTACATGTCTTTTAAGGCAAATATTGTTTTATTGATTTTCTTTTTAGATAATTTATTTAGAGCTGTCACTGGAGTATTCAGCTCCATGATAATTGTTGTGCTTCTGTCTGTTTCTCTTTTTAGTTCTGTAAGTACTTGCTTCTATTTTGCTGCTCCATGGTTCAGTGAAAAAATACTAAGAAGTGTTATGTCTTCTTGCTGTTGTGTCCCTTTCATCATATAAAATGTTCATTACAAAAACACGAACTCAAAAAAATTATAAGACTCTAAAAATAATCAAGAAAGATACAAAAAATGGAAACATATATTGTTTTTAAAATTAGAATTAATATTATTAGAATGTCCATACTACCCAAACAATCTATAGGTTATATGTAATTCTTATCAAGACATCAATAATATTCTTCAAGGAACTGTAACAAATATTCTAAAAATAAGTATGGTACCACAAAAGACCCCTAATAGCTACAGAAATCTTGAGGAAGAAGAACAGAGTTGGAGGAAGCAAGCTACTTAATATTGAACTTTTCTACAAGACCATAGGAATCAAAACTACATGGTACTGGCATAAAAACAGACATATAGCTCAATGGAACAGAATAGATACCCCAGAAATGAAGCCATGCCTTAATGATCAATTAATTTTTCTTTTGATTCTGAGAGTACATTTATTAAAGCTTGGGACAGCAAAACAAAAAGGGGCTAAGAATAGAAGAAACAACATTATAGGGTCCAGGCACAGCTGTTTTGCTCTTTAAAAATGTTATATGAAAGAAATGAGCTTAGGCAGGGTTGATTTGGCTCACTGAGAAGTAAATGTCACAGTGACAGAAGTGAGCCACTGGACTCAATAGTCACTTCAACCCTGTGGGAGGAAGTCAAATCCCTCAATATTCGTCTCATTTACTCCACACTCAATCTCTTTCACAGAGCCTCTTAACACTGCTAACCTGTCCTCTACTAAAGCCAATAGTGCTTCCATTGGCTTACTGACAAGTCAGAGAAAACAGGGCTCTGGAGATCGGTTCAGGGGGTACCTCTGAGAGAGCCACTACTGAGGATGGGAGGGCCCAAAGGGTTGACTGAGTCAGTTTAAAAAGTAACAACCCACAGACACGCAGTACCTTTATCTGCTTCCTAAAACAACTTGCTGCACAAGTAAGAAAAATAAGATATGTAAATGGTCAAGACAGATGGTCTGAAACTCCCCTTCACTACCCTACCCTCCCAAAAACATAAGAGACACATAGATCTACAGACAAAAGGGACAGCACTTATCACGTGAAAGCTATAAAGGTATAAAATATTCAAGAAAGCCAACTTCAGGAAGACAGTGTCTTGATACCTATTGGGTCACACGGCTTTGCCTGCAAATAAATCTCTTTCTTCCAGCATGATGTCTAGGTGTGTTTGTTCTCCACAAGTTGCTTCCTTTGTTCAAGCAACAAAGTTTCTGTTGCATTCGTTAGGAAGCATGGAGGAATGGCTCCCACATTTGGTAGACTTTGGGAACCTCCATTGGAGAGCCCCTGAACTGCCCTGTAGACAAGGCCCACCGAACATGCACTGAGGCTTTCCCCAAGATGCCTCTACAAGATGGAGCAAGGGGAGAATATCTTCCATCAGGCCCAGAAAGAATCAGACAAAGGAGAAATGGGAAATCAATGATGAAACTGAGTTACAGTAGGGCAAACTGGGCAAGGGTAGCTAGCTAAGAGGTCCTGCTTCAGTTAGGCTGATGGGAGGACTGATCACCCTCCAGAGGACAGGTTAGCAGTGTTAAAAGGCTCTGTGAAAGAGATTGAGTGTGGAGTAAATGAGATGAATATTGGGGATTTGACTTCCTCCCACCGGGTTGAAGTGACTATTGAGTCCCAAGCCATGGGTCCATAGGGTACCTTGTATGGCTCAGAACCAGAATTGCATGCTGATGGTTTATATCAGCCTGCCATAAGCCAAGATGGTCTAATATCTCTGCAAGGAAAGCAGCCATTGACGGATGAAGTGAGTGAAGTCCTTTCCAAATTCCCCCCACTATTTCCCCATTTCCTGCATGTGGTGTAACCATTGTCCTTTATAGAAGGTATGGGAGGTTCACAAAGAAAATCAACCCTGACCATGATGACCAAGAACTTTAAGATCACAAGAGAAGTTACCAACAATTAATTATATACTAATTACTGGATGCTCTAGAAAAAAGAAAAACCCAGTATATTCTAGAAACATGCAGCCTACCAAGACTGAATCATGAAGAAACAGAGAATATGAACAGATAAATAGCAAGTAAGGAGATGAGAGCATTAATCAAAAATCTCCCAAAAAGAAATACCAAGACCAGATGGTTTCATGGGTGGATTCTATCACATACTTAAAAGTGAATTAACAGCAGTTCTTCTCAAATGCTTCTAAATAATTGAAGAGGAGGACCTCCAAACTCATATGATAAGACCAGCACTATTCTCATACCAGTGCCAGATAAGGGCACTACAAGAAAATTATTGGCCAGTATTTCTGATTAATATTGATGCAAAAATCTTCAACAAAATACTGACTAGCCAAATTTGGCAGCACATTGAAAGGATCATAAACCATGATTAAGTGAGATTTGTCTCTGAAATCTGTTGCAGGCTACAAAATCAATTTTTTGGTATAGATAGAAGATCATACCTCACCCTATCTTTGATCTTTAGTAGTGGTAAAGTCAATGGTTGTGTGATTATTTACCAGTGGAGGAGGGAAGCAGAGTAGACAGAGGAGGAATAGAGTGAGAGACAATACTGTGGTTGACTAAACAATATGCAAAAATGGTCAAAGTAATGTTTAATAGTCAATTTAACTTGATTTCATTTCTGCAAAATAAAGGTCTTCTGTCACTCCCCAAAAAAAGAACTTTAAAAAGGGTCCTCAGGGGATTATGGAGTCACCATGGCTCTAGGGAAATTGAGAACCTTGTGTGAACTGAAATAGCCAAGTCCGGGGTTGGGTGGCCAGCAGAAGGAAGTTTGGATAGGTCTATTGTGCAAAAAATGTAGCAGGTGGTCACAGGAGATCCAGGCCACCCAACCAGTTTTCTTATATAGACACTTGGCTTATGCTAGTATTGCTCAAGCTTTTTGGTTCACTTGCTTGGACTTAAAAGATGCCTTTTTCAGTATAAGATTAGCTCTTGAGAGCTGTGAGCTGTTAGCCTTCTAGTAAGACCACCCACCTACAAGAGCAAAGGTGCAGCACACCTGTACCCGACTTCCACAAGGGATCAAGAACTCCCCCACTATTTTTAAGGAAGCCCTTGCTTGTGACCTCCAGCTGTTTCCAGCACAGGACATTGGATGCATCCTCCTTCAGTATGTAGACGACTTGTTGATGGGCCTCAAGACTCTGCAACAATGCACTCAAGGAACAAATGAGCTCTTACATCATCTAGAAAAAAAGTAGATATAAGGTCTCCAAGAAAAAGGCCTAGATCTGTCAGAGGCAAGTAAAGTACTTGAGATTCATTCTCCAGCAGGGCAAGAGGAGACTAAGAATGGAGCAAAAGGAAGCCATTCAAAACATCCTGATGCCCACCTCTAGGAAACAGGTCAGAGAGTTCCTGGGTACAGTAGGATTCTCCTATTTGTGGATCCCCAGTTTTGGAGTACTGGCAAAATCCCTCTATGAGGTCACAAAGGGGAGAGAAAAGAAACCCATGGAGTGGGAACTTGATCGAGACTGTGCTTTTCAGACTCTCAAAAAGGAATTGCAAGTTGCCCCAGAACTAGGCCTTCCTGATCTAGCAACACCTTTTATGCTGTATGTCTCTGAAAGAAGCAAGTCGATAGTAGGTGTGTTAACTCAGGACCTAGGTTCATGTCCTAGACCGGTTGCTTACTTTTCCAAACAATTAGATGGGGTTGATAAAGGCTGGGCCCCATGTTTAAGAGCATTGGCAGCTATAACTATGTTATTACAAAAGGCAGACAAATTAATTCTGGGACAAGACTTAAAGGTACAGGTGACACATGCCATAGTCACTCTGATGAATGCCAAAGAACATCATTGGCTCACCAATGCTGCCTCACTAAATACCATATCTTACTATGTAAAAATGAAAAACAGGGCAGAAGACTGTGAATTATGTGTCCACATCACCAAAGAGGGTCAGAGAGTTACTACCACCCTTTTATTCTACAGTTTCTATTAATATGAAGGAACTAGAAAAGGAACCTGTGCATATAATTAGACCCAATATTCAGTTTGGACCCAGGAAATAAGCATTTCTATGTCTGTTGTAACCCTACAAATCCCCCCACCTCAATAGTTTTTGAAGTAAAAGTGGCAGTAGAATGGTGGCGAAAATGGATAGAGAGACCAACAATGACCCAAACCAGGGTCAAAGGGACTCCCAGTCAGGTTACACTGAGGTTCGATGCATGTGCAGCCATGATTCATGCAGAAATAGGGGCTGGCAGTACTTGTGGGTTCCTCAGCTGAAAGGAATGCTACCAGGTAGAAAAAAAGTACATATGTTCACAAAGTTCCACCTGTGAAGCTAGCTGTGTATATTGGTCATGTGTCCTATGGAAAACTTGGGGAAAAGATAGATCAGAAAAAAGAAGGTACATCTGAGGAAGGGAGTAGCTCTGTCAAACTGCACACTACCCATGAGTGCAATCCCTTAAAACTAGTTATTACCAATTCACTGGGCCCCACTGGAAGGCTGGAGAAGTGTTAACACTTGGCATTGATGGAACAGGACTAGATCCTACTAATCCAATCATTATCTGATGATAGGTGCAGGGCCACCCAACCAGAACCTTTCAAGTCTATAAGTCTTTCTATAAAGAGGCAGCTAAACCCCTGCTCCTCCCCCCATTCCAATCCACTAAAATCTTATTCCTCGGATTGGCAGAAGGAATAGTTCATTACCTGAATGTCTCCTCCTGCTCTATGTGAGTGAATATTCTAATGGGAGATCAAAGGCCATGGGAAGCGAAGAAACTGGTCCCCTCTGAGGCTTTGCCAGATACCACCACGGCCTGCTCCTCTGACAGCAGTCAGAATATTTTAAAATATGTTATCATAGAACAGTATTGCTTAGCCAAAGAAGGAGAGAATTATACTTAATCAATTTGGGAATTGCCTTGCCTCAGTCAATGGTATTATAATGCATCCTCTAACAAGAGCACGTGGTGGGGAAACCACATAGAAAACATTCCGTTGGCCAGGTTTCCAGAGCTGGTCGAGGCCTGGTGCACCCCTTGCTGAGCACAAAATTGGGTAGCGCCAAACAAACTCTACTGGATCTGTGGAACAGGGCCTCCAGCCACCTCCTCAGAAATTAGGAAGGGAGTTGTAAAATTGGGATGATAACACATTCTTTCTTCTCTTATGACAGGAGAGCTGCTCAGCTACCCAGCCTCTCAGCCCTTGAGCTTAACAAAGACAGAAATCCAGAGAGGAGAACAAAAAAACAATGAGTGGCCCCCAGAATGGATAATCTAATTCTACAAGCCCACCACCTGGACAAAAGATGGATCTTGGGGATACAGTACCCCCATTTACATGCTAAACCAGATTATCCAATTACAGGTAGTCTTAGAAATTATTACCAATGACACAGAGAGGGCCCTAGGCCTCCTTGCACACTACCAAACCCAATTGCAAAATGCCATTTACCAAAACACATTGGCTTTAGACCAGTGGTTCTTAACCGTTTTTGAGGTACCGAACCCACCGGTTTCATATGCGCATTCACTGAACCCTTCTTTGGTGATAAATAAAATATAATATTTTTCCAAATTCAAGACATAGGTATATGTTTTTTTTACTGGTGCACAAAATGAGCCATGCATGAACATCACCTTGCTCAAAGAACAAAACCAACAAAGTACCTGAACTCACAACAAATTACGGTATTACTTTATTCTGGCCTCCGCGGCAGAGGCTTCTCTGAGCCCCTGAGACCGACTCATTGAACCCTTAAGGTTCGACAAAACCCAGGTTAAGAACCACTGCTTTAGACTATCTGCTGGCAACAGAAAAAAGAGTGTGTGGGAAATTTAATCTCACTAATTATTGCCTACAAACAGATGAACAGGGCCACGTGGTTGACGGTCTCGTAAAAAGGATGACAAAATTAACACATGTTCCAATTCAAGTCTGGCATGGATGGAACCCCAGCAGCCTTTCTGGGGGATGTTTCTCCACCTTAGGAGGGTTCAAAACCTAATAGAAGGCGTTTTACTAATCCTAAGAATGTTCTTGGTAGGCCCATGTTTGCTGCCACTCTTGATGAACAGCCTAAAAAGCATGGTAGAAGCAATAGTGCAACAACAAACCTCAGCCCATATACATTTTAGCCACCACTACCAAATTCTCCCTCAGGGTCCCGAAGAGAAAGTGAGACTCCAGTATAAAAAAACTTCTGCAGTCTCAAATGGAGAAATGAGGACAAAGGGCCCAAACAGTTGACTGAGTCAGTTTAAAAGGTAAAAATAACCCACAGCCATGAAGTTCCTCAATCTGTCTCTCTATATGCCTCTTTTCACTTATAAAAGAAAAAATTGACAAAGAAGAAAAACACTGACAATAAAATAAAGACAGTGATTTGAGAAAATAGAAACATGCAAATAAAAAATTAAAACTATATCACCATCTTATACCACATTTAAGAATAAACTTAAATGCATTAAGACTTAATTTAATATTTGAAACCATAAAAATCCTAAAAGAAAACACAGAAAATTAAAATCTGGAATTTCTTACAACAATGTTTTATATATATGCAAGGCAAACAAAAGAAAAAACTAAATGGAATTAAATCAAACTAAAAAGTTTTTGCATAGCAAAAAATACCGTCAACAAAATGAAAACAAAATCCACTGAGTAAAGGACATATTCACTAATGATACATTTGATAAAGGGTCATATCCAAAATTTATAAAGAACTTATACAACTCATCACCAAAAATAAATCTATTAATACATTGGGGAACAATTCTTTTTTTATTTTCTGTTGCATAAGGTATTAGAACTTTTTCTATATATTTCTGCATTGCTGATTCCAAATCTGAAATTCGTTTTTTGGTGCATACTCCATTTTTTACGCAATTTTAATTTCTTTTTGTTACAGTTAATGGCATGTATTGGTTTTTAAATTGGAGTTAAAGGGCAATGACTCTGGGATTGAACATAACCACAAGGCAATTAATGTTTTATAAACATACCTTTTTCATAACTGTAGTTGTTTTTCAACGTAAAAAAGTTATCATCTGATAAAAAAACACCCTCTTATTTTGTTTTAAGATTGAATTATGGCTTCTTCGAGTAGGCATAAATGTAAGAATAGTACTGACACCTTTTGTTATATATGTGGCTGTTACACATTTCAATGTCAAAGGTGCAATATTTCATCATTTGTGACAAATGCATATATTGCCTATTTTCAAGGTCCCCTTGGCGATCAAGACAAGAATTGGGCTCCTTCCATTGTGTGTCATAATTGTGAGGAAATGCTTCATGACTGGGCAAAAAGAAAATGCAAAGAAATGCCTTTTGGTATTGCCATGGTTTGGTGTGTACCTAAGGACTACAGCAGTGACTGTTATTTCTGTCTGATCCATACAAAGGGCATCGGAAAGAAAAAACGGCATATGATTGCATATCCTAATATTCCTTCAGCAATACGAACTATCCCACACTCTGAGACACTCCCGGTTCCAGTTTTCAAAGGTTGTATTTCTTCTAAGGACGAAGAAAGTAAACATGGTGATCAGGTGTATTTTGATAAGATGCATGAAAAATGGTTGTAGAATCTGAAGGGTCTTCTTCTGATGCCATGCAGTCATTAAGCCCTCAGCAGTTTAAACAACCCAAATTCAATGACTTAGTAAAACAACCCAAATTGAATGCCTATCAAAGAAAGCAGCTGAGTTATTAGCCTACAGGCCTCATGAAATGAATATAGTTCACCAGTCAGCTAAAGTATCCCATTTCAGGAAGCATGAACAAATTTTTGTGGACTTTTTGTTCTGGAGACACTTTGTTTACTGTCATGATATCAATAGTCTTCTCAGCCAGCTAGGTGTTACCACTTACAGTCTAACAGAATGGCAGCTATGTTTGACAGCTCTAAATGATGGCAGACTACTGCTGGAGCATCAAATGAGATTGTCCTCAACAAGTACACAAACGCAAGAGCTACAAATGCAAATTTTTGCCTGAATAGAATTTAAGTGTTTTGTGCAAATTTTATGATTAAAATAAGTGTTTTAATATGTTTTATTTTGAAATCATAGACAAATTCTGATGCAATCATATCTTTTAGTGTATTAGTGTATTTATTGCAGTATACAAATTATTATATTTTTACAAAGATGATGCCCAAGAAGACATTCTACTTCATTATGGTAAACTAAATGTTGAAAATTTTACAATAAGATGAAAACCTAAAATCTTGAATTGCAAAACAACTGTAGCTTACAGAGAAAAATTAATGTCAGATTTGAAATCAGCACACTTGGATTAGGTAAGAACAAGTGCTTTTGTGGATGTGACAAAAATTTTGTTCCCCAGTGTAATTTAAAAATTGGCAAATAACCTGAATACACACTTATCCAAAAAAGACAAATAGATGGTCACTAAATGCTCAACAGTGCTCAACATAACTAAGCATTGGAAAAATGTAAATTAAAATTACAATGAGATATCCCTTTACACCTGTCAGAATGGCTTTCATTAAAAAAAAAATATCAACAAATAACAAGTGTTGGTGAGGATATGGAGAAACTAAATTCCTGTGTATTCTTGGTACAACCACTGTGGAAAGCAGTATAAAGTTTCTTTAAAATATTAAAAATAAAATGGCCTTGTGACCCAGTGATTTTACTTCTGAAAATATCACAAAAAACCTAGAAACACTAATTTGAAATTATATATGCACCCTATGTTCATTGCAGTATATTTATTACAATGGCCATGATTTAGAAGCAGACCATCAGTAAATGAGTAGATTAAAAACCTGTGTTACTGGTGGCCAAGACCTGGAAACAGCCAAAATGTTCTTCAATAGAGGATTGGATAAAGAAAATGTGATACATATATACAATGGAATACTACTCAGCCATAAGAAATGATGACATAGTATCATCTACAACAACATGGATGGACCTTGATAACAGTATACTGAATGAAATAAGTAAATCATAGAAAGCTAAAAACTGTATAATTCCGTACATAGGTGAGACACAAAATTGAGACTCATGGACATAGACAGGGGTGCAGTGGTTACCAGGGGGAAAGAAACAGTGGAGAGGGAGGGGGATGGAGGAAGGGGAAGAGCTTAAAGAGAAACAAAATATAGGGTGACAGAATTTGATTTGACTTTGGGTGATGGGTATACAACATAATCCACAGTCTAAAGGATGTAGAGATATTTTCTCTAAATCTATGTACTCTGGTTGACCAATATCACCCTGTTAAATTTAATTGTCTAAATAAATAAAAAATAAAATAAAATATGTGCTACATTTATACAATGAAATACTACTCAACCATAAAAGGAGAAAATCTTACCTTTTGTAACAGCATGTATAAACCTGAGTGTTACGCTAAGTGAAATAAGCCAATCAGAGAAAAACAAATACCATATGATCTAACTGATAGGTAAAATCTTATGAACAAAATAAACAAACAAATAGAAAAAAGACTCACAGAACAGAGATTAGACTGGCAGTTGTCTGAGGGGTGAAGGTTTAGGGAGGGGGGGCAGGGTGAAAAAGGTGCAGGAACTAAGCAGAAAAATAAAACCAGAAAACAAACTGACAAACAAAATCATATAAGTTATTTTTTACTTAGTCTGAAGCTATGCATAGCATATCTCCCAAAGTTCTGCTTGTCTCATTAAAATTAGTTACTCAAACTTCCAAAGGTCAAGAGCTACTGAAACGAATTTCATGTGCTAGTAGTATATGCAATTTTCTTTCTCAACAATTGCTAAGGCATAAGATAATTTTACTTGGAAATTGAATAATAACTAATAAGGTAGTATTTACCTTATTAATTTTAGAATTTGGGTGTGCAGTACTTTAGTTGATGCAAATGTTTAAATATTTTTCCTTTGAGGCCTCAACCAAGTATCACATCATCCTGATAAACCAAGGTTTCAGGTTTAATCCCTCGTCATGGCACATATATGAATCAACCAATGAATGCATACATAAATAAAACAACAATCTGATATTTCTGTTTCTCTTTCAATCTCTTGTCTTTTCTTTCTTTAAAATCAATTTAAAAGTTCTGGCAGTGGCTTAGTGGGAAGAGCATCGGCCCAGTGTATGGTTGTCCAAGTTTCAATTTTGGTTCAGGGCGCACAGGAGAAGTGAGAAGTGACCATCAGCTTTGCCCTACTCTTCTTTTCTTCTCTTCCCCTTTCACAGGTTGTGGTTCTATTAGTTCTAGCATGGCCCTGGGCACTGAAAAAGCTCAATTAGAGGACATTGACCTCAGGCACTAAAAATAACTTGGTATTCAAGCATCAGCTTCTGATGGGGTTGCTGAGTGGATCCCAGTGAGAGTGCATGCAGGAAATGGCCTCACTATCTCATATTCTCTCATCTAAAAATAAAGAAAAAAAATTTAAAAACCCACAAATGTGGATTTTTCAAGGTAGTATATAGAAAGCTGAGGTCAAGAAGGACAGCAGTAAGCCAGGGAGATAAGAAAAAAATATTTGGGACTCAAGAGCTAGAGTGGAAATAACAGGCAGAATGGGAGGGTCAAAGCTGTGAGAGGCACAACTTCTTTCTGATGTACAGTGTAAATGAGGCAGAGTTTTATTCCCTGGAATAGAAAGTCAGTATTGAGCACTAAGGAAACAATGGTTTTCAGAGTTCAGAGATTAAACACCACCTCTAAGAGTCAGAAATTTTATCTCTTGGTGAAATGCTGCTTTTGCCACTTCTGTTGCCACTGTAACAGTAACTCCGGCCAGAACTGTGGGTGTGGGTGGTCTAGATGAAAGTAAGCTGTTCATACTCCTGAGGGTCTGGGCCAGCCCATCTTCTAGCCCTCTTCTACCAATATATTTTGCATGCTGAGAATGAAGCCAGAGGCCCTGGTACAGGCAAAAGTTTCTGGTATTTCATTGTTCAGACTCTGTTTCTTTTTTTCTAGATCTTTCTGGTTTTCATTTGTTTTTCCCCATTATCTTGTTTTTCTTTCTTTTTACTTTTACTATCTCTTCACTGCCCACAGCTTTCCAAGAGCTAACCTCTCTTTCTAGGTCATCCAGATATCATCATTTGTGAATAGCACCTGGGAACAAAATCAAGGATTAGGCAGACTAGATTAGATTACATGAAGATTCAAGGCTGGGATAGCGACTCAAGCACTGTCATTGTCCTGAAGCCTTGGTCTAAGAGAAACTTCAGCAATGTCAAGTTGACTGAGATGGAGGAAATATTTTGGTTCTATCTCATCAGATTCCTTCAGGTAGTATAGGATCATGTCAGTGACTTCCAGATGACATGTAAGTGCAGTCCTCTGATCTGGATAGATTACCAATAACTTCTCTCTCTCTCTCTCTCTCTCTCTCTCTCTCTCTGTAGATTCATGCTACTGCAACCCAGGATCTTTCTCTCCTCTTTCTCAGTTTATCCTACTGTATGCACACACTTCTCTAGAGCAGTACCCCTTAAACTCAGACTCTACATTTCAACAAAGTACTTCAGATTTTTCTTGCTTCTTGTTGCTTCTTGCACTCTTATCTGATAAAAATTCCCCTTTGTATCTAACTCTCTCTCTCTCTTAAACCCCAAGCAAGATGCTCTCACTTTTCCTACCATATCTAGGAGTGAACTAACTGGGTAGCAATAGTTATATCTGACAAAATAGCCTTTAAAACAAAGGCTAAATAGTAAGGAATAAAGAAGGTCAATACATAATGATAAAGGAAAAACCAAACAGGAGAATATAACCATTATAAATATTTTTGTGCCTAATATAGGAACACATAAATATATAAAGCAGATTTTGATTAACATAAAGAGTGAGATGAATAGCAACACTATAATAGTAAGGAATTTTAATACCTCACTAACATCTATGGATAGATCCTCCAGACAGAAATTTAACAAAGAAACAGCAACCTTAAATGACACACTAGATTAACTGGATTTAATAGATATCTTCAAAGCTATTCACCCCAAAGGAGCAGAATATACATTTTTTTCAAATACTCATGCTACATTCTCAAGGATAGACCACATGTTAGGACACAAAACAAGTCTCAATAAAATTAAAAAGACTGAAATCATATCAAGCTTTTTCTCTGATCACAATGGCATGAAACTAGAAATCAACTACAATAGAAAAACTGAATAACATTCAAACACTTGGTGGCTAAATAGCATGTTATTAAGTAATAAATGGGTTAACTATGAGATCAAGGAAGATATAAAAAATTTTCTTAAAACAAATGAAAATGAGCATAAAACAACTCAAAGTTTATGAGACACAGCAAAAGCAGTCCTATCACTACAAGCATACCTTATGAAGCAAGAAAAAGCTCAAATAAATAACTTAACCCTACATCTAAAAGAAGTAGAAAGAGAACAAAAAATAAAGCCTGAAGGAACAAAATAATAAAGATCAGAACAGAAATAAATGATATAGAAACTAAAAAAAATACAAAAAATCAATGACAACAAGAGATGATTCTTTGAAAAAGTAAAGAAGACAAACCTTTAACCAGACTCCCCAAGAAAAAAAAAGAGAGGACTCAAATAAATAAAATTAGAAATGAAAATGAAGAAGTAACAACTAACACTGCAGAAATACAAAAGATTATATGAAAATCTATGTGCCAAAAAAATTGGAAAACCTAAGTGAAGTGGATAAATTTCTAGAAATATATAATCTTTCAAAATTCAATCTAGAAAAATCAAAAAACCTAAATAGACAAAATCAACAAATGAAATTAAAAGTTATCACAAAACTCCCAAGAAACAAAAGTCTTGGAACAGATGGCTTCACAGTCTAATTTTACCAAATATTCAAAAAAGAAATAATACCTAACTTTCTCAAGCTATTTCAAAATATTCAAGGGGAGGGAGGAGTTCCAGGCTCCTTTTATTAGGCAAGGATGATCCTCATTCCAAAATCAGGTAAAGACACACTACAAAGAAAGAAAAGTATAGACCAATATCCCTGAAGAACATAGATGCTAAAATTCTCAACAAAATATTAGCAGACTGGATCCAGCAATACATTAAATAAGTCATACATGATGATAAAGTGGGATTTAATCTGGGGAAACAAGGCTGGTATAATATTTGAAAATCAATCAATGTGATTCATCACATAAACAGAAGGAAGGGTAAAAAATCACATGATTATATCAATAGACGCAGAAAAAACAATTTATAAAATCCAATACCAATTTGTGATAAAAAATTCTTAGCAAAGTGGGAATACAGGGAACATACCTCAACATAATAAAGGCCATCTATGAAAAACTGACAGCTAATGTCATAGTCAATCGGCAAAAATGAAAAGCAATCCCCTTAAGATCAGGAAGAAGTGAGGGGTGCCACCTTTCACCAGTCTTATTCAACAGAGTTCTGGAAGGTCTAGCCACAACAATCAGACAAGAAGAAGAAATAAAAGACATCCAAAATAAAAAAGAAGTAAAACTATCCTTATTTGCTGGCATGATACTGTACATAGAAAACCCTAATGTCTAAGAAAAAAAAAATTACTAGATCTAATAAATGAACTCGGCAAGGTGGCCTGATATAAAATTAATATTCATAATTCAGTGGCATTTTTATACACCAACAATGAACTGTCTGAATGAGAAATTAAGGAAACAGTCCCCTTCACTATTGCAACAAATAAATAAAGTACCTAGGAATAAATTTAAACAAGGAGGTAAAACACTTGTACTTGGAGGGGGAACTGAAGATGGTGAGGGAGTAGGCGGACATACCAACTTCCAACTCCCAGAACCAAAGTGGATTATAACTCAATTTTAAGAACCATCATCTGGATAAACCAACTTTGAACTAAACTAAGTGGACTCTTCTACCAAGGAACATAGAAGAAGCCACATTGAGACTGGTAGGAATAGCGAAAATGCAAAGAGGGCTGCCCAGCTCCCCGGAGCAAATGGCAAACTGGAGAGACCCACATGGCGGGAGGAAAGTTTGGCGGAGAGGGAGGGACCTGGGTCCCAGGAACCAAGTCCCAGAGCCTAGAAGAGGCGTTTGGACAGTATTGAGCTGTGAAACAAGTGAGGATACTGTTTGTGAGAAAGAGACAGTTTTCTCAGACCCAAGATTCTTTTTAAAGGGACAGTGCAGAAAACCTCTCTCACAACCATGTACCCGGGGCTCAAGGGAATGGGGACAGAGGAGAGGACCAGAGGAGTGGGAAGAGAGTGTGGACTGAAGGCACAGAGACAAACACTCTGAGGGACAGCCACCCTAACCCCTGGGCTAAGTCACTTCCCTAATCGAAAACAAATATTACCCCTGGAACTAGCAATACCAGCATAGGGAGAGAGGACACTAGCCAAAAAAGCTCTCCCGCAGCACTTAGAGCAGAGCTGCTTAGAGGGAGAGAGATCCCAGACCTACAGTATGGAGACTTAGGGCACTTCCTACTCTGCTGAGGGTTTCTGAAGGGATGGTGGTGGCAAGACGCTGAAAGGCGGTTCTGTCGCGTGGGCGGAGGCCCAACCGGTGTGAGCTCAATCTAGCCCAGCAGGGGCGGAGGAGACGCGTGAAAGCGGTCAGGCAGCTGTGGGCCCGCCTGTAACCCGACCTGCAGGGAAAAAGTGAGAGGCCAGAAACGGGCAGAGATCTGCTCTGCGACCCTGCACAAACCGGCCATGACTGTGGGACAGGGCTAGGATCAGGAGCGGGTGGGGGCTCACGGCTGAGCTCACACTACCAGCCCTGTACAGCTGGAGAAACCACGGTTTGCCATCCTGCATGCGCGAGCTGGCTCTGAACGCAGGGGCGGGGTGGAGCCCAGAACGAGCGGAAGCTCGCAGCTGAGCGCAGGCCAGCAAACACGCCTGGCCCAATAAACTGCGGTTTGCCATCCTGCGTGTGCGAATTGGCTCTGAACGCAGGGGCAGGGGTAGAGCCAGGGAGGAACAGAAGCTCGCAGCTGAGCGAAAGCCAGCAAACACGCCCGGCCCAATAAACCTTGGTTTACAACCCTGCGCAGGAGGACCCTGGCCTCAAGGGAGGGGCTAAATCTCCGGTAGGACAAAGACTCACAGCTGAGAGCACGTCAAAAGCCCCGCCCAACCCACGAAATTGTGGCGAGCAGGCTCTGACTGCAGGTGCTGGTCAGAAGCCCGGAAATGGGCTGGGTCCGCAGCTGAGCAAAGGTGCTCACTTCTACCCTTGGTGCTGAGGCTTGTGGCTTGAGTGACAGCCCTCCCATGGAGAAGAGGAGGAAATCACAGCAACAGCCACAATGAGCCAACGCTGGCAACACCCATACCCAACTGCCCTAGGCAGCGGCAGAGGGGGTGGCAGGCCTGCAGACAGACCACAACTAGAGAATACAAAGACAACACCTACTGGACTCCAGTGGCACAACTTGCTTATACACAGATAAAATGGGCAGGCAGAGTAATGGAAACCAAATGAATCAAGAGAAATCCCCAGAGAAGGACCTGAATGAACCAGATATAACCAAATTAACAGAAGCAGAATTTAGAATAATGATAGGATGTTCAAAGAAATTAGAGCAACAATGAATAGTCACTATGAACACCTAAATAAAGAGATAACAAGTATAAAAAACAAAACTAAAATAATAAAAAAGAATCAGACAGAAATGACAAATACAGTATCAGAACTGAAGACCACAATGGAAGGAATTAAAAGCAGGATGAATCACACTGAGGATCGAATCAGTGAGTTAGAGGACACAATAAACAAAGGCACAGAAGCAGAGGAGAAAAAGGAAAAGAGACTCAAAAAATGTGAGGAAACTCTAAGGGAGCTCTGTGACAACATGAAGAGAAACAACATTCGCATCATAGGGGTGCCTGAAGAAGAGGAGAGAGGACAGGAAATGGAAACTTTGTTCAATCAAATCATAGCAGAAAACTTGCCTAAATTAAGGCTGAAAAACACCCCACACGATCAAGAAGCACACAGAACTCCATTAAAAAGAAACCCAAAAAAATCTACACCAAGGCACATCATAGATAAAATAGCAAAGCTAATGGATAAAGAAAAAATTTTAAAAGCAGCTAGAGAAAAAAAGGCTATCACCTACAAAGAAGGCCCCATAAGGATGACATCGAACTTCTCAACAGAAACACTTGAGGCAAGAAGAGAATGGCAAGATATAATCAAAGTAATGCAGAACAAGAACCTACAACCAAGACTACTCTATCCAGCAAGGCTAGCATTTAAAATTGAAGGAGAAATATAGAGCTTCCCAGACAAAGAAAGCCTGAAGAAATTCATTAAAACCAAACCAATTCTGCAAGAGATACTAAGGGGCCTGTTGAGAACAGTTCAAAGGGAGAAAAGAATATAGCAAAGAAGAATACAGCTTTATAGAATAAAATGGCAATAAACGACTACATATCAATAATAACCTTAAATGTAAATGGATTAAATAATCCAATCAAAAGACATAGGGTAGCTGTATGGATAAAGAAACAGGACCCATACATATGTTGTCTACAATAGACACACCTTAAAACAAAAGATGCACATAGAATAAGGTAAAAGGATGGAAAAAATATTTCATGCAAATGGAAATGAAATATAAGCTGGGATAGCAGTACTTATATCTGACAAAATGGACTTTAAAACAAAGGCTGTAGTAAGAAATAAAGGACACTACATAATAATAAAGGGAAAAATTTAACTGGAAGATATAACTATTATAAATATCTAAGCACCAAATATAGGAGCCCCGACATACATAAAGCAGACTTTGATGAATATAAAGGGCGAGATTAACAGCAATACTATCATAGTAGGGGATTTCAATACCCCACTAACAACACTGAATAGAACCTCAAGAAAGAAAATTAATAAAGAAACAGCAGACTTAAAGGATACACTAGACAACTTGATTTAATAGATATCTTCAGAACTTTTCACCCTAAAGCAGTAGAATATACATTCTTCTCAAGTGCTCATGGTATGTTTTCTAGGATATACCACATGTTAGACACAAAAACGATCTCAATAAATTTAAGAAGATTGAAATCATATCAAGCATTTTCTCTGATCACAATGCCATGAAACTAGAAATTAACCACAAAAAATAACCTGAAAGATACTCAAACAATTGGAAACTAAATACCATGATGTTAAATAATGAACGGATTAACAATGAGATCAAAGAAGAAATAAAAAAGTTTCCAGAAACAAATGATAATGAGCATACATTAACTCAAAATTTATGGGACACAGCAAAAGCAGTACTGAGAGGGAAGTTCATTGCACTACAGGCATATCATAAGAAGCTAGAAATGCTCAAATAAGCAACCTGACCCTGCATCTAAAAGAACTAAAAAAACAACAGCAAATAAAACCGAGGACAAGTAGAAGGAAGGAAATAATAAAGATCAGAGCAGAAATAAATAACATAGAGGCTAAGGAAATAATACAGAGGATCAATGAAACCAGAAACTGGTTCTTTGAAAAGGTAAACAAGATTGATGAACCTTTAACTAGACTCACTAAGAAAAAAAGAGAGAGGACTCAAATAAATAAAATTAGAAAGGACAGTGGAGAAATAACTGACACAGCAGAAATACAAAGGATTGTAAGAAAATACTATGAAGAACTATATGCCAACAAATTAGACAATCTAGGTGAAAAGGACAAATTTCTTGAATCATATAATCTTCCAAAAATCAATCTGGAAGAATCAGAACACCTAACAGACCAATAAAAACAAATGAGATCGAAACAGTTATCAAAAAACTCCCAAAAAAGAAAAGTCCTGGGCCTGATGGCTTCACAAGTGAATTCTATCAAAAATTCAAAGAAGAACTAACTCCTTTCCTCCTCAAGCTATTTCAAAAAATTCAAGAGGAAGGAAGACTTCCAAGCTCCTTTTATAAGGTGAGCATAATTCTGATCCCAAAACCAGGCAAAGACAACACAAAGAAAGAAAATTATAGGCCTATATCCCTGATGAATTTAGTCGCTAAAATTCTCAACAAAATATTAGCCAACCAGATTCAGCAATATATGAAAAAAGTCATACACTATGATCAAGTGAGATTTATTCTGGAGAGGCAAGGCTGGTTCAATATTCGCAAATCAATCAATGTGATTCATCACATAAACAAAAGGAAGGATAAAAATCCCATGATAATTTCAATAGATGCAGAAAAGGCATTTGATAAAATCCAGCACCCATTCATGCTCAAAACTCTCAGTAAAGTGGGAATACAGGGAACATTCCTTAACATGATAAAGGCCATCTATGACAAACCCACAGCAAACATCATACTATATGGACAAAAATTAAAAGCAATCCCCTTAAGATCAGGAACCAAGCAGGGGTGCTCCCTTTCACCACTTTTATTTAACATAGTTCTGGAAGTCCTACCTACAGCAATCAGACAAGAAAAAAAAATAAAAGGCATTTAAATTGGAAAAGAAGAAGTAAAACTGTCATTATTTGCAGATGATATGATATTGTATATAGAAAACCCTAAAGTCTCAGTCAGAAAACTACTGGACATGATAAATGAATTCAGCAAGGTGGCAGTATATAAAATTAATACTCAGAAATCAGAGGCATTTCTATATACAAACAATGAACTGTTAGCAAAAGAAATTAAGGAAACAATCCCCTTCACTATTTCAGCGAAAAAAATAAAGTACCTAGGAGTAAATTTAACCAAGGAGGTTAAGGACTTGTACTCAGAAAATTATAAAACATTGATAAAAGAAAACAAGGAAGATACAAACAAGTGGAAGCATATACCGTGCTCATGGCTAGAAAGAATAAACATTATTAAAATGTCTATATTACCCAAAGCAATTTATAAAGTCAATGCAACACCAATTAAAATACCAATGACATACTTCAAAGATATAGTACACATATTCCAAAAATTTATATGGAACCTAAAAAGAACACAAATAGCCTCAGCAATCTTAAAAAGAAAAAATAAAGCAGGAGGTATCACTCTTCCGGATATCAAGGTTTACTATAAGGCTATTATACTCAAGACAGCCTGGTACTGGCATAAGAACAGGCACATAGATCAATGGAACAGAACAGGGAACCCAGAAATAAACCCACACCTTTATGGACAACTGATATTTGACAAAGGAGGAAAGAATATACAATGGAGTAAAGACAGCCTCTTTAACAAATGGTGTTGGGAAAGTTGGACATCTACCTGCAAAAAAAATGAAACTAGCCCATCAACTTACACCATTCACAAAAACAAACTCAAAATGGATAAAAGACTTAAACGTAAGCCGTGAAACCATAGCATTTTAGAAGAAAACATAGGCAGCAAGCTCTCCGACATCTGTTGCAGCAATATATTTGCCGATTTATCTCCATGGGCAAATGAAATAAAAGGCAAGATAAACAAATGAGTCTATATCAAACTAAAAAGTTTTTGCACAGCTAAAGACAATAAGAACAGAATAAAAAGACAAACCACACAATGGGAGAACATATTTGACAACATGTCTGATAAGGGGTTAATAACTAAAATTTATAATGATCTTATAAAACTCAACACCAGGAAGACAAACAATCCAATCAAAAAATGGGCAAAAGAAATGAATAGAAATTTCTCCAAAAAGGACATACAGATGGCCAATAGGCATATGAAAAAATGCTCAACATCACTAATCATTAGAGAAATGCAAATTAAAACCACAATGAGATATCACCTCACACCAGTCAGAATGGCACTTATCAGCAAAACAACACAGAATAAGTGCTGGGTGGCGAGGATGTGGAGAAATGGCAACCCTTCTGCACTGCTGGTGGGAATGCAGACTGGTGCAGCCACTGTGGAAAACAGTTTGGAGATTCCTCAAAAAATTAAAAATCGAACTGCCTTTTGACCCAGCTATCCCACTTATAGGAATATACCCTAAGAACACCATAGCACTGTTCGAAAAAAGAAATGCGCCCCCATGTTTGTGGCAGCATTGTTCACAATAGCGAAGATCTGGAAACAGCCCAAGTGTCCATCAGAAGACAAGTGGATTAAAAAGCTTTGGTACATATATTCTATAGAATACTACTCAGCCATAAGAAATGATGACATCGGATCATTTACAACAAAATGGTTGGTCCTTGATAACATTATACGGAGTGAAATAAGTAAATCAGAAAAATAAAACTGAGAACAGCATGATTTGATACATAGGTGGGACATAAAATTGAGACTATGAGACATGGACAAGAGAGTGGTGGTTACGGGGTGGGAGGAAGGAGGGGAGGGACACAGGGAAAACCAGATAGAAGGTGACAGATGACAAGTTGACTTTGGGTGACGGGTATGCAACACAATTGAATGATAAGATAATCTGGAGATGTTTCATTGTACATATATACCCTGATTTATTGGTGTCACCCCATTAAAATTAATAATAATAATAAAAAAATAAGAATGTGGTGGTTATCAAGGGTGGTCGGGGAAATGAGTGGGTGGTGGGGCAGAAGGGGCAAAAAGGAAACTAGATAGAAGGTGACGGAATACTATACGACTTTGGGTGATGGGTATGCAACATAATCAAATGTCAAAATAACCTTAAGATGTTTTCTCTGAACCTATGTACCCTGATTGATTAATGTCACCCCATTAAAATTAATAAAAAAATTTAAAAAAAACACACTTGACTTGGAAAATTGTAAGACATTGAAAAAAAAAATCAAAGAAGATACAGAAAATTGAAAGCATATAACGTGTTCATGGATAGGAAGAATAAACATCATTAAAATGTCTATATTACCCAAAGCAATCTATAAATTCAATGCAATTTCAATTAAAATACCAATGGAATACTTCAAAGATATAGAACAAATATTCCAAAAATTTATATGGAACCAAAAAAGAACATAAATAATCTCAACAATCCTAAAAATAAAGAATAAAGTGGGAAGTATTACACTTCCTGATATCAAGTTATATTACAAGGTCACTGTAATCAAAACAGCTTGGTATTGGCATTAGAACAGGCATATAGATCAATGAAATAGAACCTAGAACCCAGAAATAAATTCATGCCTTTATGATCAATTGATATTTGACAAAGAAGGTAAGAGCATACAGTGGAGTAAAGACAGTCTCTTTAATAAATCATGCTGGGAATATTGGACAGGTACATGCAAAAAAATGAAACTAGAACACCAACTTATACCATTCATAAAAATAAAAGTAAAATGGATAAAAGACTTAAATATAAGTTGCAAAACCATAAACATCTTGGAAGAAAACATAAGCAGTAAACTCTCCGATATCTCTCGTAGCAATATTTTTGCCAATTTATCTCCACAAGCAACTGAAATAAAAGACAGAACAAACAATGAGATTATATCAAATTCAAAAGCTTTTGCACAGAAAAAACACCATGAACAAAATAAAAAGACAACCCACACAATGGGAGAACATATTTACCGATACATCTGATAAGTGGTTAGTAACAAAATTTATAAAGAACTTCTAAAACACAATACCAGGAAAGTAAACAAGCCAATTAAAAAAATGGGCAAAAGAACTGAATAAACACTTCTTCAAAGAGGACATACAGATGGCCAATAGGCATATGAAAAAAATGTTCAACATCATTAATCATCAGAGAAAAGCAAATTAAAACCACAATGAGATATCAGCTATCAACTATCAGAATGGTGCTCACTAACAAATCAACATAGAATAAGTGCTGACAAGGGTAAGAAGAAAAGGGAACTTTCCTGCACTGCTGCTGGGAATGCAGACCTGTGAAGTCACTGTGGAAAATAGTATGGAGTTTCCTCAAAAAATTAAAAATGAAACTTTGACCCAGCTATCCCACTTTTATGAGTATATCGCAAGAATACCAAATCACTGATTCAAAAGAACATATGCATTCCCATGTTTATTGTAGCATTTCTTACAATAGCCAAGATCAGAAGACAGTCCAAATGTCCATCAGTGAACAAGTAGATTAAAATGCTGTGGTGCAGCCCTGGTCAGTTGGTTCAGTAGTAGAGCATCAGCCTGGTGTGTGGAAGTCCTGGGTTTGGTTCCTGGTCAGGGCACACAGAAGAAATGCCCATCTGCTTCTCCACCCTTCCCCCTCACCTTTCTCTCTATCTCTTTCTTCCCCTCTCACAGCCAAGACTCCATTGGAGCAAAGTTGGTTCGGGCACTGAAGTTGGCTTTATGGCCTAAACCTGAGGTACTAAAATAGCCCGATTACACCAGAGCAACCACCCAGAGGGGTCAAGCATTGCTCCCTTGTTGGCATGCCAAATGGATCTCAGTCGGGCACATGAGAGAGTCTGTCTGTTTTCCTTCCCACCCTCCTGCTTTTCACTTTGGAAAAATACCAAAAAAAAAAAAAAAAAAAAAAAAAAGCTGTAGTGCATATACACAATGAAATACTACACAGTCATGAAAAAGAAGAAAATCACCTTTTGCGATGCCATCAGTGGACTCGGAGATTATTATATCAAGTGAAATAAGCCAGGCAGAGAAAGATAAATATCATATGATCTCACTTATATGTGGAATCTAATGAACAAAATGAACTGAGTAACAGAATAGAGGCAGAGGTGAGGTCACAGGGAGCATAGGGACAGCTGTCAGAGAGAAGAGGATTGAGGGGATGGGATCAGTAAAGGTGAAGGAATTAGTGAAATTATATATACATAACACATTAATACAGATAACAGGACAGCAAATTCCAAAGGGAAGGGGGCAGGGGAGACAATAGGGTGGGGATGAAGGAGTTATATTGAGTAGGACACTTGAATTCATGTTAATACAATAAATTAAAATTAATAAAAAAAATTTTTAAAGATTTATGAAATGGCCACTTCATTGTCTATTTCATTAATAATGTAAAAACATAAAGAAACAGTAATCTTTAAGCATAGAATATAAGATATTATAAACAGGGTAGTTGAATGAAGAAGTGTAGAATTCTGTAGTGATCAATTCTTCAGATTTTTTTTTCTTAGAGAAAAAAGAAAGAAAACCATTGGAGCCGTTTCTGTATGTTCCCGGACCAGGATCAAATTGGCAACCTCTATGCTTCAGAAGATTTTCCAAACAACTGAGCTATCCAGCCAGAACATAAATTCTCCAGACATTTTTAAATAAAACACTGCAGTTACCATGCAAGTGTGTCAGAAGTTTCCCTGGGGATGGACAGTGTCTTTGTTCAGAATTTATATATGATGGTTAGGTCATCCTGATTGGTGAATTGAGTATTTGTATCACAGAAAGCCATAAGGATTTGGATAAAAACTAGAAATAATAACTTTCAGTTTAAACATGAAAACTTTTTCCAAGTTTAAACTGTTAGTTCAATTTAAATAATGTACTGAACAGTACAGAATAAAACATTTCCACAGTAGTTATATTGAACAGCACTATTCTAAGTTGTGTATAGCATAATTTAAAGCTCCTTCAGCTACATAGCAAAAACATAGTTAAAAGTGAGAGGAAAGATGGGATTTCCATTTGAAGTTAGCACTTTGAGGACCTCAGAGCTTATGTAATAATTTTAGCATGTGAACCTAGTTTATGTCAATAGCCATGATTAATGATACATGACAGGTGGTGACTAATCCCGTGGGAGACAGGGCTAAGGACTCTCACACAGGTTTATAAGATGGGAGCTAAATGCACTCATTGGTGAGTTTATGAAAGAATCAGAATTATCAAAGGTTTTAAGGAATCTGAAAATAGTGCAATTAACATGTAGGAATACTGATAATTAGACAAATGTGGATTGATACTACTACTAAAGAGATCTATTATATCCTTTACTGCAGTTATTTTGGACATTACTGACTTCAGACATTCACATTAATAAAGTTGTTATCAAAAGGAAAAATCACTTTGAAAAAAGATGAGCCCTCAGAGAAAAAATATTACTTGCTTTGCAGATTGTATAGAAGGGGACAAAAGCGAGAATTATAAACATAAAAATTAACTATAAGAAGGAGTTGGCTGTGTGGGCAGAGTTGGAAAATTGAATAATTGCTGAGTAGATGAATGGGACTTAGAAAAGTTTTAATTGTGAGACTATATAGGACAGTCTGGGCACTCACCCTCTTCTAGATCTGTGATGAAAGAGCAACATGTTTAAATTGAAAATCAAATTTTATTTTGTATAACAAATTATACAAAACTTTAGTTGTCTACTGTTTACAAATATAATTATTGATGTTATTTAATAACTTTGTTAACTTTTTAATAAATTGACATTTTTTATTTCCATATCATTAAAGTTATAAATCAGGATGTTTTAAGGAAAAACATATCATCCTTTTGGTAATTACAAAGAATTGATATTTTCAACAATAACAGATAAAAAATCTCTTACATTTACACACAGTTATTAAAAGATATGATTTTAGATCAATTCTAGGTAGTTTCCCTCACTCATCATTTTCTTAGTCAGGAAATTCAATTTGTTTAAAGAATGTCTACTAATATGTTTCCAGTGAATATTTCTCTTTTGGCAGGAAGGTTAATGAAAGAGGATCTGTGAATGTGACTATGAGATGCCCTCAGGGAAAAGCATAAGAGGGGAAATTTCTTCTTAAATGAGACCTGGCCACAAAGAGTAAATTCTTTTAGTCAAAAAAGAATTTAATCAATTTTAAAAAATCAATTAAAAAAACTTATAGACATAGCAGTGTAGTGATTACAGGAGAAAAAAAGGGTGACTGGAGGTGGAGAAGGGGAATAGATGGTGATGGAGAAAGATGTGACTTGAGGTGGTGACACACAATGCAATGGACAGGTGATGTATCTTAGAGTTGAACATCTGAAACTTGTATAATTTTATTAACCAATGTCATCCCAATAAATTCAATAATTTTTTGAAATGGTAGTAAGGAGCTAATGAAATTCTGTCAAGCTAGGAGAAAAAAAATATATGATACTTTATACCAAGAATTAAAATTAATGTTACATATATTTTTCTTTGAAAATTGTTCTTTGATGATTTTAATTTAAAAAATAATTTTACTAATGATTTTATTAATTGTGTTGTTATCCAAAATTTATTTCTGCATTTCCCAGTTCTTTGCTGTGCTTTGTAAATTTGGTCAACTCAAAACTGATAAAATGGTGTGTGGCTATTTTTATCCATATAACAGCACTATTTCCTGAGGAAAAACAAATTATTCCATTATGGAATTTTTTCTTTATTATATCTTAGAAATGATACAAAAATTTGTCAAATTAGTAAAATTACATATAACATTCATGATTGGAATATGTCATTTCAAACTTTTGACTATTTATTATTTTTTATGTTGGTATATAATCTTTTTAATATGTTTCTTTGCCTATAGTCCATAATGGAATTTTAAAACCAAAGTAACCTAACAGAACTATTTATAGCTTTTAATGTACTTGGACAGAAGAATAAATGTTAACAATAAATAATCTAGAATTTAATCTGGAAACAAGTTAAAGAAACATAAAATAAACTCAGAAGTGTAGCAGAAAGAAAATCAATATAAAGTCTGTTTTATTAAAATACAGATTAAACCAAACAATAAAATAGTAATTATCAAATTACAGGTAAAAATCTTTTTTTGGAAATATTAATAATAATATATAAAAGTAAATTTTAGAATTAATAAAAAATATAATGTACAAATAAACAACACTTTAAAGTGAGTTTTAAATGACAGAAAAAGTGGATATTTCAACTGGTCTGACATCAAAATGAAATGAAAAGTTTTATTGAAAATTATAAATAATTAAAAAACACTCAAAAGAAGAAAAAACACTAAGTATGCCAGTTACCATAAAAACTAAACTTAATAGCAATGACAATACTAACCTAAAAGGTCCTAAATTTTTATTTCATGGTAAATTTCAGAATATAAAAAAGATAGAAAATAATTGAAGTTTTTTTATGAGACTAGGATATCAAAACTGAAAAATACCACAACCTGACAAAAAACTTGAAACAAAATATTTTGTATATAAATAAAAAACTAAGAAAACAAGTAAACCAAACACCAAAATTTTGTTAACAAATCTTACTCATTGAAAATATTAAATTTTTATTTATATGAAGACTTCACTAGTAGTGTAAGAATAATTAAATATTAGAAAATTAATGTACTTGTTTAAATTAACAAATTAAAGGAAAAATTAATCTAATCATCTCACTGTAATTCTGACAAAACCCTTAGTAAAATTAAATATACATTGATGATGAAAACATCTTATCAATTTTGCAATAAAAGGAAACTTCCTTAATATAGTTCAGTTTAGTTATAACCAAGGTAAATGACATACACTTGATAATAAAAATTTAGAAGTTTAACATTAAAATTAGGAATAGGACAAGTATGTTCGCACTTGCCATTATGCTAATCAAAGTGGTACTAAAGTGGTACCAGACTAGTGAGTAAATAAAAAGAAATGGTATAATGAAAGATTAAATTGTCATTTTGATGTGTGTTATGTGCTGTTGAGGTGGCTCTGACTCCCAGAGGTGCTATGAATGAGTTATGTCCACAATGTTTTGTCCTCAACAGTCCTGCTCAGCTCCTGTGCACTCATGTGCATGGCTTCTTTTATGAAGTCACTCCATCTCACAGTTGGTCTTCCTCTTTCCCTACCACTTTTTTGTTTTCTCAGCATTACCATCTTTTCTAAAGAACCTGCCTTCTCTCTCATGATGTGCCCCAAGTAGAAAAGCTTCAGTTTTGTCATTTTTGCCTCCAGCAATGTTTCAGACTTAATTTGCACTAGGACCCAGTTGCTTGTCCTTCTGATAGTCCAAGATATTTGTAGAGCTCTCCTCAAACACCATGTTCAAATGTATCATTTTATTTCCTATCGACCTTCTTCATTATCCAACGTTTGCATCTGTACACATAATAAACAGAAATAAGATGATAATATCTAATGGCACATTATTATTATTTTTTCTTTTTTTCTTTAATTTTGTTTAGACAATTAATTTTAACAGGGTGACATTGACCAATTAGAGTACATAGATTTAGAAAAAAACATCTCCAGATCATTTTGATATTTGATTATGTTGTATACTCATCACCCAAAGTCAAATTGTCCTCCATCACCCTTCATTTGGTTTCCTTTGTACCCCTCCCCTCCTCCTACCTCTCCTTTTCTGCCTTTCCCCCTCCCCCTGGTAACCACCGCACTCTTGTCCATGTCCATGAGTCTCAATTTTGTGTTCCTCCTATGTATCAAATCATACAGTTCTTAGTTTTTCCTGCTTTACTTATTTCATTCAGTATAATGTTACCAAGGTCCATCCATATTGTTGTAAATAATCCTATCTCATCATTTCTTATGGCTAAATAGTGTTCCATAGTATATATGTACCACATCTTCTTTGTCCAATCATCCATTGAAGGGTTTTTTGGTTGTTTTTATGTCTTGGCCACTGTGAACAATACTGAAAAGAACATGGGCTTCATGTGTCTTTACGTACCAATGTTTTTGAGTTTGGGGGATATATACCCAGTAAAGGAATTGCTGGGTCACATGGTAGCCCTATTCTTAATTTTTTGAGGAACCACCATTTCTTCCATAATGGTTGTACTACTTTACATTCCCACCAACAGTGGAGGAGGGTTTGTTATTCTCCACAGTCTCCAACAACTGTTGTTACGTTTCTTGTTGATAATAGCTAATCTAACAGGCATGAGGTAGTATCTCATTTTAGTTTTATTTGAATTTTTCTAATAGCAAGTGAAGATGAGCATCTTTTCATATATCTGTTGAACATTTGTATCTCTTCCTGGGAGAAGTGTCTGTTCTTGTCCTCTTCCCATTTTTTACTGTATTTTTTGTTTGTTTGTTGTTGAGTTTTGAGACTTCTTTGTATATTTTGGATATTAGGTCCTTATCTGTGCTGTTGTTTGAATGTATCATCTCCTATTTAGTTGGCTGTTTGTATGTTTTGTTGTCAGTTCCTTTTGCTGTGCAAAAACTTCTTAGTCTGATGTGGTCACATTCATTTATCTTTGCCTTCACTTCCCTTACCTTTGGAGTAAAATTCATAAAATGCTCTTTATTGCCAAGGTCCATGAGTTTAGTACCTATGTTTTCTTCTATGCAATTTATTGTTTCAGGTCTTATATTTAGGTCTTTGACCCATTTTGAATTAATTTTGTTACAAGGGGACAAACTATAGTTGAGTCTCATTTCTTTGCATGTGGCTCTCCGGTTTTCCCAGCATCATTTATTGAAGAGGCTTTCTTTTCTCCATTGTATCTTTTTGACTCCTTTATCAAAGATTATTTGACCATATATATGTGATTTTATTTCTGTGCTCTCTATTCTGTTTCAGTAAACTGAGTGTCTATTTTTCTGCCTATACCATATTGTTTTGATTATCATGTATTTATAATATAATTTGAAGTCAGGTATTGTAATGCCCACAGCTTTCTTCTTTTTTCTTTGGCTATTCAAAATTTTTTATAGTTTTATATAAATCTGATGACATTTGTTTTATTTTTTTTAAATGACATTGGAATTTTGATGTAAATTGCATTAAATTAGTATACTGCTTTGGGTAATATGGTCATTTTGACTATATTTTTCTTTATATCCAAGAACAAAGAATATTTTTCTATTTCATTGTACCTTTTCCAGTTTTCCTTAACAATGCTGTTGGGCAGATAAAATATATTATGCTCACTTTGTTAAAGATGGCGCTGCCTACATTGAAGCCTATCACCCAGGTGATATTAGTTGCCCTTATGCTTGGGATGGTCATAAATATATTATTGGGTCTGGGGGACAGGCTGTAAGCAGGCAGAGTCTTTATAGCCAAAGGCTTAGTTTTAAGAGTAGGCTTTTCCCCACACCCTTGACTGATTGGATGATATAGGGTGGTGCACTCTCATGAGAAATCCTCCCATTATGCCTCAGATAAATGACTTGGTATCAGAGACTTTCTTGTTAGTAGATTGTATTAAAGATTTGGATTTCAAGACTATAAAGTGGGGCAGATCAAGAGCTTGCTTTCTCTGGATTCCTGAAGTTACCATTAGAGAGGAGAGCAGATTAAGTCCACGTGGAGGAGATAAAAAGCAGCCAAAATGGTGGAGTGCTGAGGAAGAAGCCAATTAGTGCAGAGTTTGTGCAGAGAGGAGATGAGAAACAGAGGTGAATAAGTCTGGTGACTAGAAACCTTTGATTCTAGGAAACTCGGATAAGTCAGTAGCTTTGTGAGCACTGAATGAGTGGGTTTTGGTGCCCAGTGTGTGTTTTTACTTGCCCACTGGGTGCAAGCTAGAATTAAAGATGATGGCTCACCAGTTCTTGCCTCTGTTGTTTCATTACCGACTCTCCTAATCTAGTGTGAACCTGCATGAGCCAGGCGGCTGTGATGATGGCCTCGACTACTGGCTTTACAAATTTTTGTAGTTTTTATTATATAGGTCCTTTACATTCTTTGCTTGTTTATTTTTAGGTATTTTATTTTATTTTATTTTTTGTAAACATAAACAAATTATTTCTTTGAGTTTGTTTTCTAATATTTCATTATTGATATATAGGAAGACAATAGACTTTTGTATATTAATATTGTATCCTGGATTCCTGCTCTGCATCTGTTGCCAGGACTTCCTTGTTGACCTTGAAGATTTCCCAGCTCCTGAATCTAAGCACCACAAGGTGGAACACAAAACTTTGTATTCTTCTCCGTGCTCAATCAAACTACTTCACCCATGTAGTCTAGAAGAGAGAGAGAGAGAAAGAGAGAGGTGTGAGAAGAGCAGGAAGCATCAACTTCCATATCTTCCATGTTTGCCTGGACTGAGTCAACCTGTGGTTTCAAACCAGTGACCACAGGGAAAAGGAGAGGGCAAGATGGTGTTGGAATAGGCGGACGTACCAACTTCCAACTCTCAGAACCAAAGTGGATTATAACTTGATTTTAAGAACCATCATATGAATAAACCAACATTGAACAGGACTGAGAGGACTCTTCAACTGGGGAACACTGAAGAAGCAACACTGAGACTGGTAGGAAAAGCAAAAATGCGGAAAGGGCTGCCCAGCTCCCAGGAGTGAAAGGCACCCCGGAGAGACTCATGTGGTGGGAAGAGAGGCTAGTAGAAGAGTAGGGACCTGGGTCCCAGGAACAAAACCCAGCCTACAGCCCCAGAGCCTAGGTTAGGTGTATGGATAGTATTTAGCTGTGAAACAGGTTAGGAAACTGAGATAAAGACAGTTGTCTCAGACCCAGGATTCTTCTTAAAGGGATGGCACAAAAAACCTTTCTCACAACCATTCGCCTGGGACTCCAAGAGACAGAGAAAGAGGAGAGGACCAGAGCAGTGGAATGAGAGTGTGGTCTGGAAGGCACAGGGAGAAAAGCTTTGAGGGACAGCCACCCTAAACCCTGGGCTGAGTCACTCCCCAAATCTAAAATAATATTTCCCCTGGAACCAGCAAGGGGAAACAGGACACCAGCCAAACAGGCTACCCTGTGGCAATCAGAACACAGTCGCTTAGAAGGAAGGAGATTTCAGGACTACAGTATGAAGTGTTAGGGTCTGAGCTGCAGCACCCCCTCCCACAGTGCTGAGGGCCTGCTGGAGGGCAATGGTGGCGGGATGCAGAAGTGCGGTTCTGTTGGCGAGGCAGAGGCAGAGCTGGCTAGCGTGAGCTTGGTTCAAAGGGGGAAAAAAATATAGCAAAACAAGAATACAGTTTTAAAGAATAAAATGGCAATAAACAACTACATATCAATAATAACCTTAAATGTAAATGGATTAAATGATCCAATCAAAAGACAAAGGGTAGCTGCATGGATAAAGAAACAGGACCCATACATATGCTGTCTACAAGAGACACACCTTAAAACAAAAGATGCCCATAGACTGAAGGTAAAAGGATGGAAAACAATATTTTATGCAAATGGAAATGAAAATAAAGCCGTGGTAGCAATACTAATATCTGACAAAATGGACTTTAAAACAAAAGCTGTAATTGTAATAAGAGATAAAGGACACTACATAATTATAAAGGGAACAATTCAACAGGAAGATATAACCATTATAAATATCTACACATCAAACATAAGAGCCCCAACAAACATAAAGCAGACTTTGATGGATATAAAGGGTGATATTAACAGCAATACTATAATACTAGGGGATTTCATATCTCACTAACTTCACTGGATAGTTCATCAATAAGGAAAATTAACAAAGAAACAGCAGGTTTAAAGGATGCACTAGATCAAGTCAATTTAATAGATATCTTCAGAACTTTTCACCCTAAAAGAGTAGACTATACATTTCTTTCAAGCACTTATGGTACATTCTCTAGGATAGACAACATGTTAGGACACAAAAGTGGTCTCAACAAATTTAAAAGGATTGAAATTATATCAAGCATTTTCTCTGATCACAATGACATGAAACTAAAAAATCAACCACAGGAGAAAAACTAAAAAATACTTAAATATGTAGAAACTAAATTGCATGTTATTAAATAACAAATGGGTTAACAACGAGATCAAAAAAGAAATAAAAATGTTTCTAGAAACAAATGATAATGAGCATACATCAACTCAAAACTTATAGGACACAGCAAAAGCAGTACTGAGAGGGAAGTTCATAACACTACAGGCATGCCATAAAAAGCTGGAAAAAGCCCAAATAAGCAACTTGACCTTGCATCTAAAAGAACTAGAAAAACAACAGCAAATAAAACCCAGGACAAGTAGAAGGAAGGAAATAATAAAGATCAGAGCAGAAATAAATGACATAGAGGCTAAGGAAACAATACAGAGAATCAATGTAACCAGGAGCTGGTTCTTTAAAAAGGTAAACAAGATCGATGAACCTTTAACTAGACTCACCAAGAAAAAAGAGAGAGGACTCAAATAAATAAAATTAGAAATGAGAGTGGAGAAATAACAACTGACACAACAGAAATTTAAAGCATTGTAAGAAAATACTATGAAGAACTCTACCAAAAAATTAGACAACCTAGGTAAAATGGACAAATTTTTTGAATCATATAATCTTCCAAAAATCAATCTGGAAGATCCAGAACACCTAGACAGACCAATTACAACAAATGAGATCGAAACAGTTATACTCCCAACAAAGAAAAGTCCTGGCCCTGATGGCTTCACAAGTAAATTCTACCTAAGAATAACTTACCTAACTTCTATCCTCCTCAAGCTATTTCAAAAAATTCAAGAGGAAGGAAGACTTCCAAACTCCTTTTATGAGGCGCGCTTAATTCTGATCCTGAAACCAGGCAAAGACAACACAAAGAAAGAGAATTATAGGCCAATATCCCTGATAAATTTAGATGCTAAAATTCTCAACAAAATATTAGCCAACCAGATCTAGCAATATATGAAAAAAATCAAACACCATGATTAAGTGGGATTTATTCTGGAGAGACAAAGCTGGTTCAATTTTTGCAAATCAATCAATGTAATTCATCACATAAACAAAAGAAAGGACAAAAATCACATGATAACTTCAATAAATGCAAAAATCATTTGATAAAATCCAGCACCCATTCATTATCAAAACTCACAGTAAAAAAATAAATAAATAAATAAAATAAAGCAAGCCTGACTAGGCAGTGGCGCAGTGGACAGAGCATCGGACTGGTTTGTGAAAGACCCCGGTTCAAGACCTGAAGCTCGCCAACTTGAGCGCGGGCCCATTGGCTTGAGCATAAGCTCACCAGCTTGAACACAAGGTCGCTGGCTCCAGCAAGCGGTTGTTTGGTCCACTGAAGCACCGCAGTCAAGGCACATATGAGAAAGCAATCAATGAACAACTAAGGTGTCTCAATGGCAACAAAAAACTAATGATTGATGCTTCTCACCTCTTTCCGTTCCTGTCTGTCTGTCCCTATCTATCCCTCTCTCTGACTCTCGCTCTGTCCCTGTTAAAGAAAAATAATACTCTCAGTAAAGTGGGAATACAGGGAACATTCCTTAACATGATAAAGGCCATCTATGACAAACCCACAGCAAACATCATACTAAATGGGCAAAAATTAAAAGCAATCCCCTTAAGATCAGGAACCAAGCAGGGGTTCCCCCTTTCACCACTCTTATTGAAAATAGTTCTGGATGTCTTAGCCACAGCAATCAGACAAGAAGCAGAAATAAAAGGCATCCAAATTGGAAAAGAAGAAGTAAAACTGTTATTATTTGCAGATGATATGATATTGTATATAAAAAACCCTAAAGTCTCAGTTAAAAACCTACTGGACCTGATAAATGAATTCAGCAAGGTGGCAGGATATAAAATTAATACTCAGAAATCAGAGGCATTTTTATATTCCAAGAATGAAATGTCAGCAAAACAAATTAAGGAAACAATCCCCTTCACTATTGCAACCAAAAACAATAAAGTACCTCGGAGTAAATTTAACCAAGAAGGTTAAGGACTTGTACTCAGAAAATTATAAAACATTGATAAAAGAAATCAATGAAGCCTGACCAGGCGGTGGTGCAGTGGATAGAGCATAGCACTGGGATGCGGAAGACCCAGGTTTGAGACCCAGAGGTCGCCAGCTTGACCGCGGGTCCATTTGGCTTGAGCAAAAAACTCGTCAGATAGAACCCAAGGTTGCTGGCTTCAGCAAGGGGTTGCTCAGTCTGCTGAAGACCCGCGGTCAAGGCACATGTGAGAAAGCAATCAATGAACAACTATGGTGTCACAACAGCAACGAAAAACTAATGATTGATGCTTCTCACTTCTCTCCGTTTCTGTCTGTCCCTATCTATCCCTCTCTCTGACTCTCTGTCCCTTAAAAAAAAAAAAAAAGAAATCAATGAAGATACAAGTGGAAGCATATACCGAGCTCATGGTTAGGAAGAATAAACATCATTAAAATGTCTGTATTACCAAAGCAGTTTATAAATTCAATGCAATACCAATTAAAATTCCAATGACATACTTCAAAGATATAGAACACATATTCCAAAAATTTATATGGAACCAAAAAAGAACACAACTAGATTCAGTAATCTTAAAAAGAAAAAATAAAGCAGGAGGTATCACTCTTCTGGATATCAAGGTATACTACAAGGCCATTGTACTCAAGACAGCCTGGTACTGGCATAAGAACAGGAACATAGATCAATGGAACAGAACAGAGAACCCAGAAATAAACCCACACCTTTATGGACAACTGATATTTGACAAAGGAGGAAAGAACTTACAATGGAGTAAAGATGGTCTCTTTAACAAATGGTGTTGGGAAAATTGGACATCTACTTGCAAAAAAGTGAAACTAGACCACCAACTTACACCATTCACAAAAACAAACTCAAAATGAATAAAAGACTTAAATGTAAGCTGTGAAACCATAAGCATCCTAGAAGAAAACATAGGCAGTAAGCTCTCCGACATCTGTTGCAGCAATATATTTGCCGATTTATCTCCACGGGCAAATGAAATAAAAGGCAGGATAAACAAATAGGACTATATTAAACTAAAAAGTTTTTGCACAGCTAAAGACAATAAGAACAGAATAAAAAGACAAACCACACAATGGGAGAACATATTTGACAATACATCTGATAAGGGGTTAATAACCAAAATTTATAAAGAACTTATAAAACTCAACACCAGGAAGACAAACAATCCAATCAAAAAATGGGCAAAAGAAATGAATAGAAATTTCTTCAGAGAGGACATACAGATGACCAATAGTCATATGAAAAAATGCTCAACATCACTAATCATTAGAGAAATGCAAATTTAAACCACAATGAGATATCACCTCACACCAGTCAGAATGGCGCTCATCAGCAAAACAACACAGAACAAGTGCTGGCTGGCCAGGATGTGGAGAAAAGGGAACCCTTCTGCACTGCTGGTGGGAATGCAGACTGGTGCAGCCACTGTGAAAAACAGTTTGGAGATTTCTCAAAAAATTAAAAATCGAACTGCCTTTTACCCAGCTATCCCAGTTTTAGGAATATACCCTAAAAACACCATAGCACTGTTCGAAAAGAAGAAATACACCCGCATGTTCGTTGCAGCATTGTTCACAATAGCAAAGATCTAGAAACAGCGTAAGTGTCCGTCGGAGGATGAGTGGGTTAAAAAGCTTTGGTACATATATATATGGAATACTACTCAGGCATAAGAAATTATGACATCAGATCATTTGTAACAACATGGATGGACATTGATAACATTATACTGAGTGCAGTAAGTAAATCAGAGAACACTAAGAACTATATGAGTTCATACATAGATAGGACATAAAAATAAGACTCAGAGACATGGACAAGAGTGTACTGGCTACCCGGGAGGGGGGGTGAGGGAGGAGTTAGGGAGAGGGGAGGGGCACAAATAAAACCAGATAGAAGGTGACTGAGGACAATTTGACTTTGGGTGATGGGTACGCAATATAATCAAATGTCAAAATAACCTGAAAATATTTTCTCTGAACATAAGTGCCCTGATTTGTCAATGTCACCCCATTAAAATAAAAAAAAAATTGTATCCTACAAACTTACTGTATTGGTTTATTGTTTCTAATACTCTTTGTGGAGTCTTTGGGGTTTTCTATACACAGGATCATATCACCTTCAAAAAGTGAAATCTTTAGTTCTTTTTTTTCAATGTGAATGCCTTTTATTTCTTCCTCTTGTCTGATTACTCTGGCTAGAACTTCCAGGAATAGGTTGAATAAGAGTGGAGAGAGGGACAGCCTTGTCTTGTCCCTGATGTTAGGGAAAAAGTCCTCAGTTTTTTGCCATTTAATATGATGTTAGTTGATGGTTTGTCATAAATAGCCTTTACTATGTTGAGGTTTTTTTTTCTATACCCATTTTGTTGAGTGTCTTAAACATAAAATGATGTTGTATTTTATTGAATGCCTTTTCTGCATCTATTGATAGGAGGATATGGTTTTTGTTCTGATTTCTTCTAGTTTTCCTTTCATTGCTCAACCTTCTCTTGATTTCTTGGCCATAGTGCATAATTATATCCTAAAATACCTTTTGTCCATTTTTTCAAAAAAATATATACTTAAAACAAAGCAGCAGATTTTAGTAAGATTTGAGAAATTTTGTGTTATAAAATATGTCAATGAACTGTACCTTTTTTTGGTTCATCAAATGGTATATACTCCCTGTGTTTACTGGGTCTTAGCATATACTGTGTTTTTTTTTTTTCTTTCAGGTTAACTTTTAATTTCTCAGAATGCAGATGTGTCATCACATTATGAAAATTCTTTTTTTTTTTTTTTACAAGGGCAGAGAGAGAGTCAGAGAGAGGGATAGATTGGGACAGACAGACAGAAATGGAGAGAGATGAGAAGCATCAATCATTAGCTTTTCGTTTCCGTCGCAACACTTTAGTTGTTCATTGATTACTTTCTCACATATGCCTTGACCGCAGGCCTTCAGCAGACCAAGCCACCCCTTGCTGGAGCCAGCAACCTTGGGTCCAAGCTGATGAGCTTTTTGCTCAAGCCAGATGGGCCTGCCCAAGCTGGGGAGCTTGGGGTCTTGAACCTGGGTCTTCCGCATCCCAGTCCAATGCTCTATCCACTGTGCCACCACTTGGTCAGGCGGAAATCCTTTTTGATAGCCTTGACTTGGTCCATTTTTTCTATCCTTTGTTATCATGTCACTGTATACTTAAAAAATGTCTAGCACACAGTAACTGTTCAGTATTTAATAAATAAATCAAATATAAATACAGGGCATCCTCAGGTTTTGACACAGTTCTGTTCCTATGACAGTGATATGAGCCAAATTTAGTTCTAAGTTGAAAAACACTCTAGCCTAACACAATTAAAACATTTGCGCTTTCCACAATAAAAATAGCAAAGGTAAGCACACCAAGGGACAGCAACTTCCTTACTTATTTGCCCCATTACTGCATATTCTTCCACAGCACAAACAAACTATTTTGTCCAAATAATCTGTAAGTACGACACTAATGGTGTAAGCAGAAACACTTACATCCCATTTTTTAAAAATTTTTATTGGAGTGAGCATCATAAAATTGGAACATTGAATGTTGAGATTGTTGTAACCTAAGGACAGCCTGTGAAATCATTCAAGAGACTTGAACATTTTATAAGACACAAATAATAATATTGAATAAAATTAACTTCAAATTTTATTTGAAAATGACACAGATTTACAAAAGTCTATACTTCTTTCTATGGCCATGTGCTCAGCAGATACTGTGTAGCCCATAACACCTTCTTGCAGCAATCAATATGTTACGAGTCACCAAAATGCCTCTAGCTGGAGCCTCAATTTCAACATAGCCCAAATGAACTGTGTATCTCAATACCCTTCCTCCCAGTAAAGCCAGTGGCTATCACTATCACCATGCAGGATCACACTAGATTTGGGGAAACAGTAAAAGAACTGTGGAGCCAGAAAATGGTCGGCCATTCCATTTATTAGAGTAATGGTGGATGAGCATACAGTAAGGGAAGACTGCTTCCCTTTCTCCCATCTCAGGACCCCACCAGTCTCAGCAGTTCTCAGCCAAACAGGCATCTCAGGGCTCCCACACCCCTCAGTACTCTTCCTCTTTCTCTTTGAACTCAATAGCCAAAACAGGCTAGGGGAAAAAAACACTTCTCCAGCAAACAATTGCCTTTCTCCATGAAGACAGGTTATCTGCAATCTGCAATCTGCTGCCCTGAAGGAAAGCACCCGCAGGCTTTCATAAACTATATACACATGGCACTGTCCCAGTACAAATGAGCAAACCTAAAAAACACTTACTACAAACTTGTTTGCCCAACACTCCCAAAATGTGTTGTCTAGCTTCATAAATGACACCATTTTATGTCATCCTGGTCACACTTTGTTTGACTAATCCTGTTTACCACCATGCTTTGTTATTTCTACCTCGCAGCCTCACTGCTACTGCTTTTGTTCTGCTAAAGTCATCTGTCTTGTAGCTTTCATCACTGTCTGATTGCAAATCTCAACGTGAATTAGAAAACTTTTCTAAATGCTATTTTAACCACATCACTCTCATGTTTAAAATTGTTCACTTGCTTGAAAAACAAGACTGTTTTTTAGTATGGCTCCTGTTATCGGGGCCTTCTCTTATAATGTATCTCTTTTATTTATTATTATTTGGTCCCTAAGCTTCAATATTTACTTCTCTAATGTAAGATTCTATACATTTTCTACTTTCTAGTATGTTTTGTTGTATGTAAGGCAAATAAGTCCTTGATTACTTTATAACAAAAATATGTATAATCTTATGTTTTTACTGTTTTCAGATAAAATTTTAAAAACATGTCATATGTATTAGAACTGTACGGTGTTTTTCCCCGCCGAGAAAGAAGGAAGGGGCCTGAATCAGGAAGTGTGAAATAGTAAAGGCTTTATTTAGTATCACGCTGCCCAGACAATGTTCTCTGGTCTTGGGGGACAGTGAGCAGAGAAGTCGCATGGGATGATCCACGTGGGAGATATTTAAAGGATCTGTAGGATGGGCGAGCTAATATGACATGGCAAAATCTTACTGGCTGACAGTCACTTTTTTCTCAAGAACTCTTTGAAAGCTTTTTTTGGTGCGCTTAGTTGTGGGCAGCTTTAGCCAATGTTTCCGGGACTGAGTTCCTCACTTGACTTTCCCCCATTATCCACTGACCTTACATTTTAATCTTTTGAGTTAATTAGGGGCACTGATTATTTGTCTGGCTACTTCCTGCTGGTTAGGGGCATCGTGGGGAGGGGTGATTGGCAGGTGGTAGCTTTGAGGGGTATCAGGAGGAACAACTGTTTGGCCATGAGTTGAGAAACTTCGCAGATGTGGTTCTGTAAGAATTTTATAAAGAGGAGCAAATATGAGTAATACGCTGATAATTAAAAGATTTAAGATAGGGGCAGCTCAGGTAAGAATGGGTGGCTGCCATCAGGAGTTAAGTGGGTTGTAGGAGAGTTACTTGCTTAATTTTCTTACAGATGGTTGAGGAGATTGAAGCTGTTTTCTATCAGGACAGTCTGATAGAAACTGAACAGCATTGTTCCCTGCTTCAGCTCACTCTGGCAGCAGGTTCCTGGTGGGAGCAACAGGAGCAACAGAAGAGTCTGCAGGGCCCAACCTTTTGGGGAGCCGCAGACGAGTAGGGCCCAATGGTTCTGACTGCCAACGATCCTGCATGGGAGCAAGCTTGAGGCAAGACACATGGTTAGAAATGAGGGTAGCATTGATTATGGGGGAGCCGTTGGTATTGAGGAATGGTAGAAGTGGGAAGATGCTGTCAGCTGGATAGTGGCTCTGAGACTGTGTAGAATGTCTCAACCCAGAAGGGGTACAGGGCACAATGGCATAACTAAGAACGAGTGCGTAAAGGGGATTCCGTCTAAACTGCATGTCACGGGTGGCATGCAAAGGGGAAAAGAAAGGGTCCCATCCATTCTCATAACCAAGACGTGTGAGGAAATTAGAGGTCTATAGTATGGTTGCAAAACAGAGAAGATAGCTCCCGTGTTCACAAAAAATGAGGGGAACTTACCCGTTTCTGCAGCATTACCCTGGGGTATGGTGAGGCTGATGGGGGTCTCTGAGTCCAAGGCATCAGTCCTAGAAGTTTGAGGGATGGACCCACCTGGCTGGCTTGGCCTCCACATAGATATATTGAGGATGAGCCTGCTGCCCAAAGGGGCACTCACTCTGCCAGTGACCAGGCTGCTTGCAGTCAAGGCAGGGTTTAGTGGGTAGCCACGGACAGAGACACTGTTGAGCACAGTGGTTCAGCTTTCCACACTTAAAGCAAGCTCCTGGTGGGATTCTTTTTGTGGCCCGGACTTGGGTTGAGCACTTTCTGTGCCTTGCCCCTGTTGCTCTGCTGGCCTCAGGGCTGCCACCAGAGCCTGGATTTTGAGAGTCACCTTCTGCTGCATGTGGGCCTGGTGAACAGCCTTAGCCATTTTCTACTAGCCACAACCATTGAAAACTTTAAACGCCATGTTCACAGGTCCCAGATAAAGGTTTGAGGGTTGAGAATAAAAGAAGGAGGGCTCCTAAGGCACCCAGCACCAGATCCAGGCAGAAACGCTGGAGCCAGAGGCAGGACAGGGCCAGAACTTCCTGCAAGCAGATTGGGGTTGGGATGTGGGGTCAGTGAAAACTGGCATAAGAGCCAATGGCAGGTAGAGAATGGCCTGACAAAGGAGGGGCTTAAAAACACAGTGGAGAAGGGAGGGGCCTCTGGCCAGCAGGGGAAGAGAAAGAGAAAATGGTTTTATTTTTTTGAAAGAATGGTATTTGTAGGTGAATGAGAAGCAGGATCCTGTGAAGGGAGGGGAGGGGGCTCTCTGGAGGAAAGACCCAAGTAAAAGAGGTATACAAAGGGACCAGAGATAGGTCCTGAGAGTGGGGTGCCCCTGGCAGTCAGGAAAGAGTGGGAAGAGTTGGGAGTCTGCAGAGAAAATACAATTAGGAGCAGAGGTTTTAGGTGAGGTTTCTCTGGTAAAAAAAAAAAAAAAAAAAAAAAAAAAAAAAGCCTGTGTGTAGAACAGGCAGCACAGAGATTATGATCAGAGAACGAATAACTAGAAGCCCTGAATGTAAGGGATCTCCAACCAGTTCCCAGCTTTTATGGCAATAGTTAAATTGGTGAGGGTGTTAAAACCAAAAGTCCCTTCAGGAGGCTACCTGGTCTTATTATCCAGTGGGTTCTGTGGCCTGGCCAGAGTAGAAAAGAACAGTTTCTTCTTCTTTAGGGAGGAAGAGATTTCAGATAAGGCAACTCCAGAAGTGTTTTTAGATTAGGTTTAGATTCCTGTGCCCCCACAGTCACCCTCAGTACTCAGAGTGGTCAGAGTAGAAAGTTGGCATCCCACAACCCAAGCTCTGGCCACCGGATGGTTAGGTAAAGTGGATGTGCTTGGGACGTCTTCACGGGCACACACACACTCGGAACAAAAAAAGGAGTTCCTTGACACAGCTGCAGTTTCGGACAAGGAGCCTCGGCAGAAGGAACTGAGGAGAGTTTGGAGGCAGGGGACTTACTGCACTGTGCACTGAAGTGGGTGGAAGGTCAGAGGTCCTGGCTCTTTTTCAGAGGGGAAGGGGAGAGGAGCAGTCCTTGGGACTTCTGACTCCTCCCAGGTTGTTGGCACCAAATGTAAGGTATTTTTCCCTGCCAAGAAAGAAGGTAGGGCTGGAGCCATGAAATGTGAAATAGTAAAGGCTTTATTTAGTATTGCACTGCCCAGATGATGTTCTCTGGTCCCAGTGGACAGGGTTCAGAGAAGTCTCATGGGATGATCTACGAAGGAGATATTTAAAGGGTCTGTAGAATGGGCGAGCTAATATGATGTGGCGAAATCTCACTGGCTGACAGACAGTCGCTCTTGTTCCAAAAACTCCTGGGAAGTTTCTTTCAGTGCTCTTGGAAGTGGGCAGCTCTAGTCAAAGTTCCCGGGTCTGAGTTTCTCACAAGACCTTTCCCCATTATCTACCAACCTTACAAAAACTTTTGGTAGAACTAGAAGGCTGCTACTCAGAATACACACTTGTACCCCTTTACCTTTCTGTGATGAGGCAATTGAATCTTTAGTTTCTAGCAAGAACAACAAAGTACAGTTGGGTGTCTAGTTACTTTTCCCATGATTGCCTTTTCTTCAAGTTTTGTGTTTGTTTTCAAGATGGAATATCTTCCTAGGCAAACATATCCCTCTGCTATGAAAGAAATTCCTGGATTACTGTTATATGACTGACTTCTATTAAAGCTTGAAATTTAATGAAACCAGTGTTAATAAATAATTCTTTAGCTTTTACAAGTAAGACAAGTAATAATGAGTGTTGAAAAGGTGATAGAGGAGAGGAAATCATCATACACTGCTGATGGAAATGTAAATTGTTATAACTATTATAAAAAGAAGTATTGAGACTCCCAAAAAATCATAAATAAAGAGACCATATGACCCAGTAATTTCTCAAATGTTGATAGCATTTATTTCTAAAGATATATGTACTCCTATGTTCATTGTAGAATTATTCACAATGCCAAGACATAGGAACAACAGAAGTGTTGCTTGATATATGATTGAATAAAGATGTGGCACATAAATACAATAAAATACTACATACTCATGAAAAAAATAAATAAAATACTTTTATTTGCAATGACATAGATGGATCTTGAGAATAGTATACTAAGTGAAAGAATTCAGATGGAAAAAGTCAAGAATCATAGGATTTCATGCATATGTGGTATAGAAATATGAAAGTAGCAAATGAACAAAGAAAACAAACAAAAATATATGGCAAACAGCATGGTGGTTACTAGAGGGAAAAATGGTAAAGTGAAGTAAAAACGGGTAAAGAATGTCAAATACGTGCTCATGTAACATAAAAAAATGTGGCTGCTCACATTGCAAAACACAGAGAAAGTATTATAGAACTGTACACTTGAAAACTATATAATTTTATTACACTATGTTATCCCCATAAGCTTAATATAATTTTAAAAATAAATAATTATCTAATTATCATACTTTGTATGTTTCATTTTCATTTATAGTATTTATAAACATTCCTTTTTATTTGCATTAGTTTAAAATTTTTAAAAATACATTTTATTGATTTTAGAAAGAGAAGGGAGAGAGCAAGACAAAAACAGGAACATTTATCTGTTCTTATATGTGCCCTGACCAGGGATCAAAATGGCAACCTCTGCAGTTTGCTACAAAACTCACCAACCGAGCTATCTGGCCAGGGCTTTGAATTTTTTTTTTTTTTTTTTGCATGATTTTAGGGTTGTGGATTTTGGGGCGTTTTATCAGCTGTATTTTTAAAGGACTTCTTTAAGTTTCCTCTTCACAGTAGAATTCTTTTATTATTTTTCTAGAATGATGAGGAATGTATTCATCATTTTAAAATAAATATTTAAAAATTGCACATTTTCGGGATAAAGAAAACGCTGGTGCTCTCCACCACCATGACTAAATTAAGTCACTTATAAAAGTCATAATTTAACATATTTTTCTGAAAAACTCTACTTTATATTGTTCTCTTGTGAACAATAAGATATGATTTAATATAAAACTTATTGATCTCCCTTTTCATCTGTCTCCCCAGATAATTAAGTAATATGGAATATATTTCTTGGATTATTAACTTCTTTCTGAAATATTAATCAAATACACTAAATATTCCAGTGCATTCAAACTATTATTTAGGGTTAACTATATGTTTTTTAAATAGATTTTTAAACTTACATTCATTGAGATAACATTGGTCGATAACATTATATTTATTTCAAGTATACAATTCTACAGTGTGTCCGTAAAGTCATGGTGCACTTTTGACCTGTCACAGGAAAGCAACAAAAGAAGATAGAAATGTGAAATCTGCACCAAATAAAAGGAAAACTCCCCCAGTTTCATACCTATTCAGTGCAGTTCAATGTGGGCTCCATTCGTTGCCCTACATACATCCAAACGATAGTGAAGTTCTTGCCACACACGGGTAAGGACATCTGGTCTAACAGAATGAATAACATCTGTGATTCTCTGTTTTAATTAATTAATATCATTGATACATTCAATGTACACATGTTGCTTCACATAACCCCAAAAGTAAAAGTCTAAGGGTGTCAGATATGGGGATGGTGGTGGCCATGGCTTGACAGAACCCTTGCCTATCTACCGCCGGGAGAACATTCTATCCAGAAACTCATGAACAATGGTGGCATAGTGTGGAGGAGTGCCGTCCTGTTGAACGATCATACCTTCTGGAAATTGTGGTACTGCATACAATTCCAACATGTCAAGATAGGTGTTTGCTGTCACAGACTGCTCAGCAAAAAAAAATGGGCCTATCACCTTATCATGCACCTGGCCACAACACACGTTCATTTAGGGGTGTTACGTTTGTACTCAAATTAAGTATGAGGATGTTCAGCAGCCCACACAGTATTCGGATGTTATGGCAATGACCATGTCCACAGATATGGAAGGTCGCCTCATCACTAAACATATTCTTCTGCAAAAATCTTGCATCATTGTCGATTTCATGAAGCATATCTGTAGCAAACGTGCATCATGTGGGTCTATCCACTGGTTTGATCGTGAGCAACAGCCTCAATTTGTACCCCGTAAAACAGAGATGTTTCTTTAACACCTTATGAACTGTAGTCTCACTTAGGTGCAATTGTCGAGCACATGCACGCACAGATTTTTAGCGCTCCTTAGGTAGCTATCCCGTATAGCCTCTACAGACTTGTCACTGACTGATGGCCTACCAGAACGGGGTTTCTCCACCAAACTGCCGGTTTCCTTTAACTGCTTATCCCACCAAGTAATGTTATTCCTATGTAGTGGCGCTTCATTATAAACGTGCCGATATTCACGTTGCACTTTGGTCACAGATTTGAATTTAGCGAGCCACAGAACACATAGAACTTTCCTCTGTACCATCCACATCTCGACTGGCAAGGCCATGGGCTGCTACTCTATATACAAGGTGTTACGTCATCATCTGTACATGAGCACATGCTGCCACATCATCCTACAGAAACTGGGAGGGTTTTCCTTTTATTTGGTGCAGATTTCACATTTTTGTCATCTTTTGTTGTTTTCCTGTGACCGGTCAAAAGTGCACCATGACTTTACGGACACACTGTATAATAAATCTTCAGTGCATTCCATTATGTTTCATGACCTAAAGCAGTGATGGGTAATCTTTTGAGCTTGGTGTGTCAATATTCGCCAAATAAATGAGCATAACTGTGATAGTGTGTCACTTCAAGAAAAATGGCTAAACTGTAAGTCCCAGAACTAGATGCTCTGTGCCGGAGTTCTGTTGTTTTTGCCTACAGACCTCCCGCACAGAGTGTCTACACTACAGCAAATGTTTTATCCTCGGCTACTGCACATGGCCGTGTAGGAGCCGAGGATGAATGTCCTTCTCAGAATGCAGCTTCATACTTCTCTGGTATGAGGCCACAGGCACTGCGTGTCATAAAAAATGGCTACTCATGTCAGTGATGACATGTGTGTCATAGGTTTGCCATTACAGACCTAAAGTCTGGTCTCTTTCAGTCACCATATATTTGACCCCTTTTACCTTCTTCAACCTCCCTTTATTCCCCTTCTCCTCTGATAACCACTCTACTATTGTCTGTGACTTTTTCTTTATTTTGTTTGCTTGTTGCTTTTTGTTTTCTATCCCGCATATTATTTTGGGGGGAAACTCCATACTGTTTCCATAGTTACTGTACCAATTTACATTTTTATGAGCAGTGGACAATCCTTTTTTCTCTACATTCTCTTCAACCTTTGCTATTTCTTATCTTGTTGATAACAGTCATTCTAAAAGGTATGAGGTGATAGCTCTTTGGTTTGTTTTGCATTTCTCTTGTAGCTAGTGAAGTTAAGCATCTTTTTTTGTATCTGTTGGCCATTTGTAAGTCTTCTTGAGAAAAATGTCTTTTCAAGTCTTCTGCCCATTTTTAAAATTCAACTTTTTGTTTTTTGTTGTGTTGTTGAGTTGTATGAGTTCAGTGTATATTTGGATATTAGCCCTTAATCAGAGATACTGTTTGCAAATACCTTCTAAGTATTTTTGGTTACCTTTTGTCATGTTGATAGTTCTTTCTATTGTGAAGAAACTTTTAGGTTTGATGAACTTCATTTATAAATATAAACTTATATTAGTACTTGCTGCATTTTTCAGGTTAATGTTTGGTTTTACTTAGATCATTAGTTTCATAATAAAGTTATATGGCATAGTCTTTGAATTTTTGAGTATTCCAGAGTTATTTGGTCCTCACAAGAAGATGATAATTTCCTTGAACAAAAAATTTTAAGATTATTCTATTACCTTGGAATTCTGACATTTTTTCCCACAGCATTGAACATGAGGTGTGTAAAACTAGTGTCTTAGAATCAGAAACAATGAATGACACTGAATCTAAATTTTTTTCAATGACTTGAAGCCTGACTCTGTGAGTCCTTTATATTATAAACGTAGAGGTTATGGATTGATATTTTTTGTTTTGTTTTGTTTTTTCTTAAGAAATTCTCTCTGAGCTCAACCAGGCAGTGGAACAGTGGATAGAGCATTAGACTGGGAGACAGAAGACCCAAGTTCCAAACCCTAAGGTCGCCAGCTTGAGCATGGGCTCAACTGGTTTGAGGAAGGCTCACCAGCTTGAGCCTAAGGTCACTGGCTCGAGCAAGGAGTCACTTGGTCTGCTCTAGCCCCTCAGTCAAGGCACATGTGAGAAAGCAATCAATGAAAAACTAAGGTGCCGCAATCAAGAATTGATGCTTCTCAACTTTCTTCCTTCCTGTCTGTACCGATCGGCCTCTGTCACACACACAAAAAAACAAATTCTTTCTGAAATCTTAGTGTCCAACATAAATTTTGTAACCAGGTGGGCTCTGATTAAATGTTGGTTGAATGTGTCTATGAAGACCTAAGGTAGTATTTAAACTGCCTGCAGGCTACCACAGTAAATATCAATGTAAAGAACAAAAGTAAAGACTCAACACATTATTTCTCCCATGAACACCCCAGTCCCTGGAGTGCCTCATATAAAATACTTCTCGCCTGACCTGTGGTGGCGCAGTGGATAAAGCGTCGACCTTGGAACACTGAGGTCGCCAGTTCAAAACCCTGTACTGGTCTGGTCAAGGCACATATGGGAGTTGATGCTTCCAGCTCCTCCTCCTCCTCTCTCTCTCTCTCTCTCTCTCTCTCTCTCTGCTCTCTAAAATGAATAAAATAAAAAGAAATTTAAAAAAAATACTTCTCTAATTAGACACACTGAGGAGACACCAGTGCTTCCAGTACATGAACTGTGAAGGGAAGGCTGCATGACAGCTCCTCATACCCAGGAGTCCTGGAGACACACTCAACCCATTTAGGGTAGAGTGGGAGTCCAAGGCCCTGTGCATCCCTTATACACCCACTTATACAAAATTAATAAAAATCAGTCATCTTACCAGCTCACCACTTCTGTGTCAAGAATTCTTATGGATCTTTAACAGTGACAGTTGATCTAACTGGAGAAACTGAGCAAAAACGTATTTTCCTTAGATTACCGGATAATCTGTATTGACACTGCTGCTCCTTCTTCATTGTGGATTATGGATATTTTCCTTTGAATTATACAGCTACATTCAAAGTGATTATTTTCTTCTGACAATGATTTTAGAAAGAGCAGGATATAAAGACATAGGGTAGTCTGCAGGGACAGGAGGAACAGGCAAGACAATGAGAAGAGTGGCAATAGACTCCAGAGAAAAAATAATAGGTAAGTAGAAAAATACAGAGAAGATCAAGAAAAGGGAGAAGGGAAGGCACGGAAGCAGATCATAGGAGGGGAAGACCACAGAGAGATCAGGAGTGGGGACACTGCTGAAAAGGTCACAGGGCACTACTGAGGACCTTCTGTTACTTCTTTTTATGGAAATGGACATTGAGAATCCAAGTGTGGTCTTTAGTTCTCCAAGACCAAGAGGTACTACATTTCCCAGGCAGACCACAGACTGCAGACATTGTTATCAAGCCACAACTCCTTTTATACATGTTGGTGCAATGGGGTGGCTAGGAGGCAGACAAAGGTAAAAGGAAAACCTGGAAGCCAGACAGGGAAGAGACAGAGAGGAAATGAGAGGTCCTGTGGGAGGCTCATGGCTAAAGGAGGCAGTCGGGTTCTTCCAACACAGAACTGAGCGAAGAGAGAGAGGTTGGTTTGTTTTTGTGGCAAGGAATGTTACAGAAAAGTTCAAGAGGGTTTGGAGGGGAAGGTGTTATCTGAGTTCTGAGGACAACTTGTTTTGCTGAGGCAGTCTTTATCAAACAGAGCTCCAATGCTGCTGCTTTTGCCCCTGCTCTTCCAAGGAATTCTCTTTCATGGACCAGGCACAGTAGATGAGAAGAACACAGGTGGAAACATACTTGTGGTTGGGCAAAGCAGACTATAGAAAAGTTCTAGAGAGTATCTCTGGGCAGAGAGTAATGCTCCTACCGGGCACATTTGGAATCTGCATGCCAAGCAAGTGCCAGGCACCATCCTTGACCTCAGTCTGTTTCTCTTTCTGATTTTGGGGGACAAGAAGCTATATTGTGGGAAGGGGATATGGGAATGCATTTATGTGGTAATTTGCAAGTGTTACTATTTTTTTTTCCTATAAGAGGCCCTCATATTCCCTCCTTTCATCTTCTCTCCATTGTCACTTCTCTATCTTTCAGCTATGCAAGTAGCAGCACACAGAGGGCTGAGGCTAGCTGAGTGAGCTGCAGACACATTGTTGGACAGTGTTTCAAGCACTATCTGCATTCTGTGGCCCTAGTCCCAGGGTAATTTTAGCAAGGAAGAATTGAAGAACTTTCTAGTGTTGCTGCAGTTGTACATGCATAGCTTCCCTCAGAAAGTACAGGCATTTTCCAGTCAGTTTCAGTTTGAATGAGTTTGCTTTTCAAGGTTGATATTTACATGAAAGCTCTGACCAGGGAAAGTAATGTATAGACTCTGAAGATTATTCATTCTTCTGTTATTCTTGGCTTACTCTTTCTTCTTTGCTTCACCTTTTACCACTATTCCCACTCTACCCCTTCCCCACCACATACAAATAACGACTTACATATATATATCTTCACATTCCTGATTATACCCTTACATTCTCGCTCCTTAGAATAGTGGTTGACTATGTTCTTCCCCCCTTCTTGATCTCAGACTCAGCCTTTCCCACACTAGACTTGCCCTCCTTTCTCCCTAGTATAAGTGTTCACCTGACCTAAGCAATACCTAGCCAGTCTCGAGTGAGCTTTTTCACTGGTGTGCTGTCTTTCTAACAGTATTCCCATCTAGCCTTTTCATATTAATTGTTTCAATATTCCTTTATTATTTTCACATTTTCATTCCACAGATTTCTTCTTGCTTTTTCTTCCAAAATCTAGCCTTCCATGTGGTTCACCAGAATATGTTTCTTTCCTTGAATCCCTCTACTTTCTATATTGTTGATGTTTCTTCCTACAATTTTTTCCATATTGATCTCTTCCTTGAGCATCCCCAGATCCCTTTGAGATCCAGGTATCAGGCAGCTTTAGAATGCATTGCAGGAAAGACCCCAGAGAGGTTTTTAAATGTGGCATATCAAAGATCAGATTTCCTGAGTTTCCAAGAAAATTTCTGGAAGCCGCCTCCAGGAGCTGGGAGTCAGGCTCAGAATGTCTGTAATGTGCTTAATCACTACTGTGTTGTTAAAGAAGTTGTGCGAGGTCTTCTCAGTGACACGTGTCCTCGGTTTCTGTCAGGCCTCCTGCAACGGGGGAAGTCAGACCTAGAAGGACAGGGTGAGTCCAACCTCCTCTCCCCTCACAGCCTCAGTGTTTAACTCTTGTATTTGAGTTTTTTTCTCTTTATCATCCCTTTGAGACACAGAATAAGAGGCTTGAAGGTGAATGTGGGTTCAGGGGTTCTAAGGTACCTGAATCGCAAGCTCTGGCTTGAGATACCTAAACCCCACTTCTTCTCATCTTTTTTCAGTGAAGCCACAGGCTTGGATGACCAAAGGCTCTAATTCTTGTCCTGGCCATCTGCTGTTGGTGTGCCACGTCTCTGGCTTTCATCCAAAACCTGTGTGGGTGATGTGGATGCAGGGTCAACAGGAGCAGCGGGGCACTCAATGAGGTAATACCTGCCCAATAAAAATGGAACATAGTATCTTCGAGTAAGCCTGAGTGTGGCTACTGGAGAGGTAGCTGGACTGACCTGCCGAGTGAAACACAGCAGCCTGGGAGAGCGTGATATAATCATCCACTGGGGTGAGAAAGAACGAGGTCCCTACTGGGAAATGATAGTCTTCCCATAATTCCAGGGTCAATGAATGAGCAGTTGAAGAATGAATAGGATTGCTATGCACAAGAGGATAAAAGTGGGAAAATACAAATCATAAAGAAGTGTAAAGATTCAAAGCAGTTACATTTCAAGAAAACAGAGAAAGAGGATTAGAGGTACTAAAGAAAAATAAAAGGAGATACATTGACTAGATAGAATTGGAATGAGTGCTCTAGAAAATACAGAAGAAAACTCTTGTAAGGTCCCAACTCTGTGAAATGAGAGGCATTAACTGAGGTAGGATAGAGTGTATTTCATAGATTGACATTATTTAGTCCCCAATCAGAAGGATATTCTATCCCTTTGATATTGATGTGTTTGGCTATAACAGTGACCCTGGCTATCTTATGGTTTAAACAGCACATGTGAGACTTTTCTTGTTTTGTTTCTTCAACCTCTTATCCACTTTTTTTTTTTTTTTGTCCTCTATTATTCTTTTCTCTCTGATTTTCTGTCTTTGAGATCAAAATCCTCTTCTCGCTCAGTTCAATCAGAATGACTGCTCTCCTCTTTCCCCGAACCCTACCTCTTCCATGAGCTGCAACACCCAGGAATGCAGGAGATTAGGAAACCACCTCTGTACTGGTCCCACAAATTATATAGCTGGTTCTGCCTGAATGTGATATTTCTCATACATGCTGATTTATGAGACTTGATTTGGGGCAGTGAGCACTAATTGCAAAATAGAACATATTATAGAATTGTACATGTGAAACCTATATAGCTTTATTAACCAATGTTATCAAAATAAATAAAATATAATTTAAAAATGAGCAATTATCCTATATTTTATGTTTTTCTTTACATTTCTAGTATTTACAAACATCTTATATTTTTATTATATTTCTTTCTCACAAAAACTGTTTTATATTATTTTCATGTGGACAATAAGCTATGATTTAATGTAAACCTTATTTATCTTTCTTTTTTTTCTGAATCCCCAGGGAATTAGGTAATATAAATTTCAATTCTTTTATTATTCACTTTCTCCTATAATATTAATCAAATGTATTAAATTTTACATGTTTATTTAAATAATTATTTAGGATTAAATATATATATTTTAGATAAATTATTTTAATTTTTCATTTAATTAATTTTATTTACATAGATTTAGGGTCACCCCGAATGCATCCCCCTCTCCCCTATATTCCCTTCAACATCTCCCTTGCCTCCTCCTTACAGCATCCTACCCCTTTCCCTTCAGGTTTATCCCATCCTATCATCCCCTTTCCCTCTGTCCTCTTTTTCTCTGGTCCCTCTGATCCCTCCTCTGTCTCAATTCTGTTCCTCAGTTCTCAATTTCATTCCTCAGTTCTCATTCCTTGGATTTCTCAAATGAGTGAGGTCATATGATATTTTTCTTTCTCTGCCTGGCTTATTTCACTCAACATAATAGTTTCCATGTCCCTCCATATTGTTGCAAAAGGTAATATTTCCTTCTTTACCCATAGTATTCCATTGTGTATATCTACCACTGCTCTTTAATCCATTCACCCACTGACGAACACTTGGGCTATTTCCAGATCTTTGCTATTGTGAACAATGCTGCCATAAACATGGGGGTGCATTTCTTTCTTTCTGTCGGTGATACAGTGTCTTTGAAATATATTACTATAGGTGGAATGGCTACATCAAAGGGCAGTTTCATTTTTCATTTTTTGTGAAATCTCCATATTATTTTCTACAATGGCTGCACCAGTCTGCATTCCTACCAGCAGTACAGGAGGGTTCCCTCTCTCCACATACTCGCCAGCACCTATTGTGTGTTGTTTTGTTAATAAGCGCCATTCTGACTGGTGTGAGGTGGTATCTCAGTGTGGTTTTAATTTGCATTTCCCTAATGATTAGTGATGTTGAAAGCAATTTATAAATTCAATGATATGCCAATTAAAAAACCAATGACATACTTCAAGGATATAGAACACATATTCCAAAAATTTATATGGAACCAAAAAAGAATATGAATAGCCTCAGCAATCTTGAAAAAGAAGAATAAAGTGGGAGGTATCACACTTCTTGATATCAAGTTATACTATAAGGCCACTGTACTCAAAACAGCTTGGTACTGGCATAAGAATAGGCATATAGATCAATGGAACAGAACAGAGAACCCAAAATAAACCCACACATTTATGAACAATTGATATTTGACAAAGGAGGTAAGAGCATACAATGGAGTAAAGACACTCTCTTTATTTAACAAATGGTGTTGGGAAAACTGGTCAGCTACCTACGAAAAAATGAAACTAGACCATCAACTTACACCATACACAAAAATAAACTCAAAATGGATAAAAGGGACTTAAATGTAAGTAGTGAAACCATAAGCATCCTAGAAGAAAACATAGGCAGTAAACTCACCAACATCTATCGCAGCAATATATTTGCTGATGTATCCCCATAGGCAAATTAAATAAAAGACAGGATAAAGAAATAGGACTATATCAAACTAAAAAGCTTTTGCACAGCTAAAGACAATAAGAACAGAATAAAAAGACAAATCACACAATTGGAGAACATATTCGACAATACATCTGATAAGGGTTTAATAACCAAAATTTATAAAGAACTTGTAAAACTCCACACCAGGAAGACAAACAATCTAATCAAAAAATGGGCACAAGAAATGAATAGACACTTTTCCAAAGAGGACATACAGATGGCCAATAGGCAGATGAAAAAAATGTTCCACATCACTAATCATTAGAGAAATGCAAATTAAATAAATTTTAAAGATTATTTATTAAGGTGACAATGGTTAATTATTATATCAGTTACAAGTGTAAAAATCGATAATAAATTATTGGTATATTAGCTTTTTGTGCCCATGACCTGAAGTCTACCCTCTTTCCCTCACCATATATTTGATCCCCTGTACCCTCTTTAACCTTCCCTTATTCCCCTTCCCCTCTTTGACTATGTGTTTGTCTGTTTTGTTTGTTTCTTGTTTTCTGTTTTCTATCCCACATATTTTTTGAGGAAACTTCATACTTTTTTCATAATGACTGTATCAATTTACATTTTTATTAGCAGAGGATGATGCTTTGTTCTTATATTCTCTCCAACATCTGTTATTTCTTATCTTGTTGGTAACAGCCATTCTAAACAGGTATAAGGTGGTAGCTCTGTGGTTTAATTTGCATTTCTCTTGTAGCTAGTAAAGTTGAGCATCTTTTCATATATCTGTTGGACATTTGTATGTTTTCTTGAGAAAAGTGTCTTTTCAGGTCTTCTGCCCATTTTTAAAATTGAACTTTTTGGTTTTTGTTTTGTTTTTGAGCAGTTGAGTGCCTCATATATTCAGATATTAGCCACTTTTCGGAGATTATGTTTGCACGTATCTTCTAATTGTTTTGTTGGTTGCTCTTTTGTTCTCTTGACTATTTTTCACTGTGCAGAAACCTTTCAGTTGATGTTATACATTCATTTATAAAAATAAATTTATATTAGTAGTCACTGCATTATTTAGGTTAATTTTTGGTTTCAGTTAGATCATTAGTTTCATAAGCAAATTATGAAGCATATCCTTTGAGTTTTTGAGTATTCTAATATAGACTTATTTGGCCATCATAAAGGAATAATTATTTCCCTGAGCAAAAAATATTAGGATTATATCATTAGAATTCTGACATATTTACACAAATCATGTAATGTGAAGTATTTGAAGCCACTGTTTCAGAGTTGGAAACAATAAACAAGAAAGTGTAAACTTTTCTCAATAACTCGAAGCACAATTCTGTGTGTCCTTTATGTTATAAATGTAGAGGTTTTAGGTAGGAATTTTTTATATGGTCTTGTTTTGTTTTAGCTTTTGTTTTATTTTCTCTTAGGGACTTGTCTGTGAAATCTTAGGTTCTGACATATCTTTCAGTACCAGATGTGCTCTGACTAAATGTCAGTTGATTGTGTATATGAAAACCATAAGAATAGTAGTTAAACTGTTTGCAGGTTCCACAGCAAAACATCAGTGAAAATAACAAAAGTAAAAACTCAGTACATTAATTAATTCTCCTATGAACACTCTCGTCCCTGGAGTCACTTCCCTGCCTCTAATAAAACTCTTCTCTAATTAGACACAGTGAGGGGACTCCAGTGCTCCCAGTATATGAACTATGAAGAAAAGGCTGCATGACTGCTCCTCATATCCAGGAGACCTAGAGACACACTAAAATCATTTAGAGTAGAGTAGGAGCCCAAGGCCTCTGTGCACCCCCTATAGATTCACGCATGCAACATTAATGAACATCCAGCTACTTATCTGCTTACCATTTTCAAGTTAAGCATGCTCATGGTTCCTTAACAATGAGAGTTGGCCTGACTTAGAAACTGAACAAAAGTATTTTTTCTCAGATTACCTGATAATCTGTATTGCCGCTGCAATCCACATAATTCAATGTGGATTATGGAGATGTCCTTGTAGATTATACAGCTACATTGAAAGTGCCTATTTTCTTCTGATAATGATTTTGGGAACATCAGGATAAAAAGACAAAGGATAGTGAGGGAGCAGAAAGAAGAGATGAGATCACGAGAAGAGACGTGGTAGACTCCAGAGGATAAAATTGTGGATAAGTGGAGAAATACAGAAAAGACCAAAAAGAGGGAGATAGAAGACTGGGATACTGATTAGAGAAGGAGACCACAGAGAGATCAGGAGTGGGGACACCGCTGAATAGGCCATGGGGCACTACTGAGGACTTTCTGTTACTTTTTTCTATAGGAAAGTACATTGAGTATCCAACTGTGGGCTTGAGTTCTCCAAGGCTAAGAGGTACTATATTTTTAGTCAGAACACCAACTACATACTTTGTTAAAAACTATGACTCATTTTAGACATGGTGGTGCAATGGGGAGGTCAGGAGGCACACAAGAGCAAAAAGCAAATCTGGAATCCTAATAGTGGAAGAGTCGGAGTGAAAATGGGAGACCCTGTGGGAGGCTTGTGGCTGAGGAAGGCAGTTGAGTTTCTCTGACAGGGAAGTGAGCAGAAGGAGATGTCAGTTTGTGGCAAAGTAAGTGACAGAAGAGTTCAAAAGGGATTTAGAGAGGAAGCTGATATCTGAGTCAGCAAGCAATCATCCTGCTGAAGCATTCTTACTTAACAGAGTTCCAGTGCTGCTGCTTCTGCCCCTGCTTTTCAAGGGAATTCTCTCATGCGCCAAGCACAGTAAGAAAGAAAACCCAGGTGGAAAGATACCGGTGCTTGGGTAAAGCAGAGTAGAAAGAAGTATTTGAGAGGAACTGGATGCAGGGAGTAATGCTCTTACTGGGAGTCCTTGGAATCTGCATGCCAGGCGAGTGCCAAGCATCAATCTTTACCCCAGTCTTTTCCTGATTTTGGAGTTAAGAAGCTGAATTTGAAGAGGAGAGTATGAGACTATGTGCAAACTTTGTTACTATTTCCATTTCTTTCTATCATGGGTCCCTCATCACCACTTCTTTCACCCTCTCTCAGTGGTCAATTCTCTCTCTTTCAAGTACTCAAAATCTAGCACCCTATCATTTAGCAGAAGTAGAGTCACCCCTCCTATCACACATTCCAGACCTGTTTTTTGTCAGCCAGAGCTGGCAGCACACAAGGGTTCATGCTCATTGGGCAAGGTTCAGACTCATCGCTAGGACACTGTTAAACACCATTCCCTTTTTGTTGCCCTGGTCCCAAAGTAATTTTAACAAGGAAAGTTGAAAAACTTGCAGGTGTTACTGAAGTTGTACATGCATAGCTTTGCATTGGAAGTGCAGGCATTTCCAGTCAGTGTTGGTTTGAATGTGAGTTTTCTTTTCCAAGCAGATATTCCCATGAAAGTCCTGACCAGGGAAGATGATATATGGGCTCTGACCGTTATTCAATCTTCCTGACCTGTGTTTGGTCTCCATTGGTTCATTCCTTCTTTGTTTCATCTTTTACCGCTATTCTGACTGTTTTCCCACCTCACCACATACAAACAAGGACCTACATGTATATATCTCATCACATTCCTGAATATACCCTCATATTTATGCTCCTTGGAAAAGCTGACACCTTTAGATGTTCATTCCCCCATCTTTGGACTCAGACTCAGCCTTTCTCAACCAAAATCTGCCCTTCTTCCTTGTGGCCTAACCAGGACCTAACTTCTCTTGAGTGAGCTCTTTCTGACTGGTTTGCTATATTTCTAACAGCCTCTCATCTAGCCACTTCAAATTAATTATTTCAGCATTCCTTTATTATTTTCACATTTTCCTCCACAGATTTCTTCCTACTTCTTCTTCCAAACTGTAGTCTTCCACGTGATTCACCAGAAAATGTTCCTTCCCTTTAATCTCTTTACTTTGTAGATTGTTGACTTTTCCTTGCTACAATGTTAAGAGCTACTAAAAAAAGGTCATATATTGGTAGAAAATGTAATTTTCCTTGTCAAAAACTTCTATGGCATTAGATAATTTTGTTTGAAGTATAAACTGTAGTATTTACTTTATATGATATTAGGACATGTGTCTGCAGTTCTATTGTATTGGCAAATGTTTTAAATGTGTTCCCTTTAAGGCCCTGGCCAGGTAGCATATCATCTTGCTAGGTCAAGGTTGCAGGTTCAATCACCAGTCAGGGCACATATAATAATCAATAAATGCATAAATAAGGAGCCACAAACTAATGTTTCTGTTTTTCTTTCTTTCTCTCTCTTTTACCCTTCTTTCTAAAATCAATTAAAAAGTGTTGAAAAAACTAAAAACATTGAAAACACAGAAAAATAATGCTTCGCCTTTTATAAATGGTCATCAACACACACACACACACACACACACACACACACACACACACACACACTCACACGTGTTGTTAGGGAGACCAGACAAAAGAATAAAATGAGAAAGAAGAGCCACTGAGAACATGCAAGGGAAGAGAGGGCTATGCGGAGGTAGATGGAGGTGGGGTAGATGAACCAAAAGGATTTTCCCAGATTAAGGCAGGCGATTGTTTCACAGTGCCTTCTGATTTAAAAGATGTTACAATAAAAGATTGAGGAAGTAAAATAACCTTTCAAAACTATATGATGGTTTTTTCAAAGTAGTATAAAGAAAGCTCAGGTCAGGAAGATACCTGGAAGCCAGAGAGATAAGAAAAATCTGGAAGGCAAGGGCTGGCATGGAAATGACAGGCAGAGTGGGAGGGTCAGGGTGTGGGCGGCACAGCTTTTCTCTGATGTGCAACTTGGATGAGGCAGAAACTTGTCCCTTGGAAGAGGAAGTTACTATAAAAGACAGAGTAAATAGCAAGTTTGCTGAGTTCAGAGATCAAACAGCAGCTCAAAGAGTCAGAACTTTTACCTACCGGTGAAATGCTTTTTTTGCCACTTCTGTTGCTAACAGATCTCATTCCAAGTGCTGACAACAAGCATGGACAGGAGCACGGTAAGAGTAACTCTGGCCGGAACTCTGGGTGTGGGTGATCTGGATGAAAGCATGCTGTGCATACCCCTAAGGGTCTGGGCCAGCCCTTCTCCCGCCCTTTTTTTCTATTTTGGAGGCTGAGGATGGAGTCAGAGGCCCTGGCACAGGCAAATGTTTCTGCCATTTTGCTGTTCAGTCTCTGTTTTTATTATTTTTTCCTAGATATTTCTGGGATTCTTTTCCCCCACCCCCATTCCCTGCTGCTTTTCTCTTTTTTTCACGTTTCCTATCCTTCCACTTCCCACAGCTTTCCAGGGTCCGAGGTCTTTCCATGTCATCCAGATATCATCATTTGTCAACAGCACTTGGGAACAAAATCAAGGCTCAGGCTGGCTGGAAGATTTGCAGATTCATGGCTGGGAAAGCGACTCGGGTACGGCCATTTTCCTGAAGCCTTGGTCCAAGGGCAACTTCAGTGATGCAGAGCTGACTGAGCTGGTGGAAACATTCCGGGTTTATTTCATCGGATTCACTCGGATAGTACAGGATCGTGTCAGTGAATTTGAGTTGACGTGTGAGTGCTGTTCTCTGATATGGGGAAATTACCAGTGATATCTCTCTCTCTCTCTCTCTCTCTCTCTCTCTCTCTCTCTCTCTCTCTCTTTCTCCCTTCATGCTGCTGCACTTCAGTATCTTTCTCTCCTTCGTCCCAGTTAATCCAACTGTGTGCACACATATCTCTAGAGCAGTGTTCCTCTTAGATTCCCTAACTCCACAAGGTATTTCAGATTCTTCCCAGCCTGTCCCTGAGTGAACTAAAGTGTGATTTCCTTTGTTTTAAGTTCATCTCCTAAGCATCTTCTGCCTGCTCCTCCTCTCAATGTAATTCTCCCATTCATCCTGGAATGTGTACTTACTCCTGACTTCACCACCCTGCTCCTTACATATAATTCCCTGTTCCTTCTTACCCACTACACTTTATTACAACAGCCTTTGTCCACCACTTATGATATGTTTACTTTTTCCCTATTCTCTTCTATGAAAAAGTCTCTGAATAGCCTTGATTGGGTAGCTCAGTGGTTTAGAGCACTGTCCCATATGTTAAGTTTGTAGGTTCAACCCCCAGTCAGGGCATATAGAAGACTCAACCAATGGGTGCATTTATAGGTGGAAAATAATTGATGTTTCTCTTTTTCTCTCTCTCTCACTCTCCCCCTCCCTCCTTTCATCTCTGAAATCAATAAAAATTAAAAGAAAATTAACAGTCTCTGAATACAGTCATACAACACTTGACAGTGAGGACATGTTCTGAGAGATACATTATTAGGCAATGTTATTACTGTGTAACTATCATACAGAACACTTAAATATACCTACATAAGATAGCTTGCCACATACCTACACTATACAGTATACTTTTTGCTTTAAGGCTAATATACTACATAGCACATTACTGTACATGTACCATTAAATCAAACAGAAGAGTAAATTATGCTATCAAGTGATGCAGTAAACACAAGAGGTATAAGGCTATTGCTGGTATAACACGACATACTTTTACAACAAACTTTTCTTGGAAGTTGGAAGTATGCATTATAAAATAAAAATTAAAAATATAATAAATATATAAATTAGTCACATTACTTATTATCATTATCAAGGATTATGTCCTGTTCATATAGCATTGTTATTCTCTTATACCACTGGCTGCACAGTGGTTTTTTAATCCAGCTTCTCCACAAACACATGAGCAACGCTTTATGCTGTTAACAATGGACATGATGTCAGTAAGCAATGGGAATTTTTCAGCTTCATTATAATCTATGGGACTACCCTCTTGTACATAATTTATTATTTACTGAAAAGTCATTATGTAGCACGTGACAATAGTGGATTGGTTTTTGGCTTCTTTCACATCTCAAACATTTCTGCTAACCCAAAACAAAAGAGTAGGTTCTTTCTCCATCCCTTTCCTCTTTGTTGCCTTTTAAATATCTTTTTCCCTTTTTTCATCTATGCAGATCCCTTTGAGATCCAGGCTATAGCCGGCTGTGAGCTGCTTTCTGGGGAGATCACTGTAAGCTTCCTCAGGGGAGCTTTGGGAGGAGTGCATTTCATGAGCCTCCAGAATGATTCCTGTGTGCCGACCGCACAGGGCGGCAGCAGAGCACAGAGGTTTTGCACAGTTCTCTCTGAATACCAAGGTATCTCTAGTATCACAGAGACGCTCCTCTCAAACACCTGCCCTCGATTTCTCTTGGGTGTTCTTGATGCAGGGAAGGCGGAACTGCAGAGACAAGGTTAGTACTGTTTTCTCTTCAAGACTTTTCTCTTTGACTTTCCACCTCCTCTTTAACTTTTTATAAGTATTTCCCTAAGAGAGAGGAGCTTAATCAATAAATTTGGGGGGTTCTGAAGCAGTGGGAGGGTTCACTGTCCAAACTTGTGGGTTTCTGATTCCCTATGCTGTAGATTAGAGTAATAATGTGACAGTGTCCTGCTCCTTTCTGCCCCAGGGAAGCCCGAGGCCTGGCTTTCCAGTGGCCCCACTCCTTTGCCTGGTCATCAGCTGCTGGTGTGCCATGTCTCAGGATTTTACCCCAAAGTTATACGGGTGATGTGGATGAGGGGTGAGCAGGAGCATCCAGGAACTCATCAAGGTGACATCCTGCCCAATGCTGACGGGACGTGGTACCTCCGAGTAACCCTGGACGTTATGGCTGGGGAGGAGGCTAACCTGAATTGCCGAGTAAAGCACAGCAGCCTGGGCGGCCAGGACATCGTCCTCCACTGGGGTAAGAAAGAACTCTCCCTGGCCTGAAATGGGAGGAGATAATCCACAAACATGGAATGGGTATGACATAGAAAAAAAGGAGGGAGGGAGGGTGAAAAGAACAGAAAGAGAAAAAACAAGAGAGAGAAAGAGATAGATGACCTAGGCAGCAATTTTCAACTGGTGTGCCACATTTTTTTAAAACACACAGTACATGACAATTTAGTTATGAGTGCTGAACTCTTTCTTTCTTAGATTGCCATATTTTAAAAAATGACAACATCCAACATAATAATATCCATCTGGTGTGAATGAATGAAATTTTATGTATTTTTTTATCAGATCAGCTTAAAATATATTTTGGGCGGTGCCACAGAATTTTAGTAATTAGTGTGTGTCATTAGATAAAAAAAGATTGAAAATCACTCACCTGTTATAAAGAAGATAAGAATTGTAGGCCTATGAATTGAGTGGTATGAGACAAGAAGAAATAATTGAGGATAGATATGGATTATTGTGTTAGAGAATCTGAGCGGGAAAGTTGGCTATGCCTTTACATCAAAAGCAGGTTGAAATGGATCTGACACTCAGGTGAGCAAAAGAAGGGCAGAAGAATCTTAAACAGGTATTTCAGTGACATCTGTGTGTCTTCTCTCAATTGCCAGGACATGCTACCTCCACCACGGTGATAATTTTGGCAATAATATTGCCCACCTTCATTCTTTTGATAGGTCTTGCATTATGGTACTTGAGGCGAAGGTAAGTTTTTGAAAATCTTTCTTTTTTGTTTACCTCCCACTCTTTTATACCATTTTCATTTATTTATATCACTTCAGCTTCAATCTTTCTTTCATTTATTTTTTAATTTATTCTGTTGACATGGTTCACAAAACAATACACAGTCAAGTGTCAACTCAATATACCGCCATCTGCACTCCACATCATGCTTTCTCTCCCCAGCTCAGTTTCTTTCTGCCCTCCTTCTCCTAACGCCACCCCAATTTCCCTCTGCCTATTGCCACTGTGCTGTCAGTATATATGTTATCTGTTTATATTTTTGGTTAATCCCTTCACCTTCTTTGATCCAGTCCCCTCTTCCCCTGTCCCTCTGACAGCTGTCCATCTTCTCTTTGTCCACGCATCTGCACTTTCCCCCTCTCTCACCTATTTTATGTAAATCTATTTTTTAATTGATACTTGACATGAAAGTTATTATCTCAGTCATTTTTAAATGCTTAGCTTAACAGTATTAATTCCACTTTCACTTTGTGCAATTAATCTCCGGTACTCATTTCATCTAGAAAACTAAAGTTGTATATGCATTAAACAACATCTTGTCAGTTCCTGGTTCTCGGCCCGGACAACTAACATTCCACTTTCTGCCTATATAAATTTGACTACGCTGCATACTTCATGTCAGCGGAATTATTTTTTGGTGGGGTTTTTTTATGACTTGATTATTTTATTTAGCATAATGTACTTATGGTTCAGCTATGTTGTAGCATTTGTCAGAATTTATTTTCTTTTTAAGGAAGACTAAATAATATTCTATTATATTTATATAACATGTTTGTTTATCTGTTTACCTGGCAATAGATATCTGAGTTGATTCCATCTTTTGGTCATTATGAATAATTCTGGTATGAAATGGCTGTATTAATATATCTTATGTAGAGATAAAACTGCCTGTGTTCTTAACAGGTCATATCAGAATATCCAATGAGATTTCATCATGTCTTCTATCCCATTTGGAATAAATACCCAGAAGACCAGAAGCTCAAATCTTCAGTCTAGGAGTCAATGTCATCATATTTAATAAAAAAATTATCATATTTGAACAACTTAAAGTTTTCATAGGTTGTGAGATATATCATAATTTACACAATAGCAGAAAAAGAATTAAGAACTATAAAATGGTATCAATGGTGGAATCCAACCAGATTTCAGAGATGTAAGACGGGAGAAAGAATGTATCTTATAATAAATAAAGTACAGATGGTCCCTGACTGACATATTTTTACTTTATAATGGTATGAAAGCGATACATATTTAGTAGAAATGGTACTTGAATTTTGATTCTTTCCTTAGCTATCCACATGGAATCACAAGATTATAAGAATAAACCACCAATATTCTACTGTGTGTTTATTATGTTAGATGATATTACCCACATGTAGGCTAATTTTTTTTGAGCATGTTTAAGGTATGCAAAGCTTAGTTATGCTATGCAGTGAGCTACTTACATTAAATGTTATTTTATTTTTATTTTTAGCAAGAGAGAGGGATAAACAGGGACAGACAGACTAGAAGGGAGATGAGAAGCATCAACAACTTAGTTGCTCATTGATTGATTTCTCATGTGTACCTTTACTGGGAGGCTCTACCTGAAACTGTGACCCCTTGCTCAAGCAAGTGAGTTTGGGCTTAAGCCAGTGACCTTTAGGTCTGCCAGTAACCATGGGGTCATGTGTTTGATCCCACACTCAAACTGGCGACCTAACTTAACATTCAAGCTGGTGATCCTGGATTCAAGCCAGATGAACCTGTGCTCAAGCTGGTGACCTTGGGGTTTCAAACCTGATAGATACATGACTTCTAACTGCCCTTTTGCTGTTTCGCTTGTCTACCTAACCCCACCCTTACTTACTGGACTATCACACCAAGGCAGAAGCTGGTCAACGGCCCCAAAGAGGGAAGTTCCAAGAAGCCAAAATTGTAAAACCACAGAAGGGAGCATACCAGAACTTCTGCCTCAACGCCCACTTAATCAACTCCCACTTGCTCAACATCCACTTGCTTAAACCCTATATAATTTTACCTCAAAAACTTCTTCAATGTTCTTCTCCCGGAGAAGTGCCCGGCAGGTCTCTCTCTCTTCTAATAAAGCCTGTAATCCTGGTAATCAAGCGCCATCTCATCCTTACAAAATCTAAGTATTCAGTATCCCAGGCTGATGCTCTATCCACTGTACAACCACCTCGTCAAGTGCATTAAATGTTTTTGTGACATATGATATTTTCAATTTACAATGGATTTTTAGCATGTTTCTACATTGTAGATCAAGGAGCATCTGTGTACAATTTAAAGGTGAAGTATCTTTATCTTCCTTTGTCTTCCTTACACAACATATTTTCCTGGTTGTGCTGAAATAACATTTGTCAAAGTAAGCTAACTGAAATTATACTGGATAGTTGTGTTTGCAGAGATGCTAATCATTTTAATGTGATTTCTCTGTCATCATCTAGATCACTTTCTAACCCTCATGGCCCATTTCTGATGCTTCTTCCTCCTTCCCTAGTTCTACAATGGAAATACCTTCCCTTGTCTGGTGTCATGCAAAGATCCATTTTACTCAGTGTCCTCAATATAACAGTGACATTTTTTTCTTTTGTATTTGAAAATCCTTTGAGGGAAAGCTTGTTCTAAGGCTCTCTCCCATGAGTTTTAACTTGCATATGTATTGGTTCAGTAAAATTATCTGAGTTGATATATCTGCTATGTTAATAAGTTTCCTAAAATTACTTCCTTCCTCCTTTTCTTTATATTTGATATTTTACATTTCCCCCTTATTATCAATAAAGTATTAGTTAAATAGAAAATATATATGTAAATTTCTCCTTTTTTATGCCCTGAACTCCTCTGGAAAAACACCTTCATGCCCATATTATAACTAGAGTTTATTTACAAAGATTAATCTGAATATGATTCTCACCACATTTCTTAGTGAGAATGAATGAGAAGTAGGATGTGTGAGGGCTAATAGTGCAAGGAAGTTATTACATAGTCAAATCAGAGTCAATAGGGCTTTTCTTGCCTTCAGGGACTTTGAGTTCTATGGTGTATCAATTCATTTTTGTCTTTAATTTATATTTTTTGTTTATTTATTCATTCATTTATGTATTTATTTTGCTTATTTCAGTGGTAAGATTCAGATAATTTAACAACAGGTTCTCTGCCCTAATTATCATTTTAAGTATTAAAAATGATATACCTAAAGGTATTTTATTATTTCATGCATTTAATACTTAAATAAGAACAACAAAAGAGGTACATAAAACTAGATTATGTTATAAGAAAAAGTTTAAAATATTCAGGAAAAATATAGAATAATACTCAACAAAAAGCAACAAAACTATTATTTCAAATATTTTCAGCCTGACCAGGTGGTCATACAGTGGATAGAGCATTGGACTGGGACGCAGAGGACCAAGGTTTGAAACCCTGAGGTCGCCAGCTTGAGTGTGGTCTCATCTGGTTTGAGCAAGGTTCACCAGCTTGTGTGCAGTATTGCTGGCTTGAGTGTGGGATCATAGACGTGACCCATGGTCTCTGCCTTGAGCCCAAAGGAGGCTGGCTTGAAGCCCAAGGTCATTGGCTTGAGCCGAATGTCACTGGCTTGAGTTAAGGGGTCCCTCACTCTGCTGTAGCCCTCCTGCCCCAGTCAAGGCACATATGAAAAAACATCAATGAACAACTAAGATGACACAATGAAGAATTGATGCTTCTCATCTCTATTTCTTCCTGTCTCTTTTTCCTCTGTCTCTCTCTTTTTGTCTCTGTCACAATAATAAATAAATAAATAAATAAATAAATAAATAAATAAATAAATAAGATATTTTCATATTGCTTTATGATTGGCATACTCACTTGCAATTTTTTTTTACCTGTGAATGGAATGAATATTACCACAGGTGCTTAGAGTATGTTCTTGCACAGATAAATGTTAAAAAAGATTAAGAAATGCTAACTCGTGATTTCAACATTAATTGGCTGCCCAGGAGTCCACATTGGATAGAACCTTAATTACAAGTGCCATTTTAACAACTGGTTTGCCAAACTCAACAAAAACTTAGGTATCAGTTCTGCTGAACCAGTGCAAACTGGCTGAATCCCACCACTGGTTTATTCCATAGTTTTCTAAAATCACTACTTAAAAATCCAAGTTCATTTGATTAAAACAGCAGCAGGAGAAAGGTGGAAAGCATTTTAATTTATTTTGGATAGAATTTAAAAAGGAAAGTCAGAGCAAGCAGAACTTTTAGAGAAGTGGGGGGTTCTGGAAGCTTTTCTCCCACCTCACAATTTTAGGAAAATGTCGACTTTAGGAGTTGAGATGTGAAGGAAATGGCTGAAAATATAGGTTTATCCTCTTGGCATTAGAATAGCAGGTTACTTCTCCAGAATGCATTAAACTCCACCTCATCTTGTAGAGTAGTCCTGTTGTTGTATGCCTTACCGCACCCTCAGCTACAATATAGGGACCTAAATAATCTGTGTTTCTTGGAGTGTGGACTATGAGTCACCACCAACAGCAGCAGTAGCTATGAGTTTGTTAGAAAAAACAATTTTTAGACCCCACTATAACTTACTACATAAAAGAACCCGAAAAAGAAAACTAAAAAGCTGTGTTTTAACAAGCCTTTCAGATTATTCTGATATACATTTAAGTTTGAGAACTCCTGGTCTAAAGATTTCTCAGCCTTTCAGTATTGGCATTTGGGGGAAGATGATTCTTTGTTAAGGAGAGTTGTCCTGTGCACCATAGAAATTTTAGCAGCATCTCTACTCACAAGATGGCAGCAGTATATTCCTAATTTTGGCTACTGTATATATCTTCAAATACTGCCAAATGTCCTTTAGAAAATAAATTCAACTTCTGATGGGAGCCTGCTTAGTTGAAATAATTTGTTCACAGTGTGTATGTGACCTAATTTGGTCCAATCTAGCTAACGCTGACTGATTATATTTGGTGGATGAGAAAAGATGGGGTCTTTATTATCTGGATGTTATGCCACCTTCAGATCTCAAGATTGCCAGAAATTTTTGTTCCATGAGTAAAGCTGACCAGCAATAAAGCCCACAAGTAATGAATTGAAAGAGATGAATTGACAGAGCTAAAGATCAAATTCTGCTCTTCGTGAAGACTTAGATACCTCTGGATACCTTAGTTATAGAAATCCAGCTTTCATTGTTCCTTTTAAATCAATTTAGTTTAGTCTTTAAATTCCTTGTATATTCTGATTTCTTTGCCGTCTCATGACTTGCAACAGTCTTTTTATGTTCTTCTTAAATTTTCCTTATTTCTTTTGTTCTTCTTAATCTCCTTCCTCCCCCAAATCATCATCTCTCCAGTGTAGTCTCCTGAACTCATGATTTTCCTCTAAGTGTCCTCAGCTTGGAACACGTTAATTAACTCATGATTTTCATATGACTCCTAAATAAATAACTTTCAGAAAGAGAATTTCAGTTTAATGATACATGAGCTTTTCAACTTATTCTTTTTCTTTTTTATTTTTTTGGGATAGTGTTTGTTCCTGTGATTTTTGCTAATACATAAAAATATGCTTAAAATATTTATACCTGGCTCCCAGTATCTATAAAATTAGCTGAGGAACTTTTATATTTTATCTGTAGATCCTCTTGGGTAGTCTATGCATACTTTTATGACATCTATAAATATGAAAAATTCAGTTGTTTCTTTTAATCCTTTATTGCATTGTCTTGCCCAACTGCACTGTCTATGATCTCTAGTACTGATGGGAGAACTGACAGCTGACATTCTCATCTGTTCAAATATATTAGATAAGAATTATTCAGGAGTTAACATTAGTTATTATAATTACTGTTAAGAGCTTGTATTTTTATAAAATTAAAATCATTTTCTTTCAATTTGCTAAATATTTATCATTATTACTGTTACTATGAGTAACTATTGAATTTTATTAAGTGCTTATTCTGCCTCTCTTGAAATAACAAGATATTTTATATTTTGTCCTTAATATACTAACTTACATTTATTAATAATCAAATGGTAAAATAAAATTGTTTCTATAACATATCTCTCTTGTTCTTAATGTATGCATATAAATTCAGTTAATAATATTTTGTTTATAATATATCATTACTTATTATCTGTAACTTTTCTGTTAAGTAATTCTATTAAGATTGTTTGCCTCATAAATTGAATCAAAAAATGTCTTTTATATTTCTATTTTCAGAGATGGTTTGTGTGACGTTTTACTGTTACTATTTTGTGTAATTCACCTGTGAAGCCATATATGTTGGAACATAATTTTTTGAGTAGGGTGTAAACCTCACAGCTAATTAAAAAATAAATATATCTTTATTCAAATTATATACTTATTTTTGTGTCATATTTGTTATGTTGTGTTTATTAAGAATTTGTCCAAGTTTTCAATGTCCAATTTATTGTTGGCACTGTGCATAATATTTATTAATTATCATGTTAATGTCTGGAGGGTTCACAGTTATGTACCTTTTTGCCAGGTCTTGAAATTTTATTCTCTTTCTCATATTTTCTTTCTCTTTCTAATTTTGACAGGTATTTAACAAATTTATAAATTTTTCAAAAACTGACTTTTGGCTTTGATAGATGTTTCTATAAGCATATTATTTTTTTCTGCCAATAATTATTTGGTTTCTTAAATTAAATTTATTGGGGTGACATTGGTTAATGAAACTATATAGGATTAAAGTGTAAGTTCTATAATACATTATCTATATATTGCCTTGTGTGTTCACAACCCAAAGTCAAAACTTATTCCATCACAACATACTTGAATCTCTTTAACTCATACTACTCTTTCACCCCCTTTCCTGTGGTAACCACCATACTATTGTCTGTGTCTATGAGTTTTTGTTTGTTTGTTTTACTTGTTTATTTGTTCCTTCAGTTTAATGTTTCGAATGTGAGCAAGATCATATAGTTTCTGATTTTTTCTGTCTGACTTACAGTTTTTGTTTGTTTGTTTTTCTGTTTATTTGTTGATTCAGTTTTATGTCCCAAATGTTAACGAGACTATATAGTTTCTGACTTTTTCTGTCTGACTTGCTTTGCTTAGCATAATATTCTCAAAATCTACTTATGTTGTTGTAAATGACAATATTTCATCTTCTCTTACTTCTGAGTAGTATTCCATTGTGTATAAGTACTACGTCTTCTTTATCCAATTATCTATCAAATGACACTTTGGTTGTTTCTATGTCTTAGCCACCATGAATAATGCTGCAAAGAACATAGAGATGTATAAGTCATTGCAAATAAATATTTTCAATTCTTTTTGTGTAGATGCCTAGAAGTGGAATACTGGTTCGTATGGTAACACTGTTCTTAATTTTTTGAGGAACTTGCTTTGGGGTCTAATGCATAAAATTCACTCTAAGACCAAGGTTTATAAGTATAGTTATTCAAGTTTTCTTTATGTAATTTATTGTTTCTGATCTTATATTTAGGTTTTTGATCCAGTTTGAGTTCATTTTTGCATATGGGGACTAATAGTAATCTATATCATTCCTTTCACATGTGGTTTCCAATTTCTCAGCACAATTTGAAGAGACTTAATTTCTTCATTTTGTGTTTTTGGCTCCTTTGTCAAAAATTATTTGCCCTTATACAAGTGGTTTTATTTCAGGGCTCTCAATGTTTTCCCATTGGTCAATGTGATTTATTGCCAATACCATGCTCTTTTATCATGGCTCTGTGGTATAATTTGAAGTCAAGGAGTGTGATACCTCGGGCTTCATTTTTTTTTTTTTTTTTCAATTAGCATTGGTCATTCAGGATCTTTGTGATTGCATAAAAATCTGATGCTTTCTTGTTCTATTCCTTTAAAAATGGTGACATTGGGATTTTAATGGAAATTGCGTTAAATCTGTATATTGCTTCCGGTAATATAGCCATTTCAACTATGTTGATTCTTTCAATCCATGAACATAAAGTATCTTTTTATTTCATCTCCTAATTATCATTTTTTAATGCAGCTTTGCAGTTTTCAGTAAATAGGTGCTTTACATATTTCTTTAAGTATTTAAGTTTATTCCTAAATTTTTTATTATTTTTGTTGCAATTGTAAAAAAATTAAATGTTTTAAATTTCATTTTTTAAGGATTCATTGTTGGCATATAAGAAAGCAGCAGATTTTTTTATATTCTGTTATATTACAGTATTTATTGTTTCTAAGAGTTTTGGGAAATTTTCTGTACACAGAATCATGTCATCTGCAAAAGTGACACTTTTACTTTTTATTTTCTGATTTAGATGCCGTTTATTTCTCTTATTGGCCTGATTGCTTTGTCTAGAACTTCCCAAACTATGTTGAATAAGATTGGTAAGAGTAAACAACCTTTTTTTCTGATTTTAGAGAAAAAGCTTTCAGATTTTATAATAAAGTATAATACTGGCTGAGGGTTTTTATATTTGACCTTTACTATGTAGAAATACCTTTCTTCTATACATAACTTATAGTATTTTTTACTATAGAATAATTCTTTTACTAAAAAAAATGCCTTTTTCTCATCTATTGATAAGTTAATTTCTTTTTTGCCCTGTATTTGGTTAACATGGTGTATTACATTGATTGATTTTCATGTGTTGAACCATTCTTATGCCCAGGAAATAATCCCATTCTTATGCCCAGGAAAAATGTATTATTTTTCTAAGGAATTGTTATATTGTTATATTCAATTTGCTAGTTTTTGTTTAAGATTTTTGCATCTGTATTTATCAGAGATATTTGCTTATAGCTTTCTATTTTGTGTTTTTCTTGCCACATGTTGGTATCAGGGTTATGTTGGTCTCCTGAAATGTGTTAAAAAGTATTGTCTTTACTTCAATTTTCTAGAAGAGTTTGAGAATAATAGGTACTAAATCCTCTTTGAATGCTTGTTAATATTCACTACTAAAGCCATCTGGTCATGAACTTTTATTTTGGGGAAAATTTTTTACATTTGTTTCCATTTTCTCACTGTTTATTGGTTTATTTAGATTTTGCAATATCTTTAAGAAGGGTGTATAGTTTTAGAAAGGTATCCATTTTTTATGAATCAATAATTTTGGTGGCATATAGTCTCTCACAGTATTCTAGTATGATCCTTTTTATATCTATGATGTGTATAGTAACTTCTTTTTTATTTCTGACTTTGTTTATATGAGTTGTTTCTCCTTTATCCTTAGGGAAACTAGTCAGGGGTGTTTCTATATTTTTAAGATGTATTGTTAGATTATTTACTTGGAATACCTCTTATTTCTTGAAATAGGCCTGGAATGATATAAACTTCCCTCTTATTACTGCTTTCATTGAATCTCAGAAGTTTTTTCTTTTATGTTTGGTTTTTTTGGTTGTTTTTTTTTTACACAGGGACAGAGAGAGAGAGTCCGACAGAGGGATAGATAGGGACAGACAGACAGAAATGGAGGGAGGTGAGAAGCATCAATCACTAGTTTTTCACTGACATTATGACACCTTAGTTGTTCATTGATTGCTTTCTCACATGTACCTTTACTGCGGGCCTTCAGCAGACAGAGCAACGCCTTGCTGGAGCCAGTGACCTTGGGTCCAAGCTAGCAAGCTTTTGCTCAAGCCAGATAGACCCGTGCTCAAGCTGGCGAGCTCGGGGTCTGGAACCTCGGTCTTCCGCATCCCAGTCAGATAGTCTATCTACTGCACCACTGCCTGGTCAGGCAAATCTCAGAAGTTTTAATATGTTGTATTGTCAATCATATTTGTCTCTATATATCTCTCAATCTCTCTTTTGTTTTTTCTTTGACCTGGTCATTTTTTAATAGTATGTTGTTTAATTTGCACATTTCTGTGGGTTTCTTTACTTGATATTTGCAGTTCAATTCTAATTTCAAAGCATTGCAATCAGAGAATATGCTTGGTATAAATTTTACCTTTTATAATTTGTTGAGGCTAGTTTTGAGACCCAACATATGATTGAGCTTTAAGAATGTCCAATGTGCCTTGGAGAAGAATGTATGATCTGATGTTTTGTAATGAAAAGCTCTGTAAATGTCAGTTATGTCCATTTGGTCTAACATGTCATTTAAGGCCAATATTGTTTATTTATTTTCTTTGTAGATAATTTATTTAGAGCTGTCATTGGGATATTAAGCTCCCTGACTATGATTGTTTTTCTGTCTGTTTCTCTTTTTATTCCTGTATTTGCTTTACATATTTTGTTGCTCCATGATTCAGTGAAAAAAATACTAAGAAGTGTTATGTTTTCTTTCTGTTGTGTCCTCTTCATCATATAAAATGTCCATAAATAATCTGTACTCAAAAAAATAATAAGGTTCTAAAGAAAAATTGAGGATGATACCAAAAAGTGGACAAATATATTATTTTTATAATTAGAGAGAAGTAATATTATTAGAATGTCCATACTACCCAAAGCAATCTGTAGATTATATGTAATTCTTATCAAGACATCAATGATATTCTTTAAGAAACTGGAACAAATATTCTAAAAATGAATATAGAACCACAAAATACTCTAATAGCTATAGCAATCTTGAGAAAAAAGAATGAGATTGGAGGAAGCATACTACTTAATATTGTACTTTACTACAAGGCCAGAAATCAAAACAACATGATATTTGCATAAAAACAGACATATAGCATAAAGGAACAATATAGAGACCACAGAAATGAAGCCATTCCTTGATGGTCAATTAGTTTTTCTTTAGACGGTAAAACAAAGAGGGGCTAAGGATAGAAAAAAACAACATGAGAGCCCAAGCCCAGCTTTTTTGCTCTCTAAATATGTTATATTAAAAAAATGAGCTTAAGCAGGGCTGCTTTGGCTCACTGGAAATAAATGTCACAGTGGCAGAAGTGAGCCAAAGTAATGCTACTATTTGCTTACTGACAAGTCAGAGAAAACAAGACTCTGGAAATAGGCTCAGCATGTAGCCTGAGAGAGCCACTACTGAGGATGGAAGGGCCCAAAGGGCTGACTACGTCAGTTTAAAAACTAACAACCCACAGCTATGCAGTTCCTTTATCTGCTTCCTAGATCAACTTGCTGCACAAGTAAGAAAAACAAGATATGTAAATGGTCAAAACAAATGGTCTGAAACTCCCCTTCCCTCCCCACCACTCCCCTCTCAGAGACATTAAGGACATAGATCTACAGACAAGGGAAACAGGTGCCTTTCACATGAAAACTGTAAAGGTATATAACACTGAAAAAAACCTACTTTTAGGATCCATCACCTTGATGCCTATGGGGCCACACTGCTTCACCAGCAATTAAATCCCCTTCCCCCAGCACATTGTCTGAGTGTATTTGTCCTGCACGAGTTTCTTCTTTGGTCTCTGCAATAAAGTTTCTGCTGCATTGGCTAGGAAGCATAGAGGAATAACTTCCACAGTTGGTGAACTTTGGGCACTTCCATTAGGGAGTCCCAGAACCACTCTGTAGACACAGCCCACTGAATGTGCACTGGGGTTTTCCCCTTATGGATGTCTCCAAAAGATGGAGGGGTGGGGGCAGGGGACAGTCCCCTCCATTGTCCCAGCAAGGATCAGACAATGCAGGAATGGGAGATCAGAGGTATGCCTAAGTTACAGTAAGGCAAACAGGGCAAGGGTAGCTAGCTAAGAGGTTCTGCCCCAGTTGGGCAGATGGGAGGATTGATCACCCTCCAGAGGACAGGTTAGGAGTATTGGAAGGCTTTGTGATAGAAAGTGAGTATGGATTAAATGAAACAGACATTGGAGGCTTCCAACTTCTAACCACAAGGCCAAAGTTACTGTTGAGTCCCGAAGCACAAGTTCATAGGGTGCCTTGTATGGCTCAGAGAAAGAATTGCATGCTGATTGTTTATATTAGCCTGCCATAAGCCAAGATGGTCTGATATTTCCACAAGAAGAGCTGCTGGTGATGGAGGAAGTGAATAATGTCCCATCCAAATTCCCCCTACCATTTCCTCATTTTCTCCATATGGCATGACCATTGCCTGTCATAGGAGGTATGAGAGGTTCACAGGGAAAACCCACTCCCTGTCCAACGTGATCAAAAACTTTAAGAATGGGTTCTCTGAGGATTATAGAGTCACCATGTCCCCAGGGAAATTGAGAACCTTGTGAGTACTGATACAGCCCATGTTCAGGGTTGAGTGGCCAGCATAAGGAAACTTGGATAGTTCCATTGTGCAGAAAGTATAGCAGGTATTCATTGAACATTCAGGTGACCCCAACCCCAACTAGTTTTCTTATATAAACACTGGTTTACACTGGTATTGTACCCTTCACCCTGGTTCAGAGGTCAGACATTCACTGTACTAAGAGCAAAGACAGGGAAGCATACCATTCAACCCAAGAAGCAGCTACTGTCACTGTTACCAAAAATATTTGCCTCTGGTGAATCAGAAGAAGTAGTAGAAACCTTGACTCCCCCTCCTTATGTACCAGCAAAGCTTTACCTTTTCATACCTGGCCCCTCACTCAACCCAGAGACTGCCCACAGTCTCTGCTGGGCCATGATCTACTAAGCAAATTAAAGGCTACTATAGCTATTGTTGACAAAGGCTGGCAAGACTTGAAGGTATCAAAGCCTAGGTTTGTTTTAACCTTAGCCATTCCCAGAGAGAATAAAAAAAGAAATTTTGCCACCAAACCTGGAAAACACCCAGTCAGAATTTGACACAGAGATGGCCCAAAGTCTGTACTGAAGATAATCGTCCTGTGTGGGGACCAAAATACCAACAGGTTTTTTGCAGTTTAGATTTTTGGGTGACAGAGGTATAAGAAACTGGCTGTAAGCTGACAGTCTGCCCAACCCCACCTCACTTGTCTGATTAAGTTGCAAAAGGCTAAGCCCTTCCCCACACCTCCATGTTTACTGATACTCATCCTACCCCCAATTTCCTCAGAAAGATAGAAGCAAGTTTCTTTTATCCTTTGTTTAGTAAAGTTAAGGTGTAATGTATGTTGGGGGTTTTTTGCACTTGGTAAAATTCTTGGGTTGCTTTGGAAACATGATCAGAGATCTCATCGATTTCCTAATGGCCCACTGTGCCCTACAAATAAAGCAAGATGTGATTTTTGGGTACTGTCTATTTCTGCTATCAGCTTTGCAGAGCCCTCCCCAACCCATTCTTTACTTCTTTAAGTGTATTTTCTTAATTCCACACCATTCCCCCTCAGAACCTGGAATTACTGGTTACGCTAGTTCGCAACAAGTGGCACTTGAACAGGGACCTGAGAAGGGGAAACTAAACTGAAGGCAGGTAAATGAACTCCCCAAGTGCGTGCAGTAAGTAATATTCTTGAGTAGAGTTTTAGGGGAGCATATAATCAGGAGTAATAAATTGTGGGACAGTTAGGATCAAAATTGAGGAACCTTTTTCTTTTTGTGCAAATGTATTTCTTTGAGGAGAAGCTGTTGTTTGATCATAATGAGCAAGAAACAGAGTGATGTAAATATGAGAAGACCTTGGAGTCTGAGGATGACTCGGGAGATAATAAAAATGTCGTGGCTAAGGCCATTTTAATCTTTGTGCCTCCACAGCCCTCTGGTCCTCCATACTCTTATCGGGTTGCTTCCAGAGTCTCTAGCTCAGACCCTTGAAAATCTCTGCTTCAACAATCTATAGATCAGGCTCGAAATACAGGGGCCTAAACGGAGGAATTGAGCAAAATGAGGCAAGGTGCTGATGAGCCATTTCAAGAATTTGTTTCAAGGTTGATTCAGGCAGTTGAAAGAACAGTAGTAAACAAAGAAGTAGGAAGGATTTTAGTAAAACAGTGTATGAAAATGCTAATTCTGTTTGCCAGACTGCACTTTGGCCTTACTGCAAAAAGGCAGATACAGAGGATTATATCAGAATATGCACTGATATTGGGACTTCATATATGAAAGGTCTTGCTATTGCCATAGCGCTTAAGAGAGGCTTCCAGGATACTTACATAAAGGCAAAATAAACAAAAGAAGGAAGATCAGGGAAGTACTTCTGCCCATGGATCTTGTTTCCAATGTGAGGGTTTGGGGTATTTTGCTAGAAACTGCCCTGCTCCCTCAGGATATCAGTCTTGGCCTCTCCCTCCAGGGCAACCAACTCTTAAGGCTCCAGACCTCCGCTCACTCTGTAGGAGAAGGAAAAATTGGGTGAATGAATGTAAATATACTTCCAAAGAACCGGTAATTCAGGAAAAGGAACAACAGAGCCTTCCCCACCACAGTCAGCTAAGTTTGCAGCTCAGCTAAAATTGAGGTAGAGAAATCTCACCATAATCACTCTGAATTATCAGTTGCAGCAGCTATTGGAATATGAGAATAAATAAAAGACTCAGGTGTTAGGAAAGTTACAGCTTTTCTTATTATTGTCTAATTTTTTTTAATGTTTTAGCTACAATCTACTGAACTATCATTTTGTTTCTTTTCTATTCTTTGCCTGGAAATTGAGGCAGGGGACAACAGTTTGGATCTGGCTATGTAAAATTTTTGCAGTCACCTATGATTTTTTCGAAAGAAATTTGTTTTGCCTCATTCATCATTTGTCTATCTTTCAAAAAATTAAATGACAGGTTTCTCTCTGGTTTGTCTGATCCTAGTTTGTGCTTAGTCTTTGTTTAATGTTGTCTAAAATGTGTCTGTTTTTAAAGCCTGAATTAAGTTATTGCATGCAAAAATTAGAAATGCCGGCTCTAGTATTGAAAAACTAAAGTGAATTTATCCCTACATTATTTTTAATTGGAATTTGTAAGGAGCGTTCATTTAAATGTAAATAAAATATAATGTGGGTCCTAAAGACTTGCTAATTTGCTTAAGCTGAAACATCTGTTATTACTAAACAACATTTCACTGGGAAAAAAAAATTTGTTTTTCATTTTCTGTTGCATGAGGTTTTAGAACAGTTTCTATATATCTCTGTATAGGTGATTCCAAATCTGAAATTTGTATTTTGGTGCATGCTCTAGTTTTTATGCAATTTTAATATATTTTTGTCACAGTTAATGGTATGCATTGATTTTTAAATTGGAGTAAAATGGCAATGACTCTTGGATTGAACATAACCACAAGGCAATTAATGTTTTACAAACATCACTTTTACATAATTTTTTTTAAATGTAAAAAAAAATTATTATCTGAAAAACACCCTCTTATTTTGTTTTAAGATTGAATCATGGCTTCTTTGAGTAGGCATATATGTAAGAATACTCCTGACACCTTCTGTTATATATGTGGATGTTACTTCAATGTCAAAGGTGCAATATTTCATCATTTGTGACACGTGCATATATTGCTTATTTTTAAGTTCCCCTTGATGATCAAGACAAGAACTGGGCTCCTCATATTGTGTGTCATAATTGTGAGGAAATGCTTTCTGACTGGACAAAAGGAAAATGCAAAGAAATGCCTTTTGGTATTCTCATGCTTTGACATGAACCTAAGGACCACAGCAGTGACTGTTATTTCTGTCTGATCAATACAAAGGGCATCAGCAAAAAAAAAAAAAAAAAAATGGCATATAATCAAATATCTTAATATTCCTTCAGCAATATGACCGATCCCACATACTGAGACACTTCCAGTTCCAGTTTTCAATGGTTTTATTTCTTCTAAGGAGGAAGAAAGTGAACATGGTGATCAAGTGTATTTTGATAAGATGCATGAGAAAATGGTTGTAGGATATGAAGGGTCTTCTTCTGATGCCAAGCATTTATTAAGCCCTGAGCAGTTTAGCCAACCCAAAGTGAATGACTTTGTAAGAGATTTGGACCTATCAAAGAGAGCAGGTGAGTTATTAGCCTCCATGCTTCAAGAAAAGAATGTACTTCACCTGTCAGCTAAAGTATCCCATTTTAGGAAGCATGAAAAAATTTTGTGGACTTTTTTTCTGAAGACAAACACTTTGTTTACTGTCATGATATCAGTAGTCTTCTCAGCCAGCTAGGTATTACCACTTACAGTCCAACAGAATGGCGGCTATTTCTTGACAGCTCTAAACGAAGTCTGAAATTGTTCTTCTACACAACAGTAATGTTTATGCAGTGGTTCCAATTTGTTACTCAATTCATCTGCGAGAAGATTATAATGACATAAAAAATGTCCTAGACTCACTAAAGTATGAGGAGCATAACTGGATCATTCGTGTGGATCTTAAAATGGTAAATTTCCTACTGGACAACAAAGAGGTTTCACAAAGTATCCTTGCTTTCTGTGTTTGTGGAACAGCCAAGCTTGGGAGAAACACTGGACACAGAAGAAGTGGATGAAATGTGAAGCTCTGGAAGTAGGAATGCAAAATATTGTGAATGAACCTGTAGTTAATCAAGACAGAATCATTTTTCCCCACTTTACATCAAACTTGGCTTAATGAAGCAGTTTGTTCAGGCTTTGAATAGAGAAAGTGAATGCTTTCAACATATTATTTCTGTTTTTCCTGCCTTGTCTTTCAAGAAGATAAAAGCAGGTGTATTCAATAGACCTCAAATTCAAACCCACATATGTGATGAAGAATTTGCCAGAAAGATGAATAAGGAGGAGAAAGCAGCATGGCAGTCTTTTGTGGCACTTACAAAGAACTTCCTTGGCAACAAAAAAGCAGAAAACTATGAACTCTGGTTCAAAGGATGTTGTTGGCATTGGATATAACATGAGCATTAAGATTCACTTCCTCTACAGTCACCTTGATAAATTTCCCAAAAATCTTGGATCTGTTAGTGATGAGCAGACTACTGCTGGAGCATCAAACGACATTGTCTTCAACAAGTTAAACAAACACAAGAGCTACAAACGCAAATTTTGTCTGTATACAATTTAAAGAAGTTTTGCACAAATTGTATGATTAAAATAAGTGTTTTAATATGTTCTATTTTGAAATTGTAGACAATTTCTGATGCATTCATATCTTTTAGTATAATAGTGTATTTACTGCATTATATAAATTATTATATTTTTACAAAGATGATGCCCAAGAAGACATTCTACTTCATTATGTTAAACTAAATGTTGAAAATTTTACAATAAGATGAAAACCTAAAATCTTGAATTGCAAAAGATACTGTAGCTTACAGAGGAAAATTAATGTCAGATTTAAGATCAGCACACTCGAATTAGTTAAAACAAGTGTTTTTGTGGATGCAACAAAAATTTTGTTTCCCAGTTTTACTCACTCATGAAACAGTTACCAAGCTGCTACAAGGCTTAGGGCAGGGTGGATTTTTCATAGCAAAGGTGTAACTTTTTTTTAAAATATGGTAATATAATGAAAATTATACTAGATTTTTTCAGGCTTAATATGCTCTCTAAATTGACTGTTAGTTAATAGGGTAGAAATGTTTTGAATAACATGGGAGTGTTACTTAGAAAAGCATTTACTATATTTTGTCAGACTTTTGGAATTTACCTGACAACAGGTATTTCCTTACCATTCTCAAGGTCAAGGCATTATAAAGTATACCCAGAAAATGCTTAAAGGTCAATTATAAAAAATAATAAAGGGGGAGTCATATCCTGAAACTTCTGCAGGTTTTCTTTATCATGCTTTTTACTTTAAAAGAAATTTTGAATGCTGATGTACAGGGCCATTCAGCAGCCAAGAGACTCTGGAATCCTTCCCTGAAGTGCTATGGAAAGACCTGCTCACAGGAATCTGGCAAGGGTCAGACCCTGTTCTCTTATAGGGCTGAGCATATGTGTGTGTTTTTCCTAGGTCTCCTGAAGGTCCTCGGTGGGTTCCTGAACGTTTGGTGAGAGATACCATGAGCCAGGATGAGAGACTCACTTCACAAGAGCAATTGTATTTACTATGGTCTCATCCCTTTCTCTGTCAAACCTGTTCCATTTATCAAATCCTCTTAGCACATTCCAAACAGCTTTCTCCTACAAATTCTTACCCTCCTTTATTTGATCCAGCTAATAAGGCTACCCTATCATTTCTAAATCAGCTCCAGATATACAGAGAAAGGTTATATAAGCAAAGGAGTATCCTAAAACCCCTCAGCAAAATTTTCTGAGCATGGCTTTTAAGGTCTATAATGACCAAGAGGAAAAGGAAAAGTCAGAAAGAGCCCAAAGAGATCAGCCAAAATACCAGCTCTTGGCATACAACCTTGAAGGCTCAAACACCCCTAAGAGGCCTCATAGGACTCCATCAGGGCCCTGCTTCAAGAAGGGAAAGAAGGTCATTGGGCTAAAGCCTGCCTGGCTTCTCAGCCTTAACCATGGCCATGCCCTTGCTGTGGTGAAAAGGGACACTGGAAGGTAAGCTGCCCCCTCGCTCCTGTAAAAGGGCGTTCAGTCTCTTCCAGCCCTACTCTAGCTACCTCTGACCTAATCTTGCCCAGCCTGCAGAGACCTGCCATTGAAGACTGAAGGTACCCAGGACTGTTGGCCCATCTCACATCTCCGTGGACGAGCCTTGGGTAATCATCCAAGTAGCTCATAAGTCTATCTCATGTCTTATAGACATGAGGGCTGCTTACTCTGTATTTCCTAAATATTTGGGTTCTGCTCATCCCTCAAAGATCTTTGTTGTAGGTATTGATGGCCTTATTTTCCTTCCCAGTTGCCATGGATCCACTGCCTTGTTTAATATATAGTGTCTCGCCTGACCTGTGGTGGCGCAGTGGATAAAGCGTCGACCTGGGAACACTGAGGTCGCCAGTTCAAAACCCTGCAATGGTCTGGTCAAGGCACATATGGGAGTTGATGCTTCCAGCTCCTCCCCCCTTTCTCTCTCTCTCTCTTTCTCTCTCTCTCTGTGTCTCCTCTCTAAAATGAATAAAATAATAAAAATAATAAATTAATATATAGTGTCTCCTTTACACACATTTTTCTCCTCCTGCCTCAATGCTCCATGACTATTTTAGGCTGGGACCTATTCCAAATTTAGAGCCACTTTCTCTCTCCTTTTTGCCCACTTCTGTTATGAATTTACCTCTACCACCCACCATAGTGTATCCCAAGGTTCTCCTTACCACCCCACGGCTGCAAAGCTCCAGGGAAAGGCCCCCTGGTTTCAACTATCTAGGTTAAAGAGAACAAAAATTCCATCTCTATACATGCTGCAGATGGCCCTTCCAGTCTCCCTGAATCATTGCCAGAAATCCAGTATTGACATTAAGCTTGAGACAAAAGCTTAATATGCTAGAAGCAGTAGTCATTGAGACTTGGACACTAGCTGCAGAGTGTGGAAATGTGACAATTCCAATGCCATGCGGACTTTTCCTGAATGTCTGTGACTCCTGCTGCTTAGGAAAGTTCTCAGACAGAAGTGGGATTTACAAATAATGTGGAACAGTGATGGTGTCAACATGACTTGGTGAAATTACAGCAACATGTTGAGGACAGTCAAGTCTGCAAAGATTTTATTTTAGATCCCACTGTATTTCCCTAAGAATTTGCTTGATAATCTAAAAGGTTTTAATCCTTTCATTGTATTAAGACACTTGTTTTGGTATCTGCTAGTATTGACTATTTTAATTTTGTGTTTATTTTATATATTTCCAGACTGCATCAAAATCAGAACATTGGAAATCAGATGAATATGAATCACAGAATATGGCTAGCAGTTAAAAAAAAAGAAAAGGGGAATATGTTGGGGACCAAAAAAGCCAGCAAGCTTTTTGCAGTATAGATTTTTGGGGAATAGAGGTGTGGGGAAATGGCTGTAAGCTGACAGTCTGCCCAATGCCCCACCTCACTTGTCTTATTAAGTTGCAAAAGGCTAAGCTCTTCCCCACAACTCCATGTTAGCTGATACTCCATGTTTCCTGGAAAGACTGGAGGCAAGTTTCTTTTATCCTTTGTTTAATAAAGTTAAGATGTAATATATGCTGGGGATTTTCTTCACTTGGTTAAATTCTTGGATTGCCTTGGAAACATGATTAAAAATCTCATTGATTTGCTAATGGCCCACTGTGCCCTATAAATAAAGCAAGATGTGATTCTTGGCCATGGTCTGTTTCTGCTATCACCTTTGCAGAGGCCTCTACAACCCATTCTTTAATTCTTTATGTGTATTTTCTTAATTCCACGCTGTTCCCACTCAGGACCTGGAATTACTAGTTGTGCTGGTTTGCAACACTCCTGGGCTGGTGATAAACCAAGTGCCACTGTGAATAGAGGTAAAGCCTAAGGCCCTGCCTGTCAACCAGAGACAATACCCACTTCCCTGCGAGTCTTTGGAAGGAATCCAAATATATTTACAGAGGTTCAAGGAATATAGTATTATCATCTTGTATCAGTTGCCCTGAAACACTCTCTTGTTCCCTGACAAGAAACCGGGCACCAATGACCACTAACCTGTACAAGAACTGAAAGCAGGAAACCAGGCAGCAGTAACTCTGCATCCAACAGTACCAAACCCCTCCACCCCCTAAGCCTCCTGCCTGCTCAAACCCCTAGGTTGACTACCTTGTACTTAAAAGATGCCTTTTCCAGTATAAGATTAGCTCCTGAGATCTGTGAGCTGTTTGCGTTCTAGTGGGAAGAGCCATCTACAGGAGCGTAGATGCAGCACACCTGGACCCGACTTCCACAAGGGTTCAAGAACTTCCCCACCATCTTTGAGGAAGCCCTTGCTTGTGACCTCCAGCTGTTTCCAGCACAGGACATTGATACATCCTCCTTCAGTATGTAGATGACTTGTTGCTGGGCCACAAGACTCTGCAAGGATGCACTCAGGGAACTGATGAGCTCTTATATCATCTAGGAAAAAAAATAGATATAATGTCTCCAAGAAAAAGGCTGAGATCTGTCAGTGGCAAATAAAGTACTTGGGATTCATTCTCCAGCAACTGGAGAGAAGGCTAGGGGTGAATCAGAAGAAAGTTGTTCAAAACATCCTAATCCCCACCACTAGGAGACAAGTCAGAGTGTTTCCGGGTCCAGTAGGATTCTGCAATTTTTGGATCCCCAATTTTAAACTACTGGCAAAACCTCTCTATGAGATCACAAAGGGGAAAGAACAGGAATCCACGGAGTGGGGTCTGATCAGAACTGTGTTTTGCAGACTCTCAAAAAGGAATTACAAGTTGCCCCAGAAGTAGGCCTTCTTGATCTAGCAAAATCTTTTATACTGTGTGTCTCTGTGTTAACTCAGAACCTAGGATCATGGCCTAGATCAGTTGCTTACCTTTCCAATCAATTAGATGGGGTCGCTAAAGGCTGGGCCCCATGTTTAACAACATTGGAAGCTACAGCTATGTTAGTACAAGAGGCAGACAAATTAACTTTAGGAAAAGACTTAAAGGTGCAGGTGCCACATGCTGTAGTGACTCTGATGAATGCCAAAGGACATCATTGGCTCACCAATGCCTGCCTCACTAAATATGAAAGCTTACTATGTGAGAACCCAACAGTGGTAATATAAGTGTTTACCACTTTGAATCCAGTTATGCTACTCCTGGTGCAGGAGGAAAAACCATGGCACAATTGCCTGGAGGTGCTTGATTCAGTGTATTCAAGCTGGCAGGACTTGCTAGACAAGCCAATGAAAGACCCAGACTGGAAGTGTTATGGAGACAGAAGCAGCTTTGTCGACTCAAGGGGAGAAAGGCAGGCAGAGTATGCAGTGGTAACTCTGATGGAAACTGTGAAGGAGAAGCCTCTATCCCAAGGCATCTCATTCAACAAGCAGAACTGATTGCCCTGACTTGAGCCTTGGAGCTCAATGAAGAAAAAGAGCAAATATCTTTACTGACTTCCATTCTACCTTTCTTACTCTCCAAGTATATCGGTCAATACTAAACAAATGGATTTAAATCAAATAATAAGTTTTTGCATAGCAATGGAAACTGTCAACAAAATGAAAATAAAATGAACTGACTGGAAAGACATATTCAGTAATGATACATCTGATAAGGGGACATATGCAAAATGTATAAAGAACTTATATAACTCAACACCAAAAAAAAAAAAATCTAATTAAAAAATAGGCAAATAACCTGAATGCATACTTCTCCAGAAAAGAAATACAAATGGTCACTAGACATATAAAACAATGTTCAACATCACTAAGCATTAGAAAAATATAAATTAAAACCACGATGAGATATCCCCTATACCTGTCAGAATGACTTTCATCAAAAAAATCAAACAAAATACAGCTGTTGGTGAGAATGTGGAGAAAAAAAAACCCGTGTACTTTTGGTGCAACCATTGTAGAAAGCAGTATAAAGTTTCTTAAAAATATTAAAAATAAAATAGCCTTATAACCCAGTGATTTTACTTCTAGGAATATCACAGAAAACAGAAACGCTAATCTGAAATTATATATGCACCCTATGTTTATTGCAGTGCTATTTACAATGGCTATGATTTGAAGTGGACCAACAGTAAATGAGGGAATTAAAAACCTGTGTTACATTTACACAATGGAATACTACTCAGCCATAAAAAGAGGGAAATCATACCTTTTGTGATAGCCCGGATAAACCGGGAGAGTGTTACACTAAATGAAATAAGCCAATCAGAGAAAAATGAATACCATATGAACTCGCTTATATGCAAAATCTAATGAACAAAATAAACAAACAAATAGAAAAAGGACTCAGAGAATGAACTGGCAGTTGTCTGAAGGGTGAAGGTTTGGGGAGGGGAGGCCAGGGTGAAAAACGTGCAGGGACTAAGCAGAAAAATAAAACCAGAAAACAAACTGATACACAAAAAAAATATGTTATTTTTTACTTAGTTTGAAGCTATGCAAAGCATATCTCCCAAAGTTCTGCTTGTCTCATTAAAATTAGTTACTCAAACTTCCAAAGGTCAAGAGCTACTGAAAAGAATGTCATGTACTAGTAGTATATGCAATTTTTCTTTTCAACAATTGCTAAGACATAAGATAATTTTACTTGGAGAATAAATAATAAATAATAAGGTAGCATTTACCTTATTAACTTTAGAATTTGGGGCTACAGTACTTTAGTCAACGCAAATGTTTAAATATTTTCCCTTTGGGGCCTTGGCCAAGTATCACATCATCCTGATGAACCAAGATCACAGGTTCAATCTCTGATCATGGCACATATATGAATCAACCAATGAATGCATACATAAATAAAACAACAATTTGATGTTTCTGTTTCTCTCTCTACCTCTGGTCTTTTCTCTCTTTAAAATCAATTTAAAAGTGTTGGGAGAACTAAAAACATTAAAAACGTGAAGGAAATGAATGCTTTGCCTTTTGTAAATGGTCACCAACACACGCCACACAAATGTAGGGTTAGGGCAATAAGATAAGGGGATAAAATGAGAAAGAGGAACCATTGAGAATGAGGAGAAGAGGTAAAGGCAAAGAGCAGGAGAAGAAAAGGCTATGCTGAGGAAGACTGAATAATATAGATGAACCAAAAGAGTTTTCCGAAATTAAAGCAGGTGATTGTGTAACAGTTCCTTCCAATGAAACAGATGTTACAGTAAAAGACTGAAAAGGTAAAATAATCTTTCAAAACCATACAGTGGGCCCTGGCCGGTGGCTCAGGGAAAAGAACATCAATTTAGTGTATGGTCGGCCAGGTTTCAATTCCTGGTCAGGGCGCACAGGAGTAGCGACCATCAGCTTTGTCCTACTCCCCTTTTGTTTTCTTCCCTTTCACAGGGAGGGGTCCTAATGGTTCTAGCATAGCCCTGGGTACTGAGGCTGGCTCAATTAGAGCACATCAGCCTCAGGCAGTAAATATAGCTTGATACTCAGGCATCAACTCATGATGGGATTGCTTGGTGCATCTTAGCCGAATCGATCGTATGTGAGAGTTGGCCTCACTATCCCCCTCTTCTCTCATATAAAAGTAAAGAAAAAAAAAAAGAAAATAAAACCATATGGTGCCTTTTTCAAGGTAGTATACAGAAAGCAGAGATCATGAAAAAAGCTATAAACCAGTAAGATAATAAGAAAATTTGGAACTCAAGAGCTTGAATGGAAATGACAGGCAGAATGGGAGGGTGAAGGCTGTGGTGACACAGTTTCTTTATGATGTCCAATGTAAATAAAGCAGACTTTTGTCCCTGGAAGAGGAATTCACTATAGAGCACTGAGGAAACAACAGTTTGCTGAGTTTAGAGATCAAACACCAGCTTTAAGAGTCAGAAGTTCTATCTATCAGTGAAATGCTGCTTTTTCCACTTCTGTTGCTAACAAATCTCATCCCAGGTGGTGACAACAAGTACAAACAGGAGCACAGTAAGAGTAACTGGCTGGAACTCTGGGTGTGGGTGGTCTGGATGAAAGCATGTTGTGCATACCCCTGAGGGTCTGGGCCAGCCCATCTCCAGCCCTCTTCTTCTATTTTGGAGGCTGAGGATGGAGCTGCAGGCCCTGGTATAGCAAATGTTCCTGGCATTTTCTTGTTCAGACTCTTTCTTTTATTCTCAGTTTTTCTGGTTTTCATTTGCTTTTCCCCATCCTTTTTTTCTTCTTTCCTTTTACTTTTACTATCCCTTCACTACCCACAGCTTTTTAAGAGCTTACCTCTTCCCATGTCATCCAGATATCATCATTTGTGAACGGTACCTGGGAACAAAATCAAGGCTCAGGCTGGCAGAATGATATGCAGATTCAAGGCTGGGATAGCGACTCAAGCACTGTCATTGCCCTGAAGCCTTTGTCCAAGGGAAATTTCAATAATGTGGAGGAGACTGAGCTGGAGGAAATATTACAGTTCTATATCAACTGATTCCTTCAGGTAGTACAGGATCATGTCAGTGACTTCCAGATGACATGTAAGTGTAGTCCTCTGATCTGAGTAGATTACCAATAACTTCTCTCTTTCTTTCTCTCTCTTTATAAAATCAATCAACCAATATTTTAAAAACAATCATATACCACTTGACAATGAGGACATTTTCAGACAAATACATTGCTAGACAATTTTATTGTTGTGTAATAATCATCGAGTGTACTAAAACAAACCTAGATAGGGTAGTTACCACACACCTATGCTATATGGTATATTTTATTGCTAAGAAACTAAAATCCAGTATAGCACATTACTGTAAAAAAATTATAAAACATTAAATCAACCAAAGAAGAAACTTATCCAATCAAGTGAGGTAGTAAATATGAAAGGTATAAAATTATTGCTGATCTGACACAGCATACTGTGCTTCGTAAACTTCTTTTTTGTAAGTAGAAAACGTACATTCTAAAATAGCAATTAAAAGAATAATAAACACATAAACCAGTAGTATCATTTACTATCATTCTCAAGTATCTCATACTGTACATATTGCATTCTTACTCTTCAATACAACCGGCAGTGCAATGGAGATTTAACCCCATCACCACCACAAACACATGAGCAATGCATTATGCTGTTAACATGGCAAAAATGTCACTAGGCAAATAAGAAGTTTTCAGCTTTACTATAAACCAGTGGTTCTTAACCTTTTTTGAGGTACTGAACCCACCAGTTTCATATGCGCATTCACCGAACCCTTCTGTAGTGATAAATAAAATATGATTTTTTTTTCCAAATTCAAGACATAGGTATATGTTTTTTTACTGGTGCACAAAATGAGCCATGCATGAACATCACCATGCTCAAAGAACAAAACCAACAAAGTGCATGAACTCACAACAAATTACGGTATTACTTTATTCTGGCCTCCATGGCAGAGGCTTCTCCGAACCCCTGAGACCTACTCATCGAACCCCTAGGGTTCAATAGGACCCAGGTTAAGAACCATTGCTATAAATTTAGAACTACCTTCTTGCACATGGTTTGCTGTTAACAGCAAAGCCATTGTGTGGCACATGATGGTGCTAGATTGGCTTTTGGCTTCATTGCAAATCTCAAATCTTTATCCCCACCCAAATTCAAAACCTTATATTGTTTCTCCATCCCTATCCTTCTTGTTGCCTTTTAAGTATCTTTTTCTCTGTTTTTCCTCTATATAGATCCCTTTGAAATCCAGGCTATAGCCAACTGTGAGCTGCATTCCGGGAGATCATACTAATCTTCCTGAAGGAGGATTTGGGAGGAATAGATGTCCTGAGCATCCAGAATGATTCGTGTGTGCCTGCCGCACAGGGCGGCTGAAGAGCACAGAGAAACTGCACAATTTCCTCTCAATACCAAGGTATCTCTAATATCATAGAGAATTTGCCCTCTATTTCTCTTGGGCATTCTCAACGCAGGGAAGGTGAAACTGCAGAGACAAGGTTAGTCCTGTTCTCTATTCAAGACTTTTCTCTTTCAATTTGCACCATCTCTTTGAATTCAAAGGTACAGGGTGCCTAAAAAAGGAGGGGTTTAAACAATAAATTATTTGGTTTTCAAACGAGTAGGAAGGTCACTTTCCAAACTAGTGGGTTTCTGATCACCAATGCTCTAGACTAGAGTCATAATGTGACACTGTCCTGCTTCTTTCTGACCTAGGGAAGCCCAAGGCCTAGCTTTCCAATGCCACCACTCCTTTGCCTGATCATCTGCTCCTGGTGTGCCATGTCTCAGGATTTTACCCCAAACCTGTATGGGTGATATGGATGAGGGGTGAGCAGGAGCATCCAGGAACTTATCAAGGTGACATCCTACTCAATGCTGACAGGACGTGGTACCTCCAAGTAACCCTGGACATTGTGGCTGGGGAAGAGGCTAACCTGAATTGTCGAGTAAAGCACAGCAGCCTGGTAGACCAGGACATCATCCTCCACTGGGGTGAGAAAGAACTGTCCCTGGCCGGAAATGGGAGGAGATGATCCACAAACATGGAGGGAGGGGTGAGCAAATGGTGAGGCTTAGTGGGTGTGACAGAGAAACAAGGAGGGGAAAAGGAAAGAGGAAGTAAAAACAAGAGAGAGAAAGAGGGAGATGACCTAAGGCAGCAATTTTCAACTGGTGTGCAGTAAGAATTTTTAACACTAGGCTATTTAGTCAGGAGCACTGACCTCTTTTCCCTTAGATTGTCAAATAGAACAAATGACAACAGCCAACACTTTAATAGCTATCCAAAGTGAATGAATTAAAATAAAATATTTTTTTTCATATCCACAAATACATATGTTTTGATTTGCCAAAGTATTTTAATAATTACTTTATGTGTGCCATGAGATGAAAAAGGTTGAAAATCACTCACATAAGGTATAAAGGAGGTAAGAGTCACAGATCTGTTAATTGGTTGAAGTGGCAAAAGAAGAAGTGATGGGAAATAGATAAGGATTATAGTGTTAGATAATCTGAGAGGGGAAGTTGGATTTGCCTTTACAACAAAGCCAGTGAATGATGGAGCTGACACTCAGGTGAGCAAAGAAAGGGCAGAAGACTCAGAATGGGTTTCCCAGTGACACCTGTGTGTCTTCTCCCAATTGACACTACATCCTACCTCCACCACGATGATAATTTTAGCAATAATATTTTCCATCTTCATTCTTTGATATGTCTTACATTATAGTACTTGAGGCGAAGGTAAGTTTTTAAAATTCTTTTTTCCTGTCTACCTTCCAATCTTTTATACCATTTTTCTCTGTTTACATTCTTTTAGCCTCGATCTTTCTTTTTTTAAAATTTCAAGTATACAATTGAATATAACACCATCTACACTCTGCATCATTCTCCACCCCACCATCAGTCTCTTTCTGTCCACCTTTTCTGTGCTTTGTTGTCTTCGCTCTACCTCACCCCCTTTCCCTCTGCCTATTGCCACTCTGTTTTTTATATCTGTGTGATCTGTTTATGTTTTGTGCTAATCTCTTCGCTTTCTTTGATCCAGTCTCCTCTTCCCCTGTCCTTCTGACAGCTGTCCATTGGCTCTGTGTCCACGCCTCTGCACTTTTCCCCCTTTTCTCATCTATTTTATGTAAATCTATTTTTTAACTGTGGTAAAGTGTACAAAACATTGAAGTTATTATCTTACTCACTTTTAAATGCATATTTTATAATATTAATTCTTGTAAAGCCAGTGGCCAAGGCCACCATCACAGCCACCTGACCCATACAGGTTCTCATTAGATTTGGACAGTCAGTAATGAAACAATGGAGCCAAGAACTGGTGAGCCATCAGCTTTAATTCTAGCTTGCACCCAATGGGCAAGCAAAAATACACACAGGGCTCCAAAACCCACTCATTCAGTGCTCACAAAGCTACTGACTTATCCGAGTTTTCTAGAATCAAAGGTTTCTCTAGCTCACCAGTCTTATTCACCTCTGTTCTCCATCTCCTTCTCTCTACACAAACTGCACAAACTGGCTTCTCCCTCAGCACTCCACCATCTTGGCTGCTTCTCCTGGCCTCCTCCACATGACCTTTCTCTGCTCTTCTCTCTAATGCTAACCTCAGGAACCGAGAGAGAGCAAACTCCTGGCCTGCCCCACTTTATAGTGTAGAATCAAAACCTTTAATCCAATCTACAAACAAGGAAGTCTCTAATACAGTGTCCCTTATCTGAAACATACTGAAAGGATTCCTCATGAGAGTGTACCACCCCACATCATCCAATCAGTCAAGGGTGTGGGGAAAAGCTTACTCTTAAAACTTGCATGTGGGCAGCGCCACCTTTAACAAAGTGAGCATAATATATTTTATCTGCCCAACAATTTTATTTTGGTACAATTAATCTTTAGTATTCTTTTCATCTGGAAAACTAAAACTATATACCCATTAAAAAACATTCTGTCATTTCATATTCATCTAGGCCCAGACAGCCAACATCCAACTTTTTGTCTATATAAATTTAGCTACTCTACATACCTCATATTAGTGAAGTCATCAGTGTTTGTCTTTTTATGACTGGATTATTTTAATTAGTATAATGTACTAGGGTTCAGCTATGTTGTAATGTGTCAGAAATTATTTTTTTAAGGATGGCTGAATAATATTTTATTGTGTTTTTATAACATCGTTTGTTTTTCCATTCACGTGGCAATAGGCATTTAGATTGATTCCACCTTTTGGCCATTATGAATAAGTTCTTTTGAAATAGGTGTAAAAATATGTCCATTGATATGCTTCTGTTCTTAGCAGGTCATGTCAGACCATTCAGTGAGATTTCATCATGCCTCCTTTCCCTTTGGAATAAGTACCCAGAAGACCAGAAGCTCAGGTTATCAGCCAAAGAATCAATCTCATCATACTTTAAAAAAGAATATTTGATCTACTCAAAGTTTCAAAAAGGTTGTGAGATATATCATAATTTACCCACTAGAAGAAAAATAATTAAGAACTGTGAATTTATTACAAGCTGACATAAATAATGAGTTTTACCTGCTCTCATCCAGCATGGGTTCCTCTGCCCCATTTTATAGTGTAAAAATCAAAACCTTTAATCCAATATACAAATAAGGAAGTCTCTGATACAAAGTCACTTATTTGAGGCATAATGGGATTCCTCATGAGAGTGCACCACCCTCTATCATGCAACAATCAACAGTGTGGGAAAAAGCATAGTTTTAAAAGGGCGGGAAAGGCTTAATCTTAAAACTAAGCCTTAGGCTATAATCACTTTGCCGGTTTACAGCCTGTCTCCCACATCCAATGCAAACTATAAGCGAGCAAACAAATATATCTTATTTACGAACTTATTTGACCAACTGTTGGGCAGATAAAATATATTATGTTCACCTTGTTAAAGACAGCTCTGCCCACATGTAAGTCCGTTGATATTAATGTGTTTTGGGGGACAGGCTGTGGGCAGGCCAGGTTGTTATAGCCTACGCCTTAGTTTTAAGAGTAAGTTTTTCCCCACACCCTTGACTGATTGGATGATGTAGGGTGGTGCACTCTCATGAGAAATCCCATTGTGCCTCAGATGAGTGACTTTGTATCAGAGACTTTCTTGTTTGTAGATTGGATTAAGGGTTTGGATTTCTACACTATAAAGTGGGACAGACCAGTAGCTTGCTCTCGCTTGGTCCCTGAGGTTAGTATTAGAAAGGAGACCAGATTAAGGCCACGTGGGGGAGAGGAGAAGCAGCCAAGATGGCAGAGTGCTGAGGTAGAAGCCAGTTTGTGCAGAGTTTGTGTAGAGAGAAGGAGATGGGAAACAGAGGTGAATAAGTCTGGTGAGCTAGACACCTTTTGATTCTAGGAAACTCGGATAAGTCAGTAGCTTTGTGAGCACTGAATGAGTGGGTTTTGGAGCCCAGTGTGTGTTTTTGCTTGCCTGCTGGGTGCAAGCTAGAATTAAAGCTGATGGCTCACCAGGTTTTTGTTCTGTTGTTTCATTACCGTCTGTTCAAAGCTAATGCGAACCTGCACTGGCCAGGCTGCTGTGATGGTAGCCTTGGCCAGTGGCTTTACACCAGCAAGGGCCTTCTCTTGTTTTTCTTTCTTTTTTTATCTTTTTTGATTAGTCCCTAAACTTCAATATTTACTTCTCTCATGTAAGTTATGATACATTTCCTGTTGTAAAGCCTGTGGCCGAGGCCACCATCACAGCAGTCTGACCCACGCAGGTTCACATTAGATTCGGACAGTCGGTAATGAAACACAGGAGCCAAAAACTGGTGAGCCATGAGCTTTAATTCCAGCTTGCACCTGGCGGGCAAGCAAAAACACACACTGGGCTCCAAAACCCACACATTCAGTGCTGTTCGGCAGATAAAATATAATATGCTCACTTTGTTAAGATGGTGCTGCCCACATGGAAGCCCGTCACCCAGGTGATATTATTTGCCCTTATGCTTGTGATGGCTGTGGGGGAAAAGTTGTAATGTAAGCAGGCCGGGTTGTTATAGCCTAAGGCTTATTTCAAGAGTAAGCTCTTCGCCACACCCTTGACTGATTGGATGATGTAGGGTGGTGCACTCTCCTGAGGAATCCCATTATGCAGAGACTTCCTTGTTTGTATAATTGGATTAAAGGTTTTGAGTCTATGCTATAAAATGGGAGAGAGCAGTAGCTTGATCTCTCTCTTGGTTCCTGAGGTATTAGAGAGGAGAGCAGAGTAAGGCCACGTGAAGGCCAGGAGAGGCAGCCGAGATGGCAGAGTGCTGAGGAAGAAGCCAGTTTGTTAAGAGTTTGTGCAGGAGGAGATGGGAAACAGAGGTGAATAAGTCTGGTGAACTGGAAACATTTGATTCTAGGAAACTCGGATAAGTCAGTAGCTTTGTGAGCACTGAATGTGTGGGTTTTGGAGCCCAGTGTGTGTTTTTGCTTGCCCGCCGGGTGCAAGCTAGAATTAAAGCTGATGGCTTACCAGTTTTTGGCTCCAGTGTTTCATTGCCATCTGTCCGAATCTAATGTGAACCTGTGTGGGTCAGGCTGCTGTGATGGTGGCCCTGACTACTGGCTTTACAAGTGCTCACAAAGCTACTGACTTATCCGAGTTTCCTAGAATCAAAGGTTTCTAGCTCACCAGACTTATTCACCTCTGTTTCCCATCTCCTCCTGCACAAACTCTTAACAAACTGGCTTCTTCCTCAGCACTCTGCCATCTCGGCTGCCTCTCCTGGCCTTCACGTGGCCTTCCTCTGCTCTCCTCTCTAATACTAACCTCAGGAACTCAGGAACCAAGAGAGAGAGATCAAGCTACTGCTCTCTCCCATTTTATACCATAGAATCAAAACCTTTAATCCAATTATACAAACAAGGAAGTCTCTGTATAATGGGATTTTCTCAGGAGAGTGCACCACCCTACATCATCCAATCAGTCAAAGGTGTGGAGAAGAACTTACTCTTAAAACCAAGCCTTAGGCAATAGCGACCTGGCCTGTTTACACTACAGCCTTTTCCCCACACCCATTCCAAGCATAAGGGCAAATAATATCACCTGAGTGACGGGCTTCCATGTGGGCAGTGCCATCTCTAACAAAGTGAGCATAATATATATTTTATCTGCCGAACACCTGTTTTTTAGTATGTCTGGCTGTGTGTAATGTATATAGTCCATTCTTTACTTTATAACAAAATTATTTAGGATGTTGTTTGTCAAATAAGTTTGTAAATGTGAGATATATGTTTGCTCGCTTATATTTTGCATTGGGTATGGGGCACAGGCTGTAAGCAGGCAGAGTCATTATAGCCTAAGTCTTAGTTTTAAGATTTAAAGGACTTTGTATCAGAGACTTCCTTAGTTGTATATTGGATTAAAGGTTTTGATTTCTACACTATAAAATGGGGCATAGGAGCCCATGCTGGAGGAAAGCAGAGAAAGGCCACATGGAGATGAGGAAAAGCAGCCAAGATGGCAGAGTGCTGAAGGAGAAGCCAGTTTGTGTAGAGAGAAGGAGATGGGGAACAGAGGTGAATAAGGCTAGTGAAGTAGAAACTTTGATTCTAGGAAACTCGGATGAGTCAGTGGCTTTGGGAGCCCTGAATGTAAAGGGAAGTGTATTCCACTGTGTGTATTTCATGCCCTCAAGGAGCAAGCTAGGATTAAAGGTAATAGCCCACTAGTTCTTGGCTCCGTTGTTACATTGCCATCTGTCTGAATCAAACTCGAACCTGCATGGGTGAGGCAGGTGTGATGATGGCCCTGGCTACGGACCATACAGATATTATGCTTTTATTTAATTCAGATAAAATTTTAAAAATATGTCATGTGTATTAGAACTTTCTGTAGAACTAGAGAGCTGCTACTCAGAATAGACTCTTGTACCCCTTTATCTTTCTGTGCACATGATGCAATTGACCTTTTGGTTTTGATCTAGAAGAAACAAAAAGAAATTGTTAGGGGTCTAATTACCTTAGTCCCTGATCTGTTTTTCTTGCGAGTACAGTGCCTGTTTTCAGTATGAAATATCTTTCCAGGCAAACATATCACTCTGCTAAAAGAAAAAAGTTTGGATTACTATTATATGACCAACTGTCCTTACAGCTTGAACTTAAACCCATGTTAATAAATAATTTTTCAGCTATAATTGAGAAGACAAGTGTAAGGATGAGATGGTGCTTGATTTCCAAGAGTACAGGCTTTTATTAGAGGAAGAAAAGTACTGCCGGGCACTTCTCCGGGAGAAGGGCGTTGTAAAGCCAGTGTCCAAGGTTACCATCACAGCAGCCTGGCCAGTGCAGGTTTGCATTAGATTTGAACAGACGGTAATGAAACAGCAGAACAAAAACCTGGTGAGCCATCAGCTTTAATTCTAGCTTGCACCCAGCAGGCAAGCAAAAACACACACTGGGCTCCAAAACCCACTCATTCAGTGCTCACAAAGCTACTGACTTATCCGAGTTTCCTAGAATCAAAAGGTGTCTAGCTCACCAGACTTATTCACCTCTGTTTCCCATCTCCTTCTCTCTACACAAACTCTGCACAAACTGGCTTCTACCTCAGCACTCTGCCATCTTGGCTGCTTCTCCTCTCCCCCACGTGGCCTTAATCTGGTCTCCTTTCTAATACTAACCTCAGGGACCAAGCGAGAGCAAGCTACTGGTCTGTCCCACTTTATAGTGTAGAAATACAAACCCTTAATTCAAGGGTGTGGGTAAAAGCTTACTCTTAAAACTTGCACGTGGGCAATGCCATCTTTGACAAAGTGAGCATAATATATTTTATCTGCCCAAGAGACGCTAAGCAGATAACGGGGGCTATTTTTATAGGGTAGGGAAGATCCTTGAGCAGGTGGGCATTGAGTCAGAAGCTCTGGTATGTGGGAGAGCCTGGAGTTAGAATTTCTGATATGTCCCTATCTGCAGTTTTTTAATTTCAGCTTACTGGGACGCTCCTTCTGGAATTTTTCTGCTTCAGGAGTTGTAGGTCAGTAAGTAAAGGTGAGGTCACACAAATAAGCGGAACAGCAAAAAGGCAGTTAGAGTCATGTATCCATCAGCAAGTAGTAATAAGTGTAGAAGAGGTGATGGAGATAAAGAAACCTTCATACGCTGCTGATGGAAATATACAGTATGTACATAAAGTCATGGTGCACTTTTGACCGGTCACAGGAAAGCAACAAAAGACGATAGAAATGTGAAATTTGCACCAAATAAAAGGAATACTCTCCCATTTTTATACGTATTCAGTGCAGTTTGATGTGGGCTCCATTTGTTGCCCTATACACATTCAAATGATAGTGAAGTTCTTGCCACACACGGGTAAGGACGTCTGGTGTAACAGAGTGAATAATGTCTGTGACTTTCTGTTTTAAGCGATTAATGTTGTTGATATGTTCAATGTACACACGTTGCTTCACATAACCCCAACAGTAAAGTCTAAGGGTGTCAGATCCGGGGATCGTGCTGGCCATGGCTTGACAGAACCCTTGCCTATCCACCACTGGGGGAATGTTCTATCCAGAAACTCATGAAAAATGGTGGCGTAGTGTGGAGGAGCGTCGTCCTGTTGAAAGATGACACCTTCTGGAAATTGTAGCACTGCATACAATTCCAACATGTCAAGATAGGTGTTTTCCATCACAGACTGCTCCTTGAAAAAAAATGGGCCTATCACCTTATCATGCATCAGGCCACACCACACGTTCACTGTAGGGGTGTTATGTTCATACTCAACGTAGGCATGAGGATGTTCAGCAGCCCATATTCGGAAGTTATGGCGATAAACATGTCCACAGATATGGAAGTTTGCCTCATTGCTAAACACATTCTTCTGCAAAGATCTTTCATCATTGTTGATCTCATGAAGCATATCTGTAGCAAACACGCATCATGTGGGTCTATCCACCGGTGTGATAATGTGCAACAGCCGCAATTTGTACCCCATAAAACAGAGATGTTTCTTTAACACCTTATGAACTGTAGTCTCACTTAGGTGCAATTGTCGAGCCCACACATGCGCAGATTTTTTAGGGCTCCTTAGGTAGCTATCCCGTATAGCCTCTACAGACTCGTCACTGACTGATGGCCTACCAGAATGGGGTTTCTCCACCAAACTGCCAGTTCCCTTCAACTGCTTATCCCACCGAGTAATGTTATTCCTATGTCGTGCACTTTGGTCACAGATTTGAATTTAGCGAGCCACAGAACACACTGAACTTTTCTCAGTACCGTCCACATCTCGACTGGCATGGCCATGGGCTGCTCTGCTGTATACACGGAGTTACGTCATTATCTGCGCATGCGCACATGCTGCCACATCATCCTACAGAAACTGGGAGTGTTTTCTTTTTATTTGGTGCGGATTTCACATTTCTATCGTCTTTTGTTGCTTTCCTGTGACCGGTCAAAAGTGCACCATGACTTTACAAACACACTGTATATTTTTATAAGCACTGTCAAAGTAAAATCACTTCCAAACCTGAAAGAATTTTAATGAGTTTATTTGAGCCAAACTGTTGTCAATGGCCAGGAAGCAAAGTCTAAACATATTGATGAAGTGATTTGGAAAATGGTGGCTTCACTTACTTTACACATCAGAATCAAAGGGGAAGATGTAAGGGGGGTTACATGAAATTGACTGGTGATAGATTAGGGAGGTCAGACAAAGCAAAGTGGGAAATCTCTGGGATTGGATAAAAAATAAAAACGTATATGCTGAAATTTTTTATACCTAAGCAGAAACAAGTCAATTAACAGTTAATGATTCACATCATAACAATAACAATGAGGTGGTTTGTTGGTTTCTGCTCTGGTGAAATGCCTGTCCTGAGGGGGTAGAAAAAAATATATTACAATTACATTTTTAAAGACATATTATCAAGTACATTATCATAGATGTAAAAGACAACAGACAGACTGGATTAAGGCAAGCATTGATCTTTTTGAGAGAAAAATAGCTCCCCTAAGACATGATTAACCTCCATAAACTGCTTCTAGTTATAAAGTTCCAATTTTTGACCAACCTCTGTGCTTAGTTGAGGTCTCTAAGTCTGCAAGGCCACCATGCAGGCTTCCTCTGAGCTTGTCAGGTTCACAATGTGGCCCCTTTTCCATCCATACCAGTAAGAAAAACAATATAGAGGCTCCTCAAAAATTAAAAATAGAGTTACCACATAACCCAAAAATCTCTCAGTTGGTATCTACATGAAAACTTTGAAAGCTTTATTTCTAAAGATATATATACTCCTATGTTCATTGCAACATTTATTCACTGTGGCCAGAACATGAAACAACTGGAGTGTCCCTCAGTAAATGATTTAATAAAGAGAATTTGATACATAAATATAATGAAATACTACACAGTAATAAGAGAAAAAAAAGGAATATTATTTATTTGCAACAACGTGGATGAATCTTGAGAATATTGTGTCAAGTGAAAGAAATCAGATGAAAAAAATTAAAAACTGTAGGACTTCAGGCATGTTGGGCAGATAAAATATATTATGCTCACTTTGTTAAAGATGGAGCTGCCCACATGGAAGCCCGTCACCCAGGTGATATTATTTGCCCTTGTGCTTGGAATGGGTGTAGGGGAAAGGCTGTAATGTAAGCAGGCCAGGTCGTTATGGCCTAAGGCTTAGTTTTAAGAGTAAGCTTCTCCCCACACCCTTGACTGATTGGATGATGTAGGGTGGTGCACTTCTGAGGAATCCCATTATGCCTCAGATGGATGACTTTGTATCAGAGACTTTCTTGTTTGTGTAATTGGATTAAAGGTTTTGAATCTATGCTATAAAGTGGGGCAGGCCGGGAGCTTGCGCTCTCAGTTCCTGAGGTTAGTATTAGAGAGGAGAGCAGATTAAGGCCACATGGAGGAGAGGAAGCAGCCAAGATGGCAGAGTGCTGAGGAAGAAGGCAGTTTGAGCAGAATTTGTGCAGGAGGAGATGGGAAACAGAGGTGAATAAGTCTGGTGAGCTAGAAACCTTTGATTCTAGGAAACTCGGATAAGTCAGTAGCTTTGTGAGCACTGAATGTGTGGGTTTTGGAGCCCAGTGTGTGTTTTTGCTTGCCCGGCAAGTGCAAGCTAGAATTAAAGCTGATGGTTCACCAGTTCATGGCTCCATTGTTTCATTACCGACTCTTCGAATCCAATGCGAACCTGCACCGGTCAGGCGGCTGTGATGGCGACCTCGACTACTTGCTTTACAAGGCATATGTGGGATATAAATCTAAAAGCAACAAATGAACAAAGAAAACAAAAACAGACATGGACAACAAACAGTGTGGTGGTTACCAGAAAGGAAAGAGGTAGGGTAAGGTAAAAACAGAAAAAGAATATCAAGTACATGCTCATGTAAGAAGACTTAATTTGGGGTGGTGAACACACATTCAAAATACAGAGAAAGTATTATAAAACTGTACACTTAAAACTTATATAATGTTATTAACCAATGTTTTCCTAATAAATTTACTATAAATTTAAAAATAAATGAATAATATTCTAATTATCATACTTTGTATGCTTCATTTACTTTTATAGTATTTGCAAACATCCCTTTATATTTGTAATTATTCTAAATGTTTATTTTATTTATTTTAGAGAGAGAAAGGGAAAGAGGGAGAAAAAGACAGGAACACTGCTCTGTTTTTATATGTGCCCTGACCAGGGATCAAACTGGCAACCTCTGTGTTTTGCAACAAAACTCTAAGTTACAGAGATCCGGCTAGGCTTTGCATTATTTTTCTTTTGCATGATTTTTGGGCTGTGGATTGTGAGGCATCTTTGTCTTTTTTAAGGACTTCTTCAAAGTTTTTCTTCACAGTAGAATCTTTTCATTGCCTTTTGAACAGTAGTAAAAGTATTCATCCTTTTAAAAAATATTTTAAACATTTAAATTTTTTTTTTAATTTTTTAAACATTTGCAGCATTTTGGAGATAAAGAATAGGCTGGTGCTCTCTGCTACCATGAGCAAATCAAGTTGTCTGTAAAAATCATAATTCAACAGATTTTTATGAGAAATTTATTTTATATTTTTCACTTGTGGTCTATAAGATATAATTTGATATAAAATTTATCTCCTGTTTTTATATGCATCCCCAGAAAGTACAGTACTTTAGAATTTAATTCTTTGATTATTAACTTCTTTCCAAAATATTAATCAAATGCATTAATTTTTATAGTACATTTAAAGTATTATTTAGAGTTAACAATTTTTAAAGTAAATTTTGAAAATTACATTTATTGAGGTGACATGGATTAATAACATTATAACAGTTCCAAGTGAACAATTTGATGATAAATCATTGGTATATTTCACTGTGTGCTCATGACCTAGTCTATTCTCTATCCATCACTATATATTTCATCCCCTTTATCCTCTCAACCTCCCCTTACTTTACTTCCCCTCTGATAACCACCCTACTTCTGTCTGTGACTATGTGTTTGTTAGTTTGTTTTTTTGTTTGTTTGTGGCTATTTTCTATCAAACATATTATTTTTTGAAGAAACTCTATACTGGTTCCATAGTGACTGTACCAATTTATATTTTTACCAGCAGCGGATGATGTTTTTTTGTTTCTCTACATCCTCTCCAGCACTTGTTATTTCTTATCTTGTTGATAACAGCCATACTAACAGGGTGGGAGGTGGTGACTCTGTGGTTTTGATTTTCATTTTTCTTGAATCTAGTGAAGTTGAGCATCTTTACATGTATCTGTTGGCCATTGCTATGTCTTTTTCAGAAAAGTCTTTTTCAGATTTTCTACCCATTTTTAAATTTGGACCTTTTTGTTTCTTGTTGTGGTGTTGAGTTGTATTAGTTTTTGCATATTTGGATATTACCCCCTCATCAGAGATATTGTTTGCAGATATCTTCAATTTTTTGTTAGTTGTGTTTTTGTTTTGCTGATGGTTATTTTTGCTGTGCAGAAACCTTTCAGTTTGATGTAGTCCATTTACGTATAAAAATAAATTTATTTTTGTATTATTTGAGTTAATTTTTGGTTTTACCTAGAGTATTAGTTTTATAAGGAAGTTATATGACATATTCTTTCAGTTTTTGAGTTTTCAAATATAGATTTATTTTGGCCTCTGTTGGGCAGATAAAATATAATATGCTCACTTTGTTAAAGATGGCGCTGCCCACATGGAAGCCCATCACCTAGGTGATATTATTTGCCCTTATGCCTGGGATGGGTGTAGGGAAAAGGCTGTAATGTGGGCAGGTCGGGTCATTATAGCCTAAGGCTTGGTTGGTTTTTTTTATTTATTTTATTTTTATTTTATTCATTTTAGAGAGGAGACACAGAGTGAAAGAAAGAAAGAGAGAAAGGGGGGAGGAGCTGGAAGCATCAACTCCCGTATGTGCCTTGACCAGACCAGTGCAGGGTTTTGAACTGGCAACCTCAGTGTTCCCAGGTTGACGCTTTTATCCACTGAGCCACCATAGGTCACGCAAGGCTTGGTTTTAAGAGTAAGCTTTTCCCCACACCCTTGACTGATTGGATGATGTGGGGTGGTGCACTCTCATGAGGAATCTCATTATACCTCAGATGGGTGACTTTGTATCAGAGACTTCCTTGTTTGTAGATTGGATTAAAGGTTGGGATTTCTACAGTATAAAGTGGGGCAGACCCGGAGCTCTCTCTCTTGGTTCCTGAAGTATTAGAGAGGAGAGCAGAGTAAGGCCACATGGAGGCCAGGAGAAGCAGCCAAGATAGTAGAATGCTGAGGAAGAAGCCAGTTTGTGCAGAGTTTGTGTAGAGAGAAGGAGATGGAAAACAGAGGTGAATAAGTCTGGTGAGCTAGAAACCTTTGATTCTAGGAAACTCGGATAAGTCAGTAGCTTTGTGAGCACTGAATGTGTGGGTTTTGGAGCCCAGTGTGTGTTTTTGCTTGCCCGCCGGGTGCAAGCTAGAATAAAAGCTGATGGTTCACCAGTTCGTGGCTCCTGTGTCCCATTACCGACTGTCCGAATCTAATGCGAACCTGCACGGGTCAGGCACCTGTGATGGTGGCCTCGACTACTGGCTTTACAGCCTCCTAAGAGAATAATAATTAGCCTTATCAAAAAAATCTAAGATTATCTCATTACCTTAGAATTCTAAGATATTTCCCCACAGCATTAAACATGAGGTGTCTGAAGACAGTGTCCTACCGTCAGAAACAATGGATGAGACTGAGACCAAAATTTTTCTCAACTCTGAGCATGATTCTGTGATTCCTATATATTATAAACATAGGGCACTAGATTGGAGGGTTTTTCTGTTTTGTTTTGTTTTCTTGTAAAGACTTCACTCTGAAATTTTAGTGTCTGACATATCTTTAGGCACCAGGTGGTCTCTGACTAAATGTCAGTTGAATGTGTCTATGAAAACCAAAAGGGTGGCGCATAAACTGCCTGCAGGCTGCCACAGCAAACATCAATGAAAAAAAAAAAGTACAGGGCGTCCTTGGGTTACCACAACACAGTGACATTACCTGAATTTTAGTGCAAGTCAAAAGACACCCTAGCATAATACAAACAGAACACTTGCGCTTTTAACAGTCCAAAACGGCATAGATAAGCATACTGGGGGATGCCAACTCCCTCACTCATGCACTGTTACTCCATATTCTTCCACTTCAAGCAACCAAATTAGTTTGCCCACATAGTCTGTAAGTATGATGCTAACAGTGTAAAGCAAAACACTCACGACTCAATTTTTTAAAGTTTTTATGAGAGTGATCGTTGTTAATTTGAAACATTGTATGTTGACATCATAACCCGAGGACTCCCTGTAAAGATTCACATAGTAATTAATTCCCCTGTGAACAATCCAGTCCCTGGAGTCACTTTCCTGCCTCCAATAAAACTCTTCTCTAATTAGACATACCGAGGGAACACCAGTGTTCCCAGTATATAAACTGTGAAGGGAAAACTGCTCTTTATAGGGGACCTGGAGACACACTCAACTCATTTAGGATAGGGTGAGAGACCAAGGCCCTGTGCATCCCCTATAGACACACTCATACAACATTAATAAAAATCCATCACCTTATCAGCTCACCACTTCCAACTCAAGCATATTCATGGATCCTTAACGGTGTGAGTTGGTCTGACTGGAGAAACTGAACAAAAGGTATTTTCCTTAGATTATCTGAAAATTTCTATTGCTACTCTGTTCCTTTTTCACTGTGGGTTATACAGCAATATTCAAAGTGCTATTTGTCTTCTGAGAGTGATTTTGAGAAGAGAAGGATAAAAGGACACAGGGTAGTCTGAGGGGACAGGGAGAACAGGCAAGGCAATGAGAAATGTGGCAGTAAACTCCTGAAAGAAAAATAATGGATAAGTAGAGAAATACAGAGAAGACCAAGAAGAGGGAGAAATAAGGCTGAGAAGCTGATCAGAAGAGAAGATCACAGAGAGATCAGGAGTGGGGACACTGATGCAAAGACCACAGGGCACTACTGAGGACCTTCTGTTACTTCTTCTATTGAAGAGGAATTGAGAATCCAAGTCTGGGCTTGAGTTTCCAAGGCTAAGAAGTAATACATCTTCCACTCAGACCACCAACTACAGACAATGTTAATAGCCAGTGCTCCTTTTATACATGTTGATGCAAAGGAGGAGGTTAGGAAACAGACAAAAGCAAAGAAAATTTAGGAGTCAGATAGTGGGAGACAGGGAGGGGAAATGAAAGAACCTGTGGGAGGCTTGTAGCTGAGGGAGGCAGTCAGGTTTCTCTGATAGGGAAGTGAGCAGAGGAAGAGGTTTGTTTGTTTGTGTGACAAAGTAAGTGACAGAAGAGTTCAAAAGGTTTTGGAGGGGAAGCTGATATCTGAGTCTGCGGGCACTCTTCTGCTGAGGCATCCTTACATACCAAAGCTCCAATGCTGCTGCTTCTGCCGCTGCTCTTCAAGGGAACTCTCTGCCATGAGCCAAGCACAGTGGGTAAAAAGAATGCAAGTGAAAAGTTATCTGTGGCTGGGCAAAGCAGGGTAGAAAAAAGTGCTAGAGAGGATCTGGAAAAAGGGCGTAATGCTCTGATGGGGCATCCTTGGAATTTTCATACCAGGCTACTGCTAGGCACCATCCTTGACCCCCATCTGTTTATATTTTTGATTTTAGGAATAAGAAACAGGATCTGTAGAAAGGTGTCATGGGACTAAATGCTCATTTTGTATTTATTCCAATTTTTCTTTTCCTAAACAGGACCCTCTTCTCCCCTCCTTTGAAAACTTTTTAATTATTACTTCTCTGTTTTTCAGCTACCCAAGTTTTACCACTCCATCATCCAGCAACAGAAGAGCCCCCCTCCTTTCAGTTGCTTCAGATTTTCTACTTTGCCAACCAGAGCTGGCAGCACACGGAGGGCTCAGGCTGGCTGGGGGAGTAGCAGGCTCATTTCTGGGACAATGTTTCAAGCACCATTCTCAGGGTGATTTTAGCAAGGAGTAGTTGAAGAACGTCCAGGTGGTACTTCAGTTATACATGTGTAGCTTCCCTGGGGAAGTTCAGGCATTTTCTAGTCAATTGCAATTTGATTGTGAATTTGCTTTCCCAAGCTGATATTTGCCTGAAGGTTCCCACCAGGGATGATGATGTATGGGCTCTGACCGTTATTCAATCTTCTTGACCTTGTGTTCTGTCTCCCTTGGCTAACTTTTTTTTATTTGTTTGTTTATTTTGCTTCGTTGTTTACCACTATTCCCAATATACCCTCACCCCCAAACACAAAGAAGGACCTACATGTACATATTCCTGCACACTCTGGAATATACCCTCATATTCTGGCTTCTTGGAATATTTGTTGCCTTTTAATTTCTTCCCCTCATCCTTGGCCTCAGACTCAGCCTTTCACAACCAAGATCTGCCCTTCCTTCTCGCTGGCCTAAGTGTTCACATGACCTAACCAGGACCTAACAACTCCCGAGTAAGGTCTTCCATCTGGTCTGCTATCTTTCTAACAGTTTTCCATCTAGCCTCTTCAGATTAATTATTTTAACATTTCTTTATTATTTTAATATATTCTTCCCACACATTTTTTCACCTTTTTCACCAACTTTAGTCTTCCATGTCTTACAACAGAAAATGTTTCTTCCTTTGAATATTTTGTTTTCTAAATAGTTGACTTTTTCTTCCTACAATATGATCCATATTAATTATTTCTTTCTTGTCCACCCTCAGATCCCTTTAAAATCCAGGTATTTAGTGCCTGTGGAATGCATTCTGGAAAAGCCCAGAGAATTTTTTAAATGCAGCATATCAGGGATCAGATTTTCTGAGTTTCCAAGGAAATTTCTGGAAGCCATCTCCAGGAGCAGGAAGTCGAGCTCAGAATGTCTTTAATGTGTTTAATCACTCCCATGTTATTAAAGAAGTTGTGAAGGGCCTTCTCAGTGACACCTGCCCTCGGTTTTTGTCAGGCCTCCTGCAAGGAAGGAAGTCAGACCTAGAATGACAAGGTGAACCCAACCTCCTCTCCCTTCATAGTTTCAGTGCTTACCCTTATATTTCAGTGTTTTACTCTTTGTCATGCCTTTGAAGCATAGAATAAGATGCTAGAAGATGAGTGTGCATTCTAGACTGTTTCCCCAACAAGAGAAAGAGTGACTACTCAAAGAGCTAAGGTACTCAAGCCATGAAACTGGAACTGGGATGCCCTCGTAAACTCCATTTCTTCTCATCTTTTTCCAGTGCCACAGGCTTGGGTGACCAAAGACTCCAGTCCTGGTCCTGGCCATTTGTTGCTGGTGTGCCACGTCTCTGGTGTTCATCCAAAACCTGTGTGAATGATGTGGATGCGAGGTCAACAGGAGCAGCAAGGCAGTCAACAAGGTGAAGTCCTGCCTAATGCTGACGGAACATGGTATCTTTGAGTAACCCTGGATGTAGCAGCTGGACAGGCTTCTGGCCTGAATTGCCAAGTAAAACACAGCAGCACGGAAGGCCATGATATAATCATCCACTGGGATGAGAAAGAATGAGGGCTCCGCTTGAAAATAATAGCCTTTCCATATTTTTAGGAATAATGAATGAGCAGCTGGAGAATGGGTAAGACTGCTATGCACTAGAGGTTAAAAGAGGGAAAATACAAATTATAAAGAGGGGTGAAGATTCATAGCAATTAGATTTCAAGAAAAGAGAAGGAGAAGATTAGAGGTGCTAAATAGAAATGAGGGAAGGAGCTGATAATTTGGTAAAAAAGAGAGAAAAGGATGAGGTCATACACATAGATTCAGGAAGAATTGAAATAAGGGCTCTAGAAAATATGGAAGGAAACTCTTGGAAGGTCCCAACCCTGTGAAATGAGAAGCATTAACTGAGGTAAGATAGAGAGTCTCTCATAGAGTGACATAATTTTGTCCCCAATCAGATGGATACCCCATCTCCCTGATATTGATCTGTTGGGCTGTAGCAGTTACTCTGGTTACAGCGGTTGTGGTGGGCTCATGGATTAAACAGCACAGGTGAGACTTTTCTTCTTTATTTTTTTAACTACTTATCCATTTATTCTTTCTTTCCTCTACTGTTTTTCCTCTCTGATTACCTGTCTTTCAGATCAAAATCCTCTTCTTCTTCCACAACTCAAATCAGAATGTCTGCTCTTCTCATGTCCCCAACCCTGCCATTTCCACGGAAGGTAACACCCAGGAATCCAGAAAGATTAGGAAACCACCTCTGCTTGTCACAGAGATCTTGGATCAAAAATAACTTGTAAAAGAAATGGAAAAAAAGCTTGAACCAACTGTGATGTTATCAGTTTTACCTTATACATAAATTGTGGTCTGTTTCTCTTGAACCTGCTTCATACTAATAAACAAAGCATGCCTTTTTAAAAATTACTTTTAATGGGGTGACATTGATAAATCAAGGTACATATGTCCAGAGAAAACATCTCCAGCTTATTTTGACATTTGATTATGTTGCATACCCATCACCCAAAGTCAAATTGTCTTCCATCACCATCTATCTGGTTTATTTTCTGCCCCTCATCCCCCACACCTCCCTCTCCATTTTCTCCCCCTCTCTTCCATAATCACCACACTCTTGTCTGTGTTTCTGAGTCTCTCTTTTATGTCCCACCTAAGTATGGAAGCATATAGTTCTTAGTTTTTTCTGATTTACTTATTTCACCCCATATAATGTTATCAAGGTCCATCCACGTTGTTGTAAATGATCAAATGTCATCGTTTTTTATGGCTGAGTAGTATTCCATGGTATATATGTACCACTCTTCTTTATCCAGTCATCTATTGAAGGGCTTTTGGGTTGTTTCCATGTCTTGGCCACTGTGGAAAATGCTGCAATGAACATGGGCTGCATGTGTCTTCACATAGCAATGTTTTTGAGTTTGGGGGGTGTATACACAGTAGAGGGATTGCTGGGTCATATGGTAGCTCTATTTTTAACTTTTTGAGGAACCACCATACTTTCTTCCATAGTGGTTGTACTACTTTACATTCCCACCAACAGTGGAGGAGGGTTCCTTTTTCTCCACAGCCTCTCCAACACTTGTTATTAGCTGATTTGTTGATAATAGCTAATCTAACAGGTGTGAGGTGATATCTCATTGAGGTTTTGATTTGCATTTCTCTAATACCTAATAAAAATGAGAATCTTTTCATATATCTGTTGGCCATTTGTATTTTTTCCTGGGAGAAGTGTCTGTTCATGTCCTCTTCCCATTTTTTTTATTGGATTGTTTGTTTGTTTGTTGTTGAGTTTTATGAGTTCTTTGTATATTTTGAATATTAGCCCCTTATCTGAGTTGTTGTTTGAAAATATTATCTCCCATTTTGTTGGCTGTCTGTTTGTTTTGCTGTCAGTTTCTCTTGCTGTGCAATAGCTTATTAGTCTGATGTAGTCCCATTCATTTATCTTTGCCTTCACTTCCCTTGCCTTTGGAGTCAAATTTATAAAGTGCTCTTTATAACCAAATCCATGAGTTTAGTACCTATGTTTTCTTCTATGTAGTTTATTGTTTCAGGTCTTATATTTAGGTCTTCGATCCATTTTGAATTAATTTTAGCACAAGAGGACAAAATGTAGTCAAGTTTCATTTTTCTGCATATGGCTTTCCAGTTTTCCCAACACCATTTGTTGAAGAGGCTTTCTTTTCTCCACTGTACGTTGTTGGTCCCATTATTGAAAATTATTTTACCATATATATTTGGTTTTCTTTCTGTACTTTCTATTTCCATTGGTCTGAGTGTCCTTTTTTCTGCCAGTACCATGCTGTTTTGATTGTTGTGGCTCTATAATGTAATTTAAAGACAGGTATTGTAATGCCCCAACTTCGTTCTTTTTATTCTGGCTATTCGGGGCTTTTTATAGTTCCATATAAATCTAATGATTTTTGTTCCATTTCCTTAAAAAGTGAGATTGGAATTTTGATTGGAATTGCATTAAATTTGTATATAGCTTTGGGTAATATAGTCATTTTGACTATATTTATTCTTCCTATCCAGAACAAGAAATATTTTTCTATTTCATTGTATCTTTTTTTATTTTTCTTAACAATGCTTTGTAGTTCTCATTATATAGGTCCTTTATATTCTTTATTATGTTTATTCCTAGGCATGTATTTTTGTTGCAACCATGAAGGAAATTTTTTTTTTTTGAGTTCATTTTTTGATCTTTTATTGTTGGCATATAGAAAGGCAATGAAATTTTGTATATTAATTTTGTATCCTGTGACCTTACTGTATTGGTTTATTGTTTCTAATAGTCTTTTTGTAGAGTTTGAGGTTTTCAATGTATAGAATCATATCATCTGCAAATAGTGAAACGTTTACTTTATTTTTTCCAATATGAATGCCTTTTATTTGTTTTTCTTGTCTGATTGCTCTGCCTAGAACTTCTACCACTATGTTGAATAAGAGTGAAGAGTGGACAACCTTGTCTTTTTTCTGATTTTAGGGAAAGAGTCCTCAGTTTTATGCCATTTAATATGATTTTAACTGATGGTTTATCATATTATGTTGAGATATTTTCCATCATACCCATTTTGTTGAGTGTTTTAAACGTAATATTGTGTTGTATTTTATCGAATGCCTTTTCTGCATCTGTTGATAGGATTATATGGTTTTTGTTCTTTGTTTTGTTGATATGGTGTATTACGTTACCATTTTACATATGTTGAACCATCCTTTTGATTCTGGGATGAATCCCACTTGATTGTAATGTATTATCTTTTTAATGTGTTGTATTCAATTTGTTAGTATTTTGTTTAGTATTTTAGCATCTGTATTCATTAGTGATATTGGTCTGTAGTTTTCTTTTTTTGTGCTGTCTTTGCCAGGTTTCGGTATGAGAGTTATGTTGGCCTCATAAAATGTGTTTGGAAGTATTGCTTCTTCTTCAATTTTTTGGAAGACTTTGAGTAGAACAGGAACCAAGTCTTTGAATGTTTGGTAGAATTCACTAGTATCACCGTCTGGCCCTGGACTTTTATTTTTGGGTAGGGTTTTGATAGTTGTTTCTATTTCTTGCCTGCTTATGGGTTCGTTTAAGCTTTCTGCTTCATCATAATTCAGGCTAGGAAGATTGTATTCTAGAAATTTATCCATTTCTTTTAGATTGTTAAATTTGGTGGCATATAGTTTTTCATAGTATTCTACAAAAATTCCTTGTATATCTATGATATCTGTGGTGATTTCTCCTCTTTCATTTTGGATTTTATTTATTTGAGTCCTTTCTCTTTTTTTCTTAATGAGTCTTGCCAAGGGTTTGTCAATTTTGTTGATCTTTTCAAAGAACCAGCTCTTTGTTTTATTAATATCTATAGTTTTTCTGTTCTCTATTTCATTTATTTTTGCTCTGATTTTTATTATTTCTTTTCTTCTGCTGGTTTTGGGTTGCTTTTATTCTTCTTTATCTAGTTCCTCAAGATGTGAAGTTTAATGGTTTATTTAGGCTCTCTCTTATTTGTTCATATAGGCCTGTAGTGATATAAACTTCCTTCTTATCACTGCTTTTGCTGCATCCCAGAGATTCTGATATGTTGTATTGTTATTTTTGTTTCTCTGTATGTAACTTTTTATCTCTGCTTTTATTTTTTCTTTGACCCACTCATTTTTTTTAAGAATGTTGTTTAGTTTTTACATTTTGGGGGGTTTATTTACATCTTTTTAGCAGTTAAATTCTAATTTCAAGGCTTTATGATCAGACAAAATGCTTGGTATGATATCAATCTTTCTGAATTTGTTGATGTTATTTTTGTATCTCAACATATGATCAATTATTGAAAATGTTCCATGTACACTAGAGAAAAATGTGTACTCTGGCACTTTGGGATAAAATATTCTGTAGATGTCTATCATATCCATTTGTTCTAGTGTATTGTCTAAAGCCAATATTTTTTTATTGATTTTCTGTTTGGATGAATGATCTAGAGCCATCAGAAGTGTCTTGAGGTCTCCAAGTATGATTGTATTTTTGTTGGTTTTTGTTTCTATTTCATTCAGTAACTGTCTTATATATTTTGGTGCTCCTTGATTTGATGCATATATATTAAGAAGTGTCATGTCTTCTTGATTCAATGTCCCCTTTTTCAATATGAAATGACCGTTTTTGTCTCTGATTACCTTTGCTGTCTTGTAGTCAGCATTGTTAGATATCAGTATTGCCACATCTGCTTTTTTGGGGAATATTATTTGCTTAGATTATTGTTTTCCAGCCTTTCACTTTGAATGAATTTGTTTTTATCCTTGTAGCTTAGATGTGTTTCTTATAGGCAGCATACAGTTGGATTTTCTTTTGTAATCCATTTTGCTACTCCGTGGTTTTTTATTGGTGAATTCAGTCCTTTTACACTTAGTGTAATTATTGACATTTGAGAAATTCTTATTGCCATTTTATATATTGCTTTCTTATAGTTTTATATCTTGTTTGATTCTTCTCTTTTGTTTTTCTATCATTTGTTTTTTTTGGTTGTAATTCATACTTATTTTCTCTGTTGCTTTTTTTTATAAGCCATGTGCTTCTGTGATGGTTTTTCTAGGGGTGGTTACCATTAAGTAATGGAAAGAGTATCTATCATGTTCATTGTAAAACATTATCTTATGAGTGCTTCTGCACTCCATCCTTCTTTGCTTTGTCCTCACTCCCTTTTTGTTTTTGTAGTCACAGATTAAATTTGTTTTTATTGTGTTCTTTTACTTGTAGTTTTGTTTTGTTTTGTTCTTTGTACTTGGTTGGAAAACCCCCTTTAGAATTTCCTGAAGTGAGGGTTTTCTAGTAATAAATTCCTTCATCTTTTCTGTATCTGTGAATGTTTTCATTTCTTCTTCATATTTGAAAGATAGCTTTGATGAATATAGTATTCTTGACTAGAAGTTTCTCCTCTTTCAGAACTTTAATTTAATTGGCGTCCACTCTCTTCTAGTTTGTAGAGTTTCTGCTGAGAGATCTGATGATAATCTTATGAGCCTTCCTTTATATGTCGTATTCTTCTTTTCCCTGGATGCCTTGAGAATTTTTTGTTTGTCATTGGTTTGTGCCAATTTCATTATGATGTGCCTTGGAGTAGGTTTGTTAGGGTTAAGATAACTCAGTATTCTGTTTGCTTCTTGAATTCGAGGCTTTAGATCTTTCTACAGGTTTGGGAAGTTCTCGTCTATTATTTGTTTGAATATGTTCTCCATTCCATTTTCTCTCTCTTCTCCTTCTGATATACCCATTATTCTTATGTTGCTCTTTTTTGACAGAGTCATACAATTTCTGTAGAGATTTCTAATTATTTTTAATTTGTGAGTCTCTCTCTTCTTCTCTCTGTAGTGCCTCTAGTTGCCTGTCTTCTATGTCACTAATTCTCTCCTCTGTCTGACCTGTTCTATTAGCTAAGCTTGATATCTCATTTTTCAGTTCATGAATTGAGTTTATCATCTCTGTTTGATTGGATTTTATAGTTTCAATTTCCTTGGTGATGTTTTCTTTCTGTTCATTGAATTGTTTTTTGAGCTCCTTAAATTGCCTTTCTGTGCTTTCTTGTATATCTATGAGAGTTTTTAGGATTTCAATTTAAAATTCTCTGTCATTTAACTTCAAGGTATCCAAGCTATTGAATTTTTTTTCTATAATTTTTTCCTCATCTATCTGAGCTACATCACTGTCTTTTATATCCATAATATTAATTTTTTTTCTTAATGGCATTTGAGAGTGGTATTATTAATAACACTAATCGGAGTTGATAAAGAATAAATAAATAAAAAGTAGAAAATTATTTTTTGAGAAAATACAGTGAAAAACTGAAAATTAAATTTTGCTAAATGGAACAAAAACTACATAGAATGAAGGTTCTGATTTGGGGAGAAGTGACAAAGAGGCTAAAATGAGGTAAGAATCCACAATATGCTACAAGGAAATAATTTTGATCAAGAATAAAATAATTTGTTTGTAAATGATAGTTGAATGAGAGATATAGTGAAAGAGAAAAGAAGAAAATAAAATAATAAAGAAAAAAATACAGTGAGATGCAATTTCTATTATATTAAGTGGAACAAAAACTACATAGAATGGACGGCCAAAGTTGGGGGAAATGCTAATGAAGTAAACAGCGAAGTAAGAAGCACACAAAATGCCACAAAGAAAAAATTTGAATCCAAATTAAAATAATTTGTTTGTGAGTGAGGATTGAATGAGAGGAAAAGTGAAAGAAAAAAGAAGAAACCAAAAGAGAGAGAGAAAGAAAGGAGAAAAGAAAAAAAAAGGAGAAAGTTAATGTTTTGGGAATGTAACCCTCATAAAGAGAATTTTAAAAAATGGAAATTGTAACAACTATGGGATCAAAATAAAAGAAACATAAAACAGGAAGAGGATAAAAGGACCAAGGTGGAAGAAAAAAAGATACAGAAATAAAAAGAAAAAAAATGGAAAAAGTTATAAAGACTGTGGATATTTTCTGGTTTTGAGATGTTATCTTCTTCCTTTTTCTTCTTTCTCTTTTTTTTTTTTGGCCAGTGGCACTGTACCCCAAGTTCTGCCCCTGTGGCACTCTTAGATAGAGATTTGCTATTGATGTGTCATTATGGAAATGACATAAACTAGGCCTCAGTCCCCTTGGTAGGCAGGGCTTGTTAGTGTTTGCAGGCTTTGACAATGGGAGAGTCTGTTTTCCTGGAGCCTCTCCCCTAGTCTCTCCTTCCTAAACCAGCACTCTAGGGACCCAGCTGTGAAGTTTCTCCTGCCACTGCCTGGAGAGCAAGAGGCTCTAAGAGCTGCCAAAACCCCCCTTTATACCCACTCAATGCAGGGTTCTGGGTAAGGCCTGGCCAGAATGAGCAGCCAGTGTAATCAGGCAGGCCTGGGAGCCAATTTCTCCTCAGGTGTCTTTCTTTGAGCTTCATACTAATAAACAAAGCAGGAAGTTTCCCCAGCCACTTTCTGCTGAATGAGAGATCCTAAAAACTATTAAGTCTCTCCTCCAGTTTCTCTTAATTCATAGACCTGGGAAAGACCTTGTCAGCCAGAGCCCCTGCCAGCATAAGCTAGCCAGGCATTAAGCAGACTGAAGGTTAGGTTCCTTTCAGTGATCTGTGAGTCTGCACTCCATATAGGTTGACTGTAAGCTGCCTGCATGCCCTTCCCCAAGCACTTTTGTAGTTTTCTTGTTAGCCTGTATGGCTGGGGGAGGTGCCCCACTCGAAGAGCTCTGGGTGTAGGGAAGCTGGCTTTCATGCACTCCCAGCATGCTATTGTTTAGGAAGCAGGGGTAATACAGAGTTTCTGGCTGCAGCCCACACGGAAGGCCACGCTGACAGTCTTTGACCCAGCCCCTCCATCTGGGAACATGGGTGCCCATGCCCGAGGCACTAGGAGAAACCACTTATACACTGCCCACGCTCAGTGATCTGGAGACCAGAGGTAAATAAAGCCCACTCTGCAGGCAAGCCACTCGCCCACCTCTTCCAGGGTCTGCTGCTGGTGTTAGCTTTATGTAGGTTGAGCCACGGGCACACTCTCTCCTTGGCTTGAATGTCTCCAAGCCCTTCCTTCCCTCCTCTCAGTTCCAAGTGAAAAAAAGTTTCCTCGGTTCAGTGAGGGAGGCGGAATACTCTGTACTTGGTTCTATTTTCTTCAGAGAGGTTTTCCAGCCACCTTTTTGCCCAGTCATACCTTTGTTTGATGTATGTGTATTTCAGATGCTCCTGGAATTGTTTTTCTGTCTCTAATTGTTGAATTTGTTGCAATTTTGGGGAGAGGTATCAGGAGCCCTCCTCACGGTGCCATTTCTCTGATGTCACTCTGCATGCCTTTTCTAAAACAGTTCTTTCTGACAGAAATTCTGACTTATTTGGAAACCTGACCCCTCTTCCTTATCATGTGACAAGCTCTTTTTCTCCTTTTGCCACCTGTTTATGGATTCCTCAAGGTCTAATTTAGATGTCTGTTTCTGATTCTTCCTTAAAAGAGTCCCTGGACAGCTCAATTGAAATCTCAAAGCAAGTACCAGATGATCTTACTTATATCTGAAATATAATAAATAAAATAAACAAACAAAACAGAAACAGACTCATGGATAAAGAGAATAGACCAGTGGTTTTTAACCTTTTTTGAGGTACCTAACCCACTGGTTTCATATACGCATTCACCGAACCCTTCCTTAGTGATAAATAAAATATGATTTTTTTTTCCAAATTCAAGACATAGGTATATGTTTTTTTATTGGTGCACAAAATGAGCCGTGCATGAACATCATCTTGCTCAAAGAACAAAACCAACAAAGTGCATGAACTCACAACAAATTACGGTATTACTTTATTCTGGCCTCCGCGGCGGAGGCTTCTCCAAACCCCTGAGACTGACTCATCAAACCTCTAGGGTTCAATAGGACCCAGGTTAAGAACCACTGAAATAGACCCATGATGGCAAACCTATAATACACGTGTCAGCACTTACACGTGTAGCCGTTTTTGATGACACACAGCTGCATTTGGCCGCATACCAGAGAAGTATGGGGTCGCATGCCAAGAAGGACGTTTCATCCTCGGCTCCTGCAAGACCAGATGCAGTAGCTGAGGATAAAACATTTGCTGTAGTATAGACACTGTGTGCCAGAGGGCTGTAGGACAAAACAACAGAACTCTGGCACAGAGCGTCTGGTTCTGGGACTTCCGTTAGGCCGTTTTTCTAGAAGTGACACACCACCCGAGTTATGCTTGGTTTTTTGGCAAAGTTTGACACACCAAGCTCAAAAGATTGCTCATCACTGGAATAGAGTAATAGTTGTCTAGTTGTCAGAGGGGAGGGTTTGGGAGGGTCTGTGTAAAAACTGTGAAGAAATTAAGCAGAGAAAAACACATAGACACAGAAAACGGTATGGTGATTACCAGAAGATAGAGGGAAAAGGAGGGTTAAAAGAAGTAGAAAAGGGGAATGTGGTGATTTTAGATTGACAAAGGAGGGATGCACAAGGCCTGGTTAATTTTATAAGAAGTTTATTTATGCATTTGTGTACAGATGGGCTGAGACCCTAGTGCAGTGGTTCTCAAACCTTTTTGAAATCGGGGAGCATTTACAATCCTACAAATAGTTGTAGGCACACCATATACAAATTTCTGAGGAATATTTTAGAATAATGTAGTCAAATATTTAAAAATATGTGTGTATATATATATATATATATATATATATATATATATATATATATAATCCAAGCATACTTTTATGGTAATTAAACAAAATAAATACAATAAAATTAAATTTATTCTGACGTAAAAAACATTTTTGTTACATATTTTGAGTTATCCTTTTTAGAATCTGTAAAGAAGAGGGATTAAAAAATAACAAAAAAAGTTATCTTTTTATATATAGAGAGAGATCAATTCTTAATAAGATTTAGTAAATTCGGCAGGTCCCAGAGCAAATGTGTTAAGTTTCTTTATTCTTTTTTTATTTTTTTATTTTATTTTTTTTAGAGAAAGAGAGAAAGTCAGAGAGAGGAATAGATAGGGACAGACAGACAGGAATGAAGAGAGGTGAGAAGCATCAATCATTAGTTTTTCGTTGCCATTGTGACACCTTAGTTGTTCATTGATTGCTTTCTCTCATATGCCTTGACTCTGGGCCTTTAGCAAACTGAACAACCCCTTGCTGGAGCCAGCAACCTTGGGTTCAAGTTGGCAAGCTTTTGCTCAAGCCAGATGGGCCCATGCTTAAGCTGGTGACCTCGAGGTCTCGAACCTGGGTCTTCTGCATCCCAGTTCGATGCTCTATCCCCTACACCACCGCCTGGTCAGGCAAGTTTTTTCATTCTTTTGTTTATGAGAAACATGAGCCTGATATGTCCCAGTGATTTCTTCAATGTTTGGGCATATATTTGAAAGGCAAACTCTCATTTCCTCATCAATACATTGAAAAATTTTTCTTTTTACTCTTGTGTTGAATGCAGAACCCCCACCATACATATCATCTGAACTTTACACCAAAGGTAGGATAGAAGAAACTTGCCTCCAGTCTTTCTGGGGAACATGGGGTGTAGTGTAAACAATCCAGCACCACAGCTTAACAGCCTTTTGCAACCTAATCAGGCAAGTGAGGTGGGGTGTTGGGCAGACTGTCAGTTTATAGCCAATTCCCCATACCTCTGTCCCCCAAAAATCAAAACTCCAAAAACCCTGTTGGGTTTCTGGTCCCCAACAGGCATATATTTCTCTGGAATACCATAAGGTGCACCTGGAAATCTTCTAGGGCACACCAGTGCACCATGGAGCACACTTTTATAACCACTGTCCTAGTGGCATCAACAGCAAGGGGATGAAAAACCTCATCCTAAATAGGGCGGAGTTTGGGTGTATTACTCACTACAGGGGGAAATCTTCTGTTCTCTGTGGCAGTTTCAACAATGAGGGAGGTAGGTCTTGTGACTAAGTAAAGAATGTTCAAGTAAGTGATGGGGCATGACAAACACTCAGGATGTCTCAGAATCGGGAGTAGGTAAGACATGAAAAAGTATTGCTTAAAGAGTCATGGGAACTGATTTGGCCCTGGGTCACCTAAAGTTCAACCTGGCTAGTTGAGCTATTGGTAGACAACTCTGAACCCAAACCTAACAGGGAAAAATGGTGATAAAAGATTTCACTTGCACTGGTGAACACACAACACAATATTCAGATGTTGCATTATAGAATTTAAACTTAAAATCTATATAATTCTTTAACTAATGTAATCCCAGTACATTTAATAAAAAATAAATAATGGAGATACCAAGATGGCAGGAATGGCAATAAATTTCAACTGCTACCACCCAGGACCAAATGGGAGTTACACCTAAATTTAGAACATTCATTTTAAAAAATCAACTTTGGACTAAATGAAGAGGACTTTATAACTAAGGATCACAGAAATAGCCACACCAAAACCGGTAGGAAGGGTGGAGACACGGAAAGAGCTACCCCGCTTCCTGGAGTGAGCTGCAGCAGAGGGTCCAAAGGGACTCTCACTGTTGGGAGGTTTTTCCTGAGAGGGAAGCATCTTAAGCCTTAGGCTCAGAGCCCCAGTGTAGAGCCCCAGAACCTAGAAGAGGTGACAACACAGCATGTGGCAGTGAAAAAAGCAAAGGATTCTGTCTGTGAGAAAGAGATAGAGCTCTCAGATATGCAGGCTCTGTCTTAAACAGCCAGTGTAGGAAATTTTATTCACAGCCACTTGCCTGGGGCTCCAGGAGAGGGAGCCCTAAGAGGACTGGAGTTGTGTGAGAAAAATGTGAAGTTGATGACACAGAGAGGGACTGGGGCATGGCCACCAGAACCCTTATACTGAATTATTCTCCAGTGCTAATGCCATCATCTTTTTTGCGAGGAACAGTTCCCTCCTTGTGACATAAGCCTGGTGAAAAGCAACTGATCCACCTTTGAAAATCTCCCCTACCCCACCTTAAAAGCTGTGCCATTTTGATAAGTACACCAGGAAGCAGGGGGTGCCTCAGGGACTCGGTTCTCTCACATTGAGGCCAGAGCTTTCCCCATATTCTCACGAGAATGTGATTGGTGCTTCTGTCTCACAAGAGAATCAGTGGAAACTGTTTAAACTGCAGGCATACCACATCTCAGGGTCTCAGAGGCCACACCCACCACACTCCTTGTGACTACAACCTATGAAGGTCTGTAAAATAAGTCAGAACAGACTGACACCAGGGGCTGTGGAATGGAAGCTATATCCACCACCCTTCCTAATCCTTGAATTACCAAAGACTCTAGACTCTACCAGAAGTTTTATTTTAGTGACTGAGTCCAATAAGCAGCCAGCACATAGAACCAGCAAGAGGCATAAATCAGGGAACCTTGGGCCTTTTTTTGCATTACTACAAGGCCAGTGTGAATAAAAGGCAGTCTAGATGTGTGGCATGGTATTTCTATGTGCATCTGGTCCCAGCAGAGGCAGCCACAAACTCTGGTTGGCTTGGAGCTCTAAGAAGGTTGCTGAGGGCTAGTTGTGGCAGTCACAGGCAATGTCCCCCATTGGTCTTCACCATGTTTCCTCCAGTGAGATCCAGGGAAGGCAGATCCAGAGGTCATCTACACAAAGCATTAGTTCAGAATCTAATGACCCTTGCTGGTGGTGTGTCCTAAAGGAGGGCATGTTGGACACAAGGCCTAGCCAAAGCAAGCTTCACTTTATGTTGTCAACACCTACAGAAGCTTGCAAAAAATTTGAACAAGGCAGAGCTTCACAGTCAGCCTGTCTGGGTCCCAAATATCTTGCCACATTCCACATTAAAAGAGAGAGTCTTGGAGCACAAATATTCAAGGTGTGGGTTCCTGGGAGCCCATTGTTAGAATGAAGTGAGGGGCTTAGCTTCTATCTAGAAGGGCACAGTCAGCCCCAGTGGAAGACTCATGGTCTTTCTCCCTGAGACCAGGATTCCCCAGCTGGAAGAACTTCTGTAGAGGAGACTGTTGGCTCCACCCAATCTTAACCTGCTGCTAACCTCATTAGGAAGAAATATAATTGAAATGTCCATCAGTGCCTAATGGGTTAAACTATGGCAGAGAAGAGCCACTTTTCCTGACTCAGCTCCTAACCAAGAAGCCCCTGAAATAGAGGGATCCTGTAATGTTGTCATCTTGACCTCATCAGCTGCCCTAACCTACTATGCTTACAACCTGTGAAGGGGTTCATGGCTAGTCTAAACCCACACTACAGGCTTTCAACAAAAGACTCTGTGGGAAGACCAGGCAGCTACAAGAGGAAGCAGAATGACTGGAAAGTAGAGAAAACATGGAGTTTGGCCCCCTTTAAGATGCTTCTGTCAGCTCTAAGCATAAGGAAGCTGATCCACAAACAAAGATTGACATCACCCACAAAATGCAGGCATAGAAAATGCAGGCACAAACAGTGAACAGAGCAGCAGATCCAGAGAGGTGGACTAGAATGGGTTGCAAATAATGTCTGATGCCATCCCATACAAGAATCCTACAAGAGGACCCAAAACCAACACAACCAGTGGTGAGTAACCAACCACACAAATGCTAGCTAGACTCAGCTACCTACAGAAGCAGCACACTCAATGGAGGAGTCCAGAAGGCATAAGACACAGTAACAAATAAATATACTCAACAGGGCAGACACTATATAACACTTAAAACATGTGATTAAGGTTGACCCTTAGAGCCAGTCAACCTGAAGGGATTACCCTACACATGAAAGGGCTAATGGCATTCAAGACTCACATACAACAAGATAAATATAACTGTCAAGAAACATTGCTAGAGCACTTAAGTAACTCAGCCAGCCTGGAGGTCAGTACCATGGAGCCCATCTTACTCATAAAGACACCAGAACTAATCTGAAAGTCAAACAGCACTACCTACTACACAGACAAAATGGGCAAAGAAATATGACCCAAATAAATTAACAAGAAAACAAACTAAATAAAGTGAAAGCAATCAAACTACCAGACACAGAGTTTAAAATAATAGTTATTAGGATGCTCAGGTATTTAAAGTAAGAATAGATGATTACAATAAAAGCTTAAACAAAGAGATAGTAAGCATTAAAAAGAACATTGAAATTATAAAAAAGAACCAGTCAGAAAAGGTAAATATGCTATCTGAAATAAAGACTGCACTAGAAGGTATCAACAGTCGTCCAGATGAAGTGGACAATCAAATCAGTGATTTAAAGGACAAGATAAACTTAAGCAGAGCAACAGAGTGTGGAAAAAAAAGTGCCTCAAAAGACTGAGATATCTCTGAGACCTCTGTGGCAACATGAGGAGAAACAACGTCTGAATTATAGGTATTCCTGAAGGAAAAAAGAATAAACAAGAAATAGAGGACTTGTTTAAAGAAATCATGACCAAAAACTTCTATACATTGATGAAGAAAAAAGTCACACGAGTTCAAGAAACACAGAGAGACCTATTAAAGGGGAACCTCAGGAGGCTAAAACCAAGATACATTATAATTAAAATGCCAAAGTTAGGAGACAAAGGAAGAATACTAAAAGCTGCAAGACAAAAACAATTAATTACCTACAATGTAGATCCAATATGGCTTATCTGACTTCTCAACTGAAACATTTTAGGCCAAAAAGAATTGGTGAGAAATATTCAAAGTGATGCAGAACAAAACCAACTATCAAGACTACACTATCCAACAAAGCTATCATTTAAAATTAAATCAGAAATAAAATGCTTCCCAGACAAAAAAAAAGACTCAAGGAGTTCATTACCATAATACCACTAATAAAGAAATGTTTAAGGACCTGCTATAAGAAGAGGAAAGAGAAAAAGAGAGATATGGAGAGGAATGTAAAGAAAGAGATTTATAAGTTTAAAGAATAAAATGATAATATATAAGTACATATCAATAACCTTAAATGTAAATGAGTGAAATTCTTCAATCAAAAGATATAGGGTCACTGCATAGTTAAGAAAACAAGACTTGAGAGGAGCAAGATGGCGATGGAGTAGGCGGACGTACGAACTTCCAACTCCCAGAACCAAAGTGGATTACAACTCAATTTTAAGAACCACCACCTGGATAAACCAACTTTGAACAAAACTAAGTGGACTCTTCAACCAAGGAACACTGCAGAAGCCACATTGAGACTGGTAGGAATAGCGAAAACGCGAAGAGGGCTGCCCAGCTCCCTGGAGCAAACGGCAGCCTGGAGAGACCCGCAGGGCGGGAGGAGAGTTTGGTGGAGAGGGAGGGACCTGGGTCCCAGGAACCAAGCCCCAGCCTGCAGTCCTAGAGCCTAGAAGAGCGTTTGGACAGTATTGAGCTGTGAAACAAGTGAGGGAGCTCCCAGGCCTACAGTGTGGAGTATTAGGTCCCTTCCTACTCTGCTGAGGGCTGCTTAAGGTTTTGGGGCGGCAGGACGCTGAAAGGCGGTTCTGTCGGCGTGGGCGGAGGCCAAACCGGTGGGAGATCGGTCTAGCCCAGAGGGTCAGAGGGGATCGCGAGAGCGGTCCGGAAGCTGCGGCCCGCCTTTAATCCCACTTACGGGGACAAAGCGGGAGGCCAGGAACGGGCAGGCCCTGCGCAAGCCGGCCCTGACCGTGGGGACCGGGCTAGGACCAGGGACGGGCAGGGGCTCGCGGCAGAGCTGACGCTACCAGTCCCGCACCCCCCCCCACCCCCGGGGCGGAGAAACCGCTGTTGGCCAGTATACGTGCGCGAGCGGGCTCCGAGCGCGGGAACAGGGTGGACCCCGAGACAAGTGGAGGCTCACAGCTGAGCCCACACTACTATCCCCATCCGGCCGGAGAAACTCCGGATAGCATTCATACGTGAACGAGCGGACTCCGAACGCGGGGGCGGGGTAGAGCCCGGGACGAGCGGAAGTACGCAGCTCAGCGGAAGCCAGCAAACACGCCCGCCCCAATAAACCTTGGTTTCCGACCCTGCGCAAAGGGCCCTGGCCTCGAGGGCGGGGCTAAAGCTCCGGACGGGCAAAAGCTTACAGCTGAGAGCACATCAAAAGCCCCGCCTAACCCGCAGAACTGTAGCGAGCAGGCTCCGACTGCTGGTTCTGGGCGGAAGTCCGGAAATAGGCTGGGTTCGCAGCTGAGGAAAGGTGCTCGCCTCTACCCTTGGTGCTAATCTTGTGGCTTCAGTCACAACCCCTCCCACGGAGGAGAGGCAGAAATCATAGCAAAAGCCACAGTGGGCCGTCGCTGGCAACGCTCATACCCAACCACCCTAGGCACCGGCAGAGGGGGTGGGGGGCCTGCAGATAGACCAAACCTAGAGAACACAAAGGCAACACCTACTGGACTCCAGTGGCCACAACTTGCTTATACACAGAAAAAATGGGCAGGCAGAGGAATGCAAACCAAATGAATCAAGAGAAATCCCCAGAGAAGGACCTGAATGAACCAGATATAACCAAATTACCAGAAGCAGAATTTAGAATAATGATAGTTAGGATGTTCAAAGAAATTAGAGCAACAATGGATAGTCATTATGAACATCTAAATAAAGAGATAACAAGTATAAAAAATGAAATTGAAATAATAAAAAAGAATCAGACAGAAATGACAAATGCAGTATCAGAACTGAAGACCACAATGGAAGGAATTAAAAGCAGGATGGATGATGCTGAGGATCGAATAAGCGAGTTAGAGGACACAATAAACAAAGGCACAGAAGCGGAGAAGAAAAAGGAAAAGAGACTCAAAAAATGTGAGGAAACTCTAAGGGAGCTTTGTGACAACATGAAGAGAAACAACATTCGCATCATAGGGGTGCCTGAAGAAGAGGAGAGAGGACAGGAAATGGAAACTTTGTTCAATCAAATCATAGCAGAAAACTTTCCTAAATTAAGGCTGGGAAACACTCCACACATTCAAGAAGCACACAGAACTCCATTAAGGAGAAACCCAAAAAGATCTACACCAAGACACATCATAGTTAAATTACCAAAGCTAATGGATAAAGAAAAAATTTTAAAAGCTGCTAGAGAAAAAAAGACTATCACCTACAAAGGATCCCCGATAAGGATGACATCGGACTTCTCAACAGAAACACTTGAGGCCAGAAGGGAATGGCAAGAAATAATCAAAGTAATGCAGAACAAGAACCTACAACCAAAACTACTTTATCCAGCAAGGCTAACATTTAAAATTGAAGGAGAAATAAAGAGCTTCCCAGAAAAAGAAAGCCTGAAGGAATTCATAAAAACCAAACCAATTCTGCAAGAGATACTAAGGGGCCTCTTGTGAACAGTTTAAAGGGAGGAATGAATAGAGCAAAAGAAGAATACAGCTTTAAAGAATAAAATGGCAATAAACAACTACATATCAATAATAACCTTAAATGTAAATGGATTAAATGATCCAATCAAAAGACATAGGGTAGCTGCATGGATAAAGAAACAGGACCCATACATATGCTGTCTACAAGAGACACACCTTAAAACAAAAGATGCTCATAGACTGAAGGTAAAAGGATGGAAAAAAATATTTCATGCAAATGGAAATGAAAAAAAAGCAGGGGTAGCAATACTTATATCAGACAAAATGGACTTTAAAACAAAGGCTGTAGTAAGAGATAAAGGAGGACACTACATAATGATAAAGGGAACAATTCAACAGGAAGATATAACTATTGTAAATATCTATGCACCAAATATAGGAGCCCCGACATACATAAAGCAGACTTTGATGGATATAAAGGGTGAGATTAACAGCAATACTATCATAGTAGGAGATTTCAATACCCCTCTAACAACACTGGATAGATCCTCAAGAAAGAAAATTAATAAAGAAACAGCAGACTTAAAGGAGACACTAGATCAACTTGATTTAATAGATATCTTCAGAACTTTTCACCCTAAAGCAATAGAATATACATTCTTCTCAAGCGCTCATGGTACGTTTTCTAGGATAGACCACATGTTAGGACACAAAAATGGTCTCAATAAATTTAAGAAGATTGAAATCATATCAAGCATTTTCTCTGATCACAATGCCATGAAACTAGAAATTAACCACAATAGAAAAACTGAAAAATACTCAAACACTTGGAAACTAAATAGCAGGTCATTAAATAATGAATGGATTAACAATGAGATCAAAGAAGAAATAAAAAAGTTTCTAGAAACAAATGATAATGAGCATACATCAACTCAAAATTTATGGGACACAGCAAAAGCAGTTCTGAGAGGGAAGTTTATTGCACTACAGGCATATCATAAGAAGCTAGAAAAAGCTCAAATAAGCAACCTGACCCTGCATCTAAAAGAACTAGAAAAACAACAACAAATAAAACCCAAGACAAGTAGAAGGAAGGAAATAATAAAGGTCAGAGCAGAAATAAATGACATAGAGGCTAAGGAAACAATACAGAGGATCAATGAAACAAGAAGCTGGTTCTTTGAAAAGGTAAACAAGATCGATGAACCTTTAACTAGACTCACCAAGAAAAAAAGAGAGAGGACTCAAATAAATAAAATTAGAAAGGACAGTGGAGAAATAACAACTGACACAACAGAAATACAAAGCATTGTAAGAAAATACTATGAAGAACTATATGCCAAAAAATTAGACAATCTTGGTGAAATGGACAAATTTCTTGAATCATATAACCTTCCAAAAATCAATCTGGAAGAATCAGAACACCTAAACAGACCAATTACAGCAAATGAGATCGAAACAGTTATCAAAAAACTCCCAAAAAAGAAAAGTCCTGGGCCTGATGGCTTCACAAGTGAATTCTATCAAAAATTCAAAGAAGAACTAACTCCTATTCTCCTCAAGCTATTTCAAAAAATTCAAGAGGAAGGAAGACTTCCAAACTCCTTTTATGAGGCGAGCATAATTCTGATCCCAAAACCGGGCAAAGACAACACAAAGAAAGAAAATTATAGGCCTATATCCTTGATGAATTTAGATGCTAAAATTCTCAACAAAATATTAGCCAACCGGATCCAGCAATATATGAAAAAAATCATACACCACGATCAAGTGGGATTTATTCTGGAGAGGCAAGGCTGGTTCAATATTCGCAAATCAATCAATGTGATTCATCAAATAAACAAAAGGAAGGACAAAAATCACATGATAATTTCAATAGATGCAGAAAAGGCATTTGATAAAATCCAGCACCCATTCATGCTCAAAACTCTCAGTAAAGTGGGAATACAGGGATCATTCCTTAACATGATAAAGGCAATCTACGATAAACCGACAGCAAACATCATACTAAATGGACAAAGATTAAAAGCAATCCCCTTAAGGTCAGGAACCAGGCAGGGTTGCCCACTTTCACCACTCTTATTCAACATAGTTCTAGAAGTCCTAGCTATAGCAATCAGACAAGAAGAAGAAATAAAAGGCATACAAATTGGAAAAGAAGAAGTAAAACTGTCATTATTTGCAGATGATATGATATTGTATATTGAAAACCCTAAAGTCTCAGTCAAAAAACTACTGGACCTTATAAATGATTTCAGCAAGGTGGCAGAATATAAAATTAATACTCAGAAATCAGAGGCATTTCTATATACCAACAATGAAATATCAGCAAAAGAAATTAAGGAAACAATCCCCTTCACTATTGCAGCCAAAAAAATAAAGTACCTAGGAGTAAATTTAACCAAGGAGGTTAAGGACTTGTACTCGGAAAATTATAGAACATTGATAAAAGAAATCAAGGAAGATACAAACAAGTGGAAGCACATACCGTGCTCATGGCTAGGAAGAATAAACATCATTAAAATGTCTATATTACCCAAAGCAATTTATAAATTCAATGCAATACCAATTAAAATACCAATGACATACTTCAAAGATATAGAACACATATTCCAAAAATTTATATGGAACCAAAAAAGAACACGAATAGCCTCAGCAATCTTAAAAAGAAAAAATAAAGCAGGAGGTATCACTCTTCCTGATATCAAGGTTTACTACAAGGCCATTATACTCAAGACAGCCTGGTACTGGCATAAGAACAGGCACATAGATCAATGGAACAGAACAGAGGACCCAGAAATAAACCCACAGCTTTATGGACAACTGATATTTGACAAAGGAGGAAAGAACATACAATGGAGTAAAGACAGCCTCTTTAACAAATGGTGTTGGGAAAATTGGACATCTACCTGCAAAAAAATGAAACTAGACCATCAACTTACACCATTCACAAAAGCAAACTCAAAATGGATAAAAGACTTAAATGTAAGCCGTGAAACCATAAGCATCTTAGAAGAAAACATAGGCAGCAAGCTCTCTGACATCTGTAGCAGCGGTATATTTGCCGATTTATCTTCATGGGCAACTGAAATAAAAGGCAAGATAAACAAATGGGACTATATCAAACTAAAAAGTTTTTGCACAGCTAAAGACAATAGGAACAGAATAAAAAGACAAACCACACAATGGGAGAACATATTCGACAGCACATCTGATAAGGGGTTAATAACTAAAATTTATAAAGAACTTATAAAACTCAACACCAGGAAGACAAACAACCCAATCAAAAAATGGGCAAAAGAAATGAATAGAAATTTTTCCAAAGAGGACATACAGATGGCCAATAGGCATATGAAAAAATGCTCAACATCACTAATCATTAGAGAAATGCAAATTAAAACCACAATGAGATATCACCTCACACCAGTCAGAATGGCACTTATCAGCAAAACAACACAGAATAAGTGCTGGCGAGGATGTGGAGAAAAGGGAACCCTTCTGCACTGCTGGTGGGAATGCAGACTGGTGCAGCCACTGTGGAAAACAGTTTGGAGATTCCTCAGAAAATTAAAAATCGAACTGCCTTTTGACCCAGCTATCCCACTTTTAGGAATATACCCTAAGAACACCATAGCACTGTTCGAAAAGAAGAAATGCGCCCCCATGTTCGTGGCAGCATTGTTCACAATAGGGAAGATCTGGAAACAGCCCAAGTGTCCGTCAGAAGACGAGTGGATTAAAAAGCTTTGGTACATATATACTATGGAATACTACTCAGCCATAAGAAACGATGACATCGGATCATTTATAACAAAATGGATGTACCTTGATAACATTATACGGAGTGAAATAAGTAAATCAGAAAAAAAGAAAAACTGAGAACAGCACGATTACATATATAGGTGGGACATGAAAGTGAGGGTATGGACATGGACGAGAGTGGTGGTTATGGGATGGGGGGAGGGAGGGAAGAGTGGGATAGGGAGGAGGGGAGGGACGCAGGGATAACCAGATTGAAGGTGACAGAGGACAATTTGACTTTTGGTGATGGGTATGCAACACAATTGAATGATAAGATAACCTGGAGATGTTTTCATTGTACATATGTACCCTGATTTATTGATGTCACCCCATTAGAATTAATAAAAATAAAATATATATATTTAAAAAAAAAAAAAAAAAAGAAAACAAGACTTGTACATATGCTGTCTATAAGAGCCCATTCAGAACAAAAGATACACATTTACTGAAAGTAAAGAGTTGGAATAATTTATTTTATGCAAAAGGTAAATGAAGAATGGTAGATACATGATAGAAGAAGAAGGCACTTCAAAAATACTATGTTAAGAAAAGAATTCAGACATGAAAGACATATATTGTATGATCCTGTTTATATAAAATATCCAGAACAAGTAACTCCCCAGAGAAAAAAGAAACTTATTGATTAATAGGAACATGCTGTGAGAAGGTGACTGCTTAATAAATATTAAATATTCTTTTAGGGTAATATAAATATTTTGGAAGTTGTTAGAGCTAATGGTTCCACAACAGTATAATGAACTAAATGCCAATGGATTGTATACTTTAAAGTAGTTAATTTTATGCCATGTTCACACCATGATAAAATGAACCAGTAATTATGAGATATTCACACATGAAACACTTTGTAGTTCAGGGATAAGATGTTTTCTTAAAAAATAATGGGTAAAAATGATGAAAAATCCTTAGATGAAAAAAATGCTTATAAAGTAAAATAGAATGATAGAAACTGTCTCATCAACAAAAGATGAAAGAAAAGAATGAGATTGAATTGAGGGATTTCAAGATGGTAACAAAGTAGGCAGACATTCCAACTTTCACCTCCCAGAACCAAATTAAATTATAACTTAAGAACAATCATTTTGAAAAACCAACTTTGGACGAAGCAAAGAGGAGTCTATAAGCAAGGATAACAGAAGAAGCCACACTGAGACTGGAAGGAAGAGCAGAGACACAGAAAGGTCTTTCCTGCTCACAAGAATGAGTGGTGGCTGAGAGTCCTGAAAAGTTCTCACTGCAGGGAGGATCACAAGAGAGATGTGAGCTTGGAGCCCCAGCCTAGAGCCCCAGAGCCTAGAAGAGGTGTCCATACAGCATTTGGAGATGAAAAGAGCCAGGTTTCTGTCTGTGAGAATGAGATAGAGCTCTCAGAAAGGCAGGATTCATTTTAAAGTACCTGCACAGAAAATCTTCTTCACATACACTTACCTGGGGCTCTGGTGAAAGGAGAACTAAAAGTACTAGATTTGCATGAATAGAGTGTAAAGTTGGAGGCCTAGGGAAAGAGACTACGGGGGATAGCCAATGGGACCCTTGTGCTGAGTCATTCTCTAATACTGCAGTCACCATTTTTCTTGGGTAGAGCAATTGCCTCTGAGCAGCATCTGCCTGGGGAAAAAAACTCTTCTGCCTCCAGGAATCTCTTCTACCCTAGTCATGGTGATTGGTCATTCTGAGAAGCGAGGAAACAGGGGACATGTCAATGACTCAGTTTTCTGGTGTTGAGAACAAAGCTTTCTCCCCAACGCTCCTGAGTCTAAGACTGGCATCTCCACCTCATAGGACACTCAGTAGAAACTGTTCGAAATATGGCAGATCACACCTCTGAGTCTCAGAAGTCACACATACCAGACTACTGTGGCCACACCCTACTAATGTCTTTTCTGAAAAAATTCTGGACAGACTAAAACCTGGGGCAGAGGGGCAGAGCAATGCACACTACCTTTCCTAATTCCTAAATTGCCACAAGCTCCAGACTCTAACAGAGGTTTTTCAGTGGCCAAGCCCAAAAGAGCAGACAAAGGCTATAGGAGGCAGGACTCATAGAACCTTGGCCTTTTAAATAGACCTTTTCTCAAGCCCAGAGTGATTAAAAGCCAGCCTAGGTGTGCAGCTGGTATTTCCATGTGTGCCTGAGCACAGCAGAGGCAGCTACAAGCTCTGGATTGCTTATTGCTCTATGAAGGTTGGCTGAGGGACCAATCATGGACAGTGTCTCCCACTGGTCTTGGCCAGGTTCCTGCCAGGGAGGACCAGGGCAGGGACATCCAGTTGCCAACTGAGGAAAACACCAGTTCAGGACCTAACCACCGTTGCTAGAGTGGTATCCTAAGTAAGGACTCCTGACAACTGCCTTAGCTGAGACAAGTTCCACTGTCTATGATCAGCACTGGCATAGTGGCTCATGTGCATTGGATAGGGTAGAGCTTCACAGTCAGCAGCCCTCAGTGCTAAATATCCTGCCATGCTGGTCTAGATTCCACAGGGGGAAAGGAGAGAGGCTTTAAGTGTGGATATTTAATATGTGGGTCTCTATGAGTTTATTGTTGGATCTGATTGAGAGACTTAGCCAACTTTGGAGGAGGGGGCACAGTCAGCCCCAGAAGAGGACTCTCTCAGTCTTACTCACTGAGACCAGGATCTCACCAGTTGGAAGAACTTCTGTGGAGGGGACTATCAGCCACACTTGGTCTGAACCTGCTGATCAGCTTGTCGAGGAGAAATAAAATTTGAGTATACAGCAGCAGTTGAGGAACTAGGCTCTGGAGTAGGGACCACATTCCCAGTTAAGCTCCTGACCTAGAGGCCCATAAAGTAGGGAGTCCCACTAACACTGTATTCTCAACCTAAGCTGCCTTAACTTAACAAGTGTGCAACCTGAAGAAGGGGTAGTGGGTGAGGCCAGTCTGATCTCACACTACAATATTTCTACAGAAGACTCTGTGGGAAGACTCAGTATCTGTAAGAGAATGAGGAACAGTTGAAAAGTAAAAACAAATCATATGGAACCTGGGGTTTTAATGGAGCTTCTCTCTAAGCAGAAGAAAGCTGATCCTTATAAAAAAAAATTGGACCTTTCCAAACTACCCAAGCACAGAAAACGCAGACACAAACAGGAAAAAGTGCAGTATCTGCAGACAGGTAGCCAACAGCAGGTTAAAAACAATAGCTGATGCCAACCTAAGCAGATCTAGAGCCAACAAAACTGGTAATGGGTGGAGGATACCATAAACCCTAGACTCATCTAGCTACACAAACAGCATGCCCAAAGAAAGAGTCTAGCAGGCTCCAGTCACTATGGAGAATAAATATACCCCAAAGGACAGACATTGCACACTGTGTAATACACATGATCAAGGTTGACACTTAGAGCTAGCCAGTTTGAAGAAACAACCGTACCCACAAAAGAACCAACTAAATTTAATACTCACATACAATGAGGGAAAATAGTACCCTCAAGAAGCATTCCTAGAAAAAAAAACATGTGGCCTAGAGGACAATACCACAAAGACATGACAAAAATTTCAAAGTCACACAGTGCTACTTAATATCCAGACAAAATGGGCAGACAGAGAAATGTGACCCAAATGAATCAACAAGAGAAATGCCCTGAAAAAAAACTAAATGAAATGAAAGTAATAAAACTGCCAGATGCAGAGTCTAAAATAATAATTTTTAGGATGCTCAAGGATCTTAGAGCATAAATGGATGGAAAAAAGAGAACACCTAAATAAAAAGATAGTAAGCATCAAAAAGGACATTGAAATTTTAAAAAAGAACCAGTCAGGAATAACAAATGCAATATCAGAAATAAAGATTGCACTTGAAGGAATCAGCAGCATCGTGAATGAAGCAAAGGATTGAGTCAGCGATTTATAAGACAAGATAAATGAAAGCATAGAAGCAGAGCAGCAAAATAAAAAGAGGCTCACAAAGACTGAAAAAACTCTAAGAGACTTCTGTGACAACATAAAGAGAAGCAACATCTGCATCATAGGGGTTCCTAAAGGAGAAGAGCACAAACAAGAGATAGAGAACCTATTTGAAGAAATCATAGCTGAAAATTTTCATAAATTGTTGAAGAAAAAAATCACACATTTTCAAGAAGCACAGAGAGTCTCATGAAAGCGGAACCAAAGGAAACCTACACCAAGACACATCATGATTAAAATGCCAAACTTAAGAGACAAAGAAAGAATACTAAAAGCTTCAAGATAAAAGCTGTTAATTACCTACAGATGAGCCAACATAAGGATGACATCTGACTTCTCAGTAGAAACATTTGAGGCCAGAAGGGATTGGCAAGAAATACTCAAAGTAAATGCAAAACAAGAACCTACAACCAAAACTTATTTATCAAGCAATGATATCATTTAAAATTGAAAGAGAAATAAAAAGCTTTCCACACAAAACTAAAAAAGCTCAAGAAATTTATTACAACAAAACTAGCACTGCAAGAAATGTTCAAGGGCCTGCTGTAAAAAGAGCAAAGGAAAAAAAATCAACAAAAAGAGGATAAGAGGATTGTAGATTTAAAGAATAAAATGGCAACAAATAAGTACATATCAATGATAACCTTAAATGTAAATAGATTAAATACTCCAATCAAAAGACATAAGGTAGCTGCCTAAATAAGAAAAAAGGACCTATACATATGCTGTCTATAAGATATTCACCTCAGAACAAAACTACACATAAGCTGACAGAGAAGGCATGGAAAAATATTTCATGAAAATGGTAATGAAAAGAAAATCTAGGTAGTGATAGTTATATATTACAAAATAGCCTTTACAACAAAGGCTATAGTAAGAAATAAAGAAGGTCACTATATAATGATAAAGGGAGAATCAAACAGGAGGATACAACCATTGTAAATATTTATAAACCTAATATAGAAGCACATAAATATATAAAGCAGATTTTGATTAACATAAAGAGTGAGATGAATAGCAACACTATCAAATTGGGAAATTTTAATACCCCACTAACAACTATGGATAGACCCTCCAGACAGAAACTTAACAAAGAAACAGCAACCTTAAATGACACACTGGATCAACTGGATTTTATAGATACCTTCAGAACCATTCAACCCAAAGCAACAGAATACACATTCTTTTCAAGTGCTCATAGTACATTCTCTAGGGTAGACCACATGTTAGGACACAAAACAAGCCTCAATAAAATTAAGAAGATTGAAATCATATCAAGCATCTTCTCTGATCACAATGGCATGAAACTAGAAATCAACTATAATAGAAAAACTGAATAACATATAAGTCTCAGTGGCTAAATAGCATGTTATCAAGTAACAAATGTGTTAACTATGAGATAAAGGAAGAAATAAAAATTTTCTTAAAACAAGTAAAAATGAGCATAAAACAACTCAAAGTTTATGAGACACAGCAAAAGCAATCCTGTGAAGGAAGTTTATATCATTATAGGCATACCTTACAAAGCAAGAAAAAAGCTCAAATAAACAACTTAACCCTACATCTAAAAGAACTAGAAAGAGAACAAAAATTAATGCCTGAAGAAACAAAATAATAAAGACCAGAACAGAAATAAATTACATAAAGGTTATAAAAAACCAAAAAGATCAATGACACCTAGGAATAAATTTAATCAATGAGGTAAAAAAAATACTTGTACTTGGAAAATTGTAAGACATTGAAAAAAAAATCAGGAAGATACAAATAATTGGAAACATATACCATGTTTATGGATAGAAAAACTAAACATCGTTAAAATGTCTACAGTACCCAAAGCAATCTATAAATTCAATGCAACTCCTATTAAAATACCAATGGCATCTTTCAGAGATATAGAACAAATATTCCAAAACTTTATATGGAACCAAAAAAGAACATGAATAGCCTCAGCAATCTTGAAAATGAAGAATAAAGTATGACATATCTCACTTTCTAATATCAAGTTATACTACAAGGCCACTGTAATCAAAACAGCTTGGTATTTCATGAGCAAGTGAAATAAAGGGCAAAACAAACAATGGGGCTATATCAAACTCAAAAAATTTTTCACAGAAAAAGACACCATGAACAAAATAAAAAGACAACCCAAACAATGAGAGAACATATTTGCCAATATATCTGGTAAGTTGTTAATAGCAAAATTTATAAAGAACTTCTAAACCTCAATACCAGGAAGGTAAACAACCCAATTAAAAATTGGGCAAAAGAACTGAATAGACACTTCTTCAAAGATGACATACAGCTGGCCAATAGGCATATAAAAAATGTTCAATATCATTAGTCATCAGAGAAAAGCAAATTAAAACCACAATGAAATACCACCTCACACCTGTCCAAATGGTTCTCACTAACAAATCAACACACAATAGTGCTGTCGAGGGTCTGAAGAAAAGGGAACCTTCCTGCACTGCTTTTGGGAACGCAGACCTGGGAAGCCACTTTAGAGAACAGTATGGAGTTTCCTCAAAAAATTAAAAATGAGACTGCCTTTTGACCCAGCTATCCCACACTTATGAGTATATCATAAAAATACCAAATCACGGATTCAAAAGAACATATGCATTCCCATGTTTATTGCAGCATTGTTTACAATAGCCAAGATCAGGAAATAGCCCAAATGTTCGTCATTGGACAAGTGGATTAAAAAGCTGTGGTGCAGCTCTGGTCGGTTGGTTTAGTGGTAGAGCATTGGACTGGTGTGTGGAAGTCCTTGATTTGATTCCCTGTCAAGGTGCAAAGGAGAAGTGTCCATCTGCTTCTCCACCCTTCTCCCTGTCCTTTCTCTCTATCTCTCTCAGCCAAGATTCCATTGGAGCAAAGTTGACTCAGGCACTGAAGTAGGCTTTATGGCCTCCACATGAAACACTAGAATAGCCCGATTTCAGTGGAGCAACCCCCAAGAGGGGCCACGCATCACTCCCTTGTGGGCATGCCAGATAGATCTCAGTTAGGCACATGCGGGAGTTTGTCTGTCTGCCTCCTCACACCCTGCTTCTCACTTGGAAAAAATACACACAAGAAAAAGAAAGCTGTGGTGTATATACACAATAGAATACTACATAGCCATGAAAAAGAAGAAAATCACCTTTAGCAATGGCATGAATGGACTTGTAGATTATAATGCTAAGTAAAATAAGCCAGGCAGAGAAATATAAATATTATATGATCTCACTTATATGTGGAATCCAATGAATAAAGTGAACTGAGTAACAGAATAGAGGCAGAGGTAGGGTCACAGGAGCAGAGGGATAGTTGTCAGAGGGAAGAGGATTGAGGAGATGGAATCAGTGAAGGTAAAGTGATGAGTGAAATTATATATACATAACACATTGATACAGATAACAGGACAGCAAATCCGAAAGGGAAGGGGGAAATAATTGGGTGGGGGTGAGGGAGTTATATTGAGTAGGACAGTTGAATTTATGTTAACACCATAAATTAAAATTAATAAAAACATTTTTTAAAGATTTATAAAATGGCCACTCCATTGTCTATTATACTTCATTAATAATGTAAAAAATAAAGAAACAGTAATCTTTAAGCATAGAATATAAGATATTATAGACAGGATAGTTGAATGAAGAAATGTAGAAAATTCTGTAATGATCAATTCTTCAGACTTTTCTTTTCTTAGAGAGAAAAGAAAGGAAATAATTGGAGCCATTTTTGTATGTTCCCAGACCGGGATCAAATTGGCAACCACTATGCTTCAGGAGATGTTCCAAACAACTGAGCTATCCAGCCAGAACTTAAATTCCCCAGACATTTTTAAATAAAGCACTGCAGTTACCGTGCAAGTGTGTTAGGAATTCCCCTGGGGATGGACAGTGTCTTTCTTTAGAATTTATATATATAGGTAGGTCAGCCTAATTGGTGAGCTGAATATTAGTATCACAGAAAGCCATAAGGATTTGGATAAAAACTAGAAATAATAGCTTTTAGTTTAAACATGAAAACTCTTTCCAAGTTTAAACTAACTTAGTTCAATTTAAATAATGTACTGAACAATACAGAATAAAACATTTCCACAATAGTTATATTGGACAGCACCATTCTATAGCTGAGCTAATTTAAAGCTCCTTTAGCCACATAGCAAAAATGTAGCTAAAAGTGAGAGGAAAGATGGGATTTGCATTTGAAATTAGCACTTTGAGGACATCAGAGCTTATGTAATAATTTTAGCATGTCGACCCAGTTTATGGCAATAGCCAAGATTAATGATACATGACAGGTGGTGACTAATGCCGTGGGAGACAGGACTAAGGACTCTCACACAGGTTTTTAAGATGGGAGCTAAATGAACTCATTGGTGAGTTTATGAAGGAATCAGAATTTTTGAAAGTTTTTAGGAATCTGAAAATAGTGTAATTAAGATGTAGAAACAGTGATAATTAGACAAATGTGGATTGATACTACTACTAAAGAGATCTATTTTGTATCCTTTACTGCGGTTATTTTGGACAGTATTTACGTCAGACATTCACATGAATAAAGCTGTTATCAAAAGAAAAATCACTTTGAAAAAAGATGAGCCCTCAGAGAAAAAAATATTACTTGTTTTGCAAATTGTATGGAAGGGGGGGAAAGCTAGAATATCTAAACTTAAAAATTAACCATAAGAAGAAGTTGGCTGTGTGGGCAAAGTTGAAAAATTGAATAATTGCTGAGTAGATGAATGGGACTTAGAAAAGTTTCCATTGTGAGACTATATAAGACAGTCTGGGCACTCACCCTCTTCTAGATTTGTGATGAAAGAGCAACATGTTAAAATTGAAAATAAAATTTTATTCTACAAAACTTTAGCTGTCTATTGTTTATAGATATAATTGTTGATTGTTATTTAATAACTTTCTTACCTTTTCAATAAATTAACATTTTCTATTCCCATATCATTAAAGTTATAAATCAGAATTCTTTGAAGAAAAAACAGGTTATCTTTTGGGTGATTACAAAATATTGATATTTTCAACAATAACAGATAAAGCATTTTCTGACATTTACATACATTTATTAAAAATATGATTTCAGATCAATTCTAGGTAGTTTCCCTCATCATTTTCTTAGTCAGGAAATTCAATTTGTTTAAAGCATGTGTATTAATGTTTCCAGTGAATATTTCTCTTTTGGCAGGAAGGTTAATGAAAGAGGATCTGTGAATGTGACTATGAGATGCCCTCAGGGAAAAGCATAGGAGGGGAAATTTCTTTTTAAATAAAACCTGACCACAAAGAGTAAATTGTTTTTAGTCAAAAACAGATTTAATCACTAAAAAACCCCAAACTTATAGACATAGCAGTGTAGTGATTACAGGAGAAAAGAAAGGGTGGCAGGAGGTGAAGAAGGGGAATAGATGGAGATGGAGAAAGATGTGACTTTGAGGTGGTGACACACAATGCAATGTATAGATGTAGCTTAGAGTTGTACATCTGAAATTTGTATAATTTTATTAACCAATGTCACCCTAATAAATTTTATAAAATTTTTTTAAATGACAGTTAGGTGCTAATGAAGTTCTGTCAAGCTAGGAGAAAAGAAATATATGATGTTTTATACCCAAAATTAAAATTAATGTTACATATATTTTCTTTTGAAAGTTGTTCTTTGAATGATTTTTAGAAAAAGATTTCTCTATGTTGAATAAGAATGGAGTAAGTGGAAAACCTTGTCTTGTTCTTGATGTTAAAAGAAAAGTCTTTAGTTTTATGCCATTTAATATGATGTTAGCTCAGTGGTTCTTAACCTTTTTTGAGGTACCAAACCCACCAGTTTCATATGCGCAATCACCGAACCCTTCTTTAGTGATAAATAAAATATGATTATTTTTCCAAATTCAAGACATAGGTATATGTTTTTTTTACTGGTGCACAAAATGAGCCATGCATGAACATCACCTTGCTCAAAGAGCAAAACCAAAAAAATGCATGAACTCACAACAAATTACAGTATTACTTTATTCTGGCCTCTGCGGCAGAGGCTTCTCCGAACCCCTGAGACCGACTCATCGAACCCCTAGGGTTCGATAGAACCCAGGTTAAGAACACTGGGCTAGGGGAAAATACCCTTCTTCCACAAACAATAGCAAACAATCGCCCCTCTCCAAGAAGGCAGGCAATCTGCAATCTGCTGCCCTGAGGGAAAGCACCCTCAGGCTTCCATAGACTATACACACATGGCGCTGTCCCAGTACAAGTGAGGAAACCTAAAAAACACTTACTATAAACTTGTTTGCCCAACGCTCCAAAATGTGTTGTCTATCTTCATAAATGACACCATTTTTTTGTCCTCCTGGTCACACATTGTTTGACTAATCCTACTTAACACCATGCTTTGTTATTTCTACTCTGCAGCCTCACTGCTACTGACCTTGTTTAGCTCACTAAAGTCATCTACTTTATAGCTTTCATCACTGTCTGATTGCAAATGTCAACGTGAATTAGAAAACTTTTCTAAATGCTATTTTAACCACATCACTCTCATGTTTAAAATTGTTCACTTGCTTGAAAAACAAGACTGTTTTTCAATATGGCACCTTTTATCAGGGCCTTCTCTTATGATGTATCTCTTTTATTTTTATTTTGTCTCTAAGCTTCAATATTTAGTTCTCTAATGTAAGATTCTATACATTTCCTACTTTCTAGTATGTTTTGTTATGTGTACGGCAAATAGGTCCTTGATTACTTTATAGCAAAAACATGTATGATCTTATGCTTTTTTTTTTCAGATAATATTTTAAAAATATGTCAAATGTATTAGAACTTTCTTTAGAACTAGAATGCTGCTACTCAGAATACACACTTGCACCCCTTTTCCTTTTTGTGACATGAGGCAATTGATGCTTCAGTTTCTAGCAAGAACAAGAAAGTACAGTTGGGTGTCTAGTTACTTTTTCCATGGTCTGCTTTTCTTTCAAGTAGCGTGCCTGTTTTCAGGATGGAGTGTCTTCCCAGGCAAACATATCCCTCTGCTATGAGAGAAATTCCTGGATTACTGTTATGTGACCTACTTCTCCTAAAACTTGAAATTCAATGAAACTAGTGTTAATAAATAATTTTTTAGCTATTATAGGTAAGACAAGTAATAATAGCTGTTGAAGAGGTGATATAGAAGAAGAAATCATCATAAACTGCTGATGAAAATGTAAATTGTTATAACTACTATAAAGAAAGTATGGAGGCTCCTCAAAAAATTATAAATAAAGAGACCATATGACCCAGTAATTTCTCAGTTGATATATACCTGAAAATGTTGATAGCATTTATTTCTGAAGATATATGTACTCCTATTGAATAAAGAAGATGTGGTACATAAATACAATAAAATACTATACTCTCATGAGAAAAAAGTATACTTTTATTTGCAATAAAATAGATGCATCTTGAGAATAGTATGCTAAGTAAAAGAAATCACATGGAAAAAGTCAAGAATCATAGGATTTCATGCATATGTGGTATAGAAATATGAAAGTAGCAAATGAACAAAGAATACAAACAAAAATATACAGCAAACAGCATGGTGGTTACCAGAGGGAAAAAAAGGCAGGGTGAAGTAAAAACAGGTAAAGAACGTCAAATACATGCTTATGTAACATAAGAAAATGTGGCTACGCACATTGCCAAACACAGAGAAAGTATTATAGAACTGTACAGTTGAAAACTGTATAATTTATTAAATTTATAATTTTATTAAACCATGTTATCCCCATAAGTTTAATATACTTTTAAAAATAAATAAATAATTATCTAATGATCATACTTTGTATGTTTCATTTTCATTTATAGTATTTATAAACATTCCTTTTTATTAATATTATTTTAAATATTTAAAAACATTGATCTGTTCCTGTAGGTACCCTAACCAGGGATCAAAACAGCAACTTCTGCGTTTTGCTACAAAACTAACCGAGCTATCTGGCCAGGACTTGACATTGTTTTCTTTTTACATGATTTTAAGGCTGTATTTTGAGGCATTTTATCATTCTGTTGTCTTTTTAATGAACTTCTTTAAGGTTCCTCTTCCCAGTAGAATCCCTTCATTGTTTTCTAGAATGATGATGAATGTATTCATCATTTTAAAATAAATTTTTAAAATATTTGCACATTTTCAAGATAAAGAAAAGGCCAGTGGTCTCCACCACCATGACTAAATCAAGTCCACTATAAAAACCATAATTTAACATATTTTTCTGAAAATCTCTACTTTATATTGTTCTCTTGTGGTCAATAAGATATGATTTGATATAAAATTTATGGATCTCCCTTTTTTTCTGTCTGCCCAGGGAATTAAGTAATATGGAATATAATTCTTTGATTATTAACTTCTATCTAAAATATTAATCAAATGCAATGAATTTTCCAGTTTATTCAAACTATTATTTAGGGTTAACTATATATTTTTTAAATAAATTTTTAATCTTACATTCATTGAGATGACAATGGTCAATAACATTATATTTATTTCAAGTATACAATTCTATAATAAATCTTCCATGCATTCCATTTTGTTTCATGAACTAAAGTCTGGTCTCTTTCAGTCATCATATATTTGACCCCTTTTACCTTCTTCAACCTCCCTTTATTCCCCTTCTCCTCTGATAACCACTCTACTGTTGTCTGTGACTGTTTCTTTATTTTATTTGCTTGTTGCTTTTTGTTTTCTATCCCGCATATTATTTTGGGGGGAAACTCCATACTGTTTCTATAATGACTGTACCAATTTACATTTTTATGAGCAGTGGATGAGCCTTTTTTCTCTACATTCTCTTCAACACTTGTTATTTCTTATCTTGTTGATAACAGTCATTCTAACAGGTGTTAGGTGATAGCTCTGTGGTTTGATTTGCATTTCTCTTGTAGCTAGTGAAGTTAAGCATCTTTTTATGTATCTGTCGGCTGTTTGTATGTTTTTTCGAGAAAAGTGTCTTTTCAAGTATTCTGCCCATTTTTAAAATTGGACATTTTTGTGTGTGTGTTGTTGAGTTGTATGAGTTCAATGTATATTTGGATATTATCCCTTAATCAGAGATTTTCTTTGCACATACCTTCTAAGTATTTTTGGTTACCTTTTGTCATGTTGATGATTCTTTCTATTGTGCAGAAACTTTTAAGCTTGATGCACTCCATTCATTTATAAATTTAAATTAGTACTTGCTGCATTTTTAAGGTTACTGTTTGGTTTTACTTAGATCATTAGTGTCATAATGGAGTTATATAGCATAGTCTGATTTTTTGAGTATTTCAAACAGAGTTATTTGGTCCTCACTAAAGGATGATAATTTTCCTGAACAAAAAATTTAAGATTACTTCATGACCTTAGAATTCTGACATTATTTCCCACAGCATTGAACATGAGGTGTGTAAAACCAGTGTTTTAGAGTCAGAAACTATAAATGACACTTTGTCTAAACTATTTTCAATAACTTGAAGCATAATTCTGTGAGTCCTTTATATTATAAATGTAGAGGTTATGGATTGATATTTTTTGTTTTATTTTGTTTTTTCTTAAGAAATTCTCTCTGAACTCAACCAGGCAGTGAAGCAGTAGATAAAGAATCAGACTGGAATACAGAAGACCCAGGTTCAAAACCCCGAGATCACCAGCTTGAGTGCAGGCTCAACTGGTTTGAAGAAGGCTCTTGGTCTGCTCTAGCCCCTCAGTCAAAGCACACGTGAGAAAGCAATCAATGAAAAACTAATTGCCACAATGAAGAATTGATGCTCCTCAACTTTCTTCCTTCCTGTCTGTCTGTCCCTATTGGCCTATGTCACACACCCAAAAATGAAATTCTCTCTGAAATCTTAGTGTCCAACATAAATTTTGCAACCAGGTGGGCTCTGATTAAATGTTGATTGAATGTGTCTATGAAAATTAAGGGTAGTATTTAAACTGCATACAGGCTACCACAGCAAATATTAGTATAAAGAACAAAAGTAAAGACTCAACACAGTTATTATTTCTCCCATGAACACCCCAGTCCCTGGAGTGCCTCATATAAAATACTTCTCTAATTAGACTCACTGAGGAGACACCAGTGCTTCCAGTACATGAACTGTGAAGGGAAGGCTGCATGACAGCTCCTCATACCCAGGGGTCCTGGAGACACACTCAACTCATTTAGGGTAGAGTAGGAGCCCAAGGCCCTATGCATCCCCTATAGACCCACTTATGCAACATTAATCAAAATCTGTCTATTTACCGGCTCACCACTTCTTGGTCAAAAATTCTTATGGATCCTTAACAGTGACAATTGGTCTGACTAGAGAAACCGAGCAAAAAAGTATTTTCCTAAGATTACCGGATAATCTGTATTGACACTGCTGCTCCTTGTTCACTGTGGATTATGGAGATTTGCCTGTGAATTATACAGCTACATTCAAAGTGACTATTTTCTTCTGACAATGATTTTAGAAAAAGCAGGATATAAAGACAGAGGGTTGTGTGAGGGGACATTAGGAACAGCCAAGGCAATGAGAAGTGTGGCAGTAGACTCCAGAAAAAAAATAATGTGTAACTAGAAAAATACAGAGAAGATCAAGAAAAGGGAGAAGGTAAGGCATGGAAGCAGATCATAGGAGAAGACCACAGAGAGATCAGGAGTGGGGACACTGCTGAAAAGGCCACAGGGCTCTACTGAGGACCTTCTGTTACTTCTTTTTGTAGAAATGGACATTGAGAATCCAAGTGTGGTCTTTAGTTCTCCAAGACCAAGAGATACTACATTTCCCAGGCAGACCACAGAGTGCAGACATTGTTATCAAGCCACAACTCCTTTTATACATGTTGATGCAATGGTGTGGCTAGGAGGCAGACAAAGGTAAAAAGAAAATCTGGAAGCCAGACAGGGAAGAGACGGAGAGGAAATGAGAGACCATGTGGGAGGATCATGGCTAAAGAAGGCAGTCGGGTTCTTCCAACCCAGAACTGAGCAGAGAGAGAGAGAGGTTGGTTTAATTTTTGTGGCAAGGGATGTTACAGAAAAGTTCAAAAGGGTTTTGAGGGGAAAATGTTATCTGAGTCCTGAGGACAACTTGTTCTGCTGAGGCAGTCTTTATCAAACAGAGCTCCAATGCTGCTGTTTTTGCCCCTGCTCTTCCAAAGAATTCTCTTTCATGGACCAAGCACAGTGGATGAGAAGAACCCAGGTAGAAACATACTTGTGATTGTGCAAAGCAGAGTGTAAAAAGTTCTAGAGAGTATCTCTAGCAGAGAGCAATGGTCTACTGGGTATATTTGGCATCTGCATGCCACATGAATGCCAGGCACCATCCTTGACCCCAGTCTGTTTCTCTTTCTGATTTTGGGGGACCAGAAGCTATATTTGGGGGAATGGGATATGGGAATATGTGAAAAATTATAAATATTATCATTTTTCTTTTCCTACATGGGCCCCTCATCTTCCCTCCTTCCATCTTCTCTCCATTGTCATTTTTCTGTCTTTCAGGTCATCAAGCAGCAGAAGAGCCCCCATCCTTTCACATGCTTCAGATTTTTTTCTTTGCCAACCAGACCTGGCATCACACTAAAGGCTGAGGCTGGCTGGGTGAGCGGCAGATTCATTGCTGGGACAGTGTTTCAAGCACTAGACTCTGACCATTTTTAATCTTCTATTTCCCTTGGCTAACTCTTTTTTTCTTCACTTCTTACCACTATTCCCACTCTACTCCTTCCCCATCACATACAAAGAGCAACTTATATGTATATATCTTCACACTCTTGTTTATACCTTTAAATTCTGGCTTCTTGGTATAGTGTTTCCCTATGTTTTCTCTCCTATTCTTGATCTCAGACTCAGCCTTTCCCAACCTAGACCTGCCCTCCTTTTTCCCTGATCTAAGTATTCACCTGACCTAAGCAATACCCAACCAGTTTTGAGTGAGCTCTTCTTGACTGATCTGCTGTTTTTCTAAGAGTATTCCCATCTACCCTTTTCCAATTAATTATTTCAATATTCCTTTACTATTTTTACATTTTCATCCCACAGATTTCTTCTTCCTTTTTCTTCCAAAATCTACTCTTCCATGTGGTTCACCAGAATATGTTTCTTTCCTTGAATCCCTCTACTTTCTATATTATTGATGTTTCCTCCTACATTTTTTTCCATATTAACTCTCTCTTTCTTGAGCATCCCCAGGTCCCTTTGAGATCTAAGTATCATGCTGCTTTAGAATGCATTCCCGGGTAGGCCCCAGAAAGTATTTTAAATGCAGCATATCAAAGATCAGATTTCTTGAGTTTTCAAGGAAATTTCAGGAAGCTGTCACCAGGAGCTGGGAGTCAGGCTCAGAATGCCTGTAATATGCTTAATTGGTACCACATTGTTAAAGAAGTTGTGAAGGTACTTTTCAGTAACATTCTCAGGCCCTCGATTCCTGTCAGCCCACCTGCAAGGAGGAAAGTCAGACCTGGAACGACAAGGTAAACCCAACCTCCTCTTCCCTCACTGCCTCAGTGCTTCACTCTTGTATTTGAGTGTTTTTCTCTTTATCATCCCTTTGAGACACAGAATAAGAGGCTTGAAGGTGAATGTGGGTTCAGGGGTTCTAAGGTACCTGAGTCACAAGCTCTGGCTTGAGATACCGAAACCCCATTTCTTCTCCTCTTTTTCCAGTGAAGCCACAGGTTTGGGTGACCAAAAGCTCCAGTCCTGGTCCTGGCTGTTTGTTGCTGGTGTGCCATGTCTCTGGCTTTCATCTGAAACCTGTGTAGGTGATGTGGATGCAGGGTCAACAGGAGCAGTAGGGAACTCAATGAGGTAAAACCTGTCCAATAAAAATGGAACATAGTATCTTTGAGTAAGCCTGAATGTGGCAACTGGAGAGCTAGCTGGACTGACCTGCCAAGTGAAACACAGCAGCCTGGGAGAGCGTGATATCATCATCCACTGGGGTGAGAAAGAACGAGGTCCCCATTGGGAAATGATAGTCTTCCCATAGTTCCAGGGCTAATGAATGAGCAGCTGGAGAATGAATAGGATTGCTATGCACAAGAGGATAAAAGTGGAAGAATACAAATCATAAAGAAGTGTAAAGATGCAAAGCAGTTATATTTCAAGAAAACAGAGAAATAGGATTAGAGGTACTAAAGAAAAATAAAAGGAGACAATTGACTAGAAAGAATTGAAATGAGGGCTCTAGAAATTACAGAAGAAAACTCATGTAAGGTCTCAACTCCGTGAAATGAGAGGAATTAACTGAGGCAGTATAGAGTGTATTTCATAGATTACATTATTTAGTCCCCAATCAGAAGAATATTCTATTCCTTTGATCTTGATCTGTTTGGCTGTAACAGTTACCCTGGCTATGCTGGTTGTTGTGGAATTATGGTTTAAACAGCACAGATGAGACTTTTCTTGTTTTGTATCTTCAACCTCTTATTCACTTATTTTTTTCTCCTCTATTGCCCTTTTTCTCTCTGATTTCTTGTCTTTGAGATCAAAATCCTCTTCTCCCTCAGCTCAAATCAGAATGTCTGTTCTCCCTTTTTTCTGAATCCTGCCTCTCCCATTAAAGGCAACACCCAGTAACACAGGAGATCAGGAAACCACCTCTGCTTGGAACAGAAATCATGGGTCAAAAACAAATAGTTGAAGAAATGGTAAATGAGCCTGATCCAACTCTGCTGATATATGTTTAACCTTATCCATAAAATCTGGTCTGTTTCTTCTTGAACACAGCTCATACCAATAAACAAAGCATGGTTTTGTTAAAAATAGTTTGTCTGACAGAGATTCTGACTCATTTGGAAACCTCTTCTCTCCCACTCCCAATCTTTGACAGTCTCTTTTCTGAGGTCACCTGTTTGTTGATCTTAAAACTCTATTTCACATTCCTATTTCTGAATCTTCCCGGGAAGTTTCCCTGAATGACTCAATTGAAATCACAAAACAAGTACCAGATGATCTTATTTTTATGTGGATTCTAATAAACAAGGTAAATTAATAAACAAAAAAGAAGCAACTCATAGATACAAAAAACAGGTTAATAACTGTCAGAGAGGAGAAGTTTGGGAGGCTGGTAAAAATAATGAAGGGATTAAGCAGAGAAAAACCCACACAGACACAGAAAACAGTATGGTGATTACCAGAAGATAGATGAAAAGGAGCGTGGTAGAAGGTAGTAAAGGGATCAAGAGGGAATAAATGGTGATGGAAAGAGATCTGACACACAATAAAATATACAGATGATGTATTATTGATTGTACACTTGAAACATACATAATTTTTAACCAATTTCACTCCAATAAATTTAATTTTAAAAAATTCTGTAGGGAAAAAAAAGAAATCTCTTTCATACTTTCAAAATTAGACTGATCTTCCTACGTGCATTAATATCTTTATACTCCGAACAATCGTTATTAAAGTACTTACTCTATTTTATTTGTCTCCATTTTTTAAATTTTATTTTATTAATTTTAATGAGGTGACATTAATAAATTACGGTGCATATGTTCAAAGAAAACATCTCCAGGTTATCTTGTCATTCAGTTATGTTGCATACCCATCACCCAAAGTCAAATTGTCTACTGTCACCTTCTATCTGGTTTACTTTGTGCCCCTACCCTCCCCCCTCCCTCCCTCTCCTCCTCCTTCAAACCCCCCCACCGTAACCACCACACTCATGTCCATGTCTCTTAGTCTCTTGTTTATGTCCTACCTATGTATGGATTCATACAGTTCTTAGCTTTTTCTGATTTACTTATTTCACTCCGTATAATGTTATCAAGATCCATCCATTTTGTTGTAAATGATCCGATGTCATGGTTTCTTATGGCTGAGTAAGTATTCCACGGTATATACGTACCACATCTTCTTTATTCAGTTATCTCTTGAAGGGCTTTCTGGTTATTTCCATGTCTTGACCACTGTGAACAATGCTGCTATGAACATGGGGCTGCATGTGTCTTTACATACCAATGTTTTTGAATTTGGGGGATATATACCCAGTAGAGGGTTTACTGGGTCATATGGTAGCTCTATTTTTAGTTTTTTGAGGAACAACCATACTTTCTTCGATAATGATTATACTACTTTACATTCCCTCCAACAGTGGATGAGGGTTCTTTTTTCTCCACAGCCTCTTCAACACTTGTTATTATCTGTCTTCTTGATAATAGCTAATCTAACAGGCGTGAGGTGATATCTCATTGTAGTTTTGATTTGCATTTCTCTAATAGCTACTGAAAATGAGCATCTTTTCATATATCTGTTGGCCAGTTGTATTTCTTCCTGGGAGAAGTGTCTGTTCATGTCCTCTTCCCATTTTTTTATTGGACTGTTTGTTTGTTTGTTGTTGAGATTTATGAGTTCTTTGTATATTTTGGATATTAGCCCCTTAACTGAGTTTTGTTTGAAAATATCAACTTTTATTTAGTTGTTTGTTTGTTTATTTTGTTGTCAGTTTCTCTTGCTGGCCAAAAACTTCTTAGTCTGATGTAGTCCCATTCATTTATCTTTGTCTTCACTTTCCTTGCCTTTGGAGTCAAATTCATAAAGTGCTCTTTATAACCAAGGTCCATGAGTTTAGTACCTATGTTTTCTTCTATGTAGTTTATTGTTTCAGGTCTTATATTTAGGTCTTTGATCCATTTTGAATTAATTTTCGTACAAGGAGACAAACTGTAATCGAGTTTCATTCTTTTGCATGTGGCCTTCCAGTTTTCCCAGCACCATTTGTTAAAGAGGCTTTTTTCTCTCCATTTTGTGATGTTGGCTTCTTTATTAAAAATTATTTGACCATATAAATGTGGTTTTCTTTCTGGACTTTCTATTCTGTTCCATTGGTCTGAGTGTCTATTTTTCTGCCAATACCATGCTGTTTTGATTGTCGTGGCTCTATAATATAATTTGAAGTCAGGTATTGCAATGTCCCAGCTTTGTTCTTTTTCCTTACGATTGCTTTGGCTATTCAGGGTTTTTTATAGTTTCATATAAATCCGATGATTTTTTTTGTTCCATTTCTTTAAAAAATGTCATTGGAATTTTGATGGGAATTGCATTAAATTTGTATATTGCTTTGGGTAATACGGTCATTTTGATTATATTTATTCTTCCTATCCGAGAACAAGAAATATTTTTCCATTTCATTGTATCTTTTACGATTTTCCTTAACAATGCTTAGTCGTTTTCATTATATAGGTCCTTTACATTCTTTGTTATGTTTATTCCTAGGTATTTTTGTTGTTGTTGTTGCAACCGTGAAGGGGATTATTTTTTTGAGTTCATTTTCTAATGTTTTGTTGTTGGCATATAGAAATGCTGTGGACTTTTGTATATTAATTTTGTATCCTGCGACCTTACTATATTGGTTTATTGTTTCTAGTAATCTTTTTGTGGAGACTTTGGGATTTTCAATGTCTAGGATCATATCATCTGCAAAATGTGAAACCTTTACTTCTTCTTTTCCAATATGGATGCCTTTTATTTCTTTGTCTTGTCTGATTGCTCTGGCTAGCACCTCTAGCACCACGTTAAATAAGAGTGGAGAGAGAGAACATCCTTGTCTTGTTCCTGATTTAAGGGGAAAAGTCTTCAGTTTTATGCCATTTAATATGATGTTAGCTGATGGTTTATCATAAATGGCCTTTATTATGTTGAGATATTTTCCTTCTATACCCATTTTGTTGAGTGTTTTAAACATAACATTATGCTGTATTTTTTCAAATGCCTTTTTGGCATCGATTGATAAGATCATGTGGTTTTTGTTCTTTGTTTTGTTGATATGGTGTATTACGTTAACCATATTACGTATGGTGAACCATCCTTGAGATTCTGGAATGAATCCCATTTGATCATGGTGTATTATTTTTTTAATATGTTGTTGTATTCTATTTGCTAGTATTTTGTTTAGTATCTTAGCATTTGTATTCATTAAAGATATTGGTCTATAGTTTTCTTTTTTTGTGCCATCCTTGCCAGTTTTCGGTATGAGGGTTATGTTGGCCTCATAAAATGTGTTTGGAAGAATTGCTTCTTCTCCAATTTTTTGAAAGACTTTGAGTTGTATAGGAACCAATTCTTTGAATGTTTGATAAAATTCACTACTATAGCCATCTGGGCCTGGACTTTTATTTTTGAGGAGGTTTTTAATAGTTTTTTTTCTATTTCCTCCCTGCTTATTGGTCTGTTGAGGCTTTCTGCTTCGTCACAACTCAGTCTAGGAAGGTTGTACTGTCCTAGGAATTTATCCATTTCTTCTAGATTGTTGAATTTGGTGGCATATAGTTTTTCATAGTATTCTATAAGTCTTTGTATATCTATGATATCTGTGGTGATTTCTCCTCTTTCATTCTGGATTTTGTTTATATGAGTCCTTTCTCTTTTTTCCTTAGTGAATCTTGCCAAGGGTTTGTCAATTTTGTTGATGTTTTCAAAGCACCAGCTTCTTGTTTTATTAATTTTTTCTATAGTTTTTCTGTTCTCTATTTTATTTATTTATGCTCTGATTTTTATTATTTCCTTTCTTCTGCTGGTTTTGGGTTGTCTTTGTTCTTTTTCTATTTCCTTAAGGTGTGAAATTAAGTGGTTTATTTGGACTTTCTTGTTCATACAGGTCTGCAGTAATATGAACTTCCCTCTTATTACTGCTTTTGCTGCATCCCAGAGATTCTAATATGTCGTATTGTCATTTTCATTTGTCTGTATATATCTTTTGATCTCTGTGCTTATTTCTTCTTTGACCCACTCATTTTTTAAAAGTATGTTGCTTAGTTTCCACATTTTGGGGGGTTTGTTTATCTCTTTTTTGCAGTTCAATTTTAGTTTCAAGGCTTTATGATCAGAAAGTATGCTTGGTACAATTTCAATTTTTCTGAATTTACTGATGTTATTTTTGTGGCCCAAAATATGATTGATTCTTGAGAATGTTCCATGTACACTAGAGAAAAATGTGTACTCTGTCACTTTGGGGTGAAATGTCCTGTAGATGTCTATCATAAACAATTGCTCTAGTGTTTCATTTAAGGCTAATATTTCTTTATTGATTTTCTGTTTGGATGAACGATCTAGGGTCATCAGCGGTGTATTGAAGTCTCCAAGTACGATTGTATTTTTGTCAGTTTTTGTTTTTAGGTCAGTCAGTAGCTGTCATATATTTTGGTGCTCCTTGGTTTGGTGCATATATATTAAGAAGTGCTATGTCTTCTTGATTCAGTGTCCCTTTGATCATTATAAAATGACCATTTTTGTCTGATTACTTTTGCTATCTTATAGTAAACATTGTTGGATATGAGTATTGCTACACCTGCTTTTTTTGGATGTTATTTGCTTGGAGTATTGTTTTCCAGCCTTTCACTTTGAATTTGTTTTTATCCTTATTGCTTAGATGTGTTTCTTGTAGGCAGCATATAGTTGGATTTTCTTTTTCAATCCAGTCTACTATTCTCTTTTTATTGGTGAGTTCAATCCATTTACATTTAGTGTAATTATTGACATTTGAGGGTTTCCTATTGCCATTTTATATATTGCTTTTCATTAGTTTTGTATCTTGTTTGATACTTCTCTTTTGTTTTTCTGTCATTTGTTTTTGTTTGATTGTAATCCATACTTCTTTCTTCTGTTACTTCCTTTTTTAAGTCATGTGCTTCTGTGGTAGTTTTTGAAGGGTGGTTACTATTAAGTAATGAAAAAGGTACCTACCATGTTCATTGTAGTACACTATCTTTTGAGTGCTTCTGTACTCCATCATCCTTTGCTACTGTTAATCTTCTGCTTCTCCCCTTTATTTTTGTTGTCACAGTTTAAATTTGGTTTTTCTGTGTGTGTTCCTGGTGGAGTTTTACTTGTGGTTTTGTTTTGTTTTGTTCTTTGTATCTAGTTGGAAAAGCCCTTTGGTATATCCTGAAGTAAGGGTTTTCTGATGATAAATTCCCTCATCTTTTCTGTATCTGTGAATGTTTCTATTTCTTCTTCGTATTTGAAGGATAGATTTGATGGGTATAAAATTCTTGGTTGGAAGTTCCTTTCTTTCAGAACTTTAAATATTGGGGTCCACTCTCTTCTAGCTTATTGAGTTTCTGCTGAGAAATTCAATGATAATCTAATAGGCCTTCCTTTATATGTTGTATTCTTATTTTCCCTGGCTGCCTTGAAAATTTTTTCTTTGTCATTGGTTTGAGCCAATTTCAGTATGATGTGCCTTGGAATAAATAGGTTTGTTGAGGTTAAGATAACTCAGTGTTCTATTTGCTTCTTGAATTTGAAGCTTTAGTTATTTCCACAGGCTTGGGAAGTTCTCATTTATTATTTTTTTGAATATGTTCTCCATTCCATTTTCTCTCTCTTCTTCTGATATACCTATTCTTATGTTATTCTTTTTTGGTGGAGTTGGACAATTCCTGTAGGGCTTTCTCATTTTTTTTAAATTCTTGAGTCTCTCTCTGTTGTGCCTGAAGTTGCCTGTCTTCTATGTCACTAATACTCTCTTCTACCTGGCCTGTTCAATTAGCTAAGCTTGTTAGCTTGTTACCTCGTTTTTCAGTTCATGAGTTGAGTTTTTCATCTCTGTTTGATTTGTTTTTATAGTTTCAATTTCCTTAGTAACATATTCTTTGTGTTTGTTGAGTTGTTTTCTGAGCTCCCTAAATTGCCTTTCTGTGTTTTCTTGTAAATCTCTGAGTATTTTTAGGATTTCTATTTTAAATTCTCTGTCATTTAACTCCAAGGTTTCCAATCTATTAAAAAAAATTTTATAGATTTTTCCGCATATATCTGTGCTACCTCTCCATCTTTTATATCCATGATATTCAATTTTCTTTTCCTTAATGGCATCTGAGGGTGATTTTGTAAATAACACTAATCTGAATTAATAAGAAAAGCAAAAAGTAAAAAAAAAATAATAGACAATAAAAATAACAATCAATAAAAAAACAAATTAAACAAAAATTATTATTATTTTTTCCTTTTTTCCTCTCCTTCTCTCTTTGAGAAAATGCTGTGAAAAACTGAGAATTATATTGTGCTAAATGGAACAAAAACTACCTATCATGGGGGGGCCTGAGTTGGGGAGAAGTAGTAAAGGGACAAAAAAGGTAGTGGGGACCCACAAAATGCAGAAAAGAAAAAAATTTGGATCAAGAATAATATAATTTGCTTGTAAATGATGGTCGAAGGAGAGATATAGTGAAAGGGATAAGAAGGAAACAGGAAAAACAAAACAAAAAATGAAGCAAAAAAAACCTACTGTATTAAGTGGACCAAAAACTACACAGAATGGAGAGCCAGGGTTGGGGGGAATGCTAATGAATTAAAAAGCAAAGTAAAAAGCACACAACATGCCATAAAAAAAAAATTTAAATCCAAAATAAAATAGCTTGTTCGTGAGTGAGGATCAAATGAATGGAAAAGTAAAAGAGAAAAGAAGAAAATAAGAGAAAGGGAGAGAAAAGAAAAAGAAAAGAAAAAAAAGAGGGAGTTAAGGGTTTTGGAGTGTAACCCCTCATAGAGAGAAAAGAAAAAAAATGAGAATGTAACACTTATGGGTAATGTAGTTCAAGATGAAGAGAAAAGAGTAAGATGAGCAGAAGATAAAAGGACCAAGGTGAAAGAAAAAATAAATAAGTAAAGATAAGAAAATGAAAGAAATTTTAAAAAAAGTGGAAAAAGTTATAAAGTTTGTAATTTTTCTTGATATTGAGAGGTTATCTTCTTCCTTTTTCCTTCCTCTCCCTCTTCCTGGTCAGTAGCACTGTACCCCAGGCTCTGCACCTGTCAACACTTAGGTAGAGATTGGCAGTTGATGTGTCGCTATGGTGATGTCATATACTAGGTCTCAGTCTCATTGGTAGTTGGGTCTTGTTAGCATTTGCAAGCTCCAAAAATGGGAGAGTCTGTTTTCTTGGAGCCTTTCTCCTTCCTGAATTAGAAGCCTGGTGATCCAGCTATGATGTTGCTGCTGCCACTGCCTGGATAGTAAGGGGCTCAAAGAGCTGGCAAATCCCCATCTATCCGCACTCAGCACAGAGCTCAGGGTAAAGCTCTGTCAGTCAGAGCTGTCAGCATAATCAGGCAGGGCTGGGAGCCAATTACTCTCAAGGTTACTTTCTATGAGCCTCCAGGCGTGTCCAGTATGTCTCAGCATTCTATGGGACCACTCTCACCAAGCTTTTTGCACTTTGTATCCTGTCTTGGTTAAGAAGAAGATGCCCTAGTTGCTACCTGCAGAACAGGAGGTCTTAAAAGCTGCCAAGTCCCTCTTTTTAGCACACAGCCCAAGTGTGAAAGCTCTGCTAATCAGAGCCACCAGCATAGGCAGGTTTTTCGCCCTTTATCGGCTGACCCCTCCGTACAAAGCAAGAACAGCTAAAAAATATCACATCTCTTGTTTTAGATCGCTAAGCTGAGAGACACCTTGTCAGCCAAAGCCATGTAAGCTAGTTGGGTGGTGAACCTACTGTGAGTTAAGCTAACTTGAACAATTGGATTTACATATTTGCTACAGAGACTGTTTGCAAGCTGCCTGCGCTCCCCTTCCCATTCAGTGCTAGCCTGAATGGCTGGTGAGGGCGCCCCGCCTACCCAGAGAAGACCAGGTGTAGGAAAGTTTGTTTTCATGCACTCTCCCTGAACTGTCGTTGGTGGAGCAGGGATTACACCATTCCTTTGCTCGCAGCCCATGCAGGAGACTCTGACCCTGCCTCTCTGTTCGGGAATGCAAGTGCCCATGCCCGGGGCCCTAAGGGGAATCTCGCGCACACTGACCACACTCGCCGACCAGGCTACTGGGGTAATGGAGGCTGCCACTTGCCCGCCTCTGCTAGGACCGGTGCCAGTGTTAGCTCACATGGGCTGAGCCATAGGGGGCACACTCTTTCCTCAGCTTACACGTCTGTGCCACAGCCTGTCTTCTTTTACGCCCAAAGCTCTCACTCTCTCTCAGTTCCAAGTGAAAGCAGCCCTTTCTCAGGTTAGTGAGGGAGGCGAAGTGTTCTGTTCTCCGTCTTATTACTTTCAGGGTTGCTTATAAATTTAGTCAGTTTTTCGACACTTCATACCTTTTTTGTTCATTGTGTGTGACCCACAGATGCTCCAAGGATCAATTTTTCTGTCTCTGGTTGTAGAACTTGTTGAATTTTGGGGGAGAAGTATCAGGATTGCTCCTCACCGTGCCGTTTCTCTGACGTCACTTGTCTCCATTTTTTGAAAGCAGAATTTAGATAATATATTTGAGTCCCTGACCAAAAGCCTAACCTGAATTCAGGGCCTGCTTGATGAGCAAGTGATTTGTGCGGTTGTTGCCATCTTTAAGTTTTTAATAATCTTTGAACAAGGGATATTGCATTTCATTTTGCAAAATAGAAAATATTATAGAATTGTATATGTGAAACCTATATAACTTTATTAACTAATGTTATCCAAATAAATAAAATATAATCTTAAAAATTAAAAATTAACAACTATCTAGTTATCATACTTTTATGTTTTCCTTTAAATTTCTAGTATTTACAAACATCTTATATTTCTATTATATTTCTTTCACATGAATTTCAGATTGTAGATGTTCAGGCATTTTATCTGCTTTTATTTATTTATTTATTTTGTGACAGGGACAGAGAGAGAGAGAGAGAGACAGAAAGAGGGACAGATAGGGACAGACAGGACTGGAAAAAGGCGAGAAACATCAACATTGTGGCACCTTAGTTTGTTCATTATTGCTTTTTATATGTGCCTTGACTGTGAGACTACAGCAGGGAAAGTAATTCCTTACACAAACCAGCAACCTTAGGCTCAAGCCAGCAACCTTGGGCTTCAAGCCATCAATGTTTGGGCTCAAGCCAGTGACCATGGTATCATGTCTATGATCCTATGCTCAAGCCAGCAAGCAACCCTATGCACAAGCTAGTAAGCCTGCACTTAAGCCAGTGACCTCGGGATTTTGAACCTGGATCCTCTGCATCCCAGTTTGACACTTTATCCACTGTACCACCAGGCTCTGCTGTTTTTATGAAGAACTTTTTTAAGGTTTCTCTTCACAGTTGAATCATTTCACTGTTTTCTAGAATAACGAAAGTATTCATCTTTTAAAATAAATATTTTTAAAACATTTTCAGTGTTTTTGAGATAAAGAAAAGGCTCTTACGTGCTCTTCCACTGTGACAAAATCAAGTCTGCTATAAAAATCATAATTTTATGAAATTCTGATGAAAACTATTTTATATTGTTTTCATGTGGTCAATAAGCTACAATTACATGTAAACCTTATTTATCTTTCTTTTTTTCTGAATCCCCAAGGAATTAACTAATATAAAATTCAATTCTTTGATTATTAACTTTTTCCTATAATATTAATCAAATGCATTAAATTTTACATGTTTATTTAAACAATTATTTAGGGTTAACTATATATATTTAAAATAAATTTTAAAAAATACATTTATTGAGGTGACAGTGGTTAATTATATTATATCATTTTCAAGTGTACAATTCTATAATAACTTATTGGTATATTAGCTTTGTGTGCCCATGACCTGAAGTCTAGTCTCTTTCCATCACCATATATTTGATCATCTTTACCCTCTTCAACCTTCCCTTATTTCCTTTCCCCTCTGATAACCACCCTATTATTGTTTGTGGCTATGTTTTTGTTTTGTTTGTTTTTTGTTTTCTGTTTCCTGTGCCGCATATTTCTTGAGGAAAGATCATATTATTTTCTTTACATTCGATTCAACACTTGTTATTTCTTATCTTGTTGGTAACAGCCATTCTAAACAGGTATAAGGTAGTAACTCTGTGGTTTAATTTGCATTTGTCTTGTAGCTAGTAAAGTTGAGCATCTTTTCATATATCTATTGGCCACTTGTATGTCTTCTTGAGAAAAGTGTCTTTTCAGGTCTTCTGCCCTTTTTTAAAATTGAACTTTTTGGCTTTTATTGTGTTGTTGAGCTGTTGAGTGCTTCATATATTCAGATATTAGCCACTTTCTGGAAATTATGTTTGCACGTATCTTCTAATTTTTTTGTTGGTTGCTTTTTTGTTCTGTTGATTTTTTTTCACTGTGCAGAAACCTTTCAGTTGATGTTATACATTCATTTATAAAAGTAAATTTATATTAGTAGTCACTGCATTATTTAGGTTAATTTTTGGTTTCAGTTAGATCATTAGTTTCATAAGCAAGTTATGAAGCATATTCTTTGAGTTTTTGAGTATTCAAATATAAATTTATTTGGCCATCACAAAAGGATGATAATATCCCTTAGCAAAAAATATTAGGATAATACCATTACCTTAGAATTCTGACATATTTCCCCAAATCATAGAATGTGAAGTGTTTGAAGCCACTGTTTTGGAGTTGGAAACAATGGACGAGACTGAGTGTAAACTTTTCTCAATAACTCAGAGCACAATTCTGTGAATCCTTTATATTATAAATGTAGAGGTTTTAGATAAGAATTATTTATATTATCTTGTTTTAGCTTTTGTTTTATTTTCTCTTAGGGACTTGTTTGTGAAATCTTAGGTTCTGACATATCTTTCAGCACCAGGTGGACTCTGACTAAATGTCAGTTGATTGTGTCTATAAAAACCATAAGAATAGTAGTTAAACTGCCTGCAGTTTGCACAGGAAAACATCAATGAAAATAACAAAAGTAAATACTCAGTACATTAATTAATTCTCCTAAGGACACTCCCATCACTGGAGTCACTTGCCTGCCTCTAATAAAACTCTTCTCTAATTAGACAACACTGAGGGGTCGTCAATGCTCCCAGTACATGAACTATGAAGAAAAGGCTGCATGACTGCTCCTCATACCCAGGGGACCTGGAGACACACTCAACTCATTTAAGGTAAAGTGGGAAGCCAAGCCCCTATACATCCCCGATAGACCCACGCATACAACATTAATGAACATCCATCTACTTATCTGTTTAACACTTTCAAATCAAGTGTGCCCATGGTTCCTTAACAGTGATAGTTTGCCTGACTGTAGAAACTGAGCAAGAGTATTTTTTCTCAAATTACCTGATAATCTGCATTGCCACTGCTGTTTCTTTTTCAATTATGAAGATGTCCTAGTAGATTATACAGCTACATTCAAAGTGCCTATTTTCTTCTGATAATGATTTTGTGAAGATCAAGATAAAAAGACAGAGGATAGTGAGAGATCAGGGAGAAAATGTGAGATAACGAGAAGAGAGGCAGTAGACTCCAGAGGATAAAATTGTGAATAAGTAGAGAAATACTGAGAAGACCAAGAAGAGGGAGAAAGAAGGCTGGGATGCTGATTAGAGGAGGAAACTACAGAGAGATAAGGAGTGGGGACACTGCTGAAAAGACTACGGGGCACTACTGAGGACCTTCTGTTACTTCTCTTTATAGAAAAGTACATTGAGTATCCAACTGTGGGCTTGAGTTCTCCAAGGCTAAGAGGTACTATATTTTTAGTCAAAACACCAACTACATACTTTGTTAAAAACTAGGACTCCTTTTATACATGTTGGTGCAATGGGGAGGTCAGGAGGTAAACAAGAGACAAAAGCAAATCTGGAATCCTAATAGTGGAAGAGTCAGAGGGGAAATGAGAGACCCTGTGGGAGGCTTGTGGCTGAGGAAGGCAGTTGAGTTTCTCTGACAGGGAAGTGAGCAGAAGGAGACGTCGGTTCGTGGCAAAGTAAGTGACAGAAGACTTTAAAAGGTATTTAGAGGGGAAGCTGATATCTGAGTCAGCAGGCACTCATCCTGCTGAGGCATCCTTACCTAACAGAGTTCTAATGTTGCTGCTTCTGTTCCTGCTCTTCAAGGGAATTCTCTGTTATGGGCCAAGCACAGTAAGAAAGAAAGCCCAGATGGAAAGATTCCTGTGCTTGGGCAAAGCAGGGTAGAAATAAGTATTTGAGAGGATCTGGATGCAGGGAGTAATGCTCTTACTGGGCGTCCTTGGAATTTGCATGCCAGATGACTGCCAGGCACCAATCTTGACCCCAGTCTGTTCCTAATTTTGGAAATAAGAAGCTGGATTGGAAGAAGAGGGTATGAGACTATGTGTAAACTTTGTAAGTGTTCCCATTTTTTTCTATCATGGGTCCCTCATCACCACTTCTTTCACCCTCTCTCAATGGTCAATTCTCTCTCTTTCAAGTACCCAAAATCTAGAACCCTATATTTAGCAGAAGTAGAGCCACCCCTCCTATCACACATTCCAGACCTTGTTTATTGTCAGCCAGAGCTGGCAGCACACAAGGGTTCATGCTCATTGGGCAAGGTTCAGACTCATCGCTAGGACACTGTTAAACACCATTCCCTTTTTGTTGCCCTGGTCCCAAAGTAATTTTAACAAGGAAAGTTGAAGAACTTGCAGGTGTTACTGAAGTTGTACATACATAGCTTTGCATTGGAAGTGCAGGCATTTTCCAGTCAGTTTTGGTTTGAATGTGAGTTTTCTTTTCCAAGCAGATATTTCCATGAACGTCCTGACCAGGGAAGATGATATATGAGCTCTGACCATTATGCAATTTTCCTGACCTTGTGTTTGGTCTCCCTTGGCTCATTCTTTCTTTGTTTCATCTTTTACCACCATTCTGACTTTTACCACCATTCCCCCACCTCACCACATAAAAAGAAGGAACTACATATACATATCTCTTCACATTACTGAATATACCCTCATATTTATGCTCCTTGGAATAGCTGACACATTTAGATGTTCATTCCCCAATCCTTGACCACAAACTAACCCTTTCTCAACCAGAATCTGCCTTTCTTCCTTGTGGCCTAACCAGGACCAAACCACTCCTGAGTGAGCTCTTCCTGACTGGTTTGTATATTTCTAACAGTCTCCCCATCTATCTACTTCAAATTAATTATTTCAGCATTCCTTTATTATTTTCACATTTTCATCCACAGATTTCCTCACACTTCTTCTTCTGAACTGTAGTCTTCCATGTGATTCACCAGAAAATGCTCCTTCCCTTTAACCCCTTTACTTTGTTGATTGTTGACTTTTCCTCACCATTGAAAAGAAGTTCATATACTGGTAGAAAATGCAATTTTCCTTATCAAAAACTGTTATGGCATAAGATAATTTTGTTTGAAGTATAAACTGTAGTATTTACATTATTTGATTTTAGGGTATGTGTCTGCAGTTTCATTGTACTGGCAAATGTTTTAAATGTGTTCCCTTTAGGGCCAGGTAGCATATCATCCTGCTAGGCCAAGGTTGCATGTTCAATCCCCAGTCACGGCACACATAGTAATCAATAAATGCATAAATAAGTGGAACCACAAATTGATGTTTCTGTTTTTCTTTCTCTCTCTCTCTCTTACCTTTCTTCTCATTAAAATCAATTAAAAAGTGTTGGAAGAACTTAAAACATTGAAAACACGAAAAGATAATGCTTTGCCTTTTGTAAATAGTAATCAACACACTAATGTGTTGTTGAGGAGATAAGACTAAAGGATAAAATGAGAAAGAGGAGCCACTGAGAACGTGCAAGGGAAGAGAGGGCCATGCGGAGGTAGATAGAGGTTGGGTGGATGAACCAAAAGAATTTTCCTAGATTAAGGCAGGCAATTATTTCACAGTGCCTTCTGATTTAAAAGATGCTACAATAAAAGATTAAGTAAAATAACCTTTCAAAACTACATGATGGCTTTTTCAAGGTAGTATAAGGAAAGCTGAGGTCAGGAAGAACACTTGGAAGCCAGGAAGAAGAAAAATCTGGAAGTCAGTGGCTGTTGTGGAAATGACAGGCAGAGTCGGAGGGTCAGGTTGTGGAAGGCACAACTTTTCTCTGATGTTCAACGTGGATGAGGCAAAGACTTCTCTCTTGGAAGAGGAAGTTACTATAGAACACTGAGGAAATAACAAGTTTGCTGAGTTCAGAGATCAAACAGCAGCTCAAAGAGTCAGAACTTTTACCTACCGGTGAAATGCTGCTTTTGCCACTTCTGTTGCTAACAGATCTCATTCCAAGTGCTGACAACAAGCATGGACAGGAGCACGGTAAGAGTAACTCTGGTCGAAACTCTAGGTGTGGCTGGTCTGGATGAGTGCATGCTGTGCATACCCCTGGGGGTCTGAGCCAGCCCGTCTCTAGCCCTCTTCTTTTATTTTGGAGGCTGCTGATGGAGCCAGAGGTCCTGGCACAGGCAAATGTTTCTGCCATTTTACTGTTCAAACTCTATTTTTTTTATTTTTTCCTAGATATTTCTGGTTTTCTTTTCCTCTACCACCATTCCCTATGCTTTTCTCTTTTTTTCACTTTTCCTATCCTTCCTCTACCTACAGCTTTCCATGGGCCAACGTCTTTTCATGTCATCCAGATATCATCATTTGTCAACAGCACCTGGACACAACATCAAGGCTCAGGCTGGCTGGATGATTTGCAGATTCATGGCTGGAATAGCGACTCGGGCACGGCCATTTTCCTGAAGCCTTGGTCCAAGGGCAACTTCAGTGATGCAGAGCTGACTGAGCTGGTGGAAACATTCCGGGTTTATTTCATTGGATTCACTCGGCAAATACAGGATCGTGTCAGTGAATTTGAGTTGACATGTGAGTGCTGTTCTCTGATCTGGGGAGACTACTAATAATCTCTCTCTCTCTCTTCATGCTGATGCACCCCAGGATCTTTCTCTCTCCCTCCTCCCCAGTTAATCCGACTGTGTGCACACACATCTCTAGAGCAGTCTTCCTCTTAGATTCCCTAACTCCACAAGGTATTTCAGATTCTTCCTGCTTCTTGCGCTCTTGTCTGATAAAGAACTCCTTTTGTGTATAAATTTTCTCTCCTAAACCCCAAGCAAGGAGCCCTCACTCTTCCTACCCTGTTCCTTAGTGAAATAAAGTGTGACTTCCTTTGTTTTAAGTCCTCCTAAGCATCTCCTGCCTGCTCCTCTTCTCAATGTAATTCTCCCATTCATCCTGGAATGTGTACTTACTCCTGACTTCACCACCCTGCTCCTTACATATAATCCCCTGTTCCTTCTTACCCACTACACTTTATTACAACAGCCTTTTTCTACCGCTTATGATATGTTTACTTTTCCCCTGTTCTCTTCTATAAAATGGACTCTGAATAGCCTTGACTGGTTGCTCGGTGGTTTAGAGCACTATCCCAATATGTTAAGGTTGTAGGTTCAACCACCAGTCAGGGCATACAGAAAACTCAAACCAATGGGTGCATGTATAGGTGGAAAATAATTGATGTTTCTCTTTCTCTCTCTCTCTCTCTCACTCCCCCCCTCCCTCCTTTCATCTCTGAAATCAATCAATCAATAAAAATTAAAAGAAAATTAACAGTCTCTGAATATAGTCATACAACATTTGAAAGTGAGGACATGTTCTGAGAAATACATTATTAGACAATGTTATTGTTGTGTAACTATCATACAGAACACTTAAATATACCTAGATAAGATAGCTTATCACACACATAGGCTATACAGTACATTGTTTTGCTTCAAGGTTAATATACTATAAAGCAGATTACTGTACAAAAAATATGTACCATTAAATCAAACAGAAGAGTAAATTATGCTATCAAGTGATGCAATAAACACAAGAGGTATAAGGCTATTGCTGGTATAACACAACATACTTTTACAACAAACTTCTTTGTAAGTAGAAAGCATGCATTCTAAAATTAAAATTAAAAATATAATAAACACATATACTAGTCACATTATTTATTACCATTATCAGTATTATGTCCTGTACATATTGCATAGTTACTTTCTTATACAACCAGCTGCACTGTGGTTTTTTTTACCCCAGCATCACCACAAACACATGAGCATCGCTTTATGCTGTTTACAATGGACACAATGTCAGTAAGCAATGGAAACTTTTCAGCTTCATTACAATAGTATATGGGATTACCCTCTTGTACATAGTTTATTTATTCACTGAAAAGTCATTATGTAGCATGTGACGAGAGTGGATTGACTTTTGGCTTCTTTCACATCTCAAACATTTCTTCTCACCCAAATCAAAAGAGTAGGTTCTTTCTTCATTCCTTTCCTCTTGTTGGCTTTTAAATACCTTTTTTCTCTTTTTTCTTCTATCCAGATCCCTTTGAATTCCAGGGTATAACGGGCTGTGAGCTGCTTTCTGGGGAGACCACTGTAAGCTTCTTGAGAAACGCTTTGGGAGGAGTGGATTTCATGAGCCTCCAGAATTATTCGTGTGTGCCTGCCGCACAGGGCGGCAGCAGAGCACAGAGGTTTTGCGCAGTTGTCTCTGAATACCAAGGTATCCTTAATATCATAGAGACACTCCTCTCAAACACCTGCCCTCGATTTCTCTTGGGTGTTCTCGATGCAGGGAAGGCGGAACTGCAGAGACAAGGTTAGTCCTGTTTTCTCTCCAAGACTTTTCTCTTTCACTTTGCACCACTTCTTTAAATTTTATAGGAGTATTTTCCTAAGAGAGAGGAGCTTAATCAATAAATTTTGGGGAGTTCCAAATGAGTGGGAGGGTTCACTGTCCAAACTTGTGGATTTTTGATTCCCTATGATCTGAATTAGAGTGATAATGTGACACTGTCCTGCTCCTTTCTGCCCCAGAGAAGCCCAAGGCCTGGCTTTCCAGTGGCCCCACTCCTTTGCCTGGTCATCTGCTCCTGGTGTGCCATGTCTCAGGATTTTACCCCAAAGTTTTACGGGTGATGTGGATGAGGGGTGAACAGGAGCATCCAGGAACTCATCAAGGTGACATCCTGCCCAACGCTGACGGGACGTGGTACCTCCGAGTAACCCTGGACGTTGTGGCTGGGGAGGAGGCTAACCTGAATTGCCGAGTGAAGCACAGCAGCCTGGGAGGCCAGGACATCGTCCTCCACTGGGGTGAGAAAGAACTGTCCCTGGCCGGAAATGGGAGCAGATGGTTCAAAAACATGAAGGGAGGGGCTAGCAAATGGTGAGGCTTAGTGGGTGTGATAGAGAAACAAAGAGAAAGGGATGGTGAAAAGAACAAAAAGAAGGAAAAACAAGAGAGAGAAAGAGATAGATGACCTAGGCAGCAATTTTCAACAGGTGTGCCACAGGATTTTTAAAAACACAAAGTACATGACAATTTAGTCATGAGTGCTGAACTCTTTCTTTCTTAGATTGCCTTATTTAAAAAAATGACAACATCCAACATAATAATATCCATCTGGTGTGAATGAATCAAATTTTACTTATTTTTTTTATCCGATCAGCTTAAAATATATTTTGGGGGGTGCCACAGAATTTAAGTAATTACTGTGTGTCATTAGATAAAAAATGATTGAAAATCACTGACCTGTTATAAAGAAGATAAGAATTATGGGCCTATAAATTGGGTGACATGAGACAAGAAGAAATGATTGAAGATAAATATGGATTATTGTGTTAGAGAATCTGAGAGGGCAAGTTGGATTTGCCTTTACATCAAAAGCAGGTTGAGATGGATCTGACACTCAGGTGAGCAAAAGAAGGGCAGGAGACTCAGAAACAGGTATTTCAGTGACATCTGTGTGTCTTCTCTCAATTGTCAGGACATCCTACCTCCACCACGGTGATAATTTTGGCAATAATATTGCCCACCTTCATTCTTCTAACATGTATTGCATCATGGTACTTGAGGCGAAGGTAAGTTTTTGAAAATCTTTCTTTTTTGTTTACCTCCCACTTTTTTATACCATTTTTATTTTTTTACATCACTTCAGCCTTGATCTTTGTAAAGTCAGGGGCCAAGGCCACCATCACAGCCGCCTGGTCCATGCACGTTTGCTTTAGATTCGGACAGTTGGTAATGAAACAATGGAGCCAAGAACTAGTGAGCCATCAGCTTTAATCCTACTTTGCACCAGGCGGGCAAGTAAAAACACACACTGGGCTCCAAAACCCACTCATTCAGTGCTCATAAAGCTACTGACTTATCCGAGTTTCCTAGAATCAAAGGTTTCTAGCTCACCAGACTTATTCACCTCTGTTCCCCATCTCCTTCTCCAGCATAAATTGTTCAAACTGGCTTCTCCCTCAGCACTCCCCCATCTTGGCTGCTTCTCCTGGCCTCCTCCACGTGGCCTTTCTCTGCTCTCCTCTCTAATACTAACCTTAGGAACTGAGAGAGAGCAAGCTCCCGGCTTGCCCCACTTTATAGTGTAGAATCCAAATATTTAATTCAATCTACAAACAAGGAAGTCTCTGATACAAAGTCACTTATCTGAAGCATAATGGGAAGATTCTTCATGAGAGTGCACCACCCCACATTATCCAATCAGTCAAGGATGTGGGGAAAAACTTACTCTTAAAACTAAGCCTTAGGCTATACCAACCTGGCCTGTCCACAGCCTGTCCCCCAACACATATTAATATCAACAAACTTCCATGTGGGCACCGCCATCTTTAACTAAGTGAGCATAATATATTTTATCTGGCCAACAATCTTCCTTTCATTTATTTTTTAATTTATTGGGTTGACTTGGTTCACCAAACAATACAGGGTCAAGTGTCAACTCAATATACCACCATCTGCACTCCGCATCATGCTCCCTCTCCCCAGCTCAGTTCTTTCTGCCCTCCTTCCCCTAACGCCACCCCAATTTCCCTCTGCCTATTGCCACTGTGCTGTCAGTAGGTATGTTATCTGTTTATGTTTTGGGCTAACCCCTTCATCTTCTTTGATCCAGTCCCCTCTTCCTCTGTCCGTCTGACAGCTGTCCATCTGCTCCTTGTGTCCACGTATCTGCACTTTCCCCCACTTCTCACCTATTTTATGTAAATCTATTTTTTAATTGTGGTGAAGTATACATGACATGAAAGTTATTATCTCAGTCATTTTTAAATGCTTAGCTTAACAGTATTAATTACACTTTCATTTTGTGCAATTAATATCTAGTATTCTTTTTATCTAGAAAAACTAAAGTTGTATATCCATTAAACAACATCTTGTCAATTCCTGGTCTTCTAGGCCTGAACATCCAACATTCCACTTTCTGCCTATATAAATTTGACTACTCTGCATACTTCATGTCAGCAGAATCATTATTTGGTGTTTTTTTTTTTTATGACTGGATTATTTTATTTAGCATAATGTACTTATGGTTCAGCTATGTTGTAGCATGTGTCAGAATTTATTTTCTTTTTAAGAAATGCTGAATAATATTTAATTGTATTTATGTAACATGTTTGTTTATCTGTTCACCTGGCAATGAGTATCAGGGTTGATTTCATCTTTTGGTCATTATGAATAATTCTGGTATGAAATGGGTGTACTAATATATCTTATGTACAGCTAAAACTGCTTGTGTTGTTAATAGGTCATACCAGAATATTCAGTGAGATTTCATCATGTCTCCCTTCCAATTTGGAATAAATACCCTGAAGACCAGAAGCTCAAGTTGTCAGCCCAGGTGTCAAAGTCATCATATTTAATAAAATAATTATCATATTTTATCAACTCAGAGTTTTCATAGGTTGTGAGATATATTATAATTTACACTGTCGCAGAAAAAGAATTAAGAACTATAAGATGGTATCAATGGTGAACTTCAACCAGATTTCAGAGATGTAAGATGGGAGAAAGAATGTATCTTATAATAAATAGATAAAGTACAGATGGTCCCTGACTGACATTTTTTTATTTTATAATGGTGTGAAAGCAATACATATTTAGTAGAAATGGTTCTTGAATTTTAATTCTTTCCTTCGCTACCCACATATGTTTTAAAGTACCGTACCCCAGATGCTAAAAAGTACTGTATACCTCACTTCTGCAGGTTTACCTAGAGACACCAAGTCCAGATGAATTTTGAAGGGTTTTATTAAAGGAGGCGATTTATTAAATATGCCGGCCACATATGGCTAAAACGGGGCATTTGCCGACCCAAATCATGTGTGTAAATATATTCCAGAGGCTGGATATATACCCTTGATCACACACAGGCTGGGTGGAGCATGACATCATGGCACAAGCTTACAATATTTGTTTAGGGGATACACAAAAACATTAAGACTTTTTAGGTAATACAATCAAAGATATTTACAAATCTTACAGTGTCTCTCTCCTCTCCTTTGCTTAGAGGTATTTTACTCTCAGGATTCCAGAAAGGGAGGTATGTAAATTCTGTCTCTTATTGAAAGGTAAAAGAAGTTCTTCAGTTAACTTTTATTCGATAGTTAGAACTAAATAATCCATTGTCCTTGCAAGCAGAAACTTCTACATTCTTCTCCCTCCCCTCTGCAAAGGAAGGACAGGACAGAAAAGCCTGACCTTTCCTCCTAGAATATCAATATTAATTTTGCAGTTTTTTGGTACCTTACTACACATGGAGTCACGAGGTCATGAGTATAAACCACCAATATTCTACAGTTTGCTTATTGTGTTAGATGATATTGCCCACATGTAGGCTAATGTGTTTTGAGCATGTTTAAAGTATTCAAAGATTACCTTAAACTACTTACGTTAAATGCTTTTTTATTTCTATTTTTAGCAAGAGAGAAGGATAGACAGGGACAGACAGACTGGAAGGGACATGGGAAGCATCAACTCAAAGTTGTAGCATCTTAGTTGCTCATTGATTGATTTCTCATATGTACCTTTAATGGGAGGCTCTAGCTGAAACTGTGACCACTTGCTCAAGCCAGTGAGTTTGGGCTTAAGCCAGTGACCTTTAGTTCCACTAGTAACCATGTGGTCATGTGTATAATCCCATGCTCAGGCTTGCAACCTAGCATTTAAGCTGGTGAACCTGCATTCAAGCCAAATGAAACTGTGCTCAAGCTGGTGACCTTGGGGTTTCAAACCTAGGTCTTCAGCATCCCAGGCTGATGCTCTATCACAGTGCCACCACCTGGTCAGTTGTATTAAATGCTTTTTTGACATACAATATTTTCAATTTAGAAAGGATTTTTTGGCATGTTTCTATACTGTAGATCAAGGAGCATCTGTATATAATTTAATGGTGAAGTATCTTTGTCTTCCTGTTTCAAAAAATTTTTTCTACTTATGCTGAAATAACATTTGTCAAAGTAAGTTTCTAAAATTATGCTGGAATAGTTGTGTTTGCAGAGATACCAATCATTTTAATGTGATTTCTCTGTCACTATCTATATGACTTTCTAACCCTCAAGGCCCATTTGTGATGCTTCTTCCTCCTTCCCTAGTTCTAAAATGGAAGTACCTTCCATCATCTGGTGTCATTCAGAGACCCATTTTACTCAGTTTCCTCAACATAGCAGTGACTTATTTTTATTTATTTATTTATTTTGTATCTGAAAGTCGCTTGAGGGCAGGCTTGCTCTAAATGGATCTCTGGCAAGATTTTTAACTTGCATATGTATTGGTTCAGAAAAATTATCTGAGTTGATATAGCAACCATGTTAATAGGTTTTCTCAAAATTACTTTCTTCCTCCTTTTATTCTTTATATTTGATATTTCACATTTCCCTCTTATTGTCAATAAAGTATTTCTTAAATAGCAAATATATATGTATATATACCATATTCTCTTTTTTTATGACCTGAACCCCTCTAGAAAAACACCTTCATGCCCATACTATAACTAGAGTTTACTTACAAAGATTAATCTGAATATGATTCTCTCCACAATTCTTAGTGAGAATGAATGAGAAGTAGGATGTGTGAGGGCTAATAGTGCAAGGAAGTTGTTACATAGTCAAGTCAGAATCAGCAGGGCTTTTCTTGCCTTCAGGGACTTTGAGATCTATGGTGTATCAATTCATTTTAATCTTTGATTTATATATTTTATTTATTTATTTATTTTGCTTATTCTAGTGGTAGGATTCAGATAACTTTACAACAGGTTCTCTGCCCTAATTATAGTTTTAAGTAATAAAAAATGATATACCAAAAGATATTTTATTATTTTATGCATTTAATACTTAAATAAGAACAACTAAAGAGGTACATAAAACTAGATTATGTTATAAGAAAGAGTTTAAAATATTCATTAAAAAATTGAATAATACTCAACAAAAAGAAATAAACCTGTTATTTAAAATATTTTCAGCCTGACCGGGTGGTGGTACAGTGGATAGAGCATTGGACTGGGACACAGAGCACCAAGGTTTGAAATCCTGAGGTCATCAGCTTGAGTGTGGGCTCATCTGGTTTTGGCAAGGTTCACCAGCTTGTGTGCTGTGCGGTATTGCTGGCTTGAGTGTGGGATCATAGACATGACCCCATGGTCTCTTTCATGAGCCCAAAGGTGGCTGGTTTAAAGCCAAAAGTCGCTGGCTTGAGCCCAAGGTCACTGGCTTGAGGAAGGGGTCACTCACTCTGCTGTAGCCCCCCTACCCCAATCAAGGCACATATAAAACAACAATCAATGAACAACCAAGATGCCACAAGGAAAACTTGATGATTCTCATCTCTATTTCTTCCTGTCTGCTTGTCCCTCTGTCTCTCTCTCTGTCTCTGTCACAGTAAATAAATAAATAAATAAATAAATAAATAAATAAATAAAGATATTTCAATATTGCTTTATGATTGGCATTCTCACTTGCAATTTTTTTTATCTATGGACTAAATGAACATTATCACGGGTGCTTAGAGTGTGTTGTTGCACAGATAAATGTTAAAAAAAAGAGTAAAGAATGTCAACTTGTGATTTCCATATTGAGTGGCTGCCCAGGAGTCCACATTGAATAAAACCCTAATTACAAATGCCATTTTAACAACCGGTTTGCCAAACTCAACAAAAATTAGGTATCAGTTCTGATGAACCGGTGCAAACTGGCAAATCCCACCACTGGTTTATTCCATAGTTTTCTGAAATCACTACTTAAAAATCCAAGTTCATTTGATTAAAACTGCATTGGGATAAAGGTGGAAAGCATTTTAATTTATTTTAGATAGAATTTAAAAAGGGAAGTCAGAGCAAGCAGAACTTTTGGAGAAGTGAGGGGTTCTGGAAGCTTTTCTCTCACCTCAAAATTTTAGGAAAATGTCGACTTTAAGAGTTGAGATTGGAAGAAAATGGCTGAAAATATAGGTTTATCCTCTCGGCATTAGAATAGCAGGTTACTTCTCCAGAATGCATTAAACTCCACCTCATCTTATAGAGTAGGCCTGTTGTTGTATGCTTTACTGCACCCTCAGCTACAATTGAGGGTCCTCAATAATCTATGTTTCTTAGAGTGTGGACTATGAGTCACCACCAGCAGCAGTAGTTATGAGTTTGTTAGAAAAAATAATTTTCAGACCCCACTATAACTTATTACATAAAAGAACCCAATAAAAACTAAAAAGCTGTGTTTTAACAAGTCTTTCAGATTATTCTGATATATATTTAAGTTTGAGAACTCCAGGTATAAAGATTTCTCAGCCTTTTTCTATTCATATTTGGGGGGCAAATGATTCTTTGTTAAGGAGAGTTGTCCTGTGCACCAAAGGAATTTTAGCAGCATCTCTACTCACAAGATGCCAGTACTACATTTCCAATTTTGACTACTATATATATCCTCAGATACTGTAAAATGTCCTTTAGGGAATAAATTCAACTTCTGATGGGAGTCTGCTTAGTTGAAGTTATTTGTTCACACTATTATGTGACCTAATTTGGTCCAATCCAGCTAACACTGACTGATTATACTGGGGCACAAAATTTTTGTTGCATCCACAAAAACACTTGTTCTTACTTAATTTGAGTGTGCTAATCTCAAATCTGACATTAGTTTTTGTCTGTAAGCTACAGTTTTTTTCAATTCAAAAGTTTAGGTTTTCATTTTATTGTAAAATTTTCAACACTTAGTTTAACATAATGAGTAGAATGTCTTCTTGGGCATCAACTTTGTGAAAATATAATAATTTATAAAATATACTAATATACTGAGAGATATGATTGCCTCAGAATTTGTCTACAATTTTGAAATAGAATATATTAAAACACTTATTTTAATCATAAAATTTGTGCAAAACTTTTTAAAATTCTATTCAAGCAAAAATTTGCATTTTAACTTCTGCATTTGTTTACTTGTTGAGGACAATCTCGTTTGATGCTCTAGCAGTAGTCTGCTCATCACTAGCAGCTCTAGATTTTTTGCAAACTTATCAAGGTTACGATTTAGAAAGTGACTCTTAACACTTGTGTTACATTCAATGTCGGGGAAAGCTAACTAGCATACTTTGAACCAGAAGTTCATAGTTTTCTGCTTTTTTGTTGCACAGGAACTTCTTTGTAACTGCCACTAAAGACTGCCATGCTGTTTTCTCCTCCTTATTCATCTTCCTGGCAAATTCTTCATCACATATGAGGGTTCAAATTTGAGGTCCATTAAATACATCTGATTTTATCTTCTCAAAAGACAAGGCAGGAAAAGCATTTTTTAGAAAAAAATGTTTTATTATCAATATAAAAAATTTGTATAAAAGCATTAAAGATCTATGTACATTTATTGATTTGAGGCAATTATGCATCAAACAGTGGGAACAGTAACAGACTGCACATGCAAAGTAAAATAAAGAAACACGTAGATCCCATTTGTACCAAGTGATTTGATTAATGCAAAAATGGAGGAGGAAACACATGAAATATGCCCAGAAACCAAATTGACAGAGATGTCAAGGTAAGAAACTGCAAAGGTAACAAACTGATGCCCAGAAAGGCACTTCTCATTGCTTTAAAAATGCTTAAAAGCTGAAGATGAACCTTGTGCCTAGCTCTATTCAAAGCCTGAACAAACTGCTTCATTAAGCCAAGTTTGATGTGAAGTGGGGGAAAAATGATCCTGTCCCAGTTAACTACAGCTTCATTCACAATATTTTGCATCCCTACTTCCAGAGCTTCACATTTTGGCCACTCCTTCTGTGTCAAGTGTTTCTTCGAAGCTCGGCTGTCCCACAAACACAGAAAGCAAGGATACTTCATGAAACCTCTGTTATCCTAGCAGGAAATTTACCATTTTAAAATCCACACAAATGATCTAGTTATGCTCCTCATACTTTAGAAAGTCGAGGAAAATTTTAATGTCATTCTTACTAAGTCATTCAATTTGAGTTGGCTAAACTGCTGAAGGGTTAATGACTGCTTGGCATCATAAGACCCTTCAGATTCTACAACCATTTCCTCATGCATCTTATCAAAATACACTTGACCACCATGTTCACTTTCTTCGTCCTTAGAAGAAATCAAACCATTGAAAACTGGAACTGGGAGTGTCTCAGAGTGTGGGATAAGTCGTATTGCTGAAGGAATATTAGGATTTGTGATCATATGCCATTCTTTTCTTGCTGATGCCCTTTGTATGGATCAGACAAAAATGACAGTCAGTGCTGTGGTCCTTAGGTTTACGCCAAACCATCAGAATACCAAAAGGCATTCCTCTGCGTTTTTATTTTGTCTAGTCACAAAGCATTTTTCTATAATTATGACACATAACATGAGGACCCAATTCTTGTCTTGATTACCAAGGGAAACTTGAAAATAGGCGATATATGCACATGTCACAAATAATAAAATATTGCGCCTTTGATGTTGAAGTGTGTAACAGCCACATATATAACAGAAGGTGTCAGGACTGTTTTTACATTTACTCCTACTTAAAGAAGCCATGATTCAATCTTAAAACAAAATAAGAGGGTGTCTTTATCTGATAATAATTTTTTACATTGAAAAACAACTACAATTATGTAAAAGTGATGTTTATAAACATTAATTGCCTTGTGGTTATGTTTAATCCAAGAGTTGTTGCCCTTTAACTACAATTTAAAAACCAATGCATGCCATTAATTGTAACAAAAAGAAATTAAAATTACATAAAAACTAGAGCATTCACCAAAAAAACAAATTTCAGATTTGGAATCAGTGATGCAGACATATATAGAAACATTTCTAAAACCATGCAACAGAAAACTAAAAAAAAATGGTTCTCCAGTGTTATATTTGGTGGATGAGAAAAGATGGGGTCTTTTTTGTCTGGACGGTATGCCACCTTCAAAGCTCAAAATTGCCACGGTATTTTGTTCCATGAGTAAAGTTGACCAGAAATAAAGCACACAGATAAACAGAATGATGAATTGACAGCTAAAGATAAAATCCTGCTCTTCTTGGGGACTTAGCTACCTCTGGATACCTTAGTTATAGAAACCCAGCTTTCATTGTTTCTTTTAAATCAATTTAGTTTAATCTTTAAATTCCTTAAAAATTTTGATTTCTTTGCCATCTTATGACTTGCAACAGTCTTTTCATGTTCCTCTTAAATTTTCTTTATTTTCTTTGATTTTCTTAATCTCCTTCCTCCCTCAAATCATCATCTTTCCAATGTAGTTTTCTGAACTCATGATTTTTCTCTAAGTGTCCTCAGCTTGGAGCACATTAATTTACTCATGATTTCTATATGACTTTTAGAAAGAGAATTTCAGTTTCATGATAAAGGACCTTTTCAACTTATTATTTTTTCTTTTTTGGCGATAGTGTTTGTGCATGTATATATGCTCCTGTGATTTTTGCTAATACATAAAAATATATTTGAAATATTTATACCTGGCTCCCAGTATCTATAAAATTAACTTTTATCTGTAGTTCCTCTTGGATAGTCTACGCAAACTTTTATGACATCTATAAATATGAAAAATCCGGAGAGACACAAGATGGCAGCGGAGTACGCAGATACACAGATTCCCAGTTCAACACCATCAAACTGAATTACAAATTAATTTAGAAACAACCAGCATGAAAAACCAACTCTGGACTACAAAAACTAATCTAAAAAAACAAGGAGCAAAAAAGAATTCACACTGATCCTGTTGGAGAGCACCAAGGAATGGTGAGCCTCTCCTGCTTAAAGGAACAAAGAGGGAGATGAGGCTGAGAGCCGAGAAAGGCTCTCAGTTAAAAAAAAAAAAAACAGTAGAGAGTCTGGCGAGATGGTGACAGAGTAGGCGGACGTACCAACTTCCAACTCCCAGAACGAAAGTGGATTATAACTCAATTTTAACAACTATCATCTGGATAAACCAACTTTGAACTAAACTAAGTGGACTCTTCAATCAAGGAACACAGAAGAAGCCACATTGAGACTGGTAGAAATAGCGAAAACACGAAGAGGGCTGCCCAGCTCCCCGGAGCAAACGGCAGCCCAGAGAGACCTGTGTGGCGGGAGGAGAGTTTGGCGGAAAGGGAGGAACCGGGGTCCCAGGAACCAAGCCCCAGCCTGCAGTCCCAGAGCCTAGAAGAGACATTTGGACAGTTTTGAGCTGAGAAACAAGTGAGGGAGTTCCCAGGCCTACAGTGTGGAGTATTAGGGCCCTTCCTACTCTGCTAAGGGTTGCTGAAGGGTTTAGGATGGCACGGTGCTGAAACGCGGTTCCGTCAGCGTGGGCGGAGGCCAAGCCGGTGTGAGCTCGGTCTAGCCCAGCAGGGGCAAAAAGGACGCGCGAAAGCAGTCCGGAAGCTGCGGGCCCGCCTGTAATCCCACCTACAGGGACAAAGCGGGAGGCCAGGAACGGGCAGAAATGTGCTCTGCGACCCTGCGCTGGCCGGCCCTGACCACGGGGACTGGGCTAGGACCAGGGACGGGCGGGAAGGCTCACGGCTGAGCTTACGCTACTAGCCCCACCTGGTCGGAGAAACCGCGGTTGGCCATCATAAGTGCATGAGCGGGCTCTGAACGCAGGGGCGGGGTAGAGTCCGGGAAGAGCGGAAGTTCGCAACTGAGCAGAAGCTAGCAGCCACACCTGGCCCAATAAACCTTGGTTTGCGACCCTGCGCAGAAGGGCCCTGGCCTCAAGGGCGGGGCTAAAGCTCCAGAAGGGCAAAGGCTCACAGCTGAGAGCACGTCAAAAGCCCTGCCCAACCCGCGAAACTGTGGCAAGCAGGCTCTGACTATGGGTTCTGGGCAGAAGTCTGGAAACAGGATGGGTCCGCAGCTGAGCAAAGGTGCTCACCTCTACACTTGGTGCTGAGGCTCATGGCTTGAGTGACAGCCCCTCCTGCAGAGGAGAGGCAGAAATCACAGCAAAAGCCACAGTGGGCCAGAACTGGCAACGCCCATACCCAAGCGCCTTAGGCAGCGGCACAGGGGGTGGGTGGCCTGCAGACAGACCACACCTAGAGAACATTAAGGCAACACCTACTAGACTCCAGTGGCCACAACTTGCTTATACACAGACAAAATGGGCAGGCAGAGGAATGCAAACCAAATGAATCAAGAGAATTCCCAGAGAAGGACCTGAATGAACCAGATATAACCAAATTACCAGAAGCAGAATTTAGAATAATGATAGTTAGGATGTTCAAAGAAATTAGAGCAACAATGGATAGTCATTATGAACACCTAAATAAAGAGATAACAAGTATAAAAACGAAATTGACAGAAATGACAAATACAGTATCAGAACTGAAGATCACAAGAGAAGAAATTAAAAGCAGGATGAATCACGCTGAGTATCGAATCAGCGAGTTAGAGGACACAATATACAAAGGCACAGACTCAGAAAAGAAAAAGGAAAAGAGACTGAAAAAAATGTGAGGAAACTCTAAGGGAGCTCTGTGTCAACCTGAAGAGAAACAACATTCGAATCATAGGGGTGCCTGAAGAAGATGAGAGAGGACAGGAAATGGAAACTTTGTTCAATCAAATCATAGCAGAAAACTTTCCTAAATTAAGGCTGGGGAACACTCCACACGTTCAAGAAGCACACAGAACTCCATAAAAAAGAAACCCAAAAAGATCTACACCAAGACACATCATAGTTAAAATACCAAAGTTAATAGATAAAGAAAAAATTTTAAAAGTTGCTTGGGAAAATAAGACTCTCACCTACAAAGGAACCCCCATAAGAATGACATCGAACTTCTCAACAGAAACACTTGAGGCCATGGAAAGATATAATCAAAGTAATGCGGAACAAGAACCTACAATTAAGACTACTTTATCCAGCAAAGCTAACGTTTAAAATTGAAGGAGAAATAAAGAGCTTCGCAGAAAAAGAAAGCCTGAAGGAATTCATAAAAACCAAACCAATTCTGCAAGAGATACTAAAATCCCTGTTGTGAACAGCTTAAAGGGAGGAAAGAATAGAGGAAAAAAAGAATACAGCTTTAAAGCATAAAATGGCAATAAACAACTACATATCAATAATAACCTTAAATGTAAATGGATTAAATGATCCAATCAAAAGACATAGGGTAGCTTCATGGATAAAGACACAAGACCCATACATATGCTGTCTACAAGAGACACACCTTAAAACAAAAGATGCACATAGACTGAAGGTAAAAGGATGGAAAAAAATATTTCATGCAAATGGAAATGAAAATAAAGTAGGGGTAGCAATACTTATATCTGACAAAATGGATTTTAAAACAGAGGCTGTAGTAAGAGAGAAAGGACACTACATAATGATAAGGGAACAATTCAACAGGAAGATATAACTGTTATAAATATCTATGCACCAAATATAGGAGCCCCAACTAACATAAAGCAGACTTTGATGGATATAAAGGAAGAGATTAACAGCAATACTATCATAGTAGGGGATTTCAATACCCCTCTAACAACACTGGATAGATCCTCAAGAAAGAAAATTAATAAAGAAACAGCAGACTGAAAGGAGACACTAGATCAACTTGATTTAATAGATATCTTCAGAACTTTTCACCCTAAAGCAGTAGAATATACATTCCTCTCAATCGTTCATGGTACATTTTCTAGGATAGACCACATGTTAGGACACAAAAATGGTCTCAATAAATTTAAGAAGATTGAAACCATATCAAGCATTTTCTCTGATCACAATGCCATGAAACTAGAAAATAACCACAAAAGAAAAACTGAAAAATACTCAAACACTTGAAAAATAAATAGCATGTTATTAAATAATGAATGGATTAACAATGAGATCAAAGAAGATAATAAAACAGTTTCTAGAAAAAAAAGATAATGAGCATACATCAACTCAAAATTTATTGGACACAGCAAAAGCAGTTCTGAGAGGGAAGTTTATTGCACTAAAGGCATATCATAAGAAGCTAGAAAAAGCTCAAATAAGCAAACTGACCCTGCATCTAAAAGAACTAAAAAAACAACAACAAATAAAACCCAAGACAAGTAGAAGGAAGGAAATAATAAAGAACAGAGCAGAAATAAATGACATAGAGGCTAAGAAAACAATACAGAAGATCAATGAAACCAGAAGCTGGTTCTTTTAAAAGGTAAACAAGATTGATGAACCTTTAACTAGACTCACCAAAAAAAAAAGAGAAAGGACTCAAATAAATAAAATTAGAAAGGACAGTGGAGAAATAACAACTGACACAACAGAAATACAAACCATTGTAAGAAAATACTATGAAGAACTCTATGCCAAAAAGTTAGACAACCTAGGTGAAATGAAAAAATTTTTTGAATCATATAACCTTCCAAAAATCAATCTAGAAGAATCAGAACACCTAAACAGACCAATTACAACAAATGAGATTGAAACAGTTATCAAAAACTCCCAAATAAGAAAAGTCCTGGGCCTGATGGCTTCACAAGTGAATTCTATCAAAAATTCAAAGAAGAACTAACTCCTCTCCTCCTCAAGCTATTTCAAAAAATTCAAGAGGAAGGAAGACTTTCAAACTCCTTTTATGAGGCGAGCATAATTCTGATTCCAAAACCGGGCAAAGACAACACAAAGAAAGAATATTATAGGCCTATATTTCTGATGAATTTAGACGCTAAAATTCTCAACAAAATATTAGCCAACCGGATCAAGCAATATATGAAAAAAATCATACACCATGATCAAGTGAGATTTATTCTGGAGAGGCAAGGCAGGTTCAATATTCACAAATCAATCACTGTGATTCATCACATAAACAAAAGGAAGGACAAAAATCACATGATTATTTCAATAGATGCAGAAAAGGCATTTGATAAAATTCAGCACCCATTCATGATCAAAACTCTCGGTAAAGTGGGAATACAGAAATCATTCCTTAACATGATAAAGGCCATCTATGATAAACCGACAGCAAACATCATACTAAATGGACAAAAATTAAAAACAATCCCCTTAAGATCAGGACCCAGACAGGGATGCCTCCTTTCACCACTCTTATTCAACATAGTTATGGAAGTCCTAGCTACAGCAATCAGAGAAGAAGAAAAAATAAAAGGCATCCAATTTGGAAAAGACGAAGTAAAAATGTCACTATTTGCTGATGATATGATATTGTATATTGAAAACCCTAAAGTCTCAGTCAAGAAAGTACTGGACCTTATAAATGAATTCAGAAAGGTGGCAGGATATAAAATTAATACTCAGAAGTCAGAGGCATTTTTATATACCAACAATGAACTGTCAGCAAGAGAAATTATGGAAACAATCCCCTTCACTATTGCAGCCAAAAAAATAAAGTACCTAGGAGTAAATTTAACCAAGGAGGTTAAGGACTTGTACTCAAAAAATTATAAAACATTGATAAAAGAAATCAAGGAAGATACAAACAAGTGGAAGCATATACCATGCTCATGGCTAGGAAGAATAAACATCATTAAAATGTCTATATTACCCAAAGCAATTTATAAATTTAATGCAATACCATTTAAAATACCAATGACATACTTCAAAGATATAGAACACATATTCCAAAAATTTATATGGAACCAAAAAAGAACACGAATAGCCTCAGCAATCTTATAAAGAAAAAATAAAGCAGGAGGTATTACTCTTCCAGATATCAAGGTTCACTATAAGGCCATTATACTCAAGACAGCCTGGTACTGGCATAAGAACAGGCACAAAGATCAATGGAACAGAACAGAGAACCCAGAAATAAACCCACAGCTTTATGGACAACTGATATTTGACAAAGGAGGAAAGAACATACAATGGAGTAAAGACAGCCTCTTTAACAAATGGTGTTGAGAAAATTGGACATCTACCTGCAAAAAAATGAAACTAAACCATCAACTTACACCATTCACAAAAACAAACTCAAAATGGATAAAAGACTTAAATGTAAGCCGTGAAACCATAAGCATCTTAGAAAAAAACATAGGCAGCAAGCTCTCCGACATCCGTAGCAGCAGTATATTTGCCGATTTATTTCCATGGGCAAATGAAAGAAAAGGCAAGATAAACAAATGGGACTATATCAAACTAAAATGTTTTTGCACAGCTGCAGACAATAAGAACAGAATAAAAAGACAAACCACACAATGGGAGAACATATTTGACAGCACATCTAATAAGTGGTTAATAACTAAATTTTATAAAGAACTTATAAAATCAACACCAGAAAGACAAACAATCCAATCAAAAAATGGGCTAAAGAAATGAATAGAAATTTCTCCAAAGAGGACATACAGATGTCCAATAGGCATATGAAAAAATGCTCAACATCACTAATCATTAGAGAAATGCAAATTAAAACCATAATGAGTTATCACCTCACACCCGTCAGAATGGCACTCATCAGCAAAACAATACAGAATAAGTGCTGGCGAGGATGCGGAGAAAAGGGAACCCTTCTGCACTGCTGGTGGGAATGTGGACTGGTGTAGCCATTGTGGAAAACAGTTTGGAGATTCCTCAGATAATTAAAAATGAACTGCCTTTTGACCCAGCTATCCCACTTATAGGAATATACCCTAAGAACACCATAGCTCTGTTCGAAAAGAAGAAATGCGCCCCCATGTTTGTGGCAGCATTGTTCACAATAGCAAAGATCAGGAACCAGCCCAAGTGTCTGTCAGAAGACGAGTGGATTAAAAAGCTTTGGTACATATATACTATGGAATACTACTCAGCCATAAGAAATGATGACATCGGATAATTTATAACAAAATGGATGTACCTTGATAACATTATACAGAGTGAAATAAGTAAATCAGAAAAAAAGAAAAACTGAGAACAGCATGATTTTATACATAGGTGAGACATAAAAGTGAGAATATGAGATATGGAGAAGAGAGTGGTATTTACGGGATCGGGGGAAGGAGGGAAGAGTGAGATAGGGAGGAGGGGAGGGACACAGGGAAAACCAGATAGAAGGTGACAGAGGGCAATTTGACTTTTGGTGACGGGTATGCAACACAATTGAATGATAAGATAACCTGGAGATGTTTTCATTGTACATATGTACCCTGATTTATTGGTGTCACCCCATTAGAATTAATAATAATAAAATATATATTTTAAAAAAAACAGTAGAAAATATCACACACAGCCACTTGCCTGGGGACCTAGGAACGAGGTGTGAGGAAAGAGCTGGCTTGTTTTCCAAAAAAAAAAGGGGATAGAGAGACAGCAGGTGAGGAATACATGGGAGGACCTGAGCAGCAGACTAATCTTGTGCTGGAGGCAGCCATACTTGGGGAAGGTGCTGGAGGCGGCCATAGTTGGGGGAGGGGTTGATCCTTTCACATAACACAAAGCTAAAGTGGTTCCAGGTCAACCTTCTTAAGATATCTCTCCAGCTCCAATCACCACAAAAAGACATAGCTGAAAGCAAAAAGTTGGGAGGAGGGGCAGTAACTCAAGTCTCCATGGAGATCTGAGATACACCTCCTCTTACTGAAGCAGAGAAAGGACCCCACCCCCAGAGAGAGTAACTGGCAGATCAGTTCTTCAGAGTCTCAGCTTATACCCACCGCATTCCTGGATACAGTTTCAAATAAGCCCCCTGCTGAGATCAGTAAACAAGACCACCACCCAGTTAAAAAAACTAAGAAGAAAACAAACAAATTAATACTTCAAATGGGCTCTATTAGAAAAGCCAAATTCCACAGTAGATTACAAACAACAGCTGAAGCCAATCCAAGACCTAGAAAAACACAACTGAAAATTGGAGGCAGACAACACCAAGCTCAGCTCTACAAACAACACACCCAAACACACAGACATAATGAGAAGACAGAAAAGTGCAATCCAAATGAAACCAAAAAGGAATCCTTGAGAAAATGAACTGAGCGATATGGAAATAACCAAACTTCCAGATGCAAAGTTTAGAATAATGATTGTTAAGAGGCTTAGGAATCTCCGAACAACAATGGATGGTTATTATGAACACCTAAATAAAGAGATAGCAAGTATCAAAAAGGACATTGAAATATTAAAAAAGAATCAGTCAGAGATTACAAATAAAATATAAGAAATGAAGATTACAATGGAAGAAATTAAAAGCAAGATGAATGAAGCTGAGGATCGAATCAGCAAGTTAGAAGACAAGATGAACAAAGGCATGGAATCAGAGCAGAAAAAAAAGACTCAAAAAGTATGAGGAAACTCTAAGAGAGCTCTGTGACAACATGAAGAGAAATAACATCCGCATAATAGGGGTTCCTGAAGAAGAAGAAAAAGAACAAGGATAGAAACCTTATTCAATCAAATCATAGCTGAAAACTTTCCTAAATTGATGCACAGAAGGGTCTCACAAGTTCAAGAAGCATAAAGATCTCCATTAAAGAGAAACCCAAAGAAACCTACACCAATACACATCATAATTAAAATAGAAAGCTAAGTGACAAAGAGAAAATATTAAAAGCTGCTAGAGAAAAAAGGCTATCACCTATAAAGAAGCACCCACAAGTATAACATCTGACTTCTCAACAGAAACACTTGAGGCTAGAATGGAATGGCAAGAAATATTCAAAGTAAAACAGAAAAAGAGCCTACAACCAAGACTACTTTATCCAGCAAGGCTATCATTTAAAATTGAAGGAGAAATAAAAAGCTTCCCAGACAAAAGAAAAAAAAAAAACTTAAGGAATTCATTACGACAAAACCAATGCTGCCAGAAATGTTAAGGGGCCTGTTGTAAACAGATCAAAATGGAAAATGAATATAGCAAAAGAGGAATATGCCTTTAAAATATAAAATGACAATAAACAACCTCATATCAATAATAACCTTAAATAAAAATGGATTAAATGATCCAATCAAAAGACATAGTGTAGCTGCATGGATAAAAAAACAGAATGCATACATATGCTGTCTACAAGAGACAAACCTAAAAACAAAAGATGCATATAGACTGAAGGTAAAATGATGAAAAAAAATATTTCATGCAAATGGAAATGAAAAAAAAAAGCTGGGGTAGCAATACTTATATAAGACAAAATGAACTTTAAAACCAAGGCTATAGTAAGAGATAAAAAAGATCACTACATAATGATAAAGGGAGCAATCCAACATAAAAATATAAGCATCATAAATATCTACACACCTAATATAGGAGCTCCTAAATATATAAAGCAGACTTTGATGGATATAAAGGGCAAGATCAACAGCAATACTATAATAGTAGGAGATATCAATACAGCACTTACATGACTAGGTAGATCCTCAAAAAAAATTAAGAAAGAAACAGCAGACTTAAAGGACACACTAGATCAACAGGATTTAATAGATATCTTTAGAACCTTTCACCCTAAAAAAGCAGAATATACATTCTTTTCAAGTACTCATGATACAGTCTCTAGGATATATCACATGTTAGGACACAAAAGCAGTCTCAACAAATATAAGAAGATTGAAATTATATCAAACATTTTCTCTGATCACAATGGCATGAAACTAGAAAACACCCACAAAAGAAAAACTGAAAAATACTCAAATACATAGAAACTAAATAGCATGTTATTAAACAATGAATGGGTTAACAATGAAATCAAACAAGAAATAAAAAATTTCTAGAAATGAATGATAACGAACATACAACTACTCAAAATTTATGGGACACAGCTAAAGCAGTACTGAGAGGGAAGTTCATAGCACTACAGGCATTCCTTAAGAAGCTTGAAAAAGCTCAAATAAACAACCTAACCCTTCATCTAAAAGAACTTGAAAAGAACAGCAAGTAAGACCCAGAGTTAGTAGAAGGAAGGAAATATTAAAGATCAGAGTGGAAATAAATGACATAGAAGCTAAAGAAACAATACAGAGGATCAATGAAACCAAGAGCTGGCTCTTTGAAAAGGTAAACAAGATCTATGAACCTTTAACGAGACTCACCAAAAAAAAGAAGAGAGAGGACTCAAATAAATAAAATTAGAAATGAGAGTGGAGAAATAACAACTGACACAACAGAAATACAAAATATTGTAAGAAATTACTATGAAGAACTGTATGCCAAAAAATTACACAACCTAGATAAAATGGACAAATTCCTTGAAACATATAATCTTCCAAAAATCAATCTGGAAGAATCAGAAAACCTAAACAGACTGATTACAACAAAAGAGATTGAAACTGTTATCAAAATGTTCCCAAAAAACAAAAACCCTGGGCCAGATGAATTCACTGGTGAATTCTACCAAATATTCAAAGAAGAACTAACTCTTATCCTTCTCAAGCTATTTCAAAAATTTCAAGAGAAAGGAACACTACCAAGTTCCTTTTATGAGGCAAGCATAATTCTTATTCCAAACCAGGCAAAGAAAACACAAAGAAAGAAAATTATAGGCCAATATCCCTGATGAATTTAGATGCTAAAATCCTCAACAAAATATTAGCAAACCAGATCCAGCAATATATGAAAAAAATCATACATCATGATAAAGTGGGATTTATTCTGGGGAGGCAAGGATGGTACAACATTCATAAATCAATTAATGTGATTCACCACATAAACAAATAGAAGGAGAAAAACCACATGATAATTTCAATAGTTGTAGAAAAAGCATTTGATAAAATCCAGCATCCATTTATGATCAAAACTCTTAGCAAAGTGGTAATACAGGGAACATACCTCAACATGATAAAGGCCATTTATGACAAACCCACAGCCAACATCATTATTAATGGACAGAACTTAAAAGCAATTCTTCTAAAATGAGGAACAAGACATGTGTGTCCCCTTTCACCACTCTTATTCAACATAGTACTGGAAGTCCTAGCTACAGCAATCAGACAAGAAGAAATAAAAGGCATCCAAATTGGAAAAAAAGATGTAAAACTATTATTATTTGCAGATGATATGATACTGCCTATAGAAAACCCTAAAGGCTCAGTCAAAAAACTACTGGACCTAATAAATGAATTCAGCGAGGTGGCAGGATACAAAATTAACACAGAGAAATCATAGGCATTTCTATACACGAACAAAGAAATGTCAGAAAGAGAAACTAAGGAAACAATCACCTTCACTATTGCAACAAACAAATAAATTACCTAGGGATAAATTTAACCAAGGAGGTTAAAGACTTGTACATTGATTAAAAAAATCAAGGAAGACACAAACAAATGGAAGCACATACCATGTTTATGGTTAGGAAGAATAAACATCATTCAAATGTCTATATTACCCAAAGCAATTTATAAAGTCAATGCAATACCAATTAAAATACCAATGACAGACTTCAATGATATAGAATACATATTCCAAAAATTTATATAGAACCAAAAAAGAACATGAATAGCCTCAGCAATCTTGAAAAAAAAGAATAAAGTGGGAGGTATCACACTTTCTGATATCAAGTTATACTACAAAGTCATTGTACTCAAACAGCTTGCTACTGGCATAAGAACAGGAATATAGATCAATTGAACAGAACAGAGAACCCAGAAATAAACCCACAGCTTTATGGACAATTGATATTTGACAAAGGAGGTAAGAGCATACTGTGGAGTAAAGACAGTCTCTTTAACAGATGGTGTTGGGAAAACTGGACAGCTACCTACAAAAAAAAAAAAAAAATGAAACTAGACTACCAACTTACACCATGCACAAAACTAAACTCAAAATAGATAAAGGACTTAAATGTAAGCCATAAAACCATAAGCATTCTAGAAGAAAACATAGGCAGTAAACTCTCCGACATCTATTGAAGCAATATATTTGCTTATTTATCTCCACAGGCAAATGAAATAAAAGACAGGATAAACAAATGGGACTATATCAAACTAAAAAGCTTTGCACAGCTAAGGACAATATGAACAGAATAAAAAGACAAACCACACAATGGGAGAACATATTCGACAGCACATCTGATAAAGTGTTAATAACCAAAATTTATAAAGAACTTGTAAAACTCCACACCAGGAAAACAAACAATCCAATCAAAAAATGGGTACAAGAAATAAATAGAAATTTCTCAAAAGAGGACATACAGATGGCCAATAGGCATATGAAAAAATGCTCAACATCACTAATCATTAGAGAAATGCATATTAAAACCACAATGAGATGCCACCTTACAACAGTCAGAATGGTGCTCATTAACAAAACAACACATTATAGGTGCTGGCGAGTATGTAGAGAAAGGGGAACCCTCCTGCACTGCTGGTGAGAATGCAGACTGGTGCAGCCACTGTGGAAAACAGTATGGAGATTCCTCAAAAAAATTAGAAATGAAACTACCCTTTGACCCAGCTATCCCACTTATAGGGATATATCCCAAGGATACCATATCACTGACTGAAAAAAAGAAATGCACCCCCATGTTCGTGGCAGCATTGTTCACAATAGCGAAGACCTGGAAACAGCCCAAGTGTCCATCAGTGGACGAGTGGATTAAAAAGCAGTGGTACATATAAACAATGGAATACTATAGGGCCATTAAAAAGAAGAAAATATTACCTTTTGCAACAATATGTAGGGTCCTGGAAACTATTATGTTGAGTTAAATAAGCCAGGCAGAAAAAGAAAAATATTATATGACCTCACTCATTTGAAGAATCCAAGGAACATTGAAAACTGAAGGGATTGAGGAAGAGGAGGGATCAAAGGGACCAGAGGAAAAGAGGACAGATGAAAAGGGGAGGATAGGATGGGATAAACCTGAAGGGAAGGGGTGAGGGCTATAGGGAGGGGAGCAAAGTAGATGTGGAGGGCAATATGGGGGAGGAGGGATGCAGTTGGTGTTACCCTAGACTCTATGTAAACACAATTAATTAAATTTTAAAAAAATCCAATTGTTTCTTTTGATCCTTTATTGCATTGTCTTGCCCAACTGCACTGTCTATGATCTCTAGTACCAATGAGGAGAACTGATAGCTGACATTCTCATCTGTTTAAATATATTAGATAAAAATTATTCAGGATTTAATATTAGTTATTATAATTACTGTTAAGAGTTTGTGAAAGGCTCTGTAAATGTCAGTTATATCCATTTGGTCTAACATCATTTAAGGCCTATATTGTTTATTTATTTTCTTTGTAGATAATTTATTTAGAGATGTCATTGAAATATTAAGCTCCCTGACTATGATTGTTTTTCTGTCTGTTTCTCCTTATTTTCCTGTATTTGCTTTACATATTTTGTTGCTCTAAGATTCAGTGAAAAAATACTAAGAAGTGTTATGTTTTCTTGCTATTGTGTCCTCTTCATCATATAAAATGTCTATTAAAAATCTGTACTCAAAAAATTTATAAGGTTCTAAAGAAAAATTGAGGAAGATACCAAAAAGTGGACAAGTATATTGTTTTCATAATTAGAGAGAATTAATATTATTAGAATGTCCATACTACCCAAAGCAATCTGTAGATTATATGTAATTCTTATCAAGACATCAATGATATTCTTTAAGAAACTGGAACAAATATTCTAAAAATGAATATGGAACCACAAAACACCCTAATAGCTACAGCAATCTTGAGGAAAAAGAATGAGGTTGGAGGAAGCATACTACTTAATATTGAACTTTACTACAAGGGCCATAGAAATCAAAACAACATGATACTCGCATAAAAACAGACATATAGCTTAATAGAACAGAATAGAGACCCCAGATATGAAGTCATGTCTTGATGGTCAATTAATTTTTATTTTGATTTTGAGAATACATTTATTAAAGCTGGGGACAGTAAAACAAAGAGGGGCTAAGGATAGAAGAAATAACATGAGAGGATCCAAGCACAGCTTTTTTGCTCTCTAGAAATGTTATAGAAAAAAATGGGCTTAGTCAGGACTGCTTTGGCTCACTAGAAGTAAATATCACAGTGGCAGAAGTGAGCCAAGGTAGTGCTATTATTATCTTACTGACAAGTCAGAGAAAACAAAACTTTGGAGATAGGTTCAGGGTGTAGCTCTAAGAGAGCAACTACTGAGGATAAAAAGGCCCAAATGGTTGACTGAATCAGTTTATAAAGTAACAACCCACAGCCATGCAGTTCCTTTATCTGCTTCCTAGAACAACTTGCTGCACAAGTAAAAAAAGTAAGATATGTAAATGGTCAAGACAAATGGTCTGAAACTCACCCTCATTACCCTCCCCTCTCGGAGACATTAGGGACATAGATCTACAGAAAAGGAAACAGGTGCCTTTCAAGTGAAAGCTGTAAAGGTATTATAATACTGAAAAAAGCCAACTTTGAGGATCAAGTGTCTTGATGCCTATTGGGCCACACTGCTTCACCAGCAAAAATAATCCCCTTTCTCCAGCACATTCTCTGAGTGTGTTTGTCTTCCAGGAGTTGCTTTCTTTGTCCCTGCAATAAAGTTTCTATTGCATTGGCTAAGAAGCATAGAGGAATAACTTCCACAATTGGTGAATTTTGGTCACCTCCCTTGGGGAACCCCAGAACCATTCTGTAGACACAGCCCACTGAGTGTGCACTGGGGCTTTTCCCTTATGGATGTCTCCAAAAGATGGAGGGGCAGGTGCATGGGGCAGTCCCCTCCATTGTCCCAGCAAGGATCAGACAATGCAGGAATGGGAGATCAGAGGTAAGCCTGAGTTACAGTAAGGCAAACTGGGTAAGGGTAGCTAGCTAAGAGGTCCTGCCCCAGTTGGGCTGATAGGAGGATTGATCACCCTCTGGAAGACAGGTTAGGAGTATTAGGAGGCTGTGTGAAAGAGGAGACAGACATTGGAGGGTTCAAACTTCCTCCTACAAGACCAAAGTTATTGTTGAGTCCCAAAGTACTAGTTCATAGGGCACCTCATATGGCTCAGAGAAAGAATTACATGCTGATCATTTATATTAGCCTGCCATAAGCCAAGATGGTCTGATATCTCCACAAGGAGATCTGCTGGTGAAGGAGGGAGTTAGTGATGTCTCTTCCAAATTTTCCCTACCATTTCCCCATTTTCTCCATATGGCATGACCATTGCCTGTTAGAGGAGGTATGAGAGGTTCACAGGGTAAACCCACTCCCCTGGCCAATGTGAACAAAAACTTTAAGAATGGGTTTTCAGAGGATTATAAAGTCACCATATCCCCGTGTAAATTGAGAACCTTTTGTGAACTGGAAGAGCCCATGTTTGAGCCCATGTTTGAGGTTGGTGGCCAGCATAAGGGAGCTTGGATAGGTCCATTATGCAGAAAATGTGGCAGGTAGTCATTGAAGATCGAGGCGACCCCAACCAGTTTTTTTATATAAACACCTGGTTTACGCTGGTATTGAATCCTTCCCCTTGGTTCAGAGGTCAGGCATCCACTATTCTAATAGCAAAAACAGGGAAGCATTCCACGCAACCCAAGAAGCAGCTACCGCCACAGGTACCAAAAATCTTAGCCGCCATTAATCAGAAGAAGTAGTAGAAACCTTGACCCCCCTCCTTGTGCACCGGCAAAGCCTTACCTTTCCATTCCTGGCTCCTCATCCAACCCAGAGACTGCCCACAGTCTCTGCTAGGACATGATCTACTAATCCAATTAAACGCTACTGTATCTATTATTGACAAAGGCTGGCTAGACTTGCAGGTGTCGAGCCTAAGTTTGTATTAAACCTAACCATTTTCAGAGAGGATGAGTAAAGAAATTTTGCCTCCAAACCTGGAAAACACCCAGTCAGAATTTGACACAGAGATGGCCCAAAGTCTGTACTAAAGACAATCTTCCTGTGTTGGGGACCAAAAAAAAGCCAACAGGGTTTTTGTAGTTTAGATTTTTGGGGGACAGAGGTATGGGGAAATGGCTGTAAGCTGACAGTCAGCCCAACTCCCCACCTCACTTTTCTGATTAAGTTGAAAAAGGCTAAGCACTTCCCCACACCTCCATATTAGCTGATACTCATCTTACCCCCCATGTTCCCTGAAAAGATGAAGGCAAGTTTCTTTTATCCTTTGTTTAGTAAAGTTAAAATGAAATGTATGGTGGGGGTTTTCTGCACTTGGTAAAATTCTTGAGTTGCCTTGGGAATGTGATCAGAGATCTCATTGATTTGCTAATGGCCCACTGTGTCCTATAAATAAAGCAAGATGCAATTTTTGGATGCGGTCTGTTTCTGCTATCAGCTTTGCAGAGCCCTCCCCAACTCATTCTTTAAGTGTATTTTCTTAATTCCATACCGTTCCCACTCAGGACCTGGAATTACTACTAGTCATGCTGGTTTGCAACAAGTGGTGCTCTAACAGGGTCCTGAAAAAGAGAAAACTAAACTGAAGGCAGGTGACAAAACTCCCAAGTGCATGCAATAAGTAATATTCTTGAGTAGAGTTTTAGGGGAGACTATAATTGAGAGTAATAAACTATGGAATAGTTAGGGTCAATAGTGAGGGATCTTTTTCCTTTTGTACAAATGTTTTTATTTGAGGAGAAGCTGTTGTTTGATCAGAATGAGCTAGAAACACAGGTGTAAATATGAGAAGACCTTGGAGTCTGAGGATGACTCGGAAAATAATGAAAATGTTGCAGCTAAGGCCATTTTAATCTTTGCGTTTCCACAGCCCTCTGCTCCTCCATACCTTTATCGGGTTGCTTCCAGAGTCTCTAGCACAGACCCTTGGAAATCTTCACTCCAACAATCTTTAGATCAGGCTCGAGATGCAGAGGCCAAAATGGAGGAATTGAGCTAAATTAGACAATTTAGCTGATGAGCCATTTCAAGAATTTGTTTCATGGTTGATTCAGGCAGTTGAAAGAACAGTTGTAGACAAAGAAGTAGAAAGGATTTAGTAAAACAGTTAGTGTATGAAAATGCTAATTCTGTTTGCCAGGCTGCACTTTGGCCTCACTGCAAGAAGAGAGATACAGAGGACTATATTAGAATATGCGCTGATATTGGGACTTCATATATGAAAGGTCTTGCTATTGCCATAGCACTTAAAGGGATACTTCCAGGATACTTTGATAAAAGGCAAAACAAACAAAAGAAGAAAGATCAGAAAAGTACTTCTGCCCATGGATCTTGTTTCCAATGCTGGGACTCAGGACATTTTGCTAGAAACTACCCTACTCCCCCCAGATATCAGTCTTGGCCTCTCCCTCAAGGACAGCCAGTTCTTAAGGCTCCGGACCTCTGCCCACTCTGGAGGAGAGGGAAACATTGGGAAAATGAATGTAAATATACTGCCGAAGGGCAAGTAATTCAGGAAAACGTGTGGTAAAGTAGCAAAAAATTGCAAAAATTAATATTAATATTTTAGGAGAAACAGTCAGGTTTCTTGCTCCCTCCTTTCTGTAGAGAAGGAAGGAAGAGGAATGTGGGAGTTTTCTGGCTTACAGGGACATACTATATTAGAAACCTCTTTTTACTAAGAAGCTTAAAAGGTATTTTATAATTTAGGCTAAGCATACAGAGAAATTTTATAAATATGATTTTTATACTTGTGTGATTTATACCAGCTCAGGATGACCAACAGCATTGTATAATAAATGGAAAGGTTTTGTATTATGTTTTAAATAAAAGTTGGAAGGAAACTTGGACCCCCTCCCTTCCTCACAGGTGTGGGGAAGAAGGTAAATAGCTAGAGTGGTGAGGGTGAAGGAAAGAAAGATTAAGCAGCCCTTTTCTCTCCCTTTATTTTTTCTCCTTAATGGATGATTTACAAACGCTTATTCTCTGACATCATGTAAGCACCCCCCCACCCATCCTAAAATTGTGTTTCATGTATGTACCTCTAAAACAAAGGAATGGCAGAGAAACACTAAAAGATTTGAGAATGTCTTTTAATATGTAAAACAACATTTTTCGCTATTATGTTACCTTATAAGTTTTATTATGTAGAAATGTTTTTCATAGATCTTATAGATGGATGTTATAACCTAGATAATGATTATGTCATGCCCCCCTCCTTTTCTCGCCAACCTGTATGTGATCAGGTGTATATAGCAGCCTCAGAGTTATTCGAGATGGCACAATTTGGGTCAGCTATACCCCATGTTTGTCATATATAACTGGCTTATTAATAAATCTCCTCCTATTAATAAAACTCCTAAAAATTCACTTGGATTTGGTGTCTCTACATAAACTTGGCAGAACAGTACTTTATAACAAATAGAAAATAGAACCTTCCCCAACCCCGTCAACTAAGTTTGCCACTCAGCTAAAACTGAGGTAGAGAAATCTCAGCATAACACTTGGAAACAATTTTTTATTATTATTTTCTGTTGCATGATGTTTTAGAACTTTTTCTACATACTTCTGCATCGCTGATTACAAATATAAAATTTATTTTTTGGTGCATGCTCTCATTTTTATGAAATTTTAATTTCTTTTTGTTACAGTTAATGGCATGCATTGGTTTTTAAATTGAAATTAAAGGGCAATGACTCTTGAATTGAACATAATCACAAGGTAATTAATGTTTTTACAAACATCACTTTTACATAATTGTAGTTGATTTTCAATGTAAAAAATTATTATCTGAAAAAACACCCTCTTATTTTGTTTTAAGATTGAATCATGGCTTCTTCCAGTAGGCATAAATGTAAGAATAGTCCTAATATCTTCTGTTATATAAATGGCTGTTACACACTTCAATATCAAAGGCGCAATATTTCATCATTTGTGACATGTGCATATATTGTCTATTTTCAAGTTCCCCTTGGCGATCAAGACAAGAATTGGATCCTCATATTGTGTGTCATAATTGTGAGGAAATGCTTTGTGACTGGACAAAGGAAAACACAAAGGAATGCCTTTTGGTATTCTCATGGTTTAACGTGAACCTAAGGACCAAAGCAATGACTGTTATTTCTGTCTGATCCATACAAAGGGCATTGACAAGAAACAAAAGGCATATGATTACATATCCTAATATTACTTCAACAATAAGACCTTTCTCACTCTGAGACACTCCCAATTTTAATTTTCAATAGTTTTATTTCTTCTAAGGATGAAAAAAGTGAACATGGTGATCAAGTGTATTTTGATAAGATGCATGAGGAAATGGTTGTAAAATCTGAAGGGTCTTCTTCTGATGCCAAGCAATCATTAACCCCTCAGCATTTTAGCCAACCCCAGTTGGGGCTGGGGACACGTGTTTGTATCTGGCTATGCAAAATTTTTTTGTGGCCACCCAAGATTTTTCTCAAAAGGATTTTGTTTAACCTCATTCATCTTTTGTTTCTCTCTTAAAAAGTCAAATTCCAGTTTTCTCTCTGGTTTGTTTGAATCATCAAATTTTGTTTTTGCTTTGTCTTTGTTTAATGTTGTCTAAAATGTGTCTGTTTTTAAAGCCTGAATTAAGTTATTGCATGCAAAAATTGAAAATGCTGGCTCTAATGCTGAAAAAATAAAGTGATTTTATCCTTACATTTTTAAATTGGAATTTGTAAGGAGCACTTATTTAAATAAAATAGAATGTGGATCCTAAAGACTTTCTAATTTGGTTAAGCTGATGCATCTGTTATTACTAACCAACATTGATTATTCACTCATGAAACAGTCTCCAAGCTGCAACAACCTGCAAGCTGCAAGGCTTGGGGCAGGATGGATTTTCCATAACAAAGTTGTAACTTTAAAAAAAAGGGAATATAATGAAAGACATACCACATTTTTCTAGCCTTAATGTGCTCTCTAAATTGCCTGTTAATAAATAGGGTAGAAATGTTTTGAAGAACATGAGAGTGTTACTTAGAAAAGCATTTACTATATTTTGTCAGACATCTGGACTTAACCTGACAACAGGTATTTCCTTACTATGCTCAGGGTCAAGGCATTATAAAGTTTACCCAGCAAATGCTTAAAGGTCAATTATAAAAAATAAGAAAGGGGGGGATCATATCCTGGAACTTCTGTAAATCTTCTTTATCATGCTTTTTACTTTAAAAAAAATTTGAATGCTGATATACAGGGTCATTCAGCAACTGAAAGACTCTGGAATCCTAAAAGGAAAATCTTCCCTGAAGTGCGATGGATGGTCTCACTCACAGGAATATGGCAAGAGCCAGACTCAGTTATCTTATGGGGCCAAGGATATGTGTGTGTTTTTTCTAGGTCACCTGAAGGTCCTCGGTGGGTTCCTGAACATTTGGTGAGAGATACCATGAGCCAGGATAAGAGACTCACTTCACAAGAGCAATTGTATTTACTATGGTTTTATCCCTTTCTCTGTCAAACCTGTTCCATCTATCAAATCCTCTTAGCACACTCCAAACTTCTTTCTCCTGCAAATTCCTACCCTCTTTTATTTGATCCGGCTAATAACGCTGTGCTGTCTTTTTTCAGTCAGTTCCAGATATACAAAAAAAGTTTATATAAGCAAAGGAGGATCCTCAAGTCCCTCAGCAAAATCTTCTGAGTATGGCTTTTAAGGTCTATAATGACTGAGAGGAATAGAAAAAGGCAGACATAACCCAAAGAGATCAGGCAAAATACCAGCTCTTGGTATACACCCTTAAAGTCTCCAACACCCCTAACTGGCCTCAAAAGACTCCACCAGGGTCCTGCTTTAAGAGTGGAAAGGAAAGTCATTGGGCTAAAGTCTGCGTGGCTTCTTGGCCCCTGTCAGGGCCATGCCCTTTCTGTGAAAAAAAAGGGACATTGAAAGGTAAGCTGCCCCCTCACTCCTCTAAGGGAGGGTTCAGTATCTTCCAGCCCTACTCTAGCCACATCTGACCTAACCTTGCCCAACCTGCTGGGACTTGCCACTGAAGACTGAATGTACCCATGGCCATCAGCTCCATCTCACGTAACCGTGGGTGAGCTGAGGGTAATCATCCAAGGAGCAGGTAAGCCAATCTCATTACTTATAGACACAAGGGCTGCTTACTCTGCCTTTCTTGCATATTCGGGTTATGCTGATTCCTTTAAGATCTCTGTTGTGGGTGTTGATGGTCTTATTTCCTTCCCGTTTGCCATGGACCCACTGCCTTGTTTAATATATAGTCTTTTCTTTACACATATTTTTCTCCTCCTGCCTCAATGCTCCATGCCTATTTTAGGCTGAGACCTACTCTAAATTCAGAGTCTCTTTCTCCTTTTTCCCACTTCTGTTATGAAGTTACTTCTACCACTCAGCATAGTGTATTCCAAGGTTTTCCTCACCACCCCACGGCTGCAAAGATCCAGGGAAAGGCCGCATGGTTTCATCTATCCAGGTTAAAGAGAACAGAATTTCTATCTCTATACATGCTGTAAATAGCCCTTCCAGTCTACCTGAATCATTGCCAGAAATCCAGTATTGACATTAAGCTTGAGACAAAAGCTTAATGTGCTAGAAGCAGTAGTCATTGAGACTTGGACACTAGCTGCAGAGTGTGAAAATGTGACAACAATTCCAGTACCATACAGACTTTTTCTGAATGTGTGTGACTCCTGCTCCTTGGGACAGTTCTCAGACAGAAGTGGGATTGGGTGGCATTTACAAATAATGTGGAACAGTGATGGTGTCAACATGAACTTGGTGAAATTACAGCAACATGTTGAGGACATTCAAAACTGCAAAGATTTTATTTTGGATTCTGTTGTATTAGCTAAGAATTTGTTGATAATCTAAAAGGCTTTAAGCCCTTCATTGTATTAAGACATTTGTTTTGATATCTGTTAATATTGGCTATTTTAATTTTGTGTTTATTTTATATATTTCCAGTCTGCCTCCAAATTGAAACACGGGAAATCAGATGAGTATAAATCACATCACATGAATTGAAACTAAAAAATAGAAAAGCAAGATATGTTGGGGACCAAAAAAACCAACAGAGATTTGCAGTTTAGATTTTTTGGGGAAAGTGGTATGGGGAACTGGCTGTAAGCTGACAGTCTGCCCAAGCCCTTACCTCACTTGCCTGATTAAGTTTCAAAAGGCTAAGCACTTCCCCACACCTCCATGTTAGTTGATACTCATGCTACCCTCCATATTCCCCGGAAAGACTGAAGGCAAGTTTCTTCTATCCTTTGTTTAGTAAAGTTAAGATGTAATGTATGGTGGAAGTTTTCTACACTTTGTAAAACTTTTGGGTTGCCTTGGAAATGTGATCAGAGATCTCATTAATTTGCTAATGGCCCACTGTGCCCTATAAATAAAGCAAGATGCAATTTTTAGATATGGTCTGTTTCTACTATCAGCTTTGCAGAGCCCTCCTGAACCCATTCTTTAATTCTTTAAGTGTATTTTTTAATTCCTCACTGTTTCCACTCAGGACCTGGAATTACTAGTCATGCTGGTTTGCAACACTACTGGGCTGGTGATAAACCAAGTGCCACTGTGAATAGATTTAAAGCCTGGGTCCTGCCTGTCAACCAGAGACAATACCCAATTCCTTGAAAGGCCTAGGAAAAAATCCAAGTGTATTTTCAGAGGCTCAAAGAACATGGTATTATCATCTCATGCCAGTTTCCCTGAAACACTCTCTTAATCTCTGATAGGAAACCAGGAACCAATGACTACTAACCAGTACAAGAAATAAAAGCAATTTACCATACAGCAGTAACTCTGCATGCAACAGTACCAAACCTCTACACCCCCCTAAGCCTCTTGCCTGCTCAAGTCTCTTGGTTGACATGCTTAGACTTAAAAGATGCATTTTTTAGTATAAGATTAGCTCCTGAGAGCTGTGAGCTGTTTGCTTTCCAGTGGGAAGAGCCATCTACAGGTGCAAAAGTGCAGAACACCTGTACCTGACTTCAACATGGGTTCAAGAACTCCCCTACCATCTTTGAGGAAGCTCTTGCTTGTGACCTCCAGCTGTTTCCAGCACAGGACATTGATACATCCTCCTTCACTATGTAGATGAATTGTTGCTGGGCCACAAGATTCTGCAAGGATGCACTCAGGGAACTGATGAGCTCTTATATCATCTAGAAAAAAGTCGATATAATATCTCCAAGAAAAAGGCTCATATCTTTCAGAGTCAAGTACCTGGAATTCATTCTGTAGCAGTGGGAGAGAAGTCTAGGGGTGGATCGGAAGAAAGTCATTCAAAATATCCTAATTCCCACCACTAGGAGACAGTCAGAGAGTTCCTGGATCCAGTAAGATTCTGCCATTTGTGGGTTCCAAATTTTGAAAAACTGGCAAAATCACTCTATGAGATCACTAAGGAGAGATAAAAGAAACCCATGGATGGGGGCCTGATCAGAACTGTGTTTTGCAGACTTTCAGAAAGGAATTAATTACAAGTTGCCCCAGAACTAGGCCTTCTTGATCTAGCAAAATTTTTATACTGCATGTCTCTGTGTTAACTCAGAACCTAGGATCATAGCCTAGATCAGTTGCTTACCTTTCCAAACAATTAGATGGGGTCGCTAAAGGTTGGGCCCCATGTTTAACAACATTGGAAGCTACAGCTATGTTAGTACAAGAGATAGACAAATTAACTTTAGGAAAAGACTTAAAGGTGCAGGTGCCACGTGCTGTAGTGACTCTGATGAATGCCAAAGGACATCATTGGCTCAACATGCCTGCTTCACTAAATACCATATCTTACTATGTGAAAACCCAAGACTGGTAATATAAGTATTTATCATTTTAAATCCAGCTACACTACTCCAGGTGCAGGAGGAAGAACCATGGCACAGTTGACTGGAGATGCCTGATTCAGTGTATTCAAGCTGGCAGGACTTGCTAGACCAGCCCATGAGAGACCCTTACTGGGAGCTTTATGTAGACAGAAGCAGCTCTGTCAACTCAAGGGGAGAGAGGCAGGTGGGTATGCAGTGGTAACTCTGACAGAGACTGAGGAAGAGCAGCCTCTACCCCAAAGCACCTCTACTCAATGAGCAGAACTGATTGCCCTTACTTGAGCCTTAGAGCTCAGTGAATAAAAAGAGCAAACATCTTTACTGACTTCCATTTTGCCTTTCTTACTCTCCGAGTACATGAGTCAATACTAAACAATTGAAAATAAATCAAACTAAAGAGTTTTGCATAGCAATGGAAACTGTCAACAAAATGAAAATAAAATACACAAACTAGAAAGACATATTCACTAATGATAATCTTATAAGGAGACATATTAAAACTTTATAAAAAACTTATATACCTCAACACCAAAAAAAAAATCTAATTAAAAAATGAGCAAGTAATCTGAATGCACACTTCTCCAAAAAAGACAAACAAATGGTCACTAGACATATAAAACAATGCTCATTATCACTAACCATTGTAATAATATAATTTAAAACCATAATGAGATATCCCTCAAAAATGGCTTTCATCAAAAAAATCAACATAAAACAAATGTTGGTGAGAATGTGGAGAAAGGAAACCATGTACTCTTGGTGCAACCACTGTGGAAAGCAACATGAAGTTTCTTAAAACTATTAAAAATAGAAGAGGGATTATGTTCTAAGAAGAGCCCATGGGAGGAGAGCAGAGAAAGGCCACGTGGAGGAAAATAGAAGCAGCCAAGATCGCAAAAAAAAAAAAAAATTAAAAACAAAATGGCCTATGACCCAATGATTTTACTTCTAGGAATATCACAAAAGTAAACAGAAACACTAATCTGAAATTATATATACACCCTATGTTCATTGCAGTGTTATTTACAATGGCCATGATTTAGAAGCAGACCAACAGTAAACGAGGGGAATAAAAACCTGTGTTACATTTACACAATGAAATACTACTTACTCAGTAATAAAAAGGAGAAAATCTTACGTTTTGTGACAGCATGGATAAACCTGAGTGTTATGCTAAGTGAAATAAGCCAATCAGAGAAAAACAAATACCATATAATTTAATGAACAAAATAAACAAACAAATAGAAAAAAGACTCACAGAACAGAGAATGGACTGGCAGTTGTCTGAGGGGTGAAGGTTTGGGGAGGGGGGGCAGGGTGAAAAAGGTGCAGGAACTAAGCAGAAAAATAAAACCAGTAAACAAACTGATAGACAAAATAACATAAGCTATCTCTGACTTAGTCTGAAGCTATACAAAGCATATCTCCCAGAGTTCTGCTTATCTCATTAAAATTAGTTACTCAAACTTCCAAAGGTCAAGAGCTAATGAAAAGAATGTCATGTATTAGTAGTATATGCAATTTTCCTTTTAGACAATTGCTAAGGCATAAGATAATTTTACTTGGAGAATAAATAATAACTAATAAGGTAGTATTTACCTTATTAATTTTAGAATTTGGGTGTGCAGTACTTTAATTGATACAAATGTTTAAATATTTTCCCTTTGGGGCCTCAGCCAGGTATCACATCATCCTGATGAACCAAGCTTGCAAGTTTAATTCCTGGTCAGGCCACATATATGTAAATCAACCAATGAATGCATAAATAAATAAAACAGTAACTTAATGTTTCTGTTTCTCTATCTCTTGTCCTTTCTCTCTTTAAAATCAATTTAAAAGTGTTGGAAGAACATTAAAAACATTAAAAACATGAAAGAAAAGAATACTTTGCCTTTTGTAAATGGTCACCAACACATGCCACACTAATGTAGGGTTAGGGCAATGAGATAAGGGGATAAAATGAGTAAGAGGAACCATTGAGAATGAGGAGAAAAGGTAAAGGCAAAGAGCAGGAGAAGAAAAGGCCATGCTGAGGAAGATAGAATCGTATGGATGAACCAAAATAATTTTTCTAAATTAAAGCAGGTGATTGTGTAACAGTCCCTTCCCATGTAACAGATGTTACAATAAAAGACTGAGGAAGTAAAATAAACTTTCAAAACCATATAGTGGGTCCTGGCCAGTGGCTCAGGGAGAAGAGCATCGGCTTAGTGTATGGTCGGCCAGGTTTCAATTCCCGGTCAGGGCACACAGGAGAAGCGACCATCAGCTTTGCCCTACTCCCCTTTTCTTTTCTTTTCTTTCACAGGGAGTGGTCCTATTGGCTCTAGCATGACCCTGGGCCCTGAGGATTGCTCAATTAGAGCACATCAGCCTCAGGCAGTAAATATAGCTTGGTACTCAAGTATCGGCTTCTGATGAGGTTGCTTGCTGGAACTTAGTTGGATCACATGTGAGAACTGGCTTCACTATCCCCTCTTCTCTTATATAAAAAAGAAGAAAGAAAGAGAAAGGAAAAGAAAATCAAATGGTGGCTTTTTCAAGGTCGTATACAGAAAGCTGAGATCAGGAAGAACAGCAGTAAACCAGGAAGATAAGAAGAAAAATTTGGAACTCAAGAGCTAGAGTGGAAATGACAGGCAGAATGGGAGGGTGAAGGTTGAGGGAGACACAGCTTCTTCATGATGTCCAACGTAAATGAAGCAAGAGTTTGTCCCTGAAAGAGGAAGTCACTATAGAGCACTGAGGAAACAACAGTTTGCTGAGTTCAGAGATCAAACACCAGCTTTAAGAGTCAGAAGTTCTATCTACCAGTGAAATGCTGCTTTTGCCACTTCTGTTACTAACAGATCTCATCCCAGGTGGTGACAACAAGTACAAACAGGAGCACAGAAAGTGTAACTATGGCTGGAACTCTGGGTATGGGTGGTCTAGATGAAAGCATGCTGTGCATACCCCTGAGGGTCTGGGCCAGCCCCTCTCCAGCCCTCTTCTTCTATTTTGGAGGCTGAGGATGGAGCCAGACGTCCTAGTTCAGGCAAATGTTTTGGCATTTTTTTGTTCAGACTCTGTTTCTTTTTTTTCTCGATTTTTCTGATTTTCATTTGTTTTTCCCAATCTTCTTCTTTTTCTTTCTTTTTACTTTTACTATCCCTTCACTACCTACAGCTTTTTAAGAGCTTACCTCTTCCCATGTCATCCAGATATCATCATTTGTGAACAGCACCTGGGAACAAAATCAAGGCTCAGGCTGGCAGAATGATATGCAGATTCAAGGCTGGGATAGCGACTCAAGCACTGTCATTGCCCTGAAGCCTTTGTCCAAGGGAAACTTTAATAATGTGGAGGGAACTGAGCTGAAGGAAATATTACAGTTCTATATCAACTGATTCCTTCAGGTAGTACAGGATCATGTTAGTGACTTCCAGATGACATGTTAAGTACAGTCCTTTGATCTGAGTAGATTACCAATAACTTCTCTCTCTTTCTCTTGCTCTCTCTCTCTCTCTCTCTCTAGATTCATGCTACTGCACCCCAGGATTTTTCTCTCCTCTTTCCCAGTTTAGCCAACTGTATGCGCACATTTATCTATTGATGTGCACATTTATCCTACTCCTAGACTCTACACCTCCACAAAGTACTTCAGATTTTTCTTGCTTCTTGCACTCTTATCTGATAAAGATTCCCCTTTGTTTGTGTCTAACTCTTTCTCTCTTAAACCCCAAGCAAGAAGCTATCACTTTTTCTACCCTGTCCCTGAGTGAACTAAAGTGTGACTTTCTTTGTTTTCAATCCATCCCCTCAGGCATCCCCTGCCTGCCTCTCAGTAGAATTCTCCCATTCTACCTGGAATGTGTACTTCCTCCTGACTTCCCTACCCTGCTCCTCACATTACTCTCTTCTTTCTTCTCACCCACTGTTCTTTCCTACAACAGCTTTCCCCCACCATTTATGACATGTATACCTTCCCCTGTTCTCTTCTTGATAAAAAGTCTAGAATAGCCCTGGCTGGGTAGCCTAGTTGTTTAGAGCATCATCCTGATACACTAAGGTTGCAGGTTTGATTCCCATCAAGGCATATAAAAGACTCAACCAATGGGTGCATCAATGAGTAAAAAACAAATTGATGTCTTTCTCTCTCTCTCTCTCTCTTTCTGAAATCAATCAACCATTATTTTAAAAAGAACCATCTCTGAAAACAGTCCTGTACCACTTGACATTGAGGACATGTTCTGACAAATACATTGCTAGACAATTTTATGGTTGTATAACAATCATCGAGTACACTTAAACAAACCTAGATAGGGTAGCTACCACACACCTATGCTATAAGGTATACTTTATTGCTAAATAACTAAAATCCAGTATAGCACATTACTGTAAAAAATATATAAAACATTAAATCAAGCAAAAGAGAAAATTATCCAATGAAGTGATGCAGTAAATATGAAAGGTATAAAATTATTGCTGATCTGACACAGCATACTGTGTTTCATAAACTTCTTTTTTGTAAGTAGAAAACGTACATTCTAAAATAGCAATTAAAAGAATAATAAACACATAAACCAGTAGCATCATTTACTATCATTCTCAAGTATCGCATACTGTACATATTGCATTCTTACTCTTCAATACAACCGGCAGCGCAATGGAGATTTTACTCCATCTTCACCTCAAACACATGAGCAATGCATTATGCTGTTATCACGGCAAAAATGTCACTAGGCAAATAAGAAATATTCAGCTTTATTATAATCTTACGGAACTACCTTCTTGCACGTGGTTTGTTGTTAACTGCGAAGCCATTGTGTGGCACGTGATGGTGCTAGATTGGCTTTTGGCTTCATTGCATATCTCAAACCTTTCTCCCCACCAAAATCCAAAACTCTGCATTGTTTCTCCATCCCTATTTTTCTTATTGCCCTTTAAATATCTTTTTCTCTGTTTTTCTTCTATCCAGATCCCTTTGAAATCCAGGCTATAGCCAGCTGTGAGCTGCATTCCGGGAGGTCATGGTAAGCTTCCTGAGGGCAGCTTTGGGAGGAGTGAATGTCCTGAGCTTCCAGAATGATTTGTGTGTGCTTGCCACGGAGGGAGGCCGCAGAGCACAGAGGAATTGCACAACTCCCTCTCAATACCAAGGTATCTCTAATATCATAGAGAAGCTCCAGTCAAAATGCTGCCCTTGCTAACTCTTGACCATTATCAATGCAGGGAAGGTGAAACTGCGAGACAAGGTTAGTCCTGTTCTCTCCCCAATACTTTTCAATTTACACCACCTTTTTGAATTCAAAGGTATAGAGTGCTTAAGAAAGGAGGGGCTTAAGGAATAAATTATTTGATTTTCAAATGAGTGAGAAGGGTCACATTCCAAACTAGTGGGTTTCTGAGTCCCAATGCTCTAGATTAAAGCCATAATGTAACACTGCCCTGCTTCTTTCTGCCCCCGTGAATCCCAAGTCCTGGCTTTTCAGTGCCCCCCCTCCTTTTCCTGGTCATCTGCTGCTGGTGTGCCATGTCTCAGGATTTTACTCCAAACCTGCATGGGTGATGTGGATGAAGGGTGAGCAGGAGCATCCAGAAACTCAAAAGGTGACATCCTGCCCAATGCTGACAGACGTGGTAGCCCTGGGTAACCCTGTATGCTGTGGCTGGGGAGGAGGCTAACCTGAATTGCCGAGTAAAGCACAGCAGCCTGGTAGGTCAGGACATCGTCCTCCACTGGGTGAGAAAGAACTGTCCCTGGCCAGAAATGGGAGGAGATGGTCACAAACATGGAGGGAGGGGTAAGGAAATGGTGAGACTTAGTGGGTATGACAGAGAAACAAGGAGGGAAGGAGGGAAAAAAAATAAAGAGGGAAGGAAAACAAGAGAGAGAAAGAGTTAGATGAACTAAGGCAACAATTTTTCACTGGTGTGCTGCAAGAATTTTAATACACTGTAATATCTGACTATTTAGTCAGGGGCAATGACCTCTTTTCCTTTAGATTGTTAAATAAAGAAATAAATAACAGCAACAGCAGACCCAATATAGACATCAGGTGTGAATGAATCAAAATTAAACCTATTTTTTTGTCTGATCAGAAAAAATATATATTTTGTTGTGCCACAGAATTTTAGTACTTTGTGTGTGCCATGAGATGCAAAAGGTTGAAAATTTCTCACTTAAGGTATAAAGGTGATAAGAATCACAGACCTTTAAATTGGGTGAAGAAGAAAAAGTGGTAGAAGATAGATATGGATTATTGAGTTAGAGAATCTGAGAGGGGAAGTTGGATATATCTTTACATCAAAGCTGGTGAATGAGTGATGGAGCTCACACTCAGGTGAGCAAAGGAAGTGCAGGAGACTCAGGAATGAGTTTCCCAGTGACACCTGTGTGTCTTCTCCCAATTGCCAGGACATCCCCCCCACCACCACGGTGATAACTTTGGCAATAATATTTTCCACCTTCATTCTTTTGATTTGTCTTGCATTATGGTATTTGAGGCGCCAATAAGTTTCTTAAAACTTTTCTTTTCTGCCTACCTTACATTCTCTTATACTGTTTTCATCTATTTACATCACTTTAGCCTCATTTTTTAAATTAGTTTTTCAATTTATTGAGTTGGCATTGTTTGCAAACCATACAGGTTTCAAGTGTCCAAATAAATATAATAACATCTACATACCACATCATACCCCAATCCCAGCAAAGATTCTTTTTACCCACCTTCCCCTCCCTTTGCCCTTCTCCCACTACCTTCACCAGCGTTCCCTCTGCCTGTTGCCACTCTGTTGTCTGTATCTATGTGTTCTGTATTTTTATTATGGGCTAATCCCTTCTCCTTCTTTGATCCAGTCCCCACTTCCCCTGTCCCTCTGACAGCTGTCCATCTACTCCCTGTGTCCATGCTTCTGTACTTTCCCCCACTTCCCATCTATTTTATGTAAATCTATTTTTTAATTGTGGTAATGTATGCATGATATGAAACTTGCTACCTCAGTCATTTTTAAATGCATAGTTTAATATAATTAATTACACTTTTTTATTGGCATAAACAATCTCTAGTATTTTTTCATCCAGAGAAACTAAAACTGTATACCAATAAAACAACAGCTGGTCATTTCTGGTCATCTAGGTCCAGATAACCAACATTCCACTTTCTATCTATATAAATGTGACAACTCTACATACCTCATGTCAGTGGAATTATTAATATTTGTCTTTAAAACTGGATTATTTTATTTAGCATAATGTACTTATGGTTCAGCTATGTTGTAGAATGTGTCAGAATTTATTTTGTTTTTAAGAAAACCTGAATAATAGTTGATAGTATTTATTTATGTCTTTGTTATCCATTCGCCTGGCAATGGACATTGGGCTTGATTTCACCTTTTGATCACTATGAATAAGTCTTCTATGAAATAAGTGTACAAATATGTCTTATGTAGAGCTAAAACTGCTTGTGTTCTTAACAGGTCAGATCAGAGTATTCCATGAGAATTCATCATGTCTCCTTTCCCATTTGGAATAAATACCCAGAAGACCAGAAGCTCAAGTTGTCAGCCCAGGAGTCAATTTTATCATACTTAATAAAATAATTATCATATCTGACCAACTCAGAATTATCATAGGTTGTGAGATATATCATAATTAGCAAACTAACAAAAGAATAATTAAGGACTGTGAATTTATTATGAGATGGTATCAATCAATGATCTTTCTGTTTTAAAACTTTTTTTCTACTTGTTCTAAAAAACATTTGTAAAAGCAACCTAACTATAATTATGCTGGAATAATGGTGTTTGCAGAGATGCTGATCATTGTTAATGTAATTTCTGTGTCTCTATCATGATGTATTTGTAAACTTCAAGGCCCATTTGTGATGCTTCTTCCTCCTTCCCTAGTACTACAGTGTTAATAACCTTCCCCTTTCTGGTGTCATGCAGAGATTCAATTTACTCTGTGTCCTCAACATTGCAGTGACTTTTTTTTTTTTTTTTTTTTACTTGTAAGTCTCTTGAGAGAAGCCTTTCTCTAGAGGGATCCCTGGTTTGATCATTAACTTGTATATGTATTTACTCAGAAAAAATAATCTGAGTTGATATAGCTGCCATGTTAATAGGTTTTCTCAAAATCACTTCCTTTTTTCATTTTTTAAAGTTGATATTCATGTATATTTTTCTCTTATTAAAGTATTTCTCACATAGTAAAAAATAGATATAGCATGTTCTTTATTTCTGCCCTGAACCCCTCTGTGAAAACCCCTCTTGTCCATACTATGTAACTAGAGTTTACTTACAAAGATTAATCAGAATAGAATCCTGCTAATTTTTTTGTAAGAATGAGTGAGAGGTAGGATGCATGCGAGATAATAGTGCAAGAAAGTTGTTAACTAGTCAGGTCAAAGTCAAGAGGGCTTTACTTGCCTCAGGGACTTTGAGATCTATGGTGTATTGATTTATTTTGATCTTTGATTTAGATTTACATTTATTTATTTGTTTGTTTTTATTTTATTTATTTTTCTTATTCTATAGTTTTTTTGAAACACCATTTTAAAAATCCAAATTAATTTGATTAAAACAGCAGCAGGTAGAGGTGGAGAGCAATTGAGTATATTTTTTTTTATAGAATGTAGAAAGGGAAATCTAAGCAGGCAGAATTTTTGGAGAAGCTATGGGTACTCTAAGCTGATTCCCATCTGGAACTTCTAGGAAAATGTTGAATTTAGGAGTTAGGAAGAGAAGCAAATGGCTGAAAATATGCTTTTATCCTTTCTCCATTAGAATAGCATGTTACTTCTCCAGAATGCATTAAACTCCACCTCATCTTGTAGAGTAGCATATTATTGTATGCTTGACTGCATCCTCGGCTACAGTGTGGGGTCCTAAACAATTTGTGTTTTTTGGAGTGTGGATTATGAGTCACCACCAGCAGCAGTACCTATGAGTTTGTTAAAATGTAATTTTCAGACCCCACTCTAGACCTATTACATAAAAAAAACCCAATAATGGAAACTAGAAACCTGGTTTTAAACAAGTGTTTCAGATTATTCTTATATACAGTGTGTCCGTAAAGTCATGGTGCACTTTTGGCCTGTGACCGGTCAAAAATGCACCATGACTTTATGGACACACTGTACATTTAAGTTTGAGAATTCTTGGTCTAAAGATTTCTCAATCTTTCACTATTGACATTTAGGGCCAGATAATTCTTTGTTATGGAGGGTTGTCCTGTGCACAATATAAATTTTAGCATCATCTTTACTCACCAGATGCCAGCAGTACCTTCCCAATTTTGACAAGCAAATATATCTTCAGACACTGACAAATGCCCTGTAGGAGGCAAATTTAATGGCAGATGAGAGCAGACTTAGTTGGAACAATTTGTTCACAGTGTGTACGTGATGTAATCTTATTCAATCCAGCTGAAGCCGACTGATTATATTTGGTGGATGAGAAAAGAAGGGGTCTTTATGTCTGGATGGTATGCCTCTTTCAACGCTTAACACTGCCGCAGAATTTTGTTCCATGAGTAAAGCTGACCAGGAATAAAATGCACAATTAAACAGAATGGTGAATTCACAAAGCCAAAAATTAAATTCCGCTCTACCTGGAGATGTAGCTACCTCTGGATACCTTATTTATATAAACCCAGCTTCCATTTTTCTTTTAAACCAATTCAGTTGAAACTTTAAATTCCTTGAAAACTATGATATTTCTTTGGTGTCTCATGTCTTGCAAGTCTTTTCATATTCATCTTAACTTTTTCTCTGTTTTCTTTGCTCTTCTTATTCTTCCTGCCCCAAATCAACATCTCTCAAAGGTGATTGCCTGAACTCATGATTTTCCTCTATGTGTCCTCATCTTCAAAAATGTTAATTTACCCATGATTTTCATATGACCTCTGGGTGAATGACTTTTAGAAGGAGAATTTTAGTTTTAAAATACATAAGCTTTTCAACTTATTTTTTTCTGGTGACAGTGTGTTCATGAATATGTGTTCCTGTGATTTTTGCTAATATAAAAAATATATTAAAAATATTTATACCTGGCTCCCCGTATCCATGTTAAATTAACTTATAAAGTTTAAGATTTAACTGTAGATCTTCTTGGATATTCTATGCATACTTTTATGACATCTTTAAATATTAAAAATCCAATAGTTTCTTTTGATCCTTTATTGCATTGTCTTGCCTGACTTCACTGGCTATGAACTCTAGGTACCCTTAGAGTAGAACTGACAGCTGGCATTCTCATCTATTTAAATATATTAGATAACAATTATTCAGGGGTTAACATTAGTTATAATAATTACTGTTATGTTTTTGGAATATTATTCATAAAATTAAGAACATTTTCTTTCAAATTTGTTAAATTTTTATCATTATTACTGCTATAATGAATATTGAATTTTATTTAGTGTTTATTCTGTTTCTCTTGAAATAACAAGATATTTTATATTTTTTTCCTTAATGTAGTAAATCATACTTACTGATAATCAAATGGTAAAATAAAATTGTGTTTGTGTAACATCTGTCTTGTTCATAATGTATGTATGTTGATTCAGTTTACTAATATTTTTATTTATAATATGTTGCTATTTATTACTTGTCAAGAACTTTCTTGTTAAGTAATTCTATTAAGGATAATTTACCTCATAAAATAAGTAAAAAATATTTCTTATGGTTCTATTCTCACAGAGAGTTGGTGTTTTTTTTTTAATTATTATTATTTAGTATAATCCACTTGTGTATTCATATGTGTTGGGAAATAACTTTTTAGGAGTTAAGAAAAGTTCACAGCTAATTTAAAAAATACATATACCTTTATTCAAATTACATATTTATTTTTGTGTCATATTTGTTATATTGTGCTTTATAAAATTTGGCCAAGTTTTTCAATGTCCAATTTATGGTTGGCTCTGTACATAATTTTTATTTATTATCATGTTAATGACTGGAGGGTTCACAATTATGTACCCTTTTTTGCCAGATTTTGAAAATTTTTACTTTTTCTTGTTTGTTGTTTCTTTTTCTAATTCTGACAGGAATTTAATAATTTAAATTTTTTTTCAAAACTAACTAACTTTTGGCTTTGATGATTCTGTCTATAATTATATATTTTTTTTGCTTATAGTAGTTTTTTTAATTAAATTTATTAGGGTGACAGTTAAGAAATTATGTGGGATTAGTGTACAATTCTATAACACATTATCTGTATATTGCATCATGTTCAAAATTGAAAGTCAAATTTTATTTTATCACAACACACTTCAACCCCTTTAACTTTTCCTACCCTCCCAACCTTTTTCCTTTGGTAACCACCATACTATTGTCTGTGTCTATGAGTTTTCATTTATTTGTTTTTCTTTTTTGTTTATTTGTTGCATTCAGTTTTGTATTCCAAATGTGTGTAAGATCATATGGTTCTCGATATTTTCTGAATTACTTTGCTTAGCATAATATTCTCAAAATCCAGTTATTTATCTTCTAATCTCCACAGGCAGTATTTTATCTTCTCTTATAGCAGAGTAGTATTTTATGGTATATGTATACCACATCTTCTTTATCCAATTAGCTATCAAAGAATGCTTTAGTTGTTTTCATGTCTTGGCCACCAGAAATAATACTGCAATGAACATAAAGGTGCATAAATCTCTGCAAGTAAATATTTTCAAATGTCTTAGGTAGATGCTCAGAAAATAAATACTGGGTCATATGGTAACTCTATTCTTAATTTTTTGAGAATCCTTCATACTGTTTTCCATAGTGACTACCAGTTTCCAATCCCACCAGCAGTGAATGAGGGTTTATCTTTGTCCACACTTATTACTAGTTGTTTTGTTGGTAATAGTCATTGTAACAGGGTGAGGTGCTAACTCACTGAAGTTTGATTTTTATTTTTCTAATGGATAATGAAGTTGACAATCATATATCTGTTGGCCATTTGTATGTCCTCTTAGGAGAAGTGTCTGTTCAGGTCCTCTGCCCATTTTTATTTGGATTGTTTGTTTTTTAGTGTTGAATTGTATAAATTCTTTATATATTTTTGGATTGTAACCCCTTGTCAGAGCTATTTAGAAACATATTCTCTCTAGAGAGTGACATCAGAGAAATGGCACCGTGAGAGGTGCTCCTGATATCTCCCCTTGAAATTTCAACAAATTTAACAACTAAAGACAGAGAAGCAATCTCAGAAGCATCTGAAATATACATAGACAAGACAAAGGTACAATTGGGCAAAAAGGTGGCTGAATATATAATCCACTCTGCAGGAAATAAGACAGAGAACAGAGTTCCACTTTCCTTATTGATCTGAGGAGGGTCTGCTTTCACCTGGAATCAAGAGAAATGGAGGATTTGGGCAGAAGAAAGAAGCTAAGCTAGGATGGATGATCAAGCAGAGGAGAGAGTGTGCCAGCTCGGCTTGAGATTGTGGACGCAGGACTAAAACAGGCAGCAGGCTAGAACAAAGGTTCCTGGAGCAAGTTGCCCATGGAGACCAGCACCAGAGTGGCTTTGGACTTTGTGCACTCCCAGTCAGCGATTGTGGGCAGTGTACAAATGGCTCCACCTGGCACCTCTGGAGTAGGTGCACATGTTCGTGGGTGGAGAGACTAGGTCCGAGGCTGTCAGCAGTGGACTTCTGTGTGGGCTGTAGCCAGCATTTCTGTGTGGTCTTTGCTCCCCGAACAACAGCATGGGAAGTACACAAAAGCTGAAATCCTTAGGACTGGACCTGTTCAGGTAGGGCACTTTCGCATTCCTGCGGAGCAGAGCTCCTATTGCATGGCAGAAGTTGTGGGTGTTGGGCACGCATGTAGCTTGCTGTAGGCACAAAGGAGAAAAGCCTGTGGAGATTAGACCTGCTGCACACTGAGGTGTACTAGACATGGCTGGTGCCTTTAGAAAGGCACATGATCAGCAATCGGCTCCCTGCTCTGCCTACTTTTGCTGGTGGCTCTGGTTGGCACAGCCTTACCCAGAACTGTTCTTTGAGTGGTGCTAAAGGAGTTGGCAGCTCTTAGAGCCTCTTGCTCTGCAAGCAATGGCTGGAGCAACTTCACAGCTAAGTCCCCAGGCTGCTAGCTCAGGAGAGAGACATGAGGAGAGGCACATGGAAAACTAACTGACTCTCCCATTGTCAGAGCCTGCAACTTCTAACAAGCCCCACCTACCAACTGGTCTAAGAGCCAGCCTAAGTCATTGCCATAGCAACACAACAGAAAATCTCTACTCAAAAAACCACAGGGGCAAAACCTGTAGTATAGTGCAACCTGCTGAAAAGAAAAATAAAAAAAAACTTAACTCTCAAAACCAGGAAAAAAATTACAATTTTTATAACTTTATTTTTGTTTTTTTAATTTTTTCCCCCACTTTGGTCATTTTATCTTCTTTCCATCTTATTCTTTACTTTCCCTTTTGAACTTCATTATTCATAGGTGTTACATTTCTTATTCTTTTATTTTAAGAAGGTTACATATCAAAAACCTTAACTTTTTTTTCTTATTTTCTTCTTTATTTCTTCATTTTATTTTCTCTCATTTTATAGTCATTTATCTACAAATTATTTTATTTTGGATTCATATAATTTTGTGGTATTTTATGTGTTCTTCACTTCATTTTTTATCTCCTTATCATTTTCTCTTAGTTCTGGCTTCCCATTCTATGTAGATTTTGTTCTACTTATCATAATAAAACTTTTATTTTTTCACTGTATCTTTTCCAATTTTTATTTTATATTTTTAATCATGTCTTATTAATGTTATTAACAATACAACTCTCAAATGCCATTAAGGAAAATGAAATAAAATATTATGGATACAAAAGACAGAGATGTAGCTCAGATGGTAAAAAAAATCTCTAGAAAAATATTTAATTGCCTGGAAACCTTGGAGTTAAATGACAGAGAATTAAAAATTAAATTCCTGAAAATACTCAGGGAAATATAAGAAAGCACAGAAAGGCAATTTAGAGAGCTCAAAAAATAATTTAATGAACAAAAAGAATGCATCACCAAGAAAATTGAAATTATGAAAAGGAGTCAAACAGAGATGAAAAACTCAATACATGAACTGAAAAACAAGGTAACAAACTTAACTAATAGAATGGGCCAGATAGAGGAGAGAATTAGTGACATATAAGACTAGTAACTACAAACACTACAGAGAGGAGGAGAGGCTTACAAATTAAAAAAAAAATGAGAAAGCCTTACAGGAATTAAGTCTGACTCCACCAGAAAGAACAACATAAAAATAATGGGTATATCAGCAGGAGAAGAGAGGAAAAATGGAATGGAGAACATATTCAAACTAATAATAGATGAAAACTACCCAAGCTTGTGGAAAACATTAGAGCCTTGAATCCAAGAAGCAAATAGAACACCAAGTTACCTTAAACCAAAGAGACCTACTCCAAGACACATTGTAATAAAATTATCACAAACCAATGACAAAAAAAAAAAAATTCCTCAAGGCAGCCAGGGAAAAGAAGAATATAACATATAAAGAAAAGCCCATTAGGTTATCAGATTTCTCTTCAGAAACTCTTCAAGTCATAAGAGAGTGGACCCCAACACTTAAAGTACCAAAAGAGAGGAACTTCCAGCCAAGAATACTATATCTATCAAAGCTATCCTTCAAATATGAAGGGGAAATAAAAACATTCACAGAAATAGAAAAGATGAGGAAATTTTTTACCAGAAAATCCCACTTCAGAAAATACTAAAGGGGGTTATCCAACCAGATACAAAGAAAAAAACAAAACAAAATTACAAGTAAAAGCTCCAACAAGATCACAATAAAAAAATAATTAATCTGTGACAACAGAAACAAAAGAGGGGAGAGAACAAAGATTAACAGTAGCAAAGGAGGATGCAGTGCAGAAGCACTCGTGAAATAATGTACTACAAAGAATATGATATATATCCTTTTTATTACACAATGGTAACCACCACTAAAAAAACTACTACAGAAACACATGGTTTAAAAAAAGAAGAGTCTGACCAGGCAGTGGCGCAGTGAATAGAACGTCGAACTGGGATGTGGAGAACCTAGGTTTGAGACCCTGAGGTAACCAGCTTGAGTGTGGGCTCATCTGGTTTGAGCAAGGCTCACCAGCTTGAGCCCAAGGTCGCTAGCTCAAGCAAGGGGTCATTCTGCTGTAACTTCCCAGTCAAGGCACATACAAGAAATCAATCAATGAACAACTAAGGAACTGAAATGGAGAATTGATGTGTTTCATCTTTCTCCCTTCCTCTCTGTCTGTCCCTATCTGTCTCTTTCTCTGACTCTCACAGTCTCTGCCACCAAAAAAAAAAAAAGAAAAAGAAAAAGAAGAAAATGAGAAGTATTGAATACAACCAAACAAAAAATAACAGAAAAACAAAAGAGAAGAACCAAACAAGATACAGACCTGTCAGAAAGCAATATATAAAATGGCAATAGGAAACCCTCAAGTGTCAATAATTACACTAAATGTAAATGTATTGAACTCACCAATAAAAAGATACAGAGTAACAGAATGAATCAAAAAAAAATTCAACTGTATGCTTCCTTCAAGAAACACATCTAAGCTACAAAAATAAAAACAAATTTAAAGTGAAAGGTTGAAAAATGATTCTCCAAGCAAATATCATCCAAAGAAAGGCTGATGTAGCCATACTTATATATAACAACGCTGAATCCAAGACAGCAAAGGTAATCAAAGACAAAGATGGTCATTTCATAATGATAAAGGGGACATTAAATCAAGATATAACACTTCTTAATACATATGCACCAAACCAAGGAGGACCAAAGTATATAAGACATCTACTAACTGATCTAAAAATAAAAGCTGAAAAAAAACACAATCATACTTGGACATCTTAATACACTGCTGATAGCTCTATATCCTTCATCCAAAGAGAAAATCAATGAAGAAATATGGGCCTTAAACGAAACACTAAAATAATTGGATATGATAGACATCTATAGAACATTTCAGCCCAAAATGCCAAAGTATACCTTTTTCTCCAGTATACATGGAACATTCTCAAGAATTGAACATATGTTGGGCCACAAAACTAACATCAACAAATTAGAAAGATTGAAATTATACCAAGCATATTCTCTGACTGTAAATCTTTGAAACTAGAAGTCAACTGAGAAAAAAGTAAACAAACCCACAAAAATGTGGAAGTTAAACAACATACTTCTAAGAAATGAGTGGGTCAAAGAAGAAATAAAAGCAGATATCAAAAGATACATACAGACAAATGAAAATGACAATACGACATATCAGAATCTCTGGAATGCAGCAAAAGCAGTAATAAGAGGGAAGTTCATATAACTATAGTCCTATATAAATGGCAATAGGAAACCCTCAAGTGTCAATAATTACACTAAATGTAAATGTATTGAACTCACCAATAAAAAGATATATATATCAAACAAGAGATAGCGCAAGTAAACAACATCACATCTTAAGGAACTAGGAAAAGAAGAACAAAGGCAACCCAAAATCAGCAGATGAAAGAAAATAATAAAAATCAGAGCAAAATAAATGAAATAGAGAACAGAAAAACTATAGAAAAAAAATTAATAAAACAAGGATCTGGTTCTTTGAAAAGATCAACAAAATTGACAAACCCTTGACAAGACTCACTAAGAAAAAAGAGAAAGGACTCATATAAACAAAATCCAAAAATGAAAAAGGAGAAATCACCACAGATATCATAGATATACAAAATTATAGTAGAATACTATAAAAAAACTATATGCCACAAAATTTAACAATCTAGAAGAAATGGATTAATTCCTAGAACAATACAATCTTCCTAGACTGAGTCATGAAGAAGTAAATAGCCTAAACAGACCCATAAGCAGAGAGGAAATAGAAACAACTATCAAAAACCTCCAAAAAATAAAAGTCCAAGGCCAGAAGGCTATCTTACTTCCAAAAAATTAAAAGTCCAGGGCCAGAAGGCTATCTTAGTGAATTCTACCAAACATGCAAAGAAGACTTGGTTCCTGTTCTACTCAAAGTCTTCCAAAAAATTGAAGAAGAAGCAATACTTCCAAACACATTTTATGATGCCAACATAACCCTCATACCAAAACCTGGCAAGGACAACACAAAAAAGAAAACTACCACCAATATCTCTAATGAATACAGATGCTAAAATTCTAAACAAAATACTAGCAAATCAAATGCAACAACAAATTAAAAAATAATTTATCATTAAAAATAATAATAATAATTTATTATGATTAAGTGGAATTCATCCCAGAATCACAAGAATAGTTCAACATACATCAAACTGTTAACATAATACACCATATAAACAAAACAAAGAACAAAAACCATAGGATCCTATCAATAGATACAGAAAAGGTATTCAATAAAATACAACATCATTTTATGTTTAAAACACTCAGCAAAATGGGTATAGAAGGAAAAAATCTCAACATAATAAAGGCCATTTATGACAAACCATTAAATGGCATAAAACTGAGGTCTTTTTCTCTAACATCAGGAACAAGACAAGGCTAGCCACTCTCTCCACTCTTATTCAATGTAGTGCTGGAAGTTGTAACCAGAGCAATCAGACAAAAGAAAGAAATAAAAGGCATTCATATTGGGAAAAAAGAAATAAAGGTTTCATTTTTTGCAGATGATATGATCCTGTACATCAAAACCCCCAAAGACTCCACAAAAAGACTATTAGAAACAATAAACTAATACAATACAGTAAGGTCGCAGGATACAAAATTAATATACAGAAGTCTATTGCCTTCCTATATGTCAAAAAAAAACATCAGAAAACAAACTCAAAAAAATAATCCCTTTTATGGTTGCAACAAAAAATAAAATAAAATACCTAGGAATATACATAACAAAGAATGTAAAGGACCTATATAATAAAAACTACAAAGCATTGTTAAGGGAAATCAAAAAAGATACAATGAAATAAAAAACTATTCCTTGTTCTTGGATAGGAAGAATAAATATAATCAAAATTACCATATTACCCAAAGCAATATACAAATTTAATGAAATTCTCATCAAAATTCCAATGTCATTTTTTTAAAAAATGAAACAAAAATCATACGTTTATATGAAACTATAAAAAACCTCGAATAACCAAAATAATCCTAAGGAAAAAGAACGAAGCCTGGGGCATTACAATACCTGACTTCAAATTATATTATAAAGCCACAATAATCAAAACAGCATGGTATTGGCAGAAAAACATACACTCAGACCAATGGAACAAAATAGAAAGCCCAGAAATAAAACCACATATATATGATCAAATTGATAAAGGAGTCAAAAACACACAATGGAGAAAAGAAAGCCTCTTCAAATAAATGTTGCTGGGAAAACTAGAGAGCCACGTGCAAAAGAATGAAACTTGACTACAGTGTGTTTCCTTGTACCAAAATTAATTCAAAATGGATCAAAGACCTAAATATAAGACCTGAAACAATAAATTTCATAGAAGAAAACAAATGTCAAAATGATCTGAAGATTTTTTCTTTGAATCTATGTATTCCAATTGATCAATATCACCCTGTTAAAATTAATTGTATTTTCTCTCATTTGGTTGGTCCCTTTTTGTTTTGTTGGTAGTTTGTTCTGTTGTACAGAAGCTTTTTAGTTTGATGTAGTCTCCTTCATTTACTTTTGCCTTTATTTCCCTTGCTTTGGGGTCAAATGCCTAAAATTTACTTTAAGTCCAAGGTCCATAATTTTAAGGACTCAAGTTTTCTTTATGTAATTTATTTTTTTCTGGTCTTATATGTAGGTCTTTGTCCATTTTGAGTAAATTTTTGTATATGGAGACTAAGAGTAACCTATTGTTATTCTTTTGTATGTGGTTTCTAATTTGCCCAGTTCCATTTCTTGAAGACACTTTTTTTATCTATTGTGTATTTTTGTCAAAAATTAATGTCCCAAATACATGAGATTTATTTTTGAGTTATCAGTTCTGTTTTATTGGTCTCTGTGCTTATATTTCTGCCTATATTATACTATATTGAGTATTTTGTTTCATAGTATAATTTGAAGTCAGAGAGTGTAATATCTCTGACTTTGCTTTGTTGCTTCATTTTGTTTTGCTGGATGCTTTGGCTATTTGAGGTCTTTTGTGATTTCTTAAAAAGCTGATGTGGGGAGGGGACAAAAGATGGCGATGGAGTAGGCGACGTACCAACTTCCAACTCCCAGAACCAAAGTGGATTATAACTCAATTTTAAGAACCATCATCTGGATAAACCAACTTTGAACTAAACTAAGTGGACTCTTCAACCAAGGAACACTGCAGAAGCCACATTGAGACTGCTAGGAATAGCGAAAATGTGAAGAGGGCTGCCCAGCTCCCCAGAGCAAACGGCAGCCTGGAGAGACCCGCGTGGTGGGAGGAGAGTTTGGCGGAGAGGGAGGGACCTGGGTCCCAGGAACCAAGCCCCAGCCTGCAGTCCCAGAGCCTAGAAGAGGTGTATGGACAGTATTGAGCTGTGAAGCAAGTGAGGATACTGTTTGTGAAAAAGAGATAGTGTTCTCAGACCCAAGAATATTTTTAAAGGGACAGCGCAGAAAACCTCTCTCACAACCACGCACCTGGGGCTCTGGGAAATGGGGACAGAGGAGAGGAACAGAGCAGTGGAAAGAGAGTGTGGACTGAAGGCATGGGGACACCCTGAGGGGCAGCCACCCTGACCCCTGGACTAAGTGATTACCCTAATTGAAACAAATATTTCCCCTGGAACTAGCAATACCAGCAAAGGGAGACAGGACACTAGCCAAACAAGCTCTCCGATGGCAATTAGAGCAGAACTGCTTAGAGAGAGGGAGCTCCCAAGCCTACAGTGTGGAGACTTAGGGCACTTCCATCTCTCTGAGGGTTGCTGGAGGGTATGGTGGCAGCAGGACACTGAAACGCGGTCCTGTCGGCGTGGGCGGAGGCACAACTGATATGAGCTTGGTCTAGCCCAGCAAGGGTGAAGGGGATGCGCGAAAGCGGTCCGGCAGCTGTGGGCCCGCCTGTGACCCCACTTGTGGGGGAAAATAGAGGCAGAGATCTCTTCTGCGACCCTGCACAAGGCGGCCCTGACCACGGGGACGGGGCTAGGACAAGGGACAGGTGAGGGGTTCATGGCTGAGCTTACACTGCCAACCCCGCCCGGATGGAGAAACCGCGGTTCGCCATCCAGTGTGCATGAGCAGGCTCCTAATGCGGGGGCAGGGTACACACTGAGACCAGCGGAAGTTCGCGGCTGAGCTCACACCAGCAAACACGATGAGCCCAATAAACCGTGGTTTGTGACCCTGCGCAGAAGGGCCCTGTTTTCAAGGGCGGAGTTAAATTCTGGACCGGAAAGGCTCAGAGCTGAGAGCACGTCAAAAACTCCGCCCAACACGTGAAACTGTGGCAAGCAGGCTCTGACTGCGGAAACTGGGTGTAAGCCTTCCAAAAACAGGCTGGGTCCGCAGCTGAGCAAAGGTGCTCACCTCTACCCTTGGTGCTGAGGCTTGTGGCTTGAGTGACAGCCCCTCCCACGGAGAAGAGGCAGAAATCACAGCAACAGCCACAGTGGCTGTCATTGGCAACGCCCATACCCAACCACCCTAGGCAGCGGCAGAGGGGGTGGCAGGCCTGCAGAACCACCACACCTAGAGAACACAAAAGCAAAACCTACTGAACTCCAGTGGCCACAACTTGCCTATACACAGATAAAATGGGCAGGCAGAGGAATGCAAACCAAATGAAGGACCTAAATGAACCAGATATACCCAAACAACCAGAAGCAGAATTTAGAATAATGATAGTTAGAATGTTCAAAAAAATTAGAGCAAGAATGGATAGTCACTATGAACACCTAAATAAAAAGATAACAAGTATAAAAAACAAAATTGAAATAATAAAAAAGAATCAGACAGAAATGACAAATACAGTATCAGAACTGAAGACCACAATGGAAGGAATTAAAAGCAGGATGAATCACACTGAGGATCGAATCAGCGAGTTAGAGAACACAATAAACAAAGGCACAGAAGCAGAGAAGAAAAAGGAAAAGAGACTCAAAATATGTGAGGAAACTCTAAGGGAGTTCTGTGACAACTGGAAGAGAAACAACATTCGCATCATAAGGGTGCCTGAAGAAGAGGAGAGAGGACAGGAAATGGAAACTTTGTTCAATCAAATCATAGCAGAAAAATATCCTAAATTAAGGCTGGAAAACACTCCACACGTTCAAGAAGCACACAGAATTCCATTAAAGAGAAACCCAAAAAGATCTACACCAAGACACATCATAGTTAAAATACCAAAGCTAATGGATAAAGAAAAAATCTTAAAAGCTGCCAGAGAAAAAATGATATCACCTACAAAGGAGCCCCCATAAGGATGACATCAGACTTCTCAACAGAAACACTTGAGGCCAGAAGGGAATGGCAAGATATAATCAAAGGAATGCAGAACAAGAACCTACAACCAAGACTACTCTATCCAGCAAGGCTAACGTTTAAAACTGAAGGAGAAATAAACAGCTTTCCAGACAAAGAAAGCCTCAAGGAATTCATTAATACAAAACCAATTCTGCAAGAGATACTACGGAGCCTGTTGTGAACAGTTCAAAGGGAGGAAAGAATATAGAAAACAAAACAGCTTTAAAAAACAAAATGGCAATAAAGAACTACATATCAATAATAACCTTAAATGTAAATGGATTAAATGATCCAATCAAAAGACATAGGTTACCTGCGTGGATAAAGAAACAAGACCGATAAATATGCTGTCTACAAGAGACATACCTTAAACAAAAGATGCACATAGACTGAAGGTAAAATGATGGAAAAAAATATTTCATGCAAATGGAAGTGAAAAAAAAGCTGGGATAGCAGTACTTATAGCTGACAAAATGGACTTTAAAACAAAGGCTTTAATAAGAGATAAAGAAGGACACTACATAATGATAAAGGGAACAATTCAACAGAAAGATATAACTATTATAAATATCTACGCACCAAATATAGGAGCCCCGACATACATACAGCAGACTTTGATGGACATAAAGGGCAAGTTTAACAGCAATACTATCATAGTAAGGGATTTCAATACCCCACTAACAACACTGAATAGATCCTCAAGAAAGAAAATTAATAAAAAAAGAGCAGAATTAATAGATACACTAGATCAACTTGATTTAATAGATATCTTCAGAACTTTTCACCCTAAAGCAGTAGAATATACATTCTTCTCAAGCTCTCATGGTACGTTTTCTAGGATAGACCATATGTTAGGACACAAAAATGGTCTCAATAAATTTAAGAAGATTGAAATCATATCAAGCATTTTCTCTGATCACAATGCCATGAAACTAGAAATTAACCACAAAAGAAAAACTGAAAAATACTCAAACACTTGGAAACTAAATAGCATGTTATTAAATAATGAATGGATTAACAATGAGATCAAAGAAGAAATAAAAAAGTTTCTAGAAACAAATGATCATGAGCATACATCAACTCAAAATTTATAGGACACAGCAAAAGCAGTTCTGAGAGGGAAGTTCATTGCACTACAGGCATATCATTAGAAGCTAGAAAAAGCTCAAATAAGCAATCTGACCCTGCATCTAAAAGAACTGGAAAAACAACACAAATAAAACCCAGGACAAGTAGAAGGAAGGAAATAACAAAGATCAGAGCAGAAATAAATGACATAGAGGCTAAGGAAACAATACAGAAGACCAATGAAACCACAAGCTGGTTCTTTAAAAAGGTAAACAGGATTGATGAACCTTTAACTAGACTCACCAAGAAAAAAAGAGAGAGTTCTCAAATAAATAAAATTAGAAAGGACAGTGGAGAAATAACAACTGATACAACAGAAATACAAAGCATTGTAAGAAAATACTATGAATAACTCTTGCCAAAAAATTAGACAATCTAGGTGAAATGGACAAATTTCTTGAATCATATAAACTTCCAAAAATCAATCTGGAAGAATCAGAACACCTAAACAGACCAATTACAACAAATGAGATCGAAACAGTAACCAAAAAACTCCCAAAAAAGAAAAGTCCTGGGCCTGATGGCTTCACAAGTGAATTCTATCAAAAATTCAAAGAAGAACTAACTCCTATCCTCCTCAAGCTATTTCAAAAAATTCAGGAGGAAGGAAGACTTCCAAACTCCTTTTATGAGGCGAGCATAATTCTGATCCCAAAACCGGGCAAACACAACACAAAGAAAGAAAACTATAGGCCTACATCCCTGATGAATCTAGACGCTAAAATTTTCAACAAAATATTACCCAACTGGATCCAGCAATATATGAAAAAAAATAATATACCATGATCAAGTGGGATTTATTCTGGAGAGGCAAGGATGGTTCAATATTCGCAAATCCATCAATGTGATTCATCACATAAACAAAAAGAAGGACAAAAATCACATGACTATTTCAATAAATGCATAAAAGGCATTTGATAAAATCCAGCACCCATTCAAGCTCAAACCTCTCAGTAAAGTGGGAATACAAGGAACATTCCTTAACATGATAAAGGCCATCTATGACAAACCCACAGAAAACATCATACTAAATGAACAAAAATTAAAAGCAATCCCCTTAAGATCAGGAACCAGGCAGGATTGCCTTCTTTCACCACTCTTATTCAACATAGTTCTGGAAGTCCTAGCTATAGCAATCAGACAAGAAGAAGAAATAAAGGGCATCCAAATAGGAAAAGAAGAAGTAAAACTGTCACTATTTGCAGATGATATGGTATTGTATATAGAAAACCCTAAAGTCTCAGTCAAAAAACTACTGGACCTTATAAATGAATTCAGCAAGGTGGCAGGATATAAAATTAATACTCAGAAATCAGAGGCATTTCTATATACAAACAACGAACTGTCAACAAATGAAATTAAGGAAACAATCCTCTTCATTATTGCAGCCAAATAAATAGAATACGTAGGAGTAAATTTAACCAAGGAGGTTAAGGACTTGTACTTGGAAAATTATAAAACATTGATAAAAGAAATCAAGGAAGATACAAACAAGTGGAAGCATATACCGTGCTCTTGGCTAGGAAGAATAAACATCATTAAAATGTCTATATTACCTAAAGCAATTTAAAAAATTCATTGCAATGTCAATTAAAATACCAATGACATACTTCAAAGATATAGAAAACATATTCCAAAAATTTATATGGAACCAAAAAAGAACACGAATAGTCTCAGCAATCTTAAAAGGAAAAAATAAATCAGGAGGTATCACTCTTCCGGATATCAAGGTCTACTACAAGTCCATTATACTCAAAACAGCCTGGTACTGGCATAAGAACAGGCACATTGATCAATGGAACCGGACAGGGAACCCAGAAATAAACCCACAGCTTTATGGACAACTGATATTTGACAAAGGAGGAAAGAACATACAATGGAGTAAAGACAGCCTCTTTAACAAATGGTGTTGGGAAAATTGGACATCTACCTGCAAAAAAATGAAATTAGATCATCAACTTACACCATGCACAAAAACAAATTCAAAATGGATAAAAGACTTAAACATAAGCTGTGAAACTCTAAGCATCTTAGAAGAAAACATAGGCAGCAAACTTTCCGACATCTGTAGCATCAGTATATTTGCCGATTTATCTCCACGGGCAAATGAAATAAAAGGCAAGATAAACAAATAGGACTATATCAAACTAAAAAGTTTTTGCACAGCTAAAGACAATAGGAACAGAATAAAAAGACAAACCACACAATGGGAGAACATATTTGACAGCACGTCAGATAAGGGGTTAATAACCAAAATTTATAAAGAACTTATAAAACTCAACACCAGGAAGACAAATAATCCAATCAAAAAATGGGCAAAAGAAATGAATAGAAATTTCTCCAAAGAGGACATACAGATGGCCAAAAGACATATGAAAAAATGCTCAACATCACTAATCATTAGAGAAATGCAAATTAAAACCACAATGAGATATCACCTCACACCAGTCAGAATGGCACTCATCAGCAAAACAACACAGAATAAGTGCTGGAGTGGATGTGGAGAAAAGGGAACACTTCTGCACTGCTGGTGGGAATGCAGACTGATGCAGCCACTGTGGAAAACCATTTGGAGACTCCTCAAAAAATTAAAAGTCGAACTGCCTTTTGACCCGGCTATCCCACTTTTAGGAATATACCTTAAGAACACCATAATACTGTTCTAACAGAAGAAATGCGCCCCCATGTTCATTGCAGCATTGTTCACAATAGCGAGGATCTGTAACCAGCCCAAGTGTCCGTCAGAAGATGAGTGGATTAAAAAGCTTTGATACATATATACTATGGAATACTACTCAGCCATAAGAAATGATGACATCGGATCATTTACAACAAAATGGATGTACCTTGATAACAACATTATACGGAGTGAAATAAGTAAATCAGAAAAAAAGAAAAACTGAGAACAGCATGATTTCATACATAGGTGGGACATAAAAGTGAGAATATGAGACATGGACAAGAGAGTGGTGGTTACGGGATGGGGGGGAGGAGGGAAGAGTGGGATAGGGAGGAGGGGAGAGGCACAGGGAAAACCAGATAGAAGGTGACAGAGGACAATTTGACTTTGGGTGATGGGTATGCAACACAATTAAATGATAAAATAATCTGGAGATGTTTTCATTGTACATATGTACCCTGACTTATTGGTGTCACCCCATTAAAGTTAATAAAAAAAACAAACCAAAAATGTAAAAAAAAAAAAAAAAAAAAAAAAAAAAAAGCTGATGTGGGGTTTTCTCTATTTATTTAAAATGTCATTAGTATTTTGATAAAGATAACATTAAATTTATATATTACCTTAGGCAATATGTCCCTCCCCCTTTTTTTACAGTGACAGAGAGACTGAGGCAGAGAGAGAGATAGACAGAAAGGAAGGGAGAAATATGAAAAGTATTAATTCTTTATTGCAGCTTTTTAGTTGTACAGTGATTGCTTTCTCATATGTGCCTTTCCCAGGGGGCTACAGCTGAGTGAGTGACCCATTGCTCAAGCCAGCAACCTTGAGCTCAAACCAGTGTCCTTGGGTTTCAAGTCAGTGACTTTTGGGCTCAAGCCAGTGGCCATGGGGTCATGTCTATGATCTCACACTCAAGCCATCCTCATCCCAGTCCAACACACTATCCACTGTGCCACTGCCTGGTCAGACGTGCAATATGGTTTTTTAACTAGGTTTATTTTTCTAATTTTCTCTAGCACTTCCTTTTTCTACTTTCTTTGCATTTCATTTGTGTTATTTCAGATTCTAACGATATGGCTATGACTCCATGATGACCAAGCTAAAAGCTTTACCTTAAAATGGCTGTTGCTGCTGCTTTGTTCTACTGTTACTAATCCCGCATTTTTAGTATCTGTAAACCTGCTTTCACATTCTGTATATGTTGTAACCCCACCTAACTTTGTGACCTTAAAACCCCAAAGACCCTGCCATTTGGGGCTTAGATTTTAGAGCATCAACTTCTTTTAAAACCTCTGGCATAATGAACCGGTTCTCCAACTCTTCTAGTGTTGTTTGGCTTTCTGCCTTCCATTCTGCCACAACATTTGGTTCCCTGGCTGGGAAGCCAACCATACTGGTCCCTTGTGCCACTGATCTGGCAACGGGAGCCATCGGATGGCTGGGACCTTCTGTGTGAATGAGACGGTGCCACCTGACATTTTGCATGGGAACTTCTTCCTGGAGGCCCCCCCACACCAAGACATGCCTAAGTTCTCACAAGAGACATGTCCAGGTGGGTATCTAAATGGCTCCTGAAGAAGGAGTACCCAACCTTTGTTCATCTTGTGGCACTGGACATGGGGAGGACTAAAGTAGAAATGGGGTCCATTCAGACTATATGCTCAGAAACATTAAAAAGGGATTCTCTGATGACAAGGTATGAAATTAACCCCTGGGAAACTTTGCACTCTTTGTGAACTGGAGTGGCCCACCTTTCAGGTTGGGTGACCATTGGAAAGAACCTTAGATTTGTCAATGGTTCTGGCAGTGTACCAAGTTGTGATGGGTAATCCCGGCTACCCAGGTCAGTTTCTTTACATAGATTCCTGGTTGCAGAGAGCCCTGACCCTGCTCCCATGGGTTCAGTTCTGCATTAATAAGAAGGGATGGTGCAAGGTCCTGGTAACCCACTCTTCAAAAGGAGGCAAGCCCCTGAGACCTGATCAATGTACATATAACAAAGAGATCAGACATTGTAAAATAAGTGCCCCAACTTAAAAGCAGCTTCCAGGCCTACCGATAAAACCACTCAGTCAAGAAAAGGAAAGTATCAACCAGAACCAGTGGTCTAGGACTTGACCAAGCTATCTGGGGTTGATTCCAATCAGGTAAGACCAAGCTCCATGAAATTAGGCCCCTGAGTAACCGCAGTCAGCATGAGAGTAGGGGGCCAGACAATGACTTTTATGGTGGTCAAGGGAGCAGAACACTCTGTCATCACCATGCCAGTCACACTTTTTACTGAATGGAAGGCCATGATAATCAGAGCCACGGGCACTCAAAGTACTTACCTTTTCTGTGGGTTTTAGACATGCCAACTCAAGGGGCACCAGGTTGTTCATGAGTTCCTATATCTACCTGAATTTCCTATCCCTCTTCTGTGAAGAGACCTGTTGATCAAGCTGGGAGCCTAAATAACTTTTCTCTTGGAAAATCTGCCAGCTTAACTTTAGAAACACAGGAGAACCTGATAACGTCTATAACAGTTCTTAGAAAGGCCAAATGGAAACTCCATGCTCAGGAGATAAATGAGAAAAACCACCTTGAACTACTAGAGGAGTTCCCACTGGCATGGGCCAAAAAGAACCTCCCCCAACACTAGCTAAGAACCATGCACCCCATTGTGATAGATCTAAAGCCTGGAGCCATCCCAATAAAACAAAGGCAGTACATGGTGCACAGGGAAGCTCAGATCGAAATACAGGAACATATTAAGAGACTCAGAGAAGTCGGGATTCTAATAGAGTGTCCATCCCCCTGGAACACTGTAGGTAGAGTGCAGAGCGCATTCCTAGCAGCTGTGGCTGATGTGATGCTATGAGAACACTCCAGTGCCAGAAACCCTCCTAGGCACACCCAGGAGGGAGCTCGCCCACTGTGAGGAAGAGACTCAGTGCCAACCAGGCCACTCCCAGATCTTTTTAGCCATTGGCTTTGAAGAACATGCTGTAACACCCTATAGGCTAAACTCATGTATATAAGCTAGCTTACTTCCTCAATAAAACGGATCTGCGTCACTGATCCTGGTCTCTGAAGTCAGGTCTTTGTGTCTCCGTCGTCCTCACCCCTGATGGGCTTTGTCCACAGAACACACCTCTACTTCCAGTGACAAAGCCAAATGAAGGTAGGTACCAACCAGTCCAGGACCTGCGAGCGGTCAATAGCACAGCTGTTACTCTGAACTCAGCAGTCTCAAACCCCTATACCTTCATGATTCTTCTTCCCCTTGGAGGAGGCTGGTTCACCTGCCTGTTTCTTAAGGATGCCTTCTTCTGCCTACAGTTGGCTCCAAAGAGCCAGCTGCTATTTGCGTTCAAATGGGAAGAACTTTACACCGGCAGGAAAGTTCAGCTAACCTGGATACAACTGCCCCAGAGATTCAAGAACTTACCCACCCTGTTTGGTGAAGCTTTGGCTGCAGAACTCACAGACTTCCCAGGGGACAGGTAAATTGTGCGTGCACTACTACAGTATGGCAGATGATCTCCTGGACAGTGATTACTGAGAAGATTGCTAGAGAGGCACAAGAATTCTGCTACAGTTGCTGACTGAGGCAGTGTATAAAGTATGGAAAAGGCCCAAATATGCTGGTCCCGGGTCCAATATCTTGGGTTCATCATCACTGAAGGACATTGTTCCCTAGGACCCAAGAAGAAGCAAACCATCTGCTCGATCCCTAGATCCAGCAACAAAAGGAAGCTCTGAGAGTTCCTCAGAGCAGTGGGGTTCTGCCACTCTGGATCCCTGGGTTCTTGGGAAAGGCAAAGTTCCTATATGAAGCACTCAAAGGGCCAGAAGAGAAAACCCTAGACTAGGGTGAAAAATAGGAGACAGCATACCAGGAAATAAAGAAACTGCTCACCAGTTTCCCAGCACTAGGACTGGTGAATATAAATCATAAATTCAATCTCTTTGTCTGCAAGAAAGACTGCGTAGCACTAGGAGTCCTAATCCAAATTGCCAGGTCATGGCAGAGACCATTGGCCCATCTGTCTAAACAGCTCAACCCAGTGGCTGCCAGGTGACCCCCTTGCCTCTAGGCACTAGCCACCATGGTGATGCTAGTCAGAGAAGCTGACAAGCTCACCTTAGGCCAGAACATACATGTGAAAGTCCTACATGCAGTAGCAACCCTGATGAATAGCCAAAGGTACCAGTGACTCACCAGTGCCAGAATGGCCTACTATCAGGGACTATTATACAAAAACCCAAAGGTGACACTAGAAAAAGTACACACACTGAACCCAGCCACGGTCTTCCCCACCGAGGCTGGACCGCCAGATTATGACTGTGAGGAAACCACAGATGAGGTCTACTCACACTGACCTGATTTAACAAACACCCCTCCTTACTTAACCTGAACTGAAACTGTTCACAGACAGGAATAGTTTCATTCAAAATGGGGAATGAAAAGCTGGATATGCAGTGACCACCTGGGACTGAGTCATCAAGGCAGAAGCATTACCACAAGGATGTTCCACCCAAAGAGCAGAAACATGGGCACTAATCCAAGAGCTACTATATTCAGAGGGGAAGAAGGTCAACATCTTAACTGACTCTAAATATGCCTTTACAACCCAACATGTGCATGGGGAAATTTATAAGAAAAGAGGACTACTTATGGCCGAGGATAAAGAAATCGAAACAAAGAAGAAATTCTTCAACTACTGGAAGCCGTCTGAAAGCCCAAAAGAGTAGCAGTCATACACTGCAAAGGAGATCAAAAGGAACTGACCCAATAACTTTGGGAAACTGTTTTGCTGACCAAGCAGCAAAGAGGGCCTGCCTTCATATTTACCACTGTTCAGGCAATAGCAAAAGTATTAAAAATCAGCTGGAAGGAAACTATATGCTGCATACTGGCCTCAGAATTCAAGGAAAGTTGAACGCATGAATCGAACCCTAAAGACCACCCTAGCTAAGTTCTGCCAGGAGACAGTCTTCCCATGAGTAGACAAGCTACCCCTCACCTTGCTGCAGGTGCAATGCACTCCTGGACCCACAGTACACTCTCCCTTTGAGATTTTATATGAGACCCCACTCATCATTCATAAGCTAAAAGGAGACCCCCCAACAGGTAGGAGAATTAAGCCTCTCAACTCAACTCCAGATGCTAGGGAAAACATTTCATAAGATAGCCCAGGATGTTCTAGAAAAGACACCATTCTGCTAGGAAACTGGACCCACCACTATCAGCCTGGGGACTTAGTATGAGTTAAGGGTTAGAAAAAGGAACCACTCCAACCTATTTGGACAGGTTCACATATAATTGTCTTGGCTACTCTGACTGTCATTAAAATTGCAGGTACGGCACCCTGGATTCACCATGCCCAAGTCAAAAGAGCCAACATTGAAGACCCGCCAGAGACCTGGATCACTCACAGTGACCTCACAAAGACATTACAGGTGACACTGCAAAGAACTACAGAGCCCAAGAAGTAGCCAGGACTATAATGACATGTCAGTTGTTGTTCCTGACCATCGCTGGGAGTCTGACTCTACTTCTAGGGATAGGACTCACTGCAAGTGCTCCAGTGGATTGAATTAGAGAGACTGTTATTAATAGTCACTTACATACTAATAGTAGGGTGTGTTGTTACTATAAACTGTTTTGGAAAATTTCTGTTGAAACAACTCCTTACAAAATCTTAATCAAACTCATCCCAGTATGCTTCACTCTGCCGTTAAGTGCTCCATGCCTTCATGTCCTAATGAGAGTTTTCAGACATGTATAGTTATGCCCCATAGATGTACTTATAAAGCATCAAAGGAGAAAATGATATGAATATGACTCCATGATGACAAAACAAAATGCTCTGCTTTAATATGTCTTTGTTCTGCCTTTACTAATCCCACTTCCTCATTCCTCCTACCTTGTAGCCCACCCAACCATTTGACAGTAAAACCCCAAAGCCTCTGCCTTTCGGGGTTCAGACTTCAGTGAATTAATCTCCTCTGAGTACACCAGCATAATAAACTGGTTCTCCAACTCTATTTTTGTTTAATTTTTTCATTCAATCTAAAATTATTTTAAAATAGAGTAGTCATTTGAAAAATTTCTAGTAAAATCTAAAAAGAAGCTAGAGTTTCTAGAGTATCTTATGTGATAAGATTACTTACACAAGTGTGCTCCTAAACTTACTGAAGCATCCACTCTCTGATATAAGCAATTAAAACAAATTTTTTTTTTTTTACTTAGACAAATTTAACAGGGTGACATTGGTCAATCAGAGTACATAGATTTAGAAAAATTATCTCCACATCGTTTGAATAGTTGATTATGTTGTATACCCATCACCCAAAGTCAAATCATCTTTTGCCACTCTATATTTTGTTTCTCTTTAAGCCCCCCCCCTTCCTTCATCTTCCTCCCTCTCCACCTCTCTCTTCCCCCTGGTAACCACTGAACTGGTAACTATGGTAACCCTGGTAACTATAAACAATAGAAGTAAAAATTTAATTAGATATAGATGGACAACATGTTGACTGATAGAAATAAAAAATATAAAGACTTGCCTGACCAGGCAGTGGCACAGTGGATAGAGATTTGGACTGGGACACGGAGGACCCAGGTTCGAAACCCCGATGTCATCAGCTTGAGCACGGGCTCATCTGGTTTGAGTAAGGCTCACCAGCTTGAACCCAAGGTCTCTGGCTTGAGCAAGGGATCACTCAGTCTGCTATAGTCCCCTGGTCAAGGTACATATGAGAGGGTAATCAATTAACAACTAAAGTGCCACAATGAAGAACTGATGCTTCTCATCTCTCTCCCTTCCTGTCTGTCCCTATCTGTCCCTCTCTCTGTTTCTTTCTCTATTGCAAAAAAAAGGCTTAATTTCAGTTTGAAATCTATTATTTAAATATTGTGTCATTGAAATCTTCATAAACCTATTGAGAAATGTTGACTACTCTGACATAGATGAACAAAATTGTGATATTTGTGTTAATAAAAAAAATATGTATATGGCTTTATGCAATGGCCACTCCTCCTTTTGCTATACTTTATAGTTCAAAAAATAAGGAAACAGTAACCTTTAACCATAGAATATAAGATAGGATAGACTGGGTAGTTAGATGAAGAAGTGTAGAATTCTAGAATGGTCAATTCTCCACACTTTTTTTTTAGAGAGAGGCAGGGAGAGGGAGACTGAGAGAAAGAAACATCAAGCTGTTTCTATATGTGCCCTGATTGGGGATCAAACTAGCAACCTCTGTGCTTCAGGATAGCATTTCAACAAACTGAGCTCTCCAGCCAGGGCCTACGTTCTCCAGACATTCTTAAATGAAACACTCTAGTTACCATGCAAGTGTGTCAGGAGTCCCAGCTAGGGATTAACAGTTTCCATCTTTGGGATTCAGATATGAGGAGCAGGTCAGCCTAATTTGTGGGTTAAACATTTGGATCAAAGAAAGCCACAAGAATTTGGATAAAAACTGAAAATTATTATTTTCAGTTAAAACATTGAAGACACTTTCTATATTTAATTAAACTAAATTGGTTCAACTTAATTAAATACTATACTGAACAGCACAGAATAAATTGTTTTCATAATAGTTCTATTAGACAGGATGATTAGAAGTTGTGTATAAGATAATTTAAAACTCCCTGAGCTACATAACAAAAATGCAGCTACAAGTAAAGAGAAAAGAAGGGATTTCCATTTGAAGTTAGTACTTTGAGGACCTCAAAGCTTATGTAATAATTTTAGCATGTGGACCCAGTTTATGTCAAGAACTGTGACACATAATGGCAAATAACAGGTGGTGACTGAGGCCAAGGGAGGCAGGGCTAGGAACTCTCACACAAGTTTTCAAGGTGGGAGCTAAATGCACTCATTGGTGGGTTTATGAAAGAATCACAATTGTTAAAGATTTCCAGGAATCTAAAAGTAGTGTACTTAAGAGGTAGAAACAATGATGATTAGAGCAATGAGGGTTGATATTATTGATGAAATCTTTTTTCGTATCCTTTACTGTGATTATGAAGTCACTCCATCTCACAGTTGAGTTGGTCTTCCTCTTTTCCTACTGCTTTCTAGTTTTCTCAACATTACCATCTTTTCCAAAGGACCCTGCCTTTTTATGATATGCCCAAAGTAGAAAACCTATTGTTTCTCTTTCATTGCTCAACCTTCCCTTGATTTCTTTGATGCAGTGTCCACCATTTTTGCATATGCTATAATAGGCCTGTTATTTTTATATAATATAATTTGATCTGTTTTCTTTTAAGAACAGATTAAACAATAGAGAAATTAATATAAAAAGTGAGTATTATTCTATTTAAATAAATATAAAACTAATACAATAAACAAATATAATCATATTAACATACAAAATTTTACATTGAGACCCATTTAACTAAAATGATTTCCAGCAAAAAACAAAACTAAAGACCAAAAAGCTTTATTTTCAGACAATCAAGATGAGTTGTTTATGATATAAGCAGATGTAAAATGAATAAATATTATATATTTATTTATTTTATCCCTTTTATTTATTACTTATTGGTGCTTTTATGGCTGCATGAAATGTCTATCCATTTATTAAGTTCTTTAATTTCTCTTAGTATTGTTTTTGTTTTCACTGTATGTTCTTGCATAATTTTAAATAAGTTTGTTCTTGTGTATTTTATTCTTTTTGAGGTTTTTGTGAATAAAATTGTTTCCTTATTTTATTTTAAAATTATTTCTTCTTATTACAGAGAAATATAATTGTTTTGCTATATTTGATTTGTATCCTGTTAGCAATTTATTGTACTTTTCAGTGCATAATTTTCATTGAGTTACTAAAATATGTTCTATTTTTCATTGGTATTCTTGTATTGAGTCAACATTGTTTTCACATTTTCCCCTAATTTTTAAATGTAGGATTTATTTTTAAAATATTTTTGATGTTCATTGTTTTTCAGTTCTGAAGTTTATCTTCTATGTCTAAAATGTGAGCAACATCAAAGGCAATTTAGTGTTGACTTCTTTTTATCCTGTGTATAGTCACACTTTCTTCTTTCTTTTCATGCCTCTTATTATGTTGTTGAAAACTGCATGATGATATATGGATTCTGCTTTCCCAAGAGTTATTGGTGTTGCTTTTTGTTTCTTTGCATGTTTGGTTAGTGACTTGTCGGGAATAATTCTGTACAGTCTGACACTCTCACAGCATGTAGTCGCAGATCATTCTGCAAGTGTTTTTTTAATTCTTGTTTTTCTCTTTAAGATAGTTTTCTTAGGGAACACTTGTATGTCAGCTTAATTTAGTAAATTGTGTTTAAATACTAAGCCTGTAAGGTTTCTACCTGTTGTCATTGGATCTTTGATAGTGATGGAGTGTGCATTTCTAATTCAGAAAGCTTTCTCTGGACTTGACTTTCCTCTCCACTCTCCGTGTCTTTCTACAGCATGTTCACAAGCCTCATATTCATTCAGGGACATGCAGAAGTTGGACTTGTTCATTTCTGGTCTCTTTTGAGCATGCATGCAGCCTTGCACATGTGTGCATATTTCCAAACTGTCAGAGATATATGGAGGATCATCATGGTTCACTATAGTTCTTTGATTCATAGGATATTCCTCTAAACTTTCTTGCTCATCTGCAGGTACTTTGTTTATGGTATCCAGAATTACACCCTCAGGCAAGTTGGCAAATTAACCATTTTTATGTTTGTGCCCTTGAGTTTGCTGTTGTTTTTGACAATAATGCCACTGACCTTGTGTTTTTCCCTACTCCTCTCTAAATCAAGTTTCTACCTCCAGCAAGAAAGCTTCTGATTTTCATGGCTCTCCTTGCCCTGCTAGCATTGCACTGAGAGTTCTGGGTATGGGGAGGAGCTGAGAGCAGCTCTGATTAGAACCACACTGTGCTTATCTGGGGCTAGTCACTTTTCTAGAATAAACAGTATAAAATCGTTATAAGAACCATTTGGAAATGGAGTCTTACTAGAATGGTCTTGAAGAAAATTTATCAGGGTCATCGCTATTTTGGCCGAGGGAATGTGCTAAGCTCCTCACTTAAATGCTCTGAAAGTTCTCCATAGTAAAAAAGCAGGTGGCCAGATTTGCTGAAGCACTGCTTGTCTGCATGGTATTAAGGTGTTTTAGGAACATTCCCACTCGTGTGAGGCCTTAGTGTCACTCAAAGAACTAAAAATTTTAACACGGGCTTAACTGGATGCATAAAAGGGCCCTGTAGCTTGTTGGGTGGTGTTGTAGTAAAGTAAAGAACTCAAGTTTGGTTTAGCTCACATCTGCGTAAATGGGTGGGGTAGGGTAGAAAGACCCCACATTACCAGAAGTAATTGAAGAGAATGTTATTCTGAAAATATTTGGTGGCCAACACATAGAAACCTGGTACTGTACTTCAGTAAATTAATTGATAATGAGATTTGACACACTATTCCTGAGTTTGAGATTTGCCTATGCTGTAGGTTAACACAAGTAAACTATGTCCTTTTCAGATAGCCAGCCTTCTGAATATGTTACTTAGATATAAACATGATACACCATATTTCCCAATGTATAAGATGCACCCTTTTTTGGAAAATTTGGAGTCTAAAAACTGTGTGTGTCTTATACCATGGTTGTGGCATTTCAAATGCCAAAGATGAACTGGACGAGACAATATATGAAGATGGTGATTCGTCCTCAGACACAGATGAGGACAAGCTAATGGATAAAAGTTTTGACAATAATGAGAAGTTGATTAATTTTATGATGAATAAAACTGGAGTTCAATAACTTTATGTAATACATATTTTTTCAAATTCAGGCCCCAAAATTCAGGTGCACCTTATACATGGGAGCGTGTTATACATGGGGGAAATATGGTAAGTTTCACTAGAATATGCTATGGAATTCAGTGAATACTTATATCCTAAAATACCTTTTGACCATTTTTTAAAGAATATATATACTTAAATAGAGCTACAGATTTTAATGATGGAGAGAAGTATTGAGTTATGAAATACCTGTGAATTGTTGCTTTTTCCCAGTTCCTCAAATGGGATATACTCTCTGTATTTACTGGGTCTTAGCATATACTGTGCTCCCTTTTCCAGGCTAACTCCTAATCTTCTCTCAGAATGCAGATCTGCCATTGCTCTATGGAAATTCCTTTGATATCCTTGACTTGGTCCATCCTTCCTATCGTTTGTTATCATCTCACTGTATGCTTGGAAAACATCTGGCACAGAGTAAGTGCTAAATATTTAATAAATAAAAGAAAAATAGATTAAAAATTTCAAGAAACTTGAACACTTTCAAAGACACAATTAATGATATTGATTAAATTTAGCTTAAAATGTAACCTGAAGGAGAGGAACAGATTTACAGACATTTACACTGCTTCCTATGGCAACACGTGCTCAGCAGATCCAGTGCAGCCCATAGCACCTTCTTGCAATAACCCATATGACAGAGTCACCAAAATAACTCCAGCTAGGGCCTCAATTTCAAAATGATCCAAACTGACTGTGCCTCTCAACACAATCTTTCCCAAATTGTGTTGTCTATCTTCATAAATGACACCCTTTTACCACCTCTTGGTCAAACCTTGTTTGACTAATCCTGCTTACCACCATGCTTTGTTATTTCTACTCTGCAGCCTCACTGCTACTCCTTTGTTCAGGTCACTAAAGTCATCTGTCTTGTAGCTTTCATCACCGTCTGATTGCAAATCTCAACGTGAATTAGAATTTTTTTCTAAATGTTATTTTAACAACCTCATTCTCATGTTTAAAATTCACTTGCTTAACGGAAGACAGTTTGACTTTGGGTGATGGGTATGCAATATAATCAAATATCAAAATAACCTGGAGATGTTTTCTCTGAACCTATGTACCCTGATTGATCAATGTCACCCCATTAAAATTAATAAAAAATTTTAAAAATATTTACTTGCTTGAAAAACAAGACAATTTTTCAATATGCCACCTGTAATCAGGGCTTTCTCTTTTTTGGTCGTTCTTTTCTTCTTTACCTTTGTTCCCTAGGATTTAATATCTACTTCTCTAAGTATTCATAGATTACCCAATTTCTATTATGTTTTGCTATGTGGTAAGGTAGAGTGTCCCTTCATTACTATAATGCAAAAATATGTAGGATCTTATGCTTTTATTTTTTTCAAATAAAAGTTAAAAATTATGTCACAGCTACTAGAACTTTCTGTAGAACTAGAGAGCTGCTACTTGGAATATACCCTTGTTCCCCTTACCTTTTTCTGCACATGATGAAATTTATTGTAATTTCTAGCAGAAACAAAGGAGGAACTGTAGGGGCGTCTAGTTGCTTTGGTCCCCCATTGTTTGCTTTGGAAGTACAATGCCTATTTTCAGGATCAAATATCTTTCCAGGCAAACACACCCTTCTGCTAGGAGAGAAATTTTTAGAATACTGTCATATGACCAATTCCTCTTACAGCCCAAAACTCAATAAAAATTAGTGTCAATAAATAATTCTTTAGCTATTATTAGCAAGACAAGTAATAATAAGTGTTGGAGAGGTTATGGAGAAAAAGAAATCCTCATACACTGCTGATGGAAATGTAAGTTATTATAACCACTATGAAAAACAGTATAGAGGTATCTCAAAATATTAAAAATAGAGTGATCGTATGACCCAGAAATCTCTCAGTATCTACCTGAAAAATTTGAATGCATTTATTTCTAAAAGAATTTGTACACTTATGTTTATTGTAGCATTGTTCACAGTGGTCAGGACATGAAACAACCAAAGTGACCCTCAATAGATGATTGAATAAAGAGAATGTAATACATAAATACTATGATATACTACACAGCCATTAGAAAATAAATAAGTACTTCCATTTGCATCAACATGGATGGATCTTGAGAATATTATGCCAAGTGAAAAAAATTATATGGAAAAATTCAAGACCATAGAATTTTACAGACATATGGGATATAAATCTGAAAGCAACAAATGAACAAAGAAACAAAAACTTTCAGACACAACAACAGTGTGGTGGTTACCAGAGAAAAAATACAGTTGAATGAGGTAAAAAATGGTAAAGAGGGTCAAATGCATGCTAATATAAGAACATTTCAGTTAAGGTGGTGAACACATATTTCAAAATACAGAGAAGGCATTATATATTTTAAACATATAATTTTATTAACTAATGGTATCCCAATAAATTTAATATAATTTTTAAGTAAATAAATAATCTCTAATTATCATACTCTGTGTTTTCATTTATATTTGTAATATTTGGAAATATCTCTTATATTTCTATTATTTTTCTATTGCATGAATTTGGGAATGTGGATCTTGAAGCATTTTATCTGCTGCCTTTTTGAAGGACTTCTTTAATGTTTCTCTTCACAGTAGAATTTTTATTTTTTATTCATTTGAGAGAGACAGAGAGAGAGCAAGAGAGAAAAGGGGAAAAAAGAGGAGCAGGAAGCTGATCAACTCCTATATGTGCCTTGATCGGGTAAGCTTAGAGTTTTGAACTGGCGACCTCAGCTTTCCAGGTTGACGCTTTATCCATTGCACCACCACAGGTCAAGCAGCTAAACTCTATCATTGTTTCAAGCAAGATAATAAATGTATTCATCTTTTAAAATAAATATTTTTAAAACATTTTTAGCATTTTGGAGATAAAGAAAAGGCTGGTAGTCTTCACCACTGTGACTAAATCAAATCTAAAATAAAAATAATTTAATGGATTTTTCTGACAAACACTATATTGTTCTCTTGTAGTCAATAAGATATGATTTGAAGCCCGGCCCAGATAGCTTGGTTGGTTAGAACATCATTCAGAAGCACAGAAAATATAATTTGATATAAACCTTTTTTATCTCCTTTTTATATCTGCCTCCCCAGAAAATAAAGTAATATGAAACTTAATTCTTTGATTATTAACATCTTTCTGAAATGTCAAATTTATTAAATTTTACACATACATATAAACCATTATTTAGAGTTAACCTTATTTTTTTAATTTTTAAAAATTACATTTATTGAGGTGACATTGGTTAATAATATTATATTACTTTCAAGCGTACAATTCTATAATAAATCATTGGTATAATAGCTTTGTATGTTCATGACCTAAAGTGTAGTTTCTTTCCATCAACATATAGGTGACCCTTTTTACCTTCATCAGCCTCCCCTTACTCTTGTTTCCCTCTGACATCCAACCTACTGTTTTCTGTAACTATACGATTCTTCTGTTTGTGTGTTGCTTTCTATTTTCAATCCCACATATTATTTTGGGGGGAAACTCCATACTGTTTCCATAGTGACTGTACAAATTTACATTTTTACCAGCAGTGGATGACACTTTTTTCTCTACAGCTTTCCAACACTTGTTATTTTTTATCTGTTTTTTAACAGCCATTCTAACAGGTGTGAGATAGTAGCTCTGTGGCTTGATTTTCATTTCTCTTGTAGCTAGTGAAATTCAGCATCTATTCATGTATCTGTTGGCCATGGCTGTCTTCTTGAGAAAAGTGTCTTTTCACATTTTCTACCCATTTTTAAAATTGGACCTTTTCTTTCTTATTATGTTGTTAAGTTGTATGGGTTCTTTGTATATTTGGATATTAGCCCCAGATTGGAGATTTTGTCTGCACATATCTTCTAATTTTTTGTTGGTTGCCTTTTACTTTTGTTGATTGTTATTTTCACTGTGCAGAAACATTTTGGTTTGATGTAGTATATTCATTTATAAAAATAAATTTATTTTAGAATTTTTATATTATTTGAGTTAATTTTTGGTCTTAGATTATTAGTTTCAAGAGCGAGTTTTATGGCATATGCTTTAAGTTTTTGAGTATTCAAATATTAATTTATTTGGCCCTTATAAAAACATGATACTTTGCCTGAACAAAATGTTTAAAGACTATTTCATTATCTTAGAATTCTGTCATATTTCCCCACAATACTGAACATGAGGTGTCTGAAGCCAATGTTTTAGAAGTCAGAAACAATAGATAAGACTGAGTGTAAACTTTTCTCAATAACTCTGAGCATGATTCTGTGAGTTCTTTATATTACAAACAGAGGTTTTAGATTGGGTATTTTTGTTTAGTTTAATTGTGTTTTATTTTCCCTTAAGAACTTCTCTCTGAAACTTTACTGTTTAACATAACTTTTGAAACCAAGGTTGACCTTTGACTAAATGTCACTTGAATGTGTCTATGAAAAGCATACAAGTAGTACTTAAACTGCCTGCAGGTTGCACAACAAACATCAATGAAAAGAACAAAACTAAAGACTCAACACAGAAATCATTACTCCCATGAATACTCTAGTCTCTGGAGTCTCATCTGTGTCTTCTATAAAACACTGCTGTAATTAGACACACTGAGGAGACACCAGTGCTTCCAGTACATGAACTGTGAAGGGAAGGCTGCATGACTGCCTTTCATACCCAGGGGACCTGGAGACACACTCAACTCATTTAGGGTAGAGTGGGAGGCCAAGATCCTGTGCATCCCCTATAGACCCACTGGCACAACATTAATAAACATCCATCTACTTATCCCCTCACCACTTCCAGGGTAATCATACTCAGAAAATTTTAACGGTGACACTTGGCCTGACTGAAAACTGAGTAAAAGCGTATTTTCCTCAAATTACCTGATAATTTGTATTTTTTTAAGTGAGGAGTAATTTGTTCTTTTTTTTTTCCTTTTTTTTTTTTTATAGAGACAGAGAGAGAGTCAGAGAGAAGGATAGATAGGGACAGACAGACAGGAACAGAGAGAGATGAGAAGCATCAATCATCAGTTTTTCGTTGAGACACCTTAGTTGTTCATTGATTGCTTTCTCATATGTGCCTTGACCATGGGGCTACAGCAGACCGAGTAACCTCTTGCTCAAGCCAGTAACCTTGGGTCCAAGCTGGTGAGCTTTGCTCAAACCAGATGAGCCCACGCTCAAACTGGCGACCTCAGGGTCTCAGACCTGGGTCCTCTGCATCCCAGTCTGACGCTCTATCCACTGCACTACCGCCTGGTCAGGCTGATAATTTGTATTGTCACTGCTACTCCTTCTTCACTGTGAATTATGGAGATTTCCCTGTGTATTATACAGCTACATTCAAAGTGACTATTGTCTTCTGATCTAATGATCTTCGGAAGAGCAGGATAAAAAGACAGAGGGTGTCTGAGGACACAGGAGAAACAGGCAAGGCAATTAGAAGAAAGGCAGTAGATTTCAGATGATAAAGTTATGTGTAAATAGAAAAATACAGAGAAGACCAAGAAGAGGAGGAAAAGGCTGGGAAGCTGGTAGGAGGAGGAGGAGACCACAGAGAGATGAGTGGGAACACTGCTGCAAAGGCCATGGGGCACTACTGAGGACCTTATGTTATTTCTTTTTATAGAAAGGACATTGAGAACCCCAATGTGGCCTTGAGTTCTCCAAGGCCAAGAGGTACTACATTTTCCAGCCAGACCACAGACTACAGACATTGTTATAAAGCCAGGACCTTCGTGCAATGTGGAAGATAAGAAACAGACAAAATAAAAATAAAATCTATAAACCTGACAGGAAATAGATGGAGGAGAAATAAGAGACCCTATAAGAGGCTTGTGGATGAGAAAAACAAAGGGGGAGGTTTGTTTGTGTAGCAAGGGTAGTTCAGAAAGAGTTCAAAAAATGTTTGGAGGGAAAGCTGACATCTGAGTTCTGAGGACAACCTTTCCTGCTAAGACATCCTTTCCCTAACAAAGCTTCAATGCTGCTGCTTCTGCCCATGCTCTTCAAGACAATTCTCTGCCATGGGCCAAGCAAAGTGAGAAAGAGAACCCAGGTGGAAAGATACCTATGGTTGGACGAATTAGGATGGAGAAAACTTCTGGAGAGGATCTGGAGGCAAGAAGTAATGCTCCTACTGGGCACTCTTGGAACCTGCAAGCCAGGCGAGTGCCAGGCACCATCTTTAACCTCAATCAGTTTCCTTTTTGATTTTTGAGATAAGAAGTTAAATCAGGCAAAAGGGAATATGTGCAACTTTGTAACTATTCCCATTTTTCTTTTCCTACAAGGGTTTCTCCCCTCCATTACCCTCTCTCAATTGTCAATTCTCTGTCATTCAGCTACCTTACTTCTAGCATCCCATCATCCAGCAGAAGAAGAGCCCTTGTCCTTTCACAGGCTCCCAATCTCGTCCTTTGCAACCAGAGCTGGCAGCACACGGAGGGCTCAGGCTGGCTGGGTGAGCTGCAGACTCATCACTGGAACAGTGTCTCAGGAACCATCTGCTTTCTGTTACCATGGTCCAAAGGTAATTTTAGCAAGGAGTAACTGAAAAACATCCAGGTGTTATTGCAGTTGTACATTCACAATTTCCCCCTAAAAGTGCAGGCATTTTCCAGTCCGTTTTAGCTTGAATGTGAATTTGCTTTTCCAAGATAATAATTGCCAGAAAGAGCCAAACAGGGAAGATGACATATGGGCTCTAACCATTATTCAATCTTCCTGACCTTCTGTTCAGTAGGCCTTGGCTAACTTTTTCTTCCTTGCTTCACCTTTACCATTATTCCCAGTCTAGTGTCACCTCACCACAAACAAAGAACCTACTTATGCATATCTCTTCACAACCGTGAATATATTCTTATATTTTGAATCCATAAAATTGTTGTCACCTTTTGATGTTTTTTGTACCATGCTTGGCCTCAGGAACAGCTTTCCAACCAGGATCTGCACCTCTTTCTCCCTGACCTATGTGTTCACATGGTCTAACCAGGACAACTTCTCAGTGTGCTCTTTCTGATTGGTCTGCTGTCTTTCTAACAGTCTTTCCATCTAGCCATTTCAAATTAATTATTTCAACATTTCTTTATTATTTTTACATTTTTATCCTATAGATTTCCTCTTGATTTTGTTCCAAAATAAAGTCTTTCATGTGATTCACCAGAATATGTTTCTTTCCTTGAATCCTTTTACTATCTAGATTGTTGACTTTTACTCTGTACAATTTCTTCCATATTGACTCCCTCTTCCTTGTCCACCCCCAGATCTCTTTGAGGTCCAGGTATCAAGTGGCTTTAAAATGCATTCAGGGAAGGCCCCAGAGAGTTTTTTAAATACAGCATATCAAGGATTAGGTTTCCTGAGTTTTCAAGGAAATTCCTGGAAGCTGTCTCTAGGAGCTGAGAGTCAGGCTCAGAATGTCTGTAAGATGCCTAATCACTACCGTGTTGTGTGGTGGCGCAGTGGATAAAGCGACACCTGCCCTCGGTTTCTGTCAGGCCTCCTGCAAGGAGGGAAGTCAGATCTCGAACAACAAGGTGAGCCCAACCTCCTCTCCCCTCACAACTTTAGTGCTTTAATTTTGTTTTGAGTTTTTACTCTTTGTTTTCCCTTTAAACACAGAATAAGAGGCTAGAAGATGAGTGTAGGTTCAAGACTTTTTAAAGTCAAGAGAAAGAATTAATTATTGAAACTGCTATGGTATCCAAGACACAAGCTCTGGCTTAAATGCCTTTCTACACAGTTCTTCTCATATCTTTCGAATGAAGCCACAGGTTTGAGTGGACAAAAGCTCTTATCCTGGTCCTGGCCATCTGCTGCTGCTGTGCCACGTCTCTGGCTTTCATCCAAAACCTGTGTGGGTGATGTGGATTTAGGGGCAGCAGGGTATTCAATGAGGTGAAGTCCTGCCTAATGCTGATGGGACATAATATATTTGAGTAACCCTGATGTGGCAGCTGGACAGGCAGCTGGCCTGTACTGCCAAGTGAAACACAGCAGCCTGGGAAGTTATAATGTATTCACTCACTGGGGTGAGAAAGAATGAGGGTTCCGCTGGGTAATGATAGTCTTCTCATAATTCCAGGGATAATGAATGAGCAGCTGGACAATGATAGGACTGCTATGCACCAAAGGATAAAAGTGAGACTGTACAAATCATAAAAAAGAGTAAATATTCATAGCAATTAAATTTCAAGAAAAGAGAAGGAGAGGATTAGAGGTGCTGAAGAGAAAAAAATGATCGAATGATTTGATAAAAAGGAGATAAGAGAGTGAGATCAGACACATAGACTAGAAATAATTGAAATAAGCACTTTGAAAAATACAGAAGAAAACTCTTAGAAGGTCCCAACCCTGTGAAATGAGAAGCATTAGTTGAGGTAGGATAGAAAGTAAATTTCATAAATTGATATTATTATGTCTCCAATTAGATGGATAACTCATCTCCCTAATATTGATCTGTGTGGCTATAGCAGTTATCCTGGTTATGCTGGTTGTGGTCGGTTCATGGTTTAAACATCATAGGTGAGACTTTTCTTACTTTGTTTCTTTAACTACTTATCTATTTATTCTTTTATCCCTTTATTGTTTTTACTTCTCTCTGATTTCTTGTCTTTTAGATAAAAATCCTCTTCTCCCACAGCTCAAATCAGAATGTCTGTTCTCCCATGCCCCCAAAACACCTCTCTCATGGAGGGCAACACCTAAGAACCCAGGAGTTCAGGAAACCACCTCTGCTCACCACAGAAATCATGGGTCAAAAACAAATTGTTGATAAAATGAAAAATAAGTCTAAACCAAATCTGATGATATTTGTATAACTTTATACATAAAAATCTGGTCTACTTCTTGAACAGGGTTCAGTCAAATAATCAAAGCATTAATTTGCTAAAGTAGTTTGTTCTAACAAATATTCTGACTCATTTGGAAACCTCTTTCTCCCCTCCTCTATTTTGTGACAATTTCTTTTCTGCTTTGACGACCAGTTTATTAATTCTTCAAAGTCTTATTCAGATGCCTGTTTCTGAGTCTTCCTTGGAAGTTTCACTGAATGGCTCAATTGAAATCTCAAAAGAAGTACCAGATGATCTCACTTTTATGTGGAATATAATGAACAAAGCAACAAACAAAATAGAAACATACTCATAAATAGAGAGAACAGGATAATAGCTGTCAGAGGGAAGCAATTTAGGGGGTTGGTAAATAAAGGTGAAGGGATTAAGCAGAGAAAAACCCACATAGACACAGAAAACAATGTGGTAATTACAAGAGGATGAAAGGAGAAGATTCCAAGATGGCGATGAAGTAGGTAGACGTTCAACTGCCACCTCCCAGGACCAAACTGGATTACAACTTAATTTAAGAACAATCATCTTGAAAAAACAACCTTGGACTAAACAAAGAGGAATCTTTAACCAAGGAGCACAGAGGAAGACAACTGAGATTGGTAGGAAGGGCAGAGATGCAGAAAGGGCTGCCCTGCTTCCAGGAGCAAGTGAGGCTGAGGTTCTGGAAAGATAGACTGTGAAGAGGGTCACCCTGAGAGGTGTAGGTCCTCAGCGGCTGGCCTGGAGCTCCAGCATAGAGCCCTAGAGCTTAGAAGAGGTGCCCACACAGCATTTGGAGGTGAAAAGAGCCTTACATCTCTCTTTCTCCATCTTAAAGGACCTGCACAGAAAATCTCATTCATGCCACTTACCCAGGGTTCCTGTGTAGGGAGAGCTGAGAGGACTAGAGTTTCATGAGGAGAGTGTAAAGTTGGTGGCCCAGAGAGAGTCACAGTGGAGGATGGCCTCCGGAACCCTTGTGCTGAGTCATTCTCCAATACTGCATTCACCATCTTTCCTGAGTGGAACAGTCACCTCTGAGTGGCATCTGCCTGGGGGAAAGTACCCGCTTCACCCTTGGAAGTCTCTCCTATCCCAGTCATGAGTTCTGGTGCTGCGGCCAAAGCCTTCCTGAGTCTACAACTGGTGCTTCTTCCTCATGGGAAACTCAGTAGAAACTACCCAGAGTGTGAAAAGACAATACCTCTGGGTCTCAGAGGTTATACCCGCTAGACTTTGGGGGCCACACTGCACTGAGGTCTGCAAAAAAAGTCTGGACATACAGTCATCCCTTGCCATACTGCAGTTCACTTTTTGTGGTCTCACTGTATCATGGGTTTTTAAATTGTATATATATAATTTTGTATTGCAGATTTTTTCACTATATAATGGGATTTTGTGGTATATAAGCATTTTTATATATTTATTATTTTAATTATTTTGTGGTAAAATAAGCATTTTTCAGGCTAAAAATGAAAATATAAAAAATATTTAAAATATTAATTAAAACATGTTAAAGGAATATTAAATTGAAATAACTTTAAATACCAGCTGGAAAAAATTGTGACCAGAAATGGTCCACAATTATAAGCGATTCTTTCCTGATGAAGTCCATCACTCTGCAGTAGATAAGACTATGAAGCTGGGAAAACTACTGGTAGGAAATGGCTTCAATGATATGTCTCCTGATGACATTAATGACTTGATCTATACCACTCACAACCTTTGACAGACAAAGACCTGATGAAGAAGATGAAGCCAGAAAGTGAAGAAGAAACTTGGCCTTTTAAGCAGAACTTCCCCCAGGCCCAGAGTGGGTAAAAGCCAACGTAGGTGTGCATCTTAGTATTTCCATGTGCACCTGGGCCGAGCAGAGGTAGCCACAAACTCTGGATTGCTTGTAGCTCCAAGAAGGTTGCAAAGAGGCCAGTCACAGGCAGTGTCTCCCACTGGTCTGCACCAAATTCTTGCCAGGAAGGCCCATGGTTGGGACATCCAGTGGTCAGCAGTGGAAAGCATTGGTTCAGGACCTAACAACTCTTGCTAGAATGGTATCCTAAGGAAGGTCTCCTCACACCTGATTAGCTGAGGCAAGTTCCACTGTCTGTAATCAGCACTGGCACAACAGCTTATAATCATTGGATAAGGTGGAGCTTCATAGTCAGCCGGCCTAGGTGCTGGATATCTTGCCATGCTGGGCTATATTCTACAAGGGAAAGAAAGACAGGCTTATAGCATGTACATTTAATGTGTGAGTCCCTGTGAGCCTATTGTTAGATCTGGTTGAGGGGCTTAGTCACTTTCTGGGGGGACACAGTCAGCCCCAGGAGAGGACTATCTCAGCCTTTCTTCTTAAGACCTGGCTCTCACCAGCTGTAAGAACTTCTGTAGAGGGGACTGTTGGCCACACTTAATCTAAACCTGCTGCTCACCTTGTTGGGGAGAAATAAAATTTGAGTATTCAACAGTGGCTGAGGGATTAGGCTCTGGAGTAGAGGCCATATTCCCTGTACTGAGTTCCTGACCAAGAGACCGATTAGGTAAGGTGTCCCATTTATGTTGTATTTGCAACCTCAGCTGTCCTGACCCACCAAGTGTGCAAACTGTAGAAGGGTTGGTTGGGTGAGGCCAGTCTGAGCCCACACTACAGTCTTTCTACAGAAGACTCTTTGGGTAGATCAGGCAGCTGCAAGAAGAAGAGGAGGAGCTAAAAAATAGAGACAAATTTTACAGAGCTTGGGGCCTTTATGAAGCTGCTGTCATCTCTAAACAAGAGAAAGCTGACTCTTCTACACAGGTTGGTCCCTCCCACACTACCCAGGCACAGAAAATGCAAACACAAACAGAGAAAAGAGCAGTATCTGCAGATAGGTAGCCCATAGTGGGTTACAAACAACAGATGACACCAACCCAAGAAGATCTAGAGTCAACACAACTAGTAGTGGGTGCCAGACAGCATCAACCCAAGACTCAGCTAGCTATACAAGCAGCATGACCAAAGAAGGAATCTAGCAGACACCAAACACTGTGGACAATCTAGCAGACACCAGACACTGTGGACAATAAATATGCACAACAGTTCAGACATTGAACACTGTGTAATATACATGATTAAGATAGAACCTTAGAGCCAACCATCCTGAAAGAATAACAGTATCCATGAAAATATCAACTGCATTAAATACTCACATACAACAAGAAGGAAAATAGTATCCTGAAGAAATATTCCTAGAACAAGGAAAACAGGTGGATTGGAGATCAGTACCACCAAGCTCATCTTCCTCAAAAAAAACACAAAAGTTCGAAGTCAGATAGTGCTACCTAATACATAGACAAAATAGGCAGAGAAATGCCATCTAAAAGATTCAACAAGAGCACTCCCCAGAAAAAAAAAAACTAAATAAAATGGAAGTAACCAAACAACCAGATGTAGAGATTAAAATAATGGAAGAAAATAATGAGCACCTAAATAAAGAGATAGCAAGTACCAAAATGGACATTGAAATCATAAAGAAAAAAAAAACAGAAATGACAAATAAAATATCAGAAATGAAGACTGCACTAGAAGAAATAAACTGCAGGCTGGATGGAGAAGAAGACAGAATCAGCAATTTAGAGGACAAGATAAATGAAAGCACAGAAGCAGACTAGAAAAAAGAAAAGAGGCTTAAAAATACTGAGGAAAATCTAAGAGACCTCTGTGAAAACATGAAGAGAAACAACATCCAAATCATAGGAGTTCCTGAAGGAGAAAAGAATGAACAAGAGATAAAGAACCTGTTTGAAAAAATCACAGTTGAAAGTTTTCCTAAATTGATGAAGGAAAATGTCACACAAGTTCAAGAAGCACAAAGAGTCCTAATAAAGAGGAACGCAAGGAGGCCTACACCAAGATATATCACATTTAAAATGCAAAGATAAGAGACAAGGAAAGAATACTAAAAGCTGAAAAAGAAAAGCAGTTAATCACCTACAAAGGAGCCCTCATAAGGATGACATCTGACTTCTCAACAGGAACACTTAAGGCCAGAAGGGGTTGGCAAGAAATATTCAAAGTGATGCAAAAAAAAAAAAGCTACAACCAAGACTTTTTATTCAGCAAGGCTATCATTTAAAATTGGAGGAGAAATAAAATGCTTCCTAGACATAAAACAAACAAAAAACTCAAGGAATTTATTATAACCAAATCAGTACTGCAAGAAATATTAAGGTGCCTGCTGAAAAAGAACAAAGGGGAAAAAAAGAAATAAAAAAAAGAGGATTGTAGATTTAAAGAATAAAATGGCAATAAATAAATACATATCAGTAATAAACTTAAATGTAAATGGATTAAATGCTCCAATCAAAAGACATAGGGTAGCTGCATGGATAAGAAAACAGGACCCATACATATGCTGTCTACAAGAGACCTCAGATCACAAGATACACATAATCTAAAAGTGAAGGGATGGAAAAGGTATTTCATACAAATAGAAATGAAAAGAAAATCTGAGGTAGCAATACTTATACCTGACAAAATAGCCTTTAAAACAAAAAAATTTATAAGGGATAAAAACAGTTACTACATAAGGATAAGGGGAGCACTTCAATAGGAAGATATAAACATTTTAAATATTTATGTGCCTAATATAGGAGCACCTAAATAAATAAAGCAGATTTTGATGAACATAAAGGTTGAGATCAACAACAATACTACAATAGCAGGGGATTTTGATATTTCAGTAATATCAATGGATAAATCCTTTAGACAGAAAATTAACAAAGAAATAGCAGCCTTAAATGACATACTAGATCAACTGGATTTAATTGATATCTTCAGAACTTTTCACCCCAAAGCAGCAGAATAAGCATTCTTTTCAAGTGCTTATGGTACATTCTCTAGGAGAGACGACATACATGTTAAGATACAAAACAAGTCTCAATATATTTAAGAATATTGAAATCATATCAGGCATCTTTTCTGATCACAATGCATAAAACTAAAAATCAACTACAGTAGAAAAACTGAAAAACATTTAAACACTTGGAGGCTAAATAACATGTTATTAAATAACAAATGGGTTAACAATGAGATCAAGAAAGAAATCAAACATTTTCTTGAAACAAATGAAAATAAGCATAAAATAACTCAAAATTTATGGGACACAGCAAAAGCAGTTCTGAGAAGGAAGGTTTTAGGATTATAGGCATACCTTAAGAAACAAGAAAAAGCTCAAATAAATAACTTAAAACTGTATTTAAAAGAACTAAAAAAAGAACAACAAAGAAAGCCCAGAAGAAGTAGAAGGAAGGAAATAATAAAGATCAGAATGGAAATAAATGACATAGAGGCAAAAAATAAATAAATAAAAGGTTAATAAAACCAAGAGCTAGTTCTTTAAAAAGGTAAACAGGATTCACAAACATTTAACCAGACTTATCAAGAAAAATAGAGAGCAAACTCAAATAAATAAAAACAGAAAAGTAACTACTGACAACACAGAAATACAAAAGGACTGTAAGAAAATACTATGAAGATTTATATCCCAAAATGTTGGAAAACCTAGGTGAAACAGATAAATTTCTAGAAACATACAATCTTCTAAAACTCAATCTAGATAAGTCAGGAAACCTAAACAGACCAATTACAACAAATGAAATGGAAACCGTTATCAAAAAAACTCCCAACAAACAAAAGTTCTACCATGGATGGCTTCACAGGCAAATTTTACTAAATATTCAAAGAAGAACTAACACCTATCCTTCTCAAGTGATTTCAAAAAATTCAAGAGGAGGGAAGAACTCCAAGCTCCTTATATAAGGCAAGCATTGTCCTCATTCTAAAACCAGGTAAAGACATTACAAAGAAAGAAAACTATGAACATAGATGCTAAAATTTGCAACAAAATATTAACAAACCAGATTCAGCAATACATTAAAAAAAAAGACATACATCATGATTAAGTGGGATTAATGCTGGAGAGGTAAGCCTGGTACAATATTTGCAAATCAACCAATGTGATTCATCATATAAACAAAAGGAATAAAAATCACATGACTATATCAACAGACGCAGAAAAAGCATTTGATAAAATCTGGGACCCATTTATGATCCAAACTTTCAGCAAAATAGGAATACAGGGAATACCTCAACATAATAAAGACCATCTATTACAAACCCATAGCCAACTTTATACTCAAAAGCCAAAAAATCCACTTAAGATCAGAAACAAGGTAGGGGTGCCCTCTTTTCACTACTCTTATTCAACATAGTTCTGGAAGTCCTAGCTACAGCAATCAGACAAGAAGAAGAAATAAAAGGCATTCAAATTAGAAAATAAGAAGTAAAACTATCATTATTTGCTGAGGACATAATGCAGTACATAGAAAACCCTAAAGTCTCAATAAAAAAAAAAACTACTAGATCAGATAAATGAATTGGGCAAGATGGCACGATATAAAATTAATATTCAGAAATAAGTGGCATTTTTATACACCAACAATAAACTGTTTGAAAGAGAAATTAACAAAATAATTTCTTTCACTATTGCAAAAATAAGTAAATAAATAAAATATCTAAGAGTAAATTTAACCAAGGAGGTAAAAGACTTGTACTCAAAAAATTATAAGATATTTAAAAAGAAATCAAGAAAGATACAAATAAGTGGAAGCATATACCTTTGTTTATGAATAGAAAAATGTCATTAACATGTCTATATCACTCTAAGCAATCTATAAAATCAATGCAATTCCTATTCAAATACCAATGGAGTACTTCAAAGATATAGAACAAATATTCCAAAAATTTATATAGAACCAAAAAAGAACACAAATACCCTCAACAATCTTGAAAATGAAGAATTAAGTGGAAAGTATCACAGTTCTTGATACGAAGTTATACTACAAGGCCATAGTAATCAAAACAGTTTGGCACTGGCATAAGAACAGGCATACAGATCAATGGAACAGTACAGAGAACCCAGAAATAAACTCAAGTCTTTATGGTCAACTGATATTTGACAAAGGAGGTAAGAGCATACAGTAGAGAAAAGACAGTTTCTTTAGTAAATGCTGTTGGAAAATCAAACAGATACATTCAAAAGAATGAAACTAGACCACCAATTTACACCATTCACAAAAACAAACTCAAGATGGGTAAAAGACTTAAATGTAAGTCACAAAACCATAAACATCTTGAAAGAAAAAAAAGGCAATATAATCTTCGATATCTCTCATAACAATATTTTTGCTGATTTATCTCCACGGGCAAGTGAAATAAAAGACAAAATAAACAAATGGGACTATATTAAACTCAAAAGCTTTTGCACAGCAAAAGACACCATAAACAAAATAAAAAGACAACCCACACAATGGCAGAACATATTCACCAATACATCTGATAAGGGGTTAATAGCCAAAACTTATAAAGAACTTCTAAAACTCAACACCAGGAAGGTAAACTATTCAATTAGAAAATGGACAATAGAACTGAATAAGCACTTCTCCAAAGAGGACATACAGATGGCCAATAGACAGATGAAAAAATGCTCAACATCACTAATCATCGGAGAAATGCAAATTAAAATCACAATAAGATATCACTCACACCAGTCAGAATGGCACTCATTAACAAAACACACACAGTAAGTGCTGTCGAGGGTGTAGAGAAAAGGGAACCCTTCTTCATTGCTTGTGGGAATGCAGACTGGTGCAGCCACTGTGGAAAACAGTGTGTCATTTCCTCAAAAAATTAAAATGAAACCACCTTTTGACCCAGCTATGCCACTTTTAGGAATATATCCTAAGAATACCAAACCACTAATTCAAAAGAAGTTATTTTATTCCCTTGTTTATTGCAGCATTATTTACAATAACCAAACTCTGGAAACAGCCCAAATGTCTGTCAGTGGACAAGTGGATTAAAATCTGTGGTACATACACACAATAAAATACATACTACGTGGCCATGAAAAAGAAGGAAATCTTATCTTTTACAATGGCATTGATAGACCTGGAGATTATTATCTAAGTAAAATAAGCCAGGAAGAGAAAGACAAATATCATATGATCTCACTTATATGTGGAATCTAATGAACAAAGTTACCTGAGGAATGGAATAGAGGTAGAGGCAGGGTCACAGGGAGCAGAGGACCGCTGTCAGAGGGAAGGGGGATTTGGAGATGGGATCAGAGAAGGTGAAGGGATTAGTGAAATTATATATACATAACACAGAGATACAGATAGCAGGATGCAGGTCCCAGAGGGAAGGGGGGAGGGAGTTAAGGAGAGGGGGACAAAAAAGGTATAATGGGGGACATGTGGGTGGGGTCAAGAGTGTTATATTGAGTGAGACACTTGAATTCATGTTAATTCAATAAATTTAAATTAATAAAAGTTTTTTAAAAGAGGATGGAAGGAAAGGAGGATTGGGGAGGCAGAAGAGTGTCAAGGGGAGATAAACGGCAATAAAAGGAGACCTGACTTGGTGTGATGATCAAACAATACAATATAGAGATGTTGTATTATAGAATTGTATACTTAAAACCCATATAATTTTTTAAACAATGTTACCCCAGTACATGATAAAAAAAAATAAATAAGGGAGATTTTTAAGATGGCGATGGAGCAGACATTTCAACTGTCACCACCCAGGAATAAATTAGAGTTAATATAAATTTAAGAGTAATCATCTTGAAAAACCAAATTTGGACTAAATGAAGAAACATCTAAAGCCAAGTTGTCACAGAAGCCACACTGAGACTAGAAGGAGGGTGGAAACCCAAAAAGTGCTTCCCCACTCCCGGGAGCAAATGGGGTGGAGGGTCCAGAAGGAGTCTCACTGTGCAGAGGTTCACCCTGAGCTCTGAAGGTCCTGAACCCCAGGCCAGACGCCATAGCCTAGAACACCAGAAAGTAGAAGAGGCACCCACACAGCATTTGGCTATGAAAAATGGCAAGTTTTCCATCTGCAAGAAAGAGAGAGGAGCTCCAGAGATGAGGGCACCATCTTAAAGGGCCAACACAGAAAACCTCATTTAAAGACACTTATTTGTGGCTCTGGTGGAGGGAAGTCAGAAAGGAAGTGAGTATTATAAAGAGATTTTGAGTTTGGTGGTCCAAGTAGAGACACTGTGGGAAATGGCCACTGGAACCCCTGTATTTAGTCATTCTTCAGTGCTGTAGTCGCCATTTTTCTTGGGTGGAGCAACCCTCTGCAGGCAGCAGTAGCCTAAAGGAAAGCAGCTGCCTCAGCTTCAAGAATCTCTCCTGCCTCAACCTATGGAGATTAGGACATCCTGGAAAGTATGGCAGGAAGCAGAGGGTACATACGAGACACAGTTTTCTAGCATTGAGTTCAGAGCTTTCCACCACTCTCCCTAGAGTAGAGATTCTCATGGGAGATTCGGTGGAAACTGTCCTGACTGTGAGCAGACCTCATATCTGGGTCTCAGAGGTTACACCCACCAGACTCCCGGTGGACACAATTTAAAAAGCCTGAGAAAAATTCTAAACAGATTAACATCTGGGGCTGAGGGGTTGGAGCCATCCACTACCCTTCCTAATCCCTGAATTGCCCCAGGCTCTATACTTTACCAGAGATTTTATTTCAGTGGCCAAACCCAACAAGCAGCAAGCAGACAGAGGCAGCAGGAGGCAGCTCTCAAGGATCCTTGGACATTTTTCAGACCTTCCTTCAGGCTCAGTGTGGGTAAAAGCTAGCCTAGGTGTGCAGGTTGGGATGTCCATGTGCACCTGGGCACAGTAGAGGCAGCCACAACCTCTGGCTAGCTTGTAGCTCCAAGAAGGTTGCTGAGGGTCACTCATAGGCAGTGTCTTGCACTGGGCTGTACCAGGTTTTCTCCAGGGTCTAGCTGAGGTGAGTTCTGCTTTCTGTGGTCAGCACCTGCACAACATCTTGCAAATGCATTGAATAGAAGGGAGCTTCATGGTTGGCCTCTCCCAGGTCCCAGATATTCTTCCCACAGAGGAAAGGAAGAGATGTGTGGAGCACAGATATTTAAGGTGTGGGTTCCCTGAAGCCAATTGTTGAGACTGTAAAGTGGCTTACCACTTTCTGGGAAGCGGGGGGCAGGGGAGGGCACTGTCAACCTCAGTAAAGGACTCTCTTGGTCTTTCTCTTTGAGACCAAGGGCTCCCTAGCCAGAAGAACTTCTGCAGAGGGGACTGTTGGCCCCACCCAATTTGAACCTGCTGCTCTCCTTGCTAGGGACAAATAGAATTGGGGTGTCCAGCAATGTCTGAGGAACTAGGCTCTGGAGTAGGAGGCTCTTTACACATACTGACCTTCTAACCAAGGAAACCTTGAAGCATGGGGTCCCACTCACATTGTCATCCCAACCTCAACTGCCCTAACCCACCAAGTTTGCAACCTATAGATGGGTTAGTAGGGTAAGACCAGTCTTAGTGCACACTGCAGTGTTTTAGAGAAGATTCTGTGGAAAGACCAGACAGCTTCAAGAGGAGGTGGAGCAGCTAAAAAGTGGAGGCAAACCTTATGAAGATTGGGCCCTTTTACAAAGCTTCTATTACCACTAAGCAGAAGGAAGTTGGCCCTTCCCATACTACCAAGGTACAGAAATTGAAGACAAAAACAACAAACAGAGCAATAGCTACAGACAGGTAGCCCATAGAGGGCTACAACAATGGCTGATGCCAACTCATACTCAAACCATTCAAGAGGACCCAGAACCAACACAACCAGTAGTAAGTGGCACACCAAACCAATGCTAGACTCAGCTAGCTACACAGGTGGCATGCTTGTTGGAGACTGCAAGCTGACAGGGTCCTCATGGTTTTGATTTTTAGGGGGACAGAGGTGTGGGGTACTGGCAGTAAGCTGACAGTCTGCCCAACACCCCACCTCACTTGCTTGATTAAGTTGCTAAAGGCTAGGTTTTTCTCCACACCTCTATGTTAGCTGTGATGTTGGATTGTTTTTACTTCTCCTATTACCCATGTCCCTCAGAGAGACTGGAGGCAGTTTTCTTTCTACACTTTGTTTTGTGTAGTTAAAATGTTATGTATGGTGGGGGGTTTCTGCACTTGGGAGAATTATTGAGTTGTCTTGGAAATGTGATGTGGAATCAGAGATCTATTTGATTTGCTAATGATATTGCTCTGCCCCATAAATAAAGCAGTTTAGGTGTGGAGACTCGCTCTTGCAAGCTATGGGCTATGCAGAGACCTCCCAATTTCATCCTTTTTCTCTCTGAGTTAATTTTTTCATTTTGCACCATTCTTACTCAGGACCTGGACAATTACTAGCCACACTGGTCTGTGGCACATGCCCAAAAGAGGAGTTCAGCAAGAACCAGACACTGGGGAGAATAAATATACACAAGACATGCACCACACAGCATCTAAAACACGTCATCAAGTTTTACCTTTAAAGCCAGCAAGCCTGAAAGAATAACCCCACTTATGAAAGGGCCAATTGTGTTCAAGATTTACATACAACAGGAGGGTAAATATAATCCGCAAAGAACTCAGCTGCCCTGGAGGTTAGTACCACTGAGCCCTCCTTTCTTGTAGAGATGCCACAACAAAATTGAAAGTTAGAGTAGGGCTATTTAATACACAGACAAAGAAATATGACTCAAATAAATCAACAAGAGAAATTCCTAGAAAAAGAACTAAATAAAATGGAAGTAATCAAACTACCAGATACAGAGTTTAAAATAATGTTTATTAGAGTGCTCAAGGATCTTAGAGTAAAAACGGATGATCACAATAAGAATGTATCTTTTTTACTATCACAGGGAGATAGTAGTAAGCATTACAGAGGATATTGAAGTTATAAATAACCAGTCAGAAATGGCAAATACAATATCTGAAATGAAGACTGCACTAGAAGGAAACAACAACAGGCTGGATGAAGTGAAAGATTGAATCAGTGAGTTAGAGGATGAGATAAGCATAAGCGCAGAAGCAGAACAGCAAGAAGAAAAGAGACTCAAAATTCCTGTGGAAACTCTAAGAGACCTCCATGACAACATACAGAGAAACAAGAACCACATCATAGGGGATTCTGAAGGAGAAGAGAACAAACAAGAAATAGAGAACTTGTTTGAAGAAATCATAGCCAAAAGTTCCCTACATTGATAAAAGAAAGTCACAAAAGTTCAAGTAGCACACAGAGCTCCATTAAAAATGAATCTAAGGAAGACCACACCAAAGTTAAGAGACAGAGAAAGAATACTAAAAGCTGCAAGAGAAAATCAATTAATTACCTAGAAAGGAACCCCCATAAGGCTGATATCTGACTTCTCAACAGAAACACTTCAGGCCAGAAGGAATTGGGAAGAAAAATTCAAAGTGATGCAAAACTAGAACCTACAACCAAGACTACTCTATCCAACAAAGCTTTCATTTAAGATCGAATCAGTAATAAAAAGCTTCCTAGACAAAACTAGACTTAAGGAATTCAATATCACCAAACCAGTACTGCAAAAAACTGTTAAATGTTCTGCTATAAGAAAAGGGAAGAAAGGAAAAAATACTTAAGAGATACAGGATTATACATTTAAAGAAAAAATTGACAATAAGTAAGTACATATCAATAATAATGTTACATATAAATGGATTAAATATTTCAATCAAAAGACATAGGGTACCAGCATGAATAAAAAAACAAGACCCACATATATGCTGTCTACAAGAGACCCACCTCCAAACAAAAGATACACATAGACTGAAAGTGAAAGGATGGAAAACAATACACTTTTTGGTAATGAAAATGAAGAATGTGTGAAACGTGATAGAATAGAATAGAAATGCACTTCAAAAATATTATGCTAAGTTAAAGAATCCAGACACAAAAGTCACATATTGTATGATCAACCATATATGAAATATCCAGAACAAAAATCTCCACAGAAACAGAAGAAAAAAGTTACTGGTTAATAGAGATCTGAGATGAGAGAGTGACTGGTTAATGAATATGGAATATTCTTTTTCATGACAAAATTAGTTTGGAAATTGTTAGACTGATGGTGGCACAAAAGTATAATGCACTAAATGTCAATAGATTGTGTACTTTAAAATGGTTAGCTTTATGCCATGTTTCACCTTATTAAAAAAACATGTAATTATGAGATATTCATACAAAAAATAAAAACTCAGAGTCTAAAGATAAGATGTTCCACTAGAAAAGAAGAAAAAAAGATAGAAAATCTCAGAGGAAAAAGTGTATATAAAGTAATCAATAGCCTGACCAGGTGGTGGTGCAGTAAATGGAGTGTCGAACTGGGATGTGGAACCTGTTTTCGAGACCCTGAGATCACCAGCTTGAGCGCCGGTTCATCTGGTTTGAGCAAAGCTCACCAGCTTGGACCCAAGGTCGCTGGCTCAAGCAAGGGGTTATTCGGTCTGCTGAAGGCCCACGGTCAGGGCACATATGAGAAGGCAATCAATGAACAACTAAGGTGTCGCAACAGAAAGCTGATAATTGATGCTTCTCATCTCTCTCCATTCCTGTCTGTCTGTCCCTATCTATCCCTCTCTCTGACTCTCTCTCAGTGTCTTTGTAAAAAAAAAAATGTAATCAATAGATTGATAAAAATTTCTTTGTCAACTACAGATGCAAGAAAAAAATAAGGTAGATGACACTAGAATTTGGAATACTTGGACATATATCTGCTGTTCATCTATAAGGATCACATAAATCACATAGACCAGTCAATTTTAAATTACTTTTTGTACATGGGAAGAAATTGTAGTCTACTGTTATTCTTTTGCATGTGAGTTTTCAATTTTCGAGCATCATTTATTGAAGAGAGTTTCTATTCTGCATTGTGTTTTAGGATCCTTTGTCAAAATTATTTACCCTGTACATGTGGTTTTATTTCTGGGCTTTCAATCTTGTTACATTGGTCAGTGTGTGCTTTTGCCAATACCATGCTGTTCTATTGTGGCTTCGGGCATACTTTAAAGTCAGGTAGTATGATACCTCTGGCTTCATTCTTTTCTTATTAGTTGGCTTTGGCTATTCAGGGTCTTTAGTGCTTTCATACAAATTCGATGATTTTTTGTTCTATTTATTTATAATCTGACATTATGATGTTAATGAGTATTGCATTAAATCTGTATATTGCTTTGGGCAATGTAACCATTTTAACTGTTGATTCTTGCAATCCATAAACACAGAGAACCTTACCATTTCATTGTGTCTTTTTCAATGTCTTAATAATGCCTTGCAGTTTCAGTATATAAGCCCTTCACATCTTTCATTAAGTTTATTCCTAAATATTTTATTATTTTTGTTGCAATTGTAAAAGGATTTTTTTTGTATTTTTCCGAAATGAGAAGTAGGGGCGGGTGGGGGCAGACAGACAGACTCCCACATGTGCCCGGCTGTGATCCACCTGGCATGCCCATTAAGGGGTGATGTTCAGCCCCCCTGGGCATTGCTCCACTGAAATCAGAGCCATTCTAGTGCCTGATTTGGAGGCTATGGAGCCATCCTCAGTGCCCCGGCCAACTTTGCTCCAATGGTGCCTTGGCTGCAAGAGAAGAAGAGAGAGAGAGAGAGAGAGAGAGGAGAAGGGAAAGGGGGAAGGGTGGAGAAGCAGATGGGCACTTCTCCTGTGTGCCCTGACCAGGAATTGAACCTGGGACTTCCACAGGAATTTATTTTTTAATTTTATTTTTAAGGTTTTATTGTTGGCAGATAGGAAAGCAGATATTTGTATACCAATTTTATATCCTTCAAGTTTGCAGTATTTAAACAGTCTTTCTAAGAGGTTTTTGGTGGTCTTTGGGGTTTTCTATATACAGAATCATGTCATCTGCAACAAGGGACACTTTTACTTCTTTCCTAAGATGCCTTTTATTCCTTTTTCTTACCTGCTTGCTCAGGCTAGAACTCCCAGAACTATGTTGAATTAGAGAGGTAAGAATAAACCTTCTTGCTGTCTTTCTGATTTTAAAGAAAAAATTTTCAGTTTTTCACCATTGAGTATGATACTGACTGAGAATTTTCACATATGACCTTTATCATGTTGAGATGCCTTTCTTCTATACATATTTTATTGAGTGTTTTACTCATAAGTAAATGTTGTATTTTATTGAATGCCTTTTCTGCATCTATTGATAGGATCATATGTTTATGTCTTTTCTTTCATTAATGTTGTGTATTATATGGATTGATTTGCATATGTTGAACCATTCTTGTGCCCCAGAAATAAATCCCACTTAATTGTGATGTATGGCTTTTTAAGGTATTTTTTTATTTTATTTGCTAGTATTTTGTTTATGATTTTTCATCTACATTCATCAGAGATTATTGGCTTATAGTTTTCCTTTTTTGTGTTGGTCTTGTCAGATTTTGGTATTAGGGTTATGTTGGTCTCATAAAATGAGTTAAGTAGTATTGCTTTTTCTTCAGTTTTTTGGAAGAGTTTGAGAAGGACAGGTACCAAATCTTTGAATGTAACATTCACTACTGAAGTTATCTGGTCCTGGACATTTATTTTGGGGAAAGTTTTTTATAGTTGTTTCAATTTCTTTATTGCTTATTAGTCTATTGATGTTTTGCAATTCTTCATGATTCAGTCTAGAAAGATTATATAGTTTTATGAAGTTATTTATTTCTTATAGAATACTAATTTTGGTGTCATATAGTTTTTAATGGTATTCTATTTGTATGTCTATAATGTCTGTGGTAACTTGTTTCATTTCTGATTTTATTTTATGAGTTGTTTCTCTTTTTCCCTTAGTGAGACTAGTAAGGGTTTTTTCTAGTTCCTTAAGATGTACTGTTAAAGTGTTTACTTGAAATATCTCTTGTTTCTTGAGATAGGACTGTAATAATAAAAACTTCCTTCTTACTACTGCTTTTGTTGCATCCAGAAGTTTTGATATGTTGTATTGTCAGTCTCATTTATCTCTATATATCTTTTTATCTTTTCTTTTATTTCTTCTTTGACCTGTTCACTTTTTAAAAGTAAGTTGTTTAATTTTTACATTTCTGTGGGTTTTACTACTTTCTTATTGCAGTTCATTTCTAAACTCAAAGCATTGTGTTCAGAGAATATGCTTGGTATAATTTCAAAGTTTTGAATTCATTGAGGCTAGCTTTGTGACCCAACATAGGATTGATCCTTGAGAATGTTCCATGTGCACAACAGAAGAATATATAATCTGATTTTCTGGGATAAAAGTTAGGGAGTAGAAAGTTCACTAACTATGATTTTGTTTTTGTCTGTTTCTCCTTTCTGTTTTGTAAATACTTTTTTTACATATTTTTATGTTTTATGATTCAGTGCAAAAATACTAAGAAATATTATGTCTTCTTGCTGTCATGTCCTCTTTATCATAAAACATAAAAGAAAACAACCTGTACCTGAAATATTATATGACAGTGAAGGAAGAAATTGAAAAAAATACAAAAAAGGTAGAAACATATATTGTGTTTATAATTAGAGAGAATTAACATCATTAAAATATTCATACTACCCAAAGCAATCTATAGATTCAATGCAATTCTTATCAAGATACCAATGATGTTTTTCAAGAAACTAGAACAAATATTCCAAAAATAGATATAAAACCACAAAAAAAACCCTGAAAGTTACAGCAATATTGAGAAAAAAGAATGAAGTTGAAGGAAGCATGCTACTTGATGTTGAACTTTTCTACAAGGACATAGTAATCAAAACAGCATGATAGTAACATAAAAATAGGAATATAGGCCAATGAAAGAGAATGGAGATCCCATGAAAGAGAATGGAGATCCCAGAAATAAACTCATGCCTTGATGGTCAATTAATTTTATTTTATTCTGAGTGTTTGTTTATTAAAGTTGGGGATAGTGAAACAAAAAGGGGCTTAGGATAGAAGAAACAATATGAGAGATTACAGGCACTGCTGTTTTGCTCTCTAGAAATATTATAGGAAAAAAAATGAACTTAGTCATGGAAACATTAGTTCACTGAGAAGTAAATATCAAAATGGCAAAAGTGAGACAATGTAGTGCTGATATTGGCTTACTTACTGAAAAGTCAGAGAAAATGAGCCTAAGAAATAGGTTCATGGGGTTAGCCCTAAAGAGTTGCTGCTATTCATTGCTCTACTGGTTGAAAGTCTCTTAGGATTACTTAGTTTATAATATATATGCCTAAGAGGAAAGAAAAGTTTGAATTTGATCCCAGGAAGTAAAAGACAGGTCAATTAATATTTGACAAAAGAGGAAATAACTTATAATGAGATAAGGACAGTTTACTCAGTAAGGGAAGTTGAGAAAATTAGACAGATACATGAAAAATTAAAAAAAACTAAACCACCTTTTACACCACACACAAGTATAAACTCAAAATGGATTAAAGACTTAAATTTAAGATTAGAAACTATAAAAATCCTAGAAGAAAACATAGGAAGTAAAACCCTGGAATTTCTTTCACCCTGGAACTTTTTATCTGATATATCACTTCAAGCAAAGAAAACAAAAGGAAAAAGTCAACAAATTAAATTAAATCAAACTAAAAATTTTTTGCATAACAAAAAATCAACAAAATAAAAAGAAAATACACTGAATAAGAGAACATGTTCACCAATGATACATATAAATAGAAATCAATATCCAAAATTTATGAAGAACTTAGACAAGTCAAACCAAAAAAAAAAAATCTAATTAAAAAAATGGGCAAAGAAGGTCATAAATGGTTGACTCAGTGGTAGAGTATCAACCCAGGTGTGGATGTCCTGAGTTCTATTCCCAGTTGGGGCACACAAAAGAAGTGACCATCTGCTTCTGCACCTCTCCTTCTCTCTTTTCTCTCTCACTCTCTTCCTTTCTCACAGCCATAGCTCAATTGGCTTGAGCAAGTTGGCCCCAGGAACTGAGGATGGTTCCATAGCCTCACCTTAGGTGCTAAATCATGGCTCAAGTTGCAATGGAGCAAAGCCCCAGATGGGCAGAGCATTGCTCCCTATCAGGTTTGCCAGGTGGATCCAGGTTGGGGTGCATGCAGGAGTCTGACTCTGCATCCCCTACTCTCCTAAAATGGGGGGGCAAAGTATCTGAATACACACTTCTCCAAATAGGGAATACAGATAGTCAACACACATATAAAAAAAATCATTAAGCATTGGGAAAAGGCTAGTTAAAACCACAATGAGTTATCATCTCACACCTGTCACAATAGCTATCATCAAAAAATCAACAAACAAGTGTTGGTGAGAATGTGGAGAAAAGAGAACCTCTGTGTACTCTTGGTGGAACATAAATTGATGCAACCACTGTGGAAAGCAGTATAGAGTTTCTTCAAAATATTAAAAATAAAACTGCCTTATGACCCATGGTTCTATGTCTACGAACATATCCAAAGAAAACTAAAACACTAATTAGAAATTACTCATTGCAGTGTTTATTTACAATGGACAAGATGTGGAAGCAGACTAGGTGCCCATCAGTAAATGAGTGGATCAAAACCTGTGGTACATATATAGAATAAAATACTACTCATCCATAAAAAGATCTTACCTTTTGTGACAGCATGGATGTACCTGGAAAGTATTATACCAAATGAAATAAGCTAGTCAGGGAAAGATAAATACATATAAGTAAAATCTAATAAACAAAATAAAAAAAACAAAAAAGGACTCATAGATACAGAAAACAGACTGACAGTTGTCAGAAGGATGAACGTTAGGGGATGAGAGGGTTTAGTGAAAAAGGAACAGGAACTGAGCAGAAAAATAAAACAAAAAAACAAATTCATAGACAAAATAAAATATTATTTTTTACTTTACCTGAATTTATACATATCATATCACCCAAAGTTTTGCTTGTCACATAAAAACTTGTGACAAGATTGAGTACAATCTTCCAAATGTCAAGAGCTACTGAAAAGAAAGTCATATACTATTAACAAATGTAATTTTCTCTTTCAAAAATTGCTATGGCATATTACTTTGCTTGGAGAATAAATTGTAGTATTTATCTTACGTGACGCTGAGATTTGGGTCTGCAGTAACATATAGTTCAGGCAAATGTTTTAAATGTTTTATCTGCCTGAGCAGAGAGGATGGTGCAGTGGACAGAGTCAGCCTGAGATGCAGAGGAGCCAGGTTGGAAACCCTAAGGTTACCAGTTTAAGTGTGGGTTCGTCGGGCTTGAGCACAGGTGCACCAGCTTGAGTGGGAGGTCGCTGTCTTAATTAAGTGTGGGATTATAGACATGAACCCATGGTCGCTGGCACGGGCACTGGCTTAAAGCGCAAGGTCGCTGGTTTGAGCAAGGGATCACTGGTTTGTCTATGGCCTCCCAGTAAGGGCACATATGAGAAGGCAATCAATGAACAACTAAGATGATACAACAAAGAATTAATGCTTCACATTTCAGTTTGTGTGTGTGTGTGTGTGTGTGTGTGTGTGTGTGTGTGTGTGTCTCAAAGAGAGGGATGGATAGGGACAGATAAAGAGAAAGGGAGAGAAATGAGAAGCATCAATTCTTTATTTAAGCTCCTTAAATGTTCATTGATTGCTTTCTCATATGTGCTTTGACCAGGGAGCTCCAGCAGAGCAAGTGACCCTTTGCTCAAGCCAGCAACCCTGAGCTCAAGCCAGAGACATTGGGTTTCAAGCCAGTGAGCTTTGAGCTCAAGCTGGTGACCTGTGCTCAAGCCAGATGAGCCTGTGCTCAAGCTGGTGACCTCAGGTTTTCAAACCTGGGTCCTCTGAATCCCAGTCTGTTGCTCTGTCCACTGTGTCATGGCCTGGTCAGGCAGATGCTTCCCATTTCTGTCCTTTCTTATTTGTTTGTCCCTATCTGTCCCACTCTCTGTCTCTTGCTGTCTCTAATGCTAATAAATAAATAAATAAATAAATAATAAATAATGTTTTTCCTTTGCGACCCTGGCCAGGTAAAACAACACCCTGATACTCTAAGGTTGCAGGTTTGATGCCCAGTTAGGGCACATATAAGAATCAACCAATGAATGCATAAATAAGTTAAACAACAAATTGATATTTCTGTTTCTCTTTCTCTCTCTCACCCTTCCTCTTTGAAATCCATTAAAAAGTGTTGGAAGAACTAAAAACATTGAAAACATGGAAAAAAATGAATGTTTTGCTTTTCATAAATTGTCATCAACATACCCACACACAAATGTGGGGTTAGGAAGACCAGACAAGAGGGATAAAATGAGAAAAAAGGAGCCACTGAGAATGTGCAAGAGAAGAGAGGGTCATGCGGAAGAATATCAAGTTGGGTGCCTTCTGATTTAACAGAGGTTATAATAAAAGACTGAGGAGGTAAAATAACCTTTCAAACCATATGGTGGCTTTTTCAAAGTAATATAAAGAAAGCTGAGGTAAAGAAAAACAGCTGAGAGCCAGGAAGACAAGAATAAAAATATGGAAATCAAGTTCTAGAGTAAAAATGACAGGCAGAGTGGGAGGGTCAGGGTGTAGGAGGCACAACTCTTCTCTGATGTGCAATGTGGATGAGGTAGTCTTGTCCCTGGAAGAGGAAGTCACTATAGAGCACTGAGGAAACAACAGTTTGCTGAGTTCAGAGATTAAACACCAGCTCTAAGAAGCAGAAGTTCTATCTACCAGTGAAATGCTGCTTTTGCCACTTCTGTTGCTATCAGATCTCATCCCAGGTGGTAACAATAAGCATAGACACCAGAACGGTAAGAGTAACTCTGACCAGAACTCTGGGTGTGGGTGGTCTGGATGAAAGCATGCTGTGTATACCCCTGAGGGTCTGGGCCAGCCCCTCTCCAAACCTCTTCTTCTATTTTGGAGGCTGAGGATGGAGCCAGAGGTTCTGACACAGGCAAATGTTTCTGCCATTTTGTTCTTGAGACTCTGGGGTGGAGGAGGGTCTTTCCTGAATATTTCTGATTTTTATTTCCTTATCCACCCCTACCCCACCATTCCCTGCTGCTTTTCTCTTTCATTTTTCTTATCCTTCCACTACCCACAGCTTTCCAGGGTCCGACGTCTTTCCATGTCATCCAGATATCATCATTTGTCAATAGCACCTGGGAACAAAATCAAGGCTCAGGCTGGCTGGAAGATTTGCAGATTCATGGCTGGGATAGCGACTCAGGCACTGCCATTTTCCTGAAGCCTTGGTCCAAGGGCAACTTCAGTGATGCAGAGCTGACAGCGCTGATAGAGATAATCCAGGTCTATTTCATTGGATTCACTCGTCTAGTACAGGATCACATCAGTGAATTCCTGTTGACATGTGAGTGCAGTCCTTTGATCTGGGAAGATTACCAGTGATCTATCTCTCTCTGTCTCTCTCTCTCTCTCCATTCTTTCATGCACTCCAGGATCTTTCTGTCCTCCCTCCCAGTTTATCCAGCTGTACGCACACACTTTTGTAGAGCAGTCTTCGTTTTAGACTCCGTACCTCCACAAGGTATTTCAGATTCTTCCTGCTTCTTGCACTCTTGTCTGATAAAGAACCCCCTTTGTTTGTGTATAATTTTTTCTCTTAAACCCCAAGCAAGAAACCCTCACTTTTCCCACCCTGTCCCTGAGTCCCTGATTGAACTAAAGTGTGACTTCCTTTGTTCCCAATCCATCTCCTAAGCATCTCCTGCCTGCCCCTCCTCTCAGTGGAATTATCCCATTCATCCTGGAATGTGTCCTTCCTCCTGACTTCACTACCCTGCTTCTCACATTACCCTATTCTTTCTTCTCACCCACTGTACTTTATTACAACAGCCCTGCCCCATCATTTATGACATGCATTTGTCCCCTGTTCTCTTCTTAATGAAAAGTCTCTTAAAATAGCCCTGGCTGAGTAGCTCAGTTTTAGTGCATCATCCCAAATGCTAAGGTTGCAGATTCAATCCCAGGTCAGGGCATATACAAGACTCATCCAATGAGTGCATGAATGAATGGAAAACAAACTAATGTTTCTTTCTCTTTCTCTCTCTCTCAATGAAATCATCAATCAATTAAAATTTTAAAAATGAAAGTCTCTGAATACAATCATACACCACTTTACATTGAGGATATGTTCTGAGAAACATATTGTTAGATAATTTTATTGTTGTGTAACTATCATAGAGTGCACTTAATCAAACCTAGATAGGATAGCCTACCACACACCTAGGCTATATGGTACATTTTATTGTTCCGAGTCTATAATTCTATACAACACATTACTATACAAAACATATGTAACATTAAATAAAGCAAAAAATAAAAGTTTCCAATCAAGACATGCAGTAAACAAGAGAGGTATAAGGCTATTGCTGGTCAAACAAGGCATATAATTTCATAGCAAACTTGTTTTTTTGTAAATAGGAAGTGTACATTCTAAAATAACAATTAAAAGTATGATAAATACATAAGTCAGTAACATCATATATTATTATTATCAAGTATTATGTACTGTCCATATTGCATTGTTATTCTGATATACCACTAGCAGCAAAATGGGTTTGGTTAAGCCAGCATTACCACAAACACATGAGCAATGCACTATGCTGTTATGATGGCCATGATGTCACTAGGCAAATAGTAATTTTTCAGCTTCATTATAACCTTAAAGAACTACCCTCTTACATGTAGTTTGTTGTTCATTGTAAAGTCATTGTGGAGCACATGACAGTACTGAATAGGTTTTTGACTCATTTCATGTCTCAAACTTTTCTCCCCACTCAAATCCAAAAGTCTCGTTTCTTTCTTCATCCCTTTTTTTCTTGTTGGCTTTTAAAATCTTTCTTATGTTTTTCTTCTATCCAGATCCCTTTGAGGTACAGGGTATAGCTGGCTGTGAGCTGCGTTCTGAAGAGATCATAATAAGCTTCCTGAGGGGAGCTTTGGGAGGAGAAGATTTCCTGAGCTTCCAGAATGATACATGTGTACCTGCCCCAGAGGGCGGCAGCAGAGCACAGTGGTTCTGTGTGCTTTTCACTCAATACCAAGGTCTCTCTATTATTTTAAAGAGACTCCTCTTAGACACCTGCCCTAGATTTCTCTTGGGGGTTCTCGATGCAGGGAAGACAGAACTGCAGAGACAAGGTAAGACTTTTTTCTCTCCAAGACTTTTCTACTTCACTTTCCACCACCTCTTTAAATTCAAAGGTGGGGGTTCCCTAAGAAGAGAGGAGGTTCATCAATAAATTACTAGAATTCAAAAAAGGTGGGAGGAGTCACCAACTTCTTGGTCTCTGAGTTCTTATGCTCTAGATTAGAGTCATTATGTGACACTGTCCTGCTCTTTTCTATCCCAGTGAAGCCTGAGGCCTGGCTTTCCAGTGGTCCCCCTCTTTTGCCTGGTCATCTGCTCCTGGAGTGCCATGTCTCAGGATTTTACCCCAAACCTGTATGGGTGATGTGGATGAGGGGTGAGCAGGAGCATCCAGGAACTCATCAAGGTGACATCCTGCCCAATGCTGATGGGACGTGGTACCTCCGAGTAACCCTGGACGTTGTGGCTGGGGAGGAGGCTAACCTGAATTGCCGAGTAAAGCACAGCAGCCTGGGCGGCCAGGACATCGTCCTCCACTGGGGTGAGAAAGAACTGTCTTTGGCCGGAAATGGGAAGAGATGGTCCACAAATATGGAGGGAGGGGCGAGGAAATGGTGAGGCTTAGTGGGTGTGACAGAGAAGCAAGGAAGGAGAGAGAAAAAGTAAGAAGGAGGAAAAACAAGAGAAACAGAAAGAGAGAGATGAAATAAGGCAGCAATTTTCAACTGGTGTGCCACAAGAATTTTGAAAACATGCAACACCTAACTATTTAGTCAGGGGCACTGACCTCTTTTCTCTTAGACCAGTGTTTCTCAAAGTGTGTGTCCTAGAAGATTTCCGGGTGCGCCCTATGGTATTCCAGAGAAATATGTGCCTTTGGGAGACCAAAAAAACAACAGGGTTTTTGGAGTTTAGATTTTTGTGGAACAGAGGTATGGGGAACTGGCTGTAAGCTGACAGACTGCTCAACCCCCCACCTCATTTGCCTGATTAGGTTACAAAAGGCTATTAAGCTGTTTACACTACCCCCCATGTTCTCTGGAAAGACTGGAGGCAAGTTTCTTCTATCCTTTGGTATAAAGTTAAGATGATATGCATGATGGGGGTTTTGGATTGATGATTAAATATAAAAAATTGTCTCTTTTTTTTTTAGAAGGACAGAGAGAGAGTCAGAGAGAGGGATAGATAGGGTCAGACAGACAGGAACGAAGAGAGGTGAGAAGCATCAATCATTAGTTTTTCATTGCCATTGCAATACCTTAGTTGTTCATTGATTGCTTTCTCACATGTGCCTTGACCATGGGCCTTCAGCAGACCGAGCAACCCCTTGCTGGAGCCAGCGACCTTGGGTCCAAGCTTACGAGCTTTTATTGCTCAAGCCAGATGGGCCCGCGCTCAAGCCAGAGAGCTCGGGGTCTCAAACCTGGGTCCTCTGCATCCCAGTCCGACGTTCTATCCACTGCGCCACCGCCTGGTCAGGCAAGAAATTGTCTCTTGAAGCCTTTTGGATTTCTATAAAAGAAGAGTATGTGGCAATATCTAAAAAAAGCTTTGAACATTTTATTACAATTTTCAACATCCTATTTATGTGTATTAGGATTTTCTATTCTCAACACAATTGAGTTAAAAAAGAGGAATTCTTCAATGTATTGACGAGGAAATGAGAGTTTGCCTTTCAAATATATGCCCAAACATTGAAGAAATCGCTAGGATACATCAGGCTCATGTTTCTCTTAAACACAAGAATGAAAAAACTTAACATGTTTTACCTGGGGTCTGCCGAATTTACTAAATCTTACTAAGAATGTATCTATATATATAAAAAGATAACATTTTTGTCATTATTTTATTTTTTAACCCCTCTTTTTTATGAATTCTAAAAAGCATAACTCAAAAAATGTAACATAAAAATGTTTTTTAATGTCAGAATAAATTTAATTTTGTATTTATTTTATTTAATTACCATAAAAGCACACTTGTACTTTATATTTTTCTTTAATATTTGACTTAATTATTATAACATATTTCTCAGAAATTTGTATATAGCATGCCTAAAATTATTTGCACTATGACTTCACAATGTTTGAGAACCACTGCCTTAGACTGTCAAATAAAAATGACAACAACCAACAAAACAATAGCTATGCACAGTGAATAAGTAAAAATTTTATCAATTTTTTTGTCACATCAGCAAAAACATTATATATATATATTTGGTAGGCCACAGAATTTTAGTAATTTGAGTGTGCCATAAAATAAAAAAGGTTGAAAATCACTCCCTTAAGGTATAAAGGAGATAAGAATCATGGACCTATAAATTAGGTGACATGAGGAAGAAAAAGTAATAGAAGATAGATATGGATTATAATGTTAGAGAATCTGAGAGCGGAAGTTGGATATGCGTTTACATCAGAGGAGGTGAGTGATAGAGCTGACAATCAGGTGAGCAAAGGAAGGACAGGAGACTCAGGATTGGGTATTGCAGTGACATCTGTGTGTCTTCTCCCAATTGCCAGGACATTCTACAACCACCACAGTGATCATTTTGGCTATAATATTTCCCACCTTCATTCTTTTGATATGTCTTGCATTATGGTATTTGAGGCACCGGTAAGTTTTTAATACCTTATTTTTCTGTCCACCTCCCACTCTTTTATACCATTTTTATTTCTTTACATTATTTTAGCCTCAATCTTTCTCCTTTTAATTTATTTTTTTAGTTCTTTATTATTTTTTTCTTTTATTAATTTTAATGGGGTGACATTAATAAATCAGGGTACATATGTTCAAAGAAAACATGTCCAGGTTATCTTATCATTCAATTATGTTGCATACCCATCATCCAAAGTTAAATTGTACTCTGGCACCTTCTATCTGGTTTTCCCTGTGCCCTTCCCCTCCTCCCTATCTCACCCTTCCCTCCCTCCCCCCACCCCATAACCACACTCTCTTGTCCATGTCTCATAGTCTCACTTTTATGTCCCACCTATGTATGAAATCATGCTGTTCTCAGTTTTTTTCTAATTTACTTATTTCACTCCGTATAATGTTATCAAGGTTCATCCATTTTGTTGTAAATGTTCCGATGTCATCATTTCTTATGGCTGAGTACTATTCCATAGTATATATGTACTAAAGCTTTTTAATTTTTTTAATTAACATGGTTAACCAAACCATACAGGTTTTAACTGTACAACTCAATATAATACCATCTGCACTTTGCATCATGGTTGAACCACCCCCCCAGCAAATTCTCTTTCCACCCACTTTCCCCTCCCTTTGTACTCTTTTCTTTACCACCACTCCCTTTCAGTCTGGCCATTCCATTCCATTCATTGCCATTCCATTGTCTGTGTCTATGTGTTATGTGTTTATGTTTTGGCTAACCCTTTGGCCTTCTTTGATTGAGTCCTTCTTCCCCAGTCCCTCTGACAGCTGTCCATCTGTTCCCCGTGCCTATACCTCTGCAATTTCCCTTTACTTCCCTTCTATTTATGTAAATCTATTTTTTAATTGTGGTAAATTATTCTTGACATGAAACTTATTCTCTTAGTCATTTTAAAATGCATAGTTTAATTGTATTAACTACATTTCCACTTTTGTGTGATCAATCTCTAGTATTCTTTTCATCTAGAAAAGCTAAAACTGTATACCAATTAAACAACAGCTTGTCATTTTTCTGGTCATCTAGGTCCAGACAACCAACATTTCACTTTCTATTTAAATTTGACTACTCTCCATACCTCATGTTAGTGGAATCAGCGGCATGTCTTTTTATAACTGGATTCTTTTATTTAGCACAATGAACTTACGTTTGAGCTATGCATCAGAATTTATTTCCTTTTTAAAGAATGCTGAATATATTCTACCATATTTACCATATTTCCTCATGTATAAGATGTACCCTTTTTCAAAAATTTGGAGTCTAAAAACTGGGTGCATCTCATACAGTGGTTGTATTTTTTACTTGCATCTCCTGCATATTCTCGCTTGTTGTCTTTGCACTCATTGTTTCGCACTTGTTACCAATATATTATGGTAGGTTACATTTTGCCACGTTGTGCTGAAAAATGGCTCAGAAAAGTATTTTTACAGTGCTGAATTCAAGTTAAAAGTGACTCAATTTGCAGAATTGAATGGAAATCATGCTGCTGAACATAAGTTTGGTCTTCCTCCAAATGAGGAATCAATCTGAGACTGGCTATGGGAAGAAAAAACCCTACTGAAAATGCCATGGCAGAAGAAGGTCATGAGAGGCAAGTCAGCAACATGGCCTTATTTAGAGAGGGAATGGAAGATATGGATCAAAGAGTAAAGCGCAATTGGAATTTGCATCCACAAAGATGGTTCAGCATTGGGAAAGAAGAATTGCTGATGAAAAAGAAGTTACTACTTTCAAAAGAAGACACAATTGGTGCTTCAGATTCATGAATCAGAATAGACTAAGCATGCGTACACACACCAGAGTTGCCCAAAAGATGCCTGAAAGCTATGAGCAGAAGGTCCTTGAATTTCACCGTTTTGTCATTCAATGTCAGAAGACACATCAGTTTGAATTGGGACAGATTGCAAATATGAACTAAGTCTCCCTTCAATTTGATTTCCCAAGTAACAAAACTGTTTATAAGAGGGGGGTAAAAATTGTAACTGTAAATACAAGTGGACATAAAAAGAGACATTGCCTGACCTGTGGTGGCGCCGTGGATAAAGCGTCGACCTGGAATGCTGAGGTTGCCGGTTCAAAACCCTGCACTGGTCTGGTCAAAGCACATATGGGAGTTGATGCTTATAGCTCCTCCCCCCTTTCTCTCTCTCTCTCTCTCTCTCTCTCTCTCTCTCTCTCTCTCTCTCCTCTCTAAAATGAATAAATAAAAATGTTAAAAAAAGAATTAAAAAAAAAAGTTTTAAAAAGAGACATTATACAGTTGTTCTAGCTTGTTGTGCCGATGGAACCAAGCTTCCTGCTATGCTGATTTTCAAATGCAAAAGAAGACATTCCTTGAGGAGTGATTGTCCACCTTCATGACAAGGTTTGGATGGGTCAGGATGGGATGAAGATCTTTTTTGAGAAAGTTTGGAAAAGAAGATCAGGTGGGCTCTTATGCAAACCTGCCCTAATAGTGCTTGATCAATTTAGGGCACAATAACACAAAACACAAAGAATGCTGCAGAGCAAAAAACAAAATTTGCCAATTGGAGGCTTGACATCCCAGCTCCAATCACTTGATGTCTGCATTAACAAACCCTTCAAAGCTGTAATGATAGATGAATGGAACCAATGGATAAAGTCTTCTGGGGACAATTTGACACCAGCAGGAAGAGTGAAGAAATCCACTATAAGAGAAGTTTGTACATGGCTGAAAAGATCTTGGGACAATATCAAGATTGAGATTGTTGTCAAGACATTTAAGAAGTGTGGCATTTCATATGCCATAGATAGAATTGAGGATGAGGCAATATATGAAGATAGTGATTCATCATCAGACACAGATGAGGACAAGCTAATGGATAGGAATTTTCATAGTGATGAGTTGTTCAAATTTTATGATGAATAAAAACTTGACTTCAATAACTATGTAATACATTATTTTTTCAAATTTCAGCCCCAAAATTAAGGTGCATCTTACACATGAGGAAATACAGTATATAACATATTTGTTTATCCATTCACCTGGCAATGGGCATTTTGGTTGATTCCACCTTTTGGTCATTATGAATAAGTTTGCTGTGAAATGGCTGTACAACTATGTCTTATGTAAAACTAAAATTGTTTGTGTTCTTAACAGGTCATATCAGGCTATTCCATGAGATTTCATCATGTCTCCTTTCCCATTTAAAATATGTACCCAGAAGACCAGAAGCTCAAGTTGTCAGCCCTGGAGTCAATCTCATTATATTTAATAAATTAATTATCACATTTGATCAACTCAGAATTCTCATAGGTTGTGAAATATATCATAATTGACACACTAGCAGAAAAAAATTAAAAACTGTGAATTTATTGTAAGATGGTATCAATAGTGGGTTCTATCCAGATTTCATAGATGTAAGCTATGAAAAAAAATGCATCTCAGAATAAATAAAGTATATACGGTCCCTGACTTACAATAGTTTCACATTATAATGGTGTAAAACAATACATATTTAGTAAAAATGGTACTTAAACTTTGATTTTTTTTCCCCTGGGTTAGGTATGGGCTCATGATGCTAGGAAGTGTCAGTGAGCCTAACTCCTAGTTAGCCATGAGATCATGAAGATAAACCATTGATAATCTACCGTGTGTTTATTTTGTTAGATAATTTTGCCCACATATAGATTAATGTGTTTTTTATATATATATTTTATTATTATTAATTCTAATGAGGTGACACCAATAAATCAGGGTACATATGTACAATGAAAACATCTCCAGGTTATCTTATCATTCAATTGTGTTGCATACCCGTCACCAAAAGTCAAAGTGTCATCTGTCACCTTCTATCTGGTTTTCCCTGTGTCCCTCCACAACTCCCTATCCCACTCTTCCCTCCCTCCCCCCATCCCGTAACCACCACTCTCTGGTCCATGTCTCATATTCTCACTTTTATGTCCCACCTATGTATGAAATCATGCTGTTCTCAGTATTTTTTTTTCTGATTTACTTATTTCACTCTGTATAATGTTATCAAGGTACATCCATTTTGTTATAAATGATCCGATGTCATCATTTCTTATGGCTGAGTAGTATTCCATAGTATATATGTACCAAAGCTTTTTAATCCACTCGTCTTCTGACGGACACTTGGGCTGTTTACAGATCTTCCCTATTGGGAACAATGCTGCCACGAACATGGGGGCGTATTTCTTCTTTTGAACAGTGCTATGGTGTTCTTAGGGTATATTCCTATAAGTGGGATAACTGGGTCAAAAGGCAGTTCGATTTTTAATTTTCTGAGGAATCTCCAAACTGTTTTCCACAGTGGCTGCACCAGTCTGCATTTCCACCAGCAGTGCAGAAGGGTTCCCTTTTCTCCACATCCTCGCCAGCACTTATTCTGTGTTGTTTTGCTGATGAGTGCCATTCTGACTGGTGTGAGGTGATATCTCATTGTGGTTTTAATTTGCATTTCTCTACTGAATACGGATGTTGAGAATTTTTTCATATGCCTATTGGCCATCTGTATGTCCTCTTTGGAGAAATTTCTATTCATTTCTTTTGCCCATTTTTTGATTGGATTGTTTGTTTTCCTGGTGTTGAGTTTTATAAGTTCTTTATAAATTTTAGTTATTAACCCCTTATCACATGTGCTGTCGAATATGTTCTCCCATTGTGTGGTTTGTCTTTTTATTCTATTCTTATTGTCTTTAGCTGTGCAAAACCTTTATGTTTGATATAGTCCCATTTGTTTATCTTGCCTTTTATTTCATTTGCCGGTGGAGATAAATCAGCAAATATATTGCTGCTACAGATGTCGGAGAGCTTGCTGCCTATGTTTTCTTCTAAGATGCTTATGGTTTCACGGCTTAAGTTTAAGTCTTTTATCCATTTCGAGTTTGTTTTTGTGAATGGTGTAAGTTGATGGTCTAGTTTCATTTTTGGCAGGTAGATGTCCAATTTTCCCAACACCATTTGTTAAAGAGGCTGTCTTTACTCCATTGTATGTTCTTTCCTCCTTTGTCAAATATCAGTTGTCCATAAAGCTGTGGGTTTATTTCTAGGTCCTCTGTTCTGTTCCATTGATCTATGTGCCTGTTCTTATACCAGTACCAGGCTGTCTTGAGTATAATGGCCTTATAGTAAACCTTGATATCTGCAAGAGTGATACCTCCTGCTTTATTTTTTCTTTTTAAGATTGCTGATGCTATTCGTGTTCTTTTTTGGTTTCATATAAGTTTTTTGAATATGTGTTCTATATCTTTGAAGTATGTCATTGGTATTTTAATTGGTATTGCATTGAATTTATAAATTGCTTTGGGAATATAGACATTTTAATGATGTTTATTCTTCCTAGCCATGAGCACGGTATATGCTTCCACTTGTTTGTATCTTACTTAATTTCTTTTATCAATGTTTTATAATTTTCCAAGTACAAGTCCTTAACCTCCTTGGTTAAATTAACTCCTAGGTACTTTATTTTTTTGGCTGCAATAGTGAAGGCGATTGTTTCCTTAATTTCTTTTGCTGACAGTTCATTGTTGGTATATAGAAATGCCTCTGATTTCTCAGTATTAATTTTATATCCTGCCACCTTGCTGATTTCATTTATAAGGTCCAGTAGTTTTTTGACTGAGACTTTAGGGTTTTCAATACACAATATCATATCATCTGCAAATAGTGACAGTTTTACTTCTTCTTTTCCAATTTGGATGCCTTTTATTTCTTCCTCTTGTCTGATTACTGTAGCTAGAACTTCAAGAACTATGTTGAATAAGAGTGGTGAAAGGGAGCATCCCTGCCTGGTTCCCGATCTTAAGGGGATTGCTTTTAATTTTTGTCCATTTAGTATGATGTTTGCTGTTGATTTGTCGTAGATGACCTTTATCATGTTAAGGAATGATCCCTGTATTCCCACTTTACTGAGAGTTTTGAGCATGAATAGGTGCTGGATTTTATCAAATGCCTTTTCTACATCTATAGAAATAATCATGTGATTTTTGTCCTTCCTTTTGTTTATGTAAAGAATCACATTGATTGATATGCGAATATTGAACCAGCCTTGCCTCTCCAGAATAAATCCCACTTGATCATGGTGTATGATTTTTTTCGTATATTGCTAGATCTGGTTGGCTACTATTTTGTTGAGAATTTTAGCGTCTAAATTCATCAGAGATATAGGCCTAAAATTTTCTTTCTTTGTGTTGTCTTCGCCCGGTTTGGGAATCAGAATTATGCTCGCCTCATAAAAGGAGTTTGGAAGTCTTCCTTCCTCTTGAATTTTTTGAAATAGCTTGAGGAGGATAGGAGTTAGTTCTTCTTTGAATTTTTGATAGAATTCACTTGGGAAGCCATCAGGCCCAGGACTTTTCTTTCTTGGGAGTATTTTGATAACTGTTTTGATCTCATTTGTTGTAATTGGTCTGTTTAGGTGTTCTAATTCTTCCTGATTGATTTTTGAAAGTTTATATGATTCAAGAAATTTGTCCATTTCATCAAGATTGTCTAATTTTTTGGCATATGGTTCTTTATTGTATTTTCTTACAATGCTTTGTATTTCTGTTGTGTCAGTTGTTATTTCTCCACTGTCCTTTCTAATTTTATTTATTTGAGTCCTCTCTCTTTTTTTCTTGGTGAGTCTAGTTAAAGGTTCATCAATTTTGTTTACCTTTTCAAAGAACCAGCTTCTGGTTTCATTGATCCTCTGTATTGTTTCCTTAGGCTCTATGCCATTTATTTCTGCTCTGATCTTTATTATTTCCTATCTTCTACTTGTCTTGGGTTTTATTTGCTGTTGTTTTTCTACTTTTTTTAGATGCAGAGTCAGGTTGCTTAGTTGAGCTTTTTCTAGCTTCTTATGATATGCCTGTAGTGCAATAATCTTCCCTCTCAGAACTGCTTTTGCTGTGTCCCATAAATTTTGAGTTGATTTATGTTCATTATCATTTGTTTCTAGAACCTTTTTTATTTCTTCTTTGATCTCATTGTTAATCCATTCATTATTTAATAACATGCTATTTAGTTTCCATGTGTTTGAGTATTTTTCAGTTTTTCTTTTGTGGTTAATTTCTAGTTTCATGGCATTGTGATCAGAGAAAATGCTTGATATGATTTCAATCTTCTTAAATTTATTGAGACCATTTTTGTGTCCTATCATGTGGTCTATCCTAGAAAACGTACCATGAGCGCCTGAGAAGAATGTATATTCTACTGCTTTAGGGTGAAAAGTTCTGAAGATCTCTATTAAATCAAGTTGATCTAGTGTCTCCTTTAAGTCTGCTGTTTCTTTATTAATTTTCTTTCTTGAGGATCTATCCAGTGTTGTTAGAGGGGTACTGAAAACCCCTACTATGATAGTATTGCTGTTAATCTTGCCCTTTATATCCATCAAAGTCTGCTTTATGTATGTTGGGGCTCCTATATTTGGTGCATAGATATTTATAATAGTTATATCTTCCTGTTAAATTGTTCCCTTTATCATTATGTAGTGTCCTTCTTTATCTCTTACTACAGTCTTTGTTTTAAAGTCCATTTTGTCAGATATAAGTGTTGCTACCCCTGCTTTTTTTTTTATTTCCATTTACATGAAATATTTTTTTCCATCTTTTTACTTTCAGTCTATGTGAATCATTTGTTTTAAGGTGTGTCTCTTGTAGACAGCATATGTATGGGTCCTGTTTCTTTATCCATGCAGCTACCTTATGTGTTTTGATTGGATCATTTAATCCATTTACATTTAAGGTTATTATTGATATGTAGTTGTTCATTGCCATTTTATTCTTTAATGCTCTATTCTTCTTTTGCTCTATTCTTTTCTCCCTTTAAACTGTTCACAAGAGGCCCCTTAGTATCTCTTGCAGAATTGGTTTGGTTTTTATGAATTCCTTCAGGCTTACTTTTTCTAGGAAGCTCTTTATTTCTCCTTCAATTTTAAATGTTAGCCTTGCTGGATAAAGTAGTTTTGGTTGTAGGTTCTTGTTCTGCATTACTTTGATTATATCTTGCCATTCCCTTCTGGCCTCAAGTGTTTCTGTTGAGAAGTCTGATGTCATCCTTATGGGGCTTTTTTATAGGTGATAGCCTTTTTTTCCCTAGCAGCTTTTAAAATTTTTTCTTTATCCATTAGCTTTGGTATTTTAACTATGATGTGTCTTGGTGTAGATCTTTTTGGGTTTCTCTTTAATGGAGTTCTGTGTGCTTCTTGAACATGGGGTGTGTTTCTGAGCCTTAATTTAGGATAGTTTTCTGCTATGATTTGATTGAACAAAGTTTCCATTTCCTGTCCTCTCTCCTCTTCTTCAGGCACCCCTATGATTCGAATGTTGTTTCTCTTCATGTTTTCACAGAGCTCCCTTAGAGTTTCCTCACATTTTTTGAGTCTCTTTTCCTTTTTCTTCTCTGCTTCTGTGCCTTTGTTTATTGTGTTCTCTAACTTGCTGATTCGATCCTCAGCATGATTCATCCTGCTTTTAATTCCTTCCATTGTGGTCTTCAGTTCTGATACTGTATTTGTCATTTCTGTCTGATTCGTTTTTATTATTTCAATTTCGTTTTTTATACTTGTTATCTCTTTATTTAGGTGTTCATAATGACTATCCATTGTTGCTCTAATTTCTTTGAACATCCTATCATTATTCTAAATTCTGCTTCTGGTAATTTGGTTATATCTGGTTCATTCAGGTCCTTCTCTGGGGATTTCTCTTGATTCATTTGGTTTGCATTCCTCTGCCTGCCCATTTTGTCTGTGTATAGGCAAGTTGTGTCCACTGGAGTCCAGTAGGTGTTGCCTTTGTGTTCTCTAGGTGTGGTCTGTCTGCAGGTCCCCCACCCCCTCTGCCGCTGCCTAGGGTGATTGTGTATGGGCGTTTCCAGTGCCAGCCCACTGTGGCTTTTACTGTGATTTCTGTCTCTCCTCTGCGGGAGGGGCTGTCACTCAAGCCACAAGCCTTAGCACCAAGGGTAGAGGTGAGCACCTTTGCTCAGCTGCGGATCCAAGCTGTTTCCGGACTTCCGCCCAGAACCCTCAGTCAGAGCCTGCTCGCCACAGTTTCGCAGGTTGGGCGGGGCTTTTGACGTGCTCTCAGCTATGAGCCTTTGTCCATCCGGAGCTTTAGCCCCGACCTCGAGGACAGGGCCTTTCTGCACAGGGTCGCAAACCCAGGTTTATTGGGCCGGGAGTGTTTGCTGGCTTCTGCTTAGCTGAGTACTTCCGCTCGTCCCGGACTCTACCCTGACCCTGCGTTCGGAGCCCGCTCGTGCACGTAGGATAGTAAATCGCGGTTTCTGTGGCCGGGCTGGGATAGTAGCATGGGCTCAGCTGCGAGCTTCCACTTGTCTAGGGGGTCTACCCCGTCCCTGCGCTCGGACCCCGCTCGCGCACATATAATGGCTAACCCTGGTTTCTCCGGCCGGTTGGGGCTGGTAGCGTGAGCTCAGCTGCAAGACCCCGCCAGTCCCTGGTCCTAGCCCGGTCCCCGTGGTCAAGGCCAGCTTGCGCAGGGTTGCAGACCAGATTTCTGCCCGTTCCTGGCCTCCCGTTTGTCTCCGTAGGTGGGATTACAGGCGGGCCCACAGCTTCCGGACCGCTTTCGTGCGTCCCCTCCAACCCTGCTGGGCTAGACCGAGCTAACACCGGCTTGGCCTCCGCCCATGCCGACAGAACCGCTTTGCAGCATCCTGCTGCCCTAAACCCTTCAGCAACCCTCAGCAGAGTAGGAAGGAACCTAACACTCCACACTGTAGGCCTGGGAGCTCCCTCACTTGTTTCACAGCTCAAAACTGTCCAAACGCCTCTTCTAGGTTCTGGGACTGCAGGCTGGGGCTTGGTTCCTGGGACCCAGGTCCCTCCCTCTCTGCCAAACTCTCCTCCCGCCATGCGGGTCTCTCCGGGCTGCCGTTTGCTCCGGGGAGCTGGGCAGCCCTCTTCGTGTTTTCGCTATTCCTACCAGTCTCAATGTGGCTTCTGCAGTGTTCCTTGGTTGAAGAGTCCACTTAGTTTAGTTCAAAGTTGGTTTATCCAGATGATGGTTCTTAAAATTGAGTTATAATCCACTTTGGTTCTGGGAGTTGGAAGTTGGTACATCCGCCTACTCCGTCGCCATCTTGCTTCTCTCGACTAATGTGTTTTGAACATGTTTAAAGAATGCATGGCTAACTGCACAATTCAGTAGGCTAGTTGCATTAAGTGCTTTTTGACGTACAATATTTTCAACTTACAATGGATTTTTTAGCATGGAATGCCATAATAGCTCAAGGAGCATTGGTCTCCAATTAAATGGTGACATAGCTTTGTCTTCCTATTGTAAAAAAATTTTTTTTGCTTGTTCTGAAATAACATTTGTCAATATAAGCTAACTAAAATTATGCTAGAAACATTGAGTTTGCAGAGATACTGATCATTTTTAATATAATTTTTTAGTCTCTACCTGGATGACTTTCTAACCCACAAAGCCCATTTGTGATGATGCTTCTTCATCCTTCTCTAGTAGTACAGTGGAATTACCTTCCCTTGTCTGGTGTTATGCAGAAATTTACTTTACTCCATGTCCTCAAAGTTGCAGTGACATTTTTTTTTTTTTGTACTCATAAATCTTTTGAGCAAAGCACTTGCTCTAAATGAATTCCTGGCAAGATCTTTAACTTGTCTATTTATTTGTTTATTAAAAATTATCTGAGTTGTTATAGTTGCCATGTTAATGGATTTTCTCAAAATTATTTTCTTTCTTTATTTATTTTATTTAGTTGATATTCTCCATTTTCCTCTTATTAAGATATTTTGGCGAAGCAAAATATATTTATATTATGTGTCCTGAACATCTTTAGAGAAAACCTCTCATGCCCATTCTACAACTAGATTTTACATACAAAGATTAATCAGATTAGGATCCGGTTTCTCATTTCTTAGTGAGAATGAATGAGAGGTAGGATGTGTGAGGGATAACACTGGGTAACAAAATTTTTGTTGCATCCACAAAAACACTTGTTCTTACCTAATTCGAGTGTGCTGATCTCAAATATGACATTAGTTTTTCTCTGTAAGCTACATTTTTTTTGCAATCCTAGATTTATGTTTTCATCTTATTGTAAAATTTTCAACATTTAGTTTAACATAATGAAGTAAAATGTCTTCTTGGGCATCATCTTTGTGAAAATATAATAATTTATATAATACACTAAAAGATATGATTGCATTAAAATTTGTCTACAATTTTGAAAAAGAACATAATAAAACACTTATTTTAATCATAAAATTTGTGCAAAATTTATTTAAATTCTATTCAGGCAAAAATTTGCATTTGTAGCTCTTGCGTTTGTGTACTTGTGGAGGACAATCTCGTTGGATGCTCCATCAGTAGCCTGCTCATCACTAACAGCTCCAAGATTTTTGGAAAACTTAACAAGGTGATTGACTGTTCAGGAAGTGAATGTTAACGCTCATGTTCCATCCAATGTTGCGGAAAGCCAACAGCACCCTTGGAACCAGAAGTTTATAGTTTTCTGCATTTTTGTTGTCAAGGAAGTTCTTTGTAACTTCCACAAAAGACTGCCATGCTACTTTTTCCTCCTTATTCATCTTCCTCGCAAATTCTTTGTAACATATCAGGGTTCAAACTTGAGGTCCATTGAATATATCTGCTTTTATCTTCTTGAAAGACAAAGCAGGAAAAGCAGAAATAATATGCTGAAAGCATTTACTTTCTCTATTCAAAGCCTGAACAAACTGCTTCATTAAGCCAAGTTTTATGTGAAGTGGGAAAAAAATGATTCTGTCTCGATTAACTACAGGTTCATTCACAATATTTTGCATCCCTGCTTCCAGAGCTTCACGTTTCAGCCACTCTTTCTGTGCCCAGTGTTTCTCCTGAGCTCGACTGTCCCACAAACACAGAAAGCAAGGATACTTTGTGAAACCTCTCTGTTGTCCTAGCAGGAAATTTACCATTTTAAGATCCACACAAATGATCCAGTATGCTCCTCATACTTCAGAATGTCAAGGACAATTTTTATGTCATTATAATCTTCTTGCAGATGAGTTGAATAACCAATTGGAACCGCTGCATAAACATTACTGTTGTGTAGGAGAACACATTTCAGACTCTGTTTAGAGCTGTCAAGAAATAGCCGCCATTCTGTTGGACTGTAAGTGGTAACAACTAGCTAGCTGAGAAGACTACTGATATCATGACAGTAAAAAAAGTGCTTTTCTTCAGGAAAGAAGTCCACAAAAATTTGTTACACTTTCTGAAATGGGATACTTCAGCTGACTGGTGAAGTACATTCTTTTCTTGAAGCCTGGAGGATAATAACTCAGCTACTTTCTTTGATAGGCCCAAATCTCTTACTAAGTCATTCAATTTGGGTTGACTAAACTGCTGAGGGATTAATGACTGCTTGGCATCAGAAGACCCTTCAAATTCTACAACCTTTTCCTCATGCATCTTATCAAAATACACTTGATCACCATGTTCATTTTTTTCATCCTTTGAAGAAATAAAACCATTGAAAACTGGAACCGGGCCTGACAAGGCAGTGGCACCGTGAACAGAGCGTCAGACTGAGACACGAAAGATCTGGGTTCGAGACCCTGAGGGCGCCAGCTTGAATGCGGTCTCATCGGGTTTGGGCAGGGCTCACCTGATTGAAAACAATGTCGCTGGCTTGAGCAAGGGAGTCACTCAGTCTGCTGTAGTCCCCTGGTCAAGGCACATAAGAGAAATCAATCAATGGACAACTAAGGAGCCCCAACGAAGAACTGATGTTTCTCATCTCTCTCTCTCTTCCTGTCTGATGTCCCTATCTGTTCCTCTCTCTGACTCTCTCTGTCTCTGCCCAAAGAAAAACTGGAACCGGGAATGTCTCAGAGTGTGGGACAGGTCGTATTGCTGAAGAGATATTAGGATATGTGATCATATGCCATTTTTTCTTGCTGATTTCCTTTCTATGGGTCAGACAGAAATAACAGTCACTGCTGTGGTCCTTAGGTTCACTCCAAACCATGGGAATACCAAAAGGAATTCCTTTGCATTTTCCTTTTGTACAGTCACAAAGCATTTCCTCACAATTATGACACACAATATGAGGAGCCCAATTCTTGTCTTGATTGCCAAGGGGAACTTGAAAATAGGCAATATATTCATGCATCACAAATAATGAAATATTGTGCCTTTGATATTGAAGTGTGTAACAGCCACATATATAATAGAAGGTGTCAGGACTATTCTTACATTTACACCTACTTGAAGAAGCCATGATTCTATTTTAAAACAAAATAAGAGGGTGTCTTTATCAGATAATATATTTTACATTTAAAAACAACTATAATAATGTAAAAGTGATGTTTGTAAAACATTAATTGCCTTGTGGTTATGTTCAATCCAAGAGTCGTTGCCCTTTAACTCTGACTTAGAAACCAATGCATAATATTAACTGTAACAAAAAGAAATTAAAATTGCATAAAAATGAGAGCATGCACCAAAAAAATGGATTTCAGATTTGGAATCAGCAATGCAGAAATATATAGAAAAATTTCTAAAACCTCATGCAAGAGAAAATGAAAAATAAAAATTGTTTCCCAGTGTAATCCGTATATTGCTTTGTGTGTCTATCACTATATACATATTTAACCACATTTGCCCTCTTCAACCTTCCCTTAATTCCCTTCCCCGCAGATAACCACCCTACTTTTGTCTTTGACAATGTGATTGGGTTTTTTTAGTTGTTCCTTGCTTTTAGTTTTTAACCCACATATTATTTTTTGAGAAAATTCTATACAGGTTCCAAAGTGACTGTACCAATTTACATTTTTACCAGCAGTGGATGAGACTTTTTTTTCTACATCCTCTCCAAAACTTGTTATTTCTCATCTGGTTCATAACAGCCATTCGAACAGGTGTGAAGTGGTAGATCTGTGGTTTGATTTGCATTTCTCTTGTAGCTAGTGAAGTTGAGCATCTTTTCATGTACCTGTTAGCTATTGCTATATCTTCTTGAGAAAAGTGTCTTTTCAGGACTTCAGCCCATTTTAAAATTGGACTCTTTCTTTCCTGTTTTGTTGAGATCTGTGAGTTCTTTGTATATTTAGATATTAGCTCCTTACTGGAAAATTTTTGTACATATATCTTCTAAATTTTTAGTGGTTGTCTTTTTGTTTTGTAGTTAGTTGTTCTTTCTGTGCAGAAACCTTACAGTTTGATGTAATCCATTCATTTATAACAATAAATTTATATTTATTGCCTCATTCAGATTAATTTTCAATTTTACTTAGATTAGGGGTAGTCAACCTTTTTATATATACTGCCCATTTTTCATTAGTTTCATAAAAAAGATATGTAGCATATCCTTTGAGTTTTTGAGTATTCAAATATAAATTTATTTGGTCCTCAAAATAAAATAAAAAATTGCATAAATAAAAAAGTTTTTTAATTATCTCATTATTTTAGATTTCTGACATATTTCCCATGGCACTGAACATGAAGTGTCTGAAGCCAGTGTCTTAGAAGTCAGAAATAATAGATGAGGCTGAGTATAAACTAATCTCAGTAACTGAGCACAATTGATTCTGTGAACCCTTTACTTTATAAATGTAAGGTTTTAGATTGGGTTTATTTGCTGTTGTTTTGGGTTTTTTTGTTTGTTTGTTTGTTTTTTCTTAAGGACTTGTCTGTGAAATCTGTCTGTCATATCTTTTGGCACCAAATAGGTTCTGAATAAATGTCAGTTGAATGTGTCTATGAAAACTGTAGGGATAGTATTTAAACTGCTTACAGGTTGCACAGCCAAACATCAATGAAAGTAACAAAAATAACAAAAGTAAAGACCCAACACAGTAATTATTTCTCCAATGAACCCTCCAGTCCCTATAGTCACTTCCCTGATTTTAATAAAATTCTTCTCTAATTAGACATCATTTAGGGGACACCAATGCTCCCAGTACATGAACTGTGAAGGGAAGGCTGCATGACTGCTCCTCATACCCAAGGGACCTGGAGACACACTCAACTCATTTAGGGTAGAGTGGGAGCCCAAGGCCCTGTGCATCCCTATAGACCCTCTTATAAAACATTAACAAAAATTCATCTACTTATCTGCTCACCTTTTCTGGGTCAAGAGTACTCATGGATCCTTAACAGTGACAATTAGTTTGACTGGAGAAACTGAGCAAAAGGGTATTTTCCTGAGATTACCTGGTAATCTGTATTGCCACGGCTGCTCCTTTCTCACTGTGGATTATGGAGATTTGCCTGTGGATTGCATAGCTACATTCAAAGCTCTTATTGTCTTTTGATAATGATTTCTGAAGAGCAAGATAAAAAGACAGAGGGTAGTTTGAGGAAACAGAATAAAACAGGCGAGGCAATAAAAGGAGTGACAGTAGACTCCAGAGGAAAAATTAATGGGTAAGTAGAAATATACAGAGAAGATCAAGAAGAGGTAGAAGGGAAGGCTGGGAAGCTGATCAGAGGAGAAGGCCACAGAGAGACCAAGAGTGGAGACACTGCTGCAAAGGCCACGGGGCACTACTAAGGATCTTCTGTTACTTCTTTTTATACAAAAGGACATTGAGAATCCAAGTGTGGGCTTGAGTTTTCCAAAGCCAAAAGATACTACATTAAAACTCAGACATTTTATAACATTTTGTTATAAAAGCAGGACTCATTTTGTAGGTTGGGGCAGTTGGGTAATTAAGAAGTAGACAAGATCTAAAAGAAAATCTGGAAGCCAGACAAGGAAGACATGGAGTGGAAATGAGAGACCCTGTGGGAGGCTTGTGGCTGAGGGAGGCAGTCGGGTTTCTCTGACAAGGAAGTGAGCAGAGGGAGAGGTTGGTTTGTGTGTATGACAAGGGAACTTACAGAAGAGTTCAAAAGGGTTTGGAGGGGAAGCTGATATCTGAGTCTGCGGGCACTCATCCTACTGAGGCATCCTTACCTACCGAAGCTCCCATGCTGCTGCTTCTGCCCTTGCTCTTAAAGGGAATTCTCTGTCATGGACCAAGCACAGTGGGTAAGAAGAACTAAGGTATCAAGGACCTATAGTTGGGCAAAGCAGGGTGGAAAAAAGTTCTGGAGAAGAACTGGAGGCAGGCAGTAATGCTCTGACTGGACATCCTTGGAATCTGCATGCCAGGCAATGGCGAGGCACCATCTTTGAGTCCAATCTGTTTATCTGATTTTCAGGATAAGAATTTTATTACTATTCCCATATTTCTTATCCAACATTGGCCACTCTTCTCCCCTTTTTTTACCCTCTCTCAGCGGTCACCTGTCTTTCAGTTACCCAAGTAACACCCCATCATTCAGAAGAAGTAGATTCCCTTCCTTTCGCACACTCCAGATCTCATCCTTTGCCAACCAGAGCTGGCAGCACACGGAGGGCTCAGGCTGGCTGGGGGAGCTGCAGACTCACCACTGGGACAATGTGTTAAGTACCGTCTGCTTTCTGTGATTGTGGTCTCAAGGTAATTTTAGCAAGGAGGAGTTGAAGAACATCCAGGCATTATTACAGTTGAACATGCACAGTTTCCCCAGGGAAGTGCAGGCATTTTCCAGTCAGTTTCAGTTTGAATGTGAGCTTTCTTTTCCAAGCTGATATTTGCCTAAAAGCTCCAACCAGGGAAGATGATATATGGGCTCTGATCATTATTCAATCTTCCTGACATTGTGTTGTGTCTCCCTTGGCTCATTCCTTCTTTGCTTCATCTTTACCACTATTCCCACTCTACCCACACCTCCCACATACAAAGAATGATTTACATGTACATATCTCTTAACACTCCTGAATGTACCCTTATATTCCGGTTCCTGAGAATAGTTGTCACATTTTTATGTTCTTTGCACCATCTTTGGCCTCAGACTCAGCTTTCCCTATAAGAATCTGCACCCCTTTCTCTCTGGCCTAAGTGCTCACGTGGCTTAACCAAGACCTAACCACTCCAGAGCGAGCTCTTTCTGACTGGTCTGCTAACAGTCTTCCCATCTAACCCCTTCAAATTAATAATTTTAACATTTCTTTATTATTTTCACATTTTCATCCCACAGATTTCCACCCACTTTTTTATCCAAACTCTAGTCTTCATGTGCTTTGCCAGTAAATGTTTTTTTCCCTTGAATTATTTTATTTTCTAGATTGTTGACATTTCCTCTCTACATCCCAGTCCAACACTATCCACTGTGCCACTGTCTGGTCAGGCAGTAGCAATAGTTCTTTTCCAATGTATCTTTTTAAGCAAGGGACACAAAAGAAAAAATAAACAAATGGGATGAAATTAAACTGGAAAGATTTTGCACTGCAAAGGAAACCACCAACAAAATGAAAAAAAAATTCACTCAGTGAAAAAACATATTCACCAATGACACATATAAAAAGAGTTCAGTAACTAAAATTTATAAAGAACTTATAAAATTCAACAACAACAAAAATTCTAATTAAAAAATTGACAAAGGACTTGAATACACACTTCTACAAAGAGAACATACAACTAGTAAATAAACATATGAAAAAGTGCTCAAATCAATAAGCATTGAAAAAAATGCAAGTAAAACCACAATGAGATATCACCTCACACCTGTCAAAATGGCTATCATCAAAATTCAACAAACAGTACTTGTTGGTGAGGATGTGGAGAAAGTAAACCCCTGTGCACTATTGGTAGAACATGAATTGGTGCAACCACTGTGGAAAGCAGTATGGAGCTTCTTTAAAATATTAAAAATGAAACTGCCTTATATCAGATATTCCATTTTTAGAAATATATCCAAAAAAATTCAAACACTAATTTAAAATTATATATTCACCTCTATGTTCATTGCAGTGTTATTTAAAATGACCAAGATTTGGAATTAGACCATGTGCCCCTCAGTAAATGAGTGGATCAAAAACCTATGGTATATTTATACAATGTAATACTAGTCATCAATAAAAGAAGGAAATCTGATCTTTTGTGACAGCATTGATGAACTTAGAGAGTGTTACGCTAAGTGATATAAGCCAATCAGAGAAAAATAAGTATCATATGATTTCACTTACATGTAAAATGTTATGAACCAAATAAACAAATAGGAAAAGACTTACAGATACAGAGAACAGACAGACAGTTGTCAGAAGAATGAAGGTTTGAAGAGGGGAAACTGAGTGAAAAAGGTGCAGGAGTTAAGAAGAAATATACAACCAAAAAACAAACTGATAGACAAAATAATATGTTATCTTTGACTTAGCCTGAAGCTATACATAGCATATCTCCACATGTTCTGCTTTTTTCATAAAAATTTATTACTCAAACTTCCAAAGGTCAATTGCTACTGAAAAGGAGGTCATATAATAATAGCAAATGTAATTTTCCTACTCAAAAATTGCTATCGCATAAGATAATATTGCTTGGAGTATAAACTGTAGCATTTACCTCATTTGATTTTAAGATTTGGGTTTGTCATACTATAGCCTTGGCAAATGTTGTAAATACTTTTTCTTCTGGGCCCTGACCAGGTGGTATATTATCCTGATATGCCAAGGTTGCAGGTTCAATCTCTTGTCAGGCACATAGAATCAATCAATAAATGCATAAATAAGTAGAACAAATTGATGTTTCTGTTTCTCTCTTTCTCTCTCTCACCTTTTCTCTTTAAAATCCATTTAAAAGTGTTGCAAGAACTAAAAACATGGAAAACAAACAAAAAATAAAAGTTTTGCCTTTTGTATAGGTCATCAACACACACACACACACACACAAATGTATAGTTAGGGTGACAGACAAGGATAAAATAAAAAGGAGGTGTCATTGAAATGTAGGGAAAAGGTGATGACAAAGTACAAGAGAAGAGAGGGCCATGTAGAAGAAGATCAAGTTGGGTGGGTAAACCAAAAGATTTTCCTAGATTAAAACAGGGGATTGTTTACCAGTGACTTCTGATTTAACAGATGTTACAATAAAAGATTAAGGAGGTAAAATAACCTTTCAAAACCGTATGCAGGCTTATACAAGGTAGTACTGTATAAAGAAGCTAAAGTCAGGAAGAACACCTGGAAGCCAGGGAGAAAAGAAAAAAATCTGGAAGTCAAGGACTGGAGTAGAAATGACAGGCAGAGTGGGAGGGTAAGGGTGTGGGAGGCACAACTTTTCTCTGATGTGCAACATGGATGAGGCAGAGTTTTGCTTTTTGGAAATCACTATAGAGCAGGGGTTGGGAATCTATGGCTCACAAACCAGATGTGTCTCTTTTGATGACTGCATTTGGCTCACAGACAAATCTTTAATAAAAAAAAATAATAACGTTAAAAATATATAACATTCTCATGTATTACAATCCATTCATTTCCTAGCACTCATGTTCATGGTTGCTGGTAGCTGGAGCCAATCACAGATGTCCTCCAGGACACCATCAAACTTTTATTGAATAATGCCTAATGCAGACGGGTTGTTGTTAGGTCAGGAAGTAAACTTCCCTCCTTTTAATCAAGTCATCAACTAGCTAATTGCAAAAACCCTTTTGACGAAGAAGATGACTAAAAGAAAAAGAGATGAGGAGTATTGTACTTTTCAGCAGGAATGGACAGAGGAATTCACCTTTGTGGAGAGAGCAGGTTCTGCAATGTGTCTAACATGCAATGATAAAATTGCATCAATGAAACAGTCAAATATAAAGTGGTACTTCGACACACGCCATACTACATTTGCATCGAAATATCCAGTGGGGACAGCAGGAAGAAAGCATGTCAAGAGCTACTGTGCAGAGTGCAAGATAGTCAGCTGCAACTCTGTGTTTGGACCCACCAAGGTGACTGGAATTCGGCTAGCTTTGCTGGTGCTTTAGCAATTGTGAGAAACAGAAAGCCATTCACAGATGGAGAGTATGCCAAAACATTCATGCTTCATGTTGCTAATGAACTTTTTGATGACTTTTTGGATAAAGACAAGATAATCAAATGAATAAAAGACATGCCTCTGTTGACAAGAACTGATCACAATCATACTATCATGATGGCAAATCAAACTGAGGCAACACAAGTGAAAGACATAAATGCAGTACCATTCTTTTCTCTTGCTTTGGATGAGTCAACAGACATAAGCCATTTATCCCAGTTCAGCATGATTGCAAGGTATACTGTCAGTGACACACTCTGTGAGAAAAGTCTTGTTGTTTTGCCTATGAAAGAAACAACAAGAGGGGAGGATTTATTCCAGTCTTTCACTGAGTTTGCTAAAAAAAAAATCTACCAATGGATAAACTTATTTCCGTGTGTACTGATGATGCTCCGTGCATGGTGGGGAAAAAATAGAGAATTCGTAATGCTTCTTCGTGAACACGAAAAAAGACCCATGCTAAGTTTTTACTGCATCCTACATCAGGAGGCGCTTTGTGCTCAGATGTGTGGTGAGCAGCTTGGTGAGGTGAGGTCACTAGTCATTCGGGTGGTCAGCATTATTGTTGCCCGAGGTTTAAATGATCACCAGTTTAAAACACTGCTGGATGAAGTTGGGAATAATTATCCTGGTCTGCTTCTGCACAGCAATATGCATTGGTTGTCTGAGCAAAATCCGGACTTTTCTTGAAATGAAAACCATCGAGCATCCTGAGTTAGCTAACACTAAGTGGCTCCTGAAGTTCTACTATCTTGTGGACATGACTGAACTTCTGAACCAGCTCAATGTAAAAATACAAGGCATTGGAAATAGAGTCTTATCCCTTCAACAAGCAGTATTTGCATTTGAAAGCAAGCTGGAACTCTTCATCACCAACATTGAAACAAGTCGTTTCCTACACTTTGAAAAACTAGGAGAGTTTAAAGATGCCTGCACAGCAAGTGACCCTGCTCAACATCTTGATCTCCAGCAGCTAGTGGGCTTCACATCTAATCTCCTGCAGTCATTCAAAGTGCGCTTCAGAGAATTTTGTGAGCGCACTCGTCTTTTTAAGTTCATCACCCATCCAAACGAGTGTGCAGTGGACAGCACCGACTTGAGTTACATCCCTGGTGTCTCTTTCAGAGATTTTGAGCTACAAGCTGCTGACCTGAAGGCCTCAGGCATGGGGGTGAATAAGTTCAAGTCACTGAATGAAGATTTGGAAAGACTTGCATGACAGCAAAGCAGAGTTGGCGAGCAAACACAAGTGGGAAGAAATGAAAAAACTTCAACCTGTGGACCACCTGATTGTCAAAACTTTGAACATGCTTCCCGTCACATACCACACACTGCAGCATGTGAGTATTGCTGTACTGACAATGTTTAGCTTTACATATGCATGTGAGCAGTCTTCCTCACATCTAAAGAATGTTAAGACCAACCTATGATTACGTTTAATGGATGGAAGTCTCAATGCCTGCATGAAGCTTAACCTCACCAGACTACAAAGCCATCAGCAAAACCATGCAGCACCAGAAGTCACATTAATGGTAAGAAGTACTTTATTCATCCTTGGTTAGCAACAGCATAACAACATTATTAAAAAGAATTCAGAGACTTATTGTATTTTAAAAGTGTTGATCTTACATAAAATGCACACATTTACTTGTATTCAGTGTTAAACATATGGTATGGCTCTCACGGAATTACATTTTAAAATGTGTGGTGTTCATGGCTCTCTCAGCCAAAAAGGTTCATGACCCCTGCTATAGAGGACTGAAGAAACAACAGTTTGCTGAGTTCAGAAATCAAACACCAGCTTTAAGAGTCAAAAGTTCCATCTCTCAGTGACAGACATGCTGCTATTGCCACTTTTATTGAAAGCAGTTCTTATCCCAGGTGGCAACAACCAGCTTGAACAAGAGCATAAGAGTAACTCTGACTGGAACTCTGAGTGTGGGAGGTCTGGATGAAAGCTTGCTGTGCCCATCTCCATCCCTCTTCTTCTATTTTGGAGGCTGAGGATGAAGCCAGAGGTCCTGGCATAAGCAAATGTTTCTGCTTTTTTGTTGTTCAGACGCTAGGTTCTTTTTTTTTTTTTTTCTCTATCTTTCTGATTTTGATCCCCTAATCTTATTTCCTCCTGTTTTTCACTTTTCTTATCTTTTCACTACCCACAACATTAGAGGGACTGACATCTTTCCATGACAACCACATAGCATTATTTGTCAACAAAATCTAGCCTCAGCCTGGCTCCATGATTTGCAAGTTCATGGCTAGGATAGTGACTCAGACACTGCTGTTTTCATGAAGCCTTGGTTTAAGGGCAACTTTAGCAATGCAGAGGTGACTAAGCTGGAGGAGATATATCATGTCTATTTGATCAGATTCACTTGGCAAATACAGGATCATGTCAGTGAATTCCAGTTGACATGTGAGTGCATTCCTCTGATCTGGGGAGATTATCAATAATTTTTTTCTCTCTCTCTTGGTTCATGCTACTGTATCCCAGGATCTTTCTGTCCTTTTTCCCAGTTTACTCAATTGTATGCACACACTTCTCTAGAGTAGTCCCCTATTAAACTCCATATGTCCACATAGTATTTCAGATTCTTTCTTCTTTTACACTTGTCTGATAAAAATCACCCTTTGTTTGTGTATAATTTGTTTCTCTTTAACCCCATGCAAGAATCCCTCACTTTTTCTATCTTGTCCCTGAGTAAACTAACATGTGACTTCTTTGTTTTCAATCCATCTCCTCAACATCTCCTACCTGCTCCACCTCTCAATGTAATACTCCCATTCATCCTGGAATGTGTACTTACTCCTGACATGGGGGATGAGACAAGTAGAAACACAGGTAACACAAAGGTGTGGAGAAAGGCATAGCTTTTAGCAATTTAATCAATCAGAGATTTGGGGGGAAGAGCTTTTCCTTTTGACTTAAGTCTTAAACTGTGAGGAATTTTGTCAACTTGCAGTCGCCCGCATTTCCTAATTCTTCATTTTCTTTTCATCACTCAACCTTCTCTTCATTTCTTGTCAACAGTGTACACGTTTTTTTGCATATGCTATAATATGCATATTATTTTTATATAATGTGATCTGATCTGTTGTGTTTATAGAAAAAATTAAACAATAGAAAGATTAATGTAAAAAGAAAAGAATTCATCTATTTAAATAAATACAAAATCAACACACTAAATAAACATAGTAATACTAAAGTACAAAATTTTACATTGAGACCCATTTATTCAAAATAATTTCCAGCACAAAAATGAAACAAAAGACAAAAAAGCTTTATTTGCAGAAAATCAAAGTGAGTCATTTATAACATAAGTAGATGTAAAATAAATAGATATTATATTTTTATTAATTTTATCCCTTTTATTTATTACTTTTTGGTGCTTTTATGACTGCATGAATGTTTCTTCATTTATTTAGATCTTTAATTTCTCTCAGCAATCTTTTTTTAGTTTATACTGTATGTTCTTGCATTTCTATTAATAAATTTGTTCATATGTATTTTACTATTTTGAGGCTTTTGTGAATAAACTTGTTCCCTTATTTTTAAAAATTATTTCTTGTTAATATAGAGAAATATAATTGTTTTTAGTATATGTATCTTGCATCCTGTTAAAAATTTATTTTACTTTTTAATCCAAATTTTTCATTGAATTATTGAAAATACATTCTATTTCTTCATTGAAATTCCATTTTTGAATCATCGTTTTTATATTTTTGTTTTAATTCTTAAATTTGACTATTATTATTTGGATATACTTGTTGTTTATTGTTTTCCAGCTTTGAAGCTTTTCTTCTATGTCTAATGAATGAACATTAAAGGCAATTTATGTTGACTTCTTTTTATTCTGTGTATAGTTATGCTTCCCTCTTTTTTTTCTTTATGCCTCTTATTATGTTGTTTAAAAATGCATGATGATACACTGATTTTGATTTTCCAAGAGTTCCTGCTGTTGCTCTTTCTTTCTTTGCATGTTTGTTTATTGAGTTGACTGGAATAATTCTGTACAGTCTTACTCTCCCAGTTTTTCCTGAACTTGACTTTGCTCTGCCCTTTCTTGTGTCTTTTCACAGCATGTACACAAGCCTTATATTCATCCAGGGACCTTCAGAAACCTGTGTTGGTTATTTCTGTCTCTTTTGAGCATTCATACAGCCTTGCACATGTATGCCTCCTTCTGAACTGTCAGGGATATGGGGCAGATGTCATAGTTCACTATGGTCATCTTATTCACAGAATTTCCCTCTAAATTTTCTTTCTAAATTTTCTTTCTGCAGACCCAGTCTGCAGGTACCTTGCTTCTCTCATCCAGTGTTGCATTCTCAGGCAAGTTGGAAAGTTAAACTTTTCTATGTGTGCACCTTTAAGCTTGCTATTGTCATTGACAATATAGGCTTTGATTTGCGTTTTACTGGAGTATGCCATGGAATTTAGTTCATGATTATATCTTAAAATACCCTTTGTGCATTTTTTGAAATATATATATATTTAAAACGAAGCAGCAGATTTTAATGATATTAGAGAAGTTTTGTGTTACCTGTGAAATACATGTGCATTTTTACATTTTTTTAGTTTCTCAAATGGGATATACTCACTGTATTTGCTGGGTCATAGTATATATATATAGTGTTCTCTTTTTCAAGTTAACTCCTAATCTTCTCTCTGAATGCGGATCTGTTATCACTTTATTGAAATCCTCTTTGATATCCTTGACTTGATCCCTCCTTCAATGTAAAACAACTTCCAAACTTATAATAATTTTTTTATGAGTTTATTTGAGCCAAACTGTCAACAATTTCCAAGAAGAAAAGTTTTAATGAACTGAAAAAGAGATCTGGAAAATGGTAGTTTTATCACTTATTTACATCAGAATTAAAGGAAAAGACATAAGGGAGTTACATGAAATTGATAGGTGATAGATTAGGGAGGCAGGAGAAGGCAAAGCAGGGAAATATCTGGGATTGGATAAAAGTGAAAACTTTATGTTTTTGAGACATTTACATAGGCAGGAACAGAACAGTTAACAGTTACTGGTTTACATAACAATAACAATGAGGAGTATATTGTCTTCTGCTTCAGTGGGATGTCTGGCCTGATGGAGAAGAAAGATGATTCTTACATTCCAAACGTATTTTATCAGGTGTATTATTATAGATGTAAAAGATAGCAAACAGGCTTGAGTAAAAGCAAACACTAACCTTTGTTTAGAGAAATATTTTTTCTAGGACATGATTACCCACCATAAACTGCTTTTAGTTAGAAATGTTTGATTAAGACCATTCTGTGTTTAACTTAGTTTCTTGAGTTTGCAAGCCATTGTGTAGGCTTTTGCTGATCTTGGCAAGTTTAGTTTGTGGCCACATCTTGATTTATTTAAAAAAATTTTTTTGTCCAGTTTTTTCTTTTGGTCATAAACCAATCCAAAGGATACATTAATGATCAATCTTTTGGTCGGATAATATGGTCCCACAGTGCTAAGAAGGCTCATTTGTAGAAAGTCTCAGAGTAGCATATTTTTGGCTGAGCCAGGAGGACCACTGGAGATGGGACAACACCATAATCTCAGATGGCATTCAAGGCCAAATATTATTTAAAAGAAAGATACATAAATGAAAGGCAGTTGGGTCTTATGGACCTTTATTAAGAAAAAGCCCTTTGGATTATTTTTTTACTCTATAAGTTATTATGACCCAAGTTTATTTTTGTTGTTTATTTTACTTTTTTATATTTTGCATTTAGTATAGCATTTATTTATAGTTTGAGGGCACATCATATACCTTTTTAGTTTTAATAATTTTACCAGGTTGAACAAAGATGACAATAGAGTAGGCTGATGTTCTAACTGCCACCTCCCAGGAACAAATTGGATTTCAACATAATTTAAGAGCAATCATCTTGAAAATCCAACTTTGGACTAAGCTAAGAGGAGTTTATAACCAAAGATCACCAAAGAAGCCACACTGAGACTGGTAGGAAGGGCAGAGATATGGAAAGGGTTGCCCTACTCCCATGAGGGAGCGGTCAATGAGGGTCTAGAGGGACTCTCACTGTGGGGAGGATCACCCTGAGAGGTTTGGGTGCTCAGCCCCAAACCCAAAACCCCAGAACTGAAGCCCCAGCCTAAAGCCCCAGAGCCTGAAAGAGGTTCCCAGACAGCATTTAGCTGTGAAAAGAGCCAGGTTTCTGTCTGAGAGAAAGAGACAAAGCTCTCAGACACAGATTCCATCTTAAAGGGACCATGTAGAAAAACTTGTTCACAGCTACTTACCTGGGGCTCTGGTGGGGGAGAGCTGAGAGAACTGGAGTTGCATAAGGAGAGTGTAAAGTTGGATACTCAGGGAGAGACGCTGTGAGGGACTGCCACTGAAATGCAAGTACTTCAGTCACCATCATTCTTGGGTGGATTAATTCTCTCTGAATAACATCAGCCTGGGGAAAAGCAGCTGCTCCACCCTTGGGAGTCGCTCCTACCCCATTCATAGTCATGGGTCATTCTGAGAGGCCAGGAAACAGGAAGCACATCAGTGACTCAGTTTTCTAGTGTTGTGACCAGACACACACACACACACACACACACACTCTATTGAGTCTATGACTGGTGCTTCTACCTCATGGGAGACTTAATTGACACTGTCTAGAGAACAGGCAGGCCTCACCTCTGGGTCTCAGAGTCCACACCCATCAGAGTCCTCGGGCCTCACACTACTGAGGTCTGTGAAAAGAGTCTGAACACACTGAAACCTGGGACTGAGGGGTGGAACAAAGCAAACCACTATTTCTAATCCCTAAATTGACACAGGCACTAGACCAGGGGTCCCCAAACTTTTTACAAAGGGGCCAGTTCACTGTCCCTCAGACCATTGGAGGGCCGGACTATAAAAAAAAACTATGAACAAATCCCTATGCACACTGCACATATCTTATTTTAAAGTAAAAAAAACAAACAAACAAAAAAACAGGAACAAATACAATATTTAAAATAAAGAACAAGTAAATTTAAATCAACCAACTGACCAGTATTTCAACGAGAACTATGGGTGTAGATGCATCCTGTGCTCCTCTCACTGACCACCAATGAAAGAGGTACCCCTTCCGGAAGTGCGGCGGGGGCCAGATAAATGGCCTTAGGGTGCTGCATATGGCCCACAGGCCATAGTTTGGGGACCCCTGCTCTAGACTCTACCAGATGTTTTTTCAGTGGCTAAGCCCAACAAGCAGACAGAGGTTGCAAGAGGCAGGACTTGGGGAAACTTGGCTGTTTGAGCAGACCTTACCCCAGCCCCAGCCAGCCTAAGATTGCAGCTTGGTATTTCCATGTACAACTGGGCCTAACAGAGGCAGCCACAAATTCTGGATTGCTTATAGCTCCAAAATGGTTGCTAAGACCCAGTCACAAGCAGTGTCTCCCACTGGTCTGTGCTGGGCTCCTGGGAGGTAGGCTCAGGGCTGGCACATCCAGGGACTAGCTGTAGAAAGCATTGGTTCAGGACCTAACAATCCTTGCTAGAGTGGTACCTTAAGGAAAAGTTCCTCACACCTGGTCCAGCTGAGGCAAGTTTCATCTCTGTGATCAACACTGGCACAGTGGCTCATGTGCATTGGATAGGGTGGATCTTCACATTCAGCCAGCCAGGGTGCTGGATATCCTGCCATGGAAGGCTAGATTCCACAAGGGGAAGGGAGAGATGCTTGAAGCATGGACATTTAACATGTGGGTCTGTTGGTCAAATAAGTTTGTAAATATGATGTATATGTTTGCTCGCTTATAGTTTGCATTGGGTGTGGGAGATAGAGTGTAAGCTGGCAAAGTCCTTACAGCCTAAAGCTTAGTTTTAAGACTAAGCCTTTTCCACCCTTTTAATACTAAGATCTTTTCAACATCCTTCTAATACAAAGATCTTCTCAAAACTAAACTTTTCCCAACACCTTTGACTGCAGCATGATGGGGAATGGTACACTCTTATGAAGAATCTCATTTATGCCTCAGATAAGTGGCTTTGTATCAGAGACTTCTTTATTTGTATATAGGCGTAAAGACTTTAATTTTCTACACTATAAAATTAAAGCAGACCAGGGGCTCTCTCACTTGGTTCCTGCCATCAGCATTGCAGAGGAGAGGCATCCAAGGGCTCTCTCACTCGGTTTCTGCCATCAGCATTGCAGTGGAAAGGCAGCCAAAGTGGCAGAGTGCTGCAGGAGAAGCCAGTTTGTGCAGTTTGTGCAGGAGAAGGATATGGGAAACAGAGGTGAATAAGACTGGTGAGGGCCTTTGATTCTAGGGAAAAACTGGAAAAAGTCAGTTGCTTTGGAAGCCATGAATGGAAAGGGAAGTGTTTTCTCACTATGTGTATTTTCTCAGCCGCTGATTGCAAGCAGGAATAAAGTGGATGGCTCGCCAGTTTTTGGCTCCACTGTTTCTTTACTATCTGTCCAAAGGAAACCTGCACTGACCATGCATCTGTGATGGTGGCCGTATCTACTGCCTTAACAGGGTCCCTGCGAGTCTATTTTTGTATCTGGTCAAGGGGCTTAGCCACCTTCAGGAGGAGCACAGTCAGCCCTAAGTAAGGATTCTCTCAGTTTCCCTCTCTGAGACTCAGGTCTCACCAGCTGAAAGAACTTCTGCAGAGGAGATTGTTGGCCACATTCAGTCTGAAACTGCTCACCTTGTTGAGGAGAAATAAAATTTGAATATTCATCAATGGCTGAGGGATCAAGCCCTGCATTTGGGGCCACATTCTTCACACTGAGCTCCTGACCAAGAGACTCTTGAAATGGGGGGGATCTCACAATGTTGTATTCACAACCTTAGCTGCCCTAACCCATCAAGAATGCAACCTGTATAAGATTTGATTGGGTGAGGCCAATCAGAGTCCACACTACAGTCTTACTACACAAGATGGTAAGACCAGGCAGCTGCAAGAGGAGAAGGAGCAACTGAAAAGTGGAGACAAATCCTACAGAGCTTGGGGTCTTTATGGAGCTGCTGCACCTCTAAACAGGAAGGAGCTGATCATTATACAAAGGTTGGCTCCTCCCACAGTACCCAGGCACAGAAAATACAGACACAAACAGTGGAAACTGCAATAATTACAAACCACTAGCCCACAATGGGTTATAAACAGCAACTAACAACCCGGGACAAACTAGAGCCAACACTACCAGTAGTGGATGGCAGACAGCACCAATCCTAGACTCAACTTTCTACACAAACAACACAACCAAAGATGGTGTGTAGCAGGCCCCAGACACTGTGGAGAATAAATACACCCAACAGGACAGACATTGCACAGTGTGTAACACACATAGTCAAGGTTGACAGTTAGAGCCAGCCAGCCTGAAGTGATAACTGTACCCACAAAATTACCAACTTTATCTAATACTCACATACAACAAGAGGGAAAATAGAACCCTCAAGAAGCATGCCTAAAACAAAAAAATCAAGTGGCCTGGAAGACACTACCACTGAGCCCATCTTCTTAATAAAGAACCCACAAAAATTTCAGTCAGACAGTGCTACCTAATACACAGACAAAATGGGCAGAGAAATGTGACTCAATTGAATCAATAAGAGAAACCCACAGAGAAAGAACTGAATGAGATAGAAATACCACTCTACCAGATGCAGAGTTTAAAATAATGATTTATAAACTGTTCAATGATCTTAGAGAAACAATGGATGGACATAATGAGCTCCTAAATAAAGAAATAGCAGGCATCAAAAAGGACATTGAAATCATAAAAAGAATAATTCAGAAATGACAAATAAAATATCAGAAATGACAAATAAAATATCAAAAATGAAGACTGCACTAGGTGAAATTAGTAGCAGGCTGGATAAAGCAGAGGATCAAATTAGTAATTTAGAGCACAAGATAAACAAAAGCATTGAAGCAGAACAGCACAAAGAAAAGAGGTTCAAAAAGTCTGAGAAAACACTAAGAGACCTCATGTGACAAAATGAAGAGAAACAGCATCCACATCATAGGGGTTCCTGAAGGAGAAGAGAAAAAATAAGGCCTAAAGAAGCTGTATGAAGAAATAATAACTGAAAACTTTCATAAATTGGTGAAAGAAAATGTCACACAAGTTCAGGAAGCACAGAGAGTCCCATTAAAGACAAATCAAAGGAGGCTTACACCAAGATACATCATAATTAAAGTGCCAAAGTTAAGAGACAAAAATAGAATACTAAAAGTTGCAGGAGAAAAGCAGTTAATTAACTACAGAAGAGCCACCATAAAATGACATCTGATTTCTCAACAGAAACACTTGAGGCCAGAAGGGATTGGCAAGAAATATTCAAAGTGATGCAAAACAGGAGCCTACATCCAAGATTTATTTATCCAGTAAGGCTATCATTTAAAACTGAAGGAGAAATAAAAAGCTTCCCAGATAAAAAAAAAATCTCAAAGAATTCATTACAATCAAACCAATACTGCAAGAAATATTAAGGGACCTACTATAAATAGAGCAAAAAAAGAAAAAGAAGAATTGAGAATATGAGGATTATAAATTTAAAGAATAAAATGGCAATAAACAACTACATATCAATAATTACCTTAAATGTAAATGAATTAAATGCTCCAATCAAAGACATAAGGTAGCTGCATGGATAAAAAAAAAAACAGGACCTATGCTGTCTACAAGAGACTTACCTCAGAACAAAAAATACACATAGAATGACAGTGAAGGGCTGAATAAAATATTTCACAAAAATGGAAATCAAAACAAAGCTAGGGTAGCAATACATATATCTGACAAAGTAGACTTTAAAACAAAGGCTATAGTAAGGGATAAAGAAGGTCACTACATAATGATAAAGGAAGCAATCTAACAAAAGAATATAACCATTGTAAATTTCTATGTGCCTAAAATGGGAGCACCTAAATATATAAAGGGTGATAACAACAATACTATAATAACTAACATCACTGGATAGATTCTTCAGAAAGCAAATTAACAAAGAAACAGTGGCCTTAAATAACACTTTAGATCAACTGGATTCAATAGATATGGTCGGAACTTTTCATCCCAAAGCAGTAAAAATATACATTCTTTTCAAGTCTTCGTGGTACATTCTCAAGGATAGACAGCGTGTTAGAACACAAAATGAGTCTCAATAAATTTGAGAAGATTGAAATTATATAAGTATCTACTTTGATCACAATACAATGAAACTAAAAATCAACTACAATAGAAAAACTGAAAAACATTCAAACACTTAGAGGCTAAATAGCATGTTATTAAATAATGAATGGGTTAACAGCGAGATCAAGAAAGAACTCAAAACTTTTTTGAAACAAATGAAAATAAACATAGAACAACTCAAAATTTATGGAACACAGCAAAAGCAATACTGAGAGAGAAGTTCATAACATTAAAGGCATACCAAAAGAAGCAAGAAAAAAATCAAACAACTTAACCCTATAACTAAAAGAATTAGAAAAAGAACAATGAATAAAGGCCAGGGGAAGTAGGAAGAAAATAATAAAGAACAGAGTGAAAATAAATGACATAGAGGCTAAAAGAAAATACAGATCAATGTAACCAAAAGCTATTTCTTTAAAAAGGTAACTAAACTCATCAAGAAAAAAAGTGAGAACTCAAATAAATAAAATTAAAAATGAAAGTGAGGAAGTAACAACTGACATGACAGAAATACAAAGGCTTGTGAGAAAATACTATGAAGATTGGCATACCAAATAATTGGACAATCTAGACAAAAAAGATAAATTTCTAGAAGCATATAATCTTCAAAACCCAATCTGGAAATATCAGAAAACCTAAATAGACCAATGACAACAATAAAATTAAAACAGTTATCAAAAAACTCCCAGCAACAAAAGCCCTTGTCCAGATGGCTTCAAAGGTGAATTTTACCAAATATTCAAAAAAGAACTAACACCTGTCCTTCACAAGCTATTTCAAAACATTCAAGAGAAGGGAAGAATTCCAAACTCCTTTTATTAGTCAAGCAAAATCTTTATTCCAAAACCAGGTAAAGACAAACAAAGAAAGAAAATTATAGGTCAATATCCCTGATAACCTTAGATGCTAAAACTCTCAACAAAATATTAGCAAACCGCTGGACGGGCAAAGGCTCACAGCTGAGAGCACGTCAAAAGCCCTGCCCAACCTGCGAAACTGTGGCAAGCAGGCTCTGACTTCGAGGGCTGGGTGTAAGCCTGCCGAAAACAGGCTGGGTCCACAGCTGAGCAAAGGTGCTCACCTCTGCTCTTGGTGCTGAGGCTTGTGGCTTGAGTGACAGCCCCTCCCGCGGAGGAGAGGCGGAAATCACAGCAACAGTTACAGTAGGCTGTCGCTGGCAACACCCATTCCCAACCACCCTAGGCAGCTGCAGAGGGGGTGACAGGCCTGCAGATGGACCACACCTAGAGAACACAAAGGCAACACCTACAGGACTCCAGTGGCAAAACTTGCCTATACACAGATAAAATGGGCAGGCAGAGGAATGCAAACCAAGTGAATCAGGAGCAGACTCCAGAGAAAAACCTAAATGAACCAGATATAACCAAACTACCAGAAGAAGAATTTAGAATAATGATACTTAGGATGTTCAAAGAAATTAGAGCAAAAATGGATAGTCACGATGAACACCTAAATAAAGAGATAACAAGTATAAAAAATGAAATTGAAATAATAAAAAAGAATCAGACAGAAATGACAAATACATTATCAGAACTGAAGACCACAATGGAAGGAATTAAAAGCAGGATGGATCACGCTGAGGATCAAATTAGCGAGTTAGAGGACACAATAAAAAAAAATTACAGAAGCAGAAAAGAAAAAGAGACTCAAAAATGTGAGGAAACTCTAAGGGAGCTTTGTTACAACATGAAGAGAAACAACATTCGCATCATAGGGGTGCCTGAAGAAGACGAAAGAGGACAGGAGATGGAAACTTTGTTCAATCTAATCATAGCAGAAAACTTCCCTGAATTAAGGCTGGGAAACATTCCACATGTTCAAGAAGCACACAAAACTCTATTAAAGAGAAACCCAAGAAAATCTACACCAAGACACATCATAGTTAAAATACCAAAGCTAATGGATAAAGAAAAAATCTTAAAAGGTGCTAGAGAAAAAAAGGCTATCACATACAAAGGAGCCCTCATAAAAATGACATCGAACTTCTCAACAGAAACAGATGAGACCAGAAGGGAATGGCAAGATACAATAAAAATAATGCAAAACAAGAACCCACAACCAAGACTACTCTATCCAGCAAGGCTAACGTTTAAAATTGAAGGAGAAATAAAGAGCTCCCCAGACAAAGAAAGCCTCAAGGAATTCATTAAAACCAAACCAGTTCTGCAAGAGATACTAAAAGGCTTGTTGTGAACAGTACAAAGAGAAAAAAGAATATAACAAAAAATATATATATACAGCTTTAAAGAACAAAATGGCAATAAACAACTACATATCAATAATAACCTTAAATGTAAATGGATTAAACGATCCAATCAAAAGACATAGGGTAGCTCCGTGGATAAAGAAACAGGACCCATACGTATGCTGTCTACAAGAGACACACCTTAAAACAAAAGATGCACATAGGACTGAAGGTAAAAGGATGGAAAAAAATATTTCATGGAAATGAAAATAAAAAAAAAGCCGGAGTAGCAGTACTTATATCTGACAAAATGGACTTTAAAACAAAGGCTGTAGTAAGATATAAAGAAGGACACTACATAATGATAAAGGGAACAATTCAACAGGAAGATATAACTATTATAAATATCTATGCACCAAATATAGGAGCCCCGACATACATAAAGCAGACTTTGATGGACATAAAGGGTGAGATTAACAGCAATACTATCATAGTAGAAGATTTCAATACCCCACTAACAACACTGGACAGATCCACAAGAAAGAAAATTAATAAAGAAACAGCAGACTTAAAGGAGACACTAGATCAACTTGATTTAATAGATATCTTCAGAACTTTTCACCCTAAAGCAGTAGAATATACATTCTTCTCAAGCGCTCATGGTACATTTGCTAGGATAAACCATATGTTAGGACTCAAAAATGGTCTCAATAAATTTAAGAAGATTGAAATCATATCAAGCTTTTTCTCTGATCACAATGCCATGAAACTAGAAATTAACCACAAAAGAAAAACTGAATAATAGTCAAACACCTGGAAACTAAATAGCATGATATTAAATAATGAATGGATTAACAATGAGATCAAAGAAGAAATAAAAATGTTTCTAGACATAAATGATAATGAGCATACATCAACTCAAAATTTATGGGACACAGCAAAAGCAGTACTGAGAGGGAAGTTCATTGCACTACAGACATATCATAGGAAGCTAGAAAAAGCTCAAATAAGCAACCTGACCCTGCAGCTAAAAGAACTAGAAAAACAACAACAAATAAAACCCAGGACAAGTAGAAGGAAGGAAATAATAAAGATCAGAGCAGAAATAAATGACATAGAGGCTAAGAAAACAATACACAGGATCAAGGAAACCACAAGCTGGTTCTTTGAAAAGGTAAACAGGATTGAGGAACCTTTAACTAAACTCACCAAGAAAAAAAGAGAGAGGTCTCAAATAAATATACCCTAAGAACACCATAACACTGTTCGAAAAGAAGAAATGCGCCCCCGTGTTTGTGGCAGCATTGTTCACAATAGCGAAGATCTGGAAACAGCCCAAGTGTCTGTCAGAAGACGAGTGGATTAAAAAGCTTTGGTACATATATACTATGGAATACTACTCAGCCATAAGAAATGATGACATTGGATCATTTGCAACATAATGGTTGTACCTTGATAACATTATACCGAGTGAAATAAGTAAATCAGAAAAAAAAAACTGAGAACAGCATGATTTCATAAATAGGTGGGACATAAAAGTGAGACTATGAGACATGGACAAGAGTGTGGTGGTTACGAGGTGGGGCGAGGGACGGGAGGGTGGGAAAGGGAGAAGAGTAGGAGCACAGGGAAAACCAGATAGAAGGTGACAATGGACAATTTGACTTTGGGTGATGGGTATGAAACACAATTAAATAAGATAATTTGGAGATGTTTTCATTGTGCATATGTACCCTGATTTATTGGTGTCACCCCATTAAAGTTAATAAAATATATATATATATATATATATATATATATATATATATATATATATATATATATATATATATATATATATATATATTAACAAACCGGATACAACAATACATTAAAAAAAATCATATATCATGATCAAGTGGAATTTATTCTGGGCAGGCAAGACTGGTACAATATTCACAAATCAATGAAGATGATTTATTACTTAAAAAAGGATAAAAATCACATAATAATATTAATAGATGCAAAAAAAACACTTGAAAAAAATCTAGCACCTATTTATGATCAAAACTATTAGCAAAGTGAAAATACAGAGAACTTACCTCAATATGATAAAGGTCATCTATGACAAACCCACAACCAACATTATACTCAATGGGAAAAATTAAAAGCAATTCCCTTAAGATCAGAAACAAGGCAAGGGTGCTCATTTCACCACTCTTATTCAACAGAGTACTGGAAATCCTAGCCACAGCAATAAGACAAGAAGAAAAAATTAAATGCATCCAAATTGGAAAAGAAGGAAAACTATCATTATTTGCTGATGACATGATACTGTACTACTAGACCTGATTAATAAATTTGGCAAGGTGGAAGGATATAAAATTAATATTCAGAAATCAGTGTCATTTTCAAACATCAACAATAAACTGTCTAAAAGGGAAATTAAGGAAACAATCTCCTTCACTACTGCAAGAAAAAAAAATAAAGTACCTATGAGAAAATTTAACTATGGTGGTAAAAGACTTGTACTCAGAAAATTATAAAACATTGATAAAAGAAATCACAGAAGATACAAACAACTGAAGCAAATACAGTGTTCTTGGATAAAAGGAATAAACATCATTAAAATGTCTATATTACACAAAGCAATCAATAAATTCAATGAAATTCATATTAAAATACCAATGGTATACTATATGGAACCAAAAAAAACCCATAAATACCCTCAACAATCTTGAAAATGAAGAATAAAGTGGAAGGTATTAAACTTTTTGATAAAGTTATACTACAAGACCATTGTACTCAAAACAGCTTGGCACTGGCACAAGAACAGGCATACATATTAATGGACAGAACAGAGAACCGAAAAATAAACTCATGCCACTATGTTCAATCGATTTTTTTTCTTTTTATTTTATTTTCTTTTTTTATTAATTTTAATAAGGTGACATTGAAAAATCAGGGCACATATGTTAGGTTATTTTGAAATTTGATTATATTGCGTACCCATCATCCAGTTAAATGGTTCTCCGTCACCTTCTATCTAGTTTTATTTGTGCCCCTCCCCTCTCCCTACTCTCTACCTCACCTCGCCCACCTCCAAGTAGCCAGTACACTCTTGTCCATCTCTCTGAGTCTCATTTTTATGTCCAATCTGTGTATGCACTCATATAGTCCTTAGTTGATTTTGATTTACTTACTTCACTCAGTATGTTATCAAGGTCCATCCATTTTGTTACAAATAATTCGATGTCATCATTTCTTATGGCTGAGTAGTATTCCATAGTATATATGTGCCAAAGTTTTTTAATCCACTTGTCTTCTGATGGACACTTGGGTTGTTTCCAGATCTTCGCTATTGTGAACAATGCTGCCAAGAACATGGGGGTACGTTTCTTCTTGTTGAACAGTGCTATGGTGTTCTTAGGGTATATTCCTAAAAGTGGAATAGCTGGGTCAAAAGGCAGTTTGATTTTTAATTTTTTGAGGAATCTCCATACTGTTTTCCACAGTGGCTGCACCAGTGTACATTCCCACCAGCACTGCAGGAATGTTTCCTTTTCTCCACTTCCTCGACAGCACTTGTTCTGTGTTGTTTTGCTGATGAGTCTCTCCGGGGTGCCATTTGCTTCCTGGGGAACTGGGCAGCAGTTCGCTCCCCAGGGAGCTGGGCAGCCCTCTTTGCATTTTCGCTTTTCCTACCAGTCTCAACGTAGCTTCTTCAGTATTTCTTTTTTGAAGAGTCCACTTAGTGTAGTTCAAAGTTGGTTTATCCAGATGATGGTAAGTAAGTTATAATCCACTTTGGTTCTGGGAGTTGGAAATTGGTACGTCCGCCTACTCTATCACCATCTTGCCGATCTCATTTCTAATTTTATTTATTTGAGTCCTCTTTTTTTGTTGGTGAGTCTAGTTAAAGGTTCATTGATCTTGTTTAACTTTTCAAAGAACCAGCTCCTGGTTTCATTGATTCTCTGTATTGTTTCCTTAGCCTCTATGTCATTTATTTCCACTCTAATCTTTATTATTTCCTTCCTTCTACTAGTACTGGGCTTTATTTGCTGTTGTTTTTCTAACTCTTTTAGATGCAGGATCAAGTTGCTTATTTGAGCTTTTTCTAGTTTTTATGGTATGCCTGTAGTGGTATGAACTTCCCTCTCAGTTCTGCTTTTGCTGTGTTTATAAATTTTGAGTTGATGTATGCTCATTATCATTCATTTCTAGAAACCCTTTTATTTCTTCTTTGATCTCATTCTTAACCCATTTGTTATATAATAACATGCTATTTAGTTTTCAAGTGTTTGAATATTTTTCAGTTTTTCTTTTGTGGTTAATTTCTAGTTTCATGGCATTGTGATCAGAGAAAATGATGGATATGATTTCAATCTTCTTAAATTTGTTGAGACTGCCTTTTTGTGCTCACATGTGGTCTATCCTATAGAATGTACCATGAGAGTTTAAAAAGATTGTATATTCGACTGCTTTAGGGTGAAAAGTTCTGAAGATATTTATTAAATCGAGTTGTTCTTGATTAATACTTTAAGACTGCTGTTTCTTTGTTAATTTTCTTTCTTGAGGATCTATCCAGTGATGATAATGGGGTGTTGAAACCCCGTACTATTATAGTATTGGTATTAATCTTGCCCTTTATATCCATCAAAGTCCGCTTTATGTTTGTCGGGGCTTCTATGTTCAGTTAGTAGATGTTTATATTGGTTATATCTTCCTGTTGAATTGTTCCCTTTATCATTATGTAGTGTCCTTCTTTATCTCTAGCTACAGCCTTTGTTTTAAAGTCCATTTTGTCAGATATAAGTATTGCTACCCCAGCATTTTTTTACTTCCATTTGCATGAAATATTTTTTCCATCCTTTTACCTTCAGTCTATGTGCATCTTTTGTTTTAAGGTGTGTCTCTTGTAGACAGCATATGTATGGGTCCTGTTTCTTTATCCATGCAGCTACCCTATGTCTTTTGATTGGATCATTTAATCCATTTACATTTAAGGTTATTATTAATATGTAGTTGTTTATTGCCATTTTATTCTTTAAAGCTGTATTCTTCTTTGCTATATTCTTTTCCCCCTTTGAACTGTTCACAACAGGCTCCTTAGCATCTCTTGAAGAATTGGTTTGGGTTTAATGAATTCCTTGAGACTTTTTTTGTCTGGGAAGCTCTTTATTTCTCCTGCAATTTTAAACGTTAGCCTTGCTGGATAAAGTAGTCTTGGTTGTAGGTTCTTGTTCTGCATTACTTTGAATATATCTTGCCATTCCCTTCTGGCCTCAAGTGTTTCTGTTGAGAAGTCGGATATCATCCTTATGGGGGCTCCTTTGTAGGTGATAGCCTTTTTTTCTCTAGCAGCCTTTAAAATTTTCTCTTTATCCCTGAGCTTTGGTATTTTAACTATGATGTGTCTTGGTGTAGATTTTTTGGGGTTTCTCTTTAATGGAGTTCTGTGTGCTTCTTGAACGTGTGGAATGTTTTCCAGCCATAATTTAAGGAAGTTTTCAGCTATGATTTGATTGAACACATTTTCTATCCCTTGTTCTTTCTCTTCCTCTTTGGGAAGCCCTATGGTGCAGATGTTATTTCTTTCCATGTTGTCACAGAGCTCCCTTAGAGTTTCCTCACATTTTTTGAGTCTCTTTTCTTTTTTCTGCTCTACTTCTGTGTCTTTGTTTATTGTGTCCTCTAACTCGCTGATTTGATCCTCAGCCTCATCCATCCTGCTTTTAATTCCTTCCATTGTGGTCTTCAGTTCTGATACTGTATTTGTCATTTCTGTCTGATTCTTTTTTATTATTTTAATTTTCTTTTTTATACTTGCTATCTCTATTTAGGTGTTCGTAATGACTATCCATTGTTGCTCTAAGCTCTTTGAACATCCTAACTATCGTTATTTTAAACTCTGCATCAGGTAGTTTTGTTCTCTGATTCATTTAGGTCCTTCTCTGGGGATTTCTCTTGATTCATTTGGGTTGCATTCCTCTGCCTGCCCATTTTGTCTGTGTGTAAGAAGGGTTTTGCTACTGGAGACCAATCAATGTTGCTTCTCTTTTCCCTAGGTGTGGTCTGTCTGCAGGCCTGCCACCCCCTGTGCTGCTCCCTAGGGTAGTTTGGTATGGGTGTTGCTGGTGCCGGCCCCTGCAGCTGTTGCTGCAGTTTCTGCCTACCCTCGGCCTTTGAGGGAGGGGCTGTCTTCTCTCACCTAGCACTATAAGCCTCAGCTGGTCTCGGCCTTTTCCTCTCTGTGACAGGTTGAATTGTACACCACACTCGGGCTACAAGCCTGGGCACCAAAAGCAAGGGTGAGCACTTTTGCTCAGCTACGGGTCACTGTCAGCTGGTTTCTCCGGCAGGGAGGGGCCACTGATGCACACACAGCCAAGAGCCGGGCTTCAGCCCCACCCCCTCCAACTTAGGCTTCTCAGCTGGGCTGCTGGTGCGTGCTCTACTGCGAGCCTGGGCTCCCACCGATGGAACCGCGTTTCCATGTCCCGCCGCCACCCACCCTCTAGCAAGCCCTCAGGAATGTGGGTATGGGCACTGCAACTCAGACCCTAACACTTTATAGTGTAGTCCTGAAAGCTTCTTTCTTCTAAGCGCCTATGCTCTGATTGCTGCAGGGGAGCTTGTTTGGCTGGTGTCTTGCTTCCCCTTGCCAGTTCCAGGGAAATATTTTTTCAGATTTGGAGTGTGACTCAGTCCAGGGTTTAGGGTCACTGTCCCTCAAAGCTTTTCTACCTGTGCCTTCCAGACTGCACTCTCTTCCTGCTGCTCCAGTCTTCTCCTCTCTCCCTGTCTCCCAGAGTCCCGGGTGAGTGGTTGTGAGAGAGGTTTACTGCGCCATCCCTTTAAGAAGAATCCTGGGTCTGAGACAACTGTCTCTTTCTCACAAACAGTAACCTAACCTGTTTCACAGCTAAATACTGTCCATATGCCTCTTCTAGACTCTGGGGCTGTAGGCTGGGGCTTTGTTCCTGGAACCCAAGGTCCCTACTCTTCAGCTAACCTCTCTTCCCAACACACTAGTCTCTCTGGGCTACCTTTCACTCTGGGGAGCTTGGCAGCCCTTTCTGCATTTTCGCTTTTCCTACCAGTCTCAATGTTGCTTCTTCAGTGTTCCCTAGTTGAAGAGTCCTCTCAGTCCAGTTCAACGTTGGTTTATCCAGATGCTGGTTCTTAAAATCAAGTTATAATCCACTTTGGTTCTGGGAGTTGGAAGTTGGTATGTCCGCCTACTCCATCGCCATCTTGCTGGACCGGTCAATTGATTTTTGAAAAAGGAGGTAAAAGCATACAATGGAGTCAAGGCCATCTGTTTAATAAAAGGTGCTGGGAAAAGTGGACAAATACCTTCAAAAAAATGAAACTAGACCACCACCTTACACCATTTACTAAAATAAACTCAAAATGCATAAAAGACTTAAGTGTAAGTCATGAAATCATAAACATCTTAGAAGAAAACATAGGCAGTAAATCCTCCCATATCTCTCGTAGCAATAGTTTTGCTGATTTATCTCCACAGGCAAGTGAAATAAGGGACAGGTTGAACAAATGGGACTATTTCAAACTAAAAAGCTTTTACATAGCAAAAGACACCATTAACAAAATAAAAAGACAACCCACACAATGAAAGAACATATTTGCCAATATATCTGATAAGGGGTTAATAACCAAAATTTATAAAGAACTTCTAAAACTTAACACCAGGAAGGTAAACAATCCAATTTAAAAATGAGCAAAAGAACTGAATAGCCTGACCAGGTGGTGATGCAGTGGATAGAGCGTCAGACTGGGATGCGGAAGACCCAGGTTCGAGAGCCCAAGCTCACCACCTTGAGCTCAGGCCCATCTGGCTTGAGCAAAAGCTCTCCAGCTTGGACCCAAGGTCACTGGCTCCAGCAAGGGGTTGCTTGGTCTGCTGAAGGCCCGCGGTCAAGGCACATGTGAGAAAGCAATCAATGAACAACTATGGTGTTACAACGGCAATGAAAAACTAATGATTGATGCTTCTCACCTCTCTTTGTTCCTGTCTGTCTATCCTTATCTATCCCTCTTGTTGACTCTCTCCTGTTCATGTAAAAATAAAAAATAAAATAAACTGCAAAAAAAAAAAAGAACTGAATCAACACTTCTATAAAGAGGACATACAAGTGGCCAGTAGGCATATGAAATAATGTTCAATGTCACTAATCATCAGATAAATGCAAAATAAAGCCACAATAGATATCACCTCACACCTGTCACAATGGCACTCATTAACAAAACAACACACAATAAGTGCTGGCAAGGGTGTGGAGAAAAGGGAACCCTCCTGCACTGCTGGTGGGAATGCAGACTGGTGTAGCCACTGTGGAGAACTGTATGGGGTTTCCTCAAAAAACTAAAAATAAAACTACATTTTGACCCAACTATCCTACTTTTAGAAAGAATCCTAAGAATACCAAATCACTGACTCAAAAGTAGTTATGCATACCATGATTATTGCAGCATTTTTTACAATAGCCAAGTCTGGAAACAGCCCAAGTGTCCATCAGTGTACAAGTATATTAAAAAGCTGTGGTTCATATACACAATGGAATACTATGCAGCCATGAAAAAGAAGGAAATTTTATCTTTTGCGACAGCATGGATGAACCTAGAGATTATTATGCTAAGTAAAATAAACCAGGCAGATAAAGAAAAATATCATATGATCTCACTTATATGTGGAATCTAATGAACAAAGTGAACTGAGGAATGGAATAGAGGCAGAGATGGGGTCACAGCGAGCAGAGGGACAGCAGTCAGAGGGAAGGGGGATGAGATGATGGGATCAAAGAAGGTGAAGGGATTAGAGAAATTATATATATACATAACACAGAGATATAGATAACAGGACAACAAATCCTGGAGGAAAAGGGGGAAGAAGTCAGGGGAAGGGGGACAAAAGAGATATAAAAAGAGACACAGGGTGGGGGTGAAGGAGTTATATTCAGTGGAACACTTGAACCCATGTAAACACAATAAATTAAAATTAATAAACATTTTTTAAAAATCATGAAGTAGAAAAAAATAATTTTACCATTAGATGAGTTTTTATTTATTATGGTTTATATACTTTTTATTGGAAGTACTCAAGTGTTGTTATTAATTTGATTTTCACTTGTGGAATTGGAAGCTGTAACTTTGAGTTTTAATCAGGCCATGTATATAAGAACATGTTGGGCAAATAAGTTTTAACAAATGTTTAAGTTTTTGCTTGCTTATCGTTTTCATTGGGCAGCACCATGTGTACGTAGTCTGTGAAAGGCTGCAGTGCTTGCACCCAGGGCAGCAGATTGCAAATTGCAGATTGCCTTCCTGCTTGAGCAGGACCATTGTTTTGCTAATGTTTGCTGGAGAAAGGTTTTTGGTTGCCCCAGCCAGTTTTTGCAGAAGAGCAGATGGAGGGCAGGAGCAGAGTGCTGAGGGGGTTTTGGGAGCCCTACTGAGGCTTGTGGGGGCCTTTGATTCCAGGAGGAACCAGAGAATGCATCAGGGTTTTGCGAGCCATGAATGAGGGGAAAGCTGTCTTCCTGTGTGTTTACTTGTCCACCAGTGTGAGACTTTAATAAATAAAGTGGCTCACCATTTTTTGGCTCCACTGTTTCTTTACTGTCTGCCTGAATCCACCGTGAACCTGCATGGCCATGATGGTGCTAGCCATTGGCCATATTGAACACAATGCTATAAATTACAATTGTCTAAAACTTTCAGAGGCCTGGAGGACAGTAAATTTTTTAAGTAAATTTTCTCTGCCTTAGCTGTAGTTATAAAGAGCCATGATTTTATAGTCACATTTTTTGAACTTTTTAAAACATGTATCTTCTTTTTAGTAATAGCTTTTTTAAAAAAGAAAAACTATATTAGAGCATTATTGACAATACGAAAGTAATTCTATACACCTTTAGCAATTATAATAACAGTTGGATTATATACATAAATTTTGAAAGAAAATATCTAAATAATAAGTCTATTGTTATTAATGGTTCATATTAGCAGACAGGTATACACAATCAAACTAGTAAAGTTTCACATTAAGTTTTGGGTATGCAAGCCTTGTTGATGTCTTGGAAAAGTCTGTTTCTGATGTTGGCTTTTTTTTAATTCTTATCTGTAGGTGGAGGCAAATGTCAGACAAGAGCAAGTGTATGTTTATGGTTAGGCACCTGATTTTAAGGTCTTTTCTGACAATGTTGGAGAGTTTTTAATATCTTTTTTTGATAGACAGTATTCTTTTGGTTGTCAGTTGGGGTCTTTTGAAGTCATTGTCTCCTGGGAGCACATTGTGAAATGAATTAGTTACTAATTTATTAATTTTTTAAAGCTGGTAATAAACCCTGACAATAATGTAGGATGTCTCCTTTTAGCAAAGTTTGTTCATATGTCCCTTTATCCAGATGCATACATAGGCCAGCCTGTGGCTATTTTACAAGAAGGTTTACATTTACCAAAAGGAGATATCAGGTTGAGAAGCACTGTAGGGAGAGCTTTTGGCCATGGGAGATTAAAAGCTTACTATAGAATAAGCCAAATATTATAAATGAACTGCATTATTTGTTCTGTAAAATTAGTCACTAACTTAAAGAAAATTTCCCAAATTTTTAAATTTTTTTCATAATTTTTCTATCATTAAGGCTGTAGCTCTCCTGCAAGGGAATGCCTCAACCCAGTGAGAAAACATTCAAATTATAACTAATATATATTTGTATCCCTGAAATGGTGGCATTTGGTTAAACTCCAATTGACATATTTTAAGTAGACCCATGGAATAATTTTCCTGGATTATATTTTGGACAGATAAAATATTTGCTATGTACTTTGAATTAGAGTAGCATATGTTTTACTTGATAAATTCATTTTTAAAACCCTAATGTGTTAGCCCGTGTATATAGTAACTGAAATCCTATCAGCAAGATTCGTTTGGTTGCTTCCAAGCCATCTTTTTGCCCGAGACAAAGGTTCCCCTTTTTGTTGTTATATTTTTGGGAGTATTTTTGTAGTCATTTATTGGCACTGTAAAAAATTCTTTTACTGATTTAAAAGACAATAGGTTAGGGTTAGGGTTAGGGTTAGTGTTAGGGTTAAGGTTAGGGTTAGGGTTTAGGGTTAGGGTTTAGGGTTTAGGGGTTAGGGTTAGGGTTAGGGTTACGGTTAGGGAAAAAATAATAAAATAAAAGACAACAGGGAATATTCTCATGTCTGGACAGCTAGACTATTTAATTTTCTTTTATTTTTATGGTGGTAGTTTTAGTGTCCTGAAATTCTGATAATTGCCGATTGTTTTATTTTCTGTATGGCATTTAAAATTTTTTCAACCAATCTCTCACCTTTATGGGTTGTCCTGAGGAGGTTAATAAACCTTGCTGTTTTTATACATTCAAAAGTCATGCACTATGCTAACTGCATAGTGACTTTTAGTGTAAATATTGGCTATTTGAATTTTTTCTAATTGACAAGCCCAGATCAAAACAATTAGTTTAGTTTGTTGGGCAGATTTTATTGTAGGTAAATAAACTTTATTTTAGGTAAATATTTTAGGTAAATAAACTTTCAATTACTCCCACCATGTAAGTTACTGGCATATCCAGCTTGGTAATTTTTATTTTAGAGAAAATTTATGTATAAATCAAATTCAGTCAGTATTATCAGTAAGAGTTTCCTCTAAATTATTTCTAAGAACAAGAAGGTGATCAGTAAGCAAAACACAATTGTGGGTGTCTTCATCCTATAAAGAGAGTTAACAAAGTTTCAGGGTTAAGATGATTACAGTTTTAAGCTAATTGATTGACAGAAGTGTTGAGTGTGATAGAGTTTAATAGAGAAAAGAACCCATATATATTTTTTCTGCATGTTTACATTACATGGCTGTAGCAAAGATAGACCTTATCCAGTAAGGAAGCCCTTTGCTACTGAAATTAAACTGTTGACTCTAACATTTTATACTTTTATGATGATTTCCATATGTTCTGAAATTAAATTATTTTGTTTGTGTGACAGAGATAGAGAGGGACAGATAGGGAGAGAGAGACAGAAAGAGAGAGAGATAGGAAGCATCAATTCCTTGTTGCAGCACCTTAGTTGTTCACTGACTGATTTCTCATATGTGCCTTGAAGGGAGGTGGTGGGGCAGAGGGACTACAGCAGACTGAGTGACCCCTTGCTCAAGCCAGCGACCTTGGGCTCAAGCTGGAGAGCATTGCTCAAACCAGATGAGCCTGCGCTCAAGCTGGTGACCTTGGGGTTTTGACCTTGGGTCCTTCGCATCCCAAACCAATGCTCTATCCATGGTGCCACTGCCTGGTCAGGCTGTAAATTTTATTTTAGTAATAAAAAGAACCTAATTGTGACAATATTCGATCAAACCTGGGAATCTTCTAAACTGCTTTGTTTTTGAAAGATGGAATTTTTCTGAGTTTTTAGGGTTAATTAGTAGCCAATTTTTAAATGTGAGATAACCCAAGTATTTCACTAAAGGTAGAGAATCAGAGTTTGTCCTAGAGAATTAAGTATTTTATCTATTAATTAGATCAGAGTAAAATCTTTGGAAAATTCAGTACTATTCAAATCAACTTTTATTATCTAAGACAATGGTTCTCAAAGTGTGCACCAGGGTACACCAGTGCACCCTAAAATACTTCCTGGTGTGCCCTATGGTATTCCAGAGAAATATGTGCCTGTTGGGGACCAAGAAACCAACAGGGTTTTTGGAGTCTAGATTTTGGGAGGACAGAGGTGTGGGGAATTGGCTATAAGCTGACAGTCTGCCCGACCCCCCACCTCACTTGCCTGATTAGGTTGCAAAAGGCTGTTAAGCTGTGGTGCTGGATTGTTTACACTACCCCCCATGTTCCCTGGAAAGACTGGAGGCAAATTTCTTCTATCCTTTGGTGTAAAGTTAAGAAGATATGTATGGTGGGGGTTTTCTGCACACAACACAAGAGTAATAAGAGATGAATTTTTCAATATATTGATGAGAAAATGAGAGTTTGCCTTTCAAATATATGCCCAAACATTGAAGAAATCGCTAGGACACATCAGGCTCATGTTTTTTATAAACACAAGAATGAAAAAACTTAACACATTTACACCGGGACCTGCAAAATTTACTAAATCTTACTAAGAATGTGTATATATATATATATATATATATATATATATATATATATATATATATATATAAAGATAACTTTTCTATCATTTTTTATTGTTTAATCCCTCTTTTTTATGAATTCTAAAAAGCATAACTCAAAAAATGTAACATCAAAATGTTTTTTAATGTCAGAATAAATTTAATTTAGTCATATTTATTTCATTTAATTACCATAAAAGCATGCTTGGACTTTATATTTTTTCTTGAATATTTGACTTAATTATTATAACATATTTCTCAGAAATTTGTATATAGTGTGCCTACAATTATTTGTAGGATTTTAAATGCACCCCAACTTTAAAAATTTGAGAACCACTGATCTAAGACAATAGATGAGACTTTCTGCATGTCCCTGGGTCATTACTGTCTAACTAAACTTGTAAACTTCCCAGGTAAAAGCAAAGAGGTATTCATGTTCTTTCGTTTTACAGACATACCCAAACAGACACTATACAACTTTATTATCATTGAAAAATATTAACACAGATTGTGTTTCACAGTAATCACTGATAATAGATTATGTGGATTTGGAGCCACAGAATGTCTGGAAATAACTATCTTATTTATAGCTTTGATATTTTGTATAAATCTAGAATTACAAGGGCCTTTACATAGAACTATAAATCCCCTTTTTAAGTAATTTTGTATAATGGTCTTAATTTCAACTAGTGTATCAGATATTAAAAAACATTAGTAAATATTGCCAATATCTGTACTGAATAAGGCTTAAAGTTGTATTGGAATATTCTGCAACAAACTTTCAGTCTTAAGATTATTTTCCTTTCATGGAAAAGTTTTTTTTAATTATTATTTTCCTGGTTGGTGTGGTATTTGATTTACTTTTAGATAATTGGTTTTAAGAAAATTTTACCCTCTTAAGGTTAACTGGGACAATGTTGATTAACAAAATATATATATTGCCCTTCAAAATTTCCTCTTGGAAAGGGATATGTTTTGATTTAACAACCATTGGTTGATTACATATTCCTATCATTTGCACAGAAGCTTTACTCTGACATAGGAGGCAACTTAGTTGAATAGGGTTAAGAACAGATATAGTAAACCCCAGTATTTACAAGGCCTTTAGTAATTTTTTCCTTTGTAACGGCAATTTTGATTTTTCCTACATTGTTAGTAAGGAAAAAGAGAAATGCCCTTTTATAGTCCTAGAAACAACTATATGTTTACTTCTATTTTTATTATTATACATATATTTTATTTTACTTCTCCAGGTTATTTTGACATTTGATTATGTTGCATACCCTTCACCCAGAGTCATATAGTCTTCCATCACCTTCTACCTGGTTTTCTTTGTGCCCCTCCGCTCCCCCAACCCCCTCTCTTTCCCTCCTCACCCCTGCTAACCACCACACACTTCTCTGTGTCCCTGAGGCTCATTTTTATGTCTCACCTATGTACAGAATCATATAATTCTTAGTTTTTTCTGATTTACTTATTTCACTCAGTATAATGTTATCAAGGTCCATCCATGTTGTTGTAAATGATCCAGTGTCATCATTTCTTAAGGCTGAGTAGTATTCCATAGTATATATGTACCACATCTTCTATATCCAGTCATCTATTGAAGGGCTTTTGGGTTGTTTCCATGTCTTGGTCACTATGAACAATGCTGCAATGAACATGGGGCTGCATGTGTCTTTTCGTACCAGTGTTTTTGAGTTATGGGGCAATATTTCCAGTAGAGGGATTGCTGGGTCATATGGTAGTTTTATTTTTAGATTTTTGAGGAACCACCATACTTTCTTCCATAATGGTTGTACTACTTTACATTTCCACCAACAGTGGATGAGGGTTCTTTTTTCTCCACCTTCTCTCTAACACTTGCTATTATCTGTCTTGTTGATAATAGCTAATCTAACAGGTGTGAGGTGGTATCTCATTGTAGTTTTGATTTACATTTCTCTAATAGCTAATGAAGATGAGCATCTTTTCATATATCTGTTGCCATTTGTACTTTTTCCTGGGAGAAGTGTCTGTTCATGTCCTCTTTCCATTTTTTTATTGGATTGTTTGCTTGTTTGTTGTTGAGTTTTATGAATTCTTTGTATATTTTGGATATTAGGCCCTTATCTGTGCTGTCCTTTTAAAATATCATCTCCAATTTAGTTGGCTGTCTGTTTGTATTGTTGTCAGTTTCTTTTGCTGTGCAAAAGCTTCTTAGTCTGATGTGGTCCCATTCATATATCTTTGCCTTCACTTCCCTTGCCTTTAGAGTCAAATTCATAAAGTGCTCTTTGTAACCAAGGTCTATGAGTTTAGTACCTGTGTTTTCTTCTATGTAATTTATTGTTTCAGGTCTTATATTTAGGTCTTTGATCCATTTTGAATTAATTTTAGTATAAGGGGACAAACTGTAGTAGAGTTTCATTCTTTTGTATGTGGCTTTCTAGTTTTCTCAGCACCATTTATTAAAAAGGCTTTCTTTTCTCCATTATGTGTTGTTGGCCCCTTTATCAAACATTATTTGACCATATAAATGTGGTTTTCTTTCTGGGCTTTCTATTCTGTTCCATTGGTCTGAGTGTCTATTTTTCTGCCAATGCCATGCTATTTTGATTATTATGGCTCTATAATTTAATTTGAAGTCAGATATTATAATGCCCTCAGCTTCATTCTTTTTTCTTAGGATTGCTCTGGCTATTCAGGGTTTTTTATAGTTCTATATAAACCTGATGATATTTTGTTTCATATCTTTAAAAAAAGACATTGGACTTTTGATGGGAATTGTATTAAATTTGTATATTGCTTTGAGTAATATAGTCATTTTAACTATATTAATTCTACCTATCCAAGAACAAAGATTATTTTTTCCTTTCATTGTATCTTTTTTGATTTCCCTTAACAATGCTTTGTAGTTTTCATTATATAGGTCCTTTACATTCATTATGTTTATTTCTAGGTATTTTATTTTTTTTGTTGCAACCATGGAGGAGATTGTGTTTCTGAGCTCGATTTCTGATGTTTCATTTTTGGCATATAGAAAGGCATTTGACTTTTGTATATTAATTTTGTATCCTGCAAAATTACTTACTGTATTAGTTTCTGGTACTGTTTTTGTGGAGTCTTTGGGGTTTTCGATGTACAGGATAATATCATCTACAAAAAGTGAAACCTTTACTTTTTCTTTCCCAATATGAATGTCTTGTATTTCTTTCTTTTGTCTGATTGCTATGGCTAGAACTTCCAGCACTATGTTGAATAAGAGTGGAGAGAGTGGACAACCTTGTCTTGTTCCAGATTTTAGGGGAAAAGTCCTCAGTTTTATGCCATTTAATATGATGTTAGCTGATGGTTTATCACAGATGGCCTTTATTATGTTGAGATATTTTTCTGCTATACTCATTTTGTTAAGTGATTTAAACATAAAATGATGTTGTATTTTATCAAATGCCTTTTCGGCATCTATTGATAAGATCATATGGTTTTTGTTCTTTGTTTTATTGATATGGTGTATTACATTAAACATTTTACATATGTTGAACCATCCTTGTGATTCTAGGATGAATCCCACTTGATCATGATGAATTATATTTTTAATGTGTTGTATTCAATTTGCTAGTAGTTTGTTTAGTATTTTAGCATCTGTATTCATTAGTGATATTGGTCTGTAGTTTTCTTTTATTGTGCTGTCCTTGCCAGGTTTCAGTATGAGAGTTATGTTGGCCTCATAAAATGTGTTTGGAAGTATTGTTTCTTCTTCAATTTTTTGGAAGACTGAGTAGAACAGGAACCAAGTCTTCTTTGAATGTTTGGTAGAACTCACTAGTATAGCCATCTGGCCCTTGACTTTTATTTTGGGGAAGGTTTTTGATAGTTGTTTCTATTTTCTCCCTGCTTATGGGTCTGTTTAGACTTTCTGCTTCATCATGATTCAGTCTAGAAAGATTGTATTGTTCTAGAAATTTATCCATTTCTTCTAGATTGTTAAATTTGGTGGCATATAGTTTTTCATAGTATTCTACAAAAATTCCTTCTATATCTATGATATCTGTGGTGATTTCTCCTCTTTCATTTTGGATTTTATTTGAGTCCTTTCTCTTTTTTCCTTAGTGAGTCTTGCCAAGGGTTTGTCAATTTTGTTGATCTTTTCAAAAAGATCTTTGTTTTATTAATATCTATAGTTTTTCTGTTCTTTATTTCATATATTTCTGCTTTGATTTTTATTATTTTCTTTCTTCTGCTAGTTTTGGGTTGCCTTTGTTCTTATTTTTCTAGTTCCTCAAGATGTAAAGTTAAGTGGTTTACTTGGGCTCTCTCTTGTTTGTTCATATAGGCCTGGAGTGATATGAACTTCTCTCTTATTACTGCTTTTGTTGTATCCCACAGATTCTGATATATTGTATAGTTATTTTCATTTGCCTGTATGTATCTTTTACCTCTACTTTTATTTCCTCTTTGACCCACTCATTTTTTAAAAGTATGTTGTTTAGTTTCTAAATTTTTGTGGGTTTGTTTACCTCTTTTTTGCACCTGAATTCTAGTTTCAAGGCTTTATGATCAGAAAATATACTTGGTATAATTTCAATTTTTCTGAATTTGTTGATGTTATTTTTGTGGCCCAACATATGGTCAATTCTTGAGAATGTTCTATGTACACTAGAGAAAAGTGTATACTGTGGCACTTTGGGATGAAATGTTCTGTAGATGTCTATCATATCCAATTGTTCTAGTGTTTTATTTAAGGTCAATATTTCTTTATTGATTTTCTGTTTGGATAAATGATCTAAAGCCATCAGCAGTGTATTGAGGTCTCCAAGTATGATAGTAGTTTTATCATTTTTTGTTTTTAGGTCAGACAGTAGCTGTCTTATATATTTTGATGCTCCTTAGTTTGGTGCATATATATTAAGTGTTATGTCTTCTTGATTCGATATCCCCTTTATCATTATGAAATGACCGTTTTTGTCTCTTATTACCTTTCCTGTCTTATAGTCAACATTGTTAGATATGAGTATTGCTATGCCTGATTTTTTTGGGGGGTGTTATTTGCTTGGAGTATTGTTTTCCAGCCTTTCCCTTTGAATTTGTTTTTATCCTTGTAGCTTAGATGTGTTTCTTGTAGGCAGCATACAGTTGTATTTTCTTTTTTAATCTATTCTGTTACTCTGTATCTTTTTATTGGTGAGTTCAATCCATTTACGTTTAGTGTAATTATTGACATTTGAGGGTTTCTTATTGTCATTTTATATATTGCTTTCTGATAGTTTTGTATCTTGTTTGGTTCTTCTCTTTTATTTCCCTATCATTTATTTTTGTTTTGTTTTAATCTATACCTTTTTCTCTGTTACTTCTTTTTTCAAACCATGTACCTCTGTGTTGGTTTTTTCAGGGTTGGTTACCATTAAGTAATGGAAAGCATACATATCATGTTCATTGTAGTAAATTGTCTCATGAGTGCTTCTGCACTTCATCATTCTTTGCTACTGTTAATCTTTGTCCTCCACCCTTTTTTGTTTCTTTGTCACAGATTAATCTTGTTTTTATTGAGATCTTGATGGGTCTTTTACTTGTAGGGGTTTTTTTTGTTTATTTTTTGTGTCTGGTCAGAAAACCCCCTTTAGTATTTCCTTAAGTGGGGGCTTTCTGTTGATAAATTTCCTCATCTTTTCTGTATCTGTGAATGTTTTTATTTCTCCTTTATATTTGAAGGGTAGCTTTGATGGTATAGTATTTTTGGTTGGAAGTTTCTCTCTTTCAGAACTTTAAATATTGGTGTCCACTATCTTTTAGCTTGTAGAGTTTCTGCTGAGAAATCTGTTGAAAATCTAATAGGCCTTTTTTTATATGATGTATTCTTCTTTTCCCTGGTTGCCTTGAGAATTTTTTCTTTGTCATTGGTTTGTGCCATTTTTATTATGATGTGCCTTGGAGTAGCCTTGTTAGGATTAAGATAACTCAGTGGTCTGTTTGCTTCTTAAATTTGAAGGTTTAGTTCTTTCCACAGACTTGGGAAGTTCTCATCTATTATTTGTTTGAATATGTTCTCCATTCCATTTTCTCTCTCTTCTCTTTCTAATATACCCATTATTCTTATGTTGCTCTTTCTGATGGATTCAGACAATTCCTGTAGGGTTATCTCATTTTTTTTATTCATGAGACTCTCTCCTCTATGTAGTGCCTCTCGTTGCCTGTCTTCTATGTCACTAATTCTCTCCTCTATCTGGCCTGTTCTATTGGCTAAGCTTGTTACTTCATTTTTCAGTTCATGAATTGAGCTTTTCATCTCTGATTTGTTTTCATAGTTTCAATTTCCTTCGTGAAGTTTCTTTCTGTTCATTGAATTGTTTTTTTTGAGCTTCCTAAATTGCCTTTCTGTGCTTCCTTGTATATCCCTGAGTATTATTGGGGCTTTAATTTTAAATTCCCTGTCATTTAACTTCAAGGTTTCTAAGCTACTGAAATTTTTTATAGAGATTTTTCCTCATCTATCTGAGCTACATTACTGTCTTTTGTATCCATGATATTATATTTCTTTTTTTTTAATAGCATTTGAGAGTGGTATTGTTAATAACACTAATAAGAGTTGATAAAAAAAATTTTAAGAAAATGCTGTAAAAAATTGAAAATTTTATTGTGCTAAGTGAAACAAAAATATGTAGAATGGAGGACCTGGGTTTGGGATGTGACAAAGAGGCAAAAAACAAAGCAAGAACCCACAAAATGCCACAAGAAAAATATTTGGATCAAGAATAAAATAATTTGTTTGTAAATGATGGTTGAAAGAGAAAAACAGTGTGAGAGAAAGGAAAAAGAATAAAAAGAGAAAAAAGAAAGAAATACAGTAAAAAATGAAAATTCTATTGTATTAAGTGGCGCAAATACTATAGAATGAAGACCATGAGTTGGGGGAAATGCTAGAGATAAAATGAACAGAAAATGCCACAAAAAAAATTTGAATCCAGAATAAAATAACTTGTTTGTGGGTGAGATTCAAATGAGAGAAAAAGTAAAAGAGAAAAGAAGGAATAAAAAGAAAAAGATTGAGTTAAGTTTTTTGGAATGTAACACTCATAGAAAAAAAAGAATGGAAAATGTAACACCTATGGGTAATAGTGTTCAAAATGAAAAAAAAATAAATAAAATGGAAAGAGAATAAAATGACCAAGGTGCAAGAAAAAATAAAAAATAATAAAAAAAAAAAAATGAAAAAAGTTATAAAGACTGAATTTTTCCTGGTTTTGAAAAGTTATCTTCTTCCTTTTTCTTTCTTCTCTCTCTTTGTGTTCAGTGGTGCTGTACCCCAGGTCTGCCCCTGTGGCACTCTTAGGCAAATATTTGCCTAAATTATAAAATGCCCATTAAGCTTCCTGCTAAAAAGGGGTGACCTACACAGTATGTTTCTGCAAGCTAGGAAATTTTCACATTTCTTTCTCTTTATTCTCTACAGGAAAAATGAGGACAAGAAACCTAACTATTTTCCCTAGAATATTAATTTTCTATTCTTTGGTAGCTTACCACAATGCTCATTTAATATTAACTTTAGAGCTGGAATTTTTTAATTGAATGTGCAGAAAAATTGCTTCAGAGGTATCACAAGTTCCCCACTTTGGCCATTTCAAGCTGAAATTTTTCCATTTCACTAGATACTTGTAAATTAACATGCAAGATTATTAATGGGGGGTTGGTGCCCTTGGAACTTTTTTAGCTTAAAGGTATGATTTTCCATGTTACCTTTAAGGTTTTTTGTATATCTGCAGAGTCAACAAATTTCCAGAGATGATGTGTAGTGGGTTCAAGTGTGCTGCTTATGGATTTAGCTCCAAGGGAATTTCACCTCCTAAGTCATCTCAAACCATCTTACATGTCTTAGTTTCTCTCCCTGGCTGCCTAATACAGCTGTGAAGACTCGAAGCACTAGGTAACCGCCCTACATGTGTGCGGCCCCAGACAAGTCAATAATTTAACTACAGTTAAATTTGGAAGTTTCTATGGGGCAACCTACACATCATAAAGAATGCCCTCTCAACACATCCACAGAGATTCTTAGTCACCTAAGAATTCCTGAGATTTGGGCTGGAGGGAGGAAGTGTTTGTTATCTTCAGAGATGAACAAGTTCAGGGTCTCATTTCTCCAGCAAAGGTTTTCTTTGTTCAGACTTTCAGTTAAGTAGTTTCGATTTAAAAAGGTCAAAATTATAAAAACAGCCATCTATTATCCCCATCTTGCCTTAACCTAGGTTCTCAAAGCTTAACTTTTAGTTTCACCTTAAGGATTTACAAAAACAGCTCAAAAAATGTCAGGGTCTCTTACCTTAAAACAAGGAGGTACAGAATTCCAAGAGAAACTCACCCAAGTTCACTAAATGCAAGACAAAGATTTGTTGGAACACAATGACCTCTGTTAGTACTAAAGCATGGGTCTGACCAGCAAGGTAGTTGTGGATGGGTTTCTTTGAAATCCTGATGACTGCACCAAGTTTTGTCAATGTAAAACAACTTTCAAACCTGAAAGAATTTTTTATAAGTTTATTTGAGCAAAACTATCAACAATTGCCCAGAAGCAAAGTCTTAACAAATTAAGAAAGTGTTTTGGAGAATGGTAGTTTTATACACTTATTTTATACATCAAAATTAAAGGAAAAGACGTAAGGGTATTACGTGAAATTAATTGGTGAGAAATTCGAAAGGTGGGAGAAGGCAAAGCAAAGAAATTTCTGGGGTTAGATAATAGTGAAAACAGCATGACCATGTATGTGGTGGCACAGTAGATAGAGCATCAGACTGGGATGAAGAGGACCCAAGTTTGAAACCCCAAGGTTGCTAGCTTGAGCACACGATCACCAGCTTGAGTGCGGAGTCACTGGCCTAAGTGTATGTTAATCTCACTTTGTTAAAGATGGTGCTGCCCATGTGAAAGCCCATTGCCCAGGTGATATTAGTTGCCCTTCTTGCTTGGGATGGGTGTGATTATATTAATGTGTGTTGGAGGCAGGCTGTGAGCAGGCAGGATCCTTGTTGCCTAGGACTTGGTTTTAGGACTAAGCCTTTCCCACCCTTTTTAATGTGGGGTGGTGCACTCTCATTAGGAATCCCATTATGCCTCAGATAAGTGACTTTGTATCAAAGACTTCCCTGTTTGTATATAGAATTAAAGGTTTTTATTTCTATACTATAAGGTGGGGCAGACCGGGAGTTTGCTCTCCTCTCTATCAGTGGCATAGTGAACATAACTGGCATCCAGGGCACAACATTTTATTGACACCCACTGAGAGCATAGTACGCTTTTCTCATTTGTTTTGGAGACCATTTGGCGTCCCTCTGTGAGAGGCTCCCAGGGCATGATAAACCCCCATACCCCCACCCACTATGCTACTGCTCTTGGTTTATGAGATTAGCATTAGAGAGGAGAGCAGAGAAAGGCCATATGGAGAGAAGGAGAAGCAGCCAGTTTGTGCAGAGAGAAGAAGATAGGGAACAGAGGTGAATAAGTCTGGTGAGCTAGAAACCTTTGATTCTAGGAAACTTGGATGAGTCAGTGGCTTTGGGAGCCTAATGGAAAGGGAAGTGGTTTCCCACTGTGTGTATTTCTTGCTCGCCAGGTGCAAGCTAGGATTAAAAATGATGGCCCACCAGTTCTTGGCTTCATTGTTTCATAACCGTCTCTCCGAATCAAAAGTGAACCTGCATGGGCCAGGCAGCTGTGATGGTGGTCGTGGTTACTGGCTTTACATTTGGAGTAGTCTGTGACAGGATTTGACACAGTTTGGTATGGAACCACCACCACCTTTGAGCAGTGGAATAGAGGACTGGCTGCTGTTATGGTTTCCCATGACTGTCCTTTTGGGGGCCGTAGGCTGGCTGAATTTTACAGCCATGTGTGAAGAAACCAAAAGCTCTGTGGAAGAGGCTGCCCGGGACGAGAAAACCAAGCAGTAGAGGAGCTGGAGCAAACGTGGGAGAAAGAGATGCCAACCCCGGAGCTGGTACCAGAGAAGGAGGCTGATCAAGTTCATGAGATTTGCTTGGAAATGGAACAGCTGCTGGGGAAGGAATCATAGGTTCATGAGTTGCAAATTGCCCTGGACATTGTGGAGAGGCAGCAGTGGTGTGGCTGGGACAGGGGTTTGCAAGGCCCATGGAACAGGAGGCGGCAGTGACCCGGGGTTCAAGCCCAGAATCAGGAGCTGGTGTTTTCACTTTCTCTTTGGAGGATGAGGAGAATCAAGCTGGAGTTGTGATCCACAGTCTTCAAAAGATGAAAGCCCAGCAGCAAGAAGTACCTACTATACCCCTGGTAGGTCTGCGATTTTGGGACATAGAGGTGAATGCCATCATGCTCTCTGGAGCAGAGATGGAAATGCTCACTGCCATTGCCACATGCTCCTCTTTGGGACAGTGTAAGACCTGTCGAGACAGCAGGGATGAGGGGTGTGGCTGAGGCCCCATGTGTGTGGACTGATTCCTGGACTATGACCGAGTGGGCACTGGATCCTTTGTTGGATGGACTTATGGATTTTGAACAATGTGAAATAGCCTGATGGGAGTGGGGGATGGCTTTGCTTGAGGACCTCCTGCCCTGAGAAGCTTTTCAAATGTCTAGAAAGAAGGCCGAGGACATTTTGCACTTTTGGCAAAGTGCTCAGAGACTGGTGAAATGTACCTTTGTAATTGTTGAAATTGTATGATTTGTCATATTGTTGTAATTTGTGTAATGTGCCTAATTTTCTTGCACTGGGATGCCAGTGGTGTAGATTGTGGGTAGTAAAATGAGCACAAGGGTGAATTGCTGGGCATAAAAAATATATTATGCTGACTTTGTTAAAGATGGTGCTGCCCACTCAGAAGCCTGTCACCCAGGTGATATTAGTTGCCCTTCTTGCTTGGGATGGGCGTGATTATATTAACGTGTGTTGGAGGCAGGCTGTGGGCAGGCAGGATCCTTGTAGCCTAGGACTTGGTTTTAGGACTAAGCCTTTCCCATCCTTTTTAATGTGGGGTGGTGCACTATCATGAAGAATCCCATTATGCCTCAGATAAGTGACTTTGTATCAGAGACTTCCTTGTTTATCGATTGGATTAAAGGTTTGGATTTCTACACTATAAAGTGGGACAGACTGGGAGCTTGCTCTCTCTCGGTTCCTGAGGTTGACATTAGAGAGGAGAGCAGAGTAAGGCCACATGGAGAAGGCCAGGAGAAGCAGTCAAGATGGCAGGAGTGCTCAGGAAGAAGCCAGTTTGAGCAGAGTTTATGCTGGAGAAGGAGATGGGAAACAGAGGTGAATAAGTCTGATGAGCTAGAAACCTTTGATTCTAGGAAACTCGGATAAGTCAGTAGCTTTTTGAGCACTGAATGAGTGAGTTTTGAAGCCCAGTGTGTGTTTTTACTTGCCCACTGGGTGCAGGCTAGAATTAAAGATGATGGCTCACCAGTTCTTGGCTCTGTTGTTTCATTACCGACTGTCGGAATCTAATGCAAACTTTCATGAGCCAGGTGGCTGCGATCCTGACCCTGGCTACTGACTTTACACTGGCTTAAAACCCCAACATCTCTGGCTTGATTACAGGGTCACTTGCTCTGCTGTAGCTCCCCAGTCAAGGCATGTGAAAAAGCAATCAGTGAACAATTTAAGTTGCCACAACAAAGAATTGATGCTTCTCATCACTCTCCTTACTGTCTATCTCCCTACCTGTGTCTCTCTCTCTCTCTCTTTCTCTGTCACAAAAAAAAGTGAAAATGTATATGTTGTTGAAACATTTACATAGGCAGAAACAGGACAGTTAACAGTTAATGGTTTACATAACAATAACAATAAAAGGTCTGTTGTCTTCTGGTTTGGTGGGATGTCTGGCCTGATGTAGAAGATGATCCTTAAATTCCAAAGGTGTATTATTAGGTGCATTATCATAAATGTAAAAGGTAGCAGACAGGCTTGAGGGCTTGAGTAAAAGCAAGCATTGACCTTTGTTTAAAAAATATGCTTTTCTAGGACAGTGGTTCTTAACCTGGGTTCTATCGAACCCTAGGTGTTCGAAGAGTCAGTCTCAGGGTTCAGAGAAGCCTCTGCCACTGAGGTAAAGACACACTTGTGTAAAGTCATGATGACCCACCCCGCTTGGCCATCACTTGCTGCAGAGGATCACGTTACATTGCTTGTCCAACCAGTGCTGCGGGGAATTTAGTGCGCGCAGTAGTCTACGACTGTCATAGTTGTACGTCATGTGGTTTCTTTCTTAATATTTTCTTAATATTCTAAATATGTTGAGCAAAAAAGAAAGTGGTCGGACGAATATGTACAACATGGATTCACATGTATCACGGAACGGGATCAGAGTCAGCATCCTATCTGCATGATATGCAATGCCAAGTTGAGCAACTGCAGTCTCGCACCGGCAAAACTAAATTTGGAAAAAAACACATATTTTATTTATCACTAAAGAAGGGTTCGGTGAATGCGCATATGAAACTGGTGGGTTCAGTACCTCAAAAAAGGTTAAGAACCACTGTTCTAGAACATGACTACCCATCATAAACTGATTGTTGCTCAAATAAGTTTGTAAATATTATATATATATATATGTTTGCTCGCTTATGGTTTGCATTGGGTGTGGGAGACAGGCTGTAAGCTGGCAAAGTTATTAGAGCCTATGGCTTAGTTTTAAAACTAAGCTTTTGCCCACACCCTTGACTACTGCAGGATAGGGAGTGCTGCACTCTTATGAGGAATCCCATTTATGCCTCAGATAAGTGACTTTGTATCAGAGACTTCCTTGTTTGTATACTGGATTAAAGGATTTGATTTTTACACTATAAAATGCAGCAGAAAAGCCCATGCAAGAGAGCAGAAAGAGGAGAACAGAAAAAGGTCATGTGGAGGGGAGGTGAAGCAGACAAAATGGCGGAATGCTGGAGGAGAAGCCAGTTTGTTCAGAGTTTGTGCAGAGAGAAGAAGATGGGGAACAGAGGTGAATAAGGCTGGTGAGCTAGAAACTTTGATTCTAGGAAACTCGAATAAGTCAGTGGCTTTGGAAGTCCTAAATGGAAAAGGAAGTGTTTTCCTACAGTGTGTATTTCTTGCCCGCCAGGTGCAAGCTATGATTAAAGCTAATGGCCCACCAGTTCTTGACTCCGTTGTTTCATAATCATCTGTCCAAATCAAAGGCAAACCTGCATGGGCCAGGTGGCTGTGATGATGGCCGTGGCTACTGGCTTTACACTGATTTTAGTTAGAAAGGTTTGATTTAAACCAGGGGTAGTCAACATTTTTTTGTAAAAACCGCCCACTTTTTTAGACCATTTTGTGTTAACCTTCGTTTCCTGAGTTTTCAAGTCCATGGTGTAAGCTTTTTCGAAGCTTGTCATGTTTACTTTGTAAACACATCTTGATTTTTTTTTAAACACTCTTTCTATTATTTATCATGTCACTATATGCTTGGAAAACATCTGGCACAGAGTAAATACCCAATATTTAATAAATAAAAATAAATAAAATTCAAAATAATTGAACATTTTCTCAGACACAAACAATAATATTAATTAAATTTAACTTTAAAATGTAATTTGACAAAGAGAGACAGATTTACAGATGTCCACTGTTGGGCAGATAAAATATATTATGCTCACTTTGTTAAAGATGGTGCTGCCCATGTGCAAGTTTTAAGAGTAAGCTTTTCCCCACACCCTTGACTGATTGGATGATGTGGGGTGGTGCACTCTAATGAGGAATCCTCCCATTATGCCTCAGATAAGTGACTTCGTATCAGAGACTTCCTTGTTTGTAGATTGGATTAAGGGTTTGGATTTCTATACTATAAAGTGGAACAGACAAGGAATTTGCTCTCTCTCAGTTCCTGGGATTAATATTAGAGAGGTGAACAGAGAAAGGAAAGCAGATTAAGGCCACATGGAGGCCAGGAGAAGCAGTCAAGATGGTGGAGTGCTGAGAGAGAAGCCAGTTTGTGCAGAGTTTGTGCAGAGAGGAGATGGGAAACAGAGGTGAGTAAGTCTAGTGAGCTAGAAACCTTTTGATGCTAGGAAACTCAGATAAGTCAGTAGCTTTGTGAGCACTGAATGAGTGGGTTTTGGAACCCAATGTGTGTTTTTACTTGCACACCGGGTGCAAGCTAGAATTAAAGCTGATGGCTCACCAGTTCTTGGCTTCTTTGTTTCATTACCGACTGTTCAAATTAAATGAGAACCTGCACTGGCCAGGTGGCTGTGATAATGGCCTTGGCCACTGGCCTTACATTTGGCATAGTTTGTGGCAGGATTTGATACAGATCGGTATGGAGCTGCCACCACCTTTGAGTGGTGGAGTAGAGGATTGGCTACTGTTATGATTATTTATGGCTGTTCTTCTGGGAACTGTAGGATGTCTGACTTTTATAACCATGTGTGAGGAAACCGAGCGCTCTGTGGGAGAGGCTGCCCGGGACCTGCAAACCGAGCAGTGGAAGGAGCTGGAGGAAACGTGGGAGAGATTTCAACCCTGGAGCTGGAGGAAGCGCTGGAGGAGGAAGCCAACCAGGTTTGCAAGATTCGCCTGGAAATGGAGCAAACCCCAAAGAAGGAATCACAGTTTCGTGAGTTGCAGATTGCCCTGGATGTTTGGAGAGCCAGCAGCGGCATGAGGTAGGGGCTGGAGCTGTAAGGCCTGCTGAGTAGAAGGCAGCGGCAGCCTGGGGCTTGAGCCCAGCTGCTGGAGCTGATGTTTCCAGTTTCTCTTTGAAGGATGAGGAGAATCCAGCTGGAGTTGCAATCCGCAGTCTCCAGAAGATGAGAATCCAGCTGAAATGGCAGGGAGTGCCTGCCAAGTTGCTGGTAGGTCTGTAATTTTGGGACATAAGGGTGGATGCCATCATGCTCCCCAGAGCAGAGATGAAAATGCTAACTGCCATTGCCACATGTTTCTCTTTAGGACAGTGTAAGACCTGCCATGATGGCAGGAATGAAGGGGGAGGTTAACACCCCATGTGCATGGACTGATTTCCTGGACTACGACTGGAGTGAGCAGTGGCTCCTTTGTTGAATGGACTTATGGATTTTGAACAATGTAAAATACCCTGATGGGGGTGAGGGATAGCTTTGCTGGAGGTCCTTCCCCTGCCCCAGATGTCTTTCAAATGGACATTTTGCACTTTTGGCAAAGTGCTCAGAGACTGGTGAAGTGTATCTTTGTAATTGTTGAAATTGTATGATTTGTCATGTTGTTGTAATTTGTGTAATGTGCCTAATTTCCTTGTAGAGAAATGCAGGTGGTGTAGATTGTGGGTAGTAAAGTGAGCATAGGGGTAGATTGTTGGGCAGATAAAATATATTATGCTCACTTTGTTAAAGATGGCGCTGCCCACTTGCAAGTTTTAAGAGTAAGCTTTTCCTCACATCGTTGACTGATTGGATGATGTGGGGTGGTACAGTCTCATGAGGAATCCTCCCATTATGCCTCTGATAAGTGACTTTGTATCAGAGACTTCCCTGTTTGTAAATTGGATTAAAGGTTTGGATTTCTACACTGTAAAGTGTGGCAGACCAGGAGCTTGCTCTCTCTCCATTCCTGAGATTAGCATTGGAGAGGAGAGCAGAGCAAGAAAAGCAGATAAAGGACAGATGGAGGCCAGGAGAAGCAGCCAAGATGGGGGAGTGCTGAGGGAGAAGCCAGTTTGAGCAGAGTTTGTGCTGGAGAAGGATATGGGGAACAGAGGTGAATAAGGCTGGTGAGCTAGAAACCTTTGATGCTAGGAAACTCGGATAAGTCAGTAGCTTTGTGGGCGCTTTGTGGGTTTTGGAGTCTACTGTGTGCTTTTGCTTGCCTACTGGGTGCAAGCTAGAATTAAAGTTGATGGTTCACCAGTTCTTGGCTCCTTTGTTTCATTACTGACTGTCCAAATCAAATGAGAACCTGCATGGGCCAGATGGCTGTGATGGTGACCTTGGTGGCTACTGGCTTTACATCCACATTTTTTTCTGTGGTATCACATGCTTGGCAGATACAGTGCAGCACATAACAACTTTTTACAACAACCCATATACCATAAACCACCAAAGTAACCTCAACTGGAACCTCAATTCAACATGACCCAAACTGATTGCGCACCTCAGTGCCATTCTTCCCAGGCTGTGTTGTCTGTCTTTGAAAATGATATCATTTTATCTTTTCCTGATTACACTTTGTTTGATTAATCCTGCTTACCACCATGCTTTGTTATTTTTACTCACCATTCTCATTGCTACTGCCTTTGTTCAGGTCACTAAACAAAGCTACTGTCTTGCAGCTTTCATCACTCCCTGATTGCAAATCTCAACATGAATTAGAAAACTTTTCAAACTGCTATTTCAATCATATCAGTTTCATATTTAAAATTCTTCACTTGCTTGAAAAACAAAACAGCTTTTCAATAAAGCATCTGTAATCAGGGCCTTCTCTTGCTTTGTCTCTAATTTCTTTTCCTTTGGTCCCTAAGCTTCAATACCTACTTCTCTCATGTAAATTTATATACATTTCTCACTTTCTAGTATGTTTTGCTATGTGATAAGACAGATAAATCCTTCATTACTTTATAGCAAAAATATGTAGGATTTCATATTTTATATTTTTAGATAAAAATTTTTTTAAAAGATGTCATATCTACTAAAACTTTCAGTAGAACTAAAGAGCTGCTACTCAGAATATGCCCTTGTACCCCTTTATATTTCTGTACACATGATGCAATTGATCTTTTAGTGTCTAGCAAAAACAAAATAGGAACAAGTGGGCATCTAGTTACCATAATCCCCAGTCTGTTTTTCTTGCAAGTACAGTGCTTGTTTTCAGAATAAAATAGTGTATTTTTTGCTCCATAAGACATACATGATCATGAGACATACCTTAGGTTTTAAGGAAGAAAATAAGAAAAAAAAATATTCTGAACCAAATGATTTGTTAAAATAATCAATAAAATACCATATTTTTTTATTTATAAAAAGCACGGGCATTTTCCTTTCACTTTTGGGGGGAGGAAAAGTACATCTTATGGAGCGAAAAATACAGTATCTTCCCAGACAAACATATCACTCTGCTAAAAGAGAAATTTTTGGATTACTGTCATATGATAAATTGCTCTTACAGCTTGAAATTCAGTAATACTAGTATTAATAAATAATTCTTCAGCTATTATTAGCAAGACAAGCAATAATCAGTGTTGGAGAGGTTATAAAGAAAAAGAAACCCTCATTCACTGCTGGTGGAAATGTGAATTGTTATAACCACTATGGAAAACATTAAGGAGGCTCCTCAAAAAATTAAAAATAGAGTTCCCATATGACCCAGCAATCTCTTCATTAGTATCTACCTGAAAATTTTAAAAGCATTTTTTTCTAAAAATATATGTACTTTTATGACCATTGTAGCATTGTTCACAGTGGCCAAGACATGGAAACAACTGAAGTGTCCCTCAATACATGATTGAACAAAAAAGGTGTGGTACATAAATACAATGAAATACTACAGAGCCATGAGAAAAAAATAAAATACCTCCATTTGCAACAACATGGATGGATCCTGAGAATATTATGCTAAGTGAAAGAAGTCAGATGAAAAAAATTCAAGAATCATAAAATTTTACCCATATGTGGGATAGAAATCTGAAAACAACAAATGAACAAAGAAAGAAAACAAAAATTTACAGACACAGACAACAAACAATATGATGGTTACCAGAGAAAAAAGAGGGTTGGGAGAGGTAAGGAGGGTCAAATACATGCTGATGTAAGAAGACTTAATTTAGTGTGGTGAACACACATTGAAAAATACAGAGACTGTATTATAGAATTGTACACATGAAATTTATATAATTTAATATTAACTAATGTTATTCTAGTAAATTTAATACAATTTTAAAAATAAATAAATAATTCTCTAATTACCATACTCTGTGTGTTTTTATTTATATTTGTAGTATTTGAAAACAGCTCTTATATTTGTATTCTTTTTCTTTTTTTAAGTATATTTTTACCTTCCCTTTTATTTTTTTAAAATTTTTACATTTTATATAGAAAATTAACTTTAACAGGGTGACATTTATCAATAAGAGTATATGGGTTTCAGGTAAACATTTTCATAGTATTTGAACTGTTCATTATGTTGTATAACCATTACCCAAAGTCAAATCATTTTTTGTCACATTATATTGGTCCTTTTTTTATACCCTTCACCCAACACTCTACCCACCCCATTTCTCCCCATCACCTTCCCCCTTCCCCACATCCCTTCCCTCTGGTAATCACTTTACCTTTATCTATGTCCATAAGTCTCAGTTTTATATTCCACTTATGTGTGAAATCATACAGTTCTTAGACTCTCTTGATTAACTTATTTCACTCAGTATAATACTCGCAAAGTCCATTCATTTGTAATTGGCACTATGTCATTATTTCTTATGTCTGAGTAGTATTCAATTGTATATATGTACCACCTCTTCTTTATCCAATCCTCTATCAAGAGACACTTTAGGAGGAACAAGATGGTGATGGAGAAGGCGAACGTACCAACTTCCAAATTCCAGAACCAAAGTGGATTATAACTCAATTTTAAGAACCATCATCTGGATAAACCAACTTGGAACTAAACTAAGTGGACTCTTCAACCAAGGAACACAGAAGAAGCCACATTGAGACTGGTAGGAATAGCAAAAACACGAATAGGGCTGCCCAACTCCCCGGAGCAAACAGCAGCCCAAAGAGACCCGTGTGGCGGGAGGAGAGTTTGACAGAGAGGGAGGGACCTGGGTCCCAGGAACCAAGCCCCAGCCTGCAGTGCCAGAGCCTAGAAGAGGTGTTTGGACAGTTTCGAGCTGTGAAACAAGTGAGGGAGCTCCCAGGCCTACAGTGTGGAGTATTAGGTCTCTTCATACTCTGCTGAGGGTTGCTGAAGAGGATGTTGGTGGCAGGACGCTGAAACGCGGTTCTGTCGGCGTGGGCAAAAGCCAAGCAGGTGTGAGCTCGGTCTAGCCCAGCTGGGGCGGAGGGGATGCACAAAAGCAGTCCGGAAGCTGCAGACCGCCTATAATCCCACCTGTGGGACAAAGCGGGAAGCCAGGAACGGGCAAAGATCTGCTCTGCGACCCTGCGCAAACCGGCCCTAATTGCGGGGATGGGGCTAGGACCAGGGATGGGAAGGGCTTGTGGCTGAGCTCACTCTACCAGCCCAGTCTGGCCGAAGAAACCGTGGTTTGCCATCCTACCTGCACAGGCGGGCTCCGAACGCGGGGGCGGGGTAGAGTATGGGACTAGCGGAAGCTTGCATATGAGCGGAAGCTTGCAGCTGAGCACAAGCCAGCAAACACTCCCGGCCCAATAAACTGCAGTTTGCGACCCTGCACGTAAGAGCCCTGGCCTCGAGGATGGGGCTAAAGCTCCGGACTGACACAGGCTCACAGCTGAGAGCACGTAAAGACCCCGCCCAACCCCCAAAACTGTGGCGAGCAGGCTCTGAACACGGGTTCTGGGCAGAAGTCCGGAAAAAGACTGGGTCCGCAGCTGAGAAAAGGTGCTCACCTCTACCCTTGGTGCTAAGGCTTGTGGCTTGAGTGACAGCCCCTCCCACAGAGGAGAGGCAGAAGTCACAGCAAAAGCCACAGTTGGCTGGCGCAGGCAACACCCATACCCAACCGCCCTAGGCAGTAGCAGAGAAGGTGGCGGGCCTGCAGAGAGACCACACCTAGAGAACACAAAGGCAACACCTACTGGACTCCAGTGGACAAAACTTGCTTATACACAGACAAAATGAGCAGGCAGAGAAATGCAAACCAAGTGAATCTAGAGAAATCCCCAGAGAAGAACCTGAATGAACCAGATATAACAAAATTACCTGAAGCAGAATTTAGAATAATGATAGATAGAATGTTCAAAGAAAAAAGAGCAACAATGGATATTCATTATGGGCACCTAAATAAAGATATAACAAGTATAAAAAACGAAATTGAAATAATAAAAAAGAATCAGACAGAAATGACAAATACAGTATCAGAACTGAAGACCACAATGGAAGAAATTAAAAGCAGGATGAATCATGCTGAGGATCAAATCAGCGAGTTAGAGGACACAATAAACAAAGGCACAGAAGCAGAGACGAAAAAGGAAAAGAGACTCAAAAAAAGGGAGGAAACTCTTAGGGAGTTCTGTGACAACCTGAAGAGAAACAACATTCACATCATAGGGGTGTCTGAAGAAGAGGAGAGAGGACAGGAAATGGAAACTGTGTTCAATCAAATCATAGCAGAAAACTTCCCTAAATTAAGGCTGGGAAACACTCCACACGTTCAAGAAGCACACAGAACTCCATTAAAGAGAAACCCAAAAAGATCTACACCAAGACACATAATAGTTAAAATACCAAAGCTAATGGATAAAGAAAAAATTTTAAAAGCTGCTAGGGAAAATAGGGCTATCACCTATAAAGAGCCCCCATAAGAATGGCATTTGACTTCTCAACAGAAACACTTGAGGCCAAAAGAAAATGGCAAGATATAATCAAAGTAATGCAGAACAAGAACCTACAACCAAGACTACTTTATCCAGCAAGGCTAACATTTATAATTGAAGGAGAAATAAAGAGCTTCCCAAAAAAAAGAAAGCCTCAAGAAATTCATTAAAACCAAACCAATTCTGCAAGAGATACTAAGGGATCTGTTGTGAACAGTTCAAAGGGAGGAAAGAATATAGCAAAAAAAGATTACAGCCTTAAAGAATAAAATGGCAATAAACTACTAGATATCAATAATAACCTTAAATGTAAATGGATTAAATGATCCAATCAAAAGACATAGGGTAGCTGCATGGATAAGGAAACAGGACCCATACATATGCTGTCTACAAGCGACACACCTTAAAACAAAAGATGCACATAGACTGAAGGTAAAAGGATAGAAAAAAATATTTCATGCAAATGAAAATAAAAAAAAGCCGGGGTAGCAGTACTTATATCTGACAAAATGGACTTTAAAACAAAGGCTGTAGTAAGATATAAAGAAGGACACTACATAATGATAAAGGGAACAATTCAACAAGAACATATAACTATTATAAATATCTATTCACCAAATATAGGAGCTCCGACATACATAAAGCAGACTTTGATTAATATAAAGGGCGAGATTTACAGCAATACTATCATAGTAGGGGATTTCAATACCCCTCTAACAACATTGGATAGATCCTTAAGAAAGAAAATTAATAAAGAAACAGCAGACTTAAAGGAGACACTAGATCAACTTGATTTAATAGATATCTTCACAACTTTTCACCCTAAAGCAGTAGAATACACATTCTTTTCAAGCCCTCTTGGTACATTTTCTAGGATAGACTTATATTAGGACACAAAAATGGTCTCAATAAATTTAAGAAGATTGAAATCATATCAAGCATTTTCTCTGATCACAATGCCATGAAACTAAAAATTAACCAAAAAAGAAACACTGAAAAATACTCAAACACTTGGAAACTAAATAGCATGATATTAAATAATGAATTGATTAACAATGAGATCAAAGAAGAAATAAAAACGTTTCTAGAAACAAATGATAATGAGTATACATCAACTCAAAATTTATGGGACACAGCAAAAGCAATTCTGAGAGGGAAGTTTATTGCACTACACGCATATGATAAGAAGCTAGAAAAAGCTCAAATAAGCAAACTGACCCTGAATATAAAAGAACTAGAAAAACAACAACAAATAAAACCAAAGACAAGTAGAAAGAAAGAAATAATAAAGATCAGAGCAGAAATAAATGACATAGAGGCTTTGGAAACAAAACAGAGGATCAATGAAATCAATAGCTAGTTCTTTGAAAAGGTAAACAAGTTTGATGAACCTTTAACTACACTCACCAAGAAAAAAAGAGAGAGGTTTCAAATAAATTAAATTAAAAAGGACAGTGGAGAAATAACAACTGATACAACAGAAATACAAAGCATTGTAAGAAAATACTATGAAGAACTATATGCCAATAAATTAGACAATCTTGGTGAAATGGACAGATTTCTTGAATCATATAACCTTCCAAAAATCAATCTTGAAGAATCACAACACCTAAACAGACCAATTACAACAAATGAGATCAAAACAGTTATCAAAAAATTCCCACAAAGAAAAGTCCTGGGCCTGATGGCTTCACAGGTGAATTCTATGAAAAATTCAAAGAAGAACTAACTCCTATCCTCATCAAGCTATTTCAAAAAATTCAAGAGGAAGGAAGACTTCCAAACTCCTTTTATGAGGCGAGCAAAATTCTGATCCCAAAACCGGGCAAACACAACACAAAAAAAGAAAATTATAGGCCTATATCCCTGATGAATTTAGACGCTAAAATTCTCAACAAAATATTAGCCAACTGGATCCAACAATATATAAAAAAAATCATACACCACGATCAAGTGGGATTTATTCTAGAGAGGCAAGGCTGGTTCAATATTCACAAATCAATCAATGTGATTCATCACATAAACAAAAGGAAGGACAAAAATCACATGATAATTTCAATAGATGCAGAAAAGGCATTTGATAAAATCCAGCACCCATTCATGCTCAAAACACTCAGTAAAGTGGGAATACAGGGATCATTCCTTAACACAATAAAGGCCATCTACGACAAACCCACAGCAAACATCATACTAAATGGACAAAAATTAAAAGCAATCCCCTTAAGATCGGGAACCAGGCAGGGATGCCCCCTTTCACCACTCTTATTCAACATAGTTCTTGAAGTTCTAGCTACAGTAATCAGACAAGAAGAAGAAATAAAAGGCATCCAAATTGGAAAAGAAGAAGTAAAACTGTCACTATTTGCAGAAGATATGATATTGTATATTGAAAACCCTAAAGTCTCAGTCAAAAAACTATTGGACCTTATAAATGAATTCAGCAAGGTGGCAGGATATAAAATTAATACTCAGAAATCAGAGGCATTTCTATATACCAACAATGAACTGTCAGCAAAAGAAATTAAGGAAACAATCCCCTTCACTATTGCTGCCAAAAAAATAAAGTACCTAGGAGTTAATTTAACCAAGGAGGTTAAGGACTTTTACTCGGAAAATTATAAAACATAGATAAAAGAAATCAAGGAAGATACAAACAAGTGGAAGCTTATACCGTGCTCCTGGCTAGGAAGAATAAACATAATTAAAATGTCTATATTACCCAAAGCAATTTATAAATTCAATGCAATACCAATTAAAATACCAATGACATACTTCAAAGATATAGAACACATATTCCAAAAACTTATATGGAACCAAAAAAGAACACTAATAGCCTCAGCAATCTTAATAAGAAAAAAGAAAGCAGGAGGTATCACTCTTTCAGATATCAAGGTTTACTATAAGGCCATTATACTCAAGACAGCCTGGTACTGGCATAAGAACACACACATAGATCAATGGAACAGAGCAGAGGACCCAGAAATAAACCCACAGCTTTATGGACAACTGATATTTGACAAAGGAGGAAAGAACATACAATGGAGTAAAGACAGCCTCTTTAACAAATGGTGTTGGGAAAATTGGACGTCTACCTGCAAAAAATGAAACTAGACCATCAACTTACACCATTCACAAAAACAAACTCAAAATGGATAAAAGACTTAAATGTAAGCCGTGAAACCATAAGCATCTTAGAAGAAAACATAGGCAGCAAGCTCTCGACATCTGTAGCAGCAGTGTATTTGCCGATTTATCTGCACGGGCAAATGAAATAAAAGGCAAGATAAACAAATGGGACTATATCAAACTAAAAAGTTTTTGCACAGCTAAAAACAATAAGAGCAGAATAAAAAGACAAACCACAAAATGGGAGAACATATTCGACAGCACATCTGATAAGGGGTTAATAACTAAAATTTATAAAGAACTTATAAAACTCAACACCAGGAAGACAAACAATCCAATCAAAAAATGGGCAAAAGAAATGAATAGAAATTTCTCCAAAGAGGACATACAGATGGCCAATAGGCATATGAAAAAATCCTCAACATCACTAATCATTAGAGAAATGCAAATTAAAACCACAATGAGATATCACCTCACACCAGTCAGAATGGCACTCATCAGCAAAACAACACAGAATAAGTGCTGGCGTGGATGTGGAGAAAAGGGAACCCTTCTACACTGCTGGTGGGATTGCAGACTGGTGCAGCCACTGTGGAAAACAGTTTGGAGATTCCTCAGAAAATTAAAAATCGAACTGCCTTTTGACCCACCTATCCCACTTATAGGAATATACCCTAAGAACACCATAGCACTGTTCAAAAGAAGAAATGCGCCCCCATGTTCGTGGCAGCATTGTTCACAATAGCAAAGATCTGGAAACAGCCCAAGTGTCCGTCAGAAGACGAGTGGATTAAAAAGCTTTGGTACATATATACTATAGAATACTACTCAGCCATAGAAATGATGACATCGAATCATTTATAACAAAATGGATGGACCTTGATAACATTATACGGAGTGAAATAAGTAAATCAGAAAAAAAGAAAAACTGAGAACAGCATGATTTCATACATAGGTGGGACATAAAAGTGAGACTATGAGACATGGACAAGAGAGTGGTGGTTACGGGATGGTGAGAGGGAGGGAAGGGTGGGATAGGGAGGAGGGGAGGGACACAGGGAAAACCAGTTAGAAGGTGACAGGGGACAATTTGACTTTTGGTGACGGGTATGCAACACAATTGAATGATAAGATAACCTGGAGATGTTTTCATTGTACATATATACTCTGATTTATTGGTGTCACCGCATTAGAATTAATAATAATAAAATATATTTTAAAAAAAAGAGACACTTTTTTTTTTTCCATGTCTTGGTCACTGTGAATAATGCTGTGATTAACATGAAGGTGCATGTGTCTTCACATACCAATCTTTTCAAGTTTTTGAGGTATATACGCAGTAGAAGAACTGCTGGATCATAAGGCAATTCTATTCTTACTTTGTTGAGAAACCACCATACTTTCTTCCATAATGGTTGTGTTAATTTGCATGTCCACGAGCAGTGAATGAGGGTTCCTTTTCTCCACATCCTCTCAAACTCTTGTTATTACTTGTCTTGTTAATAATAGCCAATCTAACAGGTGTGAGGTTGTATCTTATTGTAGTTTTGATTTACATTTCTCAAATAGCTAGTACAGATGAGCACCTTTTCATATATTTGTTTGCCATTTGTTTGTCCTCTTGGAAGAAGTGTCTGTTCAGGTTCTCTTTTCATTTTTTAATTGTATTGTTTGCTTGTTTGTTTCTGAGCTTTGTGAGTTCTTTATATATTTTGGATATTAACCTCTTATCACAGCTGTTGTTTGCAAATATTATCTTCTATTTTGTTGAATGCCTATTTGTTTTTGGTGTGTTTTTTTGTCAGTTTCTTTCATTTTGAATTAACTTTTGTGCAGGGGACAAACTGTATTCTAGTTTTATTCTTTTGAATGTGGTTTTCCAATTTTTCTAGCACCATTTATTGAAGAGGCTTTTTTAAATTCATTGTGTGTTTTTAGTTCCTTTGTCAAAGATGATGTGTCCTTATATACATGGTTTTATTTTGTGCTCTCAATTCTGTTGCATTGGTCTGTACGTCTCTTTTTTTGCCAAAACCATGCTGTTTTGATTATCGTGGCTTACAATATTATTTGAAGTCAGATAGTTTGATACCTCCAGTTTTATTCTTTTCCCTCAGGATTGCTTTGACTATTTGGGTTTATTTCCTGGTTCCCTACAAACCTGGAATTTTTTTCTTTCATTTCTTTAAAAGAAATGAGATCAGTATTCTTATGGAAATTGTTTTAAATTTATATATTGCCTTGTATATTTAACATGGTCATTTTAGCTATGTTGATTCTTCCATTCCATGAACATAGAATATTTTTTCCATTTTGTTGTGTTTTTTTCAATTTCTCTCAAAAATGTTTTGTAGTTTTCAATTTATAGGTCCTTCACTTCCTTCGTTAAGGTTATTCCTAGGTGCTTTATTATTATTTTTTTTTTTTGCAATTGGAAAAAGAGTTGTTTTTTGAGTTAATTTTCTGAAGTTTTATCATTGGCATATAAAAAAGCAGTAGACTTTTGTATATTGATTTTGCATCCTGCAACTTTACTCTCCTGCAGGTGTCAGAAACGTTTTGGCTGAGAGAGCCATGAATGCCACATATTTTAAACTGTAATTTCATGAGAGCCATATAATATGTTTAACACTAAATACAAGTACATGTGTGCATTTTGTGTAAGACCAACACTTTTAAAGTACAAAAAGTCTCTGAATTCTTTTTAATAATGTTGTTATGCTGTTGCTAACCAATGATGAATAAAGTACTTTTTACCATTAATGTGACTTCTGGTGCTGTATAGTTTTGCTGATGCTTTTGTAGTCTGGTTGATACATGGTGAGGTGCAGCTTCATGCAGGTGTTCAGACTTGCATCAGTTAAACATGATTGTAAGTTGGTCTTAATGTTCTTTAGATGTGAAAAAGACTGCTTACATGCATACGTAGAGCCAAACATTGTCAGTATAGCAATACTCACATGCTGTAGTGTGTGGTATGTGACGGGAAGCACGTTCCAAGTTTTGACAATCAGGTGGTCTGCAGGTTGAAGTTTTTTCATTTCTCCCCACTTGTGTTTGCTCGCCAACTCTGCTTGCTGTCATGCAAGTCTTTCCAAATCTTCATTTAGTGAATTGAACTTATTCACCCCCACGTCTGAGGCCTTCAGGTCAGCAGCTTGTAGCTCAAAAATCTCTGACGGAGACACCAGAAATGTAACTCAGGTCAGCACTGTCCACTGTACACTCGTGGGGATGGGTGATGAACTTAAAAAGATGAGTGGGCTCACAAAATTCTCCAAAGTGCACTTTGAATTACTGCAGGAGATTAGATGTAAAGCCCGCTAGCTGCTAGAGATCAAGATGTTGAGCAGGATCACTTGTTGTACATGCATCTTTAAACTCTCCCAGTTTTTCAAAATGTAGTAAACGACCTGTTTCAATGTTGCTGATGAAGAACTCCAGCTTGTTTTCAAATGCAAACACTACTTGCTGAAGGGATAAGACTGTATTTCCAACACCTTGCATTTTCACATTGAGCTGTTTCAGATGTTCAGTCATGTCCATGAGATAGTAGAACTTCAGGAGCCACTCAGTGTTAGCTAACTCAAGATGCTCAACATTTTTCATTTCATGAAAAGTTTGGATTTTGCTCAGAAAAGCTGCTAAACGGCTGAGCACCTTTCCTCTTGACAACCAACACACATTGCTGTGCAGAAGCAGACCAGGATAATTATTGCCAACTTCATCCAGCAGTGTTTTAAACTGGTGATAATTTAAAGCTCAGGCAACAATAAAGTTGACCACCCAAATGACAAGTGACATCACCTCACCAAGCTGCTTGCCACACATCTGAGCACAAAGTGCCCCCTGATGTAGAATGCAGTGAAAACTTAGGATGGGTCTCTTTTCATGTTCACAAAGAAGCTCTATGAATCCTTTGTTTTTCCTCACCATGCACGGAGCACCATCAGTACACACCAAAATAAGTTTTTCCATTGGTAGATTTTTTTCTTCAGCGAACTCAGTGAAAGACTTGAATAAATCCTACCCTCTTGTTGTCTCTTTCATAGGCAATACAGCAAGACTTTCCTCACGTAGTGTGTTACCGACAGCATACCTTGCAATCATGCTGAACTGGGATAAATGGCTTACGTATGTTGACTCATCTAAAGCGAGAAAAAAGAATGGTGCTGCATTTATGTCCTTCACTTGTGTTGCCTCAGTTTGATTTGCCATCATGAGGGTACGATCTTGAACAGTTCTTGCCCACAGAGGCATGTCTTTTATTCATTTGATTATCTTGTCTTTATGCAAAAAGTCGTCAAAAAGTTCATTAGCAACATCAAGCATGAATGTTTTGTCATACTCCACATCTGTGAATGGCTTACCATTTCTCACAATTGCTAAAGCACCAGTAAAGCTAGCCGAATTCCAGTCACCTTGTTGGGCCCAAACACAGAGTTGTTGCTGACTATCTTGCACTCTGCACAGTAGTTCTTGACATGCTTTCTTCCTGCTATCCCCTGCTGGATATTTCGATGCAAATGTGGTATGGCATGTGGCAAAGTGCCACTTTTTATATTTGACCATTTCATTGATGCCATTTTATCATTGCCTATTAGACACACTGCAGAACCTGCTCTCTCCACAAAGGTGAATTCCTCTGTTCATTCCTGCTGAAAAGTACGATACTTCTGACCTTTCTTTTTTTTTAGCCGTCTTCTTCATCAAAAGGGTTTCTGCAATTAGCTAGCTGACTACTTGATTAAAAGGAAGAAAGTTTAGTTCCTGACCTCACAACAACCTGTGTACATTATGAATTATCCAATAAAAATTTGGTGTTGTCCCAGAGGACAGCTGTGATTGGCTCCAGCCAGCCACAACCATGAACATGAGTGGTAGGAAATGAATAGATTGTAATACATGAGTATGTTTTCTATTTTTAATGTTACTATTTTTTTTTATTAAAGATTTGTCTGTGAGCCAGATGTAGCCATCAAAAGAGCCACATCTGACTCGTGAGACATAGGTTCCTGACCTCTGTTCTAAGTTGTTGAATTTGGTGGCATATAATCTTTCATAATATTTTACTATGATCTTTTGTATATTTATGATGTCTGTAGTAATTTCTCCTCTTTCATTTTTGGATTTTTTTATATGAGTTCATTCTCTTTTTTTGTTAGAGAGTCTAGCCAAACATTTGTTAATTTTATTGATCATTTCAAAGAACCAGCTCTTAGTTATAAAAATTTTCCTATAGTTCTTTTTTTGTTCTCTATTTTATTTAGTTCTGCACTAATTTTTACTATTTTCTCTCTTTTGCCGACTTTGAGTTGCCTTTGTTCTTTTTTCTGGTTGATTAATGTGTGATGTTAGGTCATTTACTTGGGATCTCTCTTATGTCTTGATATAATCCTGTAATAAAGTAAACTTTCCTCTTTATTACTGCTTTCACTGCATCCAAGAAATATTTTTTCCCCCATTGGTTGATTTTTTTTATTAATTTTTTTTAGAGAGAGAGAAACATTGATTTATTGTTCCAGTTATTTACGCATTCATTGGTTGATCCTTGTAGATACCCTGACTGGGGATCACACCTATGTCAGGACAACACTCTAACAACCTGAGCTACATCCACAGCATCATACTTCTATTTTTATATATATATATTTTATTATTAATTCTAATGGGGTGACACCAATAAATTAGGGTACATATGTACAATGAAAACATCTCCAGGTTATCTTATCATTCAATTGTGTTGCATACCCGCCACCAAAAGTCAAATTGTCCTCTGTCACCTTCTATATGGTTTTCCCTGTGTCCCTACCCTCCTCCCTAATCTTCCCTCCCTCCCCTCATCCCGTAACCACCACACTCTTGTCCATGTCTCATATTCTCCATTTATGTCCCACCTATGTATGTAATCATGCTGTTCTCAGTTTTTCTTTTTTTCTGATTTACTTATTTCACTCCGTATAATGTTATCAAGGTCCATCCACTTTGTAATAAATGATCCGATGTCATATTTCTTATGGCTGAGTAGTATTCCATAGTATATATGTACCAAAGCTTTTTAATCCACTCATCTTCTGACGGACACTTGGGCTGTTTCCAGATCTTCGCTATTGTGAACAATGCTGCCACGAACATGGGGGCGCATTTCTTCTTTTCAAACAGTGCTATGGTGTTCTTAGGGTATATTCTTATAAGTGGGATAGATGGGTCAAAAGGCAGTTCGATTTTTAATTTTCTGAGGAATCTCCAAACTGTTTTCCACAGTGGCTGCACCAGTCTGCATTCCCACTAGCAGTGCAGAAGGGTTCCCTTTTCTCCACATTCACGCCAGCACTTATTCTGTGTTGTTTTGCTGATGAGTGCCATTCTGACTGGTGTGAGGTGATATCTCATTGTGGTTTTAATTTGCATTTCTCTAATGATTAGTGATGTTGAGCATTTTTTCATATGCCTATTGGCCATTTGTATGTCTTCTTTGGAGAAATTTCTATTCATTTCTTTTGCCCATTTTTTGATTAGACTGTTTGTCTTCCTGTTGTTGAGTTTTATAAGTTCTTTATAAATTTTGGTTATTAAACCCTTATCAGATGTGCTGTCGAATATGTTCTCCTAATGTGTGATTTGTCTTTTTATTCTACTCTTATTGTCTTTAGCTGTGCAAAATACTTTTTAGTTTGATATAGTTCCATTTGTTTATCTTGTCTTTTATATAATTTGCCGGTGGATATAAATCGGCAAATATATTGCTGCTACAGATGTCGGAGAGCTTGCTGACTATGTTTTCTTCTAAGATGCTTATGGTTTCACAGCTTACGTTTAAGTCTTTTATCCATTTTGAGTTAATTTTTGTGAATGGTGTAAGTTGATGGTCTAGTTTCATTTTTTGCAGGTAGATATCCAATTTTCCCAACACCATTTGTTAAAGAGGCTGTCTTTACTCCATTGTATGTTCTTTCCTCCTTTGTCAAATATCAGTTGTCCATAAAGCTGTGGGTTTATTTCTGGGTCCTCTGTTCTGTTCCATTGATCTATGTGTGTGTTCTTATGCCAGTACCAGGCTGTCTTGAGTATAATGGCCTTATAGTAAACCTTGATATCTGAAAGAGTGATACCTCCTGCTTTCTTTTTTCTTTTTAAGATTTCTGAGGCTATTCTTGTTCTTTTTTGGTTCCATATAAGTTTTTTGAATATGTGTTCTCTATCTTTGAAGTATGTCATTGGTATTTTAATTGGTATTGCATTGAATTTATAAATTGCTTTGGGTAATATAGACATTTTAATGATGTTTATTCTTCCTAGCCATGAGCACGGTATATGTTTCCACTTGTTTGTATCTTCCTTGATTTCTTTTATCAATGTTTTATAATTTTCCGAGTAAAAGTCCTTAACCTCCTTGGTTAAATTAACTCCTAGGTACTTTATTTTTTTGGCTGCAATAGTGAAGGAGATTGTTTCCTTAATTTCTTTTGCTGACAGTTCATTGTTGGTATATAGAAATGCCTCTGATTTCTGAGTATTAATTTTATATCCTGCCACCTTGCTGATTTCATTTATAAGGTCCAGTAGTTTTTTGACTGAGACTTTAGGGTTTTCAATATACAATATCATATCATCTGCAAATAGTGACAGTTTTACTTCTTTTCCAATTTGGATGCCTTTTATTTCTTCTTCTTGTCTGATTACTGTAGCTAGAACTTCAAGAACTATGTTGAATAAGAGTGGTGAAAGGGGGCATCCCTGCCTGGTTCCCAATCTTAAGGGGATTGCTTTTAATTTTTGTCCATTTAGTATGATGTTTGCTGTGGGTTTGTCGTAGATGGCCTTTATCGTGTTAAGGAATGATCCCTGTATTCCCACTTTACTGAGTGTTTTGAGCATGAATGGGTGCTGGATTTTATCAAATGCCTTTTCTGCATCTATTGAAATTATCATGTGATTTTTGTCCTTCCTTTTGTTTATGTGAAGAATCACATTGATTGATTTGCGAATATTGAACCAGCCTTGCCTCTCCAGCATAAATCCCACTTGATCATGGTGTATTATTTTTTTCATATATTGCTGGATCCGGTTGGGTATGGGTGTTGCCAGTGCTGGCCCACTGCGGCTTTTGCTGTGATTTCTGCCTCTCCTCAGTGGGTGGGGCTGTCACTCTAGCCACAAGCCTCAGCACCAAGAGTAGAGGTGAGCACCTTTGCTCAGCTGCAGACCCAGCCTGTTCCCAGACTTCCACCCAGAACCCGCAGTCAGAGTCTGCTCGCCACAGTTTCACGGGTTGGGCGGGCCTTTTGACGTCCTCTCAGCGGTGAGCCTTTGCTCGTCTGGAGCTTTAGCCCCACCCTGAAGCCAGGGCCCTTCTGCGCAGGGTCGCAAACCAAGGTTTATTGAGCCTGGCTTGTTTGCTTGCTTCCGCTCAGCTGTGAGCTTCTGCTCGTCCCGGACTCTACCCCGCCCCCACATTCTGAGCCCGCTCGTCCACATAGGATGGCAAACCGAGGTTTCTCCAGCCGGATGGGGATAGTAGCATGGGCTCAGCTGCTAGCTTCCAGTCGTCTCGGGGTCTACCCTGCCCCCGTGCTCTGAGCTCGCTGGCACCCGTAGAATGGCAAACCGCGGTGTCTCCGGCCGGGCGAGGCTGGTAGCTTGAGCTCAGCTGTGAGTCCCCGCCCTTCCCTGGTCCTAGCCCCGTCCCCGCTGCCAGGGCCGACTTGCGCAGGGTCGCAAAGCAGATCTCTGCCCATTCCTGGCCTCCTGCTTTGTCCCCGCAGGTGGGATTACAGGTGGGTCTGCAGTTTCCAGACCGCTTTCTCGCATCCCCTCTGCCCCTGCTAGGCTAGACCGAGTTCACACCGGCTTGGCCTCTGCCCACGCCGACAGAACCACGTTTCAGCGTCCTGCCGCCACCATACCCTTCAGCAACCCTCGGCAGAGTAGGAAGGGCCCTAATACTCCACACTGATGGCATGGGAGCTCCCTCACTTGTTTCACAGCTCAAAACTGTCCAAATGCCTCTTCTAGGCTCTGGGACTGCAAGCTGGGGCTTGGTTCCTGGGACCCAGATCCCTCCCTCTCTGCCAAACTCTCCTCCTGCCACGCGGGTCTCTCTGGGTTGCCGTTCGCTCCAGGGAGCTGGGCAGCCCTCTTTGCATTTTCGCTATTACTACCAGTCTCAATGTGGCTTTTTCTGTGTTCCTTGGTTGAAGAGTCCACTTAGTTTAGTTCAAAGTTGGTTTATCCAGATGATGGTTCTTAAAATTGAGTTATAATCCACTTTGGTCCTGGGAGTTGGAAGTTGGTAAGTCCGCCTACTCCGTCGCCATCTTGCTCCCGTCCCCATCCCAGAAATTTTGATATGTCGTGTTTTCATTTTCATTTGTCTGTATATATCCTTTGAACTGTTTTTATTTTTTCTTTGACCCAGTCATTTTTTAGAAGTATGTTGTTTAATTTCCACATTTTTGTTGGTTTCTTTACTTCCTTTTTGCTGTTTAATTCTAATATCAAAACCTTATGATCAGAAAATATGCTTGCTATAATTTCAATCTTCCTGAATTTGTTGATGTTATTTTTTTGGCCCAACATATGGTCTGTTCATAAAAATGTTCCATGCACACTGGAGAATAATGTATAATCTGATGTTTTGAGATGAAATGTTCTATAAATGTCTCTTGTGTCCATTTGGTCCAGATTGTATTTTAAGGTTGATATTTCTTTATTAATTTTTTTGTTTGGATGATCTACTTAAAAAAGACAATGGTGTGTTTAAATCTTCAAGTATGCTTATGTTTTTGTCTGTTTCTTTTAGCTCAGTTAGTAGATGTCTTATATATTTTGTACTCCCTTGTTTGGTGCATATATACTAGAAAGTGTTATGTCTTCTTGATACAATGTCTCTTTTATCTTTACAAAATGTCCATATTTGTCTCTGGTTACCTTTGTATCTTGAAGTCAGCATTGTTAGATATGAGTATGGCTACACCTGCTTTTCTTTGGATATTATTTGCTTGGAGAATCATTTTTGAACTTTCTACTCTGAATCTATTTTTGTCCTTGCAATTTAGTTGTGTCTTTTGAAGGCAGCATATGGTTGGGTTTTGCCTTTTGAACCAGTCAGCTATGCTGTGCCTTTTTATTAGTGATTTCAGTTCATTTACATTTAGTCTAATTATTGACACTTGAGGATTTCCTATAACCATTTTATGTTTTGTTTCCTAGTAGCTCTGTGTCTTGTTTTGTTCTTCTCCTTTTTTGTTTCTGCTAGTTGTTTTTGTTTGGTGGTATTTCATACTTCTTTCCACTGCTTCTTTGCTACTGCAGATCTTTATCCTCTCCACTTTTATGTTATTATTATCACAGATTATTCTTGTTTTTAATTGTGTCCTTGTTAGAGCTTTTACTTTTAGTTTTTATTTGTTTTGTTCTTTGTGTTTGGTCGAATGACCCCCTTGAGTATTGCCTACAGTGGGGGTTTTAAGGTGAAAAATTCCCTCAGTTTCCCTATGTTGGTAAAAATTTTTATTTCTCATTTATATTTGTAGGATAACTTTGATAGATATAGTATTCTTGGCTGGTAATTTCTTTCTTTCAGTACTTTAAATGTTTTGGTCCACACTCTTCTGGCTTGTAGAGTTTTTGCTGAGAAATATGATAATAACCTAATGGGCTTTCCTTTATATGTTATGTTCTTCTTTTCCCTGACTGCCTTGAGGATTCTTTCTTTGTCATTGATTTTTGACAATTTTATTACAATGTACCTTAGAGTTGGTCTTTTTGGGTTGTGTTGACTCAGTGTGCTGTTTGCTTCTTGGATTCAAGTCTCAAACTCTTACCATATCATAGGCTTGGGAAATTTACATCAATTATTTGTTTAAATAGGCTCTTTATTCCTTTTTCCCTATCTTCTTCTTCTGATATACCCATTATTCTTATATTGCTCTTTCTGATAGAATCAGGCAATTCTTATAGAGCTCTCTCAGTTCTTTTAATGTGTGAAACTCTCTCCTCTTCTCATTATAGCATTTCTAGTTGCCTGTCTTTGATGTCACTGATTCTTTCCTCTATATGGCTTGTTCTATTAGCAAAACTTTCTACTTCAGTCTTCATCTGTGTTTTGGAAGTTTCAATCTCCTTGGTGAGGTATTTGTTTTGTTCATTAATTTTTTTTCTGAGCTTAATAAATAGCCTATTGATGTCTTCTCTCATCTAATTTAGTATTTTCAGAACTTCAATTTTGAATTCTCTTATCATTTAACTCCAAAGCTTCTATATAATTGAGATTTTTTTCTGGCGATTGTTTATTTTCTTTCTGAAGTATGTCTGTGTCTTGTGTAGCCATGGTATTCAATTTCTTCTTCCTTGATGTCATTTGAGAGTGGTATTTAAAAACCCTAACAAAAGAACAACTAAAAAATTAAAATATATATACAATAAAAAAATGTAGTATTTTTTTAAATTATGACAAATGAAGAAAAACCACTGGAAAAAGATTGAAAGTAAACAAAAAATTAAGAACAAAACATCCACAAAGAAGGAAAAAATTATAAAAATTTTTAAAAATGAAATTCAAATATAAAGGGAAAAAGGAAGAAAAAAAGGAGTAAAATCAGAATAATAAATTTTGGTGTTAACAGGTTTCTTCTAGCAGGTGCCACTGTATCACAACTTTTAGCTCTGTGAAGTTCCTGGGCTGTTCACTGAGATGCTGCTGTCACAATGACGTAGACAACGCCACAGTCACATTGGTAAGTGGGTGGGTTGTGAAGGCTTTATGGCTCTAACAATGGTGATCTTAGGATGCCAGGCACTCCTTCCCCTGTCTCAACAAACTTGGGGCCTGGACATGGAGTAGTACCTTTGTTCTTCAGGGGAGAGAGGAGTTCTGGAGACCTAGCTGTGGGGTTTGTCTCTGCCACTCTCAGTACCGTGATGTGAGGGAAGTGGAACCTGGGAGGCTGGGGGCCGCACTTTAGCTTTCTCTGTGTCTGCCAAGTGTGGACTACAGGCAGACAATGAGAACACTGCCTATGACCCCATGTTCTGGCTACTTTGGCTTATCTCCCCCCTCTTCCTCTCTGTCTCACCATTCACTACATCAGAAGGAGACCCAGTCACTCCAACTTCCTTTTTTGTACCCCTCAGGCAAAATCCAGAGAGCTCAAGCTTCCCTCTTCCCTGTAGTCCAGCAGATAAAAACAAAACAAAACACAGTCACTCCAGGTTTCTCTCCTCTCCTCTCTAAAGCCCACCACTATTGCTATTGCATTTTATCTTCTGCCACCCCACTCACCCTGTTCACCTTTAGTCCATTCTGTGCATAAATCTTTCAGGCTTGCCTGTGAGCCCAGCGGGGATTCCTTTGCTGCATTATAGTTATTCAATTTGTAGAAATTTCAAGGGAAAAGGTCAAAAGTACCTCTCATGTTTCCATTACTCTCTGTATTATTTTTCTGTTGCATGAATTTTGGACTTTTGATTTTGAAGCATTTTATCTGCTTTTTTAAATAGATTCTTTTATGTTTATCTTCAAAGTTAAACATTTTTATTGTTTTCTAGAATAATAATGAATGTATTTATCTTTTAAAATAAATATTTTTAAAACATTTTCAGCATTTTGGGATAAAGAAAAGGTTGGTGCTCTCCACCACCATGACTAAATAAAATCTTATATAAAAATCATAATTTAATGTATTTTTCTGGCAAACACTATTTTATATTGTTCTCTTTTAGTCAGTAGGACATGGGTTTTTTTTACCTTTTTATTATTTTATTTTATTTTAGAAAATTAAATTTGACAGAGTGACATTGGTTAACAAGAGTATGTAGATTTGGGGGAAATGTCTCCACATCAATTGGACAACTATATTGTATATCCATCACCCAAAGTTAAATCATCCTCTGTCACCTTATATTTGTCCCTCTTTATACCCTTCCCCCAACCCCCTTTTCCCTCCCCATGCCCATTTCCCTCTTTCTGGTAACCACTGCTCTCTTATCTATAGCCATGAGTCTCAATTTTGTAACCCACCTATGTGTAGAATCATACAGCTTTTAGCTTTTTCTTATTTACTTCTTTCACTCAGTATAATGTTATCAAGATTCATTCATGTTGTCATAAATGGTACTATGTCATCATTTCTTATGGCTGAAAAGTATTCTATTGTATATATGTACCACATCTTCTTTATCCAGTCTTCTATCAAAGAACACTTTGGTTGTTTCCATGTCTTGGCCATTGTAAATAATTCTGCAATGAAGATGAAGGTGCCAATGTATTAAAGTTTTGAGGTTATATACCCAGTAGCAGGATTGGTGGGTCATATGAAAGTTCTATATTTAATTTATTAAGAAACCACCATATTTACTTCTATAGTGGTTATATTCATTTACATTACCTTATTCAACAATAAATGAGGGTTTCTTTTTCTCCAAAGCCTCTCCAACACTTCTTTATTACCTGTCTTGTTGATAATAGCTAATCTAACAGTTGTGAGATGATATCTCATTGTAGATTTGATTTGTATTTCTCTAAAAGCTAGTGAAGATGCACATATTTTCATATATTTGTTGGCCATTTGTACTTCTTGGGAGAAGTGTCTGTTTATACCTTCTCCCCATTTTTTATTAGATGGTTTATTTGTTTGTTCCTGAGTTTTGTGAGTTTTTTATATATTTTAGATATTAAACCCTTTTCTGAGCTTTTGTTTAAATATAATCATCCATTTAGTTGGCTGTCTGTTTGTTTCATTGTCAGTTTCTTTTGTTTTACAGAAGCTTATTAATTTGATATAGTCTCATTCTTTCATTTTTGCCTTTACTGCCCTTGCCTTTAGGGTCAAATTCATAAAATGTTCTCTACCGTCAAGGTCCATGAGTTTAGTACCTATGTTTTCTTCTATGTAATTTATTGTTTCAAATCTTATATTTAGGTCTTTGAATCATTTTTGAATTAATTTTTGTGCAAAGGGACAAACTGTAGTCAAGTTTCATTCTTTTGCATGTGGCTTTCCAATTTTCCCAGTACCATTTAATAAAGAGGCTCTCTTTTCTCTACTGTGTGCTTTTTGTTTCTTTTTCTGCCAATTCCATGCTGTTTTGATAATCGTGGCTCTGTAGTATAATCTGAAGTCAGGTATTATAATGGCTCCGGCTTTGTTTATTGTTTTTTCCCAAGAATTACTTTGGCTATTTTGGATTTTATATGGTTCCATAAAAAACTGATGACTTTTTTTTTCATTTCTTTAAAAAATGACATTGGAATTTTGATGGGAATTGCATTAAATTTGTATATTGCTTTGGGCAATATGGCCATTTAAACTATATTTATTCTTCCTATCCAAGAACATAGGATATTTTTTCATTTCATTGTCTTTTTTATTTCCTTTAATAATGCTTTGTAGTTTTCAGTATAATGGTCCTTTACATTCTTTGTTATGTTTATTCCTAAATATTTTATTTTTTGTTGCAACTGTAAAACGAATTTTTTTTGAGTTCACATTCCAAAGTTTTATTGTTGGTGAATCTGAAAGCAATAGACTTCTGTATATTTATTTTGCATCCTGCAACCTTACTGTATTAGTTTATTGTTTCCAATAGTTTTCTGTGGAGTCTTTGGGGTTTCTATATAAAGAATCACAAAAAGTGAAGCCTTCTTCTTTTCTGATATGAATGCATTTTATTTCTTTCTCTTGTCTTATTGCTCCAGCTAGAATTTCTAGCACTATGTTGAATAGGAGTGGGGAGAGTGGGCAACCTTCTCTTGTTTCAATTTTAGAGAAAAATCTGTTAGCTTTTTAGCATTTAGTATGAGGTTAGCTTATGGTTTGTCATATATGGTCTTTATTATGTTGAGATATTTTCCTTCCATACCCATTTTATTGTGTTTTAAACATAAACAGATGTTGTATCTTATCCCATGCCTTCTTTGCATATATTAGAATCTTGTGATTTTTGTTTTTTGTTTTGTTCATGTGATGTATTACGTTAATTGATTTATGTATGTTGAGCTATCCTTGTGCTAATGGAATGAATCTCACTTAATTGTGATGTATTATTATTTTAATATGTTGTTGTATTTGATTTGCTAGTATTTTGTTTAGAATTTTTGCATCTGTATTTATTAGAGATATTGGTCTGTAGTTTTCTTTTTCTGTATTGTCCTTGCCAATTTTGGTATGAGGGCTATATTAGTCTCATAAAATGTGTTTGGAATATTGCTTTTTCTTCAATTTTCTGGAAAACTTTGAAAAGGAGAGGATCCAACTATTCTATGAATGTTTGGTAGAATTTAGTAGTGTAGCCATCTGGTCCTGAACTTTTATTTTTGTGATAGTTTTTGATAGCTGTTTCTATTTCTTCCCTGCTTATGCATCTATTTAAGCTTTCCACTTCTTCATGACTCAGTCTAGGAAACTGTATAGTTCTAGGAACTTATCCATTTCCTCTAGATTGTTGAAATTGGTGGTTTATAGTTTTCCAAAGTATTCTACCATGAGCTTTTATATATTTATGATATCTGTAATAATTTCTCCTCTCTCATTTCAGATTTTGTTTATATGAGTTTTTTCTCTTTTTTCCTTAGGGAGTCTTGCCAGGGGGTTGTTGATTTTATTGATCTTTTCAAAGAACCAGTTCTTTGTTGTATTAATTTTTTTCTATAGTATTTCTGTTCTCTATTTCATTTATTTCTGCACTGATTTTTATTATTTCCTTTATTCTGCTAGTTTTGGCTTGCCTTTGTTCTTTTTATAGTTCCTTAAGATTTGATGTTTGTTAAGTTCTTTACTTGGGCTCTCGTTTTTTGAAAATGTATATGCTGATGTTCTGGGATAAAATGTCCTGTAGATATCTGTTATGTCCATTTGTTCTAGTGTTACATTTAAGGCCAATATTTCTTATTGATTTTCTGTTTGGATGAACAATCTAGAACCATCAATGTTGTATTGAGATCTTCAAATATGATTCTGTTTTTGTCTGTTTCTATTTTTAGCTCAGTTAGTAGATGTCGTATATATTTTGGTACTCCCTGGTTTGGGAGCACATATATTAAGAAGTGTAATGTCTTCTTCATACACTGTTCCTTTATCATTATTAAATGACCTTGTTTCTGGTTACCTTTGTTGTCTTGTAGTTAACGTTGTCAGATGTGAGTATGGCTATGCTGGGGGGAGGGGGGGTTTGGATGTTATTTGCTTCGAGAATCATTTTTGAACCTTTTGCTTTGAATCTGTTTATGTCCTTGTAGCTTAGTTGTGTCTTATGAAGGCAGCATATGTTGAATTTTGCTTTTTGTACCAATCTGCTAATCTGTGTCTCTTTATTGGTGAGTTTAATGCATTTACAATTAGTGTAATTATCAACACTGGAGGGTTTCCATTAGCCATTTTATATATTTCTTTCTGATAATTCTGTGTCTTGTTTGGTTCTACTCTTGATTTTCTGTCAGTTGTTTTTGTTTGGTGGTATTCTATACTACTTTTCTCTGTTTCTTCTTTTTTTTAAGCTATGTGTTTCAGTAGTGGCATATTCAGGAGTCATTACCATTAGGTTAATAAAAGAAAAATTATATTTATAAGAGTGCATTACCTCATAAATGTCTCTGCACTCTATCCTCATTTGCTACTGCTGATATTTGTCTTCTCCCTTTTTATCCTTGTTTTTATTGTAATCTTGGAGTTTTTACTTGTATTTTTGTTTTGTTTTGTTGTTTATATCTGATCAAATAACTCTCTTTAGTATTTCTTGCAGTGGGCATTTTTTGGTGATAAGTTCCCTCAGCTTCCCTATGTCTAAATGTTTTTATTTCTCCTTTGTATTTGAAGGATAGTTTTGATGAATATAGTATTCTTGGTTGATAATTGCTCTCTTTCAGTACTTTAAATGTTTGGGTCCACTCTCTGTGGCTTGTAGAGTTCCTGCTAAGAAATCTGATGATAACCTAATGGGGCTCTTTTTTGTTTATTCTTCTTTCCATAGCTACCTTGAAGATTCTTTTTTTGTCATTGATTTGTGATCATTCCATTATAATATGCTTTGGAGTAGGTCTATTTGGGTTGAGGTAACTTGGTGTTTTGCTTACTTCTTGGATTATAGGCTCTAACTCTTTCTACAGGTTTGGGAAGTTCTCGTTGATTTTTTGTTTGAATAGGCTCTCCATTCCTTTTTGTCTCTCTTCCTCTAAAAAACCCTTTTTTATTATTTTGCTCTTTCTGTTAGTCAGACAATTCTTATAGGGCTTTCTCATTTTTTTTTTAATTTGTGAGTCTCTCTCTTCTCTCTGTAGTATCTCTAGTTGCCTGTCTTCTCTCATTGATTCTCTCCTCTACTTGGCCTGTTCTATTAGGTAAACTAGTTACCTCATTTTTTAATTTATGTATTGAATTCTTCATCTCTGTTTGGCTCTTTTTTATAGTTTCAATTTTCTTAGTGAAGTACTCTTTTTGTTAATTAATTTTGGTTTTCAGCTCAGTACATTGCCTGTCAGCTTTCTTGTATCTCATTGAGTATTTTTAGTACTTCAATATTGAATTCTCTGTTATTTATCTTCAAGTTTTTTATGTAATTGAGGTTTTTTCCTGGAGATTTTTTATTATCTATCTTAGCTCCATCTCTATCTTGAGTATCCATGACATTTGATTCTTCTTTCTGATGGCTTTTGAGAGTGATATTGTTAACAACAATAACAAGCGATAACAAAAAAGTTTTAAATACAGTGAAAAAAATTAAAATTTTATAAATAATGATAAGTAGAACAAAGACTACCAAGAATAAGATGCATAAACTGAGGAAAAAATTAAAAAGAAAAAATAAAATAAAATAAAAAACACCATAAAAAGTATGACTAAACAATATAATTTGAAGAAAAATAAAGTTCATATGAGAGGACAAAAAAACAAACAAACAAAAAGATGAAAAACAGGAAGGAGAAAAAAAGGAGCTAAAGAGAAAGTATCAGAAATAAAACCATCATGAAAAATAATAAAAAATATTACAACTAAGGATAATGAAGTTCAAATGAGAAAAGAAAGAAGAAAAAGGAAAAAAATGAGGAAAAGCAAAAACTAAAGTATTTTTTTCAGTTTTGAGTGGTTACTTTTTCCCCAGAAGATGGCACTGTACTACAAGTTTTGCCTCTGTGAGATTCTTGGGTGAAGCTCTGCTGAAGCATTGCTGTCCTAATGATGTAAACAAGGTCACAGTCATGTTGGTGAGTGGGGCTTGTTATTAGCTCTTTGCAATGGTCTCAGGTCTGCAGGTACCCTTCCCCACATCCCAACAGACCAGGGGATAAAAAGCCAGGCACCTCCACCTCTGGGCCGTCAGCTTTGGGGGAATCTTCCACTGTCATTCTTTCCACAGTGAGGGAAGCGATGCAGCACTTGGGAGACTGGAGGGCAGCCCCCTGGTCCTCCCATCAATATCACTCAAAGTGCATCCCATGATCACTGCAGTGGCTGCATGCTGAGAGCCGATGGCACCCTGAACTCAGTGCACCAAGGGCGGAGATCACAGATCAAACATGACTCAAGCACCATGCAGGCCAAACTCTGTGGGCCAAAGCTCACAGTTGGAATACGCCTCAGCACTGCATTGACTGATCACCACAGGCTAATCACATTCAGATCCAGAGAGTGCTGCAGGCTGTGCACATGCCCTGCTCCAGTGATCACAGTGAAACTCAGCCATGCAGACCTTGGAACCCACCATGTTCCTGCTCTAGGTTGTGCACCCACCTTAATTTAGCATCCTCTTTTCTGCCCCTCAGTCTCTTTACATTTTCCAGATCTAAATAAAATCAACACTGAAAGTGCTTCCCTTCCTCAGAACAGTAAGGAAAGAAAAAACTTGGTCCTCTGGCTCCAGAGTCCTCAGGAAATGAGTCCTGTCTTCCACACCCCCTTCACTTGGTCAACCCTTTAGTCCACTGGGTGCATAAATTTCTCAGGTGTACCTGCTGCCCAGCTAGAGTTCCTTCTCTGCATTATAGTTATTAAATTTCTTAAAATTCCAAGGGGAATGATTGGGAGTATCTCTTACACCACCATTTCTTTGACATCACTCAACATGATTTAATATGTCTTATTTACTCTCTTTTATATCTGCCTTCAAGGGAGTAAAATAATATAGAATTTAATTCTTTGATTACACTGGAAAACAAAATTTTTGTTGTATCCACAAAAACACTTGTTCTTACCTAATTCAAGTGTGCTGATCTCAAATCTGACATTAGTTTTTTTCTGTAAGCTACAGTTTCTTGCAATTCAAGATTTTAGGTTTTCATCTTATTGTAAAATTTTCAACATTTAGTTTAACATATGAAGTAGAATGTCTTCTTCAGCATCATTTATGTGAAAAATGTAATAATTTATATGCTGCAATAAATACAGTAATACACTAAAAGATATGGTTGCATCAGACTTTGTCTACAATTTCAAATTAGAACATACTAAAACACTTACTTTAATCATAAAATTTGCGTAAAACTTATTTAAATTCTATTCAGGCAAAAATTTACATTTGTAGCTCTTGCCTTTGTGTACTTGTTGTTCCCCAGTGCTATTAACCTTTTTCTGAAATATTAATCAGTTGCATTAAATTTTATAAATACAATTAAAGGAATGTTTAGAGTTAACTACATATATATTCTTTTCTTTTTTTTTACAGGGACAGAGAGAGAAAGTCAGAAAGAAGGATAGATAGGGAGATAGGGACAGACAGACAGAAAAGGAGAGCAATGAGAAGCATCAATCATCAATATTTTGTTGCATCACCTTAGTTGTTCATTGATTGCTTCCTCATATATGCCTTGACAGACCGAGCAACCCCTTGTTAGAGGCAGCGACCTTGGGTCCAAGCTGGCGAGCTTTTGCCCAAACCAAATGGGCCCGCACTCAAGCTGGTGACCTCCGGGTCTCAAACCTGGGTCTTCCGCATCCCAGTTCAACGGGCTATCGACTGTGCCACCACCTGGTCAGACCATATATATTTTTTAAAATATTTTTTAAATTACATTTATTGAGGTGATACTGATTAATAACAGTAATTAATCCTCCCATGAACACTCCAGTCCTTAGAGTCACTTCCAAGTCTCTAATAAAAATCTGGTATAGTTACATACACCAAGGGGACACTAGTACTGCCAGTACATGAACTGTGAAGGGAACACTGCATAACTGCTCCTCATATCCAGGGAACCTAAGGACACACTCAACTCATTTAGGGTTCAGTGGGAACCCAAGGCCTCTGTGCATCCCCTATAGATCCACTCATACAATATTACTGAAAATTCATCTATTATACTGGGGAACAATATTTTTTCCATTTTCTGTTGCATGAGGTATTAAAACTTTTCCTATATACTTCTACATTGTTGATTCTAAATATGAAATCTGTTTTTAGGTTCATGCTCTAGTTTTTATGCAATTTTAATTTATTTTTGTTACAGTTAATGGCATGCATTGGTTTTTAAATTGGAGTTAAAGAGCAACGACTCTTAGATTGAACATAACCACAAAGCAATTAATGTTTTATAAACATCACTTTTACATAATTATAGTTGTTTTTTAATGTAAAAAAATATTATCTGATAAAAACACCCTCTTATTTTGTTTTAAGATTGAATAATGGCTTCTTCGAGTAGGCGTAAATGTAAGAATAGTCCTAACACCTTTTGTTATATATGAGGCGGTTACACAATTCAACATCAAAAGTGCAATATTTTATCATTTGTGACATATGCATATTTTGCCTATTTTCAAGTTCCTCTTGGCAATCAAAACAAGAATTGGGCTCCTCATATTGTGTGTCACAATTGTGAAAAAAATGGTTCATGACTGAACTAAAAGAAAATGTAAAGGAATGCCTTTTTGTAATCCCATGTTTTGGTGTGAACCTAAGGACCACAGCAGTGACTGTTATTTCTGTCTGATCCATACAAAGGGCATCAGCAAGAAAAAACGGCTTATGATTGCATATCCTAGTATTCCTTCAGCAATACAACCTATCCCACACTTGAGAGAGACACTACTGGTTCAAGTTTTCAATAGTTTTATTTCTTCAATAAAGTGAACACAGTGATCAAGTGTATTTTGATAAGATGCATGAGAAAAGGGTTGTAGGATATGAAGGGTCTTCTGATGCCAAGCAGTCATTAAGCTCTCAGCAGTTTAGCCAATCTAAATTAAATGACTTAGTAAGAAATTTGGGCCCATCAAAGAAAGCAGCTGAGTTATTAGCCTCTAGGCTTCTAGAAAAGAATGTACTTCACTGGTCAGCTGAAGTATCCCATTTCAGAAAGCATGAACAAATTTTTGTGGACATTTTCTCTGAATACAAACACTTTGTTAGCTGTCATGATATCAGTAGTCTTCTCAGCCAGCTAGGTGTTACCACTTACAGTCCAACAGAATGGTGGATTTCTTGACAGCTCTAAATGGAGTCTGAAATGTGTTCTCCTACACAATGGTAATGTTTATGTAGTGGTTTCAATTGGTTATTCAACTCATCTGTGAGAAGATCATAATGACATAAAAATTGTCCTCGACTTTCTGAAGTATGAGGAGCATAACCAAATTATTTGTGTGGATCTTAAAATGGCAAATTTCCTGCTGGGCAACAGAGAGGTTTCACAAAGTATCCTTGCTTTCTGTGTTTGTGGGACAGCCGAGCTCAGGAGAAACACTGGACACAGAAGGAGTGGCCAAGACTTGAAGCTCTGGAAGTAGGGATGCAAAATATTGTGAATGAACCTGTACTTCATTGAGAGAGGATCATTTTTCCCCCACTTCACATCAAACTTGGCTTAATAAAGCAGTTTGTTCAGGCTTTGAATAGAGAAAGTGAATGCTTTCAACATATTATTTCTGCTTTTCCTGCCTTGTCTTTCAAGAAGATAAAAGCAGGTATATTTGATGGACCTCAAATTATTATATTTTCACAAAGATGATGCCCAAGAAGACATTCTACTTCATTATGCATTAAGATTCACTTCCTGAGCAGTCATCTTGATAAGTTTCTCTAAAATCTTAGAGCTGTTAATGATGAGCAGTGAGAACACTCTCATCAAGATCTAAAGACAATGGAAGACTGTTATCAGGAGCAATAAGAGAGAAATATGATGGCAGACTACTGCTAGAGCATCAAACGAGATTTTCCTCAACAAGTACACAAACGCAAGAGCTACAAACACAAATTTTTGCCTGAAAAGAATTTAAATAAGTTTTGCACAACTTTTATAATTAAAATAAGTGTTTTAATATGTTTTATTTTGAAATTGTAGACAAATTCTGATGCAATTACATCTTTTAGTGTATTAGTATATTAATGCATTATATAAATTATTGTATTTTCACAAAGATGATGCCCAAGAAGACATTCTACTTCATTATGTTAAACTAAATGTTGAAAATTTTACAATAAGATGAAAACCTAAAATCTTGAATTGCAAAATAACTATACTTTACAGAGAAAAACTAATGTCAAATTTGAGATCAGCACACTTGAATTAGGTAAGAACAGGTGTTTTTATGGATGCAACAAAAATTTTCTTCCCTGATGTTATCAGCTCACCACTTTCAAGTCAATTGCATGCATGAATCTTAACAGCGACAGTTGGTTTGACTGGCGAAACTAAGCAAAAGGGTATCTTCCTCAGATAACCTGATAATCTATATTCCCACTGATGCTTCTTTTTTTCTGTGGACTATGGAGATGTTCCTGTGGATTATACACTGACATTCAAAGTGCCTTTTTTTTCTGATAATGATTTTAGGAAGAGCAGGATATAAAGACAGAAGGTAGTCTGAGGGGACAAGGGAAACAAGCAAGGCAATGAGAAGAGTGACAGTAGACTTCAGAGGAAAATTAATGGGTAAGTGGAGAAGTACAGAGAAGATTAAGAAGAGGTAGAAGGGAAGGCGGGGAAGCTGATAAGAAGAGAAAACCACAGAGAGATCAGGAGTGGGGACACTGGTGCAAAGGCCACGGGACCATACTAAGGACTTTCTGTTACTTCTTTTTATAGAAAAATACATTAATAATCTCAATGTGGGCATGAGTTCTCCAAGGTCAAGAGGTACTATAATTTCCATTCACATCACAGACTTTGTTAAAAATCCAGGACTTTCTTAGTTGGTGCAGTGGAAGATACGAGGCAGACACGAGCAATTGAAAATATAGGAGCCAGATAGTGGAAGAGATGAAGGGGAAATGAGAGAGCCTATGGGAGGCTTGTGGCTGAAAGAGGTGGTCAGGTTTCTCTGACAGGGAAGTGAACAGAGGAAGAGGTTGGTTTGTGGCACGGGTTGTTAGGGAAGAGTAAAAAAGGATTTAGAGGAAAAGGTGATATCTTAGTTCTGCGGGTTAGGCAAGGCAGAGAAATTTCTGGAGAGGATTGAGAGACAGGGAGTAATGTTCCTACTAAGCACTTTTAAAATCTGCATGCCAAGCAAGTGCCAAGCAACATCCTTAATTCCCGTCTGTTTTCTTTTTAATTTGGGAGATAAGAAGCCAGATCAGAGAAAAGAAATATGGAAATATGTGAAAACTTTGTAACTATTTTCATTTATCTTTTTCTACATGGACCCTCTTTTCAGCTCCTTTCATGCTTTCTCAATTGTCACTTCTCAGTCTCTCACCTACCCAAATTTTAGCACTCCATCATCCAGCAGAAGTAGAGTTCCCCACCTATCCCACACTCCTAATCTCATCCTTTGCCAACCAGAGCAGCAGCACACAGAGGGCACAGGCTGGCTGTGGGGACTGTACAGACATTGCTGGGACAGAGTCTTGAACACCATCTGCTTTTTGTGGCTCTGCTCCCGGGAAACCTGTTCCTCATCCCCCTCTCATCTTTTGACAATCTATTTTTTGTTTTGGCAACCTGTTTATTGATCTTTCAAAGTCTAATTTAGATGTCTGTTTCTGAAATCTTTTCTGGAAGCTTCTCTGGATGGTTTAATTTAAATCTCGAAACAAGTACCAGATGATCTCACTTATACCTGGAATCTAATGAATAAAATAAACTAACAATCAAATTAGAAACATTCTCATAGATACAGAGAACAGACTAATAGCAGTAAGAGGGGGAACAATTTGGGGAGCTGTGTGAAAATGGTGAAGAAATTAAGCAGAGAAAGATCCCACACAGACACAGAAAACGATATGGTGATTACCAAAGGAAAGAGGGAAAGTAGGGTGGACAGAGGCAGAGAAGGTTAAAGGGAGGATAAATGTTGATGAAAGGAGATCTGACTTGTGGTGAACACACAATACAATCAATATATGGATGTTGTATTATAGAATTGTATGCTTGATGGAAACAGCCCAAATGTCTGTCAGTGGAGAAGTGGCTTAAAAATCTGTGGTACATATATATAGTGGAATACTATGGGGTCATGAAAAAGAAGGAAATATTACCTTTTGCAACAACATGGATGGACCTGGAAACTATTATGTTAAGTGACATAAGCCAGGCAGAGAAAAAATATATATATAACCTCACTCATTAGAGGAATCCAAGGAACAATATGTTCTGAAGAACAAAATTAGCCCTGAAGGAAAGGGGGTAGGGTGGTGTTGAGAGGGGCAAAGAGTATGTTGAGGGGAATACGGGGGAGAGGGGATGTAATCGGTATGATACTAGAATCTATGTAAACACAATAAATTAAATTAAAAAATAAGAATTGCATGCTTGAAATCTATATAATTTTTTAGCTGATGTTACCCTAGTACATTCAGTAAAAAAATAAATAAGGGAGATTCCCAAGATGGTAACAGAGTAGGAGGACATTCCAACTCTTACCTCCCAGACCACATTGGAGTTACAACTAAAATTAAGAACAATTATCTTTATAAAACAACTTTAGACTTAATTAAGAGGAGTTCATAACCAAAGAGCCACAGAGGAGCCACACTGAGACTGGTAGAAAGGGCAGAGACCTGAATAGTGCTGCCCCACTCCCAGGAATGAGCAGCGAGCAGCTGAGGGTTTGGAGATACTCTCAGCTGCTGAGAGGTTTATCCTGAAAAGTGAGGGTTGAAAGCCCCAGGTTGTGCACCCCAGCATGGAGCACCAGAGCCCAGAAGAAATCATAGACAAAAACTTTTCTACATTGATGAAAAAAAGGCACAAAAGTTCAAGACACAGAGAGCACCATTAAAGATGAACACAAGGAGGCCCACACCAAGTAACATCATAATTAAAATGCCAAAGTTAGCCTGACCAGACGGTGGCGCAGTGGATAGAGCATCGGACTGGGAAGCGGAGGATCCAGGTTTGAGACCCCAAGGTTGCCAGCTTGAGGGTGGGTTCATCTGGCTTGAGCAAAAAGCTCACCAGCTTGGACCCAAGGTGGCTGGTTCAATCTGTCTACTGAAGGCCCGCAATCAAGGCACATATGAGAAAGCAATCAATGAACAACTAATGTGTTACAAAAAAAAACCCTGATGATTGAGGAGCAAGATGGCGATGGAGTAGGCGGATGTACCAACTTCCAACTCCCAGAACCAAAGTGGATTATAACTCAATTTTAAGAACCATCATATGGATAAACCAACTTTGAACTAAACTAAGTGGACTCTTCAACCAAGGAACACAGAAGAAGCCACATTGAGACTGGTAGGAATAGCGAAAATGTGAAGAGGGCTGCCCAGCTCCCCGGAGTGAACGGCAGGCCGGAGAGACCCACATGGCGGGAGGAGAGTTTGGCAGAGAGGGAGGGACCTGGGTCCCAGGAACAAAGCCCCAGCCTATAGTCACATAGCCTAGAAGAGGCGTTTGGACAGTATTGAGCTGTGAAACAAGTGAGGATACTGTTTGTGAGAAAGAGACAGTTTTCTCAGACCCAAGATTCTTTTTAAAGGGGCAGCGCAGAAAACCTCTCTCACAACCACGCACCCAGGGCTCCGGGGAACAAGGAGAGAGGAGAGGACCAGAGAAGCGGAAAGAGAGTGTAGACTGAAGGCACAGGGCAAAACACTCTGAGGGGCAGCCACCCTAACCCCTGGGCTAAGTCACTTCCCTAATCAAAAACAAATATTTCCCCTGGAACTAGCAATACCAGCAAAGGGAGACAGGACACCAGCCAAACAAGCTCTCCTGCGGCAATTAGAGCGGAGCTGATTAGAGGGAGGGAGCTCCCAGGTCTACTATGGAGTGTTAGGAGTGGATCTGTGGGGCCCCTTTCTACTCTGCTGAGGGTTGCTAAAGGGAAGGTGGTGGCAGGACACTGAAACACGGTTCTGTTGACGGGGTCAGTGGCCCAGCCAGTGTGAGCTTCGTCTAGCCCAGCAGTGGTGGAGGGGACGCGCAAAAGTGGTCAGGCAGCTGCGGGCCCACCTGTAACCCCACCGGCAGGGGAAAAACGGGAGGCCAGGAACAGGAAAAGATCTGCTCTGTGACCCTGCACAAGCCGGTCCTGACTGCTGGGACGGGGCTAGGGCCAGAGACGGGAGGAGGCTCGTGGCTGAGCTCACGCCAGCAGGCCCAACCGGCCAAAGAAACCGCGGTTTGCCATCCTGTGTGTGCGAGTTGGCTCTGATAGCGGGGGTGGGGTAGAGCGAGGGAAGAGCAGAAGTTCGCAGCTGAGCACATGCCAGCAGCCACGCCCAGCAAAATAAACCTTGGTTTGCATCCTGCGCAGGAGAGCCCTGGCATTGGGGGCGGGGCTAAAGCTCCAGACGAGCAAAGGCTCACAGCTGAGAGCACATCAGAAGCCCCGTCCAACCCCCAAAACTGAGGCGAGCAGGCTCTGACTGCGGGTACTGGGCAACAGACAGGAAACAGGCTGGGTCCGCACCAGAGCAAAGGTGCTCACCTCTACCCTTGGTGCTGAGGCTTGTGGCTTGAATGACAGCATCTCCCATGAAAAAGAGGCAAAAATCATAGCAACAGCCGCAGTGGGCCAGCGCTGGCAACGCCCTTACACAACCACCCTACGCAGCAGCAGAGGGGGTGGCGAGTCTGCAGAAAGACCACACCTAGAGAACAGAAAGGCAACACCTACTGGACTCTAGTTGCCACACATTCCTTATACACAGACAAAATGGGCAGGCAGAGGAATGCAAACCAAATGAATCAAGAGAAATCCCCAGAGAAGGACCTGAATGAACCAGATATAACCAAATTAACAGAAGCAGAATTTAGAATAATGATAGTTAGGATATTCAAAGAAATTAGAGCAACAATGAATAGTCACTATGAGCACCTAAATAAAGAGATAACAAGTATAAAAAACAAAATTGAAATAATAAAAAAGAATCAGACAGAAATGACAAATACAGTATCAGAACTGAAGACCACAATGGAAGGAAGTAAAAGCAGGGTGAATGACGCTGAGGATCGAATCAGTGAGTTAGAGGACACAATAAACAAAGGCACAGAAGCAGAGAAGAAAAATGAAAAGAGACTCAAAAAATGTGAGGAAACTCTAAGGGAGCTCTGTGACAACATGAAGAGAAAAAACATTCGCATCAAAGGAGTGCCTGAAGACGAGGAGAGAGAACAGAAAATAGAAACATTGCTGAATCAAATCATAGCTGAAAACTTCCCTAAATTAAGGCTGGGAAATATTTCACACATTCAAGAAGCACACTGAACTCCATTAAAAAGAAACCCAAAGAAATCTACACCAAGACACATCATAGTTAAAATACCAAAGCTAAGGGATAAAGAGAAAATTTTAAAAGCTACAAGAGAAAAAAAGGCTATCACCTACAAAGGAGCCCCCATAAGGATGACATCTGACTTCTCAACAGAAACACTAGAGGCAGAAGGGAATGGCAAAATATATTCAAAGTAATGGAGAACAAGAACCTAAAACCAAGACTACTATATCCAGCAAGGCTAACATTTAAAATTGAAGAAGAAATAAAGAGCTTCCCAGACAAAGAAAGCCTGAAGGAATTTATTAAAACCAAACCAATTCTGCAAGAGATACTAAGGGGCCTGTTGTGAACAGTTCAAAGAAAGGAAAAAATATAGCAAAAAAAGAATAGAGCATTAAAGAATAAAATGGCAATTAACAACTACATATCAATAATAACCTTACATGTAAATGGACTAAATGATCCAAATAAAAGACATAGGGTAGCTGCGTGGATAAAAAAACAGGAACCATACATATGCTGTCTACAAGAGACACAACTTAAAACAAAAGATGCACATAGACTAAAGATAAAAGGATGGAAAAAATATTTCATGCAAATGAAAATGAAATAAAAAGCCAAAGTAGCAATGCTTATATATGAAAAAATAAACTTTAAAACAAAGGCTTTAGTAAGAAATAAAGAAGGACACTACCTAATGATAAAGAGAACAATTAACAGGAAGATATAACCATGATAAATATCTATGCACCAAACATAAGAGTTCTGACATACATAAAGCAGACTTTGATAGATGTAAAGAGTGAGATTAACACCAATACTATAATAGTAGGGGATTTCAATACCCCTCTAACAACACTGGATAGATCCTCAAGAAAGAAAATTAACAAAGAAACAGCAGAATTAAAGGATACACTAGATCAACTCGATTTAATAAATATCTTCAGAACTTTTCACCCTAAAGCTGTAGAATATACATTCTTCTCAAGTGCTCATGGTACGTTTTCTAGGATAGACCAATGTTAGGACACAAAAATGGCCTCAATAAATTAAAGAAAATTGAAATCATATCAAGCATTTTCTCTGATCACAATGCCATGAAACTAGATATTAACCACAAAAAAAATACTGAAAAATACTCAAACACTTGAAAACTAAATAGCATGTTATTAAATAATAAATGGATTAGCAATGAGAGCAAAGAAGAAATAAAAAAGTTACTAAAAACAAATGATAATGAGCATACATCAACTCAAAATTTATGAGACACAGCAAAAGCAGTACTGAGAGGGAAGTTCATTGCAATACAAGCATACCAAAAGAAGCTAGAAAAAGCTCAAATAAGCAACCTGAACCTGCATCTAAAAGAACTAGAAAAACAACAGCAAATAAAGCCCAAGACCAGTAGAAGGAAGGAAATAATATAGATCAGAACAGAAATAAAAGACATACAGGCAAAAAAAAACAATACAGAGAATCAATGAAACCAGAATCTGGTCCTTTGAAAAGGTAAACAAGATTGATGAACCTTTAACTAAACTTACCAAGAAAAAAAAGAGAGGACCCAAATAAATAAAATTAGAAATGACAGTGGAGAAATAACAACTGACACAACAAAAATACAAAGCATTGTAAAAAAATACTATGAAGAACTCTATGCCAAAAAGTTAGACAACCTAGGTGAAATGGACAGATTTCTTGAATCATAAAATCTTCCAAAAATCAATCTGGAAGAATCAGAACACCTAAATAGACCAATTACAACAAATGAGATTGAAACATTTATCAAAAAACTCCCAAAAAAGAAAAGTCCTGAACCTGATGGCTTCACAAGTGAATTCTATCATAAATTCAAAGAAGAACTAACTCCTATCCTTCTCAAGCTATTTCAAATAATTCAAGAGGAAGGAACACTTGCGAACTCCATTTGAGGCGAGCATAATTCTGATCCCAAAACCGGGTAAAGAAAACACAAAAAAGAAAATTATAGGCCAATATCCCAGATAAATTTAGACGCTAAAATTATCATCAAAGTATTAGCCAACTGGATCCAGCAATATATGAAAAAAATCATACACCATGATCAAGTGGGATTTATTTTGGAGTAGCAAGGCTGGTTCAATATTCGCAAATCAAACAATGTGATTCATCACATAAACAAAAGGAAGGACAAAAATCACATGATAATTTCAATAGATGCAGAAAAGGCATTGGATAAAATTTAGCACCCATTCATGCTCAAAACTCTTATTAAATTGGGAATAAAGAGAACATTCCTTAACATAATAAAGGCCATCTATGACAAACCCACAGCAAACATCATACTAAATGGACAAAAATTAAAAGCAATCCCCTTGGGAGGGGAGCAAGATGGCGACGGAGTAGGCGGACGTACCAACTTCCAACTCCCAGAACCAAAGTGGATTACAACTCAATTTTAAGAACCATCACCTGGATAAACCAACTTTGAACAAAACTAAGTGGACTCTTCAACCAAGGAACACAGAAGAAGCCACATTGAGACTGGTAGGAATAGCGAAAACGCGAAGAGGGCTGCCCAGCTCCCCGGAGCAAACGGCAGCCCGGAGAGACCCGTGTGGCGGGAGGAGATTTTGGCGGAGAGGGAGGGACCTGGGTCCCAGGAACCAAGCCCCAGTCTGCAGTCCCAGAGCCAAGAAGAGGCGTTTGGACAGTTTTGAGCTGTGAAACAAGTGAGGGAGCTCCCAGGCCTACAGTGTGGAGTATTAGGTCCCTTCCTACTCTGCTGAGGGCTGCTTAAGGTTTTGGGGCGGCAGGACGCTGAAAGGCGGTTCTGTCGGCGTGGGCAGAGGCCAGGCCGGTGGGAGATCGGTCTAGCCCAGAGGGTCGGAGGGTAAGCGCGAGAGCGGTCCGGAAGCTGCGGGCCCGCCTTTAATCCCACTTACGGGGACAAAGCGGGAGGCCAGGAACAGGCAGGCCCTGCGCAAGCCGGCCCTGACCGCGGGGACCGGGCTAGGACCAGGGACGGGCAGGGGCTCGTGGCTGAGCTGACGCTAGCAGTCCGCCCCCCCCCCCCCGGCGCCCGCCGGAGAAACCGCGGTTGGCCAGTATACGTGCGCGAGCGGGCTCCGAGCGCGGGAACGGGGTGGACCCTGAGACAGGCGGAGGCTCGCAGCTGAGCCCACGCTATTATCCCCATCCGGCCGGAGAATCCCCGGATAGCGTTAATACGTGCACGAGCGGGCTCCGAACGCGGGGGCGGGGTGGAGTCCGGGACGAGCGGAAGTACGCAGCTCGGCGGAAGCCAGCAAACACGCCCGCCCCAATAAATCTTGGTTTCCGACCCTGCGCAAAGGGCCCTGGCCTCGAGGGCGGGGCTAAAGCTCCTGACGGGCAAAAGCTTACAGCTGAGAGCACGTCAAAAGCCCCGCCTAACCCGCGGAACTGTAGCGAGCAGGCTCCGACTGCTGGTTCTGGGCGGAAGTCCGGAAATAGGCTGGGTCCGCAGCTGAGGAAAGGTGCTCGCCTCTACCCTTGGTGCTAATCTTGTGGCTTCAGTGACAGCCCCTCCCACGGAGGAGAGGCAGAAATCACAGCAAAAGCCACAGTGGGCCGGCGCTGGCAACGCTCATACCCAACCACCCTAGGCGCCGGCAGAGGGGGTGGGGGGCCTGCAGATAGACCACACCTAGAGAACACAAAGGCAACACCTACTGGACTCCAGTGGCCACAACCTGCTTATACACAGAAAAAATGGGCAGGCAGAGGAATGCAAACCAAATGAATCAAGAGAAATCCCCAGAGAAGGACCTGAATGAACCAGATATAACCAAATTACCAGAAGCAGAATTTAGAATAATGATAGTTAGGATGTTCAAAGAAATTAGAGCAACAATGGATAGTCATTATGAACACCTAAATAAAGAGATAACAAGTATAAAAAATGAAATTGAAATAATAAAAAAGAATCAGACAGAAATGACAAATACAGTATCAGAACTGAAGACCACAATGGAAGGAATTAAAAGCAGGATGGATGACGCTGAGGATCGAATAAGCGAGTTAGAGGACACAATAAACAAAGGCACAGAAGCAGAGAAGAAAAAGGAAAAGAGACTTAAAAAATGTGAGGAAACTCTAAGGGAGCTTTGTGACAACATGAAGAGAAACAACATTCGCATCATAGGGGTGCCTGAAGAAGAGGAGAGAGGACAGGAAATGGAAACTTTGTTCAATCAAATTATAGCAGAAAACTTTCCTAAATTAAGGCTGGGAAACACTCCACACATTCAAGAAGCACACAGAACTCCATTAAGGAGAAACCCAAAAAAATCTACACCAAGACACATCATAGTTAAAATACCAAAGCTAATGGATAAAGAAAAAATTTTAAAAGCTGCTAGAGAAAAAAAGACTATCACCTACAAAGGAGCCCCCATAAGGATGACATCGGACTTCTCAACAGAAACACTTGAGGCCAGAAGGGAATGGCAAGAAATAATCAAAGTAATGCAGAACAAGAACCTACAACCAAGACTACTTTATCCAGCAAGGCTAACGTTTAAAATTGAAGGAGAAATAAAGAGCTTCCCAGAAAAAGAAAGCCTCAAGGAATTCATAAAAACCAAACCAATTCTGCAAGAGATACTAAGGGGCCTCTTGTGAACAGTTTAAAGGGAGGAAAGAATAGAGCAAAAGAAGAATACAGCTTTAAAGAATAAAATGGCAATAAACAACTACATATCAATAATAACCTTAAATGTAAATGGATTAAATGATCCAATCAAAAGACATAGGGTAGCTGCATGGATAAAGAAACAGGACCCATACATATGCTGTCTACAAGAGACACACCTTAAAATAAAAGATGTTCATAGACTGAAGGTAAAAGGATGGAAAAAAATATTTCATGCAAATGGAAATGAAAAAAAAGCAGGGGTAGCAATACTTATATCAGACAAAATGGACTTTAAAACAAAGGCTGTAGTAAGAGATAAAAGAGGACACTACATAATGATAAAGGGAACAATTCAACAGGAAGATATAACTATTGTAAATATCTATGCACCAAATATAGGAGCCCCGACATACATAAAGCAGACTTTGATGGATATAAAGGGCGAGATTAACAGCAATACTATCATAGTAGGGGATTTCAATACCCCTCTAACAACACTGGATAGATCCTCAAGAAAGAAAATTAATAAAGAAACAGCAGACTTAAAGGAGACACTAGATCAACTTGATTTAATAGATATCTTCAGAACTTTTCACCCTAAAGCAGTAGAATATACATTCTTCTCAAGCGCTCATGGTACGTTTTCTAGGATAGACCACATGTTAGGACACAAAAATGGTCTCAATAAATTTCAGAAGATTGAAATCATATCAAGCATTTTCTCTGATCACAATGCCATGAAACTAGAAATTAACCACAAAAGAAAAACTGAAAAATACTCAAACACTTGGAAACTAAATAGCTTGTTATTAAATAATGAATGGATTAACAATGAGATCAAAGAAGAAATAAAAAAGTTTCTAGAAACAAATGATAATGAGCATACATCAACTCAAAATTTATGGGACACAGCAAAAGCAGTTCTGAGAGGGAAGTTTATTGCACTACAGGCATATCATAAGAAGCTAGAAAAAGCTCAAATAAGCAACTTGACCCTGCTTCTAAAAGAACTAGAAAAACAACAACAAATAAAACCCAAGACAAGTAGAAGAAAGGAAATAATAAAGGTCAGAGCAGAAATAAATGACATAGAGGCTAAGGAAACAATACAGAGGATCAATGAAACAAGAAGCTGGTTCTTTGAAAAGGTAAACAAGATTGATGAACCTTTAACTAGACTCACCAAGAAAAAAAGAGAGAGGACTCAAATAAATAAAATTAGAAAGGACAGTGGAGAAATAACAACTGACACAACAGAAATACAAAGCATTGTAAGAAAATACTATGAAGAACTCTATGCCAAAAAATTAGACAATCTTGGTGAAATGGACAAATTTCTTGAATCATATAACCTTCCAAAAATCAATCTGGAAGAATCAGAACACCTAAACAGACCAATTACAGCAAATGAGATCGAAACAGTTATCAAAAAACTCCCAAAAAAGAAAAGTCCTGGGCCTGATGGCTTCACAAGTGAATTCTATCAAAAATTCAAAGAAGAACTAACTCCTATTCTCCTGAAGCTATTTCAAAAAATTCAAGAGGAAGGAAGAATTCCAAACTCCTTTTATGAGGCGAGCATAATTCTGATCCCAAAACCGGGCAAAGACAACACAAAGAAAGAAAATTATAGGCCTATATCCCTGATGAATTTAGACGCTAAAATTCTCAACAAAATATTAGCCAACCGGATCCAGCAATACATGAAAAAAATCATACACCACGATCAAGTGGGATTTATTCTGGAGAGGCAAGGCTGGTTCAATATTCGCAAATCAATCAATGTGATTCACCACATAAACAAAAGGAAGGACAAAAATCACATGATAATCTCAATAGATGCAGAAAAGGCATTTGATAAAATCCAGCACCCATTCATGCTCAAAACTCTCAGTAAAGTGGGAATACAGGGATCATTCCTTAACATGATAAAGGCCATCTATGATAAACCGACAGCAAACATCATACTAAATGGACAAAGATTAAAAGCAATCCCCTTAAGATCAGGAACCAGGCAGGGTTGCCCACTTTCACCACTCTTATTCAACATAGTTTTGGAAGTCCTAGCTACAGCAATCAGACAAGAAGAAGAAATAAAAGGCATACAAATTGGAAAAGAAGAAGTAAAACTGTCATTATTTGCAGATGATATGATATTGTATATTGAAAACCCTAAAGACTCAGTCAAAAAACTACTGGACCTGATAAATGAATTCAGCAAGGTGGCAGGATATAAAATTAATACTCAGAAATCAGAGGCATTTCTATACACCAACAATGAAATATCAGCAAAAGAAATTAAGGAAACAATCCCCTTCACTATTGCAGCCAAAAAAATAAAGTACCTAGGAGTAAATTTAACCAAGGAGGTTAAGGACTTGTACTCAGAAAATTATAGAACATTGATAAAAGAAATCAAGGAAGATACAAACAAGTGGAAGCACATACCGTGCTCATGGCTAGGAAGAATAAACATCATTAAAATGTCTATATTACCCAAAGCAATTTATAAATTCAATGCAATACCAATTAAAATACCAATGACATACTTCAAAGATATAGAACACATATTCCAAAAATTTATATGGAACCAAAAAAGAACACGAATAGCCTCAGCAATCTTAAAAAGAAAAAATAAAGCAGGAGGTATCACTCTTCCTGATATCAAGGTTTACTACAAGGCCATTATACTCAAGACAGCCTGGTACTGGCATAAGAACAGGCACATAGATAAATGGAACAGAACAGAGAACCCAGAAATAAACCCACAGCTTTATGGACAACTGATATTTGACAAAGGAGGAAAGAACATACAATGGAGTAAAGACAGGCTCTTTAACAAATGGTGTTGGGAAAATTGGACATCTACCTGCAAAAAAATGAAACTAGACCATCAACTTACACCATTCACAAAAACAAACTCAAAATGGATAAAAGACTTAAATGTAAGCCGTGAAACCATAAACATCTTAGAAGAAAACATAGGCAGCAAGCTCTCCGACATCTGTAGCAGCGGTATATTTGCCGATTTATCTTCATGGGCAACTGAAATAAAAGGCAAAATAAACAAATGGGACTATATCAAACTAAAAAGTTTTTGCACAGCTAAAGACAATAGGAACAGAATAAAAAGACAAACCACACAATGGGAGAACATATTTGACAGCACATCTGATAAGGGGTTAATAACTAAAATTTATAAAGAACTTATAAAAAGCAACACCAGGAAGACAAACAACCCAATCAAAAAATGGGCAAAAGAAATGAATAGAAATTTCTCCAAAGAGGACATACAGATGGCCAATAGGCATATGAAAAAATGCTCAACATCACTAATCATTAGAGAAATGCAAATTAAAACCACAATGAGATATCACCTCACACCAGTCAGAATGGCACTTATCAGCAAAACAACACAGAATAAGTGCTGGCGAGGATGTGGAGAAAAGGGAACCCTTCTGCACTGCTGGTGGGAATGCAGACTGGTGCAGCCACTGTGGAAAACAGTTTGGAGATTCCTCAGAAAATTAAAATCGAACTGCCTTTTGACCCAGCTATCCCACTTTTAGGAATATACCCTAAGAACACCATAGCACTGTTCGAAAAGAAGAAATGCGCCCCCATGTTCGTGGCAGCATTGTTCACAATAGCGAAGATCTGGAACCAGCCCAAGTGTCCGTCAGAAGACGAGTGGATTAAAAAGCTATGGTACATATATACTATGGAATACTACTCAGCCATAAGAAACGATGACATCGGATCATTTATAACAAAATGGATGTACCTTGATAACATTATACGGAGTGAAATAAGTAAATCAGAAAAAAAGAAAAACTGAGAACAGCACGATTACATACATAGGTGGGACATGAAAGTGAGGGTATGAGACATGGACAAGAGAGTGGTGGTTATGGGATGGGGGGAGGGAGGGAAGAATGGGATAGGGAGGAGGGGAGGGACGCAGGGAAAACCAGATTGAAGGTGACAGAGGACAATTTGACTTTTGGTGATGGGTATGCAACACAATTGAATGATAAAATAACCTGGAGATGTTTTCATTGTACACATATACCCTGATTTATGGATGTCACCCCATTAGAATTAATAATAATAAAATATATATATATATAAAAAAAAAAAAAAAAAAAAAAAAAGCAATCCCCTTAAGATCAGGAACCAGGCAGACGTGCCCCCTTTCACCACTTTTATTCAACATAGTTCTGGAAGTCCTAGCTACAGCAATCAGACAAAAAGAAGAAATAAAAGACATCCAAATTGGAAAAGAAGAAGTAAAACTGTCACTATTTGCAGATGATATGATATTGTATATTGAAAACCTTAAAGTCTCAGTCAAAAAACTACTGGAGAGACAAAAGATGGCGACGGAGTAGGCGGACGTACCAACTTCTAACTCCCAGAACCAAAGTGGATTACAACTCAATTTTAAGAACCATCACCTGGATAAACCAACTTTGAACAAAACTAAGTGGACTCTACAACCAAGGAACACAGAAGAAGCCACATTGAGACTGGTAGGAATAGCGAAAACGCGAAGAGGGCTGCCCAGCTCCCCAGAGCAAACGGCAGCCCGGAAAGACCCGCGGGGTGGCAGGAGAGTTTGGCAGAGAGGGAGGGACCTGGGTCCCAGGAACCAAGCCCCAGCCTCCAATCCTAGAGCCTAGAAGAGGCGTTTGGTCAGTATTGAGCTGTGAAAAAAGTGAGGGAGCTCCCAGGCCTACAGTGTGGAGTATTAGGTCCCTTCCTACTCTGCTGAGGGCTGCATAAGGTTTTGGGGCGGCAGGACGCTGAAAGGCGGTTCTGTCGGCGTGGGCAGAGGCCAAGCCGGTGGGAGATCGGTCTAGCCCAGAGGGTCAAAGGGGACCGCGAAAGCGGTCCGGAAGCTGCGGGCCCGCCTTTAATCCCACTTACGGGGACAAAGCGGAAGGCCAGGAACAGGCAGGCCCTGCACAAGCCGGCCCTGACCGCGGGGACCGGGCTAGGACCAGGGACGGGCAGGGGCTGTGGCTGAGCTGACGCTACCAGTCCCCCACCCCCCACACCCCACCCCGGGCCAGAGAAACCGCGGTTGGCCAGTATACGTACGCGAGGGGGCTCGGAGCGTGGGAACGAGGTGGACCCCGAGACAAGTGGAGGCTCGCAGCTGAGCCCACACTACTATCCCCATCCGACCGGAGAAACCCCAGACAGCATTCATACGTGCACGAGCGGGCTCCGAACGCGGGGGTGGGGTAAAGTCCGGGACTAGCGGAAGTACGCAGCTAAGCGGAAGCCAGCAAACACGCCCGCCCCAATAAACCTTGGTTTCCGACCCTGCGCAGAAGGGCCCTGGCCTCGAGGGCGGGGCTAAAGCTCCGGACTAGCAAAAGCTTACAACGGAGAGAACGTCAAAAGCCCCACCTAACCCGCGGAACTGTAGCGAGCAGGCTCCGACTGCTGGTTCTGGGCGGAAGTCCGGAAATAGGCTGGGTCCGCAGCTGAGGAAAGGTGCTCACCTCTACCCTAGGTGCTAATCTTGTGGCTCCAGTCACAGCCCCTCCCACGGAGGAGAGGCAGAAATCATAGCAAAAGCCACAGTGGGCCGGCGCTGGCAACGCTCATACCCAACCACCCTAGGCACCGGCAGAGGGGGTGGGAAGCCTGCAGATAGACCACACCTAGAGAACACGAAGGCAACACCTACTGGACTCCAGTAGCCACAACTTGCTTATACACAGAAAAAATGGGCAGGCAGAGGAATGCAAACCAAATGAATCAAGAGAAATCCCCAGAGAAGGACCTGAATGAACCAGATATAACCAAATTAACAGAAGCAGAATTTAGAATAATGATAGTTAGGATGTTCAAAGAAATTAGAGCAACAATGGATAGTCATTATGAACACCTAAATAAAGAGATAACAAGTATAAAAAATGAAATTGAAATAATAAAAAAGAATCAGACAGAAATGACAAATACAGTATCAGAACTGAAGACTACAATGGAAGGAATTAAAAGCAGGATGGATGAAGCTGAGGATCGAATAAGCGAGTTAGAGGACACAATAAACAAAGGCACAGAAGCAGAGAAGAAAAAGGAAAAGAGACTTAAAAAATGTGAGGAAACTCTAAGGGAGCTTTGTGACAACATGAAGAGAAACAACATTCGCATCATAGGGGTGCCTGAAGAAGAGGAGAGAGGACAGGAAATGGAAACTTTGTTCAATCAAATCATAGCAGAAAACTTTCCTAAATTAAGGCTGGGAAACACTCCACACATTAAAGAAGCACACAGAACTCCATTAAGGAGAAACCCAAAAAGATCTACACCAAGAAACATCATAGTTAAAATACCAAAGCTAATGGATAAAGAAAAAATTTTAAAAGCTGCTAGAGAAAAAAAGACTATCACCTACAAAGGATCCCCCATAAGGATGACATCGGACTTCTCAACAGAAACACTTGAGGCCAGAAGGGAATGGCAAGAAATAATCAAAGTAATGCAGAACAAGAACCTACAACCAAGACTACTTTATCCAGCAAGGCTAACATTTAAAATTGAAGGAGAAATAAAGAGCTTCCCAAAAAAAGAAAGCCTGAAGGAATTCATAAAAACCAAACCAATTCTGCAAGAGATACTAAGGGGCCTCTTGTGAACAGCTAAAGGGAGGAAGGAATAGAGCAAAAGAAGAATACAGCTTTAAAGAATAAAATGGCAATAAACAACTACATATCAATAATAACCTTAAATGTAAATGGATTAAATGATCCAATCAAAAGACATAGGGTAGCTGAATGGATAAAGAAACAGGACCCATACATATGCTGTCTACAAGAGACACACCTTAAAACAAAAGATGCTCATAGACTGAAGGTAAAAGAATGGAAAAAAATATTTCATGCAAATGGAAATGAAAAAAAAGCAGGGGTAGCAATACTTATATCAGACAAAATGGACTTTAAAACAAAGGCTTTAATAAGAGATAAAGAAGGACACTACATAATGATAAAGGGAACAATTCAACAGAAAGATATAACTATTGTAAATATCTATGCACCAAATATAGGAGCCCCGACATATATAAAGCAGACTTTGATGGATAAAAAGGGCGAGATTAACAGCAATACTATCATAGTAGGGGATTTCAATACCCCTCTAACAACACTGGATAGATCCTCAAGAAAGAAAATTAATAAAGAAACAGCAGACTTAAAGGATACACTAGATCAACTTAATTTAATAGATATCTTCACAACTTTTCACCCTAAAGCAGTAGAATATATTTCTTCTCAAGCGCTCATGGTACGTTTTCTAGGATAGACCACATGTTAGGACACAAAAATGGTCTCAATAAATTTAAGAAGATTGAAATCATATCAAGCATTTTCTCTGATCACAATGCCATGAAACTAGAAATTAACCACAAAAGAAAAACTGAAAAATACTCAAACACTTGGAAACTAAATAGCATGATATTAAATAATGAATGGATTAACAATGAGATCAAAGAAGAAATAAAAAAGTTTCTAGAAACAAATGATACTGAGCATAAATCAACTCAAAATTTATGGGACACAGCAAAAGCAGTTCTGAGAGTGAAGTTTATTGCACTACAGGCATATCATAAGAAGCTAGAAAAAGCTCAAATAAGCAACCTGACCCTGCATCTAAAAGAACTAGAAAAACAACAACAAATAAAACCCAAGACAAGTAGAAAGAAGGAAATAATAAAGGTCAGAGCAGAAATAAATGACATAGAGGCTAAGGAAACAATACAGAGGATCAATGAAACCAGAAGCTGGTTCTTTGAAAAGGTAAACAAGATTGATGAACCTTTAACTAGACTCACCAAGAAAAAAAGAGAGAGGACTCAAATAAATAAAATTAGAAAGGACAGTGGAGAAATAACAACTGACACAACAGAAATACAAAGCATTGTAAGAAAATACTATGAAGAACTATATGCCAAAAAATTAGACAATCTTGGTGAAATGGACAAATTTCTTGAATCATATAACCTTCCAAAAATCAATCAGGAAGAATCAGAACACCTAAACAGACCAATCACAGCAAATGAGATCGAAACAGTTATCAAAAAACTCCCAAAAAAGAAAAGTCCTGGGCCTGATGGCTTCACAAGTGAATTCTATCAAAAATTCAAAGAAGAACTAACTCCTATTCTCCTCAAGCTATTTCAAAAAATTCAAGAGGAAGGAAGACTTCCAAACTCCTTTTATGAGGCGAGCATAATTCTGATCCCAAAACCGGGCAAAGACAACACAAAGAAAGAAAATTATAGGCCTATATCCTTGCTGAATTTAGACGCTAAAATTCTCAACAAAATATTAGCCAACCTGATCCAGCAATATATGAAAAAAATCATACACCACGATCAAGTGGGATTTATTCTGGAGAGGCAAGGCTGGTTCAATATTCGCAAATCAATCAATGTGATTCACCACATAAACAAAAGGAAGGACAAAAATCACATGATAATTTCAATAGATGCAGAAAAGGCATTTGATAAAATCCAGCACCCATTCATGCTCAAAACTCTCAGTAAAGTGGAAATACAGGGATCATTCCTTAACATGATAAAGGCCATCTACGATAAACTGACAGCAAACATCATACTAAATGGACAAAGATTAAAAGCAATCCCCTTAAGATCATGAACCAGGCAGGGTTGCCCACTTTCACCACTCTTATTCAACATAGTTCTGGAAGTCCTAGCTACAGCAATCAGAAAAGAAGAAGAAATAAAAGGCATACAAATTGGAAAAGAAGAAGTAAAACTGTCATTATTTGCAGATGATATGATATTGTATATTGAAAACCCTAATGTCTCAGTAAAAAACTACTGGACCTTATAAATGATTTCAGCAAGGTGGCAGGATATAAAATTAATACTCAGAAATGAGAGGCATTTCTATACACCAACAATGAAATATCAGCAAAAGAAATTAAGGAAACAATCCCCTTCACTATTGCAGCCAAAAAAATAGAGTACCTAGGAGTAAATTTAACCAAGGAGGTTAAGGACTTGTACTCGGAAAATTATAGAACATTGATAAAAGAAATCAAGGAAGATAAAAACAAGTGGAAGCACATACCGTGCTCATGGCTAGGAAGAATAAACATCATTAAAATGTCTATATTACCCAAAGCAATTTATAAATTCAATGCAATACCAATTAAAATACCAATGACATACTTCAAAGATATAGAACACATATTCCAAAAATTTATATGGAACCAAAAAAGAACACGAATAGCCTCAGCAATCTTTAAAAGAAAAAATAAAGCAGGAGGTATCACTCTTCCTGATATCAAGGTTTACTATAAGGCCATTATACACAAGACAGTCTGGTATTGGCATAAGAACAGGCACATAGATCAATGGAACAGAACAGAGGACCCAGAAATAAACCCACAGCTTTATGGACAACTGATATTTGACAAAGGAGGGAAGAACATACAATGGAGTAAAGACAGCCTCTTTAACAAATGGTGTTGGGAAAATTGGACATCTACCTGCAAAAAAATGAAACTAGACCATCAACTTACACCATTCACAAAAACAAACTCAAAATGGATAAAAGACTTAAATGTAAGCCGTGAAACCATAAGCATCTTAGGAGAAAACATAGGCAGCAAGCTCTCCGACATCTGTAGCAGCGGTATATTTGCCGATTTATCTTCATGGGCAACTGAAATAAAAGGCAAGATAAACAAATGGGACTATATCAAACTAAAAAGTTTTTGCACAGCTAAAGACAATAGGAACAGAATAAAAAGACAAACCACACAATGGGCGAACATATTCGACAGCACATCTGATAAGGGGTTAATAACTAAAATTTATAAAGAACTTATAAAACGCAACATCAGAAAGACAAACAACCCAATCAAAAAATGGGCAAAAGAAATGAATAGAAATTTCTCCAAAGAGGACATACAGATGGCCAATAGGCATATGAAAAGATGCTTAACATCACTAATCATTAGAGAAATGCAAATTAAAACCACAATGAGATATCACCTCACACCAGTCAGAATGGCACTCATCAGCAAAACAACACAGAATAAGTGCTGGCGAGGATGTGGAGAAAAGGGAACCCTTCTGCACTGCTGGTGGGAATGCAGACTGGTGCAGCCACTGTGGAAAACAGTTTGGAGATTCCTCAGAAAATTAAAAATCGAACTGCCTTTTGACCCAGCTATCCCACTTATAGGAATATACCCTAAGAACACCATAGCACTGTTCGAAAAGAAGAAATGCGCCCCCATGTTCGTGGCAGCATTGTTCACAATAGCGAAGATCTGGAACCAGCCCAAGTGTCCGTCAGAAGACGAGTTGATTACAAAGCTATGGTACATATATACTATGGAATACTACTCAGCCATAAGAAATGATGACATCGGATCATTTATAACAAAATGGATGTACCTTGATAACATTATACAGATTGAAATAAGTAAATCAGAAATAAAGAAAAACTGAGAACAGCACGAATACATACATAGGTGGGACATGAAAGTGAGGGTATGAGACCTGGACAAGAGAGTGGTGGTTATGGGATGGGGGGAGGAAGGGAAAAGTGGGATAGGGAGGAGGGGAGGGACTCAGGGAAAACCAGATTGAAGGTGACAGAGGACAATTTGACTTTTGGTGATGGGTATGCAACACAATTTAATGATAAGATAACCTGGAGATGTTTTCATTGTATATATGTACCTTGATTTATTGATGTCACCCCATTAGAATTAATAATAATAAAATATATATATATATATATATATATATATATATATATATATATATATATATATATATATATATATATATATATATAAACAACTAACTACTGGACCTTATAAATGAATTCAGCAAGGTGGCAGGATATAAAATTAATACTCAGAAATCAGAGGTATTTCTATATACCAACAATGAACTGTCAGCAAAAAAAATTAAGGAAACAATCCCCTTCACTAATGCAGCCAAAAAAATAAAGTACCTAGGAGTAAATTTAGCCAGGGAGGTTAAGGACTTGTATTTGGAAAATTATAGAACATTGATAAAAGAAATCAAGGAAGATACAAACAAGTGGAAGCATATACCATGCACATGGCTAGGAAGAATAAACATCATTAAAATGTCTATATTACCCAACGTAATTTATAAATTCAATGCAATACCAATTAAAATACCAATAACATACTTCAAAGATATAGAACACTTATTCCAAAAATTTATATGGAACCAAAAAGAACACGAATAGCCTCAGCAGTCTTAAAAAGAAAAAATAAAGCAGGAGGTATCACTCTTCCAGATATCAAGGTTTACTATAAGGCCATTATACTCAAGACAGCCTGGTACTGGCATAAGAACACGCACATAGATCAATGGAACAGAACAGAGGACCCAGAAATAAACCCACAGCTTTATGGACAACTGATATTTGACAAAGGAGGAAAGAACATACAATGGAGTAAAGACAGCCTCTTTAACATAGGGGCTGGGAAAATTGGACATCTACCTGCAAAAAAAAATGAAACTAGACCATCAACTTACACCATTCACAAAAACAAATTCAAAATGGATAAAAGACTTAAACATAAGCCGTGAAACCGTAAGCATCTTAGAAGAAAACATAGGCAGCATGCTCTCCAACATCTGTAGCAGCAGTGTATTTGCCGATTTATCTCCACCGGCAAATGAAATAAAAGGCAAGATAAACAAATGGGACTATATCTAACTAAAAAGTTTTTGCACAGTTAAAGACAATAAGAAAAGAATAAAAAGACAAGCCACACAATGAGAGAACATATTCGACAATACATCTGATAAGGGGTTAATAACCAAAATTTATAAAGAACTTATAAAACTCAACAACAGGAAGACAAACAATCCAATCAAAAAATGTCCACAAGAAATGAATAGACACCTCTCCAAAGAGGACATACAGATGGCCAATAGGCATATGAAAAAGTGCTCAACATCACTAATAATTAGAGAAATGCAGATAAAAACAACAATGAGATAACACCTCACACCACTCAGAATAGCGTTCATCAGCAAAACAACACAGAAAAAGTGCTGGTGAGAATGTGGAGTAAAGGGAACTTTCCTGCACTGCTGGTGGGAAGGCAGACTGGTGCAGCCATTGTGGACAACAGTATGGAAATTTCTCAAAAAATTAAAAATCAAACTGCCTTTTGACCCAGCTATCCTACTTATAGGAATATACCCTAAGAACACCATAGCACTGTTCGAAAAGAAGAAATGGAAGCTAAGAAAAAGTGCCCTCACTTGCAATTGATGCCAAGGCTTGTTGCCCAAGTGTGGTGTGCAGTTTCAACCAAGGGAGAGGGGCGAAGGCCGAAACTTCCAGAGACTTATAGAGCCTGGCACAAGAATATAGCACCACCTTCAGAGGCTAGGTGGCGAGGCAGAGACTGCAGCAGTAGCCACAGTGGCCGGCCCGCGCAACACCCACATTCAACCGCCCTAGGCAGTGGCAGAGGGGATGACATGCCTGCAGAAAGACCACACTTAGGGAACACAGAGGCAACACCCATTGGACTCCAGCAGCCAAACTCTTCTTACACACATACAAAATGGGCAGGCAGAAAATGAAACCCAAATGAATCAAGAGAAATCCCCAGAAAAGGACCTGAATGAATCAGATATAACCAAACTACCTGATGCAGAGTTTAAAATAATGATAGTTAGGACGCTCAAACACCTAAGAGCAACAATGGATAATCATTACAAACTCCTAAATAAAGATATAGCAAGTATAAAAAAGAAAATTGAAATAATAAAAAAGAATGAGACAAAAATGAAAAATACAGTATTAGTACGGAAGACCACAATGGAAAAAATTAAAAGCAGGATGGATGAAGCTGAGGATTGAATTAGCAAGTTAGAGAACACAATAAACAAAGACACAGAAGCAGAGCAGAAAAAAGAAAAGAGACTCAAAAAATCTGAGGAAACTCTAAGGGAGCTTTGTGACAACATAACAAGAAATAACATACATATCATAGGGGTTTCTGAAGAAGAAGAGAAAAAGCAAGGGATAGAAACTTTGTTGAATTAAATCATAGCTGAAAACTTCCCTAAATTAAGGCTGAAAAACATTTCACACGTTCAAGAAGCACACAGAACTCCATTAAAGAGAAACCCAAAGAAATCTACACCAAGACACATCATAGTTAAAATACCAAAGCTAATGGATAAAGAAAAAATCTTAAAAGCTGCTAGGGAAAAAAAGGCTATCACCTACAAAGGAGCCCCCATAAGGATGACATCGGACTTCTCAACAGAAACACTTGAGGCCAGAAGGGAATGGCAAGATATAATCAAAGTAATGCAGAACAAGAACCTAAAACCAAGACTACTTTATCCAGCAAGGCTAACGTTTAAAATTGAAGGAGAAATAAAGAGCTTCCCAGAAAAAGAAAGCCTGAAGGAATTCATAAAAACCAAACCAACTCTGCAAGAGATGCTAAAGGGCCTGTTGTGAACAGTGCAAAGGGAGAAAAGAATAGAGCAAAAGAAGAATACAGCTTTAAAGAATGAAATGGCAATTAACAACTACATATCAATAATAACCTTAAATGTAAATAGATTAAATGATCCAATCAAAAGACATAGGGAAGCTGCATGGATAAGGAAACAGGACCCATACATATGGTGTCTACAAAAGACACACCTTAAAACATAAACTGAAGGTAAAAAGATGGAAAAAAATATTTCATGCAAATGAAAATGGAAAAAAGCTGAGGTACCAATACTTATATCTGATAAAATGGACTTTAAAACAAAGGCTGCAGTAAGAAATAAAGAAGGACACTACCTAATGATAAAGAGAACAATTCAACAGGAAGAAATAACCACGATAAATATCTACGCACCAAACATAAGAGCCCTGACATACATAAAGCAGACTTTGATGGATATAAAGGGTGAGATTAACACCAATACTATAATAGTAGGAAATTTCAATACCCAACTAACATCACTGGATAGATCCTCAAGAAAGAAAATTCATAAAGAAACAGCAGATTTAAAGGAGACACTCGATCAACTCGATTTAATAGATATCTTCAGAACTTTTTACCCTGAAGCAGTAGAATATAATTTTTTTCAAGCGCTCATGGTACATTCTCTAGGATAGACCACATGTTAGGACACAAAAGCGGTCTCAATAAATTTAAGAAGATTGAAATCATATCAAGCATTTTCTCTGATCACAATGCCATGAAACTAGAAATTAACCACAAAAGAAAAACTGAAAAATACTCAAACACTTGGAAACTAAATAGCATGATATTAAATAATGAATGGATTAACAATGAGATCAAAGAAGAGATAAAAACGATTCGAGCCTGACCTGTGGTGGCGCAGTGGATAAAGCGTCGACCCGGGAACACTGAGGTCGCCAGTTCAAAGCCCTGCGCTGGTCTGGTCAAGGCACATATGGGAGTTGAGCTTCCAGCTTCTTCCCCCTTTCTCTCTCTCTCTCTCTCTCACTCTGTGTCTCCTCTCTAAAATGAATAAATAAATAAATTTTAAAAAAAAAACGATTCGAGAAATGAATGATAATGAGCATACATCAACTCAAAATTTATGAAACACAGCAAAAGCATAACTGAGAGGGAAGTTCATAGTACTACAGGCATATCATTAGAAACTAGAAAAAGCTCAAATAAGCAAACTTGACCCTGCATCTAAAAGAACTAGAAAAACAACAGCAAATAAAGCTCAGGACTACTAGAAGAAAGGAAATAATAAATATCAGAGAAGAAATAAATGACATAGAGGCTAAGAAAACAATACATAGGATCAATGAAATGAGGAACTGGTTCTTTGAAAAGGTAAACAAGATCGATGAACTATTAACTAGACTCAACAAGAAATAAAGAGAGAGGACTCAAATAAACAAAATTAAAACTGAAAGTGGAGAAATAATAACTGACACAACAGAAATACAAAGTATTGTAAGAAAATACTATGAGGAACTCTATGCCAAAAAATTAGGTAACCTGGGTGAAATGGACAAATTTCTTGAATCATATAATCTTCCAAAAATCAATCTGGAAGAATCAGAACAACTAAACAGACCGATTAAAACAAATGAGATTGAAACAGTTACCAAAAAACTCCCAACAAAGAAAAGTCCTAGCCTTGATGGCTTCACAAGTGAATTCCACCAAAAATTAAAAGAACTGACTCCTATCCTCCTCAAGCTATTTCAAAAAATTCAAGAGGAAGGAAGACTTCCAAACTCCTTTTATGAGGCGAGCATAATTCTGATCCCAAAACAGGGCAAAGACAACACAAAGAAAGAAAATTATAGGCCAATATCACTGATGAATTTAGATGCTAAATTCTCAACAAAATATTAGTCAACCCGATCCAGCAATATAGGGGAAAAAATCATACACCAAGATCAAGTGGGATTTATTCTGTAGAGGCAAGGCTAGTTCAATATTCGCAAATCAATCAATGTGATTCATCACATAAACAAAAGGAAGAACGAAAATCACATGAGAATTTCAATAGATGCAGAAAAAGTATTTGATAAAATCCAGCAATCATTCATGATCAAAACTCTCAGTAATGTGGGAATACAGGGAACATTCCTTAACATGATAAAGGCCATCTATGACAAACTCACAGCAAACATTATATTAAAAGGGCAAAAATTAAAAGCAATCCCCTTAAGATCAGGAACCAGGCAGGGGTGCCCCCTTTCACCACTCCTATTCAACATAGTTCTGGAAGTCCTACCTACAGCAATCAGACAAGAAGAAGAAATAAAAGGCATACAAATTGGAAAAGAAGAAGTAAAACTGTCATTATTTGCAGATGATATGATATTGTATATAGAAAACCCTAAGGTTCAGTTAAAAAACTACTGGACCTAATAAATGAATTCAGCAAGGTGGCAGGATATGAAATTAATACTCTGAAATCAGAGCCATTTTTATATCAACAATGAACTGTCAGAAAAATTGTATGGAAACAATCCTCTTCACTATTGCAACCAAAAAAATAAAGTACCTAGGAGTGAATTTAATGAAGGAGGTTAAGGACTTGTACTCAGAAAATTATAAAACATTGATAAAAGAAATCAAGGAAGATACATCAAGTGGACGCATATACCGTGCTCATGATTAGGAAGAATAAAAATAATTAAAATGTCTATATTACCCAAAGTAATTTATAAATTCAATGCAATACCAATTAAAATACCAATGACATACTTCAAAGATATAGAACACATATTCCAAAAATTTATATGAAATCTAAAAAGAACACGAATAGCCTCAGCAAACTTAAAAAGAAAAAATAAAGCAGGAGGTATCACTCCCCCGGATATTAAGGTATATTACAAGGCCATTGGACTCAAGACAGCCTGGTGCTGGCATAAGAACAGGCACATAGATCAATGGAACAGAGGACCCAGAAATAAACCCACAGCTTTATGGACAACTGATATTTGACAAAGGAGGCAAGAGCATACAGTGGAGTAAAGACAGCCTCTTTAACAAATGGTGTTGAGAAAATTGGACATGTACCTGCAAAAAAATGAAACTAGACCATCAACTTACACCATTCACAAAAACTAACTCAAAATGGATAAAAGAATTAAATGTAAGCCGTGAAACCATAGCATCCTAGAAGAAAACATAGGCAATAAGCTCTCTGACATCTGTCGCAGCAATATATTTGCCAATTTATCTCCAAGAGCAAATAAAATAAAAGGCAGGATAAACAAATGGGACTATATCAAACTAAAAAGTTTTGCCTGACCAGGCGGTGGCACATTGGATAGAGCGTTGGACTGGGATGCGGAGGACCTCGGTTCGAGACCCTTAGCTCATCAGCTTGAGCGCGGGCCCATCTGGCTTGAGTGAAGGCTCGCCAGCTTGGACCCAAGGTTGCTTGCTCCAGCAAGGGTTTTTTTTGGTCCACTAAAGGCCCGCAGTCAAGGCACATATGAGAAAGCAATCAATGAACAACTAAGGTGTCACAATGGCAACGAAAAACTAATGATTGATGCTTCTCACCTCTCTCTATTCCTGTCTCTCTGTCCCTATCTATCCCTCTCTCTGACTTTCTCTCTGTCCCTGTTAAAAAAAAAAAACTAAAAAGTTTTTGCACAGCTAAAGACAATAAGAAAAGAATAGAAAGACAAACCACACAATGGGAGAACATATCCGACAATACGTCTGATAAGGGGTTAATAACCAAAATTTATAAAAAGCTTATAAAACTCAACACCAGGAAGACAATCCAATCAAAAAATGGGCAAAAGAAATGAATAGAAATTTCTCCAAAGAGGACATACAGATGGCCAATAGGCATATGAAAAAATCCTCAACATCACTAATCATTAGAGAAATGCAAATTAAAACCACAATGAGATATCACCTCACACCAGTCAGAATGGCACTCATCAGCAAAACAACACAGAACAAGTGCTGGCGTGGATGTGGAGAAAAGGGAACCCTCCTGCACTGCTGGTGGGAATGCAGACTGGTGCAGCCACTGTGAAAAACAGTATGGAGATTCCTCAAAAAATTAAAAATCGAACTGCCTTTTGACCCAGCTATCCCACTTATAGGAATATACCCTAAGAACACCATAGCACTGTTCGAAAAGAAGAAATGCACCCCCATGTTCGTGGCAGCATTGTTCACAATAGCGAAGATCTGGAAACAGCCCAAGTGTCCATCAGAGAATGAGTAGATTAAAAAGCTTTGGTACATATATACTATGGAATACTACTCAGCCCTAAGAAATGATGACATCGGATCATTTACAACAAAATGGATACACCTTGATAACATTATACAGAGTGAAATAAGTAAATCAGAAAAAAACTGAGAACAGCATGATTTCATACATAGGTGGGATTAAAAGTGAGACTATGAGACATGGACAAGAGAGTGGTGTTTATGGGGTGGGGGGAGGGAGCAGAGGGCGGGATAGAAAGGTGGGGAGGGACACAGGGAAAACCAGATAGAAGGTGACAGAGGACAATTTGACTTTGGGTGATGGGTATGCAACATAATTGAATGACAAGATAACTTGGAGATATTTTCTTTTCACATATGTACCCTGATTTATTAATGCCACCCCATTAAAATTAATTTTAAAAAAAGAAAAGACAGATCATGTTCAAAATGCTAAAGCCAAGGATGTGGAGAAAATTTTAAAAGCAGCGGAGAAAATCCATTTGTCACTTACAAGACTCCCCAGTAAGATGAACAGCTGACGTGAAATGGCAGAGGATTTCTCTGAACATCACCTAGAATGTTTCTCAGCAATACAAGGAATGAAGTATTGATATATATATACTACCTTAGTGCACTGGTTACGTTAGTGACCTAGGCGACTAGCAGCTAAACTCTCCTTGTTTTCCCCTCCACTATGGAAGCTCTGATTTTCCTGGGAGGTACAGTACTTGGACAGTTCTGAAGCAAATACTTGATCACTCATGCTGTGAGGCCCACAGAATTACAGCTCGTACAACAATACAGTGGCATGCTCTCTTCCTCTTTTCCAGAGCACACCATACCTCTCCCCCTTCCTTCATTCCTCAAGGCATGCGCCTCTCTCCCCCTTTCTCTTAAGCCCCAAGGGACCTTCTACAACCTCTTTAATTTTCTAAATAAACTTTCCCGTTTTTAAAAAAAAAAAGAAGAAAGAAAATAAAATGGCCTGAATGCACACTTCTCCAAAAAGGATATATAAAAAGATGCTCAAATCACTAGCATTGGAAAAATGCAAGTGAAATCAACAATGAGCTATCATCTCACACCTGTCAGAATGGCTATCATCAAAATATTAACAAACAAGTGTTGGTGAAGATGTGGAGAAAAGAGAACCTCCATGCACTCTTGGTGGAACATAAATTGGTACAACCACTGTGGAAAGCAGTATAGAGTTTCTTCAAAATATTAATAATGAAACAGCCTTATGATCAGTGATTCCAATTCTGGGAATATATCCAAAGAAAACTGAAACACTAATTTGAAATTATATATGCACCCCTGTGTTTATTGCAGTGCTTAAATATTAAAATGGCCAAGACTGGGAAGCAGACCAGGTTTACTACATCAGTAAATGAGTAGATCAAAACCTGTGTTACATTTACACAATGAAATATATTAAGCCACAAACAGAGAGAAATCTTTTTTCATGGATAGATTTGGAGAGTATTGTCCTAAGTGAAATTAGGCATTCAGAGAAAGATAAATACCATATGATTTCACGTATATGTAAAATCTAAATAACAAAATAGAAAAAGACTCCATAAATACAGAGAACAGACTGACAGTTGTCAAAGGGTAAAAAATTGAGAAGGAGGGTCAAAGTAAAAAAAAGTGCAGGAACTAAGCAAAAGAATAAAACCAAATAACAAACTGGTAGACAAAATAATATAAGTTATCTTTGACTTAACCTGAAGCTATACAAAGCATATCTCCCAAAGTTCTGCTTATCTCATAAAAATTTGTTACTCAAACTTCCAAAAGTGAAGAGCTACTAAAAAGAAAGTCATATAGTAATAGCAAATGTAATTTTTCTTTTCAATAATTGCTATGGCATAGAATAATTTTGCTTGGAGTATAAACTGTAGTATTTACCTTATTTGATTTTAGGATTTGGGCCTGTAGTGCTTTAGTCCAGGCAAATGTCTTAAGTGCTTTCCCTTTTGGGCCCTGGCCAGGAAGTGCATCATCCTGATACATCAAGTTTTTAGGTTTGATCCCCAGTCAGGACACATATAAGAATCAACCAATGAATGCATGAATAAGTGGAACAACTAATTAATGTTTTTGCTTCTCTCTCTCTCATCCTTCCTCTCTTTAAAATTAATTAAAAAGTGTTTGAAGAGTTAAAAACTTTGAAAACATGAAAAATAAATGAATGCTTTGCCTTTTTTAAATGATCATCAACACACACACACACACACACACACACACACACACACAAATGTTGGGTTAGAGAGACCAGACAATAGGATAAAATGAGAAATAGGAGCCACTGAGAATGTAAGAGAAGAGAGGGTCATGTGGAGGAAGATCACATTGGGTGGATAAACCAAAAGAATTGTCCTAGATTAAAGCAGACAATTGTTTAATGATGCCTTCTGATTTAACAGAGGTTAGAATAAAAAACTGAGGAGGTAAAATAACCTTTAAATACCACATGGTGGCTTTCTCAAGATAGTATAAAGAAAGCTGAAGTCAGGAAGAACACCTGGAAGACAGGAAAATAAGAAAATATGTGGAAGTCAAGGGCTGGCATGGAAATGATAGGCAGAGTGGGAGGGTCAGGGCGTGGCAGACACAGTTTTTCTCTGATGTGCAATGTAAATGAGGCAGAGCTTTGTACCTTGGAAGAGGAAGTCAGTATAGAGGACTGAGGAAAAAACAGTTTGCTGAGTTCAGAAATCAAACACCTGCTCTAAGAGTCAGAAGTTCTATCTCCTCGTGAAATGCTGCTTTTGCCACTTCTGTTGCTAACAGGTCTCATCCCAGGTGGTGACAATGAAAACAAATATGAGCATGGTAAGAGTAACTCTGGCTGGAACTCTGGGGGTGGGTTGTCTAAATAAAAGCATGCTGTGCATACCGCTGAGGGTCTTGACCAGCCCATCTCCAGCCCTCTTCTTCTATTTTGGAGTCTGAGGATGGAGCTGCAGGCCCTGGCACAGGCAAATGATTTTGTCATTTTGTTGTTCAAACTCTGGGGTTTTTTATTCTTAATCTGGTTTTCACCCCCTCACACACATTTCCTCCTGCTTTTCTCTTTATTTTCACTTTTGTTATTTTTTTAATTACCCACAGCTTTCCAGGGGCTGACCTCTTTCCATGTCATCCAGATAGCATCATTTTTCAACACCACCTGGGCACAACATCAAGCCTCAGGCTGGTTGGAAGATTTGCAGATTCTTGGCTGGAATAGTGACTCCCGCACTGCCATTTTCCTGAAGCCTTGGTCCAAGGGCAACTTCAGCGATGCGGAGGTCATTCACCTGGAGGAGACGTACCGGGCCTATTTCATCAGATTCATTCGGGTAGTACACAATCATATTCGTGAATACCGGTTGACATGTGAGTGCAGTCCTCTGATCTGGGGAGATTACCAATGATGTTTTCCTCTTTCTCTCTTGGTTCATGCTACTGCATCCCAGGATCTTTTTATCCTTTTTACCAGTTTACTCAACTGTATGCACACACTTTTCTAGAGCAGTTTCTATTAGACTCCACATTTCCATATAGTATTTCAGATTCTTCCTCCTTCTTGAACTCTTGTCTGATAAAAATCCTCCATTGTTTATGTATAATTTTTTCTCTTGAGCCCCAAGAAAGAAGCCATCACATTTCCCACCCTGTCCCTGAGTGAACTAAAGTGTGACTTTCTTAGTTTTCAATCCATCTCCTCAAGCATCTCCTGCCTGCTCCTTCTCTCAATGTAATTCTCCCATTCGTCCTAGAATGTATACTTACTCTTGACTTCACGACCCTGCCCCTCACCTTTTCCCCTTTTTCTATTCACCCACTGTTCTTTATTAATTACAACAGCCATACCCTACCATTTATGATATGTATTCTTTCCATCTGTTCTCTTCTTTTTCGTTTTTGTTTTTGTATTTTTCCGAAGTGAGAAGCTGGGGGGAGGCAGACCGACAGACTCCTGCATGCGCCTGACCAGGATCCACCTGGCATGCCCAGCAGGGGGCTATGCTCTGTCCCTCTGTGGCATTGCTTCGCTGCAATCAGAGCCATTCTAGCGCCTGAGGCAGAGGCCATGGAGCCATCCTCAGCTCCTGGACCAACTTTGTTCCAATGGAGCCTTGGCTGTGGAAAGGGAAGAGAGAGATAGAGAGGAAGGAGAGGGGGAAGAGTAGAGAAGCAGATGGGCGCTTCTCCTGTGTGCCCTGGCCGGGAATCAAATTCAGGACTTCTACATGCCAGGCCAATGCTCTACCACTGAGCCAACCAGCCAGGGCCTCCCCTATTCTCTTCTTATTGAAAAGTCTCTGATTAGCCCTGGCTGGGTAGCTCAGTTGTTTAGACCAGCATCCTGATATGCTAAGGTTGCAATTTCCATCCCCAGTCAGGGCATATAAAAAACTCAACCAATGGGTGCATCAATCTGTGGAAATCAAATTGATGTTTCTCTTTATGTATCTATCTCCCTCTCTCTATCTCTTTCTCCTTCTCTCTCTGAAATCAATCTATAAATAAAAATTTTGAAAAGTCTCTGAATACAGTCAAAATCACTTGACAATAATGATATGTTCTGAGAAATACATTGTTGGACAATTTTATTGTTTTGTAATTATCATAAAGGACACTTAAACAAACCTAGATAGGAGAGCCTACCACACACCTAGTCTGTATGGTATATTTTGTTCCTACAGGGCTAAAATCCATTAGCACATTACTATAAAAAATAAATAACATTAAATCAAGCAAACATAAAGTTATCCAATCAAGTGATGCAGTAAACATGAAAGGTATAGGGTACTGCAAGAATAAAATGTCATATCCTTATGGCAAACTTTTTTTTATAAGTAGAAAGTGTACTTTTTAAGATAATAATTAAAAGTATAATAAATACATAAACGAGTAGCATCATTATTGTCATGATCAAGTATTATGTACTGCACAGATTGCATTGTTATTCTGTTACACAACTGGAAGCAAAGTATAGTTTTTACCCCAGCATCACCACAAACACATGAGCAATGCATTATACTCTTATGATGGCCATGATGTCACTAGGCAAATGAGAATTTTCCAGCTTCATTATAATCAATGAGACTACCCTCTTGTACTTGGTTTGTTGTTACCTGAAAAGTCACTGTGCGGCACATAAACGCACTAAATTAGTTTTTGGGTCATCATTTCACATCTCAAACCTTTCTCCCCACAGTAACCCAAAAATCTAGGTTTTTCCTCCATTTATTTCCTTCTTGTTGGCTTTTAAATATCTTTTTCTATGTTTTCTTCTATCCAGATCCCGTTGAAGTCCAGTGTATAGCCGGCTGTGAGTTGCATTCTGAGGAGACCACAGTAAGCTTCCTGAGGACAGCGTTGGGAGGAGTGGATTTCCTGAGCTTCCAGAATAATGTGTGTGTGCCTGCCGCAAAGGAAGATAGCAGGGCACAGAGGGTCTGCGCACTTTACTCTCAAGACCAAGGTTTTTCTAATTTCCTGGAGCAACAACTCTCAAACACCTGCCCTCGATTTCTCTTGGGTGTTCTCAATGCAGGGAAGACAGAACTGCAGAGACAAGGTTAGTCCTGCTCTTTCACCAAGACTTTTCTATTTTACTTTCCACTATATCATTAAATTCAATGATATGGGGTTCCTACCTGACCAGGCCGTGGCGCAGTGGATAGAGATCAGACTGGGACTTGGAGGACTCAGATTCAATACCCCGAGATTGCCAGCTTGAGCACCAGATCATCTGGTTTGAGCAAGGCTCACCAACTTGAGCCCAAGGTTGCTGGCTTCAGCAAGGGGTCACTGGGTCTGCTGTAGCCCCCCAGTCAAGGCACATATTGAAAAGCAATCAATAAACAGCTAAGGTGCCACAAGAAAGAACTAATGTTTCTCATCTCTCTCCCTTCCTATCTGTTTTGTCCCTATCTGTCCCTCTGTCCCTGTCTTTCTCTCTCTCTCTCTCTCTCTCTCTCTCTCTCTCACACACACACACACACACACACACACACACACACACAAAGAGAGTTAATCAATAAGCCCCTTTGGATTCCAAAGGACTAGGAGGGTTCACTGTCCAAACTTGTGGTTTCTGAGTCCCTATGCTCTAGATTAAAATCATAAGGTGACACGGTCCTGCTCCTTTCTGCCACAGTGAAGCCCGAGGCCTGGCTTTCCAGTGGCCCCACTTCTTTGCCTGATCATCTGCTGCTGGTGTGCCATGTCTCAGGATTTTACCCCAAACCTGTATGGGTGATGTGGATGAGGGGCGAACAGGAGCATCCAGGAACTCAACAAGGTGAAGTCCTGCCCAATGCTGATGGAACATGGTACCTCCAAGTAACCCTGGACATTGTGGCTGGGAAGGAGGCTAACCTGAATTGCCGAGTAAAGCACAGCAGCCTGGACGGCCAGGACATCATCCTCCACTGGGGTGAGAAAGAACTGGACCTGGCCAGAAATGGGAGAAATGGTCCACAAACGTGGAGGGAGGGGCAAGCAATATGGTGAGATGTAATGGGTGTGAGAAACAAGGAGAGAGGGATAAAAAGCAAGAGAGAAAAAGGAAGAGATGAATTAAGGTAGCAATTTTCAACTGATGTGCCGCAAATATATATAAAACACATACTACTGACTATTTTACTCAGGGGCACTAACTTCTTTTTCCTTAGATTGTCAAATAAAAAAAATGACAACAGCCAACACAATAATAATTATCTGGTTGAATGCATCAAATTATACCTATTTCTTTTGTCACATCAGCAAAAAAAATATATTATTTGATGTGTAATAGAATTTTAGTAATTGGTTTACTTGTGTCATTAAATAAAAAAGGTTGAAAATCACTCACCTACGTTATAAAGGAGGTAAGAATCATAGGCTTATACACTGGGTGACAAGGGACAAGAAGTGATAGGAGATAGATATGGATTACTGTCTTAGAGAATCTGAGAGGTCAAGTTGGATTTGCCTTTGCATCAAAGGAGGTGAGTGATGGAGCTGACAATCAGGTGAGCAAAGGAAAGGCAGGAGACTCAGGAATGGGTTTTGCAGTGACATCTGTATGTCTTCTCCCAATTGCCAGGACACCCTACCTCCACCACGGTGATAATTTTGGCAATAATGTTGCCCACCTTCAGTCTTTTGATATGTCTTGCATTTTGGTATTTGAAGCGCTGGTAAGTTTTTTAAAACCTTTCTTTTCTGTCCAACTCCTACTCTTTTACACTATTTTTACTTATTTACATCCTTTTAGCCTCAATATTTCTTTTTTTAGTTTATCTTTTAATTTGTGGGTTGACATGCTTCGCAAACCACACAGATTTCAAGTATACAACTCAATATACCACCATCTGTACTCCGCGTTGTGCTCCACCCCCTGCACAGTCTCTTTCCCTCTTTCCCCTCCCTTTGCCCTCCGCCCCCTACTTCCACCCCCTTTCCCTCTGGCTGCTGCCACCCTGTTGTCTGTATGTGTGTGTTATATATTAATGTTTTTGGCTTATCCCTTCACCTTCTTTGATCCAGTCGCCCTTCCCCAGTCCCTCTGGCAGCAGTCCATCTGTTCCCTGTGTCCATGCCTCTGCACTTTCTCTTCTCTTACCATCTATTTATGTAAATCTATTTTTTAATTGTGGTAAAGTATACATAACATGAAACTTACCTTAGTTATTATTAAGTGCATAGTTTAATAGTATAAATTATACTTTCCTTTTTTTTAATATATATTTTATTATTATTAATTCTAATGGGGTGACACCAATAAATCAGGGTACATATGTACAATGAAAATATCTCCAGGTTATCTTATCATTCAATTGTGTTGCATACCTGTCACCAAAACTCAAATTGTCCTCTGTCACCTTCTATCTGGTTTTCCCTGTGTCCCTCCCCTCCTCCCTATCCCATCCTTCCCTCCCTCCCTTCATCCCGTAACCACCACTCTCTTGTCCATGTCTCATATTCTCCTTTTATGTCCCACTTATGTATGTAATCATGCTGTTCTCAGTTTTTTTTTTTTCTGATTTACTTATTTCACTCCGTATAATGTTATCGAGGTACATCCATTTTGTTTTAATGATCCGATGTCATCGTTTCTTATGGCTGGGTAGTATTCCATAGTATATATGTACCATAGCTTTTTAATCCACTCGTCTTCTGACGGACACTTGGGCTGGTTCCAGATCTTTGCTTTGTGAACAATGCTGCCACGAACATGGGGGCGCATTTCTTCTTTTCGAACAGTGCTATGGTGTTCTTAGGGTATATTCCTATAAGTGGGATAGCTGGGTCAAAAGGCAGTTCGATTTTTAATTTTCTGAGGAATCTCCAAACTGTTTCCACAGTGGCTGCACCAGTCTGCATTCCCACCAGCACTTCAGAAGGGTTCCCTTTTCTCCACATCCTCGCCAGCACTTATTCTGTGTTGTTTTGCTGATGAGTGCCATTCTGACTGGTGTGAGGTGATATCTCATTGTGGTTTTAATTTGCATTTCTCTAATGATTAGTGATGTTGAGCATTTTTTCATATGCCTATTGGCCATCTGTATGTCCTCTTTGGAGAAATTTCTATTCATTTCTTTTGCCCATTTTTTCATTGGGTTGTTTGTCTTCCTGGTGTTGAGTTCTATAAGTTCTTTATAAATTTTAGTTATTAACCCCTTATCAGATGTGCTGTCGAACATGTTCTCCCATTGTGTGGTTTGTCTTTTTATTCTGTTCCTATTGTCTTTAGCTGTGCAAAAACTTTTTAGTTTGATATAGTCCCATTTGTTTATCTTGCCTTTTATTTCATTTGCCGGTGGAGATAAATAGGCAAATATACTGCTGCTACAGATGTCGGAGAGCTTGCTGCCTATGTTTTCTTCTAAGATGCTTATGGTTTCACGGCTTACATTTAAGTATTTTATCCATTTTGAGTTTGTTTTTGTGAATGATGTAAGTTGATGGTCTAGTTTCATTTTTTTGCAGGTAGATGTCCAATTTTCCCAACACCATTTGTTAAAGAGGCTGTCTTTACTCCATTGTATGTTCTTTCCTCCTTTGTCAAATATCAGTTGTCCATAAAGCTGTGGGTTTATTTCTGGGTCCTCTGTTCTGTTCCATTGATCTATGTGCCTGTTCTTATGCCAATACCAGACTGTCTTGAGTATAATTGCCTTATAGTAAACCTTGATATCTGGAAGAGTGATACCTCCTGCTTTATTTTTTCTTTTTAAGATTGCTGAGGCTATTCGTGTTCTTTTTGGTTCCATATAAATTTTTGGAATATGTGTTCTATATCTTTGAAGTAGGTTATTGGTATTTTAATTGGTATTGCATTGAATTTATAAATTGCTTTGGGTAGTATAGACATTTTAATGATGTTTATTCTTCCTAGCCATGAGCACGGTATATGCTTCCACTTGTTTGTATCTTCCTTGTTTTCTTTTATCAATGTTCTATAATTTTCCGAGTACAAGTCCTTAACCTCCTTGGTTAAATTTACTCCTAGGTACTTTATTTTTTTAGCTGCATTAGTGAAGGGGATTGTTTCCTTAATCTTTTGCTGACAGTTCATTGTTGGTATATAGAAATGCCTCTGATTTCTGAGTATTAATTATATATCCTGCCACCTTGCTGAATTCATTTTTAAGGTCCAGTAGTTTTTTGACTGAGACTTTAGGGTTTTCAATATACAATATCATATCATCTGCAAATAGTGACAGTTTTACTTCTTCTTTTCCAATTTGTATGCCTTTTATTTCTTCTTCTTGTCTGATTGCTAGAGCTAGGACTTGCAGAACTATGTTGAATAAGAGTGGTGAAAGGGGGCATCCCTGCCTGGTTCCTGATCTTAAGGGGATTGCTTTTAATTTTTGTCCATTTAGTATGATGTTTGCTGTCGTTAATCGTAAATGGCCTTTATCATGTTAAGGAATGATCCCTTTATTCCCACTTTACTGAGAGTTTTGAGCATGAATGGGTTCTGGATTTTATCAAATGCCTTTTCTGCATCTATTGAAATAATTATGTGATTTTTGTCCTTCCTTTTGTTTATGTGATGAATGACATTGATTGATTTGCGAATATTGAACCAGCCTTGCCTCTCCAGAATAAATCCCACTTCATCATGGTATATTATTTTTTTCATATATTGCTGGATCCGGTTGGCTAATATTTTGTTGAGAATTTTAGCGTCTAAATTCATCAGGGATATAGGCCTATAATTTTCTTTCTTTGTGTTGTCTTTGCCCGGTTTGGGGATCAGAATTATGCTCGCCTCATAAAAGGAGTTTGGAAGTCTTCCTTCCTCTTGAATTTTTTGAAATAGCTTGAGGAGGATAGGAGTTAGTTCTTCTTTGAATTTTTGATAGATTTCACTTATGAAGACATCAGGCCCAGGACTTTTCTTTTTTGGGAGTTTTTTGATAACTGTTTCGATCTCATTTGTTGTAATTGGTCTATTTAGGTGTTCTGATTCTTCCAGATTGATTTTCGGAAGTTTATATGATTCCAGAAATTTTTCCATTTCACCAAGATTGTCTATTTTTTGGTATATAGTTCTTCATAGTATTTTCTTACAATGCTCTGTATTTCTGTTGTGTCAGTTGTTATTTCTCCACTATCCTTTCTAATTTTATTTATTTGAGTCCTCTCTCTGTTTTTCTTGGTGAGTCTAGTTAAAGCTTCATCAATCTTGTTTACCTTTTCAAAGAACCAGCTTCTGGTTTCATTGATCCTCTGTATTGTTTCCTTAGCCTCTATGTCATTTATTTCTGCTCTGATCTTTATTATTTCCTTCCTTCTACTTGTCTTGGATTTTATTTCTTGTTGTTTTTCTAGTTCTTTTAGATGCAGGGTCAGTTTGCTTATTTGAGCTTTTTCTAGCTTCTTATGATATGCCTGTAGTGCAATAAACTTCCCTCTCAGAACTACTTTTGCTGTGTCCCATAAATTTTGAGTTGATGTATGCTCATTATCACTTGTTTCTAGAAACTTTTTTATTTCTTCTTTGATCTCATTGTTAATCCATTCATTATTTAATAACATGCATTGTAGTTTCCAAGTATTTGAGTATTTTTCAGTTTTTCTTTTTTGGTTAATTTCTAGTTTCATGGCATTGTGATCAGAGAAAATCCTTGATATGATTTCAATCTTTTTAATTTATTGAGACCATTTTTGTGTCCTAACATGTGGTCTATCCTAGAAAACGTACCATGAGCGCTTGAGAAGAATGTGTATTCTACTGCTTTAGGGTGAAAAGTTGTGAAGATATCTATTAAATCAAGTTGATCTAGTGTATCCTTTAAGTCTGCTGTTTCTTTATTAATTGTCTTTCTTGAGGATCTATCCAGTGTTGTTAGAGGGGTATTGAAATCTCCTACCATGATAGTATTGCTGTTAATCTCGCCCATTATATCCATCAAGGTCTGCTTTATGTATGTCGGGGCTCCTATATTTGGTGCATAGATATTTATAATAGTTATATGTTCCTGTTGAATTGTTCCCTTTATCATTATGTAGTGTCCTTCTTTATCTCTTACTACAGCCTTTGTTTTAAAGTTCATTTTGTCAGATATAAGTATTGCTACCCCTGCTTTATTTTCATTTCCATTTGCATGAAATATTTTTTTCCATCCTTTTACCTTCAGTCTATGTGCATCTTTTGTTTTAAGGTGTGTCTCTTGTAGACAGAATATGTATGGGTCCTGTTTCTTTATCCATGCAGCTACCCTATCTCTTTTGATTGGATCATTTAATCCATTTACATATAAGGTTATTATTGATATGTAGTTGTTTATTGCCATTTTATTCTTTAAAGCTGTATTCTTCTTTTGCTATATTCTTTCCTCCCTTTAAACTGTTCACAAGAGGCCCCTTAGTATCTCTTGCAGAATTGGTTTGGTTTTTATGAATTCCTTCAGGCTTTCTTTTTTGGGAAGCTCTTTATTTCTCCTTCAATTTTAAATATTAGCCTTGCTGTATAAAGTAGTCTTGGTTGTAGGTTCTTGTTCTGCATTACTTTGATTATATCTTGCCATTCCCTTCTGGCCTCAAGTGTTTCTGTTGAGAAGTCTGATGTCATCCTTATGGGGACTCTTTTGTAGGTGATAGCCTTTTTTTCCCTAGCAGCTTTTAACATTTTTTCTTTATCCATTAGCTTTGGTATTTTAACTATGATGAGTCTTGGTTTAGATCTTTTTGGGTTTCTCTTTAATGGAGTTCTGTGTGCTTCTTGAACATGTGAAGTGTTTCCCAGCCTTAATTTAGGAACGTTTTCTGCTATGATTTCATTGAACAAAGTTTCCATTTCCTGTCCTCTCTCTTCTTCTTCAGGCACCCCTATGATGCGAATGTTGTTTCTCTTCATGTTGTCACAGAGCTCCCTTAGAGTTTCCTCACATTTTTTGAGTCTCTTTTCCTTTTTCTTCTCTGCTTCTGTGCCTTTGTTTATGTGTCCTCTAACTCGCTGATTCGATCCTCAGCGTGATTCATCCTGCTTTTAATTCCTTCCATTGTAGTCTTCAGTTCTGATACTGTAGTTGTCATTTCTGTCTGATTCTTTTTTATTATTTCAATTTCATTTTTTATACTTGTTATCTCTTTATTTAGGTGTTCATAATGACTATCCATTGTTGCTCTAATTTCTTTGAACATCCTAACTATCATTATTCTAAATTCTGCTTCTGTTAATTTGGTTATATCTGGTTCATTCAGGTCCTTCTCTGGGGATTTCTCTTGATTCATTTGGTTTGCATTCCTCTGCCTGCCCATTTTGTCTGTGTATAAGCAAGTTGTGGCCACTGGAGTCAAGTAGGTGTTGCCTTTGTGTTCTCTAGGTGTGGTCTGTCTGCAGGCTCCCCACCCCCTCTGCCAGTTCCGAGGGTGGTTGGGTATGAGCATTGCCAGCGCTGGCCCACTGTGGCTTTTGCTGTGATTTCTGCCTCTCCTCCGCGGGAGGGGCTGTCCCTGAAGCCACAAGCCTTAGCACCAAGGGTAGAGGTGAGCACCTTTGCTCAACTGCGGACCCAGCCTATTTCCGGACTTCCGCCCAGAACCCGCAGTCAGAGCCTGCTCGCTACAGTTTCGCGGGTTTGGCGGGGCTTTTGACGTGCTCTCAGCTGTGAGCCTTTGCCCGTCCGGAGCTTTAGCCCCGCCCTTGAGGCCAGGGCCCTTCTGCGCAGGGTCGCAAGCCCAGGTTTATTTGGCCTGGCGTGTTTGCTGGCTTCCGCTCAGCTGCGTACTTCCGCTCGTCCCTGACTCTACCCCGCCCCCGCGTTCGGAACCTGCTCGTGCACGTAGGAATGCAATCCGCGGTTTCTCTGGCCTGGAGGGGATAGTAGTGTGGGTTCAGCTGCGGACTTCCATTTGTCTCGAGGTCTACCCCGTTCCCGCGCTTGGAGTCCACTCACGCACATATAATGGCAAACCGCGGTTTCTCTGGCCCCGGGGGCGGGTGGTGGTGGGTGGGGCTGGTTGCGTGAGCTCAACTGCGTGCCTCTGCCCATCCCTGGTCCTAGCCAGGTCCCTGTGGTCAGGGCCGGCTTGCGCAGGGTCGCAGAGCATATTTCTGCCCGTTCCTGGCCTCCCGCTTTGTCCCCGTAAGTGGGATTAAAGGTGGGCCCGCAGCTTCCGGACTGCTTTCGCGCGTCCCCTCTGACCCTGCTGGGCTAGACCGAGCTCACACCGGCTTGGCCTCTGCCCACACCTACAGAACCGCGTTTCAGCGTCCTGCCACCCCAAACCCTTCAGCAACCCTCGGCAGAGTAGGAAGGGACCTAGTACTCCATGCTGTCGGCCTGGGAGCTCCCTCACTTGTTTCACAGCTCAAAACTGTCCAAACGCCTTTTCTAGGCTCTGGGACTGCAGGCTGGGGCTTGGTTCCTGGGACCCAGGTCCCTCCCTCTCCACCAAACTTTCCTCCCACCACGCGGGTCTCTCCGGGCTGTCATTTGCTCCGGGGAACTGGGCAGCCCTCTTCACATTTTCGCTATTCCTACCAGTCTCAATGTGGCTTCTTCTGTGTTCCTTGGTTGAAGAGTTCACTTAGTTTAGTTCATAGTTGGTTTATCCAGATGATGGTTCTTTAAATTGAGTTATAATCCACTTTGGTTCTGGGAGTTGGAAGTTGGTACGTCCACCTACTCCGTCGCCATCTTGTTTCCCCTCTATACTTTCCTTTTTTTGCAATGAATCTCTAGTTCTCTTTTCATCTAGTATAACTAAAACTGTATACCCATTAAACAACATCTTGTCTTTTCCTGGTCATCTAAGCCCAGACAACCACATTTTACTTTATGTCTATAAAACTTTGTAGATATTACTCTAGAACTTCATATCAATGGAATCATTAGTATTTGTCTTTTTATGAATGGATCATTTAGGATATTGTACTTATTATTTAGCTATGTTGTAGCATGTGACAGAATTTATTTCCTTTTTACAGAAGACTGAATAATACTCAATTGTATTTATATTACATGTTTGTTATCCATCCATCTGTCAATGAACATTGGGGTTGATTCTACCTCTTGGTCACTATGAATCAATCTGCTATGGGTGTACTAATATGTCTTATGTGGAGCTAAAGTTGCTGTGTTCTTAACATGTCATTTCAGAATATCCAGTGAGACTTCATCATGTCTCCTCTCCCATTTAGAATATGTACCCAGATGACTAGAAGCTCAAGTTGTCAGCCCAGAAGTCAATATCATCATATTCAACAAAATAATTATATTTGATCAACTCAGAGTTTTCATGGGTTGTGAGATATATCATAATTTACACACTAACAGAAAAAGAAATTAAGAACTGTGAACTTATTATAAGATGGTATCCATAATGGGCTCCACCCAAATTTCATAGGTGTGAAATGTGAGAAAGAATGTATCTCAAAATAAATAAAATAAAGCACAGATGGTCCCCAACTTACAAATATTTTACTTTATAATGGTATGAATGCAATACATTATTTAGTGAAAATGGTATTTGAATTTTGATTTTCTATTCTGGGCGAGCTATATGCAGTATGATACCTCTAATGATGCTGGGCAGAGTCAGCAAGCCTATCTCCCAGTCAGTCACGAGATCAAGAAAATAAACCACCAATAATCTACCATGTGTTTATTGTGTTAGATAATTTTGTCCACATGTAAGCTAATAATGTGTTTTCAGCATGCTTAAGGTAAACCTGGCTAAGGAATGCTATTCAGTAGGTTAGTGGCATTACATGGTTTTTTACATACAATATTTTCAATTTACAACGGATTTTGTGGCATTTAACTCTATTGTAGGTCAAAGAGCATTTGTATCCAATTTAATGGTAATATATCTTTGGCTTCCAGTTTTAAAACACTTTTTTAACCCTAGCCGGATAATTCAGTTGGTTAGAGTATCATCTCAAGCACAGAGGTTGCCAGTTGAAACTCGGTCAGGGTACATACAGGAACAGATCAATGTTTCCGTCTCTCTCTCTACCTTCCTCTCTCTCTGTAAATCAAAAATAAAAATTTTAAAGAAAAACACTTTTTCTGCTTGTGCTGAATTAACATTTATCAAAGTAATCTAACTAAAATTATGCTGGAACAATTGTGTTTACAGAGATACTGATAATTTTTCATGTAATTTCTCTGTCTCTACATGGATGACTTTCTAACCCTTAAGTCCCATTTGTGATGCATCTTCCTCCTTCCTTAGTACTTACTACAAGGAAGCACCTTTCCCTTTCTGCTGTCATGCACAGGTCCACTTCACTTCATATCGTCAACATTGCAGTTACATTTTTCTTTTCTTTTTTCTTTATTTTTTTTTTTTTTTTGTATTTGTAAGTCCCTTGAGAAAAGGTTGCTCTAGATCAGTGGTTCTTAACCTTTTTTGAGGTACTGAACCCACCAGTTTCATATGTGCATTCACTGAACCCTTCTTTAGTGATAAATAAAATATGATTTTTATTTCCAAATTTAGTTTTGCCGGTGTGAGACTAGAGTTGCACAACTTGGCATTGCAAATCATGCAGATAGGACGCTGACTCCCATCCCATTCCGTGATACATGTGAATCCATATTGTACATATTCATCCGACCACTTTCTTTTTTTGTTCGACATATTTAGTATGGATTAAAATATTAAGAAAGAAACCACACGACGTACAACTACGACAGCCGTTGACTACTGCGCGCACTAAATTCCCCGCAGCACTGGTTGGCCAAGCAATGTAACGTGATCCTCTGCAGCAAGTGATGGCCAAGCGGGGTGTGTCATCATGACTTTACACAAGTGTGCCTTTACCTCCGTGGCAGAGGCTTTTCTGAACCCCTGAGACTGACTCATTGAACCCCTAGGGTTTGATAGAACCCAGGTTAAGAACCACTGCTCTAGATGGGTCTGAGGCAAGATCTTTAACTCGCATATGTATTTGTTCAAAAAAAATGATCTGAGTTGATTAACTGCCATATTTATGGGTTTCCACAAAAATTATTTTCTTCCTCCTTTTATACTTTTTAGTAAATAATTTTCATTTCCCTTTTATTAAAATTCTTCTTACATATATATATATATCATGTTCTCCTTTTTTTTGCCCTGAACCCCTCATGTCCAAACTATAACTAGAGTTTACCTATAAAAAGATTAATCAGAATAAAATTTTGCTCTTTATTTCTTAGTAAGAATGAATGAGAAGTAGGAAGTGTAAGGTATAACAGTGCAAGGCAGTTGTTAAATAGTCAAGTCAAAATCAAGAGAGCTTTTCTTGCCTCAGGGACTTTGAGATCTATGGTATAACAATTCATTTTGATCTTTGATTTACATTTACATTTATTTCTTTTTTTGCATATTTTGTAGTTCTTTAGGAGCACCATCTTAAAAAATCCAAATTAATTTTATTAAAACAACAGCAGGAGGAAGATAGAGAGAATCTGAGTACATTTTTATAGAACTTAAAAAAGGAAGTCAGAACAAGCAGAACTTTTGGAGAAGCATGGGCTACTGGAAGGTTTTCCCAACATGAAAATTTTAGGATAATGTTGATGTTAGGTCTTGAGACAAGAAGGAAATGGCTGAAAATAAACTTTTATCCTCTCTCCATTAGAAGAGCAGGTTACTTCTCCAGAATGCATTAAAATCCACCTTATATAGTAGGCCTATTGTTGTATGCTTTACTGCACCCTCAGCTACAATCTAGGGACCTAAATAATCTGTGTTTCTTTGAGTGTGGACTATGAGTCACCACCAGCAGCAGTATCTATGAGTTTGTTCAAAAAGGAAATTTACAGGCTCCACTCTAGACCTATTAAGTAAAAAGAACCCAAAAATGGAAAGTAGAGAGCTGTTTTTTAACAAGACTTTCATATTATTCTCATATACATTTAAGTTTGAGAACTCCTTGCCTAAAGATTTCTCAGCCTTTCACTATTGACAAAGGTCAGATAATTCATTGTTACGAAGGGTTGTCCTATGCAGAATAGAAGTTTTAGCAGCATCTCTACTCACCAGATGCCAGTAATACTTTCCCAATTTTGACGAACAAATATTTATTCAGACACTGCCAAATGTCCTCTAGGGGCAAATTAGACGGCAGATGAAAGCAGGCTTAATTGTCATAATTCATTCACAGTGTGTATGTGACTTAATTTGGTCCAATCCAACTGAAGCAGGCTGATTATATTTGGTGGATGAGAAGAAAAGCAACTTATTTGTCTAGAACTAGATGGTATGCCACCTTCAAAGCTCAAAATTGCCACAGAATTTTGTTCCATAGGTAAAGCTTCCATAGGTGACCAGGAATAAAGCATACAAATGGAACAGAATGATAAATTGACAGAGACAAAGATCAAATCCCTATCTACCTGGAGACATAGCTACCTTTGAATACCTTAGTTATAGAAACCCAGCTTTCATTTTTCCTTTTAAATCAATTTAGTTGGAGCTATAAATTCCTTGAAAATTCTGATATTTCTCTGCTATCTCATGTCTTATAACAGTCTTTTCACATTTTTCTTAACCTTTTCTCTGTTTTATTTGCTCTTCTTATTCTCCTTCTTCCCCCCAATCATCATCTCTCAAAAGTGGTTTCTTGAAATTATAATTTTCCTCTTAGTGATATTATCTTGGAATATATTAATTTACCCATGAATTTAAGATTACCTCTAGATGAATGACTTTTAGAAATAGATTTTCAGTTTTAAAATACATGGGTTTTGCTACTTTTCCCTTTTTTTATTTTCTGGTGAGAGTGTGTGTGAATATATATGTGTTCTTGTGACTTTTGCTAATATATAAAAATATGATACTAATATTTATACCTTGTTTTCAATATCCATGTTAACCCTTTCAGTAGTGAGTTTTTTCCATACTCACTGACCCCCAGGAGTGAGTTTTTTTTCAAAAAATAAAATTAGTTACAGTTACAGTTTTATTAACTCAAAATTATGTTTGTTTGATAACCAATTTATGAAAAGAAGAACATACATTAGCCTTTTTTTAATGTTGCCTTACACATTTTTAAAATAAAAAATTTTGCATGATTGTACTCTAGATGGTCAAGAGGCACAAGGATGTACACAAACGTTCATACTACACAAAGGATTAAATTAACTTAGGAAGTTTAATATTTTATCTGTAGATCCTTTTGGGTATTCTATGCATACTTTATAACACCTTTAAATATGAAAATTCCAATTGTATTTTTTTATCTTTTATTGCATTTTCTTGCCCAACTCTCTAGCTATGAACTCTGGTGCCCTGATGAGAACTAATAAGTGTCATTCTCATCTGTTTAAATATATTAGATAAGAATTATTGGGGAGTTAATATTAATTATTATAATTACTGTTAAGTGTTTTGTGAATATTTTTTATAAAATTAAAGATACTTTCTTTCAAATTTGCCCAATGTTTATCATTATTACTGTTATTATGAATAGCTATTGCATTTTATTAGGTGCTTATTCTGCATCTCTTGAAATAATAAGATATTATATTATTGTCTTTAATGTTATAAATCATACTTTTAATAATCAAATGGTAAAATAAAAATGTGTTTCTGCAACATTTCTGTTTTGTTCATAATGTATGTATGTAGATTCAGTTTGCTAATATTTTGTTTACAATATTTTGTTATTTATTTTTGTCATTTTCTTGTCAAGTAATTTTATTAAAAAATTTTTGTCTCATAAAATATGTCAAGAAATGTTTGGTTTTTCTTTGACAGAGAGTCAGAGAAAGGGACAGATAGGGATGGACAGACAGGAAGGGAGAGAAATGAGAAGCATCAATTCATTATAGCTCCTTAGTTGTTCATTGATTGCATTCTCATATGTGCCTTGATGGGGAAGAGTGGCTATTGCAGAGCAAGTGACTCCTTGCACAAGTCAGAAACCTTGGGCTCAAGTCAGCAACCTCAGGCTTGAAGCCAGCAACCTTTGGGCTCAAGCCAGCAACCATGGAGCCATGTCTATGATCCCACACTCAATCCAGCAACCCTACACTAAAGCTGGTGAGCCTATGCTCAAGCTGGATGAGCTAGCACTCAAGCCACTGACCTCAGGGTTTTGAACTTGGGTCCTCCACATCCCAGTCTATCCACTGTTCTACCGCCTGGTCAGGCAAGAAATATTTTTTATGTTTCTATTCTCAGAGAAGGTTTGTGTGTTTTGTTATTATTATTATTTGGTATAATTCACCTGTGAAGATGTATGTATTGGAAAATAATTTGGGGGAATGTAAACTTCACAGTTAATAAAAAAATAAATATACCTTTATTAAAATTATGTATTTCTTTTTTGAGTCATCTTTGGTATGCTGTGTTTTTCAAGAATTGTAAAAGTTTTCCAAGTGTTCAATCTATTGTTGGCTCTGTGCATAATATTTTCTTATTATCATGTTAATGTCTGTAGGGTGTACAGTTATGTACTCTTTTGCTAGATCTTGGAAATTTGTTCTCTTTCTTATTTTTTTTTTTTGTCTTTTTTATTTTGACAGGCATTTAACAATTTTATGAATTTTCCAAAAAGTAACTATTGGTTTTGATGGTGTTCTCTATAATCATAGTTATTTTTTAATTAAATTTATTGGAGTGACATTGGTTAATAAAACTCTGTAGAACTAAAGTGTTCAATTCCATAATACATAATCTGTATATTGCATCGTGTCTTCACAACCCAAGTCAAATCTTGTTTCATCACAACATACTTGAACTCCTTTAACTTTTCCTACCCTCCCACCCCCTTCCCTCTGGTAACCACCATACTATTGTCCACATATTAGGTTTTATTTGTTTGTTCTCCTTGTGTATTTATTTGTTGCTTTCAGTTTTATATACCAAATGTAAAAGAGATCATATCATTCTTGCCTTTTTCTGTCAGACTTACTTTACTTAGTATAATATTCTCAAAATCTACTTGTGTTTTCCAGATGACAGTATTTTATCTTTTGTGGCTGAGTAATATTTCATTGTATGTATGTGTAACACATATTTATCCAATTATTTATCAAAAGACACTTGGTTGTTTCCATGTCTTGGCCACCATGCTTAATGCTGCAATGAACATACAGATACATAAATGTTTGTGAATAAATATTTTTAAATTTTTCAGGTATCGCCTGACCAGGCGGTGGCGTAGTGGATAGAACGTCGGAACGGGATGCGGAAGACCCAGGTTCGAGACCCCGAGGTCGCCAGCTTGAGCGCAGGCCCATCTGGCTTGAGCAAAAGCTCGCCGGCTTGGACCCATGGTCGCTGGCTCCAGCAAGGGGTTGCTCAGTCTGCTGAAGGCCCGCGGTCAAGGCACATGTGAGAAAGCAATCAATGAACAACTATGGTGTCGCAACAGCAATGAAAAACTAATGATTGATGCTTCTCACCTTTCTTCATTCCTGTCTGTCTGTTCCTATCTATCCCTCTCTCTGACTCTCTCTCTCTGTCCCTATAAAAAAAAAAAAGAAAAGAGGAAAATTTTTCAGGTAGCTACCCAGAAGATGGGTACTGGGTCATATAGTAATTCTATTCTCAATTTTTTGAGGAGCCTTCATAATGTTTTCCATAGTAACTACCAGCTTTCATCCCCACCAGCAATGAATGAGAGTTTATTTTTCTCCACAATTTCTCCAACATTTAATATTACTGGTCTTGTTGGTAATAGCCATTGTAACATGTATGATGAGATGGTATCTCATTGTACTTTGTTTTATATTTTCTTAATAAATAGTAAAGTTGACTAAATATTTCTGTTTGCCTTGATTGCTTCTCAAGACTTAGAAAATAACAAAGATTTTAGAAACTCTGTTCCAAAAACAGGATAAACACCAAATGTATACTTCTTATAAATAAAGTATAATACCACATTATTTCTTATTTTCTGATGTAGACTCTTAAACAATTTAGATTTAGATATTATTATTTTACATTTTCTTTTCAGATTAAAAATTTGCTTTAATCGCCCTGCACGGGGTTTGCCAGGTGGATTCCGGATAGAGAGCATGCGGGAGTCTGTCTCCCTGCCTCCCTGCCTCTCACTTAATAAAAAAAAAAATTGCTTTAAGCATGTCTTTAATTGTATATCAGAAAGTTTAACACAGTGCTTGCCTTTGTCATTTTGATATACATTCTGATAATCATTTTGACACATTAGTTACTTAGAATTTGTATTTTTGAATTTCCAGATATAGAACAATTAATTATTATATTTTCATCATTGATATTTAGTTGAAGATTTTGTATGTTTATTTTTATTATTTTAATCTCTTTAATGTTTTATTTACAGTTGATATACAATATTATATTAGTTTCAGGTGTGCAACATAGTGATTATACATTTATATAACTTATGAAGTGATCACTGATAAGTCTAGTACCTATGTCACATTGTATGGTTTTAAACTTTTGAAATTTATTCATGTTACCTCTTGGATAAATATGTCATCTCTTTTTTTTTAGCTTTACAGAGGTCTAGTTGATATTCAAGAATTTTGCACACATTCAATGTATACACCTTAATGAGTTTAAACATGCTTACTTACATAATTCTGTAGCAGGATGCAAAGATGTTTTTTACAAAGTTTCAGGGAAGACATTCCAACGGACTCGCATATGGGTGATGGTGGCTTGGTCAGTTTTAATGAAGTTGAATTAGAAAGCTGCCCACAGGTTCCCAATATCTCATTTATGATTGTTCCATTATGGAAAATTCCAGCATAGTCTTCATCAAGCCCAGGAAAAAGAATAGTGTCCAGAAATTCTGTGCCATGACTCAATTCGTATCTAGCTTAGTCTAGTCCAGTCTTTGTCTTTGTCCTTCAGCATAGTCCATGTTCTTAGCTGTGTTCTGGTGGGTGCTCCATACCCATTCTTGGAGTCCACACAGATACTGGCAGCTTACTGGCCTATGTGCCTCTTAGGGTTGCATGGCTGCTTAGAGAACACACAAATGAATGGAGCAAATGTGGTCAAGTGAGAGCAAAGAAGAGAGAGCTGTTTCTTTAGGCTTGGGTTATATTGCCTTGGGCTTTGGGAAGGACTAGGCCTTCTCTAAGGTAACAAATTAACTTTTATATCTTTTTCAGGCTTGTGTTGGATTCTCCCCTTAATCAGTGAGGCTAGACTGACAGGCCTCTATGGCTGTCATTATGGCTTCTACTGCACATACGTCTGAATAGAAACAACTCTCTCCGTGCCATCTTGACTTCTACTACTTTTCCTCCCCCCATAGTCTGGGCTGGACTGGTTGTAACCTGGGGAGGTTAAAAAGCTTGCTCTTTCTTTTTAAATGAGAGAGGGAGTGTGTTATCTCCTTAGTGGGACAAGGCTGTAATCTCCTGGAATGTCCAAAACTGTAACTTCCTAGTGAAGCAAGCAGGCTTTTTAATGTCTGATTTCCTTTGCTCCCTTCCCCTATTAATACCTAGGTACCTACATTAACAATTTTATCACCTCAACCAAGGCACTAAACATATCTATTATTTCCAAAATATTGCTGTGTGCATGTGTGTGGGTATTGTTATACACTTAACATAAGATCTATCCGCTTAGCACATTTTTAAAGTATACAATATGATATTGCTAAGTTTAAGAACTATGTACCACAGATATTTAAGAACTTACTCATCTTGCATAATGGAGGCTTAGTTTATCACTTCCAGTGAATAAAATGTGAAGAGATAAAAGAGCAACTTTACTGTAAAAAAAAAAAAAAAAAAACCTTGCAGATACAATCTTAACCAGATGATCAAGGTTAAATTTACTAGTTGTAAGTCATGTTGATATTATGTGACACAACTATGATTTGATGTAAAGAGCATGTCATCACTGTGGTATTTTTTCCTGAATCCCACAACAACAAAAGTATTATAATAAAGAAAGCATCGGACAAACCCAAAGTGAGAAAAATTCTGGGTTATTTCTGATGTATACTCTTTAACATTATTAAGGTCATGAGCTCAAGGACAGACTGAGAAGCTGTCACAGATCAGAAAAGACTAAAAAGACATGAGAACTAAATGTAGTATGATAACTTGGACTGAAACTTTGAACAGGTAACAAAAATTAGTGCAAAAACTAGTAATATCCAGAAAAATCTATAGTTTAGTTAATGATAATGTACCAATGTTAATTTCTTAGTTTTGGATAATTTTTCAGAATTATGTATAATATTAACTTTAGGGGAAACCAGGTCAAAGTCATATGGAAACTCTATACATACTTATCATTGAAACTTTTCATTAAATCTAGAATTATTTCAAAATAAAGCATTTATTTTAAAAAGTCCTAATAAAAGCTACAAAAGCCTAGAGTTTCTATAGTACCTAACCTGGTAAGATTACTTACACAAAGTATGTCTCATAAACTTACTCTGAGGGCATGAATTCTCTGGTATAAACTATGAGCAGCTGCAAAAAGAATTTTGGAGTATGAACAATAGAAGTAAAAATTTAATTAGAAATAGATGAACAACATGTTGGCAATAAAAATGAAAACTATAAAGGCTAAATTTCAGTGTTAAATCTATTATTCAATTATTTTGTCATTGGAAAACTTCGTAAACCTATTGAGACATGTCAAACTACCATAGATGATCAGAATAGTGACACTTGAGTTAGTAATATATATTATATAGCTTCAAACAATGGCCACTCCATCTTTTGTTATACTTCATTAATCCTGCAAAGAATAAAGAAACAGTAACCCTTAACCATAGAATATAAGATATCTTAGACTCGGTAGTCGAATGAAGTAGTATAGAATTCTGTGATAATCAATTATCTAGACTTTTTTTTTTTTTTTTAGTGAGAGGCAGGGAGAGACAAAAACACAGGAAAATCAATCTGTTCCTGTATGTGTCTTGACCAGGGGTAGAAATAGCAACCGCTGTCCTTCAGAACAATCTTCCAACTTATCAAACTATTCTACCAGGGTTTAAATTTTCTAGACATTTTTAAATGAAGCACTGAAGTTACCATGCAAGTGTGTCCAGAGTTCCAGCTGCAGATAAACAGCATCTGTCTTATGGATTCAGATATGAGGAGTAGGTCACCCTGATCTGTGGGCTGAACATTTGAATCACAGAAAGCCATAAGGACTTGGATCAAAACAGAAAGTTATTATTTTCAGCTTAAACATGAAGCCTCTTTCCAAATATAATTAAACTAAATTAGTTCATTTTAATTAAATACTATACTGAACAGCACAGAATAAAACATTTCCACAGTAGTTCTATTGGACAGCATGACTCCTTAAGCTACGTTAAAAAATGTGACTAAAAGTGAGGAGGAAGATGGTATTTCCCCTTCAATTTAGCACTTTGAGGGCCTCTAAGCTTGTGTGATAATTTTAGCATGTGGACTCAGTTTATTTATTACTGTTGAGTTGGCTCTGACTCCAGAAGACCCTATGAATGAGTTATGTCCACGGTGTTTTCTCCTCAACAGTCCTGCCTAGCTCCTGTACACTCATGTTTATGGCTTCTTTTATGAAGTCAACCATCTCATAGTTGATCTTTCCCTTTTTCTACTTTTTTCTATTTTTCTCAGCATTACTGTCTTTTCCAAAGAACCCTGCCTTCTCATGATGTGTCCAAAGTAAAAAGCTTCAGTTTTCTCGTGTTTGCCTCCAGCAATGTCTCAGACTTAATTTGCTCTAGAAACATTTGTTTGTCATTCTGACAGTCCTGGGTATTCCTAGACCTCTCCTCCAACACCATATTTCAAATAAGTCATTCTTTTTCCTATCAACCTTCTTCATTATCTAACTTTTGCATGTGTACATAATAATTGGGAATAAGAAGATAATATCTAATGCACATCTTTCCTATTTCTTCTTTTGTTTCCTTCTCTTGATTTTTTTGCCACAGTGTCTACTTTATTTTTGTATAAAATAATATGCTTATTATTTTATATAATATGACCTGCTCTATTTTATTTTATTTTTTTTAATTTTTGAGGATCTGACAACAGTTAAGTCTAATGTTGATTCATTCACACCAGGTTTATTGGTTCTGGCAAGAGAGAGGAATGGCAGAGAGAGAGAGAGAGAGAGAGAGAGAGAGAAAGTCAGGAACAATGAGCTGTTCCTGTTTGGGCCCTGACAGAGAATCAAAACAGCAACTTTTATGCATGTCCGTTCTCTGTTTTCTTTATCAAACACATTAAACAATAGAGAGATTAATATAAAAAGAAAACAATTTATCTATTTAAATGAATGCAAAATAAACATGCTGAATAAATATAATACTAAAATACAAAATTTTACATTGAGACCTATTTATCCAAATGATTTTCAGCAAAAAAACAAAACAAGATAAAAGACAAAAAAAATCTGTATTTGCAGAAAACCAAGGTGAGTTGTTATGACATAAGTAGATGCAAAATGAACAGATACTATATTTTTGTTGATTTTATTCCTGTTATTAATTACTTTGTGCTTTTATGGCTCCATGAAATGTTTTTCCATTTACTTAGATTTTTAATTTCAGCAAGCTTCTTTCATTTTCACTATATGTTCTTCTATTTCTTTTAATATATTTGTTCTTACGTATTTCACTATTTTTGAGGCTTTGTGAATAAAATTGTTTTCTTATTTTATTTTAAAATTATTTCTGTTACTATAGAGAAATATAACTGTTTTGATATATTTATATTGCACCCTGTTAGTAATTTATTATACTTTTCAATCCAGAATTTTAATTGAGTTATAAATACATTCTATTTTTTCAATGATATTCTCTTTTCTTTTTTTTTCTTTTTACAGGAACAGAGAGAGAGTCAGAAAGAGGGATAAACAGGGACAGACAGACAGGAACGGAGAGAGGTGAGAAGCATCCATCATCAGTTTTTCGTTGCCGTCTCAACACTTTAGTTGTCATTGATTGATCCCTCACATGTGCTCGACCGTGGGCCATCAGCAGACCAAGCCACACCCCGCTGGAGCCAGCGACCTTGGGTCCAAGCTGATGAGCTCCTGCTCAAGCCAGATGGGCCCGCGCTCAAGCTGGTGAGCTCGGGGTCTCGAACCTGGGTCCTCCGCATCCCAGTCCAACGCTCTATCCACTGCGCCACTGCCTGATCAGGCTGATATTCTCTTTTTGAATCATCATTGTTTTCACTCTTTTCCTTAATTCTTAAATGTGATATTTATTCTTTGAAAATATATGATGTTCATTGCTTTCCAGCTTTTTTTTTTTATTAACTTTAATGGGGTGACACCAATAAATCAGGGTATATATGTACAATGAAAACATCTCCAGATTATCTTATCATTCAATTGTGCTGCATACCCATGCTTTCCAGCTTTGAACTGTTTCTTCTATGTTTAACATGAGCAACATCAAAGGCTATTTATGTTGACTTTTTTATCTTGTGTATAGTTATGCTTCCCTCTGTCTTTACACACGTCTTGTTATGTTGCTGAAAACATAACAAGATGAATGATGCTTTATTGATTCTGATCTCCCAAGAGTTATTTCTGTTGATCTTTGTTTCTTTGCATGTTTGTTTTGTGACTTGTCTGGAATAATTCTATACAGTCTGACACTCCCACAGTATGTGGTCACAGATAACTCTAAAAGTTTTTCTTTTTAATTCTTGTTTCTTTTATAAGATTGTTTTCTTGGGGAACACTTGTATTTCAGCAGAGTTTAGTAAATTTTGTTGAAACACTGAGCTTGTAAGGCTTCTACACTTCGCCAGTGGATCTCTGTGTTGGGGTGTACATTTAAAGTTCAAGAAGTGTTCTCTGAACTTGACATTCCTCTGCACTTTCTTGTGTCTATCCACAGCATGTGCACAAGCCTCAAATTCATCCAGGGACCTGCAGAAGCTGGATTTGGACTTTTCTGGTCTCTTTAGAGCATTCGTGCAGCCTTGCACATGTGTGCATCCTTCCAAACTATCAGAGACATGTAGAGGATCATCATAGTTCACTATGGTCATCTTATTCACAGTATCTCTCTATAAATTTTCTTGATAATCTGCAGGTACCCTCCTTCCCCCATTCATTGTTACACCCTCAGGAAATTTGGGAAGTTAAATTTTCTATGTGTGTGCCTTTGAGTTTGCTATTGTTATTGACGACATTGCTCCACTCTTTGTGTTTTTCTCTGCTCCTCTCTGAATCAAGTTAGCTACCTCCAGCAGAAAAGCCTCTGATTTTCGTGGCTTTCCCTACCCTGCAAGCACTGCACTGAGAGTTCTGGGCATGGGGAGGGGCTTAGAACAGCCCTGATTACAACCACAGCTGTGTATATCTGGGTTTAGTGGTTTTTGTAGAATAAACACTTCTCAGTTAGTTATATGCCTTTGACCCATTTCCAGAATCTTAATATGGTTGTCTTTGAAAAAAATTGTGCAGTATCACCACTGTTTTGGGGGGAGGATTAGCTAGGCTCCTCACTTCAACAGTCTAAATGTTCCCCCTACTAAAGAAGGCAGGTGGTCAGATTTGCTGCAGCACCACTTGCCTGCATGGTATTAGAGTACATAAGAAACATTCCCACTCATGTAAAGGCTTAGTGTCACACACAGAACTAAAAACTTTAACAAAGGCTTAGTTGGATGCTTGAAAGAGCCCTGGGGCCTATTGAGTGTTGTTGCAGCAAAGTGATGTACTCAAGCTTCCTTTAACTCACATCTGGGTAACAGGGTGGCAAAGGTAAGAAAGGCCCCATGTTACCCAGAAGAAATTGAAGAGGCTGTTACTCTAAAAATGTTCAGTGGCCAGCACATACATACCTGGTATTTTGATGAATTGATTCATAATAAGATCTTATTACCAGAAAGCAAGATGACGATGGAGTACACGGACGTACCAACTTCCAACTCCCAGAACCAAAGTGAATTATAACTTGATTTTAAGAACCATCATCTGAATAAACCAACGTTGAACTGGACTGAGAGGACTCTTCAACCAAGGAACACTGAAGAAGCAACATTGAGACTGGTAGGAAAAGCAAAAACGTGGAAAGGGCTGCCCAGCTACCCAGAGTGAAAGGCAGCCCGGAGAGACCCGTATGGTGGGAAGAGAGTTTACTGCAGAGGGAGGAACCTGGGTCCCAGGAACAAAGCCCCTGCCTACAGCCCCAGAGCCTAGAAGAGGCGTATGGACAGTATTTAGCTGTGAAACAGGTTAGGATACTGTTTGTGAGAAAGAGACAGTTGTTTCAGACACAGGATTCTTCTTAAAGGGATGGCACAGAAAACCTCTCTCACAACCACTCACCCAGGACTCCAGGAGACAGGGAGACAGGAGATGACCGAAACAGCGGGAAGTGAGTGCGGTCTGGAAGGCACAGGGAAAAAAGCTTTGAGGGGAAAACACCCTAAATGCTGGGCTGAGTCACTACCCAAATATGAAACAACATTTCCCCTGGAACCAGCAAGGGAAAACAGGACACCAGCCAAACAGGCTCCCCTGTGGCAATTAGACCACAGTCGTATAAAAAGAAGGAGCTTTCAGGACAACAGTATGGAGTGTTAGGGTCTCAGCTGCAGTGCCCCTACCCACACTGCTGAGGGCTTGCTGGAGGGGGGTGGGGCGGTGGAGGGACATGGAAGCACAGTTCCAACAGCCGGGGAGAGAGGCCAAGCCTGCTGGCATGAGCTCAGTCTAGCCCAGTGGAGGCAAAGGGGACGCACAAAAGTGGTCCGGCGGCTGTGGGCCCACCTGCAACCCCACCTGTGGAGGAAAAGCGGGAACCCAGAATGGGCAGAGATCCGTCGCTGGGCAAAGGTGGGAAGGTGCACAGCCTCACCCAGCCTCCAAGGCTTGAAGCCCTGCACAAACCAGCTTTGCCTGCAGAGGTGGGGTGGAAGACCAGGCTCGCAGTTGAGCGTGCACCAGCAGCCCGGCTGAGGAACCGAGGTAGGCGGGGATGAGGCTGAAGCCAGGCTCGTGGCTGAGTGCGTAGAAGCAGCCCCGCCCAGCCGAGAAGCCGAGATTGGCCGGGGTAGGTCAGAAGCCTGGCACACAGCTGAGCCACACAAGAAACCTCTCCTGGCTGGAGAAACCGGCTGACAGGGACCTGAAGCTGAGCAAAAGTGCTCACCCTTGCCCTTGGTTACCAGGCTTGTGGCCTGAGTATGGTGTGCGGTCCCACGAGAGGAAGAGAGACGAAGGCCGAGACCGGCTGAGGCTTGTAGAGCCTGCCACGAGAACACAGTCCCTTCCACAGAGGTAAGGCGGAAACCGCAGTAACAGCCACAGCGGACAACACCGGCAACACCCATACCAACTGCCCTAAGCAGCGGCTGAGTGGGTGGCAAGCCTGCAGACAGACCACACCTAGAGAAAACAGAAGCAACACCCATGGGACTCCAATAGCCAAACCATTCTTACACACAGATAAAATGGGCAGGCAGAGGAATGGAACCCAAACGAATCAAGAAAAATCCCCAGAGAAGGACCTGAATGAATCAGATATAACCAAACTCCCTGATGCAGAGTTTAAAATAATGATAGGATGTTCAAAGAGCTTAGAGCAACAATGGATAGTCATTACGAACACCTAAATAAAGAGACAACAAGTATAAAAAAGGAAATTGAAATAATAAAAAGAATCAGACAGAAATGACAAATACAGTATCAGAACTGAAGACCACAATGGAAGGAAAAAAAAGCAGGATGGATGAAGCTGAGGATCAAATCAGCGACTGAGAGGACAAAATAAACAAAGGCACAGAAGCAGAACAAAGAAAAGAAAAGAAACTCAAAAAATCTGCGGAAACCCTAAGGGAGCTCTGTGACAACATGAAGAGAAATAACATCTGCATCATAGGGGTTCCTGAAGAAGAAGAGAAAGAACAAGGGATAGAAACTTTGTTCAATCAAATCATAGCTGAAAAATTCCCTAAATTAAGGCTGGAAAACGTTTCACACATTCTAGAAGCACAGAGAACTCCATTAAAGAGAAACTCAAAGAAATCTACACCAAGACACATCAGTTAAAATACCTAAGCTAAGTGATAAAGAGAAAATTTTAAAAGCTGCTAGAGAAAAAAAGACCATCACCTACAAAGGAGCCCCCATAGGATGACATCTGACTTCTCAACAGAAATACTTGAAGCCAGAAGGAAATGGCAAGATATATTCAAAGTAATGCAGAACAAAAACCTACAACCAAGACTACTTTATCCAGGAAGGCTTACGTTTAAAATTGAAGGAGAAATAAAGAGCTTCCCAGACAAAAAAACCCTCAAGGAATTCATTAAAACCAAACCAATTTCTCAAAAGATTCTAAGAGGCCTGTTGTTAACAGTTCAAAGGGGGAAAAGAATATAGGAAAAGAAGAATATAGCTTTAAAGAATAAAATGGGATTCATAGACGTTCTGCTTCTGGGTCTAGGATTTGTAGGTAGCAGAGCAACTCCCTCACTGCAATCTATTGAAAGTCAGCCCTCGATACAAAGGGAGACAAGATAGCAGCGGAGTAGGTAGACACACAGACTTCCAGCTCGGACCACCAAACTGGATTACAAATTAATTTAGGAACAACCAGTGTGCAAAAACCAACTCTGGACTACAAGAACTGCTCTCAAAATCCAAGGAGCAAAGAAGAAGCTACACCAAGCCTGGGGAGGAGCGCAGAGGAGCAGTGAGCCTCCCCTGCTTACAGGAACAAAGGGGTGGGGGTGAGGCTGAGAGCCCAGAAAGGCTGTCAATCCAAGGAAAACAATAGAAAATATCATTCACAGCCAATTGCCTGGGGACCAGGGAACGAGGTGTGTTGAAAGAGCTGGCTTGTTTTCCAAAAAGAAAGGAGAGACAGCTGGTGACAAACAGAGGAATGCATGGGAGAACCTGAGAAGCGGGACTAATCCAGTGCAGGAAGCAGCCATGACTGGGGGAGGTGCTGGAGGCGGCCATTGCAAGGTGAAGTGTTGATCCTTCCACATAACACAAGACTAAAGTGGTTCCAGGTCAAGCTTCTCAAGATATCTCTCCAGCTCCAATCAGCAAAAAAAAACACAGCTGAAAACAAGAAGTGGGGAGGAGGGGCTAACTCAGGTCTCCATGGAGATCTGAAATATACCTCCCCCTACTGAAGTGGAGAAAGCACTCCACCCACAGACAGAGTCACTGGCAGATCAGGTCTTCAGAGTCTCAGGTTACAACCATGACATTCCAGGACACAGCTTCAAATAAGCCCCCTGCAGAGATCAGTAACAAGACTACTACCAAGTTAAGAAAACTGAGAAGAAAAAAAACAAATCAAGACTTCAAAGGGGCTCTATTATAAAAGCCAAATTCCACAGTGGATTACAAACAACAGCTGAAGCCAACCCAGGAAGACCTAGAAATAACACAACTAAAAATTGGAGGCAGACAACACCAAGCCTAGATTCAACCAGCTCTACAAACAACACACCCAAACACAGAGACATAATGAGAAGACAGAAAAGTGCAATCCAAATGAAACCACAAGAGAATCCTCCAGGAAATGAACAGAGCAATATGAAAATAACCAAACTTCCAGATGCAAAGTTTAGAATAATGACTGTTAGGATGCTTAGGTATCTTAGAACAACAATGGATTGTCATTACTTACACCAAAATAAAGAGATAGCAAGTATAAAAAAGGACATTGAAATATTAAAAAAGAATCAGTCAGAGATGACAAATACAATATCAGAAATGAAGACCACAATGGGAGGAATTAAAAGCCCGATGGATGAAGCTGAGGATTGATTCAGCAAGTTGGAAGACAAGATGAACAAAGGCATGAAAGAAGAGCAGAGAAAAGAAAAGAGACTCAAAAAGTCTGAGGAAACTCTAAGAGAGCTCTGTGACAAGATGAAGAGAAAAAACATTCGCATCATAGGAGTTCCTGAAGAAGAGAAAGAATAAGGGATAGAAACATTATTCAATCAAATAATAGCTGAAAACTTCCCTAAATTGATACACGGAAGGGTCTCACAAGTTCAAGAAGCACAGAGATCTCCATTAAAGAGAAAACCAAAGAAATATACACCAAGACACAACATAGTTAAAATACCAAAGCTAAGTGATAAAGAGAAAATATTAAAAGCCGCTAGAGAAAAAAAGGCTATCAACTACAAAGGAGCTCCCATAAGGATGACATCCGACTTCTCAACAGAAACACTTGAGGCTAGAAAAGAATGGCAAGAAATATTTAAACTAATGCAGAACAAGAGCCTACAACCAGGACTACTCTATCCAGCAAGGCTATCATTTAAAATTGAAGGAGAAATAAAAAGCTTCCCAGACAAAAAATACTCAAGGAATTCATTACAACAAAACCAATGCTGCAGAAAATGTTAAGGGGCCTGTTGTAAACAGATCAAAGTGGAAAAAGAATACAGTAAAAGAGCAATACACCTTTAAAATATAAAATGGCAATAAACAACTACATATCAATAATAACCTTAAATGTAAATGAATTGAATGATCCAATAAAAGGCATAAGTTAGCTGCATGGATAAAAAAAACAGGACCCGTACATATGCTGTCTACACGAGACACACCTTAAACAAAAGAGGCACATAAGCTGAAGGTAAAAGGATAAAAAATATATTTCAGGCAAATGGAAATGAAAAAAAAAGCTAGGATAGCAATACTTATATCAGACAAAATGGACTTTAAAACCAAGGTTATAATAACAGATAAAGAAGGTCACTACATAATGATAAAGGGAGCAATCCAACATGCACATATAACCATCATAAATATCTACACACCGAACATAAGAGCCCCAACATACATAAAGCAGACTTTGATGGATATAAAGGGCAAGATCAACAGCAATACTACAATCGTAGAAGATTTTAATACCCCACTAACATCACTAGATAGATCCTCAAGAAAGAAAATTAACAAAGAAACAGCAGACTTAAAGGATACACTAGATCAACTTGATTTAATAGATATATTCAGAACTTTTCATCCTAAAGCAGTAGAATATATATTCTTCTCAAGCGCTCATGGTACGTTTTCTAGGATAGACCACATGTTAGGACACAAAAATGGTCTCAATAAATTTAAGAAGATTGAAATCATATCAAGCATTTTCTCTGATCACAATGGCATGGAACTAGAAATCAACCACAACAGAAAAACTGAAAAATACTCAAACACATAGAAACTAAATAGCATCCTATTAAATAATGAATGGATTAACAATGAAATCAAAGAAGAAATTAAAAAATTCTTAAAAACGAATGATAATGAACATACAACAACTCAAAATTTATAGGACACAGCTGAAGCAGTCCTGAGAGGGAAGTTCATAGCTCTACAGGCATTCCTTCAGAAGCTTGAAAAAACTCAAATAAACAACCTAACCCTTCATCTAAAAGAACTTGAAAAAGAATAGCAAGTAAGGCCCAGAGGTAGTAGAAGGAAAGAAATAATAAAAATCAGAGCAGAAACAAATGACATAGAGGCTAAAAAAACAATACAGAGGATAAATAAAACCAAGAGCTGGTTTTTTGAAAGGGTAAACAAGATCTATGTACCTTTAACGAGACTAACCAAAAAAAGAAAAGAGAGGACTCACATAAATAAAATTAGAAATGAGAGTGGAGAAATAACAACCGACACAACAGAAATACAAAATATTGTAAGAAAATACTATGGAGAACTGTATGCCAAAAAATTAAACAACCTAGGGAAGATGGACAAATTCCTTGAATCTTACAATCATCCAAAAATCAATCTGGAAGAATCAAAAAACCTAAAGAGACAAATTACAACAAAAGAGATTGAAACAGTTATCAAAAAGCTCCCAAAAACCAAAACCCCTGTATCCAATGAATTCACTAGTGAATTCTACCAAATATTCAAAGAAGAAATAACTCATATTCTTCTCAAATTATTTCAAAAAATTCAAGGGGAAGGAACACTACCAAGTTCCTTTTATGGAAAGAGCATAATTCTGATTTGAAACAAGACAAAGAAAACACAAAGAAAGAAAATTATAGGCCAATATCCCCGATAAATTTAGACGCTAAAATTCTCAAAAGAAAATATTAGCCAACCAGATCCAGCAACATAGGAAAAAGATCATACACCATGATCAAGGGGGATTTATTCTGGAGAGGTAAGGCTGGTTCAATATTCACAAATCAATCAATGTGATTCATCACATAAACAAATGAAAGGACAAAAATTACATGATAATTCCCATAGGTGCAGAAAAGGTATTTGATAAAACCTAGCACCCATTTATGATCAAAACTCTTAGCAAAGTGGAAATACAGGGAACATACCTCAACATGATAAAGGCCATGTATAACAAACCCACAGCAAACATCAAAATCAATGGGCAAAAATTAAAAGCAATCCCCTTAAGATCAGGAAGGAGGCAGGGGTACCCCCTTTCACCACTATTATTCAACATAGTTCTGGAAATTCTAGCTACAGCAATCAGACAAAAGAAGAAATAAAAGGCATCCAAATTGGAAAAGAAGTAAAACTATCATTATTTGCAGATGATATACTACTGTATATAGAAAATCCTAAAGGCTCAGTCAAAAAACTACTGGATCTAATAAATGAATGCAGCAATGTGTCAGGATATAAAATTAACACAGAGAAATTACAGGCAATTCTATACACGAACAATGAAATGTCAGAAAGAAAAATTAAGGAAACAATCCCCTTCACTATTGCAACAAAAAAATAAATAAATAAAGTACCTCAGAGTAAATTTAACCAAGGAGGTTAAAGACTTGTACTCAGAAAATTATAAAACATTGATAAAAGAAATCAAGGAAGACACAAACAAGTGGAAGTATATACCATGTTCATGGTTAGGAAGAATAAACATCATTAAAATGTCGATATTACCCAAAGCAATTTATAAATTCAATGCAATACCAATTAAAATACTAATGACATACTTTAAAGATGTACAATAAATATTCCAAAAATTTATATGAAACCACAAAAGAACACGAATAGCCTTAGCAATCTTGAAAAAGAAGAAACTAGGAGGTATCACACTTCCTGATATCAAGTTATAATACAAGGCCATTGTACTCAAAACAGCTTGGTACTGGCATAAGAACAGGCATATAGATCAATGGAACAGAACAGAGAACCCAGAAATAAACCCACACCTTTATGGACAACTGATATTTGACAAAAGAGGCAAGAGCATACAGTGGAGAAAAGACACTCTCTTTAACAAATGGTGTTGGGAAAACTGGACAGCTACCTGCAAAAAAATGAAACTAGACCATCAACTTATACTATGCACAAAAATAAACTCAAACTGGATAAAGGACTTAAATGTAAGCCGTGAAACCATAAGCATTCTGGAAGAAAACATAGGCAGTAAACTCTCCGACATCTATATTTGCTGATTTATCTCCACGGTCAAATGAAATAAAAGAATGGATAAAGCAATGGGACTATATCAAACTAAAAAGCTTTTGAACAGCTAAAGACAATATGAACAGAATTAAAAAAATCAAAGCACACAGTGGAAGAACATATTCGACAACATATATGATAAAGGGTTAATAACCAAAATTTATAATGAACTTGTAAAACTCAACACCAGGAAGACAAACAATCCAATCAAAAAATGGGCACAAGAAATGAATAGACATTTCTTCGAAGAGGACCTACAGATGGACAATAGGCATATGAAAAAAAGCTCAACATCACTAATCATTAGAGAAATGCAAATTAAAACCACAATAAGATACCACCTCACACCAGTCAGAATGGCGCTCATTAACAAAACAACACACTATAGGTGCTAGCGAGGATGTGGAGAAAGGGGAACCCTCCTGCACTGCTGGTGGGAATGCAGACTGGTGCAGCCACTGTGGAAAACAGTATGGAGATTTCTCAAAAAATTAGAAATGGAACTGCCCTTTGACCCTGCCATCCCACTTATAAGAATATATCCCAAGGAAATGATATCACCAACTGAAAAAAAGAAGTGCACCCCCATGTTTATGGCCGCATTGTTCACAATAGTGAAAAGCTAAAAACAGCCCAAGTGTCCATCAGTGGACGAGTGGATTAAAAAGCAGTGGTACATATATACAATGGAATACTATGGGGCCATGAAAAAGAAGAAAATATTACCTTTTGCCACTATATAGAAGGACCTGGAAACGATTAAGTTGAGTGAAATAAGACAGGCAGAAAAAGAAAAATATTATATGAGCTCACTCATTTGAGGAGTCCAAGGAACATTGAGAACTGAGGAAAGAAATTGAGACAGAGGAGGGATCAAAGGAAGCAGAGAAAAAGAGGACAGAGGGAAAGGGGATGATAGGATGGGATAAACCTGAAGGGAAGGGGGGAGGGCGCTAAAGGGAGGGGGTAAGGGAGATGGTGAGGGAAATATGGAGAAGAGGGGATGCAGTCGGGGACATTCTAGAATCTCTGTAAACACAATTAATTAAATAAATTTTAAAAATAATAATTAAAAAAAAGAATAAAATGGCAATAAAAAACTACAAATCAATAATAACCTTAAATGTAAATGGCTTAAATGATCCAATTAAAAGACATAGAGTAGCTGCGTGGATAAAGAAACAGAACCCATACATATGCTGTCTACAAGAGACACACCTTAAAACAAAAGATGCATATAGAGTGAAGGTAAAAGAATGAAAAAAAAATCTCATGCAAATGTAAATGAAAAAAAAGCCAGGGTAGGAATACTTATATGTGACAAAAGGGACTTTAAACCAAAGGCTGTAGTAAGAGATAAAGAAGGACACTTCGTAATGATTAAGGGAACAATTCAACAGGAAGATATAACCATTATAAACATCTACTCACCGAACATAGGACCCCCGACATACATAAAACAGACTTTGATGGATATAAAGGGCGATTAACACCAATACTATAATAGTAGCGGATTTCAATACCCCACTAACATCACTGGATAGATCCTCAAGAAAGAAAATTAACAAAGAAACAGAAGACATAAAGGATACACTAGATCAACTCGATTTAATAGATATCTTCAGAACTTTTCACACTAAAAAAGTAGAATATACATTTTTTTTCAAGTGCCCATGGTACATTCTTGAGGACAGACCACATGTTAGGACACAAAAGTGGTCTCAACAAATTTAAGAAGATTGAAATCATATCAAGGGTTTTCTCTGATCACAATGGCATGAAACTAGAAATTAACCACAAAAGAAAAACTGAAAAACACTCAAACACTTGAAAACTAAATAGCATGCTATTAAATAACGAATGGGTTAACAATGAGATCAAAGAAAAAATAAAAAAAGTTTCTAGAAAGGAATGATAATGAGCATACATCAATTCAAAATTTATGGGACACAGCAAAAGCAGTACTGAGAGGGAAGTTCATAGCACTACAGCCATAACAGAAGAAGCTAGAAAAAGCTCAAATAGGCAACTTAACCCTGCATCTAAAAAAACTAGAAAAACAACAGCAAATAAAGCCCAGGACTAATAAAAGGAAGGTAATAATAAAGATTATAGAGGAAATAAATGACATAGAGGCTAAGGAAACAATACAGAGGATCAATGAAACCAGGAGTTGGTTCTTTCAAAGGGTAAACAAGATCGATAAACTTTTAACTAGACTTACCAAGAAAAAAAGAGAGAGGGCTCAAATAAATAAAATTAGAAATGAGAGTGGAGAAATAACAACTGACACAACAGAAATACTAAGTATTGTAAGAAAATACTATGAAGAACTCTATGCCAAAAAATTAGACAAAATAGGTGAAATGGACAAATTTCTTAAATCATATAATCTTCCAGAAATCAATCTGGAAGAATCAGAACATCTAGACAGACCAATTACAACAAATGAGATCAAAACAGTTATCAAAAAACTCCCCAAAAAAAAAGTCCTGGGCCTGATAGCTTCACAAGTAAATTCTACCAAAAATTGAAAGAAGAACTAACTCTTATCCTTCTCAAGCTATTTAAAAAGTTTCAAGATGAAGGAAGACTTCCAAACTCCTTTTATGAGGTGAGCATAATTCTGATCCCGAAACCAGGCAAAAACAACACAAAGAGAAAATTATAGGCCAATATCTCTGATGAATTTAGACGCTAAAATTCTCAACAAAATATTAGCCAACCGGATCCAGCAATATATGAAAAAAATCATACACAATGATCAAGTGGAATTTATTCTAGAGAGGCAAGGCTGGTTCAATATTCACAAATCAATCAATGTGATTCATAACATAAACAAAAGGAAGAACAAAAATCACATGATAATTTCCATAGATGCAGAAAAAGCATTTGATAAAATCCAGCACCAATTCATGATCAAAACTCTCAGTAAAGTGGGAATACATGGAGCATACCTTAACATGATAAAAGCCATCTATGACAAACCCACAGCAAACATCACATTAAATGGGCAAAAATTAAAAGCAATCCCCTTAAGATCAGGAACCAGGCAGGGGTGCCCCCTTTCAACACTCTTATTCATCATAGTTCTGGAAGTCTTAGCCACAGCAATCAGACAAGAAGAAGAAATAAAAGGCATCCAAATTGGAAAAGAAGAAGTAAAACTATCATTATTTGCAGATGATATGTTATTGTATATAGAAAATCCTAAAGTCTCAGTCAAAAAACTACTGGACCTGATAAATGAATTCAGCAAGGTGGCAGGATATAAAATCATACTCAGAAATCAAAGGCATTTTTATATACCAACAATGAACTGTCAGCAAAAGAAATTAAGGAAACAATCCCCTTCGCTATTGCAACCAAAATAAAAAAGTACCTAGGAGTAAATTTAACCAGGGAGGTTAAGGACTTGTACTTAGAAAATTATAAAACATTGATAAAAGAAATCAAGGAAGATACAAAGAAGTGGAAGCATATACCATGCTCATGGTTAGGAAGAATAAACATCATTAAAATGTCAAATTACCCAAAGCAATTTATAGATTCAATGGAATACCAATTAAAATACCAATGACATACATACTTCAAAGATATAGAACACATATTCCAAAAATTTATATGGAACCAAAAAAGAACACGAATAGCCTCAGCAATCTTAAAAAGAAAAAATAAAGCAGGAGGTATCGCTCTTCTGGATATCAAGGTATACTACGAGGCCATTGTAATCAAGACAGCCTGGTACTGGCATTAGAACAGGCATATAGATCAATGGAACAGAACAGAGAGCCCAGAAGTAAACCCACACCTTTATGGACAACTGATATTTGACAAAGCAGGCAAGAGCATACAATGGAGTAAAGAGAGCCTCTTTAACAAATAGTGTTGGGAAAATTGGAAATCTACCTGCAAAAAAATGAAACTAGACCATCAACTTACACCATTCACAAAAACAAACTCTAAATGGATAAAAGACTTAAATGTAAGTCGTGAAACCATAAGCATCTTAGAAGAAAACATAGGCAGCAAGCTGTCCGACATCTGGCACCGCAATATATTTGCCTATTTATCTCCCCGGGCAAATTAAATAAAAGGTAGGATAAGCAAATGAAACTATATCAAACTCAAATGTTTTGCTCAGCTAAAGACAATAAGAAAAGAATAAAAAGACAAGCCACACAATGGGAGAACATATTCGACAATACGTCAGATAAGGGGTTAATAACCAAAATTTATAAAGAACTTATAAAACTCAACGCCAGGAAGACAAACAATACAATCAGAAAATGGGCACAAGAAATAAATAGATACCTCTCCAAAGAGGACATACAGATGGCCAATAGGCATATGAAAAAGTGCTCAACATCACTAATAATTAGAGAAATGCAGATAAAAACCACAATGAGATACCACCTCACACCAGTCAGAATGGCACTCATCAGCAAAACAACACAGAATAAGTGCTGGTGAGAATGTGGAGTAAAGGGAACCCTCCTGCACTGCTGGTGGGAATGCAGACTGGTGCAGCCACTGTGGAAAACAGTATGGAGATTCCTCAAAAAATTAAAAATCGAACTGCCTTTTGACCCAGCTATCCCACTTATAGGAATATACCCTAAGAACACCATAGCACTGTTCGAAAAGAAGAAATGCGCTCCCATGTTCGTAGCAGCATTGTTCACAATAGCGAAGATCTGGAAACAGCCCAAGTGTCCATCAGAGGACGAGTGGATTAAAAAGCTTTGGTACATATATACTATGGAATACTACTCAGCCATAAGAAATGATGACATCGGCTCATTTGTAACAACATAGATGGACCTTGATAGCATTATACTGAGTGAAGTAAGTAAATCAGAAAAAACTAAGGACTATATAATTTCATACATAAATGGGACATAAAAATGAAACTCAGAGACATACATGGTCAAGAGTGTACTGGCTACCTGGGGGGCAGGGTAGGTTTGGGAGGGGGTAGAGAGAGGCGAGGGGCACAAATAAAACCAGATAGAAGGTGACAGAGGACAATTTGACTTTGGGTGATGGGTACGCAATATAATCAAATGTCAAAATAACCTGGAAATATTTTCTCTGAACATATGTGCCCTGATTTATCAATGTCACCCCATTAAAATTAATAAAATAAATAAATAAGTGGAAAAATAAAAGATCTTGTTATCAGAAAAAGCTGGAATTCCTGTTGTGTTACCCTTTTTTTTAGGTATAAGAGTGCCATTAATTCAAATTGCAGCAACTTGAGAAGGCAGGAAACTTCTGTCCAAAAGAACTGCCTTCACATTCTTGGCTAACTGGCCAGTTTATATATCTTTTGGGAGAATGCAGTTAGGCAGCAGTGTGAGGTAGGTGGGAGTCCGGTTTGCAGGGATGCCTCTCTGGACTGTCCCTCTGACACTGGCACAGGTCTATCTGGTGTCTTTGATGTTGCTCTTGAAAGGCTGGGGTCTGGCGCCTTTGGGATCATTCTGCAGGGGGAACTCCCTCTATTTTTTAGGCAACAAAGTAAAAATTAAGATTTGTAAACTAAGCTTCTAATTAATCTATATGCATTAACTTTTCACAGTAAATCTTGTGACTAGGCTTTTACAGTTACTATGATTTAAACTCCCTTAATAGGCAGGTACCTCCCCAGTATAAGCTTTCCCCAACATTCCTGCCAAGGTAAACTTTTTCTGCATTTCAAAGAAAAAGTCAGGAAGTCATCAAGAGAGACTAGCAAACAGGTTAACTATTTCCTAATCCTTACATATCTCCTCTTAATTACAACTGAAAAGCTACTATTACCAAAGCCAAATTCCTCACTTTTGGGCTTCTGAAGCAAACATAACATTCGGCTAAGAGAGAAATTCTTGGATTACTGTCGTATGACCAATTGTTCTTATAGTTTGAAACTCAATAAAACCAGTGTTAATAAATAATTCTTCAGCTATGATTAGCAAGACAAGTAATATAAGTGTTGAAGAGATGATGGAGAAAAAAAACCGTTATTCACTGCTGAGGAAAATGTAAATTGTTATAACCACCATGGAAGACAGTATGGAGGCTCCTTAAAAAATTAAAATAAAGTCACCATAATGGTTCCTTAGTGACTAACAATTTACCTTTTTACCAGCAGTGGAGGTCTTTTTTCCCTACATCCTCTCCAACAGTTGTTATTTTTTATCTGGTTGATAACAGCCATTCTAATAGATGTGAAGTGGTAGCTCAATGGTTTGATTTGCATATCTCTTCTAGTTAATGGAGTTGAACATCTTTTCATATATCTGCTGGCCATTTGTATGTCTTCTTGAGAAAAGCGTTTTTTTCAGGTCTTCTGTCCATTTTTAAGATTGAACTTATTGTTTCCTTTTTTACTTTTATAATTTTATTTATTTTTTTAATTATTATTCATTTTAACTGATTGTGTTTACATGGATTCAAGTGTCACACTCCATATAACACCCTCACCCCCACCCCTGTGTCCCCCATTACATCCCCCTTTGCTCTCCTCCCCTTAACTCCCTCCCCCCTTCCCTCTGGGATTTGCTATCCTGTTACCTGTATCTATGTGTTGTGACAGAGACAGAGAGATAGAGAGAGAGACAGATAGGGACAGACAGAGAGGAAGGAAGAGAGGAGAGAAGCATCAATTCTTTGTTGAGGCACCTTAGTTGTTCACTGATTGCTTTCTCATATGTAGCCTTGACCGGGGGGTCTACACCAGACCAAGTGACCCCTTCCTCAAGCTAGCGACTTTGGGCTCAAGCTGGTGAGCCTTACTCAGACTAGATGAGCCCGTGCTCAAGCTGGCAACCTTTGGCTTTCAAACCTGGGTCCTCTGTGTCCCAGTCCGATGCTCTATCCACTGCATGACTGCCTGATCAGACAGGTCTAGTAGTTTTTTATTGAAACTTTAGGGTTCTATGTACAGAATCATGTCATCAGCAAATAATGATAGTTTTATTTCTTCTTTTCCACTTTGGATGCATCTTATTTCTTATTCTTGTCTGATTGCTGTGGCTAGGACTGCCGGAACTATGTTGAATAAGAGTGGTGAAAGGGGACACTCCTGCCTTGTTCTTGATCTTAAGGGGATTGCTTTTAATATTTGCCCATTGAGTATGATGTTGGCTGTGGGTTTGTCATAGATGGCCTTTATTATGTTGAAGTATGTTCTCTGTATTCCCACTTTACTGAGAGTTTTGATCATAAATGGGTACTAGATTTTATCAAATTCTTTTTCTGCATCTATTGATATAATCATGTTATCTTTATCCTTCCTTTTGTTTATGTGATGAATCACATTGATTGATTTGCAAATATCGCACCAACCTTGACACCTTGGAATAAATTCCACTTAATCATGGTGTATAATTTTTTTCATGTGTTACTAGATCCAGTTTGCTAACATTTTGTTGAGAATTTTAACATCTATTTTTCATCAGGGATATTGGCCTATAAAGTTTTCTTTCTTTGTAGTGTCTTTATCTGGTTTTGGAATGAGAATAATGCTTGCCTCATAAAAGGAGATTAAAAGCCTTCTCTCTTCTTTTGTTATAGTTTGAGAAGAATAGATGTTAGTTCTTTGAATGTGTGGTAAAATTCACCTGTGAAGCCATCCAGTACAGGACTTTTGTTTGCTGGAAGTGTTTTTGATAACTTTTTCCATTTCATTTGTTGTAATTGGTCTGTTTAGATTTTCTGAATCATCCAGATTGAGTTTTGGAAGATTGTTTTTAGGTATTTATCTATTTCTTCTAGATTGTCCAATATTTTGGCCTATAGATCTTCATAGTATTTTCTTACACTCCTTTGTATTTCTCCACTTTCATTTATTTGAGTCAACTTTCTTTTTTTCTTGATGAGTCTGATTATAGGTTCATCAATCTTATTTACTTTTCAAACAACCAGCTCTAGGTTTCATTGATCTTTTGTATTGTTTTATCAGCTGCTATGTCATTTATTTTCACTCTGATCTTTATTATTTCCTTCCTTCTACTTCCTCTGGGGTTTGTTTTACCTTTTCTATTTCTGTTAGGTGCAGAGTTTAGTTGTTTATTTGAAATTTTTTTTTGTTTATAAGGTATACCTATACTGCTAAGAACTTCCCTCTCAGGATTGCTTTTGCTGTGTCCCAGAGGTTTTGAGTTGTTGTAATACATTTTTATATTTTTCAAGGAAATTATATTTTTCTTGGTTTTATTGTTAACTCATTTGTTATTTAATAACATGCTATTTAGCCTTCAAGTATTAGAATGTTTTTTTCAGTTTTTCTATTGTGGTTGATTTCTAGTTTTATGTCACTGTAATCAGAGAAGATGCTAGATATGATTTCAATCTTCTGAAAGTTATTGAACCGTATTTTGTTCCCAACATGTAGTCTATCTTAAAGAATTACCATAAGCACTTGAAAAGAATGTATATTCTTCTGCTTTGGGGTGAAAAGTTCTGAAGATATCAATTAAATTCAGTTGATCAAATGTGTGATTTAAGGCCACTGTTTCTTTGTTAATTTTCTGTCTGAAGGATCTGTCCATTAATATAAGTGAGGTATTAAAATTTTCTACTATTATAGTATTGCTGTCAATCTTGCCCCTTATGTCCATAAAAATATGCTTTACACATTTAGGGGCTCTTATATTAAGCACACAAATATGTACAATAATTATATTCTCCTGTTGCACTGCTTCCTTTATCATTATGTGGTAAACGTCCTTATCCCTTACTACACCTTTGTTTTAAAGGCTATTTTGTCAGATATAATTATTGCTAACCCTAATATTTTTTCATTTCCATTTGCATGAAATACTTTTTTCAGCCTTTCACTTTCAGTCTATGTGTATCTTTTGTTTTGAGGTGGGTCTCTTGTAGACAGCATATGTACGGGTCCTGTTTTCTTATTTGTGCAGCTATCCTATGTCTTTTGACAAGAGCATTTAATCCATTTACATTTAATGTTATAATTGATATGTACTTATTTATTGCCATTTTATTCTTTAAATCTATAATCCTATTTTTCTCTATTTCTTTTTTTCTTTCCTTTGCTGCTTTTATAGCAGACCTCTTATCATTTTTTGCCATACTGGTTTGATTCCAGTGAATTCCTTGAGCTGTTTTTTTGGAGGTTTTTTATCTGAGAAACTTTTTATTTCTCCATCAATTTTAAATGATAGCCTTGCTGGATAAAGTAGGCTTGGTTGTAGGTTCTTCTTTGGTATCACTTTGAATATTTTTTGCCAATCCCTTCTGGCCTCAAGTGTTTCAGTTGAGAAGTCAGATGTCATCTTTTTGGGGGTTCCTCTGTAGGTAATTAACTGCTTTTCTCTTGCAGCTTTTAGTATCCTTTCTTTGTCTCTTACCTTTGACATTTTAATTGTGATGTGTCTTGGTGTATGTGACTTTGAAATATTTGTGGTATCTTTATGAGGATGATGGGCTTAGTGGTACTGCTCCCAGGCCACATGATTATTTTATTCTAGAAATGCATCTCGAGGGTACTATTTTTTTCATGGTTTTTTGTGAGTACTGAATCCAGTTGGTCCTTTCATGAATACAGTTATCCTTTTAGCCTGACTGGCTCTAAGGGTCAACCTTGATTACATTGGGAAACAAAATTTTTGTTGCATCCACAAAAACACTTGTTCTTACCTAATTCAAGTGTGCTGATCTCAATTCTGACATTAGTTTTTCACTGTAAGCTACAGTTCTTTTACAATTCAAGATTTTAGGTTTTCATCTTATTGTAAAATTTTCAACATTTAGTTTAACATAATGAAGTAGAATGTCTTCTTGGGCATCATCTTTTTGAAAATATAATAATTTATATAATGCAGTAAATACACTAATACACTAAAAGATATGATTGCATCAGAATTTGTGTACAGTTTTGAAAAAGAACATAATAAAACACTTATTTTAATCAGAAAATTTGCACAAAACTTATTTAAATTCTATTCAGGCAAAAATTTGCGTTTGTAGCTCTTGCGTTTGTGTACTTGTTGAGGACAATCTCATTTGATGCTCCAGCAGTAGTCTGCAATCATATTTCTGTCCCATCGCCCTTAATAATCAACTTCTATCGTCTTCAGATCTTGATGAAAGCATTTTCCTGCTCATCATTAACAGCTCCAAGGTTTTCGGGAAACTTATCAAGGTGACTGTTCAGGAAGTAAATCTTAATGCTCATGTTACATTCAATGTCGTGGGAAACCACCAGCATCCTTAGAACCAGAAGTTTATAGTTTTCTGCTTTTTTGTTGCCAAGAAAGTTCTTTGTAACTGCCACAAAAGATTGCCACACTGCTTTCTCCCCCTTATTCATCTTCCTGGTAAATTCTTCATCCTGTATGAGGATTCGAATTTGAGGTCCATCGAATACACCTGCTTTTATCTTCTTGAAAGACAAGGCAGGAAAAGCAGAAATAATATGTTGAAAGCATTCACTTTCTCTATTCAAAGCCTGAACAAACTGCTTCATTAAGCCAAGTTTGATGTGAAGTAGGGGAAAAAATGATCCTGTCTCAATTAACTACTGGTTCATTCACAATATTTTGTATTTCTACTTCCAGAACTTCACGTTTTGGCCACTTCTTCTGTGTCCAGTGCTCCTCCTGAGCTCCGCTGTCCCACAAACACAAAAAGCAAGGATACTTTGTGAAACCTCTCTGTTGTCCTAGCAGGAAATTTACCATTTTCAGATCCACACAAATGATCCAGTTATGCTCCTCATACTTCAGAAAGTAGAGGACAATTTTTATGTCATTATGATCTTCTCACAGATGAGTTGAATAACCACTTGGAACTGCTGCATAAACATTACCATTGTGTAGGAGAGCACATTTCAGACTTCGTTTAGAGCTGTCAAGAAATCCACCATTCTGTTGGACTGTAAGTGGTAACACCTCGCTGGCTGAAAAGACACTGATATCATGACAGCTAACAAAGTGTTTGTCTTCAGAGAAAACATCCACAAAATTTAGTTCATGCTTTCTGAAATGGGATATTTCAGCTGATCGGTGAAGTACATTCTTTTCTTGAAGCCTAGAGGCTAATAACTCAGTTACTTTCTTTGATAGGCCCAAATTTCTTACTAAGTCATTCAATTTGGGTTGGCTAAACTGCTGAGGGGTTAATGACTGCTTGGTACCAGAAGAAGACCCTTCAGATTCTACAATAATTTCCTCATGCATCTTATCAAAATACACTTGATCACCATGTTCACTTTCTTCATCCTTAGAAGAAATAAAACCATTGAAAACTGGAACCAGGTGTGTCTCAGAGTGTGGGATAGGTTGTATTACTGAAGTAATATTAGGATATGCGATCATATGCCATTTTTTTTTGCCAATGCCCTTTGTATGGATCTGACAAAAATAACAGTCACTGCTATAGTCCTCAGATTCATGCCAAACCATGGGAATACCAAAAGGCATTCCTTTGTGTTTTCCTTTTGTCCATTCATGAAGCATTTTCTCACAATTATGACACACAATCTGAAGAGCCCAATTCTTGTCTTGATGCCAAGGGAAAGTTGAAAATAGGCAATATATATGCATGTCTCACAAATGATGAAATATTGCGCCTTTGATGTTGAAGTGTGTAACAGCTACATATATAATAGAAGGTGTCAGGACAATTCTTACATTTACGCCTACTCGAAGAAGCCATGATTCAATCTTAAAACAAAATAGGAGGGTGTTTTTATCAGACAATAATTTTTTACATTTAAAAACAACTACAATTATGTAAAAGTGATGTTTGTAAAACATTAATTGCCTTGTGCTTATGTTTAATCCAAGAGTTGTTGCCTTTTAACTCCAATTTAAAAACCAATGCATGCCATTAACTGTAACAAAAAGAAATTAAAGGGGGACGGAAGATGGCGATGGAGTAGGCAGAAGTACCAATTTCCAACTCCCAGAACCAAAGTGGATTATAACTCAATTTTAAGAACCATCATCTGGATACAAACAATGAACTGTCAGCAAAAGAACTTAAGGAAAAAATTCCCTTCACTATTGCAGCCAAAAAAATAAAATACCAAGGAGTAAATTTAACCAAGGAGGTTAAGGACTTGTACTCAGAAAATTATAAAACATTGATAAAAGAAATCAAGAAAGATACAAACAAGTGGAAGCATATACCGTGCTCATGGCTAGGAAGAATAAACATCATTAAAATGTTTATACTACACAAAGCAATTTATAAATTCAATGCAATACCAATTAAAATACCAATGACATACTTAAAAGATATAGAAAACATATTCCAAAAATTTATATGGAACCAAAAAAGAACACGAATAGCCTCAGCAATCCTAAAAAGAAAAAAGAAAGCAGGAGGTATCACTCTTCTGGATATCAAGGTCTACTACAAGGCCATTATACTCAAGACAGCTTGGTACTGGCATAAGAACAGACACATTGATCAATGGAACAGAACAGAGAACCCAGAAATAAACCCACAGCTTTATGGACAACTGATATTTGACAAAGGAGGAAAGAACATACAATGGAATAAAGACAGACTCTTTAACAAATGGTGCTGGGAAAATTGGACATCTACCTGCAAAAAAATGAAACTAGACCATCAACTTACACCATTCACAAAAACAAATTCAAAATGGATAAAAGACTTAAACATAAGCCGTGAAACTATAAGCATCTTAGAAGAAAACATAGGCAGCAAGCTTTCCGACATCTGTAGCAGCAATATATTTGCTGATTTATCTCCATCGGCAAATGAAATAAAAGGCAAGATAAACAAATGGGACTATATCAAACTAAAAGGTTTTTGCACAGCTAAAGACAATAAGAACATAATAAAAAGACAAACCACACAATGGGAGAACATATTCGACAGCACGTCGGATAAGGGGTTAATAACCAAAATTTATAAAGAACTTATAAAACTCAACACCAGGAAGACAAACAATCCAATCAAAAAATGGGCAAAAGAAATGAATGGAAATTTCTCCAAAGAGGACATACAGATGGCCAAAAGACATATGAAAAAATGCTCAACATCACTAATTATTAGAGAAATGCAAATTAAAACCACAATGAGGTATCACCTCACACCAGTCAAAATGGCACTCATCAGCAAAACAACACAGAATAAGTGCTGGCGAGGATGTGGAGAAAAGGGAACCCTTCTGCACTGCTGGTGGGAATGCAGACTGGTGCAGCCACTTTGGAAAACAGTTTGGAGATTCCTCAAAAAATTAAAAATCGAACTGCCTTTTGACCCGGCTACCCCACTTTTAGGAATATACCCTAAGAACACCATAACACTGTTCGAAAAGAAGAAATGCACCCCCATGTTTGTGGCAGCATTGTTCACGATAGCGAAGATCTGGAAACAGCCTGAGTGTCTGTCAGAAGACGAGTGGATTAAAAAGCTTTGGTACATATATACTATGGAATACTACTCGGCCATAAGAAATGATGACATCGGATCATTTACAACAAAATGGTTGTACCTTGATAACATTATACGAAGTGAAATAAGTAAATCAGAAAAAAAAAACTGAGAACAGCATGAATTCATACATAGGTGGGACATAAAAGTGAGACTATGAGATATGGACAAGAGTGTGGTGGTTACGGGTTGGGGGGAGGGAGGAGAGGGTGGGAAAGGGAGAAGGGTGTGGGCACAAGGAAAACCAGATAGAAGGTGACAAGGACAATTTGACTTTGGGTGATGGGTATGCAACACAATTTTATGATAAGATAATCTGGAGATGTTTTCATTGTACATATGTACCCTGATTTATTGGTGTCACCACATTAAAGTTAATTTAAAAAAAAAGAATGATGCATATATATAAAGTCATATGCAGGCATAAGTGCACTACTTGAGATTTTTAAAAATTTATGTAAATATCAGATATTCAGTTTACTGATATGAAACTTCATTCTCAAAAGACCACCTAGCATCCCAGTATCGAAATAAACCCTCTTCTTCCTGGCACCAGCCCCTGGGAAGCAGAAAGCCTGCCTACACACGTAAGAGTACTCAGCCAGGGCAAGAGCTCACATCAGCTTAGTGTCCAGGCAGGCATTGCATACAGGTTTATTTCCTCTGCACTTAAGTCTCAGACCAAATTCAACATGTCTAACATAATTTTCATGATGCTAGATTTATATTGTGATAAAATTTCCTTGATGAACTAAGATACCCTTCTTCTAACCACTCAAGTATAAATACATTGTCTTGATTTCTATAAATTTAAAAAAAAAATAAATTAAAATTGCATAAAAACTAGAGCATGCACCCAAAAACATTTCAGATTTAGAATCAGCAATGCAGGAATATATAGAAAAAGTTCTAATACCTCATGCAGCAGAAAATGGAAAAGAAATTGCTCCCCAGTGTTATTTGTATTACACACTGTACAATGTCTGTCCTGTTGGGTGTATTTATTCTCTACAGTGTCTGGTGCCTGCTGGACTCCTCTTTTGGGCATACTGGTTGTGTAGGTAGCTGAGTCTAGGGTTGATGCTGTCTTCCACCCACTACCAGTTGTGTTGGTTCTAGATCTTCTTGAGTTGGTGTCAGCCATTGTTTGTAACCTGCTATGGGCTACCTGTCAGCAAATATTCATCTTTTTGCTGTTTGTGCCTATATTTTTTGTGCCTATATAGTGTGGGAGGAGCCAACCTGTTTATAAGGATCAGCTTCTTCCTGCTTAGAGATGACAACAGCTCCGTAAAAGTCCTTGGCTCTGTAAGATTTGCCTCCACTTTTCAGCTGCTCCACCTCTTTTTGGAGTTGCCTGGTCTTCTTCCAACAGAGTCTTCTATAGAAAGACAGTAGTGTGGACTCAGACTGGCCTCACCCAACCAACACCTCTATATGTTGTAAGCTTGGTGGTTTAGGGCAGCTGAGGTTGGGAATGCAATGCTAGTGGGACTTTTTACTTCAGGGGTCCCTTATTTAAGAGCTCAGTACAGAGAACATAGCCCCTACTCCAGAGCCTAATCCTTCAGCCACTGTTCTATATTAATATTTTATTTCTCCCCAACAAGGTGAGCAGCAGGTTCAGATTGAGTGGGGCTGACAGTCTCCTTTGCAGAAGTTCTTACAGCTGGTGCACTTCTGGTCTCAGAGAGGAAGACTGAGAGATTCTTTTTCTGGGGCTAACTTTGCTCCCCCAAAAGGTGGCTAAGCCCTCAACCAGACTCAACAATAGGCTTACAGGGACACACACTTTAAATTTCCATGCTCCAAGACTTTCTCCATTTCTCCTGTGGAATCTAGCCCAGTGGACAAGATATCCAGCACCCAGACCAGCTGACTGTGAAGCTTCACTGTATTCAGTGCACATGAGCCACTATGCTGGTACTGATCACAGAGAGCAGAACTCACCTTAGCTGGACCAGGTGTGAGGAGCCCTTCCTTAAGTTACCACTCTAGCAAGGGTTGTTAGGTCCTGAATCAATGCTCTCTGTAGCTGGCCACTGGATGTGCCAGCCCTGAGTCTCCCTGGCAGGAACCTGGTGCAGACCAGTGGAAGACACTGCTTATGATGCCTTCAGCAACCTCTTGGAGCTACAAGCAGTCCAGGGTTTGTGGCCACCTCTTCTGGACCCAGGTGCACTTGGAAATACCAAGCTACACACCTAGGTTGGCTTTTATCCAAACTGGGCCTAAGGTAAGGTCTGCTTAAACATGGTTTCCTTGTTTTCACCTCCTACAATCTCTGTCTGCTGGCTGCTTGTTGGACTCAGCCACTGAAAAAACCTCTGGTAGAGTCTAGTGCCTGGGGCAATTCAGGGATTAAGAAGGGTGGTCAGTTGGCACCAACCCTCAGCCCCAGGTGTCAACCTGTCCAGACATTTTTTCACAGATCTCAGTAGAGTGTGACTCCAGGAGTCCAGTTACTGTGGCCTCTGAGACTCAGAGGTATAATCTGCCTACACCTGAACAGTTTCTATTGAGTCTCCTGTGAGGCAGAATCATCAGTCAGATTCAGGAGCATATAGGGGAAAGCTTCAGCCTCAACACCAGAAAACTGAGTCACTGATGTGCCCCCTGCTTCTTGGCTTCTCAGAATGACCCAGTCTCCATGACTGAGGCAGGAGAGACACCCAAGGGTGGAGCAGTTGCTTTTCCCCAGGCTGATGCTATTCAGAGGGGACTATTCCACCTAAAAAAGATGGTGACTTCACTATTAGAGAATGACTCAACACAGGGCTCTGGTGGTTGTCCCTCACAGTGTCCTTCCTGGGCCTTCAACTTTACACTCTCCTCATGCAGCTCTAGTCCTTTCAGCTCTCCCTCCACTGGAACCTCAAGTCAGTGGCTGTGAACAAGATTTTCTGCACTGGCCCTTTAAGATGGAGCCTGCATCACCAACAGCTTCTTCTCTTTCTTGCAGACAAAAACCCTGGCTCTTTTCACTGCCAAGTGCTGAGTGGGCACCTCTTCTAGGTTTGGGGGCTCTAGGCTGGGACAATGGCTTGGGGCTGAGTACCCTCCCCTCTCAGGGAGATCCCCCCCCTGCAGTGAGAGTCCCTCCAGACCCTAAGCCCCCACTTGCTCCTGGAAGCAGAGCAGCACATTTTGCATCTCTGCCCTTCCTACCAGTCTCAGTGTGGTTTCTTCTTGGTCCTTGGTTATAAACTCCTTTTGTTTAGTACAAAGTTGGATTTTTAAAATGACTGTTCTTAAATTAAGTTGTAATCCAATTTGGTCATGGGAGGTGGCTGTTGGAATGTCCATCTACTCCTTTGCCATCTTGGAATCACTGACTTTTTGTTTCTTGTGTTGTTGAGTTGTACAAATTTTTTGTATATTTGGATATTAGCCTTTTATCAGAGATTTTGTTTACATATATCTTCTAATTTTTTGTTAATTTTTTTTTGTTTTGTTGATGGTGGTAATTGCTGTGCAAAAACCTTTTAGTTTGATGTAGTTTATTGAGTTATAAAAATAAATTTATAGTCTGACCAGGAGGTGGTGTAGTGAAAAAAGTGTTGGACTGGGGCACAGAGGACCCAGGTTTGAAACCCAAGGTCATCAGTTGAGCATAGGCTCATCTGGCTTGAGCATGGGCTAACCAGCCTCAGCACAGGGTCTCCGGCTTGAGTGTGGGATCATAGACATAACCCCATGGGCCTTGAGCCCAACCAATGATTGCTGGCTTAAAGCCCAAGGTCACTGGCTTAAGGAAGGAGTCACTCACTCTGTTGTAGTCTCCTTGGTCAAGACACATATGAAAAAGCAATTAATGAACTACTGTATTAAGGAGACTAAGAAGCTGCAATGAAGAATTGATGCTTTTCATCTTTCTCCCATTCTGTCTGTGTGGCCCTATCTGTTCCTCTCTCTATGTCTCTGTGTCTTGTCACAGATAAAAATAAATAAATAAATAAATAAATAAATAAATAAATAAATAAATAAATAAATAAATGTATATAAATATTTTTGTATTATACAGGCTAATTTATTTGTTTTACATAGATCATTAGCTTCATAAGAGCATTATGTGGCATATTCTTTGAGTTTTTGAGTTTTCAAATATAGATTTATTTGGCCCTCATAAGATAATGATAATCAGCCTAAACAAAAAACTATAAGATTACTTCACTTCCTTAGAATTCTGATATATTCCCCACTACACTGAACATGAGGTGTCTGAAGCCAGTGTCCTAGAGTCAGAAACTTGGATAACACTGAGAGTAAACTTATCTCAATAACTCTGAGCAGAAGTCTGTGAGTCCTTTATATTATAAATGTAGGGGCTTCAGATTGGGTTTTTGTTGTTGTTTTGTTGTTATTGTTTTGTTTTCTTTTGTTTTGTTTTCTCTTAAGGAATTTTAAGTACTTCTCTCTAAAATGTTAATGTCTGACATATCTTTTGGCACCAAATGGGCTCTGACTAAATGTCAGTTGAATGTGTCTATGAAAACCATAGGGATAGTAGTTAAACTGCCTGCAGATTGCACAGCAAAATATCAATGAAAAGAACAAAAGTAAAGACTCAGCAAATTAACTAATTCTCCTATGAACACTCTAGTCCCTGGAGTCATGTACCTGCCTCTAATAAAACTCTTCTCTAATTAGACACACTGAGGAGACTCCAGTGCTTCCAGTACATGAACTGTGAAGGGAAGGCTGCATGACTTCTCCTCATACCCAGAGGACCTGGAGACACACTCAACTCATTTAGGGTAGAGTGGAACCCAAGGCCCTGTGCATCCCCAATAGACCCACTCATACAACATTAATGAAAATCTGTCTACTTACCAGCTCACCACTTCTGGGTCAAGAATACTCATGGATCTTAAAGAGTGATAGTTGGTCTGATTGGGGAAATTGAGTAAGAATGTATTTTCCTCAGATATCTTAATAATCTGTATAGCCACTGCTGCTCCTTTTTTGCTGTGGACTATAGATTTTCCTGTGGATTAGGCAGCTACATTGAAAGTGCCTATTTTCTTCTGATAGTGATTTTGTGAAGAGCAGGATATAAAGACAGAGGGTAGTATGAGGGGACAGGAGGAACAAGCAAGGCAATGAGAAGAGTGACAGTAGACTTTAGATGGTAAAGTTATGTGTAAGTAGAAAAATACAGAGAAAACCAAGAAGAAGGGAAAAGGCTAGGAAGCTGATCAGAGGAGGAGACCACAGAGAGATCAGGAGTGGAGACACTGCTGAAAAGGCCACAGGGCACTACTGAGGACCTTCTTTACTTCTTTTTATAGAAACAGACATTGAGAATCCTAGTGTGGACCTGAGGTCTCCTAGGCCAACAGGTACTATAATTTCCAGTCACACTAGAGACTTTGTTATAAAACCAGGACCCCCTTTGTAGTTGTTGGTGCAATGGGAGGTTAGGAGGCAGACAAGAGCAAAAAGAGAATCTAGAAGCCAGACAGGGAAGACATGGAGGGGAAATGAGAGATCCTGTGGGAGGCTTGTGGCTAAAGGAGGCAGTCAGGTTTCTCTGACACAGAAGTGAGCAGAGGGGAGGTTGGTTTGTGTGGCAAGGGTCGTTAGGGAAGAGTAAAAATGGGTTTGGAAGGGAAGCTGATATCTGAGTCTGCGGGCACTAGTCCTGCTGAGGCATCCTTTCCCTGACAGAGCATTAATGCTGCTTCTTCTGCCCCTGCTTGTCAAGAGAATTCTCTGCCATGTGTTAAGTACAGTGGGAAAGAGAACCCAGGTAGAAAGACACCTGTGGTTGAGCAAAGCAAGGTGTAGAGAAGTTCTGGAGAGGATCTAGAAGCAGGGAGTAACGCTTCTACTGGGCACCCTTGAAATATTCATACCAGGTGACTGCCAAGCACCATCCTTGACCCCGGTCCTTTTCTGTCAGATTTGGGGGATAAGAAACTGAATCAGGGTGAAGGGGTTATGGGAATATATGCAAACTTTATTCCTATTTTTTTCCCTATACTCTCTGTCTTTCAGGGACCCAAGTACTAGCATCCAGCAGAAGTAGAGTCCACCTCCTATCACATGCTCCTGATCTCATCCTTTGCCAACCAGAGCGGCAGCCCACCAAGGGCTCAGGCTGGCTGGGGGAGCTGCACAATCATCGCTGGGACAATGTGTCAAGCACCATCTGCTTTTAATTTACCTGCTCCCGGAAATTTTAGCAAGGAGGATTGAAGAACATCCAAGTATGACTACGATTGTACCTCCATGGTTTCCCTCAGAAAGTGCAGGCATTTTTCAGTCAGTTTCAGTTTGAATGTGAGTTTACTTTTACAAGCTAATATTTGCCCAAAATCTCTGACCAGGGAAGGTGATATATGGGCTCTGACCATTATAACTTTCTGACCTTGTGTTTGGTCTTTGGCTCATGACTTCTTTGCTTCACCTTTGCCACTATTCCCACTGTACTCCTACCTCATCTCATACAAAGAAAGACCTGCATGTACATGTCTCTTCATACTCCAGAATATACCCTCATATTCTGGATCCTTGAAATATTTGTCACCTTTCAATGTTTATTTCTCTGTCTTTGGCCTCAGACTCAGCCTTTCCCAAGCAGTATCTATCCCCCTTTCTCCCTGCTCTAAGGACTCATGTGGCCTACCCTGGACCTTACAACTCCTAAGTGAGCTCTTTCTGACTGGTCCATCTTTCTAACAGCTTCCACATCTAGCCCCTTCAAATTAATTATTTCAACAACCCTTTATTTTCTTCACATTTTTTTTACAGTTTTCCTCCCAGATTTTTTTCACCCAAACTCTAGTCTTCTATGTGATTTGCCAGAAAATGTTTCTTTCCTTGAATCCCTTTACTTTCTAGATTGTTGACTTTTCCTCCCTACAACTCCTTCCATATTGACTCTCTCTTTCTTGTCCACCCCCAGATCCCTTTGACATCAAGTTATCAGGTCGCTGTGGAATGCATTCCAGGATGGCCTCAGAAAGTTTTTCCAATACGTCATATCAAAGATCAGATTTCCTGAGTTTCGAAGGAAATACCTGGCAGCCATCGCCAGGAGCAGGGAGTCAGGCTCAGAATGTCTGTAATGCGCTTAATCACTACTGTGTTGTTAAAGTTGTGTGGGGCCTTCTCAGTGACACCTCCCCTTGGTTCTGTCAGGTCTCCTGCAAGGAGGGAAGTCAGACCTGGAACAACAGGGTGAGTCCAATATCCTGTCCCCTCACAGCTTCAATGCTTAACTCTTGTATTTGAATTTACTCAGTGTCATCCCTTTGGAACACAAAGTAAGAGGCTAGAAGGTGAGTGTGGGTTCAGGACTGTTTCTAAGACAAGAGAAAGAGTGATTACTCAAACTGCTAATGTATCCAAGTCACAAAGCTCTGACTTGGGATGGCCTCCTAAACTCTACTTCTCATCTTTTTCCAGTGAAGCCGCAGGCATGGATGACCAAAGGCTCTAGGCCTGGTCATGGCCAACTGCTGTTGGTGTGCCACGCCTCTGGCTTTCATCCAAAACCTATGTGGGTGATGTGGATGCGGGGTCAACAGGAGCAGCAGGGCACTCAACAGGTGAAGTCCTGCCCAATGCTGATGGGACATGGTATCTGAGTAACCCTAGATATGGCAGCTGGCCTGACTTGCCGAGTGAAACACAGTAGCCTGGGAGGCCATGATATTATCATCCACTGGGGTGAGAAAGAATGAGAGCCCTCTGGAAAATTATATTCTTCCCATAGTTCTGGGCTAATGAATGAGCAGCTGGATATATAGATAGGAACACTATGCAACAGAGGATAGATGAGGGGCAATTCAAATCATAAAGAAGGGTAAAGATTCATAGCAATTAAATTTCAAGAGAACAGAGACAGAGGATTAGAGGTGTTAAAGAGAAATAAAAAGGATCAGAATGATTTGGTAAAAAAAGAGAGAAAGAGGTGAGATCAGACACATAGAGTTTGGAAGAATTGAAATGAGGGCTCTAGAAAATACAGAAGACTGGTATTTGAAGGTCCCAACCCTGCAAAATGAGAAGCATTAACTGAGGTAGGATAGAATGTATTTCATAAATTGACATTATTTTGTCCCCAATCAGATGGATACACCATCCTCCTGATATTAATCTGTTTGGCCAGAACAGTTACCCTGGTTACAGTGGTTGTGGTGGGCTCATGGTGAGATTTTTCTTGTTCTGTGTTTTCAACTACTTATCCACTTATTCTTTTATTCCTTTCTAATTTTTTTCTTTCTTTATAATTTTCTGTCTTGAGATCAAAATCCTCTTCTTCTCCCACAGCTCAAATCAGAATGTCTGCTCTCCCCATGCACCCAACCCTGCCTCTCCCACAAAAGGCAACACTCAAGAACCCAGGAGTTCAGGAAACCGCCTCTGCTTGGCACAGAAATCATGGATCAAATACAAATTGTTTAAGAAGTGGAAAATGAGCCTGACCAGATGGTGGCAAAATGGATAGAGCATCAGACTGGGATGCAGAGAACCCAGGTTTGAAACCCCCCTAAAGTCGCCGGCTTGAGCACAAGTTCATCTGGTTTGAACAAGGCTCACCTCTGAGCCCAAGGTCACTGGATTGAGCAAGGAGTCACTCCATCTGCTGTAGCCCCTGATCAAGGCACTTGAGAAAGCAATCAATGAACAACTAAGGTGCTGTAACGAAGAACTGATGCTTCTCATCTCTTTCCCTTCCTGTCTGTCAGTTCCTATCTGTCCCTTTCTGTGTCTCTCTCTCTGTCACAAAAGAAAAAGAAAGAAAGAAATTAAAAATGAGCCTGACTAGGTGGTGGCACAGTGAATAAAGTTGTCAGACTGGGATGTAGGGGACCCAGGTTCGAAACCCTGAGGTCACCGGCTTGAGTATGGGCTCATCCAGCTTGAGCGTAGGGTCACTGGCTTGAGTGTAGGATTACAGACATGACCCCAAGGTCAATGGTTGGAGCACAAAGGTCACTGGCTTGAGCCCAAGGTCACTGGCTTGAGCAAGGGGTCACTCACTCTGCTGCAGCCCCCTACCCTCAGTCAGGGCACATATGAGAAAGCAATCAATGAACAACTAAACTGCCACAATGAAGAATTGATGCTTCTCATCTCTCCCTATCTGTCCGTCTTTCTGTCTCTTTATCTCTGTCACACACACACACACACACAAAAAAAAAAATGGAAATGGAAAATGAGCCTGAACAAATTCTGGCATTTGTTTTACCTTATCCATAAAATTCTGGTCAGCTTCTTCTTGAACATGGTTCAAACCAATAAACAAAGTATAATTTTGCTAAATGTAGTTTGTTCTGACAGGGATTCTGACCCATTTGGAAACCTGTTTCCCTATTCTCTAACTCCTCCATCTTGTGGCAAACTCTTTTCTGCTTTGGCCACCTGTTTATTGATCCTTGAAACTCTAATTTAGATCTCTATTTTTGAATCTTCCTTGGAAGCTTCGCTGGATGGCTCAATTGAAATATCAAAACAAGTACCAGATGATCTCACTTACAGGTGGAAACTAATGAGCAAAATAAACTAAAAGACAAAATAGAAACAGACTCATAGATACAGAGAACAGGCTAATAGCTGTCAGAAGGGAGCAATTTGGGGAGCTGGGTGAAAATGGTGAAAGGATTAAGCAGAAAAAAAATCCATAGAGACACAGAAACAATATGGTTATTACCAGAGGATAGAGGGAAAAAGAGGGTGAGGGGAAGCAAAAGAGGGTAAAGGGGAGATAAACGGTGATGAAAGGAAATTGACACACAATACAGTACACAGGTATTGTATTATAGAATTGTACACGTGAGGTCTATATAATTTTTTAACCATGTCACCGCAATAAATTTAATTAAAAATAAATAAAAATTCTGTAACCAAGGGGAAAAAAAGAAATTACTTATGTTCTTCCAAAATTTAACTGATCTTCCTAAATGCATTAATGTATTTGTGCTCTAAACAGTAGTTATTTAGGTTTTTACTTTTTTAAAAAATCTCAGTTCCTTAAAAGCAGAATTTAGATGTTTATATTTGTGCCCATGACCAAAAGTCTAACCTGAATTCAGAGCCTGCTCAATGGGCAAGTGACTTGTGCAATTGTTGACAGCTTTACATTTTTAATAATCTTTGAACAAAGGATATTGCATTTTTATTATGTACTAGTTCCAAAAATTATCGCTGGTTCTACCTCAATGTAATATTTCTCAGGAAATTCTGACCAAAATAAATTGTCAAATTAAGTGATGTCTTAATTGATTTCCTCTTTGACATCTCTACATCATTTGGCTGTGTTCTTATTAGAATGCTTTCTTTCTCCCTGTTTCTCACCAAAGGTGAAGGAGGCAGAAAAGTGCCTCAGACTTTATAGTATTGGTATTTATGCATCTTCAGAAATAATAATAACAATGTGAGAGTCTCCTGTCAAATAAAAATAAAACTGGGCTGGCATTTCTACTTCTCTTAGATTGTATATTGTATGTCTGGGTAGAGGTGCATATTTAGAGAAGAAATTAATATTTTAAGCAGTTAATTCCTAAGTAATTTTTATGAGTTTTTAATATTTTCATTCTTTTGTATCTGGCTTTCCAATTTTTCTAGCACCATTTATTGAACAGGCTTTCCTTTCTCCGTTGTGCGTTTTTGGCTTCTTTGTCGAAGATGATTTGCCAATATATATGTGGTTTTATTTCTGGGCCTTCAATTCTGTTCCATTGGTCTGTATGTCTGTTTTTCTGCTGATACCATGCTGTTTCATTATTGTTGCTTTATAGTATAATTTCAAGTCAGGTAGTATGATACCTTCAACTTTATTATTTTACTCAAGATTACTTTGGCTATTCTGGGTATTTTTTGGTTCCATACAAACCTGTTGATTTTTTTGTCCTATTTCTTTAAAAAATGACATTTGGATTTTGATGGGGATTGCATTTAATTTGTATATTGTTTTGAGTAATATAGACATTTTAGCTATGACTGCTAGACTATAGTTTGTCGCCATGCACAAAAAATTCAAAATGGATCAAAGCCTTAAATATATCTGAAACAATAAATTACATAGAAGAAAACATAGGTACTAAACTCATTGACCTTGGTAATAGAGAACAATTTATAAGATTGACCCCAAAGTCAAAGGAAGTAAAGGCAAAAATAAATGAATGTGACTGTATCAAACTAAAAAGCTTCTGCACAACAAAAGAAACAACAACAAAACAAGAAGGCAGCCAACCAAATGGGAAATGATATTTACAAACAACAGCTCTGATAAGAGGTTAATATCCAAAATATATTTTTAAAAAAACCTCACAAAACTCAGCAACAAACAAGCAAACAATCCAATTTTAAAAATGGGGAGAGGACCTGAACAGACACTTCTCCTAAGACATACAAATGGCCAAAAGATATGTGAAAAAATGCTCATCTTCACTAACTTTTAGAGAAATGCAAATCAAAACTACAAGAAGAGGGTTATTAGATTGGTTATTTTTAATAAAACAGGTAATAACAAATGTTGGAGGGGTTGTGGAGAAAAAGGAACCCTCATTTACTGCTGGTTGGAAAGTAAACTAATACAACCATTATGGAAGAAAGTATGGTGGCTCCTCAAAAAAATTAAGAATAGAACTACCATATGACCCAGCAATCCCTTTACTGGTTATCGACCCAAAACACTAGAAAAAAATTGGTACATAAAGACACATGCACCCCCATGTTCATCAAAGCATTATTCACAGTGACCAAGATATGGAAACAACCAAAGTGTCTTTTGATAAAGGATTGGATAAAGAAGATGTACATATACACAGTGGAATACTACTCAGCCATAATAAATGATGATGTATTGCCATTTACAACAACATGGATGGACCTTGAGAACATTATACTGAGTGAAATAAGTAAATCAGAAAAAGTTAAGAACTATGTGATTTTACACATAGGTGGGATATAAAACTGAGACTCATGGACATAAATAAAAGTGAAGTGGTTATTGGGGGTAGGGAGATGTGGAAGGGGTGTGGAGGGAAGGGTGTAAAGAGGGAGAAATACACAGTGATATAAAATGATTTGACTTTGGGAGATGGGTACACAACATAATCAACAGTTTAAATGCTACAGAAATGTTTACCTGAAACCTGTGTACTCTTATTGATCAATGTCACCCCATTAAATTCAATTTTCTAAAGAAAATTTTAAAAATAAATTCTTTTTAATTTTACTGGGGTGACATTGATTACTCCAATTGTTATATTATATAAGTTTCAGGTGCACAATTCTACAACACATTATCTGTACACTGTATTTTGTGTTTGCCATCTGAGTCAAGTCTCTGTCCATCAGCATTTATCCCCTCTATAAACTCTTCCACCTCCCCCACTATCCTCCCTACAGCCATCACAACATTGTTGCTTTTGTCCATCAATTTGTTTGTTTGTTCGTTTTTGCTCAATTCTCCCACCACTTCCCCTCCTTACAATGATCCCTGAGAACAGCCTGTTACTTGGTTTTCTTGCTCTTATTGCTCATACTGCTCATACTTCTCCCACTTCTTGTTAGTTTCCCCCAGGAGAACTTTCTTTAAAACACCCCTTACCTGTGAACCCTAATGTTAGGGCCTGCCTCTGAGGCCTTCAAGGTGCCCACTCTCTAGAAAATGGGAGGAGCAGTGAGCACCCAAATGCAGCTTGAAAGGTAGAGGGACATAGGCAGGACTAGAGGTATGCATGGGAAGGGCACAGGATCTAGACTCCTGGGAATAGAGAGGCTTCCAGGAGCCATGGAAGTCGACGCTGACACTGTAGAGATTGGTGAGGGTCAGCCCAGCAAAGGCGGAGAGCATTTCTGAAACAGGAAGCAGCCCCTGCAAAAGTCCTGAGATGAGAAACAGCAGAGCTAGTTAGGAGAATTAAAAGGAGTCACTATGGCTGGCAGGCCGGATGTGAGACAGAGCTGGCAGGCAGCGGCAACAGGGTGGGCAGTGGCTGCATTCAAAAGGCTTCATGAACCAGGTAAGGAGATTTGGAATGCCACTGGGGCCTGAAGTGCCTTTGAGGATCCCTTTGGTGACAGCAAAGAAAATGGATTAGAAAGGAGAAAGGTAAGGGACGGAAGACCAGTTAGGAAGCTGGTAAAATAATCCTGGCTGGAGATGATGGTGTCTGAAGAAGAAGTGGGGTTGGAGGGAATCAATGATTATAAGGAGAGGTAACCTGTGATATTACAAGGGCAAGGGCAAGGACCCAGTCGAGGCCGAAGGTAATCCTCAGATTGGACAAGTTATGAAATGCAAAAATGGAGACAGCGAACATAGGTTACATTGTTGTATGTGTGTGTGCGCGCTTGTGACATAGAAAACAGAGAGGCAAGGGAGAGAGAGGAGAAGCAGCAGTTCTTCATTGTTCATTGATTGCTTTTTCATATGTGCCTTGACCAGGAGGCTACAGCAGAGCGAGTGACCCCTTGCTCAAGCCAGTCACCTTTGGTTTCAAGCCAGCGACCGTGGGATCATGTTTATGTCCCATGCTCAAGCCAGCACCCCTACGGCATAAGCCAGTGACCTCTGTGTTTCATTCGAATCTAGGTCCTCCGTGTCCCAGTCCAATGCTCTACCCACTGCACTGCCTCCTGGTCAGGCACATAGGTCACATTTTTAAGAAGCTTAACCATAGGGAAAGAAAATGAAAATTCAGGGTGAAAGGAAGATTTGGCGGGGTAAGGAGGAGGCAGTGTCTCAGTGTCTGAGATCACTAATAGCCTGAACACCTTTATAGTTACAAGGAAAGCAAGATGTGCCCTTCGAAGTGTCAGCCTCATTGTCTCTCTACCTTTCTTACTAGAATTGTTTTGTTTATACCTGCATGAAGACCTGTAGTGACAGATAGTGTCCTTATTCTGTGAGCAAAATATGCTGACAGCCAGAAGATCCAGGGACACTTAAAAAAAAAAAAAAAAAAAACACTTCAAAAGTTCAGACTTACTCCAGTCCAAACATTTCTTTGAAGATAATTTGCTTCTTCCAGGCTGGGCTTTGCAAAAAGGCCATGATGATACAAGCAGTCTTGTTATTGCTGTGGAGGGCAGAAGGTTGGAGGAAAAGTTCAATTAAAACCCTGCCTTCTTCATTCTGGTAATGGTTTTGACATTTACAGAAGTTTCACAGGTGACAGTGTCTGCCATTGCACACCCCCACAGACTGGGGAAGGCTTCTCGTTGGGGGCTGAGAAAACATGGGACAGAAGGTTTCAACGGCACAGCTTTCTCACATGTCGGCTCTGCCTGTCTCCTAATTCACATGACCGTCTCCTCAGAACCTCCCCAGAGATGACACTTTGGACATCTCCTTCCAGGTGAGGCCAAGAGGAAAAAACAAAACAAAACAAAACCTGTTGCCTGCAGGCCAGCTGGTGTCATTCCTTACTCAGATTTTGCAAAGCCCAAAAAAATGTTGTAAAATCTTCTACTAATTTGCAAAAGCTGAGAGTGAGTGATGATGTGAAGGAAGGTGTTTTCCAAAATATATAATTCAGCTGGACATTTGCCTAGGAGTTTCTCAGTTTATAAAATACTGGAGACACATCTTATTGGATCTTCACAATAATTCTATATTTTCCCCTTTATATATGAGAATGTGGAGACTCAGGTATCGTCTTTTACATTCTGCTTCTTTCTGCTTTTTGCTCTCTCCACCATTCCATGCTGCTGCTCTGAAAAAAAAAAAAAAAAAAAAGAATTTCAAAAATGAGGTGGCACAATCGCACATGGGTGGGAAATACTGCTATAAAGTATGGATAAGACAGATCAGAGTGGGGGGTGATCTCAGAAAAACTGTGAAGAATCACCTTTGGTGACCCTTACAGCCTTTTTGGCCCCCATCCTCCATTGCCCAAGGCCCTCACTTTTCCCCTTTGCTAAACAAGACAACTCTTCTGTGTTGCTCAGATTGGCAGCACACTACACTCTGATGTCACTGATTCCTTCCCTCCTCCAAAGTTTACCTGTTCTTACCTGTGTCCTACTCCCTTGGCTTTCCTCTAAGCTACTGATCTATTTGAGTCTGAACATTAAACTTCCTAGGAAGCATCTCCCACTCTGAGAGTTGTGATTCTCTGCAGATTGAAAGTCACTCCAGCCTGACCAGGCAGTGGCACAGTAGACAGATCATTGGACCCAGGTTCGAAGCCCCGAGGTCGCCAGCTTGAGCACAGGCTCATCTGTTTTGAGTGGGGCTTACCAGCTTGAGCCCAGGTCACTGACTTGAGCAAGGCGTCACTCGGTCTGCTGTTGCCCCCTGATCAGGGCACATCTGAGAAAGCAATCGATGAAAAACTAAGGTGCTGCAGCGAAGAATTGATGCCTCTCATCTCTCTCCCTTCCTGTCTGTCTGTCTGTCTGTCTTTATCTGTCCCTCTCTGTGTCTCTCTCTGTCTCTGTCACACACAAAAAAGTCACACCAGTATCACCCTTCCCTGGTAGCACTTCAAGTTTGACAAGAGCTCTGTTGACCCAACATGAACCCCACAGTGATGTGAGAGGTTCAGGCTCTACTAATAGGTGTGTAGATGTTACTGGGCAGGGGCTGAGACTGTTTCCAGCCTCCCTCAATCAGAGCATCATTGCCCATTCATCACTCTGATCATGATCCAAGCTAATGGCCAAAAGCAATCTCTCAAAATAAAAAGAGCCCAGGTGGGTTTGAGTTTGCAAAGGTTCAACATAGTCTTTGCTGCTTCTGTCCAGGATTAGAAAGACTACCTAAGTGAAAAATAGTACCTTTTCAAATACTCAGTGTAGGTGGTCATGACAGGGTCCAACCAGGTAGTGGCCAAAAAATCAACACCTGACCAGGCCCTAGACACCGGCTCTGGGGACGAAGTGACCTGAAATAGGCAGAAACAGAAAGAGGTGGGGATGACTGCAAGCCTATCCTAAGAAATGTCAAATCAAAGTATCATTGACTAGATTTGGTCACCTTCCAAAAACTAAGAGAGGGATAAGCTTGAGAACGAGAAACAGAAGTAACAGAGAAAGTTACTGGGGTGATTTTGTTTTCCAAAAGTAAACGCAGAAAGAAGTCAACAAATCCAAGAGAGTTGCCGACAAAGTTCAAAGGCCCACACTTGTTTTACTGTCTAGAGGGTAGGCAGAGCGGAGCCAGATTAGAGGTGTGGCCATCATCCTAAGGATGGGCTCATAATAAGGCTTTGACTTATTGAGGAAAAAGCCCTCTTGATGGGCATCTTCACATTTTTCTCTAGGATTTAGAGGCCTTTCTTCTAGGAGGTCATATGACAGAGGCCTTGCTGAGTTGACAGTCAGTGCCAAGAACTCAGCCAAGGGAAACCCAGTGTAAACAACCCATCTGTAGCCTGTGGCCAAGGCAGCCCTGATGGTACATCTAGGCTCAACCATGACACTGGGTTTGATGGTCCAATGCCAGTTAGAGAGACCGGCCAGAAAGTGGAGTCGTGAGGCGGGAATGTCTGCCTCAAGGCTCAGTGAGTGCCCTGGGAGCCCAGCACCCTCAGGAGACCTACAGAGGAGCTTTGAGCCCAACCAGGCTACTGGAGAACCCAGGGGCACCTGCTCCAGCCAAGACTGCCCACAGCCCCAATGCACAAAGCCCAGATGATGGAATATGTCTCCAACACTGAGCTGCTCCTTCCTGGACTCTGAGAAATACAAGAACAACTTCTAAAATGAAACAGTAAAAACCAAGAAACAGTAAAAAAGAACCTGGTTGGTCTCGGGGTTTAAAGGCCTGTACCCCAGCCTCAATGCAGCCACTTACAGTTGAAGGGTCTTGGACAACTCACAAAACCTCTCTGGGTCTCTCATGCCTCATCTGCAAAATGGGTTAACAAGACCTTGACTTCTTACAGGTCTTTCCTGAGCTCCAGATGAGACGGCACCTGTAAATATACACGGGAAACTCCAACAGCACACATATTGGCAAACACTGCTGTTACCTAACAGGCCAGAAACCTGTGGCCAGAGGAAATGAAATGACCAACGTGCCCATTGTCTTAGTTTTCATACCCCAAAAATAGACCCTCAAACCAAGGTTTATATGCAAGTAGTTTATTTAAGATATATAAGTAAAACAAAGAAGAGAAGGCAACCAGTGAAGGATGTAACACCAACCCAGCTACCACTGTGGGCAGTAGGGGCTTAGTCCCCTGAAGAATGGCTGGAAACAGGTGGAACACGGGCCTTGCGGTTACCCCACCCATGCAGTGAGGGAGTTGGAGGGTTTGTGCACCAACTTCCCAGAGTCATGCGTTCAAGGCTATAGAGCCAGGGTATGGGCAGAGTGGACCTCCACATCTGTGTAGAGAAAGCCTGCAGACAAAGGGAGATGCTGGCAGCAGAGCTTGGCCAGAGCACACTGCAGTGGTGAGCCCCACTGGATATGTGGATGAAATCACAGTGACTTTGACCGCTAGAAATTGGCAGAGCTGAGATCAGAACTCCAGTTGCCTAACATCTCATTAGGGTGCCTTCCGCTATGCAACATCATGCTCTCCTCTGATACTATAGATGAACACACCTGAGTTTGTGAGGTTTCTGCTCAGACTGCTTTCTGCCAGGGTCTCATCTTTCTCATACAGGGCAGCACTGTTGGCTCAGAGCCCAGAGATGGCCTCTCTTGGCCAAGCTGTCTTGTCCAGGGTTCTGACACTCGGCACAGTGAGCATCCCCTGTGCCTCACAGAAACACACATGTCAGGTCAGGGTGAAAAGCCAGAGCAGGCCAGAACTGAGCTATGATGTGTTCAGGTACATGGGGCTCCCCGGCCTCCTGAGAGGAGAAGAAGCAAGCACTGGGCTCTCTCCAACTGAACCCCACAAGGGATCAATGGGCTGCTGACGGCTGGCCTGGCCCTGACAGTCCAAAGCCTTGGTGAGAAGAAAGAGGCTTTTGCAAAGATTTTTCTGTTTGTGTTTTGTCTGGAGAGAGGCTAAAAAGGGGCAGGGGGATAAAATAAAAACAGAAAAACTCAACAAAGTACTAAGTAAGGGGAATCTTGACCAATTGGGTACTGGCCTCACTGCTGCTGCTTCAGGTCGTCAATTCTAAGATTCACCTTCGAAGTTGGGTTGCGTCTCACAGTGACAGTGGCATTCCTCTCTCCCAGCCAGAAGGCCACTGTGATGAATTGCTATTGCCCATGAGCCCCAGTGTGGTTAGAGCTGTTCTCACTGCCTTTGATCATGTACTGACTAAAGTATCTTCAGATCTGAATAGTAAAATGTTGGTAATTGCTGAAGTTAGATAAGGGATTCATAGGAGTTCATTATTTCATTCTTTACTCTTTTTTATATGTTTCAGCATTTCCATAATAAAAAGGAAAAAAATTCCCATAATATACAATGATTTAGCATTGAAGTAAAATGCTTATGGTGTTTTTAGAAAAAGGAGAAAATGAAGCAGTGGGGATCAATGTGATGTTAGTAAAACAAATATTTAACACTGAAAGAATAACTGCAATTTTACATTTTCTCAGAAAATAACAAGCAAGCTCTTTCTGGGGCCTAAGAGAGAAAGATATCTACCAGTGGATTAAGCCATGTAATATTTCATGTCTGCGACTGAAGGCAGGAGAAGTTGCCTAGACCTTTGGAATTTGTTTTTAAAAATGTAGAAACAGTGTGACCAAGTTATGAGTCATGCTGTCGTATCACTAAGACGCTGAAATGCAATGCTGTTGCCAGGGTTCCCCAGGTAGAACCATGAGGTGTGTTTATCAGGGAGAGCATTAGAGGTGAACACCAGGTGAAACAGAGAAAGCGCTGAAAACAGAATTAGAAGGCAGAAGGGGCCCTGAGTGAGTAAGTCTCCAGGCATTCCCAGAATCAGCCAGAAGGCTGTGGATTGTCACAGGCCAGGCCATCTGGCACAAGGTGCTCTTAAACCTAAATTCCCCGCCTGAGTTAAATATATTATATATTTTTTTCTTTCTCAAAATGTTAAACTGGTTCCATCCTGGGCACCGACCCCGCTCAGTTGAAGGGCTGTGCTGAAAAGCATTAGAAGAAGGCATTTGGGTTTTTCAGAAAGCAGCTCTGTGAGGGATTGTTAGCCATGTCTGTTCTAGTCATCGGAGGACTAAGTTACAACACACGAGCATCATTTCAGTCCCCATGGCCTCAGGCCAGGCCTGCGTACCCACAATATGGGAATATTGTCAACATGAAAAAGGCCCCAGCACACAATACCTTCTATTCCCCCTAGATGGCCAGGACTCTGGCACCATGGGCAACCTTCGTCAGACCACACCCTGAAGTCAAGAAAATAGATTGAGTCTAGGTGTCTGAGTTATCGTGAGGTGATTCATTCAAGTACTTCACATGGGAAGTACTTGCACCCAGCAAGTTTCCAGGAATTTCTCAGCCAAAGAAAGATACAGATATCCCATCCATAGGTGGATAATTAGTAGCAGCAAAATGAATTGAGAGTTATATAATCCATATTGAAAAGTGGCTTGAAATCCATACAATCACGAGCTTGAAAAGTATTCACTAAAATATGTGGAGAGAAAGGAGAAAGGGTTGTTTCAGAGCTTAGATTGACCTCAGCAATCATTCTATCTAAAGATCTCATTGTACAGTGGAAGGATGGAGGCCTCAAGTTCACAGAGCCTCAGAGGGAGCTCTGGAATCCTGAGCTCTGGGATCTGCCAAGCCCAGGGCTTCTTCTGTGACATTGGAACTACACTGAGGGGTACGATGTGCACTCCACTCCATCCTTGCTGCCTTCCTGTGACCACTGGACCAACTGGGAAATTATCTGCTCCAGCAACACTGACTCCATCAATCACTCACACCGCCCCCCTGCCAGGGTAGAACCATCCATGTGTGTTTCTTCTGAATCCCAAGTCCTTCATTGCATCCATTACAACCTCATCTCAGAGGTTAGCAACAGACTACAAAAGGTTTCAGATCATGCAGCCTCACAATGAGCAAGCCATTATTTCTGCCTGAATGGAGCTGGTTCCCAAGTCTATCACCAGGTGGCCTACTGTGGTGTTTTTTATGCAATTTCTTCAGGAGATGCTTTTAAATGTGAACATGTTACTTTGGAGGGCACCTTCATAATCCGTTAACGCTCAAGCATACCTTGGTTTGCTCAATTTACAGAGAACAGCACAGGTCCACACCTTCGATGGAAGGTCCAGGGAAATTCTTGTGCTTCACACACTTCATGGTTGAGGATGAGCAGGGCTGCTCTTGCCCCTCCCAGCACTCGGGAGGATCTGTGGTCACAGTGGCAGAAGTGAGCCATTCTGGTGGTCATCATTCATTATGTTTGTAAAACTTACATACATCGTTGTGTGTAGTTGTCACTTATTCCTTTATCCAGGTCATGGCACCTGAATAAACCTTCTTCCTTTTGCACCAGCTCCAGTCTCACAATTTTGGCTTCACTTTGGGAGGCAGCTGAACCTGCATGTTTGATCACAAGCTGTTGGCACCATTTTATGTTCCTACCAGGGTGGGTGAGAATTTCCTGTTCCACATGTCACCAACACTTAATGTTAGTTAGCTTTTAGGGTGAGTCTGTAATGATATTCCTTGGTAGTTTTATTTTGCATTTCCTTGATGACCAATGGAGTAAACACATTCTCACATATTTATTGGCCATTTATATTTCCTTTTTATGAAGAGTGTGTTCAAATTCTTTGCCGATTTTTGTTTTGAATTATTTGTCTTTTTTTCACTGATTTGATGGAATCATTCATGCATTTTGGGCATTAACCTTTTGTAATAATAACTGGTGAAAATATCTTAGTGTGTGTGTGTTGGCTTTCTTATTGGTGTTTTTGGCTGAACAAAAGTTCTTAGTTGTAATATTGTTGAGCATATCAGTCTTCAAACTTGGTGTTTTGGGGATCTTACTTAAGAAATCCTTCCTCACTCCAAAAACATAAAGATGTTGTTCATATTCACTTCTAATATGGCTTTGCCTTTTGCATTAGGTCTTTTGTCCCTCTGGTATTGAAGTTGAAAATGTCTCAGACTTCTTTGTGCAATTACAATGGAGCCACAGTATCATGGTTCTGAACACTGGTGTGGAGGCAGGCTGCCTATGTTTGAATCTTTGTTTGGCTCAGTTACTCACTAGCTGTGTGACTCTGAGAAGTTGCTTAACTTCTCTGTGCATCTGTTTGCTCAGCTGTAACAGTAACTACCTTATAGAGTTTTATGAGTGTTAACTGAGTTAATATGCATAAAAGTCCTTAGAAGAAAGAATGCCTGGAACACACTAAACACTTTATAGGACTTCACTATTTGTTCTACCTTTCAGGTTCCTCTCAGCTCACTCACACCTCATGGTCAGTCCTTGCCACTCCTCCACGACAGCCAAGAAGTCAGACCCTATGAAGCTCCACGCTGTTGTGATAAATATTCTGACTGCAGCGTTTACTCTTTCTGTGCGTCATTCCTGCACACGTCAGTATTTGTGCTTCGTTCGCCATCTACAGGGCTTCAGCCCCCTACCAATAGGGATCAGAGACAAAGAATTCAATTCTTCCTGGACATTTCTCATGCTCCCGGGAAACTTAAAAAGCACTGAAAGTGGTGGAAAGAGATTTCTCAACTTGGATTAACCTGGAACACTGCTTTGGGGGACACCACGTGATTTGTTCATGTCTTGTCCTGCCACTGGATGGCACCTTTAAGACATCAGAAGTGGCTTCAAGTCAGTGAGGGAAAGGAGACAACATTTATTGAAAGACTTCTAAGATATAAGGGCTTTCTATACTTTATTTCACTTAAACTTCCCCATAAGTGTGAGAGGGAGGTAACCAATGTGCAGAGATGTTAGAACTACTGATATACAGACAGGACCTCTCGGACATTGGTGTAAGAACTTTTTACATCCTGTTACCCAGAAGCATTCTCTGTACAGTTACTAAAAAATAAATAAAAAGTCAGTCTCACCCTGTTGTATGCCCCACACTCTTTTTTAATTCTGTCACCTCAACTGCAACTCTGGTCATTGATTCGAAGGCCCATCCACGCTGCTCTCCCAGTGAATGCCAGTACCTAAACCTGACCGCCAACCACACACCTCAGCCTACATGTAGTATCTAGGCTCCCCTTCCAAAATCTCATGCTAGTGGTTCCCTTCTGGGGAGCACCTGTGTCTCCAAGAAACCCCTGGTGGTCTCTCCGGGAGTGGCTGCACATGAAGTTTCACCAAGCTTCTTCTCTTGCACGGATATGTTTATGGGTGCAAGTTAATCCACATGTCTTTGTGTGCAAGTACACATGTAACCCAGGATAGGTATGTAACCATTGTGACCTGATTCATTAGAATGTTTGATCCTTGTTCATACATACAAGTTGAAGTGTGTACACTTAAAGTGTACACAGAACAAAATTTTACATAACCTAACTGGTATCAACTAACTAGAATATTTTCTCTGAATTACACTTTTGGAATGATGGAAATAACACTTGCTCTTATTTTCAGGAATTCACTCAAATGAGCAATTTTTAGGTTGAGACTTTAAGGCCCTGGAGTAGTGGTCTGCTGACCTTGGAGTACATAGCACGATTCTGGCACCCATAATAAGATCTTCAACAATATTTGCTGGGTAAACGGATGAAAGAAGGAATTGAACCCACTGATGCACAGCCTGACTGTCATTGAACAGCTCGCTCCAGGCTGAGATTGCTAGCAGTAAGAATCAGCAACCTGGAGCTCTGTCAGAGCCAAGTCATTAGATTCAGTTTCATGATCTAACTTAGGTTCAATTAGGCAGAAAACTTGACTCAAGAATTTCAGAAATTATTTAAACAGCAGGAGTTAAGATGGAAATCTTTCTTTATATCCCATCATATAGGACGTCACAGGTAGCAAATATTCAATAAACACTTGCTAACTGCTTACCCTTCAGAAATCTAGGTTATTACATTTAACCACATTCCTCCTTTGATGTGATTGTATTGATTAACTATGGCAAATAGTCACAGTCACACACCTGCACTATCCATTCTGTCACCACCACTGGCCTCTGGCTTTCCCATCTCTATTTGGAGGCTAGATGCTAAAGGACAAGGTCTAATTCTTAGAATGTAAGCAAATTCCTTTTCTCTAAACCATATGAATTTGCTTTTCTTCTTGAGAGTTTGGCAAAAGTTACACTTCTACCTTGCCCCATGTTCAAGAGGCTATCCCCAAAGTATCTGCAGAGATGGTCCTAGGTGGTGGTGGTCTCCACAGACTGCTAGCCTCCTGCTTCAGACTGCTCCCTCTTACCATTTGCAGTATGCACCCAGAGGATGCTCAGGCAACCCCAGGATGCACCAGGAAATACCTGGTACTGGGATAGGACAGTGATGTCTGGACCTGTACTCCCTGAACTGTTTCATGTGTTTTTGATACTTGAAATGGTATTCCTAAGAATTGAACCTGGCCACTTAATAGTCAATCAGTTTAGGTATGACCCATCTGCTCCTCCAACTTCCAGTAGGCAAGAAGTAGATGGCAAATAAGCTATGTCTTAGGCTTTAGGCAGTATTATGGGCCAAATTGTGTCCCCCCAAAATGCACATGTTGAAATTCTAAACCTAGTACCTCCAAATTAGACTGTTGGTGATAGGCTCTTTAAAATGGTAACTGAAGAAGTAAAAGATAGTCATTGGAGTGGGCCCTAACCCATCATGACCGGTGTCCTCATAAGAAGAGGAGATTAGGCCCTGGATGGGTAGTTCAGTTGGTTAGAGCGTCGTCCTGACTGTGATCCCTGGTCAGGTCACATATAAAAATCAACCAATGAATGTATAAATCAGTGCTGAGAGGAAGAGAAATGGAAACCAGTCCAGGAGCCTGGGTGGCAGCCATTGAGCCCCGTCAGCCTCACTGGACAGTGAGAGCCCAGAGTGAGAGAATGACAGGAAAGCTGCCTACCAGTCCCCGGCCACCATTCCCACCTCGGTGACTGACCCGCTCTTCACCACACTCCCAGAGGCACTCCCTCTTCTCTAACACATAATTTAATCACATCGTTCAAATATTTTTTTTCCTGATCAAAAATATCAAATGTTTACTAATTCAGTTGTGCCTCCATGGATACTCCTTTGAACAAAGTTTGAAGGGGTCACCCAACTTCCTCACTAACTTTTCTAAACATCAGAGGTCAAATCTTAAACACATGCTCACACCCCAACAACTCTAACAGGAAGAGGCTTTGGCATAATATCTATTTTCTTCAAAATTCCTCTGATCCAAAGAAAACTTGTATTTCTCTTAAAATATCATTTACGAGTATCCAGGAAAACAAGAGGTCAAGACCCATGAAAACAATGATCACATCAGTCGAATCTGCTCTGCGGGCCATCAGCTCTGAGCCCACCTATAATTTCCAGACAACACAAATATGCCCCACTTTTCAAAAGTCCCTGGCACGCCCCTTCGCTGTCACAAAAGGCCTACATTAGTACCTGATTTGCTAACTGAAAGAAATCTGGCAAGGATTTTGGCTTTTACAAAAAAAGGCAAAAAGCAGAAATGGTGTTGAGTGTTTGTTTGGCAGTGAGCTGTCATGGAGGCAGCTCGTGCCCAGGGGAAGCCTGAGCAGTCCCAGGAAACCACACTCCCGCAGTTCAGTGTTGAGCTTGAGCTGTGTCTGTGAGTGTCTAGGCTTTATCTTGATTTATTTTGTGCATTTGTTAGCAAGATGTGTCTGATGGCACCAGAAAAACCAAAGAGAACTCAGAAGGGTGTTATGCTTAGCATATTTACATAATTAAGGGTATTTGGTATAATTTGATAGGTTATTTTTTGGTCTGGAAATGCTCAAAAAATTTTTCATATATATTAAGGGTAATTGCTACTTCACTTTATGCAACCTGAGCCCAAGAAAGGTTTAATAGGAATGCTCTACTTTCAAATAGCGGGGTAAGCCTGTACTAATGTCACTTAATAGAGTGAGACTCTTCCAATTATTCCCAAAGAAATGGTTTACCCCCCATATGGTTACTGCTTCTTCTGAGGATACAGACAATTTTCTTTCCCCCAGCACTCTCCAGATATGACAGAGATAAGGATGAAGCTGGTTTCTGAGGTAGATGTTATAAGACCATGAACTTTGGATGCCTGACCAACCTGTTACAGGATATATAAAACAGTGATGAGAGAGTTATAAATCCTGTTTGAATATTTAAGCACAGAGTCCAAAAATGGCATCAGAAGTTTTAGAATTGATTTCCAGGGGCCTCAACTTACTAGCCATAGACTTCTGGATTGTTTTGACTTTCATGCACCTTGATTTACTAATTTATAAAATGGAGATGACAGTACCCATCCTGCCCACCTCAAAAAGTTTATTAAAAGGGTCAATTAAAAACAGAATACACTGACTTCAGAGCCTGGGTTTCCCATGTGAGTCAATGGGAAGAGGCATCAGCGTCCTTGTTGACATTTCGTAGCTCTACTGAGATAATTTTTTTAAAATTCTCACTGAGCAAAAACTACCTGTGTCAATTTCTCAATCTATCTTGTATCGGTTAGCTTGCTGGGGAGCAACCTCACTGGCCCCAGGACTCCTGAAAGACAAAGAGTATAAGGTGAAAGTAGAAGCCATTTGTAACTCAAAGAGCTCACTATGAGCATGCTAGTAACAACTGGCTCCAAATGTGTCTGAATTTCACCTTCCCTTCCTGCTCTCTCTTCATTCTTACCCCATTTTATCTTCCTTGTTTTCTGTATTTCTCTTATTCATTCACTAATTTGTTTATTGTCTCTTCAACCCTTGCATCTGCAGAGTCCACCATCCCCCACACACTGTGCCTGGACCAGTTTTCACAGAATAGCCCAGCTCTTTAGCAGCTGAGGGATCATGGGTGAGTTGTTACTGGGTGAGTGCTGAAGAAATGTAGTGTTTTGTTATCCCTCCACCCTTCCCTGTGACATGCACTTCAGGATGGCAACACAGGGCTTATTGTTGAGTTCTCTATGTATAGAACGTGGTTCAAGGGCTTGGTAGAAGGAAAGCGAAACCCTTATTTGGAAGTGCACACAAAATGTAGCCATATGTCACAGAGTGTCTGTCATAGAGTTCTCGGAGAAATCGTTTCAATGAACAGTATTCACTCTCCCCATCTGGACTTTGAACACATTGAGAAATAAGATAAAAAGTAAATATGACCAAAATATTGATTTAACACTGACCAAGGCTAAATTGGGAGACACAGCTTACCGTGAGAGCCAACAGGACCTCTAATTACACCCCAGGTGATCAGAGACTTTCTCACTTGTTGTCACAGGTGACATTAGGCCAAGGCAGACTCCGTGCACAGGAGAGACCCCCGCACAACAGACAGAATGGAGGAGCTGTGGAGAACATTCTCTGTGGGAAGACTTGCATTCGGGAAGATCAGGGAGATGGAAAGAACTTGAACCTCTGCTGCCTGGTTATTCTTCCCTGAAGAAGGACAGATAAGCACTCCCCCTGCCAGGGGCTGACATGAGAACAGGACTGGAGAGACCCAGAGTTATAGCGCTGGTTTCTCGGAATCAGAGGGAGGGTCCTTAATAATGAGGAGTCACCCTTAAGATATCTTTATCTCCCCAAGGCTGTCTCACTTCTAAACAGTTTCAAAGTGTCCAGAAGCCCATTTTGTGAGAGGTGATCCCTTCAGATCTCATTGCTTCAGTTCTGCAACATCAGGCATCCAACCCACTGGACCTTTAGAGCAAAACCTGGAAAGAAAATTTGCATATTGCCTGGATAAACATTCACAAACAATTAGAGCTTAATTGGTATTCTGATATATCTTACAATCTGACTTCAAAGCAAGAGATAAGTGTTACTGCAGATGGTTATCATCTGTAATCTGACTAATGAACATAGAAAAAAAATGTCTAATAAGCCTATCAACTGCTGGCATGTAAGTGATAATGTGAAAGGTAGCTCAAACTCCATGGCAGCAGTCTGAGCTCCTAACATTGTTGGGTCTCCCGTAGCCTCAGCAGAAAAAGGTTCCTATCTCCTTTGAAAGTAATAACAAATTTCAAACAAAGTGAAAATTAACAAGATTTTTTTCTTTAAATGGCTGTATGAAACTTCAAAGAGTTCTTCCCTAGTCAAATCATGCCCATCAGGAACTCCAGGCCCATAACTTTCATTCCATCGGGTTCATCACCCAGATTAAAAGACCTGTTTATAACCATTCATTTCTTTTTCTCTCTTACTGAAAAAGTTATACACACTTCAAAGTTTAAAAGAAAAATTTAAGACACAAAGAAACAAGATAAAAGCAGCTAGAAATACAAACATTAACAATTTGGAATCTTTTCCTCCAGTCTTACATAGATGAATCATGGTTTTGCTAAAAACCTAAATTACTGCAAATCAGGACAGGGCTCCATAATTAGTGGCAGGGGTGAAGATAGAAGACTGACTGGCTCCAGCTACTGAATTGGAAAGACCAGCAACAAATGGCGACATAAATATCCCAACGTCCTTCATTAATGCTTAAAGCTGAGACTTTGTTTATAAAGAGATTCTAAATTCCAAGCTGGTCTCACCCGGCTGCCCTTGATAGAAGTAACCTGTTTGTCATGTTAATGAAAATAAAACTTCCAAATTTCACAAAGACTTTTTTCCCCTACTGCTGAAGGGGAGAAAAAGATGTTGGCAGGTCAGGGGTGGAATATAGTTGAACCCTAAAATCACTTCTTTACCCCTGGGACCAGCTGGCCTAAAGTCAGGAGTGAGGCTATTCTGTTGAGTTCTGACAGCATGGTGTGGGGAGATGCCCAAAGGCAAAGCTGCCGCCCAGTCTCTAAGCAAACTGGATTCTGTCTATACCAGTACTTCCCAGAACCGAGCCATCTCAGAATTCCTCAGAGGGTTTTAGAAAACACAGATTGCTGAATAGCCCCCCCTTTCAGATTTTCTTATTTGGCAGATCTAGATGGGACCCCAGAATTTGCATTGCTAACAAGAGGATGTCAATAGTGGGGGTCCCGGGACCACACCTTGAGAATCCCTGATTTATCCTGGCACTTGTCCTGCAAAGGTTCAGGGTTCAGCTTCAAATCAGATAGATCTGATTTTTATTTTTAGCTCTATCACCTAACAGCTGTGTGAGCTTGGGTAAGTTATTGAATTAACCTGAGCCTTTATTTCCTGACAAGTAGAAAATGGGTAATTATAAGGTTGTTTCCAGAAACATGTCAAATAATGTATATAAAGTGTTAAGCACATTGCCAAGCTCACAGTAAATATTCAATATATGATTATTATTCTTTCTATTAAAGTCACACCTCAACATCCTTCTGGGCTTTCTGCATCTGTTAGTACTGACCTCCCAGCCCTCTAAAATGCTGCCACATTCACTCTCCTTCCAACCTGCCCTTACAGTAAATAAACTCCATCTCCCCAACCCCAAGAAGCCTCCCAACTCCTCCAGCAAGTGACCACGCTTGTCCTCTGCTGCCACCTTGTGGCCTGAACTCACCCTTGCAAGCTAACCTGTCAAAGTTGGAGCTCCTGGGCTGCACCCAAAAAAATGAAGTATAAGCAAAGTGGCCAGAGGTGGTGCCCACTCAGACTGCTCCTGCTTGGTACGTAAGAGGACTATGAAGAAGGGCTCCTGACCAGATTAGTCAGAAGGACGATTCAAATCCTGAGAACTACAAAATGTCAGAGCTGCTCATCTCAGGACCAGAAGACCAGGGAGCTCCCTGCAACTGATCCCCAGGCAGGAGCCTGGAGTCTTCCACTGACCTCTCACCTGGCCTGACTACTGGCCTCCTCAGCAGGACCTCAGGCTATCTTCCTGGAGACATTTCTGAGGACTCCTGGGACCACAGGGCTCAGTGGGACCTTGGGATTCCTCTTGCTAGTGCTGCCAAAGCCACATCAGGGGAAAAGGGATTCTAGGGACCCAGGCAGTCCCACGCTAGTACCTATTTCTGATGAACTACTTAATATGTCTGGTGTTTGGGACAGACACCCAGTGCTTTAGCAGGGGAAGGAGCAAGACACAGATGCATGTGAGAAACCAAATGAATACCCAAGACGCTCTTGTGTCTTGTTTCTCGTTCCCACTGCCCCCTTTCCCCAGGGTAAGTGGTTTGCTAAAGTGTCACAACTCAATGAGGGTGAGGGCAACTATTACAAATTATTGTATTTTCTTCACACAATTCTTACACATGGGAAAGCAGACCTTGTAATGAAAGTTTGAACAGAACTCATTACTTTGGGAATACTTCTTCTGGTTATTAAAATTTATAAATTTCTCCATCCTTCTGCCAAGTCCAGGCATTGGCAGGGGCCTGACTCCTCAAGCGGAGGAAGGAGGGGAGAGCCTGGTCCAGCTCTGGGTGCCTCCTCTTCACTTCACAGGTTGCAAAAGAAGGTGAGGTCAAGGTCGGGTGTCTCTCTACTCCACCACCATTCTCAGAGCCTCTCCCTGTTGGGTGTAGCTGCTCTCCTGGGAAACACAAATGGGCCTCCACAGGGCAGGAAGTCAAGTGCTGGCCTTCCCCTAGGGGCTCCTTGGAGAGGGCTGTAAGGATGCCCTGCACACAGTTCATGTGGAAAAGACAGCTCCAGCTCCACATCTCCCACCCCAGGACCACCACCATCCTCCAGCCAGCCTGTTTGTTGGTATAGGTGGTTCCTTCTGTGTGGTTTTCCTTCTTTACAGGAAACCTTCACATTCTGCCCACCAGACAACAAGAACGCACTGTTCCCACACTTTCCCTTATCCCCACACATATGGCCCAAGACAGATCAGCAATGAGCATCCCTCCAGAAAATGAAAGCCATCCGTTTCTTCCTTCAGGCATGCCAAATCTCCACAGGTGGTGCCCTTGGAGCCCTCCTGCCCCACTAGGCCTGATGGAGGGGAAACACACTGTCCTCTCCCCAACACGGAGGCCCAGGAAGCGCCTGTGCTGGACACTTCCACCTCACACAGGCTCCAGGCTCCAGAACCTAGAGCTCTGTCCCTTCCCCCTGCTTTCCCCGGAGCGATGACGTCCCCAGTGAGGAGTGGGGAACACTGCCTGGGACACCTGCCACCTCTCAGGTGCATAGGTCAGCAAGGGGGTGGTGCAATTTTGGGCTTCTCTCATCAGAAAGTGGGCCGTTTGGTGCCTCTTCATCCTCATCTTTGGGTTCTTAGGGGCCAATTCCGGGCAACTGAAAGTCCCACTCAGCATCTGCTGCCTGGACATCTAGACCCGCGCTCGCACGGGCTCCCAAAAGAAGAACTGGGCAGAACACTCTGATTTCTCTCCAGCAGCTGCCATAGTTCATGCTGGACAGGCGCTTTTCAGCTCACTGTGCCCTGGAGAAGGACGTCACCATGGACACCCTCACTCCTTTCCTCCAGGAGAAGAAAGCAAGACAAAAAAAAGAATTAAGCAAAGGAATAGGGCAAGACGGGCACAGGAAGAAACAGGCAGAGCCAAAGGGCATGTCTGGGAGTCAGGGTTTATCTACCAACAATTGTCTTCCTCTCAATCAGACATAAGCCCTAAAAACCTTACTTTTCTAAACTCAGTCATTGAATAATGCTATCTTACACTTTTTAAAGCATGTTACAGTTTGACAAAGACCTTTCCATTCATTCATAATCTCACATGGTTGTTTTTTTTATTTTTTACAAGGACAGAGAGAGAGTCAGAGAGAGGGATAGATAGGGACAGAGAGGCAGGAACGGAGAGAGATGAGAAGCATCAATCATCAGTTTTTCGTTGCCGTTGCAACACCTTAGTTGTTCATTGACTGCTTTCTCACATGTACTTTGACCCGGGCCTTCAGCAGACCGAACCACCCCTTGCTGGAGCCAGCGACCTTGGGTCCAAGCTGGTGAGCTTTTGCTCAAGCCAGATGGGCCCATGCTCAAGCTGGCGACCTTGGGGTCTTGAACCTGGGTCTTCTGCATCCCAGTCCGACGCTCTATCCACTGCGCCACTGCCTGGTCAGGCTCACATGGGTTTTGAGTCTTGCAGCAACCCTCTGGTTGGTAGAACAAGCACCACTGATAAGAAAACGAAAGCTTGGAGATAGTAAGTGACGGTCCAAACCACCGGGCAGAATCTTCTCGGGAGTAAAGCGTTTACATCCAACACTGCAAACTTACATGGGATCTAGCTACTTAACCAGCTTCAAGCACTTGTGACCATGGCCTTGAGGAAAAGGGGATGAGGGTGGGTGGAAATGGTGTATATAAGTTTGGATTAAAAAAGAAAAGTCCAGAAACATAACCCATGCTTAGAAGTGTGGACTCAGTTTGGCAGCAGCGTGAGTCCTGAGAGCTTGGACATAGGGTGAGAGGAAGCTTTGTTTATTAACCATCAATCAACAGAGGGCAAACTCATTTACTATAGAATTTTTTTCTCCTCATACAGATCCAAACATGCCCAGGTGCACTATGGGAAAATTCCTTCTCAATGCCAGAAGTTACTGAGGGACATACAAAAACCTTCTGAACTAGTTTTAACCATTTTCATGTTGTTTGAATTTGTCTTAGCAGCAAAGAAACTTTCCTTTGTGAATGCAGGGGCTTCAGAGTGGGGTTTGTTTTCCTCAGCACTACTGGATTCTCTGGAGGGTCTCCCGACATCTCCCCAACAGGCCCCTGTGCCCTGACAGGGAGAGGGGCAGACAGGCATTTCCCATCTAAGGCAACAGAGCCTATCCACAGTGGAGTGCGGGGCTGAATGCCAGAGGCCCACCCAGGGCTTGGTGAGCCCCACACATCCCAGCATCCACCATTCCCAGAGAGGGCTGAGGGGGGCCTTGGGAACCCGTGTTCTTGGCTTCCAACCAGATGCAACTCCACTGAAGGTAGCCATTTGCTGCCTTCTCCTTGACAGAGAGCTGGATCAGCCATTAGGAACCCTGGTTCCCAGCCCGGCCCCACCAACCACATGGTATGTTACCCTGCCACTGCTCCTCTCCTGGCCTCAGTTTCCATGTCAAACAGGGGGCTGGAAGGAAGATTTCTGAAGTCCTCTTCAGCTCTCCCTTCTCTTTGATGCGATGATTGTTTGAATCCTTCCTCTCTTTCTTGTGCACCTTTGATGAGGCATTTAGGTTTTGCATTAATCTGTACAGGATGCTAGAACAAAATACCATAGGCTGGTTGTGGGGGTGGTGCTTAAACAACAAACGTTTATTTCTCACAGTTCTAAAGGCTGGGAAGTTCAGCATCAGGGTGCCATCGTGGTCAAGTTCTGGTGAGAGCCCTTTGTCCTGGTTTGCAGATGGCTACCTTCTCATTGTGCCCTCACACAGAGGGGAGGGGAAGCTCTAATGTCTCTCCCACTCACTTCTTATAAGGGCACTAATTTCATCCTGGGGGCTCCACACTCATGACCTCTGAGTCACCTCCCAGAGGCTCCATCTCCTAACACCAACACATTGGGAATTAGGGTTTTAACATATGAATTAGGTCCAGAACAGGTCTTCCAACATTAAATACTGGCATATCTGAAGAAACAGAGAGGAGAAAGAGGTTTGCCAGATGTTTTCTACAAAAATACCTCATGCACTTGATAAATATTTATCAACCAAAAAGGAATAAATTTGTTCTATTTATATGTCTGATATTTTTACAGTTTGGTCCCTCATCTTTCAAAGCTGCTATCTCAGGACTAGAATCAAACATCTGGCAGCCAAAGTCCAGAACTGTGCTCCCGAGGCCCTCAGCTTGGCCTGGGGGTGGGAATTATGGTGTGTTATATAAAAAATTATAGGAAATTTTACTCTATATTTACCGTAAATGTATTTGTAGTCAGTCTCAGAGATACCAAGTCACAGAAGAAAGAAGAATGAAAATAAAGAGAATTGTGTTATCAGCTGTTTTCCCTCCCTCCACCAAGCAGCTGTCTGTTGCAGAAGAGGACATTTGCCAGGATTTGCTCAGCTTACTAGTTCAATACCTGACTCCTGACCCCCACTTCTTACCCCTCAGAAGACACATTGAGAAAGTGTTGCCTGGGAAAATAGGATTCTTCCATGGTATCACAGGAAATGTATTCCAGGAATGCACATAGGAGGATTTGAGATAGAGTGGCAAGATTTATTGGAGTGGAAACAAAGGACTGTCTCCAGGTACACTGTGCCCAATGTCCCGTCCACAACTGGGTGGTTCAGCTTGGTCTCACTGTGGAAAAAGTCCAGCCTCTGGGGCCACAGGCCCACACTTGGGCCCACCGAGACCCAGAGCTGCTATATCATTAGCAGGATTAGCCTGGCATCCAAGGCTCCAGTAGTTAGCTTAGTCTCTGTCCCTGCCTAGGCATGCTCAGTGCTGTGCTTTGGCCCACCTGGCAGCTAGAGAGAGAGAGCATGAGACCCAGGCCTTAGCTAAGCTTTGATTCCATTTCATCAGGTCTGGGAGAGAGCAGGTTTTCTTTCAAACTCTCCAATCCATTTCCTGGATCTTCTAGGGGCTTCATGCTCTTATCCTATCTGATATTTTCCCAGGTGTGTCTCCTCCCTTCATGATTGCCATCTTGGCTTCTACTATACCTGCCTGAGCAGAGGAATTTCCCCTTCACTGTTTATCCCTCCCACCTGTTAATCTGGGGGTGGGGGGACAGGCTGGTTGTTTCTTGGGAGCTAGGAAAGCCCCTCTTTCCTGCCTAATCAGGGATTCACATCTTTTTGGTGGAGGATGCAGCTGTTCCCTGGAGTGTCTGTGAAGCAGTCCCTTCCTGGTTAATCCAGCTTAACTAGATGTCTGGCTCCCTTCTCTTCCTTTAATATCTAACTAGCTTCCTACTATAACAAAAGGGGAGAAAGGCTCTCAGCTGCCTCTCAGATCCCTGGGCTCTTGGGGTTAAAGATGTCTACCTGGAGCCTCAACAGAGTAGAAGTGGGGAGAACAAGATAGGGAGCCAGGAGGAACCATGGATTTGGGGGGCATAAAACCAGGAATGCCTGTTAGTGACCTGGCCTTAAAGGCCAACTAGAGCAGACACTGAGTCTCAATTTTCTCACCTATAAAATAGGGACCAAAAGACTTATCTGACAAGATTATTGTCTTCCTTTCTCCCACCCCAAGCAGTGTTAGGCATAGAGAAATGGTTTGACAAACTTACTGAATTAACTTCACATTTTGTTCAAAGCCAGCTCTGAATCTACAGGTAAAATCTCAAGTTCTTCTCCCCTGAAAGATCTTTCTCTAAAGCCTAAAGACAAACTAAGGTCAGCCTTGATGTTGTTACCTAGGTCTCTGGCTCTTTCTCAACCTTTTCTTCCTTGTAGTTCTGGGACGTCCCAGTGGAACCCTGTGTTTTCCAAAAGTGGGAGAGAAATGAACAGGTCCACAGCAACAATGAGGGCAGCTGCCACTCAGCTGAGAGGCTGGACTCCTCTCCCAACTGAGACACCACAGCCCTCGTTATTAATGGATTTGGGGTGGAAGTTACCCAGGTACTATAGATATGCCACACCTCAACGACACGATAAATCTAGGACCCCAGTGCCAGCTTTTAGCTAAGAGGGGAAAAAAAACAGAGAATTCCTAACCTTTTCTCCACCCTCCTTGAAGTCTCAGGAGTCAGCAACTTTTGCCTCTTTCCATTTGATTATAATTGATTTTAACTCATCGTTTAGCAGAGACAACAGGACATCACCGACAACCCTTGACCTACCCTTAGCCCTTCATCTGGCGCTGAAAATGGATTTTGTTTCACTCTCCCATTCTGTATCCTGCAGGTAGGACGAGCAAGGGCTCCCTATTAAGGGGAGTACAGGAGAGCCAGAGTGATGCTATGGCAGTGCCATCGTGGGATAGGGACAGCCGTGCAGGACTGGATGGAATGCAGGGCTCCATTCAATAGGGTATCTGCAGGAGGAGACAGCTCTGCTTCTCTTACTGCCCACATCGTGGTGATATGATTGCTAGTGACAGAAAAGCAATAGTTCCATTAATTTCCTCTAACTTCAACTCGCCTGTCTTTCTACTTATTAAAGCCACAGAGTATCTTCTTTCTCCTTTACCTGGAAAACTCCTATTGTTCCATTACCCCTTTGAAGCCTTGCCTGACTCTAGTTCTACAATGCTTCAAAACTCGTAAAGGAGCCCTGCTCAGGAGAAATATGATGCCTGCCACATGTAAGATTTCAAATTTTTTAATGACTACCGTAAACAAAGTAAAAAGAATCAAATGAACCTAATATTAAGAATACACTTTATTTGCCTGACCAGACAATGCTGCAGTGGATAGAGTGTCAAACTGGGATGCAGAGGACCCTGGTTCAAAACCCCAAGGTTGCCAGCTTGAGTGCAGCGTCACTGGCTTAAGCATGGGATCATAGACATGACCCCATGGTCAATGGCTCAAGCTCAAAGGTCACTGGCTTGAAGCCCAAGGTTGCTGGCTTGAGCAAGGGGTCACTCGCTCTGCTGTAGCCCCCCACCCTGGTCAAGACACATATGAGAAAGCAATCAGTGAACAACTAAGGTGCTGCAACAGAAAAAGAGAAGCTTCTCACCTCTCTCCCTTCCTGTCTCTTTGTCCCTATCTGTCCCTCTCTCTGACTCTCTCTCTCTGTTTCTGTCAAAAAACGAATGCATTTTATTTAACCCAATATAGCAGTTGTTCCTAACCTGGGTTCTATCGAACCCTAGGGGTTTGATGAGTCGGTCTCAGGGGTTTGGAGAAGCCTCTGCCGCAGAGGCCAGAATAAAGTAATACTGTAATTTGTTGTGAGTTCATGCACTTTGTTGGTTTTGTTCTTTGAGCAAGGTGATGTTCATGCTTGGCTCATTTTGTGCACCAGTAAAAAAAACATATACCTATGTCTTGAATTTGGAAAAAGAATCATATTTTATTTATCACTAAAGAAGGATTTGGTGAATGCGCATATGAAACTGGTGGGTTTGGTACCTCAATAAAGGTTAAGAACCACTGCAATATAGCCAAAAAAGTATCAATTCAATGTGTAATCAATACTTTTAAAATAGTAATGAAATACTTTACATTCTTGTTTTTATTCTAAGTCTTCAGAGTAAGTGTACCTTTTACACTGAGACCACATCTCAGTGCAGACTAGCCACACTGCAAGTGCCCAGTAACCACGTGTCACTAATGGATGCTGACTTGGACAGTGCATCCTAATATAACAGCTAGCAAATTAAGGTGAATGGTGTGTTGACAAGTTCATCTGCCCTGTTAGTGTCAGTCCTCAAGAACAGGACCATTAACAGTGACCAACTAACTGCCACTGCATAATAAGTCTTTGAGGAATGATTGGCTGCATTAATAAATCAATGTCACTATTGTTCACTGGTAAAACACCTATGTTGAAGAAGAAGAGAGAAAATAGTTAGGTTTGGAGTTAGGTACTTTTAGTTAGAAGCAACTCCAAGTCTCTTGAATTAGGGTGTTCATAAATACATAAATCAGAAATAAAGATGGGAGCTCAGGGAAAGAACAGAATAAAAAATTAAGGTTACGGAGGCATGGTTTAGCAAGGTCTTCCTTACCACAGAAGGCACAAATACATCCTTCCACGTGAAAATGCGGTATACCGTGTCTAAGGAATATCACAACATGAAATGTAAGAAAATAACCCCATCATGCATATGCTCTGACTACTTCCCTCCTGTGCTAGTTACTTGGAGCAGATCACAGACACATGGGGATGTAGGTGGTATCCATATGCAGTGACCTTCTCTGAGCAGGATCCTCGCCCTCTGTTGAGTCCTCTCTCTTCCTCTTACCCTACTCTTCCAAATGATCAATACCCATCAAACAGAAAAAGGAGTCTATGGCAAACTCCCTCATATTATTAGAGCAGCGCTTCTCAAACTTGTTTTTAGAACAATGTCTATACCTCAGCCAGGGATCTTGGTAGCCTATGGATTCTGACTCATAGCTCTGGGGTGGAGCCTGAGAGTCTACTTTTCTAACATCTCCCAGGTGATGCCAATGCTGCCAGCCCAGGGACCACACTTTGAGCAGCAAGGCATTAGGAATTAGACTTGTGTAAAACACTACCCAAATTTGGGGTTTGATATGTGTAAAAGAATCTCAGAAAGAAAACACTTTAGCTCACAGAAATACAAGAAATTTCAGGGATTGGTTGAGACAAAATCTTCCCTTGAATTCTGTAAATAAACTCACAGAACCAGCTCTGCCTACAGGTAAAGCCATCTGATTAGCAGACGGTAGCTGTGATATAGTACAGATCATGATGGAATTGAGATTTGACTTTGAATCCCACACTGGTTGGCTGCAAGGACCGACTGGGACCACTGTGGAGGCTCAGCTTTGCAGGGGCCCACCACACAGAGCAGGACTTACTTCAGCAGGGCTCTGGTGCCACTGAGCCTGCCCCTTAAGTATGTCACTAGTGGAGGTGTTTCAGTGGTGCCTTGTTGTGGTCTGATGCTGTCCACCAGGTGCACTGGCTCTAGGGCTGTGATGGCAAACCTGTGACACCAGTGTCAGCACTGACACACGTAACCATTTTTGATGACACGTGGCCGCATGCGGCCACATACCAGAGAAGTATGGGGCCACATGCCGAGAAGGACATTTCATCCTTGGCTCCTGCATGGCCAGGTGCAGTAGCCGAGGATAAAACATTTGCTGTAGTGTAGACACTCTGTGCCGGAGCTCTGTAGGCCAAAACAACAGAACTTCGGCACAGAGCGTCTAGTTCTGGAACTTCTGGTTAGGCCGTTTTTCTCGAAGTGACATACCACCCGAGTTATGCTCAGTTTTTGGCAAATTTTGACACACCAAGCTCAAAAGATTGCCCATCACTGTCCTAGGGTCTCCTGAGGGTGCAGGCCAAGGTGAGCAGCCACCTGTGTCTTGTCCAGGGCCCTTTGGCATGAGATATAAAGCAATCTACTGATGGCTGCTACTTGTGCTGGGCTTGGAGGTGCCCAGGAAAGGCCAAGCTGTGAACCAGGACTGTCTGCCACAAGTGCTGGGCCTGGGGCCACTTAGTGAGAGGTATGGGACATGCTGAGGCCAGATGCTACTTGTTTGAGAGATTTTAGGAAATTCTGAAGCCTGAGCCAAGATAGACTATTCATATGGAAAAGACACTGGAAACAGCGTGGGTGGGGTGGGATCTCAGCGAATCACCAGGGCAGGGTGAACAGTGATAGCCAGGGTCATGGAGTCTCAAATACAGCATCCACTGGCGTGGGGCAGCTGGGTTAGGCTTGCTCACTGGTATACCAGCTGGAAGCACTTTGCTTGATTAGTGCATAAGCAGCTAACAGAGGCACATGTGCATGGCCTATATGAAGCTTTGGGTGCTTGCACTAGAGGGAGATGGGGGATTGTGGATGGCGGTTGCCCGTCCACCACTGTGTGGGGCCATGTAATGCTAGTGGCCAAGGCCAGGCAGGTTCACATTGAATTCGGGCAGATGGTAGAAAAACTGCAGAGCCGGAAAGAGTTGGGCCATTTCGTTTAATAAAGTCTCACAATGGCAGACAAGCACACAGAGGCAAACAAACAGCAAAATGGCCCCTCACAGTGGTGGGCAGGCAATCCACGCATCCTCAATCCCCCTGAGCGCAAGCATCCATAGCCTTATACAAGCCATACACACGTGGGCTGCCACGGGCTCATGCACGAATCAGGCAAAGGGCTTGCAGCCAGTAAACCAGCGAGCAAACCAAACACAGCTGCCCCACAACTTCTTTTCTTGGCACTGGAACCCTGGGCTGGGGTCCTGCTGTGAGGCTGGGATCCCTCGCTCCTCAGGAGGAGACTGCCACAGCCCAGATAGTCCTCCCAATTTTTATCTGCCATGTATGGATGTAGGACCAACTTGTTCTGCATCTCTGCCGCTCCTACTAGTCTCGATGTGGCCTCTTCTTTACATCCTTAGTTGTAGGATTTCTGTGCAGCTATATTTCCAGCAACTCTGAATGGTGGTTGTTCTGTAGTTTAGTAGTAATTCTGATGTGGCTGTGGAAGGATGCAAATACCACATTTACCTACGCCACCATCTTCAGAGCATAATTTCCTCTTTACCTATTTTTATATTTCTTTACAGTTGCCATGAGAGCATTTTAATAACCTCCATGGAATTGAAAGTGATGCAGGTAATTGCCATAAGTAATTTACAGACTATTAGCACTAACAAACCTCACCTGTGAAACACCTTGTTAAGCAGTGATCAGCAGAAAACACATAAAAATTGTGTGTAGTGTAAATTTAAGCCCTTTTACCAGTTATGCTGAAGTGAAATGTAATTCCATTACATATGAGTGGTGTACAGATCTTAAAGCTCTTTCTGCTCCAGTCATGGGTGGGCTCAGTGGAAGATGCTCTGGCATGCTAATGAGATCTACTTTCTTCAGAAGAGACAGTCTCACCTCTGGTGTCATTCCTATTATCTGAACTGGCAGCTAATTTTCCACATACGCTTCTTAAGATTATAAATCAGAGCATTTCTTAGCATAAAGTCTCCAGCAATCTGGATTCCACCTTAGATCAGCTTATCACTAACTGTATAACCTTGAGCCTTTTTTAACCCCCTTAGGAATTAACTACTGCAACTAAGAAATAAAAATATTTTATTTGTGCCCTCAAAGATATCTTCCAGCTCTAAAGTTCTTTGATCTTAAACAATTTATGTACTCAGCAACCACTTTTCTGCCTATTTTAACTATTAAAAATATAACTAGGAATTAAAAGTGGGGAGGGAAGACCCATCAAAAGTGTTAGTTCAAAATACAAAGTTTATACATTTTATATGTCTCCCAACCTGGTATGCTGGTGCTCAGAATCAATTTATTCTTTCTTCATACACTGGCCTAGTAACCTGCCCTATTTGCTGGGCTCACAACACATTCAAAGGCCAAGATAGAAGAAACAGACATGAACACTGACAATAAGAAGCAAAAGTCCAAAGGAACAAATAGAAATCTTCAAGAGGGAAGAACTTTATCTGTTTTACTGCTATATCCCCAATCAGACACATAGTATGTACACAATAAATGTTGAATGAATAAGAGAAAGCAATACTGCCCCAGCCAGATAGCTCATGTGGTTATAGCACCATCCTGATATGAAGAGGTTGCCGTTTTGATCTCAGGTCAGGGCACATACAGGAACAAATCAATGTTTCTGTTTCTCTCTCTTTCCCTTTGTCTCACTAAGAATCATACAATAAAATTTTTTTTAAAAATCTTACAAGAAGTAGATAATAATTAAGTCTAGCAGTCAGAAAACACTTAGCACAAGTACAAATGACCATTCACTCCTGAAGAGCCTCCTAAAGACTGTTTGACACACTGCAATTGGTCAAGACAGTGGGGGAACTGTAAACTCTGCTCAGTAAGCTCTCAGTTAGATGGCAAATGATTACATCTGGTTAAGCATGGCAGGCTGAACACAGAGGTTTGTCTCTGCTCCCGCCTAGTGTCTTACTAAAATAAAGGTAAAGTGGTGTGAGAGTGAGTGTGTGTGTGTGTGTGTGTGTGTGTGTGCGTGTGTGTATGCGTGTGTTTATGTGAGATCTCCAAGAGAGGAAGGAATTCACACTGGACTAGAGATGTCAGCAATGTTTGCAAACTAAAATGCATCAAATGAAATCGGTGCTGCAGTCTCCAGTAGGGAACTGAATTGCAGGTGCCCATGAAAAAGCTGAATAACATCTGCCATCCAGGCACATGAAGTGTGAGACTGGGTAGCCACAGCTCAGTGATGATGTTGGTACTCATGGGCTTAATTTCGTCCACATTTCAATAAGTATTTAGAGCCCCAAACTCAGATTCCAACTTCCACAGAGGTAGGGACTCTCCATGGACACATAGTCCTGTGCTTTCAAACCTGGGCAGAGTAGGGGTCTGAGGACAAAGAGCAGACAACACTGGGACAGAAAGATAGGGCTGACACAGAAAGTGACCTACGGAACAAAAATATCTAACGTAAGTCAGAAAGATTCCCTTCAAAATGGATAAGTTTTATGTTAACTTTAGTGCTTAAAGCTTCCATTACATGAAATATTCACTTATGTAGAACAGCTTATTCCCTAGTAATATGAAATTAATGAGCCATCACTGTACATAAAAACTACTGAACTGGCTCAGATCAATGGTCTGTCCTGTCCAGTATTCTGCCATTTACAGGGCATAAAAGATTATAAAATTTGGAGACAGAAGCATCTGGACTTGGGACCTGGTTTCACACTTTGAATTATGGGACTTTGGGGGAAGGTATTTATCTGCTCCTGGCCTCAATTTATTCATCTGTAAAACAATTCTAATAATACCTTTTCCTTGGAGACTGTGTGAAACTTCAGTCAGATGATAGCCTTAAAAATACCTTTCAGACTATAATGTAGTCTAAATAAGTTAATTAGTTTAGCTGAGTAATATTCTAAAGCTTTACAGTTCTTCTCTAGCATGGTTTTCCTGAAGATTATTAACTTTTTTTTAAAGAAATCTGCATCAACTTTTCAATGACTATATTTTTTTTTAATTCCTGAAAATACCTAGAATTTTGATTCTCTGATTTTCTGATGAAATATAGGGTGTGATCAACTTCTAAAAATGGAGAGGGAAATTCACAGAATCTTTTTTTGAAAAATCACATAACCTAACACCTTTCTATACCTTTCCACCTAGAACATGAACTCCTCCAGACTGACCTCTCATCTCAGCTGTGCTCTTAGCAAAGACCTTCTGGACCGGAGTCAAAAACGAACTAGGGGCTAGAAGGAAAAACTAAATAAATTCAATGGTCTGGCTTTGATAGACACTTTCTAGAAGGTTGAATGAAACTCAGGCCATCTCACATATCTTCAGGAGGTAGTCTGCCCCAAAGGGCTATAAGCCAGTGGGTTTGACAGCAGGCTGAGCCGGCTTTGCCATTCCAGGCTCACCGCAGAGGGGTGTCTGGAAGTATGGCATAAAAAAGGAAGAAACACACAGTAAATTTTGGGGTTAACTGTTTAAAAAATATATTTTTTTTTCTACCTCTGTTAGGAGATTATGGCCATAGGAGGGAAGTCAGACAAAAAGCCATTCCTGAATCTGGTTCCACTACCGGCCCTGAAACATTAGCTACTTTCCATCCACAGAGCTTAGTTTGTAAAAATAAGTAGAATGGCATAGATTGGTGTGTTTCAACTGCAGATTAGTCCACCAGAAATTTCATGCCAGTCTGTGAAAGAGTTAATTAGCCCAATGTTGTATAAAGATTAGATAGCCACAGTGTAACACGGTGCTGCCTGGGAAGGAATGGGAAAGCAGAGGCAGCCACCTCAGACTCGGGAATCAGATCTACAATGTCCCGACAGAAGGAGAGCCCTATGTCATCAGTGTAACTCTGGTTCTGACCTGCGGACCCCTTGTGAACAGTGGAAACTGTAGGAATAAGAAAAACAAGAAAAAAATCATACACATAAATGTAACCAACCTCAACTTACAAACTAAATTCCAAAGCAGGTAAGTAAAAATAATGTCAGAAAAGATAGCTAACAAGTTGAATAAAGAGGAGAATACTTATCCTTTTTCTAGATCCTAAATAATAATGCAATCTTCTATAAAAAAAAAATAACCTTAAAATACTAAGATTTCAATCCTCAAAGAAATAAAGAAACAATATCCACATACCAAGAAAAATTAATTATGCAACAAAGGCAAGCAATTATGAACAAAGAACAGAAAAAGATTTCTAAAAGAATGAATTAGAAATACCAAAAATTAAACTGTAATCACTATAGTAAAATAATTTCAGCAGGAAAGGATAATTCAGTATATTAAAAGATTGATTAAGAACACATTGTGTAGAAAATAAATTTTTAAAATAGAAATTGAAGTTGAAATGCATAAGGGAATAAATAGTGAACCACCCACATAGCCCAAAAGGTGTTGCAGAAGCAGAAAATAGAGAAAATTGGTGGTAAATGGAAGATATTTGAAGAAAGATATTGTTGTTGGGGAAAGATTTTCCCTAAACCATTATCTCACACCATTGCATTGGTATTGACCTAATATTTGGCAAAAATATCTCACTGATTATTAGGCAATATATGAAGGTTCGGGCCTTAATTAAAAACATTAGAAAGGAGTTCAAGTAAAAGTAGGAATCTGAGAATGGCAACCAAAAGCCTGAAAATGAAAATTCGCCCTTTTGTAGAACTGTCTTATGGGCCAGCAATTTTGCTTCTGTGCATATATCCAAATAAACCCAAAACACTAATTCAAAGAACATATGCACTCCTATGTTCATTGCAGTGTTATTTACAATAACCAAGATATGGAAACAACCCAAATGCCCATCAATAGACAAATAGAAAAGCAGGATAAAGAAAGTGGTACATATACACCATGGAATATTACTCAGCCATAAAAAATGAAATCTTACCATTTGCAAAAACATAGATGGACCTAGAGGATATTACACTAACTGAAAGAAGTCAAACAAAGAAAGAAAAATACCATACAATTTCACTTATGTGTGGAATCTAAAGAACAAAATAAATGAACAAACAAAATGGAAACAGACTCATAGATACAGAGAACAGACTGATGGTTGCCCAAGGGAAGGGGTGGAGGGAGTGAAAAAGGTGGAAGGACTTAAGAAAGTAAAAAGTGACAGCAACAAAATAGTCACAGGGTTGTAAAGTAAAGCATAGGGAATATAGTCATTAATATTGTAGTAACTATTTATGGTGCCATGTGGGTACTGGAAATGTCGGGGGGGGGGGAGAACACTTTTTAAAGTACATGATTGTCTAACTACTATGCTATACACCTGATACAAAATAATATTGAATGTAAACTGTAATTGAAAAATAAAATTTAAAATAAATAAATAAAATAATGCAAAATTTTCCATTGTGTTTTCGAGTCAAAAATAAGAATTTTAAAGACAAATCTACATACAGTTATTCTTTTAGTACCCCCAGCTCATTCTGTTGCCTAATGACACAGAAGGCTAAATCTGAAAATGCCTAGAAGGAAGAAGAAGTTTTCAAGTTTAACTATGAGCCTAACCCAGGTTTCTTACATATTATTTACAGTAATTCACTGGATGGAGTCAGACAAGTCAACAGCCAGGTCTGAGCCTCAAGGCTGCCAGTTACTGGCCAGGTAATATTGGGCAATTTATTAACCTCCCAGGGCCTTGCTTTGCTTGACTCTAAAAAATGAGTGTAACAATACCTACATCAAAGTGTTGAAGTTAGGATTTAACAAAGTAATGAATAATTTAAAAGAATTTAGCATGTTGTCTGGGGTGTAGTAAAAATGAGCTCTCTTCATTGTTCCTCAAAGGATCATGAAATTTAGAAGGGAAACAAGCTATTAGGGGTAAAGAGCACCAGTAGTTGGTGTTCCTAAAGAAAGGGCAAAGAAAGAGTTGGATGTTTAAGATATAGTAGATCTTTATCTGCACTTTAAATGAAAATTGCTGCAATATCTTTTGTTTTGTCTTAAGAAACTCTGCAAACCTATATCTTCTATTAAATCAACATGTTTCAGCCCAGAGCAGATACTTGATTTTCATCTTGACCCCCCAGTTCCTCTGCGAAGGTGGCTTCTTTCCTGAAGTAGACAGACGGGGCTTGTTGCTCCTCACAAGGCTGAGCCCCATTTTCTCCTGCTGCAATCAGCTCTTGGCAGGGTCACTGTGGCCCCTTGATGCAAGCATTCTAGGGATTCAGGGACCTGAAGGTTCGTGACCCACTGCGGATTCTGGGCTTTGTGAAGGAAAGAATTCAAACGTGAGCCAGCAGAGTTTAAAGTGAGAGTTTTCTAGTGAAGCAGGGGGTGCGGAGGAAGGCTACTCCATGGGCAGAGCTGCCTCCCTAGTGGGATTGACTTCTTTTACTGGGGCTCATTTAATCAAAGGATAAGCCATTCAACAAGGGGGAAGAATATTCAGGATCTTCCTGGGAAAGGAGTGGAAATTTCTCAGAGGAGCTCCATCAGCCATTTTGTGCCTTTATATGAGTTTTCTGTTTCTGATCATGTTGGCTCAGGGCATATAATTTAGTATGCTAATATATTACAATGAGTGCATAATGAGCTTAGGGGTCACCATAAAGTGAAATTAGTTGCCATGTTGCATGGATCTGGTCTTTTGCTGGTTCTAATCCATATATCCATTGGGGGTTGGTCTTACTATCTCCTTGATAATTCATGTAGCCCTCATAGGTTGCAGATGTTTTGCTATATACCTTATCGCACCCTCACTAATCAATAAAAGCTGTGCTGAACTGCTCCACGGACTCAGAATCCAGCTTGAGGGTTTTGTTTGCCTTAGCTTTCGGTCATATCCCAAAGCCCCAGGGTACCTAAATGTCACCACTCCTGTCCCTGTGGTTTTTCTTCCCAGTATTTTTTCCCTCCCTGGTATAAAAATAATAATTCGTTAAGACAGAAACCATACGTAACATTAACTAGTGAGTATATGAAGACTAGCATAAAAAGATGGGGGTGCTCTATTTCCTTAAGAAACAGAAACACTAAAACAGTGGTTTTCAACATGTGCCCTTGGACCAGCAGCATCTCTTATCACCTGAAAAATTTTTGGAAACACAAATTCTTAGGCCCCACCCAAGACCTGCTGAGTCATAATCTCTGGGGAATGAAGCCCAGCTATCTGTCTGTGGTTTAGCTAGCCCTCCAAGTGAGTTTGATGCATACTTACCCCAGAGAGCCACTTAAAAGAAAACACATAGGTTTTTAATGGTGTAAAGCCAGTAGTCAAGGCTACTATCACAGCAGCCCGACCCACACAGGTTCGCATTGGATTCGGACAGATGGCAATGAAACACCGGAGCCAAAAACTGGTGAGCCATCAACTTTAATTCTAGCTTGCACCCGGCGGGCAAGCAAAAACACACACTGGGCTCCAAAACCCTTACATTCAGTGCTCACAAAGCTACTGACTTATCCGAGTTTCCTAGAATCAAAGGTTTCTAGCTCACCAGACTTATTCACCACTGTTTCCCATCTCCTGCACAAACTCTTAACAAACTGGTTTCTTCCTCAGCACTCTGCCATCTTGGCTACTTCTCCTCCACATGGCCTTAGTCTGCTCTCCTCTCTAATACTAATCTCAGGAACCCAGGAACCGAGAGAGAGAGAGACAGAGAGAGATCCCGGACTGCCCCAGTTTATAGCATAGAAAATCCAAACCTTTAATCCAATTATACATAAAGAAAGTCTCTGATACAAAGCCACCCATCTGAGGCATAATGGGATTCCTCAGGAGAGTGCACCACCCTACATCATCCAATCAGTCAAGGGTGTGGGGAAGAGCTTACTCTTAAACTAAGCCTTAGGCTATAATGACCTGGCCTGCCTACATTACAGCTTTTCCCCCACAGCCATCTCAAGCATAAGGGCAAATAATATCACCTGGATGACGGGCTTCCATGTGGGCAGCGCCATCTTTAACAAAGTGAGCATATTATATTTTATCTGCCGAACAAATGGCAACTGAAAGGAATCACACTAGGCAAAAAGGAAGCTTTTTATCAGAGAACTAATAGCATTTGACAGTATTAAAGGTTGAATTGTGAGGACAAAAGAAAACAAGAGGAGTCACAGTCAGAAAAGCTTCATGTAATTACTTTCCAGCATTCATCTTCCCTACTCAGCTCTAAGCTTCAAGAAGTCAAGAACCACTGTCTTGTTCTTAGTGCAGGGATATAATAGTCAGTATAGGCTCTGTTATTCCATAGTAACAAAACAGCCCTAAATGTCAGTAGCTTTAAACAACAAGGGCTTATTTTCCACTAGCATTACACATTCATCAAGGATTGGTAAGGTTTTTCTTCATGTCATTTCTACTTCAGAGGGACAAGGAAGCCACCACTGGGAGCACTGCTGGCTGCTGGAGCAAAGGGCAAGGGATCATGGTTTTTGAAGTTTCTTTCCAGCAATGGCACTTTTCACTTCTGCATACATTTTATTGTCCAAAGGCATATGGCCAACCTGAGTTCAATAGGACAAGGTAGTTTGCCCTCCCATTTACCTAAGGGAAGAGAACTAAATATTTGTAAACAGCGAAAACTACACAAGGAATATCAGCTCTTCTCATCTTATTGTCCTCATTTGGCAGTTAAGGAATCAGAGCTCTAGAGAGGTTACATAATTTGTCCAAACACCCTTAGCAGATAAATATCAGAGCTGAATTTCTGTTTGTCTGATTCCAAAGCTCATGCTGATGAACATTGTGCCTCACTGTTAGATGTAGAAAGAATGGGAAGGGGAAAAGGTTTTGTGAGAGATGAATTCAACTTTAAATGGTTGTGGGACTTTAAAGTCGAAATCTCCTGAGCAACTCAGATAGACAAGAGAATTAAAGAGGTACATTAATTGGGAACTTTTAATGGAAACTAAATACAGTAAAAGGGATAAAGAAGGTCACTACATAATGATAAAGGGAGTAATCCAATAGAAGGATATAACCATTATAAATATTTATGCACCTAATATAGGAGCACCTAAATATATATGGCAGATTTTGATGGAAATAAAGGGAGGGATCAACAGCAATACTATAACAGTAGAAGATTTTAATATTCCACACACAGCAGTGGATAGATTCTCCAGATAGAAAATTAACAAAGAAAGAGTAGCTTTATGTGACACACTAGATCAGGGGTCCCCAAACATTTTATACAGGGGGTCAGCTCACTGTCCCTCAGACCATTGGAGGACCAGACTATAAAAAAATCTATGAACAAATCCCTATGCACACTGCACATATCTTATTTTAAAGTAAAAAAACAAAACGGGAACAAATACAATATTTAAAATAAAGAACAAGTAAATTTTTTTAATTTTTTTATTTTTATTTTATTCATTTTAGAGAGGAGACACAGAGTGGGGGGGGGGAAGGGGGAAGGAGCTGGAAGCATCAACTCCCATATGTGCCTTGACCAGACCAGTGCAGGGTTTTGAACTGGAGACCTCAGTGTTCCCAGGTTGACACTTTACCCACTGCGCCACCACAGGTCAGGCAAAGAACAAGTAAATTTAAATTAATAAACTGACCAGTATTTTAATGGGAACTATGGGTGTGGATGCATCCTGTGGTCCTCTCACTGACCACCAGTGAAAAAGGTGCCCCTTCTAGAAGTGCGACAGGGGCAGGATAAATGGCCTCAGGGCTCACGGGCCGTAGTTTGGAGACCCCTGCACTACATCAACTGAATTTAATAGATATCTTCAGAACCTTTCACCCCAAAGCAGCAGACTATATGTTCTTTTCAAGTGCTCATGGTACATTCTCTAAGACAGACCACATGTTAGGACACAAAACAAGTCACAATAAATTTGAGAAGATTGAAATCATATCAAGCATCTTCTCTGATCACAATGGCTTGAAACTAGAAATCAACTACAGTAGAAAAACTGAAAAGCATTCAAACACTTGGAAGCTAAATAGCATGTTATTAAATAACGAATGGGACAACAATGAGATCAAGGAAGAAATCAAAACTTTCCTTGAAACAAATGAAAATGAACATGCATAACCCAACATTTATGGGACACAGCAAAAGCAGTCCTGAGAGGGAAGTTTATAGCATTACACGCATACCTTAAGAAGCAAAAAAACCTCTAATAAACAACTTACCCCTTCACCTAAAAGAACTATAAAAAGAACAAAAGAGGAAGCAGAAGGAAGAAAATAATAAATATCAGAGTGGAAATAAATGACATGGAGGCTAAAAAATAATACAAAAGATAAATAAAACCAAGAGCTGGTTGTTTGAAAAGGTAAACAAGATTGACAAACCTTTAACCATACTCATCAAGAAAAAAAGGGAGAGGACTCAAATAAATAAAATTAGAAATGAAAGCAGAGGAGTAACAATAGACAACACAGAAATACAAAGGATTGTAAAAGAATACTATGAAGATTTATATGCCAAAATATTGGACAACCTAGGTGAAATAGATAAATTTCTAGAAACATACAATCTTCCAAAACTCAATCTGTAAGAACCAGAAAACCTAAACTGACCGATTACAACAAATGAAATTGAAACAGTTATCAAAAAACTCCCAGCAAATAAAAGTCCTGGACCAGATGGCTTCACAGGTGAATTGTACCAAACATTCAAGAAGAACTAACACCTATCCTTCTCAAGCTGTTTCAAAAAATTTAAGAGGAGGAATGACTTCTAAGAAGAACTAGCACCTATTCTTCTCAAGCTATTTCAAAAAATTTAAGAAGAGGAATGACTTCTAAGCCCCTTTTATGAGGCAAGCATTATTCGCATTTCAAAACCAGGTAAAGACACTACAAAGAAAGAAAATTATAGGCCAATATCCCTGATGAACATACCATATTTCCCCATGTATAAGATGCTCCCATTATAAGATGCACCTTAATTTGTGGGCCCAAAATTTGGGAAAAAAAGAATGTATTACATACAGTTATTGAACTCAAGTTTTATTCATCATAAAATTTGTACAATTCTTCATCACTGTCAAAACTCCCATCCATTAGCTTGTCCTCATCTAACTCTGATGAGGAATCTTTGTCTTCAATAATGAGCACAAAAACAACTGCAAAAAAGCAAGAAATGCAAGTAAAAATTATCTACAATCACTATATAAGATGCATCCAGTTTTTAGACCCCAAATTTTTCCCAAAAATGTGTGTCTTATACATGGGGAAATATAGTAGATGCTAAAATTTTCAACAAAATATTAGCAAACCGGATCCAGCAATACATCAAAAAGATCATACATCTTGATCAAGTGGGATTTATTCTGGGGAGGCAAGGCTGGTACAACATTTGCAAATCAATAAATGTTATTTATCACATAAACAAAAAGGATAAAAATCACATGATTATATCAATAGATGCAGAAAAAACATTTGACAAAATCCAGCACCCATTTATTATCAAAACTCTCAGCAAAGTGGGAATACAGGGAACATACTTCAACATAATAAAGGCCATTTATGACAAACCAACAGCCAACATCATATTTAATGGGCAAAAATTAAAAGCAATCCCCTTAAGATCAGGAACAAGGCAGGGTGCCCCCTTTTACCACTCTTATTCAACATAGGTCTGGAAGTCCTAGCCACAGCAATCAGATAAGAAGAAGAAATAAAAAGAATTCAAATTGGAAAAGAAGTAAAACTATTATACATAAAAAAAATCCTAAAATCTCAGTCAAAAAATTACTAGACCAGTTCTGGCCAGTTGGCTCAGCATGTGGAAGTCCCAGGTTCAATTCCCAGCCAGGGCACACAGGAGAAGCACCCATCTGCTTCTCCACCCTTTCTCTTCTCCTTCCTCTCTATCTCTTTCTTCTCCTCCCACAGCCAGGGTTCCATTGGAGCAAAAGCTGGCCCAGGCACTGAGGATGGCTCCATGGCCTCTGCCTCAGACACATTTTTCTTTTCTTTTCCCCAAATGGTTTGGGAAATTGATGACTCCCATGACAGACACAGCTATCGGTACTCAATATTTATTTTTCTTATCTTCCTTAGTAAATGGCTCATGTTTTTTCAGAGTGGCAACGACCCACTTAAATCTTTGTTTTCTCAACTCTCTCCCCTTACATTTCTAGCCAAAGAGCTATCAGTGGCCACAGATTTGTGTCTTAGTTGGCAAATGGGGATATCCTGTAGGAACTCATGTTGGGGTTGGGAATTTCCCGGCATTGCAATGGCTCTCCTCCACATAAAGAGAGCCATAGTGGCAGAGGAGGGGATGTAGAAGGGATCCTGACTGATTGAGTTGATCAAGACTTGCAATCTTCTGCTTAGAACATAATTTTCCTGGTCACACTTTTCTCTCTTCCTGCTTAATTCTAAGGGCACCATTTTATGACTAAGAGAAACAAAATCATCTCCTCTAATCTAATAATCTATGCTCAAGACCACAGAATCACAAGGTTCTTAGGGGATGTAGATGATGGGCTTCTTTCAGAGAAGAGTGTTTATTCTGAAAACTTCTCAAAAATAACAAAGAATTATTCTTAAACACCTGTTTTCAGTTCTATGACATCTTCACCTCTGCTATGTCGATTGACTCTTTGATGTTCGATATGTGACACATAAAGAGAAATACTCGTTATTACTACTTAATGCTTAATTTGTTCATTGTATCACTTTATTTTAAAATTAACATTCTTCTCAAGGATTAAACAATCACTATTCTGTGTTTTCAAATAGTACTTTCATAATTAATAGCTGAGCTTGGTATCTAACAAATTAGATTCCCCTGAACTAATTGGTTATAAACTGATTTAGTAAGATGTTCTAAATAGTTAATTAAAATTGTGATTCAGTATTTTATCAATTTGCTGAAAAACCAAACAAAATAAAACCTAAAACCTCTTTTTTTTTTTTTAATTAACAGATTCTGCCTCAGGTTTATTTGTATAAACAACACAGAAGGACACCAGCCCAGGGGTCACACCAGTCCTCATATTAGCAGATAGAGGCCTCTACTATAGAGCCTCCAGGGGACCCGGGAACTGTTGAAAGCCTTAGTCTGAGCCAGGGACTGAGCTGGAGCTGCAACCACTGCCACAGCCTGGGCCTGGATATGAGCCTTGACCTTGGACTTTGGCTTGCAGAGCCCAAGGCTCTTGGCAATGCAGGAACAAGCATGTTTCCTAACTTTGAGTTGAGCGATGTATGCAGGTCAATTGAGCTTGCAGCTCCTGCCCTTTGGGATCTTCAGCTTCACCCCGTTGGGTTTTACAAGAGCCTTGATTATCCCAGCATGTGTGGTCACGGCCTTGGTGTCATTGGCCTGCATCTTCTTCAAGCTCTTGTTGTGCTTCTTGACAAAGCCCTTATTCCTAAAGAACTTGGGGTCTACCCCCTTAAGAGATGCATATTTGTATGATTAGGATTTCTTAATGTTGTTTCTGTGCCATTTGGGGGACTGGTTGTGCGTGGTGCGATTCTTGGGTTTGGCCATATCTGCACCGAGCTCACGGCTCACGAAGCACAGGAGACTACAAGAGCAAGAAAACATTCTTTAAATAATTTTGATGATAATTTCTGTATGGCCAGGGGCCACCATCGCGGCCATTTACATGCAGGTTCTCATTGAATTCAGGCAGACAGTAAAGAAATGGCAGAGTCAAAGGATGATGGGCCATTCTGTTTATTGGTATCTCACCAAGACAGGCAAGCCTCGAGAAAAGCCAAGGGAAAAGCAGAAAACCTGTGTAAAGCCAGTAGCCACAGCCACCATCACAGCCGCCTGGCCCATGCAGATTCGCATTTGATTTGGACAGACAGTAATGAAACAATGGAGCCAAGAACTGGTGGGCCATTATCTTTAATCCTAGCTTGCTCCTGGCGGGCAAGAAATACACACAATGGGAAAACACTTCCCTTTCCATTCAGAGCTCCCAAAGCCACTGACATACCAGAGTTTCCTAGAATCAAATATTTCTAACCTCACGAGCCTTATTTACCTCTGTTCCCCATCTTCTCTCTGCACAAACTGGCTTCTCCTTCAGCACTCCACCATCTTGGCTGCTTCTCCTCTCCTCCACATGGCCTTTCTCTGCTCTTGCTCCATGGGCTCTTCCTAGAACGTAATCACTTTTTCCCAGAACAACATGATCTCTCCTTTTAAAACCTTTTGGAGCAAAAGCCCTCCCCCAACACACATTAATATAATCACACCCAATCCCAAGCAAGAAGTGAAACTAATATTATCACATGGGCAACAGGCTTCCATGTGGGCAGTGCCATCTTTAACAAAGTGAGCATAATATATTTTATCTGCCCAACAGCCTGCTTTTCCCATAGAGGGCAAGGGATCAGAAAGGCCCCTGCAATGCTGATAGCAGGAACCAAGAGAGAAAACCCTTGGTCTGTCTCACTTTATAGTGTAAAAAGTTAAAACCTTTAAGCCAATATACAGATAAGGAAATCTCTGATACAAAGCCATTTATCTGAGGCATAAATGGGATTCCTCATAAGAGTGCACCATCCCCTATTATGCAACAACAGTCAAGGGTGTGGAAAAATGCTTAGTTTTGAGAAGACCTTAGTATCAGAAGGGAGGGAAAGGCTTAGTCCTAAAACTAAGCCTTAGGCCAGTGATGGGCAATCTTTTGAGCTTGGTATGTCAAAATACACCAAAAAACCGAGCATAACTCAGGTGGTGTGTCACTTCGAGAAAAACGGCCTAACTGGAAGTCCCAGAACTAGATGCTCTGTGCCGGAGTTCTGTTGTTTTGGCCTACAGACCTCTGGCACCGAGCGTCTACACTACAGCAAATGTTTTATCCTCTGCTACTGCACCTGGCCATGCAGGCACTGAGCATGAAACGTTCTTCTCAGCATGCGGCCCCATACTTCTCTGGTATGTGGCTGCATGCAGCCGCATGTCTTCAAAAATGGCTATGTGTGTCAGTGCTGACACGCGTGTCATAGGTTCGCCATCACGGCCTTAGGCTATAATGACTTTTCCAGCTTACAGCCTGTCTCCCACACCCAAAGCAAGCAAACATATATATCATATTTACAAAGTTATTTGACCAACACTTTCACTTTAAATTGGTTACAAAGGTGCTCAAATCAAGGTGAATTCTAATTTTTTCATACATTCTTATGCTTCTTCCTCCCCAGGATTTGTGTTTTTATGTCTGTAAAGCCTGTAGCCGGGGTCAGGATCACAGCCGCCTGACCCATGCAGGTTCGCATTGGATTCGAACAGTCGGTAATGAAACACAGGAGCCAAGAACTGGTGAGCCATCAGCTTTAATTCTAGCTTGCACCCGGTGGGCAAGCAAAAACACACACTGGGCTCCAAAACCCACACATTCAGTGCTCACAAAGCTACTGACTTATCCGAGTTTCCTAGAATCAAAGGTTTCTAGCTCACCAGATTTATTCACCTCTGTTTCCCATCTCCTCTTGCTCAAACTCTTAACAAACTGGCTTCTTCCTCAGCACTCTGCCATCTCGGCTGCTTCTCCTGGCCTTCATGTGGCCTTACTCTGCTCTCCTCTCTAATACTAATCTCAGGAACCCAGGAACAGAGAGAGCGAGAGAGCAAGCTCCCGGGCTGCCCCAGTTTATAGCATAGATAATCCAAACCTTTAATCCAATTATACACACAAGAAAGTCTCTGATAATGGGATTCTTCAGGAGAGTGCACCACCCTACATCATCCAATCAGTCAAGGGTGTGGGGAAGAGCTTATTCTTAAACTAAGCCTTAAGCTATAACAACCCGGCCTGCTTACAACTTTTCCCCCACAGCCATCACAAGCATAAGGGCAAATAATATCACCTGAGTGATGGGCTTCCATGTGGGCAGCACCATCTTTAACAAAGTGAGCATATTATATTTTATCTGCCGAACAATGTCTTACCAATGTTTCCCAAGACTGAAGTAGTTTTGCTAATCACAAAGGAAAAAGAATAACATCTCAAATCAGTTGAAATAGCAGGTTCTACAATTTTGTACCTGGTAAGATCTTGGTTGACCAGGGGTCCTGATTGTATAGACCACTGTTGATATAAATCCAATCCTTGGGGCATTAGGCTAAGTCTCTTTTTATAATAAAGTTTTACATATTACCTCATGAGGCTTTTAAGTCTCTGCATTTCATATAGGTTTCAAACACCTGAAATGTGTTGCTTTCTCAAAAATTGTAGCCCTTCTGGCGCTGCTGGGAACTACTGGTGTCACATGGAAAAACTGCTCAAGACACAAACTGTTGTCAAGAGAAGAGGGAGAGGCAGTCAAGAGAAACTAACCTCCCAAGTCTCCTTCTCCCGAGCTTTTATTGATCAGAAGCAAAAACTTTTTTTACAAGAAACAAAGGCTGCAGGAGTGCAGGGGAAGAAAATCATTTGATAAGGGGAAAGAATGACTAATAGACTTCTTGCTGATATGGGAAAAGAGCTAGTTTCAGTCAGTACATTCTTTTCCTTTTGCTAATTAACAAATACAAAGAAAGGAGCAATCTAGAACCTCTAGGCTATTTTCCTAAAGACAGTTCACATGCATTCCTTTGTGTCTGCACAAAGGTCACTCACTCACACAGTTTCTTGGTGTTTGCATGCAAGAAACCTGCTTCTCTGTGTTTGCAGTGGGGGGCACATTCACATCACCATTCAAACTCAGGGCTTTTTAACTAAAGTTCTCCAATCTAAGTTATAGAGAGTCCAAGATTAGATGGGTCATCTCTACAAAAAATGCTGAATCTTTGAAAGCTGACCTTTTTATGCAATTATAGTTTACTTTTGTAAAGCCAGTAGCCAAGGCCACCATCACAGCAGCCTGGTCAATGCAGGTTCACGTTAGATTCGGACAGTCAGTAATGAAACAACGGAGCCAAGAACTGGTGAGCCATCAGCTTTCATTCTAGCTTGCACTTGGCGGGCAAGTAAAAACACACACTGGGCTCCAAAACCCACTCATTCAGTGCTCACAAAGCTACTGACTTATCCGAGTTTTCTAACATCAAAGGCTTCTAGCTCACCAGACTTATTCACTTCTGTCCGGTAGCACCCCCGGGGCAGGGGCCAGAAAGTCCCTCATATCTTTGGTATTTCTGCAATTACTAACCTTTAGCACATACACCCTGTCCGAAAACACAACAGAAATTCCTCAACCTTTAGCGTCCCTAGTTACGCAAACCACCTGCAGGCCGAAACCACAGTGGAAATTCCCCAGCCAGCCTAAAGGGGTATAAAAATCTCGAACCCCACCAGTTAGGCGCGGCTTCTCTGGCTCACTATTCTCTGAGTCACTGAACCCGCCCAAAGGTTCCAATAAAGTTGGACTTTTAACTATTTGTTACTTTGTCTCATTTCATGCGGGTCGGACCTTACAACTTCTGTTCCCCATCTCCTTCTCCAGCACAAACTCTGCTCAAACTGGCTTCTCACTCAGCACTCCACCATCTTGGCTGCTTCTCCTCTCCTCCATGTGGCCTTAATCTGCTCTCCTCTCTAATACTTACCTTAGGAACCGAGAGAGAGCAAGCTCCCAGTCTGCCCCACTTTATAGAGTAGATTCAAAACCTTTAATCCAATCTACGAACAAGGAAGTCTCTGACACAAACTCACTTATCTGAGACATACTGGGAAGATTCCTCATGAGAATGCACCACCCTACATCACCCAATCAGTCAAAGGTGTGGGGAAAAGCTTACTCTTAAAACTTGCACGTGGGCAACGCCATCTTTAACAAAGTGAGCATAATATATTTTATCTGCCCAGCAATTTTTAATATTTTTTATTGGTTTCAGGTGTGCAGCATAGTGATTGGTCAATCATACACTTTGCAAAGTGTTCCCCCCAATATTTCTAGTACCTACCTGGCACCATATTTATTACAATATTATTAACTATGTTCCCTATGCTGTCCTTTATTCCCTGTGACTGTTCCTTGACTACAAATTTGTACTTCTTAATCTTTTTGCCTTTATCACCCAGTCCCCTAATCGCTCTCCCCCCTGGCAACCATCAGTCTGTTCTTTCTGTGTCTATGAGTTTGTTTCCGGTTTGTTTGTTCATTTATAGTGTTTTTTCAATTATACCTATAAGTGAAATTACATGGTATTTGTCTTTCTCTGATTTATTTCACTTATAATACCCTCTAGGTCGGATGGTTGATATTCATTTTTTTAATGTTTATTTTACTGATTTTGGAGAAAGAAAGGGAAAGAGAGAGAGACAGCAATATCAATCCAATTCTATATGTGCCCTGACCAGGGAATCAAACCAACAACCTCTGTGCTTCAGAATGATGCTCTAACCATCTGAGCTATTCAATCCGGGCTGATATTCTTAGGATGAAGGTATTAAATGTCTCTGTAGATATTAATTGGAAATTTATGTAATAAATAAAAATTAAATACATTCTATCATACCTACCTTTTATTACTTATATCTTTTGATACTTTATACTAACTTTCCATTTTGATATTTTAATTATCTTATTGCCTTAATGAGAATAATTATCATTCTCTATTTGATGCTCAAGTTGTCTAAACTTAGCCAGTAGGAGGCCCTTTGAGTTGGTCCCTTTATTCTTTCAGCACTCCCTTGAATATTTTTGAGAAAGTGAAAATCAGCCCTGCTGGCTGTCAAGCTATGATAAACAATTTTTAACAAACATAGTCATAGACATAATGCAGCCAGAGGAAAAAAAGATCTGAGTCATTTTTCTTTCTTACCAATAAAATCATTTCGGCATAAACACAAATCTTGTAAATTCCTCCCAGCTCCCTTTTTACCCAAACACCCAAGTATTGTGTTCTTCCTTGCTCAGCAAGCTAAATATATCTAAATAAGTTCCCGGTGGCCTTTGACGAGTGGATTTGGACACTTGAAAGCCTCCTTGCTTTCTAACAACAGCCAGACATGTTCCAGACCCATCCTTTATTTTTCTGTCCAAGACATGGGGAATGAGCTACTCTTCAAGATCTAGTTCTTTTAGTGGCTACCAGCAACAAAGGTGAAAATCTGGGTATAAGAAGCACATGTGAGAGTTAGTAATGAGAAAAATTGCTGCTGTTGAAATTAAACTTTCCATTGGCCACTTTTTAGCTGGACTATCTCTCTTTTTTTTAAGGCTATGGGTTTGTATTGCCTTTGCAATCTGGCATGGTTTCTTGCTGTACCCAACTTTCTTTTAGTCCATGGTTTTATTAATTACTAAGACTTACTTTTTCTCTCTTTCTCTCACATGGATTTTTGGAGGTTTGGGTCTGGCTGATCACAGTTCTACTAACAAAAAAAAGAGCAGGCAGTGGCCAACTGGCCCAGCTGATTAGAGCATTGTCCCAACATGTCAAGGTTGCAGGTTCAATCCTCAGGGCACGTACAAGAACCAACCAATGATGGCATGAATAAGTGGAACAACAAAATTGATGTTTCTCTCTCTGTGTGTGTGTCTCTCTCTCTTGCCCTTTCTCTCTCTCTAAAAATTACTAAATTAAAAAAAAAAAACAGGAGAACAAATACAGTCTTTGATTTAAGAAAAAGCTATATTACAGAATGTTTTCTGTGGGCATTGTTGAATTGAATCCACTACCTGAATTGAATCCATCACATATATTAAATGAATGGAAGACATCCTACCAGATGAGCAGTACTAACTTGATGTTCCTACCACACAAGGTGGGGGGGGGGGAGAGAGAGGAGCAAGTGAGGAGGGAGGAAAGAAAAGAAAAGGAATAGCAGAAAAAAAGGAGAGCAAAAATAAGAGAGAGTTATTTCCTTGTATGTAAAAAGGAGGCCTGTAATAACTAAATAATTATGTTGTCAACAGGATTAAATCTAATCCCATCTGCAAGTGCCAAACATAGGTAAAGGTACATAAATGGCAGCTGACAAAGGATGCTTATCGTTCAACAGCTTTGAACATAGTTTTCCTTTATTCTCTAGGGTCAATTTCTAGAATTAGGGATTCTGAGCACAAGAGTATATAGCTTAAATTTTTAATATGTACTGTCAAATAATCCTTTAGAAAATTTGTAAATATTTTAAAACTTTTTCATTCCAAGATATGAAAAGAACTCACTATTTTTATTGTTACTTCTTTCTGAATTTAATCTTGTCAAAGTTACTTATAGACATAATTTAGAGTCAGATAATTCTGAGTTTTTTTTGTTTTGTTTTATATAAACAGCCCCTTGTGCTACCTCTGCCCCCACCCATACCACCATTCCTGCTCCATTTAGGCAGTTATTTTTAGTGCAAAATACTCAGTTAAGTATTTCAATATTTTCCTCCATTTTACTAAGCAATATGATTATTTAAGGAGTTTTTGAGGTTTCCTTTATATCATTATCTATCGGTTTCCTGTATTAATTTTATTTCACATCAATGCCTTTCTTCCTAACCACAGCCACCAACATTTTCCTACCTGCCCAGTATGGATGTTTATCATTTACATTATATCAATATTCAGTGTTAACATTACTATAACCTAGTGATAGGCTCAGAAAGAATTAGTTTGCCTTCCTCATCTTTACATGGATGGATCCTGCACTCTGGGGCTATCACTACCTCCCCTCCAGTGCACTCCCCATTCTTCTCACTCATTTGTCCCTCAAATGTTTCTTCAATCACACCATGCCTCTCCTCAAAGCATATCATTAATCTTTGGAATAAATATGAGTCTTTACAATCTAATACCACCTCAAATGTCAAAGCACACTCCTCCCAAACACTAAAGGAAGAGTTTACTGAATCCACACAAGTCTCCTCTACAAATCTAGTCCCCAGAAGCTCTGAGGATTTGAAAATGCTTTTGTTGAAAATTCTCTTTTCCATCAATTCCTTCCACAGCATATTTATGTGCATCTTTCCTGTCTTCCAAAGCTCAAACCCCTTTCTTTCTTTTTCCAAACCCACCTCTTTCAAAATGTTTTTCCTAACATATATTTATTTTTTCCTGAGATAACTCCTTTCGTAGAGATGCTATTTATATTGATATTTAATCATGCTCTTCTTTTGTTTGTAACTTCTTAAGGTTAAGAAACTGTGTAATTCATTTGTTTCTAATACTGGAATTAATCTTTGGGTGTGTCCCACACATGGGTTTCACAGTGGGGTGATCAAATCAGACCATATAAACTATATGCACTAATTTTTTAAAGTGCTGATAAAAACTTCTGTGAAAAACACACCCACTTTATTACTGTCCATAACTGAGGTTCGAAGCTGTACAAATATTTATGATTATTTATAGGTGAGGAGACAGTGAAATGTGATAACTGATATGATGTAATTTTATACCCAATGGTTAGTAAAGTCTAGGGAAGCTTGGGCTTCACATATTGAGGTGGTAACAGAATGGGAAAAATTCCTAACACCAAGGGTGACATTCTTATTCCTGAGTCATTATCTCACTCTACCTGCAGACAAGAATCAGTGATTCATCCTCTGGGTTCTGAAGAATTGGTTGTACATTTCTAACCAAATGAGATGGCGCAGGTTATAACAGCTCAATCGCCAGAGAAACAGTTTATCTATACCAGAAAATTTTCCCAGAACAAATTTCTAATTTATCATCAGAGATTTATCCTGAAGTGGAGAGAAATATATGGACATAAAGACATGTAAGCACATATATCTTGCTATTCATTAAGTAGGAATAGTAAGAGTGTGTGGATCTGTATATCATATACATTAGGGATCATTTGCTACTATAATCACAGGTAGGTTTTTAAAGTAATATTTGATTTTGATAATCTCATTTGACATTCCAATTACATTTTTAGAAGGAAATAAATGTAAAAGAATAGGGCTTTTATTGGTTTTGATTTCCACTTGAGTTTTATAATGATAAACTTAGAGATGTCTTTGTCTTCTTTGGAGAGTAAGATAAGATGTATAATGAATCAGATGACAGTAAGTCTAGACCAGGGGTCCCCAAACTATGGCCCACGGGCCACATGCGGCCCTCTGAGGCCATTTATCCAGCCCCTGCCGCACTTCTGGAAGAGGCACCACTTTCACTGGTGGTCAGTGAGAGGAGCACAGGATGCATCCGCACCCATAGTTCCCATTGAAATACTGGTCAGTTTGTTGATTTAAATTTACTTGTTCTTTATTTTAAATATTGTATGTGTTCCCAGTTTGTTTTTTTACTTTAAAATAAGATATGTGCAGTGTACATAGGGATTTGTTTATAGTTTTTTTTTATAGTCTGGCACTCTAATGGTCTGGGGGACAGTGAACTGGCCCCCTGTGTAAAAAGTTTGGGGACCCCTGGTCTAGACTATAATGACACTGACAATCTCCCTATGATGTTATGCAACACGTGGGCATGCTGGATGCCTGGACTAAGCATAATCCTAGTGACTTAATCCTAGTTTTGGTTTGTTTGAAAATACTATTCTGTGTAGTTCTCTCATCTACCATGTGCGCTGTTGAATTGTTTCATTATAAATGACTAAAAAGCCAACTCAGACTTTCCATTTGGTTTAGGTGCTGTCATTTGATTTTGAGCTTGAGAGTTGTGAATATGTCACTTAATATTGGCTTCTTGAATGATTTTATTGCCACTCAAAAAGTCTGTTAACAGAAACTAAAATAAAATTTATTTAATTTTCTTTTTAAATTATACTGACTGTTGCCCTGGCCAGATAGTTCAGTTGGTTAGAGCTTCATCCTGAAGCATAGAGGTTGCCTGTTCAATCCCCAGTCAGAGCACATACAGAAACAGATTGATGTTCCTGTCTCTCTCTCTGTCCCTTCCTTTGCTCCCTTCCTCTATCACTAAAATCAATAAATAATTTTTTTTTAAATAATTAGACTGTCTAGTTGAATTTTATAATTTAGTAGTTAAAAAAGAGAGAAGAGCCTGAGCAGGCGATGGTGCGGTGGATAGAGCATCGCGACCGGGACGCGGAGGACCCAAGTTTGGGACACCGAAGTCACTGACTTGAGCAAGGCTCACCAGCTTGAGCCCAAGGTCACGGGCTTGAACAAGGAGGTCACTCAGTCTGCTGTAGCCCCCAGGTCTGGGCACATATGAGGAGGCAATTGATGAGCAACTAAAGTGCCCCAGTGGAGAATTGATGCTTCTCTTCCTTCCTGTCTGTCTGTCCCCCGTCTGTCCCTCTCTCTGTCTCTCTCTGTCAAAACAAAATATAAAAGAAATTAAAAAATTAAAAAAGAGAAAATATATATAATTGAAATAATTGTGTTTAAAGAAATTATTTTCCAGTATATAAAACATCACAAATAAATTATTTAAATGTGTGAGCAGTTTAAATAATGAAATAAAGATTTTCTTTATATATTTCTATTTGAACCCACGATAATCATGTCATCACTACAAAATCTTGACCTTATTAGTTCCCATCACTTGTGTTGTATTCTGTGTTTAACCCAGAGTCTAACACATGTCAAATTGGTGCTTAATAAATGTTTTCCAATTTCAAGGATTATTTGGAATGGAGAATTTATTTTTAAAGCCATAGTAAATTGTTCAATGTTTTCAAGCTTATTTAAAATAAAGACCAAAATAGCTTTTATATAAATTTATATATTTGAGCTGAATTGAAACATAGTTTAAGACCAAATGAACTAACCCAGAAAGTTACCTATCAGTTGCAGAGTGACATCAATACAGGTTGTAGTAATACCTGCCTGCAAGTTGAGGTTGTAGTATCAGCCCATTCCAAAATCATAATCTAATACTCTTCATGGCTTTTAAAGAATATAACTTTTATTAGAAAATTTTTCCCATAAAACTAATTTTTTTTTTTACAGGGACCGAGAGATAGTCAGAGAGGGATAGACAGACAGGAACGGAGAGAGGTGAAAACATCAATCATTAGTTTTTTGCTGCCGTTGGGACACCTTAGTTGTTCATTAGTTTCTCGTTGCCCTTGCGACACCATAGTTGTTCACTGATTGCTTTCTCACATGTGCCTTGACCGCGGGCTTCGGCAGACTGAGCAACCCCTTGCTGGTGCCAGCGACCTTGGGTCCAAGCTGGCGAGCTTTTGCTCAAGCCAGATGGGCCCACGCTCAAGCTGGCAAGCACGGGGTCTCAAACCAGGGTCTTCTGCATCCCAGTCGGACGCTCTATCCACTGCGCCACTGCCTGGTCAGGCCCTATAACTAAATTTTTTATGTCTTTTCTCTACTACAAATTGTATCCAGTCAGAAATAATATTGCTTTGCTCCCAAAAGAAAAGAACAGCTTTACATAGTAAGACAAATTAAAATGACATCAGCAATATTGATCAGACCTATTAAATATTTTATAGTAAATCATATTGATTTACTATCTTCCCACCCATGGCACATGAAACTGTTAATGAGGACTATTTGTTTAGTTTGGCAGGCAACGTGAAATCATTTGCCATCTCTGATTAGGAAATTAGTGCAGGAAAAGCCCTCCTACATGTGATGGATGTGGGAAGCCTCACCAGCCAACCCATGCCATCATTCATTTCACCTGGGTTTCAGGACTTTTTATACCTCAGACATTTTACACCAAGAGAAAGCTTTTAAATCTAAGGAATGTGGGAACCCTTCCAGCCAGAAAAGGCAATTTCTTCTATATCCCCTATATTGCCTATATAAAAAGACATTTCAAACATCCCATCTAAAATCAGGCTTTAATTCACCCCCAAATTTGCTCCCTTCTTGTTAGTAAATGACACAAACACTTGCCAAATTGCTCAGACCCCGAAACTAAAGGTTACCCTAGACTCCTCCTGTCTGTGAACATCCCCATCAAATCTACTCTAAATAGATATAGAATCCATCATTTCTTATCTTCTCCATAGCCACTAGTCCTCTCTTTTCTCACTTGACTTCGCTCATTTGTCCTATTGCAAGAGCCTCTTGACTCCAATCCACACTGATAGCTAAGATTCAATCATTTATATTTTAAGACTTCCTCTTTAAGTGGCTTGGGTCTGATTCCATCTCAATAAGAAATAAACCTTCACTATTGGTGCCTTAACTTATTCTTACCTTGTTTGTCTATCTCTCCTCCCATGCTCTCTGTGTTCCCTCTGTCGCTTCCAGAAAGAATACTGATAGTGATAAAAAAAAAAAAAACATGCGAAGAAGCCCTCAGATGACTCTTCAAAGACCAAAGAGATCTGATCCAAGTGATATTCAATTTCCAGATAGAAGCATAGAAGCACCTGGCTGCTAATTATATCCCCTCCAGTGTGCCTCTTACAGAAAAAATGAGCTGAAGAAGGAAGGCACCTGATGTCAGGCAATAAAGAATAATAAATATAAAATATGATTTCAAGTAGTGATAATTTCTCGAAACACCATTTTAAAATAAGATAAAAGAATTATTCAGATGGCTAACGAACAAAAAGCACAAGTTAGAAAGAAAGAAGAGCCCAGGTCTGCATGACTTCATTCAGGAGTGATGGGCACCATCAGAAGTGTGTAACAGGTAGAGAAAGGTAAGAGATGCAGATAAGCCTGACCAGGTGGTGGCACAGTTGATAGAGCATCAGACTGTGACAATAGAGGACCCAGGTTCAAAACCCCAAGGTCGCCAGCTGGAGTGCGGGCTCATCCGGCTTGAGCACAGGCTCATTCGGCTTGAGCATGAGGTCAATGGCTTGAGCATGATATCATAGACGTGACCCCATGGTCACTGGCTTGAGTCCAAAAGTTGCTGGCTTGAGCCCAAAGATTGTTGGCTTGAGCCCAAAGGTTGCTGGCTAAAACCCAAGGTTTCTGGCTTGAGCAAAGGGTCACTTGGTCTGCTGTAGCCCTGCAGTCAAGGCACTTATGAGAAAGCAATCAACGAACAACGAAGGAGTTGCAACAAAGAATTGATGCTTCTCATCTCTCTACCTTCCTGTCTGTCTGTCACTGTCCCTCTCTCTGACTCTCTCACTATCTCTTTCAAAAAAAATAAAAAGAGAGATACAGATAAAACAGGTCGCTAATCTTGCAGAGGAGGACATTCAGGGAAATTGCCAAGGAGGTTTGCTTCTATGCTGTGTAGAGATTAGAAGTCAGATTGCAGGAGTTTTAAAAAATGTTGAGTCTAGTTTACAGACTATACTTTTAGTATAATTTGACAGGAAAAGGAATGAGAACAAATATAAAGTATATGAAAGAAACAGCAGAAATCAAGCAATTTCCTATTTTTAATGGAATTCTATAAATTAATAAATTAACTAAACCTATAATTATGGGAATCTGGGGATAATAAAGAGTGAGAAGGGATTCAGGACAATGATGGTTTGGATGAAATACGGGGGGGGGGGGGTCCAGAGGAAAAAAAGACTATAACTGAGGAAGACAGAAATTCCTCCCTCTGATATCAGAGGAAGTATGAAAAATAGATCTGTGGGCAATGTCGTATGGAGGGAACAAATGACATCTGGTTTGGGTCTTGTGGAGAGGAAGGAGTTAACTCCTCCCCCATGCCTTAGTTTCCTTCTCTCTACAATGGGACTTAAATAAAAACCAACTCATAGGGTACTTGGGATGATTAAATCAGTTGATGTGGAAAGAGGCTAAGAACTGTAACTGGTACATATTAAGTACATATTAGCTGTTATGATTTGATTTTATAATTTTTCACAACTGCAAAATAATTATTTCTGTCATAATGACTAATAATTAGCTAAAGCCTAACCATAAACAAATTATTCTAATAAAAATTATTTTACTTGTTTTTCTCCACAATTCATTTAGACACCAAGCAACATTATTTTCATACTGTACAGATGAGGAAACTAAGCCTCTACCAATGGCTTGTCAAGTTTCACATGGTTAATAAATAATAGAGTCATGGCCCAAACTTAAGTGTTCTGAATCCAAATTCTATTGTCTTGACATTAAATTTCCTTTCTATATAAAGGAGAACTTCTGAACAGATCTTCACATTCCCCCAAAACTCTGACTAATCATGGTCATTATCAGACCAAAGACTAAAAAAAAACAACTCAACTTCAACAAACTTGTCATTTTATTTCCCTTGCCCTTTGCTGAAAGATGAGTATAAAAACAGTCCTTTATCTGATCACAGAGGGTAGTACAAACTCTAAATGTCCTGCCCACATTCAAGGCAAGAACAGGGGAAATGATACCAGCTCCATCTGCTCTTTTGAACAAACAAAAGCTTTCCCAAAACTCCCACTGCCTCTTTCTTTACCTCAGAATCAGGCCACATGATCCAGTCTAGACCTGAGGTCAGCTGGGATCATGGAACCATAGACTTCCCTAGGGCTGGGCACATACTGATGAGTAAGAAGGGGGATAGATATTGGGCAATGGATATTGGGTGCCAATCACAAACACCGGCAGAGCGAGGACAGCCAAGTTCAATAGGAGCAGCCTATAAGAGAACAAAAACTGAGGATGATAATGGACTGAAAACCAGGACCCTTTCTTATTTGCCAGACATTAACAAAATTATTATAAGATTTTAGAAAGGTGGCAGGTTTTCCCCATTAATATTAGATAGCTTTCTAATCCAGGAAGAGTGCCATACTTCATTTTACTTGTAAAATAGAGTAACATGGGTTTGTTTGTTTTTCTTGCACTCCAAGCATGTGGAGCAATCTACCAATAATATTTGTCTTCTGAGTTCTCTCCTGCTCTGCATCCTTTCAGAAACACTGGTATCTTGCAGTAGCCCTCAACGGAACCCAGAGCAGTGACTCATGTAGAATTTCCAAACCTTTTGGCAATAACAGTGGGGGAGAAATTTTTGAGTACAGATGGTTGCTGAGGACAAAGAGAATTGAGCATCACCTAAGAATGTGACCCTTGGCCTTGGGCTGTGTACCCAACTCTCTTTATGTGGACATCTGTGTAATCCTGGGAAACTATCTCAAATGCACATTGGGATGGAATTAAAAAGTTACCCCCTTCCATCTGGCCTGCTCTTCTCCTCCCAGACACCAGGATAGGATGCTGTAAGAGGCCCTCTCATGCTGTGACCTAGTGTTCCTGTCTGCGGCTTGGAGACTGTTTCCATACATAAGTCTTTCCACCAAGTCCTCCCTTTGTCTCCCCCTAATTCACCACCACCTGTCCCTGAACTTGATTACAAGTGGGGAAGATGGACAATCTTCTTTTTTAAAATCACACAGTTCTTATTATCTCACAAGTGGAAGCATACCAATTATTCAAGATAGATATTTTTACATCTTCCAGAAACTAGGTAGTTAAAAATATACTTACATGTGTAAATATATGTAAAATCTAGCTAAGCCTTTAGAAAAAATTACTATTTAACAAACAAAAATAGACTCCTTAACTTTCCAAATAACTTCAAATAGTTCACTCTGCTTCACCAGCACCAGGACTGGCCCTCCTCCTCTGTCCGCAGCTATCTTCCTCTTCAAGTCCCAAACCAGCCCCCACCCCACCCTGGCGCACTATATTCCTCACTTCCCATCTCCCAGTGATGCATATATAGAACAAACCTTTCTTGGAGAATCTCCAAGCTTCCCAGAGGAGAAAAATCTTCTAAAACGTCTGTACTTCCTGAAGCTAAGCAATTCCACTGGAATTTCTTATGAGAAGTAAAAATGGGGATCCCCGGTGACTAAATGGCAGGGTAAAGACACTTTTGCATTCTCAAAAAATGACCCTTAAACACCATGTACAAAAAGAAATAGAAATAAAGACTCTTCATGGCCTAGATGATAACTGTAATCATGGACCACTACATGTGAAGTCAGACAGCAGACAGATTGAGGGATGTCAAATTGACATAGCAAACCCAGAGGAGAAGCCACAGAATGTGAGAAAATAGTTTTGAATTGCACATTTAATAATAGACTTGTATCCAAGAGTATATAAAGAATCTTCAAAACACAATAAGAAAACAACTCAGTTTTTTTTTTATTAACTTTAATGGGGTGACACCAATAAATCAGGGTACATATGTACAATGAAAACATCTCCAGATTATCCCATCATTCAATTGTGCTGCATACCCATTACCCAACCAGATAGAAGGTGACAGAGGACAATTTGACTTTGGGGAAAACAACTCAGTTTTTAAAAGATTGGCAAAAGATCTAAACAGCCATCTCACCAAAGATATATGAATTGCAAATAAACAAAAAGATGTTCAGCATCATTAGTCTTAGGGAAATGAAAACCAAAACCATAATAAGATACTGCTACTCACCTATTAGAATGGCTAAAATTTCAAAGACTGACCATACCAAGTGCTGAGGAGGATGTGGAACCCCTAGAACAAGCACACACTGCTGACCAGAACGTAGAACGGTGCAAACACTTTGCAAGGCCATTCAACAGTTTCTTTAAAAAGATACAAGTGCACTTATCATACACTCCAGCCATTCCACTCCTAGGTGTTTACACAAGACGAATGAAAGTACATAATCACAACAAAGACTTGGTCCCAAATGTTCATTGCAGTTCTACTTAAAATACCTAAAGCCTGGAAGCAACATAAATGCCTATTAACACGTGAAGACATAAGTACTTTATTAAACATTTATTCAATGGATACCACTTAGCAGTAAAAATAAACTGTTCACACATGAAATAAGATGGATGAATCTTAAAATAATTATACCAAGTGAAAGAAGTCAGACAGAAAAGGAAACATTCTGCCTAAATCAACTTGTATCAGGCTATGGAAAATGCAAACTCATCCATAGGAACAGAGAACCGCTAAAGGGTTGCCTGGGGCAAGACGAAGTATTTATTACAAAGGGACATGAAGAGATTTTGGGGGGTAGAATATTCGTTATCTAAATCACGGTAATGGTTTCATGGTTTCAGGGGTGTGCCAAACGATACTCTTTAAATATATACATTTCATTGTGTATATTATATCACAATAAAGCTATTTTTAAAAGCTAAGAAAAATTAGATTCTATTAAATTGTGGTTTTTATCTTCTTTTGCTTCTTCTAAATATTTTAGAGTGAGTTAAAACAAAAGACACATGTAGAAAAATTTATTAAACTACAGAAAAGCTGTAATAAGAAAGAATTCATCCTAATGTTGTTTGTTAACACCAGAGATTATACTTACTGCAAGTAAGCATTAGATTTGGTTTTGAGATTCTTGACAAGTGAGGATGAGAGAAGAGGAGGAAATGTAATGGGTGGCACTGTTCTTATTATCACATAAATAGAAGCATATCAATTACTCAATAGAGATTCAGTCTTGAATTCCAAAAGAAATTTATCTCATGGGACGTTAGGAGAGCCATTAAATGATCTAATGAACAATTCCTTTAAGGACCAAAATCTCATAATGTAGCTATTCCCTCAATTCAGACAAAGGGCATAACATTAGTCTAAACATTTGTACGGCTGAGTGCCATGGCCATACAGGCTCACCTTGGATTCAGGCAGACGGTAAAGGAACTGTGGAGCTGGAAGATGGTGGGCCATTCCACTTATTAAAGTCTCACAATGGAGGACTGGTTAGCAGACAGGGCTAAGTGCTTCTCCCTCTCTCTCAGGGTTTACAAGCCAAAAACAGGGGCAGGACAGGGAACCCTTTCCCCAGCAAACAATAACAAATAACGGCCCCTTCCAAGCAGAAAGGCAATCAGCAATTTGCAATCTGCCGCCCTGAGGGCAAGCACCCACAGCTTTCCATAGACAACACACAAGGTGCTGCCCCATGCCAATGCACCGATCAAGCAAAATACAAGGCGAACAAGCCTAACATACTTGTTTGCCCAACACCACTCTTTAGGGTTCTAATCAATATGATCAGAAAGGTAGTATTCTTATTTTCTGTATAGAACAGTATAGTTACATTTTGCATCCTTATTTATACAGATAAACTATTCCATATCTTCAGGTCTCATTGGCTGGTAGATACACATCTGAAGTCCAAGCATCTTTTATTTTGTTACCTGCCAATGTATGTGACATTGGCACTCTGAAGAATTTGCAGTCCTCCCAGCATTTCTGTCAGATGCAGCTCCTGCTCCTGCAGACACCATCATGCAGAGCTCACCTGGCAGCATCCGCCATTACTGGGCACGATTGCTCAGAGCCTGCTCTGGAGGTCACTATGGCTCACTCGGCCACTTACACTGTGGCACTCCAGCCTTTCAGAGGCTCAGTTTGAGGCACACTGTGAGACAAAGCAGAGGAGCCCATTAGGTCATTATATTACACTCTGTTACCAATTCCACTGGGACCCAATGCTTTACAGAGCTTTCATTGGAAATGTACTTTCTGTTTCCACTCCCAGCCCCCTCTCCCCTTAGGTCTGAGACTTATAAGCACAACATGAGGTAGGGGACAAGGGGAAGCGGATGGACCCAGAAGCAGAACTCCAGCTTCCATACCTGGGTTGCCTGGCTCCTCCGTCCCTCAGGATGAGTTCTCTTCTAAGAGGCTACTCACCCCACCTCCAAGTGGAGTCTGTTTATATCATCTGACTATTCTGCATAAATGCCTGGTATCCCCAAACCCATGTAGTCAACACAATGAGCACCAGTGGTCCTCAAACTTTTCCTCAGGGGAGAATCACCTGGACATCTCCAAAAAGTCACAGCATCCAAGGCACACCCAGACCAGGAGAGCTCAGATGATCCCAGGCATCTGTGTTTTTGAACAGTCTCATGTGATTCTAAGGTACAGCCAAGTTTAAGGACCTGTGGTCTAGATAGAAGCTGAAGTTCATGCCACAAATGTATCAACAATTCTCTTTTGTCTCCCAAGACAAATGGAACTGAGAGTTAACTGACTTTGCAAGGCAGTCTTCTCATCCTCAATTCTGTGCCCTTTATCATGAATTCATCATCTAGAAGTAAGGAAGCTGAGGAATATTTAATAGAAAAATGTAAATTAAAATGTTAAAACCAGAGACTGTGAAGAGTCTCAGCATAATCAGAAAAATAAGTTTTATGCTCAAGTAAAACACATACCAGGAGTCACCTCCTCCCACCTTTGCCTTCTGCTGTTGGTTTGCTTTATGCTGAAATGATATTTTGTAAAGAAAGCATATTTCAGCCACAGCCCTCCCAGGAAGCCTTCTGCATTTTCTGTTGAAATGATGGTATTTAGAATGATGTACCAATTTCAAAGGCAACGTCCAAGCTGATCTCAGGTTTGCTTAGGCGTTATTATTCATAAGACCCTTTCTGAGCTTTATTTAGGGATGTCTGTAAACTGATTTCAAAGACCAGGGGCCCCTACTTTAATAAATAAATCATTTACATGGGGAAATGAAAAACCCGCCTGTCTGCCAAATGAAGTCAGGTGTGCCAAAGCAGACAAGGATCGACGCAGCGAGATTAGAGAAAGCTGAACGCAGGGTTAAAATACATCAAATTTGCCAAGTGATGGAGAGTATACCAACAATCAACGAGAATGATGTCAGTGTCTAGACTAGATGTTGAATTGATTTTTTTAAAAGAAATTTGTACCTATGAAAGCACTGAAACCTAAAATTTGGCCAAATTATGGGATCTCAGACATCTGCCACATCCTGGTGAAAAATAACGACATTTCTTATTGTTTCATTCTCTAGTGATCAACTCAGCAAGGTGTCCATCCAACCTAAATATATACAGACTTCCTGTAATCTGTAGTCATCATCGTCAGCCCCATTCTCCCCTCAGCATCTGGTAGAACAGCTCTGGCCAGATACATAGCAAAGGCCACTCAGCAAGGGGCTGTGGCTTGCTCCACTCCCTGTCCTGGGCCCCCCTCTCATAGGGCCCTATTTCATTTACTTCATAGTCACTTACAGAGCACTCATTCTGTGCCAGGCAGTGTTCCAAGCACATAGCCATATAAACTCGTTCATTCCTAACAACAGCCTTCCCTATCAGGTAGGTACCACTGTGACCTCAGAGTTGCAGACGAGGCATGTGAACCCTGGAAAGGATGAGTAACGTGCTCAGGGTCACACAAGAAGGATGCGTGGAGGCAATGATGTGAACTCAAGCTGACTTTTGGTAGCTCTTTTCCTAACGACTGTTCTACTCTGCTTTCCCAGCTACCATGTCACCTAATCATGTCCTGCTGTAACAATTAATTATATGACTGTTTAAAAATAGGTCTGTGCTGTTTAAACATCTTTAAAAGAATTATGAGGGAATAATGGGGGTGGGAGGCATTCATTCCTTTTATTTCTTTAGCTAAAGGTCTACAGCAGTTGTTCTCACACTGTGGACTATATCGAAATCCCCTGAAGGGTGTGTTAAAACACAGATGGCTGCACCCTTGGAGTGTGTGAGCCAGCAGGTCTGAGTGGAACCCAGGAATGGACATCTCTGACAGGGTGCTGAGTCACGCCAACACCGAGGGGACCACACTTTGAGAATCACTGGCCTAAGGCACTATTTCTAACTGTTGAGAGACATTAGACTGATAAACTTTGGGTTATGAAAGAATTTCATTCTAAATCATTTTTTATATCATTGGAAAGAAAGGCAATCTCTCCTGAAAAAAGTAATAAAACAGAAATACAAAAGGGTACACATAAGATTCTGTGAAGATACATGATTTTCTTAGCTTTTCTCCTTCTGAGAAAGGGGGGAAAAGATTAAAACTAGTGAATAAGTTGGAAAGAGCTTCAGGAACCCCTTAGATTGGTAGGCTGGGACTCTCGAGAAGCCAGGGCTGCTGACTGACTACAGCACCTTGTGGCCACATGGCACAGGCTCCCTGAATGGGGAGTGGGCCACCTCTCAGCATTTGAACCTTTTTACATATGTCTCCATATGTCATCCTGTTTAAGTAACTAGTACATTATCAAAACTAATTGTAGTCTGACCTGTGGTGGTGCAGTGGATAGATGTTGACCTGGAATGCTGAGGTTGCCAGTTTGAGACCCTGATTTGCTTGGCAAGGCATATGCGAGAAGCAACCGTAAATTGATGCTTCCCACTCCTCCTTCCCCCTGCCTTTCTTTCTCTTTTTTTCTCTAAAGTCAATAAATACAATTTTTAAAAAAGGCCTAATCATCCACCTAATTTTAATTAAAAGAGACATTGTATAGGTAAAATATGTGATCAAATGTATGCTTACCCTTAGTCTCTCATCAATTAAACAATATTTTATAGAATTTTGTTATAAACTTAACACTGGGCTAGGGACCCACATGGCATCCACCAAAGATAAATCATGGCTCCCATCTGCAAAAAAAAAGAAAAAAAGAAAAAAAAGTTCACAATGCAGCTAGGAAGGTAAGACATTCTCACTGAAACAGAAAAAGCATACAAATATCAGAAGTGGGAGTGATGTTATTCATAATTTACATATGAATTCTTTTTTTATATACTAACATCATATTATGGCTTTATGTATTTATTCAACAAATATAAATTGGACCAAGTACTCTGCTAGACCCACCCTGGGAATAGAAATAAAGACATGCTCCTGGCCATTAAGGAGTTCAGTCTAGAAAAGAAAGGCACTTTGGTATTCACTTATCAAATGAAGGTGATCAGAGCCATACCCAGGAACAGAGACCTGCAATGGATGCAATTCACAGAGAAGGTGATCCTGGAAACTGTCAAGTGCACAAGTTGCATTTGACCTGGGGAGGGACTAACATAATAGTAACTCAATTACTTGAAAAAGAAAAAACAAGCAGTGAAAAGATAGTTTATAGTATTTAGGGATGTCCTTTTGCCAAGCTACATTAAGTAACTTGTCTAACACGTCCAGACTCATTGGTTAATAATAAAGCCCATCTGAGGGAAAAGTCCAGTACCATAACTAACATTCACCTCCCGTGAGCCGCTGGTCTGTACTTGGTGCTCTAAATTCTCAGTTTGGTAACAAAGACCTCTATTTCTTAAGTATCCAGAAACTCAGATCCAATCTAAATCTCTCTTTCTCTCTCTTAAATTTTCTTTTCATCAGAAAGAAATTAAAATCTGGACAGAGACTACATACACATAGTGTGAATCACTAACCAAGCCAAAAATTCCAGACCCTAGGACAGTGATGGGCAATCTTTTGAGCTTGGTGTGTCAAAATCTGCCAAAAAACCGAGCATAACTCGGGTGGTGTGTCACTTCGAGAAAAACGGCCTAACCGGAAGCCCCAGAACTAGACACTCTGTGCCGGAGTTCTGTTGTTTTGACCTACAGACCTCCGACAGAGTGTCTACACTACAGCAAATGTTTTATCCTCGGCTACTGCACCCGGCCGTGCATGAGCCGAGGATGAAACGTCCTTCTTGGCATGCAGCCCCGTGTCATCGAAAATGGCTAGGCGTGTCAGTGCTGACATGCATGTCATAGGTTCACCATCATGGCCCTAGGAGTTTCTAAAACATATAGAAAAAAGAGCTTCCTAAACTTGATCTGTGAGCTGCATGATATTCTGATTGTGAAATAGAGGGTGAATTTCATAAGAAGAAAAAATGCCTGAGAAACAAAATGCAAAATTTCTCTCTCCTTGACCATTTATATTTCTTCCTGGCATCCTATGGTGGACATATACCATAAATTGACCTCTCAGTGAGTTATTCCCAGTATAATCCCCTCCCCTAGAGTGTGGACAAAGCCTGTGACTTACTTCTAACCAATAGAACATGATAAAGATGACTTCATTTTTATGATTGGATTATATTATATAAAACTCTGTCATAACAGACCGGAGAGACACACTCTGCTGGCCTTGAAGAAGCAAATAGCCATGTTGTGAATGGCCCTGTGAGAACCCCGTGCTAGGTGATTGCCAGGCAGCCTCTGAGTGCAGCCTCCAGACAGTTACCAGTAAAAAACTGGGCCCTCGCTCATACTGCAAGGAGATGGATTCTACCAATGACTTGAGCAAACTGGGAAGTGGGTATTTTCTCAGATGAGTCTCCAGACGAGAATGCAGCCGAATAACATCTTGACTGAAGTCCAATGAGACCATGAGCAGAGGACCCAGTCACACAGGGCCAAGATTCCAAACCACAGACACTTGTGTGTTGGTTTAAGTGACTACGCTTGTGGTAATTTATTATACAGCAATAGGAAACACAGTCTCCCTCCTGCTCCTCTACCTCCCCCTTTGTTTTCTGTCGTTGTGCCTGTAAACATTCATTCATTCATTGAATTAAAATATATATATTTGAAAATCTACTCTGTTGAATGCCCTGGACCAGGTTTTAAGGATACAGCAAGCATCAAATCAAAGCCCTTGCCTTCTCAGAGTTTATGTTCTGGTGAAGGAAGACAGGTAATAAGCGTATACACAACTATTTGTTGGTAGTGATAAGTAGTTTGAGATAAAGAAAACAACAATAGAACATTATTTAATTCCCCTTTATTTTAGATTAATTTTTCATATTTATTCCCTTTTCCTCTTTTTCAACAACGCTTTGGGTAAAATGATGAAATTCATGCTATTAAGTGGATAAACCAAGGATCATTAATTTATCAACAGAAAAAGAAACTAATAGATGAAGGATAAATCACTATAAAAATAAAACATTCCAGTGACGCTGACAAAATAAATATGAGCTGGCACCAGGACTTAATGAGTAGGAAGTTTTTAAATCACATATACTTCATCCAATCCCCTTTTAGCTTTTTCTTCTGTGTAAAGATTTATACTAGCACATTCTGATACATTCAGACACCTTTAAAAGTCCTCACAAAGCTACCTAACCCCTTCCTCTCTTCTCCTCTCTTCTTCTATTTTCTTTTTTACTCTCTTCTCCTTTTTCTCTTTATTTCTCAACTTCTTATGGACAGTGTTGAGGAATCTGGGAACCATATTCCCAGAGAACAGGTAGGAGATTTTGAGTTTGTAACTTAGACAGAACTTTTCTTGTCCAAGTAACTAACAAGAAACCAGCCTGACCAGGTGGTAGTGCAGTGGATAGAGCATCTGACTGGGACACCGAGGATCCAGGTTTGAAGCTCCAAAGTCACCGGCTTGAGTGTGGGCTCATCTGGCTTGAGCGTAAGGTTGCTGGCTTGAGCCCAAGGTTACTGCTTGAGCAAGGGGTCACTCGCTCTGCTGTAGCTCCCCCCACACATCAAGGCACATATGAGAAAGCAGTCAATGAACAACTAAGGTGCTTCAACAGATACTTCTCATCTCTCTCCCTTCCTGTCTCTTTGTCCCTATCTGTTCCTCTCTCTGTCTCTCTCTCTGTGTCTCTGTCACCAAAAAAAGAAACCAAGCCAATGTGATAATATGAAATTAAATTAATAGGCTCAAGTTACAAATAGATTCCAGAGAAAAAAATATATACAGTGTATCCGTAAACTCATGGTGCACCTATGACCGGTCAAAAGTGCACCATGACTTTATGGACACACTGTATTATTTTTGATAATTGGAATAGTTTCAAAATAGAATGAGTTGCCTAAGAAACATGGCCATGGAGAGATTCAAGAAGAGAGGATATGCCTTCCTCTTATGGTGGGTATGGGCCATTTCTGCAGTGACTAGAAGAGCTGATGATGAATTGTTATGTTACCCTTCTGTATCTAGGTTCAATTGACAAAACAGAATTCACTCTGCTTTAAGCAGAAGTAATTTTATTGTAAGTTATTAGGAGGCTTGCAGAAATACCTAGAGAGCAAGGTCAAGGCTGAGGTTTTAAGAGGAACTTTGAGAACCACACACAGTGACCACCCTCTGAGGGTGCCTCTGCCATGTCAGAAAGAAAGCTGAAGAATCAGGAAGCTGCCTGCAACACCCCTGCTGATGCCAGGATCACACTGCCTCTGCCATGATTAGTACTACTAGCATGGGACATCGGCCTCCCAATGCCCACTCTGCCTTTCCACTCTCACAATCTTTCGATAGAAGATTGAATAGAGAACATATGGTACATCAATACAATGGAATACTACTCAGCCATAAGAAAAGATAAAATACTGGCATTTACAACAGTATGGATGGACCTTGAGAATGTTATGCTTAAGTGAAATAAGTTAGAAGAAAAAAGACAAGAACCATATGATTTCACCCATATGTGGGATATGAAATTGAAAGCAACAAATGAACAAAAACAAACAAATAAACAAAAACTCACAGACACAGACAACAGTATTGTAGTGACCAGAGGCAAAGGGGGGTGGGAAAGTAGAAAAGGGTAAAGGGGGTCAAATATACTGTTCACAAAAATTAGGGGATATTTCAAAATGAATATGAAGTGATAAAAGAAAGAAGCATATGATTTTTTTTTAATTTTATTTTTTTTAATGAAAACATCTCCAGGTTATCTTAACATTCAATTGTGTTGCATACCCGTCACCAAAACTCAAATTGTCCTCTGTCACCTTCTATCTGGTTTTCCCTGTGTCCCCCCCTCCTCCCTATCCCACCCTTCCCTCCCTCCCCCCACCCCATAACCACCACTCTCTTGTCCTTGTCTCATAGTCTCACTTTTATGTCCCACTTATGTATGAAATCATGCTGTTCTCAGTTTTTCTTTTTTTCTGATTTACTTATTTCACTTCGTATAATGTTATCAAGGACCATCCATTTTGTTATAAATGATCCGATGTCATCATTTCTTATGGCTGAGTAGTATTCCATAGTATATATGTACCATAGCTTTTTTTTTATATATATATATTTTATTATTATTAATTCTAATGCGGTGACACCAATAAATCAGGGTACATATGTACAATGAAAACATCTCCAGGTTATCTTATCATTCAATTGTGTTGCATACCCATCACCAAAAGTCAAATTGTCCTCTGTCACCTTCAATCTGGTTTTCCCTGTGTCCCTCCCCTCCTCCCTATCCCACCCTTCCCTCCCTCCCCCCATCCCATACCCACCACTCTCTTGTCCATGTCTCATACCCTCACTTTCATGTCCCACCTATGTATGTAATCGCGCTGTTCTCAGTTTTTCTTTTTTTCTGATTTACTTATTTCACGCCGTATAATGTTATCAAGGTACATCCATTTTGTTATAAATGATCCGATGTCATCGTTTCTTATGGCTGAGTAGTATTCCATAGTATATATGTACCATAGCTTTTTAATCCACTCGTCTTCTGACGGACACTTGGGCTGGTTCCAGATCTTCGCTATTTTAAACAATGCTGCCACGAACATGGGGGCGCATTTCTTCTTTTCGAACAGTGCTATGGTGTTCTTAGGGTATATTCCTATAAGTGGGATAGCTGGGTCAAAAGGCAGTTCAATTTTTAATTTTCTGAGGGTCTGAGGAATCTCCAAACTGTTTTCCACAGTGGCTGCACCAGTCTGCATTCCCACCAGCAGTGCAGAAGGGTTCCCTTTTCTCCACATCCTCGCCAGCACTTATTCTGTGTTGTTTTGCTGATAAGTGCCATTCTGACTGGTGTGAGGTGATTGATATCTCATTGTGGTTTTAATTTGCATTTCTCTAATGATTAGTGATGTTGAGCATTTTTTCATATGCCTATTGGCCATCTGTATTCCTCTTTGGAGAAATTTCTATTCATTTCTTTTGCCCATTTTTTGATTGGGTTGTTTGTCTTCCTGATGTTGCGTTTTATAAGTTCTTTATAAATTTTAGTTATTAACCCCTTATCAGATGTGCTGTCGAATATGTTCTCCCATTGTGTGGTTTGTCTTTTTATTCTGTTCCTATTGTCTTTAGCTGTGCAAAAACTTCTTAGTTTGATATAGTCCCATTTGTTTATCTTGCCTTTTATTTCAGTTGCCCGTGAAGATAAATCGGCAAATATACCGCTGCTACAGATGTCGGAGAGCTTGCTGCCTATGTTTTCTTCTAAGATGCTTATGGTTTCACGGCTTACATTTAAGTCTTTTATCCATTTTGAGTTTGTTTTTGTGAATGGTGTAAGTTGATGGTCTAGTTTCATTTTTTTGCAAATAGATGTCCAATTTTCCCAACACTATTTGTTAAAGAGGCTGTCTTTACTCCATTGTATGTTCTTTCCTCCTTTGTCAAATATCAGTTGTCCATAAAGCTGAGGGTTTATTTCTGGGTCCTCTGTTCTGTTCCATTGATCTATGTGCCTGTTCTTATGCCAGTACCAGGCTGTCTTGAGTATAATGGACTTATAGTAAACCTTGATATCTGGAAGAGTGATACCTCCTGCTTTATTTTTTCTTTTTAAGATTGCTGAGGCTATTCGTGTTCTTTTTAGATTCCATAGAAATTTTTGGAATATGCGTTCTATATCTTTGAAGTATGTCATTGGTATTTTAATTGGTATTGCATTGAATTTATAAATTGCTTTGGGTAGTATAGACATTTTAATGATGTTTATTCTTCCTAGCCATGAGCACGGTATATGCTTCCACTTGTTTGTATCTTCCTTGATTTCTTTTACCAATGTTTTATAATTTTCTGAGTACAAGTCCTTAACCTCCTTGGTTAAATTTACTCCTAGGTACTTTATTTTTTTGGCTGCAATAGTGAAGGGGATTGTTTCCTTAATTTCTTTTGCTGACAGTTCATTGTTGGTATATAGAAATGCCTCTGATTTCTGAGTATTAATTTTATATCCTGCCACCTTGCTGAATTCATTTATAAGGTCCAGTAGTTTTTTGACTGAGACTTTAGGGTTTTCAATATACAATTTCATATCATCTGCAAATAGTGACGGTTTTACTTCTTCTTTTCCAATTTGGATGCCTTTTATTTCTTCTTCTTGTCTGATTGCTGTAGCTAGGACTTCCAGAACTATGTTGAATAAGAGTGGTGAAAGGGGGCATCCCTGCCTGGTTCCTGATCTTAAGGGGATTGCTTTTAATTTTTGTCCATTTAGTATGATGTTTGCTGTGGGTTTGTCGTAGATGGCCTTTATCATGTTAAGGAATGATCCCTGTATTCCCACTTTACTGAGAGTTTTGAGCATGAATGGATGCTGGATTTTATCAAATGCCTTTTCTGCATCTATTGAAATTATCATGTGATTTTTGTCCTTCCTTTTGTTTATGTGATGAATCGCATTGATTGATTTGCGAATATTAAACCAGCCTTGCCTCTCCAGAATAAATCCCACTTGATCATGGTGAATGATTTTATTCATATATTGCTGGATCCGGTTGGCTAATATTTTGTTGAGAATTTTAGCGCCTAAATTCATCAGGGATATTGGCCTATAATTTTCTTTCTTTGTGTTGTCTTTGCCCGGTTTGGGGATCAGAATTATGCTCGCCTCATAAAAGGAGTTTGGAAGTCTTCCTTCCTTTTGAATTTTTTGAAATAACTTGAGGAGGATAGGAATTAGTTCTTCTTTGAATTTTTGATAGAATTCACTTGTGAAGCCATCAGGCCCAGGACTTTTCTTTTTAGGGAGTTTTTTGATAACTGTTTCAATCTCATTTGTTGTAATTGGTCTGTTTAGGTGTTCTGATTCTTCCAGATTGATTTTTGGAAGGTTATATGATTCAAGAAATTTGTCCATTTCACCAAGATTGTCTAATTTTTTGGCATATAGTTCTTCATAGTATTTTCTTATAATGCTTTGTATTTCTGTTGTGTCAGTTGTTATTTCTCCACTGTCCTTTCTAATTTTATTTATTTGAGTCCTCTCCCTTTTTTTCTTGGTGAGTCTAGTTAAAGGTTCATCAATCTTGTTTACCTTTTCAAAGAACCAGCTTCTGGTTTCATTGATCCTCTGTATTGCTTCCTTCGCCTCTATGTCATTTATTTCTGCTCTGCTTCCGGACCGCTTTCGCACGTCCCCTCCGACCCTGCTGGGCTAGACCGAGCTCCCACCGGCTTGGCTTCCGCCCACACCGACAGAACCGCGTTTCAGCGTCCTGCCGCCCACCATGGCCTTCAGCAACCCTCAGCAGAGTAGGATGGGACCTAATACTCCACACTGTAGGCCTGGGAGCTCCCTCACTTGTTTCTCAGCTCAAAACTGTCCAAAGGCCTCTTCTAGGCTCTGGGACTGTAGGCTGGGGCTTGGTTCCTGCGACCCAGGTCCCTGTCTCTCCGCCAAACTCTCCTCCCGCCACGAGGGTCTCTCCAGGCTGCCGTTTGCTCCGGGGAGCTGGGCAGCCCTCTTCGCATTTTCGCTATTCCTACCAGTCTCAATGTGGCTTCTTCTGTGTTCCTTGGTTGAAGAGTCCACTTAGTTTTGTTCAAAGTTGGTTTATCCAGGTGATGTTTCTTAAAATTGAGTTATAATCCACTTTGGTTCTGGGAGTTAGAAGTTGGTACGTCTGCCTACTCCGTCGCCGTCTTGCTCCCTGATTTTTTTTATTAAAGAAGAACATCAGAAAAGCAAACAAGTCAAAGAAAGTTGTTTAATTATGCAAATGAGATGCAAAACCAACTTTTATTTCATTGGTGAAAATGCACTATACAACGGACTGAAAGTACTGGAGTATCTGCACGTTCCCTGATCCCTTAATTTTTGTGAGCAGTGTATACAGTGACAGAAGGAGATTTAACTGAGTGGTGAACATACAATGCAATACACAGATGATGCATTATAGAACTGTACACCCGAAACATATATAATTTAATTAACCAACATCATCCCAATAAATCTAATTTTAAAATTTAAAAATAAATAAACAGGTCTCCTGGAAATCAAAGAGGGATTCCAATGAGAACCTCCAAGGATAAGTCTGAGTTTTGGAAGGCAGATGCTCCGGAAGCTGTCAGGAAAAGAACGTAGGATGGAGAATATAGAAACCCCCGGACCCCTGCAGAGCCTCGGAAGGCAGTGGCAAACAGAAGGCTTCAAGCCTAAGCTTGTTTGGCTTCATGGTAAGCCCATTCAAACCCTGCTCCTCCCGTGCATGGAGTCTCTCATGGAGCTCCCTAATTAGGATTCACACCGCCTTCTAGCTACATACATTCCATGTCAGGCCAGCATCCCAAAGAAAGCAATAATGTGGGCAGTTGGGATGCATTTTTTCATTCAACAAATATGCATGTATTCATTAGGTAAAGTCTAAAATGTATCATTTTTTTATGGAAAACGATAGAATTCTTAACAGGCTATGAATGTGACCCAAGGAGACATGTATCTCACATCTACCAGGTACCAAGCACTACCAGACTCCGGTAATAGAGCTGTGCATTAGATGCACTCGTTGTCCTCATGGATCAAGCACTTTGCATTTGCCTTAGCCATTTTCAAAGAAGAGAAGGTTTTAGGTCTCCTGTGGAAGTCTAGGCCAATGAGCTGGTCACCGCAGTTAATGACCACCTGTGGATATGAAGTCTTTTCAAAGCAGGACCATCTCAAAAACTCATATAAAGACTGTTCGTGAGAGAAATGGTGAGAGTGATGGCCAGCATTTTGTGTCTGGTTCCTCTTTGCAGATTGTACGTATGGAGAATGGCTCCTCTGTATGAGATGTTTTCGTACTTACCGACTAATTAAGTTTGATTCTGTAGGCAAAGACAAATCTGGGCAAGGCGAGAAGTGCAAGACTTTGCACATGGTGTTTATCTGTTTCAGCAGAGCAGAATTCCGAAGTGGCTTGAAGGCTGGGTTTCCTTGAGCGACTCAGAGTAACCACCTGCCCTGGGTTGAGTCGGAGTAAACACCTGTCCTGAAGGAACTCATGTAATAACAACTCCAAGAAGAGAGGAAAAAATGAAGTTTGGATCAGCTATTATGATCTACTGTGCAAAAATAGAGTGTAGGCTAGTTTTGAGTTCAGGTTGAAGGTTCAACAGATTGACTGAATGTCCCTGCAAAGGAGTTGTGGTGGAGAGTTTATAGGTTTAAATACCTTAGACATCGAATTTGGAACATTCAAAATCTTCTGCTGTTCTGCTGTTTTCTCCCTTTCCTCCCTTCCCAGAGTATAGCAGTATCTCAAATAGTATCTGTTCAACGACCTCCAAATAGTGGCTGAATCGGTATCACACTTTCACCCAGAGTAGTCCTAACCTCCATTGTCCCAACTGGCTGACTGATATTCAACACACCCAGAGTTCCTGTTGCTTCCTTCCAGTGTGAATAAACATAATGGTGCATAATGATCCAGTGCGAGGTAAAAGCCTTTAATAGCATGGCGAGGTCTGTTTATGAGATTACCTAGACAGGTTTTGCTATATGACTCTAGGTGACCGGAGGCCTTCTACCCTTACATGTCACCTCCTATCTATGAGATACAACAGAAATATAAGGTAATTTGGAGTATATTAGGCACATAAAGAATCTAGGAAACCATACCTTGGAGACATCATCAAAATGAAGAATGCAAAGGAAGCAGTTTTGCTGGGGTTTGGCTTTTTATTTCTGAACTGCATGCATAAAACAATTCCTTTGAGCCCTGCAAAGTAGGGTCTAAAAAGTACATTTTTTTCTTGAATATTTGTTGAACACAAAGTAGGTGGCAGGGATGACTCCAGGAGTCACACGGAGACATAAATGCAAGCTCTGCCCTTTAGAAATATACAGCCTGCTTGGGAGGCACAAGCTAGACGCAGAAGAGGTAAATAACAGGTCCCACTGCACACCAGGAGGAGCAGAGACCATTTGGGCTCCAGGAAGTCAAATGCCGGGCATGGTCCCTAAGACCTTTGGGGAGGGGAGATATTGATGGAAAAGGAGGGAAAGCATCTAGGTTAAAGTTTTGGACAGGTTTAGACTTGTAGGAAGGCAGGCAAGTGATCAAAATGAAAAAAGGAATATTCCTGATTTATCTCAGGGTTCAGCACACTAGAGCTCAGAGGCCAAATCCATTTCTGTAAGCCCTGCCCGCTAAGAATGCGCTTTCCATGTTTTTGTGGTTGAAAAGCAATCAGCTAAATATTTTGTGACACGTGAAAATTATATTAAGTGCAAATTTTAGAGCTGACAAAGTTCTATGTAAACAGAGCCATGCTCACTTTTCTATTACTGTCTCTAGCTGCTTTCTCACAGCAGCAGAGTTAAGCAGTAACCTAAAATACTATCTGCTTCTTCACAGGGAAAAAGATGCCTGGTTAACTCGGGAGTAGGGGAACCTCTTGACCAGATCAAAGAGCAGGGAAACTGTGGGGGTCCAGGTCATGGTGAGAAATTCTGGGCTATGGAATTTCAACTTCACTCTCTTAATAAGGGTTCATTGAAGGTTTTTGAGCAAGAACAGAGAGTAAGAAGAGGTGTGAAGATATACTGTAGACAGAGGAGAGAGTTGAGGTAAAAAAAAATGATTATGAGCACTTCATCCAAGCATGAGGGGACAAAGACTGTGAGGGTCCCCTTCCCTCTTCTCCTGAGTACTGTTTCATGTGTTCTCCTCTGTTCTCCACCTTCCAACAAGCCTCCTCCTTTTTCACTCTCAGCTGATGCCCTTGCCACCTTTTATTGAGAATTTTTTAAAAAGAAAAAGAAACAAATACCAGCTCCTTGTCCTGTCACAGGGAACCTTCCTCCAGCAGCACTGAAGGGTGTGCCTGATTCTATCCCTGCAGTGCCCCCTGGAGGCTTTAAGAGTAAAGTGCAAGCTCAGACGTCAGGCCCTGCTTCTCCATTCCCAGGCCCCACCCTATTGAACGAACGGCTCACGGTGCAATCACAGCACAACTTCAGGAAGTGTCACGGATTGAACGGTTTCGCAATCCCCCCAAAAGATGTCTGCATCTTAACTCCATGAGTTTTTTTAATGTTACCTTATTTAGAAAAAGTATCTTAGCAGATGTAATTAAGGCTCTTAAAGGAGAATCCTGGGGGAGTAGGAGGGGTAAAGGAGTTCAAATCTAATGGTAAGTATCTTTATAAGGGAGACCCAGGGAGATGAGACAAGGAGGAGGAGGTGACATGAAGACAGAGATGAGAGTGCCGCAGCTGCAAGCCTGGGGCCACCACGGAAGCCAGCAGCCATCAGAAGCTGGCGTTCCCCCAGGGCCTCTGAGGGAGTGACACCTTGATTTCAGACTCTGTCCCCAGAACTGTGAGAGAATAAATTCCTGTTGTTTTACTATTCAGTTTCGGATCATTTGTTATGGCAGTCCCAGGAAAATAACAGGGGGTTATTTTCTTGCTCTGCCCCGATGACATTTTTATTCCCACGTGAAGTTTCAAAACCCTGATACTAATTTAAATTATGAAATTGCTTCAGGATTTAGGATGCCAGATTCCAAGTAGTAATTCCATTCAGAGCTAAGGCTTCTCACCTCTTTCACCATTGCCATCCCTATCCTCATAACCCCATCTCCCCCTTCCCACCGGCCCAGGGCCTGCTACAGGCAGGAAGTCCACTGCCCTGGGAGGCAGAGACAGCTCCTTTCCTCCCCCTCACCTTTTCCTCGTCTGCCAGCTGCATTTTCTCATCCTTCTGGGGTTAGACCAGGAGAGCCAGAAAGTTCCAGCTTGACCAACGCTGTCATAAACTGACTCTGCCCTGTCCAGTGTTGGATGGTATCTGAGGATGATTTTATCCCCCAGGGTTACTTTCTTGCATTAGTGCCTCTTCATCCTCACCCCACCACTGGAAACCTGTCACTTGCAGGTAGCTCATGGAAGGTGACATGCTCATCTCTGAATCACTGCTTATTCCTTTTCCAGCTGCTAGGAATTGTCAGACCGCTTGACCGGTGGTGGCACAGTGGATAGAGTGTCCACCTGGACGCTGAGGTCCCAGGTTTGAAACCCCAAGGTTACTGGCTTGTGTGCGAGCTCACCAGGTTGGGTTGTGTAATCACCATCTTGAGGATGGGATCATTGACATCATCCCATGGTCGCTGGCTTGAGCAAGGGATCACTGGCTCGACTGGAGTCCCTGGTCAAGGCACATGAGAAGCAAGTGCCCCAGCTATAAGTAGATGCTTCTCATCTCTCTCCATCTGTCTCACACTTTGCACTCTCTCTCTCTCTCTCTCCCTCCCTCTCTCTAAGAAAAATAAAATCACCAAAGGTCAACCAGGTCCCATTTCAGAGGCCTCCCCAGCACCAAAGTTCTCATGTATCAAAATATCATTAATTCAGCAGCTAGAAGATGCTTTCCTCTTCATATCAGAATACTAATAAGCTGAAAAGCTATTAAAAAATAGAACTTGCCTGATCTGTGATGGAGCAGTGGATAAAGCGTTGACATGGAACACTAAATTTGCCGGTTCAAAATCCTGGGCTTGCCTGGTCAAGGCACATATGGGAGTTGATGCTACCTGCTCCCCCCTCCCCTGCATTCTCATTCTCTCTCTCTCTCTCTCTCTCTCTCCCCCCCCTCTCTAAAATGAATAAAATCTAAAGAAAAATAAACCATGCTTTTAAAAAAATAATAGAACTCCTTTATGTGAATAAAAGCCATGAGTGCTGACCTTCACACTGTCCACTCAGTTTGCCCTTGGATTGCAGCAGATCTAACCAGGCTTTGGATCTTGAGCAATTTTGAATCTCGATTCCAGATATGACAGAACTGACACCAAACGTTCAGCCCCACAAAACGTTGATGGAATTCTTGATAAAGTGAAATTGATAAAGAATCACAGTTCCTTTTGCAGTGGCCTTTACTAAAGCTACCGGAACCACCTTGATTGGACCGTCTAAATCGTCTGAGGTCAGCTCATTAGTCAGGAGCTCTATGCCACTGAAGCCAAACACAAGGTCTTGAGCTCCACCCAGCCCTCCAGCTTTATGCCATCTTATGGCCACAGACTATATATACTCTAACCATGTCCTCTGCGGGGATGAACCTATCTCACTTGCAGAACATGTCAAATCAAAGAATGTGGTCCCAATCGTAATTCACCCTACTTGAATGACTGTTTTTGATGCCTGGGTTTCCAACAACCTGCCACTGATTTCCACAGCCAGATTTTATGTGTTCTCCTTTTCCTAGCTCTGCTATTCTGAGCTGGAAAGTCCCGCATGGGGCTGAGACCCCTTGCTCTTCAAGGGGGGCCACTGATACTTCTGTATTCTCAACCACCACACATAGGTGTGGGGCCAGTCTATTCCACATCTTAACCTTCTTGTCATGGCTTCTTTACATCCTTAGTTTTGGACTTCTGTTCAGCTAGTCTTCAGGTGATTATCCAGTTTAATTGTTCTATAACTTAATTATAATTTTGATGTGGTCATGAGAGGAGGTATGTACTGTCTACCTACCCTCCCCCATCTTGACTAGACATCGTTGTTTTAATTAGCATTTCCCTAAAGAATAATAATGCTGAGCACTTTTTCATTCATCAGTTTTTAGTATTTCTTCCTTTGTGAAGGGCCTTATCAAGTCTTTTGCTTATTTTTTATTTCTTTGACATTTTATTACTAAGTTCTAAACCTTCTTTACATATTCAGAGATATTTTGAATATTTTCTCATACTGTATGTCTTGACTGGTCATCTTACATTTCTTGGTAAAGTTTTTAATTTTGATCAAGAGTAATACCCATTTTTTATTTTTTCTTTACTGCTTTCTAATTCTAAGACATGTTTGTCTACTCCAAGTTCATGATGATATTCCTTTCTTGTAAAAGCTTTATTAGCTTATACATTTAGTTCTTCTATCAACCCTGACTTTTTATTATGAGAGAGGTAGAAGTCAAGGTTGAATTTATTTCTTTACAGATATTCAAGTGGGTCTAGCTATATGTGTTGAAAAACCCTTTTGCCCATTATATTACTTTTATGTAAGATCAATTGGCCATATTTGTACAGGTCTAGTTCTGGACTGTTTTCTACTGGGTCTCCCTACTACATCTACATGTAAACTTTATAGAGTAAATTTGTCAATTTCTATAGGATTATGATTGAGCATGAGTTGAAATCAATACACTATTTTAAAGAGTTGCTGGTTAACAGTATTGGGTCTTCCATATTACCATTTTTTGTTGCAAAATATATTGACCTTGCACCCTAAAACCTTGCTAAATGAATTCAGTAGATCTAATAGTCTTTAAAAATAGATTTCTTAGGGTTGTTCTTTTGTGTGTGACAAAGACAGAGAGAGGGACAGGCAGACAGGAAGGGATGAGAAGTATCAATTCTCCATTGCAGCTCCTTAGTTGTTCATTGATTGCTTTCTCATGTGCCTTGACCAGGGGGCTTCAGCAGACCGAGTGACCCCTTGCTTAAGCCAGTGACCTTGGGCCTCAAGCCAGTGACCCTTGGACTCAAACCAACAACCATGGGGTCATGTCCACAATCCCATGCTCAAGCTGGCAACATTGGGGTTTTGAACCTGGGTCCTCCACATCCCAGTCTGACACTCGATCCACTGCGCCACCACCAGGTTAGGCTTTACTGTTTCGTTTCTAATATAAACTTGTATGCCTACTCATGACTGCCACTTGGTCATAATCTTACCTTGTCCTATGTTGCTGGGTCAATTTGCTAATATTTTGTTAAGAATTTTATGAACATGATCATGAGGGATACTTGTTGATAAAAGCTGTTTTAAAATAGTTTTTCTTTTTACATCTTTGCCAGGTTTGATATCAGGGTAATATTGGCTTTTTCCAATAATTCGGGATGTGTTTTTTCCCATTTTCTGAAAGAGTTAATGTAAGGCTAGTATTATTTCTTAAATGTAACAGAATTCACCAGAAATAACATCAGACTTGAAATGTACTTTATGACAGATTTTGATTATAAATTCAATTTCTTTGATAGGCCTTTCAGGTTTTCTATATAACCTTGTTCCATTTTCTAGTTCCGTTTTAGTATTCATCACATACTAGAGAGGGCCCTCAGGCAAAAAGCTACAAATCAGAAATTTCACCCTTGTAGCACTTCTTTCACGGGTAATCCCCTCCATCATGTCTGATTTTGGTCACTTTCCAGTTCTTTCAAGTAGTTTTTTTAAACAAATGATGTGTCCAGATTTAATGACTATTGCAGGGGGAAGGTTAGTCTGATCAAGGTATTCCATTATTATCAGAAGCTGGAACTCCTCCACTGAGTCCCTACACAGAAATGAAAGGAACCTTTGAGCTGTGAATCCATCTCCAGGCCCTCGGCAGCTTGGGTGTGGTCACGGGAACTACCAATACATGTTTCCCTGGCTCCCCTACAACCTCCTCCGGCCCCTCCCAGCGCATACTGCCCCTTAGCACCCAGTGTTCCTTTACCTCTTCAAAGTGAGTTCTTGCCTGCTCCCTGCCTTTGCCTGGGTGCACATCCTTTCTGCATGGCTGGTACCTTCTCGGCCTTCAAGTCCCAATTCATGTCCCCTACTCACATAGCCTTTCTTCAAGGACTTCTCCCAAATGTTATTTTTTGAAGCTCGTTTGTTTCCTTCAGAGAAGTTACATAATTTGAAAATATTTTGTTTCTCTTCTGCTTCAAAACGTATGATCCTGACAATGGATGTCCTCTCTTTCCTGGTTAGCAACAATTATCTACAAGAATTGCTTCTTGTTAACAAGCTCCCTTTTAAACACAAAGTAGGAATACTAACAGTTTTCCTGCTTTCTTGTAGTGAATGCATTAAACCTCAAGCAAAGAAATGTCGGCTCTGGATAGGGAAGGGCAGAGCTCTGCAGAACCGCGGGAACAGCGTTACTGAAGACCCTCCACTTCCCAGTTAGATAAAAACTGACACATAGATGAGCTTCTGCCCATAATTCTGATGACAATGACAGTGACGATGATGGTGGTCCCTTACATGTGCCAAAGACTTTATATGTTTATCTCTAATCCTCAAAACTACTCTAATTACGACGGTGACCATTATACATACATATGAGAAAATTGCAGCCCAAAAGAGACCTAAGGTCATTCTATGTCTAAGGTAATGAGACAATTGCATACTAAAGATTTTAGTCTCATTCTTTCAAAAATATAGCTAGAAGTCTTCAAAGATATAGTTAGAATGTTCTCTACAGAGCCCATTAGAACACACACGCTCGCCTGACCAGGTGGTTGTGCAGTGGATAGTGTCACCCTAGGATACTGAGGAACCGCACGGTCACTGCCGTGAGCACAGGCTCAGCTGGCTTAAACACAGCTTGCGTGTGGGGTTGCAGACTTGAGCGTGGGATCCCAGATATGACCCCATGGTGACCAGCTTGAGTCCAAAACTTGCTGACTTGAAACCATCGCTGGCTTGAATCCAAGGACACTGGCTTAAGCAAGGCGTCACTGGCTCAGCTGGAGCCCCCCCACCCATTGGCACATATGAGAAAGCAATCAATGAGCTTCTCATCTCTCTCCCTTCCTGTGTATCTGCCCGTCTGTCCCGCTCCAAAAACAAAAATAATAACACACACAGGTACACTGAGACACACATGAACACATACACCTCACTTTCTCCTACACCCCCCAATACCCCATGACGGAACAATAAAAAGCCCCCAAAACCATATCAAATTAAATGTAGATTTATTGGCTGTCTCTGTTATACAATGAGTTGAAACCATCTTAATGCAGACCTTCGCAAGCCTTCCTGGCTTCCTGCTGTACAGGCTGACAGCCAGGGACAAGAAAACTGCTGCAGTTCCACATTTCTACCATGATCCATTCCACAGGATTAGGGGACTTTTTCTTTTTTCCTTCATAGCAGCTTCCTCTTTTCAAACTCCTTCAGAAACAAAAAAGAGGGGAAAGACAAAAGATCCAATTTACATTCATGCTCAAAGTGATTCTGAAACCTCTTTAGGATTCTTTGAACAACCAAAAATTAAAGGAGTAAAATGTACCAGGATGAGGATGCTTGAACACAAAATAACAGCTTTCAAATTAGTCTGTGTCAGCCTGAATTTCTGAGCTAGATGCAAGGCATCAATTTTATGTCTCCAAACACAGAAGCCAAGAGGCTGTGAATTACACCCCTTTTTCTACTGCAGTATTGTTAGTAGGAGTTGACAAACCTGACTGGGTTTATCTAAACTTTTAATGCAATACATGAGCCACACTAGCCCTTTTAATAAGGCAACGGAGACAGGTCTGCTTAGTTTATCAGAGGGTAAAACCAAACACCAATTCAGTTAAGATTTGAACAAAATGTCAAGAACTTCAGACGTATCTGTAAAGGAAACAGTACTGAAAATCATTTAGAATACAACAAATTTATAGGTGCCTGCTGCCACTTAGTGGAGTAAAATGGTAACACACATTTCCAATGAGAACTGTCAAGTATTTGCTTTTTCCCTTCTTCCCCTCCTTTAAATAAAATCTGTTTTCATACACTCTCTAACAACCCAGATTTCTTTCAAACACTATGGCACACAGTGTCAGATTCCCAAAAGAAGAATCATGCAAAAATTCAATAAAACAGTAAGTCCATTTAATAATTCCTAAAATGAGGGCAAAGATTATACTGTTGCCTCTTAGGAATACAATTTGGGCCTGTTTTCAGCGTACTTAAAAAGTTTTGGTGTTTGTTTGCTTTTTTGTCAAGGTTATAATCATCATAAAAACAAATAAAGCACTGTAAATGATTAAAGAAACAAGCTGAAAATCATTACAAATATTGAAGATACCAAATCTTAGAATATTTTAAACCACAATGTCCTACTGAAAAGGAAAAAACAAAGCAAATGTTTGAGAAGTCTATCCTCCAACCTGTAACAGTAATGACATCCCAACCAAGCCAGAGTCAGAAACTAAAGGCTGAGACCCCCACCCTCTTCTATAAATCATCCTCTACCATGACTCCCTCTTCACCCAGCTTTAATTTCTTGTTACTCAGACTTCAACCCCTCCCCCTGAACCAGAAACCAATGGGATGAGAGCAGCTGTATCCTAAAGGCCCTCTACAGGAAAAGAGAACACAAGATAATTTTCTGCATCACTCCTAAAATGGAGTTCATGGTATTTACAGACTCTGAAATACTTTCTTATATATTATATCTTTCTACTCACAAAAAAGTAAATCCCAATGGTTAAAAAAGTTTTTTAATCAGAACATTATTCCTGGTCCTGCCTGATTAGGACATTAGTACATACATGGAGTTGCTAGGAATTGGTACACTGCACACCAGAACGGATAAACAGACAAGACCCAGAAGAAAAGGCCATGGCTTCTGGGTTCCCAGTGTGGTCCCACACTCTAACAGAGCAGCCAGGCCAGTGCTACAGCTCACCTTATAGATGGTGGTTCCCAGCTGCGCGGGAGACATGCTGACAACAACTCCTGCACTCTGAAGGGCAGCAATCTTCTCTTTAGCTCCACCTTTTCCCCCAGCAATAATTGCCCCTGCATGTCCCATTCTCCTGCCGGGAGGAGCCGTTAAACCAGCAATGAAGGACACCACAGGCTTGGCTTTGGGACCCTGAAAAGTGATATTTTAAACACTGTAATGAAAAAGCTGATCAAAACTAAATGTCAATTTCACGACTGTCCGTAAGTGGCTTGGACAGGGCCCATTATCAATCCTCACTAAGAAAATCAACACAAAATTGAGCTGTAAAACGAATGCATTCCCAATTTGTCATGGATCAATTTTTCATACAAACTCAGAAAAACAATCCACAACAAATTTTTGTATCTGTTCAGATATTAAATTTTAACTTCAGTGGTGCAAAATATTGTACACATACAAACAAAAAGGCACACTTGAGTATATATGAAATGTGATTTGTGATAATGAATTAAAGCACATCATCAGATTGTTCTATTTCAACCTGATTTTATGTCTTCATTCATTACTAGTTCACTTAATAAATCTGCTAATAAAAAGATAAGGTAGGAAGGTATACTGGAGAGGACCAGGAGTCACCAGACAATTTCCAATTGACCAAAGTTACACGAGGATGGGACCTCTGCTCCCTCATCTGTAAAGTGCAACAGTTGAACTAGAAAGATGGCCAAAGGGCCCTTTCTCCTGTGACACTCATGATGTCTAAGAAGGGAGATCAGGACTAATTTTATTCAACAAAATGTCATTCTAATGTGCTACCTTTATGCGCATAAACAGCACTGTATTACATTCTGAAGTAAAAATAAAAACCGACAAACAAAATATAAGAATTCCTGTGCTCTAGGCTTACAGTATAGTTGAAGAAATAATATAAACTATGTATGTATACTCATCAATCAGTTAAGAGATGCCTTAAAGCAATATATGAATATGTGCTTAAGTTTCACAGTGAATGAAAATATCACGTTCATAATAGGAGTCCAGGGGCAATAAGGGACCCAGGTAAAACAGAGAGGCCTGTGGAAGACAGAACTGAGCAGAGGAGGAAGCTGAATGCCTTCCCTCAGGCACAAACACCTTCCCCAAGGCCAGCAGTTCACAAATCACTTGGTCTTGGGACCCTCTTGTACTTATAAAAATTATTGAGGATCCCAAAGAACTTTTATTTATGTAGATTATATCTGATATTTACTGTATTAGAAAGTAAAACTGGAAAAAATGTAATACTTATTAATTTATTTAAAAATAACTTTTTAAAGCTTTTTAAAAAAAGATTTAGTGAGAAGAATGGCATTTTACATTTTTGCACCTGCTGAATGTCTAATAAAATACAAATAAATTTAATATCTGCTTTTGCATTCAATTTATTACAACATGTTGCTTTAAGTACAAGAAGAAAATCCAGCCTCACACACAATGTATATGGAAAAAGAACAAGTATTTTAATAGCCTGTCAGGTAATTGTGGATATTCTTTGATTCTACAAACAGCTAGTGCTCAACTTACAACCACGATTGGTTCCAACATATCAGTCGTAACACGATTTGGTCGTAAGTTGAGTAGACTATATGTACAGTACTGTGAAATGATGTTATAAAAATCTTTAAGTCATATTTTATCATAATTTTCTTTCATTATTGTTACATATCATAATTTTCTTTGTTCATTTTATGCCATTTGTATCATCTCTACACCATTTTGTTTCTTATTTTTACATTCGTCACGTTTAAGTAAAACACTGCATTACCAGTACAACTGGTTTAATATTTGCAAAACATACAAAATTATAAAATACAGGTGCATACAAAAACTGCTCCAGACGCGGAGCAGTCGTGGCTAGCGACTGTGGTCATAAAGTCGAATGGTTATAAGTTGCATAGGTCGTAAGTCAATCAATACCTGTAAACTTCTCCAAGCGGTACTTTCTTAAAGGTTAGATGCAGTGTTAGACTCTGAAACCACAGCAATTAACTTTTTTGTTCTTTGTTACTTTAAAATGTACTGGTCTGTCTTGAGCTTGAATGGCTCTTTAGCCTACAAATGATTTGTAACATGCATTGGCCAGATGGAAAATATAGGTTCCCTGAGTTATGCTGATACATTTCATCACTCTGTATCAACATATCACACTCATCAGTGTCGCCACTAATGTCACTAGAAAAGTCTTTAGTAGCGGGAAGTTGTCAAGTTCACAGGAGCAGACAAAGTTTTCCAAAACATTAATAAGCTCAAGTTATATCATTGGCAACAAACACTAGGAGATGTTTTCTGAGCTATGGCAGGTCTGCTTTGTTCATTTTTGAGAAAAGGTCTGCTAAATACCTAAGCGAACAGTTTGTCTGCCAGTTGTGCTTTTGGGTAAAACTGGTGTTCCATGAAAAAAGCAGCTAGGCCAGCTCTCAACTCAACTAGGAAAGTGCTTTACTTCCCATTTCATCGCAAACTGACTCAAGGGTTAAGATTTCATTTAAGTTAATAATTTTTACTGCTTCATCAACCATTTTCTTAAATACAACTGGCCTTTTTTTTTCTTTTTTCTTACTGGGGTTCATGGCAGTGACCTGTGACTAGCGCGGCTTGCAGTTCCCCTGCCCGACTCACGCAGAGGCCAGCACGCCAGGTCCTCTGTGGTCTGACACTGCTTACTCCAGCCTCACCTCCCACCACCCTCCCCACTCTCTATCGCCCGGCAATTCCAGAGTGCTCGGCCTCTGTACCTCTGCTCACAATGTCTCCCGTCCTCGCTGGATTCCTGGCAAATTTCTACTTCATTTTTAAGACTTCTCAAGACTCTCTTCCTTGTAAGCTTTTCTGACTCTTGCTCCCACTTTCCACATGTGCCCGGATAGTCAATCACCTTCTGCACAGTGACCCTGCTGCGCCTTCGCACACTTCCGTTACACTCTGTATACCAGCTGTAACTTTTTTCCCCACACGTTCCTCCTTCCTAAACCATGAAGTTCCTGAACACTGGGACCGTGTCCTCACTTTAAGAGGATCCACAAGTCATTTATTCATTCACTCATGGGCTCTGCTGAGGCTGAGCATCTCGCATGAATGGCAGTAATTCCACTTAATCCCTGTGTCCCTATAATCAAACCGTGGGAACACTACACTAGAAAGGAACAGGATTATGATGAGCCTAAAATGTCAAACAAGTTTACCCTCCATCCTATTAACAAAGAAGAGTCACTTGAGACTTTTCAGCAGAGAAAAACACAATTAAAAGACTTCGAGGGAACTACAGTCTGAAAATAGGATGTAGAAACGATGACAAGAGTGAAAGACTAAAAACAGGATGACCAGTTAGGATGCCATCAGTGCATTCTGAGCAGACTCAGAGGACTATCGACTCTTGTCCCTAACCCCTGAAATCTGACCGCCGGCCCTCCGTGGTGTGACAGAGAAGTCCAGCTGACGTTGTTACGAATCTCACCCCTGGTTCGGTGTGGTACACCTACCACAGACAAGTCATTCACTGCCTGTGCCAGTTTCCTCACTCATAAGAGAAGGACAAAGGGTCAAGATAAAGGTTAAACAATAATTGCATATAATTACTCATTGTAACAATGATAACAATAGTAGTAGCACCAGCAGATGGCATCACTGAGAGTTCACTCTGTGCCCAGCTTTGTGCTATGTGCTGTACATTAGCTCCCCTGTTGCACCTAAAATCTTGTGCACAGCTGGTCCTTAATATAATCAGCTCCCCAGAATTAACCAGGAACTGAAAAACGTGCCAAATGAAACAAAATCTATATGTTTAGTTTTTCCTGTTAAATTCTAAGCTACCAAAGGGATTCAGAGTTGGGCCTAAATACATTTTAAAATTCACTTTAACAAAGTGTAATGTCATAACATAAATCCTTTTTTCTAAAAGTCAATTTTTACCTAAGTTTCAAACTTTACAACTTTTAGGAATTCAAGAGATTCTAATAACATCTTACTCTAATCTCCTAACAAGCTACATTATTCTGTCATTTATTCCACACTGATTGGTGCCTACTGCTCCAAGAGCTGGGCCGGGCACCAAGGATACAGTTTCTTACGTCCACAGCCGTCCAGGGCGAGAGTCAGAGACTACACATGCTTTGCAGAAGGAATAAGCACAGGCAAGCGGGAATGAAAACAACCAGCATGTCAGATGGACATGGTTCTGAAAGGAAGGTGACAGTGGTGTGTGAGGGACGGGAATACCATGCTAAGTCTGGCCTTTATCCTACATGTAATGAGAAACTGGAATGGTTTAAAGCCAGCAGGGAGGAGACACCAATGTCTGTGTTTCAGAAGGGCAGATAATCTGGGTTGCCATTAGCAGGATGGCCTGGAGGGCAGGAGGAAAAGGAGTAGGTATCAGGAATAAATCATCAATGACCCAAGTGAGATAAAACCAGGGCCTGAACCAAATCAGAAAGACTAATCACAGAGGACACTCTGAATCTCAACATACTAATAAGCTCCCAGAGACACGGTAGGGCCTGAGTGGAAATGACGGATGAGAGAGGTGAGGTGGTTCTGAGGTTTCTGTCTTAAAAACTGTATGAAGGATGATGTTGGTGATATGCAATAGTCATTCACATTTAAGCAGCAGGCACAGAAAGTAACTCCAGGGAGCATAAAGAAGAGAACCCACAGAAACACCCAAGAGGACAGAGAGGATGAAGAAAGAACCAAGCCAGTGCTGATCTCTGCAAAAGGAGTGTCGAAAGGGAGATTTACCAGCAGCAGCAGCAGCCAACAGCTAAACGAGCACACTTCCTGTGTATCTGCTGCTACTCTACATTCTGCTACACATTCCCAAAACATTTCACCTCCACGGTCCACACCAGTGCCAGGAGCTGGCACTGCCACAGCCCTACCCTGCCAAAGAGGAAACCGAGGCACAGTGAAGTTAGGTAACACGTGCCAGGTCTCAGAGCTTCTACGTAGCAGAACGACGCCAGAGTGCCGAGCACTAGGGATGAATAAAAAGGAAAGGAAGGAGATCTAGAAAGTGAGGGGAAATTTGGGTTATACCTTATACAGAGATCAGAATAAAATCACTACAAAAGAAAATCAAGTACATTCAAAATTGCCCTCGAATATTCCTTAAACCACACATAAATATGCATTGTTTTGGGGATACTACCCTGTAGATGATACCAGTGGTTCCTTAACTCTCTAGTATTCATTATTTTTTCCTGGACATTTCATTCATTCACTCCTCAATTCCTTTCACAAACACAGAGAGTAGTCTCCTCTGGAGAGCCCGGCTCCCCAAAGGTGCTTCATCATTCATTAGTGTCAGGGAAATCCGGAAATCACACACCCGTTTCCCCCAGGTCTCTGCGGGGTCCAGAGCACACATTCACGGAGTGGGGGCTGGTGGGCACCTCCTGCTTTCGTTGTTACTGCGCCCTCTCTCTTCTTCACTCCAGAAATACAGCAATTTAATTCACTTAGGCTAAGTGAAATTATGATACAATTCCACACCACTTTTTATGTTTAATTCTAAGGATGAGGCAATAAGGAAAGACTTCCTAGGACACAGATAATAAAGCTTTTCCACTTGACTTCGGAAGAGAAGTACCACTTTGCAAAGAAAGACTGAAGCGAGAGGGAGGTGAGATCTGGAAAAGGGTATTAAGGACAGGATCTTTGGAAGGTCAGCCTTGAAAAAGAGGAAGAACACTCACATCCCCTAAGATCAAAAGAAAGAAAAGTACCCTGGCAAGTCAGGTGAGGGCTCTCCGTTCAGCAGGGGCTAGCTCACCCCCACAGGTGTGTGCAGGGTGCCTTGGGGGAACTCAGAGTAGAGAACAGCATTGTGGGAGAGGGAGAGGAGCAGCAACCAAGGAAGTTTTCTAAGTCCCCAGTACCAAAGGCCCAGGTCAGAAAGGTTTAATCCAGCCTGACCAGGCGGTAGTGCAGTGGATAGAGCGTTGGACTGGGATGTGGAAGACCCAGGTTCAAGACCCCAAGGTCGCCAGCTTGAGCATGGGCCCATTGGCTTGAGCAAAAGCTGGCCAGCTTGGACCCAAGGTCGCTGGCTCCAGCAATGGGTAGCTCAGTCTGCTGAAGGCCTGCGGTCAAGGCACATGTGAGAAAGCAATCAATGAACAACTATGGTGTCGCAATGGCAACGAAAAACTAATAATTGATGCTTCTCATCTCTCTCCATTCCTGTCTGTCTGTCCCTATCTATCCCTCTGACTCTCTCTCTCTCTCTGTCCCTGTAAAAAAAAAGAGAGAGAGAGAAAAGAAAGGTTTAATCCTATCTTTCATGTTTTCCTGAAAACTTAATCTTGGACAAAATAAAAATAACTTTCAAAATAAGCCAGTGATATTAAAGATAAAGAGGTATATTTTTCCAGTCACTTACTGAATTATGTTGCTTCAAAAATTCAGCAGCATTTTCTTCTGCATTACCACCAATTTCACCAATCAGAATGATGCCTTCTGTGGCTGGGTCATTCAGAAAGACTCCGAGGCAGTCAATAAAATCTGTTCCATTAAAAGGATCCCCTCCAATGCCTGAAAAAGTCAAAGAATACCAACAGCATGAAAATTAGGTCAAGAAAAGTTGTTTCACCTGGTTTCTTATTTTACTTAACCCTCTCACCAATAATTTTAAAAGGTATCATCACTCTTATACTAAATATTTTGTTAAAAATCACAAAATGGTACATTTATTTGTTTATATTACATGAATTTTAAATGATTGTTGGATTCTGATACAAAGAAAAGTCTGTTTTTGTTTTAGCTCCTGCTATCAGTCCTCCTCTCTCCCACAAAATTATCCCTAGATAATTATATTAAAGAAACATTTTAAGAAAATATACGCGTGTGTTGCAAGCAAGAATGTCCTCTCTGATTATACATTTAACGAACTTCTTTGCACACAGTCGCTACTAGATGAGGCATGTTTCAGAGAAGCCACTCACAAGTGTTAAGACAGGTCCCAGTGAGGGGCAAGCTGCAGTCCCCTGACCCGCTTCCCCTTAGGCCCAAAGTAAAAGGATATGTAGGCAATGACAGAACCTGCACATAGGGGCTCTACTCCAAGAGCATGACATTTAGAAATAAGCAAATGTTCCTTACAGACTGGATGTCCTTTTCTTAAAGTCAGAAACTCATCAAAGGCAGAAATAATGTCCTAGCTGTAGTGCATCTCTCAAGAATGATGTCCAGGAAGGGAAGCAGCATTTACTGAAAGACAACCATGTGCAAGCCCTGTGCCTCAGCCCATGTTAGACCTCAGATTCCCTAACTCTTCAGACTTCTCTGTGACATGGACACTAGGCCCACTGACAAATTAACAACAGTAGCTGAAGAAAATATCATTGGCCACTCTGTTTCAAAACCTTTCTTATTCTTTATTATACATACTAAGTTACCTACAGTCCACAATTGTTCGCACACAGAAAAGCCCAATTCATGTTTCATTACTGATTTTACAGATTTGAGTCTTAATAAAATTACTCCATGGCCATGTTTTTTAATTTTTTATTATATAAAGCTACTTTTGAAAGGTTTTAAAAGGCAGTCTAAGAATTTAAAAAAACTATTTATGAAAATGAGAAATTTGCCTGGCTTTTGGCAACAAATACCAAAATTATTATTTTTTTAAATTTGTTTTAGAGAGAAGAGAGAGAGAAGGGGTGGTAAGTAGCAGGAAGCATCAACTCTTAGTAGTTGTTTCTTGTATGTGCCTTGATCGGGCAAGCTCAGGGTTTCAAACCAACAACATCAGCATTCCAGATCCACGCTTTATCCACTGTGCCACCACAGGTCAGACCCAAAATTGTTTTAAGGTGTAAAAGCCTTGACATTTTAAAGTGGAAGGCAGTATGATGCAACAAAAAGAGCAGTTTGGGGGAACTCGGCCTTCCTCAACCTAAATTTTCTCACTGACTTTTCAGTTCAAAGGTAAGTTAGTGAGTTGCCTTAAGCATCAGATAGCTGAATGGCAAAGAATTCAGTAACTGAAGCACTGAATTATACCTTATAATGACATAAAATGATAATTACACAGCGACAGAGGTCCTAACACAAAGGACTTGTTCAAGGCAAGCAAAATAAGTGATGTTTTCTGGCACCAAGGCTCTCCCGGAGCCACATGTCTGAGATGTTTAATCCTCAACATGGAAGCATGGATTATGAATCTCGAAAAATACAGCCGAGTTTCACACTTACACAAATTAAATTTAAAATCATAACATCTTTTAAGTAAAATGGTATCAAAACTTCTGGCAAACAATTACTATTGCATTCATTCAATGAAAATACTGCATTCCAATAAAATGATTTTAGAAAAAAATCCCTCACCAATGCACAAAGACTGCCCCAATCCAACTTGTGTTGTTTGGTGAACCGCTTCATAAGTCAGAGTGCCAGACCTGGACACAATACCTTAAAGAAAAAGAATGCAAAATTATTAGATTGTATTCAGATGATAGGCTATCACAGGATAAACAAAATTACAAATGTGAGTACATATACAATCCACTCCATTACTTCTCATTCAAATCAACAATATCTTAATATGATGAAATAAGAAGACAAGGCTTATATTAAAGCAGGGAGGTTTTAAAAGTTAGATATCGGGGAAAGCACATTAGTTAGGGTTAGTTCATGACCTATAGAAGGAGTATAAAAAAGATCTAAATTATCTCTTCTAAGAATCTTTAGGAAAGGGACAATATCCATATGAACTTCGTAGGTACAACCCAGCCTAGGGTGGCAGAGCATGCAGATTAGACTTACGGATACCCAAACTATTAAACCAAAACCTGCAGCCTATAAACTACCATTAGTCACAGTTAGCAATACTATCTGTATTTCCCACAACTATTTTTCTAACAATTTTCAAACAATATATAGGCTTTAAAGAAAACTGGGAAATAAGATCACGATCCCTGAGTTCAAGTTCACCACCTAATTTACTTTATACAATGGGCCTATGTGAAAGGACCTAATCTCACATCCAGACAAGGTGTGTACATGCAGGGGTAGCGGCAGGGGCGGGGCAGGGCAGCTAGGTCTTCTCTTATCGTTCAGTAAGCCTGACTGAGCTACAGGAAAGGTAATTTACTTCATGCCACAATCTGTGTACAATGAGTGGATCCTTAATTTTAATGGGTTGAAAAGTGTAAATGAGTTACTTCAGTTGTTAGAACATATTACATAAAAATATTTTAGAAAATAAAACAGCAAACTTTATACAGACTAAATCAGTGCATGAATTCTGGGGCACTGAATAATTCCAATGTGTCTGTGGTTTCCTTTCTTCAAGCTGCTGCCTTGGAGCAATTGTTAAGAACTCAGAAGATTCTTTTCTAAGAATAACGACTTCACTACCAGGGCAAGTAGAATTTCTGTCAGCCAGGGACAAAATCCATAGCCATAAGCTACTTTAACTTTAGTACAGCGTATTTACATTCTTAGAGTTTTATGTTACTGTTGCTGTATCCTCAGGGGCACTATAGTTTATGATCTGTGCATATACACACATCTTCTCACAATGAATGCAGATGCACGTAACTTCATATTCTCGGCACCAATCAGTCAAACTGAAAGACATGAGAGTACCTGGTCAATGCTGGGCAGTGCCCTACTGACCACTGTTGGGTTCCTCTGACTTATTTCACTATACAGAGAGAGCAATGTCACTCCCTGACAACTGCTCATTTCATATGGAGCTCAGCACCAACTCCCCAGCCCAGCACTGCCCGACCTACCTCTCCAGACAGCTTTCCCATATTCCCTACTCTAGTGAAACTGATTCACTCTTCAATTATTCACATTTGCTCTCTAAAGTCGTTCATGTTCTCCTACCGTCTGGTTCAGTAAGAGATCACGGTGCTTAAGATTCTGTGGTTGATTATCTTCCTTGCTAGACTAGGGCCTTCAAGGAGTCAGTAAACTAAATTACAAATACCAGTACATATAAAATCTATTCCACAATTTGTTTTCCACTTTTTCATACCATTGTGTTCCCAGCATCAAGCAAAGCTCAAGCACAGGAGCTCAGGAGATAATAACTTGAAGGGGTCAAGTATGATCTTCTGCTTCAGAAAATCTAATTCCAATGGGGTTTTTTGTTGTTGTTATTGTTGTTTTTTTTAGTGAGAGGAGGGGTGGCAGAGACAGACTCCCACATGGGTCCCAACTGGGATCGACCTGGCAAGCCCACCAGGGGTCGATGCTCCATTGCAATTGGAGCCATTTTTTTAGCGCCTGATGAGGTCAAAAGAGGCCATCCTCAGCACTCAGGGCCAACTCACTCCAATCAAGCCCTGGCTGCAAGAAGGGAGGAGAAGAGAGAGATAGAGAGAAGCGAGAGGGGGAGGGGTAGAGAAGCAGATGGTCACTTCTCCTGTGTTCCCTGACCAGGAATCAAACCCGGGACATCCTCATGCTCAGCCGGTGCACTACTGCTGAATCAACCAGCCAGAGCTCCAATAGTTTAGAGATCATTCACTAACTGGACGCTAATTCATGACAAATGAGAACCACTACCACCATCCCTCCTCTATCTTTTATCAGTTTTTCCCTATTCTCTGAGCTTTCTTTCATCTAGGTCCTCTCTCTGGATAATCAGCTTCTCATCAGAAACCAGGAAAACAAGACATGGGATGGTTTTTTTAAGTGCTAAAAGAACTGTCAACCCTGAATCCTATACCCAGTGAAACTATCCTTTCATAGATATAGACAGAATCATTCATTTAGGAATGAAGGGGGAATAAAGATGCTCTCAGATGAGGGAGAAGTAGATAATTTGTCATCAACAGATTTATCATAAAGGAATGGCTAATGAACATTCTCTAAATAGAAAGGAAATAAGAAAAAAAAGAAAAAATACCTTGGCATGAATACCAGGAAGGAAGAACACAGTAAACAGAACTATGGGTAAATAAAATAGACTTTACTTCTCTTGAGTTTTCTAAGAGGAAAAAATAAAACTGTCCCTATTTGCTGATGACATTATTATCACCATAGAAATTGCAAAATCTACCAAGAAACTCCTACCAACTTCAGCAACAAAAATCAAATGTGTTTCTATATATTAACAATGAACATATGAACACCAAAATTAAAATACAATTAAATTTACAATTGCTTTTAAAATAAAGAAAATATTTAGGTATAAAACTAACCAAACAGGTACAGCACTTGTATGCTAAAAACTACATAATGCTAATTAAAGAAATAAAAGGCAATATAAATAAATGGAAAGAAATACTATGTCCTTGAATTAGAAGATTCAACAGTAAAGATGTCTATTCTTCCCCAAACTGACATATAGATATGACACAATTCCTATCAAAATTCCAATAAGAGTTTTTATAGATATAGACAGAATCTTTCTAAAAATGATACTGAAAAGTAAAGAAACTAGAATAGCTAAAATAATTTGAAAAATAATAAAGTGTAAAGAACGTTTATACAATTTCAAGATTTATTATTATATCTACAATAATAAAGATTGTGTGATACTGTTGTTAGAGAGGCACATTAGTCAATAAACAGAAAAAAAAAACCCAGAAATAGACCAACATAAATATATCAACAGATTCTTGACATAAATGCAAAAGCAATTCAATGCAAGAAATAATATTTTAAACAAATGATGCTAGGGTAATTGGACATCCATAGGCAACAAAATAAACAACAGCTATGATCTAAGTCTCACATCTAATAGAAAAATTAACTAAAATTGAATCATGAATTTATGTAAAACTATAAAAGTTTCAGGGAAAAGATAGGGATCTTCCTAGGCAAAGAGCTCTTAGAGCTACCCAGTCAAGGCCTGGCAGTTTCTTGGGGAAAAAAAAAATAGCGCAACTATCATTCTATCATACAAACCAGCAATTGTACTCCTGAGTGCCCCAAAGAAATAAAGACTTTATGTATATACAAAATCCAGTACACAAATGTTTGTATGTTTATAGAGGCTTTATGTATAATAGTCCCAAACTAAAAATTCAGATATCTTTCAGAGGGTGAATAAACAAATTGTGATAAATCATACCATGAAATACTACTCCGCAATAAAAAAGAATGAACTACTGATACATACAACAGCCTGAATGAGTCTCCAGGTAATTACACGGAGTGTAAACAGTCAATCCCAGAAGGCTAAACACCAACATGCTGTATGATTCCATTTATAGAGCATTCCTGAAAATCGCCGACAGATTTTAGTTGCCAAGAATTAAGAAAGGGGTGGAAGCTGGAAGAAATTAGGTGTAAGCATTAAAAATGCAACATGCAGGATCCCTGTGGTGATGGAAACACCCTTTTTCTTGACTGCTTCAATGACAATATCCAGGCTGTAATCTTGTATTACAGTTTTTAAAAATGTTACTGTTGGGGGAACCTGAATAAATGGTAAACTGAAATCAGTCTATGTTATTTCTTGCAGCTATATGTGAATTTACAATTATTTAAATATAAAAAATTTAATGTAAAATACAATTTTAAAAGAAGAAGGGCCTAGTATGTCAGTGTGGTTGAGAAAAAAAATGTCCCATAAAAGAAACAAGAAAAATGGTACAGTTAAATATCAAGTTGGAATTGAATGTTCAATAATATTCAATTAGCTGATATATACTTTTATTAACTCAACACAAATTGGAAAGCCACTATACTACTACTGTACTGCTATCATATTACATCATGTATGTCCCAAGAAATATCTAAGGGATCAAAAAATCCTTCCTTTCCCTAAACTATTCGCTTAAAGATCTGAAGACAGGAAAGCATCTGAGGATACTAAAAATGGTATCAAAATAGAAACAGCCAGTATATATAACCATCTTTTCTCTCCTCACCTCAAAAATTTTGTATCACATACTTTATTCTAGGTGAATTCATTTTAAAGTCCCTATTCAAAAGAATTAAAAGCAGTGTTCCAAAGGACTTGCCCCATCAATCTGTATGGCCATTCAGAGAACCAAGTCTAAAGTGGTGGTTTTCAACCTTTTTACACCTGGGAACAGGTGAAAATAGGAGGACTAGTTTGGAAACAGCTAAGGCAGAAATCACCCTGAGCATAAGCAAATTCAACTAAGATCACTGGGGTTGTAATCTTTACACAACATCAGGGTGGTTAAATTCTTTTGTAAAAACTGGCATGAAATTTCTGGTGGACTGGCAGTTGAAAAACACTGGTCTAAAGGCCTTTCCTTACCTTCTCAGCTTTTTGGTTTTTAGGTTTGGGGCACGTAGGAAAGCAGAGAGTAATCGGAGAGACAACCCAGCACTGGCCATCTCTTCCATACTCACCTCAATCCTACAGCAGGAGCCATTCACAGCAGACCAAAGCTTAAAGAATACTCAGCCTGGCCAGCTAGCTTAGCGGCAGAGCATCGGCCCAATGTGTGGAAGTCCTAGGTTCGATTCCCAGCCAAGGCACACAGGAGATGCGCCCATCTGCTTCTCTCCCCTTACCCCTCACCTTCCTCTCTGTCTCTCTCTTCCCCTCCCACAGCCAAGGCTCCATTGGAGCAAAGTTGGCCTGGGTGCTGAGGATGGCTCCATGGCCTCCGCCTCAGGTGCTAGAATGGCTCTGGTTACAATGAAGCAATGCCCCAGATGGGCAGAGCATTGCCACGTGGTGAGCATGCCAGGTGGATCCCAGTCGGGCACATGAGGGAGTCTGTCTCTCTGCCTCCCTGCTTCTCACTTCAGAAAAATACAAAAGAAGTAAAAACAAAAAAATACTCAAATATGACAAGAGAATCAGTAACTAAGCGAGTCAGGTCCCACTAGAACTCAGATGGTCTATGGGATTCCCTTGGCAATATCCTACTGGCATTAGGGCTACCAGCTCTAAGACACATTAGTAATAGAGAGACATCATGACATTTAACCCAGTCCCGTAAACTACACAGTCGACATCCCCTTACTATGCTGATCATTCTTAGTACGTAGAGTCATATCTTATAGGTAAATCACTGTAATCATCTATTAGTATAGCTTAGTGAGAGTTAGGTATGAAGAGTATAAAAAGAGGTATAATGGGCTTGGAAATGTTAACTTAGTTATTACTTCAAGAACTAAACAAGCAGCATATGACACCCCAGAGGGCAAAGTAATTACAGAACAGGACACAGAAAAACTGACAATAAAAATATTCACATATATCTGACAAAGAACTTATATCTAGAATATTTATAGAACCCCCATAATCAATAATAAAAATATAATCCAATAAAAAATAATGTGCGAAAAACTTGAACAAATAATTTACAAAAGAAGATATACAAATAGCCAATAAGAACATGAAAAGGTGCTCTCCACGTCATTAGTCATCAGGGAAACAAAACCATGAAGCACATTCCACTCCCAGTAACGGACAATGCTAAATAAATGGGAAGACATGGAACAACTGGAATGCTTCAAGACTGATGGAGAAAAGATAAAAATGAACACCCACTTTGCAGAATTATTTTGCGATTTCTTACAAAGTTGAACATACTTCAACCCTATAACTTAGCGATTCTATTCCTAGGTATCTTACCCACGAGAAATGAGAACCTGTCCATAAGACTGGTACATGAACATGCATTATTTATAATGGCTCAAACTTGGAAAGAACCCAAATGCTCATCAATGGGAGAATGAACAAATTGTGATACAGTTACATAACAAGATTACTTAGCAAGAAAATGAAATTAACTTGATACATGCAAACACATGGAAGATTCCATGGCATCCAAACAAGAAATGGATCTTTTAAAATACCCCCAAAATAACTTCATTGATTCTATAGAATCATTACAGCTTCTCAAACTCATTTATATCAGGATATAGAATTGATTCACTACAAAACTTCCTTAGTAATTAAAATAAATTTCACTTACACATCACAAATTCTCTTTATAAGTTCTGAGCGCAGAGTTCTTTTTTAATCTATAAAAAACATACTCACCAATTCTTCCTTTCTTGTGAATATGGCCAGGCATGATACCAATTTTACATTCTCCAGGCTGAAGAAAGTAAACCATAGTTTCAGAAAGCGGAAAAAAAAATAATTGCAACTCACAGGTCTCATACACAAGTACCTTGGACTGATCCAAAGATAATTACATCGTCACACTCACGTTGATGACTCCGGGACAGTTTGGCCCAATCAGCCTTGTCTTCCCCTGGCGCAGTATCTTGTGCTTGACCCGGACCATGTCCTGCTGTGGGATGCCCTCAGTGATGCACACAACCAAGGGCATTTCCGCCTCCACGGCTTCATCAATGGCAGCAGCAGCAAAGGGAGGAGGGACATAAATGACAGACGCTGTTGCTCCTGTCTGTTCTTTAGCCTGAAACCAAGAAGCACTTTATTACTCTTTAAGTTACAAACATTGAAAAATGAATTCAATACCATGATTTTAATAATGTCTTGAGATCATAAAAGGACACAACTAGGAGACATGGCATGTCTTCGGGGCCTCCTCTCTGACCCTTGGGAACGCCACTGAAGTTAAAGGTTCTGTGACAACTCTTAAGAGATGGCACATCAGTAAACCTGAAGGCAGTGCCTGATAGGTTTGTGTCCCCTCATGTTTATGTTGCTACAAGACACATTGTCACCTATTCAGTACCAAAGACCCTTGGCCTCCTCCGGAGAAAAAGGATTACTGATTCCCTGAGCCTCACAACTGACACTCAAACATCTGTTTAAAAATATATTATACCTGATAAATATAAAGTAAAAGTAAAAAATAAGACAGCAAAAGTAAAATGCTTTTTTAGCTGACAATTTTTACTCTAAAAGCACATTTACTATAAATAAGCTAAAAAGCAGGTGTATAGGTGGCCACAGAATGAGAACATGGCTGAAATAAACATCAGGGTGTGCTCTCTACATCACCCCTCACAATGCAAAGCTCTTAAATACCAACAATATCACCATCCTTCTCTTTGGGACACAAGCCTCTGTCTGGTCTATATACTCTCTATGTATATCAATACAAATGTATCCTTCCCACTTCTACACGTGGCCATGTCTCTTCCACCATAATGGAAGCTCCTTGAAGATTATCAGTGATCTCTGTGTCTCCAAGAGTAGCAACACCTATTCTGTGAGAGGACTTTATACTAGTCTCAGACAAGACTTCACCACAACTCTGCATGCTTAGACACTGAGGCCAAGAGATATTAAATAACTTGGACAAAGTTACATAGCTAGGAAGTGGCAGAGCCAAGATTCAAACCTATGTCTACCTGATTCCAAAGTGTCCACTCTTCTCAGTTACAGCAGGCCACCTCCCTCCCCATGGTTGCTGGACTGAAGCCCAAGGTCACTGGCTTAAGCCCAAGATTGCTGGCTTGAGCCCAAGGTTGCTAGCTTGAGCAAGGGGTCACTCACACTGCTCCTCTCCTGATCAAGGAATGTATGAGAAGCAATTAATGAACAACTAAGGTGCCAAAACAAAGAACTGATGCTCCAGTTTGAAACCCAGGGCTTGCCCGCTCCGGCCCATAGGAGAAGCAACTAGTACAAGTTCATGGTTCCTGTTCCTCCCCCCTTTTCCTTCTCTCCCCACCCCTGCCACCTCTCTCTCTCTCTCTTTCTCTTTTACTCCACTTCCCCCTCCCTCTCCCTCCCCCCTCTAAGATCAATAAATAAAACATGAAGGAAAAATAAAAAGAATTGATGCTTCTCATCTCTCTCTCTCTCCCTTCCTATCTGTCTGTCTCTCTCTCTCGCTGAAAAAAGGCTACCAAACATACAGGTACAACAACAAGAGAGCAGAGTGAATCTCTACATTCCTAGAGACTTTCTTTACTACACCCCTAATGAAAATAGATATCTTGACAATGACAGAACATAGTCAAAGGATGCTGACAGATCAACCACAAATGATACCAGTGGTTAAAAAAAAAAACCTCTGTTCAAGGTGGTAACAGAGAAAGAGGAACAAAAGAAATAAAAAGTAGGCTAGAAGTCAGATCATAGGCCTTAGGTATTTTATAAAAAATATGTCCCACAGCCTGACCAGGCGGTGGAGCAATGGATAGAACATTGGACTGGGACATGGAGAACCAAGGTTCAAAAGCCCAAGGTCACCAGCTTGAGTGCGGGCTCATCTGGTTTGAGCAAGATTCACCAGCTCGAGCCCAAGGTCACTGGCTTGAGCAAGGGGTCACTGGCTCTACTGTAGCCCCACGGGAAAGGCACATATGAGAAAGCAATCAATGAACAACTAAGGTGCCGCAATGAAGAATTGATGCTTCTCATCTCTCTCCCTTCCTGTCTGTCTGTCCCTATCTCTCTCTCTCTCTCTGACTCTCTCTCTGTCACTGTTAAAAAAAAAATTTTAACAAATCAGCAATTTGGGCAAGAGACTAGAAATCTGTGATTTGTCAATCTGAGTCAACAGCTGAGTTTTTCACACAGAAACACCACTACTTACTCTGAGCCATGCTAAGCCAGCCACTTACCAGCTGCGAGACGAAGGGCTAGACCCATCAGTTGTCAGCTGTCCACACTAGTGATATACTTGTCTTTGAAATGGAAATAAGAGCACCTGCCTCAGACGGCTGTAGTGAGGCCCAGATGAGGCAATGTATATGAAGCACCTAGCACAGTGCCTGGCAGAAAGTGCATGCTCGGTAAGACTCAGGGAGGAAGCTGACCTGTGCACTACGAACACCCTGGAAGAACAAAGATAGCCAGGATAACAAGCCAGCTAGAAGTCAAGCCACAGCACTTCTTCCCTTGAGAGGTGATGTGTGCCTACAAAGTGACACGAGCTATGGAGAAAACATCCTGAGCACATGTGATTAAAATGAACCCACTGGCTCTTACTGTGATTTAAACTCTCTAGGTCACGAGATTTTAAAATGGCAAGTGACTCTCCCAAACGGGACACACTTAAGATCTCTGCTCTTTCCTGCTTTTCTCCTCCTGCCACACTCAGGCAGCATCACTTACCTCCTTTACAGTATTAAAGACCGGTAAGCCCAGATGCGTCTTGCCTCCTTTCCCTGGAGTGGTTCCTCCAACAACTTTGGTGCCATAGTCTAATGCCTGCTGGCTATGGAAGGTGCCCTGGGGAGAAGAAGCACAAGACTCATGAGAAAAGGCAGGCTAGGAACCTAGCGGCAATCTTCAGTAACTTGGAAAAGGAAAAGAAACAGGTGAACTACTACTTCTCAGAGTATTAACAGTAACATATATCCAGCACTCTCATCAATTTACTAAACACAGCTTTAAACCATGAAGCAAAACAAGCCTCTGCAAAGCTAAAATAGCTGTTTGTAAAACAAATTTTTTTAAAAAAAAAGAAAACGTTGGGGTGTCCTCTTTTTATTCCATTTTCAAATTTGGCTGAGAAACACCCTTGTATTTACTTAACGCCTCTTTTTCTGTATTCCTCAGCTCCTGATGTCCTCATATCCCTCTTTACTCGATTTAAAATCTACAATCATATTCACACAGCCACGTTGGCTCTCTCTCATTTCAACTTATACATCTAGCTAAGTCACAACTTTCATTAAATCCAATTCTCCATCTACTCTAAGATGGCATCTACACTGGAAACCAAACAGTAGCCAGAGAAAAAACAAAACCATGCTAACTGATCTCACTTTAAATTACTGATGACTAACCTTAAGTGAGCCCTTTATGGATGTCCAGACAGCATCCTGTGCTTCCCTGCCCACACACTCTCCCTTTGCAACCTCAGCACTGTGGACATTTTCTACGCACTGACTCTGTTATGGGAGGCTGTTCTTGCCTGTTGAGCAGCACCCCCGGCCTCTACTCGGTGGATGACAGCACCACACCCTCTTCCCCACCGCGATCAACTGTGACAACCAAAAATGTCTCCAGGATTAACTGATTCTTTTTCACTAAGCTTCTGGGGCTCTACCTCCCCGGGTTTCCCTCTTCTCTTTCTCTCTCTCCTTAGACTTCTCTCTTTCATCTACATTTGTGCCCCCAGTGACCTTACCTCTTATAAAGGCAATAAATATCTATACGGCTACCCACTCCCATTCACACACAGGCACCCCACACACATACACATAATCTAGCCCAGACCTTTGCCTCAAATTCCATACTCCCATTATCAACTGCCTATCTAACATCTCCTCTTGGAGCACTAGTAGGCATCTCAAAGTCACAGTGCCCAAAACAGGGTTCCTGTTCACACCCGTCCACAGTCGACGCATCTCAGTTAGTGATAGCTCCACTCCTAAAGGGTGTGCAGACCAAAAATACTGAAGTCAACCTTGATTCTCCTTTCTCTTACATTTCACATCAGATACATTGGGAATCACATTGCCCTACCTTCGAAATAAAACTGACATCTCACCCTTTCTATGGCTTCTCCCTTGGTCTAAGTCACCATCAACTCTGGACAGAATTTTGCCCTTGATCCCTTTCAATCTATTCTCAACACAGCAGCCAGTGGTCCTGTTAAAACATAAGGAAGATCCTGTCAGTCCTCTACTCAAACTTTCCATTGGTTTTCCATCTCATTCACAGTAAAAGCCAAACTCCTTACACTGGCCTTCAAGTCAGTGTCCAACCTGCCTCCCCATCTCAGAACCCGACCTTCCCTACCTGGCCTCATTCACTTTTCCCCCGTGCTCCCTGCACTCCCATCAGCTTCCACACCCACCATTCACTGCTCCCCCGTGCTCCCTGCACTCCCGTCACAGTGGCCTGCAGCTTCCACACCCACCAGGCACATTCCGCCTCAGTCTCGCTGTCCCCCATGTAACATACCCAGCCTCCAGTCGGTAGAGGCTTCCCCTGACCACATGATATAAAGTCCTCCTTTTCCCATCCCAACCACCACTGACTCCACAAACATACACACATTCCTCCTTTTTCCATAGCATCTATACTCTCTAACTTACTCACTTTATCACATAACTTGCTCATTAATTTTGTTGATGTGTTTCTCTCTTCTGCAACTAAAATGTAAATTCCATGAAGGCAGTGATTTCTGTCTACTTTGCTCAGTGCAAGATGGCACCTAATAGATAGCAGTCAACACATTATATACAGTAGGCTCCCCGTAAGTACTTGTTGAAAATTCTTTGGGTCTATGTGGTCATTTCAAATTCAACTTCTGCATTTTTCAAACCAGGAAACTTAGCCCCAAGCACAGGAACTGATTTGTCTAAGGTCAGGGATGGAATTTTAGAAAGAACCAAAGCTCTCTCTTCACAGCTCTGCTATTCAATGTATACAAACCCTTGCTGGTCTGCGGTGACATAAACACACACACAAAAAGAAAACAAGGAAGGCAGGAAGAAAAGGAATGAAGGGAGGAAGGGAGATAGAAAGGGAGGGAGGGAGGGAAGGAGGAAAGGTGAGAGAGAGGGAGGGAGGGAGAGATAGAGGGAAGAAGGGTAGAGAGGTAGGAGGGTAGGAAAAGAAAAATCAAATTAAAAAAGTGAGAACGTTTACAAATTTTTATAGCAATATTATGCTGTTACAATTTTTCTTCTATTTTCCAAAACTATTGATCTTCATTAGACTGGCAAATAAAAACAAATACCCAAACTGGTCTTTCCTTCTAGATTGTTTGAGAAGCACTGTCCTAGTCTGCATGGCTAGATAACATCAAATGACCCAATTTTTTACTCCTAACATAGTGCTACACAGGAATATTTCTTGTTATTAAGCTTATTTTCCTTAGTTTTCCCATTATCACTAGCTAGTGCATAGTTAAGAACCAGAATAATTTTAGCAACCATATAAGGCAGTATAAATAATTCCATCATTGGAAATCTGCACTGTTAGAATCCACTCTGAAATAGAAAACAGCTAATAATGCAGATTTTCTATGAAGATAAGGTCTAAATTTCAGACCTCATCATTACCTACATCAGAATCTCAACCAAGAAATCTAACTCAGTGAGAAACAACACAATGGCAGGAAACTGAAAGACAAACCAAGATTTAGGCTAACCATCATCTAATTAGACAGTTCTAAATAGTGCTTAATACCATGGACAATGGTTCTTTAAAAAAAAAGGTCAGAGGTTGATGTCATAAGATCATATAAAGTTTGGCAAACAGAAAAACAAAAATTATGCATACTAAACTTACGGGGGAATCTGGTTAACAAAATATTTGATTATATGCTAACAAAATTAATAAATAATGAAAAAGGAACTGAATATGATTTCCATTGGCACGGGATGATCAAGTGTACTTCAAATCTTAGATGAGCATCAACGATCTTTATAATATATATATGTTACACTTTTGTGACACTCATAAAATAGATGGCTCTCAAAATAAATAAACAAATTTTACCTATAAAGATAATTTCCAGCCTGACCAAGTGGTGGTGCAGTGGATAGAGCTATGGACTGAGACAGGGAGGACCCAGGTTAGAAACCCCGAGGTCATCGGCTTGAGCATGGGCTCACTGGCTGAGTGTGGCCTCACCAGCTTGAGTGCAGGGTCATTGGCTTGAGCATGGAATCATAGACATGACCCCATGGTCACTGGCTGGAAGCCCAACGTCACTGGCTTGAGCCCAAGGTCTATGGCTTGAGCAAAGGGTCACTCACTCTGCTGTAGCCCGCAGGTCAAGGCACATATGAGAAAGCAATCAATGAATAACTAAGGAGACCAAGGAGCCGCAACGAAGAATTGATGCTTCTCATCCCTTTCCCTTCCTGCCTGTCTGTCCCTATCTGTCCTTCTCTCTGTCTCTGTCACAAAAAAATAATAATAATTACTAAGGTTTTGTCAGTGTGTCTTTTTTGGTTAATAATGGCTTTTTTTTAAGACAGTAGAGAAATAGGAAACAAGAAGATCTACTGCAATTCATATTTTTGTGCCCAGTTATTTCAGAAACAAGCCAAAAAAGCATAAGGATACTTTACATAAAACAACCTCCTAACCAAATTCATTTTTTAAACAAAAAGCACTAGATAGTTATAAGCAGTTACTACAGAAATTGGGTATTTACATATCAACCTCTAGATCAGGAGCTAGTAAGGTAAGCTATGGCCTGAAGGACTGATCTGCCACTGGTTTTGTAAAATAAGTTTTAAAACTGACATGCAACCTTACCCATTCATTGTCATATTGTCTAGGGTGGCTTTTGCTGCTGCAATGCTACTAAGTAGCTATAACAGAGAGGAACAACCCACTAAGCCTAAAATGTTTATAATCTGGCTCTTTACAGAAGTTTGCCAACTCCTGCTCTAGATTACCAAAATACTGCAGAATGGACATGATAATTTTTTACTTATGAAAAAATCAGTAACTTTTAAATTAAAAAAAAAATCATTAACTGCTTTATCATGCCACTTCTCCTTTAGTAATAAAGAAAGGGATACTTTGATATATGACACACAGTTATCATCTAATTGATTTGGTAATGTTCCCTCATTTAAAAAAATCTGTGCATCTACTATGGTGGAACTATAAATTTGTACAAATGTTTTAAAGGACAGCTTAGCAGTAGCTGTTGAAATTTTTAATACACAGAAACTATGGCATCCTATTTTACTTTGGATAAGCTATTTTATAGACATTTGTATGATGCATATTATAGTGTACAATGTGTTTTACATATATGTACATGTCTATATGCATATATACAATGTATATATACAATACTGTATATGTTGTAGAATAAGCTGTAAAATGCACATTATATAAGTATACATATGTTTGTATGAGCAAGAAAAATATCTGGAAGGATACATGTCAGCATGAACAGAAGGAATTCCAGGAGAGGAGAATGGCAGCAAAGAGGGAAAGGAGATTCTTATGCTGCATTTTATTATGAAATCACACCGCAGATTTACTTAAACTTACCCAAATTCTATAATGCAGGCAGGGGACAGGGAGAGAGAATAAATATAGATAAATGAGATTTATACCAACTACAAATAAATACAAATTAAAATGCTTCCGGCAATTCTTCCCGTTAGTCTCCTCCAAGACCACTGCACAGAGAGCAGATGATGGGAAAAGCCAATGTGCCACTGACTCAGCCTGTCTCAGATCCCATGAGCCTCTTGGGCTTGAGCATGTCCCACACTAAAGGCAGAGCCATGTTTAACAAAGTATTTCTTTGAACAAGGCCTCACACAAGCCATCTCCTTCACCTAGTGTTTAATTAAGGCAACTGTGATCTGTTCCAATGCCCGAGGAAAACCAGTGGTGTTACACTTGCTGAAAGAGAATATGTGGGTTGCCCACAGAGTATAACCTTCAGGAGGAATTTTCAAGGTATGTTTAAACACAAACTTCACCTTATAGGCTGCATATAGTAACTAACTTCCTCCTAAGAAACAACTCCACTGCTGTACAGTATCACTATTCTTCAGCAATCGTGTATTATAATTTGTTACATTAAAAAATAGAAATTGCCTGACCTGTGGTGGCGCAGTGGATAAAGCGTCGACCTGGGAACACTGAGGTCGCCAGTTCAAAACCCTGCACTGGTTCGGTCAAGGCACATATGGGAGTTGATGCTTCCAGCTCCTCCCCCCTTTCTCTCTCTCTCTCTCTCTCTCTCTCTCTCTCTCTCTATGCCTCCTCTCTAAAATGAATAAAATAAAAATTTTTTAAAAAAATAGAAATTAAAAAATTTTTGCATCTCTAACATACATCTTTTTATAAAATCTTGAATCACATACCTGTTTCCCAGTGAATCCCTGGCAAATAACCTTTGTGTTTTTATCAACATAGAGATGTTTCCTGGAAGCTGCGTAGGAACAATGCCGAATTCCATTCTGTTGCACTGAAAAGTAAAGCAAATAGGACAAGTTATAATTTTTCTATACTTAGACTGGACCACCAACTGATCGTAGTGACAAAAAAATTTCTCTAATATAGGAAGCTATCTTGTGATCATGACAACTATAAATGTCACTTTTTAAATGAGAGACATTGACTATAGAAATAGATTTAAGAAACAAACAAAAACAACACCGTTCTATTTTTCAGAATCTCATTCACACCAGATTTCTGATGCTCATGAAAACTACACTGAAAATGTGATGAACAGCAGCAGCTCATGGTACAGTTTTCTAGCCCCTTGGTACTGCTCACCCTGTGCGATGACCCTGACATTCTAAAGGGGATCTTTGGAGATCTATCGTATATGTGTGTGGGTATGTGGGTACATGTGCATGGGATCTCTTCACTTCCTGTATCAGCCAGGCTCATCAGACCTATTTTCAGGTAAGCTAGAACTAACAGATTATAACCTTTGAGCCAACTCCAAAATATACATTCACAGATAAGGAAATGAAATTCCTGACCATACTCTCTCTGTCCTGACAAGAAACCTGGATGATGCCAGACAAGGTATCGCTGGTACTAAAATGAGGATGCCAGAAAAATCAAGCACATATCCATCCCAGTTCCTGGGATTGTTATGATCATTCATTTATTTGGTCAATATTTGGGGAGCACCTATGCCAAGCCACAATGCCAAGTGTCAAGGATTAAGAGCTGAACAAGAGAGTATTGGCCCTCAAAAATCCACAACCTGTCTGAACTGACATAAAGTGGCCCATAACTGCACAGTGTAAAAAGCATTGTCATAGGATGAGGCCCTGGACATTTGGAGTAGATAACTCTCCTAACCCAAGTAAATCTGTGTATCTGTGTGTGTGGAGGGGAGATCAGGGGGAGCAAGGAGAAAGAGGGATACAGAGGATAGGATTAAGGAAAGATTCCTCATTGGAGCTACCTTTAAATTGAGCCCTGGGCTACAGCAATTCACTCCTAAAATCTAATACTTGACTTCCCACCTCCTAAAAAAAAGTAGTTTGTGTTTCTGCCCATGGCTGCAATCTCTCAGGAACTAAAAACTCTCTTCACCTCTGCCCTACTCCGGCCCATGCAACCAAACTTGGGTCCCATATCATCCAAACTGTTACCTGCACTGAAGACAACTAGTCACAGGAGGTCCTAAATAAGGAATCGCTGACCATTACATCCCTTCTTTTCTGGGATACTGCTTTAGAACATGTAGGTCAACTGAGTGAAAAACACTAGCAATCAAATGGCTCTGAATCCCTGAGAAAAACCTTGAGGCACGCAGCAAGCCACGACAGTTTTCCATAATCACTATGATGCTCTTTTAATTCTAGAACCTCACCCCATACCAGAGGATAAACCTGCCCTGGCCTTCCCACGAACCACACTCTTCCAGCTGCCCGGGCTGTGAAGGGGACATAAAGGCAAGCTGTACGTTCCACTTCTTCTCACATTAATTTCTACCTTCTCTGACGGCTTCAGGTGACACATACTCCAGCTAGGGCCAACCCTCAGTCTCCTGCCACTCCACGCCACCATGACACATGTAACAACTAGTGCATATATTTAATATAGTACTGTTACTAAATCAGTAGTAAGTGGGTACACAGAAAATGTGTGAATTTCAGGACAAGAGGTAGGGTCTATAAAAGAAACACTTATATCAAGCAAAATGTCTTAAGTTCCACCTCTTTTTGTATGATTTGGAAAATGTCAATCTCACACTCCATTCATCAGGAAAGGGGGCGGGGGGAATACACCTATTTTTGTACATCAAAGATCATAGGTTTCCCTAAAATCTGTATAAAGATTACACAGAAGCCCAGCCTTAAATGCTAGCTGTCCTCAAAGCTATACCAATGTAGTCTAAATTCTATGCTTTTTTTTAAAAAAGCAAATAAAAAATAAACCAGGCAAAGAAAGACAAATACCATATGATCTCACTTACATGTGGAATCTAATGAAAAAAATAAACTGAGGAACAATAGAGAAACAGAGGCAGAGTCGCAGGGAATAGATGGACAGCTGTCAGAGGGAAGGAGGAAGAGAGGACAGGATCAGAGAATGTGAAGAGATTGGCCAAATTATATATACATAACAGATAGATACAGAAAACAGTGCAGCAATAGCCAAAGGGAAAGGGACAGGGTGGAAACAGGGGTAGGGGCAGCAAATGGAGTGAAATGGGGGTGGAAAGAGACTTTGCATGGAGCATGGGGGGCATGATGCAGTGTGAAGGGGTGTTATATTGAGTGGGACACTTAAAACCATGTCAACACAATAAATTAAAAATAAAAATGTTTAATTAAAAATAAATAAATAAACCAAATAAAAACCAGAAGCAGTAATGTAACATAACCGGAGAAAAGAAAGAGCTTAGAGCAAAACATACCACAGGCAGAGTTAAGGCAGTGACAGACTAGGAGAGTGTTTTCATAACATCTTAACAGACAAAAAGTTAACATTAGCAACAGGAAGCACCAGCAAGAAGAGACCAAAAGCCCACCAGGACAATGAATAAAGGCCATAAACAAGAAAGGCAACTAATGACAGAAAAATGATAAATCAAATATGAGGAGATACCTGACGTTACAAATATTAAGAAAATGAGCACTTTAAACTAAACACCAAGGCAGCAGGAAGGCTGGAGACTGGCCATCAGGATGAATTTTCCAGTGGCGAAGGCTACAGCTGCCACACCTTGGGCCACCTCCAGGGAAAGTGGTGGACTTGCCTTCTCTTCAGTTTCTTAGAAATTGGCCAGCCTGATCTTGGCACTGAGTCCCAGAAGTAGCTGAGAACACAATCCCAGGAATCAGACAAACTTGATTCTAAGTGTATGCTCAGCTGTTCACCAGCCATGTGACTTGGGGGAAAGTCTCTTGATCTCCTTTAGCCTCAGTCTTCCCATCTGTAAATGGAATAACAACTGCCCACGAGGATGCCATGAATGTTGCTATGAGATGATGCCTATAAACTGGTTAGTAAAGTGCCTGGCATACTCCCCAAATTGGATTTACAGGCTATGTGAGCACAAAAGTATCTCAGTTCCTAAAAATAGAGCACACATAATTTACATTTTAAAGTATATCCAACCAGAATGTTTTACATGTCTTCATGCATATCTTATATATGTTTACATGTAAATATACTAATCTGTGTCTATATACATATATACGCACACATACAAGTAAATTTTTATGTGAGAAAACCAAATCACTTGTTCACGGCTGCATTGGTGCATTTAGATCAAGGCCATCTTATGGCTGTGGAATAAAGACTTGGTTCCAAGATACCTTGGCAATCGATACTGGTATCAGAAACATCACTATTGAGGGTCCCCTTTTCCCAACTACACCTCTAAATGTCTTCCAGATTCCAAAAACAGGCCACACAACTTGGCAAACACATGGAAAGGCAGGTGGCACCTTCGAGTAGGGTAGTCACAGTCACCTTCTCAATTAAGACTGCCAAAAAACAAATCAGAGACTTGATAAAGCAGGCTTAGTATCATACATGTATTATTGGAAAGAACAGTGCAGAGGCTACAAACTGCATTCCTGTATCCATTCTAATACTGGCCAGGAAACATACTGGATTTGTGCCCTCATTTGCCAAACAAAGGTATTAAAGTGTAAGGTTCATTTTCCGACCTTAGAACACTATAATCTTGAGGTTAAAAATACTTCTTCCCATTTCTTCTAAAAAATCCAACTTCTAGGCTTATGTTTAAAATGATCTCCATTGTTTTATGTCTTGAAAACCTTTATTCAGCATCAAAAGTGCTTATAAAAACCTTAAAACTTTCTCCTAGAAAGTTTTCCTTGTTTTTCATTTTATTTTCTCTTCGTCTTCAACAGGATTATCTCCCTTTTTTGCAAAGCTATAAACTATTTTGTTTGTTTATTTGTTTTTTCACTCAGAAATTTCTAAACATTCCAGGCTGTACCCAACAGAGCTCTGGAACATATCTGTGTTTGGGATCTTTTAATGTTTTTTTTTTTATTGACTGTTTTCTTTTGGGGGGAGGGGCATTGATTTGTTGTTCCATTTATTTATGCATTCATTGGTTAATTCTTGAATGTGCCCTAATCAGGAACTGAACCTGGAAACTTGGTGTATTGGGATGATGCTCTAACCAGTGTAGCTACTGGCCAAGGCCTGAGATATTTTACCTGACTCAAATAATATTGCAACACTTACGACCTACAGCACAAAATGTACCATCAATTCACACTTAAAAGAATAAAGAGAACAAAATTCTCTAGCATTTCTATTTTATTACTGGCCTCAGAGCCTAATTTGTGACCACCTTTAAAAAAAAGTTTGCAAGGTGGTATTGCTGTGGGTACTGTTTTCTAACGGGAGCAAAAATGAGCTTAGAAAGGTGGCATGAGAAAGAGAAGATATGGGGGATTTAGAGGTTTGTATACTTTAAAAACTGTAGTCTGTAACCCCTTGAATATAGGAGATAAGTTGGTTTAGATCTGAGACCTCTCAGACCCTTAACAGCCTGGTCACATGACTAAAATCACTAAAGACCATTCCAGCAACAGAAAGCTAAACTAGATGATCTCTTAAGGGCTCACGGTCCTGAGAGTACATGGGAGGATTGCTAAATATTGCTATGGGTGAATTAAGGACCCTGATCTTATTCTTCCTTTCTTCTCTAGACTCTCTTGTGGCTAAGACAGCAGGCTAGGATTTTTCAGAAACTCAAAGAGCCCAGGAGAGAAAGATATGGGTATAACTGATTTCTTTTTGCCTTCTGCCTACAACACCTTCAATTATCCTTTAAATTATACAGTAAGAATCTCCAGAAAACTTTCCCAAAGAAACCCAACTTTTTCCTACTTGCCAAAGTTATGCCTGACTTTTGTCCTCAAGTGATCTGGTATCTATCTAAGTGTAGCTTTTGAGCACACATCCATCTCTGCACGTTTGGAATGAAATCTTCTTAAGAAAAGAATTGTCTCTTCCGATATTCAGTACAAGAAAAATTGGGACCAAGGCAGAAGAGAAGAAAACTCTTCTTATTTTAGAGTCTACTTCATCCCAGGTGCTTTATATAAATTGTTTCATTTATTCAACACAATGAACCCAGATTCATTCTGTATGTTGTCATCCTTTCTAAGATGCACATTTTTTTCACTTTTTAACATATCTTAAATCAGGATACATTTGGCAGCCAATGGTGTGTCACAATTTTAATTAGCAATCAATTTCCAGTGTTAATAGTAGACAAAACAATGGTGCATCTTACAAATAACGATGCCACAGATCCCTTAAAACATGGTATCATTTTTATAGGATTTGAAACAGAAACTGAGAAACCGATTTAAAAGCACCCAGGATTATGACACAGACTGTAAGGGTCCAGCCAGACTTCAAAACTGATGTGGCTGATTCCAAAGTCTCTTCTTACACAACCTACCTAAAAACTCAGAGACTTTGAACACAGCAATACTTTTCAACAGTCAGCGTTCCTCAAACAGTAGGAACCTTGGGTATTAAGTTTTCAGGAACGGAGGGTTCACACCAACTGGCGCAGGCACTGCCAATAAACTGTTTAAGGTCCCAACCAACCCTGAGCTCCAGAGGTCTTCTGGGCTATGATGACTCTGGGTTCAGCACCCACTTCTCTTTGCTGACCCCACGGTCTACATTAAGGGCAATTAGAAAAGTTGAAATGCAGGACGTTTCTATGCAGAGCACAGCCTGATCCCCCAATTTCCTACAAGACATACTTCCCCTACCTCTAAATCCAGACTCTCACCCTCCCAAGTCCTAGGCCAGTCTCGGGGCCGCCCCACACAGCCAGCAAAGCTCCCTCCACCCAGAGGGTCGCCGACTTGGGGCCGGACTCTCGCGGCTCCCAGGCCCCCGCCAAGGTCCCACCCCGGAGGGCCCGGTCGCGGCCTGCACCAGGACACCGGGGCCTGCGAGGCCGGGAGCTCGCAGAGCTGGAGGGCAGTCTCGGCCGAACTCACAGAGGAAGGAGCGCGACAGCAGGCGGGCGGCGGCGAGACCACTGCTACCGGAGGCCATGGTGGCGGCAGCTGCGGTAGCGGCGAGGGCCGCGGTCAAGCACCAATGACACTCCCAGGCCCCCGGGCCCTGGCAGAGACCAGGGCCTGGGGACGAAGTGGGTGGCCAAAGCAATCGCCTGACTTAATTGCCCTCCGCAAAGGCCTCTTTGCGGAAGCCTAGGTATCGCAGGTGGACAAGAAAAAATAGGTATCTTAACGGAGAAGTAGAAAATAGCTCGGATCTCCGCCGGAAACGTGCGTCTGAGTCTACATGAATTACAACGGCAGTTTAGGAAAAGCCCCAGGCTAGGCTGATCGGCGCGGAGCATTGTGGGAAATGTAGTCTTTCGGGGACCGCAACTCGTTTGTAATTTACTTGGGGGATGCGGGAAGGGAAGGAAATCAGACTCAGGAGATGAAGTGGCCGAATGAGTGAGGAAACGGTGAGGCGGGTGCGAAAAGCCGTGTAGAACTTCCTGTGGCCCTTGGCCTGTCTGGACCTCATTTTCTTCATCTGGCAAGTAGAAGGGATCATACTCCTGTCCTTTGGTGAGATGTCCTTGCGAGGACCTGTTAGGATTACCGATGGTAACCTGCTTCTGAGTTAAAGCTAGGATCCCGGGAAGGGCAAGGATAGGAAAGACCAAAAGCTACCTTACCGACAATTTCTTGGAATATGGATCTTTCGGTTAAAAAATCGAAATCGTACATACAGCCCTTGACTAACAGTAAGTGAATGAATGAGTGCCTCTTCCCCGGGGATCCTGGAGGTCAAATGTGACCTCTCCTGCTTTGCACAAACGGATCGATCGCTCGCTCCTCTTGAAGATCTTGAGAAGGAACCTCAGAGAGTCCCAGAGTCAAAGGGTAAACAAGAAGTAAAGTAATCCACCTCCCTACCTCCAGTTGTGCCCCTGAGGTTCCTCATCATTATCATCAATGAAATTATAATCCTGATTCACAGTCATTCGAATTTTCCCACCCAGAGTGTCCCCGTGGGAAATGGGATGTACGAGTGATGTATGAGTGGGATTAACCCAAGCAGATTGTCCAATATGTTCTCTATGACCCATATATTGTCAGTCCAGGTTGGGTGTGAGTGCACACAAAACCCCTCTCTCATCTAATGGATCATGTCCTTGTCATTTAAATAGTGTCAGTGGTTTCCAAATAGGCCCAGTATGAAGATTTATTTTAAATAGCAAAGTTTTTCCATAGCCTACATATGATAATAGTCATGTTTTTAGTTTCATTTAATTGGTAAAATGCACAATGACAAAAAATATTATTTGGGTATGATTTTAATGAATTATTTCCACAAGGACAGGGATTTTAGGTTTTTTGTACACTAATGTCTCCCCAACACCTAGAACACTGTGTGGCACCAAAAGAGAGATTATTATTTGTTGAATCAAACTGAATTGATGTATAAGAGAAAACATTTGTTTATATTGAATCCACACACAATGTTTGACACTATTTCAACCCCGTGTAATAACTACACCTCTACCCCAATTGCATAGGTCATTGGTGGCAGTCTATTGCACCAGACTCTACCTATCCTATATCACTTTTATATGCAGATTGATTTTGGAGTTACACATACCAGGATTTAAATTCCAACTCTGCCACTAGCTATGCAACCTGTGGGTCTCAGGTTTTCTCACTGAGATGAATATTAAAATCCTTAATTCATAACATTGCTGTGAACAGTTAATGCATTAATATGTAAAGTTCTTAGTACCTTGTAAATATTCAATAACTGGTAGTTATTATCATGAAAGATAACTTTCACTTTGCATGACAGGATGAGGTTTTGAAGTTTTTTACTGGTGTGAGTAACCAGATGTGGAATAGGAAATTTCCGTCTATCTCACAACCTTGGCTAAAGACTTAACACTGAGGGAAACAGGCTATTCACTGCACACTCATAGGAGGGCAATCTAGAAGCTACTTCTCTTCAGGTTTTGATAAGAGGTGGCCAAACTTGTCTCTGGATTCTCACCCTCACAACCCAGCAGTTCAAACAAGAGAAAGACAGGAATTTGTTGAGTGGAGGAATATTTCCGAGGCATGAGAGATCCGATTAATGCCCTCCTTTCCTCCCACTCCCAAATTGATGTCTGACAAAAAGATTGGCATTAAATCCCAGGCTGAATCTCTGCAGAACTACAGAAATTCATGAGTCCACCTCCGCAACCTAGAGTAGATCTGGTCAAAGAACGAATAGTAAAACTTGATGTTGGGTGGCAGAGCTAACCAAGAGACTAATGCCTGCTTCCTGCCTGTAGAACTCAAGGCTGGCAGGAGCAGCCCTCCTTGCAAGCAGATTAGTATTTGGTGTGGCAAGATGTATATTCCCATGGGTGAAATGGATGCCAGAAAAGAAACCTGTGCTTCCCCCTAAGAGCATCTTCTTCTAGAGAAGGAACTCTAGCACACACACACACACACACACACACACACAAAAAAAAAAACATGAAAGAACCCTCAGGCATAGGAAGGGGATGAGGCAGTTAGGAGAGGTCAACCAAAGAGCATATAACTTATACCGGGACACAGTACAGATGGAGTTTCCTAAGCAAAGGAGGATGAGGGCAGCTACTGATAATTCCACAGAGAACCAGAAATCAGAGCCTTGGACCATCAGGAGAAAACCACAAATAACACCATCTAAGAGATCTATGGAAACTTCATCCGACCCCAAAAGGAGTCAAGAGCAAGAGAGTGAAGGGGAAGAGGAATGAAAACATGAAGAAAACAGAGCTGGACTCCTTCCTAGCTGCAGGTTGGGGAGCCACGGATCATGCCAGACCTGGGGTGGAGTGGGGTGGAGGGAGCTTTGCATTAAGTATAAGATGTGAATTTTAAATTGGATTGAGTAGGATGTAAGTCCCATTTAAATTATTAATTTAAAATCATAAGTTTATGTATTCTCATGGATAAAAATTCAAAAAATACAAAATTTTCTATTGTGAGAAATCTCCCATCCCCCCGTCTCCCCAACACCTAGTTCTTCCCAAGAGAAATGAATATTATCCAATTTTGTGTGTATCCTTCCAGATCTGTTTCTGCATATACAGGCATACACATATATCCATCCTCCTCCACACCCAATCACCCTCTATGTTGCTGCTAACGTGGGAGGAATCTGGAACAATGAAGGTTTATGATCAGGGCAGGGCAGAAAGTTGGGAGACTAAGAGTCAGGGTGACCAGTGTTTCTGGTGGCAGCCCCAGGACCAGTGTCATTTATTAAGTTAACCTGAAGTGGTCTCTGCTCTTTGCAACCAAGAGCAGGTTCAGGTTAAGTAATCATTTTCAATTTGTTGACAGGAAGTCTCTTGTTGTTTGTTTCTAAGGAAATAAATTATTCGGCTACAGTCACTGATGTGGGTAAGCCAATCAGGTCAGAAAGAAGTGTCTGGCCAAACTTTGGTGGAGTTCTGCCATCTCCTTGCACCAGAGTTTTGTCTAAATTCCTGGAGTAATGCTGGAGTAGAGTGAGTAAGACGGAAAGAACCTTTGGTCTTCCAAAGATGCTGGCATCCCCAGATATGAGCATCCTTCCATCTCACCCTCAGCTGCCAACCCAGGCCCCTCTTGCATCATCCCTTACTCCTCTCTGCAAGGGCCCTTTTAGTTTGGTTCCGCTAGCTATCTCTGGGCTCTTTGGTGCATGAGAATCATTCAGCCCCTCCTGTGCTAATTTGGGCCTCAGGATACATCCTTGCTTACCTAGACATATGTAGCCGGACCTTGCCATCAGCTGGCTCACTCCCTTGCTTCCCTTCCATCCCCTGCCCTGCCAGACAAAGCAAGAAGGCAGGCTTCCCTCTGTGTGCAAGCCAGGAAGAGAGTGCTCACAGGGAACCAAACTGGCCGGCACCTTGATATTAGACTTCCCAGACTCCAGAACTGTGAGAACATAAATTTCTGTGGTTGAAGTCCCTCAGTCTATCATGACAACCTTGTTAGGGCAGACTATACACTAATACAGGCAGCAATGTGTCTGTGACTAACTGTGACCATTTGCAACACTGGTCAGCACCACAAATGGACACCAGAGTCAAAGAGTCAGAATTATTAAAGAATAGAGAATATTAGGGATACAGTCAGTGTACCCCTAATCTTTATGTTTACTGAGAAACTTCCTAGGGCCTCTGTCTCATTTCTCTGTTGCAGCATAACAAACCACAAAGGCTCACCCTGTTTCTTGTATTCCTCAGATCTTTCTAGTGATTCTTTCAACTACTCACCTCCCTCCACCTCCACGCTGTGGGAGTAGTGTAATTCCCCAGGCTTCCCCTCTTCCTCTCTAGCCTGGGGATCCTTTTCTGGTGTTGGAGACATCAGCTCATATTTTTGTCCTAAATCTAAATTATTTTTTTGAGTTGCACATTTCTTTCTTGGGGCAATGAGAATGCCAAATAGAAATTAGTAAAGGCGAGGTATAAATTTTAGTGAGTAGAAGGGCAGAGAAAAGAAGGAAATATTGAAAGGAAAGCATCAGTTAATATTACAAAGTATAGCTTCTTGCTACTATCTGGATGTGCAAAAGTTTTGTGTGTATTCACTGAGGTAGTCTGACTCGGCCATGTGGAAATGGAATTTAGAAAGTCTTAGTTAGCTTGGGCTGCTATAAAAAAGTATCATTGACTGCCTGGTGGCTTATAAACAATAGAAATTTATTTCTCCCAGTCTGGAGGCTGGAAGTACAAGATAGGGTGTCAGCATGGCCAGGTTCTGGTGAGAGCCCTCTTCCGAGTAGTAGATGCAGTCTTCTTATATCCTCATATAGCAGAAAGAGGACAAAAGAACTCTCTATGAGGGCACTAATCCCATTCACAAGGATAGCACCCTTATGACCTAATTACCTCCCAAAGGCCCAACCTCCTAACATCATCACATCTGTGTTCAAGATTTCAACACATGAATTTGGGGGAGACACACCAGTCAGTCCATTGCCTGTAGACCCAGTTCTGTCAACTTCTTTCTGGAAAAGAAACTGCATTCTCCAGAAAAATAGCTGCTTCTCCCCAGTGAAACAAGTACACTTGAAGGGAAATGTACCCAAGAAAGGTTAGGGCCTCTGGGGCTGAATAGCCAGCCTCTGCCCTCAGGCCCCCTGCAAGTATCATTAATGCCTTCATAAAAGAACTGTAGAGAATAGGGAGCTTGTTTCCTTGGCCTTATTTATGGAAGATAGTACGACACAAATCAAAAACACTTAGCCTCAGACAAAGCCTCAGCTTTTGAAAAACTCCAAGAAGAGATGAGTCAGAAAGGCTGGGGATTATTTTCATCTGAAGTGCAGCTTCAAAGACAGAATCACACAGCACAATTCTAAGAAGGAACCAGCTAACACCACTGGCTGATGTGAGCAGAGGCAGGCTCTTTTCTGCTACCCTTCCAGGGCCTAACATGGCTAATTTCACTGCCTTCCCTAGGGAATGAGGGCAAAAAACTTTATGAAGTGCACTTACAGGGCCCTCCTCAAAGCCAATTCTAGTTCTTTGAGTGATTGATCGACTCAGCACCACTGAAGGGAAGGTTTCATCTGCATTATACCCTTACCAGAATATCAAGAGCTTTGGCTTCTCCTTTAGAAGAAATGGTTTCCAAGTATAATTTCTTTCCCACATAATTAAGCCCTGTTGCAGATTTGGTCCCCTAGGAAGGAGACTCTGCATACCCTGAAAAAGTACCCCAGGGCCAACTCCTGTTGAAGGGGAGGGAAGAGAGCAAGATTGGCAAAGAGGAAGAGGTTCAGCTGCAATGCACACCCAATGACAGTCTTGGCCAATGCCCTTCAAAATTGCCCTAAATTGGGTAAGAGGGTCATGCCTCTATACCCCTGCACGAATTATTATTAGGAGTGAGCAGCCCTGAGAGGGGCATGGTTGTGGATCCAGGGAATTCCTAGAGGAGAGGGAAGGGAGACAGCTAAAGGCAGCGTTTTCTGGTTCCAGGAGAAAGTCACAGCAAAATTATAAAGAAGACACTTTGGAGGGTTTCCCTCCTTCCCCACTCTGTGCCCCTCTCCTTCTGAAGGCTGACTAATTGCTTTTTCCCTAGGTAGCCAGTGCTCTCATGCTGACCAGCACTGGGACCTTTGCCTCATTTCCTGGGCAATACCATCTCCTATGTAATAGATATACTAGAACTTTGGCCCAGTTTAAGAAATATCCTTTCTGCCTGACCTGTGGTGAAGCAGAGGGTAAAGCATTGACCTGGAATGCTGAAGTCGCTGGTTCGAAACCCCAGGCTTGCCTGGTCAAGGCACATATGGGAGTTGATGCTTCCTGCTTCTCCCCCTGTTCTCTCTATCTCTTTCCTCTCTTTCTCCTCTCTCTCTAATAAAAATGAATGAATGAATGAATGAATAAATAAATAAATATTAAAAATAAGGAAATATCCTTTCTGAAACTATATTATTACATTTTGCATTTTAACAGGGATTGCCAAGGTCTTCACATAAATTAATGATTCACGTTAATAAATGACATGCCCTGGGTCTTATATTTAGAATAGAACTAACTGATCAAGGATTATCACCACATCTCTTAACATGTAGCCTCAGCTCTAACTCAGAGCAACAGTTGGATATAATGGGAACCACTGTGGCTCAGTGATGAGCCTTCAGCATCTAAGCAATCAGAATATCCTACCAAGTGAGGCATCTCAGGAATTTGTATTTTTCAAAATTTCTCCAGCTCATGATCGTCATGAAGTCCCTGGCATTTGGCAACTCCTTGCTTTGGACCAGCAGTTCTGAGGAGTTCATACTTAGAGCCTTGATTATCTTCCTTATGCCTGTTGTACATGCCAGCCATGCCAACCAATGTTGAGGATAATAGAATGTTGCCAAGAGAGACATGTTTCAAACTACAGTGTGTCCGTAAAGTCATGCTGCACTTTTGACCGGTCACAGGAAAGCAACAAAAGACGATAGAAATGTGAAATCTGCACCAAATAAAGGAAAACTCTCCCAGTTTCACACCTATTCAGTGCAGTTCTAGGTGGGCTGCATTTGTTGCCCTACACACATCCAAACGATAGTGAAGTTCTTGCCACACACGGGTAAGGATGTCTGGTGTAACAGAGTGAATAACGTCAGTGATTCCCTGTTTTAAGTGATTAATGTCGTTGATACATACAATGTACACACGTTGCTTCACATAACCCCAAAAGTAAAAGTCTAAGGGCATCAGATCCAGCGATCATGGTGGCCATGGCTTGACAGAACCCTTGCCTATCCACCGCCAGGGGAATGTTCTATCCAGAAACTCACGAACAATGGTGGCATAGTGTGGAGGAGCATTGTCCTGTTGAAAGATGACACCTTCTGGAAATTGTGGCACTGCATACAATTCCAACATGTCAAGATAGCTGTTTGCCGTCACAGACTGCTCCGCGAAAAAAATATGGGCCTATCACCTTATCACGCATCAGACCACACCACACGTTCACTTTAGGGGTGTTACGTTCGTACTCAACGTAGGCATGAGGATGTTCAGCAGCCCATATTCAGACGTTATGGCGATGAACATGTCCACAGATATGGAAGGTCGCCTCATCACTAAACACAATCTTCTGCTAAAATCTTGCATCATTGTCGATCTCATGAAGCATATCTGTAGCAAACGCATATCATGTGAGTCTATTCGCCGGTTTGATAGCATGCAACAGCCGCAATTTGTACCCCATAAAACAGAGACGTTTCTTTAACACCTTATGAACTGTAGACTTGCTTAGGTGTAATTGTCGAGCACGCACGCACAGATTTTTAGGGCTCCTTAGGTAGCTATCCCATATAGCCTCTACAGACTTGTCACTGACTGATGGCCTACCAGAACAGGGTTTCTCCATAAAACTGCCGGTTTCCTTCAACTGCTTATCCCACTGAGTAATATTATTCCTATGTGGTGGCGCTTCATTATAAACGTGCCGATATTCACATTGCACTTTGGTCACGGATTCGAATTTAGCAAGCCACAGAACACACCGAACTTTCCTCTGTACCATCCACATCTCGACTGGCATGGCCGTGAGCTGCTCCGCTGTATACACGGTGTTACATCATCATCTGCACATGCTGACACATCATCCTACAGAAACTGGGAGGGTTTTCCTTTTATTTGGTGCAGATTTCACATTTCTATCATCTTTTGTTGCTTTCCTGTGACCGGTCAAAAGTGCACCATGACTTTACGGACACCCTGTATTTACCAATTGGAAAACAAGTAGAAATTAGCTCAGTCCTGTTGGGTTGGTCTCTCTTTATCTTTGCCCACCCCAACCCCTACACCCTGACCCCCAGTGTTAGTGTAGTTAGCTAGTTAGTTATAAATAAAAGAAGGGAGCATATGGAATCAAACATTAAGCCTAATAAACTACGGACCTGAATTAGATATTAAGATTAGACACTAAGCCTCATTCACTAGGAAGCCACAGCATTCATAGGCTCTCCAGGGACCACCACATCCTCTGCCTTCAGGACTTAATCCTCAAAGTAGAGAGGAAAAATCCCCTTGGGGAACAGCTGATAATCCTGGTACCAGGATTATTATGTGGGGGTGATTGGGGATGGGGGGTTCAGGGGAGTTCCTCTTATGGGCACATGCCTAGTAGAGGCCAAGATGGCACAGGAGGCATTCTTCTACTTTGGGCATGTGCCAAGATGGTGACCATAAGGGGGAGGAACTCTAACCTGCAAAAAAAAAAATCAGATTTGTTAGGGATAAGGTCCAGTACAAGTCCAAGAAGGATTAGGAAAGAGATTAGTTAGTTTGAAAGTGTAATGATCTTCCCCAAGCCCAATGTAATAAATTGTTCACAAAAATTAGGGTATATTTTATTGCTTCATATTAGTTTTGAAATATCCCCTAATTTTTGTGAGCAGTATATAATCAAAGCTTCACAAAGGCCTCTCTCAGTAGCACATGTTGGTTAATCCATTTGCTCAGGTATCTTCTCTCTGCGGCAGCCACATGAGGGCCCAAGCATGTGGCCTGGTGAGGAACACAGCCAGAGCCAGCCAGAGAACAGTCATGAACAGAGACTGAGCTAGCTGGACTGTTATAAAGTATATTACCTTTCCGTGGGTTATGTAGAGACACCAAAGCAGGATACAGAAGAAATTTTAGGAGGAGATTTATTAATAAGCCAGCTACATATGTCTTACATGGGGTATAGCTAACCCAAATCATGCAGCCTCGAATATAGCTCTGAGACTAGTTATATAGACTTGATCATATACAGGTTGGGGAAAAGGGAGAGAGAGTATGACACAATAGTCAATTACTAACTAGCTTACAATATTCATTTATAGGATCTATTAAAACAGTGGTTCTTAACCTTTTTTGATGTACCGAACCCACCAGTTTCATATGCGCATTCAACGAACCCTTCTTTAGTGATAAATAAAATATGATTTTTTTTTTTTCCAAATTCAAGACATAGGTATATGTTTTTTTACTGGTGCACAAAATGAGCTGTGCATGAACATCACCTTGCTCAAAGAACAAAACCAACAAAGTGCATGAACTCACAACAAATTACGGTATTACTTTATTCTGGCCTCTGCGGCAGAGGCTTCTCCGAACCCCTGAGACTAACTCATCAAACCCCTCGGGTTCGATAGAACCCAGGTTAAGAACCACTCACTTAGGATAAGGTGAGAGACCAAATGAAAATACCTTTGCTAAAAGTGTTGGGACTAGCTTATTAAGAAACCTAATAAACTAGTCCCAGCTTGTTTAGTTTACAAGTTTTTATATATATATAAAGAATTTCAAAAGGGATGATTATTAGAAAGCATATTAAATGTTACAGGATGCAGGTTTTTCAGGCAAGGGAAGTGGCCTTGTAAGTCCTTTGTCTAGATCAGGGGTAGTCAACCTTTTTATAAAAACTGCCCACTTTTGCAGTGGTAGTCAACCTGGTCCCTACCACCCACTAGTGGTCGTTCTAGCTTTCATGGTGGGCGGTAGCGGAGCAACCAAATGGTGCTGTGATTACATAGATTTAACTATAGTAAGTTGTTTTATAAAGATTTATTCTGCCAAACTTAGTGAAAATCTGACATAAAGTACTTGGTAAGTAATTATTATTGTATAAAGTCCACTTTTATATCTCTGTTAGTAGTAAAATTTTCTAACTGCCCACCGGTTCCACAGTAATGGTGATTTATAAAGTAGGAAAGTAACTTTACTTTATAAAATTTATAAAGCAGAGTTACAGCAAGTGAAAGCATATAATAATAATTACTTACCAAGTACTTTATGTCGGATTTTCGCTAAGTTTGGCAGAATAAATCTTTATAAAACAACTTACTATAGTTAAATCTATGTAATCGCAGCGCCGCTTGGTTTCTCTGCTACCGCCCAACATGAAAGTTGGAACGGCCACTAGTGGGCGGTATGGACCAGGTTGACTACCACTACAAAAGTGGGTGGTTTTTATAAAAAGGTTGACTACCCCTGGACTCCAGGAGGGGAGGAAGAGCCAAAATCAATGTAGGATATGTAAACATTGTCTCCTAAAGGATCACACTGAAGGGGAAAAGGAAGTTTTCAGATAACCTTTGTCTTCTTTGCTGTCTAGCAAGTGGCCTCAGTCCTTCCAGAAAACTATAGTTAAATTATGATAAGTTACTAACTTTTGCCCCTTTAATCTCTTTCTCTGTTTTTTTTTTCTTTTCAGAAAGGGGGGTTAAGGGGGCCTGACTCTTCCTTTCAAAATACTACTGTTAATTTTTGCAATTCTTTGGCACCTTATCACAGGACGAGGACAGAAACTGAATCAGACTAAGATTTGGCATGGACTGAACCAATGGCACAGAATTTCTGGACCCTGGTCCTTTACCTGGGCTTGTGAAGACAAGCTGAACTTCTAGAACAGGACAAACAGAGAAGAACACTGGGAACTGGGGGCAGTCTTTTATTTCTATTCCAATAAATTTTATCACTACACCTCATCCTCCCATGTGTGGATCACTGAAACACTTTTCTTGTGAACTCCGTGGAAAAGCTGTGTTTCCACCAGCAACACCAAGATATACAGTCACCAAGCATAACCATGAGAGGTTTGTTTTTAGTTGACCAAGTTTTTTGATATTTTTAAAATAATTTATTTTGAAAGAATTATAGATTCAAAGGAAGTGCAATGATAGTTTGGGAGGTGGAAAATGCATTGTTACCTATTGAAGGGTGATGAAACTTGGCTAACTCTGACACCACCCAGGAAGGGAGGAAGAAGGAGCTTTATTACTGCTGGGGGTATGTGCAGGAGTAGAATTTCAGCACTTCACCTGACCTTCACTGACATCCTTAAGGGAGGGCTTCACTGTCACTGACTAGGGATGAAAGTGCCAGCTGTCCACTAGGTCTTCTTTAGGGGGCAGAGGACACCTTAAGCAAAGGATGGCAGTTTAGACCACCCACTTGGCCTTTGTTGATGGGTGGGGATGGAGCCATGTTTTTTTTATGGTGTTTGGCTGGGGTACAGCAGTCTCTTAATGTATTCAGGCAGCTATAAAGGAGTAAAATAGACTGAGTGGCTTATGAATAAGAGAAACCTACCTCTCAATTTGTAGAAGCTAGGAAGTTCAAGATCACAGAACTGGCAATTTTAGTGTTTGATGAGGGCTTGCTTCCTGCCTCCATGTTCAAAAAATTTTAATCACCACAGCATAAATGCTTGTGAGATACTACATTTTTCAAAGAGGTGAAAATTGTGATTTTACACAATGATATCAACTTTCTGAGATGAAGTGGAAAATATTTTATCTTAACTGTTTTCACTTATCCCTAAAGTCTGAAACTTCACCCTAAATGCTTTTCTGCCTCATTTCCCATTACATACATGACCATACCCTACACACATTTTGACACGATTCAACCTTTCTCCAGCATATCTTAACATTTTCACAATTCTGTACCTTTCTTTTCTTTTCAAAAATACTTTATTTATTCATTTTAGAGAAGACAGAGAGCTAGAGAGAGAGAAGGTGGGGGAGGGGGGAGCAGGAAGCATCCTATATGTGCCTTGACCAGGCATGCCCAGGGTTTCGAACAAGCAGCTGGCGACCTTAGTGTTCCAGGTCGACGCTCTATCGACTGTGCCACCATAAGCCAGGCCACTTTTCTTTAATTATAAAATGTAAGGACTCAATGCCTTCAGAGGCCGCTTAAGTCTCCCCTATCCCCATCAGCAACTCCTCAGGCTGTCCCTTTCCAGCTACACTCACCCCCAGCCTGCAGGCTGTCTACCTGTCTGTGACTTCCTCCACTTCAGTCAAGCTACCTGCTATTTACTGTAACCCACTGACCCACTGCCACCTGGGAACAGTGGGTAAGGGAAAGAGGGTAAATGCTATTGTGACAGCCCAAGGTCTTACTCTGCCTCACCTCTCTGGGCTGGAAAAGTCAGTACAGGGTCTTCAAAGGGAGGTACCCAGAGCTGGATAAGTAACTGGATTATCTTGCCTGCTGGCAAATAGCCAGCTGCCTTGCTTCCTTTATTGCCCAAACACATTTGGCTGTCTTCCAGGTTTGCATGGCTGTTTGCTTTTCTCATGGAAAAAAAGAAAGAGTTTCCTTTCACTGTAAATGCAGCAGAAGAAGAAAACATTGAATGGACAAGAGGCTAAGAGGTAAAAGGAAACCGGTTTTACAGAAGTATTCCCTGAATTCATTGGTTGAGGAAGAATTTGCCTAATAATTAGAACCAATCAATCTCTTGTTCATTGAACAAATATTTATTCAGTCTCACTTATGTGTCTGAACTAGAGCTCAGTGGTGGGTTACAGTGGTGAGCAAAGGAGGCTTCCTGAAACCAGAAGAGGCGTGGACCCCAGCTGGGGGCAACAAAGAAGCCGTTAACAGCCAGGCTGCCAGTCAGACATTTACTGTAGCTTCACACAGATTTTGTTGTTGTTATTATTTTTGTATTTTTCCGAAGTAAGAAGCGGGGCAGGGGATGGGGTGCAGGGGAGACAGACTCCCACAAGAGCCCTATGGGGATCCACCCAGCATGCCCATCAGGGGCAATCCTCGGCCCCTCTGGGGTGTTGCTCCGCTGCAATTGGAGCCATTCTAGCACCTGAGGCAGAGGCCATGGAGCCATCCTCAGTGCCCGAGCCAACTTTGCTCCAATGAAGCCTTAGCTGCAGGAGGGGAAGAGAGAGATAGAGGGAAAGGAGATGGGGAAGGGTGGAGAAGCAGATGGGTGCTTCTCCTGACGGAAATCAAACCCAGGACTTCCACACACCTGGCCAACGCTCTGAGCCAACCAGCCAGGGCCCTTCACACAGGTTTTTATTTCGCTTTATTACACATTCACCATGAGCAGAAGCATTAGATATGATCTAGGATTTTGGTCCTGGTACTGGCTTTTAAATGTACAATTTCTTTTCTAAGATTTTATTTATTTATTTTAGAAAGAGGAGAGAGAGAAAGTGGGGGAAGAGAAGCGGGACGCAGCAACTCATAGTAGTTACTTGTCATGTGCTTTGTTTGACCAAGCAAACCCAGGGTTTCGAACTGGTGACCTTAGCATTCCAGGCTGACACTTTATCCACTGCACCACCACAGGCCAGGCAAGACACAATTTCTTTATGCATTAAATTTCCCATTAATCCGCAACATGCACTCTGCCCTTCCTATTGTCTAGGACTATTTTGAGAAACAAATGTGAACAATAATAGAAGGTGGTGTGTAACTATAGGATAGTCTCATATTATCTGAATGCCTAAATTCAGGCATACCAGTTTTAAGTGGTACCATCTGGGCTGGAAAATTAATAAATGAGAAAACCCAATTTATCCCTGACAGCTTGAGAAACTACAATGTCACTCATGCCTTATAGCTACACAGAGTCTGGCTCAGACTGTATCCTTTAATGACAAAAAGTAATTCCGTCAGAGCCAGTGAGCCATCACCTCTGATGTCAGAACTGAAATTTATTTCCTTCACTAAAGCCATAGAGGACATAGGAAAGATTTGTAGCTAAATCCCGAGCACTTGCAGACACTAATGATACTAATGATGCTGGCCGTGACTTAGGGGCCTGAGCCTGCCCTTACAAAATCTTGCTAAACTTCACAGACATGATTGGGCCCACTAAGAGTATAGTCAGAGGACAAGGACAGGCCCTTGCCCATGTCAGCAGGAGAGCTATGGTCAGCACTGGCAGCCTGTTGCCTAGTTTCTGACAACATTCTTTGGACCTGGTAGCAAGTCCCTGTTTATGAGGAAAGCTTCAAAGAGAGGGAAGTACATTTGAGGACAAACACCCTACTCTAGGACACCATGACCCTGTTGGATATTTGTACGGGTCAAAGCTGCTTTGTAAAGGAGGTCTGTCCCTTCTTCATTAATTGACACTCTCTAAAGACTCCAGCCCACTTTTATACTCAGTTTGGAGAATATAAATGGGATGCTTTGTTCTTAGACATGAAAAGAAAATTGTCTTGAGAAAATAATTCAGATGTACTCATTAGTTATTTAAATAGTTCTTAAAAGCTTAGCCTACTTTCTTAAACTAGTCAGAGGCCAGGAGCTACATTTTATATTTATAGTTCTCTGGGGTGTCTGCCCTTCTATATCTCCCTCTAACCCCCACTTTTACTCCCATGATATGTAAACAGTAGGCAGTTAATAAATGCTGTTAATGACTAACTGAAAGAATAAACTAAGAGGACTCTTCAGCCGAGGAACACTGAAGAAGCCAAAGAGACTGGTAGGAAAAGCAGAAACACGGAGAGGGCTGCCCAGCTTCCTGGAGCGAACGGTAGCCCAGAGAGACTCGCGTGGTGGGAAGTGATTTTGGCAGAGAAAGGAGGATTCTGAGCCCCAGGAACAAAGCCCCAGCCTGCAGTCGCAGAGCCTAGAAGAGGCGTATGGACAGTTTTAGCTGCAAAACAAGTCAGGATATTGTTTGTGAGAAAGAGATTTCTCAGACTCAGTATTCTTCTTAAAGGGACCACGCAGAAAACCTCTTTCACAACCACTCACGTGGGGTTACGGAGGATGGGGAGAGAGGAGAGGACAAGAGCAGCGGGAAGAGAATCTAGGAGGCACAGACATGAACACTTTGAGGGACAGCCACCATAACCCCTGGGCTAAGTCACTCCCCAAATCTTAAGTGAATATTTACCCTGTAACCAGCAATACCAGCAAAGGGAAGCAAGACACCAGCCAAACAAGCTCTCTTGCAGCACTCAGAGCAGAGTTGCTTAGAAGGAGGGAGCTTTCGGGCCTATAGTATGGAGTGTTAGGGTCTGAGCTAAAGTACCCCCCCCACACACACACAAACGGCTGAGGGCTCGCCGTGGAAGGGCCGGCAACGTGGGATGGGGAAGTGCGGTTTCCTCGATGAGGGCAGAAGCTGGCCTGCCACAACTGAGGCCTGGGGGACGTGAGTTCACTCTGGCGGGGGAGGGTGGAGGGGACACGCGAAATCGGTCCAGCCCAGCTGTAGGCCAGCCTGCAATCCTGCTTGCCAGGGAAGGGTGGGAGCCCAAGAAGGGTGGGAGCCCAGAACAGGTGGTGACCTACTGCTGAGCAAGGACCTAGGGGTGTGCAGCCTCACCCAACCTGCAGAGCCAAGGCTTGCAGCCCGATGCACGAGCTGGCTCCTCCCATGGGGGCAGGGCAGGAGCCCGGGAGCAGGCAGAGACCATCTGCAGTGCCAGGCTTGTAGCAAGGCTGGGTGCATAAACCCACCCGTGGAGACAGGGCAAAAGCCAAGGCTGACGAAGCTTATAGACCCGGGCACATGAACACAGCCCCTCTAGTGGAGGAGAGGCAGAAACCACAGCAACAGCCACAGTGGGCTGGAGCCAGCAACGCCCATACCCAAACATCCTAAGCAGCAGCAGAAGGGGTGGCGGGCCTGCAGATAGACCACACCTAGGGAACACTGAGGCAACACCCATTGGACTCCAGTGGCCAAAACCTTCTTACACACAGACAAAATGGGAAGGCAGAGAAATGCAACCCAAATGAATCAAGAGAAATCCCCAGAGAAGGAGCTGAATGAATCAGATATAACCAACTTACCAGATGCAGAGTTTAAAATAACAATTGTTAGGAGGATCAAAGATCTTAAAACACTAGATGGTCATTATGAATACCTAAATAAAGAGATTACAAATATAATACAGGACATTGAAATAATAAAAAAGGATCAGTAAGAAATGACAAATACAATATCAGAAATGAAGACCACAATAGAAGGAATTAAAAGCAGGATGGATGAAGCTGAGGATCAAATCAGTGAGTTAGAGGTCAAGATAAATGAAGGCATGGAAGCAGAGCAAAAGAAAAGAAAAGAGACTCAAAAAGTCTGAGGAAACTCTAAGAGAACTCTGTGACAACATGAAGAGAAATAACACCCACATCATAGGGGTTCCTGAAGAAGAAGAGAAAGAACAAGGGATAGAGACTTTGTTCAATCAGATCATAGCTGAAAACTTCCCTAAAGTGACACAGGCAAAAATCTCACAAGTTCAAGAAGCACAGAGAACTCCATTAAAAAGAAATACATAGAAATCTACACCAAGACACATCATAATTAAAATACCAAAGCTAAGTGATAAAGAAAAAATATTAGAAGCTGCTAGAGAAAAAAAGGCTATCACCTACAAAGGAGCCCCATAAGGATGAGATCAGACTTCTCAACAGAAACACTTGAGGCCAGAAGGGAATGGCAAGAAATATTCAAAGTAATGCAGAACAAGAGCCTAGAACCAAGACTACTTTATCCAGCAAAGCTATCATTTAAAATTGAAGGAGAAATACAAAAGCTTCCCAGACAAAAGAAAAAAAAAACCTCAAGGAATTCACTAAAACCAAACCAATGCTGCAAGAAATATTAAGGGGCCTGTTGTAAACAGATCAAAGGGAAAAAGAATATAGCAAATGAGGAATACAGATTTAAAGAATAAAATGACAATAAACAACTACATATCAATAAGAACCTTAAATGTAAACGCTTTAAATGATCCAATCAAAAAACATAGGGGAGCTGCCTGGATAAGAAAAAAGGACCCATACATATGCTGTCTACAGGAGACACACCTTAAAACAAAAGATGCACATACACTTAAGGTGAAAGGATGGAAAAAACATATTTCATGCAAATGGAAATGAAAAAAAAGCTGGGGTAGCAATACTTATATCTGAAAAAATGGACTTTAAAACAAAGGCTATAATAAGAGATAAAGAAGGTCACTAAATAATGATAAAGGGAGGAATCCAACAGGAGGATATAACCATTATAAATATCTACGCACCTAATATAGGAGCACCTAAATATATAAAGCAGACTTTGATGGATATAATGGGCAAGATCAACAGCAATATTATAATAGTATGGGATTTCAATACCCCACTATCATTAAATAGATCCTCAAGAAAGAAAATTAACAAAGACACAGCAGACATAAAGGATACACTAGATCATCTGGATTTAATAGATTTAACCTTTCACCCTAAAGCAGCAGAATATACATTCTTTTCAAGTGCTCATGGTACATTCTCTAGGATAGACCACATGTTAGGGCACAAAAGCAGTCTCAACAAATTTAAGAAGATTGAAATCATATCAAGCATTTTCTCTGACCACAATGGCATGAAACTAGAAATCAACCAGAACAGAAAAACTAAAAAATACTCAAACACTTGAAAACTAAATAGCATGTTATTAAATAATGAATGGGTTAACAATGAGATCAAAGAAGAAATAAAAAAATTTCTAGAAACAAATGATAATGAGCATACAACAACTCAAAATTTATGGTACACAGTAAAAGCAGTACTGAGAGGGAAGTTCATAGCATTACAGTCATACCTGAAGAAGATAGAAAAAGCTCAAATAAACAACTTAACCCTGGATCTAAAAGAACTAGAAAAAGAACAGCAAGTAAAACTCAGAGAGGTAGCAGAAGGAAGAAAATAATAAAGATCAAAGCAGAAATAAATGATACAGATGCTAAAGAAACAATACAGAGGATCAATGAAACAAGGAGCTGGTTCTTTAAAACTGTAAACAAGATCAATAAATCTTTAATTAGACTCACCAAGAAATAAAGCGAGAGGACTCAAGTAAATAAAATTAAAAATGAGAGTGGAGAAATAACAACTGACACAACAGAAATACAAAGTATTGTAAGAAAATATTATGAAGAACTCTATGCCAAAATATTAGGCAACCTAGATAAAATAGACAAATGTCTTAAAACATATAATAGTTTAAAAATCAATTAGGAAGAATCAGAAAACTTAGACCGATTACAACAAATGAGATCGAAACAGTTATCAAAAAACTTCCAACAAAGAAAAGTCCTGGGCCTGATGGCTTCACAAGTGAATTCTACCAAATATTCAAAGAACTAACTCCTATCCTTCTCAAGCTATTTCAAAAAATTCAAAAAGAAGGAAGACTTCCAAGTTTCTTTTATGAGGCGAGCATAATTCTGATTATAAAACCAGGTGAAGACAACACAAAGAAAGAAAATTATAGGCCAATATCCCTGATGAATCTAGATGCTAAAATCGTCAACAAAATATTAGCCAACCGGAGCCAGCAATATATGAAAAAAATCATACACCATGATCAAGTGGGATTTATTCTGGAGAGGCAAGGCTGGTTCAATATTCGCAAATTAATCAATATGATTCATCACAGAAACAAAAGGAAGGAGAACAACCACAGGATAATTTCAATAAATGCAGAAAAAGTATTTGATAAAATCCAGCACCCATTCATGATCAAAACTCTCAGCAGAGTGGGAATACAGGGAACATACCTCAACATGATAAAACCCATTTATGACAAACCCACAGCCAACATCATACTCAATGGGCAAACATTAAAAGCAATCCCCTTAAGATCAGGAACCAGGCAGGGGTGCTTCCTTTCACCACTCTTATTCAACATAGTTCTGGGAGTCCTAGCCACAGCAATCAGACAAAAAGAAGAAATAAAAGGCATCCAAATTGGAAAAGAAGAAGTAAAACTGTCATTATTTGCAGATGATATGATATTGTATATAGAAAACCCTAAAGGTTCATTCAAAAAACTACTGGACCTGAAAAATGAATGCAGCAAGGTGGCAGAATATAAAATTAATACTCAGAAATTAGAGGCATTTTTATATACCAACAATTAACTGTCAGAAAGAGAAATTAAGGAAAAAATCCCCTTCACTATTGCAACAAAAAAATAAAGTACCTAAGAGTAAATTTAACCAAGGAGATTAAAGATTTTTACTCGAAAAATTATAAAACACTGATAAAAGAAATCAAGGAAGATATAAACAAGTGGAAGCATATACCATGCTCATGGTTAGGAAGAATAAACATCATTAAAATGTCTATATTACACAAAGCAATTTTTAAATTCAATGCAATGCCAATTAAAATTCCAATGACATACTTCAAAGATATAGAACACATATTCCAAAAATTTATATGGAACCAAAAAAGAACACGAATAGCCTCAGCAATCTTGAAAAGAAAGAATAAAGTGGGATATATCACACTTCCTGATATCAACTTATACTACAAGGCCATTGTACTCAAAACAGCTTGGTACTGGCATAAGAACAGGCATATAGATCACTGTAACAGAACAGAGAACCAAGAAATAAACCCACATCTATATGAATAACTGATATTTGACAAAGGAGGTAAGAGCATACAATAAAGAGCTTCCTTAACGAATTGTGTTGGAAAATTGGACAGCTACCGGCAAAATAATGAAACTAGACCAACTACTTATACCATGCACAAAAATAAACTCAAAATGGATAAAAGACTTAAGTGTAAGCCATGAAACCATAAGCATCTTAGAAGAAAACATAGTCAGTAAGCTCTCCGACATCTCTTGCAGCAATATATTTGCTGATTTATCTCCATGGGCAAGGGAAATAAAGGATAGGATAAACAAATGGGACTATATCAAACTAAAAAGCTTTTGCACAGCTAAAGACAATAAGAACAGAAAAGAAAGACAAACTACACAATGGGAGAACATATTCAACAACACATCTGATAAGGGGTTAATAACCAAAATTTATAAAAAACTTGTAAAACTAAACACCAGGAAGATAAACAATCCAATCAAAAAATGGGCAAAAGAAATGAATAGACACTTCTCCAAAGAGGACATACAGATGGTCATGGGCATATGAAAAAAATGCTCAACATCACTAATCATTAGAGAAATGCAAATTAAAACCACAATGAGATATCACCTCACACTAGTCAGAATGGTGCTCATCAACAAAACAACACAGAACAAGTGCTGGCGAGGATGTGGAGAAAAGAGAACCCTCCTGCACTGCTGTTGGGAATGCAGACTGGTGCAGCCATTGAGGAAAACAGTATGGAAATTCCTCAAAAAATTAAAAATCGAACTGCCTTTTGACCCAGCTATCCCACCTTTAGGAATATACCCCAAGAACACCATAGCACTGTTTGAAAAGGAGAAATGCGCCCCCATGTTTATGGCAGCATTGTTCACAATAGCGAAGATCTGGAAACAGCACAAGTGTCCATTAGTGGATGAGTGAATTAAAAAGCAGTGGTACATATATCCATAGAATACTATGGGGCCATGAAAAAGAAGGAAATCTTTCCTTTTGCGACAACATAGGTGGGCCTGGAAACTATTATGTTAAGTGAAATAAGCCAGGCAGAGAAAGAAAAATATCATATGACCTCATTTATATGAGGAATCCAATGATCAATGTGAACTGAGAAACAGAATTGAGACAGCGAAGAGATCAAAGGGACCAGAGGAAAAGAGGACAGAGGGAAAGGGGAGGATAGGATGGGATAAACATAAAGGTAAGGGGGGAGGGTGCTTTAAGGAGGGTGGCAAAGGAGATGTTGAGGGGAATACGGGGGCGGGGGGATGCATTCGGGGCAACACTAGAATCTATATAAACATAATAAATTAAAATAAAAAAATTCACCTTTTCTGTGTCTGTTAATCATTTTCCACTCATATTTCTGCCTTTGAAAGTTCAAATTTTGATAAATATTTTCTTTTCTCTTATCCTAATTTCTCTGATTTTGTAATTTTAAAAATCCTTTTAATAGGTTTTCTTGGGAATGCATAAAAGTATATGGGTATATTCAAAATATCACATTTGCCTTAGAGTCCATACGAATTATCTTTTCAGACATATATTATCTAAATCAGTGGTTCTTAACCTGGGTTCTATCAAACCCGAGGGGTTCGATGAGTCAGTCTCAGGGATTCGGACAAGCCTCTGCCATGGAGGCCAGAATAAAGTAATATCATAATTTGTTGTGAGTTCATGCGCTTTGTTGGTTTTGTTCTTTGAGCAAGGTGATGTTCATGCACGACTCATTTTGTGCACCAGTAAAAAAAACATATACCTATGTCTTGAATTTGGGAAAAAAAATCATATTTTATTTATCACTAAAGAAGGGTTCGGTGAATGCGCATATGAAACTGGTGGGTTCGGTACCTCAAAAAAGGTTAAGAACCACTGATCTAAATATATCACTGCCTTGGGGAATGTAAGTCTTCAAACTTCCTGCCTTTGTCCACTATGTGTCACTATCTTCTTGCCATTTGAAACCACAATTTCTAGAGTCTTTTTGGTATTAGCTTACTGAATTTCAACATGTACAGTGTGTTCATAAAGTCATGGTGCACTTTTGACCGGTCACAGGAAAGCAACAAAAGACGATAGAAATGTGAAATCTGCACCAAATAAAAGGAAAACTCTCCCAGTTTCATATCTATTCAGTGCAGTTCGATGTGGGCTCCATTCGTTGCCCTACACACATCCAAACGATAGTGAAGTTCTTGCCACACACGGGTAAGGATGTCTGGTATAACAGAGTGAATACTTCTGTGATTCTCTGTTTTAAGTGATTAATGTCATTGATACATTCAATGTACACATGTTGCTTCACATAACCCCAAAAGTAAAAGTCTAAGGGCGTCAGATCTGGGTATCATGGTGGCCATGGCTTGATAGAACCCCTGCCTATCCACCGCCGGGGAATGTTCTATCCAGAAACTCACGAACAATGGTGGCGTAGTGTGGAGGAGTGCTGTCCTGTTGAAAGATGGTACCTTCTGGAAATTGTGGCACTGCATACAATTCCAACATGTCAAGATAGCTGTTTGCCATCACAGACTGCTCCGCAAAAAAAAAATGGGCCTATCACCTTATCCATGCATCAGGCCACACCACACGTTCACTTTAGGGGTGTTACGTTCATACTCAACGTAGGCATGAGGATGTTCATCAGCCCATATTTAGACGTTATGGCGATGAACATGTCCACAGATATGGAAGGTCGCCTTATCACTAAACACAATCTTCTACAAAAATCTTGTATTGTTGTCGATCTCATGAAGCATATCTGTAGCAAACGCGCATTGTGTGGGTCTATCCGCTGGTTTGATAGCATGCAACAGCCGCAATTTGTACCCTGTAAAACAGAGACGTTTCTTTAACACCTTATGAACTGTAGTCTTGCTTAGGTGTAATTGTCGAGCACACGCACGTACTGATTTTTTAGGGCTCCTTAGGTAGCTATCCCGTATAACCTCTACAGACTCGTCACTGACTGATGGCCTACCAGAACAGGATTTCTCCACCAAACAGCCGGTTTCCTTCAACTCCTTATTCCACTGAGTAATGTTATTTCTATGTGGTGGCGCTTCATTATAAACGTGCCAATATTCACGTTGCACTTTGGTCACGGATTCGAATTTAGCGAGCCACAGAACACACTGAACTTTGCTCTGTACCATCCACATCTCGACTGGCATGGCCTGGGCTGCTCCGCTGTATACACGGTGTTATGTCATCATCTGCACAAGGGCACATGCTGCCACATCATCCTACAGAAACTGGGAGAGTTTTCCTTTTATTTGGTGCAGATTTCACATTTCTATCGTCTTTTGTTGCTTTCCTGTGACCGGTCAAAAGTGCACCATGACTTTATGGACACACTGTATTAAAACAATAATAAAGGAATGATACAGGCTATAAAATCATGACACTGACAAAGTTGATAGCGATGAAAAATTTCCTAGAATATTTAATCTATTAAAATTAGAATAGTAATTTATCTTGAGTTGTTGTGGCTATTTCCTATATTTACTTCTCTCTCCCCATTCTCTGTCTCTCTACATATATATGTGGTGTGCATGCGTGTGTGTGTATATGTATACAGTATAGCAGGAGTCAACAAACCCTTTCTTTAAAAGACCAGATAGTAAATATTTTTTACTCTGTGGGTCATAGTCTCTGTCACAACTACTCAATTCTGCTATTATTGTGCAGTCACAGCCCTCAAGAATGTAAATAAATGGGTCTGGCTGTAGTCCAATAAAACTTTACAAAGCAGGCAGCAGTCTGGATTTGACCCATAGGACAATGTTTGTTCACCCCTGCTGTATAAAGAGTCTGATCTCAATTATAACATGCATGTATGTGTGTGGGTAGGTTGGGGTGTTCTCACACCAAGAATTCTCAGACACTATTTACCTGAATATAGCACCAGACGCCACAGGTTAAAGGCTTGGTCCCACAAGACTGCTTCCCTCAACCCACACTATTTTATTGTATTTTTATGTTTTCTTTTTCTTTTGCCATTGATTTGAGATAAAGAGAAGAAGAAAGGGGGAGAAAAAGAGAGAGCGGCATCACCTCCTTTTTCCACTTAGTTGTGCACTCATTGATTGTTTCTCGTATGTGCCCTGAAGGGAGATCGAACCCACAACCTCGGTGTGCTGGGATGACGCTCTATCAACTGACCCACCCAACTAGGGCACCCAACTCACCCTATTTTAGAAGCTAGTTGCAAACCTAGGTTTAGATTGGAGATTCCAACCCTCCTTTCATCCAATTACTAGAGTGGCTCACAGAACTCAGAGAAATAGGTTGCTTATTAGATCATCAGTTTATTATAAAACAATATAACAATGGAATGAGACATTAACCTAACAAAATACACCTTTATAGTGTTCATCACTTAGGAAGGTCCAAGGGTTTTAGGAGCTCAGTGCCAAGAACAGTGAATCAAGACCAAATGAGACAGAAGAGATGAATATGGGGTAGGGCAGGGGTCAGGAACCTTTTTGGCTGAGAGAGCCATGAATGCCACATATTTTATAATGTAATTCTGTGAGAGCCATACAACGACCCTTGTATGTTACGCATTATCCAATAAAAATTTGGTGTTGTCCCAGAGGACAGCTGTGATTGGCTCCAGCCACCTGCAACCATGAACATGAGCAGTAGGAAATGAATGGATTGTAATACATGAGAATGTTTTATATTTTTAATATTATTTTTTTATTAAAGATTTGTCTGTGAGCCAGATGCAGCCATCAAGAGCCACATCTGGCTTGCGAGCCATAGGTTCCCAACCCCTGAGGTAAGGTATGGGATCAGAGCTCAGAGCTCCCATGCTCTTTCTCTCTAGCATGCCCCACTCACCAAACCTCCCTGTGTTCCCCAACAAGGAAGCTCTCTGAACTCTATCCTTTTGGGGCTTTGTGGAGGCTTCATTACATAGGTATGATTGATAAAATCATTGGCCATTTGAGTTTGTTTCAACCTTCAGCCCTTCTCCCACATCTGCGGGTATGGGGTATGCGAATGAAAGTTCTGACTCTAATCACATGGTTGGTTCTCCTGGTAACCAGCCCTCATCCTTAGGTGAGTTCCAAAAGTCACTTCATTAACCTAACAAAATATACCTTTATAGTGCTCATCACTTAGGAAGGTCCAAGGGTTTTAGGAGCTCAGTGCCAAGAACAATGAATCAAGACCAAAGGTATATATTTTTTATTATAAGTTACAATATCACAACTGTATACAGACAATATATTGTACGTACGTATACAGATTCTATACTACATGTATAGACTATGCATCATATGTATAACTCTTTTAACAAAATGGTGTAATATCAAGCATAATATTCTGAGACACATTTTTACTTAATATGCAGGGCAAAAGTAGGTTTACAATTGTTTGTATGGAAAATAATACAATAATTAATAAATAATAATACAAAAGTAAACTCTGGGTCCCGGGCGGTTAGCTCAGTTGGATGGAGCATTATCCTGAAACACAAAGGTTATGGGTTTAATCCCTGGTCAGGGAACATATAGGATGTGATCCATGAATGCACAACTAAGTAGAACAAATGAATTCTTCCGTTTCCCTCTCTTCTTTCCTCTGTCTCTCTAAAAATTAATCAACACAATAGAATAATCTGTATTTTCCCTACTCACATATTGAATACATTTCCCCACATCATGTCATACATATAGCTCTACTCTATTGTTTTAATTGGCTGTGCCAATTAATGTATATCATAGTTTGGATATTTTATTTAAATGTAGCTTCAATAAAATATTTATATAAAAATCTGTGTACCTTTGATCAAATATTTTTATTTATTTATTTATTCATTTTAAAGAGGAGACACAGAGTGAGAGAGAGAGATAGAGAAAGAGAGAAAGGGGGGAGGAGCTGGAAGCATCAATTCCCATACGTGCCTTGACCAGACCAGTGCAGGGTTTTGAACTGGCGACCTCAGTATTCCCAGGTCGACGCTTTATCCACTGCGCCACCACAGGTCAGGCCCTGATCAAATATTTTTAAGGTAGGGTTCTAAAAAAGGGATTCTCTTCAAAGGGTATGCATAACTTTTAAAAATCAAAAGTCTAAAAATTTCTCTCAAAAGTGTTGTGCCCTAAATCCAATGAGAATGTGTGTAAGAGAAAGCAGCACACAGAGACGCAGATAGAAGGCCGCGAGACGACAGGCAGAGATTGGAGTTATGTTGCCACAAACCAAGGAGTACCTGAAGCCACAAGAAGCTGGAAATGATAAGGAAGGATCCCACCAAACCCTTAATGTCAGACTTCTGGCCTCCAGAACAGAAAGAAAAAAACAATCTGTTGTTTTAAGCCACCCACAGGGTGGTACTTATTAGGAAAGTAATGCGGGAGTCAAGGATGATAACCGTTTCCGGCTTAGGTGACTCCAGATATAGAGCCAGGGACAGACCTGGTGGCCTGTGTGGGATAGGAACAGGGGTGGACAGATGTTGAGGTTTACTTCACATTTACAAACACTGCATTTGAAGAGTTTATGTGATAAGCAAGGGAAGAGGATGTGGCAGCTGGATTCATGAGTCTGGCTGACTGATTTAGAGTTAAATAGAATGGGGGGTGGGGGGGTGGGAGGAAGGGGATTACCCAGGGAGAGTTTGTGTGGAGAGCAGGGAGGAGCATCAGGAATAGATCTACAAAGATCAACATCAGAGGATGGGTGGGAAAACAGAAACTCATGAAGATTTCTGAGTGGGAGCAGCCAGGCAGATATAAAACAAGGAGCACATCGAGCCACAAAAGCCAAGGACACAGGGAATTTCAAGGGGGTGGGTGTGTAAATGAATGCTGCAAAAGGTATAAAAGAAATAAAAATAAAAAAGGACAAAGGAGAGCCTGACCAGGCGGTGGTGCAGTGGATAGAGTGTCGGACTGGGATGCGGAAGACCCAGGTTCCATACCCCGAGGTCCCCAGCTAGAGCACGAGCCCATCTGGCTTGAGCAAAAAGCTCGTCAGCTTGGACCCAAGGTCACTGGCTCCAGCAAGGGGTTGCTCGGTCTCCTGAAGGTCTGCGGTCAAGGTACATGTGAGAAAGTAATCAATGAACAATTAAGGTGTCGCAAAGGCAACGGAAAAACTAATGATTGATGCTTCTCACCTCACTCCATTCCTGTCTGTCTGTCCCTATCTATCCCTCTCTCTGACTCTCTGTCCCTGTAAAAAATAAAAATAAAAAAGGACAAAGGAGGAAAGTGCCTGTTGAACTTGGAAACTGCCTTAGTTTGAGCTGTTATAATAGAATACAGGGGGTCCTCGGGTTACAACAGTCTTGACATACAACATTTTGAGTTTATGACACTCATTCCCATAAAAATTCAAAAAATTGAGACGTGTGTGTTCGGCTTATGTCTTTAGCGTTGTACTTACAGACTACTTGGGGGAACTAGTTCGGCTGCACTTGGCGGAAGAATACGCAGCAACGCGATGTATGAGTGAGGGAGGTAGCTCCCCTAGCACGCCTGCCTATGCCATTTGGGACTGTTAAAAGCACAAGTGTTCTGTTTGTTTTGCTTTGTTTGGCAACTTTTTGGCCATTATCACAGCTCTTAAACAGAAGTCAGAGTCTTCAGATGATAGTGCTTCGAAGAAGATGGAAGCCACAATGGATGTCACAGAGCTTCTGTCATTAACATAAAGAGAAGATGTCTGCTGAGGACCTCATTCAGCTGGAGAAGCAGCTGATTGAAGAGGAAGAGATAGAAACCCCAGAACCCAAGAGATTTACTACCAAAGGTTTGGCAGGTTTGTCTATGGTAGAGGATGGGTTGGCAAAATTTCAGGCTAAGGGCCCCAGTGATGACAGATTCAGTAAGGTCTACAGAGCTGTTATGGGTGCCTTGAAATGGTATTGGCAGATTTTGGAAGAGAAGTCATTAATCTTCCAGACTAGCTTGGAACAATTCTTTAAGGTAGAGAGGTCTGTAACAGATCCTGTACTCTCTACACTAGCTGCTTCTCAGGATGAAACACCTGTTTCATCTCCTTAGACAATCCTGATTCACCTGACCCAGTATCTCCAGCACCTTCTGCAGGTTCTCCTGCCTCTCCAGCTTCCTCCTCCCACTAGGTCACTCTCACACCTTACAATGCCCCTTCTAGTGTGCAAGCCAACCACAGGAATAAAGGTAAGGGATTTTTTTAATACTCATTGTCATTTTTTTCTGTTACTAGAGTACAGTGTATAGTCTATGTCCTTTTCCTTTTTCTGTGGCTTAGTAGTGCTTTCATGTTCTAATTATGACTTTACAACTGTGTTAGGATAAATGACTTAGGCTAGGGTGTGTTTCAACTTACACCAAAATTCAGGTTATGTCACTGTCATAGGAACAGAACTCTGTCATAATCCAAGGATCCCCTGTACAACAAACATTTACTTCTCACAGTCTGGAGCCCGGAAGTCAGAGATCAGGGTGCCAGGATGGTTGGGCTCTGGCAAAGGCCCTCTTCCTGGTTTATAGGAAGCCATCTTTTTTTTGTGTGTCCTTACCCAGTTATGAGGGAAATCATCTCTCCTGTATTTCTTCTTCTAAGAGAACTAAATTTATTCATGAAGACTCCATTCTCATGACCTAAACACTGCACAAAGGCCCCACTCCTAATACCACCCCATAGGATTTCAACATGATTTGGGGGAGATATAAACATTTGGACCATAACAGAAACAAAAGGGTCATTTCACCATGACCTTGGCAAGAACAAGCATGGTGGAGGGGGACACATGGAGCCCTACTACTGCCTGACTCCTTTCTAGAGGGTCTTCTTATAACAGGGAATCCTAGCGTTTCTAGAAGTTAGACTCTCAAGACTGAACTTGTCAGGGCTTAGAGTATTTGACAGTCACTGGCTGGTAGGAGAGAGGCCATCTCCACTCCACTTAGATCCTGATGACCGAGACTGATCGTATGGCTCAGCTTCTTGGGGATGAGGTCCCCAGTTTTATCCCTTCCGTGAAGTCATCATCCATCTCTCTGTTCAAAGAATCTGGCAACTTTACACATTTCCTGAAGTCTCATGAGCCCTGGCCCAGGGAGTGAGGGATAGGGATGAGATTACTAATATGACTAGCTCCACTTATTGAGGACATCTGGAGTACCTGGAGGAGCAGAATTCTATTATAACTACCTACTATCCAGTCCTATAGCATTTCAAGGACCAGACTGACTAAAAACATTAAACCATGGAAGGTCCCTCTGTGCCCAGCCAGAGGAAATGGTGCCATCTATGGGTCACCAAAGGAGAGAGCATGGGTGTCAGTGGCTGTGTATTCAGGAATGGGATCCCTGCTCCTCCTGTTGGCAATGGAGAAGTGAACTTAATCTTTGTTTAACCAAATGTTTGAGAGTAAGTAACCCAAGAGATGGTAGGACCAATGTGTGAGCCTGGCTGTGAATTAGGGAGGAGAGAGATCAAGTTTGCAGATGTCTGTGTTCTTCAGAAGCAGCACTAAAGGTTTCCTTTCTAGAATAGTACAAAACGAGCAGGGGAGGGTGTGTGTGTGTGGGGAGGGGCAGTGGAAAACAGCTTGGGAAATTTAGGGCTAAATACAATCAAATATAACTTGGAAAGTCTGTGTTTGTATTTATTTATTTATTTAGTAAGTACATAGATTTTATTTATTAATACCAAACACTTGCTTACTAGGTACCATTCTCCTAAGCATTTCAAAACGCCCATTAATTCTCATAGCCCTGTGAGGTAGAGACTTAGCTCCCATTTTGTCTGTAAGAGCACTGAGGCACAGGGAGGTTAGGTAACTTCCTCACGGCCACACAGCATGGGGAAACCAAGACTGCAACTCGGGTGGTCTGGCTTAAGCCCAGGTCTGAACCACCGCACTGTCCTGCTTCTCTGACATCAGCACATCATTCTAAAATGCATGACGTTTCCCGCCTTTTAAATGGAGCGTGAGGAACATAAAGATTTACTGCTGGTTATGATGAAAATGTTCATCAGCACTAACTACACAGACATAGCACTGGGTTAGGGCTGATATAGCCTTGGCTACCAGGTCAATCAGGGTTCGAGTCTATTTCCACAGGGGATGGAAACCTCTGGAAGCATTTTAAGCAGGGAAAAGACATAGTCTGATGTAGGTTTTAGAAACTGATTTAGGTCTTATCCAAGGGTGATGGACATGAAGACCTGGCAATGACCCCACCACTGTGGTCTCCTGGCCTGGCTCCGAAGGGCTGGTTCAGGGGGATCTGTGAGTGGGGAGGAGATGCTTGGAAGGCCCAGGGGAGTGGGGTCAGATTCCTTCTTTTCTACCCTCTGTTCTCTGTCCCCAGGCCTCCCAAGTTGACTGTGCCCTCAGGAGCATTGTGCTGTAGTGCTCCAGAAGGCAGAGCAACTTGTCCTGCCTGGGCCCTGGCCATTGCCCTTGCTCCAGTTTGCTTCACTGGAAGAACTGGGCACAAGGTGAGTGGGGATGGAAAAATCCGGTGACATCCTACCCAAAGGGACACCACATTCTGCCTGTAATCCTGGCACTGCTGACCGGAGCTGTAGAGTGGGCTGTGCCTGCCTGAGGGGGCAGACCCCGATGGTCAGGGTTACTTCCTACTTCAGTGTTCAGATTTCAGGCTTAACTATGGGGATTCCATGATGGTTTGACTCTTTTCTAGCTTTGCCTCCAGTAACAGAACAGACACCAATCACCTGGCATGCGTATTTCTCCTTTTAAAGTAATGAACTGATGTGCTAATTGTTTTTTAAACAGTACTCATAAAATAATGAATGCTTAGTTGATTTAGTAACTATATCCTTATATATGAAATCAAACTGGTCTCTACAAAACCTCTCTGAGAGCCAGTATATCCCCTGCAAGGCACTAAATACATTTTCATTTTCAGATCAAGACTTTTTCGATGCTTCAATTTCATTCCATATTGCAGCTTCAATTTTTGAAGTATCATATTCCCTCATCATATCAAACTCAAGCCATGGCTGACTCCACTTCTGAGCTTCTTTCATTTGCTCTTCAGTCAAACAAAGATCAAACCTGATTCCTTTAACGTTAAACCTCGGCCGCTCCCAGCGTTTAGACCAGGGCTTAGGCTTCATTTTCACTTTCAGCTAAGAAAGATTAAAAAAAAAAAAAAAAAGGAATAAAGTAGGCTGATAGTCATAAGCAAAATTCCTCTAAAAGTTTTCATTAAAATGACTCTTATTTTATACTGGAACTTCCAGTTCCAAATGTACAAGTTATACCTGATTCACAGGAACTTCTTGGTTAGATTCTAGTACTTCTGGCTTCATATTAATATCAAAAGTGCTATATTCAGGAAGGGCATCTCGTAAATATAGCAGGCTGTCATCCAGCCGTTTCTCCAATTTGACTACTTGTATCTCCTGGATTCTAGGATTATAAAGTTCAAAGCAAATCTCAATGCCTGAGAAGAGAAGAAAACATATTTTTACAATCTAAATCCAGATTCCTACAGAAGCCTCCCATGATAGTAAAAGCTGTTTCATCAAGGAATTGGCACAGGGTTTTGCTTATAGAAAATGCGACACAAATTTGAGTCTTTAAAATGAAGATGATGGAAAGAAATACAAATAAATTAAAATACATATAGAATAAAAATTAAGGAAATGTGAATTGGAACAATAAAGTCAAAAGAAGGATGTCTTCTACAAATATATTGAGTCAACATCTCTTCAACTCTGATAGTATTAACTTGGATAAAATTTGAGTAAATTCTTCACACTGCCATGTGGTTTATTTCCCTCTTGCTTATAAAGCTCTATCTTCTACATTAAGCGCAAGCAGGATTAATGATGCAAAAAAGAATAAATACAATCTTAAATTCTAACTTTGGTTTGGAAGCCCTCTTAAAGATGCCCTACGTTTTTTAACACTCTGGAGCCTTCCAAAGGGGCAAGCTAAAAACAGCTTTGAGCGTTTCAAGATACTACAAGTAATAGTTTAATGTATACCATATGTATCATCCAGTGCTTAAGGGCAAGAGTGTATTCTAAAGTTTCCTGGAATAATCCCAAAAGAAATATAAATGTTAAAACAGATGATCTATGTTAACATCTAGAGTTTAATCCAACATGTACCATACAACTATTCTGGTTCAGGAACTGATTTAGGAGCTGTGCTTATAGCAAAACCCAAACAGGTAAGATCCTTCTCCTCACATAAAGCTTACATTCTAGTGTATGACAAAAAATAAATAAGCAAACCAACAAGGTAATTTCATGTAGTGGAAAAAATACAGGGTGATGACATTGTGATAAGGTCAGGGAAAGCCTCTCTGAAAAGATGACATTTAAACTGATATTATACAGGGCCAAGAATGCTCCAGACAGAATGGGAAATGCAAAGGCCCTGGGGTATTAACAAAGTTAACATGTTTGAAAAACCAGAAAAAGGCCCATTTGTCTGAAGCAGAGGAACTTGGTAAGCCAGTGACACTGCACAGCTGCACGCAGGAGGAGGTAGTGGCAAGACAAGAGTGGTAGCCATGGAGGTGGAGAAACAGACAAAATTGTGATACACTTTTTGAAGATTGAACTATCTCCATCTGTACTTTCAAGTTACAGATGTCTTATCCCAGGATGCAGAAAACAAACAAACAAAAATCCTGGGATAACATTTTTCAGAAAATCAAAATAACAAAATTGAGCCTACCTTGTCCTTCAATAGTATTCCTAAGGATAAAAGTAGCTCCGAGTCCTCTTCCCGATCTCTGGATGCAAATCCCCAGAAACTGGCTGGTTTTCCCGTTGGCATATGGGTCGGCAGTAGTAACACGAAGAATGCTTCCTACAAATACAAAAGTAAACTGAACTTTTATATAAGATGCAGAAACAAATAATAGCATTTCCAAGTAACTTTGTAAGTTCCTAAAGATTTTAGTATAATATTAGAAGTAAGTACCTCATATAGGCAAAACCCAGATATATGAAAAAAAATCTTCTCTATGTCAAGAAAACTAACCATCCACCATCAATACCAAGAAAACTAACCCTCCAGCCACTAATAATAAAAGCATCCAGCTCTTACTGACCAACATAGAACTCTGGAATGTGGAGTACTTTTCTTCTTTCTAACATATCTTTTCTTTCTATGTAAAATTTCAGAGGATTTGTTCTTCCTCTTGGAGGAATAAATTCAGGACTCAAGAACCTGTAAGGAAAAAATAAATTAAAAGCAAACTTTAGAAATGGAAAGATAGATTATGACTTTTATTGTTCTTTTTTTTTTCTTTTTTACAGGGACAGAGAGAGTGAGTCAGAGAGAGGGATAGATAGGGACAGATAGACAGGAACGGAGAGAGATGAGAAGCATCAATCATCAGTTTTTCATTGCCGTTGCAACACCTTAGTTGTTCATTGATTGCTTTCTCACATGTGCCTTGACCACGGGCCTTCAGCAGACCGAGCCACCCCTTGCTGGAGCCAGTGACCTTGGGTCCAAGCTGACAAGCTTCTGCTCAAGCCAGATGGGCCCGCGCTCAAACTGGAGAGCTCCGGGTCTCGAACCTGGGTCTTCCGCATCCCAAGCCGACACTCTATCCACTGCGCCACCGCTCAGGCTATTGTTCCTTCTTTAAATAAGAAAACTCGACCTTGTTTCTAAAATTGTTGTCAGTGCTTATGAAAACAGCTAATAATCCTGAGTACAGTAATAATCCTGGCATTGTGTTAAAGGCTTTATTAAACATCTGTAGCATAATTCAATCCTTACAACAACCAGGTGGGTTTGGTGTCGTTATCTCCTTTTACAGATGAAGAAAACGAAGCTTGGAGAGGATAACTAATTAACTTATTATATTAGCTATAAACTTATCAAGTCAAAATTTAAATATCAGACTGCAAAGACTGTGACCATAACCACAGACCTCACGTTGAGTTGTCCATGTTATAATAATTATAAATTATGTTGGCAAAGATATAAACATACAACTCATTGATTCCAAACAGACTTTTAAAATAATCTCCCTGGTCTCTTTAATGAACTTTAAACTCATTATAAAATATTTAATTGAGCCTGACCAAGCAGTGGTACAGTGGCTAGAGCATCATCTTGGGACACTAAGGACCCAGGTTCAAAACCCAGAGGTTGCCAGTTTGAGTGCGAGCTCACCTGCTTGAGTACTGGATCATAGACATGACTCCATGGTTGCTGGCTTGAGCCCAAAGGTCACTGGCTTAAAGCCCAGAGTTGCTGGCTTGGGCAAGGTGTCACTGGCTCAGGTGGAGCCCCCCCCCCCCCCCCATCAAGGTACGTATGAGAAACAATCAGTGAATAATTAATGTAACTCAACTATGAGTTGATGTTTCTCATCTCTTTCCTTCCAGTCTATCTCTGTCTCACTAGTTAAAAAAAAGAAAAATCATCTAGAGAAAAGGGTAAATGGCATTACAATGCAAATTCACGTCCCTATTACTCATCTCAAGAAATAAGTTATCAATATTGTTAAAGCCCCTATGTACCCCTCTCTACCCCTATAATGACTAGGATGTAATTAGCTAAATTTGGTGATAGATTATGTCTATGACTTTCTTCCTTTTTCTCAATTCCCTTTGACAATTTTCAAACCTACCAAAAGTTGAAATAGTAATACAATACCCAATATACTTCACCTAGTTTCACCTACTGCCAACATTCTGCCATGTTTGCTTTACATATACCATTAACTTTTTTTCCTGAACAATTCGAAAATAAAAAGGTATTTCATCACCCAATACTTTAGAAGGTGTCTGCTAAGAATAAGCACAAAGCCCTGGCCGGCTGGCTCCATGGTCTCCGCCTCAGGTGCTAGACTGACTGGCTCTGGTTGCAATGGAGCAATGCCCCAGAGAGGCAGAGCATCACCCCCTGGTGGGCTTGCTGAGTGGATCCTGGTCGGGCACATGAAGGAGTCTGTCTCTCTGCCTACCCTCTTCTCACTTCAGAAAAATACAAAAAAAAAAAAAAGCACATTCTCCTACATTCATCACAATCCTTTTATAATACCTAAAAATTTCATCAATAATATAATCTAATTTATAGTTTGTATTTAAACATATCTAAATGTCCTGGAAAAGGTCTCTTATAGTTGTTTGCTGCAAACCATATCTGGCTGTTAGTCTCTTCAGTTTCTTAAACAAGAACTAGTCCCCATCTTTGTATTTTTATAACACTAACTTTTTTGAAGAGTCCAAGTCTTATAGACCATTCTTGGAATTTGGATTTATTATTCCCACATGCCTAGATCAAAGTTAATATTATGGGTAAAAACATTACAGAGGTGATGATGGGATCTTATTTTGCCACATCAGGGGGCACTTAAAGAGCTGCAGAGTTATTGGGAAAGCTAGGTTGGTTTGACTGCTCTGTGAAAAAAAATAATTTCCCCTGTACATTTTTTAATACTTTATATATGCTTGTATGCCTGGGGATAAAAGAATGCTATCATACTATGTCAATTCTTCTGCAGGTTGCTTTCTTACACATATATCTGTGAAGTTCATCTTATTAGCTTTGGTTCATTCATTATTTCACTACTGTATAATAGTCTACCCACTGTGGATATCTACTCAGCTTCTTAATTTTTGTTTGTTACACACGATACCTTTGTTTGCAATCTTGTACATATCTTCTGGTACTTATTCTTTAAGTTTTATACCCTTCTAGGTTGAAAAGTATACACAATCTCAAACTTACTAAATTGTGTTAAATTGTTTTCCAAATAGTTATACAATTTACATCTCATTTTACTGAATTACATTAAAATGCTGTGATTCAGGGGAGATATTCCTTTTCCCCCTTAAAAAAATATTTTATAAGGAAGTCTTTTCTTAATTTCAAGTTCCATAAACTCAACTGTATTTCAATTCAGAACCACACAATATTTGAAATGTTAAACACACCAAGACAAATGTAGACATAATACAAACAACCTAGAGTCCCTTCAGATAAAGCCTGTAATGTAACCTCACCAAGTTTCCCTCCCCCAAACTGGCTTTTTAATTAGGTCTATAGAAACACTTTGCAAATCCTAAATTATCGAAATTTACACGTATCTCCAAAGTTACTACCAGTCTTTTAAGAGTACCAGGGTTTTAAGCACACTGTTTTGACGAACAAATTTCAAATCCAAATTAGCAGAAATTTTTACCGCTGTCCCTCATTTGCCAAGAAACGAAACCACGGTGAGTCCTGGCTAATCCATTTCCACCCAGGCGAGGAAAGATCGGCTCCTGAACGTAATCTGGTAAAATAAGATACGCTTCGGAGAAAAACTCCCGATAGAGGCCAAAAGCCGGTGGAAAGAGTTTCAAACCTTGGGAATCCCTACTTGAAGTTCTGATTTAATAAGACTGCAAAGAAAATTCAGTCCGGAGCGGAAGAAGCGTGGACGACAAGCCTGAGTTCGGGGTGCTGTACAAACGCGGGCTCACCGACTCCGCACCCGAGAGGGTGCACTGGAGTCCCAGCCCCACTCTAGAAACGAGACCTAAGGCGAGTACAGGTGCACGAGCGCAGACCCCCTACCCCACCCTACCCCTACACCAGGCGCGAAACCGCGCGCTGTCCCGGCCTCACCTGGTTTCCGGGCGCTGGGGGAGGCGCTTGTCCACGATGACTGGCTTGGGAGGCGGCTGGAACCCGCGGGACTGGGTCGGTCCACTGCTCTGCTGCCGGCCCGGCCCCGCTTGTGCCCCTGCGGGAACAGACAACAAAGGTCAAGACTGCTCGGGTCCGCCCGGAGCTCCGGGGGAACAGTGCAATCTCCCGCGACTCGCGGTCACGAGGGGCCTCGGCCCAGGTCGCCCTGAACTTCCAGGCTCGCCCACCGCCAGCCTGGCCCTGCGCCTCTTCTGTGCCCTGGCTGTCAAGCCTCGCTCCACTTACGGCAGGCAACAGAGGCCGGCGCAGGGAGCAGCGCCCTGGCGGCCCCAACGCCCCGGGTCAGGATCATTGCTGTTCCACAGCACCCTACAGTAGAAGCCGCCATGTCCACTCATACAGGTAAAGACTACAACTCCCAGTAACCAGTGCGATGAAATCGCGGCCTCCTACGGCCCTATGGCAGCTGCTGTGGGTCAAAATAAGCAATTTTATTTTTTTCCTTTTCTAGTCGTTAACCTTGCTTGGATCTTTAAGGAAAAGTGACTATTTCTCTAATTCGCTGAAATATACCAAGTTATGCCCCTATACAAGCATCCTAGAAAGCTTTTCTCCCTCTTTGAATCAATTCAATCTTCACTTTCTCAGGTGAGTCTTCCATAGGGCATAACCCTATTATGGACTTTGATCCTTACTTACTAGGTATTTTCTGTTCAAAGCTCTTGTATCTTTTGCAATTTTAGTGCTTAACTTAATTTTTAAGTTATCTGTGTAATTATTGGATTAGTTTCTACACCATTAATACTGTAAATTCAGCAAGGCCATGGATGAGGTCGTCTTTAGCCCACTGTTTTATCCAGTTACCTTACCTGGCTCTCACTCTTTGTGGAATGAAAGGAAAATTAAATAGGTCCTCTGACTGCAACGGGAAAATCGTGCTTCCTGTCCCATGCACATTTAGTAAGTAGAGACAAGGATTAAATTGGGACGATGCGCTTTTAATCTGATGGCCAGCAATCTGAAAAGGCAAATAGCTTCAGACCTAAAGTCTACCTCAACACCGCTTTTTAGGCTGAGCCTTTTATAATGATTTCAGGGTGGTTGGTAACAGTTAAAATCATAACCTGCCTGACCTGTGGTGGCGCAGTGGATAAAGCGTCGACCTGGGAACACTGAGGTCGCCAGTTCAAGACCCTGCACTGGTCTGGTCAAGGCACATATGGGAGTTGATGCTTCCAGCTCCTCCCCCCTTTCTCTCTTTCTCTCTCTCTCTCTCTCACTCTTTGTCTCCTCTCTAAAATAAATAAAATTAAAAAAAAAAATCATAACCTATGTGATTAGCCAAGCAAGGATGGAGACTGAACTTTTTTCAGAATTGTCTTCAAAGATTTTGACAAGTGTCCCTTCAGATTATCTGGTCAGGTTGTTCTGTCCCAGAGATCTCTTGATTAATATCAGGACATCTGGTCTACTCCCGGATTTTTTGAGTGACCAATCATGCTGCCTAATTCTGAAAAACAGTATTTTAGCCAAGTATCCTTGGAGAAAAGGCAAAAGCAAATTATATAAGATACATTAGTGGTAGTATTTCAATCCATCTTTATGTCTGTAGAAAGCATAAAACAGATTTTAGTACAGTTGACAAAAGGTACACATTCTCCTGCTGGGGCTATTCTCTGGCCCCCTTGTTTATTCTTCTGCCACAGGAATTTTTATTCTGCAAGACTAGAAATATGCCAGGGAAGGAAAGATTACTCTGAGGGCAAGATCCTTGTCTTCCCAGTTTTCCTGTTTCTAGGTACCTGGGGTTTTCAGCCCTGGTGGCCTCCAGTGTTCAACCTATAGTCCTTGTTCTGTTAGTGTCTGTGTAACTACCAATTACAACAGGACAGGTGGCACAAAGTCCCTGAGATGACAGAGAGCATTACTCCTTTGAGGAACTAAAATTAAGTTTGCGATGGGGAACCATGGGGGGGGCTAGGTGGCAGAGATGGAACCAAAAAAAGGTAAATTAATTTTAAGTCTTGTTAAGAAATTCAGAATTTATACCCTTAAAATGGTGAGCCCCTGGAAGGATTTGACCATCAGAGTGACATGATTTATTTTATTATTTATTGGTCATTACAGTTGAATTGATTTCCCAAAGCATCTGAAACTCAACAGTCCATATTGAATGCATCAGGTTCACCTCCAAATCTTTTCTGCAGTATTCACTATCTTAAGGAATGACTTCAACCTCTAATCTGTTGCTTAAAGCCAAAAAATCTTAGTGCCATCCTTGGTTCCTTCCTGTTCTCCCTAGGTAAAATTCCAAAAACTACAGCTTGTACCATCAAATATCTCAAGAATCCTTATACTTCATCATCCTCCCATCCATAGCTTTAATCTAAGTCACCATCATTTCAGCTCAGGATCACAGCAAACCACTGCAACTGCATTTCTCATTGGTCTTCCTGCCTCCAGTTCCTGTCAGTTGCCACTCTCCTTCACATAAGAAGCTAAACGAATGGTATAAAATGCAAAACTAGTCCTTATCTTTTTCCAGTTTAAAGCTTTCCATAGTTTTCTGTTGACCATGAATAAAAATCAAGTACTCAAAAGGCAACCAACCTCTCTCTACAGCCTCCCTTACATGCTACTTTGTCATCTTGAATATACATGAACTCCTAAATCAGCCTGAGAAAGAAGGCCATGTTTTGAGTGATTCAAGGTACTGTGAGAGAGATAGGGTCTTCCATTTTAACTCTAGCTTCCTTGATAAGAATTTATCATATAATAACAAATTATGCAACCAAAATTTCAGATCAGCACATTGTAGGCTTTTTCTGCCAATCCAAAGAGTAGACCTCGAGCCCTTATGAGAAAAATAGGGGAGAGACAAAGACATTGTGACTGGCAGTGGTGAGGCGTTTTCTGGACTAATTATGCCCAGAACAGCTTAGTCATCACTATTTCTGGGACTGGTTCTATGGGTAGAGACAGAGAAAAAAAGTACAGATCTTCATAGGAGGAGAGCAGGATCAATGAATGATTCCAAGCCATTCTTGCTGCCTCACCTTTCTAAGGATGAAAGAATGTTTTTCAAAGTTTTACAAAACTGGAAAAATAAGCCTGAAAAATCTTATCTCATTTTTCTCCCATGGTCCTGTTTACCCAGCATCCATCCAGCTACTCTGAACTTATCCGAGAGTGAAGAACAAACAGGCACTTTAAATATTCCACCAAACAACTTAGAGCAAAATCAAAGACCATGGGGCCAACTCCACCACTGTGTGAGCCGGTTACAGAAATAGAACTTTAAGTATTATCCTTCTATGTTTTACACTCAGAGCAAGGAGAATATTATCAATATTATCTGGTGCTCAGCCAAGGTAAGAAAGTGTTCTACAAAAACACCCTGCTCCAGGTTATTGTGACATTAGGATTCTTTCCTAGTTTGCTCATCATTGCATCCCCTATGCCTAGTACAGTGCCTGACACTCAATAAATACTACTAAGGAAAATTAGAAAGATTATTCTGGTTGCACTTAGAAAATGGGTAGGAGGCAGAAAACCATTGGAATATTCCAAAAGAGACATGTTGCTAACTTAAATATAAATAACATGGGAGGAGGAGCAGGTTTATCGGGAGAGTCTGTGTGGCCTTTGGAATCATTGAGTTTGGGGTGCAGATGTCATATGTAAGCAGAGGAAGCCACTAGAAAGTCTGAGGAGAGTCTGGATCTCAGGAGAGAGGCCTGGATGAGGGCAGTGGTGACTGAAATGATCGAAATAAGGAGGCCACTCAGAAGGGGCTGAGATGTGAGATAGGAAGGGGGCCTAGGACAGAGCCCTGAAGAAAAGCAACTTCTAAGGGACATACAGGTGGAAATGAACAATGAAGGATCCAGAGAAGGAGCAGCCAGAGAGAGAGGAAGGAAACCTGTATGTGTTAGTGAGCTGATGAACAAGAAGAGAAAGAAGAAGGTGGTCAACAAGTGCCAAAAGTCCTGTGATGTCTGGTCGGATGAAACCGACAACTACATTTGATATAGCTCAGAGTTCATCGATAATCTTAGTGAGCACTGTTTAGTAAGAAGCCACATGCTGGTATGTGTGTATGTATGTACTATATTTATACTTTTAGAGAGCATATGGGAGTTGAGATACAGATAACATTGAATACAGATGTTACAGAGAAACTTGCTGGGATACAACTAATTGATCTCAGTGAGCTTCTTTTCCCACCCCTATACATAGGCAAGCTTCCTTCATGTTTCCAAAGATGTGAGTTGCCCTTCCGTCCTTCTACACCCTGTTTTGTCCAGAACTTCTGGGTTTCAGGACCCTAAGGAGATTATAATTCTCCCTGGGGAGGAAAGGGTAAAGATCAATATTTAGAGGTGAGGTTGAAGCCCCTGGACCTAGAGATTAGAGCAGAACCAGCTGCTACTGAAGAATAGAGTTGGGGTGGGGGCCCCAACGCATAATATGTGGGCTAAGTCCAGTGCCCACTGTTAGGTACATAGAACAAGAGAAGGGGCAATGACTGTAGGATGCCAACCATGGAAAGAGATGGCCACAGCAATCAGCCCCAGGCTATCCAGGAGAATTATTTTTACTAGAAAAGTTAATTTTGTTGAGATATGAGGAATACTAGCTTGAGAAATATGTTTTCTTACCTGAAAAGAAATATTCAAAATACCTAGCCTGACCAGGTGGTGATGCAGTAGACAGAGCATCAGATTAGGATGCAGAGGATCCAGGTTTGAAATCCCCAGGTTGCCGACTTGAGCACGAGCTCACCAGCTTGAGTACAGGGTCACTTGCTTGAACATGGGATCATAGACATGACCCCATGGTCGCTGGCTTGATCATGGGGTCACTCGCTCTGCTGTAGCCTGCCCCCCCATCAAGGCACATATGAGAAAGCAATCAATGAACAACTAAGGTGCTGCAATGAAGAATTGATACTTCTCATCTCTCTCCCTTCCTGTCTGTTCCTATCTGTCCCTCTCTCTGTCTCTCTGCGTCTTTGTCACAAAACAAAGAAAAAACCCTTAACAACTTAGGCTCCCATTTTCTGTGTTTGAAGGTATTTGTTTAAAGGTATTTGTTTATAGAAACATGTCAATGCATTTTAATCAGTGTTACTTAGAGAATTGTGGATGGAAAGAAGCAATTTGCTAGAGAAGGATCTTTTCCAATTTTATAATGTCAATTAGTTTGCTATCACAAAAGTAACACATACGGGAAGGAATTGGGATTTGATTTTATCCCACATACAAGTGAATAAGTTAGCGTGTTTTAAGATACTGGTAGAAGACATGAGTAGCATACGTCAGAGACAAAGAACTTTCTTACTCATGATACAGGAAGCAGAATGAGCATCAGTATGTCTTCAAAGGTTCCCTTTGCCCCCCAGCAGAATACCCACATTCAATCCCGAGCTCAGAACACTCCCTGCTCCCCAAGCTGTGTCATATTTCAGGGCTCTTTACATTGCTCCATCATATATTTATTAGCTATATTTTATTCAGTTAATTAAATGTATATTGAGTTGCTAGTAGGCTGGGAACTCTGCTAGGCAATGAGAGCTTACACTTCCCTCGCTTCGGAAACGAAATCCAAGGAAATCTTGGGCAGTATTTTTAAGCCAAATGTTCACTATTGTGGAAGTCAATGATATGTGATTCTTTAAATGGATAAATAAGATGCTGTATTACCACACAAAATTAAACCTGTAGGAAAAAATATTGCCTAATTTTTAATTTTGCAGAGGAAACTACAATATTTATATGTTTTTATATTATTGGCAAAGATGCACTTGTGATTTTAAAAATGTAACAATAAATGAATTAAACAGAGAGTATACAAGAAAACATCAAATCTCTTGATAATCTTTTAAAAAGGAAGAAAATGTCCAGATTGAACAGCTAAGTAAACAAGGTAAAATTTGAGCAGAAACTGACTTAGGTTGTGTTCTCTCCCCCTCACTTGGCAAAGGAAGAACAACCACAGAGTGGGTGACACAGGCCAGCGGTGTGCTGTCAGCATCACTGCTTGTTGTCACTCCACCTGGTGAGTTGCAAGTCTAGAAATGCCTCCCCAGTAACACACATTAGAAATAACCCCTCACAGATAGTCATGTCACTTTCTACTACCTATGCAAAACACTTTCGTGGGAAACACTTTGAAATGAATTGTGTTTTGTTTGTTTGTCTGTTTATTTATTTACTGACAGAGAGAGACAGAGAAAGGAACACATAGGGACAGACAGACAGAAAGGGAGAAAGATGAGAAGCATCAATTCTTCATTGCAGCACCTTAGTTGTTCATTGACTGCTTTCTCATATGTGCCTTGACCTGGGGGCTACAGTAGAGATAGTGACCCCTTGCTCAAGCCAGCGACCTTTGGGTTCAAGCCAGTGACCATGGGGTCATGTCTATGATCCCACGCTCAAGCCAGCAACCCTGCACTCAAGCTGGTGAGCCCGTGATCAAGCCAGATGAGCCCGCACTCAAGCCGGTGACCTCGGGGTTTCGAACCTGGGTCCTCCACATTTCAGTCCAACACTATCCACTGTGTCATGTCTGGTCAGGCTATTTATTTATTTTTATCTAAGAAAAAGCTCTTGGATTTTTTTTTTTTTTTTTTTTACAGAGACAGAGTCAGAGAGTGGGATAGATAGGGACAGACAGACAGGAATGGAGAGAGATGAGAAGCATAAATTCTTCGTTGTGGCACCTTAGTTGTTCGTTGATTGCTTTCTCATATGTGCCTTAACCGTGGGGCTACAGCAGACCGAGTAACCCCTTGCTCAAGCCAGTGACCTTAAGTCCAAGCTGGTGAGCTTTGCTCAAACCAGATGAGCCTGTGCTCAAGCTGGTGACCTTGGAGTCTCGAACTTGGGTCCTCTGCATCCCAGTTTAACGCTCTATCCACTGTGCCACCACCTGGTCAGGCGCTCCTTGGATTTTTTATTAGTATTTTTTAAAGAAAATTCTAGTCTTCAAATTAACAAAATATGACTTTAATAACCAATTACAGGCCAGATTTTAGCCTACACCTCTAACATTCCTTAGACCAGTTTGTCAAAAAAATGTGAGTATAGGGACAAAATTCTGTAGTGATCACATCTTTGAAGTGGTAGAAATCTAACTAAATAGTAATCAATGAAGCCTATTCCCTGCCTGTTCCTCTGAGGAGCCTCAGCACCAGTCAACAAAGGGGATGCCTTCAGATTAAGACGGCACTCACAAAAACTGTGTGTTGGAGTTATTGCTCCCAGCCTGTGGAAAGAACACTGAGTTCAAAGTTATTTTTACTTAGCTAAATGAGTGTTTAATTCAAACCAGGTCCATCAAATCCCCAAATCTGTGCTTTTCAGGGTAGAGAAGAGTGAAAGTTTGCTGAAGGCGGGAGTCAGCAAATGGAACATCAGTTTTTATTCCTCTTCCCCATTTGAGCAGCTCAGTTCTGCTTTATTGTATGTCTTGAGCATATAGCTGAAATTACATTCAAAGAAATGGCTTTGGGTCTGATGGATAAAAAGAAAGAAAGAAAAGAAAAACAACACCATGCATGTACTATCCAAATATTTTGAGGTGAGTTAAATAAGTCCCAGTGTTTGTTTATTATCAAAATTCTCTGTGGTTCTCATATCTTGTGAGCTTAAGAATCTACATGGGTGTTTGTTTAACCTGGACCTCAGAGATCAGGTTGAATGGTCTGGGTGAAGCGCAGGAATTTGCAGTTTTAACAGATGCGCCAGAGAATTTGATGAAGGTAGGGAAAGCTGCATTTTGAAAAACTGAGCAAAGGTATTTTGAAATAAATGTCAGCCATGAGTGCTAGAAGTGGTCTAATGTTACTCATTCAACGTAAGTGCCACACCCCTTTGAAAAACCCTTCTGGAATGGTCCAGCAAAGACGTGTCTTAAATCTTGGGTCTCCATCCTGACTTGGAGTTAGGGAGCGAATAGTTATTGTAGCAGGGCAGAGGAGATGAGCACATTTCTAATCTGTGAATCATGGTCTGAAGGCCGGCTATCTGCCAGTCCCTTTCAGCTAAGAGGAATGTTTTGAGAATCCTTTCTCCTTAGACTGAGCATTGCTGACACGTACCGGAAAGGATTAAGAACGTGAGGTCCACAAAGCAACAATAAGATCCATAGAAGCCCCGGGTTTTTATTGAGGAATTAGATGCAGCAGCATAAGGGGAGGACTTATATAACATTGACAAGAATTATAATCTACATCAAATTTTATCTTTCAGTTGGTGATAAGTGAGATGGGTTTGTGGTTTAAATGCCTTCCCCCAGCCACCAATGCACATGGGGCAGAATTTAATAATTAGTTTTATTATCTTCCCCTTGCTGTTTACTTCAGGAGACACTGAAGCTATGAAGGTTCCAGTATTACTGAATTTACACTTGGCAAGTCTTGGTTCAGCTGATAACAGGAAGGGCCTCCTGTATCTGGTGTGGCCAGGAGCCTGGGAGCATGCACACTGAAAGGGTCAGCCCCACATGAGCTGGGGGTGGGGGTTCTTAAGGCCACATGCAGGCTTCACCATGGAAGCATGGCTGGCCTAGGGTGGCCAGAGGTCTGTGTGTGTTACTGGGACATTTCCCACAAATGCTAGTGATCTCTGTGGACATGAAGGCCATGAGTAGTTTCCAAACCTGGTTGTTCCCTCTCACTCTTTTGTGTGTGATTTTTTTCTGTGCCTGTTTTTTGCATGTCCAGAGACTCTTGGCTTGCACGGTAGTCACACACAATCCTCCATTGGAACCTCAAACTAATCATGTTTTTTTATTTGACACAGAGAGAGAGAGAGAGAGAGAGAGTCATAGAGAAGTACAGATAAGAACAGACAGGAAGGGAGAGAGATGAGAAGCATCAATTCTTTGTTGCGGCACTTTAGTTGTTCAATAATTGCTTTCTCATATGTGCCTTGACAGGGGTGGGAGGGGCTAAAGCAGAGTGAGTGACCCCTTGCTCAAGCCAGCGACCTTGGACTCAAGCCAGTGACCATGAAGTCATGTCTATGATCCCACGCTCAAGCCGGCTATCTTGGGGTTTTGAACCTGGGTCCTCTGTGTCCCAGTCCAATGCTCTATCCACTGTGCCACTGCCTGGTCAGGGAAACTCATCATGTTTTAAATTGAAGTAATCATTACCTCCCTACCCAGATCTGCTCCTGTATTTCTATTTTGATAGATGAAATAATCAGCTACCCAGCTGCCCAAACTGCAATCTTAGAAATCTTTATTGAGCCTGACCTTTTGGTGGAGCAACGGATAAAGCATTAACATGGAACACTGAGGTCACCGTTTCAAAACCCTGGGCTTGCCTGGTCGAGGCGCATGCAGGAAGTCACTGCTACTGCTTCCTGCTTTCCCCCCTCTTTCCTCTCTCTCAGTCTCTCTCTCTAAAAAGCAATAAATTAAAAATAAAATAAAAATAAATTAAGAAAAAGAAATCTTCATTAACTCCTTCCTCTTGCTTACCACATGGGTGCGTGTGGTGAGGAGATACTAGGAAACTGATACTACCTCCATTGGAGTAAACCAGGTGTGGCTTAGGGGTAGATTTGAGGTTGTTTCTAATCTTTCTTTGTGTCAGGGGTTCAGTGTCAGTGGAGATTTTTAATTCTCAAAACAGAAAAAATTATGTTGTATCATTTTGTTTCTTAACTATCCAGGTGGAGGTGGTGAGTTGGTAAGTTATTATGAGTCTCAATGACTCATATCAATGAAATGATCTGAGCTTGAGAAAGGCCCACTTCTGAGCAAATACAAATAAACACAAGTATTTGAGCAGTATTTTGAGATATTAGTTAATGTTTTTCTTCTCTTGTGTTTTTTTTCCCTGAACTTTTCCTATAACCACCTCCTTCCATGTAGTTGGGCCAGTTGAAGTTAACTGTCTCAGGAGAGAGATCAACAGCAGAGAACAGCCTGCTAGTCTCTGGCTAAGGCCCAGACTCACTAAGGCACTTCAGTAAAATGCCTGAGGGTGGAATTCACAGTGGAGAATGTGGGCACTAAAATAATAAGAGTTCCCTTGGGTGGGGTGGAGCTAGAAGGAAGTCTGCTGTTGGAGTCTGAAGAGTTAGGAATTTTCCAAAAAGGAATGATGTTGGCCCCCTGTGGTTCACAAGCCCCAGAGGCCCAGAGCATAGGTGGCTCATGCAGAAAGGGTCCATGTATGATGCTATGTAGGCAGAATTCCTGGGGAGAGCAAAGAGACTCCAGAGAGATCTTAGGGAACTTGAAACCAGTGAGCAGACAGTAATATCTCTGTGGGACAATCGACAGCTAATTCTCAAGAATGGCACAGAGAAGGCAGAGAGCTATGAGGCGGTGCAGAGATGATTTGTAATATATTAGGATTAAATGTCCACTCTTCCTATGGAATCAGTGGCGACGATGATGGGCTCCAAATAGACATTGAGTGCAATCTAGATAAAACTATCTTTTTTACATGAACTTGAGGCCTGAAATTTCTCCCTGAAACACAGACATGTCTTGTTCTCTTACCAATGATGTACAGTATTGCTAATTAATGAAAAACTCCTGGAATATCTGTGCTTACCTATCATGAGATGGCCACATGGCTCCCTTGTTTTCTGAATGAGGTCTGGAAAAAGGAATTACAGATGTGGAAGGAAGCAACATACTAGTTTAAAACTAAGTGGCAAGAGGCACTGGTCACTGGAGGTTGACAGCAAATGAAGAAAGAACATAAAGGATCACACATCCACTCACAGTCTCCACTTCAGTATCTTTTAGTGATTCTACTGTGGCTCCCTGGAAGCCTTATTTTCTCAGGCAACACATTCTACCTAGCAAGGATCCTAGTCCAATTTGTGGCTTCAGTAAGCATCTCTTTACTGATGGCATCTTGGTCTACTTCTTCCCAGATACTTCCACCCAGCTTCAGATGCCTGCTTGTAACAGCTGCAGGCCTATGCCCAGGTCTTTTCTATGGGCACTGGAACTCAGTGCATCCAAACCATCACTCATCTGTTCCCTTTATTCTTTCAAAGATTAAAACAAACAAACAAAAAGACGAGAGCACTTAAAAGCAACAAGAATATTAAATTGCTAGACAAGGAGTACACATCAGTAAAATAATTCACTGAAAAGTTTGCTAATGGGGAAAAGTTAGGAAGTTCCAAACTGCTTAAGCCAATTAAGGGTTGAATAAATCCCTAGATCTGTTCCATTGTTCACTGATAGAAGACTTCTTCCAATAGGCTTGTCAGGGTCTGTTTTCCCAGGATCACTTAAGTTGAGATAAAATATGCTATTCAGTGTGATCATCTCTAGGCAAGTGTAAGTGAAAAGTTTTCCTTTTTTAATTTTTCCACTAAAATCAATGGATCCTAACAATGACATTTCTAGGCCAACAAGTATATGGATTAGTGATTTTAATCGAAATTGTCGAATATCTTTCAAAGTATGATAGCAGTTCACCCACCAACAATGTGTAGACATTCTTGTTTATTTCCTTTATGCTTGTTCTGCTTGTTAATTCTTTTAATTTTTTAAAATTAAAAAAAAATTTCCAATCTTAGGTGGTGAAAAATATTTCATTCTTATATTAATTTACATACATCTTTCTATTAGTGAGACTTAGTTTCTTTTCGTAGGTTTAGTGGTTATTTTCATTTCTTCCTGTATCAATTGCAAATTCACAGCCTTTCCCCATTTTTTTATTATTCTGTTTTTAAATAAATTTGTGGGCTCTCCTTGTGTTATTAGAGATACTTCTCTGTCATAGGTGTTAAAAATAGTTTTTCCACCATATTGTTCTTGTTTTGATTTAATTTTTTATTTATTTTTTAACAAGAGAGAGAGCAAGAGGGAAAGACAGGCAGGGACAGACAGGAATAGAGAGAGATAAGAAGTATAAACTCATAGTTGCAGCACCTTACTTGTTCACTGATTGTTTTATCATATGTGTCTTGATCAGGGGGCTCCAGCTGAGCCAGTGACCCCTTGCTCAAGCCAGTGACTTTGGCTTCAAGCCAGCGACCTTTGGGATCAAGCCAGAGACCATGGGGTCATCACGATGAGCCTGTGCTCAAGCCAGTGACCTCAGGATTTCAAATCTGGGTCCTCAGCATCCCAGGCTGATGCTTTATTCACTGTGCCACTGCCTGGTCAGGGTGATTTAATTTTCTTTATGATATTTTTTTTATCTTATATGTTTAAAAAATAGTAGTTTAATATGCCAGGTCTTTAATGTTTATTTTTTTATTGTTGTTTGGTTATGATGTTGATGAGATGCCATAGGGACTTAACTCTTGTTTCCATCAATTACCCTGTGGTAAAACTGGTTTTGTTATACATCAATTCACTTATAGTCACAGAACTTATCAAAGGTGTTAAGTGAGGACTTAGTGTAGAGAAATCTTTTCCTTCGTGCTTTCTGATTTTGTGCCTTCTTAAGACAGACTCCTCATCCCTAAAATTTTCAAGTAGTCTCCTAATATCTATGTAAAATGCCCTCGTCCTCTGTGATTTTCATCCTTTGTTGTGCTGTTCTTTTTCTCTCTCTCGGTAGGCTACCCAAAGAAATGGGTTATTCTCCTCCTGCAGTCCAGCAGCCCTTCTGATCCTTGTGTGCTCTGCAGTTGACCAGAGCCCTCTATGTGACTGGAGCAGTGCATTTGGTGACATCATATGCCAAACAGGAGCCAATGCTCTGATGCCTAGACTCTGGTCTTTGGGGTTATGGGTAGAAGAGCAGAGAAAGGAGGCAGGGAGGTGTGGCTGAGGCCAGCTATTATGGACTCTTAACACCCTAGAGTGGCATTGGAGTTAGAATAGAGAGGGTACTGAGGGCCCACTTTTAGGAAGACCTCAGATGCCCACTTCATGTTGGGTCAAAGTGGCCATTGCCTCTGTCTCACAGAATGACAAACCTCATGGGAGGTAAGGAAAGTTTGAAGATTTCCACTTCCAGAGCTGGAATACAATGAACCTTTCTTTGTTATTAATCACCGAGTGGGTGTTCAGCCTCTTCCTACACTTGTTAGTGCATGTGATACAAGAGGCTGCATTTCCCCTGTTCCTGTTCTCTCCTGGATGCCAGCAACACCTGTGACTGTCCCAGGCGTGGGGACTGGGTCCTGCATTCTGCCTCTGTCCACGGTGCTGGAGATGCTCTTTAGACACTCATTTCACAATAAAAAACTTGCTAGACACTGAGCCTTTAGGTAGCCTGTGGATCAAACCACAGTTATGCAGGCCAAATTTTCTGCTTTTCTACTTGTCCTTAACTGGCCATGTGTGAGATTAGGCACCGCCAATGAATGGGCATCAAAAACTCTGGTTTGGAAGATGTATCCAGTAGCCCTATCAAGGTAAGCACAGGAGAGAAACCCACAGCTGCTGGGTGTGGCTGGCCACCTACTCTTGGTGCTTCTCTTCAATCCTTTTTACCTTTAAATTGGAAATCCACCACCATCTCTATCTAAAAGATTCAAACCTTCCACTGGGCTAGTAATATAATTTTGCCACAGTGTGTTTAGCTCTTTTTGTCTTATTCCTAAAACTCTGCAGAAGAATATTATGTAGGCTGTTTCCACAACAAACCTCAGGACAGCTGGCTCCTCTCACATCACAAGTGACTGGCTCTGACCTCCCGCAGGCGTTGCCTCTCTTGCTCACTTCATTTAGGACACACTTCTCTTCCTGAGCCTGACACTCCTTTCTGGAACACTATGCTTTTCTGTTCTTCCTTAAGCAGCATTTGCACGGTGAAGCTTGGGCAAGAGTTGCTCATGTAACTTGATCCTTAGAATAAGCAAACCATGCCTCCTTTCTGCCTGGATCAGGAAAGGGGAGGGACAATTTTGGAAGAAGACAAAGGAAGTTTATAAGCAGAGACAATGGAGAACAAACAGGAGAGAGTCGTGGCGTAGAAGCCAGGGGAAGAAAACTGTCAAAAAGGAGGAAGTTTCCTATGCTTAAAAGAAGAAACTCCCTGGCAAAGATGATGAGAAAATAGACATTTCAAGATGACTGCCTGTCCTGGGATCTTAAATGGAGCAGTGTTTACCAACATGAGGGCTGGGTAGGGTGAACAAGAGTAAGAGTGGAGCATGCCTAGTAGGGAAGAGTATTTTATTACTGCCATAGTTTAGAATTGTTGGTTCATGGTGATAATAGAAAGCAGACCAATTTTTAGGTGGTTGTACTATTGTTTTTAAGTTCTTTATCAACAAGGCACTCCCTTATTGCCTGCACCCACCCCCACCCTCCGTCATTCCCATAGTACACCTCTGAAATGGATGAACCTATTATGAACATTGCATTTGTCCAATATGGATGAGATTGGGACAGGCAGAGAGGCCCAGAACTGGAAAGAAGGAAAACTCTAAAAGCATCTGCATAATAAAACAAGTAATTGATTCTTAAGGCATGCCTAAAGAGAGAGTCATGTCTGGCCTAAACAACTGAAAAATACATAATTTAGGAGGAGAACACCTAGAACTATAGTAATCTAAACCCTCTCCACCACCAAAAATGGTAGACCAAACAAAGGGCTTCAAGCTGGAAGACTAACTGATACAGTCCAGACTTACTTGACTGGTAGGTCTGTCAGATGAATTTCTCAACAACTAAATCTGGTCCTAGAGCAGTAGAAACCAAGTTGGGGTTTTGCTTTTATGCAAAGTATACCTTTCATAAAAGTTCATTGCATGAATTAAAAAGAAAATGCCCCCAAGAGAAGGTAAAAGTGGTGAAAAGAAAAAGGGCCTTATTTGTGGCGTGCACTGGATAAGCATCGACCAGGAACGCTGAGGTCGCCGGTTCATGCTTGCTTGGTCAAGGCTCATATAGGAGTTGGTGCTTCCTGCTCCTCCCCCTTTCCCTTTCTCTCTCTCTCTCTCTCTCTCCTCTCTAAAATGAATAAATAAAACTTAAAAAAAGAAAAGAAAAAGGACATGAGCTCAAATCTATCTAATTTAGCAGTGGATGAGGTTGGGCCCAAGTAGGACCTGGGGTAATTGCTGTGGGAACACACAATAAGCTCTTAGTGAACACCTACTAGTGCCAACCATGCCAGGAATAGTAAATAAACAATCGAGTAAGCCTAGTGCTCAGCCTAATGGGGGTTCTGTTATAGAGCATGTGTTTCTGAAATGGAGGGAATCCCACCTTTTTCTTGCTTCTCTACTAATGGCTCCTGACCATCCTTCAAGACTTGGTTCAAATCTTACTTAGTTTATGGAACCCTATCCAACAACTCCATGAAAGAAAAAATTACTTTTTTCTGTTTGCTTGTAGAGCGTTCTTTTAGATTTGTAATCTGCCATTTATGCTTTATTGCTATGATCTATTTCTATATTTGACTTCCTCAGTAGACTGTGCAGAAGAGGAACATTTTGTGTTGTTTGGATTTAAATCTGTTGGATGATGATGTTTATTAAAATGTGCACATTGACTCATGAGTGGATGCTGTAAACAGATTATAAGCAGTATATTCTAAAAATGGAGAAGAAATCGTTAAAGTGACCCACACATTATAAGAATGGGTAATGTTTCATAAAATTTGTTTCTGTTATCTATGTGGGTGGTCTGAGTCACACTGTAAAATGTTCTTACTAGGATTATTACTATTTTTTAAATCATACACTGGAAACTTAATTATGGGTAGACCCTAGGAAGAAAGCTATAACCAGAGATTCTAAGCTTTCAGACTGTAGCAGCTCTATACCATATATGGAGAACAATAGGTGACTTTATACAACTTGATAGCTTAATTGAGCAAATAAAATAGCTACCGTGTTATATAGGTTACAGCAGAGGTCACAAATGATAGGCATACCTCAAAGATATTTCAGGCTTGGTTCCAGACTACTGTAATAAAACAAGTCATAATCTTTTTCCTGGTGGAGGGTCTTGTCTTCAATTTGTAAAAAACACATTTGTGAAGTGCAACGAAACAAGGAATAGGCTAGCCCTGGGCTCCAGATGTCAAAGCATCAGAATACAGGGGGGAAAGGCATGACTAATACACATGGCCATATAAAAACAGGGCAGGCCTGATGTGGCCCCTGGGCTGGATTGCCAACCCGTGGGCTAAGAAAACAAAGATAATGTCGAATATCAAAGATGTAATTACCTTGAAAAATAAAGGTTTTATAGTGGATGTAGGTGATCATGAAGCTTTTTTATTCTTGCCAATAAGCATTGAGAAAATAAATTGTAATTTATGATAATAAGAAACAATTTATGCCCACTTAAAGTTAAAGAAGACCTTTCCCTATTGGGCTGATGTGCCCTGTTCATTCTGTTCCTGATCATTCTGCCAAGAACATAAACATTTTCTAACCTGCTCATTCTTATCTTTACTTAAAAGATAATAGCCAGAACAAAACTTGGAATTATAAATAAGTTATCAACTTGATTATAGCTTCACAAGCCAGCTAGTAAAATATTAGTATGATCTTTCGTCTCATCATTTTAACCAAGGCTAAATTAAAGTTTTGAAGTTCACAACCTAATCATAGCATTGTAAATCCTTGAGGGCAAGGACAGCATCTTTCTTCTCATGTTACTTCCTTGCTCATGTCCTTTCACTGGGTATTTATTGCAGTTAGGAGGAAGTCCTGGAGTCCCATCTGTGGCCCTCCACCATCCCCAATCTGGCACTTGGCTTTGCCTGTTGTTCTAGGTGCATCTTTTTTTTTTTTTTTTTTTATATATATATTTTATTATTATTAATTCTAATGGGGTGACATCAATAAATCAGGGTACATATGTACAATGAAAACATCTCCAGGTTATCTTGTTATCTTATCATTCAATTGTGTTGCATACCCATCACCAAAAGTCAAATTGTCCTCTGTCACCTTCAATCTGGTTTTCCCTGAGTCCCTCCCCTCCTCCCTATCCCATTCTTCCCTCCCTCCCCCCATCCCATAACCACCACTCTCTTGTCCATGTCTCATAGTCTCACTTTCATGTCCCACCTATGTATGTAATCGTGCTGTTCTCAGTTTTTCTTTTTTTCTGATTTACTTATTTCACTCCGTATAATGTTATCAAGGTACATCCATTTTGTTATAAATGATCCGATGTCATCGTTTCTTATGGCTGAGTAGTATTCCATAGTATATATGTACCATAGCTTTTTAATCCACTCGTCTTCTGACGGACACTTGGGCTGGTTCCAGATCTTCGCTATTGTGAACAATGCTGCCACGAACATGGGGGCGCATTTCTTCTTTTCGAACAGTGCTATGGTGTTCTTAGGGTATATTCCTAAAAGTGGGATAGCTGGGTCAAAAGGCAGTTCGATTTTTAATTTTCTGAGGAATCTCCAAACTGTTTTCCACAGTGGCTGCACCAGTCTGCATTCCCACCAGCAGTGCAGAAGGGTTCCCTTTTCTCCACATCCTCGCCAGCACTTATTCTGTGTTGTTTTGCTGATAAGTGCCATTCTGACTGGTGTGAGGTGATATCTCATTGTGGTTTTAATTTGCATTTCTCTAATGATTAGTGATGTTGAGCATTTTTTCATATGCCTATTGGCCATCTGTATGTCCTCTTTGGAGAAATTTCTATTCATTTCTTTTGCCCATTTTTTGATTGGGTTGTTTGTCTTCCTGGTGTTGCTTTTTATAAGTTCTTTATAAATTTTAGTTATTAACCCCTTATCAGATGTGCTGTCGAATATGTTCTCCCATTGTGTGGTTTGTCTTTTTATTCTGTTCCTATTGTCTTTAGCTGTGCAAAAACTTTTTAGTTTGATGTAGTCCCATTTGTTTATCTTGACTTTTATTTCAGTTGCCCATGAAGATAAATCGGCAAATATATCGCTGCTACAGATGTCGGAGAGCTTGCTGCCTATGTTTTCTTCTAAGATGTTTATGGTTTCACGGCTTACATTTAAGTCTTTTATCCATTTTGAGTTTGCTTTTGTGAATGGTGTAAGTTGATGGTCTAGTTTCATTTTTTTGCAGGTAGATGTCCAATTTTCCCCACACCATTTGTTAAAGAGGCTGTCTTTACTCCATTGTATGTTCTTTCCTCCTTTGTCAAATATCAGTTGTCCATAAAGCTGTGGGTTTATTTCTGGGTTCTCTGTTCTGTTCCATTGATCTATGTGCCTGTTCTTATGCCAGTACCAGGCTGTCTTGAGTATAATGGCCTTGTAGTAAACCTTGATATCAGGAAGAGTGATACTTCCTGCTTTATTTTTTCTTTTTAAGATTGCTGAGGCTATTCGTGTTCTTTTTTGGTTCCATATAAATTTTTGGAATATGTGTTCTATATCTTTAAAGTATGTCATTGGTATTTTAATTGGTATTGCATTGAATTTATAAATTGCTTTGGGTAATATAGACATTTTAATGATGTTTATTCTTCCTAGCCATGAGCACGGTATGTGCTTCCACTTGTTTGTATCTTCCTTGATTTCTTTTATCAATGTTCTATAATTTTCTGAGTACAAGTCCTTAACCTCCTTGGTTAAATTTACTCCTAGGTACTTTATTTTTTTGGCTGCAATAGTGAAGGGGATTGTTTCCTTAATTTCTTTTGCTGATATTTCATTGTTGGTGTATAGAAATGCCTCTGATTTCTGAGTATTAATTTTATATCCTGCCACCTTGCTGAATTCATTTATAAGGTCCAGTAGTTTTTTGACTGAGACTTTAGGGTTTTCAATATACAATATCATATCATCTGCAAATAATGACAGCCTTGCCTCTCCAGAATAAATCCCACTTGATCATGGTGTATGATTTTTTTCATATATTGCTGAATTCAGTTGGCTAATATTTTGTTGAGAATTTTAGCGTCTAAATTCATCAGGGATATAGGCCTATAATTTTCTTTCTTTGTGTTGTCTTTGCCCGGTTTTGGGATCAGAATTATGCTCGCCTCATAAAAGGAGTTTGGAATTCTTCCTTCCTCTTGAATTTTTTGAAATAGCTTGAGGAGAATAGGAGTTAGTTCTTCTTTGAATTTTTGATAGAATTCACTTGTGAAGCCATCAGGCCCAGGACTTTTCTTTTTTGGGAGTTTTTTGATAACTGTTTCTATCTCATTTGCTGTAATTGGTCTGTTTAGGTGTTGTGATTCTTCCAGATTGATTTTTGGAAGGTTATATGATTCAAGAAATTTGTCCATTTCACCAAGATTGTCTAATTTTTTGGCATATAGTTCTTCATAGTATTTTCTTACAATGCTTTGTATTTCTGTTGTGTCAGTTGTTATTTCTCCACTGTCCTTTCTAATTTTATTTATTTGAGTCCTCTCTCTTTTTTTCTTGGTGAGTCTAGTTAAAGGTTCATCAATCTTGTTTACCTTTTCAAAGAACCAGCTTCTTGTTTCATTGATCCTCTGTATTGTTTCCTTAGCCTCTATGTCATTTATTTCTGCTCTGACCTTTATTATTTCCTTTCTTCTACTTGTCTTGGGTTTTATTTGTTGTTGTTTTTCTAGTTCTTTTAGATGCAGGGTCAGGTTGCTTATTTGAGCTTTTTCTAGCTTCTTATGATATGCCTGTAGTGCAATAAACTTCCCTCTCAGAACTGCTTTTGCTGTGTTTCATAAATTTTGAGTTGATGTATGCTCATTATCATTTGTTTCTAGAAACTTTTTTATTTCTTCTTTGATCTCATTATTAATCCATTCATTATTTAATAACATGCTATTTAGTTTCCAAGTGTTTGAGTATTTTTCAGTTTTTCTTTTGTGGTTAATTTCTAGTTTCATGGCATTGTGATCAGAGAAAATGCTTGATATGATTTCAATCTTCTTAAATTTATTGAGACCATTTTTGTGTCCTAACATGTGGTCTATCCTAGAAAACGTACCATGAGCGCTTGAGAAGAATGTATATTCTACTGCTTTAGGGTGAAAAGTTCTGAAGATATCTATTAAATCAAGTTGATCTAGTGTATCCTTTAAGTCTGCTGTTTCTTTATTAATTTTCTTTCTTGAGGATCTATCCAGTGTTGTTAGAGGGGTATTGAAATCCCCTACTATGATAGTATTGCTGTTAATCTCGCCCTTTATATCCATCAAAGTCTGCTTTATGTATGTCGGGGCTCCTATATTTGGTGCATAGATATTTACAATAGTTATATCTTCCTGTTGAATTGTTCCCTTTATCATTATGTAGTGTCCTCTTTTATCTCTTACTACAGCCTTTGTTTTAAAGTCCATTTTGTCTGATATAAGTATTGCTACTCCTGCTTTTTTTTCATTTCCATTTGCATGAAATATTTTTTTCCATCCTTTTACCTTCAGTCTATGAGCATCTTTTGTTTTAAGGTGTGTCTCTTGTAGACAGCATATGTATGGGTCCTGTTTCTTTATCCATGCAGCTACCCTATGTCTTTTGATTGGATCATTTAATCCATTTACATTTAAGGTTATTATTGATATGTAGTTGTTTATTGCCATTTTATTCTTTAAAGCTGTATTCTTCTTTTGCTCTATTCATTCCTCCCTTTAAACTGTTCACAAGAGGCCCCTTAGTATCTCTTGCAGAATTGGTTTGGTTTTTATGAATTCCTTGAGGCTTTCTTTTTCTGGGAAGCTCTTTATTTCTCCTTCAATTTTAAACGTTAGCCTTGCTGGATAAAGTAGTCTTGGTTGTAGGTTTTTGTTCTGCATTACTTTGATTATATCTTGCCATTCCCTTCTGGCCTCAAGTGTTTCTGTTGAGAAGTCCGATGTCATCCTAATGGGGGCTCCTTTGTAGGTGATAGTCTTTTTTTCTCTAGCAGCTTTTAAAATTTTTTCTTTATCCATTAGCTTTGGTATTTTAACTATGATGTGTCTTGGTGTAGATTTTTTTGGGTTTCTCCTTAATGGAGTTCTGTGTGCTTCTTGAATGTGTGGAGTGTTTCCCAGCCTTAGTTTAGGAAAGTTTTCTGCTATAATTTGATTGAACAAAGTTTCCATTTCCTGTCCTCTCTCCTCTTCTTCAGGCACCCCTATGATGCGAATGTTGTTTCTCTTCATGTTGTCACAAAGCTCCCTTAGAGTTTCCTCACATTTTTTAAGTCTCTTTTCCTTTTTCTTCTCTGCTTCTGTGTCTTTGTTTATTGTGTCCTCTAACTCGCTTATTCGATCCTCAGCGTCATCCATCCTGTTTTTAATTCCTTCCATTGTGGTCTTCAGTTCTGATACTGTATTTGTCATTTCTGTCTGATTCTTTTTTATTATTTCAATTTCATTTTTTATACTTGTTATCTCTTTGTTTAGGTGTTCATAATGACTATCCATTGTTGCTCTAATTTCTTTGAACATCCTAACTATCATTATTCTAAATTCTGCTTCTGGTAATTTGGTTATATCTGGTTCATTCAGGTCCTTCTCTGGGGATTTCTCTTGATTCATTTGGTTTGCATTCCTCTGCCTGCCCATTTTTTCTGTGTATAAGCAAGTTGTGGCCACTGGAGTCCAGTAGGTGTTGCCTTTGTGTTCTGTAGGTGTGGTCTATCTGCAGGCCCCCCACCCCCTCTGCCTGTGCCTAGGGTGGTTGGGTATGAGCGTTGCCAGCGCCGGCCCACTGTGGCTTTTGCTGTGATTTCTGCCTCTCCTCCGTGGGAGGGGCTGTGATTGAAGCCACAAGATTAGCACCAAGGGTAGAGGCGAGCACCTTTCCTCAGCTGCGGACCCAGCCTATTTCCGGACTTCCGCCCAGAACCAGCAGTCGGAGCCTGCTCGCTACAGTTCCGCGGGTTAGGCGGGGCTTTTGACGTGCTCTCAGCTGTAAGCTTTTGCCCGTCAGGAGCTTTAGCCCCGCCCTCGAGGCCAGGGCCCTTTGCGCAGGGTCGGAAACCAAGGTTTATTGGGGCGGGCATGTTTGCTGGCTTCCGCCGAGCTGCGTACTTCCGCTCGTCCCGGACCCTACCCCGCCCCCGCGTTCGGAGCCCGCTCCTGCACATATGAACGCTATCCGGGGTTTCTCCGGCCGGATGGGGATAGCAGCGTGGGCTCAGCTGCGAGCCTCCGCCTGTCTCGGGGTCCACCCCGTTCCCACGCTCGGAGCCTGCTCACGCACGTATACTGGCCAACCGCGGTTTCTCCGGCCCGGGGAGTGGGGGGTGGGGGACTGGTAGCGTCAGCTCAGCCACAGCCCCTGCCCGTCCCTGGTCCTCGCCCGGTCCCCGCGGTCAGGGTCGGCTTGCGCAGGGCCTGCCCGTTCCTGGCCTCCCGCTTTGTCCCCGTAAGTGGGACCAAAGGCGGGCCCGCAGCTTCCGGACCGCTTTCGCGGTCCCCTCTGACCCTCTGGGCTAGACCGATCTCCCACCGGCTTGGCCTCTGCCCACGCCGACAGAACCGCCTTTCAGCGTCCTGCCGCCCCAAAACCTTAAGCAGCCTTCAGCAGAGTAGGAAGGGACCTAATACTCCACACTGTAGGCCTGGGAGCTCCCTCACTTGTTTCACAGCTCAATACTGTCCAAACGCCTCTTTTAGGCTCTAGGACTGGAGGCTGGTGCTTGGTTCCTGGGACCCAGGTCCCTCCCTCTCCGCCAAACTCTCCTCCCGCCCCGCGGGTCTCTCCGGGCTGCCGTTTGCTCCGGGGAGCTGGGCAGCCCTCTTCGCGTTTTCGCTATTCCTACCAGTCTCAATGTGGCTTCTGCAGTGTTCCTTGGTTGAAGAGTCCACTTAGTTTTGTTCAAAATTGGTTTATCCAGGTGATGGTTCTTAAAACTGAGTTGTAATGCACTTTGGTTCTGGGAGTTGGAAGTTGGTACTTCCGCCTACTCCGTTGCCATCTTGCTCCTCCCTAGGTGCATCTCTTGACAAGTTCTCCCTCCTCAGTAACCACAGTGACACAGTGATGGTATTTAGACCTACAAATGTGTCAGGACTTTTTATTTGATGTTCCTCTGCCTGCAGTAAGTTCCATCCTTTCGTCATCTCATTTCTCATTCATCCTCACCCATCTCATCTAAATCTTACCCATTTCCCTACAAGTCTTTCTCTTGGCTGCCTTTCTCTTGGCTTCAGACCTCGCTTCTCTATGATGATAATTGTAACACCCCTTTTTTTTTTACAGGGACAGAGAGAGAGCCAGAGAGAGGGAGAGAGGGATAGACAGACAGGAACAGAGCGAGATGAAAAGCATCAATCATCAGTTTTTCGTTGTGACACCTTAGTTGTTCATTGATGGCTTTCTCATATGTGCCTTGACCACTGGCCTTCAGCAGATTGAGCAACCCCTTGCTGGAGCCAGCAACCGTGGGTCCAAGCTAGTGAGCTTATGTTCAAACCAGATGAGCCATGCTCAAGCTGGTGACCTCGGGGTCTTGAACCTGGATCCTCCACATCCCAGTCTGACGCTCTATCCACTGCGCCACTGCCTGGTCAGGCTGTAACACCCTTTTAATGCTTCTCTCTTTTATTAGATCTTGGGTCCTTGAGGGCTGAGAGTGTTGGACGGAAGCCAAAGCACCAAGTGACTTTCTGTTTTCATTCTGAGAAAATGAAGGTGGAGACCAAGCATACATGACTGAAGGCAGTTGCGTGTCCAGGAAAGGCTCGAGGACATGGGTGCTTGGCCCTGCTGGAGCTTTCTGCAGGTCAGCAATCAGCAGATGGTGTAGTGTTATGTCTCAGAAAGGGCAAGAGAAATCTAATCAGTTTTGCAAAACTAAATAGTAAAATTATACACTGTATTCTGTTTATTAGTTTCTCATGCATGATGTCATTAGTTTCTGCTTAATAAATTGGATAAATGATCTCTCTAAGGAACCTCAGTCCTGGAGAGACTGGGATCCTCCACTTGCATTATGTTGCTGCCTCATTCCTTTGAGGCTCCTCTTCACGAAACCCTGAATATTAACAACAGAGGGTCTGGTAAGCAGCAGTTGCTCAATAAACATTCACCAAGAGAATGAATGAATGAGTAATAAAAAACAAATGCATAGCCACTTGAGTGAGAAGTCTGGAGTGATCACTGGGCTGTGTGTATGGCCTTAGGTATTCCCAGTGGCTTCCTAACCCTCGTTCATATTGGAGAGATGGTGAAGCAGCAGCAGCTCACAAAACAAGTGCATCATGCACTCTATGAGAGAATTCTCAGGGAGAGAGGGAATTAGAACTTTACAGCATTTAAAGGATGATTGTAAGTGTACATAGAGGGGTCTGCCAGGCCCCTCCATGATGCTCTGTGATTGTATGAGACGCACAATTTTTCTTTAGTGTGGTCTCACCAAATATTTTTATTTTGTATTTTTTCAAAGTGAAAAGCGGGGAAGCAGGCAGGCAGACCGGCTCCTGCACACACACACCCGGGATCCACCCGGCATGCCCACTAGAGGGCGATGCTCAGCCCCTCTGAGGCATTGCTCTGTTGAAATCAGAGCCATTCCAGCACCTGAGGCGGAGGCCATGGAGCAACCCTCAGTGCCTGGGTCAACCCTGCTCCAATGGAGCCTTGGCTGCAGGAAGGAAGAGAGGGATAGAGAGAAAGGAGAGGGGGAAAGGTGGAGAAGCAGATGGGTGCCTCTCCTATGTGCCCTGGTTGGGAATTAAACCCAGGAATTCCACATGCCGGGCCAATGCTCTATAGCTGAACTGCAGCTAACCAAATTTTTTTTTTTTACAGGGACACAGAGAGGGATAGATAGGGACAGACAGGAACGGAGAGAGATGAGAAGCATCAATCATTAGTTTTTCATTGCCGTTGTGACACCATCGTTGTTCATTGATTGCTTTCTCACATGTGCCTTGACCTCGGGCCTTCAGCAGACCGAGCCACCCCTTGCTGGAGCCAGCGACCTTGGGTCCAAGCTGGCACTTTTGCTCAAGCCAGATGGGCCCGTGCTCAAGCTGGTGACCTCGGGATCTCGAACCTGGGTTTTCTACATCCCAGTCCAATGCTCTATCCACTGCGCCACCGCCTGGTCAGGTGCTAACCCAAATTTTAACACATCCTTTAGACACTTTCCTCAACAATAACCTCTTGTCATATTGGCTTCACAATCACCAGTTGATGATTGTGATGATTCATCAATTGATGGCTTTATTAATAAGCGTGACAGCTCCACTATCCTCCTGGATATGATGAGCACATGAGGAGTATTTGCACTGGTTGGTAGATTTAGGGTCTCTCCTTTTTTATTTTTCAGTGTGTTCTATAATATGTGTGTGTTCATTTGATAATGGAATAGAAAAGAACAACTCATACTCAGCCCTTCTTTTCATCACGTGCTCCTCTATGTGTATGTAGCATTGCCTACACAACTGTACAGCAGTGTCAGGCATGTGGTCTTCGGAGTAAGGGGCAGGCTAGGGTTTATGTATTGTGCTCTGTGACCTTGGCCACCTCACCTAACCTCTTTGGGCCTCAGTTTCCTCATATAAAAATGAGGATAATAAGAACACCTATCTCATATACTTGTTATGAAGAATTAATAAGTTAATGTATGTATAATATTAAGAATGGCGTCTACAACACAGTAAGTAATGAAAATAAATGCTAGCTATTGTTGCTATTTGTATATAAAGTTAAGGTAGAAAAAGAAAGGGAGAATTTGAAGATGGCGACGGAGTAGGCGGATATTCCAACTACCATCTCTCAGAACCAAAGTTGACTACAACTTAATTTTAAGAACAAACATCTTGAAAAATCAACTTTGGATTAAACTAAGAGGAATCTATAACCAAGGACCACAGAAGAAACCACACAGACTGGTAGTAAAGGCAGAGACGTGGAAAGGGCTGCCCCACTCCCAGGAGCGAGCGGCAGCCCAGAGGGACTCTCGTGGCAGGATGGGTTGCCCGGAGAGTTGTGGGTCCTCAGCCCCAGGAACAGAACCCCAGCCTAGATCCCAGAGCCTAGAAGAGGCATATGAACAGTATTTAGCTGAGAGAAGAGCTGGGATACTGTTTGCTAGAAAGAGAACTCTCAGACCCAGGCTCTGTCTTAAAGAGACCGTGCAGAAAACTTCATTCACAGACACCCAAGGCTCCAGAAGCGGGGAGCGCTGAAAGGACTGTAGTTGCCAGAAGAGTGTTATCTCGGAGGCACAGGGAGAGACACTTTGAGGGATAGCCACACTAACCCCTAGGCTGAGTCACTCCCCAAATCTAAAGTGACCATTTTTCCTGGAAGCAGCAACACAAGCAAAGGGAAGAAATTACCCCGTCCACCAGAGGCTCTCCTGCGCCAGTCACAGCAAAGCAGCACTTAGAAGCAGGGAGCACATCAGGGACACAGGTAGTGAGTGCTGAGGTCTGAGCTATACCCCCCCCCCACGCTGCTGAGGTGTGGGTTGGAGCAGCCTGAGTACGCACGCAGGCCCACCCATGGCAGTGGCAGCGGATGCCAGGGCGGCAGCAGCGGCAAAGGCTGGGGTGGTCTGAGCGTGCACGTGCAAGCCCACCCACAGCAGTGGAGCCACAGCAGCCATAGCAGTGGGCTGGAGCCAGCAGCACCCAAGCCTAAACACCTGAGACAGCAGCAGTGGTGGCAGCGGGCCAGTGGACAGACCACACATTGGCAACACAGAGGCCACATCCACTGGACTTCTGTAGCCACACCCTTCTGAGGACTGAAAAAGAAGAAAAAAATAAAATAAAATAGAAAAAAGAAGTCTGGATAGAATGACACCTGAGGCTAAGGGGGAAGCCACATCCAATACTGTAACTAATTTCTGAATTACAATACTGAGCCCAACAAATAGCCAGCAGAAAGCACATCTGCAATGACCCCCACTGATCTGTGCCAGGTTCCAGCCAGGGAGGTTCAGGGTGGGCACATCCAGCAGCCAAATACGGAGAGCAACAGTTCACTCTAACAACCCTTGTTAGAGTGGTATCTTAAGGAAGGTCTCCTTACACCTGACCCAGCTAAGACATAGAAAATGCCGAAACAAATAGCAAAAGGAAAAGTGAGAGCAGACAAGTAGCCCACAGCATATTACAAACAATAGCTGATGCCAACCCAAGAAGATCTAGAAACAACACAACTGGAAATTGGAGGCAGACAATACCAACCCTAGACTCAGCTAACTACACAAACAACACACCCAAAGGAGGAGTCTATACACAGACAATGGGAAGACAGAGAAATATAATCCAAATAAATTAACAAGAGAAACCTCCAGAAAAAAGAACTGAACGAGATGGAAAAACCAAATAACTGGGTGCAGAGTTTGAAAGATAATTTTTAGGATGCTTAAAGATTTTAGAGCAACAATGGATGGACATAATGAGCACCTAAATAAAGAGATAACAAGCATCAAAAAGGACATTGAAATAACATAAAAGAACCAGTCAGAAATGACAAATGCAATATCAGAAATGAAGACTACACTAGAAGAAATTAAAAGTAGGCTGAATGAAGCAGAGGATCAAATCAGCAATCTAGAGGACAAGATAAACAAAATCATGGAAGTGGAGGATAAAAAAGAAACGAGGCTCAAAAAGTCTGAGGAAACTCTAAGAGAGATCTGTGACAAGATGAAGAGAAACAACATCCTCATCAGAGGGGTTCCTGAAAGAAAAGAGAAAGAACAAGAGATAGAGAGCCTGATTAAAGAAATTATAGCTGAAAATCTCCCTAAATTGATGCAGGAAAAAGTCACACAAGTTCATGAAGCACAGAGTCCCATTAAAGAGGAACTGAAAGAGGCCTACACTAAGGCATCATAATTAAAATGCTAAAATTAAGGGATAAGGAAATAATACTTAAAAAGGTTCTGGCCAGAGATAAATGGTTCCTGCAAGAGAAAAGCAGTCAATTACCTACAGAGGAACCGTCATAAGGATGACATCTGACTTCTCAACAGAAACACTTGAGGCCAAACGGGAATGGCAAGAAATACTCAAAATAATGTGAAACAAGAGCCTACAACCAAGACTTTTTTATCCATCAAGGCTATCATTTAAAATTGAAGGAGCAATAGAATGCTTCCCAGGCAAAAAAGTCCCTCAAGGAATTCATTACAACCAAACCAATGCTGCAAGAAATGTTAAGGGGCCTGTTGTAAACAGAACAAAGGGAAAATAATCTAGAAAGAAAAGAATGTAGATTTAAAGAATAAAAGGGCAATAAACAACTACATATCAAGAATAACCTTAAATGTAAATGGATTAAATTGTCCAATCAAAAGACATAGGGTAGCTGCATGGATAAGAAAACAGGACCCGTACATATGCTGTCTACAAGAGACCCACCTCAAAACAAATGAGACACACTCACTGAAAGTAAAGGGGTAGAAAAAAATATTTCATGCAAATGGAAATGAACAGAAAACTGGGGTAGCAATACTATTATCTGACAAAATAGACTTTAAAACAAAGGCTGTAGTAAGAGATAAAGAAGGTCACTACATAATGATAAAGGGAGCAATCCAACAAAAAGATATAACCATTATAAATATCTATGCACTTAATATAGGAGCACCTAAATTTATAGAGCAGATTTTGATGGACATAAAGGATGAGATCAACAGAAATACTACAATAGTAGGGAATTTTAATACCCCACTAACATCACTGGATAGATCCTCAAGAAAGAAAATTAACAAAGAAACAGCAGACTTAAAGGACACACTAGATCAACTGGATTTAATAAATATCTTCAGAACCTTTCAGCTTAAAGCAGCAGAATATACATTCTTTTCAAGTGCTCATGGTACATTCTCTAGGATAGACCACATGCTAGGACACAAAACGAGTCTCAACAAATTTTAGTAGATTGATATCATATCAAGCATCTTCTTGGATCACAATGGCATGAAATTAGAAATTAACTACAAGTAGAAAAACTGAAAAACACTCGAACACTTGGAAACTAAATAGCATGTTATTAAATAACGAATGAGTTAATGAGTTCAAGGAAAAAATAAAAAATTTCCTTGAAGCAAATGAAAATGAACATACAAAAACTCAGAATTATTGGACACAGCAAAAGCAGTACTGAGAGGGAAGTTCATAGCATTACAGGCATATCTTAAGAAGCAAGAAAACGCCCAAATAAGCAACCTAACCCTAAATCTAAAAGAACTAGAAAAAGAACAACAAACAAAGCCCAGAGGAAGTAAAAGGAAAAAAACAATAAAGATCAGAGCAGAAATAAATGACATAGAGGCTAAAAAAATATTATAGAAGATCAATGAAACCAAGAGCTGGTTCTTTAAAAAGGTAAACAAGATTGATAAACCTTTAGCCAGACTCACCAAGAAAAAAAGTGAGAGGACTCAAATAAATAAAATTAAAAATTAAAATGGAGACGTAACAACTGACAGAGCAGAAATACAAAGGATTGTAAGAAAATGCTATAAAGAACTGTATACCAAAAAATTAGACAACCTAGGCAAAATGGACAAATTCCTCGAAACATATAATCTTTCAAAAATCAGTCTGGAAGAATCAGAAAACCTAAATAGACCAATTACATCAAATGAGATTGAAACAGTTATCAAAAACTCCCAACAAACAAAAGTCCTGGGTCAAATGGCTTCACAGGTGAATTCTACCAAATATTCAAAGAAGAACTAACTCCTATCCTTCTCAAGTATTTCAAAAAATTCAAGAGGAGGGAAGACTTCCAAGCTCCTTTTATGAGGAGAGCAAAATCCTCATTCCAAAAGCAGGCAAAGACACTACGAAGAAAGAATACTATAGGCCAATAGCCCTGATGAACTTAGATGCTAAAATTCTCATCAAATATTAGCAAACCGGATCCAGCAATACATGAAAAAAATCATGCATCATCATCAAGTGGGATTTATTCTGGGGAGACAAGCCTTGTACAATATTCACAAAACAATCAATGTGATTCATCCATAAACAAAAAGAAGGAGAAAAATTACATGATAATATCAATAGACGCAAAAAAAGCATTTGATAAATTCAGCACTCATTTATGATCAAAACCCTCAGCAAAGTGGGAATACAGGGAACATACCTCAACATAATAAAGGCCATCTATGACAAACCCACGGCTAACATCATACTCAATGAGCAAAAATTAAAAGCAATCCTCATAAGATCAGGAACAGGCAGGGGTGTCCCCTTTCATCAGTTTTATTCAACATAGTTCTGGAAGTCCTAGCTACAGCAATCAGACAAGAAGAAGAAATAAAAAATATTCAAATTGGAAAAGAAGAAGTAAAACTATCATTATTTGCTGATGAAAAGATACTGTATATAGAAAACCCTAAAGTCTCAGTCAAAAAAAAAATACTCAACCTGATAAATGAATTCTGCAAGGTGGCAGGATATAAAATTAATATTCAGAAATCAGTGATTTTTTATATACCAACAATAAACTGCCTGAAAGAGAAATTTAAAAATAATTCTCTTCACTATAGCAACAAAAAAATAAAGTACCTAGGAGTAAATTTAACCAAGGAGGTTAAAGACTTATACTCAGAAAATTATAAAACATTGATAAAAGAAATCAAGGAAAATACGAACAAGTGGAAGCATATACCATGTTCACGGTTAGGAAGAATAAACATCATTAAAATGTCTATATTACCCAAAGCAATTTTTAAATTCAATGCAAGTTCAATTAAAATACCAATGACATACTTCAAAGATATAGAACAAATATTCCAAAAATTTATATGGAACCAAAAAGAACACAAATAGCCTCAGCCATCTTGAAAAAGAAAAATAAAGTGGGTCTGATATATCAAGTTATGCTACAAGGTCATTTTACTCAAAACAGCTTGGTACTGGCATAAGAACAGGCATATAGATCAATGGAACAGAACAGAGAACCCAGAAATAAACCCACACCTATATAGACAATTGATATTTGACAATGGAGGTAAGAGCATACAATAGAATAAAGACAGTCTCTTTAAAAAATGGTGTTGAGAAAATTGGACAGGTACTTGCAAGAGAATGAAACTAGACTACCAACTTACACCATACACAAAAATAAACTCAAAATGGATAAAAGACTTAACTGTAAGCCGTGAAACCATAAGCATCTTGGAAGAAAACATAGGCAGTAAGCTCTCCGACATCTCTCACAGCAATATATTTGTTGATTTATCTCCATGGGCAAGTGAAATAAAGGACAGGGTGAACAAATGTGACTATATCAAGCTAAAAAGCTTTTGCACAGCTAAAGACAATATGAACAAAATAAAAAGGCAAACTACACAATGGGAGAACATATTCAACAATAAATCTGATAAGGGGTTAATAACCAAAATTTATAAAGAATTTGTAAAACTCAACACCAGGAAAGTAAACAACCCAATCAAAAAATAGGCAAAAGAATTGATAGACACTTCTCCAAAGAGGACATACAGATGGCCGATAGATGAAAAAATGTTCAACATCACTAATCATTAGAGAAATGCAAATTAAAACCACAATGAGATATCACCTCACACCTGTTAAAATGGTGCTCATTAACAAAACAACACAGAATAAGTACTGGCGAAGGGGTGGAGAGAAGGGAACCCTCCTGCACTGCTGGTGGGAATGCAGACTGGTACAGCCACTGTGGAAAACAGTATGGAGATTCCTCAAAAAATAAAAAATGGAACTGCCTTTTGACCCAGCTCTCCCACTTTTAGAAATATATCCTAAGAATACCAAATACTGAATCAAAAGAAGATATGCACCCCCATGTTTATTGCAGCATTGTTCACAATAGCCAAGATCTGAAAACAACCCAAGTGTCAATCAGTGAATGAGTGGATTAAAAAGCAGTGGTACATATACACAATGGAATACTCTGTGGCCATGAAAAAGAAGGAAACCTTTTGCAACAACATGGATGGACCTTGAAACTATTATGCTAAGTGAAATAAGCTAGGAAAAGAAAGAAAAATATCATATGACCTCACTCATATGAGGAATTTAATGAACAATGTGAACTGAGGAATGGAATAGAGGCAGAGGCGGGATCAAAGGGACCAGAGGGAAAGGGGTCAGAGGGAAAGGGGAGGAGAGGATGGGATCAGAGAAGGGAAAGTAGTGAAATTATAGATACATAACAGCGTTATAGAGAGCAGGACAGCAAATCCTGACGGGAAGGCAGGAGGGCTTTGGGAGGAGGAATCAAAGGGGGTATCAAGGAGAATATGGGGTGGGGGGAGGGAGATATATTTCGTGAGACACTTGAATCTATGTAGGCATAATAAATAAAAATCAATTTTAAAAAGATAGAAAAAGAAAACAATGCAAAATGGCTATAAAACTGTGCTATTGTGGTCAATTACAGTACAGTTTAGAAGGATTTCTATTGAAAATAATAAAAATAAAACAGTTGTGTTGCTCAAAATGGTTGCTATGGGGAGCACCCAGTTGTCCAAACCATGTCCGGCTGGGCATTGGGAGACTGAGGTTTGGATTTGTTTTAGGACACCCTCTGGTGAAGACCTTGTAGGACAGCTGGTGGTGGGAGGACCACCATATTCTCACTTAATACAACAAAATAAAAACACTTACTGTACACACAACTCCTCTTTACTACTTGGGCAAAGTGATTTTTTTTTTTAGCGAAACTCTGTCTCATTAAAGAACAACCAGAGAATGGGCTGAAAGAAAATATGGCGTGGCATGGTCTCTGGGGTCTGGTTGTCGGATGAGCCTCCTGGTGGGGACTGCTGCTCTCCCACATGCTCTAGAGTGCACGGAGCGTTCCTTCCATCCTTACAGCAGCTCTCCATAGGCACATTCATCCCCATTTTAATGATGAGGATGCTGAAGGGCTATGGTGTGTTCTACCACGTGTTGAGTCATTCATTTACTCAATGTGTGAAGTAGACCTGGGAACAAGGAGTTGAATGTCTGCTCACAAGGGTGCAAAGTACACTCTCAGAAAACCACTACCATCCCATTTAGTAACTGCGGCATTAATGGAGGCAGAGTGCTCTGGTAGACTGGAGGAACACTTGGAAATGACATTTTATACAGATTTGGCAGAAAGAGTCCCCAAAAGTGGGGCAATTGAGCTAAGTCTTGACATAGGCATGTCATATTGCCAGGTGACAAAAGCTGGGGAATCTAGATCTGCTGACCTTGAAAAATCTATCTTATGCTATAAAACCTTGGAACATATGTGTGGTCCATGATAAACTAACTATAATATTATATATTTATTTATTGTTTTGCTTTGATCAAGTCTAAATTTTTAAAAATATTTCTTTTTCACAATTTGAGTTTATTATTAAAATTTTTTTTTTTTTTTTTATATATTTTATTATTATTAATTCTAATGGGGTGACATCAATAAATCAGGGTACATATGTACAATGAAAACATCTCCAGGTTATCTTATCATTCAATTGTGTTGCATACCCATCACCAAAAGTCAAATTGTCCTCTGTCACCTTCAATCTGGTTTTCCCTGCGTCCCTCCCCTCCTCCCTATCCCCTTCTTCCCTCCCTCCCCCCATCCCATAACCACCACTCTCTTGTCCATGTCTCATACCCTCACTTTCATGTCCCACCTATGTATGTAATCGTGCTGTTCTCAGTTTTTCTTTTTTTTCTGATTTACTTATTTCACTCCGTATAATGTTATCAAGGTACATCCATTTTGTTATAAATGATCCGATGTCATCGTTTCTTATGGCTGAGTAGTACTCCATAGTATATATGTACCATAGCTTTTTAATCCACTCGTCTTCTGACGGACACTTGGGCTGTTTCCAGATCTTCGCTATTGTGAACAATGCTGCCACGAACATGGGGGCGCATTTCTTCTTTTCGAACAGTGCTATGGTGTTCTTAGGGTATATTCCTAAAAGTGGGATAGCTGGGTCAAAAGGCAGTTCGATTTTTAATTTTCTGAGGAATCTCCAAACTGTTTTCCACAGTGGCTGCACCAGTCTGCATTCCCACCAGCAGTGCAGAAGGGTTCCCTTTTCTCCACATCCTCGCCAGCACTTATTCTGTGTTGTTTTGCTGATAAGTGCCATTCTGACTGGTGTGAGGTGATATCTCATTGTGGTTTTAATTTGCATTTCTCTAATGATTAGTGATGTTGAGCATTTTTTCATATGCCTATTGGCCATCTGTATGTCCTCTTTGGAGAAATTTCTATTCATTTCTTTTGCCCATTTTTTGATTGGGTTGTTTGTCTTCCTGGTGTTGCTTTTTATAAGTTCTTTATAAATTTTAGTTATTAACCCCTTATCAGATGTGCTGTCGAATATGTTCTCCCATTGTGTGGTTTGTCTTTTTATTCTGTTCCTATTGTCTTTAGCTGTGCAAAAACTTTTTAGTTTGATATAGTCCCATTTGTTTATCTTGCCTTTTATTTCAGTTGCCCATGAAGATAAATCGGCAAATATACCGCTGCTACAGATGTCGGAGAGCTTGCTGCCTATGTTTTCTTCTAAGATGTTTATGGTTTCACGGCTTACATTTAAGTCTTTTATCCATTTTGAGTTTGTTTTTGTGAATGGTGTAAGTTGATGGTCTAGTTTCATTTTTTTGCAGGTAGATGTCCAATTTTCCCAACACCATTTGTTAAAGAGGCTGTCTTTACTCCATTGTATGTTCTTTCCTCCTTTGTCAAATATCAGTTGTCCATAAAGCTGTGGGTTTATTTCTGGGTTCTCTGTTCTGTTCCATTGATCTATGTGCCTGTTCTTATGCCAGTACCAGGCTGTCTTGAGTATAATGGCCTTGTAGTAAACCTTGATATCAGGAAGAGTGATACCTCCTGCTTTATTTTTTCTTTTTAAGATTGCTGAGGCTATTCGTGTTCTTTTTTGGTTCCATATAAATTTTTGGAATATGTGTTCTATATCTTTGAAGTATGTCATTGGTATTTTAATTGGTATTGCATTGAATTTATAAATTGCTTTGGGTAATATAGACATTTTAATGATGTTTATTCTTCCTAGCCATGAGCACGGTATGTGCTTCCACTTGTTTGTATCTTCCTTGATTTCTTTTATCAATGTTCTATAATTTTCCGAGTACAAGTCCTTAACCTCCTTGGTTAAATTTACTCCTAGGTACTTTATTTTTTTGGCTGCAATAGTGAAGGGGATTGTTTCCTTAATTTCTTTTGCTGATATTTCATTGTTGGTGTATAGAAATGCCTCTGATTTCTGAGTATTAATTTTATATCCTGCCACCTTGCTGAATTCATTTATCAGGTCCAGTAGTTTTTTGACTGAGACTTTAGGGTTTTCAATATACAATATCATATCATCTGCAAATAATGACAGTTTTACTTCTTCTTTTCCAATTTGTATGCCTTTTATTTCTTCTTCTTGTCTGATTGCTGTAGCTAGGACTTCCAGAACTATGTTGAATAAGAGTGGTGAAAGTGGGCAACCCTGCCTGGTTCCTGATCTTAAGGGGATTGCTTTTAATCTTTGTCCATTTAGTATGATGTTTGCTGTCGGTTTATCATAGATGGCCTTTATCATGTTAAGGAATGATCCCTGTATTCCCACTTTACTGAGAGTTTTGAGCATGAATGGGTGCTGGATTTTATCAAATGCCTTTTCTGCATCTATTGAAATTATCATGTGATTTTTGTCCTTCCTTTTGTTTATGTGGTGAATCACATTGATTGATTTGCGAATATTGAACCAGCCTTGCCTCTCCAGAATAAATCCCACTTGATCGTGGTGTATGATTTTTTTCATATATTGCTGGATCCGGTTGGCTAATATTTTGTTGAGAATTTTAGCGTCTAAATTCATCAGGGATATAGGCCTATAATTTTCTTTCTTTGTGTTGTCTTTGCCCGGTTTTGGGATCAGAATTATGCTCGCCTCATAAAAGGAGTTTGGAATTCTTCCTTCCTCTTGAATTTTTTGAAATAGCTTCAGGAGAATAGGAGTTAGTTCTTCTTTGAATTTTTGATAGAATTCACTTGTGAAGCCATCAGGCCCAGGACTTTTCTTTTTTGGGAGTTTTTTGATAACTGTTTCGATCTCATTTGCTGTAATTGGTCTGTTTAGGTGTTCTGATTCTTCCAGATTGATTTTTGGAAGGTTATATGATTCAAGAAATTTGTCCATTTCACCAAGATTGTCTAATTTTTTGGCATATAGTTCTTCATAGTATTTTCTTACAATGCTTTGTATTTCTGTTGTGTCAGTTGTTATTTCTCCACTGTCCTTTCTAATTTTATTTATTTGAGTCCTCTCTCTTTTTTTCTTGGTGAGTCTAGTTAAAGGTTCATCAATCTTGTTTACCTTTTCAAAGAACCAGCTTCTTGTTTCATTGATCCTTTGTATTGTTTCCTTAGCCTCTATGTCATTTATTTCTGCTCTGACCTTTATTATTTCCTTTCTTCTACTTGTCTTGGGTTTTATTTGTTGTTGTTTTTCTAGTTCTTTTAGATGCAGGGTCAAGTTGCTTATTTGAGCTTTTTCTAGCTTCTTATGATATGCCTGTAGTGCAATAAACTTCCCTCTCAGAACTGCTTTTGCTGTGTCCCATAAATTTTGAGTTGATGTATGCTCATTATCATTTGTTTCTAGAAACTTTTTTATTTCTTCTTTGATCTCATTGTTAATCCATTCATTATTTAATAACAAGCTGTTTAGTTTCCAAGTGTTTGAGTATTTTTCAGTTTTTCTTTTGTGGTTAATTTCTAGTTTCATGGCATTGTGATCAGAGAAAATGCTTGATATGATTTCAATCTTCTTAAATTTATTGAGACCATTTTTGTGTCCTAACATGTGGTCTATCCTAGAAAACGTACCATGAGCGCTTGAGAAGAATGTATATTCTACTGCTTTAGGGTGAAAAGTTCTGAAGATATCTATTAAATCAAGTTGATCTAGTGTCTCCTTTAAGTCTGCTGTTTCTTTATTAATTTTCTTTCTTGAGGATCTATCCAGTGTTGTTAGTGGGGTATTGAAATCCCCTACTATGATAGTATTGCTGTTAATCTCGCCCTTTATATCCATCAAAGTCTGCTTTATGTATGTCGGGGCTCCTATATTTGGTGCATAGATATTTACAATAGTTATATCTTCCTGTTGAATTGTTCCCTTTATCATTATGTAGTGTCCTCTTTTATCTCTTACTACAGCCTTTGTTTTAAAGTCCATTTTGTCTGATATAAGTATTGCTACCCCTGCTTTTTTTTCATTTCCATTTGCATGAAATATTTTTTTCCATCCTTTTACCTTCAGTCTATGTACATCTTTTGTTTTAAGGTGTGTCTCTTGTAGACAGCATATGTATGGGTCCTGTTTCTTTATCCATGCAGCTACCCTATGTCTTTTGATTGGATCATTTAATCCATTTACATTTAAGGTTATTATTGATATGTAGTTGTTTATTGCCATTTTATTCTTTAAAGCTGTATTCTTCTTTTGCTCTATTCTTTCCTCTCTTTAAACTGTTCACAAGAGGCCCCTTAGTATCTCTTGCAGAATTGGTTTGGTTTTTATGAATTCCTTGAGGCTTTCTTTTTCTGGGAAGCTCTTTATTTCTCCTTCAATTTTAAACGTTAGCCTTGCTGGATAAAGTAGTCTTGGTTGTAGGTTCTTGTTCTGCATTACTTTGATTATTTCTTGCCATTCCCTTCTGGCCTCAAGTGTTTCTGTTGAGAAGTCCGATGTCATCCTTATGGGGGCTCCTTTGTAGGTGATAGTCATTTTTTCTCTAGCAGCTTTTAAAATTTTTTCTTTATCCATTAGCTTTGGTATTTTAACTATGATGTGTCTTGGTGTAGATTTTTTTGGGTTTCTCCTTAATGGAGTTCTGTGTGCTTCTTGAATGTGTGGAGTGTTTCCCAGCCTTAATTTAGGAAAGTTTTCTGCTATAATTTGATTGAACAAAGTTTCCATTTCCTGTCCTCTCTCCTCTTCTTCAGGCACCCCTATGATGCGAATGTTGTTTCTCTTCATGTTGTCACAAAGCTCCCTTAGAGTTTCCTCACATTTTTTAAGTCTCTTTTCCTTTTTCTTCTCTGCTTCTGTGCCTTTGTTTATTGTGTCCTCTAACTCGCTTATTCGATCCTCAGCGTCATCCATCCTGCTTTTAATTCCTTCCATTGTGGTCTTCAGTTCTGATACTGTATTTGTCATTTCTGTCTGATTCTTTTTTATTATTTCAATTTCATTTTTTATACTTGTTATCTCTTTATTTAGGTGTTCATAATGACTATCCATTGTTGCTCTAATTTCTTTGAACATCCTAACTATCATTATTCTAAATTCTGCTTCTGGTAATTTCGTTATATCTGGTTCATTCAGGTCCTTCTCTGGGGATTTCTCTTGATTCATTTGGTTTGCATTCCTCTGCCTGCCCATTTTTTCTGTGTATAAGCAAGTTGTGGCCACTGGAGTCCAGTAGGTGTTGCCTTTGTGTTCTCTAGGTGTGGTCTATCTGCAGGCCCCCCACCCCCTCTGCCGGCGCCTAGGGTGGTTGGGTATGAGCGTTGCCAGCGCCGGCCCACTGTGGCTTTTGCTGTGATTTCTGCCTCTCCTCCGTGGGAGGGGCTGTCACTGAAGCCACAAGATTAGCACCAAGGGTAGAGGCGAGCACCTTTCCTCAGCTGCGGACCCAGCCTATTTCCGGACTTCCGCCCAGAACCAGCAGTCGGAGCCTGCTCGCTACAGTTCCGCGGGTTAGGCGGGGCTTTTGACGTGCTCTCAGCTGTAAGCTTTTGCCCGTCAGGAGCTTTAGCCCCGCCCTCGAGGCCAGGGCCCTTTGCGCAGGGTCGGAAACCAAGATTTATTGGGGCGGGCGTGTTTGCTGGCTTCCGCCGAGCTGCGTACTTCCGCTCGTCCCGGACTCTACCCCGCCCCCGCGTTCGGAGCCCGCTCGTGCACGTATTAACGCTATCCGGGGTTTCTCCGGCCGGATGGGGATAGCAGCCGTGGGCTCAGCTGCGAGCCTCCGCCTGTCTCGGGTTCCACCCCGTTCCCGCGCTCGGAGCCCGCTCGCGCACGTATACTGGCCAGCCGCGGTTTCTCCGGCGGGCGGCGGGGGGGGGGGGGGGGGGGGCGGACTGCTAGCGTCAGCTCAGCCACGAGCCCCTGCCCGTCCCTGGTCCTAGCCCGGTCCCCGCGGTCAGGGCCGGCTTGCGCAGGGCCTGCCTGTTCCTGGCCTCCCGCTTTGTCCCCGTAAGTGGGATTAAAGGCGGGCCCGCAGCTTCCGGACCGCTCTCGCGCTTACCCTCCGACCCTCTGGGCTAGACGGATCTCCCACCGGCTTGGCCTCTGCCCACGCCGACAGAACCGCCTTTCAGCGTCCTGCCGCCCCAAAACCTTAAGCAGCCCTCAGCAGAGTAGGAAGGGACCTAATACTCCACACTGTAGGCCTGGGAGCTCCCTCACTTGTTTCACAGCTCAAAACTGTCCAAACGCCTCTTCTTGGCTCTGGGACTGCAGGCTGGGGCTTGGTTCCTGGGACCCAGGTCCCTCCCTCTCCGCCAAAATCTCCTCCCGCCACACGGGTCTCTCCGGGCTGCCGTTTGCTCCGGGGAGCTGGGCAGCCCTCTTCGCGTTTTCGCTATTCCTACCAGTCTCAATGTGGCTTCTTCTGTGTTCCTTGGTTGAAGAGTCCACTTAGTTTTGTTCAAAGTTGGTTTATCCAGGTGATGGTTCTTAAAATTGAGTTGTAATCCACTTTGGTTCTGGGAGTTGGAAGTTGGTACGTCCGCCTACTCCGTCGCCATCTTGCTCCTCCTCCAAACGGACAGCGCCGCTGGGGCTCCAACTCCGGCCGCCGCCATCCACCGCCTATTATTAAAATTTTTTAAAATTATAGAAATAAGAAAAATTACAAATATTTTGGTTTACCAACTTCAGATCATTTATTCCTGCATAAAGAACTATGTGTGTTTCAACCTAACAAGATGTCAGGAACATTCATTCATTCTCCCATGTCAATAAGCATGGAGCTGCGACCTCATTTGTAATGTTTGCTGAGTGTTAAATCCTGCGGTTGCACCACAATTCATTTGGCTGATACCCTGCTTGATGGACATTAGGGACATTTACAGAACAGCTCTGAAGCAATGGCAAACTGAGCAGGACAAAGTGGTCCGGACAGAGGCAGCTGGGACACATCAGGTAATAGTTATTCAGTGACCTGCCCTTGCCTTTCTTGTAAGTTATTTGCCTTTGAATCAGCTGCAATTTTGAAAGTTAATCTGGGTGTTTTGCAAGAAAAACAAATAAGCAGAAGTGCCCTCTAGAGCTTTAGGAGCAGACATGATTTGTGTGCAGTGCAGTTTCAGCCTTGCTGTGGGGCCGGGGAACAAGGGAGAACATCAAACTCTTCATCTGTTTGAGGATGAGTTCATTACGAGGGTAGATTCTGAAATACAATACAACCTTGAACAACAACAACAGAAAACCATAGAACATTTTCTATGTCACGGAGGTTTGCTTTGAAAATACAATTTATATCCACAAAAATGTGGTATGTTTATATTTTAATGACACCTTTAAATGTTCTCTGAGTTCCAACGCAGACATGAGTACTTTTAAAGAGTCCCAGTGGTGTGACCTTGAAATCGACATACCTTAGCTGCTTCTTCCCTCCCTTCCTCTTTTTGCTACCCTCTCACAGTTTTATTATTTTTTGAGTGCCAACTTTGTGCCAGGTGCTTTGCAAGCATTAGGGATACATAATGGAAATTGGCAAAGCTTGCTCACGACGACCTTATTCACGGTCCCTCCGGGCAGTGGGCTACGGAAACAAATCCATTAGTACGTGTGAGGGCACTAACTGCACACTAGGTCCCAGAGGAGCATAACTTTGTCTAGGGTAGTCAGAGAAGTTCACAGAGCAGCTGACACTTGAACTGAATCACGCCAGGAAACAAGGGTGAAAGGCTGTACAAAGGGACTGAGGGTGAAATCGTGAGACCTATATGTGCAGAGAAAAGTGCAAGGCACTGAAGTATTGGGGACCCTCCTGGAAGTGGAGCTGAGACTTTGTACCATACGGAGAAGGAGCCATCTATGGATTCTTCATGGAGAAATGGCACAATTAGTCATAATCTTTCTCAGTTCCTTGCCTTCAAGAATACTATCTAAGGCAGGTAGATCAGAACCAGAGATATTTCTTCTAGTTCTGACACTGCTGCTACTCAGTACCCACATCATGGCCCATCTCAACTGGGCCTCTGTCATCTATAAAATGAGGATCACAAGCAAGTGCAGGATGTAAGGAGAAAGGGGGGAGGGACTTCAGATGGTGGTTACTCCTGAATGATCTGTCCCTAAAAGTGTGGCAGCAGCAGGGAGGATGGGTATGAAACCAGGTCAGAATCTAGAAAGGCCTGGATAATGGACAGGGGGACAGTCATGAGCAGAGGCAGGATGTAAGTCCTGGGGGAGGAGCTGGTACCCTACAGGTTGGGGATGTGGTGGGGCAGGGAGAGCAGAGACCAGCTGTGACCCGGGAGAATCGGCGCGTCTCAGGGTCTCAGGGCTCAGACTGCCACTTTAGCCCATTACACAGGTGCTAGAGAGCATCACCAGGCCTGGGGCAGCTCTGGGACAGCAGTGTCCTCTGTAATTTGGGCATGCCCCCAAATCACTACACAGTCCTCAGTGAGAAGAGGAAGGGAAAGAGAGGCTTATGATATCTGAACTCAAGAGCACCCAGTCTGCAGTGACCCTAGGGCCATGGACACTTTCTGTTCTGACCAAGTGTCTCCGTGGAAACATAAGACTTTTCTCCAACATGACAGAGGCCCTTGAGGGTAAGGGCTCTGGCATCTTCTCCTCTCCTGTCTTGCACAGCCCCTGCATGGCATGACATGGCACAGGAAGACTGCTGGGTAGAGCTGTTGCATAAACTGCCACTTGTGTTGAATAAACCCAGTGGAACATAATCATGACACTTTTTTTGTTGTTCTCCTACCATTCTTTTAAAAATTATTTACCTAGGACCCTTGAGTTTTCTGTTCACACTCAGGTTTTGCAGTCACTTTAGTTGCAAACAGTTTCCTTCGAATAATTAAAAAGGCTAGTGTGTGTAATAATATTCAGAATGGAAATTAGCATTCAGTCTGGTCCCCACTCCTTAGCTGGGGTGAAGGTTGGTGTAAGCCTGCTGTCTGAGAGCTGCTAGTCAGCGTTTCACCCTCTCAACTCATGTCTCCCCACCTTGCAAAAGAAGGCTTGCAGCTGAGCTGGGGTGAGTTAATTAGTGGGACAAGGAAAGGTCTCCTGTGGTGGGACCTGTGTCTGAAACAGCCTCCTGGTGGCAGTTATTTGAAACTGAGTCTCTCACTCGTGTTACATTTGTGGGCTCTCAGAGACCTTTGCTGGTCCCTCTGACCACAGCCCCTGTGACATGGACAGTGTGTTCTGTTCCTTTGGATGTCATTCCCCTGAGCCCCTGGTTTGCTGATGGCCCACTCTCACCATTGGGATCCCCTTGGCCTCCTGGCTCTGCTCTTAGGCAGGTCTTTTTTTTTTTTTAATTTATTAATTTTAGAGAGAGGAAGAGAGTGAGAGAGACAGAAACATTGTTCTAGTATGTGCCCTGACCGGGGATCAAACCGGCAACCTCTTCATATTGAGCCAATGCTCTAACTGACTGGCTCTTCTCCTTTCTGGTGGTCTGGGAAACACTCACATCTTCTTACTGATCAATTCTGGGAGTGCAGCCAGTCCTGAGGCAGCCTCTTCTACTGTGCTGTACAGCCTATTCAGTGTCTCCTTGTCCCCCAGTCCACTGGAACACAATGCAAGATCTCCTACTGCAATTGGGGAAGGGCCCTCATAAGTCTGGAGGGAAGAAGATTGCTCCTCCACACTCCACACTGGCAAGTGGGGACTTGGCAACAAGCTTCCTCCCAAGAAATCTTTTCCCTAGGCCTCCCTCTTCTCTCCTCTCTAGATACTTCTATATTATCAAGGATGGGTGTGCTCAAGGTTCATAGAACCAGTTTAGGATACTGCCCTTTTGAACTCCACACGTGGTGCACTGGCTCACACTCAGCTATGCTCGGTGGCAGGTGAGCCCAAGGCAGGTAAGTTCCATCTCGCAGACCTGTGACAGGGTGGGTAGAAACCCTAGTGGGCTGGGGTCAACTCAGAGATTCCCCATTCACTCACACAACAGCTGGCTTCCTGGTCACTCCACCGCATCTGTCCTTTGTTAGGAAGCTGGAATCACCTCAGGGACTGGACAGCTCTGACGTTTAAGCACTCCTTAGTCCATTCAACTTGGATTAGCTTTAAGTTATCAATTACTTACTAGGTAAGTATGGAAGTGGTCAAGATTGCTCCACAAACTTGAGGTGCAATGTTGGCAGATATCTCTCGCTTTCCCAATTCCATGGCACATAACATCCATCTGCCTGGCAGAATGTCAACTTCTTGAGGTCGCTCCTCTCACGTGTCCTAGAAGATCAAAGGTGAGGTGTGGGAGCGGGTAGCGAGAGCGCTGGAATCGCTGTGTCTGACACTGCCACACGGTGGCGCCATTGAACAGTCCCTCGACTTTCCACAAAGCGGCTTTTGTTTGTGTCCCAGAGCTGCCTCTCAGGTTCTCCAAGGGAGGATGACCCCATTCCCTGGGCGGTAACCTCAGCCAGGGGTGACCCCTCCAGAGCTCACGAGGTTACCGCTCTGCTGAGTTATGCTGCCAGTTTTCTTTCCCAGCCGCCATCCAGGTGCCAGCTGGTCCCAGGAGCCCCAGGGCAGACCAGGCTCCTAGAATTCCCAAGAGCCTTTGTTTTCAACTCTAAACAGCCTCCTCTTATCACCTCCCCTTCCTGGATAAAGGGGCTACTTGCCATCATTCATCTGCACCTCTGAGAAATGTACCTTCAGTGACTCCCTGGGGATTCCAGATGCCCTATCTCTTCCTATCCTGCCCTTTGCATCAGGTCAACAGCCAAGGCAGGCCACTTTGGTTTTCTGTTGGAGTCTACTGGCTAAGAAGCTGGCAGTTTTCTCACTAAAGAAAGGGACTGCAAATGTAATCTTTTAATCTTACACAGGCTTCCTTCTTGTAAGTCACTCTGTCTCAAAGTTAAAGTGTGTCTAACATGCTTTACGATCTAGAACAATCTGTGACCCTGACCTTCACAGCCAACCTCTGGGAGCCCATTTGAAAACCACATGGCAGTCTGACCTCTCCGACTTATGAAAGTGACTTGGATTCCCAGGGCTTGTTCATGCATGGCAATTAGTTTTTAAAGCTGCCAAAAGCAAAGGGTAGACTCCATGGGGATGCAGAGTGGGAACCCAGTGTTTTAATTTCACTGGTGGAAGTCACAGAGTGCTAAATGTCCCACTGACGACTAAGCCGCCTCTCACCTCTGCTGAGTAGGAGCCAGGCACTGATGGGAGCAGAGTGCTCCCAGGGTCAGACATCCCACAATTTGCAGTAATAACAGTTGCTATTATCTTTAATTTTTTTGTTTTATTTTTTTATTTTAGTGTGAGGAGGGGAGGCAAAGAGATAGACTCCCACATGTGCCCTGACCAGGATCCACCTGGAAAGCCCACTAAGGGGTGATCTGCCCATGTGGGGCCATTGTCCTGTTGAAACCAGAGCCATTCTTTAGCACCTGAGGCAAAGGCCATGGAGCCATCCTCAGCACCTGAGGCCAATTTGCTCGAGCCAATTGAGTCATGGTTATGGGAGAGGAAGGGGGAGGAAGAGAGAGAGAGGCAAGAGGGGAATGGAGAAGCAGATGGTCGCCTTTCCTGTGTGCCCTGCCTAGAAATTGAACTCAGGACATCTACATGATGGCTAACACTCTAACACTGAACCAACCGACCAGGGCAATAGCTGCCTTCTTTGAACATGGGCTATATGCAAAGCATTTGGGGAAACATTTGCATATGTTATTTCTAATCCTCATGATCACTCTATTTGTAGGTACTTATTGTCCCCATTTTATAGGTGGGGAAGTATGGCTCAGAGAAGTTAAGTAACTAGTCCACTGTCACACAGCTAGTTATTAGTAAAGTTGGAATTCAAACCTAGATCTTAGGACTCTGTGACTCATTGACTCCCAATCCTATGTTACTTCATGTGAGTGGTGTCTACTCTGGAAGAAGATGGCAGGAGAGCAGTTGGGAATGGATCTTGTCATATTGCAGGGTTCCTTGTGAGATTTCAAGTTTGGGCAGATGAGACCTTTGTTTACAAGTCAGTCATGAAAATTGTCCTGACCTATAGTCCCTGGTGGAAAGAGAATCAGTGGGTGGAAGCAGAGGGCATAGAATAAACTTAACCACTTCTTGTCCTTGGCAATAAGTGAGCTTCTTGTTCATCTGGCGTCTTCTTTGATGTCTCTTGCCTTTGTCCTGTTGTTCCCTTGCCAGGACTTACGATCACTCCCCACCCTGCTCCATTCGGGGAAAGTCTGACTGTCACCTCTGCAGAAGAAGGCTTTCTTTGTCTGATGGCTCCCCAACACACAGGGGGAGTTGGGCACTCTCTCACCTGTTCCCACTGTTCTTGCCCAGGTACCAGAGCATTATTCAAGACATAGTCATCATTTGTGTAGGCGCAGGGCTGCCTCGAGGGAGAAGAGTTCTCTCCTACCCAAGACAAAAGCAGATGCCAGGAATAATCAGAGTCCCAGTTATTCAAAGACAAAGATCTGAAGGGTATCTGTAGAACCCCCAAAACATTGGGGCCAAAGGGGTGAAGCTAAGGGTAGGGACCAAGATCCTGGAGAGGCTAATGGGAGCCACACTAGCAGGTCAGGTCCAGAGGTGCAGCGTCTAGCATGGCCGCACACAGATGTGGGTTCTCCATAAGCAAGTGATACATGGGGAAGGAATGGATGAATTATGATGAACAGTCTTTATAAATCCAAACCTGAGGCTGTCTTTGTCATAGGCAGTTACCACAGTCCGGGTTGAAGTCAGAATTCCCTCACACTTCCCAAACTTCCCCATGTATTTCCCAACTGATTTCTCCACCACTTTAACCAAAGACCTGAACCACTTGAACTGGTAACCACAGCGACCATCCGGGCCAGTCGCTCTCTGAGCAGTGCCCTCTCCAGGCTCCTGTGTGCAGAGCTGGAAGTAGCTGAAGCTTCACGGTGGCACAGTATGACTGAACCCCCTCATCTGGGGGCTGGCCCCCACTGCAGTCCAGGTACCTAACTGTGCCCAACAGCCCCTTGTTTTTCTAACTGGGTGTTGAGAATTTTCTCAGTTAAGCCTCCAGGTCTTCCCTCTTTCCAGATTTAATGAGCTCATTTATTTTTTTCACTTAACAGGTTTTAGGGCTGGATAATGAGTGATGGGGTTCTCTTTAAGAGCCATGTGGGGTTAAGCTTTGGGCACTTTTCTTGCCTTTTCCAACTCTCAAGTTCCCAGTGTTTCTTGCAGTCCTTCCCATCTGTGGGAGTTTCTGGAATAGAACAAAACACAGGCCTCCGGGTTTTTTGTTTTGGTTTTTCCTTTCTGCATCTTTCCTGGCACAGCTGTTGCAAGATAAGCTAGCCTGTGCTTTCTAGAGAATAGAAGCTGTTGAAGATCATCCATTTTTAAATACAGAGTTTTGTCTCTGAGTTTTGTCTGGAGCTTTGGATAGCGTGTGAGGTGGGGATGCTGGTTTGTGAATTCCAGGGAGACCTGCCAGAGGCTGTTTAAGCCTCTTTTGTGTGAAGCTGTTGTGAGAGCTGCCAGGAGGGTGCACTAATGGAAGGGAACTTGGAAGCTTTGCTGTGGTGGTTGGCGTTGGGAAACTTGCAGCCCAGAGAGAATGAGTAAGAATGCAGGGTCCACGTGGGGAGAACAGGAATCTACAGAGGCTCCAGGGCTGACTCAGGTCCTAGAAGCTCCTCGAGGTAATGACTTCACAACTGCCTCGTTGAATCATGTACCACAGAAAGTTTATCCCAAAGAGGCTCCTTGTGTGCTTGTCCATCCATTCGTCTGGCCATCCATCCACCCACACATCCAATAAACAAAGACTCAGTACTTATGGTGAGGCCGGCATGGGACTCGGTGCTGAGGCTGCAGGAGGAATGGCTGCATACAGCCCTAATGAGTGCTCCCAGGTAACCTCTGCACAGCTCCTCGAGTGAGGACTCCTGTGTGCTGGAGGCCAACAGACAGTTGGGAGGTACCAAAGGATAAGTCACAGAAACTTTAGCAAGCCATACTTGGGTAGTTTGCCCAGCAGTTGTTAGCTCCTTGTCTTCTGATGAACCCCTGCAGCTTGGGCACACTCCCCCTTCTGAGCTACATTCCCCACTGAGAAACCGCTTCCCTCAGCCGGCTTTGGCCTGGGATCCAGGATGTGGGTGGCAATTGGGAGCCTGAGATGCTTCCATCCCAGCTGAAAGCCACAGTTCTTGGATCCAGAGCTATTGCAGCCAATCCGGGAAAGATCAGAGAGAGGCTGAGCTGGGGCAGGGGCAGCCTGCCTCATGCTGTGTTGGGTTGCCTGCAGTATTAGTTTGCTTGGGTCACAGTAACAAAGTGTCATAGACTAGGTGACTTCAACACCAGAAATTACTGTCTCACAGTTCTGGAAGTCAGAAATCGAAGGTCAAGGGAGCAAGATGGCGACGGAGTAGGCGGAAGTACCAACTTCCAACTCCCAGAACCAAAGTGCATTACAACTCAGTTTTAAGAACCATCACCTGGATAAACCAATTTTGAACAAAACTAAGTGGACTCTTCAACCAAGGAACACTGCAGAAGCCACATTGAGACTGGTAGGAATAGCGAAAACGCGAAGAGGGCTGCCCAGCTCCCCGGAGCAAACGGCAGCCTGGAGAGACCCGCGGGGCGGGAGGAGAGTTTGGTGGAGAGGGAGGGACCTGGGTCCCAGGAACCAAGCCCCAGCCTCCAGTCCTAGAGCCTAGAAGAGCGTTTGGACAGTATTGAGCTGTGAAACAAGTGAGGGAGCTCCCAGGCCTACAGTGTGGAGTATTAGGTCCCTTCCTACTCTGCTGAGGGCTGCTTAAGGTTTTGGGGCGGCAGGACGCTGAAAGGCGGTTCTGTCGGCGTGGGCAGAGGCCAAGCCGGTGGGAGATCGGTCTAGCCCAGAGGGTCAGAGGGGACCGCGAGAGCGGTCCGGAAGCTGCAGGCCCGCCTTTAATCCCACTTACGGGGACAAAGCGGGAGGCCAGGAATGGGCAGGCCCTGCGCAAGCCGGCCCTGACCGCGGGGACCGGGCTAGGACCAGGGACGGGCAGGGGCTCGCGGCAGAGCTGACGCTACCAGTCCCGCACCCCACCCCCCACCCAACCCACGGGCCGGAGAAACCGCAGTTGGCCAGTATACGTGCGCGAGCGGGCTCCGAGCCCGGGAACGGGGTGGACCCCGAGACAAGTGGAGGCTCGCAGCTGAGCCCACACTACTATCCCCATCCGGCCGGAGAAACTCCGGATAGCATTCATACGTGAACGAGCGGGCTCCGAACGCGGGGGCGGGGTAGAGCCCGGGACGAGCGGAAGTACGCAGCTCAGTGGAAGCCAGCAAACACGCCCGCCCCAATAAACCTTGGTTTCCGACCCTTCGCAGAAGGGCCCTGGCCTCGAGGGCGGGGCTAAAGCTCCGGACGGGCAAAAGCTTACAGCTGAGAGCACGTCAAAAGCCCCGCCTAACCTGCGGAACTGTAGCGAGCAGGCTCCGACTGCTGGTTCTGGGTGGAAGTCCGGAAATAGGCTGGGTCCGCAGCTGAGGAAAGGTGCTCACCTCTACCCGTGGTGCTAATCTTGTGGCTTCAGTCACAACCACTCCCACAGAGGAGAGGCAGAAATCATAGCAAAAGCCACAGTGGGCCGGCGCTGGCAACGCTCATACCCAACCACCCTAGGCACCGGCAGAGGGGGTGGGGGGCCTGCAGATAGACCACACCTAGAGAACACAAAGGCAACACCTACTGGACTCCAGTGGCCACAACTTGCTTATACACAGATAAAATGGGCAGGCAGAGGAATGCAAACCAAATGAATCAAGAGAAATCCCCAGAGAAGGTCCTGAATGAACCAGATATAACCAAATTACCAGAAGCAGAATTTAGAATAATGATAGTTAGGATGTTCAAAGAAATTAGAGCAACAATGGATAGTCATTATGAACATCTAAATAAAGAGATAACAAGTATAAAAAATGAAATTGAAATAATAAAAAAGAATCAGACGGAAATGACAAATACAGTATCAGAACTGAAGACCACAATGGAAGGAATTAAAAGCAGGATGGATGATGCTGAGGATCGAATAAGCGAGTTAGAGGACACAATAAACAAAGGCACAGAAGCAGAGAAGAAAAAGGAAAAGAGACTCAAAAAATGTGAGGAAACTCTAAGGGAGCTTTGTGACAACATGAAGAGAAACAACATTCGCATCATAGGGGTGCCTGAAGAAGAGGAGAGAGGACAGGAAATGGAAACTTTGTTCAATCAAATAATAGCAGAAAACTTTCCTAAATTAAGGCTGGGAAACACTCCACACATTCAAGAAGCACACAGAACTCCATTAAGGAGAAACCCAAAAAATCTACACCAAGACACATCATAGTTAAATTACCAAAGCTAATGGATAAAGAAAAAATTTTAAAAGCTGCTAGAGAAAAAAAGACTATCACCTACAAAGGATCCCCCATAAGGATGACATCGGACTTCTCAACAGAAACACTTGAGGCCAGAAGGGAATGGCAAGAAATAATCAAAGTAATGCAGAACAAGAACCTACAACCAAGACTACTTTATCCAGCAAGGCTAACGTTTAAAATTGAAGGAGAAATAAAGAGCTTCCCAGAAAAAGAAAGCCTGAAGGAATTCATAAAAACCAAACCAATTCTGCAAGAGATACTAAGGGGCCTCTTGTGAACAGTTTAAAGGGAGGAATGAATAGAGCAAAAGAAGAATACAGCTTTAAAGAATAAAATGGCAATAAACAACTACATATCAATAATAACCTTAAATGTAAATGGATTAAATGATCCAATCAAAAGACATAGGGTAGCTGCATGGATAAAGAAACAGGACCCATACATATGCTGTCTACAAGAGACACACCTTAAAACAAAAGATGCTCATAGACTGAAGGTAAAAGGATGGAAAAAAATATTTCATGCAAATGGAAATGAAAAAAAAGCAGGGGTAGCAATACTTATATCAGACAAAATGGACTTTAAAACAAAGGCTGTGGTAAGAGATAAAGGAGGACACTACATAATGATAAAGGGAACAATTCAACAGGAAGATATAACTATTGTAAATATCTATGCACCAAATATAGGAGCCCCGACATACATAAAGCAGACTTTGATGGATATAAAGGGTGAGATTAACAGCAATACTATCATAGTAGGAGATTTCAATACCCCTCTAACAACACTGGATAGATCCTCAAGAAAGAAAATTAATAAAGAAACAGCAGACGTAAAGGAGACACTAGATCAACTTGATTTAATAGATATCTTCAGAACTTTTCACCCTAAAGCAGTAGAATATACATTCTTCTCAAGCGCTCATGGTACGTTTTCTAGGATAGACCACATGTTAGGACACAAAAATGGTCTCAATAAATTTAAGAAGATTGAAATCATATCAAGCATTTTCTCTGATCACAATGCCATGAAACTAGAAATTAACCACAAAAGAAAACCTGAAAAATACTCAAACACTTGGAAACTAAATAGCATGTTATTAAATAATGAATGGATTAACAATGAGATCAAAGAAGAAATAAAAAAGTTTCTAGAAACAAATGATAATGAGCATACATCAACTCAAAATTTATGGGACACAGCAAAAGCAGTTCTGAGAGGGAAGTTTATTGCACTACAGGCATATCATAAGAAGCTAGAAAAAGCTCAAATAAGCAACCTGACCCTGCATCTAAAAGAACTAGAAAAACAACAACAAATAAAACCCAAGACAAGTAGAAGGAAGGAAATAATAAAGGTCAGAGCAGAAATAAATGACATAGAGGCTAAGGAAACAATACAGAGGATCAATGAAACCAGAAGCTGGTTCTTTGAAAAGGTAAACAAGATTGATGAACCTTTAACTAGACTCACCAAGAATAAAAGAGAGAGGACTCAAATAAATAAAATTAGAAAGGACGGTGGAGAAATAACAACTGACACAACAGAAATACAAAGCATTGTAAGAAAATACTATGAAGAACTATATGCCAAAAAATTAGACAATCTTGGTGAAATGGACAAATTTCTTGAATCATATAACCTTCCAAAAATCAATCTGGAAGAATCACAACACCTAAACAGACCAATTACAGCAAATGAGATCGAAACAGTTATCAAAAAACTCCCAAAAAAGAAAAGTCCTGGGCCTGATGGCTTCACAAGTGAATTCTATCAAAAATTCAAAGAAGAACTAACTCCTATTCTCCTCAAGCTATTTCAAAAAATTGAAGAGGAAGGAAGACTTCCAAACTCCTTTTATGAGGCGAGCATAATTCTGATCCCAAAACCAGGCAAAGACAACACAAAGAAAGAAAATTATAGGCCTATATCCCTGATGAATTTAGATGCTAAAATTCTCAACAAAATATTAGCCAACCGGATCCAGCAATATATGAAAAAAATCATACACCACGATCAAGTGGGATTTATTCTGGAGAGGCAAGGCTGGTTCAATATTCGCAAATCAATCAATGTGATTCATCACATAAACAAAAGGAAGGACAAAAATCACATGATAATTTCAATAGATGCAGAAAAGGCATTTGATAAAATCCAGCACCCATTCATGCTCAAAACTCTCAGTAAAGTGGGAATACAGGGATCATTCCTTAACATGATAAAGGCAATCTACGATAAACCGACAGCAAACATCATACTAAATGGACAAAGATTAAAAGCAATCCCCTTAAGATCAGGAACCAGGCAGGGTTGCCCACTTTCACCACTCTTATTCAACATAGTTCTAGAAGTCCTAGCTACAGCAATCAGACAAGAAGAAGAAATAAAAGGCATAGAAATTGGAAAAGAAGAAGTAAAACTGTCATTATTTGCAGATGATATGATATTGTATATTGAAAACCCTAAAGTCTCAGTAAAAAAACTACTGGACCTTATAAATGATTTCAGCAAGGTGGCAGGATATAAAATTAACACTCAGAAATCAGAGGCATTTCTATACACCAACAATGAAATATCAGCAAAAGAAATTAAGGAAACAATCCCCTTCACTATTGCAGCCAAAAAAATAAAGTACCTAAGAGTAAATTTAACCAAGGAGGTTAAGGACTTGTACTCGGAAAATTATAGAACATTGATAAAAGAAATCAAGGAAGATACAAACAAGTGGAAGCACATACTGTGCTCATGGCTAGGAAGAATAAACATCATTAAAATGTCTATATTACCCAAAGCAATTTATAAATTCAATGCAATACCAATTAAAATACCAATGACATACTTCAAAGATATAGAACACATATTCCAAAAATTTATATGGAACCAAAAAAGAACACGAATAGCCTCAGCAATCTTAAAAAGAAAAAATAAAGCAGGAGGTATCACTCTTCCTGATATCAAGGTTTACTACAAGGCCATTATACTCAAGACAGCCTGGTACTGGCATAAGAACAGGCACATAGATCAATGGAACAGAACAGAGGACCCAGAAATAAACCCACAGCTTTATGGACAACTGATATTTGACAAAGGAGGAAAGAACATACAATGGAGTAAAGACAGCCTCTTTAACAAATGGTGTTGGGAAAATTGGACATCTACCTGCAAAAAAATGAAACTAGACCATCAACTTACACCATTCACAAAAGCAAACTCAAAATGGATAAAAGACTTAAATGTAAGCCGTGAAACCATAAGCATCTTAGGAGAAAACATAGGCAGCAAGCTCTCCGACATCTGTAGCAGCGGTATATTTGCCGATTTATCTTCATGGGCAACTGAAATAAAAGGCAAGATAAACAAATGGGACTATATCAAACTAAAAAGTTTTTGCACAGCTAAAGACAATAGGAACAGAATAAAAAGACAAACCACACAATGGGAGAACATATTCGACAGCACATCTGATAAGGGGTTAATAACTAAAATTTATAAAGAACTTATAAAACTCAACACCAGGAAGACAAACAACCCAATCAAAAACTGGGCAAAAGAAATGAATAGAAATTTTTCCAAAGAGGACATACAGATGGCCAATAGGCATATGAAAAAATGCTCAACATCACTAATCATTAGAGAAATGCAAATTAAAACCACAATGAGATATCACCTCACACCAGTCAGAATGGCACTTATCAGCAAAACAACACAGAATAAGTGCTGGCGAGGATGTGGAGAAAAGGGAACCCTTCTGCACTGCTGGTGGGAATGCAGACTGGTGCAGCCACTGCGGAAAACAGTTTGGAGATTCCTCAGAAAATTAAAAATCGAACTGCCTTTTGACCCAGCTATCCCACTTTTAGGAATATACCCTAAGAACACCATAGCACTGTTCGAAAAGAAGAAATGCGCCCCCATGTTCGTGGCAGCATTGTTCACAATAGCGAAGATCTGGAACCAGCCCAAGTGTCCGTCAGAAGACGAGTGGATTAAAAAGCTATGGTACATATATACTATGGAATACTACTCAGCCATAAGAAACGATTACATCGGATCATTTATAACAAAATGGATGTACCTTGATAACATTATACGGCGTGAAATAAGTAACTCAGAAAAAAAGAAAAACTGAGAACAGCGCGATTACATACATAGGTGGGACATGAAAGTGAGGGTATGGACATGGACAAGAGAGTGGTGGTTATGGGATGGGGGGAGGGAGGGAAGAGTGGGATAGGGAGGAGGGGAGGGACGCAGGGAAAACCAGATTGAAGGTGACAGAGGACAATTTGACTTTTGGTGATGGGTATGCAACACAATTGAATGATAAGATAACCTGGAGATGTTTTCATTGTACATATGTACCCTGATTTATTGATGTCACCCCATTAGAATTAATAATAATAAAATATATATATTAAAAAAAAAAAAAAAAAAAAAAGAAAGAAATCGAAGGTCAAGCTGTCTGTTGTTGGATCTTCCTGAGGCTGAGGTGGAATCTGTTCCATCCTCTCCTCTCGCTTCTGATGGTTTTCTGGCAATATTTGTTGTTTCTTGGCTTTTAGAAGCAGCATCTCAATCTCTGCCTCCATCTTCATATGGTATTCTCTCTGCCTAGTTTCCCTTTTTATAAGGACACCAATCCTATTGGATGGGGACCCACTCTACTGACTTAATAAACGACATCTGCAATAACTCTATTTCCAAATACGGTCACCCTTTGAGGTACTGTGGGTTTGATTTCAATGTATGGATTTTAGGAGGAGACAGTACAGCCTGTCACTGTGTTTCTGACTTGAGCCTCCTCCTGCTGCCATCACAGTGCCTATGAAGAGGGGGCTGGAGTGAGTTCGCCTCAGGGAGGGTCGAGGTGGGGGTGCCTCATAGAGGCAGCAGAGCAAAACATATGCTAGATGAGCATTTGTGCTACAGAGCAACATGGCCCATGGAGGTCTCATGGGCAGCTGCAGGAAAGGGGAACAGCAGTTGGCAGAGACAGGATTTGGTTCTCTTTGCCTTTGTGCTCAGAGCTGGCAGCGTCTTGAAGGGGAGGAAATCCCCACAAAGTAGCCTTTTAGTCTGGGACAGAGCTGCCTGAGGATAGCTGTCCCTAGGATCTGGATGAGAACAGTGGTCAGGGTCCAGAGGTCTAGCGGACTTTTGGGTGGTCTGGTGGGCAGAAACTCGAGTGTGAGACTGAGTGTGGGGGTGTCTGGGGTGACTTGACTTTCATTCCTGTAGCCATCAGGATTCACTGAGACTCTCTTAACTACATCGTCTTTAAAGGACAGATGAATTTAATTAAAAAGCATAATTATAGTGAGGCATTGTAGTAGAGCATTTGTAGACTTTGGCAGATAATTTTGAAAAAGAAAATACAGGACATTTGCCTTACTAAATATTAAAATTTAAAAAATATATTCAGCCTTGGTTGGTAGCATAGTGGATAGAGCATCATCCCAGAGTGCTGAGGTGGCCAGTTTGATCCCAGGGGTCACGGGTTTGAGTTCTGGTCAGAGCACACATGAGAAACAATCAAGGTGTGCACAACGAAGTGGAACAACAAGTTGATGCTTCTCTCTCTCTCTCCCTTCCTCTCTCTTAAAAATCAATAAAAAGACAATATATATTCAAAAGAATATGTTTTGACACATGAATAAATAGCTCAATGGAACAGGCCAGATTTCAGAAACGAATACAGTATATTTACATTCCTAAAATTTAATAAGAGTGACATTTCAATTCATTGGAAAAATTATGATTGATTCAAGAAATGGTGTTGAGCCTGACCAGTCAGTGGTGCAGTGGATAGAGTGTCGGACTGAGATGTAGAGAACCCAGGATTGAAACCCTGAGGTTGCCGGCTTGAGCATGGGCTCATTCAGCTTGAGCGTGGGTTCACCAGCTTGACCACAGGGTCGCTAGCTTGAGCTTGGGATCATAGACATGACCCCATGGTTGCTGGCCTGAAGCCCAAGGTTGCTGGCTTGAGCAAGGGATGCCTCACTCTGCTGTAGCCCCCTAGTCAAGGTAGATATGAGAGAGCAATCAACAAACAACTAAGATGACGCAACAAGGAATTAATGCTTCTCATTTCTCTCCCTTCCTGTCTGTCTGTCTTCTCTGTCTCTGTTACACACATACACAAAAGATAAAGAAAAAGAAAAAGAAAAAAGAAATGGTGTTGACATAATTGGAATTGAGATAGACACCATTATATACCATATCCAAAATTAAATCCCAGATGGGTTGAGGTTTAAGATCTAATTTTAAGTAAACAAATAAATATGTACATAAAGTATTTAAAGAAAATTTAAAGTATAATTCATTTTCCAAATCTGTATAACTTTGGAGCAAAAGGGATATTTTCTTTTTTTTGTGACAGAGGCAGAGAGAGGGACAGATAGGGACAGACAGACAGGAAAGAAGAGGGATGAGAAGCATCAATTCTTTATGGTGGCTCCTTAGTTGTTAATTGATTGCTTTCTCATATGTGCTTTGCCCGGGGGCGGGGGGTTACAGCAGATAGAGTGGCCCCTTGCTCAAGCCAGCACCCTTGGGCTCAAGTTGGTGACATCACTCAAACCAGATGAGCCCACGCTCAAGCTGGCGACCTTGCGGTTTTGAACCTGGGTCCCCTGGGTCCCAGTCCGCTGCTCTATCCATTGCGCCACTGTGTGGTCAGGCCAGAAGGGATATTTTTAATGATGTTGGAAATCCCAAAAACTGTGAAGGAAAAAAGAAAATAACACATGTTCCTACATCCCCCCCCCCCAGATTTTAAGGAAAAAACCCATCAAACTATAGACTCAGATAAACATTTGCAGCATGTATGAAAGATACTATCCTTAATTTACCCAAAACTCATATAAATTGCTAATAAAATGGCAAAAGGCAACGAGAACAGGAAAAAAATATGAACAGGCAATTCACTGAAGAGCAAATGAAGATTTAATGGAGTTGAGAAGGATTAGTCAGAGAAAGTCAAATTTAATTACTTATTCATTAGACTGGCAACAATTAAAAAGGAGCAGGAACATCCTGTGCTGGAGAGACTGCAGGGGAACAAACACTTAACACTTTTTATCCATTGCTGGTGGGAGTGTGAACTGCTGACACCTCAGGGAGAAATTCTCAGGCAATGTTTATTACAGTTCAGAATGTGCACCATTGCCTCAGCAACCCCAGGTCAGGCCATCATTCCAGTTGATAGGAAAGCACCGGTACCCAAGACTATAGGAGCACGGGTGTCTACAGAGGCACTGTTTACTGTGGCAAAATACTGGGCTCTGCGCGATTGTCAACAATAAAATGGCCAAATAAACATGGCGCCTTCATGCTGTGGGATGTCACGTAGCTGTCACAACGAAGAATGAATAAGTTTGATCTAGCAACATATCCACATAGAGAGATGCTAATATATGAAGTGCAAAAGCAAGTTGTGAACAAAATGTGTGTACTCTGATCCTATTTTTGTAAAAATGGCGAATAAGTCAGTCAAACCCAGTGCATATGCCTGTTCTGGGTTTGCATGTATTTCACAGCTCCCAGAAGTGTGGCTCAGGGCACAGGAACAACAGGGTGTGATTTTTAACTTCTTTGTTTCTACGTCTTTGGCTCTTTTGCTTATAAGAATCGTGTTTTTGCTTTTTTTTCCCTTTTAATTAAAAGCAATTGGGTAAGGACAGTTTTAAAGGGGAAAAAATGACAAAGTGCCTAAAACACTTCTATGACTCATTGGGCCCTCAGGGTAAAGTTTACTCTTTTTATGGACTTGTAAGGCACCTGGGATCTGGGGTCTGCACACAGCACCAGACTCTTTCCCTTAGTTCTACCCTTTTGCCTTTGTTCCCCAGCTGGACAGGACCAGCATTTTTGACAGCTCTCTGCCCTCTCACATACCGGGACCTTCCTTCCCATGGGAATCCCTGAGACTGGGCCAAGTACCTGCCCACCAATTCTTATACTGTCCTCTGCCTTTGCCCCTCGTGGCATTGCTTGCCTCCCCTGTAATCAGCTATTTCCTTTGTTTTACCCTCCACTGGACAGCAAGAGTAGCAGTCCTCACGGTGTCCCTCGTGCCTTGCCCAGGGCATTGCGGGTGTTACATACATGTTTGTTGAATAAAATGAATGGATGCCAAACATTAGAGATGCAAAAAAGAAAACAGAGTCTGTGCCCTCAAAATTGTGTGGTGGACCGACAGACATGTAAACAGTCTAGTTATAACACAAGTGGGTAACTAGCCTTATAAGGCAGAGGAAACATAAACTACCCAAAATTGCCTGGGAAAGACCGGAAGATTTCACAACTGAGAAAACATTTAATCAGAGATTGGAGGAATGAATTGTCGTTTACCAGGAAAAGAAGAGGATGGATGTTTCTGGCACAAGGACCAGCCCCTGTAAGGGAGTGACAGCTAGAAAGAACATAGTATATTCTGAAAAGCACAAGCGATTTAGCATTGCTTGAGCATGAAGTTCAAGGTCAGGGAAAGGAGTATATATGAAAGACGATAAATGGAGGCCCTTATAATGGAATCAAATCATTCATGTAGCTCCCCGCAGGTTTTGCCCGTGAGTTTAGAGTTTGCAGGGGGTACTACTGAGGAAGGTTTTAAGTGGGGGTGTGACATAGGGGTTTTAGCTCACAGTGGCAAAATGTGGAGAGTGGGTTTGGCTGGGGAGTGGAGATGAGATCAGGTGGGGGGAGACTGGCCAAGTGTGCCAGATGGAAAGGTGGGTGTTACAGTCTTCTGCTGGGAAAGTCATCAGGGCTGAGCCAGGGCAGAGATTGGGCTCACAGAAGGATCAGTGAAATAGGAAAGAGGTCAAGTTGGCATGACTCGGTGGGTGATGTGCTGGCCTGGAAATTGGGAGGGAGTTAAAGAGACTCTCAAATTTCTGATTTGGCTGCTTGATTCATTTATTACAGTTACAATAAGTAATTCAAGAAAAGAAGCAAATCTGAGAAAGGTAGTGTAGGCCAATGGCTGTCGCTGTGGCCATGTAGGTTCCCATTGGATTTGGTCAGACAGTAAAGAAACAGTGGAGGCAGAAAATGGTGGGCCAATCTGCTTATTAAAGTCTTCTAACAGCGGATGAGCAAACAGGCAGGGTTCCCAAGACCCTCAGCGCTCTGGACTCACAGAACCCCACCACCACCAGCCTCAGCACCCCCAGCCAAAGAAGCAGGGTCGAAATCTCAGGGCTCCCAAGCCTCTCGGCACCTCCATCCCGCCCCCAAATCTCTCCCTCTGCACTCTCCAGCAAAACAGACTGGGGGGACAAAAACCTTCTCCTGCAAACAATAGCAAACAATCACCCCTTCCAAGCAGGAAGGCAATCCACAATTTGCAATCTGCCGTCCTGAGAGCAAGCACCCACAGCCTTCCATAGACTATGCACACATGGTGCTGCCCAGATAAAAGCAATACAAAGGAGCAAACCTAAAAAAACATTTGTTTACCCAACAGGTAGAAAATGGCAAACTTGATTTGGACCATGCTGAGTGTGTATTTTTCCTAGGGTTGCTAAATCCACAAACTGAATGACTTAAAACAGGGGTCCCCAAACTGCGGCCCCCTGAGGACATTTATCCGCCCTCGCTGCACTTCCGCACTTCCGGAAGGGTCACCTCTTTTATTGGTGGTCAGTGAGAGGAGCACGGGATGCATCCGCACCCATAGTTCCCATTGAAATACTGGTCAGTTTGTTGATTTAAATTTACTTGTTCTTTATTTTAAATATTGTATTTGTTCTCGTTTTGTTTTTTACTTTAAAATAAGATATGTGCAGTGTGCATAGGGATTTGTTCATAGTTTTTTTTTATAGTCCGGCCCTCCAACAGTCTGAGGGACAGTGAACTGGCCCACTGTGTAAAAAGTTTGAGGACCCCTGGCTTAAAACAACAGAAATTTAATCTCTCACAGTTCTAGTGGCTAGAAGTCCAAACACAAGGTGTCATGAGGGCCATCTCCCTCTGAAACCTGTAGGGGAGAACCCTCCTTTCCTTGCCTTTTCAGGGGTGGCCATTAATACTTGGTCTCCTTGGCTTGTAACTGCATTCCCCTAATCATGCCTGTGGTCATCACATGACTTCCCTCTGGGTGTCTGTTTTCAGATGGCATTTTCCTTTTTTTCTAAGTACACCAGTCTTACTGGATTAGGAGCCACCCCAGTGACCTCGTCTTAACTTGATTAGGCTACATCTGCACATTTCCAAATAAGGGACACATTCACAGGTACTGGAGGTAGGACTTCAACACATCTTTTGGTGGGTGTAAGGCCAGTGGCCACTGCTGTGGCCATGCAGATTCTCATTGGATTTGGGCAGACGGTAAAGGAAGAATGGAGTCAGAAAATGGTGGGCCATTCCATTCGTTAAAGTCTTGTAATGACGGAAGAGCGAACAGGCAGGAAAGACCACTTCTCTTTCTCCAGACTCACCCAGACTCAGAGGCCCCCACCATCAAAACAGGGCTCCCCAGCCAAACAAGCCAGACTGACAGGGCTCCCAAGCCCCTCAGCACTCCCTCTCTCTCCAGCCAAAACAGTCTGGGGCAAAAAAAAAAAAACCCTTCTCTAGCAAACAATGCCTCCTCCCAAGCAGTAAGGCAATCCGTAATTTGCAATCTGCTGCCGTGAGGGCAAGTACCAGCAGCCTTCCATAGACTACACATGCATGGCGCTGCCCAGGCCAAAGCAAAGTGAGCAAACCTAAACATGCTTGTTTCACACTTGAAACACATTGGTTTGCCCAACAGGGGGACACACACAATTCAGCCTCTTACCCTGAGTTTGAAGAGCTTTGGGACCTTGAGTGGAGATGTCCAGGAGGCCCCTGGATAGTAGTGAGTGAGGGCTCAGGGCGAGAGACCTGGGCGGCATCTTTACCTAGAGCCGTGATGGCAAACCGATGACACATGTGTCAGCACTGACACGCGTAGCCATTTTCAATGACATGCAGCCGCATACCAGAGAAGTATCGGGCCACATGCCGAGAAGGACATTTCATTCTTGGCTCCTGCATGGCCAGGTGCAGTAGCCAAGGATAAAACGTTGGCTGTAGTGTAGACACTCTGTGCCGGAGGCCTGTAGGCCAAAACAACAGAGCTCCAGCACAGGGCGTCTAGTTCTGGGACTTCCGGTTAGGCCGTTTTTCTCGAAGTGACACACCACCCGAGTTATGCTCAGTTTTTTGGCGAATTTTGACACACCAAGCTCAAAAGATTGCCCATCACTGACCTAGAATCTGCCAGCAAAGAGAGAACTGCAGGGAGTGATCACGGCAAGCCAGTGAACCGCCTTTGAGGAGAAACCCTGGGGAAGCTCATGGTTAAGAGGCTACAAGGAACAGAGGATCCCATGCAGGAGATCGCTGAGGAGAAAGAGGCTGGGTTTGTGTGTCTGTGAGGACTCCCAGGGCATGGCCGTGATGGGGTTGCCCGCATCCTTTATTCACTGAGAGTTGACTGTCACTATTGGAGCACCAGACTGTTTCCTGTTGCCTCGTTTTTTCACGTCTAAATCCCTTCCCTACATGTGAGGGGCTTTTCTTCCTCTTGCAGGAAGCCTTCGAGCCCTACAGCCATCCCCTGAAGGAGTGGTAGGTTGTTAGGAGAGGTTGCTGGGGCAGCCACCTCCCTAAGCCCAGCACCACAGTACAGCATTGATGGAGCAAACAAGGCTGGTTTGTTTGTGTTTTGCCATTTTTTCAGAAATGAGCTGGCAGTTCTGTAATAACATTGAGGAATTACACTTGACTGCTATGCCAAAATATTCCCATATGGTCATAAAAGTGTTTTCCAGAGCGTACACATCTTTTCCCCTCCAACCGTGCCCCCCCCCCACACACACACCTAAGAGAGGCTGCAAGGTGAGCTTTCAGGTACCAGGAAAAGTTGCAGATTCTAGAAAATGAGACTGAAGCTCAAGGCAAACCAGAATGGCTCAGCCAGGGGACTCAGAAAGGAGTGCCTTTTGAATGTGGTAGAACAGTAGTAGCACATGCTCTTCACTGAGGGGGGTGGGCTTGGCTGCTGGGTTCACCACTGTGGTCCCGGCAATGTGGTAGGCTCATGGTAGACACTCAATGTAATGCCAGTAGCCATGGCAACCACGGCAATGAAACAATCCAAGAACTGGTGTTTCATTGTCCTTTAATCTAGACTCGCACCCAGCGGGCGAGAAATACACACAGCGGGAAATACTTCCCTTTCCATTCAGGGTTTCCAAAGCCACTAACTCATCTGAGTTTCCTAGAATCAAAGGTTTTTGCCTCACCAGTCTTTTTTTTTTTTTTTTTTTTTTTTACAGGGACAGAGAGAGAGTCAGAGAGAAGGATAGATAGGGACAGACAGACAGGAACAAAGAGAAATGAGAAGCATCAATTATCAGTTTTTCGTTGCGATACCTTAGTTGTTCATTGATTGCTTTCTCACATGTTACTTGACCATGGGCCTTCAGCAGACTGAGCAAACCCCTTGCTGGAGCCAGCAACCTTGGGTCCAAGCTGGTGAGGTTTATGTTCAAAAGTCAGCGACCTTGGGTCCAAGCTGGTGAGGTTTATGTTCAAAAGCCAGATGGACCTGAGCTCAAGCTGGTGACCTCGGGGTCTCGAACCTGGGTCTTCTGCATCCCAGTTCGATGCTCTATCCACTGCACCACCACCTGGTCAGGCTCTACCTCACCAGTCTTATTCACCTCTGTTCCCCATCTCCTTCTCCTAATCCGCCATTCTGGCTGCCTCCTCCACGTGCCTTCCCTGCCCTGTCTCCAAGGGCTCTTCCTAGAACGTAATCACTCTTCCCTGGAAGAACGTAATCTCTCCTCCTTTTAAAAGCTTTTGGCGAGAAAGCCCTGCCCCAACACACGTTAGTATAATCACGCCCATTCCAAACAAGAAGGGTAACTAATATCACCTTGGTGATGGGCATCCACGTGGGCAGCACCATCTTTAACAAAGTGAGCATTATATATTTTATCTGTCCAACACTCAACAAAGGCTCTGGGTAGCCCAGGAGGTGAGACCTTGGTCCACACTAGGACCTGTGATGCTCAGCTAACATGGGCCACCCACTCCAATGCTGGGTGAGCAGGAGGGAAACACTCACAGCAGTCATCTTTTCTTTTCCCCTGTGGGGAAGCCAGTGGTCAGGAGGCCAGGTCTACTGCAGTCTGTCCTGGGTCTTCACTGGTTCTGGGAAATACACAACAAACAATAATCAGACTGACTATTGCATTATGATAATAAAACACTGGCTAAGGGTTATCAAGTGCTTGTTGTGGACCAGGTTCAGTGCTATGTGCTTTGTACAGGCCGTCCCTGGGTTATGAATGAGATAGGCTCTGTAGGTTTGTTCTTAAGTTGAATTTGTATGTAAGTTGGAACAGGTACAGTTACTGATTAAATGCAACTTAGATGCTTGTCTTAACACAGTATTTATTTTTACCTTTCTGTGCATATAAATATTTAAACATTTTCAAACCTATACAACCTATCTCATTTGTTACCCAGGGACTGCCTGTACATTATTGCAACTCTTGAAACAACTTCATGAGGTAGGTGCTATTTATATCATCATTGAAAACCAGAAAAGTGAAATTTAAAATGATGAAGTCATTTTACCTAAGTTCTCACAGTAGATTGTAGTGTTGGAAGGTAGGGGGTGTTTGTACTCGGACTCTCTGGAATTAGAGCCCATTCATTGAAGCCCTTCACGGTACTCCTGAGATTTGCCAGTATTGTGTTGAAATTTCTTATCCACTCACTGCATGTGTAGCTTATGAATTATTGCCCAAGAGATGGAGTAAGAATGATGTTCACAGTTAGGAAGCCCTCAGGGCAGCTGCTGTCATGTTCTGGGAATTAGAATATGATTTTGGCTTTGGAGAGAAAAATAGTGAGTTTAGTGGAAATACAGAAGAGCATTGGTGCCCAGGGTCATAACTTGCCCATAAGCTATGCATGTTTGTTGGGCTGAGTTTAGCTGTCACCACATGCAACCCTAAGAAGAACAGGGACTCATTAACTGCGCTTATGCATCAGAACCTGTGACTCATAGCCTTTGGGGATTGGCAGGTCCCCCAGAGACAATCTAATTTTATCCTTTGATTTCACAGGTGAGAAGCCTGGCACTCAAAGGGCAAAGCAATGACTATGGCAGATTAAAGATGGCTGTGAATTCTTTGGTACTTCTCCCATTGAGAGTAAGAGCTATAACTCTCCCCTTGAATCTGGGCCGCCTCTGTCGGTACTTAGCTAACAGAGAGATGCCTGAATGACCATGTGCCAGTTTCTGGACTCAGGATTTAAGAGACTGGCAGCTTCTACTTTTTGCTCTGTGAACAGGGACTTTTGGAACCCAGATGCCATGCTGTGATGAAGCCCAAGTAGTCCCAGAAAGACACATGTGGAGAGGAATTGTTGTACCTGGTCAGAGCCCTTGCTGACAGTTAGCATTTTGTGGCCAACTTGGAAATGGATCCTCCAGCTCTAGTAAAGTGTCCCTTGCTAGAAATACTTGGATTAAGAACAGCTATCTACGGGGCCCTGCCCAAAATGTAGATTTATGAGTAAATGAAATGCTTGTTGCTATTTTAAGCCCCTAACTTTTGGGATGGTTTGCTATGCAGCAGTAGAATCCGAATGAGGACTAAGTAGCAGATGTTATGGCCCTCGGCCCGTGTTTATTTCACTCCAGTGCATTGGTATTCGCCTAGGTCATTCACAGCCTCAGTGGTCTGTGAAGCTGGAAAGACTGGTGCATTACCTTACATGAAGACTGCTGAATTGAATGTCTTCAGGAAAAGTAACCAAATCTGATAATTACAAGACTCCCTGGATCCTGAGGGTGAAGTATGTAGATTCTTGAAGCCTATTACCATTCCAGCTATATATTGGATTAGCATCCTTAGGAGTAGACCCAGATATTTTTAGTTTTTAAAGCTTCCCAGATGGTCCTGATAATCAGCCAGCTTTGGAAACCATTGGTCATAAATGGTTTGTGGGCAATTGGGAGAAATATCTCAGCATCACCTATGTGCAGAGAGTATCCTACATTGACATCTCTAAAATTTTTCTATTTATGTTAAGATTCCTGGGAATGATAAATGATTTCTACTCCTACTTAGACAACCTGAGGCTCCAAGTTCTTAACACACTTTTCCTTCATTTAACTTAGTGTTGGTCTGAGGTCTTCAGTGTAGATGTCTCTCATAATCCTGCACCAGGCTAATATGACAGTCATTAGTTTTGTTTGCTAAATATTTATGGTTCTCTCCTCTTCTTTTCTAGCCCCTGTGATTGAGTGGGACCATATGAATAATTCTGATCAATGAGCAGAAACAACATGTGGAATTCCCGGGCCAGAGCATTTTATTACTAATGTAAGACTCTCTAGAATCCTATCTTCTCTCTTTACATCTGCCTAATGACTGGCAATGTTCCAGATGGTGGTTGTTCTATCAGCATGGGCTCCTGAGTGACCATGATGTACAGGGCCTCCTTGCTCACTTAGGACAGACATATGTTATTAGCAAGAAAAGAATTGTGATTGTTTGAAGCTGCTGAAATATGGAGGAAATTCTCCAAAAAACTGAGCATAACTCAGGTGGTATGTCACTTTGAGAAAAACGGCCTGACCAGAAGTCCCAGAACTAGACGCCCTGTGCCAGAGTTCTGTTGTTTTGGCCTACAGACCTCCGGCACAAAGTGTCTACACTACAGCAAATGTTTTATCCTCGGCTACTGTACCTGGCCGTGCATGAGCCGAGGATGAAACGTCCTTCTCGGCATGCAGCCCCTTACTTCTCTGGTATGCGGCCGTGTGTCATCGAAAATGGCTAAGCGTGTCAGTGCCCACATGCGTGTCATAGGTTCGCCATCATGGATCTAGCCTAACCTGACTGATACAGTTGGCGATGGTAGGCTTATCAATATGAAGCCTCCTCTCTCTTCTGTATCTACTGGGACACAGCATGCCCATTAACCATTTTGAGTTTTTATGTTTTTTTCACTTTGAAGACATATTAATCACAAGGTTCTATTCCCATTCTTGCATAAAAGAACACTTTCCCCCTCATTAAACTGGTCAGGGACTTATCAGTATTCTCTGAACAGCCAGTAAGTGTTGAGAACATGATGTTATCAGTTCAAAGGCAATGGCGTTTGCTTGTTTATCACACAGGGACTGATAATTATGAGTAGTGGGGCATAAAGTAAGTTTAAAAAATTTTACTTAAATGTATAAAATGCTTCGTGAAATATCTTTCTAAAGGCTGCCGTAGAAAGCATGTTTCCAATTTTTCTGAAAAGCCAGTAGTAAAACAAGTGTGGGTTTTACATCAGCAAAGGTGACCTCTGTATTAAGACATTATTTTCAGAGATCGTTTTTCTCTCATCTTGCAGCAGAGAAGTCAAGATCCCTGGTATTCAGAAGACAAAGTGCTGAACCAGTATGTGGTGCTCTATCGATGGAGCTGTGACTTGTCATTGATTATTATTCTTTTCCTGAAGATGAGAACATAAATTGAGAGGTTGCTTTCTTTTATATTGCTTATAAAAATAGTCTTCAATGCTTTCTTTGGTGTCCTGGATGGTGGGTTTTCTTTCTCATCTAACAAACAAATGGTTATCTCTCTACTTGTTCTATATTTGAATTTAGAAACTTTAATCTTTTATTCAAGTAATATGTATATATATTCTGTTAATAATAATTCAAAATTTGAAAATAATGCTGAAATCCCTCCTTGCTATCTCCCATTTCCGTTTACTCCCCAGGGTAAATTGCCGTTATCAATTACATGTGTATCCCTTCAAATCTTTATGCACATATTTACATGCATATATATACCTGTAAAATTATATTTTTGTTTTAACTTTTTTACATCTGTGGGACTTACTTTTTGTACTAGTGACAAATTGCTTTCTTCACTTTGAGGAAGGAGGGGCAGGCCCCCCTTCCCTGAGAAGGAAGAAATGAAAAGAATACAAGGGAAAGGAGCCAGCAGCGATAACCAGCTCAGCCAGTGATAAATTAACTATATCCCATAGTTACAATACAAAGCAGGAATAGCAGGATCTGTATATAATAACTATGGCCAGTGATCTGGAAACTCCTTCCCCCTTGCTGACCCCACCGAAACTTTCCCTCCCGTCTCCTTGAGTCCTGGGAAACCTTAAACAAAGAAATCACATGCCCATTGCTTAGATACTGTAAAGGTATATAACCTGTAAGATAATCAACTTCGGGGAGCCTGTGTTTTGGAGCTACAAACCCCCATGTGCTCTGCCAGATTTAATAAATTCTCCTTCCTTCATTAAGTTATCTGAGTGTCTATCCTCCTCTGGGTCGCTTCCTGCTACAACTTAATAACATGTCTTACAGAGTTTTCCTTTATATATAAATACAGGGGGTCCTCCGGTTATGACACAGTTTTATTTCTACAACAGTGATGTAATTTGAATTTTGGTGTAAGTCGAAACACACCCTAGCCTAAGTCACTTACCTATTCTAAAAGTTGTAAAATCATTATCTAGAACATAAAAACACAACTAAGCCACAGAAAAAGAAAAAGTATACTGTACACTATACTGTAGTAACAGAAAAAAATGACAATAAAATGAGTGTTAAAAGAAAAGGTACGATGTTAATGGTGTAAGCCAAAACACTCATGTCTCAACTTTTTTACAGTTTTTATGGGAGTGAGCGTTGTAAAGTCAAAATTGTTGAAGGATATGGAATCTTCATTTCATAGAGACTTCCCAGCTCCTTCTAGATGGCTGGGCCCTGCCGTAGCAGTAGGCCATTTCCCCTTATTTTCGCCATCATTTTATATTAAGCAACTTTTATTTCAAAGATGAAAAATTATTTCATTTCTATTTCTCCAATTAAGAGTGAGGTTAAACAGTTTTTATATTTTTATTTGTATAAATTACTTCTTTAGAATCTTTCCTCATCTCCTATGGGATTGTTTATTTTTCTTATTAATTTATGGAGTTCCTTATACACTCTGCACACTTCGTCCATTATCTATTACAGTTACTGCAGTTACTTTCTGAGTATGTATCTTTGAACTTGGTTTGTAGCTGGTTTTTTTCTAGTTGCCTCATCCAGTTCTTCTATTCCCTGAGTTTGGTGCTTCTTTTTAATAGTGTTAGCTTTCCTCAAGTGTTTAATGATTTGTGACTGTTAGTAATATTTTTGTATTTATTTTTCCCTGTTAACTGTTCTGCATACATTACCTGCTTGCAAGCCTGTATAGGATAAGGTGAGAGGTGGAAGAGAGGCATTGCTTGCTACCTTGCTTGTATGTTAGTGTGCACAGGGAGCCTAGGGAGAAACAAATTGCTGTTAGGTGTGTTACTTTGATAATTAAGCTCCTAGGTAAGAGAGTTCCTCATATTATCAGGGGTTGATAAGTTGCCCAAGGCAAGTGTCTGCTTCTCCCTCCAAGCACATATGTTTATGGCTCATGTTTAAGCAGACAGCTTTGTTCTTTGCTGCCGGACCCAAGTAGAAGATGGGAAAGAGGAAGGAGGAAGGATTCCACACATTTCTGGCTCTAACTGTGGAACCTTAGATAATAACGCTGTTAGTGAGCTCAGGGCCCCTCCTACTCTACTCCCCTCCTACTCTATTCTTCCTCTCTTGGCTTTAGTTTCTGTAGCTGCTTTCTCTCTATGTGCATTTTGGTTGTGGTTTTCTTCTTCAATCCAATTCTATATGTATGCCATGTTTTAGTGATTTCCCTCCCTGATTTCTGGTCCATTGAGGGTATATCTGTTTTCCAGAGTAGATTGTCCTTCCTAAGAATTTGGAGTGAAGGAAGAGGTTGCCCAGTGAAATCTATCAGCCATCCTGACTCATAAGATAAGTCATCCTTCCTGGTTTATATTACACTATTCAGTCTGATACTTCTGGGATAGTAAATGCTCCTCTTGAGTAATAGAGAAGAGACAAAGATTAGATGGTTTGTTTCATTAATGTAAATATTCTCATCTAGCCATAGTTGTGATAACTAGATACAATAAAGAGGGTAAATAATAGGAAGGAACCCAGACAGCATTAAAAACAAAATATATCTTAAAATTTATCTCTGACAGTTTTGCCGACTGGAATTTTCCCAAAGGCACTATCTGACTTATGAGCTGCATGTTTCAATTGTGTTAGAATATAATTTACATATTCATATCCTAGTCAGTTTTCAAGTTGCAACCTTACTCACTAATAAGTCCTCTGAGAACAAAACTGTCCTCTAACAAACCTGGCTGAATGAAGTGAAAACAAACTGGCCATAACTCTCACAGAACAGCCTTGGCTTGTGGCTTGCGGCTCAGGGGCAATATTTTTATAAATTTCTCATGCCTGTGACAAATATGTGCCCTTGTAATTTCTAGTTGCTGCAGGTGGGCCTTGGCAAGCAGCCCTTAACACCTCTCTGATACTCTCTCCCACCAATGAGAATGGGAAAGTATGAAAAAGATAAACTCTGTTATCTCGGTAAATTCCTGTTGTTATTTGATCCTGGAGTGATACCCCCTGAGTTTGGATCCTCCCTACTAATATGCACAATACCTTGGATAAATTTAGTTCACACATCACAGATGGACCACTGCAATTAAAAGGACAACTGGCACCCACATTTACATTAACAGAGAAGATGGTGAACCCAGTTTCTGTTAATTTTCTATCAGGAAATTGTCTCTATGAAGGTTTTCTTACATGATGGGAAAGAGAGAGTGAGTAAGGCTGAATTTTGCTTTGGGACTATACCTTGAGAAATACTAGAACTGGTTGAAGCAGAGAATTAACATTTATTTTATTTAATGTTGTCAGAAGAGGTTCATTGAATTTTATTCTTAGATCAAGAAGTTTGGGACATGGGGGGGGCTGGTTGAGGGAGGTGTAGAGATTGAGCAAAAAAAGAGAGAAAAGAAAACTTATAGACATAGATAATAGTGTGGTCATTGCCCAAGGGCGGGGGAGGTGGAGAACAGCACAGAGTGAATAAATGGTGATAAACAAAAACTTGAAACGGGGTAAATGGGGTAGGGGTGAGCATACAGTATGATGCACAGAGATGTGTTATATAATTGGGCACTTGAAACCTGTAGAATTATGTTCACCAGTATAACCCAATAAATTCAATTTAAGAAGAAAGAATTTTGGGATATAAATATATCCTAAGAAACCCCATTTATCAGGCTTTTGATGGCTCAACTCTACATCCTTGGTGAAATGACAAGACTTGTTTTTTTCTTCTTGTTGTTTTTTGAAAGAGAGAAAGAGAGAGAGAAAGAGAGAGAGAGGCAGGAAGGGAGAGAGATGAGAAGCATCAAATCATAGTTGTGTCACTTTAGTTATTCATTGATTGCTTCTCATAACATCTCTTTCCCAGAGGGCTCAAGCTGAATTGAGACCCCTTGCTCAAGCCAGCAACCTCGGGTACAAGCCAGTGACCTCGGGATTTTGAACCTGGGATCTCAGTGTCCCATGTCAATGCTCTATCCACTGTACCACCTCTGGTCAAGTGACAATACATTTGAACATGTTAACCTTGAAACTTCAGGGGAGAACAATTCAAGTACTTCTAATTTATTTACTTATTTGTATTCAGAGGAAATACAAATTTGTAGAAATTGTAGATATTTCATGGGAATGAATTCTAAACATTAGAAGAGAGCCCTAGATTTTTTTAGTGCATACAAATCATTCCTTAATAGGAATGCTCTTGGAATGAAAAGTTTAGTATATATAGAACTACAGAATATCATCTCTAACACTGTGACTGTTGGGGTTAAAAGTGTATTGTATCCACAGGGAAGAAGAAAATTTGAAGTTTTAGAGACAGGGATATGCCTGGTAGACTAAAACTATGAATATATACTGTAGGTTTAATAACAAAGCCTATTGATATTAGTTCTATAATTAAGAGGGAGAAGAATTGAACTGAGACCAGTATCATGCATATAAATGTTTTATAGAAGAAACATTTATTAAAATGTTTTTTAATTTCCTTTGGTGTTAGAGGTAAAAAGCCCACAATTCAGGCTTGCAAGCAGACTATCAGTAAAACTTACATATAGTACACACACATATATGGCTCATTACTGGAAAAAACAAAATACCCAGCCTGGTGAAGGGTTACTGATTCCAGGCTGTGTCTGGAATAGCCAGTATTACTAAAACCTGAGGATTATTGTGCAAGGTGGACACAGGTGCTGGTATCATTCATCAGACTACTTTTCCTCATCAGTGAGATGATGCTATCTTTTGTGCATGAACTTCTGTTTTCATCGGTGTTCTGTAAGGAACCCTTGTGGAAAGGAAAGGACTGGCTCATCTAAGTGTAGGCTGTCTGTGATATAATGCAATCCCTGTATACTCTGTGTTTGGTGTTTTGCCTGTGGCATTTCAGCTCCCTATCGTGGATTTTTTTCTCTTCTCTGTACTTGACGATTGCATGAAGCATTTTTGGTAATGAGACTTAAATCTTTGTTTTGGACAAATGCCACCATCCTTAAGTATATGTTTTTCAGCTTGGATTATTGTCACACTTATTTTATGAACATTTGTCTGCACTAAGATGTAATTTTGTTTTTTTGTCCAAGGTCTGTGACAGATTCTAATCCTTCCCCCTCTGGCTTTATTTTTTGTCTTTATATAGGGAACACTCATCAGTGGCTGAAATATCTTTGGCACACTCTTAGATCTTGATGGCTTTCTTGCCTCTAAGCCATTTGTGACTGCTTGGAAGCACGTAGACAGTTTTTATTCCTCAGCTCTAATGGATTAAGCCATAGTTCATATTCTTAAAAAAAAAATCCTTTTGAGTTACTTTATGCTGTGCTGTCTTCAGACTTTTATTCTCCCTTCTTTAACTTTCTATAGTCAGGCAAAGCCTGGGGGAGAGGAGAGAAGAGTGATTGACCTCTAAACTGTTTACATAATGAAACTAGCTGAACTCTTTTTATGAATCTCTTTGATTATGAAAGTAATATATAAATATATATACTAAATAAAGCTAGAAAATAGAGAAAAAGCTACAGAACCCAATAGCCAGAGAAAATGTTATTAGTTTTAGTATCTTTTTATTTTTCTAATCTCTTTTTATTTGATTAAACTGGATAATCACTTAATAGCAGCTAGGGTTACAACTCAGATTTGTAACCAGCTTTTAAATTTGATATTACATCATAAACATGTTGATATCAACTCCATAAACATCTGTAATTGCTTCAAGACACTAAGTCATAGAGATATAGCATAATTTAACAGCTCCTATATGTTGAACACTGTGTTCCAAATTTTCATGAGTGTGTGTAATGATGTAATGATTATCTTTGTTCTTTGTGCATAATTTTTTTAAAAATTGTTTTCTAAGTTGGTAGTTTACTGCCTGGAACTTGACTCAAAATGTCAGAAGAAGCCTTGCCAAGCCAACACAGTGTTAAAATATAAATATTTAAAGTACAAAAACATGGAAATATGAATAAACATTTACGGAACCATGGTATATTTAACAAAACTAAGAAAATTGATGTGGTGCCATAATTGACTCAAGTATAGATAGATTTCTCCCAAGTTGCCCCAGATTTACTAGTATATTATTTTCTGTTCTAGGATGCAATGAAGGATACTAGATGGCATTTAGGATTAGACTTTTAGAACATAATGACTGTCATTTTTTTCAGAAAGGGAGCTGCCTTGAATGTTTTCTGGGTCGTTGCATTGTTATGTCTTCCTATTACCCTGACTCATAAATGGCAGCCTTGCTGTGCTGTGCGACTCTTGAGTCACACTTTCCAACCTGTCTTCCTCCTGGAAATATTTGACTATAATTATCATGTTCCTTACACATTCTTTTTCTTCAGTCTCATCATTCTGAATTCCTTGAATTTTTCTTCTACGATCTGTTCCTCATGTGATCTGGCTTCTTGTGTGATGCTATTTTGCAAGGCCTCCTAACTGATTGTGTGCAGCTTGTCAGAACCTCACTGATGGTCTGCTGTCTGGAACTGGATCAACACTCAGGAAGTCTCACCAACACAAAGTGCATTAGAATTTTCACTCCGATTATCTTCAATACTTGGCTTTTTGACACAGCTCATGGCTATGATGCCTCCTTTAGTAGCTGTATTTCTTTGTTGACTCAACACTGAATGTCTTCAAATTAAATGTTAACACCAAATAAAAAGTTGATATTAGCCTGACCAGGCGGTGGTGCAGTGGATAGAACGTCAGACTGGGATGCGGAGGACCCAGGTTCGAGACCCCGAGGTTGCCAGCTTAATTGCGGGGCCCATCTGGCTTGAGCTAAAGCTCGCCAGCTTGAACCCAAGGTTGCTGCCTCGAGCACAAGGGGTTACTTGGTCTGCTGAAGGTCCACGGTCAAGGCACATGTGAGAAAGCAATCAATGAACAACTAAGGTGTTGCAACGAAAAACTAATGATTGATGCTTCTCATCTTTCTCTGTTCCTGTCTGTCTGTCCCTATCTATCCCTCTCTCTGACTCTCTCTCTGTCCCTGTAATAAAAAAAAAAAAAGTTGATATTAATATGAGGAAATGTGTATGATGGAGCATGAATTTGAATATTCCTTAATCAAATGAAATAAAGTGTGTGTGTTATGTATCCCATTCTTCACCCATGTATTCTCAGAGGGAGTGATTAGTGAAAAAAATCCTCTGCCTTACAATGGTTTGTGGCTCTCCAAAGCTTGCACTTACCAAACAAAATCTTATATTTTAGTATTTAATTTCTCTCAGGGAGAAATTAAGTCAAATTAAAATGTTCTTCTTAGGGCAGGTGATAATAAAAATTACACAGTTATTATCAATAGATTGTCCCAATCTGACAAAATAATTTTAATTTTATGAAGACTTAAACGTACAAATACCTTTACTATGAATTGATCCAAATCATCAGTAAACAATAAACATATTGGAAGCACCTTGGTTATAAACACCTTGACTATCCTCAAAATTGAGAGTTAGTGGTTTAGAATGATTATTCACAAATCAAAGGTTCTTCCTCATGGATAACATGATATTGTTTTGAGTTCAAAAATACGATATAATGGGGAGCCATCCTCAGCGCCTGGGGCCAATGCGTTCAAACCAATCAAACCATGGCTGCAGGAGGAAAAGAGGGAGAAAGAAGGGGAGGGGGGCAAGTAAAGAAGCAGATGGTTACCTTTCCTGTCTTCTCCTGTGTGCCCAGACTGATAATCAAACCCAGGACATCCGCAAGCCGGACCGATGCTCTACCACTGAGCCAACCAACTTGTGCCACTTATATTTCAATAAATCTTCTTTAAACAAAAAACAAACAAACAACCCCCCCCCCAATAATATAATAAAAGACTCTGGTAAAATGTTTTAATAGAATAAAGACAGATTAGGGTCAATAGTATTTCCTTGGTTTATCAGTTTAATAACCAAAATTGAGGGAAATCAGTTTGAAACAGCTATTAATAAATCTCTTCCAGTTCCTAATTCTTACTGAATTATCTTTGGAAGCTTATAATTTATTTGGAAGCTTATCATTGTCATCGTCATTATCATCATTACATTTTATTGAGCAATTAGTATGTGCAGGTTCATTGTAATTGCCTTACTTTCATCACCATTTTTAATCTTCACAAAAAAATTCTGTGAGGTAGGTATTAATATCCTCATTTTATCAAAAAAGAAACTGTTGCTAAGTAAAATTTCAAGGCCATATTTCCCTTAAAGGATGGAAGTAGTATTAGAGGCTTGCCTGATTAAAAAACTCATGTAAGCATTGCCTCTCATTCATACTTTTATTTTTTTTCATAGTTACTAATATGTTCTAGACTTCATTGGATTGGTATAATCCCTGGGATCTACTTTATTCCCTGTTTGAAAATTTGGATATTATTTTTTCAATCTCTACTCTGATTTCTTGGGAAGCACTACTTCTTTAAACATATTCTGCATGTTCCTTTAGCAAATTGGCATGGTATGGATTTGGCCTTGAAGAATTAACCGGGCTTTGGTCAATGTGTGAGGTAGGTAGACTTTGGGAACAAGAAGATGCCTTTAAGACAGCTATAGGTTGGTAGAATTCAGGATGGTTCTTGCAGGTATGGAGCCCTCTGACCAATCTGGGCCACTGACTCCATCATGGCTGTTTTCTCTTAGAACTGGGGTTTCTAACCCTGGCTGGTTAGCTCAGTTGATTAGAAAGTTACCCTGAAACACCAACGTTGAGGGTTCAATCCCCAGTCAGTGAATCTTAAAACAGAAAATCATTAAAATATATAGATGGATTCACATGTTTTGATAGAAAGGGCAATAGCTCTTTGATTTTTTTTCTAGTTTTTAAAAAATTTTTTAAAATCTTTCTCAGGGACAGAGAGAGAGTCAGAGAGAGAGATAGATAGGGACAGACAGGAACGGAGAGAGATGAGAAGCATCAATCATTAGTTTTTTGTTGCCGTTGAGATACCTTAGTTGTACATTGATTGCTTTCTCACATGTTACTTGACCATGGGCCTTCAGCAGACCAAGCAACCCCTTGCTGGAGCCAGTGACCTTGGGTCCAAGCTGGCGAGCTTTTGCTCAAGCTAGATGGGCCTGCGCTCAAGCTGGTGAGCTCCGGGTCTCGAACCTGGGCCTTCCGCATCCCAGTCCGATGCTCTATCCACTGTGACAACCCCTGGTCAGCTCTTTGATTTTTTTAATTGGTGGAAAAATACAAAAGAAGTATAGAGAATAAATATCAATGTACTCAACTCCAAAAGTAAATAAATGCCAACATTTTATCAGATTTGCTTTAGTTTTTTTTTAAGTACTAAAACATCACAATAAAGTTGAACACTACTTTGCTCACCTCCACATTCAATTTACTTCCTTCCTTCCCCAGAAGCAAGAACTATCATGAATCTGTCATGTAAAAGCATAAATGCATATATATTCACAACCAATACATAACTGATATTATAGAATGTACATAAATGGTATCACATGGTACATAACCCTCTGTGATTTTTTTCCACTCAACATTATGTTGTTAAAGTTTATTTTTGTTGATATATAAAAAAATATAGTTCAGTCCAGTGGTTCTTAACCTGGGTTCTATCGAACCCTAGGGGTTCAATGAGTCGGTCTCAGGGGTTTGGAGAAAGCTCTGCTGCGGAGGCCAGAATAAAATAATACCGTAATTTGTTGTGAGTTCATGCACTTTGTTGGTTTTGTTCTTTGAGCAAGGTGATGTTCATGCACGGCTCATTTTGTGCACCAGTAAAAAAACATACACCTATGTCTTGAATTTGGAAAAAAAACTCATATTTTATTTATCACTAAAGAAGGGTTTGGTGAATGCGCATATGAAACTGGTGGGTTCGGTACCTCAAAAAAGGTTAAGAACCACTGGTTCACTCATATAAATTGTGTTATGATATTATATAACACTTATATACCAATACTTACTTATCTGTTTTCCTTCTGATGGGCATTTGGGATAATTTTAGTATTTTGTGATTACAGACAGAGTTTCCTTCTAGAACATAGGTTAATAATATCACCAGAGTTATGAACCTAGAGTTGGAGCTTCCTGGGTTCCAATTATTATGTTGGGCTGTCCACTTCCAAGGGTCCAATTATTATAAAACAGATCTCCAAAGTCATTAAACTAAATCATCCTTGTATTTACAATGTTTGACAATTCCTGTTTTCCCTTATCTTGGCCAACAGGAATGTCTGACTTTCAGTGTTTGTCCTACTGAGAAATGTTAAATGGAAGTTCAGTGTGGTTTTGTTTTATTTTCCTGTTATTAGCATTTTCATGTACTAATTATCTATTCATGTTCTTCTGTGAATATAAATAAGAAACACTTGTCCTCTCAGTAAAGTGGCCTTACTTGTACTGATGTTTTAGTTTAAATTTAGTCAAATTAATCAAGCCTTTATGATTTCTTCTCTTTGTATCTTGTTAAGGAGTTCCCCTTTACTTTCCAAGGTCATGTAAATACTGTTAATTTTTTTTCAGTCAATCGGAATTTATTTATTTATTTATTATTTATTTATTTATTTATTTATTTATTTTGTAACAGAGACCAAGAGAGGGACAGATAGAGACAGACAGACAGGAAGGGAGAGAGAGGAGAAACATCAATTATTTGTTGCAGCACTTTAGCTGTTTATTGATTGCTTTCTCATATGTGCCTTAACTTGGGGGCTACAGCAGACAGAGTAACCCCTTGCTCAAGCAAGCAACCTTGGGCTCAAGCCAATGACCTTTTGGCTCAAGCCAGCGACCATGGGGTCATGTCTATGATTCCACACTCAAGCCGGTAACCCCGCACTCAAGCTGGTGAGTGCTCAAGCCAGAAACCTCAGGGTTTTGAATCTGGGTTCTCTGTGTCCCGGTCCAATGCTCTATCCACTGCGCCACTGCCTTGTCAGTCTGGAATTTATTTTTTGAACGATGTTAGGTGAGAGCCAATGATATTTTTCAGCTATGGAAATTTCCATATAGAAGTTACATTGTCACAGCTCCCCAGCTCCCCTTATTAAATAGTCTTTCCTTCCTTCAATGATTTATAATGCCTCATTTACTTTATACCAAGGACTCATACTTGGGTCTATTTCTGGTGTTTTTAATCTATTTCATTAATTTATTTGTCTATGTCTGGACTGTTATTATTTATCTTACTTGCTATATTACTTTACAGTAAGTCTATGTAGCTTGTAAGATAAGTTTTTTTCTTTTCAGAATTATCTTGATGACATTGTGGCATTTTGTTCTCCTGATTAGAATTTTATAGCACTTACAAGTTAATTTGATAAGAATATTGTACTATTTCTTCCTTCACATTCACCCTTTTTAAAGAAATAAACATTATAATAAAGTTGAATTCTTTTCTTTCTTACTTTCCTAATCTGCAAGATTGACTTTACCAAAGAACCCTTCTGGATCTTAGCTTCTTGATCTGTAATATGATAATGATAAGAGTATCATTATAAAATTATTATAAGTAATTAATATATTTAGTACATAGTCTCTGTAATAGGCTATTAAATAAATAAATACACTATTTAAAGAGTTAAGAGATAGAATAATATCCATTAAAAAAAGCAAGAAATTATGGAATAAAAACAATTTAGATGTAAATACTGGACATAAAAAAATCTTGACATAGAAAAAATGAAATCAGAAATTTTGGAAATGTTAGTATATTTTCTGAAATTTAAAGTACAAATCAATATATAGAATAAACTCTAGACTGGGAACTCTTATTTTTTATTTTTATGACAGAGACAGAGTCAGAGAGAGGGATAGATAGGGACAGACAGACAGGAAGGGAGAGAGATGAGAAGCATCAATTTTTTTTGTTGTGGCACTTTAGTTGTTCACTGATTATTTTCTTATATGTGCCTTGACTGTGGGGCTACAGCAGACTGAATAACCCCTTGTTCAAGCCAGTGACCTTAGGCCCAAGTTGGTGAGCTTTACTCAAATCCAATGAACCTGAGCTCAAGCTTAACCTGGGAACTCTTTACTTATAATTGATGAATTCAGGTATAGAATAGTAGAAATCACATAGAAAGCTATAGAGCTAAAGACACAAAAAATATGAATGAAATGACATGAAATTCAGGCAAAGAGTTTCCAACACATATTAAATAGGAAATAAAGAAGTATAAAATAAATAAAATGGTATATGGCAGAAAATCAATATTAGGGGCAATAATACCAGAATATAAGAACTATAGAAAAACATGAGTTTTAAGATTACAAGGACTTATAGAGTGTTGAACAGGATGAAATAAACTCACAACTAAACATATTAATAGAGACTCTAGAACATGAATAAAGAGAAATGTTAAAAGTTAATAGGAAAGTGCCTGACCAGGCAGTGGCGCAGTGGATAGAATGTCGGACCGGGATGTGGAAGACCCAGGTTAGAGACCCCAAGCTCGCCAGCTTGAGCGCGAGCCCATCTGGCTTGAGCAAAAGCTCGCCAGCTTGGACCCAAGGTCGCTGGCTCCAGCAAGGGATTGCTCGGTCTGCTGAAGGCCCACGGTCAAGGCACATGTGAGAAAGCAATCAATGAACAACTATGGTGTCGCAACGGCAACGAAAAACTAATGATTGATGCTTCTCACCTCTCTCCGTTCCTGTCTGTCTGTCCCTATCTATCTCTCTGACTCTCTCTCTGTCCCTGTAAAAAAAAAAAACCCAAAACCCAAAAGTTAATAGGAAAGTAATTAGATTGGCAAAAGACCTTTCATTAATAATGAAATGCTAAAAGGCAGAATAATACCTTCAAAGTTATGAAGGAATTTTCATTGTCAACCTAGAATTCTATACCCAATTATACTATGATACAAGAGAGAAAAAAATAAAGATATTTTCAGAAATATCAAAAATATGAACATCTACCTTTTATAGACTCTTGAAGAGTTTCTAAAGGATGTACTTTAGCAAAAAGAGAAATACATTCAGAATGTAAAAAAAAGGCAAAGATAGTAAAATATATTGATAAATCTAACAAAATAATTTTAAGAAGTTTAAAAAAATGAAACTTTCCTGACCTGTGGTGGCGTAGTGGATAAAGTGTTGACCTAGAACACTGAGGTCACCGGTTTAAAACACTGGGATTGCCCAGTCAAGGCACATATGGAAGTTGAAGCTTCCTGCTCCTCCCCCTGCCTTTCTGTCTCTCTCTCTCTCTCTCTCTCTCTCTCTCTCTCTCTTGCGCTTTCTCTTCCCATCTTTCTAAAATGAATAAATAAAAAATAAAAATAAAAAGATGAAACTAATATAAAGAAGTCATGGATTTTAGTGAGGAGATAATACATGTAGGACTTTCTCTACTTCAAGATGGGGAAGGATGACAACCACTTGAAATAGGGCCAGAGGTACTCTAACAAACCATAGCCATAGGTGTGGTCTTATTAGTAACCTTCTTTCATGTGGTAAGCCCATCTCTGGATTGTTGTCATGCACAGGGTGCTTTTGAGTCACATCACTCTTCAGGAGTTAAACTCTTTTGTCTTAATCATCTGTAGCTGCTATCTTAAAATATCGTAGACTAGTCTGACCTGTGGTGTTGCAGTGGATAAAGTGTTGATCTGGAACACTGAGGTCACCAGTTTCAAACCTTGGGCTTGCCTGGTCAAGGCATCTATCTATGGGAGTTGATGCTTCCTGCTCCTCCCCCCTTCTCTCTCTCTCTCTCTCTCTCTCCCTTCTCTCTAAAATAAATAAACTCTTAAAAATTATATCATAGACTGGTAGCTTAAACAACAGACATTTTTCTCCCTCATAGTTCTGGAGGCTGGGAAGTCCAAGATCAAGGTGCTTGCAGATTTAAGTCTTGGGAAGGGCTGGCTCCTGGTTTACAGATGGTCACCATCTCACTGTGTGTTCACGTAACTTCTTTGTGTGCTCCTGGAGAAAGTGAGTGCTGGTCTTTCTTCCCCTTCTTAGAAAAACACTAATCCTATTATGGGGACTATACCCTCATGGACTCATCTGAATCTATTTATCTCCCAAAGGTTCTACTTCCTAATATCATCATATGGGGGATTAGGGCTCCAACATAAGAATATTTTGGGGACACATATATTCAGTTTATCACATCCTTTGAGAAGTAAAATTCTTAAAAAATTATATATATATAATTATATAATTCTAATCTTCTCTGCCCATTTCTTGATCCATAGGTTCATGGCTTCAGCACCTGTTCACTACCATATCATTCCTGGAAATGTTTATCTTGCTTGTGAGCAAGTATTACCTTACTTAAAAAAATTTTAAACTATTTATTACCATGTTAAGAGTATAAGGATGAATTCCAAGCCAAAATATATAGTATCATGCATGTTTTATTGAATAAAAACCACCCAAAACCTGGGAGAGATTATTTGTGGTCAGCTAAAAATTACCACCACCTGCTTCCACAGACTCCCTTTATCATTAAGGAGAGGCCAAGAGTAACATTTCCCAGAATCCCCTTCTCTCTATGAGCCTAGGGTAGTGTCAGTCAATGAGAGGCATTAGCATGAGATTAGAAGGCAGGTGGACAGGAGAAACTCTCTGGAAGCAGTGTGGTTCTCAGCAGCTTCAGGGCACTGTCTAGTGAATGACCCTCCTTGGTACTGTAGGCAACTGAGATAGCCACTGGTATCCTTTAGAGAATCTCTCACTCCAGAGCTGCTGGCTGAGATAGGTGATTGAAATTTCTCAAAATCTTCTGATATTTAAAACAGCTTTCAAGTAAGCTCTTCAGAACCTCTTATGATGTCGATGCAAGCTGAGATAATCAAAAATGGCCTCCTTGACTTTTGCTCCTAGCCCTGCAAACAGATTCGAAAGCCTCAAATGTCCTTTAAATCCTATACTACTTGGAGTAGATTGAGGAATGTGGTAACTGGTCTCCAAGATGCCCCCTCTCCACCCCAAATGATTTCTCCTAGTGTTTGTGATTTTGTGGAGTCCCTTCACAGACTGAGTTAGGATGGCCTTGTGTAATCCACATAATTAGGTGGAAGACATGGTGTGTGACTTCTGAGGTTAGATCAGGCATGGCCAACATAGGGCCCGCGGGCCGGATTCAGCCTGCGTAATGAGTTTATGTGGCCTGTGATTAAATTTTTAATATTCTCTGCTATTTAATCTCAGCTACTGCCTGACCAGGTGGTGGCGCAGTGGATAGAGTGTCGGACTGGGATGCGGAAGACCCAGGTTCAAGACCCTGAGGTCTCCAGCTTGAGCGCAGGCCCATCTAGCTTGAGCAAAAGCTCGCCAGCTTGGACCCAAGGTCGCTGGCTCCAGCAAGGGGTGGCCTGGTCTGCTGAAGGCCCGCAGTCAAGGCACATGTGAGAAAGCAATCAATGAAAAACTAAGGTGTTGCAATGGCAACGAAAAACTAATAATTGATGCTTCTCACCTCTCTCCGTTCCTGTCTGTCTGTTCCTATCTATCCCTCTCTCTGACTCTCTCTCTGTACCTGTAAAAATAAAAAAAAATAAAAAAATAAAAATCTCAGCAAATCAGCTGACCTGTGGTGGTGCAGTGGATCAATCATCAACCTGGAACGCTGAATTCACTGGTTCAAAACCCTGGGCTTGCCCGGTCAAGGCCCGTATGGGAGTTGATGCTTCCTGTTCCTCCCTCCCTCCCTTTCTGTCTTTCTCTCTCTCTCTCTCTCTCTCTCTCGTTATCTCTTTTCTCTAAAATGAATAATAAATAAAAATAATTAAAATCTCAGCTACTCAGAAGCAGAAGCGTCTTTGATTTTTGGAAATCGAGATATTTAAGAAGATAGTGATATGCGGAAAAGAATTCTGCATGTGACTAATCTAGGGTTAACTTCCAATAATTGATCAAATGGAATCGCAATACTTCTTTATTTTTTTAAAAAAATCCATTATAAAGATTTACAACCTTTGTACTCGTCTGTACTCAATATGAACTGTTTGACGTTTAGCAGTGATGTGAAACCCACATTCTTTTAGGTGGAGTTTGCCTGTGCTCACCCAAGGTCAAACAATTTGTTATTTTTGTGGTCAAGTCTGCTGAATCAAGTAGCATTGTAGCATAGACAATAGCTGCAGTTGATAACTGAAAAGATGTCCAGGCTGTCTGTAAAATGAAATAATTGTTTTATTTGCAATATAACCCCTTCAAGCTCATTCTATTCATTAAATGTTGTTTCTATTGATTGCAATACAGTTTGGATATTTATACGGTATGTAATTATATTTTTATTAAAAATATTTTTATTAAAATAATATTGTATATTAAAAGTTTTTTCACTCACATTTATTCATAAACAAATTACATAATAAAATTTTGTTTACTTAAATGAATCATTTTTGTATTTAACATTTTTTAATTTTAATATTTTGTCCAGCCAGTGATAAAAGTTTTCTTTCTAATCTGGCCTGGGGGCAAAAACTGTTGGCCATGCCTGGGCTAGATCATAAAAGGCATTGTGGCTTCCACCTTGGCCTTTTAAGAGAAATGCTCCGGGGGAAGCCAGTTTTTAAGACATGAGGACCATTCAAACAGCGCTCTGGAGAGGCCTACCCAATGAGGAACTGAGGCTTCCCACCAATAACCAGCACCAACTTGCCAGTGGTGTGAGTAAGCTGCTTAGAGAGGCCCTAGAGTTCCAGGATATTCTTCAGATGATTTAAACCCTTCTTGACCTCTTGAGGTACTCTAGGCTAGAATTGCCCAGTTGATCACATTTTTGGCCCATAGAAACCATGACAGATAATAAATGATTATTGTTGTCATATATCACTAAGTTTTTTTGGTGATTATGATGAAATAGATAATACAGTAGCTTCTATTTTCCTACCAAACCACCATTAAAATTTTTTCATTCTCATTCTTTCTAAACTGTCTTATGTACCTATACGGTCACTGAACAAAGGTAGTTCGACCCATTGCCATTTTCTTTCCTGGAATTATTTGACAAGCCCAGGCAGCTTGTGTTTTTCAAACTGGTTGCCAGTTTCCAGCTGCAAGAGTTGTTTATATCTCCTAAGATTATCAGCCTGCCCATTCTTTGCAAGAACATGACAAGTTTGATCCTGGCCGCTTGGCCCAAAGGTAGAAGAACATCGGCCAGCATGTGGATGTCCCGGGTTTGATTCCCCATCAGGGCACACAGAAGAAGCAACCATTCACTTTTCCATCCCTTTCCCTCCCCCTTCTCTCTCTCTATTCTCCTACATCCAGGACTTGATTGATTGGCATAGGCCTGGGGCACAGAGGATGGCTCTCTGGAGTTTCCCCCTCGCCTCAGATGTTAAAAATAGCTCAGTTGCAAGCAACCCCAGATGGGCAGCGCATTGGCCCCAGTGGGGGCTTGCCAGGTGGATCCTGACCTGGGCGCATGCAGGAGTCTGTTTCTCTATCTCCCCTCCTAAACAAAAAGAAAAAAAAATGACATTTGACAGTGGTCAGAATGTAACTGGTTGAATTCCATCTCTACAATTTTCTGGCTACATTATCTTGAGCAAATTTCTAAAACTTTCTAATTTTTAACTTTCTTAACTATTAATATGAATAATAGTACTTACCAAAGAGGTTCATAGCAAGTTAAAATTTAAAAATATATTTAAACTTACAACACAGGGTCTGGCACAAATCATCCTTTATTAATGGTTTCCATGATGATGATGATGATGATAACAAAGTGTAGACTTTGGTATTTGGTATTCAAAGCCTCCCACAAGATCCTTCCTGCTTCAATGATCTATTATTGTAAAACATACCACTTCAAAAATTTGTATTTAAGAGCAAGACTCACTTATTGCCTCTTACAATTTGGTGGGTTTACTAGGATCAGTTGGATGTCTTCTGCTCCATCTGGTATCAACTGTAGTCGTCTGGGGGCTTGGCTGAGTTGAAATATGCAAGATGGTTCACTCTCATGGCTGGGAGTTCAGTTGGGGCTTTGCTTGGGCTTCCCATAGCATGGTGGCTAGATTCAAAGAAGCAAAGTCTCAAGAACAAAAGTTCCAAGAAGCAAGAAATTAAAGATATTCATTCTTTGAAAGACTAGTTCCAAAACTAGCATATTATTTTTGCTTGCTATGTTCTATTTGTTAATCAGTCAGGAAACCAGCCCAGATTCAAAAATAAGAGAGGTAAAGTCTACTTCTTGATAGGGACAGTGACAAAAAATTTGCCATTGTCTTTAATGTACCACATTCCCCCATTCCCTTTACAAATATTTCCCATAGGATCCTTAAGGGTATCCTATGAACCAAAGTAAATCTATTAGGTTTTCGGAAACATGACTGGTTGTTCCCTGTCTCTCTGTTCAGAGAAAGCCCAACCCTCTACATAAAGCTTCCCCTCCCAAACCCCTAGGACTGACTGTTGGCATTAGCTATTGATAAGTGACTCCTGTGCAGTTTTATGTATGACAACACATGTACTTGTTATTTGACACTTTCTGGACTTGATTACTTATTTTGTGAGTAGTTTCCCATTGAGTGGATAATATATGTCTTGGCTTTCTGTATAAGCCTGGTACAGGTCATACAATTAATTCGTGCTTAGTAAGTACAGTATTTTCTGATTTGAATAATACACTGTAGGGAGACAGTGGTGGGAGGGAACCGGCATTTATTAAAAACAGAGTCAAGCAAAATGCTAAATTTACATGTATCATTTCCTATTTTTCATAACCATCCTATAATTAGCATTATCATTCACTAAATGCAGGCCTGTTTGATGCCAAGACCCTTATCTTTCATTGGTATTGTTCTGCCTGAAACGCCCTTGAAAGAACACTATCTGGGTGAAAAGGGGAAACTTATGTAACTACGGACTGTGGTTTCTAGAGCATTTGAACCATAAACTCCCCTTGGAAGAGGACATGCTCACCCCAGCCTCCCTGTGTGCAGGCATTTACCACCGCCTGGGACCACAGCTAAACATTAACCCACTCGGCCTCTGATGTCTTTCCTTTCCAACTCCCACTGCTGCTGGTGGCTTTGGTCATAGCCCCTCTCCATTTTAAACAGCTTCTGGGCTTCAGGATGACATGTTTGGAAACACTGTGGCATATTTGTGGTGATTAAACTTTACAGAAACAGTCCTAGTGGCTCCAGCATTACCCAGGAGCCCTCCTTAGGCCTCCAGCTGAGGAATCTCAAGAGAGTGCTTGTGGCTCCTTCTCCCCAGCCTTGGAAAGGAGCAAAACTGCTGGCCAGGCATTTCCAGAGGGTTTCGAGGGGATCAAAGAGAGAAAAGCAAACACTGAGGAAAAATGTGCTATTTATTCTTGGAACAAAGTTACATTGGCAGCTTTTTCCTCTCCAGTAATACTAGTGTTCCTGAAAGGATTACACACGCGTTTGCTTCCTCCCATAGGATTTAACCACCGCTCCACTGGTGACCTGCAACTCCCATCTCCTGCTCCCTCCCAACCCGGCGTGCAGTTTTCTCACAGACTGGGCAAAAATTAAAGAGATTAAAATCACCCATGAGAGAAAGTGGGTTAGTGCAGCTGCTGCAAATGCCCGCATCAGCAATCCAACAGAGCAGTCCCAGGCCATGTGAGTGGTGTTCCAGGACCACCGATGGGAGGATAGGAAGTTTTAGGCCGCTATCCAGGGCAGGAATGAGAAGGCTAAGGCTGAGTGAGGAGAGCTGGCAAGAGAAGTTGTCTGTCTCTGGGATAGCAATTTCATTCATATTTTTTCATGGACTGTTAGGCAGATAAAATATATTATGCTCACTTTGTTAAAGATGGCGCTGCCTACGTGCAAGTTTTAAGAGGAAGCTTTTCCCCACACCCTTGACTTATTGGATGATGTGGGGAGGTGCACTCTCATGAGAAATCCTCCCATTATGCCTCAGATAAGTGACTTTGTATCAGAGACTTCCTTGTTTGTAGATTGGATTAAAGATTTGGAATTCTACACTAAAAAGTGGGGCAGGCCGGGAGCTTGTTCACTCTTGGGTCCTGAGGTTAGTATTAGAGAGGAGAGCAGATTAAGGCCACATGGAGGCCAGGAGAAGCAGCCGAGATGGCGGAGTGCTGAGGAAGAAACCAATTTGTGTAGAGTTTACGCAGGGAGAAGGAAGAAGATGGGGAACAGAGGTGAATAAGTCTGGTGAGCTACAAACCTTTGATGCTAGGAAACTCGGATAAGTCAGTAGCTTTGTGAGCACTGAATGAGTGGGTTTTGGAGCCCAGTGTGTGTTTTTACTTGCCTGCCGGGTGCAAGCTAGTATTAAAGCTGATGACTCACCAGTTCTTGGCACCGTTGTTTCATTACCGACTGTCCGAATCAAATGGGAACCTGCAATGGCCAGGCGGCTGTGATAATGGCTGCGACTACTGGCCATTGTTGGGCAGATAAAATATATTATGCTCACTTTGCTAAAGATGGCGCTGCCCACATGGAAGTTTGTTGATATTAATGTGTGTTCTGGAACAGGCTGTGGGCAAGCTGGGTCATTGTAGCCTAAGGCTTAGTTTTAAGAGTAAGCTCTTCTCCACACCCTTGACTGATTGGATGATGTAGGGTGGTGCACTCTCCTGAGGAATTCCATTATACAGAGACTTCCTTGTTTGTATAATTGGATTAAAGGTTTTTATTCTATGGTATAAAGTGGGAGAGACCAGTAGCTTGATCTCTCTCTCTTTTGGTTCCTGAGTTCCTGAGGTTAGTATTAGAGAGGAGAGCAGATTAAGGCCATGTGGAGGAGAAGTAGCCAAGATGGCAGAGTGCTGAGGAAGAAGCCAGTTAAGAGTTTGTGCAGGAGGAGATGGGAAGCAGAGGTGAATAAGTCTGGTGAGCTAGAAACCTTTGATTCTAGGAAACTCGGATAAGTCAGTAGCTTTGTGAGCACTGAATGTGTGGGTTTTGGAGCCCAGTGTGTGTTTTTGCTTGCTCGCCGGGTGCAAGCTAGAATTAAAGCTGATGGCTCACCAGTTTGGGGCTCCTGTGTTTCATTACCAACTGTTCAAATCAAATGCAAACCTGCATGGGTCAGGCGGCTGTGATCCTGACCGCGACTACTGGCTTTACAGCCATACAGTCTTAAAAGATGAGCTGGTATTCTTCAGGGGAAGAGGGAGTGGAGTCGAGAACATTCTGTACAGTGGTACAGAAGCATGTAGAGCATGGCACGTTTGGGAGACTGTAAAGAGGTGGATACTCAAAGCATAAGACTGGTTGTTACTGGATAGGTTGGAGAGGCAGGCAGGGCCAACTGCAAGGGCTGAATATCTTGTGCACAGAAATCTGGACTTTATCCCGTAAGAAAGTGGTTGACTGTAAAGCCAGTGGCCAAGGCCACCATCACAGCCACCTGGCCAGTGCAGGTTCGCATTTGATTCGGACAGTCGGTAATGAAACAATGGAGCCAAGAACTGGTGAGCCATCAGCTTTAATTCTAGCTTGCACCCAGCAGGCAAGTAAAAACACACACTGGGCTCCAAAACCCACTCATTCAGTGCTCACAAAGCTACTGACTTATCCGAGTTTCCTAGAATCAAAGGTTTCTAGCTCACCAGCCTTATTCACCTCAGTTTCCCATCTCCTTCTCCCTGCACAAACTCTGCACAAACTGGCTTCTCCCTCAGCACTCTGCCATCTTGACTGCTTCTCCTGGCCTCTTCTACGTGGCCTTTCTCTGCTCTACTTTCTAATATTAATCTCAGGAACCGAGAGAGAGCAAACTCCCGGCCTGCCCCACTTTATAGTGTAGAAATCCAAACCTTTAATCCAATCTACAAACAAGGAAGTCTCTGATACAAAGTAACTTATCTGAGGCATAATGGGAGGATTCTTCATGAGAGTGCACCAACCCACATCATCCAATCAGTCAAGGGTGTGGGGAAAAGCTTCCTATTAAAACTAAGCCTTAGGCTATAACCACCCCTCCTGCCCACAGCCTGTCCCCCAACACACATCAATATCAACAGACTTCCATGTGGGCAGCGCCATCTTTAACAAAGTGAGCATAATATACTTTATCTGCCTAACATTGACCCTTGAAAAATTTTAGTGATGTGAACAGATGCCTTTGTTATGAAGCCAAGGCAGTTAAGGAAGGTCACAAAGAAGGGGTGATCACACCAGTGGGAGGGCTTTTGGAAATGGGGAAGTCCACAAATGAAAAGAGGACAGTCTGGGGAGAGGCCAACAGTGGAAACACTGCCAGAGGTCACCAACAAGAGCTCAGGGGCAGGAAGCCACTGGATTTTGAAATTTGGAGGCTACTGGTGATTTGAAGGAGGGCAGTATCAGTGGAGTGTTTGGAACAGAAACCAGACTACAGTAAGTTGAGGACTGAATGAAGGTTAAGAAAGTGAAGATAATAAATACACCTATTTGTTTGAGGTTTGGTTATGAAAAAAAAAAAAGATGGGAAATTATCTGTAAATGGGTACAGAATATGGATGATCTATTTAATAGCAATTTATTAATATGTTTTAAATGATGAGGCAGGTTTTGACACGTTCAAGGTCGAAGGGAAGTAGGCAGTGGAAGGATCAAAGACAAGGGATGAGGAAGTCTAGGGAGGAAGAAAGGTCCAGCAAGCAGGGGCCTGAGGCACAGATTAGCCTCCCTGATCTGACCAAACTTCTCATGTGCCCCAGAGGAGCTGGGTTTGAGGTCACATATCTGTGTGGAAGCTCTGTCACCCTATACATCTGTTGGGCATGGGCAGATAAAATATAATATGCTCACTTTGTTAAAGATGGTGCTGCCCACATGGAAGCCCGTCACCCAGGTGAAGTTATTTGCCCTTGTGCTTGGGATGGGTGTGGGGGAAAGGCTGTAATGTAAGCAGGCTGGGTTGTTATAGCCTAAGGCTTGGTTTTAAGAGTAAGCTTTTCCCCACACCCTTGACTAATTGGATGATGTAGGGTGGTGCACTCCTGAGGAATCCCATTATGCCTCAGATGGGTGACTTTGTATCAGAGACTTTCTTGTTTGTATAATTGGATTAAGGGTTTGGATTTCTATATTATAAAGTGGGACAGACCAGTAGCTGGCTCTTGGTTCCTGAGGTATTAGAGAGGAGAGCAGAGTAAGGCCACGTGGAGGCCAGGAGAAGCAGCCACAATGGCGGAGTACTGAGTGAGAAGCCAATTTGAGCAGAGTTTGTGCTGGAGAAGGAGATGGAGAACAGAGGTGAATAAGTCTGGTGAGCTAGAAACCTTTGATTTTAGGAAACTCGGATAAGTCAGTAGCTTTGTGAGCACTGAATGTGTGGGTTTTGGAGCCCAGTGTGTGTTTTTGCTTGCCCGCCATGTGCAAGCTAGAATTAAAGCTGATGGCTCACCAGTTTTTGGCTCCTGTGTTTCATTACCGACTGTTCGAATCTAATGCGAACCTGCACGGGTCAGGCGGCTGTGATCCTGGCTGCGACTACTGGCTTTACAACATCTCATTACAGTTAGTTCCCCCTTATCTGTGGGGAACATGTGTCAAGACCCCCAGTAGATGTCTGAAACTGCAGATAATACCCAATCCTTTGTATCCTGTTTTTTCCTATACATACTTACCTACGGTAATTTATAAATTAGACATAGTAAGAGATTAACAATGAGAACTAATAGAACAGTGTTGGGCAGATAAAATATATTATGCTCACTTTGTTAAAGATGGCGCTGCCAACATGGAAGTTCATTGATATTAATGTGTGTTTGGGAATAGGCTGTGGGCAGGCCAGGTCATTATAGCCTAAGGCTTAGTTTTAAGAGTAAGCTTTTCCCCACACCCTTGACTGATTGGATGATGTGGGGTGTTGCACTCTCCTGAGGAATCCCATTATGCCTCAGATGGGTGACTTTATCAGAGACTTCCTTGTTTATATAATTGGATTAAAGGTTTTGATTCTACACTATAAAGTGGGGCAGGCCAGGAGCTTGCCCTCTCGGTTCCTGCTATCACCATTGCAGGGGCCTCCCCGATCCCTTGCCCTCCATGGGAAAAGCTGGTTTTCTGCTTCTCCCTTGTCTTCTCTTGTGGCTTGCCTGTCTTGGTGACACACCAATAAACAGAATGGCCTACCATCCTCTGACTCTGCCATTTCTTCACCGTCAGCCCGAATCCAATGGGAACTTGCATGTGAATGGCCACGATGGCAGTTCCTGGTCTTACAGTTATAATGATATTCTGCAATAAGTTATATAAATGTAATCTCTCAAAATATCATACTGCACTAAACTCACTTAAAGGAAGCACTTTATGGCTTCTATTTGCATATCTAAATTACCAGCATCATTAGTCTTGCACTTTGGGGCTATTATCAACTAAAATAAGGGTTACTTAAACATAAGAACTGTCATATTGAGGCAGTCAATCTGAAAACCTTGGTGGCTTCTAAGTGGTTAAAGGGCAGGTAAGCATATACAGCCTGGATACCCTGGGCAAAGAGATGATTCACATCTTGGGTGGGACTGCATGAGATTTCATCATGCTGCTCAGAGTAACACACAATTTAAAACACGAATGATTTATTTCTGGGATCTTTTATTTACTATTTTGGAGCGTGGTTGGTCATGCATACCTGTGTAAAGCCAGTAGTCGTGGCCACCATCACAGCCGCCTGGCCCATGCAGGTTCACATTAGATTCGGACTGTCGGTAATGAAACAACGAAACCAAGAACTGGTGAGCCATCAGCTTTAATTCTAGCTTGCACCCGGCGGGCAAGCAAAACCACACACTGGGCCCCAAAACCCACTCATTCAGTGCTCACAAAGCTACTGACTTATCCGAGTTTCCTAGAATCAAAGGTTTCTAGCTCACCAGCCTTATTCAACTCTGTTCCCCATTTCCTCCAGCACAAACTCTGCACAAACTGGCTTCTTCCTCAGCACTCTGCCTTCTTGGCTGCTTCTCCTGGCCTCCACGTGGCCTTAATCTGCTCTCCTCTCTAATACTTCAGGAACCGAGAGAGAGCAAGCTACTGGTCTGTCCCACTTTATAGTGTAGAAATCCAAACCCTCAATCCAATCTACAAACAAGGAAGTCTCTGATACAAAGTCACTCATCTGAGGCACAATTGGATTCCTCAGGAGAGCTCACCATCCCACATCATCCAATCAGTCAAGGGTATGGGGAAAAGCTTACTCTTAAAACTAAGCCTTAGGCTGTAATGACCCGGCCTGCTTACATTACAGCCTTTCCCCCACACCCATCCTAAGCATAAAGGCAAATAATATCACCTGGGTGATGGGCTTCCATGTGGGCAGCGCCATCTTTAACAAAGTGAGCATATTATATTTTATCTGCCCAACAACCTGAAAGTGCAAAAAGGAAAAAAAAGACTACTGTACCAGTAAACCCTGCACTTCTTAAAGGTATAGTAAACCTTTAAAAATAAATCACGCATCACATTTTAAATACATTAACTGTACTAGCTAATTTAAAGGATCCCTAGTGTAGAGTTTCTGGTGAAGCAAATGAATCAGACTTCCATTTATGACCTCTTCTCCTTATATTTTAGATTGCTTGTGAATATCCAAAGTAGATTCCCCCCTACCCCAGGAAAAAAAAAAAGACAAATAAAGTAGCTCCCAAACTCCATCAGTAGTGGCCGGACATGGGAAGCTGACTGGTTTCCGGCGGCAGATACCAGTTTCAGAATGGAAATTACTCCAATTTGGGCACTGGGTTAATGAACTGCTTGCCATTCATTTAGATTGATTAGACCTAACACACCTGTGCATAGGACACCATGTTCCAGAACGTGCTATGTTGGGCAGATAAAATATAGTATGCTCACTTTGTTAAAGATGGCGCTGCCCACATGGAAGTTCGTTGGTATTAATGTGTGTTCTGGAACAGGCTGTGGGCAGGCCGGGTCGTCATAGCCTAAGGCTTAGTTTAAGAGTGAGCTCTTCCCCACACCCTTGACTGATTGGATGATGTAGGGTGGTGCACTCTCTTGAGGAATCCCATTATGCCTCAGATGGGTGGCTTTGTATCAGAGACTTTCTTGTATGTATAATTGGATTAAAGGTTTGGATTTTCTAGGCTATAAACTGGGGCAGTCTGGGAGCTAGATCTCTCTCTCTTGGTGCTTGGTTCCTGAGGTAGAAGAGAGGAGAGCAGATTAAGGCCATGTGGAGGAGAAGTAGGCAAGATGGCCGAGTGCTGAGGAAGAAGCCAGTTTGTTAAGAGTTTGTGCAGGAGGAGATGGGAAACAGAGGTGAATAAGTCTGGTGAGCTAGAAACCTTTGATTCTAGGAAACTCGGATAAGTCAGTAGCTTTGTGAGCACTGAATGTGTGTGTTTTGGAGCCCAGTGTGTGTTTTTGCTTGCCCGCCGGGTGCAAGCTAGAATTAAAGCTGATGGCTCACCAGTTTTTGGCTCCGGTGTTTCATTATGATCTGTTCGAATCTAATGTGAACCTTCGTGGGTCGGGCTGCTGTGATAGTGTTCTCGGCCACAGGCTTTACATGCTACCATGAAATTTGTGAACCAGGCAACTGATTAAGTGAATGCTCTGAGGAGTTTTCAAAAGTTTCACCCTCTGTCACAACCATCTGTTTAAGTTTGTGCACACCCTTCAGGGAAATGAATAGTTTGGTATGTTTTGTCTTCTCTTCCATGTTTGCCCATTTATCTTTCAGAACAAATCACTCAATTTCTCAAGCTCACAACTTCACAGTTACAGGAAGGAAGTCTCTAAGGTGTTTGGAAGTGTTGTGGGCAGCCTTGGAAGGGAGCACTGAATCAGGGCTCAGTTATGCTGTTAGGCTGAGCTACCTTAACTCAAAGTTTATACTTTATTTTGAACTCTAGTGTTTCTTATTCCTGTAAAATAAAAAGGTGACTTTTAATAGTTCACTTCGCTGCATATGAACTATAATTTTTAATAGGTCATGGGTGTCTCAATTTTGTAATAATCAGTGGTATTTTCAATTTAGACATAGTTATTTAATAGTGATTTCAGGTCATATATGTTGTGATAGGGCTCTAACTTGCATTTTCTTGAAGATATCAGCAATTTCACTGGGCATGTTTTAGAGTTCCATTGCCTCATTTCTTTCTTCTTTCTTTTTTTTTTTTTTTAGGACTGAAACCTCTCACTTTTACAGTGGCTTCCTGTTCGTTATAACAGAGTATTCTGTGTGGATGATTTATTAAAGTGCTGTTCATGCTTATTTAACCTTGCTGGCCTAGATGAAAAAGTAGAGAAGGTGTCAGCCTGGGCATGAAAACCTCCCTATGGAAAATGAAGGGAAAAAAAGAAGCAAAATTTACACTCAGCTATGTTTATAGTTTAACTGGGGAATATGTTTTGATTTAAAAGCCGCCATTAATCAGACATAACGTTGTATTAGGCAGCACCAACTGGCTAGAGAAATATTTTGATTTCTACTCTATTACCCCAAGCAAGTTAAAGTGGTTTAGCCAAGAGCATTTAGACCTCTGTCTCCTAACTGGGGCCATGAGGAAATAATTCAGTGAAAGATAAGCCTCCACTTCACAATAGATTGAAGACATGCTTAATTGATGCTTGTTCCTCATTATCTCATCCCTTCTGGGCACAAAATATTTTAAGAAAGGTGGAGGAGGTGATTAGAATACTGGGGGGATGGGGACTCAGTTGTGCATTTATATGCCCTGAGATTTTTACTTCTAATAGCATTTTATGGAAACAACTGAATGGTGCTCCCTATATGCCCTCATATTCCTCCGCACAGGTAAATGTTGCTCTCTGAAAAGGAAGAGAAGCCTGGTAAGCATAGATTTTATAATTTAGTTGTCTACATCTGGAAACTAGAACTTCAGAGGGGGTATAACCATCAACATTGATTTATTTGGTGATTAAAGGCATCCATTAGACCAGTGGTTCTTAACCGTTTTTGAGGTACCGAACCCACCAGTTTCATATGCGCATTCACCGAACCCTTTGTAAAGCCAGTAGTCAAGGCCACCATCACAGCAGCCTGACCCGTGCAGGTTCGCATTGGATTCGAACAGTCGGTAATGAAACACAGGAGCCACAAACTGGTGAGCCATCAGCTTTAATTCTAGCTTGCACCCGGTGGGCAAGCAAAAACACACACTGGGCTCCAAAACACACACATTCAGTGCTCACAAAGCTACTGACTTATCCGAGTTTCCTAGAATCAAAGGTTTCTAGCTCACCAGACTTATTCACGTCTGTTCCACATCTCCTCCAGCTCAAACTGGCTTCTCCCTCAGCATTCAGCCATCTTGACTGCTTCTCCTGGCCTCTACATGACCTTAATCTGCTCTCCTCTCTTCTAATACTAACCTCAGGAACTCAGGAACCAAGAGAGAGAGCAAGCTACTGGTCTCTCCTACTTTATACCGTAGAATCAAAACCTTTAATCCAATTATACAAATAAGGAAGTCTCTGTATAATGGGATTCCTCAGGAGAGTGCACCACCCTACATCATCCAATCAGTCAAGGGTGTGGAGAAGAGCTTACTCTTAAAACTAAGCCTTACAACGACCTGGCCTGCCCACAGCCTGTCCCGGAACACACATTAATATCAACGAACTTCCATGTGGGCAGTGCCATCTTTAACAAAGTGAGCATAATATATTTTATCTTCCCAACTATCCACTCCTGTGCTCACTTTACTACCCACAATCTACACCACCGGCATCCCTGTACAAGGAAATTAGGTACATTACACAAATTACAAATACATGACAAATCTCACAATTTTTACAATTACAAAGGTACATTTCACCAGTCTCTGAGCACTTTGCCAAAAGTGCAAAATGTCCTCGGCCTTCTCTCTTGCCATTTGAAAGGCTTCCCGGGGCAGGGGGACAGCCTCCATCAAAGCCACCCCTCACCCCCATCAAGGTATTTCACATTGTCCAAAATCCGTAAGTCCATTCAACAAAGGAGCTGTGCCCATCCAATCATAGTCCAGGAAATCAGTCCACACACATGGGGCCTTAGCCTCCCCCCTCATTCCTGCTATCATGGCAAGTCTCACACTGTCCTAAAGAGAAGCATATGGCAATGGCAGTCAGCATTTCCATCACTTTTCTAGGGAGCATGTAGCATCCACCCCTATGTCCCAAAATTGCAGACCTACCAGCAGTGTACTAGGAGCTTCTTGCTGCTTGGCTCTCACCTTCTGGAGACTGCGGATTGCAACTCCAGCTTGATTCTCCTCATCCTCCAAAGAGGAACTGGAAACATCAGCTCCTGCTGCTGGGCTCAAGCACTAGGCTGCTGGGCTCGAGCCCCAGGCTGCTGTCGCCTTCTGCTCAGCAGGTCTTACTGCTCCAGCCCAGGCCTCATGCTGCTGCGGGCTCTCCACAACATCCAGGGCAATCTCTAACTCACGAACCTGTGATTCCTTCTCCGGCCTCTGCTCCATTTCCAGGCGAAGCTCGCAATCCTGGTCGACCTCCTCCTCTAGCTCCAGAGTCGGCATCTCTTTCTCCCACATTTCCTCCAGCTCCTTCCACTGCTCGGTTTGCAGGTCCTGGGCAGCCTCTTCCATAGAGCTCTCAGTTTCCTCATGCATGGCTGTAAAAGTAAGCCAGCCTACAGTCCCCCAAAAAACAGATATGGGAAACCATAACAGCAGCCAGTTCTCTACTCCACCGCTCAAAGGTCGTGGTGGCTCCATGCCGATCTGTATCGAATCCTGCCACAGACTACGCCAAATGTAAAGCCAGTAACCGAGGCCACCATCACAGTCGTCTGGCCAATGCAGGTTCGCAATGTATTCGAACAGTCGGTAGTGAAACAACAAAACCAAGAACTGGTGAGCCATCAGCTTTAATTCTAGCTTGCACCCAGCGGGCAAGCAAAAACACACACTGGGCTCCAAAACCCACACATTCAGTGCTCACAAAGCTACTGACTTATCCGAGTTTCCTAGAATCAAACGTTTCTAGCTCACCAGACTTATTCACCTCTGCTCCCCATCTTCTCCAGCACAAACTCTTAACAAACTGGCTTCTCCCTCAGCATTCAGCCATCTTGACTGCTTCTCCTGGCCTCCACGTGGCCTTAATCTGCTCTCCTCTCTTCTAATACTAACCTCAGGAACTCAGGAACCAAGAGAGAGAGCAAGCTATTGGTCTCTCCCACTTTATACCGTAGAATCAAAACCTTTAATCCAATTATACAAATAAGGAAGTCTCTGTATAATGGGATTCCTCAGGAGAGTGCACCACCCTACATCATCCAATCAGTCAAGGGTGTGGAGAAGAGCTTACTCTTAAAACTAAGCCTTAGGCTACAACGACCCGGCCTGCCCACAGCCTGTCCCAGAACACACATTAATATCAGCAAACTTCCATGTGGGCAGTGCCATCTTTAACAAAGTGAGCATAATATATTTTATCTTCCCAACAGCTCCATTTCCAGGCGAATCTCATGAACCTGGTCAGCCTCCTCCAGTGCTTCCTCCAACTCCAGGGTCGGCATCTCTTCCACGTTTCCTCCAGCTCCTTCCACTGCTCGGTTTGCAGGTTCTGGGCAGCCTCTTTCATAGAGCTCTCAGTTTCCTCACACATGGCTATAAAAGTCAGCCAGCCTACAGTCCCCCAAAAACAGCTATGGGAAACTGTAAAGCCAGTAGTCGCGGCCACCATCACAGCCGCCTTCCCCATGCAGGTTTGCATTTGATTCGAACAGTCGGTAATGAAACAATGGAGCCACAAACTGGTGAGCCATCAGCTTTAATTCTAGCTTGCACCCAGCGGGCAAGCAAAAACACACACTGGGCTCCAAAACCCACACATTCAGTGCTCACAAAGCTACTGACTTATCCGAGTTTCCTAGAATCAAACGTTTCTAGCTCACCAGACTTATTCACCTCTGTTCCCCATCTCCTCCAGCACAAACTCTTAACAAACTGGCTTCTCCCTCAGCATTCTGCCATCTTGACTGCTTCTCCTGGTCTCCATGTGGCCTTAATCTGCTCTCCTCTCTTCTACCTCAGGAACCAAGCTAGAGAGATCAAGCTACTGGTCTCTCCCACTTTATACCGTAGAATCAAAACCTTTAATCCAATTATACAAACAAGGAAGTCTCTGTATAATGGGATTCCTCAGGAGAGTGCACCACCCCACATCATCCAATCAGTCAAGGGTGTGGAGAAGAGCTTACTCTTAAAACTAAGCCTTAGGCCATAACAACCTGGCCTGCTTACATTACAGACTTTCCCACTCACCCATCCCAAGCATAAGGGCAAATAATATCACCTGGGTGACAGGCTTCCATGTGGGCAGCGCCATATTTAACAAAGTGAGCATATTATATTTTATCTGCCCAACAGAAACCAAAACAGCAACCAGTCCTGTACTCCACCACACAATGGTGGTGGTGGCTCCATGCGGATCTATATCGAATCCTGCTAACTACGCAAAATGTAAAGCCAGTAGCCGGGGTCAGGATCACAGCTGCCCGGCCAGTGCAGGTTCGTATTAGATTCGAACAGTCGGTAATGAAACACAGGAGCCACGAACTGGTGAGTCATCAGCTTTAATTCTAGCTTGCACCCGGCAGGCAAGCAAAAACACACACTGGGCTCCAAAACACACATTCAGTGCTCACAAAGCTACTGACTTATCCGAGTTTCCTAGAATCAAACGTTTCTAGCTCATCAGACTTATTCACCTCTGTTCCCCATCTTCTCTAGCACAAACTCTTAACAAACTGGCTTCTCCCTCAGCATTCAGCCATCTTGATTGCTTCTCCTGGCCTCCATGTGGCCTTAATCTGCTCTACTCTCTAATAATTCAGGAACCAAGAGAGATCAAACTACTGGTCTCTCCCACTTTATACCGTAGAATCAAAACCTTTAATCCAATTGTACAAACAAGGAAGTCTCTGTATAATGCGATTCCTCAGGAGAGTGCACCACCCTACATCATCCAATCAGTCAAGGTTGTGGAGAAGAGCTTACTCTAAAAACTAAGCCTTAGGCTATAATGTAATGACCTGGCCTGCCGACAGCCTGTCCCAGAACACACATTAATATCAACAAACTTCCATGTGGGCAGCTCCATCTTTAACAAAGTGAGCATATTATATTTTATCTGCCCAACACCCTTCTTAAGTGATAAATAAAATATGAGTTTTTTTCCAAATTCAAGACATAGGTATATGTTTTTTTGTGGTGCACAAAATGAACCGTGCATGAACATCACCTTGCTCAAAGAACAAAACCAACAGAGTGCATGAACTCACAACAAATTACGGTATTACTTTATTCTGTCCTCCGTGGCAGAGGCTTCTCCACAGCCCTGAGACCGACTCATCGAACCCCTAGGGTTCGATAGAACCCAGGTTAAGAACCACTGCATTAGACCTTGTAAAATGTTGGTGAAAGGTTGGACCTTATATGTGCCTTGTTGCAGTCCACCTTTAGTGTCTAGGGGGTGTTAGTAGCTAATACTATCAGATGACTGGTTTCATTTCAGTAGGCTGTTATGGAATAAACGAATTTAAATGCCACCTTGTTAATGTCTATCCATGGACCTTAATAGAAATCCTGTTACTTGGCCAGGGAATATAATGGCAAAAGTGAGACAGTGGGTTAAAAAAGTAAAGAAAAAGAAAAATCAAGCAACCAAGCCAGCAAGAAAAATAATTTTTCTTTTTGTCCAAACTAATATCTTCAACAAGTATACATTTTCTTTATAAGCTTACTTTTCTAAGATGAATAAATATGAAATGACTGCAGGGTAAAACACTTTACAAAAGTCTCAGCCTCCTGATTTTCCCAAAGTGACATCATTAATGGTGACACATTGCTGTCCCTGTCTGCACATCCATTAGCCTGTCCTTGGGCCATGAGCAATTTTGTTTGTCTATATGTTTCCGTTTACATGACTGCCTTGCTCCATGTTCCTGGAGAGCATTGGCTACTCCTGAAATTTATAAGCGCTGGATGTTTGAAGGTGTCTTGTGTTGGGCAGATAAAATATAATATGCTCACTTTGTTAAAGATGGCGCTGCCCACAGGAAAGCCCGTCACCCAGATGACATTACTTGCCCTTATGTTTAGAATGGGTGTGGTGGAAAGGCTATACTGTTAGCATGCCGGGTCGTTATAGCCTAAGGTTTAGTTTTAAAAGTAAGCTTTTCCCCACACCCTTGACTAATTGGATGATGTGGGGTGGTGCACTTCTGAGGAATCCCATTATGCCTCAGATGGGTGACTTTGTATCGGAGACTTTCTGGTTTGTAGATTGGATTAAAGTTTTGAATCTACGCTATAAAGTGGGGCAGACCGGCAGCTTGTTCTTTCTGGGTTCCTGAAGTTAGTATTAGAGAGGAGATCAGATTAAGGCCACATAGAGGCCAGGAGAAGCAGCCAAGATGGCAGAGTGCTTAGGGAGAAGCCAGTTTATGCAAAGTTTGTGCTGGAGAAGGAGATGGGGAATAGAGGTGAATAAGTCTGGTGAGCTAGAAACCTTTGATTCTAGGAAACTCAGATAAGTCAGTAGCTTTGTGAGCACTGAATGAGGGGTTTTGGAGCCCAGTGTGTGTTTTGCTTGCCCGCCGGGTGCAAGCTAGAATTAAAGCTGATGGTTCACCAGTTTTTGGCTTCGTTGTTTCATTACCGTCTGTTTGAATCTAATGTGAACCTGCATTGGCCAGGCAACCCTGATGGTGACCCTGGCTACTGGCTTTACATCTTGTAAAGAACAGTGTCATAAGACAAGGGGCAAGGATTCTGGTTTCAATCATTTGTACTTTTTGGGGTGGAACGACAGATTTCCTACCCTTGACTATGTGGGGATGACCTCACTCACTCAAGGCTAAGTCCAAAAATTTTCGTCAGTTTGGGATTGTCTTAACATACTTTGGACAAAGAAGCGATTTCATTTTTTTCTGTTCCTGATGACTTTTGGAGATTAGTACTAGACTGAGCTCCTTACTGTTTAGTAAATGTCTCATCTCATAGGACCTAAGCTTTGTCTCTGCATTTCCTATAGAAATAGTCCTCAATCCTGACCTGCATGCTTTATTTACCTGCAGAGGTTTAAAAAAACAAACAAACAAAACCAACCCTACAGATTCTTTGATTTGATGGTCCCGGAGCCCAACTTATTATTTCAAAAATTTCCTCAGATGATGGTTAAGTGTAATGTGCAGGTTGCCTATGGTGTCTAGAACACTTAAGAAACTTAGGTTGCAGGGACAAACAGATCTTCACTTCATGACGTTTGTTTATTTATAAAATAAGAAAATAAGAGTACTTAACCTGTCAGGAAGCTGTGAGAATGAAAAGAAATATATGTGAGTAGAGCTGGGGTTTGGCATCTAAGAGTATCTGGTTAAAAGGCAATGCGTGCACATACATGCATGCTCACACACACATGCATCATGCACTCATGAAGTGGGTAGCTTTGAGAAGTCCCTTTCCCAGGCTTAGCCATAGCCCATGGGTCCTCTGAAATAGCTTCTGGGACTATTTATTTCTCTAGAACCCTAGAACGAAATTCCAAACCTTTCCTTCAAGGTTGATCTCCATGCCTGGGTGCATGCTTGAGAGCAGTGTTTTTCAACTGCCAGTTCATGGACCGGTGCCAGTAGTCCAGAAATTTTGTGCTTGTCCACAAGAGTTAACCACCTGATGGTGTGTAAAGAGTATAGATCCAATGATCTTTTTTTTTTTTTTTTTTTTAAGCTAGAGAAACAGACAGACAGCCCGACAGGAAGGGAGAGAGATGAGAAGCATCAACTCATCATCTCATCATTGTGGCACTTTAGTTGTTCATTGATTGCTTCTCATATGTACCTTGACCAAGGGGCTCCAGTTAAGCCAATGACCCCTGCTCAAGCCAACAACCTTTGGGCTCAAGCCAATGACTATGGGATGATGTTGATGATTCCATGCTCAAACAGGCGACCCTGCACTCAAGCTGGTGAGCCTGAGCTAAAGCTGGATGAGCTCGCACTCAATACAGCAACCTTGGGGTTTCAAACTGGGGATCTCAGCATCCCAGGTCAATGTTCTATCCACTACGCCATCATCGGTCAGGTTACAACCAATAGTCTTAGTTGAATTCACTTATGCTCAGTTATTGCCACTTATCAGCCTGTGTCATTAATGAAAATACTATTGAAGTTGTCTCAGATATCTTTAGAACTTGCAGTCTCATTCAAACAACCTTTTACACTGTGTAGAGCATTTACAAATCATGCACAATAGACAAAAAGCATTCAGACAAACTTATGTAGTATTCAATGCATTGTACACGTGGAGTTCAAAAATTGAGCACCAGCTTATACTGTGCTGCACTGTTACTCATGGTAAGATAAAACTTTGTTGTGTGTTTCTGTTTTGGGCTGGCTTGGTTACTGGTCCCCAAGTGTAAAAAGGTTGAAAACCACTGCTCTAGGAGAATGACCTGTAAGACCTCCCAACGGGTCCTTTTGGCTACTTGTGTCCAGCTGCACAAGAAGCTTCTCTAGATGATAGCTCATGTCCCTCCATATCTGTGAGTCCTGAAACCAGTTGTAGTACAGGGGTTCAACAACGTCTTCATCACTATAATGAAGTGAGGCAATGCTAAGCAAAGCGTTTAGCACAATGCCAGGTGTATACTAAAAATTCAACAAATATTAGCAATTCTTAATAGTAGTAGTTTTAAATTCTAGCTAGGTTCATGGGTCAGAGTGCTTCTAAATGTCCTTCCTCTGGTTTAGAGAGCAAATGCATAGGTTCTGGATTAGGGCCTGTCTATGGAAAGTCTATTCCACCTACTGGCATCTGTGCCCTATTTATTTATTCATTCATTCATTTAGTATACATGTATTGAGTACAAATTGTGTGTGTAACCCTGGGCTCTGCACACAATCCTTTGATGTCTGGTGTTCGTGCATGGCTGTGAACATGGCTGGCACCCACAATACACCAGGAAAACCCTCTTCTCAACACCACTTGCTTTCCTGCTGATAAAGCTGAGAATGTAGGGGAGCTCTGATAATGGCCCCTTGCATCCTAGGTAGTCGACTGTAAAGTTAATTAGATGTGTATTATTATAGATAAGAAAACAAGGCCTAACAGAGGAGTACTGGTCTAAGTTCAGATAGTAATTTAGTGGCCATTTGAGGCTAGAATTTGATTCCCTGATTAGGGAACCAGAAAACATAGGCTCTTTCCAGCTGACCATTGCCTCTGAATTAAGGCCACAACTTGTCATGACAGTTTCACCCACATACAGGTGTTCTTTTCCTTTCTGAAGAGCTGCATTTCAGGGTTAAATGAAGTACTCTTGAATAAGTCTAGAACAGTGATTCTCTACTCATGACTATATTAGGTCATCTGGAAAGCATTTAAAAAATACTGATGTTGTAGCCCCACCCCAAACCAATTAAATAAACATTTGTGGGGGTGGAGCAGGGGCCTCATATTGGTTTTTAAAGTTCTCCAGGTGTTTCTAATATACAGAAACTCTAATATACCTTCAGTAGTATAAACAGCAGTGCTTCCAAAATGCTAATGAACATTTGTGTTATCTGGGGATTTGTTAAAATGCATATTCTGATTCAGTAATCAAGTAAAGCTGTAAATGTAAAGTCCCTATATCTAACAAGCTTCCAGCGGAAGTTTTAATACTACCTGTCCCAGGACCATATTTGGAGTAGCAGCTCCAGAGATGATCTGGGATTTTGTTTATCCACTATCACAATGACCTATGTGTTTCTTGGTCAATAGGTCTTATCAATTCTATCCCACTATTTCCTGCTGCTCCTATTCTCTCTCTTTTTATTTACTTACTTATTTATTAGCAAAAGAGAGAAAGAGAGAGATGAGAAGCATCAGTTCTTCCTTGTGGCATCTTAATTGTCCATTTGATTGCTTTCTCTTATGTGCTTTGACCCGGAGCTCCGGCAGAGCTACTGACCCCTTGCTCAAGGGAGCAACCCTGGGTTTCAAGCCAGCGACCATGGGGTAATGTCTATGATCCCAAGCTCAAGCCCACCACCCTGCGCTGAAGCCAGTGAGCCCACACTCAAGCTGGTGATCTCAGGGTTTCGAACCTGGGTCCTCAGCATCCCAGGCAGAGATTCTATCCACTGCGCCATTGCCTGGTCAGGCTGCTCCTGTCCTCTCTTGATCAATTGGTTCAACATTCTTTTCCTTGTTTGCCCACCATTACTACCCATCCTGGCCATGCTCTCTGTATCCTGAGAGGGCTTTGTCACTCTTTCTTGCCTCTGCCCAAGCTGTTTTTACCCTGCAGAAAGTTCTTCCAGTCCTTGACCTATCTGTAAGAGACCACAGCATCCCTGACCTCCTTTCAACCTGCACTAATCACCTATGACGATTGTCTAGGAACAATATGTCCTTCTGATTCATTTCTGCCTGGTTCAGAGCCGATTAGGCTCTCAATAATCATTGAATTAACAAATAAAACCCCAACTCTGAGTAAACAAGGCCAAAGACATCAGCTGCTCTCCTTCCGATCAAAATGAACACCCCTTCGAGATTATGCATCATGCTTTAAACTCCTCACTGGAAAAGAAAAAAGTTGATAGAATTTAACAAAGTAAGTACGTACTTATTTCCTGTCTGGGTTGAGTGGTTTAATACAGGCTTAAAGCAGGCAGGGAGAAGAAATGAGAGGATAGATGCTGGCAGGAGTTTAGAGGTATGCTTTTAAATCTGGGCTCGTTCCAGCAGGGGGAACGACCAGAGCACCGGGACAGGGTGGGCACGGCGGATGGGGAACCTTCCGGGGTGCTGGAGACTGTCGGAAGCACGGGAGGCAAGCAGGAGGTTGGGAGCGTGAACCAACTTGGCGAGGTGGGAGGCGCCGCACGCTGCAGCAGTTCAGGTTTCCCTTCTTCCAAGCGCCCACAGGGGCCGCTGGCTTGGGGAAGGGGGCGGGGGAGAGTGAGGGCAGGTCCAGAGCAGAGGGGGCGGAGGAGTGGGGAGACCGAAGGAAATGAGACAACCTTTTCCTCCCACTGACTCGGGCTCTTCCAGCGTCTGCGGGGCTCGGTGCGATCACTCGTGAGCGCCGAGGCTGGGACCCCGCTCTCCGTGCAGTCCCTTGGCGGCTCCTCCACTGGGATATCTTTCCGAGGCGCCAGCGCCAGGCCAAGCTCCGGGCACCGATTTGTCGCGTCCTCCAGTCGGTGACCCACTCCCGGTCCCCCGGCTCAGCCTGCGCCCCCCGCTCGCAGCCCCCGGAAGTACGTGCGGGCGGACCCAGCGAAGGTAAGCGGCGAGCGAGAGCGCGCCCGGGGCGCCTGGCATCCCCAGCCCGCCTGGCTTCTCCGAGCGCCCCCTCTGCGGAAACATCCAGAGTACTTCTGACCTGAAACCGCAGCTTTGTTCCCGGCCCCCCACCCAGCTGTTATAGGCTGGGTCCCCTAGGGAACTCTGCTTTCCCAGCGCTTTTTTCTTTTTACCTCTTCTTCCTCCTACTTTCCTGTTCTTTCTCCGCCCCAGGTCCCCCCCCCCCCCCCCATCCAATAACTCTCCCAGCCTTTGCAGCCTCGCTTTGGGGGCGGGTGCCTTCCAAATCTCCGCGCTTTTCTGCTCCTCGGTCTCCGGGAGCTTAGACTGAACTGGCCGGCCAGCGGCAGTGACTGGCTTCCACCCCCCGGCCTGCTTGGTGCGGACCTGACTGAAATTTCCGTGGTTCACGCTGAACTCATTTACTTGGCTTCTTTTGGAGGCACCCAGCTCGCCGCGCGCTTTTAGTGATTTCCAGAACTCTGAAATCAGGGCGGATTGGGAAGTGACAAGGCTGTTGGCGCCCCTTAAAGCCCCAGGGGGACGCTCTGCTGGTGGAGAGAAGTGCAATCAGCTTCTTACCGCGCTAAGGGTCCCAAAGTTTGGGTTGTGGTGGTGGAGGTAGTGGAGAGGGCTACTGGATACCGACGCACACGAGGCATGGAGGTAATAAAGATGGTTCCTAAGGCGAGGGAGGCCAACCTTATTGTGCTAATTTGCCATTTTGCTTTTATTAATTCCCTGAGTTCTCACATCAGGTCTATGATTAGGAACTTTTACTCCTATTTTGTAAACGGACAAAGTGAGATGCAGAGAGGTTAACTAAGGAGCCAAGGGCTACACACCTAAGAAGTGACCCAGCCAGGATATTGGTATGACATATCCCATGCCCTGCCCTACAGAGGTGTTTCTCTGTATAGCTGGAGAAGGAACCCACCACCTCCTGCTGGCTTATACCATGGGGGACTAGGTTTTTCCTTTTTGAGTCAGTACATCTTGATTCTATTCAAGAAAAGAATAGAAAGTCTAACAAACAAATCCAAAGGACTTATTTAATACCTCCTATTCTCCCAGTTCAGTGGCAAGCACTGAGATTACACCTTCGAACCTCACTCTTCCTGTCTTCAATTCATCACCAAATCTATAATTCTGCTTCAGTAGGCTGGGTTCAGTGTCTCTTCCTGCAAGGCAGTCAAGCTGGATGGCTAAGACTGGGGGTCCTGGAGCCAGACCACTGGCATTTGAATCATGGCTGAGGCCTTTCTGTGGCTGAATCTCCTCATCTGTAACATGGGAATTGGAGGATTTAAAGCAGTGGTTCTCAACTAGGGTTTTGATTTTGTGTCCCAAGTGACATTTGGCAATGTCTGGAGACATTTTTGGCTGTCTCCATGTAAGTGGGGGAAGATGCTTTCATCTGGTAGGCAGAGGGCAAGGATGCTACAAAATTTTCTGTGATGCACAAGACGGGACCCTCCCCGCCCCCTGCCAACAAAGGATTATCAGTCCCAAATGTTAATGGTGCTGAGGTTGAGAAACCTTGATATCATGTATCAGTTCATGAGGAGTGCTATTATTCCCAGTTCTCACCCTCTTATCTGCTCCAGTTTGGTTAATTATTCTAGCTTCTGTCCCCAAATCTCCCTTCATTCCACTGCCAGAATTCTGTTGTTAAAACTTCAACAAGCCATGCTATTACTACAGTCCTTTAAAACCCTTGTTGGTCCCCAGAGCTATCAACAGGGATGGGAATCTACACCTCTTTTACAAGCACTGAAGGTAGATCCTGTGCATGTTAAAATAAAAGCTTTACAGAATCAAATCTCACCTCTGATGTTGGCACACATGGCTGTTCATGATTGGCCTCAACTTACTTGCCCAGCCTAACTTTAAGCAAGTTCCTCTGTGTGCCTGCCCTTCCACCCAACTCATTATTCTTTTGGTATTCTAGGTTCTGACTTCTTGGAATGCTCTTCCTCCTTGACTGGCAAATTCCTCCTCATTCTTGGGGACTAGACTCAAGTCCCCTTCTGGGTGAAGCATTCTTCAGGTCCTGCTAACTGATGCTCCCTGCTACACCAGCCTCAGCCCTTCTCCCTCCCCCTTTTTCAATATATCTCTTCTGTAGTGAATACTGCACTGTATACTGGTCCTTTGTTCATCTCCCTACAGCTCTTTACGTACCTAGAACCTAACACAGTGGCATGCTTACGGTGGTGCTTAAGCTTGTGGGCTTTGGAGTCAGGCTGCCTGAGTTCAGATCTCAGCTCTGCCACTTATTAACTATCTGACCTTGAGCAAGTTGACTCGGTCTCTCAAAGCCTTATTGGTAAAACGGAAGAAATAGTCTGCTTCTCTGCAAAGTAGTGTGACTAAAGGAATAGTAATTGTTCATTTTAGTACTGAGTGCCTACTATTTGCCAGGACATAGTTCAGGTTTAGCATTTTATGCCTTTACTCATTTAATCCTCATAACAATGCTTTAAAGTTAGTACTAGTATTACCCTATTTTCTGGACAAATAAATAGAGGCACAGAGAGGATAAGCAGTTTAGCCAAAGCCACACAATTAATGAGGGGTGCGGCCAAGATTCATAAAGACATCTGGTCTGCAGAACGCACACTCTTGACACTATGTGGGTAAAGGGCATAGCTGAATGCTCTGCATGTAGTAAGTGCTCAATAAATATGAGCTGGGATTTGTTATGTGCATTAATAAAATCTGAACTCCATTGGGTTTTTCACCTGCACCATACTTGTGATCTAAGACTGTGCTAGTAGTATTCTTAGAATTCCTGTTCCTTTCCTCTCCTGCTTACCCTGTCCTCAGCCACAGAGTGACAGGACACTGGTGTCAGTCCCTTGTCACAGCGCCAATGAACTTGATGTTAAGTGGAGCCTTATATTTGCCTGGTCAGGGTCAGAACAGCGTTAACCCTTTGGGCTGGGGTGTGAAGTCAACAACATTTGCCTGGAGGAGAGAGGTGCAAACTTGGGGTCAGGAACTATCTGACTTCAGCTTTGTCCTTTCCAAGCACGTGCCCCCTGTCAGTGTACACCTAGCACATAAACATTGGTGAAATCAATCAGTGAATGTGGGATGGATGGATGAATACCACCAGCTGGGTCTCCTACCTTATATTTGATCAGGTGCAGAATATTCCTTCTCTCCAAATGTTATGAAGAACATTTATATATTAAAGGTAAGAGAATTGTTAAGAGAATTTAATGATCCATATGGGGTTTTGGAGAACAAAGTTTGGAAGCGGTCACTGACTCGCTGTGAGTTGTATGTGACACCGGATACTAGGTTATGGTTGATCACTTCACCAATTTGGAATCTTTTATTTCCCTGAATGCAGCCTTGGGCTTTGAAAGCCGAGCCCACTCCTTGCTGGTCCCTTGGCCACTTGTTTGGTAGACCAGACTGCCTTGCACAAAAACCTGCATATTTGTGTTTTCTGGCTCTTTCCACAGCTGCTCTGCCCAGCTGTGATCCTCTGAATATGCTTATTTTGGCAGGTTGTCCCCAGACTTCAGTGGGATGAGGTTACCTAGTGTGTGTAAGGCCTTGTGGTTTTATTAGAGGTTGCAGAAATACTCTAGTAAGGCAGCTTTTGTGGGTGGACAGGGTGAGAACTTCCCTGACCATCAACATATCAGAGACCCCTCGGACCCTCTGACTGCTTTTATTTTTCAGACCCAGACTCTTGCTGCCTGCTGGCATTATCCTGAGTCCCCTGAGTCCCCAGCTACCTGATCTAGGACACAGACTGCCCTGGTGGGCTAATGCCTGGAGTATAAGTCAGACCCAAGATCTTTGGGCATCACTTGCATTTCTACTGAGGCTTCTAAACTCGCCTAGCAGGGAATATTGGGCCTGTGCCAGGTGTTCAGACCTCTGATGTCACACTTTGTTGGCTCCTGTCTTGGGAAGCACCTCATAACTGACCAGATTCTTAATGAAGCCGGTTTCTGCTTCTGTGTCTGGTGCTAGGGAGAGACACTTCACCCTGTTAGGTGCTGAGTTGTGTTTCCTGTGAAACGTTCCTTTGTTATTTGACTCTGTGAAATCTGTGGCACTGTAAGGGGCATTTGGTCAAGGTCAGACTAGTGTGCTTGGAATCCATGTGGCGTAACTCTGTGCTGGTGCTGAAGACACCAATTTGGAGAAGATGTGGTCCTTATCCTCAGGGTAACAGCTCAAGACATGCGAGGGACATGTGAACAGGTCTTTGGAGTGTATTAAGTGGAACAGGAAAGATCTGAGCAAAGAACTGGGAGCTCAAAGGAACCAGCCACCATATGTGCTAGAGGAGTTAGGAGAGAATTCCGAGAGCTGGCTCTTATGTAGGAGCTTGCTGGGTTTGGAGGGACTGGGGATCATGGCTGTTACAGATAGGAAACTGCATGTACACTGTGCAAAGCCAAGAAATGGCCAGGCAAATCAGATCATGGTAGGCCTGGGGGGCTGGAAATGGATCTGGGGAAGCAGCTTTGACTTTTCAGCAGTCTGAGAGTCTGTTCCTGCAGTTGGGAGACAATAGGGTCACATTTAAAATGGGGTCACATTTAAAGCTCAGGTGTGCTGAGCTCTTTAAATGGTGATTCTGCCTCCAGTCTCTCCTGGCCTGTTCCCTCCTGGGGCAGCCAGACGAGAGCCCAGGGCCCAGGGTGCCAGCAGAGGGACATTGTCTCCAGTAAGCAAAGAAACCCAGTCACAAACAAAGCTGTACTCCATGGTTTGAGGCTGCTGTTTTGTTTACTTATCAAAGCCCTGTTTGATGAACTGTGATGGCCTCTTCTGAGTTTGGAATTTGGAACATTACCTTGAGCATCCAGAAGTCTGGATGAATTGCTAAGTAATTGATAAGTTTTTCAGGTCTTAGAGGGAAGGAGGAAGAGAGGGAGTGATAGAAAGAGGGAGGGAGGAAATGAGAGAGAAAGAGAGAAACACGCACAGAGAGATATACACACAGATAGATACTGATCAGATCTGTCTTAAATAAACTTGGCATGTGAGCCAGCAGATCAGCTGTCTGAATGGACACGTTTCTTGGGACTCAGGCTCATATTTGCAATTCTTTTTCTTAGACCCAAAACCTTTGCATAGGTCTCATCAAAGGTGATGGGGACATATGCTTGTTGATTGAATGATCTATACAGGTGTTCCTACAGGTTGTTCCCAGACTGCATTCATTTACTCACCACTTAGGTACTTCTTGGTACATAGGAGGCACTTAATGTGTGACAAATGAGTGAAGAATGTTCTAACATGAAACTCACATTCCGACCCCCAAGGTGCTGATGGCCTGAATAGGGAGATAGATAAGGAAACAGGCCGACACAGCACAGTGGGCTAGTGGCATGACAGGGCAGATACGGGTGCAGAGGAAGACCCAGTCTAGCCAGGAGTCAGAAACAGGCAGAGAGAAGGATGGTCTCTAGTGAATATCCTCCCCAGGCAATGTGGTCCCACAGGTGGTTCCTAGTGTTTGATTATAGTAGTGACACTGGAGGCAGGTGCCAGGCCCTGTGCTACGGGCTTTTGCATTAATCCCACAGCCAGCCTTGGAGGTCAGTGTTAGAGGAGGAAAAAGGGTCCTACCCACAGCTACAAGGCATACCTGGGATCAGACTTAGGCTGTTGGGCTCTGAGCCCATCCCCATTGACCCAGACAGTATCGGGATGGTCATAATGTCATCAGAGATGCTTTTAGAAAATCTAGTTTTCAGAAAGGGAAGCACAGGTAGGTATGTGGGCTGCTGTGGCCAAGGAGGGAATGGCCATTTCCTCCCAGTTTCTCCGCTTTCCCACCCCTTGCTTGATGTCTGCGGCCCTGCCCTGGGCAGTTAGAAGCTCTCTGCTCCTGGGTTCAGCACCTCTCCCTTCCTCCTCTCACACCCCTTTGATCACCTAGGCAGCTTGCACTTTGTCCTCCACCATGAGAGGAGGCGGAAATGTCGCTCAGCTCAGCCAAAAGTCAGCACAAACTTGCCAGGAGAAGGCTTTTTACAGAGCACCTGTTGTAATTTAACCCTCTCCCCTTTGCCCTGTGCCCTCCTGCCTGTGTCACTCAGTTGGGGCAGCCGCTGCAGGGAGCAGGTTTCATGGGATCTTGTTTCTGCACAGCCCCCCCCTCCCCCCCATCAAAAGGGCTGCCTGAAGCTGTCTTGCCCTGGGCACGGACACAAACACTGCTGGCTTGTCCTTTCACTCGCTCATCTTGTTAAGACAAGACCTGCCACAGCCGCCTGTGTGTGGGAGGGGGCAGGAAGGGCTCTTTACTAGAAGACACGTGCACTCCCTAAATGGAGCTCCTGTCCTGTGTGCCACATGGGTGAGCAGCCTCTAACAGCAGCTTCCTTCTTGCTGTGGTGAGATGCGACAGTGAGCCTGTGGGTGAGCAGGATGAGCACTGGATGGGGTGTCAGCACTGCCACTTACCTGCTGTGAGGTCTTGGTCCCTCCCTCTCTCAGCAGGTCAGTTGCATGGGCTGGAAATTCACCAGTGTTAGAGCGTCTGCATGTCCAAGCTGCAGGGTACACTGTGAGGACCTCATGGATGTGCAGAAAACAATGACATGGACATTTAGAGTCTGGAAAAGCCACACATGAAAGTGGAGTGTCCCTGTAGGTGGGCTTGTGTGTCTGCTCAGCTCAAGCTGTCAGTATTTACTGATACCCTCACGTGTCAAGCACAGTTCTAGGCCCTGGGGACCAAGATACTCTTCCTACCCAAGAATTTTAGCAATCCAGTGTGGAGACGGAAATCAGGTAATAACACAGCATTTTACTGTCCATCTCGTTTATTAAAGTCTGTTCTCTGAAAGCAGGACATACATCTTGTTGATTCCCGAGCCACTGGAGCCCGCTGGGAGCTCTAGCACGTCATAGGTGTTCAGTCAATGAATGTTCCACCACCTAAATTGCTGTGCAAGAGGTCACTACAGAGAGCCATTGGGCATCCAGACAAGTGACACCTAACTGAATTCAGCTTGGGCAGTGGGTAGGTCCAGGAGGACATGCATCTTGGAGGCTGAGATGGAGGCATCTGGCTGATGAGAGAAGAAGAGTATCCTAGGCAGAGGGACCGGCGGGAAGTGTAGCATGGCGGGGGGAGCAGGCATGGTGGGCTCCAAAAAAGGCCTGGTTGGAGAGAAGGCAGGCAGATCTGTAAATGGACAACATGACCACATCAAGAAGAACCTTGCAAAAGAATTTGTATTTTGTTCTGCCAGCACTGGGGAGCTACTGCAGGATTTCACATAGCAGAGAGACTGGGTCAGAGTTTCATTGTCAAACAGACCTCTCTGGTAAGAGAGTAGACATTAAAGATGAGTAAGACTGGTGGCAGGAAGGCCAGTTAGGACACCATTGCAGTTTACAGAGTGGAGAAAGCTCATTTGAAGTCAGACCACAGTGTACATCCCAGCCCCACAATGTCTTTGTGTAACTTAGGTAGTTAATCAAATGTGTCTGAGCCTTGGTCTCCTCATCTGAAAACAAGGACTCAAATTCCTCCCGCATGGATGGTATGGGTGGTGCTCAGGATTATGTATGATGAGGTTTGTGAAGTGTCTACCATACTGATTGATCTGTAATTGGCATGTGATGATAGTGGCCAACATTATTTTTGAAATTATGGTTACTTATTATCATCCAGGTGAGAAATAATGAGATTCAATCTAAGGCACTGGTAATAGGGACGGAGAATTGGGCACAGAGTCAAGAAATACTTTGGTAAGAAAGTCAACCCGATGTGGTGACAAAGTAAGCAGGAGTCTGGGATGACTCTGGGATTTTGGCCGAGGCACCCAAGAGGCAGGACCTACGGTGGGGCTGTTCACTGGGGGAGGTAACGGAGGTGGAGGTGGTGGAGGCAAAGGGGCATCCTGTGCAGGAAAGGATGATACGCTCAGTTTCAGACACGCTAATTTGAAGCATCTTGGGGATGGCCAGGCAGACAGGTCTAGTGGGTGCATGGTTTTGTTGCGTTGACGTTTGGGAGAGAGGTTCTTGAAGAAGATTCATGTGCTAACTTCTAACAAGAGTTATGACATCATGACATGGCTCAGTTGCTCAAGGCAAGTATAGAGCATGGGGAGAGGAATTATTATGGCTCATGCTCATTGAGTGTGTTCTGTGTGCTCTAAGTCCTTTGTGCTCTCAATACCCATTGCCAGGAAAGACTATAATTATGCCCATTTTTCAAAGGAATAAACTGAGGCACAGGGATGGTAAGTCACTGCCCAAGGTCATACAAATAGATATAAGTAATGGGCTAAAATTTGGCTAAAATCCCAGGCAGTCAGGATCCAGGGCCTGTGCTATCCATGTCTGATCCAGACTTTCTCTGGGAGTGCTCAGGTCCTAGCACTGACCTCTGACGGAAAGGAAGAAGAGGACCTGGTGGAGGCAGTGGGGGGAGGGGCTGGGCAGAGAGGGTGGGGAAATGGGAGAAAAGAAATTCCAGGAGTGGGGAATACACAGCATCATGTGATTTGGAAATCACTAAAAAAATCAAAAGAAATAAAATGTCCCTGGATATGGGAATTAAGAAGCTATTGGTGACTTAGTGAGTTTGAAAGACAAGGTAGGTTGGGAAACATGTGGGGTGAGGAAGTGGAAACACCAGGCATAGGCGATCCTTTCCAGAAGCTTGACTATGAAAGGATCAGGGAGAAAAGATGGTAACTAGAGGTGTTAAGCAGAGGGGATATTTTGGAATTGGAAAGAGCTTGTTAATATTTAAGTGGGGAGGGACTGAGCCAGAGGAGGCCTTGTGAAGTGGCCACAAGCATACTGTGCACATGGGGAGAAGTACCTCAGTGTTGACTTGACTCTTCCACAAAGATTTGGAATATTTCTCCCCATGTTCTGGGTGGCTTTTATATTGATGGTTAGAAATCACTAAGAAGTCTCTGTTAGGTGATTTGTATTTTCAGCTTTTGTTAGGTGGAGAAGAGAAAATTTCTTTCACAGTACCCAGTAGTGAATCATCACATGTTGTTAATCCAGACCACATCAAAGTAATCTGTATTACCCCCTCCTCTGAATTTGTCTTTGAAGGATTCTCTGAGAAAGCAGTGTGCTGGCACTCCACATCACGCACAAGGAATTGGTGTCTGCTCTGTAGACATCGGGGTGGGAAGGATAGTGGGTGGCACAAAGCCTGGAGAGAAGAGAAAGGGACACAGCACAGTGGGGTGGGAGTGGGCAGAGTGGAGGGGACACTGGCTTTGAACTGGACATAAGACACTTGATCCTCTGAGCAGAAGGAAAGATGATTGGGCAGAAGGTAAGTCTATAGAAGGAGATGGAGGTTTAGATCTTATAGGAAATGGGAGATACATTATAAAGAGGTTTGCTGGGTGACAACCCTATGCTTACAATGACCCTAGATGATTTAGCTACTGCCATTTAAGCTCTTAATAATAGAAAAGACTGACATTTCCTTATGAACGCTCTGTTGCCAGGCTTAAAGGACACAGGTTCAACAGGCCTGAGAAAATGTATTTATCTAGAGCCAAAGACAATCTCTGTATTTTAATATATAACATTCTTTTGTTGTTCAGATCAGAGGTAAATACCATAGAGGGTTAATGTTTGACTTAAATAAGAAACTCAGTTTTGCCTTGGTTCATGGAACTGGCATCCGTGAGGCTCAGGGCTAGAAGTAGGGTTTGGCTGCCAACTTCATATATTTGCCTTGGTGGAAAACGCGTCTTTGCGCTTCTTGGAAACATCTAATGAAATGCACCCACCTCCACAGAGGGCCTTTATGGGTGGGTCTCTTCCAATGTGACACTCTCCAGAATCAGAAAGGCCACATAGGAAATGGCTTTGGGAGATATATAGATAGATACTTTCTACACAAAGCAGCAGCTCAAATGAATTATTTGCTTGATCTTAAGCTTTCAGTATCAGAAAAAGTGAATAGTACATCTTTCAAAGGTCATATTTCAAGCTTGAAGTTTCCCTTTGCACTAGACACTGTGAGGCAAGAGAGGATCCTTCCTGCTTAACCCTTTCCAACCACATCTTGCCAAGGTCTCTCACCTGGATGTGAGCATGGTGTGGAGTGCCTTTGGCTGGGTGTGGGTGTGGTGGACAGACAGGACACTCTCCTTAGGGAGAGAGGGGTGAAGCTGCAGGAACCTTGCCCACCTTTACTCAATAGACAGGAGGAGAGGATATCCTTCTCCAGGAGGGCGTGGCTAGGGTGTTGTGTGGTTCAGTGCAAACATGGACTCAGTGATATAATCCTACATGTGGTTTTATTCCAATTCCATGGGGTCTGAATTTGCTCTCATGGGAAGGGGCGATGCAAGCACTACACATTGATTTCAAGAATGAGTGATGAGGGCTGTACATGTGCTCTAAAGTTATCAGTGGTGCTTATGCCTATCCAACCTTCTGGACCATGGGCCTGCCTGCAAGACGGTCTGAGGGGCAGAATTCGGCACGCTCAGAAAATAACAGCTTTGATACTTTAGTTTCTTTCATTTGTATTTGATTCATTCATCAAATTCTTTCCCCCCCATTCATCTAATTATTTGTTCATTGAACAAATTGAGCAGCGACTCTAGACCAGGTGATGGTAATGTGGTGATAAATCCAGCAGTCTTAGTTCCTGCATTCTTGGAGTTCACAGTTGTTAGGGAAACACATAAAAGAAGTAAATCCACAGAGAAATACACAATTACAAACTGTGGTAGGTACTACACTGGTAAAGAACAGGGTGTGCCAGGAGAGAACAGGTTAGAGTAAGGAAGACAGATTTGTAGACCTGTATCTACTATATATGACATACCATTTATTGGTGGAATATCGCTGCTTAGGAGAGAGTTCCTGAACCTTGGATAGGGCTGAGGGGCTAATTCTGGAAGGTTTCAAACCTTGAAGAGTGGGTACGCATTTTTGGTCGTAGGGGAGTAGTGAAAGGTGAGCCAGGAAGGCTGGCAAAGGCAAATGAACTCAGCTCAGATATCATCTGAGAGGCCAGTCATTGCTTCACAGGGACTTCCTTGAGAGAAAGCACAACAGAATTATGTCATGTGATGTTTAAAAAATGCTTTTTATTTTGGGATGTAACCCATATAGTGAAAAGTCCATCAAATAATTATGCATTTTCATGAATTATTGCTATTTGGCACATACCCACATAGCCACCATCTGGGTCAACACATATAACATGCTAGCATGGCAGAAACCCCTCCTGTGTCTCTTTCATCCAATTTCCTTCATACCCATTAAAGATGATCACAATTTGGATTTTCAGAAGTTACTTTTTTTTTTTTTACAGGGACAGAGAGAGGCATAGATAGGGACAGAAAGACAGGAACGGATAGAGATGGGAAGCATCAATCATTAGTTTTTCGTTGTGACACCTTAGTTGTTCATTGATCACTTTCTCATATGTGCCTTGACCGCGGGCCTTCAGCAGACCGAGTAACCCCTTGCTGCAGCCAAAGACCTTGGGTCCAAGCTGGTGAGCTTTGGGTCAAGACAGATGGGCCCACGCTCAAGTTGGTGACCTTGGGGTCTTGAACCTGGGTCTTCCGCATCTCAGTCCGATGCTCTATTCACTGCGCCACTGCGTGGTCAGGCAGAACTTACTTTTGAATCATTTGCTAAACTTTTATAAACAAAAATTATGGCTTTAAAGAACAGATAATTTCATGAAATGGAAGCATCTTGATGATTTTCACTGGCACAGAGATGAGCATAGCCATGTCTTTTTTTGTGTGTGTGTGACAAACAGAGAGTGGGACACATAGGGACAGATAGAAAGGGAGAGAGATGAGAAGCATCAGTTCTTTGTTGTGGTTCCTTTGTTGTTCATTGACTGCTTTCTCATATGTGCTTTGACTGGGGTGGGGGTGGGGCTACAGCAGAGCAAGTAACCCCTTGCTCAAGCCAGCGACCTTGAGATCAAGCCAGTGAACTTGGGCTTAAGTCAATGACCTTGGTGTCATGTTTAGGATCCCATGCTCAAGCCAGCAACCCTGTGTTTAAGCTTGTGAGCCTGTGCTCAAGCCAGCGACCTTGGGGTTTTGAACCTGAGTCCTGAGTCCCAGTCCGATGCTCTATCCACTGTGCCACTGCCTGGTCAGGCGAGCATAGCTATATCTTAATGTGAGTCACAAAGAGTACCTAGCAAGCCCGGTGCATCACCGTTGAGGTATTGTTACTTGATAAAAGGCCCTGTTAATACTGCATCTCATCACCCACCTAATCTAATTAGATGGTAATTTAATCGCCCACTCCATCCTAACATCTGCTAATCTAATCAGGCTAGCCACTAGTTGAGTGGCCCCTGCCAATCTAATCACCTGGATTGATCAAAGTCAGCCACAAATATAATTGGTCCAAAAATGAATTGAGGCTTTAATCAACCACCTGATGGCAAGAGCCTTAATCTAATCAGCTGCTTAGTATGACTGAACCATTCTTCGATCAAATGCTTTAATCTGATCAGCTGCTGATCTAATCAGTCATTCAAATGATCAGCAGCTTTATATAATCACTCCTTGAACCAATCAGCTGCCTAATTCAAGAGCACTGATCTAATCTGTCTTTAATTCAATCAACCATGGATCTAATCACAGTTATGTAACTGGCTGCTAATCTTATCTATCACCCCCTAAAACAGGGCCTGATTTAATCAGCAGTGTGAGTTGGTTAGCTGATTGACTTAACTGAACCCTTAATCCAGTGGTTCTCAAACTTTTTGAAGTCAGGGCACATTTAAAATCCTACAAATAATTGTAGGCGCACTATACACAAATTTCTGAGAAATATGTTATAATAATTAAGTCAAATTTTAAAGAAAAAAAATAAAGTCCAAGCATGCTTTTATGGTAATTAAATGAAATAAATATGACAAAATTAAATTTATTCTGGCATTAAAAAACATTTTTATGTTACATTTTTTGAGTTATGCTTTTTAGAATTCATAAAAAAGGGGGTTAAAAAATAAAGAAAATAACAAAGAAGTTATCTTTTTATATAGTATATAGATACATTCTTAGTAAGATTTAGTAAATTCGGCAGGTCCCGGTGCAAATGTGTTAAGTTTTTCATTCTTGTGTTTATGAGAAACATGAGCCTGATGTGTCCTAGCAATTTCTTCAATGTTTGGGCATATATTTGGGCAAAATTCTCATTTCCTCATCAATACATTGAAAAATTCCTCTCTTTTTACTCTTAATTGTGCTGAGTGAAGAAAACCCCCACCATACATATCATCTTAACTTTACACCAAACAAAGGATAAAAGAAACTTGCCTCCAGTCTTTCTGGGGAACATGGGGAGTAGTGTAAACAATCCAGCACCACAGCGTAACAGCCTTTTGCAACCTAATCAGGCAAGTGAGGTGGGGGGTTGGGCAGACTGTCAGCTTATAGCCAATTCCCCACACTTCTGTCCCCAAAAAACCCTGTTGGTTTTTTGGCCCCTGTAAAGCCAGTAGTTGCGGCCACAATCACAGCCACCCGGCCAGTGTAGGTTCGAACTAGATTTGAACAGTCGGTAATGAAACAATGGAGCCAAGAACTGGTGAGCCATCAGCTTTAATTCTAGCTTGCACCAGACGGGCAAGCAAAAACACACACTGGGCTCCAAAACCCACTCATTCGGTGCTCACAAAACTACTGACTTATCCGAGTTTCCTAGAATCAAAGGTTTCTAGCTCACCAGACTTATTCACCTCTGTTTCCCATCTCCTTCTCTCTACACAAGCTCTGCACAGACTGGCTTCTTCCTCAGCACTCCACCATCTTGACTGCTTCTCCTGGCCTCTTCCCGTGGCCTTACTCTGCTCTCCTCTCTAATACCTCAGGAACCAAGAGCGAGAGAGCAAACTCCCGGCCTGCCCCACTTTATACTGTAGAAATTCAAACCCTTAATCTAATCTACCAACAAGAAAGTCTCTGGTACAAAGTCACCCATCTGAGGCATAATGGAATTCCTCAGGAGAGTGCACCACCCTACATCATCCAATCAGTCAAGGGTGTGGGGAAAAGCTTACTCTTAAAACCAAGCCTTAGGCCATAACGACCTGGCCTGCTTACATTACAGCCTTTCCCCCACACCCATCCTAAGCATAAGGGCAAATAATATCACCTGGGTGATGGGCTTCCATGTGGGCAGCGCCATATTTAACAAAGTGAGCATATTATATTTTATCTGCCCAACAGTCCCCAACAAGCACATATTTCTTTGGAATACCATAGGGTGCACCAGTGCACCCTGGTGTATACTTTGAGAACCACTGCCTTAATCTAATTGGCCACTTGGACCTTGATCTAATCAACTTTGTAAATTAATCTGTGATTTAATAATTTTAAACTGGTATTATGGCAGAGAATTTTTAAACATTCAGTACCTGAGTGTTTAGTCAGCGGCAGTGTTGGGCAGATAAAATATAATATGCTCACTTTGTTAAAGATGGTGCTGCCCACATGGAAGCCCATCACCCAGGTGATATTATTTGCCCTTATGCTTGGGATGGGTGTGGGGGACAGGCTGTAAGTAGGCCACCGTCATAGCCTAAGGCTTAGTTTCAAGAGTAAGCTTTTCCCCACACCTTGACTGATTGGATGATGTGGGGTGGTGTCCTCTCCTGAGGAATCCCATTGTGCCTCGGATGGGTGGCTTTGTATTGGAGACTTCCTTGTTTGTGTAATTGGATTAGAGGTTTTGATTTTACACTATAAAGTGGGACAGACCAGTAGCTTGCTCTCTCTAGGTTCCTGAGGTTAATATAGAGAGGAGAGCAGATTAAGGCCACATGGAGGCCAGGAGAAGCAGCCAAGATGGTGGAGTGCTGAGGGAGAGGCCAGTTTGTGCAGGAGGAGGTTGGGAACAGAGATGAATAAGTCTGGTAAGCTAGAAACCTTTGATTCTAGGAAACTCGGGTAAGTCAGTAGCTTTGTGAGCACCGAATGAGTGGGTTTTGGAGCCCAGTGTGTGTTTTTGCTTGCCTGCCGGGTGCAAGCTAGAATTAAAGCTGATGGCTCACCAGTTCTTGGCTCAGTTGTTTCATTATCGACTGTTCGAATCTAATGCGAACCTGCATGAGTCAGGCTGCTGTGATGGTGGCCTCGACTACTGGCTTTACAGGCAGTGACCTCTTTTCCCTTAAATTGTCAAAAATAAAAAATAAAAAAATGACAACAGCCAAATCAAAGAGTGTGAATGTTCTGTCTTGAACCATAAATATATAGGTCATGTAACAAAGAGTTGTGTCTTCTTGATCACATCACATAAGATGGTGTCTGAGTCTTGGTAGGATCTGCCTGCCTGCCTAATCTAATCTACCTAATCTAATCGACCTCTTAATCTAGTCAGCTGTTCAATCTAATCAGCCACTAATCGAGCCAGATATGAATGTGACCAACCTTTAGTCCTATCGGTCACAAATCTAATCAGGCTGCTAATCAATCCCTAATCTGAGTCTGCTGCCTAATCTAATAACAAGGGATGCAGCCACTCAATTGTGCCACTGTAGTGCAAGAGCAGCCATCGACAGCATGTAAATGAATGAGTGTGGCTCTGTTCCAATAAAACTTTATTTATAAAACACAGGCCCTGGGCTGGATTTACCTGTGAGCTAGTTTATTAAACCTTGCTCAAGAAGGATAATTGTGGTGGCTCAGTGGAGGGCTGGATTGGAGGATGGGACGAGAATGGAGGTAAGGAGGCCAGTTAGGACATGTTGCTCTAATTCACGGGAACTAAAGGTGAGACCATGGGAGGAATGGTTTGTGACATGCTTCAACATTGAAATAACAGGACTATAGGACCAATTTGCTGGGGACATATCTAGTTGTTTCTTTAATGCTTAGTGGATTGATTCTTCCAGTAAAGAAAAAAATATTGTGGCTGCTCTGGATATGTGACTCAGAACCACCCGCACAGCCCAAGAGATCACCTGCTGGTCACAAGACACTATGCTGGGTGCATTACAGAGATTACCTCATTGTTCAGCAGAATTCTTAAGGGTACTAAGTTGAATTTGCTATTTTCCAAACTCAAGTTTAGAAGTAGTAAGTCATTTGCCCAAAGTCACATAGCTGGTAAACAGTGGAGCTGACAGTGGACCCAGGTCTGGTGTCAAAGCCTGTGTCATTCCTAAAATGTAATCTTTCTCCCACCTCATGTGTGCAGCTCCCTCCTTTCCCTTCTCTGTTTCTGTTCAGATCCATCTAGCCTTTTAAGGTTCTCAGAAAGTCTCTGGCATAGCAAGAACTGAACCTGTGTTTTAACTTTAAAACTTAGGTGTGAACTATTCTGTGTTTGAGGAAGGACATGCAGCAAAACCCAGACCTGGTTACAGCTCTAATCTGATGATTTTGTTCATGTGACAGTATGGAGAAAACAGTGTGGTATTAGGTTATGGATTAGGCAATCCCTGAATTAACGTGCCTAAATTAGAACATTGTCTTATTTACTGACTAATGACAGAAGCACAGGAGATATTTTTCAAGTTGAGGTCAAAGTATCAGACATGGGGAAATCTGTAGATTTAAACCCTGGAGGTCAAGGTTAGCCTCCGAAAGGACCAATCTAACAAGTGTCAAGGAAATCAATTCAGTTACCCTTCTCCATCAGGTTGTTTTGTACCCCCACTGATTATTAACTTAGTGTCCGTCTAGGTTCAGATAGGGACTGCCTCTGTGCCGATTATTTCAAACAAGACTTTAGAGACACAGAAGTATTCAAGAACAAACTGAATGATATCATGGAGACAGAGGTCCTTTTAGTGAGACCTGTTGGCCAGAATTGGGTAATGGTAAACAGAATGGCAAAGAGGCCCCCATGATTGATTGAATCAATGGCATGACCCATGCTTTGGGCCAGGAAGGATGGAAACACAACAGAAGTGGAGCTTGTCCGGCACCGATGAAAGGGAATGAATGCCCGTTGTGGAGATAAGCGTCAGTGTTTGCCATACTTGTTGATCTGTTTTGACTACCAGCCTGTATTATTTTCCCAGGGCCGCCATAACCAAATGCTGCAAACTGGATGGCTTAGTAACGGAAATTTATTGTCTCTTAGTTCTGGAGGCCAGAAAAGGGATCAGCAGAGCTCTGCTCCCTCTAAAGACACTAGGGAAGGATCTGTTCCATGTTTCTTCCCTGGCTTCTGGTAACTTTGAGCATTTAGTTTTTCCCACGTGGGTCTTTGCATCATCTTCCCTCCTTGTGTCTCTGTGACCAAATATCCCCTTTTAATAAGGACACCAGTCATATTGAAGGAGGGCCCACTCTAATGACCTCATCTTTACTTGGTTAATCTGACAAGACCCTATTTCCAAACATGGTCACATTCTGAGATGCTGGTGTTTAGGATTCTAGCATTATCCTTTTTTTTTTTTTTAAATTTCTTTTATTCATTTTTGAGAGGAGACATGAGAGAGAGAGAGAGAGAGAGAGAGAGAGAGAAAGGGGGGAGGAGCTAGAAGCATCAACTCCCATATGTGCCTTGACCAGACCACTGCAAGGTTTTGAACTGGCGACCTCAGTGTTCCCAGGTCGACGCTTTATCCACTGTGCCACCACAGGTCAGGCTGCAGATCTTTTTTGAGGGGCATAATTCAACCCATAACACAGCCCTTTCCCATGAAGAATTCAGACTGCTTTCTCAGGCTGAGGTGACTCAGTGGGACTCAGTCCAGATCCTACTTCAGGGTATTTTCATCTGTGGTCATTCTTCTGTCTACTTCCTTCATATGATGTTTGGGAAACAGGGATTCTGTTTCTGTTTACTCATAGTTTATCATGTTTCAGATGATTTCCTGTCCTAACTGCTCAACCAGCCTTCTCTAGGCCATACTCATGGCATTAGTTCTCCCAGCTCTCCTGTCCCTACTTTGCACTTTGCTTATTCACTTATTAGTTCACATCACAGGAAGTGTTGAGTTCCTACTGTGATCCAGGCATACACTAAGCTCCAAGGATATAAAGATGCAAAAAGGTGAGAAATATAGTTCCTGCTCTCAGGGAGTTCTGGGAGGCCACACTAGCAAATCGTGTGAAACAACTGAAAAAGGGAGTGTGCATGCAGGATTTTACTGTGCTGCTCTCACTCTAGTGTCTCCCTTGGCTCCCTGGTGTTGACAGGGGAGAGTTCAAGCTAGCAGAGAGTACTAGGCCCCTTCAGCAGCTTTACTCTTGCCATTCCTTTCCTTTCACTTTGTGCTATGCCCATTTTTGATCCCCTTGCTGCTTCCCAACTATACGGTTTTCTGTCTCAAATCTTGTCTTCCTACACAAACACTCTCTCTGTTGGAGTGCATTCCCCTTCTCTATCCTCAGCTATTCTCTACTTGACTAACTCCTATTTCTTCTTAGAGACTCATCCCTGGGACTGCCTCTCCCAGGGAACTGACTATGCCTCCCCCCGCATCCTCCCCTGTGCTCCCCAAAGACACACTGACCAAAGCTCATTGTCGTCATGACCGCACGATCCGGTGTCTTGGCTGTATTAACAGTGCTCAGTCAATGAGTAGACGAATGAGTCCAAGTTTGTGCCGTGCTTCTGCTCTCCAGGTTGTACTTTGCCATTGGCCTTTTCCCCTCAAAATCATATGTCTGGTCACCACCATTTCTCTACCCCCAATCCAGAGACCCCGCCGCTCATGACATTCTTCTGTTATGTGACAGCTCAGCTATGCTGGCTCTCATGGCCTGTGGTCGCACAGTTACCCACAGGCTATCATCTCTGGTCTGCCCTGCTCTGCACAGAAAGGCCTGCTTACATACCCGTGAGGTCGGTTCCCATAGGGAAAGCAGGACTTCCTCTGTGGCCTCTCCTGTTTCTCCATTTCCAGTTCCCTATCTCCCAATTCCAAGAGCAAGGGACACACTATTTCTGCTTCACTGACTAATTCAACAAACATTTGTTTTCTGAGCTCCAAGTGTACACCTGGGGCTGTGTGAAGCTCAGTGCCTGACATCTAGTTTCTTCCTTTGTTACCAAAATGACCTGTTTCTTTTATCCTTTCTTGCTTAATCCCTTGGGTTTCTCCTGCGTGTTGAGAAACACAGTGATTTCCTATTTTTTAGCATTAAAACTCTTCAAATGAAGTCTTATGTGGGCTCTCAAAGAGTAAAACAGAAGAAGCAAATATTTTTGTATGTGTTATCCTTTTATTTGATAATTGGAATTTATAACATACAGTTAATGAAAACGATAAATATGAAAATTTGAAATTGAGGGTTTGGGATGAGCATTGCAACCTCATAACATCCTCACTGTATCCCTGTAAGAACATCATGCATCCCTGCGTCTTAGTGTCCTTGTATATTGGCTGGATAGCCTGAGAACGTGGTGACAGCTAGACATTGGAGGTGACAGTATGTTAAAGCAGGATACCTTGTAGACTTAGGGTATTCTGACTAAAATGTTCCAGAAAGTTGAAAGAGGAATATAGCAAAATTTGGTTTGAAAGTTGATTCCTTAACACTATGTAACTGTTTGCATTCCTTAATTATAAGGCGTCTAATTGAAAGGAGTAGATTAACAGGTTCTTCAACCGAGTTATATCTTCATTTGACAGAAAATACTTCCCCCAAATATACATGCCATTGTGAATTGTTAATTATATTATTTAAATTATTTTTCAGAACCTTCAATACCTGTTTCTGTCTAGTAATCACTTAAAACTAGTAAAAAAAAAATTAATTTGACATGCTGATTCGAAACTCATCATGACATTCTATGGGAGGGATGGTAACAGCACAGCCCTGTGTTCCTGAGTTGGTCTTGTTTGGATTTTTAAAAGCCCACCAAGCCCCCAGAGGATAAAACAAGCACAAAAGCTACCAATAATACTTAATATTGTGCCACATGTTATGTGGTCACTTATTACTGTACAGTTTATTATCATATCTTTATACGAGCATGGGAATTCCTTAGGCTTGCCTGGCATTTAGCTGAGTGTGGCCCATGTGAGCCAGGGTGGTGGAAGAATGTTTGATTATACAGTTTCATAGCATGAGAAGACTTGTATGGATTGGAATTGTTAAAAGACATTTTTGGAACTACAGCTTTTCTAATTAATGACATACCTCCATGTGTTCAAACACATTCATGGCGTTGGCAAGAGAATCTTTATTTTGAAGTGGATATGAATATATTACCCTGTGGCTCATGGGGTCTGTGGTTGTTCACATTTGGCATAGCACACACTTGAATGTTTCTGTTTAAAAAATATTTTAAAACATGATATTTAAATCAAACATTTGTAGAACCCTTGAAACAAATGGGTTGAACTCCACTATACCAGATGAGGTGGAAGACAGTTGTGGATTTGGGGACGCTGCAAAGCTGACTTGATGGGGCCTCCCCGTCAGAATCAGAATAATGTTTGTCTGGCTTAGGGCTTCCACATCCCAGGTGCTCAGCAGCTTGTCAACGAATTGGATTAGTCCAGAGCAGGTCCTATGTGGCTGTGGGAATAGCTCCCCTGGTGTGAAGCTATCAGGAGCGACTCAGTTGGAAGTTTCCTGCCTCTTTCCACCCCAAGAATACACACAGTACCCTCCAATGAAGGCTGCTACCTGCTACCTAGAAGAATTTCCCTTTCCTCCAGCTCTCTGAGGGGCTGCTCTGGGCTTCTAGACCTTGTAGTCAGGGATTTTGATCCATCTTCTAACTTCCTCAGGGACCCTGTGCTCACGCTCTGGTTTTTATCATTGCAAAAGACTTAGAAGTCATCGTGGGACCTGTAAGCCAAAATGGAAAAGGTTAAGATGACCTGGAAGGCTTCTTGTTCCCCTTTGTGTGTTCCTTGGTTGGACATATTTCTGTGCCTCTGATATGCTGGACTTGGGCAGGGTGGGTGGCTCGCTGGTGGTAGCCAAAAACCTTTGCTTAAATACTGGATAGGAATAAAATGTCAAGTGAATCACCTTTTTAATGGCCTGGGTTAAAGATCCATAAGTTTGTCAACATGTTCTGCCTTACTTGAAATTCTGGAGAGAAAGCCAGAGGATTAAGTCAGAATTATTCTAGCACGTATTGGTGTGGCTGACCAACAAGGCTGCAATTCTCTTCATGCCCAGTGTAGTAAGAAGGCAGTGACTCTGAGCACTTCCTGCCAGTCTCCATGACACTTCCTTCTCTGGCTGACAGTGGCAGGCTGTTTTTCTCTGGGGTCCTGCCAATGACCTTTTCCATTATATTTGGTGTTCTTTGTCAGGGTTACCTCATCTATTTTTTCCTTCTTCTTCTTCTTCTTTTTTTATTTTAGATATTATTTATTGATTTTTGGAGAGAGGGAGAGTGAGAAAGTGGGGAGAAGCAGGAAGCATCTACACGTAGTAGTTGCTTCCTGTATGTGCCTTGAAAAGCACACCCAGGGATTCAAACAGGCGACCTGAGCGTTCTAGGTCGATGCTTTTTCCACTGCGCCACCACAGGTCAGGCCATCTGTTTTCATACTTCAGATGGTGACTCTGAATTGGCTTTAATTATTACTCCAGGATCTCAGGATAATTCCTATCTTTCTTTCAAAAGTTTTGCCCCTAAACTTTGTATTTCTTACAAGCTGGCCAAACTCAGAATTCTTGGTTGTGCCTCCTCCTCTTCTGCGAAGGAGAATCAGTGTAAGATCCTATTGGCAAAGAGCTTATAACCTAATGCAAATATATAAAAGGCACCTACATATACTGTCTGAAAAGAATTGGTGCACAGGATTATGAGAGTCCAAAGGAGGGAGCAATTAGGTAAATGCAGGGGAGGGTCAGAGAATATTCTTGCAGGAGGGGATGTGACATTGATCTTAAAGGAAGGATAGGACCAAGAAGTTCAGTCATGTGGAGAAGTACATTCAGCAGAGCAAAATCCAGAGGTAGAACCATATGGGAAGTATATGGAGAAGAGAGGGACTCCATTTGCCTGGACATTGTTCTGTGTTGGAAAGGTTGGAAAGAACCCATGAAGAGCCTTGATCTGCAGGCTCACATCTGAATTGTACTCTAGGTGACAATTTAAGAAGAGTGGTGATATTATTAGAACAGATACTGAATGGTCCATCTGGCACCAGTATATGATATTGGGGTGGTGGTGGGGGGAGGGAGGAAGGAACTCCTGAATTAGGTGAGTGGTAGTGGGGATAGAGAGTTAGAATGGACAGAAGATAAAATTTTCAAGACAAGAAAGATGTGATGACCCTCCCTAGTTTAAGCCTGAGTGAGTGGGAAGCTCAGGCTATTATGAACACTGGAGAGCAAAGAAGTGGATTAGTAGGGGAGTGGATTTAGAACACTGGGCTGGAGAGATCTCTGGCAAATCCGGATAGTCTTCCATCTCCCCCTCGTCCAACCTGTGTTTTGGACTCCCCCCTTTTTTTGGTCAAGATGGTATGGTACCTTGCCAACTCCTCCCAACTAGGACAACCCCATCTTATTAGCCAAGTTTATCTGACCTGAAGTAGTTTATCTAAATCCTTGAGACCTGACCCTCTGGGCACAGATTCAGGGCATTGGTCCTGATGGGCCAGCCCAAGGCTTGTCATGAGAACCTTGCTGCCCTCACCAGCTGTGTGCTTTGCTTCACAGGGACCAGGTTTGCTTGTCTCCTCTTCAAATTCATGTCCCCTTTATGATGATTTTACTTGTAGAGGCCTTCCTGGGATAGAAACCCCCAGGCTGGTGCCTGGGCTTTGATAACCATGGACAGACCCGAGAGGCAGAAAGCTAGTCTATAACTTCCTGGGTTTTCTATCTGTTCCACCAGCCTAGTAGATGACTATGGCTTCTACTCATTGATCCTTTTTTAAGACCCATAGGGTTGGCTGACCTCTGGTCTTCAAGGCCCAGTCTCCAGTACCTGTGTCACCCTCAGGGATGGGCCCTGGCCTTCTCCTTTCTCCCAGGTGCCACTTCAAGCCCAACATCAGCACCTCACCAGGAACTCCCAGGAAAGGTGAGGTGTCCTGCAGGTGCACAGCAAACCCTGCAGCTTGTACTTATGCATGGCCTTTGATGAAAGTGTCTTGCATCCTGCCTTCCAGGCTTTGAGCATTCCTTTGGATTCTCATCCCTCCTTCTGTCCCTACCCTGGTTATTCTTCCACACGGGACATCTGACCTTCACACTACTCTGGTGCTGTTGTTTCCTGTCTTGGCTGTTTTTGCTGCTGGTGGTACTGTGGTTCTCACAGTGCCAACATCCCCTCCAGGGGAGCTTCCTTGTGTTTATAGTTTGGGGACTGTGGAAATAAACCGAAACCAGGGAGAGAGCTAGGAGCATCCAGAGCCTTTGTGATTGAGTCAAACATCTTCAACCACTTTCTTCTCATTCTGAAGACTTCACATAATTAAAACCATTCCTGGCCAACACTAAATAAATTTTGCACATGCTGCTTGAATTACTGTGCAGTCTTACCACGGTGTGGCTTTCTCGGAGATTAATATTTCACTGGAACTATTCCTCTGGGTAGGCTGAAGCCAGCAGCTGTGGAAACTCAACATTTGCTATATACAATGAAACTTTAGGACAGAGCTGCTTTTCACATTTCTCAGATACGCTGTTCACTTAGGGGAGAGGGGGAGCATTCTTGGCAGAATCTAATTTGTGGTATGAGCCAAATGTCCCAGCTTGGGTTTCTATATGTTCGGATATAAAGTAATGAGAAAATGTGGTTCAAAATGCCCCATCATATAACTTCAGCCCATAAAAGTTATAATTACTGTTTATTGAGCACCTGCTATGTGCTAGGCATCTTACATAGTCTGCATCCTCACAAACCACATGTGAGTGCTATGGTCCTGGGTCTGTTTGCCTCTGACCCCTGCTCTGCTCTTTCTCAGGCTTACAGGTTTTCTGGCTTCCTGCTAGGTTTGGCCAGTGGAGGCACTAGTGGCATACGGGGTAGAGGAAAGGTACATTCTCCCCTTTCTCTTCATCAAGCATCTCCTCCAGATGTGACGGCATCTTTCCACGGTTCCAGCGCCCACTGTTTGAGTCCTCTATGCTACCTGGTGGCCCTGGCTCCTGGGGTAACAGTGCCTCCTCCCTTTGTCCTGGTGATCTTGGCTCTCAGGTAACACCGTCTCCTCCCTTTATTCCTTCAAATGCCTGCTGCTTTTTGTTGCTAATCTGTGTATTACCTCATGGTCCCGTCCTGTTACTCCAACTAATTTTCACCTTTTGAAAGTCATACCAGTTTGAGATATTTATACTTGATTTTTGTCATCATTGCAGCAATCTGCTAATCTCAGCCTCTCTATCACCTTGAACATGTATTTCTTTCTTTATCACTGCAGCCAGTTCCCCATGTTACATTCCTTCTGTTGCAAATACTTAAAGCAGTTTCTGTTTCTCTGCTTAGACACTGATTGATGGATTGAGGTAGAAATCATAAGCCTTGTTTTAATGATGAGGAAACAGGGTCAGTGTTAACTGACTCACCCAGTCTTAAAATAGGAAATAGTGGAGCTGGGGTTTAAGCTCAGTCTGATCAGTCCTGAAGGTTGTGCCCTTTCCCATACATCAGCCTGTCTGTTTCCTGGTGCCCCCGAACCAAGTGTAATTCTTTCGGTTTAATCCCTTCATATTCTGGGAAAAGAAAACTCTCATAATCTCCTTCTCCAAGATTTCCCAAGATTAAATGTTCTCTTCCTTTCAACTGTTTCTTATGAAAAAGAATTTTGAGTTTCTCCTAATATCCTGGTTAAGTTTTCTGATTAATGCTGCTTAACCTTTCACATGAAGATATGGTTCAGGGTGACTCAAGATCATGTATCATTGTTTTCAATTAGACTTTTTTGGGGGGAGATAATTCTAGATTTACTTGCATTTGCAAGAAGAAATACAGAGATCCTATGTTGCAGTTCACCAGTTTCCCTAATGGGAACATCTTACAAAACTAGAGTACAATATTACAGCCAGAACTTGACCTTGATATAGTCAAGATACAGAACACTTCCATCATGACAAAGATCCTCTGTTGCCTTTTTATAGTTGTACTCACTTCCCTTCTGACCCCACTCCTTCCTTAACCCCTAGTTTGTTACCAAATTAGAAACCACAAATTTGTTCTCATTTCTATGATTCTGACATTTCAAGAATATATAAATGAAATCATAGAATACACAGCCTTTTGGGTTGAGTTTTTTTATTCAGTATGATCTTCTAGAGATTCATTCATGTTGTTGCATATGTTAAAAGTCTTTCCTTTTAATCTTGCTGAGTAGTATACCATGGTATGGACGTACCACCGTTTGTTTAAACATTCACCCATTGAAGGAAGTTTGGGTTGTTACAAATAAAACTGCTATAAATATCTGTGTGGGTTTTTTTTTTCTTTTTGTGAACATAAATCTTCATTTCTCTGGGATAAATGCCCAGAAGTGTAGGATAATCACATGTCTAGTTGTTTCTTTTCTTTGTGTTTTTTTTTTTTTTTGAGAAATGCCAGACTTTTCCAGAGTAGCCATTTCACTTTACATTTCCACCAGCAGTGTACATCCTAGGCAACATTCAATGTTGCTAGTTTTTAGGTTAGCCATTTTGATAGATGTGCAGTGCTACCTCACTGTGGTTTTAATGTGCGTTTTCCTAGTGGTTAATGATGTTGAATATCTTCTCACGGGCCTATTTGCTACCTGTATATCGTCTTCTGTGAACTGCTCCTTCATGACTTTGTTCCTGTTCTAAATAGATTGTTCACTTTTTGACTGTTGAGTATTGAAGGCCCTTTATCTCTTCTAGGTACTGGTCTATTCAGTAGGTGTATGATTTGCAAACACAAGAGTGGACAAAAGTAGGTTTACAGTTGTTCATCTTGAAAAAGACATGCAGGTTATACTTATTATAGCAGCTTTACTACTAACTCTGTTTCAGTTAACACAGAGTTGTAAACCTACTTTTGCCCACCCCTGTATTTTTTTCCACTCTCTAGTCTAGCTTGTTTTTTTCATCCTCTTAACACAGATGAAATGTTTTTAGGTTTGATCAAATCCAAATTATCAAATTTTTCTCTTTTGGATTGTGATTTTGGTGTCAAGTCTAAGAATTCTTTGCCTAGCCTTAGGTCCAAAAGACTTTCTTTTATTTTTTTCTATTAGTTTCATAGTGTTAACATTTTTACATTTTGGGTTGTGATACATTCTGAGTTCATTTTTATGTATAGCATGAGGCTTGGATTGAGGCTCACTCTCTTGCCGGTGGATATGTTCCAGCACTATTTCGTGAAAAGGCTGTCTTTCCACCCCTGAATTGCTTTTACATCTTTGTCAAAAATCACTTGGGCATATTTGTGTGGTATATTCCTATTTCTGTGTTCTCTGTTCTCTTCCATTTATCTTTGTGTCTATCTCTCTGCAATAAACACAATCTTGATTAAGAGAGCTGGGTAGTAAGTCTCAAAGTTGGATAAATTAATTCCTCTCACTTCATTCGTTTTCAAACTTGTTTTAACCATTCTAGTTCCTTTGCATTTTTATATATATTTGAGCATAATCTTATCTTTATATACAAAAAAATCTTGCTGGTGTTTTTGATAGGAATTGCATTATACCCATTTATCAATTTGGGAAGAGTTAGCATCTTGATTATGTTGTGTCATTCAGTCTGTGGCCCTGCATTTGTTTAGATCTTTCATTTGTCTCTGTTGAGTAGTTTTCAGCGTTCAGTTCTGTACATGTTTTGTTAGATTTATATTTATTTCATTTCTTGAGCAATTGTAGATTTTTTTTTTTTTTTTTTACAGGGACAGAGAGAGAGTCAGATAGACAGGCAGGAACGGAGAGAGGTGAGAAGCATCAATCATTAGTTTTTCATTGCCGTTACACCTTAGTTGTTCATTGATTGCTTTCTCACATGTGCCTTGACCGCGGGCCTTCTGCAGACCGAGCCACCCCTTGCTCGAGCCAGCAATCCTGGATCCAAGCTGGTGAGCTTTTTTGCTCAAGCCAGATGGGCCCGCGCTCAAGCTGGAGAGCTCGGGGTCTCGAACCTGGGTCTTCTGCATCCCAGTCCGACGCTCTATTCACTGCGCCACCGCCTGGTCAGGCTCTTGAGCAATTGTAAATGGTATGTTTTAAATTTCAATGTCCACATGTTCTTTGCTAGTATATAGAAGTCAACTTGATTTTTTTATGTTATGTTTATCTCGCCTGTGACCTTTCTGAACTCATTTATTAGGGATTTCGGTTTGTTTTTGTTTTCGTGGGTGCCTTGGCATGTTCTGCACCATGTCATCTGCAAATAGGGACAGTTTTATTCTTTTCTGAACTCTGTCTGCCCTGTCGCTCAGGTGTCATTTTTCTTAGACTGCTATCAAGATTGTTTTCCCCCAATAATTTATTTATTGATTTTTACAGAGAGGAGAGAGAGAGAGAGAGAGAGAGAGAAAGAAGGTGGGGAGGAGAAGGAAGCATCAACTGTAGCTGCTTCTCATATGTGCCTTGACTGGGTAAGGCCGGGGTTTTGAACTACTGACCTCAGCATTCCAGGTCAATGCCCTATCCATTGCATCACCCTAGGTCAGGCAAGATTTTTTATTTATTTTTTTGCTTTGCTTTTGATTTTCAGGAGTTTAATTATCTTGTTTGGGATTTGCTCAGCTTGAATCTGTACGTTTATGTCTCATGCCAATTTGGTGACTTTGCAGCCACTGTTTCTTTGATCATTTTTCCAGTTCCACCCATCTCCTCCTCCTCTCTGGGGCTTCCATGGCATGAATGGCAGATGGTTGATTATAATCTCACAGATTCTGAGGGCTCTGTTTAATTTCTTTTTTTCAGTCTATTTTCACTCTGTTGCCCCATTGAGTAAGTTTTATCTCCTAGTTTATCAATTCTTTCCTTTGTGCCTTCCATTCTTCTATTTGAGCTCATTTACTAAATGTTTTATAATTTTAATTTTTTTCTTCATATCTTCTATTCTTTGCTAGAACCCCCCCTCCCCCCGCATACCCCTGAGGATTTCTTTTTCTTTCTCATTTGTTTTAAGCACATTCATAATTGCTCATTGAAGTGTTTTTTAAATTATGGCTGCTTTAACATCTTTGTCAGAGAATTCTAATATACCTGTCATCTTGGTGTTGGCATGTATCAGTTGACTTCTAATTACTGCTGGATGAGAATGGGACTTCTGAACTGCATTGATCCTCCACTGACATCGTGTTGGTGGTGATGGGGCTTGTCTCCATTAGAGGCGATGAGAGTCCTGACTCTGCACTGGGCTCCTCTGACACGAGTGCAGCAGGGAGAGAGAGGGACACCTCGTTACGGCTGAGTAGGGGTGGAAGTTCAGGCTTCCCACATGCTCTCCACTGATACTGCCTGGAAGGGTAGCTCACACCAGCTGTCTGGGATGAAAGTCCCATCTTCTGACTTGGCTTTTGTGAACATCAGCCTAGCGTCTCCCCTTTGCTGTCTACCCTTTTGCTCCAGACACGCCACATACTTTAACTCCTGTTCTTCCTTCCCCTGCCAGTGTCTTTCTTTCCTCTGGAGACATTGGGATGACTTGTTATAATCTCTCAAGGGTAAAGGCCTAGGCTCCCCACATAGCCTTTGCTATGTGGCCACAATTTTTTCTGGTGTTTGGCTGAAGTAGAGGGTTATTGTCTATGTATTTTCCACCTTGCTTAGCTGTTCCTTTTTTGGTCTTTGGCTGGAGAGCAAGCTTTTCTTGGCAGGGGGAGGTTCTGTACCTGTTGGGTTGGATTTGGGTTGCCAGCTTCTTCAGACCCACTTGGGGGCTAACTCAATAGTCCAGATAAGTAATTAATATTTAAAACTAATGTTCAGTTATCCTAGAACCATTTTGCAAAAAGACTAACCTTTCATTATTGTTTTGCCATATCCATTCTGTTCTAAAGCTGGTGTCTGGCCACCTTAGCCCCACTTGCTAAGCAATCAATGAACAACTAAGGCAGTGGTTCTCAAACTTTTTGAAGTCGGGACACATTTAAAACCCTACAAATAATTGTAGGCGCACTATATATAAATTTCTGAAAAATATGTTATAATAATTAAGTCAAATATTAAAGAAAAAATATAAAATCCAAGCATGCTTTTATGGTAAACAAAATAAATACGACAAAATTAAATTTATTCTGACATTAAAAAACATTCTTATGTTACATTTTTTGAGTTATGCTTTTTAGAATTTATAAAAAATAGGGGTTAAAAAATAAAGAAAATAACAAAGAAGTTATCTTCTTATATAGTATATAGATACATTCTTAGTAAGATTTAGTAAATTCGGCAGGTCCTGGTGTGAATGTGTTTTCTCATTCTTGTGTTTATGAAAAAAATGAGCCTGATGTGTCCTAATGATTTCTTCGATGTTTGGGCATATATTTGAAAGACAAACTCTCATTTCCTCGTCAATGCATTGAAGAATTCCTCTCTTTTTACTCTTTATATTTATTTATTTTTTTTATAGGGACAGAGAGAGAGTCAGAGAGAGGAATAGATAGGGACAGACAGACAGGAACGGAGAGAGGTGAGAAGCATCAATCATTAGTTTTTCGTTACCGTAGCGACACCATAGTTGTTCATTGATTGCTTTCTCATATGTGCCTTGACTGTGGGCCTTCAGCAGACTGAGCCACCACTTGCTGGAGCCAGCGACCTTGGGTCCAAGCTGGCGAGCTTTTGCTCAAGCCAGATGGGCCCGCGCTCAAGCTGGCAATCTTGGGGTCTCGAACCTGGGTCTTCCATATCCCAGTTCCACACTCTATCCACTGCGCCACCGCCTGGTCAGGCTCTTTTTACTCTTAATTGTGTTGAGAGTAGAAAAATCCTAATTCACAAAATAGGATGTTGAAAATTGTAGTAAAATGTTCAAAGCTTTTTTAGATATTGCCACATATTCTTCTTTTATAGAAATCCAAAAGGCTTCAAGAGACAATTCCTTATGTTTAATCATCAATCCACGATCAGTGGATATAGCTGCCAGTTCTTCTGTTAAGGTTAAACCAAAATCACTTGAAGCTTCCATGAATGGGTTTCTAATCCAATCATATTGTTCAGTGTTAAGTGATGGAAAGTGCTATAAATTAAATTCTGCCTGTCAGCCTTCAAGTCCTATTTTATTTACACTAAACTTTTGCTCACTTCCAGAATTAAATTCTTCAATATCACACTTCTTTTTGAGAAATATATCCATTTTATTTGGGTGTATTTATCTAAAAATAATATAATTATGTGCTAATAGTAAATATAATAATGATGTGTTAACAAAAAGAGCAGTATTTTTGTAATGAAATGGTATAATAGAATAACTATATTTTTATATCTGGGCATGTGACGCGAACCAGTGCAGCTAGTAATTTCAGGTCCCAAGTGGGAACGGTGCAGAATTAAGAAAATATGGGGTCAGGAGGGCCCTGTAATTGCTGCTGGCAAGAACAAAGTGCACCCAAAAACCACATCTTGTTTTATTTAGTAGGCCATTAGCAAATCAATGAGATCTTTGATCATGTTTCCAAGGCAACCAAAGAATTTTACCAAATGCAGTAAACCCCCACCATACATATCATCTTAACTTTATACTAAACAAAGGGTAGAAGAAACTTGCCTCCAGTCTTTCCGGGGAACATGGGTGGTAGTGTAAACAATCCAGCACCACAGTTTAACAAACAGCCTTTTGCAACCTACTCAGGCAAGTAAGGTGGGAGGTTGGGCAGACTGTCAGCTTATAGCCAATTACCCACACCTCTGTCCCCCCTAAATCTAGACTCCAAAAACCCTGTTGGTCTTTTGGTCCCCAACAGGCACATATTTCTTTGGAATACCATAGGGAAAACCTGGAAATCTTCTAGGGTGCACCTGTGAACCCTGGTGCACACTTTGAGAACCACTGGAATAAAAGCACTGGTAGAATCTCTCTTAGAGACAGGAGGAAAGAAGGTCAGGATCAGGTGAAACCTAGGGAAGTTACAGTTAATGTAGATTTTCTCTGGGAAGATGGGGCACTGTAAAGCCACTATCTACGGCTGCTTCCACACTTTGGTGCAGGAGTCTCTAAAAAACTCCAAGTTCTGTGCTTCAAGTTTCCTTCCTTAATTTCTTCACCAGCAGAACGGAGATCGGAAGGGGCCACAAATCCCTGCGAGGCAGAGGCAGCCGGGATAAGTATCTGTAAAGGTGTAAATAAATGAGCAGCAGTCCGACGCTGCAGGAGTCAGCAGGAAATGGTGACTACAAATGAATGAGTGTGTCTGCGTGGAGCAGGGGGACTGCTCTGGGCTCTGTGAGCTCTGTGACTGATTTCATCCTTTCTACACACTTCTCACTGACACATAAGAGGAGCTGAGTGGGTTCCAGGTCTCCCAGACAGCCCCACCAGCTTCCCCAAGCAGGGAAGCAGACACCCTAAGACTTCAGGATGAAAGCAACAGGCTATGGGAATTCACACATCAGTATTTCCAGGTTTTTTGTGCCCACAGACTTCATGAGACCTCATTTCATGGCCCATCTGGGCATTGCTATCTGGGAACTGAATCCCCTCCCTTCCTGTTTCAGACAGGCTGGCCTGCACACTCCACTGGTGAGGGGCCACGGGGACACATCCCACGCTATCTGTTTTGTGGGTTTTGGCTGACAGGAGGGAAGAGGAAGCATGTGTCTTTGGTCTTTTCCCCTTTGCTTCCCTTTCTGTTATGACCTTGGGAGGTCGGTTTTTCTGGCTGTCTCTGGGTCAAAGTCCAGATTAAACTCTGGCAGTGGGCTTTGCCCTCTCACAGGATGGTACTGTGTCTCTTTTGGGGTCCAGACAAACATCACCAAGGCTGCTCTGCTCAGTGGTTTATGATGACACCAGTTCTAATGTATGACATGATCTGCTGAACATGTGATGCTCTCTGATGGTTTTTGTACGATTTCTCTTTTCTTTCAGAGCCTGAGAAGCCAACAGGGACCAACCAAGTTTCAGGATCTGTACTACTTGGTACTAGCGTCACCAGAGATGAACTCTTCTTACCAGAGGTTCCTCTGTTCCTGACAGCACACCTCTCCCCAGGTAGCTAAGGGGATAATGAGATTTTTTACTCTCCTCTGCATACTGTCATATGATAGTATCCCTGCATGGGGGCTTATGTACCAGGATGCTCATTGCTGATACCGTACACCTGCTGTATACCTACTATAATTTAAGATGAAATGTATTATCACCGGGCATATGCTATTTTATATATGTAGTGATTACACTCAGTATAAATGGGTTCCAGAGAGGATGAATTTGCAGCACTAGAACTGAAGTTACGTTTCAAATGAAAGCCAGTGAAAACAGCATACAATGCATGCAATTAGCCATTCACTCTAGGAAGTATTGCTTCTAAGACAGGTTGTCATCTTCATCAAGAGACCAGCGTGTGTTCAGGAAGGCAACGTTCTGACATGTAAATCACGGAAAGGAGCTCTTTTCAATCATGTTGCAGTTTGTCAGTAATTAGGTGGAAGAACTTTGGGTCATAGATAAGAGAAAGCAGTTGGAGAGTAAGATTAATAAGAACTGGTAGGTTCTATCCAAAGGGAGTGTGCTGCGATGCTGTTTGACTGGCCCTAGAGTGTCCCCTACACATGGGTTTTCCCTAGAATAGCATGGTGTTAATCCAATGGGCCATCACGAGAAGAAAGCCCTCGCTTTGAAAATATATAGCCCATTAGTCCTAATTTTGCCCTAAGTTACCAAGATAACTTCCAGGGTCAAATTATCGGAAGGAGCACCTGATCTAGATCCTGTAGCAGGTGGCTCTCCAGTTATGAATTAATAAGCTGGTATTGGTTGATGTTTCGTTCTCTCGAGGGCTTGGTTCATGTGAGCTTTTCTCCAGAGCCTGTTCACTTCTGGTCACTGGGAAGGGAACATTGAGTTGCTGGCCCAGGGCTTAGATTTGTGATGTCCTGATTGAGGGTGCTGGGAGCTGCCAAGCAGCCCATCTCTGACACATTTCTGATTGTTTTGGTGATGTGCATGAGGCTCACAAACATGGAGAGTCACTTAGACTGGTCAATAAATTAATGATGTTTGTTCTGGAATAGGGTTTTTTTTTTGTTTTTTTTTTTAACAAAGACAGTCAAGACAGAGTCAAGAGATAAGTACAGATAGGGACAGACAGACAGGAAGGGAGAGAGATGAGAAGCAGCAAGTCTTCGTTGCAGCTCCTTAGTTGTTCATTGATTGCTTTCTCATATGTGCCTTGACTGGGGCGCTACAGGAAAGCGAGTGACCCCTTGCTCAAGCCATTGACCTTGAGCTCAAGCCACTCACCTTGGATTTCAAGCCAGCATCCTTTGGGCTCAAGCCAGCAACCACGGGGTTATGTTCATAATCCCACGCTCATGCCATCGATCCCACACTCAAGCTGGTGAGCTCGTGTTAAAGCCGGATAAGCCTGCACTCAAGCCGGCGACCTTGGGGTTTCAAACCTGGGTCCTCTGTATCCCAGTCCAACACTCTATCCACTGCACCACTTCCTGGTCAGGCTAGAACCGGGTTTTTTAACCTCAAGACATTAATATCTTGGGCTAGATGTTTCTTTGTCAGGTTATGGGTAAGCATTGTGCATTATAGGATATTTAGAAGTCTTATTCCTACCTAGTAGATGCCATATCACTGCCCCGCCCCCCAAACTGCAACAGTAACAGCCAAAAATGTCTCCAGATATTGTCAAATGTCCCTTGGGGGTCAAACTGCCCAAAGTTGAGAATTGCTGTTTACTGTTCTAGTAGCTGGCCAGCCATAAGGAGCTTCCTTGAGGAACAGAGCACAAAACTGAACTCTAGGGTAGATGAGTGCTTCATGCCCTTTACTTTTGTATGGGTATATCTATATATCTATACCTATACCTATATCTGTATGTATCTGTTTGGAGACTACAAGCTGACAGGGTCCTTGCCGTTTAGATTTTTGAGGGACAGAGTTGTGGGGGACTGGCAGTCTGCCCAACCCCCTACCTTACTTGCTTAAGTTGCTAAAGGCTGTTTTCCCCCGGACCTCCATGTTAGCTGTGATACTAGAGTGTTTCTATTAGCTGTGATGCTGGAGTGTTTCTCCTGGTTCTATCCCCACTTGTTTGATTAATTTGCTAGAGGCAATTTATATGCCCTTCCTCTCACCCTTTGTTTGTTCTGATGTTAGTTGATTTCTGTTATGCATGGTGGGGGGATTCCTGTTTCCACCTTAAATGGATTCCTGTTTATGCCTCAGATGTGTGACTTTGTATTGGAGACTTTCTTATTTGCATATGGCTCTGCACTATAATAAAGCAGACCCGGGGCTTTGCTTTCGCTCTGGCAAGCCATCAGCTTGCAGAGCCCTTCTGATCCCATCCTTTTTCTTCTCTGAGTTTATTTCTTCATTCCACACCACTCTTACTCAGGACCTGGATGGTTACTAGCCGTGCTGGTCTGCAGCAATATCTATCGACATCTATAAGTACATTTATTATGAGGAAGTGGCTCACATGATAATGGAGGCTGAGAAGTCTCAGGATCTGCCATCTGCAAGCCAAAGCCCAGAATAGCTAGTGGGCAGTTCAGTCCAAGTCCACAGACCTAAGGACCGGGGAGCTGGTGGTATAAAGCCCAGTCTGTGGGCCAGAGAAGATGAGATGAGATGGGCTGTCTCAGCTCCAACAGTGAGGCAGGATAGAAGGGGCTAAGTCCTTCCTCTACCTTCTGACCTATGACGGTCCTCAGCTGATTGGGTAATGCCCACCCACATTGGGGAGGGTGATCTATATTTTGTGTGAGTTTTTCAGTTCAAATCTTAATCTCATCTGGAAATACCCTCACAGACACACCCAGAAATAATGTTTAATCTGGACGCTCCATGGCCAGTCAAGTTAGCTCATAAAATTAACCCTCACTGTAGGAGATGTGGTAATGTTTTAATTAGAGGGCAAACCAAACCACTGGTGGAAAATGCCCAGACTTACCTGGAGCTGCTCCATCACTGTTAAGGGAGAGCTCAGAGAGAAAGATTGGGGTTTAGAGTTTGGCTCTGGGGTTCATCAGTTCTCTGACTTCTGCAGCCCTTGTCTCATTGACAGTTGTTCTGAACAGGATCTCCTCTTCTAAGTCCTGCCCGTGATCGTGGTGCCCTCACGAAGGTGCCCTGAACTACTTGAAGAACTGCCTGTGCATCAGGGCCAGCGAGGACTGCTCTCCAGTTCTAGGTCAAGGATCTACTGGTCAAACCCTACTGGGCATCTTGTAAAGTGAGATTTTGATCTCAAAGGTCAGGGGTGGTGCCTAAGATTATGCCAATTTAACAAGCTCTTAAATGCTGTCCATGCTGTAGGTCCTTGAACCATATACATTTTGAGAAATAAGAACTAGGCCCGAGGTCGGGAGACTATAGCCCATGGGCCAAATTGGGTTCACTACTTCTTTTCAAAAATAAAGTTTTATTGGAACATAGCCACACGTTCATTTACGTATTGTCTATGGTGGCTTTTATACCACAATAGCAAAGTTGAGTAGTTGAAACAGACTACACGGTCCTCAAAGCTTGAAAGACTTACACTCTGGCCCTTCCAGTAAAGATGCCTTGACCCTGCTCTAGGCAGACTTGTGCCACGTGGACCATGGAGGGTCCTGGTTGCACTTTAGAATAGACCACCTGAAGGTTGTCTTTCTTCACCTTTGACCTCCTTTGTTCCTCTTCCTCTTGACTCTGGCTCTTGAAGCCCTCTCACTTAGCACCTGGGGCATGAGGAGATGCAGGAAGGATATCTGCCACAGTACAGCTTCTGTCTTGCATGTGGTCCTTTCATAGTCCTGAGGATGTGTTCTGCTTGGCTCCTCATTCATAGCCAGTCAGCCATGGTGTCCTTTTCGACCTCATGGTGGCTCACCCTCAGACCTGTTCGGTAATACTCTCTGAGACTTAAGCATCCAAAGCTTATGCGTAATTGTTCTTTTTGTTTTCCAGTCAGTCAGTCAGAATTTAGTTAGAACCAACTTTTTTTAGACACCAAATTAGGTGCCTGGGTAACAAGGATTATTTATTTATTTATTTATTTATTTATTTATTTATTTATTTATTTATTTTTGAGGGAGAGACAGACAGGAAAGGGGAGAGGTGAGAAGCACCAACTCATAGTTGAGGTGCCTTAGTTGTTCATTGATTGCTTTTTAATATGTGCCAAAGACCAGGGAGCCAGTAACCCCTTGCTCAAGCCCGTGACCATGGCATCTTCTAGTTTATGATCCTACGCTCAAGCCAGTGACCCTGTGCTTAAGCTGGAGACCTCAGGGTTTGAGCCTGGATCCTCAGCATCCTAGGCCGACATGATGTCCACTGCGCCACCACCTGGTCAGGGCTGGGTAACAAGGATTTATAAGATACCTCTTCAGTGTGGGAGACAAACTTGTAAACTGAACTTTTGAATCCTAATATAAGGTGACCAGACATCCTGCTTTTGGTGGGACAGTCCCGATTTTTAACAATTTGTCTCGCGTGCCATGGTGTTTTTAAAAAGTGCTGATTTTTGGAAAGAATGCACGAAAAGCTAGGAAACTGCAGGAGAATGGGAAGGGAATATATGGTTTTCTGCGGGGAGACCCTGCCTCAACCTGGAAGCTCCATGTAGACCAAATTTTTAATCAAGAACCCTCACTCCCACCCCCCTGGTCAATGGTGTCCCAGGGGACAAAAATTTTACCAATTTTAAAATCTATCCTAAACCTTATCCTAATACCAAAGGTGCAATGTTAGAAGGACATCTGGATGCTTTGATAGCCAAAGAAGAGTCTGGAGGATTTAAAGCTTCACTGCAGTAGACTTTTTTTAAATAGTACACTTTTATTAAATTTTACACATACACATTTTTGCATTTATTGATGTAATATATTTTCTCCTGTTAATCTATAAATGTGATAGTTTATAATTACTTACTATCCAGTTTTTGATAAGTGAGATAACATTTTTACTAAAACTTACACCATATTTATAGTGTGATATAAATTAGAATTTTATGAACTTCAATTATAATATCTCTATAAGATAATTCTGCTACCATTTCTGTTAACATCCAAAATTTTTATTGTTGTTTTGTTTGTTTTTTGTGATAGAGACAGAGAGAGGGACAGATACGGTCAGACAGACAGGAAGGGAGAGAGATGAGAATCATCAGTTCTTCGTTGTGGCTCTTTAGTTGTTCATTGATTGCTTTCTCATATGTGCCTTGACCAGGGGGCTATAGAAGACCAAGTGACCCCTTGCTTGAGCCAAAGACCTTGGGCTCAAGCTGGTGAGCCTTGCTCAAACTAGATGAGCCTACGCTCAAGCTGGCAACCTCAGGGTCTCGAACCTGGGCCTTCCACATCTCAGTCCGATGCTCTATCCACTGTGCCACCACCTGGTCAGGCAACATCCAAATTTGATTTCAGGATTCTATATATGAAGTAATCTTCAAAATTTCCTTATTTACATCATCAACACCTTATTTTAATATTATTAATTTTAAAAATTGTTGTAAATACATGCAACATAAGATTTACTATCTTAACCATTTTAAGAGTATAGTTCAATGACATTAAGGACATTTACATTGTTGTGCAACCACGATCCATCTCCCTAATATTTTTCTTCTTGCAAAACTGAAACTTTGTACTCTGTACCTATTAAACAATAACTTCCCCATTCTCCTCTGTCCCCAACCACAGACAACTACCATTCTACTTTCTGTCTCTATGAATTTGATTATTCTAGGTCCTTCATATAAGTGGAACCATACCATACTTTCTCTTTTGTGACTGGCTTATTTCACTTTGCACAATGGTCTCAAGTTTTATCCATGTTGTAGCCTGTGTTAGAATTTCCTTCCCTTTTAAGCCTATGAATAATATTCCATTGTATGTATATACCACATCTTGTTTATTCCTTAGTCTGTGGCTAGACACTTTGCTTTATTCTACCTTTAGGCTGTTGTGAATAAGGTTTCATAGTAATGGTAGACAAATATCTGTTTGAGTCCCTGTTTTCAATTCTTTTGTATACATATCTTGAAGTGGGATTGCTGGGTCATATGTAATTTTGTTTTTAATTTTTTTGAGAAATTGCCATACTATTTTATATAACGCCTCAACAAATTTGCCTTTCTACCAACAATATAAGGGGTCCCGTTTCTTCACATCCTCTCCAACATTTGTTACTTTTCTGTTTTTTGGTACTATCCATCCTCCTGGGTGTGAGGTGATATCTCATTGTGGTTTTGATTTGGATTTTCGTAGTGATTATTGATGTTGAGCATGTTTTCTTGTACTTATTCATCATTGTGTATCTATCTATTCAAGTTATTGGTCCATTTTTTAATCAGGTTGTTTTTATTGTTGACTTATAGAAGTTCTTTATACAATATGGGTATTATTTTCTTATCAGATATTGATTTACAAATATTTTCTCTTGTTTCATGGGTTGCCTTTTTACTCTGTTGATTGTGTCCTTTGATGTATAGAAATTTTAAGTTTTGATGTAGTGCAATTTATCTATTTTTACTTTAGTTGCCTTGCATGTGTAAGAAATTTTTGCCAAATCCAATGTCATGAAGCTTTCCCCCTATGTTTTCTTTTAAGAATTTTGTAGTTATAGCTCTTGGGTTTAAGTCCTTGATCCATTTTTAATTTTTAACATATGGTTTAAAGTAAGGGTTCAACTTCATTCTTCTGCATGTAGCTATCCAGCTTTCTCAACACCATTGTTGTAAAGACAGTTACTTCATTATTAAATAGTCTCGTTGAAGATCACTTGACCACATAGGTAAGGGTTTATTTCTGGGCTCTTTATTCTATTCCATTGGACCATATGTTTGGCTATGCCTATACTACACTGTTTTCATTACTGTAGCTTTGAAATAAGTTTTGAAATCAAGAAGTGTGAGACTTTTCACTTAGTTCTTTTTCAATATTATTTTGGCTATTTGGGATTCCTTGAGATTGTATATGAATTTTAGTATGAATTTTTCTATTTCTGCAAAAGAAGTCATTGGGATTTGGGGTCTGCCATAAGACTTTTTGAATTATCTCTTTTTTTTTTTTACAGGGACAGAGAGAGTCAGTGAGAGGGATAGATACGGACAGACAAACAGGAAGGGAGAGAGGTGAGAAGCATCAATCGTTAGTTTCTTGTTGCCATTGCGACACCATAGTTGTTCATTGATTGCTTTCTCACATGTGCCTTGACCGCGGGCCTTCAGCAGACCGAGCCACCTCTTGCCGGAGCCAGCGACCTTGGGTCCAAGCTGGCAAGATTTTGCTCAAGCCAGACAGGCCCGCGCTCAAGCTGGCGATCTCAGGGTCTCGAACCTGGGTCTTCCGCATCCCAGTCTGACGCTCTATGCACTGCGCCACCGCCTGGTCAGGCTATACTTTTGAATTATCTCTTAAAGGAAACATTTGCCAGACAGGTAAGGGGAGGTGGGCATTTTAAGCAAGCAAAAGGAAGAGCACAAATGCATGAAAAGATAGAAGAGGGTGCTGTATATAGGGTGCAAAAACGAATCCGATTTTGTTGCCACATTAGGCATGTTTGTGTGTGTGTGTGTGTGTGTGTGTGTGTGTGTGTGTGTGTGTAAATTGGGGCGGAAGATGAACTAGAAGCTGAGGTAGGGGTCAGATATTGTAGAATTGGGTGTGTGTTGTATTAACAGGTTTAATGGGGATTAGTTGGAGGGCCGGGCTGTGGAAGGGAGTGATCAGATTTGTATTTCATAAAGATGAGCTGTTGGTGAGAGTGGATGCTAGATTGACCATGAAGTAGGTGTTGGGAGTACAAGTGAGGAGACTTACAAAACTCCCAGTAATGAGACGATGAGATTTGCTCTATGATAGAATTAATGAGAATAGATAGGAGGGGATGGATCTGAAATAGCTTTGTCCCACTACATATTCAGATATTTTGCAGGGGCGTCACTCTCTTCTTGGGACCTGCAGTCTTCAGACCTACTGAAAAGTCTCTGAACTCAGGGTGGTGGTTCCAACTATTCACCTGTATAATCCAGTTGTTACCTTTTAGGAACTGAAATGACTGTTGAAGGAAACCCTATGTTCTTGCACAGAGTAGCCAGGTGTAGTAGTCAGCCCCTTCTCAGAGCTCCCAACCCCCCACTCCTTATCCTGCCACCTTCAGGGCATCTGTCTGCGCTAAGAATCTGTGGTCATTTCTCGCTTACCACAGGTTAGTCTGTCTTTCCTGGTTTTGGCCTACCCTGAGCACACTGGAATTGGCCAGACTGAGAGTTGTTCTTTTCTGTTGTGACCCATTCCATCTACTTGTGGAACTGCAGCTCTCAGGTCCCCTAAGTGTGGCCCTTGTTACTGATGTCAGTGATCCACCTGAGAACTCGTTTCTTCTACAAGGACTGGAGCCACCTGCTTTTCTAGCTTTCCCCATCCTGACATCCTTCCATGCTCTGTGACTCAGTTTCCTGCCCTCAGCTCAGAACAGCATTGAATAGGTGTCATCAAGATGTTTTCAGCTTCTTCCGCCTTGCAGAGAGCTCCTCTGAGTGAACTGAGTAATAGTTCCCTGCAGCTGGAAAATAATGTGAGTGCCTGATCACTGAGATGCTGAGTTCCTGCCCTGTACCCTGGAAGGAACATTCTGCCAATGGGCAGCCTGTGGCAGTGTGTATGTATTTGGTTAGTGTATCACAGCCTCAGGTGGAATCATGGAACTGTGGGCAAGGAGCAGGCTCATGCTCCCAAGTTCTTGGAGGCTTCAGAATGGGAACCACCCAGTAGGTCTGGAGAAGCCAGCTCAGATCCATTGCCAGGACACATATTTGGTGATCTGTGCGATGAGGTAAGCTGACCAAAGTACACAGATGCTGTCAATGCGGGGGAAGCTGAGCCAGGCAGAGAGCCAGCTGGGCTTGAGGTTACAGTGCACTGATTACAGTGACTATGAGCTTTGCTCAAAGGCAAACATTGAGAATACAATGGGAAGTACTGGAAAGGTGAGGGAGAAGTGCTCAAATGGGATGTTGGGAGGACACGGGGAAGAGAAAGGAGAAAGGCCAGGAAAAACAGATGCAAAGATGTGCTCTTCCTTGAAAGCCAAGAAGCTCACCGGAGCAATGAGGTCAAGACCCCAGATCCCTGGCTGGGGAGGCTGGCTGGCATTTAGGAGATTAGCTCTTTGTCTTGAGCCCAGTCTACCTGGGACACAGCCTCAGGAAAGTGGCATGTGTTCTCATCATTCACTTTGTGTTCCCAAACAGAGTAGAAGAAAGGGAGGGGCCACACTGATCTAGCTGGAGTATCTCCAGGAGACGCCTCTGGATGCCACGTGGAGGCTGCCCTTCCATCGCTGCACGGAGCCCCTGACTGCCCAGCTCCTGGACATGGCTTTACTCAGCAACATACTAGCGGCCTATTCCTTTGTCTCAGGTAGTTGTCTGGTTTGGGCTGGGCTGGGCTGGGCTGGGGCCAGGGCGCATTCAGGAGAGAAATGCTATGTGATCTAGCTGAGGAGCTCTGCTGTGCTTAGTTTTGAGATGAAAGGTCCTCTGGTTTGAAAATAAAGCCTGGCACTCTCTAATTTGGCTGATGGGGGCGGTGTGCTAAGAGCTTTATCTGGCTGAAAATGTTTGGTTTCCTTTGGGGCTTAAAAGAGAGAATGAAGTAGCCTGGGGCTATTGTCTGCTTCTGTCATGCATTAACTCTGATGTGACAGGCCAGGAGGGAGTATCCTCAGCCTGGCTATTTCTGTGCCCTGGTTCTGAGCTTCACCGTGTGTGTGTGTGTGTGTGTGTGTGTGTGTGTGTGTGTGTGTGTGTGTGTGTGTGTGTGTATGCGTGTGAGCGCGCTCGTGCACGTGTGTGTGTTGGCGGGGGGCTGGGTGAGGTACCTGATAACCTTCTGGGAGACATGGAGGCAGAAGAAGGTATGTGAGTCTGGGAGAATCTGCTCTTTGCCCCATACTTGTCAACATTGTACTCTTTTAGGAAGATGGCTGACTTTCTCTTCAAGATCATTTCTTGAGAACAGATGCTCTTCATATTAGAGAAATCATTTAAAAATGCATGAAAATAGCCTGACCAGGCGGTGGCACAGTGGATAGAGAGTTGGACTGGGATGCGGAAGACCCAGGTTCGAGACCCCGAGCTTGCCAGCTTGGACCCAAGGTCGCTGGCTCCGGCAAGGGGATGCTCGGTTTGCTGAGGGCCCGCGGTCAAGGCACATGTGAGAAAGCAATCAATGAACAACTATGGTGTCGCAATGGCAACAAGAAACTAATGATTGATGCTTCTCACCTTTCTCCGTTCCTGTGTGTCTGTCCCTATCTATCTCTCTGTCTGACTCTCTGTCCCTGTAAAAAACTAATAAATAAATAAATAAATAAACTACCTTTCGGTATGTCTTTTTAAAAATGCATGAAAATATTCCTGAATCAAGCTGAAATTTATAAAAATGCTTACTGGTTTGATTGACCAAATTGGTTTTCTCCTGGTTGAGTGAGTTTTTAATTTTTGGTAGTTTGTTTTTGCTCTGTTTTGTTTACCTAATGTCTCTGGATGTTATATAAAAAGGATAGGACTGAAGTTCTGACTAGATATTCTCCGGGCAAGGACCAGTTTTGCTTTCGAGTTCTCCAGCCAGGATTGATAGGTGGTGACTAAAGAGTTCAGATGCAAAACCTGACATTTCTGTTTACAATGGAAAATCTGAGCCAGGGGTGAGGATAGTGGAAGCTCATATCTTCTCTCTGAGCCAATCTTGGATGACGTGCAACCTACTTCTAGAAAAGAGGATCTTGGAGCACACCAGGCTGGCTCCTGTGGGTTTGGCAAGATGCAACATGTATTCTGCACATGCATCAAGTCTAGGCTTCTCCCTTCTCAGCTCAGCAAGGGCCCAGGTCCTCAGTCAGCTCCTCACCTCCTTAAGAAAACCCAGGGCTTTGGGCCACCTTCCCCTGGTACCCACAACATCAGAGGAATCTCAGCTTTGCTCTTTCTTAAAGGCTATTCTTGAGGAAAAGGACTGCAGCTGGAAGGGAGGTGTTTGAAACCCTGGTGTAATGTTTTCACAAGCAATTGAATGATGGCCCCTCAACTCTATAGTGAAGACACCCCTAAAATGAATTGGGTACCGGAGAGAGTCTAGAGGTTTCAAGGCCTCAGAGAACACTTGCAAATCAGTTGCTGCAAGGAAATATCTCTGATGAACAAAAACAGGGTCCTGGACTTTGGAACTTTGCTCGGCACAGGAGGTACCTGGCAGTTTTCCATTTTGGCCAGCGTGACCAAGTTGTGACCATCCAGCATGGTAACTCATTGAATGGTCTGATGTTTGCTGGGTGTCTTGTGATCCTCTTAAGACTGAAAGGGTACATGGCCCTGTTTTTCTCCCTCTCCAACTTTTCTCCTTCCCACCCCATATTCTGGAATTAAATATTGCTTGGGATGCAGGAAGACAATGCTTCTTTTAAATAAGTACTGTGTTTCCTTATGTATAAGATGAGCCCTTTCTTGAAAAATTTGGGGTCTAAAAATTGGGTGCATCTTACACAGTGGTTGTAGATATTTTTACTTACATTTCCTGCTTTTTCATGTTTGTTGTCTTTGCACTCATTGTTTCACACTTGTTACCAATATATTATAGTAGGTTACATTTTGCTACCTTCTGTCCAGAAATGGCTCAGAAAAAATTTTAGTATAGTGCTGAATTCAAGTTAAAAGTGACCCAGTTTGCAGAAGTGAATGGAAATCATGCTGCTGAACATGAGTTTGGTCCTCCTCCAACTGAGAATCAACCTAAGACTGGTTACAGGAAGAAGAAACCCTACTGAAAATGCCACGGCAGAAGGCCATGAGATGCAAGTCAGCAAAATGACTTGATTTAGAGAGAGAATTGAAGATATGGATTGAAAAGCAAAGGGCAGTTGGAATTCCTGTGTCCACAAAGATGGTTCAGCATGAGACAAGAAGGATTGCTGATGAAAAAGAAGTTACTGATTTCAAAGGAGGACACAACTGATGCTTCAGGCTCATGAAATGGAATGGACTAAGCATGTGTACACGCACCAGACTTGCCCAAAAGATGCCTGAAAGCTATGAGCAGAAGGTCCTTGTATTTCATTGTTTTGTCATTCAATATCAGAAGACACATCAGTTTGAGTTGGGACAGATTGCAAATAAGGATGAAGTCCCCCTTCAATTTGATGTCCCAAGTAACAGAGCTGTTGATAAAAAGGGGGTGAAAACTGTAACTGTAAAGACAAGTAGACATGAAAAGAGCCATTATACAATTGGTCTAGTTTGTTGTGCCAACTGAATCAAGTTGCTTCCTATGCTGATTTTCAAACACAAAACAATGCCAAAAGAAGACACTCCTCTAGGAGTGACTGTTCACGATCATGACAAGGGTTGGATGGATCAGGATGGGATGAAGATATGGTTTGAGAAAGTTTGGAGAAGGAGACCAGGTGGGCTCTTACACAAACCTGCCCTGTTGGTGCTTGATCAGTTCAGGGCACACATAACAAAAAACATAAAGAAGATTGCTGCAGAACAAAAAAATAAAAATTGCCATCATACCTAGAGGCTTGACATCCCAGCTCCAAGCACTTGATGTCAGCAAAAACAAACCCTTCAAAGCTGTAATGAGAGATGAATGGAACCAATGGTTGAAGTCTTCTGGGGACAATTTGACAGCAGTAGGAAGAGTGAAGAAACCGACTACAGGAGAAGTTTGTACCTGGGTGAAAAGGTCCTGGGATAATATCAAGATTGAGATCATTGTCAAGTCGTTTAAGAAAGTGTGGCATTTCAAATGCCATAAATGAACTGAGGATGAAGACAGTGATTTGTCATTAGACACAGATGAGGACAAGCTAATGGATGGGAGTTTTGACAGTGATGAGCAGTTGTATGAATTTTATGATGAATAAAATTTAAATTCAGTAACTTTATATAATACATATTTTTAAAATTTTGGGCCCCCAAATTAAGGTGTGTCTTATACATGTGGAAATACAGTATGTGCTACGATAAAAAGAGAATGCAAGAAATTGGGAAGTAGAGTGGCTAAAATTAAATGTGATCAATCCAATCAATAGCTAAAAATTGATTCTGAGTGTGATGGGGAATGCTGACTGTGACTGTACAGGAAAGAATAAATAAACTAAAATATGAAGGTAAATATAACAGATACAAATAATTTTTGCTTTAAAAGAAGAAGATAGAATAAATGGATCAGAAGCAATAAAAAATATTTGTGGAAAATTTTCTAATCTTGTAGGTCTCTACTGTTCCTATTCTGCTGTGTCTGGATGTCAACTATAGGGACCTCTGACCCTTCCCAATTCATTACTTTATTATCTTGTCCCATGTGACCCACTATTTCAGCAACACACTTGCTAACACATGTAACTCTCTTATTCCTTTTCCAGCTTCTGATTAAAGCAGGAAAATACAAACGCTAAGTGAATCTAACTTTCTCCCTGTTCTCCCTCTGCACGCAAATAACCAAGTACTGCTACAACTTTGAAGAATGGAGTCATTACAAATTTATGCTATCCACCTGACCAGGCAATGGTGCAGTGGATAGAGTGTTGGACTGAAATATGGTGGACCCAGGTTCGAGACCCCCGAGGTCGCCAGCTTAAGCATGGGCTCATCAGGTTTGAGCAAGGTTCACCAGCTTGATCCCAAGGTTGCTGGTTCAAGCAAGGGGTCACTCAGTTTGCAGTACCCCCCCCCCCATCAAGGCACATATTAGAAAGCAATCAATGAACAACTAGGGTGCCGCAGCAAAGGATTGATGCTGCTTCTCATCTCTCTCCCTTCCTGTCTGTCCCTGTCTCAGACCCCGACTCTGTCACACACAAAAAAGAAATTTATGCTATCCAACCTCAGCCGAGCCATTCAAATAAGGCTTCAGTTTCCCTATTTGCTTTTGAATACATCCTGTTTTCATTATTCATAGTAGCCCATTTGAACCATGGATAACCCAATAGTTTTAAATATCTGTTGATCAAAATGTACTCTAGAAGGTGCTTGCTAGCATTGATGAAGGGTTAAAGTTTATAACATATAAAGAGCTCTTACAAATCATTAAGAAGTAAGTATACCAAAAGAAAAGTGGACAAGGACAAGAATCAGCAGTTTGCTAAAAAAGACAAATTGTTGATAAAACATAAACAGCTCAAATTCTAGCAATTAAAAACTGCAAATGAAAACATTATTGAGGTTAACATTTTATTTTACAAAATTCTCAAAGATTTGAGTGATTAAGTACATATATAACCTCAGTTTTGGGGAAAAGTGTGAGGAGATGAAGACTTGCATATAGTGCTGATGGGTTTGTAAATTGCTGCAGCCTCTCTAGAGAGTGATTTAGAAGCATCTTTCAAAAACTTTAAAACACATAGATTATATACGGAGCAATTCCACATCTAGGAATTTATCCTAAGGAAATAATTAGGGATATGGGCAAAAATTTTACTGTGAGGACAGTTGATCTCAGAATTGTTCATAATAGTAAAAAAAAAAAAAAAGTAAGAAAATAGATGAATATTGATTGAAGTACAAAGATGTTATGATATGCTGTTCACTGAATAAAGCCTGTTTTCATTCAGCATTTGCAGTGTGATATGATTTCTGTGTGTGTATTCACATGTATATATAACCACATTTTACTGTAAATTAGACCTGGATGCTGGGTTTGTATGAGTATCTGTATTTTTAATTTTTTTTGCTTAACTATATTTTAAGTATTCTATACTTCATTGATATTACTTTTGTAATAAGTAATATTATTTTATTGGCATTTAAAATTTTGAATTGTATCATACATATATTTAAAAAATTGCTACTATCTAACTCTTTCCTGACTTTTAAGCTGTGGAAATGCCTTTAACATTACCACTTGGATGTGCCATAAGCACATCAAGCTCAACCTAGTCTAGAATGGAATATTGTTCTTCTCTTTAAACATGTTCCTTCTTTTGTGTACCATCTAGGGCATCCTCTATACTAGAAATACAATTTTTAGCCTTTGATACATCTTCTTCACTGCCCATATCCATCCAATTGCTCAGGGTTGGACCATTTTGCCTTTCAGAGTCTCTCAAATACGTCCTCTCCACTTTATTCCCAGCACCACTGAGATGGTTCAGCCCCATCATTTTCTGTCTGCCTTGCCATAATGACATTTTTCATGGTATCCATCTCCAGTCTTGCTTCATAGACTGACTATATTTTGAAGTAAAATGATCTTTCCAAAATATAAGTGTGATTATTCAATTCTTTTTATTTTTTAGAATCCTTTAGTGGATCCTCACTATTTCTAGGATAAAATACAAAAAATAATTTTGTGCAATTTCTCAGTTAGAATTCTTTTCAGCTGCAAATAATAGAAAAGCTCAACTTGGTGGCCGAAACACACAGGAGTTCACTCACCTACAAAACAAGAAGTCTAGAGGTAGGTGCTTGCTGGCATTACTCCATGGGCTCGTAAATGTAGGGACCAACATTTTTGTGATTCTCATGGCCTTTGTTTTATGCTTGTCACTCCATGGCCGCAAAGTGACTACTGATTTTCTTGCCTTCAGTCAAGATCAAAAGAAGGCAGTAAAGGAAGGATTTTCCAGTATATCTACTCTCATATATTTCATTGCCATAACTGCATCACATGACCATCTTTAACCACAAGGAATGCTGGGAAAATGAGAATTTTAGTTTTTTTAACTCCTCACCAGTGGTTCATTGTCACATGGCCATCTCTAGCTGCAAAGGACGTTGGGAAAAAATGAGAATTTTAGCTTTTTTAATTTGCAAACCAATGGTTCATAACCAGGACGATTTTGCTATACTGGGGGATTTCAGTCAATGTTTGGAGACATTGTTTGTTGTCACAACTGGGACAAGGAGAAGTGACTGCTCCTGATACATATAGCAGGTGAAGAAGCATTCTACAATGCACAGATCAACCTCCCACAATGAAGAATTAACTGGTCTAAGATACAATACTGCCAAGGTTGAAAAAATATGCTCTAGAGTAGAGGCAAGCAAGGGAAAAGGGACTTGGGGATCGTTTAAGGTAGTTTAATCTGTAGTTTCCTTTTTGTTTGTTTGTTTTTTGTTTTGTTTTTTTGACAGAGACAGAGAGAGAGTCAGAGAGAGGTATAAATAGGGACAGACAGATAGGAAGGGAGAGAGATGAGAAGCATCAGTTTTCCGTCATGGCACTTTAGTTGTTCATTGATTACTTTCTCATATGTGCCTTGACTGCGGGCCTTTAGCAGACCAAGTAACCTCTTGCTGGAGCCAGCGACCTTGGGTCCAAGCTGATGAGTTTTGCTCAAACCAGATGAACCTCTACTCAAGCTGGCAACCTTGGGGTCTTGAACCTGGGTCCTCCGCATCCCAGTCTGACGCTCCATCCACTGAGCCACTGACTGGTCAGGCTAATCTGTAGTTTCTTATGTGCCTTCCAAGAGCTTTTAGTGTCTGACCTTGACATTTTCATGCCCTTATTTAGTTATAGCCCTTCCTGACCGAGGCCTCACTCTAGTCTTTTTAAACTACTTTCCACACTTTTTCTCACCTCTTTGCTTTTGCACAATCATTTCCCCCACCAAGAATTCTTCCCTCCAATCCTGGACTGGTTAACTCCCTACCAGTCTTCAAAACTCTCGGTGTCATTGTCTCCCTTCACTCCCCAGCGGGTTTGGGTGTCCGTATATGTTCTCCTGACACATGTTTTGTTTCCCTCTGTCTTAGCACTTGAATTAGAGGAGTTAGTATGTCTTTTTTCAACTATTTGCAAACAACCCTTTGGGGTCATAATATAATAATTTATAATGAGAGTGATAATCTCATTAATAATAATTATCACAATAATAACTTCTGATGGGGTTGATAGAAAGATTAAATGGAATGGTTGCTCTTTTTAATTTAATATTTTGAATTAACAATACATTTTCCAGGCTTACTCTTCCATTTTCTTCAGATTTTTCCTTAAAAGTCACATCCTCCCTTCCAGCATATATTCAACACTTCCTATCTTCCTTCCCAGTTTTCCTGTTGTCGCCTATCATCACCTAACATACTACCTGTTTTATTTACTGATCTTGTTTATTATCTATCTCCTCTCCTAGAGTGTAAGCTCCCAGGAGCACAGAGATTTTTCTCTCTGTTGTTGACTGCTGTATCCTTAGCATCTAGAACAGTACCTGGCACCTGTTAGAGGCTCAACACATCAGTGCATGAACATGGCTCAATGAGCAAACAATGTAAAAAGACACATAGTGAGAAGTCTTACCCCAGAGCTGCCCCCTCCATCCAGTCCCCAAGTTGTTCCCATCACCAGGTTTCTCTTCATTCTTTCAGAGTTCTTTATGCAGATATAAGAACTATATGAACTATATAATCTCATCCTTTCCTCTTTTATGCAAAGATAGCATAGCTACATACTTTTTTGTTGTTGTTGTCATTTTCTGTGTGTGGGTTTTTTATCCTTTTTTTTTTTTTTTTTTTTTTTTTTTTTAAGTAAGAGAGGAAGGGGTAAAGAGAAAGAGAGGAACATTGATCTGTTTTTGTATGTGCCCTGACCAGGGATCGAACTGGCAACCTCTGAGCTTCCAGACCATGCTCTAACCAACCGAGCTATCTGGCCAGGGCCCTATATACTGTTTTTTACTTTGCTTTTTTCACTGAACAATGTATCGTAAAGATATGTCATATCACTGTATAGAGAGCTCCCACATTCTTTCCTACAACTACACATTTTTGTATTGTATATATTAACCATAGTTTAACCAATTTATTATTGATAGCCAGCGAGAATAGTTCAGATCTTTTCACAGGGCAATAGAGTTGTTACAATGAATAACCATTGCAAGCATACATGTTCAAGTACTTTTGAAGAATAAGTTTCCAAAAGTAGAATTGCTAGATCAGAGTGTATATAAATTATTAATTAAGGTAAACTTTACCAAATTGCCATTTAAAGAGTTTTATCAGTTTGCTCTTTATAAGAAATATGAGAAGGTCTTGCAATAATATTTTCAGACTGTTAGATTTTTGACAGTCTGATAGATAAAAGAATAACACACAAATATCATTGTATATGTGTTTTTCTAGGTCACAGGCCAGCCAACTTTTTCCATAAAGGGTCAGATAGTAAATATTTTCAGCTTTGCAGGTTGTACAGTCTCTGTTCTTACTATTCAACTCTGCAGTACAGCTTGAGGCAGAGACAAAACACGAATGCTAATGATTCTGTGCCCCAAACAGTAGCTGTCCAGGTTTGGCTAGTGAGCCATTGTGTGCCAATCCCTGCTTTAGATGAGCATCCTTTCCTATATTTAAGTGCCATTAGTGTTTATAATTCTGTGAACTATTCATATCGTTTGTGCATTTTCTTTAGTAGTTATTAGTCTTTTTCTTAATGCACTTTCTAGATGCTCTTTGCATATATATTAGTCCTTTGTTTCTGTTACATATTTCAACTATTTGTCTTTTGACTTTGCTTACAGTCATGTTTTTCAATGCAGAAATTTTAGGGGATCATTTAAAAAAAATTTAACCAGTATTTGCAAGTATAGCATTATAGACTGTGGAGCAGTTAGACAGAAAATGAATCACTTTTCCTATGAAATGGTCATGCATGAAGCAGTCTCTCATCAGCAAGGGGTCCTAACCCACCATAACTCAACTGATAGTCACAAATTTGGGGATTTTAGAAAGTACTGTAGTTTCTGTTTTATGTTATTCCCCTTTATACAGGTACTTGGAATCCTGTGAGGGCTGGGAATCTTTATGTTTATAGCCCCAAAGGCATTGTAGTCTCATAGTAAATTTTTGTGGCATAAATAAAGTAGCCATTTAGGGACCTATAAAATTTGGAAAAAAAAAAGAACAGTTGAATTGAAGTATCCCCTCCTGGCGAGGGTTTGATGAAAGTGATGCTCTCACACACAGCTGATGGCGAGATAAATGAATGTACTGCTTTTGAAAAGCCACTTGGCAATATGTATCAAGAGGATAAAAATATGTATTCCCTTTGACACAGATTTCTTTTCTGAGAATCAATTATAAGGCAGTAAGTAAAAGAAATAAGCAAAATTGAAAGTAGCATTAAGCACAAAAATACTTCCTCCATCATTAATTTTAATGAAAAAAAATAAAAAGGAACAGTCTAAATATCCAAAAGTAGAAAACTGTTTTTGTGAATGAACTTGTAGAATAGTATGGAGCCATTGCAAGGCCTGATTGAGGGAAAGATGATGGAACAGTAAAGAAAGATGTCATACTTTGTATAAAATGTGTACCCTTGAGGGGAGGAATGAATAGGTGGAGCACAGAAGAATTTTAGGGCAGTGAAAACACTCAGTATGATAAATGTCATTATACATTTGTCTAAACCCATAGAATGTACATCACGAAGGGTAAACCTTAGTGTAAACTGAACTTCCGTTGATTATGTTGTATCAATGTAGGTTCATCATTTGCAACAAATGTACCATGCTGGTAGGGGATGTTGATAGTAGAGAGGTATGCGTGTGTGGGGTTGGGAATATATGGGAAATCTCTGTATCTTTTTGTTTTCTGTGAATATATAAAACTGCTCTAAAAATGGTCTTAAAAACAGGCAAAAGTATATTATCCAGATAAAATATGTAAATGGACTATAACCCACTAAATATAAATAAATATCTACATACTTATATAAGAAAAAATAGAATAAAACAAAATTCACTACATATTTAGTTTGTGAGATTATGGTGATTTTATAAATGTTTCCATCCTCCACTCTTAATGTTATACTATTATATATATGCATACACATATATGCACTTATATACATCTATAGACATATTTATCCATATATAATAAATTTATTAATGGGACATTAAGAAATTATGTATTATTGATGAATTCAATAATTAAAGAGACACACACTATAAGCAAGGCATTGTACTGAATGCTCTGGAAATCCATAGTAACTCATGGATTTTTGCTTTCAGATTTGTCACTGTCAATGTGGGAAAAATAATGGTTACATAACTAATTATAATACAGCTACATAAAGTGCTGCCAAGTTTGGAGGGGCTAATTAAGCACATTCTTCCTCCCTTTCAAGGGAGCCAGAAAAGCATCAGAATACATACCAACTTCTGCAGAGGTTAAGCCAGATCAGTGAGTGGGTCAGGGTCTGCCTAGTTTCTCTTGAATCCTAAGGCTGTGGGAATGTCGGTCTGTCCCACTGCAGGTAAAGAAAAATGGGGAGGATGATTAGGATGATGGTAGGGTAATGGATGGCTTCTTCTGGGGGACTTATTGCTGGGGGGGGGTGAGAGTTAGGCATAGGGAAGAGAGGGGAAGATGAAAGAGTTGAAAGCAAAGGAACATACACCAGAGCCCACCTAGTGGGGACAGTGATTCTCCATTAGTCCTTCCTGAGAAAGAATAAGTCAGTGATGAACAGAGAAGGAAGGCAGCTTCTCCAGCATTTCATAGAGGGCAGAAGTGTTAGTGTGAGTCTTCACTTTTCGATGGAGAGGGGCAGAATCTCACGAAGAGACATCTTACAGTGCCTAAGAAGTTCAGAGAAGAGATTATGCTGAATACTTCCCAGTTCCACACAAGCCCCAATTATTATCTTTAAGGCCTATTTTAAAAACGTTTTCCTTTTCATTGAAGGGATTGTAAGCTTTGGGGCCGAGAAGAACGTTCAGGTAGGGTAAAGGTTCCACTAGCAGGAAGACCAGTGGACCTGGCCTAGACTGGTGTTGCTCTCTGTCCTGTGGAGTCTGCAGGGCATGATCTGACCTCCAAGGGTGCAAATGAAGTTAACCTCAGGACCTCCACATAGAGTGTCTTCCTGCTCAGGAAAACAATGACCCTGTAGGAAGCAAGATATAGCAATACATTTATTTTTATTTACTGAGGGAAAACAACTCACAATAGCTCTCCCCATTCTGCTTCCTGGGCAATTAACAGCTGTCTGGATCTGTTCAAGACCAGGGTAGATCAGTGGCCAAGAGGAAGAGACCTGGAACAGAAAAGAGAAAAAACAACCATGGTAGAGCTACAGTTTTGATCTTTGCAGATGAGAAATGTAGGGAACAACATAATTTATATCAGCTCTGAAAATCAGCCCAGAGTCAGGACCTGGTGAGGCCCAATAAACTCCCTTGCCCTCTCTGGTTGCTTTTACTGGGCTTCTCTGGGAACTCATGTCTGAGATTGTTGTAAGCAAAAGAGGATGTTTTCTGATCATGTAGCAGGAAAGGATGGACTAATTAAGCTACAGAAAAAACAGGGTTCAGTTCAGCAAACATCTTCAAAGTTAACATGTGTCATAGGTGGGGTGAGGACAGGATACGAAAGAGATAGAGACACACTCAGTGGGACAAGCGGGTGGGATGAGAAAAGGAAGGAAAGTAGAGAGGAAGAGAAAGGAAAACAGACTAGATGGATGAATGGGAGGGAGATAGATAGATAGATAGATAGATAGATAGATAGATGATAGATAGATAGATGACAGATAGATGGATGATAGAAAAAGAAGAAAGAAAAAGGAAAAAGGAAGGGGGGAAGGAGGAAGGAAAGAAAGAAGAAAGGAAGAAGAAAAGAAGGCAGGAAAGAAAAAAAACAAAGCTACCCTTTATTTAATGCCTCTCTTTGCCAGGCTCTGGGATAATTCCTTTATGGTGCTCATCTCTAATACCTCTAAGCTTTACCAAAATTCAGCAGAGTAGGTAGGTAGTGTTATCTTTCTTTAAAAGATGAGGCTGAAGGATGCTTCAGATGCAGGTCTGCCTGATGGTTTTACAGTCTGGTAAAAGCATTGCTTTGCAAATCTTTTCTAGAATGCCCTCTCAGATCTTCATGTCTCAGCTTGGCTTTTCTACTCACATCTGTGTTTCCGGAGATCCCTCTTTGTGCTTCTATCAGAGCACACTTTCTGTGGTACTGGACCTGATAGGTCAGCTTCCCTCCTGGAGTGTTAAGCTCCTCAAGGAAAGAGCTCTCTCAATTCTCCCAGTGTTTGCTAAATATCAACTGGCCAGAGGCAGTTCCAACCTCTTTCACTGCATTCATTCATTCATTATTTTTGTTGAAATAAAAGTGACATGTAATACTGTGTAGATCTATGGTGACAATATGTTGATTTGATACATTTATGTATTGCAATATGAGTACTATTGTCACAGTAGCTAACACCTCTATCATGTCACATAATTATTATCACTGTTTTGTGATGAGAACAATTAAGATCTATTCTCTTAGCAACTTTGAAGTCTATAATACAATATTGTCTATAATCACTATGCTATTCATTTGATTTCTAGGACTTATCTACTAGTTGCAAATGTGTACCCTGAAACATTTCCCCAATCCCTCTCTCCCCCAGCCCCTGGTAATTAGCATTCTACTTTATTTTTATGAATTCAACTTTTTTAAGTTCCACATATTAGTGTATGACACAGTATTTTTATTTGCTAATTCATCTCAATTTTAGCATAATGCTCCCCAAATCTACCCATGTTGTCACAAATGGCAGATTTGTTTTCTTTTTTTATGGCTGAATTTTCTATTGCATATATCATCAGTGATACAGGCTGATAAGTGGCAATCACTCTGAGCATAAGCAAATTTGACTAAGATAATTTCATTGGGTCTAAAACCTTTATACAATATCAGGTTAACTCTTTTGCAGACCTGCACAAAACTTTTGGTAGACTGGTGGACCACCAGTTGAAAAACACTGCCATTGATTGTGTAGGCTTTCTTCACTTTTTTTCATTCTTTTTCCTCTGTTCACTTCTAATTGTGTTATTTCAAGATTCCTAACATCTAGGTTGCTTATTATGTCTTCCATTTGATCTACCTTGCTGCAGTTTCCCTATATTGAATTTTTTCCTTTAACTGAATTTTTCAGCTCCAGAATTTGTTTGGTTACTTTTTATAGGTTTTGTCTCTTTGCAAACATCATTTTGTTCAAGTATGTTTTTCCCTGATTTTGTTGAATTGCCTTCTGTGTTTGTTTTTATTGTTTCCTCAAAATAGCTATTTGTGTTTTTTATCCACTAAGTTGCAAGAGTCAGTGCCTTTGAACTCAATTATTTGAAGGATTATTATCTTTTGGTGATGCCATGTTTTTTAAATTATTTTTTTACTTTTCACATTTCTTAGTTTTGCATTTCTAGTTTTGCCTTTGATGTAGCAGACACCTCCTCGAATCTTTTTTAGTTACCTTCATGTGGGGTAGTATACTATTTTTGATCCTGGTATATTTGGGGTACTCTTTGACCTTGTATTATACACCTCCTCTGCACTTTCTTCTTGCTTTTGTAGCAGAATTCTTATTTTTTCTTTTTCAACTGAGACAGAGACAGGGACAGATAGGGACATATAGACAGGAAGGGAGAAAGATGAGAAGTATTAAGTGAGAAGTATCAAGTCTTTGTTGTGGCACCTTAGTTATTCATTGATTGCTTTCTCATTTGTGTCTTGACCAGGGCAGGGGGTGACTCCAGCATAGTGAGTGACCCCATGCTCAAGCCAGTGATCTTGGGCTCAAGACAGCAACCATGGAGTCTTTTCTATGATCCCATGCTCAAGCCAGTGACCCTGTGCTCAAGCTGGTGAGCCCATGCTCAAGCCAGCGACCTCGGGGTTTCCAACCTGGGTCCTCTACGTCTCAGTCTGACACTCTATTCACTGCACCACTGCCTGGTCAGGTTGTAGCAAAATTCTTAAGCTTTTATATGTCTTTTCTGTTTTTTACAGCTCACTTGGCTAGTTGTTGAAAACCTCCCTTTTGTTTTCCAGAAGGTGGTGCTGTGGATCAAGTTTCTGGTTTCTGTCTTACCCACGGAGTCTATTCTGTTTTTCTGATAGCAATCCACTTGCTAACCTTACTTGCTGCCAATGTTGGAGAGTGTACAAGGAGTCACTGCAGAGTGTAGGCAGATGTGGGTTTAGCACTTGGGGTTTGGGGTGCCTGCCAGCTTGTAAGAGATCTTTATCTGAGGTCTTCCAGAGCTTCCTGGGTGAACTTCCTGCTGAACTCCTGAGTACAGTCAGCAGTAACCCTGTCCCTTTAATGCCCTTTGATATTTTCTCTGCCTTTCCCAATCTTTTTCCTACCTCCTGCCATGGATGTCCTGTTTCAGTGCTCTGGGTATTGCTGGAGAGGAATGGGTTTGTCCTGCAGCACCCAGCACAGTTGGGGTACTGACCACTCACACACTGCTTTTCTCTTCCCCCTGTGGAGAGGGCTCCATGGGATAATCTGTCACTTGGAAGGGGGGATGGTGCTAGAAGTTCCTCTTCCTCTTTTCCCCTTTCTGCTGAATCCCAATTCATTTTGTTTTTTTTGTGTCAATGATGTGCTGGAATATCCTCTCTGGAGGTATCTTCCCAAGTTAGTACTCTCTGGGTTCTCCCCAACTGCTCTGGGGGGTTGGGGCAGTTTTGCTGGCTCTGATGGTTCTGTAGCCCAAACCAAAGTCTGTTTGCTTATTACCAGATGAACAGATGGGCGAGACTCCTCCTGGGTCCCTCAGAACATGTTGTTGGAACACACAACTAACTCCCACAGAGAAACTTTTGTTTGTGGATGGATGCCTAATTAATTGTTAAAAGGAGGGAGCAGAAAGTGGAGATCACTTACATTCCGTGATGCTGATGTCACTGCCTTTTCACTGCAGTTATGTTGCTTGTTGATTATCCTTGTATTGACTGTTCATGTTTTATATTTTCTTCTCTACTCTTCTCTTTGTACCTATAAGTTTATTTATTCTATTCATATCATTTTGGTGGGGGTTTCAGAGAGAAGCAATCGTAAACATGTATATTCAGTATCCTGTGTTTAGACTGATAGAGCCTTTTTGGGTACAATATAGCATGCATAGAATTTCAAAATGCTTAGGCCTTTGATGCAGCTATTTCTAGATAACTAACCTGTAGAAATAATTCTGCTTGTGCATAAAAAGAAGTATACAAGGAATTGACTCTAGCGTTGATTGTGATAATGAAAAATTAGAAACAACTTATATGCTATCAATAAGGAAATGGTTAAATAACCTTTGATAGGTATATACTATGGAACACTATACAACAGGCAAAAAGAATGCCATTGACGTGTCTGGAAATCTTTCTAAGAAACATTCTTAAATTTAGAAAGCAAATGTGTATCATATATGATCCCACTTATAGTCTTAAAAACCCCACAAAGCAATGTACCGGTATATTTTAATTTGTATTTACCAGTGAATATATATTATGGAACACTAAGGTGCTGATGTCAATTGTAGGTCAGACTGATCATACTCTGTGACTGAAGGCAGGCTGTCCCATGTTCTCACGCTTACCTAGAAGGGGAAAGCTCTTCACTATGTTGAGTACATCACACAAGGATCATCACCTGTCTCACTAGGCATGTTGCTTATGTATAGAATGATCATTTTCTTCTCTTACCAAGGAAAGGTTCAAATTCCTTCTTGGCAGATTGACCCAACGAGGTCATTCCAGAGTGCCTACACTGAATTTCAATATGCGTATGTACATGATCTCTTGCTGCATAGCTAATTACCTGAAAACTTAGTGACTTAAAGCTACATACACTTATTATCTCACAGTGCCTGTGGGTCAGGGGTCTGGGTTAGGCTTGGCTGAGTTTTTTGGTTCAGGGTCTCCCACAAGGTTGCTGCAAGGCCAGGTCTATGGTCACCTCAAGACTCCACCAGGGGGATTCACTTCCAAGCTCACCTACATGATTCAGTTCACAGGCTGTTAGCCAGAGGCCATGCTCAATTTCTTGTTGTGTGGGCCTCTCGGTGGGCAACTCACAACATGTCACCTAATTATAGACTCATCCATTACATTTACCATGTTCTATTTATTAGAAGTAAGTCACTGGGTTTAGCCCACTAGGTCCAGCCCTCAGAGAGAGTGGCTTGTATAAGAGTGAGACTCTCAAGAGGTGGGGGGCATCTTACAGGCTGTCTACATTTGTTGATAAGGCCTATGACAGTACATTAGAATAAAAGAAACTGATTGCCCTTGGCTTTATTTACAAATTTGTTGGATGAGGAGGAGGAGGAACTGACAAATGTGAATAATACGTTATTCAAGGGATTGCGGAGCAAAATCAAAAGCAAAGATTTTTCTGGTATAGGCTAAAATAAGTTTTAGAGACATCTCTTAATCAAATGACGTCTAAGCACAGTAGCTTGCTTATAGTAGGTGCTAAATATTTTTATTTATTTTAACTTCTCATTTTGAAGTAATTTCAAATTTAAAGTTGCAAGCATAGTAGGAGAATCTCATACACTCTTGACCCACAGTCACCACTGGTTGATAATTATATTTTGAATACATGATGCTGTTTGTCACAGGGGAAAGCAATATATGTAACTATAGAAGCTTGGGGTCTGGTGAGAGATGTGCAAGTTGGACTGAAGTTGTCATTCGTAAAATGCTCTCTTCCTCCTCCTCCAGAAAACCCCGAGCGAGCGGCTCTGTACTTCGTCTCTGGCGTATGCATTGGACTGGTCCTCACCTTGGCTGCCCTGGTGATGAGGATCTCTTGCCACACAGACTGCCGGCGGCGTCCCCGCAAGAAGTTCCTGCATGACCAAGAGAGCAGCAGCGACAGCAGCGACAGCGAGGATGGCAGCTCGGACACAGCGTCTGACATCTCGGTCAGGAGACATCGCCGCTTTGAAAGGACTTTGAACAAGAACGTTTTCACGTCGGCGGAGGAGCTGGAGCGCGCGCAGCGGCTGGAAGAGCGGGAGCGCATCATCAGGGAGATTTGGATGAACGGCCAGCCCGAGGTGCCTGGGACCAGGAGCCTGAACCGCTACTACTAGGGACAGGGGCAGGACCCCGTGCCCCCCTGAAAGCCGCGGGAAGGAAGGAGAGCTGCAGGGAGGGTGGGCACAGAGAGCTGGACGCAGTTCTGCAAAGGGCACAGTGGGCACCAGAGATCAGCAGGTATACCCCATTTACTAGTCAGGAGGACTGATTTCTCCTTTTTTGACTAACTTTATGGAGAAGTAGAAAAACTAAGCCGATTCATTAATATGTCCAGTTCTTGGAATGGTGCTGAAGAACCCTCTCCAACAAAGTGGATGGAGATGAGAGAAACAGGACTGTGGTTTCTCTTGATTTATTAGGATCTCAGAAGTGTCTACAGACTTCTTTGCTATGTGTTATCCCTTTACAAAAGGAAAGCTGATCGTAGCTAAGCGCTAGGAACAGCAGGTGCACTTAACCCAGTAAACGCAATTTTCTAAATGGCTCGATGCAATGGAGGTAATTCTGATCCAGATAGCATGAGCCATGCTTATTATTTAAGGCTGATTTTTTAAAATCATGTGTTGCAATGGCAACCTTGTCCATTTTTAACTGACACCTCAGGGATTAAAATCCTATTTTTTAGTATAGTTCCCACTTCATTCATGAAAATGAATAGAATTAATGTATTATGGGAGATGTGTCAGTGAACTAGACAGTGTCAATAACCTCAAAGGATGAAGGGTTTTATTTTAAATAGTTTATTAAAAAATATATATTAACATGGATATTTGAAGATGCTGCATAAGAATAAAAGCTGTGTGTTTCCCCTTTTGGAGAAAAAATTTTGTGACTCTAGATAATCATAATTTTAAACATTTTGTTTTTTAAAAAAAAGGTTTGCATTTCCAAGAAAAGAGTTGGAATGCGAGATAAGGAATAAAACCAAAATTGGGATGGGAGAAAAAATAAATGTTGCATAAAATCTTCTGTGTGTGTGTCATGTTTGTCTCTGTGATTATCTTAAATGGCAGCCCTTTAATGTAGGTCGGTTTGGTCTTTTGTGTGGGCCTTCGAATAACTGGAGAATTGAGAGAAATGGAAAAACTGAAAAATGGAGAAATAGCCATTCTGTGTGGCGAGGGGCTTTTCATTTTCTGTCTGTTGTATGCTATGGTTGCAGTATAGCTGAGTAATTGGTAAGTAGATAAACAGACTTAACTAAGGCTAGAAATAAGAGGGTGGCCCCATATGGAAAGGAGAAGCTGGTAGGGAAGGAAGAGAGGCAGAGCTGGGCCACATTTAGAAATAGAGGAGGAAGCAGCCTCCTGCAGCCTGATAGGAATAGCAAATTCTGTCTGCCTGCCTTTCCACTTCCTTCCCTTGCTATGCAGTGGGTTCCATAGCCTGTCTCAGAGCTTTCCTACTGGGAGGATCTCCCTGTCGTCCACTGGCTTTGTCACCATGCCTGCGAAGGAGGTCAGATTTCCTCTGCCAGGGTCTCTATTGCTTTAGCAACCTATTCTCTGAGATAGGGGGCTTGCAGGGCTGTCTTAAGAAGTGAACAATCACAAATCTGTATTTGCCAAGGACAAAATACAGTTTGCTGAAGCCCTCAGTGGCTAGCCCGATTATATCACTCTGGGTGGCCTCTTTGACTAGTAACAACTGCCACAGATCTTGTTAAATCAGCATCTCTTAATCCAAGTTCTCAGCCTTGTGGTTTCAGTCCCTCAACAGCAATGCAAGAACCAGCCTATTCTCCGGGGTTTTAGAGGAACATGGTCTATCTTGGTCTCCAGCTCTTAGGAAACAATGGGGATGCATCCAATCCCCAGGATGCATCCAAAGCTGGCAATGGGGGAGGGATACAAGAGGCAGATTAACAGGGGGTGCCCCGGGTACGCGACCTGGGCCCTGATTTCTGAAGGGTCCTGCAAAACCCCAACTTTACACTTTTTTCTAATGAGAAGGGTCAGATACTTTTTTCTGTGCTTGGGGCCTCAACTGACCTTATTCCGCCTCTGGGTATGACCCTTGGAACGGGTTACTGGGACAGCAGTGGTGGTGGTGTTTGGGAGGCTCTGGGGTATTTGGCTTTCCCAGCCCTCCAATATCCTGTTGCCTTTCTAACAAGCTCATAAAATTTCCATTTTTAGGGCCTTGGGGGCTTTGCCTGAGGTAAAATGCACTAGGAAATCATTGATCCACTGTTTTACTTGTATATACCAGGAATTCCAGCTTTTCAGCCAAGGACTGGAAACCTCCACTGTTATCTTTCCTATCTTGACTCAGTTTCACAATTCAGGTCTGTCACTCATTCCAGTTTCCAGTTTCTGCATTAGGACACTTAAATTTGCAACAGAAAGATACCCAACTTAAGAGCATTTTTATATAACTTGGAAGGGCAGTTAAAGGTTTGAGAAGATGTTAGGAAGTGCAGGTGCCTTTAGAAGCGCCCACCAACCTTGCTTAAGAGCCTCTTCCTGTGCTGCAAGGCACAGGTGGTCATTATGAACTCAGGGACATTTCTAGGTTTTACATCATTCCAAGATAAGGACAAAAAATGAAAGAAACATTTTGCTTCAAGTTTCAAAATTAAAATTGTAGGGAAGAACTACTTGGCCTATCTAGTGGAGTGTGGCCATCCACGGACCAGCCACTGTGGCCCAGCAGATGGGTCTAAGGAGACTGAAGATTCTTTCCTGGTTTTTCCTACTATCTTGATTTTCTACATTTTTGCTTCCTTAATGTTATCTCTTTTCCATACTCCTTTCAATGTGAGTCTGTGCTTCTAATCTTGATCCTCTAATCCAGTGGTTCTTAACCTTTTTTGAGGTACCGAACCCACCAGTTTCATATGCGTATTCACTGAACCCTTCTTTAGTGATAAATAAAATATGATTTTTTCCCCAAATTCAAGACATAAGTATATGTTTTTAACTGGTGCACAAAATGAGCCATGCATGAACATCACCTTGCTCAAAGAACAAAACCAACAGTGTGCATGAACTCACAACAAATTACAGTATTACTTTATTCTGGCCTCCGCAGCAGAGGCTTCTCTGAACCCTTGAGACCGACTCATTGGACCCCTAAGGTTCAATAGAACCCAGGTTAAGAACCACTACTCTAATCTCATTCCAAATATTCTATAATATCTCAGATTTCAATGGCTCTAATGACCTCCTACATACTGATGATTTGCAGTGTCATTCTCTAGTCCTGGCTAAGTTTCAGACTCATATCTCCCACTGTTCCTTAGCCATCTCCAATGGGACATAGTTGTCCTTTAGGCAATATTGTCAATGTCAGACATTTTGGTTGTCATGTGGGTGAGTGAGATGCATTTGTTATCTTAAAATTTTTTTTATTGATTGATTTGAGAGAGATAAAAACATCAATTTGTTCCTATATATGCCCTGACAAGAAATTGAATCAACAACCTCTGCACTTCTGGGATGATGCCCCAACCAACCGAGCTATCCAGCCAGTGATGCATTTGTTATATTGTAGGTAGAGACCCGCTATTGCATGACCTTACTTATATTTATAATCTAAAAAAGTTGAATTTATAGAAACAGTAAATTGGTGGCTTCTAGGGTTGAGGGTGTGGAGAAAATGGGGAAATGTGTGAAGAAAATGGGGAAATGTGTCAAAGTACACAAAATTTTAGTTGTCAAATAAGAAAGTTCTGAGGAACTAATGTACATGATGGCTGTAGTTAACAATTCTGTACTCTATACTTGAAATTTGCTAAGAGAGTAGATCTTAAATGTTCTCACCACACACACACACACACACACACACACACACACACGTAACCATGAAGGATGTGTTAACTAACTTCATATATACAAACTTTTAAAAAGGAACTTAAAAGTAGTAAAGATGATGTTTCCCAAAATAAGAGCCTTACTCTGACCTATAGAATTCCCTCTAAAGATTTAGGATCTATTTTACTCATGAAGAATGACATAGAAGTAAGCCTATCTAGAAATAGAAAGAATTTCTCTTCTGTCTGGCTTATTCCACTTAGCATAATGCCCTCAGGGTTCATCCATGTTGTCACTAATGTCAGGATTTCTTTTTTATGGCTGAATAATTTTCCATTGTATATACCACATTTTCTTTATGCATTCATCTATCGGTGGACACCTAAGTTTATTTATTTATTTAGGAAATTAGGTTTAATAGTGGGACATTGATCAATAAGGGTACATATGTAGATTTCAGGTAAACATGTCCACATCATTTACACAGTAGATTATGTTGTATACCCATCACCCAAGGTCAAATAATTTTCCATCACCTTATTTTGTCCCTCTTTACACCCTTTCCCTATCACCCTCCCCTACCCTTCTCCACATCTACTCCCCCTGGTAACTACTGCACTTTTATCTATGTCCATGAGTCTCAGTTTTGTATCCCACCTATGTGTAAAACTATACAGTTTTTTAGCTTTCTCTGATTTACTTATTTCACTCATAACATTCTCAAGGTCCATCCATGTTGTCGTAAATGTCACTATATCATCATTTCTTATGGCTGAGTAGATTAAGTTGATTTCATGACTTCGCTATTGTGAACAATGTTACAATGAATGTGAAGGTACAGATATCTCTTCTAAATAGTGACTTTAGTTTGGGGGGAAATACACAGTGGTGGAATTCAGCTTGTTTGCACTGGCTCAGCAGAACTGATACCTAATATTTTTGTTGAGTTTGGCAAACCAGTTGTTGTTAAAATGGCAGTTGTAATTAGAGTGCTCTCTAAGGTGGGCTCTTGGCAGCTGTCCAATGTAGAAATCATAAGTTTACATTTCTTACTCTTTTAATGTTCTTCTTCGCAACAGTGTGTTCTAAGCACCTGTAGTAATGTTGATTCCATCCCTAGGTAAAAAAAAAATTGCAAGTGAGGACAACAGTCATGAAGCAATATAGAAATATCTTAAGTAACAGTTTTATTGTTTTATTTTTCAGGTATTACTTAATATTTTCATTAATATTTTAAAACTTTTATAACAATCTAGTTTTGTGTACCTCTTTTATTGTTCTTATTTAAATAGTAAATGTCTGAAATAATAAACTATCTTTTGGTATATATTTTTTATACTTAAAACAGTTATGCCTGACCAGGCAGTGGTGCAGTGGGTAGATCGTCAGACTGGGATGCGGAAGACTCAGGTTCGAGACCCCGAGCTCGCCAGCTTGAGTGCAGGCCCATCTGGCTTGAGCAAAAGCTCACCAGCTTGGACCCAAGATCGCTGGCTCCAGCAAGGGGTGGGTCGGTCTACTGAAGGCCCGCGGTCAAGGCACATGTGAGAAAGCAATCAATGAACAACTAAGGTGTCGCGATGGCAACGAAAAACTAATGATTGATGCATCTCATCTCTCTCCGTTCCTGTGTGTCTGTCCCTATCTATCTCTCTTTCTGACTCTCTCTCTGTCCCTGTAAAAAAACAAACAAAAAAACCCAGTCATTAGGGCAGAGAATTGGTTGTTAAATTATTTAAATTCTACCACTGGGTATATACCCAGAAGTGGAATTGCTGGGTCACATGGTAGTTCTATTTTAACTCTTTGAGGAACCTCCATACTGTTTTCCATAGTGCCTATATCAATTTATATTCTCACTGACAGTGTACAAGGTTTCCTTTTCTCTTTGTCATTTAGATAATAGCCATTCTAACAGGTGTGACATGACATCTTATTGTGGTTTTGATTTTCATTACTCTGATGATTAGTGATGTTAAACATCTTTTCATGTACCTGATAATCATTTGTATAACTTCTTTGGGAAAATTTTTGTTTAGGTCCTTTGTACATTTTTAAATCAGATGGTTTTATCTGTTTGTTGTTTGTTATTGAATTGTATGAGCTCTTAAAATATTTTAGAGATTACCCCTTATCAGGTATATGGTTTGCAATATTTTCTCCCATTTCATAATTTGCCTTTTCATTTTGTTGATTTTTTTCTTTCTGTGCAGAAGCTTTTTAGTTTGATGGAGTCTTGCTTCTTGTTGTTGTTGTTTTTTTGCTATTGTTGCTTATGCTTTTGGTGTCACATCCAAAAAATCACTGCCAAGGCTCATGCCAAAAAGATTTCCTCTACATTTGTTTTTTTTTTTAAAGACAAATGTCTTTTTTTATTATTCATTTTAGAGAGGAGACACAGAGTGAGAGAGATAGAGAAAGAGAGAAGGGGGGAGGAACTGGAAGCATCAACTCCCATATGTGCCTTGACCAGACCAGTGCAGGGTTTTGAACTGGCGACCTCAGTGTTCCCAGGTCGACGCTTTATCCACTGCGTGCGCCACCACAGGTCAGGCTCCCCTACGTTTTTTTCTAAGAGTTTTAGTATTCCAGCTCTTACATTTAAGTCTTTAATTTATCTTGAGTTGAAGTTTGTGAGTGGTGTAAGATAGGGATCCAATTTCATTCTTTTGCATGTGAATACCCAATTTTACCAACATTCTTAATTGAAAAGTTAATTCTTTTCCTATTGAGTATTCTTAACTACTTTGCCAAATGTTACTTAACCAGGTATGTATGGATTTTTTCCTAGGCTCTTGATTCTTTTCCATTGCTCTATTTTTATGCCAATTTCATACTGTTTTGATTACTACAACTTTGTAATATAATTGGAAACCAAGAGGTGTGATGCTTCCAGCTTTGCTCTTCTTGCTCAGACTTGCCTTGGCTATTTGGGGTCTTTTGTGGTTCCATATAAATTTTAGAATTTATTTTCTATTTTGTGGAAAATGCCATTGGAATTTTGATAGGGATTGCATTAAATTTATAGATGGTTTGGGGTAGTATGGATCTTTTAACAATATAATTTTTTCATTCTATGAGCACAGGGGTTTATTTATTTATTGATTGATTTATGTGTTCTTTAGTTTTTTCATCAAAGTCTCACAGTTTTTCATCTACAAGTATTTTACCTCTTTGGGTAAATTTATCCTTAAATATTATATTGATAAAAAGTGCTATGTATATGGAATAATTTTCTTTCTTCTTCAAATATCTGTTAATCTATAGAAATACAATGGAGTTTTATATTTGGTTTATATCCTGCAACTTTACTAAACATTAATTCTAAGAGATTTTTGGTGAAGTTGTTAGGGTTTTCTATATATAAGATCATGCCATTCTTCCATTTCTATTTCTATTTTTTTTTTCTGGTCTAATTCCCCTATCTAGGACTCTAGTGCTATGTTGAATAGGAGTGGTAAAATGAGGCATCTTAGTCTTGTTCTTGATCTTAGAGGAAAAAGTTTTCAACCTTTCAACACTGAGTGTGAAGTCAGCTGTGGGCTTGTCATATATGGCCTTTATTATGTTACTTTTAAGTTCTTATGTTTTTTTGAAGTTACATATGTTTATCAAGAATATTTATCTATTTCTTTTTGTGGTAATTCATATCTGATTCATGCTTGACATATTCCTTGCCTTTCCTCTCTTCTTGCTAAGTATTTTCAAATTTATTTCTATCTTTCTCATGGTACCTCTTCCTTTTTATCCCATATTTTATTTACATGTAGACAGTTTTTATATTCACTTTGTGGAAGCAAAATGTGTCAGGCAGTACTTCCTGTCTTTTGTCACTGAAACCAGCATTATTTTTATTGGAGTGCCAGTTCTGAGAAAGCCAGTTAAACTTGCTCTTTTAATCAGCTTTGGGCAGAGAACAATTAGCCTCATTGTTATGTCTTTCTTCATCTTCTCAACCTATTTTTAGATTACACAAATTGAAAAATGGACTCCTCATAAAAATTGAAGTCAGAAAAAGGATGTCAATCTCCTACTGTATGCCTCCAAATCAGTCTTTATAGATAAGGATACTTTATTTTCCTGCCCTAACTATTGGACTTAACATTTAAAAAATATAGCATAGTAATATCGGCCTGCAAGGTGATGGTTTCCTTGAAAATCTATATTATGACTTTGCTTTATCACTAATTAGAGATTTAAAACTTTATGAATTTTTTAAAATTCTAAATTAATAAAGTAACAAAGACTCAGAAAATGGGAAATATATGACCAGTAGTTGCTGCCGTCGTGGCCACGCACATGCAGTTTCTCATTGAATTCGGACAGACAGTAAAGAAACGGTGGAGCCAAAAAATGGTGGGTCATTCCTTTATTCAAATCTCACACTGGCTGATGAACAAACAGACAGTGAAAACACTTCCCTTTCACTCAGGGCTACCAAAGCCACTGACACATTCTCCGGTTCTACAACCAGGAGAATCTTCTCTGGTTTTTCCTAGAATCAAAGGCCCCACCAGTCTCAGTGGAGCTCACAAACGCCCACCACCTCTGGTTCCCCATCTGCATACCTTCTCCCTTCTCTGCTGTTGGGCAAATGAGTTTGTAAAACCTGTATTTTCTGGTTTTGCTCACTTTTATTGTTAAAATGGTGCTGTCCACGTGAATGGCTGTCACCCAGGTGATACAGCTGATTACCTTCCTGCTTGGGAAGGGGCTTGGTTATGCTAATGTGTGCTGGAGGAGGGTTTTTGTACTAAAAAGGATTTTTTAAACATTTCTTACAACTTGTTTATTTATTTATTTTATTTATTTTTTTACAGGGACAGAGAGAGAGTCTGAGAGAGGGATAGATAGGGACAGACAGACAGGAACAGAGAGAGGTGAGAAGCATCAATCATTAGTTTTTCGTTGCCATTGCGACACCTTAGCTGTTCATTGATTGCTTTCTCACATATGCCTTGACTGTGGGCCTTCAGCAGACCAAGCCACCCTTTGCTGGAGTCAGCGACCTTGGGTCCGAGCTGGTGAGCTTTTGCTCAAGCCAGATGGGCCCGCGCTCAAGCTGGCGACCTCGGGGACTCGATCCTGGGTCTTCCGCATCCCAGTCCGACGCTCTATCCACTGCGCCACCACCTGGTCAGGCTGCACTGAAAAGTTTTAAAAGGAGGAGCTAGGAGCCCATTTTGGCAGGGAAGAGACCATGTAGTTGCAGGGAAGAGAGGCCACATGGTGGTTGGAGAGAAAGCAGCAAGATGGAGGTATGCTGAAGGGGAACAGAGGTGAGGAGCTTTGTGAGCTCCACTGAACTGGTGGTGAGAGCCTTTGATTCTAGGAAAACTTGGATGTGTCAGTAGCTTTGTAAGTGCTGAGGGAGTGGGTTTCGGAGCTGTATGGCCATGGGCTGTCATCACAGCCACCTGGCCCATGCAGGTTCACATTTGATTCATACAGACAATAATGAAACAATGGAGCCAAGAACTGGTGGGTCATTACCTTTAATCTTAGCTTGCACCAAGCAGGCGATAAAATACACACAGTAGAAAACACTTCCTTTTCCATTCAGGGCTCCCAAAGTCACTGACTCATCTGAGTATTCCTAGAATCAAAGGCCCATGAGCCTTATTCACCTATGTTCCACATCTCCTTCTCTCTGCACATACTCTGCATAAACAGGCTTCTCCTTCAGCACTCCACCTTCTTGGCTACCTCTCCTCTGCAACGCTAATGGCAGGATCTGAGCAAGCAGGAGCCCCTGGTCTGCTTCAGTTTATAGTGTAGAAAATAAAGGCCTTTAAGCCAATATACAAATAAGGAAGTCTCTGAATCAAAGCCACTTATCTGAGGTATAAATGGAATTCCTCTTAAGAGTGCACCACCCCACATCATGCAACAGTCAAAGGTGTGGGGAAAAGCTTAGTTTTGAGAAGATCTTAGTATGTAAAGCCAGTAGGCATGGCCACCATCATAGCTGTCTGGCCCATACAGGTTCACATTAGATTCAGAGAGATGATAATGAAACAATGGAGCCAAGAAATGGTGGGTCATCATCTTTAATCCTTGCACCTGGGGGGGGGGGGTAAGAAATACACACAATGGGAAAACATTTCCTTTCCATTCAGGGCTCCCAAAGCTACTGACTTATCCGAGTTTTGTAGGGTCAAAAGTTTCTAGCTCACCAGACTTATTCACCTCTGTTCCCCTTCTCCTGTACAAACTCTGCACAAACTGGCTTCCCCCTCAGCACTCCACCATCTTGGCTGCTTCTCCTGGCCTCCTCCACATGGCCTTTCTCTGCTCTCTTCTCTAATGCTAATCTCAGGAACCAAGAGAGAGAGCAAGCCCTAGTCTGCCCTATTTTATAGTGTAGAAATCCAAATCTTTAAGCCAATCTACAAACAAAGAAGTCTCTGATACAAAGTCACTTATCTGAGGCATAATGGGATTCCTCAAAAGGTGGGAAAGGCTATAACGACCCTATCTGCTTACAGCCTATCCCCCACACCCAACACAAACTACAAGCGAGCAAACATATATATCATATTTACAAAGTTATTTGACTAACAAGAGCTCAGTGTGTTTGCGTGTACTCGCCTGCAGGGTGCGAGGCTAGAAATAAAAGATACGGCCCACCAGTTTTTGGGTCTGCAGTTTCATTGCGATCTATTCAAATTCAATGTGAACCCGCATATGCCAGGCGGCTGTGATGGCTGCAACTTCTGGCTTTACATCTGCCAACATGGCTTCTCCTTCAGCACTTTGCATTCTCTCTGCTCTCACTCTGCAAACATGGTTTCTATCTCTGCCTGTAAAGCCAGTAGTCGCAGCCACCATCACAGCAGCCTGACCTGTGGTGGTGCAGTTGATAAAGCATCGACCTGGGAACACTGAGGTCACCAGTTCAAAACCCTGGCTACTGGTCTCTCCCACTTTATAATGTAGAATCAAAACCTTTAATCCAATTATACAAACAAGGAAGTCTCCAATACAAAGTAACCCATCTGAGGCATAATGGGATTCCTCAGGAGAGTGCACCACCCTACATCATCCAATCAGTCAAGGGTGTGGAGAAGAGCTTACTCTTAAAACTAAGCCTTAGGCTATAACGACCCGGCCTGCTTACATTACAGACTTTCCCCCACAGCCATCCCAAGCATAAGGGCAAATAATATCACCTGGGTGATGGGCTTCCATGTGGGCAGCACCATCTTTAACAAAGTGAGCATATTATATTTTATCTGCCCAACAATCCACCTCTATACTCACTTTACTACACACAATCCTGTACAAGGCATCCCTGTACAAGGAAATTAGGTACATTACACAAATTACAAATACATGACAAATCACACAATTTAAACAATTACAAAGGTACATTTCACCAGTCTCTGAGCACTTTGCCAAAAGCGCAAAATGTCCTCAGCCTTCTTTCTTGCAGTTGGAAAGGCTTCCCGGGGAAGGGGGAGGACCTCCAGCAAAGTCACCCCCAACCCCCATCAGGGTATTTCACATTGTCCAAAACCCATAAGTCCATTCAACAAAGGAGCCTGTTCTCACTCGGGTCATAGTCCAGGAAATTAGTCCACATTCCTGCCATCCTGGCAGGTTTCACACTGTCCTAAAGAGAAGCATGTGGCAATGGCAGTCAGCATTTCTATCTCGGCTATGGGGAACATGATGGCATCCACCCCTATGTCCCACAATGTCAGCGAACCCACCAGTGGCTTAGCAGGCACCCCCTGCCATTCCAGTGGCCACTCAGTGATGCATGCCTGGCTCCTGGAATGTCCGTTCATCCTCCTGCCACAGCTGCCACCTCCAGTTTGATTCTCCTCATCCTCCAAAGAGGAACTGAAAACACCAGCTCCTGCTGCTGGGCTCAAGCTCTGGGCCACCACTGCCTTCTACTCAGCAGGCCTTGCAGCTCCAGCCCCAGCCGCATGCCACTGCTGGCTCTCCACAGCATCCAGGGCAATCTCCAACTCACGAACCTGTGATTCCTTCTCCAGCGTCTGCTCCATTTCCAGGCGAATCTCGCAAACCTGGTCGGTCTCCTCCTCCAGCGCTTCCTCCAGCTCCAGGGTCCGCATCTCTTTCTCTCACGTTTCCTCCAGCTCCTTCCACTGCTCGGTTTGCAGGTCCCGGGCAGCCTCTTCCATAGAGCTGTTGGTTTCCTCACACATGGCTGTAAAAGTCAACCAGCCAACAGTCCCCCAAAATACAGCCATAGGGAACCATAACAGCAGCCAGTCCTCTACTCCACTGCTCAAAGGTGGTGGTGGCTTCATGCTGATCTGTATCAAATCCTGCCACAGACTACGCCAAATGTAAAACCAGTAGTCGCAGCCACCATCACAGCAGCCTGACCAATGAAGGTTCGCATTAGATTCGGACAGTCGGTAATGAAACTCCAGAGCCAAGAACTGGTAAGCCATCAGCTTTAATTCTAGCTTGCACCCGGCGGGCAAGCAAAAATACACACTGGGCTCCAAAACCCACACATTCAGTGCTCACAAAGTTACTGACTTATCTGAGTTTCCTAGCATCAAAGGTTTCTAGCTCACCAGACTTATTCACCTCGGTTCCCCATCTCCTTCTTCACAAATTCTGCTCAAACTGCCTTCTTCCTCAGCACTCTGCCATCTTGGCTGCTTCTACTCTCCATGTGGCCTTAATCTGCTCTCCTCTCTATACTCATCCCAGGAACTGAGAGAGAGATTAAGCTACTGGTCTTTCCCACTTTATAATGTAGAATCAAAACCTTTAATCCAATTATACAAACAAGGAAGTCTCCAATACAAAGTCACCCATCTGAGGCATAATGGGATTCCTCAGGAGAGTGCACCACCCTACATCATTCAGTCAAGGGTGTGGAGAAGATCTTACTCTTAAAACTAAGCCTTAGGCTATAACGACCCGGCCTGCTTACATTACAGACTTTCCCCCACAGCCATCCCAAGCATAAGGGCAAATAATATCACCTGGGTGATGGGCTTCCATGTGGGCAGCGCCATCTTAAACAAAGTGAGCATATTATATTTTATCTGCCCAACACTGCCTCTTCTCCTTCTTTTCTGCTCTTTTCAAAACTTTCTGTGGGGAAACCTTTCCTCAAGCAAACATTAGCAAAACAATGGCCCTTCCCAAATTGGAAGGTAATTTGCAACTTCACAGACCACTATACCTGGCGCTGCCCAGCCCCCAAAGCAAATTATAAGTCAGTGAACATAAAGATCACATTTTATCAACTTATTTGACCAACAGGAAATAAGGTCTATGGCAGTGTGCTGTTCTATAGAGCCTCGCAGCTTTAATTATTTGTGACAAAGATGATTTTAAGTTTAAGAAGGTCTGCCTTCTCTGCTTTAATTTATTGTCTTCTCTACTATTAATCATTTCCTTGTCTCTTTCAATTATAGAGTCACCCAACTTCTCCTACATTAGTTCATGTGACTAGGACTGCATCTATTAGTGTACTTTTCAAGTTCAGTTAAGCATTAAGAGTCTTACAGGTTTATAAGGAGTGAATGTTTCTTCTTAAAATCACAATGGCTGTTCTTAACGTCATTGATGACTAATTTTCTAGGCCCTCAGGCTTGAAGAAATAAGGGAAAGTTTTAAAGCTTAACCACTGGGAGTGTACCTCTTGTGCTTCCCAAAGAGTCACATCATACATCCTTGATTATTTCTACTTTCAAGATCATCCTAGTTTCACTTGACCTGAGGCACTTGACCTTCAGATACCTTTAAAATCTCTTTATTGGAAAAGTCATCATTCAGTCACTGTAAGAAGGAACTGCCAGATGAAATCTATTCCTTTTTGTTTTCTTTTTTTTTCAGCAGTAGGAAGAGATTTGGGCCTAACTGTAACAACAATAAAATAAAAAAATGACCTGCACTTCCAACTCCCACGTGAAAAACACAAGGAACTGTGAGACTCTAAGAAGAAAGATTTCTCAGGCCTGAAGCCAGGCCCTGTATTTGGGAGTACTTTCAGACTCAGAATTGCACAACCAGCTCACATAGTCAAAAAGATGTGGTGACGAACTAAAACTTTTCCTTTTTCTATAATTCACATTGTTTATTTGTAGTCTCTAGTCTTTTCATAGAGAGTATTCGACACTTCATACTGTGTTGTGACACCAAGTCTTACATTCATCTTTGGAATGGAAAACCTTACCACTCTGTGTGTTATCTATATTTTTGTGAGTGAATTCCTTGAATGGAAGGATTGCATTCTTGAATTAGCAACTTTTAATAGAAAGAAGAGATGTGTAAAGCCAGTAGCCAAGGCCGCCTTCACAGCAGCCCGACCCACGCAGGTTCACATTAGATTCGAACAGTCGGTAATAAACACAGGAGCCCAAAAACTGGTGAGCCATCAGCTTTAATTCTAGCTTGCACCCGGCGGGCAAGCAAAAACACACACTGGGCTCCAAAACCCACACATTCAGTGCTCACAAAGCTACTGACTTATCCGAGTTTCCTAGAATCAAAGGTTTCTAGCTCACCAGACTTATTCACCTCTGTTCCCCATCTCCTCCAGCACAAACTCTTAACAAACTGGCTTCTTCCTCAGCACTCTGCCATCTCGGCTGCTTCTCCTGGCCTTCACGTGGCCTTACTCTGCTCTCCTCTCTAATACTAATCTCAGGAACCCAGGAAACGAGAGAGAGAGAGAAAGCAAGCTCCCGGACTGCCTCAGTTTATAGCATAGAAAATCCAAACCCTTAATCCAATCTACAGACAAGAAAGTCTCTGATACAAAGCCACGCATCTGAGGCATAATGGGATTCCTCAAGAGAGTGTACCACCCTACATTATCCAATCAGTCAAGGGTGTGGGGAAGAGCTTACTCTTAAACTAAGCCTTAGGCTATAACAACCCGGCCTGCCCACAGCCTGTTTCAGAACACACATTAATATCAACGAACTTCCATGTGGGCAGCGCCATCTTTAACAAAGTGAGCATAATATATTTTATCTGCCCAACAGTTTCCCATCTCCTCTCTACACAAACTGCACAAACTGGCTTCTTCCTCAGCATTTAGCCATCTTGGCTGCCTCCTCTCCTCCACGTGGCCTTAATCTGCTCTCCTCTCTAATACTAACCTCAGGAACTGAGAGAGCAAGCTCCCGGCCTGCCCCACTTTATAGTGTAGCTTCAAAACCTTTAATCCAATATTCAAACAAGGAAGTCTCTGATACAAAGTCACTTATCTGAGACATACTGGGAGGATTCCTCATGAGAGTGCACCACCCTACATCATCCAATCAGTCAAGGGTGTGGGGAAAAGCTTACTCTTAAAACTTGCACGTGGGCAGCACCATCTTTAACAAAGTGAGCATAATATATTTCATCTGCCCAACAATACTGTAAGTGACAAAGGCAAGTTAAAGTGGAGGAGATTTAGTTGAAAGGCACGAGTTTCTAAGAAAGTATTGTATAAGTAAGGTGACCAATCGTCCTCCTTTAGGGAGGACAGTCCTTCCTTTGTAAGTTCTGTCCTCCCTCGAAAAGTGTCCTCCTTTTTGATATTGGAAAACTAATCTGTAAAAATCCGTATTCGATTGATGCAGAGTTGATCCATTGCGTGTGATGTGATATATTTGTATCTAAATGAGTACTTTTTTCTTACAATTATTATTTAAAATTAATAGGCATGTAAGCATAATTACAATATAAAATATTACAAATGTTTTTATTATGCATTTATCATATTCTAATGTATTATTGTTGCAATGAATAAAATGTTTATTTTATTTATGATATTGTTTTCTTTAATTTATTTTTGTCCTCCTTTTCATTGTAAAAAAGTTGGTCACCTTAGTATAAGAAACTGGAGAGCAGAATTTGGCAAACAGCAGCTCATGGGCTAAATCCAGCCCACCACCTGTTTATGTATCACTTGCAAGCTAAAAATGGTTTTTATATCTTCAAATGATTACATTTAAAATGGTTATACAAGTGCCCACATAATAGCTTTTATTTTGCCTCAGGGCCCACAAAACCTATTATTGATATCTTCCATGGGTAAGATAAGGGGGAAGGATCTCTAACTTTATTCAGATTTTTGCTCAAATGGTACTTCCTTAGAGGGGTCTTCCTTGGTTATTTCATCTAAAATTATCTTCTTATTTTTCTTTATAACACTCAATATGATCCAATATTACAACATGGATTCATGTTTTATTGTCTGTTTTCTCATCACTGGAGTATAAGATCCTCAAAGAGTTTACTGCTATATTCCCAGTCCCTAAAACAGAGCTTCCTCAACAAACATTTGAATGAAGAACTGGTTTTCATGCTCTGTATTAGTCAAACTGGGCTATGATAAAATTTATCTTTGAGAGCAGAGAACTCATAGGACAGTGCAGTATACAGACAATTGCACTCTTTTCAAAAATTTTTTTACTGTGTTTTAGTGAAAGGAAAATAGAATACCTATAAAGCATGTGTACAAGTACCACCATTCATTGAAAATTAAGTTTTAAGATAAGATAAACAAGTATAACTTCCTTTCCTTCCCCTTTACAGAAGCAGTATTTGGAACATAAGGCAGGACCACCCATAGAGCTGGAGGCTTGGGTTGTGTGTGTGTGTGTGTGTGTGTGTTCTTTTACCTTAATGGAAGAGCTCCTTAAAAAAAAACAAACAAAAAAACCCCCCCCAAAAAACAACTACCAGACTCTTGAGAAAAAGTTAGAGCAATAGAGCAATGAATCATACCATTGTAGTGACACTAATTTAAGACTCAAAGGATTTGGGAGGCACAACTGTCAAACAGCAGGATGAGTGATGCTGGGTTTGAAAGCCTTAGTTATGAATGAGTGAGCACACATCTACAAGCAGCAGGACAGAAATACACAGAGGGAGACCTTGGTGAAGTTATTTCATTAGTTGGGGTTAGGAGCTAGGGTGTAAGAGTCTCTGAACTAAGTCCCATTTATGTCCTCCCAACTGAATGCTTGATTTCCCTGGGAGAATCCTTTGTGGAAAGAAAGGTGACTCTGATCCCATTCATGTGGAATGGGTGTCATGGGAGCCAAGATCTGGGAGACAGAGTGAGGCATCAGAGCCAGGGAGACTGCTAAACACTAAACTTAGGGATCAGGGCAGGAGTGGGAGTACTAAAGCAGGGCCAGCCAGTAGAAATCAAAGAAAAAATGAAGGAAATGAGAGGTTCTATTACCATGTTGGTGTCTTCAGTGAATAGTAACAAAGGATTATTACAGACATTGGAGAAAGGCCAAAGGAAGAGGCAATGTTTACATGGCAGTGTGACTTATCGTCACTGGAGAGTTAAGGGATTGCTTGGTGGGAGAAGATGAACACATGTGTTCTATTTATTCATAATTTATAGCTGCATAAAACTTCCAGAAAACTTAAGGCAGCTTTCAAGAATAGAAACAACTGCAGTACAGCTGTTTAAATAGAAATAAAAATGTGTGTGTTTTTAAACAACAAGAAGAAACAGGAAACACATCTACAAAATGTCTAGTAAAATCTGGTTATTTTAATTAGACATTAACTTTTTTTTTTAAGTAAATGAGAGGCAAGGAGACAGAGAGACAGATTTTTGCATGCGACCCAACTGGAATCCACCCAGCAAGCCCACTAGGGGGTAATGCTTTGCCCATCTGGAGCCCTTGCTCTGTTGCTCAGCAACCAAGAGGCCATGGTATCATCCTCAGTGCTGGGGCCAACTTGCTCAAATGAGCTATGGCTGTGGGAGGAGAGAGAAAAAGAGAGAGAGAGAGAAGTAGAAGGGGAAGGGATGGAGAAGCAGACGTTTGCTTCTTCAGTGTGCCCTGACTGGGAATCAAACCCGGGACTTCAATAAGCCAGGCTGACTATCTACTGCTGAGCCAACTGGCCAGGGCTGGACATTGACTTTAGTTCTGAATTTCGTAGTAGCAAAGGGGGAAAGAAAAGAGGAAAATTTCCATAGCTGGCAATCAAAAAAGAGAGAGCAGGAGACTTAAACACCATTTAAAAAAATTATTCCAAATTCAGAGAATGAAACCTGTCTATAGGAAGAGGTGAAGTCTCAAGACAAAAAGCAAAGGGGATGTCTAGGGTTGAGGTGAACAGAGCCACACCACACTGACGTCTTTCTCCCTCTGACACTGGTTCCGCACTCACACTTATTTCTGGCCATAAAACTCACACCCATGGTCTGTCTTCTTTCCACCTGTCCAGCCACTGGTTGCACCATAGGGATGTAAACTCCTTACAACTCCCTTTCTGCTGTGCTCTGAGTAAGCTCCATTTTCACTTTCTGGCTTTCACTGCTTGTTATTCTGGGGTGGCTTCAGATGCCATGAGACTGGGAAAGTGGCCTCCCACTAACATTGAAACATAACTGGGCCTGACCTGTGGTGGCGCAGTGGATAAAGCATCAATCTGGAATGCTGAGGTTGCCAGTTCAAAGCCTTGGGCATGCTTGGTCAAGGCACATACTACAGGAAGCAACTACTTTGAGTAGATGCTTCCTGCTTCTCTCCCACTTTCTCACTCTCCTTCTCTCTCTCCAAAAATCAATAAATAAAATCTAAAAAAAAGTTTGAAGTGTAAATGGTCCCAGACTTCTGTCCTCACTTCCTCATCCTGTGGATGGTATATAGCTCTCTACATTCTGCTGTGTCCCTCTGTTATTCCCGTGGGGGAGGTGCCCAGTCTGCCTTCCACCTCTCCTGTCATCTGAGCCTTCTTGGGTTTGACAGTGCATGAGCTCCCATGGGTCTGTCTTAGGACGAGGTGGGGGCACATCTGCACCTGCATGATAAATATGGGGGTATCAGATCATTCTGTCTCTTTGTGGTCTTCAGATTAATATTCACACGTATTATTTTCCCCACCCTATGTCATAATACTCTTCATGCTTCATTATAATTGCTTATTTAGTCTGCCAAGTCTGCTGCTCCCTACTGAGCTCCCCAAATACCCAAGGCCAGGAACCAATGGGCAAGCCTGGTTGGCAGGGCACCCCTCGCATGTCAGCCAGGTCCTGCCACAAAGTGAGCTTTCAAGCAACATTTTATTTAACAAATATTTATTAAGCAACTACTATGTGAGTACTCTTCTAAAAATTTGGGATACATCAATGAACAAAATAGACATATCTGCTTTTTCTCGTGGATCTTACATTCTCATGGTTTTGGGAAGCAAATGACTAAAGGTCATGGAGGAAATGAATACTCTGTTAAGGAGAAAAGACAGTGATCAGGACATTCTAATAGTGGTTCTCAAACGGGAATGTGCCAGAAAGCAGATGGGGTGGGGGGACTTGGTAAACATTGCTAGCGGCCCAACACAGTGCGGAGCAGGGTCCCTCCTGTGGGTGGTCCTCAGACCATACTCGGATAAGTCTTGCCTGGCTTCCTGTTGGGGGAAGCTTGAGAGGAGGATATTGATGTATGGAGTCAGGCTTCACATTCAGGTCAAAACTGACATTCTTCACACAGCATAGCTGTCAAATGGTTTAAAAATAATAAAATCAGCTGAGGCTGGCTTTGATGGCAAAGGAAAGCCTCTGGCTGACTCCTGCCCTGAGTCACCTCAGGAACTCCCACCCTGCATGTCAACTGAAGCCCAGGCCCACTAGGTCACCCCTCTGCTGGACACACAACTAGGCAGCAGAGAAGTCTCCAGGAGGACGCGGGAAAAGGCCTGGCTGTACTTCATTGACAGACCAGCAGGGTCCTACCGATTTCTGGCTCAAATCTTCTGCTTTCTACTCACACATGAAAGTGGATAGGGAGCACATCTGTTTGTGAGCTATGTTCTTTGGATCCTGAGACTTCTGGGTGGATGGCTCAAAGACACCGTTTTCCCCAGGGCTTTCTCCACCTGACACAGCTTTCCTGTCTCACACTCAGTCTTTCATGTTATCCTTGGTAAGAACATGTACTCATCGGCAATGCGGAAAGAACCTCCCCCCACACCCGCTCCCTCCCCCTTCCCACTTGGCTCATACCTTATCCTCTGAGACCAGATGCAGCACTCTGGAACCTCAGCCTAAATTAGCCAGGACAAACCCAGGTGAGGCAGAAGGAAAGTGAGGCAGGCACCTCCCCTCCCCCAACCAAATGTCTCCAATGCCTGTAATGCAAGCCCTCTGGTGGCCACTTTGTCCGGCCTCTCCAACCCATACAGCCCTTGTGTTCTTTCTTCTCTCCTTCCCAGACTTTCTACTATGCCTTATGGAAGTCCCACTGTGAGGCAACAAGCAGTTTATCCTGTATCATCAACCTCTTTCTGGAGGCTTTCTTGCACATCTTGTTGGAGTGGAAACCTAACTTCTTTTCTGGAGCCTCTTCTCCCTGCAGCTCCTGGGTGGAGGCTGCCTAGACCCCCAGTGCCAGGAAGCACAGGATGGGGAAAGGTTTGCCTTCTTCAAGCTTCTTGTTACTTTTTAAAACCCATCCTCATTCTTGTGTAAAAGCATCATCTTCTTTGATGGATATGCCATCTGGTTGTGTACCAGTCTAGAGAAATGCAAAAGTTTACTTTTTTTACTCTAACATATAGACCACTGATTAAAAACAAAAATCACCCAATTGTGCAGACTGGTGCTTTGACAAACTTCCATTGTCCATGGTGCCCCACAATCTTTATAACTAACTGGCACTAGCTAGACCTCTCTCTCTCTCCTCTTCCTCCTCCACCTCATTTCAAACACTTCCCGGATCAGTTAACCCGCTAACCTGACTCCTTCACTCTCAGCAGATGAGCTCATTCTCTACTATCAGGCAGAGCTGGAGCCTAGGGAGAGGTTGGGACTGCCTGAGTTGAACCGGGACCCCTCCGCTTGTTGGCTGTTTAGCTCTGGGCACCTTTTTTGCTTCTCTGCTTCAGTTTTTTTCAATAAAATGACAATGATATCATTTATTTTATAGGGCTATTCTGAGGGTCAAATGAGTTAATGCATAGGAGAATAAGAATAGAGTCTGGAATAGGATATAAACTCAACCTTGTTTATTATCCTCTTATGTGTTTCCAGGATTCCTCTTCTCTACAAGACTGTGGCCTCCCAGACATAGAAACCTCAAAGTGGAGGGCAGAGATGGTTCATGCTTGCTGAATACTAGGAAGATTTATCTACACTTGCATTTATGCACTTGTCATGAACAGGCCACGTGACAGCTCAAGTCCAGGTCTAAGGGAATTTGCACGGAAGTTTGTGTAGCTAATAACCTCCCTCCCCATTGCATAATCTCCTGCCAGTTTAACGCTTTTCTATTACTGTAACAACTTATGTCCCTTAATAAGCAGAAGAGAAATTTTTAGGAAAGACGGGAAGTGTGTCTACACACGCAGTTTTCTGATTCAGAATTGCTCTCCCTCAGGGTATAATTTTGACCTTTTGTGGCATACAGGAGAACCTGTTCACGAGCTCTGAGAAACCCATCAGGTCAAGCCAGGGGCTTCTAACATCTCTGTACTAAGGAAAATTCTTTTGCCAATGCCAGGAAATACTTAATGTATCCAAGTCATGAGAGGAGATCATGGTGCAGAGCTAACAAAGGCTCTGTTCTAAAGGGCAGAGGGACACACTCAGGTGGGTGTGAACTATTGACTGCGGGAGCTTTGGCTCTAGAATTAAGAGCCTAGTCCAGCTCACCTTCACTTAAGAGCATTTGTAATTTCTATAAATCTTTCTAAATCTTTCTAACACTGGTACACATTGTTCTCACAAGAAAGTTTTTATATTGCACACTGAAGTGCAATAAATTCCAGACGGTCCAGCTGGGCTTCAAGGAAGACCAAAGTGATCCACAGGGAGGCACAAATAATGGGGCCCAGATGTGGGGATAACGCGGCTCCAGCGTGTGCACACATGGACGGAACATTGGCGGTTGCCTCACACAGAGCACACCAGCACAGGACACCTGAAAGAAAGCAGACCTGACGCACCCAAGGGGAGGAACACCAGTGGGACTCAAGTATCTGATCTGCAAAGGGAAAATCTAATCTCTTAATAAAAAGCAGGAAAGAAAAAAAGACTATGGAAAAAAGTGTTATTTAAAAATAACCTCCTTGCCACTTTTTTTTCATGTAATTGCAACTATTTTGCCATTGTTCTCCCTTTGGTAGCATGCAGTGTAGATCCACTTAAAATTTTTTTCCATCTTCTTGGTCCAGGTCCGTTACCCCTTCCAGTATCTTGTCCACATCCTTTTGCTAGGTAACAGCTAACAGTGTCAGAAGGTTCCAGGTCCTTACCCCACCCTCAGGAGCTCTGAATCCCATTAGCAAGAAAAATTGGAGTGTTGTATACTGAATGCAATTGGACAGATAGATGGTGAGAACCCTTGGACAATGGTCCCAATGGAAGTCTGAACTTCATAGGGATGACCAAGGTTTATTGAGGATTTTCCTGGTTTTATTACCACAATCTGTCAGTCTCAGGCATACCAGGACAGTTAGTCACCTGAGAACTTTTAAATACCTGTGCCCAGGACCCCTCTCCAAACGTTTTCTATTAATTGGCGTGTGGTGAGCTGGGCATCAATGCTGTTTAAAAGTCCCCCTGGCGTGTGACCTGTGGTGGCGCAGTGGATGAAGCGTGGACCTGCAATGCTTGAGGTTGCCGGTTCAAGACCCTGCACTTGTCTGGTCAAGGCACATATGGGAGTTGATGCTTTCTGCTCCTCCTCTCTCTCTCTCTCTCTCTCTCTCTCTGTCACTCTCTCTCCTCTCTAAAAAAATGATAAAAAAAAAAGTCCCCCTGGCATGCTGATGCTCAATGAAGGCTGAAGACCACACATAGCTTTAAGAGATAATTAAGGAACTTGCATCAGGCCAGTGAAAAAAGAATTCTCTTAGGACTTGATGTGTCCTGTGATGGATTTTTCATCTGACCCCAATTCTCAGAGGCCTTTGGGAAATTCAGGTACTTATGGTTCACACTCTCCCAGTCCTCAAAAGTTAAAAAAGGGACAAACAAGGAAATGAGAAAATTCAGTGAAATCAAATATCTAAAGTCATCATATAGATATGACTGACAGCACTTAGATAACTGCCCAATTAGATGTGAACAATTTTTAGGACACGGTCTTCAGGGTACTCCTAGATACTCATCAGCAGGACCAGGAGGAAACAACATAAGCATGTTCCACATCCTGTGTCCCAACCAACTCTTAATATTCATAGTGGAGACCCATCTACTTTTTACCCAGCTAAGGAAAGGGACTGACTGCAAGCTGTATATTATGAGACTGGGAAATCATTACATTAAGGCAAAAGAGTAATGTAGGTTATGACAGACACTCGAGAACTTACATTTAATATAGAAGATTAACTACAAGTAATAAGTTGCTATTTAAAATACGGTGACGGTTAGAGCTTTGGAATTCGGTACTTGGGTGTTTTGGCCTATGCTGAGCAAACTTAAATGGTGTGTGGAAAAACTGTGTGCCCATCTTGTGTATGACTTCCATGGCTTTGAGGAGTCAGTGGTTGTTGTAAAGAGGGTTGTTGCAATGGGTAAACAGTTTAATTAGGAGGTAGAGGCTGAGGATGTCACAGAGCTACTGGCATCACATGGAGAGGAGATGTCTGCTGAGGACCTCATTCACCTGGAGAAGCAGGTGATTGAAGAGGAAGAGATAGAAACCCCAGAACCCAAGAGATTTACTATCAAGGGTTTGACAGAAGAATTTTTTAGAGGACAGGTTGGCAAAAGTTTCAGGCTGAGGACCCCAGCAATGACAAATTCAGTAAGGTCTACAGAGCTGTTATGGATGCCTTGCAATGCTATAGGCAGATTTTGGAAGAGAAAAAGAGACTAGCCTGGAACAATTCTTTAAGAAGGGAGAGAGGCCTGCAACAGATCCTGTATCCTCTATATCAGCTGCTTTTCAGGATGAAACACCTATAGTACAGGTAGAATCATATCCAGCATCTTCTACATGATCCTTAGACAATCCTGATTTACCTGACCCAGTATCTCCAGCACCTTCTGCAGGTTCTCCTGCCTCTCCAGCTTCCTCCTCCCAACAGGTCACTCACTTCCACCTTGCAATGCCCCTTCCAGTGTGCAAGCCAACCACAGGAATAAAGGTAAGAAATTTTTTTACACTAATTTTTTGTCATTTTTTCTCTTACTACAGGACAGTATATTCATGTCCTTTTTCTTTTTCTGTGGCTTAATTGTATTTTTATGTTCTAGATTATGATTTTAAAACTTTTAGGATAGGTAAGTGACTTGGGCTAGTCCTGGTGTTGGGACCCAGGACTCTCTATTTTGAAAACTCCACAGGTGAGTTTTGCACACGAAAGGTCTATGAGCATATTCTGTAGGTCTTTTTTACTCCATTAGCTGTGTCTTTGAGAAGACTAGAAAACCACAGACCTGGTCTGACCAGGCAGTGGCGCAGTGGATAGAGCATTGGACTGGGATGTGGAGGACCCAGGTTCGAGACCCCAAGGTTGCCAGCTTGAGCGTGGGCTCATCTGGTTTGAGCAAAAAGCTCACCAGCTTAGACTCAAGGTCGCTGGCTCAAGCAAGGGGTTACTCAGTCTGTTGAAGGCCCGCGGTCAAGGCACATATGAGAAATGAACTAAGGTGTCACAACGAAAAACTGATGATTGATGCTTCTCATCTCTCTCCATTCCTGTCTGTCTGTCCCTAACTATTCCTCTCTCTCCCTGTCTCTGTAAAAAAGAAAACCACAGACCTATGTTACAAATTGACATGATTCTCAAAATAAAAGTGAGAACCTTGGAGTCTTCAGTTTTCAGATACAAGATCTATTGAAGAGTAGCTGTTGTTACTGTTCTTTTAAACTTCTCCCTTGTCTTCTTCTTCATTTACCTAATGAGCCCCTTCGGCCTTATCAGGCAAACCCTGGATGGGTGCATCTTGTCTGTCTCATCAGGCAGAGCAGCTGAAGTTGCTTTACTATTAGGGTGACCATCTCATTGATGTTCCAAACTGGGGCACTTTGAAAGTGAAGGAAGGCAGTATTAGTAATAATGCCGGGCAACAGGCATAAACAGAGACTGTCTAGGGTAAACCTGATATATGTTGATACTGTTATTTCTCACTAAGTCCCTAGCACTGCAAGGCAGATCCCTATGCCTTAAATCTGTCAGTTAGTGACAAAATCTATCTGAAACGTCTTCCTCCCCCATCCACTACAAAAGCTTTGAACATCCTGGGATTTGATTGAAGGTTTATGGTCTTATGTCTAATGCTTTTCTTCTGTTCAGTCCTTTTTGTTACAATATATTTCCCTTGTTTAGAATGACATAGAATTACATGACCACACCTGACCTTATCAGATGTCTAACAAACCCAGGTAGGACTCCTAACAGTTCCTTCCCCTTGCTGACCCTCCTGCCCTCACCAGAGAACCAGCATCCTGAATTAGTAGTGTTCTTGCACTTACCCTTCCTTTGCATGTTTTACTTTACTCTACATGAATGAATCATAAATAATGTCTGGCATTGTTCTTGTTGTTTTAAAGTGGTATGTGCTATTCTGCAATCTGCCCTTTCTCACTAACCTGTTTTTAAGAGATTTCTTCAAACTGATACATGTCACTCTAATTCATTCATTTTAAACATTACATAAAAGTCTATTCTAGTAGACCATAATTTAGGGATTCATTCTCCTATTTATGTACATCTAAGTTTTTCCAAATTTTTGCTCTTTTACAAATAAGGCTTCTATGAAAATTGTACTATATATCTTCTTTTAGAACATGTATAAGATTTTCTCTAAGGTACATTCTTAGAAGTTGAATTTGGGGTGGTAGGTTTGTGTCTCTTCCACATTAGCATATATTGCTAAATTTCTCTCTAAAATGACTAGACTGGCTTACACTCCCAGCATCTGCATTGGAAAGGTCTCCTTTCCCCCATCCTTGCCAACACATGACATTATCAGCTGTATTAATTTTATCATTCTGGCACATGCAATGGCGTCTTGTTATTTTAAATTTCATTGTTCTAAGGACTAGCGTTTTTGAACATCTTTTCACATATGTATTAGCCATCCAGTGTCTCTCTTCTGTGAACTATTCATTCATATTCTTTGCCTTTTTCTCTCTCTGGGTTGCTTTGCTCTTGCTGATTTGTGATAGTTCTTTACAAATTCTGGATACAACCCTTTGTTGGTTGTAGACTTCATAAATCTCTCAGTACGTGACTTAAATTTTAATTTTGTTTGTTTGTTCCTACTGAATACAGTGGTATGAGCTTAATTAATTCTGTAACCAAGCTTGTAAGTCAGTCAACTCATATATCAAACAAATTTCTCCCATTTAAAATAACTGAAATAGATTTAATCTATTCCAGCCCTGTGATACATCCCCAAATCATCCTAAATTATGAAAAAAGACATGTTTTTAATTAAGAAACACACATGTATACTTTACCAATGCATAAAAATATATATAAAAGAAAAGAAAAAAGTGTTATTTAATACTGTATTCTTATCTTGGAGACAGATGAGTGCGGCTAATGGAGGTGAATGGCGGAGGAGGAGGGAGGAAGGGATGCAGGCACTGTAGACACGTAAACTAAAACTGCACTTTCTTAACACTAAATGTAAACTAAAACTGCATTTTCCTTACTTTAAACAAAACTAAAACTGCACTTTCTTTACTTAAAATGAAACCACAAAAACTTAATTGTAAAAAATGCACTTTCTTAACTTTAAACTTAACCTAAGCTTAACATTACGTATTTTTCATTTAATCATCACCTGTTTTTGCCTTTTTGGCTGCACTTTTGGCTCTTTCACTTGCAGGACTTTTGAATAAAAATCTATCCAAAGAGATTTGCTTTTGCCTGCCTTTTAAAATGTTACGGAAATGTGACAAACAAGTGTCATTAAAAAGTGCTGAAGCACGACCAGTTGAAACTTTTTCTGGGTGTTTCTTTTCAATGAAACTTGAAAGCTTCTCCCACATTGCCAGCATGTCTTTAATTTCACTTGTAGAAATCATTTTCTCTGACTCTACCTCCTCCTCACTACTAATCGCTTGCAGAAGCTCCGTATGTTGCATCATCTGGAGCTCCTTCAACTCCTCAGTTGAGAGTTCCTCTTCATGTTCCTCAATGAGCTCATTTATGTCACCCTCATCTACCTCCAGGCCCATAGACTTTCCGAGGGACACAATCTCCTCCAACGCTTCTATCTCAGTCTCAGTCTCTGGTTCAAATCCTTCAAAGTCCCTGTCTGCAACAACATCAGGCCATAACGTTTTCCATGCCGAGTTCAAGGTTCTTCTTGTAACCTCTTGCCATGCCAAGTCAATAATGCGTAAACATGTCACGATGTTCTAGTGATCTTTCTAAAACTCTTGAAGGGTTAGAATTGTATTCTTGGTCACCTCAAAGCAGTGGCGGAGCAAGTGCTTTGTGTAAAGCTTTTTAAAGTTTTAAATGACCTGCTGATCTATAGGTTGCAAGATTGAAGTTGTGTTGGGTGGGAGGTAGAGGACTTTCACACATTTGAACTCATTGAGAATGTCATCTTCAAGACCAGTTGGGTGGGATGGAGCATTATCAAGGATTAGTAATGCTTTCACCAGGAATTTATTTTCTTAAAGATATTTCTTCACTGCGGGATCAAAGATGAGATTTACCCATTCAATAAAAAACTGCCACATAACTCATGCCCTAGCATTGGTGTGCCACATAACCTCCAGTTTTTCTTTAAGAATCTTGTGAGTCTTAAAGGTTCAAGGATTTTTGGAATGATACACTAGCAGTGGCTTTACTTTACAGACACCACTCGCATTTGCACACAATGCAAGGGTCAGACAGTCCTTCCTGGGTTTATGGCCTGACAGCTTCTTCTCCTCTGCAGTGATGATGAAAATCCTCTGGGGCATTTTTTTCCAAAACAATTCTGTTTCATCACAGTTGAACACTCGTTGGGGGATGTAGCCTTCCTTTGCGATAAGCACAGCAAAACGTGTGATGTACTCCTCAGCTGCCTTAACATCAGCACTCGCAGCTTCACTGTGCCTCACCACCGAGTGGATGCCAGATCTCTTACTGAAATTTTCAAACCAGCCAAGACTTGCCTTAAATGTATCTTCTGCTGCCTCTTTTGAGGTTGATGGTTCTTTCTTCTTCAAATCACTGTAAATAATACATGCCTTTTTGCATATTACAGTCTCAGTCACTGTATCTCCTGCCAGCTCTTTCTCTTTTACCCACACCAGCATTCTCCATTTCTTCATGGATATTTGTCCTTAATTGGGACAGAATTGTAGTTCCTTTTGCTGGATTTGCGCATCCTTTTTAAAAAAAAAATTAATTTAAATGGGGTGACATTGATAAATCAGGGTACATATGTTCAGAGAAAACATCTCCAAGTTATTTTGACATTTGATTATGTTTCATCCCCATCACCCAGAGTCAAATTGTTTTCCATCATCTTCTATCTGGTTTTCTTTGTGCCCCTCCCCTCCCCCTCTCCTCTCCCTCTTCTTCCTCCCCCCCCCCCACAACCACCACACTCTTGTCCATGTCTCTGAGTCTCATTTTTATGTCCCACCTATGCATGGAATTATATAGTTCTTAGTTTTTTTCTGATTTACTTATTTCACTCAGTATAATGCTATCAAGATCCATCCATGTTGTTGTAAATGATCCGATGTCATCATTTCTTATGGCTGAGTAGTATTCCATAGAATATATGTACCACATCTTCTTTATCCAGTCATCTATTGAAGGGCTTTTTGTTTGTTTCCATGTCTTGGCCACTGTGAACAATGCTGCAATGAACATGGGGCTGCATGTGTCTTTATATACTAATGTTTTTGAGTTTTGGGGGTATATACCCAGTAGAGGAATTGCTGAGTCATAGGGTAGCTCTATTTTTAGTTTTTTGAGGAACCACCATCTTTCTTTCATAATGGTAGTACTATTTTACATTTCTACCAACAGTGGATAAGGGTTCCTTTTTCTCCACAGCCTCTCCAACACTTGTTATTACCTGTCTTGTTGATAATAGCTAATCTAACAGGTGTGAGATGGTATCTCATTATAGTTTTAATTTGCATTTCTCTAATAGCTAATGAAGAGGAGCATCTTTTCATATATCTGTGGATCATTTGTATTTCTTCCTGGGAGAAGTGTCTGTTCATGTCCTCTTCCCATTTTTTTTATGGGATTGTTTGTTTGTTGTTGAGTTTTATGAGTTTTTTGTATATTTTGGATATTAGGCCCTTAGCTGAGTTGTTGTTTAAAAATATCATCTCCCATTTGTTGGCTGTCTATTTGTTTTGCTGTCAGTTTCTCTTGCTGTGCAAAAACTTCTTAGTCTGATGTAGTTCCATTCATTTATCTTTGGATGGCATCCTTTTGTTTAAGGATGGTACAAATTGTAGATGTATTGTGGTCGTACAGCCTTGCCAGTTCAATCACTCATACACCACGCTCATTTTTTTTTTATTATTATTTCTTGCTTTACTTCTATCGACATCATTCTCTTCTTCTCACCACTGTCCTTTACATTCACTTTCTTTGGCCTCATGATAGCACACACAAAAAAAATAGTAAAAAATGCAAAAATGATGCAAGAATGAGTACAGCACATGAGATTCGACTTGATTCTGTGGGTAATATGTGAGAAAGAATGAGATGCTGGTGTTGTGCTGCCCATACTGGACCCGTGCGCCAACGCGCCAACTATCGGTAGCTTCCCAAATTACAACTCATATCTCGGAATTTCGCTCGGATCTCGAACAAAAATATAGACCGAGTTGCATCTCATATCTTAAAAAAACTTGTATGTTGGTCTGCTCGTATCTCAAGGTACCACTGTATAAGTTTTTATTTTAGTGAACTCAGATTTTATTTATAAGTCTTTTTCTTACAGCTTGTACTTTTTTGTGTCTTATTTAAGAAACTGTTTCTACCTTAAGACCAAAATGATGCTCTCTTATATTTTCTTCTAAAAGTTTAAAAATACTCTTCTTCATACTTGACTTATCTTAGAATTGATTTCACTGCTGAAGCGAGTGAGGGATCTAGTTTCATTTTTCCCGAAGGGAGAACCAGTTGTCCTAGTTTATCATTTGACTAGTTGGTCCTTTCTCTGGGCTCTCTCTGTTACTTACCAAGAATGTCTTTGACTCTTATTTCATCCCATAGATTTATTTGTTGATTTCTGCACCATCACCACAATCTTAATCAGCATAGCTCTATAATGAGTTTTTAGATCTGGCAGATAATTACCCTTAGTTTTTCCTTTTTCAACATTGTCTCAGCAGTGCCTGATTCTGCCTCTTCATCCTGCCACATGCTGGGAGTGAGCCCAGGAGTGAGGCTGCCTCTGTGGGTTCCTCTACACTATGGAATTTCCACTTTTTCCTCAGGAAGCTTCATGCATTGCTTTGTGACACATGACCGCTGACTCACAAACTGAATGAAGGAGCCAACGTCCCTTCTTGCGGTAGCTATTTATATAGCTTAATTTTCTTCTTTCCTTTGTGAATAAAGATATTATAGAAAGCAGCTCAACCATTTTCTTCCCACCCTTTAGTGGGTACTTATACTCCCAAAGAATGCAAACCTTGTGTGAAAACCTTTTGTCAAGATTAATGTAGATACTTAGGTAGATACTGCTCAGTTTAGTCAGTTTAGTTCCCCTTCCTCCCCACCCTTGTCAACACATGGTATTATCATCTGTACTAATTTTATCACCCCGGTATATGCAGTGGTGCCTTGTTATTTTAAATTGCCTTTCCTTGATGACTAGTAATTTTGAGCACCTTTTACATATTTATTAGCCATCTAAGTAAGGTTCCTCTTCTGTGAATTACCCATTCATATTCTTTTAAAATAATAAATTCTTGGTCCCATCATATGACTAAATTAGAATTTCTGGAGATGAAGCCTGAAAATTCGTCTTTTAAACAGTACCCTGTATAATTCTGTTGTACTTCTTGGTTTGAGAACTACAATTTGAATTCAGGTTAGCCAAATGGGTCATGATTCTAGGAGTGACATTAAATTTTCCAGCCTCTAGGTGGCGCTCAGTGTTCTCTCTTCCCCATCTACCACCTCACCCTCCTGATTTCCAAGTAGGATTAACTAAACACTCCAGCCCCAGGGCCAAATCCTGCAGACCTGTCTGTGTATGGCTTTATGAGCTGTGAATGGTTTTTAAATGAACTTTAAATGGTTGAAACAAATAAAAAGAAAATATTTTGTTAGCATAAACATTATATAAAATTCAAATTTCAGCATCCATAAGTAAGTTTGAAGGGAACACAGACTATTCATGTCGGAATGCTCTGTGATAGCGCTTGTGCCACAATGGCAGAAGAGTTGGGAACAGTGGTGGCCCCTTAGCCACAGTTTTGCTTTCTGCAATTTCAGTTTACCTGTGGTCAATCATGATTTGGTAATATTAACTGAAAAATTCCAAAAATAAACAATGAATAGTTTAAAATTGCTTGCTGTTCTTAATAGCATGATGAAGTCTCATGCCACTGCTCACCCAGGGAGGGACTCATCCCTTTGTGCAGCATGGCCGTGTTGCGCATGCTCCCCCCCTGCTGGTCACTTAGTAGCCGCCTCTGTTATCGGACCCACAGTTGCAGTATCACAGTGCTTATGTTCAAGTCACCCTTATTTTGCTTAACAACATCCCCAAAGTGGAAGAACAGTGTCACTGGCAATTTGAATATAACAAAGAGTAGCCTTAAGTACTTTGAAATGAAAAGGTTCCCAAGTTAATAAAGAAAAAGAAATTGTATGCTGAAGTTGATAAGATCCACAGTGAGAACGAATCTTCTGTCTATGAAATTGCATGATTTGTACATTAAAGTTTATCTGAGATATGCATGTATAGAAAAAATAGTATATATAGGGTTCAGGGCTCTGTGGTTTCATGCATCCACTGGGGGTCTTAGAAAGTATCTCCCCTGCAGGTGAGAGTGACTACTGGACTTGCAACAGAACCTGTATGGCCCCATGCCTAACATATTTACTATCTGGCCCTTTGCTAAAGTAGTTTGCCTACCGGTAGTCTAGGGTGATTGGCAAGGTTCTTACTGGGACATGGAGCAAGAGACGGCCCCTTCCAAGAGGCCCTGAGCCTGAGCAGTGATTCTCTCCAGAGATTCTCACTGCCCTAGTCTTCCCAGGGTCTACAGTGAGCTCTCGGGGTTCTCAGGGCCTCAGGGGAGAACCACTTTAAGACCTTTGCAGTCCCTAGACCCTCCTACTTTACAACTTCAAACTTTACTAAAATTTACTCCACCCCTCAATAAATGTAATATATATGCAGCTTAAGAATTGTGTTGGAGTGTCATTTTTTCTAGGTGACAGATCATTACACTTTGTAGATATTTACATTCAAAATGCACTACTTAGAGGAGTGCCCTGGCTTAGATTCAGAATCAAGGATTCAGAAACCAGATGCTCAGGTTCAAATCCTGGTTCTACCACTTTCCTGGCAGAGTGATTGACTACTATGTGCCTCAGTTTCCCCACCTGTAGCATAGCAATAGAAGTAATAGCACCAGATGGGTGCTGAGGAGCAGTGGTTCTTAACCTGGGTTCTATCTAACCCTAGGGGTTTGATGAGTTGGTCTCAGGGGTTCTTAACAGTGGTTCTTAACCTGGGTTCTATCTAACCCTAGGGGTTTGATGAGTCGGTCTCAGGGGTTCAGAGAAACCTCTGCCGTGGAGGCCAGAATAAAGTAATACCGTAATTTGTTGTGAGTTCATGCACTTTGTTGGTTTTGTTTTTTGAGCAAGGTGATGTTCATGCACGGCTCATTTTGTGCACCAGTAAAAAAAAACATATACCTATGTCTTGAATTTGGAAAAAAAAATCATATTTTATTTATCACTAAAGAAGTGTCGGTGAATGTGCATATGAAACTGGTAGGTTCGGTACTTAAAAAAAGGTTAAGAACCACTGAGTTAGCATGAGAGGAGCTTTCAGAACAGAGCCTGGGACAGAACAAACACTAGATAGCTGTTTGCCAAAAGTTCCATTTTATTTTGTAGTCCTCTTTTCATATTTCAGAACCTACACAATTTCCAAGTTGGTTCTCATGCACTTTTTAAAACAGCCCTTGAAAAGTCCATTGGGCCTCATGCACTGTGTCTGCAGCTCCTAATGGTTTAGACGAGCTGTGCCCATCTTTAGGGAGCAGCGAGCGGTACCCCTGCTATTCTTGGTGTGCATTTTCCTCTGCTTCACCCCTTGTTTGGTTCACCTTCATTCAGAGAATCAAGACCTAGGAGGCTGAAATTAGGGTTACATCTTTTTTTAGGAAAGGACTAGGAGAGACACTAGTCCTACTTTTGTCCTAAACCTTGGGTGGGGGACTCCATGAAGTCAGCCTAATTCATTAGGAGACAGTGGTAAAGTAGTCAGATGAGGAGGCTACGGTGTTCTCTTGGTTGTGTAGGTTCAGAATTCAGGGTGCTAGTCAAGATGTTAATATTAAAAACGTTTCTTCACAAGATACGTTCTATACAGGTATTGATCGACTTACGACCTATGCAACTTACGACCATTCGACTTTACCACGACAATCGCTAGCCACGACTGCTCCGCATCTGGAGCAGTTTCTGTATGCACCTGCATTTTGTAATTTTGTATGTTTTGCAAATATTAAACCAGTTGTACTGGTAATACAGTGTTTTACATAAACCTGATGAATGTAAAACTAAGAAACAAAATGGTGTAGAGATGATACAAATGGCATAAAATGAACAAAGAAAATTATGATATATAACAATAATGAAGAAAATTATGATAAAATATGACTAAAAGATTTTTATAACATCATTTCACAGTACTGTACATATAGCCTACTCAACTTACGACCAAATCGTGTTATGACTGGTCTATCGGAACCAATGGTGGTCATAAGTCGAGCACTAGCTATAGTAAAATAATGCATTTGACTCTTGCTGTGTCTGAGTGTAGGATTCCTCACTTGAACCTCTCAAGCTGGGGATGTGGATCCTTTGCCAGCCATGTGCTAATAGTCTTCCTGCAGCAGAGGCACTCTGTCTGGATAGACAAGAACGTTGCACGGATTTCCAGGAGCCTAATTGCTGTGTTGCTCTGTTTCCCTTTTTTTGTCTGTTCCATGAAAGTTGACTTCAAGCTAACAATAGCCCCAGTTGGCATGATTTTACACAAAACCATTTTTCAAGTCCTTATTCTCCTTTTTCTCTTGTCAATCTAAGTGCTACTATGTATTGAATGGTTATCTTTGTAAGCAGGTGAGAGACCTCCCTCTGCTGGGCAGACACACAACTGCTGCCCATATTTAGAATAGAGAATACTTGTTTATATATTATATATTGAAAAATATTAATTTATGGCTTTGGAAAACAATAAACCCATACCAATACAGTTGATCTCGCTGTAGGACAGGGGTCGGGGACCTTTTTGGCTGAGAGAGCCATGAACGCCACATATTTTAAAATGTAATTCCGTGAGAGCCATACAATATGTTTAACACTAAATACAAGTAATTGTGTGTGCATTTTATGTAGACCAGTACTTTTAAAGTACAATAAGTCTCTGAATTCTTTTTAATAACGTTGTTATGCTGTTGCTAACCAATGATGAATAAAGTACTTCTTACCATTAATACGACTTCTGGTGCTTCATGGTTTTGCTGATGGCTTTGTAGTCTGGTTGATACGTGGTGAGGTTGAGCTTCATGCAGGTGTTGAGACTTCCATCTGTTAAATGTGATCGTAGATTGGTCTTAATGTTCTTTAGATGTGAGAAAGACTGCTTACATGCATACGTAGAGCCAAACATTGTCAGTACAGCAATACTCATATGTTGCAGTGTGTGGTATGTAACAGGAAGCATGTTCCAAGTTTTGACAATAAGCTGGTCCATGGGTTGAAGTGTTTTCATTTCTTCCCAGTTGTGTTTGCTCGCCAACTCTGCTTGCTGTCATGCAAGTTTTTCCAAATCTTCATTCAGTGACTTGAACTTATTCACCCACATGTCAGAGGCCTTCATGTCAGCAGCTTGTAGCTCAAAATCTCTGACGAAGACACCGGGGATATAACTCAGGTAGGCACTCTCCACTGCACACTCGTGTGGAGGGGTGATGAACTTAAAAAGACGAGTTCGCTCACAAAATTCTCCAAAGCATGCTTTGAATGACTGCAGGAGATTAGATGTGAAGCCCACTAGCTGCTGGAGATCAAGATGTTGAGTAGGGTGACTTGCTGTGCATGCATCTTTAAACTCTCCCAGTTTTTCAAAGTGTAGTAAATGACCTGTTTCAATGTCAGTGATGAAGAGTTCCAGCTTGTTTTCAAACGCAAACACTGCTTGTTGAAGGGATAAGACTGTATTTCCAATGCCTTGCATTTTCACATTGAGCTGGTTCAGATATTCAGTCATGTCCACGAGATAGTAGCTAACTCAGGATGCTCGACATTTTTCATTTCAAGATAAGTCAGGATTTCGCTCAGACAGGCCACGAAACGCTGAGCACCTTCCCTCTTGACAACCAACGCACATTGCTGTGCAGAAGCAGACCAGGATAATTATTCCCAACTTCATCCAGCAGTGTTTTAAACTGGTGATCATTTAAAACTCGGGCAACAATAAAGTTGACCACCCAAATGACCAGCAACATCACCTCACCAAGCTGTTTGCCACACATCTGAGCACAAAGCACCTACTGATGTAGGATGTAGTGAAAACTTAGGATGGGTCTCTTTTCATGTTCATGAAGAAGCGCTATGAATCCTCTGTTTTTCCCCACCATGCACGAAGCACCATCAGTACACACCGAAATAAGTTTATCCATTGGTAGATTTTTTTCTTTAGCAAACTCAGTGAAAGACTGGACTAAATCCTTCCCTCTTGTTGTCTCTTTCATAGGCAAAACAGCAAGACTGTCCTCACATAGTGTGTCACTGATAGCATACCTTGCAATCACGCTGAACTGGGATAAATGGCTTACATCTGTTGACTCATCCAAAGCGAGAGAAAAGAATGATGCTGCATTTATGTCCTTCACTTGTGTTGCCTCAATTTGATTTGCCATCATGATGGTATAATTGTGAATAGTTATTACCAACAGAGGCATGTCTTTTATTCATTTGATTATCTTGTCTTTATCCGAAAAGTTGTCAAAAAGTTCATTGGCAACATGAAGCATAAATGTTTTGGCACACTCCCCATCTGTGAATGGCTTTTTGTTTCTCACAATTGCTAAAGCACTAGCAAAGCTAGCCAAATTCCAGTCACCTTGTTGGGTCCAAACATGGAGTTGCTGCTGACTAGCTTGCACTCTGCACAGTAGCTCTTGACATGCTTTCTTCCTGCTGTCCCCCGCTGGATATTTCGATGCAAATGTAGTATGGCGTGTGTCGAAGTGCTGCTTTATATTTGACCATTTCATTAATGCAATTTTATCATTGCATATTAGACACACTGCAGAACCTGCTCTCTCCACAAAGGTGAATTCCTCTGTCCATTCCTGCTGAAAAGTACGATACTTCTCATCTTTTTTTAGCTGTTTTCTTCATCAAAAGGGTTTCTGCAATTAGCTAGTTGACTACTTGATTAAAAGGAGGGAAGTTTACTTCCTGACCTCACAACGACCTGTGTACATTATGCATTATCCAATAAAAGTTTGATGTTGTCCTGGAGGACAGCTGTGATTGGGTCCCGCCACCCGCAACTATGAACATCAGCGGTAGGAAATGAATGGATTGTAATACATGAGAATGTCTTATATTTTTAAGGTTATTATTTTTTTATTAAAGATTTGTCTGTGAGCCAGATGCAGCCATCAAAAAAGCCACATCTGGCTCACGAGCCATAGGTTCCCGACCCCTGCTCTAGGATAAGCTGTCACCAGGTCTCTGCTCCTTCTCTAATTTCCATTATCCTCTGGCCAGAGCCGCTGAGAGAGTTTTGCTGTGACCCAACACAGTAATGCCCATAACAACACCAGCCTGTTCTCAGCTTTTTCAGAGCAGTGATGTGAAAAACTGATGCAGAACCAGCAGGCAGGACCAAAGTGCTCTTAACTTGGTCCTCACAGAGAAATTTATTCTAAAGCCAATTTGATCATAATTTCAGTCTACTCAGGCATTGATTCAGGACAGAAGGGTGGTCATTGTGTGGCTTCCTAATGTAGGACAGTGTTTCTGATGCCTTGTCCAGGGAGAAATTCTATAGCCTTTCTATAACCTGTCCTCATGAGTTCCCTCCCCCAACCACTCTTTTTCCTTATTAGTAACAAGTAGGTGTTAGGTTGGCTGGGCAGATGGAACAGCGTGTTCATGTGTTCATGGGTTGAGAGAGAGGAACAAGTTGGGTACTTTGTATCTATTTTCCAGTAACTCAGACTAACTAGAACACTGGGAAGCATAGGAGAAGACACTGGGGAGGTGAGCTGGGCGTAGGCTGAACAGGGCTCTCATGCTGACTTTACTTTATCTTGAGACAAGGGTCATGATCTTAAAAGCCTACAGGGGTCAGGGAGATTGGAAAGTGACTCAAATTGCTGGAGAGAATTGACTCATTCAAAGGTGACAACTACAATATTACCAGCCAATGGTGGCCATGTGCAAGTAAAAAATCTGTTTTTTTAAATTTTGACAATTAATTAATCCCCCCACACCCCCCACACCCCCACAGTTTAGGCTACCTTGTTAGTAAGCTATTGGAACAGATAGTGATAGGGGCCTAGACCGGGGTTTGGTCAATGAAAACTAACCCATCTCTTTTGTCTTTGGAGTCACCACTAGCTGGTTAGTTCTCTTTAGGCAGATTTTTAGAATGATAGAGTTGAATTCCTAGGCTGGCAGAAACCAGTCAGCATATCCTCAGTGTGCCTTGTTTAACCATAGAATTAAGTCTAGAGCTTATGACAAACCTCTATTTTATCTGATTGTGGACCAATAACACAGTAGTTGCTTGGTTCACACTAAATAAATAAATTAATGCAAATATATTTCACTTTTTCTGGTGGAAAATGCAATCCTTTGGATTAGATGAAATTGCATACTTTCCAATATTGATGACAGGTGGCCTCATTATAGGGTTATAATATAAAAACTTGTCATCTCATGGCTGACTCAATTATATGCCAAAATGGGTTCTGAAACCTATTCTTTTTTGGGTGGGAGGAAGGGTAGATTGTGAAGAGAAATTTCAGGATATGCTGCCTTGCAGGCTCTTGGGAATAATCTTCATACTAGGGTATGCAGTACTCAGAGTGATAATGAAGTAAAGCTTTCAAGGAAGCCAAGGGAGGTTCTATTGTTAGACTGTGTGGCAGCAAGCAAGACCTTGTCCTGTCTCTTATAAGCAGACAATCATAACAGAATGACAGGTGATCAAGGGAAGGTGTAGCAGGGTGATTGTGGAACTCTTATGAGGGTGGGATGGGAGACCTGAAGGTATTTTGTGAATGAGTGAAAGTAATCTAAGTAATAATTTAGATTACTTTAGTAAGTAATCTAAACTCTTTTGAGGGGATGGGATGAGGGTAGTGGCATATACCAAGAGTAAGGAAGAGTACTCAAAACCCAGGAGGCAAGATTATGCTTAGTCTGTCCCTAAACAGGAACATATTTTATTTTAGCTAGAGTTTAGAGTATGAAAGGGAAGTTGTAATTTCTGAGGCTAGACTATAGATCCTACAGGGCTTTGTAACCATGTTAAGGAGTTTGAACTTTATTATAAGAACAAAAGAGCACCATAGAATTTTAATCAAGAAACTCAGCAAGGGATTCACACAGTAATGCTTACATTTTAGAAAGGTCAGTTCTGGGAAGGAGAATGATTGAATTGGAACTGGCTTGAAGCAGAGGAATCAATTAGGAGAGGGCACAGTTAACGGGACTACAGTAGAAAAGTGGCAGTGTAGTTAGAACTACATTGATGTGAAAGGTTCTTTAGAGATAAGTGCCCTCTCTCTTATACACACACACACACACACACACACACACACACACTGCAGGAATTCATTACTGATGGTGGACTAAGAAGAAATCAGGGATAAAGTCATCCTGTGGGTGACACTGGACCCACTGAGATAAGAAATGCAGATGGAGAGCAGGCTTGAGGTGGAGACTGGGGTAAACATAGTTTGGGATATTGAATTTCTTTTTTTTGTACATTTAAATGGAGATATCCAATAAGCAGTCTGATAAATGGGTCTTAAATAAGGAGATTTGGTAGACATAAATATTTTGATGACAACTGGAACTGAATGAAAGGATAGACTAGGTATTTGAGCGGATGCTCTCTCATTCATTGTCATGAGCCAGCAGTTGGACAGGTAATCAGAATGTTAGTTAATGTAGAACACAAGAGACACATTTGTGTGTAAAATAATCAAACAATTGTATGTTAACTTAAAACAAATATTTTCACATGACAATCTTTTATATAAAATTATAACTTTTAAAGGTCTTGGGTCCAGTAAATAGAGCTCTACGTGGTTTTTCTTTCATAGCTCATACTTAGAATGTATTATCTGTGATTTCCAGTGTCCGGTTCTATATAGCGGAGTGAAAACCAAAGGACACTTTGAAATGTAGAAAAGAAAGGCTCTTAGCATAAGTAACTTTTAGTAGAACTTACTTTCTTCAAAACAAAGACTTTCAGCAGAACTTACATTATTTTCTAAATGACTCCCTACCCCTGGCCTTGAGGTTGGTTTTTCAGGCTGTAGCCTTGGGATAGTTCTGCAAGGTTGCAGATGTTCCCAGAATGTTTCTCCCTGAATTAATCTTATAGATAAATACTGTAAAAGAGCTTGTTTCACTGCAATGCTTCCCCTTCTCCCTATTCCCCAATCAGTGTGTAATTTTGTCTTTAATAGCTGACTTCAAATTGTGTTCAGGGCCGCATGATTTGAATGACTTAGGTCTCCATGCGGTCACTGGCTTTGAATAAAAGACCCCTTTAAATTTGAAATTTGGTGTGGAGAACGTTTGTATACTCTCGCTGGTTTTGTTACAACTTGCAAAAAATATTTGTATATATTCTCTCTAGATCATTGCTTTATCTTTTGGTGTGTTGGAGGAGTGCTCTAGCAATATCCTGAATAACCTGGAAGATGAACAAATGGCTCCTAGAGCAAATTAAGTAGGAAACATCACTGGAAGCAAATATCCTACTTTGGGCACATCATGAGAAGACAGGGCTCTTTGGAAAAGACAAATAATCCTGGGAAAAGTAAAAGGCAGCAGGAAAAGAGAAGGAGCAAACATGAGATGGATTGACTCCATAAAAGAAGCCACAAGTCTACAGGAGCTGAGCAGGGCTCTTGAAGACAGGACATTGGGAACATCATTCATTCATGGGTCCCCAGAAGTCAGAGCCGATTCAACTATAGGTGACACACACAATCAGCCTAATTCATTATTTTAGCACTTTGTCTTTATTGAATCTTTTTAAAGCATTTAACTTTTTTTTTTTTTTAAGTGAGAGGAGGGAAGATAGAGAGACCGATTCCCCCATAATCCCCGAACAGGATCCACCTGGCAACCCCTGTTTGGGGCTGATGCTCAAATCAACCAAGCCATGCTGAGTACCTGAAGCCTATGTTTGGGCCAACCAAGCTATCCTCAGCGCTCTGATGCTCAAACCAGTAGAGCCACTGGCTGCGAGAGGGGAAGAGAGAGAGAAGGGAGAGAAAGAGGGGGAGAGAAGCTGATGGTTGCTTCCTCTGTGTGCTCTGACCAAGGATTGAACCCTGAATGTTTGCATGCCAGGCTGGTGCTCTATTCACTGAACCAATCGGCTAGGGCCATTTTTTGAAAAATCACATCTTTCAGATTATGGAACATCTGATTATAATGCAAATAATGTAACAAGTGGAGTGAGATGAAGGACAACAGCTCAGTGGGTGGGGGTATTTTACAGAGTAACTGAGCAGTGTGTTTTACAAAGAGAATGAGGAATATTGGTTTATCTTCTAGTTGGGACTGAGAGAGTTTCTACTATAACAGATGACTTATATATAAATATAGAGATATTTGTTTTCGAATCCTGAATTGTTTTGCAAAGTCAACCTTTAAAACAAAATGTTCCCCTCTACATCTGTCAGAATTGCTCCTGTTGTTTTTATCCTTATTATGGGAGCAATAGGCATGCACAAGCTTATCTTTCTTATTTTTCAAATAAAAAATAGAATCCCATATTAAAACACTGATCTTAATGTTACACCAAGTATCGGTGACCAGGAGCAAATTTCCAAATCAAGCAGACCTTTGCCTTTCTTGCTGTTTTTGAAATGTTTTGAACATTTTCCAAACCTAATTTTATGCAGAGATGGTGATTGGATCACTAAGTTTTAAAATCACTGCTTTGAGCGTGGCATCATCAGCCTCTTTTAGCAGGTTATGTTCAACCTGGTGGGCTACTCACCATCAAAGCAGCTTCACGTCTTTCTCACTGGCTGCCCAGGAGTGTTTCAAGTGACTAGGTTTTACTTCCCAGTCTGCCAAGATCTCCCAGGTTGCTCTTCTTGTGCCTTACTGAGTTCCTTTTTCTTTGTTTCTGCCATATGAATCATGAAATAAAACAAGATGTTCAGGGCATTGCTATGTTAACCAAATAAATTCCTGTTGCAATGACAGACCTCCCTACTGATTTGCCTTGATAAGGAAAGAAACAGCTTCCCTCTTGAATTCAGTATTTCTCATCCCACCTGACCAGCCCCCGCCTTGTTTCTCCTTCTGTCTTCCCTCTTGTTCCTTCATCCCTTGTCCGCCTATGATCCCCCACTAGAACTATGAGTGACATCCTGGTCTCTTTTTTCTCTCAATTATCACCACGTGTTATCAACTCTGTATTCTAAATTTATTTCCCCAGTTTGCCCTCATTGCCACTGGATTTTTTTCACCTGGATGACAGCCTGGGGCTCCTAATTTACTTCTTCCCATGAGATTCAGCCTATGTTTCATCAGTCAGCCTCATTACCACCAAACTGATATCTCCAAAATGCAAATCTATGTATGTCATTCAACTCCACCCAGTTGCTCATCTCCTGCAGGACAAAGACCAAGCTTCGTATGCTCTCCCGCTGTTCCCTTCAGCTGCCTCTGTACATCCCAGGCTCCTCTGCATCCCCTGACACGACTGCATGGTTTCATACCTTCTTGCATGGCATGTGTCCAGTCAGTCCAGATAGCCCATCCTCATGTGAAAGCATGGCAGACTTCTTCTCAATCTTTAAAACCCATGTGTTGCTTTCTCCCAGCAGCTGCCCTGTGCCACCTCTGTTCTCCATTCCTTCCTGTCATCCCAGAATACTGGTCTGACTTCTGTGTGGAAAGAGTTATTGGAAAGTCAGTTTCCCCATGACCACTATCTCAAACATCCTGTTTCCTAGCCAAGTGCTGACCTCACTGAAGTAAACAAAAATGTATTAATGGTGCATAAATTAATAAGTATGTAAATGAATGCCCTTAGCAAGTTTCCTCTTTTATCCCTTGTACTAGTGGGCAACAGTGAAGTCCTGAACAGGTTCTATGGTCACTGCACCTGTGCCCAGTGGAATTAAAAGTGAGCTAGAAGACATCTCCACAAGTAATAAAATAAGCTAATGGATGCCCCAGATATTTGTCACTCTGGGGGTTAGACAAGAAGAATGACTGATTGGTCTCTGTGTATACAGGTCCTTCCTAATTCCCAACTTCACTCTGAAAGGAAACTTCACTAGCAAGCTACTAACGGGGGACTTTTTCTGGCACGCTTTGTGCAAGCTATCCCCATAAGGTCAGCTAAACATTTATGGATAGAACCATAAATGCCACTTTAAAAATGTCTTAGATTTAATAAGCCCTCACAGTGTTATGTGGAAACCTTTGGGAGAGAGACTTTTGTGCAAGGGTTAGGGCTTAGTGGGCCAGCAGTTTGAAATTGAGGTTTCTTATTTTTATTTAATTTTAATGGGGTGACATTAATAAATTAGGGTACATATGTTCAAAGAAAACATCTCCAGGTTATCTTGTCATTCAATTATGTTACATACCCATCACCCAAAGTCAAATTGTCCTCTGTCACCTTCTATCTGGTTTTCTTTGTGCCCCACCCCGCCCCCCTCTCCCTCCCTCTCCTCCCTCCCCCCACCCCGTAACCACCACACTCTTGTCCATGTCTCATAGTCTCGTTTTTATGTCCCACCTATGTATGAAATCATGCAGTTCTTAGTTTTTTTTTCTGATTTACTTATTTCACTCTGAATAATGTTATTAAGGTCCATCCATTTTGTTGTAAATGATCCGATGTCATCATTTCTTATGCCTGAGTAGTATTCCACAGTGTATATGTACCACAGTGTATATGTGTATATATTTTTAATCCACTCCTCCTCTGACGGGCACTTGGGTTGTTTCCAGATATTCGCTATTGTGAATATGGGGGCGCACTTTTTCTTTTCGAACAGTGCTATGGTGTTCTTAGGGTATATTCCTAAAAGTGGGATAGCTGGGTCAAAAGGCAGTTTGATTTTTAATTTTTTGAGGAATATCCATACTGTTTTCCACAGTGGCTGCACCAGACTGCATTCCCACCAGCAGTGCAGGAGGTTTTCCCATTTCTCCACATCCTCGCCAGCACTTATTCTGTGTTGTTTTGCTGATGAGTGCCATTCTGACTGGTGTGAGGTGATATCTCATTGTGGTTTTAATTTGCATTTCTCTAATGATTAGTGATGTTGACATTTTTTCATATGCCTATTGGCCCTCTGTATGTCCTCTCTGGAGAAATTTCTATTCATTTCTTTTGCCCATTTTTTGGATTGGATTGTTTGTCTTCCTGGTGTTGAGTTTTATTAGTTCTTTATAAATTTTGGTTATTAACCCCTTATCAGACGTATTGTCGAATATGTTCTCCCATTGTGTGGTTTGTCTTTTTATTCTGTTCTTATTGTCTTTAACTGTGCAAAAACATTTTAGTTTGATATAGTCCCATTTGTTTATCCTGCCTTTTATTTCATTTGCCCATGGAGATAAACTGACAAATATATTGCTGTGACAGATGTCGGAGAGCTTTCTGCCTATATTTTCTTCTAAGATGCTTATGGTTTCACAGCTTACATTTAAGTCTTTTATCCATTTTGAGTTTGTTTTTGTGAATGGTGCAAGTTGATGCTCTAGTTTCATTTTTTTGCAGGTAGATGTCCAATTTTCCCAACACCATTTGTTAAAGACGGCGTCTTTACTCCATTGTATGCTCTTTCCTCTTTGTTAAATATCAGTTGTCCATAAAGCTGTGGGTTTATTTCTGGGTTCTCTGTTCTGTTTTTTATCTATATGCCTGTTCTTATACCAGTACCAGGCTGTCTTGAGTATAATGGCCTTGTAGTAAACCTTGATATCTGGAAGAGTGATGCCTGCTGCTTTATGTTTTCTTTTTAAGATTGCTGAGGTTATTCGTGTTCTTTTTTGGTTTCATATAAATTTTTGAAATATGTGTTCTATATCTTTGAAGTATGTCATTGGTATTTTAATTGGTATTGCATTGAATTTAAAAATTGCTTTGGGTAATATAGACATTTTTATGATGTTTAATCTTCCTAACCATGAGCACGGTATATGCTTTCACTTGTTTGTATCTTCCTTGAATTCTTTTACCAATGTTTTATAATTTTCCGCATACAAGTCCTTAACCATTTTGGTTAAATTTACTCCTAGGTATTTTATTTTTTGGTTGCAATAGTGAAGGGAATTGTTTCCTTAATTTTTTGGCTGACAGTTCATTGTTGGTATATAAAAATGCCTCTGATTTCTGGCTATTAATTTTATATCATGCCACCATGCTGAATTCATTTATAAGGTCCAATAGTTTTTTGACTGAGACTTTAGTGTTTTCTATATACAATATCATATCATCTGCAAATAATGACAGTTTTACTTCTTCTTTTCCAATTTGGATGCCTTTTATTTCTTCTTCTTGTCTGATTGCTGTGGCTAAGACTTCCAGAATTATGTTAAATAAAAGTGGTGAAAGGGGGCACCCCTGACTTGTTTCTGATCTAAAAGGGGATTACTTTTAATTTTTGCCCATTGAGTATGATGTTGGCTGTGGGTTTGTCATAGATGGCCTTTATCTTGTTAAGGAATGTTCCCTGTATTCCCACTTTACTGAGAGTTTTGATCATGAATGGGTGCTGAATTTTATCAAATGCTTTTTCTGCATCTATTGAAATTATCATGTGATTTTTGTCCTTCCTTTTGTTTAGGTGATGAATCACATTGATTGATTTTCAAATATTGAAACAGCCTTGCCTCTCCAGAATAAATCTCACTTGATCATGGTGTATGATTTTTTTCATATATTGCTGGATCCAGTTGGCTAATATTTTGTGGAGAATTTTAGCATCTAAATTCATCAGAGATATTGGCCTATAATTTTCTTTCTTTGTGTTGTCTTTGCCTGGTGTCAGGATCAGAATTATGCTCACCTCAGAAAAGGAGTTTGGAAGTTTTCCTTCTTCTTGAATTTTTTGAAATTGCTTGAGAAGGATAGGAGTTAGTTCTTCTTTGAGTTTTTGGTAGAATTTACTTGTGAAGGCATCAGGCCCAGGACTTTTCTTTGTTGGGAGTTTTTTGATAACTGTTTTGATCTCATTTGTTGTAATTGGTCTATTTAGGTGTTCTGATTCTTCCAGATTGATTTTTGGAAGATTATATGATTTAAGAAATTTGTCCATTTCACCTAGGTTGTCTAATTTTTTGACATAGAGTTCTTCATAGTATTTTCTTACAATACTTTGTATTTCTGTTGTGTCAATTGTTATTTCTCCACTCTCATTTCTAATTTTATTCATTTGAGTTCTCTCTCTTTTTTTCTTGGTGAGTCTAGTTAAAGGTTCATCAATCTTGTTTACCTTTTCAAAGAAGCAGCTCCTGGTTTCATTGATCCTCTGTATTGTTTCCTTAGCCTCTATGTCATTTATTTCTTCTCTGATCTTTATTATTTCCTTCCTTCTCCTAGTCCTGGGCTTTATTTTCTGTTGTTTTTCTAGTTCTTTTAGATGCAGGGTCAAGTTGCTTATTTGAGCTTTATCTAGCTTCTCATGGTATGCCTGTAATGCTATGAATTTCCCTCTCAGTACTGCTTTTGCTGTGTCCCATAAATTTTGAGTTGATATATGCTCATTATCATTCATTTTTAGGAACTTTTTAATTTCTTCTTTGATCTCATTGTTAATTCATTTGTTATTTAGTGACATGCTATTTCATTTCTAAGTGTTTGAGTATTTTTCAGTTTTTCTTTTGTGTTAATTTCTAATTTCATGCCATTGTGATCAGAGAAAATGCTTGATATGATTTCAATCTTCTTAAATTTGTTGAGACCACTTTTGTGTCCTAACATGTGGTCTATCCTAGAGAATGTACCATGAGCACTTGAAAAGAATGTATATTCTACTGCTTTAGTGTGAAAAGTTCTGAAGATATCTATTAAATTGAGTTGACCTAGTGTATCCTTGAAGTCTGCTGTTTATTTATTAATTTTCTTTCTTGAGGATCTATCCAGTGATGTTAGTGGGGTATTGAAATCCCCTACTATGATAGTATTGCTGTTAATGTTGCCCTTTATATCCATCAAAGCCTGCTTTATTTATGTCAGGGCTCCTATGTTTGGTGCATAGATATTTTGAATGGTTCTATCTTCCTGTTGAATTGTTTCCTTTATCATTATGCAGTGTCCTTCATTATTTCTTACTATAGCCTTTGTTTTAAAGTTCATTTTGTCAGATATAAATATTGCTACCCTGGCTTTTCTTTTCATTTCTATTTGCATGAAATATTTTTTCCCATTCTTTTACCTTTAGTCTATGTGCATCTTTTGTTTTAAGGTGTGTCTCTTGTAGACAGCATATGTATGGGTCCTGTTTCTTTATCCACACAGCTACCCTATGTCTTTTGATTGGATCATTTAATCCATTTCCATTTAAGGTTATTATTGATATGTGGTTGTTTATTGCCATTTTATTCTTTAAAGCTGTATTCTTCTTTTGCTATATTCTTTTCCCCCCTTGGAACTGTTCACAACAGACCCCTTAGCATTTCTTGCAGAATTGGTTTGGTTTAACTGAATTCCTTGAGGTTTTTTTTTGTCTGGGAAGCTCTTTATTTCTCCTTCAATTTTAAACATTAGCCTTTCTGGAAAGAGTAGTCTTGGTTGTAGGTTCTTGTTCTGCATTACTTTGAATATATCTTGTCATTTCCTTCTGACCTCAAGTATTTCTGTTGAGAAGTCGAATGCCATCCTTATGGGGGCTCCTTTGTAGGTGATAGCCTTTTTTTCTCTAGCAGCTTTTATAATTTTCTCTTTATCCCTTAGCTTTGGTATTTTAACTATGATGTGTCTTGGTGTAGATTTCTTTGGGTTTCTTTTTAATGGAGTTCTCTGTGCTTCTTGAACGTGTGGAACTTTTTCCAGCCTTAATTTAGGAAAATTTTCAGCTATGATTTGAGTGAACAAAGTTTCTATCCCTTGTTCTTTCTCTTCTTTAGGAACCTCTATGATGCAGATGTTATTTCTTTTCATGTTGTCACAGAGCTCCCTTAGAGTTTCCTCAGATTTTTTGAGTCTCTTTTCTATTTTCTGCTCTGCTTTTGAGCCTTTGTTTATTTTGTCTTCTTAAGTCGCTGATTTGATCCTCAGCTTTATCCATCTTACTTTTAATTCCTTCCATTGTGGTCTTCAGTACTGATACTGTATTTGTCATTTCTGTCTGATTCTTTTTTATTATTTCAATTTTCTTTTTTATACTTAATATCTCTTTATTTAGGTGTTTGTAATGACTATCCATTGTTGCTCTAATTTCTTTGAACATCCTAATTATCATTATTTTAAACTCTGCATCAGATAGTTCGCTTATATCTGGTTCATTCAGCTCTTTTTCTGGGGATTTCTCTTGATTCATTTGGGTTGCATTTCTCTTCCTGCGCATTTTGTCAGTCTCAGTTTTGCTTCTTCAGTGTTCCCCTGCTTAAGAGTGCTCTCAGTACAGTTCAACTTTGGTTTATAAGGTGATGGTTTTTAAAATCAAGTTATAATCCACTTTGGTTCTCAGAATTGGCAGTTGGTACATCCGCCTACTTCATCACCATCTTGCCCCTCCAGAATCTGGGTTTTATTATACAGGCGGTAAAACCTCTAAGTGCCAAGGTGACTCATTCTATGAAGCAGCTCTCCATTCTCTGTCATGCTGCAGAAAGGAAAGCTATCCTTCGGCCTCAGAACAACTAATGACAATTTGAACCAGTGCTTTCTCACTAAGTCAGTTAGGACTCTGACTTGCTAATGACATGGCCTAGCTAGAGCAGGTTAAATACACAGAAGATTTTATTATTTTTTTACAAGAGTGTAAGATTGTCTCATGGAACCCAAAAATGAGATTGCTGCTTACTAGAAGGACTGCACCCAAAGGGGCTCTGGTTCATCAATTGTAGCTCTTTGCCTCTCAGCAGTTTTAATCTCTACTTCTTTTGTGGATCAGCCATTCCTCCTTGTGGGTGAGAAAGCTTTTCTTTTTAACAGTTTTTAAATTTTATATTTAAAATATTATGGAGAGTATATATGTATATCTTCTTCACATAGACAATAGAATACTGCTCAGTAATAAGAAAAGATGAAATACTGTCATTTGCAACAACATGGATGTATCATGCTAAGTGAAATAAGTCAGATGAAAAAAGTCAACCATATGATTTTACTCATATGTGGGATATGAAGCAAAGCACAAATGAACAAACCAGACAAACAACCAAGCAAAAACTCAAGACACAGACAACAGTATGGTGGTTACCAGAGGAAAGGGCCTTGGCAGGGAGGTGGTAAAGAGTAAAGAGAGTCAAATACATGGAGATCGAAGGAGATCTGAGTTTGGGTCATAAACACAATACAGTACACATATCATAGAATTCTATACCTGAAACCAATATAATTTTATTAACTAATATGGTCCCAAAAATTTAATATAAAAAATATCATACAGTAAAAGTTTCTTTTGAAACATATTTATGAATTTTGTGAATTTTAATACAAGTATAAATTTGTGTAACCACCCCTACAGTCAGAACCCAAAACAGTTTCATAACTCCCAAAACTGCCTCATGCTATTTCACTCATAACCTCTGACAACCACGGACATGCTCTTCATCATTATAGTTTGTCTTCTTGAGAATGTCATATAAGCAGAAGTACACAGTACATAACTTTTCAGGACTGGTTACCCTCAGTCAGCATGGCTTCTTTGAGATGAACTCAAGTTGATGTGCATGTCAGTAGTGTCTTCCTTTTTCAGCTGCATAGTATTCTATTGTGTGGATGTACCAGGGTCTGTTTCTCCACTCACCTACTGAAGGATGAGATAAAGTGTTAACGCTTACCTCTTTAATTGCTGGAAACAGACTAACTGATGCTCTTGGTTTCAAATCTAGAAAGCACCTCGGGTACTCATTGCTTGGATTAGATTTCCATCCCTGGAGAAATACTTTAGGATTGGTAATAAGATGCTAGAATTGGTCCATCTTGGGACCATGCTCAGCCCTGGTGCCTTACCTATGGTCAGGGGGGCAGAGTCATGCAAGAAGAGGGCTGCTACCACAGAAACCATGAGGATAGAGAGGGAGAGGGAGAGGGAGGGAGAGATGGAAAAGAATGCATTCTTAACTTATTCACCCAGGAACTTGTTCTTTATCAGACCCTTCCCACATAAGTCAGTCTAATAGGAATGGTTCCCCATCCTTTTTCTTTTTTTTTTTAAATTTAGTGTGATAAATGGAGACAGACTCCTGAATGTGCCCTGACTGGGATCCACTTGGCAAGCCCACTAGGGGTTGATGTTCTGACCATCTGGAGCATTGCTCTGTTGCTCAGCAACTTAGCTCTTAGTGCCTGAGATGGAGGCCATATAGCCATCCTCAGTATCCATAGTTCCCCATGCTTAATGCATAAGGTCTGAGACCTGTGCTGCAAACTGAATTTGGTAGAAACAATGACATCCCTCATTGTCTGGGTGGTAACAGACAAGGGTGGTCATTGTCCATGCTGCCCAGCCCAGTAACCGTGGCTGAACTGGCCCTGCTTTCTTAGCACTTTGACTTGATTAGGTATCCTCAGCAATGACCTGGATTCAAACAGAAGATCAAAGAAACATTGTTTAAGCCCAACCTGGAACAGGCATTTTGCTTGCAAATTGTGTTCTCATTCTCTCATTTGTCTTTTCTTTCCTTGAAAGATAAAAGGTTTCTTTTTCTTGTTTTCCCATCTAAGGCATCTTTTTTTTTTTTTTAAGGCATCTTTTTAGTCAGCACCACACAACCTTCAAAGTACATTTTCCTAGCCAGTGCACAGTAATGGCTCTGATCAACTGAAGGTTGAAACCAAGCTTTCACTCAGCTTTGCCTGACATCCATATATCACATGAATCAGACAGAGCTGCCTCTGCTTAAATCCCTAAAGCAAAGAGAGAGAGACAGAGAGAGAGAAAGTGGGAAGAAAAGAAAAAGCTCAACCATTGTTGATCTCAGTCTCAGAGGTGCCTTTGCCTTTGGGGAGTGAGGGGGAGACAGAGGAGGTGCCCTTAGGCATAAGGGGAGGAGGGAGGTTCAGCGCATATGATCCCATCAACAAGAGCAGCGCTTCTATGATCTCTGTTATACACAGGGCTTCTGTGTACATTTTATAGGAAGAATGAATTCCAGTGCTAAAAAAAAAAAAGACAAGCACAGCCCTAGCCAAACACAGAGACACAGAGACTTTTATTCCTTATACAAGCTGACAGCCAGTCTTTCTCTTGTTTTACCTCTTCTGCTTTTCTTCTGAGTATCCTTATTCAGTAGCTGTTTCTCCAGGATCTATCTGCCTTGTGCACAATCTCATTATCCCTTTCTGGTATCTTCAGGAAGAATCTTTTGTTTTTCAGTTTTTAACTTAAAAAATATATTGAAATAAGCGATGTTCATTGTAGAAAAATTACAAAATGTATGCAAGAAAAAAGAGGTGAGTAAAATTTATCCTCCAGTTTCATCTCCCAGAGACAACTACTTTTAACATTCAGTCCAACACTAAATCCTCTTGTTATACAGAAAGTCCCCACATTACTAACGAGATAGGTTTGAAATGTTTTAAGTATTTATATGCACAAAACAGTAAAAATAAATACTATGTTGAGACAAACATCTGTCAAAGTTGCATTTAATAGGTAAATATACCTGTTCCAACTTACATATAAATTAAACTTAAGAACAAACCTACTGAACCTATCTTTTTGTAACCTAGGGACTGCCTGTACCTTTAATATATTTGGGAAACCCATTCATTTTATTTCATTTCTATTGTCAGCAACCCAGTCCCCATCTCTTAACCTGTCTCTTCATCTGTTAGAAATCTAACACATCACTGCCCTGGTTAAAACTTTTCAACAGCCTCAATGGACAAGTAAAATGCCCTTTCTGTGAGCCACAAGGGGCCACATGTTTTGGCCCTGGGAACTTCTTTAGACATGTTTTACTCTCTCCACTATATTCAGAAGTGTAATAAAATAAATTTCTGTTGTTTCAATCGCCCAGACAATGGTATTGGGTTATGGTGGCCTGAGTTACCTGAGACAGGCCAGCCATACTCCTTCATCACTGAGACTCTCATCTTCAAGACAATTCCAGCCCAGGTGTCCCAAAGAGAGGAAGGGGCTTGAGCAACCCACCTCGTTATGGATTACCTGTCACATCAAAGCCTGCACTGTACCACCACACAAAAGAAAAAAATTAAATGAAGAAAACTAAAACAAAAAAATTAAGCAAAACAACAATAAAAAGAAACAAAACAGAGTATTCCAAACAGCTCAGATGAGAAACAGAACACAGCAGGAGAAATAAAAGAAAGAAAGGTAAATGGTTAGCAGTATAAATTCTCTGGGTAAAACATCTTACTTGGGGGCAAATGAGGTTTCTGAACAGAATCAGTGTTTATGGCTTGAGGTTTCCAATGGGAGACTTTTATGATAGAGAAGGAACTGACCCTCAGACACAAAGCTCCTTTCTTCTCTGACATCCATATATCACATGCATCAGACAGAGCTGCCTCTGCTTAAATACCTAAAGAAAAAAGAGAGAAGACAAGAAAAAGCCCAGCTCCTACTTATAGTTCATGGTTCTATAGTACCTGATAGGAATAACTTAGCCTTAGTAAATGACCTGTTTTGGGACTAATCTTCTCTCACACTTTACACATCATTCTATTTTTATTTGAATGTGTAGCAATCTAAACATTTGTGTAGTAATATATAGTTTAAAATGATTTTCACGTGCATTATCAATCTAATTCCAGTTCCTATATTTAAATACAAATTAGCTACATCTCAGGAATCTCCAGTCTTGGCTCTCTAATCCCAATATTTTCAATAATTTGCATTTAAGTTTGCATTAAATAATTGGGTCACCTTTGAGCACCCTACCTTCCCTTCCTATCCTCCAAGGCTCCATTCTCCCCTCTGCTGTCCTGTGGTCATTATCTGACAAAATGCTCAGTGGGTGCTCAATATATATTTGTTGAGTGAATAAGTGAATGAATAAACACATGAATAATTCTACATTTATATAAGTAGCGTAATGTATTTTTTCTTTTTGTCTAGGTCTCTTAGTTTATTCTCCCATAGTTTTGTCTTTTTTGTTCACATCTTTTCCATAGCTCACATGTCTATGTTGAGAGCACAGCAGACAACAGATTGCCCACTAAAAATGCCAGTACTTCCCCTCTAAGGATCTGCATGCAACCTTTTCTCTCTGCCCAAAATGCCCTTCTCTCCCACACCGTGTCCACAAAATGAACTTCACGCATCCCTCCCTGCCAATCTCAATGCCATGTCTAACCTGTGGATTTCCTACTCTAACCTCCCAGTCAGTATTGATTGCTTTTCCCCATTGCACTTCATAGATACATCTATTGTAGAATTTACAACACTGAATTATAATGTATTTTATGGATGTCTTTGTCTCTTCCCTAAACTAGTGAATCCTAATTTAGACTACATAGCAAAATCACCTGGAGGACATGTACTTACTTAGTCATAATCTTTAGGATGAAACCTGGGGATCTTTATTTTTGTTAACAAGGACCTCAGACATGTCTTTTGCAATCCTTGGGTTGGCATTAGAAAACTGTTGTTTAGATTTATACAGTCCTTAAATCAAGCAATGTACTTGACTCGGCTTTGTATCCTAAGCCTAGCATAGCATTTGTCTGCAGGAGGCACTCAATACACGTTTATTGATCAAAACTGAACTGATTATAATTTCCTGCCTACAGCTTTCAAACTCTTCAATTTAATACAGAAAAAGGGCAGGATTTAAAGGGGGTAGGGATGGTAACTGTGGAATTTCCAGCAGTGGTTCAGTTGATGTTGGAGGACAAAGCAATCTTCCTAATGGGTTATATTGACCCACAAGTAAGGCCTTTGCATAAAGGAGCGAGTCTCTCTCTCCGCCAGTTTACTAGAACCTTGCACCCTGATTTGGACTACAGATTGTATGAAATGGCTAGGAAAGTCGTCCCAATCTGGTATGTGCACCTTGGCTTCCTCTCATTCTATTGTGTGAGTTACCAGGATAGAGAGTCTCAGCAGGTGTTGACTGATCACCAGCCAGAAGGATGGGTTATTGCTACTGATCAAGTTATAGAAAGCATTTGAACATCAGAAAGTGAGATCTCTCCTGCCCCACTTCAGAGAATTTACGCTAAGAGCTTTCAGTGGTTCTTTGCTGTCCTTTTCTCTCTTTAAGAGCAGTGAAATTTCATGACCAATAGCGGAGAATCTACTGCTGGAATAAAAAGAAACAATAAAAGAAAAGCTTGAGAGTCTCGGTAACTCCTGAGATGCCCTTGTCAGAATAGTGCAAAAGCACTTTGAGAATATCAGTTGTCAGGACCATCAATAATGGTCAAATCTTCATATCTAGTCAGATTATTTAATTGCTTCTCTGGGGCAATATTGACTTTCTGCTTCATCACACATTGTCAAATTATAAATTCATTGAAGTAGGGTATATGTCTCATTTTCTTTTGCCTTTATCTATGCTATGGCTTTGCCTAATGCAGCGACCAACATGTTAAACTTGTTAACATAATATCCTTTATTTTCATTTTCTTTGTTTTAATTATAAAAGTAACATAAATTTCTAAAGCAACTGCCCTCATACATGTATGAATATATCAAGAAAAAAAGTTAAAGTTTATTAAGATATGGCATTTATGACCCCTGTGGTGTCATTGTAAAGGACTTTGTGTAGTCATGAGCCTTTTGTCCCGATTAGCATGCCATTCACAGCTACATTCAATATTAACTATCAGCATAAAATAAAAAACAAAAACAAAAAACCGCACACACAGACAAAATCACCTTTCATTTATAATAAGGTATAGAGACTTTTTCTGCCACAGTTCTCTTCTTTCCTCCCCCTTCCATAGTCTTTCTTTCCCTTCTCTCTATTGCCTAATATCTGACTTTTGGACAAGAGGTACATCTCACCTTCAACACAAACTGGTCAATTTGAACACAGTCTGATCAGTCTTGGAGGTTAAAGCAAAGGTGGACACAGAGCAGGCAGAGAGGGAAGGAGATGGAGGCAGACTGGGTGTCCAGGAGCTGATCTATTCCTAGATTTTTGAGAGTTGCATCTCTTAAGTGAGGTGTGGGGCTCTTGACGACCACCTCTGTACATGATGCTACCCCCTAACCATACATCTTTTAATGCTTCTATGATAACATTTATAAGAATGTTCTGAGTTTATTTATTTGCCTGCTCTCTACCTCTGTATTTTATTCATCTTTGAGTCTCTATGGCCTGAAATGCATCTAGAATGTAGGAAAAAGCTTAAACACAGGTTTTTGTTGAATGAGAGACTAAAGAAATAGTGGTTGGGATGGGTGAAGTGTATGGAAGTGATCATAATCTAGACCAGTGGTTCTTAACCTTTCTTGAGGTACCGAACCCACCAGTTTCATATGCGCATTCACCGAACCCTTCTTTAGTGATAAATAAAATATGATTTTTTTCCCCAAATTCAAGACATAGGTATATGTTTTTTTACTAGTACACAAAATGAGCCGTGCATGAACATCACCTTGTTCAAAGAACAAAACCAACAAAGTGCATGAACTCACAACAAATTACAGTATTACTTTATTTTGGCCTCCATGGCAGAGGCTTCTCCGAACCCCTGAGACTGACTCATCGAACCCTTAGGGTTCAATAGAACCCAGGTTAAGAACCACTGATCTAGACACATCAGGTAAGATTAGATTAAATATATCCTAACACATTAATGTCATTGAATTGGGTAGCTAAGATTGTTAGCAGTTAAAGAGAATTTAATTTAGAGTTTAGATATGACAAAAATTCTCCCTAATGCCTAATATAGGCACCAAAATAATTCTGAACCTAATATTTGAGGACAATAAACAGATAGTTTGATGTCCGATTTCCCTGCTTATTAGCTCTATGACCTTGGAAAAAATATCTTTGAGCCTTAGTTTCTACCTCTGTAAAACAGAACTATATTCTAACCCACATCGTAGAGGTTGAGGTGAGGTGTAATTGAACTCAGTTGTATAGTGATTAAAATAGAACATGGTGCATATTAAAGAATCAATTATTACAGTACTTCTTGATTCCCTGCCAACCACATGCCTGTGATCCAGGGTGCATTTCATTGCCACCAACTTCTCCCAGGCTGACATCTGTATCTGCTTTTCTCTTCCCTTTGCTGACCTCTCAGTTTTGATAACTTAGCTCTCCTAACCATTTTTACTATGTTCTGTGTGTGATTAAAATTACAGCAAGCCTTTATAATATATTTAGCCTGTTTCAGACCCAGTCCCAACTGCTTTCCATAAATCATTTTATACTTCCCCACAACTTTATGATTTAAGTGCCATTATTTTCTTTCATTTCCAGATAAAGGAACAGAATCAGGTAACTTGTCCAAGATCACATAGCTTGTAATTGATAGAAACTTGGATTAACCTGTCCTGTCCTCTGATCCACTTCATTATCCTCCTTCTCCTGAATGGCAAAAAACATTCCCTTCTCCATTCCCTTCACACGGAACTCCCTGTCCCCCCACCAGGATACTCTGCTTCTTTGGGTTGCATCACTTTGGTGCAGTCACTACATCAGTCTATTCATCCCAAGGCCATTCATTCATACCCAGTTGGGTTTGGATTCTACCTTCCCCTTAAGATGGGTTGAGTTTCAGGCCCCAGGTCCCTTAGTTTTCTTGCTCCTGCTTAGATAACAAGATGAATTAGCAACAGCATGCCCTCTCTAACCTACTCATACCTTACCAACGATGTCCTCTCTTCGATGCTCTCTCTACTTCTGCAGAATTTGCACACTTTTCAAAACTGACTTTCCCACTCTGTTTTTATCTTGTATGTTTAATGCTTACCATAACTGTGTATCATAACACAGAAGTCACAGCCGTGTCCTACTATTTTATTCTATTCTGTTCTAATGCATCTCTTTAAAATGACACAGTGGTTCTGGAGCCACGTGGACATGGAATCTCTACTTTCTGACTTCGTGATTTGGAGCATGTTACTTAACGTCTTTGTGCCTCAGCAATTACATCTATATGATGATAATAATTCCAACTTCCTAAGGTTGTCATAATGGTTAAATGAGATAATGTGCTTGTACAATGCTGTCCCTAGTCAGTACTCAATAAATCCTGGCAATACTACTTGTGGTAGCATCTTGCCTGCCGGGACCAGTACCACCCCACCAAGCTGGAGGATCGGTAAGGCCATGCGTGCCAGGCAAACCATGACGTGATGAATGCAGGTTGACAGCGTGAATTGATGGCCAGGTTGAGATGTGTTTCATGCCCTATCAACTTCCTCTTCAGGCAGTGTTTGGAACTCTGGCTTTTATTCTGACTTCAGCCCCTCTTTGAGAGTCAGGCAGAACACTTGAGTTGCTCGAGCTTTTTGTCTTGTGTTTTTCGATGTTAAACGGATCCCTTCAGAACGTAAGTTAGCTGGTGAGTGGTGCTATCATTTAATACAAAGTTGTTGATTATGCAGCAGCCAATTTCTGACATGGGTGGGATGGCATCCCAATCAGAAGCTATTGTGCCCCACAAGCCCCAATTGAAATCACACCTGTTCGCTTCTTGTAGCTGTGTAGTAAGGATATCAGACTTCAGAGCTGTGGGTGAGGGCACACTGTTGAGGGCCTTACGCCCTCGGCTCGGAGGCATTCACAACTATGTACCCAAAGCATCTCTGTGTGAAAAAAAATGCCACTCACAGAACCTCCCCTTGTAGAGATCTGAAGCCCTGTGAATAGCTGAGTGATAGCTTTCTCCAGAAGGTTCTTTCAAGGTGGTTGCAGAGAATCAGACAGGGAGGCTAAGAAATACCTGATGATGTGGTAGTTCAGTTCAGATGGAACTACAGTAAGACAGAACTGAAGCATGCCCATTGGGAAGGGGCCTGAGGTCATCTACTTCTAATGGCTAAAGAAGAAGTGACTTTGACCTGCTCAAGGTCATATTGTGGGGAGATGGACCCTACATCCTTTGGGTTCTGCCCCTGTGGCTTCCTCTAAGCTGAAACACACTGGGCACAGTTTGCCTTCATTGCCCACATTGTGGTGCTTGAACAATAATGAGATGAATGAGGAGCAAGTTGCTGAGGAGGAAGGAAGGAGTGGTCAGCGAGGAGAGGCTGGTCAGTTGTTCTCAGACCTGGGTGTGCATGAGAATAACAAAGGGAACAGATGGCAAACACACTTTTTCACCCCACCTTAGACCTGCTGAATCCAAATTGTTTGGGGTGGGGAGAGGGGTGTGCCTGAAAATCAGAATTATAAACTTGGATGTATTACAGAGGATATTTATAAGCAGTTAACTCTTACACCATCATTACTAGATGTCATATACTGCCCAAAGTGTTCATATCCATTAATTCATTTAATATTCACAATGCTCCTGTGAGTAGGGTGCATTATTTTAAATTCAAATTTACAAATGAAAAAAGAGAAGGTAAATAACTGTCTCAAGATCACACAGCTAGTAAATGACCCAGCTGGGCAAGGCTCAGACTAGGGTAAGGTCCCAGGACACAGTGTTTAAGGAAATGCTGACTCTCAGAATTATGCAAGTGACTTTCAGAAAGTCAGGACCTCCTTAAATTTTGTTTCCACACGTCTCACTTTTTTCACCTGAGTCCTGGCCTTGGAGCTAGGATTTGAAGGCATGGAATCTCTCTTTAGAGCACAGACTCCTACTGTGTACCTGCAAATGCCACAGAGAAGACTCTAACATATGGAGACAGTTTCCCCCTTGACCTCCATGTGACAGCTGAGGATTTCCCTTCAAGAGAAACTACTGCAAGAAACTTAGCTTGTAGACAAGCCTAAAAAAGCCACATTTCAGAATCTGCCATCTCTTTCATTCCAAGGCTATGTTCTCCCAGGGTTGGGGGTCATTTTTTGCTGGACTATTCCTGCCCATCACAGGACTGCCCTAGAGGACAGTGTCTCCTAGCCAAGACTGGTGTCCTCTAGCCAAGACTACCTATCTTAGAGCTGTACTATGGTCTAAAGCACTTTTGGCCCAAACCATCTTTTTACCCTCTCTCCTTTTGAGCTGCCAGATTGGCATTGCAGTCTGAACACTGCCTTCTGCTCTCTCCATCTTTGTCTTGCACAGTTGTTTCGGCAAGTACATTTCCTGTACATCTGATTTTATCTTGACATATACTTCTTGGAGAACCAGAAGAGACATACCACATCTCCTTCTTTCTTTTGCATCAGTGGCTTTGAAATATTTTTGACTTAGACCCACAGTAAGGAAAGTATGCTTCATCCTGTCACACTGCGTATGAGTGTGCAATTCTGGTTATAACCCACAAATTGCATTCAAGACCAAACACATGCTAGAAATGCCATTTACTTTCACCTACTGGCACTGTTTGCTGATGGTCACATGACAGTAGCATTGACATTTGATTGTTGTTCCATCATCAGTCAGTTCAGGAGGTACCTTGCCATGTATTGACCTTCCCTATGGTCTGTTTCTTGTATGGCTTCTGTCTTGTGAAATGTAGCACAGCTTGGATGAGTGTATTTCATGACCTCAAGGCATAAATGTCAAATAAAAAGATTTATATGAGTAATTCTCAATTGATTCCAATATTGGGAGCACCTGCAAGTCAGGATGCTTCAGAATACCTTGAATTGAAATATTTAAGGTGATGACTTACAATATGTGTGTGGATGTGTATATATTTACTTATTTAAAGAAAACTTTCTATGTTCCTCATGAATACTAGTCTCTTAATTGTTTGATACTTGCTAGGGCTCACTATTAGAAGCAGTGACAGGTCCCTAAGATTAAAAATATTTATTGGATAAAAAATTAAAAATGAGAAATTTTATTTATTCCATTTTAGATTAATTGAGCAAAGGCTAATTAAAAAAAATAACTTTAGCTCAAGGAAAGTTATTTGTCTCCAGAACATGTTTGAGAGTCAGTGATTCATGTACTGGACATTGTTCAAGGCCTGTATGGTCCACCTGCACCTTCTGCTCATGTATTTTAAAGACAGCTCAGTTCTGTTTGGTTTGCTAATTCTATTCTGAAACATCTATTCTAGAGAAACCATCTGAGTTACAGAAGATGATTTATGCATGACAATGGCCATCATGACATTATTTATAATGGTATAAAATTGGGAACAGCCTTAATTTCCAACACTGGGGGATGTCCATAAGAATATATGATTTGTTTCCAAGGTGCTGTCAGGGAATTAAAGCAGGAAACTGAATTGAGCAGAGAATTTAAAATTTACATTTTAAAAGCATAAAGACTAGTGATAAATGACCACAGTCTTAAAAGTGATACTTACTGAGTTATAGAACACCGGTTCTTAACTGGGGCAATTTTGCTCCCTAATACACATTTGACAATGTCTGGAAACATTTTTGGATGTTAGGAGTGGAGTGGCATCTAGGAGAAAGAGGCCAGGGCTGCTGCTGGATGTGTGCAGTGCACAAGACAGCCCGGAACGGCAGAGAACCAAGGGGCCCGACATGTCAGTAGTGCTAAGACAGAGGAAAGCTGCTCCAGGAGCATGCGCCGTTTCAGTTTTCTCCGTCATACTTTTTCCAGCATTTCCCAAAAGTTTATTTTCAACGATAGATACAAATTACTTTTATGGTTAGAGTACATGAGTGGTATGTGATTTTTAAAAGTTTACCTAGGCCCTGACTGAATGGCTCTGTTGATTGGAGCATCAACCTGAAGCTCAGAGGTTGCTGGTTCAATCCCTGGTAAGGACACATACAGGAGCAGCTCGATGTTGTGTGTGTGTGCATCTCTCTCTCTCTGAAAGCAACAAAAATAAACATTTTAAACAGCTGTGTCTAAACAACAAGTATAAAAGGGCCCATATTATGTTTTTCTTCTTTTTTCTGTAACTGATGCTCTTTTTACCTCTCCAACCAGTATTTTTCAGACCTTCCTCCACAGTTTCAACCTGTGAAATAGAGCTCCTGGGGCGTTGTGCTCAGGTGTGTAAGCATCTGTCTCTGCACATGTTCCCTTGGGAATGTCACCCTTCTCTGGGTTAATTAGTACATAAAGACTGCAGAGCCCATGTGCAACTTTTCTTATTTTGTTTATTTTATTTTTGTGACAGAGACAGAGAGAGGGACAGATAGGGACAGACAGACAGAAAAGGAGAGAGATGAGAAGCATGAATATTTCATTGCAGCATCTTAGTTGTTCATTGATTGCTTTCTCATATGTGCCTTGACCGGGGGGCTACAGCAGACCGAGTGACCCCTTGCTCAAGCCAGTGATCTTGGGCTCAAGCTGGTGAGCCTTGCTCAAGCCAAATGAGCCAGTGCTCAAGCCGGCGGCCCCAGTCTGATGCTCAATCTACTGCTCCACCACCTGGTCAGGCCCATGTCCAACTTTTAGTCTTGTGGGTTATTCATTACGGATATTGCTAGAATCCATTCTTCTTCTACTGACACTGACTCCATCATGGTTGAGGCTTTCTTCATCACTCTTCTTTATATTACATTTTTTTCCTGATTCATTCCAACCTCTAGCCTCTTTCCCTCAGAACTGTGGTCAGAGTGTTCTAATACAAGATATTACCCAACAGAAACATCCTTGTGCAATTCCAAAAGAGGTTGATAAAATTGTTTGTAAAATTGATACATTTTATATAAAAATCTGGATACCAGTTTCTCAAAAATAATCAGGTGGTAGGGCAATACTGACTTGCCTTTATTTTGGTGATACTGAGAGCTGAGAGGGGGGGTACTACCTTTTAACAGTGCAGGAAGTCTCTAATTTGCTACTTTCTCCACTCTTTCCTGTTGTCTAATACACAGACTGCTTTATTTAACTAACTGGTGGCCCTCACAGGCACTGAGGTTTAGATCTCTAGATGACATAATACAGTCTAACTTCCGTGGCGCAGTATGGTAGGTTGTAATGCCACCTTCCCCAAAAGATGTCCTTATCCTAATCTCTGGAACCTGTGAATGTGTTACCTTACATGGCAAGAGGGACTTCAAAGATGTGATTAAAGTAAGAATCTTGTGATGAGGAGATTATCCTGTATTATCTGCGTGGATCCAGTGTAATCTCAGGGGTTTTTATAAAATGAAGGCAGGAGAGTCAAGGTCAGAGAGGAGATGCATACAGTAGCAGGGGCTGCCGTGATGCACTTTGCACATGAGAGAAGAGGCGATGGGTCAAGGAATGCAGGTGGCCTCTAGAAGCTGGAAAAGGCAAGGAAACAGTCTGGTCTGGAATCTCCAGGAGGAACATAGGTCAGCTAACACCTCGATTTTAGCTTGTAAGACCCATTTTGAATTTCTGACCTTCAGAATTGTAAGATAATAAATCTGTATTGTTTTATGCCACTAAGTTTGTGGTAATTTGTTATAGCAGTAAGAGGAAACCAATACACATAGTTTTCAAGTGTATTCACTGTCTGACTTCAACCTTCCCCTTGATTCTCATTTCCTTCTCTTTGCTCCCTTCTCTACACACCACATAGTCTCTCCGCCCTGAATTGCTCATTGTTCTCCAGGATACCATGTTCTTCTTACCTTCATGCCTTTGTGTCATGTTATTTTTGCTTAAAATCTCTTTCTTTTTTTCTTTGGCAAGCTTCCAGAAGAGAAAAGGGAATGCCTTTCTTAGTATTAGTAACTACTAAAAGAATTTCTACTATTTATAGTATAGACAAGTCAAGGTTGATGACAGCAAGTTTCCTACTTGAGAAAGTAGAGCACATTCAAAGAACCCCATTCACATTCCTGAATTTGGAAGGAGTAGGGCTGGAGGGGAAAGCATATTGAAGAACAGACAAGGAGTTCTTGGCATGGGAGTCCTTTTAGCATTGTAGAGCAGTGGCCCTGGGAAGCCACATAACGGGCACTGTGAGGGCAAGCATGAGCATGGAACCAGTCAGTGGTGGGACTTCCCAGAAACACAGCTTCTTTCTGCCTCTTTTACTTCCTAAGTTTGAGTATTTAGCATGTCATACATTTGTAGTTAAAATATAATTAACTTAAAAAAGAGTTGGAATCACCATCAGCCCATTTCAGTTCTAGGTGGCTGTCCACTGTGGAACAGACAGTAGCTCTCACATCTACACTAACTTAACGGAAGCAGGGAGCACCCCTTCCACTGCCTGTGTGAATGGACTGCTCTGGGGCTGGCGGGACCGCTTGGTCAGAGTCTTGTCTGGGTTCACTGACAAGTCTACTAAGCTGCTTTGTTTTCCGAGCTCAATAATGCCACAACGCCACCATTGTGACCTACTTCTATTGCTGAGGCCCCTGAACAATTGGCCAGAAGAGCACACATACCTAGGGAGGACATAAATCAAGCCTCGTGTGTCGTTCCAGCATTTTGCCAAAACTGCCATCTTTGCAACAGAAAGATGTTTCAAATTTCAGATCTGAGGCTTTCCATTCAAGATACCATTCATTTTACTCCAGAGCAGTGATTTTCAAACTTTTCCATCTCATGGCATACATAAAGGTCTATGGCACACCAAAAAATACATTTTTTACCAATCTGACAAAAAAAATTAATATAATTTTGATTCATTCATACCGATGGCTATTGTTGTGTTGGCTGTTGTCATTCTTTTATGTGACAATCTAAGAGAAGTGAAGTCAGTGCCCCAGACTAAACAGTCAGTTATGCATGTTTTAACAATTCTTGTAGCACACCTGTTGAAAATTGCTGATCCAGAGAGTTTCCTATTTCACAGGTAGAAGTACCACCTTAGTCGTTCTGCCCACCCCTTTCCCATGCTTCCTCTTTACACAACCCCCGAAGTATGGAATATTGTAGCACAGCAAGCTTTCCTCACAATCCCCAGTCTTCCATGCCCCTCCCCCATAGACAGCATTGGTGAGGCAGAGAGACTTCAGAATCTGACATGCTGATCTCATTGGTCCTCTGCTCAGATGGGAGCAACTTCTCCTAACAACTAGACAGTGTGTAAGGTGCCAGCTCTTAGCCTTGATGATCCACCTACTGTGTCTCTGTGGGACTAGGGGGTAGTACAATAGAGTATTTCAATAGCCTTTCAGAATTTTTTCTCCATAATGGCCCTTGTCAGACTGTTTCAGGGAGGCATAGACTTTAAGTGGAAAGATTCTGTTCAGGAATTGGTGGAGTTGTGGGGTGGAGGTTGGTGGAGTTGTGGGTAGAGGTGGGGGATGGGGAGACACAGCATTATAGGTACCTCAAAACTCAGCCAGCTCTGCAGAGATAAAGCAGTTTAGATTTTCTGATACTCACCTGGTGCTTTCCAATCAAGATACAGACAGTGGGCGAGAGAGGTCACATTCCCTGTCCCCACCCCTTTTTTCTGTTGTCATCAGTTTTGCCCTATTTCTGATCAAACTTGTGAGGGCTGCCCCACCAAATCTTATTCCTCTGAAATCTTTGTGAGAGATTGATTTTCAATCCAAGCTGATGAAATTTCATCTTTTCTTCTGTGTCCTCATAGGCATTTGAGTGGAAAGTTGAAAGAGATGACATTTGGGCCTGCTAGCAGTGCATGTCACCTGATAAATTGAAATTTTGTAATTTTCAAAAGCCTGTTTCATTCTCTTTCATTTCTCCCTCAATGCTTGTCTGTTCAGACAAGCCCATTTTATGGGTGGTAGAGGGAGCTCAATGGAAGTGGTTATTATAGAGCACGAGATGCTTCATTCAGTACTTACTTCCTTTTTTTCTTAGAAAAAAATCTGATTTGAAAGGAGAGCTCAGAAACCCTTAGCTTTTACATTCATGTGCTTGTTGGAGTTTTTGGTGCCAATTTTTATTTCCTTTGGATGAGAAATAGGTAATCTGTGGTTGATTGTGCTTCAACAACAAAAACACAAATTGCATCACATGTCAGCTAATGACACAGCCTCTCCCACAGTGTATGGCGATTCTTGAATACTGAGAAATTATTTTAAAATTTGAAGGGTTTTCTTTAGAAATCTAGCCACCACTCTATTTCCCTAGTCCCCTTTCAGTCCTGGTCTTTGAAAATAAAACCTGCATCTGCTGCCACATTCCTACACCCACTCTTACTGGGTTCTGGGCCACCATGACCTTCTGGTAGCTCATCTCAAGGTCACCACTGAATTTCTAGTGGCTAAGTTCAACCTTCACACTTTTCAGTTATTTGTTCTCTTGAGCTCTGTAACTTCTGATTTCATGTCCTACTTCCTAGGGAAAATATATGTGAATCAACTTGATCTGTCTCAACTTACTACTGTGAAATTACCCATTCTTACTTTCTTCCCTACGATTGAGGCCACCTTCTGTTCAAAGCTCCATTCTTGATACTCTTCCCCTCCATTTCCCCATTGCCTCTGAAATCGCACTCCATCAATAGCTCCTCTCTTTCAACCTTTCTCTACATAATGGCTCCTTCTAAACCAAACTGTAAACATGTTCAAGGACATCCTCTCTTAAAAACACATGCACACACAACCGTACCACACATTGTTCTTCCTGGATCCTGTGTCCTCCTTCAACTGTTAAACCATCTGTCTTTCCTTAAACAGTTAAATCAGTTGACAAAACAGTTTTCACTTGTTAGCTCCAAATTTTCACTTATTCTTTCTCTTGAATGTTTCAAAAAATTTTTTTCTTTTGGCATCAAATGAGATGATTATGTTTATTTCCTCATCTGATTCTTGGATTTTCTTTTTAATTCAAGTTACAAATGTTTTGATGTTGCACGTCATAACAATTTAACAGTATGTTTTCTCTAAGGGTTTTATAGGTTTAACTCTTGCATATAGGTTTTTGGCTTTTAATTTATTCTTAAGTACAATTTAGGAATTTATATTTTTCTAAATAGTGGTTCTCAAAATATTGTTCCCAAACCAATAGAAATCAGAACCTCCAGGAACTTGTTAGAAATGCAACTTTTCAGGGTTCAATCTCCGATGACTGATTTAGAAACTCTGGAAACAGGGCCTAGTAATCTGCTTCAAGGGGATTCCAACGCACAGACAAGTTTTAGAATCATTAACCTTGAAATTTATTCTTTTATCAATATTTTTAATTGGTATGAAGTGTTTTTCCTTTTTGTTAATATTTTTGAATAGTATATAAAATGTTTTGACTCTCCTTGCTGATATTATTTTCTCTTTCCTGATGTTGATCATACCTGTCAAAATTTTGACTATATTATCGGCTGTTTTGAAGAACCAACTTTTGTTTTATCAATCAATTTTTCTGATTTTGTTTTATATTTCTTTTATATCACACTCTAGGCAGGAATTCTCTTAGGTGGGGAAGGGGAAGAAAAGAAGACAGAGAAAGAGGAAATTGAACAAACAGATCAAGAAATAAAAGGCATTCTCAGATTTCTACTTATGTATTAAAAATTGCAATTAAGTCTTATGTCTATTTCCAATTGTAAATGAGGCTGGGAAATTAACTATTTTAACTTTTTAGTCATTAGAGTTGTTTAAAGGAATCAAAAATTGTTGAAAGGGATATTCAATGATCAAATTTCAGTATCTGAAGTTTATATATACATATATATATTTAATTTATATATTATTTATTTATATTTTAATATATATTTATATATAAATAACATATATATAAATATGTATATAACCACTAGACTTTTCTCACAATTATAAAAGCAAAATTCCTCAAACTGTGATAAACCAAGTTTGAAAATATATGGGAATAATATACCATAAGCAAGTTGATCTTATTTTAGGGAAGCAACAATAGTTTAATATAAAGAAATGTATAAATACATTTTGTCAAATGCTATATTCAAAAAAAAATAAACCTTAGAGGAGTGATATCAGTAAAATGATCAAATATGACATCTCTTGCTCTCAATTTCACCTCAATAACAATTTGGCATCTCTTCACGTGGAATCCAGGTAGGAGATTGTGAAATCTAAGAATACAGTCTAAGAATGAAGAGAGCCATTTTGAGAAGACAGGCTCAGACCCAGGTAACTGACCCACTGACTATAGTCCTGGCTATAGACCCATTAACAGTTCTGTAGCCCTAGAGAAGGGAAAGAGATTGGTGAAATTATATACGCATAACACAGTGTTATAGAGAGCAGAAAAGCAAATCCTGGAGGGAAGGGGGGAGGGTATAGCTGGGAGGGAGCAAGGGGGATGTAGAGGGGAACAAGGGGGAGGGGGTGTTGCATTTGGGGGGACACTAGAATCTATGTAAACACAATAAATTAAAATAAATAACCCCCCCAAAAAACAAAACAGTTCTGTAGCCCTAAAGACTCAGTCACAGCCCTGTTTGACTTTGATTCTTCCATCATATACCAAAGGACCCAAGAGGAGTCTCATTCACCCATGTGTTGGGTAACAGGCACGCAGACCTCAGTCCTGGTCGGGGACCCTGAAGTAGCTCATGAACTGGCCCTGCCCTCTTAACAGCAGTCCAGGAACTACTGAAGAACACTGACTGAGACAGTGACCGCAAATGAAAGAGAATTTGTGGAAGTCAAGAAGTTCAATGGAGAAGTTCCAGCACATTATTAGAGCAAAAACTTTGATATTGCATACATTAGAGAAGGTAAGGGAAACAATCTGATTTTGCCTGCATCACCTTTCCTCCAAGGCAGCACAGCTCAGTGCCCAGAGATCCTTTCTCAGCCTGTGATTTCTCCCAAAAGGAAGAGGGAGAGCATGTAATCGAACACACAGCTTCCCCAGCCACATGAAATGCTGCCAAAGAGGCCACTTTCTTGTCCCATCCTCTCATCACTATCCTGGGTTGTGAGCTACATGAATGAGGGGCCATGAACAGCTGGAAGAATAACAATGAGGACTCAAAAAGAACTATTGTATGGATGTGGATCCCACTAACTTCTTCACTAATCCATCAGAAGGTTTACCCATGGATTCCATCTGACCTGCTGGTTCACCCAGTGCTCTAGGTATCTCACCCTTACCTTCCCCACCCTGCAGCCACTCCCTGTGCACACTCCTGACACTGATGAGAGCAAGCACTTGCAGGTGGCTAATGAGTACATGCAGAAAGCAAGACCACAAACTTGCTCATTTAGCACCACCCTTAAGAAAGCAAAAGGGAGACTGTCAGCCCCAGGCCTGGTGCTTTGCAGGATCTAGAGAAGGCAAGCAGGCTTAGGAGTGCTGTCACAGAGGAAGCGAGAGGTACGGAGCAGGTGTGTCAATAGAAAGTCTGAGAAATGCTCAGAGTCCCTAGCAGGGCTAATGGGAGGTATTCCTCTCCTGAAGTCGGACAGGAAAGACTGGGGGAGGTAAGGAAGATGGCCATACAAGACGTTAAGGAACATGAAAAATCAAGGAAGCATGACACAACCAAAATATCACAATAATTTTTTAGTAACCTACTCCAAAGACATGGAGGTCTGCAATTGGCCTGATAAAAAATTCAAAGTAGCTGTTTCAAAGAAGCTCAATGAGCCACAAGAAAACACAGAAAGATAATTAAATGCAACAGTATGGTACTGGCACAAAAACAGACACACAGATCAATGGAACAGAATCAAAAGCCCAGAAATAAACACACACACACACACACACACACACACACACACACACACACACACGTGTAATATTTGACAAGAGAGGCAAGAAAGCTCAACAGGAAAAAGTCTCTTCAATAAATAGTGTTGGGAATTGTATATTCAGGCAAAAAAAGAAAAGAAAGAAATTAGACCCTTAATTTATACTGCTTACAAAACTTAACTCAAAATGGATTAAAGATTTAAATGTAAGGCCTAGATATGGTAAAACTTGTAGAAGAAAACAGGGGGAGAGCTTTGATCATGGGTCTTGGTAATGATTTTGGGGTGTGACACCAAAAGAATAGCAATAAAAGCACAAATCTGCATTTGGGGTTACAGCAAATTAAATAGATTTTTCACAGGAAAGAAAGCAATTAGTAAAAAGGCAACTATGGAATGGAATAGAATATCACACCAGCTATCTGAAAACAGGTTAATTTCCAAAATGTCTAAGGAACTCATAGAATTCAAAGTAAATAAAAATTGACTATAAAATACCAAAAGAACTGAAGAAATGTTTTCCGAAGAAGACATACAAAGGACCAACATGTACATCACCATCCTTAGCCATCAGGGAAATGGCAAATTAAAACCACAAAGAAATATCAACTCATACCCATTAGAATGGCTATTATTAAAAAGACAAAGAAATGAGTGTTGGCAAGAATGTGGAGAAAAGGAAACCCTTGTGCACTGTTGGTGGGAATATAAATTGGTACAGTTACTGTGGAACACAGTATTGAGGTTCTTTAAAAAATAAAAAATAGAAGTACCATATGATCCAGAAATTTATGGGTATATATCCAAAGAAAATGAAAGCAGGATCTTTATTATTATTATTATTTATTAAGTGAGAGGCAGGAATGCAGAGACAGACTCCTGCATGCAACACAGCAGCTACACAGCAAACCCCCTACCAGGCATGCTCTACCCATCTGGGCTGCTGTTCTGTTGCTTGGCAACTGAGCTATTTTACCGCCTGGGCACATGAAGCCATCCTCAGTGCACAGGGCCAGCTTTGCTTAAACCATGAGAGAAAGAGAGAGAGAGAAAATGAGAGAGAGATGGGGGAGGGAGGGACAGAGAAGTAGATGGTTGCTTCTGCTGTGTGCCCTGACCAGGAATCGAATCTGAGACTACTACATACCAGACAAATGCCCTACCACTGAACCAACCGGCCAGGGCCGAAAGCAGGATTTTGAAGCAGTAGCTGCACTCCCATGATTATTACTTCAGTATTCACAACAGCCAGGCTATGCATACATAACTGTCCATCAATGGATGAGTGGATAAAGAAAATGTGGTATATTGCCTGACCAGGCGGTGGCGCAGTGGATAGAGCTTCAGACTGGGATGCGGAGGACCCCGGTTCGAGACCCCAAGCTCGCCAACTTGAACGCGGGCCCATTTGGCTTGAGCGAAGGCTCGCCAGCTTGGACCCAAGGTTGCTGGCTCCAGCAAGGGATTGCTTTGGTCTGCTGAAGACCTGCAGTCAAGGCACATGTGAGAAAGCAATCAATGAACAACTAAGGTGTCGCAATGGCAATGAAAAACTGATTGATGCTTCTCACCTCTCTCCATTCCGGTCTGTCTGTCCCTATCTGTCCCTCTCTCTGACTCTCTCTCTGTCCTTGTTAAAAAATAAAATAAATAAATAAATAAAAAAGAAAATGTGGTATATATTTACAATGAAATATTATTCAACCACAAGAAAGAAAGAAGTTCTGCCATTTGCAACAACACAGATGAACACTGAAGCATTATGTTATATGAAATATATCTGAGAGAGAAAGACAAATACTGTATTATTATGCTGCATCAAAAAAAGTTAAGTTCATAGAAATAGAGAGTAAAATGGTGGCGGTCAGGCAAATGGGGAGATATTGGTCAAAGAGCATGCATAAACTTTCAGTAATAAAATAAATAAGTTCTGGATACCTAATGTGAAAACTACAGTTAACAATGCTGTTTTATATACTTGAAAATTGCTAAGACAGTGATGGGCAATCTTTTGAGATTGGTGTGTCAAAATTTGCCCAAAAAACCGAGCATAACTCAGGTGGTGTGTCACTTCGAAAAAAACAGCCTAACCGGAAGTCCCAGAACTAGATGCTCTGTGCCGGAGTTCTGTTATTTTGTCCTACAGACTTCTGGCACAGAGTTTCTACACTACAGCAAATGTTTTATCCTCGGCTACTGTACCTGGCCGTGCAGGAGCCGAGGATGAAATGTCCTTATGGGCATGCAGCCCCATACTTCTTTGGTATGCGGCCACGTGTCATCAAAAATGGCTACACATGTCAGTGCTGACATGCATGTCATAGGTTCGCCATCACAGTGCTAAGAAGTAGAACTTAAATTTTCTCATCAGAAAAAGATGGTAATTATGTGAGGTGATGGTGGTGTTGACTAACCCCATTGTGGTTAGCATTTTTCACTATCTACATGTACCAGGTCATCATTTTGTACACCTTACACTTACCCAATGTTATATGTCAACTACTATATCTCGATGAGAATAGGAACAAAAATAAAGATGGGTCATAAAAATTGTAAAAGAAAAAGGAAAATCTTATTTTTTTAAACAGATGTTTGAATAGGCATCTATATATACTTCCACATTAATTCCTGACATAACTTGTTTAAGTGATCAGATGATAAATGTTTTGTTTTGTTTTTTTAAATCTGAGAAACATGCACATACTATTGTGAAATAGTGGAAGATTCTCATTATAGATGAGCACAGGAAGATAGCTACTGTGTGATCAGTATTATTTAACTCTTTTCTGAAAGTTTCAGAAAACACAACAAATCAAGGGAAAAAATTAAGTTGTGTTACTATTGAACATAATAAAACAAAGTTATGTCATTAGGTCCGTAGTGACCTTTAGTGTTCATTGTATTGCTTGGTCTATAACCTTGGCTGGTCAATGTCACTGACCCTCATTTGAGATGGAAAGAGGAATGTTGAATGAATTCTTACCTAGTATAGGAAGTTGGGTGAAAGTAAGTCATGCCCTCTTCTGACCCCTTTTTAAAAATATAGGGAGCAATTCCACTTTGAGTTACTGAAGTCCTCTTGCTATTCCAGAAGGACATGACAAATTGAGGAAGTAGACACATGAACCAACAGGATTTCCCTGATTCTTCTTTAATGTCCCCCCACAGAGGGACATCCACAACCCTGGAACTCTAGTATTCTTTGTAGAGAATTTGAATTAAGTAAAGAAAGAACACAAAACAGGTTATGTTGGTCTCTACGGGGAAGACATGGAAGTGACGCTCAGGTTTCTTCTGACCATCTCCTTCTTTACCTGATCCCAAGGATGAGTTCTAATAAAGGTTCAATCCAGGAACCTTTAGAATTGTAACTCTAGTAAGGGGAATTTTCCAGGAGGTTCAGAAGTCAACTATGTGGAAATATTTGTTTATTTTAGCAGAGGAGAAACAAATGGCTGTACCATTTGTTATTTAATTACAAGTGTAGTGAATGCTACAAAGGAAAGTCACTTATACTTCTGTTTTTATATCGTATGTGTTATTGAATTAGCCATGACTTCAATTTATTTATTTTTTATTTTATTTTTTACAGAGACAGAGTCAGAAAGAGGGATAGATAGGGACAGACAGACAGGAACGAAGAGAGATGAGAAGCATCAATCATCAGTTTTTTGTTTTTGACACCTTAGTTGTTTGCCATGGTTTCAATTTAAAAAGGTTTTTCTAATAATTTTATAATTCCTAATTTTAATAGACATATTTCTAATGCATAACCACTAAGATAGAATTTTTAGAAATCATGTTGAGAATTACATATTTATTCCTACCTTTCTAATACGCCCTTTCTCCTTAAAAATGTGTGATAAAAGTTATCAGATACTTTCTAGTATCTCTTGAGATTTTCAAATAAGTTTTCATATTACACCTATTTGTATCATGCTTCATGTTTCAGGATATCCTAACAGCAAAGTACCTTGTGTAAGTGAAGTAAAATACTAGAGGAAGGTATGTAAGCATTTAAATTTATTTGAATTTAAGTTACTGCTACTTTAGTGTCTTTTTGAAAGTGAGATTGGGTTATTATATTAATTCTAATAATTTTTAGTTTTTAATCATTTTATATATATATTTTAAGTTCTGCAATTATTTATATATGACTTTTTTTTGAAAGAATGAGAAAAGTTTAACCAAAGGAAGGGAAAGAAACTAGGAACTATTCACATACTATGTCAGTTACAGGGTAGGAACAAAGACCTAGACCATAGTCTCACAAAACCAAAGCATTGGATACTGTATCTTTAAAGGACTTTAAAGATCATCTAATTGAAAACGTAGTCCTCTAGCCCTTAAAAATCCCTATGTCCTTAGAAGTAAAATTGGCTGGCTTTTGCTCAGTAACTTTGAATAGAGTTCTAAGTCATAACAATGACAACTCCTTAGAAGAGAAAGGTGAAGACACACCATTGAGGAGAACACTGTGATTCCCATGGCACCAGTAAATATCTTTCTTATAGCACTAACCCTGTCTAATTTAAATTATTTTTTATTTGCATGGATGCAGCACCTTGAGAGCAATGATGATTATTTCTTCAGGTCTCAGTCCCCGCATCCTGGGACAGCTCCCAGCACATATAGTTTTCTATAAATTTTTACAACGTGTATGAAGAAATGAACAGGGCCAGAGAGGGCACTTCGCAATCTAAAAGCCAATTCTTACTGTTCCCATATCCCCATAAAAGACCTAAATAAGAGTTTTTACAGAGGCATAGAGATGGTTTAATGACAAAGGTTAAAGAGAACATGCAAATGTCAAGGACTTTCACTGATGGGTGGACAGCTAGTAAAATGTATGCGAATCTTCTGCTATGGGTTCTAACTCATGAGAAAGGCAGCCTGTTTGCATGGAGATGTCATTAAGCTCAAAGCGACCTGTGTAGACTATGTGTTATCATAAGGACCCACATCTAGCTACCAGCTGGAGCTTGCGTTTGCTGGATCTTTGTCCTCCCATCTGTGACACATGAAGTTGATGAAGTCTTTCCTACCCTACATCTTTTGATGCCAAGATGCATGAAAAACAAGCAGGTAATTTTTCTGGAAGATTTATTTTAAAATAAAAAATAAGATTATAGATGTTTACAGTAATAAAAGTGAGTTGGAGGTTGCTGAGTCACTGACCAGTTTTAGGCATCCCCATGAGCAGAAAATCTCTACTTAATGAAAGAGAAACTCAGCTCAGTCCCAAAGTGTCAAGACTTTATACCTGTCGGGAGGAGAAATGATTGCTTTCTCTTAGGAATGTCAGCCACTTGTCCAGTCAAATAAGTTAAATAGCTTTACCTTCCCAATATATGAGATCTGGATCTCGTTTTCTTATTTCCCTCTGTGAGTGCTTGAATTGGTTAATGTTTAGCAAAGGGGCAAAAGGAGAGAAATGGCAAATTGCAGACACTTTTCTTCCACAGCCACAGGCCATGATGTCAAGAAGCAAGTGATAGAAGATGTCAGCTCTGCTATCTATAACCTCATGCTTTGTGATTTCCCTGGGGCCCTGTGCATTCTTACAGCTTCTTAAGCAAGAAACAGACGGACAAATATGTAAGTGCATTTTGCACTGTTACACCACAGGCTTACACAGTGTACTTCACAGAGAATGCTGACACTTTTTATTCCTGCCAAAGAACAGTGTCTCCTTTAAAAATGCTGACTTTGGGGTCGTGGATATTCTTTCTGTTGGAAGGAAGACATTTGGTGCCTTTGTTTAAAGAGATTGTCCCCCCACAAAATGGCAGTTGATGAGAGATAGTATTTAACCCATGCAGGTGGTATTGAGAGGTCGGGTGGGGAGGAGAGAAGAAGGTAGAAGAGGAGTCACAGGAAAAAGATGAAATAGACAAGAAAAGCCAGGGAGATCCTGGGAGCACCTGCAACGGGAGGACCTGCAGGAGAGGAAGAGAGAGGTGAGAAGATCCTAACTAGAAATCTTGCCACATCTCTGCCTACAGTAGAGAGTTGGGGTTTTGTACAAACTGTGTGTTCCCATGGGATCCAAAGCTGAATGCTCTAAGCATTTCATGGTACAAATTGTGGGACTTTGACTAATGCTGGCAAAGTTCTTTAATATCTTCCAAGGAATGGAGTATACAGGAATTTTTTTATTACACAGATCAATCATTAGAAACAGCTTAGATGATATTATTCATGCAGTTAACCTGAAATAAGTATGGTAATAGTTGCAAAGAAACAAGCAAAAATTTCCCTCATAAACTTGGTGATTAAATTAAATCTTTTTGTTAAACTCATTTGTTGAAAAAATTATTGATTCTCCCAGTAGTAATATGATTCTGTGAACTGAATTTTATGTTATTTAGGGACTTCAGAGTAAAATTATTCCAAGACTTGTTTATCTTGGATGAGGGGCTGTGAAATCTCATTTAGGATGTAGAATATTATAACTGCATAAATTAGTTGGGGCTTATGATATGAGATTTTTAAAGACAAATAGATTTTTTGCTTTTAAAAATTACAAGGCATATGTGGTTCCCCGATGAGATCAGTTTCTTTTGAACCTCAAATCAGCTTAATTTCTTGGCTCTTCCACTAATTCTGCTTCCTGTACTATAAGCATTTCTAAGGGAGACTGCATCATGTGCTCTCAGATTCTGGCAAGATAAGTGTTTCGTTGCTCACAGTTGCATTATCTTTCAGATAGTTCCTGTAATGGAACATTGCTACAGGGAGAGGTCAATGTTCAGTTCTTACTTATCATGTGTCTTTAAATGGTGACTCTACAGTTAGATTGCAGAGTAAACAGACTAAGCAACTAAATTAATATCTGATTTTTTAATTAAAAATGAATAAAGTATCTCTTTTATTCAAAGTAGAAATTGTCTTAGATTTTCCCAATATGTCAAATCTAAGAAAAGATCTTGCCTGAGTAAGCCATAGTGCAGTGGATAGAGCATAGCCCTGGGATGCAGAAGACCCAGGTTTGAAACCCAGAGCTCACCAGTTTGAGTGCAGGCTCATCCAGCTTGAGTGCCAGATCACCAGCTTGAGCGCGGAGTCACCAGCTTGAGTGTGGGATCATAAACATGACCCCATGGTCACTGGCTTGAGCCCAAAGGTCACCGGCTTCAGCCTAAGGTTGTTGGCTTGGCTGGAGACCCCATCAAGCATGTATGAGAATCAATGGACAACTAAAGTGCTGCAACAAAAAATTGATGCTTCTCATCTTCCTTCCTTCCTGTCTGTCTGTCTGTCTTTTGCTAAAAAAAGAAAATAAAAAGAAAATATCTTGTATGTAGCTAGTTTATTTGGGAGAAATTATCCCAAGGCAAAAAGTAAAGGACAAAGGAGGAAGAAAAAATAGTCTAAGGGTGTATTGTGAAACTTTTCACCACTACAAACACCTGGGGCTTTGTCCACTTAAGAACATCTGAGGAACTATTAAGAATTCTTCTTAGAATTACTTACTCCAAGAATCAAAAGGGAAATGTTTATCAAGCAACTTCTATTCCCCTGCTGGTCAATGCGCAGTGGGACAGCACCCTTTCCCTTCCCAGCGGCATTCCATTCACAGATTGGAATGCCCGAGTGCGAGTCAGTAGGCATCCACGACCTGGCACTGACATTTTCCCATTGTTCACGCATTGCTTCCCAGACCTTGGTGACCATCTTTTCACCATTAGGTTGGACTCTCTATCAGCTAAATGACCTATTTTCATTTCACTGATATCTGTTTCTGGAATTTTATTCTATTCTTTTGTTTGGAACATATCCCTGTTTTTTCTTTTTTCTTGACTATCTTTTGGTTTCTATACATTAGATTAAAAACAAACAAAAAACCAAGTCTTGGCATTATAGTCTCATGTTGGTGATGAAGCTTGTTGATCAGCCTGCCTGAACTCCAAGTTTTCTCTCAGACTTTTGTGATTGTCCAACCTTCCTTCTTTGTTCTTAGTGGCCCTGTACTTGAGGATATGCCAAGATCCATCAAAATCCCAAAGGGGAGAATTGCAGTTAGCCCCTAGATGTCCTAGCCCTCAGGCACCTAGCTCTCAGGCAGCAACTTTCTTTTTTTAAATATGATCTCCATATAACATTATATTAGTTTCAGGTGTACAACGATTATATTGCAATTGACTACCACAATAAGTCTCATTAACATTGATTTTTTGTTGTTGTTAGAAAGAGAACTTTTAAAGTCAGCTATTTTAGCATTTTTCAAATATACATACCAGGGGTACCCAAACTATGGCCTTTGGGCCTGCATTTGGCCCCCTGAGGCCATTTATCTGGCCCCCGCCGCACTTCCAGAAGGGGCACCTCTCTCATTGGTGGTCAGTGAGAGGAGCACAGGATGCGTCTGCACCCATAGTTCCCATTGAAATACAGGTCAGTTTGTTGATTTAAATTTACTTGTTCTTTATTTTAAATATTGTATTTGTTCCCATTTGGTTTTTTTACTTGAAAATAAGATATGTGCAGTGTGCATAGGGATTTGTTCATAGTTTTTTTTTTATAGTCTGGCCCTCCTACAGTCTGAGGGACAGTGAACTGGCCCCCTGTGTAAAAAGTTTGGGGACCCCTGATACATACAGTGTTGTTAACTATAGTCACCATGCCTTATATTACATTCCCAGGACTTATTTATTTTATAACTGAAAGTTTGTACCTTTAACCACCCCTCTCCCCCCCACCCCCCACTCTGCCACCTCAGTCAAGCACCAAAATACTCTCTGTAACAATTTATTTATTTATTTATTTTTAGATTCCACATATAAGTGAGATCGTATGATATTTGTCTTCCTCTGTCTGACTCATTTAACTTAGCATTTTGTCCTCAAGTTCCATCCCCATTGTTGCAAGTGGCAAGGTTTTTTCTTTTTACTTTTCCTTTTCTTTTCTGTTTACATCTGAATAATATTCATATCTATATGAAAGTATGTAGATAAACCTCTTTCAGGGAAAGACTATGATGACCTGCCTGCTCCCTCTGTGCTGAGCCCTGGGTGGATAACCACGAGTGCTTGTGCACCCTCAGGAAGGCTCCTTACTTACTATAGTCTTGTGAGTCTTGTAGACACAAGCTCCAGCGGCTAGCTGTTTTAGAATCTTGGCCCTGCAGTGGGAGTCTTAAAATTTGGGGCACTAGAGGTGGGGTCTAAACCCTTTGCTCCTCAGGGAGCATCTAGGAGTTGGAGGTACCTGCTGATTGTATGGCACTCATTTGGGGTGGGGTTAATGGCACCAGTGTGTTTCTTCTTTCCTACCCATTTCAATGTGGGTATTTCATTCATCTGATATGTAGGAGTCACCCAGCTGTGTTGCTGATCTCTTTCACAGGGAATTTCTCCATGGTAGCTAGCTATACATTTGATGCCTCCACTGGTGAAGGAGAACTCAGGAGCTTCCTAGGTACCATCTTAGTCCACTCTACCTATACAGTACTCTTAAAATTTGAATGGAGAGCCAATGACTGTCAAACTTTTGAGAATATTCTTAAATGATTTATATGTCTTTCTCTCTTTATATTAAAAAATGCCATCATGAAAGCAACATTTTTGCTATGAATAAAGACCCACTTAAAACATTTTGAGTGAGTTTATGGTTGCTCTGGTATAAGATTTTAATCCTTAGTCCTTTAAAAATATTTTTATTCCTTTCTGCAAGGTCAATCCTCTTTTCCCTGACCCTCAAATCTCTAAAATGACAGGTTCTCCATTTTGACATTCAGCAGGTGTTGGAACCACTTCATGGTTCACAACAGACCTGACTCCCACTCTATTTTGTTTGATTTCAGTTTAGTTATTTCATAAGGTGTTTTATTGGGTTGATATTTTTTGTTTTTCTCATTATTTATTTCTCATTAGTTCATTGTATAATTTTGCTGTGCTATATATACATTGAAATTGAAACTGTTTCTCTAAGCCCTTGCCAGGTAACTCAGTTGGTTAGAGTGTACTCCCAATACACCAAGGTTGTGGGTTTGATCCCAGGTCAGGGTACATAGAAGAATCAGCCAATGAATGTGTAAATAAACAGAACAAATTGATCTCTCTCTTTCTCCCTCTAAAAATCAATCAATAAATTTTAAAAATTAAAGAAAGAAACTGTTTATCTAAGAGCAAATAAGAAGTATTTTAAAGTTTAAAATAAATCAAATATTTAACTTATTTTTATAGCTGTCTTCCATTAAGGTCAGGAAGACTTTAAATTTTTATTTTTTTTATTTTTTTGTGACAGAGACAGAGAGGGACAGACAGGCAGGAAAGGAGAGAGATGAGAAGCATCAATTCTTTGTTGCAGCTCCTTAGTCTCCTTAGTTGTTCATTGACTGCTTTCTCATATGTGACTTGACTTGTAGGGGGCTACAGCAGACAGAGTGACCCCTTGCTCAAGCCAGTGGCCTTCAGCTCAAGCCTGTGATGTTGGGCTTTAAGCTAGTGATCCTGTGCTCAAGCTGGTGAGCCCGTGCTCAAGGCAGTGACCTCAAGGTTTTAAACCTTGGGTCCTCCACTTCCCAGTTTAATGATCTATCTACTGTGCCACTGCCTGGTCAGGCAGGAAGACTTGAAAATTTTATGTCACTAGTTTACATTTATAGCTGAGAGATGAGTTTGTTGTTAAATAAAATGTTTATGTAATTTTAGCAAGTTCAGTGAGGCATACAAATTTGTACCTATTTTAAGCTTTAAGAGTAAAATAAAAACCTTCAACAATCTTCAAACATTCTCCTCATTTATTTTTTATTTTTGTTAAAAATATGTAGAAAATTTATCTATATAAAGTTCTTTCTCTTTTTGCTATTTTTTACTTTTCTTTCATTTTTTTTCTTTTTATTGATTTATTTGGGTGACACTGGTTAACAAAATCATACATGTTTAAACACAGAATAAGTGCTGGCGAGGATGCGGAGAAAAGGGAACCCTTCTGCACTGCTGGTGGGAATGCAGACTGGTGCAGCCATTGTGGAAAACAGTTTGGAGATTCCTCAAAAAATTAAAAGTCGAACTGCCTTTTGACCCAGCTATCCCACTTATAGAAATATACCCTAAGAACACCATAACACTGTTCGAAAAGAAGAAATGCGCCCCCATGTTTATGGCAGCATTGTTCACAATAGCGAAGATCTGGAAACAGCCCAAGTGTCCGTCAGAAGACGAGTGGATTAAAAAGCTTTGGTACATATATACTATGGAATACTACTCAGCCATAAGAAACGATGACATCGGATCATTTACAACAAAATGGATGTACCTTGATAACATTATACGGAGTGAAATAAGTAAATCAGAAAAAAAAACTGAGAACAGCATGATTTCATACATAGGTGGGACATAAAAGTGAGACTATGAGACATGGACAAGAGTGTGGTGGTTACGGGGTGGGGGGAGGGAGGGAAGGGTGGGATAGGGTGAAGGAAAGGGGCACAGGGAAAACCAGATAGTAGGTGACAGAGGACAATTTGACTTTTGGTGATGGGTATGCAACACAATTGAATGATAAGATAATCTGGAGATGTTTTCATTGTACATATGTACCCTGATTTATTGGTGTCACCCCATTAAAGTTAATAAAAAAAAATTATACAGGTGCATCATCTGTATTGTGTGTTCACTTCCCCAAACCAAATCTCCATCCATCACCATTTACCCCCCCCCCATCTCTCCCACCTCTTTCTTCCCCTGGCAATCACCCCAGTGTTGTCCATATCCACAAGTTTGTTCTCTTTTTTTTCTTTTTTTCGTAATCCCTGCACCCCTTACATAACCACCCCTCATACAGAGCTCTTTATTATGTACATTAAAATGTAGTTAGAAGTTTCAGTTTTCAATTTAATCAAAAAAAGAACAGGAGAGGATTGTGAAAGGGATTGCAGTATGTTTTTCTTTCTGATGAAAGGGCTGGTGGCAATAAATTGTTGGTACAGAAAATGGATAAAGAAGTAAAAAGTCAGCAACATAAACAGGATACACATTTTTGCAAACTCAACTTCTAAATATAAAAGAGTCTTATCTGTACTATGAAAGTGATTGAAATAAATGGATGAGAGGTAGGAACATTTTTGAAGGTCTGCTTGACTTTTTACCTCTAGAGTCCTTTTGAAAAGATGTCTACAGCACAAAAGGCTGAACCATCTCATACATCTCACAGTATTGTCAACTTAGGTTGACATCCCAGGTAGTAAGAGTAGAAAGGCAGATGTGTTTTGTAAAGACTTGAATGAAATAAAAGAAGACAATGCCAGACTCAGAAGAGAAATCTCACATGTATGGGAGTGGTGTGATAAATCTCAGGGAATATAACTGAAATGAGCTGTAGAAGCTCTTGAATGTGGAGTGCCTTTAGGATCCTCGGTGAGTTGAAAAAAAGACAAAGTAAGTCTTGATTAAAGTAACTTAGTAAATATATTGCTGTGGTAAAGTCAAGAGACTGTACAGGAAAGGGTAATAAAAGATCTTAACTTCATGTCAAAGTATTTCATTTTGACCTGGGTTTACATAGACACAAAATCTCAAAAACACACTAGCTTCTCTGGGGTCAAGATAATCTTCCCCATCTGCAGATCCCAATGTGTATAACTTTTCCATAGATAAAATGTGTTGATGAGTTTTCATAGGAGCCAGAAGTACAAAAATCAGAGACATGGTGATTAACAGGGATATTCTGAAACAATTACCTAGAAAAACTGCAAAATGTAAAAGAAAAATCTACATGCAGATAAGCATTCCAATTATTCTGCCTTAAGATGATATTAAAATCCCTGAAAATAAATGAAGGATGAGTGGGTGGAACTCTAATATTTTTCTGCTTGTTTATATAGTGTACTACATTTTATTTTAATGACAATCTTCCATAATTATGCTATATGTTGATAATAATATATGTAAACCTCAGGGTAGAACAGATAACCAAAGAAAAGTAATTTGAATCAAGACAAAGGGAAGTTTTAAGAAAGGAAGAAGAAAGGTAATTTGATAGCTAGTTTATAATATGTCCATACTCTAGAGAAATGGTCATGACCCATATAAGGCATGCCTTAGCTTAGAAAAATAAGAGAGAGCCTATATTCTAAAATAGAGAGAGATGTAAAAAGAGACAGAGAGAGAGAGAAGAGATGCATGATTGATGAAGACTCTTTAGCTGTCTAGTACAGAAAATTGTGCTATCAACTGTGACAGTAAGAAGTGTTTAACAAATGATGTTTGATAACATATGTAAAGCTTAAGTGGGTGACACAGCCTCTCCCTTGTTAGAAATTTCGTTCATTAATTTTGAAGCAATTTTTCTTGCTTTTGTCTGTATGGCTTAGTCAGTGATTGGCAATTATTTTGAGTATATTTAATAATAAAACACAACAGAGCCTCATTTAGTTCTGGATAGCATCCTTTTCGGGCCATAGAAAGATTTTAGTTGTTGCTGTTAACAAAACATGAAAATGTAGTTATCCTTACAGTAATGAGTATATTTGCCTTACTGATATCAAATTTATGCCCTGATATACTATTTATATACATTTCTGTGTACTTAATAACAGTTTGTTTCAGTGCCAAGACAGAGTATTCTGTTTGAGGACATTTTACATGTCAATTTAATTCAGTGGGTAGAACATCAACAGTGCACATAGTTCCACAGAAGTAATGATACTCTAAACAACTGTGTCCAAATTCAGCTTATGTTTGCATAAGCAAAGGCAACCATGTCATGATACTGATAGCATTTGCAAGATTCCATTAATTATGAGGTACAGTCTAATTTTATGTTATTATATTATGGGAATAAAAGTTTCAGAACCATTAATATGATATATAAAATATAGTTCCACAACTCATTTTATTATATCCTTTCATGTGCTTAAATAGCCACAAGGAATTTGAGAAATTTACTCCACTAGGTGGAAAATTCTATTCGCTTGAAAGCCTGCAGAGCACAATGTATAGAGAAGGTTGTTACAGTTTTCAGGAAGAACCAGTAGAGGGCAGAGTTCTCCACAGTCAAGGGCACATTTAGCAAAAAGACCATGGGTCAGGCTGTGAGTGAAAGCTCTGGGAGCTTCCAAGGATGTGCTTCACACCACAAAATGGAAGAGAATAGAGAGCTGAATGTGGAGACATAAATATATGTCATATATGCAGAAGCAAACTGTTAGGCAGCATGGAGCAAAAATGCCACGCTTCACAGCTGCTAATTTCTACTGTATGAGGAAAGCAAAAGCTAAATACACAACCCCAATCTGAGTGACACATAAAGTTGATGGCAAGACTATTAATTAAACCAAAACCCTTCCTTTGTTGCCTCTCACATGAACCTCCTAACAGTCATTACAGGGAGACTTCACCTCTTGAGCATTAGTAATAACAAACTAGCCTCAGAGCTATACAAAAGTATCATAGAATAGGAGAGAAAAGGGTATAGGGGGGATAAATGGTCATAAAAAGAAACTTGATTTGGGGTAGTAAATACACGATACAATATACAGATGATGTTTTATAGACTTGTACACCTGAAACCTATATAATTTTGTTAACCAATGTCATCCCAAGAAATTTAATAAAAAAGAAAAAAAATGGTAGGAGAGGAATGAAACAAAGGTAAACAAAGAATACACATGAGAAAAATATCCTTGTGTTGTAAATGAAATTATTAACAAATGCATAAAAATATTAAGAAAATATTACCTCTCTAAAACAAGAACTAAAAGCAGAAATAAAAGAGCTCAAGAAAGAAGTGAAGAGACAACTAAATACAACTAAAAATGAGAACAGAGCTCAGGGGACAAAGAAGAAAAGACAAAAGAATCATAGAAACAAAGGCTCAATGAAAAGCAGCACAAAGAATCTGACAGTGCAGTGTTAAGGTTTGAATTGTGTTTCTCCAAAATTTAGACACTGAAATCCTAACCCCCAGAACCACAGAATTGCAACCTAATTTGAAAAAAAGGTTGTTGAAATTCAGTAAAATTAGATTTAATAACAAAAAAAGAAACAAAAGAAAACCATACCCTATGTGGAAACTGGGGGGAAATAATTCTCATAAAGAACTCTGGAGTCAAAGAGTAAAAGAATGGCCCTGGCCAGATGGCTCACTTGGTTAAAGCTTTGTTCTGAAGCACAGAGGTTACTGGTTCGATCCCTGGCCAGAGCACATACAGGAACAGATTGATGCTCCTGTCGCACTTTCTTTCTTCCCTTTCCTCTCTCTCTAAAATCAATTAGAATGAAAAAATAAATATAAATTTACAATAAAATACAACAAATCAAAAGCAATGAGATCATGTTCTCACAGCAAATTTTACAGACTTCAATCGTCACATTACTATTCAAGAGAGTATAAAATAAGTGGCAGAGCATCCAAATGAAGAAGTTAGAAAAATAGTGCTGAGCCTGACCAGGTGGTGGCGTAGTGGATAGAGTGTCGAACTGGGATGCAGAGGACCCAGGTTTGAAACCCTGAAGTTGCCAGCTTGAGTGTGGGCTCATCTGGCTTGATCGTGAGCTCACCAGCTTGAGTGAGGGGTTGCTGGCTTGAGCATGGGATCACATACATGACCCCATGGTTGCTGGCTTGAGCCCAAAGATCGCTGGCTTGAAGCCCAAGGTTGCTGCCTTGAGCCCAAGGTTGCTGGTTTGAGCAAAGGATCACTTGGTCATCTGTAGCCCCCTGCTCAAGTCACATATGAGAAAGCAATCATTGAACAACTAAAGAGCTGCAACAAAGAATTGATGCTTCTCATCTCTCTCCCTTCCTGTCTGTCTGTCCCTATCAGTCTCTCTCTCTGACTCTCTCTATCTCTGTCAAAAAAAATATACTGAAATAGTGATGATGATGCAAAATTACACACTTAATAAATTTAATAAGAGAAGAGGGAAGCAGGTAAGTTCAAAATAAAAGGGAGTAAGGGCTTGACTGGTGATGGTGCAGTGGATAAAGCATCAACCTGGGATGCTGAGGACTCAGGTTCGAAATGCCAAGGTTGCTAGCTTGAGCGTGGGGTCACCAGCTTAAGCACAGGACCATAGACATGACCCCATGTTCGTTATCTTGAGTTATCAAGTTATCGAGATTGCTGGCTTGAGCAAGGGGTCACTGGCTCAGCTAGAGGCCTCTGGTCAAGGCGCATATAAGAAAGCAATCAGTGAGCAACTAAGGTGCCGCAACTACCAGTCGATACTTCTCATCTCTCTCACTTCCTGTTTGTCTGTTCCTGTCTGTCCCTCTCTCTCACTTAAAAAAAAAAGAGGGGAGTAAGAGATGTAGAGAAGACACTTATGAGAATACTTAATGCAACTTTATTTAAATAAGCTCCATCCCTATGTAGTAGATATTTCTAAGAAAAATAAAAACTATAAAAATTGACACAAAGAAGTTACCAAATTTAACAAACTGATTAATACAGAAGACATAAAGAGAGCTGCAGAGAGATTTTTTAAAAAATTATATAAGATCCTAAAATGTGACAAAAAATAGCACAAAAAGGAAATACAAACCTCAATAAGGAATTTAAATGTAAAAATACAAAATAATCTGACTGGTGGCAGTTCAGTGGATAGAGCATCTGTGGGCTCTGATTTGAAACCCCAAGGTTTAGAGACCTTGTTGGCTTAAGGTTGGGATCACTGACAAGATCCTAAGGTCACTGGCTTGAGCAAGGAATCATTAGCTTGGCTTAAGCCCCTGGTCAAGGCACATACAAGAAGCAATCAATAAACAACTAAAGTGAAGCAACTATGAGTTGATGCTTCTCATCTCTCTCTTTCCCTCCTCTCTGTCACCCTTCCTGTTTATCTCTCTCTCTCTAAAAAAAGTACAAAATAAAAATATTAGAAAATGGAATCCAGTAGCACATTTAAAGCATGATATATGGTGGATCAATAGACCTCATTCAAATAATTAAGGTATGGTTCATTTTTGGAAAATATATGAATATATATCAAAAGGTAAAAGTCAAATAATTAGCTTTAGAGAAGTCTGTCTTAGTTGGTTTGAACTGCTATAACAAAATACCATAGTCTGGGTGGCTTAAATAATGTAAGTTTATTTTTTCACAGTTCTGAAAACTAGAAGTCCAAGATCAAGGTACCAGCATGGTCAGTTTTAGGTGAAGTTTCTTTTCCCAGCTGTGGACAGTCACTTTCTCCTGGATCCTCAAGTGGCAGCAGAGGGTGGAAGAATAGAGAGCAAGCTTTGGTATCTCTTCTCAGAAGAGCACTAATACCACCTCACCAGGTGGTGGCACAGTGCATAGAGCCACTGGGATGCTGAGGACCCATGTTCAAAACTCCGAGGTCACCGGCTTGAGCACGGGCTCATCAGCTTTGAGTGCAGGCTTACCAGCTTGAGTGCTGGGTCACTGGCTTGAGCGTGGGATCATCAGCATGACTCTATGGTCACTAGCTTGAGCCCAGTGGTTGCTGGCTTGAAGCCCAAGGTCACTGGCTTGAGTCCAAGGTTGCTGGCTTAAGCAAGGGGTCACTCACTCTGCTGTAGTCCCCTAGTCAAAGCACATATGAGAAAGCAATCAATGAACAACTAAGGAACTGGAACAAAGAATTGATGCTTTTCATCTTTCCCCCTTCCTGTCTGTCTGTCCCTATCTCTGTCTCTCTCTCTGTCACAAAAAAATAAAAAGAAGAGCACTAATCCTGTTCTCATGACCTCATCTAAAACTATGTCCTAAAAGCTCGATATCCAAATACCTCCACATTAGGGATTGTGGCTTCAACAAATGAAATTTGAGGAAGACATAATTCAGTTCATAGCAATGTTGAAAATTATTTTTTAAAATTCCACATACACCTTTTTTTTTTAAGTGAGAGGCGAGAAGACAGAGACCGATTCCTGCATGCACCCAACTGGGGTCCACCCAGCAAGCCCCCTACCAAGCGATGCTCTGCCCATCTGGACTGCTGCTCTGTTGCTCAGCAACCAAGCTATTTTAGCACCTGAGGTAAGGCCATGGAGCCATCCTCAATGCCTGGGGCCAACTTTGCTCGAACCATTCGAGCCATGGCTGCAAAAGGGGAAGAGAGACAGAAAGATGGGAGGGGTAGGGGGAGATGCAGATGGTTGCTTTTTCTGTGTGCCCTGACCAGGAATCGAACCTGGAACTTCCACATGCTAGACACTCTACTACTGAGCCAACCAGCCAAACCACACATGCACCTTTTTAAAAATAGGAATAGATAAATATTTCCTTCAGATAATCAAATATATTTATCTCAAAACAAAAGATAGCTTCATGGTTAATGGGGAAACAATAAAAGCTAGGAGGATGTAAAGAATTTTCAATATTACCACTATTCTTTTTCTAAATCAATACAGGTAAGAGAAAATGTATGCACAATAAAATGCTCATATTTTAAATTTAGTGTTTGATTACATTTGACAAATGTATATACTTATGTAATCATAGCCCGCAAATTTTTCTTCTGTTTCTTTTAAATCAATAATCAAATTTTCTGGTTTTATGATTGTTTTTTTACTATCTCCCATAGTTCTACATATTCTACCTTAAACAATTAGAAAATATGTAGCAAGAAGTATAAAAGCTAGAGAGGAAAAGATAAATAATCATTTATAGCTAATATAGTAATCGCCAATATAGAAATCAATAAAAAAAGCTAAGTTTGTCGAGCACAAAATTAATATTCCAAAGTCAGTAACATTCCCATATTTAAATAGCAATGAACTGAGACACATTATGGCCTTTGTTCACTTTGCATTCAGCAGTGATGACCAGCAGAGGAACCCTGGAAACTGTGTGTTGAAGATGGCAAAGCTGCTGTCACCTCAAGTCCTAAAGCAGACAGATCCCTCTCCTTATCTCTATAAAATACAATAAATGAGTTTTTACTGTGTTTGAGAAAAATATAACTAACTAGCTGTAACAAACTCTATTTACGACTGAGTCAAAAAAAAGGTGCAAGTTCTATGTGAAACTTTAAAACTACTAAAGTCTATTGAAAAAATTGGAGAAATGCAAAGTCATAATATTTTAGGTGAGGTAAAATAGAGATGTTATGTTTCTTTAAATTAGTTTATGAATTATAATAGCCCAATACACCAAAAGGGTTTTTATAAATAGAGAAGCTGATTCTAAAGTTAGGAAAAAAATGGATGTACAAGCATGACTAAGAATATTATAAATAATACATAATGTGGAATGATAAACACTCTATAATGTTTTAAAACATTTTCTTTTTAAAACATTTTTATTCAACAAATATTTGAACCTTTAAAATAGCAGGCATTGTTACAGTATATAGCAGTTAAATATTTCTTGCACTAATGGATCTCTAGTTAGGAAGACATAATAAACAAACAAATAAACATGCACTGTAATCATAACAATATAAATACAAATATAGATAAAAGAATGTAATATAATGCCATTATATGTTCTAAAAAACCAAAAACGCTGAGTAAGCTACAGAACTTAAAACAGGATGGTACTGATACACAGGTATACTAAGTGATAATTGGATCAGAACAAAGTGTTCAAAAATAGACCCACACATATGCAGAATGTTTTATTTGATAAAGGTGGCATTTTCCATCAGTGGAGAACAGGTGTGTTATTTAGCAAATGGTATTGGGATACAGGTAGGCATCTAGAAACAAAATTAATCTACCTTGTTTCTTACCACCAAAATGTATTGACAAGGATCACTTAAGTGCTAAATGCTGAAAAAAAATCATGAAACTACTAGAAGAAATGAAGAGAAATAAATAATCATGGATTTGACAAACCCTTTGGAAGCATGACACAACAGGTAAAAGTTAAAAAGTCTCTTGCAAGGATGGGAAAAGGAATCTTGGAATCCTCTTGCTTCTTTAACTGACTTTAAACTAATTTTTGCTTTAACTCCTATTCTTTCTTTTCACTTCCTGAGCTGCTTTGTACCACAAATTTCTGAGCACAATGGAGGGTTTTGTGGATAAAAATCGGAGGGGGGGGGATTCTTAAATTTACCTGATTCTGGCTTGAGATTCAATTTAATGTACTACTTGCTTTCCAGCTTTTAAAATTTTACACCTTGCCAATCTTTCTATCCTTGTGAAATATTTTACTTGTATTGAACTTATTGGCATGGCACTGGTTAATAAAACTCTATAGGTTTCAGAGTTACAATTCTATAATACATCATCTGTATATTGTATTGTGTGTTCGCCACCCCAAGTCATGTCTCCTTCCATCACAACTTATCCCCTCTTTACTCTCTTCTACCTCCCCTATTCATACACTTCTAAAATTTTTATTTATTTGTGGTGTAGGAGGAAATGAAAGGAGATGAGTATGGTCAATCCACCATCTTTACCTGGAAGTTTCCTTGGGAAGATTTTTGAAAGGATCTGACAGTTTATATATCAGTGATCATTAGAACAAAATAAACTACAGCATAACTTGGTGACTTAGAACAACAACCACTTATTTAGATTATGATTCTGTAGGGCAGCAATGTAGGCTGGGCTCAGCTGAGCAGTTCTGATTGATTGCACTCGTTTATGAAGTTACCTTAGGGCCAACGAGATGGGTCTGCTTTGGGGAATTTTTTGGCTGTTGGCTGAGACACGTGACCACATCCTCCAGCAGGCTAGCCTGGGCTGGCTATTCATATGGCAGCCATAGAGTTCCAAGAGAGTGCATGGAAGTACACAGCTGCTCAGACTTAGACTGGCACATCACCAATTCTACTGCATTCTGTTGTCCAAAGCAAGTTACAAGTCCTGGTTAGATTCAAGAGGTGGGGAATAGGTTACACCTCTTAATGGGAGGATTTGCAAAGTCATAGTCATATGGTAAAGGTACGGATTCAGAGAGAGGTAAATAATTGGGGACATTTAAAAAATCAATCTCCCAGAGTTGGCATGTACTTTTCAGTCCCCTGTATTTCAATTTCTTTCCTTTTCCTGCTTAGGATGAGGACTTGATTCCTGAAAATGTAGCAACCATATTATAATCTGAAGGATAAAGGCCTCATGATAAGTAGGGTAGAGGCATGCTGTTAGTCCGAGACTGCATTTTCCTAGACTACTTGTTGCACGAGATTAAATAAATCCTTTTCTATTTAAGCCATTGTAGCAAATTTTATTATTATTTGCAGTCAAATGCAAATGACATAAACATTTCTCTAATCTATTAAGCAACACACATCAATTTTCTTATTGTCCTCGTGCCTCTTGTACCATTTCTTCCCTTTTTTAAGAGCTCTAATATGTCTGGCTCTTAAATGTGGCAGCAAAGCACTTTGTCCTCATTCCACAAGCCTTCGTACACCAGGACCACCTGGTGTGGTCGCAGTGCACAACCTGCATGGCCATATGTGGTGGCTCTACTCCCTATATGCTTCTCTTGGTGACTCAACCTTCAGGTATGGGTTGAATTACCTTGTCACCACCACACTATTCCTATGCCGGCAGATCATGCCTACGCATCTACCTTGCATTCAGATTCATTTCCCCAGATATTTGCTAGACATTTACACCTAGATGTACCACAGATAGTTCAGTCTCTAATAGCTAATTGAGGGGAACTGGCTATTTCCCCTTATTTCTTCACATCCTGACTGTCTTACTTTCAAACACCTAGTCTTGGTGAATTTCCTCCTTAATAATTTCTTAAGTGTGTCTCCTCATTCCTATCCAGTTGAACATTGCTCTGTTGAGGACCTCATCATTTCTCAAGTGGACTACCTACAGAACCTACTAACAGTTCTAGTAATTTCCAATTATGTCCCAGTCAAATCCTTTCTCCACACAGCTGCCAGTGTAATCTATTTAAAATGCAAATGAGACCATGTCATCCCCCTCCTGAAAATATTTAATGGCATTCTATCAGCTGTGGGATGAAGTTCAAGCTCCTTAATATGACATGGAAGATCCTACATTATCTGTCTCCTGCTGACCACTCCAGCTTAACGTTGGTGACTGTACTTTGAAAATTATGTCCACCCACACCCAAATGCTTGCCATTCTTCTCACTTAGCATCCTTTTCTGCCTATCTCCTATTTAGTTTTTTTAGAGGGGGAGATTTAATCTTTTCAGACACAGCTCATGCCACATCTTACTTTCTCTAGGGTACGTCCCCAAAGAAAGCCCTTTTTATCAGTCAGGGTTTTAGGTGCAATAAATGGAAATCAAATGTGACTCCTTTAAGAAAAAAGTTTATTTAATGAATGTTTGGTGTCTTATGGAATCTCCAGGACTCTGCAAAATCATATTCAGAGCTACACGGTAAGGAAAAATAGGCAAAAAACAAGAAATTGTTTCAGTGAGGAAAACACTGTGGTAGCAGCATTTTAATCTGCTCAGTCTGTCATCAGAACACCTTAGTCTTGTTGGCTGAGACAGCAGACATTTATTCTCACAGATCTGGAAGATGGGAAGCCAAGATGAAAGTTCTGTCAATTTGATTTCTGGTGAGAGCTCTTTTTCTGGTTTGCAGATATGTCCTCACATGGTGAAGAGAAAGAGCAAGCTCTCTGGTGTCTTTTGTAAGGGCCCACCATGACAGTCCCACTCGCATGAATTTATCTAAACCTAATTATCTCCCAAAGGAACCATCTTCAAATATCACCCCATTGGATCGGGGCTTCAACATAGGAAACCTGGGGAAACATAATTCTGTGTAGAACAAGGGTCCAGATGTTGGAGATGACACAGCAACATTCACTTCTGCTGGACATAGGACCTGGATAAGCAACTTTGCCACTACCAGCAAGGGGACTTGACATTTCTCCACTTACTATTGCCGCTGCCCAAGAGAGAATTCTGTTGGTATTCTCTCCTCCTCATCACTTCTACATTACAAGCTTGAGCAGTGTACGTTTATTGGAGAAGCCTAACTCCTCTCATATATCCATATCTTAGCTGCAAAGCAGGCTGGGAAAATAGCATCTAACTGAAAGACCTCCATATTTATAAGCAAAAGAAAGAAAGGGTCCAAAGGTGAGTGGTCAAAAATATTTTGTTAATATGAGTTCTTTTAAACAAAAAACTTTTAAAATTGATTTTATAGAGATAGGACGGGAGAGAGGGAGAGAGAGAGAGAAAGAGAGAGAGAGGATGTTCCTGTATATGTCCTGAGTGGGGATTGAACCAGCAACCTCTGCGCTTCGGGATGATGTTCTAAATGAACCAAGCTATCCAGCCAGGGCAAAAATATATACATATTTTTAAATTCTTCTACATTTTACTTGTCTGACTTTCAAACAACAACCAATCCCTTTATTCTTATTCTTACACTTAAAAAATGCACTGGCCAGTTGGTTCAGTGGTAGAGCATCATCCCAGCATGTGGATGTCTCAGGTTCAATTCCTGGTCAAGACACACAGGAGAAGAGACCATCTGCTTCTTCACTCCTTCCATTCCTCCTTCTCTCTCTCTCTCTCTCTCTCTCTCTCTCTCTCTCTCTTTCTCCCTTTCCTTCCCTCCTACAGCCATGGATTATTGGTTTGAGGGCATTGGCCCTGGGTGTTGAGTATGGCTCTGTGGAGTCTGCCTCAGGTGCTAAAAATAGCTCAATTGTGAGCATGGCCCCCAGATGGGCAGACCGTCAGCCCCAGATAGGGTTTGCTGGGTGGATCCTGGTCAGGGCATATGCAGGAGATTGTCTATCTCCTCTACTTTTATTTAGAAAATAAGAAAAAAAATTAAAAATGCTATCATCCAGCTTAATGTAATAATTTTTTATAGTATTAAAAAAATCACTTGCCATTTCCCTCAGTGGGGTTAACACAGATACTGAATTTGGTTTCAAGTCTGGGACCTCTGATTGTGTTTACTACTCCTCTAAGTTTGTCACAGTCCTTGCTTTAGTGTTTCATAAACTTTGGAGCAGAGTGTTCACCATTACTAACATACTTCTAAGAAGTATAAAATTTGGGGGTAAACAAAAAATATTTTATTATTAAGTTTAAAAATTAATGATGTATCACATAGATAATTAAATGAAAGACCTGTTTATTTTTTACTTATCACACATTGTAAATGACGAGTTCAGTGAGGTTTGACTAATGTAAACCTCAGTCAGGAGAATATAGAACATATCCATTATTCCAGAAAGTTCCTTTGGGCTCCTTCTTTTGCAGTCAACTCCTGTGCTCTCCCTCAGGCAGCCACTGATCTGATTTATGTCTGATTAGTTCTGCCTGTTATAGAACTTCTTATAAATGGTAACATATAGTATGTACTCTTTGTGCTTAGCTTCTTTGTATCAACATGTTTTTAAGATTCATTTATGTTGTATTGTTTTTTTAATTAACTTTACTAGGGTGACATTGATTAATAAAATTACATAGGTTTCAAGTGTACACATCTATAATACATAATCTGTACACTGCACCATGTGTTTACTGCCCAAGTCAAGTCTCCCTCTGTTACCTTTATCCCCCTTTATAAATAGTTCATATTTATTGCTAATGAGCATTCATGTTATGAATATACCATAATTTATTTATCCTTTTAGCTGTTAATAGACATTTGAGTTTTGGGTATTATGAATAAAGTTTCTCGAATGGTCATGTATAATTCTTTGCATCAACATATGTTTCCACATATTTTGGATAATTACCTAGGAGTAAAATTGCTAAGTCATATGGTAAGTGTATGTTCACCTTTGTAAGATATGGCCAGTCCATTTTCCAAGGTTGTTGTACCACATGACATTACCAACAATGTCTGAGAGTTCCAGTTGACCCAAAGCCTCATCAACATTTAATATTGTGGGTTGAATTTACATTGCACAACCAAAGATATAGACCATCTTTTCATCTGCTTATTGATTAGTTTTTAAAATTCTGTCTCTCTCTCTTTTTTTTTTTTAGTGAGAGAAAGAGACAGACAGGCAGACAGACAAGAAGGGAGAGAGATGAGAAGCATCAATTCTTCTTTGCAACACCCTAGTTGTTCATTGATTGCTTTCTCATATGTGCCTTGATGGGGGGGAGGGAAGACTCCAGCATCACTGCACCACTGCCTGGTCAGGCAAAATGTCCTTTTGTGTGAAACATGTTTTCAAATCTCTAGACCACTTAAATTTTTCCTTAGGGAATTTCAAACGGTTTCATGCGTATTCTTCCCAGACTTTTTAGTAACAGGCAGAATTATTTACCCCTTTCTTTTACCTTTTTACCCAATAAAATGAAAACCTAAAAGTAGCCTGAAATAATATTGGTTTACAAGCTTGGGTATTTTTCCTTGGGTACTAAGACCTCTAGAATCCAGCATTTTAGGGAGAGTGAAAAGCAAAGCTTTTAAATGACTTATTCTGTATGATGGTGAGTTACTGCTTCACTCCCACCTCCTCTTCAGTGTCCCTGGAACCATTTTTTCAGACCATGGGAGAGCAAATGCCATATGGAACAGCATGTCATCCTCACTGAGTGTAATCTTTTACTGATACTGACTCTCTTCAAATAGACCATTTCACTATTCACTAAGGCCATCTGTTTGGGGACCTGGGGTAAATGCTAAAACCAGTGAGTTCCCTGGGCATCAGTCCACTGACTTCCTTCCTGATCATAAAGTTCTCTTGTTGGAAGTAATAATGTTATGTGAAATTTCACCATGATAAATAAGGTGATCAGTAAGTCCATAGATGGTGTAGCTGGTATACAAAATTGGCAGGCAAAAAAAAAATTATATCAAGAACGAATGTTTATTCAGTAAGAGAAAATCATTTTCCACCTCATGATGGAGTGAGTCCAATGCAATCAACTTACCACTGGGGTGGGTGGATGATCCCCCCAGGCTTTGGCAGCCTATCCAAGTGTAAGGGTTGGTCACTGCTGCTGGCATGATGAGGACTCAGCTGCGGTGATGGCCGGGTCATTCTTGGTGAGGGGAAGTTCTTATGACTGAGCCCATGCTTAGCCTTGATCCCTGCATGATGAATGTTTTGTTACTGAGTACACTGAACAAACACTGAGAGGACTGGGGAAAAGGCTGACTGGCTTGCTTAGTCATTTCATCCACCTGATTACTAATAATCTACAGCACAGTGAGACCTTTAGTTGTATAATCACGTGGAGTCCAATGAGGGCCAATTCTGAGAGTTTTATTCACATAACTCAATCTCATAACTCCTTGTCACCAATCTCCAATCTTTTTCCATTAATAAATGAAAATCTAGCTAAGTCATATATCACTTCCCATCTAGCATTGTAAATTCATACTTTAAGCCATCTTTCTTTTCATGGATGAAATTCTACCTCCTGGAGGATTGCCCTTAGCCAATGTTCTGATGAGATCTATATCACTGAAGTGTATCATTCAGAGCATTTGAACCTGCTTAAAGGTTTTTTTTCTCTCTCTTTTAAGTGGTCATAAGAAATTCTCTGGAAAACCCTTGATTTGGGTTGAGCAAGAGATGGCAGTGTTATAGGAGCAGGCACATTGGGGATGAAATCCACATGCTTATGTGACTTGCCTGAGCCCATTTCTTTATATAACACTTATACCTGTCCATGGGGTGTTGTTGCACATGAACAATTTTATGACTTGACGAATCACACAAAATCTTGTATATTATGGTTAGCTCAAATTGTATGATCACTGAATGGTTCATGGTAAGACACTCAGTCTGCTAGCACTCAGTAGCAAGCCAGTAGCTGTTTTTTGAAAGGAATATAATTAATTACTTAAGAAGGCACACCTTAACCCATCAGAAAATCTTGCTGTTATTTTTCAACTTTGGCTTGCCACACACTCTATCTAACATACTGATCTTCCATAGATTATTTGCTGGGTTTTGGGCAAAAAATATCCACCTGGACAAGTTGGAGAACCACCACTTTCTCTGAGCCTTGGTAAATAGGTTTGAACAACACAAAAAAACACATTATTAACTTCAAAACCCAAAGACCCAGTAAAAACATGCCTTTATATTTTGGTTTGAGAAGGGTGGAGTTAAAGAGTGTAGCAAGTTGTTTTTCAATTTGGAGTGGATGTCCCACACCACTGATTTTTTTTTTTTTTTTTTTTTTTTTTTTGTGACAGAGACAGAGAGAGATAGATAAGGACAGACAGACAGGAAGGGAGAGAGATGAGAAGCATCAATTCTTTGTTGCAGCTCCTTAGTTGTTCATTGATTGCTTTTTCATATGTGCCTTTAACAGGACAGGGGCAACTATAGCAGAGTGAGTGACTCCTTGCTGAAGCCAGTGATCTTGGGTTCAAACTAGCAACTTTGGGCTTCAAGCCAGTGACTATGGGGTCATGCATACAGTCCCACACTGAAGCCAGCAACCCTGCACTCAAGGTGATGAGCCCTCACTCAAGCCAGATGAGCCCGTGCTCAAGCTGGCAATTTCAGGGTTTTGAACCTGGGTCCTCTGCATTCCAGTCCAGTGCTCTATCCACTGTGCACCACCTGATCAGACCCAGACTAATGATTCTTACAAACTCCACTATATAGTGGCTCAAGTTTGTAATTCTATGGGAAATATTTCATGTCCTATGATGACATGTAGCTCATAATATTACCTAGAGTACCATTATATTTTGCTGAAGTTCCTACAAGCATGTCGTCAATGTGAGGACCAGTTGATGTCCTGTGGGACTGTTGAGATGAATGAACTATCTGGGACTGAATAGTGGTATAGTTCTGAAGAACGATAGATTTAAGGAACTGGTGTAACTCTCAGGCTAAATGAGAGTGTACTATCCCTTCCAGTTTAAAGCAATGTGCTTCTCGCGTTCTCTCATTTGGGGAATAGAGCAATTAGCACTCTCTTTGTATCTGTGATTCTCTGACATTAAATGTACAACAGAATCACCCACAGGTCTTATTAAAGTACAGGATACTAGGCAATAGAATTTCTGTTTCAGTATAAATTAAATAGGAGTGTAATAAGAATCATCACCTTTAAATGTTTCAGACCATCTACAGTGTCATTAATTCTTTGTCTTCCCAGGGTTTATAATTTTGGCATGATCAGAGAGCTAATGTCACTTATGCCAATTACTGAGTAAACTAAACCTTTTAGCCAAATAGACTCACATGGTAGTATGGGCCCTGGACAAAACTTAAACTTTCATTATCGGATTTACAAAACTATTAGACTGAAGTGGCATTCTGAATCCCAGGATAAAGCAGTTAGCTCAAAGTTAGGGTTTAAAATTTCTCAAAATACCTGTTTTCCTTTTCCTTATGTACAGGTACCCTGGCAAATGGCCATAGGACCTTTAGGAAAAGACAGAGAGAAAATGGTGATACAAACTTGTGTTATTACCTCAAGTACACTAGGCTTCCATTCAGCCAAGGCATTCAGAGTGTCTGAACTGACATAGGTCTGAGAATTCAGTGAAAAACTATTTTTCACTATTATCACAGCTCATGTTAGACCTCTTAATCAGATCTAGAGATTTAAAAAATTTATTTATTATACAGATCAATTACTACTTTAGTGTATTATCCATCTGGTTTAGTCCTAATGACTTCAAGATCAATTAATTAAGTACGACTAGAGATCTGTGTGGATTTCATTATTTTGTTATCAGTGTCATCACTGGGATGTATTATAATAACCATTTCCATCTTGTCCTGGTTGAGAAAGTGCTGCTATTTGATCTATTCTACTGCAGAATCTCATCATCCTCATTAAACTTATGAAATATATTTCAATGGTGGTGTCTCCTACCCAAATCCTTGATCAACAGTAAACAGCCACTAAAGTGTTTGTAAAGATGTGAATGCTTCCTTCATCAGTGTATTTCTCCAAGCACTTGTTAAGTGAGACTCTTGGAAAAAAAGAGTACTACTTAGGAGATGAATCTAGCTTAGCTTATGCTCCCGTCTTTGTAAGTTATTGGATTCCTTTCTCTGCATCTCAACCTTGACTGCTCACTAGAATCAGGTGGGGACTTCTTAAAAATTCTGTTGCCCAGGCTGCATCCTTGTCCAAGACTCTCTGGAAGAGAGATCCAAGCATACGTACATAAATACTTTTTAAAATTCTCCAGCTAATTCCCTATTGCAATTGCGAAATGAATTTATAAAATCCGAACTTCATTTAATGTGGGCCACTCCTAAGTCTAGATATCATCATTCAATTATTGACAAACAATTTAGAACCATTTCATCTGTTCAAGTTAGCACAATAAATTCAAGCTATATGGTCATTGTATCAAAAAAAATCAGCTCAATCTAAAATTAAATGATGTCCTCTCTGTCCTGATAATCTTAGAATCCATTTTTATACATATTCCCCAGGCTTTTCTATAAGTAAAACTTTAATTGAAGTATAACATACATGGAGAATAAAATGTGTAAGTGTATAACTTCAGGAATCTTACAAAATGAACACACCGTGTAAGTATCACATTAACCAGAATAATAATACTACGTCAGAAACTCCTTCAAGGCACCTCACAGTCATTATACCTTCTGCAAACTTAATTACTATTTTTAAACATTCATTGTGATAGAGTACGTTTCCCTGATTTTGAATTTTAAATAAATGGAATCATAAAGTATGTATCCTTTTGTACTTGCCTTCTTTTGCTTAACAGTGTGTCTGTGAGATTCAGCCATATTGTTGTGAGCAGCAGTTGGTTCTTTTTCATTGCTGTGTAGTATTTCATTTTAAGCAATTTACCATATTTTATTTTTACATCATTTGTGTTGTTTTCAGTTTTTGAATATTAAAGTGTTGCTGTTGTGAATGCACTTGTATATGTCTTTTGATATACATATGTACAGATGCATGCCTATGGTTATTATCAGTCTTTTTAAATTTTAGTTATTATTCCCATGAATGCATAAAAGTATCTCACTGTGGTTTTAGTTTGCCTTTATCTGACAGTGTTGGACACCTTTCATTTGCTTATTAGATATTTGGATGCCTTCTTTTATAAAGTGTCTGTTTAAACCTTTGTCTGATTTTCTATTGAATTGTATTTTTTCTTATTTATAGTTCTTTTTATAGTTCTAGTTCTTTTCTTATTTAGAGCTCTGAGGCTGAGTCCCCTTAAAGGAGGACCTGATACACTACCCAAAATTTATAGTTACTTTTTCTCCCAGCCTTCACCAAAAGGACCTATGGCCTTTACCAGGGTAACTGTACATTGGGAAAAAGAAAGCAATAAAAACTTTCAGATAATATTGGACAATGGCTATAAATTGACACTAATTTCAGGAAACCCCAAATATCACTGTGGCCCAGCATTCAGTGTAGGGGCTTATGGAGTTTTAGCTTAGGTTCATCTCAAAGTGGGTCCAGTTGGTCCCTGAACCCATCCTATGCTATTTCTCCAGTTCCAGAATGCATAATTAGAATAGACATATACAGCAGCTGGCAGGATTCCCACACTGGTTCCCTGACCTATAGAATAAGAGCTAATATGGTAGGAAAAGTCAAGTGGAAACCATTAGAATGGACTCTACCTATGAAAACAGAAAACAAGAAGTACTACTGCATCCTGGAGGCATGGCACGGGTGGTGATTCCCACCACATCCCCATTCAACTCACCTATTTGGCCATGCAGAACACAGGTGGCTCTTGGACAATGAGAGTGGGTTGTCATAAGCTTAACCAGCTGGTGACTCCAATTGCAGCTGTTGTACCAGATGTGGTTTCATCGCTTGAGCAAATTAACACATCTCCTATTCCTAGTATGCCCCTGTTGATCTGGCAATGCCTTTTTCTTGGTTTCTATCTATAAGGTCCCATGGATGGAGTTTCCTTCCAGCTGCCAAGGCCAGCGATACACTCTCACTGTCCTACCTCACGGATATACAGTGTGTCCGTAAAGTCATGGTGCACTTTTGACTGAATGACCGGTCAAAAGTGCACCATGACTTTACAGACACACTGTATTATCCACTCTCCAGCTTATGTCATAATTTCCTTTACAAGGATCTTGATTGCCTTTCCCTTCCACAAGACATCACATGCATCCACTACATTAATAACATTATGCTGATTAGATCTAGTGAACAAAAAGTAGCAATCACTTTAAGCTTTTTATTAAGATATTTGTGTGATAGAGAATGAAAAATAATAGCAACTAAAATTCAGGGGCCTTATACCTTGCTGAAATTTCTAGGTGTCTGCAGTGTAGGTCATGTCCAGATACCTCTTCTAAGAAGAAGTATAAGTGTTGAATCTGGCCCCTTCTACAACCAAGAAGGACACGCAATGCTTAGTGACGTCTTTAGATTTTGGAAACAGCATATTCTTCATTTCAGTGTGTTACTGTGGCCAATTTACTGTGTGGCTCAAAACTGAGTGATCCCAGAACAAGAGCAGGTGGTGAACTGGTCCAGTCTGCTATGCAAGCTGCTCTGCTGACTGGGTCACACGATTCAGCAGATCCAATGGTGCTTGAAGTGCCAGTGGCAGATAGGGATGTGGCAGACTTTGGCTGATCCCTATAGGGCCAGGCCTTTAGGATTTTGTAGCAAGACCCTGCCATCATCAGGTAACTTCTCTTCTTCCAAGAAAGAGCTCCTGACTGCTACTAGGCTATTCATAGAAACTGAATGCTTAGCCAAGGACCACCCAGTTTTCATGTGAACTAAACTGCACATGATTAATTCGATTCTATCTGACCTATCAGCCCATCAAGTTGGGTGTAAGCAGAAACACCCCATCATTTTAAAAAAATGGTATTTATGTGTGATTGGGCCTGAGCATGCTGTGAAGACACAAGTAGTTACCTGAAGAAATGACCCAAATGCCAATGGTCTTTATTTTATTTTATTGTCTTCTTTCTCCCAGCCTGTACCTATGGCCTCACAGAAAATGCCCTCTGATCAGTTGACAGAGGAAGAGCAGACTCGGGCCTGGTTCTGCCCTTTCTGTTGTGGTACTACAGCCCCACTCTGGGATGTCTCGGAAGGACGTGGGCATGTCTCATCTCACTCTCAGATGAGAGGGAAGAAGAGTCTTGACAGAGGGAACATCCCATGGAAGAGCATGGATATTGTTGCATTAGCATCAGTTTCAAAATGTGAAGTAATGGAAATTCCAACAGAATCAAAGAGGCACACTTTGTGATGGAAGCGCAATCTCACAGATGACAGTGAAAATGAACAAATGACAAAAATAATTTATTTACCCGAATAAGTTTATGAGAAGTTTAGCATTTTCTAAGGTAATTGATGTAAAATGAGAAATCAAAGTGAACTAAGAGGCAAAATGATAAACAAATCTGTTTCCCAAGCTATTCTAAGAAAAAAAAAAAGACAATAGTTTGTTTTAAGCTCTTGGATAAAACTGCATAGATAAGATCAGATTTATTGGATCCCTGAAGAAGCTAATATTTTATCCCCCACCCCCTTTTGGGGTGAACTAGATGCTATCTGGCATATGAACATTTCTACTACTTGAAATAAGTCACAAACTAGGTGACATGGCAGGATGCTACTTCCCAATAAAGAAGCCAAAGAGGAATATCTTCCCTGTTTCTTCTCCCTGGCTGTGAGGATGATTTAGGTTTAACCAACTGGGTAATCCCACCCATGACTTGAACCTTGAGTGTGTGACTCAAAGAACCTGAGACAAATGCAGATTTTTCATGTTGTTAGCAGAGTCAAGTTGGTTCCCATTTAGGCTGCTCCTGAGGCCCCTCAGCTGAGCTCGCTACTCTCTGACCTCTTAACTCCTGCACATTTGTCATGTCTGGTGCTTCAGCTTTCTTGACAGTTTTTGAGGTCCCAGAAATCCCAGCAATAAATTTATTTTGTGCTTAGAAAATCAAGAGTCAAATTCTGTAGATTGTCTGATACAACTGGACAGTATTTAAGAGCAAATAAGAGATAAATATATTTGTTTTTACTTAGTTCTTTTTTTTTTTTACATGAGAGTAGGGGAGGCAGAAAGACACAGTGTCCCACATGTGCCCCAACCAGGATCTACCTGGCAACCCCCATCTAGGGCCGATGCTTGAATCAATTGGGTTATCCTCAGCGCCTGAGGCTGATGCTCAAATCAATTGAGCCACTGGCTACAAGAGGAGAAAAGGAAGAGAAGGAGAACAGTGAGAGGAAGAGAAGCAGGTGGTTGCTTCTCATATGTGCCTTGACTGGGAATCAAACCTAGGACATTCATATGCTGGGCCGACGATCTATCCAACTGAGCCAACCAGCCAGGGCCTATTCTTACTTGGTTCTAAATGCCAAATTACCAAAGTGATTAGAAATATAAGAGTTGAATGAAGGAAATACCAAGATTCTAAAAAAGTTCTAGTTTCCTTAAAATATTAAGACATATTTTCAGTCACCTTTTCCATGTCTAGCCCCCCTTTGTGGGTGGTTGTTATGTGTTGGGAAAGGTATAGTAGAGAAGTCAAGGGTACTGGGAGGATTCTTTGACCTAAGTATATCCTTTTATAATTTGCCATGGTATGTACCTGGAATTCTACTTATAGTAAAATTCTTTTGAATTTAATTATTACCATTTATAGGAATTCTATCTTTTTTTAAATTTTATTCATTTTAGAGAGGAGACACAGAATGAGAGAGAGAGAGAGAAAGGGGGGAGGAGCTGGAAGCATCAACTCCCATATGTGCCTTGACCAGACCAGTGCAGGGTTTTGAACTGGCGACCTCAGTGTTCCCAGGTCGACGCTTTATCCACTGCACCACCACAGGTCAGGCTAGGAATCCTATCTTTAAAGTTAGTCATCCTTGGAGGGATAGCTCATACAGTGGCTATTATTGATTTAAATTAGATTAAAAATGAGATCACTTTGGACTAGGTTTTAATTGTTGTGAAATGACCTATTTCAAACCAGAAGCGACCAGTTATGAGAAAAATGAAAAGAGAGAGAGAGAGAAGAAAAAGGGAGGGAGGGAGAGAAGGAAGAAGAAAGGAAGGAAGGAAGGAAGGAAGGAAGGAAGGAGAGAAGGAAGAAAGGAAGGAAGGAAGGAAGGAAGGAAGGAAGGAAGGAAGGAAGGAGAGAAGGAAGGAAGGAAGGAAAGGAAGGGCTGGACTTGTAGTAGAGAATACATGAACAGTGGGCAGCCATTACCAAAAACATCTACTACTCACTGTAAGGTTCAGGAGCTCAATAAATACTTGTTTTCATGGATTAGAATTCCACAGATAAAAATAAGGCTGGGATTATCGGTGGAGGTGGAGAAATGTGAGGACAAACTTCCCAACTTCTTCATGAGGAAGAGCAAATCTTTATCTCTGTGAAGCCTCCCTGATAGGTTGGTGTAGGGAGATGAGAATGAATGGGTGATGTACAGCCCAGCATTGAGTGCACATGGGCAGCTTGATCGAGTTGGTCTCTTCCCCACTGTAAGTTCCAGCTAACCTAGAGATGAGCCTTAGAATCTGCCTGGTCAAGCTCTGAAAATCATGTGGTGATTGTGACTCAATGCTTTATTATCCTTGGATAATGGATTTGTGGCTACTTAATCACATCACCAGCAACTATGGCTACCGTTTATTGAGAATTGACAATGTGTCAGGCTCAGCAGCCATCCTCTGCTTATTTTATCAGCTTAACAGTCTCACAGCAGCTTGGATGTGCATACAGTTAGCATATCCCCAACATTTTGTGAGTGAGTAGAAAGAGGTCCAGAGAGATGGAGAAACTTATCTCCATTACATGGTTAGTACATGTGGGGGCAATATCGAACACAGACATAGCAACACACAAAGCTCATGCTCTCATCCGTCATGCTGAAGTACTTTCCTAAGATGAAGGAATTCCAGGAAAAGAAAGTCTTTTTTCTTAGAAACATCTTTATTATGTGTTGTTAAATATTTCTCTCCATGCCTTGTACAATGGGTAAGAGAGAGAAAGAGGACATGGATGTGTTAATAGATCATTTTCTTGTCCTCTTTCTTCTCAAACTATTATATACATTCCCCAAACCCACAAAGGTTTGGGGAGGTAGGGCAAGAATGGGGGCTCAGTCTCAGTGGACTGGTGGCGTTGGCACGGGTCCCATGAGGGAACTGAAAACATGATCAGGCTTAGACTGTCTGCAACTCAGTTCAAATGGGGAAGCAAACAAGGGCAGTTCAGAGACCCTGCAACTTCCATTGGCAACCTTACCTTCAGCTCTGAAGCAGACTTTGATATGACATTGCTTTAAGAGCTTCTAGGTCTCTAATGGTCTGAATTGATTTGAGCCTGTGTCTTCTGACCTTTGACCCTAGACTTAGGAACTATTGCATCAGTGTGTTCCAAATACTCATGAATTTCTATTAAAGAAAGCAACATCCTCTTTCAAAACCCAAGAGTCAAGGCCTGGAGCCTGCCCATATTCCCACTGGGAACAGTCTTCTCATTTATCAACATCAATTCCAGGGCAGGAAATGGAGCTTTGACAATGCTTTCAACAGAAGCAATGGGGAGGATAAAAGATGACTGAGAAAAGCATTAGAAAGACACAATTTAGTTGGTGCCTTCATAACATGCCACTGAGTATTAAAGATGACATGCAGATTTTGAGTTTGATTAAAGTCATTAGTGAAGGACCATACTACATCTTTAAATTTATTTTTTTAAGTACTAGGAGAAGTACCCAATTTTTCTTTAATACTTCTAGTTTCCTATACCTCAAAAGATACATTCAAAATAATTCTTTGGGTAAGTACACAGGGGTCTATATTGTGTGGTATTTCCAAACACGATATTACTCTCATTTTTGTTTGAATGTTCTTCCTCCATTTGACTCCTTTAGGTTGCATAAAATTCCCCTCCTATATTCTACCACAACTTACCCTATTATATGATTTTGTACATTCACTCTTATAACACTGTATTGCATTTGCTATTTACTTGTCTGTAATTTCAAACCTGTTATGTTTATTGAACTCACAGTGGTATAATTGGTGTCTGCTTTAAGAGCTCGGCATGTAGTAGGTGTTCAAAAAATAAATATTAAATAAATGATTTTATCTATCTATATCTATCTATCTATATATATATATGAACATTTATTTATTGATTTTAGTGAGAGAGGAAGGGTGAGAGAAAGACAGGAATATTGATACATTGATCTGTTCCTATATGTGCTTTAACTGGGGATTGAACCAGTAATCTCTGTGCTTCGGGACCACGCTTTAACCAACAGAGCTATCCAGCCAGGGCAATGATTATTTATATTTTAATGTTCATAGATAAACTTTAAAGGTAAGCAATAAAGATGTACTTGTGTTGACAAGTGATCAGGAAGTTCCTGGCAGAACCCCCCCCCCCCGCCCCCAATGGCATTAAACTCTAATTAATGCTAACATGTAAGACAGGAAGACCAAGTATGACACTGTTATAGTAACAAATGATAAATGGTGAGGTTTGTGAATCACATGTCAGTGAGGGCAGAAAAGAAGAAATGGATGGAGATACTAGAAACTTAGAATCAAAAGGACCTGGTGACACTGTAGCAACATTTGTTTTTATGTGTTGCTTCTTTTAGAATCTGAGTTGACTGAATGCAGAGACTAAGTTTTGCTCATATTTATCTTCCCGTGTATATTCTCTGGCACACAATAAGGTTCAATAAATATTGGAATGAATGAATAAATAATGAACCTATGTTAGTATCACCAATCAAGGTCCTGCCTCATAGTTAGCTTCTCCTCCACCCCACCTCCCTATAGGGCTTCAGTTTAGACCTTTATCATCTCCCTCTTGAAATTTGACACTGAATTCCCAAGAGTTGGAAGTTATATGGTGCCATTAAGACGACTCCCCCACATCCGGGAATCTGGGAGCAGCGTGATACAGTGGTAAGAGGCAGAGTTGCACTTGAATCTTAGATCCAGCATCTACTGGCTGTGTGACCGTGGGCAGATTGCTTAGTCTCTTTAGTCCTCAGTGTCCATCTGGCTAAAAATGAAGATATCAGTAAATGTCTCTACAAAGTTGTGAAAATTTAATAAGACCATGTATATAAATAGTTGGCATAGTGCTTATCAAATAGTAGGTACTCAATAAATATGGTATGCCTTTTCCCCAGGATAAGAACCATCAAATATATACAGCTGGGTTAATAAAAAAATTCTCACGCTTGGCAGAGTACTCAGTGCATTCCTACATTTCTGCCTTTGGGGGTCCAGGTTAATAAAATAGGTCCTCATTTTTTTAGAGACTTGTGCCTAATTCATCTTTTCCCTACTTTTGTCTGAAGTGTAGCTTTACTTACCGCAATCTCCTGAGCAAATGAACATAAATTTAGTCTCCATCCAATGCCTACCTGCCAACCTGGACTGTATTTGTTCATTCATTCATTTATTCATTCAATCAATCATTCCTTTAACAAATGGACAAATTTCTATGGAAGACATGAGTAAGGCTATGAAGACACAGCTTCTTACCATCTCAGAACTTTTAGGCTAGTGGAAAAGTGGTAAACAAGCAGATATTTATAGTATCATGTACTAAAATGCTACAGTAAGGGAAATGTAGGGAACTCTAGGGCAGATGAAGGGTAACTACCCAGAGTTGGAAGTCCAAGTATAGCCCCCCTGAGCATTGTGATGAAACTGGAGGGGTGAGTGAGATGTAGCCACTCAAAGAGGCAGGTAGGTGGAAGAGAGGACAAAGTAGAGGGAACCAGGTGTGCAAAGATGCAGAACTGAGAGTATTATATGGTGTGCAAGGAAACGGAAGGACTCACGGTCCGAGGGAGACTGGAGGGCACTATAAGGATACAGCAGGTGAGTGATGAGATCAATGTCCAGCAAACTGGGGGCTTACAACCTGATCTAGACAGTGGTGGGAATGAGTGATGCAGAGATAAAGACAAGCCAAAGCAGAACCCTAAACGCATGGGGCTCCAAACCGGGTCCCCTCTTGCTCCATCAAAGAACAGTATTGCCAACCTTGTTCCTTGCTTGTGTGGTAAACTTGTGCTTATTCCTCAAGATCTAGCAGAAGTATCTCCTCCTGACTGAATTTCCTTCTTTGTGCCATCACTATATCTTGCACACCTGTAGACTATAGGATTGGTGGGAACAGGGATTGCTTTTAAATTGCATTTGTTTTCAGCCATTAGAAGAGCTCAATGAGTGCCTGTGGAATGAATGAATGAATGAAATGTCAAATAGTGGTTTTACCTGGTGAAGTAGAATGGTAATGAAAGATATCTAACAACCAGGAGGCCTGGGAGGTCTTTACAAAGAAATATTACTGAAACTGAGCTTTGAGGCCTGACCTGTGGTGGTACAATGGATAAAGCATAGACCTGGAATGCTGAAGTTGCCAGTTGGAAACCCTGGGCTTGCCTGGTAAAGACACATATGGGAGTTGATGCTTCCTGCTCCTCCCCCCCTTCTTTCTCTTTCTCTCTCTCGTTCTGTCTCACTCTCCTCTCTGAAATGAATAAATTTTAAAAATCCTAAAAAAGAAACTGAGCTTTGATGAAGAAATAGGATTCTTGAAGAAAAAATCGGGAAAGGGGGTTCCAAGCAGAAGGAAATATATTTTCTATACAGACAAATAAAACCAAATTGTATAGATTAAGCATATTTCAGACATCTTCTTAATATACATGGAAAAAAATAAATTATTCACTTACAGTTTTGCTTGAAAACTTGATTCTGTTTTGTTTAGGTATGTTTTCAGAATTTATGCATTGGAAAAGTAGTTCTGGCCCTTTTAAGAGCAAGAGTGCTCTGCCAATCTGATGGGGGAGGTGGGTAGGGAAGGGCTGGAAACCAGCTAAATTATTAGAAAGGAGATTAATGTTATGTAAATGTAAGTAATTAATCAGCAAGCACCTGAAAGCCATCTACCTGATATGAAGAGCTCTCCTTTGAGAGGGGGAAATTGCTCTCCTCTGATTAAAAATGGACTATCAGACAGCATTCAGATCTGTCTTTTGCTTCTGCCTTTTTCTAAACTGTCTGGAGTTGAATGTGATTTGCTCCCTCCCAAATGAAAGAAAAAAAGAGAAGCTGAAAAATTGAACTGAAATTCAACTGAAGCTTGTAGCTAAAAAAAAGAAAAGTTAGGACCAGGGGGCTCTCCAGGGAGATTAGAGTTAGGGACTAATGTCAGGCAACATGTCACAACTCAAATTATTATACATTCAAAACTATTTTAAAAAATGTTTTGTGAATATGTGTTACCTTTTGCCTGCCCCAGTATTCATTCACTTTTCTTCTGAAACAGACTTTCCAGACTATTGTGCACTGACCCAGGAGATGGCAGAGAGTGGCTGCCCTGTTTTCACTTTGATCATATGTGTATGAACGCTGCCTGGCCTAGAATCTTGGAGCATCTCATTCTCCCAATCTCAGAAACTGAGTCAGAAATGAACTGACATGAGCCCTTCTGGTGCTTTACTTGGGAGATAAGTCTTTACATCTTTTCTGGGATTGCTAGCACGTAGATCACATAAACTTATAGCTGCCCATTGACATTTTTCCCAAAATGGGGAGACAGCTTTTGGAAAAACAAAACCAACATACAAGAAAGCAGATTCAGAAGATGAAACAGGGTGATAGGGTCCTTACATTGTTTTTGATCCTGATATGTTTTCCTGTGACCTGTTCAACTCATAGATCTATCTTAAACCTCTGTTTACCATATTTCCCCATGTATAAGATGCTCCCATGTATAAGACACACCTTAATATTGGGGCCCCCAATTCTTTTTATAAATCTTTTAGTTTATTATTTATTTATTTTTACAGGGACAGAGAGAGAGTCAGAGAGAGGAATAGATAGGGACAGACAGACAGGATGAGAGATGAGAAGCATCAATCATCAGTTTTTCACTGCGACACCTTAGTTGTTCATTGATTGCTTTCTCATATGTGCCTTGACTGTGGGCCTTCAGCAGACAGAGTAACCCCTTGCTCAAGTCAGCGACCTTGGGTCCAAGCTGGTGAGCTTTTTACTTAAGCCAGATGAGCCCACGCTCAAGCTGGCAACCTTGGGGTCTCAAGCCTGGGTCCTCCGCATCCCAGTCCAATGCTCTATCCACTGCACCACCACCTGGTAAGGGGGGCCCTAAAATTTGACAAAACATGTATTACATAAAGTTATTGAACTCAAGTTTTATTCATCATGAAATTCATACAACTCCTCATCACTGTCAAAATTCTCATCTATTACCTTGTCCTTATCTGTGTCTGATGACAAATATCTGTCTTCATATATGTATTATCTTGTCCACAGTCCCATCTATGGCATTTGAAATGCCACACTTTTTTTTTTTGACAGAGACAGAGAGAGAATCAGAGAGAGGGACAGATAGGAACAGACAGGAAGGGAGAGAGATAAGAAACATCAATTCTTTTTTGCCGCTCCTTAGTTGTTCATTGATTGTTTTCTCATATGTGCATTGATCGGAGAGCTCTAGCAGAGAGTGACCCCTTGCTCAAACCAGTGACCTTGGGCTTCAAGCAAGTGACATTTGGGCTCAAGCCAGTAACCATGGGGTCATATCTATGATCCCACACTCAAACTGGCAACCCCACGCTCAAGCCAGGTGAGCCCATGCTAAAACCACTGACCTTGGGGTTTCAAACTTGGGTCCTCCATGTCCCAGTCTGATGCCCTATCCTCTGTGCCACCACCTGGTCAGGCTGAAATGCCACACTTCTTAAATGACTTGACAATGATCTTAATCTTGATATTATCTCAAGATCTTTTACCCAGGTACAAACTTCTCCTATAGTTGGTTTCTTCACTCTTTCTGCTGGTGTCAAATGGTCCCCAGAAGACTTCTTCTATTAGTTCCATTTGTCTCTCATGGCAGCTTTGTAGGGTTTGTTAATGCTGACATCAAGTGGTTGGAGCTGGGATGTCAAGTGTCCAGGTATGATAGCAAGTTTTGTTTTTTACTCTACAGCAATCTTTTTTGTGTTTTTTGTTATGTGTGCCCTGAACTAATCAAACACCAATAGGGCAGGTTTGTGTAAGGGTACTACTGGTCTCCTTCTCCAAACTTTCTCAAACCAGATCTTCATCCCATCCTGATCCATCCAACCCTTGTCATGAATGTGGACAGTCACTCCTAGAGGAGTGACTTCTTTTTTCATTATTTTGCATTTGAAAATCAACATAGAAGGCAGCTTGGTTCTGTTGGCACAACAAACTAGAACAACTATATAATGGCTCTTTTTATGTCCACTTGTATTTACAGTTACAGTTTTCACCCTCTTCTTATCAACAGTTCTGTTACTTGGGACATCAAATTGAAGGGGGACTTCATCCATATTTGCAATCTGTCCCAACTCAAACTGATGTGTCTTCAGATATTGAACAACAAAACGATGAAATTCAGGATCTTCTGCTCATAGCTTTCAGGTATCTTTTGGGCAAGTCCAGTATGTGCACGCATTCTTAGTCCATTCCATTCTGTTACATGAACCTGAAACATCAATTGTGTCCTCCTTTGAAATCAGTAACTTCTTCTTCATCAGCAATTCTTCTTGCTTCATGCTGAACCATCTTTATGGACACAGGAATTCCAATTTCCCTTTGCTCTTCAATCCATATCTTCAATTTCCTCTCTAAATCAGGTCATTTTGCTGATTTGCCTCTCATGGCCTTCTTCTGCCATGGTATTCTCAGTAGGGTTTCTTCTTCCAGTCTCAGACTGATTTCTCACTTGGAGGAGGGCCAAACTTACATTCAGCAGCAAGATTTTCATTTACTTTTGCAAACTGGATCACTTTTATTTTATTTTTTTTACAGAGACAGAGATAAAGTCAGAGAAAGATACAGATAGGGACAGACAGACAGGAAGTTCTTTGTTGCCGCTCCTTAGTTGTTCATTGATTGCTTTCTCATATGTGCCTTGACCGGGGAACTACAGCAGAGTGAGTGATCCTTCGTTCAAGCCAGCAACCTTGGGCTTCAAGCCAGTGCCCTTTGGGTTCGAGCCAGTGACCATGGGGCCATGTATATGATCCCACACTCAAGCCAGTGACTCCTCACTCAAGCTGGTGAGTCCATGCTCAAGCCAGCAACCTCGAAGTTTCAAACCTGGGTCTTCCACGTCCCAGTCCGACGCTCTATTCACTGCGCCATGGCCTTGTCAGGCAAACTGGATCACTTTTTGCTTGAATTAAGCATTGTAAAAAAATCTTTTCTGAGCCATTTCTGGGCAGAACGTGGCAAAACATAACCTATAGTAATAAACCGGTACCAAGTGCCAAACAATGAGTGCAAAAACGACAAGCACAAAAAAGTGGGAAATGCAAGTAAAAAAATCTACAACCACTGTATAAGATGCACCCAGTTTCTAGACTCCAAATGTTTTTAAAAAGGGTGTGTCTTATATATGGGTGAATATGGTACTTCCCCAAACCTATTTGAGTTTCTGTTACTTGTAACAGCAACTACTCTGACTGATAAAACATAGAGGTTTCTAAAGGTGACTCCGGTTCCTCAAGTTGATGACTGCATTGTCTATTGGCTGTTTTTAGAGAGTTTAATTAGAATTTCTTTAAATGCATATGCCTGAAACTATACAAATCTTGGTGAATATAAAAGATGAGTAAAGCTTAATTTTTTGCCTTCTTAATTTTTTGCCTTCATATTTTTTTGCCTTCATAGGGGAGAAAAACATTTTCCTCGACTCTCTTAGATTCCCTGGATGGGTCTGAAAATTAAAGTGACACAGACTAATTAACAGGAGAAAAGCCTTTAAAGTAATTTTTTTAAGTTCTTTTTTTTATTTAATTAATTGTGTTTACATAGCTTCTAGGGTAACCCCAAATGCATCCCTCCTCCCCCATGTTTCCCTTCACATCTCCCTTACCCCTCTCCCTACAGCGCCCTCCCCCCTTCCCTTCAGGTTTATCCCATTCTATCGTCCCCTTTCCCTCTGTCCTCTTTTCCTCTGGTTCCTTTGATCCCTCCTCTGTCTCAGTTCCTTTCCTCAGTTCTCAATGTTCCTTGGATTCCTCAAATGAGTGAGGTCATATAATATTTTTCTTTTTCTGCCTGGCTTATTTCACTCAACATAATAGTTTTCAGGCCCCTCCATATTGTTGCAAAAGGTAATATTTTCTTCTTTTTTATGTCCCCATAGTATTCCATTGTATATATGTACCACAGCTTTTTAATCCACTCATCCACTGATGGACACTTGGGCTGTTTCCAGCTCTTTGCTATTGATTGCTCAAAGTAATTTAATGTAAGTTTTAGGTGACACGGTGACCTTCCTTTGGGAATAAAGATGATTAAACATAAGTATTTTTATGCTAGGTCTGATGAGGAGTGAACAGTTGTGAAGAAATCTGGTCAGGTCAAAGAAGGTTAGTAAGTCTAATATCTGGTGGACACTTAACAAGGCCTGTTTGTTTGGATTCTTCTAAGCATGCCTTGTCTTCAGAGATAGAATGCTCCTTTCTTACTGGTACAGGGAGGGTGCCTCTCTCATGCCAGATTTATGACTGACTTCAGGGGATGTGTGTGGGGGGATGGGAGGTTGTGAAATCAGAGTAATCTTCCTGCTTCTTTTGTTTTTTTGAACTTCTTTAGCTTAAAATATTCAATATGCTGAGGTGATACACACACACACACACACACACACACAAAACAGAGACAGAGAGAGATTCAGAGAGAGGTATAGATAGGGACAGACAGACAGACAGGAGTGGAGAGAGATGAGAAGCATCAATCATCAGTTTTTTGTTGTGACACCTTAGTTGTTCATTGATTGCTTTCTCATATGTGCTTTGACTGCGGGTCTACAGCAGACTGAGTAACCCCTTGCTCGAGCCAGCAACCTTGGGTTCAAGCTGGTGAGCTTTATGCTCAAGCCAGATGAGCCAGTGCTCAAACTGGTGACCTTGGGGTCTCGAACCTGGGTCCTTCTGCATCCCATTCTAACACTCTATCCACTGTGCCTCCGCCTGGTCAGGCTAGGTGCTATATTTTGAAGTAGCATATTCTGAACCCCAGTTAGACAAAATAATCAATGCAAGAGGATAGTATTTTTAAAAATAAAATTTAGGTTGAGGGTATTACATTAATAAATGTCTGTAATTACTTTTAATCATATAAGTATTTCTGTTTTTTCAATCGACTTGAGAGAGAAAGGTAAGGGGAGAGAGAAACATTGATTTGTTGTTCCACCTACATATATAAGCATTCATTGGTTGGTTCTTGTATGTGCCCTGACCAGGGATGGAACTCACAATTTTGGAATATTCAAGAAATACCCCAAACAACTGAGCTATCCAACCAAGGCTTTAATCAGATAAGTTTTTAAATATTTAAAATTATTATAATTATTATTATTAAAGTCATAAAACACACAGGCTCTGTAAAAAAGGTGTTGTTCAAATGTGTCTGTTTTGTTTGAGAATGTAAAATGAATTAATATATGTTGTTTGTGATAAAAATATAATAAAAACCCCAATTATAGACTTCTTAATAAAAATAAAAACAGAAAATTTTATACAAAAATGTATGGGAATGCAAACACAACAGTTACTAAAGATAAATTCATTGCCATGTTTTTATTATGAAAGAAAAGAATTAACAGATTAACAAAATAGAAAAAACTCTAAAGATTCTAAAAACTGCAAATAATGGGATAGAAGCTAATACACTTTTTAATAGGGGGAAGCATAATTAAGATATTTAGGACAAATTCTTTAAATATGAGTATTAGAGTACATAAATATGATGTTTAATCAAAAAGAAAAAAGAATTATAAAATTGAAATTCAAAGAGATTCAAAAATTATAAAAGAAGATTATGTGTAATTTCAACTAATTAAATACCTCAATAAAATGGACCACTCTCTGGAACAAAATAATTACTGCAAATTGAATCAAGAATAAGTAGAAACCTAAATATACATAATGCAGTTTCTGGCAATGAGCAGACACTGAAGAAATTGAATGAATGAACAGAAAATAATTGGAACACGTGTCAAAGTACAACATTTAGATAATTTTTCATAAGTGTCCTTTCAACTTTCCAAGGACTTAATATTAACCACACTGTAGAAATTGTTGCAGAGTTCAGAAAATGATAGTAAGTTCACATTCTATATTAAGAAATGTTGTATCTAAAGAGCAAAGCCTGTAGATGGCAAAAAAAGAAAGTCACAAACAAACCTTACTTATGAATGTATATTAAACTATGAATAAAATAAATTTATCATTATATCTCATTAAAATGGGTGGTTGGGTTTCCACAGATTTAGAGGCTGCATTTGGGAAGTCAGATTTGATACCAGTGTGAGGTTTAAACTTGGTGTCTCAAGAAGCCTTTCAGGTGTCTCAAGAAGGCCTTTCAAAAAGATGGCAGCCTTTTCTACAAAGCCAAAATGGAGGTATGGAGACATAGGTGAATGTCAAATTGGAGAAGGTACCATGCATAGTAAAATGACAGAAATAGAGGAGCAAAATGCATACACACACACACGAAAACAAAAATCAAATGGAATTTCAAGTAAGTACTCCAAATCAGAATTTACAGAAGAAAATTTTAAACTACGTGTTCTAATTTGTGGTCAAACTGCTCCTCACATGGCCATCTCTATATAATGTGCTCCCAGGTGAAGAACAGCAAGAATTTATTTACCATAGTAAATCTCTCTCCTAAACAATGCTGGTAGTACAAATAGTAGACTGATTATTAAGTTAAAGAAGCTTTCAATTACTATAATAATTTCAAAACTTAGATATAAGCATAATTTTGTAGTGCATTCATGAATAAAACTAAGACAAAAAGCACAAAAAGACCTGGACTTAAAGTACAGCATTAAACTAGATGAAAAATAGTTAATTTAATAAAGTTGACAATGTAGCCCAAATTAATTACATCTATAATATTTTTCAGTTAAAATTTTAAACAGAGATTTTAGAAATTTAACATTTTTAGATTTTTCTGAAGAATTAAATGGCATGAATACATAATAACTTATTGGAAAAAAAAGACTAATAAAATGATTTGTGTTAAAAAAATAAAAATCTTTCTGAAAATATTTTTATTTTATGGATTTAAAATATTTTTAGTTAACCAATACTCTATGTGCACTATTGAAAAATCATCTAATTCTATTCTGATAAAAAAATCACAAATTATACATTTTTATATTTATATCAGTATGATTACTTTAAGTGACTTGTTCTTATTTTATTTAAAAATTATTTTTAAACTTTTTATTAAAATTTTTTAAAAAGTTATTGATACTTAGAGAGAGAAAGAGAAAGAGAGTGAGAGGACAATGATCTGTTCCTGTATGTGCCCTGACTGGGGATTGAGCTGGCAACTTTTGCCCTCAGGCCGACATTCTTAACATATTCTTATTTTATTAACAGGATATTATGCTAAGTGAAATAAATCAGACAGAGTATAATAAACACATTGTAATTTCATTTATATATGGAATTTAAAGAACAAAATAAAAAAACACACAAAAAACAGAAACAGACTCATAGATACTGAGAACAAACTGATAGTTGCTGGGATTGGGGGGGACTGGGTGAAAAAGGTAACAGGATTAAGAAGTACAAATTGGTAGTTATGAAATAGTCACAAAGATGTAAAGTACAGCATAAGGAAGATAGTCCATAATATAATAATTATGTATGGTGCCAGTGAATAGTTGAATTATTGGGGGTATCACTTCATAAATTATCTAATTACTATTCTATACACTGAAACTTATATAGAATAATATCGAATGTCAACTGTAATTAAAAAATAAAATTTAAACCTGTCAAGGTAGTGGCACAGTGGATAAAGCTTCGGCCTGGGATACTGAGGACTCAGGTTCGAAACCCTGAGGTTGCCAGCTTGAGCACAGGCTCATCCGACTTCAGTGTGGGCTCACCAGCTTAGCGTAGGATCATTGACATGACCCCATGCTCACTGGCTTGAGCCCAAAGGTCCCTGACTTGAAGGCCAAGGTTGCTGACTTGAACAAGAGGTCACTGGCTTGGTTGGAGCACACCCTTCCCCCATCAAGGCACATATGAGAGAACAATCAATGAACAACTAAGGTGCGCAACTTATGAGTTGATGTTTCTCTTCTCTCTCCCTTCCTGTCTGTCCCTCTCTCTTGCACATTAAAAAAATAATAAATAAAAATAAAATAAAATTTTAAAATAAAGGCCTAAGGTAAGTCTTGAAACTTTTTACATTTATACTTTAACATCTTATATAACAACAATATAGGCATTATAAGATTTTCATGTTCTGAATGACTTTAAAAAGGTGTTGAACAAAACATAGATATACGATATATATATTTACATATGTGTACATATATTATCCAAAAAACTTTAAAATATAACATATGTATACCTACATATATATTATATAATTTTTTTCCAGGAACAAAGTGCAAACAGAAATCACAACCATAATTTTATTTATTTTCTTTTCCGCTGGCCAGATTACTTAGTTTTCCTCATTAATTTAAAGAAATATTGGCAATTCTCTCCTGGCTGGTAAGAACTTGAAGAGGGGACAGATTTATGAGATCCAGTAGTCCCCTCTTAGCTGCAGTTTCACTTTTCGCAGTTTCAGTTACCTTTGGTCAACCATGGTCTGAAGATGTTAAATTAAAATTCCAGAAATAAATAATGTGTAAGTTTTAAACTCTCACGCCATCCAGCTCTGTCCTGTCCAGGATGCGTCATCCAGTATCTCTACTCTGTACACTCTCCCTGCCCGTTAGTCAGTATACATCTGGGTTATCACATCCACTGTCTTATTATCACAGTGCTTGTGTTCAGTCACCCTTATTTTACATAATAATGACCCCAAAGGACAAGAGAAGTGATGCTGGCAATTTGAATATACCAAAGAGAAGCCCTAAAGTACTTTCTTTAAGTGAAAGGGTAAAAAACCACGGTAGATATAGTGCTTGGTATTGCATGCAGTTTCATGCAGCCACTGGGGGTCTTGGAACAAATTCCCTGTGGATTAGGGGGGACTCCTGTAAATGTAAATGTCAAATACTCTTTCCAGATGACTTTAATTTTTGTTTTGCCTGCTGATAAAGGTTGCACTTTTCCATTCAACTGTGTTAAAAAATTTTATTTAGAAACTTGAAAAACTATATCTGCCTGAGAATACTGTCTTACTGACTGCCTCTTTGGAGGCCATGCAACAAATCACTTCTTTTTAAGTATGGGGAATAATTTCCCCAAGCAAAGCAATAAAGTGTGTTCAGAAGTAACTAAACACAGCATGCCCCATCATTACTGCTTGGCTCTGTGATTTCAAACCTATAATTAGATATGTTGTTAGCTTTTTCCAGGCTTTAATGACCTCCATTCTGTTTATAACAAATGCTGGGGAGCCATCCCCTGGGGAAATTGCAAGGGTTGGGGAAGAAGAGATGTTGAGAGCTTGTTTTATTTATTTAGTCTTGAGACGCATTTTTTTCCTTTTCAGATTGTTTGACCTTTCAGTGTGTCAAAACTAAACCATGTAGGTGCATTGTCGGGGGGTGGGGGGTGGCTGGGTAGTGTGGGTGGTGGGGTCTGTGGGACAGCATGAGAAGTCATCCAAAATGAAGGACTAAATGAGCCAAGGCTGGGTCGGAAGTCATAGCTAGACTTCACCCCTGAGGCGATGCTCTCCATCGAGGTACTTGAATTCTCAAGAGGTGGTTAATGAAAAGTTGGGCAAAGATATGCTTAGTCGGCAAACGTTTATTGAGTGCCTAGTACTTGCAAAGTGCTGTGCCAGGGACCTGGAAGGACAAAATGACAGTTATAATCTACTTGATTAGACAACACTGACATAAAGCAAAACAGATAATGAGAAAGCAGGCAACAAAAGCACAGGGAAAACCCCCCTAACCTCTCAGGCAGAATTAAGCTTTTGTCCAAGCCCTATTAGGATACTAAGTGCACTGCAATAACTGTTTTCATGCTTCCCTCATTCAGTAGACAGTGAGCTCCTGGGGAAGGGGGGCTGTTTTTTGTTCATGTTTCATTCCTAGCATCTTACATGATCCCGACATGAAGTGGGAGCTCAGAAAATGGGAGTGTGAGAGGTAAGGAATGTGACACATGGTCACCTCCACACTGAAGGAATGGTCCCAGTGGTTGTTGGTAGACAGGGTCGGAGAAGCCTCCGCGGGTAGCCTGGGATACACAGGGGAGAGGCTTCATGTCTGCTCTAGATGAAAGGGCACCGACTAAAGGATGGGTGTAAGTGGATACACTTTCAGTTGCATGGGATTATTGGAAGGTGTCATAAGGGGTCCCTTTGGTGCCCTAAGAAGAGTACTTCCTCAGCTGGCCTTAAACTCCTTTAGAGAAAGGATGCCTTTGTTAAAACTGAAATCCCATTGGGAGACATCAGGCATCAGTGCCTTACAAATAACCACTGTATCAGATAACTTTGTTTATGGAATAAGCCCACCAAAGCATGAAAGGAAAACTATGCTGGACACAGGGAAATCTTGCTGAGGGAGCAGGTCTGGGCAGGGTGCTTAGCATGGAGAAATAACATAAGGACGTCACCCAGGAGCTGGTTTCTAGGGAAGAGAAAACAGTAGTAGGCAGCAATCGTGCAGGATCTCAAATTTGTAATCATTTAACCGTTTTATTTGGGGCTAATCCTTGATGTTGAATAAATGGACACACAGAGGGAGGTTGCTTTTTGTATTATTCCTACTTTTTATATTTTTTCATGTCAGGGGAAAAGGGTCTGGAAGGTATAACAGCCAGCAGAAAGGAAAAGAAAATTCACTCCAGCTCAGGGCCACAGGGAGTAACTGGTCGCGTCTGCACAGCCAAGAGCAAAGAACTGAAGAACAAACAGGTTTGGAATTCATTTTCAAATTCCTGAACAACGTCTCTCTTAAGTACAAAGTTTTATTACCATTTATGGCTCTACATAAAGATGAAAAATTAGTTTAGTCTACTGAAAATTTTGTGAACCACCATAAAAAGTAACACAATTCCCAAGCATCTGGAAACTGCAGGAAAAGGAAAGAGAACAGCTTCATCTTGAATGTTATTTCCTATATAAAAGAGTAATAATAATAAAAAAGAAGCTTCCTTACTGGATCAGCCTTTTGTAGTTTTTTATTTTTTAAATCAGGTCCCAGAAATTCAAAAGAGCAAACAGAAAGGTATTTAGAACCTGCTTGCAGTATAACAAAAACAAATAAAACAAAACAAAAACATCAGGCAGACTGTGATCAAGTTAAGCATCATAAACCATATATTTTTATTTTTAATTCTAAAGTTTTGCTAATGTTTAAAAGGTTTGTTTTATGTCCAATAATTCTGTGTTGACTTAACCTGATGTCTAGGTCTGCTGGTGGTCAAATTAGCCATGCTGTAATCTAGGACTCCTGGGTGAGCTGAAGTACTTTTATTTAAGAAGTTCACTGCAGATTGCAGACAAAAGATGAAAAATTAGTTTAGTCTACTGAAAATTTTGGGGCCCCATCATTTAAGTGATTTGTACTTAATTCCTGCCAAAGCCCAGAGGCATGGGAAACTAGTTGATAGATTTTCTAGCATGGCCTCTTTCCTCCCATCCCATCTTGCAGGCAACTAATACAACTTAATAAGGGGACGGGGGCTTAATTAAATAAGAAAAACACCAGTTTAAATAAGAAATTAGTAATTACCACCTAATATCCTACTCTCACAAATACCCAAATCTGTTGTTTCATAGACTCCTCAGAGACACAAAGAGACTTGTGCTCAAAGTTTTTTCCTTCCCCTCTTGTTCCCTCCTCCACTCCACCTGCAACAGAACCTGCTTCAGGAAGCAGGAAGTAGGCCATTGGGTAACTAAATCCAAGTGTTCGCTAGAAATGGGGAAACTCAGGCAAAACTGTGACACAGAATTGAGGAGAAGGCACACAGAGCAGGGGACCTAAAGCTTCAGCACCCAGTAAAATTGGAATGGATGGAGATAAATGAAAGGAGCAAAGAGCAGGAAGGAAAGCTAATCCAGACTACAGTGAGATAAGTCATGGATTCCCCCAGGTGAGCTAATAATTTGGCACTCTTTAAAATGGATATGTTTGCATTAGCTCACCCTGATGTAGTATACTCCATGCTGCTGAACTTGGTAGCTATTATAGTACACCAACAAATCACCCTTAAGTTTATATATATGATTTTACTATATACTCAAATAACCATGCTTTTCTCAGTTACGAACCCCAAGGAAACCAATAACAGCTGTTGAAAAAGAACCGCAGAGTGGCAAGCTAATTATAGGTTTCAGTTAATTCCTTCAAAAGTCTGCCTTTGTAACTTGGTGATCATCTAAAAAGCTAAGCAGTCTGACCAGGCAGTACCACAGTGAGTAAAGCATCAGCCTGAGATGCTGAGGACCCAGGTTTGAAACCCCAAGGTCCCCATCTTGAGTGTGGGCTCATCAGGCTTGAGTGAGGGGTTGCCAACTTGAGTGTGGGATCATAGACATGACCCCCATGGTCACTGGTTTGAGTTCAAAGGTCTCTGGCTTGAAGCCCAAGGTTGCTGGCTTGAGCAAGGTCACTGACTCGGCTGCAAACCCCACCCCCCAATCTAGGCACATATGAGAAAACAATCAATGAAAAACTAAGGTGCCACAACTACAAGTTGATACTTCTCATTTCTCTCTCTTTCTGTCTGTCCCTATCTTTCCCTCTATCTCTCTCTCTCTCTCTCTAAAAAAAAAAAAAAAGAAAAGTAAGATTGTTTAGAATCAGACATATTCAGATCAGATTTTGAAATGCGAAGTTCATGTGATGGGAGAACATGCTCCGAGTCACTGCAGCATTTGCTCTTCCATGTTGATTACAGCTTGTTAATTATTCATACTCAGCCTGCCTCTGATGAGATTCGCTGCCTTCAGGGACTCTTCTCAGCACCAATTGTTTGCTGGTGTCTTCAGTCCATTTTAATAGTCTCAAAGTGCCATTTTATTCTAATCTATTCCATCTCTTCTTACACTTTCATTAGCATTTTCCCCTCACAGTTTCTAAAAGTTCTTACATAGAGGCTTTTTTTATTTTTATTTTTAGACCTATTAAATTTTAAGCCCTTGTTTGGTAAATCAATGCTTATAAACACATTTAATTCTAAAAATCGCTACATCCTATTCTTCACTGTGTCACTATTTCCAATGCTTAGCAATGAGCAGGCATGAGTTTCAGAAGCCTGCATCATTATTGACCTGAGTGACCCTGTGAAACAATGCCCAATTAAGCATTAGTAAGCAAACCAAAGCACTTTCTATATACAGATACTTATTCAGTTTTTAATGAACATGAGAATAAACCAATTTACTACTAAGAAAGATTTTGTGTCCCATTTTTATTTTTAAAATAGGGACTTTATTACCTGTTGTTTTTCAAACTGTACAACTCCTGGGTGAAGTATATTAAACCAGTTAAGAATTTAGCCAACAAAACTTATCACCTCTGTCAGGTAATCAGCCTTTTGTTATGTGTCACTTCACTTTGGAATTGCAGCTCACATGGCTGCTGGCTTCACTAATCTTGGAGCCAGTGGTCCAGCTTGTGTGGTTCATGCAACTCACTTACCTGCATTACAGAAATAGATAAGAAAAGAGTGAGAAGAAACATTTTTCTAAACATTGCCATGAAGTTTTGTGGAGACAGATCCCAATTTATATTTCACTACTTGGGAATGTGAATGAACTGACAGCATTACTTGGACTTCAGTAATTAAAAAAAATTACCTGTCAAAGTATTGCTTAAGTGAATGAACATTTTACTTAAAATCTTAATTTTAATCAAGCACTCCACCAAAAACTATGTCACATAAACCACCTACCTCTACCTCTTCCAACCAAGTTTTGCTTGACTCTGATTCTGAAGAGACTAGAAATCTGTAGCAATTAATGTCAGCATCTCTTGTAGATAGATTTCATGAAAACACCTAGAAATTTCTCCACCCACTCTTCCTTTCTGACTCCCCAAATCAGCAACCCTCCAATCTCAACTCAAATGTGAGTTATTGATTCCAAATAAAGCTGAAAGCTCTTGGAAATGTAAACACTTTTTTTCTTTAACCCAGAGAAGAATTGGAAGCTTCTAATTCTCCATTCATTTTAAATTAAAGATATAAACAACTTAGTTCCCTCAGTGGGAGACCAGCAATTTACCTACCAGTCACTTCTCACTCCCAGACTTTCCCTATATAGGCTGCCTGACCACTGGGTCTTTATGAATTAAAGAGGACAAAAGGGAACTGAGAGAGAGATTGAGCCCATGTTGAGTATGGGGCTCATGGTAAATCTCATTGACATCTTTACTTTCTGATGATATATTGAGCAAGATTGAGTTCCACCATGAAAATGATAAACTATAGATAGAAGTGGGAGATAGGGTTGGGTGAGGTTGATGTGGTCTTGCTCTTGGTGTGTGCTTCTTTGGGGAACATTTTGGTGCCCTCAGCAAGAAGTGGGTCCTGTGTTAACATCCTATTTACAAGCAATGCTATAATGTCAACGTCGCAATCTTGGTGACTTGGGGTCTATGTCCAGGCCATCAGACTTGTTTGTTTAACCTTTATAGTCTTAAAAAATAATTGAGTCAACATTTAAAAGTTAGGTGATTTCATAAAAACAAAACAAAACAAAATACCCTCTTCTAGTTTCTTGAAAAAACAGAATAAGATAAAATCAGACAAGACAACAATTGTTTATATTTCCCACAAACTCTGGTTGTCTACAACTGAGTGGCAGCTGTCCACCTCCCTTTTACTCTTTCCTTCTCACCCCCATCTGTCCATCATTCACAGTTCTTTTCTTGATATTGAGTTTCATTTGCCATTATCATTATGACCAAACTGCTGGGTTTTTTTAGTTATAGCAAAATATATCTTGAAAGTGAAAAATAAAAGACAGGCTAAGAATTGTTTGTTTTTTTCCTCAGGATAAATGATAGACCATGTTTATTTGTGCAAGCATATATATATATTTCCATATGTTTAATAAGTAAACAAGTTGGGTTTGTGTCAAAGGAAGACAACTTAAGTACCCAGCTATCTTACTAATTTATGTTCCCATCATGACCCATGGAGGCGTTGGAGCTTGCAACTCATAAATTATTACATTCTTGACATCAGTGGTTTTCAACAAAGGGTTGTAGAGGAATATCAGAATCATCCAGTAGCTTTTCAAAGTAAACATTCTTCCATATCAACAATCTGGAATGCCTGTACCTCTGGAACCTTCATCTGATTGTGGAAGCTATCTAGGAAATTCTGATATAATTATCTGATGGAGAACACCATATCTAATCTTTAGATGAGGCCAATTGAAAGGCATCCTGGAGTCTCTATTCCAATTTCTTTCCTCTGTCCCACCTCAAAATAAAATGTCCAACAGCCCTAGAATTCAGGCATCATGCCCACCACCAATACTATAGCTAACAGTGTCTGTGTAGGTGGTAAGAAGCTGTCAAGAAACCCCTTCACACTGTGAAGTTCTTGTTTCAAATGGTGTGTGGGGGTCATAGTTGGGATAAAAAGTACCTGACACCTTCGAAAAGATGTTAGGAGAGTTGGATAGAAGTGATGAGATCTTTACATGGTGGCTTACAACTTTGAGAACTTGGGAAGCTTACTAAAATATCAATGTCCAATCCTCATACACTTGTTTTTATTTAGTAATTCTGGTGTGGGTGTTGACAGACAATGGAAAGGTCATGTATAAAAATAGAACTCTACCCACAACCTCTGCAGCTACCAGTCTATGAAGGCCAAACCATAATCTCTATAGCAATCAGCCTCAAACATCCAGGATTTGATCAATAAACTGCCAGCCTCCCTAATTTTTGTCCCTTCACTAATGAGAGAAAGTCAAATACGCTCTCCTGACTAATCTCATGAGATGGGCCACTTTTGATTAGTTGGCCTCTAGCTATCCCATGCTAACAACCTCCAATCAAGGCAGACCTGAAGCCTTCCCTTTTTCATTACATGACCCTGTCTGACTTTGTGTTGATTTTTTAAAATTTTATTAATTTTAATGGGATGACATTAATAAATCAGGGTACATAGGTTCAAAGAAAACATCTCCAGATTATCTTTTTCTTTTTTATTTCTCCAGGTTATCTTATCATTCAATTATGTTACATACCTCACCCAAAGTCAAATTGTCCTCTGTCACCTTCTATCTGGTTTTCTTTGTGCCCTTCCCATCCCCCTCTTCCTCCCTCTCTTCCCTCCCCCCACCCCATTACCACCACACTCTTGTCCATGTCTCATAGTCTCACTTTTATGTCCCACCTATGTATGAAATCATGCAGTTCTGTATTTTTTTCTGTTTTACTTATTTCACTACGTATAATGTTATCAAGGTCAATCCATTTTGTTGTAAATGATCCGATGTTATCATTTCTTATGGCTGAGTAGTATTCCATAGTATATATGTACCAAAGCTTTTTAATCCACTCGTCTTCTGAAGGACACTTGGGCTGGTTCCAGATCTTCGCTATTGTGAACAATGCTGCCAAGAACATGGGGGCGCATTTCTTCTTTTTGAACAGTGCTATGGTGTTCTTAGGGTATATTCCTATAAGTGGGATAGCTGGGTCAAAAGGCAGTTCAATTGTTAATTTTTTGAGGAATCTCCATACTGTTATTCACAGTGGCTGCACCAGTCTGCATTTCTACCAGCACTGCAGGAGGGTTCCCTTTTCTCCACATCCTCTCCGGCACTTATTCTGTGTTGTTTTTACTGATGAGCGCCATTCTGACTGGTATGAGGTGATAAATCATTGTGGTTTTAATTTGCATTTCTCTAATGATTAGTGATGTTGAGCATTTTTTCATATGCTTATTGGCCATCTGTATGTCCTCTTTGGAGAAATTTCTATTCATTTCTTTGGCCCATTTTTTGATTGGATTGTTTGACTTCCTAGTGTTGAGTTTTATAAGTTCTTTATAAATTTTGGTTATTAACCCCTTATCAGACATATTGTCAAATATGTTCTCCCATTGTGTGGTTTGTCTTTTTATTCTGTTCTTATTTTCTTTAGCTGTGCAAAACCTTTTTAGTTTGATATAGTCCCATTTGTTATCCTGCCTTTTATTTCATTTGCCCGTGGAGATAAATCGGCAAACATATTGCTGCGACAGATGTCGGAGAGCTTACTTCCTATGTTTTCTTCTAAGATGCTTATGGTTTCACAGCTTACATTTAAATCTTTTATACATTTTTGAGTTAGTTTTTGTGAATAGTGTAAGTTGGTAGACTAGTTTCATTTTTGGCAGGTAGTTGTCCAATTTTCCCAACACCATTTGTTAAAGAGGCTGTCTTTACTCAATTGTATGCTCTTTTCTCCTTTGTCAAATATCAGTTGTCCATAAAAGTGTGGGTTTATTTCTGGGTTCTCTGTTCTGTTCCATTGATCTATGTGCCTGCTCTTTTGCCAGAACCAGGCTGTCTTGAGTACAATAGCCTTGTAGTATTCCTTGATATCTGGAAGAGTGATACTTTCCGCTTTATTCCTTTTAAGATTGCTGAGGCTATTCGTGTTCTTTTTTGGTTCGATATAAATTTTTGGAATATGTGTTCTATATCTTTGAAGTATGTCATTGCTATTCTAATTGGTATTGCATTGAATTTATAAGTTGCTTTGGGTAATATAGACATTTTAATGATGTTTATTCTCCCTAACCATGAGCACGGTATATGCTTTCACTTGTTTGTATCTTCCTTGATTTCTTTTATCAATTTTTTATAATTTACCATGTACAAATCCTTAACCCTTTTGGTTAAATTTACTCCTGTATACAATATCATATCATCTGCAAATAATGACAGTTTTACTTCTTCTTTTCCAATTTGAATACCTTTTATTACTTCTTCTTGTCTGATTGCTGTAGCTAGGCCTTCCAGAACTATGTTGAATAAGAGTGGTGAAAGGGGCACCCCTGCCTGCTTCCTGATCTTAAGGGGATTGCTTTTAATTTTTGCCCATTTAGTATGATATTTGCTGTGGGTTTGTCATAGATGGCCTTTATCATGTTAAGGAATGTTCCCTGTATTCCCACTTTACTGAGTGAGAGTTTTGATCATGAATGGGTGCTGGATTTTATCAAATGCTTTTTCTGCATCTATTGAAATAATCATGTGATTTTTGTCCTTCCTTTTGTTTATGTGATGAATCACATTGACTGATTTGCGAATATTGAACCAGCCTTGCCTCTCCAGAATAAATCCCACTTGATCATGGTGTATGATTTTTTTCATATATTGCTGGATCCGGTTGGCTAATATTTTGTTGAGAATTTTAGCATCTAAATTCATCAGGGATATTGGCCTATAATTTTCTTTCTTTCTGTTGTCTTTGCCTGGTTTCAGGATCAGAATTATGCTCGCCTCATAAAAGGAGTTTGGAAGTCTTCCTTCTTGAATTTTTTGAAATAGCTTGAGGAGGACAGGAGTTAGTTCTTCTTTGAATTTTTGGTAGAATTCACTTATGAAGCCATCAGGCCCAGGACATTTTTTGTTGAGAGATTTTTTATAACTGTTTTGATATCATTTGTTGTAATTGGTCTGTCTAGGTGTTCTGATTCTTTCAGATTGATTTTTGGAAGATTATATAATTCAAGAAATTTGTCCATTTCACCTTGGTTTCCTAATTTTTTGGCATAGAGTTCTTCATAGTATTTTCTTACAATACTTTGTATTTCTGTTGTGTCAGTTATTATTTCTCCACTCTCATTTCTAATGTTATTTGAGTCCTCTCTCATTTTTTCTCAATGAGTCTAGTTAAAGGTTCATCAATCTTGGTTACCTTTTCAAAGAACCAGCTCCTGGTTTCATTGATCTTATGTATTGTTTCCTTAGCCTTTATGTCATTTATTTCTGCTCTGATCTTTCTTCTACTAGTCCTGGGCTTTATTTGCTGTTGTTTATTTAGTTCTTTTAGATGTACAGTCAGGTTGCTTATTTGAGCTTTTTCTAGCTTCTCATGGTATGCCTGTAATGCTATGAACTTCCCTCTCAGTACTGCTTTTGCTGTATCCCATAAATTTTGAGTGGATGTATGCTTATTATCAATCGTTTCTAGAAACTTTTTTATTTCTTCTTTGATTTCATTGTTAATCCATTCATTATTTAGTAACATGCTACTTAGTTTCCAAGTGTTTGAGTATTTTTCAGTTTTTCTTTTGTGGTTAATTTCTAATTTCATGCCATTGTGATCAGAGAAAATGCTTGATATGATTTCAATCTTCTTAAATTTGTTGAGACTACTTTTGTGTCCTAACATGTGGTCTATCCTAGAGAATGTACCATGAGCACTTGAAAAGAATGTATATTCTACTGCTTTAGTGTGAAAAGTTCTGAAGATACCTATTAAATCGAGTTGATCTAGTGTATCCTTGAAGTCTGCTGTTTCTTTGTTAATTTTCTTTCTTGAGGATCTATCCAGTGATGTTAGTGGGGTATTGAAATCCCCTACTATTATAGTATTGCTGTTAATCTCACCCTTTATATCCATCAAAGTCTGCTTTATGTATGTCGGGGCTCCTATGTTCGACATGTAAATATTTATAATGGTTATATCTTCCTTTTGAATTGTTCCCTTTATCATTAGGTAGTGTCCTTCTTTATCTCTTACAACAGCCTTTGTTTAAAGTCCATTTTGTCAGATATAAGTATTGCTACCCCAGCTTTTTATTCATTTCCATTTGCATGAAATATTTTTTCCATCTTTTACCTTCAGTCTATGTGCATTTTTTGTTTTAAGGTGTGTCTCTTGTAGACAGCATATGTATAGGTCCTGTTTCTTTTTCCATGCAGCTACCCTATGTCTTTTGATTAGGTCATTTAATCCATTTACATTTAAGGTTATTATTGATATGTAGTTGTTTATTGCCATTTTATTCTTTAAAGCTGTATTCTTCTTTTGCTATATTCTTTTGCCCCTTTGAACTGTTCATAACAGGCCCCTTACCATCTCCTGCAGAATTGGCTTGGTTTTAATGAATTCCCTGAGGTTTTCTTTGTCTGGGAAGCTCTTTATTTCCTTTTAATTTTAAATGTTAGCCTTGCTGGAAAGAGTAGTGTTGGTTGTAGGTTCTTGATCTGCATTACTTTGAGTATATCTTGCCATTCCCTTCTGGCCTCAAGTATTTCTGTTGAGAAGTTGGATGTCATCCTTATGGGGGCTCCTTTGTAGGTGATAGTCTTTTTTTTTCTAGCAGCTTTTAGAATTTTCTCCTTATCACTTAGCTTTGGTACTTTAACTATGATGTGTCTTGGTATAGATTTCTTTGGGTTTCTCTTTAATGGAGTTCTTTCTCTGTGCTTCTTGAATGTGTGAAACGTTTTCCAGTCTTAATTTAGGAAAGTTTTCAGCTATAATTTGATTGAACAAAGTTTCTATCCCTCGATTTTTCTCCTCTTGTTCAGGAACCCCTATGATGTGGATGTTATTTCTCTTATTGTTGTCACAGAGCTCCCTTAGAGTTTCCTCAATTTTTTGAGTCTCTTTTCTTTTTTCTGCTCTGCTTCTGTGCCTTTGTTTGTTTTGTCGTCTAACTCGCTGATTCGATCCTCATCTTCATCCATCCTGCTGTTAATTTCTTCCACTGTGGTCTTCAGTTCTAATACTGTATTTGTCATTTTTGTCTGATTCTTTTTTATTATTTCAATTTCCTTTTTTATACTTGCTATCTCTTTATTTATGTGTTCGTAATGACTATCCATTGTTTCTCTATGCTCTTTGAACATTCTAACTATCATTATTTTAAACTCTGCATCAGGTAGTTTGGTTATATCTGATTCATTCAGATTCTTCTCTGGGGATCTCTCTTGATTCGTTTGGGTTGCACTTTTCTGCCTGCCTATTTTGTCTGTGTGTAAAAAGAGTGTGGCTACTGGAGTCCAATGGGTGTTGCCTCTGTGTTCCCTAGGTGTGGTCGGTCTGCAGGCCCCTCACCCCTTCTGCCGCTGCTTAGGGTGGATGGTTGTGGGTGTTGCCAGCGCTGGCCTTGGCTGCTGAGATCTCCACCTCTCCTTTGTAGGAGAGGTCGTGTTCTCGTGTCCGGCTCTACAAGCCTCAGCCTGTCTGTCCTTTGCCCCTCTCTCATGGGTGGGACCGTGCACCACACTCGGGCCATTAGCCAGGGCACCAAGGGCAAGGGTGAGCACTTTTGCTTAGCTGCGCGTCCCTGTCAGCCTTTTTTTCCAGCTGGAGGGGCTTTCGGTGTGCGCTCAGATATGAGCCTTGGCCGCAAGTTCCGCCCCACCAACCTTGGCTCCTCAGCTCTGCGGGGCTGCTGTTATGTTCTAGCTGCACACTGGGCTTCCGCCCTGCCCCCGCCAACCTCAGTTCCTCAGCTCTGCGGGGCTGCCACTATTCGCTTAGCCGCATGCTGGGCTTCCGCCCCATCTCCGCAGGCAAAGCCAGTTCGGGCAGGGCTTCAAGCCCTGGAGGCCGGGTGCAGCCGCTTCCCTGTTAGCCCCTGCCCAGCGGTGGGTCTCTGCCCGTTTTGGGCTCCCGCTTTTCCCCCACAGGTGGGATTGCAGGTGGGCCCATAGACACCGGACCACTTTTGCGCGTCCGCTTTGCCCCGGCTGAGCTAGACCTAGCTCATACCAGCCCGCTGGGCCTCTGCCCCCGCCAACGGAACCACGCTTCCCCGTCCCAGGGCCACCCGCCCTCCAGCAAGCCCTCAGCAGTGTGGGTGTGGGCACTGCAGCTTGCAGCTCGGACTCTAACACTCCATGCTGTAGTCCTGAAAGCTCCCTCCTTCTAAGCAGCTGTGCTCTAATTGCCGCAGGAGAGCCTGTTTGGCTGCTGTCGTGCTTCCCATTGCTGGTTCCAGGGGAAATATTGTTTCAGATTTGTGGAGTGACTCAGCCCAGGGTTTAGTGTGGCTGTCCCTCAAAGCTTTTCTCCCTGTGCCTTCCAGACCGCACTCTCTACCCGCTCCTCCGATCCTGTCCTCTCTCCCTGTCTCCTGGTGTCCCGGGTAAGTGGTTGTGAGAGAGGTTTTCTGCGCCGTCCCTTTAAGAAGAATCCTGGGTCTGAGACAACTTTCTCTTTCTTACAAACAGTATCCTAACCTGTTTCCAGCTAAATACAGTCCATACACCTCTTCTAGGCTCTGGGGCTGTATGCTGGGGCTTTGTTCCTGGGACCCAGGTCTCTACCCTTCCGCTGGCCTCTCTTCCCGCCACACGAGTCTCTCCGGGCTGCCTTTCGCTCAGGGGAGCTGGGCAACCCTTTCCGTGTTTTCGCTTTTCCTACCAGTCTCAATGTTGCTTCTTCAGTGTTCCCTGGTTGAAGAGTCCTCTCAGTCCAGTTCAGCATTAGTTTATCCTGATGATGGTTCTTAAAATTAAGTTATAATCCACTTTGGTTCTGGGAGTTGGAAGTTGGTACATCCGCTTACTCCATCACCATCTTGCCCACTTTTGTTTTTTGTTTTGTTTCTTTTTTGCCAAAAGACAAGTGATGATGGCTGACTCTCCTGCTATAGCAAGCTCTGAATAAATAACCTTTGTTTGTTCTCATTTTCATGGTCTTTATTTTCACAGGTTCAGGAATTAAGCAGCTGCCGTTGATTTAAGAGCCACTGCTATAGACCACTTTTATGATTCCCACATTTTGCAAGAATCAGTGGTCTGTGTATGTATCTGGGAGAGAACACATTATCATGTCCCATCTCAAGCCCCAGCTGAATCTCTAGAAATTAATTAGAATCTCTAGGGAGTGGCCTGGGTTTTTTTTTGTTTTTTTGTTTTTTTTTAAATATGCCTCCTCCTGAAGGTGATTCTTATCATCAAAGTTATTTGGGAGCCACTGGACTATACTACTGCCCACAAACATGTGCCAGTTTTGCAGAATATAAAGCACCTAGAAAGCTTGTTATAAATAGAGATTTCCAGACTCCACCCCTTAAGTCTGGGCTCCCCTGGGGATTCGGATGGGTAGCATGTTTGGGGAAGCAGTACTCTTTGTACTGTATTGGAGTCTCAAATGATAACATACAAACATATTCTCAGGAGATCTTGTAAAAATGCAAATTCTGAGTCAGTAGGTCTGGAGTAGGGCCGAGCTTCGGTATGTCTACCAAGCTCCTGGTAGACACACTGCTGTTGCTGGTCGGCTAACTATACTTGTGCAGTAAAGATTATTGCACAATAAACCCAAGGAGGAAACAGCCTTGTGGAGCCTCAGGCATCAGATCACAGTGCACAGCGGGTTCATCTGCATACTGCTTAGACCATGATCAAAACAATGTTTTTAAAGGAATAGCAGCACAAGCAATCTGATAAGAGCTCTGGTGCAATCAGCACTGACAGGCCATTCCTCAGCATGGTTTTGTGGTTCTTGAAATTTCCAGTAGGTGTGAGGATGCCTGGAAGTTCACCAAATATACTGAGGAGGGGTTGCTGCATGCAATGCCTGTTGAGCCCCTCTGTCTTTAGTGTTGAAGGGTTTTCTATTGAGTGGGAGGTATAATAGTAGCCTAGAATATCCCATGTGCCCAGCATCTAAGAAACCATAAGCTGGAACATTTTGGTCTTCAATAACTTAGGGATTTTCCATAAGGTCAGTATGATTGGGTGCTACCAACTTAAAACAAAGAACAAAACAGAAAACCAAGCCAAATAACCCCCCGCCCCAACACACACATCAAAAAACCCACCCCTGGTGGTCAGATTTGTTTATTTTTCATCTTTCTTTTTCTAGGGTTTCATGACTGATTTCAAGGGTATGGGAGATGATAGTACTGTTGTTGAGAAGAAGGTAAATTTGTGTGGGTTATAATCATAATTCACGTTTCACTAGATGGCTTCTTCCTGTTGGCAGGCATTTGATAAGCTATTTCATAAAGGCTGTTGTAGGGATGGGTTAATGTCTGAGAGCCTGTGGATTTGAATGAACAAATGTGAAGATGCTTAACAGATTCTCAGATGCATGGCTCATTTTTGCTCATAGGATAAATAAGCTGGTGCCTAATAAAATCTAAGAGAGCCTTTTCATAAGAAAACTACCTTTTACCCAAGAATTGTGTGGGTTTCAAGTAAGTATGTATGATAGCAGAGTTGAGCAAATTTGTAATAACAGGCCTAGAATTATTTTATCATGAGTTTCTGGACACACGTTTTTTGAATTTATCCAAAATGCATCACAGTTGATCAATCATAGAGGTCTGATGGCTGGTAAACACCCCAATGTGTCTGTGCTCTGTAATTAACCCGAGCAAAACATTCTCTGTATAATAAATGGCCTTTGTTTTTGACCACATCTTAGTGTATAAACAAAAGATTTCTCAAAGAAATACTCAGACATCTGAAGCCTGGGTCACGTTAGAGAAGGCTGCGGTGACCAGAGTCCCCTGTGATTGCTGTGGTGTGGTGCCTTGTTTCTAGGCAGTGTTTGGGAGGTTAGCAGGGAGAAGGCAGCAGAGTAGCCATGGGGGAAAACAGATTCTTTGTCATCCACAAACCCAGGCATGTCTGTTTTCAGAGGAACAAGATAGCTCCCAAATATTGACATCCAATGGTGGGCCTAATGGGTATGAGTCACTGAATGTGAGTCATTAAAAAAAAGTATATATATATTGTATCTTAATTTTAACAACCAATTTGATATGAGTTCAAAGGCTGTCTGAATGGAGAGATCTAAAAGATAAAATGGATGACAAATTGGTTGAATTTTATAATGTTTAGCAAATGGTGACATAGAAACTCCAAACCAACCAAAGGAAACAAATTTTAAATTAAAATCTTATATTATAACATGGTAGAAACTTATACTACTTTCTTTGTCTTTTATCACCATTATATATTAATACCTAAGGAGATATATAATAAGAAAAAGAAAACTAGCAAAGGCACTGAATGCAGAGATAAGAGAAACTTGTATGGCACAGTCTGGAGCATTTGTAAAGACTGCCTTCTCCATGGGGACTAGATTGAGAAACAGAATCAGAATAGCACATACCCTGCCTTAGGTCATCCCCACTGTCTGCTGCTAAGGGCAAACTCCCAGGGAGCCCACCAGCAGCCACACACACAATGGGGACTGTCTTCTGAGCAGTCAGAACTTGCCACTCACTTGTATGACCCACAGTGGCATGTCTATGTCCATTCAGACCCACCTGGGAGTAAAGGGCACAGGCGAGAGCACTGGCTGTGCCAGCCACACTGTGTTCTGGGCTACGTAGTCATCTCAGTAAAAGCCTGGGAATTGTGACAGGTCATGTATATAAAAAGGAGAGCTGCATATTAGAACATCTTTCATCTCCAGAGAATGAGAGGCAGGGGTAAAGGCCCATCTCAGTCCAAACATCGCTCCTTTTGGAGATTTGTAGCCAAGCCCGAGAATGTGAGTCAGGACCAGGACTTGTCAAAGTTGCCTGTAAATCCATGTTGGAAGAGGGGAGCTACCTGCACCCAGAAACCAGTACCCTCTAAATTTCTGTGGATGAATACCAGACCTGCACAGCTCCTCCTTAAAGCATTAGTTAACTAAAAGGTAGTGATATGATAAAATTAGCCACCAGAGACCCTAAGGAAAAATTCAGGTAAAGAGAATTATTTGAAGACTCAGAAAGAATAAATATTTGCCATTAGTTGCTATAGGAAACAGAACTAAAATATGAAAGACATTTGGCTGAGTGTTCATTGACAAACCAGAAGCTCCCAGAGGTCGGAGGTTGGACACTGTGCTCGGTCTCTAAAACCTTGTCAGTTTAACACTGTGGGAACTCAGAGGCCCCACCGGCCCCGTGAGTGGGACCTGTCTACATGAGAGGCTGGCAGGGAAAGGCAGCTGTCATCAGAGTGATCAGGTGCGGCCGTGGGAAAGGGAGGAGTGAAGGGTTGCTAAAAGCAGAGGAAAGGGGGCAATTGCTTTCTACCCAGGAAGCCATTTCCTTTCTTATCTCCTCACACTTGCCATACTTTTGACCCATTTTTATTGACTTTAAACAGCATGGAATATTGAACTTCCTGAATTTATTTCTGTATGGTTCCCTGGGTGGAGATCCCTTATGTTACCACATGGGACTGTAGAGTAGAAATTCCTCAATTCTTGTGGTCTTCTGCCCCAGCATGGGTGTAAGAGTAAATTAGCACACGATCGCTTCTGCCACTGAGGGTGAGACTATTACTATTTTTTTAATAATGTATGAAGCCTTGCACTAGGTTTTTAAAATAAGAATTCACATGTGATTATCACAAGAACTCCCAAGGTAGGTGTGAAAACCCCCACTTTGGAAAGGAAATGAAATTTGTTCAAGGTCACATGGAGAAGGCAGGATGTGAACTCAGGTCTACTTTTGACTCCATAGCTCTTTCCACCAGGACTGTACTCTCTCTCTCTCTTTTTTTTTACAGGGACAGAGAGAGAGTCAGAGAGAGGGATAGATAGGGACAGACAGGCAGGAACGGAGAGAGGTGAGAAGCATCAATCATCATTTTTTTGTTGCGACACCTTAGTTGTTCATTGATTGCTTTCTCATATGTGCCTTGACCGTGGGCCTTCCGCAGACCGAGTAACCCCTTGCTTGAGCCAGCAACCTTGAGTCCAAGCTGGTGAGCTTTTTGCTCAAGCCAGATGAGCCCATGCTCAAGCTGGCGACCTCGGGGTCTCGTACCTGGGTCCTCCGCATCCCAGTCCAATGCTCTATCCACTGCGCCACTGCCTGGTCAGGCAGGACTGTACTCTCTTGATACACACAACACCCTCCCAGGAGCTGCCAGTTTTCTCTACAACTTCCCTATCTACCAGTGAAGTTGGTCTCTTAGGTAAAATTACAGTCCTTAGTTATTTCCTTTAACAGCTCCCTTCCTTAATTCCCTTGCTTCCGTTTGCTGTGCCTATTGGAGCCTGGACTTCGTACATTCTCTTTTGGGCCAGTCAGAGTTGACTGGCGATTGTCAGCCAATTAGAAGCTAATTGTCACCAACCTGTTAGCAATTCACTAAGCAGAGAGAGGAAGAACCTTGGGAATTGTTAAGGACAGAATAATTTGCCCCTACTTTCCAGTCTCTGTCACAAACTTAAGAAAAATCATTACCCAACCCAGCATTACTCACTTTGATAAGTTACCTCATTCACTAGATGTGATTTCAAATAATTTTCCAAGAAAATCACATCCACTTTCAAAGGGCAAAAATTTGGCATAATTCATATATCCAAGAAAATGCAATAAAGGTTCTGAAAGCAATTCACAGTTAGTCCAAAAATAAAGTCTGAACCATGATGGTGTGGTAGGAACAAACACAACGTCTTTCAGAGTGACCACGTTAAAGTGCAACATTTTTAAATACAAATTATCTGGCATATTACTTAAAACTTAAGAGATATTTTCTTTTCTTTTTTTTTACTCCCTAAGAGCTAGTATCTTTCCAATTAAATGTTATTTAATGCTTAAATTGGACAGAGTTGCCTCATGTTACTTACAATAAAAGTGCTAATTAATGCAAAACTGAGGTGTCCAAAGCACCTTATAATATGACCTTAACTTATCTCACTCGAGGTATGGAGGGAAGCCACACATTGTGGTCCATTTTACTGTGGCTCCGCTCCATTCAAGGCACTATGGGAAAAAGTGCTGATACTGTGAACCGTTTACTGGGATTCGGCTCATACTCCTTTCACATGAAACTTCAGAAGACTTCGCAGAAAGTGTCAGATTATTAAAGAATATTGGTTACTATTTGTGGTTTTTAGCAAGTGTGATATTCAAAATATGGTTTTAACAACTGGTATAGCCCTGGGCCCACCAATCAGAATGGATGCCAGGTATGGAGCTGGACCCTGAGACCCTGTTGAACCTCACATTGACCCTTCAGTGTTGGTCATCCCTCTAGGAGGTTTTTAGGGGGGCCAGGCCACCAGGGAAGGGTGGTTGACAGTGAAGGAACTGAACAGAGACTTAAGACCGTAGCTCTTTCAGTGTTCTAACAATAGTTTTAGTCCACAGAGGAACGGGTTAAATATCCCTTCTAGCGTTTAGGAAGATCCTGCAAGAAACAGACTCTCATCCAAGTAGATCCATTTCATAGAAGCAGAAGGAGAACCGAATGCACTGATCTTTCTCCTGTAACCCAGTAATCCAGGACCTGTGAGGTAGAGTCAAATTCTCTGTGTGAGTAAAAGCAGGTGATGACAGTAGCAGATATAGGAAGGAGAGCACAGGACTGTCCTTAGCAATAGAGAAAGCCTGGCCCCTAGCCCTTCTTCTACCACTGAGTCACCTGCTGGACCTTTTCTTTCTGATACTTGATATAAGACAAGACTGACAGCTCTGCAGAAATGGGGGACCTTAACCCCAACCCCACAAACACTCCCCGCTATGTATGTTATGCCTGTAGAGGTGATAATTTCCCATTGTTAAATACTCCCCACTGGGTTACACACTGCAGTGGGAGAAGGACTCTCCCTCCCTGCTCAGCCTATTGCTTTAGGCTACGCAATAGCAGAAGAAGGTTGATGTTTGTTTGGACCAATGGGCAGAGACCCGGGCCTGTTGCTAAGAGATGAAAACTGCAAGGGAATGGGATATAGTCCAGAGTTATGGACTATGGTTTTAAATTTTATTGCTTTGGTTACTAGCTATAGGTTTTCACAGGAATGAAATAGATTGGCGGCTTAGTAAGTTTTAAGACAGTTGAGCTGGCAAAGAAAACCCAGCTTAGAAAAATGCCCATGATACTCAACTCCTAAAACAATGCCCAGGTTCCAAAATCAACAAGAAGCGGACTGCTAAAGCAGCTTCCTGAAGAGGACTCCTCCTTACATGCCTCTTACCATGGTCCTGGGGTCACTGGATAGAGGAAATATCACCTGGAGGAGCCAGGGAATCCAGACTGGCCAACCAGGAGCAGAAGCAGAGGATGTGCTATGAACCAATCAGCGTGCCTCGTGCACTGTCAGTTTCTCTCTTTGTAGATGGCAGTGCCTGCTGTGGTTTTTCTGTTTTTCCTCCACTATTGGTTATTCAGCATGTTGGGGGTGATTAAATATACCAGTCAGCCATAAATAGACAGAATAAAATCAGCCGTCACCAGACATACTTATCACCAAGAAGGGTCCTGGTCTTGGATCTAGATGAGATCATTGGGTGCGATTGGGGTGAGCTCCCTTTCAGACGATGGTGGTTAATGCATATGTGATTTCACATGGTGCAGTTGTGTTATGCTGGGAATTCTGGAATTGTGACTGTGGTAATAAAGGTTAATGTAAGCGCTGGGCAGCTGGGAGGTGACTGCAGCAGACTTTGGTAGCTGCGTTTCTCTGCCTAGCACACTCACCTTTCCCTTCTTCCATTAAGAGCTTCTGCTCTCATGGCCATCAGTGTAGCTGGTGAGACCACGCCTGGCCAATCGTGAGCCCACATTACCCTGCAAAGTGATTTGTTCTGATGTGGTCACATGAACCAAGTAGACATGGACAGAAATAAGCTTTCTTTGTTGATGGTGACTTGGGAGCCATAGCCAGTGACCATGGCCCCCACATGTGTAGAAGAGATAAGAACTGCACAATGACAATACTAGACTCTGAGGCCCTAGTTTCTAGTTCCTAGCAAGGACAGCACAATGTTAAGGAAAACACCAATCCGCACAGTGGCACAGCTTTTCAGTTTCCAAAGGCCTTCTGTACAGTCTCAGTGCCAGGGCATCTGACAACAGACTGCAATGAGCAGAGAGTTTTCTTCGGTAATCAAGAATATGTAAAGCTAGAGAGCTGAGGGCCAGGGAGGGGGCAGTACATACACACAACCACAGGCCTGAGTGTGAGCAGCCGGTTCCTGGAACCTAAGTGGCAGGACAGTATAATACAGACACCCAGGACTGGGGTGATCCAAGGCAGATGCCTCTGGTTCCTGGCAGGAACCGTTCATGATTACTGCTGCCAAATGCTCACTCACAGGGTCTGGAGGACCACCCATGTGGCCTAAAGTAGGATGCTATCAACTATCAGCTGCAAGGTCTTCTGGGCTGGCGGCAGAGCCAGGAAGGCTGCAAAGCTGCAGGGGGGCTGTGTGTTTGGGGGTGAGGGGGGCAGGCAGCTTGCCCCTTCCAACCACAGCGGGCACAGCAGCCCCTGTCAACCAGAAATGCAAATGTCTCACGTTTAGGCAAGCTGCAGATTTTCCTTTGTGTATTTCTGCTGCTCTCTGTTCTTGCTCAAACCTGATCTTAAAACTACCATATTAGTATATTTACCAGCCTGGTCACACCCAAAGGTCTGGGAAATTAGGGTCCATGAGAAAAAGAAGTCTCTCCCTTTCTTCTAGATCACAACCAGAGTGTTAGGAAGGTGCTTGGTTATCTCTTGCTTTTAGCAACAAGATGCACTTCAGAGAGTTATTTTTACCTAATGAAAAACGTCTGCTCAAGTGAGGCTCATTTCCCGCAGGGGTTCTGGTTTTCCTAGGAAATAAAGGGCAACCTTGACAGTTTTCTCTTTGCACAGGCTGGACACAAATTAATTTTGTGGTTGACATGAAAGGACCCTTTGTGACATTCTTGATTGGGGACCCATTTCCAGATCTAACCTTGCCATTAGTTGTACCTTTTGGAGAGTTAGTAACACATAACTAGAAAGCAAATGAGAACACTAATTCAGCTGGCAGAGCTCAGAAAACAGCACTGAGTCAGAAATGACAGGGAATGCGCCATGCCAGCCTCCTGACAAAGTTAGAGAGAGAGACTGGTAAACCAGAAGGAGATCACTTTGTCAGACCAGGCCAACTGTCTTGTATCCCCTCTGTAGCCTCTGATATTAGGACTGAGCCCCAAGACATGGGTGGCTTTGATGAGTATTGATGGGTCAGTTCAGTTAAAAACCCCACTGGCTTCAATTTTCAATTCAAAATGGCAGTGAACATGGTTCTCTTGAACTTTGTTTTAAAAGACCCAAAAAGGAAATGGAAAGAAATAAACAACAAAAGGGTAAAAGGATTAAGAAAAGGAAAAATAAAACAACATATAGACACAGACAACAATGTGGGGACTGCAGGAGGGAAAGGGGATGAAGGGAGGTAGAGGAGGGTGGAGCGTGAGATAGATGGTGACGGAGGGAGATATGACTTGGCGTGGTGAACACACGATGCAGATGACATATTATAGAATCACGTACCTGAAACCGATACAATTTTATTGACCAATGTCACCCCAATAAATTCAATAACAATGTAAATAAAAATAGTGTTATTTAATAAAAAGTTTATTGGTAGTAATAAAAATATATAAAGGAAATACACAACAAGAGAAAAGTCAATGCAACAGGCAGGGTCCACCCTAACTGGCCAGGTGGCAGTGACATCCCACAGACGAGGACCCAGCTGTGCAGTCCTCACCCCAGAGCTTACCTTGATGATTGTGGAGAAAAGTCAAAATACTTATGGAATTGGATAAATTTTTTCAAGTCACTGATTCCAAAATGCCAATGCATACTTTTCTTTTTATACCCTGTCACTGAACTAAATTTAGCTGTTAAGACTGTATTTCCACTATTGGTTGAAAACATAATCTTGCCAGGTCGAGGCAGAACAGATACTTCTAGTGTTAAGACAATTCAAGATTTTGTCCTTCTTTTTATTTTTGTCCTTCTCTTTGGGACAAGGTTTGGGGAAGGGAGGCTGAGCTATTATTGTTCCATCACTGTGGAGGGGCCCTCTGCTTTACAAGACATTCTCATTTCTACATAAGTTCTCTTGTTAGTTTCTGTGCCTTTATCTTGGCTTTGGCCATAAGTACCACACATATGGCACCTGCCTCGCCCTGAGCATGAGCCCTTCAGGACACAGCCTTCTCAGAACTCTGTAGCCTCTTTGGGGGGGCTTAGGAACTCTAGGTTGGAAATTAGAGATACATTTTGGTTTTATGGGGCCTATAATTTACATAATTTAAAAGACCTCTTTTAAGAAAAAAACATACAAAATTAGAAACAAAAGTAAAATTTAGCTTAAAATAAGAAAAGAAATAACAATAAATTGCACATCTAATAAAAGTTGACATACCACCAACACCACAAAATCTAGGAAAATACTTCTAATTATTTTTGTTCAGTAATATTTTCATCCTTTTTTTGTATATTCTTTGATTGCTTATTACATGACAATAGTTTTAGAATATTGTTTTTTAAATAGATAGAAAGATAATTCATTTTTCTTTTAGTATGATTGATAAAACACATGGCTTCATACACAGACATTCTGTCTCTTTGTAGTAGTAATATAAGCTTGTACCATACCAATACAGAAATTCTGCTAAATACAATTTTGTATAATTCTTATTAAAAACAATGTTTGTTTGTTTTTAATAACAAACAAACAAAAAGCCATGGCTGGGTAGCTCAGTTGGTTAGAGCATTGTCCCTATATGCCAAAACAAAAAAGAAATTGAAACATAAAATTGAATATGTTTTTCAAGAGAAGTGGACTTCCATGTTGAAAATGTTGGAATTCGGCAATGAGAACTAAATTCTCAGTTTACAATTTTATACATCTATTGCAGGGGTCCCCAAAGTTTTTACACAGGGGGTCAGTTCACTGTCCCTCAGACTGTTGGAGGGCCAGACTATAAAAAAAACTATGAACAAATCCCTATGCACACTGCACATATCTTATTTAAAAGTAAAAAAACAAAACGGGAACAAATACAATATTTAAAATAAAGAACAAGTAAATTTAAATCAACAAACTGACCAGTATTTCAATGGGAACTATGGGTGCGGATGCATCCTGTGCTCCTCTCACTGACCACCAATGAAAGAGGTGCCCCTTCTGGAAGTGCTGCAGAGACCTGATAAATGGCCTCAGGGGGCCGCATGCAGCCCGTGAGGCTGTAGTTTGGGGACCCCTGATCTATTGCTTCAGAAGAATTTCAGAAGATTAGCTTCTGGTACCAAACATTTCATTTATGGTTCCTTGTCCAGTACTCATATGTTCCTAGTAGTTCTGGGTACCACAGGGCACATTCATATTACATGTCTTTTGACTCTGCATCTTCCTGTCATGATGCCAGAAGAGATGGCACAGTTTAAAGTAATACGAGTATTTCTGGAAGCTACTCCTATGCTAGGATGGTTGTACAAAGAGCCTGCAACCCACATAAATATATCCTAACTCACACAGCTGGGCTGTCTCCTTATGCAGCTTTTTTTTTTACTAGATCTCAGATAGTCTAGGGTCTAGGGCTACTCCACACAAAGGAATTAGGACAAAGGAACTGATGGAGAAGAAAGAGACAGTGATTCTAACTGATTGCCTCTGAGACACCTTATTTCATGAGCACATTGTTGGATCTCTCCCAGGCTTTGTCAGTGGAAGACCCGCCCGGAACTCTGGCTTCTTTAGCTTCACAGTAACCCTTTCACGGGAAATGCTGACCATGCGGGCTGCCCTCAGGCACACCTGCCCCAGACCTCCCTGGGACATTGACTCTGTCATTCAGGAGCAATGTTCGGTGAGGCTTGCATCTTCTGTCTCTGCTCTGACAAGTGATTCCAACTGCATCCTCAGCTCTTAGATCAGCCCTAAAAATATGTCCTGGGTCCCTATAACATGTGTGGTACCCGAAACTTCAGGCAAGGGCCCGAGTCCATTCTTGGGGATCAGGGCGGCATCCTAGTTCTCACAGAATCCCTTCTAGTTTTCCCTTGTTGCTGATGGATTGAACTCTTACCTCACTCAGAGGAGAAAAATTTTGACATCATACATTTTTTTTTCAAACTGTATTTTATGGTATAAAGTCTATATTTTTGATTCTCAAGGATTAATTCTATTTCCTTTTGAGCCAACCCATTATGTTTTTTAGATTTCACAATAAAAACTATTTTTCTGTCATGTACCTAGTACTTATAAATCAATAATGGATTGCTTTTTTGAGACTATACTCTTCATCAAAGATTTGCAAGTCTGTTTAAAAACCCCAAAGTCAAAAGTGGCTCTTCATTGTCTATGTGTTTGCTTCCTTTGAGTGATGTTTGAAAAGAAAGCTCCCTCTGTGGATGGAGTGGGGGAGGGTGGAGAACGGGACAGGGGAAAGCAACTAGTCACTATCACAGCCTATGTTTCTGTTCTAGAAAGTATTGGTTCGCTTCCACGCACTGCTAAAAAGGTTAGCTAGAATTACCAGTCAAATGGGAGAGCTATGGTATCAGTCAGGGTCTCATTGCCCATAAATAGAAAAACATGTAATATAGGAAATTAGGAGATTCCAAATTTTTGGTAATATTAGAGAAGTTGGCTATAGGCTGGGTCTCCAGGAATGAGTTTGGGAATGAAACTGACTAAAAGAACTGCTGTTTGTGCCATAGTTAGAAAAATTGGTGTAGCAAGAAGCCACTGTACCCCATGCTGGATCCAGGATTGCACATCACTCATGCTCTAACTGGGGATCAAGAAGTTGCCACCAAGAAGTTGGAGGCCAATGAATCCCATGTTAGTTAGAACTACACCAGCAGCATGGGTGCATTGAGAGCTCCCACCTCCCCCCTGCAGAACTCCATTCTAAATTCAGGTCTCACATGAATGCATCTGATTATCTTAGTGCAGGGAAGTCTGGGACATATAATTTTCAGCTTCCCAACTTGTAATAGAAGACGGCACACGAGAAGGAAGTTGGAAGAGATTTTAGTGCCCAATATGCCATCCGTCTGTTGGAGCTGTGTATAATAGGCTACATTAGCCCACATCTGCCTCTGGGAACCTAAGTTCCTTTTCAGACCAGCTCTGTTCCAGCAAGATGCCCAGGGCACACATAAAAAAAGCAACCACCGCAGGCTTAGTCTGTGAATTTAGAGCCTAAGCTGCCTCACGCAACCATCAAATCTCACTGCTTCTGCTGTTGATGTTTTTGCCTCATCCCTTCTGATTGGTTTATAATCCATTCCACTTTGGTCCTTGTCCCAGCTAAGTGTATGTCTTCTTTCACCTGATGGAATTTCTACTGATAACCTACAAAGCCCTGTGACTGTCCATCCCTATGAGATGCCCCTGGATGTAGGCATCTTCTTTTACTTCCAACCAATTTGTTTTTACTTCTGGGGTGTGATTTGTTTACAAAAAAATCTTGATGCTGGATACAATCTACTTTTACTTTTTCAACAAGCTTAAAAGAAATCTCATTTTGACACCACCATGAAATGATGCTCTCCTAGACGTGTCTTAACATCAATGGCTGAAAATCTGATTTCTTGAAGACACAGCAGGAGAGATTCAGTCCTATTGGTGGTTCACACTGCGTGACTCATACTTTTCTCAACAAACATGCATTTTGGCTACAAATCATTGTGTGGGAACCCCGTTAATTTCTGCAAGTGAAATTTCAATTCAGTGTATTATATTATACTAAATGATGTCAGACCTAGATGAAATAAGCTTGTGGAAACAATTATCTTTTGATCCTGGTTAAATTGGAAGCTGCATTTTTTTTCATGACTGAGCATATATAATATGCTTAGACTTCATTGTTTATAAAATTTGGTGCATAAATTAGCTCTTCCTCTTATTTTAGTGTCATTCAGGCATGCCAATTTAATTCTTTCTAATTCACTCATTCATAGAATCAGTACAGAAAAGTATAAAAGACATTAATCTTAATCTCATAATAATTTGAGCAAAGGTCCTTTTGAATTTACATGTATAGGTAGTATTTTCCTTCTTTCCCTGTGACATGAAATTAAACTCAGTATGTTGGTTGGACATGTGATGGAAGAAATAAACAAAGGTTATCCCAATGCATGTAAGTACCTGGGATTCTCCAAGTGTCATCAGAACAGTGCCATTCCAGGACATGATCATATTTCTTGTCACCCTCCACCACCTGGCCCCAGCGCTCAATGAGAGTCATGCTCATATGAATACATCTCACAACCCCCTTCTGACTTCTACATCAACCACACAGAAAACTCTCATGACTGTGCTTAGATACTGAAGACTGCTGCCTCCTGCCTCTGCCCAGATCAATCTACCACTATTCCCTTGCCCCCTGTTCCTTGAGAGTGTCCTTGGGTAGGGCGCATCTAAGAAACTACAGCAGTGCTCCTTGAAACAAGGGTGCCCTGCCTCAGACTGGATCACAGATCTTGCCTACTTTCAACCTCTTTGGCTAGGCTAGAGCACAGCAAAGTGCCCAATTTCTCACTGGGTTTCCCTTTCTTACATGTCCATGTCCACGTGTCCCTTCCATATCCACAAGGACATGGAGACAAGGAGCAAGGCAATGCTAAAAGAGATCGTTTCTTATACCAGATTGAAGGGCAGCAATCAAATAGTTCTACTTATTTCCTTTGGAGGCTCTGTAACCTTTGAACTCCCAGGCACCCCTCCTCCGACACATATCAGACACACACACACACACACACACACACACACACACACACAGCTTGTGGAATAGCAGAGAGTTCACAGAAGGACACACACACAAGCTATGAGAGCAGATAATTTTGGGACCTCATATACCACCAACTCCAGAGCAGAGTTCTTGAGTGACAGTGGGAGCTGCTGCATGGACAGCCAGGGGAGAGATGACTTCAAACTTGCTATTTAATGATAGTTCATTCCCCGATTCCAACCCATGCTGTTTATGGATGGCCTGACATTACTCTCTTGCTACATTGCTTTTGTTTGGTTTTGTTTTAAAGTTTTGTTTTTATTTCACATGAAAAATATTTTAAAAAACACAAAAAAGAAATCTCTTCATACTTCTTACACCTATCTCTTGAGCCCAAGATATTACAGTTATACACATCTTATCTCTTTAGTCTAGCAGAATAACATATTTTTATTTTTTATTTTTATTTTTTTAATTTCTTTTTTTTATTTTATTCATTTTAGAGAGGAGACAGAGAGAGAGAGAGAGAGAGAGAGAGAGAGAGAGAGAGAGAGAGAAAGAGAGAAAGGGGGGAGGAGCTGGAAGCGTCAACTCCCATATGTGCCTTGACCAGACCAGTGCAGGGTTTTGAACTGGCGACCTCAGTGTTCCCAGGTCGACGCTTTATCCACTGCGCCACCACAGGTCAGGCTATTTTTAAACAATATATTATAAAATATTTCAGACACAGAGGTAAAAAGAATGATAGGGCAAACAGACAACCATCTGCCATCTATGTGACTTAAGATGCAAGATATTCTCAACACATTTGAAGACCTTTGTATCCTTCCTGACTAAAATTTTCTCTCCCCCAGAAGTAACTACTATTCCATTTTAGTGACACACATTTCTTATGCTCCTTCACCTACTTCCAGATAACTCAAAGTTGGGATTCTTGCCCTGGCACTCCTTTGCCCCAGTGTTTTCTGTTTTCAGCATAGACCTGTATAACCTCAGGGAATGGGGAAGGTATATGATCTTGATTTGCAACTAAGTACCTGGTTGCTAAGGTATCTCACCTGGTCCTCACACTTGGTCACCTCCCATGATAGAGAATGTTGAAGTGTCATTATCCCCAAACAGCCTCCTCCAGTTTTCAGTGCTTCCTCTTCTGGCCACGAGCCTTCCTGCAGGCCTCAAGGGTCCCAGCTCAGCCTCATTGAAATCGAGAATCTTTATTGAGCATGCACATGGCTTTCCTTTTCAACCAAAGTTTCACAAATTGTGCTTTGCAATTTCATCTGGAAAAACATTTTCTTTGATAAAATTATATCAGCAGCACTTACATCTATAACTTAAACTTATTGGTTACATTATTAAAATTCTCAACTTTAGGTTTTGTTTACTCAGTTTACCAGATTTATTGGTGGTATGTCAAAATATTTCACAATTGTCTTTTGGCTTGCATTTATATTACTAATAGTGTATGCTATTTGCACAGGAAATATAATGATTGTTATATTTTCATGTGGCCTATATATGTTATCAATAGGAAATGATTCTATGCATTCCATTTAATGTGTTTATGCTTGAATTCCTGTTTGATATATATATTCAGCTGTAGAAACTTACTCTTCCCCATTAGCAAGCTCCAGCTCAGGTGTCTCCCAACACTGTGTCTACATGGGATATTGGCTTTAAGGGCCAAAGAGGAGCCCAGGGAATTTGATTCTGCAGCAGGAACTTCCCAGCCTGCTATCCCAGCCTTGGTGGCTGCTTACAAAGCAGAGGGAAAGGCCCTGTGGTTGTGGGTCTTATAGTGGGTGAGTGAGAATGGCCTGGGAAGCTTGTTCAATTCAGAGTCCTGGGCCTCTACATTATAGAATTTGATTTGGTAGGTTGACATCTGCATTTTAAACACCTTCAGGTGATTTTGCCACAAGTGGTCTTCAGCTGACACAGTGAAAAACAATGCCAACAGGACCCAACTTCTTCCACTATTTGGGGATATCAGTTCTGCCAAAGCCAGGTATTTCAGTGAGGAGTGACTTTTCCCCTCATTGGAATCTCAGAAGGCTTATAGTCATTAATTTATAAGGGCAACTTTAATCTGAAAGTAGAGATTTACTTTCTGAACTGTTAATTAGGAGTCTTAGCATGTGCCTGCCATCCTTCAGACACCAACAAAATGGGAACTTGTTTTTCCCCAATAGCAAGCTCCAGCCCTGATGTCTCCCTTCAGTGTGTCTCCATGGGATATTGGCTTTGAAGGCCAAAAAGGAGCCCAGGGAATCTGATTCTGCAGCAGAAATTTCTAAAGTACAAGATACTGATAACCAACCTATTTGTCTGGGCTTTTCTGTTCCACCATTAAAATTATATTCACCAGTAAAAACAGACATAAAGCTGTATTACAATAACATCTTAACCATCTAATATACAGATAAGAATTAGTGGTAGTATGTGTGTGTTTGTGTGTGGGCATGTTCATGTGTATATGTGATGGGAGGAGGAGCCAGAGATAGATATCTAGAGAAAGAAGCTTGACTAAATTATTTGGTTATGGGAAATTTATCTTTTTTTTTTCCTTTTACACTCTACTTTTCAAATTTTCTGGAATGTACATTAAAGTTCATTTAATAATTGAATGCATACCTTCCTAGTTGTCTTAATAATAATTCTAATAAAAAAGAATTTAGTAATGTCAAGACAACTCATTCTTTTCAGAAAGCTGTTAGAAAGTTTTTGTTTGTGTTTTTTTCAATAGTGATGAAAAAGTAGGTTTCCCTAAATCTTCATAATGTATGTTCATTTGGGCCATTCAGAATACATCCTATATCTCTTCCAGAAGATACCTGTTAGCTACTTTACCTCCTTTCTGGAATCTCATCCTTAAAGATTAAGGATTTGTTTTCCACTGTAGCTCCAGTGCCCATGACAGTGCCTGATACAAATTAATGAGAGCAAATCTTTGTTGAATGAATTAAGCATAATCCAGATCTTCCATATCTTAGATGTGGTTTTCAGTCTCTCTCTTGGTTAAATTCTTTTATTTGCATTTGCTAATACCCTTAAGTTGTGGCTTTTAAGAGACCAAATATAGTCTGACTAATATCTCTCTTTGGATAATGTATCATGAATACCATTTGAGACTACATTAATTTCTTTGGCAATCACATCACACTGCAGGCAAATATTGATCTCTCTGCTAAAACCTCAATGTCATTTTCTCTTATTATAGATGCATCTGCCCACTCCTGACTCTCCACACTAGCATTTGTTGAGTTGCTCTTTTGGGACCCAGGTGTCAGAAGTTATGTAAACCTTCATTAAATTAATCTTGTTAGGTCCAAATGCAAATAGCTTTGGATCCTGATTTTTGTCTTTTATGAATTTATGTCTCTTTGCAGCTTTATGTCATAGACAAATTTAATTAGCAAGCTCTATATTTCTATTTCTTAATTTTAATTTATTTTGTTAACATGGATTCAATTGTCCCACTCAATATAACAACCTCACTCCCCCACCCCCATGTTCCCCATTATACCCCTTTTGCCCTCCTCTCCCTAACTCCCTCCCCCACTTCCCTCTGGGATTTCCTGTCCTGTTATCTGTATCTATGTGTTATGTATATCTAGTTTCACTAATCCCTTCACCTTCTCTGATCCCATCCCTTCCTTTTATCCCATTCCCTCATTCCCCTTCCCTCTGATAGCTGTCTTCTGCTCCCTGTGACCTGCGCCCCCAGCCTCCATTCTGTTCCTCAGTTCACTTTGTTCATTAGATCCCACATATAAGTGAGATCATATAATATCTTCTTTCTCTTCCTGGCTTATTTCACTTAGCATAATAATCTCCAAGTCTATCCATACCATCACAAAAGGTAAGAATTCCTTCAATATCATGGCCACGTAGTATTCCATTGTGTATATGTACTACAGCAGGGGTGCTCACAATTTTTCAGCTTGCGAGCTACTTATAAGATGACCAAGTCAAAATGATCTACCTACAATAAAAATGCAAAACATAAATTTATTTCTTCTATATTATCATTATTTAAGTTACTATAATTACTATTTAATATTGTGTATTCTTCTTTCAGCTTTCTCCTTCTCAGCTCTCTTTTTGGAGGAAAGTCAATGTCATAGTTTTTATGAACAGTCCGAAAAAGCCACTCCACATTTCCCTTCTTTGGAATAGCAATGGCACACAGACAGATGAGGCAAATGCGCTTAGAATATGACATAGTGAAAAAAATCCCCTCCCATTCTGTATGAAAGTGGTAGGTTTTAGGCTTCTTACTCGGACTAGCTACGGCACTCATTTTTATACCCTTTGTTGTATTTAGTTTAAATAAATTGAAGGCAAACCGCAGCAATGTAACTGAACAAGTTAGCATGGTTTAACGCGCATGCGTAGGGTGTCAAAAGTTCAGACGTCAGATTGGCTACCCTGTATGCCAATCAACAGAAAAATGTCTTTTTAATGTCATGCGATCTGCCCGCACTTCCTTCGCAATCAACCAGTAGATCGCGATCAACGCGTATTGAGCATGACTGTACTACAGCTTTTTAATCCACTCATCTACTGAAGGACACTTGGGCTGTTTCCAGATCTTGGCTATTGTAAACAATGATGCAGTCAACATGGCGATGCATATCTTCTTTTGAATCAGTAATTGAGTATTCTTAGGATATATTCCTAAAAGGGGGATAGTTGGGTCAAAAGGCAGTTTGATATTTTAATTTTTGAGGAATCTTCATAATGTTTTCCACAATGGCTACACCAGTCTGCATTCCCACCAGCAGTGCAGGAGGGTTCCCTTTTCTCCACATCCTCGCCAGCACTTATTCTGTGTTGTTTTGCTGATGAGCGCCATTCTGACTGGTGTGAGGTGATATCTCATTGTGGTTTTAATTTGCATTTCTCTAAGGATTAGTGATGTTGAGCATTTTTTCATATGCCTATTGGCCATCTGTATGCCCTCTTTGCAGAAATTTCTATTCATTTCTTATGCCCATTTTTTGATTGGATTGTTTTTCTTCCTGGTGTTGAGTTTTACAAGTTCTTTATAAATTTTGGTAATTAATCCCTTATCAGACGTGTTGTTGAATATGTTCTCCCATTATGTAGTTTGTCTTTTTATTCTGTTCTTGTTGTCTGTAGCTGTGCAAAAGCTTTTTAGTTTGATATAGTCCCACTTGTTTAACCTGCCTTTTATTTCACTAGCCTGTGGAGATAAATCGGCAAATATATTGCTGCGAGAGATGTCGGAGAGTTTACTGCCTATGTTTTCTTCTAAGATGATTATGGTTTCACAGCTTACATTTAAGTCTTTTATCCATTTTGAGTTTATTTTTGGGAATGGTGTAAGTTGGTGGTCTAGTTTCATTTTTTTGCAGGTAGCTGTTCAATTTTCCCAACACCATATGTTAAAGAGACTGTCTTTACTCCATTGTATACTCCTACCTCCTTTGTCAAGTATCAGTTGTCCATAAAGGTATGGCGTAATTTCTGGGTTCTCTGTTCTGTTCCATTGATCTATATGCCAGTTCTTATGCCAGTACCAGGCTATCTTGAGTACAATGGCCTTGTATGATAACTTGGTATCAGGAAGAGTAATACCTCTCGCTTTATTCTTCCTTTTCAAGATTGCTGAGACTATTTGTGTTCTTTTTTGGTTCCATATAAATTTTTGAAATATGTGTTCTGTATCTTTGAAGTATGTCATTGGTATTTTAATTGGTATTGCATTGAATTTATAAATTGCTTTGGGTAATATAGACATTTTAATGAGTTTATTCTTCCTAACCATGAGCACGGTATATGCTTCCACTTTTTGTATCTTTCTTGATTTCTTTATCAATGTTTATAATTTTCTGAGTACAAGTCTTTAATCTACTTGGTTAAATTTACTCCTAGGTACTTTATTCTTTTTAATAGTGAAGGGAATTGTTTCCTTAATTTCCTTCTCTGACAGTTCATTGTTGGTATATAAAAATGCCTCTGATTTCTGAGTATTAATTTTATATCTTGCCATCTTGCTGAATTCATTTATCAGGTCCAGTAGTTTTTTGACTGAGACTTTAGAGTTTTCTATATACAATATCATATCATCTGCAAATAATGACAGTTTTACTTCTTCTTTTCCAATTTGGATGCCTTTTATTTCTTATTCTTGTCTGATTGCTATGGCTAGGACTTCCAGAACTATGTTGAATAAGAGTGGTGAAAGGGGGCACCCCTGCTTGGTTCCTGATCTTAAGGGGATTGCTTTTAATTTTTGCCCATTTAGTATGATGTTTGCTGTGGGTTTGTCATAGATGGCCTTTATCATGTTAAGGAATGTTCCCTGTATTCCCACTTTACTGAGAGTTTTGATCATGAATGGGTGCTGGATTTTATCAAATGCCTTTTCTGCATCTATTGACATTATCATATGGTTTTTGTCCTTCCTTTTGTTTAGGTGATGAATCACATTGATTGATTTGTGAATATTGTACCAGCCTTGCCTCCCCGGAATAAATTCCACTTGATCATGGTGTATAATTTTTTTCATAAATTGCTGGATCCGGTTGGCTAATATTTTTTTGAGGATTTTAGCATCTAAATTCATCAGGGATATTGGCCTATAATTTTCTTTGTTTGTGTTGCCTTTGCCTGGTTTTGGAATCAGAATTATGCTCACCTCATAAAAGGAGCTTGGAAGTCTTCCTTCCTCTTGAATTTTTTGAAATAGCTTGAGGAGGATAGGAGTTAGTTCTTTCTTGAATATTTGGTACAATTCACTTGTGAAGCCTTCAGGCACAAGACTTTTCTTTGTTGAGAGTTTTTTTTGATCACTGTTTTCATCTCTTTTGTTGTAATAGGTCTGTTTAGGTGTTCTGATTCTTCCAGATTGATTTTTCAAAGATTGGATGTTTCAAGGAATTTGGCCATTTTCTCTAGATTGTCTAGTTTTTTGGCATACAGTTCTTCATAGTATTTTCTTACAATATTTTGTATTTCTGTTGTGTCAGTTGTATTTCTCCACTCTCATTTCTAATTTTATTTATTTGAGTCGTCTCTCTTTTTTCTTGGTGAGTCTAGGTTCATCGATTTTGTTTACTTTTTCATAGAACCAGCTCCTGGTTTTATTGATCCTCTTTATTGTTTCTTTAGCCTCTATGTCATTTATTTCTGATCTTTATTATTTCCTTCCTTCTACTACCCCTGGGCTTTACTTGCTATTCTTTTACTAGTTATTTAAATGCAGGATCAAGTTTTTTGAGCTTTTCTAGCTTCTTATGGTAGGTCTGTAATGCAATGAACTTCCCTCTCAGTACTGCTTTTGCTGTGTCCCATAAATTTTGAGTTGATGTATGCTCATTATCACTCACTTCTAGAAATTTATTTATTTCTTCTTTGATCTCATTGTTAACTCATTCATTATTTAATAACATGCTATTTAGTTTCCAAGTGTTGAGTTTTTCTGTGGTGGTTGATTTCTAGTTTCATGCCATTGTGATTAGAGAAAATGCTTGATATGATTTCAATCTTCTTAAATTTGTTGAGACCACTTTTGTGTTCTAACCTGTGGTCTATCCTAGAGAATGTACCATGAGCACTTGAAAAGAATGTATATTCTACTGCGTTAGGGTGAAAAATTCTGAAGATATCTATTAAATCCAGTTGATCTAGTGTATACTTTAAGTCTGCTGTTTCTTTGTTAATTTTCTTTCTTGAGGATCTACCTAGTGATGTTAGTGGGATATTGAAATCCCCTACTATTATAGTATTGCTATTAATCTCGCTCTATATATCCATCAAAGTCTGCTTTATGTATTTCAGTGCTCCTATATTAGGCGTGTAGATATTTATAATGGTTATATTCTTCCTGTTTGATTATTCCCTTTATCATTATGTAGTGTCTTTCTTTATCTCTTAGTATAACCTTTGTTTTAAAGTCCATTTTGTCAGATATAAGTATTGCTACACCAGATTTTTTTCATTTCCATTTGCATGAAAGATTTGTTTTTCATCATTTTACCTTCAGTCTATGTGCATTTTTTGTTTTAAGATGTGTCTCTTGTAGACAGCATATGTATGGGTCCTGTTTTTTTATCCATGCAGCTCTCCTATGTCTTTTGATTAGATCATTTAATCCATTTACATTTAAGGTTATTATTGATATGTAGTTGTTTATTGCCATTTTATTCTTTAAAGCTGTATTCCTCTTTTGCTATATCCTTTTCCCCCTTGATCTGTTTACAACAGGCCCCTTAGCATTTCTTGCAGCATTGGTTTGGTTGCAGTGAATTCCTTGAGTTTTCTTTGTCTGGGAAGCTTTTTATTTCTCCTTCAATTTTAAACGATAGCCTTGCTGGATAAATTAATCTTGGTTGTAGTTTCTTGTTCTGCATTACTTTGAATATATCTTGCCATTTTATTCTGTCCTCAAGTATTTCTGTTGAGAAGTAGGATGTCATCCTTATGGGGGCTCCTTTGTAGGTGATAGCCTTTTTTTCTCTAGCAGCTTTTTAATATTTTCTCTTTATCACTTAGCTTTTGTATTTTAACTATGATGTGTCTTGGTGTAGATTTCTTTGGGTTTCTCTTTAATGGAGTTCTCTGTGCTTCTTGAATGTGTGAGATGTTTTCCTGCCTCAATTTAAGATAATTTTTAGTTATGATTTGATTGAACAAAGTTTCTATCCCTTGTTCTTCTCTTTTTCTTCAGGAACCCCTATGATGCAAATGTTCTTTCTCTTAATGTTGTCACAGAGCTCCCTTTGAGCTTCCTCAGACTTTGAGTCTCTTTTCTTTATTCTGCTCTGCTTCAGTGCCTTTGTTTATTTTGTCCTCTAACTCACTGATTTGATCCTCAGCTTCATCCATCCTGCTTTTAATTCCTTCCATTTTGGTCTTAAGTTGTGATATTGTATTTGTCATTTCTGTTTGATTCTTTTTTATTATTTCAATTTTCTTTTCTATACTTGCTATCTCTTTTTATGTGTTCGTAATGACTATCTTTTGTTGCTCTAATGCCTTTGAACATCCCAACAATCATTATTTTAAATTCTGCATCTGATAATTGGGTTATATCTGATTCGTTCAGGTCCTTCTCTGGGGATTTCTCTTGATTCATTTGGGTTGCATTCCTCTGCCTGCCCATTTTGTCTGTGTATAAGAAGGGTTTGGCCACTGGAGTCCAATGGGTGTTGCTTTTGTGTTCCTTGGGTGTGGTCTGTCTGCAGGCCCACCACCCTTGCTGTCGCTGCCTAGGATGTTCAAATATGGACATTGCCAGCCCACTGCAGCTGTCATTGCTGTTTCAGCCTCTACTCCATGGAGGGGCTGTGTTCTTGTGCCCGGTTCTATAGCCTCAGCCTGTTTTGGCCTTTGCCCCGCCTCCATGGGTGGGGTTGCCTGCCACACACGGGCCACAAGCCTTGACACCAAAGGACAGAGGTGAGCACCTTTGCTCAGCTGCGTGTCTCAACCTGTTTCTGACCTTCGGCCCTGCCCCCACAGTCAGAGCTGGCTCATGTATCAGGCCTCAAGCCTCAGGCCTTGTGGGGCTTTGGGCTTGCTCAGCTGTGGACCTCTGCCTTTTCCTGTCTTTCACCCTGCCCCTGTGGGTAGAGCTGGCTCGCAGATAGGGCCGCAAACATAGGAGACCAGGTGAGGCTGCACACCCATATGTTCTTGCTCAGAGTTAGATCTCTTCCCATTCTCAAGCTCCAGCCCTTCCCCTGCAGGTGGGCCCACAGCCAGCCTAACTGCTTTAGCGAGTCCCCTCTGCCCCTGCTGGGCTAGACTGAACTCACACCGGGTCTGCCCAGCTTTTGCCCCTGCTGACAGAACTGCCGTTCCACATCCCGCCGCTGCCTGCCCTCCAGCCAGGTCCTGAAAGCTCCCTCCTTCTAAGCGGCTGTGCTCTGAGTGCCATGGGATAGCTTGTTTGGCTGGTGTCCTGCTTCCCTTCACTGGCATTGCTGGTTCCAGGGAAAATATTTGCTTCAGATTTGGGGAGTGACTCAGCCCAGGGGTTAGGGTGGCTGTTTCTCAAAGTGTTTCTCTCTGTGCCTCCTAGATTACACTCTCTTCCTGCTGCTCTGGTCCTCTCCTCTCTCCCCATCCCCTGGAGCCCGGGTGAGTGGTTGTGAAAGAGGTTTTCTGCGCCGTCCCTTTAAGAAGGATCCTGGGTCTGAGAAAACTATTTCTTTCTCACAAACAGTATCCTGACTTGTTTCACAGGTAAATACTGTCCATACGCCTCTTCTAGGCTCTGGGGCTGCAGGCTGGGGCTTTGTTCCTGGGGACCAGGTCCCTCCACTCTACACTAAACTCACTTCCCTCCATGCAAGTCTCTCCGGGCTGCCGTTTGCTCCAGGAAGCTGGGCAGCCCTTTCCACATTTTCCCTTTTCCTATCAGTCTCAATGTGGCTTCTTCAGTGTTCCTTGGTTGAAGAGTCCTCTTAGTTTAGTTCAAAGTTGTTTTATCCAGATGTTGGTTCTTAAAATTAAGTTGTAATCCACTTTGGTTCTTGGAGTTGGAAGTTGGTACGATTGCCTACTCCATTGCCATCTTGCCGCTCCAATCCTCTTTTTCTTTATTTCTTTTTGCCCTTTGCACTTTTTTTTCAGCAGGCCCCTTAACATTTTTTGCAGTACTGGTTTGGTTGTAATAAATTCCTTAAGCTTTTGGTTTGTTTGTTTGTTTTGGTCTGGAGAAGTTTTTATTTCTCTCTTAATTTTAAATGACAGTGTGGCTGGATAAAGATGTCTTGGTAATAGGTGCTTGTTTTGCATCACTTTGATATTTCTTGCCAATTTCTTCTGGCCTCAAGTGTTTCTGTTGGGAAGTTGGATGTCATTCTTATGGGGGCTCTTCTGTAGGTAATTGCCGAGACCAGCTCAGCCATGGGTGTGCATGAAAGGAAGGTGCTGCAGGACTGAAGAAAAAACATATACAAGATACAACATACAGAGAAGGATGAGTACAGGGGACTCCCAGCCTCTAGGACTGAGAGCCCAGATAACTGAAGCCTCATAGAATTTATTGGTCTCTTTGCTCATTAGGTAAATTAACAGAGCCTGGATTCAGGTGCATAGAATGGTAGTTAACTAATGTCTTTCAGGTATGTAAGAAAAGGCCATAGGGATCAACTGTTTTTCCTTTAAACAATCTTTTCTAGTGCTTGCAAGGACGGCATTCTGCCCCTGAAGGAGCTGGTGTTCCAAAGTTCGCACAAAAGACTTGTCTCTGGACCACAGTCTAAACCCCAGCCATTTTCCCACAGGTAATAAACTGCTTCTCTCTTGCAGCTTTTAGTGTTGTTTCTTTGTCTCTTTAACTTTGGCATTTTAATTATGATGTGTCTTGGTGTAGGCTCCTTGGGTTCCTCTTTAATGGGACTTCTAGAACTTGTGTGACTTTTTTCTTCATCAATTTATGGAAAATTTCACCTATGATTTCTTCAAACAGGTTCTATATCCTTTGTTTGTTCTCTTCTCCTTCAGAAACCCCTATGATGCAGATGTTGTTTCTCTTCATATTGCCACAGAGCTCTCTTAGAGTTTCCTCAGTATTTTGAGCCTCTTTTCTTTTTGCTGGTCTGTTTCTGTGCTTCTTGTCTTCTAAGTCACTGATTTGATCCTCTGCTTCATCCAGCCTGCTGTTGATTCCTTCTAGTGCAGTCTTCATTTCTGATATTGTATTTGTTGTTTCTGACTGATTCTTTTTATGATTTCAATGTCTTTTTTGATGCTTTCTATCTCTTTATTTAAGGTCTCATTAAGACCATCCATTGTTGCTCTAAGATCCTTGAGCATTCTAAAATTATTATTTTAACCTCTGCATCTGGTAGTTTGGTTACTTCCATTTCACTTAGTTCTTTTTCTGGAGATTTTTCTTATTGAATCATTTGGGTTGCATTTCTCTCTCTGCCCATTTTGTCTGTGTATTAGGTAGTGCTGTTTGACTTTGAAATTTTTGTGGTGTCTTTATGAGGAAGATAGGCTCAGTGGCACTGACCTCCAGGCCACCTGGTTTTCTTGGTATAGAAATGCTTCTTGAGGGTAGTATTTTTTCTCCTTTTGTATGTGAGTAATGAATGTAGTTAGTCCTTTTATGGGTATGGTTATCCCGTCAGGCTGGATGGCCTTAAGGGTCAACCTTGATCATGTGTATTACATACTGTGCAATGTCTGTCCTATTGGGCATATCAGTTTCTGGTGCCTACTAAACTTTTTCTTTGGGTGTGCCACTTATGTAGCTAGCTGAGTCTAGGGTTGGTGCTGTCTGCTACCTATTACTAGTTGTATTGGTTCTAGATCTTCTTGGGTTGCCATGAGCCATTGTTTGTAACCTTCTGTGGGTTACCTGTCTAAAGCTACCATTCTTTTTACTGTTTGTGTCTGAGTTTTCTGTTTGTGCCTGGGTAGTGTGGGAGAGGCCAACCTGTGTATAAGGATCAGCTTCCTTCTGCTTAGAGATGACAGCAGCTCTATAAAATCCTCAAGCTCCGTAAGATTTGCCTCCACTTTTCAGCTGCTCCATCTCTTCTTGCAGCTGCCTGGTATTTCAACAGTCTTTTGTAGGAAGACTGTAGTGTGTGCTCAGGCTGGCCTCACCCAACCAACCTTTCTACAGGTTGCAAGCTTGTTGGGTTAGGGCAGCTGAGGTTGGGAATACATGTTAGTGGGACCCCCCCCCCCCTACTTCAAGGGTGTCTTGGAGTAGGGAATGTGGCCCCTACTCCAGAGCTTAATCCCTCAGCCCCTGTGGGATACTCAAATCTTATTTCTCCCCAACAAGGTAAGCAGCAGGTTCAGATCAAGTGGGCTGACAGTCCCTGCTGCAGAAGTTCTTACATCTGGTGAGACTTTAGTCTCAGGAAGAAAGAGTGAGAGAACCCTCTCCTGAGGCTGACTGTGCTCCCCTAGAAAGAGGCTAAGCCTCTTGACCAGACCCAACAATAGGCTCATAGGGACCCACACTTTAAATGTCCATGCTCCTGGCCTCTCTTGTGGAATCTAGCCCAGCAGGGCTGGATATCCAGCACTCAGGCCAGCTGACTGTGGAGCTCCACCTGATCCAGTGCACATGAGCTACTGTGCTGGTGCTGATCACAGAGAACAGAACTCATTTCAGTTGGGCAAGGTGTGAGGAGTCCTTCCTTAGGATGCCATTTCAGCAAGGGTTGTTAGGTCCTGAATCAATGCTCCTTGTAGCTTGCCACTGGATATGCCAGCCCTGAGCCTCGCTGGAGGGAAACCGGCCTAGACCAGTGCGAGGCACTGCCTATGAATGACCCTCAGAAACTTTCTTGGAGCTACAAGCAATCCAGAGTTTGTGGCTGCCTCTGCTGGGCCCAGGTGCACATGGAAATACCAAGCTGCACACCTAGGCTGGCTTTTATCTACATGGCCTAGGGGAAGGTCCACTTAAAAGGCCAAGGTTCCCTGAATCCCACCTCCTGCAGCTTCTGTCTACTGGCTGATTTTTGGGCTTGGCCACTGAAAAAACCTCTGGTAGAGTCTAGAACCTGTGGCAATTCAGGGATTAAGAAGGGTGGTGGGTGTGGCTCCTCCCCTCAGTTCCAGGTGTCAGTCTGTCCAGCCTTTTTCAACAGATCTCAGTATGGTGTGGCCTCTGAGACCCAGAGGTGTGGTCTGCCCACAGTCCCGACAGTTTCTACTGAGTATCTTGTGAGGCAGAAGCATCAGTTTTAGACTTGGGAGCATGGTGGGGAAAGTTTCTGCCTCAACACCAGAAAACTGAGTCATTGACATGCCCCTTGCTTCCTGACTTCTCAGCATGACCTAGTTTCCATGATTGGGGCAGGAGAGACTCCCACAGGGCAGAGCAGTTGCTTTTCCCCAGGCTGATGATACTCAGAAAGGACTGCTCCACCCAAAAAAGATGGCAATTGCAGTATTGGAGAATGACTCAGCACAAGGGTTCTGGTGGCTGTCCTCCACAGTGTCTCTCCCTGGGCCTCCAACTTTACATTCTCTTCACACAACTCTGGTCCTCTCAGCTCTCCCCTGCCAGAGCCCTGGGTAAGTGGCTGTGAGCAAGACTTTCTGGGCTGGCCCTTTAAGATAGAGCCTGCATCTCTGAGAGCTCTTTCTCTTTCTCGTAGACAGAAACCCAGCTCTTTTCACCAAGTGCTGACTGGGCGCCTCCTCTAGGCTCTGGGGCTGTAGACTAGAGATCCAGGCCTGGGGCTAAGGACTCACACCTCCCAGGCAACCTTCCCCACAGTGAGAGCCCCTCCAGACCCTCAGCCGCTGCTTGCTCCTGGGACCAGGGCAGCCTTTTCGCGTCTCCACCCTTCCTATCAGTCTTGGTTTGGCTTCTTCTGTGATCCTTGCTTATAGATTCCTCTTTGTTTAGTCCAAAATTGGTTTTTTAAGATGATTGTTCTTAAATTAAGTTGTAATCCAATTTGGTCCTGGGAGGTGGTAGTTGGAATGTCTGCCTACTCCATCGCCATCTTAGACTCCCCCAAGTTCTATATTTCTTAACCTCAGCTATGGGCAGGTTTCTATAGCTATAGGAAATACACCTCCAAGCTGAAGTTGAGCCTATTGCCATTTGGAGGAAACTCTCAAATTACAAATTATTTTATTTTTACTCAATACTTTTCCACTTTATCCACTGGGTTATCAGAGGAGATTATGTCATATATCTTGTTGGGGCTTAAATATATATTTGCTGTATAGCTATGGACGACGTAATCCAATTTATTCCAGTAGTCGGTTCCTTTCTTTGAGAATAAAATATAACAGGAAAATCACATTTTAATTCCATATTCAGGAAGAGAACTATTTTCCTAACTGCTCCACGATCTGCCTGGTGACTGTGGTCTTCAGCCCTGTCTTTGGTGGACCTCTGCATTATTGTCTGCTTTGGGCATTTTCTGCATAATCAGCTTTTGAATTGTTGGCGTCTCTAGGACTCTTTACAAGTTTGATTCCTTTTTCTTCTTCACACCCTAAGTACTGCTACTAATACAGCAGTAAGCTCCATCAGGATCATCTTTAAAATACATAAAAAATATGACTTTTTTAACATTACTGCACTGCTGTGACTCCTGTCCTAACCACCTCTTCTCTCACTGAACAAATACAATAGCCTCTTAGCCAGTCTCCTTCTTACCTCTTACCTCTCTCCCCTGCAGTCCCTCTGCCACATGGTGGCAAAGAGATAAAATTGAGTCACTTCTCTGCTTAAAGTAAAAATCAAAGTGTTTGCTATGTCCTAAAAAGCCTCACATGATTTTTGCCTGATTATTACTTTAGAAGTTTCTCCCTAGCCTCCTTCTGGTCCCCATGTTCTAGTTAGTTGGCTCTTCTTTCTGCTCCTCAGCTATACTAAGCATGTTTCCCTTCTCATGATCTTTGCATGTGCCATGTAGAACTCTTTTTCAAAGATCATTAAATCTCTTAATGACTAGCATTTAGCTACAAAAAGGCTGCTTTTTAGAATTATCATTGTCTTTCTCCTAGGCCCAATTAAATTCTTAGCAATACATCATCTTGCCATTCATTTTATAAGGAGAAAAATGGCAATGTGGCAGTTTTGATCTTATAGTTAACATAATCCCTGTCCTTATTTGGGGGGCATGATACTCTCTTTAAGCTAAATAGGTAGGTAGGTAGACAGAAATCTATCTATCATCTATCTATCTATCAATCATCTATTTTAAAGAGAGAAAGACAGTTCGACAGGAAGGGAGAGAGACAAGAAATATCAACTCATAATTGCAGCACCTTAGTGGTTCATTGATTGCTTTCTCATATGTGCCTTGACCTGGCGGCTCCAGCTGAGCCAGTGACCCCTTGCTCAAGCCAGTGACCTTGAGCTTCAAGCCAGTGACCATGAGGTCATGTCTATGACCTCATACTCAAACCTGAGATCTCAGGTTTTGAACCTGGGTCCTCAGCATCCCAGTCAGATGCTTTATACAGTGAGCTACTGCCTGGTCAGGTGATAATTATTTTTTTAAAGAATTGAATTTATTTTCCATGCTCTTGATGCACCTTCATCTAGCCGTAGTGATTACCAACCATAGGCCTTCACCTCTTGAAGAAGGAGTTCTCTATTGTAATATTAAAACTTAGATTCTAGCTGGCATTTTAAAATTATTAAATATAAATAATGTTTATATTACTAAAGATAAAATCTCACAAAATGAAGTTGGCCTTTTTCCATTGGAGGAGGCACTATGTATAGCTTGATCTACCATCTATGAAACTCTGTTAGTGACTTGGGTATAACTCAAGTAAATCATCGAACTCTGAAGCTAAAACCATTATGACCATGAACACACATACTAGACTGTTCTGAGATGTGCCTGCGACCAGCTTCCTTTGTCATTTGTAAGCCAAATGAGTCCTGAATAAAAAGTTCAGCAGCCAGACTGTGCATGGGAGGACTGCTGGCTGCTTTGGAGTTATGCCTCCTTTTTACTATATATTCTGTTTGGGGGATCTTTTCTTCCAACTCTGCACCTACCACAATGTTATGTAATATAGACTGTAAGCACCAGGTATAGTGTCTGGAACAGGGGTTGGGAACCTATGGCTTGCAAGCCAGATGTGGCTCTTTTGATAGCTGCATCTAGCTTGCAGAGAAATCTTTAAAAAATAATAATAATATCATTAAAAATATAAAACATTTTCATGTATTACAATCCATTCATTTCCCACCGCTCATGATCATGGTTGCGGGAGGCTGGAGCCAATCACAGCTATCCTCCAGTACAACACCAAATTTTTATTGGATAATGCATAATGTACATGGGTCATTGTGAGGTCAGGAAGTAAACTTTCTTCCTTTTAATCAAGTAGTCAGCTAGCTAATTGCAGAAATCCTTTTGACGAAGAAGATGGCTAAGAGAAAAAAAGATGAGGAGTATTGTACTTTTTAGCAGTAATGGACAGATAAATTCACCTTTGTGGAGAGAGCAGGTTCTGCAGTGTGTCTAATATGCAATGATAAAATTGCATCGATGAAACGGTCAAACATAAAGCGGCACTTTGACACACACCATACTACATTTGCATCGAAATATCCAGCGGGGGACAGCAGGAATAAAGCATGTCAAGAGCTACCATGCAGAGTGCAAGCTAGTCAGCAGCAACTCCATGTTTGGACCCAACAAGGTGACTGGAATTCGGCTAGCTTTGCTGGTGCTTTAGCAATTATGAGAAACAGAAAGCCATTCACAGATGGGGAGTATGCCAAAACATTCATGCTTGATGTTGCCAATGAACTTTTATGACGACTTTTCAGATAGAGATAAGTTAATCAAACGAATAAAAGACATGCCTCTGTCGGCAAGAACTGTTCATGATCGTACCATCATGATGGCAAATCAAATTGAGGTAACACGAGTGAAGGATATAAATGCAGCACCATTCTTTTCTCTTGCTTGGATGAGTCAACAGATGTAAGCCTTTTATCCCAGTTCAGCATGAATGCAAGGTATGCTGTCAGTGACACACTATGTGAGGAAAGTATTGCTGTTTTGCCTATGAAAGAGACAACAAGAGGGAAGGATTTAGTCCAGTCTTTCACTGAGTTTGCTAAAGAAAAAAGTCTACCGATGGATAAACTTATTTCAGTGTGTACTGATGGCTCTCCGTGCATGGTGGGGAAAAACAGAGGATTTGTAGCACTTCTTTGTGAACACAGAGAGACCCATCCTAAGTTTTCACTGCATCCTACATCAGGAGGCACTTTGAGTTCAGATGTGTGGCAAGCTGAGCAGCTTGGTGAAGTGATGTCGCTGGTCATTCGGGTGGTCAACTTTATTGTTGCCCAAGCTTTAAATGATTGTCAGTTTAAAACACTGCTGGATGAAGTTGGGATTAATTATCCTGGATTGCTTCTGCACAGCAATGTGTGTTGGTTGTCAAGAGGGAAGGTGCTCAGCCATTTTTCAGCTTATCTGAGCGAAATTTGGACTTCTCTTGAAATGAAAAAATGTTGAGCATCCTGAGTTAGCTAACACTGAGTGGCTCCTGAAGTTCTGCTATCTTGTGGACATGACTGAACATCTGAACCAGCTCAATGTGAAAATGTAAGGCGTTGGAAATACAGTCTTATTCTTTCAACAAGCAGTATTTGCATTTGAAAACAACCTGGAACTCTTCATCGCTGACATTGAAACAGGTTGTTTACTACACTTTGAAAAACTGGGAAAGTTTAAAGATGGATGTACAGCAAGTGACCCTGCTCAACATCTTGATCTCCAGCAGCTAGCTGGCTTCACATCTAATCTTCTACAGTCATTCAAAGCGCACTTTGGAGAATTTTGTGAGTGCACTCGTCTTTTTAAGTTCATCACCCATCCACATGAGGATGCAGTGGACAGTGCTGAGTTATATCCCCGATGTCTCCATCAGAGATTTTGAGCTACAAGCTGCTGACATGAAGGCCTCAGACATGTGGGTGAATAAGTTCAAGTCACTGAATGAAGATTTGGAAAGACTTGCACGACAGCAAGCAGAGTTGGCGAGCAAACACAAGTGGGGAGAAATGAAAACACTTCAACTCACGGACCAGCTGATTGTCAAAACTTGGAATGCGCTTCCCATCACATACCACACACTGAAGCATGTGAGTATTGCTGCACTGACAATGTTTGGTTCTACGTATGCATGTGAGCAGTCTTTCTCACATCTAAAGAATGTTAAGACCAACCTACGATCACGTTTAACAGATGGAAGTCTCAACGCCTGCATGAAGCTTAATCTCAATATGTATCAACCAGACAACAAACCCATCAGCAAAACCATGCAGCACCAGAAGTCGCATTAATGGTAAGAAGTACTTTATTCATCATTGGTTAGCAACAGCATAACAATATTATTAAAAAGAATTCAGAGACTTATTGTACTTATAAAAGTGTTGGTCTTAATCAAAAAACAGGCAAAAGAAATGAATAGACACTTCTCCAAAGAGGACATACAGATGGCCAATAGGCATATGAAAAAATGCTCAACATCACTAATCATTAGAGGAATGCAAATTAAAACCACAATGAGATATCACCTCACACCAGTCAGAATGGCACTCATCAGCAAAACAACACAGAAAAGTGCTGGTGAGGATGTGGAGAAAAAGGAACCCTCCTGCACTGCTGGTGGGAATGCAGACTGGTGCAGCCACTGTGGAAAACAATATAGAGATTCCTCAAAAAATTAAAAATCGAACTGCCTTTTGACCCAGCTATCCCACTTTTAGGAATATACCCTAAGAACACCATAGCACTGTTCGAAAAGAAGAAATGCGCCCCCATGTTCGTGGCAGCATTGTTCACAATAGCGAAGATCTAGAAACAGCCCAAGTGTCCGTCAGAGGACGAATGGATTAAAAAGCTTTGGTACATATATACTATGGAACTCTACTCAGCCATAAGAAATGATGACATCGGAACATTTACAACAAAATGGATGAACCTTGATAACATTATACGAAGTGAAATAAGTAAAACAGAAAAAAACTGAGAACAGCATGATTTCATACATAGGTGGGACATAAAAGTGAGACTATGGAGACATAGACAAGAGTTTGGTGGTTATGGGATGGGGGGAAGGAGGAGAGGGTGGGAGAGGGGGGAGGGGAGGGGCACAAAGAAAACCAAATAGAAGGTGACAGAGGACAATTTGACTTTAGGTGATGTGCATGCAACATAATTGAATGATAAGATAACCTGGAGATGTTTTCTTTGAACATATGTACCCTGATTTATTAATGTCACCCCATTAAAATGAATAAATGCCGGAAAAAAAGTGTTGGTCTTACATAAAATGCACACATTTACTTGTATTAGTGTTAAACATATTGTATGGCTCTCACGAAATTATATTTTAAAATATGTGGCGTTCATGACTCTCTCAGCCAGAAGGGTTTCCGACCTTTGGTCTGGAATGTTGTCATATCTGGCATGTTCTGATACCTGGCTAAAGGTTCTGGTCATTAATTCCAATTTTTTCGTGAATGGGGTTAGGGATCCTCACACAAACAAGCAATTCTCCAACACTAGGTGGGTGTTCTACAATTCAAATAAATTCTGATGCTATCTTTCTGGGCATAGCATCAGATGTAACAGGTTAAGGGCTCAGTCCTACAAAACTGCTCTTCCCCTCAACATCAGACACCAGTCACAAACTGATGTTGTCACCTGTGTAATTTACCAACTGGGTATAGATTGAAGGTTGCCACAACTTCCTCCTTGTGAGACAGGCTAGTTAGCCAGGACAAGTGGAATAGGGAAACTGGGACAGGTAGTTAAACTACCAAACAGTTTACAGCCATCTAATAAATCACAAAATCCTATTTTCCCTAACCAGGGACATTTAAGCATAAGTGGTTTACAGTTCTCCTCCCCAATCAGAGAACAAATAGCTTAAATCACCCTACTCAAGGAGAAAAATAGCAGAAATTCAACTACTGCCATTTGCCAACTACGTCCAAGGACAGATAAAGTAAAGGGAATAAATCTCATTTGGGCACATCAGCATAAGGCTGATGAATATTCTACTGAGATCCTCCCCTAAACACCTAGCCTTGAAAACCCTCAAGACAAGGACCCAGGATACATTCTCCCTCTCTGGAGCACGTCCATGCTTTTCTTCCCTCTCAGGCGTAAATCTCCTAAACTTAAAGGGTCCCCACAGGACTTGCAACCAGGGGAGTAATGGGTAGTGGCAGCTTCTCTTGGGCTAACCCCCTGAACCTGCCTCTAAAGCCCCTTTTCTCTGACTTTTCAGTGAGCTAGCAGCCCCACCTAGGCTCTAAGCGCTTCCTTGTTTCACTCTCTACACCTTCAAAAAATGTACCCTCAAAATTATCTGGACTCCTGTTATGAAATCTTTCCTGCATGAAGTCAAGAAGAAGGCAGACACGCTCTGGGCCCAGTTCCTGTCTGGTGACACTTGGGTTTGATTAATTTACTAGAATGGCTCACAGAACTCAGGAAACTTGTTCACTTATATCGATGTAAGAACTGTCTAAAGTTGTAGAGAATTTTTATAAGAATCAAACTGATGATACATGCTGGGACTCAAGATCTCAAATCCTCTCGAGAATAACAGTTTTCAGTTTATTTTATGCATTTGAAATTGAGGAGACTGAAGGAAGATTACATGAAGGTGGGAAAGCAAGGCAGTGAACAGATTTATAAAAGTTAAGATTATGTGCTCTCTTGCACACTCGAGCAGGAGGGGTTAGACAGGGTCTGAAATAGGGCATTTCAAAGTTGCTTTAACCCAGATGCACAGAAACAAAGGACAGGGTTTGCTTAAGTAAAGATAAGCCTTTTAGTAAAGAAATTACATGCTTGGAGCAGGACTGCCAATCATGACCTACCCAGTTAGAAATTTATGAACCCCTTTACTTCCTCCACACTCACTTAATTGCCTATTTGTCATAAAAGAATATAACTCAGGGCCAGCAACAGGCAGATTAAAACGAGGCACAGAACAAGGAATGTGGGAAAGGGCGGGAGCTTCCTGCCCTCTCTGAGTCACCGCTGTCCCCACCCCTCCACCTGTTCACCAGCTCAGAGGCTCTCCCGAGTGGATATTTATGGAGGCTTCAGTGATTAAATCATTGCTCATCTGCAAAAGATTTAACCTCCAGCTCCTCCCGCTCCCCAGAGGTTGAGGCGTGGAACTGAAATTTCCAACCATCCAATCACAGGTTTGTTTTCACCGGCAACCATTCCAGTCCTTAGGTAACCTAGGAGCTTGCCAAAAGTCACTTTACTAACATAACAAAAGGTATCTCATCTTCTTCACTATTCAGAAAATTCCAAGTGTTTTAGAAGCTCTGGGCTTCTAAATGAGACTAAGGCCAAACATGTATTTCTTCTTATAAATCACGGTCTCACATTGGGCAATATTTCTGCTTTTATTTTAGGGATCTTAGGGTCCAATTTTGTGCATATACTCTGAATGACAAGCATGTGAATTATTCATGGTAAAAACAACATGTTTATAAATAATTATACACACACACCTATAGGAAAAAATGAAAAAACATTGAAATAGTTCTTATTCTTAAGTTTCTCTGGGACATTTTTATTACCCTTCTAGAACTCATACGAGGTTGTAGATAGAAAGTTCCACTCATCAAGCTGACAGCTGTTAAAGAGCACTATTCGACAAGTCAACGTCTGGTGATGCTTCTATATGTTGGAGTATCCCGCTAAACCTGTGGCTGTTCTTGTCTGGTTTTCCCTTCCTTTTCCTTCTTCTTTTACTCCTAGGCTGACCAGGTGTGCTTGGCTGAATAACAGTCCTCCAAAAATGTCTATCTCCTAATTTCCAGAACCTGTGAATATGTATGTAACTTTACTTAAAAAAAAAAGGGACTTTGCAGACATGATAACATTAAGGATTTTGAGATGGGGAGATAATCCTGGATTGTTTGAGTAGGCCTATGCAACTCTAAGGGTCTACGTAAAAAGAAGTAGGAGGGTCAAAGACAGAGGTAATGTGATAATGTAAGCACAGAAAGAAAGCAGGAGAGAGAGAGAGAGGGAATATGCCACTGGCTTTGAAGATGGAGGAAGAGGCCACAAACCAAGGAATGTAAGCAGCCTCTAGAAACAGCAGAGTTCTTCCTTGAGCCTCCAGAAGGAATGCAGTCTTGACAGTACACTTTAAGCTTCTTACCTGCAGAATTATAAGATAATATTCTGCTCACAAAATTTAGGAAATATTATATACTGCAACGTTTGTGAGCAGTATATATTCATGTTGCTTTGAGCCACTGAGTTTGCAATAATTTGTTAGAGCAACAAGAAGAAATTAACACACAGGCTCTCTGGGAAGCCAAAGAAAGTGTTTTTGATTAGCTTTGCACCCTGCAGCTTGTGAAACATACATATACACAAATAAACTTTCTATTTTTGTAGAGTTTTACTGCCAGTAATTAGACAGAAACCAGCCACATATAAAACTTGAGTATTCTTGGAGTTGTGAGGAGGGGTAGATGGAGTCTATCTGTGTTCCTCTGGACAATGCTTACCATGTACAAGTAACACTAGACTGATGATTGCCAGGAATTCCAGAATGCACAAAGAGCATTGTCACTAGTAATTGGTGTGTAGATGGCATATGGAATAATCGACTAAGTTTCTGCTCTGTCCATTTTTAGAGTACCTGATGACAGAGAAGGAGTAAAGACTTTAAAAAACTGATATAAAATCCTCACCAAAGACAAAGCTTGGAATATGTTACCTTTATTCCCATCTAATAAAAAGACTTCCCGTGGGAAAGGAACAAAGTAAGCCATCTATTGCGAGAGTAAAGTTCCAACACTTGTCCACTTATTTCTCCTTTGATATTTTGCTTCCAGAATATTTAGTTTTAATATCTAGGTTCTAGAACTCAAGTCATAGCATGTTGTTGAATAGATCCAGATAGGGTGAGAGAAACAGCCTAGAAATGAAGAAGCAGCTGCTAGATATGTAAAATAGCAGATCAGAAGTTACCCACTCATTCAAATTAAGGTGCATTAATTTCTCCAGAGGCTGACGTGACGCCTTGTTTAGGTGGAGTGAGCAAAATGAAGCTATTGTGTAATTCATCACTGAGATTACTGCATATCACTTCCATTTCTCCTGGGGCCTTGCCCTAAGTAAGCAAATTTTGTTAGTTCTACCCAGAGGATTGGCTTTTGCTTGCTTTATTTCTATTTAAGTGCAGAGCTAAATCCAAGTCCTGTGCTGATATGATTGCCAGTGTCCTCAGAGTGGGATTTAATTCCTCAGTGCATTGGAATATGTCCAAGTTGTCCTGATGGTGCTGAGCCTAGACGGATGTAAATGGCAAGACCAATTAAGGAACTCATCAATCAGTTAATAAGCACTAATTAAATAATTATAGAACACAGGGTTTAGCATTATGGGAGACATAAATACAGTGTGTCCGTAAAGTCATTGTGTACTTTTGACTGGTCACAGGAAAGCAACAAAAGACAATAGAAATGTGAAATCTGCACCAAATAAAAGGAAAACCCTCCCAGTTTCTGTAGGATGATGTGGCAGCATGTGCGCATGCGCAGATGATGACGTAACACCATGTATACAGCGGAGCAGCCCACGGCCATGCCAGTTGAGATGTGGATAGTACAGAGGAAAGTTCAGTGTGTTCTGTGGCTTGCTAAATTCGAATTCGTGACCAAAGTGCAACATGAATATCGGCGTATTTATAACAAAGCGCCACCACATAGGAATAACATTACTGGGTGGGATAAGCAGTTGAAGGAAAGTGTCAGTTTGGTGGAGAAACCCCATTCTGGTAGGCCATCAGTCAGTGATGAGTCTGTAGAGGCTATACGGGATAGCTACCTAAGGAGCCCTAAAAAGTCTGTGCGTGCGTGTGCTCGACAATTATACCTAAGCAGTTCATAAGGTATTAAAGAAATGTCTCTGTTTTACAGGGTACAAATTGTGGCTGTTGCACATTATCAAATCTGTGGATAGACCCACACGATGCGCGATCTTCATGAGATCAACAATGATGCAAGATTTTTGCAGAAGATTGTGTTTAGTGATGAGGCGACCTTCCATATCTGTGGACATGTTCATCACCATAACGTCCGAATATGGGCTGCTGAACATCCTCATGCCTACAATGAGTACGAATGTAACACCCCTAAAGTGAACGTGTGGCCTGATGCATGATAATGTGATAGGCCTATTTTTTTTCGCAGAGCAGTCTGTGACGGCTAACACCTATCTTGACATGTTGGAATTGTATGCAGTGCCACAATTTCCAGAATGTGTCATCTTTCAACAGGATGCACTCCTCCACACTACGCCACCATTGTTCAAGAGTTTCTGGATAGAAGATTCCCCCGGCGGTGGATAGGCAAGGGTTCTGTCAAGCCACGGTCACCACTATCCCCGGATCTGACGCCCTTAGACTTTTACTTTTGGGGTTATGTGAAGCAACATGTGTACATTGAACGTATCAATGACATTAATCACTTAAAACAGAGAATCACAGATGTTATTCACTCTGTTACACCAGACATCCTTACCCATTTGTGGCAAGAACTTCACTACCGTTTGGATGTGTGTAGGGCAACAAATGGAGCCCACATAGAACTGCACAGAATAGGTATGAAACTGGGAGAGTTTTCCTTTTATTTGGTGCGGATTTCACATTTCTATCATCTTTTGTTGCTTTCCTGTGACCGGTCAAAAGTGCACCATGACTTTACAGACACACTGTATACATAAGCACTGATTCCTGTCGTTAAATTATTTAAGAAATACTGAAAGATCTTTTAAAAAGTGAAAATACTGAAAGATCTTTTAAAAAGTGAAAATAAGCAGGGAGGCAGGGAGGCAGGGAGGCAGGGAGGCAGACTCCTGCATGCACCCAACCGAGATCCACCTGGCATGCTCACTAGGAGGCAATGCTCTGCCCATCTGGGGCATTGCTCTGTTGCAACTAAAGCCATTCTAGCACCTGAGGTGGAGTACATGGAGCCATTCTCAGTGCCTGGGCTAACTTTGCTCTAATGGAACCTTGGCTGCGGGAGAAGAAGAGAGAGACAGAGAAAGGAGAGGGGGAAGGGTGGAAAAGAAGATATGAGCTTCTGCATGCCCTGGCCAAGAATCGAACCTGGGACATCCACATGCCCAGCCGACGCTCTACCACTGAGCCAACCAGCCAGGGCCTGAAAGGTTTTTAATCTTATTGATCTCCCCCCCTGCCCATCATACCTCACTCTACCAATATTAACCACCTATAGTATTTTCAAGTTCATTACAGGTACTCCTATCCCCAGAAGCAGATAAAGGTTGGTTGAGGCCCCAGGTGCAGAAGAAAATATTGGACCCCTTAAAAAAAGAGAGAGAGACAGAAAAAATAAAAATACATGTTGACCATATTTTTAAATAAATAAAAAATATTATGTACTATTAATGTTAAAATTGCACACATGACACCAAACTTGGTGTCATTAGAAAATGTATAATGCTGGGGTTTTGTGAGAGCTTCAGAAGTCGGGGCCCAGGGCACGCGCCTAGTGTGCCTGTGTTAAACCAGCCTCTGCCTGTTCCTGAGAGGGCTCTGGAATCATGTGTAGTGCTCATGATAACTTGAGTGACAGTTGCATAACTCTATTGGCATAGAGACACAATTTCACCTTGTACCACTAACTTGTGGACTCTTCATCCAATTGGCCCTCTAACCCAGTTCCTAAGCTTTAATTTTACTTGTTTGTTCCTATATCTACAATAATAGGACCCCATCCTCGAAACCCAGCCCAGTTAGTGAGAGGCCTGATGGCATTTGCCCTAGCACTAGTGTAGGGTTTCTCCATCTGACATTATAAACAATTAGGGTAGGACAATTTTTTTTGTTGTGAGAGACTGTCCTGTGCATTGCTGGATGCTTTAGCAGCATCCTGACCTCTATTCACTATCTAACCATTAGAACCCATCTCCTCCCTTCTTGGTTATAACAAGCAAAAGTATTTTTTCTAGACATTGCCAAATTTTGTGTGTAGGAGGGGGGGAAAATCACCCTCAGTTGAGAAGCCTTGCTGTAGACCCTCCCTCATATCTATCCATTGACTCGGAAAGTCAATGAGCTATGAGTCCGTGACTATAATCATGAACTTCTGACCCTTTTATTTCTCCCATACTAGAATAGGCATTTGATATTTGTTTTCCAAATGCCTGAGAGCCTCAGTACCTTTATCCTTAAGTCAAGGACCCCTGGAGATAGATGCTGGCTAGAATTAGACTCAGTTGGGCAACATCCATTAGAGTTGAACTTTTGATCAGCTAGCTGTCTGATCATGTCTCTTACACAAGTTGGCCTGTCCTTCCCACTTCTTCCACCCCCACCCTGTAGAATGGGCTTGCACTTCCTGACAACTAAGAACTCTCAGTAAGCCTTGAAATGTTTTAATGGCAAACATAAAATCACAGGAAGATCCCTAACATTATAAATTACAGTAAATTCAGAATAAAAGATGGCTACCATTAACTGGGATAATTGTGGAGCATTTGTAACTTGATTTGGACTTTAAAGAAAGGGATGATTTGAAGAAGTAAAAGTGATAGAGGGAATGCTTAATTCTAAGTGTTTAATGTGGAAATATGAGCAGTACAGAAAGTTGGGAAAAACATAGTATACTTTGGAGGACCAATGTTATGAGGAAGTGACCCAGATAGGAATAGGAAGGAACCAATCAAGATGCTCAGGTTTAAAAATATATCAGACATTTTTCAACAATAGTGTAAAGATCTGCCTATCTGGAGTGACTATTAAGTAAATATATATATATATATATATATATATATATATATATATATATATGCCTTAGAAGATGCAGCAGAGCAATTTCTCATATTCTGGATTTCACCAATGACTCCTCTTGATAAGGTAACAACACTTTCTGTTTGCCCAAGACTGTGGGGTTGCCTGGGATGTGAGACTTATGGTTCAAAACCAGGGACAATTGGTAATGCTAAATGTAATGTTCTCTTCTGTCCTCTGTATTTCCTCTGAATTGAGTGTTAGAAATGAAGGCTGATAAGATTTATACTGTTTTATGACAAGACTATTACAGAGGGGGTGTTGGGTTCTTTCGCCAGAAGACACATAATGTTTGTGTGTCTCTTGAATTTTGTCACAGTTACTGATATTTAATACCTAAGTTAATTCATTTTAGACTATTAGTATATTGTAATTTATTATCCTGTCTTATTTATTAGTAAAGTACTTCTACAAAGAGAAATTTTCCCCATCTACTATTTGATTCTTTTATTTACCAATTTTCCAAAATAATATGTTGATTTTCAAGTTTTCTTTAAGGTTAGCTTATTAGATTTATTTTATATGCTTATGAATTCATGATTTAAAAAACATTAAAAGTGTTTTAATCCATTGAAGTTATTTTCCTTTGGATATTCAATTTGTCCCATCTTTGATGACTTTGATAAATCAGAGCACATATGTTCAGAGAAAACATCTCCAGGTTATTTTGACATTTGATTATATTGCATACCCATCACCCAAAGTCAAATTGTCCACTGTCACCTTCTATCTGGTTTTCTTTGTGCCCCACCCCTCCCCTAATCCTCTCCCTCCCCACCCCCACCCCAGGTTGCCAGCACACTCTTGTCCATGTCTCTGAGTCTCATTTTTATGTCTCATCTATGTATGGAATCATATAGTCCTTAGTTTTTCTGATTTACTTATTTCACTCAGTATAATGTTATCAAGGTCCATCCATGTTGTTACAAATGAACCGATGTCATCATTTCTTATGGCTGAGTAGTATTCCATAGCATATATGTACCAAAGCTTTGTAATCCATTAGTCCACTGATGGACAATTGGGCTGTTTCCAGATCTTCGTTATTGTGAACAATGCTGCCACAAACATGGGGCCGCATTTCTTCTTTTCGAACAGTGCTATGGTGTTCTTAGGGTATATTCCTAAAAGTGGGATAGCTGGGTCAAAAGGAAGTTTGATTTTTAATTTTTTGAGGAATCTCCATACTGTTTTCCACAGTGGCTGAACCAGTCTGCATTCCCACCAGCAATGCAGGAGGGTTCCCTTTTCTCCACATCCTCATCAGCACTTATTCTGTGTTGTTTTGTTGATGAGTGCCATTCTGACTGGTGTGAGGTGATATCTCATTGTGGTTTTAATTTGCATTCCTCTAATGATTAGTGATGTTGAGCATTTTTTCATATGCCTATTGGCCATCTGTATGTCCTCTTTAAAGAAATTTCTATTCATTTCTTTTGCCCATTTTTTGATTTGATTGTTTGTCTTTCTGGTGTTGAGTTTTATAAGTTCTCTATAAATTTGGGTTATTAACCCCTTATCAAACGTATTGTCAAATATGTTCTCCCATTGTGTGGTTTGTCGTTTTATTCTGTTCTTATTGTCTTTAGCTGTGCAAAAACTTTTTAGTTTGATATAGTCCCATTTGTTTATCTTGCCTTTTATTTCATTTGCCGGTGGAGATAACTTGGCAAATATATTGCTGCAACAGATGTCGGAGAGCTTGCTGCCTAAGTTTTCTTCTAAGATGCTTATGGTTTCACGGCTTACATTTAAGTCTTTTATCCATTTTGAGTTTATTTTTGTGAATAGTGTAAGTAGAAAGTCTAGTTTCATTTTTTTTTGCAGGTAGCTGTCCAATTTTTCCAACACCATTTGTTAAAGAGGCTGTCTTTACTCCATTGTATGCTCTTATCTCCTTTGTCAAATATCAGTTGTCCATAAAGGTGTGTTTTTATTTTTGGGTTCTCTGTTCTGTTCCATTAATCTATATGCCAGTTCTTATGCCAGTACCAGGCTGTCTTGAGTACAATGGCCTTGTAGTATAATTTGATATCAGGAAGAGTGATACCTTCCGCTTTATTCTTCCTTTACAAGATTGCTGAGGGTACTCGTGTTCCTTTTTGGTTCCATATAAATTTTTAAAATATATGTTCTATATCTTTGAAGTATGTCATTGGTATTTTAATTGTAATTGCATTGAATTTATAAATTGCTTTGGGTAATATAAACATTTTAATGATGTTTATTCTTTCTAACAATGAGCACGGTATATGCTTCCACCTTTTTGTATCTTCCTTGATTTCTTTTATCAATGTTTTATAATTTTCCGAGTATAAGTCTTTAATCTCCTTGGTTAAATTTACTTCTAGGTACTTTATTTTTTTGGTTGTAATAGTGAAGAGGATTGTTTCCTTAATTTCTTTTGCTGACAGTTCATTGTTGGTATATAGAAATGCCTCTGATTTCTGAGTATTAATTTTATATCCTGCCACCTTGCTGAATTCATTTATCAGGTCCAGTAGTTTGTTGACTGAGACTTTAGGGTTTTCAATATACAATATCATATCATCTGCAAATAGTGACAGTTTTACTTCTTCTTCTCCAATTTGGATGCCTTTTATTTCTTCTCTTTGTCTGATTGCTGTGGCTAGGACTTCCAGAACTATGTTGAATAAGAGCGGTGAAAAGGGGCACCCCTGCCTGGTTCCTGATCTTAAGGGGATTGCTTTTAATTTTTGCCCATTGAGTATGATGTTGGCTGTGAGTTTGTCATAGATGGCCTTTATCATGTTAAGGAATGTTCCCTGTATTCTCACTTTGCTGAGAGTTCTGATCATAAATAGGTGCTGGATTTTATCAAATGCTTATTCTGCATCTATTGAAATTATCATGTGCTTTTTGCCTCTTCTTTTGTTTACGTGATGAATCACATTGATTGATTTTCAAATATTGAACCAGCCTTGCTTCCCCAGATTAAATTTCATTTGATCATGGTGTATGATATTTTTCATATATTGCTAGATCCGGTTGGCTAATATTTTGTTGAGGAATTTAGTATTTAAATTCATCAGGGATGTTGACCTATAATTTTCTTTTTTTGTGTTGTCTTTGCCTGGTTTCATAATCAGAATTATGCTCGCCTCATAAATAAAGCTTGGAAGTCTTTCTTCCTCTTGAATGTTTTGAAATAGCTTGAGAAGAATAGGAGTTAGTTCTTCTTTGAATTTTTGATAGAATTCAGTTGTGAAGCCATCAGGCCCAGGACTTTTCTTTGTTGAGAGTCTTTTGTTAACTGTTTCGATCTCATTTGTTGTAATTGGTCAGTTTAGGTTTTCTGATATTTCCAGATTGATTTTTGGAAGAATATATGTTTCAAGGAATCTGTCCATTTCATGTAGGTTGTCCAGTTTTTTGGCATAGAGTTCTTCATAGTATTTTTTTACAATATTTTGTATTTCTGTTGTGTCAGTTGTTATTTCTCCACTCATTTCTAATTTTATTTATTTGAGTCCTCTCTCTTCTTTTTTTGGTGAATCTCGTTAAAGGTTCATCAATCTTGTTTACCCTTTCAAAGAACCAGCTCCTGGTTTCATTGATCCTCTTTATTGTTTCTTTAGCCTCTATGTCATTTATTTCTGCTCTGATTTTTATTAATTCCTTCCTTCTACTACCCCTGGGCTTTACTTGCTGTTGTTTTTCTAGTTCTTTTAGATGCAGGGTCAAGTTGCTCATTTGAGCTTTTTCTAGCTTCTTCTGGTATGCTTGTAGTGCTATAAACTTCCCTCTCAGTACTGCTTTTGCTGTGTCCCATAAATTTTAAGTTGATGTATCCTCATTATCATTCATTTCTAGGAACGTTTTTATTTCTTCTTTGATCTCATTGTTAATCCATTTGTTATTTAATAACATGCTATTTGGTTTCCAAGTGTTTGAGTATTTTCAGTTTTTCTTTTGTGGTTAATTTCTAGTTTCATGCCAATGTAATCAGAGAAAATGATTGATATTATTTCAATCTTCTTAAATTTGTTGAGACTGCTTTTGTGTCCTAACATGTGGTCTATCCTAGAGAATGTACCATGAGCACTTGAAAAGAATGTATATTCTACTTCTTTAGGGTAAAAAATTCTGAAGATATCTATTAAATCGAGTTGATCTAGTGTTGATTTTCTTTCTTGAGGATCTATCCGGTGATGTTAGTGGGGTATTGAAATCCCGTACTATTATAATATTGCTGTTGATTTCATGCTTTATATCCATCAAAGTCTGCTTTATGTATTTTTGTACCCCTAAGTTTGGAGCATAGATATTTATAATGGTTATATCTTCCTGTTGAATTGCTCCTTTTATCATTATGTAGTGTCTTTCTTTATTTCTTACTACCGCCTTTGTTTTAAAGTCATTTTGTCAGATATAAGTAATGCTACCCCAGCTTCTTTTTCATTTCCATTTGCATGAAATATTTTTTCTATCCTTTTACCTTCAGTCTATGTGCATCTTTTGTTGTAAGGTGTGTCTCTTGTAGACAGCATATGTATGGGTCCTGTTTTTTATCCATACAGCTACCCTATGTCTTTTGATTCAATCATTTAATCCATTTACATTTAAGCGTATTATTGATATGGACTTGTTTATTGTCATTTTATTCTTTAAAGCTGTATTCTACTTTTGATATATTCTTTTCCCCCTTTGTTCTGTTCACAACAGGCCCCTTAGAATCTCTTGCAGAATTGGTTTGGTTTTAATGAATTCTTTGAGTTTTGTTTTTTTTTTTTTTGTCTGGGAAGCTCTTTATTTCTCCTTCAATTTTAAATGTTAGCCTTGCTTGATAAAGTAGTGTTGGTTGTAGGTTCTTGTTCTGCATTACTTTGAATATATCTTGCCATTCCCTTCTGGCCTCAAGTGTTTCTGTTGAGAAGTTAGATGTCATCATTATGGGGGCTCCTTTGTAGGTGATAGCCTTTTTTTCTCTAGCAGTTTTTAAAATTTTCTCTTTTTCACTTAGTTTTGGTATTTAACTATGATGTGTCTTAGTGTAGATTTCTTTGGGTTTCTCTTTAATGGAGTTCTCTGTGCTTCTTGAACGTGTGAGACATTTACCAGTCTTAATTTAGGGAAATTTTCTGCTATGATTTGATTGAACAAAGTTTCTATCCCTTGTTCTTTCTCTTCTTCTTCAGGAACCCCTATGATGCGGATGTTATTTCTCTTCATGTTGTCACAGAGCTCCCTTTGAGTTTCCTTAGATTTTTTGTCTCTTTTCTTTATTCTGCTCTGCTTTTGTGCCTTTGTTTATTTTGTTCTCTAACTTGCTAATTCGGTCCTCAGCTTCATCCATCCTGCTTTTAATTCCTTCCATTGTGGTCTTCAATTCTGATATTGTATTTGTCATTTCTGTCTGAATCTTTTTTATTATTTCAGTTTCTTTTTTTATACTTGCTATCTATTTAGATGTTTGTAATGACCATCCATTGTTGTTCTAAGCTCTTTGAACATCCTAACAATCATTATTTTAAATTCTGCATCAAGTAATTTGGTTATATCTTATTCATTCACGTCCTTCTCTTGGATTTCTCTTGATTTATTTGGGTTGCATTTCTCTGCCTGCCCATTTTGTCTGTGTATAAGAATGGTGTGGCCACTGGAGTCCAATGGGTGTTGTCTCTGTGTTTTCTAGGTGTGGTCTGTCTGCAGTCCCACCACCCCCTCTGCCACTGCCTAGGGCGGTTGAGTATGGGCGTTGTTGCCACCGGCCAGCTGCAGCTGTTGCTGCCGTTTCCACCTCTCCTCTGTGGGAGAGGCTATGTTCTCATGTTGGCTCTATAGTCAGTCTCAGCCTTTGCCCCTGTCCCATGGGTGGCATTGCACACCACACTGGGGCCACAAGCCTGGGCACCAAGGACAGGGGTGAGCACCTTTGCTCAGCTGCTGGTCCCTCTCAGCCGGCACCTCCGACTGGGCTGGGCTGTGGGAACACACTCAGCTGCGAGCCTCCATCTGTTTCCAGGCTTTTGCCCTGCCCCCACGGGCAAATCTGATTTGTGCAGGGCTACAAACCTCGGCTCCTCGGATGGATGTGGCTGCTGGCATGTGCTCAGCTGCGAGCCTGGGCTTCTGCCCAGCCCCTGTTGTCAGAGCCAGCTAGTGCAGGGTTGCAAGCCTCCGCTACTCAGGCTGTGCAGGGCTGCTGGTGCTGCTGGTACCCACTCAGCTGCAAGCCTGGGCTTTCTCCCTGCCTCCAGTGGGCAAACCTGGTTTGTGCAGGTCCACAAGCCTTGGCAGCCAGGTGAGGCTGTGTGCCTGCGTGCCCCTGCCCAGTGGTGGATCTCTGCCCATTCCGAGCTCCCGCTTTTCCCCCACAGGTGGGGTCGCAGGCTGGCCCACAGCCGCAGGACCACTTCTGCGCATCCCCTTCATTCCCAGCTGAGCTAGACCAAGCTCATGCCAGCCAGCTCGCCTTCCACCTCTGCCGATGGAACCATGCTTCCGCATCCCACTGCCGCCCACTCTCCAGCAAGCCCTCAGCAGTGTGGGTTGAGGCACTGTAGCTCAGACCCTAACACTCCATATTCTAGCCCTGAAAGCTCCCTCCTTCTAAGCGGCTATGCTCTAAGTGCCGTGGGAGAAGCTTGTTTGCTGGTGTCCTGTTTCCCTTTGCTGTCTCCAGGGGAAATATTGTTTCAGATTTGGGGAGTGACTCAGCCCAGGGTTTAGGGTGGCTGTCTCTCAAAGTGTTTCTCCCTGTGCCTTCCAGACCACACTCTCTTCCTGCTGCTCCAGTCCTCTCCTCTCTCCCCATTCCCCGAATCCCCGGGTGAGTGGTTATGAAAGAGGTTTTCTGTGCAGTCCCTTTAAGAAGAATCCTGGGTCTGTGACAACTGTTTCTCTCTCACAAACAGTATCCTAACTTGTTTCACAGCTAAATACTGTCCATGAGCCTCTTCTATGCTCTGGGGCTGCAGGCTGGGGCTTTGTTGCTGGGACCCAGGTCCCTACCATTCCGCTAAACTCTCTTCCCACCCTGCAAGTCTCTCTGGGCTGTCTTTTGCTCTGGGGAGCTGGGCAGCCCTTTCCACGTTTTCGCTTTTTGTACCAGTCTCAATGTGGCTTCTTTAGTGTTCCTTAGTTGAAGAGTCCTCTCAGTCCAGTTCAATGTTGGTTTATCCAGATGGTGGTTCTTAAAATTAAGTTATAATCCACTTTGGTTCTGGGAGTTGGAAGTTGGTACGTCCGCTTACTCCATTGCCATCTTGCCATTTTCCTGAGGACTTAATCTAAAGGCTTTATTTTTTAAGGATAGTTTTAGTTTACAACAAAATTAAGAGGAAGATATAGTGCTCTCCCATGTACCCCAGGCCCTATGTATGCATAGCCTCCTCCATTATCAACACAGTGTGTGTCCAGACCACAACCACTTAGAATAGTACGTAACACATAGTAACTACCTAAACAAATGTCAGCAGTTATCATTATTAGAGACAGTGAATATGGTCCTGGGGCTTACAATGAGAAAAGCTGAGACAAAAGTGTAGGCTGGGCAGGCTAATAATTTGGTGCATCTCCAAACTGATGTTTTCTATCTTTCTCATTATTTATTTAGTGAGAGAGGAAGAAAACTGAATTTATTTTAATAATATTGTATATAAAACTGATTTACTTATTTAGCCATTTCCACTAACTGAAACAGACCTGAAATTCTAAAGGGGAAAAAATGCCCAAATAGCTGCCACATTTCTGTCCATTTCATCTCTAGTGTTCTTTGTGATTTCCTAACAAGGACACATCTGAGTACGTATATTGAAGGGTATAACACTCTGAAAATTAAAAAATCTCTCATTTCCAGTAAATGATACTCTGTAATGCATTATTTAGTTTGGGAATTTCAGTTGAACCAGACTTCTGACTGTTAGCTGACTGATTGCATGCTGAGTCATAAAAATACTTGACAGAAATAGGAAGTACTCACAAGGAGGGTTTTGTTTTGTTTTATTTTGTTTTGTTATTTCCAGAAGAAATCTAGGTCTGCCTCTACAGAAGCAATGTCTATTTCTTCAGTTTATTGAAGTGGAGGTTCGATATCTCTTAGATTAAGCAAGTGTCCTGGACACCTTTACAATGACCCCACTCCCTGCTTGGCTTTGGAGTCATCTTACTGTAAGGACAAGCATAATCAATGTACCTTTTGGAATGGCATCTGCAGATGCCATTTGGTAAGGTACATAATTCAGCCAAAGGCATGTGGCATCTCATGTCAGCATCTTGCTTGAGTGTTGTAAGAGATTACCTGGACTGAAATGGGAGAAGTAAAACATGTCTGTCAAAGCAAAGGGTAAGAACCTGCTAAAATTCAGCCCCACTTTTTTCCCCTGCATTTCTTTCCATGGTTAAATGAAACAAAGAACCAGGAGGCTATGAACTATTCCTTGAGCAATGAATGTTACAAAGCAATCAGAAAATCACACTTCAGGAGTCTATGCCCCAACATGTTCAAGCTAAATTATCCAATAAGCTTCCTTCCCTTTCCACTGTCCTCCCAAGGCTCAGGATCCCACTGACAAGGTTTCCGGAGGTTGAAGCCCTTTGACATTGACCCAATGAGGGAAGTAGAGAGTCTTTCTTTAATAAGTCTATCACCATGTTTTACTGGGTTCAAATCCCAGTTCTGACACATATTAGCTATGTGACCTTGGGCAACTTGCTTAAACTCTCTATCATTGTTTTCTCACCTATAAAATGAGATGGTTGTATGAAGATTAAATTCAATAATTCATGAAAAGTGGTTAGTGGCTAGTGTGATGGTACCTGCTCATGTATTGATTCAACAGATATTTATTGAACCAACTATGTACCAGGCACTGTTCTAGGTATTCAACAAGATGGACCAAGAATGACATGAATCTTAAATTCTAGTGAGAGAGGCCGCCAATGAACCACAATTAGACTAGATGGGGAAATGTTAGCATGTATTAGACAATAATAAGTGACATAAAACAAGAGGAAAGGTTGTGCAGTGTGAGGGGAATAGGAGGGCTGAGATGGAAGGAAGGAGAGTTGCACTGCTGAATGGGAGTGGAGACACCTCATCAAGATAGAATTGGAGCAAAGACTCAAATGAGGTGTTGGAGTGAGTGAATGGAGAGCCTAGGAGGAGATTATTCCAAGCTCAAACCCAGGCCCAAAGGCAAAGAGGCAGTGTGACCAGAGGGAGTTCCAGGACAGTGGTGGGAGGTGAAACCAGAGCAGTAAGAGGGTCTGATCACCTGGGGTCTTGGAGGTCACTCTCAGCTTTGGCTTTCACTCTGAGTGATGTAGTGAACTGCAGAAGGATTTGGGACAAGGGGGTGTCACAATCTCACATTTTAAAGAGATAACTCTGACTCTGTTGAGAATGTCACAATCTCACATTTTAAAGAGATAACTCTGACTCTGTTGAGAATAAACTACAAGATAGAAAGGCAAAGTCAAGGAGACCTAATGTTACTGCTGTGTCTCAGGTGAGAGATGATGAAGGCTTGAGCTAGGCTTTGGGGTTTAGGGAGGAGGAGGAAGAGGAAGAGGAGGTTAGCCATGGAGAGGGTGAGAAGTTGGATTTAGGATGTATTTTAAGTAGTGGTGAGGTTCAGCTGGTTCGCATCAGCTCAGCAGAACTGATACCTAATTTTTTGTTGAGTTTGGCAAACTGGTTGTTATAATGGCACTTGTAATCGGGGTTCTCTCTAAGGTGGGTGCCTGGGCAGCTGCCCAATGTGAAAATCACAAATGTACATTTCTTACTCTTTTTTAACATTCATCAGTACAACAGCATATTCTAAGTGCCTGTAGTAATGTTCATTCCATCCATAGGTGAAAAAAATTGCAAGTGAGGATGTCAATCAAGAAGCAATATGGAAATATCTTAAAAAATAGTTTTATTGTTTTTGTCAGGTATTATTTTAATATTTTAAAACTCTATCTTATAATACAATCTAGTTTTGTGTACCTCTTTTATTGTTCTTATTTAAGTATTAAATGCATGAAATAATAAACTACCTTTCAGTGTATATTTTTTATACTTAAAATGGTCATTAGGGCAGAGAACTGGTTGTTAAATTATTTGAATGCCACCACTGATTTTAAGAGCAAAGCTAACTGCATTTCCTGAGAAATCAGATATGAAATTTGAGAGCCAAACATCCAGCCCAAGCAACTGGAAAGATGGAGTTGCTACCAACTAGAATGAGGAAGGTTATGAGCTGGAAAGAACAATAGGTCAGTCTTATTACTCAAGGAATCTTAGTCATTTCTGTTAGTATCACATGCTACCTCCTTATACTGTTGTAAATGCTTGTACCTGTCTTATTTCTTTCTCCAGATGGCAAACTCTTGAGACTAGAGACCATTTTATGTTCTTCTTTTAAATCGACCATAGTGCTGCTCTAGTGTAGCTGATATGGCTGCATTCCAAATTTGCAACTCACATCAGCTACATGCCTGGTACTCACCAAGTAAGCAAAACTACTGCTATTCATTTTCTCAAGCCTGTTCAGGAGGAAAAAAAATAATGGAGTGTTACCTGAATGTATAGAAAACCTTCCTTCACAGATACATAGATATCACCCTAGGTTAAACTAGAGCATCTGGAAGCCAGATCCCTAACTTGCAGCACACTGGAGGTGCTAAAAATACTTACGTTAGCAGTATTTTGAAGCGTTGCCTTTGGCCATTGTGGAGACATGTTATGAGAAGCACCTTTGCTTTTTGTCAAACTTGCACTTCATTCAGAGTGCATGCCAAAATCTGCAAAATACCCAACGAAGACCTGAGTTGGTCTAATCTCCCTTTGTTCCTTGAGTTATTCTGCACAATGTGCCTCAAATTCCCCAGGCCTCTCCCAGCTGAGGGACTTTATCCCTGCTGTTCCCTCCACCTGAAACACTCAGTCCCCAGATATTCACAAGTTCCTCCCTTTTGCCCCTCAAAATTTTCCCAAATAATATCTTCTAATTACTACCCATAGCACCCTGTTTAAAACTGCAGCTGCCTCATTCCCCAGAAGCTCCCATCCTCCCTATTCTGCTTTGTTCTTTCTACAACATCTATCTCCTTCTTGTGGACATCTCCCTGGTATGTCAGGTCCACAGGGGCAGAGGTTGCATTTGTTGTCCACTGCTGTATCCCCAGCACCTGGAACTATGCCTGTCCAGAGTAAGCACTCATGAAATATTTACTGAGTGAATGAATGGCTTTAGGACTAAGAAAAACCGAATTCTTGAAAATGATTTATTTGGTGGGAAATGTGAATTTTGTAACTGATTATAGTTCCTCTTCACTTAGATTACTAGGAAACTTAGAACCAAGTACATAGCACCTGTTTAGGGCCTCACATGTGTTTCATGGCTTATGGTAAAGAACCTCAGCTCTGGAGCTGGGGGTCCTGGATTTAAACCCCAACCCCACTATTTAAAATATGCATGACTTTAAATGGGTTTACTTATTCTTACTTACCTTTACATTCTTCAGTTTTTTCTTATAAAATGGGCACAGAAATAGTAACTTACTTCAAAAGATTTTTGTGAAGAAAAAATTAGATAGCAGATGTCAAGTGCTTAGAAGAGGACTCAGTATATTTTAAAAAATGGTTTGCTGGTATCAGTTAGTTGAACAACCATCTCAGTTTGCCTACAATTAGAGGTCTCCCTGGATGTAGGCTTTTCAGTGCTACAAATGAGGCAGCCCCAGGAACACCATTTCATCTTTTGTCACTGATATTTTCCTTTGTCTCTTTTTATTTCTTATGACAAAGCCTGAAAAACTCCATCATGAATAACTTCAGTATCACACAGAGGCCATAAGATTATGTAAATGAAAAGACTAACACACAAATGTTGATTGATGTTATAACAGTCTGGTCTTCTGATACCCCAAGGCTTCTTGAATAACCAAGAAGTGTTAATAAAATGAGACCATGCATTGTAGAAATACAATTTAAAGTGTTTGTCTACAATCCGCCACAAATTCCGCATGTGATTAGCTTCTCTATGATTGACTTTTTTGGCATTTTCTCCCACCTACACTTTGTGATTATATGAAATTTGAAACAGGTATCAACATCTTTCCTAACACGAGGTTACTAGAATTCCTAGAATGGCAATGTGAGAAACTCTGTGGACTCTCTCCTCAGCAAAACAATTATAACTGGTGAAAACTATTTAAAAATCTCTTTTAAGTCTCTGGAAATTGTCCAAAGGGCATATGGAAAAACAAACAAACAATGCATTTATTCAAGAAAATCTAGTATCTTGATAAAAAAAAAAGTAGGAGTCTATGCTATTTGAACCATACCCTGTTCCCTACTCTGACCCCCAGCTTGGCATGATGGAAGCTCTCCTATGGGCAGGTAAAGCCAGGAGCATGGGGCTGCCTCTTTTCTAGCTCCCAATGTAGGGTGATGGCATCAGCCCAGGAGGAGCAGGCCACAATAAATTCTCATCCCTTCCTCAAGCCCAGACTTACTGCTGCAGGCCTATTCCAGGCAAGAGCAGCTAAGAGATCTGGGGCTCTCTTCTTTCACTTAATCCTCACCCACAGGGAACTTCCTGTGTAGGAGGAAGAAAATACTGTCCCAATTAACTGCCCCCACAGCTTGCTCATAGGGTGAAAGTTTTATGCCAGGAGAGGTAAGCCACAAGGACCAGAGACTAGTGCCCCCACCAGTGCCTTATTCATAAATTGTGGGTGTCATTCCCACCTCCAACTCTGAAGAAAAAAACCATATGAATTTCTCAATAGAATCAGAAAAAGATTTGATAAAGTCTGAAAACCTTTTATAATAAAAAAATCAACAAACATGGAATATTGGGACCTTCATCAATCTGACAAAGAGCATCTATGAGAAACACCCATTAAATCTGAGAAGGGATTTAGTCATACTCAGTTGTAAAAGACTAAATCCCTTCTCAGAAATATTAATAACAAGACAGGGATTTCCACTCTCACCATTTCTATTCAACTTTGTACTAGAGTGTCTAACCAGGGCAATTAGGCACAAACACATACAATAAAAATCATCCAGGTTGAAAAGAAAGAAATAAAACTATCTCTATTTGCAAGAAACATGTTTATGTATATTAAAATATCTTTAGCCTGACCTGTGGTGGAGCAGTGGATAAAGCATCGACCTGGAATGCTGAGGTCGCTGGTTCAAAACCCTGCACTTGACTGGTCAAGGCACATATGGGAGTTGATGCTTCCTGCTCCTCCCCCCTTTCTCTCTCTTTCTCTCTCTCTCCTCTCTAAAATGAATAAATAAATTAATGAATTAAAAATCTTTAGAAATCAACCATATAACCATTAAAACTATTTCACCAAGGTTGCCAGATGCAAGAGTTTATATATATATATATATATATATATATATATATATATATATATATATATATATATATATATAAATTTTAGTTCTATACAATAGGAATAAATAATCCAAAATGAAAGTAAAAAAGCAAATCCACTTATAATAGTACCAAAAATAATAAAACACTTAGGAGTAAATTTAATAAAAGGTATAAAACTTGCACTCTGAAAAGTACAAAATCTCTCTGAAAGAAATTAAAGAACTCTTAAATAAATACAAAGACATTTATGTTTATTTATTAGAAGACATGATTTTATTAAAATGGCAATACTGTATTCTCCAAAGCAATCTAAAGAGTCATCACAATCTCTTCTGGGTATATATGCAAAGGAAATAAAGTCTGGGTCTTAAAAAGATCAATTGTAAATATATATGCATTTCAGCATTACAACACCAAAATATATTAACAAATATTAACAGATCTGAATAATTGATAACAATACAGTAATAGTACAAGACCTTAATACTGTACTTTGAGAAAAGGAGACATTAGAAGTGACATCACAAAACTACAGAGGATTATAAGATGTTACAATGAACAGTTATATCAAAAAATTGGACTACCTAGAAGAAATGGATAACATCCTAGAAATATAAAACCTACCCAAGTCTTAAATTATGAAGAATAGAACATCTGAAAAATTACTAGTAAGAAAATTGATTTAATAAGCAAATACTTACTGACAAAGAAAAGCTCAGGACTAGATGACTTCACAGATGAATTCTACCAAACAGTTAAAAAAGTATTATTGCCAATTCTTCTCAAACTTACACAATTTGAAGAGAAGGGAACATTCTCAAATTCATTTTATGAGACCAGAATTATTCTAATATCAAAGCTAGATAATGATACTATAGAAAAAAAAATTGCAGACCAGTACTCCTGATAGATACAGATATAAAGATTCTCAACAAAATACTAGCTAACTGAATTCAACAGTCCATTAAAAGGACCATACACCATAATCAAGTGAGATTCATTTCTGAGATGCAAGGATGGTTCAACTACACAAATCAATAAATATGATAGACGACGTTAGTATTAGAGTGAAAGACAAAATCATAAGATAACTTCAATAGAGGCATAAAAAGCATTTGACAAAATTCAACACTCTTTCATGATTACAAAAACCTCTCAACTAATTGGTATAGAAGGAACACACTTATTTCCTCATGTATAAGACACTCTCATGTATAAGACACACCTTAACTTTGGGGCCCAAAATTTTATTCATTTTAGAGAGGAGACACAGAGTGAGAGAGAGAGAGAAAGAAGGGAGGAGCTGGAAGCATCAACTCCCATATGTGCCTTGACCAGACCAGTGCAGGGTTTTGAACTGGCAACCTCAGTGTTCCCAGGTCGATGCTTTATCCACTGTGCCACTACAGGTCAGGCTGGGGCCCAAAATTTTAAAAAGAATGTATTATTACATCAAGTTATTGAATTCAAGATTTTCTTTTTAATTTATTTAATTAATTGTTTTTACATAGATTCTAGGGTGACCCCAACTGCATCTCTCTCACCCATATTCCCCTCAACATCTCCCTTACCCCACTCCCAACAGCATCCTCCCCCCTTCCCTTCAGGTTTATCCCATCCTATCATCCCCTTTCCCTCTGTCCTCTTTTCCTCTGGTCCCTTTAATCCCTCCTCTGTCTCAATTCCTTTCCTCAGTTCTCAATATTCCTTGGATTCCTCAAATAAGTGAGGTCATATAATATTTTTCTTTATCTGCCTGGCTTATTTCACTCAACATAATAGTTTCCAGGCCCCTCCATATTCTTGCAAAAGGTAATATTCCCTTCTTTTTCATGGTGCCATAGTATTCCATTGAATATATGTACCAAGGCATTTTAATCCACTCGTCCACTGATGGACACTTGGGTTATTTCCAGCTCTTCACTGTTGTGAACAATGCTGCCATAAACATGGGGGTGCATTTCTTTTTTTCAGTCGGTAATATGGTGTCCTTGGGATATATTCCTATAAGTGGGATAGCTGGATCAAAGGGCAGTTCCATTTCTAATTTTTTGAGGAATCTCCATACTGTTTTCCACAGTGGCTGCACCAGTCTGCATTACCACCAGCAGTGCAGGAGGGTTCCCCTTTCTCCACATCCTCGACAGCACCTATAATGTTTTGTTTTGTTAATGAGCGCCATTCTGACTGGTGAGAGGTGATATCTCATTGTGGTTTTAATTTGCATTTCTCTAATAATTAGTGATGTTGAGCATGTTTTCATATGCCTATTGGCCATCTATCTAGGTCCTCTTTAGAGAAGTGTCTATTCATTTCTTGTGCCTATTTTTTGATTGGATTTTTTGTCTTCCTGGGGTTGAGTTTTACAAGCTCATTATAAATTTTGGTTATTACCCTTTATCAGATGTGTTGTCGAATATGTTCTCCCATTGTGTGGTTTGTCTTTTTATTCTGTTCATGTTTTTCTTAGCTGTGCAAAAGCTTTTTAGTTTGATATAGCCCCATTTGTTTATCCTGTCTTTTATTTCATTTGCCTGTGGAGATAAATCAGCAAATATATTGCTTCGATAGATGTCGGAAAGTTTACTGCCTATGTTTTCTTCTAAGATGCTTATAGTTTCACGGCTTACATTTAAGTCCTTTATCCATTTTGAGTTTAATTTTGTGAATGGTGTAAGTTTGTGGTCTAGTTTCATTATTTTGCAGGTAGATGTCCAATTTTCCCAACACCATTTGTTAAAGAGACTGTCTTTACTCCACTGTATGCTCTTACCTCCTTTGTCAAATATCAGTTGTCCATAAAGATGTGGGTTTATTTCTGGGTTCTCTGTTCTGTTCCATTGATTTATATGCCTTTTCTTATGCCAGTACCAAGCTGTTTTTAGTACAATGGCCTTGTAGTATAACTTGATATCAGGAAATGTGATACCTCCCACTTTATTCTTCTTTTTCAAGATTGCTGAAGCTATTTAGGTTCTTTTTTGGTTCCATATGAATTTTTGGAATATTTGTTCTATATCTTTGAAGAATGTCATTGGTATTTTAATTGGTATTGAATTGAATTTATAAATTGCTTTGGGTAATATAAACATTTTAATGATGTTTATTCTTCCTAACCATGGACATGGTATATGCTTCCACTTGTTTGTGTCTTCCTTGATTTCTTTTATCAATGTTTTATAATTTTCTGAGTACAAGTCTTTAACCTCTTTGGTTAAATTTACTCCTAGGTATTTTATTTTATTTTTTGTAATAGTGAAGGGGATTGTTTCCTTAATTTCTCTTCCTAACATTTTATTGTTCGTGTATAGAAATGCCTGTGATTTCTGTGTGTTAACTTTATATTCTGTCACCTTGCTGAATTCATTTATTAGATCCAGTAGTTTTTTGACTGAGCCTTTAGGGTTTTCTATAAACAATATCATATCATCTGCAAATAATGATAGTTTTACTTCTTCTTTGCCAATTTGGATGCCTTTTATTTCTTCTTGTTGTCTTATTGCTGTAGCTAGGACTTCCAGTACTATGTTGAATAAGAGTGGTGAAAGGGGACACCCCTGCCTTGTTCCTGATTTTAGAGGAATTGCTTTTAATTTTTGTCCATTGATTATGATGTTGGCTGTGGGTTTGTCATAAATGGCCTTTATCATGTTGAGGTATGTTCCCTGTATTCCCACTTTGCTAATAGTTTTGATCATAAATGGGTGCTGGATTTTATCAAATGGTTTTTCTGCATCTATTGAAATTATCATGTGGTTTTTCTCCTTCCTTTTGTTTATGTGGTGAATTATATTAATTGATTTATGAATGTTGTACCATCCTTGCCTCTACAGAATAAATCCCACCTGATCATGATGTATGATTTTTTTCATGTATTGCTGAATCCAGTTTGCTAATATTTTGTTGAGGATTTTAGCATCTAAATCAGTGGTCCTTAACCTTTTTAGAGGTACCAAACCCACCAGTTTCATATGCGCATTCAACAAACCCTTCTTTAGTGATAAATAAAATATGATTTTTTTCCCAAATTCAAGACATAAGTATATATTTTTTTACTGCTGCACAAACTGAGCCATGCATGAACATTACCTTGCTCAAAAAACAAAACCAACAAAGTGCATGAACTCACAACAAATTACAGTATTACTTTATTCTGGCCTCCATGGCAGAGGTTTTCCCAAACCCCTGAGACCGACTCATCAAACCCCTAGGGTTCGATAGAACCCATGTTAAGAACCACTGATCTAAATTCATCAGAGATATTGGCCTATAATTTTATTTCTTTGTGTTGTCTTTGCCTGGTTTTGGAATCAGAATTATGCTCGCCTCATAAAAGGAACTTGGTAGTGTTCCTTTCTCTTGAATTTTTTGAAATAGCTTGAGAAGGATAGGAGTTAGTTCTTCTTTGAATATTTGGTAGAACTCACCAGTGAATCCATCGGGCCCAGGGATTTTGTTTTTTGGGAGCTTTTTGATAACTGTTTCAATCTCTTTTGTTGTAATCATCTGTTTAGGTTTTCTGATTTTTGGAAGATTGTATGGTTCAAGGAATTTGTCCATTTCACCTAGGTTGTTTAAGTTTTTGGCATACAGTTCTTCATAGTATTTTCTTACAATATTTTGTATTTCTGTTATGTCAGTTGTTATTTCTCCACTCTCATTTCTAATTTTATTTATTTGAGCCCTCTCTCTTTTTTTTTTGGTGAATCTCGTTAAAGGTTCATTGATCTTGTTTACCCTTTCAAAGAACCAGCTCTTGGTTTTATTGATCCTCTGTATTATTTCTTTAACCTCTAAGTCATTTATTTCTGCTCTGATATGTATTATTTCCTTCCTTCTACTACTTCTGGACCTTACTTGCTGTTCTCTTTCAAGTTCTTTTAGATGAAGGGTTAGGTTGTTTATTTGAGCTTTTTCAAGCTTCTTAAGGAATGCTTGTAGTGCTATGAACTTCCCTCTCAGTACTGCTTTAGCTGTGTCCCATAAATTTTGAGTTGATGTATGTTCATTATCATTTGTTTCTAGGAATTATTTTATTTCTTCTTTGATTTTATTGTTAACTCATTCATTATTTAATAACATGCTATTTAGTTTCAGTTTTTCTGTTGTGATTGATTTCTAGTTCCATGCCATTGTGATAAGAGAAAATGCTTGATATGATTTCAATCTTCTTAAATTTGTTGAGATTGCTTTTGTGTCCTAACATGTGATCTATCCTGGAGAATGTACCATGAGCGCTTGAAAAGAATGTATATTCTACTGCTTTAGGGTGAAAAGTTCTGAAGATATCTATTAAATTGAGTTGATCTAGTGTATCTCTTAAGTCTGCTGTTTCTCTATTAATTTTCTTGAGGATCTATCCGGTGATGTTAGTGGGGTATAGAAATCCCCTACTATTATAGTATTGCTGTTAATCTTGCCCTTTATATCCATCAAAGTCTTCTTTATGTATGTCAGGGCTCCTATGTTCGGTGCATAGATATTTACAACGGTTATATCTTCTTGTTGAATTTTCCCCTTTATCATTATGTAGTGACCTTCATTATCTCTTACTATAGCCTTTGTTTTAAAGTTCATTTTGTCAGATATAAGTATTGCTACCCTGGCTTTTCTTTTCATTTCCATTTGCATGAAATATATTTTTCCATCCTTTTACCTTCAGTCTATGTGTATCTTTTGTTTTAAGGTGTATCTCTTGTAGACAGCATATGTTTGGGTCCTGTTTCTTTATCCACACAGCTACCCTATGTCTTTTGATTGGGTCATTTAATTCATTTACATTTAAGGTTATTATTGATATGTAGTTGTTTATTGCTATTTTATATTTTAAAGGTGTATTCTTCTATTGCTATATTCTTTTCCCACTTTAATCTATTTATAACAGACCCCTTAACATTTTATGCAGCACTGGTTTTGTTGTAATGAATTCCTTGAGTTTTCTTTTATCTGTGAAGCTTTTTATTTCTCCTTCAATTTTAAATGATAACCTTTCTGGATAAAGTAGTCTTGGTTGTAGACTCTGGTTCTGCATTACTTTGAATATTTCTTGCCATTTTCTTCTAGCCTCAAGTGTTTCTGTTGAGAAATTGGATGTCATCCTTATGGGTGCTCCTTTGTAGGTGATAGCCTTTTTTTCTCTAGCATCTTTTAATATTTTCTCTTTATCACTTAGCTTTGGTATTTTAATTATGTTTTTTGGTGTAGGTTATTTTGGGTTTCTCTTTAATGGAGATCTCTGTGTTTCTTGAACTTGTGAGACCCTTCCTTGCATCATTTTAGGAAATTTTTCAGCTATAATTTGATTGAATAAAGTTCCTATTCCTTGTTCTTTCTCTTCTTCTTCAGTCAAGTTTTATTTATCATAAAATTTATTTAATTCCTCTTTACTGTCAAAACTCCCATACATTAGCTTGTCCTCATCTGTGTCTGATGCAGAATCACTCTCTTTCTATATTGCCTTGTTCTCAGTTTCATCTATGGCATTTGAAATTGCATACCACTGTATAAGATGCACCCAGCTTTTAGACCCCAAAGTTTTTGAAAAAGGGTGCATCTTATACATAAGGAATCATGATAATAAGAACTATATATATGACAAACCCACAGCTAACATACTTAACAGTATAAGGTTGAAAACTTTCTTGTTATGGTTAGGAGTAAGACAAAGGTACCCACTCTCACCATTCTTATTCAATAGAGTACAAAGAGTCTTAGCCAGAGCAAGTAGGCAAGAGAAAATATATAAACGTTACCCAAATCAGAAAGAAAGAAGTAAAATTGTCTGTTTGCTGATAACATGATCTTGTATATAGAAAATCTTTAAAATACCACCCCCAAAAAACCTTGAAACTACTAGACTTAATAAACTAGTTCAGTAAAATTTCAGGATACAAAATCAACATACATAAATCACTTGCATTTCTACACATTAACAACAAAATAACTGAAATAAATATAGAGGAAGTAATTTCATTCACAATAATATTAAAAACAATAAAACACTTAGAAATATATTTAGCAAAGAAGTAAAAGCTCTCTACATACCATAAACTATAAAAAACTGATGAAAAATTTGAAGAAAACAAAATAAAGTGGAAATATATTCCATATTTATGTATTAGAAGAATTAGTATTGTTAAAATGTCCATACTACCCAAAGCCATTTATAGATTCAATGTACTATAAAAATTGTGATAGCATTTTTTACAGAAATAGATAAAATATCCTAAAATTTATATGGAACCACAAAGAACCTGAATAGCCAAAGCAATGTTAAGAAAGAACAAAGCTGGAGAAATTACACGTCTTGATTTCAAACTATATTGGAAAGCTACAGTAATCACAATGGTATGACACTGGGCTAAAATTAGGTATGTAAACCTGCAGGACAGAGTCAAGAGCCCAGAAATAAACCTTTGCATATACAGTAAATTAATATTTGACAAGAAAACCAAAAATATTCAATGAGAAAAAATAGTCTTTGCAATAAATGGCATAACTAAAACTGAACACCTACATGTAAAAGAATAAAGATGGATCCCTATCTTTTGCCATTCACAAAAAATTGAAATGGGTTAAGGACTTAAATGTAAAACCTGGCACTATAAAATTCTTAGGAGAAAATATAGTAAAAAAGCTCCTTGACATTGGTTTTAGCAATAATTTTTAGATATGATATGATACCAAATATACAATCAACAAAAGCAAAAATTAACAAGTGGGATTATATCTAATATCAAAAAATATAAGGAATTTATACAACTCAATAACAAAGGAAACAAATGATTTAATTAAAAAATGGCAGGAAACTTGAATATGTTTTTTTTCCAAAGAATATATACAAATGGCCAACAGGTACATGAAAAAAGTGATTAACATCACTAATCATCAGGGAAATGCAAATCAAAACCACAGTGAGATATCATATCATCTTACACCTATTAGAATGTCATTATCACAGTGACAAGAGATAACAAATTCTGGCCAGGATGTTGAGAAAGGGAATGCTTGTGTGCTGTTAGTGAGAATATAAATTGGTACAGCAGCTGTAGAAAAAAAAGTGTGGAGGTTCTTCAAAAAATTTAAAATAGAACTACAATATGACCCAGCAATTCCCCTTCTGGGTATATAATTTAAGCAGATAAAATCACTATCTTGAAACATATCTGGAGTCCCATGTTCATAGCTATAATAATTATGACATGGAAACAACCTTAGTGTCCACTAATGGCTGAGTGGGTAAAGATGACTTTACACACACACACACACACACACACAATTGAGCCATAAAAAAGAAAGAAATCCCTAAAGCAACCAGACAAGAAGAAATAAAAGGCATCCAAATTGGAAAAGAAGAAGTAAAACTGTCACTATTTGCAGATGATATGATATTGTATACTGAAAACCCTAAAGTCTCAGTCAAAAAACTACTGGACCTGATAAATGAATTCAGCAAGGTGGCAGGATATAAAATTAATACTCAGAAATCAGAGGCATTTCTATATACCAACAATGAACTGTCAGCAAAAGAAATTAAGGAAACAATCCCCTTCACTATTGCAGCCAAAAAAATAAAGTACCTAGGAGTAAATTTAACCAAGGAGGTTAAGGACTTGTAAGCCGAAAATTATAAAACATTGATAAAAGAAATCAAAGAAGATACAAACAAGTGGAAGCATATACCGTGCTCATGGCTAGGAAGAATAAACATCATTAAAATGTCTATATTACCCAAAGCAATTTAGAAATTCAATGCAATACCAATTAAAATACCAATGACATACTTCAAAGATATAGAACACATATTCCAAAAATTTATATGGAACCAAAAAAGAACACGAATAGCCTCAGCAATCTTAAATAGAAAAAATAAAGCAGGAGGTATCACTGTTCCAGATATCAAGGTTTACTATAAGGCCATTATACTCAAGACAGCCTGGTACTGGCATAAGAACAGGCACATAGATCAATGAAACAGAACAGAGGACCCAGAAATAAACCCACATCTTTATGGACAACTGATATTTGACAAAGGAGGAAAGAACATACAATGGAGTAAAGACAGCCTCTTTCACAAATGGTGTTGGAAAAATTGGACATCTACCTGCAAAAAAATGAAACTAGACCATCAACTTGCACTATTCACAAAAACAAACTCAAAATGGATAAAAGACTTAAACGTAAGCCGTGAAACCATAAGCATCTTAGAAGAAAACATAGGCAGCAAGCTCTCCGACATCTGTAGCAGCAATATATTTGCCGATTTATCTCCACGGGCAAATGAAATAAAAGGCAAGATAAACAAATGGGACTATATCAAACTAAAGTTTTTGCACAGCTAAAGACAATAAGAACAGAATAAAAAGACAAACCACACAATGGGAGAACATATTCGACAGCACATCTGATAAGGGGTTAATAACTAAACTTTATAAAGAACTTATAAAACTCAACAACTGGAAGACAAACAATCTAATCAAAAAATGGGCAAAAAAATGAATAGAAATTTCTCCAAAGAGGACATACAGATGGCCAATAGGCATATAAAAAAATGCTCAACATCACTAATCAAAGAGAAATGCAAATTAAAACCACAATGAGATATCACCTCAGACCAGTCAGAATGGCACTCATCAGCAAGACAACACAGAATAAGTGCTGGCGAGGATGTGGAGAAAAGGGAGCCCTTCTGCACTGCTGGTGGGAATGCACACTGGTGCAGCCACTGTGGAAATCAGTATGGAGATTCCTCAAAAAATTAAAAATCGAACTGCCTTTTGACCCAGCTATCCCACTTATAGGAATATACCCTAAGAACACCATAGCAGTGTTCGAAAAGAAGAAATGCACCCCCATGTTTGTGGCAGCATTGTTCACAATAGCGAAGATCTGGAACCAGCCTAAGTGTCCTTCAGAAGACGAGTGGATTAAAAAGCTTTGGTACATATATACTATGGAATACTACTCAGCCACAAGAAATGATGACATCGGATCATTTATAACAAAATGAATGGTCCTTGATAACATTATACGGAGTGAAATAAGTAAATCAGAATAAAAGAAAAACTGAGAAAAGCATGATTTCATACATAGGTGGGACATAAAAGTGAGACTATGAGACATGGACAAGAGAGTGGTGGTTACGGGGTTGGGGGAGGGAGGGAAGAGTGGGATAGGGAGGAGGGGAGGAACACAGGGAACACCAGATAGAAGGTGACAGAGGACAATTTGACTTTGGGTGATGGGTATGCAACACAATTGAATGATAAGATAACCTGGAGATGTTTTCATTGTACATATGTACCCTGATTTATTGGTGTCACCCCATTAAAATTAATAATAATAAAATAAAAAGAGAGGACCTATCAAAAAAAAAAAAAAAGAAAGAAATCCTGCCCTTTATGGTGATATGGATGGATCTTGAAGGCATTGTGCTTCATCAATTTATTCAAGTACAATAAATCGGATAAACATGAAACTTATGATCTCACATATATGTGGACTCTAAAAAATATAAAACTCATAGACACAGAAAATGGGATGGTGGTTGTCAGGGGTGAGGAAAGTGTTTGTCAAAGGATATACACTATACAGAATTAATAAGTTTTAGTGATATAATGTAAAGCATGGTGACTCTAACAATACAGTATTGCATCACTTCTCAGCCTTTTGGCTAAGATCAAGTGTAACAATACTGTATTGCCTACTGGCAAATTGCTATGAGAGTGGAAGTTTAATATTCTTGCCACAGCAATTAGAGCCACAACAACAAAATGGTAGTTATATGAGGTAAATAATGTGTTGGCCCTGGCCGGTTGGTTCAGCATCAGCCCAGCATGTGGAAGTCCCAGGTTCGATTCCCGGCCAGAGCATACAGAAAAAGCACCCATCTGCTTCTCCACCCTTCCCCCCTCTACTTTCTCTCTATCTCTTTCTTCCCTTCTGCAGCCAAGGCTCCATGGGAGCCAAGATGGCCCGGGTTCTGAGGATGCCTTCATGGCCTCCACCTCAGGTGCTAGAATGGCTCCGGTTGCAGCAGAGCAACGCCCCAGATAGGCAGAGCATCGCCCCCTGGTGGGCATGCCAGGTGGATCCTGGTCGGGCACATTTGGGAGTCTGTTTGTTTGCTGCCCCTCACTTCTCACTTCGGAAAAATACAAAAAAATAAAAGAATGTGTTAACTAACCTTATTGTGGTAAGCATTTTTGCATTATGTATGTGTATCAAATCATCACATGTATACCTTAAACATACACAGTATTTTATGTCAATTATATTTTAATAAAGCTATAAACAATGGAAACAACCTAACTGTCCATCAAATAAAGAATAAACAAAATGTGGTATAGGCACAAAATAGGATATTATTTAGCTATAAAAAGAATAAAGGGCTGGTACATGCTACAAGATGAATGAACCTTGAAAATTTTATGCTAAATTGAAGAAGCTGGTCACAAAAGATCACATAATATAAGATTCTATTTATACAAAACTCCCATACTAGGCAAATCGATAGAAAAGGAAGGTAAATTAGTGGTTTCCAGGGGCTAGAGAAAAGGGGAAGATGTGAGTGATTACTAATGGGTAAAGGGTTTCTTTGGAGGCTAAAAAAATATTCTAAAATTGATTGTAGTGATAGTTGCTCCAGTCTGTGAATATATTAAAAGTTGTTAAATTTTACATTTTATGTGAGTGAATACTATGGTATGTAAATTATATATCAATAAACCTGTTTTAAAAGTTATTGAAAAATTATTTTAATTTACCATGTATAACAGTGTCACTTATTAAACATTTATTAAGCATCTACTGTGTGCCTGACACTGTTTAAGGCACAGCAGACATAGTAGTGAACAAAAGAGACATAGATCTCTGTTCTCATAGAGTAAACATTCTAGGAGAGGAGATAGACACTAAATACACAAGGAGATTGTATTTTAAAAGTACATTGCTGCAAATTTTGCAGTGAATAAAGTCCCTGCCCATATGGATTTTTTCATCAACTATTTTTTATCTGTGTATCTGTGGTGCCTAGAGGACCTTATGAAAATAGACTAAATATAAATGGACTTACAGATATTACAAATACCCACACCACCCAAATCATTCATTTTGGAAGTCCACTGCGTACTGACTCATCTCATATGTATAGTGACTAAAGAGACAAATTTCCTGTTCCAGCAGCAGCCTCTTCTATTACTCTCATCTATTCTGGGTTTTCAGAAGTCAGAGAGTCAGCATTTTCACACAGGAACATCCTTACTCATGTGCTCAACACCTTGACTTCCTTGAAATTTGCTATACCTCTGTCTTTCTGGGTGAAAGGAAAGCATGCTCATACTTTCTATCTAGATTTCCATAATTTATTTAATGAGGAAAACTGGACAATTTTGTGACTTCTGTTATTTTATCAACAAATGTACCATAATATTTCTAACTAATTTTCTATTATAAAACATTTAACCCTTCCCCCAAATCTGGGCTATTTAGTTAATAATGTGAGAATACCTCTCACTATAAGGTCTTCATGTTACCTTTGCAAACCAACAAGAGTCCCTTTCAGGTGAGTTTCCTAGACATGGGGAATGATTTGCCCAAAGGTCTTTAGTCTAAATTTTTATAAATCAGAGAATTACTGTAAGCTTTGAAGCTACATTCCCTCCCCCTCCGGCCCCCCGAGTTATAGACTTCCTGTGTCAGACAGAATCCTGACAAAAAAGAGAAGGCAGACTCAAACTGGGTAAACTGAGGAGTGGAAACAGAGTTTAAGGAAAGATGTCAGAAGGATAGGACAACTACCTGGAGAAAGTAACATAGAGGAGACATTGTTGGCCTTTCATCTTAAGAGGCAAGGAGAGGAAGCAGTTCATAGACTCCATTCATTCAACAAGTATTTATTGAACACATGCTATGTGCAATGGGGAGAATAGATACTAAAAGTGTGATATTCAGGTAGGCGGTTTTACAATGTTATCACCATTTTCGTGATCAATGCAATGCTGAAGACAAACATGTTATCTCTTCAGATCCTCCAAGCTGTCTTTGAAGAAGGTGATATTAATATGGTTTTCATTTTGTGGATAAGTAAATCAGGAATCAGAGTGGTTAAGTAACTTGCTCAAGTTTATAGAGCAGTGGTTCTTAACCTGGGTTCTATCGAACCCTAGGGGTTCGTTGAGTCAGTCTCAGGGGTTCGGAGAAGCCTCTGCCACAGAGATAAAGACACACTTGTGTAAAGTCGTGATGACACGCCCCACTTGGCCAACACTTGCTGCAGAGGATCACGTTACACTGCTTGGCCAACCAGTGCTGCAGGGAATTTAGTGCACGCAGTAGTCAACGGCTGTCATAGTTGTACGTCGTGTGGTTTCTTTCTTAATATTTTAATCCATACTAAATATGTCGAGCAAAAAAAGAAAGTGGTCGGACGAATATGTACAACATGGATTCACATGTATCACGGAACGGGATGGGAATCAGCGTCCTATCTACATGATATGCAATGCCAAGTTGAGCAACTCTAGTCTCGCACCGGCAAAACTAAATTTGGGGAAAAAAAATCATATTTTATTTATCATTAAAGAAGGGTTTGGTGAGTGTGCACATGAAACCGGTGGGTTCGGTACCTCAAAAAAGGTTAAGAACCACTGGGATAGAGCTTGTATTTGGTAGAGCCAAAGGGCAAGTCCAGGTGCGCCTGCCTCTAAAACATGAAGCTTCCATGTCTATGTCTTCCTCAACCCCTGCTAAGAAAGCAAGGGTGTGGTGATTCCTACCTTTGAGAAATAAATTGGTCTTAAGAAGGGAAGGCCTGCTTAAAATCTTTATAGTGTGATCAGATTAGTGGTACTTTATTCAGTAGGTTGTGAAATTGGTTTTTAATCCTCTGTCAGTAAGCACACATGCTCTCCTAGTTGTACCTGAATTCTCCTGATCTTCTCAACTATTTACTTACTAAAAGATTGCCCTGTCACAAGCAAATGCAGCTGCCCCTGTACTCTCTTTTTTTTAAGTGTGAGGAATGCACAGCTGAAGGGCCCCACTAAGTCCCTGTATGATTCATCTACCCATCAAATTCTAGTACCTCTGAAACTAAACCCCACCATTGAGTAGCAGTCCCAGAGATCCCATGAAAATCATACGATTTCACAATTCTAAAATACTAATGAAAGGGCAATGGACTGGACTCACCTATTTAGTCATTGGTTTTTACCTTAATCCCCCCAATATTACAAAAAGAACATTGTCTCTAGATAGTGATTCTCCTCAGATCCCAGGAAATTTTAAATGACTGTTATGAGGACATTTGCATAATTCCTTTCAGAAGTCAGCTAGGGATATTTATTTGGCAAGATGGTATCTGAGTAAATAGGACATTTTCAACAGTGTGTATGTGTGTGTGCATGTGTGTGTGTTTACAAGACTTTATGGTTTTAAAAATAACTTGCAATCTCATTTACAAATTATAGAAGTCTAATATGATCGTTTTAACTATATTTAGAAAGTAAACAAATTACCCAAGGTTACACAGCTTAATATTGAAAAAGCTGATGTAGAGCCTACTGCATCGTTAACTTAGAACAAACATTTTTTGCAGACCGAGGCCCATCGTCTAATTTACTTGGGGTTAATAGAAAAGTGCTTGAAGTTACATGACTGATTAAGTTCATGATAGATGACTGAGATACAATTATAGAGGGCCAAGAAAACCAAGCAATGAATTAACAACCTTGCCAGTAAAAAGATAAAAGGGCTGAAGAAGAATGTGAGTTTTATGCTGTGTTAGTAATTGCCTTAAAAAAATTTTTAAAGACTTTTTTGTTTTAGAGCAGTTTTGGTTCACAGCAAAAATAAGAGGAAGGCACAGATATTTCTCATATACTCCCCTGTCCCCACACATGCACGCTTCCCCATTAGCAATACCCCCCACCAGAGTGGAACAATTTGTTAAAATTGGTGAACCTACACCGACACATCATTGTCACCCAAAGTTCATATTTTATCATCTCTTTTACAATATTTAACTTTATTTCAGGTTTATTGGCCAGGGTTTCCAGCACAACATTAAGTAAAAAAAGCATCAGCTACATTCTTAATTTTTCTTGCTTTTAATAAAAATTCTTCTTTGGAAGTGATTTTTTGCACTTAACTTTCTAATCCATTTGGGATTTGTTTTGTTTTGTATTATTAGGTTAAGGTATAATTTGATCTTCCTTAATAGTTAATCCATTTCCCAGAGCCATTTATTGAATTATCCTTCCCTTTCTTACTGAATTTGGGATTCAACATGTATTAGTCTCACTTTGCATTGACAATAAAAATGATCAAATGATCATTACCTCTTACCTATTACAATAAAACTTTCTTTCACAATAAACTAGGAAAAAAAAGAACAAACTAAACCCAAAATTAGCAGAAAGAAAGAAAGAAATATCAGGGCAGAAATAAATGAAATAGAGAAAAAAATAGAAAACAATAACATGAAGAGTTAATTAAAAGAAAAAGGATAAAATCAGCTAGACATCAGGAAAACAGAGAAAAGATTCAGAACAAAAACCAGAAACTAAAGAGCAGACATTGCAACTGATGCTATAAAAATGAAAAGGTCATAAGAGTCAACTATTCACAATTATATGTTAACAAATTGGATGAACTAATAAAATTAATAAATTTTTAGAAACATACAATTTACCAAGATTGAATTATGAATAAATTTTTTAAAAATTCTGACACGCAAACATTTTTTGATTTTCAAGGAGTTTGAGATGATGAGTGTTAATTTTTCTTTAAATTTTTTATAGAATTCTACAGTAAAGCCATTATCTGAAAGTTTCTTTAAAAAATTGAAGAGGGTGTATCACTTCCAAATTTATTATATAACTCTAATATTACTATGATGCTAAAATCAGACAAAGATACTACAAAAAAAGAAAACTATAGATCAATATCTCTGATGAATATTGATGCAAATATCTTTAATAAAATACTTGCAAACCAGATTTAACAACACATTAAAAGCATTATATACAGTATGACAAAATGGGATTTATTCATAGAATGCAAGGGAAAAAATCAATGTAATACACTGTATTAACAGAATAATAAAAAGAAAAAAACACATGATCATCTAAAATAATGCAGAAAAATGTATTCAACACCCTTTCATGATAAAAATAATCACAAACTAAGACTAGAGGAAAATTACCTCAACATATAAAGCTGTATGTAAAAGATTCACAGCCCTGGCTGGATAACTCAGTTGGTTAGAGGATCGTCCTGAAACACAGAGGTTGCTGGTTCAATGGTGAAAAATTAAAAGTTTTTCCTCCAAAATTACAAACAAGGCAATGAGTTCTCTTTTTGCTCCTTCCATACAACATAGTACTGAAAGTCCTAGTCAGAACAACAATGCAAGAAAAAAAATAAAAAGCATTCAAATAGGGAAGGAAGAAATAATATTGTCTATTCACAGATGGCATGATCTTTTATGTATATAGAAAATATTTAATATTCCACAAAAAATCTGTTAGAACTAATAAAAAATTCAGTAAAGTTGTAGGATACAAAATCAACATTTAAAAAAGTTGCATTTCTGTAAACTAACGATGAACAATCTGGAAAGAAAAATTTTTTAATTATTTATAATAGCATAAGAAACAATGAAATATTTAAGAACCAACTTAACTTAACCATGGAGGCAAAACTTTTGTACACTGTAACTACAAAAGTTGCTGAAAGAAATGAAAGACACAAATAAATGGAAAGGCATCCATGTTCATGGATTGGAAGATTTAATATTATTAAAATGTCTATATTATCCAAGATGATCTATAGGTTTAATGCAATTACTATCAAAATCCCAATAATATTCTGTACAGAAAAACATATCCAGAAATTCATATGGAATATCAGAGGACCCTTAATAGCCAAAACAATCTAAATAAGTAAAAACAAAGCTGGAGGCCTCACACATTCTGATTTCAGAATATATTACAAAGATACAGAAATTAAGATAGTACACAGTGTGATGATTGCTGGCAGAGGTAGGAGATGGGAGAGGAGGGCCTAGAGGGATAAATGGTGATGGACAGAGACTTGTCTTAGCGTGGTGAACGCACAGGACAGTGTACAGATGATGTATTGTAGAATGAATTGTGTACCTGAAACCTGTATAATTTTGTTAAGCAGTGTCACCCCAACAAATTCAATAAAAAGAAATAAACAGTATACACTGGCATAAAGACAGACATATTGACCTATGCAACAGACTAGGAAACCCAGAAAATGAACTCTCATGTTTATGGGCATAAATCTATCACAGAAGTATCAAGGCTACACAGTAGGGAAAGGACAAACTTGCCAACAAATGAGGCCAAAAAATTGTCTACATGTAAAAGAAAAAAAAATTGGACCCTTACTTTATACCTCATACAAAAATTAATTCAAAATAAATTAAAGATCTAACCATAGATCTGAAATTAGAAAACTCTTAGAAGAAAACATAGGAAAAAAGCTTCATAACATTGAATTTGGCAAAGATTTCTTGGGTAGGACACTGACACCAAAGCACAGGCAAAAGAAAGAATAAAGCAAAAACAGACAAATGAGACTACATCAAACTTTAAAACTTCCATTCAGCAGAGAAAACATAAGCAGATTGAAAAGGCCATATAAAAAATAGGAGAAAGTATTTGCAAAACTCTATCTGTTAAGGAGTTTTAATATCCAGAATATCTAAAGAACTTCTACAATTGAACAGCAATCAAACAATCCAATTTTTTAAAAAAAGATAAAGGACTTGAATAGACATTCTCCAAAGAAAATATACAGCTAACCAACAAGCATATGAAAAGATGCCCCAAATCACTGATCATTAGGGAAATGCAAATCAAAACCACAATAGGGTAACACCTTACACCCATTAAGGATTGCAATTATTATAAATTCACAAGTGCTGACAAAGCCATGAAAAAATTGGAACACTTGTGTGCTATTGATGAAAATGTAAAACAATGCAGCTGTTATAAGAAACAACATGGAGTTGCCTCAAAAAAGTAAATATAAAATTAACATGTGATCCAGCAACCCCTCTTCTGTGTACTTATCAAAAATAGTTGAAAACAAAATCTTGGCCCTGGCCAGGTGGCTCAATAGATAGAGCGTTTTCCTGGTGCGCTGTCATGGGTTCAATCCCTGTCAGGGCACATATAAGAAACAATCAGTGAGTACACAGCTAAATAGAACAACTAAGTGAAACAATGAGTTGATGCTTCTCTCTCTCTCTCCCTTCCCACTCCTTCACTCTTCAATTTTTTAACTATTTAAAAAAATTTTTAAATAGTTAAAAACAGAATCTTGAAGAGGTATCTGCACTATCATAATCACTGCAGCATTATTTGCAATAGCTTAGACATGGAAACAGCCTAGATGTCCATCAACCTGTGAATGGATTAAGAAAATGTGGTATATACATACAATTGAATCATTATTTATACTTTACAAAGAAGTAAATCTTGTCATGTGCTACAGCATGGATAAACCTTGAGGATATAATGCAAGGTAAGATAACCCAGTTATCAAAAGACAAATACTGAATAATTCCACTTATGTGAGATGCGTAAAATAGTCAAATTCTTATAAGTAAAGTATAATGATGGTTGCCCGTACATTGGGGGAGAAAAAAAAAGAGAGAGGGATGTTCAGTGGGTATGGAATTTCAGCTTTAAAGGATGAAAAAGTTTTAGTGATCTGTTGTGCAATAATGTGCATATGGTTAACATTACTATACTGTAAACTTAAATGGCTAAGATGGTAAATTTTATGTTATATGTTTTTGACTGCATTAAAGAGATGCTGTATCAACATACATGCATGTATAAAATGTTATATCTATAAACAGATCTAGATCTACGTATAACAATAAATATACAATACTGTAGGATAATTTTATATATATATATATATATTCACCAAAAATGACTGTACATGGGGAGAATGGTAGAAAGAAATTATATATAGATACATATATATAATTTGAAAATATCTTCTTCCATAACTACTTCAATGCATTTGATTTTTTTTTTACTACTGGTATTCTATATATAATATCCATTTCTTCTTTCAATTTGCAAATAGGTAATCTGAGTATTTGTGAAATAATGACAAGATAAAGCTGACTATATGTTCATGTCGGTTATGTAAAACAGTCTTCCTGCCTTATGGTGTGTGCATAATAACATAAGGCAGATGTTTGCATAAGCTTTTACTGCCTAGTGCATACATATCTTACTATGTATGTATATATAATAATATACATGTGATGTATAAAACACAAAGCAAGAAGCCTGTTTAACATAAAAAATTTAAATTGTGAAAATGCAACCATATTTCAAATATTTAGTAAATACTTCTTAGTTTACATTAAGTAAGACTGCCTGTATACTAGTTAATGCAACTATTAGAAAATCAAGTTGATCTTTCCAATGGGAGATGGATCAACTTCAAATAATCCTCTTGATTGCAAGTATGGCATTCATTTTTCATTTGTCTTGGGTAAATAAATTAAACATAAGTTAAAAAATGTAAATCTAAAATATCTTGTTGTAAGCTTCCATATAGATGATAACTCTTCATTTTAATCTCGAGGAATTCTTTCTCTACCAGTATTTATTAGGCACATATACCATTCCTCCCAGTAATAAAAAAGCAAAGACTGTAGGAATCACTGGGTCAAGAAACAACGCCTTCACTACAGTTTATTTCAGTTTAATGAGAAAGTGATGCTTTGTCACAGTCATTTATTCCTGAGCTTCAGTTCTACGGGAAATCAGTTCAGAAGCCAGCTGTGCTCTCACCTTTCTCCCTTATCCCTCCCCTATCTCCACCACCCCACTTGTAAACAGATCTAAGAATCCTCATGCTTGTTCACTAGAGTAAATATTTTATGAGTGATAAAGTCTTTTCACTTTTGTACGGTTTAGTAATTCAGGATTACATAGCCTCAGCCGAGATCAGTTTTGAGTGAAAAACCAGATGTTTCTGAAAGGTTAAGCCTTACGTGGCTTATCACTAGTTGCACATATTACTATATCATGTCCTCAGTGCACCCGGCTGGGCAGAAGATGCTTCCATAAGAAAATTGCCACTGAAAGCAAATTCAAACCGTTCTCAGAGAGGAATTACAGTGGCAAGGCTTTGCGAGTTAAGCACGACTTAATCGGCTCATGAGAGTGTATGTAACTCAGTCAGCTTCCCACTGTGCTTTCTCAGACTTACCCTAGACTTTTTCTTTAAAGCAATTATCAAGATTCAAAATTATGAATCTATTTATTGAACCATTTGTTTAATGTCTGGCTTTCCTGCTAGCTTTCTTAAAGGTAGGCATCATTCTTGTTTTGCTCAACACCATGATTTTATTTCCTAGCTAAGTGCCTGGAACGTAGTAGGTTCTCCGTAAATATTTATTGAATAAATAAATAAATATTCTGCAAACTGAAATATCTGACTGTAATTTTCTTTCTTTCCATATTTCCAGCTCTAAGCTATTTGCTTCTGTTAATCCAAACAGCTTCTCACACTGATGGCCTCTAAAGACAATGATTTAGACTCTTGGGATCTCAGCAGAAAGAACTGTTATGGGTCTTTCTTCTCATGAGAAGGACACACATCAAAGGAAGAGCACCACAACCTAGGGATGAGATTCAGAAAGCAGGAAGAACTTGATAATCAGAAATCTGGAGTAGAGAGATTTAACATTGTCCTCACATGAGCACACAAGTTGCTTGAAAAGGATAAGGGGGATCTGAATGAGTCTTTCTTGCCTCAGAAACTTCAACAGTACACAGAGACTTCAAGAATACATTTTCTTGCCTGACAGGCGGTGGCGCAGTGGATAGCGCGTCGGACAGGGATGCGGAAGACCCAGGTTCGAGACCCCGAGTTCGCCAGCTTGAGTGCGGGCCCATCTGGCTTGAGCAAAAAGCTCGCCAGCGCCTGGCTCCAGCAAGGGGGTGCTCGGTCTGCTGAAGGCCCATGGTCAAGGCACATGTGAGAAAGCAATCAATGAACAACTAAGGTGTTGCAATGGCAACAAAAAACTAATGATTGATGCTTCTCACCTCTCTGTGTTTATGTCTGTCTATCCCTCTCTCAGACTCTCTCTCTGTCCCTGTAAAAAAAAAAGAATACATTTTCTTGCACAGAGAACGTGTCCTCAGGTTCCTTTGTAGAGGAATGACAGTCAGTCTGTCTCTATAGAACCTCTGTGGAGTAAATGTGGATAAATAAAACTATATTGTTGGGGATGGAGCAAGATGGCGACGGAGTAGGCAGACGTACCAACTTCCAACTCCCAGAACCAAAGTGGATTATAACTCAATTTTAAGAACCATCATCAGGATAAACCAACTTTGAACTAAACTAAGTGGACTTTTCAACCAAGGAACACTGCAGAAGCCACATTGAGACTGGTAGGAATAGCGAAAACGCGAAGAGGGCTGCCCAGCTCCCCGGAGCAAACGGCAGCCCGGAGAGTCCCACGTGGCGGGAGGAGAGTTTGGCAAAGAGGGAGGGACCTGGGTCCCAGGAACCAAGCCCCAGCCTGCAGTCCCAGAGCCTAGAAGAGGCGTTTGGGCAGTTTTGAGCTGTGAAACAAGTGAGGGAGCTTGCAGGCCTACAGTGTGGAGTATTAGGTCCCTTCCTACTCTGCTGAGGGTTGCTGAAGGGTATGGTGGCGGCAGGATGCTGAAACGCGGTTCTGTCGGCATGGGCGGAGGCCAAGCCAGTATAAGCTCAGTCTAGCCCAGCAGGGGCGGAGGAGACACGCGAAAGCGGTCCGGAAGCTGCAGACCGCCTGTAAGCCCACCTGCGAAAACAAAGCGGGAGGCCAGGAATGGGCAGAGATATGCTCTGTGACCCTGCGCAAGCCAGCGCTGACCGCAGGGACGGGGCAAGGACCAGGGATGGGCGGGGACTCGCGGCTGAGCTCACGCTACCAGCCCCGAACGGCCAGAGAAACCACGGTTTGCCATTCTACGTGTGCGAGCGGGCTCTGAGCGCGGGGACGGGGTAGACCCCGAGACAAGTGGAAGCTCGAAGCTGAGCCCATGCTACTATCCCCGCCCAGCCGGAGAAACCGTGGTTTGCCATCCTACATGCACGAGCGGATCCGAATGCGGGGGCAGGGTAGAGTTCCGGACAAACAGAAGTCCGCAGCTGAGCGGAAGTCAGCAAACACGCCCAGCACAATAAACCTTGTTTTGCGACTCTGCGCAAAAGGGCCCTTGCCTCGAGGAAGGGCTAAAGGTCCAGATGGACAAAGGCTCACAGCTGAGAGCACGTCAAAAGCCCCACCCAACCGGTGAAACTGGCGAGCAGGCTCGGACTGAGGGTTCTGGGCGGAAATCTGGAAATAGGCTGGGTCCACAGCTGAGCAAAGGTGCTCACCTCTACCCTTGGTGCTAAAGCTTGCGGCTTGAGTGACAGCCCCGCCCGTGGAGGAGAGGCAGAAATCACAGCAAAAGCCACAGTGGGCCGGTGCTGGCAACACCCATACAAAACAGCCTTAGGCAGAGGCAGAGGGGGTGGCGGGCCTGCAGACAGACCACACCTAGAGAACACAAAGGCAACACATACTGGACTCCAGTGGCCACAACTTGCTTATACACAGACAAAATGGGCAGGCAGAGGAATGCAAACCAAATGAATCAGGAGAAATCCCCAGAGAAGGACCTGAATGAACCAGATATAACCAAATTACCAGAAGCAGAATTTAGAATAATGATAGTTAGGATGTTCAAAGAAATTAGAACAACAATGGATAGTCATTATGAACACCTAAATAAAGAGATAACAAGTATAAAAAACGAAATTGAAATAATATAAAAGAATCAGACAGAAATGACAAATACAGTATCAGAACTGAAGACCACAATGGAAGGAATTAAAAGCAGGATGAATCAGGCTGAGGATCGAATCAGCGAGTTAGAGGACACAATAAACAAAGGCACAGAGCAGAGAAGAAAAAGGAAAAGAGACTCAAAAAATGTGAAGAAACTCTAAAGAAGAGAAACAACATTTGCATCAAAGGGGTGCCTGAAGAAGACGAGAGAGGACAAGAAATGGAAACTTTTTTCAATCAAATCATAGCAGAAAACTTTCCTAAGTTAAGGCTGGGAAACACTCCACATGTTCAAGAAGCACACAGAACTCCATTAAAGAGAAACCCAAAAAAGATCTACACCAAGACACATCATAGTTAAAATACCAAAGCTCATGGATAAAGAGAAAATTTTAAAAGCTGCTAGGGAAAAAAAGGCTATCACCTACAAAGGAGCCCCCATATGGATGACATCGGACTTCTCAACAGAAACACTTGAGGCCAGAAGAAAATGGCAAGATATAATCAAAGAAATGCAGAAAAAGAACCTACAACCAAGACTACTTTATCCAGCAAGGCTAACATATAAAATTGAAGAAGAAATAAAGATCTTTCCAAAAAAAGAAAGCCTCAAGGAATTCATAAAAACCAAACCAATTCTGAAAGAGATACTAAGAGGCCTGATGTGAAGAGTTTAAAGGGAAGAAAGAATATAGCAGAAGAAGAATACAGCTTTAAAGAACAAAATGGCAACAAACAACTACATATCAATAATAACCTTAAATGTAAATGGATTAAATGATCCAATCAAAAGACATAGGGTAGCTGCATGGATAAAGAAACAGGACCCATACATATGCTGTCTACAAGAGACACACCTTAAAACAAAAGATGCACATAGACCGAAGGTAAAAGGATGGAAAAAAATATTTCATGCAAATGGAAATAAAAAAAAAGCCAGGGTAGCAGTACTTATATCTGACAAAATAGACTTTAAAACAAAGGTTGTAGTAAGAGATAAAGAAGGACACTACATAATAATAAAGGAAACAATTCAACGAAAACATATAACTATTATAAATATCTATGCACCAAATATAGGAGCCCAGACATACATAAAGCAGACTTTGATGGATATAAAGGGTGAGATTAACAGCAATACTATCATAGTGGGGGATTTCAATACCCCAGTAACAACACCTGATAAATCCTCAAGAAAGAAAATTACCAAAGAAACAGCAGACTTAAAGGAGACACTGGATCAACTTGATTTAATAGATATCTTCAGAACTTTTCACCCTAAAGCAGTAGAATATACATTCTTCTCAAGCGCTCATGGTACATTTTCTAAGATAGACCACATGATAGGACACTAAAATGGTCTCAATAAATTTAAGAAGATTGAAATCATATCAAGCATTTTCTCTGATCACAATGCCATGAAACTAGAAATTAACCACAAAAGAAAAACTGAAAAGTACTAAAACACTTGGAAACTAAATAGCATGTTATTAAATAATGAATGGATTAACAATGAGTTCAAAGAAGAAATAAAAAAGTTTCTAGAAACAAATGATAATGAGCATACATCAACTCAAAATTTATGGGACACAGCAAAAGCAGTTAGAGAGGGAAGTTTATTGCAGTACAGGCATATCATAAGAAGCTAGAAAAAGCTCAAATAAGCAACCTGACCCTGCATCTAAAAGAACTAGAAAAACAAAAACAAATAAAACCCAAGACAAGTAGAAGGAAGGAAATAATAAAGATCAGAGCAGAAATAAATGACATAGAGGCTAAGGAAACAATACAGAGGATCAATGAAACCAGAAGCTGGTTCTTTGAAAAGGTAAACAAGATTGATGAACCTTTAACTAGACTCACCAAGAAAAAAAGAGAGAGGACTCAAATAAATAAAATTAGAAAGGACAGTGGAGAAATAACAACTGACACAACAGAAATACAAACCATTGTAAGAAAATACTATGAAGAACTATATGCCAATAAATTAGACAATCTTGGTGAAATGGACAAATTTCTGGAATGATATAAACTTCCAAAAATCAATCTGGAAGAATCAGAACACCTAAACAGAACAATTACAACAAATGAGATCAAAACAGTTATCAAAAAACTCCCCAAAACGAAAATTCCTGGGCCTGGTGGGTTCACAAGTGAATTCTATCAAAAATTCAAAGAAGAACTAACTTCTATCCTCCTAAAGCTATTTCAAAAAATTCAAGAGGAAGGAAGACTTCCAAATTTCTTTTATGATGCGAGCATAATTCTGATTTCAAAACCGGGCAAAGACAACAGAAAGAAAGAAAATTATAGGCCTATATCCCTGATGAATTTAGACGCTAAAATTCTCAACAAAATAGTAGCCAACAAGATCCAGCAATATATGAAAAAAATCATACACCATCATGTGGGATTTATTCTGGAGAGGCAAGGCTGGTTCAATATTCGCAAATCAGTCAGTGTGATTCATCACATAAACAAAAGGAAGGACAAAAATCACATGATAATTTCAATAGATGCAGAAAAGGCATTTGATAAAATCCAGCACCCATTTTTGCTCAAAACTCTCAGTAAAGTGGGAATACAGGGATCATTTTTTAACATGATAAAGGCCATCTACGATAAACTGACAGCAAACATCATACTAAATGGACAAAAATGAAAAGCAATCCCCTTAAGATCAGGAACCAGGCAGGGATGCCCACTTTCACCACTCTTATTCAACATAGTTCTGGAAGTCCTAGCTACAGCAATCAGACCAGAAGAAGAAATAAAAGGCATCCAAATTGGAAAAGAAGAAGTAAAACTGTCACTATTTGCAGATGATATGATATTGTATATTGAAAACCCTAAAGTCTCAGTCAAAAAACTACTGGACCTTATAAATGAATTCAGCAAGGTGGCAGGATATAAAATTAATACTCAGAAATCAGAGGCATTTCTATATACCAACAATGAACTGTCAGCAAAAAAAATTAAGGAAACAATCCCCTTCACTATTGCAGCCAAAAAAATAAAGTACCTAGGAGTAAATTTAACCAAGGAGGTTAAGGACTTGTACGCCGAAAATTATAAAACATTGATAAAAAAAATCAAGGAAGATACAAACAAGTGGAAGCGTATACCGTGCTCATAGCTAGGAAGAATAAACATCATTAAAATGTCTATATTACCCCAAACAATTTATAAATTCAATGCAATACCAATTAAAATACTAATGACATACTTCAAAGATATAGAACACATATTCCAAAAATTTATATGGAACCCAAAAAGAACACGAATAGCTTCAGCAATCTTAAAAAGAAAAAATAATGCAGGAGGTATCACTCTTCCAGATATCAAGGTTTACTATAAGGCCATTATACTCAAGACAGCCTGGTACTTGCATAAGAACAGGCACGTAGATCAATGGAACAGAACAGAGGACCCAGAAATAAACCCACAGCTTTATGAACAACTGATATTTGAGAAAGGAGGAAAGAACATACAATGGAGTAAAGACAGCCTCTTTAACAAATGGTATTGGAAAAATTGGACATCTACCTGCAAAAAAATGAAACTAGACCACCAACTTACACCATTCACAAAAACTCAAAATGGATAAAAGACTTAAATGTAAGCCGTGAAACCATAAGCATCTTAGAAGAATACATAGGCAGCAAGCTCTCCGACATGTGTAGCAGCAGTATATTTGCCAATTTATCTCCACGGGTAAATGAAATAAAAGGCAAGATAAACAAATGGGACTATATCAAACTAAAAAGTTTTTGCACAGCTAAAGACAATAAGAACAGAATAAAAAGACAAACCACACAATGGGAGAATATATTCGACAGCACATCTGATAAGGGGTTAATAACTAAACTTTATAAAGAACTTATAAAACTCAACACCAGGAAGACAAACAATCCACTCAATAAATGGGCAAAAGAAATGAATAGAAATTTCTCCAAAGACGACATACAGATGGCCAATAGGCATATGAAAAAATGCTCAACATCACTAATCATTAGAGAAATGCAAATTAAAACCACAATGAGATATCACCTCACACCAGTCAGAATGGCGCTCATCTGCAAAAGAACACAGAATAAGTGCTGGCGAGGATGTGGAGAAAAGGGAACCCTTTAGTACTGCTGGTGGGAACGCAGACTGGTGCAGCCACTGTGGAAAACAGTTTGGAGATTCCTCAGAAAATTAAAATCAAACTGCCTTTTGACCCAGCTATCCCACTTATAGGATTATACCCTAAGAACACCATAGCACTGTTCGAAAAGAAGAAATGCGCCCCCATGTTTTTGGCAGCATTGTTCACAATAGCGAGGATCTGGAACCAGCCCAAGTGTCCGTCAGAAGACGAGTGGATTAAAAAGCCATGGTACATATATACTGTGGAATACTACTCTGCCATAAGAAATGATGACATCGGATCATTTATAACAAAATGGATGTACCTTGATAACATTATACGGAGTGAAATAAGTAAATAAGAAAAAAAGAAAAACTGAGAAAAGCATGATATCATACATAGGTGGGACATAAAAGTGAGAATATGAGACTTGGACAGAAGAGTGGTGGTTATGGGCTGGGGGGAGGGAGGGAATAGTGGGATAGGGAGGAGGGGAGGAACACAGGGAAAATCAGATAGAAGGTGACAGAAGACAATTTGACTTTTGGTGACGGGTATGCAACACAATTGAATGATAAGATAACCTGGAGATGTTTTCATTGCACATATGTACCCTGATTTATTGGTGTCACCCTATTAGAGTTAATAATAATAAAATATATATAAAAAAAACTATATTGTTGGAATGATGTTACATTTGTGGAAAATTTGGAAGTGTCATCAGCAATGTAAAATAAGGTCCTGCAATATTAGCTCTAAGTGAACATTCACATATATATACACATTTATATATATATATATATATTTATATACTCATATGTGTGAAATATATTATTCACGCATGAATATTTGAATTAATATATAAAAATTCTTGTGTCTTTTCCTTCCAATATTCATTGTGCTTAAAAGAAAATTTACACACAGATTTTTTCCACTGGGAAAAAAATCTCTAAAGTTATTTAACAGAATTATGGACATTGAGATGAATGAACTAAGTAAGACATGACAGAGCTGAGTACATAATTAGGAAGTAGACAAATATTTCATTATTAGATATTATGTAAACATATACCCTGAAAACACAAGAACATCAAATTTGAAATCCCCTTTGAAGTGATGAACATTCTAGTAGGCCTATTACAGTGTGTCCGTAAAGTCATGATGCACTTTAGACTGGTCACAGAACAAAAGTGCACCATGACTTTATGGACACACTGTAATATACTCTACAGCAGAGGTCAACAAACTTGTTCTGTAAAGGACCAAACAGCAAATACCCCAGATTTACTAGCCAGGCCATCTCTGCCATGACTTCTCAACTCTGCCTTTGTAGCACAAATCAGCCATAGACAATATGTAAACAAACGGGCATGACTGTGTTTCAATAAAACTTTATTTGCATATACAAGAAAGACATATTTGTCCCTTAGGCTGTACTTTGCCAACTCCTGATCTATATATAGTATACAATATTATTTTTTATTCGAAGACTTTTTGAGTACCTATGGCCAATTTATTTTTTATATTTTAATAGAATTTATTGGGGTGACATTAGTTATTAAAATTATATATGTTTCAGGTGTACAATTCTATAATATATCATCTGTATGTTGTATTGTGTGTTCATCACCCCAACTCAAGTCTTCTTCTGTCACCATTTATCCTCCCTTTGCTCCTTTCTACCTCTTCCCATCTATGACCAATTTAAAAATAAAAGAAAATAATCCCAATTGAAACAATAACTACACATATAAAATTCTCAATAATAACCTTAATAAGAAGTCTTGGAGACCTACATGAAGCAAATTACAAAAATATTACTAAGATTATATAAAGAATAACTTGAACAGAGAATAACAGGATAGTTATAGTCTTGAAGGAAGGAGGCAGTATTATAATTCTCCCCAAATAAATACTGTGTTCAACATGATTCTGATAAAAAAACTCCATAGAATGTGGAATCTGAAGAAATTATGTTAAAATTCACCTAAAGAATAATAATAGCAACAATTTTTTAAAATAATAACAATGGGCAGAAATAAGCTTGTTCTGCCATATAGTAAAACATTTTAAGTGCTGTAATATTTAAGACAGTATGCTTCTGGCAATAAACCAGATATCAAAAATAAACAGAATAGAAACTGTGGAAATGACCATGTGAACTGAAACCATGCAAAGCAATCTTAATAATCAATGGGAAAATTATAGTTTTTCTATGAAGTCTAAAAATGTTTGTCAAAACATTAAAAACTCTTTTGTCAGTTACAAATGCATAGAGAAATGGGTAAAAACAACACGTATTTATTTAGCACACTGAAACTTCGAACATTAGAAACATTGAGAATTAAAATATTTTATGTCTTTGTAAAAAAAACTCATCAAAAGTGATTTGAACACTGCTTGTCATATTCTCTCTTTTTTAAAATTTTATTTAGAAAATTAACTTTAACAGGGTGACATTGATCAATAAGAGTACATAGGTTCCAGGTAAACATTTCTATAGCATTTTAACTGTTGATTATGTTGTATACCTGTCACCCAAGGTCAAATCAGTTTCTGTCACCTTATATTTGTCCCTCTTTACACCCTTCCCACCATCCCTATCTCACACCCCTCCACCATGTCCCCTCCCCCTGATAACCACTTCACTTGTATTTATTATCCATGAGTCTCAGTTTTATATCCCATGTGTGAAATCATACAGTTCTTAGCTTTTCTGATTTACTTATTTCACTCAGTATAATGTTCTCAAGATACACACATGTTGTCATAAATGTCACTATGTCATTATTTCCTATGGCTGAGGAGTATTTCATTGTATATATGGACTGCATCTTCTTTATCCAACCCTTTATCAAGGGGCCCTGGTTGTTTCCATGTCTTGGCCACTGTGAATAATGCTGCAATGAACATGGGGGTGCATGTGTCTTTATGTACTAATGTATTTGAGTTTTGGGGGTAGATACCCAGTAGAGAGATTGCTGGGTCATACAGTAATTTTTTTAAGTTTTTGAGGAACCACCATACTTTCTTCCATAATGGTTGTACTAATCTGCATTCCCACCAGCAGTGAATGAGGGTTTCTTTTTCTCCACATCCTCTCCAACACTTGTTATTACCTGTCTTGTTCATAATAGCCAATCTAACAGGTGTGAGGTGGTACCTCATTGTAGTTTGACTTGCATTTCTTGAATAGCTAGTGAATATGAGCATTTTTTCATATATCTGTTGGCCATTTGTATGCCCTCTTGGGAAAAGTGTCTATTCAGGTCCTCTCCCCCTTTTTCAATTGTGTTATTTGCTTGTTTGTTGCTGAGCTTTATGAGTTCTTTATATATTTTGGATATTAACCCTTTATTGGAGCTGTTGTTTGCAAATATCATCCTCATTTAGTTGGCTGCCTATTTGTTTTGTTGTTGGTTTCTTTTGCTGTGCAGAAGCTTTTTAGTTTGATGTAGTTCCATTCATTTATTTTTGTCTTTAGTTTCCTTACCTTTGGGGTCAAATTTATAAATTATTATCCACAGCCAAGGTCCATGAGTTTAGTACCTATGTTTTCTTCTATGTAGTGTATTGTTTCATATTTATATTTAGTTCTTTGATCCATTTTGAATTAATTTTTGTGCAGGGGGACAAACTGTAGTCGTTTCATTTCTTTGCATGTGGCTTTCCAATTTTCCCAGCACCATTTATTGAAGAGGCTCTCTTTTCTCCATTGTGTGTTTTTGGTTCCTTTGTCAAAGATGATTTGTACATATATATGTGATTTTGGGGGCAGCTCTCAATTCTGTTCTATTGGTCTTTATGTCTGTTTGTTTGTTTTTTGTGGGATTTTTTGCCAATACCATGCTGTTTTGATTATCGTGGCTCTACTGTATAATTTGAAGACAGGTAGTGTCATACCTCTGGCTTCATTCTTTTACCTCAGGATTGCTTTGGCTATTTGAGGTTTTTTACAATTTCATACAAACCTGGTAATTTTTTTGTTCTATTTATTTTAAAAATGACATTGGAATTTTGATGAGGCTTGCATTAAATTTGTATGTTGCTTTGGGTAATATGGCCATATTAACTATGTTGATTCATCCAATCCATGAACATGGAATATTTTTCTATTTCATTGTGTCTTTTTCTATTTCTTTCAGTAATGTTTTGTAGTTTTCAGTATATAGGTCCTTCACATTCTTTCTTAAGTTTATTCCTAGGTAATTTTTGTTGTTGTTACAATTGTAAAAAACATTGTATTTTTGAGTTCATTTTCTGAAGTTTCATTGTTGGTGTATAGAAAAGCAATAGACTTCTGTAAACTGATTTTATATTCTGAGATTTTACTGTATTGGTTTATTGTTTCTAATAGTTTCTTGGTGGTCTTTGGGGTTTTCTATATACAAGATCATGTCATCTGCAAAAAGTGATACCTTTACTTCTTATTTCCCAATATTGATGCCTTTTATTTCTTTCTCTTGCCTGATTGCTCTGGCTAAAACTTCCCAAAATATGTTGAATAAGAGTGAGTGGGTAGCCTTGTCTCTCTCCTGATTTTAGAGGAAAAGCCTTCATTTTTCACTGTTTAGTATTATATTAGCTGATGGTGTGTCATATATGGCCCTTATCATGTTGAGGTTCTTTTCTTTCATTACTATTTTATAGAGTGTTTTAAACATAACAGGATGTTGTATCTTATCAAATGCCTTTTCTGAATCTTTTTATAAGATCATATGATTTTTGTTCCTTGTCTTGTTGATGTGCTGTATTATGGTGATCGGTTTCCATATTTTGAATCATTCTGTACTCCTGGAATGAATGCCACTTGATTCTGATTTTTTTTAAATGTGTTGTATTCTATTTGCTAGTATTTTGTTTAGGATTTTTGCATCTGTATTTATTAAAGATTGGTTTATAGTTTTCTTTTTGTGTTGTTCTTACCAGGTTTTGGTATGAGGGTTATGTTGGCCTCATAAAATGTGTTAGGGGATATTGCTTCTTCTTCTATTTCTTGGAAGACTTTGAGAAGAATAGGTACCAAATCTTCTTTGAATATGTGGTAGAATTCACTAGTGTAGCCATCTGGTCCCCGACTTATGTTTTTTAGGGGGAAGTTTTGATAATTTCTATTTCCACCCTGCTTATAGTTCTATTTATGTTTTCCACTTCTTCGTGACCCAATCTAGGAAGATTGTATAGTTCTAGGAATTTATCCATTTCCTCTAGGTTGTTAAATTTAGTATCATATAATCTTTTATAATATCCTACTATGATCCTTTGTATAGCTATGATGTCTACGGTAAGTTTTCCTCTTTCATTTCAGATTTTGTTTATTTGAGTCCTTCCTTTTTTTTCCTTAGTGAGTCGAGTCTAGCTACTAGTTTGTTGATTTTATTGATCTTTTCAAAGAACCATCTCTTTGTTGTATTACTTTTTTCTATAGTTTTTTTGTTCTCTATTTCATTTAGTTCTGCTCTAATTTTCACTGTTTCTTTTCTTCTGCTGACTTTTGGTTGCCTTTGTTCTTCTATTTCTAGTTCCTTTAGGTGTGATATTAGGTTGTTTACTTGGAATCTCTCTTGTGTCTTGATATAAGACTGTAATGGTATAAACTTTCCTCTTATTACTGCCTTTGTGGAATCTCAGAAATTTTGATGTTGTGTTGTTAATCTCATTTTTTTGTATATATATTTTGATCTATGCTTTTATTTTTTCTTTGATCTGGTAATTTTTAGAATTATGTTGTTTAATTTCCACATTTTTGTAGGTTTCTTTTATTATTATTATTGATTTTAATTTATTGTGTTTATATAGATTCTAGTGTTGCCCCGAATGATCCCCCCCTCCCATATTCCTCTTAACATCTCCCTTCCTTTTTGCAGTTGAATTCTAATTTCAAAGCTTTATGGTCAGAAAATATGCTCGGTATAATTTTAATCTTCCTGAATTTGTTGATGTTAGTTTTGTGGCCCGACATAAGATCTATCCTTGAGAATGTTTCATACACGCTGGAGAAGAATGTATAATCTGATGTTTTGGAATAAAATGTCCTGTAAAGGTTTATTATGTCCATTTGGTCCAGTGTGTCATTTAAGGCTGATTACTCTACTAATTTTCAGTTTGGGTGATCTATCTAAAGCTGTCAATGGTGTATTGAAATCTCCAACTGTGATTGTGGTTTTGTTTGTTTCTATTTTTAGATCAGTTAGTAGATTTCTTATATATTTTGGTGCTCCCTGGTTCTGTGCATATATATTAAAAAATGTTATGTCTTCTTGATACAATGTTCCTTTTATCATTATAAAATGTCTATCTTTGTCTCTGGTTACCTTTGTTGTCTTGAAGTCAGCTTTGTCAGATATAAGTATGGCTACACCTGCTTTTCTTTGGATATTATTTACTTGGAGAATCATTTCCCAACCTTTCACTTTGAATCTATTTTTGTCCTTGAAGCTTAGATGTGTCTTTTGAAGGCAGCATATATATGGTTGGGTTTGGTTTTGATCCAATCTGCTACTCTGTGCCTCTTTATTTGTGACTTCAGTTCATTTCTATTTAGGGTAATTATTGACACTTGAGAATTTTCTATAACCATTTTATGTTTTGTTTTCTGGTAGATCTGTGTCTTGTTTGGTTCTTCTGTGTTTCTATCAGTTGTTTTTGTTTGGTGGCATTGAATACTTCTCTCCTGTTTCTTCTTTATTAAGCTGTATATTTCAGTAGTGGCTTTTTTGTGGGTGGTTACCATTAAGTCATTAAGAGAAAAATGTTCATATTTACAGGAGTCCTTTGTCTTATGAGTACTTCTGCACTCCATCCTCCTTTGCTACTGCAGATTTTTATCCTCTCCACATTTATGCTATTGTTGTCACAAGTCCTTGATTTAATTGTGACCTTGGTGGAGCTTTTACTTGTAGTTTTGATTTGTTTTATTCTTTGTGTCTGATTGAATAACCCCACTTGAGTATTTCCTGCAGTCTGGGTATTCTGGTGGTAAATTCCCTCAGCTTCTGTATGTCTGTAAAAGTTTTTATTTCTTTTTTATATTTGAAGGATACCTTTGATGGATATAATATTCGTGGCTTGTAATTCCTCTCTTTCAGTACTTTAAATGTTTGCGTCCACTCTCTTTTGGCTTGTAGAGTTTCTGCTGAGAAGTCTGATGATAACCTAATGGTCTATCCTTTATATGTTACATTCTTCTTTTCCCTAGATGACCTGAGGTTTCTTTCTTTGTTACCATTTTTTGACAATTTTATTACAACATGCCTTAGAGTAGGTCTGTTTGGGTTGAGGTAACTTGGCATTCTGTTTGCTTCTTGGATTTGAGACTCTAAATCTTTACATAGGCTTGGGAAATTCTCATCAATTATTTGTTTGTACATGCTCTCCATTCACTTCTCCTTCTCTTCTTCTTCTGATATATCCATTATTCTTATATTGCTCTTTCTAATGGAGTCAGACAAGTCTTGTAGAGCTCTCTCAGTTTTTAATCATTTTTGAGTCTCTCCCCTCTTCTCTCTGTAGCAACTCTAGTTGTCTGTCTTTGATTCTTTCCTCTATCTGGCTTGTTCTATTAGCAGAAATTGCTACCTCAGTTTCAATTCATGTATTGAGTTCTTTATCTCTGTTTTTAAAGTTTCAATCTCCTTGGTGAAGTATTTGTTTTATTCATTAATTTGTTTTCTGAGCTTAGTAAGTTGCCTATTGGTGATTTATTTTTGGCATCTCATTGAGTATTTTCAAAACTTCAATTTTGAATTCTCTATCATTTAACTCCAACATTTTCATGGGATTAAGATTTTTTTCTGGAGATTTAAATTTTTTTTCTGAACTACTTGTCTGTCTTATGTAGCCATAATGTTCAATTTCTTCTTCTTTGATGGCATTTGAGACTGGTATTGTTAAGAAGCTTACCAAAAAAAACCCCTGAAAAATTAAAATAAAATATACAATAAAAATTTTAAAAATTAGGATATGTAAAGAAGAAAAAGCATAAAAAAGATAAAAAACAGCCTTACCAGGTGGTGGCACAGTGGATAGAGCATTGGACTGGGATGCAGAAGACCCAGGTTCGAGACCCTGAGCTTGCCAGCTTGAGCATGGGCCCACCTAGCTTGAGCAAAAGCTCGTCAACTTGGACCCAAGGTCACTGACTCCAGCAAGGGGTGGCTAGGTCTGCTGAAGGTCTGCGGTCAAGGCACATGTGAGAAAGCAATCAATGAACAACTATGGTGTCACAACGGCAACGAAAACTAATGATTGATGCTTCTCATCTCTCTCCGTTCCTGTCTGTCTGTCCCTATCTATCCCTCTCTCTGACTCTCTCTCTTTGTCCCTGTAAAAAAAAGATTAAAAAACAAACATAAAAACAAAATCAAAATACCCACAAAAAATAAGAATAAAAAATAAAAGAATTAAAGAAAATGAAATTCAAAAGAGAAAAATAAATAAGAAGAAAAAGGGAAAAAATAAAAAAGAAGAAAAAAATAAATTTCAGTTTTGAGATTTTTTTTTCTTCAGTAGATGTTGCTGTATTATAAGTTTTAGCTCTGTGAAGTTCCTGGGCTGTCCTTTGCTGACATGTTGTTACAATTTTGCAGGTGGGGCCACAGTCAAGTTGGTGGGTAGGGCATGTTATGAGGGCTTTATGGCTTCAGCTTTCCAGCTTTATGGCTCTAGCAATGGCAATCTCAAGCTTCCAGGTGCTCCTCCCTCCATCTCAACAGACCTGGGGACCAGACATGGAGTATCTCTGTTCTTCAGAGGAGAGAATAGCTCTGGAGAGCTAACTGTGGGGTTTGTCTCTGCCATTCTTGGTATGGCAATGTAAGGGAGGTGGGGTCTGGGAGGCTGGGGGCCATACTTTAGCTTTCTCTGTCTCTGCCAAGTGTGGGCTGCAGGCAGACCATGGGAACACTAGCCATGAATCCACGCTCTGGCCACTTGGGTTTATCTCCCCCTCTGCCCCTCTGTCTCACTGCTCTTCGAAGCAGAAGGAGACCTAGTCACTCCTGAGTTTCTCTTTCTATATCTCTCAGACAAAATCCAGAGAGCCTGAGCTTCCCTCCTCCCTGTAGTCCAACAGAGAAAAATAAAACCCAGTCACTCTGGGTTGTTTCTTCCCTAGAGCCGAATAATAAACTAAAGTATTTTATCTTCTGTCCTCCTTTTCACCCTATCCCACCTTTAGTCCATTTGGTCCATGGATCTTTCAGGAGTGCCTGTGAACCCAGCTGGAGTTCCTTCACTGTTATAGTTGTTCAGTTTGTTAAAATTTTAAGGGGAGAGATCAGGAGTATTTCTCATGCTGCCATTATTCTGATGTCATCCTCCTTCTTATTCTCATGGTTCATCTTATGATATCAAGCGAGCATTTTTCTATGCCTTGCCAACTTTTCCTAAGTTTGGATCTGTTTCCATTACAATGTCATGAAATATCTTTGAGAATTCATTTAATATAGGGTTTCATTGCTGCCATCAATTCCTCCAGGACATCTTCATCTTTTTGTCACAACCACTTCCCTCTTTTATGCAGTTAAATTGACATTCACTAAGTTTCTCTGACTGCCTATCTAGAATTTCTCCAATGGCAGCAGTGTCAACATTCTCAAGATTGCTTTTATAAGTTTATGTTCAATTCACATTCTACTTCTGGTGTTATCAATATTTATTTCTTTGTTAAACTTTACTCTTTGTTGGTTAATTGCCTCTCTTGGCTGTCCATTTTTATCAAATGTCACATATGCTTATCATTCAGAGATAAGGAGGAAATATAACTATACACTTTACAGTCTGTGCATAAACTGAATAACAGGTGCACAATGACCAGTCATGGGCAGGCTTTGAAGGAATGTGGTCAGCCACTAATCATAATGTGCCTCTGTTTTTTATCTAGTAACTTATAGACTGAAGAGTTAGCTTGGACTTTATACAATCACACCTCATATACCATGGGAGTCAAAATTTGAATCCTGTGGTTGGAAGATTGGTATAATTTAATCAAACCTAGTAGCTAAAATTCATGCATATCAGAACTGTGCAAAGAAGGACTTCCCGGGCCTATGTCTGTGTGATTATTATAATTCAGAAGAAAAAGGAGAAAAGTTGTACAAGAGATGCTGGGATAAGTGATAACTTCTGCGGAATAAAGCAATGTTTATATCTGTCACAGTATACTCCAACATAAATTCCATGATGTTTGAAAAGTTAAAAATAAAATAATCAAGCTATAAGAAAATTATAAGTGAGGCGGCCCTGGCCCATTGGCTCAGTAGTAGAGTGTCACCCAGGGTGTGAATGTCCCAGGTTTAATTCCTGGTCAAGGCAAACAGAAGAAGCACCCATCTGCTTCTCCACCCTTTCCCCTTTCATTTCTCTCTCTCTCCCCCCTCCTGCAGCCATGGCTTTATTGGAGTGAGTTGGCCTAGTGTGCTGAGGATGGCTCCATGGCCTCCACCTCAGGTGGGCTTGGTTGTTTAGCAACAGAGCAATGCCCCAGATGGGAGAGCATTGCCCTCTAGTGGGCTTGCTGAGTGGACCCCAGTCGAGGTACATGCAGGAGTCTGTCTCTGCCTCCCCTCCTCTCAATGAATTAAAAAAAAGAAATTATAAGTAAGATTCAACATTGTTTGGAGAAGATATAAATTGAGATAGAAAATGCTCAGAATAATGTGGTTTGTAATGGTCAAGCTCCTAACCAGTAAATTTTATTAAAAAGTGCTTTTTTTATATCTTATCTCATTTATCCTTTCCACATCTTGAAATATAGCTAGCAAAGACGGCACATAAGTGATAATGTCTTTGTTCGCATGAAACAGAATTTGAAGTATTTAGGTTTGAAATAAGTAACTTGATGTCTATAATCAATTTTTAGTTTAGCCAAAAGAGATATACACCTATAAATAGCAGATATATAGGCAGGCAGACAAATAGCAAATAATAGCATATTAACAGTTGATAAATCTAAAAGAATATGGGTTCTTAGCACACTATTTTTCTGCTCTTCTATGGGTTTAACACTTTTTAAAGTGCAAAATCTGGAAAAATAAAGGATCTATAGTGCATTGTTTAAATGGATACTTAACCAAATTTTTTTTTTGTAAATTCTGGATATTTTCATGGCTTTCTTTAATGAAATCCAGGGGAAAACACATCAGTGTGCACATTAGTCTGTTTTGTGCTATTGGAATTTAATATTTGCTATAGTCCAGCTGTCTTTTAGAGCGACAAATACTTTTAAAGATTCATATTGACACCTCTTTCTCTTAGTTAAGAGCTAACGACAATAGCTCTGCTCTTGAGCCTGAGGGTGCTCGTGAGTTTTTAGAAGCTTGGAAAGAAATAAAGCATAATTTTCCAGTTTATAGTTTTTATCAACTAATATTACTGCTGGTATGCATAGACCTCAGATACCATTCAGGACCTCAGTCTATGTGGCATCAGAACAACTTTAATCAAAATTCCATTTTGAATCTCAAGATTGGATAATTCTATCAACTCACCTTTCTGACTGGCTAGAGCCAGTTATTTTTCTTTTTGAAAATCCATTCTCTATTTTTATGGGCCCTGCTCTGAAAGCAAGGGAGGCTGAATCTATGGATTGCAACTGGTGTCCTTTGCCCCCTGGCTTCCAGTTGGGCTTAGACAGTGGAGACATGGGAGGGAAGAAAGGGAAAGAGATCGGGATATTTATTTCCCACCAGCTCCCTACTTGGAGTCACATTTCTGACAGAAGCAGCATCCTTCTGTAGTTGTAGCACCTCCACCCCCACTTCCATGGTGCCAATTCTCACTACCCTTCTTATGGTCCTTTAAGCCCAGGAGTACAAGGGCTGTATGTGTTGCTAGTTTTGGGGTGCCCTGACATTCTTTGTTGGTCCCATTATCCTGCTCACACCTCAGTGAATAGTTTTTTCACTTAAGTCTCCTCAACTGAATGATTTGAATCAGACTCTATTGACTGTCAAGACCCGGGCTGATACATTGGTCATCTTTCCTTTTCTTTACCATCAAACTATACCATGCTCAATTTCCTATGCCTGATATATATTTTGCACCATTTACCTGACTCTTGACACTTTCCAATGTTCACACCAGGGAACCAGGCAATAGTTAACAAACATTTTTCTATCTTTATTTTTCATCACAGAATGCATCCTCTCCACCAAACACATGTGCACACATGCACATGCACATCTCTTAATAAAAAATGACATCTCCCTGATGGTACTTCTTTTTTTACAGCTTTCTTGTGGGAAACAGCTCGTTGCTCCACACTCAACATACAAAGACAGGATTCCCAATTATCTCTCTCTTCCCACAGCTGTTTGTAAACCAATACACCACCACCTTCATAGAAAAATTATTTTTACTTTAAGACTCATTGCAGTCTTATGGTAGCTTATTTTCCTTTTCCTCCATCATTTACTTGTCCCTTTATTCTTTGAGAATATTGCCATTTAGGTGAAAACGATCCCTCTTTCACTACCTTAAATGACTTGGGAGTCCCTTGATCCAATCAATGTCATTCAAGTTCACCTACATTTCAGTGAAGGTGAACACATCTCTGGTTAAAATATATGTTCAGGTGCATGGGACAGAGTTCTAACATGACAGTGGCTTACACAACTTCAAGCAGTTATGTTGGCTATACCCTATGAAATCTTTATGGGCCCAGATGCCTCCTTTGTGGCTCTGCCATCTATAGGTTATTGTGCTCGTCTACATGGGCCATGATGGCTCCCCACCATGTCTACATTTCAGTCAGTAGTTTTTCAGGTGAGAACGACAGGAGAGAGCATTACGCTTCTTCCAGGGGCATGGCCATGATTGTGCATATTACTTCTCAGTTAGCATTGACAGGTATGACTTTGTCATATGGCCACACAAATTTGTAAGGGAGGTTAGAAGCACGTTCTTTATTTGTGGTGACTGTGAGTCTAGCTAAACATTCTGTTGTTAAGGAAGAAAGAATAGACCGTATACTGGGCTACTCCTAGAAATTTCTGCCACATATCGTATCCTACCTAGACATTAACGTCACCCAAACCTACCCACTATGACATTTTAATCTCGGTTCTCTAAAAATCATCTCTTTTCCACATATTTGTCTCATTCAGTAAGTCCAACTAAATTTATTTGTGGACAAAAATAAGACTCTATTCACTGACCCCCTCCATATTAGTTTGAGTTTTCAGACAAATCCTGTAGCCAGCTGAGACTTCATGATGCATTTCTCTTGCCTGTTCATTGCTCTGCCAGACTGAAATGAAAAGACTCCTACGGTGGATAAGCCCAGCTTTCTGCCTTTTCTTTCTTGCGCATGGGTAGCTGAGCTCCTGCAAAAACATAGGTTGGTCTCGTGAAACATTAAAGGTTGCTGTTGTCTGCTGGGCTTTGGTGTTGCTTGGAAACCCTCTGATTGTCCCTCAGCCAGCTCCTTCTTCAGTTCTCTGCAGGGAGCATTTCACTTTCCTCAGGCCTCTGGCTGCACCATGTCTTGCTTCTGTCCAGGAGCCGATGGTGTAAGCTTCCTACTGCTGCTGTAACCAATTACCACAAATTCAGTGACTTCAAACAACGTGGCTTTACTCCCTCACAGTTCTGCAGGTCAGAAGTCAAAAGTCAAGGTAGCAGGAGGGCTGCATTCCTTCTGCAGACTTCAGGAGATCTGTTTCCTTACCTTACAGTTTCTGGAGGCCACCTGCCTTCTGGACCACTTTCTCGCCTTTCTCGAATCACTATAATTTTTGTTTCTGTTTTCACACCTCTTACTCTGACTTTTTGCCTTCTGCTTTCCTCTTACCTCAAGGCCCTTGTGATAACACTGGGCCAAACTGAATAATCCAGCTGATCTCCATTTGAAGATTGTTAACTTGATCACATTTGCAAAGTGCTTTGCCATATAAGGGAACATATTCAGATTTAAGGGATTTGTCCATGGACACCATTGGGGGCCATTACTATATATATCTTACCATTGTGACCTTTTGTCCCACTTCACAGATAAAATACAGGCATTGGGAAGAAGTTTCCCCATATCATTTCCAGTTCCCTGGGGACACATTCATTTATTTTCATATTCACTCTAACCTCTCTTTCTAGTGTCAATGAAGAGGCTGACCTCCCAACCTTTTGCTGAACCCCAAATTTCTTTACTTTTAAAAATATATATATATATATATATATATATATATTATTATTATTATTATTATTAATTCTAATGGGTGACACCAATAAATCAGGGTACATATGTACAATGAAAACCTCTCCAGGTTATCTTATCATTCAATTGTGTTGCATACCCATCACCAAAAGTCAAATTGTCCTCTGTCACCTTCTATCTGGTTTTCCCTGTGTCCCTCCCCTCCTCCCTATCCCACTCTTCCCTCCCTCCCCCCATCCCATAACCACCACTCTCTTGTCCATGTCTCATACCCTCACTTTTAAGTCCCACCTATGTATGTAATCATGCTGTTCTCAGTTTTTCTTTTTTTCTGATTTACTTATTTCACTCCGTATAACGTTATCAAGGTACATCCATTTTGTTATAAATGATCCGATGTCATCGTTTCTTATGGCTGAGTAGTATTCCATAGTATATATGTACCATAGCTTTTTAATCCACTCGTCTTCTGACGGACACTTGGGCTGGTTCCAGATCTTCGCTATTGTGAAAAATGCTGCCACGAACATGGGGGCGCATTTCTTCTTTTCGAACACTGCTATGGTGTTCTTACGGTATATTCCTATAAGGGGGATAGCTAAGTCAAAAGGCAGTTTGATTTTTAATTTTCTGAGGAATCTCCATACTGTTTTCCACACTGGCTGCACCAGTCTGCATTCCCACCAGCAGTGCAGAAGGGTTCCCTTTTCTCCACATCCTCGCCAGCACTTATTCTGTGTTGTTTTGCTGATGAGTGCCATTCTGACTGGTGTGAGGTGATATCTCATTGTGGTTTAATTTGCATTTCTCTAATGATTAGTGATGTTGAACATTTTTTCATATGCCTATTGGCCATCCGTATGTCGTCTTTGGAGAAATTTCTATTCATTTCTTTTACCCATTTTTTGATTGGGTTGTTTGTCTTCCTGGTGTTGAGTTTTATAAGTTCTTTATAAATTTTAGTTATTAACCCCTTATCAGATGTGCTGTCGAATATGTTCTCCCATTGTGTGGTTTGTCTTTTTATTCAGTTCTTATTGTTTTAGCTGTGCAAAAACATTTTAGTTTAATATAGTCCCATTTGTTTATCTTGCATTTTCGTTCATTTGCCCGTGGAGATAAATCAGCCAATATACTGGTGCTACAGATGTCGGAGAGCTTGCTGCCTATGTTTTCTTCTAAGATGCTTATGGTTTCATGGCTTACATTTAAGTCTTTTATCCATTTTGAGTTTGTTTTTGTGAATGGTGTAAGTTGGTGGTCTAGTTTCATTTTTTTGCAGGTAGATGTCCAATTTTCCCAACACCATTTGTTAAAGAGGCTGTCTTTACTCCATTGTATGTTCTTTCCTCCTTTGTCAAATATCAGTTGTCCATAAAGCTGTGGGTTTATTTCTGGGTCCTCTATTCTGTTCCATTGATCTATGTACCTGTTCTTATGCCAGTACCAGGCTGTCTTGAGTATAATGGCCTTATAGTATACCTTGATATCTGGAACAGTGATACCTCCTGCTTTATTTTTTCTTTTTAAGATTGCTGAGGCTATTCGTGTTCTTTTTTGGTTCCATATAAATTTTTGGAATATGTGTTCTATATCTTTGAAGTATGTCATTGGTATTTTAATTGGTATTGCATTGAATTTCTAAATTGCTTTGGGTAATATAGACATTTTAATGATGTTTATTCTTCCTAGTCATGAGCACCGTATATGCTTCCACTTGTTTGTATCTTTCTTGATTTCTTTTATCAATGTTTTATAATTTTCGGTGTACAAGTCCTTAACCTCCTTGGTTAAATTTACTCCTAGGTACTTTATTTTTTTGGCTGCAATAGTGAAGAGGATTGTTTCCTTAATTTTTTTTGCTGACAGTTCATTGTTGGTATATAGAAATGCCTCTGATTTCTGAGTATTAATTTTATATCCTGCCACATTGCTGAATTCATTTATCAGGTCCAGTAGTTTTTTGACTGAGACTTTAGGGTTTTCAATATACAATATCATATCATCCTCAAATAGTGACAGTTTTACTTCTTCTTCTCCAATTTGGATGCCTTTTATTTCTTCTTCTTGTCTGATTGCTGTAGCTAGGACTTCCAGAACTATGTTGACTAAGAGTGGTGAAAGGGGGCATCCCTGCCTGGTTCCTGATCTTAAGGGGATTGCTTTTAATTTTTGTCCATTTAGTATGATGTTTGCTGTCAGTTTATCGTAGATGGACTTTATCATGTTAAGCAATGATCCCTGTATTCCCACTTTACTGAGAGTTTTGAGCATGAATGGGTGCTGGATTTTATCAAATGCCTTTTCTGCATCTATTGAAATTATCATGTGATTTTTGTCCTTTTTTTTGTTTATGTGATGAATCACATTGATTGATTTGCGAATATTGAACCAACCTTGCCTCTCCAGAATAAATCCCTCTTGATGATGGTGTATGATTTTATTCATATATTGCTGAATCCGGTTTGCTAATATTTTGTTGAGAATTTTAGCGTCTAAATTCATCAGGGATATAGACCTATAATTTTCTTTCTTTGTGTTGTCTTTGCCCGGTTTTGGGTTCAGAGCTATGCTCGCCTCATAAAAGGAGTTTGGAAGTCTTTCTACCTCTTGAATTTTTTGAAATAGCTTGGGGAGGATAGGAGTTAGTTCTTCTTTGAATTTTTGATAGAATTCACTTGTGAAGCAATCAGGCCCAGGACTTTTCTTTTTTGGGAGTTTTTTGATAACTGTTTCGATCTCATTTGTTTTAATTGTTCTGTTTAGGTGTTCTAATTCTTCCCGATTTATTTTTGGAAGGTTATATGATTCAAGAAATTTGTCCATTTCACCAAGATTGTTTAATTTTTTGGCATATAGTTCTTCATAGTATTTTCTTACAATGGTTTGTATTTCTGTTGTGTCAGTTGTTATTTCTCCACTGTCCTTTCTAATTTTATTTATTTGAGTCCTCTCTCTTTTTTTCTTGGTGAGTCTAGTTAAAGGTTCATCAATCTTGTTTACCTTTTCAAAGAATCAGCTTCTGGTTTCATTGATCCTCTGTATTGTTTCCTTAGCCTCTATGTCATTTATTTCTGCTCTGATCTTTATTATTTCCTTCCTTCTACTTGTCTTGGGGTTTATTTGTTGTTGTTTTCTAGTTCTTTTAGATTCAGGGTCAGGTTGCTTATTTGAGCTTTTTCTAGCTTCTTATAATATGCCTGTATTGCAATAAACTTCCCTCTCAGAACTGCTTTTGCTGTGTCCCATAAATTTTGAGTTGATGTATGCTCATTATCATTTGTTTCTAGAAACTTTTTTATTTCTTCTTTGAACTCATTGTTAATCCATTCATTATTTAATAACATGCTATTTAGTTTCCCAGTGTTTGAGTAGTTTTCAGTTTTTCCTTTGTGGTTAATTTCTAGTTTCATGGCATTGTGAACAGAGAAAATGCTTGATATAATTTCAATCTTCTTAAATTTATTGAGACCATTTTTGTGTCCTAACATGTGGTCTATCCTAGAAAATGTACCATGAGCGCTTGAGAAGAATGTATATTCTACTGCTTTAGGGTGAAATGTTCTGAAGATATCTATTAAATCAAGTTGATCTAGTGTCTCCTTTAAGTCTGCTGTTTCTTTATTAATTTTCTATCTTGAGGATATATCCAGTGTTGTTAGAGGGGTATTGAAATCCCCTACTATAATAGTATTGCTGTTAATCTCGCCCTTTATATCCATCAAAGTCTGCTTTATGTATGTCGGGGCTCCTATATATGGTGCATAGATATTTATAATAGTTATGTCTTCCTGTTGAATTGTTTCCTTTATCATTATGTAGTGTCCTTCTTTATCTCTTACTACAGCCTTGTTTTAAAGTCCATTTTGTCAGATATAAGTATTGCTACCCCAGCTTTTTTTTCATTTCCATTTGCATGAAATATTTTTTTCCATCCTTTTACCTTCAGTCTATGTGCATTTTTTGTTTTAAGGTGTGTCTCTTGTAGACAGCATATGTATGGGTCCTGTTTCTTTATCCATGCAGCTACCCTATGTCTTTTGATTGGATCATTTAATCCATTTACATTTAAGGTTATTATTGATATGTAGTTGTTTATTGCCATTTTGTTCTTTAAAGCTGTATTCTTCTTTTGCTATGTTCTTTCCTCCCTTTAAACTCTTCACAACAGGCCTCTTAGTATCTCTTTCAGAATTGGTTTGGTTTTTATGAATTCCTTGAGGTTTTCTTTTTCTGGGAAGATCTTTATTTCTCCTTCAATTTTAAACGTTAGCCTTGCTGGATAAAGTAGTCTTGGTTGTAGGTTCTTGTTCTGCATTACTTTGATTATATCTTGCCATTCCCTTCTGGCCTCAAGTGTTTCTGTTGAGAAGTCCGATGTCATCCTTATGGGGGCTTCTTTGTAGGTGATATCCTTTTTTCCTCTAGCAGCTTTTAAAATTTTTTCTTTATCTATTAGCTTTGGTATTTTAACTATGATGTGTCTTGGTGTAGATCCTTTTGGGTTTCTCTTTAATGGAGTTCTGTGTGCTTCTTGAACGTGTGGAGTGTTTCCCAGCCTTAATTTAGAAAAGCTTTTTGCTATGATTTGATTGAACCCAGTTTCCATTTCCTATCCTCTCTCCTCTTCTTCAGGCACCCCTATGATGCAAATGTTGTTTCTCTTCAGGTTGTCACAGAGCTCCCTTAGAGTTTCCTCACATTTTTTGAGTCTCTTTTCCTTTTTCTTCTCTGCTTCTGTGCCTTTGTTTATTGTGTCCTCTAACTCACTTATTCGATCCTCAGTGTGATTCATCCTGCTTTTACTTCCTTCCATTGTGGTCTTCAGTTCTGATACTGTATTTGTCATTTCTGTCTGATTCGTTTTTATTATTTCAATTTCATTTTTTATACTTGTTATCTCTTTATTTAGGTGTTCATAATGACTATCCATTGTTGTTCTAATTTCTTTGAACATCCTAACTATCATTATTCTAAATTCTGCTTCTGGTAATTTGGTTATATCTGGTTCATTCAGGTCCTTCTCTGGGGATTTCTCTTGATTCATTTAGTTTTCATTCCTCTGCCTGCCTATTTTGTCTTTGTATAAGCAAGTTGTGGGCACTGGAGTCCAGTATGTGTTGCCTTTGTGTTCTCTAGGTGTGGTCTGTCTGCAGGCCCGCCACCCCCTCTGCCGCTGCCTAAGGCGGTTGGGTATGGGCGTTGCCAACGCCGGCCCACTGTGGCTTTTGCTGTGATTTCTGCCTCTCCTCCGTGGGAGGGGCTGTCACTGAAGCCACAAGACTTAGCACCAAGGGTAGAGGTGAGCACCTTTGCTCAGCTGTGGACCCAGCCTATTTCCGGATTCTGCCCAGAACCCACAGTCAGAGCCTGCTCGCCACAATTTCGCGGGTTGGGCAAGGCTTTTGTCGTGGTCTCAGCTCTGAGCCTTTGCCTATCCGGAGCTTTAGTCCCGCCCTCGAGGCCAGGTCCCTTCTGCGCAGGGTAGCAAATCGCAGTTTATTGGGCCAGGCGTGTTTGCTGGCTTCCGCTCAGCTGCGTACTTTACCCTGCCCCCGTTTCGGAGCCCGCTCGTGCACGTAGGAATGCAATCCACGGTTTCTCCGGCTTGGCAGGGATAGTAGCGTGGGCTCAGCTGCGAGCTTCCACTCCGGCCGGCAGTGGGGTGGTGGGAGGGCAGGCAGCGTGAGCTCAGCAGCGAGCCCCTGCCTGTCCCTGGTCCTAGCCCGGTCCCAGCGGTCAGGGCCGGCTTGCGCAGGGTCGCAGAGCAGATTTCTGCCTGTTCCTGGTCTTCCACTTTGTCTCTTTAAGTGGGATTAAAGGCAGGCCGCAGCTTCCGGACCACTTTCGCGCGTCCCCTCCGACCCTTCTGGGCTAGACCGAGCTCACACCGGCTTGGCCTCTGCCCACGCCGACAGAACCGCGTTTCAGCATCCTGCCGCCCCAAACCCTTCAGCAACCCTCAGCAGAGTAGGAAGGGACCTAATACTCCACACTGTAAGCCTGGGAGCTCCCTCACTTGTTTCACAGCTCAAAACTGTCCAAATACCTCTTCTAGGCTCTGGGACTGCAGGCTGGTGCTTGGTTCCTGTGACCCAGGTCTCTCCCTCTCCGCCAAACTCTCCTCCCGCCACGCAGGTCTCTCCAGGCTGCCATTTGCTCCGGGAAGCTGGGCAGCCCTCTTCGCATTTTCGCTATTTCTACCAGTCTCAATGTGGCTTCTGCAGTGTTCCTTGGTTGAAGAGTCCACTTAGTTTAGTTCATAGTTGGTTTATCCAGATGGTGGTTCTTTAAATTGAGTTATAATCCACTTTGGTTCTTGGAGTTGGAAGTTGGTACGTCCGCCTACTCCGTCACCATCTTGCTTCTAAATCTTCTTTACTTTATTAATGGTTTTCACCTTAAATTCTTCCTTGTTTGCTATTCATATTGCTACCTCAGCTTTCTTTTGGTTTATTTATTGATAGTGTAGGTCATTCTTTTATCAATGAACTTTATTTTTTAACAGTTTCAGATTACATAAAAGTTGACCATATAATAGAGAGAGAGTACCTATATATTAACCTCCACCTCTGCACAAGGTTTCCCCTAATACTATCATTTTATATTAGTGTGTTACATTTGTTACAATTAATGAGCCAATATTGATGCATCATTACAAAAGTCAAGACTTTATTCAGATTTTTTTTTAGTATTTCTTCTAATGTTCATTTTCTGTCCAAGAATCTCACCCAGGATATCACATTACAATCATATTGCATTTAGTTGTCATGATTCCATAGGCTCCTCATTGATGTGACAGTTTCTCAAACTTTCCTTGTTTTTTACTTTGACAGTTTTCAGGAGTACTGGCAAAGTGTTTTTATAGAATGCCCTTCAATTTGAATTTGCCTGATGTTTTTATCATGATAACTAGGAAACGTGAGAGAGAAAAACCTCAAAGGTAGTGTCATTTTCATCACATGTATCGGCATGATCTGTAATGTTGATGCTGACCAACACCTGGTTCAAGTAGTACTTGTCATGTTTCTCCACTGTATGGTTATACTCTTTCCCTCCTCTCTATACTGTACTATTTGTAAGAAAGTCACTATATACAGCCCACACTTAAAGAATAAGGAGTCATGCTCTCTTCCTTGATAATGGAGTATCTATAGAAATAATTTGGAATTTCCATCACAAGAGATTTGCCCCTTCTTCCATTTACTGATTTTCTCAATCATTTATTTACATTGGTATGGACTGATGGACATTTATTTTATACTTTGGGTCGAATCCAAAAATACATTATTTTCTTGCTCAAATGTTTTCCATCTTTGGGTATTGAGAGCTCTATTAGTTGACTCCTGTACTACCATGAAATACTCTCATATATGCATTTTTAAAATTTTACTTTTTGTTAATTTTAATGGGGTAACATTAATAAATCAGGGTACATATGTTCAAAGAAAACATCAACAGGTTATCTTATCATTCAATTATGTTGCATATCCATCACCCAAAGTCAAATTGTCTTCTGTCACCTTCTATCTGGTTTTCTTTGTGGCCCTACCCTCCCCCCTACCCTCCCCCCTATCCCTCCCTCTCCTCCCTCCCCCAACCCCATAACCAGCACATTCTTGTCCGTGTCTCATAGTCTCACTTTTATGTCCCACCTATGTATGAAACCATGCTGTTCTCAGTTTTTTTTCTGTTTTACGTATTTCACTCCGAATGTTATCAAGGTCCATCTATTTTGTTGTAAATGATCCGATGTCATCATTTCTAATGGCTGAGTAGTATTCCATAGTATATATGTACCAAAGCTTTTTAATCCATTCGTCCTCTGATGGACACTAGGGGCTGTTTCCAGATCTTCGCTATTGTGAACAATGCTGCCACGAACATGGGGGCGCATTTCTTCTTTTTGAACAGTGCTATGGTGTTCTTAGGGTATATTCCTAAAAGAGGGATAGCTGGGTCAAAAGGCAGTTCAATTTTTAATTTTTTGAGGGATCTCCAAAGTGTTTTCCACAGTGGCTGCACCAGTCTGCATTCCCACCAGCAGTGCAGGAGGGTTCTCTTTTCTCCACATCCTTGCCAGCACTTACTCTGTGTTGTTTTGTTGATGAGTGCCATTCTGACTGGTGTGAGGTAATATCTCATTGTGGTTTTAATTTGCATTTCTCTAAGGATTAGTGATGTTGAGTATTTTTTCATATGCCTATTGGCCATCTGTATGTCCTCTTTGGAGAAATTTCTATTCATTTCTTTTGCCCATTTTTTTAAAAATATATCTTTTATTATTATTAATTCTAATGGGGTGACACCAATAAATCAGGGTACATATGTACAATGAAAACATCTCCAGGTTATCTTATCATTCAATTGTGTTGCATACCCATCACCAAAAGTCAAATTGTCCTCTGTCACCTTCTATCTGGTTTTCCCTGTGTCCCTCCCCTCCTCCCTATCCCACTCTTCCCTCCCTCCCCCCATCCCATAACCACCACTCTCTTGTCCATGTCTCATACCCTCACTTTTATGTCCCACCTATGTATGTAGTCGTGCTGTTCTCAGTTTTTCTTTTTTTCTGATTTACTTATTTCACTCCGTATAATGTTATCAAGGTACATCCATTTTGTTATAAATGATCCGATATCATCGTTTCTTATGGCTGAGTAGTATTCCATAGTATATATGTACCATAGCTTTTTAATCCACTCGTCTTCTGACGGACACTTGGGCTGGTTCCAGATCTTCGCTACTGTGAACAATGCTGCCACGAACATGGGGGCGCATTTCTTCATTTTGAACAGTGCTATGGTGTTAGGGTATATTCCTATAAGTGGGACAGCTGGGTCAAAAGGCAGTTCGATTTTTAATTTTTTGAGGAATCTCCAAACTGTTTTCCACAGTGGCTGCACCAGTCTGCATTCCCACCAGCAGTGCAGGAGGGTTCTCTTTTCTCCACATCCTTGCCAGCACTTACTCTGTGTTGTTTTGCTGATGAGTGCCATTCTGACTGGAGTGAGGTAATATCTCATTGTGGTTTTAATTTGCATTTCTCTAAGGATTAGTGATGTTGAGCATTTTTTCATATGCCTATTGGCCATCTGTATGTCGTCTTTGGAGAAATTTCTATTCATTTTTTTTGCCCATTTTTTGATTGGATTGTTTGTCTTCCTGGTGTTGAGTTTTATAAGGTTTTACACATTTTGGTTATTAACCCCTTATCAGACCTGTTGTCGAATATGTTCTTCCATTGTGTGGTTTGTCTTTTTATTCTGTTCTTATTGTCTTTAGCTGTGCAAAAACTTTTTAGTTTGATATAGTCCCATTTGTTTATCTTGCCTTTTCTTTCATTTGCCCATGGAGATAAATCAGCAAATATGTTGCTGCAACAGATGTCGGAGAGCTTGCTGCCTATGTTTTCTTCTAAAATGCTTATGGTTTCACGGCTTACATTTAAGTCTTTTATCCATTTTGAGTTTGTTTTTGTGAATGGTGTCAGTTGATTGTCTAGTTTCAGTTTTTTGCAGGTAGAGGTCCAATTTTTCCAACACCATTTGTTATAGAGGCTGTCTTTACTCCATTGAATGTTCTTTTCTACTTTGTCAAGTATCAATCGTCCACAAAGGTGTGGGTTTATTTCTGGGTTCTCTGTTCTGTTCCGTTTATCTATGTGCCTGTTCTTATGCCAGTACCAGGCTGTCTTGAGTACAATGGTATCACTCTTTCTTGATATCTTGAAGAGTGATACCTCCTGCTTTATTTTTTCTTTTTAAGATTGCTGAGGCTATTCATGTTCTTTTTTGGTTCCTTATAAAGTTTTGAAATATGTGTTCTATACCTTTGAAATATTTCATTGGTATTTTAATTGGTATTGCATTGAATTTATAAATTGATTTGGGTAATATAGACATTTTAATGATGTTTATTCTTCCTAACCATGAGCTTGGTATATGCTTCCACTTCTTTGTATCTTCCTTGATTTCTGGGAGTTGGAAGTTGGTACATCCGCCTACTCCATCGCCATCTTGCTTCTCCTCTTCCTTGATTTCTTTTATCAATGTTTTATAATTTTCTGAGTACAAGTCCTTAACCTCCTTGGTTAAATTTACTCCTAGGTACTTTATTATTTTTTTTCCAATAGTGAAGGGAATTGTTTCCTTAATTTCTTTTGCTGACAGTTCATTGTTGGTATATAAAAATGCCTCTGATTTCTGAGTATTAATTTTATATCCTGCCACCTTGCTGAATTCATTTATAAGGTCCAGTAGTATTTTGACTGAGACTTTAGGATTTCCAATATACAATATCATATCATCTGCAAATAATGACAGTTTTACTTCTTCTTTTCCAATTTGGTTGACTTTTATTTCCTCTTCTTGTTGATTGCTGTGGCTAAAACTTCCAGAACTATGTTGACTAAGAGTGGTGAAAGGGGGCAACCCTGCCTGGTTCCTGATCTTAAAGGGATTGCTTTTAATTTTTGCCCATTGAGTATGATGTTAGCTGTAAGTTTGTCATAGATGGCCTTTATCATGTTAAGGTATGTTCCCTGTATTCCCACTTTACTGAGAGTTTTCATCATGAATGGGTGCTGGATTTTATCAAATGCTTTTTCTGCATTTATTGAAATTACCATGTGATTCTTGTACTTCCTTTTGTTTATGTGATAAATCACATTGATTGATTTGCGAATATTGAACCAGCCTTACCTCTCCAGAATAAATCCCACTTGATCTGGTGTATGATTTTTTTCATATATTGCTGGATCCGGTTGGCTAACATTTTGTTGAGAATTTTAGCATCTAAATTAATCAGGAATATTGGCCTATGATTTTCTTTCTTTGTGTTGTCTTTGCCCAGTTTTGGGATCAGAATTATACTCGCCTCATAAAAAAAGTTTGGAAGTCTTCCTACCTCTTGAATATTTTGAAATAGCTTGAGAAAAATAGAAGTTAGTTCTTTAAATTTTTGGTAGAATTCATTAATGAAACCATCAGGCCTAGGACTTTTCTTTGTTGGGAGTTTTTTGATAACTGTTTCGATCTCATTTGTTGTAATTGGTCAGTCTATGTGTTCTAATTCTTCCAGATTGATTTTTGGAAGATTATATGATTGAAAAAATTTGTCCATTTCACCTACGTTGTCTAATTTTCGAAAATAGAGTTCTTCATAGTATTTTCTTAAAATTCTTTGTATTTTTGTTACGTCAGTTGTTATTTCTCCACTCTCATTTCTAATTTTATTTATTTGAGTCCTCTCTCTTTTTTTCTTGGTGAGTCTAGTTAAAGGTTCATCAATCTTGTTTACCTTTTCAAAGAACCAGCTTCTGGTTTCATTGATCCTCTGTATTGTTTCCTTAGCCTCTGTGTCATGTATTTCCGCTCTGATCTTTATTATTTCTTTCCTTCTACTGGGTCTGGGCTTTATTTGCTATTCTTTTTCTAGTTCTTTTAGATGCAGGGTCAAGTTGCTTATTTGAGCTTTCTCAAGCTTCTTCTGGTATTCTTGTAGTGCTATGAACTTCCCTCTCAGGACTGCTTTTGCTGTGTCCCATAAATTTTGAGTTGATGTATGCTCATTATCATTCGTTTTTAGAAACGTTTTTATTTCTTCTTTCATCTCATTGTTAATCCATTCATTATTTAATAAAATGCTATTTAGTTTCCAAGTGTTTGAGTATTTTTCAGTTTTTCTTTTGTGGTTAATTTCTAGTATCATGGCATTGTGATCAGAAAAATTGCTTGATATGATTTCAATCTTCTTAAATTTGTTGAGACCACTTTTGTGTCCTAATATGTGGTCTATCCTAGAGAATGTACAATGAGCACTTGAAAAGAATATATATTCTAGTGCTTTAGGGTAAAAAGTTCTGAATATATTTATTAAATCGAGTTGATCTAGTGTCTCCTTTAAGTCTGCTGTTTCTTTATTAATTTTCTTTGTTGAGGATCTATTCAGTGATGTTAGTAGGGTATTGAAATCCCCTACTATTATGGTATTGCTCTTAATCTCGCCCTTTATATCCGTCAAAGTCTGCTTTATGTATGTCGGGGCTCTTATATTTGGTGCGTAGATATTTATAATGGTTATATCTTCTTGTTGAATTGTTCCCTTTATTATTATGTAGTGTCCTGCTCTTTCTCTTACTACAGCCTTTGTTTTAAAGTCCATTTTGTCAGATATAAGTATTGCTACCCCAGCTTTTTTTTTATTTCCATTAGCATGAAAAATTTTTTTCCATCCTTTTACCTTCAGTCTATGTGCATCTTTTGTTTTAAGGTGTGTCTCTTGTAGAAAGCATATGTATGGGTCCTGTTTCTTTATCCACACAGCTACCCTATGTCTTTTGATTGGATCATTTAATCTATTTACATTTAAAGTTATTATTGATATATAGCTGTTTATTGCTATTTTATTCTTTAAAGCTGTATTATTCTTTTGCTATATTCTTTTCCTCATTTTAACTTTTCACAACAGGCCTCTTAGCATCTCCTGCAGAATTGGTTTGGTTTTAATTGATTTTTTTTTTTTTTTGTCTGGGAAGCTCTTTATTTTTTCTTCAATTTTAAATGTTAGCCTTGCTGGATAGAGTAGTCTTGGTTGTAGGTTCTTGTTCTGCATTACTTTGAATATATCTTGCCATTCCCTTCTGCCTTCAAGTGTTTCTGTTGAGCAGTCGGATGTCATCCTTATGGAGGTTCTTTTGTAGATGATAGTCTTTTTTTCTCTACCAGCTTTTAAAATTTTCTCTTTATCCTTTAGCTTTGCTATTTTAACTATGATGTGTCTTGGTGTAGATTTCTTTGGGTTTCTCTTTAATGGAGTTCTCTGTGCTTCTTGAATGTGTGAAACATTTTCCAACCTTAATTTAGGCAAGTTTTCAGCTATGATTTGATTGAACAAAGTTTCTATCCCTTGTTCTTTCTCTTCATCTTCGGGAACCCCTATGATGCGGATGTTATTTGTCTTCACGTTGTCACAGAGCTCCCTTAGAGTTTCCTCATATTTTTTAGTCTCTTTTTTCTTTTCTGCTCTGCTTCCTTGCCTTTGTTTATTTTGTCCTCTAACTTGCTGATTCAATCCTAAGCTTTAATTCCTTCCATTGTGGTCTTCAGTTCTGATACTGTATTTGTCGTTTCTGTCTGATTCTTTTTTATTATTTCAACTTTCTTTTTCATACTTATCTCTTTTAGTGTTCGTAATGACTATCTATTGTTGCTCTAAGTTCTTTGAACATCCTATAATTATTTTAAACTCTGTATCTGGTAATTTGGTTATATTTGGTTCATTCAGGTCCTTCTCTGGGGATTTCTCTCGATTCATTCGGGTTGTATTTCTCTGCCTGCCCATTTTGTCTGTGTGTAAGAAGGGTGTGGCCACTGGAGACCAATGTGTGTTGCCTTTGTGTTCCCTAGGTTTGGTCTGTCGGTAGGCCTGCCACACCCTCTGCTGCCACCTAGGGCGGTTGGATATGGGCGTTGCCGATGCTGTCCACTGTGGCTGTTGCTGTGATTTTTACCTCTCCTCCGCGGGAGGGGCTGTGTTCTTGTGCCCTGTTCTATAAGCCTCTGCCTGTATAGGCCTTCGCCTCGAACCCACAGGTGGGGTTGCGCACCACACTCAAGCCACAAGCCTCAGCACCAAGGGTAGGGGTGAGCACCTTTGCTCAGCCATGGACCCCACCTGTTCCGGGTCTTCCACCCAGCCCTTGTGGTCTGAGCCCTCGCCGTGACTTCTCGGGTCTGGCGGGGCTGCTGGCGTGCACTCAGCTGCGAGCCTCTGCCTCTCCTGGGCTTTAGCCCTGCCCCCATGGTCAGGGCTGGCTCACGCAGTGTCACAAACCTTGGAGGCCAAGTGATGCTGCATGCCCACAGGGCCCTGCTCCACAGCAGATCTCTGTTCGTTCCTGGCCTCCCACTTTTCCCCCGCAGGTGGGACTGCAGACAGGCCGTAGCTGCCGGACCACTTTTGCGTGTCCCCTCCGCCCCTGCTGGGCTGGACCGAGCTCACACCAGCTGGGCCTCCACCCCGCCGACAGAACCGCGTTTCCGCGTCCTGGCATCACCATCCCTCCAGCAAGCCCTTAGCAGTGTGGGTAGCAGCTCAGACCCTAACACTCCATACTGTAGTCATAGAAGCTCCCACCTTCTAAGCAGCTCTGCTCTAAGTGCTGCGGGAGAGCTTGTTTGGCTGCTGTCCTGTCTCCCTTTGCTGGTATTGCTAGTTCCAGGGGAAATATTCGTTTTCAATTTGGGAAGTGACTTAGCCCAGGGGTTAGAGTGGCTGTCCCTCAGAATGTTTCTCCCTGTGCCCTCCAGTCCACACTCTCTTCCCGCTGCTCTGGTCCTCTCCTCTGTCCCCATTTCCCAGAGCCCCGGGTGAGTCGTTGTGAGAGGTTTTCTGCACTGTCCCTTTAAGAAGAATCCCAGGTCTGAGAAAACTGTCTCTTTCTCACAAACAGTATCCTAACTTGTTTCACAGCTCAATACTTTCCAAACATCTCTTCTAGGCTCTGGGGCTGCAGGCTGGGGCTTTGTTCCTGGGACCCAGGTCCCTCCCTCTCCGCTAAACTCTATTCCCGCCATGCTAGTCTCTCTGGGCTGCCGTTCGTTCCGAAGAGCTGGGCAGCCCTTTTCACATTTTTGCTTTTCCTACCAGTCTCAATGTAGCTTCCTCAGTGTTTCTTGGTTGTAGAGTCCACTTAGTTCAGTTCAAAGTTAGTTTATCCAGATGATGGTTCTTAAAATTATGTTATAATCCACTTTGGTTTTGGGAGTTGAAAGTTGGTACATCTGCCTACTCCATCGCCATCTTGCCATCCTCTGATAGTGTAGATTATTCTTTTAATAGTCAGCTTTTTATGCCATTATACTATAGTGGTTCATTCTGTAAACACCTGGATGTATAAAAATATAGCAAGTTCTGCTAATCACATAACATAAGCATCCCTAGAAATCACAAGACTGTGCAAAACTGGGCAGTAAAATAATCACAGGGCTTGTGAGAACAATGGGTTTAGAGGTACAAATACTCAAACACTCCAACAGTAGCATATTTTTTTTAAAAAGGAGTAAAAAAGAGTAGCACAGTTTTAAACAGTCAAGAACTGCAGAAATACTTCAACAGATTGGATATTTTACCTTGAAAAATACCTGCAGTTTGCTTGGGGAAGTGGCTGTCAGAAGGGTTGTAGCATGCTGGTTACTGTGAAGTAGAGAATGGGGTTTTGTCTGGAGTCAGAAGGAAGGTTATCACATTGCTGTGCATGGTGTAGCTCACAACACATGTGGTGAACCGAGTTGCTGGTAGACATTTGAAGCTTGTGTATCCGTGTTCTGGTCTAGCTGTGTGAAGTTTTTCACATTCATCTAGTGTCTTTTGTGGACAAATGTCACACAAAAGCAAGTGTGAAATCTGTGTTATGTTCCAAATGCCCCCTAATATATCAATCACATTGGAATAAATTCCAATTTCTAAAAGAAGCATTATAGCAAAATTAACTGTACATACTGCATACCTCAATATTCTAATAGGCAAGTTTAAATTTATATTTCTTATGATTACTGATATATTGAAACTAATTTCTACCATTTTACCTTGTGTTTTATATGATTTATTTTTTATTTTGTTCTCCCGATCATCTGCTAAATTTATTAAATCCTCCTTTTCCCCCTTTTTTCTTTACTATTTTATTTATATTCTTTTTGTTGCCATCCTTGAATTTTAAAGTGCCTTTTCTACTCCAAAGTCAGTCAGTATGCCTATCACCTCCTGCACAAGTCCCTTGGAACATTCAACCATCTAAGAAAACTCCTCCATCTTCCCTATTATTGTTTCACTTATAATTTCATTTCGTTTTTAAACACACATGATTTTTATTAGATTTTTCTAGTCAACCATCCCCAGACTTACTACTGCATTTTACAAATGTCTTTGCTCAACTCTTAATTCTTGTCTATCACTCCCTTTTTCTGAGTTCAATTTCCTTCAGCGATTATTTCAGGATAGGCTTGTAAACAGCAAACTTCATTATGAAAATATTTTTATTTAGTCCTTCCTCTTCAGTGAACATTTAACTTGCCAAGCAGTCTTGGATTTTCATTTCCCCTTCGGCACTTGGAAGATGTTATTTTTATTTTTTTATTTTTTGTTTCTAACATGTGTTGTAGATAAGAAATCTGCTGTCAGTAGCTTTTAAGGGTTCTCTATATCCATGATGTCTGTGATTTTATTACAAATGCAGTATAGATTTCTTTGACATCCTGCTGAGGATTTAGTGTGTTGTCTCTCTAAAGACTCACAACTGCATTGGAAAATTGTTCATCACTACTCCCTTCAGCAGTCTCTCTCCCTCCCCCTCTTTAGTCTTTCGAATTCCCATCAGATGTGTCCTGAGGCTTTTCATTAAATTTTTGTATCTCCCCATTTCTCTATCAGATTCCACATCTCTTTATCTCCCTGTGCTGCATTCTGGGTCACGTCTTCAGATAATTCAGTTTACTAGTTCTCTCTTTAGCTCTCTAGTCTTATGTTTAACCTACTTACTTCCTTTTTAAAAAAATTTTTAATAAACTCATACTACTCTTAATGTTTATTTTATCTACTTGTTCTTTATTGATAATGCTCTCCAATAACCATAGTATTTTATTCCTTCATTTCTTTACATTTCTAAACAAATTTATTTATTCTTTATTTATTTATTTTTGTGAGGTGAGAGAGAGAGAGAGAGAGAGAGAAAAGGGGAGGTGCAGGGAGAATCAACTCCTGTACGTGCCTTGACCAAACAAGCCTGGAGTTTTGAACCGGTGACCTTAGTGTTCCAGGTCAACACTTTATCCACTGCACAACCACAGGTCAGGCAACAAATTTATTTTAAAGTCTCTTTCATAATGCTCCAATATCTGAATTCTGTCACTTCTTATCCTTTCTGACTCTCAGGGTAGGTGTTGCTCCCTCACATAGTCATCTCCTCATGTCTCATTTTTCAGCAGGAATGTTTTCCACAGGACATTAGTCACAAAGAAACCTACACCCTGTGGCCTTGAGGTTCTGATTTCTTAAGGATGACTCTTTTCCCAGCATAGTTCAGAGCGGACGTCTTGCTCCATGCTCATTCAGAGATAAGGCAACCCTTTCCTCAGAGGTGGATTAAGGTTGGTTGAGGCCCTGGGCGCAGAAGAAAATATTGGGCCCCTTAGAAAAAAGGGAGAGACAGGGAAAATAAAAATATGTACACTTTAACCATAGCTTTAAATAAATAAAATATATTATGTACTATTAATGCTAAAATTGCACATATGAAACCAAACTTCGTGTCATTAGAAAAGAATGTAAAGTTGGGGTTTTGTGGGGCCCTCCAGACATGCGCCCACCGTTAAATCTGCCGCTGCCCTTCTTGATGTCCAACTTTATATAGGGTGTTGTTTGGTATAGAATCTTCACCTCAGATCTTACATCAAACGTTCGCCTCCAGAGGATTCCTTCTTCATCTTGTGGTCCTTTGGTGTTGCTAGCTCAACATAGCACTTTATGGTTTTCTCTTCATTTTTGATCCCTGAAATTCTACTTTCCATGTCTTAATGCTTGACTGTGTTTTTAAAATAAACTTTCCAAATTATCTAACATCTATTTATCTAGGTAGGTAGATGACAGGTAAGTAGATAATACAGATAAGAAATCTTCCTGTGTCTGGTTTCTTTTTGTTTTTTTTTTTTTTGTTGTTTTGCTTTTTACAGGGACAAAGAGAGAGTCAAAGAGAGAGATAGATAGGGACAGACAGACAGGAACGGAGAGAGGTGAGAAGCATCAGTCATTAGTTTTTCGTTGCCGTCACAACACCTTAGTTGTTCATTGATTGCTTTCTCACATGTGCCTTGACCCCGGGCCTTCAGCAGACCGAGCCACCCCTTGCTGGAGCCAGCGACCTTGGGTCCAAGCTGACGAGCTTTTACTCAAGCCAAATGGGCCTGCACTCAAGCTGGCAAGCTCAGGGTCTCGAACCTGGGTCTTCAGCATCCCAGTCCGACACTCTATCCACTGCGCCACCGCCTGGTCAGATCTTGTGTCTGTTTTGTTTGCCACATTGACCAGAAGACATTTCAAATACTATTTATCTGTGGCTGACTCCCAAGTCTCTATTTCCAACCCAGATCTGCTGATTGAGCTCTAGAGCCATGTCACACCACCTACAAATCTCCACCTGGACACAGAATAATCACCTAAACCCAGCACATCCCCAGACCCCAACTCTGCAACTCTTTTCTCCATGTCCCTACCTTAATCAGTGACAGCACCATGGGCCATAGTGCCCAACCTAAAATCCTGGAAGTCATCTTTGGTTTCTCCTTGTACCTCTCTCTCTTCCTTCAGGGTTAATTTCTCTGAGGATGACAAACCATCTCATTTTATACCAGGATTAATCTGGACGAGCTGCTCACTTTTTTGTTGTTGAATTTTTCTGAAGTGAGAAGCATGGAGGCAGAGAGACAGACTCCCGCATGTGCCCAACTACGATCCACCCGGCATGCCCACCAGTGGGCGATGCTCTGCCCATCTGGGGCATTATTCCATTGCAACCAGAGCCATTCTAGCACCTGAGGCAGAGGCCATGGAGCCGTCTTCAGCGCCTGGGCCAACTTTGCTCCAATAGAGCCTTGGCTGTGGGAGGAGAAGAGAGAGACAGAGAGAAAGTAGAGGGGAAGTTGGAGAAGCAGATGGGCACTTCTCCTCTGTGCCCTGGACAGAAATCGAACCTGAGACTTCCACACGCCAGGCTAACACTCTACCACTGAGCTAGCCATCCAGGGCCAAAGCTGCTCACTTTAATTTCACCATCTAAGTGTTTCTCAAAATCCTTCATGTCCCTTTGTATGCACTGTTTTAGCTCAGACAACCTCAAACACCAGGATTCCTCCAATGGTTCTTCCTCAATTCCACCTGTCTCTAGTCTTAGCCTTGTCCATACATTCTTCATATTTTTAATAAAATAGTCTTTTAGGGATACATCTAGGAAGCCTCAAATTAAGTCATCCACTGGCTCCCATTGTCTCAAGGATAGTATCTAACTTTTTAACATAATCCACTGCACATCTCTCTAGAATGTGGCTCCTGCCTGCCCCCCACACAGGCTCCAGTCATATTGAAGGACTTACAGTTCCTCAGATCTGGCCCTTCCAAATAGGCTGCCCTTGTGCCCTGGACTGCTTTTTTTAGATTCTTTACCTGATGACTGCCTAATTTTCATTCAAAATTTAGCTGTTATATGTCTTTCTTTCAGCTCTCCAAAGTCATATCTTCAGGAAAGCTGTTTCTGAACCCCTCCCCTCTTCTGCTTGAATAAAATGTCAGCTTTGCATGAGTCATAAATTGCCTCTGCTTGCAGCTAGCAAAGCACTTGTCTCATTGTGTTGTAATTATTTATGTGCTTCTCTCTCTATTAAACCATGGAATTATTGAAGAAAAAGGGTGTGATTTCTTCTTTGTAATTCTGCTGCTTAGGATATGCCCACCATATGTTCCATGAACAAACAGGAACTGGGAGCTTGATGGTATGAGAAACAGGCCTGGCTGTCCCTTAATAAACCACTTAATTTCTCTGGTCTCAGTTTCTTGACCTCACTTTGCTTGGCTGCTCCTTCTCCCCCTTCAGGGTTCAGCTCATATATCATTGTCTCTAAGAAACCTTTCCTGATCCCTCCTCCCCATGGCAAGGTTAGGGGCTGCTCTGATGAAGTTCCACAGCACCCTATGCTGCTGCTGTCTTTTGGTCTGTAACTCCCATTAGTAGAGGGGTCACTTCTGTCTTGTTTATCTCTATGTCCCAGCTTTGAGCACAGTGCCTGACACACAGTGGATGGCCAATAAGTAACTGCTGATTAAAGCTACAATCTATAAGATGTCAAACAGAAGAGCATGATCTCTAAAATACCTTTAGGCTCTCACCCTCTGGCAAGCAGAGATACAGCTCTGTATTTCTACAGTGACCAAGCATTTAATGATGTTTGCTGCTTTTGAAAACTCTCTGAATGTCATGGCTTCAACCTTCATTGAGGCAGACACACATTCCATCAGGTTTGGGCCCAAAGTGGGAGCATGGTAAGGCAGAAAGTTGGATAAATAGAAACAGGGTTGTCCTAACAGTGAAGTCAGAGAGAGAAGGAACCCTAACAGCAAAACCATGTGTTTCTCATGAATATGGGAGAGGATAAATCCAGAAGACCTGCTGCTAGCCCATAACAGGCCAATGAAACCTGGGGAAGGCCAAGGATGTTCTAGTCTGACCTTATTCACTCCACCTACTCTGCTACAAGTGGCAGGGCAAGCCCACAGGTCAGTCCCCACAGGCAGAGCTGGCACTCTGTGTGCTCAGGCCCTGCTTCTGCCCCTGCTGACTGGAGAACCACCTGTCTCTCTCCACAGGCACGCCCACCCCCACCCCAACTGAGCCTCTCTGACCGCCTAGACTCCATCTTTTCACTCACTTCTCACTTCCCACAAAGCCCTGCAACTATGCCTCTCTAACCTACTTTCCCTCCAACACACTTTTCCATATTGGCAAATAGAGAAAATTCAGTTATCATCACCGGCAGCACCATCTTGTTTTTTCCATTCCTATACATCAGTGGTTCTTAACATGGGTTCTATCGAACCATAGGGGTTCAATGAGTCGGTCTCAGGGGTTCGGAGAAGCCTCTGCCGTGGAGACCAGAATAAAGTAATACCGTAATTTGTTGTGAGTTCATGCACTTTGTTGGTTTTGTTCTTTGAGCAAGGTGATGTTCATGCACGGCTCATTTTGTGCACCAGTAAAAAAACATATACTTATGTCTTGAATTTGGAAAAAAAAATCATATTTTATTTATCACTAAAGAAGAGTTCGGTGAATGCGCATATGAAACTGGTGGGTTCGGTACCTCAAAAAAGGTTAAGAACCACTGCTATACATGTTCACTTTATCCTTCCTGAACGAGTCACTTTCTGTGTTCACCAATTACCACCAGGGCTTCCTGCCCTTTATCCTCTGGAATACAGCTCCATGGTAGAATAATTTTACATCTAAAGAGGATATGGGTGATTAACACTTTGTCAAATATTTTTACTCAAATTATTCATCAAAAATCCTTCTCAAGCCAGAACTCAAACTTTCAAATGGACAGACAAACTTCCCAAAGAATTCTTTTGGGAGAATTACTTGGATCCTAGAGATTTTTTTACTTGTTTCTATTATTGCAGTTTCTTTCAATTTCTTCCACTTATGAAGGAGCGTGTTAATGTAGAAAATGTGTTACAGTAAGACATAAATCTCTGTCAAAAGAGCTAATTTTAGAACTCCTGTGGATAGGTGAATGATGAAAAAGAAGAAAGCACTGAGAAAAACAAAAATTACTTCTGTGGGGGCTTATGTGTGAGTCTTGAGGAAAAGGTGTCTGAAAACAAATGGGAGAAGCTGTTTTCCCTGAAACACTCTGAAAGATTGTGGTGCAAAGAGGGTCACCCAAAAGGAGGGGTGGACAATGCCTCAGTTTCTTCTTAGACTTGCGGTCAATGTGGCTGTTGGAGTTAGGGACCTTTGAGAATGACTGCCTACTGGTGGACAGCAGAGACCAAGGATGATGGCAAGCCTCACTAAAGAGGACACGAGTAAAGACACAGCAAGCACTATGTGGTAGCTGGCAGAATTTGTTAATAAGCACCTATGACATAGTCTCATTTCTAGAAATAATTTCAGGAGAATTGGGAGGAGCCAGAGGTCCTTTTAATAACAAATGGGGCCAAGAAACATTGTAATAAGGTTTACTATGGTTAATACGACTGTGCGTTCAAGCGCGGCCTCTATAAACAGAAGTTATATTTTGGAGAATCTAGTCTATGGTTATTGAATTCTGATGTAATGTTCATCTGTATAACAAAATAATCATCATCTAGAAAACAGAGCCAATAAGGCATCTGCAGCATGACTGCCCAACCACTGGCATAGCCATACCTCAAAATATGTGCTGATTTCCAAGGGTAGTCCCACTGAAGAAAGAGAACCAGTATCGAAGTTAGTTAAATTCCTATAGACAAACACTGTTTATGGCTTGATATAGCCAACTTAGACTGGGACATTCACAAATGTGTATGAATGGCTGTAGGTGAGAAAAGTGGCAAGTGAAGAGAGGTCCTAGAAGCTATGTCTGAGCCAGCATCAACGGAAACCGAATTCATTCATTTTTTAAAATGGCATCTTTCCTGGAGTTGAAAGAAAGACATGTAAGAGCAAATAAGTTTGAATTGCTCCAAATCCCCTGCTCTATTTCTCTGGGCAGAGTTTCCTGGATGAGCTGCAGTGGACAGGCAAGAGGGAAGCAGTAAAGCCTGGGAGAAAAGCAAAGGGCACATGTTTAGGGACTCTATGACTGATGCCCAGCTCATGCAAAAGAAGGTTTTGGAATTGTGGCTACAATACCCTACTGAGATAGTACTCCGGTGGTAGATCCTTGAGGCAGGGAAGGGAAGAAAATGATAGAAAGCCAATGTTTTCTGCACTAAAGGTACACATAGCCGCAGGTTACTGCAGCCTTGGTTGTCAGTTAAAAAAGCATGTGGTAATTTAACACTGCATCAAAATGTGGCCCCAACCCCCCACCAATTAGATCTATACCAAAAGCTCTAATTACAAAATCAGTGAAGAAAAACCAGTAATTGGAGACTGGCCATAACTGGCTTATTGGGAACTTTTGATGACAGAGGCTGTAAGGGGACTTGCTATTGTGGACACTGGGATTCTATTAAAGTCTCAAAGCCTGTTAAGATTTTCACTGCCACTGTTAATTAGGAAGAGCAAATAAATAGACAAGAAAGCATAAGAGTGCAGACACCCTCCTCCAGGATATAGTGGTGGAAGTTGAAGTGAATGTGTCCCAGCAACCTGAAATCATTTGGGGATTATTAATCTACTTTTAGGGAACAGGATCAATCAAGCCCCATCCTTATTAATAAGGAGTCTCCCAGACACACACACACACACACACACACACACACACACACACACACACACACACACACTAGCAGGTTAGAGACCCAGAAAAGAGATGATGTTGCAATGCAAGGCCAGACACCATCTGCTGCAGAATTGGCCTTTGCTTAAGAGAGATTGGGTTGTTATTCTATTCAGGCTTTCAGCTGGTTAGATGAGGCCCACTGTAAAGCCAGTAGCCGGCCACCATCACAGCCGCCTGGCCCATGCAGGTTCGCATTTGATTCGGACAGACGGTAATGAAACAATGGAGCCAAGAACTGGTGGGCTATTAGCTTTAATCCTAGTTCGCACCCAGTGGGCAAGAAATACACACAGTGGGAAAACACTTCCCTTTCCATTCAGGGTTCCCAAAGCCACTGATTTATCTGAGTTTTTCTAGGATCAAAGGTTTGTACCTCACCAGCCTTATTCACTTCTGTTCCCCATCTCCTTCTCTCTGCACAAACTGGCTTCTTCTTCAGCACTCCGCCATCTTGGCTGCTTCTCCTCTCCACCACATGCCCTTTGTCTGCTCTCTTCCAGCATGGGCTTCTCTTCCCCATTTTATAGTCTAGAAATCAAAACCTTTAATCCAATATACAAACAAAGAAGTCTCTGATACAAAGTCACTTAGGGTGGGAAAAGCTTAGTCTTAAAACTAAGCCTTAGGCTATAACAGCCCTGCCTGCTTACAGCCTGTCCCCCACACCCAATGCAAACTATAAGCAAGCAAACATATATATTTACAAACTTATTTGACCAAAACCCATCCACATTGTGGGAGGACAATCTGCTTTACTCATAGTCTACTGATTTAAATAATTCTCATCCAGAAACATTTAAAGTAATGTTTAACCACATATCTGGGTACCATGGCCCAACCAAGTTGACACATAAAACTAACCATCCTTGTATATATTCAACTTTTGCAGGTAATACTAAACTATTCGCCAAAGTGGCTGTACTAACACAGGGTCATATGGATGGAAGCCTTCAGCTTCTCATTAAGATAGAGTTGATATTGATACACAGCCTATTTTGTTTTTTAAGGGGTAATAGCCACACATAGCCCTCCCCTCTTACAATGTCCAAAGAAGTGAAAGCTAGGTTGAAAGAAGGCCTTGCCTCTTAATGCTCAGTATCAAGTGTAATTTTCAAATCTTTCTTGCAACCGACATCAGACCAGTTTCTACTATAAAACGTGACAGAATGAGGTATCTGTGGCTGAATGTGGCCTTCTACCCATGTTTCCCATCAGTGAATGAGGTCACAGTCCACATAGTTGCCCAGTCAGAATCCTGGATTTTACTCTTAACTTCTCCATCTGTTTATAACTAATTACCACTAATTTTTGTTGCCTTTGCCTCATGATTCTCCCAAACACATTTGTGTCACTCTATCCTTTCTGAAACTACAGAAGTTCAGGCAGTCCCTTGCCTAGTCTACTGCTAGGACATCCCAATTGGACCCCTGCCTCAGGCCTTATCCAATCTATCCCATTCTGGACTCTGTGAAGCCGGAATAATTTTATAATAAATATATATTAAATTATCACTGTCCTGTTTAAAATCTCCATTTGACATAGGAAAAACTCTTTGCTCCAGAATAAGGTTTACAAGGTTTATTATGGTGACAACCTTCACCTGGTTTTTCCCTACCTCCGTCTCCTACCTCCTTCTTTCCATGTTGCCCTCACGCAGGTTCAGCCGCAGAACACATTTGTCAGTATCGCAAATGATTCACATTCTTTCTAGCTTCCTGGCTTTCATGCAAGTAATCCCCTCTGCTCTACCCTCTTTATCTGACTCCACGACTCCTAATCCTTCAAATTCTCAGCTAAACCGAGCCAGCACTTTGAGTTCCTCAAGTTCAGTTGCATATTCCTCCTCCTGGGCACACTGAAAAGTAAACTTCTCAATCCTAGTAGAGTTAGGTGGAGCCAAACTGCTAGCTTTTACCAGTAAAATGTGACCAGAAGTGATAGGACTCATTTCCAGCCTGAAGCAGTAAAATCTACTGCCCAATTCTCAAGTCTCTTGGTTTCTCTTGTCCTGACAAATTCAGAGGCCTCAAGTAGATAGGGCAGATCTGTGGACTGAAGAGGTAGGATCTCTGAGTGGCCATAAGGAAGAAAGTTGCCCAAGGTCACAGAGGGCTTTGTGAGAAAAAAACAAGAGGTTTTTTGTTACACACTAAATTTGAGGGATGTTTGTCATCACAGCATGGGCTAGCATCCTCTGACTAACATAGAAAACGGTACAGTAGGGGTACTACCACAGCAAAGCCCAATATATGTAACTTAGCAGATGGATGGCAAAGGAAGGAAAATGGACATTCTAGGCTAGGGAAATGTTAATCCATGTTATAAGCAGAAAACTATTTAGTAAAATTGCTGAATGTGGTTACTTGGTAACCTAATGAAGTTTTGGCTGTCATGGAAAAAAGTTGAAAAACAAAGAAATTTAAGAATATGTGTTGTTTATTATTTGACTACATTGCATTTAGCAAAGGTTATAAGAGGAGATGAAGCCAGTAAAGAATTAAGTAGAAAGGAAAGAGAACAGATAGTTCAAAAATGCATGGCTTTGAAGAACTGGCAAAGCCAAATTCTTTTATAACCCAAGCAGGAATAGATTAAGAAAGTCCTGACATGGCAAAAGCCCATTAAAATTCAGTTTGTCAGTGATCAGATTAAGTGCTAAAGCCTTTCCACAGAAGCTCAACAGTCTCCATTGAGAGAGTCTGGCAGATGACAAAGAAAGCAGATATGAAAACTGTGTCTTGTAAAGAACTGTGAGTGTAGGTACAGACACAAGGAACTGATCAGAATCAAATGTGTTTTTGAAAGAGATGAACTGCCAAAGAAACCAATGATTGAGACAGAAAGAAAATCGTGAATGTTCAAGACTTAACATGACACTTGAGTTCCCATCTTACAGAAGTGACAACTGTGTAGTACTCAGGGAGGGATACCTCTCCAGGCTCAATTCAGATGTGGCCACAAAGGTGAATGAAAAATGAGAGAAGCTCCAAGAAGGTAGAAATGAGGAGTCACAGTCTGCAATGAACCAAAAAGCAGAATCAGAGTCTCAGCGAAGAATCCTCCTTGTCCTCAGGTCAGGGTTTCTCAGCTTTCGCACTGCTGACCTCTCGGGCTTATAATTTTTTGTTATGGGGAGATGTCCTATGCATCATAGGATGTTTAGCAGCTGACCTCTACCCAGTAGATGCCAGTAGCATGTCTCAAGATATTGCCAAATGTCTACTGGGGCAAAATTGCCCCTAGTTGAAAACCACTGCCCTGGTTAAGGGATCCCCTTGGTCTGCCCAGCAGGATTTCAGAATAGTCACGGACTAACGACTGCTATATGTCTCCTATTATCCTTCCCAAACGAGAATGTTGTGATTGTAGTTTCTCCATCCTATTTTATGATTATATGTGGATGTAGGGTGGAAGCACAGAGACTTGCCTATTTTTAATTTATGTCTCCAGACCAAGAGAACCCACATGCACAGCTGATTTACCATGAGTTCCTGGACTCTCGAGTTTGGTTTTGTAACTGGATGAGACACTGAATCAGCAGCCCCTAGTGAGGATATTCTATGTGTGGAAAGACAAATAAATGAATGTCTGGTACCATAGGATCAATTGTGGCAGAGTCAATGCTGTGCATTCAGAAATTATTTCATAGTCCTCCTTCCTGGGCACATGGTAACTACCTTTCTCTACCTCCTTGCAGCTTGGTGGGGCTATGTGATTAGTTTTGAGCAACAAAATGTGGTTAGAAATATTTCTTGCAAAATCAAGACATAAACTTTCATTGGAATAAGCCACTGGAATACGGGGGTTGTTTGCTACTGCAGCATAGCCTGGCTAGCACAGGTGTCACTGCTTTGTGAAGGCTGCCAACTTCCCAGCTCTGGGACAGGTCCTCTTTTTATGTGTTCCATGCTTCCTTTTACAAGGCACTTATCATGCTATATTGTATTTGCCTATTTGTCTTTTTATTGAGAACAGGGAGCACACATCTTATTTACCATATGCATAGTCCTATGATTACTGATCTTAAGTTGGTGAGCAGATTATAGAGAGGTAGAGCCTATTATAAGTGTTCATATTCATAGAAATAGTAGGAGATAAAAAACCTTAATTAGGGCAAGCACTAACCCCTTTAAAGGTGGTGGCAGGTGACAGATTTTCATTATGTTCTCCATTAATCAGAGCAGTCTTCCTACCAAAACATGGAGACAAATAGGAAAGAAAATAACACATGAACCAATTTCATCCCAAGCACCTGTTCTAAGAAATTCTATGATCTGAATTCAGACAGGTTTAATGTTGATAACCTTTCAGTTTCTGAGATGTGAAGGAGAGATTGAAGAAAAAGTGCTTGGGTTTGGAGTAAAACAATTATCTCTATAAGAATGTGATATAGGGCATGTTCAAGTCAACCTGCATGCCATAAAGCTCAGTGACTCAAGAGCATTAAAGGAAAAATGTACTGACAATTAATGAACTGGGGAATCATATTAAAAAAAAAACAAAGTTCAACTGAATCATTACCAAAACCCACAGACCATATGCTTTTTCAGTTGTGGTTGTGCGAAAGAAGTCTGGAAATATTGAAAAGTGTGGAGTAACATATTCTTAATTATCTGATTAAACTGATGAATACACAGCACTCTGTGTACAGATGGACTGGATTATTTAATAGGAAGTCAGAGTTCACTGTGTTACTATTTCAGAGTAGATATACCAGATGCATATGGCTCTTGAAGATAAGGAAAAAATAAATTTTATTTGCCAAGAAAGCTTTTATCCATTTAGGAGGGTGTCTAAAGATTTCCATGGCCCCTCTTAATTTTAATGCCAAATGGAGAAGGTGGTAGATGAAAAAAACTACTTCAAGACACTCACACGCAGAAATACGTTAGATGGGCAAAATCACACTAAATCACGTGGTTGAATCTTCTTTGATGTTTCTTTGACCAATGCCAGTTTTATCTAGACTTTAAAAAATAGATTAGCGCTATAGTGGTCCAGGTGAGAGTGGGAACTGGTCCAGACAAGATGTCTGCTATTACCTTCTGGCCATGTCACGACGAATTAAAGGCCTCCATAAAGTTCCATGGGAGAACTGAAAGACTTGGTAGAATTTTAACTCTAAGATTGTGGGGCAATATTTCAACATGATGAAGTTCTTTTTAAATCTGACACAGAAGTATCAGGTTCAAGCTGGATAAATAATAAATTAGGGAAGGAAGTCATAAATGTTTTTTAACTCCATGAAGGTTGGTAGAAAGGGGAATCTGAGTGTTTTCAATGCTGAGCTGACCTGCTGGCTCAGAAGCCTCTCTCTCTCTCTCTCTCTTTTTTTTTTATAAAACTGCATTAGGAAAATGGAAGGAGTAAAAAGCTCCTGGTTTTGCCAGCAGATGTCTGTCAGATAGCATGATTGACACTTTGTCTGTAGGATAAAAATTTTGGCTCTGAAGTGGGTGATCAAATCCCTTTATAAATATTCACTGACCAAACATTCCTTACATATGTGATTACCAGTGCCAGCTTGTCACCTCAGAAAGCCAGTAGAGCTTAAAGATCATCCAGGTGGGAACAGATCAAAACCATTAAACTGTCAGGTTCTCCAGGCACATCTGCCATGAGAGGAGGGACTGGAAGTACATTCAGCAGTTACCCAGCCAGTGTGCGCAGTTAAGGCTTGCTAACAAAACTGGTAGTGGGAGGGCATGGATAGGTTCTTTTTGTACTTTATGCTCACTTCTCTGGAAAATAAAGTCTACGAATTTTAAAAATTGAAATACTAAATAGTCACTGTCCACTGCCCAGTAGCTGACTCCTACTCTAGCCAATCACCTTGATGCCTCTCCCCTCAAGGCTTTTGCCTCTTCTTAAACAGATGCTAAGAGGCTGAGACAATGAGCAGTTTCAGTAGTTTCATGGGGTTGAAATGACAAAAAAAACAAACAACGGAGATCAGTGCCCACAAAAAAGAAAGGGTTCTGTTAATGTCCAAGGTTTAGTTTGGACACCCAAACAGCATTAGCCTAGGAGAAATGATGAACTGAAAATAGACCAGCCCTCAAAAAGACAAAACTGTCATTTCCATTTAGCTCAAGCCCTGATTGAATTAAAGTCACCCTAACCACATGCCAGGCACAGAAGCAACTATTTCTTGGGGGAATAAAATATCATCCAATGCCTCAAACTATCTCTGATTTTCCAGACACCTTTTCTGTTACACAGTGAAGAGAATTAAGCATGCAAAAAGTCAGGGATTGACCAAAAATCAAGAGAACAATAGACAATACAAACAAACCCAAAGAATAGCCAGATATTGGAATGATCAAGCATAGATATTAAAGAAACCATGAAAAATTATTTAATAAATTAAAAAGCAAGATGAAAAATTTTAGTGGAGAACTGAAAACTATAAAAGAACTAAAAAGTAAAATATGCTTTGAAAATGCCAACCAAAATATAGAGTAGCAATACCAATATTAGATAATGTGGAGTTGAATGCAGAAAATGTTACTGGAGAAAAAGAGGTATATTTTATAAGGATAAAAAGGTGACATTAGATTTCCTGATGGAAGATGGCGATGGAGTAGGCAGATGTACCAACTTCCAACTCCCAGAACCAAAGTGGATTTTAACTCAATTTTAAGAACCATCATCTGGATAAAACAACTTTGAACTAAACTAAGTAGACTCTTCAACCAAGGAAAACTGCAGAAGCCACATTGAGACTGGTAGGAATAGCGAAAAAGCGAAGAGGGCTGCCCAGCTCCCTGGAGCAAACGGCAGCCCAGAGAGACCCGTGTGGCGGGAGGAGAGTTTGGTGGAGAGGGAGGGACCTGGGTCCCAGGAACCAAGCCCCAGCTTGCAGTCCCAGAGCCTAGAAGAGGCGTTTGGACAGTATTGAGCTGTGAAGCAAGTGAGGATACTGTTTGTGAAAAAGAGATAGTTTTCTCAGACCCAAGAATCTTTTCAAAGGGACAGTGCAGAAACCCTCTCTCATTACCACGCACCTGGGGCTCCAGGGAACAGGGACAGAGGAGAGGAACAGAGCAGCGGGAACAGTGAGTGGACTGAAGGCATGAGGACACTCTGAGGGACAGCCATCCTGACCCCTGGGCTAAGTCATTTGCCTAATCGAAAACGAATATTTCCCCTGGAACTAGCAATACCAAAAAAGGGAGACAGGACACTAGCCAAACAAGCTCTCCCGCGGCAATTAGAGCAGAGCTGCTTAGAGGGAGGGAGCTCCCAAGCCTACAGTGTGGAGACTTAAGACACTGCCATCTCTCTGAGGGTTGCTGAAGGGATGTTGCAGCAGGACGTTGAAACGCAGTCCTGTCGGCGTGGGCGGAGGCACAACCGATGTGAGCTCGGTCTAGCCCAGCAGGGGCAGAGGGGACGCGCAAAAATGGTTCAGCAGCTGCGGGCCTGACTGTGACCCCACTTGTGGGGAAAAATACGGGCAGAGATTGGCTCTGCGACCCTGCGCAAGCCGGCCCTGACCGTGGGGACGGGGCTAGGCCCAGGGATGGGTGAGGGGCTCACAGCTGAGCTCACGCTGCCAACCCTGCCCGGACGAAGGAACCGTGGTGGTGTGAAATCCTACATGAGTGCGAGCTGGCTTTCGCGGCTGAGCTCACGCTACTACCCCACCTAGCCAGAGAAATCCCGAAGGTTGGCCATCCTAAGTGTGCGGGCTGGCGCCGAACATGGGGGCATGGTAGAGTCCGGATCAATCGAAAGCTAACAACTGAGCTCACGCCAGCAAACACTCCTGGCCCAATAAACCGTGGTTTGCGACCCTGCACAAGAGGACCACGGCCTTGAGGGTGGGGCTAAATTCTGGACGGGCAAAGGCTCACAGCTGAGAGCACGTCAAAAGCCCCGCCCAACCCGCAAAACTGTGGCAAGCAGGCTCTGACTGCGGGGGCTGGGCGTAAGCCTTCCGGAAACAGGCTGGGTCCGCAGCTGAGCAAAGGTGCTCACCTCTGCCCTTGGTGCTAAGGCTTGTGGCTTGAGTGACAGCTCCTCCTGCAAGAAGAGGCGGAAATCACAGAAACAGCCGCAGTAGGCTGTTGCTGGCAACGCCCATACCCAACCACCCTAGGCAGCGGCAGAGGGTGTGGCAGGCCAGCAGACAGACCACACCTACAGAATACAAAGGCAACACCTACTGGACTCCAGTGCCCACAACTTGCCTATAAACAGATAAAATGGGCAGGCAGAGGAATGCAAACCAAATGAATCAAGAGAAATCCCCAGAGAAGGACCTGAATGAACCAGATAAACCAAACTACCAGAAGCAGAATTTAGAATAATGATAGTTAGGATGTTCAAAGAAATTAGAGTAACAATGGATAGTCACTATGAACACCTACATAAAGAGATAACAAGTATAAAAAACAAAATTGAAATAATAAAAAAGAATCAGACAGAAATGACAAATACAGTATCAGAACTGAAGACCACAATGGAAGGAAGTAAAAGCAGGGTGAATGACGCTAAGGGTCGAGTCAGTGAGTTAGAGGACACAATAAACAAAGCTACAGAAGCAGAGAAGAAAAAGGAAAAGAGACTAAAAAAATGTGAGGAAACTCTAAGGGAGCTCTGTGACAACATGAAGAGAAACAACATTCGCATCATAGGAGTGCCTGAAGAAGAGGAAAGAGGACAGGAAATGGAAACTGTGTTCAATCAAATCATAGCAGAAACCTTCCCTAAATTAAGGCTGGAAAACATTCCACACGTTCAAGAAGCACACAGAACTCCATTAAAGAGAAACCCAAAAAAATCTACACCAAGACACATCATAGTTAAAATACCAAAGCTAATAGATAAAGAAAAAATCTTAAAAGCTGCTAGAGAAAAAAAGGCTACCACCTACAAAGGAGCCCCATTAAGGATGACATCGGACTTCTCAACAGAAAGACTTGAGGTCAGAAGGGAATGGCAAGATATAATCAAAGTAATGCAGAACAAGAACCTACAACCAAGACTACTCTATCCAGCAAGGCTAACATTTAAAATTGAAGGAGAAATAAAGAGCTTTCCAGATGAAGAAAGCCTCAAGGAATTCATTAAAACCAAACCAATTCTGCAAAAGATACTAAGGGGCTTGTTGTGAACAGTTCAAAGAGAGAAAAGAATATAGCAAAAGAAGAATACAGCTTTAAAGAATAAAATAGCAATAAACAACTACATATCAATAATAACCTTAAATGTGAATGGATTAAGTGATTCAATCAAAAGACATAGGTTAGCTGCGTGGATAAAGAAACAGGACCCATACATATGCTGTCTACAAGAGACACACCTTAAAACAAAAGATGCACATAGACTGAAGGTAAAAGGATGGAAAAAAATATTTCATGCAAATGGAAATGAAAAAAACGCCGGGGTAGCAGTACTTATAGCTGACAAAATGGACTTTAAAACAAAGGCTGTAGTAAGAGATAAAGAAGGACACTACATAATGATAAAGGGAACAATTCAACAGGAAGATATATAAGTATTATAAATATCTACGCACCAAATATAGGAGCCCCGACATACATAAAGCAGACTTTGATGGATATAAAGGGCGAGATTAACAGCAATACTATCATAGTAGGGGATTTCAATACCCCACTAACAACACTGGATAGATCCTCAAGAAAGAAAATCAATAAAGAAACAGCAGACTTAAAGGATACACTAGATCAACTTGATTTAATAGATATCTTCAGAACTTTTCACCCTAAAGCAGTAGAATATACATTCTTCTCAAGCATCCATGTTACGTTTTCTAGGATAGACTACATGTTAGGACACAAAAATGGTCTCAATAAATTTAAGAAGATTGAAATCATATCAAGCATTTTCTCTGTTCACAATGCCATGAAACTAGAAATTAACCACAAAAGAAAAACTGAAAAATACTCAAACACTTGGAAACTAAATAGCATGATATTAAATAATGAATGGATTAACAATGAGATCAAAGAAGAAATAAAAAAGTTTCTAGAAACAAATGATAATGAGCATACATCAACTCAAAATTTATGGGACACAGCAAAAGCAGTACTGAGAGGGAAGTTCATTGCACTACAGGCATATCATAAGAAGCTCGAAAAAGCTCAAATAAGCAACCTGACCCTGCATCTAAAAGAACTAGAGAAACAACAACAAATAAAACCCAAGACAAGTAGAAGGAAGGAAATAATAAAGATCAGAGCAGAAATAAATGACATAGAGGCTAAGGAAACAATACAGAGGATCAATGAAACCAGAAGCTGGTTCTTTGAAAAGGTAAACAGGATTGATGAACCTTTAACTAGATGCACCAAGAAAAAAAGAGAGAGGTCTCAAATAAATAAAATTTAAAAGGACAATGGAGAAATAACAACTGATACAACAGAAATACAAAGTATTTTAAGAAAATACTATGAAAAACTCTATGCCAAAAAATTACACAATCTAGATGAAATGGACAAATTTCTTGAATCATATAAACTTCCAAAAATCAATCTGGAAGAATCAGAACACCTAAACAGACCAATTACAACAAATGAGATCGAAACAGTTATCAAAATACTCCCAAAAAAGAAAAGTCCTGGGCCTAATGGCTTCACAAGTGAATTCTATCAAAAATTCAAAGAAGAACTAACTCCTATCCTCCTTAAGCTATTTCAAAAAATTCAAGAGAAAGGAAGACTTCCAAACTCCTTTTATGAGGCGAGCATAATTCTGATTCCAAAACCGGGCAAAGACAACACAAAGAAAGAAAATTGTAGGCCTATATCCCTGATGAATTTAGACGCTAAAATTCTCAACAAAATATTAGCCAACCGGATCCAACAATATATGAAAAAAATCATACACTATGATCAAGTGGGATTTATTCTGGAGAGGGAAGGTTGGTTCAATATTCGCAAATCAATCAATGTGATTCATCACATAAACAAAAGGAAGGACAAAAATCACATGATAATTTCAATAGATGCAGAAAAGGCATTTGATAAAATCCAGCACCCATTCATGCTTGAAACTCTCAGTAAAGTGGGAATACAAGAAACATTCCTTAACATGATAAAGGCCATCTACGACAAACCCACAGCAAACATCATACTAAATGGACAAAAATGAAAAGCAATCCCCTAAGATCAGGAACCAGGCAGGGTTGCCCACTTTCACCACTCTTATTCAACATAGTTCTGGAAGTCCTAGCTATAGCAATCAGAGAAGAAGAAGAAATAAAAGGCATCTAAATTGGAAAAGAAGAAGTAAAAATGTCAGTATTTGCAGATGATATGATATTGTATATAGAAAACCCTAAAGTCTCAGTCAAAAAACTACTGGACCTTATAAATGAATTCAGCAAGGTGGCAGGATATATAGTTAATACTCAGAAATCAGAGGTATTTCTGTATACAAACAATGAACTGTCAGAAAAAGAAATTAAGGAAACAATCCCCTTCACTATTGCAGCCAAAAAAATAAAATACGTAGGAGTAAATTTAACCAAGGAGGTTAAGGACTTGTACTCAGAAAATTATAAAACATTTATAAAAGAAATCAAGGAAGATACAAACAAGTGGAAGCATATACCGTGCTCATGGCTAGGAAGAATAAACATCATTAAAATGTCTATACTACCCAAGGCAATTTATAAATTCAATGCAATGCCAATTAAAATACTAATGACATACTTCAAAAATATAGAAAACATATTTCAAAAATTTATATGGAACCAAAAAAAAACACGAATAGCCTCAGCAATCCTAAAAAGAAAAAATAAAGCAGGAGGTATCACTCTTCCAGATATCAAGGTCTACTACAAGGCCATTATACTCAAGACAGCTTGGTACTGGCATAAGAACAGACACATTGATCAATGGAACAGAACAAAGAACCCAGAAATAAACCCGCAGCTGTATGGACAACTGATATTTGACAAAGGAGGAAAGAACATACAATGGAGTAAGACAGCCTCTTTAACAAATGGTGTTGGGAAAATTGGACATCTACCTGCAAAAAAATGAAACTAGACCATCAACTTACACCATTCACAAAAATAAATTCAAAATGAATAAAAGACTTAAACATAAGCCGTGAAACTATAAGCATCTTGGTAGAAAACATAGGCAGCAAGCTTTCCGACATCTGTAGCAGCAATATATTTGCCGATTTATCTCCACGGGCAAATGAAATAAAAGGCAAGATAAACAAATGGGACTATATTTAACTAAAAAGTTTTTGCACAGCTAAAGACAATAAGAACAGAATAAAAAGACAAACAACACAATGGGAGAACATATTCAACAGCATGTCGGATAAGGGGTTAATAACCAAAATTTATAAAGAACTTATAAAACTCAACACCAGGAAGACAAACAATCCAATCAAAAAATGGGCAAAAGAAATGAATAGAAATTTCTCCAAAGAAGATATGCAGATGGCCAAAAGACATATGAAAAAATGCTCAACATCACTAATTATTAGAGAAATCCAAATTAAAACCACAATGAGGTATCAGCTCACACCAGTCAGAATGGCGCTCATCAGCAAAACAACACAGAAGAAGTGCAGGCGAGGATGCGGAGAAAAGGGAACCCTTCTGCACTGCTGGTGGGAATGCAGACTGGTGCAGCCACTGTGAAAAACAGTTTGGAGATTCCTCAAAAAATTAAAAATCAAACTGCCTTTTGACCCGGCTACCCCACTTTTAGGAATATACCCTAAGAACACCATAACACTGTTCGAAAAGAAGAAATGCACCCCCATGTTCGTGGCAGCATTGTTCACAATAGCGAAGATCTGGATACAGCCCAAGTGTCCGTCAGAAGACGAGTGGATTAAAAAGCTTTGGTACATATATACTATGGAATACTACTCAGACATAAGAAATGATGACATCGGATCGTTTACAACAAAATGGTTGTACCTTGATAACATTATAGGAGTGAAATAAGTAAATCTAAAAAAAAAAACTGAGAACAACATGAATTCATACATAGGTGGGACATAAAAGTGAGACTATGAGACATGGACAAGAGTGTCGTGGTTTCACGGTGGGGGGAGGGAGGGGTGTGTGGGATAGGGAGGAGGGGTGGTGCACAGTTAAAACCAGATTGAAGGTGACAGAGGACAATTTGACTTTGGGTGATGTGTATGCAACACAATTGAATGATAAGATAATCTGGAGATGTTTTCATTGTACATATGTACCCTGATTTATTGGTATCACCACATTAAAGTTAATAAAAAAATTTAAAAAATTTTAAAAAGGTGACATTAACAGAAACATATATATATATATATACCTATCTTAAATTCACATACAATTAAAAATATGGCCATGTCAAAATAGATAAAGCTAAAGCTGACAGGATTAAAACTATCTTTGTTCATTCCAATAGCTATATACATAGAAATTCAGAGAAATCTAAAATTTAAAATATTTATTTTTTTATTTTATTCATTTTAGAGAGGAGACATAGAGTGAGAGAGAGAGAGAGAGAGAGAGAGAGAGAGAGAGAAAGGGGGGAGGAGCTGGAAGCATCAACTCCCATATGTGCCTTGACCAGACCAGTGTAGGGTTTTGAACTGGCGACCTTAGTGTTCCCAGGTCAATGCTTTATCCACTGCGCCACCACAGGTCAGGCAGAGAAATCTAAAATTTAACCGTGAAAATTAACAAATAAATTTACCAAAGTCACAAATACAAGTCAAAGTATTTGTATACATACTTTGTACAAAGTATAGTATTTGTATAAAGATCAATTGTATATCTATACACAGCAATATTTAGAAAGTAATATTTGAAAAATTAATACACGATAACATCAAAATGATCAAAAACATAGCAATTTGTCTAATGAAAGATGGGCAAATTTTTCATACTAAAAATTATAAAACTTAATTGAGAAACATTAAGATTTAAATAAGCAGAGATATATCACATTCCTGAGCTGAATTGTTCAATATTGTAAAGATGTAAATCTTTTTCAAATTAATCTATAGATTCAAAACAATCCCAATTTAAATTGCAGCAGAGTTGGGCTTTTTGGTAAAAACTGATAAATTCTAAAACTTTTATGGAAATGCAAAAAGCTCAGACTAGCCAAGGCAAAGTTGAGGAAAAATAATTGGAGAATTTATACTGCTAGATTATAGAACATCTTATTACAGATAGCTAGAGTGATATTGGGTCAAGGATATCCAAAATGCCAATAGAATAAAACAGAAAACTCAAAAATAGACCTTCACATACAGAGTTACTTGATTTACAGCAGAGGCAGCACTGAAAACAATAGAGAAAGAGCATTTGTTTAAGTAAACTGTTCTTGAATAATTGAATATCAATAAAAATAAAAATGAATCTTAACACCATTCATTTCTAAGTATATTGTAGATCTAGATGTAAAAGTTAAAACAATCTAATTAATGGAAGATAACATGAAAACATTTTCATGATCTTAGGGTAAGCAAAGATTCCTCAAAGCACAATAGGCATTGACTAAATAAATTTTAAAAAGGGTAATAAATTGTGATACATTAAAATTAAGGATTTTTGACTATCAAAAGACAAAGACAGCCTGACTAAAGTGGTGGTGCAGTGGATAGAGCATCAGACTGGATGCAGAAAACCCAGATTTGGCCTGACCAGGCAGTGGCGCAATGGATAGAGCGTTGGACTGGGATGTGGAAGACCCAGGTTCAAGATTCTGAGGTTGCCAGCTTGAGCGCGGGCCCATCTGGCTTGAGCAAAAGCTCGTCAGCTTGGACCCAAGGTCACTGGCTCCAGCAAAGGGTTGCTTGGTCTGCTGAAGGCCCGCGGTCAAGGCACATGTGAGAAAGCAATCAATGAACAACTAAGGTGTTGCGACCGCAATGAAAAACTAATGACTGATGCTTCTCACCTCTCTCTGTTCCTGCCTGTCTGTCCCTATCTATCCCTCTCTCTGACTCTCTCTCTGTCCCTGTAAAACAAAAACAAAAACAAAAACAGATTTGAGTCCCTAATCACCAGTTTGAGCGTGGGCTCAGCTGGCTTCAGCGCAGGCTCATCTGGCTTGAGCACAGGCTCACGGGCTTGAGCACGGGGTCGCTGGCTTGAGCGTGGGATCATAGACATGACCCCATGGTTGCTGGCTTGAGCCCAAATATTGCTGGCTTGAAGCCCAAGGTCGTTGGTTCGAGCAAGGGGTCACTTGCTCTGCTGGAGCCGACCCCCCACATCAAGGCACAGATGAGAAAGCAATTAATGAACGACTAAGGTGCCACAATGAAGAGTTGATGTGTCTGTCCCTCTCTTTCTTTTTCTTTGTCCCTGTCTCTCTTGCTAAAAAAGAAAGAAAGAAAAAAAACACAAAGACAGCCTGGCTTGTGGTGGCACAGCCTGTAACACTGAGGTTGCCGGTTTGAAACCCTGAGCTTGCCCAATCAAGGCACATACAAGAAGCAACTACTATGAATTGAAGCTTTCTGCTCCTTTGCTTTTCTCTCTTTCTCCTCTCTCTAAAATCAATAAATAAAATATTAAAAAAAGAAAAAGACAAAAACAAACCACATGAAAAGATTTTGATATGTGTAACTGACAAAGAACCCATTTCCAGAACCATATAAGGAACTCTTAGAAATCAGTAAGAAAAACAAACCTTTTTATGTTAGCATAGTTAGCTACATATTAATAAACAAAAGTAGTGAAGGGAATCAGACATTGAAAAGGATCCTTACCATTTACTGGGGGGAGGTGGAAGAAGAGGACTAAAAAGAGCAGAAGAAATTCCTCTGTTGAAGGCTTGCCCAGCAGAAGTCAAGATGCTGCATGGGAAGGGGCATCTACTTTGAGGCATGCGCAGTAGGAACTAAGATGGCGGCCATAGAGGACTGTTAGCCTAGCCTGGGGAAATGATCAGATTGGTTGAGGGGAGGAACAGCCAAGCTGTCAAAAGATTGAGAAGTTGATTGGTTAGTTTAAAGGGTAGCACGAGATAATAGAATCAGCCTAACAAAGAAGCTTATCCTTCTTTTTTCTTTTCTCACTTGGGCCAGGTTAGTTTGCATTCTCCAAGTCGCCCTGTGGCCCTAGGAGCCATGAAGGCTGGTTGCTGCCAGAGATTCCACAGCTGCTGGGACTCCCAAATGCAGGCTCCAAAGCCTGAGTGCCAGGAGGAACATGGACTATGATATAGCTGGAAAAAAACAAAGGCTGGACTGAACTAAGCCTTGATACGGATTCAATCATGGCACTGAATTTCTGGACATTGGTCATTCTCCTGGGTCTAATGAAGACTAGGCTGGACTTCTTTCACTGTAGGACAGAGGACGATAAGACATTGGGAACCTGTGGGCAGCCTTCTATTTCAACCTTAAATAAATCGTATCAGGAAGCTCAACACACTCCCTCCCCCATACCCCTTTCATACATGGGTCTATGGAATGCTTTATTTAAGACTTTGTGAAAGATCACCATTTCCACTGGCAATAGTAATATGTAAGGAACTCTTACAAATCAATAAGAAAAACAAACTTTTTTAAATGAACAAACAACTGTCACAGACACCTTACAAAATTACATGAAAAGATGCTTAACCACATTTTTTCATTTATCAGTGAAATACAAGTAAAACCCATCATGCATATCTCACTCTTCAGAATGGCAGAAATTAAGACTAACAATACTACTCGTTAGTAAGAATGTGGAGCAGCTGGAACACTTAACTCTTGTATGTTGCCCTGGGATGTATTTGCCACAACTACATGTTTATAAATACCTATGAAAGCTAAGCATATGCAAATCCTATGACCCAGCAATTGTATTTATAGGCATATACTATATTTAAAAAAATGCATGAATAGTGTGATTAAAGATAGTAACACTTTTCTTATTGCCAAGAATGAAAACTGATCAACTGTCCATCAACAACAAATGAATAAACTAGTATTTTTGAATAATAGAATGTTATATGGCAATGGAAATGAACAAACTCCTGTAAAAACAATATAAATGAATCACACAATTGTTATTTGAGGTGAATAGACAAGTGTAATTCCATTAATTTAAAGTTCAAAACCATGCAAATGGAATCTATGATTTTAGAAGCTAAGAGAATGGTTACCTTAAGACATAATTAAGAGAGGGTTCAAGGGGGTCTCTGGCATTTTGGAAATACTATATTTTCCTAGGTAGTATTTGCACAAATATGTTTAATCTCTATGATTTATTGAGTTCTGCCTTTATGATGTACATACACCCTTTTCTGTATAGGTATCATATTTAAATGAAAATTTATTTAAAAATAAATAAATTTTTCACCGATTTTTACTTCAAATATATAATTAGAGAGTATTTTTTTAACTTTTATAAAATATTTTTCAGTAACAGGAAAGAAATACTTAAATTGTTAAAACAACTTAAAAGTTCTGAAAATATTTTTCAATAATTGAAAATATTGGTTTATTTTTTAAGAAATGAGAGGTATACAAAACTTCATAAAAAATGTTGTCTATAAAAATCATAGAAGTCCATAAGATGCAAGAAAAGTCTTAAAAATGTAAAACTCTCCTCATGAACATTTCCTGGGGAATCTACTACAGGATGAGTTTTTTTAAAACCAAAAGATCAAAGCAGAAAAATTAAAAGCAGAAAGCTCAGCAAAAGAATTAATGGTAATCATTAAATATATTTTATCATAGATCTAAGACCAACACAAGATAGAGATATGAAAGAATAATGAGTAAATGTTCAATATTTTGTCAAAGTAGAAATAACACTTTAAAAATGAGAGAAGGCAAAAAATGAAAAAGGAAACATAACACCAGACTAAATCAAAGAAAATTACTTATAATCAGCAATTTTTGACCTACAGTGTCAACATTTTAGTATGGTTCAATTTAATAAGAAAAGCTCAAAGACTGTTACTGGGTAATAATAGGTGGAAGTCTCATTGTAGCCAGTAAACCAAATAGAGTAAGCCCTCACTTAATTTCATCAATAGGTTCTTGGAAGCTGTGATTGTAAGCAAAACAACATAAAAGAAACCAATTTCATTCACCATAGGTTAATTGATATAATCAAGAGTTAAGTTCTTAGGGCATATTTCTGGTCACAAAAACATTACCAAACTATAAATAAAGACCCCCAAACACTTCTAATACTAAACACTGTGACAAAATGTGAGCCATATATTCACTTAACAAAGGAGAATAAAAACAAGAAAGGTAATTCTTTTTCAACCTGGTAATTCCAGTTCAGGATCTTGGCTGGCTGGAATTTCTCCAGGAAGCTCAGGGCACAAGGTTGAAATATGGACTGGACAGTATGCTTTTCTATCACAGGACACACTCATATAGACACACAAACATACTCACTCAGACCAGGATAGTTTATGCACACCATTTCATCTCACATGCACATCAATGGGATGTGGGAGAAAACTGGAGTCCCTGGAGAAAACCCACACAGATACAGGGAGAACATGCAGCCTCCATACAGACAGTGGCCCTTGACAGGAATTAAACTTTTTTTCATCAACATTATAACAAAACTACATTGAACAAAATGTTGTTATTTAAGGACCTATGTGAATAAAAATAGGCTAGGAGCATTATAAAAGGTACTAGTATAAAGGTAGCTAATAGAAAAAAAAGCACACATTTCTAAAATAACAAAAATAATTTTTAAAACAAACTATAAATATAACTCATCATATATTTACCCATAAGTGTAAAAAAATAACAAAATAACAGTCTTAAGACCAAATTTGATCACTCATATTATGAAATATAAATATTAAGAAATGATTAAAAGAAAATGATTTTCATGCTGGCTCATAAAGAGAAGCCCAATTCTATGCTAGAGGTACACATAAAACAAAGTGACTCAGAAAGGTAAAGCTGAAGGTATAGGCATAGCTATTTCAGATGAATGCAAGCAAAAGAAAAGAGGAACTGAGATCCTGATAGCAAGGCAAGGCAGAATTCACTTTTAAAAATAAAGCATTAGCCTGACCTGTGGTGGCGCAGTGGATAAAGCGTCGGCCTGGAATGCTGAGGTTGCCGGTTCAAAACCCTGGGCTTGCCCGGTCAAGGCACATATGGGAGTTGAAGCTTCCTGCTCCTCCCCCCTTCTCTCTCTCTCTCTCTCTCTCTCTCTCTCTCTCTTTCTCTCTCTCTCCCTTTCCTCTAAAATGAATAAATAAATAAAAATAATTTTAAAATAAAGCATTAAAGGAGACAAAGAAGGATGTTTTATAAGTAAAGGTTTATAAATATCTACAAATAACAAAGTAGCAAAATAACACAGCAACTACCTCATAAGCAGAATATAGAAGCAATAGAGGAAGCACTCTGAGTTCAAGGCAAGACAGTGGGCACAAAATAAGAAAGTATGTGGAAGACCTGAACAACATAATCAGTTATATAGAGTTTATATATTTATACCAAAATGTATACCTCAATAATGGAAAATATACCCTCAAATGCACATAGAACATTTGTTAAAAAGACCATACACTAGATCACATAAAATCCTCAATAAAGTAGAAATAATTTTTTAAATTAAATGGTCATAGTGTAAAACTATTAGAAGTGAATAATAAAATTTAGGAGTATTTTCCACTTTAAAACTATTTTAAATTAAATAAATAAACAAATAAATATGAAAGAATGTAATAAATGGATGAAATCTCTCAATTTAAAATGCAAGAAGAGGAATAACTAGGTAAATCAAAATGAAATAGATGAAAAAGAGAAATTTTAACACACTCCTGAATAAGTAAGGGGTCAGAGAAGAAATCAAAAGCGATATTGTTGGGCAGATAAAATATATTATGCTCACTTTGTTAAAGATGGCGCTGCCCACATGGAGGTCCGTTGCCCAGGTGATTATATTAGTTGCCCTTCCTGCTTGGGAATGGGCATGATTATGTTAATATGTGTTGAGGGAGGGCTTTCAGGCTGAAAGGTTTTAAAGGGAAGAGAGATCACGTTGTTTGGGGAGAAGAGTGATTAAGTTCTAGGAGAAGCTCATGCTGTAGGAAAGCAGATTAAGGCCACGTGGAGGAGGCCAGGAGAAGCAGCCAAGATGGCTGAGTGCTGAAGGAGAAGCCAGTTTGTGTAGAACAGAGATGGGAAACAGAGATGAATAAGGCTGGTGAGATAGAAACCTTTCATTCTAGGAAACTCAGATAGTCAGTAGCTTTGTGAGCACTGAATGAGTGGGTTTTAGAGCCCAGTGTGTGTTTTTACTTGCCCATTGAGTGCAAGCTAGGATTAAAGCTAATGGCCCACCAGTTCTTGGCTCCGTTGTTTCATTACCAACTGTCCGAATCTAATGCGAACCTGCACTGGCCAGGCGACTCTGATGCTAGCCGCGACTACTGACTTTACAAAAATCAAAATATTATACGGAGTGAAATAAGTAAAACAAAAAAACTGAGAACAGCATGATTTCATACATAGGTGGGACATAAAAGTGAGACTATGAGACATGGACAAAAGTGTGGTGGTTACAGGGTGAGGGGAGGGAGGTGAGGGAGGGAGAGGGGGGAGGGGAGGGGCACAAAGAAAACCAGATAGAAGGTGATAGAGGACAATTTAACTTTGGGTGATGGGTATGCAACATAATTGAATGATGAGATAACCTGGGGATGTTTTCTTTGAATATATGTACCCTGATTTATTAATGTCACCCCATTAAAATTAATAAAGGGAAAAAAAAGAATATCTAGAAACAAATAAAAATGAAAACAAAACATACCAAATTTAGAAGATGCCGCCAAAACAGTTCTAAGGGTGAAGTTTATAACAATAAACACCTACATTATGAAAAACAAAAAGAGAAAGATCTCAAACAACCTAATTTTACACCTCAGAAATACAAAAAGTATAAATTAAGCCGAAAGTTAGCATATACAGGGAATAACAAAGATCAGAGCAGAATTAAATGAAAGAGACAGAAAAACAATAGGAAACATAAACAAAACTAAGAGCTGTGTGTTTTTTTAACACAGAGACAAATTAACAAACCTTTAGCTAGACTAAAGAAAAAAGAGGACTCAAATAAGTAAAATAAAAAATGATAGATGAGATATTACAACTGACAACATATAACTATAAAGATCACATGAGACTATTATAAGCACCTATAAGCATAAAAAATTGGCTAACCTAGAAGAAATGGATAAATTCCAGGAAATATACAACCTACTGAGACTAAATCATAAAAATAAATAAAATATTTGAATAGGCCAATGGTGAGTAAGGAGCTTGGTAAGTAATCAACAACCTCCTAACAAAGAAAAGCCAAGAACCAGATGGTTTCATTCATGAATTCTACCTAACATTTAAAGAATGCCAATCCTTCTCAAACTCTTCCAAAAAATTAAAGAGGAGGGAACACTCCCAAATCATTTAATGAGGCCAATTTACCCTGCTTCCAGAGCCAGATAAGGATCCTACAAGAAAAGGAAACTCCAGTTTCTAACTCAATTGGTATTATGGGCTGAACTGTACTCATCCCTTCCCCACCACACAAATTCATATGTTGAAGTCCTAATCCCTGGGATCTCAGAATGAGACTGTGCTTGGAGTTTATTTGGAGATAGGGCATTTCAAGAGGAGATAAAGTTAAAATGAGGACATTAGGGTGGGCCTTAATTCACTCTGACTGGTGTCCTCATGAGAAGAGGAGATTAGGACAAAGAGACATCAGGGATGTGTGCACAGAGAGGAAAGAACACAAGAGGACACAATAAGAAGGTGACCATCTGTGAGTCAAGGAAAGGAGTCTCAGAAGAAACCAAACCTGGTGACACCTTGATGTTGGACTTTTAACCTCCAGAACTGTGGGGAATAAATATCTGTTGATTAAGTCACCTGATCTGTTGGTATTTAGTTATGGCAGTCCTTAGAAATTAATAGTCATTCTGAGTTAAGGATCCAGAATTTGCATGAGCTGCATCAAATATTCTTCCACTGGGGTAGAGGGCATGTCTGTGTATGGGCAAAGGGCAAGCCTGAGCCTGCAGCTGCTGGAGAGCCATCCATAGGCAGTGCCATTGAGAGAGTAATGATTTTCCCTCCATTCACATTTTCTGTATTTCTTACTTTTTAAAATTATTATAAATTACTTTGATATGAAAGAAGTGAATAAAATCTTTAAATTGAGTGTCCTTCCAGGTCATGTTGTAGAAACGCAGCTGAACCAGATGAACCTAATCACCATTCTTCCTAATCAAAACCTGGTGCCTGCAATGAGTAGATGGGTAAGTAGAGCCTTTTCACTGTTGTTCCTGAGGCCCTGGCCGGGTGATTCAGCAGTAGAGCGTTAGCCTGGTGTGTGGAAGTTCCGGGTTTGATCACACCAGGGCACACAAGAGAAGCCTCCATTTGCTTCTCCACCCTTCCCCCTCTCCTTCCTCTCTGTCTCTCTCTTCCCCTCCCACAGCCAAGGCTTCAATGGAGCAGAGTTGGCGGGGGTACTGAGGACGGCTCTATGGCCTCCACCTCAGACGCTAGAATGGCTCCGGCCCCAGATGGACAGAGCATCGTCCCCTGGTGGGCATGCCGAGTGGATCCTGGTTGGGTGCATGTGGGAGTCTGTCTGACTGCCTCCCCACTTAGAAATACAAACAAACAAAACTGTTGTTCCTGAGCAGGAGCAGATGCAGTCTGATGGATTTCAGTGTCTTCCATATTCCTGCAGCATACCTCCAGTGCTGAGATGAATGAGTTGCAAAGCAATGCCCTATAAATAGCTGCATATGCAGAACTAGAGGAGATGGCAAAGCCCCCAAGCAACCAGCCATCCAAAAGAGTCTCTGTAACCCAGAACTGAGAAATCACTCTGACTAGGGAAGCTGAGAAGATGGCTCCATGTGACAAGGTAAATCACTCCCCTGTGCTGCTAATTGCATAAAACACAATCGGCCCTAGAGAAAGAAGGAAGCATGGTGTTTAGGTCAGCATGCCTGTAGGCATGTTTAGGAGCCAAAACAATTGAACAACTACCACAAACAAAGCCAATTTTGTACAGAAGGCTGGTTGGTTTGCAACTTCAAGAGACACTCCCCCCCCCCCAAGTGAAATTCAAAACTGGCTCTTATAGATGGAGGGCACCTAGAGAACAAAGAAAAAGTCAGATCACTCTGGTTGGTAGATGGCAGCTTCAATAAGCAAGGGAACTTACATACAAAGCTTGCCATGAATGGGCCCAAGACAGTGGTTCTTAACCTTTTTGAGGTACCGAACCCACCAGTTTCATATGCGCATTCACCGAACCCTTCTTTAGTGATAAATAAAATATGATTTTTTTTTCCAAATTCAAAACATAGGTATATGTTTTTTTACTGGTGCACAAAATGAGCCATGCATGAACATCACCTTGCTCAAAGAACAAAACCAACAAAGTGCATGAACTCACAACAAATTACGGTATTACTTTATTCTGGCCTCCTTGGCAGAGGTTTCTCCGAACCCCTGAGACCGATTCATCAAACCCCTAGGGTTCGATAGAACCCAGGTTAAGAACCACTGGCCCAAGATGAGTAGCTCTCCACACACGCTCACGGAAACCTTAAGGGTTTGTATAGAGACCTTAACTGGGTTCAGTTATATATTCAGTCCAGATGGTCTCAACAAAACATTACCCTCTTAATGCTGTCTTTGAAACAGCTCAGAGAGTCAAAATACTGGGCAGCACATATATTCCAAGGACAGGAAAGGAGTAAGGAATATCTAATTGCCTGGGTTTTACTTGAGGGTCAATGGGCAATCATGTCCTCCCAATACCTACCTCCTCAATCAAGCGTTTTTGCAGGATAATAGTTTTGTCATTTTCCAGGAAAAGCTAGTTTTCACAGGAATTTTAAGGGAATCCCTTCAACCACATTGATCTTACAGTACAGGTCTCTAGAAAGTATCTTTGACTTCCCAATTTTAGAGAGTTTTTCTTTTAAACATTTGTTTTTAGTTAGCATTAAAGGCAAATACATTTATCATTGAAGATTTAGAAAATACTAAATAATAAAGAAGGAAAAACTTAATCATCTCTATGCTATCACTATGAATATTTTGATAGGTCACTTTTCAATCCTTTTTTTTTCCGAAGTTAGAAGTGGGGAGACAGACATACTCCCTCATGCGCCCGACTGGGATCCATTCGGCATCACCAGGGGGTGATGCTCTGCCCATCTGGGGAGTTGCTCTGTTGCAGTTGAAGCCATTCTAGCGCCTAAGGCGGAGGCCATGGAGCCATCCTCATTGCCCAGGCCAACTTTGCTCCAATGGAGCCTTGGCTGTGGGAGGGGAAGAGAGAGACAGAGACAAAGGAGAGGGGGAAGGGTGGAGAAGCAGATGGGCGCTTCTCCTGTGTGCCCTGCCAGTAATTGAATCCAGGACTTACACACGCTAGGCCGATGCTCTACCCCTGAGCCAAACAGGCAGGACCTCCAATCTTTTCACATGTAATATATGTAATAATGTTTTCAGAATTAAAATCAAATTATAGACACTGGTATCTTGTTGCTTTAAAAAACCTATTTTAAGCCCTCCTTTTTACATCATCAGAGTAATGCTGAGAATATGGTTGTAACTGCTGGATCCCATATGGATATGTCATGAATTATAACCACTTTTGGTATTATACACTTAATTTGTTTACATTATTTGCTATTATATATAAAGTTGCAGCAAACAGTTCTAAACAAAACCGCTATGCACATCTGTTTCTTTATAATAAAAACAAAAGTAAAGTCACTGGATCAAAAGGATAGATACTGTGTTAAGGCATTTAAAACCTAATTCAAATTGTCCTCAAGAGAGATTATATCAATTTACACTTTTACAAGGATTTGCTGCTAAAGCCCTAGTAATAAAGAATGTCTAGTTCCATCGGATGAAAGAACAGACTGGTTCAGAATTTGAAGATTTTTGGATTCCAGCCATCAATTTTTATGTATCAGGAGACCAAACAGATGGAGACAAGACCAACAACAAAGTTTAAAATCTACCAGCATAAGTTACATTTGGCATTACACAGTTTTCTCATTGTTTAAAATTTCTCTGTGTTACTATTTTATTTCAATTTTCACTTATTACTTAAAGTGTTAATCAGAACTTTTATTACAGAAGTTTTACTTCTTTATCTAATAATTGTATTTTCCAAAAGAATCATTTTTGAGGTGAATTTTCATGTTCTATTGTCTTTGGAAGGAAGGATAATTTTTGAGTTAATAAAATAAAATTAAAAACTTTCTCTGATTGAGTCTATTTAATACCCTATACTTTAAAAAGAACCAACAGCATACAAATGTTGATCAAGCCTCAGTTTTTTCTGTGAAATATAATACATGTGAAATGCAGATGATATGTTTTCATAGCTTTCATCTAGAGAGGACACAACTCAGAAGCCATAAATCCTGGGCAATAGAAGTAGAAACAAAACCAAAATTAATATACAGATTGTCCCCACCTTAGACAATTGTTAGAGTTATGATTTTTTTTACTTTATGATGGTGCAAAGGTTATATGCATTTAGTAGAAACCACATGTGGAATTTTGAATTTTACTCTTTTCCCGCGCTAGCAATACGTGGGATGATAGAGTCTCATGCTGCTGGATAGCTGCCACAAACTGCAGCCCCCCAGTCAGCCATGTGTCACAAAGGTCAACAAGAGTTACTCTACAATGCTGTGTTAAGTGCATTTCTGAGTTACAGTATTTTCAGTTTATGATGGGTTTACTGGGATATAGTTGAGGAGCATCTGTATTTATAAGGTGACCAATCATCCTCCTTGAGGGAGGACAGTCCTTTTGTAAGTTTCATGCTCCCTTGAAGAGTGACCTCCTTCATGTCCTCCTTTTTATACTGGAAGACTAAACTGTAAATGTCCATATTCTGTTGATGCAGAGTTGATCCATTGTGTGTGATGTGATATATTAGTATTTGACAGGACGATTCGTCAAGAATCAGTATAGTGCAGCAAGATGCAATTATTAGATGCATGCGCTCTGCATGGGAGACTTTGAAAGAGCGTGCGATATACCGAGCATGCAAATGGCTTTGTGTACTTCTTATTGAAACACGACAGGGCACATATGACATTGTAGACTCACGGTTATTTCTCAGTGAATATTCAATCATAGACAGGTAAGCACAATTCACGTTTTATTAATTCATTATTTATTTAATAATTTCCAAATATGTATAATTTTATTTACAAGTATTTTTCCGAAATTCGAGTTTTAAAGTGGAAATCTAACCTCAAACCATATCTGTTAATAATCCATTTTGATTACATAGTTGCTTAAAACAGATTTTTTTAAATTAGAAAATGACAAATACACCCAAATATCACTCCAAATTAGTGGCTTTGTTTGATATTTAGTTTTACTAAATGAGTATTTTTCTCTTACAATTATTATTAAAAATTAATAGGCATGTAAGAATAATTACAATATAAAATATTACAAATGTTTTTATTATGCATTTATCATACTATAGTGTATTATTGTTGCAATGAGTAAAATATTTTTTTCATTTACAATATTGTTTTCTCCAATTTATTTTTGTCCTCCTTTTCATTGTAAAAATGTTGGTCACCTTAGTAATTATTAATTTTTCATCTAATTTGTGTACATTAACTAAAATTTTTATTCTTACAGAGAAATGTCTATTTTTATTTTATTGGTCCTTTCTTTACTGCTTTGCAAACATTTTGACTCTCATAATCACTCTGCAGCTTTCTCATCTATTCATATATACTATTGTTTAAAAATGTTCCAGATAGATACTAAAATACTATCAAGTCCTACCCATGCTGATATTAGTTTCCACCTCAGGAATTCACAATTATATTATTTTCATGGGCATCAGTACACCTGGAGCTCTCTCTCTCTCTCTCTCTCTCTGTCTGACCCAATAGAGCCTTTTTTTTTAGCAATTCTCATCTAAATGACAACTCTCCAGTTCAGCTAAAAGAAAATTATTTGTTTCAAGGCTTTTTATGACTGACTTCTTTCTCCAAAACCAGTTCAGACAACCTCTAGGTCATTACCTCCCTAAAGGTCTCTCTTCTTTGAAGAAACAGTCTTTGCACTGGAACCCCTGAGCCAGACCACAGCCTCTGTCCCTACTCTGGTTTAGGTACCACACTGTCCATTACCACCCCCTTCAGTTAAGTCCACAGGGGTCTCATGGCTCAGTAAAGGGACACCATGAGGAGCAGGGGTCAAAGTGGCTGGATTGACAAATGCTTCCCATGCACAGAGAGGTGGGAAGGGGATCACATTTGCATACAGTAATGATTGTAGAACTCATGATGTTAGAAGAGGTGACAAAAGGTCACAAAGAGTGACACATGTAAAGTTTGCAGAACAATGCCCAGCACATAGCAAGCACTATGTAAGGGCCAGCTACCCTCCTCTTCCTCCCCTGCTTGCTATTATTATTATTATTAATATTTATTTTGTTCTGTGTTGGGAAGATTAACAATTTGATGATTTCTGGTCTGTGGTTTCCTCCCTGCCTCATACCACCTTTCTAAATTCAACCATTTTCAGGCAATTCAATCCAATTTAATACAGATGTCCTGGTCACTCACTCTGGGCCAAACACTGTATGAAAAGGAGTGTTAGGAAATGAATAGCTGAATAACATGGTCCCTACCCTTGGAGAACTCACAGTCCAATTTTAAAGTGATTTAATACACAGACAATTTGTTTTTGTGAAAGGACTGGTGAGACAGGGAGCCAGTGACCGAGAGTAACGCATCAACACTGTGAGGGAGGGGATGCCTCAGTTGACCTGAGATTATGTAGACCTGAACACAGCTCCCACCCCTTTTGCAGCCAATTTCAACATCCTTTCTCATCAGCACAGTGGCTTCAGGTCTTAAGGGCAGCTGGACACAAGTGAGCCTTGGGGCTCCGTAAGGAGTTGAGCTATGAGAACAACAGAACTGGGCAGAGTTTTCTCTGGCAGGAGAAGCAGAGAAACCTGAGTGCTCAGATATTTGAGAACTGGGGCTGACACCTGCCCCTAGGTGGTGGACCAGGGGGTTTCCTGAGTGTTCAAAAGGCCTGGGGTGGGTGGTGGGGGGCAGAAAGGATGATCTAGGTCTCCCTGCCCCTCTGGAGGAAAAGCGCATGGAGAATGAAAGGCAGGGAGGTTTCCTGAATGTATTATAACAGAACCCTACCAGTTTGTATCAGTATATAAAAACAAAACAGCTAATTCTAAGCTCCCTGTTTCATTCATGACCTGGGGAATCCCTAAACACTCACTTTTTAGGATGCTCTGACCCCTGTGCCCTAGCTCTGGAAATTCAATAAAGAAAACAGTAAAATATTCAAAGGTTCCTAGTAGCCAGAAAATATGATGCTGGACAATCAGAAAATGTGTTCAGGCAAGAGACAGGCAGAAGGAGATAAGATAAACCCTGGAAAAAACAAAACAATAACAGTAAGTCTCCTTAAGAAGATTCATGGGTATATAGAGGACAGCATGATCTTCAGAAACTAAACAAAAACATTTTGCCTAAAATATTCAGCATCTCTATTAAAAGACCCAAAGGAATGGCTTAAAACAGCTATTTCAACTGGGGTACCACAAGAATTTTTAAAACATGCAAAACCTGACTGTTTAGTCAGAGGCACTGACCTGTTTTCTCTTAGGTTGTTAAATTTTAAAAAATAACAACAGTCAATACAATGATAGCCATTCTGTGTGAATGAATCAAAATTATATCCTTTTTTTTGTCAGATCAGCATAAAATATTTGTTTTAGTGGGGCAGAATAATTAGTTTATGTGTGCTATAAGATGAAAAAGGTTGAAAATCACTGGCTTGAAAGGTCAAGTGCAAGAAATATCCCTGAGCATACAGCTTTAAGAAGCCTATAAAATTGATTCTGAATATTTTTTTACTGCAATTCATGGTAAAATAAAATTTACATTGAAACCTATTTATGCAGAGTTGCAATGGAAATAAAAATTTCACAAAACAATACGTGCCCTTGCTCTGTGTGTTATGTACTCTGACATTTTCTGTTCTGTTATTTCAATTTTCGAAATACTAGTCACCACCAAAGGTTAGGAATTGTTTTTAAACATTCAGAGGAAGGATCCAGGAAACTTAGTATGTCAACAATAAGAGTCCCAAAAGGAGAAAAATAAGGACTGATGAAGAAGAGATAATAATTTCAAAAATACTAGAAGAAAATAACTCATCATTTCATGTTAGAATTAATACAGCCTTTGACCCAGCAGAATTTATGCCAGGAATGTTAGGGTGGGTCCATGTTTGGGTCAGTGTTAATAAGTCTATCCACTTACTCCATTATGACAACAAATTAGTGAGAAAATTACACAAACATTAATATATTCTAAAAACGGCATTAATATTTTTTAAATTGTAAGATATTCCTATTAAAACTTCAAGACAAAGTAGAGTAGAAGGAAATTACTTAAACTTATAGAACTGTTTAACAGATTAACAACAAATATTACTTTAAATGGCAAAAACCAAAGCTATATTAATTAAATTCTGAAACTATATGGAATATCATTTTATAGTTTAAAGTTGTCTTGGAAAGTAAAGGAAATTCAGTGACACAAGAAAACACTAATGATGTGATTGAAAGCTAAGATAACTCAAGTAAAAATATTAGAACGAATATGAAATTTAACAAAATGTCTAGGATACACACACACACACACACACTTACAGAGACATACACAAATACATATACACAGAAGTGAATAGGTTTTCTTTGATCTTAGGCTAAAAAAGAAAAAGTATTTTACTTATAATAGAAACAAAAACTACAAAGTACATAGAAATGTATTTAATCAAAGGACTGGATCTATTTGAACCAAAATCATAAAATCTTTCTGAAAGGCATAAAAGAAGATTTAAAGAAATAGAAAGTTATATCATGTTCCTGGACTAAAAGAAAGTAATATAAAAAAATGTCCATTTTGTGAAAAGTAAATAAATTCCAGTCAGTTCCAATTAGAATATTTATGCAGCTTAGGATTTAAAAATTGAATTAAAGTTTAAATTTGATCTCCCAAAATAGATAAGGGAAGGATAAAATGAACACTCAGGTAAACTTGCTTTACAGGATATCAGGATATTTTATTCTTATATTAGTCAAAATAAGCTATCTCTGGTAGGTAATACATTAACGTCAAACCCCAGTGCCTTGACAAAACAAAAATTTACTTTTTGCTTATGCTATATAATCACAATGATTTAACATGTCACTCAGCCACTCAAGACCTATCATCTTCTAGATGTATCATTTGGGATTTGGCAGGAAAGATAGGGAAGTCTCTTCTACACACACACACACACACACACACACACACACACACACACACACACACACTTCTATGCTTCAGCCTGGAAATGACACATATCTTTTTCACTCACAATCTATTGGCTGAATTAGTCACAAGTCTCTGCCTGATTACAAGGGTGCTAGGAAAAGTAAGAGATATCACATATATAGTGTTGTCATAGGAATAGACAAATGGATTGTTGAGAAATACTTGGAGAATATAAATATTAGATCACACATATTTGAAAACTTAATCTATGATACAATGATATCAGTCCCTAGGAAAATGGATGCATCTATGAAAACTAACTAACTATATTTAAAAAGTAAAATTTTACATAATATAAAATAACAAATTCCAGGTGAATTAAATACCTAAAGGCAAAAAAAAAAAAAAAAAAAAAAAAAGAATGAAAACCTGCCGAGAAAATCTAGGAGACTATGTGAAAAAAAGCCCAAGATTTGGGAATACTTTTAAAGACCAAAATGCTGTTAAAACTCAAATGCTAAATGTAACAGTTGTTTAAATTTTTATGGCAAATAAATTAAAAGATAAGTAATAACATTAGGAAAAGTGTCTGAAGAAAGAAGTAAAACTGTAATTATTTGCAGATGATATGATACTGTAGATAGAGAACCTTAACGACTCCACACACACAAAATACTAGGATGATAAGTAAACTCAGTAAAGTAGCAGGATGCAAAATAAATGTCCAGATCACTTGCATTTTTATACACCAACAATGAACTATAAGAAAGGGAAATTAAAAAAAACAATTCCAATCACAATTGGTTCAAAAATAATAAAATACTAGGGAATAAACTTAACCAAGAATGAAAAGGACACTGAAGAAAGAAATTAAAGAAGATACAAATAAGTGGATGTGTATAGCCTGACCAGGCAGTGGCGCAGTGGATAGAGCCTCGGACTGGGATTGAGGAAGACCGAGGTTTGAGACCCCGAGGTCGCCAACTTGAGTGCGGGCTCATCTGGTTAGAACAAAGCTCACCAGCTTGGACCCAACGTCACTGGCTCGAGCAAGGGGTTACTCGGTCAGCTGAAGACCCACAGTCAAGGCACATATGGGAAAGCAATCAATGAACAACTAAGGTGTCACAACAAAAAATTGATGATTGATGCTTCTCATCTCTCTCCGTTCTTGTCTGTCTGTCCCTATCTGTCCCTCTCTTTGACACTCTCTTTGTCTCTGTAAAAAAAACAAACTAAAGAAGAATGTATATACCATGTTCATGCATAGAAAGAATTAGTATTATTAAAATATCCATACTACTCAACTAGACTCACCAAGAAAAAAAGAGAGAGGTCTCAAATAGATAAAATTAGAAAGGACAGTGGAGAAATTACAACTAATACAACAGAGATACAAAGCATTGTAAGAAAATACTATGAAGAACTATATGCCAAAAAATTAGACAATCTAGATGAAATGGACAAATTTCTTGAATCATATAAACTTCCAAAAATCAATCTGGAAGAATCAGAGCACCAAAACAGACCAATTACAACAGAGGAGATTGAAACAGTTATCAAAAAACTCCCAAAAAAGAAAAGTCCTGGGCCTGATGGCTTCACAAGTGAATTCTATCAAAAATTCAAAGAAGAACTAACTCCTATCCTCCTCAAGCTATTTCAAAAAATTAAAGAGGAAGGCAGACTTCCAAACTCCTTTTATGAGGCGAGCATAATTCTGATCCCAAAACCGGGCAAAGACAACACAAAGAAAGAAAATTATAGGCCTATATCCCTGATGAATTTAGATGCTAAAATTCTCAACAAAATATTAGCCAACCGGATTCAGCAATATATGAAAAAAATCATACACCATGACCAAGTGGGATTTATTCTGGAGAGGCAAGGCTGGTTCAATATTCACAAATCAATCAATGTGATTCATCACATAAACAAAAGGAAGGACAAAAATAACATGATAATTTCAATAGATGCAGAAAAGGCATTTAATAAAATCCAGCACCCATTCATGCTTAAAATTCTCAGTAAAGTGGGAATACAAGGAACATTCCTTAACATGATAAAGGCCATCTACGACAAACCCACAGCAAACATCATACTAAATGGACAAAAATGAAAAGCAATCCCCTAAGATCAGGAACCAGGCAGGGTTGCCCACTTTCACCACTCTTATTCAACATAGTTCTGGAAGTCCTAGCTACAGCAATAAGACAAAAAGAAGAAATAAAAGGCATCCAAATTGGAAAAGAAGAAGTAAAACTGTCACTATTTGCAGATGATATGATATTGTTCATAGAAAACCCTAAAGTCTCAGTTAAAAAACTACTGGACCTTATAAATGAATTCAGCAAGGTGGCAGGATATAAAATTAATACCCAGAAATCAGAGGCATTTCTATATACAAACAATGAACTGTCAGCAAAAGAAATTAAGGAATCAATCCCCTTCACTATTGCAGCCAAAAAAATAAAATACCTAGGAGTAAATTTAACCAAGGAGGTTAAGGACTTGTACTCGGAAAATTATAAAACATTGATAAAAGAAATCAAGAAAGATACAAACAAGTGGAAGCATATACCGTGCTCATGGGTAGGAAGAATAAACATCATTAAAATGTCTATATTACCCAAAGCAATTTATAAATTCAATGCAATACCAATTAAAATACCAATGACATACTTCAAAGATATAGAACACATATTCCAAAAATTTATATGGAACCAAAAAAGAACACGAATAGCCTCAGCAATCTTAAAAAGAAAAAATAAAGCAGGAGGCATCACTCTTCCGGATATCAAGGTTTACTACAAGGCCATTATACTCAAGACTGCCTGGTACTGGCATAAGAACAGACACAGTGATCAATGGAACAGAACAGAAAACCCAGAAATAAACCCACAGCTTTATGGACAACTGATATTTGACAAAGGAGGAAAGAACATACAATGGAGTAAAGACAGCCTCTTTAACAAATGGTGCTGGGAAAATTGGACATCTACCTGCAAAAAAATGAAAGTAGACCATTAACTTACACCATGCACAAAAACAAATTCAAAATGGATAAAGGACTTAAACATAAGCCGTGAAACTATAAGCATCTTAGAAGAAAACATAGGCAGCAAGCTCTCCGACATCTGTAGCAGCAATTTATTTGCCGATTTATCTCCACGGGCAAATGAAATAAAAGGCAAGATAAACAAATGGGACTACATCAAAATAAAAAGCTTTTGCACAGCTAAAGACAATAAGAACAGAATAAAAAGACAAACTATACAATGGGAGAACATATTTGACAGCACGTCTGATAAGGGGTTAATAACCAAAATTTATAAAGAACTTATAAAACTCAACACCAGGAAGACAAACAATCCAATCAAAAAATGGGCAAAAGAAATGAATAGAAATTTCACCAAAGAAGACATACAGATGGCCAAAAGACATATGAAAAAATGCTCAACATCACTAATTATTAGAGAAATGCAAATTAAAACCAAATGCAAATTAATGAGATATCACCTCACACCAGTCAGAATGGCGCTCATCAGCAAAACAACACAGAACAAGTGCTGGCGAGGATGTGGAGAATAGGGAACCCTTCTGCACTGCTGGTGGGAATGCAGACTGGTGCAGTCACTGTGGAAAACAGTTTGGAGATTCCTCAAAAAATTAAAAGTCGAACTGCCTTTTGACCCGGCTATCCCACTTTTAGGAATATACCCTAAGAACATCATAACACTGTTCGAAAAGAAGAAATGCGCCCCCATGTTTGTGGCAGCATTGTTCACAATAGCGAAGAGCTGGAAACAGCCCAAGTGTCCGTCAGAAGATGAGTGGATTAAAAAGCTTTGGTATATATATACTATGGAACAATATTCAGCCATAAGAAATGATGACATCGGATCATTTATAACAAAATGGATGTACCTTGATAACATTATACGGAGTGAAATAAGTAAATCAGAAAAAAAGAAAAACTGAGAACAGCATGATTTCATACATAGGTGGGACATAAAAGTGAGACTATGAGATATGGACAAGAGTGTGGTGGTTATGGGATGGGGGGAGGGAAGGGAGGGTAGAATAGGGAGAAGGGGAGGGGCACAGGGAAAACCAGATAGAAGGTGACAGAGGACAATTTGACTTGGGTAATGGGTATGCAGCACAATTGAATGATAAGATAATCTGGAGATGTTTTCATTGTACATATGTACCCTGATTTATTGGTGTCACCCCATTAAAGTTAATAAAAAATAAATTTAAAAAAAATATCCATACTACTCAAAGTGATCTATAGATTCAAATTAATTCCCATCAAGATACCAATGGCATTTTATATAGAAATTGAACAAATATTTTTAAAATTTCTATGAAAGCTCCTAAATAGCCACAGCAATCTTAAGAAAAAAGAACAAAGTTGTAGTAACCATGATACCTGATATCAAACTATGCTACAAGACCATAGTAATCAAAACAGTATTGTAGTGACATAGAAACAGATATATAGACCAATGGAACAGAATGGAGAACCCAGAAATAAACTCTTGCCTTTATAGTCAATTAATTTTTGACAAAGAAGGCAAAAACCATACAATGGTATGAAGACAATTCAATAAATGGTTTTTGGAATATTGGAAAGATACATGCAACAAATGAAACTAGACAAACTTTTAATGCTGTACACAAGAATAAACACAAAATGGGTTAAATAATTAATGTTAGACTTAAACCATAAAAATTCTAGAAGAAAACATAGGCAGTAAAATCTCAGACATTTCTCATAGCAATATTTTTTCTGATATATCTTCTCGGACTAGGGACAGAAAATAAAAATAAACAAATGGGACTACATCAAATAAAAAGCTTTTGTTCAGCAAAAGGAATCACCAATGAGCATGACCAGGTGCTGGCATAGTAGACAGAGCATTGGCCTGAGATGCTGAGGATCCAGGTTTGAAACCCCGAGGTCACCAGCTTGAGTGCAGGATTCCTGGCTTGATTGTGAGATCATAGACATGACCGCATGGTTGCTGGCTTGAAACCTAAGGTCCCTGGTTTGAGCAAGGGGTCACTAGCTCATCTGGAGCCCCTCAGTCAAGGCACATATGAGAAAGCATTCAATGAACAACTAAGGTGCTGCAATGAAGAATTGCTGCTGCTCATCTCTCTCCCTTCCTATCTGTCCCTGTCTGCCTGCCTCTCTCTCTCTCTCTCACGTGCACGCACGCACTAAAAAAAAAAAAAAAATCAATGAAATGAAAAGACAACCCAATGAATGGGAGAACATATCACCAATGATATATCTGATAAGGGAATGATTTATAAAGAACTTATAAACCTCAAAACTATAAAACACCAAAAAAATCAAATTAAGAAATGGACAGAGGACCTGAATAGACAATTCTTCAAAGAGGACATACAGATGGCCAATAAGCACATGAAAAAAAGCTCAATGTCACTAATCATCAGAGAAATGTAAACTAAAAATGCAATGAGATATCACCTCACACCTGTCAGAATGGCGATCTTTAATAAATCAGCAAAAAACTAATGTTGGAGAGGATGTGGGTAAAAGGGAACTCTCTTGCACACTGTTAGTGGGAAGGCAGATTACTGCAGTCACTGTGAAAAGTAGTATGTAGTTACCTCAAAAATTAAAAATAGAACTGCCTTATTACCTAGTGATTCCACTTCTGAGAATTTATCCCAAGAAACTTGAAACACTAATTCAAAAGAATATATGTACCCCTATGTTCGCTGCAATGTTATTTACAATAGTCAAAATTTGGAAGCAGCCCAAATGTCCATCAGTAAACGAAAGGATAAAAAAGCTGTGGTACATTGTCCCTTGCCTTTTGGCTCAGTGGTAGAGCATTGGCCCAGTTTGTGGAAGTCCTCAGTTCAATTCCTGGTCAGGGCACACAGGAGAAGCAACAATCTGCTTCTCTACTCCTACCTCCCCCCCCCCACCTTTCCTGCAGTCATAGCTCAAATGGTTCAAGCAATGTTGGCCCCGAGCGCTGAGGATGGCTTCATGGCCTCACCCCAGGTGCTAAAATAGCTCAGTTGCTGAGCAATAGTACAGCAGCCTGATGGGTAGAGCACTACCTGATAGGAGGCTGGCTGGCTGGGTCCCGGGAAGGGCACATACGGGGAGTCTGTCTCTGCCTCCCTGCCTCTCACTTAATAAAACAAAACAAAACAGCTATGGTACATTTACACAATGGAATACAACTTAGCCATAAAAAAGAAGGAAATCTTATCCTTTGTGACACATGTATGGACCCGGAGAGCATTACACTAAGTGAAATAAACCAGTCAGAGAAAGACAAGTAATATATGATTTTACTTATATTTGGCATTTAATGAAAAAATGAACGAACAAGCAAAATAGTGACAGATTCAGAGAGAGAGCAGACTGATTACTGTCAGCTGGTAAAGCAATGGCACAGGGTGTTGGGGTGGAGGTGTTTAGCAAAAAGGAAAAAAATCTCATGAACACAGACAGCATTGTGGTGATTGCTGGAGGGGGTGAAGGAAGGTATAGATGGGTTTAGGGGGGTAAATGGTGATGGGTGGAGACTTGACGTGGGGCAGTGAACACAGAACACAGTGTACAGATGCTATGTTTTACAACTGCACCTGAAACCTGTAAAATTTTGTTAACTAGTGTCACCCCAATAAATTCAACAAAAGGGAAAAAAGAAAAATATATTAAAAATATTCATGATGGGCAAAGTGTACCTATAATATACAAAGAACACATAAAAAAAATGTCTGGAAGATATCCAACAGAAAAAAGGGACAAGAGCTGCGAATAGGTGATTTATAGAAAGGAAAATCCACATGGCCAAAAATCTTAAAAGAAGTTCAAATCCTCTATTAGTCAGGAAAACAAACACTATGTATTAAAAATGTTATCATAGTTTGCATATTTTTAGACTGACAAAACTAAAAAGGCCTTTAATACTTACTACTGTAGTAAATGTGGAGAAAAGGGTGATTTGATTGCTAGTGAAATGTGAACATGTCACACACCCTTTGGAAGGCAATCTGACAACATTAAATAGAAATAGAAATATGCAACACATATGCATATGAAATACAAATATAATCCATTACCTAGCAATTCTACTTGGAATCTATCCCATAGAAGCAAAACATCCAACTGTGGAGACAGATGTAAAAATGTTCATTGTAGCATTGTCTTTAGTAGCAAAAATTGGAAACAGTGAATTTTCATGATTAAGAAAAAGAGTGTATGGTGCTTCCAGAGCTTAAGAATAATACTTTTTTCCACTGGAAAAAAAATAGTTAAATTTAAATCTGTTGACTCTAAAGAATCCAGACAATGTTTTAAGTGAGAAAAACAAAAGTCAGACAATAGTGAAAGTCCTATATTTGTACACACTTACATGTATGGGTATTATATGTTTGTATTTCTTTTATATATTTCTTTTGTATAGTATGAAAGAGTCTGGACAAATAAAGAAGGATTTATACTAACCAGTCAATAGGATTTCCTTTCAGACTGGTGGACCTCTGTTGTGTATCAAGGAGGGAGGTCAATAGAAACAAGAAGAAAGGAAAAAGGGATAAGGCAAAAAATATCAACTCTTGGAGGAAAAAGGCATATACAGTATCTTATCTATACATTTATGCAGTTATCCCTATGTAGGGAAGAAAGCCACTACTTTACTGGAGGGGCAATGCTAGAGAAGTTCCCTCCTTTCTAGAGCATGTGTCTAAACTAAGGAATACCTTCCGTTACTGTATGGCAGAGTATTTTTTCTTAATGTGAACCCATCATAAACATGCCTTGTTGTGTGTGTTTAAAAGGAAAAATACTCTAGCAAGTTATACATATTTCTAGAACATGGCTACCTGCCATGGAAAACCAGAAGCAGGAATGAGAGTCAGCCAGGCAGCTTCACTCACCTGTTAAGGTGGGGAGTGCAGACCCTTGAAGGCCGGAGTAAGAAATGTAGGTGTTCCTGAGTTGGGCGGTCCCTGGAATGTTAAGCAGAATGACTTGGTTTGACATCTAATCTATCTGGAATATCCTCATTTTACCTTCAACCTTAATTCATTCTCCAGACTTCTCCACAGATAATATATTCTACCTTCCTCCCTGATTCCCTTCATTGTCCAGGTTAGGTGTCTCCACTCCATTTTCTCTTACACAGAGCCTAGTACCTTCACTCATCATAATGTCACCAGAAGAAGACTGGGACTGAGGCAGGTCTGTCCTGGTACAACCTGGAATATGTGGGTTCTTGACTTCGTGTAGGAAAGATTTCATGACACAAGTCCAGGTGATTTTGAGAGTCATTTATTAAAGCTGGGACAGTGAAACAAAGGAAAGGCTTACTATAGAAGTGGCAAGATCACAGCAACAGGAGTAAGCCTAGACTGAGCTGCCTAGTCTCAGGAAAGGAAGTCACAGGAACAAAAGTGAGTCATGCTGGGCTACATGAACTCAGGAATTTACCACACAAAATAAAGGAAGAAAAAAAAAACCTTCTAATCATAAGCTTTAAGTTTCTACAAATTATTGCAAAAATTTCTCCCCTGCTACTTTCTATTACATATTTCTCTCTTACCACAAAAACACAATTAATGTAACCAAACTTCACATGTATTTCTAAACTACCTCATTTCTTTTTCCTGAGATACTTCCCCCCATATTTATCTCTCTATGCCCCAAAATACCTCTTGCCTCTCCTGCAAAATATACTTATCTTCTTCAGATAACCTTCCAAAGCAAAAGAAGAGAGTCACACTGGGCTGCAAAGACTAGAGGAAAAAGTTACAGAGGCAAAAGGAGAGTCCTCAGAAATAGGTTCAGGAGCCTGGGACCAGCTGCTGCTGCCCACTACTCCCCTGGTTTTTAGTCTCGTAAGGAGCCTTGGAGCTTAGGAGCAAGAAAGTAAAAATACCTAAGGAAAGAAGGGGTGCAGGTATGCTCAAAGGAGAAGGTGCACTGGGTTCTTAGTCTTAGGGGTTCTTATCTGTTTTCTGAAGGTGGGAGTTTTGGGGGATGTCTTAGGGGAGGGTCTCATAGAATATTCAACAGCTTTCCAGGTGTGTCCTCTAATATGCTGATGCATCAAAATGATCTTATAGGGAGTTTGGGATTATTCTCTGGTCAGCGTCACTGTTTTATATTGGATTTGTCTGGCTTCAGTTAGGGTTTTGTTATTTATTTTCTTGACTTTATCCATTCTGGGATTTGGCTGACACTAATGTCCCTAACTGTTATCTCTCTCCCTGACCAGGGTGATTTAAGGTAGTAACTCTCTGGTAAGGGAGGAGAGTTATAAACTATCTGCTGCTAAGAGTCCTTGGTTAGGGAAGATAAGATCATCCTATTTATTAGCAAACTGTTAATTGCTCTGCCTTGTTTTACTATTATCTTTCAGTGTCCCTCATTCCACTTTCCAGGAAATGTTCCTAACTTCTTACTATCCTGCCTCAGGAACACTGTCCGTTCCTGTAGTTGTTGCAGGACTGTATCTCCAGCACCATACCTGGTTCAAGAGACCAACTTGCTTTACTGATGGAGGATAACTGAATAAATCATTATTTTCCTTTCTTTCCTCCCTCCTTGACACACAACAGAGGTCCACCAGTCTGAAAGGAAATTCTATTGACTGGTTAGTATAAATCCTTCTTCATTTGTACAGACTCTTTCATACTATACAAAAGAAATATATAAAAGAAATACAAACCCTCAAACGCATTAAGTAAAGTTCCTTTAGAAAATGCCAGCTGCTTCCACTGAACTGGGAGAAAGAGAAAAAGACGGATTTCCGCAGCTTGAGAGGAAACGTTAAAGAAGGACACACACGCACCCTCTTTCCGCGGAGGTGGAAGCAACTGTGAGGGATCCAGGGTGGTTGTGGTTGCGGAGGCAGGCGTTCCTTCGCTGTCCCACTAAATAAGGGGGCGCTATTGCAGTCAAGGTCTTCCTGGAATTTTCTCCTTAGGGTTTAAAGGTTCTTGGAGGACCCAGCAGTGTCAGGTGTGGGCCATATAATGCTCAAATTCCAGGCTTCGCCTGACCAGGCGGTGGCGCAGTGGATAGAGCGTCGGACTGGGATGCGGAAGACCCAGGTTCGAGACCCCGAGCTTGCCAGCTTGAGCTCAGACCCAAGGTCGCTGGCTCCAGCAAGGCGTTGCTCGGTCTGCTGAAGGCCCGCGGTCAAGGCACATGTGAGAAAGCAATCAATGAACAACTATGATGTCTCAAGGGCAACCAGAAACTAATGACTGATGCTTCTCACCTCTCTCCTTTCCTGTCTGTCTGTTCCTATGTATCCCTCTATCTGACTCTCTCTCTGTCCCTGTAAAAAAATAAAAAATGAATGAAATTCCAGGCTTCAACAAAACCAGAGCGAACTAGCAGATTTCCCGTCCCGAGAATGGATCCATTTTTAGTTCGGCATAAATCTCGATAATAAATTTCTAAGCTTTAAAAAGCTTCTCGAGACACACTTTACGCACTCCCTGGAGAGGTGCGCAAGCAGGCAGGACTCGTGCGTAAACGCCGATCCCGTGGAGGTGCGGGCTTGTGTGACCCGAGCCCTGTGCCCGCGTGCCATAGCTCCAAATCCCGCCGGTGAAGGGGGGTCGCGGGCAGGGAGAATGATGGCCCCCTGAAAGGCTCCGAAGGTTCGGTTCCTACGGGACCGCATATCTCTGGCAGTCTGGCTCGAACGCACTGCGAAACAGCCCATCTCGGCTTCTCCAAATGGTTCGCATCACCTGGCGAACTCTTTCCACCTCTTCCCATTGCCCAGTACCAGCTCGGCCATTTGAAATGGCTTTAGACTGGGAGACCAGGCTTCGAAACCTGCCAGGAAAGGGTGGAGAGAGGGGCAGGGGTAAGGTAGGGGGAGAAAAGGCGGGCAGAGCTGCCCTCCAGTCCCTTTGTAAGTCTGGGAGCGACCAGAAGGAAGAGCTCGTCCTCCCCACCCACACACACATAGGCCACCCAGGACCCGGCTGGGGCCTGCAGGCCGGGAGGCGTGGAGGCAGAGGCTGCTAGGTCCCCAGGCGGCGAACGCAAAGCCGCAGTGTGTGCTGGCAGAGAGCCCAGAGCCACGCGTCTGGGCGACACACTGCTTATGGGTGGTTCCTGCGCTCACCAAGCTTTGCAGGGAACCCAACCCAGACCCCTTTGCCTGCGTGGGGGGCTCATCTGCAGACAGAGAGAGAGAGAGAGAGAGAGAGAGAGAGAGAGAGAGAGAGAGAGAGAGCTCAGCTGGGGTTTTTCCTGGAGCGAGTGGCCAGGTCACTAAGGAAACTAGCAAGGGTGTTCCCAAAGCTTAGAGACTATTTCTGCTTCCCACGGAAATGGGCCCGCCAGGGAAAGCAACTAGGTATTTTGGAGGTGTTTTCTAAATACGACCTCAGGAAAGTTATTTTCCGGAAACCCGAAACCAGGCATCCTCCTGCCTCGCTTCTCTATTGCCTCCAGAGCCAGTGCGCGGCGCACTTCCTCTGGAGCGCGGGCTGGAGCGCGGCCCGGAGCGCAGCGCTGGCAGTCGCCCCCACCATTGCCCGACTCCTACAGCCACAGGCAGGCGCCTCTGCAAAGCTGTCGCAGCGCTCAGAGCCCCCTCCCTGGACGTTGAGTGTCCATCACTACACCTTTTTCGTAATCCCTTCCTTTCCTCCTCGGTTCCAGCTGCAGACCCCAGTTGGTGCAATTACTCTGAGGTCACCTAGCGCCCCCTGGCGGAATGCGTGGGGCGTTTGGCTTGCAGGCTCCCACAGCAGGTAGCTGCAGAAGGCGTGGTGGCTGCGACGCTGGAGCAAGACAATTGCCAACAACTGGTGCAGCTGCCGCGCTGCGCACTGGGACTGGTGAGTACACAGTCCAGGTACTGCCCCTTCCCGGTGACGTCTCTGCGGCGGGCTATAAAAACCTCGCGCGCCTGCCGAGGTTCTGCTAACTCGCAAGCCAAGCAGGATCCGAGCCAAGAGGCGCCTGCGAAGCTGCAGGAGGTGGCGAGGGTGGCGGGGGTAGCAGCAGCGGAGAGAGCAAAGGAAAAATTTCCAGCTGGACACGGAGCTCTGGAATGCCGGCCATAGACTCAGAACTTTTATGGGTCGCTCTGCGACGAGCACCCTCTGTACCCCCAAGTCCTCGCGAAGCAGAGTTTTGCCTTCCCCGCTGCAGGCAAGGGGAATAGGAGTTGTAAGCAGCAGCAGGTGCCGAAAGGCGGGTTTCTCCTGCTTCCTGGAACCGTGACCCACGAAATTTCTTTCCCATTTCCAGTCTAATGCGGAAGATACGCTGTCTTCAGATTTCTGAACTCAAGTGCTTCCTGGAGCTTGAAAGTGGAGGAATTCAGTGCAATCAGGGGCAGACAGACAGCTCAGCAGAAGCATTCATCCTCAGAGTGCCAACTCTCCTGCTTGCAAGGAAGAGTTCAGCCAGGAAGAGCCTGCAGCCCTCCTGTCTTAGTTAAGCAGAACCCTAAACCCAGGCGCTGGCCTCCGGACCCTGCTGCCAAGTGGGTACCTGTACAGAGAAGACGGTTTAACCACTTATCCAAGGAATGGATAACGCCCTCCTGGTTGACTCTGACCTCTTCCCAAACATCTCCACCAACACCTCAGAGCCCAACCAGTTCGTGCAGCCAGCCTGGCAAATTGTCCTCTGGGCAGCTGCCTACACAGTCATTGTGGTGACCTCCGTGGTGGGCAACGTGGTGGTGATGTGGATCATCTTGGCCCACAAGAGAATGAGGACAGTCACCAACTATTTCCTTGTGAACTTGGCCTTTGCGGAGGCCTCCATGGCTGCATTCAACACAGTGGTGAACTTCACCTACGCTGTCCACAACGAGTGGTACTATGGCCTGTTCTACTGCAAGTTCCACAACTTCTTCCCCATCGCTGCAGTCTTTGCCAGTATCTACTCGATGACAGCAGTGGCCTTGGATAGGTGAGCTTGCCCTTTGTGGAAACATGAGAAAGTGACCACAGAGGAGGACAGCTTTGCTCTGGGGCTGTGTGGTTGGGTTGTGCTTGGTTCAAGGTGAAGGGTGGCCACCTGTACTCTGTGGGATTTATACTGAAAGCTGATTGTGATGGGGGGAGGGAGACTTTGTCTTATTTCACAGTTTTCTTCCCTATTTCCTCTTTCCTTTTTTCCCTCCTTTCACCCATCATCAGTCTCCCTTCACTTGCAAAACCCCTTCCTTCATTTAACTCCCTTCTCCTTATCGCTTCACCACTCATCTCCCAGACACTTTGCTTTCAACTCTCCCTTTGCTTCTTTCCATATACTTCTTTTCTCCTTTGCCCTGAGAGCCTGGCGGGGATACCCAGTCATGCCTGGGACTTTTTAAACCCCTGCAGGCCTGCTTCTGTGGACAGGCAGCCTCTTGATGCCTTCCAGGGCTAAGTACGCCTCGTCAGAATTTTTCATTTTCCACTTTTTCCTGACTTGCTGCTCTCACCTCAACTTTCCGATGTTATTTGGATGTGAAGAGCATTTCATTTAGGATCAGAAATAGTCAAAATTCTAATCCAGCTTCCTCTATCCTGCGAGGAGTTCTCATTCAGGAATGAGAGGCAGCTACACTGTTCTTAAGGCACTCCACAGATAGGGCGCTTATAGAGTTTTTCTAAATTTTTCTTGTGGTGTGGGGTCAGTGTTTTTAGCCTATCTGTATCCAGAGAGAAACGTGCTTGTCAAAGGCAGTTGATAACTCTGTCTTCCCTACAAGCAACAGGTTAGGGTGTCAGAAGCTGATTCAAAGTGAAAAGGTTGGTATGTTCAAACACAGAGGCTAGTGCTCTGAATGAATGGCTCCTCAGGTGGCACGATGAAGAATTGATTATTAGAGCTCAGCTCTATTTGTATTTACTTTTTTGGGGGGTGCCCTAAGTATCGTGTTGCATATCTTATGTGCGCATCAATATTCAATGTTTATGGAGGGTGTAGCATTGTAGAGTATGTTTAAAACACCTGCCACTGTGATTTAAAATGGGTTCTTTGATGGTCTTGCTGAGGTAAATGAATGTGAGAAAGCCAAAAAAGGGAGCTAGAAGAAAAACTTCAAAACCCCAAGCTATTTAATCATTTTGCATAAAGATTGTTTACAATTTGCAATTGATTTGAGCTCTTTTTCAGTTTCTATAGTGAATGAACACTTCTAAGATCAGAGAAGGCTGTTTCCTTTGCAGTGGTGTCCAAATGCTGATTTCTAAGTTCCACGTACAGCTCCCTCTACGCAGCTCTTAGGTGCTTGATCTGTTGTGTGTAAGAAATGTTGTGGTGAATCGGTTCTATTTTAAACGTGAAAATTAAACCAACTATTCAAAGTGGTAGTGAAATGAATTCTTTTCTAAATGTATCTTTTATGCTACTCTGGTTTTCAGTTTGCTGAAAATGAGGTGCACTTGTAAATCCTGCTGCACTGACTTGCTCCTTTATGTCAAAGCATCCCCCTTAACGTTAGAAAACTCAGAATGTGATACATAATTGTGTATAGATGCAGTACAAACTGGTACCTTACAGATATTCTTTTGATGATCCCTAAATTAGAGAGAAAGTTGGGTTTGGGTTTTCTACTGCATTAGGACCTTGTGTGAGCCCAGGAGACTTGTCAGTCAGTATGAGCACCAGTGGGCAGCTCTTCTGCTTTAGCTGCCACAGAAGTGACATGTTCCACAACCCTGCTCTTTCCCTTTGAACTTAGAAGTTTAAGGGCAGGAGTCAGGGTCAAATCTTCACAGTGGATTGGGCAGGGGGCTGCCTTGATTCTAGTATCTCAAGTTCCACTGTTTTTTTTTTCTAGGTAAACCATAGATAGGACCCTAACCCTGAGTAACCCCGACTTAGTGAGGTCAGAGAATCTCTGGTGCCATGAGGGAAATGACAGCTGAGAAATGTCCCCGTGTCCCTAATGTACAGACACAGCCCAGGGAAGTTATCAATGACATGATCAAGGTTAGAGTTCAAGGTAGAGTTAGAGGTGAGGTGTCAAGGCTGTGTCTCCAAGTCCCCCCAGTGTTTCTTCTGTATTTTCTTGTTCATCTCTTGACCACACAGTGAATTAATCTCATCACACCCCCTGAAGAATGTAGCTCCCTTGCATTTATGGTCATCCTTTCTTTCCTGATAATGTTTTAGAAAGGGGAGAACCTTAAGCTGTCTTTGGATGAATGATCTTTCCCTTCTCCAGCAAGGCAATGTAGGCTGCGAGAAAATGTTAAGCTACTTTTTGTGTGTTCCTTAAATCTTCCATAGATAGTCTTTGAATCAAGTCTTAAAAAATAAAAGCAATATGGTTTTCTTGATCTTAAACTTAAGCCTTGTTTCATTGAAGGAAACTGGGAAGATATGAAGAGCACAGACACAAAAATACCAGTCAACCATTACTTCTCTATACAAAAATAGCACTTGTTGACATTTGAATTTCTCTTATGACTATTACACTACATAATGGAAGTCAGAGCCTATATAATTTTGTAGCTTACTTTTTTCTATTTACCTTAATGGAAAATATTAATAACAATTTTGTAGCTTACTTTTTCTATTGACTTTAATGGAAAATATTAATAAATAAGCATACAGCATGTTATTAAAAAAGTCTTCAGCAACATAATTTTAATGGTTTCCTATTATTGCACTTATATGAATGTGCTATTGTTATTTTAAGCGTCACCCTCCTGTTGGGTATTTAGGTGATTTCTAGATTATTTTTTTCTATAATGATTAGTGTGCATTTCTGTATGATAATTTTGTTTGTTTTCTTGATTATTTTTATTAGGATACATTCCCAGAAGTGGAATTACTGGGTCAAATGAAATGAATATTCTAAAACCTTTTCCTCTTAATTGTAAAAGATTATAAACTTTGAGCAGAGCAAGGAACATGTCTGTTCTCTCATTTACTTTATCTCCTCAGCACAAGGCAGAGTACTTGCCATCTCATAGCCACTACATGTTTATTGAATAAGTGAATGAATGAATGAAGCAACATGTGTTCTTAGAAGAACATTTAGAAAATTATAATAGAAAATGCATAACATTATAAAGAAAATGCAAAAGTTCTCTGTAATCCCACTCTGAGAGATAAACAGTTAAAATTCTGGAATGCTAGCTTACACTTACTTTTTCTGTGTTACTGATGCCACATATAGTCACTCAACTTCTAAGGATAAATTTTGAGTCATAATAATAACAGTTTCAATGTCTGCTTTTTTGTTTTTTCTCTTTTGTTCCTTAACCTCAGATCATGGGCATTTTTCATGTCATGAAACAGTTTTAAAAATAGGACCTTTAATGGATGCATTATATTGCATGGTTATTTAAGCATTCCTCTATTTTTAGATGTAAAACATTTCCATTTTGAAGATGTAATGATCACAAGTAATTTTAAAATGAATATCCTGGATATAAATCTTTGAGAATGTTCTTTTCTTAGAAGAATCTCATTGAAGTGGAATGGCTGGGTCAAACTGTCTTGGTAAACTTTGCCAAATTTCCTTCTAGAACCAAAATATATGCACAGAAAAAAAAAAAGCCAGCAGCAGCAGCAGCAGAAGATTCTCCCTCAGAAGAATGTTTATTTATTGAAGGCAATGGTTACCTAGAATAAAAATTTGCAATGACAAATATACCTAAATAAGATTAGATTTTCATCTAACTAAACTCTAACAAACACCAGGGAGTTTACTTTATGAAACTCTGTAATTCCCCCACTTAAAATAAAATTGATTTTTTTAAATTATAAAGAACCAAGAGGTATGTGATGTTTCATGAAATTAGAAGTCAGAGGACAATGAGAGGGATACCTCCATTTTGCAGGGGCTGTCATAGTAGCCAGTTCTAGTATTGTAGGGCAGCCCCTAAGAAGAGAGCAAGGAGGACCAAATTCTAAGCCCCATAAAAGGGACTACAAGAACAAAAGGTAACCTGACTTGGAACCAAGCACACAGCAACAGGAGACTCAGAGAAGCACCAGCCTGGTAGGACTGCTCTCTACCCAGCAGGGACAGGTATAATTCTAGCAAGATGAAAGGGGAAGGTTGCTCATTACTCACACTGCTTCTGGATATGTTGCATTTTAGTGAAAAGAAACATCCAACAAGGATGGTCTCTGGACAATACGAAATCTTGGTCAGGACCAAAAATATAGTTGCTCAGACAGAAATAATGGTGAAGACGAAAGAAGGAATAAACTCTCTGTGAGAGTAAGAGAGACCAAAAGCAGAGAAAAGCATAAAGAACAAAAACTCTCTGCCCACCGATCCCTGGTGTCCGTCCTACTCTGCCCCAGTCATACTCAACTACAAGTTTAAGTAGTTGAGTATGACTCAACTTCACTAGACCTGCATTCTGTCCTTGAACCTCATCTTGTTGACTAGACTTGGATCCCAGTATAACTTAGGGAACTCCTTCTCCACCCAGAGGCCAAGCTTGGTCCTAACATCCTTTGTACTAATTTGAATGTACTTTACAACCCATGACCTAAAAGTTCTGTGGTTCTGAGAATGGTCACTCCCTAGGAGCTTATCCACCACAACCGCCCTTGTCTTTTCAAATTAGGAACCTCAAATGTCTGGGTTGACATGAGTCAAATTCAAGGCTGCTTCATCTTGGAGGGGCCATTTAAGCTGCAGGACTTTTCTGGGAGAGGTTCAGTGCCGAGGTCCTGCCCCGGGGTGGATCCTGGGGTCCCATAGGAATGGATGGCATCAACACAAAATGAGTGAGAGAGCCGAATTCTTTTAGCCCATCTGCTAGGCATCTCTGCCAATGGCTAGTACAGCTTTATTTTTATACACTAAGTTACAATCACATGATATGCAGAATACATTGATTAATAGTTGTTTTTGCTTCAATATGGGTAAATATTCCAGCAGCAAGTTAGTACATTTCTATAAGCTATAAATCAGGTGGTAAGCCATTCTAAGTACAGTTATACAATAACTTGAGCAGCAACAACAATATTGGCGTAAGCTTCTAAAAGGTCAGTATTGAGCCTGACCAGGAGGTGGCACAGTGGATAGAGCGTCGGACTGGGATGCAGAAGATCCAGGTTCGAGACCCCGAGCTCGCCAGCTTGAGTGTGGGCCCATCTGGCTTGAGCAAAAGCTCGCCAGCTTGGACCCAAGGTCGCTGGCTCCAGCAAGGGGTGGCTCAGTCTGCTGAAGGTCCGCGGTCAAGGCACATGTGAGAAAGCAATCAATGAACAACTAAGGTGTTGCAATGGAAACGAAAAACTAATGATTGATGCTTCTCACCTCTCTCCATTTCTGTCTGTCTCTATCTATCCCTCTCTCTGACTATCTCTCTGTCCCTGTAAAAGAAAAAAAATAAGGTCAGGATTTATTAATAACTCTACCTTATCGAATGGCCTATTGTCTAGTATAATTGTATTTGTCTACTATATTCATATACTAGTTAAGTTCTAACTTTATTTTTCTCAGAGTGTTCCACTACCTGAAGGTCAGGTATGTAAGAGGAATGGAAAGTTTTCCTATTCTTCTATTATATGAAAAGGCTAGGGAGGTGAAGTCATGGATTAGGTGAAGGCTGAAAGGTGCTTTTATGTTTAGCTACTGTTTCCTACCTATTCATAAGTTACAATCTATTTTTCTCTAATATGATTTATAGGAGGGAGTTTTCCCACAGACTTAGCCCCTTTTGGGGAATATCATAGCCAGCCTCTTATGTCTATGGACCTAGGCAAGGGGGTTTATAGGCTTTTCTGTGGAACTCACACCCTCTGTCTCATTTTCAGAGAAGTTACTACGAATCTGCAGGGAAAGCACAGTGCTGTTGTCCCTGTGCCATAAATGATAGCACACACTCCCAGAGAAGGGGGTGGGGGGATGAAAAACCAAATTATTTCAAGAAGTTAAATGGGGAAGTATCGTTGCACCTCTTCTTTGCTGTGATTATGTCAACCTGTAGCTGTTGATTGGCTTCCAACATCTCTCCTTTTTCTGTTTTTTAAATGAAGCTTTTTTATTTGCACCATTGTTTCCTAGAGATCATTGTTTAAGAGTCGGAGGATGACTGGAAGGACAAGATGAGCGATGATTACCACAGCTACTATTATGCCTATATCGGTAGTTATAGAGGTCAGGCCATGCATAGAAAACATACTTTTAATACTTTCAACAAATTGCTTAGCTACTTCTGAGGCAGAGACTAAAGAGCCCGAGTGTTCTAAGTTTTGTATTTGCTGATGTAAGGTGTTCAAATCTAAACTAATATTACTATTATTCGGTACACCTGATAAATGATTCTGTATGTTATTTCATGCTATGATAGATTGATTGTATTCTAGAGGAGTAACACATATCCATTTAAACCCTGCATGACATTTAAGGGTCATCTTAACCCTCATAGCTAACAGCTCATTTCCTATGTGAACAAAAGTCTCCTCTAAAGCATTCAGCTTCAATTCTAAGTTCCTGTCTATAGTTTTCTATATGGCTAAAGCAAGAGATATATTTCAAGATAAGCTATTTACATGATTCGCGTTGTGAACTGACTGAGCCAAAGCGGTAGTAGAGGCAGCTACAGATCCTCTAATAGCAATAAGGGCAGTAATTCCTAAAATTAATTCTGCAATAAATGGTTTCTCTTGATGGTGAGAAAGCGCTTCAGAAGCAGCCTGTAATGCATGCAATCCTGAGTCATCATACCAAGGCTGAGACAAACAGGTAACATCATGTAAGGCAGCTGCCATAAGATAAACATGGCTTGAGCTTTGATATCATAAGATAAACAGTTTGTTAAAACACAGTGAGAGCAGGAAATGCTAAACATAGAATTATTATTGATGACAGAAAGATTACTATCTATTGTAGCAATCAAGAGCACATAAGAAGCCTGTACACAAGCTTGAACAGAAATATTCTGAACAGGGTAAAGGTGAGGTCTAACCATGTGTGCAGATGCAGCAGATGCAATTAGCTGCCAAAGCTTTGTTTGATATCTGGTGGTTGATCCGTCCTGATAAGTCAGCTGTGCAGGTATCCATCCAGTAGACTGCCAGCGTGTGATGTTTTCATTTAAAGGATTATATTTATTTGTCCAATTATATACATATTTCATTTCTTGCACTAGTTTTCTATAATCATGTGGAAACTAAGGACTAGACCCATCTTGTATAGTGAAATTAACAGCATATGCTTTATAATTCATATAATTGGGATATGCACATTCTTGCCATGGGGGGAAACAAAGTCTATTCTCTACAGACCACTAGTAAGGCTCTTGAGCTGCCTTACTTGGAGGATAAAGTTTACATGGGTGAAGTCCCTTAGGGGCAATGTAACAGGATTATACTCATGGGGGTCAGGGCCTCCAGGCATTAAAATTGTGAGAGACCCTAAGTCTCTTATTATGTGCCCAGGTTTATTACTTTTAGGAAAGTTAGTCAAAATAGTCTTGGTGTAGTAGGAAAATACCCAGAAATCTTGAGAGTATTATTAAAAATCTTGAGAGTATCATTTCCCATGGAATGAGAAATTTGAGTTAGTTTATGCATAATAAAAGAACTAGATGATTCTCTCAAGAATTTAGTATGATTATTAAATACAGGTATATCATCTCCTCCCCACGTAACAGGCTTAACTAATGGTGGATTTGGAATATAAGCCCAATAAGACTTGTTCTGTCCTCTAGCCGCAACAGTAAGTATCTGAATTGAAATCACAGCTAGCATAGCAACAGACATAGTAGGGTTACCATGTACATTTTGTTGATCACAAATTAAATCAGCCTTTTCAAATAGTGCCTTCAGCTGGCCCCAAGTTGGTGGGTTGACAGTTCGAGTAGTGTGAGCCAGCTGTTGACCACGATAGGGAGGTTGTCTAACTTCCTGTAGAGACAATCATTGTATCGCTTGGGTAACAGGGTCATATGGAGAGTTTCTTAATGGCCTTTGCCAGAGAGTCACCGGTGATGAGGGTGGCAAAGGAGTCTCCTCCGGGCTGGACGAATAAGGAGGAGGATCGAGATAAGGAGGGGGCAGTGGCGGCAGTGGTGGCAGCGGTGGCCTCTGGTGAGACATGGCGGATTAGCTGATCTGGGATCCAGAGAGAAGAATCAGCATCCCGTGGAAACACGTATACAAGCATACCCTCTCCTCTTGGGTTAGAATTACATCTGGCTCTTTCCATTGATCTGTTAATAAATCCTTCCACTTTGCTCTTGGTTTAGGCTTATCCAGATCTGGATTCCAATGTCTTAACATGCAAGTGTGGCCTTGACTGTCTGAATTAAGATTATTAATAACAAAACATGATTTAAGAGCTGATGTGGAGGATTATATTTTAACTCATCTTCTTGTAGTTTTTGAATCTGCATTTAAAGGGTCTGCTGGGTCCTTTCTACTATACCTTGTCCCTGTGGATTGTAAGGAATACTGGCAACATGTGAAATGTTAAAGGTGTCACAAAACCTTTTAAAGGCAGCTGACGTATATGCTGGGGCATTATCAGTTTTAATGGCCTTTGGCATGCCTAGAATAGCAAACCAGTGTAAAAGGTGCTGTACTGCTTCCTTGAAGGCCTCTCCAGTTAGTGCAGTACAAGCAACAACATTTGAAAAGGTATCAACACAAACATGCACATAACAAAATTTACCAAAAGATGGAATATGACAGACATCCATCTGTCAAAGGTCATTGGGTTGAAGTCCTCATGGATTAACTCCAAAACTACGATTAGAAAAATGAGTAGAGCAAGTGTCACAACTATGCACGATAGCTCGAGCAGCTTCACGAGATAGTTGAAACTGCCAACGGAGTGCAGATACATTTTGATGATGTAAAGCATGCGAAAGTTTAGCTTCCTTGACTGCTGTGGAAGCAAATCAGCAAGACGATTTCCCTCGTGTAGTGATCCTGGGATAGAAGTGTGAGAGCAAATGTGGCCGATAAAGAAAGGGAGAATTCTGGAGTAAACTTGCTTTTGTAGGCTATTCAAAAGTGAAAAAATGGTGGTTTGATGATGTGGCAAGGAGACGGTTTCAATGTGAGGAAACATTTTAACTATATACTGTGAGTCAGTGAACAAATTAAAGGGAACATGTTCCAATTCCTGAAATGCTGTTAAAACAGCAATAATTTCTGGGTTTTGTGCTGATTTTTTCTGAGTTTCACTAATAATATGCTCATCCCCTATAATTGTTACAGCTTTACCAGTAGATGAGCCGTCAGTAAAAACCAATGCAGCTGGTGGCGGTAGTGGACTTCTAGAAATTTTAGTAGGAAAAATTACTGATTTTCTTTTTAGAAATTGCAGCAATGGGTGAGCAGGAAGATGAAATAAAACCTGTCTTGCAAACTTACTAAAAGCAATCTGCCATTCTGAGTTTAACTGTAATAATGCTTGAAATTGATTCTTATTTTAAGGAACAATTACCTCTGTCATTTCTTTCCCAACAGTTCTCTGCTGCGGTTTCTACCTTTGATGATAAGAGTAGCCACCAAATCAGTATAGAGCATAATAACTTTCTTGTGAGAAACAGGCAAGTAAAGCCACACCAGAGGGCCATTCTGCCACAAACATCCGGTAGGAGTGTGTTCAGTGGCTAAAATCACAAGCTGCCATAGTTTCTCTATTTTAACTCTGACTAAATGTTGGTTATTAATTACTTCTATTTTTCTAAAAGCTTTTGCCGCTTCTTCTGTGAGCTCTCCAGGAGAAGTTGGATCAGATCTCTTCTCAAAATAACAAACAATGGCTTAAACTCTGCTGTAGTTAATCTCAAAGAGGGTCTAATCCAATTAATGTCTTCTAATAATTTTTTATAGTCATTTAGAGTTTTCCAGTGATCTTTTCTTAATTGAAACTTCTGAGGACTGACAATGTCTGTGGACAGGATACACCCCAAGTAATTAAAAGGTGGCTGTACTTGAATTTTTTCCAGAGCTATTTTTAATTCAAAGCTCTGTAAAGACTGAGTTGTTTCTTGTAAAATGTTATGTAATTTTTGCCAATCAGGCAGAGCAAGTAAAATATCATCCATATAGTGAATTAAGTAAAGGTCAGGATATTTTATTCTTATTGGTTCTAAAGCCTAATTCACAAAGTTTTGACAAAGCGCGGGACTGCTTTTCATTCCCTGGGGCAATACCTTCCACTAATACCTCTGGTAAGGTTGTTTAAAACTTTCTGATGGCAAACTAAATGCAAATCTTTGACAATCCTGTGTAGCTAATAGTATAGTAAAAAAGCAGTCCTATAAATCTATAACAATTACACTGTTGTCATGAGGTACTGCAACTGGTGAGGGGAGTCCAGGTTATAGTGACCCCATATCCTCCATAGTGGCATTTATAGCCCTAAGGTCCTGTAACAGTCTCCATTTTCCTGATTTCTTTTTAATAACAAAAATAGGAGTATTCCATGAACTATTAGAAGGCTCTATATGTCCATCCTATAACTGTTGCATAACTAATTCTCTGGCTGCCTTAATTTTTTCTGTATTCAGGGGCCACTGTTCTACCCATACGGGTTGTCAGACTTCCAGTTAATGGGGTCAGCAGCCAATAACTCAGTGGCCCCAACTATAAATTTGTATATTCTATACCATGTCTTCCTTGATTCTCTAGCACCTGAACTGGATAAACTTGACCCTGCTGTTTCTTTCCTAGCCCTCGATTAGGGTCAAAGTCCATCTGCAACATTTGTGTAGTTACTTTTGAATCCGGGCTGTATATAGTAAAATGTCCATCTGTTCCAAAATGTCTCTCCCCCAGAGAGTTAATGGTATACTTGGAATTACATAGGAGCAGAATGTTTCTTGGTTATTGTCTTCATCCTGCCAAGTTAATATTTGAGAACTCTTAGTAATACTTGAAGTCTGGCCAAGACCAACTAATGAGGTTGGAGTCGATTGAATTGGCCAGGTTTGAGGCCAATCTTTGCTAGCAATACAGGAGACATCTGCTCCAGTATCTAAAAGTCCTTCAGTTTCTTTTTCTGAGATTTTTAATTTCTTTAATGGCTGGGTTTTCTTAATTTCTTGTATCCAAAATGCAAAATCACTGGAGCCAAAAGCACCTTCTCCCCGTTTTTGTTCAGATATAGGTTTTCCAACCAGAGAGTAAGGCAGTAGTAAAAGGTGAGCAACCCTTTGGCCAGGATAAATCTCAAATGTTTTAATTGGTGGGGGGGCAATCATTATTTTTATCTCCCCTTCATAGTCCAAATCAATTACCCCTGGCATAACATATATTCCGTTTAAAGATGTAGAACTTCTGCCAATTAATTATCCAACCATTCCTTTAGGAAGAAAACCTTTAATTCCTGTTGGTAATGTAACCACAGGACTGTCAGGTGTTAATATAGCTGAGGCAGTGAAACAGAGGTCCAGTCCTGCGCTGCCTGGGGTTGCCCTGGTGAGGTCTGAGACGGACCGGAGGTGGCAAATGGATTCAGGCTGGCCCCAATTGTTATCGGGGGCTGGGGCTGGTCCCCTTGCCAATTTCTCTGGTTGCTACTTTGATTATTTGCCAGAGTTTGATTTTGTGGGGGCTGCCATCCTGTTCCTAAATTTGGTCCTAATGGCTGTCCATTTTTGTGAAATTTAGAACGGCACTGCTTTGCCCAGTGTAGTCCCTTTTGGCAGTGTGGACATGGAGTCTTAGGCAATGGGACATTATTATTGGCATTATTAATTATGGGACTGTCCCTTGCACTCCAGGACCTGCTTGCTCACTCTTGTTAGGGTATTGTCAGCTAAAGTGGACCAATTGGTTACAAGTGAAACAAGTAAGGTTTCCCTTAGAGGAAGCCTCATTGTTAGAGGGTGTTTTCTCTTGATACATGTTCTTAATAAATTGAGGATACATTTCTCCTTTTAGAGTTGCAGCAATTGGTACTCCCTGGATAAAGGCAGGATTGACATCCTGGCAGGCTTTGATGAAAGCCCCTATAGTTCCTTCTCTCTTTACCAGTCAGTCGGTTGTAACATGGCCTGGCAGGTAGAATTAGCATTTTTATAAGCCAATTGCCTATTAGGATATCTCATTTGAAATAATTCTTCTGACTGCCTGAATCAATTGAGCAACATAATCCTCATAAGGTTCATCACCCTTCTGTTTTACTCCCACTACAATAGCATCTCCACTAGACAGAGCAGGCAATCTTCTCCAAGCTGACATAGCACAACCATTCACCCGCATCAAAGCTGGTTTAGAAAGTTTTAGCCGTTCACTAATATTAGCAAAATCTCCTTCCCCTGTGATCATTTCTCTAATTATTGGGTTATGAGACCTCTGATTCCTGACTGCCTGTTGTTTAGCTTGCTCCTCGTATTTAGCTCTTCAAAGGAGAGAATTTCTTCCAGATAAACAGGCTTTAGCTACCTGTTCCCAATCGTAAGGAGTCATCCAATTATGAGAAACTGTTTCCACTAAGGACAAAGTATAAGAAGAGGTGGGTCCATATTGACTGCAAGCCATTTTTAATTCTTTCAATAATTTATAAGGAAGTGGCTCCCATGCAGGAACCCCTTCATCATCAAATTCACCAGCTGCAGCCACAGGGAAACACAATGCCAAATCAGTTTCCTCTTGGTCGCAAGAAGCTTGAATTGCCTTCCGCAACCCTGTTAACCCTGATGATTTTTCCTTTTTATTAACATCTGATGATTGTACTGGTAGAGGCAAAGGCATTATAATAACCTTATTTTTATTCTTTTTATCAGTCTTGGGCGGATATAATATGGGTAAGACTGTTTTTGAACCCCAATTCTCATTGTCTTATTATATTTGTCTGCCTCATCTTCTAATTCAGCCTCATCAGATGGTGATAAAGAGTCTTCATCATTATCATCATGTTTACTCAATTTTAAAGAGGTCATTCCATAATCTGCACTATCTTGAGACTGCCTTCTATTTCTAATCAATGGAGTCTCTTCTTCTGGAGGAGCAGTTGCTTTTGGAAATTTATGCGCCTCATGTTCTGGATCTAAGGCATCTTTAATCAAGCTCCATAATGCAAATGTATCAACTGGGACCTTTTCTGGCCCATGTAGCTCATAATAGAGCTTTAAATCTTCTCCAACCTTAGCCCATGTCTTGAGACTCAGTGTTCCCTCTTTTGGAAATCATGGGGAACATTCTCGTACAAAATGCAGAAAATGAGCTACTTGTTGAGGGGAAACTCTGACTCCTTTCAGAGAAAGAGTATGCTGAATAATTTCTAGAAAGAGTCTTCTTTCTTCAGACTCAGTATGGCCCATGACTTCTCAAAATCTCAAGTTCTGTTATGTTCCACCTATCCTCACCCTGCACTTACTCTTAACAGGGGCATCTGCAGCACGCTGAGTGGAATCCTAGCCATCCCGAGACAACAAGGGGGCTTACCTGCGGGTCCCTGTTCAGGCACCAAATTCTGGGGTCCTGCCCCGGGGTGGATCCAGGGGTCACACAGGAATGGACGGCATTGGCACGAAATGAGTGAGAGAGCCGAATTCTTTTAGCCCATCTGCCAGGCATCTCTGCCAATGGCTAGTACAGCTTTATTTTTATACACTAAGTTACAATCACATGGTATGCAGAATACATTGATTAATAGTTGTTTTTGCTTCAATATGGGTAAATATTCCAGGAACAGGTTAGTACATTTCTATAAGCTATAAATCAGGTGGTAAGCCATTCTAAGTATAGTTATACAATAACTTGAGCAGCAACAACAATATTGGCATAAGCTTCTAAAAGGTCAGTATTGATTAATAACTCTACCTTATCGAATGGCCTATTGTCTAGTATAATTGTATTTGTCTACTATATTCATATACTAGTTAAGTTCTAACTTTATTTTTCTCAGAGTGTTCTACTACCTGAAGGTCAGGTATGTAAGAGGGATGGAAAGTTTTTCTATTCTTCTATTATATGAAAAGGCTAGGGAGGTGAAGTCATGGATTAGGTGAAGGCTGAAAGGTGCTTTTATATTTAGCTACTGTTTCCTACCTATTTATAAGTTACAATCTATTTTTCTCTAATATGATTTATAGGAGGGAGTTTTCCCACAGACTTAGCCCCTTTCGGGGGATATCATAGACAGCCTCCTACGTCTATGGGCCTAGGCAAGGGGATTTATAGGCTTTTCTGTGGAACTCACACCCTCTGTCTCATTTCCAGAGAAGTTACTACGAATCTGCAGGGAAAGCACAGTGCTGTTGTCCCTATGCCATAAGTGATAGCACACACTCCCAGAGAAGGGGGGGAGGGATGAAATACCAAAATATTTCAAGAAATTAAAGGGGAAAGTATCGTCGCACCTCTTCTTTGCTGTGACTGTGTCAACCAGCAACTGTTGATCTGCTTCCCACAGTTCAGTGCCTACTTACTTCCTGGAGCTACCCTAGTGCCCTTGCCACACCCTCCCCTGCTCATGGGTGCCCTCAGCATCCTGAATGGTCAAGGCCTTCATTTTTTTGTTTGTTTTTTAACTGTCAGAAACAAAAGTTCATTTGTGGGGAAATAAAAAGTAATTGTCAATTTGTAATCACATCATAGGTATACAAGACTTTTAAATGATTGCTATTATTGAATTAGTAAATGATAGAATGAGGGAGAAACACTCACTGTTAAATTTGGACAAAGATCTTTCAGTCCATCAAAGCATAATATCAGCAGGTAAGATGATGTTTTCTAACTCTGGGCCTGAAGTTCTTTCTTCAAAGGCCTTATGCTACATATTCAGGTATATAAGACTGATTGAGAGATAATTACAATATAAGGTGTCACACAATATGTTTTATTGGGTTGTACTGACAAATTCTACAGGAAAGGAAAGGAGAAAGTCATGTCCAGCGGTAATGATCATGATAGACCTCAGGGGATAGCAGTTGAGTTGGGCTTTGAAGATTATATATTTAGAGAGGATGATAAGGAAAGGTGATGTTACAGGTAGAAGAAGCTGTATGACATAAATATGGAGGTAAAAATTTGCAGAGTTTGGGGAGAATGACAGGCTGACTCAATGGTAGTAAATTCACAAGTTAATTAAGGAATGAATAAGGAGTTGGTAGCAAAAAATGAATATAGTTTTTGTTGGATTGATGCGAAAGTATAACAATTAGTTGGAAATACCCAACAAGCAACTTGAGAAGTAGGGTTAGAGAATGAGAAGTCAAGAATCAAAACATAGATTTAGAAGATTTCCAAATGGAAAGGCTATTGTAGTTTGGAAAGTAGAGAATATCACTTTCATTTGCATACATGTTTTCAGAGAAGAGGCTGAAGATTCACAGGAGTGTCAAGGCAGGCAGTAGGAGGGGAAAAAAGGATAAAACAGATAAAGATTTAGTGGAGAAATCAGGATTTGTGAAGTGACAAAGGTAAAGAGAGGTGATTTGTGGTTGGTTATATTCTTTAGTATTATTACAATCCAAGGATGATGACACTGAATTTGACAATGAAAGAACATTGGTGACTTGTGAGAGATAGAACAGTATAGAAAGATGGGATAAGATGAGATAGCAATGAAGGAAATGATTCCTCCTCATCTATCCATCCATGAAGCTATTACTGAGTACCTTCTATGTGCTAGAAACTGAAGCTATGAAATACTGCCTTTGCCTTTGTGCTCTCAGTCTTTGGGGACTGGCAAAGTCATGAACACCATTATAACCCATACAATTAATGCCATGCTGTAGGAGTTTGGAAACAGAACAGAGAACTGCCCTTGGAAATATAGGAAAGACTTACTGATAAAATTTAAAAAAGGAAGAAATGGAGGAGGAGGAGAAAGAGGAGGGAGGGATGAAACAGCAAAGTATAGAGAAAACAATGTAGAGTTTGGGTTGGTTTTTTTTTAATTAACTTCAAGAAAAATGGATTGGGAATTCTTATAATAATTTGTTAATGTTTGTCACTTGGCAACTAGGCAGGAGATTTCATGTTAATAAAATTGATAATGACACTTTATAGTTTTACATGCTCTCCAATCAATGGTCTCATCTAATCCTCAATACCAATGGGGATTCTGTTTCTACCTTGGAAAGAGAAACACAATATTTTAGCACTGACGTTCTACTCTCCACTTCCTCATAACTCAGAGACCTGCGCAATTTGCTTGCATGCGCTTAGGCAGCTACCTACACATCCTGCTCTAAGTGGACTTTGGATATCATATCATCTAAGAAAGCTGTCACCGATGGCAGAAAAGTGATGTAAGGGTCATACTGTACAGAAAAGGCTTTAAAAACCCTTTTGAAAGTTTTCGACTTGAATCAAAATTCAACCTCACAAACACATTCGAGACAGGGTCATTGTACGATGTCAGATTTGGCTTAAATACATTTGTCTCATTTGTTAAATTCATTCAATTTTGAGTCATTACAAAGATATTCTATTTCTTTTATGGGGGGGTTTCTCATCAACTTTATTTTATTTTTTTCTTCTTTATTTTATTAATTTTAATGGGGTGATATTAATAAATCAGGGTACATATGTTCAAAGAAAACATCTCCAGGTTATCTTGTCATTCAATTATGTTGCATACCCATCACCCAAAGTCAAATTGTCCTCTGTCACCTTCTATCTGGTTTTCTTTGTGCCCCTCCCCTCCCCCTCTCCCTCCCTTTCCACTCTCCAGTCACCCCATAACCACCAGACTCTTGTCCATGTCTCATAGTCTCCTTTTTATGTCCCACCTATGTATGAAATCATGCTGTTCTCAGGTTTTTTTGTATTTTTTATTTCACTCCGTATAATGTTATCAAGGTCCATCCATTTTGTTGTAAATGATCCGATATCATCATTTCTTATGTCTGAGTAGTATTCCATAGTATATATGTACCAAAGCTTTTTAATCCACTCGTCCTCTGACAGACACTTGGGCTGTTTCCAGATCTTCGCTATTCTGAACAATGCTGCTACGAACATGGGGGCGCATTTCTTCTTTTCTAACAGTGCTATGGTGTTCTTAGGGTATATTCCTAAAAGTGGGATAGCTGGGTCAAAAGGCAGTTCGATTTTTAATTTTTTGAGGAATCTCCATGCTGTTTTCGACAGTAGCTGCACCAGTCTGTCTTCCCACCAGCAGTGCAGGAGGGTTCCCTTTTCTCCACATCCTCGCCAGCACTGATTCTGTGTTGTTTTGCTGATGAGCGCCATTCTGACTGATCTGAGGTGATATCTCATTGTGTTTTAATCTGCATTTCTCTAATGATTAGTGATGTGGAGCATTTTTTCATATGCCTATTGGCCATCTGTATGTCCTCTTTGGAGAAATTTCTATTGATTTCTTTTGCCCATTTTTTGATTGGGTTGTTTGTCTTCCTGGTGTTGAGTTTTATAAGTTCTTTATAAATTTTGGTTATTAACCCCTTATCAGATGTATTGTCCAATATGTTCTCCCATTGTGTGGTTTGTCTTTTTATTCTGTTCTTATTGTCTTTAGCTCTGCAATAGCTTTTTAGTTTGATGTAGTCTCATTTGTTTATCTTGCCTTTTATTTCATTTGCCTGTTAAGATAAATCAGCAAAAATATTGCTGCAACAGATGTCAGAGAACTTACTGCCTATGTTTTCTTCTAGGATGCTTATGGTTTTACGACTTACATTTAAGTCCTTTACCCATTTTTAGTTTATTTTTGTGCATGTGTAAGTTGATGGTCTAGTTCAGTGGTTCTTAACCTGGGTTCTCTTGAACCCTAGGGATTCGAAGAGTCAGTCTCAGGGTTTCGGAGAAGCCTCTGCTGTGGAGGCCAGCATAAAGTAATACTGTAATTTGTTGTGAGTTCATACACTTTTTTTTATTATTAATTTTAATGGGGTGACACCAATAAATCAGAGTACATATGTACAATGAAAACATCTCCAGGTTATCTTATCATTCAATTATGTTGCATACCCATCACCCAAAGTACAATTGTCCTCTGTCACCTTCTGTCTGGTTTTCCCTGTGACCCTCCTCTCCACCCTATCCCACCCACTCCTCGCTCCCTCCACCCTGTAACCACCACTCTCTTGTCCATGTCCCAGTCTCACTTTTATGTCCCACCTATGTATGAAATCATGTTGTTCTCAGTTTTTTTCTGATTTACTTATTTCACTCTGTGTAATGTTATCAAGGTCCATGCATTTTGTTGTAAATGATCCGATGTCATCATTTCTTATGGCTGAGTAGTATTCCATTGTATATATGTACCAAAGCTTTTTTTTAATATATTTTATTATTATTAATTCTAATGGTGTGACACCAATAAATCAGGGTACATATGTACAATGAAAACATCTCCAGGTTATCTTATCCTTCAATTGTGTTGCATTCCAAAGCTTTTTAATCCACTCGTCCTCTGACAGACATTTGGGCTGTTTCCAGATCTTCACTATTGTGAACAATGCTGCCACGAACATGGGGGCGCATTTCTTCTTTTCGAACAGTGCTATGGTGTTCATAGGGTATATTCCTATAAGTGGGATAGCTGGGTCAAAAGGCAGTTCTATTTTTAATTTTTTGAGTAATCTCCATACTGTTTTCCACAGTGGCTGCACCAGTCTGCATTCCCACCAGCAGTGTAGGAGGATGCCCTTTTCTCCACATCCTCGCCAGCACTTGTTCTGTGTTGTTTTGCTGATGAGTGCCATTCTGACTGGTCTGAGGTGATATCTCATTGTGGTTTTAATTTGCATTTCTCTAATGATTAGTGATGTGGAGCATTTTTTCATATGCCTATTGGCCATCTGTATGTCCTCTTTGGAGAAATTTCTATTGATTTCTTTTGCCCATTTTTTGATTGGGTTGTTTGTCTTCCTGGTGTTGAGTTTTATAAGTTCTTTATAAATTTTGGTTATTAACCCCATATCAGACGTGCTGTCGAATATGTTCTCCCATTGTGTGGTTTGTCTTTTTATTCTGTTCTTATTGTCTTTAGCTGTGCAAAAACTTTTTAGTTTGATATAGTCCCATTTGTTTATCTTGCCTTTCATTTCATTTGCACATGGAAATAAATCGGCAAATACATTGCTGCTACAGATGTCAGAGAGCTTGCTGCCTATGTTTTCTTCTGAGATGCTTATGGTTTCATGGCTTACATTTAAGTCTTTTATCCATTTTGAGATGGTTTTTGTGAATGGTCTAAGTTGATGGTGTAGTTTCATTTTTTTGCAGGTAAATGTCCAATTTTCCCAAAACCATTTGTTAAAGAGGCTGTCTTTACTCCATTGTATGTTCTTTACTCTTTTGTCAAATATCACTTGTCCATAAAGGTGTGGGTTTATTTCTGGGTTCTATGTTCTGTTCCATTGATCTATGTGCCTGTTCTTTTGCCAGTACCAGGCTGTCTTGAGTACAATGGCCTTGTAGTAAACCTTGATATCTGGAAGAGTGATACTTTCCTCTTTATTCTTTTTAAGATTGCTGAGGCTATTCGTGTTCTTTTTTGGTTCCATATAAATTGTTGGAATATGTTTTCTATATCTTTGAAGTATGTCATTGGTATTTTAATTGGTATTGCATTGAATTTATAAATTGCTTTGGGTAATATAGACATTTTAATGATGTTTATTCTTCCTAGCCATGAGCACGGTATATGCTTCCAATTGTTTGTATCTTCCTTGATTTCTTTTATCAATGTTTTATAATTTTCCGAGTACAAGTCCTTAACCTCCTTGGTTAAATTTACTCCTAGGTACTTTATTTTTTTTGGCTGCAATAGTGAAGGGGATTGTTTCCTTAATTTCTTTTGCTGACAGTTCATTGTTGGTATATAGAAATGCCTCTGATTTCTGAGTATTAATTTTATATCCTGCCACTTTGCTGAATTCATTTATAAGGTCCAGTAGTTTTTTGACTGAGACTTTAGGGTTTCCTATATACAATATCATATCATCTGCAAATAGTGACAGTTTTACTTCTTCTTTTCCAATTTGGATTCCTTTTATTTCTTCTTCTTGTCTGATTGCTGTAGCTAGGACTTCCAGAACTATGTTGAATAAGAGTGGTGAAAGGGGGCACCCTGCTTGGTTCCTGGTCTTAAGGGGATTGCTTTTAATTTTTGTCCATTTAGTATGATGTTTGCTGTGGGTTTGTCATAGATGGCCTTTATCATGTTAAGCAATGATCCCTGTATTCCCACTTTACTGAGAGTTTTGAGCATGAATGGGTGCTGGATTTTTATCAAATGCCTTTTCTGCATCTATTGAAATTATCATGTTATTTTTGTTCTTCCTTTTGTTTATGTGATGAATCACATTGATTGATTTACGAATATTGAACCAGCCTTGCCTCTCCAGAATAAATCTCACTTGATCATGGTGTATGATTTTTTTCATATATTACTGGATCCGGTTGGCTAATATTTTGTTTAGAATTTTAGCGTCTAAATTCATCAGGGATATAGGCCTATAATTTTCTTTCTTTGTGTTGTCTTTGCCCGGTTTTGGAATCAGAATTATGCCTGCCTTAGAAAAGGAGTTTGGAAGTCTTCCTTCCTCTTGAATGTTTTGAAATAGCTTCAGGAGGATAGGAGTTAATTCTTCTTTGAATTTTTGATAGAATTCACTTGTGAAGCCATCAGGCCCAGGACTTTTCTTTTTTGGGAGTTTTTTCATAACTGTTTCGATCTCATTTGTTGTAATTGGTCTGTTTAGGTGTTCTGATTCTTCCAGATTGATTTTTGGAAGATTATACGATTCAAGAAATTTGTCCATTTCACCGGGATTGTCTAATTTTTTGCATATACTTCTTCATTGTATTTTCTTACAATGCTTTGTACTTCTGTAGTGTCAGTTGTTATTTCTCCACTGTCCTTTCTAATTTTATTTATTTGAGTCCTCTCTCTTTTTTTCTTGGTGAGTCTAGTTAAAGGTTCATCAATCTTGTTTACCTTTTCAAAGAACCAGCTTCTGGTTTCATTGATCCTCTGTATTGTTTCCTTAGACTCTATGTCATTTATTTCTGCTCTGATCTTTATTATTTCCTTCTTTCTACTTGTCCTGGGTTTTATTTGCTGTTGTTTTTCTAGTTCTTTTAGATGCAGGTTCAGGTTGCTTATTGAGCTTTTGCTAGCTTCTTATGATATGCCTGTAGTGCAATGAACTTCCCTCTCAGAACTGCTTTTGCTGTCTCCCATAAATTTTGAGTCGATGTATGCTCATTATCATTTGTTTCTAGAAACTTTTTTATTTCTTCTTTGATCTCATTGTTAATCCATTCATTATTTAATAACATGCTATTTAGTTTCCAAGTGTTTGAGTATGTTTCAGTTTTTCTTTTGTGGTTAATTTCTAGTTTCATGTCATTGTGATCAGAGAAAATGCTTGATATGATTTCAATCTTCTTAAATTTATTAAGACCATTTTTGTGTCCTAACATGTGGTCTATCCTAGAAAACGTACCATGAGCGCGTGAGAAAAATGTATATTCTAGTGCTTTAGGGTGAAAAGTTCTGAAGATATCTATTAAATCAAGTTGATCTAGTGTCTCCTTTAAGTCTGCTGTTTCTTTATTAATTTTCTTTCTTGAGGATCTATCCAGTGTTGTTAGAGGGGTATTGAAATCCCCTACTATGATAGTATTGCTGTTAATCTCGCCCTTTATATCCATCAAAGTCTGCTTTATGTATGTTGGGGCTCCTATATTTGGTGCATAGATATTTATAATAGTTATATCTTCCTTTTGAATTGTTCCCTTTATCATTATGTAGTGTCCTTCTTTATCTCTTACTACAGCCTTTGTTTTAAAGTCCATTTTGTCAGATATAAGTTCTGCTACCCCGGCTTTCTTTTCATTTCCATTTGTATGAAATATTTTTTTCCATCCTTTCACCTTCAGTCTATGTGCATCTTTGTTTTAAGGTGTGTCTCTTGTAGACAGCATATGTATGTGTCCTGTTTCTTTATCCATGCAGCTGTCTTTTGATTGGATCATTTAATCCATTTACATTTAAGGTTATTATTGATATATAGTTTTTATTGCCATTTTATTCTTTTTTTTAAAATTATTTTATTTTTTTATTTTATTCATTTTAGAGAGGAGACACAGAGTGAGAGAAAGAGAGAGAGAGAGAGAAAGAGAGAAAGGGGGGAGGAGCTGGAAGCATCAACTCCCATATGTGCCTTGACCAAACCAGTGCAGGGTTTTCAACTGGCGACCTCAGTGTTCCCAGATTGACGCTTCAACCACTGCGCCACCACAGGTCAGGCGCCATTTTATTCTTTAAAGCTGTATTCTTTTTTTGCTATATTCTTTCCTCCCTTTAAACTGTTCACAACAGGCCCCTTAGTATCTCTTGCAGAATTGGTTTGGTTTTAATGAATTTTTTCAGGCTTTCTTTTTCTGGAAAGCTCTTTATTTCTCCTTCAATTTTAAATGTTAGCCTTGCTGGATAAAGTAGTCTTGGTTGTAGGCTGTTGTTTTGCATTATTTTGAATATATCTTGTCATTCTCTCTGGCCTCAAATGTTTCTGTTGAGATTCGGATGTCATCCTAATGGGGGCTCCTTTGTAGGCGATAGCCTTTTTTCTCTAGCCGCTTTTAAATTTTTCTCTTTATCACTTAGCTTTGGTATTTTAACTATGATGTGTCTTGGTATAGATTTCTTTGGGTTTCTCTTTTTTTTCCTCATATTGTTTTGTTTTTCTTTGTTTTTGGGTTTTTGGGTTTTTTTACACAGGGACAGAGAGAGAGTCAGACAGAAGGATAGATAGGGACAAACAGATAGGAACAAAGAGAGATTAGAACCATCAATCATTAGTTTTTCATTGCCATTACGACACCTTAGTTGTTCATTGATTGCTTTCTCACATGTACCTTGACCGCGGGCCTTCAACAGACCTAGCTACCCTTTGCTGGAGCTAGCAACCTTGGGTCCAAGCTGGCGAGCTTTTGCTCAAGTCTGATGGGCCCTTGCTCAAGCTGGCGAGCTCAGGGTCTCAAACCTGGGTCTTCCACATCCCAGTCGATGCTCTATCCACTGCACCACCGCCTGGTCAGGCGGGTTTCTCTTTAATGGAGTTCTCTGTGCTTTTTGAACGTGTGAAAATTTTTCGAGTCTTAATTTAAGGAAGTTTTCAGCTATAATTTGATTGAACAAAGTTTTTATCCCTTTTTCTTTCTCTTCTTCTTCAGGAACCCCTATGATGCGTATGTTATTTCTCTTCATGTTGTCACAGAGCTCCTTAGATTTTCCTCAGAGATTTTGAGTTTCTTTTCTTTTATCTGCTCTGGTTCTGTGCCTTTGTTTATTTTGTCCTCTAACTCACTGATTCGATCTTCAGCTTCATCCATCCTGCTTTTAATTCCTTCCATTGTGGTCTTTAGTTCTGATACTGTATTTGTCATTTCTGTCTGATTCTTTTTTATTATTTCAGTTTCCTTTTTTATACTTGCTATCTCTTTATTTAGGTGTTCATAATGACTATTCATTGTTGCTCTAAGCTCTTTGAACATCCTAACTATCATTATTTTAAACTCTGCATCAGGTAGTTTGGTTATATCTGAGTCATTCAGGTCCTTCTCTGGGGATTTCTCTTGATTTATTTGGGTAGCATTTCTCTGCCTGCCCATTTTGTCTGTGTGTAAGAAGTATTTGGCTACTATAGTCCAACGGGTGTTGCCTCTGTGTTCTGTAGGTGTGATCTGTCTGCTGGCCCACCACCACCTCTGTCGCTGCCTAGGGCAGTTGGGTGTGGGTGTTGCCGGTTCCGGCTGCTGGAGATGTGGTCTCTGCCTTGACTTCGTAGGAGGGGCTATGTTCTATTGCCAGGTCTATAAGCCTCCACTGGTATCGGCCTTCACCCCTCTCCCACGGTTGGGACCATGTACCACACTTGGGCCAAAAGCCTGGGCACCAAGGGCAAGGGTGAGCTCTTTTGCTCAGCTGCGGGTTCCTGTCAACCTGTTCCTCCAGCTGAGAGGGGCTTCTGGTGTGCGCTCAGCTGCGAGGTAGGCTTCCTTCCTGCCCCCGCCAACCTCTGCTCCTTGCCTGGGATGGGCTGCTGCTATGTGCTCCGCCACACGCCAGCCTTCTGCCCTGCTTCAGCTAACCTCGGCTCCTCCGCCAGGCTGTTGGTGCACGCTCAACAGTGAGTCTGGGCTTCCACCCCACCTCTGCGGGCAAAGCCGGTTTGTGCAGGGCTTCAAGCCTCGGAGGCCGCGGGAGGCTCTGCGCCCGCTTGCCCCTGCCCAGCAGCAGATCTCTCCCCATTCCGGGCTCCCGCTTTTCTCCCACTGTTGGGGTCGCAGACGGGTCTGCAGCAGCTGGAACAAGTTCGCACATCCCCTTTGCCCCCACTGCACTAGACCGAGCTCATGCCAGCGGGCTCGGCATCTGCCTTGCCGAGGGAACCGCGCTTCCTCGTCCCACTGCTGCCTGTCCTCCAGTAAGCCCTCAGTAGTGTGAGTGGGGGCACTGCAGGTCTGACCCTAACACTCCATACTGTAGTCCTGAAAGCTCCTTCCTTCTAAGCGACTGTGCTCTAGTTGCTGCAGGGGACCCTGTTTGGCTGGTGTCCTGCTTCCCCTTGCTGGTTCCAGGGGAAATATTGTTTCAGATTTGTGGAGTGACTCAACCCAGGGTTTAGTGTGGTTGTCCCTCAAAGCTTTTCTCCTTGTGCCTTCCAGACCACACTCTCTTCCCACTGCTCTGGTCCTCTCCTCTTTCCCTGTCTCCTGGAGTCCCAAGTGAGTGGTTGTGAGAGAGGTTTTCTGCTCAGTCCTTTTAAGAAGAATCCTGGGTCTGAGACAACTGTCTCTTTCTCACAAACAGTATCCTAACCTGTTTCCCAGCTAAATACTATCCATAAGCCTCTTCTAGGTTCTGGGACTGCAGGCTGGGGCTTTGTTCCTGGGACCCAAGTCCCTATCCTTCCATTAGCCTCTCTTCTCGCCACACAAGTCTTTCTGGGCTGCCTTTCACTCTGGGGAGCTGGGAAGCCCTGTGTGCGTTTTCGCTTTACCTACCAGTCTCAATGTTGCTTCTTCAGTGTTCTCCAGTTGAAGAGTCCTCTCAGTCCAGTTCAGTGTTGGTTTATCCAGATGATGGTTCTTAAAATCAAGTAATAATCCACTTTGGTTCTGGGAGTTGGAAGTTGGTACGTCCGCTTACTCCATCGCCATCTTGTCCCCTATTCTTTTTCTTGAACTGAAATCTGCTTGTGATGTTGGGGCTACTCTAACTAGTATAAATACTTCTGTGTGGCGATCTTTCCAATACATCTCTCCTGAAGCTTTGCCATCCCTGGTTAACTGTCCCTGCTTTCTTCATCTTTCCATCCTTGCTTGTCTCTCATTTGTAAATTGTCCTCTTAACTGAGAGGTTAACTAATGCCCAGAACTGAAAATTTCTAAAACCATTACTTTATCTAGTTCAACCTGCAATAGGCCTGCATCTTACCTGGTGACTTTGTTGTACTCCTGGACTTAGCTTAAGTGCCAACTTCACTAAGCAGCTGACCTTAACCCGCAAGTCTAGATGAAGTGCTTCTTACCCTTTGCCCTGTCATTTCTCCAATCACATGTAACTGTCTGTAACTTGTAGGTCCCTCCCACATCTCCCTGCCCACTAGGTTGTAAGCATCATGAAAACAGGAGTGCTTTATTTGGTTTCCTGTTCCCAGAAGCTATCCAGCTGCCTGATATAGAATAGGTACTCAATAAAATGTGTGCATAGTGGTTGAATTTATGTACCTCTCCCCTGAACACATCAATGCAAATCTGAAAACCAGAATAAATGAATCAGGCAGACTGCAAAGCACACCTATGATGCTATACCTTGAAGCAGAAGAAAATTGGGTCAAATTTATGCTTACCATGGTGTTTTGCTACAATAGAGAACATTTTTAGTTCAGAATCTCTGTTCTAGAAAAACTACCTGTTCTAATTCACAGTCCTTCCACAGTCCACTTGACTGGTCCCCACTGATTTCCTAATCCACGGTCTGCACCCAACAGGTGTTCCACCCTAGGGGAACACCTCTACATGGAGAAGAGGTTATCATTCCCAACTTAGCTTCAGTCTGTCCAGGCATACTGGAAACAAAGACATTTAATAGACCCTTTTATGGCCCAACTGTTGTCACTGCCTGGCTTTTTCTCCAACACCCCTAATGGCCTCAGTCAGTGCACTCTGCTTTCCTTGTCCTTCCTGAGGCAGGCCTGGCAGATGGCTACCCACCACCCACCCACCAAGTCCTATATCCACAGTAATTATCTGATCACCTAATCTATACTCGACTAAAATATTATAGACACAAGAAAATCTGAGCAGAGTGGCTCCCAAAGCCATAGACCCAAAGGACAGCCTGGGAAGCTAACTTACATTGCCTAAACCATTCCCCTTACCATCTTGAGGGGCTATGATTCCAACTAATTTGAAGGGGAAAGATGAGGCTCTATGGATGAATAACCCCAGGGATGAATAGATGTTTGAATGATGTCTTTGAGACCTAAATCTCAGCATGAGATGGACTACTCTGGGAAATGTGTTTAAATTGCTTGCCCTTCTCTAAGATAATTCTTTACTTGATCTACTTTCCAATTCAGCTTCATCACTATATTTAATAGTTGGGACTCTCCATGGAGTGTCTTAAATGTCCTTTGTGCAATAGTGCCCTTTGATAATCTTACATCTAGCTTTTTCTTTTCAAGTGAATGTATTGGGGTGACATTGGTTAATGAAATTACATAGGTTTCAGGTGTAGCATTCCATAATGCATCATCTGTACACGGCACCGTGCACTCACCATCCCAAGTCAAGTCTCCTCCCATCACTATTTACTCCCCTTTACCCTCTTCTACCTCCCCGCCCTTGTTTTCCTCCCATAATCACTATACTGTTGTCTGTGTCTAGGAGCTTTTTTTCCTTTGCTTAATTCCTTCACCGTTTTCGTCCAGCCACCAACCCCCTTCCTGTCTGACAGCTGACAGTCTAATAAACAAAACAAAATAAACAAAATAGAAACAGACTCGTAGATACAGAGAAAGCTAGCATTTGACAATGGAGTTTCATGTAGGAAAGAGCATCGTTATTGGATTCCAGAAGTGGCTCTATCACTTACTAGCTGTGTGAACATAGGCAAGACACTTAACCTCTCTGGACCTCAGTTTTCCCACCTGATAACAGGAATATAATAAGACTTGCCTTGTAAGGTATTGCTTGAAGGAGAGAAGGAAATGGAGTTGAAAGTAAAGTTCCTGATTCGTTGCTTGCCATCCAGTGAGAGCTCAGTTAAGAGTAATATTATGGTCTCTAATAAACCCCAACGCACCATTATATCCATTATTCATATCCATTCCTGTCTCAGCAAATCTTGGATTCTGGTATAACAGCAACAGGGTAAAATATTTATATCTTTCTTCCCTAAGATTATAGTTTAAAATCCTACTAATGGGGTCAGCAAACTTCATGCTAAATGCTATTCAGTATTCTTCCTATCTGTGCAGATGCACACATCCTTATCGGAAGTCCATCATTTGGGTAGACCACGATCCAGGAAAATCAAATCTTTTTCTTTTATACCATCTCCAAACTACACATTCACTTTCCACATCCTGTGTGTCCCAAAGTTGCCACACTCACAGGGAAGCATCATTTGCATGTTTAATGTCTGAAGGAGAGCTTGGCCATAGCAAAAAATCTCTTACAGTTGCTTGTGTTTTAGGTGGTATTTAATCTGTTCAAGTTATTTCTTTCACCTTTAAACACATCTTATACATCTTGGACATTTTTTTTATAAATCTAGTTTGTGCATGTTAAAGTGTCAAACATCCACTTTCCCCTATTCTTTTGACCAATGCCCAATTAGCTCTTAAACATGAGATGGAATCTTTCTTTCTAAATATTTTAAAATTTTCAAACAAATCAATCAAATGACCTTACATATTCCCAAATAGTCACAAATTTATATAAACTTAACAAATCAAATAATCTTAAAATGTAAACAGAGCCCATAAACTTGATTAATTAAATTCCCCTAAATGTAATACATCATTTTTATTCTTTTTTAAACGTTGAATCCCTAAAAGGATGACTTTTTTCTTATTTGTGACAGAGACAGATATAGACAAGAAGAAGGACAGATAGGAACAGACAGACAGGAAGGGAGAGAGATGAGAAACATCAATTCTTCATTGCGGCTACTTAGTTGTTCATTGATTGCTTTCTCATATGTGCCTTGATCGGGGGCTACAGCAGACCGAGAGACCCCCTTCTCAAGCCAACGATCTTGGGATCAAGGTGGTGAGCCTGGTCAAAGCAGATGAGCCCGTGCTCAAGCTGGCAACCTTGGGGTTTTGAACCTAGGTCCTCCACGTCCCAGTCTGACACTCTGTTCACTGTACCACCTCCTGGTCAGGCAAACAGGATGACTTTTAAATAGGAAAAACAAAGTTTCCTCAGGATTTACATAGTTCTGGTAAATCTAATAAAACAAAACCTTTAAATTTAGCATATCAAATTCTTATTTTATTTTAGGTGGTCTATTTTTTGTTCTTTTACTTTATTAATTTTAATGGGGTGACATTAATAAATCAGAGTACATATGTTCAAAGAAAACATCTCCAGGTTATCTTGTCATTCAATTATGTTGCATACCCATTACCCAAAGTCAAATTGTCCTATGTCACCTTCTATCTGGTTTTCTTTGTGCCCCTCCCCTCCCCCCGTATCCCTCCCTCGCCTCTCTTTCCACTCCCATAACCACCATACTCAAGTTCATGTCTCGTAGTCTCCTTTTTATGTCCAACCTATGTATGAAATCATGTGGTTCTCAGTTTTTTTTCTGTTTTACTTATTTCACTCCGTATAATGTTATCAAGGTCCATCCATTTTGTTGTAAACAATCCGATGTCATCATTTCTTATGGCTGAGTAGTATTCCATAGTATATATGAACAACAGCTTTTTAATCCACTCGACCTCTGGCGGACACTTGGGTTGTTTCCAGATCTTCGCTATTGCGAACAATGCTGCCACGAACATGGGAGCGCATTTCTTCTTTTCAAACAGTGCTATGGTGTTCTTACGGTATATTCCTAGAGTGGGATAGCTGGATCAAAAGGCAGTTCGATTTTTAATTTTTTGAGGAATCTCCATGCTGTTTTCCACAGTGGCTGCACCAGTCTGCATTCCCACCAGCAGTGCAGGAGAGTTCCCTTTTCTCCACATCCTTGCCAGCACTTATTCTGTGTTGTTTTGCTGATGAGCGCCATTCTGACTGGTGTGAGGTGATATCTCATTGTGGTTTTAATCTGTATTTCTCTAATGATTAGTGATGTTGAGCATTTTTTCATATGCCTATTGGCCATCTGTATGTCCTCTTTGGAGAAATTTCTATTCATTTCTTTTGCCTATTTTATGATTGGATTTTTGTCTTCCTGGTGTTGAGTTTTATAAGTTTTTTTATAAATTTTGGTTATTAACGCCTTATCAGATGTATAACTCTGAATATGTTCTCCCATTGTGTGGTTTGTCTTTTTATTTTGTTCTTATTGTCTTTAGCTGTGCAAAAAACATTTTAGTTTGATATAGTTTATCCTGCCTTTTATTTCATTTGCCCGTGGAGATAAATTGGCAAATATATTGCTGTGACAGATGTCGGAGAGCTTACTGCCTATGTTTTCTTCTGAGATGCTTATGGTTTCACGGCTTACATTTAAGTCTTTTATCCATTTTGAGTTTGTTTTTGTGAATGGTGTCAGTTGATGATCTAGTTTCATTTTGTTGCAGGTAGATGTCCAATTTTCCCAACACCATTTGTTAAAGAGGCTGTCTTTACTCCATTGTATGTTCTTTCCCCCTTTGTCAAATATCAGTTGTCCACAAAGGTGTGGGTTTATTTCTGGGTCCTCTGTTCTGTTCCATTGAACTATGTGCCTGTTCTTATACCAGTACCAGGCAGTCTTGAGTACAATGGCTTTGTAGTATACCTTGATATCTGGAAGAGTGATATCTCCTGCTTTATTTTTTCTTTTTAAGATTGCTGAGGCTATTCGTGTTCTTTTTGGGTTCCATATAAATTTTTGGAATATGTTTTCTATATCTTTGAAGTATGTCATTGGCATTTTAATTGGTATTGCATTAAATTTATAAATTGCTTTGGGTAATACAGACATTTTAATTATGTTTATTCTTCCTAACTATGAGCACGGTATATGCTTCCACTTGTTTGTATCTTCCTTGATTTCTTTTATCAATGTTTTATAATTTTCTGAGTACAAGTCCTTAATCTCCTTGGTTAAATTTACTCCTAGGTACTTTATTATTTTGGTTGCAACAGTGAAGGGGATTTTTTCCTTAATTTCTTTTTCTGACAGTTCATTGTTGGTATATAAAAATGCCTCTGATTTCTGAGTATTAATTTTATATCCTGCCACCTTGCTGAATTCATTTATCAGTTCCAGTAGTTTTTTTACTGAGACATTAGGGTTTTCCATATACAATATCATATCATCTGCAAATAATAACAGTTTTACTTCTTCTTTTCCAATTTGTATGCCTTTTATTTCTTCTTATTGTCTCAATGCTGTGGCTAAGACTACCAGAACTATGTTCAATAAGAGTGGTGAAATGGGGCTCCCCTGCCTGGTTCCTGATCTTAAGGGGATTGCTTTTAATTTTTGCCCATTTAGTATGATGTTTGCTGTGGGTTTGTCATAGATGGCCTTTATCATGTTAAGGAATATTCCTTGTATTCCCACTTTACTGAGAGTTTTGATCATGAATGGGTTCTGGATTTTATCAAATGCCTTTTCTGCATGTATTGAAATTATCATGTGATTTTTGTCCTTCCTTTTGTTTATGTGCTGAATCACATTGATTGATTTGCGAATATTGAACCAGCCTTGCCTCTAGAATAAATCCCACTTGATCATGATGTATGATTTTTTACATATTGCTGGATCCGATTGGCTAATATTTTGTTGAGAATTTTAGCATCTAAATTCATCAGGGATATAGGCCTATAATTTTCTTTCTTTGTGTTGTCTTTGCCTAGTTTCGGGACCAGAATTATGCTCGCCTCATAAAAGGATTTTGGAAGTCTTCCTTTCTCTTGTTTTTTTTTTTTTTGAAATAGCTTGAGAAGGATAGGAGTTAGTTCTTCTATAAATTTTTGGTAGAATTCACTTATGAAGCCATCAGGCCCAGGACTTTTTTTTATTGGGAGGTTTTTGATAACTGTTTCTATCTCATTTATTGTAATTGGTCTGTTTAGGTGTTCTGCTTTTTACAGAGTGATTTTTGGAAGATTATATGATTGAAGAAATTTGTCCATTTCACCTAGGTTTTCTAATTTTTTGGCTTAGAGCTCTTCATAGTATTTTCTTACAACGTTTTGTATTTCTGTTGTGTCAGTTGTTATTTCTTCACTCTCATTTCTAATTTTATTTATTCAAGTTCTCTCTCTTTTTTTCTTGGTGAGTCTAGTTAAGGGTTCATCGATCTTGTTTACCTTTTCAAAGAACCAGCTCCTGGTTTCATTGATTCTCTGTATTGTTTCGTTAGCCTCTATGTCATTTATTTCTTCTCTGATCTTTATTATTTCCTTTCTCTACTAGTCTTGGGCTTTACTTGCTATTGTTTTTCTAGTTCTTTTAGATTCATGGTCAGGTTGCTTATTTGAGCTTTTTCTAGCTTCTCATGATATGCCTGTAGTGCTATGAACTTCCCTCTCAGTACTGCTTTTGCTGTGTCTCATAAATTTTGAGTTGATGTATGCTCATTATCATTCATTTCTAGAAACTTTTTTATTTCTTGTTTGATCTCATTGTTAATCCATTCATTATTTAATAACATGCTATTTAGTTTCTAAGTATTTGAGTATTTTTCACTTTTTCTTTTGTGGTTAATTTCTAGTTTCATGTCATTGTGATCAGAGAAAATGCTTGATATCATTTCAATCTTCTTAAATTTGTTGAGACCACTTTTGTGTCCTAACATGTGGTCTATCCTAGAGAATGTACCATGAGTGATTGAAAAGAATGCATATTCTACTTCTTTAGGGTGAAAAGTTCTGAAGATATCTATTAAATCAAGTTAATCTAGTGTATCCTTGAAGTCTGCTGTTTCTTTGTTAATTTTCTTTCTTGAGGATCTATCCAGTGATGTTAGTGGGGTATTGAAATCCCCTACTATTATAGTATTGCTTTTAATCTCACCCATTTTATCCATCAAAGTCTGCTTTATGTATGTCGGGGCTCCTATATTTGGTGCATAGATATTTATAATGGTTATATTCTCCTGTTGAATTTTTCCCTTTATCATTAGGTAGTGTCCTTCTTTATCTCTTACTACAGACTTTGTTTTAAAGTCCATTTTGTCAGATATAAGTATTCCCACACTGGCTTTTATTTCATTTCCATTTGCATGAAATATTTTTTTCCATCCTTTTACCTTCAGTCTATGTGCATCTTTTGTTTTAAGGTGTGTCTCTTGTAGGCAGCATATGTATGGGTCCTGTTTCTTTATTCACGCAGTTACCCTATGTCTTTTGATTGGATGGATCATTTAATCCATTTACATTTAAGGTTAATATTGATATGTAGTTGTTTATTGCCATTTTATTCTTTAAAGCTGTATTCTTCTTTTGCTATATTCTTTTCCCCCTTTGAACTGTCCACAACAGGCCCCTTAGCATCTCTTTCAGAATTGGTTTGTTTTTAATGAATTCCTTGAATTTTTTTTGTTTTTTGTCTGGGAAGCTCTTTATTTCTCCTTCAATTTTAAACGTTAGCCTTGCTGAATAGAGTAGTCTTGGTTGTAGGTTCTTGTTCTGCATTACTTTGAATATATCTTGCCATTCCCTTCTGGCCTCAAATGTTTCTGTTGAGAAGTCGAATGTCATTCTTACAGGGGCTCCTTTATAGGTGATAGCCTTTTTTCTCTAGCAGCTTTTAAAATTTTCTTTTTATTTCTTAGCTTTGGTATTTTAACTATGATGTGTCTTGGTGTAGATATCCAGGTTTCTCTTTAATGGAGTTCTCTGTGCTTCTTGAACGTGTGAAATGTTTTCCAACCTTAATTTAGGGAATTTTTTAGCTATGATTTGATTGAACAAGGTTTCTATCCCTTATTCTTTCTCTTCATCTTCAGGAACCCTTATGATGCAGATGTTATTTCTCTTCATGTTGTCACAGAGCTCCCTTAGAGTTTCCTCACATTTTTTGAGTCTCTTTTCCTTTTTCTGCTCTGGTTCTGTGCCTTTGTTTATTTTGTCCTCTAACTCGCTGATTTTATCCTCAGCTTCATCCATTCTGCTTTTAATTTCTTTCATTATGGTCTTCAGTTCTGATACTGTATTTGTCATTTCTGTCTGATTCTTTTTTATTATTTTAATTTCCTTTTTTATAATTGCTATCTCTTTATTTACGTGTTCATAATGACTATCCATTGTTGCTCTAAGGTCTTTGAAGATCCTAACTATCATTATTTAAAACTCTGCATCAGGTAGTTTAGTTATATCTGATTCATTCAGGTCCTTCTCTAGGGATTTCTCTTGATTCATTAGTGTTGCATTTCTCTACCTGCCCATTTTGTCTGTGTATAGGAAGGGTGTGGCTCCTGTAGTCCAATGGGTGTTGCCTCTGTGTTCCGTAGGTGTAAACTTTCTGCAGGCCTGCCACCCTCTCTGCCGCTGCCTACCATGGTAGGGTGTGGGTGTTGCCAGTACTGGCGCTAGGCCGCTGCTGCAGTCTCTGCCTCGCCTTCAAAGGAGGGGCTTTGTTCTTGTGCCAGGCTCTATAAGCCTCAGCCAGTTTCAGCCTTCACCTCTCTCCCACAAGTGGGACTGTGCACCATACTCGGGTCACAAGCCTGGGCAAAAGGGCAATGGTGAGCACTTTTGCTCAGCTGCGGGTCCCTGTCATTCTGTTCATCCAGCAGGGAGGGGTTTCTGGTGCGCGCTCAGCTGCTTGCCTGAGCTTCTGCCCCACCCCCACTGACCTCAGTGCCTTGGCTGGGCGGGGCTGCTCTATGCACTCAGCTGCGCGCTGGGCTTCTGCCCCACTCTGCTGGCAGAGCTGGTTTGTGCAGGGCTTCAAGCCTAGGAGGCCAGGTGAGGCTGTGTGCCTGCTCGCCCCTGCCCAGCGGTGGATCTCTGCCCATTCCGGGCTCCCACTATTCCCCCACAGGTGGGGTCGCAGGCAGGCCCGCTGCCACCGGACCACATTTGCACATCTCCTTCGTCTCCGCTTAGCTAGACCGAGGTCAAACTAGCCGGCTAGGCCTCCATCCCCGCCGCTCGCTCTCCAGCAAGCCCTCAGCAGTGTGGGTAGAGGCGCTGCAGCTCAGACCCTAACACTCCATATGTGGTCCTGAAAGCTCCTTCCTTCTAAGCAACTCTACTCTAATTGCCACAGGAGAGCCTGTTTGGTTGGTGTCCTGCTTTGCCTGGCTGGTTCCAGGGGAAATATTATTTCAGTTTTGGGGATTGACTCAGCCCAGGGTTTAGGGTGGCTGTCCCTCAAAGCTTTTCTCCCTGTGCCTTCCAGACCACACTCTCTTCTCGCCACACTAGTCTCTCCGGGCTGCATTTCACTCTGGTGAGTTGGGCAGCCCTTTCCGCGTTTTCGCTTTTCCTACCAGTCTCAATGTGGCTTCTTCAGTGTTCCCAGTTGAAGAGTCCTCTCAGTCCAGTTCAGCGTTGGTTTAACCAGATCAGTGTTTTCCAGTTGAAGAGTCCTCTCAGTCAAGTTCAGCGTTGGTTTATCCAGATGATAGTTCTTAAAATCAAGTTATAATCCACTTTGGTTCTGGGAGTTGGAAGTTGGTTTGTCCACTTACTCCATCGCCATCTTGCCCCTCCCACATATTAAACTCTTAAAGCATTTTAACCTCCTAAGAATTAAACTTATAGGTTTGGAAAATGAGGTTCTCATGAGCATCTATCTGAACATTGCTTACAAAATTGGTTAATTAAATTTTCCTACATATTTTAATTAAAAATCTGGTAAGTCAATTTCTCTAATATATCAGATTCTCATTTCCAACATAAAAACAAATCACACATCGTAACATATACCTATCGTAAAATTCACTGCTATGCACACACTTCCTACATAGCAGTACCATCTCTTAATTTTCTATTTACTTTTTAAAAAGACTCTCCCCAGGGTACAGAGAGTTGCACAAGCAGAGGTGGCAGAATCCTCTTCTCTTTTTTTTCTATTTTTTTTAATTCATTTTAGAGAGGAGACAGAGAGAGAGAGAGAGAGAGAGAGAGAGAGAGAGAGAGAGAGAGAGGAGGAGCTTGAAGCATCAACTCTCATATGTGCCTTGACCAAACCAGTGCAGGGTTTCGAACTGGCGACCTCAGTGTTTTCCAGGTCGACACTTTATCCACTGCACCACCACAGGTCAGGCAGAATCCTCTTCTTAAGAGGCCACTGAGGTTCTCTAATCAGGGTTGATGGGGCGATTTGAATCTAGGTGTACCTTTCAGGGGTCTTGCCCAGAGCTGCAGCCCAATGCCCATTGGTGGACCTCTGCTCGCTCAGAGCCCACAGGGCCCACCCATACCTGGCCATTGAAAAGAAGTCAGCCCAATGTGTTCTGTATCTCCTTGGCTTCTTTCAAGTTTCACCTGTTCCCACTTTTCATCTTAACATTTTGTCATTTGAATTACATAGTTGGAATCACACAGAGCCTCATCCCACCTCTAGTTTGCCTCCATCTAGCTACACTTAATACCCTCATATTTTACCTTTTTAACCTCCATTTCAGACTTGATTATGGACATGGATAAAGTGACCCCAAAGAATCATCTGTCCTAGGTCTTCCAGATACTTTTCTGAGACTTTGAAGTCATGGAAAATATGTATCAGAACTTTTCTAGGTTTCTCCTGTTTTTGACAGGCACTACCTCGGTTTGTTTTTGACAACCGCAGGATCTCAGCACATTTCAGATGTGTGCCCAGAGACACTGTGTTTCTCCTAGGTCTACATAGCAGCTTCCATTTCTTTGATGTGAATCTTCATTGGCGGGCCCATTCTTCTTGGAGTCTGGAGCCTTCCTGGCATCCTTGAATCCTCCAACTCAGTCATGAGATGTTCTTTCTTTAGATCATCTGAGTTTCCCCAGCGAGGACAGAGTTTCATGACTTTTCCCTAGCTCTCTCTAAGTGCTGAGTCCTTTACCTTCCCTTCCTTCTCAGTGGGTTTAAGATAACAAAAAATAAGTGATGCTCTATTCTACAGCTCAAACCAGTGCCCTCAGCCATCAATGAGCTGATGAGCGGCCCTTCGCAAATCACACAGCTGCCAGAGTTCATGCAGGGTGGGTGCTGAACAGTCACACTAGCTCCCCTCCACTCTCTCTATCAAAAATAAAATTGACACTAATTTTTCAAAATCTCATGTGCATATTTAGTGGCCTGTGGGGAGATTAAGAGCATAAGCTTAAATACCCACCTTGTGTGATTTATTAATTAATTTTATTTTACTGTAGAGAAAGGTCCTCTTGAATAATTAATATGTTTTTCTAAGAGGATTTGTCTGATTCTGAAAATGTTTAAGCAAAAGAAAATCCCACAAACAGCTGAAATATCCTCCTAAAGAGTCCCAAGGAGCCAGAGGGGGCTTAAAAATGTCCTAATTCATGACAGGAATGAAAATGGCAACAGCCACAAGAGTAAAATACAGCTAGCTTGCTCGGCCATTTAACAGGGCTCTTGAAAAAGAAGTCAGACGATAACCTAGATAACCTTGTGTCTGAATCCTCAATGGGGTCATCTTTTAAATTTATTCTCAAAGATGGACCAGTGTTTTTCTTTCCAGTTGGAATGCTGAGGGGTCTGGAAGTTCATATATTAAAGACTCAGCTAGAAGATGAGCCAGACCATAGCCATCGGGTGTTTTCTGTGGCCCAGTTAAGACACTGCCAGCCTAAAACTCTGAAAAATGCAACAACAACAACAAAAACGCAGATGTACTATCCTTGTCTATTTCTGATCACTTCCCTCCAATATTGCTCTAACCAGCTCAAGCCTACATAAAGGTCCTCCCCAGTTCTGTCTCACAAGGGCATGGTCTCGAGTTACTGCTCGGTACTCTCCGCAGCCCGATCCAATTTAGTAAATTGAATTAAGCCAAGAGACGAGTAGCAGATTGAAAGCACACTAAGGAGGGAATGGTATGAGCTCTACCTCCTAAGTCCCATTTGTGTTTTAAAATGGAAATATGTCCATTCTAGTCACCTACTCCATGAGCAGGAAAGAGTTTAGAGAATCAAGACAAATAGCCCTAGGGACCTGGAATTTGGGTACTACAGAAGTGCCCCGAGTTTGGCTTTTACGATGTGGCCCCGTGTATGTACCATGGAGACTGCTGTCTCTTCAGTAGCCCAGATTGCATCAGAAAGACCTTCTTATGCCCTAATCAGAATGCTCTCAGCCCGGAAGTGTCAGCGAAAACTGCTCTTGTGTCTGAGTAATGAAATAAGGTTGAATTTGCTTCTGTTCTTCATACTTCTTTGTAAGTCACTAATTCTCTCACAAATGTGTACTATTTGTATAGCTGGGGAGGGCATTGTCATCAGAACGGATTTTGGGTCACAGTCCTAGCCAATGCTGAGGATCTGGTAGGTTGGGACTAAGGGTAACAGTCCAGTTCCATCCTGTTTAGATGGCCAATGCTGAATCTTTGTGTTTCAAGCATCTTTGTCAATGGATCTGCACTATTGACAAGTCCTGGGGCCCGGTTTCCAAAAGCTGGGCTTTCTGCCAGGGTTTGTCTGGACCCACACTTCATCTAGAAGCTTGCATCCCTTTTCCTTTGTCAGTATCTTTTCTTTCTCCCTTTCTCTCTACATCTGAATCAAAATTTCTTGCTCCATTTTCTCCCAGTTCTTCCTCAGCTTTTTGAAAATAATATGTCTTCAATAATGTCACTGACAAAAAATTGGAGTTTTAGAGACAAAACCGAAAAGCTGCTGTGTATAGAACAATAGAATAATAGGTTCACGCAGTGATATTAAGAATGTAGAGGACTATGATTCTGATGAAGCAGATGAGTCCAGATGGCCTCTGGAAAGAGTCTTCAAGGCTCTTTATTTAGATATGAACATAAGCTACTTTTGAAAAAAAAATAGAATTCATTGGACATTTAGCATTGTATAAATTCAAGGTCTACTTAAGGTACTTTTAAAAAAAAAATAATTTACCATTGAATATTATTTGCACAACTGCATATTCCCTTCTGGTAATTTTTAATGTATATGTTTTTAAAACTATAAAGTATTACCTTTTCATTAAGAAGAATTAGGATCTTACAAGAAAACAGTATGGTGAAGAACAAAATCAAAATCAACCCTCATCTCACTACCCAAACACCACTCCCGTCGAGTTTTAGGAATTATTCCAATACAGGACTTTTTTCGTATGCAGAAGATACAATTGAAAAAATTTAACACAATAAAGTACAAAACATGTCCTGTAATTAAGTGCTCTGTACAGTTATGCTTAATGACAAAGAATTATAATTTAAATAATCCCTCATCCCTGGGACCTTGCAGGTGTTTCTAGCTTTTGCTACAATATATCTTTTTATAAAATTATTAATTCATTTTTAGAGAGGAGAAAGAGAGGGAAGGGTGGGAGAATCAGGAAGCATCAACTCCCTTATGTGCTTTTACCAGGCAAGCCCAAGTTTTCGAACCAGCGACCTCAGCATTCCACATCGATGCTTTATCCAGTGCACAACCATAGGTTAGATTATAATGTATCATTTGTGATCAATATGTTTTACCTAAACTTGCACATGTGCATGATTATTTGAGCAAATTCTTAGAAAAAAAGTCTGCTCAGAGTGATGAACATTTAAGGCTTTGACTTTATTGTGCTAAATTGGTCTTCAGAAAGTTTTAGCAATTTAGCAGTATGAATCAGAATATATAGGCCCATTGTATAGGAGTGCCCTCTCCCCACATTGCTAACAATTTCAGAAACTTCTTTCCCAATTGAAAATATTTAAAATGTTATTTATGTTTGCAATTCTCACTAGTGAAGGTGAATGTTTTTGTGTATTTACTATTCCTTTATATTTCACCTTTTTGTCTATATTACCTATTTATGACTCTAGGAGATTTTTTAATTATATCTTTATTTTTATGTTACATATTGAATTGCAGAAATTGTATATTGAGGGTATAACCTTTTGACTGCAATGTGCTGCAAATATCTTTCATGTTTCTAGCTAAAATTTTAATTTCCTTTTCAGTGATTATCTTAATTTTAAATATTGTATTTGGTATATACTGCTCATAAAAATTAGGGGATATTTCAAAATGAATATGAAGCTATAAAATATTCCCTAATTTTTGTGAGCAGTAGTTATTATACCTATCCACCTTTTCTTTTATGGTTTCTCCCTTTGGTGTTTTACTTAGCAAAACCTTCCTCAACTCAAAAGTAAGTAATTGAACAACTTTCTTTGACTTGTCGCTTGCTAATCTGATGTTCTTGTTTAATAAAAAAAAAAAAAAATCAAATGCTTCTTCTTTTTATCGCTTCATATTCATCTTAAAATATCCCCTAATTTTTGTGAGCAGTAATATTTCCCTATGGTTGTTTTCTAGTGGGGCATTATTGGTATATTAGAAAGCTATTGATAGCCTGACCTGTGGTGGCGCAGTGGATAAAGCGTCGACCTGGGAACACTGAGGTCACCAGTTCAAAACCCTGCACTGGTCTGGTCAAGGCACATATGGGAGTTGATGCTTCTAGCTCCTCCCCCTTTCTCTCTCTCTCTCTTTCTCTCTCTCTCTCTCTCTCTCTCTCTCTGTGTCTCCTCTCTAAAATAAATAAATAAATAAAAAGAAATTTAGAAAGCTATTGATAAATTTTTAAATCATTTTGAAACCAGCTTTGTAATGAACCAAATCAACCCTGTAGAGATGAAGTTCTAATGTTTTTCCCACTTTTTCTGAAGTTTTACTAGTCTATAAGTGTCTTTCCTATTTTGCATTCAAGGTCTGTGTTCTTCTTTTTTACTATATATTTCAGAACAATGTTAATTAAAACTGGTGTTAGTAAGCTTTTTTACTTATTCCTGACTTTTAATGAATATTTCTCTTATTATTAAGTATGTTAGCTGTTTAAGACAGATATTTTGAAATTATATTATTCAATTCCTAGTTTATCAAGAGAGTTAATCAGATCTAGTTTTTCCTTTACCATTTCTCCTTTCGGCACTCATTAGTCCATTTTATTTCTATTGCCTAATATCCTAGTTTTCAGCTGCTCTAGAATGCCTAGAATAAACAGGCATTTGGCTTGTGCTTTGTTTTATTGGCACACTGGTAGATTTGCTTACTAATATTTTATTTAAATTTTGCATCTTAGCTGTAAAGTATAACTGCCATTTCTTTTTTCTTTTTTGGTATTTTCAAATTTGGGTTTCTGAGTTATAAATGGAATAAGTATTTTCTAAAACTTACTTTGTTTGCTGAAAGCTTCAGTGAGAAGTTTTTCTTCCAACCAATTTCCTGGAAAATATTGCTTTCCACTCTTTCTCTGTTTCATTAGCACTCAGTAGGACAGTAGGTACTTGAATACATAGTTTTGTTCACCATCAGTTCATTGTGACGTTGATAAGATACAAAGAAACTTAACTCTTATTTACATCAATTAATCTATGGTAAATTGGCTTCTTTTACATCATTTTGCTTTAAGTCATAGAACCTGCCATGACTGTTAACTGAAGACTTACTCTACAGGAGTATCCCAACCCTTCAGGTGAAGCAAAAGAAAAAAAAAGAAGTAACACAATAGGCTCTTAATTCAGAAAAACAGCTGGAGTGAGGTCTGCATAGTATTTTGCAGATTCCACCCTCTCAGTGGAGGAGCCTCACCGGACAATGATAGGAATGTGGGGAAAGAGCCCCACACACTTGTGAGAATGATCAAGTGAAAGCCACCCCCTGGCAGAGCAGGGAAGAGCACAAGTGCTTCTCAGTGCACTGATCCTCTGTAGCTAGAAGGGGAGGCTGAGCCTCCACACTCCATCTTTTTTCTGCCACATATGCAGTGTTCCAGAAAAGACAAATTCTCTTGGACAGACACAGATTTTGACAAAATACAGAAAAAATGTTACCTATAAGCCAAATATAGCAGTGCAGACTTTTTCTGCTTGGGTGTGCACTTTGTAAGATTTTTAACAAGCCTTTGATTAATAAAACTGTCTATTTAAGGGCCTTAGTAAATAACACTTTAAAGGGAAAGTTGAGCAATGCTATTTGGAGAGTGAGAGTGTTATATTGAGTAGGACACTTGAATCCGTTTTAACACAATAAATTAAAAGTTTTAATAGAAAGAAGAATGGAAAAAATAAACTTAAATTTTAAAACATTGAATTTTAATTTTTCCAGATTCTTTCTTCTATAAACAATATGACTAAGGCAAGCAAGTAGATACTATTGAAGAAGAAATATAAATAAACCTTACTTTGTGGTATAAAAAATTCTTACACATATAGGCTACTGGTTTCTAGTATGTTATTTTTAAAAATTATTTATATTGAATATTATGCTAATGTTTATTAATATTTACTTTAATGTATTGCATATGCAAAGAATGTATACTAATCAAGTACAAAACTAAATAATGACAATGCTCTCTAAGTACAGACATTGAAAGATTTCCAAAATATATTTTCTTTTCTTAATTAAAAAATATTTTCTATTAAATTTATTGGGGGTAAAATTAGTTAACATTATATAGGTACAATTCTATAATACATCATCTCTATATTGTATTGTATGTTCCCTACCCCAAGTCAAGTCTTCTTCCATCACCTTTTATCCTGCCTTTACCCTCTTCCACCTCCCCCCACCCTCCTTTCACTCTGTTAATCGCCATACATGTTGTCTGTGTCTATAAGTTTTATTTATTTATTTTTTACTTAATCCTGTCGCCCATTTCACTCACCCTTCAACCCTTCAACCCCCTATCCCTTTAACAGCTATTGGTCTGTTCTCTGTATCTATGAGTCTGTTTCTATTTCCTTTGTTTATTTTTGTTATTAGCTTCCACATATAAGTGAAGTCATATAATATTTGTTTATCCCTGACTAGCTTATTTCACTTAGCATAATACTCTCCAGGTCCATCCATGCTGTCACAAATGGTGAGATTTCCTTCTTTTTTATGTTTGAGTAGTATTTTATTGTGTAAATGTACCACAGCTTTTTTATCCACACATTTACTGATGGACACTTGGGCTGCTTCCAAATCTTGCCTATTAGGAATATGCTGCAATGAATATAGGGTTGCATATGTTCTTTCAAATTAGTGTTTCAGGTTTCTTCCGATATATTCCCGGAAGTAGAATTGCTGGAATTTTTTGAGGTAACCTCGTACTGCTTTCCACAGTGGCTGCAGCCATCTGCATTTCCACCAACATCAACAAACAATAAGTGTTGGCACGAGTATGGAGAAGAGGGAACCCTCACTGCAGTTTAACTTGCATTGCTCTTATGACTAATGATATTGAGCATCTTTTCATGTACCTGTTGGCCATCTGTACATTGTCTTTGGACTTACAGTTGGTTTTTAAATCTGGAGTTCAGGAAGAGGGATAAGGGATCAAATTTAGGAATCATTAGCATAAATCTAAGACCATAGGGCTGTATACAGTCACCTAGGGCAGTGGTCGGCAAACTCATTAGTCAACAGAGCCAAATATCAACAGTACAACAATTAAAATTTCTTTTGAGAACCAAATTTTTTAAACTTAAACTATATAGGTAGGTACATTTCTTATCGAGGTAGTGCCTGCACGTGGTATTTTGTGGAAGAGCCACACTCAAGGGGCCAAAGAGCTGCATGTGGCTCGCAAGCCACGGTTTGCCGACCACCAATAGGGGAAAGAATGAGACAAAGGAGATTACCACCAATTGAGCCCTAGGGGACTCCAAAATGAGGAAATCAGAAAGAGAAGTAGGAACTTGCAAATGTGACCAAGAAAGCATAGCCAGTGAGTTAAGTTAGAGAACTAGGAGGTGAGGTATTCTAGAAGCTGAATAAGAAAGCCTTTCAGGGAGAGGAAGTACCTTCTGTGTCATGAGCTTCTGAGAGGTTAAGTAAGGTGAGGACTAAGGTGGTGACCAATAGATATAACAAGATGAGATCAATACTGACTTCCACAAAAGTGGCTTCAGTAAAGTGGTGGGAAGTGACTGGGATAAGCTTACAGAAGACTGTGAAGGGAGAAATGAAGCTATAAGTTGAAGAAGAGAAAATATATAGTAGTCAGAAGGAACATTAATTTAAGAAAGAATTTTTTTAAGGGGGAAAAGTTACTGCATGTTTTTACTGTGATAAGAATGGGGCAATTGAGACATAAATTTATGAGGCTAATGAGGGGAGAATGTAGGAGCAAAGCTTTTGCGTGAATGAAAAGGGGTGGCCCCAGCATTTTCAGTAGGAAATGAGACAATACACTATAGAGGATCAATGGACATATCGGTAAAGGTGAAGAGAAGCTGGCAAATTTGATGATAAAATGACATAGTTTATTTTTATTGCTTCTGAGTCCTCAGTGAAATTAAAAAGCAAGGTCATCAGCTGAAAGTGAGGAAGGAGGACATTTTAGAGGCTGCGAAGAGAGAAAACATTGTGAATAGTCATGTTATAGAGTTGGAGAGCAAAGTGACTAGAACAGGCATGGCCAACATACAGACCGTGGGCCAGGTTGAGTTTATGTGGCCTGTGATTAAATTTTTAATATTCTTCTCTACTTTAAAATTTCAGCTACTCAGAAGTAGAAGCGTCTTTGATTATTGGAAATCGAGATATTTAAGAAGATAGTGATACACAGAAAAGAATTCCACGTGTAACTAATTTAGGGTTAACTTCCAATAATTGGTTGAATGAATTCATGATACTTCTTTATTTTTTAAGAAAATTCCATTATAAAGATTTACAACTTTTGTACTCATTTGTACTCGATATGAACTGTTTGACATTTAGCGGCAATGTGAAACCCATATTCTTTTAGGCAGAGTTTGCCAGTGTGCACCCAAGGTCAAAGAGTTCATTATTTTTGTGGTCAAGTGTGCTGAATAAATCAAGTGGCATTGTAGAATAGACAATAGCTGCAGTTGATAACGGAAAATGTGTACGAAGGGGGCAAGATGGCAATGGAGTAGGTGAACGTACCAACTTCCAACTCCCAGAACCAAAGTGGATTATAACTTGATTTTAAGAACCATCATCTGGATAAACCAACACTGAACTGGACTGAGAGGACTCTTCAATGGGGAACACTGAAGAAGCCACATTGAGACTGGTAGGAAAAGCAAAAACGTGGAAAGGACTGCCCAGCTCCCCAGAGCAAAAGGTAGCCCGGAGAGACTCTAGTGTGGTAGGAAGAGAGGCTAGCGAAAGGGTAGGGACCTGGGTCCCAGTAACAAAGCCCAGCCTAGAGCCCCAGAATCTAGAAGAGGCTTATGGACAGTATTTAGCTGTGAAACAGGTTAGGATATTGGTTGTGAGAAAGAGACAGTTGTCTCAGACCCAGGATTCTTAAACGGACAGCACAGAAAACCTCTCTCACAACCATACACCCAGCCTCTGGGGGACAGAGAGAGAGGAGAGGACTGGAGCAGTGGGAAGAGAGTGCAGTCTGGAAGGCACAGGGAGAAAAGCTTTGAGGGACAGCCACCCTAAACCCTGGGCTGAGTCAATCCCCAAATCTGAAACAATATTTGCCCTGGAACCAGCAAGGGGAAGCAGAGCACCAGCCAAATAGGCTATTCCATGGCAATTAGAGAAGAGTCACTTAGAAGGAAGGAGCTTTCAGGATGACAGTATGGAGTGTTAGGGTCTGAGCTGCAGTGCCCCCACCCCCACTTCTGAGGGCTTGCTAGAGGGCAGGCGATGGTGGGATGCAGAAGCGTAGTTCCATCAGTGGGAGCAGAGGCTGAGCAGGCCGGCATGAGCTCAGTCTAGCACAGCGGGGACAAAGGGGATGCACAAAAGTGGTCCGGCGGCTGCTGGCCGCCTGCCACCCCACCTGTGGGGGAAAAGTGGGAGCCAGGAACAGGCAGAGCTCTGCCGCTGGGCAGGGGAGAACGGGTATGCAGCCTCACCTGGCCTCAGAGGCTTGAAGCCCTGCACAAACTGGGGCTTTTCCCCGTGGTGACGGTGTGAATGCTAGGGCTTGCAGCTGAGTACACACCAGCAGCACCTCCCACCAAGGAGCCGGGGTTGGCAGGGCCAGGGCAGAAGCCTGGGCTCAGGCTCACAGCTGAGTACGCATCAGCAGTGCCTCCCAGCCAGAGGAGCTGGCTGACAGGGACCCGCAGCTGAGCAAAGGTGCTCACCCCTGCCCTTGGTGCCCAGGCTTGTGGCCCAAGTGTGGTGTGCAATCCCACCCGAGGGAGAGGGGTGAAGGCTGAGACCGGCTGAGGCTTGTAGAGCCAGGCACGAGAACAGAGCCCCTCCCATGAGGCAAGGCAGAAACCGAAGCTGGAGCCGCAGTAGGCCGAAACCAGTAACAACCATAACCCACTGCCCTAGGCAGTGGCGAGGGGGTGGTGGGCCTGCAGACAGACCACACCCAGAGAACACAGAGGCAACACCCACTGGACTCCAGTAACCAAACCCTTATACACAGACAAAATGGGCAGGCAGAGAAATGCAACCATAATGAATCAAGAGAAATCCCCAGAGAAGGACCTGAATGACTCAAATATAACCAAATTATCGGATGCAGAATAGAAAGACAAACCACACAATGGGAGAACATATTCAGGGTTATACGTCTGATAAATGGTTAATAACCAAAATTTATAAAGAACTTATAAAACTCAACACCAGAAAGACAAACAATCCAATCAAAAAATGGGCAAAAGAAATGAATAGACATTTCTCCAAAGAGTACATACAGATGACCAATAGGCATATGAAAAAATGCTCAACATCACTAATCATTAGAGAATGCAGATTAAAACCACAATGAGATATCACCTTATACCAGTCAGAATGGTGCCGAACAGCAAAACAACACAGAATAAGTGTTGGCGAGGATGTGGAGAAAAGGGAACCCTCCTGCACTACTGGTGGGAATGCAGACTGGTGCAGCCACTGTGGAAAACAGCATGGAGATTCCTCAAAAAAGCTTAGAGCAACAATGGATGGTCATTACGAACACCTAAATAAAGAGATAGCAACTATAAAAAAGGAAATTGAAATGATAAAAAAGAATCAGACAGATATGACAAATACAGTATCAGAACTGAAGACCACAACACAAGAAATTAAAAGCAGATGGATGAAGCTGAGGATCGAATCAGTGAGTTAGAGGATAAAATAAACAAAGGCACAGAAGCAGAGCAGAAAAAGACTCAAAAAATCTGAGGAAACTCTAATGGAGCTCTGTGACAACATGAAGAGAAATAACATCCGCATCATAGGGGTTCCTGAAGAAGAATAAAAAGAACAAGGGATAGAAACTTTGTTCAATCAAATTATACCTGAAAACTTCCCTAAAGTAAGGCTGGAACACATTTCACACATTCAAGAGGCACAAAGAACTTCATTAAAGAGAAACCCAAAGATATCTGCACCAAGACACATCATAGTTAAAATACCAAAGTTGAGTGATAAAGAGAAAAATTTAAAAGCTACTAGAGGAAAAAAGGTTATCACCTACAAAGGAGTCCCCATAAGGATGACGTCCAACTTCTCAACAGAAAGACTTGAGACCAGAAGAAAATGGCAAGATATATTCAAAGTAATGCAGAACAAGAACCTACAACCAACACTACTTTATCCAGCAAGGTTAACGTTTAAAATTGAAGGAGAAATAAAGAGATTCCCAGACAAAAAACAAAAAAAACTCAAGGAATTCATTAAAAACAAACCAATTTTGCAAGAGTTGCTAAGGGCCTGTTGTGAACAGTTAAAAGGGGCAAAAGAATAATACAGCTTTAAAGAATAAAATGGCAATAAACAACTACATATCAATATTAACCTTAAATGTAAATGGATTAAATGATCCAATCAAAAGACATAGTGTAGCTGCGTGGATAATGAAACAGGACCCATACATATGCTGTCTACAAGACACACCTTAAAACAAAAGATGCACATAGACTGAAGGTAAAAGGATGGAAAAAATTATTTCATGCAAATGGAAATGAAAACAAAAGCCGGCATAGCAATACTTATATATGACAAAATTCACTTTAAAACAAAGGCTGTAGTAAGAGATAAAGAAGGACACTACATAATGATAAAGGGAACAATTCAACAAGAAGATATAACTATTATAAATATCTACGCACCAAACATAGGAGCTCCGACATACGTAAAGCAGATTTTGATGGATATAAAGGGTGAGATTAACAGCAACACTATAATAGTATTCATTTCAAACCTCAATAACATCACTGGATAGATCGTCAAGAAAGAAAATTACCAAAGAAACAGCAGATTTAAAGGATACACTAGGTCAACTCGATTTAATAGATATCTTCAGAACTTTTCACCCTACAGCAGCAGAATATACATTCTTTTCAAGCAATCATGATACATTCCCTAAGATAGACCACATGTTAGGACACAAAAGTGGTCTCAATAAATTTAAGAATATTGAAATCATATCAAGCATTTTCTCTGATCACAATGACATGAAACTAGAAATTAACCACAAAAGAAAAACTGAAAAATACTCAAACACTTGGAAACTAAATAGCATGTTATTAAATAATGAATGGATTAACAATGAGATCAATGAAAAAATAAAAATGGTCATAGAAACGAATGATAATGAGCATTCATCAACTCAAAATTTATGGGACACAGCAAAAGCAGTACTGAGAGGAAAGTTCATACCACTACAGGCATACCACAAGAAGCTAGAAAAAGCTCAAATAAGCAACTGACCCTGCATCTAAAGAAACTAGAAAAACAACAGCATTCACAAAAACAAACTCCAAATGGATAAAAGACTTAAACGTAAGCCGTGAAACCATAAGCATCTTAGAAGAAAACATAGGTAGTAAGCTCTCCGACATCGGTCGCAGCAATATATTTGCCGATTTATCTCCACAGGCAAGTGGAGAAAAGGGAACCCTCCTGCACTACTGGTGGGAATGCAGACTGGTGCAGCCACTGTGGAAAACAGCATGGAGATTCCTCAAAAAATTAAAAAATTAAACTGCCTTTTGACCCAGCTATCCCACTTCTAGGAATATACCCTAAGAACACCATAGCACTGTTCGAAATAAAGAAATGCACCCCCATGTTTGTGGCAGCATTGTTCACAATAGGGAAGATCTGGAAACAGCCCAAGTGTTTGTCAGAGGATGAGTGGATTAAAAAGCTTTGGTAGATATATATTATGGAATACTACTCAGCCATAAGAAATTATGACATCGGATCATTTGTAACAAAATGATGGACCTTGATCACATTATGAGTGAAGTAAGTAAATCAGGAAAACTAAGAACTGCATGATTCCATACATAGGTGGGACTAAAAGAAGAGAATAAGAGACAATGACATGAGTTTGGTTCTTACTGAGGGTTGGAGGAGTAGGAGGGAGGGAAAGGGCACAAAGAAAACTAGATAGAAGGTGACAGAGGACAATTTGACTTTGGGTGATGGTTATGCAATATAATCAAATGTCAAAATAACCTGGAAATATTTTTTCTGAACATATGTACCCTGATTTATCAATGTCCCCCCATTAAAATTAAAAAAAATTAGGAAACAAACAAAAAAATAAATAAGTAAATAAAAAGAAAACGTGTGCAAGCTGTTTGTAAAATGAAATAATTATTTTATTTGCAATATAACCCCTTCAATCTCATTCTATTAATTAAATATTGTCTCAATTGATTGCAATGCAGTTTGGATATTTATATGGTATGTAATTATATTATTATTAAAATATTTTTATTAAAATAATATTGTATATTAATTTTTTTCACTCACATTTGTTCATAAACAAATTACATAATAAAATTTTGTTTACTTAAATGAATCGTTTTTGAATTTAACATTTTTATGATCTAATATTTGGTCCAGCCCGTGAAAAAAGTTTTCTTTCTATCTGGCGGGAGGCAAATTTGTTGGCCATGCCTGGACTAGAAAATACTTTGAATTGTTAAGCAATGTAGAAGTGCCACTTGAGATTTATGAATTGAGAAGAGAACCTGGAGATTAGTCATTATAATGTGTGTTTTTCTATTATATAGGCTTAGGAAGGCAGAGATTGTTAGCATGGGTTTTGTTCAGATGAGTGAAATGGGGAGAGGGAGAAAAGTGAAGTCAAGGTTATTCGTAAGGAGCGATTATAGGGATAGACCATGGAATTTAAGCTGTGCGAACGGAGAAGCAAGAACATGAGGGGGTGGTAGATAATAAAAGTGGTAATGAGTATTAAGGATCCTAATGAGTATTAAGAATTGTTGGTCTTGGAGTGTCAGCAGGCATGAACTAAAAAGACAGGAGGTGATAGAAAGTAAGAGTCTTGAATCATAAATTTTGGCAATGATGTAGTTACTGGTGATAAAAAGTCCAGGTAAAGAGTTACCATGAGAATGGAAGGCTAGAGTCAAGTGGAGGAAAGCATAACTGGAGTGAATAAGTCAGGAATGAGTCAGGGAGTTGAGCTGATCATGTATGTAGATAATACCATCACCAAAAGGGAAGAGAGAAACCGTAGTGGGCAGAAAGACAGTGAACCAGTGGCTAAAATTACCAATGGATGAGGGGTAATAAGCAGTAGAAGAGCCAAAAATTGGCTGCAACAAGAGTAGCAGGTGGTTAGTCTGATATGAGTTACAAAGAGGCCAGCATTTAAAAGTGAAGAAGGAATGATGGTCTGGAGGTGGAGGTGAGAAGCAGTCCAGATTCTATGGTGGGTAGACTGTGGAGTAAGAACAGCCACTGCCTGTGAGAACTGCAGTGGTGGAAGTGATATCCTGAAACAGCCAAGTTTCAGATAACAAAAAAGGTGAAAGAAGCTTTTGAAGAAGGGCGAGGATGTATTCTGTGGGGTTGGGAGGGTGGGAAGGTGCATCAGACTAGGAAAATGTGTGAAGTCATACTGGAGATAAGAGCCAGGGTAGGAAATGTTAACTGGAGAATCTCAGACCTCTGGTGGAAATGAATACACAGACAAGTAGGGAAAGAGGGATTGATCCTGGTGGTCATTAAGAGGAAGGCCCTTAATGTACCTAACTAGAGCTTCCTCTTTGGTACTGTACACTGAGACATCTTATAGTGGTAAGGAAGGGACAGGGTGGAGGTCTTCTCAGGACCGCTCAGATTCCATGGAATTGCTGAAATCCTGCTGTGAGAAGAGCAGTTTTGCCAAAATCTACTTTCAGAGGTCTTCTTGGAAAGTTCATAATCTTGCGAGTGGAGTGCTTACCTGAAGTACAGACTATGTAATATAGAAGCATTGCTTGATGCCCTTAGCAACAATAGGTTCAGTAGGGTTTTGAAGGAAACTGAAGGCCATGAAATCCAATGCCTAGATGACAATGTTGGCCAAGAGAAAAGAGATTTCTTTAACTCAAAGTAACCTTATATGAATCTGAGAAGCACACATCAAATTCATAGATATTTTAATACACCAGTACACATATTATCAATGAAAAAAGTAAATAAAATATCCTTCATTTAGAATAAAGAAAATGCAACAGCAACAAATACAGGCAGGTAGAGTAGTAAAGGCTCTTTTTACTTTTCTCTTTTCCTTTCTTTCTTGGCAACTCAAATATCATGCTGCTATCAGTGACATGATGTTCCGAAATGGGGATCAATTCTGAGTAATGAATAAAATAGAATCTTCCCTTATTTGTATGGTAGTTAGGTTAAAAAATACTCTTTATGTTGTAGGCAGAAAAATGGTCTCCCAAAGATGTCCACATCCTAACTCCTGGATCCTATGGATATGTTCATTTACATGGCACAATGGACTTTGCAGATCTGATTAAGTTAAGGGTCTTGAAATGGGAAGATTGTTCTGGGCTGTCTGGGCAGGCCTAATGCTGTTACAGTCCTGGTAAGTGAAAGCGGGAGGCAAGAAGATCAGCATCAGAGAAAGATCTGAAGATGCTATGCCACTGGCTTTGAAAATGGAGGAAAAGTTTAAGGGAACCCCTGGAAGCTAGAAAAGGCAAAGGAATGGATTCTCCCCTAGAATCTTCATAAGGAACAAGCCCTGCCAACACCTGTATTTATATAAATATCAAAACTAAGCCCTGGATTTAGGTAATTGTAAGTGCATTTCTCATCTGCATGACTGTATGGGGGGACCACCAGAAGTTATTGGTATGTGGGACAATATTTCTTTATGTAGGGCTGCACCACTCATCGCAGGACACGCAGCATTTTTGACCCCCACATCTTAATGCCAGCAGCTCCCCCAAGTCTTTGTGACATCTTAAACATACCTTTACAAATATTTCATTTGCAAAAGAAAGTACCTATCACTTAGAATCACGGGGAGTGAGGACATTCATTTCTGAGTATTCCTTTGAACTAGAAACCCATTTCCAAGGATGCTTTCATAGACCTTGAGTTACTTGACACTCAGTAGCCTCTAGGCAGACACTGTATCAGAGTAAAGATTAATGAACTGTGGGAATTCTGATCAATCAATAAAGACTGCTGATTGATTCCTTAAAAGACTTTGTTTAACCCCTGCTTGTTCCTTGGCCCTGAAATTGAGACTGAGAACAGACCACTTGATTATAGAAGCCATCGTGATCCATAGCTTTCTAATTTCCCAGGGAGACATCTAATGGAATCCCCAGTCGTTATAAAAATTCACAAGTGGGGAGAATTAATGCAAGTAAAATGGAAAAGAAGTGATTTTTCCCTTCAGTCTCCATTAGTATGGACTATGGGGGGGGGGACTTTCTTTCATATAATACCCCTTCTTCCCTGAGCAGCCATAGGTTAGTACCTGTGAAGGTGATGCATACTTAGCATTTCCTTCCAGAAGAGAAATGTTGAACAAGATACGTAGTAGACCTCTGTGTTACAGTGGATGCAATAATACCCATGCCACTGGAGGGTTCACTGGGGGATTCTCAGTGAAACATGAAGAGGAAGGTCCATAGAATTCAGAGAAAGCAATGTACAGATTGGGAACCGAGACCTGGGAGTCCTTGGGTTGGGAGTGCGGCATGGATGTTGGTGAAAAGTTAGACAAGAGAATGATTGCTCCATTCCTGACTCCTGCGTTCCTGAGCACAGTGTGTAATTAGCCCTCACCAAGGAGACTAATATCAGCATATTGTTTAGCACATCAGGCATCTGTCCTCTGGGGAGGCCTGTGGCTCAGAAGAATGCAGCAGGGGAAGACAGCTCATTGCAGAACTGTTCTATGCATAAGAATGAGAAGGTTTAATTTCTGCCTTCCTCTCTACTTAAGAATGTTATTTGATCATTACCAAGTCAGAGGATGTTCTTTTCAGTGAGAGAAACCTATGATAAATATTCTTTCAAGTTAAGAGAGTAGATAAGTACTGTATAATTAGAGAAAACTTCACCTTATGATTTGCTCGCTGCTCACCTCTAGATGGAGGTTAAGGAAGGAGTTGTTCTCCTTCGTTTTGCCTGGTTCTTTGTGGGGAAATGAGCTGTGAAGTCCCTCCCTCACTTTCCCTGCTCCTTTAACTTATCCAGATTTATTTGTCAAGGAGATCAAGAGTCAACTCCCCAAGTAGAAAATTACCCCGACTTGTTATTCAGGATTCAATAACTAACCCTAAGAGGGCATTAAAACAAATGCCCTCCTTTTTTAAAGTATGGTGGAAGTACCACAGAACAGACTCCAGCAGCCCTTAGTTATCAGCAATACTGATGGCTGGCACTTCAGTTAAGCTAGCTTCCAGTTAATAACCTCTGATAAAGCCTCTTCAGGTTTCTTGCTTGCAATACAATACTCAGCAGAGAAGGCAAAAATTATAGAAACCGGCAACAGCACTGGGCAGTAAGATGAGCAGCCAAATGTGTGCCAGTGTATGGGGGCAATGTTCACTTCATTGCCTGAAGTCTACCAAGAGCTGTGGGACAGTACGTTTCTGTTGTTTAAGCCACCCAGTCTGTGGTGCTTTGCTCTGACTACCCTAGCAAACTAACACCAGCACTTTCTGATGAGGAAACAGAAGTTCAGCCCCCAGGGCAAGTCATCATTTTCTGAGGTGACCAGAGAGTTTATTCACCCCAACCTCTTCCCCACTTAAGAGCTTCTTATAGGTCAAGGGGAGGCTGCAACTGTGGGATGCAGGAGCAGGTAGAAGACGGGGGAGAGACAGGTATCTGCACCTGAGGTGTGTGTTCAGGCTCCTTAGGGAAGACCTGGCAGGGAGCAAGTGATAAAGGCAGGGGGTCCAAGGAGCTGTTATTTCCCATATTTCTCTCAGATAAAAAAAACTACACAAGATTAATACTCACTAGTTACAAAACTTAAGCAGGGGCTAGCTGTTTAACCTGCCTTCCAAGTGACAGGATTTCTACCTGCTCCCAAGTACTTAATGGACAGAAATACTTTATGTCAAGTCCAGATTTGGTTGGCTTTCTAGTCAAGAAGCCAACACAGGGGCTTATAAAAAGATTTTATAGCACAGTATGATAAAGGCATTCTTCTGAAGAACTAAAGAAAATAACTGATTATTTTAATAATTTAGCACAAGAAAGAAAAAAATCAGAAAATAAACAGTTTCTCTGAATATATGAAAAATAAAAGCCTCTAAATGGAGAAGTGAGATGAGAAGAAAAAAATCAAAAGGGCAAGAAATAAAAGGACCTGGCTGAGAAAGTAGAAATAACAAGGAGACTAAAAGTACAATTTCAGAATTCAAGTTGCATTGAAGGTCATAAAAAGCTAACCTGACACAGAAAAGTCATATCAGTCACATCAAAAAAAACCCCACAAGTTGTTCTAGATTTTAAAAAATGGAAAAAGAAGAAAAAATAAAATTTGAGAGAGAAGTTACTACTTATGAAAAATACAAGCTAGAAACTCAACATCACATTCCAGACATTCTTGCAAAAGAATAAAACTTTGCTGAGCAGAATCTATTTTCTAGAATCTACTTAGAATGTACTCATGTATTCAAAGTAACATTAATGAATAAAAAAAAATCTATACTCATTAATATGCCTTTTACTTTTTGTTAAATTATTAAATTCTAAGTTAAATTTTTTAAATCCCTTTATATATTCCAGCAGCAAAAATAAAAAATATCTGAAATAAGATAAAAATTGTGCTGATCTCAGTCCTCTGGTAGGTGGCAATAAATATCAGTTAGCAACTGAGCAATATCTCCATAGAATTCTTAGGAAAAAAAGATTATGATAGAATTATATATGCATATGTTATAATTCATGTGTGAAAGATATTTTCAGATATGCAGGGACTTTGAAGATAGAGCAGCTGCATCCTTTTACTGGATAAAAATTAAATCAATGCAAAGACATATTACAACCAATGAAGAAATGAATCAAAATTAAAAACTCTAAGGAGGAACTGGTACTGAAAGAGTGATAATGAGAATTATCTGTCAAATATGATTTCCACCCAGTTGCTATATGGTAATGAAATTGGAAGCAAAAGTTACCATTGAAAAAGATAAGTCTTAAAAAAGATTTATATTTTATTGAACACAATAATACAATCTAATTTCCAGGGGTATAAAGCTAGGATTTAGATAGGATTTGGGAGGTGGAAGTGTTTGTCATAACAAGTAAAGCCCTTGTAAATTAGATTATTACTATTGATTTACTAATTAAAAAATATAGCTTAAAGTGTATTTTACCTCACACTTGTTTGACTTTTTCTCTGAGTACAAAGAAAAGGTATTTCAGGAAAATATCAAGTAAGAAAAATGTCTCTCTTACTTTCAGCACCCAGAAATATCCATTACTACTCTGTTTACATTTCATTATTGGAACTAGTCTGACAAACTTACAATTTTGTAATCTGCTTTTTACTTTAAATAAATTATCAACCAATATGACTTTTTACTACTTAACACAAAGTATCCCATTTGTGTAAGTTTCCTACTGCTGCTGTAACAAATTACTGCAAACTGAAGAGCTTGAAACAACACAAATGTATTACCTTACAGTTCTGTCAGGTTAGAAAGGGGCTAGAAGTGAGCTGCCGAACAGATTCTTCACTCTAGAGGCCATCTTTGAGATTCATCTTCTAGAGGCCACCTGCATTCCTTTGTTCATTATCTCCCCCATCCATTTTCAAAGCCAGTACCATTGACTGTCTCTGATTCTCCCATTCTCATGCTTTGCTAGGACCACAGCTAAGAAAGATTCCTCACTTTTAGTGCCACATGGTTCATTGGACCCATCTGATAATCCAAGATAATCTCCTCCATTTTAAGGCCTTTAAATTAATCACATCCCAAAAAATCTGTTTGCCATGTAAGGTAACAAATTCACAGGCTCCTGGAATTAAGACTTGGATATCTTGGTGGATGAGTGAGGGGAGCATTATTCTGCCTGTCACACTATTTATGGGCATAATTGATTTAACCAATTTTCTCTTGTTGGCCATCTGTTTCAAGATTTTTAAAATATTAAATCAGCATTATTTTATATAAGTCTGTGCAAATTAAGTATTTCTATAAGGCAGATTTCTAAAATTGGAATTCCAAGTCAAAGATTATTTTTTTTAACACCAAAACCCTTGACATGTTGACTTTACTTCCTGAAAAGTCTAAATTTGTCTCTCCTCAATAGGGTATGAAAAATTACTGATTTTGCAACCTTGGCAACTGGGGACTATATATCTAACTGTTAATATTTGACAAATTAGGGAGTTAAAAATGATATATTATTATAACAACTGTATTTCTTAGCTTACTAATGAACTCACATTGTTTTTCATATTTTGAATGGCCACTGCATTTCTTATGTTTTGAAACTAGTTTAATCCTTTGCCCATTTCTATATTAGGGTTTATTTGCTTATTTCTTAAATTGGTTTGTAAGCATAGTCTTTATATTAATGATATTAACTCCTTAATATGAGGTCTAAATATCATTCAAGTCTGTTATTTACTTCTTATATTTTTCTAAGATACTTTTTGGTCAGAAGGTTCACATAGGTCTTCTATTCAAGCACTGTGTTTTGTTTTGTTTTGTTTTTTGTATGTCTGTTTGTTTGATTTTGCTACCGGTTTTAAATTTAGAAAATTCTCTGTTACCCCAAGATTAGATATTTATACTTTCTTCTAGTTTTTATATGTGGTGAGGTAATAAAATATTTTTTCCAGGTAGTTTAGCAATTATGCCAGAAATACTTCTTGGCAAAGCTTTCCTTTTTTCATAAATTTATAATGTCAAGGGTATTTTATGCTAAATTTATATGTGTAGTCGAGTCTGTTTGTAAGTACTTTATTATAGTTATTTGATCTATCTTTCAATTCTAGTGTTGATATAATACTGTTTGAATAATTAGGACTTTAATATCTGATTAGGTTGGAAGATACTCCCCACCAATAACCACCCTATTTTCACATCATGCTAATCTCTCAGTTTCTGACTTACTGGATTCTAATGCCAGTTTATTCACCCTGATGAACTTTAGAATCACTAAGTCATGGTTCAAGAAAAATCTCTTCATAATTTCTATTGAAATTACATTAAAATACAAAATGATTGAGAGATAATTGATTCCCTCACCATGATTAGCCTTCCAGTTTTAAGTTTTCCATTTCATCTCTGATCAGCCATAAAGGTATTCATCATACAAGTATCCTGCACATTACATTTTATTTAGATTGTTTCTGTTGTTTATTTTTTGTTGCTATTGTAGAAAATAATTATTACCACATTTATTCTTACATATTATTATTGTGAGCATACAAAAAAATCCATTATTTAGTATCTATGTTGTAACCAGCTACCTCTCTACATTAGTTCAACTCAAACTATAACAAGCAAAAACATACTTTTTAAAATAAAAATATTAAGGTATATTACTAAACCCAGAGGTAGGACTGCAGCTGCATCTCAGAATGAACTAGAACTGGGCTTTGCTGTCTCCTGGCTCTGGGCCTCTGTGTATGACTGCTTCCCCCTTCATTCTCTCTCCCAGAAAACAGCCTACTCCTATAACCTGAACCAAATAAGACAGGCTAAAACTGATCATAGCATCCACATTTTACATTTTGCAACTTCAGCCACCCACAATCTCTAGCCAGCTCACTTGCTGTGCTTTCATCTCTTCACTCTTGCTCTTGCTCTTCTACACTTGGGAAGAAACTATTGGCCAGGTCGATTGTACTTTGTACTCCTGGAAGATCCAGTGATGGCCCAGAGGTCAAAGGTCAATAACAGCATATGGGGCAGAGAGTGATTAGGGTACTGCTTCCTTGGCCAACAGCCAAGTAAATGTTCATTAGAATCCTCCTAAATTTCCTCCTGAAGTTAGGTAATTATATTATTGTATCAAATTGCTCAACGCATCTATATTATTAAACCATAGTTGTAATTATAAATATCCTAGCAATAAGAATTCTTTCATAACTTTATCATTCCATAGGTTGTTTGTCGATTATTGATGCTTTCCATCACATAAAGAATCTGCCCTAGTTTCTAAAATTGTATCAACAATGGATATTGAACTTTATTAAATCCATTATTTCTGGTCTCTATCCAGATCGCCACATTTTTTCCCTCCTACAACCTAATGAGTGCGACATCTTGTTATTAATGAATGTCCTATTATTAAATTATTCTTGTTTTAATAGAGCAGTGTGCCTAAATGATTGTGTGTTCCAGATTGTCCCATAGTCTCATTCTTCTCTCCTCACAATGACAAGAAAAGTATCCCTTTAGGGAAGGTTCATTCATATGACTCTTTAATTAAAGGATAAGGAAGAAAGGGAGATTGTGTGCTCCTTAACAGATGTTAATTGTTTAAACTGTCTCATTAAAATATGAATTTCTTCTTCTTGTTAAAGTCACTCTGAATGGTGTGAGCTTGAAAGGAAAGTTTCTTATGTATCAAAGGCACAGGGAAGTGTGAGGTGAGGAGTAGTTCTGGACAAAATGTGGCTTCTTCCTACCTCCATTGCTGCTCACTTGGGATATCAGAAGTGAAAGACTAAAAGATGGAGACCTGGAACTAAAGGAGATGCCATGGTGATCAGCAGAGTTAACCAGGCTATGCCCTGCATCATGAGAATCATTCTCTAGGTGTAGGAAAGTCAAAGACCCCTCCCAGGCTACTACCACTCTGATAATCTGACCCAGAGAATGGAAGGTGGGACACCAGCCTCAAATAAGCATCATTTCTGTCTATTTATAAAGAATTTATAGTAGTCTGATAGATCTTTCTTTCTCTTCTTTCATGATCTTTTACTACAAAAGGGCCAGAAGTGGGAGTTGTGGCTAATACTGTATAACCTGAGGCATTTTATCTTAGTGATTTTCCTTATGGGAATCCAATGTTAACTCTAGTCTAACTTTGTAAATCAAGTCCCTTTGTAATGATAGCAAGAAAAACATTGATGCTCATGCAATGCATTCATGGTTCCTTCTGGTGCTGAGTCCAGAGCATCCAACCAACCCCCTACCCCCATCCTGCCACCACCTCAACCTAACACATCTACTGCAACAGGAAGAGCTGTGAAATTCTTGAGCAGGATTGGTGCTAGCTCAGTGTCAGATTGTCATAGATCCAACTTCATGCCTTGGCTTTCTCCACAGCATCCTATAACTGGTTTTTAAAAGAATCTCTGCATAAGCCAAGTTGAGACTTGAGCTGAACCAATTGAGAATTAGCATGGTAGACCAGAGCCCAACAGATAGTATCTTCTTGCAATTCTAGGAGCCAGATTGACTACTATCATGAATAATTCTGCTTAGACTATGATGTATTATTTGCCATTATACTCGTGAATTTTTACTGCAAATATTTTACTTTAGCTTTTTTGAGTTGAGGAAAGACTTATGTGGGCAGACTGCTGACTCATTAAGATTGCATTTCACATTTGGAAAAGCCACATGCAAAAGAATGAAACTAGATAACAGTTTGTCCCTATGCACAAAATTAATTCAAAATGGACCAAAGACCAAAATATATAAGATCTAGAACAATAAATTATGTAAAATAACACATAGGCACTACACTCATGGACCTTGGCTGTAGAGAACATTCTATGAATTTAAACCCAAAGGCAAGGGAAATAAAGGCAAAAATAAACTATATTTTATATTTGATATAGGACTACTATATCAAACTAAAAAGCTCCTGCACAGCAAAAGAAACCAACAAGAAAACAAAATGGCAACTAACTGAATGGGAGATGATCTTTGCAAACAACAGTTTAACAAGGGGTTAATATCCAAAATATATAAAAAGATCATAAAACTCAACACCAAACAAACAATCCAATTTAAAAAATGGGCAGAGGACCTGAACAGACACTTCTCCCAGGATAACATAGAAACAGCCAACAGATACATAAAAAAGATTTTCAACATTACTAGCTATTTTGAAAATGCAAATCAAAACTAAAGTGAGATATCACCTCACACCTGTTAGAATGGCTATTATCAATAAGACAGGTAATAACAAGTGTTAGAGAGGTTGTAGGAAAAAAAGACCCTTCATTCACTGCTGGTGGGAATGTAAACTGGTACAGCCACTATGGAAAAGAGTATGGAGGTTTCTCAAATAATTAAGAATAGAGCCACTATATGACCCAGCAACCCCTCTTCTGGGTATCTACATGAAAAGCTCTAAACACATTTATTTGCAAAAATATATGCACCCCTATGTTCATTGCAGGACTATTCCCGGTGGCCAAGACATGGAGACAACCAAAGCGTCCTTTGATAGATGATTGGATAAAGAAGATGTGTACATATATACAGTGGAATACTACTCATTCATAAGAAAAGATGCAATACTGCCATTTGTGACAACATGATGGCCCTTGAGAATCTTATGCTAAGTGAAATGTCAGTCAGAAAAAGCCAAGAACCATATGATTTCACTCATGTGGAATATATAACTGAAACTCATAGACATAGATAACAGTGTGGTGGTTACCAGAGGGAAGAGGGTGGGAGAGTAGTGAAAAGTAGAGGGGTGGGAAATATATGGTGACAGAAGAGTATTTGACTTTAGGTGCACAATGCAATATATAGATTGTGTATCATAGGAATGTACATTTGAAATCTATATGATCCAATTAAACAATGTCATCTCAACAAATTTAGTTTAAAAATGTGCCTCTGGAATGAATTTGGAGGCTTTAACTATTTTTCTTTGTGTTTATTTATCATAGGAATTATATGATCTCTAAAAAATAAAATTTGCCTATTAAGCTGCTTGAACCAAAAAGTGTCTTAACAGATTTTTTTTTTCATTTTCTTCCAAGATTATTGTTCTTAGATTGCCAGTTTACACATCAATTGGTTTGGTAATTTGTATCTTCCCAGAAAATTATGTATTACATTTGCTGATTTCAATTTTTATGACTGTTGTAACTTTTATTTTAGATAATGTCTTTGATCCTTACAAAATAATTCATTTATTTCTAGTTATTTCTTCTATTTTTTCATTCTCTACAATGTTTATTGTACAGAAAAAGTAGTTACCACTACTTTTTTAGTTTATATTTGCCTGATTTGTCTTTGTACATTTATTTCTTTATTTCTTAAGGACATGTGTTTTTATTTCAAGACTAGTGTGACAATGTTTATATCACTTCATGAAAAAGTCCAAAGGAATAAAAGAACAAATACTTTGAATAAAATATAAACTGGTTAATCTACATGAAAAAATGAATTATTTATTTTATTTTATGTCTGTGCATTAAATTTTTTTTCAAATACAGTTAACATTCACTATTATTTTGTATTAGTTTCAGGTGTATAGCATAATGGTTAGACAATCATATACTTTACAAAGTCTTCTCCCTAATATTTCTAGCATCCAACTGGCACCGTACATCATTATTACAATATTAGGTGATTTATTTTAAATTCCATTGAATAGAATGAATCAAGTCATGAAGAGTAATAATGTAGTACTAGGATAAGAATCATGCTTGACCTGTGGTGGCGCAGTGGATAAAGCGTTGACCTGGGAACACTGAGGTCGCCAGTTTAAAACCCTGCACTGGTCTGGTCAAGGCATATATGGGAGTTGATGCTTCTAGCTCCTCCCCCTTTTCTCTCTTTCTCTCTCTCTCTCTCTCTCTCTCTCTCTCACACACACACACACACACACACACACACTCTGTGTCTCCTCTCTAAAATAAATAAAATAAAAAATAAAGAAATTAAAAAAAAAAGACAGGCAAGTTTAAAAAAAAAAGAATCATTATCACTCTCACTTCCCTCTTCTTATTAAAATGTCTACATTTTTGTACTAAATAGACTATCTTCTTCTAAATAAATCATAAACTGCTTTGAATATACTTGTGTGTCAACTTTCTGAGAATAAGTCATTGGGAAGTTCATAGTTCTGTGTTCCTGTCTCAATTTTTTTCCTGTTTATTTACTAAATATTTAATCTATATAAATAAAAATGTAAATGTTCATTTGTTCAAAATTTTAAATCTCTGAAAGTTCTTCACTGATTGCTTTGAAATTTTGATACAATGTTACATTCAAATACATGCTCTTTTTTATATACATACTATTATATAGATATAGATATCACACCTGTGACAGGTAAAAACATGTATTTTTAGAAAAACAGCATCATCTGTTGGACATAAAAGCAACACACGCTATGCTAAATGTTTTACAATTTCATTTCAATGCTTCTGATTTACAATCTATTTATGTGCAGCCAGACTTGAGGATGCACAGTTGTGAGAATGGCAATCACGTTCTGCAGCTTCAGATCTGTTTCATCCTCAACAGAAGGCTCAGCAGTCATGTGATTATAATCACCTTGCATTCCGATACAACCCAGCTGATGATTATAGTTTGAGCCGGCATGTTCTCACTGGCACTATGACTGAAGTGTGTCCTTATTGCAAGGCTCTGAAATTTAATGGAGAAACTAAAGGAATGTGTTGTGCTGCTGGAAAAATTAAACTGCTTCAACTTGGAGAACCTCCAGAACCATTAAAAACTTTGTTTGCCAGATATATCGCCGAATCAAAGCATTTCCTATATAATATCAGGAAATAGAATTCATGCTTCCAAATGACGTCGTTCGGTGCAGAAATCATAACAGCTCAACTCATGCCAACTTTCAAAGTGAAAGGAAAAATTTATCATAAAGCTGGCTCCTTGCTTCCGTTCCCAGGTGGTCAACATAAATTCCTACAAATGTATTTCATCGGTGAGGGCAATGATGAATTGAAAGCATGCTGTGGAATTTCTACCAGCATAAAAACATCCATCGTTTCCCAACTGCAAGAGCTTCTTCACAAAAACAAATTTTAGTGCGTTTTTTCAAAACAGCAATTGACATGATGCCATCTGATACACACAGGATTGTTATTCATGCTGACAAAATGGCTGCTGGAGAACATGTGCAAAGATTCAATGCTCCAACTATAGATGAAGTGACAATTGTATAGTCAGAGATCAATTCCAACCTAAAGATATTGTTCTTCATCAGAGAAACAATCAATTGACAAAAGTTGCAGAAACTCATCAATGCTACGATGCCCTGAAATATCCAATCATTTTTTGGGATGGTGCCGATGAATACCACTTCAACATTAAGGTGATAAATCCAGTCAGTGGCAAAGAAAGAAATATGAAATGCAGTGCAATGAACTATTATTCATACCGATTAATGATTCAAGAGAATGAAGACAATCACATTTTGAAATGCCGTCAATTGTTTCACCAATACATCATAGATATGTATGCAAAAATCGAAACAGAACATTTGATATTTATCCATTTGAATCAGACCAAGCTTCACTCTGTAGAATACGTTCATTTGTGAGATGCAGTCGTAAATGAAGGTAATACAACTAACGTTGGAAGACTAACGATTTTGGCATCTTCATATACAGGCAGTCCACGTCATATGCATGAGTATGCTCAAGATGCAATTGCGTATGTTCGTCACTACGAGTCTCCAGACCTATTCATTACATTAACATGCAAATCCAGCTTGGGACGATATACAACAACTCTTACTTCCTAGGCAATCGCTGGTGGATAGGCATGACATCACAGCACATGTTTTCAGACAGAAGCTGAAATCGCTGATGGATTTCATGGTAAAACATGAAGTGTTTGGGTCTGTGCGCTGTAAAAAATTAATGAACAACGTCGTAGAAGCAACAATCTTGATAGGACCTTTCAAAAGTGAAGATGTCCTCATTCCTCGCATTCCTATGATTCCAACAGATATGCCATTTCAATTTAAGAGATTGCAATTCCCAATTCGATTAGCACTTGCAATCACCATCAACAAAGCTCAGGGCCAGTCTTTAAAATTGTGCGCTTTAGATCCAGACACAGATTGCTTCTCACATGGACAATTATACATTGCATGTTGTAGAGTCGGCAAACCAGACAATCTCTATATGCACAGACAATGGAACTACAAAAAATATTGTATACCCACAAGCATTGTGAAATTAAATATATTAGAAATGTGAGCTTTCTCTTTTCTTTCTTTTCCATTTAACCAGACTGAGCCACAACAACATGTGGCCAGATACAACTAATTAAAAATTAATAATAAACCTGGCAATATTTGCCTTTACCCTCCTGTAAAGCCAGTAGTCATGGCCACCATCAGAGCCACCTTGCCCATGCAGGTTCATATCTGATTCGGACAGATGGTAATGAAACAATGTAGCCAAGAACTGGTGGGCCATTAGCTTTAATCCTAGCTTGCACCTAGTGGGCAAGTAAAAACACACACTGGGCTCCAAAACCCACTCATTCAGTGCTCACAAAGCTACTGACTTATCTGAGTTTCCTAGAATCAAAGGTTTCTAGTTCACCAGTCTTATTTACCTCTGTTCCCCCTCTCCTTCTCTCTGCACAAATCTGTACAAACTGGATTCTCCTTCAACATTCTGCCATCTTGGCTGCCTCTCCTCTCCTCCATGTAGTCTTTTTCTGCTCTACTCTCTAATGCTAATCTCAGGAACTGAGAGAGAGCAAGCTCCCGGTCTGCCCCATTTTATAGTGTAGAAATCCAAACCTAATATACAAACAAGGAAGTCTCTGATGCAAAGTCACTTATCTGAGGCATAATGAAATTCCTCATGAGCGTAGACCAACCTACATCAAATAGAGTAGGAAAAGCTTAGTCTTAAAACTAAGCCTTAGGCTATAAGGATTCTGCCTGCTTATAGCCTGTCCCCCAACACACGTTAATATAATCACACCCATCCCAAGCAAGATGGGCAACTAATATTATTACCTGGGCGACAGGCTTCCACATGGGCAGCACCATCTTTAACAAAGTTAGCATAATATATTTTATCTCCCAACACCTACTAAGCAATCAGTGTAGAATTGTATTTAATAGATATATGTATGTGAACGTGAAATTAATTATTAGGGCTTACATAACTGCTTTATTTTAGAGTTGTACATTTTGGCTGCCCTGAACTGATTCACATTTTTATTCAAGGCAAATATTTATAGGTCCTAAGGAACTTGAGCCTAAAGGAAACCACAGAAAGCCTGTGTTATGGTAAGTAATCAATAGCAGGTACAATGAACAAACCCTGAATTCTCAGTAGTTTATTTAGCATAACAGTTTATTTGTTTTTCTCCTAAAGTCTCACATGAGTCCAAGGGGGCTGTCCTCCATCTGGTGACTCAGGAATCAAATCTCCCTCTATCTTGTGATACTATCATTTCAACATGTGATTTCCAAGCTTTCCATGACAGAATTGGAAAGAAAATGGAGGTGGCATATCAGTTCTTAACTGTCTTAGCCTAGAAGTGACACATATCGCTTCCATTCACATTCTGTTGACTGGACTTAGTCATACAACCTTGCCTAGTTGCAAAGGGACTGAGAATTGTAATTTTTCATGAAACTAAAACAGAGAAAATAATGGGATAGAGAAGAGCACCAGTAGTCTTCTACAGTGATAAATACATAGTGTTTTAGATTGTAAATGGAATCCTAGCATGGAATTTTCACAACCTTGAAACATCAACAAATTTCTCTGAGTCATCTATCTTTAAAGAAAATGGGAACATAAAATTAATGTACAAAACAGTCTTAAGCTGAAAATAGTTAGCATCTTGAGTGTCACCAGATCTGAGTAGTGCCCCAAAATGTTAAAAATCTAATCATGTTGGCCTTCAATTACAGGAAACTGTATCCTCAACTGAGAAGTCATGAAATATAATTAAATAGATCTGAGCTAAAACAGAGCTCAAATAAACCTACCCTTTTGGTACATTTTTCACTTCTAGCTGAAGCCTCTCAATTTCCACTGGCATATTGTATTGTTCTGGTCCCATGTTTTTCTTTCCTAAAATAGGATAACTAAATCTTGTAGACATTCATACTCAGGCTCTGGCTTTCTTCTGGTATTATTTGGAGATTCAGAACCATTGGTCATTGATTTAGTAGTTAAGGTGTGCTACACTGTGCTCCTCTACCACATTTTATAAATTTTCTGTCGCTTTTTTAAAAGAAAGTTTTAGGTAGTATCATGAAAACATACAAGAGTTTAGGATGACTTTGACTTTCATAAATCTGATTATGTAAACTTTTTAGTTCAGGGCTGTCTTCTGAATTTGTAGGTGTCACAAAAGAAAAACATTTTATTCTAAAGTGCGCACTTTCATAACATTCTCTGGCTCACATGCTGCAAATAGCTTTCCAATATGCTTCTGAGTGATATTAATGGGAAGATTTTCAACTTTTTTTTTCTCCTTTAAGCAACAGTCTCATTTGTTGGGCATCTATGCTTTGGTTTTGATATATTCATGCAACGGTCACCGTGGATTAGTGCTTACCTGATTGACCCGCTTGCTCTTGACCCGCCTCTGCCTATGCATTTCCCTGCAGCTGCTGAAGAGACATAGCTCAATTTCATAGGCTAAATTTGGACATAGTTTGTTAAGATGTTTATAAAGTTGTTTAAATGCTGCTGATCTTTTAGGGTCATTGTCTTTTAATAAAAGTGTTTTATCCATTAATATTTCTTGTCATGATGAATATACCTGGTCTGTTTCTACTTCTGGTTTACATGATTTTATTGTTATCTCTTTACCGTTGACTTTTAAAACCCCCTTTGCTACACGGACTATGTTTTCTTCAACTTTCTTAACTTTAGTGATTTGAAAGTTGCATGATCTGTTGTTATATTTCTAATGGTTAGTTTTGCATTTAAAAAAACTACCTGAACTATTCCTATCACTTATAATGCCAAGAATAAAACTGTATTTATTGGCTATCTCTATGAAAGATTAACCGTTTAGCATGCATTTTTAAAAAATATTTTTAAAGACTTTATTCATTTTAGAGGGGGGGGGGGGAGCAGGAAGCATCAACTCCCACATGTGCCTTGACCGGGCAAGCCCAGGGTTTTGAACTGGCAACACCAGCATTCCAGGTCGATGTTTTATCCACTGCACCACCACAGGTCAGGCCAGCATGCATTTTTAATTCCCCTTTTCTTTCTCCTGCTCTGCCAGGTTTTTCGGTGTGTTTTTTTTTACAGGGACAGAGAGAGAGTCAGAGAGAGGGATAGATAGGGACAGACAGACAGGAATGCAGAGAGATGAGAAGCATCAATAATTACTTTTTCGTTGCCATTGCGACACCATAGTTGTTCATTGCGACACCATAGTTGTTCATTGATTGCTTTCTCACATGTGCCTTGACCGCGAGCCTTCAGCAGACCGAGCAAACCCTTGCTGGAGCCAGCGACCTTGGGTCCAAGCTGGCGAGCTTTTTCTCAAGCCAGATGGGCCTGCACTCAAGCTGGTGAGCTCGGGGTCTCAAACCTGGGTCTTCCGCATCCCAATCCGACGCTCTATCCACTGCGCCACCACCTGGTCAGGCTCCTGCTCTGCCGGGTTTTTAACTGTTTTTGTTCCGGGGTCAAACCCTTTATTGAGGGACTTGATTGGAAGGTCAAAGGGCTGGGAAGACAGTGAGATCTAAAGACTTTAGCAGAGTTGGGAGCTCCTTAGCCTCACAGTAGCTGAAAGCTAGGCATGGAATTTCAACACATATTTTTACGCTATATATTATGTTGTATCTTTTCTTTAAGAGCTATCTTTATCATTTGTAGCAAACCTTATAATAATATTACAACTATTATTAAGCAGTACTTTTCTATGTAAATGGTTGCAATGTGAGCCATAGTCTTTTTAGCCAATGATTTTTCCCCACTTTTTTTTACTATTCTGAGCTATGGCTCTCCAATTATATTTTTTTACATTCTTTTTAATTTAGAAATTAAATTTAATGGAGTGATATTGGTCCATAGGAACACATAGGTTTCAAGTATACATCTCCATAGCCTGTGATTTACTCAATGCATTGTGTGCCCTTCACCCAAATTCAAACCATTTTCCATCACTGTATATTTGGCCTCCTTTATCCCCCTCCCCCAGTTCCCTCCCTGTGGTAACCATGTCACTTTTGTCTGTGTCCATGAGTCTTAGTTTTATATCCCACCTATGTGTAAAATCATATAGTTCTTAGCATTTTCTGATATACTTCTTTCACTTAGCATAATATTCTCAAGGTCCATCCATGTTGTCTCCAATTAAATAATGTCTTTTGAGTGGTGTGTATTGGAGTTTTTGTTGTTGTTGTTGTTCAGGAATGGTTTTGCTGGCATACTTTCCAAGCTCTGATGTTCCAGAGAAATTCTTTCTGTAGCCTTAATATGTGAATGACAACTTAGGTAGATAATCTGCAGACAATAAGATTTCTCTTTTCATGACTTTAGAAATGTGTCTCCTTTATTTTCTGGCATTATAATAAGAAAGAATTATGAGGCCAGTATTATACATTCTTCCCTATAGACAAATGGTTGTTCCCTTGAATTGCTGATAAAATTCTTTCTTTACTCTTGAAGTAAGAAAATATGTATCAGAATATCTCTAGGTGGGTATCCCTGTCCCATATGTATTGGTTTTGTTTAGTACACACAGTCTTGGATCTTTATTTAATGCAGGGACATTATTTTTCCTGCTATACCCTTAAATCATCACTTCTGTTCAAATTGTTCAGTTCTACTGTTCAAAATTCCCAATTTCCTCATTTTTATCTTGTTCTTTTCCTTTTCATTCTGGAACTTCTAAAACTGGTTCATTCATTGCTCAAATGCCTTTCTGCAATTTTCTTATTGTAATGCTGAATTTAATTCTGTAGTCGCTGCATTTTTAACTCCAAAATTGGTTTTCATCTCAATCAACTCTTTTTCTCAATCTTGCATCTTTTTCTCAACTAGATCATTTTTTAAAATGTTAGCTTTTATTTCCTTGATCTCATCTTTTATCTGTTCCATGTTTTTCTGAATAGTTTTTAAAGCCCAAAGCTTTAAAAATTATTTATGGAACCTGTAGTAAATCGTTTTTCCAAAACTGTGTTCTTTGTCTGCTTTTTGAGTGTTATGTTCTCTTCCTTTTATAATACACACTCATAATTCACTGGCTTCTATTTAAAATATTTTTTTCTATTTACTTATGCTTTAACGTAGCAAGGTCTTCTCAGGCTAAGTTTTACTGTAAACATCATTTTTAAAACTGATTCCCTTACTGTGCATATAATTGCTGATAGTATTCTCATTTCAGATCTTAAGATCAACTGTTGTTTGATATTCATGCTACCTAGCCCATATTATGCTGTTTTGAAATCTCTTACTGGGTGGCAATGTATTGCCAGGAGAGGACATCTAGTCTTACCTGTTTATCTTTGTGTGAATGTCAGTGATTCCTGGATAGTCAGACGTTCCTTCTTGTTTTTTACTCACCTGACCCAGTGAATGATAGATTTGTTCAATAAATGCTCAGTTACTGGTTACTCCAATATTCAAAAGAACTCCCAGAATGCACCACAGTACCGGCTCACCCCTTCCAGCTGCCAGCCTGCCCCTCCTAATTATGAAAACTCTGTCACACAGCACTGGGAGTAATTGTAGTTTCAGAATTGATGCAAGAAAACAGTAAGTAATGACAAGGGGTTGGGGGAAACGGTTCTGATTATTCTAGTCATCAGATCTAGGCTGGTTTCCCTTTATCTATTAGTTTCATGTTTCCAAGGAAAGGCTCTGGAGTAGACATGGCTTTACTGAATTCAACTACCACCCTTTTCCTTTCTCCTGCTTTTAAGTGTCCTTGGAAATTTGGCTAAGAGAAATTCTTTCTGTTTCCTGACACATCACTGAGGAATACTTAGAGTTTCAGTTTTATAGCAACTCATTTCTTTACAATTATTTCACAGTAAGTTGGAGGACAAAAAAAATACAATTAATAGATTTTAAAAATAAAAACAATTAATGTAACAATGATCAGTTATTTAGGTTTAACTGGGTTCAGTACTTACCAACTGGCCTTTCATAACATGCTTTTCCATTTGAATTCTTTATTTTGACGTGTGTCTCAGTCTGAGTTGGCCCAAGTACTTAATAGTGTAAATGATACAATAAGGAAAGTTTATGTTTGAGAATCTACTTTTCAAACCCTTACAGATCTAGAATTAGTTCATAGCCAAGCTGGACTAGAAATCAGGTTTCGTATTCCTTGGCCTTTCTTACCAAATTAGCTACTCCATTTATCCCTTAAAAAGAAAAATCCAGCAAAAAGTTATTCTATCAGCTTGTGGTTGTGAGAATTAAGTGAGTTAGGATTTAGCACAACACTTAGTAGAGGTTGATGCCTTTACTATCAATTTTACAAGTGATGAAGCGAGTGTTCAGAGATGGAGATAACTTCCTGGAAGCCACACAGCTGGTGAAGGTAGAGCCAGGGCTAGACATGTGCGGGACTAGGACTCTGTGAGTACAGAGCCGGGGCTCAGCTTTTGCTGAATAGCCACAGAGCCAGCATCTCACTGACCCCTGATTCCTCTTTCTGGTCCTGTTTCCTCTGCTATGCTGGGTATGTTCATTTGAGGAGTACCCAGATTTCAGGGCCCGGCTGCCAAATTAGATTATGTTGCAAACAGTCAGCTGTCTCCCTGGGCTACACCACATACTTAGCAGGCATTTCAACAAAAATTAATTGATGGAAATATATGGCAATCACCCAAAGCTGACAAAAACAACTTTTCCTTGCTGTTAAAAATGAATAGATTCTAAGAGTAAAACGTTGTTTGAGACCTAGAATAAAGACCACCTCTTAGGATCATTTCCATTTTTGCTATTTATCTAATTAAACATGTATTTTATCTTGAAAAATAGCTGTGCTGTTGCTGCCTCTCATTATAGGAAGTCAGACCCTGATAATGCATGTTCTGCCCAGGAAAAAGACAGACAGGAAAAAGCCTGGGAATCTCTCGATATCCACTTTGCCTAATTGAAATTATACTAATTAGGTAGTTAACCAGAATACTGCTTTTGCCATAAATGCCAGGCCTTCACTCAGCTTAGGATGTCAGGGACATTAACCTAAAGTGAACTTGATCCCAGAGTAGAAAGGAATGTTAGAGAACCAACCTGAGTCATAGTTAGAGTCTCAAATTCTTGCTGTCCTCAACTATCTCTATGGTCTTAGATAAATTTTAGAATAGCGAGTCTCCATTTTCTCATACATAATAAAGTTTAGACCTAGCCCATGAGGTTATAATGAGAATTGCACAAAACCATGGGTGTATATGCAAGTTATTTGAGAAATGGCTCTGAACTAAACATTTCCATGGGAACTTGGACTCAGAATGCTCTTGGCTCCGTCTCTCTAGGTAGAAATGCTGTAAATTGCTTCAGTGTTGTGAATGCTTTCTCAATAATGAGAAGTTTTCATTCAGACTTCTTCCATACCTTCCTGATAATGGCAGGAACCAGAACTGACAGAACAAAAGGAAATGCTTAAATGGCTTAACACCCACCTCTTCCTCAATAAATAATATTTGTATATCATGAGAGCAGCACAACCCTGCTTTGGGATGGAGGAGGGGTTCCCACTGATGCTGCTTGTCATGGTCCCGGCCCTGGGTTATTTGGGGATTGTGTTGGGCTATGTATCTGTCCTTCTTTGGCACATTGCCCATGAACAGGTAAGGAACCAGGTGAGTGCCATCCTCCTTGTCAGCTGGATGATAAAAAACCAAAAGATGAGGAATATTTTATAATGTGCAAGGATTCTATGCAATTCAAGCTCCAGTGTCCATAAATTAAGCTTTCCTGGGACACAACCACACTCATTTGTGCACCGTCTATGGCTGCTTCCTTACTAGCTACAATGGCAGAGTTGAGTAGTTGAAATGTAAAGTATTTGTGACATTTATGGCCCATAAAACCTAAAATATTTACTCCCTGACTGTAGTGGGCTGATAGGTGGCCCCCCAAATGCTATGTACTGCCTGATATCTGAACCCTGTGTATGTTACCTTCTTTGGAAACAGTCTTTGTGGATAAAATTAAGGGTCTTGAGATAAGATCATTCTGGATTATTGGGGTGGGCCCCCAACCCAATGATAAGTGTTTATAAAAGAGACAAGGAAAAGACACAGGCATTGAGACGTAGGCCACGTGACAATAAAGGCAGGGGTTGAAATTATGCAGCCACAAGGAAAGGAACCACCAGAGCCACCAGAAGTTGAGAAAAGTAAGTCTAGAGCCTTTGGAGGGAAGATGGCCTTGCTAATACTGGCAAGAGGACCAGAGCCCACAGGACAGCTGGGAGCCTCTGGTCATAGTACAGGATGCACAGGGCCTGCCCTGCAGGTGATGACGGGGAGGGAGAGTGGGAAACCCTGGTCAGAGGCACCAGGCTGGGTGGCTGATGAACTGGCATTTCTTGCTCAGTTATGCTGGGTTTGCTCCTGAATCCCCAGTGTGTTTTGCTTGACTGATTATCTCCCTGTAGCCAAACTTCCTATTAGAATTCTCCCAGGGCTAGTGGCTGCAGCAGTGCAGCCCTCCCTCAAGGCTGCTCAGTCTACAGGGTCTAACTGCTCCCCTGCAGGCCCCTCAGGGGTGTTGTGTGGGGGGTTTCAGGCACTGGATGTTTCTGCCTCAGCCTCAATGGTGTGACCCTGATCTTTTGGATTTGCAGAGAAACCTGGGAGGAAGGCAGTGTGGGGCTCAGCCTTCCTGGGCCCAGCGCTGCTTTGGCCACTAGCGGAGGACACCTGAGGGACCTCGTGCTCTGCACAGCGAGCCTCTCAACTCCTTTTCCATTAACCTATTAACAGGCAGACTCAGCCTTTATTGAAATCCCACAGCAAGGATAGTTCCTTTCCAAGGCTGATTGTTTTTATGTAGCAGGGCTCACCCCAGTTTTTTCTTTGTGCAACACCTTGAATAAAGCTGAAAAGTGCTGACCATAGTCAGTCACTTCCATAAAAAGTTTGGTGAGTGTTTACACATGCTGCCGACCTGGAATTAGCGTGAGCAGGAAGAGAGTATGTGCAGCTAATCAAATTCTTCCACATACAAATTAAAACTGCCTCTTGCATCTTGCTTCCCAGGTTGTCCACCTATATCTTCTGCTCCAATGAGAGTTAGTGGCCACACCAACAAGACCAGGGGATGGGTTGGGTGAATTTCAGGAATCCTACTGTTGCTTCTCCCACAGCATCTCACAACAGCTATACAGATTGAGAGTTTTGTTATGACTCTAAAAATGAATCCTAGATCCTTAGATCTGGAAGACACACAGAACCAGCTAACAACGGTTTTTGACAAATGAGATGAGTGGCACTTGTCCCAGGTGAGTTACCCCATGTCAGTGTCAGGACAAACTCCTCACACAGTCTTTCATGGTGTTCCACTGAGGTATGGACAACTTCAGAGAGTCCTGCTGACTTCTGCTTCTATGCCATGCCAAGGCATTTCTTATTCAATCAAGGTGATTGTGACCATGGTGCCATTCCTGGCCTGCTCTCCTGCTAAGCTTTTGCCTAAAATAACTCTTAGAAGAAGAGGTCTTGGCCTCATCTTTGTTTGAGATTAAGAGTCATTGATCCACATGCTGAGGACAGTGTGGTGTGTGGTCCACTCTCCCAGGGAACATCTGCCACTATCTCCTTAGTAATGAACTACCCAAATGGGAGTAGAGTTGGAGTGATTAGGAGAGTTGTGATCTATGTCTGTTTTTAGTGGAATTCATCAATTGTTTATTAAGTACTAATTGAACACCTACTATGTACCAACTGCTAAGCTTAATGTTTTCAGATTTAGAAGAAATCAAATCTCTGACACTTCCACTCTAGGCCTTTTTACTGACCTGGTAGGCTCTATGCCCCTGTTCAGGGCATACTATTTTGAATATACATTTATCAAGGTTCTTATCTCATTACATTGTGGTTAGGTGCTACCATGCTTCTTTTCTTTACTAAACTCCCAGCTCTTCAAGGGCAACTCAGTGTCATTCATCTCTGTGAACCTTTTCCCTGGCTAAGTGCCTGACATTTAATAGATACTTAACAAATATACTTTGTAGGGATGGATAAAGGAAAGAACAAATGGGCTGAACCCATTGTGATATGACTACTTGATAGTTGTCACTGAAATGTTCCCACTGGGGGTCTGGAGAAATGTCAGCCCTCTGGCCATTTGAGATCCCAACAATAGAGGGCAAGAACAATTGAAATGTCAACTGTTTGGGCCATGGGCCAAGCATCTCAGGATTCTGTTTGGTGGGGGTGCTTTCCAGCTAAGTTCTGGGAAGGAACATTGTGTTTATTTAAGTGTGGGCATCTACTTAAACAGGAAAACATTCTGCCACCTAACATGATTGGAACTGGAGTTCTGCTCTCCATCTGACTGCTGAAACAATGCAGGGCATTGCAAAACATTTCAGATCAGTTGGCACCCTGGCGGCTGAGTTTGCATCAGGGCAGAAGTACACAGCAGATCATGTTTCTGTGCGAACAAGTCTGCAGCATCTGCCTTGGGATGTTACACTGGGATGATGGAGGCGGGAATGGGAAATATTTCATGGCCATTATCTCAGCGCCCTCCTCTTTAATACATTTCATGTTAAAATAGTTCCTGGAAGGTCCCCAGAGCTAAAAATAACTCCAGCTGTTTGTATAGTGGTTTATAGTCTGTAAAATAGTTCACAGTCATTATCACACTTTTTCAGGCCTATGCAACTCCACTTTATAGATAAGAAAACTGAGACTCATTTTGGTCTGGTGACTTCTTCTACAGTAACTGGTAGATTTCATCTGTCCTCACCGTGGTTATTAACATCATCAGAACTTCAGCAATCCTCATCTTTACTTTGGCACTCCTCAGTTCCACAGAAAATATTTTTGCCATTGTAACCAGCCACCTCCTCGAAGACAAATGTGTGGACTCTTCCATTTTCATCTTGCCTGACCCTTCTGTAACAAAAGATCAGGTGGACCTCTGCCTACTTCTTAAGGCTATCTTCTTTGGTTTCTAGGATGCTGCTGCTTTCTGATTTTCCTCCTTTGATTAAAACTATACCTTTCCGATCTCATTTACTGGCTCTCTGTTGCTGTGCCCTTTATGCATGTTGGTGTTCTCCAGGATTGATCGTGGCCCCTTTTTTCTTTGCACTCCACACCATCCTAGAGAATCTCATCCATGTTCATGGCTCCAACCCTGAGCTCTACAGTGGTAACTCCACAATCTCTGTTGCCAACCAAGCTCTCCCATCTGAATTCAGAATAGATATCCTATCTGCTTCCTGCATCTCTGCATGGTGAAGTGCAATGAGAGTTTTAAATTCCCACACAGGTTGTTCTAACATTGCGGTATTGAATATGCCCATTCAGCAGGATATAATGTTCTTCACTTATTCAAGTTTTCACTATTTCTTTCAGTGAAGGAATATTTCATAGTTTTCTTCATGTAGATACTACACAATTCAATGGGCATATATATCTAAGTATACACTTTTATGACCTTTGTAATATGATCTTTTTTCATTATGTGTAGACATAGCTATGCTGTTATATAGAAAAGCTATTGATTTTTACCATTTATTTTAAAAGCATCTTCTGAAATCCCTAATTAGTTTTACCTGTTTTTCAGTTGCTTATTTTGAGGTTGGTAGATAGGCTATCATCTTCATGAAATGATATTTTTCTCTTTACACTATTTAAGCCTTTTATTCACTTTTCTTTATTGCATTGGCTAGCATGACTAGAAAAATATACCACTGGTAATAATGGTCATTAGATACTCTTATTTTTTATCTAGTTTAAATTCCTTTCACTGTTAAATTAAATATGCTTCATTTTATTAATAGCATATCATCCTATATCTATTTTATATTAGTAGAAGATGTTTGATTTTTATAAAATGTCTTTTAATTCATCAAAGAAATGATTATAAAATTTTATCTTTTAATCTATTCATATGATAAATGATAGAATTCCTAATATTGAATTTTCCTTGCAGTAATTTTTTTCTAGGAAGGACTCACTTAATTTAAGAACTTAAAATTTAATTCAGTTCAGGGGACTATATTCCAAATTTATTAATTACTATATTCCAAATTTATTAATTAGTAGTTTCTCCTTTTAGAATTAGTAGCATACTATATTTTATCTTTTAAATCTACCTCCTCATATTTCTTACATTTTTATTTTTTATATTTGTCTTTTGCTTCTGTGATTTTGGAAAATTTCTCTAACCTTTGAATCAGTATTATGATTTTATTTAAATGAGAGGAGGAGAGATAGTGAGACACACTCCTGCATGCACCCCAACCAGGATCTACCCAGCAACCCCTGTCTAGGGCTGATGCTGGAATCAACCGAGCTATTCTCAGTGCCGGGAGTGGATGCTCGAACCAATCGAGCCACTGGCTGCAAGAGGGAAAGAGGGAGAAAAGAGGAAGAAGGAGGGAGAGAGAAGCAGATGGCCACTTCTCATGTGTCTCCTGACAAGGGATTGAACCCAGGATATCCACACACTGGGCTGACACTCTATCCACTGAACCAACCGGCCAGGGTCTGTTATGATTTTCTATACTATCTAATCTGTTAATCACTACTACAACTTAGAAACAGAAATTTTTAATTTAAAATTTGAACTTACAAGTTTATAAATTTATGTTTAATTTTTTTTAATGTTTAAGAACAATATTTCCTGATGTCAGACTGTTGCTGCTAGATAGGGTGGGTACCTGTTGGGCAGATAAAATATATTATGCTCACTTTGTTAAAGATGGCGCTGCCCACATGGAAGCCCGTCGCCCAGGTGATAATATTAGTTTTTCTTCTTGCTTGGGATGGGTGTGATTATATTAATGTGTATTGGGGAGGGCTTTCTTACCAAAAGGTTTTAAAAGAAGAGATCACGTTGTTCTGGGAAAGAGTGATTACGTTCTAGGAGAAGCCCATGCAAGATGAGAGCAGAGAAGGGCCACGTGGAGGGGAGGAGAAGCAGCCAAGATGGCGGAGTGCTGAAGGAGAGGCCAGTTTGTGCAGAGAGAAGGAGATGGGGAACAGAGGTGAATAAGGCTTGTGAGCTAGAAACCTTTGATTCTAGGAAACTCGGATAAGTCAGTGCCTTTGAGAGCCCTGAATGAAAAGGAAAGTGTTTTCCCACTGTGTGTATTTCTTGCCCGCTGGGTGCAAGGTAAGATTAAAGCTAATGGCCCATCAGTTCTTGGCTTTGTTGTTTCATTACTGTCTGTCCGAATCAAATGTGAACCTGCATGGGCCAGGTAGCTGTGATGATGGCCATGGCTACTGGCTATACAGTACCCAAATCTTAAGTCTTATTGAAAATATGAATCAATTTTGCTTTGTTTGGTTTTAATCTTCCTTTTTGGAGTTAACTTTATCCTGAGAACATTTGCTCTGATTCTTTCAGATGTATTCCCTTCTTTCAAACTGCTGAATCATTTCATATATCTGGTGATTCTTCTGTTTGCCCAACTTTCCTGAGAAAGTCCTATTTAGGATTGTAAGTTTCAATGGGTTGTGTCAAAGATCATGGGAATGCTTATTCAAATCTTAAGTCCAAGTGAAAGATAAAGTGAAAGGTCCGCAGCTTTAGTTTGTAGTAGTACAGTTGGCTGTGAGCATTGGGACACAGCTGCAGGGAGAATCTCATGTTGGGCTGAAGGATCCCTTTCATAGTGAAGTCTACGGTTATCTCAGAGCCTCCCAGGCTATGCCCACACTTTAATTATCATATCTCTCAAGACCAGGAGGACTCCATCTATCAGCTTTCACTGTATTTCCTGAAAACTTATAAGAAACCATGACTCTTGTCCCATTAGTGATCCCGTGGAATCCTGGTCCTGGTGCTCAAAGCTAAAAATATTTGAGACAAGTTAGAATTCTCTTCAGCTATAGAAACTAGGAAAGTAATTATGACCAAAGGCAGTCCCATGGCAGGGACTTCTTTGCTAACCAGATGGGGAATTGCTCCCTTCTCTTGTTGTCATAGGTACTGGCATTAGAATACTCCTTTGCCACTTTACCCATGGCCTCCTATGTTGCAAGACCTCCAAGCTTGGAAGTTACAGGGGTTGTACTATGTACCCCATCCACTCACTGCCTGGATCAACTTCTCCTTCACATGCACAGAATTGGGAGCATTGCACATTTTTACAGTATACTAGGCAGCATGATGTTGTAAGTGCTTGGTCTCTAGAGCCAGACTCCTTGGGTTCAAATGCTAACTTTCCAACTAGCTGCAGGACTGGTGGACCTAGTTACCTTCTCTGTGCCCTAAGGACAGTAATAGCCCATCAGCGTGGATAATGACAGCCCCTTCCTTATGGAGCACCATAACGCTAAGCAATCCAGACAATGCATATACATAGCAGCCCTAGTCAATGTTAAGTAGCCCGTCATGTTAGCACTTTGGGTTCAAAGAAGTCATCCTTCTCTGATTGCCTTCTTTTTTATATTTCTTTGCATGTTTCCATGGAAATTTTAAAAAGAGAAGAGTTAAATATGTAGGCTAAAATTTCCATCACATTCTAGAAATTCTAAAGTAATCTTTCTGAAAAGTTAAAAATTTCACTCCTCGATTTAAATCTTTGAATGGTTGTTCATATGAAAGATGGTAAAATTAAAACTCATCATTGGGGTCCTGACCAGTTTGCTCAGTGGACAGAGCATCAGCCCTGCATATGGATGCCCTGGGTTCAATTCCCAGTCAGGGCACACAGAAGAAGCAACCATTTGCTTCTCTCTTCCTCTTTCTCCCCTTTTTCTTTCTCTTCCCCTCCTGCAGCCATTGGCTCAACTGGTTCCAGTGTCAGCCTCGGGTGCTAAAAATAGCTTGGTTGATTTGAGCATTGGCCCCAGACAGGGGTTGACAGTTGCTTTCCCATCAGGGCACATGTGGGAGTCTGTCTTACTATCTCCCCTTCTCTTACTTAAACGAACTGCAGAGAACAGCTTGGCAATGAGTGTGCATGAAAGGAAGGTGCTGCAGGATTTAAGAAAAACACATAACAGGCTACATAAAGAAAAGATGGGTATAAGGGAACTCCCAGCCTCTAGGACTTTGAGCCCAGATCTCTGCAGCCTCATCATATTTATTTGTTTCTTTAATCAGCAAGCAAGTTAGCAGAGCATGGGCTCAGGAACAGAGAAAGATGATTAACTAAAACCTTGCAGATATGCGGGAAATGGCTATAAGGTTCAGAATCTTCCATTAAACAATCTTATCTGTGCTTGCTGAGGTAGCGTTCTGCCCTCACAGGACTTAGCATTCCAAAGTCCACACATAAGACTTGTTTCAGGACAGCATTCTAATCTCCAGTCATTTCCCTACACAAACAAAGAAACAAACAAACAGAAAACTCATTGTTGGGGTCAGCAAGGCCACCTGGGATCTAGCCCAACTGCTGCATTAGTAATGTATCTCTCTGGTAAACATAAGTCTTCTCTTGTTAGGTCCTCCTATCTGATTAGCCTGCCCTTCCACTAATTACTGGTTAACCTGCCCTCCTCTCTAGTTAACTTACCCTTCCCTCTGGTTAGCATGTCCTCCTCTCTGGTTAACTCACCCATCCCTCTGGTTAGTGTGCCCTCTTTCTAATAGAACACAAATTTCTTTCAAATAGTTACCATCTTATCTGTCTTATTTCCCCAGCCTCTTACACAGTTCTAGGTACTCAAAAATATGTTGCATGAATGAACGAATAACTAAATTACCTCTTTCTCAAATGTTTCAGCCTTCAGTCTCTTAGGTGTTTCTGTGCTTTATTATTTATTGTTTTTGTCCACCTCACTTGACTTTCAGGGACTTAATCAAGGCACTTTTAAGTGAAGGGAGAACCATTGTTTCTTGTTTGGCAAACATACACCAGACTTGTTTGCCAAACTTACTGTAAACCTTCTTAAGAAAGGAAGCCCAGAAGATCAGAAGGCCTATTGTGTAACAGCCTTCTCAAACTTCACTAGTTGGCAACTTCTAGCTGGGCACAGGGATTGGCATGAGGAGTTAAAAAAAAAAAGAATACCCAGAAAGCATGAGCCAGTATCTTCAGTGGATTTAGTGGTGTACTAGACAGGACGTGGGAACAGGCTGGGGACGCAGGGACTGGGCTCACTCCCCTCCACCAGCCTCCACTGGCTGAATTATGTTAAGCCAGTCGTTAACCATTTTGAACCTCAGTGTCCTCATCCATAAAAGAGGAATGGAAATAGATTGTCACAAGGTTGTTATAAAAATAAAATGAAATAGTATATGTAAAACATATCATGTATCTTGCAAAAATAGTGCGAGAAATGTTCCCTCTTTCCCTTCTGTTTTATCTTGGGCTGTGAAAAAGTGCAGAAAAATGAATAGCAGCCAAAGGCCGGGGAGGGAACTCTCAAGGTTGGGTTAGGGAAGAAGTTGGGTGGAGGCTGCAGGAAACCAGAGTCCAGTCTAGCAAGCCGACCCCATTTCTAGGCATGAGAAATAGACCACTGAGATAGACCAAGCAAGCCGCTTTCTCAGGATATCTAAGAGTCCTCATGGGGTTGCTGGAACAGAAAGTGGCACATTTCCAGCACATATCAGTGCGTTTTGGGGAAAGGAACAAACCTCATTCATCTGTGTAATCCTCCTTTCTAATAGAGTACCTGATAGATAAGACTACCGATACATATTTGTAAATTGAACAATGAGAGGGCAAACTTACAACTTGACACTGTCTCTCCTTTGTTCCTTCCTAGTTCCTCTATTCATCAGGCTATGTCAAATGGGAATAAGTTGATGTTTACTGAGGAGCCTACAGCCCACTTTGTCCATACCTGTGCATCGTCAAACAGAGCTCTGTGTCTTCTGCTGTTCTTCAAGGTGCCCCGTCCACCAGCTTCCCCCAGATGATGACTTTGAGCTTTCTACTCTCAGATCAAATCATGAGTGGTGCAAAGGGAGATGGGAGAGGTAGAGAGAGCCAACGAGATAAAAGTGAGCTGCTCAATGAGACCCTCCTGTGATTTCTAAATCCCTAGTCTCACTAGACTCACCAACTCATATGGAAAACAGTGAAGATTGAGTTTTGCATCTAAATAACAGGGTGGGGGCAGAGATAGTCTGTGCATTTAGGAACTAGTCACAATAGGAACCATGAAAAGAAAGACTATGAGAATTCTCACATATCATGAATATGGCTTTGGACTTTACCAAGATTACAAAACTGAGAGTTTCAGTCAAATTAATCTGGACCACTGAAGGGCAAAACATCTCAAGTGCACATCTGCATCCTCTGAACCTGGCATCATTCTAGACACCACAATTAACGTGCGGCCAGGTCCCTGTCCTTAAGGAACCTACTGTCTCATTGAACAGGCAAGACATAAAGCCATTGGGCAGAATGCATTTTAGTCTCAGTAGAGTGGCAGAGGTGATTAGAGAAAGGACTTCAAGAGGGCTTCATACAGGTTCATCCTGAGTTGAGTCTTAGGAGGGAGATGACAGGAGTTGGTTTAGGAGATGTGGAAACAGCCTTTTCAAGAGCTTCCTGCCAGAATCGTCTAAAACAGACCAGCCAGGAAGTATCCAAAAAGGTAAAAGCATCTCGGCTCACTGCTCATTTAAAGCACATGCTTCACATATTCTGCCTGTGTGAACTTGGAAGCCAAATCTAGCTTCCTTTCTATAATGACTTTCAAAATCATTTCTCCAGGTGGGCATTTACCTGCTTTTCGTTCTTTTTCTAAAACAAAACAAACAACAACAAAACAAAACCTTTATGCCACTTCTGGCCTTCGACATTTTCATTTGCCTGTGGCCTTTCTGAGTTTAGCATGAGTAGGAGAAAGGCATGCACATGCTACCCACCCAGCCCCTGCTCCTAATAAACAGTGTCCACATGCAAATAAGAGAAGTCAGCTCCTCTGAGAAATCCAAGGTTGTAACTTGCAAAGGCTAATAGGTGAAATGGAGTATTTTCATTTCCACTGTGGCCAGAAAAGGTAGAGGTAATCATACTGTCAGAAAATGACTGCTCCATATGATGACACTTCAATTTCCATTTTAATGGAAACATGTTGATTTAAAAGGACTAAAAGCAGATTTCTGAATTATATGTCTTCTCTCCCCATTAACAACCTGGATGCGCATCTTGAATTAATGGGCTCCGTTTTTATTCTTGTTTTGCTGGTGGTCATTGATGGAGCTGTTGTTGCGGTACCTGATGTCTAATCTCACTAAGTGCTTAACACTTCACCTCACTGTTTCCCCCTCCTGAATGGGATGTTGGTATCTTGGTTGTGTCTCAAATAAACTTACAATTCAGGTTTTTATTTCTCCCCCAATGGAGCCTCTCAAATCCCTTATCTTCAGCTCAACAGGAAGGAGATTACTTTGTTCCCAGACTCTTGAATGCTGATGATTTATGTGTTTATATATGAGGGAAAGAAAGCTCTGAAACAGTCGATTTCATAGACAATAGTCTCCATTTCTCTATGGGGGTCCCAGAGTGGCTGCAGTGTGTAGAAAGACACTGCTTTCCACAACTTCATGGAGCAGGGAGGGGTTCCACCAAGCTCGTAGATCAGACTCAGCTGACCAGACCCCTAGTTATATTTTGTAGGCACAGCCTGGAACAAGGATGCTGTTCTCGTCTTAGTAGAAAAATTACGAACGCTGAAGTCAGGCAGCCCAGACTTGAATCCTGCCAGTACTCTAATGCCAGCCAAATAGGCTTATTGAGACACCTGCCCTGCCACCAGCAGTGTGACCTGGGGCAGATCATTACTTTCTGACTCAGTTTCTTTATGGGTAAACTATGGGTGATAATAGCTGGGTGAGGGAGCAGTTTATAGGAAATAAAAGCCATGAAGGATATATCATGATGCCTGCACAGCCCCATTTGTTAAGTATCCTGTACTAACCGCTTAAACAAATGTTAATTTTATTTCCCTTTTCTTCAGAAAGCTAAATTAATTTAACTGTTCAGTACCAGGGTAGACAAACTATGGGCAATGCCCCAAATCTGTCCAGCATCCTGTTCTTTTTTTAATTCATTAATTTTAGAGAGAGAGAAAAGAAGGGGGAAAGAGAAAGAAACAGGGAAAGAGAGAAAAAGAGAGAGAAGTATAGGTTTGTTGTTCCACTTATTTATGTATTCACTGATTGATTCTTGTATGTGCCATGACTAGGGCTCAAACCTGCATCCTTGGTGTATCGGGATGACACTCTAACCAACTGAGCTACCCAGTCATGGCAGCCACCTGTTCTTATAAATAAAGTTTCAGTGGGACAAAACTATGCACATGCATTACATGCTGCTGGGGCTGCCCTCTATGAGGGCAGAGTTGAATAGTTGTAATAAAGATCATATGGTCCACAAAGTTAGAAGTATGTACTGTGTGGCCCATTAAGAAAAAGTTTGCCCACCCCTACATTAGCAGAGGAGCTATGTTTAAATATTTCAGTTCTGGCTGTAGTGTTTATTAAGTGTCAAATATTGAACAGGAAGTCAGCTTTCTGAGCCAAAATCTCCTCTATTAGATGAGAAAAATGTTAGCAGCCTCAAAGGGCTGGCCTAGGCATAAAGCAATAGAAAATATATAAAGTGTATTAGTACTGTGCCTGGTTCTTCCTGTTCCCCTTGTAATTGGTAAATGAAAAGAAAGTCATTCTTTTGGGGCAAGAAGGTTTTTTAAAAGTGATCTGCTTCGAGAGGAGAAGATGGCGATGGAGTAGGCGGACATACCAACTTCCAACTCCCAGAACCAAAGTGGATTATAACTCAATTTTAAGAACCATCATCTGGATAAAACAACTTTGAACTAAACTAAGTGGACTCTTCAACCAAGGAACACTGCAGAAGCCACATTGAGACTGGTAGGAATAGCGAAAACGCGAAGAGGGCTGCCCAGCTCCCCGGAGCAAACAGCAGCCCGGAGAGACCCGCGTGGCGGGAGAAGAGTTTGGCAGAGAGGGAGGGACCTGGGTCCCAGGAACCAAGCCCCAGACTGCAGTCCCAGAGCCTAGAAGAGGCATATGGACAGTATTGAGCTGTGAAGCAAGTGAGGATACTGTTTGTGAAAAAGAGAGAGTTTTCTCAGACCCAAGAATCTTTTCAAAGGGACAGCGCAGAAACCCTCTCTCACAACCACGCACCCAGGGCTCCGGGGAACGGGGACAGAGGAGAGGAACAGAGCAGCGGGAACAGAGAGTGGACTGAAGGCACGAGGACACTCTGAGGGACAGCCATCCTGACCCCTGGGCTAAGTCATTTCCCTTATCGAAAACAAATATTTCCCCTGGAACTAGCAATACCAGCAAAGGGAGACAGGACACTAGCCAAACAAGCTCTCCCGCGGCAATTAGAGCAGAGCTGCTTAGAGGGAGGGAGCTCCCAAACCTACAGTGTGGAGACTTAAGGCACTGCTATCTCTCTGAGAGTTGCTGAAGGGTTTGGGGTGGCAGGATGCTGAAAAGCGGTCCTGTCGGTGTGGGCAGAGGAACAACCGATGAGAGCTCAGTCTAGCCCAGCAGGGGCGGAGGGGACGGGCGAAAGTGGTCTGGCAGCTGCGGGCCGCCTGTGACACCACTTGTGGGGAAAAATACGGGCAGAGATCGGCTCTGCGACTCTGCGCAAGCCGGCCCTGACCACGGGGATGGGGCTAGGACCAGGGACAGGCAAGGGGCTCACGGCTGAGCTCACGCTGCCAACCCTGCCCGGACGGATAAACCACGGTGGTTTGAAATCCTTTGTGCGCGAGAGCTGGCTTTCGCGACTGAGCTCACGTTACTAGCCCCGCCCGGCCAGAGAAATCCCAGCAGCTGGCCACCCTACCTGCGCGAGCTGGCGCCGAACGTGGGGGCCGGGTAGAGTCCTGATCGATCGGAAGCTAGCAGCTGAGCTAACGCCAGCAAACACGCCCAGCCCAATAAACCGCAGTTTGCGACCCTACGCAGGAGGAACCCGACCTCGAGGGCGGGGCTAAATTCTGAACGGGCAAAAGCTCACAGCTGAGACCACGTCAAAAGCCCTGCCCAACCGGCAAAACTGTGGCGAGCAGGCTTTGACTGCGGGGGCTGGGCGTAAGCCTTCTGGAAAAAGGCTGGTTCCGCAGCTGAGCAAAGGTGCTCACCTCTGCCCTTGGTACTAAGGCTTCTGGCTTGAGTGACAGCCCCTCCCACGGAGGAGAGGTGGAAATCACAGCAACAGCCGCAGTAGGCTGTCGTTAGCAATGCCCATACCCAACCACCCTAGGCAGCAGCAGAGGGGGTAGCAGGCCTGCAGACAGACCACACCTAGAGAACACAAAGGAAACACCTACTGGACTTCAGTGCCCACAACTTGCCTATACACAGATAAAATGGGGAGGCAGAGGAATGCAAACCAAATGAATCAAGAGAAATCCCCAGAGAAGGACCTGAATGAACCAGATATAACCAAACTACCAGAAACAGAATTTATAATAATGATAGTTAGGATGTTTAAAGAAATTAGAGAAACAATGGATAGTCACTATGAACACCTAAATAAAGAGATAACAAGTATAAAGAACGAAATAGAAATAATAAAAAAGAATCAAACAGAAATGACAAATACAGTATCAGAACTGAAGACCACAATGGAAGGAATTAAAAGCAGGATGAATCATGCTGAGGATCGAATCAGCAAGTTAGAGGACACAATAAACAAAGGCACAGAAGCAGAGAAGAAAAAGGAAAGGAGACTCAAAAAATGTGAGGAAACTCTAAGGGAGCTCTGTGACAACATGAAGAGAAACAACATTTGCATCATAGGGGTGCCTGAAGAAGAGGAAAGAGGACAGAAAATGGAAACTTTGTTCAATCAAATCATAGCAGAAAACTTCCCTAAATTAAGGCGGGGAAACATTCCACACGTTCAAGAAGCACACAAAACTTCATTAAAGAGAAACCCAAAAAGATATACACCAAGACACATCATAGTCAAAATAACAAAGCTAATGGATAAAGAAAAAATCTTAAAAGCTGCCAGAGAAAAAAAGGCTATCACCTACAAAGAGCCCGCATAAGGATGACATCGGACTTCTCAACAGAAACACTTGAGGCCAGAAGGGAATGGCAAGATATAATCAAAGTAATGCAGAACAAGAACCTACAACCTCTATCCAGCAAGGCTAACGTTTAAAATTGAAGGAGAAATAAAGAGCTTTCCAGAAAAAGAAAGCCTCAAGGAATTCATTAAAACGAAACCAATTCTGGAAGAGATACTACGGGGCCTGTTGTGAACAGTTCAAAGGGAGGAAAGAATATAGCAAAAGAAGAATACAGCTTTAAAGAATAAAATGGCAATAAACAACTACATATCAATAATAACCTTAAATGTAAATGGATTAAATGATCCAATCAAAAGACATAGGTTAGCTGCATGGATAAAGAAACAGGATCCATACATATGCTGCCTACAAGAGACACACCTTAAAACAAAAGATGCACATAGACTGAAGGTAAAAGGATGGAAAAAAATATTTCATGCAAATGGAAATGAAAAAAAAGCCGGGATAGCAGTACTTATAGCTGACAAAATGGACTTTAAAACAAAGGCTATAGTAGGAGATAAAGAAGGACACTACATAATGATAAAAGGAACAATTCAACAGGAAGATATAACTATTATAAATATCTACGCACCAAATATAGGAGTCCCGACATACATAAAGCAGACTTTGATGGACATAATGGGTGAGATTAACAGCAATACTATCATAGTAGGGGATTTCACCCCACTAACAACACTGGATAGATCCTCAAGAAAGAAAATCAATAAAGAAACAGCAGACTTAAAGAAGACACTAGATCAACTTGATTTAATAGATATCTTCAGAACTTTTCATCCTAAAGCAATAGAATATACATTCTTCTCAAGCGCTCATGGTACCTTTTCTAGGATAGACCACATCTTAGGACACAAAAATGGTCTCAATAAATTTAAGAAGATTGAAATCATATCAAGCATTTTCTCTGATCACAATGCCATGAAACTAGAAATTAACCACAAAAGAAAAACTGAAAAATTACGAAACACTTGGAAACTAAATAGCATGATATTAAATAATGAATGGATTAACAATGAGATCAAAGAAGAAATAAAAAAGTTTCTAGAAACAAATGATAATGAGCATACATCAACACAAAATTTATGGGACACAACAAAAGCAGTACTGAGAGCGAAGTTCATTGCACTACAGACACATCATAGGAAGCTAGAAAAAGCTCAAATAAGCAACCTGACCCTGCAGCTAAAAGAACTAGAAAAACAACAACAAATAAAACCCAGGACAAGTAGAAGGAAGGAAATAATAAAGATCAGAGCAGAAATAAATGACATAGAGTCTAAGGAAACAATACAGAGGATCAATGAAACCAGAAGCTGGTTCTTTGAAAAGGTAAACAAGATTGATGAACCTTTAACTAGACTCACCAAGAAAAAAAGAGAGAGCTTTCAAATAAATATAATTAAAAAGGACAGTGGAGAAATAACAACTGATACAACAGAAATACAAAGCATTGTAAGAAAATACTATGAAGAATTCTATGCCAAAAAATTAGATAATCTAGATATAATGGACAAATTTCTTGAATCATATAAACTTCCAAAAATCAATCTGGAAGAATCAGAACACCTAAAGAGACCAATTACAGCAAATGAGATCGAAACAGTTATCAAAAAACTTCCAAGAAAGAAAAGTCCTGGGCCTGATGGCTTCACAAGTGAATTCTATCAAAAATTCAAAGAAGAACTAACTCCTATCCTCCTCAAGCTATTTCTAAAAATTCAAGAGGAAGGAAGACTTCCAAACTCCTTTAATGAGGCGAGCATAATTCTGATCCCAAAACCGGGTAAAGACAACACAAAGAAAGAAAATTATAGGCCCATATCCCTGATGAATTTAGACGCTAAAATTTTCAACAAAATATTAGCCAACCGGATCCAGCAATATATGAAAAAAAATCATAAACCACGATCAAGTGGGATTTATTCTGGAGAGGCAAAGCTGGTTTAATATTCGCAAATCAATCAATGTGATTCATCACATAAACAAAAGGAAGGACAAAAATCACATGATAATTTCAATACATGCAGAAAAAGCATTTGATAAAATCCAGCACCCATTCATGCTCAAAACTCTCAGTAAAGTGGAAATACAGGGATCAGTCCTTAACATGATAAAGGCCATCTACGACAAACCCATAGTAGACATCATACTAAATGGACAAAAATGAAAAGCAATCCCCTTAAGATCAGGAACCAGGCAGGGTTGCCCACTTTCACCACTCTTATTCAACATAATTCTGGAAGTCCTAGCTATAGCAATCAGACAAGAATAAGAAATAAAAGGCATCCAAATTGGAAAAGAAGAAGTAAAACTGTTACTATTTGCAGATGATATGATATTGTATATAGAAAACCCTAAAGTCTCAGTCAAAAAACTACTGGACCTGATAAATGAATTCAGCAAGGTGGCAGGATATAAAATTAATACGCAGAAATCAGAGGCATTTCTGTATACAAACAATGAACTGTCAGAGAAAGAACTTCAGGAAACAATCCCCTTCACTATTGCAGCCAAAAAAATAAAATACCTAGGAGTAAATTTAACCAAGGAGGTTAAGGACTTGTACTCAGAAAATTATAAAACATTGATAAAGGAAATCAAGGAAGATACAAACAAGTGGAAGCATATACCGTACTCATGGCTAGGAAGAATAAACATCATTAAAATGTCTATACTACCCAAAGCAATTTATAAATTCAATGCAATACCAATTAAAATACCAATGACATACTTCAAAGATATAGAAAACATATTCCAAAAATTTATATGGAACCAAAAAAGAACACGAATAGCCTCAGCAATCCTAAAAAGAAAAAATAAAGCAGGAGGTATCACTCTTCCGGATATCAAGGGCTACTACAAGGCCATTATACTCAAGACAGCTTGGTACTGGCATAGGAACAGACACATTGATCAATGGAACAGAACAGAGAACCCAGAAATAAACCCACCGCTTTATGGACAACTGATATTTGACAAAGGAGGAAAGAACATACAATGGAGTAAAGACAGCCTCTTTAACAAATGGTGTTGGGAAAATTGGACATCTACCTGCAAAAGAATGAAACTAGACCATCAACTTACACCATTCCCAAAATAAATTCTAAATGGATAAAAGACTTAAACATAAACTGTGAAACTCTAAGCATCTTAGAAGAAAACATAGGCAGCAAGCTTTCCGACATCTGTAGCAGCAATATATTTGCTGATTTATCTCCATCGGCAAATGAAATAAAAGGCAAGATAAACAAATGGGACTATATCAAACTAAGAAGTTTTTGCACAGCTAAAGACTATAAGAACAGAATAAAAAGACAGACCACACAATGGGAGAACATATTCGACAGCACATCAGATAAGGGGTTAATAACCAAAATTTATAAAGAACTTATAAAACTCAACACCAGGAAGACAAACAATCCAATCAAAAAATGGGCAAAAGAAATGAATAGAAATTTCTCCAAAGAGGATATACAGATGGCCAATAGGCATAGGAAAAAATGCTCAACATCACTAATTATTAGAGAAATGCAAATTAAAACCACAATGAGGTATCACCTCACACCAGTCAGAATGGCACTCATCAGCAAAACAACACAGAATAAGTGCTGGCGAGGATGCGGAGAAAAGGGAACCCTTCTGCACTGCTGGTGGGAATGCAGTCTGGTGCAGCCACTGTGGAAAACAGTATGGAGATTCCTCAAAAAATTAAAAATCGAACTGCCTTTTTACCCGGCTACCCCACTTTTAGGAATATACCGTAAGAACACCATAGCACTGTTTGAAAAGAAGAAATGCGCCCCCATGTTCGTGGCAGCATTGTTCACAATAGCGAAGATCTGGAACCAGCCCAAGTTTCCGTCAGAAGACGAGTGGATTAAAAAGCCTTGGTACATATATACTATGGAATACTACTCGGCCATAAGAAATGATGACATCGGATCATTTACAACAAAATGGTGGTACCTTGATAACATTATACGAAGTGAAATAAGTAAATCAGAAAAAAAAATACTAAGAACAGCATGATTTCATACATAGGTGGGACATAAAAGTGAGACTAGGAGACATGGACAAGAGAGTGGTTGTTACGGGGTGGGGGGAAGGAAGCGAGGGTGGGATAGGGAGAAGGGTAGGGGCACAAGGAAAACCAGATAGAAGGTGACAGAGGACAATTTGACAATTGAATGATAAGATAATCTGGAGATGTTTTCATTGTACATATGTACCCTGATTTATTGGTGTCACCACATTAAAGTTAATAAAAGAAAAATGAATAAATTAAAAAAAAAAAAAGTGATCTGCTTCAGTCTGGGAGCTCTTCAAAAATACCGATTTCGCCTGACCTGTGGTGGTGCAGTGGATAAAGTGTCGACCTGGGAACACTGAGGTCACCAGTTCAAAACCCTACACTGGTCTGGTCAAGGCACATATGGGAGTTGATGCTTCCAGCTCCTCCCCTCTTTCTCTCTCTCTCTCTCTCTCACTCTGTGTCTCCTCTCTAAAATTAATAAAATAAAAAAAATAAATTAAAAAAAATACTGATTTCTGGGCCTCTTCCGGGAAACTCCAATTTGGTAGGTCTAGAGAGGAACAATGGTATTTGCCTTTTGTTGACAGTTCCTGAGATAACTGACAGCCAGCCCGGTATGGGAAGCAGTGATCTAGTCCACAGATAACACTTTACAGGAAAGGAAGCCGGTCAGTGAGTACTGAGCCATAGCAGCCCCCTGGTCCCAGACCAGAAGCAGCCATAGTGGCATGGAGAGCATAGACAGCCTGTTTTCTGCTTATTTCCTCCATGCTGTTCCTTCTTCCTCTGGTAGACTCTACCCTCTCCGCTACATCACTCTTCACCTTTAGGACTCAGCTCAAATGTCACTTCCTCAGACACTCTTTCCCTGTCTCCCAAGGCTGTCCTGATCCCCTTGTTACATAATCTTATGGTCCTTCTTCATAGCACTGACCACGGCTGTAATTGGACACTTATTTGTAGGTTTAGTTGATTACCATCCATCACCCTCATAAGAACAGAGTTCCCTGAAATCAAGAGTGGTATTTATGATCTCTGCCCCTACATTCCAGCCGCTCCCGTAGTTCCTGGCTCTGATAGGCAATGAGTAAGTATTAAGATGAAATAATGATTTCCAGGCTGCCATTCTGTGATGGGTCAGAACCACAAAAGTGGACAGTGGAGACAGCTCAGGAGAGGCAGATTTCCCACCCTTTGACGTGATTACAACCATAAGAAGTTTGCCAAAGTGTATAGTTGTGTGGTACGGTCCAAGCTTTCGGAGAACACGTCACATCAACTGGTTGGCACTCCCACCTGCCTGGGATGGGGCTGTTCAAGCACCCCCTCAATTTTGAGTGAACAAAATGGAGCACCTTTTCATGGGCAAAAGACCATTCCAGCCCTGTAGCCTATTCTGTGTGAGTAATGATCACCTTCCCTGGGAAGAAGGCAAGCATTCAGACTAGGTAGCTTCAGCCATGGGTAGGAAGGAAACATTTCAGTAAGCTTGTTCCCTCATTGCTTTGCCCAAGGCGGACTGTCTTAGCACCAGCACCTGGCACATAGAAGGTGTTTCAAAGAAATAAATGCTGATGTTAAAGTCTGTGACTAAATCATTCCCATCCCTGTCTGAACTGGGAAGGGCTCTGCATACCCCTTCCAAAGCATGGGACTTGGAGTCAGAGAAAACTAATGGTTAGGGGTTTTCTTTATTCTTTAACTTCTGTGAGCCCCAATTTTCTCACTTGTTGTCAAGGGATTATATGATGTTGAATATGTTCATCTTTCCCAATACACCTCTCTGCTGGTGTTCAGAGTCAGAGCCATTTTATTTAAAGCTACAGGGTTGTCTTCCATGGACATATGTCCTGAGCAGCACTGATGAAACCTGCTGTTGTATACTCAATATTCTGCAGTATCTTATCTCAAAACCCCCTTCTTGAACAAACATATTAAAGATCTAGGGGTGTGGGACAAGTGGATGTGCTAAGAAGGACAAAGACATACTAACATCTCAAGCATTGGATGGAGACTCCTTTGGGCCAGAGTTCTCCACGTGCAGCTGGATCTCTACAGAAAGATTTTCCCCTTGGACCTGGAGGAGGAAGGGAATTGGAGGTGACACCATGTGTGACCACTCTACCTACATAGCTAGGATTCTGTTTATAGGAACTCTATTTGGTTAAATTAAATAACTTGTTGGAGTGGACTAAAATAAGCTGTTCTTCCTATTGAAAACTTTGGCCTTGCTAATAAGCTCTGTGAAGACATGGGATGTGTTGTTTGACATCCTAAGGATGTCAGATATATGAAAATTCTGAGAAAGCCTGTGGCAACAGGGAGAACCAATGTCCCCCCAAATACCAAGGTGGCCCATGGGGATTGGTACCAGGGCTAAGGCTTGAGGTCACAACCACCTTACTGGAATGGAACAGCTGCCTTCCCTTCCATTGAGGGTGCAGTTCTACAGCTACTATTTACAGTTACTTCACTTGGGTCCAAGAGCAGTTGGTGCTTATCAACCCAGCAATGCTCCAAATTACAAGCCTCTCTTAGCACAGCCGTTTCTTCCCATTTCTGCATGCAGCCATTCTGGCCCTAGCCTGAGTTCATCACTTTCGCGGGACTTTACAAAAACAGCAATGAAAGAGCCTGTGAATACCACTAGCCCTCATGCTTCAGACTCTGGCAGCTTGAGGCCTAGCTTCCAAGGTGCATGTATCGATCAAACATGTTGCCGCTGCATAATGAGGGTTTCCAACCCACAATCCCTGAGTCCTTAATAGCTGCCCTCTCTTTTCTCAATAATCTAATGTCGTATTTTATGTTCTGTCACTGACAGTATCCACTTAGAAGAGCTAATTCTGTTGTCGGGATTCAGATCAGATGAGAGTACCTGAGGCCTGACTGCTGTCTCAAACACACAAAGGTTTAATTATTCTATTACATAAAATAATTTCATAGGGAAGCAGGTCGACATTCTAAGACATGCAAACGCTAGACTTACCTTAAAGTCAGTGGCCAGAGGAGGCCGTAGGAGGTAGTTCCAATCAGCAATCAGACACTGGGTTCTTCTGCCTTTCTGCACCCCCACATGTGACTTCTACTCTCAGGTCACTTCATGGTCCAAAGTGACTGCTGAGGCTTCTGTCATTACATCCAAATTCTAAGCAACAAAGAGGACCAGGGAGAAAGAAAGGTAGAAAGGTGCTCTCCCTCTCAGAATTGTTACAAAAGCTTCCTCTTGCATCTCTTTGGTGAGAACTTACCTAACTTGCATTACGGTTCTGTAACCAAGAAAGGAGGAAAGAACAGAGGCTGTGACGGGCCCCATCTGACTCTGCTCTAGACAGTGGTTGGCTGTCATATCCCAGAGGATGATGAATTCGAAAGCTGATATAAAAGACATCATGCTCAGAAGGGGGGTGGGAGAAACACTGCTTTCCCAGAGGAAGAATGGATGGTCACTGACGTATTAAATACTCAGATGTAAATGGTTGTAACTGGTGAGTCTTGATTGCAAAGACATCTTGATGCTACTAGAAATTGAACCATTACTATTCCAGATGTTTTAATAGGACCCTCCACCCCCTTCCTAGTCCTCAACCTATCTCTAATTTCCACATCATTGCCAACCCTTCCTTAAAGATGATCATGAGAGAGGGGATATGTTGAAGGGGAAAAGGCTTGGGGATGGAGAAGTAATTTTCTGCATATTCCTTGATATCAGAAACTATCTCCACATGTTGACCCCACCACATTAAAAAAAATAAAAAGCCATATCAAATCTGTTAGACCAAACTTTTGTGTTTCATTTTAGGTGCCAGGCTCAGTGACGAGCATTAGTGAGATTCCAGGAGCTACATGAAATATAAATTATCGAGATCATTTTAAGACAGCGCTCTGGAATTGGCCCATAGCTATCCTTGTCAGTTAGACAGTCACCCGGGGAACTTGCAACCACTCAGAGTAAATAATCAAAATAAACAAGTAAATCAAAGAAAAAAAGAAAGAAAGAGAACGTTGGGAGTAGGAGCCTCGAAGCCAGTTTGTAGCCATGAAGCAGAAACAAAGGCATTGAAGTTGTTCATACAAATGTCTCCAATCTGTTTGTGGCCCATGTTGCCCAGGCGCAGAAAGGCCTTGGAAGGCCAGAGCCCTTCAACACACAGTGGGGGGAGGGCTCATGTGCCCACCCAGATCACTGTAAAGCTGGACATAAACTGTGATCTTTTCTGTTTGTAGTTACTATTATAAGTAAAATCCCATTTTAATGAATTCTTTCAGCCCTCAAAATTGTTTTTTGATAATAGCCATTGGTACTAATAAGCTTGTTGCTAGAAATCACTTTCCCAACCGTCTAAACAAGGGCATGAGGCGAAAGTACTGATGTTGTCTCTATAGTGAACATCCCCTCTCAAAGCTGGGTCCCACTCACTCCACACTGATGCTTCATGTGACCAAAGGGTGGGGTCAATGCTGTGTGGACACAGAGGGCCTTCCCTCTTCCTCCTTCATCTAAAACGTTCAGATGGCCATCTCTGGTGGAGAAGAGCAGAAGATAGAGTCCTTGGGCATCAAGCTGGGTTGGTACCGGAGGGTGACATTCGTTTTCTCCCATCTGTATCAGCTCTTCCCTTCTATTTTCTGATATAAGCAGTTGACAGCTTTTCAATCTTATATAAAGTCTTACACAAGAGCAGCTTCAAGACAGGGCAACTCCTCCTTCTCAACACTAATTCTTCCCTTAGCTATTCCATATAGAAATTTCAGAGCCACCACTGGCTTTAAGTACAACTTGGCCTTAAACTTGACTTTGATTATTTATGCCACCTCTCTGGGCTTTGGTATCCTCATGTGTCTAGTGAAGGGACTAGACTGACCAACCTGAAATTCTCTTCCCCGTCCTAAATAGCCTGCGTAGTCACTGAGGTCCTGTGTGCCATCAGCATGCAAGGACCACAGACATATGCACTCAATCCCTGGTCAAGTTGCTTTTACTATAGTGAGTTACCCTTGACCTGACAATTTTTTCTAAGGGGCTATATAAATTGGCAGTTAGGACATCCTCATCTGTCAATATTTCTGCCTACATCAGGGGTGGGCACCATGAGTTTCCTAGATAGTTGGCCAGCCAGTCTGCAATGCCAGCATCCACCCTAATCATCTATGATCTCTCTAAAGCTCCAAATGTGGAATAACACACCTGGATAAGTTGACTCTTTTTCTGTCATTTCTGTGCCTAAATGCCCCTAACAAGGCCTCATATAACAATTACAAGTCAGTAACTTTTGTCTTATTTGATCTTCACAATAATCGCATGAGATGGGAAAATTGCAGTACCTGTTATAAATTTGACCACTTCTGGTGGGATGTTGGGGACTTTGAGAGGTCCTGTAAGAGGACAGTGATCAGGGGAGGAATTGGCCTCAACAGAGCTGGGAGAAGCATCCCAGCTCCACCCTCAGGGCTAGGACCTGCAGCAAAACTTGTGCCCAGACCTTACAGAACACGGCAGGAAATGCTTACCCATGAGAAAACCTGGACTTGGAAATAAGATGATTTGCCAAAAACCCATACCAGCTGGTGGCATGAAAAAAGAAAAAAAAAAGACTAGATAGACTCAGTCCCTTCAGCCTCATTGTCAGAGGAGATCTCAATTTGTCATCACACTTTTCCAGGAGGCACAAGCCTGGCATGTCCTCTGCTGTGGCTGTTGTAGGAACGGAGCAGAGAGGGCCAAGCCTTCCGCCCCACATCTCCCCGGGAGCAACCACCACACAGGGCAGGACGGGAGGCCAGAGAGAGGGCTGCACAGAGTATTCTGGAATCTTGAGAAGGCTGGCCTATGCCCTGTTAGATGTCATGTCTGGGCCCATCTCCACATGGCCCCAGGCACTCCAGCACCTGCCCTCCACATGTGCTTCCTTCCCGCTTAGGGAGGTGCTTCCCTCCGCTGTGCATCCCCAGCGACACAGTGTGCCTGCTTGGTCCTCTGACAATACCCCTCAGTTGCTGATGTCACAACAGTTCTCTGGCAAGCCACTAATGCCATTCTCAGAAATGAGATTTATAAGAAACAAACAAACAGACAAACAAAAAAATGCCTTGAATGAGGATGCTAAATGGAGAGGGAGTCATGGAAGAGGCAGGAGAGAATAAAATCAGGCTCCTCCTTCACAGAAGCTGGTCTCGGGGTGCCCCTGTAGGCAGGCAGTTCATTCCAGGTAACCCTAGAGGGGGTCCAAAGTGTAGATGGTCAAATGTTATTACCCCTTTACCAGCCTGAAGCACCATATTTTAGCAATTGTCATTCTTAAATGTCTCAATGGAATTCACACATCGGGACTATGGGGATGAAAAGTACTGCTCTAATTTAGTTTTTCCCATAAAGTACTATTTAAGTCATAAATTGAGAACTTCCGTCCTTGACAACAGCTATTAAGCTGACGCCACTGCCTCATTGGCCTTTTGCTGTTTGAGTATCTTTGGGTGCCTGGCCCTGGATCCGTCCAGTTATGCTAACAGTTTAAACAATATAGACATCAGGTGCCCAGAGTGCCTGGGTTTAAGGTAGGCACTGAGCTTCTGAGAAGACTCCTCTGCAGAAGCACACCAGGCGTGCGCCCTGAGCCCCGATTTCTGAAGGGCCCTGCAAAACCCCTACTTTATACTTTTTTCTAATGACACCAAATTTTGTTTCACATGTGCAATTTTAACATTAATACTACATGATATTTTTTATTTATTTAAAGCTATGGTTAACATGTATTTTTATTTTCCCTGTCTATCTCTTTTTTTTTAAAGGGTCCAATATTTTCTTCTGCTCCCTAGGTCTCAGCCAACCTTAATTCGCCTTTGCTCCTCTGGTTATGAGCATCACAAAGATGCCAGGGGAGACTGACTGTGTGTCCTGTGCCCACTGTGCACTGGACGCTGTCTGTTCCCTCCTCACATGTTATCTAAGTTAGCTGTCCCTACGCAGTGAATAGTCCTTCTCTACATGGAAAAAAAAAACTAAGACTCTGAGAAATCACTTCAACAGAGATCAAATAGCTGAAAAAGCAAAAAGTACAAGAGAAGAGAGAAAGAAATGTGTGCTGGGTTGGAGCTCCATGGGAGGAAAAAGTCCTAACTCAGACAGGAGGGGCTCCAGAGTGGGAATGGCAGATGGAGGCAGCCCTCCATCACCAGCAGAACTGGCCATGTGGTGGTCTGTAAACACAAGCCTTGGGAGTGTTTACTTTCTGGTTTCCCTCTCTTGAGCTCTTGCTCTGTTTGGCAGTCCTGGTCGCAGCATTCTTCATCTGTTCCCTTGGAGGCTAACATTCTCTCTGGGGACTTTTACCAGCAGAGGCGGCAAGACTCACTCAACCCTCTTTCCTTGTTTTCCCATCAAAAAATGGAAGGAGCAAACTCGGAGGCCAACACCTGCTTGCTTAAAGGAGGGAGACATTAAACCAAGTAGCAGTCATAGCTAAGGGCTATGTTGTGCCTGGACAGGTGCCCTGGGGATTCAAAAGAATAGAAGATGCAATTCTTGCTCCTTCCTGATAAGCATCTAAAAATGTTGGAGATGATTACAAACAAGCCATTTCTTCTCAGAAATGTATATACTGTTGACTTCTTGTAGAAAGCATGTGGCATGCCACTATCCATGAATGCACATGCCAACTCATCCTTCAAGGTCAAATTCAAATATTACCTCCACTGAGAAACTTTCCCACCTTCTTTGCCCAGGCCTCCTGTCTGCTCCAGGCTTCCTACACACAGTAACCCTGCTGAAGCACGTAGCACATTGTGTTCACTATCATGGAAAAGTGTGCCTTCCCCATGAGAATGTCTATTCCTTCAAAACATGAATATATGGAGCTCTGGCCTGATACATAGAAGGGGATCAAATAATGCTTACTGAGTGAATTAATTTAAAAAGCAATGCCAAAAAAAGCATAACTATATAGGCTTGTACATGCAGAGAAAGGAAGGTTGCACACATTGTTCACAGTGGGTGCGAATCCAGGTTTGCCAAGGTTAAAAGCAAAGGTAAGGGGGAGTGTAAAACAAACCAAAAAAGCCATGCAGAGACTCTAAAGCCATACTGTCAAGTTCAAACCCAGCCCCACCATGTGGTGGATGAGTTCATTTCTCTGAGCTTCAATTTTCTTGTCTAAAAAATGAGGATCACAATAGTAGCCTAACTGAAAGAGTTGATGAAAGATATAAAATAAGTTAATAAACACAGAAATCATATAGAATGGAGCCTGGCACTTTCCAAGTGTTCAATATGTTAGCAATGATTTTCTCTTGGGGAATACAGGTAGGAGAGAGCCTTTCTCTTTACCTCCTCCTGTGTTGTTTGAATTTTTATTCCAAATTAGACAATAAAAATAAGACAGCAAAACTTTTGCTTACAGCAAAATAGCAGACCAGATATCCTAATTGATGCTCTTGAAATTAAATTAAATATTCTGGGTGAGCTACCACACCCACACAAGATAAATTAATTATTTTCAAGAAAGTGAGAAATACTCAGATATAAAATTTAGATGGAGGCAAGATTTCTAAGTAATGGGAAGAATAGTGAAGCTAGTTTTTGTCTTGAGAGCATTTTATTTGACTGACTCACAAGGTACAGGGATAGGACACAAAGCCTAGCACTTGCCCAATATTGACTGTCTAAAATGATCCCTTTTTTTATACAGTTGGAAAGCAAAAGTATATACCTTCAGTGTAAAAAAAAGAAAGAAAAAAAAAAGAAATAAAGGCCCATCCTGCCAGGAACTGCAAGGAAAATTGCCCACCTGCAGCCTTGGTGCTGAGTCAACAGAAAAAAAAAGTATTTTAACTCTCTTGAAAGCCTACAACACAGGAGCCCTTACATGGGTATGCAGGCCAGATTCCTATTAGTTGACTAGTCTAAAAAATCCTCACCCTTAAATCTAGATGACAGTGGTCCCAGCCTAGAACTACTGAAGATCTTCTCTGAAGGAACCCACCTTCCACCCAGGCATCAGTGAATTCTCACTGATAGAGTTCCAAGGAAAATAAGAAGAATGAAGTTAAAAGGAAACAGATGATAATATATATTATAAAACTATGTATGGTGCCAAGTGGGTACTTGAAATATGAAGGTAACTCTTTGTAAAATATATAATTATCTAATCACAAAGCTGTATACCTGAAACTAATGCAAACTACTATTGAATGTAAACTGTAATTGAAAAAAAAGAGAAACATGAAATGAGAACTTGCAGAAGCAGACCCAGAGAGAATTCAGCTATTACGGTTAATAGAGACACAGAATATAAACTATGTTGGTTATGTAAAATATAAATAAATAAAAGAAATTTGAAAATATGAGAAGCAAGTGACAAATATAAAATGGCCAATTATGTTGAAAATAAAATTATAAAAATTATAAGAGTTAAAATTAAGTCAATGGACAGGTCTAGTGGTAAATAAGGAATGTTAAAGAATCAGTGAACTAGAAGATTGATCCGAAAAATTATCCAGAATGCAACACAAAAAAAACTATTTAGGAATCAAAGCTGCTTGACCAGGCGGTGGCACAGTGGATAGAGCGTCGGACTGGGATGTGGAGGACCCAGGTTTGAGACCCCGAGGTTGCCAGCTTGAACGTGGGCTCATCTGGTTTGAGCAAGGCTCACCAGCTTGAGCCCAAGGTCACTGGCTCGAGCAAGGGGTTACTCTGTCTGCTGTAGTCCCCAGGTCAAGGCACATAGAGAAAGCAATCAATGAACAACTAAGGAGCCGCAACGAAGAATTGATGCTTCTCATCTCTCTCCGTTCCTATCTCTCCTCTCTCCATCTGTCTGTCCCTATCTGTCCCTCTCTCTGACTCTCTGTCTCTGCCACAAAAAAAAAGAATCAAAGCTAAGTTGTCTAAATTGATAAATAAGTTGTCTCCATGTTTTGTTTTAATTTTCATCAAATTTAGATACTACAATATTGTAGTCCTACTTATATAAGCTCATTCTGATACAGAATATAAATCAGTTGCTAAAAAAAAAAAAATCTATCAAATGATTCCTAAAAGCAATTTAGGAATTTCAAAATTAAATTGTGTATACCATAAAACTTTCATTGTTTACCTTGTACAGTTCTTCTCTTGCTTTTATAAGGATAAATTTCAAAGTTTTTGTTTGTTTGCTTGTTAGTCAGATTTGTATTCAAAAACTGTCATTTTGTAAAAGCTTCAGAAGCTAAAATTTTGGGACATCCATTGAAAAAAACTTCTCATTGAAGCTTTTCAACTAATTTTAAACAAGATGCATCCAAAACTTAGAGTACTTAATTATAAAAAGTTCAGCACTGTTACTTAGGTAAATTTATAAAACATTTTGCCAAAGGTTCAGACACTTATAATATTTCATTTTGTATTTATCATAAAAAATTTAGTTATTCCACCTACAAATTTTTTGTAAATTTCAACAACTACAACATCTATGTAAATTGATAAAATATCATAGCTTGTTTGGACCCTGGGCAAATTGTACATGTCACAACCTCTTCCAAGAACATATTTGTTTCACAGGTTTCTTAATTCAGTAAGGACATTATTTTTACCACATTATACTCATATTAGTACCAATACAAATCAATTTATCTTCACAACTGAAATCTAAAATGAGTTTATGATAACATTCACAATAATGTTGGTTGGTTCACCTTCCAAAAACTTGAATCCATCAATTGGAATAAAAAAAGAATTGAACTATTATTGGAATTAACTGATTTTCCATTTGAAAAATCTGATGACACTGATGTAAAATTAGAATTATTTAGCTATTTGCCAAGTCCTTCTTCTGCTTACTGAGCCAACATATTAATAGCTATCAATGGAACTTTTGTCCATGCACAAAAAAAATTGGAACTGAAAAAGAATGATCTTAATTTATATCAGTTGTTTAATCTAACAAAAAGCTATGCTTCACAGAATGATGGCCAACACACCATTTGCAGTGCATATGTTAAATCAACATCTTTGGGCCCAGTCTTAAAATAACTACTAACATTTGGGGTAGATGTTTCTGCTTCTTCGGCAGAACTGTCTTCTGGCTTACATGTGTTCAATTCTAACACTTGGGACCCCATAGAAGGAAAATGTCTAAAATCCCTGTCTGCAGGTTATACATTCATCATTAACTTTCATGAAAACTAGAAGTCTAGTCCTTAATATTTTATTAAACATACACTTTTGTTTATTTATAACTTATTGCTGTCAAAAGATTTTTTAACTAAGAAAGCACTATCGGCCTGACCTGTGGTGGCGCAGTGGATAAAGCGTCGACCTGGGAACACTGAGGTCACCAGTTCAAAACTCTGCACTGGTCTGGTCAAGGCACATATGGGAGTTGATACTTCCAGCTCCTCCCCACTTTCTCTCTTTCTCTCTCTCTCTCTCTCTCTCTCTCTCTCTCTCTCTCACTCTGTGTCTCCTCTCTAAAATGAATAAATAAAAAGAAATTTAAAAAAAAGAGAGCACTATCAATCAATAAATAAATACTTATAGATTTGCACGATACTTTTATATAATATATAGAACATAGTATATATTATATATCATATAATATGTAAGTAATTATATAGTATGTACTTTTATATAACAAAAAAGGGCAAAATCACTGTAACAAAGGTACCCAAATTACTCTACACTCTCTAGAACAAGATCACTCAACCTCCTTCCTGCTCATGTTAGTGATTATTTTCCGGGCTTCCTGCCAATCCTGCTACCCATGGTCTGGTGATCTGGGGCATTACAAGGCTTCAGGCAGAGAGCACAACATAAATAACTGGTAATCAGATTATTGACATGACCGGCATCATCCAACCATCGTCCCACCACTACCTGAGTCTGAGCACATCTCATTTTTTACTGCCTGTCTGTCTGGCGTACGTGACTGGGAGATAGTACCAGAGCCAGGATTACAGTAAAGCAAGTGAGACACTCCACTGGGGTACAAAATTTAAGACAGCACAAAAAAAAAAAATAGCAACCAAGACAAATAATACTTTATAATACAATATTTTAAAGTATCAAAATTAGTTCAAGCCTGACCAGGAGGTAGCGCAGTGGATAGAGCATCAGACTGGGATGTGGAAGACCCAGGTTCGAGACCCCGAGCTCGCCAACTTGAGCGCGGGCCCATCTGGCTTGAGCAAAAGCTCGTCAGCTAGGACCCAAGGTCGCTGGCTCCAGCAAGGGGTTGCTCAGTCTGCTGAAGGCCTGCAGTCGAGGCACATGTGAGAAAGCAATCAATGAACAACTATGGTGTTGCGATGGCAATGAAAAAGTAATGATTGATGCTTCTCACCTCTCTCCGTTTCTGTCTGTCTGTCTTTATCTGACTCTCTCTCTCTGTCCCTGTAAAAAAAAAAAAGTTCAAATGTCTATGTTGAACAAAATTTTAAACTTTTCAATAAAAATATGATCCAATGCTGCACTCACACACCCCTGACAGTGAGTGTCTCTCTCACCTCACCCCAATCCCAGTCCATGAATCCTGCCTTTACAGAGTGAACAAAGGAGACTGTGAGACAGGAGAGGCTGCCATGCTCTGAAATCGCCACCCAACCCACTTTTCTGTCCCAGGTGCCCTGCTTTAAGTTTTCTGCTATTGATGCCCATCTGCTTTTCCATCCCTCTCCCTCTCACTCCTCTTCCCCCCACCCCTGTCCTACAGTCATGGCCCCAGGTGCTAAGGATGGCTCCATGGCCTCCACTTCAGGCACTAAGAGCTTGGTTACTGAGCAATGGAGCAAGCCCAAGATGGGCAGAGCATCGTCCCCTAGTGGGCTTGCCAGGTGGATCCCAGTCAGGGCACATGTGGGAGTCTGTCTCTGCCTCCCCTCCTCTCACTGATTAAAAAAAAAAAAAAAAGAGTTTTCTGCTATTGAGATTAAAAGTCAAGCCTATGGTCATCTGAAAGCAGACCTGTCACTCTGGGGAAGTGGGTGGCAGATAATCAGGGAAACCTACCCACCTGTGTGTGACTATGTATCAAGCTCCTAGCCCTGATGAAATGGGCATTTCAGTCCTATAAGAAATGAACCTTTGATATTATTCACACAAGCTTCAAAAGTGGTCAGCAGAAAAATGTTAATTACTTAGTATCAAAGCCACACTGTATGGAAAAATTAAAATTTCCATCTCAGATTATGGCCAACTACATTTTCCTACCTAGCTGACCAGAGAGAGTCATTTAATACTCCAATGACAGCAAGGCCGCAAAGCACAGTGCTGACAATGCCCTAAATGTGAACTTCCTCTCATTATTAAGTTGCACTAAAAACATAAAGTTCAATTAATTCAATTATTTGTCCCCCTTGTTAGTAATTAAAATCTCAGTTACATCCAAACTCTCTCCTCTCTTTGCTTTTGACTCTTCCATTTGGAGCTCATCAGCACTTCCAAATCAAAATGCTACAAACCTGAGTCTTCTATGTGTCAGTACATTTTGGGTTTTAGTTCCAAATGCCAAAAATGGGAATGTCACCAGGAACTGTAGTTTGACAGTTGCATCATCTTGTGGTCTATTTAGAACCAGGGGACAGTTATTGTTGGGTGTATCTGTCCCACACATACCAAAACAGGCTCAGAACTGGAATTTCAAATGCAAGTACAAAGACCCTTCACAGGAAGAAAACAATGGTTAGTGGTGTGTCACACTAGTTAGTGGCTTTAGTCAGTAGTTGGCAAGAGCCGTCAAGTTGAAGAGGAAAAGGTGTGTTCTTTCTCTGATCTTCCATCACTCTGTGGACTGGCTGTCATTTCTCCTCTCAGAAAAGACACACACTCTGTCCTACTTTTTCACCCCAGCTACACACACCCCCAGTCCAACCATCAAGGGACAGGATTTCTATTGTGAATCATAGACTTCCCATGATCAGCTGACTGATACTCCTGGTGCTGATCCTTCCTGATGGTAACCAGCTGTCATGTGAATCTGGTCCACCTCTGCTGATGGAAACACTCAGGTTTAACAATGCTTGAAGGGTTTTCCACGTCTAAGATTTATTTGATGGCAAATCTGTCACTTGAACCACTTTTTTTGTTTGTTTGTTAAGTGAGGGGAGGGGGGCAGAGAGAAGGACTCCTGCATGAGCCCCCACTGGGACCACACAACAAGCCCCCCTCTGGGGTGTTGCTCCGTTGCTTGGCAACTGAGCTATTTTTAGTGCATGATGGGGAGGCTAAGGAGCCATCCTTTGCAGCCTGACGGGGAGAAAGAGAGAATAGGGGAACTGGGAAGAGTTGAGATACAGATTGTTGCTTCTCCTATGTGCCCTGACCAGGAATCAAACCTGGGACACCCACACACCAGGCCAACACTCTACCACTGAGCCAACTGGGCAGGGCCCACTTGTACCATTTTTAATCATTCCTAGATGATGTTTAAAAAGACTACAAGCTTTTCCTTGATAATGGTTGCCATGACTGAATCATAGACTTTTCTTATAGTACACCTCAATTGATAGAGAAAAGACAGAGGATCTTTAGGCCCCTGATACAGTTTTCTGTGTTAAAGGCTGAGTCATCAGGGTTCCAGGTGTTTTTTAGGTACAATATACCTCAGTATAAGTCCAGTGAGATTTCATGAAGGCATACCATCTGAGTTAACCATGCCTCTCTATAAAATACAGGACATTCTGATTTCTATCACCACAAAATAGATTTTCCCATACTAGTACTTTGTGTAAAAGGAATGATGAATGTATACGATGTTTTTGCCTGGCTTTTCCACTTAGCATAATGCTCTTTGATATTTGTCCTTGTGTGTGTGGATAGTAGTACATTCTGTTTACTTGTAGTGGTATGCCATTGTATGAATGTATCATATTATTTTTATCCATTTGCCTGTTGGTAAACATTTGGATTATTTCCAGGTCTTGGAAATTGTCAATAAACCAGCTGACTGGAGACTCTATATCTGAATCATCTTTAAACCACACAGGTTCTTCTTTGATCACGTTTGGGGCAGGACAGCTTAGACAAAAATTGACACCATCCCTCCTTCAGTTTATTCTAATTGTCACAAGCTCTTTGTTCCATCTGTCTTTGCATCCATTTCTTAAGGTCTTATTGACTGCTCCCTTGCTGTCAGCTGGCACTTTCTTAGTTTTTATTTTTTATTGAATTTGTTGGGGTGACATTGGTTAATAAAATATATATGTTTTAAGTGTACAATTCTATAATACATAACCTGTAAATTGCACTGTGCATTCACCAAATATCCCTTTTCTACTCTCCTCCACCTACCCACACCCTCTATCCCTCCTGCAATCTCCACACTTTTTAAAATGAGTCCACTGACAATGCAGAAACCAAATACTCAGCCTTTTAGAATTGTGGATAGCATGGCAGTGAGCACTTCAAGGGCTCTGCCGTTACCAAGAACACGTGGTAGTGCTTGAATGTTGGGTCATCTCTGTTGGCTGCTCAAGGGTCCCTTCGGTTATAGTTTTGTGAGCTTGAGCTTTATTGAGTAGACAAAGTTGTTGGTCAGGTGATCTGTCCAAATAAGTTGCCTAGATTTAAGAAATTAAAGAAATGTCTTGGAATAAAACCCCCAACTGATGAAATGTTAGTGATCTCAGGTAAAAAGACTGTGTGGTCCCTGAGATGGAAAGGAGTGGAAAACAGGAGGGTAAAGGACAGAGCAATGTCTTATTCAGAGGAAGAACCAGACGGTGATACTAGAAAGACTGAATTCGGCACAGTTCCCAACATACTGGCCAATGCGAATTTAATCAACTAATACTTATTGAGAATTTAATTAAAGATTTAATGTCAAGAGATAGGAAATTCTGATGACTCAGGTCCAGAAAGGTCACTCCTGTAGGAAAACATTGAGCAATTATTGTCACACATGTTCAGACTGGAAGGCATAAAATTATGATACATATATATTTCTCTTGCTGCATTTATTTTCATTCAACAACATTTATGGAGTCCAATACTGTGTGGCAAGAAATTTGCATATTTATTTATTTAATTTGATTGAGGTTTTATTGAGTATTACCTATATTCTAGGCTGAAGGAGGCCACCGACACTAATATGAGTAAGTCATAGTATCTTCAAACCTCAAAGTATCTGTGGGGGATGAAGAAAAAAGAGATTGATAGATATATAAATAGAGCAGTAGTTCTTAACCTGGGTTCTATCGAACCCTAGGGGTTCGATGAGTCTGTCTCAGGGGTTCAGAAAAACCTCTGCGCAGAGGCCAGAATAAAGTAATACAGTAATTTGTTGTGAGTTCATGCACTTTGTTGGCTTTGTTCTTTGAGCAAGGTGATGTTCATGCATGGCTCATTTTGTGCACCAGTAAAAAAACATATACCTATGTCTTGAATTTGGAAAAAAATCATATTTTATTTATCACTAAAGAAGGGTTCGGTGAATGCTCATATGAAACTGGTGGGTTCAGTACTTCAAAAAAGGTTAAGAACCACTGAAATAGAGTGAAGTGTGTAGAAACAAAGGCACAAGGTTTGAGATCTTCATAGCAGTAAGGGCATGGCACCTAACACAGCCACAAGGACACAATGTCTGGGCCAAGCCATGAAAATAAAAAGAAGCCACCATGAGGAGACAGAGGAGGAAAAACATCATGCATTGAGGGACCACTGTACTCAAATAAGGCATGAGATTCTGGGTGCTGACTGGTGGCTGACCACCTTACTGACTGCGTGGGCTGTGAGATTAATCCATCCATGGGCTTCAGTCTTAGAGTCCTTATGTGTCAAAGGTAATGAGTGTTCTGAAGAGAATGTCATGTTCTCCCATGGTTCTAATTCCTCCTGCTTGTCACTTCCCATAAATTAGACCAGGGGTCAGCAAACTATGCCTCAGAGGGTCAAGTCCCACCCACCAATTATTTTTGAAAATGAAATTTTGTTGACACATGGTCATGCCCAATAGTGGCCTTGCCTATGGCTGCTTTGGACTACAAAGGCAGGGTTGCGTAGTTATGACAGAAACTGTATGGTCCACAAAGCTTAAAATATTTACTATGTACAATGGAAACATCTCCAGATTATCTTATCATTCAATTGTGTTGCATACCCATCACCCAAAGTCAAATTGTCCTCTGTCACCTTCTATCTGGTTTTCCCTGTGCCCCTCCCCTCCTCCCTATCCAACCCTCCCCTCCCTCCCCCCACCCCATAACCACCACTCTCTTGTCCATGTCTCATAGTCTCACTTTTATGTCCCACCTATGTATGAATTCATGCTGTTCTCAGTTTTTTTTTCTGATTTACTTATTTCACTTCGTATAATGTTATCAAGGTACATCCATTTTGTTGTAAATGATCCTATGTCATCATTTCTTATGGCCAAGTAGTATTCCAGGTGTCACCACATTAAAGTTAATAAAAAAAATATATCAAATAGTACCTGACAAAAAACAATAAAACTATTATTTAAGATATTTCCAAAAATATATATATATTTACTATGTGGTTCTTTACAGAAAAAAATTGCCAACTCTTGAACTAGACTATAGAATTCATGCTCTCAGCTGTCGCTACTCCTTGTCATTTAGACCCAGGAAGATGTGGTTTCTTAAAAGAAACTTGTACCAACCCAGGAAGAAGTGAGTGGGGATGAGGGAGAGTGGGGACTGGAATTGGAGGGGAAAGACTGATAGAAGATCATGGTGGGACTGATCTCCTGGTAAAAGAAAGATGTAGGACTAGTACAGGAGGACGTGGTGATGATACCGTGCTAGTCTAAAGACTGCAATTGCTTGTCCCAGTAAGGTTGTCTCACTCTGCCTTTATAAGAACTATGCAGCCTTGGTCTGACCTGTGGTGGCGCAGTGGATCAAGCGCTGACCTGAAACGCTGAGGTCACGGGTTCAAAATCCTGGGCTTGCCCAGTCAAGGCACATATGGGAGTTGATGCTTCCTGGTCCTTCCCCCCACCCTGTGTGTGTGTGTGTGTGTGTGTGTGTGTGTGTGTGTGTTCTCTAAAATGAATAAAATAAAATAAAAATAATTTAAAACAAAAAAGAATTAAAAAATAAAACAGAAAAAACTGTGCAGCCTTATATTTTGTCAGATTTAAGGGACTATAAGGAGAGGTCTTTTTATAATGTACAGTCATGCAAGAGGAAGACAGCACCTCAAGGTTTTCAGCAGGGAGGCCGTATACAATTCAAATCAGAGCTGATGGCCCTCCGTGAGACTGGAATGGCCTAAAGTGGAGGAATAATCCACATCTCACATAGCCTCCAGACTGGTCTCTGGCGGCCTGATGATTAATGCGTAAACTAGAAAGACATTTCATTGACTGCTTTCTAGTCCCGTGAGCACAGTGCAGTCCATAAATATTTATTGAATGTATTTTCCTAGGGCTTTGCAGCTCTTGCTCAGTGGTAACTTACAACCTAATAAGCAAAAATTGTTCAAAGTGGTTACAAACAAACATATAAATGTATATTAATGGGCCTGACCAGGCAGTGGTGCAGTGGATAGAGCGTCGGACTGGGATGCGGAAGACCCAGGTTCGAGACCCCTAGCTCGCCAGCTTGAGCACGGGCCCATCTGGCTTGAGCTAAAGCTCGCCAGCTTAGACCCAAGGTCACTGGCTCCAGCAAGGGATGGCTCGGTCTGCTGAAGGCCCATGGTCAAGGCACATGTGAGAAAGCAATGAATAAACAACTAAGGTATCGCAATGGCAACGAAAAAGTAATGATTGATGCTTCTCACCTCTCTCCATTTCTGTCTGTCTGTCCCTAATTTGTTCCTCTCTCTGACTTTCTCTCTGTCCCTGTACAAAAAAAAAAAAATGTATAGTAATGGAATCCAAGCTAAGAATGGGCAGTAGGAAAGAAAAAGAAATGCCTCTCTCTGTGGACAAAGTACCCAAACAGTACTAGCTTTGGGGTAACAAAGAAGGAAGCATGTCACACAAGCCCCAGAAGTAAAGGTTGCAGGAGAGAGAAAGAAGAAAGGAAAAAAATAAAGGAGGGAGATTTGCAAATAGCTATATTTTGAACAAATAAAAATATATTCATTTTTTAAAGCCAATCTTTTTTATTTTCTGAGGCTTTATATAGATAATATGTCCATCTGTCACTGAAATGGCTCCTACACTTAAGTAATGGCAGAGTTGACTGAAGTGGGCTCCTAAATTGCAGTTTTTGCAATAGAGATAAAGTATGGATCTCTGTCACCAACTGGAGCTATAGTACCAATATACGGATACAATTCCCCTTAAGCCCTTACTCACATTAGATTCCAAATGGTATATTGCGAGCTTGAGCACAGGGATGGGTGTTAGCATACATTTATTTAAGACTGAGCATTTATCCTGAGTTAAAAGCAAATTAAAATATGGCATCTGAGGTAATATTTTAAAAGGGCAATGTATTTACCACATTCTCCTCTGTGCGTCATCTTTAACTCCCTGAGAAGCCTGAGAATGCAGAGCTGCAGTGAGAGCAGGAGCTTGTGTGGGGTTGGAAGGAAGAGGCATCTTCATGGGTGTGGGTCCAGCTTTTAGGGGAAAGATCTTGTCTCCAGGTAGTGAGCCAATAAGCAAGCCTGCAATTTTAATGCAAATACTCAGAAATGCTAGCCCATGACCATTCAGGTCCAACCTTTTGCCTAATTGGAAAGAAGATGGAATAGTGGTTGCTCAAGTCCACCTTTGCTGGCTCTAAGTGTGAGGTCCCCCCATCCACCATGACCCCCTGACTGGATTGGAAACCAATGCCCCATTCCTGTCACACAGCAAGAAAGAGGCTGGCCCAAGAGGGAAATCAAGACTTCTCAGGGTTCTTATCAGGGGACTACCCCAGGGACCAGAGGTCATAAAGTTTGTGGCTTACTGGACCTCTCTTAGAAGTAGCTGTGGCCCCTTTGAGTTACCCAAAGAAGACAATAATGTCTGATTCACAGCATCTTGAGTTGTTTTTGTCCTTTCGATGTTAACTGTAGATGGCAGTTCAATCATTGGCTCTCTAACCATCAACTCAACCAGGGAAACTTGCCCAGAGATTTATAAATTGTACTCACCCTCACTACAATATATTTTTCAAGTCTTTTCCTAAGTCCATTCACTCTTGACTTTAATACCACTTACCCTTACCCACCTTCCAAAAGAGGCAGAAGGAAAGGATCCTGAGGTGTCCTTCCTGAAGGTTGTCATCACATCTGAGGATGTATGTAAAAGCTGACCTGAGGTATCCTAATATCCAGCCTCCACATACTGAACACCTTCAGTGGCATTGCTCTTAGAGACCAGAGAAGGACAGCCTAGGTCCCTAGCAAGAAAATGTGGGAAAGGTATTCTACAGTTTAGGATGCTAAAAGAAAGCTCAGGAAAGCTTTAATAAAATTTAGCCATCAAGCCTGACTGGTGGTGGTATACTGGGTAGAGCATCAACCTGAGACACTGAGTCCCTAGGTTCAAAACCCTGACATCACAGGCTTGAGCTTGGGCTTATCCACCTTGATTGCAAGCTCGCCATCTTGAGTGTGGGGTTGCTGGCTTGAGCAAGGGGTCACTGGCTCTGCTTAAGTACCCCACACACACAGTCAAGGAACATATGAGAAGCAATCAATGAAAAACTAAAGTGCCACAACTATGAGTTGATGCTTCTCAGCTTTCTCCTTTCCTGTCTCTCACGCTCTCTCACATGCATGCACACACAGAAAAACAAAACAAACCTAAGCCATCAAGCTTCCCGGACAGAGAGTCAGATTGAATCATACCACAGAGTAGGGAGAGAGGCCCTGAACACTTCCTGCCCTCCAAGCTAGATTCTCAGGCAAGCTCACCCCAAATCCAAACAAGCATGCGTCTTTACTCTCCTCCAGTAGTACATCTGCCATTCCAGGGCCTGATTACCTCTGCAGCTTCCCTGAGGCTCTAAGGTGCTTACCAGATTACTGCTGGAGGTCAAATATCCTACTGTCATGTTGTGGCTGCTTATTTACATGCTTTTTCTCCCTAGAGAAATTAGAAGCTCAGAGCCCAAAAGGAAATGCTTTGTTCTATTTGCAGTAGGTGCCCAGTGTGAATTTGTGAAGTGCATACTGAATGAAATTGCTTCACTTGTAATCCTGGCCACAGCTCTGGCCTAGAGATCTCTAGAAGTTTAAAGAGCGTAGAGAACGAATTATGTGGAATTATGTGGAGGTGGCTGGCAGATGCATTGCCATCTATTCATTTCTTAAATCTCCACTGACCCTTCTGTCCCATGGATGCCAGAAACACTTGCATGTCAGAGAACCAAAGGTGTGATTCTGAGGATTTGTCAGATAATATTTAAGTCCCAAAGGCTGTATAAGATATAATTCTTACTCTAAAAACAATGCATGCTTATTTTAAGGGATAGATTCATAAACTTTGCATGAAAAAAATACACAAAAGAATGTAGCCTTTTAAATGGAGAAAGCAAAATGTTAAGTGTATAGAAAATAATGGAAGAGGCAGAATCGATATAACTGATATGAAATGCTGATTAAAATATTTATTATTCCTAAAAGTTACGCTGTCTCTCAGAGGCTGCACACAAATTCAAACATGTGGACACATTTATTCAGAGGACATCATTAAGTGCCAGGTCTCAGGTTTGAGGAGACAAAGTAAGGGCCCCAGGCCCTAAGTCATCATTCACTTAGCTCCTCTTCCCCTTTCCTCACAGAGGTTTCTTCTACCCTGACCTTTCATAGACTCAGCAGGTGGGGACTGTCTCACTCTCCATGAAGCATATGTTATTACCACACACTGACCTCTAGATCTCCAAAGAATTGGTGAGGATTTCTACAGGAACTGTTGTTTTTTTCTCTGGTTTTAAGCCACTGTTTTCTCACACATACCCAGTCTCTTTCTTCAAATTGTATGAGCTGAGGTAAGATTGCTAAACATTCGAAGTGCCACAAGAGGACTTTAAAACTACTGCTTCTATCACCATTATTTCTTTTTTTATTTATTCATTTTAGAGAGGAGACACACACACACACACACAGAGGGAGAGAGAGAGAGAGAGAGAGAGAGAGAGAGAAAGGGGGGAGGAGCTGGAAGCATCAACTCCCATATGTGCCTTGACCAGACCAGTGCAGGGTTTTGAACTGGTGACCTCAGTGTTCCCAGGTCAACGCTTTATCCACTGCACCACCACAGGTCAGGCCACCATTATTTCTTAATACAAAAAGGGTAAAGATAGTCTTTATATTGAATAAATTTATGACATTCTTTTTTACTAATTGCACTGTAATCCACTAATCAAACTTGGGCATCATGTCCCCAGCATGAACATTTCTATGATGAAAACATTTCTCCTAGAATGTTGTTTGATGGGTTCTGAAATAGAAAACCTGGCTTTATTATTTTAATGGACTTTAGTATTTTATGTCATAAGAATCATAAAGCTTAAGGATAGACTATGAAAAAGTGTCAGAAAATAGTGGTAAAAATCACCAGGAGTCAAGGTTTTTCAGGAAGTTTTCCTTAGAAGGAAGAACACATAACTCATGTAGATTTTGGTGACTAAATGGAAACTTGTCCTCCCTTCTCTGTTCCAGGTACATGGCCATCATCCATCCCCTCCAGCCCCGGCTCTCAGCCACAGCCACCAAGGTGGTCATCTGTGTCATCTGGGTCCTGGCTTTCCTGCTGTCCTTCCCCCAGGGATACTACTCAACCACAGACACCATGCCCAACAGAGTGGTATGCATGATCAAATGGCCAGAACATCCCAACAAGATTTATGAGAAAGTGTGAGTAGAGACAACTACCTGGTACCTTCTTTGCCCTTTCTTATTCCTTCTTTCTTTCCATATGCTTTTATTGGTTAAAATGTACTATGCCTCTGTAAGCTTTCTTCAGTACCAATCTGATATCGGGTCTGTGTGTCCATAGTTATCAGAGGACTATTATGTCCCAAATACTATTCTGGGCTTTGAAAGAAAATTAAAAACAAACAAGAAATATAATACCTGAATCCTGTCTTAACAGATTCTTTGGGTACCTTCATTCTCTTCCTGCCTTTTGCCAGTGACTTCACCCTGCAGTGTCTGCATTTCTTTGCCTGGGAACTTCTTAAGCTACAGAACATGCCACCCTGCTGCCTTGCACAGTGTGCTGGAGGGTGGAGGCATTATCCCCTCTTTCCAGCAGCTCTCAACACCGACTGATGAGAGTTGTCATGTGAACCCTCCAGCTCGCCCGCCTCACGGGTGCTTTACACTGTGTCCATGGTTTACTTTTGAGATTAAGCTGCAGTCGCCCTGTGGCAGCTGGCTCAATGATATACCCTTTGTCGGCCACTTTCCCTTCCCTGTGCCACGACCCCACTCTCTGCTGACGTTCCTTTCTCCTCCCATACAAGTGACTTGCATTGCTTTTTACCTCAGGATCTGCTTCTAGGGACAACCAGATTAAAATGCCTACCTATCAGGACTTGCCAATTGGAGAAATAAGACATACACATGGGAAGGCAAGGCCGTTGTGTTGAGATCTTTTGAGTTCCAGATCAGGACAATCTGCTTCTCTTCCGGGTGCCTAACTGGTGACGTTTAGGGGTTTTCAGAGCTATCCTGATGATTTTCTTCAAGAAGAAACATTGAAATGGTTTTTTCTTTGTTTTGTTCTGCTCAGGAGAGCATCGATGCAACATTTCTATTTCCGTCAGTGTCCTGGACTCCACGCACTTTGATAATGTGGGTGCTTTAGAAAGTCCTCTATAATTCTCCAGTCTTGGGTTTATTATGTGAATTGTAAAAGAATACTGGTGTCAGAATCAATCTCAGTTTTAACAAGGCAGCCAGTTACTAGTTGTGAGATGGAGCAATAATCACAGTCTCTCCTCTTTGTTAAACTGGCAGATGACAACTGAGACAAGCACACAGGAAAACGTATCCTCACCTTGTAAACTATTACAATGCCATGAAAACAATTAGATATTGTTATTAAACCAAATTTATCAGGCCGCTGTATAATCATTAAAGGCCTTTAAACTTATCAAATGGTAAAATGAGACACTCTCCCTGTCAGCTCCCAAGGTTTAAGACTCCAAAAACCTGTTGTCTGGTCACCTCTCTATATCTGCTCCATGGAGCATGGAATGGGACTTGCCAGGAGGCAGTACATAAAGCTCAGCCTTCACCTTCCAGGCACAAACAGTGGGATCTAATCCATCAAGCAGCAGGGGGATTAGTGCTCCGCCTAGAAGGAGACACTGAAAATTACTCTCAAATGACACTATAAGCTTGAGCAGGGTCTCAGCGGGAGAAAGAACATAGCTTCACGCGCCGTACGGACCCGTGAACATGTTCAATCCAGAAAGTTCCTCAAAACTGGGGGGGGGGACCCTCTGATTCGGAGCTTATTAAATGAAACTGCAGTGTAGCTTAGTTCTTAGTGGTCATGATCTTTTCCAAAGTCTAATCACTTTTCTGCAACTTTGGTTTTAAATACCCACAGTTCTTTTATCTTCTAACAAAGTCGAAATTTAACTTGAAAATAAAGACAATTATTCCACAGATCTCTGGAGCTCTTGTCCAAGAAATGAGAGTTTTACTTTTGAACATTTTGCTATCTTATGCTTATTAATGACTAGAAAGCCCCTGTGAGACTCCACTCAGCCTGTTGGATTGTCTTTTTTCTTGCCTTGAGAATTTAGGGGAGCTGCTATGGATGGTTGCATGGTTAGGTTTGCCATCATTGTTTATCTCATGATTTTTCTCCTAAAAAATTGGGTCTGGATTACAGCATCTAATTTTATCTATTCAAGATGTATAAAATGTTATGGATGCAGTAATAAGTTGAAAGAATCCATATTTACCACTCACATATGGCTGAGGCAAACCTAAGTCAAGTGCATAGGAAGTTTCGGGGAAGCCTATTTACTGTATGTCAGTATCCTGCATGCTCGTTATGATATATTTTTAAAGAATTTAAATTTTACCAGCTCTAAACTAAGTATTTAATTATATTTTCTTCTGTTAGAAGTGATTGCCATTTCCACAGTACACATTAATCCCAAATTTGAAAACCAGAAAGAAACTTTGTTTTGAGGAAATATAGTAACCAGTGTAAGAGCACAGGCTCTGTAATTAGATGAGGGATCAACTTTCAGCCATGTCACTTTCTAGTTGAGTCATAAGGGTTATTTAAGCCTCTAAACCCGATAGAGGTACCGAGAGAAATAAGTAAGATGTGTGCCTAGCCCAGCACCGTGCACATAGTAAGAGTCCAGTGAATGTTAACCGGTGTCATTAGCACCAGACATTGATCTGGGTGCAGGGGCCGATGACTGGCATCAGGCAGGATGGTGGGCAGATGCTTAGGCCCAATTTGTCTGATGAATAAGTTATACCAAATAATTACATAACTAGGTATTTTCTGAAAAACCTTAAATTGCTATATTTGCCTTCTCTGACTGTATTGTTAACTTCCAACCCTGACTCCTTATTAAAACATGGATTAAATTAAGTACTATCAAAGAAAAGCAACTCAATTAAAGAGCAGGAAAAAGTTTCAAACATATACTTCACAAAAGGAGATATCCAAATGACCACACAGCTTTATTCATCACCAGTGAAATACAAATTAAAGCCATAATGACACCTTACTGCACACTATTAGACTATCAAATGTTAAGAAGCCTAGTTAAACTAAGCATTTAGAACTTCTGGTGAAGTTAAGGAATAATGAGAACCTTTGTAGACTGCTAGAAGAGCCATACATTGATAAAACCACATTGGAAAACATCTTGTAACATCTAGGGGAAAAAAAAAAAGCTATTTATATCCTATAATCTCCCAGTTTCACTCAGGGATAATTACCCTAGAAAAACTACTGCATGTACGCACCCAATTGCACCTAGCATGTTATTAATATTATCAGCATTGTTCTTAATGCTCCAAATTAGAAATATTCCAAGTGTCAATCATCAGAATGGTAGATTTTAAAAATTGTGGTACAAGCATGTAATGAAATATTATGTATTTAATCGAATGAACAAAATGTAACTCCATGCAATGCTGATGGCTCTTATAAACAAAGTTTTAAAGGAGGTTAAATGAAAGCATGTCTTTAAGAGTGTGTAAGTAGGTAGTAATACTATAAATGCAAGCAAAGAAGTTGTCACCATGAAAGTGAGGACTGTGATTGTCTCTCATGGGAGGGAAAGGGTGAGATCAAGAAGGGACAGTGAAAAGTGCTTCGGAGGGGATGACATTATAACTCTTCAGCTCAGTGGCAGTAGCAACAGTGCTTGCCTGAAAGTTACCTGTTATACCAAGTAATTTGATGTATGCTCTTTTTCTGGAACACGTTTCATATATTTTTTAACCTTAACATTAAATGCTATTTAAAGAATTTTGCTTTTATAAGTTCTCAGGAAACTTACATTGGGATAATCCCAAAAGTTTTCCCATAAGAAATGATCTTCTGTGAGGTTTTGCCTGGAATGACATTATTCATAGGTGCTTACTTCTGAACAAGACAAAGTGTGCTTGCGCCCCACTCATTCTCACGTTTACTTGACCTCTGCATTTTGCCTTGCTTACTCTTATGCTTCAGCTCACCTGAATTTTCCCAACTGTTCTAAGGGGGTAGAGGACAACTGCTGCTCCCAGGAGGGATGTGAGTAAGTCCCAGGCAGTCTCCATAGCCCTCAACCCTTGCTACTATATTCATAATCATGTACCTCTGGGCTACAAAATGCTTCAGATAAATTTGGTTCATATTTTTGTAAAATTATTTAAAACATTATTTTGCGTTTAAAATTATGAATTATGGAGTATAGTGAAAATTCTATAATTTCTTTAATCAATTGTATTTCCATTATTAACAAAAGAGTCTAACATTTTGATGACTATGCTTCCAGTTTTTTATTTCATCTCCATGGAAATTTTGTTCTTAGCTTCTTTTGAAGTGTTTTCTGTACATACAAAGCAGCACTAATATAGATTGCTTCCATTGTAACACAAAAATAGCATTTTTCTGGACCCTGTTTTTAAATTTAATACCTTTTAGAGATCTTTTCTATCAATTCATATGGAGCTTCTCTTTTCTTTATTTCAGCTAGACAGTACTCCATGTTATAAATGTACAGTATTAGTTAACTAGTCGCTTTGGGTGAACTTTGGTTTGCCTCCAGACTTTTGCTATTACAGAGCACTGCCATTAATAATGTTTACACATATCATGCAAGGCTATCTGTAGCATAAAACTCCCCACAGTGGAATTCCTGAGTCAAATATATACCATTTAATTTTAATATTTGCCCTCCATATAGGATTGTACTAATTCACATTCCCATCAGTGATGTGTGAGAGCCCCTGTTTCTCCACAGCCTCCCCAACAGAGTATACTGTCAAGCTTTTAGATTTTGGCCCTGTATAGTTAAAATATTTATTTCTCTTATTAGAAGTGAGGTTGAACATCTTTTCATAATTTAAGAGTCATTTGTATATACATCTTATAATCTACTCATTTCATTTATCACATCATAAAAAATTTTCTGTCATTAAACATCTTTCTACCACTTGATGTGAATATATATATACATATCACACATATATGTATATATGTACAAAATAATAATTTTGTTAACTAACCCCTCCTTTGAAAATTTATTATTCTAGTTGTTTCTCCTCAAAGTGGACTCCTTCTAGCTACAGCCATAAATACCTGAAGGGACTGGTTCAGTGTCCCCTACAATCCCCCTTGGTGTTTACAACCTACAGTTATAGAACATTAGGCTAATGTTATAATACCCATGAACATAGGCCCTTAAACTTGTTATTAATGCCATATTATCATATTTCATAATTAATTCCTGCAATAAATAGCAACCAAGCAGCTTAGACATGTCTGCGCTTGCAAAACTGTACCATAACCCAGGAAGTCCTTGACAGGTGGAGTTAGTTGTTGATTGACTGGTGACAAAGAAAGATTTCATGGGAAACCAAGAGTGATTCTTGCTTGTGGGAAAAAAATGGAACTATGATAAAGAAATATTTGACCTTGCAAAATGCATCACTTTCCCTGTTCTATTAAAACTATGAGGAGTATTTCCCAATATTGGTTATTGTAAGTAATGCTGCAGTGAACACAGGGATGCATATATCCTTTCAAATTCGTATTTTAGGTTTCTTCAGGTATATTACCAGAAGTGGAATTGCTGAGTCATAAGGCAATTCATTTTTTTTTTTTTTTACAGGAACAGAGAGAGTCAGAGAGAGGGATAGATAGGAACAGACAGACAGGAACGGAGAGAGATGAGAAGCATCAATCATCAGTTTTTGTTGCCATACCTTAGTTGTTCATTGATTGCTTTCTCATATGTGCCTTGACCGCAGGCCTTCAGCAGACTGAGTAACCCCTTGCTTGAGCCAGCAACCTTGGGTCCAAGCTGGTGAGCTTTTTTGCTCAAGCCAGATGAGCCCGCACTTAAGCTGGCGAGCTAGGGGTCTCTAACCTGGGTCCTCCACATCCCAGTCCAATGTTCTATCCACTGTGCCACCAACTGGTCAGGCTTAATTTTTTGAGGAAACTCCACTCTGTTTACCATAGGTGTTGTACCAATCTGCATTCCCAAGGAACTCGAGTGACCATCAATAGATGAGTGGATAAAAAAGCTATGGTGTGTGTGTGTGTGTATGTGTGTGTGTGTGTGTGTGTATACACACACACACACACACACACACATACACATACACACAATGGAATACTACCCAGCCATAAAAATGAATAAAATCTTACTTTTTCTGACAACACAAGTACCTAGAGGGTATTGTGCTAAGTGAAATAAGTCAGACAAAGAAAGAAAAATACCATATGATTTTACCTAAATGTAGAATCTAAATAACAAAATAAACAAGCTAAATAGAAACAGACTCATAGGTACAGAGAACAGACTGACAGTTGTCAGAGAAAAGAGGTGTTGGGGGTGCTGGGTGAAAAAGGTGAAGGGATTAAGAAGTATTGATGGTAGTTGCAGAATAGTCACAGAAATGTAGATTATAGCATTGGGAATATAGTCATTAATATCGTGGATACTTAAAACATGAAGGGAACCATTCTGTAAGGTAAATATTTTCTAACCACTATGATGTACATCTGAAACTAATACAGAATAATATTGAATGTAAACTGTGATTGAAAAATATTTTTAAAAACTAGGAGGAATGTGCAGTAGCTTTCAAGTTATTAATAGTCGAGCTTAATCTTGAGGATGCTGTATATAATATCAAGTTACAGTGGTGCCAGAAGATTCTAGGGCAATACCCTTGAGCAGAAGAAAGATGAACAAGCCAACATCTTTTTATCAGAGGGTCCACCATCAAGGCCAAGAAAAAGTTTGTAATGAGGATGAAAAGTGAGAAAGACATCCAAAAGAATGATATTTAAATAACCTGGGGAATTTCAGCTTCCCTGAATCATTTATTAATATCAGTCACATGTCATTTTCTGTTAATTAAACTTCAATGTACACACAACATTGTGGTAGGCCTTAGCATGAAGTAAGACATGTCTATTTTGAATTGCAAGTAATACACTGAGAAAGGAGGCTATGTCAGAGAGCAGGATCATTTATTACTCTAATTATGTGGAAGATTTGTGGACATGTACATGAATGTGGATATATTAACTCTAGTCTAATGCTCTGTAAACACCAGTAGTAACAGAAAACCATAAAAGTGTGCTATTGTCACTGAGCACTTTCTTTTTTATGTTATGATCCATCATCAGAAATTAGCTGAAACCTTTTATTTATATTGATTATTTACTTTTAATAGTATATTGAAAATTGAAAGTCAATTAACTGACAGAATAAGAGGAAAAAGGGAAATATTAGAATATGTACCCATAGCATTACTTCTCATATTTTCAATGTTCTTGATTATTTCACAAATGGAAAAGGAAAAGAAGTATGGATTCTTTGCCAAGCTGCTCTAGGCCTTAACCAAGGGGGTGTCAACATATTTGTGTTACCAGGATTGATTATGCTGGCTGTTGTAATTAATCTTCTCCCCTGACACCCACTGCATTTAAAGAAATAGCCCAGGGCCCCTGGTATTGTCATCACTTTTGATGAAAAACAGTTAAACCAAGAATGAAAAGTACAGTTGACACTTCAGGGAAACATGGTAGCATAAAACAAACCCTTAACTCTGACTCCCAGAAAGGAATTAGAGAGAACAAAGTAAATAAGAAGAAGGAGAAAGAGGAGGAGGAGGAAGAGGGGGAGGAGAATGAGGAGGGGGAAGAGTGAGGGAGGTAGAAAGGAGGCAGAGGAGATGAAGAAGGAGGAAAAGGAAGAAGAAAAGAAAAGAAAGTCTATATTAATGCAGAAACTTGGAAGGTTGCTATACAGAACCAGAAATTTCACTCCATTTCTGGTAGATATTGTGTAGATAGAGCGAAAGAGGAGGCAGCCACCAATGGCTGTCAAGGGCAATGATTACTAGAAACCCCTAATGAAAAAGTTAATGTATAGGCCTGAGAAAGATGGAACCAGATAATTAGAGATTCATTTGGACTGCCATGGTCAACGTACAGAAGCAGCTGCTCTTAGACTTAGAGAAAGAGAAAGCACAACTGAGCCAAAAGCATAAATAACAGTAAGATAAATAATCAAATTGATGAAGTTTGAGGAGGGATGAGTAAAAACACTAATCAAGACCTGCATTTATAAAAGGCACTGGGATCAATATATGTGCAGAGAAATTCTTTTAAGAACCCTATAAGCACTTCAAGAGTTCAGAACCATATGAAGAACTCAGTAATTTAGTAACATATTATAAAATATGTATTTTATGGGGGGAGGGATGGGAGGGTGCGATAGGGAGGAGGGGAGGGGTACAGGGAAAACCAGATAGAAGGTGACAGAGGACAATTTGACTTTGGGTAATGGGTATGCAGCATAATTGAATGATAAGATAATCTGGAGATGTTTTCATTGTACATATGTACCCTGATTTATTGGTGTCACCCCATTAAAGTTAATAAAAAAAATATGTATTTTACATTACCTAAATATAAAAAGCTGATAGAGTTCCAAAAACAAACTTTCAAACTAATTCCATTTATAAATATAGATGCAAACATTCTAATTAAAAAACACACCCAAAATATTCAAAATTGTATTAATGTAGCAATGCTTTGTTTTTGATAATGACTCTTTTTGGCAAATATGGTTAGTAAGTTATCAGGAAATCTGTTATTATATGTCATTAAATTAATTGGTCAAAAAAATATCATATATTCATCTCAATAAATGCCAAAAATAGATTTGTTAAAATGTCATATCATATATTCATCTCAATAAATGCCAAAAATAGATTTGTTAAAATGTCATATCTATTAAAAAAAAGTAGCTTTTATCAGCAGGCATTTTTGAGAAAATCAAATGAATAACAAGTCTCCTTTCCAATAGGAACAAAATAAGAACACAGAATAATTCAGAAATATGAAGAAAATAAAAAGGATTATTCTATGTAAACTTTTTTTATTAATTTTAATGGGGTGACATTAATAAATCAGGGTACATATGTTCAAAGAAAACATCTCCAGGTTATCTTGTCATTCAATTATGCTGCATATCCATCACCCAAAGTCAAACTGTTTTCTGTCACCTTCTATCTGGTTTTCTTTGTACCGCTCCCTTCTCCCTTCTCCCTCCCACTCCTCCCTCACCCCACCCAGTAACCACCACACTCTTGTCCATGTCTCATAGTCTCGTTTTTATGTCCCACCTATGTATGAAATCAGTTCTCAGTTTCTTTCTGTTTTACTTATTTCACTCCGTATAATGTTATCAAGGTCCATCCATTTTGTTGTAAATGATCCTATGTCATCATTTCTTATGGCTGAGTAGTATTCCATAGTATATATGTACCAAGGCTTTTTAATCCACTCGTATTCTGATGGACACTTGGGCTGTTTCCAGATCTTCGCTATTGTGAACAATGCTGCCACGAACATGGGGGCGCATTTCTTCTTTTCGAACAGTGCTATGGTGTTCTTAGGGTATATTCCTAAAAGTGGGATAGCTGGGTCAAAAGGTAGTTCGATTTTTAATTTTTTAGGAATCTCCATGCTGATTTCCACAGTGGCTGCACCAGTCTGCATTCCCACCAGCAGTGCAGGGCGGTTCCCTTTTCTCCACATCCTCGCCAGCACTTATTCTGTGTTGTTTTGCTGATGAACGCCATTCTTACTGGTTGGAGGTGATATCCCATTGTGGTTTTAATTTGCATTTCTCTAATGATTAGTGATGTTGAGCATTTTTTCATATGCCTATTGGCCATCTGTATGTCCTCTTTTGGAGAAATTTCTATTCATTTCTTTTGCTCATTTTTTGATTTGTTTGTCTTCCTGGTGTTGAGTTTTATAAGTTCTTTATAAATTTTGGTTATTAACCCCTTATCAGATGTGTTGTCGAATATGTTCTCCCATTGTGTGGTTTGTCTTTTCATTTTGTTCTTATTGTCCTTAGCTGTGCAAAAACTTTTTAGTTTGATATAGTCCCTTTTGTTTATCCTGCCTTTTATTTCATTTGCCCGTGGAGATAAATCGGCAAATATATTGCTGCTACAGATGTCGGAGAGCTTATGGACTATGTTTTCTTCTAAGATGCTTATGTGTTCACGGTTTCATTTAAGTCTTTTATCCATTTTGAGTTTGTTTTTGTGAATGGTGAAAGTTGATGGTCTAGTTTCATTTTTTTGCAAGTAGATGTCCAATTTTCCCAACACCATTTGTTAAAGAGGCTGTCTTTACACCATTGTATGTTCTTTCCTCCTTTGTCAAATATCAGTTGTCCATAAAGCTGTGGGTTTATTTCTGGGTTCTCTGTTCTGTTCTATTGATATATGTGCCTGTTCTTATGCCAGTACCAGGCTGTCTTGAGTCCAATGGCCTTGTAGTAAACCTTGATATCTGGAAGAGTGATACCTCCTGCTTTCTTTTTTCTTTTTAAGATTGCTGAGGCTATTCATGTTCTTTTTTGGTTCCATATAAATTTTTGGAATATGTGTTCTATATATTTGAAGTATGTCATTGGGATTTTAATTGGTATTGCATTGAATTTATAAATTGCTTTGGGTAATAAAGATATTTTAATGATGTTTATTCTACTAACCATGAGCAGGGTATATGCTTCCACTTGTTTGTATCTTTCTTGCTTTCTGTTATCAATGTTTTATAATTTTCCGTGTACAATTCCTTAACATTAAACCTCCATGGTTAAATTTACTCCTAGGTATTCTATATTTTTGGTTGCAATAGTAAAGGGGATTGTTTCCTTAATTTTTTTTTCTGACAGTTCATTGTTGGTATATAAAAATGCCTCTGATTTCTGAGTATTAATTTTATATCCTGCCACCTTGCTGAATTCATTTATCAGGTCCAGTAGTTTTGTGACTGAGACTTTAAGGTTTTCTATGTACAATATAATATCATCTGCAAAAAATGACAGTTTTACTTCTTTTTTTCCAATCTAGATGCCTTTTATTTCTTCTTCTTTTCTGATTGCTGTAGCTAAAACTTCCAGAATTATGTTGAATGAGAGTAGTGAAAGGGGGCACCCTGCCTGGTTCCTGATCTTAAGGGGATTGCTTATAATTTTTGCCCATTTAGTATGATGTTTGCTGTGGGTTTGTTGTAGATGACCTTTATCATTTTAAGCAATGTTCCCTGTATTCCCACTTTACTGAGAATTTTGAGCATAAATGGGTGCTGGATTTTATCAAATACATTTTCTGCATCTATTGAAATTATCATGTGATTTTTATCCTTCCTTTTGTTTAGGTGATGAATCACATTGATTGATTTGTGAATATTGAACCTGCCTTGCCTCTCCAGAATAAATCCCACTTGGTCATAGTGTATGATTTTTTTTTCATATATTGCTGGATCCAGTTGGCTAATATTTTGTTGAGAATTTTAGCATCTAAATTCATCAGGGATATTGGCCTATAATTTTTTTTCTTTTTGTTGTCTTTGCCTGGAGTCGGGATCAGAATTATGATCGCCTCATAAAAGGAGTTTGGAAGTCTTCCTTCCTCTTGAATTTTTTGAAATAGCTTGAGGAGAATAGGAGTTAGTTCTTCTTTGAATTTTTGGTAGAATTACCTTGTGAAGCCATCAGGCCCAGGACATTTCTTTTTTGGGAGTTTTTTGATAACTGTTTCTATCTCATTTGTTATAATTGGTCTGTTTAGGTGTTCTGATTCTTCCAGATTGATTTTTGGAAGATTATATGATTGAAGAAATTTGTCCATTTCACCTACGTTGTCTAATTTTGGGACATAGAGTTCTTCATAGTATTTTCTTACAATCATTTGTATTTCTGTTGCATCATGTTATTTCTCCACTCTCATTTCTAATTTTCTTTATTTTGAGTTCTCTCTCTTTTTTTCATAGTGAGTCTAGTTAAAGGTTCATCGATCTTGTTTACCTTTTCAAAGAACCAACTCCTGGTTTCATTGATCCTTTGTATTGTTTCCTTAGCCTCTGTGTCATGCATTTTTACTCTGACCTTTATTATTTCCTTCCTTCTACTAGTCCTGGGCTTTATTTGAGGTTGCTTTTTAGTTCTTTTAGATGCAGGGTCAAGTTGCTTATTTGAGCTATTTCTGGTTTCTCATGGTATGCCTGTAGTGCTATGAACTTCCCTCTCAGTACTGCTTTTGCTGTGTCCCATAAATTTTGAGTTGAGGTATGCTCATTATCATTCCTTTCTATAACCATTTTTATTTCTTCTTTGATCTCATTGTTAGTCCATTCGTTATTTAATAACATGCTATTTAGTTTCCAGGTGTTTGAGTATGTTTCAGTTTTGTTTTTTGGGGTTTTTTTGTGGTTAACTTCTAGTTTTATGCCATTGTGATCAGAGAAAATGCTTGATATGATTTCAATCTTCTTAAATTTGTTGAGACCAATTTTGTGTTCTAACATGTGCTGTATCCTAGAGAATGTACCATGAGCACTTGAAAAAATGTATATTCTACTACTTTAGGGTGAAAAGTTCTGAAGATATCTATTAAATCGAGTTGATCTATTGTATCATTTAAGTCTGCTGTTTCTTTGTTAATTTTTCTTTTGAGGATCTATCCAGTGATGTTAGTAGGGTATTGAAATCCCCTACTATTATAGTAATGCTGTTAATCTCACCCTTTATATCCATCAAAGTCTGCTTATGTATGTCAGGGCTATGTTTGATGCATAGATATTTATAATGGTTATATCTTCTTGTTGAATTGTTTCCTTTATCATTATGTAGTGTCCTTCTTTATCTCTTACTGCAGCCTTTGTTTTAAAGTCCATTTCGTCAGATATAAGTATTGCTACCTGGGCTTTTTCTTTATTTCCATTTGCATGAAATATTTTTTTTCATCCTTTTGCCTTCAGTCTATGTGCATCTTTTGTTTTAAGGTGTGGCTCTTGTAGACAGCATATTTATAGGTCTTGTTTCTTTATCCGCGCAGCTACCCTATGTCTTTTGATTGGATCATTTAATCCATTTAAATTTAAGGTTATTATTGATATGTAGTTGTTTATTGCCATTTTATTCTTTTAAGCTGTATTCTTCTTTTGCTATATTCTTTTCCCCCTTGGAACTGTTCACAACAGGCTGCTTAGCATCTCTTTCAGAATTGGTTTGGTTTTAATGAATTCCTTGAGATTTTTTTTGCCTGGAAAGCTCTTTATTTCTCCTTCAATTTTAAACGTTAGCCTGCTGGATAGAGTAGTCATGGTTGTAGGTTCTTGTTCTGCATTACTTTGAATATATCTTGCCATTCCTTTCTGGCCTCAAGTGTTTATGTTGAGAAATCGGATGTCATCCTTATGGGGACTTCTTTATAGGTGATAGCTTTTTTTTTTCTCTAGCAGCTTTTACAATTTTCTCTTTATCACTTAGCTTTGATATTTTAACTGTGAGCTGTCTTAGTGTAGATTTCTTTGGGTTTCTCTTTAATGGAGTTCTCTGTGCTTCTTGAATGTGTGATACATTTCCAGTCTTAATTTAGGGAAGGTTTCAGCTATGATTTGATTGAACAAGGTTTATATCCCTTGTTCTTTCTCTTCTTTTTTGGGAACCTCCTATGATGCAGATGTTATTTCTCTTCATGTTGTCACAGACCTCCCTTAGAGTTTCCTCATATTTTTTGAGTCTCTTTTCTTTTTTCTGCTCTTCTTCTGTGCCTTTGTTTATTTTGTCCTCTACCTCACTGATTCGATCCTCAGCTTCATCCATCCTGCTTTTAATTCCTTCCATTGTGGTCTTCAGTTCTGATATTGTATTTTTAATTTATGTCTGATTCTTTTTATTATTTCAATTTCCTTTTTTATACTTTTAATCTCTTTTTTTAGGTGTTCATAATGACTATCCATTGTTGCTCTAAGCTCTTTGTACATCCTAACTATCATTATTTTAAACTCTGTATCCAGTAATTTGGTTATATCTGGTTCATTCAGATCCTTCTCTGGGGATTGCTCTTGATTCATTTGTGTTCCATTTCTCTGCCTGACCATTTTGTCTGTGTATAATAAGGGTTTGCCCACTGGAGTCTAATGGCTGTTGCCTCTGTGTTCCCTAGGTGTGGTCTTTCTGCATGCCCACCACCCCCTCTGCCGCTGCCTAGGGTGGTTGGGTATTGCCGTTGCCGGCTCCGGCCCACTGCGGCTGTTGCTGTGATTTCTGCCTTTCCTCCAAGGGAGGGACTGTGTTCTTGTGCCTGGTTCTACAAGCCAGAGCCTGTCTGGACCTCCGCTTCACCCACAGAGGTGGGGTTGCACACCGCACTCAAGCCACAAGCCTCAGCACCAAGGGTAGCGGTCTGCACCTTTGCTCAGCTGCTGACCCCTCCTGTTCCCTGGCTTCTGCCCAGCCCCCGCAATCAGAACTGGCTCGCACTTGCAGGATCTCAAACCATGGTTTCTCTAGCCGGGCGGGGCTGCTGGCGTGCGCTCAGCTGAGAGCCTCCACCTGTCCTGGGCTTTAGCCCCTCCCCTGCGGTCAGGGCCAGCTCGCATAGGGTCTCAAACCTCAGAGGCCAGGTGATGCTGTGCGATGCAGGCCCCTGCTCAATAGCAGATCTCTGCCTCTTCCTGGCCTCCACTTTTCCCCTCACAGGTGGGAGCTGCAGGCAGGCCCGTTACTCCCAGACCACTTTCGCGCATCCCCTCCACCCCTGCTGGGATAGACTGAGCTCAGGCCGACTGGGCCTCCACCCCTGCCAACAGAACCGAGTTTCCGTGTCCTGCTGCCACCATCCCTCCAACAAGCCCTCAGCAGTGTGGGTGGAGGCACTGCAGCTCAGGCCCTAACACTCCATACTATAGTCCTGGAAGCTCCGTCCTTCTATGCAGCTCTGCTCTAAGTGCCACATGGGAGCTTGTTTGGCTGGTGTCCTGTCTCCCTTTGCTGGTATTGTTAGTTCCAGGGGAGATATTCGTTTTTGATTTGGGAAGTGACTCAACCCAGGGGTTAGGGTGGCTGTCCCTCAGAGTGTTTCTCCCTATGCCTTCCAGTCCACACTCTGTTCATGCTGCTCCAGTCCTCTACTCTGTTCCTGTCCCCTGGAGCCTTGGGTGAGTGGTTGTGAAAGGGGTTTTCTGCCCTGTCCCTTTAAGAAGAATATTGGGTCTGAGAAAACTGTCTCTTTCTCACAAACAGTATCCTCACTTGTTTCACAGCTCAATACCGTCCAAACGCCTCTTCTAGGCTCTGGAGCTGTAGGCTGGGGCTTTGTTCCTGGGACCCAGGTCCCTCCCTCTCCGCTAAACTCTCTTTCCACCACGTGAGTCTGCCGTTTGCTCCAGGGAGCTGGGCAGCCCTTTCCACATTTTCGCTTTTCCTACCAGTCTCAATGTGGCTTCAGTGTTCTTTGGTTCCAGAATTTACTTTCTTTAGTTCAAAATTGATTTATCCAGATGATGGTTCTTAAAATTAAGTTATAATCCACTTTGGTTCCAGGAGTTGGAACTTGGTATGTCCACCTCCTCCATCGCTATCTTGCCATCTCCTCTTCTAGTGTAAACTTTGATGAATAACAAGAAAATATTTGAGAAATATATTTCACATGATTCAACACCTGGAAAATATCTGAGAGTATAAAGCAGTCTCCCTTCTATCTTCACATAACTTCATGAAGCTATCAGTTTTTCTCAACTGTACTCACGAATATGTTTAGGTGGTTGATGGAGAAAATCAATTGAAAAAAAATGAGCAAGAATTAATTTTGATATCAGCAAAATAATGGAAGAAAATCTTAAGAAGTGACTTGGTCTTCCAGATACTAAAATATTCATTAATTGAGGTAGAGTTGATCAATAAATAACAGAAGAGAAATTATACACATACACACATGCAAGACTATAATATTTTGTATTTAGTATGTTACAGATAACATGTCAAATCTCTAATCTATAAAGATTATTCTATATATTTTTTCAGAAACTGATAACCCAGAATTTTGTAGGATTCTGACTCAAATAACTTTATAAGTAACTGCATAATAGATCACTACGCTAACTTGAAGAATTACAATATACAATGTGTCTGTAAAGTCATGGTGCACTTTTAATCAGTCGCAGGTCAAAAGTGCACCATGAGGAGGAACGAAGATGGCGATGGAGTAGGCGGACATACCAACTTCCAACTCCCAGAACCAAAGTGGATTATAACTCAATTTTAAGAACCATCATCTGGATAAACCAACTTTGAACTAAACTAAGTGGACTCTTCAACCAAGGAACACTGTAGAAGCCACATTAAAACTGGTAGGAATAGCAAAAATGCGAAGAGGGCTGCCCAGCTTCCCAGAGCAAATGGCAGCCTGGAGAGACCCGCGTGGTGGGAGGAGAGTTTGGCGGAGAGGGAGGGACCTGGCTCCCAGGAACCAAGCCCCAGCCTGCAGTCGCAGAGCCTAGAAGAGGCATTTGGACAGTATTGAGCTGTGAAAAAAGTGAGGATACTGTTTGTGAAAAAGAGACAGTTTTCTCAGACCCAAGATTCTTTTTAAAGGGACAGCGCAGAAAACCTCTCTCACAACCATGCACCCGGGGCTCTGGGAAACGGGGACAGAGGAGAGGAACAGAGCAGTGGGAACAGACTGTAGACTGAAGGCATGGGGACACTCTGAGAAACAGCCACCCTGACCCCTGGGCTAAGTCATTTCCCTAATGGAAAATGAATATTTCCCCTGGAACTAGCAATACCAACAAAGGGAGACAGGACACCAGCCAAACAAGCTCCCCTGTGGCACTTAGAGCAGAGCTGCTTAGAGGGAGGGAACTCCTAGGCCTACAGTGTGGAGACTTAAGGCACTTCCATCTCTCCGAGGGTTGCTGAAGGGATGGTGGCGGCAGGATGCTGAAACACGGTCCTGTCGGCGTGGGCAGAGGCACAACCAATGTGAGCTTGGTCTAGCCCAGCATGGGCGGAGGGGACGCGCGATAGCGGTCCAGCAGCTGCGGGTATGCCTGTAATCCTACCTGTGGAGAAAAAAAACAGGCAGATATCTGCTCTGCGACCCTATGCAAGCCAGCCCTGACCCCGGGAACGGGGCTAGGACCAGGGACGGGCGGGGGGCTCGCGGCTGAGCTCACGCTGCCAACCCCGCCCAAACGGAAAAACCCTGGTTTGCCATCCTGTGTGCATGAGAGGGCTCCTAACGTGAGGGCAGGGTAGACCCCGAGGCGAGCGGAAGTTCACGGCTGAGCTCACGCTACTAGCCCCACCCAGGAGGAGAAACCGCAGATTGCCATCCTACATGTGCAAGCTGGCTCCGAACGTGGGGGCAGGATAGAGTCCGGAACGATGGGAGCTAGCAGCTGAGCTCACTCCACAAACACACCTGGCCCAATAAACCGTGGTTTGCAACCCTGCACAGAAGGGCCCTGGCCTCAAAGGTGGGGCTAAATTCTGGATGGCCAAAGGCTCACAGCTGAGAGCACATCAAAAGCCCCGCCCAACCTGCAAAAATGTGGCAAGCAGGCTCTGACTGCGGGTGCTGGGCATAAGCCTTTCAGAAACAGGCTGGGTCTGCAGTTGAGCAAAGGTGCTCAACTCTGCCCTTGGTGCTGAGGCTTGTGGCTTGAGTGATAGCCCCTCCTGCAAAGGAGAGGCAGAAATCACAACAACAGCAGCAGTAGGCTGACACTGGCAATGCCAGTACCCAAACGCACTACACAGCAGCAGAGGGGGTGGCAGGCCTGCAGACAGACCACACCTAGAGAACACAAAAACAACACCTACTGAACTCCAGTGGCCACAACTTGCTTATACACAGACAAAATGGGCAGGCAGAGAAATGCAAACCAAATGAATCAAGAGAAATCCCCAGAGAAGGACCTGAATGAACCAGATATAACCAAATTACCAGAAGCAGAATTTAGAATAATGATAGGTAGGGTGTTCAAAGAAATTAGAGCAACAATGGATAGTCATTATGAACACCTAAATAAAAAGATAACAAGTATAAAAAATGAAATTGAAATAATAAAAACGAATCAGACAGAAATGACAAATACAGTATCAGAACTGAAGACCACAATGGAAGGAATTAAAAGCAGGATGAATCACGCTGAGAATCAAATAAGCGAGTTAGAGGACAGAATAAACAAAGGCACAGAAGCAGAGATAAAAAAGAAAAAGAGACTCAAAAAATTGTGAGGAAACTCTAAAGGAGCTCTGTGACAACCTGAAGAGAAACAACATTCGCATCATAGGGTTGCCTGAGGAAGAGAAGAGAGGACAGTAAATGGAAACTTTGTTCAATCAAATCATAGCAGAAAACTTCCCTAAATTAAGGCTGGGAAACACTCCACACGTTCAAGAAGCACACAGAACTCCATCAAAGAGAAACCCAAAAAGATCTACACCAAGACACACCATAGTTAAAATACCAAAGCTAATGGATAAAAAAAAAAATTTTTAAAGCTGCTAGGGAAAAAAAGTCTATCACCTATAAAGGAGCCCCCATAAGGATGACATCGGACTTCTCAACAGAAACACTTGAGATCAGAAGGGAATGGCAAGATATAATCAAAGTAATGCAGAACAAGAACCTACAACCAAGACTACTTTATCAAGCAAGGCTAACGTTTAAAATTGAGAGAGAAATAAAGAGCTTCCCAGAAAAAGAAAGCCTGAAGGAATTCATTAAAACCAAACCCATTCTGCAAGAGATAATAAGGGACCTGTTGTGAACAGTTCAAAGGGAGAAAGGAATATAGCAAAAAATATATATATACACCTTTAAAGAACAAAATGGCAATAAACAACTACATATCAATAATAACCTTAAATGTAAATGGATTAAATGATACAATCAAAAGACATAGGGTAGCTGCATGGATAAAGAAACAGGACCCATACATTTGCTATCTACAAAAGACACACCTTAAAACAAAAGATGCACATAGACTGAAGGTAAAAGGATGGAAAAAAATATTTCATGCAAATGGAAATGGAAAAAAAGCCGGGGTAGCAGTACTTATATCTGACAAAATGGACTTTAAAACAAAGGCTGTAGTAGGAGATAAAGAAGAACACTACATAATGATAAAGGGAACTATTCAACAGGAAGATATAACTATTATAAATATCTACGCACCAAATAGAGGAGACCCGACATACATAAAGCAGACTTTGATGGATATAAAGGGCGAGATTAACAGCAATACTATCATAGTAGGGGATTTCATACCCCACTAACAACACTGGATAGATCCACAAGAAAGAAAATTAATAAAGAAACAGCAGACTTAAAGAATACACTAGATCAACTTGATTTAATAGATATCTTCAGAACTTTTCACCCTAAAGCAGTAGAATATACATTCTTCTCAAGCGCTCATGGTACATTTTCTAGGATAGACCACATGTTAGGTGACAAGAATGGTCTCAATAAATTTAAGAAGATTGAAATCATATTAAGCATTTTCTCTGATCACAATGCCATGAAACTAGAAATTAACCACAAAAGAAAAACTGAAAAATACTCAAACACTTGGAAACTAAATAGCATGATATTAAATAATGAATGGATTAACAATGAGATCAAGGAAGAAATAAAAATGGTTATAGAAAGAAATGATAATGAGCATTCATCAACTCAAAATTTATGGGACACAACCAAAACAGTACTGACAGGGAAGTTTATTGCACTACAGGCATATCATACGAAGCTAGAAAAAGCTCATATAAGCAACCTGACCCTGCAACTAAAAGAACTAGAAAAACAACAACAATAAAACCCAAGACAAGTAGAAGGAAGGAAATAATAAAGATCAGAGCAGAAATAAATGACATAGAGGCTAAGGAAACAATGAAACCAGAAGCTGGTTCTTTGAAAAGGTAAACAAGATTGATGAACCTTTAACTAGACTCACCAAGAAAAAAAGAGAGAGGACTCAAATAAATAAAATTAGAAAGGACAGTGGGGAAATAACAACTGACACAGCAGAAATACAAAGCATTGTAAGAAAATACTATGAAGAAATTTATGCCCCAAAATTAGACAATCTAGGTAAAATAAACAAATTTCTTGAATCATATAAACTTCCAAAAATCAATCTGGAAGAATCAGACCACCTAAACAGACCAATTACAACAAATGATACCGAAACCGTTATCAAAAAACTTCCCAAAAAGAAAAGTCCTGAGCCTGATGGCTTCACAAGTGAATTCTATCAAAAATTCAAAGAAAAACTAACTCCTATCCTCCTCAAGCTATTTCAAAAAATTCAAGAGGAAAGAAGACTTCCAAACTCCCTTTATGAGGCCAGCATAATTCTGATCCCAAAACCGGGCAAAGACAACACAAAGAAAGAAAATTATAGGCCTATATCACTGACGAATTTAGACGATAAAATTCTCAACAAAATATTAGCCAACCGGATCCAGCAATATGTCAAAAAAATCATACATCATGATCAAGTGGGATTTATTCTGGAGAGGCAAGGCTGGTTCAATATTCACAAATCAATCAATATGATTCATCACATAAACAAAAGGAAGAACAAAAATCACATGATAATTTCAATACATGTAGAAAAGGCATTTGATAAAATCCAGCACCCATTCATGCTCAAAACTCCCAGTAAAGTGGAAATACAGGGATCATTCCTTAACATGATAAAGGCCGTCTACGACAAACCCACAGCAAACATCATACTAAATGGACAAAAATGAAAAGTAATCCCCTTAAGATCAGGAACCAGGCAGGGTTGCCCACTTTCACTACTCTTATTCAACATAGTTCTGGAAGTCCTAGCTATAGCAATCAGACAAGAAGAAGAAATAAAAGGCATCTAAATTGGAAAAGAAGAAGTAAAATTGTCACTATTTGCAGATGATATGATATTGTATATAGAAAACCCTAAAGTCTCAGTCAAAAAACTACTGGACCTTATAAATGAATTCAGCAAGGTGGCAGGATATAAAATTAATACTCAGAAATCAGAGGCATTTCTATGTACAAACAATGAACTGTCAGGAAAAGAAATTAAGGAAACAATCCCCTTCACTATTAAAGACAAAAAAATAAAATACCTAGGAGTAAATTTAACCAAGGAGTTAAGAAATTGTACTCGGAAAATTATAAAACATTGATAAAAGAAATCATGGAAGATACAAACAAGTGGAAGCATATACCGTGCTCATGGCTAGGAAGAATAAACATCATTAAAATGTCTATATTACCCAAAGCAATTTATAAATTCAATGCAATACCAATTAAAATACCAATGACATACTTCAAAGATATAGAAAACATATTCCAAAAATTTATATGGAACCCAAAAAGAACACAAATAGCCTCAGTAATCTTAAAAGAAAAAATAAAGCAGGAGGTATCACTCTTCTGGATATCAAGGTTTACTATAAGGCCATTATACTCAAGACAGCCTGGTACTGGCATAAGAACAGGCACATAGATCAATGGAACAGAACAGAGGACCCAGAAATAAACCCACAGCTTTATGGACACCTGATATTTGACAAAGGAGGAAAGAACATACAATGGAGTAAAGACAGCCTCTTTAACAAATGGTGTTGGGAAAATTGGACATCTACCTGCAAAAAAATGATACTAGACCATCAACTTTCACCATTCAGAAAAACAAATTCAAAATGGATAAAAGACTTAAACGTAAGCCATGAAACTCTAAGCATCATAGAAGAAAACATAGGCAGCAAGCTTTCCGACATCTGTAGCAGCAATATATTTGCCAATTTATCTCCACCGGCAAATGAAATAAAAGGCAAGGTAAACAAATGGGACTACATCAAACTAAAAAGTTTTTGCACAGCTAAAGACAATAAGAACAGAATAAAAAGACAAACCACACAATGGGAGAACATATTTGACAACACGTCTGATAAGGGGTTAATAACCAAAATTTATAAAGAATTTATAAAACTCAACACCAGGAAGACAAACTATCCAATCAAAAAATGGGCAAAAGAAATGAATAGAAATTTCTCCAAAGAAGACATACAGATGGTCAAAAGACATATGAAAAAATGCTCAACATCACTAATCATTAGAGAAATGCAAATTAAAACCACAATGAGATATCACCTCACACCAGTCAGAATGGCACTCATCAGCAAAACAACACAGAATAAGTGCTGGCGAGGATGTGGAGAAAAGGGAACCCTTCTGCACTGCTGGTGGGAATGCAGACTGGTGCAGCCACTGTGGAAAACAGTTTGGAGATTCCTCAGAAAATTAAAAGTCGAACTGTCTTTCGACCCGGCTATTCCACTTTTAGGAATATACCCTAAGAACACCATAGCACTGTTCGAAAAGAAGAAATGCGCCCCCATGTTCGTGGCAGCATTGTTCACAATAGCGAAGATCTGGAACCAGCCCAAGTGTCCGTCAGAAGACGAGTGGATTAAAAAGCTATGGTACATATATACTATGGAATACTACTCAGCCATAAGAAATGATGACATAGGATCATTTACAACAAAATGGATGTACCTTGATAACATTATACGGAGTGAAATAAGTAAATCAGAAAAAAAACTGAGAGCAGCATGATTTCACACATAGGTGAGACATAAAAGTGAGACTATGAAACATGGACAAGAGTGTGGTGTTACAGGGTGGGGGGAGGGAGGGGAGGGTGGGATAGGGAGAAGGGTAGGGACACAGGGAAAACCAGATAGAAGGTGACAGAGGACAATTTGACTTTGGGTGATGGGTATGGAACATATGAATGATAAGATAATCTTGAGATGTTTTCATTGTACATATGTACCTTGATTTATTGGTGTCACCCTATTAAAGTTAATAAAAATAAAAGTGCACCATGACTTTACGGACACACAGTATATAAGGATATTGAAGCCTGATATGCTTTCCATTTCTAAAAAATATATTTTTATTTGCTTTTATAGATAATATCATTTTACTTGCATTTATAGATATACAAACCAGGAAGTATGAAAGGGTAAATCAGAAAACAATCTCTCCCTCTGACCACTGTTGTTTCTTTATGCTTACCTATAAAAGATTAAATACAGCCTGACCAGGCGGTGATGCAGTGGATAGGGCATCAGACTGGGATGAGTAGGACCCAGGTTCAAGACCCCGAGGTCGTCAGCTTGAGCATGGGCTCATCTGGCTTGAGCAAGGCTCACCAGCTTGAGCCCAAGGTCACTGGCTCGAGCAAGGGGTCACTCAGTCTGCTGTAGCCCCCCGGTCAAGGCACATATGAGAAATCAATCAATGAACAACTAAGAAGCCGCTACAAAGAATTGATGTTTCTCATCTCCCTTCCTGTCTGTCCCTATCTGCCCCTCTCTCTGACTCTGCCACAAAAAAAAATGTTTAAATACATAATTGTATTGTCTTTTCTTAAAACAAAAGTATATAATATACCCTATTACTTTTTCTATTAACAATTTATCTCAGATATCTTTTTCTATCAGTATGCAGCCAGCATTCCTTTTTTTCTTATAACTGCATAGTATTTCTTTTTTATGGGAAAAAAATAATTTATTTAGCTGGCATAATATTACTGTGTACTTGGACTGCTCCTAATGTTTAGCTATTTCAAATTCTATAGGAATGAATTTGATAAGTTTTGCAGTAAAGAAACCTGATGGTTTTTCCTAAACCTTCTGTTTCCCAAATTTATTTGATTATAATCTTCTTTTAATTCACCCCTGTTAAGATCCCACAGAAATATTGTCCATTAAACATATTCTGGGGAACTTTAGGATAAACATGAAGCTGTATTCCTTTCTCACAATTAAAACCAGTATAAATAAATTTAGATGAAGAAGAGGCTTTTGAAGCATAACACCCAAAATAAAATCAAAATTAAAGACATTGTGGGTTTTGAATACAGACATAGATGTAGAAATATTTTTTAAATTCTATGTATCAGGAAACTCCATGAGAAAGTTCTGCAAATGACAAATTGAGGAAAAAATACAATTTATGTGATAAAACATTAATACAGTTAACACAGAGGAGCTCTAACAAATCAGTAAGAATAACTGAAGGATCAAAACCTAACAGCTCATAAAAGAATATGAAAAATTGTATTCCAACAATGAGTACAATTTTCTCTTTATTTTACTAACCCAGGTTAAACTTAATAAATATCCTATTAACAAAATTATGAGGCAGGTGCGCACTGTTTTCAGGAGGATAGTTTGACAATATTTATCAAGGTTTTTAATCATACACTTGATTTGTATCAGCAATTATACTCTTAGAAAGTCATAAGAGCAAGAATGTATACTCAAGACACTGATGTCAACACTGTTTATGAGGTTGTAGAATTAAAAACAAATGCCCAGTCATTAGGACTAATTAAATCAATAGTGAATCATCCACACACAAAAAAACTGCAGTCTTTAGAAATAACATTAGAACATACAGACAGCCAATAGACATATGAAAAGATGCTCAATGTCACTAATCATCAGAGAAATGCAAATTAAAACTACAATGAGATATCATTTTATACCTGTCAGAATGGCTAACATCAATAAATCAACAAACAAGTGTTGATGAGGATGTAGAGGAAAGGAAAACCTCATGCACTGTTGGTGCGAATGCAGACTTGTGCAGCTACTGTGGAAAGCAGTACTTGCTCAAAAAATAAAAATGGAACTGCCTTATAATCTAGCAATTTCAATTCTTGGAATTTATTCAAAGAAAAACCTGTAACACTAATTCAAAAGAATATATGCACTGCTATGTTCATTGCAGCATTATATACAATAGCCAAGATGTGGAAACAGCCCACGTGTCCATAAGTAGATGAGTAGATGAAAAAAGCTGTGATGTCTTTACACAGTGGAATACTACTTGACCATAAAAAGAAGGAAATCTTACCCTGTGACATATGGATGGACCTAGAGTGTATTACACTAAGTGAGATAAGCCAGTCAGAGAAAGGCTGGCTTCACTCATATGTGGAATCTAATTAACTAACAAGCAAAACAGAGACAGGGTCATAGATAGAGAGCAGGCTGACAGCTATGGGGAAAGGTGGGTTGCAGAGGGGATGTATGAGAGAAAACATTGAGCAAAAAAGAAAAAACCCCATGGACATGAATAACAGTGTGGTGATTGCTGGAGGGAAGTAGAATGAGGGGAGGGAGAGGTGGGTATAGGGAGGATAAATGGTGATGAAGACTCGACTTGGGGTGGTGAACACACAATACAATGTACAGATCATGTGTTGTAGAATTGTGCACCTGAAACCTATATGATCTTGTTAACCAGTACCACCCCAATAAATTCAATAAAAAGGAAAATAATTTTAAAATAAATATTAAATAACATTGCACAAGCATGTTAATTAATGAGAAAATATATTTGGGATAGTCTGATCAATAACTAAAACAGGCTTTAAAAGTAATATGCACCGTATAGAAATATTTGTATTTTGTAAAGTGTATACATGTACTTATAAGTTATGGGGGAAAACCTAGAAAGATATGTAGCAAAGTTTAATGCTCAATGTTTTTATTCTGAAAGTGGAAAAACAGGTCATTTGATTTTTTTGTGTGTGTGTGGCTTATCTGCTATTTAAGTTTCTTTAAACTGAATATAAATTATTGCCTAACTACATGTTAAAATTCAGTAATGTGAAATTTTTAAGGCATCCACTTCTAGAATAAAAATATTATCCTTGGGGAGAAAACCACTGGAGAAAAGAAGATAATATTAAAATAAAGATTTTAGCACCTAAAAAATAGTTTGGCTAATTGTATAGTTATTAGACAAGAATCATTTCCTCTGTAAATTATTTCCCCATTGTTCTGTGGCCTTCTGGCATTTGGTTTTGTGAAGAAATCTGATGCCATCCGACTTTTTTATTTCAGGTAATTTGTGGTTTGCATATAAGATTTCTCTTTATTCTTTATACAAACAAACCTCTGACTATATGGATAGTTTGTTTGTGCTTTTCTGTCACTGCTGAGACCTTCTCATCTAACTTCTGATCTCTAGTTCAGAAAATGTTTTGCTAAAAATTTTTTAATTGCCTGCCCTCTGCTCTGTCCTCCTTTTCACAGTTAATGTAAATTTTACATTGTAAAACAATTGTTTCCCTCAAGTTTGCTCTCCTTGTCCTTCCATGTTTTCCTAATTTTGGTCCTTTCTTTCATCTTTTTTGTGGCTACTGGGTGAGTTCTTAAGCATTTCTGATGAAATTGGGAGATGAAGAGATGTTCTGCTCGTCGCTGCTTCTGTTGCATTTTCGTTTCTGGAATCACGTTTTCCTTTGAAAGCAGTGTCTCCTGCCATTGTCACTGATGCAGTGCCTCTTGAATCTTGTTTTAGAAACAAATAAGGAATTACCTCCAGTTCCCACTGTTTCTGGAAGCAAGGTGTTTCACAAAGAAACATTTCCTCTTCCCAAGATTGGTTCCCATTGTCAGTGCTCCCAAATATTGAATAATTTTCTCTTTTTGCTCAGCCTTATGAAGTGTAGCCTGGTGTGGGGAGTTAGGATGGATTAGGAATTGTTGGGGTCTCTCCTCAACTCTTTCAATGGCAGATGAAAAGAGAAAGAAGTACGGGTTCACCATGGTTTTCCTCTTCCCAGCTTCATCCTCAATGTTGAGGAGCACCCAAAGATGTTCAGAGACTTACTCCCTTCTCAAGTCAGTAGAGATCAGGCCCCCCAGCTTTTCAAACTAGTGGCAAACTGGGCACTGGTCCCTCAGCTGGCAAGTTTCTTACCCTGATGCCTACTGCATATTCCAAAACTAAAAGCAATTTTGAGATCTAGCCTCACCCATTCCCAGCATTATCCTGAAGCTTTCTTTGCATTTGCTTTCCCAAGTGGAGAGTGTATCAGTTAGCTCCTGCTGAGTAACAAACTATGCCAAAACTTAATGATTTAAAGTAACAACTATTCATTCTGGTCATGATTTTATAAGTTGGTTGGTTGGACTGGTTTGTGTTGACTCTGCGGACTCTCTCATACATCTTCATTCAGCTATGAATTATCTACCTAGGAGCCCTTACACATTTATCTGGCACTTTGAAGCTTGCCAACCAGGGTGTCCAGGGTGACTGAACCATAAGCATCTCATCATCCAGTGGGAATGCTCAGGCTTCCCAACATGGTGGCTGGATTCCAAAAGCAACATGAGAGGGCAAGCCTTTAAAGTCTCTGCTTGCCCCACAAGTGCTAACATGCCATTGGTCAAACAAACCAGATGGCAGAAAATATGTACCTGACTTTGTTTTCCATTGCTGAAGAGAGCTTGGCATTTATTTCTCAGGTACATTTCCAGAATGATGATAATGATTTACCCAACATGGATCACTTGCAAAGTAACCCAGAGCAGCACCACCAGTCACCAGCCATGTGACTTTGGGAAAGGCCTCACTTTTCATCTGTAAATTGGGGATAGTAATAGCACCTGCATCATGTGTTGTTGTGACGATTAGATGAAATCGTGCATGTAAAACCCTTAGAACAGTGTCTGGTTCTCAGTAACCACCCAATAAATGCTGACAGCCACTAATTCTTAGGTTGTTTTATTTAATTATTATTACAAATATCATAGATCTTGCAGCACCACTGCTGCAAAAACTGGTAAAAAAAAAAAAAAAAAGACACAGCACCTTTGTTTATTGTTTCATCTCTATCATTCTGAACTTTTTCCAAAAATCATTTTTTCCTTTGAGAACAAAGCTAACATTCTCAAGAAATAATAACACAAAGAGAAAAACAAAGCTGAAAGACAGAAAGACGAAGCTCTTGCATTTTTTGAGATTTTGGATCCAACTCTACCCAAAGTCCCAATATTTGGTCTCTTCTTTATATTTAAAAAACAAAAACAAACCTGATCAGTCAGTGGTGCAGTGGATAGAGCATCAGACTGGGACATGAAGGACCCAAGTTCAAAACCCCACGGTTGCCAGTTTGAGCACGGGCTCACCCATCTTGAGCATGGGCTTACCAGCTTGAGCACAGAGTCACTGGCTTGAGAGTGGGATCATAGAAATGACCCCATAGTCACTGGCTTGAACAAGGGGTCACTTGCTCTGCTGTAGCCCCCAGTCAAGGCACATATGAGAAATAATCATTGAACAGTGAAGGAGCTGCAAGAAAGAATTGACGCTTTCATCTCTCTCCTTCCTGTCTGTCTGTCCCTCTCTCTGACTTTGTCTCTGTCAAAAACAACAAAAACAAAGAAAAACCCTGTTTTGCTTTTTTTTAGAATTGAGTTTCTGTTACTTGTAACTAAAAGAGACTTTATCACAATTGTTCAAGGACAGGGCAGACATTACAGTTTTATCTTCAGCGCTTCTTTAATTTTCTAAATTTTCCTCTTCTAATAGGGATAATTTCAAAGCTCTGTTCCTATTCCTATCTGAAATTGTTCCCCAAACCCTTCAAAGTTCAGTTGCTTCTCTCACTACTCTCCAGCATATTATAATGAAGACACAGACTTTAAATCAAGACCTCTTTAAGCACCTTTAAAACAAGGCTTTGTTCTTATCCGTACAGATTGGTTTACTACAAGTGAGTCCCCACCTGGGATTGGGATGTAATCAGCTAAGATCTCTGTGAATCTCACTTCTATTCCTATAATATTTTTTATCTTTATGTTCAACTTGTTTTCTTTTTTCTAAATTATTCTCAAAGAATCATCAAGTTTTTTGTTTTATTTTTTAAGAGTTTATTCATTTTAGAGAAAAGAGGAGTTAGGGGGTAGGAAGCATCAACTCCCATATGTGCCTTGACCAGGCAAGCCCAGGGTTTTGAATTGGCCACCTCAGTGTACCAGGTCAACACTTTATCCACTGCGCCACCACAGGTCAGGCCAAGAATCATCAAATTTTCCTCTGCCTGAGTACAGTAGTCCTCCCTATTCCTGGAGGAATGTTCCAAGATCTGCTGTGGATACCTGAAACCCTATACATACTTTGATTTTCCCTATACATGCATACATTCTACAGCTTCTCTTTGGCCTATCCAAATTGCCAGCATCACTACACTTGCACTTTGGAGCCATTATTAAGTAAAATAAGAGTGGCTTGAACATAAGCACTATGATATCATGATGGTCTGTTAACTGAGACGCTGCTAAGTGGCTAATAGGCAGGTAGTATATCCAACGTGTATACACTGGACTAAAGGATGGTTCATGTCCATGGTGAGATGGGCCACAATGGTGCAAAATTGTATCATGCTACTCAGAACAGTGTGCAATTTAAAACCTATGCATTGTTTATTTGTAGAATTTGTCATTTAATATTTTCAGACTCTAGTTGACTGCCGGTAACTTAAACCGTGGAAAGTGAAAACCTGGAAAAGAGGGGACTACTGTAATCAATTATCTGCCTTGTTCAATGTTATTTATTGTTTGTTTGTTTTAAATTCAGGAGTCATGCTTTTCATCATCATCATGGTTGGTTAGATTTAAATGTTCAAACTCATTTAATGGAAGTTTTCTCCTGTTTCTTAAAGACAGCATTTTATTATTTTTCAGAACATAAATTAGCAATTTCAATAGATTCTTTTATTTTCTTGCAGTAATCTGTTTCAGGGAGTGTTTATTTACATCACCAAGGATTTTTAATGAATTGGGAGTTGCATTCCTCAGAATCACAAAATTACTTCATCGTTTCCATGAACTTTCTGTTTTAATTTATTCTTCTTAAAAGGGGAGAGCCATAGTTAGTTGGTGGGCTTTATCATTTCATTCATTCACTTAAATACTTATAAACACTTAGCTTGTGATAGATACTATGCTGGAGATATAACAGTAGCCAGGATATATTCCTTACACTCAGTACTCGTAGAGTATGCTGGGTAACCAGAGAGATAAGGGGACAAGTGAGTACAGTGGTGGGTTCTCCACAGTGCCAGGAGAGTGCCAAGAAGATGTGTACTTAATGTGAGGTCAGGAAATGTTCAACAGAACAACTTAGTAGTCTGCTAAGTCCTGGAGGTTAGGTCTGAATCAGACAACACGTGGGTAGGGAAAGAAAAGTTGTATGCAGGGTTTGGTGGGAGAAAGAATTCCAGTTCAAGACAACAGCGAGCTCTGGAAAAGAGACCATATATTATGCTTAAGAAACTGAATTTAAAAACAATAATCACCAACATTCAGTAAGCACCTGTTGTGCTTCAGGCATTCTTCCAAGAGCTTTCTATGCCTCATATCGTTTCATCCTCACTGCAGCTCAGTCAGGCAGGTAAGTTGTCCAAGCTTCTTTAGTTAGTAAGTGGCACAACCAGAATCAGAATTGAGGAAGTGTGACTTTGGAGCTCACTCAGCCACTACATCATCTCGCCTCTCTGAAGAAATTTTGTGTGGGTAATGGAGTTGCATGTGTGTCCATGTATGGAGGAAAGGATGTATGTATGTCTGGTCTGGTGTGGAATGCATGTGTGGTAGATTGTTGGTGTAGTGCATGTGTGTGGGGAGGTATGCATGGTCTAGTGTGGTGTGTGTGGCTGTGTATGCTGGGGAGTGTGTGTGTTTTATGTGGTGTATGTGGTGTGTGTGTGAGAGTGTCTGTGTGTGTGTGGTGGGAAAGGAAGGCATAAGTAAAGAAATACCAGGTTAGAGGTCATGAGGAACTCTGCAGACCTGTTGAAGAGTGTGGATTGTGCCCTGACAGCAACGGGGAATAAATGCTGAGCAAAAAGCCCACAGGAGAGGGTAGCCATAAGACACCTGTGAGATGCATCCCAGTGGGCAGAGAAGTCCAGCTGACAGTGAGGTCGGAGGTGGAAATATAAAAATGTGAGTTATGAGATTCTAGATGGATCCACAACCTTGGGAACAGACGAGTCACCTGGAAAGACCCCAATCCCTCCCACTCCATGCCCCTGTGCCAAGTTCATCTGTTGCTTCTTGCCCAAAATCTCCAGGAGTGAGGCTACCTCCTCCCCTGGCCAGCTCCTTGATGCTTTACTGTAGTGAGTTTGTGCCATCCCCTAGGATGGAGGGCATGGTCCTAGCTTTTCATGTTTAGTTTCAACATAGTTGTCATCCTCATACTGCAGATGGGCACAGCACCCTGACACAAACTGCCATCCCCATTTCTATGCTGGAGCCAGCAACCTCTTCTGTGTCTGCCACTCAGTAAGCAGTGTCTGTGTCCCATGCAAAAAACAAATAAACAAAAAAACAGAAAAGAAGGTCAGCCCGACAGAAGTCAATAAAATCAGAAGACTCAGCCAAGGGGATTATGAATCAGTGGCCAGTGACATAGGAAGAGAACCATGGTGTGGAGTCCAGAAGCATGGAAGGAAGTGACCCAGGAATCACAAATCAAGTTGGTCTGGCTCTGTGAATGTTACCCAGTGCGCAGTACCTACGGCAGCAGCTGACGAGGATGTGGGCAGTTGGGTTATCTTGGGCTGAGTGCTATAGGTAAATAGCATAGAGGGTGGAAGGATAAGGGCATTGGAGGCAGCTGCCTAAGTGTGATTACATCCATGATCAACGAGGGAAGTAAACCTTGAAGAGGCTGGGGGGGGGGGGGGGCGACTGGAACTAAGTGGCAGGTTCAATTGATTTGAGTCCCCATTGGGACAGAATTGTGACAGAAAAGGTGCTTGGCAAGTGAGCCAGGAAGATGGACATGGTATGTATAGAGGGAATGTTTGAAATCAGCATTTCAATAAAGGAGCACAGTCCCAGTGTGACCAGGGAGGCAGAGGAAAGAGAAAGGTCACTGGAGGTGAGGCGTCTAAGAGCTGAGATGTCACTGTGCATTAGATTCTGAGATGCACCAGTTTGTTCATGCATTAGAATATTATTCAGCTGCTAAAGTGTTTAGGATAAATTTGTAATAACATGGGAAAAGACGTACGTTATGTCAGGAAACAGAACTGTCACTATAAGGATGACAACTATGTTAAAAGTAAACACAAAAAGCAAATATGCATAGAATGTTCTTTCTTTTCGAAATGGAATATGTCAACTTATTAAGTCTTTGGTTGTACAGTGAAGCTCCTAGTAATTTCTTTCCCTCTGCATGCTGCCCTGCGTTTCTATGATCTTCCAGTTCCCTGTGGTATGTGTGCTACATTGTTAACAGGCTGTGTGGCATATTCTGCTGAACTGGAATTGGCTTGCAAGAGCCAATTTTGCATGCCTCTTCTCAAGTCCATGTTCAGTGACATCATGTTGTAGTTTGAAATTGGCCATTGCAAAAGTATTTATAGCTACTGATTAATTAGGGATTTTCTTGGACAGCCAGGTGTTAGCAACATACCACCTGCTGTGTACCATCACCAGAAACCCCTGATGAAAATTTGGGTTACCCAGGAGCAGGCAAAGATTTGAGACTGAATGCCCCATTTATCTTTACCGTGATGCAGATCCCCAGAGAGGAGAGAAACGATTTGTTCATGTCTCCACTGAGCAATAGGAAGAAACAAAATCTGTCTCTTGGATTTGGACAGTAAATAATAATTGCTTCCATTTTGGGTGACCCCCAGGCATGGACAGTGATCAGCTGCTCATCCCAGACTGGGAGTGCAAAGGGTCCCTGAGGCGGGTGCAGCCCACCACAGCCTCTTGCCACCTGTGCGATGATCTGTTACTGTCATTGTTTCTTATATGACGTGTTGAATTCCATGGTTTTTGTCATTTATTTTCAAAGACCCAGGTTGGCTCGAATCCTGGATGTGCTATTTGTTAGATGAGTGAGTGTTTAGCTCAAGTCTTTACAGAACAGAAATAGTTTCATCACTGACAGTAAAAAAAAAAATTAATGAAGCAGTGGCATTGCTGAAACATCAGAGTAAAAAAGCACCAATAAAAAGTTCCTGCATTATCTTAAAAAGAAAATATAAAGCAGGAGGTATCACGCTTCCTGATATTAAGGTTTACTATAAGGCCATTATACTCAAGACAGCCTGGTACTGGCATAAGAACAGGCACATAGATCAATGGAACAGAACAGAGAACCCAGAAATAAACCCACAGCTTTATGGACACCTGATATTTGACAAAGGAGGAAAGAACATACAATGGAGTAAAGACAGCCTCTTTAACAAATGGTGTTGGGAAAATTGGACATCTACCTGCAAAAAAATGAAACTAGACCATCAACTTACACCATTCACAAAAACAAACTCAAAATGGATAAAAGACTTAAATGTAAGCCGTGAAACCATAAGCATCTTAGAAGAAAACATAGGCAGCAAGCTCTCCGACATCTGTAGCAGCGGTATATTTGCCGATTTATCTCCACGGGCAACTGAAATAAAAGGCAAGATAAACAAATGGGACTACATCAAACTAAAAAGTTTTTGCACAGCTAAAGACAATAGGAACAGAATAAAAAGACAAACCACACAATGGGAGAACATATTCGACAGCACATCTGATAAGGGGTTAATAACTAAAATTTATAAAGAACTTATAAAACGCAACACCAGGAAGACAAACAACCCAATCAAAAAATGGGCAAAAGAAATGAATAGAAATTTCTCCAAAGAGGACATACAGATGGCCAATAGGCATATGAAAAAATGCTCAACATCACTAATCATTAGAGAAATGCAAATTAAAACCACAATGAGATATCACCTCACACCAGTCAGAATGGCACTTATCAGCAAAACAACACAGAATAAGTGCTGGCGAGGATGTGGAGAAAAGGGAACCCTTCTGCACTGCTGGTGGGAATGCAGACTGGTGCAGCCACTGTGGAAAACAGTTTGGAGATTCCTCAGAAAATTAAAAATTGAACTGCCTTTTGACCCAGCTATCCCACTTTTAGGAATATACCCTAAGAACACCATAGCACTGTTTGAAAAGAAGAAATGCGCCCCCATGTTCGTGGCAGCATTGTTCACAATAGCGAAGATCTGGAACCAGCCCAAGTGTCCGTCAGAAGACGAGTGGATTAAAAAGCGATGGTACATATATACTATGGAATACTACTCAGCCATAAGAAACGATGACATCGGATCATTTATAACAAAATGGATGTACCTTGATAACATTATACGGAGTGAAATAAGTAAATCGGAAAAAAAGAAAAACTGAGAACAGCACGATTACATACATAGGTGGGACATGAAAGTGAGGGTATGAGACATGGACAAGAGAGTGTTGGTTATGGGATGGGGGGAGGGAGGGAAGAGTGGGATAGGGAGGAGGGGAGGGACACAGGGAAAACCAGATTGAAGGTGACAGAGGACAATTTGACTTTTGGTGATGGGTATGCAACACAATTGAATGATAAGATAACCTGGAGATGTTTTCATTGTACATATGTACCCTGATTTATTGGTGTCACCCCATTAGAATTAATAATAATAAAATATATATTAAAAAAAAAAGTTCCTGCATTATTTCATCTATTTCTGTGGTTGTATCTTTTTTTTTTTTTTTTTTGCATAGAACAAAAGACTCTGAAGAACCATCTCCCTTTCTTGCCCACATTTATCACACCCATGAAAAGTTAACTGGCTCTTTAACTGTGGTCAGAAAGTGTAAGGTCAATGCTGGACATGGCTCTTTCCCCTCCCCAGCCACATGACATCATGGTCATGAACTCTGACAGTGGGCAGTGAGATAAAGGGTGGTCAAGCTGAAACTAAGTTAATACTAAGAACAAGGGAACTGAGTCACCAGATATGTATCAAGGCAGGACAATACAAAACAGGCACCTACCTTTTCCACTACCCACTGCTCACTTGCTCACTTGCACGTAGACAAATTGTTTCACTTGAATAACCACCCAGGGCTTAGCTATTTAAACCACAACCCCACCTATCAGGGTGAAGAGCTTTTACCAACCAGCCACCATTGGTGCTGCCCCTGTAGGTAAGTGATAAAGGCTGTGTCTCCCTGGTGGTCTCTTTGGAATCCTGCAACAACACCAGATCCATTTTCCAGGTCTGGACCTGCTTTACAGAAAGTATCTCCTTCCATTCTTCCCGCTCCAAGTGAGTGTGGGAGTGGAAATGAGGAACTTGGCTATTGTTTCAGAAATATAAGTGGTAAAGAGGAGAGAAAGATAAGATGTAACCATATGACACAATATGTTAGGGGAAATATTTTGTCAGGATGCAAAAGATTTGAGTACAGTATCTGACCCAGAGGATAGAAATGCTAGATGTGAGATAAGGGTGATTGGTGGAGGAAGGTTTTAAAGAAGGTGTGAGAGAATGGAGCTATGCACCCAAATAGAGAGTTTGAACGGAGCTGTGAACCCAAGAGGAAGGTTTGGCCATGGAGCAGAGAAGAGCACCATCTTCCTCTGCAACAGGAGAGAAGATGAGAGGATGTGCAAAGATGGGAGAGAAGTTGGGATATCCATATTGGAAGCTCCTGATATTCTCAGTGAAGTGGGAGGCAAGGTCATGTACAGAAAGAAGGAAGATGGGTCTGGGACACACCACACAGGCCACGCGAGAGAGCACAGTGAAGCCCCAACTGAAATAGCTTTGCAGCCATGCATGCATGGTAATGAACAAACAACATTAATTTGCAGAATTCTGTATAGTTCATAAAGCATCATGCATTCATTTTATTTCTTTTTATTTACACAATAGTCCTAAATAGTAGGAAACACAATGATAATATCTAATTTTAGATAAATGAATACAGCCCAGAGAAATTAAGAAATTTACCCATCTTGACACCATTAGTAACTGGTGGAGCCAGGAGTCAAATCCAGATCTTCCAAATCCAAATCCTGTGCCCTTCCATGCTACCAAGTTATCTTCAAATTGGATTCTGAGTTGCACTGGGAATTCTGAAGAGCCTCCATTGGCGGGCTGATGTTTAGGGAGAACCAAAAGGCCTTGACCCCTGACCACTGCTTCACCTAGAATTTCATCCTTCATTTCAAGCATCTCACTTCATCACATCAACCCACTGCTCCAAGGTATTCAAAGAGAAGCACAGGGAAATAGATGGTGCCCAGTGAAAAGGAGGACAGCATGGAATTTACAATCAACTCTTCTCCCCAATGTCCACAAGAACACTGTGCTGCCTAATCAGACAGCACATGAGAGGAAGTTCACAAATGAAGGGTACGTGGCCTTGTACATATCTCTCTCATCCCGAAATCTTTCCTTGACCCCAAGCCTTAGGGATAGTTGCCTTAACAAATTAAGTAACAAATTTGGGTATAATGACCTACCCCTAACCACAGGTCTTTATAACAAAAAGTCATTTTTCACTCACAATCTAAGTTCTGGTTCCTGCTCCTCCTCATCAGGACCTTGAGTATGAAGGTTCTGCCAACTCATAGCTTCACTACCTGGAGCATTTCTGAGAGCACCACAGAGGAAATGTATGGGGCACCCTGACCAGGAGGGACGTGTCACTACTGATCACATTCCTGTTTGAGAGCTCACTCACAGAGCATCACCTGACCACAGGGAGACCAGCACGGGAAGGGGAACATACAAATGTAAGATGAGCACCAGCTGTCCTGACTCAGCAGCCCCAACCCTGTGAGTAAGTCAGGCATTCTTACCTGAGGATTCAAGGCCGCCCCTAGTCTGACCAGAGCGAGTCTAACAGCCCCCACATGCATTCAATTCTGAAAAACTCTCTCCAATGCCTAAACTTCAGCCCTGGCTTTCCTTCCTTCTGAAATATCCTCTCCCACTGCTATCTAATCCCTAACCTTCCTCAAGACTCAGGTCAAATACAACCTCTTCCATGAAGTTATCTCAGATGCCTCACCCTTCAGTGAGTTCCTTCCTCCTGTGGAGAGGGGGCTGGAGGGAGTAGAAGTAGTATACATGCTGTCATCCCCAATCAATGACCTGGAGCCTGACCAAATGGCGGGCTGGGTTACAGCTATGGAAAGTAGCTCTGCGTGTGGGTGTGCCACTACCTAAAGGTGCCCTTTCCGGGAGAATGAAAGGAACAGGGAAAGAGTAAAATTCAGCCACGTGGTCAGCCCTTTAGCCAGAGTGACTCAAAGCAGTTCAACAGACCCAACATTTTCAGAGGCACACTGCCAGAACCTGTGGAAAAGCCAAGTAACACGATACTCTGCCCATGCCCTCTCAGAGCGGGTCATTGCACAGAGCCTTACCATCCCTGGATCCCCACACCCAGTCAGTTGTCAAGTTCTGTTGATCCACAAATGACTCTCTTATCTTTTCTCTATCCTAAGAGCTACTGCCCTGAGTGAGTTCCTCATTATCCTTGAGTGATTCTAGTTATAAAGCTGTTCTCCTGGGCAAGCATCTGTTCAAAATTCCTATCCTAGTACCCAGGGCTTCACCAGATGACCCCAGATGTACCTTTCTGAGGTCATCTTTCACACTCTTACCACACACCAACCACCCCACATCAGCCAGTTAGAGAAAGTTACTGACTTCAGCTAAGCTGCTTCCTCAGCTTAGAATTTCCATTCTTGAAAATCCTAAAAACTGAGTGCAAATGGCTTCCTTTTTCACCACCACCACCACTTTCATGGCCATCATTGCCACAGCTTCCTCCACTACCACCACAGCTTCTTCCTCCATCATCACCATACTTGGACCACAGCCACCACCATCACCACCATTTCTATCACCACCATTGCCATCATCACTGCCACTACCCACCAACACTATCATGGATAACCTCACCACAGAGGGGTTTAGAAGTCACAGGCTATAGACTTGACACCCTTTTAATATTTACTCTAAAAAGCCAGGTGCCACTGATGCAGATGTCAGAGATCACTGTGGTCTCTGGTTGTTAGTGAATACCCCTCTTGGTGATGGGCAATTTCACATCTAACAGAAAACTAAGGAAATGAAAGCTTTGGTTTAGTTTTCTTAATATTTTATCCAAATACATTCCATAGTCCACTTCTCTTTTTTTTTCTTTTGTTTGGTTTGGTTTTTATTTAGTGAGAGAAGGAGAGGCAGAGACAGACTCCCACATGTGCCCAGACTGGGATCCACCCAGTAAGCCCACTAAGGGGCAGTGCTCTGCCCGTCTGGGGCATTGCTCCATTGCAATCAAAGGCATTTTTTCGCGCCTGAGGCAGAGGCCATGGAGCCATCCTCAATGACTGGGACCAACTTGCTCTAATTGAGCCATGGCTGTGGAAGGAGAGGAGAAGAGAGAGAGAGAGAGAGAGAGAGAGAGAAGCAAGAGGGGGAGGGGTGAAGAAGCAGATGGGCACTTTTTCTGTGTGCCCTGAACAGGAATCAAACCCAGGACATTCACATGCTAGTCCGATGCTCTACCACTGAGCCAACTTGCCAGGTACTCTTTATTTTCATTTATAGAGTATATATGGAATACTTAGTTTGGACCTGGAACATTTTAACTCTTTTTTCCAACTTTATGCCTTCCATTTGGAAAACTAGCACCCTCTAATTAAATCAACATTAACAGCAATCTCATTATCAATAACAAATCTGTGTTAAGGAACTATCTGCATGCAGTGCTTTCTGCACATGGGATGGGGTATCTTGGACATAGCCATGAAAATACAGTGTTAGGAGAGCATATTCCTGCTAAGAGAAAACTTGGGCTCTAGTCCTGGCTTTGCCTCTAACATGCTCTATAACCTAAGTCTCTGACTTTCTATGGATTTATTCCTCATCTACAGAAAGAGAGAGCTTTGAACTAGATCATTGCAAATGTCCCAGGATTCTAAGGCAAAACTCTTAGTATTCGTCTTCTTGTTTCACAGGTAAATCTGATTAAGAAAATGAAGAGTCATGCAATTTGTCAAATTAAAATGCCAAATAACATTGACTTTTAACTCTTGTTTGTAAATTACTACCCACTAAATAGCACATATAGTAAGTGGTGTTACAAATTAAACAGAAAGTGTCAGCCATACTCCACAAAGACTTAGAGTTACCATCCCACCAATTACAAGGCAGAGACAAATGCTACAGATGCTATACAGGTGGACAAACTATAAGTGACTTCAGACTCCCATCTATTCTTCATAGTGTTGAGTTTGTTGAAAATTCCACAGGAAATTAACAGTAGATCAGATTCATTCTACTCCAAACTTAATGATGGAGAAAATGTAGCTTAGAGAGCAAAGCTTACAGCTGTCATTGACGAATCTGGTTCCTTTCATTGCTCAACCTCTCATTCCTGAGATCTGTGGGTTCTTTGCTGCACAGATTCCATGCAAAGATAGCAAATTAAATCTTCAATATTCAGGGAAATACTTTTTCCACTCTGTGGAAAGTCATGCAGGAGGAAATGAAAAATTAATTTGTGAGGAAGAAGAGAATCAGGATCAAACATCCCTAAAGTGTTGTTAATTATAAAAATGAAACTCATCTTTTCTTCTGTCCCTGCCTCCTTTGCATTTTTCAACCCACACACTGATGTTGCACTCATTTCCTCATTCAAATTTCTCCTAACAAATTTAGGAGGCGGATGTTATTGTTCTTATTTAATTGAAGAAAATCATTTGTAAACTGTGGCTTATAGAATGTATGTAACCTGCCCACAGTCATACATTAGTGAGTGAAAGAATGACTTCTCCCTGTCGCTGCCTTCTGCCCAAATGACAGTATCAAGGACCTCCCAGAAAGCACAGCCCAGCCCACACAGCACACAGGTATCACAGCCAACCAAGAAAATACAATTCCTCTTCTTGAGTTTTGGAATATAATTCAAAGATCATTTCAGATCTGGTCACTGACAGCCAAGAGTGATATAAAAGAAATGTAAGACAAGAGACAGTTGAGAAGGGGAAAGGAACCCATGCTTTGAAATTAGAAAGACTCAAGATGGAGTCCTAGCCCTGTCTCACTAGCTGTCACTTAAATGGGTTTTTTTGTACAGTTCTGAGTATTAGTTTCCTAATCTGTAAAATGGATGTAATAGTGCCTCTTTTTCAGAATTATTAAGAGAATGGGAAATTACGTGGTTGAAGAGGCTTGCAGGCAGTTGTAAACAGGAATGGTCGATGTTATTAATAGCCATGGACCTCGCTATCAAACTGCTTAGGATCTCTCAGAATGTGAAATCTAGGGAGGACTTGAATGCCATCTAATTCAGCTCCTTTTTATAAAATGAAAAAATTGAGGTCCAGAGTGGTTAATTTCCCAAGGTGACCACTGAGCTATGGCAGAGTTGGAGGAAGCCCAGTGGGAAATTAGTTTTCTACCGCTGAGCACAGAAGAAATAGAAGTTGCAGAAAGAATTGGATCAAGCACTGAAATGTGTGGGATAAACAATGTACTCCAGAGCTATCAGGAAGAGGCGGAATCAGTGCAACTCAAAGCCAAGAAAGAAGCTTGGGACTTGACTTCGACTTGAAGGAAGAAGAGAATGCTAATGCACAGGGAAATGTCGGTGGGGTGCAGGGGAGCGCAAACAATAGCAAGAGATAAACAATAAATGAGTAAACTCTATAACGAGTTAGAAAATGAAAAGTGCTGTGGGGGGAAATAAACAGTGGAATGGGGAAGCAATCGGGTGGGGGTAAAAATTGGGTTTCACTCTGCAGTAGGATAGTCACGTCACTAAGAAGTGACTTTTGAGCAGACATGAAGGAGGTGGGGAGCACATGCATTTTAGCAAATGCAGATGATAAGTTCTCACACTGTGCTTACGGACAAAGCAGTGCAATATGTATAATCAGATGAATGATGATGATGATGATTTTGGTGAAGATGGAGATGGTGAGAAGCTGTTATATTTAGTGCATTCTATGCCAAATAATGTGCTGTACTTTTCAGAAGTTTATTATTTTTTTTTAGTATTCATAAAACCTTTGTAATGCACTGTGGGAGTGGGGGAGGACGTGAAGGGGTGGTGGTGACAAAACCAAGGCCTTCACTCCCAATTTCCTGTCTCTGCTTTCAGCTTCCACATGAAGAACTTGACCTCCCTTGGCCTTGCTTTTCTAATATGTCCGCTAATACAGTGACAGCCTCTGACCCATTGATGGGTTCACATGGCCAATATTTTGTTCCTCTAACACTTGCTGAGGAAGACCTTCTTCATATCATTCCACTAGATGAAAGGGCTCGACTTATATTTTTAAAGTTCAAAACCACTGCCCTAGTGACTATGGTCTCTCCTAAGTCATCAGATGTCCTCAAGCAGGAGAGATGAGTCTTTAAAGAGGGTCTCAACTAGCCAGAGTTTCACCGTAATCTCAGGGTATGCCTTGTTGTTCTCAAAGACGAAAGCCAGAGGGAGCCAAATGAAAAGTTAGGGCCAAGACAGAGTCCGCACATTGATGTGATCCTGTGAGGAGAGTCCTGGAGGTGAGGTGAGCCATGTGCACGCTGAAAGGCTGGCACTCCAGGAGAGGAAGCAGCAAAGGCCAGTGCAGAGGTAGGAACGTTCTTGGTTTATTCAAGGAACCAGAAGGAAGTCAGTATATCCGGAGTGGAATGAACAAAGGAAAAGTAGTAACGGACAAGGTTGGAGATGGGAGGGGGGCTGGGAGACTAGGTGAAAAGGATGAAGGGATTAAGAAATACAAATTGCCAGTTATAAAAACAATCATGAGGCTGCAAAGTCCAGCATAGGGAATATAGTCAATAATACTGTAGTAACTATGTGTGGTGCCAGATGGGTACTAGGTTTACCAAGGTGATCACTTTATAAAGTATGGTATTTAACTATCTAATCGCTATGTTGTACACCTGAAACTAACTTATTATATGTCAACTGTGATCGAAAAATAAATTTTTAAAAAAGAACTTATTACAACCAAATTGCCAATTTGCTGTAGAAGAATTAGTAGGAAAAAGAAAACCTATTTATAAATTACTTAAATGGCTTTTATTTTTCCTCTTAATAAATTAGCTATCCAAACTCTTTAATTAAACTCTTTAATTAAAAATAAAAAAGAAACAAGGTTGAAGAGAACAACCGTGTAGGCTGTACCTTCACTCCTTCACTCTGAGTAATTTATCAAAGGATCTTGTTTTTCCTCCCAATTATTTTGAGGTATAGTTGACACAGAACACTGTATTAGTTTTAGGTGTACAACATAATGATTTGATGTATGTATATATTGCAAAATGACCACCTACGTTTAGTTAACATCTATCACCTCTCATGGTCACACATTTTTTTCTTGTGATGAGAAGTTTTAAGATGGACTCACAGCCACTTTCAATTAGCTGGCAACATTTAAGTATACAATACAGTATTTATAACTATAATCACCACACCACTTTATGCATTATATTTCCATTATTTATTTATTTTATAATTGGAAGCTTGCACCTTTTGACCATCCTCACCCATTTCCTCACCCCACCACCCACCTCTGGCATGTACTAATTTATATTCTGTTTCTGTGAGTTCAATTTTTTAAGATTTCACATGTAAGTGAGATCATACAGTATTTGTCTTTCTCTGTCTGATTTAACTGAGCATAATGTCCTCAAGGTCCACCCATGTTGTCTCGAATGGCAGGAATTCCTTCTATTGTAGGATCTTAAGCAAAGAAGTGTTAGGGCTGAGTTACATTTCAGCACCATTACTCCGGATACAGTGTTGCAATATGAAGCAGGGAGAGCCTGGTGGTAATTCTGGGGGGAAATGGCAGTGACTCGGCCAAGGTGCTGCCAGTGGAGGCAGTGAGAAGTGGTCTGATTATTGATATAGCTTGGAAAGGCAAGCTAGCAGACTTTGCTGGTGAAAAAAATCTCATATTTATGCACAAGGTAAGTTATGATGTATTTGCTACATAAAATTGTGGCAGATGTGATCTCTGGAATGTGAAGAACTCTCTAACTACATAGTACTCTCATCTGAAACTCTGTTCTTGGCTCCCAGCCCTGTGTGCTAGGTCAAAGAGAGGAGCACGTAATGAGCCTCCCTGGTAGCTAGCTGAGCCTGTGCTGGCCTATGTGAGTATGTTAAAACTAGGAACCACATAATCAGACAGCAGAGTGCCTCCATGTGTCCCAAGAGCTTGATGTTCTCCATGGGAAATTTCCAAACTAGCAGGACATGGCAGCACATGGAAGGGGAGGGAAGGACCCACAAGCAGCTGAAACAGAAGAGGTATGGGGAAGAAAGAGGACTGAAATCCAGAGAGAGGAGCTCAGGCCAGGGGGATGAAGAAGGGAGGAGTGATTCAAGGTTTGACTTATAACTAACTGGCCCATCTCACCCACCACCACCCCACATGTGGTCAGCCCTCCCCCACTATGCAGTTCTGAGTAGTCTGAGGGAGGAGCAGAACAAACACATTTATGGATTTGTCTGGCAAATATTTCTTGATTCTCTAACCCTGGAGATACTACAGTAAACAAAACAAAGATTATCCGCATTTTCTGGGTGCTTAAAATCAAGTGGCAAAGACAGACCTCAAATATTCACACAATGACATAAACCAAGTATGTATCACCAACTGTGATGAGCATTTGAAAGACAAGCCCAGGCCACTCAGAGGGTAAATAAGAAGGCTGGAGCTCTCAGGGAAGATGCCTGGAGAAGTAAGCGCTAAGAACAAGTTGGTGTGAGAAGCCGTAGGGAAGGGGTACTTTTTCCAAGCAGAAGCACTGCAAGGAGAGGTCTGAGTCTGCAGCCAGTAGGACCTGGTCAAGGACAAGAACCAAGGCTAGCCAGCGTGGCTGGAAAGGGTGTAGGAGAGAGTGACCTGAGATGTGGCTGCATGTCAAATGGAGTTTTGTTGGCCATGTGGAAAGTTCGGGTCTTTATCCAACCATCTGTCACCAAAGGGGTAGACTGGAGTTTTAGGGTATAGGGCCAAACCATGGGGCAGAGGTCAGCTAGAGAAGCAAGGACCCAGGTATGGCAGGATTGCAGGTGAAGGAGGTTCATTCCACCACAGAGGAGAGCTTCCCTTGGCAGGCTTCAAAAATAATTCTTAATGCCTGCCATTGAGAGTCAAGTTTTTTTTTATCAGTGAGTAGCTAGCTCTCTTTGTAACTCCATGTAGCACTGTGCTATGTGGAAATACTGAAATAACAAGTAGGCAATTAGAATCCTGAACCTGCTGGAACTGTAACAGATGTTTAATAACAGTATTAAGAATGTTTCGATCCCTCCAGGTGGACATACTAAGTTACTTCAAGGACCAGGCCTCAGCAGGGAAGAAGCAATTAGGAATGACAAGGAGCTGAAGGGAAGTCCAATTATTTACTGTTAAAAATGGCCAGGAGTGGGGGAGTTGGGACAACCTGGAGACACAGCTGGGGACAAGTTGACTAGCACAAAAGGGAATTTAATCACAGACCTCTGCTTGAAGTTGTTTGGGACTGCTGAAGTTTTTTAAAGCAAGGGTGTTAATTAGTTTCAATTTGAATTTATACTTCCACAGCTTTTCTCAACAGTAAACCTATCAAATATAGTGGTGAATGATAATTGTGCTTTGTAGCCATCTATTAACAGTGTCTTCCAAATACCCCAGAGAGATAAACATTGTTTTGCAAAGGAAGGTTTGCAAAGGCTTGTCCTTGGTGGTCCTTAAGGAAAAGCTACTGGGATCTTGTTTTCTGAATCTGTGACCAAGTAAGTCATTCCAATTCATCAGTCTCAACCAGCACTGCCTGATAGAAATATAGTGTGAAGTACAACTGCAAGACACATATGTCATTTAAAATTTTTTAGTAGCTACATTTTTTAAAAAGAAAAAGATAAAATTAATTTTAATTGTATATATCAGTGGTGGTCAACCTAGTCTCTACCACCCACTAGTGGGCATTCCAGCTTTCATGGTGGGCAGTAGCGGAGCAACCAAAGTATAAATTAAAAGATAGATTTAACTATAGTAAGTTGTTTTATAAAGATTTATTCTGCCAAGCTTAGTGAAAATCCGACATAAAGTACTTGGTAAGTAATTATTATTATTATATGCTTTCACTTGCTGTAACTCTGCTTTATAAATTTTATAAAGTAAAGTTACTTTCCTACTTTATAAATCACCATTACTGTGGAACCGGTGGGCGGTTAGAAAATTTTACTACTAACAGAGATTCAAAAGTGGGCGGTAGGTATAAAAAGGTTGACTACCCGTGGGATATATGATTGAACCTAATATAGCCATAGTATTATCATTTCAACATGAAATCAATATAAAAATTATGAATGAGATATTTCATACTCTGCAGGGTGTCGGTAAGGACGTGTATATACTGTCTTTGAAATACAGTATGTATTGTATGCTTACAACCCAGCCCCATCACAACTAGCGACATTTCAAAGCTCATCAACCACATGTGACCGGTGGCTACCATATTAGACAGGAGGGGACTAGAGAGTAATGGTTCTTCTATCAGACTATTTCCCTATTTTCCATGTTACATCAATAATGGCTCTGCCTGTTGCATGTTGAATTGACAATTTCCTGTCACCCTGGGAAAGGTGCCCCAAGGGTACCTAAATCTGCCACTGTAATTGCAAACTCATATGCCAAAGCTGAATTAAACATTTCCTTCCTTTTGAGACTTCCCCATTTCTGATTATCTTTCTCTTTTTTTGGCCCCTATTTTCAGTCAGCGTTTTAGTCTCTATCATTCTTCCTTTGAATTCTCTTCCATGTCTGTCCTTCTCCTATATTGCCACACTCTGACCAGGTCCCTTGCCCTCACACATGGACCATTGAAATAGTAATCTAATCCCCAGCTGCTGCAATGCAGACATGTTTCTTCCTGGGAATATAGTGCAACTGACTGGGTGCACGAGACTCCCCAACAGAGTTCATTCATTTATTCATTCAGCAAATATTCACTATCGAGTCTCCACTCTGTGCCAAGTGCTGTGCTTGACCCTTAGGATAGGTCACACTTTATAAAACTGATAAAGGATAAATCTCCCAAGAGAATCAGTTTCACTCTGTGATAAATAATTTAAAACTGTATTTTAACAGAGCCAGAAATGTATCATGGAGTAGAATATAAAGTATGCACACATTTTAAGATAAAACAAGAGGTTTCACATAAATGTCTAGGCTTTGACATACATAGCTTAGGGCTCTGACCTCAGATTACCTGGAGCGTCTTTGTTCCTAGTGCCTCTTCTACAGGAAGCTGCTTTGATTAAAAAATATATATATATATGAAAAGACTAACAACTGTTCCCCCTCCTCTGCTTTCTCTCCTCAACGAAACAACACAGAACGGTCAGAATGACCTTGTCACTGGCCAGTTCCATAGTCACTCTGTGTATAACTGCAAGGCTCATGATCTCCAGGAGATTCTAGTTTTAAAGGGGGCAAAACTAGCACTCCAAAACATACTTCACAATTCAATTACAGGCTGGGTAGTGTCAACTAGTAATGCCCATATACAGTAGGTTCTCTAAAAAAAAAAAAAAAAATGCTGTGCCCTGGATAATATACATAAAGAATTGCTGAGGTAATCAGAAAAGGAAGGTGTTGGTCAAATAAGTTTGTAAATATGATATATATGTTTGCTCGCTTATAGTTTGCATTGGGTGTGGGGGACAGGCTGTAAGTAGGTAGGGTTGTTATAGCCTAAGACTTAGTTTTAAGACTAAGCTTTTTCCCACACCCTTGACTGTTGCATGATAGGGGGTGGTACACTCTTATGAAGAATCTCATTATGCCTCAGATAAGTGACTTGGTATATCAGAGACTTCCTTGTTTGTATATTGGATTAAAGGTTTTGATTTCTACACTATAAAATGGGGCAGAGGAGCCCATGCTGTAGGAAAGCAGAGAAAGGCCATGTGGAGGAGAGGAGAAGCAACCAAGATGGGCAGAGTGTAGAAGGAGAAGCCAGTTTGTGCAGAGAGAAGGAGATGGGGAACAGAGGTGAATAAGGCTGGTGAGCTAGAAACCTTTGATTCTAGGAAACTCAGATAAGTCAGTGGTTTTGGGAGCCCTGAATGGAAAGGGAAATGTTTTCCCACTGTGTGTATTTCTTGCCCGCTGGGTGCAAGCTAGGATTAAAGCTAATGGCCCACCAGTTCTTGGCTCCATTGTTTCATTGCCGTCTGTCCGAATCAAATGTGAACCTGCATGGCCAGGTGGCTGTGATGGTGGCCATGGCTACTGGCTTTACAGGAGGTGATTTTACAGAGTGAAGAGACCCAAGCAGGCTCCATGGAAGAAGCAGGGCCAAGTCACCCTCGTGACCCCCAGAAATTTGCTCAGTCATATGTGTACCTTGGAATTCTTTCCCAACCTGGACAAAGGCAAAATTCATATCCCACCTCCTAGGGCAAGTCCTCCCTGATGCTTGCAGTTAATTTCAGTAAGAATTAGTTTTGTCCCAATCTCAATACCCTGATAAGTAAGTACTAAATAAGAAACAACCTTTTGCAAAATTAGAGAATAACAACTTCCTCCAGTGCTGTGATCTGTGGACAGAGCAGCTGACTTGCTCCTGAACCAGCTCCCGACAACCTGCTCTGTACCCGGCGGTACAGCAATGTGCACAAAATGCCACTGCTTAGGAAATGTTGTCTCTCCCTTCTCCAAATTACAGTTGCACTCAGACCTGCCACTAACAGTTGCAAGCCAGAGACAAAAGTGCAGACTGCATATAGTAGCTAAATATTTAGAGTTATTAATCAAGCTAAGAAACCATTCATTAAAATCTCCATCCTCATTTTGAAAGAAACAGACCTTAACACTGACCCAGAGGCCAGGTTTGAACCTTTAGCTCCGGGGAGTTCTTTGTGGGGACGTGGCCTTGCAGGACAATCAGCCCCGAGCTCTCACCGTGCCCCACTTTCCTTTCCATCCCTATCCATGCTCCCCACCCAGAGAGGGCCCTCACACATGTCACACCCGATCTCTATCTACACCCTAGTTTCTTCCATATCCAGACTCCATTAGTAGCTGCCGCTTGGTCACCCCATTGGCAACATTGGCCACCCTGGGGGGAAACTGGTCCAAAATAAGAGGTCCCCACAGGCGTTAGAAGTGGTTCTAGAAATTTCCAGGGTCACAAGTATGATAAGGGTGAAGGGTGTGTCTTCTTGACCCCAAGAGGTACATAGACTTCTCCCTCTGTGGGAGTGGGTCTAGTCATGGAAAGGCCTAAGCGAAGCCCCCTAGCACAGGGCACAGGATAGTGACCTCCTCAGTGTAAAGGTTGGGTTGGCAGCACTAATGTGCTTTCTCTTACACAGTTTCACTTCATTTATTATATAATCTCATTCTGTTTCCTGAGATGACATCTCCCAAGGCAGACCAAGCTCCTTTACATTGCTCCTCGGCCTGTGGTGTGATGGTTGAAGGGACAAGATGCCTTGACTGACACACCACTGTTCTCTCCAGCTATCTGCCAGGTGACTGAGAATTGTGGCAGGCTCCCACTTGGCTCTATGAAGATGATCCTTCCCTAACTCCTCCTAATTGTCATGCCGTCTGCCCTATTTTCATATTTGGTCCTCCCTGCCCATGGCTTTCTCCTCACAACTTCCCCCATTCATGTAATATTGCTTGAACGTGTGCCACCCCACCAGCTAATAGAATTAAGTCAGAGGTCCCCAAACTATGGCCCACGGGCCAAATTGCGGCCACCTGAGGCCATTTATCTGGCCCCCACCACACCTCCAGAAGGGGCACCTCTTTCATTGGTGGTCAGTGTATGGAGTACTGTATGTGGCAGCCCTCCAATGGTCTGCCCCCTGTGAACTTGCCCCCTGTGTAAAAAGTTTGGGACCCCTGGGTTAAGTAATAATTACAGCCACAACAATTAAAACTGAGTGTGTTGTTCTCTTTCACTTTTCTGAATATTTTCACATCAGTTGTTTCTACATATCTTCACAACATCCCGATGGGTAGAGAATCACCCCATTAACACTGCTGGGTATTTATGAGAGGATAAAACACTTTCCCAAGCTCACAGGCATGGGGACCAAAAAAACTGGGAATGAAGCTCTGGCCTCCTGACCTCTAGACTTCAGTGTTTTCTTTCCTAAAATGAGTGATGCCTCGAGACACCACGTCAGCTTCCACAGCCAGCCGGTGATGCTCTTGTACAGTGTGCAATTTATTTCCTAAGGCCTGTGTTAGAAAGACTATAAAACATTGCTACAGCTGGCTCATGGAACAGTGATTGTGTGAATATTGAAAGTCCAAATGGAGAGCTATTTCAGAGCACACTGGTGGTGCTCAAAGGAAAAGATGCTGGTTGCGTGGGTGTGAATGCTTTTATGTGTGTGCTCTGTGTGCATTCGGCCTTTGGAGGATTTAATCTTTTCCTGGGATGGAGGGCCTGAGCACTACTCTTTTTTTTCCCTGAGCACGTTCAAAGAGACATTTGATGTTCCAGAGATTTGAAATATGCATTGTAGTCATAAATATTTATACCAACTTAATTAGAAAGTCCCAATTGCATCTCAACTTCTAATTTCAGTAAGAATTACCTTTGTCCCAATCTTAATATCCTGAAATGTAAGTAATAGACAAGTAGCAATCTTTTGCAAGATTGGAGAGTAATGACTTCCTCCTGTGCTGTGATGTGTAGGCGGATTGCGTGATGTACTGACTTGCCAGAGGTCACACAGATGCCTAGGAAATGTAGCAGTTTCTCCACTTTCAGTCTCCTTCCCTCCAGAAAACTCCAAAGACCACCATAAGATCAGTTTTCTAGAAGGTTGCTACAATTGGGCCACCTTCCTGAAGAATAAGCTCTTAGAAGATGGATGGAAATGACTTACTACAAAGTGAGACAAAAAAAAATGTATTAGGTCTAGAATCACAGTCTGGACTTGTCCTAAAATATAAATTAATTGCATTTTAACACAGAGGGTAAGGTGGGGCAACCGTCCAGAGAAAGAATAGCATGGAACAGTGAAAACAAGCAGGCAGATAACCCCACGTATTCTTGGCAGTAGGTTGTCCAGTGACTAGCAGTCTGACCGATACCATTGGTATAAAGACTCAGTGGGGGCCGAAACAAGAAAGAGAGGGTTGGGTAGGTTAGGGCCAGCAGTGAAGAGCAGAGGACAGGGCAGGTGACAGTACTGACTCAAGGGCAAATTTAACATTTGAATTTAAACCAGTTTGGGGAAGAGAAATCTGGCACAAATAAGGAAGATAGGTCAGAAGGGAGAGATTGGGCACAGAGAAGCATGCAGAGGAGACCTATTGTAATAGCCCTTTCAACGATGATGGACAACACTCCAGCAGAGGCCGTGTGTTGAGACAGAAAGGGATGTATATGACAGAGGGAATAAAAAGCTGACACATGGAAGAGGTGCAAGACTTACTTCGGGTTGCTCCAGAGAATAAAATTAAGACCAATGATGGAAGTGACATGAAGTTGTGTCATGTAAAGATAACTTCAAGAATAGTCACCACTGAGAAGTAATGGTTTTGGTGGCCTTGTGAGGTGGTGAGCTCCCCAACATTGGTGGGGCCTCAAGCACAGACAGGTTTTCGATGCTCTGATACATTTTCAGAGAGCCTGTGGGTGTATGATTCCATCTCTGTTCACTTTACACTTTAGAATTGTTGTGTCACATATTTTCCTTTATTATTCTGAGACTTTCTAGGGTTTGTGACTAAATCGATAAACAGATGGCGAGTAAAGGCAGGAGACAGAGAAAAAGATCTCTCATTTCCCAAGAACCTCCATGATGCTGCGCACTGTGCACACAGTATGTCATCAGAAAATGAACACATGGAACCAATAACACTCATGGTTTGAAAACCACTTAGAATTACTATTTGTTTTTCTCATAACCCTGAATATACCCCCGCTGGTTACATCATTTGTGGATGGTATGACGGGAGCAGGTTGGGGTGGAACGTGGGAAAGCTAACCAAGATGCCATTAGACGTTTTTCCCAGAACAGGATCTTACTAGAAGGGGAAGACGATAAAATGGAGGTAAGGGGCAACTAACAGAAAATAAATGCTTATTATTTTTAATAATATTAAGTTTTTATGGAGTTCTTACATGAGCCAGATACTACGCTGGGCATGTGAAATGAATAATCCCATTTACCCCTCACACCTGCAGTGAGAACTGTTATACCAATCTCCACTTTGCAGGTACGTAAACTAAGATTAAAAGAGTTTGGAAAATAACTCAAGGTCATGCAACTGGCAAAATCCGTTACTTCCAATTCAAATGTGACAACAGAGAACCCACATGGAATCTAAACAGGAACACTGGACTCTTAATTCAGTTATTGAGGATTATATTCATGGTCATCACACTTTGACAGTTCTGGACCACTCTTCCTACCATGATGGCAGAGGCTTACTCAGGTGATCTAGGAAACCCCATTCCTTCCCAATCTGAACACTGCCCTATTGCAATAATAGCAGTCACACCAGTTGAAAAGTTGATCATTGGATGACAAGAGTCCCAGGATAAGATCCAGATTCTTCAGAGGAGATAATGCAATAGATATAAATGAGCTTTCTGACTGAAGTTAGCAGATTCTAGTTTGATAATCAAAAGAAAGAGATGAGCTCAGAGCTGAGACTGGGTGAAATGGAGAGATTGGTGGGGAAACAAGAGAAAAAGATCATTCATGGGTTATGTTCCTGGAAGACTTCTTTGAGCCTTCTAGTCTGGGGAGAGGCCCAGCCCAGTCTCCAAGATGACAGGTGCTTCTCCATCATAGCACCTTCACACCATATTGTAATGCTTTATCCACTGACCCTCTGAATTCCCAGTAGATTTGAGCCACTGAGACTTCATCAGAAGAACTAAGAGAGTAGGGACTGGGTCTGTGTTGCACATCATTGTACCCCCAGACTCTCAGGCCTGCCCCACAGTAAATGCTCAGGTAGTAGTTTATAAATAGATGTAGGAAAGAGCGAACGAACGCAGATGCTGGCCTGTGGACTACAGGGCTCTGCCTCAGGATGGTCTGCTAAGCACCTCTTACTGGGATGTTTGTGTATTCATGTTGTTCCAATGTCAATTATCAAGTATTTGTAGATTTTTGCTGTGCCTATGTCAGCCATTTACCAACAACCTCTCCCTCCTTCTAGCCCCTTCTGGGAGAGTTCCAACTTATAGGAAGAAAAATTCACAACACAACCACCTGACCTCTTAGTGCAAATGTCCTAGACACTGTAGTCTGGTCATAGTAGATAAAGCCCAGTTCTGGTGGCAAAGACCTGAGCTTGAATCTTGTTAATACAACTGTCTGAAGTGTTTCCTCTCTGAGTGTCAAATCTCATCAGTAAAATTTAAATAATAATAGGAATGTAGTGAGAATTATATAAAATTACTTGTATAGAGCATCTGGAACCTGTCAGTCACCAGGTAAATGTTAATTCCCTGCCCTTTTTCTACTGAGTAAAGGAGTCAATTAACAAAAGAATTATCTCACCAAAACTTAGAGTTCTCAGTCTCCAGGAGAGCTGGGGGGGGGGGGAGCTCAGAGCTCAGAAGCCATCCCATCACTTTACAGACAATGAAGAGATGCAGAGACAAGTAGTGGCTAGCCCAGCATTGCCCCAGTGATCGATTGGCAAAGCCAGCAAGCCCAGCGCCAATTACTGCACCTCCACTGCTCAATTTGTCCCTTTACACTGCACTTGGAATTGCCACTCCCAGCTTTGACAAATGGCCCCATTCCAGGGGCATGTGCTTTGTATTGATGCCGCCTCCCAGGAGAGCCAGCATGAACTGACTTCCTTACTCTGTCACTTCCTAATTGACAGCAAGAGGCAAACCAGGCATGCAATTCCAGAAGCTGGACCAACCAGATTGTACTATTGCTCTGTTAGCCCTTCAGCTGACAAAGAGAGGTGTAAGCCTCTGTATGCAAAGCTGCCTGGGAAGGGAAGGGGTGGTTTGTGCAGTGGCATTGTAGGGGAAGACAACAGGTGACTGATTTTCATGGGACATGCTGGGTAAAGAGCACCAGCTGCCACTGGGCTCAGAAGCATCCAACATGTGACAAGGTCTTTTCCCAGACACTGCCTGGCATGAATTTGGGGCATTTCCTGTAATCTTTCTCATCTGGTCCAGTCCCTTCTTTTCAAATATGAGAAACTGAGATCTAACAAGAGGAAGAGAGTTACTCAAGGTCACCTAGGAAATTAGGAGGGACAGAATAGCAGAGGCAGATTCAAGCCCAAACCTACATCCACCACTCACTTACTGTGTTAAAATCTCCCACCCACCATGGTTGTGAATTTATCCATTTCTCTTAGTAATTTTGTTGAGTTTTGCTTGGTACCTGGTGCAGCAATATTGTACAGATTCAAATAAGTGATAACTTTATGACAGTTTTATAGAGACTCTCTTGATTCCTAATGTTGGGCATAGGATATTAGATATTTCTTTTTTTTAATTTAGAAAATTAAATTTAACAGAGTGACATTGATCAAGATATTAGATATTTCTAATGTTAATGCCTATTGGTTTGATGTTAAGAGAATTACCTCTTGCTTAGAATATCTCCCTCTGTCCTTTTACTTTCAATCTTTCTGTGTCCTTATGGTTTATGTGTGTCATTTATAATGAGCATTTAGCTGGATTTGTTGTTGTTTTTAAAATATAACTTTACCATCCATAACTTTTAACCAGTCAATTTAGTCTCTTTACATGTATTGTCATCATTGACATGTTTTATTGCTACCTTCTTATTTTCCTAAAGCATTTACTATACATTTTTATTTTTATTTAGTTTTTCTTGGTGTTTACCTTTATACAAATAGTGTCACACTGCATGTAGTTTTATGATTAACATTTTCCTTTAACATTTTTTTAGCAAGAAGAGGCAAGACAGACAGACAGGAAGGGAGATGAGAAGCATCAATTTGTAGTTGCATCACTTTAGTTGTTCATTGATTTTTGCTCAACATTTTGTTGCTGAGATTCATTATGCTATTATATGTATTTGTGGTTTACTGGTCTTAATTGCTGCATATTATTTTATGTGTAAGTACTCCATAATTTATTCATCCATTCCCTGCCTTGTCTTCACTTGGGTGATTTCTAATTTTTTGATGTTAAGAACTTTCTTGTGTATAATTCCAAAGTACCAAATAGAAGAGTTTTTCTAGGTTATATAGCTTAAAGTAAAATTAACTTGGGTTCTCCAAAGTGGGAATACCAATTTATACAATGACCAGCAGTAAATAAGAGTTCCTGTTATTCTGTGTCCTTGCCAATACTTGGTATTGTCAGACTTCTTTTTTGACCTATCTAATAAATGTAAAATACTATCTTGTAGGAATATGCTATGAAAATATACAGAGTTAAAATAACAATCAGAGACAGTGTGGTGCCCTAGGGTGAAAGTCCTGAGCTGATGAGAGTCCAGGGGCCTCTTTGACCTGTTCTGGAAACAGTGCATGTTGAAAACAGCAAGATAAGATTCAGTAATAGAAAATGTTTAGGCTCTCAGAACAAAGATTAGAAGTCAGCATGTTCTTCATCCTTTACTTCACCCCCTGAAAACTTCTGCTGTCTGCTTCCTTGAGTTATTTGTACTGGCTAATAAATATCTGGGTAAGGCTGGGATGGAGCTTCAGTTCTTCAGTCTGCTGACCGGGACTGTTGTCTCCCCTCTGCCCCCCGCAGTATTTCATCTGGTCTCTGAGTAGTTCATTGTCCCCACAACATCTTGTGTAGTCTTAATTTGCATAACCCTGAGGAAAGACAGTCAGCTTTGTACAACACTGCTTCCAGCTATAATGATTTAATGGCTCACGCTTCTCCAAGATATCTGCATTTCACAGTATTGTGACTGAAAGGAATGAATTTTAAATAGTGTACCATCAGCCCTATCACAGGCCAATGAAAGAGGGACTGGCAGGGAAAACCAGGTTCATGGCACTCCCACTTCCTGGTGACCAAACATCCTGGTTTGCCTGAACCTGACAGGTTTCCCTGGATGCAGGATTTTCATTTTAAAACCAGAAGAAATCCCAGGCAAACCAAGACAAGTTGGTCACCTATACACACTGCATACATAGATGCTCCTCATTCCCTGTTAGTCCTCAAACATTTTATTCCAGACAAGGAACCTAATCTTTGTGCAAAAATAGACCTGGTATCTATGTGGCAGATGGCATTTTATAGGCTGCCATCTGATGCCACATCCTCATCTGAAAATACTGCCCCAAAGGACCAGTCTTGTTCTTGGAGGATAAAGGGAGTGAAAGAATTTTATTTCTCACTTTAAAAGAAAAATCTTGATTACATTGCATTTTATGTCAGTGCATTCCTCAGGAACTGTTTTTCCAAAAGTCCCCAGGCTGGGGAAATGTGACGTCTCGAAAAGACATTCCAAAAATCATCCAGGATCTAGGGCCAATCTGCTGGGAGAAATCAGCCACATACTTTAGACCAGAGGTAGTCAACCTTTTTATACCTACTGCCCACTTTTATATCTCTGTTAGTAGTAAAATTTTCTAACCACCCACCGGTTCCACAGTAATGGTGATTTATAAAGTAGGGAAGTAACTTTACTTTATAAAATTTATAAAGCAGAGTTACAGCAAGTTAAAACATATAATAATAATTACTTACCAAGTACTTTATGTCGAATTTTCTCTAAGTTTGGCAGAATAAATCTTTATAAAACAACTCACTATAGTTAAATCTATCTTTTTATTTACACTTTGGTTGCTCTGCTACCGCCCACCATGAAAGCTGGGATGCCCAGTGGGCAGTAGGGACCAGGTTGACTACCACTGCTCTAGAGCCGCTTTCTGTGGACATGAAGTCTGAGCTCTGTCTCTCCCCCACAGGCCTTGGTACAGCCAGGAGCTCCTAATAGGTTCCTCTGAAAGCAGACTTCATAAAGATCCTGTTAGAGGTAGTTTCAAGGAACAAAGACAATGGGAACCACCCACCCTTGTCAATTTCTCTCCTTTGTAACAAGTTAAAACAGTGCCAGCCAACACTCCTGTCAAGAGCTTCTCACTTGCAAATAAGCCTGGTGTTCCTTATGAGCTGGGCTGGCAGCAGCAGGAGCGCTCGAGGACAACTGCACTGGCTGTGAAAATATTCTGCTACTTCCCTCCATTTGGTAAAAAGTATAACAGAATAAGTGGTCAAAGTAATAATAATAATAACTGATACAAAATCTAGTATGCATCGTTTATCTCGACGCTGCAAGGGCCATAGAATTCCAAGAGCTGTTTTTTATTTGGGCAGAGCACTACTTGGCAGGGGTGGGTGTTGCTGCAAGTGTCCTTTATTTATTTTAAGGCTTACAATCTTGCCTTCAGTTTCAAAGCCATTGGGCAGGAAAGGGCCTCAAAGCTGAGCCAAGGAGAACCTATTCTGTAAATGCCTTCCCGTGCCCAGTGGAAGGGTCCTTCGGGTGGTTTGGGAGCTTTGCCTTATTTAGCCACATGTCTCCTGGTGAGCGGTGGCCATTCCTACGTGAAGCTGTGGAAAAGGAATCAGCCTAGAATCCCACTAAATGGCCAGAGAATGAATGTGTCAGGAAGTGGCAGGAGGACGCATTTCTCGGTCCCTCTACATCCCTCGTGCCTGCGCTCCAAACAGAGGAGCCTGTGTCAGTCCGACCTCACCAGGTCAACAGCTCCCTCCTGCCAGACCAGGCTCAGCGGGTGCCCACTGGCTCCAGACTGGGAATGCGCCTCACCTGTGTGCAGCCTTCATGCCCTCGTCCTTTATTTCCTCGTTTCGTTCTCTTGTTGGCCTCGGTCCCACTTAGAAACTGGGCTCAAACCATTGACTGTCTTACTGGTCAATGCCGTGATTGTGTGTTGTGCCCTTGTCATGCACACTTTCTCAGAGGGGCTCCAAGCCCTGGTGACCAGCATCAGCCAATCACTCCCTTCGCACCCTCACTCTGCTCCTCTTCTTGGCCATAGACACCCTCAGAGGCTTGAACTGGGAACCTCCACAAAGAGGACACAGGAGTCGTCTTTACCTCAGGAGCTGGCTGTCCAAGTGAGGAGGCCAAGTGCGGGAACACGTGGACACCCCAGTCAGAGTGCTCTGAGAGGTGGGGCTGCACTGGGATTGTGCATAGGTAGAAGCAATCCAATTGGATTGAAGTTCATCTGGGCAAGGAAGGGGGCTAGTGGCTATAGGCAAAGAAGCAGAATCCTTGCCCTTGGACAGTGGTCCAGATCCTCAGGGGTTTCCATACACCCAGTGTGTGTTGTGGGTAGCAAGGCTTTCTCTTTTCATGTAGTGAGGTTTCTATCATTGAAAGGCCTGCTTTTATGGTGAAATTTTGTCCTTCTTTTCTGGTGTTAGAATATACTTTTGCTGAATGTGATGGTGATGACAGTAGTGAGTAGCTTTGTTTAAATGAGCTTACCTTAACTAAGCTTAGTTTTTAATGTCTTCACATGGCACAATAAGTGACTGGAGAAAAAAAAAACCTACATCAATCCCCAAATTGTGTTTAAAAATTTCCATGAAATGCAAAAGTCTGGCAACCATAGATCTTAACGACTTGGGCAAAGAGACCTGAGGTTGGTCTTACCAGGCTAAAGCCATTTTCAGGACACCAACTATGCACCAGGTGCTATGCAATGGGGGAGGGACAATCCTGTGTGTCCTCTGAAAAGTCTCACCATGGAGAGGGGTGACAGATAGAGCCTCACCATGGAGCAAGGTGACAGGTGGGTCCTCACTGTGGAGTGGGATGCCCCCTCCTATCAGGCTCACAGTTTAATATCAGAAGGCCCTGGTTCCACCCAGCCAATCCTCCTGGTGCTAAATCTGATTATGGAATCTGCAGCCTTTTTTTGCGGGGGTGGGGGGGACGGTATTTTTCTGAAGTTAGAAGCAGGGAGGTAGTCAGACAGACTCCCGCATGCGCGTGACCAGAATCTACCTGGCATGCCCACCAGGGGGCGATGCACTGCTCATCTGGGGCGTTACTCCATTGTGGCCAGAGTCTTCTAGTGTCTGAGGCGGAGGCCATGGAGCTGTCCTCAGCGCTGGGCCAACTTTGTTCCAATGGAGCCTTGGCTGTGGGAGGGGAACAGAGAGACAGAGAGAAAGGAGAGGGGGAAGGGTGTAAAAGCAGATGGGCACTTCTCCTGTGTGCCCTGACCGGGAATTGAACCCGGGACTTCCACATGCTGGGACAATGCTCTACTGCTGAGCCAACTGTCCAGGACTGGGATCTGCAGTCTATTGATTTGACCGTACCAACAGCTGGTTTGCTTAACAGTCATATTTCTCTGTTAAAATGACTTACAAATCAGGTTCCTGAGAAGGTGGTTAGCATGTCAGCACCTTCAAGGCTATGCACACTGGATGAGTTTCTGCGCTAAGGACTGGGGTAGCCCCTGTGCTGGACAGAACTTATCAATGTAGTTGCTCTTTGGGGGTTTATTTGGGGTGCCAACAAGCCAGCTATCTCCAGAGCCACTTTTATGCAGCACAGACACCCATTTTCTTTCAAATGGCACCAAAATTCACTGGGGAATCTGTCTCTGAGAAGGAATTTGGACGACTGCCCTAAACAAGACTCCATTAAACGTAAGCTGTTTTAAGTTCGTGAATATGGGTCCCCTGTTAGAGCACACGTAGGAGGGGCCACCTGCCTCATACTCACTGAGGCCCTTGTTAACATTCATATTCCCAGACCCTCCCTCAGAATCTCTGCAGTAGGGCCCACAGAGGTAGGGAATCAGTATTTTAAAAGCACGCCTACAGTTAGAAGGAAGGGATGGGAGCGGGTGGAAAAGCTGAAGAGGTGCACACTTCCAGTTATAAAATAAACCAGTCATGGGAATGTAATGTATACCCTGGAAATATAGTCAATAATATCGTAGTAATTTGGTACAGTGGCAGATGGTTACTAGACTTATCGTGGTAAACACATTGTAAAGTAGATGTTGAATTATTCCATATACACATAAAAACAATAAAATAATATGTCAACTATAATTTTAAAAAACATCACACCCACAGTGACTTTTAAAATAACGTCCTACTTGAGAACAAATGGCACAGAGATGGAGGACTTCAAATAGGTTTTCATAAACCAGGAGAAAAAAAATCTCTTGTCTTTATTTTAGACCCAGGAAGCTGCCTTCTTTTTTATCTTTAAAAACTTTTTTTTTTGTTACTGTCAAGCTGGCAACAAAATAGGTTTTCACCAGAGAATTGCACTCACAGAGAGTCCAGAGTGAACCTGGGTTGTCTAATCAGTCAGGCGGTTGTAACAATACACCACAGATGGGTGGCTTACATATGCCCATTTGTTTCTCACAGTTGTGAGGACAGGAAGTCCAAGATCAAGGTGCCGGCCAATCTGGTTCCTGATGAGAACCCTCTTCCTGGTTTGCATATGGCCACCTTCTTGCTATATCCTCACATGTCGAACAGAGATCATCTCTTGTGTCTCTTCTTATGAGGGCACTAATCTCATTGTGAGGGCCCCACACTCATAACCTAATTACTTCTCAAAGGCCCCACCTCTTGGTACCAGCCCAGCAAAGGTTAGAATTTTAACAAATGAATTTAAACACAAATGTTCAGTTCTTAGCTGGGGTCTTTCTGGAGAGTCATAGTAAGGAGCAAAGGGCTTATTGGGCCCTCACTGGTCCCTTTCCTATCCTGATATTCTGGGACTGGACAGAGGGGAAAGCAAAGAGTGGCCTGCTCCATCCATCTGCCCAAGGATCCTGCAGGTGACCTCTAGCACCCTCAGGTGCTTTATGAAGACAAATTCAGCAGAGCACAAGCACTCCCATGTGACTGGACGGACCAGGAGGGTTACTTGAATGGAGTCACAGTGAGGAAGGATATGTGATTTGATAGATTTTAGGGCACTAAACAGTCTTTTAACCCTTCAAGGCTTCACTTACCCACTTACCTGTGGCACCTTGGGGCCTCTTGGGAGACCATTTCCATAGTATGAAAGCAGAAAGGTAAAGTGGAAAAAGAAATGAGGATCTGGATTAGACTCCTAGCTCCAATCACATCAGTCAAGGAACTTCTTTGAACCTCAAATTTAATTGAAAAATTAAGATAATAAAACCTCACCTTCGCCTGACCAGGCAGTGGCGCAGTGGATAGAGTGTCAGACTGGGATGTGGAGGACCCAGGTTCGAGACTCCAAGGTCGCCAGCTTGAGCGCAGGTTCATCTGGCTTGAGCAAAAAGCTCACCAGCTTGGACCGAAGGTCGCTGGCTTGAGCAAGGGGTTGCTCGGTCTGCTGAAAGCCCGCGGTCAAGGCACATGTGAGAAAGCAATCAATGAACAACTAAGGTCGCAACCAAAAACTGATGATTGATGCTTCTCATCTCTTTCCGTTCCTGTCTGTCTGTCCTTATCTATCCCTCTCTCTGACTCTCTCTTTGTCTCTGTAAAAAAAAAAAAACAACACTTCACCTCCACAGAATTGGTGTGGGCATTAACCCAGGGTAACACATGATAATTTCCTGGACTTCAGTTGGTGCCAAATCAAATGTTGCTGAATAAATACATTCACCACAGCATTGTTCCTAGGGCTTTCAATGGTTTCTGTGTCTGTGTCCAACCTCAGCTTGCCTAGCTCATATTCACCTTGTATTTTCTCGCCTCTCACACCTGCATCTCCCGGGAATGCTAGCACAAGTCAGGAAGCCATGCTAATGTGGCCACATTAGGCCATGATACTTAGCAACCTTCCAGCACTTCTCTTCCTGATGTCATCAGCTGCCTTCCTGTGGCTGGTCTCCTCAGATCTCTACTCCTGCTCTGAATCCTTGACTCAGCAGATGACTCATGCATCCTCACTGAGAAGACAGAAAGTGGACCCCTTCTTTCCTCCCTTCCCTCTCTCTCCTCTCTGCACTTGAACCCACCTCCTGCTCCTTCTGAGTTATCCTCAGCTAACCCCATCCTTACATTGCCATTGATTCCTCATCCCTCACCCACAAACCCACTCAAGGCTCTCCCCAGACAGAACAGGATGTTTCCCTCATCCTCAGCCAAACATCAACACTATGCTTGCTGTAGTTACTTTCTTTATTGACCTACTCCTTTGTTCCTGATTTCTGGTTTTGGTCCCCATCCTGACACTGCAATGGCTCATGAGTGATGTCATCATTGTCAAATCTAGTGGAGAGGGGGCTGTGGAGTCAGAGGACCTGGGTCCAAGTGTAACACTGCCCCCACTCACCAGACATGCAGCCATGTGTAAATGACTTACCTCTCTGTGTGTCAACTTCCTCACCTGCACAATGGAGATAAAGATAGCAGCATCCATCTTCTCTGATTGCTGTGGGATTAAATAAGTAGGAAGTCTTGAACCAATAAAACTTACCCAGAGGCCTGGAGGACTAAGGGCAGAAAACAAGTGTGGTTAGGAAAACTTGAGGTTTGGAGTTGTGAGACTCAAGGTTTAGTTCAAGTTTGGCTGCATGACCTTTAAAGGGCAGTTTCATCTCAGGAAGAGGTGGAATGATTTATTCACTCTGCAGGCAGGAGTGGGGGAAATGACATCATAAATACAATTGCGTTTAGAAAAGTTAAAAACGCTCTCTTTCACCCACTGCCCAGACCTCGATTTCTAATACCATCCTCTAATAAAAGGAACCAGCGTTTTTTGGAAAACTGCTGATTCAAGGACAGAGGTAGTGAATTTACAAGATAAGCCCGGAGCACCTTCTATTTCTAGAAAGGGAGAAAGACCTCAAAATACACACACACAATGTTGGTGTCAAACAGACACTGGAAGCAATTAAAAGAGCTTTCAATAGCCAAAGCTGGAGCATTTAAAGTAAATGTCCTAAAAAGTAGTATTGCATTAGGATCCACAGTACATAATAAATATACATGAGACCATATTGATATATATAAAGGATTGAATTAGTAAATAAATAAATGATGGAGAACACACTAATCTCCCACGCAGAATTTCAGGTAATTTATATAGAAACTCCACCTTCAAGGAGGGGAACAGAGATCCCTCATTCTTAAGTGTGGACTTCACACAGTGACTTTCTTCCAAAGAGCACAGCATGGGATAGTGGGCTTGGGGGGAGAGGGCTAGCTTTAGAGTGGACCAACCTGACTAATGCTGCAGCAGTCAAGTGATCAAGGTCAACACCAACAGTGAGGAGTCATACCGAGAGCACCTAGCCTTGATATGATGTAATGAGGATGACACTTTACCTCTGTGATCTTTCCCCCTGAAAATCCCATGTCCCCAGTCTAATCATGAGAAAAACTTTAGACAAATCCCAGCTAAGGGACATGCTGCAAAATACCTTACCAGTAGCCTCAAAACTGTCAAGGAAAATCTGAGAATCAGTGGTTGGGATCCTGGAACAGTAAAAGGACATTAGATAGATACTAAGAAAGCTGAATAAAATACGGACTTTAATTAATAATAATATATTGAGATTTGGTTCATTATTTGTGACAAATGTACCATGCTAATTAGATGTTAATAGCAGGGGAAACTGGCTGTGAAGTATGTGGGCACTCTTTGTATTATCTCAGCAACTATTCCTTAATTCCAATAGTATTCTAAAATTAAATGGTTGTTTTTTTAAACTATATATCAATAAATATTTATACATTCATAATTTAAAATATATGCATACCATACATGCAGCATCCCTTCCTGTATAGTTTTACAATCCTTTCCACCCAAGACAATGCTAATCTCTATAACATGAAATTTTGGGGCCAATTACTTATGCTCCATCAGGGTGAAGTGCATTGCACAGCTCCAGGGGTGGGAATGAATCAATAGTCTCTCTGAAAGATTTCCTAGGGTTGTACTGAGTACCCTGGTGCATAATCACTTTGTAATCTTTATGCTTGAGTTTTATCATTCACAAAACAGAGATTGCTTTTGGGAGACATGAATCATGGATGTGTGAAAATAAAGCATTTAGAATGGTGCTTGTTTGGTTATATAACACTATACCAATGTTAGCCATTGATATGGTGGTAGTGGTGGTATTGATGGTGATGAAGAAGAAGAAGAAGGAGGAGGAGGAGGAGGAGCAGGAAGAGATTTGGAGGATCATCAGTAGTAAGTATCTATCTAACCCCTTTAAGTACCATAGCAAGGACTATTTAGTTACTTAATAAAAGGCACATGTATACTCCTTATATCATATTCATCCTGGGCCCTCTTTAAGCAGGATTATCACCACATTAGATTACCATTTTAACCAAGATGCTATCTCCACCAAGACCCTTCTTTTCCTAAATACAGTGACTGTGTTGGTGCTGGGAGTCCTTACTAAGAGGAGGGGCAGTGAGATGGGGTCTGAGGCTGTGGTTCAAGGCATCCCTGACCTTCACACCCACTCCCACCTGATGTCCTGCCTAGTCTGTCTCCAAATCATACCCGGAATTTCCCCAGCTCTCTCCAACCACGCTATGCCTGGTGATGGTTAACTCTATGCATCAGCTTGGCTGGGCTACTAGTCAAACAGCAGTTTAGATGTAGCTATGAAGGTGTTTTGTAGATGTGATTAGCATTTACGATGAGTTAACTTTAAGGAAAGCAGGTTGCCCTCTGTGAGTGGGTGAGTCTCATCAGATCAGTTGAAGGCCTAAGAGCAAAAGCTGATGTTTTCTCAAGAGAAAATATTTTTCTGCCTCAAGACTGCAACATTAACACTTAATTGAGTTTCCAGTGCCACCTATAGGTTCTAGACTCACTGACTGCCATAACTGTGTGAGTCAACTCCTTAAAATGAATCTGTCAACACACACACACACACAATCCTGTTGGTGCTGTTTCTTTGGGGAACCCTGACCAGTGCAGCCATCTAATCCCAATCACCATACTGTCTTGCACAGAAAAAAGTGACACCTCTTACCTGAGCCCAGCCTTGCATGTCTAACACTGCCTCCCTCCCAAATTCAAGTTTATTCCCTTCAGCAATTTACATTGGCATCTCAAGTGAAGGCACAGGTCCTGAGAGCATGGCCTATAGGACCCCACACACTGTGGCCCTTGCCCACATCTCATGGCTCTTAAACCCCACACTCCACCTACAAAAGCCTTCTCAGGGCCCTTCCTATGTGCCCAGCTCCTTCAGACCTCAGGGCCTATGTCTGCTCTTGTCTCTGACCAGGCCAACCCCCTGCACCCTTCGTGTAGCTCTATTAACCTCAGGTCACCTCATCAGAGAGTCTGTGAGTGTGAGCCCTGCCTTCCCTACTGTCACCTCCAACTGGGTGCTTTATGCACGTAGCACATTTATGGTTTTATATGTATTTGCTGATATATTTGTTTATAATCTGTCTTCCCCACTATACTTTAAGCTTCTCAAGGGTAGGGATCTTGCTTTTTTATCACCACTATATCCCCAGAATCTAGCACAAAGTTGGGGTCCATGAACAACTTAGTAGCTGAATGAATGGGACCCAGAGGCAACTATATGCCTCCTTCTTTCACATGTTCCTTACTGAAGGTGTCACCTCAACACAGCTCTGGCCACTAGCCTGAACAAGTGATTTTGCTAACAATATGCATGCAACCATTATAAAGCTGAAAAACTACAGGTTTATTATCTAAGCAGAGTCAAGTTTAGGAATTCTAGTTTAATTGGCAAAAGTAATAAAATAGAAACTCCGTTAACAATATCCAAAACAACTGTTCACAGCATAACTACAAAAAAAGTTCCACCTCAGTTTACCTGCTACTCTCATAACCCAATGCTGCTCCACTACTCACCTTCCCAACTGAAACCTCCTTTCCACATCCAGTCCACATGGACTTTCTGTCACTATTGTATAGAGCTGCTTAGCTTTCCTTCAGCTAAGATGAAGACCCCTTTCTTGAAAGAGGGGGAGGTTGCATAAAAGACAGTTTGGAAATTACTAGATTCTCTTTGGTTAACTTGGCGAGGTACAAAAATCTGTTAACGCTCCCACCTTAAAAATGTTTGTCTTCTTGCATACAATGCAAAGCAGACTTCAAATTGATTAATGGTGTCTCCTTGATAACATCTTGTGAGAGGTAAATTGCATTGCTCGTTTTGTTAATGGAAATTGTAAACGGGCAGCCTGCATGGCTTACGGCATAATGGTCTATTGTTCATGCCCAGAAGCTTTTGGCTGAGGAACAGAGTGTGGTGCTTGTCTTTTTCACGTATTCAGCCAACTGAGGTTTTCTTTGAGCTTAGGGTTCAAGACAGGAAAAAGCTGTGGAAATCAAGAGTGAATCCAGACATAAACTGGAATCCAAGACTTGGCCACATTCCAAGTCACGAATGTAGATGGGATTGAATTCTGAGTCTGATGGTTTAAGTGATGCTATTTTCAGTAAATTATCTGCTGTTATTAAATGCTATGGACAATTTTTGTACTTGTTGCATGTGTTCATTCTTGAAAAACTGTGACTTCCCTGCTCTGAGTGACATGTATCCATTCTTCTTCTGAGCTCATCTGAGCAGCAAGAGAAAGAAATGCAAAGGACTGAAATGAGAAATGGACAGATCTGTTTTCTATTCCCATTTCAACCCTGAGTGACTTCAAAAGGCAATTACCTTCCCTCTACCTTAATTTTTTTCAATTTAAAACAGGGTTAGCAGTCTCTGTCTCTTACCTCAAGTCTCAGAGGTGATGAGATGAAGTCGAATCCACTTTCTAGAAACACTTTTACAGTGAAATTATTGCACATAGAAAGCATGCAATTCCTACATCTTCTACAAGCCAGTGGCTGTCTATGCTGTACTATACTTGATACCAGATTTCATCAGAAGAAGGTTTCATCAAAAGAAAAAAATGACCACTAGCTGGCCATTTATTAGTGAGTGTGGAGCTAAGATCTGCCGTGTGTGGAGGAGATACCTCCAGTGCAGAGCAAGGAACTGGGCCCTCAGCATGAGGGCCGTAAGTCTGGGAACTTGGGTGGATATTAGTCTCAGGCTCTTGTGATTAGAGTCATTTTGATTATTTTAAGTGTTTTTCAGACCCCAGGGGCTAGAAGAAATAGAAAACCAACAAACTCTTACATTTATGCTACAACTTATATCTGAAAATGCTTACTGAGATCAGTTGGCACCAATTGAAGCAGTTTTTAAACAATGCCCCACCAAAAATAACCATATTTTAAATGCTTAGAAGAATGACAACATTAAAGCTGCAGGTCTGCTGTGTGTCTCTGAGCTCTCCTTGCTCGGTGTTCATCACAAGCTGCAGCAACCAGGGCCGAAGCTCATTCCAGAACTGTCCCTGGCTGCTTGTCCAGCAGTCACTATTCCAGGGTGGCAATAGTCAGCTACCCAAGCCTCAAGCAGAGCCTAACGCAAAAGAGTTTAGAACTATCTGGAGGGGTTGAGAGTGGGTGAGTTTTATCAGCAAAACACTTATCAGTGCCCATGGATAATCAGGAAAACATGTCATAGTCAAAGATGCAGTCTTGTTCTCAATGGGTTGTAATAATCCAAGGAGGTTTGCGAAACTCACACTACTTCGGTAAAGACTGGACCAAGGTACATATTAGGAAACAGCATCACGACACAGTAAGGGATTGGGGGTGGGGTTTCAGTGTGCAATGCATGCAAACACATAAACTGCACGCTGCTTTATTGCTGGAGTACCGACGTGCTAGTAATGTAAATGAAATGCATTCTGATGGACCCAGGTGCCAGCTTCAGTTTGGCGCCACCTGGTGGCGAGTGTTTGTTAGGACTTCAATATCGCCCGGTATCTGGTTGAAGCTTCCAGAACTATTGTGGGGATTACATGATTTGATGTCATCTGGTCAGACTGGAAAGATGGATCAGGGAGCAGATTGCAGATTCAGGGGCTCCCTCATTGTCACCCTGCTTCTTGAGACAAGATCTCCCTCTTTCACCACATCTCCTACTCAACCCAAGGTAAGAATTTTAACCCAACACAAGAAATTTGGAGTCACCACTATTTCTAGCCGGAGTAACTGTCTCCACTCAGGACACCAGTCCTCCTCCTTCATGTCCTCAAAGTCCCACTGACATGGTGTTGTCGGCTGAAGTGCATCTACAGAAGATTGTGGGAGCGGTTAGAGAAATCAGAGAATTATGCATAGGGCAAGACTGTACTCTCCTTGAATTTAGTCTCAGCTACCCCTTCCTTACAGTGTAGTAAGCAGTACTTACCACAAATTTATCAGCTGTGTTCTTTTACAAGTTCCTGTTTTCAACCATGGGGACTCAGCATATCTCTCTCTCCCTCTCTCTCTCTCATTTTTCTCACTCTTTCTTGTTGCTTGTATTCTTAATATATTTTTGTTACAGAAACAAATTTAGCATTTTTACCCCATCCTAAATTATGCTTCTAGCCTATCTTCCCTATCCTAAAACACAATGATGTCCCCAGCCAAACCAACCCACCATCTAATGTGTTCTCTCTCAGCAATACAAAGCCTGCAGAAGCTTCGCAATCCTGAATTTGTTTTTTCTCTAACACATACATCAAATAAAATTATGAGCCACCTGCCTCCCCTGCCACTCCTACCCTGCCCTGCCCCTAAACAAACTGGAGGAAGAAGGAGTGTGGGTGAGAGAGCTGAGAGTATTTCTGCTCAAGTACAGTGTTTAAATACCCCTGGTTACAGCTTTTCCAAACTCTGGAGCCATTCCTGGCAACACATCCTTCTGAATACTTTTGCCTTTACCTGAGAATGCTGATCAAGAAATATATGAAACCAGGACATAAGCCCTGGACAGGTAATAGCATCCACCTCTAAACTCCACAGTGAGAGTCAATGCTAGGATGGACCAGTGAATTTACCATCTGATATCTTCTGGGAAGCTACAAGCCTGGCTGCAAATAACTGAATCCATCATCTGACCACCTTCTTAAGAAATGTGCAGGCCCTGGCCAGTTGGCTCAATGGTAGAGCAGTGGCCCAGCATATGGATGTCCAGGATTCAATTACCAGTCAGGGTCCACAGGAGAAGCAACCATTTGCTTCTCTACCCTCTCTCTCCCCTTCCCCGTCTCTCTCACTCTCTTCACCTCCTGCATGCATGGCTCTGTTGGTTCAAGCTCATCGGCCCCTGGGAGCTGAAGATGACTCCATGGAGCCTCTACCTCAGGTGCTGAAAATAGCTTGGTTGCAAGCATGGCCCCAGATGGGTAGAGCATTGGCCCCAGATAGGGGTTGTCTATCTCGCTATCTCCCCTCCACTCCTTGGAAAAGGTGGGGGGGAAGAAATGTGCAATCTGGAGATATTTTATTTTTTGGAACTGAGTAAAATAATAAGACATTTATACTGTCATAGATAAAAGATATATTACAGAGCTGCAAAAATTGAGATGTGCATAGCTGGCACCAGAAAGGAAGGATAGATCAAAGAAATAGAACAAAGCCCAGAAACAGAGTCAAGTATACATATGAGTATACTGTATAAGGTACAAGTGCAATGTCAAATCGAGGAAAAAATCCAACAGTGGTGCTGGGAAAATTGTAAACAATTGTTGGATGGAAAAAATGTGGAGACTTCTCTCATAAGACTCACTAAAATAAATCCCTGAGAGACAGAATGATCAAGTGCAAATAATCAAATAAATAAATGAGGAAAGTCTATGTGAATATTTTCATGATTTGGGTCTGGAAAAGGCCATTCTAAGTATATGATAGAATCTTTATTTTTTTTTATTTTTTTTATTTTTTTACAGGGACAGAGAGAGAGTCAGAGAGAGGGATAGATAGGGACAGACAGGAATGAAGAGAGATGAGCAGCATCAACCATTAGTTTCTTGTTCCCCTTGTGACACCATAGTTATTTATTGATTGCTTTCTCACATGTGCCTTGACCACGGGCCTTCAGCAGACCAAGCAACCCCTTGCTGGAGCCAGTGACCTTGGGTCCAGGCTGGCGAGCTTTTGCCCAAGCCAGATGGTCCCGCGCTCCAGCTGGCAACCTCGGGATCTCGAACCTGGGTCTTCTGCATCCCAGTCCAACACTCTATCCACTGGGCCACTGCCTGGTCAGGCTCTAAGTATATGATAGAAACCATAATAAGTTCTTACAAACAATAAGGACAATATGAACACCTCCCAATGTAAATTGAGTTAATTATACAAGCAGGTAAGTCACAAAAGAAGAAACAACAATGATTAAATAGCATAATTATAAAATTTCAACTTACAGTGAATCAGGACTATTAAATGCAAAGCAGGGAACCATGTATGAACTATCATGCTTGTCAAAGACCGAAAGATATGCTAATGTCCAGAGTGGCGATGCAGAGGGCAGGGTGGTAGTGGTAAACGTTGGCATATATTTTCTGAAAAGTGACAATATATACCAAGCCCTTTAAGACACTTAATGCTAACTGATTAATTCTTGGAAAATATGAATGAGAGCAAAGACATAAATTTGAATATTATAATTATAGCATTAATTAAATGTTAAAACATAGTAAATAACTCAAATGTCCAAATTAGAAGACTGGCTAAATTACCTCTGTGAAACAGAATATTATTTTACAGTCATTAGAAACTTTATTATAGAAATATATTTATAGAGATAAATATATTTTATCCAAATATTTCCAAAAAATATGGACATAAAAAAATGTTGTTACATAGTAATAAGTTTTTAAAGTAATCTAAAATATGTTTGTGAATGTACAATGATAAGTTCTTTGTATCAGCTCATATCTTTGTATATCTTTACGCACATAATCAATTTAATTAGAATTTACTTATTTATTTATTTTTAATTTTTTTTGAAATGAGAAGCAGTGGCAGAGAGACAAACTCCCACATGCACCCGATCGAGATCTACTCAGCATGCCCACAAGGGGATGATGCTCTGCCCATCTGGAGTGTTGCTCCATTGCAACCAGAGCCATTCCAGCACCTGAGGTGGAGGCCATGGAACTGTCCTCAGCTCCCGGGCCAACTTAGCTCCAGTGGAGCCTTGGCTGCGGGAGGGGAAGAGAGAGATACAGAGAAAGAAGAGGGGGGAATGGTGGAGAAGCAGATGGGCAGTTCTCCTGTGTGCCCTGGCCAGAAATCGAACCTGGGACTTATACACACGGGGCTGTCGCTCTACTGCTGAGCCAGCCATAATTAGAACTTACTTCTAAGTGATGAGATTATAGGACATTCTGAAGGTTTTCTTTTTATGCATGCTTATAATTTCAAATCCACAATCAGCCCTGGCTGGCAGGCTCAGTGGTAGAGAGTTGGCCCAGCATGTGGAAGTCCTGGGTTTGATTCCTGTCAGGGCACACAGGAGAAGTGACCGTCTGCTTTTCCACTCCTCCCCCTCCCCTTTCTCTCTCTTTCTCTCTCTCTGTCTTCCCCTCTTGCAGCCATGGCTTGAACTGTTAGAGCAAAGTTGGCCCCCGGGAACTGAGCATGGCTCCATGGCCTCACCTCAGGTGTAAAATAGGTTGGTTGCTGAGCAATGGAGTAGTGGCCAAGACAGGCAGAGCATCGCCTGGTAGGAGGCTTGCCGGGTTGATCCCGTCCAGGCACATGTGGGAGTCTGTCTCTGTGCCCCCACCTCTCAATTTTAAAAAAAAAGCACAATGAACAGATAGAACTTGTAGTGAGAAAACTATTGATTAAAAACTGAAGAAGTAAGAAAGGCTCAGGCCTCTAGGCTCGCTGCCTGCAGGACCAGCACTCAAGCTGACACAGCACACTCTGTAGTGGACCTGTCAGGAGGTTTCTTGCTGGCTGGAGGATGGACCAGGTGAGAACCCTTAATCCTCAAAGCCTGAGATGATGTCTTCTTTCTGTGAAGTATTTCCTTGGTGCCAGCTCTGTGAAGGGGATCAAAGAGGAACACCACAGAGCTCTGCCTCCAAGGACAGTATCACCCAATCAAGCAGAGTTCTGACAAGGACTGTGGGATGGAGGTGCTGTGTCTCCTGTCTTGTTCACTAGGTGGGGGAGGGGATTTTTTTGAACCACGTTTTGCCATGAATTAAATAATGTGCTTGAGTAGTCTGAGGGAGGCTGACTGCTGAGGGGTGGGCATCTCTGCCCGAAGTTTATGGCTGGACACATTGACAGAGGGCAATCCTGGTCCTCTGACAGAGCAAGGGGCATGTATGTCCAGCACTATAACCCGGGGAGAGTGGGGGAGGAACAGGAGAGGGTTCCCAGGGCTTCGGTACCCTAACTTTTCACACAAACACACAGGTGTCTCCTTTAGCTGCTATTTCCCCTCCCTTTCATAGCCCAGTGTTTTAAGTGCAGTCCCTACCCACTACCTCTACTTCCTCACCCACTGTTAGCCCACCTGCTCTAGCCACTGACCACCCACTAAAATTGAATCTGCTCTTGACCTCGATTTCCAGAACTATCAAGCAAGTTCTCTTCCTCATCCTCCCTCCCCTCAGGCAGGCTCCACAGCCCGGACTCTTCCTCCCTCCTGCCCCCACCCATGGCTATCCTTTCTCCCTCCTGTCCTGGGTCACCTCCAATAGGACTGCCAGGGTTTGGGGATTTGGCTCTAAAGTCTGGAAGTAAAATTGAATCAAGAAATATGTGGATTTTGCTTTCCCTTACTACAAAGGAATCCCATTGACCTGCAAAGAAGAAATTTTTTTGCAGGAAGTAAAAAGTCAAGCAGGTATCTGGTATCATTCTGGAAGAAGAGACAGCCTGCAGGTTGCTGGAGGATGAGACTGCTCTGCACATGGCAAATGAGGGATGGCTGAGAAGTCTGAGCTGCAAAGAAGTCTCTGGGGAAGGGAATGCTCCCTTGAGCTTGCAGGACCAGTAGTGGATTCAGCTTGTTGCTTGTGACCTAGGGCCACAGGTTTTCACTCAGTATAAGGAGGAATGTGTCAGTCACAGCCAGCAACAGAAGGCTAATGACAGTGACCTTCAGCCCTATCTTCTCAGAAGAATCCCCTGGGGAGCTTCAAAAACTCAAATCGCCAGGCTGTGCTGCAGAGCAATTTTAAGTCAGAAGCGCTATAGTGTAATCCACGGATTGGGGCTTTTCTGTGCTCCCGAAGTGATTCCAGTGCACAGCCATGATTGAGAACTCTGTGCTACAAACCTGAGCCTGCATATGAATCAACAGGTCGTCTCATTAAAATGCACGCTTTCATTTAGTCCATTAGGTGGGGCCTGAGTGCATTAATCTCTGACATTAGGGGGTTTCTGGTGGAGCTGGCTTTATGGCTAGTGAGCGGCATGTCACATGGAGTATTTAAGAAAAAGATAGAAGATGACAACACCTAGCTGTTGCAGAGATGGCTTATGCACTGAATGAGGCTGGGCGGGCATCAGTGCTCTTCAACCACTTTGTAAGAGCTCAAGTCTTCCACCACCACCGACCAACCAAATTATCCACAGAAAACTAATATGCAAACCCCCAAAGCAGAGCTGTCTCATAGAGTGAAGGTAGGGAACCAGAGTCCTGTCCTCTTGGCCTCCTTGTTCCCCCACCCACCGCACCTAGAGTCTCCCTGAAGTTCACTAAAAGACACCATAGATACTATTTAATAAATGTATCCATCTTTATTTCAAATGCTGAGGATTGCTTCAGAAACCAGAAGTGTTGATGCTTGGATGACAGGTGACTCCTACATAGTGAGCCTTAAATGAACCTGAATTAGCGAGTATTAAGGTATAAAGGTGTCGACAGGGGGAGCTGCAGGAGTTGGGGCTACGCAATCTGTAGTCAGCAAGTTTATCCTGTGAAATGTGTCAGTCCCATCCTCTACTTAGAGGAGTAAGCTGGCGGGAGCAAAGACATGAAGCTGTTGCATGTACCTTCATTCTGAAAGTACTGATATGCCCATTAGCAAAATTTAATGATCAAAATAAATGCCGGTCTCATCGAGTGGGAAGCAAACGGTCCCTTTTGTCTCTGTCTCTTGTAGTCAGTCAGGGTACTTTCTCCGGCTCACTCCTGGCACATTCTGACCCCTGATTTCTTCTCCCAAATAGGATATTGATCCTGAGAATTGATAAAATCCTGCCTGGCAGGAACATAAGGAGTATCAGATTCAGGAGCCAAAAAACACAGAAACTAAGATTACACTAGTTTCATTGACCAGCTCTCTAAAATAATTATTTTGACAAGAAATAAAAGAACAGAGTTACTTCCTTTTAACTAGAAGGATATGTTAACATTTCTTCAAAAACAATGTCAAGGGGGACAAATCTACTCATTTTCATTTATTTCAATGATGAAATTTTATTCATTTGGCCTCCCATCATTACAAATATTTGATAACTTAGACATTGTTTGGATAGAGTATGGTATATGCAATTTCTTGGTAAGAGAGGTTTATCTGAGCAAGATTTAGGAAGGTGTCTCTAACCTTTGATTCTGTCCATGGATCAAACCTTTGGGCTGTTTTTGTTAGTTCATTTGTTTGTTTTGGGGAGAAATGTTGTTGAGGAACACCAATCGTGAGACCCAGCTCATCTGAAATGCTATCTTTTAAATTAAATTTGTTTAATTGTGATAAAATATACATAACAAAATTTATTGTTTTTCATTTAATATTGTAAATCTTGTGCAACTATCACCACTATCCATCTCCAGAGCTTTTCATCTTGCCAGATTCAGTACCAACCACTAGTCTACTTTCTGTCTCTCTGAATTAGCCTATTCCAGGTATTTCACACATGGAATTAGACAGTATATTTCTTTTTGCATTTGGCTTATCCACTTGGCACAGTGTTTGCAAGGTTCATCCATGTTGTAGTATGTATCAGAACTTCATTCTTTTTTAAGGCTGAGTAATATTCCATTGGATGTATATGACACATTTGTTTCATCCATTCATCTACTGAGGGACATCTAGGTTGTTTTCACCTTTGGGCTGTTGTGAACAGTGCTGCTATGGGCATTAAATTGGTTAGCTATTGGTTAGCTTGTGTGTGAAAGAGTTGTTAAATCATCCGATACAGAGTTAGAAAATGAGTTTAATACACACTTTAGTGAAGTCATAAAATCTCAAATACTGAAGTGCCATCAGGCGGACCTCGGTCTGAAACCGTGGTTCTCAATGCTAGCTGTGTACTAGAATAACTCAGGGAATTTTCTAACATACAGGTTCCTGCTCCCACACTCAGGCCAATTAAATGAGTATCTCTGGGCACTAGTCATTTTAAAAGTTCCCCTGAGTTTTCTCGTGTGATTTGGGGGCTCAGTAGGACAGTGTTTCTCAAAGATTGAACCTGGACCAGCAGCAGCATCACCTGGGAACCTGTTAGAAATGCAGATTCTCAGGCCCCGCCCCAAACCTGCAAGGCTGGAAACTCTGGGTGTGGTTCCACCCTCTGGGTTTGTACAAGCCCACCAGGTGATTCTAAAGTTGCATCAAGTTCGAGAACAACTGGTTCAGGGTAAGGAGCATAGGGTGACTTGTCTGTAGTGCCCCCCATCGTGTCCCTGACTCCAGCATGGATGCTCCATACCCCGAGGTGGTGGGCCCGCTAGAGCTCAGCTAACATGTTTTATCATGAAACAAGTACCGGTCTGCATAAGGCAGGCTCTCTTTATAGGTAGAAGTAGGCACAGCCTGGAGGTCCTCAGGATCTCCGTCCTCCCGTAGCCACTGCTTTGATTGCAAATGGTGTCTACAGCACTAGGGAAGGGGGCTGAGGTCGGGGAGGAAACATCATGTGCAATCACAGCCATGGTGGCTGGAGGATCCAGAGGCTCCCAGAGGAAGCAACAGTACAGGGGGACCTTGAATGCTTGGTGAGACTGGAGCAACCTCTTTGGATGGGCGAGTGTGCTCAGCTCCCTCCTTACTGAACCTGTGGTTTGTTACTTTAAAAACTCTTGAAGTGTCTTCAAATTGAAAATTGTAATATTCAGAGGTCTCGTTTGGAATAGTAAACCATGGGGTTTTGCAAAGAAGTGGTTGCAAACAAATGAAGTATCAGTAAAGGAGAAATTGAGTGAATAAGTGAGTTTTCCTTATTGGAGTTTTCTGCAGTGGAGAATAAGCATAAACTGAATGAAAGAAAACATCATTGGGTGACTTTTCTTCAGTGACAAGAAGCTGGTTCTGGGGTCGGCATTCTAAGCCCAGCTCCTCTTTTCACCAGCTGTGAATTTACACAATTTATTTAAATTCTAAACTTCGGTTTCCTCCTCTACAAAATGGGATCATGATAGCACCCACCCAATCACTTGTTTTTAGGGTTAAATAAAAATGACAACAAAGTGCCCAGCACTGTGCTGGAATCTCAGTGTGAACCAGCTGCAGTCTATAGCCATAACACCCTGAACGTGCCCAGTCTTATCTGATCCCAGAGAACCAGTTCGCATTTCTGCTATGAATACTATCATTGATGTTATTAGCACAGCGACCTAGAGTAAACGCCTCCAAAATATTAGCTGCTATTATTATCATTACCGTTAGGAATTCTGAGCCTCTCTGGTAAACACACATCAGGGGAAAGGCTATAACTAGCAAGACATGGCAACAGCCTCCTAATAAAACTACCTTTTCTCAAAATTCAAAAATCTTATTTGAATGTTCTACTGGGAGCCTTGTCTGAAACAGAATGGGATAAATTATGCTGTTGTAGCAAAACTCCAAAATCTTAGTGATTTAACACAGCAAAGTGTTATTTCTTCCTCATGTTCCAGTCAAACTCAAGTAGGTTGCTGTCTAAACTCCAAGTGGTGACTCAGAGACCCAGGCAGCTTCCATCTGAAGATATATTTTTATGAACCAGACTTAGAAAGTAGCTTACACTTTGTGGCTTTTTTCTACTGATCTTAGACTGGGATAAGTCTCATCACTCTCATCCCAGCTAAGTATTCTTATATCTGTGACTCCATTTGTCATACAGAATGAGTTAGGGCTCATAACTGTTGTGGTGGTTCTCATCCTAAGGTACTAACTGATCTATAACCCTGCACCAAAATTGAGCCTAAATGTAATCTAAAAGGTATGAACTGAATGGTACAATCACCTCCTTTCAAGAGCATATATTTCTATTAATGAAACCTGAGCTTGCCCCCATTTTTTTTTTTAGGGAAAATGTCAACAATATTAACTTAATATTAACTAAAATTGCCATAAGTTTACAACAGGTTTAATTTTCCTTAATCAATGTTTATTCTTCTCTTTTCAATCTGAACAGGAAAGCCTCCATCTGCACTGGGGTGTGTCTTACCATCCCAACTTATAAAAGGCAATGCTGACAAAGGTAGCTGTCAAGCCTTGATCACTCCTGCTATTTCTTAGACTGACCCCTCCCATCTACCTTGTTGCAGGTACCACATTTGCGTAACTGTGCTGATCTACTTTCTCCCCCTGCTGGTGATCGGCTATGCGTACACCGTAGTAGGAATTACACTGTGGGCCAGTGAAATCCCTGGGGATTCCTCTGACCGCTACCACGAGCAAGTCTCTGCCAAGCGCAAGGTAAGCATGGGACAGGCAGCACCTAACCTACCTGTTGCACAGGCAACAGGCTGGCAAGCATATGTAGCCCAGAGCCTCAGGAGGCTGAGACAGGAGGTACTAAACATCCCTGGCTCCCTGGGTCTAGGAAACAACCAAGGCGATAGGAGGGAAGGGATCCTTTTTTGATATGTTGGTAACCTAGGTCTATCTGTACAGATATGACCTTGCTGGCACCTTAAGAATAATTACAGTCTGTCAAGTCATGAAAACGCACACACACACACACACACACACACACACACACACACACACACACGAGTTTTTAGCTACAAAAGCATAAAATAGTTATTTAGTCCTTTTTAAATTATATATTTAAATTTTGGCACTTGGTGCAAACATCAAAAAGTTTAAAAGGGACACCACTGTGTTGATGGAGAACACAGCAGGGGTGAAGAGGGTTCGTAAGGGGAGAGTACTTGTCAGGGCAGCATGAGCTTCTTTGGGGTGATGGAGCAGTTCCGCATCTTGACTGTGGTAGTGCTTTCACTCATCCATACATGTGACAAAATTCCATAGAACTGTGCACCCAAAGAAATGAGCGGGTGTCAGAACAGGAGAATTCAAATACAGTCTGTAGTTTAATTTCTAGCACTGCACGAAAGCTGGGGTCCTCGGTTTGATCACATGGGAGAGTTGTGTATGATGACGTCACTGGAGGAGTCTGGGAACTCTCTGTACTAGTTTTGCTATTTCTTAATAGTCTTAAATTATTTTAAAATGAAAAGTTAAAAAACATAAAGATTCTTACTGAGAAACGGGTCCCTCCTTTCTAGGTCGCCCATCCACCCAGCTCCACATGCATGTGCACACTCACTATGGTAGCCACTGTCATTTGTTTCTGATTAATCTTTCTAAATATTATAACATATTATAAGCCAAATAAATGTAAATTATTTTCTTTCTTCTATTTTATGCAAATAGTAAATACACACTTTCTGCCCTTCACTTTTTTCACTTAACAATATTCAAAAGATCTTCAAAAGTCAATATACAGTATAAAAAGCTTTCTTTCTTTCTTTCTTTCTTTTTGATATATCTTTGCATAGTATTTCATTGTGCAGAGCTGATTTACTGAAGAAAGACGGAAGAGGGTTATATCACCCAGTGTTCTTAAAACCTTGCAAATCCCCTTTAAACATCTGATGCTGCATTGTGGCAGCTGTCCAAATCCTATCCCTTCTCCTTCTCTCCTGCTAAGACTCCAAGCAGGAAGCCTGTCCAACTCACTGCCTTTTTCTCACTCTGGTGCTTCCCCACTTCCAGGGTCTTTCCCTCTTGAACCCTCGTTCCCATTGGCTCATTAATACAGTCTCCGTTGGCTCCTCTAGTCATTGTCCAGAGTATAACACAGTGATTCTCAAACGTGAGTGTGCATCAGAATCATTGGAAAGGTTTGTCAAACACAGAATAATATATTTGGTAAGTCTAGGTCGGGCCCCAAAATTTTCATTTCTGACAAGGTCTCAAGTGATGATGATGCCACCGGTCCTGCGGCCACACTCTGAGAACCACTGACATAAACCCAAGTCCTTTGATACCACATATAAAAGATTTTTCTTCCTCCTCAAAGAGGTTATTATAAGTACTTCCCACCCCATACTGCACTGTTAGCAGTGAGGGGTGAAGGGAGAAAAGAGGAAATAGCCATGAGAAAAGGAGAATGTGCAGTGTGGTCTTACCTGTCTCACTCTCTGGCCAGGTGGTCAAGATGATGATCGTCGTGGTGTGCACTTTTGCCATCTGCTGGCTGCCCTTTCACATCTTCTTCCTACTGCCCTACATCAACCCAGATCTCTACCTGGAGAAGTTTATTCAGCAGGTCTATCTGGCCATCATGTGGCTGGCCATGAGCTCCACCATGTATAACCCTATCATCTACTGCTGCCTCAATGACAGGTGAGGACCCCAGCCCCCAGCCTCTTACAAGAGGCCACAAGACCATCTGTCTATATAACCAAGCAGCCAACTTAAATAAGCAAACTTGGTTGTGAGACAAGAGGGAGTGGTGGGGACTGCAGCAAACTAATCACCACATTACTCAATCTTTGCTGATTGTCACCATTGAAAGAATGTAAGCCCAGAGTGGGCATATTTTTCTTTCCAAGAGGAACCAGAAATCCGTATTTTTGTGGGATATCTTCTAACTTTTGAACCCTGGTAACTACATCAATGGGGGTGCAGTGTGGTTTAAAAAATACTTCTGTGGTTGATGTGTATAACACAAGCCCACTGGATGGATCCAGTTTGTGGCCTGTGAGTTTGCTCACTCTATCCTATGAATTCATTGCACAAGGGGCGGTACATAGAGACATAGACTGAGTCAGTGTGAGAGTCAGATTGAATTAAGCATACCTAAAGAACATGAGGGCAGAGAGTCAGACGATGACCACTTGAAGGGAAAGAACTGACTCTTGCGTGTTTTTACTGCACAGTGATTAGCAAAGTATTGTTCACGTGGTAAACTTTAGTGAATGTTTTATTTTGATGTTCAGTTGCCCCAACATAGGCTGATCCCATACCAATGAAGGCAGCATAGTTCAGGGCTGCCCTTAGGAAAGACATATTTCACCTGAACCTAGGTTCTAGTACTATATTTGACTTAAATGGCCAACCTTTAAATTTTTTTTGGTCTTGTTGCCTCCAGTTCTCAAATAACAACACAGAGTCATGCTTGGGTATACCCATTCATTAAAGAGCTGATGCAATGGTGGGAAGCCCTGTGAAAGCAAGCTGTCCCCCAGGGTCACCTCTCCATCTGCTTTTCCTCCAGGTTCCGGCTGGGCTTCAAGCATGCCTTCCGGTGCTGCCCCTTCATCCGTGCAGGCGACTATGAGGGGCTCGAAATGAAATCCACCCGGTACCTCCAGACCCAGGGCAGTGTCTATAAAGTTAGCCGACTGGAGACCACTGTCTCCACAGTGGTGGGAAACCAGGAAGAGGATCTGGAGGATGGCCTCAAGGCTACACCCTCGCCCCTAGACCTGACCTCCAATGGCTCCTCTCGCAGCAACTCTAAGACCATGACAGAGAGCTTCAGCTTCTACTCCAACATGCTCTCCTAGACCCCATGGCCATCAGCAGGGCCAGCACCATCGTCTTTGTCTTGCTTCACTTCATGCATGGATAATTCCTTGATCTGGAAACCATCAGAAACACCCAAACACAGGAACTTGTGAAAAGGGTCAGAATAGTTTAGGAAAAACATTCCATCCTGAGTCCAAAAACCTGGATTCTTCCATATCATTGACACCCTCTTTCTCTGTGAACCCAAGGCAAACCATCAAACTTCTCTGAGCCTGTAAAATAGGAAGATTGGACTCAATGCATTCCTCTACAATGCATTCCATGATTCTAGAATAAACTTTGGTTGTGTGTGAGCACTCATTTCATGATGAATCCTGCAATGCAGCAATGGATTCAACCAATCTATTTGCCTGGAGCCTCTGTCTTCAGTAAAGTCATTGCTCATCATGCTCAGATTGCCCTTCCTTAGCTGGTAGACACCCTCACCTGACAGGGTGAACAGAAGAAGGAACCACAGGAAACCTAAATTATAGACATAACCCCAACTTCCAAGCACCCGTGGAAAGAAGGCAAAGTCTACCACTTTCAGGCATCTCAAAATTTTAGGGCATTTAAACATCATGGTCTGAGCAACTCAGATTCATCCATTATGTCCCCAGTGACTGTCCTGAGCAACTGATGCAGGCAGAATGTGTCCAATGATAACAGACATAGACCAAGAGTGAGGAAAGAGGTGACATACTTAACCGATCTGAGCTTCTCTTTCCTTATTTGCAAAACTTATTTGCAGAACTACAACATCTAAGTGTTCCTTCAAACTTTAACATTCAATGGTTCAATGATTGTATGAGTATTTTGTTTGTTTCACCAAAAAGAACTGGTGGTCTCAGAAAGAAAAGAGTCTATTGACTTAATACCAAGCTCCTGGAGATGTAGCAACTTCTAAGACCATGTGTCAATACCTATATCAGACATCCTCTGATTTATCCTAAAATGTGAGTCCTTCTTTTCCTCTTAGAAGGTTTCAGCCTTTAACAGAGCTGAGGACTTGGTGTCAAAGCCTGCATCTCTCCACTAGGTTTTAGCAGGCTGAGCCTGCAACTGGAGATAACAACAGGGAAACAAATATGTGGGTTCCCTGCTCTGGCTTTTTGGATGTCTTAGGACACAGGCACTTGCTTTACACTAACATCAGGCATGTGCTCAGATGGCCAATGAGCAAGGGGGTTGCACACTGTAGCAGCCCCTCTGGGAAGAGGACGCCTTGCTTTTTCCCTTTAGACACTCTGAATCTCCCTCTTCCTTCCCCCATGGCTTTGCTGGCTTCCTCTCTGTAAGAGGTGGGACAACACACCAACCCTACAGGACAGTTCATCTACCAAGAGTCATGAACTTAATGCTTCAGGTCCCAGTACAGCTTTGGAATTTCCTTCAGGGGACCATGCAGTTCCTTTCTGTCTCCCGAATCTGTGCTTTGTCCTGATGTGGTTGAAAGTAGAAGCCTCATGTAGTATTTGTGAATGTCCTTCTTGTCCTTTGAAGAATGGGTGTACATGTGCTGCATTGTAGTGTGGAGGGAGAACGGCACTGCCCACAGGGTGTACAGCTCCAGCCCTGCCAGCTCCAACCCTGCCAGGTCATGGCAGGCCTGGGGGCAGTTGTGTAGCAACAGTATAAGCCAGAAGGACCTGAGAACCATACCCCGCAAAGCCACATGGGAAGGATCAAATAAATTAAAGTGAGTTCAGTGCAGATATGTGAATGGAGGACAGAATATAGGGTCAACAGAAGTCAGTGCTGAAAGCATTAGTCCTACTTCTAATAAAGCATCGTGCCATGTATGGATGATTCTCTTCATGGGGCTATAAAGAACCAGCAAGATTTTGAGAACTTAAGGAGAAAGTGTCAAGGTCTTGTGGACATCCTCTCTATGGAAGAGGTTGGAGTTAAATTCAACAAGGATTATTGAGTACCAGCTCTGGACTTGGCCCTGAGCTGGGGACACACAGCTCCTTCAGTCATTGAGAAGCTGTTACTAACTTACCAGTCCTAGTGGTTTGAGGCCATCCAGCAGGTGTGGAAGCAGCTGAGAAGCAGATGCTCCCCAGGATTCTAAAGACCCACACTCAATATGTGTCATACGGTCAAGGAATGAGACCTTCAGAGTGCTTTTTGCAGTGAGAGTTCTCTAAGATAATTTTAAGGGGAGCCACCAGTCAGTCCAGGGGGACTAGCAAGCTATGGTTGGGCAGCATCGACACTGCACGTAATTAGAGGTAGTGTGGGATGGTACTGGCAGTTTCAAATATGGCAAAACCTTCCCTCTGAACTAACCCAGCAACTCTTCCTCTGACCCACTCTCCAACACCCATTTAACATATAAAAATGTCTGCTCCCATATGTGAGAAACACCATGATTTGCACCTGTGCATGGGGCTCATTCTTATAAAAATGTGTCACCCTGTATTTATCTCCTCAGTGTACTGTTCAGTAGTGATAGAATATAAGACATCATGGGGCCAGTCTTTGTTATGTTACTTCAAAATGTGGGATCCAATTGCTGTCAATGTGTTCTCTTATTGTGCCAACCTCTCCTCCTCCTCATTCTTTCCCAGAGCAGAGCTAATGTATACCATGGACTCACACTTGAAATAAAGTAGTTGAGGGATAGGGAGAACCTTTATGGGAGGAACTAAAGGGCGGAATCCTTGTCCTCTTCCCCCAACTCCCACCATACTAGAATGCTGAGACAGGTTGGAATGTCCTTTCTCTTGGAAGGACTAGGGGACTTCTAGGAAGCTGGCCTCTCTGGCCTGGCTTTCAGAAAGAATCCTATATGTGGGGCATATTTCCATACAGAAATAAAGTATATGTTTGACTATGTCATGCCTCTGTCTCATCTGCAGGGAACCTCAGCACCCTACAGGAGGCTGAATTGGGTGGTACTCCTTACCCTAATAACTTGTATAGTCAGAAGGATGGAGCCCAATAACCAGCAATCTCCTAACTCTGACAAAATGAGCTGACAAAATATGGAAACTGTTTCTAAGTGGGATTGGGAAGGTTAGGGGGGATTGTGTGGAATGACAAACGATGTCACCTGTGAGAAGAGCTGTGTCAATTCAGGACCCCCAGAAGCAGACATCAAGGCAGAGTTAGAAGTGTAAGAGATTTGTTGGGGGGACTACCTGGGAAAGATAAAGGGGTGGGGGAGGAAGCTAGTGTAGGCAGAGAAAGCCTGAGACCACTGTGCAGATTGACACTTGAAGAGAAAGGGGGAGGTCAGGGTGAGCCTCAGACCTAGGTGCTGAAGCGCTCTGAGGAAGTATTGGCTTGTCAAAGGGGCTCCGTAGAGCAGGCCCACATTCGCAGGAATGGCCAAGCCTGCTACACCCACCCCCCTTGCTGGGTCACTGGCTGGGAGCTCGGGGAGAGAGTGGTCTGGTCTGTGTTTGAACACTGTGGTTGGTCATAAAGGTAAGGTGCAGCAGCTGGCCGCCAGCAGCTCACTGCCCTCCTACCACCAGTTCTCTCCTGCAAGGAAATCTGAGCAGGGACCCCCACAACTGCCACCAGAGGTTTGGTCCCTGTGTTTGGAAACCACGTCAGGAGACCCTTGGTAGGATTTGAAGCTGTAACGGTATCTCCGTCAGCCTGCCTCTGACTTCCTGAGGCTACCCTGTCCCACCTGACCTCTCAAGCCCACTCCCCTAAAAGAGTGATAACAGCTGTTAGCTGACTTGCCATGACGGAGAAGGAAGGGGCACTGAAGGAGGGAGTTGTGAAGAGAGCATGCTCAGCTACCCAACAGTGTCTGCATTAGGAACAAATAATAAAGATGCTTCTGTTTCAACTAAGGCAGCTTAAACTGGTGTGCCTGGATAAACCTCAGTGAGTCCACAAATCCCCTACAAAATCCCTATCAATCATAAGTAAAACGTGTGCATGTGTGCGTGTGTGTGTGTGTGTGTGTGTTAAGGGAAGTAATTACCTGAGTCTTCGCAGAAGAACTGGCTCACCCTCACCCCACTTCCCCCCAGAGAAGGTGAAACTCAGTTGTTGGTGGGAGAGGGACGAGGAGCCAGAGACCACCAGCACCCCAGACTCAGCACCCCGCGGGACTCCCAGAACAGTGAGAGGCAGATGAGCCCCAGGAGGGCCAGCTTGGCAGCCAGAAAACTGGAAGCAGTTTTGGAACAAAATCATAATTCACCTAAGGTCCCCAGAGGAGTTAAAGCTGTAGAGCGTCATCAGAGAGTCTGCGGCAGTAAAAACACCAAAATCGGGATTAGGAGGTGTGCTCACTCTTCTCAGCGGGAACATGAGTGTTTATTAGCAGAGGAGAGACTAAGTTTAGTTGTGTGTCAAAAAAATAAGACCGCTGTGGAATGCGGATGTTCCTGTGGGAAGGCAAGGACATTTCCACATAGCTCCGTGTGGGCACACACTGCAAGCCCGACCCGGGCCTTCGGAGCCACCCTGGCTTTGGGAATACCCGCCCCCCGCGTGACTCCTCAAATCCCTCTCACGGGGAGGACATGGTCTCCTCAGCTCTGGAACCCTAGAGCAAGATTTCAGTCAAGGTCTCACGCCAAGGTGAACATCATAGAACACACCGAGAACATCCTTTCCATCTTCAAAGGAGAAGGGAGCCTCCAACTCAGAAACCGCTTTCCTGCGCCCTCAGGCAAAGTTCTGAGCCGCCCCCTGTATTTCCACCTGGGTTCAGGAAAAGAGGGAGGAAAGGGCGTGAGGCCCTGGAAGGGCGCACCTCAGGAACTCAACACACAGTGTTTGTGCCCTTTGGTCCTGGCTTCTCTCTCAGTCAGAGCAGCCAGCAGGGAAAAGGCTGCTACTAAGCAACAAGTAACTAGAAGACGTCAGCACTGACCCGAGCCTGACTGGTGTGCTGCCCTGGCGCCATCACTCTCGGTTGCCATGTTGGCAGTGCCTATCTTGACAGCTAGGAAGATTTTCATGCAGACGGATAATCAAACCCTGGTCCTCTGCATTGTGTACATCTGTCTGGGTCCTTTCTTCTCTCTTCTTTTTATGTTCAGTTTCTTTTTGTTCTCCACTCTTTAGTCCAACATTACTCCCACCTTGGAAGCCTCTCCTAAACTGTCCCTTCTGAGATCTTTAGGTTTTTTCTCCACAGCTCTGGATACCTTGCCGTTGCACTCATTTATGAAGAGAAGATTTGGTATGAAAGTTAGAAGCCACCATCTCTAACAAATCTCCATTGCTCATCCCAGGTATAGGCTCACCCACTCTTTCCTCTCATCCCCAACTCCCACTCACCCACTTTCCCAAGTTGAGCTGGCTGTCAGAGAAGGGTTCCTGACTTAGTTCCATACTTCAAGGAAGCAGCTGAAACAACAGATCCAGCCTCTAGGCTGAGTCAGGAGAACAGCAAACTCCAGAGGGATGCCAGGTTCCAGTGCTGTTGTCTTCTAACCATGCACCAACATATGGATTTGAAGAACGTTAGTGCAAGAAGAGGCCATAGGACAGAGTGGAGGAACGCAGGGCATACTCACTGCCCATGAAGCTCTTTCTGAGTTTGACCTCTTCTCTGCCCCTTGCTGACTTATTGATCCATGCTCATTTCCCTCTTGTTCCCTAACCACCATCTGGAGTAGCACCTGTTTTGGTAGAAGTGTCTTGTGGGACAATAACTCCTCCTCAAAGATGGCAATCACAGGGGCTAATCCAGATGGTCAAAACAGACGCTGTTAGGTAAACATAGTTCTGTTTTAACCTCATACATTTGAGGACAATCCAAACACTCCCTCAAGAAGAGACAGATCTTTTCAGTTTATTTTATACCTATAAGGATTTGGTAACTGATAATTCAACTTCACCCACTGGACATTTGCCTGGCACCCATGATATGGTAGGTACTCCACGGGGTATTTGTAATATAAATTTCAACAGCACATAATTCTTTTTCTTTTAATTTTAATTTTATTCATTTTAGAGAGGAGACACAGAGTGTGAGAGAGAGGGAGAGAGAAAGAGAGAAAGGGGGGAGGAGCTGGAAGCATCAACTCCCATATGTGCCTTGACCAGACCAGTGCAGGGTTTTGAACTGGCGACCTCAGTGTTCCCAGGTCGACGCTTTATCCACTGCGCCACCACAGGTCAGGCTCAACAGCACATAATTCTTGACCTCAAAAACTTCACAGTCCAGTGTGGGTAGACATATGTTCCATAGCCCTGTGGGAGCAATCAAAGCAGAGATGCCAGGAAGCGATCTTGATGTTACATACCACTAAATAGTGTTAAAAGACAATAAGGTCTTAAACCTCATTATTTTCCTCCGTGGCAGTGCACAACCACTCACAGAAAATCTGTGCCTATCATAGTGACTTACTTCTAAAACCTCCTAAGTTTTCTTATATCTGATGTATACTTTTGCTTCTTTAGGATTGTGAAGTTCTAAATTCCCTAACTATACATCCCCCTAGTGATGATATTTTTTAATTGAGTCTACTGTTGATTTTAAGTTCTCCCAAATTAAAATCCAGTATCTCAGCAGTCCCATAAGAATGTGACCACCACTTCTACTCCCCCGTCTCTGGGTTCCACATTAGGGCCACAGGGCTGCTCTCTGCTGCCCTCTGGAGGACCCTCTTTATAAAAGTGCACAGGCTAAGGATTCAAATGAAGTAAGGAACATGAAAGCCACATGCACTTTGTCAGCAGGAACGGAATTCACTTAGAAGTGGCCTGGAAGTCAATGCCATGGCTATGCTTTTCCTGTGCCCAGGCATTGTTTTGGTTATGGATTCAAAGAAAGTAAAATATACATTAGAACAGTCAGGGCCTGGAAATGGGGACTTGTCATCATGTACATACAATAGCTTCTGCTTCTGTTCCCACCAGAACTCTAGATCTGATCATGGGAGTTAATCATGGGCTCCATGGTGGACCCTTCATGCCCTTCCCCCTACCCCCTCTCTAATATGAAGATCCTGCATTTCTAACTCTGATGGGCATTCTACCCACTCCTGGATGCCCCTGTGTTGATCTTAACATTCTGGAGTTATAATGGGAGTGAAGAGCAGTGGAGACCCATGCCCACTACCTGAAGATATGCAGCGTGGAGGGCACAGGCTCCAAGTGGCTCACCCAGAGGTGCTATGCAAGGCCCTATCTTTGAGAAACAACAAGATGATTCTCTGCTGCTTATGCTGCTGCTGCTGCTAGGTTGTGGTAGGGCTGGTTCAGTTGTCCATGTAGGGCACCACCTGTGAGACAGGAAGCATTTATTTTGTGTTGGATACTTTAGGTTTAACAGGACCACTCTTGGCTCAAAACTATACTGGCCTTGGATTTGGAACTGTATGTCAGATCTCAGAACTATCAAGCCTCACCAGCTTCTTACAGTTACTTTTTGATTGTCGTGGACTTTTTGTAGATTTCCAGTGCAGAATTCAGTCCCTGTGTCTCTTAAGGGACTAGCAATTAATCCTTAAAAGAATGATTAGAGTAGGAAAAAGAGGGTGAACCATACCCTGGATGTGTGTTCTGGAAGGTCTCTCTTATAACATTGGTTTCAGGGTCCCATGGCCTAAACAAGATATGATTCTATCAGCCAATTTTTCAGAAGAAGACAACATTGAGGTTATACACCAGAATGAACCCATTCCCCGGCCATCATCAAGGCCATATGAGTGGATGGCCCTTGCCTTCCCCATGTGTTCCCCAAGCTTGAGACCTCTTTGGCCTTGATGTTCATGTTTCCTGAATTACATCTATATACAAAATGGGGTGGGAGAAGGGATACAGGTAAGAGAGCCCCGAGGACTTTGGTTGATGGAGAGAAAGGGCATGTGAGAGAAAGAAGAAATTAGTATCCCAAAAAAGTTTGAAGCCTTGTCAAATGGAAAAATTGATTCTTTCTTCTCCAACCTCAAGTGTTATAATGAAGACAATAATAATAATGATGACAAGCATTAAACTCTGGATCTTTTGTGCCACACAATTTATTTAAAATCAATATTATTGTTGTCCTTAATTTAGTATGAGAACAATGGAGTATAAAAGTAATGGGATATAGCCTGACCTGTGGAGGCGCAGTGGATAAAGCGTCGACCTGGGAACACTGAGGTCGCCAGTTCAAAACCCTGCACTGGTCTGGTCAAGGCACATATGGGAGTTGATGCTTCTAGCTCCTCCCCCCTTTCTCTCTCTCTCTTTGTCTCCTCTCTAAAATAAAGAAATTTTTAAAAAAATTAAAAAAAAAAAAAAGTAATGGGATATAAGAGAAACTTGTCTGAGATCCCATTGTCAGAACTGAATCTCAGAGCTGCCCAATTCCAAAGCCCAAGTTTTTAAGCAAAACCCCTGCTGCCTCCTTTAGACTTCACATTCCTAAGCATCAATCCTTCTCTCAAAGGTGTCATAGCCCGGTCTGGAATGATCACCCCAAACTCATTGCCAAAATGCTAATTCAAAAGATGGTGCTTCTAGGAGCAGCAAACTTTCACATCCCCACTAAGTCATTAAAAATACATATTTCAAAGGGTAAATTGTCCTCTGTGGTCATCCTTAAAATTAGGCAGGACATGAGGTCAGATGCTAACGAAGATTTGAAGAATGGATTATCAAAGATTTCCAGCTGCAATTAATCTTGGGGCATTTATCCTTGGATACACAGAATCCCCTAGATATGCATTTCTCTGGAAGATGAAGACTTCTTTTAGAAAGACAAATGTCAGCGGGAAGGATAATGCCTTGTGTTTACAACTAACAACTTGGGTATCTATGTCCTGTCTATCTGGCCAAGCTCACCTAGGTATTGGAGGCAAGGGTGGAGACGAGGAAGTGACTGGACTGAAAATGGTGCATAAGGGGTGGATGTCCTGGGGCCAGATTGAAAATTGCCCACAGGATTGCTGAGTCAGGAAAGAAAGGTGAGTTCAGTGCCCATGCAAAGGAACTAAAAATTGAAAACTAGAGGAACCAATTCAATGGTTTCAAAATCTAATGGATATAAAAACCTCTTAAGGATTTGTCCAGGTCTGGATTTCTGGCCTCATCCCTAGAGATCTTAACCTAACAGATATTATCTATTCAATGAAGCATATCAGTGATTTTAATGCAGATGGCCCATGGAACCACTTGACTAGGCAAAACCTAAAGAGAAAACAAGCTGGAAAGTCAATGAAGAGAGGTTTTAACAGAAGAAAAATATGGGGGGAAAAGAAGATGAATTATAAGCAGGTGAATAGAGAAGATTTCTTACACACAGGCTTGCCTCACTTGGCCAAGGTAGACTCTCAAAGAGCCGGACTTAGAAGCAGGTTGGGAGCAAGGCCCCAGGTCAGCACTTTAAGAGAGGGGCAGGACAATGATGTAGGAGAGGTTAGGATTCAATGCTCTTCACAGTTATGCCTTCTCTGAGCTTCCATTCCCAGTGTTTCCTTCCAACATTGAAACACTATCCCACTGACATGGAGAAGCTTACTATCTCTCACCCACCCCTGCCCCTGTTTTAGCTTTCCTTTATGTTAGTTCACAAAGTCAGAATTTCAGTATAAAATTTACACTTTTCAGATTTCTAGTCATAGGCCATAGCTGCCAGTTCCTGGGAGGCCACATTGTTGAACTATGTCCCACACAAGATGGAATAGTTTGTTTTCCCTGAATTCCAAAACAATTACCAGAGCATTTTATGGGAAAGCATTTTATTTTTATAGTCTTAACATTGGATTCAACTCTTTGCCTTCTTTAATCACTTACAGCTTTCCTTTTATGTTCAACTCAGATTCCTATCTAAGCAAAGGACATCTATATGTTGGAGCAGTGTTTTTTATGGACTCAGCGAGAAAAGGGAAAGAAAGTCAAGATATAACGAAGACAAAAGCAACAGGAGTTGGAGAAGTTTTCCTTTTACAACAAGAAACTATACGCCACAACTATCTCTAATTTTATCCCTCTTTAGACAACAGTCATGGTGATGTTCCATTAGACCAGTGGTTCTCAGACTTTTTGAAGTCGAGGTGCATTTAAAATTCTACAAATAATTTTAAGTACACTATATACAAATTTCTGAGAAATATATTATAACAATTAAGCCAAATATTAAAGAAAAAATATAAAGGCCAAGCGTGCTTTTATGGTATTTAAACGAAATAAATATGTCAAAATTAAATTTATTCTGACATTAAAAAACATTTTTATGTTACATTTTTTGAGTTATGCTTTTTAGAATTCGTAAAAAAAGAGGAGTTAAAAAGTTAAAAAATGACAAAAAAGTTATCTTTTTATGTATATAGATACATTCTTAGTATGATTTAGTAAATTCGGCAGGTCCCAGTGCGAATATGTTAAGTTTTTTTATTCTTGTGTTTATGAGAAATATGAGCCTGATGTGTCCTAGCGATTTCTTCAGTTTTTGGGCATATATTTGAAAGGCAAACTCTCATTTCCTCATCAATACATTGAAGAATTTCTCTATTTTTACTTTGTGTTGAGTGCAGAAAACCCCCACCATACACATCATCTTAATTTTACACCAAACAAAGGATTTTGAAGAAACTTGCCTCCAGTCTTTCTGGGGAACATGGGGGGTAGTGTAAACAATCCAGCACCACAGCTTAACAGCCTTTTGCAACCTAATCAGGCAAGTGAGGTGGGGGGTTGGGCAGATTGTCAGTTTACAGCCAATTCCCCACGCCTCTGTCCCCAAAAAAATCTAAATTCCAAAAACCCTGTTGGTTTTTTGGTCCCCAACAGACACATATTTCTCTAGAATACCATAGGGCGCACCTGAAAATCTTCTAGGGTGCACCAGTGCACCCTGGCACACACTTTGAGAATCACTGCATTAGACATTGTGATGACAAGTAAACCCCTGGGATGTGGTTGACAGCTGGGGTATAGACTCTTTGAAAGTTCTTTCTTGGCTACATATTCTGAGCAGGACTGATGTAAGGTTTCCTGAAACTCACTCTTTCAACCAACATGTACTGAATCACAAGAAATGTTCCTTCACAGATGATGAGTAATTTCCACAGAAGTGGTCTTGATGCTTTGGTACTCTAGGGATAATCTCCAATGGTCCTCATGACAAGAAATATGAAGTTTCCTTCCAGTCTGAGAGTGCCTGGTTCTTCATTCATACACTCTTTGATCTCCTACAATGCTTCAGGCCCTGTACCAGGCATCAGGGATGCATAAGAGTGAAAACAGATACCTTACAAGCAGCTTTCAAGCTAATGGAAAGACTTGCAAATCAAATAACCCCACAAAGGCTGCTATAATTAGAAACTGAGGAAGAAAAGCTTTTCTGTGAGCACCTATTACAAAGGAACTGGACAAAGAATTTGAGACCAAGGAAGTCTGAAAAAGTGAGGCCCTGAAGAGGAGTGAGACAAAGGAGGGAAGAGCATTCCAAGTATTAGGGAAATGGTATGGAGAAAGGCTTGTGACTAGTGGGAATATGGCATATTCAAGGTATGAAAAACAAGACCAATGTACCTGGATGGAAGAGGGAGGAAAAGTAGTGGAAGATGAGAATGAAAAAGAGGGAGGTGGAGTACTTTGAAGAACCTTATGTATGGGCTGTGATAAGAATTTTGGTCTCTAGTCTTCAAGCAAAGCAAGTCACTAAAAGGTTTAGGAGGTGATGGGATCAGTCTGCTTTTGGAAAAGATATCTCTAGCTTTAGGGAAACCGATTAGAAGTGGATTGATTGCTATGGTTCAAATAAGAGGAGAGAGGAGCTTGGATTAAATTCTGTGGGCACAAGTGGATGAATTTGAGAAGCCTTTAGAAACTATATGAGAAATATTTATTTAGTGATGAACTGCACTAGTTGTGGGGAAAAGGACCGTTTCAAGGATAAATTTGCTGGTTCTTACTTGTATAGCTAGTTCAATGATGACGCCATTTACTAAAACACAGAACATTAGGATACCAAGCTTTTGGGCAGGAAGAGGCAGAAATATTATGAGTTTGATCTTAAACATGTTGAGTGTGAAATAATTTTGAGACACAAAAGGAGATATCAAGTAAACAGTTGGATATGCAGATTTAGAGCTCAGGGAGCAATCTCATTTGCAAGTCAATTATAGGTGGCAGTTGATGTTATGCTCAAGAAAAGGCTTGCCAAGTATAATTGTATTAGGTAATCAACTGCAATATTTAATAGGTAGAAGCAGAATCAGACTGTGCCTAGAGAGATAAGGTGAAAAAAAACAAAGAATGTGGTGTCTTGGAAGCCGATGAAAGAGAGTATTTTGAAGAGAGAATTCTGTGATGTTAAATGCTGCAAACAAGTGAAGGGAAAGGGGACATGGAAAATGCCTAGTAGTTCAGTGACGAAAAGATCAGTGGTGATCTTAGCAAGAGCTATTTGAATGGACTCCTGAGATAGAAGCAGAACACAGTGAGCTATGAAAAGAATGTTGAATGAAGAAATAGAGACCCAAACTTATAGATCTCCTTCCAAAGGCTAGTTTAGAAGGCAAGGAAGAGAATGTAGTAGCTAGAGGTAAATGTGGAACCAAGGAAGGTATTTTTAATTTTTATTTAAGAGAAAAGACATGAACATACTTCAATGCTTAGAGAAATGATCCTTTTGAGAAAGAGCAGTTGAGTGTATAGGAGAGAGAAGAGATCATTGATAGCAAACAATTTCTGAGAAAACAATTTTTGAGAAAGCAGGAGGGTGATATGAAGAGCACAGCTGGGAGATGAGAGACAAAGAGTAAAAGTGGCTTAGGAGATTCAAAACCTAGAGATCAAAGACATTCCTCTAAGTGAGGGCTTTCAGTTTCTCTGAGAAGCAGGAAGCAGGGTTGCCTACTGGTCATGGGGCAGGTGGTTGTGAAACGAGGCTACAAAATAATGGATGGAGAACCTATAGAAGATTTCAAATCCTCATTGCAGGTACCCCCAGAAACCCCTGATTCAAGTTGTTCAGTGGTGATGCCTCTAAGTCTACATTTTTAACAACAACACAGCTGGTTCTAACACAGGTCGTTCAGGAGTCAGGCTTTGAGAAACACTGGCTGGGATTTCGGGACATGTCCCTTTTCACATCACCATGGGAAACTCACCATCAATAATGAAAGAAAGAAATGTTTCCCAAGAAGATGGTACCAGTGTACATGACGATTATGTGTGTGACTCTGTGGTCCTGCATGGCCCCACTCTCCCAGGAGAGCTGTTTGACCAAGGCAGCTATGGGAGAGCAAACATTTCTCCTCTGTCCTTCTGGGCCCTTCTGGCTGGTCTAATAATTAAACTGACACAGGATAGGTTAACAGGAGAAAATCAAGTTTAGTTTTGTAAGTACAAGAGCTTCGTTAGACTATGAGGGCCACACGCATCAGGCAACTAAAGCCTATATGATAACTGAGCTAAGGAGATAGGGGTAACGGTCTAGGAGTTCAAAGGGAGAAAATCAGTTTACAGGAAGATGAAAAAACAAATGTTTGGCAGACAAATATTTGTCATGCCATGCAGAGACAGTGGGACACAGAGAGGACTTTGAGCAGGCTTTGCTAAATTCCCCCAGTCTACAACACTTAGCTCTTATTCTTTATAGTTATCTCTGGTAATAGTTCTCTTTCTGGACTAAGCCCTTTATTTGGATTCTTTTAGGCAGTTAATGGGGAGGTAAAAGTTTTTCCTGAGTTTATTGGACCTCAATTGTTTTCAACTCGAAATCATCCTCAGGCCCAATGGCACAGTCTGGGAAGACCATTCTGAACTGCTATACAGCTCTGGAGCCATTCTTGATCATATGCAAAATTTAATAAATCATAAGGTGACCAACTTTTTTACAATGAAAAGGAGGACAAAAATAAATTGGAGAAAGCAATATTGTAAATAAAAGAAACATTTTATTCATTGCAACAATAATTCAATCTCGATTTCTCACTTGTCCGAAAATCATTAGCAATTGAAAAAATTCTTTCAACTGCTGCATTAATTCCAGGGCAGCACAATGTAAATTGAATAAGAATAAATAAATTTTCACATGGATTATGTTCATTTTTGAAATGACTGAATATTTCCACCCATCTTTTATCAATTTCGATGTGTTCATTTTCCCATTGTATTAATTTTTCAGAATTTAAATATACATTCAGTCTTCTAATTTCTTCAAAAAGACAATTTTTGTCTATTTTGATGTCTGGCATATCTTTAGATAAAAACTCAAGACAAGATTCAGTATCTGTCCAATGTACTTGCGATGAAGTAAAAAAGCACCATTGAAAACTATTTCCCGTGATGTTTGTTTCAGACCATTCTTCGATATATCAAAAACATGTCTGGTAAAAATTCAGAACTTCTTTGAGAGCCTTTTCTGTTATGCTTAGATTTGATTCCTCTAATTCTGACAATTTTCTTTTTACAATTAAAGGAAGAAATTTTTCTTCAAAACGAGGTTTATATTGAAGGATAAAGTTCTTCAAAATAAGAATAACTTCCACAGTTGAAATGTGTTCACCTTCAATCTTTTGAATGGTTTTTTGAAAAATGAATGCTTGATTATGTACAAAATACATTAATGTCTCAGATATTTTATTATTGAAAAATGATTCCAGGATTTTAGGACATTTGTCTAAACTTAAAAAATATGAACGGAGAAGCTCAAATAATTGTAGAACATGCTCTATAGCAAGTGTTAGAGCAAGCCATCTAACTTTTGATTATCCTAAAAGTTTTTTGTATTCAACATTTCTTATTCACAAAATTATTTTAAAGTAGCAACATGAACAGTAAAATGAATAAACTACAAATAAATTGTAGTTATTATTACTTCTACGTCAATTGGCATGGCACATGATGCTGTATTGATTGCATTTGACAGAATATGTGCATTATAGGCTATTCCTAGTATTTCCTTTTGGAGTAACTCTTGTAATTTTAAATATACATTATTCACCCCTTTGCATCTTCACCCACCAAAATTTGTATTTGTATTATCAGCCATTAGTGCAACAACTTTGAATTTCAAATTGTTTTCATTTATTACTCTGTATAGATCAGTGGTTCTTAACCTTTTATGAGGTACCGAACCCACCAGTTTCATATGCGCATTCACCGAACCCTTCTTTAGTGATAAATAAAATATGATTTTTTTTCCAAATTCAAGACATAGGTATATGTTTTTGTACTGGTGCACAAAATGAGCCGTGCATGAACATCACCTTGCTCAAAGAACAAAACCAACAAAGTGCATGAACTCACAACAAATTATGGTATTACTTTATTCTGGCCTCCGCGGCAAAGGCTTCTCCGAACCCCTGAGACCGACTCATCTAACCCCTAGGGTTCGATAGAACCCCAAGTTAAGAACCACTGGAATAGATGGTTTGACAAAATTTCAGAAGTTTTGCCCTCAGTGGATTCTAAATTTAAATTTTTTACCTGAATGGCCTTGGTAACATTAAAATATCTTACTATTACTGGATATAATTTAATTTTATTATGATTTGATGTATCAGATAAAACCGTTACCAATGCTGCAGTTTCCAAGTCCTCTGTAAGTATTTTGTCACAGTAATTTTTAAATACTGATTTCAAAATAGCCTCGCATTTTGTCCTGGCACATGAAAATTTTGCATTGTGAAACCTTTTCAATAATTTAGTTGTACAATCCATATACGAAAACTTTGTGAATTATGGTATGAAATGCAAATGTTCCCCCCAATGCAACTGTTTTTCATCTTCAGAATAATTTGAAGTTTTAAAAAACTTGTTATTTTACAAATAGAAGTTGATACATCTAATAATTGTTTATGTTTGTTAGTGGTCAAGTGTTTCATTATCGCTGCTCTGCCCCCCACTGCAATACAAAATTCTCTGCTGCAAATATTGTAGAAAACAATGGCATCTGTCTTTGATATGAGAAATGAAATTTTTCAATTTATTATTGAAATGGCATTTTCTCTTTTTTGATTTTTCCATCCCTTAAATGAAATTTTAAATTTAAAATAAAATATAAAGCTACATGAATGATGCAAGCACATTAGGAACTGAAAATGTTACATCAGGGGTCCCCAAACTTTTTACACAGGGGGCCAGTTCACTGTCCCTCAGACTGCTGAAGGGCTGGACTATTAAAAAAACTATGAACAAACCCCTATGCACACTGCACATATCTTTTTTTTAAGTAAAAAAACAAAACGGGAACAAATACAATATTTAAAATAAAGAACAAGTAAATTTAAATCAACAAACTGACCAGTATTTCAATGGGAACTATGGGTGTGGATGCAGCCTGTGCTCCTTTCACTGACCACCAATGAAAGAGGTGCCCCTTTCGGAAGTGCAGCGGAGGCCATATAAATGGCCTCAGGGGGCCACATGCAACCCCTGGGCTGTAGTTTAGGGACCCCTGAGTTACATCATGGTAGGCAAATTTTCCAGAAGCTAAATTAGCAAAACTAAATATCAAACAAAACCACTAATATGATGTCTGACCAGGCGGTGGCGCAGTGGATCGAACGTCAGACTGGGATGAGGAACACCTGGGATCGAGACCCCGAGGTCGCCAGCTTGAGCACAGGCCCATCTGGCTTGAGCAAAAAGTTCACCAGCTTGGACCCAAGGTCGCTGGCTCCAGCAGGGGGTTGCTCAGTCTGCTGAAGGCCCGTGGTCAAGGCACATGTGAGAAAGCAATCAATGAACAACTATGGTGTCGCATGGCAAGGAAAACCTAATGATTGATGCTTTTCACCTCTTTCCGTTCCTGTCTGTCTGTCCCTATCTATCCCTCTCTCTGACTCTCTCTCTGTCCCTGGAAAAAAAACCCAAAAACCGCTAATATGGAGTGATATTCGGGTATATTTATCATTTTCTAATTTAAAATGTCATTTTATGCAACTATTTAATCAAAATGTATTTTAATATATATGGTTTGAGGTTAGATTTCCACTTTAAGACTTGAATTTCAGGAAAATACTTAGAAATAAAATTATACGTATTTGGAAATTATTAAATAGATAATGAATTAATAAAATGTGAATTGTGCTTACCTGTCTATAATTGAATATTCACTGAGAAAGAAATAATTGTGAGTCTACAATGTCATCTGTGCTGTGTCGTGTTTCAGTAAGAAGTACACAAAGCCATTTGCACGCTCAGTAAATCGCGTGCTCTCTCAAGGTCTCCAGTGCGGAGCGCATGTGTCTTATATTCGCCTCTCGCTGCATTGTACTGATCCTTGACGAATCATCATGTCAAATACAAATACATCACATCACATGCAATGGATCAACTCTGCATCAATTGAATACAGACATTTACAGATTAGTCTTCTAATATAAAAAAGGAGGGAGGATGGAATTTACAAAGAAGGACTGTCCTCCCTAAAGGAGGATGATTGGTCACCTTATAAATCAGAATTTAGTTCTGAAGCAACTCAACATTAACATGAATTAGTCTTTTATTCTGAATTTAGGCCCTAGTTCCAATAACTAGGATTGGATTTTGTCCCTAGAACCATGCCCCACTGTACTTAACCCTTCCATTCTCAGAATTACCATGAATCACAGAAATAGTTATCAACCAGTTTGTGGATGAAAAAGAGAGCACATACCAAACCTGAAAAGCTCAGGGGAGGCCTGCTTTACAAACCGCAGAGATCTAAAGTAACCACACAGGATAGTCTGAAATTAAAACTTTCTTCCTAAAGCAGTTCATGGTGGGTAGTCATGTCCTAGGGTGGTATTTTTTTCTAACAAAGGTCAATGTTTACCTTAACTGAGCCTGTCTGTTGTCTTTTTGCATCTATAGTAACATACCTGAAAACATACCTTTTTGAAATATAAGAGTAATCTTTTCCAGACCCTCAGTGCTCAGCCCACTCTAAAGCAGAGCCCACAAATCTCCTGGCTGTTATTATTTCATGTTGTTACCTGCTAACTACACCATACCTGCCTAAGGAAAAGAAGTGTGTCTACGTATATGTTTTACTTTTTATCTAATCCCAAAGATGTCCCCACTTTGCTTTCTGCCACCTCCCTAATCTATTACCAATGGATTTCCTACTCCCCTTACATATTTCCCTTTGATTCTGATGTATAATATAAGTGCTGAACCTGCCATTTTCCAAAGCATTTTTCCAATTCATTGAAATTTTCTTCTCCAGAAATTGTCATCAGTTTGGCTCAAATAAACTCAAAAAAAATTCTTACAAGTTTGAACATTTCTTACATTGTCATGTCTATAAAAATTCCAAGGTATGGCCCTCATCAAAAGGTAACAATACATGAGTATATACACAATCAATCTAAAAACTGAATATAAAAAAATAAATTTCAAGCAAGATGGATCAAAATCAATTTTACCCAGTTTAATTTTAGAAGAAGAACAATGATTCAGGTTTTGAATAAGGATTGAAACTATGCCAATATCATACATCTTAACACATAAACTGTTCCTGTCCATTAATCTGAAGCTTAAAGACAAATCAGTGAACTCTACTGAGGATTTTACTTGATTTCAGTGAATTTCTTAATGAACTTGATAGATCAGCCACCATCCTAAGGGCAGTGCAAACCCATGGGAGGAGGGGCCACTGGCCTGCTTGAAGCCTCATTCAGGGACCTTTGAACCAGCCCAAGCTTTCTTTTAGACAGTTGAGCCAGAAAAACAATTTGGAGGAGCTGTAATGCCACTTCAATTCACATACAAAGAAATATTACTTTGTACCTATAGAGGCAGCAACATCAGCACGTTTTCCAAGACCCCTGACTAACCTATATACGCCCTGTTCCATCCCTCCCTGGCCACTGACATGGCTTAGGCTGTCTCCACCAGCTGCACCAAGCCATTTTAAACAAATTTTCCTTTTGGAACGTACCAGCTTTGTGTTTTTGGTTTGGCTCACCCCAGTACCCACTCATAGACCCAGAAAAGGGTTTAGCCTGTCAGTTATCACATATGGGATAAGGTCATCCGCTGGAGTTCTCTCCAGGTCTGACCGAGAAGGGAGTTTACACCGACCTGCCAATTGCCAAAGGATACTGAAAATAGGCTTTTCCCTCTCCCCAGTGGACCACCCCTCCAGTTTCAACCTTTCAGAACTTCCCTTCATTCTCTGCTTGATTAGCACCCATTTATCCTTCAGATCTCAGATCAAGTGTCACTTCCTCAGAAATGTTGCTTTCCATCCCCAACATGAATAGATCCCCAAAATAGATCTGCATTGTTATTCTCTCTCATCTCACCCTGTTCTTTTCCTTTGTGGTGCTAGCACAATTTGCAAGTATCAGTGATTTGTATAATTTTTTCAAGTTTGTAATCCCTATTAGAACATAAATCCTATCAAAAGTTCATATTAATTTTGTCATAAAATATACACCCATTTCTTATCACAGTATCAGCACAAAGGGCTGATTTTTCTTTAGTATGTTCACTAAGTAACTACTGAATAAATGAGCAAATCAAACTATTGAGATTGACTGATGTTTAATAAGGGTTAAAAATATTATAGCTATCTTTAAAATCTATTCATTCATCATAATATTCAATTAGGATACTTGATCTTGAAATGTGTCTCTGGAGTAAAGCTAGCAGAGGGGATTAATACAACTAAAAAAGAAATACCTTTATAATTAGGAAGAAATAATTGGTTACCTTTTTTGAAGATGAATAAAACCCATTTTGAGTTTTCAGGGAACACAAAGAGACTATATATCTTGAGTGATGTGCTAATAAAAGTTTAATAACTGGCTGTCTAGGGGAAAGAATTATATAGCATTTTCTGAAATACTACCTGTAAGGTATTTTCCCCACCAGGGAAGAAAGAAGGGCATAGCCACAAAGTGGAATAGCAAAAGCTTTATTTAGTAGAGCGCTTCCTGAACGATGTTCTCTGGTATGCGAGACAGGGGCCAGAGAAGTCACACGGATTCTCCCGCGTGGGGGTAATTTATAGGATCGTTGGGGTGGTCAAGTTGATATGATGTAGCAAAATTTCACTGGCTGACAGATGGTTGTTCTTTTTCAAAGGGCTCCTGGGAAGTTTCTTTTGGTGTGCATGGGTGTGGGTGGTTCCCACCAAAGTTCCCGGGCCTGGTTCCTCACATGACCTTCCCCCATTGCCAACCAACCTCACATTCCGACCTTTTATGTTAGATAGTGGTGCTGCTATTCATCTGGATACTTCCTGCTGGTTTGGGGCATCATGGGGAGAGGAGGTTGGAAGGTGGTGTCTCTGAGGGGAACCACATATATGGGTGTAGGAATATCTGGTTGACCGTGACTCAAGAAACCTTGCAGATGCAGTCCTGTAAGAATTTTTTTAAAAAGGAGAATATGCTGATAATTAGAAGAGGACTTAGGATAGGGGCAGCCCAGGTGAGGATGGGTGGCTGCCATCAGTAGTTAAGCAGGTTGTAGAAGGAGAGGTCCTTGTGCAGTTTCTCTTGCAAATGGTGGAGGACTCCGATGCTTTCTTCCTTTGGTCCAGTCTCAATGAACAGCATTGCTCCTTGCTTTAGCTCACTCTGGCGGCAGGTTCCTGGTGGGAGGGACAGGAGCAACAGGGGGATCTGCAGGGCACAACCTTTTGGTGAGCCGGAGACAGGTAGGGCCCAGTGGTCCCCATGCCAGCAGTATTGCATGGGGGCAAGCTTGAGGTGAGAGACATGGTTAGAAATGAGGGTAGCATTGATTATGGGGGAGCTCTTGGTAGTGAGGAAGATGTTGTCAGTTGGATAGTGGCTCCAAGACTTTGTAGAATGTCCCGACCCAGGAGGGGTACAGGGCATGATGGCATAACTAAGAAAGAGTGTGAAAAGGGGATTCCGTCCAAACTGCATGTCAGGGGTGGCGTGCGAAGAGGAAAATAAGGGGTCCCATCCACTCCCATAACTGAGACCCATGAGGGAACTATAGGTCCAGAGTATGATGGCAAAACAGAGAAGGTAGCCCCCATGTTCACAAGAAATGAGATGGACTTACCACTCCTGCAGCATTGCCCTAGGCTCGGTGAGGGTGATGGGGGTCTTCGAGTCCGGGTCACGTCAGTCGTCCATGACGCCAAGGAGTTTGAAGGGTGGGCCCACCTGACTGGTTTGACTTCCCATTTGGGTGGCTTGTCCTCCACGTAGAGGCACTGAGAAAGAGCCTGTTTCCCAAAAGTGGCAATCGCTCCACCAGTGACCGGGCTGCTTGCAGTTAGGGCAGGGCTCAGTGGGTGGCTGTGGGAGGGGCACTACTGGGACCAGTGACCCTCCTTGCCACATTTCGGCCCAGACTTGGGTCAGGCACCTCCTATGCCTTGCCCCTGTTGCTCTGACGGCCTTAGGGCTGCCACAAAGCCTGGGTTTGGAGCATTACCTTTTGCTGCATGCCGGCCTGGCAAACAACCTCGGCCTATTCCTCCTGACCATTAAAAATCTTAAATGCCTCAGATAGGAGTTTGGGGGCTGAGAATAAGAGGAGGGGGATTCCTGGGGAGCCTGGCACCCAGTTTTGGCCGGAAGTACCGGAGCCAGAGGCAGGACAGTGCCAGGCCTTTATGCAAGAAGATTGGGGCTGGGCCGTGGGGTCAGGAGCCCTGCAAACCAGTGTGAGGGCCAATGGCCAGTAGAGGAGGGCCTGACAGGAGAGGGGCTTAAGAACACAGTGGAGAAGGCAGTGGCTCCTGGCCGGCAGGGGAGGGGGTTTCCTGGAGGGAAGAGACCTGAGTGGAAGAGGTCCGCAGAGGGGTCCCGAGAGAGGGGCACCCCTGGAAGTCAGGCAGGAGGGGGAGAGAGTTGGGGGCCAGCAAAGGAGGAAAGATCAGGAGCGGAGGGTTTAGGTGAGGTTTCTCTGGACAAAAAGGGCCTGCGTCGTAGAACAGACGGCACAGAGATTAGGACAGGAGGGCAAATACTAGAAGCCCTGAATTTAAGGGATCTTCAACCATTTTCCAGTATTTTTGGAGATAGTTAAATTGGTGAGGATGTTAAAATCAAAAGTTCCTTCAGGAGGCCACCTGGTCTGGTTATTCTGTGGGTTCTGTAGCCTGGCCACAGCAGAGAAGAACAGTTTCTTCTTCTTCAGGGAGGGAGAGATTCTGGATAAGGCACTCCAGAAGTGTTTTTTGATCAGGTTTAGATTCCTGTGCCCCTAGGGCCGCCCTCAGTCCTCGAAGTGATCAGAGATGAGAATTGGCATCCCGCAACTCAAGCTCTGGTCACCGGATGGTTAGGTAGAGTGGGTGTGTCGGGGACGTCTCCACGGGCACACACACTCAGATTGAATAAGAGGTCCCTGACGCAGCTGCAATTACAGACAGGGAGTCTCAGTGGAAAGAACTGGGGGGTGGGGGGGTTGCTGGAGGCAGGGGACTTACTGCACCATGTGCCGAAGTGGGTGGGAGGTTGGAGGTCCTGGTTCTTCCTCAGAAGAGAAGGGGAGAGGAGCAGTCCCTTGTGGACTTCAAACTCCTCTCAGGTTTCGGCACCAAATGTAAGGTATTTTCCCCGCCAAGGAAGTAAGAAGGGCATAGTCACAAAGCGTGGAATAGCAAAAGCTTTATTTAGTAGAACCCTTCCCGAACAATGTTCTCTGCTCCACGAAACAGGGACCAGAGAAGTCACATGAATTCTCCTGTGTGGGAGTAATTTATAGGGTTGTTAGGGTGGTTGAGTTGATATGACATGGCAAAATTTCATTGGCTGACAGATGGTTGTTCTTTTTCAAAGGGCTCCTGGGAAGTTTTTTTTGGCACACATGGGTGTGGGCGGTTCCAGCCAAAGTTCCCAGGCCTGGTTCCTCATGTGACCTTTCCCCACTGCCAACCGACCTCACACTACCATCCTGGTCAATTTCAAACTACCAATACTTTATCAATTAGTTCACTAAAATTCTCAAAAATTCAAAGTGGGCTATGACAAACTAGTGTAGTCCAATTAAGCACAGCACCATTACTGACACATTACTGAAGTGCTGAAAATTTTCTAAGGCATCATATTCTCTGCCATGTTTGATGGTGTAAAACTTTGATAACTGAACTAAAGAGTTAAAGTAGATCAAACTTCTGAGAAAAGAAAATAGTTTTTTTGAAAGAACCTCCATAGCTCATCTCCTTGAGGTAGGCTGACCTCCTTCTTAGAAATGACACTAGAGAAAGGCTTCCAACTTTAATAAGCTTATATCAATTACCTGCAGTAATTTAAAATATCATAGACCCCACACATGCATTAGGAAGTCAACCCACCCTATCTGTGCTGGGTTTCAGAGCAACATGCAGTGATAGCCCTCTCAGCTCTGGTCAGTTCAGGTGACAGAATGATTCCACAAACAGGAACCTAAGGCAATGACTCTCAAACCTTTGTGACTGTCACTTAGAGAAAGCTACTCCATTAGACAAAGAACCATGAGGATAACACACTGGAACATGCACATGTTGAAGGGATCATGCAGGTATTAATTTTAACAATGCTTTTAATGCAAATATAAATCATAATGCACTGTAAGTTTAACCAAACAGTCCTCAGAAAAAATAATTTATATGTTTTAAATCAAGAATAGTTGCTATTGAGAAGCCCAACAAGCTTGGGATACTACTAATGATGAACCAGTAACAAGCCTTCTCATGCTCTGTTCTTTCCAGTATTATCAGCACCATGGAGAAGCCAGACTTCTCGGTAGAATGCTGAATCCGTATCCTCAGGAAATTCTAGTATAGTATTAATGTGAGGTCTTTGAATATCAAATTATAGTAACCTTCAATAATTCACATGGTAGTTACTAGTAAGCAACTTACTAAAAATGTATGGAATTGAATACCATTTACCTATAGGAACTTGAATTTTATATTTGTTCTCTGCTTATGGTTTACTTGTTGAGTATAACCATATCTAAGAATTACTGGTCTAGGATGTGTGTGATCTGGCCTTTTCTCTAGGTCCTTCTGTGCAATGAGGACATTGTAAGGTTTGGGTTCAGGGTGCCTTTAAATACAGAGCCCCCACTGTGAGGTTGTAGTTAATTGACTTGCTATTCTCTTACTTAATGGCTTCCTGGCTTTCACTTGGAAATGTAGCAAAAAGTTTATCTTTGCCAAAAAGTTGGGGAAAGCTTGCCAAATCTTTCCATGTATAAGATGCACCCTTTCCCAAAAAATTTGGGGTCTAAAAACTGGGTGTGTCTTATATTGTAGCTAATGAATGGGAGTTTTGACAATGATGAGTTGTATGGGTTTTATGATGAATAAAACTTTATGTAATACATTTTTTTCAAATTTCGGGCCCCAAAATTAAGGTGTGTCTGATATATGGGAGGGTCTTATACATGGGGAAAAACAGTACATTGGGAAAGGACCTGGTAATTAAGGAAGTTTAAATCCCAGTAGTTGTTCATAAAAACTTAGCTACAGATCCAGAGAGGTTGCAAACCCATGGGAGGCAGGGGGACTGGCTTGCCTGAAGCCTTGGCCTGGGGCCTTTTGAACTAGCACAGGCCTCCTTTAGACAGTTGAGCTGGGAGATAATTTAGAGAAATGGTGGCACCACTGCAATCCATATACAAAAATATATTACTTTGTACCTATAGAGGCAATGATATCAGCCACTTTTTCCAAGACCCCTGACTAAACTACACTGCTCACAAAATTTAGGGGATCAGGGAATGTGGAGATACTGCAGTACTTTCAGCCTTTTGTATAGTGCATTTTCACCAATGAAATAAAAGTTGGTGTTGCATCTCATTTGCATAATTGAACAACTTTCTTTGACTTGTCATTTGCTTTTCTGATGTTCTTGTTTAATAAAAAAATCAAATGCTTTCTTTTTTTTATCGGTTCATATTTATTTTTGTGAGCAGTATATAAAAACCCTACTTCAACCCTCCCCATGGCTGACAAGGCTTTTTTGGTCAGTCTAGGTACGCTTTCATCTGGGCATTTTAAATAAATTTTCCTTTTGGAACATACCAGCGTTGTTTTTGCAGTTCGGATCTCCCCAGTGTCCACCCATAGACCTGGGAAGGTTTAGCCTGTCAGCTATCTCATATTGAATAAGGCAGTCCAGACCTGGAGTTCTTTCCAGGTCTGTACTAGTAGGGGATTTATATCAATCAACCTGTCAGTTGCCAAGAGAAGGAGGCTTTCCCCCTTCTCCACAGCTACCTTCCATTTGCGTACAAGGAGGTTAACCTGTCAGCACTACCATATGAGATAAGGCAGTCCACTGGAGTTTTTTCTAGGTCTGACCTAGTCGGGGGGTTATACTGACCTGCCAGATGCCAAGGGAAACTGAAAATAGGCTTTCCCCTTCCCCAGTAGACTGGCCAGCCCAGCTTCAACCTTTCAGACACCAGACAACCCCACAGTTGGTCCACCTTAGTTGTGACTTCTGTTGGACATCTTCACAGAGATGTGTTAATGTCATGCTCTTGGTTAGAGCTGTTTCAAGAAACAACAAAATAAGATCCATTTCCACATTTGCTACAAGTACACTGTGAATATTATCAATGTTTATTACTATGTAATTTGTATATGATTTTTGCATGTTATAATCACAGTTAATATTTGAGTATACTATGTGTCACTCACAATTCTAATGGTTTTGCATGTTTAACTTTAATTTTTGCATCTCCCTAAGGAGGAAGGGGCTATTATTAACCCATTTATCCAGTGTCACACCTTACTTCTTAATCTCTGCATGAGAATTTATTTTGGAGTTCACTGCCAGGAAATTTTCAAATCCTTTGGGAAACTGGTACACTTCCTCCTTGCTGGTCATAAGTAATGTAATGTTTATTGCTTGCCTTTTCCCCCTGCATTCCAGGAAACAGGAGTTAAATTTATGTCTCTCACACCAGCTGTCTTATCATTAGTATTCTAGTTTCCATTTATTTGTCTTTGTACTTTCTATTTCCATTTTATTTGTTTTGTTGCATATATTCTTTCTACTAATTGTTTCAGAACTCGTTGAAAAGAGGAAAAGTAGAAATAAATTTCATTAAACAAACAAAAACGTAGTTTGAGTTTATTCTGAGAGCACTATGTCTGAAGAATTGGTGAATGGAGTTTGAGAACAACAACTCCACCACTTGGGATAAGTTTGAAACCATGCTGGAAACCAAATATCTTTGCCTGGACCTTCCAGAATATGGTAGCTGTTCATATATTTTTGAGAAGATTGGAATTATTGGATCTTATCCATGGAGAGTCCTGAGAACCATAGAAAAACAAAATAAAACAAAAACCTCTTGATCAGAATATCAGAGATCTTTAAAGAGACTGAAACATCCTTCAATGACAGAAACATGCCTGAAGCAGGTATCTTTGTATGTAAGCATATATTATTCACCTCTCACTGCAATACAAATACATTATTGAAAAAAATATTTATAAAATAACTTGACCTTAAGCATGCATGGATTCCTAAGGCTCAGGGGAACTATGGCATTCTGTTGCCTGTGGCAAATGACTACAGCTGTCCATAAGAGTCAACATATGGGGGGAAAAATCTTTAAAAAACATAATGTATTCAGAATAAACAAGACCTACCACAGCCTTTCCTTTTATCTAAAAAAAGATTCAATATTGTCAGTTTGCCTGAAGTGATGGGTCTACAGAAATATGTTGTCCTATTTAAGACAAACTTCCTTTGGAAGGAAGGTTGAAAGTTTAATAATAAATGGCTTTTTTTTTTTTTGTATTTTTGTAAAGTGAGAAGCGGGGAGGCAAAGAGACAGACTCCTGCGTACACTCAACTGGGATCCACTCGGCAAGCCCACTAGGGGGCAATGCTCTACCTGTCTGGGGCGTTGCTCTGTTGCAGCTAGAGCCATTCTAGCACCTGAGATGGAGGCCATGGAGCCATCCTCAGCACCTGGGCCAACTTTGCTCCAATGGTGGTTTGGCTGCAGGAGAAAAAGAGAAAGATAGAAAGGAAAAGGGGAAGGGTGGAGAAGCAGATGGGTGCTTCTCCCGTGTGCCCTGACTGGGAATCAAACACGGGACTTATATATGCTGAGCTCAAGAAATGGCATTTATTATTCAAATTTCACCAGAAAAAAATTTTTTAACACAAACTGAGAAAGACATCAAAACCAGTGAACTATTGAAAGATTTTAAACAGAAAAACCTGGTTTGGTCAAATTTTCATTTTATTTTATTTTTTTAAATATTTTATTTATTCATTTTAGAGAGAGGAGACACACACACACAGAGAGAGAGAGAGAGAGAGAGAGAGAGAGAGAGAGAAGGGAGGGAGGAGCAAAAAGCATCAACTCCCATATATGCCTTGACCAGGGAAGCTCAGGGTCTCGAACCGGCAACCTCAGTGCTCCAGGTTGATGCTTTTACCCACTGTGCCACCACAGGTCAAGCTCAAATTTTCATTTTAAAAAGATCCTTTAACAACAGTGAAAAATTTTTTGGAAGAAGACAAGATTAAAGTTAGTAAAAAGTAGTTAAGACTGTTTTCCAGAAATCCAGGCATAAGATGATACTAGACCAAATTAGGATACTAGTTGTGTGGTTGGAAAAGAAGTGTAGAAGGTTTTATCGATAGGCGTTGGTGATAGACTGTGGGTAGAGAAAGAGGGTAAGGAGAAGAATCCAGGAAGGTGCCTGGGTGTCTCAGGCAGGCCTCCGGGAGGAAACAGACAGCACACTCAATCAGGAGAACTTGAGGAGGTGAATATACACATTGTTTCTACAAGTACAGGAGGGTGCAGTTCCCAGCAGTGGAGCTAATACCAACCCTCTACCAGAAAGCAGAGAAGAAGGGAGCAGTTATTGGCCCAGAAAGAGAGGGTTGCATGACAAGTGCTGCCAAGAGAGGAGCTGACCTTGGGTGGAACAACACAGCCTACAGAAGCAAACCAGCAGGCTGGATGGAAAGTTCTATGTATTCTAAATTTCTGTAAGAACTCCCAAATTGCTGTTTCATTTGTTCCCAGAGGCTGTTCTATTTATTTTTTCACCAACAATGTGAAAGAGAATCCATTTTTTCACTTCCTATGAACAATTTCTATCATCAATCTTTTTTTATAAATTACCTATTGTGATGTTTAATTTTATGTGCTAACTTGGGTAGGTCATTGTACTTAAATATTTGATCAAATACTAGTCCAGACTCTAGATGTCATTATAAAGGTATTTTTTTAGGTGAAATTGACATTTAAATCAGTAAAGTTTGAGTAAAGCAGGTTACTCTCCATACAGTGGACAGATTATAAGGTTGGAGATCTTAGGAGAAAAGCAGTGACATCTCCTAGGGAAGAGGGTATTCTGCTGTTAGACTGCCTTTGAGCTGGTGCTGTTACAGCACTTCTTTCCTGTGTCTCCAGCCTGACTGCTGCCCTGCAGATTTGGCCTTGTCAGCATTCGGAGAATCACATGAGCCCTTAAAATAAATTTATTACACACACACACACACACACACACACACACACACACGCCTATCGGGTCTGTTTTTGTGGAGAACTTTTACTAATACACCTACTTAGTGAGAAATTATGCCTGAGTTTAATTTCAGTTTGCAAAATCCTGATTATTAGTGAAGTTCAACGTTGTTCATAGGGTGGGTTTTTAAAACATTTTCTATTTCCTTTTTTTTGTGTGTGTGTAATTTTTCTGTTAGTTGTTTCTACAGGGCATGTTGACTTTTTCTTGCAGAAGTTGTTTACATATTTGTATGTTGATTTGTATCTTTCTTTTGTAAGTTGCAAATATTTCTCACAAGCTGCCCTCCCTATTTCTTTGATGTGGTGAACCTTGTGGCCCCTGAGCTTAGAAGTGCTCAGAATCCATGAGGAAAAAATGGTTGTCAGCTCTCTACACAGCCACGTCCAAGCCTGGTTGGAGTTGCCACTTTCTCTGGGTTGGTTTCTCCATCATTTGATTATGTCTACCTTCTATCTTTTAGGTTTTTCCAATTTATAGTGCTGTTGTGAATACATTCTTTTTCTTGTACTTTTTCTGCTATTGCAACAAGATATGGGGGGCAAGGAAGTAAGGGTGGGTGCTCTGATGACCATATTGAACCAAAAACTGAGAAATCACTTAACAATAAAAGAAGGGTTAGAGTTTTCAGAGTCTCAAAGACCTAGATGGCTATATGTTTTTAAAACACATTGAAATGTAAGAATAGAACCCAAAATCATGCAACATAATAGAACCCCAAACCATATAATCAACTTTCCATCTAGCCTGGCCCTGCTGGTTTGCCTCTGTCTGGCTATGTTATTCCGCCTGAACAAAATAGTAGCGTGCTCTTTTAAAAGTGCCTAGTAAGTGGGATACTGTACAAAGAGATCTACAGAAATATACTTTTAAAAATATAAAAGTTTATAGAAAAGTGGTGATACAATCCCTGGGAGAGTTCAAATAATAAACAAGTAAGACCTATTTTTTTTCTTTTTTGGTATAAAGTTCTGTTGTGGTTTTCGTGAAATAGAGAGTTATATTTGATTTTAAAAAGCACTAATGCTTACATTGTATGTCATTTGCAAACAAAAATAGACATACATGAACTCAGAGATACTCCCTCTCTGAACACATCTAAACATAGAAAAATTGAAAAAGAAAAAAAATTACTTTTCACTAATACAGAGAGACAAACAGCAGGTCTCCAAACACTGCCTGTCATGGAGCAAACAGCCTTTATGTGTGAGGTTTGCCTCTTGAGTTGGAAACAGCCAATTCTACTCTCTTCATCTTCTAACAAAGCCAGTATATGGCAGAATTCTGGCATGGCTGCTCATGTGCCTGTCTCCCGTCCTTATCCAACTAGCTCCTCTTCATTTTCCTTTGGGGAAACTGGCAAGCATATTACCCCTGCCCTCCTCTGATGAAAGAGTAGGTACATGATGCAAGCTGGCCCCAGAAATGGCCACACAATTTACAGTGCATAATGAAAATGCATTGAAATAGGTTAATATACAAAAGTCAATCATTCTCCTATATACTAGCAATGAACAAGTGGAATTTGAAACTAAAAACATAATTACCATTTATATTAGCATCTCACTAAATTAAATTCTTAGCCCTGGCCATTTGGCATAGTGGTAGAGTATAGACCCAGCATACAGACATCCTGGGTTCAATTCCCAGTCAGGGTACGCAAAAGAAGAGACCATCTGCTTCTCCACCCCTCTTCCTCTCTCTTCCTCCTCTCTCTCTCTCTTCTCCTCCCACAGCCATGTCTCAGTTGGAGCAAGTTGGCCCTGACCGCTGAGGATGTCTCCATGGCCTCACTTCAGTTGCTAAAATAGCTCAGTTGCTCCAGCAATGAAGCCACAGCCCCCAGGTGGGCAGGGTATCGCCCAGTAGGGAACTTTGGTCGGGCACATGAAGAAGTTTGACTCTCTGCCTTCCCGCCTCTCACTTAAAATGAATGAATGAATAAATAAATAAATAAATAAATAAATAAATAAATAAATAAATAAAATTTAAGCTTTGTTAAAAAAATTAACAGAATACATTTGAAGATCTAACTGGCTTTATTACGCAATTTATGAATAGGGCAGCATCCCTTCTAACAACTAGAAGGGTAGAAGGGTGTTGCCCAAGGAGTTATACAATATAGAGTGGTTTTATAAGAAGTAGAGTGGGGCCTGACCGGAAGGTGGCACAGTGGATAGAACATTGGACTGGGATGTGGAGAACCCAGGTTCAAGACCCCGAGCTCCCCAGCTTGAGCGCGGGCCCATCTGGCTTGAGCAAAAGCTCGTCAACTTGAACCCAAGGTCGCTGGCTCCAGCAAGGGGTGGCTCGGTCTGCTGAAGGCCCACGGTCAAGGCACATGTGAGAAAGCAATCAATGAACAACTAAAGTGTCACAACTGCAATGAAAAACTGATGATTGATGCTTCTCACCTCTCTCTGTTCCTGTCTGTCTGTCCCTATCTATCCCTCTCTCTGACTCTCTCTCTGTGTCCCTGTAAAAAAAAAAAAAGAAGAAGAAGAAGTAGAGTGGGGCAAGGGAGCTATTAACAAAAGAAGAAATTATTTTTTAGACACAGGACTTCTTTTGGGGGGTGTACGGGGACCAAGGGGGAAGGCAAAGGTATTTATCATGCAGATTGCCTCTTCTTTTTGTGGGTGATAGAGAGGGCCCATGTAACGAATTAACCTTACTGGTACTTGACCAGAAAATTCCAAACTGGTTGGTTGATTAAGACTACATTTCTGGGACAGATTAAAACCACAATTAAATTAGGTATTAAATCTAGGTTTGATATCATAAGCTTTTGTATAAATGATGCCATTTTCTCTTTGACACTATAAATTTAATAAATATATACAAGATCTATATGAGAAAAACTACAAAACTCTGATGAAAAAAATCAAAGAATAACAAAATACATGGAGAGATATTTCATGTTCATGAATAGGAAGACTCAATATTGTCAAGATGTCAGTTATTCCCAAATTGATATACAGATTCTTGATGCAATCCCAATTAAAATTTCAGCAAATTACTTTGTGGATAACAATAAAGTCATTCTAAAGTTTATATAGAGATGAAAGACCAAGAATAGCCACACAACACTGAAGGAGAACAAAATTGGAGGACTGACATTACCCAATTTCAAGACTTACTATAAATCTCAGTAATCAAGACAGCATGGTACTGGCAAACAACCACATGGAACAAATGGAACAGAACTCAGAACCCAGATATAAACCTTCATAAATATAATTACTGATTTTTGACAAAGAATAAAGGCAAAATAGTGGAGCAAAGATAGCGTTTTCAACAAATGGTTTGGCAACAAATAAATATCCATATACCAAAAAGAAGAAAAAAAGAATCTAAACACAGACCTCAATAGCCATCACAAAAATTAATTCAAAAGGGATCACACATGTATTTCAAGTGTTTAATTCAAACTAACATTTGTAGTTTCTGATATGTTGATCTACAGACCACTTGCCTGTTACTCACATGCACCAATGAAAACAAAAGTAAAAAAATATCACTGCCATTTCTACAAAAGAAATGGTGCCTCTCTAACACTCTTAAAAGTAAAATGCAGTACTAAAAAATTCCTAGAAGATAACATTGCAATGGCAATAACTTTTAAAATACAACACCAACCGTATGATCCATGACAGAAATACTTGATGAGCTGGACTTTATTAAAATTGAAAACTTTTGCTCTACAAAGGCAATGTCAAAAGAATGAGAAGACAAGCCACAGATTAGGTGAAAATTTTTTTAAAAAGACACATTTGATAAAGGACTATTATCCAAAATATACAAAGAACTCTTAAAACTCAATGGTAAGAAAACTAAAGCAACCTTATTAAATGAGCCAAAAACCTGACAAACACCTTATAAAAGAAGAGATACATATGGCATATAAACATAGGAAAAGATGCTTCACATTAGATGCAATCAGGGAAATGCAAATGAAAAGAACAGTAAGATACTGGTACACACCGACCAGCATTGGCAGTGTCCAGAAGCCAACAACCCGGAATGTGGGTGAGGATGAGGAGCAGCAAGAACGCTCATTCATTGCTGGTGCGAGTGCAAACATGGGACAGCCACTTTAGAAGACAGTTTGGCAGCTTTTTACAAAATTAAACACACTCTTACCATATAATTTAACAATCATGCTACTGGGCATTTACCAGAAGGAATGAAAAACTTATGTCCACACAAAAACCTGCACATGGAGCAATTTTACTGTGAACCTAAAACTGCTTTTAAAAAAAAAACTAAAGTCTTAATAAAATGAAAAAACAGGTCCCTTGTTCAACAATCATTAAGAATTTCAACCTTTGCCAGGTAGCTGATTTGGTTCTAGCATCATCCTGATATCCCAAGATTGTGGATTCAAGCCCTGGTCAGGGCACACACAAGAAGCAACCAATGAATGCAAAAACAAGTGGAACAACAAAGTGATTTCTCTTCTCTCTCTCTCTCTCTTTCTCTTTTGTTCTCTCTCTCTCTCCTTCCTTCTTTCTAATACCAATAAATAAAATAAAATAAAATAATTTCAAAATGGCAACAGGAGAGCACTAAACCAAGCAGGGGATTCTTCAAAGCACAGGTACATGCCCAAAAAGTCAACCCCATTGCCCACTGGATTCCTGAGAGGAAGGTCACAGGAAAGAAACAGAAGCTGGGTCACATCCAGGGCAGAGCTCCATGGGCACGCCCCTACATTCCTGCCACCAAAACACAAGAGCCACCCTGGTGGCCGCCCCATGCTTTCCAAGGCCTTGTGGTCCTGTACTCCAACTTTGCCTACACCACTCTGAGCTCTCACCTCCTTCCATAAATTCCCCTTTGGTTTTATTTGACTTTGTTCTTTTTTGTGCATTTCTGCGGGCTGCACTAAGAGAACCTAACTAACCATAAAGTTAACAAGTCATCTCTATTTATTGGGCATACTTTTTTTTTTAACCAAGCTTGACTCTATGCGTGGGGGATGATGCAGTGACAATCAGTGAGAACCCTGCCCTCACAGAGCCTCTTTAACATGACATAAATAAGAAGTCAGTAAGTAAATTAATCATTTCAAAGAGTGAAAGGTGCTATGAAGAAAATGAATGGGAAAGCATGATAGTAGGTATAATAGAGGAGAGGCAGTGCTCCCTCCTCACAGCCTTTGCACTGTTCCCTCTGCTGGGAATGCTGTTCCCAGACATTCTCTGTGCTCATTCTCTCACTTTATCCAACTTTTCAACTCAAATGTCACCTTATTAAGGAAGCACCCCTTAACTCACACTACCCAAGATGGTACTGCCTCCATTCCCTGCTCTCATTTCCTTTCTCTGTCCCCTGTGAAATGTTCTTCATAGTATTCATCACCTCCCGGTACAATATCTATTTACGTTTACTTATTAATTATTTGACTCTTCCCCACTAGACATGTGCTCCCTAGAGAACAAGGGTTTCAGCTCTTTGTTCCTGCTGCATCACTGCACTGAGAACAGTGCTGGCAATGTGTAGGTGCTCGATGACTATTTGTTGAACAAATTAGTGAGAAATTGAATGACTTAAGAGTGGTGAAAGAATGAAGCAGCTTTAAGGCTTAAACCTAAATGAGACATTTCCAACCAAGGAGGCAGCAAGCGCAGAAATGCTGAGAAGCAAGCAATCTTCTTGTGTTGGAAGACCAGAAAGAAAGGCATCATGGACATCCATTTCACTCTTATTTGTACCTCTTCGGTTCACAAAGTACATGAGGGGGGACATCGGCTACTATCTGGTGGCACTTTTGGGGTCACCTGGCTGCCCAGGCTGAGGTGGCAGCTGGATGTGGGTTAGGGGCCTCCTGTGTGGCAGCTGGAGGCTGGCTGGACACAGGGAAGATGAAACTCTGAATCCTGGCACTCAGGTGATATTGCCAGAACCTCACAGCTCCGAACGACAGAGGGAGCTGTTGGAGGGGACAGGGCAGGATTTAGAAAGTAGTGGATCATCAAAGAAATCAGAAACAGAGAGATGCAAGTGAATGTCTGTGGCTCCTGGTGGAGCTTCTGAAATCTCAAGCCAGTTCTGGGTTGGCACAAGCCAGGGTCTATTTTATAAGACAGAGATGGGCCAGTACATGACTGTACTACCAGTGGGATTGGCCAATACTAAGCACAGGTGATGCCCATTTCTCTCCCCCCGCCCATCAAGACTCACATCTCGGCTTACCAGGGCACTCTGCTGCCGACCTCAGACACCAGCCTCAGTCCCTCTCTGCTCAGCGCTCCAGGCACCACCACTAACTGAGTAGAGTTGTCATGTGACACATTTTTGCCAGTCTGACCTCCAACCTCATACCCAGAAACATATCATTATTGCTTTTAGCCCCAACAACAGCCAAAACAGGGTTTAAAGTCCTTGGGTAAGAATTTAGGAAGAGTGAAATCTTTCTACCTATAGATGTGAAAACCCAATAGATGATTTTAAAGACTTTTTTTCTGGCGTATAACAAACATACAGAAAAATGCAAATTGTAAGACTACAGTTAGATGGATTGTCGCAAAGTGAGCATACCACCATTCAACAACCACGCAATTCAAGAAACAACTTTGCCAGCACCTAGAAAGTCTCTTCACATCCCTCTCAATCACTTTACCACCACCCCCAAAGGGACCACACCTTGACCTCAAACTCCATAGATAAATCCTGTTTCCAACTTTATATAAATAAAAGTATATAATATGTATTATCTTGTGTTTGCCTTCTTTCAGTCATTATATTTGTGAGATTCAAAAACATTACTTGGAGAAAGGAGTGGATTGTTATTAAAGCTTGTAAGGTCTTGGATAGAAGACATACTATCCACTAAAGTAAGAGCTTGAGCTTTTATTCCAAGTAAGATGAAAGCCAGGATATTTTGAGCAGAGATGTGGCACCCTGACAAGTCACTAAATGAACACTCTGGTTGCTGTATTAAGAAAAGCCAGTAGGAGGTAATGGTGAATGCAGACAGACCCAGTGAAGAGGCTTCTACAAACACCCAGAGAATGAAGGGGGCTTGGTCCAGGGTGGAAGCACTAGGTGTAGGAAGACATGATTTGCTTCTAGATATATTTGAAGGTTGAGCCAAGCAAGCTTACTGGTGAATTAGAGGTCAGTGTGAGAGAAAGAGAGGAGACAATAATGACTGCAAACTTTTTGGACTGAGTAACTGGAGAATGCAGCTGCTGTCCTCTGAGATGGGGAAGGCTGCAGAAGGAGCATTTTAGGACAGAGAATCCAAGTTCTGTTTGAGACATGTCAAATTTGAGATGTCTAATAATCATCCAAGTGGAAACATCACTCAGGCAGTTAGTTATAAGAATATGGGACTCAAGGGAGAAGGCAGAGAAAATTATCAACCTGAAAAGCATCAGACTGTAGATGGTATTTAAAGCCAGAGGACTATATGAGATTACCAGGGAAGTGAGAATAAAAAGAGAAGACAACCATGAGGCTGGCATTTGAGTTGAGCCTAAAAGATAAATGTGATTCGACGAGCAGAAAGGAAGGAAAGGAGATAGTAATAAAAATAATAGTGGATGACATTTAGTGAACAACTACTCTGCATCTGTCTCTGTCCTAAGCACACATATCATTATTGCTTTTAGCCCCAACAACAGCCATATGGGGTTAGAGCCATTTGCCATGCCCATAATACAGGTGGGAATACTGAGACTTGAAAGAATCAGATTTGTTCTAAGTTTGTAAGTAGTAGAAGAAGTGGGCTCCAGACCCAGACAATCTGGTTCCTGAATACTATTTTATACCAGCCCTCCACAGACAATCTAGACAGGGCTAACAAAATGAACAATAGTATGAAATGGTAAGTGAAACCCCGATGACCCATCAAATATCAGAATAAAATGATCAGCCCACTACTGCACATAAAGACAGAATATCACTCACTTTCCGCATCACCATTAGGAGGCTCACTTTTTCCTAGACCCATGAGAAGTGGAGGTTTGTAAGAAGTGGAAGTTTGTCTCATGTCTACCTTGGCCAGCCCAAGTCAGGTCTGACTCTCCTGTCTCCTGGCTGTGAAACTAGGCCTCTAGCTCTGTGTTTCTGATCACTGCATTTTGTTCCTCATCAAAGGCCAACAGAACCCAGGGCCTACCACCTCACACCGCATATGTACCCCACATACATCCTCATCCCAAAAACACTGACACAAGGCTATATGTATCCTCACCCCCAAAACACGAACACAAAGCTGTAGCTTTCAGCAGCTGCTCACTAAAAGTTAAGAATAATGGTAGGGGTAACTTCACAGCACAGAACCAAAAGCCACCCCAAACTGCACATTAGACATCATTGTCCTAGAGCTCCCACACCACCCCTGGTGCAGAACTTCCACCAGCTGCCCAGATATTCAGGTCCAGCTCCATCACCTTTTCAAGTGGTTTTTATTTCACTCCCTAACAAAAGAACCATCCACCATTGATTGTGATCCTTACAGGTTGAAATAATCAGTGGAAACTTAGAAATTCCAGGGCACAGAGGGTATTTTGCCCCTCCAATGCCAGTTCATAATCTCAGGTAGCGAGAACTTCCCCACCAACCATCTCTATAAGTAAAAGAAGATCAAATGAACATGCTCCTCTCTTATTCAGAGCAGATTCAAATAAATCCCATGGTCATGGTCATTCAGGTAAGAAGTTTCTTCTCCTTATACATGGAAAAGATAAAAGGTAAAACAAAAAGTCTTTTATTAATAACAAAGTAACTAATGTTTTAAAAACTAAGTGCTTTACATAGATTGTTTCACTTAATGCCCACAACACACTTATGAATTATGTCCTCTAATCTCTCAAAATACCTGCTTGACCTGGAAGACAAGCTGGCCCAGGCTGTCCTGTTGGAGGAAGCCAAGGAGCTCTGGTTACCCAGGGTATGTCCCCTGCCTCCTCACCTGCACAGGTAGGCTACTCCTGGCCACCCAGGAGAAAGGCCATATTGTGATGTTTAATGTATATGTCAACTAGGCCATAGTACCCCATTATTCAATCAAACACTAATCTAGGCATTGCTGTGAAGGTATTTTGAAGTTGTGGTTTATATCCACAACAGTAGACTTAAGTAAAAGAGATTACTCTTAATGATATGGTGGGGCTCATCCAATCAGTTGAAAGATCTTAAGAGCAAAACTGGTGTGTCCTTGAGGAAGAATGGCCTTCTCCCTGAAGGTGGCAGCATCAGCTTCTGCCCAAAGGCTGCCTACTGGCTGGCTCTACAGGTTTTAGATTTGCCAGCCCCACAATAACATAGGCCAATCCTTGAAATAAAACTAAATGTATGCATATAAACATACATAATACATATATACATTTAAATGTATACACACATGCACACATACACGTATATCCCGGAGGTATTCTTTCTCTGGAGACCCCTGACAGATACAGGTGCCCTGCTAACTAATGTGGTTTGTTCAGAAGAATTAACTTGAGCTCTTTCCCTGGAACCAGGGAGAGCAGTGATAGGAGCTGCCAATGCTGGGCTAGCAAACATGTTTTATTAATCGGGTGGCTGAAGGTAGAGTCACCAACTTGGATGCAACTACATCAGGGTGCCCACACTTTTTCAGCTTGCAAGCTACTTTATAAGATGACCAAGTCAAAATGATCTACCTACAATAAAAATGCAAAACATAAATTTATTTCTTCTATACTATCATTATTTAAGTTACTATTATTACTATTTAATATTGTGTATTCTTCTTTCACCTTTCTCCTTCTCAGATCTCTTTTTGGAGGAAAGTCAATGTCATAGTTTTTATGAACAGTCCGAAAAAGCCGCTCCACATTTCCCTTCTTTGGAATAGCAATGGCACACAGACAGATGAGGCAAACGCACTTAGAATATGACATAGTGAAAAAAATCCCCTCCCACTCTGTATGAAAGTGGTAGGTTTTAGGCTTCTTACTCAGACCAGCTATGGCACTCATTTTTATACCCTTTGTTGTATTTAGTTTAAATAAATTGAAGGCTAACTACGCAGCAATGGAACTGAACAAGTTAGTGCGGTTTAACGTGCATGTGTGGGGTGTCAAAAGTTCAGACGTCAGACTGGCTACCCTGTAAGTCAATCAAAAGACAAATGTCTTTTTAATGTCATGCGATCTACCCACACTTCCTTTGCGATCGACATGTTGAGCACCCCTGAACTACATCATCATTGTCGGTGAGGTTTCTCCTCAAACTACCCCAAATCCTTTTACAAGGAGGTCTTAAAGATCCCATGGAACAGTCTGGAGACAGCCCATCATGGTTGGCATTATTTTAAGGTTTTAAATGTCTTAAAAAGAAAAACAGTCCTCATTTCCTATTACATTACCTGTGGATCTATCACCATGCAATTGTGTAGCTTGATGTTAGAATTCCAAGGATTGCAATTGGTAGGTTATATTTGAGATATGCTTTAAGAATTTTCCAGAAGATCCCAGAGCTTAATGCAGCTCAGCCACCCTAGCAAAGACCACCAAGAACATGCCAGTGGTAGAACACATGGGTTTATATCTCATTGCAGGGAACCATGGTACATCCCAGTAAGAGGGTGTTGGAAATAACCTATTATATAACTGGGCTTTGATTTGACAACTTGGGGGAAGGTTAAGGAAGCAGAGATCTTCTCAATGTCAGAAAGCAATCAGAAACTGTGGGTAATACTGTGATTGGGCATCTCAATATATCTGATCAACAAGGAGTACAGACTAGGTCAGGGACAGAGCTGTAGTTGGGAAGGAAAAACCATAGTTTCTATAAGCAAGAATAAAGGAATGTTTGAAATTACATGGGTGGCCCAATGGCCTTGTTCTTATCTGAGTTTACATAAAATTTGAAAGTGTTCTGCTCTGTCTCACATCATCTCATTCACAGAGTGGCCCAGGTTGATGTCAGTGTTCTGCAGATTGTTTATGTCCAACAAGTGAACATGATTCAGCCATGAGTGTCTAGCCACCTCCTAACAACATCAATGCTGATTGGATCAGGCCAATGTTTGGATGTTAGGGACTGTTTCTTCCTTTCTCAGGTATGATGAGCATCAAAACAAACAAACAAACAAAAAACCTGGAATCCTACAACTGCAGAGTCCCTAGTATCAAAAGTCTGAGTACAAGAGAGATGCATTAACACAATGTGAAGGAAGCCAAGAGTGGGCTCCACCGTCTGAGATAAATAAACACACACCAGGTGCGCACCTGCCTGGGATACAAACAATAAATGGTTGTCCAAAAAAAAAAAGTGTTTTTTCAAATGGTTTTATTTTGTCATTGTTCCCTTAGACTGAACACTCCACTGGAACTGAAATTCTGCAGAATAAATATTCAATATCACTCTTCAGAGCCAAATTCTTACATACGAAGGTATTCAGTTCAGTAAAGACACCTAGAACAATCACAATTTTGATGACTGTGTCCTTTCACAGACAGAATGCTAAGAAGTGTGCCCACTGTGTCCTAGCAGGTGTATGAACAGCAGGTGTTACATCAATAAGGCTACTTGGACCAAGAGAAAGAGGAAAGGAAGCAAAAAATAGTTTGAAAGACAGAGAAACTGAGTGGAAAGAGAGCCAACAGGACATGTCTCTTCCCAGTGGAGCCAGGTCTCCCCAGGACTACAGTAACTTGGGACTTCCTTTCCTGCCCTTCAATCCTCACCCCTTTGCCTAGAGCTGTCAAACTCTGGGAGCGTGGATGTCATAATTATTCTTGAGCAAGTCCCCCAAACTCAGATGAAATAAAAACTAAAAATTTTTAATGTAGTTGTTTATCTTAAATTTGTTGAATTTTTTAAAACTGTTCTCTATTCTGAGATTATATCTATTGTTTTTATGTTAATTTTTTAAATAACAGTTTAGTTTGGGGTTCTGGAGTCTAGGGAAATTTACTTGAAAAAAATAAAATGTTGATCACTATGGGTCATTTCTTGAATTATTTAGGGGAATGAAAGAAAGGTCTGTAAAATTTAAAAAAATAAAATCCCTAAGGAACAGAATTCTGTTTTTTTTTTTTAAGTCTTAGAACATTTACAGATTGTGAATACAGAATCTAAAGAAATCCACAAAAATTTAAAAGAATTGCAACAAAATGATCAAATATTCTTTTCTAATCCATATTTTTATTTTAAAAATAATTTTATTTTTTATATAAAAGTATATATATTCATTTTGGAAAAATTGAAAACACAGAGAAACCTTTAAAAAACATGTTAAGCTTCCATACTGCCAATAAAAAATGTTATTATTTAGCAATAATCCCTATTTGTATTACTGGGTGTTTTCTTTCAGGTTCTTTTTCTAGTACATATATTTTTGTTAGAAGAGTAATGTTCTAAGACCCTGGCTGGTTGGCTCAGTGGTAAAGAGTCGGCCAGGCATGTGGATGTCCTGGGTTCAATTCCAGGTCACGGCATACAGGAGAAGCATCCATCTGCTTCTCCACCCTCCCCCGTCTCATTACTCTCTCTCTCTCTCTTTCTCTCTCTTCTCTTCCCACATCCATGGCTCAAATGATTAGAGCAAAGTTGGTCCCAGGTTCTGAGGATGGCTCCGTGGCCTTGCCTCAGGCACTTAAATAGCTTGGTTGCTGAGCAACGGAGCAATACTCCAGTTGGGCAGAGCATTCCCCCAGCCCCCAGTGGGCTTACCAGGTGTATCCCTGTCTGGGCACATGCAGGAGTCTGTCTCTGCCTCCCCTCCTCTCACAAAATTAAAAAAAAAAAAAAAAGAAGAGCAATGTTTTGAAAATTATTAACAGAGTTTTCTCTTTTGCCTTTTTAGTACATGCCTAATCTTTCTAAGATTTAGTACAGACAAGAGCTAGAAGGAAAAAAATGAGTTAATATTTCCAACACATTAAGAAAAAGATTATGCAAAACTAAAGCCTTGTAAGCCCATTATAAGGCTATGGAAAAGATAGTCTGCATTCCTTTATCTCTCTCTTCAGCAGATCAAGTCTAGGTTTGACCATAAAGATTCCTGTAGGAAGAGGGAAGGAGGAAATCACTTCTCACAGGTCCCACGGCATTGTAGGAAAGGAAAAAAAAGTGAGAACTGAGAGATGCCTTCAGATTTTTCCTCCCTAAGATTCGGCCCAGAGGAGAAAAGGTTTTTCCATTTAGCACTATCATAAACCAGATGAACTAAATGCTAATTTTTCCCATTACTTGCTGGCAGGGGAGGCATAAAGAGGACTCAGTCAAATATAAACAAAATAACCACCAGTTTTTCTTCTCATGCGATGCTACACTTTCAAAATATATATTTAAGAACATTACATAAAGTTTTGCATCTTTCTTTTCAATTAAAATTAAGTTACAACCTTTTTCTCTTATTAAAAATTCTTTGTAATAATTTTTATGTTTTCAAGATATTTTATTTAGAAGTTTATACTCTAATTTGCTTAACTGTGACCCTATTTTTTTATTTTTTTAATTTTCAGTATTATGAATAATAAAGTGATAAGGATTTCTTATTTTTTAGAAGTGCAAAAGTCAAAATTAATGAATAGTTGAGGGTTCTTGGTAAGTTCTGCCACATCATTTTGCAGAAATATGATACTAACATTAACAATTATAGCAGCAGCAGATGAATGGACCAATTTCATCAAACCCACACTCTCAACATGTATTTATTAAGGGCCTATTATGAGCTAGTCATTATTCAATATGCTGGAAATGCACTGGTAGACAAGATAGGAAATCTCTCTCCTTAGAGAGCTTCCATATATGATATGTCATGTAGTAAGTGCCTTGAAGGAAAATAAAATAAGATAAAGAATAGAACAATGCTCTGATAGCCACTGAAGCCAAATCATGCCAGCTAGGTAGCTTTATTTACAAAAACAGGTTTTTATAAATAAAGTTTTATTGAAACACAGCCACAGCCATTCATTTAAGTAATGTGTGTGACTGCTGTTACTCTACAGTGGCAGAGTTGAGTAGTTGTAGTAGAGACCATATGACCCATCCAGCCCCATGTGTTGGCAGCACCCAGTCTCTTTGGGTAGGGAAAATCCAAAGACTCCTGGAATGCTAGATTGGTTATGGTAGGCTTACTACTGTAACAAATAGACCTTGAAAAGTATGATGGCTCAGAAACAATAGAAATTTATTTTTGATCACTTAACTGTAGTAGGTATGTGAAGAGATTGGAAGGTCTTTCAGTGACCCAGAATTGACAAAGCTTCCTTTAGCTCTCAAGGTCACTTGGGTGTTGCCACTATTCTGGTCAGCCAGAGGAACAAAAAGCACGCTGTATTTCTATGTGGGAAGTTTTGTGGGCCAGGCCCAGAAAAGCTTTATATCACTTCCACTAATACCCCATTGGCTAGAACCAAGTCACATGGCTGCACCAACTACATGGGTTACTGGAATATGTGGTCTCTGTCTGCTCAACACTTCCCAATTCTACACTATGGAAGGGGAAGGGCAGGGATTTGGAATGGGGAGATGAAAACAGCCTATCTCTGTCTCAAATAAGATACAGTTTCCAATTTCCAACAAGAGTTGGCAATTCATTATTGTTTTATTGTGCATTTTTTATAAACACTGAAGTTAATATGTATTTTTATATGTCTCGTAGACATTTATAATTTCTCATCTCTGAATTCCCTACCTTCATATTCTTTGTTCATTTTTCAATTAAAGCCTTGCAATTTATAAAATCACTCTTATAACTACTTACATGATCAAAAATCATAATCCCCATTTGTTGTTTTCTTTTTTAAATTGTTTTGAAAGGTGAAAGATTTTAAAAATTTAGGTAGGCAAATCTATGTTTTTCCTTTGTAATTCATTTCATTGGTTTTTTTTCATTTCATTGTTTTTTATTTTGAAATCTCCTACCTAGTCAGTGATTAAATACATACCTATCTGTTTTCTTCAAGTTTTTTTTTTATTATTATTAGAGAGAGAAAGAGAGAGGGAGGAGCATAAATCTGTTCCTGTATATGCCCTGACCAGGGATTGAACCGGCAGCCTCTGTGCTTTGGACGGATGCTTTAACCAACCAAGCTATCTGGCCAGGGCTGGAGATTTTTTTTTTTTTTTAACAGAGAGAGAAAGAAGGATAGATACGGACAGACAGACAGGAATGGAGAGAGATGAGAAGCATCAATTCTCAGTTTTTCATTGCAATACCTTAGTTGTTCATTGATTGCTTTCTCATGTGTCTTGACCGCGGGCCGTCAGCAGACTGAGCAACCCCTTGCTAGAGCCAGCGACCTTGGGTTCAAGTTGGCGAAGTTTTGCTCAAACCAGATGGGCCCGCGCTCAAGCTGGAGACCTCAGGGTCTCGAACCTGGTTCCTCCGAGAACCAGTCCGACGCTCTATCCACTGTGCCACTGCCTGGTCAGGCTTCTTCAAGTTTTTAAGGTGTTTACTTCTTTTAAGTATATTACTTCTGCAAACAACCAATCTTCTCAGCACAAGTTATTAAATAATTTATCTTTTTCTTATTGATTTATAATGCTTTATTTTCTACACTTTAAGCCCATGATGGCAAACCTATGACACACGTGTCATCACTGACACGCGTAGTCATTTTCGATTGACACACAACCTCATGCGCTCGCATACCAGAGAAGTATGGGGCCGCATGCCGAGAAGGACGTTTCATCCTCCCTGCATGGCCAGGTGCAGTAGCCGAGAATAAAACATTTGTTGTAGTGTAGGCACTCTGTGATGGAAGTCTGTAGACCAAAACAACAGAACTTTGGCACAGAGCATCTAGTTCTGGGACTTCTTTCTAGTTAGGCCATTTTTCTCGAAGTGACACACTACCCAAGTTATGCTCGGTATTTTGGCGAATTTTGACACACCAAGCTCAAAATATTGCCCATCACTGCTTAAGCTATTTTGTGTTCTAGAGTAAGGAAGTCTATTCATGTCTTGAATCAGTATCATGAAATTTTTATCATATATTTATAGTCCTTTCTGCATATTATATTCTTATTTTCTAAGGTAAGTCCTTACCATATAACCTCTTTCCCATATTTCTTGACTCTGCTTATTCATTTAATTTTTATAGCTATATTTTTTCTCATTGCAAGAATAGTACACATGCATTTTTATTTCAAAAATACAATGTGAAAATAACAAGTTTTAGGTAATTTTTCTAATTATTGTATTAAATTTCTTTTGAAATTTTTGTTAATTTTTTATGTTTATATTATATCAATAGATTTATTTGAGAAATTAACATCTTCACAACCTTGAAAATGCTCCTGACTTGTTCTTTTCTGTTCTTCAGAACACTTTTTTCTTTTCTTCATACAAATCAAGTACATTTCTTATTAATTTTATTCTTAGGAATTTTATATTTTAATAGTACTTAAATATGATCTCTTTCTTGTTTTATTTCTTTATTTATTTTTATTAATGTTAATGGGGTGACATTAATAAATCAGGGTACGTATGTTCAAAGAAAACATCTCCAGGTTATCTTATCATTCAATTATGTTGCACTCATCACCCAAAGTCAAATTGTCCTCTGTCACTTTCTATCAGGTTTTCTTTGTGCCCCTCCCCTCCTCCCCTTCCTTCCCTCTCTTCCCTGCCTCTCTTCCTTCCCCCACCCAGTAACCACCACACTCTTGTCCATGTCTCATAATCTCGCTTTTGTGTCCCACCTATGTATGAAATCATGCTGTTCTCAGTTTTTTTCTGTTTTACTTATTTCACTCCGTATAATGTTATCAAAGTCCATCCATTTTGTTGTAAATGATTCGATGTCATCATTTCTTATGGCTGAGTAGTATTCCATAGTATATATGTACCAAAGCTTTTTAATCCACTCGTCCACTGACGGACACTTGGGCTGTTTCCAGATCTTTGATATTGTGAACAATGCTGCCACGAACATGGGGGCACATTTCTTCTTTTCAAAGAGTGCTATGGTGCTCTTAGGGTATATTCCTAAAAGTGGAATAGCTGGGTCAAAAGGCAGTTCGATTTTTAATTTTTTGAGGAATCTCCATACTGTTTTCCACAGTGGCAGCACCAGTCTGCATTTCCACCAGCAGTGCAGGAGGGTTCCATTTTCTCCACATCCTTGTCAGCACTTATTCTGTGTTGTTTTGCTGATGAGCGCCATTCTCACTGGTGTGAGGTGATATCTCATTGTGGTTTTAATCTGCATTTCTCTAATGATTAGTGATGTTGAACATTTCTTCATATGCCGATTGGCCATTTGTATGTCCTCTTTAAAGAAACTTCTATTCATTTCTTTTGCTCACTTTTTGATTTGATTGTTTGTCTTCCTGTTGTTGAGTTTTATAAGTTCTTTATAAATTTTGGTTATTAACCCCTTATCAGATGTGCTGACGAATATGTTTTCCCATTGTGTGGTTTGTCTTTTTATTCTGTTCTTATTGTCTTTAGCTGTGCAAAAACTTTTTAGTTTGACATAGTCCCATTTGTCTATCATGCCTTTTATTTCATTTGCCTATGGAGATAACTCGGCAAATACATTGCTGCAACGAATGTCGGAGAGCTTGCTGCCTATGTTTTCTTCTAAGATGCTTATGGTTTCACGGCTTACATTTAAGTCTTTTATCCATTTTGAGTTTGTTTTTGTGAATAGTGTAAGTTGATGATCTGGTTTCATGTTTTATGGTGGTAGATGTCCAATTTTCCCAACACCATTTGTTAAAGAGGCTGTCTTTACTCCATTGTATGTTCTTTCCTCCATTGTCAAATATCAGTTGTCCATAAAGGTGTGGGTTTATTTCTGGGTTCTCTGTTCTCTTCCACTGATCTATGTGCCTGTTCTTATGCCAGTACCAGGCTGTATTGAGTACAATGGCCTTGTAGTATACCTTGATATCCAGAAGAGTGATACCTCCTGCTTTATTTTTTCTTTTTAAGATTGCTGAGGCTATTTGTGTTCTTTTTTGGTTCCATATAAATTTTTGGAATATGTGTTCTATATCTTTGAAGTATGTCTTTGGTATTTTAATGGGTATTGCATTGAATTTATAAATTGCTATGGGTAATATAAACATTTTAATGATGTTTATTCTTTCTAACCATGAGCACTGTATATGCCTCCACTTGTTCGTATCTTCCTTGATTTCTTTTATCAATGTTTTATAATTTACCGAATACAAGTCCTTAACCTCCTTGGTTAAATTTACTCCTAGGTACTTTATATTTTTGGCTGCAATAGTGAAGGGGATTGTTTCCTTAATTTCTTTTGCTGACAGTTCATTGTTGTTATATAGAAATGCCTCTGATTTCTGAGTATTAATTTTATATCCTGCCACCTTGCTGAATTCATTTTTCAGGTCCAGTAGTTTTTTGAATGAGACTTTAGGGCTTTCTATATACAATATCATATCATCTGCAAACAATGACAGTTTTACTTCTTTTTTTACAATTTGGATGGCTTTTATTTCTTCTTCTTGTCTGATTGCTATAGCTAGGACTTCCTAACTATGTTGAATAAGAGTGGTGATAGGGGGCTCCCCTGCTTGGTTTCTGATTTTAAGGGGATTGCTTTTAATTTTGCCCATTTAGTATGATGTTTGCTGTGGGTTCGTCATAGATGGCCTTTATCATGTTAAGGAATGTTCCCTGTATTCCCACTTTACTAAGAGTTTTGATCATGAACGGGTGCTGGATTTTATCAAATGCTTTTTCTGCATCTATTGAAATTATCATGTAATTTTTGTCCTTCCTTTTGTTTATGTGATGAATCATATTGATTGATTTGCAAATATTGAACCAGCCTTGTCTCTCCAGAATAAATCCCACTTGATCATGGTGTATGATTTTTTTTATATATTGCTAGATCTGGTTGGCAAATATTTCGTTGAGAATTTTAGCATCTAAATTCATTAGGGATATTGGCCTATAATTTTCTTTGTGTTGTCTTTGACTAGTTTTGGAATCAGAATTATGCTCGCCTCATAAAAGGAGTTTGGAATTCTTCCTTCCTCTTGAATTTTTTGATATAGCTTGAGGAGGATAGGAGTTAGTTCTTCTTTGAATTTTTGGTAGAATTCACTTGTGAAGCCATCATGCCCAGGACTTTTATTTTTTGAGAGTTTTTTGATAACTGTTTCGATCTCATTTGTTGTAATTGGTCTGTTTAGGTGTTCTGATTCTTCCAGATTGATTTTTAGAAGAGTATATGATTCAAGAAATTTGTCCATTTCACCTAGGTTGTCTAATTTTTTGGCATAGAGTTCTTCATAGTATTTTCTTACAATGCTTTGTATTTCTGTTGTGTCAGTTGTTATTTCTCCACTCTCATTTCTAATGTTATTTGAGTCCTCTCTCATTTTTTCTTGGTGAGTCTAGTTAAAGGTTCATCAATCTTGGTTACCTTTTCAAAGAACCAGCTTCTGGTTTCATTGATCCTCTGTATTGTTTCCTTAGCCTCTGTCATTTATTTCCACTCTGATCTTTGTTATTTCCTTCCTTCTACTAGTTCTGGGCTTTATTTGCTGTTGTTTTTTTAGTTCTTTTAGATGCAGGGTCAGTTTGCTTACTTGAGCTTTTTCTAGCTTCTTATGGTATGCCTGTAGTGCTATTAACTTCCCTCTCAGTATTGCTTTTGCTGTGTCCCATAAATTTTGTGTTGATGAATGCTCACTATCATTTGTTTTTAGAAACTTTTTTATTTCTTCTTTGATCTCATTGTTAATACATTCATTATTTAATAACATGCTATTTAATTTCCAAGTGTTTGTGTATTTTTCAATTTTTCTTTTGTGATTAATTTCTAGTTTCATGCCATTGTGATCAGAGAAAATGCTTGATGTGATTTCAATCTCCTTAAATTTGTTGTGACACTTTTGTGTCCTAACATGTAGTCTATTCTAGAGAATGTACCATAAGCACTTGAAAAGAATGTATATTCTACTGCTTTAGGGTGAAAAGTTCTGAAGATATCTATTAAATCAAGTTGATCTAGTGTATCCTTTAAGTCTGCTGTTTCTTTATTAATTTTCTTTCTTGCGGATCTATCCAGTGATGTTAGTGGGGTATTGAAATCCTCTACTATTATAGTATTGCTGTTAATGTCGCCCTTTATATCCATCAAAGTCTGCTTTATGTATGTTGGGGCTCCTATGTTTGGTGCGTAGATATTTATAATATTTATATCTTCCTGTTGAATTGTTCCTTTTATCATTATGTAGTGTCCTTCTTTATCTCTTACTACAGCCTTTGTTTTAAAGTCCATTTTGTCAGATATAAGTATTGCTACCCCAGCTTTATTTTCATTTCCATTTGCATGAAATATATTTTCCATCCTTTTACCTTCAGTCTATGTGCATCTTTTGTTTTAAGGTGTGTCTCTTGTAGACAGCATATGTATGGATCCAGTGTCTTTATTCACGCAGCTACCGTATGTCTTTTGATTGGATCATTTAAGTCATTTACATTTAAGGTTATTATTGATATGTAGGTGTTTATTGCCATTTTATTCTTTAAAGCTGTATTCTTCTCTTGCTATATTCTTTTCCCCCTTGGAACTGTTCACAACAGGTCTCTTTGCAAATCTTGCAGAATTGGTTTGGTTTTAATGAATTCCTTGAGGTTGTTTTTTTGTATGGGAAGCTCTTTATTTCTCTTTCAATTTTAAATGTTAGCTTTGCTGGATAGAGTAGTCTTGGTTGTAGGTCCTTGTTCTGCATTACTTTGAATATATCTTGCCATTCCCTTCTGACCTCAAGTGTTTCTGTTGAGAAGTCGGATGTCATCCTTATGGGGGCTTCTTTGTAGGTTATAGCCTTTTTTTTCTCTAGCAGCTTTTAAAATTTTCTCTTTTTCCCTTAGCTTTGGTATTTTAGCTATAATGTGTCTCTTTTTTAATTTTATTTATTGATTTTACAGAGAGTAGGGGAGAGAACAAGAAGTAGCAAGTCATAGTTGCTTCACTTTAGTTGTTCCCTGATTGCTTGTTGTATGTGCCTTGACCGGGCAAGCCCAAGGCTTTGAACCAGTGACCTCAGCATTCCAAGTTAATGCCCCATCCACCGCGCCACCACAGGTCAGGAATGATGTATGTGTCTTGGTGTAGATTTCTTTGGGTTTCTCTTTAATGGAGTTCTTTGCACTTCTTGAACATGTGAAATGTTTTCCAGACTTAAACTTAGGGAAGTTTTCAGCTATGATTTGATTGAACAAAGTTTCTATCTTTTGTTCTTACTCTTCATCTTCGCGAACCCCTATGATGCGGATGTTATTTCTCTTCATGTTGTCACAGAGCTCCCTTAGAGTTTCCTCACATTTTTTGAGTCTCTTTTCTTTTTTCTGCTCTGCTTCTGTGCCTTTATTTTGTCCTCTTACTCACTGATTTGATCCTCAGCTTCATCGATCCTACTTTTAATTCCTTTCATTATTGTCTTCAGTTCTGATACTGTATTTGTCATTTCTGTCTGATTCTTTTTTATTATTTCAGTTTCCTTTTTTATACTTGTTATCTCTTTATTTAGGTGTTCATAATGACTATCCATTGTTGCTCTAAGCTCTTTGAACATCCTAACTATCATTATTTTAAACTCTGCATCTGGTAATTCAGTTATATCTGGTTCATTCAGGTCCTTCTCTGGGGATTTCTCTTGATTCATTTGGGTTGCATTTCTCTGCCTGCCCATTTTGTCTGTGTATAAGAAGGGTGTGGCCACTGGAGTCCAATGGGTATTGCCTTGTGTTCCCTAGGTATGGTCTGTCTGCAGGCCCACCACCCCTCTGCTGCTGCCTAGGGAGGTTGTGTATGGGCGTTGCCAGTGCCGGCCCACTGCGGCTGTTGCTGTGATTTCCACCTCTCTTTCGTGGGTGGGGCTGTGTTCTCGTGCTGGCTCTACAAGCCTCAGCCTGTCTGGGCCTTTGCCTCACCCCCACAGGTGACGTTGCACACTGCATTCAAGCCACAAGCCTCAGCACCAAGGGTAGGGGTGAGCACCTTTGCTCAGATGTGGACTCTGCCTGTTCCCAGGCTTCTGCCCAGCCCCCACAATTAGAGCCGGCTTGCCACGGTTTCTCAGCCGAGTGGGGCTGCTGGCGTGAACTCAGATGCGAGCCTCCACTTGTCCCCGGCTTTAGCCCTGCCCCCGTGGTCAGGGCCAGCTCACGCAGGATTGCAAACCTTGGAGTCCAGGTGATGCTGCGCACCCACAGGCCCCTTCTCAGCAGCAGATATCCACCCATTCCTGGGCTCCCACATTTTCTCCCTGCAGGTGGGACTGCAGGCGGGCCCGCAGCTGCCAAACCGCTTTCGTGCGTCCCCTCCGCCCCTGCTGGGCTAGACCGAGCTCATGCAGGCTGGGCCTCCACCCCTGCAAACAGAACCGCATTTCAGCGTCCCACTGCCCCCGTCCCTCCAGCAAGCTCTCAGCAGTGTGGGTAGGGGCACTGCAGTCAGACCCTAACACTCCATACTGTAGTTCTGGAAGTTCTCTCCCTCTAAGCAGCTCTGCTCTAATTGCCGCAGGAGAACTCGTTTGGCTGGTGTCCTGTCTCCCTTTGCTGGTATTGCTAGTTCCAGGGGAAGTACTCATTTTCGATTACAGAAGTGACTCAGCCCAGGGGTTAGGGTGGCTGTCCCTCAGAGTGTTTCTCCCTGTACCTTCCAGTCCACACTCTCTTTTAGCTGTTCCAGTCCTCTCCTCTGTCCCCATTCCCCGAAGCCCAAGGTGAATGGTTTTGAGAGAGGTTTTCTACCCTGTCCCTTTAAGAAGAATCCTGGGTCTGAGAAAACTGTCTTCCTCACAAACAGTATCCTCACTTGTTTCACAGCTCAATACTGTCCAAACACTTCTTCTAGGCTCTGCGACTGCAGGCTGGGGCTTTGTTCCTGGGACCCAGGTCCCTCCCTTTCTGCTAAACTCTCTTCCCGCCACGTGAGTCTCTCCAGGTTGCCGTTCACTCCAGGGAGCTGGGCAGCCCTTTCCATGTTTTTGCTTTTCCTACCAGTCTCAATGTGGCTTCTTCAGTGTTCTTTGGTTGAAGAGTCCACTTAGTTTAGTTCAAAGTTGGTTTATCCAGATGATGGTTCTTAAAATCAAGTTATAATCCACTTTGGTTCCAGGAGTTGGATGTTGGTATGTCCGCCTACTCCATCGCCATCTTGCCGTCCCCAGAACTAAGTATTTTGAAAACACTAATGTCTGATACCTTTAGTGAGAAGCACAGCTCCCCCAATTTCTCTATTCAAAACATTTTGTCAGGATACTGCAGAATTCCTCCTCTATGTTAAATAAGCCCAGGGTTTCTGTTGTAGCAAAACTGGTGTGGAGTTCTCCTTCCCTTGGAAAACTCTCTTGTTTTATTTTTAACTGGCTTTGCTGATATACTGTAAAATTCTTAATGTGGTAGCTGGCATATAGTCTTTCAATCGGTTTTCTTAAATTTTATAGAGAAATAGTCACATCACCTGAAAATGATTTCTTTTTGTAAGTAAACTTATAGCTCTTCTTTTTTGTTTTAATTTTTAATACTTGCTTCACTATATGCCCTAAGACAGTGTTGCCCAATCCATGGTCCATACAACCCTAGTGTACCATGAATTTGGAAAATGTTAGGTTAGGTACTTTATCTTCCTCTCATAGGGTCCCAAGTTACACTTGAGAGCATTAAAAGTTGCATGGCAAAGAAACTTAGTTAAATTTACTTAGCGTTGCATTGGTAGTGTACCAGGTACCCAGAAAACATCCACTAATATACCACAGGACAATGGTAGTCCTCGTCTCATTATCTTTATCCCACAAGCATGTCTATTTGCCTCTCCCAGCTAGAAATTCTGCAATCACCACTGCTTATAAAACCTGTGTTCGTGGGCTAAAGTTAGAGTAACTCTGGACAACAGTTTCCAAAGAATGTTGAAAATAATAATAAAATGGCATCCTTCAATCTATACATGTGATGTGTTATAATAGTTACATTTATGTTTTCTTTTCTTCTTGAATAGACTTACAAGAGGCTTACATAATTACTTTTTTAAAAAGAGACTTTCCTTTGATTTATCAGTTCTATAACTTTGTATGTTTTATTCATTAATTTCTGCTTTGGGCCTGACCTGTGGCGATGCAGTGGATAAAGCGTCAACCTGGAACGCTGAGGTCACCGGTTTGAAAGCCTGGGCTTACCTGGTCAAGGCACATATGAGAGTTGATGCTTCCTGCTCTTTCCTTCTCTCTCTCTCTTTTTCTCTCTCTCCTCTCTAAAATGAATAAATAAAGTCTTTAAAATTTTTTTAAAATCTGCTTTTATTTTTCCTATGTCTTTCTCTTTCTTTCCTTAAATGTAGTTTGCTCTCATATTTTCTAATTTGGGAAATTAGGTTCTTAGTTCATTTGTATTTTCAACTACATACACATCAAGGTGTTTGAGCATTAGCCAAATAAAATACTCCCATTACTAGAGAAAAAGGGGGAAAATATTAATTCATTAAATTTCAGGTTCATGCTTCTCTCATAGAATGCAATATTGTAATGAAATGTTTATCAAAAAAGCTAATTCAGATAAGAATAGAGAACTGCTGGCTTTGGAAAACAACTTTGAAAAATAATGAGGTATGGGAAACCCAAACACCCAGATTCCCTTTAACTCTGGGCAAATCAAAGTCATAGACAAGCACAGAGCTCAGCTGAAATGAATATGCATCATCAGGGACTCTGGGAAATAAAGTTTCACTTTATATTCAGCTCAAGTTTGTTTTAAGATTTCAGAGTCTGTATTCATTTGAGTTCCCCCAGAAGGCAACCTGAAGCAAGAATAACCAAGGGAATGGTTTATTCGGGAATCAGTCACCACTAGGGGATTGGGAAAGTGAGCTGAGGAAGGAAGGAAGCCAATAATAAGAACATCGTCAACAAGTTACCACTATGGCCACTGGAGCTTGATTCTACCATGGCATTCTGGGAGCCAGGGTAGAGCACTTGCCTCAGTGCTGTCCCACCCCAGGAGAGAAAGATCTGGGTATTTATATAGATATCAACTCCTACCCATGGTTTGAGTGCTGCTGAGGGTGAGACCACTTGCAGCTTGAACAGGAAAAGGCCACAAAAGGTAAGGAGTGCAGGTGCTGACAGTCAGAAGTCAGACCAGAGTGCTAAGTGATAAGATAAGGGTGAGGGGATATGACAGGGGTAGAGAGTGAGGGGAGTGTCCTGACAACTGCCCTAGGGGCATTGGGTTTCCTTCTCTTCAACCAGCCATAAATGTCTCCCCCAGGTTTGATAACAGTGCTTGGAGTTATTTCTGGGCTAATTTGCTTTCCAGGAGACATCAAACTTTAGGAGGAATTTGTTTCTAGTCTAGATAATACTATGACCTATTATAGCATCATCATCAGGGAAGCATCCTCAGGAAACGCAAAGGAAAAGGAGTGGCCAAGCTTCATGGGAACTGGGGAAAACATAGGTGGTTTTTTTTTTCAAAGTCAGAACCCATCGGAGATCTCTTGGGTATACAGGGAAGTAAAAAAGGTGGAGGAGACACATTGTACCTTCATGACAATTTTATTGTCTTAATAATTGCTTTTCTCTTCTAGGGACTCTTTGTGTTACAAGACCCTAAACCATAGTTAGAAAAAAACCACTATCTCTTCTAGTTCTAGTTCAAGCTAGATGACCTTGGATCAATTTCTCCAACACTGAAATGGGAGGGAAATAAAAACGACTACACCCGGGAGTAGCTGTAACAACTGACTAAATGTAGGGAAAGCTTTTGGATTAATAATTGTTTGCTAATAAAAGCAAGCCGTTCTCCCAAGAATTGGCTCAGCGTAATTAGTGTGGCAATCTGCTCTCTGGAGCAAAATGCAAATGCAATAAAAATAAAAGGGATTTGACCTTCTTTTTTACTTTGACCTTTATTTTTACTGCCAATTTCCCAAGAGTGAAGAATAATAAAATCTCGATTCCAGTCAGCTGTCTTACACTGATGGATTTACTCTCTGAAGTGATATTTTGAAAATTAAAATGTTTCTATCAATGCCATGCCCTTTTAATAAACACGCTTTTCTTCCATTCATTAGTTGAGTCATTTATTACAGCCACAGTAGAATTGTCACCAATAGTGCAAGCCTTTGTTTTGTTGCATAGAACTCTGAGTAGATCCCATCAAAATGCTTTTCTTTTGCAGAAAATATTTTACCTAGGTAATTGTCACCTGTCTGCTTTCTAAATGAATGGCTTCCTCAACTACAGGCTTCACCCACTAATTTGAAATTTTATGTTTTCCTTCTCCTTCTTGGCAGTAGACAACTGTGTCCCACATAACACATTTCCTGATTTCAGCTTAAGTTTAAAGGCCACAGGAAGGTTGTGCAGGGCTCAGTTTCTGCCCATACGCCTTGTCTTCTGGCCCTAGTGATAACTTGTGACTGTGGAGCCAGGTCACTGCTGGTGCCCCCACTGCCACAGACTGGGGCTGCAAACAAGCCAACTTCTTGGAAAGGCCAAGTGACACAATCCTAAAGTGTGTCAGAGTTATACCCCACAGGGTGACCGGCCACTGGGAGATGGAGTGGAGGTTGGAGCTAGGAGGGAATTTCTTTTCCTCTGTCCCCTCAGATGGACTGTTTGGAGACTCTGTAAATATCCTATGAAACCAAGCAATTAGCTGTGTTTGTTAGACGTTGTGACCACCTATATAACCCATCTTCGTTATTTTTCTCTTTAAAATAATGTGGTAAAAAAATACATAACACAAAATTTACTACCTTAGCCTGACCAGTCGGTGGAGCAGTGGATAGAGCAGTGATGGGCAAACTTTTGAGTTTGATGTGTCAAAATTCACCAAAAAACTGAGCATAACTCAGGTGGTGTGTCACTTCAAGAAAAATGGCCTAACCAGAAGTCCCAGAATTAGACGCTCTGTGCCGGAGTTGTGTTGTTTTGGCTTACAGACCTCTATCACAGAGTGTCTACACTACAGCAAATGTTTTATCCTCGGCTACTGCACCTGGCCATGCAGGAACTGAGGGTGAAACATCCTTCCCGGCATGCGGCCCCATACTTCTCTGGTATGCGGCCACATGTCGTCGAAAATGGCTATGCATGTCAGTGCTGACACACATGTCATAGCTTCACCATCACAGGGATAGAGCGTAGGACTGGGATGCAGAGGACCCAGGTCCAAGACCCCGAGGTCACCAGCTTGAGCACAGGCTCATCTGGCTTGAGGAAAAAAAAAAAAGAAACTCACCAGCTTGAACCCAAGGTCACTGGCTCGAGCATGGGGTTATTCTATCTCATGAAGGCCGTAGTCAAGGCACATATGAGAAAGCAATCGATGAACAACTAAGGCAGCGGTCGGGAACCCATGGCTCGTGAGCCAGATGTGGCTCTTTTCATGGCTGCATCTGGCTCGCAGACAAATCTTTAATAAAAAAAATAATAACATTAAAAATATAAAACATTCTCATGTATTACAATCCATTCATTTCCTAACGCTCATGTTCATGGTTGCAGGTGGCTGGAGCCAATCACAGCTGTCCTCCGGGACAACACCAAATTTTTATTGGATAATGCATAACGTACACATTGTGAGGTCAGGAAGTAAACTTTCCTCCTTTTAATCAAGTAGTCAGCTAGCTAATTGCAGAAACCCTTTTGACGAAGAAGATGGCTAAAAGAAAAAAGCTGAGGAGTATCGTACTTTTCAGCAGGAATAGACAGAGGAATTCGCCTTTGTGGAGAGACCAGGTTCTGCAGAGTGTCTAATATGCAATGATAAAATTGCATCGATGAAACGGTCAAATATAAAAGGGCACTTCGACACACGCCATACTACATTTGCATCGAAATATCCAGCAGGGGACAGCAGGAAGAAAGCATATCAAGAGCTACTGTGCAGAGTGCAAGCTAGTCAGCAGCAACTCTGTGTTTGGACCCAACAAGGTGACTGGAATTCAGCTAGCTTGGCTGGTGCTTTAGTAATTGTGAAAAATGGAAAGCCATTCACAGATGTGGAGTATGCCAAAACATTCATGCTTGATGTTGCCAATGAACTTTTTGACGACTTTTTGGATAAAGACAAGATAATAAAACAAATAAAAGACATGCTTCTGTCGGCAAGAACTGTTCATGATCATACCAACATGATGGCAAACCAAATTGAGGCTACACAAGTGAAGGACATAAATACAGCACCATTCTTTTCTCTCGCTTTAAATGAGTCAACAGATGTAAGCCATATATCCCAGTTCAGTGTGATTGCAAGGTACGCTTCGGTGACACACTATGTGAGGAAAGTCTTGCTGTTTTGCCTATGAAAGAGACAACAAGAGGGGAAGATTTATTCAAGTCTTTCACTGAGTTCGCCAAAGAAAAAAATCTACCGATGCATAAACTTATTTCAGTGTCTACTGATGGTGCTCCGTGCATGGTGGGGAAAACAGAGGATTCATAGCACTTCTTTTTGAACATGAAAAGAGACCCATCCTAAGTTTTCACTGCATTCTACATCAGGAGGTGCTTTGTACTCAGATGTGTGGTGAGCAGCTTGATGAGGTGATGTTGCTGGTCATTCGGATGGTCAACTTTATTGTTGCTCAAGCTTTAAATGATCGCCGGTTTAAAACACTGCTGGATGAAGTTGGGAATAATTATCCTGGTCTGCTTCTGGATAGCCATGTGCATTGGTTGTCAAGAGGGAAGGTGCTCAGCCGTTTTGCAGCTTGTTTAGTGAAATCCGGACTTTTCTTGAAATGAAAAATGTCGAGCACCCAAGTTAGCTAACACTGAGTGATTCCTGTAGTTCTACTATCTTGTGGACATGACTGAACATCTGAACCAGCTCAATGTGAAAATGCAAGGCGTTGGAAATACAGTCTTATCCGTTCAACAAGCAGTGTTTGCATTTGAAAACAAGCTGGAACTCTTCATTGCCGACATTGAAACAGGTCATTTACTACACTTTGAAAAACTAGGAGAGTTTAAAGATGCATGCACAGCAAGTGACCCTGCAGTCATTCAAAGCACGCTTTGGAGAATTTTGTAAGCGCACTCATCTTTTTAAGTTCATCACCCATCTGCATGAGTGTGCAGTGGACAGCGATCTGAGTTACATCCCCAGTGTCTCTGTCAGAGATTTTGAGCTACAAGTTACTGACCCAAGGGCCTCAGACATGTAGGTGGATAAGTTCAAGTCACTGAATGAAGATTTGGAAAGACTTGCATGACAGCAAGCAGAGTTGGCGAGCAAACACAAGTGGGGAGAAATGAAAAAATTTTAACCTGCAGACCAGCTGATTGTCAAAACTTGGAATGCGCTTCCTGTCAAATTCCACACACTGCAGCATGTGAGTATTGCTGTACTGACAATGTTTGGCTCTACGTATGCATGTGAGCAGTCTTTCTCACATATAAAGAACGTTAAGACCAACCTACGATCACATTTAATGGATGGAAGTCTCAACGCCGCATGAAGCTTAACCTCACCACATATCAACCAGACTACAAAGCCATCAGGAAAACCATGCAGCACCAGAAGTCACATTAATGGTAAGAAGTACTTTATTCATCATTGGTTAGCAACAGCATAACAACGTTATTGAAAAGAATTCAGAGACTTATTGTACTTTAAAAGTGTTAGTCTTACATAAAATGCACACATTTACTTGTATTTAGTGTTAAACACATTGTATGACTCTCATGGAATTACATTTTAAAATATGTGTCACTCATGGCTCTCTCAGCCAAAAATGTTCCCGAACCCTGAACTAAGGTGTTGCAACAAAAAATTGATGATTGATGCTTCTCATCTCTCTCTGTTCCTGCCTGTCTCTATCTATCCCTCTCTCTAACTCTCTCTCTGTCCCTGTAAAAAAAAAATTACCATCTTAGATATTTTTAATTGTAGAGTATAGTACTGTTTAGTGTACGCACATCATTGTGCAACAGGTCTCTGGAGTTTTTTCATCTTGCAACACTAAAATTTTATACCTGTTGAACATCTGTCCTTTTCCTTATCTCTTCAGCTCCTGGCACCTTTATACATTCTGCATGAAAGAAGAAATAAATTTAAAATCCCACTTTTAGGAATATATCCCAAGAACACAATATCACTGATTCAAAAGGAGAAATGCACCCCCATGTTTATGGTTTACAATAGCCAAGATCTGAAAACAACCCAAGTGTCCGTCAATGGATGAGTGGATTAAAAAGCTGTGGTACATATTCACAATGGAATACTACACGGCCATGAAAAGAAGGAAATCTTACCTTTTGTGACAACATGGATGAACCTGGAAATTATTATGTTAAGTGAAATAAGCCAGGAAGAAAAAGACAAATATCATATGACTCACTCATTTGAGGAATCCAATGAACAATGTGAACTGAGGAACAGAACAGAGTCAGAGGCGGGATCAAAGGAACCAGAGGGAAAGGGGATTAGAGGATGGGATCAGAGAAGGAAAAGAGATTGGTGAAATATATATATATTCCTGCTCTCTATAACGCTGATATATATATATCAGCGTTATAGAGAGCAGAAAAGCAAATCCTGGATGGAAGAGGAGAGGGGGGCAAGGGGGATGTTGAAGGGAACACGAGTGGTGGGAGGGATGCATTTGGTGGGACCCTTAAATTTATGTAAACACGATAAATTTAAATCAATTTTATAAAAAAAACAGTACTGATGAGGTTCAGTTTCTCTCATCCAGCAGTAAGGGGTTGGGTTTACTTTGATTTAAATTTACATGGTTGTGCCTTTGTTCACAGAGCACAGGCCCCTCTGAGTCTATCCATTTCTACCACTTAACAACCCCATAACAAGTGAGAGGGGCACTATCAGAAGTGCCAGGGGACTTCATGGAAAATCAAATATTTAAGGACAACACCAAGGTCTTTGGCTACTATTGGGTGCTACCTGTTTTTCTTCCTTCCTCCCTTCCTGCTTTCTTTCCTGCCTTTCTTTCTGCCTTCCTGCCTTCCATCCTTCCTTCTTTCCCCCCACTTCAAACGACCATAGCCCCTACAGACATCCTTATTAATCTCTCCACATGAGAGATCCTGAGCCAAAACCATCTAGTGAAGCAGCTCCTGAATTTCTGACCATGTTAAACTGGTTGATGATATAATTAAGACTTCTGCATCTATAAGCACACTCGTTATAGTGGCATCTCTAAGCTTCCACTCCTCCTGCAAACCCCTGAGCAGCCTACATGCTCTGAAGGCCTCCTACCCCTGTCGGTGTCCAGACTCCGCTGTTTGCCCTTACTTGCTGATTGTCTGCTCCCACACCTGCACTCAACAGGGTAGCTTATTGCTCACCTAGCAGCTTCAGAATGGGTCAACCAGCAAACTTTTAGGCTATTGGCTGGGATGAATCACATCTTCTTCAATGAGGTCTGAACTACTTCCAAGCTTGTCCTTTCTATGTGGTACCCTCAGTCCTAGGGTACCATATAGTTTCTTTATTTCTTATAGGGATGCTTTTATCATGGTAATTCTCATACAAAAACCTGCCTACCTACCTCGAACTCTCAATGCTAGATTTTTATCTCCCTCTGGATGAGAAGCAATGAAAATGTCTTCTCTCACTTATCCTCTTGTCACCCAATTTGCCCAGCTGCTCTGGCAAATTAGTCTGGTGTACCTTTCCTCCTTCACCTCTCTGTGAAGGAAGGCTATACCTCTCCATGTATATCCCTTCTTGGCCCCTGGTTCATAGCATTCCCCACCTCCCAGTACAGAACAGCAGTCAGGGGTGTGGGCTCTACAGCCCAAGTGTGTGGCTCAAGCACCACCTCTGTGACTAGACACACTACTTCCCCTCTCTGTGCCTTGATGCCTTCACAAATATAGTGGGAATGAAACAGCAGGGCTTATGTCATGGGACTGGTAGAGGATTGAATGAGTTAACCCCAAGCCTTCCTCATACAGCTACAGAATTGAGGACTCTGCAGGAAACCTGTAATGCCAATAGTCACGGCCAGTATCACAGCTGCCTGGCCCATGCAGGTTCGCGATAGATTCGGACAGTCGGTAATGAAACAACAGAGCCAAGAACTGGTGAGCCATCAGGTTTAATCCTAGCTTGCACCCAGCGGGCAAGCAAAATCACACACTGGGCTCCAAAACCCACTCATTCAGTGCTCACAAAGCTACTGATTTATCCGAGTTTCCTAGAATTAAAGGTTTCTAGCTCACCAGACTTATTCACCTCTGTTCCCCATCTCCTTCTCCAGCACAAACTCTGCTCGAACTGGCTTCTCCCTCAGTACTCCACCATCTTGGCTGCTTCTCCTGGCCTCCATGTGGCCTTTATCTGCTCTTCTTTCTCTGCTCTTTTCTCCAATGCTAATCTCAGGAACCAAAAGAGAGCAAGATCCCGGTCTGCCCCACTTTATAGCATAGAAATCCAAACCTTTAATCCAATCTACAAACAAGAAAGTCTCTGATACAAAGTCACTCATCTGAGGCATAATGGGATTCCTCATGAGAGTGCACCACCCTACATCATCCAATCAGTCAAGGGTGTGGGGAAAAGCTTACTCTTAGAACTAACCCTTAGGCTATAATGACCCGACCTGCTTACAGCCTGTCTCTCACACCCAATAATATAATTACGTCCATCCCAAGCATAAGGGCAACTAATATCAACTGGGTGATGGGCTTCCATGTGGGCAGCGCCATCTTTAACAAAGTGAGCATAATGTATTTTATCTTCCCAACAACACCTCAGCCCTGAAGAACCAACCAAGGAGGCTGGGGGCCTCCTGGGGTGCTTCAGAAGATAAAGAATGCCTGTTAGACAAGCTAGTAAGCCTGTAGAATAGAGAAAGTGTGACAGATACTTAAACGACCAAGCAGTTTACAACCGTCTAGTAAATCTAGTAAAAATCTAGTAAATCATAAAATTTTATCTTCCCTAACCAAGCACACTTAAGAGTAAAATTGGTTTACACTTCTCCTCCCCAAACAGAAAGTAAGTAGCTTAAATCACCTTTCAGGGAGATAGAGAGTAGAAATATAATTGGTGCCTTTTGTATCAACCACACCCAAGGATAGATGAAATCAGGGAAATAAATCTCATTTTGGCATATCAGCATAAAACTGATGAATATTCTACAAATCCTCCTCTAAGACCTCCCCTAAAATTCCTGCCTTCAGGAAACAGATAAGAACCCTCAGGACAAAGACTCAGCGTGGGCTCCTTCTGGAGCGCACCCATGCCTTTCTTCCCTATCAGGCGTGCATCCTTACTTTTCTCTCCTAAATGCTAACAATCCCTATGAGACTTGCAACCAGGGGAGCAATGGGCAGCGGCAGTTCATCCCAGGCTAACCCCTTGAGTCTGTCTCCAAGGCACTCTTTCTGACTTCCCAGTAAGCTAACAGCAGCCCAGCCACGGCTCACTTCTTTCCTATGTTTCTAGGGAGTCAATGCAGAGCACTGTCTAGGCTCTTTCCTGTTGCTTCTTCTTCTACCCTAAGCCTTTCCATATTTTCACTGTCTCCAGCTTTAATAAATATACTCTTAACATCACCTGAACTCGTGTGTGAAATATTTTTGGTGAAAGTCAAGAACCTTCACACAACCGGCCAACAAGAGGCAGGCTCGCGCTGGGCCTGGGCCAGTTCAGGTGGGTGTCTCAGCCGTCTCAGCCAGGGGTGCATGGCTCAGCGTGCTGGCCTCAAGATTCAGACCCATAATTATCTTTGTTAACTTTTGTCCAGCAAAAGTCTTGCCCCTCAGGCCACTGCATGTGGTACTCTTCCCCTGACACTCAGGGTATTGCCCACCTTGAACTCTGCTTGGCTCCAGCTAGTCAAAGGGTGGCTGTATCCATTACCAATCCAGAACTTCCCGTGTACTACAGAGTCCCAAAACATCATGGTCACACTCCCCTCTTCCTCATAGAGGTGTGTGGCCATAACCCTATACCGAAGGTATGAAGGCCTCCCGAAGAGGTTGCAATTTCTTTGTTTCACATCCTGTCCCATTTGACCTCCCGCACATCAGCTACAGCTAGTACTTTGGCCTCCTGATGCTCCCAAGGCCTGTGGGACCGGACAGGAGCCCCTGGTTTAAATTGGGTGTAAGGTATTTTTCCCCGCTGAGAAAGAAGAAACAGGAAGGTCGATAACCACAAAGTGTGGAATAAAGGCTTTATTAAGTACCGCGCATCCTGCCTGACGATGTCCTCCGGTCCCGGGGTTCAGGAGCCAGACAGTCGCAAAGGATTAAACAACATGGAGGTATTTAAAGGAGTCCTCTAGGGTGGGCGAGCTATATGACATAGTGGAAGTCTCATTGGGTGACAGACAGTCGCTTTTCTCCCAAAGGTTTTTGGGAAGTATAGTTCCAGCGGGCCTGGCCATGTGGGCGATCCCAGCCATTTATTCGTCTGACTACTTCCTGCTGATTAGGGGCATCATGGGGAAGGGGAGGTTGGCTCGTGGTGGCTTTGAAGGGTGTCAGGAGGAACATCTGTTTGGCCGTGAGTTGAAAAAGTTCACAGATGTGGTTCTGTAAGAATTTAAAAAGAGAAAAATTAGAAGAAGATTTAGGATAAGGGCAGCCCAGGTAAGAATGGATGGCTGCTATCAGGAGTTAAGTGGGTTGTAGGAGGAGAGATTTTTGCTTAATTTTTCTCACAGACAGTTGAGGAGATTAAAGCTTCTTTCATGAGGCCAGTCCTACTGAACAGCATTGCTCCTCAGTTCAGCTCACTCTGATGGCAGGTTCCTAGTGGGAGGGACAGGATGCAGCAGGAAGGTCTGCAGGGCCCAACCTCTTGGTGAGCCACAGACGAGTAGGGCCCAGTGGTTCCAAACTGCCAGCAATCCTGCATGGGAGCAAGCTTGAGGTGAAATACATGGTTAGAAATGAGAGTAGTATTGATTATGGGGGAGCCCTTGGTAGTGAGGAATGGCAGGAGTAAGTGGGAAGATGCTGTCAGCTGGATAGTGGCTCCAAGACTGTGTAGAATGTCTTGACCCAGAAGGGGTACAGGGCACGATGGCATAACCAAGAAGGAGTGCAAAAAAGGGGATTTCATTTAAACTGCATGTCAGGGCTGACATGCAAAGGGGAAAAGAAGGAGTCCCATCCATTCCCATCACTAAGACTTGTGAGGGAATTTGAGGTCCAGAATTTGATGGCAAAACAGAGAAGGTAGCTCCTGTGTCCACAAGAAATGAGATGGACTTACCCACTAGTTGCAGCATACCCTGGGTTCTCCTAGTCCAGGTCGTGTCCTAGGAGTTTGAGCAATGCGCCCCCATGGCTGCCTCGTCCTCCACGTAGAGGCATTGAGGATGAGCCTGCTGCCCAAAGGGGCAATTGCTCCACCAGTGACCAGGCTGCTTGCAGTCAAGGGCAGGGTTCAGTGGGCAGCTGCAGGCAGGGGCCCTGTCAGGTAGAGTGGTCCTGCTTGCCACACTTAAAGCAAGCTCCTGGTGGCGGTCCAGACTTGGGCTTGGCACTTTCTGTGCCTTGTTTGGAGCATTACCTTCTGCTGCATGCAGGCCTGGCGAACAGCCTTGGCCTGTGCTTACTAGCCCCAACCATTGAAAACTTTAAATGCCATGTTCACAGGTCCCGGTAGGGGTCTGGGGGTTGGGCATCCTGCAAACTGGTGTAAGTGCCAATGACAGGCAGAGAATGGTCTGACAGAGGAGGGACTTAAGAACACAGTGTAGAAGGGAGGGGCCCCTGGCCAGCAGAGGAAGAAAGAGAGAGGTATTTGCAAGTGAATAAGAAACAGAATTTAGCAAAGGGAGGGAGAGGGGGCTCTCTGTAGGAAAGATACTGGAGCAAAAGAAGTCCACAGAGGAAACAGAGAGTGGGGTGCCCTCGGGGGTCAAGCAGGAGAGAGAGAAAGTTGAGAGTCCGCAGAGAAGGAAAGATTAGGAATGGAGGTTTCTCTGGTCAAAAAAAACGCCTGCGCGGTTAAACAGGCAGCATAGGGAGATTAAGGACGGGTGCACAAATAATTAGAAGCCCTGTAAGGAATCTCCAACAAATTCCCAGCTTTCTTGGAGATAGTTAAATTGGTGAGGGTGTTAAAATCGAAAGTCCCTTCAGGAGGCTACCTGGTCCAATTATCCAGTGGGTTCTGTGGCCTGGCCACAGCAGAGAAAAGGGACAGTTTTCTCTTTTTTAGGGAGGGAGAGATTTCGAATAAGGCAACTCCCAGAGTGTTTTAGAGTCAGGCTTGGATCCCTTTGCCCCTGTGGTCACCCCTCAGTTCTCGGAGAATGGTCAAGAGATGAGTATTGGTGTCCCAAAACTCAGACTGGCCAGGGAACAGATAGGGAAAGTGAATATGTGCTTGGATGTCCCCAGGGCACACACGCACTCGGACAGAAAAGGCTTCCCTGAAGTAGCTATGGTTTTCGGACAGGGAACCTCGGCGGAAAGAACCTGAGGGGGGTTTGAAGGCATGGGACTTACCGCACCATGCGCCAAAGTTGGTGGATGGTCGGAGATCCTGGGTCCTGGTTCTTTCTCAGAGGGAACGGGGAGAGAAGAGAGGTCTGTTGCGGACTTCAAACTCCTCCCGGGTTTCGGCACCAAAAATGTAAGGTATTTTTCCCCGCCAAGAAAGAAGGAACAGGCGGCTGGGAGCCACGAAGTGTGGAATAAAGGCTTTCTTAAGTACCGCGCATCCTGCCTGACAATGTCCTCTGGTCCTGGGGTTCAGGGGCCAGACAAGTCGCAAAGGATTAAACAACATGGAGGTATTTAAAGTAGTGGAAGTCTCATTGGGTGTCAGACAGTCGCTTTCTCCCAAAGGTTTTTGGGAAGTGTAGTTCTGGTGGGCCTGGCCATGTGGGCGATCCCAGACAAAGACCGTGGTCTGGTTTCCCCACGTGACCATTCCCGTTGCTAACCACCCTACATTGGGTACCAGAGGAGAGCTGCTGTTGCTGTTAGGGATCCCCCATATGTCTGCAGCCTGAATGTCCTTTCCACTGCCATTCTAGCTCAGCCACGTCCTTGTGCCACAGCACCAGTGTCAGCACTAGCCCAGCACTGCCTCACCATCATGCAGACTCCTCACCTTTTCTCCTCCCTTCCATACCTGCTTGTGTTTCTGCTCCTCAATCTTTAGTTCCCTGGTTTCTCCATCTCATCAAGTTACCAAATGGGTAACTCCTTCTTTCTCTCCATTCCTTCAGACTGAATGACTCTGATTCTTTCTGGAACACAATTTCTGAAATTGGTACACTATCTGCATGCTCTAATCATTAAGAAAACTCACCACTTCACCTGGATTTGGTTTGAGTAAATCCATATTTCTTCTGGCCTTCCTCTGGGGCAGGCGATCAGGCAAAGTGGAATTTTGGACTTGAAAAATTAAAGACTCTTTCCTGGATTCTGGGGATTCCCACAAAAGTGTCACTGGGTAAAAAGGGTTTGTCCACCTGCTCCCTCTGATACGTCCAGTGGTGGGATTCAGCTGGTTCACACTGGTTTGGCAGAACTGATACTTAATTTTTTGTTGAGTTCGGCAAACTGGTTCTTAAAATGGCACTTGTAATCAGAATTCTCTCTAACATGGGTGCCTGGGCAGCAACCCAATGTGGAAATTACAAATTTACATTCTTTACTCTGTTTTTATTTGTTTGTTTGTTTTTACAGGGACAGAGAGAGAGTCAGAGAGAGAGGGATAGGGACAGACCAACAGGAATGGAGAGAGATGAGAAGTATCAATCATCAGTTTTTTGTTGCGACACCTTAGTTGTTCATTGATTGCTTTCTCATATGTGCCTTTACCGCGGGCCTTCAGCAGACCAAGTAACCCCTTGCTCAAGACAGCAACCTTGGGTCCAACCTGGCGAGCTTTTGCTCAAGCCAGATGGGCCCACACTCAAGCTGGCAACCTCGGGGTCTCGAACCTGGGTCCTCTGCATCTCAGTCCGATGCTCTATCCACTATGCCACCATCTGGTCAGGCCTTACCCTGTTTTTAATGTTCACCTGTTCAATAGAGTATTCTAAGCTCTGGTAGTAATGTTCATTATGTCCATAGGTAAAAAAAAAAAAAAAAGGACACACACATACAAAAAGGACAAAACTATGCTTGCAATATTTATTTATTCATTTCATAAAACTCATTATACCTTTAATAAAATACTACACTTTAATTCCCTATTGTTTGTTACTTCAGTAAACAAACATATGATGCAAAGAGAAAAAGTGCCAAACAACCAGAGAGTGACAAGCTGTCATTGGAATTATCTTAAATAACAGTTTATTGTTTTTTGTCAGGTATTATTTAGTATTTTTCATTAATATTTTAAAACTTTTATAACATAATCTAGTTTTGTGTACCTCTTTTATTGTTTTCATTTAAGTATTAAATGCATGAAATAATAAACTACCTCTTGGTATATCTCTTTTTATACTTAAAATAGTCATTAAGGCAGAGAACAGGTTGTTAAATTATTTGAATCCCATCACTAGATATGTCCCTTCCTCTACGTGTTACCCAGCATATCTGAGCCTGTGTTATAAGTTACAAGAGCAGCCATCAAATTGAACTCATGCCCAAAGCCGTTACACTTACATGATCAACAAGACAACCTGTGACTGGGGATGATGAGGATTCCAGACTGGCCCAGAAAAGAGAGGGCTCTGGCAAGAGAAAGAGGCAAGAGGTGGGCTATTTCTGGAGAGCAGGGATTTTAGGGAAAATACTACCACATGAAAATGAATTTGTATGCACACTGCCTTCTCTTTGAGGGCAAGTAGCCCAAGGGTGTTGGCCACTCCTGATCTAAAGTCCTTAGATAACTAAGCACTTAAAACTAGAGAAGTACAAAATTCATAAAAATGCACTACTCCATAAAAAGGCACTACCAAGGCAGTGAAGATTGCCGGGAATGCTTTGGAAGGCAACTTGGCAAGATGCATCAGGAGCTCTAAAAATGTTTACTTGTTGTTGTTGTTGTTTTTTTTTTTTTTTTTTGAGAGAGAGAGAGAGAGAAAGAGAGAATTGGGGAGAGATGAGAAGTATCAACTCTTAGTTGTGGCACTATAGTTGTTTGTTGATTGCTTCTCATACATACCTTGACTGGGAGGCTCCAGCTGAGCCAGTGACGCCTTGCTCAAGCCAGCAACCTTGGGCTCAAGCTAGCGACCCTGGGCTCATACTGATGATCCTGTGCTCAAGCCAGGAGGCTGCACTCAAGCCAGATAAGCCCGTGTTCAAACTGGTAACCTTGGAGTTTCGAACCTGAGACCTCTGTGACCCAGGTTGATGCTTTATCTACTGCACCACCACTGGTCAGGCAAAATGTTTACATTTTTTTGACGCAGAAATTCTACTTGCAAGGATAAGTAAGTAGGAAATAATCCCAAATAAGGAAAAAGGTCATAAGCACAAAAATGTTTATTGCACTTTGTTCTTATTATAATAGGGAAACATCGGAACTAAATTATTCAATGATAGGGTAACTACTTAAATCATGCTATATTCCCTTGACAAAATATGCAGTCATGAACATTTTAATTGTGGAGATTATAGCAACATAGGAACACAATTATGTGAAATTTTATGTACTAAAATGATTGCAATACCCTAAAAATACATAATGGTGTAATCAAGAGAAAATAAAAGGAAAATAGCTAGATAAAGTGGTGGAATTATTGGTGATTTTAACAACATTCCACCTAATGTGATGATATTATATTCTTTGTAATATATAAAATAAATGCATACGATGCAAATACTCTGAGAATGGTTAAGAAATGGGGTTGAGAGGTTATATTTCAGCTAGGTTTTATTTTACATATCTTTGGTCTCCTAAGAGATACTTTTTTTTACATTTTTACAAATATGAGAAAATTGAAGCTGATTGAAGATGAATGGAAGGTGGAGGAGGTTAGATAGATGTTCAGTGTGGTTTATAATTTTTCCAGCCTCAGGGAAATTAGGAGCTCGGGGATTAGAAAGTTTATTTTATTCACCTGAGATGATGGGGACCAGTTCTCTCCTTGGCTTATTTTCTTTTGGTGCTTCCCTGGCAGAGAATTGAGGAATAAACTATTGGCTGTACCAAATGAGTTTCCACATAGCTGTACATCTCTGAGGGACCTAGGGAGTCTCCTTTGAGAATGGGTGACATATTGCTGGGCATCACTTCAATACTTGGGGAGATGGAGTGTGGCTAAGAAGTCCACCTGTGGATTCTCAAATCCATGATCCTTGAAGATAGGCAATGTGATATAAGTATCTTGAATTGCCTAGACCAGAGGTTTATGGAGTATCAATTGTGCGTCCAAGAAAATAAAGGAAAAGAAGCACATGCCTAGGTTAGCTGAGGAGGTGATGATAAAGAGAAATGGTGAAAATCTGGGTAGGCAGAAAATAATCGTGAGGCGAGGGAGGACATCGAGAGTTTACAGGAAGTTATGGCTGCGGTCCAGAGGCGGATTAAGATCAGTTGAGGCCCTGGGCGCAGAAGAATATATTGGGCCCCTTAAAAAAAAAGATAGAAAGCCTGACCAGGCGGTGGCACAGTGGATAGAGCATCAGACTCGAATGTGGAGGACCCAGGTTCGAGACCCCAAGGTCACCAGCTTGAGCGCAGGCTCATCTGGCTTGAACAAAGGGCTCACCAGCTTGGACCCAAAGTCGCTGGCTCGAGCAGGGGGTTACTCAGTCTGCTGAAGGCCCACGATCAAGGCACAGATGAGAAAGCAGTCAATGAACAACTAAGGTGCTGCAATGAAAAACTGATGATTGATGCTTCTCATCCCTCTTCGTTCCTATCTGTCTGTCTCTATCTATCCCTCTCTTTGACTCTCTCTCTCTGTCCCTGTAAAAATAAATAAATAAAATAAAATAAAAAGACAGAGACAAGGAAAATAAAAATTCATGTTAACCATATTTTTAAATAAATAAAAAATGTTATGTACTATTAATGTTAAAATTGCACATATGAAACCGAACTTGGTGTCATTAGAAAAAAGTGTAAAGTTGGGGTTTTGCTGAGCCCTTCAGAAGTTGGGCCCCCAGGCACGCGCCCGGTGTGCCCACCATTAAATCTGCCTCTGCTGGTGTTAAAGTTTCCACATGATAACACATTCCAGGATGTGACTCTTGAAGTATGTGACTATTATAGACTAAATTGTGTCCTCTCCACCCTCAAATCCTAACCCCAGTGTGACTGTATTTGGAGATAGGATCTTTATGGAGGTCATAAGATGGGGCCTGCTTACTCTAACAGGACTGGAGTCCTGATATGGAGAGGAAGAGACACCAAAGAGCTCCCCCGCCTCTCTCTCTGTCTCCACATGCACACGGAGGAAAGGCCATATGAAGACACAGTGAGAAGAAGGTGGCTGTCCATAAGCGAGCTTGTACCAGAAACTGAATTTGCCAGCACCTTGATCGTAGACTTCCAGCTCCAGAACTGTGAAAACATAAATTTTTTAAGTCACACAGTCTGTGATATTTTGTAATGCAGCCCGAGTAGACTAATGAAGCACCTACATCAGAATGAGGTGAGAAATCTATCTAAGTAGCTAAGATGGTCAAACTGTAAGGCTAATGTGTGGGATGGTTCATCCATATGGATGATAAAAACTCCCATGAGGATGACTAGAAAATGAATAGGAATGTGCTAAACTTACTTGGTACGTACAAGCCAGAAATCTTCTAAGCACCTTACGTGCATGAAGGAATTTCCCAGAGACAAGTTGCCTTGCTATCTCTTTCTAGAGTAGAGCATCTGCCTGTTGGTTCAGTCTGCCTGAAACTCAACAGATGGCACATAGTTCCCAGCTGGCAAACACTTCAGTGGGAATTGGCAGAGAAAACTCATCAACTGGGAAGACATATTTGACATTTAAATAGGATAATTTGCTTTGAAGGACCCAAATCATCCATAATGGAATCATTCCCCTCCTTGTGGTAAAAGTCAGAACAACGGAGACTCTTCTCAGCTACTCTCAGTCCTCAGGGGCTTTTTTTCGGGAATGCAGAAGATTATTGTGACTGTTAGTAAGACGGATCCGATTTTTTTTTTTTTTTTTTGAGAATTCTGAGGTTGTGGTGAGAACATGTTTGTCAGCTGAAGTATTTATTCATTAGACATTCCTCCAGATCCCAGACACTGTTCAAGCAAGTTTGGCTGCAACAGAATCCCTGGCTGACAGTGCATTCAATGATGAAGCCCTTTAATTATCTCACAGAACCAGAAGTCTGAGCATAGGCAGTGCCAGGGTCAGTGCAGCTGTGGAGCCGGCCAGCGGGAGCACGGGATCTTCCTACCTCCCTTCTTTGCTACCTTCAGTGAGTCTGCTCCTCTCTTCTCATGGTCTCAAAATGGCTTCCACAGCTCCATTATTGGGTGCTATGAACTGCGTATTTGTATCCCACCAAAATTCACATATTGATTCTTAATCCCCAATGTGATGGTAATAGGTGTTAGGGCCTCTGCAGAGTAATTAGGTCATGAGAGTGAAGCCCTCATGAGTGGGATTAGTGCCCTTCTAAGAAGGGACAGGAGACAGATCCCTCCTCTCTCTCGGCCGTGAGAGGACACAGCAAGAAGGCAGCCATCTGCAAACCAGGAAGAGAGTTCTCACCAAGAAATGGATTAACTGGCTCTTCAATCTTGGACTTTCCACCCTTCAGAACTGTGAAAATATATTTTGTTGTATAAGCCACCCAGCTTATGGTATATTTGTTATGGCAGCTCATGCAAGACTAAGACATATGATAAGATCCTGAGGAGGAAGGAAAAGATCAGAATTGGGTTTTTTTTAACTTTTTTTAGATTTTATTTATTCATTATTAGAGAGAGAGAGAGAGAGAAAAGAGATAGAGAGAATAGGGGAGGTGCAGAAAGCATCAACTCCCATATGTGCCTTGACCAGGCAAGCCCAGGGTTTTGAACCCGTGACCTCAGCATTCCAGGTCGACGGTTTATCCACTGTGCCACCACAGGTCAGGCGACAGAATTGTTGTTTTTATTAAGAGGGAGATCTTTCCAGAAGACCAGATCTGGGTCACATGGCAATCTGTAGACCAATTACTGGAAATGGAGAATAAGGTTACTGTTGGGCAGATGGGATGTATTATGCTCACTTTGTTGGAGATGGTTCTGCCCACATGCAAGTTTTAAGAGTAAGCTTTTCCCCACACCTTTGACTGATTGGATGAGGTAGGGTGGTGCACTCTCATGAGATATACTCCCAGTATGTCTCAGATAAGTGACCTTGTATCAGAGACTTCCTTGTTTGTAGTTTGGATTAAGGATTTTGAATCTACACTATAAAGTGGGGCAGACCGGGAGCTTGCTCTCTCGGTTCCTGAGGTTAGTTAGCATTAGAGAGGGGAGTAGATTAAGGTCATGTGAAGGAGAAGAGGGGCAGCCAAGTTGGCGGAGTGCTGGGGAGGAAGCCAGTTTGTGCAGAGTTTGTGCAGAGAAGAGATGGGAAACAGAGGTGAATAAGTCTGGTGAGCTAGAAACCTTTGATGCTAGAAAAGTCGGATAAGTCAGTAGCTTTGTGAGCACTGAATGAGTGGGTTTTGGAGCCCAGTGTGTGTTTTTGCTTGCCTGCCGGGTACAAGCTAGGATTAAAGCTGATGGCTCACCAGTTCTTGGCTCCGTTGTTTCATTACCAACTGTCTGAATCTAATGCAAACCTGCATGGGCCAGGCAGCTGTGATAATGGCCCTGAATACTGGCTTTACAATAGGCTCTGTGTTTTACCTCCTGCCTCCATTAGTAATGGGCTACTGTGGTAACAGGCTCCCATTTGGTCAACTTGAAGGTTAAGTACAGGTCATTACGTACTGAGGAAGCATGGAAAAGGGGCAATTTTGAGCCCTGTGGATACATTTTGCCCTAACAGGAATGGACACAGTGAGGAAGAGGGGCAGGCCCCCTCTTCCCTGACGAGGAAGAAACAAAAAGAATACAAGGGAAAGGAGCAAGCAGGAATAACCAACTCAGCCAGTGATAAATTAACTATATCTCATAGTTACAATACAAAACAAGAATAGCAGGATCTGTATGTAACTATGGCCAGTGATCTGGAAACTCCTTCCCCCTTGCTGACCCCATTGAAACTTTCCCTCCCATCTCCTTGAGTCCTCGGAAACCTTAAACAAAGAAATCATATGCCCATTGCTTAGATACTGTAAAGATTCTAAAAATTGCTTAGATACTGTATATAACCTGTAAGAAAATCAACTTTGGGGAGCCCATGTTTTGGAGCTACAATCCCATGTGCTCCATCAGCTTTAATAAATCCTACTTCCTTCAAGTTGTCTGGGCGTTTTTGCCCTCCTTTGATTCCTGCTGTTGGGCAGATAAAATATATTATGCTCACTTTGTTAAAGATGGCACTGCCCATGGGGAAGCCCATTGCCCAGGTGATATTGGTTGCCCTTATGCTTGGGATTGGTGTAATTATATTATTGTGTGTGGGGGACAGGCTGTAAGCAGGCAGGGTTGTTATAACTCAAGGCTTAGTTTTAAGACTAAGCTTTTCCCCACAGCCTTGACTGATTGGATGATGTGGGGTGGTGCGATCTCATAAGGAATCCTCCCATTATGCCTCGATGAGTGACTTTGTATCAGACTTTCTTGTTTGTATAATTAGATTAAAGGTTTTGATTCTACACTATAAAGTGAGGCAGACCGGGAGCTTGCTCTCTCGGTTGCTGAGGTTAGTATTAGAGAGGAAAGCAGATTAAGGCCACATGGAGGAGAGGAGAAGCAGCCAAGATGGTGAAGTGCTGAGGGAGAAGCCAGTTTGAGCAGAGTTTGTGCTGGAGAAGATTGGGAACAGAGGTGAATAAGACTGGTGAGATAGAAACCTTTGATTCTAGGAAACTCGGATAAATCAGTAGCTTTGTGATCACTGAATGAATGGTTTTTGGAGCCCAGTGTGTGTTTTTGCTTGCCCACCGGGTGCAAGCTAGAATTAAATCTGACAGCTCACCAGTTCTTGGCTCTGTTGTTTCATTACCGACTGTCCGAATCTAATGCGAACCTGCACTGGCCAGGTGGCTGTGATGGTGGCCTTGGCCACTGGCTTTACCCCTGCAAAAACCCTGTGAACAGAATTGAAATTCAATCACTAAGGAAAGAGTAGAGTAGCCAGGGAGAAGGAAAGGGCCACTATCACCATTTGCCATATCCAGGCACATATGATATGTCAATAAACATGATAGACATAGTTTCTGTCCTCATGGAACTTACAATTTAGTGACAGAAATAGGCAGAAAACAGCCATTAAATATAAGATCTGAAATTGCTATGAATGAAAAACTGAATTTTATAAGACAAAACTTCATTGAGATTAGACAGTAAGGTAACCTCCATCATCTATTACATTCATCTTTTATTGTGTGGCAGCAGGGTAGTTTGCCAAACCACGTGTTTCAGGCAAGGTCCTCTGGTTTGAATTCAGTGTGGTAGGCAGAACCACATACCTCACCCAAAGATGTTCATGCCCTAGTTTCTAGAACCTGTGAAATGTTATTTTACATTACAAAAGGGATTTGCAAATATTAAATTAAGGATCTTCAGATGGGGAAATTATCCTGGATTATCCAGATGGGCCCAATATAAATACAAAGGTTCTTATAAGAGAAAGGGAGAAAAGGAGATGTGATAACAGGTCAGAGTGATGTGCCTACAATCAAAGGAATGTGAGCAGCCTCTAGAAGCTGGAAAAAGCCATGAACAGGAAGATTCTGTCCTAAAGCTTCCAGAAGGAATGCGGTTCTGCTGACACTTTAACTTTTAACACCATTTCAGACTTCTGACCTCCAAAACTGTAATATAAGTTGGTATTGTGTTAAGTCAGTAACTTTGTGGTAATTTGCCATAGCAGCAATAGAAAACTAACATGTACCTCCAATTTGTCCCAGTTCAAACTCTTCACACCTGTGTCTAACTATAAATACCTGCAGATGAAATCCAGAGAAAACATATCACCTGAGAATTCAGAAGAATGAGGTCACATCAATTATTTTGAACAGCTTTTATCTAATGGTAGCTGACATAAAAGGCTATACTTTTCTCTATAAGCTGATTTTCTAAGTGTTGGGCAGATAAAATATATTATGCTCACTTTGTTAAAGATGGCGCTGCCCACATGGAAGTTCGTTGATATTAATGTGTGTTCGGGGACAGGCTGTGGGCAGGCTGGGTCGTTACAGCCTAAGGCTTAGTTTTAAGAGTAAGCTTTTCCCCACACCCTTGACTGATTGGATGGTGTAGGGTGGTGTGCTCTCCTGAGGAATCCCATTATGCCTCAGATGGGTGACTTTGTATCAGAGACTTCCTTGTTTGTAAATTGGATTAAGGGTTTGGATTTTTACAATATAAAGTGGGACAGACCAGTAGCTTGCTCTCTCTTGGTTCCTGAGGTAGAAGAGAGGAGAGCAGATTAAGGCCACGTGGAGGCCAGGAGAAGCAGCCAAGATGGCAGAGTGCTGAGGGAGAAGCCAGTTTGTGCAGAGTTTGTGCTGGAGGAGATGGGGAACAGAGGTGAATAAGTCTGGTGATCTAGAAACCTTCTAGGAAAGTCGGATAAGTCAGTAGCTTTGTGAGCACTGAATGAGTGGGTTTTGGAGCCCAGTGTGTGTTTTTGCTTGCCTGCCGAGTGCAAGCTAGAATTAAAGCTGATGGCTCACCAGTTCTTGGCTCCATTGTTTCATTTCTGACTGTCCGAATCTAATGCAAACCTGCACGGGTCAGGCGGCTGTGATGGTGGCCGCGACTACTGGCTTTACACTAAGTGTCCATCATTAGGTATACATAATAGAGAAAACACTTCTTTTATTTTTTTATTTTAAGTTATTGATTTTAGAGAGACAAGAAGAGAGAGAAAGACAGGAACACCAATCTGTTCCTGTATGTGCCTCTAAAGCCAGTAGCCGGGGTCAGGACCACAGCCGCCTAGCCCATGCAGGTTCGCATTGGATTCGAACAGTCGGTAATGAAACAATGGAGACAAGAACTGGTGAGCCATCAGCTTTAATTCTAGCTTGCACCCAGCGGGCAAGCAAAAACACACACTGGGCTCCAAAACCCACACATTCAGTGCTCAGAAAGCTACTGACTTATCCGAGTTTCCTAGAATCAAAGGTTTCTAGCTCACCAGACTTATTCACCTCTGTTCCCCATCTCCTCCAGCACAAACTCTTTTTTTTGAATTTCTTTTTATTTTATTCATTTTAGAGAGGAGACACACACACAGAGAGAGAGAGAGAGAGAGAGAGAGAGAGAGAGAGAGAGAGAGAGAGAGAGGAGGAGCTGGAAGTATCAACTCCCATATGTGCCTTGACCAGACCAGTGCAGGGTTTTGAACTGGCGACCTCAGTGTTCCCAGGTCGATGCTTTTATCCACTGCGCCACCACAGGTCAGGTTCCAGCACAAACTCTTAACAAACTGGCTTCTCCCTCAGCACTGTGCCATCTTGGCTGCTTCTCCTGGCCTTCACGTGGCCTTAATCTGCTCTCCTCTCTAATACTAATCCCAGGAACCGAGAGAGAGAGAGATCAAGCTACTGGTCTCTCCCACTTTATACCGTAGAATCAAAACCTTTAATCCAATTATACAAACAAGGAAGTCTCTGTATAATGGGATTCCTCAGGAGAGTGCACCACCCTACATCATCCAATCAGTCAAGGGTGTGGAGAAGAACTTAGTCTTAAAACCCAGCCTTAGGCCATAACGACCTGGCCTGCTTACATTACAACCTTTCCCCCACACCCATCCCAAGCATAAGGGCAAATAATATCACCTGGGTGACGGGCTTCCATGTGGGCAGCGCCATCTTTAACAAAGTGAGCATATTATATTTTATCTGCCCAACAGTGCCCTGTCCAGGAATTGAACTGGTAACCTCTATGCTTCGGGATGATGCTCTAACTAACCAAACTATTCAGCCAGGGCAAGGGCATGATTTAAGATAATAAAGTTCCTCTTAGAGAGACATAGGCATCTAAGAATTTTTCCAGCAATTCTGTCAAGCTGACACTAGTGTGGGACATGCTCTGTGCAGAAGTCTCACTGCAGCTCTTTTGTGAAGGCTTCAGGTCAGCCTGAAGCCTTTCCTTGCATGCTGACGTGAAAATCGGGGGGGGGGGGGGGGGGGGATGCCAAGAAGGTCTTTGTAGAACTCAAGAAGATAATCAAATGAGAAAACGTCAGCCAACTCACATCTTTTGGGTGGAGAAACTATAATAACACAAGCCTAAAAGATGGTAAAATCAGCAAAAATGAAACATTTAAATAAAAAATTTTAAATAAGCTGCTAATACAAAGAAGTACAAAATTCCAATGAGCAAACACTCTGTAAAGGGCCCAATAGGTCACTTTATGGGATTTAAATAGCGAGCAAAAGCTTTTATCTCCTCTCCATCTCTTCCTGCCCAACTTTGTGTCACTGCCTGGCAAGGGCTCTCAACATCTTTTACCTTGATGAACTAGCTTGATAACTCCTCTTTCGGCCCCATCACTTTCCAGTCCACTTTCCACTGCTGCCAGGGGGGATATTTATTTATTTATTATTTTTATTTATTCATTTTAGTGAGAGAGGAACAGAGAGAGAGAGAGAGACAGGAACCTCAAACTGTCCCCGTATGTGCCCTGACCAGCCGTTCAACGGGCGACCTCTGTACTTTGGGACAATGCTCTAACCAAAGAGCTATCCTGCCAGGGCCCCAGAGGGGATTTTTAAAACATTGATCTTATCAAATTACTTTCCTACTAAAAGCAATTTGCTGACTCCCCACACCAGTTAGGAAATTTTTTTTATAAACACACACACAGTGGCTACATCCTTAGGAAGGTGCTCAGTCTGGGATAAAGCACTTAGTCTAATGCTTCTTCCCCCAGTTGTCCAATTTTTAAATATGCAGATGCCTAGGCCCAACCCTGTGTCAAAGTATTAGAATCTCAGAGGTAGGGAATTGTTGGGCAGATAAAATATATTATGCTCACTTTGTTAAAGATGGCGCTGCCCACATGGAAGTTCGTTGATATTAATGTGTGTTCTGGAGCAGGCTGTGGGCAGGCCGGGTCATTATAGCCTAAGGCTTAGTTTAAGAGTAAGCTCTTCCCCACACCCTTGACTGATTGGATGATGTAGGGTGGTGCACTCTCCTGAGGAATCCCATTATACAGAGACTTCCTTGTTTGTATAATTGGATTAAAGGTTTTGATTCTACGGTATAAAGTGGGAGAGACCAGTAGCTTGAGTTCTCTATCGCTCTTGGTTCCTGAGGTTAGTATTAGAAGAGAGGAGAGCAGAGTAAGACCACGTGGAGAGGAGAAGCAGCCAAGATGGCAGAGTGCTGAGGAAGAGTTTGTGCAGGAGGAGATGGGAAACAGAGGGAAATAAGTCTGGTGAGCTGGAAAGCTTTGATGCTAGGAAACTTGGATAAGTCAGTAGCTTTGTGAGCACTGAATGAGTGGGTTTTGGAGCACAGTGTGTGTTTTTGCTTGCCCGCCGGGTGCAAGCTAGAATTAAAGCTGATGGCTCACCAGTTCTTGGCTCCTGTGTTTCATTACCGACTGTTTGAATCCAATGCGAACCTGCACAGATCAGGCTGCTGTGATGGTGGCTGTGACTACTGGCTTTACAGGAATCTAAAATGCGGGTCCACCCTGTACACCTGTATACAAAACAGATGCAACCCTTTGGCATGGCCCTGCAGATATGTGTGGCTTTTAAAAACTCTGTGTAAAGCCTGTAGCTATGCCAAGCCCCTTCCCAAGCATGAAGATAATTAGCTGTATCACCTGGCAATGGCCATTCATATAGGCAGTGCCATTTTTAACAATAAAAGTGAGCAAAACCAGAAATACAGATTTATTTTTACACAAAATTAGATTGTTATTATGAGATTTAAAATAATGAAAAAATATTAAATAATATCTGAAAAAAAATAATAAAACTATTAAGATATTTCCATGTTGCTTCTTTTTTTAAAAAATATATTTTATTATTATTAATTCTAATGGGGTGACACCAATAAATCAGGGTACATATGTACAATAAAAACATCTCCAGGTTATCTTATCATTCAATTGTGCTGCATACCCGTCACCAAAAGTCAAATTGTCCTCTGTCACCTTCAATCTGGTTTTCCCTGTGTCCTTCCCTCCTCCCTATCCCACCCTTCCCTCCCTCCCCCCATCCAGTAACCACCACTCTCTTGTCCATGTCTCATAGTCTTGCTTTTATGTCCCACCTATGTATGAAATCATGCTGTTCTCAGTTTTTCTTTTTTTCTGATTTACTTATTTCACTCCGTATAATGTTATCAAGGTACATCCATTTTGTTATAAATGATCCGATGTCATCATTTCTTATGGCTGAGTAGTATTCCATAGTATATATGTACCAAAGCTTTTTAATCCACTCGTCTTCTGACGGAAACTTGGGCTGGTTCCAGATCTTCGCTATTGTGAACAATCCTGCCACAAACATGGGGGCGCATTTCTTCTCTTCGAACAGTGCTATGGTGTTCTTAGGGTATATTCCTATAAGTGGGATAGCTGGGTCAAAAGGCAGTTAGATTTTTAATTTTCTGAGGAATCTCCAAACTGTTTTCCACAGTGGCTGCACCAGTCCGCAATCCCACCAGCAGTGTAGAAGGGTTCCCTTTTCTCCACATCCTCGCCAGCACTCGTTCACTGTTGTTTTGCTGATGAGTGCCATTCTGACTGGTGTGAGGTGATATCACATTGTGGTTTTAATTTGCATTTCTCTAATGATTAGTGATGTTGAGCATTTTTTCATATGCCTATTGGACATCTGTATGTCCTCTTTGGAGAAATTTCTATTAATTTCTTTTGCCCATTTTTTGATTGGATTGTTTGTCTTCCTGGTGTTGAGTTTTATAAGTTCTTTATAAATTTTAGTTATTAACCCCTTATCAGATGTGCTGTCGAATATGTTCTCCCATTGTGTGGTTTGTATTTTTATTCTGTTCTTATTGTCTTTAGCTGTGCAAAACCTTTTTAGTTTGATATAGTCCCATTTGTTTATCTTGCCTTTTATTTCATTTGCCCGTGGAGATAAATCGGCAAATATACTGCTGCTACAGATGTCGGAGAGCTTGCTGCCTATGTTTTCTTCTAAGATGCTTATGGTTTCACGGCTTACATTTAAGTCTTTTATCCATTTTGAGTTTGTTTTTGTGAATGGTGTAAGTTGATGATCTAGTTTCATTTTGTTGCAGGTAGATGTCCAATTTTCCCAACACCATTTGTTAAAGAGGCTGTCTTTACTCCATTGTTTGTTGTTTCCTCCTTTGTCAAATATCAGTTGTCCATAAAGCTGTGGGTTTATTTCTGGGACCTCTGTTCTGTTCCATTGATCTATGTGCCTGTTCTTATGCCAGTACCAGGCTGTCTTGAGTATAATGGCCTTATAGTAAACCTTGATATCTGGAAGAGTGATACCTCCTGCTTTAATTTTTCTTTTTTAAATTACTGAGGCTATTCGTGTTCTTTTTTGGTTCCATATAAATTTTTAAAATACGTGTTCTATATCTTTGAAGTATGTCATTGGTATTTTAATTGGTATTGCATTGAATTTATAAATTGCTTTGGGTAATATAGACATTTTAATGATGTTTATTCTTCCTAACCATGAGCACGGTATATGCTTCCACTTGTTTGTATCTTCCTTGATTTCTTTTATCAATGTTTTTTAATTTTCCGAGTACAAGTCCTTAACCTCCTTGGTTAAATTTACTCCTAGGTACTTTATTTCTTTGGCTGCAATAGTGAAGGGGATTGTTTCCTTAATTTCTTTTGCTGATATTTTATTGTTGGTATATAGAAATGCCTCTGATTTCTGAGTATTAATTTTATATCCTGCCACCTTGCTGAATTCATTTATAAGGTCCAGTAGTTTTTTGACTGATACTTTAAGGTTTTCAATATACAATATCATATCATCTGCAAATAGTGACAGTTTTACTTCTCCTTTTCCAATTTGGATGCCTTTCATTTCTTCTTCTTGTCTGATTGCTATAGCTAGGACTTCCAGAAATATGTTGAATAAGAGTAGTGAAAGGAGACACCCCTGCCTGGTTCGTGATCTTAAGGGGATTGCTTTTCATTTTTGTCCATTTAGTATGATGTTTTCTGTGGGTTTGTCGTAGATGGCCTTTATCATGCTAAGGAATGATCCCTGTATTCCCACTTTACTGAGAGTTTTGAGCATGAATGGGTGCTGGATTTTATCAAATGCCTTTTCTGCATCTATTGAAATTATCATGTGATTTTTGTCCTTCCTTTTGTTTATGTGATGAATCACATTGATTGATTTTCGAATATTGAACCAGCCTTGCCTCTCCAGAATAAATCCCACTTGATCATGGTGTATTATTATTTTCCTATATTGCTGGATCTGGTTGGCTAATATTTTGTTGAGAATTTTAGCGTCTAAATTCATCAGGGATATAGGCCTATAATATTCTTTCTTTGTGTTGTCTTTACCCGGTTTGGGGATCACAATTATGCTGGCCTCATAAAAGGAGTTTGGAAGTCTTTCTTCCTCTTGAATTTTTTGAAATAGCTTGAGGAGGATAGGAGTTAGTTTTTCTTTAAATTTTTGATAGAATTCACTTGTGAAGCCATCAGGCCCAGGACTTTTCTTTTTTGGGAGTTTTTTGATAACTATTTCAATCTCATTTTTTGTAATTGGTCTGTTTAGGTGTTCTGATTCTTCCAGATTGATTTTTGGAAGGTTATATGATTCAAGAAATTTGTCCATTTCACCAAGATTGTCTAATTTTTTGGCATATAGTTCTTCATAGTATTTTCTTACAATGCTTTGTATTTCTGTTGTGTCAGTTGTTATTTCTCCACTGTCCTTTCTAATTTTCTTTATTTGAGTCTTCTCTCTTTCTTTCTTGGTGAGTCTAGTTAAAGGTTCATCAATCTTGTTTACCTTTTCAAAGAACCAGCTTCTGGTTTCATTGATCCTCTGTATTGTTTCCTTCGCCTCTATGTCATTTATTTCTGCTCTGATCTTTATTATTTCCTTCCTTCTACTTGTCTTGGGTTTTATTTGTTGTTGTTTTTCTAGTTCTTTTAGCTCAGGGTCAGGTTGCTTATTTGATCTTTTTCTAGCTTCTTATGATATGCTTGTAGTGCAATAAACTTCCCTCTCAGAACTGCTTTTGCTGTGTCTCATAAATTTTGAGTTGAGGTATGCTCATTATCATTTGTTTCTAGAAACTTTTTTATTTCTTCTTTGATCTCATTGTTGATCCATTCATTATTTAATATCATGCTATTTAGTTTCCAAGTGTTTGAGTATTTTTCAGTTTTTCTATTGTGGTTAATTTCTAGTTTCATGGCATTGTGATCAGAGAAAATGCTTGATATGATTTCAATCTTCTTAAATTTATTGAGACCGTTTTTGTGTCCTAACATGTGGTCTATCCTAGAAAATGTACCATGAGCGCTTGAGAAGAATGTATATTCTACTGCTTTAGGGTGAAAAGTTCTGAAGATATCTATTAAATCAAGTTGATCTAGTGTCTCCTTTAAGTCTGCTGTTTCTTTATTGATTTTCTTTCTTGAGGATCTATCCAGTGTTGTTAGTGGGGTATTGAAATCCCCTACTATGATAGTATTGCTGTTAATCTCGCCCTTTATATCCATCAAAGTCTGCTTTATGTATGTCGGGGCTTCTATATTTGGTGCATAGATATTTATAATAGTTATATCTTCCTGTTGAATTGTTCCCTTTATCATTATGTAGTGTCCTCTTTATCTCTTACTACAGCCTTAGTTTTAAAGTCCATTTTGTCAGATATAAGTACTGCTACCCCGGCTTTTTTTTCATGTCTATTTGCATGAAATTTTTTTTTCCATCCTTCTACCTTCAGTCTATGTTCATCTTTTGTTTTAAGGTGTGTCTCTTGTAGACAGCATATGTATGGGCCCTGTTTCTTTATCCATGCAGCTAACCTATATCTTTTGATTGGATCATTTAATCCATTTACATTTAAGGTTGTTATTGATATGTAGTTGTTTATTGCCATTTTATTCTTTAAAGCTGTATTCTTCTATTGCTCTATTCTTTCCTCCCTTTAAACTGTTCACAACAGACTCCTTAGTATCTCTTGCAGAATTGGTTTGGTTTTTATGAATTCCTTCAGGCTTTCTTTTTCTGGGAAGCTCTTTATTTCTCTCTCAATTTTAAACGTTAGCCTTGCTTGATAAAGTAGTCTTGGTTGTAGGTTCTTGTTCTGCATTACTTTGATTATATCTTGCCATTCCCTTCTGATCTCAAGTGTTTCTGTTGAGAAGTCCTATGTCATCCTTATGGGGGCTCCTTTATAGGTGATAGACTTTTTTTCCCTAGCAGCTTTAAAAAATTTTTTTTTTATCCATTAGCTTTGGTATTTTAACTATGATGTGTCTTGGTGTAGATCTTTTTGGGTTTCTCTTTTATGGAGTTCTGTGTGCTTCTTGAACGTGTGGAGTGTTTCCCAGCCTTAATTTAGGAAAGTTTTCTGCTATGATTTGATTGAACAAAGTTTCCATTTACTGTCCTCTCTTCTCTTCCTCAGGCAACCCTATGATGCGAATGTTGTTTCTCTTCAGGTTGTCACAGAGCTCCTTTAGAGTTTCCTCACAATTTTTTGAGTCTCTTTTTCTTTTTTATCTCGGCTTCTGTGCCTTTGTTTATTCTGTCCTCTAACTCGCTTATTTGATTCTCAGCGTGATTCATCCTGCTTTTAATTCCTTCCATTGTGGTCTTCAGTTCTGATACTGTATTTGTCATTTCTGTCTGATTCGTTTTTATTATTTCAATTTCGTTTTTTATACTTGTTATCTCTTTATTTAGGTGTTCATAATGACTATCCATTGTTGCTCTAATTTCTTTGAACACCCTAACTATCATTATTCTAAATTCTGCTTCTGGTAATTTGGTTATATCTGGTTCATTCAGGTCCTTCTCTGGGGATTTCTCTTGATTCATTTGGTTTGCATTTCTCTGCCTGCCCATTTTGTCTGTGTATAAGCAAGTTGTGGCCACTGGAGTTCAGTAGGTGTTGCCTTTGTGTTCTCTAGGTGTGGTCTGTCTGCAGGCCCAGCACCCTCTCTGCCGCTGCCTAGGGCGGTTGGGTATGGGCGTTGCCAGCGCCGGCCCACTGTGGCTTTTGCTGTGATTTCTGCCTCTCCTCCATGGGAGGGGCTGTCACTCAAGCCACAAGTCTCAGCACCAAGGGTAGACGTGAGCACCTTTGCTCAGCTGCGGACCCATCCTGTTTCCGGACTTCCGCCCAGAACCCGCAGTCAGAGCCTGCTCGCCACAGTTTCGCGGGTTGGGCGGGGCTTTTGACCTGGTCTCAGCTGTGAGCCTTTGCCCGTCTGGAGCTTTAGCTCCGCCCTCAAGGCCAGGGCCCTTCTGTGCAGGGTCGCAATCCAAGGTTTATTGGGCCAGGCGTGTTTGCTGGCTTCCGCTCAGCTGCGGACTTCCGCTCGTCCCAGACTCTACCCCGCCCCCGCGTTCGGAGCCCACTCGTGCACATAGGATGGCAAACCGCTGTTTCTCCGGCCGGGCGGGGATAGTAGCGTGGGCTCAGCAGCAAGCTTCCACTTGTCTCAGGGTCTACCCCGTCCCCGCGCTCAGAGCCCGCTCGTGCACGTAGAATGGCAAACCGCGGTTTCTCTGGCCGGGCGGGGCTGGTAGCATGAGCTCAGCTGCAAGCCCCTGCCCGTCCCTGGTCCTAGCCCCGTCCCCGTGGTCAGGGCCGGCTTGCGCAGGGTTGCAGAGCAGATCTCTGCCCTTTCCTGGCCTCCCCCTTTGTCCCCGCAGGTGGGATTACAGGCGGTCCGCAGCTTCCAGACTGCTTTCGTGTGTCCCCTCTGCCCCTGCTGGGCTAGACCGAGCTCACACCAGCTTGGCCTCCGCCCACGCCGACAGAACCGCGTTTCAGCGTCCTGCGCCACCATATCCTTCAGCAACCCTCAGCAGAGTAGGAAGGTACCTAATACTCCACACTGTAGGCCTGGGAGCTCCCTCATTTGTTTCATAGCTCAAAACTGTCCAAACGCCTCTTCTAGGCTCTGGGACTGAAGGCTGGGGCTTGGTTCCTGGGACCCAGGTCCCTCCCTCTCCGCCAAACTCTCCTCCCGCCACGCGGGTCTCTCCGGGCTGCCGTTTGGTCCGGGGAGCTGGGCAGCCCTCTTTGCGTTTTCGCTATTCCTACCAGTCTCAGTGTGGCTTCTTCTGTGTTCCTTGGTTGAAGAGTCCACTTAGTTTAGTTCAAAATTGGTTTATCCAGATGATGGTTCTTAAAATTGAGTTATAATCCACTTTGGTTCTGGGAGTTGGAAGTTGGTACGTCCGCCTACTCCGTCGCCATCTTGCTCATCTCCATATTGCTTCTTGATTGGCATCCTCACTTGCAATCTTTTTCACCAATCTTACCCATGCTCTCAGCCGGCCGTGACTGCCGCATTGCCTTCGCCACTGCCTCCTTTTGGAGTGCAGGAGGTCCCCTCCAGAAATACAGATTTTACAAACTTATTTGCCCAACACTCCAATGTAAGCATTTCTCCTACATGGCCGGGGGTCAGCCTCTACCTTAGACTTGTTCTTTAGTTTAATCCACAAAGTTAAACTTCAAGTGAAAAGGTGTATTAGATCCTTCCCTTACTAGCTGAGAAATCTCAAATAAATTAGTTGCTGTCTCTGTGCATTACTTTCTCATCCTCAAAGTGGGATAAGGAGAGTACATATTTCTTATGCTTAAGAGGATCAAATAAGATGGTATCTATATGGAATTTAGATTAAGTTCTGACATGCAGTAAGCATTCAATAGGTGTTAAGTTCTGATATTATTACCTTGAATCTGTAAGTAAAAAGTAAAGAGATTTTATTCAATTATTTTTTTAAAGAAACCTTTTATTGAGAGAAAAAAAACCACGTTCCCTTCTATTTCCCATTCATTGAGAGTCTTTAAAACACAAATTGTGTTGAATTTTGTCAAATACTTTCTCTGCATTTACCAAAAGGATCATTTATTTTTTTCTTTTACTGTTAATGTGATTATTGCATTGAATTTTAAAATAAATATTAAATCAAACTTGCATCATGACCTACTTGGTCATATGTTATTCTTTTTTAATGCTGTTTGATTTAATATGCAAATTGTCAAGAATTTTTGCGGCTATGTTCAGAGAGACATTAATCTGTAGGGTATTTTTTTCTTGTAATATCTGTCTGGTTCTGCTATAAGAGTAATGCTGGCCTCATAAAATGAGTTGGAAAATATTCGTTCTTTCAAGTTCTGAGTTTATATACAATCAGTATTATTTCTTCCTTAAATATTTGTTAGAAATCATCAGTGAAAACATTTGGACCATAAGTTTTCCTTTATGGAAATGTTTGTAGTTATATATTCAATTTTTTAATGCAATATTGGTGATTTTATTCTATTGGAAATAAAAATTGCAGCATCTGTGAAGATACAGCACAGTCCTGACTTCACTCTGCCCTGTAGGAAGCACGGTGACACAGAGCCCAGGTCCCAGGGAAGTCACACTGCTCACTGAAACCCAGGGCCTCTGCTTAGATTTCAGCTGAGCTAAGGAGAGACCACATCAGGTGAGAACTGGAATGCAACGTTCCTACCAGCTTGGCTCATATGAGAGAAAACTGAGCCAGGAAGCTGAAATTAGGTCCACTGGGCCCCAGCTGGGGCCACAGGTGCAACTGAGCACTCTGAATCTGCCACAACTCTAGGAGGCCCCATTTGCATTACAGATATTACAATTTGCATATTTGTTACAAAAGTTTTCCAGCAAATGTTCAGGAAAGTATCTTGAGGAAGTTGTGCCGGCCTCAACTGACCACTGATGCCTACGGCAGCCTTGAGAGGCTCCTGTGACTAAGACTGCAAATAGTGTCAACCAACTCACACAGTCCTTCTACATACATAGACATATCGTGTGCTTCCTATGTGTCACATATTGTTCTAGGAGTTTGTGGTTTTTTCCTAGTGCATGTTCTTAAGGGGATCATTTCAACTCAAAGTAAACAGGGATATTACTGAGTCAAGAGCATGGTTATGCTTCCCCCGCCCCCGGCCCCACCCAACCTTGGGCCTCCAGACCCCTAACCCTAGGGCTACATAATCCTTCTCTGTTTTAAGGAGTCAGTCAAAGAACCCTTCAGGGAATAATTATCCACAAAAATAACATCAAAATGGTGTGAAAGTTAGCCCTGGCCGAATAGCTCAGTTGGTTGGAGCATCGTCCAGAAGTTCAGAGGTTGCCAATTCGATCTCTGGTCAGGGTACATACAGGAACACATTAATGTTTCTGTCTCTCTCTTCCTGCCTCTCTCTAAAAAAAAAAAAAAAAAAAAAAAAAGTTATGAAAGTCAGCCACTAATTGCAGTATGTACATCTTTTTCAAGTACACATGGAACATTTCCAAATATTGAAAACACACTGGGCCACAAAATAAGACCCAATCAATTGCAAATGTTTGAAATCAGATAAAATATTAGAATATATCCTCTAGCCATAATGGAATTATTCTAGGCAGAAAAAAATTAATATTTTCTAATTAGACAAATCCCAAAGTAAGCAATAGATTTCTTAAAGAAGAAAGAACTCCTGTATCAAAGAAGAAACCACAATGGAAATTCCAAATGGAATCAGAATTAGAGCATTACATATCAAAATGTTTAGAATTTAGCCAAGTACTACTGAAGAACTGTGGAGCTTTAAATACTTGCTTTAGGAGAGAAAGGCTGAAAATCAATTATGTAAGCATATATTTCAAAATATCTCCAGTTATTTGAAAAAAATCAGCAAGTCAAAATATATTCAAGGCACTTTCTGCCTGGTACATACTGAGCCCAGCAGGTTCTTAGATAAAGCAGCTTCGTTACAACATTACTGAGAAAAACCATCAATTCCTAGATGGATCTCCCTTGGTGTGGAGTTGGCACGTTCCTTTCATGTCTGCATGGGTTTTCTCTGGGGACTCGGTTTCCTCCCACTTCTCGAGAGGTAAACTGTCCCACTTGGAGTGAGTGTGGGTATGTGAGTGAGTGGCCCTGAGATGGAAGGACATCCTGTCCAGAGGTGGTTCCCACCTTGCTCCCTGAGCTGCTGGGACAGGCTCCAGGCACCTGCCACACTGAACTGGAATCAGCGAGTTAGAAAAAAATTATCTTACTTTTTTTAATTGATCTTTCTTACAGTATGTATAGTTTACTTTTATTTCGATGTTTAACATTAAAAAGTGTTTAGGGCCTTTACTTAGAAGTTTGGTGATGTTTTTGTGACCAGAAATATATCTTAGGAACTAAACTATTGTGTAGACCAATTAGCCTTTAGTAAAATTGGTTTTGTTGTACATTGTTTCTCTTTAATTTGCAGTTTCCAAGAACCTATCAATGGCGCTAAGGATTTTATAAGTGTTAGATATTATAATTATCACCTAGCTTGTGCGGGGGGAGTAAAGGTGTTATATATGCTATGTAATTTACAACAACTTCCCAGATACTCTGCATTAGAATTTGAGTTTGAAGCCCCATATATAATAATAACAATTCTATTTTTTCCCATAAAATGAATTAAAGAGCAATGGTTAAGATGGACAGCTTCTGCAGCTAAGCTGCCTGGGCTGGACTCCAGGATCCATGGCTGACAAATCATGACTGTTTTTGTTACCTAATGCTGTATAACAAATGATCCCAACACTCACAGCTTCGAACAAAACCATGTTACTGCACACAATTTTGTGGGTTGGGAACTCAGGCAGAGCTCAGCAAGCACGTCCCTGCTTCATGTGTCCTTAGCAAGGTTCCAGCATGTGGCTTCATTCAGTTGGTGACTGGGCTAGGCTGACAAATCCAGGGTGGCCTCACCCACAGACAAGGCCTTAGTATGGCCGGTACACTGTGGTTCTTCTCCACATGGCCTCTTTTCATATAGTTCCTGTTGCCATATGGCCTCTGACTCCAACAGAATAGCCTGGACATCTTTACATGGGAGTCAGGGTATGATAAGAGTAAAAGCAGACTCTGCAAGGCCTCTTACAGCCTCCACCTGAAGTGGTACTGCATCACTTTTACTGCATTCTATTAGTCCAAGCAGGTCACAGACCATTCTTGTTCAGGGAGAAGTGAAATAGACTTTACTTTTTGAGGAAGTGACAGAGTCACACTGAAAACTGGGAGAAGGCCCTGACTGGTTGGCTAAGTGGATAGAGAGCCAGCCTAGTGTATGGACATCTCGATTCCTGGTCAGGGCACACAAGAAAAGCAACCATCTGCTTCTCTCTCCCTTCCTCTCCCCCTCCTACAACCAGTGGCTCATTTGGTCTGACTGTCAGCCTCAGGCACTAAAAATACCTCAGTTGATTTGAGCATTGGCCCCATACAGGGGTTTCTGTGTGAATCCCAAATTGGGGCACATGCAGGAGTCTGTCTCACTATCACCCCTACTCGAAAGAAAGAAAGAAAGAAAGAAAGAAAGAAAGAAAGAAAGAAAGAAAGAAAGAAAGAAAGAAAGAAAGAGAGAAAGAAAGAATTCAAGATGACAGCAGAGTAGGTGGATGTTCCAGCTGCCACCTCTCAGGACCAATTTGGATTACAATTTAAGAACAATCATCTTGAAAAACCAACTTTGGACTAAACAAAGAGGAGTCTATAACCAAGGATCACAGAAGAAGCCACACTGGGACTTTTAGGAAGGAAAGAGACATGGAAAGGACTGCCCCACTCCCAAGAGAGATTCTCACTGTGGGAAGTTCACCATGAGAGGGGAGAAATTTAAGCCCAGGGCGGGATCTCCCGCCTAGAGCCCCAGAGCCTAGAAAAGGTGTCCACACAGCATTTGGCAGTGAAAAAAGCCTAGATTCCTGTCTGTGAGAAAGAGATGGAGTACTCAGAGACATAGGATCTGTCTTAAACGGCCAGCACAGAAAATCTTGTTAACAGCAACTTACCCGGTGCTCCAGTGGAGGAGGCGCTGAGAGTACTGGAATCACATGAGAATAGGGTAAAGCTGGAGGCCCAGGGAGAGACACTGTAGGGCAGTGGTGCCCACACTTTTTCAGCTTGCGAGCTACTTATAAGATGACCAAGTCAAAATGATCTACCTACAATAAAAATGCAAAACACAAATTTATTTCTTCTATATTATCATTATTTAAGTTACTATTATAACTATTTAATATTGTGTATTCTTCTTTCACCTTTCTCCTTCTCAGATCTCTTTTTGGAGGAAAGTCAATGTCATAGTTTTTATGAACAGTCCAAAAAAGCCGCTCCACATTTCCCTTCTTTGGAATACCAATGGCACACAGAGAGATGAGGCAAACGCATTTAGAATATGACATAGTGAAAAAAATCCCCTCCCATTCTGTATGAAAGTGGTAGGTTTTAGGCTTCTTACTCAGACCAGCTATGGCACTCATTTTTATACCCTTTGTTGTATTTAGTTTAAATAAATTGAAGGCTAACTACGCAGCAATGTAACTGAACAAGTTAGCACGGTTTAACGCACATGCATAGGGTGTCAAAACTTCAGACGTCAGATTGGCTACCCTGTATGCCAATAAAAAGACAAATGTCTTTTTAATGTCATGTGATCTACCCACACTTCCTTCGCGATCGACCACTAGATTGCGATTGACGTATTGAGCACCCCTGCTGTAGGGGATTGCCACCGGAATCCCTGTTCTGAGTCATTCTCCAATACCACAGTCGCCATCTTTCTTGGGAGGAGCAGTCCCCTCTCAGCAGAATCAGCCTAGAGAAAAGCAACTGCCCCACCCTCAGGAGTCACTCCTGCCCTACGCATGGAGACTGGGTCATTCTGAGAAGCCAGGAAGCAGGAAGCATGTCATTGACTAACTTTTCTTGTGTTGAGACTGGAGCTTTCCCCAACACGCTCCCAAGTCTAAGACTGGTGATTCAGCCTCATGAGAGACTCAGTAAAACTGTCCAGACTGCAGGCAGACCACACCTCTGGGTAACAGAGGTCACACCCACCAGGTTTCTGGGGCCACAATTTACTGAGGTCTGTGATAAAAGTCTGGACAGACTGACAACTGGGGCTGAGGGGAAGAGCCACACCCACCACCCTTCCTAATTCCTAAATTGCCCCAGGCTCTAGACTCTACCAGAGGTATATTCAGTGGCTGAGCCCAACAAGCAGACAACAGACAAATGCTGCAGGAATTAGAACTCAGGAAAACTTGACCTTTTAAACTGACCTTCCCCCAGGCCCAGTATGGGTAAAAGCCAGCCTAGAAGTGTGGCATGGTATTTCCAGGTGCACCTGGGTCCAGCAGAGGCAGCCACAAGCTCTGAATTGCTTGTAGCTCCAAGAAGATTGCTGAGAGCCAGTCATGAGCAGTGTTTCCCACTCCAGGTTCCCTCCAGGGAGGCCCAGGGCTGGCACATCCAGTGCACAACTGTGGAGAGTATCAGTACAGGACCTAACAACCCTTGCCAGTGAGGTATCCTAAGGAAGGGCTCCTCAAACCTGGTCCAGCTGAGGCAAGTTCTGCTTTCTGTGATCAGCATTTGCACAGCAGCTCAAGTGCATTAGATAGGATAGAGCTTCACAGTTAGCCGCCCTGGGTGCTGGATATTTTGCTCCTCTGGGCTAAATTCCACAGGGGGAAGGGAGAGAAACTTGGAGCATGCATCTAAAGTGTGAGTCCCTGTGAGCCTATTATTGGGTCTGGTTTAAGGGCTTAGCCACTTTTGGGGGATGGGGGAGTACAATCAGCCCTGGGAGAGGACTCTCTCAGTCTTCCTACCTGAGACCAGGGTCTCACCAGCTGTAAGAACTTCTGCAGAGGAGACTGTGGGCTCCACTCAATCTGAATCTATGGCTCACCTTGCTGGGGAGAAATAAAATTTGAGTATCCAGCAGTGGCTGAGGGATTAGGCTCTGGAGTAGGAGCCACTTTTTCCATACTGAGTTCCTGATAAAGAGAAGTAGGTGGTCCCACCAACATTGTATTCCCAACCTCAGTTGCCCTAACTCACCAAACATGCAACCTGTACAGGGGTTGATTGGGTGAGGCCAGTCTGAACACACATTACAGTCTTTCTACACAAGACTCTGTGGGAAGACCAGGCAGCTGCAAGAGGAGGTGGAGCAGCTAAAAAGTGAAGGTAAATCTTATGGAGCTTGGGGCTTTTACAAAGCTGTGGTCATCTCTAAGCAGAAGGAAGCTGATCCTTATACATAGGTTGGCCCGTCCCACACTACCCAGGCACAAAAAATGCAGACACAAACAGCAAACAAAGAAGTAGCTCCAGACAGGTAGCCCACAGCACATTACAAACAATAGCTGATGCCAAACCAAGAAGACCTAAAACCAACACAACCAATAGTGGGTGGCAGAAAGTACCAACCCTAGACTCAGCTAACTACACAAGCAGCATGCCCAAAGGAGGAGTCCATCAGGCACCAGACACTGTGGAGAATAAATACAACCAATAGGACAGACACTGCACAATGTGTAATACACACGATCAAGGTTAATCCTTAGAGCCAGCCAACCTGAAGGGATAACCATACCCACAAAAGGACCAACTGCATTCAATACTCACATGCAAAAGGAAGGAAAATACTACCTCAAGAAGCATTCCTAGAACTAGAAAAACAGGTGGCCTAGAGGTCAATACCACTGAGCTTATCTTTCTCATAAAAACACCACAACAAATTTCAAAGTCAAGCAGTACTGCCTAATACACAGACAAAATATGCAGCAAAGAAATATGACCCAAATAAATCAACAAGAGAAATCTTTAGAAAAAGAACTAAACGAAATGAAAGTAACCAAACTACCAGATGCAGAGTTTAAAATACTGACTTTTAGGATGCTCAAGGATCTTAGAGCAACAATAGATGGTCATAATGAGTACCTAAATAAAGAGATAACAAGCATCAAAGAATACATTAAAATCATAGAAAAGAACCAGTCAGAAATGACAAATACAATATCAGAAATGAAGACTGCACTAGAAGGAATCAACAGCAAGCTGGATTTAGCAGAAGGTCAAATCAGCAATATAGAGGACAAGATAAACAAAAGCACAGAAACAAAGCAGCAAAACAGGCTCCAAAGACTGAAGAAACTCTAAGAGACCTCTGTGACAACATGAAGAGAAAGAACATTCACATCATAGGGGTTCCTGGAGGAGAAGAAAACAAGGTATAGAAAACCTGTTTGAAGAAATTATAGCTGAAAACTTCCTTAAATTGATGAAGGAAAGTCACACAAGTTCAAGAAGCACAGAGAGTCTCATTGAAAAGGAACACAGGGAGTCCTACACCAATACACATCATAATTCAATGCCAAAGTTAAGAAATAAAGAAAGAATACTGAAAGCAGTTAATTACATATAGAAGAACCCCTTAAGGATATTATCTGACTTCTCAAAAGAAACACTTGAGGCCTGAAGGGATTGGCAGAAAATTCAAATTGATGCAAAAAAAGAACCTATAACCAAAACTACTTTATCCAGCAAGGCTATCATTTAAAATTGAAAGAGAAATAAAAAGCTTCCCAGACAAATAAAGACTCAGAATTCATGACCAAACCAGTACTATATACAAAAAACATTAAAGGACCTGTTGTAAAAACAGCAAAGAAAAAACAAAAGAAATTGATAGAAAGAGAATTGTAGATTTAAAAAATAAAATGACAATAAATAAGTACATGTCAATAATAACCTTAAATGTAAATGGATTAAATGCTCCAATCAAAAGATATTGGGTAGCTTCATGGATAAGAAAACAGGACTTGTACATATGCTGTCTACAAAAGACCCACCTCAGAACAAAAAATACATATAGACTGAAAGTGAAGGGATGGAAAAAAAGTATTTCATGCAAATGTAAATGAAAAAAAAAAAAACACGGTGGCATAGTATTACTTATATCTGACAAAATAGAATTTAAAACAAAGGATAAAGAAGGTCACTACTACATAATGATAAAGGGAGCAGTCCAACAGGAGGATATAAGCATTGTAAATATTTATGCCCCTAACATAGGAGCATCTAAATATATAAAGCAGATTTTTATGGACATAAAGGGCAAGATCAACAGCAATACTACAAAAGTAGGGAATTTTAGTACCCCACTAACATAAATGGATAGATTCTCCAGACAGAAATTAATTTTTAAAAAGCAGCTATAAACAACATACTAGATCAACTGAATTTAATTGATATCTTTAGAACCTTTCACCCAAAAGCAGCAGAATATGCATTCTTTTCAAGTGCTCATGGTACATTCTCTAGGATAGACAACATGTTAGGACACAAAACAAGTCTCAATAAATTTAAGAAGATTAAAATCATATCAAGCATCTTCTCTGATCACAATGGCATGAAATTAAAAATCAACTACAATAGAAAAACTGAAAAACATTCAAACACTTAGGTTAAATAGCATGTTATTAAATAACAAATGGGTTAACAATGAGATCAAGGAAAAATTAAAAAATTTTCTTGAAACAAATGAAAATGAACATACAACAATTCAAAATTTATGGGACACAGCAAAAGCAGTTCTGAGAGAGAAGTTCATAGTATTAAAGGCATACCTTAAAAAGCAAGAAAAAGCTCAAATAAACAATTTAACCCTGCACATAAAATAACTAGAAAAAGAACAACAAATAAAACCCAGAGGAAGTAGAAGGAAGGAAATAATAAAAATCAGAGAGGAAATAAATGACATAGAGGCTAAAAAAAAAAACAAAAAACAGAAGATCAATGAAACCAAGAGCTGGTTCTTTAAAAAGGTAAACAAGATTGATGAACCTTTAACCAGACTCATCAAGAAAAAAAGAGAGAGGGCTTAAAGAAATAAAATTAAAAACGAAAGTGGAGAAGTAACAACTGACACTGCAGAAATACAAAGGATTTTAAGGAAATACTATGAAGATCTATATGCCAAAAAATTGGACTACCTAGGCAAAATGGATAAATTCCTAGAAACATACAATCTTTCAAAACTAAATCTGAAAGAATCAGAAAACCTAAGCAGACCAATTACAACAAATGAAATTGAAAGTTATCAAAACACTCCCAGCAAACAAAAGTCCTGGACCAGATGGCTTCACAGGCAAATTTTCACAAACATTCAAAGAAGAACTAACACCTATCCTTCACAAGCTATTGGAAAAAATTCAAAAGGAGGGATGACTTCCAAGCTCATTTTATAAGGCAAGCATTATCCTCATTCCAAATCCAGGTAAAGACACTACAAAGAAAGAAAATTGTAGGCCAATATCCCTGATGAACATAGATGCTAAAATTCTCAACAAAATATTAGCAAACTCAATCCAGCAACACATCAATAAGATCATACATTATGATGAAGTGGAATTTATTCTTGGGAGCCAAGCCTGGTACAATATTCACAAATCAATAAATGTGATTCATCACATAAACAAAAGGGTGGATAAAAATCACATGATTATATCAAGAGACGCAGAAAAAGCATTTGATAAAATCCAGCATCCACTTATGATCAAAACTCTCAGCAAAATGGGAATATAGGGAACATACCTCAATATAATAAAGGCCATATATGACAAACCGACAGCCAACATCATTCTTAATGGGCAAAAATGAAAAGTAATCCCCTCAAGATCAGTAACAAGGCAGGGGTGCCCCCTTTCACCACTCTTATTCAACATAGTTCAGAAAGTACTAGCCACAGCAATCAGACAAGAAGAAGAAATGAAAGCCATCCAAATTAGAAAAGAAGAAGTAAAACTATCATTATTTGCTGATGACATGATACTCTACGTAGAAAACCCTAAAGTTTCAATCAAAAAACTACTAGACCTGATAAATGAATTTGGCAAGATGGCAGTATATAAAATTAATATTCAGGAATCAGTGGCATTTTTATACACCAACAATAAACTGTCAGAAAGAGAAATTAAGGACACAAATGCCTTCACTATTGCAACAACAAAATAATGTACCTAGGAGTAAATTTAACCAAGGAGGTAAAAGACTTTTACTCGGAAAATTATAAGACCTTGAAAAAAAAATCAAGTAAGATACAAACAAGTGGAAGCATATACCGTGTTCATTGATAGGAAGAATAAACATTATTAAAATATCTATACTACCTAAAGCAATCTATAAATTCAATGCAATTCCTATTAAAATACCAATGGCATACTTCAAAGATATAGAACAAATATTTCAAAAATTTATATGAAACCAAAAAAGAACTTAAATAGCCTCAGCAATCTTGAAAATGAAGAATAAAGTGGGAGGTATCACACTTTCCAATATCAAGGTATACTACAAAGCCATTGTAATCAAAACAGCTTGGAATTGGCATTAGAACAGCATACAGATCAATGAAACAGAACAGAGAACCCCAAAATAAACCTATGCCTTTATGGTCAATTGATACTTGACAAAGGAGATAAGAACATGGAATACATGCATGGACAGGTACATGCAAAAAATAAAACTAGGCCATCAACTCACACCATTCACAAAAATAAACTCAAAATGGATAAAAGGATAAAAGACTTAAATGTAAATCACAAAACCATAAATATCTTGAGTGAAAACATAGACAGTAACCTCTCTGATGTCTCTCATAGCAATATTTTTGTCGATTTATCTCTATGGGCAAGTGAAATAAAGGACAAAATAAAGAGGTGGGACTATATTAAACTAAAAAGGTTTTGCACAGCAAAAAACACCATTAACAAAATAAAAAGACAATCCACACAATGGGAGAACATATTTGCTAATACATTTGATAAGGTATTAATAACCAAAATTTATAAAGAATTTCTAAAACTCAACACCAGGAAGGTAAACAATCCAACTAAAAATGTGCAAAGGAAATAAATAAACACTTCTCCAAAGAGGACATACAAATGGCCAATAGGCATATGAAAAAATGTTCAATGTCACTAATCATCAGAAAAATGCAAATTAAAAACACAATGAGATACCACCTCACACCTGTCAGAATGGCGCTCATTAACAAAACAACACAGAATAAGTGCTGGCGAGGGTGTGGAGAAAAGGGAACCCTCCTGCGCTGCTGGTGGGAATGCAGACTGGTGTAGCTACTGTGGAAAACAGTATGGCTTTTTCTCAAAAAATTAAAAATGGAACTGCCTTTTGACCCAGCTATCCCACCTTTAGAAATATATCCTAAGAATACCAAATCACTAATTCAAAAGAAGATATGCACTCCCTTGTTTATTGCAGCATGGTTTACAATAGCCAAAAGCTGGAAACAGCCCAAGTGTCCATCAGTGGATGAGTGGATTAAAAAGCTGTGGTAAATACATATAATGGAACACTACATGGCTGTGAAAAAGAAGGATGTTACCTTTTGCAATGGCATGGATGGACCTGAAGATTATTGTGCTAAGTGAAATAAGCCAGGCAGAGAAAGATAAATGTCATATGATCTCACTTATATGTAGAATCTAATGAACAAAGTGACCTAAGGAATGGAATAGAGACAGAGGTGGGGTCACAGGGACCAGAGGGACAGGTGTCAGAGGGAAGGGGGATGAGGGGACAGGATTAGAGAAAGTGAAGAGATTAATGAAATTATATATGCATAACACATAGATACAGATAATAGAACAGCAAATCCCAGAGGGAAGGGGGAAGGGAATCAGGGGTGGGAGGCAAAGGGGGTGTAATGGGGGACACATAGGTGGGGTGGTGAGGGTGTTATATTGAGTGGGACACTTGAATCCATGTTAACACCATAAATTAAAATTAAAAATATTTTTTAAATAAATAAAAAAATCTCAGGAAAAGAAAGAGAAAGAAAGAAAAGGAAGGAAGGAAGGAAGGAAGGAAGGAAGGAAGGAAGGAAGGAAGGAAGAAAAGAAGGAAAGAAGGAAAGAAGGAAAGGAAGAACCTTGGAAGAATAGTTGCCAGTATCTTTGGAAACAATACACCACAGGGACCTTGAGCAATTTACTCAGATTTCCTGTGTCTCAGTTTCCCTACCTGTATGGGAAGGGGCAGTCTCACTAGTTGCTAGGTTAAGGGCTATTGTGAAAACTCAGGAAAGGCCCTGGCTGGTTGGCTCAGTGGTAGAGTGTCAGCCCAGTGTGTGGAAGTCCCAGGTTCGATTCTTGGTCAGGGCACACAGAAGAGGCGACCATCTGCTTCTCCACTCCTCTCCTTCTTGCTTCTCTCTCTCTTCTCCTCCCTTAGCCATGGCTCCAGTAGTTTGAACAATTTGGCCCTGGGCACTGAGGATGACTCCATGACCTCACCTCAGGTGCTGAAATAGCTCGGTTGCTGAGCAATGAAGCAGTGGCCCCAGATGAGCAGAGAATCACCCTGTAGGGGGTTTGCCAGATGGATTCCAGTGGAGGGGCATGCAGGAGTCTGTCACTCTGCCTCCTTGCCTCTCTGCCTCCCCATCTCTCACTTAAAAAAAAGAAAGAAAGAAAGAAAGCCCAGGAAAAAAAATTATGAAGCACTTAGATGTGTCTAGTCCAGTGATTCTCAAATTTAGGATGCTAATTAACAAGGGATTCTTTGGATGCTCTCCACCCCCCCATGAGAGTTTCTAATTGAGCAGGTCTGGGGCAGGACCCCAAATTTGCCTTTTAAATAAGTTTTCAGGTAATGCCAACGCTGCTGGACTTCGACCACTCTTTAAATAGCCATGGGATGGCATACGCTGAATACTCAATAACTGTTAGCTCTTTTTATTTTACAAGAAAGAGGAAAACAAAAGAGACTGTAGGCAGCTCTGCTATTCAGACCCTGAAGGCACAAGGAAATAACATTTATTGTCTTTCTCCCCCTGATGGAAATAGTTTATGTGTATAAAACACGTTAGGAAGTCGGACTGAATGGTAATGAAGCCTTTCAATTCTGTAGGTCACTGGGGGCCAGAGGATGAAGTCCTTCCTGCAGAAGGGTTCAGAGGCGTGGATAGAAACTAGACAAGGGCGTACCTTCCAGGTAAGGGGAATGCCTGAATAGATGTTCATCAGTCACAGTCACTGTGTGTGCTGTTTAATTTAATAGTTTACTTTATAAAATCAGGTAGTCAAGCAGAACCATAAGGGAATAAAAAAATATTCATTTCTACCCAATCCCCAGGCCTCCACAGCCCCACTTTTCTCTTTTCTCATCTAGAATCAGGATGGCAAACGTGTTAACTCCACGGTATCATCGGCCAGCCTGGGCCTCTCCAAGTTGTCATGGTAACAGAAAACCCTCATCCCTCTTGTTTTTTCTAACAAACTATTAAAAAAAAAAAATACAATGCTACGAGACCAGGATTTCTCTCACTTCTCAGCCTAATTTCTTTCAAAACTGTTTTTTCTCAAGAGCAGTTTCACAAGTTCTCAGGGTTAGGTTCTCTCTCTTGTGGGAAACCTGTGTTAGAAATCCATCCCTTTGTGTTCTAAAGCAAGATATGACCTTGTACTTCAGATCTGGGAGACCTTGACTTTTGCAAACTGAGTTCCATGGCTTTGAATATATCTCTGTTTTCTCGATGAGAAAGGCATGTACTCAGTTTTAAGACCAAATGTATTCCATCCCGAAGTCATGTCACTTTGTTCGATAAAAATCTTCAGACAAGAAAAATGAACATAATTTACCTTCATTTCTGATATTATAAGGATTCAATGGGCTTTTTTTTATAGTCAGTTCTCATGGTTTCATATAATCTATTTTGATTTAAGAGAAACCTTCAAGTTCTGTTATTTGTATCATACTTGTTCTCACACTTGAACCTGTACCATAATTGCCTGGAGGGCTTTTGAAACAGACTGCTGGCAGTTCTGACTCAGCAGGTATAGAATGGGGGCTGAGCATTTCTATTTCTAACATGTCCTATGTTGATGCTGCTGGTATGGAGACCACACTTTGAGGACCATCAGTGGTCGCTGAGGCTGTTAGGTTATAAATGACCAACAGGTGGCAGACGCTGGTGGTGCACTTGCGGATAGCCTGTTAAAAGCCACAGCGGGAGAGGAACAGGCTCTCAAAACAAGTGCAGAAAGAAGATATTCATTCCATATCTACACTCTCCTTCCCCCAATTTAACAACATGTCACCTGAAGCAAGTCATAAAAGTTCTCTAAGCCAAAATTCGACCTTAAAAAATAATATTCCCTTAACCTTGCAAAGTTATTGTTCTAACTAAACACAACAAAGTGTGGGAGTCCACTCAGAAGAGAACTGACATACAAATACAGGTTGTTAAGAATGTTGTTGCCAAGACTAGTTGTTTCCATCACTGTTGAAGTGATATTCTATGTATCCCTCGAGTCTACCTCAAAGGCCACCTCCTCAGGGCTGTGGTCCCTGGTCCCTGGTTCCCACAGATGAATTCCTCCTTTTTCCTTCAAAACTCCCACAACACGTGGTTTATACCTCTCTTTTGATACTTAATTTTTTTCAGGTGTAAAATGTGATAAGCTGTATGCCTATCTCCACCACAGATTCTGAGCGCCTAGAAGACAGGACACACATCCTTTTATCTTTCTGTGCCCCATACCCTACCTTCATTCTCAGCATAGCGTTGTGCACTTTTAAGCATTTAATGAATACTTGTTTCAATTAATAAATAAAAACATTAATATTACATATCCCTGACTTCAGATAAGATGGTAATATATACAGAATATCTACCTGCATTCTGCCAATCTTCCTACATAACCTCACCATCCCAAACATATATATAATGTATATGTTATATATATATTATATTACATATATTAAACACATACACACAAATAATACAGAGTAAACACAAGAAACTAGCCTGACCAGACAGTGGCGCAGTGGATAGAGCATCAGACTGAGACACATAGGACGCAGTTTTGAAACCCGAGGTTGCTGGCTTGAACATAGGGTCGCTGGCTTGAGTGTGGAATCATAGACATGACTTTATGGTCACTGGCTTGAGCAAGGGGTCACTCACTCTGCTGTAGACCCCCTCCATCAAGGCACATATGAGAAAGCAATCAATGAACAACTAAGGTGCCACAATGAAGAATGCATATTCTCATCTCTCTCCCTTCCTGTCTGTCTGTCTGTCCCTATCTATCTCTCTCTCCATAAAAAAAAAAAAAAAAGGAAGCTTAGGCCACGTAGCTGGCCTAAGCTGGGCTTCCAGATTTAGGGTGGCTCTCCCAGTTGCCATGTTCAGACACCCTCAAGGCAGACTCCCTGGAAGATAGACACAAGCTTGATAGTGAGAAAATCCCACCCCCAAACCAGATGATTGATCCCTATCAGGATCAGCTCCCAAAATGAGAAGCTACAGCGCAGAGATGGCCAGACCCGGAATCTTCCTTGCCAGTGTGGTTCTCAGTGCTGTGCTGTGGGCCTTGGCCTTGACCATGCAAGCCTAACTGGGGTCAGAAAAACTAGATTTAGTTAGGATGTGCATGTTTTCAGCTGCCTTAGCCACTAGAAATCTGCTACTGCAAAACGTCACCCCACAGCCCTCATCTCTCTTGAGGATCTTGGAAAAAATACTGGATGGAGAGTGAAGACAAAAGCACCATATTTTTTCATGAAGCCCATCCAGGATTCACTAGATGCCTTCCACTAACCAGGAAGCTTCCACACATTGTCATCACCTTGGCTGGTAGGAGGGGAAAGTCTGGTGAGCCGCTGCCATGAGCAAGTATAAATGACCTGCCAATAACCTTGGCCACAAGCTTAGAAAGGAGCACCAGATCAACTGCACAGTCCTAAAGATAACAGGGCTCACTTCTTTATTTCATATCTGGAAACATCTTCCCCTAGGCAGCATGTTTATCTGGAATATTTAGTATGGGGTGCAGAGGTTCGATTCTGATGGGAAACCTGGCAACACTGGCTGCAAAAGTTTGAAATGAAGTAGAAAAGATGGCTCCTTCAAATGGCCCAGCTAGGGGTCTCAGCCAGAGGCAGCCATGAATGAATCAGAAGATTCCAATAAATATGGGGTGTACTAACAAAATGAGTGATGCTACACTAGCAAGCACCCTTTGTGGTCCCCAAACCAGATAAAGGTACACTAGGAAAAATTTGTTTGGTGACAGACAGCAAATTTTCATCATTGAATAAAGTTTACTGGACAGCGCTGGTCTAAACTGCTAGACTATGTTTGAAATTATCTAGGCATTAGATGGTAACACAGGCCCCCTCACCACATGAGCCCTGAAGGCAGCGGTGTGACTCTGAGCCAAGTCCTCAGTCAGTGGAACTAGCATATCTCCCCAGGAAGGCTCTGACCTGGTCCACTGGACAGCACTTGCTCATAGGAGGGTAATTGGCTAAAAAGGAACCTACCTAGTAATAGTAGAGGGACACCTTCCCCTTTTGCAGACCATGCAAAATAAAGATATTTTTTCAGAATCTCTGCATTCCTGCCCCTACTCAACCCCACCAATTCCTTAAAGGACTGAAAAGACCAATTGACAATGCCAACAGGGATAGAAGAGAGACAAGGAGCATTTCAAGGAAGAAATTATTCTCGCACTTGCCTCAGGACATAAATCTTTTCTTCTCTCAGAATGAAGAAGGATGGCACCAAAGTTCCATGGCTTGCTTACTGGGACTCTGGGTTGGGGACCACAATGGATGCTTGCTAGTATAGCATCAACCTTTTATTAAAAACTATACCTCATCTTTCTTTGAATCTTCTAGCTGCATGTTCACAACTCACCCATACTGTGGAATATATACTTCTGTTTATAAATCTATTGGCTGTCCATGTAATTTTATTCCAGCCTGAAAAATTCATGGTTCCCTCAAGCAAGTGCCAAGACATCAGAGCCAAAGTCGTGATTTGTTTGTGGCATTACTGTGACGGCTAGAGCAGAATGAACCAGGAAGACATTGAAATACACACATACACACATATACATATATGTGTGTATGTGTGTGTCTGTGATTCAGAAGTAGATGATTCAGATAAGAAACTAAGATCCAGGGTGAAGACTGGAGAATGAGAAACAGAGATGGATGGTTTGGGTACCAAGTTGGGCACCAAGTGAGGAGCTCAAGACCCTCATAAAACTGCACCTGGGATCTAGTCTGTGAGGGAGGTCATCTGACCACAATGACTCTTTTTAAGTCTTTAAGCCATGACAGTTAGTCACATCATGGACCTGATTTATAGATATATTTCAGAAATATTGAGGGTTTGGTTCCAGACCATTGCAATAAAGTAAGTGTCACAATAAAGTGAGTCTTAATCTTTTTGTTAGTAGAGGGTCTTGCCTTCAATTTGTAAAGCATGCAACATCTGCGGAGTTTTAATAAAGAAAGCAAAATAAAATTTTGTATACAGTCAACACAGCCAGAAGCTGCCTTTGGGCTTCTCTTTGCTCTCTGGCATTCCCACCACAGCCATCTTCTTCAAGACTGCAGAGCACAAATATCAGATCTAGAATTAGATTGTCTGGTAACCTCACCTACCTGACTACAACTGAAAGCCAAGTCTGAGAAAATATAAGCATAAAATCCTGCAAATAACTCAAATAATGGTGTTAAAAAAAAGTTAATGCACTCTATTTAGGGGATTAGTCTTCACTCTGCCATCCAGAACTATCCATCTTATTTTACACTCCACAGCAAAGACTTAGGAGAGGCAATGCAAAATTATAAAAAATAGACATAAGATCAACCCACAGTGCATAAGTTTAGGCCATTTGGTAGAGTATTAACTGCTCCCCTTTTTAACAGTAACTTCTGATAATTAATGTACAAAATAATTAAGTTATGTCCAATGTTTTGTGCTTAAGTCACAGATTTGCCATACATAATAATTCAGAGGTTACAAATACTGGTTTATATGCTAAGCTATATCTCTTTTTTCATTTTGTTTTTGGTCTTTTATGTTATCCTTGAAGAAAGGAGAAAAAAGATGCTTTCTCTTATAGAATGAGAGGAGACAGAGGCCCTGACTCTGCGTCTGAAGAACTCTTACATTGAATCCTGCAACATGATGATCCAGTCTCAGAAACAGACATCACGGAGACTGTGGGGGGCACAGGGAGGTATTGTTTAATGAGCATGGAATTCTGTTTAGGATGACAAAAATAAAAGTTTTGGGAACGGATACCAGTGATGGTTGCACAACAATGTAAATTTAATGCCACTAAATCGTATACTTAAAATGGTCAAAAAGGTCAATTTTATGTTATGTATATTTTAGCACAACAAAAATTAATTAATCAATTAATTAAAAACAAAAGGGTGGCAGCCAACAGGCAAAAGACCCAGGTCAGAGAAGACACCTGCAGGAAGTACTGCTGGGAGGCATAGTTTCAGTTTGAATTGTCCTTTTCGGCATTATAATTACTGCCTATTCTCACCAAACCTCCAGTTAAAGCCTGCTCTAGGCTGTTTTGTGGAGGAAAAAGTAGATCATACTTGGACTGTGAATAAAAGGGAGCAAGCACAATGACTGTCAACAGTTCCCCAAGCACAGAGCCACCCTCACTCTCCCAGCGCTCCATCCAATACAGCCTTTTTGGCTCTGTTGGTCCAGGGGCTAAAGCACACCCAGGAGCATCCCACTCCCCAGGTGTCTTAGCCTTCCTCCACCTGGCACTGAGTGCCATCAATATCAAAATACATCCCTCAGAGACCCTGCTCTATGGGACAGCATGGGGCTGACTGGCCCTGGCACTGCTCCGTATGAGCCCTCTTGGGCATAGACAAGGGTTCTAACACCCACCATGGGTGCTGCTTGACCACTTTTCTTTCTATTCAGGACCCACTGGATATAGCTGGCCACCAGGTGCCTCACTCAGTCAGGGCCCCAGCATACTGAGCTGAGATGGCACATGCACATTTGGTTAATTTATGGGCAGCTTATTAAGTGAATTATTTTTAAAAGGTGCAGGAAAGGAGCAGGGACCTCATAAAGAATGTCACAGTGTCCCAATGTCAGAAACAGCATCCACCTCACCGATAGTCCCAGAGCAGTGAGGAAAAGTGTGGTTAAGGGATCCCAAAGACAAGGAGGCCACATTGAGAGGGGGCCTGCCAAGAGTTGAGACCTTTGGTCAAAGGATAAAGCCACCAGTGTCATCTGTCTATTGGCCATCTGTATGTCCTCTTTGGAGAAGTATCTATTTAGGTCCTTTGCCCAGTTTTTTAATTGTACTGTTTGTTTTTTTGGTGTTGAGTTTTATGTTTTTTATAAACTTTGAATATTAATGCATTATCAGATATATCATTGGTGAATATGTTCTCCCATTCAGTGGTTTGCTTTTCATTTCGTTGATGGTTTTCTTTGCTGTGCAACAACTTTTTAGCTTGATGTCCTATTTGTTTATTTTTTCTCTTGTTTCCCTTGCCTGAGGTTTCATACCAGAAACACTATTGCTACAAAAAATGTCTTAGATTTTATTGCCTATCTTTTCTTCTAGAATTTTTATGGTTTTGAATCTAACGTTTAAGTCTTTAATCCATTTTTGAGTTTATTCTTGTGTATTGAATTTCTTTTTTTTATAGGTATCTATCCAATTTTTTCAACAGCATTTATTGAATAGACTATCTTTTCCCTATTGTATGTTCTTGCTTCCTTTGTCAAATTTTAATTGATGCGTTTCTTTCAGGGTTCTCTATTCTGTTCCATTGATCTCTATGTCTGTTTTTATGCTGTTACCATGCTGTTTTGATTACATAGCCTTGTAGTATAGTTTGATATGGGTTTTGATTTTTTTATTTCCCTCCCATTTTGGAGTTTCTCTTACTAGGGACTGATCATTATGGATCCCTTTGCCATACATGCTGCCTGTTATCCAGCTGTGGAAACCTCTCCCTCAGGCACACAGACTTATTCTATTGGAATCACATGGTCCCACCAGGAAATCCTCTTAGACAGAACTGAAGACAACCCCAGGCTGCTCCCCAAACCTGACAGAATCCACATCTGATCTCCCAGAAACATGCACCTTTGCCCTATCACTGCTGAAAATGCAGCTCAATGCAAGGTATCCATCTCTCCTCACTTAACCACCAGGTAGACAGTTCTAAAACAGCCTTTCACCTTCTCTGGGTAGAAAAAGCTATGTATTTATTCTACCAAATGCCTGGCAACAGGGTCCAGATCTCTTGGAGAAGACCTTGAAGCCCTGCTCACTGGGACAAATACACTCCAAAGAAATGTCTCAGCCTCTACACCTGCTACTCTTATTGGCCAAGAGGGAGGGTTGCTAAGCAGCCAGTCCTCTCTCACAATTTCTTAGCACAAACTACAAAGGCAGCCAAGCCAGTAGAAGTATAAGGCATCTACAGTGTTACTGCAAGCCTTTGGGCTTCACCCAAATTGGAGAAAGAATATCATTTCAACATCATCTTGCATATACACATTCCTATGTGTACACAAACAAACAAAAAATATTCTTGAAGGCTTATACAAGAAATAATCCACAATGATAAGCTCTGGGGTGAACAGGAGCTGAGGACGAAAGGGAAATTTACTTTTCAATGTATACCATTTTATATTTTTAATTATTTTTATAATTCATATATTACTTTTTAAATGAATCAAAAATCTAGTTAACACATTCTAAATTATGAGGACTAACATTTATTGTACATCAACTGTAATTGAAAAATTAAAAAAAATTTTTTTAATGTCTGTAAGAGTCTATTTGAGCCAAACTGACAACACATGCTGTAGGGCAAGAATTTAAGTGTTCCTAAAAAATATTTTTTAAAAATAAGAGCGAGATTTGAATACCTCAAGATCAAAGAAACCTCGTTCACACAACAGTATGGAAACAGTTACAAAGTATATTAGAAGACGTGATTTTGTTTATAATAGAAACCAAAGAAATAAAATACAAGAGATGGGCAAAATCTGTCAGAAGTAAACTTTAAAATTCTACTGAGAAACATAAAAAAATAATTGAATAAATGGGAAAATATAATCTGTTCTTGTAAAGCTCAATAATTTAAAGTTGTCAATTCTCTCCAAATTAAACTATAAATTTATATGATCTCAATAAAAACGGCAACAAGTTTTGGGGTGCAAAGGGAGACAAGGCAATCTAATTATAAAGTTTTATATGAAAAAACAAAAATGAACAATGGGCTAGGAGAACTCTTTTAGACCCACTAGATAGCAAAACATTTTGGAGTGTTCTGGATATTAAAACCATTTGGGAGACTTTTGAGCAAACACAACCATTGAAACATCACAAAATAACAGTGAAATACTAGACAAAAGTATGAACAAAAAATCCAAAGAGAATAGAAGGAACAGAAGAAGCTATAAACTGTGTGCCTTTATCAAATATAGGAAAATAAGAACGAAGAGGGAGTTACCCCTACAGACTCCATCCAGAAAAGCATCAGCACACAGAGAAACAGTGTTCTGAAGAAGGTAGGGCTGAGGCTCTGAAAGCACACAGCTTGGTTGAAATTCTATTTACAGGGAGGTCGGTAACCATGAGTGTCTCTCCCAGCTCTCAAGGTCCTCTACTCTTCCACCAGATACCATTGCTTTATTCTCTTAGAAAACAGAAATTGAAGATTGAAATGACTCTCAACCTAGCATCTAGCCTATACCTAGCCAAACTATCAAGTCAACAGGAGGTTCAAATTAAGACATTTGCATACATTCAAGGACTCAGAAAACATACTGTCCTGAAGGTGTGCCTCTCAAACTCCCCTCTGCATAGGAACCACCTGAGGATCTTATTAAATTGCGTATTCTGAGTCAGAGGGCCTGAGAATCTACATTCCTAATAAATCCTGGTGATGTTTGTACAGCTAGTCCCTAGACCATACTTTGAGCAGCAAGATATCGTAGACAGTAGCAGTTTTCAAAGTGTGGCTGAAGGATCTCTGGGGGGCCCTAACATTCTTTCAGGGATCAGTAAGGTCTTTGCTTTTCCAACTACATATTTTGTTGAGACTAGATTTTCTTTATAACAGGTATGAGCATCCAGCTGTCTTCTATAAAATAAATTTGCAAAACTAAAACAATGCCTCTCTTCTCAGTAACTTTTTGTTTAAAAATTTTATTTTTTATTATCATGCTATCTCCCCTGCTAATATGGTGCTTTCTGGGGGAGATAGAGAGGGTGTAGAAAGGTATGGGAGGTGTAAATGGTGATCGAAGAAGACTTAACTTGGGGTGGTGAACACACAATATGGTTTAGAGATGAGGTGTTTTGGAATTGTGCACCTGAAACCTGTATCATTTTGTTAACCAGTGTCACCTCAATAAATTCAATAAAATGAAAAATATTTTTTCCTAAAGAAGGTTACTGACCCAGGTTCAAAACCCCAAGGTTGCAGGCTTGAGCACTGGCTCACCAGCTTGAGTGCAGGGTTGCTGGCTTGAGCATGGGATCATGGACACAACCCAAGGTCACTGGCTTGAGCCCAAGGTTGCTGGCTTCAGCAAGGGGTCACTGACTTTGCTGTAGCTCCCCAGTCAAGGCACATATGAGAAGCAATCAATGAACAACCAAAGTGCCACAGCTATGAGTTGATGTTTCTCATCTCTCTCCCTTCCTGTCTGTCCCTATCTGTTCCTCTCTCTGTCTCTCCCTCTCTTTCTGTCTCCCATGTTAATATATGTGTTTTAGTATTGGTATTTGAGATGATTTAATGAATATTTTTTAAATCCTTTAAATTTTTAATGTGGTAAATATAAATAGATATGACCATGTAAACAAATGTTTTGGGGGGTCCTCGATCATTTTTAATAGTGGAAAGTCTCCTGAGACTGAAATGTTTGCAAACAACTGTACAAGAGATCATACTCCAGGACAAGACGGAAATGGGAACACTGAGGCCGGAAGGATGAGAGTGAAGGCAAAGGTAGATTTAACAACGGGCACACTGGGCACGCACCCTGGGCCCCAACTTCTGAAGGGCCCCGCAAAACCCCAACTTCACACTTTTTTCTAATGACACCAAGTTTGATTTCATATGTGCAATTTTAACATTAATAGTACATAATATTATTTATTTGTTTAAAAAAATGGTTAACATGTATTTTTATTTTCCCTGTCTCTCTCTTTTTTCTAAGGGGCCCTGTATTTTCTTCTGCACCCAGGGCCTCAACCAACCTTAATCCACCTCTGTTTAGCAGCCATTGTTTTCTCTGCCCTACAAGCCCATGGCCCCTCCCCCACCCACTCCTTGCCCTTCTCTGTTCTCAGAGGCCAGGAGGCTGACCTTGATGTTCCCTCATCCCCGGATTCTGATTGAACTCAGCCAATAGGTGGTACTGCAGAGATAAAACAGTAGAGGCTCTTGTGGCTGCATTTCTCCTCCAAGCCCCCGCTGTCTCCAGCTCTCCTGTAATGTCCCCTCCCCCCTTACCCTTCAGTCCCAGGAAAGGGAACACCTCTGAAAAGTGTCCCTTTACTAAAGGTTCTTAAACTGCCTGAGTGTCTGTTTTCAGCGAGAATCTGAACTGATAAAAATACTACAATATGTGACTTTGAAAAATTTTGTACATTCCTAAATTATATTCCAAAAAAAATATTTTACGTTTCCTTTAAAAATGTCAAAATTATGAATAACAAAGTCTCAAGAGCTGATACAGCTTTAAAAAGCCAAAAACAAATGAAAACTAAATAGGAGTGATCTTGGATTGCATCCGAATAAAAAAAATTACTATGAAAATTACTGTGAAGGACATTATTGAAACAATTGACAGACTTGGAATAAATGCTATCTATTAGATAACAGCATTATAACAATGCTACATTTCCTAATTTTTTATTATTGTATCATCATTATATAAGTGTTCTTGTCCTTAGAAAACAATTACTGAAGTAATTAGGAGTAAAGGAACATCATGTCTGCAATTTACTTTCAAATGGTTCAAAATAAAAATCATATAATAATAACATATTTAATAAAGAGAGTGATAAATGAAACAAATGTGAACCTGGGTGGAAAGAATATGGAGCTCTTTCTTCTAGTCTGCAACTCTATTTTTTTTTCTTTTTGTATTTTTCTGAAGTGAGAAGCGGGGAGGCAGAGAGACAGATTCAACAGACTCCTGCATGTGCCATACTGGAATCCACCCAGTATGCCCACTAGGTAGAGATGCTCTGCCCATCTGGGGCATTGCTCCATGGGAACCAGAGCCATTCTAGCACCTGAGGCAGAGGCCATGGAGCCATCCTCAGCACCCAGGCCAACTTTTGCTCCAATGGAGTCCTGATTGTAGGAGGAGAAGAGAGAGAAAGAGAGGAAGGAGAGGGGGAAGGGGGAAGAAGCAGAGGGGCACTTCTCTTGTGTGCCCTGGCTGGGAATTGAACCCAGGTGTAACTCAAGTTTGAAATTATTTTGAATGGTGAAGTTTTAAAAAAACATATAGGTCATCCAAGCCATTTCCAGTGGCTTTTTCCACACAAATGGCCTCTTTTGCCTCATGTTTCATACTTTCCTGAAATCTCTCAAACAAGCAGCATCCGGCGTCTGTGTGCCCTGTACCTCTTACTAAGTGGCCCAGGCCTGGCACTAGTGGCAGCCAGACTTGGTTCACAGCTTGGCCTCTCCTGGGCACCTCCAAACCCAGTATAAGGAGCAGCCAACTGCTGTAAGTCATGCTGGGTGGCCCCAGACAGAGCACAGGCCGTGGCTGGCCTTGTACCTCCTGGGGGGATCCCAGAGCTAGTACAGCAGGTGGACAGCTTCAGACCACACCGGATTACAACCCTACCACCTCCACTAGCAACACTCAAAGGGTGAATTCAGTGAGCAACAAAGCCCCACTAAAGCAGGCCCTGCTCTGTAGGGCAATGGCTGCACAGCAGCTTCTCTGCTGTAATCACAGCTGGTCCTTGAAGCTGATTGGTCTGGAGGTCAATCTCTCCCAGTGATGCCAATAGCAATCATGGCTCAACTACAACAGGACATTGCACACAGATCTTACTGGGGTGCACCTGAACAGGGTAAATGTGCCACTGGGCCCTGCAGGACACCTACACAAGGCCACTCTACCAAGTCTGGGGATATAGCAGCTCTACCTAATACACAGAAACAAACATAGGGAAGCAAACTAGTAACTACTATGGAGATGGGAGTTTAATGGTGAAGCTGGACTAAAAGAACTTCTGCTTTTTAATCCATTGTATTGTTTAAATTTTTGTATGAATCATAGATTCGTGTACTATTTTTTAACTGTAAATATTTTGACAAAATAATTTTTTCTAACAAATCTTTTACTTGTCTTACACCAGAGCCTGAGTGGGGATGCTGTGAAGCTGACAGACCAGTTCCCACCCTCAGGGAGCTGGTAGTCTGCTGGGAGCCAAGCTCGGCCTCAGTAGAGGCCGAGCGAGCCTCTGCTGGGAGTGCTGGGGTATGTGGAAGCACAGAGCAAGGGCACCACACTCCCTGGCCCAGGGGGGTGAGGAAAAGAGCAGAAGTCAGGATGCAAACTGGGGAGAGGAGAATGAGCAGGAAAGTACAGCAGACAGAGGGAACAGCATCTGCCAAGGCCCTGAGACCATGGCTACCTCAGGAAAAACAGAGTAGTGTAGTTCGGAGGGGACAGGACAGGAGAAAGAGGGGACAATGTCCCAGCACAAAGACCTTGTGAGGTCTTATTAAGCAGCTTGAACTTTACCCTGAGGTCCGATAGTTAGTCACAGAGGACTTTAAGCAAAAAGGGCTGATTGAACTTGATCTTTAGCACACTCAGTCAGCAGCATTTTTGCCACCAGATTACATCAGCTGGAAAGCAAGGTAGTCTTAGTCTCAGTGTCTCACAACTGCAAGAATATCATTTATTTTTTAGAATACTGGGCAGTGCTTTCCATCATCAGTCTGTGACTCTTGACTCTCACTGCCAATTTTAGTAGTCACATTCCACCATGCCCCATCATTCTCAAACCACTAAATAAAACAAACACACACAAAAAAAATACATGAGACTCAAACGCCAGAAAAAACTTGGCCCTTTTCAGACACTTAGTATATACTATAGAGCAGGGGTGCTCAATACCTCGATCGCGATTGAAGGAAGTGTGGGTAGATCACATGACATAAAAAGACATTTGTCTCTTGATTGGCATAGGGGGGAGCCAATCTGATGTCTGAACTTTTGACACCCTACGCATGTGCGCATTAAACCGCGCTAACTTGTTCAGTTACATTGCTGCGTAGTTAGCCTTCAATTTATTTAAACTAAATACAACAAAGGGTATAAAAATGAGTGCCATAGCTGGTCCGAGTAAGAAACCTAAAACCTACCACTTTCAGACAGAATGGGAGGGGATTTTTTTCACTATGTCATATTCTAAGTGTGTTTGCCTCATCTGTCTGTGTGCCATTGCTATTCCAAAGAAGGGAAACGTGGAGCAGCTTTTTCGGACTATTCATAAAAACTATGACATTGACTTTACTCCGAAAAGAGATCTGAGAAGGAGAAAGGTGAAAGAAGAATACACAATATTAAATAGAAATAATAGTAACTTAAATAATGATAATATAGAAGAAATAAATTTATGTTTTGCATTTTTATTGTAGGTAGATCATTTTGACTTAGTCATCTTATAAGTAGCTTGCAAGCTGAAAAAGTGTGGGCACCCCTGCTATAGAGGAATACCCTGTGAAATCACGCTCGGGCTCATCTGTTCAGCCACAGTAGGCGGCACCGGAACTACATTCAGCAACACTGAACTCTTCCTTGTTAGCACAGACACAAATTGGCTGGCACCTGCTGGCATAGTGGCTCTACTTTTCCCATCCCCCAGTGCCACCCCAGCTTAGGGTTTCCTCTTGGCTTGTGCCCAAGCATCTGCTTTTAGAATACAGTCTATATCTCAAGTTCTGAGCTTCAGTGTTTCCCATGACGCTGAGCTCTCTTGGGAATTTTCTCTCCCGATTTTATGTGTGACATGTTTCTCTATGAGGACACCCATTCTGACTTACAGATGGCTTGGTTGAAATCACTGTGATTTATGTCACTTGCAATTAGGAATGACAATTAGGAGAGAGACAAATTTAGCTTCTTCCTTTTAGCATACACCATATAGTAACAGTGACAAGAGAAGGAATCCTGGAATCACCCCCAAGATTTCCACCCAAGCATCCACCTGGGGGAGTATTTTACTATTTCGAAGCTCAGATGGCACAAAGTTTCTTTTAGCAGGTACAGCAAATAAGAACTGCTATTGTCATTGTTTTAAAAATACAGTTTCCTGACCTGTGGTGGCGCAGTGGATAAAGCGTCGACCTGGGAACACTAAGGTCGCCAGTTCAAAACCCTGCACTGGCCTGGTCAAGGCACATATGGGAGTTGATGCTTCCATCTCCTCACCCCTTTCTCTCTCTCTCTCTCTCTCTCTCTCTCTCACTCTGTGTCTCCTCTCTAAAATGAATAAATAGAAAATATAAAAAATAAAAATAAAAAAAATAAAAATACAGTTTCACAATTGTTTATTGTGAAATGATGTATTTCTTTAAAACACACTGGGAGTCTTTAATGAATTATCTTTATTATTCACTAAAGCACTTTTTTATATTTAAAAAGACAAACATTGATCTTTGCTTTGTGACACTCTGGTATGACATCCCTGAGATGAGAACAGATGATCTCACAGGTGCCCTGTGGCACCCTGCTCAGTCTCTAACTTCTCTAATAAGGTAGAGATGTGTTTCATATCAGCCCATTAAAAAAAAATTGTGAATTAATGGACATAGATATCTTTTTAAAAGCATGTGTTTCTTTGTTTGCTGTGTTAAGGAGTGGGGAGCAAAATGGACATATCTGTCTCAGGTAAAAGCTCTCTAGCATCTCCAAAAAGGCCCTTCATTAATAATCTCAGGGAGTATGTCTCATGCTAAGAAACCTGGGATTGTAAGCAGGTCACAATAAACCTTTTACTCAAAAGCAAACTCTCATTAACCAAGCTCAATATCTGATGCACAGACACATCTCCACTTATTGTGTATCCCTATTGTTTGTTTGAAAGAGCCCTAATTTCTTAGAGCTTTTGTTACCATAGGCGAACCACGTTCAGAACAGGAAAGGCTGCCATGCTCAGTGAGCATTACTGAAGGCTGACACTGAAGCTAACAAAAGCTACAGAAACCAGGCCCATTGTTGACTCAATACTATGTGCCCAGCATGCTATTGAGAACTTTATTAGCATTATCACATTGTGACCTTCACAACGACTTTATGGAATAGTGACCATTATCACCAAGGCATAGAAATGTTAGCGTGTACAGTCCCATAGTTAAAAATTGCAAAGATGTGCCTGATCAGGTGGTGGCACAATGGATAGAGCATTGACCTGAAATTCTGAGGGCCCAGGTTTGAAACCCCAAGGTTGCTGGCTTGAGCCCGAGGTCATTGGCTTGAGCAAAGGGTCACTGGCTCAGCTGGAGTCACCTGCAGTCAACGAACAACTAAAGTGCTGCAACTATGAGTTGATGCTTCTCTCTCCCTTCCTGTCTGCCTCTGTCTCTCTTGCTAAAAAAAAAAAAAAAAAAAAAAAAAAAAGATTCCAAGACAGCTTCTGAGTAAGCAAATGTTCCAACTGCCATCTCCCAGGACCAAATTGAATTACAACTTAAGAACAATCATCTTGAAAAACCAACTTTGGACTATGCTAAGAGGAGTCTATAACCAAGGAGCACCGAAGAAGACACACTGAGACTGGTAGGAAGGGTGGAGATGTGGAAAGGGCTGCACCACTCCCAGGAGCAAGGGGCTGCTGAGGGCCTAGAGGGACTCTCACTGTGGGAGGGTCACCCTTAGAGGTGTGGGTGCTCAGCCCCAGGCCTGGAGCCCCATACTAGAGCCCCAGGATCTAGAAGAGGTGCCCAGAAAGAATTTGGCAGTGAAAAGAGCTGGGTTTCTGCCTGCAAAAAACAGACAGCTTTCTGAGACTCAGACTCTGTCTTAAAGGACCTGTGCAGAAAATCTTGTTCACAGCTACTTACGCAGGGCTCTGTTGGAGGGAGAGCTGAGAGCATTAGAGTTGTATAAAGAGAATGTAAAGTTGGAGGCCAAGGGAGAGACAGGGTGGGAGACGGCCACTAAAACCCCTGTGCTGAGTCATTCTCCAGTACTGCAGTCTCCATCTTTCTTGGGTGGAGCATCCCCTCGGAGTGGCATCAGCCTGGGGAAAAGCAACTGCTCTGCCCTCCAGAGTCTTTCCTGCTCCAGTCAGGGAAAAGGGTCATTCTGAGAGGCTAGGAAGCAGTGGGTGCATCAGTGACTCAGTTTTCTGGTGCTGAGGACGGAGCTACACCCTAACACTCTCCCAAGTCTATGACTGGTACTTCCACTCAGTTGAAACTGTGGGCAGGCAGACCACACCTCTGGATCTCAGAAGTCATACCCACCAGACTCCTGGGGCCACACCCTACTGAGGTCTGTAAAAAAACTCTGGACATACTGATACCTGGAGCAGATGGGCGGAGCCACATCCACCACCATTCCTAATCCCTGAATTGCTGCAGACTCTATCTAGACCAGTGGTAGTCAACCTGGTCCCTACCGCCCACTAGTGGATGTTCCAGCTTTCATGGTGGGCAGTAGCGGAGTAACCAAAGTATAAATAAAAAGATAGATTTAACTATAGTAAGTTGTTTTACAAAAATTATTCTGTCAAACTTAGCAAAAATCTGACATAAAGTACTTGGTAAGTAATTATTATTATATGCTTTAACTTGCATATAAATTTTATAAAGTAAAGTTACTTCCCTACTTTATAAATTACCATTACTGTGGAACCGGTGGGCAGTTAGAAAATTTTATTCCTATAGTTTCTCTGTTCTCTATTTCATTTATTTCTGCTCTGATTTTTATTATTTCCTTTCTTCTGCTGGTTTTGGGTTGTCTTTGTTCTTCTTTTTCTAGTTCATTAACATGTGAAGTTAAGTGGTTTATATGGGCTCTGTCTTGTTTGTTCATATAGGCCTGCAGTGATATGAACTTGCTGCATCCTAGAGAATCTGATATGTTGTATTGTTATTTTCATTTACCTGTATGTATCTTTTGATCTCTGCTTATTTCTTCTTTGACCCACTCATTTTTTTAAAGTATGTTGTTTAGTTTCCACATTTTTGTGGGTTTTTTTACCTCTTTTTTGCAGTTGAATTCTAGTTGCAAGGCTTTATGATCAGAAAATATGCTAGGTATAATTTCAATCTTTCTGAATTTGCTGGTGTTATTTTTGTGGCCCAACATATGGTCAGTTCTTGAGAATGTTTCATGTACACTAGAAAAAAATGTATACTCTGTCACTTTGGGATGAAATGTCCTGTAGATGTCTATCATATCCAATTGTTCTAGTGTTTCATTTAAGGCCAATATTTCTTTATTAATTTTCTGTTTAAATGAATGATCTAGAGCCGTCAGCAGTGTATTGAGGTCTCCAAGTATGATTGTATTTTTGTCAATTTTTGTTTTTAGGTCAGTCAGTAGCTATCTTATATATTTTGGTGCTCTTTGGTTTGGTGCATATATATTAAGAAGTGTTATGTCTTCTTGATTCAATGTCCCCTTTATCATTATAAAATGACCATTTTTGTCTCTGATTACCTTTGCTGTCTTGTAGTCCGCGTTGTTAGATATGAGTATTGCTGCACCTGCTTTTTATTTTTTGGATGTTATTTGCTTGGAGTATTGTTTTCCAACATTTCACTTTGAATTTGTTTTTATCCTTGTAGCTTAGATGTGTTTCTTGTAGGCAGCATACAGTTGGATTTTCTTTTTTAATCCATTCTGTTACTCTGTGTCTTTTTATTGGTGAGTTCAATCCATTTACATTTAGTGTAATTATTGACACTTGAGGGTTTCTTATTGCCATTTTATATATTGCTTTCTGATAGTTTAGTATCTTGTTTGGTTCTTCTCTTTTATTTTTCTATCACTTGTTTTTGTTCGGTTGTAATCCATACTTCTTTTCTCTGTTACTTCTTTTTTCAAGCCATGTACCACTATGTTGGTTTTTTCAGGGGTGGTTACCATTAAGTAATGGAAATCATATATATCATGTTCATTGTAGTACATTATCTCATGAGTGCTTCTGCACTTTATCCTCCTTTGCTACTGTTAATCTTTGTCCTTTCCCCTTTTTTATTTCTTTGTCACAGATTAATCTTGTTTTTATTGAGATCTTGATGGAGCTTTTACTTGTAGTTTTGTTTTGTTTTGTTCTTTGTGTCTGGTCGGAAAACCCCCTTTAGTATTTCCTGAAGTGGGGTTTTTCTGGTGATAAATTCCCTCTTCTTTTCTATATCTGTGAATGTTTTTATTTCTCCTTCATATTTGAAAGATAGCTTTGATGGGTATAGTATTCTTGGCTAGAAATTTCTCCCTTTCAGAACTTTAAATATTCGGGTCTACTCTCTTCTAGTTTGTAGAGTTTCTGCTAAGAAATTTGTTGATAATCTAATGGGCCTTCCTTTATATGTTGTATTCTTCTTTTTCCTGGCTGCCTTGAGAATTTTTTCTTTGTCATTGGTTTGTGCCAATTTTATTATGATGTGCCTTGGAGTAAGTTTGTTAGGGTTAAGATAACTTGGTGTTCTGTTTGCTTCTTGAATTCAAGACTTTAGTTCTTTCCACAGGCTTAGGAAGTTCTCATCTATTTGTTTGAATATGTTCTCCATTCCATTTTCTCTCTCTTCTTCTGATATATCCATTATTCTTATATTGCTCTTTCTGATGGAGTCAGACAATTCCCGTAGGGCTATCTCATTTTTTTAAATTCATGAGTCTCTCTCCTCTTATTTCTGTAGTACCTCTAGTTGCCTGTCTTCTATGTCACTAATTCTCTCCTCTATCTGGCCTATTCTATTTGCTAAGCTTGTTACCTCGTTTTTCAGTTCATGAATTGAGTTTTTCATCTCTGTTTGATTCATTTTCATAGTTTCAATTTCCTTGGTGAAGTATTTTTCTGTTCATTGAATTGTCTTTTGAGCTTCCTAAATTGCCTTTCTGTGCTTTCTTGTATATCCCTAAGTGTTTTGAAAACTTCAATTTTAAATTCTCTGTCATTTAACTCCAAGGTTTCTAAGCTACTGAAATTTTTTATATAGATTTTTCCTCATCTATCTGAGCTACATCACTGTCTTTTGTATCCATGATAATTAATTTTTTTTTCTTTAATGGCATTTGAGAGTGGTATTGTTAATAACACTAATAAGAGTTGATAAAAAATAATTTTGAGAAAATGCAGTGAAAAACTAAAAATTCTATTGTGCTAAGTGGAACAAAAATACGTAGAATGGAAGGCCTGGGTTAGGGGGGGAGTGACAAAGAGGCAAAAAATGAGGCAAGAACCCACAAAATACCACAAGGAAAAAATTTGAATCAAGAATAAAATAATTTGTTGTAAATGATAGTTGAATGAGAGAAATAGTGTTAGACAGGGGTGCCCACACTTTTTCAGCTTGCAAGCTACTTATAAGATGACCAAGTCAAAATGATCTACCTACAATAAAAATGCAAAACACAAATTTATTTCTTCTATATTTTCATTATTTAAGTTACAATTATTACTATTTAATATTGTGTGTTCTTCTTTCACCTTTCTCCTTCTCAGATCTCTTTTAGGAGGAAAGTCATTGTCATAGTTTTTATGAATAGTCCGAAAAAGCCGCTCCACATTTCCCTTCTTTGGAATAGCAATGGCACAAAGACAGATGAGGCAAAAGCACTTAGAATATGACAGAGTGAAAAAAATCCCCTCCCATTCTATATGAAAGTGGTAGGTTTTAGACTTCTTACTCGGACCAGCTATGGCACTCATTTTTATACCCTTTGTTGTATTTAGTTTAAATAAATTGAAGGCTAACTATGCAGCAATGTAATTGAACAAGTTAGTGCAGTTTAACGCACATGCGTAGGGTGTCAAAAGTTCAGACGTCAGATTGGCTACCCTGTATGCCAATCAAAAGACAAATGTCTTTTTAATGGCATACGATCTACCCACACTTCCTTCCCGATTGACCAGTAGATTGTGATCGATGTATTGAGCACCCCTGATGTAAGAGAAATGAAAAAAAAAAGAAAAAAAATGCAGTGAAAAATGAAAATTATATTGTATTAAGTTACACAAAAACTATAGAATGGAGAGCCATAGTTGGGGGAAATGCTACAGAGATAAAAAGCGAAGTAAAAAGCACACAAAATGCCACAGAGAAAAAATTTGAATTCAGAATAAAATAATTTGTGGGTGAGATTTGAATGAGAGAAAAAATGAAAGAGAAAAGAAAAAACAAAAAGAGAGAGAAAAAAAATTGAGTTAAGTTTTTTGAAATGTAACACTTAGAAAATAAAAAAGAATAGAAAATGTAATACCTGTGGGTAATAATGTTCAAAATGAAAAGAATAAAACAAAAAGAGGATAAAATGACCAAGTTGGAAGGAAACAAAAAAGATGAAAAAGTGGAAAAAAATTATAAAGACTGTGGAATTTTCCTGATTTTGAAAGTTATCTTCTTCCTTATTTTTTCTTCTCTCTTTCTGGTCAGTGGCACTGTACCCCAGGTTCTGCCCCTGTGGCACTCTCAGGCAGAGATTTGCTGTTGTGCCGCTATGGTGATGACATAAACTAGGCCTCCATCCCGTTGGTAGGTGGGGCTTGTTAGCGTTTGCAGTTTCCGACAATGGGAGAGTCCGTTTTCTCAGATCCTCTCCCCAAATCTCTCCTCCCTGAACCAGCAGCCTGGGACCCATCTGTGAAGTTGCCCCTTTCACTGTCTAGAGAGCAAAAGGCTCTAAGAGCTGCCAAATCCTTTATCCCCACTCAATGCAGGGTTCTAGGTAAGGTTTTGCCAGCTAGAGCCTCCAGCATAATCAGGCAGGGCTGGGAGCCAATTGCCTTTCAGGTGTCTTTCTATGAGCCTCGGGGCATGTCTAGTATGCTTCAGCACTCTGCAGGTCTGCCCTCCAGAGGCTGTCAGCAAGCTGCCTGTGCGCCCTTTCCCCCACCACTTTTGCAGTTCTTTTTCCCAGGAATGTGCTTTGTTAGCCTATATGGCTGGCAGAGGTGTCACACCCAGACAGGTCTGGGTATAGGGACGCCAGTTTTCGTGCACTTCCTGCACGCTGTTGTTTGAGAAGCCAGGATTATTCATAAACTCTGGTCACAGTCCACACAGAGAGTCACTACTGACAGTCTCCGACCCAGCCCCTCTGTCCGGGAATGTGGACACCCACACCGTAAGTGCCAGGTGGATCCACTCGCACACTGGGCACGCTTGCCCACCGAGATACCGGAAGTAAACAAGGCAACTGCTTGCCTACTTCTGCCGGGGTCTGCCACTGGCGTTAGCTCCGTGTGGGCTGAGCTGCAGGATCACTCTCTCCTTGGCTTGAACTTCTCAGCCCTACCCCAGCTTTTTCCGTGCCCCCAGCCCTTGCTTTCTCTCAGTTTCAAGTGAAAGCAACTGTTGCTCAGGTCAGTGAGGAAAGCAGAATACTACATTCTCCATCTTATTTCCTTCAGAGTGGATTATATACTCAGCCACCTTTTTGCCCTATCATACCTTTGTTTGATGTATGTGTATTTCAGATGCTGCTGAGATTGTTTTTCTATCTCTAGTTGTTGAATTTGTTGAAGTTTCAGGGAGAGGTATCGGGAGCACTCCTCATGGCACTATTTCTCTCTGCCCAATTCCCTAGGAGTAAATTTAACCAAGGAGGTAAAAGACTTGCACTTGGAAAATTATAAAACATTGATAAAAGAAATCAAAGAAGATACAAACAAGTGGAAGCATATACCGTGTTCATGAATAGGAAGAATAAACGTCATTAAAATGTCTATATTACCCAAAGCAATTTATAAATTCAATGCAATACCAATTAAAATAACAATGACATACTTCAAAGATATAGAACAAATATTCCAAAAATTTATATAGAACCAAGAAAAAGAACACAAATAGCCTCAGCAATCTTGAAAATGAAGAATAAAGTGGGAGATATTACACTTCCTGATATCAAGTTATAATACAAGGCCATTGTACTCAAAACAGCTTGGTTCTGGCATAAGAACAAGCATACAGATCAATGGAACAGAACAGAGAACCTAGAAGTAAACAAACCCACATCTTTATGGTCAACTGATATTTGACAAAGGAGGTAAGAGCATACAATGGAGTAAAGACAGCCTCTTTAACAAATGGTGTTGGGAAAATTGGACAGGTACATGCAAAAAAATGAAACTAGACCACCAATTTACACCATTCACAAAAATAAACTCAAAATGGATAAAAGACTTAAATGTAAGTTGTGAAACCATAAATATCTTGGAAGAAACATAGGCAGTAAACTCCCCGATATCTCTTGTACAGTGGGACCTTGAGATACAAGCAGACCAACATACATTTTTTTTAAGATATGAGCTGCAACTTGATCCGTATTTTTGTTCAAGATCCAAGCAAAATTCTGAGATACAAGTTGTGATTTGGGAAGCTGCCTCTAGTTGGCACGTTGGCACTCAGGTTCAGTATCGGCAGCACAACACCAGCATCTTGTTCTTTCTCACGTGTTACCCACAGAATCAAGTCAAATCTCATGTACTGTACTCATTCTTGCATCATTTTTGCATTTTTTTACTAACTTTTTTTGTGTGCTATCATGGGGCCAAAGAAAGTGAGTGTAAAGGACAGTGGTGAGAAGAAGAAGAGAATGATGTTAATAGAAGTAAAGCAAGAAATAATAGAAAAACATGAGTGTGGTGTACAAGTGATTGAACTGGCAAGGCTGTACGACCACAATACATCTATAATTTGTACTATCCTTAAACAAAAGGATGCCATCAAAAGCACAAATCCAGTGAAAGGAACTACAACTTTGTCCCAATTAAGGACAAATATCCATGAAGAAATGGAGAAGCTTCTGCTGGTGTGGGTGAAAGAGAAAGAGCTGGCAGGAGATACAGTGACCGAGACTGTAATATGCGAAAAGGCACATATTATTTACGGCAACTTGAAGAAGAAAGAACCATCAACTTCAAGAGAGGCAGCAGAAGATATGTTTAAGGCAAGTCACGGCTGGTTTGGAAATTTCAAAAAGAGATCTGGCATCCACTCGGTGGTGAGGCATGGTGAAGCTGCGAGTGCTGACGTTAAGGCAGCTGAGGAGTACATCGCACGTTTATTGCAAAGGAAGGACACATCCCCCAACAAGTGTTCAACTGTGATGAAACAGAATTGTTTTGAAAAAAAGTTCTCCGGAGGACTTCATCACCGCAGAGGAGAAGAAGCTGCCAGGCCATAAACCCATGAAGGACCGTCTGACCCTCGCATTGTGTGCAAATGCTAGTGGTGACTATAAAGTAAAGCTACCGCTAGTGTATCATTCCGAAAATCCTCTAGCCTTCAAGACTCACAAGGTTCTTAAAGAAAAACTACAAGTTATGTGGCATGCCAATGCTAGGGCATGGGTTACACGGCAGTTTTTTATTGAATGGGTAAATCTCATCTTTGGTTCTGCAGTAAAGAAATATCTTCAAGAAAATAAACTCCCGATGAAAGCATTACTAATCCTTGATAATGCTCCAGCCCACCCACGTGGTCTTGAAGATGACATTCTCAATGAGTTCAAATTCATGAAAGTCCTCTACCTCCCACCCAACATGACTTCAATCTTGCAACCTATGGATCAGCAGGTCATTTCCAATTTTAAAAAGTTTTACACAAAGAACTTGTTCCGCCACTGCTTTGAGGTGACTGAAAATACAATTCTAACCCTTCGAGAGTTTTAGAAAGATCACTAGAACATCGTGATATGTTTACTCATTATTGAATTGGCATGGCAAGAGGTTACAAGAAGAACCTTGAACTCAGCATGGAAAATGTTATGGCCTGATGTTGTTGCAGACAGGGACTTCGAAGGATTTGAACCAGAGACCGAGACCAAGGTAGCAGCGTTGGAGGAGATTGTGTCCCTCGGAAAGTCAATGGGCCTAGAGGCAGATGAAGGTGACATAAATGAGCTCATTGAGGAACATGAAGAGGAACTCTCAACTGAGGAGTTGAAGGAGCTCTAGATGATGCAACATACGGAGCTTCTGCAAGAGATTAGTAGTGAGGAGGAAGTAGAGTCAGAGGAAGTGATTTCTACAAGTGAAATTAAAGACATGCTGGCAATGTGGGAGAAGCTTTCAAGTTTCATTGAAAAGAAACACCCAGAAAAAGTTTCAAGTGGTCATGCTTCAGCACTTTTTAATGATACTTGTTTGTCACATTTTCATAACATTTTAAAAGGCAGGCAAAAGCAAACCTCTTTGGATAGATTTTTATTCAAAAGTTCTGAAAGTGAAAGTACAGCCAAAAAGGCAAAAACAGGTGATGATTAAGAAAAAAACGTAATGTTAAGCATAGGTTAAGTTTAAAGATAAGAAAGTGCATTTTTTTTACAATTAAGTTTTTGTGGTTTCATTTTAAGTAAAGAAAGTGCAGTTTTATTTTTGTTTAAAATAAAGAAAATGCAGTTTTAGTTTACATTTAGTGTTAAGAAAGTGCAGTTTTAGTTTCCTTGTCTACAGTGCCTGCATCCCTTCCCCCCCCCCTCCACCATTCACCTCTCCTCTGTGAGCTGCACTCATCTGTCTCCAAGGTAAGAATACAGTACTAAATAACACTTTTTTCTTTTATTTCATATATTTTGTTATGCATTGGTAAAGTATACATGTGTTTCTTAATTAAAAACATGTCTTCTTTCATAATTTAGGATGGTTTGGGGATGTTTCACAGGGCTGGAACAAATTAAATCTATTTTAGTTATTTTAAATGGGAAAAATTTGTTTGATATATGAGTTGAATGATTTTCAAGCTCATTTACAGAACAAATCAAACTTGTATCTCAAGGTACCACTGTAGTAATATTTTTTGCAGATTCATCTCCATGGGCAAGTGAAATAAAGGACAAAATGAACAAATGGAACTATATGAAACTAAAAAGCTTTGCACAGCAAAAGACACCATTGATAAAATAAAAAGACAACCCACACAATGGGAGACTATATTTTTTAATACATCTGATAAGGGGTTAATCACCAAAATTTATAAAGTATTTCTAAAACTCAACACCAGGAAGGTAAACAATCCAATTTAAAAATTGGCAGAAGAACTGGACACTATGAGGACTGTACAGATAAGGGGCATTGATAAACTGAGAATCACAAGTACTCCAAAGAGATGGAGCAAACAGCTTTGCCAACAGTCTAACTGGTGGTTGTCATTGGTTTCCTTCACTTCCTCCATGTTCCAGGCATTCTATATTCATACTTTATCTCCCCAGCCCTTAGGAGGGAGATTTACATTTTCCTGTAGACCAGAAGTCTGTGGACCAGCACTGGGGGTAAAAATTGCCTGGGAAATTTGTAAGAGAGAGAGAGAGAGAGAGAGAGAGAGAGAGAGAGATATTCTTGGAGCTCCACCCCAAGATTCTGATTCATTAGGTCTGGGGGATAGTATGGTCCAGAAATTGGCATTTTTTTTTAATTTTTTTTTAATTTTTATTCATTTTAGAGAGGAGACACAGAGTGAGAGAGAGAGAGAGAGAGAGAGAGAGAGAGAGAGAAAGAGGGGAGGAGCTGGAAGCATCAACTCCCATATGTGCCTTGACCAGACCAGTGCAGGGTCTTGAACTGGCGACCTCAGTGTTCCCAGGCCGACGCTCCATCCACTGCGCCACCACAGGTCAGGCCAGAAATCGGCATTTTTAACCAGTGCCACAAATAAATCTGATACGCAGCCACATTCTGAAACAAGTATTTAAATCAGTAGTTTCCAAACTGTCCCAAGAGGGACACAGCAGGGGCTGTTCACTGGTGTGACAGTCAGCCTCCATCATGTGCACTTCCCAGCAAGCCAGCGCTGACTGTTCCTATCAGTTCCCACTGAGAAAGTACATGTGAGTGTACATGAGAATGGTCTCATCTAGGGAGAGCCTTAAATGCACTCTGGTCAACTTATTTTCAAGTCAATTGTCACTCTGATTAGTAACAAGTCACTTGTGGTTGATTTATCAGTTCATCTATGTCATAACTGAGAGCAGCTGTTTCACAGTGGGAATGAAGACACTTCTTCTGGAAAGGCAATGGGAGCCTCAGGGTAGTGTGTACCATTTGCTGACTTTGATCACAAACATCCATGGGTCCCACACCCTCATCAAGATATAGAAGGTTTCCTCATGTCCCTTCCCATTTAATTTCTTTTTTGTAAAGCTTTCACTTAGCATAATATTTTGAAGTTCATCCATGTTGTTGTTGAATAGGTCACTAGTTAATTCATTTTTATTGCTGAGTAGTATTCCATCAGGTGAATGTAACAGTGTGTGTTTATTCATTCACATGTTATGGGCCCCTAAACTATTTCCAGTTCAGGGCTATTATATATAAGACTACTATAAACATCTATGTATAATTCTTTTTGTGGACACGTGTTTCCATGTCCCTAGAAAAATTGCTGGGTCATAGAACAAGTGATTGTTTAGTTTTATTGCAGTAACATTTTAAATGCTGCCTTTAACACACAGAAAACATGCACATCATGTCTTAGGGTAATATTTAGGTGGGGCTGGGACAAGACACACAAGGTGTTCACACAAACACACATTCCAAAGAGAGTATTCATTAACATGATTATTGGCTGCTAAATAGTTGCGGATACTTGTACCTTTCCCTGGAGAATTAGAGATCTGGGGGAATGGCTAGATTTTGTTTTTAGAAAACTTGCCTTTGGAGGGGCTGAGACCACAGGCCTCAAGTAATTTGCTAACTGAAGAAATTTATGGAGAGAGCAATCAGGGAACGAAGATAACCAGCTGGCTGCAAGTGACCCTACCAGCAATGAAGGCTTGAAGAGGTTGTCTGGTGTTGCCTTATGATAAGGTCTCACAGCTACAGCACCCACACAAATCTGGTGTCTGGACACATTGTCTAAGAGTTTTGGGGGGATCTTTGAGATCATTATGGTGTGGCTAAGTAGCAGCGAATACAGGCCCTGGTACCACATTGATTGCATCCAAACCCCGGCTCTAATCTTAAATGTCTGTGTGACCTCAGTCTAAGCCTCAGTTTCCTCATTTGTAAAATGAAGTAACAATAGTATCTACCGCACAGGGATGTGGGAGAGAATAAATGAGCAGGGCCTGGTACACAATGGCTGCTCTAGGCATATCCTCTGTCTTACCGTGTCTCCTTCCTCGTTTTAGAGGAACGGCCTAGGAAGGCTGACCATCCTGCCCATTGCAGAACAGTCAGAAAAGAGCAAAATAAGACAGTTAACTACAGTTAGTTCAGCCGGTTCGCACCTAATTTTTGGTTGAATTCAGCAAACCGGTTGTTAAAATGGCACTTGTAATCAGGGTTCTCTCTCTAAGGTGGGTGCCTGGGCAGCTGCCTGATGTGGAAATCCCAAATTTACATTTCTCACTCTTTTTTTTTTTTTTTTTTTACAGGGACAGAGAGAGATTCAGAGAGAGGGAAAGATAGGGACAGACAGACAGGAACGGAGAGAGATGAGAAGCATCAATCATCAGTTTTTCATTGCCATTGCGACATCATAGTTGTTCATTGATTGCTTTCTCACATGTGCCTTGACCGTGGGCCTTCAGCAGACCGAGCCACCCCTTGCTGGAGCCAGTGACCTTGGGTCCAACCTGGCGAGCTTTTGCTCAAGCCAGATGGGCCCGCGCTCAAGCTGGCGACCTCGGGGTCTCAAACCTGGGTCTCCCACATCCCAGTCGGACGCTCTATCCACTGCACTACCACCTGGTCAGGTACATTCATTGTTTCTTGAAGATCCCAAGTTACCTAAATTTTATAGGTCTGATAGGGGAAATACGGTTCCTATGGGAAAGGACAAATATAAAACCCTAAAAAGTAAAAATATATCCAAGATGAGGTAGAATATTCTGAACCAATTAGTTGGGAGAAATAAAGAAAAATGCTTTAAGCACTGGACTGTTTATAGCTATTTAGCCTTGACTTAGTAATGTCAGATCCCTGGCTCAGACACGGAAAACGAGCAGAAACACATTTTTAATTTTTCTGCTTTTTAGCATGATTTGTTCTTATTCTTTTTGGATACTGTGCCTTCATACTGTTAACAGCAGGTTTCGGTAGCTTTAGGCCTAATTAATACCTAGTACAGTCTCATTTTCCTTTCCCCAACCCAAGTGTATGTAAATAAGACACCAAGAACTGGAAATGCAGCTTCCTTTGCTGACCCCCTCGCCCATCACTGATAGACAAGGAACAAGGAAGGTGACAGACAGCACAGGAGTTGTTAACTATGAAAGAAGCCCTGCTCCTTCACAGGCCTTATACACAGAAATTTAAAAAGCAAGGGAAGCCACAGGTGCCTTACTTATCTAAGTCATTCCACCAACAGAAGTGGGCACAGTTTAGACTTATTTATAGGATTAAAAATAACTTAATGTCAGGTGGAGCTGAGAGAAAATACATGCTTAGTACATACCTGATAAAGGGCTTACATTCAGAATATATAAAGAACTCTCAAAACTCAATAAAAAAATCAACCCAATTTTAAAAATAGGAAAAGGATGAGAGCAGACACTTCACCAAAGAAGCAATATAATGACAAATATATATATGAAAAAATGCTCAGCATACTAGTCATTAGGGAAATACAAATTAAAACCACATGTAGATGAAGTATATATATTATATGTTTTTTAAAAAAACAATTTTTCAAGTTAATTACAAGTGCTAGCAGAGTACCTGAAATTCTCAAAAACTTCTGTTATAAATGCAAAATGTACAGCCACTTTGGAAAACAGTTGGGCAATTTCTTTAAAAATTAAACATCCATTTACAATAAGATCCAGCATTCCTACACCTATGTATTTACTCAAGAGAAATGAAAACTTACGTTCACACCAAAACCTTTACAAAATGTTTATAATGACTTTATTAATAATTACCAAAACCCAGATACAACCCAAATATCCCTCAATTGGGAAATGGATCAACAGAACGATTGTATATATATTCTATACAATGGAACACTACTCAGCAATAAAAAGGAACTACTGATACATACAACATAGTGAATTTCAAATGTATTATGCTAAATTTAAAAAGTCAAACTCAAAACTCTACATACTCTGATTCCACTCATAAAGGCAAACAACAAGGTGCATTCAACACATCAATGGTTGCCAGGGGCTGGGACACTAGAAGGGTAAGAGAGGACTAGAAAGAGACGGCATGAAGGAATTTTTCTGGTGATACTTTGATTAACATGATGATTTTATGCATTTACTAAAACTCATAGAACTATACACTAAAGAGGTAAATTTTGCCAGGGAAAAAAAAGCATTTCATAATAAAAAATACACATCATGTGGAAGAAACTTTAGAATAACCCACTCAATTGACAAGAAAGAAAATACAAGGAGGGTAAGTACCGTATTTCCCCATGTATAAGACGCACCTTTTTTCCCAAAGAATTTGGGGTCTAAAAACTGGGTGCGCCTCATATAGTGGTTGTAAATTTTTTTTACTTGCATTTCCCGCTTTTTTGCGCTCGTTTTTGCACTCATAGTTGAAGACAGTGATTCATCATCAGACACAGATGAGGACAAGCTAATGGATAGAAGTTTAGACAGTGATGAGGAATTGTATGAATTTTATGATGAATAAAACTTGAGTTCAATAACTTTATGTAATACATTTTTTTTCAAATTTCAAGCCCTAAAATTAAGGTGCATCTTATACATGGGAAATATGGTAATTAACACAGTGTGATCTAAGATAGTGGGGGTGGCTAGATGGAGATCGACCTCTTGACCTCCATCCAGGGTCCTTAACACTACAGCAGTTATTTCCCAGTTTTTTTACCTTGACCCAACAGTAAGAAATACATCATTATTACAAGCTCAGCAGATTAAAACAACTCATTTATTTTCTCAGTTCTGCAGGTCAAGAGTCTGACAGTGTGGCTGGGTTCTGTACCCATGGTCACACAAGGTCAAAATGAAAGAAAGCTTAAACTGGCCTAGCTCTATCTTGAGGCTCTAGGGAATAATCCATTTCCAATACCACGTTACTGGCAGAATTCAGTGCAAGGTAGTTGTGGGACTGAGGTCTTTGCTCACTGTCAGCTGAAGGTTTTCCTCAGCTTCTGAAGGCTTTCCACATTCTTTGGCTTATAGCCTTCTCCATCTTCAAAGCCAGCAAGAATGGGTCAAATCTTTTTATGCTTTGAATCTGACAATCTCTTCTACCATATCTCTATTCTTCCTCTTATACCCTCAGCCAGGAGAAAGCTCTGCTTTTAAGGGCTACTTTGAGCCTGTCAAGATAATCTAGGATAATCTATTTTAAAGTCTACTGATTAGTAACCTTAATTACAGGAATTCCTGGTTTTATTGCTTTTCACTTCATTGTGCTTCACAGATATTGAGTTTTTACAAATTGAAAGTTTGTGACAACTCCTGTGTGGAACAAACCTATGGGCTCTGTTTTTCCAACAGCATTTGCCCACTTCATGGCTCTATGCCACATTTTAGTAATTCCCACAATATTTCAAACTTTTTCATTCTTACTATATTTGTTATGGTAACTTCAAGACTTCAGTGGAAAAAGTAATCACAGACATAGTAGAAATCACACAGAACCAAAATTAGATGTGGAGACTAAAGATGTGACTGAATTGCTGCAATCTCATGATCAATCTTTAACCGATGAGGAGTTGCTTCTTATGAATGAGCAAAAGAAGAGGTTTCTTGAGATAGAATCTACTCTTGGTGAAGATGCTGTAAAAGTTCTTAAAGTAACAACAAAGGATTTAGAAAATTACATAAATTTATTTGTAAAGCAGGAGCAAGATTTCAATTGTGAAAGTCCTGTGGTTATAATGCTATCAAAGAGCATTGCATGCTACAGAGAAATTGTTCATGAAAGGAAGAATAAATTGATGCAGCAAGCGTCCTTGTTGTCTTTAAGAAATTGTCTCCCTGCCAGTTGGCTCAGTGGTAGAGCGTTGGTCAAAGTATGGAAGTCCTTTGTTCGATTTCTGGTCAGGTCACACAGAAGCAACCATCTGCTTCTCCACCCCTCCCCCTTCTCTCTCTTTTCCGCTCCCACAGCTTGAATGAGCAAGTTGGCCCCACAGCACTGAGAATGGCATCATGGCCTCGCATCAGTTAGAGCAATTTGGCCCCAGGACGCTGAGGATGGCACCATGGCCTTGGATCAGGTACTAAAAATATCTTGGTTACCAAGCAATGGAGCAGTGGCCCCAGATGGGCAGAGCATCCTCTCCCTATGGGGCTTGCTGGTGGATTCTGGTCAGGGTACATGTAGAAGTCTGTCTGCCTCCCGGCCTCTCACTTAATAAAAAATAAAAAATTGTCAGAGCCACCCCAACCTTTGGGAACCACCACCCCGCTTGGTCAGCAGCCATCAACATGTAAGACTCTCCACCAGCAAAGATTAAGATTTGCTGAAGGCTCAGATGTTGGTTAGCATATTTTAGCAGTATTTTTAAATGAAGATATGGACATTACTTTTTTAGATATACTGTTATTGCACACTTAAGAGACTACAGTATAGCCTGATGAGGTGGTGATGCAGTGAATAGAGCATCGGACAGGGATGCAGAGGACCCAGGTTCAAAACCTCAAGGTCACTGGCTTGAGCTCGGGGTTACTGGTTTGAGCAAGGGATCACTCACTCTGCTGTAGCCCCCAGGTCAAGGCACATATCAGAAGGCAATCAATGAACAACTAAGGTGCTGCAATGAAGACTTGATGCTTCTCATCTCTCTCCCTATCTGTTCCTTTCTCTCTGTTGTAAAAAAAAAAAAAAAAAAAAAGACTATAGTATAGTGTAAACATAACTTCTATATGCACTGAGAAACCAAAACTCATGTGACTCACTTTATTGCAGTATTTGCTTTATTGCAGTGGTCAGGAACTGAACCCGCAGTATCTGAGGTATGCCTGTACATTGGCAACATCCCCTTTGCCATGTAACAGGACATGTTCACAGGTACGATACCAGGGGGAGGCTAATGGAGGCCAAGTCTGCCCACCACATACATTTTGCAGTGGCCTAGTGTACACATATAAATGAAGCAAAAACTGACTACTTATCCTTACCCAACACTCTGATGCTTTCAGTTTATTATGTTAAAATGCCAATGGCAATATGCTATATCAATCTCATGTCCTGCTAATGGGCTGCAACCTCTAACTTATCTTTTTAAAAGGCCAGTGTGCCCTTTCAAATTCCCACTTGCAATAGTAGGAGGCCCATAGAAGGGCCTCAGAGGTCTGTGTAACCTCTGAAATTGTATGAAAAGTTATGGGACTAATCATGGGAAAAACTCATGTTGGGAACATTCTACAGGATCACCAGGGCAGGTCACAAAAATGAGGAAAGAATGAGAAATGGTCACAGGTCAGAGAAGACTGGAGAGACATGACAAGTGAATAGAATGAAATAGCCTGAACTGGATCTTGGAACAAAAAACATATCAAGTCTGGATTTAGTTAATAGTAACACATAAGCCTGACCTGTGGTGGCATAATGGATCAAGTGTCCACCTGGAATACTAAGGTTTCCAGTTCAAAACCCTGGGCATGCCCAGTCAAGGCACATATAGGAAGCAACTACAAGTTGATGCTTCTTGATTCTCCCTTTCTCCACCCTCTTTCCCTCCCTCCCTTTCTCTCTCTCTCTTCTTCTAAAATCAATAAATAAAATCTAAAAAAAACATAATAGTAACATGTAAATGTCAGTTTCTTAGTTTTAACAAACATACCAGGCAATGTAAGAGGTTAATAGGGAACTATAAGGAGCATACAAGAAATCAGCACTATCTTTGCAACTTTGTCGTAAATCTAGAATTATCATAAAATAGTAAGGATACCTACAAACTTTGTATCTTCAATCCATGATCCAGAAACATTTAAGACCCACTGTCCAAGGCTTTCTACTGCTTTCCTTAACCATTATATCCTAAATACTCGACCTCCTTCCTGCCATGTCACCCACACTTTTCCGTCAAAAAGACAAAATTTAGCCAGAGACTGGAGGAGGAGAGAATGGGAAGTTATTATTTAATGGGTACAGAGTTTTAATTTGCGAGGATGAAAAGTTCCAGAGATGAATGATGGTGATGGTTGCACAACACTGTGATGCCACAAAATTGTACACTTAAAAATGATTTAAATGGTAAATTTTGTTATGTATATTTTATAATCAAAAACTAAAACTAAAGGAATTGGTACTGATACATGCTATCACATAGATAAACCTTGAAAACATTATCTATATGAAAGAAGGCAGACACAAAATACCACAATTCCACTCATGAAAATGTTCTAAAAGTCTGGTAAATAATTGTACATATTTGTAAACATACAAAAATCTACTGAAATATATACTTAAAATGGGTGAATTGTATGGTATGTGAATTATATTCAAACAAAGCTGTTTTAATTAGTTTTAAATCTAGGATCACATTTATTTGAACTTATGAAGACCTTAAGTGGTGTCCAGTAAATTCTGGAACCAGATTCTGGTGACATGATGGAAAAATAAAGAACAAATAAATGAAAAGACAAGGACTGAGAATGGCTGGCACGGAAGATCAGGAAGGCCTGTGACTGGGCACGGTAGCTCTCCGGTCATGGTGGTGAGAACGGCAAGGCTATGAAATACACCAGCTTGCAGTTGACCAGATGCCTTTAATCTGGTCCCTATCACTCATTAAGCAACCTACACACATCACTTTCTTTGTTTCTGCCTCAAGCAGCAGCAGCTACACCCAGACTGGAAATGGAAGACACAGCAGTGGAAGATCTTGTAGAGAAAAACTAACAGGTGAGCTCTCCATTTATTCTGGCTTAGATGAAGTTAAAACAGGAACAATATGTAAGTGTGACTTTCAAGGATTTTGTTCTTCAAAGCTAAGGCCTGGAAAGGGCTAGCTGGCAGACGCAGGTGAATGCTCAGAGAGGTGCCTGGCTCAGCAATCAATCCAAAGTACCTAGAAAGACAAAGAGCAGTGAATGAAGCAAGGGTCTCAAGCGCTGGGTGAGAGGAACAAACCGGGCCGGGTGAAGGTGGATGCTGCTTTGGGGCTCACAGTTCTCTATGACCAAAACACTTGTTTTGAAGAATGTACATCCAAAAGATTTGGGGGAAAACATATCAGTACAGAGGGTGGGCGGTTGGGAATTAAGCATACTAGTCTGAGACTTAGAATTAGAGGTGGGAAAAGGCTCAAAAAGTTGTTGTGTTAGTTAACAAACATTTTTAGAGACCATACAAGGGATGAGTGATACAAAATACATAAGTTCTCTAAGCAAAGAGTTTACAATTTTTTGAGAAAGTTCCAGTTCATGATATGATGCTGAACCCACAAGTTTCTATGCCCTCCTATCTAGGATACCATTCAAAACGAAAAAATCTTTACAAAAGATATACATCTACAACAAACAAGGGGGGGTCCCCTCCATCAGCATTTAAGAACTTTCAACAAAAAGCTGAGTAACAGAAATCTGACTTCAGGATGTTGAAATGGTGCAGAGGGAAAATGGGCCATAATGAACACAGAGGAGCTGCAGCAGAGGTGGGGGCCCTCTGCCTAGGAGACCCATGGGGCGGCTGCAGACTCAGACACCAGAAATGATGGAAAGAAACAGCTTGTCCTCCCCCACAAACATCCCTGAATGCAACGCTACCAGAAAACAAGAATTGAAACCTTAACACAACAAGAAAATACCAGAGGGCTCTCTTCTAAAGAACTGAAAGAATTATTTGCAGAACTAGAGGAGCTTCTGAAAATGCCAGCTACCCACAGGAAAGCTTTCTGCATTCTGGCCTTTAGGGGAATCCCACCATAACATCTAGTCCCACTCGTGCTCACACTAAAATTAAATCTCCAGGCAAAAATTTCATCATACAGGTCTTAAATTATCCAACAAATGATTTTTTCAAGTCCAATAGCAATGTAGTTATACAACTAGATATGCAGAGAAAACAGCCCCACACATCATAGTTGCAGGTATAATCCCGAGTCTAGGCACATACAAGAATCAACCAATGAATGCATAAATAAGTGGTACAAATCGATGTTTCTCTTTCTCTCTCTCTCTCCCCCTTCCTTTCTCTCTAAAACGAAATAAAAAATAAAGTAAAATTGCAAAAATGCTTCAAAAGGCTGGGAAATTGGATTGGATACAAACTATAAAACAATTGTGCTTACTATGTTTAAATAAGTAAAATACAGGCTTCAAAACACATGCAGGAAATATCACCAATATAAAGTGACAAAATACATTTAAAAAATAACCAAATAAAATTTACATAACTGAAAATGTAAAAATAAAAAATAAAAAACCCTGAAACTAAAAGAAATCAACAGAAAAGTTTAAAGGAGATAAGACTACTGTAGAAAGAGCAAACTGGAAGGTCAGAAAAATTACACAGATTACATCACAGAGAGGCAAAATTATGGTTGAGCTTAACATCTGTTTAATGGGAATCCCAAAGAGAAAGGAGATAGAAAAAACAAAGCAGAGCCAATATTCCAATAGTTATTGACTAAGAATTCTCCAGGACAGATCACAGATTTAACAACCCTAATCAGACTATGTAAGAAATCTACACCTAGATATCCCAAAGTAAAACTACAAAAATACCAAATGTAAAGAGATCTCAAAAGCATACAGAAAAAAAGATGAATTAGTTTCAAAAGAATAACAGACTAAAAGGTAATTTCTCAATAGAATAGCTTCAACATTAACTAAAAGAGAAAAGAAAACGAAGCTACCAGAAGACCAAACTAAAGAAAGTTCTAAAGGATTTACTTCAGGAAGAAAGAAAATGGTAAAAAATGGAGAACCAGAAATATAAAATGGAAAAAGCAAAGACTGTATTAAGTATATGGGTAAATTTATATACCATTCACTATATTATATAGCAATGATAATGTCTTATGTGAACTGACAAAGATGAAACAAAAATACAAGACAATAACATGTGTGGCCGAAGAGGGCCTTATAAATGGAGTTAATGAATTCTAAGATCCCATTTTGTTGAGATTCAGGGTATACATATTAAGGATGAATGAAATAACTGAAAAAAGTAACAACAGAATTAATCACAATTAATTTCCAAAAGAACAGAATTAACTAGAACAATTAACTTCCAAAGCAAAAGAGGAAAAAAAAATGAAATAATAAATTATATTCAAAAAAGGGGGCAGCCTGACCTGTGGTGGCACAGTGGATAAAGCATCAATCTGGAATGCTGAGGTTGCTGGTTTGAAACCTGGGGCTTGCCTGGTCAAGGCACATATGAGAAACAACTACTATGAGTTGATGCTTCCCGCTCCTCCTCACCCTTTCTCTCCCCCTCCTCTCTCTAAAACCCATCAAGTTCTAAAAATAAAAATTTTTTAAGGGAGATGAAAAATAAAACAGTCAAGACAAATTGCACAAAATGAGATGGTAGGCTTACATCTGTATATATCACTAATTACATCAAATACAAATTACCTAAGTGTGTGCCAATTAAGGACTGTTAGTCCCTCTTGAGCAGACAGTGGCACAGTGGATAGAGCATCAGACTGGGACATAGCGGAGCCAGGTTTGAAACCCGAAGGTTGTTAACTTGAGTGCAGGCTCATCTGGCTTGAGACAGGCTCAGCAGCTTGAGCACGGGGTCGCTGGCTTGAGCGTGGGATCATAGATATGAATGGTCGCTGGCTTGAAGCCCAGGGTCGCTGGCTTGAGCAAGGGGTCATTCGCTCTGCTGTAGCCCCCCCAGTCAAGGCACATATGAGAAAGCAATCAATGAACAACTAAAAAGCTGCAACAAAGACTTGATGCTTCTCATCTCTCTCCTTCCTGTTTGTCTATCCCTAGCTGTCCCTTTCTCTGTCTCTGTCACACATACACAAAAAGACTGTTAGTCTAAATTTTAAAAAATACAATTATATACTACTTGCAAAGACATGGAAAGGTAAAATTAAAAATAAAAAATAGAAAACATATACAATGTAAATAATAAAAAACAGAAAACCAAGCTGGTAAGCTTTAATAACATTAAACAGAATAGACTTTAAGACAAAAAACACTACCAGAAATAATAATGGTCAATTTATAAATATAAACACTTAAATAATAATAATATACTATAATATTAAATGTATATATACCTATTCACATGGTTTTATAATATATATTAAAAAAATCAAGCCAGAAATATCAGTAGAAATAGTCCACAATCATAGTACACATTAATACACAACTCTCAAGAATTGATGAAATAAGCTGAAAAGAGAAATTCAATAAAAAACACAGAAAACCTGAATTCTGCAATAACCAAACTTGACTTTGCACCCAACGACTACAGAAACACCTTTTATCAGGAACACACAGAACATTCACAAGCTGATCATATATTGGGGCCATAATACAAGTTTCAAATATTCCAAAGGACAGAAATAATAGAGTACATTTTCTGAAAACAATGCAATTGTTAACAACAACAAAAAAGATAACTATAAAAATCTCACACTTTTAAAAATTAAGAAATATTTATCTAAATAATCCGAGGCCAAAAAAGGCAATTAAAAAATATTTCAAACCAAATGATAATAAAAATATTATCTATTAAAACTTGTGAGGCCTTGGCCAGTTAACTCAGTTGTATAGAGTGTTGTCCTGAAACACCAAGGTTGTAGGTTCAATCCCGGGTCAGGGCACATAAGAGACCAACTAGTGAATGCACAACTAGACGGAACAACAAATGAATGCTTCTCTCTCTCTCCCCACCTTCCTCTCTCTAAAAAAAAACCCAAAAAGCAACAATAAAAAATCAAACTTGAGAGATGAAACCAAAGCAGAGCCTAGTGAGGAATTCATAACCTAGAGTGTATATCATAGAGAAAGAGCCTAAAAATTAACAAACTAAAAATCTCAGAAAGTTGGAAAAAGAGCAGCAAACTAAACTCCAAGAAAAGTAAAAGAAAAAACTAATGAAGAGCAGAAACTGTTGAAATATAAAACAAAAATGTCTTAGAGAATCAAAAAAGCCAAAGTATGGTATTTGAAAAGATTAAGAAAACTGGCAAACCTCTAGTGAAAGTGATCAAGGAAAAAGAAAAAAGGCCCTGATAATACAAAAAATAAAAAAGGGGATATCAATAAGTACCTTATATACATTGCAAAGATAATAAAAGTAAACTGTTAAAAACTTTATGCCAATAAATTAAAAAATTTTGATGAAATATACAAATTCTTAGAGAAATTTTAACTCCTGAGGGTGGGAGGGGGGTGTCTCACAAATATAAAGAGGACCAGAATAGTTTTGAAATCAAAAAACGTGATCAATAATCAAAAATCTTCCCACAAAGAAATTTCAGGCCTAGACAGTTGCCTTGGTGAATTCCACCAAACATTCAATATCATTCTTGCCCTGGTCGGAAAGTTCAGGTGGTCAGAGCATTGTCCCGAAGTGCAGAGGATCAATCCTCAGTCAGAACACATACAGCAACAGGTTGATGTTCCTGTCTCTCTCTCTCTCTCTCTCCCCCCCATCCTCTCTCTCAATGAATTAGTCTTTTAAAAAAATTAATTTAAGCTTACAGAAAGTTGTCCAGAGAACAGATAAAAAAAGGTATATTCTCCAACTAATTTGTGTAAGGCCCACATATAGTATCAAAAAATACCAATCTCTCTCATAAACATGATGCAGCATTTTCATTCTGACAATCCACAAAACCTACAGTAAGCATAATTATTGGGAAAACATTGAAAGCTTCCCCTCTGACATCAAGATGCTTGCCATCACTACTTCTACTCAACACTCCTGGAGATCCTAGCCAGTACAGTATGGTTAAGAAAACATAAAATACAAGAATTAAAAAGAACTTCACAAAATTGTCATTACTTGCAGATATTACTACGTGAGTAAGAAAATCCAAAAGAATAAACAGATAAATCATTAGAATTAATTAAAATTGAAGAGATTATGTGCAAAATTAACATATGAAATCAATTCTATTTCTATATACTTTTTTAAATTTAGACTAACAATATGTTAAAAGTGATATTTTTAGAAAGATACCACTAACAAACAGCACTAAAAGTAGTAAGTACTTAAAGGAAAGCATCTAACAGTATATGTCAAGATTTCTTCAGTTAAAATAAAAAACTTAATTTAGAAAACTTAAAGATCTAAATGGCCTGACCAGGTGGTGGCACAGTAGATAGTGTTGGACTGGGACACAGAAGACCCAGGTTCAAAACCCCAAGGTCGCCGGCTTGAGCATGGGCTCAACCAGCATGGGCTCAACCAGGGTTGTTGGCTTGAGTAAGATTCATAGACATGACCCCATAGTCGCTGGCTTGAAGCCCAAGGTCTCTAGCTTGAGCAAGGTCCCTCGCTCTGCTGTAGCACCCTGGTAAAGGAATATATGAGAAAGTAATCAATGAACTAAAGAACCGCAACAAAAAATCGATGCTTCTCATCTCCCTCCCTTCTTCCTGTCTGTCCCTAACTGTCCCTCTCTCTGTCTCTGTTGCTAAAAAAAAAAATTAAAGATCTAAATAAGTGAAATAATATACCATTGTGCATGGACTGGAAGATTCACTATTGAAATATATCATTTCTCCCTCAAAATAATCTACCGACTAAATGTCACCCACATGAATATCTCTTCTTGGGAAATTTGACAAGCAGATTCTAAAACGTACATGAAAATGCAAAGAATCAAAAACCTACGAAACGCTTAAAGAACAAGGTGGGGCTGAACTGTGGGGGGCAGTGGATAAAGCCTCGACCTGGAATGCTGAGGTCACCAGTTTGAAACCCTGGGCTTGCCCAGTCAAGGCACATAGAGGAAGCAACCAGTACGAGATGCTTTCCGCTTCCCCCATGCTCCCAACTTTATCTCCCCCCCCTCTAAAAAAATAAAAAGAACAAAGTGGATTTGCTGTCTTGAATAAAGCTACTATAATTGAGACAGTGTGGTAGTGACATGGGAATAGACAAACAGATCAACAGGAGATAACAAAAAGCCAGAAAGAAGCTTGATTTATAACAGATAGAACTGCAGAGAAAATGACATAGACAAGTGGATATCCAAATAAGAAGGAAAAAAGAAGAAACTGAAACTGGACTCCTACCCTTAATCCAACTGATAAAAAGTCAACTCTAGTTTTAGGAAAGACAACTATAAATACTTTAGCATATAGGAGAATGTCTTCATGACCTTGGGTTACAGAAAAATTTATTAAACAGGACACAAATAGCACTATCTATACAGAATGAAAATGAAAACCAAGAATCAGGAAAATATATTTGTCTCTCACATATTGAATAAGATTCTATTCAGAATATATATGTATTATTAAAAATCAATAATAAAAAAAGATGCCTGACCAGGTGGTGGTGCAGTGGATAGAGCATCAGACTGGGATACAGAAGATCCAGGTTTGAGACCCCGAGGTCGCCAGCTTGAGCGCAGGCTCATCTGGCTTGAGCAAATGCTCGCCACTGCCAGCTTGGACCCAAGGTCGCTGGCTGGAGCAAGGCGTTACTCGGTCTGCTGAAGGCCCGTGGTCAAGGCACATATGAGAAAGCAATCAATGAACAACTAAGGTGTCGCAATGAAAACTGATGATTGATGCTTCTCATCTCTCTCCGTTCCTGTCTGTCTGTCCCTATCTATCCCTCTCTGATTCTCTCTCTGTCCCTGTAAAAAATAATAATAAAAGATAAAATATCCAAAAGAAAAACAGCACAACCCCCCAGAAAAAATGGACATGCATATGAAAAGATACTCAATGTCACTAGTAATCAGGGCAATGCAAATTAAAACCACAGTGTAATTTTGACTTACATTCCTACCAGACGGACAAAAATAAAAAGTTCTGATAATACCAAGTGTTGGTAAGAATGAGAAGCGATGAGAATTACCATATACTATTATACAAATGTGAATTAGGTATACAGGAAGTTCAGCAGTAACTACGAGAGGGAGATAGACATATCCTATATCCCAGCAATTTTATACATATACATTTACATACACATACAGACACACCCTCAGAGAAATACATACAAAAATGTTCATAGCCAATAGTTCATAATTACACACAATAAAAGATTATCCAAATATCAACATTAAAATAGTTCCACTGGGGTATAGTCACGTAATAGCATGCCATATATCAAAGAAAATGAACAAACTAGATACATGTGAAACCACAAAGATTAAGCTCATCAAGGAATTAAAACAGCTGTGAAACAGATGCTGACCAGTGAATACCTACAGTTTAGTTCCATTCAAAGAAAGTTCAAGAAGAATATAAAACTAAACCCTGGTATTTATGGATGCATGTTTATGTGGTAAAATTATAAAGATGACCAAGAAAGTAATCATCAAAAAGTCAGGATACAGTTATGTCAGAACAGGGCATGGGAAGACATGCTGAAAGAATATATACAGAGCTTCTAGGGGCTGACAACTCTCTTAGCTTAGTTGGTGGTTACAATGCTGTTCATTTTAGTATTTATTGACTCTACTTTATGTTTTATTTCACCAGGAAAGACTTAAAAAAGAATATACAAATATAAATTTATTTGCCTAAAGTACCCAGAGGATTACAGAGCCTATTAACAGCTGCCTGCAGGGAGGGGAGCTGTATGAGGTATTAAGGAACAGAAAGAGTAGAGGAAGACTATTCACAGTACTGCTGTTCAACTTCTACATTCAACCTACAGATAAAGCAGGGAAGATTTAATACTGATAGGATAATATAAATGCTAGTAGCCTCACCAATGTCAAAAAGTAAGTAGAGATGACACAAAGCAGGATTTGTAAGTAGGCTAAAAACAGGAAAGAAAAGACAGGTGCAGTAACAGTCATACCTGTCAAAGTACAGAGACAAGAAATATGTTGAAAATTAGGTAAAACAAAAAATAAACATTTCAGTGTGTTATATATACTGCAAAGGTAGCAAAGGAACTAGAAATAATGATGCAACTACCAAAAAACAGAAAGGAGGAAAGGCTCTTAGGAGTAGTATAGGTTAACCAAATCTTCATTTGTCATAGCAGGAATTGATAATATCTGAAGTTGATAAATCAAAGAGGAAGCATATTATTTAGATATATAAATAAACACCTGAAAGTAAAAAACAGAAATAAAAGGGCAAGGGGCAACAGCTACATTTCATTAGAAGCCATTAGGTAGCTATTTAATTTTTAGGCATGAATATATATTGCCTTGATTTAAAAAAATATTTTTCTACTTAAAAATATACATCTAAGGACATAAGAATATTTATTTTACCTGGTACAAAATAATATAATACTGACTAAATCCACAGGCACTAAAATGGCCAAAATTCCAATCTATTAATATAATATATAGCACAGAGGATTCAATTACTGAGATTATTGGATCAGAACATGAAAATAAACACATCTACCACTCAATATGTGACATTTATTAAAAATCCAAGACAAGCACTCTACCTTGGGATAGGCTGGGATGGAAAACGGTAAAATCTCTCCAATTCTATCCCGGGCACCCTTCAATTAATTTATTAGCCACAGGGCACTACTGTTACGTCTTTAAAATACAAATCTGCTCATATTATTCATCTCTGAAGAGCTGGTAATTAAAAATGAGCAGCAGGTAAAATAGGCTTCAAACAGTTGTTATTAGAAAACTTATAGGAAGTTAGTCACAAGAAGTTGCCTGCCTTAGGCAACAGGTTCTTTTTAAGAATAATGAGTAAATATACAGAGAGGCTTAAGAAAATTCTATAAATTAAGACAATAGTTGAAGCTGATCATGGGGATTTATCTTTAAAGACATTGAAAATAATATATCCAAAGGGCCACAGGTCTAGGTTGACATTAAGATGCAAAACAAAGGTAAATATAATGAAATAAATAAATCAAGAAAAGATTTTGGAAGGTAATGAGGCTTGAAGAAGGTGCAGAGAATACTTTAGTGAAAGTACGTGGCTTTCACAAAACCATTCAATGAGAATACATGTGAGGAAGAGGAACCTGATCAGATTTAGAAATTCAGTAGTAGAATTAGTTCTGAGAGAAGGTAGCTAAAATGAGGTATTTGCTATTTCAATGAAATGATTTAGTTAATACACATGAGTTCATCTAAAATGCCAAAGAACAAATAGATACAGACAATACAGATTCTCTCAACGCAGAAAATAATCACTTAACACAGATTGTTGAAGGAAAAGGAACAAGAAGCAACCCTTTGAATGTTGACAACTGTTTTTGATTTCTAGCATTAGGAGAAGGAAGATTTATAGCTGGGGGAGATAAACGTAGGAATTAAACTGTAGAATCCAACTAACTCCACTGGAGTCTTAATTTCACTCCCATTTCTTTATAATTAGCCATTCTCAGGTAGAAGTTCTAATTCCCCAGGGGAATTGGAATTCCTAAATCTCATCAAATTCAGCACGTTAGTTTTCCCTATTTTAACAGGAATTACAAACAAGGAAAAATAATGCACCCACTTTATACAAGGTTTTGAACTCAGATTATTAGTATGGAAGACAGCTGGAAACAATTACCCATTGATAGAGAACTTACCTTCCAGAAAAGCAAATTCATCCACAGCTTCTATTGCATTATCTGAAACACAAGGTAAAGGGACACCTGACAACCTGTGGTTATTTGGACATCAGCCCCCAAAAAGCACAACCCACACTCTGAAGGGGCCAAAAGCTTTATGCAAATCAGGACATTTATAAAATCTGCTCCACTGCTATCCTGAGATACGTTTCTATTCCACCACAAAGTCTTACCTATCAGCTCTCCCTCTACAAGAGTAACAATAGCCTGGGCAAATACTGTTCAGTGAAGGGAACCTCTTTGCTCTGACTGTCATCAGAGAAGAGTCTGGTAATACAGCAGGCAAAGTGAGAATATGATATACAAAAGCTTACACATGTATGACAGTTACCATTCCAGAAAGAAGAGTCGAAAACCAAACCCCCAGTTTCTAGGGGAAAAAGAAATGTACACATTGACCTGGTACAACACAGCAGCGAGCGGTCTAGTCAGCTTTGGCTACACTCTAATGCTGTACACCAACATCCCTCCAGCCATCCAAAGCAGAGACTCTAAAGCAGTGGTTCTTAACCGTTTTTGAGGTACTGAACCCACCAGTTTCATATGTGCATTCACCGAACCCTTCTTTAGTGATAAATAAAATATGATACTTTTTTCCAAATTCAAGACCAAGGTATGTGTTTTTTTACTGGTGCACAAAATGAGCCGTGCATGAACATCACCTTGCTCAAAGAACAAAACCAACAAAGTGCATGAACTCACAACAAATTACGGTATTACTTTATTCTGGCCTCCGCGGCAGAGGCTTCTCCGAACCCCTGAGACCGACTCATCGAACCCCTAGGGTTTGATAGAACCCATGTTAAGAACCACTGCTTTAAAGGTAGGGTTTTCCGGCACCGTGGCAGTCCAGCAGAAAACACCAAAGAGAAACCCTGTGGCACATTTCATGTTACAGTGATTCTTAACCAGTAAGAAGGAAAACTTCACCCAGCCTCCCTGGTCACCCCTAATACTGCAGTGACACTACCCAAATCTCTCCTCTGAAGGGTTTTCCTCTTTCCTTGTTGGGCACAGCAGTAGGCATCTTTTGCAATAGTCTCCACAAACAGTTCCTGTGAAGCAAACAGGAGAGGTGCACAGTAAACTCCCACTTAATGTTCTAATAAGACTTTCAACAAAACGCCATATAACTGAAACAATTTTACCATACGCTAGGTGCTTTAAACAATTTAAGTTCCTATGGCATCTCATCAACATTATATGGAAATTATGCTGAACAAAAACGAAGTTATTTGAGGATCTACTGTATGAATGCCTAATAGCACAACTTTCGTGAGTGCTATTTGAGAGTAAGGGGAAGGGTGAAAGGGGGCTCAGGTGTTTGGGTAGGCTCTCAGGGAAACTGAAAGTTGTCCTTGACTTCACAAGGATCTATTCCCTTTCCCTTCCCGCAGTAGCCCATACCATGTCCCTCATTCCTCATTTGTAAATCCACCCCACTTATTCACTTGAGATCCCTACAAGTTCTGTGGTAGACACTGGAGATGCAAGTAAAAGTCGTCGTCCACACCCTCAGGATGAGACAGGTGTCTTGACAAACTAATACTATTGTATATGATCCTTTCCCTGTCTTCAGTTCCTACATTCACGCCTCCCCACCCGGCCGTAGCACCTCACTTCCGGGTCCTCGACACGCCCCTCCCGGGCCCTCCTCTTCCTCCTCCTCCTCCTCCACCACTCCACCTCCCTCCCACTCCGCCGCCAAGGCCGCCCCTCGCCACGCTCCCCGTCTCGGTCCTTGCGCCCCTTGCGCCCCTCGCTCTCCCGCCGCACCGCGGCTCGCGCCAGAATGAAGATGGCTTCTTGTCCCGCGAGCGTCACGTCTGGGTCTGCCTTAACCAAGGCCTTCACTCGCGCCAGAGGAAGCCTGGAGAGACGAGCCCCGGGCGCACTCGTTGGAGCTTGCGGCTGCGGGGCCGCGGCCTCCCCACTGGACCCCTCCTCCTCGCGGGGCATCACGCTTCCACCAGTAGCCGCCGCCATTTAGCCCCCGAGCGTGCTGCGCGTGGCCGTCAACTGCGCGTGCATGCGGCGCCAGCCCCTTTTCCGCGCGCTGTGGGGGTCACGCCCCTTTGCGTGCGTAGCCCCGCTCCTACGCAGCCCGTCGCTCCTGGGAATCCCGGGGTGTTGGAGCCACGTGTTGTGTTTGGCGGCTTTGTAGGTCGAGTCGCAACTCACTAGCACTGGTGCTTTCTTTTTGGTTCTCGGTGACCCAGCGGTGCTATCCGGTCTAGTTGAGCCCGGGCACTGCCCCTAAGTTGGTAAGTGTGGCTGAAATGTACTAGTGCCGAGAGGAGCACTTAGATCTGGAGAAACCCAGACCTTGCCCGCAAGAGTCTTGGTCACGCAGATTGATTGATACCCGAGGCTGAGGAGCTAGCGTAGGAGGGAGGTCCGGACGTTCCCCCGAAGAGCGTGAGAAGAGGGCTTGCAATTTGGAGCAGCATCAGAGCAAGCTCTTGACGGAGGGGTAGGACTTTGGCAGGGAGCAATTGAAAAAGTTCAATCCAGACAGGAAACCACAAGAAAAAGGGGTAGAGGCCGAAAAACATGACGTTATGGCAATCACAAGGCGTCCATGTTACTCAATCATGAGTTACATCACAGCATTGCTTCTAAAACTTTGTTCACAGAATCCCTTTACACTCTTAGAGTTCATTGAATTTTGTCCTATGACACTTTAAAAATAGGATAACAGGCCCAAAATGTAGTCAGTTATGGTAAGTCCAACATCACCAACTGAGACAATTTTAGCTTTCCCAGAAATGGAACCTTAGTTAATCAGGAATTAATTGCCTTATCAGCAGTAGTTATTCTGCCTAAGAGACTCCTGTCATCCTTAAAGGAACCTAACCCTGCAATAACCAACCTGATTTTTATGCCTAGTACAACTTTATTGTTCCTGCGCCTTCTGCCTATAACAACCTCTCATTTTGTGTAGCTATTTGAGCTCCTTTCTATCTGCTAGGCTGGATGCTGCCCAGTTAATAAATTGTTAAATAAAGCCAATCAGATCCCTTCCTCCCTCCCTCCCTCCTTCTTTCCCTCATTCTTTCCTTTTCTATTGATTTTAGAGGGAGGAAGAACAAAAGAGAAACATTGATTTGTTCTACTTATTTATGCATTCATTGGTTAACTCTTGTATAGGCCCTGACCAGGGATGGAACCCGCAGCCTTGGTGTATTGGGGAGGACAGCTGTAACCAACTGAACTACTGGCCCCAGGCCTACACATCTTTAAAACATACTCAGTTGACATTTTTTAACAACACACAACACATATAATTATCTTTAAAAATAATTCAGAAATAAAGTGTTCCTGGTTGCCTTTGAGTATACATCTTCTGGATAGAACTCTTACCCCAAGAGGGTATTGATAAGTTGTCTTTAACCATTAGTTTATTATATAAAATGTTCACATGACATTTATTTTTTGCATTTTCTCCTTGTAGCCTTTTACAGATAATTTTAGCCTTTCGTTCTATATGGATTGATAAGCAAAAATCTTTTCTGTGTGGCTTTTTTGACCTTCATCTTTGTTTGCTCTGCTTTTTTGCCACTGATGTTCAAAGACAATAAAACATGATTCCCTCTTTTAACACGATGTAGGGCCTTTTAAGGCTCCTGATCAGAAAATCCTGTGTGGTCTATATAAACTTCTTTCTGTTAAGTCATAGTAAAACTAGGGGAAAGAGTAAGTGATAAAATATTTATGTGATGAGAAAAGTAGGCATTGTCGGGAGAAAAGGGAGGGAAAGAGGATTGTAAAGCCAGTAGTCGCGGCCACCATCACAGCCACCTGGCCCACGCAGGTTCACATTGGATTCGAACAGTCGGTAATGAAACACAGGAGCCAATAACTGGTGAGCCATCAACTTTAATTCTAGCTTGCACCCGGCGGGCAAGCAAAAATACACACTGGGCTCCAAAACCCACACATTCAGTGCTTACAAAGCTACTGACTTATCCGAGTTTCCTAGAATCAAAGGTTTCTAGCTCACCAGACTTATTCACCTCTGTTTCCCATCTCCTCCTGCACAAACTCTTAACAAACTGGCTTCTTCCTCAGCACTCTGCCATCTTGGCTACTTCTCCTGGCCTTCACGTGGCCTTACTCTGCTCTCCTCTCTAATACTAACTTCAGGAACCGAGAGAGAGAGATCTAGCTACCGGTCCGCCCACTTTATAGCATAGATAATCCAAACCTTTAATCCAATTATACACACAAGAAAGTCTCTGATACAAAGCCACCCATCTGAGGCATAATGGGATTCCTCCCTACATCACCACCCTACATCATCCAATCAGTCAAGGGTGTGGGGAAAAGCTTACTCTTAAAGCCAAGCCTTAGGTCATAACAACCTGGCCTGCTTACATTACAGCCTTTCCCCCACACCCATCCCAAGCACAAGGGCAAATAATATTACCTGGGTGACGGGCTTCCATGTGGGCAGCGCCATCTTTAGTAAAGTGAACATATTATATTTTATCTGCCGAACAAGGATAAATGGAAGAAAGGAAAAATGGGAGTAAATGAGAAAACTAGGAAGAAGGGGAGGTTAAAGAGAGAATGCTACAGTAGATAGAGTATTGGCCCAGCATATGGATGTCCCAGTTTCAGTTTCTGGTCAGGGCACATAAAAGTGACCCATCCGCTTCTCTCCCTCTTCTCTCTCTCCTCCCTGCAGCCATTGGTTCATGGTTCAGGCATCAACCCCAAGCACCAAGGATAGGTGGGTTGGTACAAGCATCTCAGCCTCAGGCACTGAGGATAGCTCAGTTGAATTGAGAGCATCAGCCCTAGTCGGGGGTTGCCAGGTGGATCCTGGTCAGGGCACATGCAGAAGCCTCTCACTATCTCCCCTCTTCTCACCTAAAAAGAAAAAAAGAATTGTCTGAAAACCAATTTGATTTAGAATCCAGAAAGTTTTAATGAATCCTGCCCACACAGTGGTCAACTCTTATTGTGTTAACTCAGAATTTAGGCCACCATTAGCACTTAATCTACTTTGACATAGCTGAAATATTGCTCCAAGAAGTGTTCTTCAAGGTAACAAGAATCTGGCCATGCTTTTGTAAGTTTTGTGTGGAGCTTTCCAGGTACAGGAGTATCCACAAATATAATCTAAAGATGGACTCGGGAGGCTGTAGTGAAATCTTCAGTGACAGACTCCTGAAGATTGTAATCTCAGCTAAGCCTCTTCTACTTTAGTGGTGTCTCTGCTAATTGAATCAGTCGAGATTACTATCTCGTTTGGAATGGAGAGTTATTTCACATGTTATCTAATTCAACTTCATCTTGGCTTCACCATGTTCCCCTGTCGGTGACATTGACCAAGCAAAAATGAAATCAGGAGGCTTTGGCTAAAAATAAAGATTTATTCAAGGGTCTTTGGATTTGTAAACTGTAAATACAATTAGTCAATACCCACAGTGTTCCAAAGAAGAAGATGAAAAAGAAGTTCTTAAAATAGAAACAACATTCTTGAGAAAAATCAGTTCTGCATTCTTAGCCTCTGGATTGGTCAAATGGTAATCCAGATGACTAGTGGTATGAATAATGGATGTTAGACGGTTTGGTAATGGGTATCAGGGAGTATGGATACATGAATAATCTTTCCTTAGTCCTTCAGGGGGTAAGGTTATCTAGAGGTTTGATGTATATCCAGGAATTGATGCAGGACTGCAAAGTTCAAAAGTTTAGTTCCCAGGCTAGTTAAAACAAGAATAAAATGGTTTTCTCATACCTGAAACTACTTGATAATTTAGCAACTTGACTATAGTGACTCCATTTTATTTTTTCACTCTACTGCTCAGTGAATTAACCATCTGTGTCTCAATTTTCTCAACTTTAAAACAAGGTTAAAAGATTGCCTTCTTCAAATAGGGTATTATGAAAACGATGTCAGTACGACATACCTAATGTAAAGCCCTTCGAACTATGCATGTAGTAAGTGCTTTAAAAATGAGAGCTTTTAAAACAATTGACTTAGATTAAACCTGTTATTGCAAATATCAACTCATCCTAACAGATTAAACCTGTTATTGCAAATATCAACACCAGCAGATCACAAATTGTGGTGTGGGGACCAACGTGGGTATGTGTGTTCTGAGAGACCATGTTTAAGGCCCCATGAAGTCAAAACTTTTTGTTACATAACCAATCCAGGTAACTGGGTTTATTGCCAGCTGCACAACTGAATTAGGCAGGGAAACCAGCTCTGAAAAGCTGTACAAGGCAAGAGATTTTTATAGGCCAAAGTGAACAGGAATGAGAATGTTATACTGGGCATTTACTGATTGGTTAAAGCAGGGTTACTTATATGGAGCAAAGGGGAGTCTTGGAACCAGTTAGATAACTTGCGCTGAGCAGACAAACATTGATTGATTGACCTAAACCTTCCTTTTCTTGAAGAGCGGAGCATAGAAACTTAGTTACATTTTGATTTGTTGACACGGGGCTGAGCATGACTGACTCCATCTTGGGCCTAATCTGACTACTTTAACATATGTACATATATATATATAGAGAGAGAGAGATTTGTATATATATTTGTATATCTCTATATATAGGTACATATTGATATATAGAGACCTATACATATTTGTAGGATCAAATGTTAAATAAATCAAAGAACTATCAGGGCATGCTTAGATTAAAAAATAAATAATTCATAGTTCTGTTTAAAAAGGGAAAAATAAAGTATCATGAAACCTTGGGATGCAGGGATAGCTTAATTACTTAAAAGTCAAATCATCAGAAAAGGAAAGCATATTCAGAAAAAGAAAAGGGAAAAACAAAAGGAAAAGTTTTTTAAGTCCTAAAAAAGATAGGTCTTAAAAACAAAGAAAAAAGTCTACACTTAATTCAGTGTTTAAAGAAATTGTTTAGGTAGTGGTTCCCAATCTTTTCCACCTAACTTTGATTGAAATAGTTTTTCTCCACAGATCTCAGCATTCTCTTTCTAGTCACAATGAATATATGTTATTCCTATTATTTAAAAAAAATATAACATTTAAAAGAAAGGAAAATATTTCCATCATAATAAGACACAAAGAAAGAAGAAATGGTTTACAAAAAGGGGCTGAGGGGATGAATTTGCATTATGTATCGGAAGACATACCTCGTGAATAAATATACCCACCCATATCATTAAGAACATTAAGATAAAACACATCTCTTCTTCCAGACCTGATCAGGTCCTGCAGGATGTTGATAGTTCCAATCATCACTTCAAGAGCAAACTGGCCTTACCCAGCCAGATGTGAATGAAAAGAGAATTACTTCTGCAGGGAGGGGTCAGAGCAAACTCCTTTTACTTTAGAGCACTCAGAATAAAATATGTCAGAGGTTAACTTAACTCTGCCACCCTAGGAGATGTCCCACACTTCTCTAACACCAGAGCCAGCAGAACTTTTAATGGATTTGTCAGTATGCTAGTATGTGAGTGTAGGCATGTGTATGTGTGTAAGAGAAACTTTGTGACTGATAAATATATTGAAATAAGAATTCCACGGGCACTAATTTATATTTTTAATGAGTAAAAACTGTGTACATTTAAGATATACAGCATATTTTGAGGTGTATACATTATGAAATGGTTATCACAATCAAACTAGTTATCATATCCATCACCTCCCACAGGTACCTTTATGTGATGGTATCTTGAGAATACTTGAGATCTCTCTTAGCAAATTTCAAATATACAATGCATCATTAACTGTAGTCACCATGTTGTATGTTAAGTCTCCAGAACTTACTCATCTTATATCTGAAAGTTTGTATTCTGTGATCAATATTTTTCCTTTTCCTCCAACCCCAGCCTCTGGTAACCACTATTCTACTTTCTGTTACTGTTTGACTTTTTTCCTAAGATCCCACATAAAAGTGAGATCATGTGATAAAATTTGTCTTTCTGTGTCTGGTTCATTTCACTTAGCATAATGTCCTCCAGATTCATTCATGTTGTCACAAATAGCAGGATCTTCTTTTTTAGGGATGAATAATATTCTGTTGTATGTTTTTACCACACTTTTAAATTCAGCTGTTGATGGACACTTAAGCTGTTTACATATCCTGGCTACTATGAACAATGCTACCGAGAACATGAGAGTGCAGATATTTCTTTAAGATACTGATTTTATTTCCTTTGGATATTTACCCAGGGGTAGACTTGCTGGATCATATGGTAGTTCTATTTTTAAATTTTGAGGAACGTTCATACTGTTGTTCATTATGGTACTACCCATTTACATCCCTACTGACAGTGACTTTTCCTCCACATCCTTGCCAATACCTGTTGTCTTTTGATTTCTTGATGACAGCCATCCTAATAGTTGTGAGGTGATATCTCACTGTGGTTTTGATTTGCATTCCCTGATGATTAATACCTTGTTATACACTTGTATGTCTTTTTTGAAAAAATTTTTTTTCAAGTCCTTTGTTATTTTTAAATTGTATCTTGGGTTTTTTTGTTATTGAGTTATATGGGTTCTTTATATATTTTGGATGTTAATCTCTTATCAGATACATGGTTTACAAATATGTTATCCTATAGGTAGCCTTTTTATTTTATTTATTGATTCCTTTACTATGCGAAAACTTTTAAGTTTGATGTAGTACCAGCATCAAGGAGCTTGACATCTCCTGTGTTTTCTCTCATCATAAATACCATCTATATAAAGTCCATGAACAGTGTCAAAGTTCAGTTTAGACAAACACTGTGTAACAGAAGACATTCCTGACTAAACCTTTGCCCTACCTGAGTTCCTTCCCATCTTATATCCCTTTTGACCTCCCCTACTGTCCTACTTTTCTAGGAGTCAGACACTGATAAGAGAAATCAAACAAATACAATTAAGGATAAGCACTCAAGTCAAAAACTGATGACCATGAATGGAATGAGTTGCTCTTACTTCATATTTACCACAGCTTTTAGCCAAGTGACTCTCAATTCTCTTTCTCTTTTTGTAAATCCTAGAGGACTGCAAGCTCCTATGTTGTTCCTTGATTTTTTGTGTGTGTGTATAACCACTTAGGTCTTTCCTAAAACACTAAGTCCCCTGAGGCTTGAAGCAGAGTTGAAGTTCTACTTCATTTGTCCTCTCCACAGCACCTAACAGATGGTTTCAAAGTAGTTGCTTAATAGATGCTTACTGATTGGTTGGTCTGTGATTAATTAATTTAGAATTCAATTATTTGAAATTCAAACTCCCCCCCCCCATTTGAAGTGAAAAAGCAAAAGCCTAAGGAGGTTAAAGAATTACTCAATTTTCCAACAGGCAATTATCTCCTAGGTTCTGAAGTTCTAATTTTACTTCAATCCTTTTACAATTTATATTTACAAACCCTATTTTACATCATTTTTTTCTATTTTTTTACCATAAAAATTCAATATAAAGTTAAAAAATATAGTGTAAAAACAGTTGTTTACCCTTATAAACCATCGTTTATGGAAAAGAATGAATGGAACTAGGTAGTTTCTAGTTTCAGTTCTAACATCCTATGGTTTCCATGTCATCTGAGAGCTTTTGAAGAACACTTTAGTGGCCAGCCTCCATGTCTATCTATTTTATCAAAACATGATGGGCCTACTACATGCTCTAGAGAAAAGTATTAATTTCCTGGGAACAGATTCTTTTCTCAAGCTTTCAAAAACATTGGTTAAAATTCATCCTTTGAACAAAGGTTCTGAGTAGCTCCAAGGTCTTCAGTATTCCTGACTTAAACATTTCCCAGGACCTCTGCAGGATCAAGTTGATGCATTGAGGGGACACTGGCTATTCCAGCCAAGCCAGATGGTAAGGGAGACGCAAGAGAGGAAAAACTCTAAAGACTGTAAAGATCCAGAGAAGGGTGAGATGATGACTGAAGGTGGAGGTCAGAGAATTTCAGGATGGAGAGCCAGGATCTGGACAATAGGTAAGATTTGGGTGGAAGGATGTTCAAAGCTGGAGTATCACCAAAAAGGTGGAGAGTAACCTTGGTATAAAGCCCCTTAAAACCATCAAGCAGCAAACTAACCTTTTGCTGGAAAAAAAAAAAAAACCCAGCCAAATGTTTACCAAAAGTACAATTTTGGGTGGCTCTATATACTTAAAGTTGATTTGAACAGGGTTTACCATTATGAAAAGAAATGCACCCTGTCTCATTATTGCCATTTGCACTATCCTTATGTAATCTGTGCCTCAGGAAGAATTACTCAGTGAGCCAATTAAGAGAATCAGCAAGTGGTAATTAAGATGAAGATGATCTACAAGTGGAGAATGTTAGTAAATTAGCATAGTACAAAAATGGGACAAAGGGTCTCTGACAAGTGTCCTCAAATATTTTTTTAAATAAAGTAAGATAGAACCACAAGAATAGTAGAGACCTATTTGGCTCTTGAGGAATTTGGTGTTGATATTTACTGATGCAGATTTAGAATTTTCAGTAGCAAAAAGGCATTTACATATTTGTTCATTTTTCTATCACTGCACTTGATTCTTCAGAGAGCCAGGCACCAACTATTTCTGTTCAGATCCAGGAAACATCTCTTCCTGCTCCTTTGGCTAATAATATTGTATCTCTGGCAGTGAGAAAAAGGCAGCAACACTATTACTGCTCACAATGTCAAGATTCTTCAAAACGTGTTTTCATGAAAGCAGTATGATTTGGAGATCGGATTTTTTGTCTGTCTCCAATCCCCAGGCGTCTGCCATGACTAAACCTGCCCTACTACTGGAAATGGAGCTCAAAAAACCGCATTTACATTTTGCCACTAACATGGTTGCCTGAGCTTCCCTCCAGGAGTCCTAAGTGTTGTTCTGGGCTTGACCTTACCTATGATCACTTTCAGACCCAGATACAAAATTCTACATTGCCAAGAACTCTTTTTATAGTCTTTGGAGAAACCCAATGATTCATCAGGAAGCATGTTTTCCAAAGATACAATAGAGTCACAGAATTTGCCATCTTAAAGGAATTGGAGACATTCATAAAATCATGAAAATTCAGATCTGGTAATGCTTTAGAGTCATTCAGACCAATTCTTTCTTTCTGAATCCCCTCTTTTCGAGCTGCCTTTCTCGGTTCTATAATATCGATGCCTAGTTTCCTTCCTAGCTCTCTGGCCACTCTTACTCAGTCTACTTTGCAAGCTGGTCTTTCTTGGGTTCAACCTTATGCTCTTCTGCTCACTGTAGATTCTCCCAGGTCATCTCATCCAGGCCCATGACATTAAATACCGTCCATATAATGATGATTCCCAAATTTATATCTCCATGTTTCAAGCTCCTATATCCAACCATCTATTTCTTGCCTCTCATCTACCTCACAAATGTCTCAAAGTTTTTGTGTTTAGAAATGGACTCTGGAAAAAAAGACGAAGTAGGAGGCCCGGTTGGCTTTAGTCGGGTCTGTCCCAGCCTCCGGACTCCCCGAGGGCTGGCTGCTGTCAGGAATCAGTCCCCAGCCTCCAGGGCCTGTTTCCAAAGTGCCCCATTAGGGGTAAATGAGCATGACCCATGGATTTACTTTTGGCAACCTGGTTGGAATGTATCTGGCTCAGAATTATGACATACCCAACCTGGCTAAAAAACTTGAAGATATTAAAACGGACTTGGATGCCAAGAAGAAACCCCCTAGCTCGTGAGGCCACCTCTAGCACTGCCTCCAGGGATCCTGAGTCTGTTCTTCCCGTGGGCCTCCTTTCCATCCGAACCAAACGCTTCTGTCTTTATCTCCAGTCCAGCCCTTGCTAGATCCCACACTGCCTTCGCGCACGAATGGGCCATGAGTTAAGAGCTGTCCTTACTTTTCCAGCACCCTCACCTCCTTCCTTCCTCCTTCCAGCCACTTGGAGGTTGTCCTAAGACTGGAGTTATGGTGCTAGATTAGTAAACGTGACCTGTAATTAGTAGTCTACCTTATTCTTTGGGATCTCTACTGCCTTTTTCAAAAGAAAAATCAATGAGTTTTGTATGGCTAATCAGATACAAATAATGCCAACTTCACAGCTTAGCAATTGGAATGGGTGTTTAAACATTTGGTACTAAATTATATTGTTTCATAGTCATTAAAATTGGAATCTAGAAGCCAGGTTCTGGTGAATTATTTATTGATTTTATACTGTTCTCAGAATAACTGACATCTCTAACTCCATAGTTGCTAATTTAACCAGTAAATTGATTTGCTGCTCATCAACTGAGAAGCTATATTCTGAGAACCCCATCAGGAACTGGGGAACTAAAAATTATGTCAAACCATGACCTTTGTCCTCAGTAGACTGCATAGTCCAGTGTGCACGTTTGTCCTTAGTGATGTGTTCGGTCTCGCTCTTCTCCCTCAGAATCATCATGCTTACTTTAAAGGATCATAGTTGCATTTGACATTACATGATGGATCAATGACAAGTTGTCTAGAAAGGAAATGTTACAACATTTCACATTCAAAAATGTATTTACATTATAACTTTATACTGATTCTCACAAGAAAATGTTTTGGTGTTTTTCCCTAGCCATCAGAAATTACCACTGTAATTTGCCAAATGTATAATGAGTCCATTTTTAAAAATTAAACGGAAATGTTTGAAAAAAAAAGAAAGAAATGGACTCTGGGTTGTACCTTTCACTCATATCAATGAGTTCCTCTCTTAATCTTCCAATCAAATGAAATGGCTCCACTATCCACACAGATGCCTGAAACCTGAGAGTCCATCTTCTTACCTACCTTCCTTTTCATCACTCTCACATCCATTCTGTTAATAAATTCTTTTCATCCTTCCCATCATTTCTCAAGTGCATCTACTTCTCTTCACCTCTGGCGCCACAATCCTTGTCCCAGCCATCATCATCTCTCCTCCAGACCATTCTAGTAGTGTCCTAACCTGTTTTCCCTACACTTGCATCACCTCAACCCATTCTCTACAAAGCAACAGGAGGGGCCTTTCAGGTTGTGAACATAAACCTTAAATCTTCCAGTGGCTTCCACTGCACCCAGAATAACACCCAACCTCCTGTGACTGCTTCATATGACTCCATATCCTCTAACCTCATCTCATTTACCTCCCTTGCTCACTGTGCTCCAGCCTTGCTGGCCTTTTGTTGCCTTGAATACACCAGGCCTTTTCCACACTCAGGCCATTAGATACTAAGACCTTTTTCTGGAATGCTCTTCCACAAATTTCTTCCTTAGGTCACAGCTTGTTGTGGTTCTAAACATCCACAGATTCTTTGACTTCAGCCTATCAAAAGATGGACTGTAACTCCTCCTCTTCCCTTGATTATGGACTGGCCTTATCGACTTACTTCTAATGAATAAAATGCCGCAGAAGTGACTGTGTGTAGCTTCAAAGACTAGGTCAAAAAAGGTGATGAAACTTCCAACCTGGTTCTCTCTCTTGAGGCTCACCCATAGAACCCAAATACCATGCTATGACAGAGGCAAGCAGCCACACAAAGAGGCCACAAGAAAGCATCTCTGTTGATAGCCCCAGCTGAGGTCCCTGGCAACAACCAGAATCAATCACTAGATTTGTAAATAAAGGAGACTTCAGATGAGTCCAGTCCCAGCCTACAAGTCTCCACCCCCAGCTGATGCTAGATAGAATAGAGACATGTCATCCTGCAGTGAACTGGCGCAGCTAGTAATTCCAGACCCTGAGGGAGAAAGGCATGGAATTAAGAAAATTGACTAACCCAAAAAAGAGGATGGGATTGAGAGGCCTCTGCAATGCTGATAGCAATATCAGAGAGAGAAACCCCCAGTCTTGCTTTATTATATAGCGTAGATAAGGGGTCAGGAACCTTTTTGGCTGAGAAAGCCATGAATGCCACATATTTTAAAATGTAATTCCATGAGAGCCATATAATATGTTTAACACTAAATACAAGTAAATGTGTGCATTTTATATAAGACCAACACTTTTAAAGTACAATAAGTCTCTGAATTCTTTTAAAATAAGGTTGTTATGCTGTTGCTAACCAATGATGAATAAAGTACTTCTTACCATTAATGCAACTTCTGGTGCTGCATGGTTTTGCTGATGGCTTTGTAGTCTGGTTGATACGTGGTGCAGGCATTGAGACTTCCATCTGTTAAACGTGATCGTAGGTTGGTCTTAACATTCTTTAGATGTGAGAAAGACTGCTCACATGCATACTTAGAACCAAACATTGTCAGTGCAGCAATACTCATGCTGCAGTGTGTGGTATGTGATGGGAAGCGAGTTCCAAGTTTTGACAATCAGCTGGTCTGCGGGTTGAAATTTTTTCATTTCTCTCCACTTGTGTTTGCTCACCAACTCTGCTTGCTGTCGTGCAAATCTTTCCACATCTTCATTCAGTGATTTGAACTTATTCACCCCCATGTTTGAGGCCTTCAGGTCAGCAGCTTGTAGCTCAAAATCTGATGGAGACACTGGAGATGTAAGTCAGGTCAGTGCTGTCCACTGCACACTCGTGTGGATGGGTGATGAACTTAAAAAGACAAGTGCTCTCATGAAATTCTCCAAAGCGCTCTTTGAATGACTGTAGGAGATTAGGTGTGAAGCCCACTAGCTGCTGGAGATCAAGATGTTGAGCAGGGTCACTTGCTGTGCATGAATCTTTAAACTCTTTCAGATTTTCAAAGTGTAGTAAACAACCCGGTGATGAAGAGTTCCAGCTTGTTTTCAAATGCAAACACTGCTTATTGAAGGGATAAGACTGTATTTCCAACATCTTGCATTTTCACATTGAGCTGGTTCAGATGTTCAGTCATGTCCACGAGAAAGGAGCCACTCAGTGTTAGCTAACTCAGGATGCTCAACGTTTTTCATTTCAAGAAAAGTACGGATTTCGCTTAGACAAGCCGTGAAACGGCTGAGTACCTTCCCTTTTGACAACCAATGCACATTGCTGTGCAGAAGCAGACCAGGATAATTATTCCCAACTTCATTCAGCATTGTTTTAAACTGGCGATCATTTAAATTTTGGGCAACAATAAAGTTGACCACCCAAATGACCAGCAACATTCACATCACCAAGCTGCTCTCCACACATCTAAGCACAAAGTGCCTCCTGATGTAGGATGTAGTGAAAACTTAGGATAGGTCTCTTTTCATGTTCATTAAGAAACGCTACAAGTTTTTGTTTTCCCCACCATGCACGGAGCACCATCAGTACACACCAAAATAAGTTTATCCATCGGTAGATTTTTTTCTTTAGCGAACTCATTGAAAGACTTGAATAAATCTTCCCCTCTTGTTGTCTCTTTCATAGGCAAAACAGCAAGACTGTCCTCACATAGTGTGTCACCAGTCACGCTGAACTGGATAAATGGCTTACATCTGTTGACTCATCCAAAGCGAGAGAAAAGAATGGTGCTGCATTTATGTCCTTCACTTGTGCTGCCTCAATTTGGTTTGCCATCATGATGGTACGATTGTGAACAGTTCTTACCGACAGAAGCATGTCTTTTATTCATTTGATTATCTTGTCTTTATCCGAAAAGTCGTCAAAAAGTTCATTGGCAACATCAAGCATGAATGTTTTGGCATACTCCCCATCTGTGAATGGCTTTCCGTTTTTTCACAATTACTAAAGCACCAGCAAAGCTAGCCGAATTCCAGTCACCTTGTTGAGTCCAAACACAGAGTTGCTGCTGACTAGCTTGCACTCTGCACAGTAGCTCTTGACATGCTTTCTTCCTGCTGTCCCCCGCTGGATATTTTGATGCAAATGTAGTATGGTGTGTGTCAAAGTGCCGCTTTATGTTTGACCTTTTCATCGATGCAATTTTATCATTGCATATTAGACACACTGCAGAACCTGGTCTCTCCACAAAGGTGAATTCCTCTGTCCATTCCTGCTGAAAAGTACGATACTCCTCATCTTTTTTTCTTTTAGCCATCTCCTTCGTCAAAAGGGTTTCTGCAATTAACTTGCTGACTACTTGATTAAAAGGAGGGAAGTTTACTTCCTGACCTCACAATGACCTGTGTACATTATGCATTATCCAATAAAAAATTGGTGTTGTCCCGGAGGACAGCTGTGATTGGCTCCAGCCACCTGCAACCATGAACATGAGTGGTAGGAAATGAATTGATTGTAATACATGAGAATGTTTTATATTTTTAAGGTTATTGTTTTTTTTATTAAAGATTTGTCTGCGAGCCAGATGCAGCCATCAAAGGCATAGACCTGGCATAGACCTTTAAAGCCTTTAAGCCAATATACAATTAAGGAAGTCTCTGATACAAAGCCACTTATCTGAGGCATAAATGAGATATAAGAGTGCACCACCCACATCATGCAATAGTCTAGGATGTGGGGGAAAGCTTAGTTTTGAGGTGTTGAAAAGATCTTAGTATTATAAGGGTATGTGGAAGATCTTAGTATTAGAAAGGTGTTGAGAAGATCTTAGTCTTAAAAGGGTGTTGAGAAGATCTTAGTATTAGAAGGCTGGAGAAGAGCTTAGTCTTCAACTAAGTCCTAGGCTGTAAGGATTTTGTCAGCTTACAGCCTGTCTCCCACATCATCCCCTCCGAGACCTGCCTAAATTGCAGATTCATGGAGAAAATAATTGCTGTCATGCTTTTAAGCCACTAAATTTGGGGGTGCTTTGTTACATAGCAATAGATACCCAGACTTCAGCTAGTATGTCTCTCTCAAAACTTCCCTCTCTGGTTATTCTAAGTGTCCACTGGCTCCATCCTCAATGAACAGTCCAGTGCCTAGCATACAGGAGATGCTCGGTGAATATAAGTGGAATGATTTAATAAATGGAGAGATCCTTTAGTCACATTAGAAGTTATCAGTCATTGATAAAATGGAAGTTTGTGTGATCATCTGTAGAGCAGTGACGTCAAACATCAGTTCAGATTGAGGAAAAGGTAGGAGCATGCACTCCTTACCAGGAGAGCTGCATGGGGAGGGTGGGCAGACTTGAGGACCACCAGTCAGGGTTCTCGATGACCAGACACGGGGACCTAGGAAGGGAGGTGGGAGCGCCCCAGAGACAGTAGTCCTGGTTAGAATGCAGCAAGTAGCCTTCCTTCTCTGTTGTTGAGGAAGTGACTCTCTCTGTTCTGTCACGCCTGCCAGCACATGTATTTCTTAGAGGTGGGCGTATTCCTGATTCAGGAAAGAGAAGACAGGCGGATTGAGACAGAAAATGTTTCAAAGAATCACTCTTGCAAGTGATGCTGCACTTTGGCAGAGTTGATAATCAAAAGCATGTCAGACGGTTGAGTTTCAGGCTGGTTCCTGGGGGCCTTGTTCATGGCTCTCTGCTCTGCCATGTGGTTTCCTTGGTGACAGGATGGCTCCCTGGTGGACAGTGGCTTTGAGGCCACCTGACTAGCTCTGATGCTAACTGGCTTTGACAATTTTTATTGGGATGAAAAGATTTAGGGTCCCTTCTGGCTTTCTCAAATTAAACCCTCCCTCCTGGAGTGAGTTTGTTTATAAAGGTTGCATTAGATGAGGGGACTTTTCCTGTGATGAGGGAGCTCTTTTACCATAAAAGTTGACTTGTCAGAGTTGCTGGTGAGATTTCTAAGGTCAGGCTCCTCAAAGCAGCCCAGCTGGGTAAGCCTACACCCTCCTCTGCTTTCCAGGCAATGTCTCTGAGGGGTGTGCAACAGTCAGATTCCAATAAGAAAACAGAAACCACACCAATCATTTTAACAGCGAGAATTTAGCCTAGACTACAGGCGAAGCAGTTATTAGAGGCTGAAATGGTAAAAAGGGAATGTCAAGATAAACACAGAGGCAGTAACTGCAGGAGGTAGTCCCACTTCTGGAATGGGAGAGCAGAAAAAGGACAAGATGTGCTAATCACTTAGAAGCCAAATGAGCCTGACCTGTGGTGGTGCGATGGTGCAGTGGATAAAGCATTTGACCTGGAATGCTGAGGTTGCCAGTTGGAAAACCTGGGTTTGCCCGGTTAAGCAAAGCACATACAAGAAGCAACTATTATAAATTGATGCTTCCTGCTTCTCTCTCTCTCTCTCTCTCTCTCTCTCTTTATCTCTCCCCCCTCTCTAAAATCAATAAATAAAATATTTTTTAAAACAAAAGAGCCAAAAAGGGGCCCTGCAGAGTTGGCATCTCTGAGGCTGGTGCTGGGACTGCAGAAAAACACTGGAAATTGGAACACACTGCTCCTGAAAGCAACTGTCACACTCTCACAAGGTGAGGAGCCATTGCTGGGATGATGCTCGCAAGGACAAGTAGCAGGGAGGAAGGAGCAAGTCCCTGCTCCCTCCACCAACCTTGCAGTCCACCTTGTTGGCAGAGCTTAGCCTGGAGCCAGCTGGCCACAGAAAATCATATTTGCAGAGTACCAACCCCCAACATCACAGAGTAAAGAAGATAGGGTCTGAGGTGAAACGTCACCTTCGGAACCAGCACAAGGACCTTGATCAAGACGATCACAATGGATGACAAGCTAGAACACCAGAGCAGGAACACCCATACCTACCCTTTTACTGGTAGACATCACCTAATGTTTACTTAGTTCTTTACACATTATAGAGAGCTTCTTACATTATCCTCTTTAAAGTCAGACAATGGTAACATGGGGACAGTTACCTGCATGTTCTGGCACTGAGGAGAGTGGGAGGTGGTGCCAGTGTCCATCATTGGCCCCCTTGCTCCTGCCTTGCCTCTGAGCTCTGCTCCGGGACCTGAAACAGCCTTGCACAGCCTGATCTGTGTTTTCCTCATGTAGATCTGCAAGTTTTCAACTTGTTCCTCAGGCGCAGGAGGGTGTTCACCAAACAGGACAGTCACCCTGTCCCACAACCCTGTTTCAGCTGCTATAGCTCCACAGCATTCATTTCTCAGATTGAGCTTCCATGTCGGCTTACAGTGGAAGAGGACCGTCTTCAGGAGCGACTTCTTGGAAACCCTTCACTTCACCCAGAGAGAGAAGCCTCCAACCTGCTGGCTGCCATGTGTGCCAACAGGGCTTAAGTCCAGTGGTCTCCTCCTCTGAGATGCCCTCTGTCCCTTCCAGCCTGAGGCAGATGTCAGACTTTATCTGTCCCTTCAGAGACTAACCCTCCCCAACACTTCTTTAGAATATCTCTTCAAAGGCACGTTGGCGGGTGGCCGGCTGAGTGCTTGGGTTGTTCCCGTTTGCATGTAGATATAGCTTGAAGTATTGTTTTAGTTCATTTATTGGTTGGTGTGTTTTCCTGCAAGAAGCCCTTTAATCCACCCTGGAGGAAAAGAAGGGTAGGGAAAGGGGAGACTCAGGAGGAAGAAAAAGCATATGTCCTTTTCCAAATGGACCCCAGACCCAAACCTTCCACTACCTAACACTTGTAAAAAGGTATATCATTTATTATATTATTGTATTATTGATATATTTATTGCATTGTTAATTAATTAATTAATAATTGCATTTGTATTACTATTTATTATTGTATTATTTTCCATATGAACAACTGGAACCCTTCTGCCCCATCCCGGATAAATGGAGGCAGTTGTCTGGCACTCCAGCCTTCTCTCCCCACCCCCAGCTCCACCCAGCAGTTATGGAATAAACACTGCACCTACATATTTAAGTCCTACCTGCAGCCCTGCAATGAACAGCTGCCCTCAGCTGTCCCTGAGGACAAGTGAGCCTCTACAGACAGGACCCGAGGAGGTCGCTTGTGCGGCCCTGGAAGAGGCTTGGCATTTGGGCAAAGAATTTTGAATTCCAGGTACCCAAACATGGTCTAAAGGGGGGACTGACGTTGGTTGGCACAAACTTGGCCAGAGGATTTCTCATCTTATTGGGAGGGGTTGGCCCCCACCAGGACCAGAGCTGGGCTCCTGAAACCGCAGCACAGGACGGCAGCTGGAGAGAGCAAAAGAGCTAGCCTGGGCAAAGTGGGGCCCAGAAGGAGGTTAGCATGCAGCCAGCCCCGCACCCAGAAAGGCAGCCCTCCACCTGGGCAAGAACCAAAGAAGTCAAGGTAAGAGGCCAGCTCTTAACAGCAGCATTTAGGGCAGAGAGGGCAAGAGTAGCCCAGGCACACAGGCTGGCCAGGGTGCTGCTTGCTTTGGTAGAAGCCGGGGGAGCTCCACGCAGTCCCACAGAGGCCCCCGGATCCCAGAAAGAGACGTGAAGAAGGTGGGCTCCCCAGACATGGACACTGGGCCCGTCCTGTCTTAGCTGTTGGGAAGGGTGGGGTGGCAGTGAAACAATAGCTGGTTACAAACTAATTCTAGAAAAGCAGAAACATGATGTTTCTTCACCTTGTTGCACTTGTCAGTTTAAGCTCCCTTCCTAGTTCTGCCCACCACCAACTGCACACTCAGGAACACACAGTTCTTGCATTTGCTCCTCTTCATTTTCATGCCTAATGTATTTTTATAACGTTTTTCTATAGAGAAGTTCAGACAAAGGCAAAAGTAGACGAAAGAGTACAACAACTCACCAACATTTAGCAATACATACTCAGCTCCCGTTCAGTCTTGTCCTATCCAAACTCCCACCTATTTCTTTCCCCTACCCCACCAATTATTTTGCAAAAATTCCAAATATCATTTAGTTTCATCAATTAATATTTCAGGGTATATCTCTAAAAATGATTCTTTAAAAAATATAGCCTCGCCTGACCTACGGTGGCACAGTGCATAAAGCGTCGACTTGGAATGCTGAGGTCACCAGTTAGTAAACCCTGGGCTTGCCTGGTCAAGGCACATATGAGAGGCAACTATGAGAGGATACTTCCCACTCTTCCCTTCCCTCTTTCTCTCCCTCTCTCCTCTTTCTAAAAATCAATAAATAAAATCTTTAATCCTCAATAGTTTACCACAGCCGGGAAAGCGCTGAGCAGAGGGTGACAGGTCCTCTCCCATTTCTTTCCAACCAGATGGAAAGGGGAAGTTCAACTAAGAAGAAATTGTCAGAGAACAGCCAAGTAAATTTCTTTGAATGCTGGGTAGTTTTGACAGTTATTGAATATAAGTGTCACCTTGGCAGGTTCTGAGGATGAGATTGAATTTCCTCAGAAGATAGGGATGGGAGAGAAAATGAGACAGACAGAACACTGATTTGGTTAGTGAATAAGTGTCGAGACCTCACCCTGCCCCTTTGGAGAGGAGGATAGAAAGAGAAAGGTGTGACTTTGCTCTCGCACCAACCTGGTCTTAAAGCCTGCCATTGCCAGTTACTAGCTGTGTGACCTTGAACAAACTGCTTAACCTTTCTGAGCCTGTTCCCTCATCTCTAAGATTATAAAACAGGGAAAGTAAAAGCCTCCTGAAGGTATAGCTCCAGGAACACATGTGAAATGCTTCATCAATGCTTAGCCAGAGAGACAGTTCAGCAGCCCACTGGTCCCTCCCCACCCTCTGTCTTTTCCCTTGACATCTAAATCTAGTCACACAGACTCCTGAGGAGACCAGCCTCTGAAGGGGGTCACTATGACAGAGATTCTCTGCCTTTGTCTACCGTGCCATGTGGTCCAGGTGGTTTTCACACTGATGGAAACCCTAGGCTTTCTCCTCCACTCAAGAAAGCCTTCCTGCCTGACCAGGCAGTGGTGTGGTGGATAGAGTGTCGGACTGGGATGCAGAGGACCCAGGTTCAAGACCCCAAGTTCGCCAGCTTGAGCACGGGCAGATCTGGCTTGAGCAAGAGCTCGCCAGCTTGGACCCAAGGTCGCTGGCTCGAGCAAGGGATACTCAGTCTGCTGAAGGCCTGCAGTCAAGGCACATATGAGAAAGCAATCAATGAACAACTAAGGTGTCGCAACGAAAATGATTGATGATTGATGCTTCTCATCTCTCTCCGTTCCTATCTGTCTGTCCCTATCTATCCCTCTCTCTGACTCTCTCTCTGTCCCTGGAAAGAAAGAAAGAAAGAAAGAAAGAAAGAAAGAAAGAAGAAAGAAAGAAAGAAAGACTTCCAGAATGCAGGTGAGGCCAGAGGGATTCTGTGGGGGACTGGAATGTGAGCGAATAGCTGAGGATAGCAATGGCGGCTGGCCAATGGAGAGGGCTTGGAAGCCAGCAGGTCTGAGATGCCAGAATGACGACATAGCCTCGGAAGCTCTGCAGATGGGAGCCATGTTTATGACCTGGCACTGGGATTTCATGGGGATGTGGCCTGTGCAGTCAAACAGGGTCCCTTTCTTAGAAGGCACTTGGTTTAAAGCTCTGCTGTTGCCATCTTGAAATCCTTAAAATTTTAAACAAGGAACCTCCTTATTTATTCTGCACTGGGCCCCCAAAATTATATAGCCTGCCCTACATGTCACCAACTGGTAAGCATTCCTGCAGCATCCATGGGCATCGGGGTGAAGGAGCAGGTCCAGAACAGGTGGTAACAAGGAAACAAAGAAGTTGAGGGGCAGCGACAAAGTGGTTCACATGATTAACCAGGGCATCTAGGGTGGGGGAGGAGAAAGCAAAGCCAATAGGGGGCTGATGTTTTAGAAGAAAAGAAACCAGTGTGGAGTTTACGGGCCTTACAGACACCATCAGTTGGAAGTAGAAGTGTGACTGAGCCAGAAGGATAGGATGCTGGGGCTTGAAGAGTTCAGAGGTAGAATTGAAGGTAAGGACTGGGCCTTGGTAAGAGAGTTTTGTGGGGGACCAGGCCTGCTGCAGCTGTCAATGGTGCAGCTGGGTTGGCCATGGGCAAGAGTAGGGACTGTGGAGTCAATGTGCCAGCTGTTTGTCTAATCAAGTGGAGCACAGCCCTTGATATTCAGAAAGGACAAGGGTCCCAGCACTGCGCAGGTGTTCTAGGACAAGACTGAAGGACAAGTGTGGGATGACTGGGCCCCAGCTAGTTCCCAGGACCAAGATTGAAACACTGGTGGACAAAAAAAAGGTCAATAACCAGAGCAGGACACACACAAGCCAAGGGGCTCCCTGGGAGGGTAGTGAGAAGCTGGCATCTCCTTTCCCGCTGCTCCTTTCCTGGGCACCTACTTGAAACATCTTTCTCCCCACACTTCTGTCTCCAGGAGGATCCTGAAATGGAGACACTTTCTCTCCTTCACCTGCTCATCTCAACACAAAGCAAGGTACGTGGTACAAAGTAGCTGCTTAATAACTGTAGTCTGGCTGGCTGGGCACAGCTAGATGGCCACTCAGCTCACCAGAGGGAAGCTGGGCTGCAGAGAGGAGAGCCTGCACACTCTGGCACCAGACTGTCTAGGTTCTAATTCAGGTTTTAAACCTACCTCTTCCAGCTGAATCAGCAATCTTGGCCAAGTTACTTAATGTTTCCTCACTATAAAATGGGGACTTTTATTTTTTATCATCTTATTATGTACCTTTGAGTTAATGTACATAAAGCACTTAAAACAATGTTTGACAACTAGTAAATGCCGTGGACAAACTGCGCACTTGCTGTTATTATTATGACAAGTGTGTGTGTGTGTGTGTGCGCGCGCGCCTGTTGCAACTGTTAGGCGCCAGGAGAGCTGTGACTTCTTCACTCGCTGGCACTATAAATTCAGATAGCGCGGCCTGAGACGCACCGGAAGGCGGCAGCCCCCAGGCCCCTCTCTAATAAACATTCCTAAAATATTTGCGAAGAGGCACCAGAGCCCAGGAAGGTGACGCACTCCTGACGCAGGCTGCGTGTGTGCGGCGAAGAGGCGCGGCTCGCGCAGAGCCGGTGCCACCTAAACTGCTTCCCGGCGCCTGCACCTCCAAGCGGCGGGCGCCACCTGAAGGCCACCTTGAGATCTTAGGGGATGCCAGGTGTGTTTGGAAAGGTGGCAGGTTCTTTCATTCTATTTTATCCTTTAAACATTTATTAAGCAACTGCTCTGTGTTTGGCTCCTGTGGCATGGCTAGGTATAAAGATAATGTCTCATCTCCCACGACATTCATTCATGGCGTGATGGAGAAGCTAGACCCTGAACAAATAATTCAATGTGCAACGCAAAATACTAGGAAAGAGATAGGTACGAAGGAGGAAATAACCAACGCAGTCATTCCCCAAGAAGTTTATTGGTGCCAGTCACTGTCCAAGGCACTAAATATAAAAAGGGAACAAAATGGCGCTTCTGCTCGCAAGGAGCTCATAAAGGGGAGAACAGCCAGGGAAACTTAGAGGTAGGGGACAAAGCTAAGAAGAAGACAGCCCAGATCAGAGGTGTCCAGAAAAACTCGTTACTTAAATTGAATCTTGAAGAATTGCCAGGGGGAGGGAGGGCAGGGGTAGGTAGAAGAGGGTACAGGGAGGGTACATGGTGATGGACGGAAACTTGGAGTGGTGAACACACAATACAGATGATGTGTTGTAGAGTTGTGCACCTGAAACCTGTATACGTTTGTTACCAGTGTCACCCCAATGAATTTAGTAGAAAGGGGAAAAAAAGAAGAAGAATGGTCAGGATTTCTCTAAGTTAGTAGGTGTGTGGTGTCTTTTGTAAAGACAAGGTAAAAAGAAAGAATATGGGTTGGAGAGTGGCAGAGACAGGGTGTTGGAAAAGGACAGGGTCCAGACGGGGAAGGGCATGGTGTGGCCAGTTACGAAGCTCACACCTGATCCGAGGACAGCAGGGAGAGAGCATCAGAGGGTCTAAAGCAGAAACCTGCGCTTCAGAACCTTACCTGAAATGCCGGAGTGAAGACAAGTGATAATATGAACAGCTCAAACTCGTGTGTGCCAGAGATGGGCTGAGCGCTTGACACCCACTGTTTATTTCAATCCTCTACATGGGCGTATGGCGTAAGTACTATTATTATTATTATTCTGATTTTACCAATGGGAAAAACAGGCAGCCATCAAGTGCCAGCTAGATTCAAGCTAGACTCCAACTCCAGTCTGCCGGGTGCCAGGCCTGAGCTCTCCTCGAACTGAACAGAGCGATCCCTGCGGGCAGGGATGGTGCTATGGTTGGCCAGGGAGGGCACTAGAGCCAGGCCCGCTGAGTAGGTGAAATCAACGGTGCTGAGTGACAGTCCGGATCTGCAAGACATTGGATAGGAAAGAGCTGACAAGAAAATTATAATGAAAAGTTCATTTCTAAGATAAAACTTCAGATCTAAAAAAACAAAAATATCTATCCCACACTAGAACAAGCCCTGGCACCACAACAACCCACATGTATCTGTGCCCTCAATTCTGCCTTTCCCCTGATGGGAAGGACTAGGCTGCACGTTCCCAAGCACAGGCCAATCCTGGATCTCATCCTTTGCCTATTTACAAACACAACTTCATCCATTGGCCCCTCTCACACTATATGAACAATTTACTATTACTCTTTCTATGGAATCATTTTTTTAAGTGAGAAGAGGAGAGATAGAAAGACTCCCGCTTACACCCCTACCAGGATCCACCCAGCAACCCTCATCTGGGGCTGATGCCTGAATCAGTGGAGCTATCTTCAGCACCTGAGGCCGATGCTGGAACCAATTGAACCACAGTGTGCAAAATGGGAAGAGAGAGAGAAGGGGGAGAAAGAGGGGAAGAGAAGCAGATGGTCATTTCTCATGTGTGCCCTGATGGGGGATTGAACCAGGAATGTCTGCATGCTGGGTGGGCACTCTATCCACTGAGTCAACAGACCAGGGCCCTGAATCATTCAAAACATACTTGTATGCTCTAATTTTCTCACCTAAAAATTTTAAAAATTTTTTTAATTAAAAAACAAACAAAATAAATAAAAGGTCTGGCCAGAGCATCACCCCAAATTCTGAGATTGCTAATTTAATCCCAGGGTCATGCACTGGACCCAGAGGTCTCCATTTCAAGCCCCAGTAAGGGCATAGTATGAGAAGTAATCAATGGATGCATAACTTAATGTAACAATGAGTTGATGCTTCTCTCTCTCTCTCTCTTTCCCTTCCCCTTTCTCTCAAAACAAAAAAAGAGAAAACTTTCTTGGCCCCAATTCTCTGCCAACCATCACTATTCTATTACTTCAATCCTCTTCAAACGAGTTAATCATACTCAAACTATACCATTTCTCCTCATTTTTTCCTGAGCCCATTTCAATCAGTTTCATACCCACAACTCCACCCAAATTGCTCTTGGCAAGGTTATGCACCACTCCACATTGCAATCACAAGCCAGTTATGAATTCTCATCTTGGGTGATCTGTCAGCAGCAGTCAGCACAGTTGAGTCTCTTCACTGGATGCCTTAAGACTGTCGACACTCTTCTCTTATACCCACTTCCTAGTGATCTCACCTTGCCTCAGGCTCACAACTCCCTGTTGTACATATTTGCAGCTGAATTTTCCCCTGAAATTTCGATCCATGTATTCAACTGCTGATTCAATATCTGTGCTTGTATGCCTAAGAAACATCTCAAATTTTATGTGTCCAAAGACAAGCTGCTACTCCTCCCCACAAAACCTCTCCTCCCATATTTCTTCTGTCTCAAGAAATAAAACCCAGTTTTCAGATTGCTCAGAACAAACCTCTCTTCATGTTATCTGTATTCAAAACAAGTTATGTGGCCACATCTGACCTAAAGGAGAAAAGGAAATGCAAACCTACTACGTGCTCAGAAAAAAAAATAATACTGTGGACAGTGCTAATGACTATAACCACATTGTCCTCAACCCCTCTTTCCCTCTACTGCACGTGCAGTCCACCAGCACACCTTGTCTTACTTTTCAAAACCCAAAGTCTGACCTCTTCTAACACCTCCACAAAAGTACCAACATTATTCACCTGGAGAACTGCAACAGCTGCTTTACCAGGCTTTCTGCTTCCACCCCCCAGAATCCATTCTCCACCCAGCATCAGAGTGATTCTTCTAAACGGGGTCACTCCTCTCCTCACATCCCTCCCATGTTTCCCATCTGAGTGAGACTAATAGCCAGAGTCTTAGAGTTATCATGAGGCTACTAGCCTGCCAACCATATCCTGACTTCTCAAACCTAGTCTTCTACCTTCTTCTCCTTTATCATGACAGACCACCCTCACTGGGCCCCAAGGCTCTCTGGGATACCACCACACATATTCAGCTTCACCCTTCGCACCTGCTGTTCCTTCTGCCTAGAATGTCCTCACCAGGTAACTATGTGTCTTTCTCCTTCAGATCTCTGCTCAAATACCTCCTCTTTATAGAAGCCTTCTCTGACCATCTTTAAAATCACACACACACACACACACACACACACACACACACACATCAGCAGCAGTAGCAACACTCCCCACCCCACCGTCTTTATAGAACTTGTCACTACCTGGCATGTTCTCTGTTTGGCTTAATCTGACAAATATCTTTATCCTCGACTAAAAATGTATTTTTTATGCAGGCAGAACTTTTGTTTGGTCACTGCTGCATGTCCAGTGCCTGAAACATAAAATGTGTTAAACTTGAGAAAGTGAGGTTTAAAGCTGGTCAAAGTAGAGCTTCAAATAAACTGTAGATCTCTGGGCCTTCTGACTAGGGCTCTTCCCAGTATGGAGAAACAAAGAGCTACCACTTATCCAACCAGAGCTAACACCAAGGTACAGGAAATTAGAGGACACTTTGCATTAGGAGCCCTCCCTGTGGGCAGTAGGTGTGCACAATGGCTGGAGGAAGCCATCTGAGCCCTACTGCAGGCAGCGGGGCTTCTGTTTAGAGGGACCACATGCTGACAGCCGGGAAGGCTAAGTCAATCAGCGGTGGTTGGTACCCAAGGGTCTACCGGACTTCTTCTTATTCACATAAAGGAAATAAAATGAGATGTGATATAGGCAACTGTTTATGGGGAAAGAGGTTATGCCAATCACAAAACATAGGGGCCACGGCTCCTCAGACTACTTTATCCCCAGCTGCTTCTTGGGTCCCAGCTCCAGCCTCGCATCTGGCCTTCTCCTCAGGCCCAGAAAGAGCATCTAAACTTTCTGCCCTGGCAGAACCTGACCTCAGTGTGGACCCTAGCGCTGACCAGCTGTCTCCCCAGGTCCTTCCCCATCACGTGGTCTGTGTATCCCCAATCATGGACAGCTACAAGTGCACACACTGAGTATCAGATGCTGCTGGAAACTGGTCACAGTGATGGAATCAGAAGTCACCAATTGCTTTGCAGTGGACACAGCTTCATAATGACCATGTGAGCATCAAAGCAACATCAGCACTGTCACAGGGTCCCCGGGAAGACCACAGGGCGATATCCAGGCCTCTGACTGTGAAACGTGCATCATAACACCAAATGTGTCGTGCTTAACCTGATCGTGAACCTGGTTCAGGATCACATGGGTGACCCAGGACATCCAGTTAGAAATTTCAGCTCTGTTCCCCATTATCATTTATTTTCTCTCTCTCTCTCTCTCTCTCTATATATATATATATATTGGGTCATTGCCATCAAAATGAAAACAGTCTATTATTCTTCCCTTCTTGAAAAATAACCTGTCAGCCCCGTACCTCACTCACACCTGTCTCATTTCTCTGCTACTCTCTTGTAAAACTCCTCTAGGCCATGCTCACTGCCTCTGACATCCTGCCCACCTTCTGGAACCCATCTCCGCCCTCCTGCAGCCTGCTCTGTTTAGGTCAGCCGTGGTCTCCTTCTGCCAAATGCAGCCCTCTCCTGCCTCAGCTTACAGACCTCTGAATTTGAGAAGCTTTAAGAGTCAATCTGTAACATCTCTTTTCTCTTATTTATACTTATTTTAAGGTGCTGTCATCCAGCACCTTAACATTGTCCTGACCTTTAGTTCCCCATACTCAACGACTGGCTGAACATCTGTGCCCGGATATCAGATTAGCAGCTCAAACGTGACATTGCCAAAACAAAACTTGTCTTCTTGCTTTCCTTACCCCCTCCCTCTTCTCCTTTTCCTGGGTTCCTTTCTCTTTTTCTCACTTCTTTCTTTCTTCTTTTTATAATCTTTTCTCTTTTTTAACTTATAATGAAGAATTGCAAATATCCACAAAAGTAAATAGACAAACTGATATCATGAATTCCCGTGTACCCATCACACAGGGTCAGCAATCACTAACTCATGGCCAATCTTATTTCTCATCTTCCCAACTCTCAGTTATTTTGAAGCCCATTCTAGACATAGAGGTTGCATTGTTTCATCTGTGACTATTCCAGAGTATGTTTCTAAAACTTAAGGTCCCACTTTTAAACATGGTCATCATACCATTATTGCACTCGTAAAAAATAATAATTTCTTAATATCATCAAATAGCCAGAATTTTCAACTGTCTCATTATTTTTGGTAAGTGTATTTGTTTGAATCAGGATCCAAATAAGATCCACATAGTGTGATTATTTGATATATCTTTTAAGTCTCTCATTTTTAAATATTTTATTTACTGATTTTTAGAAAGAGGAGAGAAAGAAAGAGAAAAGTGAGGGATGGAGAGCAGGAAGCATCAACTCAAAGTTGCCTCTCACATGTAACTTGATCGGGCAAGCCTGGGGTTTCGAACCAGCAACCTCAACATTCTAGGTTGACAGTTTATCTACTGTGCCTCCACAGGTCAGGCTCTTTTTTCTCTTCAGTTTATTTGTTAAAACAAAGCCATTTGTCCTGTAGAGTTTTTCTCATTTTAAATTTTGCTGAATGCACCCCATGGTATAATTGAACACATCTCGTCCTCCTCAGTTACCTACAAATCGCCATTAGGATTCTAGAGATGATGGTGCTTCCCTCTATTTTTGTCATAATCAGAGCAGGTTATGCTCACTGCCTGGGCCCACTACCTCATTAAACTGCCAAATGGAATTCAAATCTATCATTCTTCTTCATTCAATCCCTGGAATACATCTGTAAAGAGAAATATCCCTTCATCTACTATTTGGTCACTTTGAGGTATAGGAAAGGCAGGGTATATACTTGTTTCTTTCCCTCTATTAACCACTTTTCAAAACACTAAATTGGTTCCCTATCATTCTCCAACAGAGAGCAATTAAGAGACCAATTTTAGTATCATCCTAAATTCATGAATTTAAACATCTCTGATGATGTTTCATTACATCGAAATTTTATCTTTGGTGACTGATGCTCATGTTTTCCCATCTTTCTCATGTAGTTTAGTCTTTTTGATAGGCCCCCGATTTCTTTGACAGCATCCTTGCTATCTGGTGTTTCATGATGCTCCGGAATCATCTGATGCATTTCCTACCCCAGACCTGGGATCAGCAAGCCTGGGACATGGCATTTCAAGACTACACTCGGGTGCTGGGCTGTTCTGAGGTGTTCAAAATAGATCTCTTGATTTTCTCCTGAAAACCTGCCCCTCTCCCAGTGCTCTCCATCTCAGCAGGTAACAATTCCATTCTTCCAGTTACTCAGGCCAAAAACCGTGGCATCAGCTTTGGTCTTCTTTCTTCACACTCTCTATCCATTCTATTAGCAAGCCTGAGAACTTCATCTTGAAAACATGTCCAGACTGATAGCTTTTCACCCCTGGCACCACTACCGGCCTGGCCTGTCATCTCTCACCTGGTTTATTGCAATAGCTTCATGACTGGTTTTTCTGTGCCTGCCCATCTTCTACATGGCAGCTAAAGTGCTATTTTTTAAAACATAACTCAGCCATGGCCTGATAGCTTGTCTGGTTAAAGCATCAGCCCAAAGCGTTGAGGTTGCTGGTTCAATTCCCTGTCAGGGCACGTACAGGAATGGATCAATAGTCCTGTCCCTCTTTCCTTTCCTCTCTGTCTAAAATCAATACATTAAAAGCATAACTCAGTGAAGCCTGCCCAGTGGCACAATGGATAGAGTGTCCAGTTCAGTCTCGTTGCCAGTTTGAGCCCAGGTCAGGCCACATATGAGGAGCAATCCATGGGTGCACAACTAAGTGGAACAACGAATTGATATTTCTCTCTCTCCTCTCCCTCATCTCTCTCTCTCAAAATCAGTGGTGAAAGAAAGGCATTGGCATTACTTTTCTCAAAACCATTTCCACTGACTTCTCATTTTATTTGGAGCAAATTCCAAAGACTCACTAAAGTTTGTAAGGCATTATACATGATCTGGCTTCCAACTACCCTCTTACCTGTGTCCGCCCAGGGAAGATGCTGGACCTAAGGGAAAGATTTGGCTCTGCCTATTTAGGGTGGTGTCTGCCCAGTGACAGTGGACTTTGGGCATCCGGTTGTGCAGTAAAGGGCCTGGAGACCTGTCCTTTAGCCCTTGGTGGGGGGGGGGTGTAGATCCCTGACCTCATTCTTCCTTGTGAGGTGTTGCCAATGGGAAATATCATAGAGCTCTCCCCTGTCCCACACTCTGTTTAAAATTCCCATTACTGCTCTTCTCCAAAACTATCCCTCATTCAGTATATAGACAAGTCAGGATTCAGCCTCGAACCATAGCTAGAAAATGTGTTGCAGAGAGCTGAAAGGGACAATGATATAAACATGAAAAAAATAATATGAGCAGGAAAAAAGCAAACACTCCTGCATTTCCATAGACACAAGAAAGCCAGAGCGCCTGACCTGTGGTGGCGCGGTGGATAAAGCGTCGACCTGGGAACACTGAGGTCGCCAGTTCAAAACCCTGCACTGGTCTGGTCAAGGCACATATGGGAGTTGATGCTTCCAGCTCCTCCCCCCCTTTCTCTCTTTCTCTCTCTCTCTCTCTCTCTCACTCTGTGTCTCCTCTCTAAAATGAATAAAATAAAAATAAAATAAAATAAAATAAAAAAAGAAAGCCAGAGCACCCAGAAGTCTCGGTGTTCTGTTAGATACCAAACAAAGCTCAGTGAGATCCTGGCACTGTCTTGGCCAGAGGCCTGGGGCTGTCCAGGTGCGTGTATCACAGAGAGCATGTCCACACAACCAGCCTGCTCTCGGTTCCACCACATAATTCAGGTGGGAAATTTAAAGTATTGATTTATAATAAACTTAATTGATACTGATTTATTAAATTATTTATTTGCAGTAACTAACTGTGATTTTTCTTTCAGACTGTCCAGGGTAGACCACTTGCCTTGGCAAGTCTGGCCATCTCTTTAATACAATCGGCTTGCTCTAGTGGTGCAGTCGTACATTTGAAGACACCTATGCAGGATGGGGACCTACAAGATGGGGGCTGAGAACTACCAGGAGTGCCGGACAGAGGAGTAAGGTCCCGATGGACAGTGCCCTGAACACACATGCCAGCTGAAGGCCCCTGCGGGTTCTCCCTGAGCCTCGCCACTCTCACCCCTGCCTCTCTGCTCATCCTCTGGAGCAGTGTTCTTAACCTTTTTTGAGGTACTGAACCCACCAGTTTCATATGCGCATTCACCGAACCCTTCTTTAGTGATAAATAAAATATTTTTTTTCCAAATTTAGTTTTGCTGGTGCAAGACTAGAGTTGCTCAACTTGGCATTGCATATCATGCAGATAGGACGCTGACTCCCATCCCGTTCCGTGATACATGTGAATCCATGTTGTACATATTCATCCTACCACTTTCTTTTTTTGCTCAACATATTTAGTATGGATTAAAATACTAAGAAAGAAACCACACGACGTACAACTACGACAGCCGTTGACTACTGCGCACACTCAATTCCCCGCAGCACTGGCTGGCCAAGCAATGTAACGTGATCCTCTGCAGCAATGATTGCCAAGCGGGGCGTGTCATCACGACTTTACACAAGTGTGTCATTACCTCCACGGCAGAGGCTCCTCCGAACCCCTGAGACAGACTCATCGAACCCCTAGGGTTCGATAGAACCCAGGTTAAGAACCACTGCTCTGGAGTGTTCAAGCTTTCTTAACAACTTCTCCCTCCTCTTCTTTCCCGATAAAATAGGAAACAAAGGAAATACACTTGATTTTAAACTGATCTTCTTTGAGAGACTCTAAATAAAAAATAACTGTTCAGTATCAAAGGCTGGAACAGCCTCCAGTGTTTTAGAGTGAATCCAGACTCAAAAGCTCGGAAGGTTCCTACATGGGGAACAGTTTCCATAAATAGCCACACGAGGGCGCGCTGAGGCAGAGCTGCCGACAGCACAAGAATGGTTATTGACCAAACTGGGGTGTCAGTGCAGCCTCCAGGGGCGCCATCTCCTGGGCCAGCGGTCGGTGTCAGGTGAAGTGGACCTGCTCCCGGGACCGGAAGGCTGGCAGGCACCAGGGGCTATCCAACAGAAATGCAGGGGGACCAGGATGCCCTGAAGACAGGAGGCCTTTTCTCAGGTGCCTCTGGATATCTGTCGCCTCCAGGGACTCCCGCTCTGTCCTAGGAAGGGGATAAGCACTCCAATAATACCAGATATTAGACATCTCATTGTCTGGGTGAGGGAAAGCTCGGAGCTAGATTCAGGACTGTAACATTTCTTGCAACAAGTGTTGTAACGCAAAAATTCATACTCACTTCATGCATTGGGTATATAAACTGAATAATACAAGTGCCGTTTTCCCGATATTTTAACCCTATGGGGCATGGAGAAATGGCCTTAAGGATACATCTTGGGTTTAGAAATGTGTAGAAAATTGTCAAGGAATGGGTCGTTTGGTCCTGCCGGCATAGAACGTGGAGCTGATCCCTTGGGGCGATTCCAGAGCTCTTAGGTGAGGACATTCCTGGCATGACTGAGCAACTGGAAAACAGAAGTTGTGAAGCCCACTGGCATACCATCCCCAGTCCCCAGGGTCAGCAGGTGGCAGCAGATGGTTCTGACACTAGTCTTGGCACTGCCAAGGGTACTGTTTCCTGTTTGTTTTGACCTTCCAATTGGAGCCATTTGTGCTCATTTTCCCTGGAAATGGGCTTGCAGCCTGAAGAACAGACAAGATGGTGGGAGAAGGAAACGTGTTAATCATTGAATGAGAGAAGGGGAAAGGCCACGTCATCTCCCGATAATGCAGTGAGGAGGACTTTATCTTCCTCCCTCTACCCCAGGTAGCTGGGATCATGCACCCCCTGGAGGGCCAGATTTATGAGATTTTCTGCCATGTTGGCTGGCACTTGAGCCTGCACCATGGCCCATGGAACCAGGATTTTCAAGTAACCATGCCTGCAGTTAATGGGGTTTACATATAAATAACAGAACATATATGTTCAAGCTGGGCTAGAGCTTAAATTCCATCATTTTACAGAGCAAGTTGGCAGGCCAGAAAGGGTGAGTGTGTCACCCATTTGATCTATATCAGTATTCTTATCCACCGCATGGGCAGTGGTGCCATGTGATGTCAACTTCAAGAGCATTTGAAAACATAGATAAACAACTGCTGTCCAAGAAAAAGAAAATAGAGGTCACTTGGATTAAAAATTGGTGAAGCCACTATGGACCACAGTTTGGAGGTTCTGCAAAAAATTAAAAATAAAACTACCGTTTGACCCAGAAATTGCACTTCTGGGTATTTATCCAAAGAAACCCAAAATACTAATTCAAAAATATATATTTCAGCATTATTTAAAATGGCCAAGACATGTGTCCATCAGTAGATGAACAAATAAGATGTGGTACGTATATATAATGGAGTATTACTCGGCCATAAATGAGAATGAAATCTTGCCATTTGGGATGAAATAGATGGACTGAGAGAGGATTATATTATGTGAGATAAATCAAATATAGAAAGACAAATGCCACAGAATTTCACTTACATGAGGAATCTAAAAAACAGAACAAACAAGCAAAACAAAAACTCGTAGGTACAGAGGACATTTTGATCATTGTCAGATGGGAGGGGTTGTGGGGATGGGTGGAAAAGGAGAAGGATTAAGTTGTACAAATTGGTAGTTACAAAATAGTCATGGAGATGTATATAGTCAATATTGTAATAACTATGTATGGTGTCAGATGGGTACCAGACTTATCTAGTTGATCACTTTGAAAGGTATAAAAATGTCTAATCACTAAGTTGTATGTCTGAAACTAATATAACACTGTATGTCAACTGTAACATATATTTTAATTTTTTTTTTTTTTTTTTTTTTTTTTTTACAGGAACAGAGAGAGAGAGTCAGAGAAAGGGATAGATAGGGACAGACAGATAGGAATGGAGAGAGATGAGGAGCATCAACCACCAGTTTTTCTTTGCGACACCTTAGTTGTTCATTGATTGCTTTCTCATATGTGCCTTGACCACGGGCCTTCAGCAGACTGAGTAACCCCGTGCTCGAGCCAGCGACCTTGGGTCCAAGCTGGTGAGCTTTTTGCTCAAGCCAGATGAGCCCACACTCAAGCTGGCAACCTTGGGGTCTCGAACCTGGGTTCTCCACATTCCAGTCTGACTCTCTATCCACTGTGCCACTGACTTCTCTAATTAAAAAAAAAAAAATGTATTAAAAACTAAAAAAGGTCACATGTGATTCTACCATCAAGAAACTCAGAAATAACTTCCATTAATGCTCTGGAATGTATCCACAGTGACTCTGTCTCTATGCCTCTCTCTCTCTCTCTCTCTTTGTCTAATTCTATGCCCAACACCAGAAAATAGAGTTTTTAGAGACATCTAGAAAGGTTGTGACATTGCCACAAAGGATTCAATATCAAATAGGCTGTGTTCTCAGACTATAATGCCAAAATTATAACTGAATGACAAAGGGGTCATTTAAAAGGGCATATTATTAGAAACTAAATAAAAGAATATTAAATTTTAAAACGTGAAAAAAAACAACTACCAAATTACTAAAAATTACAATGAAATGGTAATGTATCAAGTTTGTAGGACTTAAACAATAGATATGGGGACATTAATATTTTCAAATACAAGCTATGCAGTTTACTTAAGAAGTTGAGATAGGAGAAAAAAACAAGTTCAAGAAACAAGAAAGAAAAAAATAAGGACAAAATTCAATGAAATAGAGAAGGGAAAAATACAAAAAAAAGGGTGATAAAGAAAGTGTACCTTGAAATGTACAAATACTCAAAGACAAGGGGGTAGGGGACAGCTAAAGACACAACAAAACCAAAGAATAATGAAGTAGCCTTGCCAAAACTACCAAATCTACATCTTCTTGAGAGTTTATATCAAAATGCAGAAGATACAGTTTATTCCAGCAATAAAAGAAGTTTTATTAGAGAATGGATCAATGTTGTTCATCACAGTAAAGACTAAATTAGAAAAAACAATGTATCACTTTCAATAGATGCTATAAAAGCATTTCATGTAGTATGACATCTATTTAAGATTTTATCATTTAAAATCCTAGGAAACTAGGAATAGAAAAAAGAAGTGCCTTAAACTGTACCCAAAAATTTACATTAAGTTTTATTATTTTTCTTAAGTGAGAAGTGGGAAGCCAGAAAGACAGACTCCCACATGTGCACCCATTGGGATCCGCCTGGCAATCTCCCTAGGGGGGCAATGCTCTGCCCATCTGCGGCCATTGCTCCGTTGCTTGACAATTGAGCTACTTTAGCACCTGAGGCGAGGCCATTGAGCCACTGTCAGTGCCCAGGACCAACTTGCTCCAACTGTGCCATGGCTGCGGAGGGGGGGAGGGGGGAGGGGAGAGGGATATAGAAAGAGAAGGGAGAGGAGGAGGGGTGGAGAAGCAGAAGGTCACTTCTCTTGTATGCCCTGACCGGGAATCAAACCCGGGACATCCACACGCGAGCCTGATGCTCTACCACCGAGCCCCAAGCATTTTTTTTAATGGAGAAAATTTAGACACATTCTTTTCAAGATTGGAAACAAGACAAAAATATGCTATTACTGCTACTGTATATAACAGTGCTAGAGATCCTAACCAGTGTGGTAAGAAAAGAAAGAAAAAAGTTTAACAATTTGAAAGGAAAGGTAAAACTGCAATTATTTATTTAAAATGTGACCATCTAGCCCTGCAATGGTGAACCTGTGACACGCGTGTCAGCACTGACACACATAGCCATTTTCAATGACACATGGCGCATGCGGCCGCATACCAGAGAAGTATGGGGCCGCATGCCAAGAAGGACTTTTCATCCTCGGCTCCTGCACGACCAGCTGCAGTAGCCGAGGATAAAACATTTGCTGTAGTGTAGACACTCTGTGCCAGAGGTCTGTAGGCCCAAACAGCAGAGCGTATAGTTCTGGGACTTCCGGTTAGGCCATTTTTCTTGAAGTGACACACCACCCGAGTTATGCTCAGTTTTTTTGGCGAATTTTGACACACCAAGCTCAAAAGATTGCCTATCACTGATCTAGCCTGACCAGGCAGTGGCGCACTGGATAGAGCGTCAGACTGGGATGCGGAGGACCCAGGTTCGAGACCTCAAGGTTGCTAGCTTGAGGGTGGGCTCATCAGGTTTGAGCAAGGCTCACCAGCTTGAGCCAAAGGTCGCTGGCTCGAGCAAGGGGTCACTCAGTCTGCTGTGGCCCCCCGATCAAGGCACATATGAAAAACCAATGGACAATTAAGGAACCACAAAAAGAATTGATGTTTCTCATCTCTCTCCCTTCCTGTTGTCTGTCCCTATCTGTGCTCTCTCTGACTCTGTCTCTGCCACAAATAAATAAATAAATAAGTGATCATCTACATAGAAAACCAACTGAATAAGAACCTTATTACAATTAATAAAATAAGATCAATTTACACAAATTTCTAACATTTCTCTATACCAGTGGTTCTCAACCAAGAATGATTTTTGCCTCTCAGGTAGGATTGATAATCTTAACAAATAAAATTTAAAGAGATGCCCAGTTAAATTTGAGTCTCAGATAAATAATAAATAATTATTTAGTAAAACATGCCCCATGCAATATTTGGGACAAAATACCAGGTGTCTATATTTATGTGGCAATCCCACCCCCAGGGGAAATTTGGCATTGTCTCAGGACTTTTAGTCACAACTAGGGAGCGGTGTTGCTGTGAGCTGAGGAGTGTGAGCCAGGGACAGCCCCCTCAACAAAGAACTATTGCATCCCGAATGGTAATAGTGCAAAAGCTGAAATACTTTTCAATAACCAACCAGACAATATATTAAAAATCAAGGACCATGGACAACAAGTATACACTGTCTGGGGACTAACTTAACAAAAAATTCACAACCCCTCTACCGAGAAAACTTTATAACTCTGAGAAAGGGCAGAATAGATGATACAACTACACAGAGAGACATTCTTATGAACACACGAAAGATCAGTCCAACTCCCAAAATTGGTAAATTTATTGCAACTCTAATCAAAATTTAAGCTGATTTCTTTCAGAGATTTAATAAACATATTCTACAATTTACATAAAGGAATAAAGGGTGATGAATGGGACATCAAATTTGAGAAGAAAAATGGGAAGACTGGTCCTGTTAAATATTAAGGCATTTTAGAAAGTCATTGTAATAGAAACAGTCTGTTACCAGTTCCAAATCAAACAAAAGACATTAATGGGGTAGAATGGAGAACTCAGACCAGACCCTTGCAAACTTAACATTGTATTTCAGAAAAGCTGTCATGAATCAGTGGGCAGGGAAGACTAACTCTAATGGCATGGAAAAGAAAACAACAACTGGACCCTACCTGATGTTACATAAAAATACGGATTCCCTAAAGGTTTTATATTAACCCTTTAAAGTACAAAGTAAAACTATAGATAAAATTAATAAAAGACAATATTAGTGGCCTAGGGGTAAAAAGGGTCAAAAGTACAAACCATAAAGCAAAAGGGATTGGTGAATTTGATTACACCAAACAAAAGGATTCCTAGTCCACAAAGAACACTGTGGACAAAATTAACAGATTGGGAGAAGCGGCATGCAATATGGAAAACCAGCAAGGGTGTCCAGCAAGTCAGCAGGGAAAAAGAAAGAACTCATTGAAAAACCAGCAAATATTACCAGGCAATTAACTGAAGAAAACTTAAAAGGCTAAGAAATATAAAAAGAGATGCTCAAACTCATAGAGAAATGCAGATTAAAACAACCATACAACTATGCTTTACACTCAGGACATCAATCAAAATTGGGACCCTGGACGATGCCAAGCAGGCTGCAGGGACAGGGCAGCCTATCAGGAGAGTGAATCTGTCAGGAGGAGGAGAGATCAAATTAAGCAATGCCCACTCTGTGATCCAGCTCCTCTGCTCCTGAGTACTTGCTTAGCGAGATTAACTCAAAAAAGATTAAGGAGACGTGTGCAAAGATGCTCTTGAGACTATGTATGTGTAGCCGGATCCAAGTCAATCCACCTGTCCATCACTGGGAGCATGGCTGGAAGCCTGTGCGTGCACACAATGGGACATTCTGCAGTAATTACAAATTATGTGTTGTGTGTGTGCACAGTACCATCTATGAGTCTCAGAGCATGATGCTTCATGGGGGGAGGGGCGGAGACATCTAGCCAATCGCATTTTGTCAAGTTTATAAAATGTGTACACAAAACAATATATGCCTCACAAAGATACAAATAAATTGCACATCAACATAGCAACCTGGTTGTGAATTATGAGTGGAGCAGAGGAAAGAAGAATGAGGACAAAAAGCAAGAAAATTAAAGAGCAAGAAAAGTCTTGCAAAAATTAGAAAATGCCCAAAACTGGGGAGGAGTATGAGTGATTTAGCCTTCTGTACCTCTGGCCCAAACCAAAGAAAACAAAGCAACAAAGACCAAAAAGCTGTATGGGCTTGGCAGACACCAGAAAAGCTGTTTCCAAGCTGCAGGCAACTTGGGTACAGGCTGTCCTGTGGTTTGAAGAAAATGTATCTACGTAGTGGTGAGGGACCCCACGGAGGAGGTGAAGACTGGGCAGGGAGACAGCCCCAAGGAACCCATGAGCACAGGTGCCCAAGGGCTTTGAGGGTCTTTAGTGCAGAAACTCAGTTTAAGTTATAAACTGCAATACCCTCCCTCCCCATATCTTGTCCAGTATTATAGCCTGTGAGCATTAAGTGAAACCAGGGTCCCTATGACTTTGATTACACATTTAGTTTTAAATCTAGCCCTAGAAAGCACATCTCTCTCTCTCTCTCTCTCTCAGACCCAGTCCTTCCCCCCAGATAAACAGAAGACAGTATCCCAAACCAATTAATGAAATTAATGGGCCCAGGGTCTGGACCTCTGGCAGGCTAGATAACCTCTTCACTTAAGTTACGTTTCAGTTTCTGAGCCCTAACGTAGAGCCACCCCCTGGCTACTCTTCTAAGAGGTGAGACAGGAATGCTAGAAAATATGCCAGTGCTGTCCTCAAGACCTGAAGAAATGATTCATTACCTACCTCGCTTCCAATCAACTCCTAGCAGGACCCGGAACTCCTAACCGACTGGTGTCTTGTAATGTTGCCTTATATTGTCAACATTTTCTATGATACCAAATACTCTTCTGTGACAACAGCACACATGCCTGTTACTCATTGCTCAGCCCCAGACCCCTCCGTCCCCTCTCAGTCTCCCTTTGCCAGTCGGCTTCCCGCCAGGTTCAGCCCATGGAAGACCCTGCAGAAAACCAGAGGGTGAGCGGGAGAAGCCAGAGCAGTCCTAACCACCCCGCTTCCTGCTCTGTGGCTCCCGCCCCTCCACCCTGTCCCCTGATTCTGTTTCAGCTAGTGAGATAGAAGTGGCTTTTCGGATGTTGCTAATCTCTGGGCTGTTTCTCTAGCGCTTGGCTCCCCAACACTTTCATCACCTGTTTCACCAAGTCTCCATTTTAAAATGTTTGAAATAACTGAGTGGATTGTCTCCTTGACTGTACCCTGATACAGGGTGGGCACACCCATTGCATAGGGTGACCTATTTTTGCTCTTACAAGCCATAAATTTCTAGAAAACTAGCCAACACATATTGAAATTTCCTTTTTGCCTCTTCAGTGGTTGTACTAATTTGCACTCCCCCCAATGTGAGAATGCTCTCATGATCTCTCCAAGTTGAAGTTAGAAAAATAGGGTCTAATTTTTAATTTCTTTCACCATTAGTGAGGTAGAGTTTTGTTTCAGTTATCTCTACCATCCCGTAACCCTTGGTCAGCTTCCCCCTTATTATCACGACCAAGCAGGGCCATGACAGTGTCAGTGGGTATCACTAGGGACTTGAAAAGAATTCATTTCCCCGGTTTGTGTTTTGCACATTAGGAAAAGGGGAAAGGTTGGTAGGGAGTGCGCAAAGGCAAGTGCTTTTAAGATATTCATGTGAGGGCTTTACATCCCGAGTGTGAATCATATATGCCTGCAGAAGCCAGCCAGTGCCCGGAGGGTTCTGTTACCTCTCAGCAAAACTGCTGAAACAGTAGACTGCAGGGCCAGAGGTGGTTCCTCAATGGTGTTTGGAACCCAGGGGTTTAATAGATGTCCCTAGGAAGAGTCGTCTTCCAGTTACAGTACTGAGTTTCTGGAAAGAGAAATATCCGGAGTCAAGGCCAAGTCTTGGCCACACACCTATAAGGAAAGAGGGAAGAAACAAAATGGAGTCACTATAGTCAAGCTAACAAAACCACTTAAATCAGAGTGGGCTGAAACATGAGGGATTCCTGATTAAGCCTGTGAACTTAAAACTTTGGAACATTTTATTTGTGCATCAATATCTGAATGTACATAAATCTTCATAACCTTCTGAAGAAGTTAAGAATATTTTATTGTCCAGTGAGCTGGGTGAAAAAGGTGAAGGGATTAAGCAAAAAAAAAAAAGATTGTGATTACTAACTATGGTGTCAGATGGGAATTAGACTTATCAGGGTGATCATTTCATAAGTTATATAAATGTCTAATCACTATATTGTACACCTGAAAGCAATATATATAATTTTATATGTCAATAGTAATGAAAAACAATTCAATTTAAAAAAATTAAAATAATTTTTCTTGCCCTCAAACAAAAATATTTCAGCCCTGGTCAGTTGGCTCAGTGGTAGAGCATCGGCCCGGCGTGTGGATGTTCTGGGTTCGATTCCCAGTCAGGGCACATAGGAGAAGCGACCATCTGCTTCTCCACCCTTTCACCTCTCCTTTCTCTCTCCTCCTCCTGCAGCCAAGACTCCACTGGAGCAAGTTGGCGCCAGGCGCTAAAATGGCTCCTATTGCAATAGAACAATGCCCTAGATGGGCAGAGCATCGCCCCCTGGTGGGCATGCCAGGTGGATCCCGGTCAGGTGCATGCGGGAGTCTATCTCTGCCTCCCTGCTTCTCACTTAAGAAAAATACAAAAAAAAGAAAAAGAAAAAAAGAATATTTCATTGTTAATTATCCAGAACACTGGATATCTGGAAGAAAACCACCCTGGACAATCCAGAAGCTGAGAATGCAGAACTGATTCTTCTCAAGAATGTACTTTTCTTACTATAAAAACTCTCAACTTTTCCTTTTCTTCAGAACATTTTGGGTTTTTGCTGGTCAGTGTTCTGAATTGCCATTCACCTAAGGCCCATGAATAAAACGTTGTTATTTAATTCTGGTGACGCCTCTTGTTTCATTTTTACACCTGTCAAAGCACATATAATCAAAATCATGACATCAATAAATTATTCACACTATCCAGAAGTACTAATATGCCCAAAACATGACTGCACTCTTGAAAATACTTATGAATCACAGGCAGAATATTTTGGAAAAGGTTAAAATTTATTAACAATAGCTAACATCACAGTTAAAGCAACTAGCTCTTTATTGTACATAATAACATCTTCACTAGACTGAGTGCTCCAGGATTTGAGATGATCTGCCACTCAGCACGTCCCTGCCCAAGACGGAGAGTCACTGCATTTACACCAGGCAAAGCAGCCTCAGCAAGGAACTGTCACCTAATTGTGGGAACACGAACATTCAAAATGCTTTTGTGAGTGTTCCTTTATGGAAACCAACACACATCTTTCATAGCCACACAAACAACTTTAAAAAAAAAAGGAGTGATTTCATTTAGGAAGCCTAATTGTCAAATTTGAAAGTTAAAGTTCATCTCTATTTCTTAGGCATTCTTTAGTTATACACTAAACTAGACACTGTTCTTAGTACACTTGATAAATGTGCAAGTTGGGTGCTATTGAATCATGCCTTTCCATCTTTCTGTTTTGACTCTTGTATCCTACTCAATGGTGTGACAAGGCTACTTACTTCCATCTTTTTAATTTAGTATTCGGGTGTAATGTGTGTGGATGTCATATTTTAGGGATAAAGTGGGCTTAAGGATTCAGAATTAACTTCACTCCTTAAAAGTAAAGTATGAAAGGGTTTCTGCCACTCCCCCCACCCCACAGCAGTTTGAAATAAATACTATGCATAAAAATAGCTCAGGCTAGATAAGCCCTCCACAAGCAACAACATTTACAAAACCAATTTTGCTAGGAGGACACAAGTCCCCCAAAGTGTTGTCCCTGAGGCTTCATTCCTTTGTTTGTTTCATTGTTTTGGTTTGTTATTAACAGTCAGACACAATTTTTAAAATGTTTTTGGCAACTTTTGAAAAAAGTCTGGTTTGAGAATTTTAAAATTCTACTGACTGTCTTGAGAAGGAAGATTCCTAAGCATTGAATCTGAGTGCTTTGGTTAATATCCGGGTAATAGTGCCTCAGGAAACCCTCTACACAGAGCGGCAGTGGCTGTGGTGTCTTCCATCCATGGGCCAAGCCTCCTTCTCTCTCTCCCTTGCTTTCCACATTTCAGTCTACAGGGAAAGGAGAAAAAAGGGTCTGCTTGGCCATTCCCTCACCATGGAGAGGCTTCCCCTTCTCTTCCCACATGTGAATGAGGTATTTCTAGTAACCAGTCAGTCCCTTCACCTTCCATCCTTAACTAGCCAATCTCCTAATGAGGCCAGGTCTAAGCACACCCTGCGTAACTACATACATGATGAACTAACATATAAATACATTACATACAACCGATCACTACGTACAGTATCCAGATGAAGGAGCACATGTATTTCGTGAACTAAATAAATTTCAAACATAAGTTAAGATGAAAATACAGTGTTTACACTTCAGGAAAAAAAAAATTTTTTAAACAGACCAGAGTTCCCCCCCTCCTCTAAATGTTCATTGCTCAAGGATGACTCGTGAACCCACAAGATGTGCCAAGTCCACCCGTGCGATGTGTCAGCTTGTGGCTTTGGTATTGCATGTTTGGATGCTGGAGGCTTTAATTCCAGGAACAGCAGCCCATCAGGCAATGCTTGTAGATGGGGTTGAAGGGGGGCTACCTCCATTGCACCCGGACTCCTCCTCCTCCACATTCTGCCCATGGGAGTATCAGCCGGGGCCTCTGAGAAACAGTATCAACCTCCAGGGTGGGGGATGCTCTCCACCTAGAAATGTCATGTTTGGGGTCCAAGGTGAAGCAGCCACGGTTCAAGTGAAGCAACTGTATCTTTTCATTAGTATCTCCATCCTGTAGGATTATACAGGGACATGGAATTTGGCCAGGAGGATTACTACAGGTTAAAATTTGTTTTTAAGTTTTAAGAGAACCAAGGTGAATAGTTGTGATGAGTGTGAATAAGTCCTTGCTTCCAGTTGTATTTATCTCGGGAGGGCCAAGTCTTGGGCACTGAACTCTCAGTGAGGAGACACAGAGACACAAAACGCAGTCTGGCAGGGTCCTCTCTGCCAAGGAAGAGCCGAGGAGTCTGTCTCTGACACAGGGGATGACATCTCATTATTTAAAGCAGGGAAGGGGGGAACAAGAGGGAGTCCCTTCCGACTTCAGGGACTCTATCGCTGTCCGGCTTCACGGATGCGACAGGCCACAGCAGTGATGAGAGCCGCCCCCTTCCCACTGCCGTCCTCTGACTCCAGGAAGGACACATCACATTTTGGAGCCAGGTCCTTCACTGTTGCATGCATGACTTTGGCAAAGCTGGAAAAATTGGGAGGAAGACACAGGAAAAAAACCTTAGTCATGGTTGTTTTTTTGTCCTCAGAGATGAGACTCTATGAAGTGATGCTGGAAACCCAGGATCAATTAAGATGAAGAAAAGAATGACTTACTCCATGAAACACAGCAGAAAACAGAGGGTTGGAGCCACTAGCAAAATGCCCACATTCTACATCAGAGCAGGTGAATGGAGAGCTAAGATGCAAATGTCTGAGATCCTTGTGTTCTTATAACTAATCAGTGAAAGAAATTCAACAGTCATGGATGCAACTACTGTGCCTTGCAGAAGTGCATAAGCTGGTGATAAACTCTAGAAGGAAAGACCAAGCCTGCGCATTCTATTTTTCAGAGGTACCAACTCACATCAGACCCAACTGTATCCAAAATGTCATTAATGGCAAAAGGATCAGGCTCAGGGTGTTGCTATGGGACATCACAGAGAGCTGCTGTCCCCTCAGCTGTAAAGGCAGGGACAGAGGCTCCTAACGCCACCCCCCCCCCTCAGTGCTGGTGGCTGGGCTTCCATCCTCTTCCCAACCCTCATCTGAACACAGTGACAATGAATATCAACGAAAGGGATTCAGAACTTCTTAAGGGTCATTCTTTTCACTAGCTGTGTAAAATCTAGACAAAGTCTCAACTCCTTGCAGCAACCTTGGTGACAGCAGGTAACAATGCAATTGACACTTCTCTCCATCCTCACTCCATCCCACCTACTGCCCAGGCCAAGGGCACAGCTCTATTATTTTAACTTTTAGCTGAAAAGCTTCTAGGAGAGAAGAACTTGGGCATTCCCTGACTTTGAAATAATTTATTCAAAAGATATACAAATGAGTGAAGAAGGGAGAAATGAAATGGTGACCAGAGTTGATAAAGGAGGAGATGGAGAAAGACAAGGGAAAGAATAAAAAGAAGAAGGAATTCAGTACTGGGAGGGGGTATATTAAGAAACCTTTCTATAAAGGGCCAGATAGTAGACATGCGTTCAGCTTTGTGGGCCATAGGGTCCATGGTAGCTAAAAGCAGCCACAGGTGACACAAATGAATGGGTGTGACCGCGTTTCAAAACTTTATTTACAAAATGTTGTGGCTGTAGTCTGCTAGGCCCTTCTTTAGTCTGTAGAAAGATCTCGCTCCAGAAATGTATGTTCACAGGAGCACTGTTTGTAATAGACAACACCTAGAAATAACCCAATACCTATTACAGCAATAGAATAACAAAGGCACACTATACAGCCCTGAAAATTAATGAGCTACAAATGTATATTTCAATGTGGACACATGTCTAAGGTGACCAGATGTCCCACTTTTGGAGGGACAGTCCTGCGTCCCATGGTGTTTTTTAAAAGTCCCAATTTTAAAATACATATTATAATACTATCTTTGAAAATTTCTATGAAAATTGTTTTTGCTCCATATAGACCAAATTTTTAATCAAAAATCCCCCCATCAATGGTGTCCTGCTTTACCAATTTTAAAATCTGGTCACCTTACGTGACATATCCAAACCCTAAATGCTATGTGGGAGAAGTCAGTCAGAAAAGAAGAGATGCCATATGGTTCCCCTATGATAGGTCCAAAATTCAGAAAGACCATGTAGATGCATACATAGGTACATACATGGGCAGCAGGAAGCCAGGGACTAAGTCATCACAGCATGGACCCCAGTCAGGGGACAGTGATCAGTGCAGCTGGGGAGGGGCTCACAGGGCACTTAGGTGGGGAAACACTGGCCCACTTCCAGGTATTAGTCTTTATTCTATAATATATATATTATATACTCTGTTTGGAATAATTCTTTGCTCTAAGAAAAAGCAAGCAAAGAACAGAGAGAGAGGGAGAAAGATGGACAGGGAGTGTGGAGGTCACTCACTGTGGATGTAGCTTGTAGAGGGTTCCATCCACTCCCACTGTCACTTTCAGAGTGTCCAGCCCGCGGTTTTCTCGTATTTTGTCCACCACAGCGGCCATGCCTGCACCACAGAGCTGGGCTGCCCGCCGCGACACCACAGCACACACCTCCTTGACAATGATGCTGTCATCACAGGTGCTCTCAAGCCCCAAGTGGTTCAGGATGGCTCGGACCTGCAGCAGCGCCAGGCAGTCACTGGGTGGGAGGAAGACAGCAAGTGGTCAGTCATATGCCAAGAGGGGCCAGTGGCCTATCATTCTAGGACCCTGGCCATTTGGGAGCTGTGAAGGCCATTGCAACAGCCCCTGTCCCATTTGGCCAGATGAGGACCAGCAATGCTACTACAGAACTAAAAACATAAGAAGAGTCACTGTCTAGGTGTTCCACTCATTTGGAAATAATAAAACAAGATAACGCCCATATGTGGCAGCTGTTAGTTAAAGCTCTCACACCCATTCTCTCATGGGTCTGTGGGACAAGCATCGCCAGATACACATTCTACTTCTACTCTTCCACCCTGGATGGGCTAAAATCTACTTGTGCACTACTATTTAGAACCAAATGTAAATAAAATTGTAGGAAGAAAACAAACCCTATTATATAAAGGAGACTACTTGAGACTCCTGGAACCACCTTCTTGCACATAAACAGACATGCAGAAGATGTCCTTTCTATTCACTGGTGCAGACAGCTTCGGGACCCACTAATGTCATTCTTGTTTCTCTGTACATCTTAGAGTAATGACAGGCATTAATTTTTAAAGGGGTCTGAAATTCACCGTTTTAATTTGGAGCAGACTTTTCCAGCATTGGACTGGAGAGGGAGGCTTTGCTTTAATGAGCCACCACATAGCATCCTCCTGCTTTGCCTGAAAGGCCACCATCACTCAGTCTCAGTGCCTTATTACGGCAGCCAGTGGTTAGGAAGAGCCCTCAGGCCAAGCATAAGTGCTTTTAATAGGTTATCTTCCTCTATGCATTGAAATTTGCATCTTACGAGTAGGTACTTAAAACCCAGTATTACTTTGCATGGGTTCGTGTCAGCTGAGCATGGTTTTTCATAGGAATGTTTGTTAGATGTTTTCCTTCAATGCCAACTGTTTATAAGACACTTAAAATAGACCCTGGCCAGTTGGCTCAATGGTGGAGGGTTGGTCCGGCATATGGACACCCCAGGTTCAATTCCCAGTCAGGGCTCACAGGAGAAGCAACCATCTGCTTCTCCACCCCACCCCACTTCTATCTTTATTTTCCCCTCCCACAGCCATGTCTCAGTTGGAGCAAGCTGGCCCTGGGCACTGAGGATGACTCCATAACCTTGCCTCCAGCACTAAAATAGCTAGGTTACTGTAGCTAGGTTACTGAGAAAGGAAACACAGCCCCAGATGGGCAGAACATCACTTGGTAGGAGGTTTGCCAGGTGGATCAGGTCGGGGCACATGAGGGAGTCTGTCTCTCTGCCTCCCCACTTCTCACTTAAGAAAAATAAAGAAAAAGAAAAAGAAAAAAAGATCCTTGAGATGTACACTATAGGTATGAACACGTCAGCAACTAAACTGCCCTTAGGTAAGCCATGCCCTTACGTGACTTGAGCTGTGGAAATGTTTCAGCTTGTCTGTCCTTCAAGAGGACATGGTCCTACCCTACTCCAGGACCTAAATTCTCACCTCTCAATCTGAGACAGGAACTTAGTTTCGAAGATTCCCCTCGTCTTTAGCCGCTCGGAGATGCGGCCACGGAAGAGCAGCCCACGCTTGGTGAAATCGATGAGGATGTTTCGGACAATCTCGCCCAAGTACATTCCACTGATCATTTTCTCAAACCTGCAATGTGGGTGACACCCATAAAGACTACGTAGGAAGGTGGTGGGGGCTGTATCGACGCACAATAGACCAAGTCAATCACCCCCAACACATGTGAAAGCAAAGGGCATTCAGAGTCCCCTTGGAGGGAAAGGAAACACTCCTTGATTCACTTGGACAGGATTCCTGGTATTGGGTGAAGCTGGCTACAGTGCCCAAGATCTGTAGAGCTCACTGGAATTGATCCTACCTTTGGGCTCATTTCTCTTCCAAGGCTTATTCCTGACTCCTCAAGAAGGAATACACACACAAAGCTACCATACTTCCAGGAGAAGGGTTAGTCTTATTCCTTAACCTCATTAGGCATTTAGCATGCTTTCTCTTATACCTAATCATTATCACTTATGTAACTAGGGCCAGTTGGAGATGCCCTGTCCTGGATAACAAAAGTGAATCTGACCACTCAGTGGCTGAGGGTCTTCTGGATTAATAGTGTCTTTAAAAAGCTGAGGTTCCCAGTTTCAACCAAGACCCTATTGCTAATTCATCTTGCTTTACCCTGGCCTGTGTCCCTCATTAATGTGGTCTGTGACCTCTACTCTACACAAATGTTTTGCAAAGCATATTATGCATTCGCTTGGTCACTGATTACTCTAGTTAGGAAACACCACATCAACTTCCTAGTGGGAAGCGTGTTGGGTCTCACATCATTGTCTCTCAGCTTGGATCCCCCCACCACACTGGGGGCTTTGTGATGCTGGGGCTGGCCCCTTGTCCAGTCCTGGCAGTAGAGGGCACTGCATGCTGGCTGGAGGGAGGAGGGTAAAGAGGTCTGCTACTGTTTTCTCCTTGATCCTGTCTGCCTCACTGCAGCAGAGCTTCTGCTTCTCACCCTGGTAGCATCAGATGGTTCAACCATCATTTGTTTTTCCCACCATCCTGGATCTAGATCTCAACACTTCTCCTCCAGCTGTTCTCACAGTTCTGGGGTGGCAGCTGCTTCCTACATGTACTGACTCTGTACCCCTCAGGGTCCCACTTTGTCTTCTCATCCCTCTAAAAGCTGTGTGACCAGATCCCTACATGAAATTATCCTTGCAATATATTGTTGTGATTGTTTTCCCAACTGGGATCTCACCCAGAACTTTCTAGATGGATTGGACAAGAAACCCTTTCCAAGCAAATCCCTTCCATTAACATCTCTAAAGAAAGAACATCATGGGATTTGCTGTTGGCAAGGATCTGATCTCATCGTGATGCAGTTCCGGGATGCATGTGCCAGGAACCTCACGCCATGGGTGCCTACCTCTGTTTGCCAGGGTTGAGGGAAAGCTCATCCACAGCCACATCAAACTCTGTGTGGAGGTCATCGAGGCATCCATTGTCCCCGAAGGCTCCCCACTCCATGTTGACACACATCCTCCCCTCTTCCCCATCCACCAGCTCCACGTTCCGCATCTCCTCCATGTAGCAGGCATTACTGCCCGTGCCTGCCAATCACGGAGACAACAGGGCCTCACTCAGCATCATCTCCCACCACCGAGGCTGTGTGCCCCCAGGGGGAAAGGACAGCCTAGGTCCTTACCCACAATGAGGCCAACTTCACAGTGAGGGTCTTCATAGCCACAGGTCATCATAGTCCCGACTGTGTCATTCACCACGGCGACCACATCCAGGTCAAACTCCTAAGAGGGCAAAAGCAGATCCCCAGTCCACAAATGAAGCACAATACTGTATTCTCCCTTCAGACACTTGGAAGGAGATTTGCGTATATATAAAACATATAAAACAGCACAGCTTATTCTCTTTTCATTCAGGTCTCTGCTCAAATGTCACGTGCTCATAGACCTTCCCTGGTTATACTATTTATGGGTGCCCTTCCCCAGCCCACTCACCCAACTTCAGTTTTCTTCTTAGCTCCATAGCACTGATTTAGCTCATGGGTTTGCTCACAGTATTGAGGGTTTCCTAAGTCTCCAGTGCCAAGAGCAGGGCTTGACACAAAGCAGACACCCACGGACCGTTGAGAGACCAACCTAATTCTCCCCTGACCAATTCAACCGCACTCAACATTCCCCCCACTTCCTGAACACACAGGTCATTTCAGGCCCTGAGCTATCTCTCACCTCTCGCCGGTGGATGGCTTCCTTCAGCAGGGTGACCACATCCTCACCCTCACAGCCGGATGCCTTGAAGCCTTTAGTCCACTTGAGGAGGATGCTCTAAAAATTACACAGGAGCAGTAATTGGAGTATCTGAGAAGGACTTCCGGGTCATTCCTTTATACAGGTTACACAGATTCCCTTTAGTCACCAATCGCTTCACCCACCAATGACTCTAAACTGGCTTCACTGATTTGGATTCACTCAGTGCCTGCAAGGTACCAAGTAGTGGGCTAAGTATATCTTGTGTATTATACAGCATTTAATCCTCACAACAACCCTGTGAAATATTGATCATTACCATGCCCATTGTATAGTAACCATGGCACCACAGGAACTCGCCCAAGGACTGCAGCTCGGAGATGAGCAGGATTCACCCCCCTCAGGAGCAGCTAAGCTAAATTGAGAGCATGGGCTTAGGTGTCAGGAAACTGGAATTCAATCATGACCTGAACATTCCCAAGCTATCTGACTTGGTCTAGGTTCTGCAATCTAAGAAATGGCAGGTTTTGATACCTGGTATCTCTATACACCTTATTTTTCTTTCTGGAAAATGGGTATACAAACAGTTACCTTATATGTTGCCATGATGGTTAATTGAGATAATATGTGTAGAAAGACTGGCAGAGTAACTGGCATAAAGTGCTTTAAAAAATGTTAGTTGTTGCCTGACCAGTCAGTGAAGCCATCAGCCTGGGACACAGAGGACCCAGGTTTGAAACCCCGAGGTTGCCGGCTTGCGAGCGGGCTCATCAGCTTGAGCACAGGGTCACTGGCTCAAGCATGGGATCATAGACATTACCCCAAGGTCACTGGCTTGAGCAAGGGATCATTTGCTCTGCTGTAGCCCCCACATCAAGGCACATATGAGAAAGCAATCAATGAACAACTAAGATGCCATAATGAAGAATTGATGCTTCTCATGTCTCTTCCTTCCTGTCTGTCTGTCCCTATCTGTCTCTTTCTCTCTCTCACCAAAAAAAAAAAAAAAAAAAAAGGAAAAGAAAAATACCTGTTAGTTGTTAATATTTTGATTAGCATCATCACTGCCATCCCAAAGATTGTTACCTATTAACCTAAGTCGAGTTAACCTATTTAACCACCACTGGCTCTGACTTACTCATTTCCACCAACAGGCTCCTGTTCACAACTGGTCACTCGTGCCCTTCTTTTTCTCCTCTAAGCCCAACTTTCTGGCCTACTCCTAAGTCTGGCTGGTATAGAGTCAATCAGCCCACAGGAGGGCCCTCGGGAAGGCCGTTACCTCATCCAGGCTGTTCTGCTGGCACGGGAAGGAGAAGGTGAAGCCCAGGGGTAGGGACACGCCCTTCATGCCCATGTACTCGAGGAAGTCAGCGATGCACTGGACGATATGGTCAAAGAGCTGCAGGGAGAAGCTGGGCTCTAAGGGAGGGGGTCCTGGCCAGGGCAGGCTTCCCCTAGTAAGGCTTGAGCATGAGTGAGGTCTCCATCCAGGAGGAATGCAAGGTCAGGTATAGTCCTGAGGAAGGCCAGCCCTGGCCCACATAGTCCTCCCTGGGACCAGAATGAGCAGAGAAAGCACTGTCCACCCAGGCAAGTGGGTGTCTACCAGGGTCCCCTCCCGGAGGTGCCTTCCTGCCTCACCTCGTCCCCTGTGCCATGCATGACCTCCTGTGGGATAGCGTAGATCTTGTTGTGCATCTCCACTCCGCGCCTCTTCCCGTTCCTCACGCGCACCAGCAAGACCCGGAAATTGGTACCCCCAAGGTCCAAGGCCAGGAAATCGCCTTTCTCTGGAAAATAAACCCGGGAAGATAATGAGTGGGACATCACCCACTTGACCACAGCAGAGACAGGGTCCAAAGCACCTTCCTCTAAAGGGGAGCTCTCCCGGGGGGACCCTCTATAACCTAAGGGGTAATAAGCCCTCAGTCAGGAAAATAAGACCCCAGGACCAGAGACCTGTTGGCTTTTTAGTGGTTTTCAAAGACTTCAAGTAGCAGGGCCCCAAGTCTCTACAAGTTATGCAGAACATGGGAAAAGGTGACATATTCCACTGTGTCACCACTCAAAAATATCTCAACATGCTATTCGTGCTAAATCAAAAGCCACCTTATGTTAGGTTCTAGAATAGAGAAGGAATGGCAGAGCCAAACACCCTCCTTTGTTGGGTAGTCACTATGTGTTTCACGCCTCACACGGTGCTCATGTGACCCTCGGGCAACCCAGAGAGCCAAGTCCTGCGCTCCCCTCTGAGGGAGCGAGACCTGGCTGAGATAGGTTGAGTCACTTACCCAGGGCTACACAGCCAGAAGAGGGTAGTGCAACAGCCAAGTCCCAGTCCCTACCTCTGGAATGTGTACCAATTGTGCTACAATGACCTACACAATGATCATTTTCTATGAACTGAGAAAAAAAACTGCCATTTCTTTGGTTGTGAGAGCTAAATCAAGGGTCTGCAATATTTTTCTGTTAAGGGCTGGGCAGTAACATTTTAGGCCTTGTAATCTAGTCTCCATCGCAAGCACACAGCTTTGCCACAGTAATGCAAAGCAGCCATAAACAGTACATAGACAAATGAGCAGGGCTGTGTACTAATAAAACTTTATTTACAAAAATAGATGGTGGGCCAGATTTAGTCTGAGGACCTTAGTATGCCAACCCCTCACTGAGGGCTTACAACAGCTGGCCTGGAACCTAAAATCTCTGAGTTTGAATCCCAGCTCTGCCGTTTCCCAGCTGTCTGAACTTGGGCAAGTTTCTTCATTTCTCTGTGCCTTAGTTCTGTTCTAAACATAAGTCTGTTAATGAACAAAATTAACAACCACAAAATTAACAACCAATCTCTGTTAACAGGTAAAGATTAAATGACTTGATGTATTAAGTGCTTAGAGAAGAGCTTGGCACATAGTAACTATTCATCACTGTTCAAATTTTAGCAGAGGAAGCCTTGATTGAGCTTACTGAACACTAAAATCTCCTAGTACAGACAGTCCCCAGCATAAGACAGATGGACTTAATGATGTTTTTATTTTACAATGGTGTAAAAGCAATTGGCATTCAGTAGAATCCATACTTCAAATTTTTATCTTTTTCTGGGCTCATGATATGAGGTACAACACTCTTGTGATGTTGGACAGCGGCAGCGAGTCACTGCTCCTAGTGAGCTGTGCGATCACCGGGGCAAACAACCAGCACTCCTTGGTGTAGTCGCTGTGTCACACGATTTTGCCCAGCTGTAGGCTAATGTATATGTATGTGTTCTGAGCACATTTAGTGCAGGCAAGGCTAAGCGGTGATGTTTGGTGGGTTCGGTGTATTAAATGCATTTTCTATTTATGATGGATTTACTGTGGAGATTTGGAGAAACATGTTCTGATCCAAACATCCAATGCTAAGACTAAGGAGTCCTCCTAGAGTGCACCGTGGTGAGCCAGGTGGCAGCCCTGTCAGGTACCTGTGCCATCAGGGGTGGCGCACACGTAGGTGGGCAGCATCTTGACAGGGGCAATGGCATGAGTCTCCTTGCTCAGACCTCGCTCCATTTCTACTTTCATCCTCCTCTTAATTTCCAGCAGCTGCTCACGGCTCAGCTTCAGGGGCTCCAAGATCTTCTGGCGAGCTCGGTGTTGGTCGGCCAGCCGGTAGGCCACTGCTGTCACCATGGCTGCCCCCTTGCCACTGCCATCCTCAGAGCGCAGGAAGCGGACATCGCAGTCAGGCACCAGGCGCCGCACGGTCTTGTGAAGACGCTTGGCAAAACTGCAGTCACCAAGACAGGGTAAGAGATGGGTGTCCACAGCTAAGGTCAGTGGTGCTAATGGCTGGGGCGTTAGCTCACCACCTAGGCGCAAATGCCAAAAGGCACCTGCAGAAGCAGATATTGTCCTGAACATCCCCTCCCCACTCTTTCCCAAGTTAGGAGGTCACTGAATAAAAGCTCAGATATTCAACTGTGCCCACCCTGTTTGGGTCAAACGCCTACTGAAAGGAAAAGATCCTTCAAGGAAACCACTATCCCCTGCAGGCCATTCAGTGGTTTCCAACCACTAGTCCGCGGACCAGTGATTGAAAAACACTGACACAGACCTCCTCATCCCACAGGCCACAGCTCCTCTGCCCCATGTATCAGCCTCTTTTTCAGAGCAGCCTAATGGAATCAGGTGATTCTGACACCAACTACTATACTATTCATATTTCATCACTCATTTCATTAGATGATGACTGGGAAAGACCCAAACCAGAAAATGTTAAAATGCTCTTCTGGATTTTGGCCTCTCTTGGGCCAGTTTCTGCCAGAGATCCCAAAGATGTCTGAACAGATCCATTCAACAAGAAATCTTGGGTTGTGGCTGCTTTGAGCCATGGTCTCCAGGACCTCAGCACCCCAGGTGTGGTCTATGGGCCTGCAGCATCACAGTGATGAATAGTTACTATGTGCCAGAACTTCTGAACCAAAATCAGCCTCTTAGCAAAATCCCCAAAGGATTTGTATGCACTTTAGTTTTTGAAGAACTGGACTAGGAGGCCAGGAAACGGTGGGGCTAAGACTTCAGCATCAACCAGTTCAGTCAATGAAGATCCATTGACCTAGCACTCATAATAGGTGAACATGATGGAATAAGTGGGTATAATCTTCTATATCCCAACTGAAATTTGCATATTTTGGCACTTATGACCCAAAGGATCAAACATGAAGCGCAGGGCAGGATCAATTTAATACCCAGGTTGGCCAGAGAGGCTGATAACCCACTGGGCAGGGGTGGCCCCTGGCAGAGGACACAGCACCTGAAGGGACCAGCAAGAATCATGAGAGAGCCTGACCAGGCAGTGGCGCAGTAGATAGAGCTTCAGACTGGGATGTGGAAGACCCAGGTTCAAGACCCCGAGGTCGCCAGCTTTAGCGTGGACCCATCTGGCTTGAGCAAAAGCTCACCAGCTTGGACCCAAGGTCGCTGGCTCCAACAAGAGGTGGCTCGGTCTGCTGAAGGCCTGCAGTCAAGGCACTTGTGAGAAAGCAATCAATGAACAACTATGGTGACCCAACGGCAATGAAAAATTAATGATTGATGCTTTTCATCTCTCTCTGTTCCTGTCTGTCTGTCCCTATCTATCCCTCTCTCTGACTCTCTCTGTCCCTGTAAAAAAAAAAAAAAAAAAAAGAATCATGAGAGAGTCAAAGAAACAAGTAAGAGAAACATTAACAACTAAACAAAAGGGTAGCAACAAGAGCCCCAAGTGGCAGGAGAGCTCTGAGTAGATGCCCTCCCCCATTCCAATTGTCAGCAGCTTTCAGAAATTGCCTCCACCCACACCACGAATGCCACTTTCTTAGCTCCCACTTACTCAGCTGGGAACTTTTAGTCTACAAAGACCCTCAACTCCACAGTCCATCTCCACCACCCCAGAATGCAGAATAGAGTTGGCCCCTGGGATCAGTCACTGGGGTCTCTCTCCAGCCTGTCAGGATCTCCAAGTGTTCTTAGAGCTCCATCACTATAGGTCGCAACATTGACTCACTGGGGATGTTTCTTGTAGACAGAGCCGTCAACCCCAATGGTAGAGCGCAGCCGCTCCACGCCTTTGTTCTCCTTGATCCGCCAGAGCACAGCTGCCAGGGTGGCCGCGCACAGGTTGGCTGAGCGTGTGGACACAATCTGGCAGACCCGGTGAGTGGCCACGCAGTCCTCCTGTGTCGGGTCTATACCCAGCCGCACCAGGATCTCGTGGGCTTTGCGGATGCCATCCTTCTCCCTGGGACACAGAAAGATGGTATGTGGGCACGTGTTCGATCCACTGTGGCCAGTGGGAGCAGGGTGTGAGTGCTGAGGAGAAACCCCTCAGCTTCAGCAAACACTGTCTCCCATGAGGGCAGACACCACTGCTCTGCCCACTGACAGGGTGTTGACAAAGAGAAACACAACTAAGATGCCTCTCCCAGAGAGACAGACAGACAGGTACACACACACACACACACACACACACACACACTGGTACTAGAGGTACCTCTTTCCCCATCTGATGAGAAAAACTAATATTTCTTACACATATACTGTGTAAGGAAAAGGCTCTGTTCTCAGGGCTTTATACACCGAGTTGTGTGTGTGAGTTAGTGCATTTACTTGCGTCGTGAGGTAGAGGGAAGGATGTTCCTACTAGTCACCATCTCTGTGTGATCTCAGCTGCAGAGCCCTAATTCCTATAAAGCAGTCAGAATCTACTGCATTCCACAACGGAGTGAGCACTGCTTTAACTTGTGCTAATAAGACAGTGATGAGGGCTGGCACTACGAGAGCAGCGCTCTTCTTAAAGGAAATAAGTACCTCACAAATCTGAGCACTTTCATCCCCTCAGTGTTTAACAAGTAGGCACAGTTCCTACAGGAGTTTATATTTCAAGTCATTTGAACTGTTTTACCATTCCCTTTACACCAAAATCACCTCCTTTCCACCATCTGGTTCCCGAAGCTACAGGGTCTCCTCAAGCCTCAAGTGGAAGCCTCAAGAACAGAAAACAAGGCCCAACTCTGAATATTGCCAATGAAAAGCAAGTTAGGCCACCCTCACTCCAGCTCTGCTGCCCCATGAAAATGCAGCCTCAGCTCTACCTACTGGAACTGAATGAGTGTTTCTCAGGGCCATCAAGAAGCCATTTTTCTGTAATGAAGCAGGGGTCAGAATGGAGACCTTTTTGATAATCACCAACAGAGAATGAAATGTCAGAGCTTCAGCAGAAGTGAAAGGAAATAGATGCAAAGGAATTGCCAAGGGGTCCATGGGCAGCTTGCTTCATTAAGCTAAGACCCCCACCCTCAACCCATGCCAAGCAGGAAAGCAAGCGTGACATCTCTGCATTTGGAGGCCAGCCAATGCCAGCACCGCAAGTCACTCTGGTTGTCAGCGCGCTCAAAATGGGTAAGAGTGGAGACTTTCTGGTAAGTGATATCAAGCCACAGACCAACCATGGCCCATGTTGGGCGAGACTCTCTTGCTGTCCACATTTGAGGGGTCAAGAACCAGTGCCTCTTCCTCGTTTTCCAACTTTCTGTCCACTTTCCAGTGAAAAGAGAGGGACCTGAAAGCTTACCCTTCAATATCAGAAACATCTTTGGTCTCAAAGCGGCCCTTGGCGAGGAGTTCAGGGCTGAGCTTCCCCCTGAAGAGCAACTCCTCCTTGGCCATCTTCACCAGGATCAGCCTCACCAGTTCCCCCATGTACATCCCACTGATCATCTTCTCAAATCTGTAGGAAGATATAAACCAGAAAACAAATAAAGTCCCTGCTGTTCCTGGATGTGAACTCAAAAGTGTACCTGTGAAAGCAACATGCACACGCATGAAACTTCAACACATGTTGGAGGCTGATGCACAATGAAGCGTTGATTCGTGTGGTACTGACTGGGAATGAGTTGTATGGGTGGCAGCTCCGCGCAAGCCTGGACCGAGGAGCCTGGCTGTCTCTGCAGGCAGGTGGACCTTGAACTATGGAGAAGTACGGGCCCTTAACAGGCGCACAAAACATCCACGGAATATGGGACATTCTGGAATAGCCAGAATTTTTAAGTAAAGTAAGTTAAATGTAAGGTAGTGAGTTAAAAAATATTTTTTCTAGCAAGGAATTGATTTTTGAAAATGAAACCTAATGTAGAAGAAACCTCAATATTTATTTACAAGAGAATAAAGTCAATCTGATTAAATTGGGGGGTGAGGGTACAAATCCAGCAACTTATCATCTCACATTGGCCCTGCCCCCTTGTAGAAAAGTGTGAAAAACACAGGGGGGGGGCGGGGAAGAGTGGAGGTGGGGGCAAGATTAGAAAAGCAGGTTGGGACAGTGGATAAAAGACCAAAATGCCACAATGTCTCTCTGGAATAGGGTAGTGAGATATGCTGGAAGTTTCTAAGCAGGCAGGTGATAAGACAAACAAAGGCATGTTTAAGAACCACTAAGGTCCGCCCCACGCTGAGGGCAATCGGGTAATTTATTTCTTCAACATTAGATGGCACTGTTTTCTTTAGATGACCGTTTCTGTCTCAGACATGGTGATGGAAGAAACCAAGCCCTTACAATTCTTTTTGTCAAAGAAGGCCCTTTCTTGATATCTCGGAAAGGATCTGGGTCCTAGAGAGAAGAGGCCCCCAGGGCCTGCGGGCATTAACTAGGTCAGGCTTCACCAAGGGGGCCCACAGCAGGGATGGGGAAGGACTCAGATGTCTCCTGGTACATTCTACTAACGAGGAAGTGGGTCCTCAGGAAGTGACTTGCACAAGACCCAGAGTCAGGTATGGCAGAATTGGAGCTAAGTAGAGAGCTGGCTAAACTAATTAAGCAAAGAGTGCATTTGAAATGGGTTTTTTCAACCCATTGAATTTACTGGGGTGGCAATGGTTAATAAAATGATACAAGTTTCAGGTGTACAATTCTATAATACATCCTCTGTACAATGCACTGTGCTCACCACCCCACGTCAGAACCAGCACAGCCAGTGGCCTGGGAGGCGGACTGGCTTCAACAAAGAACCTGTGTGCCTGCCTCAGCAGTGTCTCTGACATGGGTAGTCCTGTGGAAGTCAGAGGGGGTACAGGGGAGCTCTGAGGTGTGGGCGGCTCTGAAAGTCTTCATTCCAGTTTTTAAAAACACTTTGTTTCTGTCAACGTTTGGAAAATATTTATTTAGAAATATACAAAAAGTCAAAAAAAGTTCTTGCTGGAGCCCAAGAATGACTTTGGGGCCACTTTGATTTGATCTGTTTAAGGCTAAGCCAGTGGTGGGTTGCCAAGGCCAGGCTGGCAATGCTGTCTTCTGACACTTCAGGGGCACGTGGCTCCTTGGGAGGCTCCTTAGAATGGCGTGGGAATGCCTCACTGACAGAGGCAGGCATCGGACTGAGTGCCTTTTCAGTCCGTAAATTCCTTACCAGCCCTGGACATAGCCAGTGTGCTCCTACAAAAGTTATATGTAAACGAACTCTCGCTTCAACATGTGAGAAAGCTTGTGACTTAAATAAACCACGTGTCCTTGACGAATAAGGACTCTCCCTGTAAAGAAGGCTCCCTGTAAAGGACTCTCCCTGTAAAGAAGCACTGAGCTGGTTTATAGAGTTGGATTTTCCTCTCCATCCAGAGGTCACCACCACAAACCTTCCTGCCACAGTCCCAGCAATGAGACCACAGAGGGTCTGGATTGCTCAAAAACATTTTGTAATTGCCTTCAAAGCTTGCTGCAATCCCTATTTCAAGATCTTTAAGGGACATGTGGCAAACATTTGTGAGAGTGAAATAATATTTTGTAAGAGTTGAAAGTCACTAATACCAAGTCTGGCCAGGCTGGAAAGTATAATAATCAGGGTCCAAATGTTGAAGCCCTTCCTCCAGTTCACCCGAGGGCCCCAGCTGGGCCATAGGTCCAGGGAAAGTAGCCAAGGAGACACCTTAGCCATGGGTCTGGGTACTGCTGGGGTGGGAGGCCTGGCACTCTGTGGGGTGCAGCCTAGCTCACAAGCAATGCTACCAGACTCTGAGTCAGAGCCTCGGCCAGTAATTAGGAGTCATCTATCATGACTGTACACTGCACTGTGCTCACCACCCCACGTCAGAACCAGCACAGCCATCATCATCTGGGCAGTGACAGGGGTAGAAGCTAGAAAAGCAGCTTTCAGAGACCCAAATCTTGGCCGCTTCAACACTTTTCTATGTGGCTCACAAACTGTTTCTAAAGGCAACCTACAACTTGCAGATGGGAAGAGCAGGGTCACACAGACTCAGAATATGACTTTCTAAAACTACTGTTCTTAAGGACAAACCAAATTATTACCTGGTGTGTCCACTTGCTCTCTTTTTTTAGAGCCCTCTCAGGAATTTATAGTCATAATGTGTGTAATGAGCCCAAAGTCCCATAACCCATGCATCTTGGCAACCTTTGGGGAATATAAGACTGTAAAGCAAAAATGAGAACCACCCACCTGCGCTGGTTAGCCCCCTACTCAACTCCTGAGTCTACTTCCCAAGCCCTCTGCTCACAGTTGCTTCCCGGGATTCAGGGAGCCCATGTCGATCTCCTGGTCAAACTCAGTGCGGATGTCATCGAGCACGCCGTCGTCCCCAAAGGCACCCCACTCCATGTTGATGCACATCCGCCCCTCGTCGCCCTCCACCATGTCAATGTGGCGCATCTCTTCCATGTAGCAGGCATTGCTGCCCGTGCCTGGCCGAAACAAGGGACTGCTCAGCACGAAGCCACACTGTTCCCTCCCCAGTACCCATCACGCCCCTACCCCACCATCCTGACACTGCTCAGGGTGGCTGGGATTCCTCAGAGCAGACTTTTGAGGCATCCCAACATGGTCCACTCTGCTAACACCTCCAACTACTGGGTTGGCCCTGCCAATATGAAGTACAAAGGAACATCCAGGCCATTGAACACTCCCCACTTTCCAGCCCTCACCCCCATCCATTGGCCAACACCAACTCTCACACCCAGTGTTCACATACCCACAATGAGACCAATTTCGCAGTTCTGGTCATCATAACCACAGGTCATCATGGTCCCAACTGTGTCATTCACCATGGCCACTATATCGATATCAAAGTCCTGCAGGTGTAAAAAGAGAGATCTAACCTTCATTATCACAGGAAGGTCACAGATGTGAAACTAGAGAGCAAGAGTAGCAAGACACACAGCTCAGAGTAACAGAGCTACCTCCTACCTCATCCTACTCAAAGCCAAAACAGGTGATAGCTGGAGATTGGGTCAGGTCCATTCTAACAGCTGCACCTCGCTCCCCACCCTGCCTGTCCTCATCATGGGGACTTTTTGACACCAGCCCTGCAATCTAGTTGACAGCCATCACTGAACTAAGAACAGCCTATCTTGTCATCATCTCTTCTTCTTTATCTGTCTTTCCCTCTCAAAAAAATCTTATCCTTCTGTGACCTTTATCTTGTCTTCCCTCTGCCCCATTCCACCCTAATGCCAACATCATCTCAACTTTCATACTTGAAAATGATATTCAAGTCTTTTTCAGGTTAAGAATGAAAAGGTTATTTCTGCATCCAGGATGATTATTTATACATCACGATCATCTGAGACCCTGAAGGTATCTGGTCATTTATAAGATTCTTGGCAAGGTAATTATTTTACAATATATGTTAAATCATTATATGGTACATCTTAAACTGATACAGAGCTCTCTGTGTCAACTATATTTCAATAAAACTGGTAAAAAAAAACCCAAAAAAATAACATTGTTCGATAAACATCGCAGGGAAGAAGAAAAAAATAACCTCACCTTAAGAACCCCAAAAGGTTGAGGTTGAGGACAAGCTGGAGAAGACTTCAGAGTGGACTCAAAAGAGCATCCAGACCCCAAATACCTGCTTCCCTGTCCCTGTCACCCCTACTCACCCCTCTCCTCTGGATGGCCTTCCGAATCAGAGTAACTACGTCTTTGCCTTCCACACCACTGGACTTGAATCCTTTAGTCCATGAGACCAGGAAACTCTAGAAAATGATCAAGGATTGAATATTAATTTTCACAAAACTCAGACCACATTCCTCAAACAACCATTAGTGGAGCAGTCTGCAATGGGGCTAACTAAAGCCATGCTTGAATCTGTACATCGCTTCCTAACTAGCTAAGTCCAAGCTTATCTTATGTGCATATTGCTTCCTAACTAGCTAAGATAAATCCGAGCCCCATCAAAGACCCAGAAAGGAAATTGAATGAATGATTTCTTCATGACCAACCGACCCAAAAAGTGAAAAGGGCAGGCTACAGAATCGCCAAAATAAGATACTTGTAACCTCTCATCATAACTCCTCAGGTATCTTTCTGCCAAAGACCTTTATCACAACACTTTAGATCAAAGGAGTTCCTGACTAATTCTCATGCCTGTTTCCCTAAGAGGAATAAGGATAATGTGCAATGTATGTAGAGTTGAGCATTGTCCTTTGAGGAGCAGGGAATAAGACGACTACTCCTCCTCCGTTATGTCCTCACCATCTCCCATACTTACACACACTCACCCAGAAACACAGAACTCTCAATATTCAAACATCATCCACACAAGCATCAGAGCCACGTACATCACTATTGCATCAGGTGGCTCAGAGTTCTTCCTCATCCTCTCAGCCCAAACAATAAAACAACAGAAGTTTCTGAAGACTTATCTTACCTCATCTAGTTTCGTTTGGATGCAGGGAAAAGAGAATGTAAAGCCCAAGGGGAGCTTCTTGTCTTTGATATGCAGCTTATCCATGAAGTTAGCCAGGCATTCGGCAATGTGGTCAAACAGCTAAGGGCACACAACACAGGAAGATGATCATAGTGATTAAGAGCATGAACTTTGGGCTCTGAAAGGAACTAGATGAATTCATGCCAGGTATGTATCCCCTGTGAAGTCTTTATTGCCCACTCTAGAACATGGGGATGATAATTGTACTGAACTTCAGAGTTACCAAAAGGATTAAATGAGTCAGTACATATAACGGCCTAATACTAGTTCGTGCTTATTAAATACTGTGTTCCACTTAAACCATTTATCCATATAACTATCAAAATAATCCTATGAGGCAGGAAAAACTATAGCCAGAGCTAATGAGAAAGTCATTGCATGCCCTAGAACAGAACATCCTTTGGTGTCCTTGCCAGAACCACCCCCCTTGACATTAATGCACAGCTGAATGTCTTACCAGAAAGGGGAGCCCATCTCAGTGTCAGCAAGTACTTTAACATTCCTTTCTCCTGTGATTGGTGAGAGTGATTGGGACATTCTCTATTGGCATTCTATGAAGGGACTTTACAAAAATAAATAACTTATATTTTTCTTTTATTCTAGAAAACTAAATTCTTGGGGGCAATGTAAAGGAATTATCTTTGCTTTCTAAATTTAAAATGGAACACTCAGGGAGTCCATGAAAAGCACTGGAGAATACATAGGATTTTGTGGATGGGCAGCCTCATAATCATGACCATTCAGCAGGCCTTGCAGCATGTAGGAAAAATTCTAAACCTAAAAAAAAACAATATTCATAATTGCCTGGGTTTTCAATCAGCCAAAGCCCACAGTTCCATAGCTTCCTTCTTGCCTACTAGGCATCCTCAAAAACAGCTGGTGACCTCTACAGATGCCTAGAGGCTGAAAGTGGAGCATTCTGGTACAAAAAGTAAGCAGAGGACAAGAGATTGAGCTGACTCCAAGGGCCTGGTTGACCAGATGGCAAAATCTAAAAGCCAAGGGGGTAAAGGAAAAAAAAAACATTTCTTTTCCTCTCCAGGTAGAATTGTGGAAGATTCCAAAGTGTGGTCCTGAACGAGCGGTATCACCACCACCAATACAAATTCTAGGGCCCAAATCCAAACCTGCTGCATCAGAAACTAGGGGTAGAGCCCTCCAGCTGATCCCAAAGCAGTGGTTAGAGAACCACTGCTCTTAACCACAAAAAGTATTTGCATTGATAAAGGAACTGAGAGATTGTGAGTGGCAGGCTCGGTCCACTGGCTCCCTAGATGCCTGGGATACCTCAGTGGAAGGGATCCAGGAAGACAAGGCCACCCCATCTAGCAGGTGGTCAGCTCTAACCAAACTTCTTGTATCAGTCCCGTCCTTTCGATCACCAGCAATAGTCACTTCAGCTGATTCTAAAACTCAATCTCTAAACCAAAGCAACCTCAAGAGGAAAGACAGGGCCGTCTCACTAAGAGGTTCACCTATGCACCAGCGCTAACTCCCTCAAGCAGAGGTCAAGGATTTAATATGTAAATAGGGTTTCTAGAGAGCTAGTCAGAAAGTTCTGGTCTTCTGTTGGAAAGTGGATCAGAGACAGAATTTATGATATAGTTAAACAAATTCCCAGCACCTTCTTCCTGGTACTCTAGTCAAAATGATCTTTAATACAAATAGTCTTTATCCAAAAAAAGAGGTTACAGAAGCTGTGCAGACAAGGCTAATCATTAGAGGTAGTGGAGGGGGAGCTTTAGAAGTAGGGGAAAGGAAAATGGTTTCCCCTCACCCAGCCCTGATCATTGCTCCTTTTTCAACTGCCCTGACAACAAGGGGAGGCAGTAAAAAGGCATCAGATAACATGTTGCCCGATGTAGGAGCCACTAACCATCTGCAGCTATTTCAATTAATTAGAATTTCAAAAATTAAAACCTCACTTCCTCAGTTACGCTAGCCACATTTCAAGTGCTCAATGTCACAGGTGGCTTATGGCTACCATACTGCAGCACAGGCTGATAAGGAACAGTTCCACTGTTCTATTAAACAGGGCTGGGTTAGAAGAAACCATGGCTCTTTAAAACCATGGAAGAGAAGACCATCTGCTTCCTTAATTAGAAAACTATCTCCCTTTCGTTAGCTGATGATCTGAAGGTAAGATGCTAGGAGAAAGAGCTAACACCTTCCTGCCATAAAAAAAAAGGCTCAAAGGGCATCATTTTATGAAGTCAGAAAGGTTTCCTTTTCCTTATTGGTCTGAGAATCTGCTCACTTCCCTTCCCATGACACACACTTTAAAAAATCGAAAGTGGCTGATATTACAACGTGTGATTCACTGCTCTCAAGTGGAAGTTCATGCACCAGAAAACAGGTTTTATCCAGGGACCCACACTGCCCAGGTTCACAGATCTTCAAAAACCTTTGCAAGTTTTGGGGTTGGTGATTTCATGTTGGTTTAGACTAAATTAATAAAATTTAAATTTTTAGTTTTAAAATCCATTTGTTTTCCTCCAGTTAAAAAAATTGATGCCTGAAATAGAGAGGAAAGGGCCCAGTTATTCCACCACTGTGAATGTCCTTCCCGTCTTTTTACCATGTGTTTTCTGCTGCTTTTAGACATTTATTACTTCCCTTTCTTAGAGTTAAATAAACACCTATATTTTATTCTTGTTTTTTTTCATTTTTATTTAGCATTTCCTCCTTTATTAAAAACTTTTTAATGCCATAATAGCTTCACAGTGTTTTCTAGGTGAGTCTCATAGACATTTTTTTTTATTTAGACTAAAACTAAAATTTAGACCATGTATACTGGAGATAGTAACAACTACAGCAGAGTGAAAATTTTCACAGCCCAGAGACTCAGCCCCCTTCTCCAACTCCAGCATTAACACAAGGAGAACAGGTGTGCCCTCAGGTCATGGCCCCCAAGGACATATTAAGGGTCTAAAAATATCTTTCTAACATGGTCCACAATTCCTTTCCCAGGAGGCGGCCTATGTGGGGAAAACAGAACAAGGGTGGGAGGGGCTTCGCCTCTCCTGAGCCCTGTATTTCATCCCCTCCATTCACTCTTTACTGAGAACAGGCTGGGCGTAAAATACAGCAACAACAGCCAGCACTAAAGCCGAGAGTGGTCCCTATAGCTATGCCAGCATCCAGGGGTGTCTTCGGTGGATTCTATCCATGGGCTGAGAGCAGCTGGAGCAGAAAGCACACCCAAGGCAAGATTCAGAACAGCAGAAGAGAGGGGATGGGTTCTGGTCTCCTGGACACTCCAGGGCAGAGAATAATGGCTGGATCTTCAGCTGTCACCCACCAACTGGCCAGATACATCTGATGTGGAGCAATGAGTGTCCACTTTGTAAGAGGGCTCTCCTGGGGAAACGCTCAAGAGACAGAACCCCAAAGGGTCTGCCTCACGGGATCTCATATCTGCAGGAACACCAGCTCTCTCAGGGTGTATTTCCTACCCTGAAAGCAAGGGCAGGTAGCCAGGACCCAGGACCACCACATTGCCTAATTCCAGGGAGCACAACTCGTGTGACCACATCACGTGGCCTATAAAGTAGACAGCACCCCTTTTACCCCCCAGAGTTGAGCACAGGCTGGCTCTTGTCACCTAGATCTAGCTTTGTGGCTTGCCTCTGGCCCCTCCCACTTCTGTGATCTAAAGCCAAGTCACTTAATCTTTCAAAGCCCAATCCCACACCTATAAAGTAGAAATAACAGAAGCACCTAGCCTCATAGGGCTCATGTCAGAATAGAATGAGAAGATCCATAAATGTGATTTTGCTTAGCCTGACACACAATAGGTCATCATGTATCAGCTCCTCCTCCTAATGTAATGATGATTACTCATCCCCTTCAACCCATTACTGCTTTCTGCCTGATCAGTGGTGGTGCAGTAGATAGAGCATTGAGAGGGATGCTGTCCCAGGTCCGAAACCCCAAGGTTGCCAGCTTGGTTTAGGATCATAGACATGATCCCATGGTCTCAGGCTTGAGCCCAAAGGTTTCTGGGTTGGCTGGAACCCCCTTCTTTGCCACCGTCAAAGTATGTATGAGGAAGCAATCAATGAACAACTAAGGTGCCACGCTTATGAATTGATGTTTCTCATCTCTCTCCTGTCTTGTCTGCCTCTCTCTCTCTTAAAAAAAAAAAAAAATTTAGTTTTTTATGGGGGGTGGTTATTCTAAGCAAATAACCACAAAGGCAAAGGGCAGGTTCCATTTTCATCCAATGCTATGATAACAACTGTGAGCTAAAAGGTCTGTAGAGTGACCACAGTGGTAGGTGACAGTGTGAAACCATAATCGTGTATTCTGCTGACTCACCATTCAGCAACACCACTAACAACCAGGTGGCAGGAGTGTGGGCCTAGCCTCCAGAAAACAGGCTTTTCTCTATAATCAACACGTGCAAGCAGACCTCAAAGAAGAGGGCAAATAGGAACGCCTCCTGCCACAACACATCCAGAGCCCAGGGCCTCAGGCACATGTTCACTGCTCTCCGGCCTGTGTGCATCTTCCCTAATGGAGGCCTGCCACTCAGCTTCCAGGCATGGAGGGGGAGCGCCATGCACAGAAGTCAGGCTATCCATGCTTCAGCAGGATCTCCTCCCTCCAGACCACAGAGGAGGAGCACCGTCGGCTCCTGTGGGACCCAGGGTACCCATGACCACTCTGAGAGAAGGTACAAACCTGAGTGCCACTGCCTCGCATGATGTCCTCAGGGATGGCGTAGATCTGGTTCTCCATCTCAACCTTCTGTAGCCCATTGTCCGTTACTTTCACCTGAAGCACTCGAAAGTTGGTCCCTCCAAGGTCCAGAGCCAGGAACTCTCCATGTTCTGCAGAAAGGGGCACTGTTAGTTCGGGAAAGACAAGATCAACCGGCTTCACAGAGACCTAGACTTAAAATCCATGAGGCCATAAACAAGAGTCCTTAAAACCCATGAGGCCATAAATAATGGTTATCTAGGGTAATGGGTCGTCCAGTGGCTCTTAACTTTTTCTACATACATGTATGTATTATCTGGTTCTTTTTCCTAATGCTCAGCACTTATATATTACTTTTAGAATTCATATAAACAATGAGAGTTTCACATCCAATAATGGGCACTTACACCCTCACAGAGCTCTGTCCCGGGGCTTCCAGCCAAGTCCCCGTCAGGCTCATGGGGCCCCTCCAGCCCTGCGCCAAGAGTCCCTGCCTGTTTTGTTCTTCATGCCCCCAGGACACCCAGCGCGCTGCTACAGGTCTGAGGGCTCCTGGGCCTCTGCCAACTGATCCCTGTACAAAATTTACTCTCCATGTTCTCCTACAGTGATAACAATGTATAATAGGGCCGTGCGATAGAGTGAACTAGGGTCAAAATGGCTATAGATTAAGGGGCCTATTAAGGGGCCTAGCAAATAAGCTAAGCAGGTACTAAAAAAAAAAAAAAAAACTTTTTCAAATATGAGAGCATGTAAGACAAGAGTCAGGCCAGTCGTATATTCCATTCAGACAAGCCAGAGCTGGGGCGGAAGGGGGAGAGGGACTCTCCACAGACACAGTGAATCAAGATCTTCAGGCCCCTGACCCCAGGAAAAAGGCCATGCAGACAGTACGCATCCAGACGGTAATACACCAGCTGCAGGGACATGCTCCACTGTACAGCACAGAACAAAAGTGCTAAGAGGGGCCGAGGCCAGAGCCAGGGCTGGGGGAGCAGGTGAGCTCACCTCTCCGCATCCTCCTCAACCAGTAATGGCTGCTCCAGTCTTCTGCCTGGTTACATACACACTTTCTCAAAGGACACAGGGTTATTTCGTTGGGGACTCAGTTATTGGAATGTTTCTCAACACAGCCCTCTCCCCCCATGGGAAGCTGCCCTGAGGGGAGGTGGAAAGGATCTGAGGCTCAGGGAAATGCTCTAATCAGCCAGGGTTTCCTCTGTGCGGAGATCTCCTCAGCAACTCACCCTCAGGCCGTGAGAAAGCCCTGTCTGTCCCACTCCCGAGGACACCCCATACATCCCTACAGTCCAGAGGGGCAACTTAGGGCAGACCTTATCCACCCAAGATTCCACTGGGACTTGGCACCACACAACCAAGATCTGGTGGCTCAATACACAGAGAACGTCTGAACTGGAGCCCCGGTTACCTAGCTCAGAATGCTGGCCATTCTTTGGCAATGGCAAGTTCCTAAGCCCCTGAGCCTCCGCTGCCCCACCTCATGAGTGTCTTACATTGTGAGGGGGAAAACTAGAAAATGTGCCTTGGGTACCCAGCATAGTGCCAAGAACTTAGGACACACTCATTAAGTAATTTTCCATCCAGGCTCCTGGCAAACATTGCCGGTCGGTCATTCTCATCTGAGCCCTCCAGCCCAGTGTTAGGGCTTCCTCCCAGACTGAGAAGCAGCATCAGCATTGCAGGAAGAGACTGAAGAGACCTGTCCATGAAAAGCCACAAGAATCTGCTCCAGTGATTTCAGCATTCCTCCACAGGGGTACCAACTTTCTGGACCCTCTCAGGCATCTGGAGGCTTGAATTCCAGCTCAGCTGCTTCCCTACCTGCTTTAATAGCTACAGTTGTTCGGGAGCTGAAAGAACCTCAACCCCAGCTGGGGAGACTCTGCTCCCCTGCGGCCATGGGCCATTCTCCCAGGCACTCTAGTTCTCAGCCTCCCCAGGCAGTGGGACCTTAGCCAGATGGTAGGAAAAGCTATTTGGCAGTTGTCATGAAGGATAAAGATAAAAAAGAAAATCACAGATGAACTGCCTGCCTCAGCATTCTGCAGCCCAGGACACCAGCAATCCACTGAATCAGCAACCACGGAGAACTCAGGCAGTGAGGCTGGCGCTGGTTGGTCAGGATGCAGGCCAGCCCAGCTTAATTCACTACCAGCTCCATCAAGAATGGCGGTTTCACAGTCATGTTTTCTGATGGACTGAAGGGAAACCACAAGTAATAAAGTACTGCTGGTAATTCCATTCCCAAGATGGAATGTCAGCTTTGCTTGCTTTCCAGACTTGTCTAGAACAGCCATCTTCTACGTCCATTCTCCCCAGCTCCACCTCTACAAACACAGAGCACGACTACTAGTCAAGAGCTATATTCTTTCCAAAGTCCAGAATCTCTGAGGCAGGCCCAGCACCATGATTGATGGAGATAAATCTTAAGGTGACTCCTCAGGACAGTGAAGAGAACCCTCTCCCACTGCTCAACTCCATGCCATACATGGAACAGCAGCTAAAAGCTGGACCTTAAAGACTGGTAGGCAGGCTCTGTTTTGAATTCCTGCTCAGCTGCTTCCCTACCTGTGTGGCCTCTCTGAGAATTGTCACCTCACTTGTAGAATGGGACTCATAACACTAACTTCTCCTGGAGGTTGTGAAGCTTCCAGGTAATACAGAACATATTATATGTGAATATACAGTACAGAGTCAGTTGTCACCAACCATCATCATTATTAATCCTTTGTGTGACTATGTAGCTCCCTTCCTACTTCTTCTCAACCCCTTCAATCCCTACCTACATTTATTCCTACTCCACTGTGACCCTCCCGGGACATTCAGAAGCCCAGAGTAGACAGTGCTGTACGACAGGGTGTAAAGGAGGATCACATCGCCAGGTGTGGGACAGTCACACTGGATGGGAAACAGCATGGCTCTGGAGCAGGAAAACATGTCAATAGCAGGTTTCTTAAAAAGGTACCTGGTCACGTGTGGAGGACCCAATGAGGTCCAGAGAGATCATGCTGCTGACTGATTACAATTAGTATTCTCTAAAAAGAAAGCATCTCTTTTGGTCATTGTTAAACAAAATGTTTAAGTGTCTACTATAGAATTTATATGAAACCCAAAGGTCAGAGGTAAGGTTTCTTCTATTAAGCATTCTGTTGTGTCTGAGAAACAATTTTAACTTTTTTTTTTTACTGTATTAGGGTGACACTAGTTAACATAATTATACAGATTTCAGGTGCCTAATTTTACAACACATATCTGGACACCACGTGTGTGTTCACCTAAAATTTAACTTTTTAAAAATACAAACATCTGATAAGTTCAAATGGGACAAAAGTAGAAAACTGAAAAGCAAACATCTCTTCTCAACACCCAGACAGTAACCACAATTAATGTTTGTAGGGTGTCCTTAGATATATTTATTTTATCAAGACAGGGAAGGCTGTAAATGGATATATTCCAAAAAAGAGTTTGAATCTCTGGTTCTGAAAATGTGTTTTTAATTTGGAAGATATCGCCAAATTATCTTCTTAAAAGTTCTCACCGGTTTGCACACAAACCAGCAGGGGGGACTCACTCTCACCTGTGTCCCAGGTTATGCTGCAATTAACCTTTGCCAACCCCCTTGGTCAAATATGGTATCTTTTTAAAACTTGGTTTCTTTCTTTTTTGCAAAGTTAGACATTTTAAATTATTGACTGGAGTTGTGAATTCCTTTCCCTGTGAATTTTCAATTATCATGTTTTGCCTTTTTTTTTTTTTTTACAGGGACAAAGAGAGTCAGAGAGAGGGATAGACAGGGACAGACAGACAGGAACAATGAGATGAGAAGCATCAATCATTAGTTTTTCATTACAACACCTTAGTTGTTCATTGATTGCTTTCTCATATGTGCCTTGACTGCGGGCCTTCAGCAGATCGAGCAACCCCTTGCTCGAATCAGCGACCTTGGGTCCAAGCTGGCGAGCTTTTGCTCAAGCCAGATGGACCCGCGCTCAAGCTGGCGACCTCAGGGTCTTGAAGTTGGGTCCTCCGCGTCCCAGTCCGACACTCTATCCACTGCGCCACCGCCTAGTCAGGCAGGCAGATGTTCTTAATGGAAGAGAAACTATCATTTGTTAAGTGATGGTCACCTCATTTATAAATATAATCTCATTAAACCTCAACAACCCTGTTGGGCATTATAATCCTAACTTTATGGATACAAGAACCAATTTTCAAATCCAAGTCTGGCTCTCCAGCAAAGCTATCTATTGAAATGCATAAGGAGGCTGCTCAAGGGAAAGCTGTGGTCCTGAAATATGGTATTCCTCACTGGCAATGCCAAGAGCTTAAAACCGAAAGGTTATGAGCACTCTCCAAGCTGCCTAGGTGGCAGTGGAAGTGACACTGTGGTTCACAAGTTGAGTCATTAAGTTAAGATCATGCAAGGTCAATGACTACTGGCTGACGCCAAAGCCTGACCCCATGCCTACACCACACCCACTTCTCCATGGCCCTGGTTCCTGGAAGCTAAGGATGACTTAATACAGAATCCAGGATGGAAGCAACTAAGCCATAAAGTGATGAAAAAGAAAGCAAAGATGCCCTACCATGTATCAGCAACTGTGGCCCATTGCCCTGGGTCTACTGGACAGCCAAATTTTCCTAGACTCGAAGGGGAGGTGACATACCCTTCTCCCCAGAGAAACCCAGGACTTACTAAAGCTCCACTGGTGCAGGCTTTTCTTGCAGCCACAAATAAGTGCCATCGCATGTAATTATACCAAACTCCTATTCCTGCCTCACTGGATAGTCTCCAAGCCCTCTCAGCTGAAGGTTCTTCTAATAAAAAGAATACACCTCCAAAAACAAATGAGAAAAATGTTACCAATTCACTATGAAAAGAAAACTGCAATCAAAGAAGTGATGCTGGCCCACCATTAAGAGGAACAGGCAAGCCTAACCAGGCAGTAGCACAGTGGATAAAGCATCAGACTGGGACGTGGAGGACCCAGGTTTGAAACCCCAAGGTCGCCGGCTTGAGCGCGGGCTCATCTGGTTCGAGTAAGGCTCACCAGCTTGAGCCCAAGATCACTGACTTGAGCAAGGGGTCACTGGCTCTGCTGGAGCCCCCTGGTCAAGGCACATATGAGAAAGCAATCAATGAATAACTAAGGTGCCACAACAAAGAATTGATGATTCTCATCTTTTCTTCCTGTCTGTCCCTCTCTCTGTCTCTGTCACACACAGAGAGAAACAGAGAAACGGGCAATAGGAGTATTAGGTCATGCCGCCCTCCATCGAAGTGCCCAACAGTTAAGATTCAGGTTGTCAGTCACTTTGCTTACTCATTTCCCATTGTGAATTACCATTCTGCCCACTTTCAGTGCGGCTCTTATCAGATACATAAGGTCAGCAAGATAAAGGGGTTTCCATTTCTCCTGGGAACACACCTGTCTTTGAGGAGAACTCAAATGGCACTTGATTAATTGCCTGAGCATGACAGTCAGTCATCGTAGTTGATACAACCTCAGTAATGTATTTGAGCAGACCATAACTCCAGTACTCTTAATATCACACACTAACAGGTAGCTTGGTACATGACAATGTCCATGCAATTTTTGAGGGGTGAGGGACAAGTCCAGTTGAATTTTTCCAATAGGGTCTATTTTCAATCATTAGGTACTTGTCACTAATTAAAATAGATTTCCACCTGTTCCTCTCATCAGGCACTTGGAGCAGTGTGCCAGCCAGAGCTCTAAAAGTGACTTGCAACCAGGTTCCGTTTGGTTTTGTATCTGTAAGTGGAAGTGAGTGCCCTTTTGTCAAAGGCAACTCTGCTCACAAGTGTCGGGCTCTGCCTGGTTACAGCTGGAGCCAGAGCCCTGTCTCTCAGCCCAGGGCCGCTTTAGGGGATTAAATAGACTTCTTCAGAACCACAGGCTCTGGAAGCCTCCTTTTAAAGAAGTAACTTTTATGTAGAGTTCCCAGAGTTCTGGGGATTCTTAAAGGTGGCAGGGTCTGCCTTGGGGAGGGTTAAGGTTGGCCAATTAAGGCACAGCCTCATCTCCCACCTCCTTACTCCCAATTTTATTTCTTTTCCCTATTCTTAACTGTCTTACAGATGGCATTCAACATAAAAAATCGTTAAAAGTGGGGTCCACTATTTTGAGAGTCAAATACAGAATCTGTTCTAAGACCTACCAACCAAGTACTTCCCATTCTCTGATTAGTTATTGACACTGAGCATTGTAGACAGTTATCAAAAGCATCTTAGCTGCCTGGTGCTGTATGCAACCCAGTTCCTGACTGGACAGAGAGACAGGGAGCAGTTAGACCTGGTGAGTACAAGGGCAGGAGTGTTGCAGAAGGAATGACTGTTTCTGCTTGGATAAGGAAGGCTTCTATGGAGGCAATGTTAGGACTCCATGGCATGCTCAAGGAATGCTATGTCCAGGATGGCTACAACCTAGGGCTCCTATGACATGGCTACAAGAACACAGTAAATGGCCCTTGCCAGTTAGCTCAGTTGGTTTAGAGTGTCATCCCGAAACGACAGAGTTGTGAGTTTGATCCCTGGTCAGGGCACACACATGAAGCAACCAATGAATGCACAACTGAGTGGAACAACAAATTAACACTTCTCTTTCCCCTCCCCTCTCTCTCTCTTCCTCTCTCTGTCTCTCTAAAAATCAATCAATAATAAATAATAATAATAAAAAGAATTAAGCCCTGGCCGGATAGCCTAGAGGCTTAGAGCATCATCCTGGAGCGTGAAGGTTGCTGGTTCGATTCCCAGGTCAGGGCACATACAGGAGAAGCTCAGTGTTCCTATTCTCTCTCCCTGTGTCTCTCATAAAAAGAATGCAATAAATGACAAGGGCTTTGGTTTTTAATCAGAAGGTCAGATTGTGTTTTCAAGCAGACTCCAGTAGCACTGCAGATGCTGGGTCTAGTGGGCCGGTGAGTGGGCTGCTGTGAACTAGTCGAGCCAACCAGGATGAAGGCCTGGGTTCCAGGGCCACTGAAAGGGGTCAACCACTCTGGTGGGCAATGGATTGACATAGGACTTTCAGTGCTAAAACTGGAAGAATCCTAGGTAAATCAGTATGGCTGGACACTTGAGAGACGTGTTAGATCCAACCATTGGGCATCAGCCCTTCCTTGTCATGCAATGCCCCAGGCATGCAGCCTTGAACTTTGAGGTAGGTCAAAGACACACAGCCATCCTTTTACATCGAGTTCCTGAAGTGACTCTTTAATAATTCAATGCCCCCAAAGGGACCTACTTTTACCACCCTGCAAATGTTGCACTGAACATTCTGATCTTCCTGAGTTGAGGGACCTTGTTTATCCTTTAGTTTACTGGAAAATTAATGGACTGCTCTGAGAATGTACAGCATGAATTCCAAAAATTCCAAATAAGAGAAGAATAAAAAGATCAATCTCCAGATCCTGGGTAGATAATCAAGCAAAACTAACTTTGCCAGACACAGGTTTCAAGTCATACGTTTCCCACGTTCCTGGAGCCACATGGCCAGTAGTACCACATCGGGCAGCTTCATTTAAACTCAGAGGTCCCAGCTATTTCATTATAGTACAATGCCAGTCTCCACTCGACAGTTAAGAAATAAAGTAATTCCATGTTATTAAATGTTATCAAATCACCCAATCAGTTAATGCTGGTGTCGGCCAGGGGAAATCTGATCTTCTACATCAGGGGTCCCCAAACTTTTACACAGGGGGCCAGTCCACTGTCCCTCAGACCGTTGGAGGGCCGGACTATAAAAAAATTATGAGCAAATCCCTATGCATACTGCACATTTCTTATTTTAAAGTAAAAAAAACAAAACAGGAACAATTACAATATTTAAAATAAAGAACAAGTAAATTTAAATCAACAAACTGACCAGTTTTCAATGGGAACTATGGGTGCGGATGCATCCTGTGCTCCTCTCACTGACCACCAATGAAAGAGGTGCCCCTTCCGGAAGTGCTGTGGGGGCTGGATAAATGGCCTCAGGGTGCCGCAGTTTGGGGACCCCTGTCTATGTCACTGGTTTGCAAACTATTTTAAGCAACAGGATGCCAAACGCCAAAATTTAGAGAAAGAGAAAAATTGCACAGCTCTGATTGAAGGAAAGGGCCTGGAATCTTGACAAAATTCATGCTGTACATTCTCAGAGCAGTCCATTAATTTTCCAGTAAACTAAAGGATAAACACTTTCTAAGTGCCCCTCAAACATCCAGAACCTCATCGGAATGCGCCATCCTGGTGCTTTTATATCAGGAAATATTTCCTAAGCTCAAAATATGCACCAGTCACTGGGAGGTACTACATTAGCTCCCCAGATATGAAGCCATGCTTCAAAGGATTAAAACATGATTACATTTCGATACTGTGTAGGTGCTGAGTGTGTTATGATTTTCAGGCAGGCAGACCTGGGTTCAAATGTCATCTGAACATGTATTAACCATATGATTAGGTAAATTATTAGAAATTTGATAGTCAGATTTCATCACCTGCTAAAATGGGATAGTAATAACTGCCTATCTAGTCAGTACCTCCCCCAAACTCCCAGGACACAGGGAAACACATATACACACAAAATTTTTTGTCAAGATTCAATGCAACCCTGGCTGGTTGGTTCAGTGGTAGAGCATTGGCCCAGCGTGTGGATGTTCTGGATTTGATTACCAGTCTGGGCACACAACAGAGGCGACCATCTGTATCTCCACCAGCCCTCCCCCCCACCCTCTCTCTCTCTTCCCCTCCCACAGCCATGGCTCAATTGATTGGAGGGATTTGGCTTGGGAACTGAGGATGGCTCCTGTGGCGCCTCTACCTCAAGCACTAAAAATAGCTCAGTTGCCAAGGAAGAGCCCAAGATGGGCAGAGTATTACCTGGCAGGGAGCTTGCCAGGTGGATCCCCATGGGACAATTGTGGGAGTCTGTCTCTCTGTCTCCCCTCCTCTCACTTAAAATTAAAAAATTGTCTTAAATTTAAGAAAGAAAAAAATTCAATGCAACAAGGGAATAAGGTGTTTGGCACAATGCCTGGTGCATGTAAATGTTTAATAAACTCTATCTACTACTATATGGAGGTCATTTATCAATGCAATCTTCAGTTTATATAGTAGGCACCATGTAAATCCACTTATTAACTTCCGTGTGTACTACTACTGATCTGTCTCCACTCTCTGGCTATTGATATAATGCTGAGCAACCAAGATAAGGACTCCTTTCAGAGTTTTACCGGCCTACGTGCAATCAGTCACCAGCCTAGTCTCTTTATCATAGCACGTGCTTGCCTTATATGACCATATTGTTCTGTAATTATTTCATCTGTGTAAGCCTTATCTCTCAGGAGCTTTCCATCTTCAAAGGCAGGCAGGACACAGGGCATCTCAGCACACTGCTGCCAAGCAGGGGACCAGCCTCACAGGAGTCTCTATTGAACAAACTGGACAGCTAGGCCTGAGTCACTAATAGAAAAATCAATGAATGTGTTAGCAGTGGGAAGTGGGGAAGGAGATAAGCATAAAATACACCACTAGTGGTGTGGCTAAGGGCCCACGCACTGGCACACAGCTAGCTAGGTTCAAATCCCAATACTTCTTCCGCTTGGTCACTATGTGACTTTGGGCAAGTTGCCTAATCTCTCTAAATCTAGTCTTTTCTGTAAAATGGGATTCAAAGTTCCTAGCATTGGGTCACTGTGAGAATTAAATAGCTCATATACATCGCTTTCCACAGTACCTTGCATTTTAAAGGTCTACAATTATTCATTGTCATCATCACCATTATCATTCCCTGCTCCCTAAGGGGTTAAATCTGGCTAAAGGGTGGAGATACACTTACAAGTGAAAATAATTCATAATTCAGAGAAGTGGGGAAGCATCAAATGATGGATACAGCAAAGCTTTAATCTCCCTCTGCCTGTAAGACATTGTTATATTTAAATGTCAAGACAAAGGGGATATAGTTTTATTCATTTTAGAGAGAATGGAGAGAGAGAGAGAGAGAGAGAGGGGGGGGGGGGAAAGGGAGGGAGGGAGGGAGAGAGAGAGAAAGGGGGGGAGGAAAAGGAAGCATCAACACCCAGATGTGCCTTGACCAGGCAAGTCCAGGGTTTCGAACCAGCGACCTCAGCATTCCAGGTCAATGCTTTATCTACTGTGGTACAACAGGTCAGGCCAAGACAAGGGGGATAAAGACACTACAAAAATAAAATTTATTTCTAATTTGGAACACACAGTGAACTATTTAAAGATTTTCAATTGGGTTTTACTTGAGCTTCTTATTATAATGGAACAAAGCCAACCCATATTTATGATGTATTTAAAAAGATAATAATCTGATTTGCTCTAGAAACTTTTGTTCAGCAACATGAGCTCATGTAAACTGACTTTTATGGCCATGGAGTCAGGGTTACCTATGCTTAAATACCAACTCTGCCACTAACTGGCCACAAGTGACAACAACCCTCAATATTGCATCATTTTTAAATGAGGAATATCTCTCTTGTTGAGTTTGCATAGAAAGCAAAAGAGATTATTTATGTAAATAGCCTACCTAGTACAGATATTGTGGGTGTTCATTAGTGGTGTCAATTATTCCCGCTAGATGAAACTGTCCTCGGAAAGCCAGGTCACCATGGATGTGTATGGTCCCCCCCTCACTCCCACCCCCAACAGGACTGTGGCTGGGGCTGGCACCACAATCACCTGCGTAGCCATAGCTTAGATCAGAGCTGCCTACAGAGAGGTCAAGATGGTGTGGTTCCAGGCAAACACAAAGGAATAATTTCTTTCTCTCTTTTTTTTAAATTATTATTAAGTGAGAGGAGGGGAGGCAGAGAGACAGACTCCCACATGCACCCCGCCTAGGATCTACCCAGCAAATTCCCTATTGAGCAATGCTTTGCCCATTTGGGGCCACTGCTCCACTGCTCAGAAACTGAGCTATTTTAGTGCCTAACATGAGGCCATGGAGCCATCCTCAGCACCCAGGGCCAACTTTGCTCAAACCAATAGGGCCATGGCTGCAGGAAACAGAGAGAGAGAGACAAAGACAGAGATAGAAGAGAAGTAGGAAGGGTGGAGAAGCAGATGGGTACTCTTCCTGTGTGCCCTGACTAGTAATCAAATGCAAGACTTACACATGCCGGACCGACACTCTACCACTGAGTCAACCAACCAGGGCTACAAAGGAACAATTTCTTTACTCAACTCTGCACTGCCAAAAAACAAAAGGGCAGTGGGATGGGTGGGAGAAGTTATAGACAACAAATACTGGTGATATGGGGCAGGTGGAACTATCCTATATCATTGGTGGGATTGGAAAATGGTTCGATCACTTTGGGAAAACATCTGGAATTTTCTTATAAATTAAATGCGCCCAAACCCTGTGACACAGAAATTTCACTCCTAGTTGTTCACCCAAGAAAATGAAAATGTGCGTTCACAAAGAGGACATGCTCTTGCAAGAATGTTTATAGCAGATTCAGGCAAAACTTGAACATCAATATCCATGTCATAGAGGATTCCAATCATATCATGGATGCAGCACCCCAAAGGGAATAAATTACTGATACCTACAACATGAATGAAGCCTATATTATAATGGGTAAGTGAAGCTTAGCATAAAAAGAAAACACTGTATGGTTGTAGTTGTGGACCATTCCAGGACAAGCAAAACAAACACATGTGTATAAGTTTAAATGGCGCTTGCTTCTGGGGACAGATGCCTGGGAAGGGGCATGAGGAGGCCGCCTGGACTGGTGGCAATGCTCTCTATTTAATGGGGGTTTCATTACACAGGTGTATATTTGTCAATTCATCAGATGATAGTTAAGATTTGCCATCACACTGTATGAAATTTTGCACCAAAAGAAAAAACACTGAACTCTAGTTAGTAATGTGCTGAAGTTTTAGGGTTGAACTAATTTATGCAATTTACTTTGCAATGCCTCAAATAAAACAAAACGGACTGGTGAATGGAAGGACGGAGGAGTGTAACAAAGCAAACCTAGTAAACGCCAAGGTAAAATCTCAGTAGTCCAAATAGAAATGTTCATCACAGTTCTTCAATTTTTCTTTAACATTTTGGTGGAGCATTTTTTATATACATATTCTAGCTGACACAAAATTCAGTCATCTAAGTAAGATATTCTTGGACCATTTATATATGTTTTATTTTTACCTGCACCAACTATGTTTATTTGCACTGAGTAGTCCACACATCTATAAAGCGCAGGTATTTAAGAATCAGCCCCACAGGACTCAGTGGCTGCTGACATCATTCCCTTCCTTCCCACCAAGAACTCAAACCATAACTGGGAGTTAATTTTTCTTCAGTGTCATGGAGACCTTTATGATATAAATGAATGGCCTGAAACTTCCTGACGTCTTTCCCACATTTTCTACCAGGACGTTGATTATCATTAGATAGCTAAGACCTGTAGAGAAGAAAGTGTGGTCCTCACTTCAAATTGCATAGCCTCTGGGGATAGGGCTGAACCCTCAGACCTGCTCCTTCCAAAAGGACCTTGGGAGGCTCAGTGACCTCTCTCCATGAAATTGGTGCTGGGTACACCTCTGGCTGTGGTGAGTTGTGGCTACATAGGACTGTTTACAGAAGGTTACATATCTGATTCTCTATTAATTCTCAATGAAGCCAACCCTCTGATGTTTACTTTTTACAACTAAGAAAGCGGAGGATTGGGGCATCAATAAAACGCTCTAGAGCACGCGGCTTGAATTCAGCCTCATCTGAACCTGGAATTTCATCATTCACCTCTCACCACACACTGCCCTGAAAGTACCTCTCATCCCTGGCAAGAAGTAGCCAATTTTACAGATGCTCATCTAGTACAAGCATCGGTGAGGGGACTGAAGGCAGTGACTTTCCACTGCAAGCTGAAAAAATGTAGTGGGCCGTAATTAGCAACTTTTTGAAAGAATAGAAAGTAATAGATCTGATTGCATCACATTTAAGAATGAGTGTTGCCTGACCAGGTATTGGTGCAGTGGACAGAGCATCGGACTGGGATGTGGAAGACCCAAGTTCGAGACCCCAAGCTCACCAGCTTGAGCACGGGCCCATCTGGCTTGAGCAAAAGCTCGCCAGCTTGGACCCAAGGTCGCTGGCTCCAACAAGAGGTGGCTCGGTCTGCTGAAGGCCCACTGTCAAGGCACATATGAGAAAGCAATCAATGAACAACTATGGTGTCGCAACGGCAACGAAAAACTAATGATTGATGCTTCTCATCTCTCTCAGTTCCTGTCTGTCTGTCCCTCTCTCTGACTCTCTCTCTGTCCCTGTAAAAAAAAAAAAAAAATGAGTGTTGATCTCTGAAATTTATATCAATTGTATATCAATATTTATATATGTGTTTCTTGCTGTGAGTATACAATCCAGAAAAGTTAGAAATCCACTGATTTAAAGACCAGGTTCCTCTAGATCACAGATTTAGATATGAGGTTTAATATACCAGATTTAAAAAGGTTCTGAGGGCAGCATGAAGACACCACCTGAGCCAAGGCCTCTAGCCTTCTGCAGGAGAGAATCAGCAATAACAGCAACAGAGCCCAGACTGCAGCCTGGGCCAGGGAGCAGATGCACCAGCCAGACCCCCTGGACTGTGTCACCACATCCAGGGTAAAGGCAACAGCTCCTGCACACTCTGCCCCTCTCAGCACTTTACTGAGGAATCAATAACAAATGAGAATTTGAATTTATTTTAAATACCACATCCAATATATAAAACAGATATGAGTGAAGGTGTTTCATTAATGGAAGGTACAAGGAAAATCCCTCTCTGGCCCCAGAGGCACTTCTATTTTATTTGATCTCTCTTTAAGACCTCTTCAGAATTTCCATTTTTGATAGGTGCTATCCATGAAGCATCCCTGGTCCTTGCTGTCATTTCATAACTCAAAGAACCCCACTAAGAAACGTAAGATTGAAAGACTTAATGTTGACCACTTTCGATTACATACTCTCATGCTCCCTTCCACAGCTCCATTTCTCTCTCCAAAAGCAGCCCCTGTCATTTATCTTGTGTATCTTTCCCAGTTCAAATACTCTTAGGATGTGTGCATGTCCATGAGCAATAGATAGCATTGCTCTGAAGGATTTTTTTTTCATTGACATGCAACTACTATGAGGTTCACATCCTTCTATAATGTACCACTCATTGTTTTTTTAGATATAGCCATGTTTATTTATGTACCAGCGCCATCATATGGCTCTTCCATAAACTGTTCCCAAACTGCTGTCATTATAAGCAACACCACTGTGAGCATTCTTGGACACGTCACCTCGAGTTCATATGGGAGTTTGCTTAAGGTATAGTTGGAAGTGGAACTGCCGGGTTGTCATACACACACATTTCAACTTAACTAGTTATTGCCAACATCACATCCCAGGATAACCAGTATCAGTAGCTCAATATATGTGCCTGGAACTTTATACACCTGTGCCCACACACATATATACATACTTTACAGAATATAAATACACATAAATATATCTCATGCTTTAGGGTAGGTTGCAGGACTGTTTCCAAATTAACTGACCAGAGCCCAACTGATGAACGTTAGGTTTTCCTCTCTTTATAGTATTTCAAGGAACTTTGTGTGTAAATTCACAAACACTAGTTCTAGTATATGTGCAGAACTGATTGGGTCTGCTGAAATCTCCTCCCATTTCACTTAAGAGAAAAGGCTGAGTCCCAGAGATCTGGGATGAGGAGCTCAGCCCTCCAGCAAATGAAAAACCAAGGGGCCAGGTTTCCTACTGTCTGGTCTCCACATCTTTAAATGGGCACTTGCTCTGCTTAAGTGAATAAAACATTCAATACACAGTATTCCTTTTAGACAGTCTCCACTTACACTGTAGAATGTGCGATTATAAAGAGGCACTCTGGGTTTTACAAAGGTCATTTAAAGTCTTACTGTCACTGCACGGAAAGGAGATCAGGCAGATGAATCCTGTCCCAGACCCTTTAGCCTGAGAAGGCTGCAGGAGTTGGCCTCTGGCTCCTGTCCTCAGTCCCAGCAACTCACATTCACAAAGGCTGTTCCATGTTGGAGAAGAAGTGGGACGCAAATAGGCTACCAGGCCTCCGCTCTGAGATCAGGGAAGGAGACTCAGTGACCACACAGTGCAGCAACCAGTACAAACTTCAAGAGACAGGAAGGTCCTTGTGTCCCCAATGTCGGGAAAGTGATGAGAAGGAAAAAAAGCCCATCCCATACCTATTCTCTCCAGCAAACTTAGTCACCTGCCTGTATAAGCCAGACATCCAAACCCAACCTGATTTCAAAAATATCTCAGCTGAGCATGTGCTGCGTGCTCTGGCAGTGCTCACACACCCATAGTGGATCGTTTCCGTCCTGATGCCCGACCTTCGGCATAGACTAGTTTGAATCCGGACTCAGCCTCTCATTAGCTGTGTGACCTTAGGCAAGTTATTTGACCATCTAAGCTTTGAACTCCTCTAAAAATATGTAGAGGTAAAATTGGTACCTACTTCCTTGTAGGGTTTGGTGAAAGGTAAATAATTTAGTGCACACAAGAGCTCAGAAAAGCCCTTACCCATAATATACATTTAATAAATAGTCAGGGTGCTGGCTCAGTGCTAGTGCCTGAAATAAAGACAAGGTCTCTGGCCTTATAAAGTTGGTAAATTATCAGAATGTCAAGTAGAAACAATACAAACAGGTAAGGCCACGAGTCAGAGGGAGTGGCAGGTACAATAAATGTGACAAACTAGAGGGCATACGAGGGAGGTTCGAGAACTGGGGGAGGCCCATCACCTCCAGGAGCTCTTTGAAGGGCTGAGACACACACACAGACAGAGAACAACCCTGAACAAGGTCACACCCTTGAGTCCAGGCTGGGTCCCAAGGTTTCGGCAAATACACACTTATTTTAGGAATCGTAGAAGGTACAAAATCTTCTTAGACAAATTAGGTCCCCAGAGGCTATCTGGCAGGGAAGCCTCAAGGATACAGATGTGATGGAAATACTGAAGGCATGTGGCATGTGAACAAGCCCTGTCATGTGCCCTTTCCCAACCCCCATTCCAGGACTTCTCTGCGGATGCCTTGCTAGTGACCAGCTCCTTGGCACTCTCTCCTCCCTCAGGTTCTTGGCCCTGGTGGTTCCTTCACTGCCCCAGCAGCTCCCCCTCGAGAAGTGGGTATCTGTCCCACACCCTTCACCTCTCATGGCCCTACAGATACCTCACCTCTAAAATTGAGGGTTATTGTGAGGCTTAAATGAAACAAGCTGTGTAACACAACTTGGTTCCGTTCCCTTCTCTCAGGCTGTTGTTACCCCCAGGCAGCCAGAAACAACATCCTGGCATCACCATAGATTCCTCTCAGCCCTGCTCACCACAGCCCATCCGGACCACTGGCCGACTGCCATCACCCTTCCTTCACTCTGCATATAACACTGATGACACCTGTTACACCAGACAGTTGTCACCCCCTCAGAACCTGCCAGTGACTCCCTAATGGCTACTGAAGAAACTCTTTTAAGCAGGCATGCAAGGCCTTCTGTGATCTAGCCCCAACCCACCCTCCACTTCAGTCCCCACTGTGGCCCTTTTCTCTGGTCTGATTCAATGACTGGCCGGATGGGACATCATGAGATAAGAATTCTGTATCCAAATAAGGGTATTAAACAGTTTGACAGGTTCTGATTGCACAGCTTTATAGTCTTTAATTTCTTAATATGCTCTTCACATTCTCCAAGTTTATTTGGACTTGTAATACTCTTTTTTTCATGGAGTTCAAGAACCTAGAAAAATCTGCACCAGTTTCTCTAGCAAGACTATGGGAATGCGCCAGTCAGGTGGGCAAGACACTGCCATGGTCCCTGGCTGTGACCATCATAGGCACATTTGTAGCTCATCACCATCACTGAGTGCAATCCCAACAGGACCATAAAATCCCAAACTGAGCCAAGCAGCATTTCTCAGCACATGAGAAGGAAGCAAATGCCTGGCAGCAAGGCCCTGGTTGGGTTGACAAGGATGTACTTCTACGCTGACTGCCAAGGCCACCTGCCTCCCCAGTCTTCCTGTCTAATTTGTCCCACAGACTTCATCAAATTCTCTGTATACCTAAATGAGCCAGGGTTGATTTCTGAGGCTTCATATGGAAGAACCCTCACTGTCGTACAGTTCTTCAGGTCCCTGAGCAAAGCCACCCAAATCTCCCACCAGCTATGGAACAGCCAGAGCCATCCTGTCTACCACCGTGCCCCACTGAGCAGTACCTGTCCCGTCTGGAGTAGACCTCACAAAGGTGGGCAGCATTTTCACCGAAGCAGTGGGGTGGGTGGTAGCTCCAAGCCCTTTCTCCATCTCCTTGCGAAATCGCTTAGAGATCTCCAGAAGGGTTTCGTCAGAAAGACGCATGTGATAGAGATACTGGTCAACCTGAGGAAGGGGAAAAACAAGAGTAGACCTATAAGTTAAACACATTATGGTATGCAACTCAGTCATGGAACAGCACTCAGTCCTTCAAACAAATAAACTCTATTATACACAGAAGATTATGTAAGACCTTTTAACAATAATCTATTTGACAGGACTTTGTCTTTTTTAAAAAAAAAACTAAGCTAAAAACTAAAATTAGAAAAGTAGGTTTAATTTTATTTCTGGAAATGGTAAAATTAGAGGAAAGACCTATTAGGGAAGAGGAGCATTCTTTTCAGAAAGGTTGAGTCTTAATGTCTAAGACATTCTTGAACGAGAGTTCATTACTGATCCTCATCTCTTGTTCTCCCACACACACACCTCACGAGGCCAGTCATGTCAACCTTATCATCCCCCGACCTAGGCCAAGCAGCAACCACCCCTTGCCTAGAATCACACAATCCCCAACTACTTCAACTACTTTTACCTCTTCCATCTGTTTTCTACCCCCAGCCTTTCCATGGCTTTCCATTAGAACCAAACCCCTTGGAAATCCTTCCAAGGCCCTGTATAACCTGGCCTCTCCCATCTACTAATCTTATTGTATGCCTCTACACTCCTGTGCAGACCTTATCCTTGGTTCAGTCCCCGACTCACCCAATTTTCCCTTTCTGCTTCGGAGCCTATTCACAAGGGCCCTACAGCTCCTTATCCAACTCTGTATCTGCCACTAACACTCTGCCATTCGACCTCTTACCAATCCTTCAAGCCTCTCTCCATGCAGGCCTTCTCTGATCCTCCCAATAAAATTGGCCTCCCATTATTCTAAGAACTCAGACTATTCCCTTCACAAAACCATATGCAATTTGGAAATATATATTTATTAGTGTCCAAGTATAAGCATCAAGGGCAAAAGGAGCCATGTCTATTTGCTCCCTGAATCCCTGGAGCCTCGCACAGAGCCTGATTGATCTTGTTTGCAACATAAATTTACATAAACTTTTCCCAGATATAATACCAGGAGAAGCATCAGAAGTCCTTCTCAGCCAGTTTACTTCTTGGAAGCACCATCTGCCTCCCCATAAATATTCCCAGTTTTCTCCTGCTAGGGAAAGATCAGACCAAAAGCCGTCCAGAAGGCACACAAGTTCCCACAATATCCTTGTCCTCAGAAGCAGAGTCTATGATGGGGGAGGCTGCTGGCCACGGAGGCAGGGCTAGACAGAATCAGGAACCTTGGGCTGGGCTCCCACTGTGCCCTCAAGGTGTGAAGACTGTGGTCCTCCCAGCCCGGTCAGCAAACTGTGGAACCAGAAGGGACCCTGCTCCTCCAGGCTTCGAAACTCCAAGATTCCCACAGGCAAAGCTTGGCTGATGACCACCACCCCTGTTGCTCCTGTGCATAAAACAAGTCAGTGCCCACCTATCCTTGCCTTTACCCAATTCTGACAAAGGAGCATAAATTTTATTACCTTTCTCAGACATATACCCTCATTAATATTATAGCCTATGATATTTTCCAACACTTTGAGTCAGGTCTTCTTGGATTTTATTTTAACAAAATTTGCACTCTAGGATTTCCAGAGAAACAGCAAGAGGTGTCTAATTCTTTCTCTTTTTTCTTAGTTGTACGAGAGTTCATGTATGTCCTTGTGTCTCCTGATCATCCAGAGTACGATCATACATGTACGACTTTAAACTTAGAACTGGAGGTACACGAGAATTGCATGAGGTAACAAAAATTTTTATTTTAAAAATGTGTAAGGCAACATTTAAAAAAGACAAATGTATGTTCTTCTTGTTTCTATAAATTGGTTATCAAAAAACATGATTTTAAGTTAATAAAACTGTAACTGGAACTAATTTTATTGTTTGAAAAAAAAACTCACTCCCGGGCGTCAGCAAGCATAAGAAAAACTCACTACTCAAAGGGTTAAGAAAAGGGCAATCCCAGTGTCTTCCTTTGTGTCTCCTTACATGTGCTCTTTCATGTCTATATCCTAACCCCCTGTCGGTCTGGGGCACATCCTTTTCTTTGGGACTGTTTCTGCCACTGTAGAATGAGACTGGCGCTCCTGAGATCATTTCAAATATCCTGAGCAGTACCCATTTTTTAGCATTCTTGTAAAATCCCAAGAAGTGAAAGACCAGAGTCTACAGTAAAATGCGGAAAGCAGCTGTAAGCAAGGGGAAGGAGTCTGATGAATGGGCCCACCCCTCTACAACTGCCCCATGATTACAACACAACAAAACCTGCAGACAGCGTCCTCCCACAGGGTGGGGAAGGGTGAGCAGGAGGAATCAGGCTTGTCATGCTGGGTTTCTAATTTTCAGAAATGAGGATTCCCCAGCACTCCCCATTGCCAGCCTTTACTAAAGAGCTGGCCCAGACTAAGTCTACCCGTCTAAATCAGGAAGAGTCCAACCATCCATTCTGTTTTCTGACTTCAGGTTCCTGGCTCACCTGTGCTCTTATCCACCTTATCTGCCTTGAGCCCACTGTCTGCCTCAGCCTCCCAGGCTGTTGGGCACCACCCCCAGCCCGAGCCCAAGCTGCATCACTGATGTAAGTTTCCTTTAACACTGAGGAGCCAGGATGCTCCTAAGGATGCCTGGCCTCCTGCCTCCCCCACAGCGCTGTCTGAGTCTTCCCAGGAGATCAAAGGGTAGAGGTACAGTAAGTGGGAGACAAATCCCTGGTGACCCTGGGCCCAGAACAATTTTAATCACTGCAGAGGCTGCCTGTTCTAGATCCAATGACAGCTGGGCTGGTCTAAGAACGCTGCCTCATGGCTTACGCATCTTGGTGTGAATGTACAACGTCTGGGACCACCATTTCTGAGGTCAACACCAGGCCACATCCAGGAACAGTCAGGATGCCTTTGTGGGCAACATAACTGCAAACCCTTACATGGCTCTGACCTTGACACAAGGTTTTACACCCATTAACTTATTTAATTCTCACAGCAGCCCTGTGAGGTGAGTAGTGTTATAACCACTTTCTACCAAGAGGGGAAGGAACTGTGCCCAAAGTCACACAAATACAACGGGCCAAGCCAGGATTAGACTGGGCAACCTGGCTCACCTGCGCTCTTATCCATTCTGCTAGATGAATGCCCGTTCTCTTGGAGAACAGCAGTATCTATAGAGGCCAAATGGCATTGCAGAACATCCAACTAGCCATCTTCTCTTCCTTTCATTCCCCAAAGCAAACACGAAGGGCAAACAGTGTTAGGGCAGGGCCCATGGGCTGGCCTGGCAAATCAGACGGAACAGGGGCAGCAGACATGTCTCTGGACGTTATCATGAGTTTGACATATGACAAAGGTGAAGCTCCCACATTGCTACTCTCCCAAAGAGAGGAGAAGAGTGCTAGAGCCTCACTGCTACCCACTCCCCACTCCATAGAAGGCCCTTGAGTGTTGCATGGGAAGCAGGAGAGTTCCTGCATGGGAGAGCAGAGCCTGTACCGCCTTGTAAGAGGTTGTACCATCACTCCTCGGAGTGTGAGGTCACGTTCACAAAAGAGCAAAGGTGGAATGGCCACAATTCTACAGTCATTCTTAGTTTAACTTTGGTGTTTAAGCTGTGACAAGGCTCACTGGAAATCCAGTTGATGCTTCTCATCTTTAACCCTCAAAGACTAACAAGTTAAACAGTCAACCTTTACTCAGTCATAGTGCTCTTTACCCAAGACTGTAATCATCTGTCAGTGTTCAATGACAGATGAAAATGATGCTGATAGTTACAGCAGCTAAACGTTTAGCAAGTGTTTCTAACCTGCAAGACACCAACCTATGGCTTTACTGCCTTGACCTCTATTGTCCTTTTGAAACAGATCACTTGGTGGTGAGGGGGCAGAGCTAGAGGAGAGGTGTGTCTGGGTCTAAAGCCAGACCTTTGAAACCAAAACCTCGCCTTTCTTGTGGGCCCTCTTAGCATGGACACTCTGACTTGTGGTTTCTTGGATGACCCTAGGGCCTCAATTTCCTCTCTATCACATGAGATTAAGAGAAAGGATACAGAACAGCTGTGAAAAATGCAACTTTGGCAACTTGACCCAACTTCCCCTCTTGTACAGCATGATGGTGTAGCCACCACCCCAAGTTTATTAGGTTGACTTGGGCAGGGATGTATAATCAGCTAATGCCACAACTTCCTAAGCACACCTCTGGGCACACCCAGCCTTGGCTGGCACTGCTTTGCTAAATAAGGGGTGAGTAAGGGAGGCAGGAGGCAGAAACGAAAAGCAGCCTCCATACAAAGAAAGATTTCCCAGAATGGGAAGGAAGTGAATGCACTGTGCAGAATCCTGCCAACTTTCCACTGCAGTGCAGCCAGAGGGGGGCAGCACCAGGTACAAAGTCATGGGAGAAAGTCATTTAGGAAATACCAAATGTACATGGGACAGTAGGACTATGGCTAAAAAATACTCACTCTTAGAAAGGAAAGGCCCTTGGGAAACCAGTTTGATTCCACTGAACACTAGCAGCATTAAAGTTTGTCCAGTTTGTCTCTCTCACTTCAGTAAGTCATCAGATCTAAGTTTGAATGCTTCCAAACATGACAGGCTCACTACTTTGCTAAATTGGTTAGCTTCTATTGGCGGTCAACTCTAGTTGTAAGAAAGCTTTTCTTCAGTGTAAGATAAATCTATTTTCTGATAACTTCTGTCTAGTCCCCAGTCTGCCACCTGGGATAAGTATTGCCAACTTGGCTGCACATCAAAATGACATGAGCTTTTTCAAAATCATTAAGAATTCCAAAGATCCATTCCAGACTAATCGAATTGACACCTTTAGGGCTGGGTGCTAACACATCTTTCCCTCTCCTTGGGCTGATATCTACCATGCCAATAATGTGATAATGGTAGGTTATGTTCTGATCAACATTCTTTAAAGGTCATTTTTACCACTTTTCTGCATGGGGTGTTTCAAAGTCAGTAGTTAATATATTAGGCTAAGTGTGAAATTGATCTGGGTTGATCCTGGATACTGGAAATTGAAAAGACAAGCCTTATACTTGTTGGAAATTATCAAAGCAGAAACATTCAGGCCAATCCTCATTTTGTAGCTGCTGGTGGTGACATACAGGCTGTGGCACCAGAAAAATACAGTGTTCAAATCCTGCTTTAGCATTTGTACAGCTGTGTAACACTGGCTGAGTTGCTCTCCATTTGAGCCTGTTGCCTCCCTGTAAATAGGATGAATAGCCCCACACAACAAAGTCACTGGCAGAGATTGGTGACCAATGTAAAGCTCTATAACCTCTCTTTTCTTTGCGCCTTTCTCCTCTTTTTCTCTTAGTGTCCCCTTGCCAACTGGCACCCTTAGAGGATCAAGGATATTTCTTAACTCTACTTAGTCACATTCAGTGATAACAAAACAGGCTGTTTCCCTAAATTGTCCCATCTCTTTCTGTGGTGGTCGTGTGACCTACAACATTGAAACACTTCTCTTTAAATCTCTATTGGGGACAAAAAGAGAAAGAAGGGGTCACTTAGGGCTGGGAAACAGGTAGGCCAGAAGCAAAGCCTGACTGAGGTATGGGAAGCCACCTGCCTGCTTGGCAAGGGTGTTTCTTAGGCAAGGGTGTATATTAAAGAGAAAACTGTTTCATAGAGCATCTAGCAATCTTGAGGAGATTAGACCTTCCTCATGGGGCAATTTTGGTCAGTTCTTTTACCATAACATACCACTCTGACATGCCCACTTCTTCTACAAAACTATGGGTAAAGGAGGAGGGACTCTAAAGGGACATTAATCCCATCCTCTTTCTGAGATAGGATAACACCCCACATGGGAAACCCATTTCTTTAAGGGCCCACATTTTTCTCCAGACTTGCAAACCTTAAAATGAAAGGAAATCATGCCATAGTAATGATGCAAAGAAGAAAGGGAGCAGGTCACCCAGGTAGAGGCTCCACTTCAAAGTATACAGTGGCCTGGGGGTGGGGGGTGTCAGTTTCAGCCCTAGCCAGGTCTGGGCCGAAGCCCTGGAAGAAATGGCCTAGAGGTGAGAGTGAAAAAGGACCTTAGAGAAACTGAGGCCAGGGAGAAGTCTTGACTGAGGCCACACAGTTGAGACTAGAAGCTGAATCCCCAGACAGACACTTTAGTCCATTGCCAAAAACGAAAACAAATGACAATCCTACTACAAGTCCAAAAGGGCCTCTGTCATCCTGCAGGCCAATTCCAATTGAATGGCTGGTGGCTACTGCCTGGTTCCTGAGTCCCAGTGGGAAAACCATTCTTATCAAACTATTTATTTGTAGAAGAGAACACTATTCCAACATGACAGTTTCTTATATAAATTACTGCAAATCCTACCTGGAATACATTAGGGGGTTTCAAAGGGAAGTGGAGAAGAAACTTGAAATTTCAACATCTAAACTTTTAAGATTCGTACTACAGCGTGTCCGTAAAGTCATGGTGCACTTTTGACCCGTCACAGGTCAAAAGTGCACCATGGCTTTAGGGACACACTGTATTTAACCCCCGAGTCTCTGAACAGGAAAATCCCAGCTTTTCCCACTTCATAGCCTTTATTGAAAACTAGTTTGTGCAAGGCACAATGTTGTACAGGAACATAATTTAAAAAATCAGTTCTGGAGATGGATAGTTGTAATGGTTATACAATGACAAAACACACACATGTACACACACACACACACAAAGTCAAAAATTTTTTTAAGAAAATCAAAATTCGTGCTCTCTAGGACTTCACAAATAACACAGAACTCAGCTCATATTATAGACCCAATAAAGGTCTCTGAAATGAATGAAGGGATCAGTCTCAGTGGATAAGAAAGGCAAACACATTGTCAGGCAGCCCATGGGAAGTATCACAGCTGTGGGCTCTGAGATCAGCATTCAGGGGAACTTGCTTCTGGGCTAAGGACATTCATATACAAGTCAGTGTATATGTTGGCCTACAGACAGTACGGAGATCATATGAAAAGGCTCAGAAGGTGTGGGCAAGCCCAAGATCTTAGCAGGAGATTATGAGTTCTAGAACCAGAAAGCTACTCACCATCATTACATAACATTACCTACTAAATGCAATGCCTTCATAATTAGTATGATTTAATCTTACTGCTTTTAATCAAGGGATCATGGGAAAGCAGAACCATAAAGATCAGTCCACCATGTAAAGTAGCTGAGTTGTTCACTCACCAGCCAACTCTCCATAGGGTTAGTGTCAAGAGAAAGTCTGGCTGCCCAGACTTGCAGAGTTTCCTGCTACGGGCCAATGAAATTGAAATGACTGATTCAAGGACAGCTGTCCTTTTTGCCTTGATTGTCAGAAAGCTCACAGCTCTGTATAATGAACTACCCTTAGTCTTAAGTTTTTTGGTAATCATCCCTGCCTGTTCGATGACTCTTTTAGAAATCTTTTTATTTTTTTCAAGAAAGAGGGAGAGAGGAAGAAGGGAGAGGAATGAAAAGCATCAACTCGTAGTTGCAGCACTTTAGTTGTTCACTGATTGCTTTCTTATACATGTCTTGACCTTGGGCTTAAGCCGGAGACCCCGGGATCATGTCTATGATCCCATGCTCAAGCCGCAACCACACACTCAAACTGGGGAGCCCACGCTCAAGCCAGATAAGCCCGCAACCTTGGGATTTCAAACCTAGACCTCAGCATCCCAGGTCAATGCTCTATCCACTGTGCCACCGCTGATCAGGCTTAATCTTATTAATTTTAGAGAGAGAGGAAAAAAGGGAGAGGGAGAGACAGGAATATTGATCTGTTCCTGTATATGCCCTGACGGGGGATCAAACCAGCAACCACTGAGCCTCAGGACAATGCTCTAATCAACCGCGCTATCCAGCCAGAGCTAGAAATCTTTTTTTACTGAAAGCTGAACCATATCACCTCATCCTTTTAGTAAACAGACAGAAAAACATGATGGAGCAAATGTTCATCTCCACAGGACATACCCTCCTGGTAGAAAGATAAACTCAAGTGACTCAGTTGGATAAAAAGCAACTCCCAAAGTATATAATCATCAGGGCCTAGGACACAGAGGCACGGCTACAAAACAAGGGGCAGGGCTACATGACCTACCACCACATTGAATCTCACTATATAAAGTTGGGGGGAAGAAGGCAGACCTAATAGGAGATACACTGCATTTAAGTCCATTTAAATTAAGTACAGAAATAGACCTATGCTGGTACACGTCAGCATAACGCTTAAGTAGTGGTTAGTACTGGTGCTGATTTGTTACCTGGTATATTCAGTTTTCTGTGCATATCATATTTTAATTTAAAAATATTGGAAGAAAAAAATGGAAAGGCACTGATTGGCCTAGTCTACCCACCAAGCATGGTCAGAGGGCCAAAGGAGATCAGACTTTAAAAGAGGTCAAACCAGAGGAAAGAGCCATAATCTAAATACAACCACATACAGCCGTCCAGTGACTATGTGTTCACACGTGCTTGCAGCTTAGTTTCGAAAGAATTTCATTTTTGTATTCTTCCTTTGCCAGTGTTCTTACCACAAATCTTTGATGAGGAAACCAAAGCTTGGAGAAGTTTCTCCAAACCACAGGCCAAGTCCCTGGCAGGATCCACACATCCGGTGGACAGTTGAGTGTCCTAACCTGGTGTGCCCAGGCCTGGAATGCCAAGTAACTGCTGTCAGTGACCTCATTAATAATAATGCCTTTGCAGACACCTGAGAAGACCATGGCTGGGCAAAAAGCAGCGAAAAGGTGAGCTGTGGAGGAAAAGAAACAGCAGCTGCTGGATTCTTCAAGACTCTGGTCCTCTGCAATGCAGTTAAAGCAAAAGTCACAGATCTGCCACAAGACTTGCTTCAGATGGGACAAGGCGGACCCTGACTGGGGACTAGGGACCACCATGCCACTTCAGGGAGATCCCAGCTCTGCAGCACTGCGCACTGACCAGCCTGGCATGGCAGCATAAGTGTGGACCGACAGGCACTCTTCCAGGATCCTGTTGCACCGTAGTGAGTTACAGGGCTTCCTGTTCTTCCAGTTCTTGATCTCAGCTGCATCAAATTACAGCTAGACCTCAGCAGCATCTGTCAGAAGTCCAGTAGATGGGCATTTGGGACACCTGTCTTGGGACCCTCCTGTCTGCAAATTTTTTGTTCCAAGTGTGGGGCAGCAATGCAAAGAAATAATGTGTCCCAGATGTGCATAGCCTGAGGACACTGGCATCAAGGATACCTCAGTCTTTGCCTGCAAGGGGCTCAGTCTATTGGTGGGAGGCAAATATGTCCACAAATAATTACAAACTGAAGGTAAAGGAAGAGAGTAGGCAGTTTCTTTCCCCATATAAAATACAGATTTATAATAATTTAAGTCATACACATCAATACAATCCTGAGGAGTGTTTGCCTTGCAAAGGCTAGAAATGTGTTATGTGCCAACCCCATACCTAGAATGTTCTTCTCCTCTGGCCTAACAAACTCCCACTTGCCCTTCAGGGCCGAGCATAAATGGTCTCCATTCCCAAATGCCTTTCCAAATTCCCCAGCCATGATGCCAATGCACTGTTGATGCCTTGTGACTCTCACCCTCACTGGTCCCAGAAGACTAAAGGCACTGACTACATGTTCCCAATTTCATATTTGTGAGGCCAGCAGTTAGCTATCTCAGTACTGAGATACAGCAGGTGCTCAAGACATATTTGTTAGTTACATACAAGGGGACATAGAAGTGTCAAAGAAAGTAGTCACTTGGGTGAAAGGGAAGAACTGGCTACTCCAGACTGCCCAAGGGATCTGAGCTTGACCTTGGTCTTCAGGCCTGGGTCCTCGCTGTCCATGAAACTGGCAGCAGCACAATTTCCTCTCCCCTGGCTAGTACCCCATGTCTCCTAAGAATCAGATTCTGCCTCCCTTAGACAGCCCCACATCTGTCTGGTACCCACGGTCCACCTGCTGAACCAAATCCCTTCAGGACTGTTCTTTTGCACCATGTTCAGCCCTAGACCTTCCCAGTCTACCCTGCCCACCCCACAACTGTGCCCATTGTGGGCAGGGCAACCATTAGTTCATTTGCCCAGGACAATCTCAGTTTACACTGTGATAGTGGTGTAACTATACTGCTCACAAATATTAGGGAATATTTCAAAATGAATATGAAGCAATAAAATATCCCCTAATTTTTATGAGCCCCCTTTCACTCTCAAAAGTGGCTGAGTTTGAACAATAAATTAAAAGGTCACCCTGGGTACAGGCCACAAAGCAAACCATGACTTTGTTCTTAGAGAGCCCACACCTGAATGATGAGAAGAACTCACATTGACAAATGGGGCTGAAAGGAAAGAGGATGGGGATCAAGCAACTGGGCTCTTGCTCTAGAGCTTGTCCTGTGCAAGCTCGGGCTGCTCCCCAAGTACACAGCAGTAAGGGACCTTTTCCCCCATCTGTAAGATGATGGGTTTGGACTAGATATCCCCAAAGGTCATCCTTCTCAACTGCCACCTGACTCATAACCCCGTGAAACTGAAACACAACTGGCCATCTCCAATTGTCCCAGGGAGCCCCATGCTAGGGTTTAGGGCCTGGGCTCTGGAATAAAACTGCCTAGGTTTGAATTCTGACTTGCCCTTGAGCAAGGTGCCGTTCTTTTCTATGCCTCGGTGTCTTCGTAAGGCCTGAGTTATAGTAAAGTACATGAATGGGGCCTGGAACTTAGTGCAATGTTTGTTGTCTTTAGACCTTTGGAATTGAGGGGAGAAAGGAACTGATGGGACATGGCTGAGAGGCATTGAGACAGGATAATTGGGGAGGAAGCAGGAAGCAGGAGGGGAAAGTCCCTCCAATGGGAAAAAGGATAAGTGGCAGCTTTAAATGCCCTCATTTAACCCTAAGTAAAGCTGCCCGATGGCTTATCTGGCTTCAGTCCTCTATCAGACAATATGGAGCTGCCAGAAGGAAGAGGTTGGGAATAGGCCAAGAACAGGGACTGCCTCCAGGGAGGGACTGCGGAGCTGAGAGTGAGGGTGAGGAGGGGCAGGAGGGCTAGGTGAGTACATGGGTGCCATGGGCTCCCCAGGCCAGGCTCTCAGTCCTGATTCAGTCTTAGTTAACTCCAAGATAATCTAAGTCCCTCCAAGGAAGGAATGTCAAGGACATGCTTAGAGATACACAGATGAAAGTGCAGAAAGCATGGCCACCACTAATATAGGGCAACACTCCAGGGGAAATGGGATTCTCTGGCTCCTGTTCCCACAGGAACAAAGGCAAGAAATCAAATCGGGTTTAGACAAGACAAAGGCTGTACAAGGATGAGGAGAATAGTTTGGGTTCCACAGAGAGGGTGCCCTTGGCTTTGTCAAGAACCCCAGGCTTCTCAGTGTCAAGAGGGGTCACACTGGACAGCACAGAGTCTATAAATGAGGAGCAAAAGCTCTCTGCTGAGGTCCAAAATGGCCAGGGACCCTCCACCCAATGTGCCAAAAGAACGAGGAAATGACCAGTCTTTTCAGTGAAAGCCCAGAGTTCAGTGAGACTAAAACCTGCTGTGACCTGGACCTATGAAAGCACAGGGCAGCTCAAACGGTTTCTCCCACGGGAAGCCCAGATGTGAGGAAGAATGAGCAAGTGTCTCATTGGCCAACTATGGCAAAAATGGCCTCAGCAACTGCCCTGGGAGCCTCTGTCCTGCCCTCTGGGAGAAAGGGACTAGGTTTCTACAGTGAAAAGGGGTTGAACTAAAGGTGTGATTCTTCGTGCAGCTGTGAATCTCCTGGCTTCCCAAAGAGGACGGTGCAACCTCTGAAGTGCACCAATGACCAAGGCATCCCAGAGACTCCCCAGTTGGGGTGCTACCTCCCCACAGGACCAGAGGAAAGCAAGTTGGAGGAAGAGCTCAAAGATGGGTCTTCTCTGCCCAAGAAAGAGGTTTTAGAAGTTGAAGGGACAAGGAGGATGCTCCCTTATATCTTTCCTTTAGGAACTTCCCACTCTTCTGCCTTCCCTGTCTTCTACTCTAATCTGACATCAGAGAACATAAATGGGCCAGAACCTCTATGCCCTAAAGCCCTTAGGAAAAAAGTAGGATATCTTTTGCTCCTGACCAGATGGATAGCAATGGAGTATCTAAGTGTGTCTTTCTCTATGTACTAATATTGAACACAAAGTATTGATCATGTGTCAGGCACAGCTCTGAGAGCTTCACATATTTTAACTCTCTTTTAATCCTTACAACAACCCTATTAAGGTGTTATCCAAACACTCTCCAGTTTTTAAATTTTTATTTATTGAGAGAGAGAAGAAGGGAGACAGAAAGAGAAAGACAGGAACACTGATCTGTTCCTGTATGTGCCCTGACCAGGGATTGAACTGGCAACCTCTGCGCTTCAGGATGATGCTCTAACCAACTGAGCTATCCGGCCGGGATTAACACTTCACCTTTTATAAGAGGAAGGAACAGACCTAGAAAGGTTAAATTAACCAGCCTAAGTGCAACAGATGGTTCCCTGGTGAACCAGGATTCAACCCCAGGAAGCCTGGTTGTATATACCCCACCATGCAGCCTCCCCCAGTAACTTCTGGACTGTATCTCTCAGTGAGTGTCAATGGCCCCTCTCCTCTGCTCCCAGCTGTGAAAGTGACTGAGCTCATGTTCATCCAGTACATATGTCTGCCTTATTCAGAAGCCTGGTGAATGCCTGGACTCCATGCAAACCCCAGCAATAGCAGGGTGAGACTCTCCTTGGGACAACTGAGCAGACTTCCCTTCATTGACTTCCCAGAATGTGTATATAACTCACATTCTTCTGGTTGAGGACAGAAAAATAGTAATCCAAGTAAGCCCCCTTCTGCCAGAGGTAATGGGCATCCACTGACTGCTGTGCGTCTGCAGGCCTCACCTTAAATTCACCTTTAATTCACCTTTTGTAAAAGGTCATTCCACCATGACAGCCCCATGACATGCACACTGAGAGCTGAGAGTTATGGTCCTACTTGAAGCTACCAACTAGCTTTATGGACACCGTAAAACTGAAGGGGGATGGACCCTGTTCTTCTAATGCTGTTTCTCAACCTACACATATTTTGGGTCAGAAGTTGTAAAGGGGCTGTCCTGTGCACTATAAGATGTTTAGCTGTACTCCTTGACTCTACTAATTAGATGCAGCAACCCTTTGCCACCCACCTACTTTGTGACAATTAAAAATGTCTCCAAACATTGAGAAAGTCCACTGGGGGAGGGGGGAAAAATTACTGGTAGTTGAAAACTACTATTCTAAAAGGAGTAAAAATGAAATACATTTTGCAGTAAAGTGAAATTCTTGCTGTTTAAGATAGGCTGGTATAGCCCCTCGTGTAAGATCAGCCACCTCAAAATGTCAGTAGCACTGTGGTAGAGAGGCCTGCTTTAGAAGTTAGCAGAAACAGCCACTTGAGTGCAAGGAAATATGCCTGTGGTCCATGGCATGTGATGTTACGACGCAGTCCATCAACTCTGGGACTTGATTTGCCAACTCCCACCCCACCCCCATTGCTTTGGAAAGGCAAAGCAGACAGCATAGAGCAGGGGTCCCCAAACTAAGGCCTATGGGTTTCATGCGGCCCCCTGAGGCCATTTATCTGATCCCCCCCTCCCCTGCCACACTTCCAGAAAGGGCACCTCTTTCATTTGTGGTCAGTGAGAGGAGCAAAGGATGCATCCGCACCCATAGTTCCCATTGAAATACTGGTCAGTTAGTTGATTTAAATCTACTTGTTCTTTATTTTAAATATTGTATTTGTTCCCATTTTGTTATTTTACTTTAAAATAAGATATGTGCAGTGTGCATAAGGATTTGTTCATAGTTTTTTTTTTTACAGTCCGGTCCTCCAACGGTCTGAGGGACAGTGAACTGGCCCCCTGTGTAAAAAGTTTGGGGACCCCTGGCATAGAGTGTTGGAAAACAAACCAAACTTGCTGATTTCAAAACTCAACAATGATAATGAGAAACCCATTATCAAGAGTTGTCTTTTAAACCAGAAATATTTGAACAAAGGAAGCCAGTTTTCTGGGATTCTCAAGTTCTTTTAGTACATTAAATTTCATTACTCTGACTGCCAGATTTTTCAAGAAAACTGTTGCAGTTTGTGTTGTTTTGATCCCTCCTGGAAAAGGGCCCCTAACTGCCCTCAAACTCTTCAGGGTGCTAAAAAAAAGTTTAACTTTAGAAAAATAAAAACGTTTTTTAAAAAATGTTGGCTTTGTCTGAGGAGCCTCTAAGGAAATTTTAATTCATTCAAGGGTAAAGAAAAAAGTGCTTCCTAGAGCTCACTGAAATAGAAGTCTCACAACAAAACAAATGAATGGTTAGCAGGAGCTACAAAATATTCCTACCACCATCATCTGTCATCTGAGCAGTGAAGAGACAGTATTAGTGTTAGTATTAGCATTAATACTAAGTATTAAGTTACAAGTTGAACAAATGTGAAAAATTATTCCTCATTTAACTACATAATACATCATTTAACTTAAAGTCACATTGAGGATTTACTATAATAGTTATCTACTTCATGGCGTTGTTGTAAATATTAATGAACTAACATATGTAAAGAGCTTAAAAGTGCCTGTTCCACAGTAGATGCTATTATGTGTTGCTCTTGAGTTTCAGTGCCACTCAGCAAAAAATGAACAAATAACCCTTTCTCCCCTTCTAATGGCACAAAACACTGGGCTTGTCCATCAAGAGACAAGAGACTTTAAAGTCAATAGCTCTGGGAAGGTGAATTTCAGCTTTCTATGCCTCAGACAAAACCCAGAAGATGTAAGATGATGAGGATGTCTGAAGAGTCAAAATCAAGGCCTTTTCAAAAACCTCTTAAAATTAAACTCAAGTGTCTTCCTTCTCTCCTAATTCCTCCTTTCAGCAGCAAGGAGGAAAGATGCTTTCAAAATATTCTCTCTGATTCTCTTCCTACTTTTTATGTAATTGTAGCTGGAATCAAATAGCTATGCTCACCTAAGTCAGGAGGCTAAATCCCAGGTTCTGACACCTGGTGAGTTAAAGGCCTTACTCAATTCTGCCCCCATTGGAAACTTAGAGGAAATACACTCAAATGTCCCCCAGACTCTTCGCAGGCAGAAAGGAAACTGCAAGCTTGGAGAAGCCCACCAGAGAGACGTTTTTTCATGGCTGTGCTTAATCATCACAACTCCATAGAGTGGACAAGGCCATTGTTGTCATTCTCATTGTACAAAAAGAAATCAACAGTCCAAACAGGCAAAGTGACCTGCTCAGGGTCCTCTGTTTAAAAAATAACAAACACAAAACAGAGATTAGAACTCATTTGTAGATATCCTGGCTGATTCTCTTTCCACTTTGGGACCAAAAAGATGGCCCCCTTCTAGGCCAGGAGGGTGGAACAACTCCACAGTGCCCATTCTAACCTCCTTCCTCTAGATAGGGAAAGAGTAAATTTGTAAAAGAAGAACCTCAGTTTGGATTAAAGATACTTCAGTTTTGCATTTTAGAACTTGCCAAGGGATAACAGTCTTTCCCAAGTGTTAACTCATTTCTTAAGCAGAGAAACCCAAAGAAGATGCCAAGATCCTGCCAGTTCACAGACACGTTCTTAAAGAAACTGAATTAAAGTGCAGAGGAGGACCACATCCCAAGAATCCGTTAGTGAGTAACAGCCATCGGTAAGCCCAGTTAAAACTCAAACAGTCGCCTGCTACTTCCTACTCCATCTTGAGACTGAGTAACGTCATGCTTTATTTCGGGGCTCATCTGACAAGGCTCTAAAAACACCAAGATGGTACCCCTTCCCATTCTATCCTTTGCTCAGGATCGCCATAATGAAGTAGAGTAGGTTGCCGAAGCAAATGATAATGTCAAGATATTTCTCCAAAAATGTGTTTCCACTAAAACACAAAAACTTCAAGTATGTAATTGGGCAAGACTCGGTCATTTCCTCACAGTATTGGACACCCCCTACCCCCGCCCATTCCCTTTTCTCAAATCCTAGCTGAAGTCCAAGGCCAGGAGCCAATCCTGAAATCCCGAACATTTCAGAAGCAATTCTCTCCAGAGTAAGAGCGCCTAGGGCCCAGCCAAGCCCCACCCCCAACCCATACCCGGAGGCACAGTGAGCTAGGCTCCCGGCCCAGCCAGAGACTCTTTCTTATGTAAATGACCCGTCCGCTGATCGAACTCGGGCTGGCGGAGGTGGGAGAAACGAGGTGGGCACAGAGAGGTCAGGGCCAAGGGCAAGAAAAAGCTCGTTTTCGGAAAGACAAAAATCTCAAGAAATACGGAGGGGAGGGCGTGGGGAGGAAGGGCGGGGGACGTTGGTTTTCTGCGAGTAGCTTATAGGAGTACCAGAAGTAACATCCCAAATCCGCCCTCCACACTTAGAGGCGGGCCCAGGGGGGCCAAGGAAGGCGGGGCGGTTCCGAGGCAGGGGTAATCGGGTAGGTGGGTCTGTACGCCCCTCGCGGAGGCTCAGTTCCGGGCACCTCAGTTCCGGGGAGGGGGAGCGGCGGGCGGAGTTTCTCTGTCTCTTTGCCCACTCTGTCTCTGGTCGGTCGCTCCCCAAGCCCGCCTTCGCAAGACCTTGTGAAACTCTAAAGGGAACCGCAAGTCCCCAGAACGCTGTCCTTTAGCGCGGGAGCCTCCCGGTAATCCCACGCGGCGGCGGAGCCTCCTCCCCCAACCACGATTCTCCCCACGTGCTCTCACCAGAACTCCCGCTGTGAAAGAGGGTCTCATCTCACAAGGGCTATCAGTCTACCACTACTAACGAGGTGACCCGCCCCTCAATGAGAAAGAAAAAAAAAAAAAGACAAGCGCGCGCCGGGTGGCAGGGAAGGAGAGCGGTGCGGAGCAAGAGCCTCGGTGCATCGCACGCGCGCACAAGCCTGCCCATGTCTAGCGGACTTGGCTCTTCGTGTCCAGGAGTTTCCCGGCAGCCCAAACTTTATCCACGTCCTCCGCCTCAAATGGGGAAGAACAGTGTCCTCACAGAGTGAAGGGTAGTTTCGGCCTGGGCCTGGGAGAGAGGGCCGAGAACCTCGCAACTTTGTCAGAGGCGAGCCAGCCACCCCCGCCCGCGTTTACTTACCTTCTGCACTTGGTCATGGTTGAGCTCCGTAAAGAAGTAGGCGAGCAGATGCGAAGCGATCATTTTGCCAGTGCCCGACGGCGCGGAGTTGAGAAATCAAGTCTCGATCAGACAGCTTTGGCAGCGCAGCCGGGACCGGTGAGTCTGAGCGGCCCACAAAGAAAGTTAACAGCGATGGTGCGCCCGGCAGATCTCTAGAAACGGGTCACAACTGCTAGAAGCCTCCCAAAAATCACTCCTGGCGACGTGTCCGGTTGTCCCGCTGTCAAGGCTCTAACTTAAGCTACAGGATCACTAAGACTCAATTTAGGAAGAATCTTAGCCCGACTCCACTAGGGTGATCGGACCTGTCCAACTCATACGCGTACTGCTCTCCCAGCGGATCTTCTGGGCTTGGTGACTTGACGTTGCTAGTGGCGCCCCGGGACTCCTGCACTAGAGTTTCGTGCAACAATGTGGCTTATTGAGAGGCTGCCGGCTTGCGGGCCGCCCAGTCAATGACGCGCGGACGTCCATTGGCTGCGCGTGGAGGGTGTGTGCGCCCCGGGCCGCCGGCCGCCGCAGTTCAGCCAGTCAGCGCGCACGGTCCGTGGGCGCGGCCGCTCCGACACTCAAGCCGGCAAGCCCGAGGGGCGTGGCAGGGGAGGGAGGCGGGACCAGGCGGCAAGGATGCGACGTGTAGTCCGTGGCAAAAGGCTGAGGAGGAAAGGCGCATGAGCCGCCAATGCGTCAGGCTCAGCTATGGGTGGGGGGCGCGTGATCACAGAACCGGCGTGTGGGGGAACTGGAAAGACGGGTCACCCGACCCGCACACGCCCTGTTCATGGAGAGAGAGGTACCGACTGGCTTCTCGCTGTGATGTGAGTGACCCCACTGGCAGGTCACATCTGAAGCACCTTAGTTCTCACCTATTGTGGTTCAACTATCCTCGAATGCTGATGCAAAGTGAACCACTGCAACTGCTGCTTACTTAATTCCAGGCATTGCAAACTCATAGGATGTGGCTTTTACTAATCTCCTTTACAGATGAGGGCCGTTAACATAGACTTGCACAGGTCACACTGCCCATAAGTGGTAAATGGAAAAAGAACCCCATATATACTGCTCACAAAAAATAGGGGATATTTCAAAATGAATGTGAAGTGATAAAGAAAAAAGCATTTGATTTTTTTTTATTAAACAAGAACATCAGGAAAGCAAAGGAGCCTGACCAGACAGACGGTGGCGCAGTGGAGCGTCGACTGGGATGTGGAGGACCCAGGTTCGAAATCCAGAGGTCGCCAGCTTGAGCGCAGGCTCATCTGGTTTGAGCAAGGCTCACCAGCTTGAGCCCAAGGTCGCTGGCTCAAGCAAGGGATCACTCGCTCTGCTGTAGCCCCCTGGTCAAGGCACATATGAGAAATCAATCAATGAACAACTAAGGTGCCATAAGGAAGAATTGATATTTCTCATCTCTCTCCCTTCCTGTCTGTCTCTATCTGTCCCTCTCTCTGACTCTTTCTGTCTCTACGACAAAAAAAAAAAAGAAAAAAGGAAAGAAAAGAAAAGGACAAGTCAAAGTCAGTTGTTTGATTATGCAGTGAGATGCAAAACCAACTTTTATTACAAAAGGACAGTCCTTTTGTAAGTTCTGTCCTCCCTCAAAAAGTGTCCTCCTATATGTCTTCCTTTTTGATATTGGAAGACTAATCTGTAAATGTCCATATTTGATCGATACAGAGTCAATTCATTGCATGTGATGTGAGATATTTGTATTTGACATGATGATTCGTCAAGGATCAGTACAGTGCGACCAGAGGCAATTATGAGATGCGTGTGCTCCACATGAGACCTTGAGAGAGTGCACAATATACCGAGTGCTCAAATGGCTTTGTGTACTTCTTACTGAAACACGACACGGCACATACGACATTGTAGACTCACGATTATTTCTTTCTCAGTGAATATTCAATATAGACAGGTAAGCACAATTCACGTAAAACTGAATATGAAGGATATTTCTTGTTCAGATATTTCCAATATATTGTTACAAGATGATATATTAACAAAAAAATATTCATTCAATGGATATTTTCTTACAATTATCATTAAAAATTAATAGGCATGTAAGCATGATTACAATATAAAATATTACAAATGTTTTATTATGCATTTATCATATTGTAGTGTGTTATTGTTGCAATGAATAAATGTTTCTTTTATTTACGATATTGTTTTCTTCCATTTATTTTTGTCCTCCTTTTCATCGTAAAAAAGTTGGTCACCTCCTTTTCAGTACTCATTATTCTTGGGTTCCAAACTGCCTTTGTCATAGTCACCATAATGACCTACAGGTTGCCAAATCCTGTTTTCTCATCACTTTTCTGCCCTTGTCTTACTCCACCTCTCAGTGATGTTGAGCACAGTTGACTGCATTTCCCATCTGGACACACCTTCCTCTTTTGGAGCCCAGGAAGCTCCACCATCCTGCTTTCTTTCTAACCTCACTCTTCAGGTAAATCAGCCCTTATTTTTTTCTATTGGCAAGGAAGGCTGTCCTCCACCCTCTGATCTAGTTATACTCTCTCCCTGGTAATCCCTCCCAGCCCCGTGACTGTTATATAATCTACATGCTGATGACTCACACATGTAAATCCACAGTGAGGACCTCTCCCAGAGCTCGACATATTTCTTTAGCTATCATTTGTCATCTCCACTAAAGTGCTCACTTAACATGTCTGAAGATGAACTCAACTTTTCTTCCGAAATCTATTCTTTTCCCAGTTGTCTCAGCAAATGGCATCACCCTCTATCCTAAGTCATACTGATTCCTTCCTGCCACTCACCCTCATATCTAGTCATTCCATCAGCAAGCAGTCATTATGACCCATAAAATAGATCCTGTAATTGACCACTTTTCTCCATGTCCTTGGACAACTCCTAGTCAACAACAAAGCTTAAAGGAGTAAGGTGATCAGCTTTATTTTCTTAATAACTGTCTGTATGTGAATGGAAGTGAATGTCAGAGACTAGAGGCAGAAAGCTGCTGAGCTGGAAGGGAGGACCAGGGTGTGGACCCAGGGAAGGGTGGCAGGGCATCAGGCAATGGGTTTAAGTAATTTAAAGTCTGAGGTAGAATTGATGGTTTGGGCTGGGAGTGGTTGATGAAGAGGGGGATTCCTCCTCCCTACTATACTTGGAAACCCAATTGTCCAGTGCTCCAAAACACATTGATCCCAGTCAGTTAAGATCCAACCCAATGGGTCATGTCAGCTATAACCCCTTCTCTTCACACTAATTTTTAGTGTCCCTTCTCCATTTTTATCTCTGGTCCCATTTCATATGGACCAGATTATAATCAAAGAATACTTTAAGTGCTTATTATCTCTCACAAAGTTCCCAATCCTAGGAGGTGGTTGGAGTAGCTATTGTTTTAGCCCCAATTTATGCATGATCAACTAATGCGGATTACTCACACAAGGCTGAGACTTGTATCTTCAACTTTTCTGACTCCAAACTTCAAGCCTGGAGTTTATTTCATTATTCTCTCTCTCTTTTTCTCATTAAAGGGTGATAAGACATCTGTGTTATTTAGACATCACAGTCCCAGGAGGGAAATCAATCAGAAACTGTTTATTAAACAAACACTTACAGTCTTTAGACAGTCTGCTCAGTGCTGTGAGAAATGCAAAAGAAACACAAGTTGTGGTTCTTTTTCTTTTTTTAAACAAAGTTTGCATTCTTTATTATTATTATTATTATTTTGCAGAGACAGAGAGAGAGTCAGAGAGAGGGATAGATAGGGACAGACAGACAGGAACAGAGAGAGATGAGAAGCATCTATCATCAGTTTTTCGTTGCTACACCTTAATTGTTCATTGATTGCTTTCTCATATGTGCCTTGACCACGGGCCTTCAGTAGACTGAGGAACTCCTTGCTCAAGCCAGCAACCTTGGGTCCAAGCTGGTGAGCTTTGTTCAAACTAAATGAGCTCGCACTCAAGCTGGTGACATCGGGGTCTTGAACCTGGGTCCTCCACATCCCAGTCCAACGCTCTATCCACTGCATCACGGCCTGGTCAGGCCAAGTTGTGGTTCTTGCCCCTCAGGGATTAGCTTTTTAATCAGAGATATAAAATCCATACATAAAGCAATGGGGACATGGAATACCTTGGTTTGTTCCCAGTGGTCTGCGGTGCTCTGGTCTGGAGACATAGTTTCAGGGGAATGACAAAAGGGAAGCTTGGCAGGTAGACAGGGAAGGCTTGCTCTAAAGGAAAGTAATAGAATCTCATCAGCACTCAAAGGCTCGGCACTGGGGCTGGATACAATGTGGAGCATAGGTTGGTGGGAACTAAGACCAAGTGCTGGGGAAAGATGCTACTAAAAGTTTCTACTAGGTTTATTGCAGAAGGACAGAGAAGTGAGAAAAATAAGAGGTAGCTCAAACAGGATGTGATAATGATTGGATATGAAGGGTGGGAAAAGAGAAGACTCCAAGACAATGGTTTTCACCCTTGGCTGTTCTTCCAGAGAGCAGTGTACCAGGCGGTGGAGACAGTGTGCCCGGGGTACAGGCTATGAAGCCTGCCCTGCTGTAGAGAATTTAGAAAAAATAATAAAACTTGTCAATCTGTTCTTTTTTTATTATCACCATGGGCTGGCAATTCTAAACAATGCCAGTGACAAAATATACCTTCCTAGACCAGAGCTGATGGCCCTCCCTGCATCCCACCTTCCTGCCCTTACATATCCACTATACATATTAGAATCAGCTGGAGAGCTTTTACAAATTCTGATACTGTATCAACCATCAAGAAATGGTATCTTTTCATCTAATGTAATGGTGACAAAACAACAACATGTCCAAGAACTTAAATGTATAAGGAACTCGAATGACTAGAGCAATAAAGAGGCTGGACAATGCTCTGAATTTTATGTCCTCTTAGGTAAACCTAAGTTTTAAATGTAATCCACCTAAAAATAATGGTTTAAAAGAGGCTGATTATACTGTTCATATAAAAAAGTAAAGAAGACTATCCCCCCAAATTCTGTAAATCATGAAAATAATCTCATTCATTTGCTAAGGAAAACTAGAATTATAAATGTCATAAAAAAGTCTCTATTAAGCAAAGTCAAAAGACAACCTAGACAAAAACATATATCAGATACAAAAGGCTCATTTTCCTACTAAAGAGCTTTTTCAAATTATTAGTAATTAAAAAATAAATCAAGAACCCTTCGGTAAAGGATACAGAGAGCGCACAGAAAAAGAACAAATGATTGTTTGATGTATGAAATGATTAACATCACTCAGAATAGTAAAAATGAAAATTTGGAATATATTGATCTTCTATTGTTCACTTATCAGCTTGGCAAAAATCAGATAATGATAATACCCCTTACCTTACCAGGGGGAAAGAGGCACTCTCTCCCAGCATGTTGTTGATGGGGGAGCACAGCTTCCATGAGGCAAATTTAACACTCTTCATCAATTACAAGTGCACCTGCCGGTTGACCCTGCAATCCCATTTTTCTTACAAGTATGCCTTCACGTGTTGTGTAGGGTTGTTCACTGGGACATAGTTTGTCATAGCAAGGCTGGAAGCAATCTAAATCCTATCATCTGGGGACTCATCAAGTAGGGTAAAGCACATTTATACAATGGAATAACTTGTCTGCATATTTTTAAAAAGCTCTCTAAGTAGTAATATGGAATAATCTTCAAGATACAGTTAAGTCAAAAACACAAAATATTGAACAGTGTGCATACAAAGTCATCATTAGCATATAAAAAGAAAGTGAAAATAAAACAAACATATACCTGTGTATAGTCATAAACTTTTCTCTAGGTACAGGATCTGGGTGACTAGGGGACAGGTGTGGGAGAGACTTTGTTATGTAGTCTTTTTTATCAGGTACAAGTATTATCTATTCACAAATAAAGGAATAAAATTAAGAAAAGAACTGCTGCCCTGGCAGGGTGTCTCAGTGGATAGAGTGTTGTCCTGGTCATGCTGAGGCCATGGGTTCAATCCCAAATCAGGGCACATACAAGAAGTAACCAATCAGTGCACAAGTAAATGGAATGACTAAGTGGAGCAACAAGTTAATGCTTTTATGTCTCTCTGTCTTTCTCTCTCTCCCTCTTCTTTCCCTCCCCCAAATCAATTAGGAGAAAAAAAGAACTACTGATATAAACACAATAAAATAGAAAGGATATAGGGTTAGTCACCTGAATCCATAAGAAATTAAAAATAAAAAAAGCAATACCCAGGCCACACCCAGTTGAATTACATCTGTATGTCTCAGGATGGGACCAAGGGATCAGTATTTTTTTAAAGTTCCAATGTGCATTCAGTGGTAAAAATCACAGCTGTAGCGCAACTCCAGGTGTTTTGGCTTCAGTCTTGGGAATTGCCCTACATCAATCTTAGCTTCTAAATCTGACTCTTCCTCCTGCTAAGCACCAGCTTAATTCCCTTGCACTTCTCTGATCTTTGTTTCTGTTCCTGGCTCAGTAGCATCTGGTCCTTATCTTTGTAGTGGCCTCCTTCATCCCCTCACGACAGCAGGAGCTCAGTTCTCTTATTATGAACTTGCCAAAAACCCAACTAAACTTTCTAACCTCCTGTCACTTCAATATTTCAATGACAGGAAATGTATAGCAGTACATATAATGAAGAGGGTACTCATCCTAGCAGGAATGAGTGAGAGCCCTGCCTCTCTGTGCCACTCTTTTCTGATGACTTCAGTTCAGGTGGTTTCAGGTGCAAGGAACAGAATACTCTGGTTCTAATAATAATAAAGATATTTGTTGTTTCAAATGAAAAGCTGCTTAGTGGTGAGCCAGGCTCCAGACTAGGTGTGTCAGGGCTCGGGTCCTACTTTCCTAAGGCTCTCCTGGCCCTGCCTTGCTCCTGAGTTGGCTTCATCTTCATGCTGATAGCAAGATGTCTCTTGATTTCATCCACAAGCTACAAGATCCAGAGAAAGGAAAAAAAACTGTAGTCTTCTGGGTCTCTTTCTTATAAAGAAGAAACATTTCCTAAACCTCCCCAGCAGCCTTCTTTCCCCTCTTTAGCCAAATTGTCACATACCCATTCTAATAGTCATCTAGAAAGAGATTATCATGGTTGGTTTATACTGTGATTCTCAACTGGGGGTGATTTTACTTCCCAGGAGACAGTTGACAATATCTAGAGACATTTTTGGTTGTTTCAACTGGAGTCAGAGGTGCTACTGGCAGAGATGTGATGCAGCATCTTTTAATACACATGACATCTCCACAGCAAAGAATTATCGGGCCTAAAATATCAAGAGTGCAAGATAGAGACACCTTAGCTTAGACTAATCAGGGCCCACCTGTAGATCTGAGGAGAGGGTCACCTTCCCTTAGTCATTTGGTGGATTTCAAACAGTATCAGGTTTTTTCAAGGAGAAGAATGCATGTGATAGACAGCCAATGATGTCCACTATATTACTGCTTCATAGGTGCTGGCCTCTAGCATCTATGTCCTACAGAGTAATCCAGGTGGGGAAGTTACAAATCAGTGACCTAATCAAAATAGATTATATGGTCTATAGTCCCAATCCCCAATGTAGCTAACATTTTTTTAAAGATTTTATTGATTGATTCTAGAGAGATAGGAAGGGAGAGACAGACAAACAGAAACATTGATATGTTCCTGTATGTGCCCTGACCAGGGATCAAACCTGCAACCTTTTCATATCAGGACGATGCTCTAACCAACCAAGCTATCTGGCCAGGGCAAGGGTAAAATTTTTGATATAATATTTATATTTCTCAGAATCAAAAGGCTGACACTTAGAATGACCATCGTGAGACAGGATAGTGAGGAGCTAGGGAAATTCCTTGACAATTGGAATAAGGGAAACGGAGACAAAATAATTAAACAAGGCCAAACAATTGAAGCAATTTACAGCCAGCTAATGAATCACCAGGTTTTATCCTCCTTAACCAAGGACACTTAGGAACTAATGGTTTGCACATTCCAGACTGTCCTGGAACAGACCGGCCTTGGTCCTTGTTCCTCTTCAGTAATGTTCTTTAAAAACGAAACTAACCAAAAAATAACCCTGATCCCTCTATATGCACATTTTGATGAATCAATATATTGAAGGACACATTAGGAAAGCTAATGAATTTTCTGTTTCTCCCATGGCTCAAGCAGTGGTCACAGGCCTGAGCACTAGGATTCCAAATGGCTAAGATAAAAAGCTTCAAGATAAAGGACCCAGGGGCATGCTCTCTACGGCACACCCATGCCTTTCTCCCTTAGGCGTGAATCTCTGCTCTCTTTCTCCTAAACTCTTAAGAGTCCCCATGAGACTTGCAATCAGGAAAGCAGTGGGCAGCAACAGCTCATCCTGGGTTAACCCCCTGAACCTGTCTCCAAGGCCCCCTTCCTCTCTGACTTCTGACTGAACTAACAGCAGTCCTGCCATGACTCAATTCTGTCACTGTGACTTTTACTTCTCAGTGAGTTCATGCAGCCCAGCATGACCCATTTCTTTCCTATAACACTTCTAGAAAGTCAAAGTAGCCCTGCCTACTTTCTTTCCTTCTATCCTATCCACATAGTTTCTACTTCTTCTATCCTAATCCCTTCCTTCATTACACTGTCACCAGCTGTAATAAACATACTCTCGAAATTACCTGGACTCGAGATCTTCACTATTGTGAACAATGCAACAATGCTGCCATAAACATGGGGGTGCATTTCTATTTTTCAGTCGGTGATATGGTGTTCTTGGGATATATTCCTAAAAGTGGGATGGCTGGGTCAAAAGGCAGATACATTTTTAACTTTTTGAGGAATCTCCATACTGTTTCCCACAGTGGCTGCACCAGTCTGCATTCCCACCAGCAGTGCAGGAGGGTTCTCTTTTCTCCACATCCTCGCCAGCACTTATTCTGTGTTGTTTTGCTGATGAGCGCCATTCTGACTGGTGTGAGGTGATATCTCATTGTGGTTTTAATTTGCATTTCTCTAATGATTAGTGATGTTGAGCATTTTTTCATCTGTCTATTGGCCATCTGTATGTCCTCTTTGGAGAAGTGTCTATTCATTTCTTTTGCCCATTTTTTGATTGGATTGTTTGTCTTCCTGGTGTTGAGTTTTACAAGTTCTTTATAAATTTTGGTTTGGACGAGTGGATTAAAAAGCTATGGTACATACATACAATGAAATACTATGGGGCCATGAAAAAGAAGGAAATATTACCTTTTGCAACAACATGGATGAACCTGGAAACTATTATGTTGAGTGAGATAAGCCAGGCAGAGAAAGAAAAATATCATATGATCTCACTCATTTGAGGAATTCAAGGAACAATGAGAACTGAGGAATGGAATTGAGACAGAGGAGAGATCAAAAGGACCAGAGGAAAAGAGAACAGAGGGAAAGGGGATGATAGGACGGGATAAACCTGAAGGGAAGGGGGGAGGACGCTGTAGTGAGGGGGGAAAGGGAGATGTTGAGGGAATACAGGGGAGGGAGGATGCATTCAGTGCGACCCTAGAATCGATGTAAACACAATTAATTAAATAAAAAAAATTACCTGGACTCGGGTTGTGAAATCTTTCCTGCATGAAATCAAGAACCCATATGCTACTGACAGCCCCAAAGCTGACCTTCTCCAGGCCCAGTCCCTATCTAGTAACAAGACGACACTTGTTCATTGGTCAATCCAAGAACATTACAAATCTGTTTCTTTAAATCTTAACAGAAAGAGAAGTGTGACATCTTTGTTGGTAGAATTTTAGCCATGGGAGAAAATATGAGGTTGGCTGCTCCCACTTGCAGCATTGGTGGGTATCTCAAGGAGACTTGGGAGGTCAGGGAGTCAAGATTAAAGTATCAGCTAAAACATCCAGAAGAACAATATATCCCTGTTCTTTAGTTTTTGTTGACGTTGTTATTTATTCAGTATCTCTTTGGCCTAAAAAGAAAACCATTAATTACAAAGGCTAACTTTTTATGGCAAAGAGCAAGGTTGACATGCCATCCTAGAAATTGTTTATCTGTGTAGCTTTCTAGTTACTATGTTATAAAGTAGTATAATCTAATCTATGGGTTACATAGAGACACCAAGGCAGGTTACAGAAGAAATTTTAGGAGGAGCTTGATTAATTAGTCAGCTAGCTACACGGGGCACAATCCCAAATCACATAGGGTCTAATACAGTTCTGAGCCTGCTTTTATACAAAATCAAGTACTGGTTGGAGTGGGTAAGGAGGGGATTGTGATCCCTTTGTCTAAATATACATTACTCTCATGACTTTAGGATGAGTCTGAGTATAGGAATTCTTGATTAAGGTACATAAACATTGTTTTCTAAGGTTTTCAGGTAAGTTCTATCTTCTTTGCTCTGTATGGCAAATGGCCCCAGGCACCCTTTCAGAGAATTCTAGGAATCAGCTAAACTATGACTAGATAACCCAGCTGCCCTTGTAAACCAGGAAGCTCCTATATTCTTCTCTTTGCTTTCTCCACAGAAAGGAGGGGGTAAGAGGCCTGACTTTTTCTCTTTAAAGTGGCATTGCTAATGCTAAGTTTTATAGTTCCTTGGCACCTTATCACAACTAGGCCTCTGAAAATAGCTTGAAAACATACCCACAAGAACAGTCACAGACTTTGGCATCCCTAGGACTCAGTCCCCCACCTCCCATGGATAGCAGCTGGTTTCCATGCTAGCATTACCCTGATCCAGAGTTCTATTCTAAAATTTAAGTAGGGTTAATTCACCTTATGACTCATATTCGTATAAGTTATAGCTACTACCTGTGGTAATTATTAGTTACCAAATATTTCTAGGTCTCCCTCTAAGTTCATGGTATGATTATATAACCCTGTCCCTTTAAAATTAAATGTGGTCATGTAACTTGCTTCACTCAATGAAAACTCTAGAAAGTGCACACGAAATGTTGATCTTTGGCTGTATGGAAGCACAGACATGGAGCCTCTGTCAAAATAATTTTTTTAGTATTAAGCCACTAAGATTTGGGCTTATTTATTGCAGCAGTATAATCTATTTCATCCTGACTGATACAATTCCCAGGATGTTGGCCTCCCTCCAGTCTTTGGTTTCTTCCTACATCTCTTCCCTGTGTTCCAAGTTTGTTCTCCTCCATCTAATTTCCAACTTCTTTTTTCACATCCCAAACCTACAGAGCCCCACTTTAAGCCCAAGAAATTCTCCTGCGTCCTCAGCTTCTCCACAGAACTTTATTCTTGAGCCTTACTTAAATCCTGGTTCTCCTCTAGAGGTTTCTCCTCCTAAAACCTCCACCCTGAGGGTTGGGAGGTGAGATTGGTATTCCCAGGTCACTACTGCTTCTGTCTTTTAATAAGAATCCTTTAAGACTCATGACCTCAATCAAGCTGGATCATGTCAAGTCTTTTCTCATCTTACTGACATGTGGTCACTCTTTCTCTTTCATTGTCCCATTGGGCACATGGATCATAGTTCCTTCTCTTCACCAAGTCCTGCAGAACCCTCAATGACTTCAGTGACCTTATGGTTAACTACCAAACACCCTGGCTTCACACCTTCTTGACATTTCCAAGTTCAGTGAACTTCACCTTCTGTACTCTGGCCTCTTTCTGAGGCTACATTCTAAACCTTGTCACCACTCACAACTGCTTCTCTTCTGCAGTCAAAACTGTGATGACCACTGTGGACAGTCAATGAGATGGTTCAGTAGGTTGAGCTGTACTGGATCCTAAGCAACCTTCCACTTCCCAGATTACATGTTGCTAGAGCATAAGTTCTCAAATTTTAATGATTTATTCTAACCACCTGGGGATCTTGTTAAAAGTCAGACTCTGGTTGAACAGGTCTAGAGGGAGATCAGACTCTGTATTTCTAATAAGCTCTCAGGTGATGGCCAAGCCTCTAATCCATGGACCTTACTTTGAATCCCAAGCAGTAGTGTCCATGAGACCTGGCTACCCTGTGCTTTTCTATTCTTCCTATGAGAAGAGCCCACTGCTTTCTCTTTGAGTGCTAATAAATCCCCATGGAACCTGCCAAACAACCAGGGATCTGTCTCAAGGAGTCAGGATTTGGCCTGGCCTCTTACATTTTTACTTTTAATTTTTAACAAGATCTCAGATATAAAATGTTTGCTATTCTTCAATGCACAAAACACTCTCACCCACCCATGAAAGGTCCCTCTACTTGTAGTTTCTTTTCATTTTAATTTTTTTAAATCATTCAACCCTAATATCTGTACCTTTTTCCTCCTCAGCTCTTGTCATAGGCCAGCACTCTAACACATTTACTAAACGTCCTTAAATATGCAGGTATTCACCCTTGTAAAATGAGTTTTGCATGCTTATGTTTTTAAATTACATAAATAATGTGTAGTTTAAAAAGAAAATAAAAACATGAGATCTTCTTATGGGGTCTTGTGTGGCTTCGTCTAACAAGGTGGCTGGGATTTGTGTCTCCTTATGAATATAAGAGAACAATTCACCTTTTATTATTTGAACCAGTCCCAGTCTGTTTTTCTTGCAAACAAAATAACCTGAGGAACTTACTACCTCCTGGGGTGGTTGTGAGGCTTAACTGAGAGCAGGATGTGGTGTCTAGACTTCCCTGGCCCATTGCTCCTTAATTGTCAGAACCTCTTTTGTTGTGGTTGGCAAAGGGCTAAACAAAGATTGATTTGGGCTAAGATTAAGGATTCAGTCTTCGTATGGCTCAGTTCATTTTGCCAGATATCAAGAGCACCTCCTAACACTAGCCTAAAATCTTGTGGTAACCTCTTTGACATAATGATATAAGGTAAAGAGTTTAAAACATTCAGTCAGACGTATTAGATAGAGCAGTGGCCAGAGTAAAAAGCCCAGAAACATACCTAGCAACAAACAGGGGTTTAGCATATGCCAAAAGTAGTTTTTTAAATCAGCAAGGAAAAAAAAATTAATTCATTAATTTTTGTTAGAATATCAGGGTGGTCACCTGAAAGGAAAAAATAATTTGGATTCTTATCTTACTGCTTATAACAAAATAAATATAAATCAAAATAATTTATATGTAAAAGTGATAAATTTTTAAAAATATCAGGGGAGAATTTTGGTAATAACCTCCAATTAAAGCTTTTCTAAGCATCACACAAAATCCCATGTGACTCTAAAGAAAGATAAATTTAGCTACATTAAAATTCTTTTAATTCTTCAAGATAAATCTACTATAAACAAACTTTCTTGAAATATAAATAACTTTAACAAATCACTAAGAAAAAGACCATTATCCCATTTAGAAAATGAAATTGGCAAGAATATGAAGGGTTCATAGAAAAATTATATATATATATATATATATATATATATATATATATATATATGCTCTAAAATATACTCAGGATCCCTTATAATAAAAAAAATTTAAATTACAATGGCAGTGCATTAGTTCATATCATAGATGGATAACACTGAAAGATTTTAGAAACTATACTGACAAAGGTGCATGGAAACAGGCACTTTTGTAAATTTCTCCAGTCAGCAATTGACAGTCTTTATCAAATTAAACATAAGCATACCCTTTGACTTTTAAGAATGTATTCACAAATATATTTAAATATGTGTGAATTTACATATATCATTTCATTCATGTGAATTGTGATTTGTCCAAAAAGTGCAATACGATCCAGCTATAAAAAGCTGTAAAGCTTCTGGATTATTGATGCAGAACATAATCAGAGAAAAGAGCAAGACGAAGAACAACATAAGAATCTGGGAGGTGGGGAGGCAAAAGAGAGTAAAAATATATGCATGTTTGGAAGTGCTTAGATCTTGGGAAGCTCAAGCAAGAAACTCACAGAGAGGAAGTAGAGATGGGGGAAACGATGACAGGAGGAAGACCTAACATTTTATGTTTATATAGTTATACACATTGAATATTTTAGCACAAGCATCATTAGAAAATGAAATAAAAATTTAAGTAACAATAATAGATATTATCAAATGCTACCAGCTTTTTCTGCAAAAACTTTGATGCTCACTGAGTTATGGTTCTAGTTTCTGTTGACTGTACATACAAACAAACAAAAAAGGGAAGTTTATAAAGGACGTAGGAAGAAACTATAGAGAGAAAGTCTGTTTTTATTCTGAGGTTTGGTTTTTCTAGGCACTTAGTGCCCGCTTTCTCAAACCACAGTAGCGTGAGAAATGACTGTCCCTCCATCTTGAGAGAGAGAAAGCTACATGTAGCCTCAGAGAGTGGGCATGAGGTCTCAAGGATGACGTACTGCTCCGTGAGAGCCAGTACAAGTTGGGAGGTGGGAGGTAGGCAGTTGGGGCTCTCTAGCCAGGACAGTCAGTAGAACTCAGGAAAGACATGAACACAGTGGTTGTTGATTCCACAAGTCACACCCGAAGTCAAGGGCCAGAATGCATGCAACCCCTCTGGAACACAGGGACTAAAAGAAACAGCAGCCTTCTGGCATGGAGAAGCAAGCACCCCCCAAATCAATAAGTAGCAGAGGCAGAACACAACAACTTGAAAGGGCCAAGAGTATCAGGGTATGGAGTAGGAAAACAAGAGAGAAAAACAGAATTTCAGCATGGCTGAAGCAGAGACTACCAGTTGCTATTTTGTGTGTTTGGTGATCATATAAAGAGATAAGACCTTCAACTAGTACTGTGCAAGTTGACTTCACATTCAGGGTAATGATAGTATGTTAATATTTATCCCCACTTAGAGAACACTAAGCAAAAGTTCTAAGAGCTTTGACAGATGGGACACAGAGAGACATCCAGCATGTCAAGCTTCGAGTTTTCTCAGTATTGATGCTGTGCTACTGTTTAATGTTTTCTTACTGAGCACTGGAGGGCCCTGTGCCTCTTGTGCTTGAGACATTCGTTCATTCACTCACCCATTTATTCAATGAGAATTCATTAACCACCTATTATGTCAAGCATTGTATCAAGCCCAGAGTCACAGTGGTTAATGTGACAGATTTGATCTTACCTCCATGGAGGAGACAAACAGCTAAAAAGTATAAACTCAGCCTGACCAGGTGGTGACACAGTAGATAGAGTGCTGACCTGGGACACTGAGGACCTAGGTTTGAAACCCTGATATTGCCAGCTTGAACACAGGCTCACCAGCTTGAGCATAGGGTTACCAGCTTGAGTGCATGGGATCATAGACATGACCCCATGGTCACTGGCTTAAAGCCCAAACTCACTGGCTTGAGCAAGGGGTCACTGGCTCGGCTAAAGCTCCCCAGACAAGGCACATATGAGAAAGCAATCAATAAACAACTAAGGCACCACAACTACGAGTTGATGTTTCTCATCTCTCTCCTTTCCTGTCTGTCTGTCCCGTCCTTCTCTCTCTCTCTCTCTCTCTCTCTCTCTTTCTCTCTCTCAAAAAATATATAAACCCAAATAATACAAATTATGTGATGTGCAACAGTAAAACGTGCCCTGAGAGTGAGAAGCCAGCAGTCCGCTTTAGATTATGCAATCAGGGAGAAGGGGTACCTCAGCTCCAGGTACAGAGATTGTACCCAGAAAACACAATGTGCATGACACCCCCATATGTCCAAGCAGGTGGGGCCACAAAGACTTCTAGAAGATGGAAAGGCATGCTCAAAGTCATCAGAATAATATTTTGACAAGGAGAAGCCACTCCTAGAAGTACAAAATAGAGGTAACATTTTTAGAGGACTAGGGGGAGGGGGTAGAGATGAGGCTCAGATTCATAGAGAATGTAGACGGTCATGAGAGGAAGGTGGAATTTTTATTCTAAAGTCAACGGGAAGATTTAAGGGTACTAAGCAGGTAAGTGACATGGTTCAATGTATAAAGATATTTAAGACACTCTAGCTGCTGTCAGGAGTGTGGGTTGGAAGAAAGCAGAATAAGAACTGGTAACCAGTAAGGAGGTCTCCAAGTCAACCAGGCAGAAGATGAAGGTGGCTTAGCAGTGATGGTAACTACTAAAAGAGGGAAATGGATGAAGTCAAGACATGTTTGCGAACTGAACTGACAATTGCTGGTAGATTGGATGTGAGAGGCAAAGAACGACTCCAGGGTTCTGGCTTACGTCATTGGGCAGTACCATTTATTGAGACAGAGGAATATGGAGGAGAACAGAGGTAGTGGTTAGAGCCAGAGTTATTTTTTCAACATGTTAATCTGAAATGTTTGTGATAATTTCAGTGGAAATGACAAGTAGACAGCTGGTTCTATGAGTTTTCTTTCATATCAAAGATCTGGGTGGAGATAAAATATAGGAGCTGTCAGCATAGGGTTGCAATTAAAACCCTGGGATAGGACAGAGGTAGATTTAACAGCGGGCGCTCCAGGTGCAGCCGTGGGCTCCGACTTCAGAAGGACCACGCAAAACCCAACTTTACACTTTTTTCTAGTGACACCAAGCTTGGTTTCATATGTGCAATTTTAACATTAATGGTACATAATATTTTTTATTTATTTAAAAATATGGTTAACATGTATTTTTATTTTCCCTCTCTCTCTTTTATTTTTTATTAATTTAAATGGGATGACATTAATAAATCAGGGTACATATGTTCAAAGAAAACATCTCCAGATTATCTTATCATTCAATTATGTTGCATACCTATCACCCAAAGTTAAATTGTCCTCTGTCACCTTCTATCTGGTTTTCTTTGTGCCCCTCCCTGCCCCCTTCTCCCAACCTCCCCCCACCCTGTAACCACCACACTCTTGTCCATGTCTCATAGTCTCACTTTTATGTCCCACGTATGTATGAAAAAATGCCCTTCTCAGTTTTTTTCTGTTTTACTTATTTCACTTCATATAATGTTTTCAAGGTCCATCCATGTTGTTACAAATGATCTGATGTCATCATTTCTTATGGCTGAGTAGTATTCCATAGTATATATGTACCAAAGCTTTTTAATCCACTAGTCCTCTGACGGACACTTGGGCTGTTTCCAGATCTTCGCTATTGTGAACAATGCTGCCACGGACATGGGGACGCATTTTTTCTTTTCGAACAGTGCTATGGTGTTCTTAGGATATATTCCTAAAAGTGGGATAGCTGGGTCAAAAGGCAGTTCGATTTTTAATTTTTTGAGGAATCTCCATACTGTTTTCCACAGTGACTGCACCAGTCTGCATTCCCACCAGCAGTGAAGAAGGGTTCCCTTTTCTCCACATCCTGGCCAGCACTTATTCTGTGTTGTTTTGCTGATGAGTGCCATTCTGACTGGTGTGAGGTGATATCTCATTGTAGTTTTAATTTGCATTTCTCTAATAATTAGTGATGTTGAGCATTTTTTCATATGCCTATTGGCCATCTGTATGTCCTCTCTGGAGAAATTTCTATTCATTTCTTTTGCCCATTTTTTGATTGGATTGTTTGTCTTCCTGGTGTTGAGTTTTATAAGTTCTTTATAAATTTTGGTTATTAACCTCTTATCAGACGTGTTGTCGAATATATTCTCCCATTGTGTGGTTTGTCTTTATATTCTGTTCATATTGTCTTTAGCTGTGCAAAAACTTTTTAGTTTGATATAGTCCCATTTGCTTATCTTGACTTTTATTTCATTTGCCCGTGGAGATAACTCGGCAAATATATTGCTACTACAAATGTTGGAGAGCTTGCTGCCTTACTGCCTATGTTTTCTTCTAAGATGCTTATGGTTTCACGGCTTAAATTTAAGTCTTTTATTCATTTTGAGTTTGTTTTTGTGAATGGTATAAGTTGATGGTCTAGTTTCATTTTTTTTTTTTTGCAGGTAGATGTCCAATTTTCCAAACACCATTTGTTAAAGAGGCTGTCTTTACTCCATAGAATGTTCTATCCTCCTTTGTCAAATATCAGTTGTCCATAAAGGTGTGGGTTTATTTCCGGGTTGTCTGTTCTGTTCCATTGATCTATGTGCCTGTTCTTATGCCAGTACCAGGCTGTTTTGAGTACAATGGCCTTGTAGTAAACCTTGATATCTGGAAGAGTGATACCTCCTGCTTTATTTTTTCTTTTTAAGATTGCTGAGGCTATTCGTGTTCTTCTTTGGTTGCATATAAATTTTTGGAATATGTGTTCTATATATTTGAAGTATGTCATTGGTATTTTAATTGGTATTGCATTGAATTTATAAATTGCTTTAGGTAATATAGACATTTTAATGATATATACTCTTCCTAGCCGTGAGCACGGAATATGCATCCACTTGTTTATATCTTCCTTGATTTCTTTTATCAATATTTTATAATTTTCTCAGTACAAGTCCTTAACCTCCTTGGTTAAATTTACTCCTAGGTATTTTATTTCTTTGGTTGCAATAGTGAAGGGGATTGTTTCCTTAATTTCCTTTGCTGACAGTTCATTGTTGTTATATAAAAATGCCTCTGATTTCTGAGCATTAATTTTATATCCTGCCATCTTGCTGAATTCATTTATCAGGTCCAGTAGTTTTTTGACTGAGACTTTAGGGTTTTCTATATACAATATCATATCATCTGCAAATAGTGACAGTTTTACTTCTACTTTTCCAATTTGATGCCTTTTATTTCTCCCTCTTGTCTGATTGCTGTAGCTAGGACTTCCAGAACTATGTTGAATAAGAGTGGTGAAAGTGGGCACCCATGCCTGGTTCCTGATTTAAAGGGAATTGCTTTTAATTTTTGCCCATGTAGCTGTGGGTTTGTCGTAGATGGCCTTTATCATGTTAAGGAATGTTCCCTGCATTCCCACTTTACTGAGAGTTTTGAGCATGAATTGGTGCTGCATTTTATCAAATGCCTTTTCTGCATCTATTAAAATTATCATGTGATTTCTGTCCTTCCTTTTGTTTATGTGATGAATCACATTGATTGATTTGCGAATATTGAACCAGCCTTGCCTCTCCAGAATAAATCCCACTTGATTATGGTGTATGATGTTTTTCATATATTGCTGGATCCGGTTGGCTAATATTTTGTTGAGAATTTTAGCGTCTAAATTTATCAGGGATATTGGCCTATAATTTTCTTTCTTTGTGTTGTCTTTGCCCGGTTTTGGGATCAGAATTATGCTTGCCTCATAAAAGGAGTTTGGAAGTCTTCCTTCCTCTTGAATTTTTTGAAATAGCTTGAGGAAGATAGGAGTTAGTTCTTCTTTAAATTTTTGGTAGAATTCACTTGTGAAGCCATCAGGCCCAGGACTTCTCTTTTTGGGGAGTTTTTTGATAACTGTTTCAATCTCATTTATTGTAATTGGTCTGTTTAGGTGTTCTGATTCTTCCAGATTGATTTTTGGGAGATTATATGATTCACGAAATTTGTCCATTTCACCTAGGTTGTCTAATTTTTTGGCGTAGAATTCTTTATAGTATTTTCTTACAATACTTTGTATTTCTGTTGTGTCAGTTGTTATTTCTCCACTCTCATTTCTAATTTTATTTATTTGAGTCCTCTCTCTTTTTTCTTGGTGAGTCTAGTTAAAGGTTCATCAATCTCGTTTACCTTTTCAAAGAACCAGCTCCTGTTTTCATTGATCCTCTGTATTGTTTCCTTAGCCTCTGTGTCATTTATTTCTGCTCTGATCTTTATTATTTCCTTCCTTCTACTGGTCCTGGGTTTTATTTGCTGTTGTTTTTCTAGTTCTTTTAAATGCAGGGTCAGGTTGCTTATTTGAGCTTTTTCTAGCTTCTTATGATATGCCTGTAGTGCAATGAACTTCCCTCTCAGTACTGCTTTTGCTGTGTCCCATAAATTTTGAGTTGATGTATGCTCATCATCATTGGTTTCTAGAAACTTTTTTATTTCTTCTTTGATCTCATTGTTAATCCATTCATTATTTAATATTATGGTATTTAGTTTCCAAGTGTTTGAGTATTTTTCAGTTTTTCTTTTGTGGTTAATTTTTAGTTTCATGGCATTGTGATCAGAGAAAATGCTTGATATGATTTCAATCTTCTTAAATTTGTTGAGATCATTTGTGTCCTAACATGTGGTCTATCCTAGAAAATGTACCATGAGCGCTTGAAAAGAATGTATATTCTACTGCTTTAGGGTGATAAGGTCTGAAGATATCTATTAGATCTATTTGATCTAGTGTATCCTTTAAGTCTGCTGTTTATTAATTTTCTTTCTTGAGGATCTATCCAGTGTTGTTAGTGGGGTATTGAAATCCCCTACTATTATAGTATTGCTATTAATGTCACCCTTTATATTCATCAAAGTCAGCTTTATGTATGTCGGGGCTCCTATATTTGGTGCGTAGATATTTATAATAATTATATCTTTCTGTTGAATTGTTCCCTTTATCATTATGTAGTGTCCTTCTTTATCTCTTACTACAGCCTTTGTTTTAAAGTTCATTTTTTCAGATATAATTATTGCTACCCCAGCTTATTTTTCATTTCCATTTGCTTGAAATATTTTTTTCATTCTTTTACCTTCAGTCTATGTGCATGTTTTGTTTTAAGGTGTGTCTCTTATAGACAGCATATGTATGGGTCCCGTTTCTTTATCCACGCAGCTACACTATGTCTTTTGATTGGATCATTTAATCCATTTACATTTAAGTTTATTATTGATATGTAGTTGTTTATTGCCATTATATTTTTTAAAGCTGTATTCTTCTTTTGCTATATTCTTTCCTCCCTTTGAACTGTTCACAACTGGCCCCTTAGTATCTCTTGCAGAATTGGTTTGGTTTTAATGAATTCCTTGAGGCTTTTTTTGTCTAGGATGCTCTTTATTTCTCCTTCAATTTTAAACATTAGCCTTGCTGGATATAGTAGTCTTGGTTGTAGGTTCTTGTTCTGCATTACTTTGAATATATCTTGCCATTCCCTTCTGGCCTCAAGTGTTTCTGTTGAGAAGTCCGATGTCATCCTTATGGGGGATCCTTTGTAGGTGATAGGCTTTTTTTTCTCTAGCAGCTTTTAAAATTTTCTCTTTATCCCTTAGCTTTGGTATTTTACTATGATGTGTCTAGGTGTAGATTTTTTGGGGTTTCTCTTTAATGGAGTTCTGTGATCTTCTTGAACGTGTGAAATGTTTCCCAGCCTTAATTTAGGGAAGTTTTCTGCAATGATTTGATTGAACATAGTTTCTATTTCTTGTTCTCTCTCCTCTTCTTCAGGAACTCCTATGATGCTGATGTTATTTCTCTTCATGTTGTCACAGAGCTCCCTTAGAGTTTTCTCACATTTTTTGAGTCTCTTTTCTTTTTCCTGCTCTGCTTCTGTGCCTTTGTTTATTGTGTCCTCTAACTCGCTGATTCGACCCTCAGCCTCATCCATTCTGCTTTTAATTCCTTCCATTGTGGTCTTCAGTTCCGATTCTGTATTTGTCATTTCTGTCTGATTCTTTTTTATTATTTCAATTTCCTTTTTTATACTTGTTATCTCTTTATTTAGGTGTTTGTAATGACTATCCATTGTTGCTCTAATATCTTTGAACATCCTAACTATCATTATTTTAAATTCTGCATCTGGTAATTTGGTTATATCTGGTTCATTCACGTCCTTGTCTGGGGATTTCTCTTGATTCATTTGGGTTGCATTTCTTTGCCTGCCCATTTTATTTGTGTATAAGAAGGTTGTGGCCACTGGAACCCTATGGGTGTTGCCTTTGTGTTCTCTAGGTGTGGTCTGTCTGCAGGCCCTCCACCCCCTCTGCTGCTGCCTAGGGCAGTTGGATATGGGCATTGCCAGTGCTGGCCCACTGCAGCTGTTTCTGTGATTTCTGCCTCTCCTTTGTGGGAGGGGCTGTGTTCTGGTGCCCGGCTCCACAAGCCTCAGCCTGCCTGGACCTTCGCCTCGCCCCCACAGGTTGGGTTGTGCACTGCACTCAAGCCACAAGCCTTAGTACCAAGGGTAGAGGTGAGCACCTTTGCTCAGCTGTGGACCCAACCTGTTCCCAGGCTTTTGCCCAGGCCCCGCGGTCACAGCCTGCTCGCCACAGTTTCTCAGGTTGGACAGGGCTGCTGATGTGCACTCAGCTCTGAGCCTCCGCCCGTTTGGAGCTTTAGCTCGCCCCCGAGGCCAGGGCCCACCTGTGCAGGATCACAAACCGCGGTTTCTCGGGCCAGGCCGGGCTGCTGGCGTGCACTCGGCCACGAGCCTCCACCTGTCCCTCGTCCTAACCTGCCTGCCCCCATGGTCAGGGCCGGCTTGTGCAGGGTCCAGGGTCACAGAGCAGATCTCTGCCCATTCCTGGCCTCCCGTTTTTCCCCCACAGGTAGGGCTACAAGCAGGCCCGCAGCTGCCAGACCGCTTTTGCACATCCCCTCCATCCCTGCTGGGCTAGACCGAGCTCACACCGGCTGGGCCTCCACCCCCGCCAACAGAACCGCGTTTCAGCGTCCTGCCGTCACTGTCCCTCCAGCAAGCCCTCAGCAGTGTGGGTTGGTGCACTGCAGCTCAGACCCTAACACTCCATACTGTAGTCCTGGAAGCTCCCTCTGTCTAAGCAGCTCTGCTCTAAGTGCCGTGGGAGAGCTTGTTTGGCTGGTGTCCTGCCTCCCTTTGCTGGTATTGCTAGTTCCAGGGGAAATATTCATTTTTGATTAGGGAAGTGGCTTAGCCCAGGGGTTAGGTGGCTGTCCCTCAGAGTGTTTGTCCCTGTGCCTTCAGTCCACACTCTCTTCCCACTGCTCTGGTCCTCTCCTCTGTCCCCGTTCCCCGGAGCCCCGGGTGAGTGGTTGTGAGAGAGGTTTTCTGCGCTGTCCCTTTAAAAAGATTCTTGGGTCTGAGAAAACTGTCTCTTTCTCACAAACAGTATCCTCACTTGTTTCACAGCTCAATACTGTCCAAACGCCTCTTCTAGGCTCTGGGGCTGCAGGCTGGGGCTTGGTTCCTGGGGCCCAGGTCCCTCCTTCTCCGCCAAACTCTCCTCCCGCCACGCAGGTCTCTCCGGACTGCCATTCGCTCTGGGGAGCTGGGCAGCCCTCTTCGAGTTTTCGCTTTTCCTACCAGTCTCAATGTGGCTTCTTCAGTGTTCCTTGGTTGAAGAGTCCACTTAGTTTAGTTCAAAGTTGGTTTATCCAGATGATGGTTCTTAAAATTAAGTTATAATCCACTTTGGTTCTGGGAGTTGGAAGTTGGTACGTCCGCCTACTCCGTCGCCATCTTGCCATCTCCTGCTTGAAGAATGTGGAAACCAGCCTCTCAGAGCTGAAACTGCAAGCAGTTATGCCTCAGTCTTCCCCATTTCCACTCCAACTATTTTGGCAGCAAAATATCTTTTGTCAGACGTTTTCTCCAAGATCCAGTTGCTTCTTTTTTAATCACGTAAGAAGCAACACTCTCTCTCTCTTTTTTTAAGGGGCCCAATATTTTCTTCTGCGCTGGGGCCTAAACCAACCTCAATCCACCTCTGGGAAAGTATAAGATTTCAACTTATTCCCAGGATGAATTTGGTGGGAGTGATATGAACAAATAAGCTTTATTTTCAAATATGCTTAAATTTTTTCAATCTCCCACATATGTAGACCACACCACACAAAGTTTTTCCAGAGTAGCTGGAAGCAACTCATCACCTTCATCTCTAACATAAAGGACAGTGAAGATAACTTCTCTCCTTACCAGCAGATGTTTAATCCACCTGGTGTTGTGCTGTCCTGGGCTGGAGCAGAATGCCTCATGCCCTGGGCTCTCAGATCTCTTGCATGGGTGAATTCTCAATTTATTTTCTACCTCTGATTCTGTGTCTAGCCACATGTTGATTCAAAGCCCCTTTAATTGTGTCAGGGCATACAATTACACTCTAAGATTTCAGGATGGGTTCAAAACCATAAATGTGAAAAGATGCAGGATTTTTTTATTCTTCTTAACTCTCTAGTTTGTCTGGGTTCCAACATATCTTGGGCTCAAGGAGTACTGAAACACCAACAGCTTTGCTTCCTCAGGGTATGCCAACACTTCTCTGTGGATCTGACACTTGTACTCTTTAATAGAGAGGACCTGGTTGAGCTTGTTTGTCCCATCCAACATGGCTCCCCTGTATTGAGTTAAATTTTTCTCCAAGACACATCTCAGTGGGCTGAGGTCCATGATGTCCAATCTCTACCTACTTCCCTTTGGTATGGAGAATGATATCCCGTTCAGTCAGTCATTGTAATGGAAACAAGGTAAGTTTTACTCAATGGATAGGCCTGGACCAGTGCAACAGGATACAGCCTTTGTTTGAGCCTCCTTGACTCAGAAAAGGCTAAGGTTATACCCACCCACTCATTTAGAGTGTTGACTTTGCTTGGTTCCATTTGGGAGCTATCCTCATCTGAAGGTGCCAGGGTGTTAATCTCCAGTCTGGTGAGATTGTAAAGTAACAAGACTGGTAACTTAGAAAAACCTTTGAGATATAGACACTTACTCTCTTTAAATGCCTCCTAGAAATCTTATATCAGGGAATGTCAGCAGCTCTATTTTACAACTCCTATCTGCAAAGCTCTATGTGCATTCTGTTTCTCTCAAACTTGAGGGGAAAGTTTTAGGTGAGTTTCTGAACTTTCCTTATACATCTCTTAACTATGAACTCGGGATTTGGGTCCAGGTAAATAAGATTGATCGAGTTTTATAAAATTTCAAGCTATTAAGAGACTTGAGAACTTTGAGACCAAACAAATCAAAGTAGCTTGAATACCCAATCAATGAAGAATCATTAAACTGTGTACAGACAAGTTGAACTTTCCTTTGGAACTTCAGATAGCTAGCAGTTAGAACTTTCAGACTTTAAAAGAATGTCAGTGTAGTATAAGGTTTGACCTTTTCTGTCGAGTGGAAAAGTCACCTGTACATTATTCATCCAATAGAGGAAAGAGGGAATGAAGGAAATTGCCATCATTATCAAAGCTGTGTCATGTTAAGAGGCAATTCTCCACAGTTCTCTGGCATTTCTGCATATCTTAGGGACATATACCACTATGTCTTTATTCCATACTATCTTCTGAAGAATGTCAATATAGCTGTGACTAGATATCGCAGTGGTTAGAGCATTATTCCAAAGCACAGAGGTTGCCAGTTTGATCCCATCAAGGCACATACATGAACAAATTGATGTTCCTCTCTCTCCCCCCCCCCTCTCTCTCGAAAATCAATAAAATAAACATTTTTTAAATGAAAAAAAAGGAATGTTAGTATAGCAAACAGTCTTAGAAGATAATGTATCCCTCAAAAGCATGGACAAATTTGTTTACCTTCTGGTATAATAAAGATAGTGTATCCCTTCAGGCCAAAGTTCAGGCAGGCTACTGTCCATTAGAAAAGACCCTAAACTTGGGATTCTTTTCTTATAATGTAACCAACAATTATGTATTACTTGGCTCTTTCATGTCACCCTGTGGAAAGTGGGGTTTGTGAAACCAATACAAAAATGATGTCACACTAGTTACTGTTGTTGCTGTAATAAGTTGTCCTTTCCCTCTGACACAGGAATCTTGTGTCTTCTGCCAGCATCCATGAGGCAGGGTTATGAGCTTGCAGGTAGGGTAAAAATCTCAAACCTTTCACAATTCCTGACAGTCAGAAACCTATATAGGTCATTTTAGCACAGGACTCAAGAACAGTGTTAGCAATATTAAGAACTGCATTGAATCTTTCAAACAAAATTCCCTAATAGCCAGATGGAGTTCTTTTACTTCAGATTGTCACACTGTATCAACAAGTGCATAGTATTGTAATTTTTATAAGACTAAATTTGAAAGCTTCTTCTGAAAGTTCTTCCAAAAAGTCCCAGCACTGAATTAGGTTTAGGAGACCGGTAGTGATGATTATCTCTGACAGTGGCTACTCAACTAGACCAGATATTTTCTAGTTCCCTTCCCTGATGGCAGCCAAGAACTTCACCCCACCACTATGACCCAAAGCTCTCCTTCCCCCCTCCTCCCTCCTGACTGAGGTTGAGCTGTTCCCTTCCCTCCCTGTTGACTCTCCTCTTGAAATCCTTCAAATCCACCTGCTCCTTTATCTCTGTTGTCTCCTCCATAATCCACACACTCTCAATCTCTCTTTCTAACCCTGCTCCAGCTTCCACCCTCCCCCTCCCAGTCCTGATCCTTCATGGCCATCACATTGACAACTTTCATGTATCACCATCACTTTCAATAGAGGCTTTTAAGCCAGGCAAACCTAATGGCTGCTTGTATCTGTTTGATGTATTGGACTTCTGTTAAGATTATTTTAAACAAAGAGTTCGACTGGTTTAAAATTTTTTGGAAAAAAAAAATGCTAGCCTGAAAAATAAATGTCAAACCTTTAGTTTAATATTTAAAGCCTGTCATAATATTTCCCATCCCCTAAACCTACTCAGAAGCCCTAAATTTCAGACACTGCCCCTACATCCACAACACCTAAAGTTTTCTGTTTGTTTGCTTGTTTGTTTTTTACCATACAACTTCTTTGATCAAACCTAGCTGCTCACAGGATCACGTCCAAATTACTCACTTTTCCATTCATCGCTCTCTTTTCCGCCATGTCCTAGTCTTCTTCCTGATACAAACTCTCCCATCCAACAAGTCTGGTCTCTTCCCAATGTAATGGAAACTGGGCTCCCAGGAGCCTTCTTTGAGACTTTGTTTATGTTATGGCTGCACCTTTTCTCTCTGCTTTCTTCTCCTTGACCCTGGTCTCCCCTCCCCCACACTGCAAACACAAGACGCATAAAACTACAATAAACAATCATGTGTGTGTGTGTGTGTGTGTGTGTGTGTCCACAACCTGTTAACTCTGTGAAGGCTAAAACACCTCATTTCGCCTCATACTGCATCTTCCCTTCCCTAACACACACAGGCTTAGTACCTGACAACAGCAGATTCCTAATCAATGTATGTTGCTTTATGAAACTAAAGATTCACCCCTTCTGTTTTCACTGAACGATACAAATTCTTGATATACTACACGATCTCTAATTCTTAACTCATGCTATGCGCTGCCCCATTTCCCCACTATCCAACCTGAAATGCCCTGTCTTCTTTTGCCTTCTTTGCCTGCCCAATTTCTACTTGTTCTTTACAAAGCAGTTTGGTTGTCACCTTCTTGTTTAACCCAAGTTCTGTGTCATCTTGCACAATTTACACCATCTGGTTGACTCATTTTAAGTGTGGGTCCAAAATTCCTTAATACTATGGTTGATTTAATAGAATCAGATCAAGTTTTCTATCTTATAGGCAGATAATATGCTTACCATCATTGCACTCTTCACCTTATGAAGGAATTTTAATTGTGCACTGACATAAACTCAGAGCAGAAGTTATTGGAGTGCTTAAGAAGCTGAAGGAGTCTGAAAAATAACAAGACATTCCACCTGTGTTGTTCTGCATGCAGACACACAGAAATCTTGGAGGCATACCACAAGATACAGATGTCTTGTTTATGATTAGGACTACCTAAAACATTTGTCCTGTCCTTCATCTAGTGTTCTGGGAGAAATGGAGAATTGCATGATTTAAAGATTACAGTTGGTGTTTAGAAAAGAAAAATAACATAGTTAGACTGGTGCACCCCCATTGTATGTTAACCAATAAATACACAGAGTGAATGATGTTCAAGGCTGATTCTGCCTTATGAGTTTTAGTCCTCTGCTTTCTTTCATCTGTCTCTGATTTTTTCTTTGCGTCCATGTTAATAAGAAACAACATTTGGCACCCAATGTGGGGCTCGAAGAAGACAACAGGGAGTGTTTGCTCTCCAGAGACAACCCGAAGGGGAAAATAGTCTGCTCGGTGGTAAGTAAAACCTTCGGAATATTTTAAGCAGAGTCATGGGGAATTTCACATCAGTAGAAATGCAGTATGTGCTGTTTTTGCAAGCTTTGCTGAAAGGGTCAGGGTTGACAGTTAAGGATAAAACATTTAAGGAATTATATAAACATACGCACAAACACTGCTATTGGCTTCATCCTCAAGGAAAAGCAGCAATAAGCTAAAAAACTAGGAGGCATCGTTATTGCTTTACCTCCACAAGAAAAAATTTACTTAATTTACAACAGTGGAGATTAGTAATGAAGTCTCTCCAGAGAGCTCATCAGAGTGGAGAAATCATTCCTTTAAAAGGCTGGTCCAATGATAGTGGGTTATCAGAACTTTTTAACTTAGTTTGCTGCTCAGCTGGAATTGGGGTGGAGGAGAGGTCTCAGCATGGTCAACCTGAACTGTCAGTTGCAGCAGCTATGGAATTTAAGAATAGATAGGAGACTCAGGTATTAGGAAAGTTACAGCTTTTCCTGTTATGGTCTGATTTTCTTTAATGGTTTAGCTACAATCATTAGAACTATCATTTTGTTTCTTTCTTATTCTTTGCCTAGAAATTTAGACAGGGGACTCCTGATGGATTTGATTACAAAATCTCTCGGTGGCCATGAGTATTTTTTTCTTAGAGAGATCTTGATTAGTCTCATTCATCCTTAGTCTCTGTCAAAAAAAAAATGCCCTGAGATAAGGCAGGCAGGTATCTGTCTAGTCTAATTGTGCTCTGAAATCCTGGATTTCTCTCTGGTTTGTCTGATTGTAGTTTCTGTTTGATGTTGTCTAAAATGTGAGTTTTTAGGCCTGAATTAAGTTCTTGTATGCAAAAATTAGAAATGCCAGCTCTTATATTAAAAAAAAAAATTTCATTCCTACATATTTTGCTTTAAAATTAGAACTTGCAAAAAGCGCTTATTTAAATTTAAATTGAAAAAAATGTGGATCCTTAAAACTTACTAATTTGGTTAGTGCATTGTAAGATATATTTGGAGTTCAAAGTCAAATAGTAATTCAAGTATTAGAATTAATTAAAATTATGTGTTATACTTGTGTTTCTGTACTATAAATTGTCTTGTTTGTGTATAAAGATGTGCTCAGATCTGTGAAACAAAAGAATTAAGCAAAATTCATTTCAAGAATTTGTCTAAAGCTGCTTCAGGCAGTTGGCTGCTTGTCAGGCCACATCCTACAAAAGGAGCAACTTTTTGAATTACAGTCTAAACTTTCTGATGTAGAGGCTCAACATAGTACTAACCCTTTCAAAACTGACCAAGATAATTGGCCTCCACCTCCTCCTTCTGTTGGTGGGAGATGTTAGCTCAGACTGTTCTTTCAAGAGCAGAATATTTACAATTTATGACTTGGTGGGAGGATCAGGCTCATATTTAAGCTAATCGAAATGCTAATGCTAACCCTCCTGTTAATATTATACAAGATGAGCTTTTTGGACAGGGACAGTTTGCTGATTTACAACAGCAATGTGGGCAAAATACGGGAACCTCTTTACATAACCTACTATATCTCCTCAAGCTAAAAATATTATGGCTAATATGCACCATTCTTTTCTTAAAGGGTTAGGAAAAAGAGAACAGGGTTCTGTGGAACTTATAAGTATAACAGTCAAAAATGATGGAAGAGGATTAGGCTATTCAAATTTAGAATAGCAGCCACTCAGATAAGCTTCACCCTGCCATTAAAATGGATAGATGAAAAGCCAATTTGGGTTGAGCAGCAGTGGCTGCTTTCAAAAAAGAAGCTTGATGCTTTACAATTGCTAGCAAAAGAACAACTAGAAGCAGGTGATATTGAAGAATCTCAAAGTCCCTGGAATTCTCCAGTTCTTGTTATAAAAAAGAAATCAGGTAAATGGATAATGCTAACAAATTTGAGGAAAATAAATTCTGTTATTCAACCTATGGGAGCTTTACAACCTGGTCTGCCACAACCCAGTATGATTCCCCAACAATGGGAATTAATTATAATAGATTTGAAAGATTGTTTTCTCACAATTCCATTACAACCAAAAGATAGAGAAAGATTTGCCTTTATAGTACCTACATTAAATAATGCAGCACCTACTAAAAGGTATCAATGGAAAGTGCTTCCACACAGGATGTTAAATAGTCCTACTATATGTCAGTATTTTGTAAATCAACCTCTAGAAAAAATCAGGCAACAATATCCTGACAGCTATTATTATATGGATGATATATTGATAGCTCATAAAAATAAGAAAAAAATACAAAACATATTTAGAGATTTAAAAATTCAATTGGATAATTATGGACTTCAAATAGCTGAAGAAAAAATACAACAACAAAGTTCATTTAAATATTTAGGACAAATTTTAGAAAATCAGAAGGTACTTCCACAAAAGGTTCAGATACGGCGTGATCATTTAATGACTTTAAATGACTTTCAAAAATTATTAGGTGAGATTAACTAGTTACGTCCATCTTTACATATCCCTACATATGCATTAAAATTTTTATTTACTTATTTAATATATTATAAGGAGATCCTGCTTTAAATAGCCCTCGTCATCTAACTGACTTAGCTAAAACAGAATTATAGTATATTGAGGAAATAATGAGAACCACCTATTTAGATAGAATAAATTCCACAGAACCTATTTCTCTTATTGTTTTCCCTTTAGATCACTCCCTGTCAGCAATAATGTGGCAGGAGAATAAAATCTTAGAGTGCCGTTTTTGCCTCATAAAACTCAAAAGAAATTATGTACTTATCTTGAAAAAAATTGCTCTCTTATATTTAAAGGTAGATTACGATTAAGACAACTTATTAGTAAAGACCCAGATATGATTATTGTGCCATTACTAAACAGATATAGGGATGTTGGAAAATAAATACTGATTGGCAAATAGCATTAGCTGATTTTTTGGAAACATAACTAATCAATTTCCAAATAATAAAAGGATACAATTTCTAAAAAGAATGTAATTTATTATACCTAAAATTGTTGTTAGTAACCATTTGGTTAAAACTGCAACCTTCTATACTGATGCTAACAAAACTGGCATGGCTGAATATATTGGACTTCTACAAAAAGTTGTACAGACACCATGCCAGTCAATACGAAAGGCTGAAGTTTCTGCTGTAATTATGTTATTACATGATATAGTAGAGTCACTCAATATTGTAACTAATTCTCAATATGTTAAACAAACTGTTAAATTAATTGAAACAGTATATATCCCTAACGATGATACTGAGTTACACAAATTGTTTCAAGAATTACAACAACTAATATGGCATTGTATTGAGCGAGTGTATATTACCCATATTAGGGCTCATACTAAATTGCCTAGACCAATAGCAGAAGCTAATGACCAAAGAGATCAGCTATTAATAGCTTCTGTAGATCTAGCAAAAAAAAAATTCATGAAGAAACTCATGTAAATAAGAAGGTAATAATAAAACAAATTAACATATCTAATAAAGAAGCTTCTGACATTATACACTCTTTTTTGAGAGAGGGTCAGAGAGATGAATACATAGGGACAGACAGACAGAAACGGAGAAGAGAAGCATCAATCATCAGTTTTTTGTTGCAACACCTTAGTTGTTCATTGATTGCTTTCTCATATGTGCCTTGACCACGAGCCTTTAGCAGACCAAGTAACCCCTTCCTTGAGGCAGTGACCTTGGGTCCAAGCTGGAGAGCTTTTGCTCAAGCCAGATGGGACCGCGCTCAAGCTGGCGACCTTGGGGTCTTGAACCTGGGTCTTCCTCATCCCAGTCCAATGCTCTATCCACTGTGCCACCACTGGGTCAGGCATACACTCTTGCACTCACTGCTCTTTTGTTAATGGGAGAACTCTAACCGCTGGAGTTAACCCTAGAGGAGACAAAACTAATCAGTTATGGCAAATAGATGTCACACATGTACCTAACTTTGGTAAACAATCTTATGTTCATTGTTCCATAGATACTTTCTCATCCTTCCGATAGGCTACTCCCTTGAATGGAGAAAAGGCTGATTGTGTTGTACATCTTCTTGAAGCATTTAACATCATAAGTATCCCTAAAACTATAAAAACAAACAATGGCCCTGCATATCTATCTGTTAAATTTAAACAATTTTTGCAAATATAGAATATTAAACATATTACTAGAATTCTCTATAACCCTCAAGGCCAAGCTATTATAGAAAGGAGAAACCATACCTTAAAAAAATGCTTATTAAACAAAAGGGGGGAGTTGATAAGGGTTTGAATAGAATACCAAGAGGGTTAGTGCATAAAACTGTTTTTCCTCTGAATTTTTTAAATGTTGCTGGAGATGAATTGACTGCAGCTAAGAGATTGTTTACCAAAGCTAGGTACATGTGTGACATCTATTTGCCATAACTGATTAGTTTTGTCTCCTCTGGGGGTTAACTCCAGTAAAGTAGAAAGGGGATATTTACAACAACTTATATACTATAAAAATAAAACAGATCAATGGAGTTTGGGTGTAGTTAAGTATTGGGGAAGAGAGTTTGCTTGCATCATTACAAGACAAGGAGAACAAATATGGATTCCTACAAGAAAAATCAAGATTATAAAATGAGATCCCAATTCACACCTTATGTCCCAATATCAGAGATGGAAGGTCTTCATCTGGGACCTCACAGTGTTCAAGTTCCTTTAATTAAAACCCAAAAAGCTCATTATTTCCACTTGGGGACAAATTTAAAAGCTGACAATGGAAGGAGAAAAGTTGGTGCACCAACAAGGACAAGAAAAGAATGCTGCAATGATGTTTGTGGTCATGTTGGCCCTATTAACATGTCCAGTAAGTACCACAGAAAATTATAGTTATTGGGCCTATCTACCCAATCCCCCTCTTAATCGCATCATTCACTGGGATGATAGCATGGTTCCTATTTCTGTAAATGATTCTAATTGGCTGCCTGGACCATATGACAATAGAGGACCTTTAATTTCAGCTGAGAAAGGAAGTAAAATATCTAGTTATACTGTAGGAGCTAAAGGGATTCCTATATGTATTGGGAAAGGAGATCACTGTTTAAAAATAGAGGCACAAGCTTGATTGTCCACAATGAAAGACAATAATAATGGAGAGGGATTTAAATGTTTATTTATCCTTCAAGGATATGGATTTAAAGAAAACTCAAGTTATAATAGTACTGAAAAGCCACCTGATTTACCCCCTTGTCAGACTACAATAGTAGATCATTTAAGTGAATGGGTTCACTAGGAAAATCATAGAGAAGAAACAGTCGGGGTTTGCTTAATACTTCCTATGGAAGAATCATTAGAGCCATGGTTCCGCCCGAACTAAGGGACAAGGCTCAGGTTTGAAGTGGCATAGAAAAAAACAACACTATCAGTACTCATGGAAATAATACTATCGTATGACATGGTGGAGGAATGTCTCCTCAAGCCTCTCATTTAGCATATGGTCCTCCTCAAATACACCTGTGGAAATTAGTCACAGCTTTAAAACATATGGCTGCTTGGAAAGGAAATATATAAAGAAATGTGTCTAATAACTACACTCAGTTAAACTTTACAAAAAATGAGACTCATTATGTCTCTGCATGTGTTCGGTTACTATATTTACTCATGATAAGACCTGCTATATGGAACCCATCAAATTATACTACTGCTTGTGATAATCGCTCTTTTTAAAAAACTTGTGTTAACTCTTGTTAATTTTAATAAAGTAGAGATTCTTAATACATTTTGAGAACCCGCACAGGAGTCTGGCTTCCTGTATAGATGCCTCAACCTTAGCAAGATTCTCCATCAATGATGTTGTTAAAGCATTTAATAAAAACCCTTAAAAGAACCAGAAGATTTATTGGACTTCTTGTCTCTATCATCATGGGACTTATTGCTATTACCGCTACTGCTGCCATGGCAGCAACGGCCTTGCATCAAAGCATACAAATTGTAGATTTTGTTCAAAAATGGCATGAAAATTCTAAGCAATTGTGGAACTCTCAAAGACAAATTGACACTGTATTAAATAGTAAAATTAATTATTTAAAACAAGCTGTTATAATGTTAGGTGATCAAATTGTTAGTCTGCAAAGGCAAATTAAATTGAGATGTGATTGGAATATTACTACTTTTTGTGTAACTCCTATTCCTTAGAATAATACTCATTTTCCATGGGAGAAAGTACATAAACATTTGTTAAACCATAGGAACATTACTGCAAAAATAATGGAATTACAAAAGCATATTGATGTAACTTATAAAAATCAATTGAGCATGACAAGGTGGTGGCGCAGTGGATAGAGTGCCGGACTGGGACGCGGAGGACCCAGGTTCGAGACCTTGAGCTTGCCAGCTTAAGCGCGGCTCATCTGATTTTAACAAGGCTCACCAGATTGAACCCAAGGTCGCTGGCTTGGGGGTTACTCGGTCTGCTATAGCCCCCTGTTCAAGGCACATGTGAGAAATCAATCAATGAGCAGCTAAGGAGCTACAAGGAGGAATTGATGTTTCTCATCTCTGTCCCTATCTGTCCCTCTCTCTGACTCTTTTTGTCTGACACACACACACACACACACACACACACGAAATGAATGGAAATTGTTAAATGGAGAAAAATTAATTGATTCTATTACTGAGGAAATTGCTAATCTAAATCCGTTAAAGAATTTTCAAATATTTAGTGGTATTTCTGGAAGCACTATACTTACCTTACTTATTGTTGTATTCTTGTTATATTTAGCCCGAAGAAAAGGAAATGACCGTCAAGATAGAATAGAAAGGAGTTCAGTTATATTCTCAGTTATGATACAAAAAGCTACTTATAAATAAAAAGGAGGGAAATGAAGTAATTTTAATTGTGCACTGACATAAACTCAGAGCAGAAGTTATTGGAGGGCATGAGAAGCTGAAGGAGTCTGAAAATAACAAGACATTGGCCTGTGTTGTTCTGCATGCAGACACACAGGAATCTTGGAGGCACACCTCAAGATACAGATGTCTTATTTATGATTAGGACTACCTAAAGTATTTGTCCTGTCCTTCACCTAGTGTTCTGGGAGAAATGGAGAAGTGCATAATTTAAAGATTACAGGTGATGTTTAGAAAAGAAAAATAACATAGACTGGTACACCCCCACTGTGTGTTAACCAATATACGCAGAGCGAACAATGTTCGAGACTGATTCCGCCTTACGAGTTTCAGTCCTCTGCTTTCTTTCATCTGTCTCTGATATTTTCTTTGCATCCACGTTAATAAGAAACAACAACCTTATACTATAAATGCCTGCTTTTGTTTCCAACTCACTGTGATGAGGAGCTCTTTGGAGGAAAAGAAGTGGGTTGTACCCACCCATGTGTTCTCATTGTATAGCACATTCTATGTGCTATGTGTTCCATAAATATTTTCTGAATGAAAATTTGAGTTTTTCCAACTACTCAGCTATGATATTTAATTTTGTGTGTCAACTTAATTAGGATATGGTGCACAAGTATTTGGTCATTTTTAGATGTAATTACATTTAAATCAATAGACTTTGAAGAAAGTTGATTACCCTTCATAATCAATTAATTAAAGTCCTAAGAAAAAAATAATGATGTCCCCCAGAGGAAAAAGAATTCTGTCTCTCTGGAGAACCCTGACAAAAACATCAATCATGAGGAAATAGAAGTGAAGACAGCAATTAGTTAGGCTGGTCCAGAGTTAGAGAATATCAAACCAGTTGAAACAACAAAAAAAGAGAGACCAAAAATTTGGGGTATGAGAGTGATTGAGATAATGGATTATAGAAGCTTAATCTGGCTGAGAAAGATAAAAGAAGGCTGATAGATGGTAAAAAGAAAATGGAAGGATGACAGGACTGGAACTCTCAATGAGACTGAAGAAACAGAGAGTGGCATCTGAGAATAAGATTTCAGAGGTGGTATAGGTTCTGTTTGTGCCATGGTCCAGCTGTGATCATAAAAATGGACAAGTGAAGAGTAAAGCAGAAACAACCTTGCATTAGTCAGGGTCTTCCAGAGAAACTGAATCAATAAAAGATATATGTAGAAGGTAAGAGACTTATTTTAAAAAATTGACTCAGGCAATAGTAGGGATTGGTGGGTCAGAACTGGAGACTCAAGGAAGAGTTGATGTTGTATTGTATTATATTATATATATATTATTTCAAACTTTTGCTATTTTAAGGAGTATTAAAATAAACATTTTTGTCTAAAATAGAATAAAATCTGAAGACAATACATTGTCTTTTCTAAAACATATATCTTTGGACTGTGAATCAATCAAATGAACATTGAAATTGCAATGCATGATCCCAGGTCTTAGGGAGAAGTGGAAGTCTGTGGGTCATGGGTGGAGAGAAAGCCTGTGGGTCATGAGCCTAAGTCTATAAAGCTTATTTTCTTTCTTCCATGTTCTTTTCCTTGACTTGCCATGATGTTTTTAATGTCATTGTGAGTGCAGAAAAATTAAAATTTCAAATTATTATCATGAACTTCACTGTTTATGTTATGCAATGCAAGTTATAAATGTACATAAGATCCTTTTACTCATATACAGAATTACAAAACTCACAGAATTTGTATTTAGTAACTGGCACATGCTTATGTATTTCATTCTTATTATAACAAAACTAACTCACCTGGTTTTTATTTAACATCTCAATGTATACATATTTCTACCAACACTCTTTCCCTTAGGCTTACTGATGAGTAAGGGAGAACTAAAAGAAAAAGGAACTATAGGTTGCCCAATCTCCCCTTCCCTTCCATGTCATCATTTTCAGAGTAAGTGGTTGGTTGATACAGTTTTAAAAGGTATGACAGGGTTCTTTGATCGTTTTTGTTTTTTAAAATGCCTTCTTTCCTGGAGGGAAAGGGGGAGGGCCTTGTGGAGAGGGGGAAAAGAAGATGTTGTGGGGAACACGGGGGAGGCGGGGATGCATTCAGGGGGACACTAGAATCTATGTAAACACAATAAATTAAAATTTAAAAAAATAAAATAAAATGCCTTCTTTCTGTACTTGATACACTTTCTAGTTGATCTAAAAAGTGTGGCCACTAGGGCTATACATGCCATCACTTATTCAGTCATAGACATAACACACTTACCTTGTACCTGCTTGAAGTCTCACTGAACTCCCACACATCATGAATGCACCAGAATTCTGTGCTCATGGGGCATCATAAGTGCAATACAAATGGGGCAGCAAGGGATGGTGCACACACATTGCATGTATCTCCTCTGCTCACGCGTGTGCTCCATTTGTCCCATTGGATTTCACTTATTAAATACAAGTTCAAGGACAGAATTATTATTAATTTCAAGATGACAACAGCAGAGAATTAAACCAAGTATGAGGCCCTTCTGGGTGTAGGCCCCTATGTGACTACCCAGGTAACATGCTCATGAACCATAGATGTCAGTGAGACAAAGTGGCTTTGTCAGATGACATGGTCCTCAAAAGAGTTGGTTTCTGAAAAACAAAGGAGACAGTGAAGTAGTGATGTGTTAATAAAGAATTTTGAGAATAGTGCTGGGAAATATAGTGAATTCTCTGTAGGATACGGAATTTAATACTTGTATAGACCTACTAAGTCAATCATAGGATCAAGGAACTTTGAATCCAGATAGAGGGTAGATCACCCTCATGATTGAGGTTGTCCAGAATGACATAAAACGTAGGCTAGGCAAAAGCACTATGATCTGGGTCTTTAGCATGTCAGAAGAAGACCTAATTGATTAAGATAAGTTGGTACTGTCCCAAAGGAGAAAGGGTTTTAGAAGAGAGTAGTGGACAATTTGGGGGGAAGAGCAACAACATGCTAGAAAAATTCTAACAAACTTCTCCCAACACCCTAAATGGGCACTAGTAAACAAACAGCTTAGTGCTCTCCAAAGAAAACCAAATTTTGTTTGTTTGTTTGTTTGTTTTTATAAAGATTCAGGCTATAAGAAGGTTTGTTTACTATAACCAGGCTTCCAGAGACATGTTGAAACGGGATTTGAATTCTGAATATAACAGACATTTGAAATTTTAAAATATTAGCATGAATTTTACTGTTCATTTAATTGAAGTTTGATTTCAACTTGAGACTAGCTGATCTCAAGTCCAGAAGGAAAATTTACTGTTAGAATGAATTGCTTTGGGACCAACTCAAACCAAGACTTGGTGATGCTCTGTTGAGACTCGCGTGGTTGTCAGCTGTAGTCTTACAGGTGCCTCCTATCCAGGGTCCTTGCTGTCATTCCCACTGCATACCCATCTATCAACTACTCTGCAACCAGTTATTATCTTTCTAAAATACAAACTCCAGTATCTTTGCATGACTCAGAAGACTCTCCTAATTCAGCCTCCCACCTTTCACACCAGGCTTAGTTACTACCACTGCCCAGTCAGCCCCCTTCTAAGACAGCAGAGGGTTGGCTTTCCCATGTCAACCTGCTTTCCATCTTATATTCTCCCTAAAATTTTCTTGTCTCTCTTCTCTGCCAGGTAAGAATCCACTAAATGTACTAGTAAATTTGCTCTTCTAAAAATAATTAAATTAGCCCTGATTTGTAGCATGTGCCAATTTCTATAGTATAAACTCTCCTACCATGGCTGATTTCAAGCTACCAACATAAGGTCACAAACAGAAAGTTGGGACGATATGGTCATAGTCTCCTCTTGGGAGCTAGGACAAACCGCTCCAACGCACTGTATCTGAGTGAGCCAATCAACTACCTAGATTTAAATTTTCTTTCAACAAATTTTAAGTATGTATGTGTATATATATATATATATATATATATATATATATATATATATATATATATATATATATATATATATAGTGTGTGTGTGTGTGTGTGTGTGTGACAGAGACAGAGAGAGAGACAGATAGGGACAGATAGAGATTAGAAGCATCAGTTCTTTGTTGTGGCACCTTAGTTGTTCATTGGTTGCTTTCTCATATGTGCCTTGACCCGGGGACAACAGCAGACTGAGTGACCCCTTGCTCGAGCCAGAGACCTTAGGTTCAAGCTGGCAAGCCTTGCTCAAACCAGATGAGCACGTGCTCAAGCTGGCGACCTTGGGGTCTCAAACCTGAGTCCTCTGCTTCCCAGTCGGATGCTCTACCCACTGCGCCACCGCCTGGTCAGGCAACAAATTGTATATATCTGAAGCTTATCATTACGTAAAATAAATACCCACGCTAAATCCATTTATTAAAAAAAAGCACACTGGAAAGATATACCCTAAACTATTAACTAATATTTGTTCTAGGTAGCAGAAGCATGGGGGATTTACTCTTCTTCCTCTTACTGTCCTACAGTGAGTTGAATAGTGCCTTCCCAAAATTCATGCCTACTCAAAACTTTAGAATGTGACCTTGTTTGGAAAAAGGATGTTTACAGAAGTAATTAAAGATCTTGAGATGAAATCACCTTGGATTTAGGATGTTGCTTTCTGGCTCCATTTTTCCTCTACTGCCTGCCCAAATCCACTGTGAACCTGCCTGGTCAGAAAAATCCAATGACTTGTATCCTTATAAAAAGAGAAGACAGAAACAGAGTGCAAGGTGATTTGGAGACAGACGCAGAGATCAAAGTGATGCACCTACAAGCCGAGGAATGCCTAGGATTGCCAGCAACCAGGAAGCCAGGAGAAGCTAAAAGACGGCACCAGATGGTTTTTCCTCAGATACCCCATAAGACTCTAAGCCTGACAACACCTTGATTTTGGACTTCTGGCTTCCTGAACTACGAGAGGATAAATTTCTTTTGCTGTAGGCCAGTTTGTGGTTATTTGTTACAGCAGCTCTGGGACTTAGTAATTGCATATTTCACATATTTAAATATAGTGTGTCTGTAAAGTCATGGTGCACTTGCTTTCCTGTGACCAGTCAAAAGTGCACCATGACTTTACGGACACACTGTATACATATGTATTACTATATTTTAACCTAAATAAAAATTTTATGGCTTTTCTCTTATCTATCTGTTAAATATTATATCCTTACTTGTCATCTGAATCTCACATCCTGTTCCCCTCACCCCAGTACTTACTCTTACTTTTCTCTAGCAGCAGACTATCTTTCAGTTCCACTAGTATGCCATGTCTACATACTCTGTCCCACAGAGCTGGCCTCATGAGTGCATGACTAGTGCTGTCACTCTGTGATTGCTGTCTTGACATTCTTAATAATTGTGTCTTTGAAACTGTAAGTGAAGTCCAGTGGGATAATGGGACACGCACTGGGAACTTGGAGCCTCGGCTCATGTGTGGACCCACTCCCACCACTTCCCTGGGATGAATTCTTGGCCAGCTGCTTCTTGACCCAGGAGTCCAATATCCCCCTTCCTGCTTCATGACAGCTGCTGCCCTCTGCCTGGGCAAAAACTGGATTTTTCCTCCATTTCCCTCCAGCCCCAGGCAGGGCCTGCTTGAGTGGGGAGGGTCATGGTTGGGCATGATCCCTGAAGGATGCCATGGCAGTCATCTTTGCTCTGGGTTGGCCATGCCCTGGTAATGGTATGATGCTGGCAGCCAAGGCCAGGCAAGTTCACATTGGATTCGGGGAGACAGTAGAGGAAAAATGGAGCCAGAAAGCATTGGGCCATTTATGTTTGATAGTCTCTCAGCAGTGGATGAGCAAATAGGCAGGGAAAACCACTTCCCTGGCAAACAAACAGCAAAAGTAGACCCACACAGTGATGGGCAGGCAATCCACCATCTGCAATCGCCCCCATCCACCATCTGTGCAAGCACCCATAGCCTTACATAGACTATCCACACTTGCCACTGCCACGTGCTCATGCACTAATCAAGCAACGTGTTTGCAACTGGTAAAACAGCAAGCAAGCCTAACACAGCTGTTTCTCCCACAGATGGTCTTTGGCAAGTGAATCAGTGGAGGCCTCTCACACACCCCAGTCCAGGTTCCAAGCATGTCCATGCACAGAGATTGCAATCTCTTGGGGTTACTCATCAGACATGAATTGGGGCAGCAGGCCCATGGGAAAGAGAAATTGATTTCTTAGCTCCTTAACCAAGCCTCACATTTTCACTCTGCACCAGGCCCCACAAATCATTTAGCCAACCCTCCTGTTCCCTCTACCTGGGATGCCTTTACCTCTTCTCCCCTGTTTAGCACAAAATAATAGTAACAATATAGTAGTTATTATTTTTGAGCTCTTTACTATGTGCTAAGCACTTTGGACTATAAGGAAGACAAGGCACACAAGGATAGCTGTCATTCCAGGTCGCTTGGGTGTAGAGTAAGTGCAGGCAAAGCAGAGGTGGCTTCCAGATGAGGGATCTCAGAGTCAGAGGTAACAAATCTGGACCTGAGGAACTCAGAGCAATTCAATGCGCCGTTGGCCTCCTTGTTCCGTGAGGTCCAGGTGGAAGGCTCTGTCCCTGGATAATGAGAACAAGCAGGGACAGCCACAGAGAACTAGCAGGGAACACATTGTAACACCTCAGAACCAGATGGCCCAATGCCTTCTGAGAACCCTTTTTGGGGGTATTTCCAGATCTTTTTGATCCAAAAGGAGAAGCAGCTAGATTTGCAAGCAATGTAAAATCTGTGCATCACAGCCACTACTCTGCCTGTAAATAAAATCCCAACTAATCATTCAGAGGCACGTCTTCACCTTACTGCCATTATGTCAGAGAGGAGGAATTCTGTAAGGTTTGAAGAACCAACCAGGGACCACACACAAGAGAGAGGGCTAATAGATAATTGAGGCCACTGGCTCCTTTTGCTAGCTCACTGGGGGCAGAGAGCATTGTCCCAACTTGGGAACAGTTTAAATCAGTGATTTTCAGGCTTCAACGTGCAACAGAATTACCTGGTGGGTTTATTAAAATAGAGCTGGGCTCTACCCCAGATTTTCTAATGCAATACTGGGATGGGGCCCCAAATTTTGCTTTTCTGACAAGTTCCCAGGTGAGGTCAATGCTACTGGTCTGGGCAACACACTTTGAGAGCCCAGACTATAAACCCAGAGTAGAGTGGTTTAACAGGCCTTGATAAAAGGACTCCACAAACAACACTTCATGTGGCTGTCATTCAGCTCCTGACCTGCCTACCACTTCTACACATACCCCACCTTCCAGCCACACCTGACTTCTATGGTTCCCCACTACATCACATGTCCATGACTTTGCTATTCTATAATGCAGAACTTTATAAAAAATAAAATAAGAATCAATTCTAATTCTGCTGCCCAGAGATTCTGCCATTGACATTTGGATGTGCCTGGTAAGAAAGAATTGAGTAGGTTGCCTGCAAGTCACTTTGGAGCAGAGCTTGCAAATAAACCTCTCAAGTGGCAGCTTTTAAATGTGCAAATGGAAGGCAGCAGCATCCTTGCCTCAGGAAAACATACTCTTGTGTACAAGAATTGCCCTCATAATGGAAGTTTCCCAATTTTGGGAATAGTAACTTGCTTTTGTGTAGCATTTTACAAAACACTTTGGCATATGTTGTCATATTTGGGTAAAGTGTTTGTTGAATGAGGGCTGAGGACCTGCTCCAGTTGTAATAAACAGAACCGAGATTGGAATCTTGGTCTCCCACCTCAAGGCTCTGCTCTGCCCACGTGATGAGGTTTGCCTCGTTGTTACCACAGCACGGTTGACCACTTCCTGAGGTGGACTCTTGACAATTGCAGTCATACTGTTCACTGCTTCTAGAAGCTTTCCCTCTTATAGAGGTGTACCTGACCTCACTCTGTCCCCACTGTCCCCTGCCAAATACCCTGAGGCAGAAACTGCAGGGAGTTCAAAATCCTGACCCCCAAGTCATTTTCTCCTGCTCACCTCTGTCCCCAGTTGCCAGTCCCTGTCAACCCACTGCCCCAACTTCCTCCTCACTTTGAGAGTTAGTCACAAAGGAAATATTCAGAATGAGGCTCTTATTGGCAAAGGGTAGTGGGATATTGTGGGGGCCATCTGGCCCAGAAGAACCTGGAGCTGGAGGCCCAGAAACCATCTACTTACTCACTGGGTGATCTAGGGAAAGAAACCTGTTTCTTTATCTGTAGAATGTGAATGGTAATAAGGGCATAACATTGAGGAAGTGAGCAATAGATTTAAGCAACTCTCAAGATTACAACAGCCGATGAAAACAATGGCAAGGTCCCACAAGTCCAAGAAGAGATGAGCTTATGAGGTGGGAGAGGGTTTGGAGTCATAAGGGAAAAATGGCCAAGGAGAGAGTTGGAGCCAAAGATAATGATTATCAACAATTTCGACAAAAGTGTACAACCGTGTAAGGACCACCACAATTATATAGAACAGTTCAATCAACTTTCTCCGCCCCCCAAAATTTACCCAGGCTCCTTTGTAATCAATCCCATCACCTACTCGTAACTCCTGTCAAACATCCGTCTATTTATGTCCCTTCAATTTTGCCTTTCCAAAAACATTATATAAATAAAGGGAATATGCAGTACGTAATCTTCAGTTTCTAGTTTCTTTTGCTTGACATATACTCTTGAGACTCATCCATGTTGGTGTGGTATTGACAGTTCACTTCTCTTTTACTGCTAGGGGGTATCCCGTGGGGGGGGGGCATAGTTTGTGCATCCTTTCACCAGCTGAGAGACATTAGGTTGACTCTAGTTTGAGATATTATGAATAAAGCTGCTATAAACATTCATATATATATAGGTCAATAAAAAGTTTTTATTTTTCTTGGTTTAATACTGAAGAGTAGAATTGCTAAGTTATATGATAAGAGTGTATTGAAACCTTATAAGAATCCTCCAAACTGTCTTCCAAATGGCTGTATCATTTTGGATTCTCACAAGAAATGGATGAGACTTCTATTGTTCTGCATTTCTGTCAACACGTGGTACTGTTATTTTTTATGTAAGCTCTATGAGGGCCAGAGTTCTTGGTCTATTTCAGAGGTAGTCAACCTGGTCCCTACTGCCCACTAGTGGGCATTCCAGCTTTCATGGTGGGTGGTAGCGGAGCAACTAAAGTATAAATAAAAAGATAGACTTAACTATAGTAAGTTGTTTTATAAAGATTTATTCTGCAAAACTTAGCGAAAATCCGACATAAAGTACTTGGTAAGTAATTATTATTATATGCTTTAACTTGCTGTAACTCTGCTTTATAAATTTTAGAAAGTAAAGTTACTTCTCTATTTTATAAATCACCATTACTGTGGAACCGGTGGGTGGTTAGAAAATTTTACTACTAACAGAGACAAAAGTGGGCGGTAGGTATAAAAGGTTGACTGCCCCTAGTATTTTGTTTACAGTTGCTCCCATAGTGCTAAAACAATGTCTAATCCAATAAACATTTGCTAACTACATGAATAAATAATGCAGTAATTGTAGTTTAGCATCTGATTCATTCCCCAACTGTGTTTTTCTTTTATTCAGCTACAGCAACTGCTTAAGAATCACAGGGTTGGAGAGATGGCCCTCCATTTCCATGTACCCCATGCTCTGTTTAAGAAGCACTCACACTTGAAACAGACATCAGAATCATTAGAGGGTGGGTGAAAACAGATTTCTGAGCCCCACCCCCAAAGTTTCTGATTCATTGGGTCTGAGCAGGGCCTGGGGTTCTGCATTTCTAACAACCTCCCACGTGGTGCAGCTGCTGCCAACACAGGACCTTGCTGTAAGTAGCAAGAGTCTAGATCAGGAAGCTGGATAATCTAAAAAGCCAGGTTTCTAAATCTCCCGGCACAGGGACTACCTGCATTTAATCTATTTCCAGTTCAGGTAGCCTTTCATCTATCTCCTGGCAGAATCAATTTCACCCTGACCCCCCCTTAGATTCTCTACTTGAACTTTCCCTGACATGCCCTGGGCAGACCTGGAGGGCATCAGGTGGCAATGGTCAGGTTGTCAGGCCTGCTTTCATGCAGGCTGAACTGGTTCCCAGACTCTCTGAGCGCTGACTCTCAGCCACTGTCACCAGCCTCTTTGACAGCCTCAGCTACACTTCTAATTCATTGTTTCTCCCATCCTTCTTTTCTTCCATTCTTCCCCTGCCCACTGCTTTTTAATCACCGGAGTTAGGCCTTCATTACTTACATGGGTTTGCTCAACATGCTCTTTGTTGTTGGTTTTTTTAATTGACTTATCAGGGTAATATTGGTTAATAAAATTATATAAGTTTCAGATGTGCAATTCTATAATGCATCACCTGTATATTGCATTGTGTGTTCACTACCCCACCAACAGGCTTTTTGGTCCCATGGTGAGTTCAAGTCCAAAAAGCATGTACAAGATTCACTAGTCTCAAACAGCAGCAGTGGGCTCCACCCAAGCCCCACTAAAGAACCAGAAGGCTGACGAACCACACAATGGGAGAACATATTCGACAGCACATCTGATAAGGGGTTAATAACTAAAATTTATAAAGAACTTATAAAATTCAACACCAGGAAGACAAACAACCCAATCAAAAATTGGGCAAAAGAAATGAATAGAAATTTCTCCAAAGAGGACATACAAATGGCCAATAGGCATATGAAAAAATGTTCAACATCACTAATCATTAGAGAAATGCAAATTAAAACCACAATGAGATATCACCTCACACCAGTCAGAATGGCACTCATCAGCAAAACAACACAGAATAAGTGCTGGCGAGGTTGTGGAGAAAAGGGAACCCTTCTGCACTGCTGGTGGGAATGCAGACTGGTGCAGCCACTGTGGAAAACAGTTTGGAGATTCCTCAGAAAATTAAAAATCGAACTGCCTTTTGACCCAGCTATCCCACTTTTAGGAATATACCCTAAGAACACCATAACACTGTTCGAAAAGAAGAAATGCACCCCCATGTTTGTGGCAGCATTGTTCACAATAGCGAAGATCTGGAACCAGCCCAAGTGTCCGTCAGAAGACGAGTGGATTAAAAAGCTTTGGTATATATATACTATGGAAAACTACTCAGCCATAAGAAACGATGACATCGAATCATTTATAACAAAATGGATGTACCTTGATAACATTATACGGAGTGAAATAAGTAAATCAGAAAAAAAGAAAAACTGAGAACAGCATGATTTCATACATAGGTGGGACATAAAAGTGATAATATGAGACATGGACAAGAGAGTGGTGGTTATGGGATGGGGGGAGGGAGGGAAGAGTGGGATAGGGAGGAGGGGAGGGACACAGGGAAAACCAGATAGAAGGTGACAGAGGACAATTTGACTTTTGGTGACGGGTATGCAACATAATTGAACGATAAGATAACCTGGAGATGTTTTCATTGTACATATGTACCCTGATTTATTGGTGTCACCCCATAATATATATATATATATAGAACCAGAAGGCTGGAGAAAGGCTAGTGGGAAGCATCTTCCCATTGCCCAGCATGAGCAGAGTCTTGAAGGTTCTGCAGCAGAAGCAGGGAGTGGGTGGAAGCACACCTAAGGAGAGCACTGGAATAGAGTCTATGATGAGGACCGGTGGTATAAGAATATTATAAAAGCAGAAAGAGGGTCAGATGGGGCAGAGGATTAGAATGCAAAAGACTGGGAGTCTAGATCTCTAAAGCTTGCCAGTTACAAATGACCTCTGAGGGATACCAAATTTTCATTACCAAGACTAGTAGAAGAGACAGTATTATCTATTTCCAATCCATTCTGGCATCTTTCTTATCTTGACCTCTTCAACTGCTTAGCTCTCTCTGGGATTTCTGCACAGCTGACACACCCAGGATTCAGGTCTTATAACAGAATACACAGTGGCTGCCCTTTGGCATTTGTGGTTTGGAGAGTGTACCTTTAATTCTGTGTAGTCTCATTTTCTATTAGAGGTCTGTATTTTCAGGTCAAGTGTAAACTTGTTGAAGGCAGGACCACCTACAACATGAGCTAAATTTTAAGCCTAATCTCTTTATTTTGTTTAATCTTTATAACATCAAATAAATCACTGAATGAGATTTGAGCTCTGAAATCTTAATGTTAACATAGAATAAAATAATTAAAGTGTTTATAGATGATCTGTTAATACTCCAAAAAAATAAAGTCAAAGGAATATATAAACAAGAATAGCAAAAATTGATGTTTGTTGAAGCTGGGTCCTGGATTCAAAGAAGATTCATTGTTCAATTTTCTCTACTTTAAAAAAAAAAATTGACTGATTGATTGATTTCAGAGAAAGAGAGGAAGTGGGAGGGAGAGAGAAACATTCATCTGTTTCTTGACCAGGGATCGAACCAGCAAGATCAGGTTAGATTCAGGCTGGGGCTGTATCACTTTGGGACTATGCTCTAAGCAACCAACCTATCTGGCCATGACCAATTCTTTCTACTTTTTAAATGTGTTTTTCAATTTCTATAATAAAAAGTTTAATATGAAAACAGCCAGAATAGAATAAATCCTGCAAAAACTCTTTGGAATTCTCCACCCATCTCTTTTTAGAGGTTAAAGGGGAATTATTTAAATGTCCCATGTCCACATATAGATTTGCCTTTTATGGCATCCTTTAATTCAGCCCAGTGTTCCTCACCACCACCAGGGGAGGAAAGGAAACTATCCATAACATAGAATTTCTCATTTTTAACCATTGTCAAGGGTACGATTCAGTGGCATTCAACATTTGCAGGGTTGTGCTACCATCATTAGTAGTTTTTTTTTTTTTTGTTTTTTTTTTAGTGGCTCTTAAATGTTAAGTGTTGGTGTGAAAAAGAATTCCTAAACAGAGCAACATATGCACATCATGGACTTGGGATTTCATGGGCAAATGCAGGCCGCTGAAGAAAATTATGACAATAGGGATGTTTTACTTTAAGAGATGACACCATTCCCACCCTATTCACCACCACCACCGGAGACTCCACTCCTCCCTGAGTGTCTAGTTCTGAGTGGGGGCCTTGAACTCACCCCCAACTTTTCACAATTAGAAAAGGGAGGTCCTGAAGTGGACACTGCATTATTCACTTTGCCTGCTAGGCTCTGCCTTCCCTGGGCCTGGGCTTGTCTCCTCTTCCCCACCACTCTCCACAAGCCTGGACTCAGCCCACACCGCTGCTAAAATACCAGCCTCCCTATCCATGCACAAGAAGTCCTAGCTTCACAGAGCACATGCTTTTTACCTCACTTGGTGACTGTCTGGCTTCGGATCCAGGTTAGATCTGAGCCAAGCATGACTTACAGACTTGTTGGCCCATCAGAACCAGTAGGAAAAAGTACCCACTCCTGGGCTTACCTCAGATCCACTGAAGCCAAATCGCCAGAGGTAGAAGAACTTTGAAAAGCCAAAGTGGTGGAGTTTGGTGAGCTAGGGACAAAATGGGGCAAGATCAGGTTAGATTCAGGCTGGGGCTGGATCACTCAGGGTCTTGAAGTCCATGTAGTGAATCTGGATTGTATTCTGGTCTAATTTCCTCTTCAATAAACTAGGAGGCAGGGAGATATTCTACCCTACCTGCTTGCATAGCTTTCAACAAAGCTTCTCTGTTATTGCCAGTTGTAACAATAATAATAGTAATAGTGGCAATAATAACAACAAAGATGCCTGACCAGGCAGTGGTACAGTGGAGAGAGTGTCGAACTGGGATGCAGAGGACCCAGGTTCGAAACTTTGAGGTTGCCGGCTTGAGCACAGGCTCATCTGGCTTAAGTATGGGCTCATCAGCTTGAGCATGGGGTCATAGACATGACCCTGTGGTTGAGCCCAAAGGTTGATGACTTGAAGCCCAAGGTCACTGGCTTGAGCAACAGGTCACTTGCTCTGCTGTAGCCCCCCAGTAAAGGCACATATGAGAAAGCAATCAATGAACAGCTAAGGTGCCACAATGAAGAATTGATGTTTCTCATCTCTCTCCCTTCCTATCTGTCTGTCCCTATCAGTCCCTCTCTCTGTCTCTCTGTCTCTGTCACAAAGAGTAAATATATAACAACAAAGATAACTAATGTTTATTATTTATTTTGTTTCAGCCGTTAAACTAAGTGCATTCTTCATCACACTGTAGGGCATACACTTAGAAATGGATTTAGTTTTCAGCCTTTCTTTGATCACATCTTTGCCTCTAAGACCAAAATCAGAAAATAAGAAAGGTCAGGGCTCTGAGCAGTATTCATGTATTTAGAGCCTGTGACTTACAGCCACCTCCAGGGTGGGGGTTGGTAGAGATGATCTGGCAGATCAGATACTAGTTTCAAGCAAGTTTATTCTGTCTGGCATGTTTTAGTCCCAATACCATAGACGTTATTTTATTTACTTTAAATGTATTGACATGGAACCATGTTGGATGTGTAGCTAAATACCCTCCTGCTACTAGAATTGAAGGGAACAACATACTGAAAGCAGCCTTTCAGGTCTATGCCACTGACAAAGTGCTATCATCTTTTACCAAGAAAGGTCTTCACAGATCTACCCAATTCCTAATTGACAGGAAGCATGACCCAAGACCAACCACTCGAGAATCAACATAGTCATTAATGGCATTAGCCCTGCAACATTTAGTTGGCTCATTTTCAGCAATTTTATTTGGTAAGTTTTGTCATTTGGATAGTCAATATTTCTCAACCTGGAGCGATTTTGTCCCCCAGGAGACACTTGACAATGTCCAGAAACATTTTTTATTGTCACAACTGGAGGAGTGGGCAGGGTGGGCAGAGGACGCTCAGGCATCTAGTATATAAAAGCTGGATGGGGAAGCTACTTTCGCCATGTAATGCACTGGAAAGTCCACACGACAAAAAGTTGTCTGGCTCAAAACATGAAGAGAGCCAAGGTTAAGAATTCCTGAGCCATCTGGAAATACTTTTTTAAGATGATTATATTTCTGAAAAGTTCAACAGGAGGTTATATTGCTTAATACTATAAGTTCACTGGGTTCTTTGTTGATGGTTTTGTTTTGTTTTTCTTTGGCCATGTTGGGAAATTGGTCACAACTCTTTGAAGTTTTTCCAGAAAGTATGTTACAATGATGTTTTAGAACAAAGAATATTGAAGCTTTCACCTGCACGTTGGAGCTTGTACTGGACACACCCAGAGTGGTTTTCAGAGCAACATCTTAGCTCTCTATGTATACTGATTAGTAGCTTTACCTTTCAAAAAAGAAAGTCCTCTCTATACTCAGTTGAGTTCAAGAGCCATCCTTTCTCAGCATCACTATCTATGCTCAAGTTCTTTCCCAAGAACATCACTGTAGCAGGGCAGCGGGCAGCCCAACACAAGCTAGCATTTCCTTCACAGGGGCGCATCATTATCAGACAGTGGCCAGTTCCTGTCTTCCTCAGCACACTTCCCACCCATGCCTTTGTATCTAAATGTATCTGATTGTGTGTATCAATTCTGGGCTGATCTGGTTGAAAACCAGGCGCACCCTCACCTTATCTTTTCACATCTGCTAACAGGGAGTAGAGCCAGAAGGAGGATGGAGCCCAGGTCCCTGAGTCACCCTCTGGAGGAGAGCCACCCAACTGTTCAGGACAACTGCTTGGACATTACATGAACAGAGAACTATACTTACGGTAAGTCACTGAGATTTTGAGGTTTGTCTGTTATAGTAGTTAATGTTACCCATCCTAACTTCAAACACTTCACCTCCCAATTTCTTAGCCAATTACAAAAATCACTGTTTATAGAGGATCATCTAAAGCTAAGGTCAGCAAATCTTGGCACACGGACAAACCCAGACTGCTACCTGTTTCTGTACAGCTACAGTCCACAAGCTAAGAATGGTTTTTACACCTTTAAGAGGCTCTAAAAGATAATAATATTTTGTGACACATAAAAATTATGAGAAATTTAAATTTTAGTGTTCCTAATAAAGTTTTATTGAACCCCAGACACACTCCTTTGTTTACAGAGTTTCTGTGGCTGCTTTTACCCTATGATGACAGTATTGATTAGTTGTAAGAGATGGCCCTAAGATCTGAAATATTTACCATCTGGCCCTTGACAGAAAATGTTTGTTAACCCCTGGCTTGAAAGATATGCATATCACCCATTCATCTAGATATAATGTTTAGAAGTTGTCTCCAGGCCACAGCCAATTGGCTCAGTGGTAGAGCATCAGCCCAGAGTGTGGATGTCCCAGATTTCAATTCCCAGTCAGAGCTTTCTTCCCCTCCCACCGGTATGGCTTGGTTGGAGCAAGTTGGCCCTGGGCACTGAGGATGGCTCGGTGGCCTTGCCTCAGGTGCTAAAATAGCTCGATTGCTGAGCAATGGAACAATGGCCTTAGATGGGAAGAGCATCACCCATACGGGTGTTACTGGTAGATGCTGGTTGGGGCACATCCAGGAGCTTGTCTCTCTGCCTCCCCGCTTCTCACTTAATTTAAAAAAAAGAAATAGTCTTCTGTCCCTTTTCTGGCAGGAGAGTATGTATAGAATGGGGCTCTGCTCAGTCTACTTTGCTTTAACCCTTATAGGAGGACAGCTCTCATTGAATAGTTCCAAGGCACTATTTCAGGGTTATTTTTGAGGACTCCAGAAAATATTTCTCTTAAGTCTCAGGACCAGGATAATTCATGCCACTCCTTTGTAACAATCATTATCACAAAATATTTGCTTGGGATCCAAGGATTTTCTAAGCAAATTTATAGCCCTCATCTTCAATGAACAGGCTCTTAGATGAATTTCTTGAACACTAACATTACCCTGGAATTATTTTATTGTCCTACACTTTTATCTTTACCTCCATACTTCCTTTAAAAAATTGACTCAGTGGCAAATATTTCTCCAAGCTGCTTCAGAAATCCTTTTTAAAATGAAGCAAAATGAAAATTAATAAAAATATAAACAGGCCTCATCTGTGGTGGCACAGTGGATAAAGCGTCGACCTGGAACGCTGAGGTCGCTGGTTCAAAACCCTGCACTTGTCTGGTGAAGGCACATATGGGAGTTGATGCTTCCTGCTCCCCCCCCCTTTCTCTCCCTCTCTCTCTCTCTCTCTCTCTCTCTCTCCCCCCTCTATAAAATGAATAAATTTAAAAGGTTAAAAAAAACTCTTAAAAAATAAATAAAATAAACAAAAGAACCTAATTTGTCTATGTTGGCAGCTATGTCTCACAAAACCCCTTTGACCATACGACTGTGGGTCTCAGAGGGGAAGTTGGATGCAATGTGGGGGCAGTAGCAGCAGCCATTGGGCTCTAACGGCCTCATAAGTGAGAGTGGTGATAGACACTTGCAGAGGTACAAGCAGCTTCCCCTCATGACTAGCTCCTCTCCTAGGTCTTTCCCAATTGCCAGTCCTGTGGGCCAGTAGTGAGCCCAGGTCTTACTACCAGACACTGTGCTTCAGACCTGCAGAGGCACAAGCCACACTAAACTCTCCAATTTCCACAGACTTCTACACGGGCCCCTTTGCAGGGAAATTCTACCTACAGGACGCGCCCATCCTCCCGACTTCCCTTCATGTTTCAGCTCAATTACAAGCACACCAGGGCTGGTTAATGACTCCCCTGTGATCCTTCAGATCCCCTTCTCAGGCCTGTGCTCACCCAGAAGCTTCCACAATCATGTAAGGTATAATTTCTCTAAATTCCTTATTCCACAATACTCAGTGATTCAACTTCCATGATTGAACCTGGACCAATACAAATAATGTAACATTTTATTATAAGTAAGATTGATAGTGAAGAACACTTCCCTCTCCTAACTCCTAACTTCTGTTATTGGTCACATCTGATCTTCTCATTAAATAAAGATGTCCTCATTTCTAGATCTCAACTTAGAAAAGAATCATTTCTACTTCTGCAAATTTCCATCCAATGCTGTAAAAATGTCTCAAGTCTCGGGCCCGGATGAAGGTGCAGGCTGCATTAGATGTGGATAGACTCAGCACCACTTGAAGTTACCTCCTTCCCATCACTCTCACAAGAGAGTTGGTATGGCCATTTCCCAAACATTTCCTCTCTAGGAAACAGAAGGTAGCATTTTCTCTGGCTGCTTAAAACCAAGAACAACCCTCCCTGCTCATGCAATTTTCCTAAATCTTATCTCAGAAAGTTTATATTTTCTATCTTGTTTAATGGCCTCTTTAGTCATCAAATTCCCCGCTGAGAAAAATAGCACCTGACTTGGAACACTGGTGACACTGATTGCTTTCTTTCTTTTTTTTTTTTTTTATACAGGGACAGAGAAAGAGTCAGAGAGAGGAATAGATAGGGACAGACAGACAGGAACAAAGAGAGATGAGAAGCACCAATCATCAGTTTTTTGTTGTGACACCTTAGTTGTTCATTGATTGCTTTCTCACATGTGCCTTGACCGCGGGCCTTCAGCAGACCGAGCAACCCCTTGCTGGAGCCAGCTACCGAGGATCCTAGCTGATGAGCTTTTGCTCAAGCCAGATGGGTCCGCGCTCAAGCTGGTGAGCTCAGGGTCTCGAACCTGGGTCTTCCGCATCCCAGTCCGACACTCTATCCACTGCACCACCACCTGGTCAGGCTGATTGCTTTCTTGACGCATGTTGAAAGATATTGAAATTTAGTCATTAATGATTTATTTGGGGGCTATTCCCAGTCATAAATGCTTCTTCTGCATTTAGAGTCTCTTAAAAATGCAAATGCTTCTCAAAGACACAGTAATAACAGCAAACCACTACATAGCTCTGACTATGTGCCAGAGATTATTTTGTGCACATCACAGATATTAATTCATCTAGACCTCTCATCAATGCTTAGAGGGAGCTACTTTTGCTATCGTTCCTTTTTTCAGATGCATAAACCAAGGCATAGAGTGGTTAAATAACCGGCACAGGGTCTCCCAGCTAGTCAGTTTCAGGATACGAACCCCAACATCTGGTTTAGAATCTGTGTTTTAAACCAACATACTTTACCATATCTCTGCAGAGATAAATGATTTGGGCTTGGTTTTATTCACTCATTTATTTAGTCAATTAATATTTATTGAGCATTTACTATGTTCTGGATAGTTTGCTAAGCCCTATGGATGTGGTGAATATGTCCCCACTGTCCCTACCACTATGAATGTGGTTCCTAGACTCATTTTCATTCTCATATCTACTAACATTTATATTGTCTGGGATTTCCAGTATACAGTATGCTTTGAAAAACAATAATGTGCAAGTAATGATAACTAGTATTTTTCTATGTATAAGATGCACCCTTTTTTGAAAAATTTGGGATCTATAAACTAGGTGTGTCTTATATAGTGGTTGTAGATTTTTTTACTTGTACTTCCTGCTTTTTCACACTTGTCTTTGCACTCATTGTTTCTCACTTGTTACCAGTATATTATAGTAGGTTACGTTTTGCCACATTCTGCCCAGAAATGGCTCAGAAAAGTTTTTTGTACAGTGCTGAATTCAAGTTAAAAGTGATCCAGTTTGCAAAAGTGAATTGAAATCATGCTGCTGAATGTAAGTTTGGTCCTCCTCCAACTGAGAAATCAATCTGAGACTGGCTACGGAAAGAAGAAACCCTACTGAAAATGCTACGGCAAAAGGCCATGAGAGGCAAGTCAGAAAAATGGCCTATTTAGAGAGGGAATTAAAGATATTGATTGAAGAGCAAAGGGCAATTGGAATTCCTGTGTCCACAAAGATGGTTCAGCATGAGGCAAGAAGAATTACTGATTTCACCTGACCAGGCGGTTGCGCAGTGGTTAGAGCACTGGACTGGGATGCAGAGAACCCAGGTTCGAGACCACGAGGTCGCCAGCTTGAGCGCGGGCCCATCTGGCTTGAGCAAAAGCTCGCTGGCTTGGACCCAAGGTTGCTGGCTCGAGCAAGGGGTTATTCGGTCTGCTGAAGGCCCGCAGTCAAGGCACATATGAGAAAGCAATCAATGAACAACTAAGGTATCACAACAAAAAACTGACGATTGATGCTTCTCATCTCTCTTTGTTCCTGTCTGTTTGTCCCTATCTATCCCTCTCTCTGACTCTCTCTCTCTGTCCCTGTAAAAAAAAAAAAAAAAGAATTACTAATATCAAAAGAAGACACAATTGGTGCTTCAGGTTCATGAAACGGAATGGACTCAGCATGCGTATGTGCACCAGACTTGCCCAAAAGATTCCTGAAAGCTATGATCAGAGGTCTTTGAATTTCATCATTTTGTCATTCAATGTCGGAAGACACATCAGTTTGAGTTGGGACAGATTGCAAATATGGACGAAGTCCCTCTTCAATTTGATTTCCCAAGTAACAGAACTATTGATAAGAAGGGGGTAAAAACTGTAACTGAAGACAAGTGGACATGAAAAGAGCCGTTATACAGTTGTTCTAGCTTGTTGTGCAGATGGAACCAAGCTGCCTCCTATGCTGATTTTCAAATGCAAAACAATGCCAAAAGAAGACATTTCTCAAGGAGTGATTGTCCACATTCATGACAAGGGTTGGATGGATGATAGGATGAAGATCTGGTTTGAAAAGATTTGGAGGAGACCAGGTGGGATCTTATGCAAATCTGCCCTATTGGTGCTTGATCAGTTCAGGGCACACATAACAAAAAAACACAAAGAAGATCACTGCAGAGTAAAAACTAAAACTTGCCATCATACCTGGAGGCTTGACATCCCAGCTCCAAGCACTTGATATCAGCATTAACAAACCCTTCAAAGCTGTAATGAGAGATGAATGGAACCAATGGATGAAGTCTTCTGGGAACAATTTGACACCAGCAGGAAGAGTGGAGAAACCAACTATAGGAGAAGCTTGTACCTGGGTGAAAAGATCCTGGGATAATATCAAGATTGAGATCATTGTCAAGTCATTTAAAAAGTGTGGCATTTCAAATGCCATGGATGGAACTGAGGACGAGGCAATATATGAAGACAGTGATCCAACATCAGACACAGATGAGGACAGGCTAATGAATGGGAGTTTTGACAATGATGAGGCGTTGTATAAATTTTATGATGAATAAAACTTGAGTTCAATAACTTTATGTAATACATTTTTTTTCAAATTTTGGTTCCCAAAATTAAGGTGTGTTTTATACATGGGGAAATACAGTGCCATTTATTGAAATATATACTGTATGCCAGACATTGATTGAGCTTATTTCTGCAAATTTCTTACTGCCTTGTTCCCTATGCAGCAACACCAACCTACAACACTTCCCCACCCTGCCATGCCTCAACCAGCTTCATGAGTGAGGCCCTTTAACCACTTTCCTGCCCAGAACCAGCTCAGACCAGACCCACCCCAATTTCTGTGTTTATTCTTGTGCTTGGCTTGGAGGCAGTAGAAGGATTGAGAGAGGACCCCTACTGGTGTTAGAAGTCAGAAGCTGTCATTATATTAGAATTAAATTATCTGATCCTTTCCTTTATCTAAAAAAAGACTGGATTTTTTTTTTAGGTAAGAGGAGAGGAGATAGTGAGGCAGATTCCATGTGTGCCCTGACCAGAATCCACCTGGCAACCCAGTCTGGGGATGATTCTCTGGTACTGAGCTATTTTTAGCACCTGGGGGGGGCTGACACACTCAGACCAACCTAACTATCCTCAGTGCTGGGGCCAAGCTCAAACCAACTTGGCCACTGGCTGCAGGAGGAGAAGAGAAAGCAAAAAAGGAGAGGAAGGAGGAGAGAAGCAGATTATTGTTTCTCTTGCATGCCCTGAACAAGAATCGAACCCAGGACATCCATACAGTGTGCCTACACTTTATCCACTGAGTCAGTTGCCAGGGCCTGAAATTATTTTAAGAAAGATTTTTTAAAGTATTTACTGAGCACTATTATGAAAGAGACTTTCTAAAAATATAATTGCTGTCATTACTAGTTACCTACACCACATCAAAAAATATTTACAGAAATCAAAATTAAAGAATGGTTTTATCTCAAATTATCCCTTCACCAAACAGTTCTTAAGGTCATAATCTCTTCCCCAAATGCATTAGTCCTCCTGTATTTCCTATCTTGTTGAATGGCCTCTTCATTCATCAAACTGGACCTCACAGAGCATCCTGACCTCCTCCCCACATTTGTCCAGCCTACTTTCCATGCCCAGTTAATCCATATCTTAGCCTCTCAGTTTGGGGAACTATAATCAATGGCCAGCACCTGCTGTGTCCACATCAAGCTCGAAGCTGACCCCATCTGAGACTAGCTCCAAACGGTAATACTGAGATTGTAAGAAGAGAAAATAATGCTTAAGAAACAAATTTTTCCTTCTGATTTATTTCCAGACAATCTGGATTCTGGGAGAATCCTGTTCAAAATGCTCTGAGGAAGATAGGTCTGCACTTAAGTGTTATCTGTCATCTTAGTTAAATGTTTAGAAAGCCCAAATTAAAACTCTGAAGTGGAACGCATTTATCTTCCAGGCAGGGGAAGGCCAGGCTGCCCAACCAGCGTGCTCATTCCTTTTCCCAGAGCCAAGTCCTATTCTGGGCAGTTAATTCCCAGAGGGCTGAAACTTCCCAGTAAAAGCCACTTGGCAACAGGTGCAACCCCCAGTCTCTCGGAAGATTGGGGCAATTAAGGGCCTGACCTGAGATTGGAAGAGTGAAGAATGAGGGATAGGGTTGCATTAAAGGCAGAGGACATTCTTTAAAAAGAATTAAATTCACTTCCTCTTTAACATTTTATGATGACTTCTGTTCTCACCACTCTCCAGAAACTACCCTCACCAAGTCACGAGTGACCACTTACTTACCTCTGGTTGTTTTTCCTTGCCTTCTCCCAACTTGGGCTCCTGAGCTTTTGGGCCCCCTTATTCTTGAACTCCCCTTCTTAACATGTTCTCCTAGAGATTGCCTTCCACCTTCTCATTCCTTTCTCTAGACCTGGTGAAGCTTCCACTTTACCCTCCCATCCTCTAAATGCCAGTGTTTGCCAAGGATCAGTCCCTGGGTTGCCACTTGTCTCTCTCCACACCTTCTCCTTCAATGAGACCACCACTTCTACCTTAATTGACTTCAACATTGTCTCCTCCAGGTGAACTATTCACAGGTACTGTTATCACCTCTACCTGTAATAACTCTTCTCAATTTCCATGACTTTCTCAGGAGCTGTGCTATTGTTTTACCATTCAAGATTAAAACTGAGGAGCTCTCTCTGTCTGTTCTCTCTTCCTGTTCCTCTTTACTCCATCAGACCCAAGTTTGTCCACTTGCCTAGCTAAATCCCATCACTGTTTCCATTGTCACCCTTCTAAAATGAGACTTCAACACATACTACATGAAGACCTCAATGCCCTAACTGGTCTCCATCACCACAATCCTGAATGCTGGTTCTCAGTTCTATGAAAGGGACATATTTGACCCTTAAACTTCCCTCAGTTCCAATGAGTCATTTAGAGTCATTCTTATCACTTCTACTTTTGATTTACAAACTTATAAGTCAGATGCAAAGACTAAACTCACCTTTTATTCGTTCTTATCCCAGTAATATATTGGGATATAGGATCAATCCTCCTGTTGATCATTTAAAACTATAAACAAAGTATTTTTTTAAGTTTAAAGGCACTGGAGAACATTGATGGATAGCAGAAAGTGTAGAGAATTTTACCTTTAAAAGAAGGAAAATATGATAAACTAGATTCATGGTTACCCTATCTATCCCCTAAGGATTGTGTGGTGTGGTACACAGGAATAAAGCTCAAAGAGAAAAAGCATCAGTCTTAGTGGGCTAAGAAGTCAGAGGTCAGAGTTTGGGAAAGCAATTGGATTTGAAGGGAAAAATCCTGGAAAGAAGAGAGTCACAGAAGAGAAACCCCAAAATCTATGTGCAAACTCCCTTCAAATCATTGTATAACTTTGAACTAAACATGTTCAGAAAAAGAATCCAAACAACCCAGCAGAAAGCAATAACTTTATATGCAGATATTCTAAGAGTTGTCTGATGCTGAGGAGACTGACTTTTAAGTTCAAGTTTGAACTTCAAACCAATTTAGAGTGTCTTACTTTTCCAGTGAAGTCCCATAAGTGCTATATCTTAGGAGTAAAACATATATCTCAAGACTAAGGTCTAACCCATTGGATTAAGGGGAAAATATCCCTGATATAACAGAACTGAAATGAAGCCTCCATAATAACTGAGTGAACTACCAGTAATTTAACTGCCATCAAGAACAAAACTTAACCCTTTTTAGAGTAAGATAGCTAAACCCAGCACCTCTGCAATGCAACATTTAATATTGAATATATTACAAAAAATTATCAGACTTATGAAGAAGTAGAAAATTGTGACTCAAATTCAAGAGAAAATAGTCAATGAGTCAATAGACAGAGACATATTGGCAACCCCTATGTTAGAATTAAAAGACAGGATTCTAAAATAACAATGAGACTGACCAGGTGGTGGTGCAGTGGATAGAGCATTGGCCTGAGCCCAGGTTCTAAACCCTGAGGTTGCCGGCTTGAATGTGGGCTCACGAACTTGAGTGCTGGGTCACCAGATTGATTGTGGGATTATAGACATGACCCCAAGGTCACTGGCTTGAACCCAAAGTTTGCTGGTTTGAAAGCCAAGGTCGCTGGCTTGAGCTCAAGGTCACTGGCTTGAGCAAGGGATCACTGGCTCAGCTGGAGCCACCCAGTCAAGGCATATATGAAAAAGTAGTCAATGAACAGCTTAGATACTGCAACTATGAGTTGATGCTTCTTATCTCTCTCCCTTCCTGTCTGTCTTTCTCTGTCTGTCTGTCTGTCTGTCTGACTAGATAGATAGATAGATAGATAGATAGATAGATAGATAGATAGATAGATGAATAAATAAATAAGTAAATAAAATAACAGTGATAAATATGTTAAATCATCTCTCGGTAGATATCAAGAATGGGACATTTCATGAGAGAGTTGAAAATTATTTTTAAAATAACCAAATGGGGATTATAAAACTGCAGATTCTAATATCTGAAGTTTTAAATTTTATTGGATAAGATTAAAAGTAGATTAAATAATGTAGAGAAAAAAATTTGTGAATTTAACAAGTCAATAAAAATTATGCAAACTAATATACAAAGACAAAAAACATTGAAAGAAAGGAAGAAAACTTTAATGACATGTGAGATGGTAAGAAGTCAAACACACAGGCCATTGAAATCCCAGAAAGATATGAGAGAACAAGAGAATTGAGCAGAAAGATTGAAGAAATACAGACAAAAATTTTTTCAAGTTTTATTAAAGACATCAACTTACAGACCCAAGAAGCTCAGCAAAACTTAATTACAATAAATACAAAAAAAATTATTATCAGTTAAATTTCTGAAAACCACAGAGAAAGAGAAAAATTTTAAAGCTGCAAAAGGGGAGAAAACATTACATACAGAGAGAATCAATGATAAGAATGATGATTACTTTCTTTCCAGAAGCCATAGAGGCCAGAAGACAATAGAATGATATCTCTAAAGTGTTGAAATAATAACACTACCAAATTAGGATTCTATATCCAGTGATAATATCCTTTAAAATTGAAGATGGAATAAAGATATTTAAGGTTAATAATAACTGAACTTATCATCAGTAAGTCCATATATGAGAAATGTTAAAGGTTGTTCTTCAGGTGACAGGGAAATGATACCATATAAAAATTCAAATCTAGAAGAAAGACTAAATACCACAAAAAATGGTAACTATATGGGAAAATATTTTTAAATCTTCTTTTTTGCTTTTTTTAAATTATTAAAAGATAATTGACTGTTTAAAGCAAAAGTAACAATCTATTATGAGGTACACAGCTTTGTGGAAGTAAAATATATAACCACATCCACGCACCTCATGTTTCCTTTCCTGCTATGTAGACATCCCAAAGGGATGAAAGGCCCTCCAAATTGGCCATCTCAAGACAATGGCCAGATCAACTGCACAGGGATCATTAATATTCCCTTTGGTTAGGAAGGAACTTCCTTTCCAAATTTTTTCTCATTTGCTGGCTTCCTAATACATCCCAGGGCTAGCCCATCTCCCTATAAGGTTCCTGAGCACTTGTTCATTCTCCATGGAAGGTGAACCCATTGATCACATCCAGGAAGCAGGTATTGATAGCCTTTTCTCCATTAGACCTCACATCTTGCTTCCTCTTTTTGGAATAATTTCCTCTTCTCTTGTCTAGTTAATTTTTACTCATCCTTCAGATCTCAGCTCCAATATTATTTTCCCAGGGAATCTCTCACTGATCTCCCCTCCACCCCTGTCATGCCCATATGCAGTGCCCGTGCCTGGATGTCATGTGCAGTCTCTCAGTTCCTCTGAACAAGGCATCACCGTAGTCATTCCCCCAGAAACCTGAGGTTGAGCCCACACAACTACTGCTGGATTCATGGAATATATACTTACCTGTCTAGTTTTTACCAGCTTACCAGGATATTCATCTCTTCCGAGCTCTTCAAACCTTCTTGATGCTGATTGACATCCAGTTCAAAATTCTCATCAACTGTGAGATTCTTCTTGCCAGGGCCACCTTCTTTTCCTTAATCCATCCAGTTTGCTGCTCATGGCCTGCCTTGTTCTGCCCTGTCCTTCTACCAATAAATGTCATGTTATGTCTGTGTAAAACTGAGCTTTGGGGGATGCTTATACTTAGAGGCAGGAAAAGGGCAAGAAGATATTTCAGGCAAGCCTGGGTTGAGAATCCATCCTAGGTATTCCTCTGGCACCTTCATAGCACTCTTGACATCTATTATCACTAGCCTATAACCCTGTTTTTCATTGTCTCCCAGTACCCAGCACAGAGTCTGGCTATATGTATGGATTCAATGAATATTTGTTGAATAAATTTTTTAAAAATGTGAAGACTCCAAAAAGACCCAGAGAAAATGGACTTAACTCAAGTGAACGAAAGAAAGTTTTGAGAAACTATTAGAAATTCTACTCTTCCCCACTCCACCCCATCCCCATCCCTGCCCCACCTCTTGTATGTAGCACTGGTGTGGCAATTGGTAGGTCGTGGCCACTGGGGAGAGGCTGATGGAGTGCCTGTCTATTCCTGATACCAAAGTACACCCTTAAATTCATGCCTGCTAAGAGGATTTTAGCGATGGTCTTTCTTCTTCTTCTTCTTCTTCTTCTTCTTCTTCTTCTTCTTCTTCTTCTTCTTCTTCTTCTTCATCTTTTCTTTTTTTTTTTTTTTTGTTGTTGTTGTTGTACTAAAAGATTACATAATGAGGTAACAGCCTGGGATTAATCAGATAATATACTCTTAGTATATTCTCTGCAATTATCTGAGTGTACTTGACATTTACCTCTAATTCAGTGATTCACAGTCCTGGTGTGACTTTTCTCAAGGTGTCTCTAAATTATCTCAAGTATATCAACACTCTTCAAATGATTTAAATTTATATTCACCTTAATACAGATTCCCAGGGCCCACCCCAGACATATTGAATAGGATTCCCTGCAATTGGGCCTAGAAATATGCAGATGATTCTGATGCAATACTTTGAAATCATTGCTCTATTTCAGTCCCCTTGTTCTCTGGATGAGCAAACTGAGGCAGCAGGATGGAAATGACTTGCCTAAGATCACACAGTGCCAGGCCTCAGTCAGAATCTAGGCCTCCTGACTCCAGTTCCAGTGCTCTTGCAACTATAGTGCACAGCCAGAGAGTACCCAGACCCTTGCTTCTGTCTTCTGGGAAACTGAGCAAGGTTTAATTACAGTAATCTTGCTTTCTCTGGCCTTGCCTCTAAATGCCATGCATCCTGAGGGGACAGAAAGAGGGGTGGGCAAGGGTTCTGGTGTAACGTGATCAGCTCTGAGAAGCTTTTCCAGCCGCAGTGGCAGAGGCTGTGAGCTGGGACATGAGTCACTGTTCCACTGTCCCATTGGTCTGCTGGGATTCCCACCACCCACCAGCTGTTTTCCTGCCCAGGCTCCATTCAACTTCTCCCTACCCCATTTGTCAACGACTCCCAGAAACGAGAAAAGGGAGGAGAGACAGCTATGCACAGGTCTCCTTGGAACTAATAACACAAAGAAAGAAACTAGAGATTGTAATTGGAAAGGCTGCCTGGGTTGTTTCCATAACAACGCTGTCATTCCTGCAGTAGCAGCTACGTGCTGCCTGGCATGTGCACTTTCCCAGGTCTTCGGAGGACACTGCTGTCTCTCTATGGCTCAGGGTTCAGGAGTGAGTTGTTAATCCTGGTATTTAGATAATAATACCCAAAGACATCTGTGGGACCTGAGCCAGCTGGAGCTGAGGGCACATGTCTGCAGGCCATCCAGGGAGAAATCCAGAACATGGGCACCTTTATGTTCCTCCTATCAAAAGAGCTGGCACACAGCAGGTGACTAAATACTGTCGGGTGAATGACTGAACAAATAAGAGTCTCTCTCGGAGGCTGTAGGAAGCTCCTTTGTTCATAGAGGTGAAAGAAAATCAGAAAAAAGCAGAGCAGAATATGCAGCATAGTTTGGAAGGGAGAAAGGGTAGGCCCTCCCCAACTACGGAAGACACAGCTGGTTTCCAAATCATGTCTGAGAGCCTCCCCTCTGCACTCCTCACACATGGAGTGTCTGCTGGCCCATCTGAGCTGCAAGCCACCAGTATGTCAGAGTCAGTAACAAAGTGTTACCCCAGCAGGGGCATGACCCCTCCTCTACAGAACCTTCCTCCCACAACCACACCCCCACTACCAAAGCACAAACACTTTGGAGAGGGGTACACAGCTACGGATCACCAAGAGTAGAATTCCAATCACCGGTGATAAAACTGGTTTTTTGTTTTTGTTTTTCTTTTTCTTTTCAGAGAAAATATTTCAAGGTTATTTTCACATTTGATTATATTGCATACCCATCACCCAAAGTCAAATTGTCTTCCGTCACCTTCTATCTGGTTTTATTTGTGCCCCTCCCCTCCTCCCTCTCCCTCCCTCTCCTCCCTCCCGCCACCCCGTAACCACCACACTCTTGTCCATGTCTCATAGTCTGGTTTTTATGTCCCACCTATGTATAGACTCATATAGTCCTTGGTTTTTTCTAATTTACTTACTTCACTCAGTATAATGTTATCAAGGTCCATCCATGTTGTTACAAATGATCCGATGTCATCATTTCTTATGGCTGAGTAGTATTCCATAGTATATATGTACCAAAGCTTTTTAATCCACTCGTCCTCTGATGGACGGACAGATACTTGGGCTGTTTCCAGATCTTCGCTATTGTGAACAATGCTGCCACGAACATGGGGGCACATTTCTTCTTTTCGAACAGTGCTATGGTGTTCTTAGGGTATATTCCTAAAAGTGGAATATCAGGATCAAAAGGCAGTTCAATTTTTAATTTTTGAGGAATCTCCATACTGTTTTCCATAGTGGCTGCACCAGTTTGCATTCCCACCAGCAGTGCAGGAGGGTTCCCTTTTCTCCACATCCTCGCCAGCACTTATTCTGTTTTGTTTTGCTGATGAGCGCCATTCTGACTGGTGTGAGGATATATCTCATTGTGGTTTTAATTTGCATTTATCTAATGATTAGTGATGTTGAGCAATTTTTATATGCCTATTGGCCATCTGTATGTCCTCTTTGGAGAAATTTCTATTCATTTCTTTTGCCCATGTTTTGATTGGATTGTAAGTCTTCCTGGTGTTGAGTTTTATAAGTTCTTTATAAATTTTGGTTATTAACCCCTTATCAGATGTGCTGTCGAATATGTTCCCCCATTGTGTGGTTTGTCTTTTTATTCTGTTCTTATTGTCTTTAGCTGTGCAAAAACTTTTTAGTTTGATATAGTCCCATTTGTTTATCTTGACTTTTATTTCATTTGCCCATGGAGATAAATCGGCAAATATATTGCTGCGACAGATGTCCGAGAGCTTACTGACTCTGTTTTCTTCTAAGATGCTTATGGTTTCACGGCTTACATTTAAGTCTTTTATCCATTTTGAGTTGTTTCTGTGAATGATGTAAGTTGATGGTCTAGTTTCATATTTTCGCAGGTAGATGTCCAATTTTCCCAACACCATTTGTTAAAGAGGCTGTCTTTACTCCATTGTATGCTCTTTTCTCCTTTGTCAAATATCAGTTGTCCATAGAGGTGTGGGTTTATTTCTGGGTTCTCTGTTCTGTTCCATTGATCTATGTGCCTGTTCTTATGCCAGTACCAGGCTGTCTTGAGTACAACGGCCTTGTAGTAGACCTTGATATCTGGAAGAGTGATACCTCCTGCTTTATTTTTTCTTTTTAAGATTGCTGAGGCTATTCGTGGTTTTTTGTGGGGGTTATTTGGTTCCATATAAATTTTTGGAATATGTTTTCTATATCTTTGAAGTATGTCATTGGTATTTTAATTGGTATTGCATTGAATTTATAAGTAGCTTTGGGTAATATAGACTTTTTTTTAATTTTTTTTTTTTAGATTTTTATTTATTCATTTTTAGAGAGAGTGGGAGAGAGAGAGAGAGGAAAGATAGAGAGAATAGGGGGAGGAGCAGGAATCATCAACTCCCATATGTGCCTTGACCAGGCAAGTCCAGGGTTTTGAACCGGTGACCTCAGCATTCCAGGTCGACAGTTTATCCACTGCACCACCACAGGTCAGGCGTAATATAAACATTTTAATGATGTTTATTCTTCCTAGCCATGAGCACGGTATATGCTTCCACTTGTTTGTATCTTCCTTGATTTCTTTTAGCAATGTTTTATAATATTCCGAGTACAAGTCCTTAACCTCCTTGGTTAAATTTACTCCTAGGTATTTTATTTTTTTGGCTGCAATAGTGAAGGGGATTGTTTCCTTAAGTTCTTTTGCTGACAGTTCATTGTCTGTATATAAAAATGCCTCTGATTTCTGAGTATTAATTTTATATCCTGCCACCTTGCTGAATTCATTTATCAGGTCCAGTAGTTTTTTGACTGAGACTTTAGGGTTTTCTATATACAATATCATATCATCTGCAAATAATGACAGTTTACTTCTTCTTTCCAATTTGGATACCTTTTATTTCTTCTTCTTGTCTGATTGCTGTGGCTAAGATTTCCAAAACTTTGTTGAATAAGAGTGGTGAAAGGGGGCACCCCTGCCTGGTTCCTGATCTTAAGGGGATTGCTTTTAATTTTTGCCCATTTAGTATGACATTTGCTGTGGGTATGACATAGATGGCCTTTATCATGTTAAGGAATGTTCCCTGTATTCCCACTTAACTTGGAGTTTTGTTCATAAATGGGTGCCGGATTTTATCAAATGCTTTTTCTGCATCTATTGAAATTATCATGTGATTTTTGTCCTTCCTTTTGTTTATGTGGTGAATCACATTGATTGATTTGCGAATATTGAACCAGCCTTGCCTCTCCAGAATAAATCCCACTTGATCATGGTATATGATATTTTCATATATTGCTGGATCTGGTTGGCTAATATTTTTTGAGAATTTTAGCATCTAAATTCATCAGGGATATTGGCCTATAATTTTCTTTCTTTGTGTTGTGTTTGCGTGGTTTCGGGATCAAATTATGCTCGCCTCATAAAAGAAGTTTGGAAGTCTTCCTTCCTCTTGAATTTTTTGAAATAGCTTGAGAAGGATAAGAGTTAGTTCTTCTTTGAATTTTTGGTAGAATTCATTTGTGTAGCTATCAGGCCCAGGACTTTTTTTTGTTGGGAGTTTTTTAATAACTATTTCAATCTCATTTGTTGTAATTGGTCTGTTTAGGTGTTCTGATTCTTCCAGATTGATTTTTGTGAGATTATATGATTCAAGAAATTTGTCCATTTCACCTAGGTTGTCTAATTTATTGGCATAGAGTTCCTCATAGTATTTTCTTACAATACTTTGTATTTTTGTTGTGTCAGTTGTTATTTCTCCACTCTCATTTTTAATTTTATTTATTTGAGTCCTCTCTCTTTTTTTCTTGGTGAGTCTAGTTATAGGTTCATTGATCTTGTTTACCTTTTCAAAGAACCAGTTCCTAGTTTCATTGATCCTCCGTATTGTTTCCTTAGCCTCTATGTCATTTATTTCTGCTCTGATCTTTATTATTTCCTTCCTTCTACTAGTCCTGGACTTTATTTGCTGTTGTTTTTCTAGTTTTTTTAGATGCAGAATCAAGTTGCTTGTTTGAGCTTTTTCTAGCTCCTGATGGTATGCCTGTAGTGCTATGAACTTCCCTCTCAGTACTGCTTTTGCTGCGTCCCATAAATTTTGAGTTGATGTATGCTCATTATCATTGGTTTCTAGAAACTTTTTTATTTTTTCTTTGATCTCATTGTTAATCCATTCATTATTTAATAACATGCTATTTAGTTTCCAAGTGTTTGAGTATTTTTCAGTTTTTCTTTTGTGGTTAATTTCTGGTTTCATGCCATTGTGATCAGAGATAATGCTTGATATGATTTCAATCTTCTTAAATTTGTTGAGACCATTTTTGTGTCCTAACATGTGGTCTATCCTAGAGAATGTACCATGAGCGCTTAAAAAGAATGTATATTCTACTGCTTTAGGGTAAAAAGTTCTAAAGATATCTATTAAATTGAGTTGATCTAGAGTATCCTTTAAGTCTGCTGTTTCTTTGTTAATTTTCTTTCTTGAGGATCTATTCAGTGATGTTAGTGGGGTATTGAAATCCCCTACTATTAAGTATTGCTGTTAATGTCGCCCTTTATATCCATCAAACTCTGCTTTATGTACGTCGGGGTCCTATGTTTGGTGCGTAGATATTTATAATGGTTATATCTTCATGTTGAATTGTTCCCTTTATCATTATGCAGTGTCCTTCTTTATCTCTTACTACAGCCTTTGTTTTAAAGTCCATTTTGTCAGATATAAGCATTGATAACCCAGCTTTTTTTTTTCATTTCCATTTGCATGAAATATCTTTCTCCATCCTTTTACCTTCAGTCTATGTGCATCTTTTGTTTTAATGTGTGTCTTTTGTAGACAGCTTATGTATGGGTCCTGTTTCTTTATTCACACAGCTACCTTATGCCTTTTGATTGGATCATTTAATCCATTTACATTTAAGGTTATTATTAACATGTAGTTGTTTATTGCCATTTTATTCTTTAAAGCCGTATTCTTCTTTTGCTATATTCTTTTGCCCCTTTGAACTGTTCACAACAGGCCCCTTAGCATCTCTTGCAGAAATGGTTTTGTTTTAATGAATTCCTTGAGGTTTTTATTGTCTGGGAAGCTCTTTATTTCTCCTTCAATTTTAAACGTTAGCCTTGCTGGATAGAGTAGTCTTGGTTGTAGGTTCTTGTTTTGCATTACTTTGATTATATCTTGCCATTCCCTTCTGGCCTCAAGTGTTTCTGTTAAGAAGTCGGATGTCATTCTTACAGGGGCTCCTTTGTAGGTAATAGCCTTTTTTTCTCTAGCAGCTTTTAAAATTTTTTCTTTATCCCTTATCTTTGGTATTTTAACTATGATGTAAATACCAAAGATAATGTATGTCTTGGTGTAGATTTCTTTGGGTTTCTCTTTAATGGAGTTCTCTGTGCTTCTTGAACGTGTGAAATGTTTTCCAGTCTTAATTTAGGGAAGTTTTCAGCTATGATTTGATTGAACAGTTTCTATCTCTTCTTCTTCAGGAATCCCTATTATGCGGATATTATTTCTCTTCATGTTGTCACAGAGCTCCCTTAGAGTTTCCTCAGATTTTTTGAGTTTCTTTTCTTTTTGTTGCTCTGCTTCTGTGCCTTTGTTTATTTTGTCCTCTAAGTCACTGATTTGATCCTCAGCTTCATCTATCCTGCTTTTAATTCCTTCCATTGTGGTTTTCAGTTTTGATACTGTATTTGTCATTTCTGTCTGATTCCTTTTTATTATTTTAATTTCCTTTTTTATACTTGCTATCTCTTTATTTAGGTGTTTGTAATGACTATTGTTGCTCTAAGCTCTTTGAACATCCTAACTATCATTATTAATTTAAACTCTGCATCAGGTAGTTTGGTTATGTCTGATTCAATCAGGTCCTTCTCTGGGGATTTCTCTTGATTCATTTGGGTTGCATTTCTCTGCCTTCCCATTTTGTCTGTGTGTAAGAAGGGTTTGGCTGCTGGAGTCCAATATGTGTTGCCTCTGTGTTCCCTAGGTGTGGTCTGTCTGCAGGCCCTTTCTGCCGCTGCCTAGGGCGGTTGGGTATGGGTGTTGTCGGCACCTGCTGTGGTTTCCACCTTGCCTCTGCAGGATGGGTTGTGTTCTCGTGCCAGGCTCTGTAAGCCTCAGCTGGTCTCAGCCTTCACCCCTTTCCCATGGGTGGGATTGTGCACCACACTCGGACCACAAGCCTGGGCACCAAGGGCAGGGGTGAGCAATTTTGCTCAGCTCCGGGTTTGTCCGGACAGGAAGGGCTGCTGATGTGTGCTCAGCTGCGAGCTAGGCTTCTGCCCAGCCCCTGCCAACCTTGGTTCCTTGGCAGGGCTGCTTGTGCACGCTCAAATGCAAGCCCAGGCTTCTGCCCCACCTCCACAGGCAAAGCCGCTTCATGCAGGGCTTCAAGCCTCAGAGGCTGGGTAAGGCTGCATGCCAGCTCGCCCCTGCCCAGCAGCAGATCTATGCCCATTCTGGGCTCCCGCTTTTCCCCCACAGGTGGGGTCGCAGGCAGTCAGCAGCCACCGGACCACTTTCAAGTGTCCCCTTTGCCCCTGCTTGGCTAGACCGAGCTCACGCCAGCCAGCTAGGCCTCTGCCCACGCACAGAACCACTCTTTCTGTGTTCCGCTGCCTCTTGCCCTCCAGCAAGCCCTCCGCAGTGTGGGTAGGGGTGCTGCTGCTTAGACCCTATCACTCCATACTGTAGTCCTGAAAGCTCCTTCCTTCTAAGTGACTGTGCTCTAATTGCCACAGGGGAGCCTGTTTGGCTGGTGTCCTGCTTCCCCTGGCTGGTTCCAGGGGAAATATTGTTTCAGATTTGTGGAGTGACTCAGCCCAGGGTGTAGGGTGGTGGTCCCTCAAAGCTTTGCTCCTTATGCCTTCCAGACCTCACTCTCTTCCCACTGCTCTGGTCCTCTCCTCTCTCCCTTTCCCCCAGAGTCTCGGGTGAGTGGTTGTGAGAGGTTTTCTGCACCGTCCCTTTAAGAAGAATCCTGGGTCTGAGACAACTGTCTCTTTTTCACAAACAATATCCTAACCTGTTTCACAGCTAAATACTGTCCATATGCCTCTTCTAGGCTCTGGGGCTGTAGGCTGGGCTTTGTTTCTGGGACCCAGGTCCCTACCCTTCCACTAGCCTCTCTTCTCGACACACGAGTCTCTCTGGGCTGCCTTTCGCTCTGGGGAGCTGGGCAGCCCTCTCTGCGTTTTCGCTTTTCCTACCAGTCTCAGTGTTGCTTCTTCAGTGTTCCCCGGTTGAAGAGTCCTCTCAGTCCAGTTCAATGTTGGTTTATCCAGATGATGGTTCTTAAAATCAAGTTATAATCCACTTTCGTTCTGGGAGTTGGAAGTTGGTACGTCGCCATCTTACCCTCGGGGATAATGGGTGATAAAACTGTTTTTAGGAAAGGAGAGGGGATGCTTGAAATCCTGAAAATTATTTGCCATCATAGCCATAGCCTAATACATATTTTAAAACATAGATCTCATACGGGGGAGAGGGGATGCTTTCGGGGCGACACTCGAAACTATGTAAACACAATTAATTAAATAAAAAATAAAAATAAATAAAAACATAGATCTTCAATATCTTCTTCCTTGAAAGTGGTTTTAATTAAGTTAAGGGAAAACTTTATTATTTTGAACAGGTGGGTATCCTTCAGTATATCTCTTAGGCAAAGCACCAATTGCAATCTAGTTCCTTGGAAGTCCCACAGTGCTCGGCCAACAGTGCTGCACCACTGCATGGCCATTAAGCTGAAAGGCTCCATTCTCTGAGTGGATGGGCAGTCAATTAATTTTTTAAAGTGTTTTTCATATTTGGAAATAGCAAACAAGTCTGGTGAACAAGTTAGGCAAATAAGCTAGATAATGTCATTTGGGTTAAAAGACACCTAACAGCTTTAATCATCGGGTTTGTTTGTTTTGTGTGGTTTTTGTTTTTGCAGGGTCAAACATTCCACAGTGCCCAATCAGGCACCATCTCAGGCCTTAGGGATGGTGAGACCTGGGCCTGGGATGGCCTGGAGCTGAAGAAAGGGTCTGATCCACAGGAGAGACAAAGAGGCAACCACAGGACAGAAATGCTTCCCTTCTCCCCTCTTGACCTCAGACTTCATCCCCTCTAGCATCCCCCCTCCTCCATCTGCCAGCTCCTTCCCTTTTTTACTGTCTATTCAGTGTCCTTGGGTCCTAGAAACTGCTAGAGAAAACTCAGCCACAGGGACTGTCACCACTGATGGTTCACAGGGCCCTCAAAGCTGCCAAATATTAACTTCTGAGCCTCCCCAGTGCTTGCTCACTGTCACACAACAGCAGCTTTAAATTTTAACCACTGTCCTTGTGGTCCCCTAACCCTGCTCCCCAGGGCCACCACCACCTCATTATCTGCAAGCAACTTATCTTAGGATTTTCACAGAAAATAAAGACTGTGAGGCTGGAGCTTCAGTTCCTCCAGACAATGCAAGGCCTAGTCAAGCCCTAACGGAGGCAGCACTCCAGGGCAGTTAGAACCTCACCTTCCGGAAGTGAGACGCCTGGCTGGGCTTTGAAACTACCACACAACTCCTCCCAGGGCACATTTTGGGACTCAGCTCCAACCCAAATGCCTTTCTGAAGATCCTGGTGCAGATGTCGACCTCAGTCTGTCAGCAGAACAGATAGACCTAGAAAGGCTCTGGATGGCACCTGCCACTGAAGTTAAAAGGCCGGCTGGGAGGTTATGGCAAAAAGTAACCATGACATTCAACTTCCCCAGAAACCAGTGAAGCAGCTGAGTCCATACAACCACTGCTGGATTCAAGGAATGCATACCTACCTGTCTAGTTTTCACCTGCCTACCAGGATGTTCATCTCTTCTGAGCTCTTTGGACCCTCTTGCCCCCACTTTCGTCTTTCTCAGGACCAGTCCTCCCCTTATCTTGGGGAAGAAGTTGTATCTACTCTGGTCCAAAGCTAAGGCTTCCCTTGCGGTCTTGATTGTACTCCCCAAATAACGGGCTTCAGCAGCCTCTTTCTTCTTCTCATGTTATCCCTGCATCATACAAAAATATCTGAGTCTTCCCTCAACTGTCTAAAAACAAAAGCAGACAACAACAAACCCTCAATCCTCTGTTCCACCAGATCCCATTTCATAGAGCTCTTTTTCTCCCCAGTGAAGCTTCATTTAAAGAAAAATAATTATTTTGGAAAGATTAAACATTCATAAGGTTTTCTTTTAAAGTCATGATTAAGAAAGCACACAGTGAAAAATGTCATTTTCATATCCCAGTCCTCTTCTCAAAGACCACTTTTCTTACCATGTTTTTACATGCATAAAATCACATCTATTTTGTACCCATTATCTGTTTCACACTTGCTGTTTTCACATAGTTACAACCATTTCTTATAGCATATATAGATCTGCCTTATTTTTTTTAACATCCTCTAGCTTACTCCAAAGTACACACTATAAACATATCAAAAATGTATTTGATAATTTTTCTATTGACAGATGTTGAGAATTACTTATGCCATTTTAAAAGTATTGTAGTTAATAACCTTGTACACATATCAGTTTGTATATAAATATTTCCATAAAATAAATTTCTAGAATGGGGAATTAAGACATCAAATTGTGTGCACATTAGGAATTTTAATTGATATTGCCCATCATAGACAATATACCAGTGTATATTGTATCTTATTGCCAACAGCAATAAATAAGAGTAACTTCTTCTTAAGGTCCTTATCAACACACTGAGTTAGCCAACTGTTTTTATCTTTCTTAATGTAAGTGAAAATGATATTTTAGTGTAGTTTTAATTTTACTTTCTCTTACAATTAGTGAGAATGCTCCTTTTTCTTATGTTTAAGAACCTTTTGTATTTTCAATAAACTGTATTTTCATATCTTTTATCCATTTTTACATTGAGTTGCTCTTTTATATTGATTTATGGAAACTCTTTATATATGTTTCTTTTATGATAGATTACATATTTTTTCCAGTCTGTTACTTATGTTTTGACTGTGCCTATAATATTTTTTGTAATGCAAGTTGTTATTGTGCTAAAATATTATAACATGAAATTTGCCATTTTAACCATTTTGAAGAATACAGTTTAATGGCATGAAGGGCATTCATTCACATTGCTGTGTAAGCATTACCACCATCTTTCTCCAGAAATTTGCATCTTCCCAAACTGAAACTCCATACCCATTAAATTACAACTCCCCACAAACTGATTATCTTTTTCTTTAGAATTTTTGTTTAATATATCATATAGAAAAGTTTTCTCTTTTCCCACATATATTTTTAATTCTGCAGATTTTTTTCTTTTGGTCCATCTTCTCAACATTTGCTGCATTCCAATCATGGGAAAGGGAGGCTTTTATAAAATACCAGGGCTTCCATTCTCTCCAGAGATTCTGATTTAGCCTGACCAGGCGGTGGCGCAGTGAATAGAGCGTTGGACTGGGATGCGCAAGACCCAGGTTCGAGACCCCGAGCTCGCCAGCTTGAGCGCGGGCCCATCTGGCTTGAGCAAAAGCTTGTTAGCTTGGACCCAAGGTCACTGGCTCCAGCAAGGAGTGGCTCGGTCTGCTGAAGGCCTGCAGTCAAGGCACATGTGAGAAAGCAATCAATGAACAACTAAGGTGTTGCAATGACAATGAAAAACTAATGATTGATGCTTCTCACCTCTCTTCGTTCTTGTCTGTCTGTCCCTATCTATCCCTCTCTCTGACTCTCTCTCTGTCCCTGTAAAAAATGAAAAGGTACAGAGATTCTGATTTAAATAGCTAATTCTTAAATAAATTCTCCAGGTGACTCTAAACCAGCACTGAGAACCACTGTCTTCGCATATTTAAGATTTCATCTTTTATATTTAAGTCTTTAATTCATCTGGAATTTATACTAAGGTAAAGTGTAATATGAAAATCTACCTAATTTCCTTTCCGGATGGCTCTTCAATTATTCCCATACCATGTAATAAATGTAAACTACCAGAACTGACTTCAGAAAGAAGAAAAACTCCTGCTCCCACAACCTAATATCTGGGTGATTTGGAGCAAGTGATTTAAATGCTAAGTTGCTATGTTTTCTTTATCTATAAAATAAGGATAATAATAATACTTCATAGAGTTATTTTGGAGATTAAAAAGGTTCAGTGGAAAGCACTTAGAACAGTAACTGGGCCTTCATAAAATACCCTGTGGATATTTGCTACTATGTTTGCTATTACTTGTTTTGACTCAGCAAATGTGCAAAGCTAGCCCAGGTATGACGGAATGTTACAATCAGTACAAATTATACTTTACAAGAGTTTAGTTTAAGTGAAAAGAAATATCAACTTAACTCATCTAGGTTTAAAAAAAAAGTGTATACATTAAGCCAACATTTTAAAAAGATACACTAGCATTAACTGTGGTTATATTTGAGTAAAGGGAGATCATGAATTCTTTATCTTTTCCTCCTTAACTTTTCCTATATTTCTCAAATTGCCTACAGTAAGCAGGTGTTGCATATATTCAAGAAGGAATAAAGAGGTTTAAAAATTGTTAAGTAGGCCTTGATCCGGTTAGCTTATTTGCTTAGAGTGTATAGCCTAAATGCTGAGGTTGTGGGTTCAATCCCTTGTCAGGGTACATACTAGAATTAACCAATGACAGCACGAATGAGTGAAGCTCTTTCTCTCTGTCTGTTTCCCTTCTTCTCTCTCTAAAAATTAACAAAGCCTGACCAGGCAGTGGTGCAGTGGATGGAGCGTCAGACTAGGGTGCAGAAGACCCAGGTTCGAGACCCCTGAGCTCGCCAGCTTGAACGTGGGCCCATCTGGCTTGAGCAAAAGCCCGCCAGCCTGGACCCAAGGTCGCTGGCTCCAGCAAGGGGTTGCTTGGTCTGCTGAAGGCCCGCGGTCAAGGCACATGTGAGAAAGCAATCAATGAACAACTATAGTGTCACAACAGCAACGAAAAACTGATGATTGATGTTTCTCACCTCTCTTCGTTCCTGTCTGTCTGTCCCTATTTATCCCTCTCTCTGACTCTCTCTCTGTCCCTGTGAAAAAAAAAAAAATCAACAAATAATTTTTTAATTGCTAAGTAAAGTCTGTTGATCTGGATTTCACTCCTCAGCGTGTGTGTGTATATATATATATGCCTTACCCTTCTAGCATTATTCAAAGAGCCTGTTCTCTATGTTGCATCCCTGTCATGGAGAGTTTTCTGGAGAGAGATCACCCAGCATTAACAATCTGCCTCCAGTTTGGTATGCATGGCATTTTCTGGGCTAATTGCCCTTGCATCCAGCCTGCATTGTGCTATCACTGTATCAACCAAGTCATTAAAGACGTTATCAAAAGCCTTGCTAAAGTCTCCATTTGTTCAGTCAACAAATATGGATTGAGTCTCGCTTATGCTCCAGACTTTGTGTCTACCATGTTTCCTCAATAGATGACTCTAGAAACAATATTAAGCAATGAAAAGGTCAGGCTGACCTGTTTTGTTTTTTAAAATCTTAGGCTGAATGCCAATGACCGCTACTTTTCCAAAAGTCTTCCAAACTTTATTATTATTATATTTCTCCAAGAAGCACTGTTTTTATTTATATAGAGTCTTAACCACTTCAGTGGCAGGAGGAGTGGGAGAAGTTTCTTTTTAATCCAGGGACTCCATAATGGTGGTCTGTGGACACCAAACACACTGGCAAGTGGCATCATGGATTTAGTTTAACTACAACGTTTAGTCTGCTACAGCAACAAGGTAAGTGTCCATCTCTGCTTCTATAAGAATCCTGAATTTAGGGTTTTCTGATGTAATTACTTCAAATTCTATTTTTTTAATTAACTGATTTGGAGAGAGAAAAAGAGAGAAGCATTTAGTTTGTCCCACTTAATTGTGCATTCATTGTTTGCTTCCCATATGAGCCCTGACCAGGGATCGAACTCACAACTTTGGTGTAACTCTATTTCTGAAGGTTTGAAAAGTTTATAGAACTGTAGTCAGGCATGTAATCACAGGTTCCACTACCTGTTCAAATGTCCAATTAAATATTTTCTTCACTTTTTTTCCCCTCAAGAAAACTGGTCAGCTTGGTTTGTCTTACTCCTTCTGCAGCAGCTTTAAACCCACAGTAGTAACCTGCAGATCACACTGGTATGCCTGAGAGCGTTGCTCTTCAACGATACCAATTAAAATCATGCAGCAACCAAAAGGCCTCATTTCAGCCTCATGCTGTGTGTAGACCTGAAAAAGACCAGCAACTCTTTGCAGAGTGTGTCCACAGGAGTCTCACACAATGCTCGCATTTCCTCATAGCATGCCCTCTGTACCTGGGATCTGCTGTCTGCTGTCATTCCTGTCATCACACAGCCAATGTTTTCAGTAATTTTGACTAAGTGAGTCACTGTGCTGGAATCCAACATTTTGTCAGGTGTTTTCTTCTGTGTGACAATTAGTGCACATTTTTTTCCTCTGACAGCTACTAATATAAGGCCACCCTGCCTAATGGCCTTAAAAGGATATTCTATTTGGTAGAGCCAGCCCTTGGGAGATAAAATGGTGTTGTGGCGGTCAAAACCAGTGTTACAGCCATGGAACGTGCTGGTGCGCCCACTATTTCAAGCATATCTCTGGGTCCCATTGTTTCTGCACCAGGAGTTATTATTATCATTATTTTAAGTAATCTAGTCTAGAACTTGTCTGAGACAAATCAGTGGTATTTTAACAAACTATAACCTTCCTCTGAGCATCCAAATGACTTTTATTCAGCTCTCTTCTTCTAGGTCTTCTGTCATTGCCCTAAAATGGCTCAAAGAGCACCTTTAGGACAAGTCTTCTATCCGGCAAACCCTCCAGGACCTGGGATATAATTTCTTTGTACCTGGAATCTAGAACTCAATGAAAGCAGCAAAATTCTGAAAAGTCTCCTCTTATTTGGACATCAATGTGAGAGAAGGTCAAGGGAACTCCAGACATTTTTAAAGAGCTAAAGAAAATTTCCCCAAACTACTCAAATTCTTTACAAGTATAAACTTCCAAATGCCATTGAAAATGTTTATTTTTAAAATAAAAATCTGAAAAATTAAAGCAGGCCTGTTGTCTGTTCTTTCCTAACGCATAAAAGACTGCTATAAACTGGTAGGTGATATATCAACATTCAAAGAGTTGAATTGTGATTACTTGAATAAATGAGTATCCTGTAGTGACACAGAATAGGTCTATCTCACACAAGCCACATATGATAGGTGCCAACAATATGAAAGTAATTTTCAATTTAGAATTTAGAAGGGAATTAAATACATAACCACTTTGTAAAAGTGGTTCAGAGACATTTAAAATAATGCTGCCTTTACTAGGGTGTCTTAGTGTAGCAAGTAGAAAATTTTTCCAGGGGTCATTTTTGTGGCAATATCTATTTTACATACATAACTCAGGACTCTGAGAGCTTAAAGAGCGAGAGTGTCTTAAACAAGTGATTCCAGCAGTTTGATCTCTAACAGTGGTTCTCAAATTAGAGTATGCCTCAGAACTCTCTGGAAGGCTTTGTTGAAATACAGATTGTTGGTCTCCACCCTAGACTTTCTGACTCAGACGTTTGGGATGCAAAAAAATCCAAGAGCCAAAGAAAGAAAGAAAATAAAAAAGTGAGAGACGCTCTTGTTGGAGTGCTTCTGCTACTATCACTAGGAGCAAAGGGGAAAGCAATGACACTGACAGCTAACATTTGTGAGTAGTTCCCATGTGCTCTGTTCTCAGGTGTATCGATGCATGTAAGCTTCCATCAACCTGAGAAGACAGGTATCTTCATCATCGTCATCGTTATCATCATCTGCTTTCAACTGATTAGGAAACAGATGTACACACGAGTAACTGGAAAAGCCAGGATTTGGAGCTAAAAAGTTTCAACTTCCATGCTAGCATGCTTAACTGCAAATGAAGAATCTTCCTGATGTGAACTCTCAGGCACTCACCACCCGTCATGAGGCTCAAGACCTTGATCCATGAGCACAGACCTTCCAAGGCTGGTGGGACTCCTTGGCAGACTGAAAAGGAGACCATACAATCAACAAACATTTATTCTAGGTTACATCCCACAGGCATTTACATACATTATCTTTATTCCCAACATCTTCCAAAGTAGATCTTTATCATTTTCCCCATTTCATAGCTGTTGCAAGAATTAAAAGAAGGTATCTAAAGTGAGCACTGAATAAATAGAAATTAATTGCATTATTGCTCCTCCTGTAGATACCTTCTGCTGCCTCTGGCTATGTTCCCAATAAGCTTTAGGCAGCTTACAACCACCTTAGGCCTTTACTTCAGGTGTTTTCTGGGCTTTTTTGGTTGTGCTTGGGCCCAACACTCATTTATGGCTGTGGCTTCAAATTTGAGCTTGCAGGTGTCTACCCTGGAGATCTGCTGATGATAGGGGATGTAGAAAGCAGGGGGAAAAGTGAGCTTCAAGGAGCAATTTCTTTAGAAGAGAGTTTCATGACCTTTTTTGTTTGCTTGATTTTTCATCTGAAAACCACTAACTTGTAACATTGTTTTTATGAGGGAAAATGTGTTTCAAGTTCCAGACCACATACTTAGGACACAACCTGTTCTTACTTCAGTTAACAGAGTGACATAATCAATTAGCCAGTATCAAAATGTTGGAAGAGTAAACCAGAACCCAGCCCTTCAACCTAGACATGAAAAGCATTCCAAACTCAAGAGTGGCTCATGTGATGGCTCCTTTTCTCCTCTGTCACCTAAATACATCTATTTATTCAACAAAGATTTCTCCAGCCCTGCGAGGAGCCAGCAACAGAGGCCAGCACTGGGAAATCTGAAATGATTAAGTCCCAGGCCCAGCCATCCAACAGCAGTTTCAGTTAACCTGCTGGGAGGGAGGGATAGGAAGCCACTGAGTTTTCTGAAGTGGGGCAGGAATGCAAAGAGTCAAAGGAGGGCTCCAAAGAAACCTGTCAGGCTTTTCAAGGAAAGTAATGTTGAGTGGAGACTGTGAAGATGAGTAAGTGTTGGGCGTGGGGTGATTGGAAAGCGCAGAGCACAGCATGGAACGGCAGAGAGAAGGCATAGGTACTACACAGGTCCGCTGGACACCTGCTATCCTAACTTCAGTCTGAGAGAGCCATGCTTACAGTCCTCTGAACAGGCAAATTGTGACAGCAAACAAGAGTGGTTACTGATTGGATGAGTGTACACCTGACCCAAAGGCTCAGGTTAGCCAGAGTGTCAATGAGTCATGCAATACAGGTGATATTAACTAATTTGGCTAATCACTCTGGCTCCCTCTGGAAGTTTCACGGGGAGAATGACAGGGATTTGGTCCTTAAGTGCACAGAATCAAGTGCAGAGAAGCCAGGATACCAGACTAGACTATGCAATATACACATTGAAGCTGCCTCTGGCCCAGTCCAAACTTTGGGTTCTTTTTCAAAGATCACATAACAAACCATCCCCAAAACTGGTGGCTTATCACAATAATAACCATTTCATCTCTCACAGTTTTCATGAGTCAGGGATTTGGGAAAGGCTTAGTTTAGCTAGGTGGTTCTGGCTCACCGTCTCTCAGGCAGTTGTAGTCAAGTCTAAAAGAGCAGGAAGCTGGAGCCACCAGGGAACTAGCCCAACAATTCTTTCTGTGTCACCTCAGAACTCCTCCGTGGTGTCTCTCCCATGAGCTGGTTTGGGCTTCTCACAGCATGGCAGCTCCTGGGCATCGAGAATGCTTACATGGCAGCTGAAGGCATCAGGAGGAAGAGTTGTAGCAAGCCAGGTGGAAGCTGTGTTGCCTTTCATGCCCTAACCCGGGAAGCCCTGTAGCATCATTCCCACATACTCTCTTATTTGAACTTGTCACAGAAGCCCAGCTAGTTTTCAAGCCCACCATTTAATGGAAGAAATGTAGAAAACAGTTGTGAACATATTTTAGAATTTCTACATAGTCTCAGCACAAGTTTACAATGACACTTTCTTTTCCTAAGGTTTTAGATTAAGGTTGAAGCTGACTCTGGTCCTTGCACATTGGAGAAGCTAGTTCACTCAGCAGGGCTAAAGAGCAAAGCAGGAAGTGAGCACAGGGGAAGATAAGTCTGAGAGAGTAGGCCAGGGTCTTTCATGTCATTACGGGGCTGGACTTCTTCTTACAGGTACCTACACTTTCTTCCAGGATGACTGAGAACAGATATGGGTGACCTTCAAAGGTAGATGGCCTCTATGTGTAGACAGGAAACTGGTGGTCCACAGCAGGAGGCACCCCATACAATATTTTTAAGATTAGGAGTCTCTTCCAAAAAAATAAGCACTTCTGGTTTCTCTTGAAAAATTAGAAACTCTGGGCCCTGGCCGGTTGACTCAGCAGTAGAGTATTGGCCTGGCATGTGAAAGTCCCAGGTTCAATTCCCAGCCAGGGCACACAGGAGAAGTGCCCATCTCCTTCTCTCCCCCTACCCCCTCTCTGTTCTCTCTCTCACTCTCTTCCCCTTCCGCAGCCAAGGCCTCATTGGAGCAAAGTTGGCATGGGCACTGAGGATGGCTCCATGGCCTCCACCTCAGGTGCTAGAATGACTCCAATTGCAGCAGAGTAACGCCCCACAGGGGCTAAGCATTACCCCCTGATGGGCATGCCAGGTGGATCCTGGTCGGGCGCATGTGGGAGTCTTGTATTTCTGCTTCCCCTCTGCTTCTTACTTCAGAAAATAAATAAATAAATAAATATATATTTGAAACTCTGATCACAGAGGACTCATTCGTGCACAGACACAAAGCAAGGAAGGGGATAGTAGCTGTCTTCTTTAAATGAGGTGTATGCTCTCCGTTAGCCACAGACTCCACCATTTCCTATTGCATCACAATTGTCTTGGTTCATTATTTATGTTACCTTCTCAATAAACTTTTGAGTTTGTGACTGCTGAGCTCAGAATTTCCATGAGCAGGAGTTTATGTGGACCCAGAATTCCCTTCTCATTTGAATAGTTGTCCATTCAAAGTACAGTTTGCTTAAACTTTATATAGTAAAGACTATGTGCACACATGTGTTTCTAACTGTTTTTAAAGAGAAACCGTGTGTCTCTTGTTAAATATGGCCTTTAGGTCATTTCCTTTGCTGAATTGGATTTGATCTATTTGTTCAGAACAAGTAGAAACAATTGTGTACCCTTTAAAGTGTGAATCAGGTACAGCAAGTCTTCACTTAATGTCATGGATAAGAGGTTCTGCAACTTTTTTTTTTGTATTTACACAATTTTAACGGGTGACATTGATTAATTAGGGTACATAGATTCAGAGAAAACATCTCCAGGTCATTTTGACATTTGATTATGTTGTATACCCATCACCCAAAGTCAAATTGTCCTCCGTCACCTTCTATTTGGTTTTCTTTGTGCCCCTCCCCTCCCCCCACCTCCTTCCTCTCTTCCTGTCCCCTCTCCCTGGTAACCACCGCACTCTTGTCCATGTCCCTAAGTCTCATTTTTGTGTCCCACCTATGTATGGAATCATAGAGTTCTTAGTTTTTTCTGATTTACTTATTTCAGTAAGTATAATGTTATCAAGGTCCATCCAGAGATTCTGCAACTTTAAGTAAAACAATATAGAACAAAACCCAAAATGATGTATAACAAAACAATTTTACCATTATCTATAATTAATAAACAAGGGTTAAGTTTCTATGGTATTTAATCAATGTTATAATAAAGTGACGTTGAAGAAACAATGTTCTATGAGAACCTACTGTAAAGATGACTTCCCTGCAGGAGTTAACTCAGCTGCCCTTGTGAAACATCATGCTGGCCTGATGGTTGGACCCTTAGACCACAGGTGACTTCAGCCAATCAGCACATGGAAATGCCCAGTTTGGGTGCAAATCACTGAGTGATGTGTATTCTCACATCACAGGAAGCAGCATTTCATACTTCTTTTCATACATGACTCTACCCTTTTCTTCAAGCCCCAAATGCAGTCCCAACTCCTTCAGAAAGCCTTCCCAGATTACTCTAGTTGTGTCAACTAGACTTACTACCTAGGGTAGCCTCTATGGCCTGCTTTATGCCTGTGTTTCCAAGTCCCTCCATCCCAGCTCAATTATCACTGTGTCTCATCTTCCACCAGACTCCCTTTTGGCCCATAGCTAGCCTGGACTTTGCCCCAATATGGCTGCAACTTTAGTTTGCCTAGAAGCCTGATGGCCTGCTAAGCCTCTCTGGCTGGGTCAGCTCTCCTGTTCCTTCCGACTAGGTATCTCTGAGGTCAGTACTGCACGCCTCCCCACGTATTCTCCCATAATGCCTAGTTCTGTGCCTACCCAAAACACTGAAACCAGTGAGAGGGTGAGAAAATGAAAAGACCAAACAGAACAAAGAAATTGCCAGAAGAAATTCCAGCAAGAAGCCAGCTGAAATGGATTCTGGTGTCTTCACTGAGAATTAAAAATAAACCACTGGAGTCTTGTGAGTATGTGAGTAGCCATGACTGGTCCACATATACTTTTCTGTTCAGACTGTATCTTTGAATTTGAGAGAAACTTTCCAAAAAGAAGAGGTCAACATGAGAAGAGTATGTGAGTTAGGGAAGCACCACCACTAGAAATAAAAAGAAGAGCAAGAAGACTTTGGGGGTCTCAGAACTGTTCATAAAAGGGAATCAAAGCAATAGACAGTGAAAGAGACTGGGTTCTTTTAGTAGGATGGTAACTGTCAATAGGCAGTGCTGTGTGGTGTGGCCTGACCCCTCACATGGGTGTACAGAAGGGGCAGCCACAAGAACTCATGAAATAGAAAACCTCATGCTGAGATTAAAGTACTTGAATGATTTCATTGCTCCAAGAAATTATCAATATTTGATTCAGGTACCTAGTACATAATAAGCACTGAATAATATCACAAGCATGTTGAGATTATATAAAACAGATGGCCAGTGAGACCAAATTCAATAATATCCAACATGATGGTTAAACTCTGCCCTCTGTTTGTCATCACACATTCACACCTTAAGTGACTTCCTGATATCTGCTAAAGGCGCAGAAGCTGAGGATGCAGTGGTGAGTAAAGAAGGCACAGACCCTGACTTCGTGGTTATTGTAGTCTAGGACTAGTTATTCTCCACTAGAGCCAGTAAAATCCATATCACCAGGGGACATTTGGACACAGGGGGCACTCTTGGTTGCACATTCCCAAAAGACCCTACTGGCATTTAGCTGGCAGGGGCCAGGGATATTAAACATTCTACACTGTACAGACTCTTACTATAGGTCAGTACTCCTCTCGATAAGTACTAGTAGTATAAGGTGTGACACCATTTTTAGAGACAGACTTTTCCATAATAATAAGACCAAATATAATGATTACTTTAGAAGCATAAATTTTTCAAATTCTTTTACAATGTCCTTATTTATTCTCACAGAATGCTTTTGTTCTAACTTACATAATTTGGAAAACACTAGAATAGAGGCTAGGAGTACATACTTCTGTGTTTGAATTCCAGCTCTTATCGCTTACTGGTTTGGATTGTGAGAAAGTTATATAACGTCTCTGAGTTCCTACCATGAGGTAAATAAAAGCTAGCTCATTGAGGTAGTATTAGATTGCTGAGAAGACTAAAGGCATTGATGTCTATGAATTGCCTTGTACAGTGTCTGGAAATCTGGATGTTAAGAAGAGGTGATCAGTGTAGACATTGTGGCCATTAAGAAGAGGTGATCAGTGTAGACTTTGTGGTCCAGGAGTTTGGGTGTGGAGAAAGATGATGTGATGGGTGAATGGAGGAAGGATTGAGACAGGTGATGGCTCCTTGAAGAATAAGGACACCTAAAGTGCTAAAGGGCACAGAGGAAAGAGAATGAGAGAAGAAGTCCCAGCAGGTAGGTGAGGATGGACAAGTAGGAATTGATCCAGGCAAGAAAACACACCTGGAAGGTGTTATTTCTATTCCATTGCACATCCAATGAGTGATTCATTTCCTACAAAGATTCTCATGAGCAAACAGGTCTCTCGTGATATCTTACCTTGTTTTCCTGCTTCTCCTTTGTGCAGAAGAGATGCTCAAAAATATTTCTTGTTCTCATGTGGTCCTGCCTCAGATAGTTCACCTGATGTTGGAGGAAAGCCAAAGCACCAAGTGACTTTCTGTTCCCTTGCTGAGAAAGTGAAGGTTGAGACCAAGCATACATGACTGAAGGCAGTCGTGTCCAGGAAAGGCTCAAGGATGCGATGCTTGGCTCTGCTGGAGCTTTCTGCAGCAGATCAGGAATCAGAGAGCAGATGGTGTGGTGTTATGTCTCAGAAAGGGCAAGAGCAATCTAATCAGTTTTGCAAACTAAATAATAAACTTGTACACTGTATTTTGCTTGTTAGTTTCTTATGCATGATGTCATGTTTCTGCTTAATAAATTGGATAACTGATCTCTTTAAGGCACCTCAATACTGGAGAGATTGGGATCCTCCACTTGCAGTATTGTTGCTGCCTCATTCCTTTGCAACTCCTCTTTATGAAACCCTGAATACTAACAACAAATGGCGCCTGAACAGGGTGTATGAGGAGGAAATAAGTCTTCAGAGACTGCTTTTGGTTTTCAGCCCAAGGAAACCAGAGGGATTCGTGCAGATGGTTAAGTCCCTACTCTGGGTTAGTGGAGCAATGGGGAATTCCCCATCAAGTGACTACAAAGCCTATGCCTATTCACAGTTGCCTAAGAGATTGTTACATAGTTCCAAAGTCAAAGTTAAGAGAGAAACTTTAGACAAACTATGGTATTTAGTTAGAAGGCATTGTTATTGGTTTACACCCAAAGGAAAAAATTTACTTAATTTATGACAGTGGAGATTAGTAATGAAGTCTCTCCAGAGAGCTCATCAGAGTGGGGAAATCATTCCTTTAAAAGGCTGGTCCAATGATAGTGCTTTATCAGAACTTATTAACTTAGTTTGCTGCTCAGCTGGAATTGGGGTGGAGGAGAGGCCTCAGCATGGTCAACCTGAACTGCCAGTTGCAGCAGCTATAGAATTTGAGAGTGGATAGAAGATTCGGGTATTAGGAAAGTTACAGCTTTTCCTGTTATAGTCTGATTTTCTTTAATGGTTTAGCTACAATCCTCTGAACTATCATTTTGTTTCTTTCTTCTTCTTTGCCTGGAAATTTAGACAGGGGACTCCTGATGGATCCAATTACAAAATCTCTCAGTGGCCGTGAGTTTTTTCTTCTCAGGGAGATTTTGATTAGTCTCATCCATCTTTAATCTGTCTGTCAGAAAATGCCTTGACTGAGATCAGGCAGGCATCTTTCTAGTCTAATTGTATTCTGAAATCCTGGGTTTCTCTCTGGTTTTCTGGTTTGTCTGATTGTAGTTTCTGTTTAGTTTTTGTTTGATGTTGTCTAAAATGTGATATTTTTTTTTAAGGCCTGAATTAAGTTCTTGCATGCAAAAAATTGGAAATGTCGGCTCTTATATTGAAAAAAATAGTTTAATCCCTACATTTTTTGCTTAAAATTGGAACTTGTAAGGAGCGCTCATTTAAATTTAAATTGAATAGAATATGGTAAAGCCAGTAGTCAGGGTCAGAATCACAGCCAACTGACCCATGCAGGTTCGCGTTAGATTCGAACAGTCGGTAATGAAACAATGGAGCCAAGAACTGGTGAACCATCAGCTTTAATTCTAGCTTGCACCCGGTGGGCAAGCAAAAACACACACTAGGCTCCAAAACCCACTCATTCAGTGCTCACTAAGCTACTGACTTATCCGAGTTTCCTAGAATCAAAGGTTTCTAGCTCACCAGACTTATTCACCTCTGTTCCCCATCTCCTCCAGCACAAACTCTGCACAAACTGGCTTCTCCCTCATTCTGCCATCTTGGCTGCTTCTCCTGGCCTGCATGTGGCCTTACTCTGCTCTCCTCTCTGATACTAATCTCAGGAACCCAGGAACCGAGAGAGAGCAAGCTACTGGCCTGCCCCACTTTATAGTGTAAAATCAAAACCTCCAATCCAATTACACAAACAAGGAAGTCTCCAATACAAAGCCACCCATCTGAGGCACAATGGGATTCCCCAGGAGAGTGCACCACCCTACATCATCCAATCAGTCAAGGGTGTGGAGAAGAACTTACTCTTAAAACCAAGCCTTAGGCCATAACGACCTGGCCTGCTTATATTACAGCCTTTCCCCCACACCCATCCCAAGCATAAGGGCAAGTAATATAACCTGGGTGATGGGCTTCCATGTGGGCAGTGCCATCTTTAACAAAGTGAGCATATTATATTTTATCTGCCCAACAAATATGAATTCTTAAGACTTGCTAATATGGTTCATTGTAAGGTGTATTCAAAGTTAGAAGTCAAATAGTAATTCAAGTATTAGGATTAATCAAAGTTATGTGTTATACTTCTGTTTCTGTGCTGTAAATTGTCTTGTTTGTAAAGATGTGCTCAGACCTGTGAAACAAAAAGAATTAAGTAAAATTAAACAGAGTCCTGGTAAGTCCTTTCAAGAATTTGTCTCAAGCTTCTTCAGACAGTTGGCTGCTTATCAGGCCACATCCTGCAAAAGGAGCAACTTTTTGAATTACAGTCTAAACTTCCTGATGTAGAGGCTCGACATAGTACTAACCCTTTCAAAACTGACCAAGATAATTGGCCTCCACTTCCTCCTTCTGTTGTTGGAGGTGTTAGCTCAGACTGTTCTTTCAAAAGTGGAATATTTACAACTTATGACTTGGTGGGAGGATTAGGCTCATATTCAAGCTAATAGAAATGCTGATGCTAACCCTCCTGTTAATATTACACAAGATGAGCCTTTCAGACAGGGACAGTTTGCTGATTTACAACAGCAATGTGGGCAAAATAGGGGAGGTGAGGATTTGCTCTTATCTCCACAGATATGGGAGACCATGGACACCTTCCAGAAGATTGAAGGCTCAGCATGAGTCGGAAGTGGAAGAGAGGGAGATTTGACATCTTTGAGCTGCCAGAAGAAGAAATGGAGAGACTAAGCCTAGGGACAAAGGTTATCAGAGAAGTGAAGGTGAAGACAACTGCAACACAAAAAGCTGAACCGCCTACTTGGAGGCAACTGAAAAAACTTACCCAGGAGGAAGAAAATGTTTTAAGTGGGACTAAGACTTCGAAAACATCCTTGACTCTGTTTCTGGCAATATTGGTTGTTGTGTCTGTAACAGTAAGCGGAACTAACTATCCTTACTAAATTTATATTCCTAATCTCCTTTAAATAGACCTGTTAATTGGAAAAACACCCCCTTTTTCTGTTTATATTAATAATTCTGTTTGGCTTCCAGGACCATTTGACAGTCGTGGACCCTTAAGGCCTGAAGAAGAAGGACAGGTTATATCAAATTATACTGTGGGCTCAAATGGATTACCTGTTTGTGTAGGTGCAGGAGATCATTGCTTAAAGATAAAATCACAGGGTTGGTTATCTACTATACAAAATGGGTCGCATCACCTTATTCTGTATCAGTGGTTCTTAACCTGAGTTCTATCGAACCCTAGGGGTTCAATGAGTCGGTCTCAGGGGTTCGGAGAAGCCTCTGCCACGGAGGCCAGAATAAAGTAATACCGTAATTTGTTGTGAGTTCATGCACTTTGTTGGTTTTGTTTCTTTGAGCAAGGTGATGTTCATGCACGGCTCATTTTGTGCACCAGTAAAAAAACATACCTATGTCTTGAATTTGGAAAAAAAAATCATATTTTATTTATCACTAAAGAAGGGTTCAGTGAATGCGCATATGAAACTGGTGGGTTCAGTACCTCAAAAATGGTTAAGAACCACTGTTCTATATGTATTATAAAGGTAGACCTTTCAGACTTATGTATGTCTACCTTATATATTCATGATTGGTCCTGTGTTCTGGAATGAATCAATTAATCTCATTAACTATGTGAATTGTTCTTTTTCAATTGAACAATTCTTATTCAATCAATTCCTCTATTAATTATAATTAATCTGTTTATTCTGTGTATATACTTAAAGCCAGAACAGGAGTCTAGATTCCTGTTCAGATGCATAGACAAACAACAGTTGCAACAAGATATATATGACACTTTTAGTGAAAAGTACACCTTTATTAATTAATACTGCTGATAGATTATCTGAACTAAACCCTGTTAAACATTTACAATTATTAGGAGCTTCTACAATAAGCACATCAATTGTCACTGCTGTTTTGTTTTTGTATTTGCTTAGTCTGGAGAAAGAGCAGAAACAACTTGTGTCATTCTGGAGGATGAGCCTCCTTGTACACCATAGTGTTGCAGAATGAGTTAAAGAAAAAGGGGGGAGATGTTGGAGGAAAGCCAAAGCACCAAGTGATTTTCTGTTCCCTTCCTGAGAAAGTGAAGGTTGAGACCAAGCATACATGACTGAAGGCAGTTGCGTCCAGGTAAGGCCTCAAGGACACAATGCTTGGCCCTGCTGGAGCTTTCTGCAGGTCAGGAGTCAGACAGCAGATGGTGTGGTGTTATGTCTCAGAAAGGGCAAGAGCAATTTAATCAGTTTTGCAAAACTAAATAATAAAATTGTACACTGTATTCTGCTTGTTAGTTTCTTACTTATAATGTCATGTTTCTGCTTAATAAATTGGATAACTGATCTCTCTAAAGCACCTCAATCCTGGAGAAATTGGGGTCCTCCACTTACAGTATTGTTGCTGCCTCATTCCTTTGCATCTCCTCTTCATGAAACACTGAATACTAACAACAACCTCCAGAAATGCCCAATGGGGGGAAAAGGCAGTGTCTAAGCAAGGTCTAGCCACACTCTTTGCATAGCCTCCCTTGGCGGGTCATCTCAGGTGCCATCACTATATCATGAAGTCAGAAGCAGAGACAAGAGCAGGGAATTTAAGCAAATGGACACTTTGTGTCTACTCTGCATGGTCTTGCTTGTTTTTTGTTTCCTTGACATGTTTACTATCTTGACAAGATTTCTGCAGAGTTTTTTCATCTCACTTAAGTTGGGCAGAAGTTGGCCAAAGAGTTCCCCCTCTGGTCATGAGCAGTGTTCTCACATTCCGGAGGTATGTGCCAGCTGCATAATATAGAACAGTGCTTTGGGTGTGTGGAGAGGGGAGGAGGCAGAACCACAAGAAGGACTCTGCTTCTTGGCATTTATTTCATGCAGGTCATTGTAGAAATTTTTTATAGTTTTTTAAAAAGATTTTAGTTATTAATTTTAGAGGAGAGAGAAAGGTAGGGGAGAAGAGCAGGAAGCAATTGCTTTTCCTATGTGCCCTGACCCGGCAAGCCCGGGGTTTTGAACCGGTGAGCTCAGCCTTCCAGGTTCAGGCTTTATCCACCACAGGTCAGGCCTATTGTAGAGTTTGTAAATACTTGTTGTAGGAAGCCCCAGCACTCAATTCAAGTGTTGGTTCCAGCCACACATTAATGAAAGGCAACATCCCAGCTGTTGCCCCGACCCCTTTGCTTTTTCCCCAAATAAAAATATTCAGAAACTGGCTAAGAGTTGCCCCATTCTTAATCTCACCCATGACTTCTTTTCATTCACAGTGTTCTGTTTAGGTATTTCCCTGGAGCCAGTAGCTCTATGAGAAGGTGAGTTACAGCTGCCAGTCATAGCCAGTAGGACATACTTCTGGCCAGTGTATTTGGATGTCACCAGGCAAGTTTCCTTTGTTGAGTCTTGGCATCTGCCTTTGGCTAAATGCTGAGCTCTCCAGCTGGTCCACTTGATCAGTGCAAGTGAAGTGACTAAACTGTGGAGTCATTTGGTTTGTTCAGAAAAGGAAAAAGTAAAGTTATGCAACTATTCTTTCTTTTCCTATTCATACTCCAGAGTTGATGGTCAGGAAGTATAATTTGTGGAAAGACCTTGGCCTCCTATACTAATAACCTGTTTTCCCAAACCTGTCATTCTATGCAAAATTTTATATTTCCATTTATAGTACAGATTCAATATCAGAAATGGCAGTAAACACTCTCTGCAGGAAAAAGAGCTGTGCTAGATAAGTCTGTTTTGAAAGCAGAATGGGGAAGCAGCAACATGCATACCTTGTGTTTGCCATCCTTGGTCTACAGCCAACCAGACTATGAAATTGCTTTTCCTATTATTCCTAGGGTCACAATTCAGCCACTGTATCTGTCTTGGGAACCTATAATTACCTTTAAAAAATTATTTTTACCTGGATAATTATATCTTTTATTTTTATGCCACTCAATTTATTGCATTTAATCAAGAGATATTTACTGAGCCCCAGCTGTGTGCCAATATTATTCTAGGACCCAGACAAAATAGCAGTGAACAAGAAAGACAAGATCCCTGCCCTCATGAAGCTTATTCCTAGAGTAGGGAAGCAAATAATAAATAAATACATGCATAAAAAACTTTCAGGTAACAAGTGCTTCAAAGAAACAGAACATACCAATGTGATATAGAATGACTGGAAGGATTTTGTTATTGTTTTCTCTGTGAGATGAGAGATACACTATGGCACACTTATGACATTGGCAGAATTGCTGTGTAGAAATAAAACTGATGTTGCAGGAACTGCTTGGAGCCCCTTTCTCTTCCAGAGACCTTTCCCTCACCAGAGAAAATCCATTTTTCTCTCTCCAATTGTTTTTTTTGTGACCTGTGGTCATCAGCTTCTCTGTGCTTCCAGGGTTGTTTTCCATTGTATGCCATGACCACCAGCTTCCCAAATAAGATCATACATGAGAGCATGAGATGCCCTTTATATAGGTTTCAGTATTTTTCTACTATCTGGACTCACTTGTTTGTTCTTAAAGTCAATCTAACGGTCTAGTATGCTGTGTCACCAAGGACTGGCTTCTCTCTCTCATAGTTCTGCAAGAGGATTCATTTTGCCTGTCTTTTCTCTCAAATGAGCCTTTTCAGGCCAACTATTATGGTCATAAAATAAGCAAACATATAGTGTTTATCACTAGAGAACTTTGGCCCCAGATCCCCATATGGCTTTTCTAAACTTTGTGAGCTCAGTCAGGTCAGACATGAGACATAATAAAGCTTTTGGATCCCTTATCCCAAAGTCCAAACTAAGTCCAGGCCCAAACTTAATTTTGACTCAAACTCAGTATTGACCCAAGTAATAATGTTTTTCTCTAACTTCTAGAACAGAGCTGCCAGGACCCACCCCAGGGCAGAGTCCTTCATTAAACCAGCTGCTCTAGAAGAAGAGAGCCACATGCCAGGTGGTCTCAAAAGAAAGAATCTAAAGAAATGTCAACAGGAAAAAGGAACTGATTCCCTAACTGATTCTACACGAGGGCACAATTGTTGCCTTGACTTTGACCCGTATCAAATCCACTCTTTTCCTCCTCTTCTTCCTCCTTCTCTTGCTCTTCCTTTTCCTCCACCATGGTGTGTGTGAAAAGGTTTGGCAAAGGTTCATCGGCTCTTTCTAGAGAGTGGAGCATGCCACTTACATAAAGCTGACAGATTGCAATTGAGAACAATCAGATTTCCAACTATTGAATGTTACTTCTTTAGCAACTCCTCACAAAAGGGATGTATATACAATATTTTCTTATTCTTATGTTGGAGATGAGAGAGTATGATCTGAATCCCTGAGACCTCCACATCATCACAAGGTACTTGTTTGTGATTCTTCAATGGAGGAATAGTTCAGAAGAGCTTTTCAGGCTGCCAGGTACAGAGATGAGTTTATTCAGAAACTTTGCATTTGCCACGAGTCAGAATCTTAGTTTAATGAACTCTAGAAATGATCTCTGAAAGTATAGTCTTAGAATCTTAGTTTAAAATGTTTTCTTATATAGTATTTAAATTCTCATAGCCTGCCCTGGCTGGTTGGTTCAGTGGATAGAGCATCAGCCTGGCGTACAGACAGCTCGTGTTCTATCGCCAGTCAGGGCACAAAGGAGAAACGACCATCTGCTTCGTCCCTCTCCTTCTTCTTCTCCTCTCCCTCTTCCTTCCTTGCATCCAGGGTCTCAATTGGTTCAAGTGTCAGCCCAGGCAGCTGAAGACAGCTCCGTTGATTCCAGCATCATCCTCAGATGGGGGTTGCTGGGTGGATCTTGGTTGGGGGGCATGTGGGAGTCTGTCTCTCTATCGCTCCTCCTCTCACTTAAAATAAAAATTCTCATTGCCCAAAGCACAAGTTTTGCTTGTTTCTGCAATTTATATACAGGTTCTATATTAAATTGTTTTTCTTTTTAATCATGATCTTCATCATCAGAATATAGTTCACATTTATTGAGTGCTTACTATGTACTGTCCTAAGAATTTCTCACCTATGACTCATGTAATCTTCACAGCATTATTAACCTCATTTTATAAGTGTGAATGCTGAGACACCAAGGTTAGCAACCTGGCCAGGGTCAGAGAGGTAAAAATGGTAGAGTCAGAATATGAATCCAGATAGTCTGGCCCCAGAGTACCTCTCAGTCATATTTAAATCATTTTGTAAGGGTAAATGCTATTTAAACTTTGGATTTGACAACAGACACTGTTGTGTAGATTTCCACTGGCTCCATATTTATCTGTGTGAAGTCAAATTCCATTCTCAGTTCCACAGATGAAGGGCAAGTTAGAATACATAACATCCAGGTCAGTTCTGTTTTTCAGGTGGGTGTTCACCAAATTAACCCTACACCTGATACTCCAAACCAATTCAATTCTTGAAAAGCTACATTTCTGACTGATTTCAACAGAGCTTTCTCTCAATGCCAACTCTAAAAACTCTTTACCTGCAGGGATTCTATCTCTCAGGATGCAGGTGCTGCTGCCAGCTCTGCACCCTGGTGTCTCCAAACACACACACACCACACACCCCATCCCACTACTTAATACCTAGTTAACTTCTGAGGAATTCCTAACTTTAAAAGGATGCAGATAGCCTGACCAGGTGGTGGTGCAGTAGATAGAGTATCAGACTGGGATGCAAAGGACCCAGGTTCGAAACCCTGAAGTCGCTGGTTTGAGCGCAGGCTCATGCAGCTTGAGCGTGGAGTCACTGGCTTGAGCGTGGGATCATAGACATGACCCCATGAATACTGGCTTGAGCCCAAAGTTCACTGGTTTGAAGCCTAAAGGTCACTGGCTTGAGCCCAAGATTGCTAACTTGAGCAAGCAGTCACTCACTCTGCTGTAGCCCCTCCAGTCAAGGTACATATGAGAAAGCAATCAACGAGCAACTAAGGTGCCGCAGCAAAGAATTGATGTTTCTCATCTCTCTCCCTTCCTGTCTGTCTGTTCCTATCTATCCCTCTCTCTGATTCTCTTTCTCTGTCAAAAAAAGAAAGAAAGAAAAAACTAGGCAACAACTACTGTTTGCCTACCCAACCAGGGCTATTCTCCTCTTCTTCCGGAGTAATACAACCCCAGTTTTATTTGGAGTGACTATATTTTTGAGCCTCCTTTAAATCTGTATGGTTATGTGACATTAGTTTACCTAAGGAAATGTGAATAGAAGTTATTGGGAATGAGATGGGGGTGGGAAGAAGTGCACAGCAAATACTCCCTAACTGGGGACAGACAGCTGGAGATTGCTCCTTTCTTTTTGTTCTTTCTTACTTCTTTTGCTTTCTGCCTGGAACACACATGTGGTGGCTGGATTTTCAGTATTAGACCATAAGCAACCTAAAGATGGAAGTCATGTACCACCAATGGACGAAATGTGTGGTATGGGTTCCTCACAAAAGTTTTGAATTTCATACCTCAAGACTTCTTTTACAAAAAAAAAAGAAAACCAATAACAAAATAAAGTTCACACTTTATTTAAAGCAATTATTTACAGTCTGTTACTAGCAGTCTAATTCAATTTCTGAAATCTTTCTCTAAACAATAAAAGTAATGAAAAGCTAATACTTGTTAAGTACTTACTATGTGCTGAGCACTCTTCTATGTAATATTAATTCCTTTGATCCTTGCAGCAGTAATATTATCTCAATGTACAGGTAAGGAAATTTAGATCAGAATGTTTCAGGAACTTGCCCAAGGTCACACTGCTAGCAAGCAGTAGATCTAGAATTTGAGTCCAGGCAAGGCTTCAGAATCTGCAGTCTTAGCCACATGCTGACTGCCTCAAACATCCCAGCCCAAACATCAAAAATGGCCCAGAAAACACACCAGGCTCTACAATTAGGCAACAGCATTCTCAACAGTTTGAGTTGGTTAGTTTCTGGACTCCTGTGTGTGTTTCATGGAATTTTCTGACTTTTCTAAACATCAGATCACAAATGTCAACAAAAACCCAAACCAACAGCCTACTGCGTAGGTCAAGCTGAAACCCTGGTGGGATTCACAGGCGCTGGTGCATCCAGGTGCCAGGCCTCCGGCAGCCCTCGGGCAGCCTGGCTGCTGTTTCACATTCACATCTTATTCAGCAATCTTGCAGGATAAGTTATTCTTTGGCAGAATCCCAATTTTCCCCAAGTGAATCAGAAGCAAAACAGTTGTAAAAATTATTGATTAGCAATTCTTTAGCGTTTCTATGCAGTTAGGCACATGTGCTCAGATCACTGGTATATATCAGCCACCCCAGAGCCACAGTACCAGGTTTTCTGTCTGCAGCTGAGTTGCAGTCACAGCTCACCACAGAGTAACAACCAAATCCACGTGTAAGAATTTGTCCAGAATCTCTGCAACATGTGTATATGTATTCGTATAAGGTGTTTTCTAGCCCTTTCTCAGTTGACTTCAAGTTAAATCATTATTATCATGCTTATAGAAAGTTGTTGCTTTCCCCTTCTTTCCTCTTTGTCACTCACAATCTGTGAAACAATCAGACTGAACATCTTACTGAAAAGGCAGAGTGAGAGATATGCTGACTTCAACAAGCAGAGGAAACACACTGAAAAAAAAAATATTTTTTTAATTGATTCCCAAGAAAGAAGGGGAGAGGGAGAGAGAAACACTGATTTGTTGTTCCATTTATTTATGTATTCATTGGTTGATTATTGTATGTGCCCTGACTGGGGATCAAACCCATAACCTTGGCATATTAGAATGATGTTCTAACTATCTAAACTGTTAAGCCAGGGCAACATATTGACACTTTTAGCAGACCCCAAACTTACACATGAGCCAATACTGCCAAAGGACCCCTCTGGAACACAAACACTGCCAGCGTCAAGGTTTTAGAAGCCTGGAGAGATGAGACTGAGTGAAGAGGACAAAGGGCTGCTCCTATGCAATCTGGGTAATTCCCTGGCTGCAAAGCATGATTAGACAGTGAGTAGGAAAACTCCTCCACCTGCAATTCCCTTGCCACTGGCCTATGCCAGTGTTTGAAATCCTACCACTGTCAAGATCTTTCTGTTTTTCTTAGTTCAGGAATGCAGCTGCTGCTAGAAAGATAGCAACATACAACGATTTTCTTCCCCAGGTCGAGAGACCTAGTTTGTCAGTGCCTTTCCAACCTAAGAGCTACCTAAGAGCAAATAAATCAGGACTCTGAATAAGGTGTGCAGCTAGGTGGGGGCACATGGCAGAGTGGCATGGGAGAAGTGAGCTGTGCCAAGTGAGGGGGTGAGGAGAGGCTGAATGCACAGAGAAGGCTGTGAGGAGGGGTGGACACAGAGGAGTGGCGGCCCTAGAAGGTGCAGGGCATCTGCAGGATGCCAATTCGCAGAGAGATGGGGCACGTGGACGGGTGAGGTCTAGCAAGTGAGCCAAGGAGAGGAAAATTGAGCGTATAATCTGCCTCACCTCGTGAGGACACCTGAGTAAAAGCTCTGACTATTAGGCATTGAGGGGAAGAAACAGGTGAGCCCTGGGTTCCAGAGTGGGGAAGGGAGGGGAACGAATGAGAAGAGTAAGAGGAAAAAGGCAGCCCAGTCCATTGTCTTCTAACTCATGCAAACACTTGCCTTGATGGGACCAGCACCAACATGTGTTGTATGCCTTCCCATTTAGCCCCTAGCCTGCTTTGCTGTTCCTCTTGCCAAGGTCAATCCCCAAATTCTGGTTGCCTAATCACAGGGGAATGAGTCAGGGACCTGTCAGGCAAGTGGGTCGTGGGTGTGAGCAGGAGCCCGGGACACTTGCATAACCCTGAACTGCTCATGTCACTGGAAAGAGCCCAGCTGCTACTTCACCATGCCCCAGAGTGGCCTCTCTAAACACATGGAGAGAAGGGCACTGAGCAGTAGGATTTCTGGCTTCTCCTCTGGGCTGGCCTTCCAATGAGCTCTGTCACTTCCCAGACCAGAATATTAACAGGGATAATGAGTCCCCCTCCTGTCTGCCTCTGTGGGTTGAAGAGGACTAGACGGTGTTAAAGCCAATACCCCAACATCCCCAAGCTGACTTTCTGTTCCAGTTCTTGGCACTGGGCACTCCCCAGCTGAAGAGTAAGGTCATTGCAACTCCAGGGTGGGGGGCTTCCCTGGGCTTATGGTGGGGGGGAATGGGGCACCCTTCCAAGGACCACTGGCCTCGGGATCCCCAACTAGCCTGCTGAATTGCCAATCCAGGTTGACTTAATCTTGGGAACTTCAGAGGCAGCCCAAGCTTGTGGCAAAATTCTGATACATCACTTTGGTCCCCCAAACCACCTGCTGAACAAAAGCAGGGCTTCAAACTGTTGGGAATAAAGATATACGTTATTGGGGATGATACAGTAAGCAGCAAGTTAGAAACAAAGGAACCTATCCCTTCTCATATCTAGAGCTTCTCACATTTGAGCTGAAGTCGACAAAGAAACTCCAGGGCAATGATTCTGAGAGGCTAGCCACTAAAGGGACGGGGGAAGGAAGTATGTGGTTCTCAGTAGGAGAGGGTGGATTTAAAAATTCTCTCCAAATACGACTACACCCAGCTACAGAAATTCTGAGTCATATTCCAGGTAAAAACGGCCGTAGAATCAACAGCCAAAATGTTCAGTAACTATTGAGCAGCTCCTGTGTTCTGACACCAGGTATAGATTCCTCAGGGTGCTGAGACCAACTCAGATAGAGACCCCTCACTCAATCGGGTCATCACTCTGCATTCGACTAAGAATGATGGTTTATTTACTCACAGACAGTCCAGCAGTAAGGTTATAAACCAGCCCAACTTCTCCCTTGGGGTGGAATAGGTACTGAGGGAAGTGACCCTCTGGCCCAAGCTGATTCCAGATGCTCAGCCAGGTAGGTGAGTGCAGTCTGCAGCTCTGGTGGAAGCAGATGATGAATAGTTGGGAACAAAGCAGGGTTAGACTGGGAGGTGGGTGTAGTGCAGGCAATAGCAACAGGGCAGTGCGTGGGAGTCGAGTCAGGCACGTTATCCACAGGTGGGAGTGTGCAACTGAGCACCAGAACTTAGGAGAATTCTCCAGTCTTGGGGCAGGGGACCTGGAAAGTACAGGCAAGGAGGCAGGGGTTCTAGGTCTAGGAGGTTAGCAGAAATGGAGCCAGGGACAGAGGCCAAAGGAGAAGCAAATGGGGGTCTGGCCCTGGATCTTGGAATTTGGCCCTGGATCACCTTCTTGGGCCAGATGGGGGAAAGGAAGGGAAATGGACTGCCCAAAGCCATAGGAGAATATGGGATGGATAGGAGAGTTGTGAGCTTGCCAGGGAGGGGATCCGTGGGTCTGACTGAGAACTGAAAGTTGGAGGGGAGGATTGAGTTCCTGGGCAGAAAGGAGTCTGTCATTTGTCTCTTTAAGGTACACAGTCAGGATCTCCACCAGCCATGACCTGAAAATGGTGCCCGCTCTGGGCAAACCGATGGAGTAGTCACATCAGATGCACTCAGATGGCACCTTCATATGAAGACACAGACGCTGCTTTCTCCTGCAGGTGCAGATTCTCACCAGGATGCACAATTTGCTAACAGAGCATGAGCCATATTCAGTGCCCACTTACTCCCTTGGTCAGGATCTATGTGATCTATGTGCTGTCTACAGACTGCACGCCCATACATGGATACCCTGGGAACTGCTTAAGGAGTCGACATGTGAACCTCCTGTTCTTCCTGGCAGTGGGCAAGTCTGGGCCTTCCAACAAGGAGTGGTGACTGTGGGTATGCTCAAGTCCATAATGGATAGAAGGGGTGTTGAGATAGTCTCTGTGCCTTTGAAAATGGGCCCCACACCTCAGCTACCACCCCACAGTATAGCCTCTAATTGATTCCTCATTCACACCACGTTGGAATTTCAAGAATCAGTGCTAGTGACATCTCTTCCCAGCTAGCAGCCACAGAGCCATAGCTGGAGAGACACTGACAAGGAGGGTAGCCTCCACCTGTGGCTTGGATCCTGACCTACAAGTTGTAGTAATTACTAGAAATAATTAACATACATAGAGCACATTGCAAGTCACCAAGTGCTTTCACACACATGACCTCATGTGCTCCACGTGAGGCAGGGATGACTGGCAGGCCTCTCACAAACAAAGAAGATATGCTCAGAGAAGTACGACATGGCCAGATAGTATAACAGGTGCTTGGAGTATACTCTCTGGAGTCTGACTGCCCAGAGTCCCATCTCAATCCTGCCATTTCCTGGCTGTGTGACACAAAGGAAGTTGCTTCACTTTTCTGTGCCTCAGAGATGGAGATACTAGTAGCTACCACATTCATGAGTTGGTTGGGGCAGTTGAAATACTTAGAACAACACGCGGCATGGAACAGGCGATCCCAGTGTAAAAGGGATCACTGCTCTCATAGCCAACTCTGGAAAACAAGATCCACCAACATGTACAAATCCTCACAGCTTTGGCAGTTTATTTGTGACACAGTTAAGATCAGTCAGATTGCAGTGTTACATTTGGGAAATTTAATTGCTTGGAAATTTGTTGAGCGCAACTTAGTCCTCACAAAACTAGACACAGTGCCCACAAATGCAGGTGACAGAGATAAGGGAAGAGATGAAGTGAGGCCTAGGCTGGACTGGACAGAGTCTAGTCCTAGGAAAGGGCATCTGGCCAAAGGTGGCTAAATGAGAATTCAGGCACAATGTGTATCCCCTTTGTATTTTTCAACAGAAGCCCCAAATACTAACTTCTGATGTAAAATATTCTAATTTTCTATTTTAACTACTATTTTAAATTTCTTTAAAATAGTGTGTGGGTCAGACCAGAGCCAGCTGCAGGCCACCAGCTCATGTTGCCTTCCCAGGCTGCCTCTCAGACCGCCACCCTCTGGAACCTTCAGTGCCTGCCAACCACCTCTCCAGGCCTGTGCTTATCTGTACCCTTAATGGGTACCACCTTGCTTGCTTCTCTCTTTAAGATTCATAGATAGTAATATGTTGGCCATGAAAGAAATGATGGTTCTGCCTGGAGCATATTAGAAAGAAGGTACCATAAAAAATGAATTATAGTCAGTTATCATGTAGTATAAAAAATACTGCACTATGTAACATAAGATAAATGAAATGCACTTCTGAATGTGAACATGCGATGGAAAGTGTTGAAACTCCATGCACATTTAAGATGCAAGGTTCTCACTGTAACATGTTTTTTTTTCACTGTAATGTTTTAATAACTCATTTCAGGGGACAGAGATGACACCACATGAACACCTTTATAAAAGGGAGGAACCTCAAAGTCATCTTCCCCAACCTCTCAATTAAGATGGTGAAGCAGAGAGAAACCTGTTCAAGATCCCGTAACTAGCACCAGCCTCCCTACACCAATATGGCTTTCCCTCCTCATGTGCTTGCTGAATCCACTCTTCCAACTATAATGTGCAATTCCTGCCTTGCAGGGCCTGGGAGTTCTCTCCTCGGAGTCCATCCTCATATGTGTCACCCCAAGCACATTCATTGGAAGCATTTCTGCATGTGCAGGATGACACTGGAGCCTCAGAAAGGTGATAATACAGTAGCTTACATGTGCAGGATGCCTTATATGGTTATCAAAGGCCTTCGTGTGTTCCTCTATTTTTCTGAAAGGTGCACTAAGCACAGAAGAAAGAACCCAGGAACAGAATCAGGACAACCTCGTATGAACACCGCTTAGGAGTCAAGTGACTCTGTGAGGCATTTAACCTCCCAGAGCCTCGTATTTCCTCTCTGTATACGCATGGGCACTTGCAACCACTTAATATTGGTATAATTCTGATGAGATTTCCCAGCCACCAGTTAAAGACATGTAGCTGAGTAACTGTGACACGGCATCCCTGACTTGGGTCCAGGAATGTTACTTAGCTGACAAATGACATTTGAAGAATTGACACAAGGTCCCTGAACCTACCAAAGGGCGAGTTACACTCACAAACTCACACAGGCAAGCACACACATGTGTGCACTGCAGAACGCCAACAGGGTTGCTAAGGAGGTGGCCCTCAGAAACCCAGCCCTGGCAACTAAACACAGACTTCAGGTCACCCAGGTTCTCCTGGCACCAAAGGCTAGCAAATGCCTTGGCTGGAGCTGGTGGTCCCTATTCCTGGCTGGCTGTTGGCACTGGGACACCTTCTCCTTGACTCCTAAAGCCATTTGGCAATCCAGTGCACATTGAGACCAGTCTGTTTTAGCAGCGAATTCAGAGACAATGATTTCACCAAGCTTGAGGCAACAGGATTAGAGCTGAACCACACTTGTACTCACAATTGTGCCAATAAAGTTACTAAACTTGAGGAGGTCAGCATTCAAGGTAGAAAGGATTTTCCAGAGAGGAATAGCCCAGAGATAGAATAGCCTATGGCCCAGATGAAATCAATCAGAGGCTGAGCCAAAGCTCCATCACTGGGATGCTAATTAACCTCAGAAAGTAGCTTAGTTTTCCTGGCTGTTGTCCTCCCCATTTATAAGGAGATAAAATAGCTAGTTCAACATCTAGTAAATGTTTACAACAATATTTCAGGCATCGTGTTAAGTATTTTGCACACATGTCTCATTGATCCTCACAGTGAGGCAGAGTTCATTATTATTCCCATTGTCCACATGCAGAAACCAAGACTGATAGAGGAGTAATTATAACAGGAGGAGCTGGGAGAGGTTTCACAGTGGCTATAATGTTGAAACTGTTAACAAATGAGTAGATGTATGTTGACTGAGAAACAGGAGAAAGAAGAGTGAGCACAGTATTTTTTAAGCAGAGGGATTAGCTTCCCCCAAGGCCCAGAGGCAGGAAAGGAGCTGGAAGAGCAAATTGAGATCTGATGTGACAGGATATGCCAAGGAGTTGGGCAATGATGTGTCATCAGGGACTTGTGGTGGAAGAGTCATGTGATTAGATGTGTTGGGTGAAGTAATGATTTTATAACATCTTTTGGATAAAATTTTGCATTTTTATTTATTATGCCTACAATTTACTCTTAATTTCTGACCACTTTCTTCTCATTCTTCTTTTACTCTCCTAGTATTGTGCATATTTCTGTCAGCTGTCTAAATCCTTTTCTGGAAGGAGACAGGAAATTATACCTGCCTAGAGGTGGTGTCCAGGCCAGGAAAGAGACAATGACAAGAGAGACTGAGAAAGAGGAAATTATTTCGGAGAGGTGGATAGAGTGGTAAAGTGATGGGTCACAGAAGCCAAGGGGAAAGAGAACTAGAAGAGGGAGCAGCTGGTCAGCATGTCACATGTTGCCAAGCAGTTAAATTGGATAAGAACTAAAAAAAGGCCATGGGGTTGAGCCATGAGACAGTCACAGGGGACTGCAAGGACAGTTCATCACTCTGCAAAGTCAGAAGACACAAATGGGAGATGATGAAGTAGGGGCAGCAAGGACAGACTCACCCATTCAAGAAATTTGCAAAAAGAGAGACAGAGTGAGTGACAGAGTACGTGAGGGAGGAGGCTCATAGTTGCTTTGTTTTCCAGTTTGCAGGAGGGGGTGGGGAACACAGGTGGGAAGGTGAGCATCAGACAGTGAAGGGACACGGGAAAAATAAATCTGGAAGTGGAATACCTCTGACAATGGAGATGTCAGGCAGTGGAGATGGGGAGAAAGCTAAAACCTAGGCTACAGCTTTCCCTTGGAATGACAGGTGAGATTGGAGTGTACAGTCTGACTGGAGGAATCTAAGAAGTGGGTTTCCATCCTTTCCCCGCAGAAATATTATTGAGCTCATAACCCCAGCTGTGGAGTGGTGGCACTCCTATTCCTGGGCTCCCCGCCCCACAAAGCATGCACATTTACTCACTGTATGACACCAGGGACAGGCCCTTTTCTGGGCCTCACTTTTTCTACATGAGGTTCCTGGTGGGGGCTGGGCTATCTTGGGGAGGGGAGGTGGACTACACACACAGGTAGAAGGGAGGGGAGAGTCCAAGAGAAGGCTAAGGCAGGACTTGGCATGTTCAAGACTCAGAGACTCCACATTCTGATTCCAGATTCCCAAGAACTGGCTTCTCTCTGACTGATGGACAATTCCTATTCTGCCTGTTTCCCAATAATGCTTCTATTTCCATTCCAAAGATGAATTCAAATGAAGTTTGTATCCAAAAGAAAGATTTAAAATACAGTAGTGAGCCTGACCAGGCGGCGCAGTGGATAGAGCGTCGGACGGGGAAGATGGAAGACCCAGGATCGAGACCCCAAGGTTGCCAGCTTGAGCATGGGCCCATCTGGCTTGAGCAAAAGCTCGCCAGCTTGGACCCAAGGTCGCTGGCTCCAGCAATGGGTAGCTTGGTCTGCTGAAGGCCCGTGGTCAAGGCACATGTGAGAATGCAATCAATGAACAACTATGGGGTTGCAACAGCAATGAGAAATTAATAATTGATGCTTCTCACCTCTCTCTGTTCCTGTCTGTCTGTCCCTATCAATCCCTCTCTCTGACTCTCTGTCCTTGTAAAAATAAAAAATAAAATAAATACAGTAGTGAACGAATGGGAGGGGTCTGTGACTGTCAGCATGTATGTAATGGCAATGCCGCCTGCTCCTGAGCACTTAGATAACCCCCGCACAGCAGTGAGTCACAGCCGCCGGCAAAGCTGAGACCATTAAGTCTTCACAACTCCTCTGCCTAGACCAGGGCAGGGTATGCCGTTTAACCCCTCCGCTTCCAGGGCCTGGCGCAGGAGAAGGCTGCCCTTGGGTAGACAGCTGCTCAAGGTCTACAGCTGTTGAGTTCCAGGCATTGGAGAGAACCCTCTGACCTACAGGTACCTCTCTGAGACAGCAACAAAATGCCTTTCATCCCATGATACAAATACACCCGGGAGAGATAACTATATGGACTCCTAGCATTATAAAGTTGAATGGAACTTTAGACTTGTCAGTCGAATCATCCCCTTTAACAGATGAAGACATTGAGGTTCAGTGTCAATGTTCAGCGAGAGATTAGCAACCATTCCAGGTCACCCAATGAGATACCAACAGAACTTGAACCTGGATCTCATAATAGCAAACCCTTGACACGGTAGACGTGATAATCTGTTGAAAATACTGCACCTTTAGATTTCAGGCAGGAAGCCAGGTAGGTACCTGCTCTCCTCACACAAAATGACCTAGCAAGAATGACCCAGCCCTGGCCAGGTAGCTCAGTAGGTTAAAGAGCTGTCCCAATATGCCACAGTTGCAGGTTCAGTCCCCAGTCAGGGCACCTACCAGAATCAGCCAATGAATGGGTAGAACAACAAATTGCTATTTCTCTCACTCTCTCTCTCTCTCTCTCTCTCTCTTTCTTTTCTTTTCTCTCTCTAAAATCAATAAATAAAATAATATGGGGGATAAAAGAGTTTCCTCTTATTCCCGAAGTTCTTAATATTCTCACAGTTAGAGTTCTTAAGCGAAGAGTATTTGGGTCCAAGTGTACTCTCCAGCTCTGGAGCTGTCTGTCATCCTGATGTGGTTCTGTCTCATACAGTCTCTAGCTCGGTAACTTTGGGCGTGTTATCTAACTTACTCAATTTTCAATAGCCTCATCTGTGAAATGGAGATAAAAACAATAGGATTATTAGGAAATCACTAAGATAATTTATGAAAAGTACTTAGCATGCGGTCTGGCACAGAGTAAGTGTTCACCAAGTGGTCCTATCTATTACAATGGCAGAAGCACCACTGCCTTTACAAAGAGTGAGGAGTTCCTGCTGGGAGCACCCAGGGAATGCTCACCCCCAGCCTCAGATATTTGAATGCTCATGATAATCTGTCCAGAGCCTTTCTATGAAGACCTCAAAGCTCCACCACCAATGTAGGCACCGTGTAACCAGAATTCTTTCCAGATCCCTGCCTGTAGCTGCTGAAGTCCAAGTGTGAGAACATCTGAATTAGTACATCCTACCTGGTGTTGTCTCTGGCAGTGGCAGCAAGAGACTGTCTGATGGTGAATGGGTTGTCTTATCAGCATCCTCTATCAAGGGCTAAAATGACATCCACCTACCCCAAGTGTCTGTCCTGGTCTCACTTAGTGATGAACTGACTGCTATCCCAGCATTATCTAAATAAATGATTGCCAGAAAATCACTTATTTTTCATAATTGTTCTTTTTGAGCATGTTTCTTTAAAGCATGTGTTCTAAAGAAAGGGAACCTATAAATATTAATAGAAACTAGAGAGGCATCTGACTGGGGAATAGTAGGCCAAACAGAAATGGCTTGAAAAACAAGGGATTAAGTAAAAGTCTGCCCGTTGAATCATGAGGTCCCCTCAACCTTCCTCTGCTTAGTTCTGAGGATGCCAGCAGCCAGGTTCATATTGCCCAGGAGGAAGATTGGAGCATCTTGATCTGGATAACTGAACACATTAGAAAAAAGACCTCAGATCCTAGTGATACCGACACTTAGAAGCGCCTCAGGGCAAAATTCCCATCATTGCTTGTAGCAGTGGCCTCAACTCTATCAGACCCAACACCTTTAAAAAAAAATCACTTCTTAAGGTTTTGAAGACAGTTCTAAGGTTTTTCCAGTATTCCTCTGCCTAGTCTTATGGGACAGTAGACAGAGAATCATTCTACCTTAGGACTCATGGGCTGAAACATAACTTAGGCCAAGATGTTATCTTTAGCCTGCCAGAGGTCCAGACCATGAAACCATTAGCCAGGTCCAGGCTATTATCTGTCTTCCACTGCTTCAGTGTTGTTGATTACCAGGCAAATGGCTAAGTCTCTGAAGGATATGGGGGAAGGGGTGGATATGATTTCTAGAGCTAGAATTTAAAGCTAATTTTTATTTTTAATGTGAGAGGAGAGGAAAAAGTGAGACAGACTTTCATATGTGTTCCGATTGAGATTCACCCAGCACCCCCCATCTAGGGCTAATGCTCTAACCCAGCAAGCTATTTTTAGTGACTGAAGCTGATAGGCTTGGACCAACCGAGCTATTCTCAGTGCCCTGAGCCACTGGCTGCAGGAGGGAAAAAGGGAGAGAAGGGGGAGAGGGAAGAGAAGCGAAGCAGATGGTCACTTCTCCTGTGTGCCCTGACTGTGAAACAAACCTGGATTTCCATAAACTGGGCTGATGCTCTACCCACTGAGCCAACAGCTAGGGCCTAAAACTAAACTTAATCAAAGTCATAGGGACTCTCAATTTCATTTATTTATAAGGTAGCATGAATAATCCTGGATAAATTATTTAAAATGGTTTCTCACCAAATAACTGCCCACGAAGACATTGAAAGTGTAGTAGATTCATTTAAATGGGGTGACATTAATCAATCAGTGTACATAGATTCAGAGAAAACATCTCCAGGTTATTTTGACATTTGATTATGTTGCATTAATGTCACCGCATTAAAATTCATTTTAAAAAATAAATAACTAAAAAATAAAATGGTCATGAAATTGAAAGCCCCATCTGGGGGAACGAAGATGGTGATGGAGTAGGCGGACGTACCAACTTCCAACTCCTAGAACCAAAGTGGATTATAACTCAATTTTAAGAACCATCATCTGGATAAACCAACTTTGAACTAAACTAAGTAGACTCTTCAACCAAGGAACACTGCAGAAGCCACATTGAGACTGGTAGGAATAGCGAAAACACGAAGAGGGCTGCCCAGCTCCCCGGAGCAAACGGCAGCCCGGAGAGACCCACGTGGCGGGAGGAGAGTTTGGCGGAGAGGGAAGGACCTGGGTCCCAGGAACCAAGACCCAGCCTGCAGTCCCAGAGCCTAGAAGAGGCGTATGGACAGTATTGAGCTGTGAAACAAGTGAGGATACTGTTTGTGAAAAAGAGACAGTTTTCTCAGACCCAAGATTCTTTTTAAAGGGACAGGGCAGAAAAACCTCTCTCACAACCACGCACCTGGGGCTGCGGGGAACGGGGACAGAGAAGAGGAACAGAGCAGCGGGAACAGAGTGTGGACTGAAGGCATGGGGACACTCTGAGGGACAGCCACCCTGACCCCTGGGCTAAGTCATTTCCCTAATCGAAAACAAATATTTCCCCTGGAACTAGCAATACCAGCAAAGGGAGACAGGACACTAGCCAAACAAGCTCTCCTGTGGCAATTAGAGCAGAGCTGCTTAGAGGGAGGGAGCTCCCAGACCTACAGTGAGAAGACTTAGGGCACTTCCATCTCTCTGAGGGTTGCTGAAGGGATGGTGGCGGCAGGACGCTGAAACGCGGTCCTGTCGGCGTGGGCGGAGGCACAACCGATGTGAGCTCGGTCTAGCCCAGCAGGGGCAGAGGGGACGCGTGAAAGCGGTTTGGTAGCTGTGGGCCTGCCTGTAATCCCACCTGTGGGAAAAAAATGGGCAGAGATCTGCTCTGCAACCCTGCAAGCCAGCCCTGACCGCAGGGACGGGGCTAGGACCAGGGAAGGGCGGGGGGCTCGCGACTGAGTTCACGCTGCCAACCCCACCGGCGAAGAAACTGCGGTTTGCCATCGTGTGCGCCAGCGGGCTCCTAACACAGGGGCGGGGTAGACCCCAGGACGAGCAGAAGTTCACGGCTGAGCTCACGCTACTAGCCCCACCCAGCCAGAGAAACCGCGGATTGCCATCCTACGTACGTGAGCTAGCTCTGAACATGGGGGTGGGGTAGAGTTCGGAACGATCAGAAGCTCGCAGCTGAGCTCATGCCAGCAAACACGCCCGGCCCAATAAACTGCGGTTTGCGACCCTTTGGCCATGAAGGCGGGGCTAAATTCTGGACGGGCAGAGGCTCACAGCTGAGAGCACGTCAAAAGCCCCGCCCAACCTGCAAAACTGTGGCAAGCAGGCTCTGACTGCGGGTGCTGGACATAAACCTTCCTGAAACAGGCTGGGTCCACAACTGAGCAAAGGTGCTCACCTCTGCCCTTGGTGCTAAGGCTTGAGGCTTGAGTGACAGCCCCTCCCATGGAGGAGAGGCGGAAATCACAGCAACAGCCACAGTGGTCCGGCGCTAGCAACGCCCGTACCCAACCAACCTAGGCAGCGGCAGAGGGGGTGGCAAGCCTGCAGACAGACCACACCTAGAAAACACAAATGCAACACCTACTGGACTCCAGTGGCCACAACTTGCTTATACACAGATAAAATGGGGAGGCAGAGGAATGCAAACCAAATGAATCAAGAGAAATCCCCAGACAAGGACCTGACTGAGCCAGATATAACCAAACTACCAGAAGCAGAATTTAGAATAATGATAGTTAGGATGTTCAAAGAAATTAGAGCAACAATGGATAGTCACTATGAACACCTAAATAAAGAGATAACAAGTATAAAGAAGAAAATTAAAATAATAAAAAAGAATCAGACAGAAATGACAAATACAGTATCAGAACTGAAGACCACAATGGAAGAAATTAAAAGCAGGATGAATCACACTGAGGATCGAATGAGCGAGTTAGAAAACACAATAAACAAAGGCACAGAAGCAGAGAAGAAAAAGGAAAAGAGACTCAAAAAATGTGAGGAAACTCTAAGGGAGCTCTGTGACAACATGAAGAGAAACAACATTGGCATCATAGGGGTGCCTGAAGAAGAGGAAAGAGGACAGGAAGTGGAAACTTTGTTCAATCAAATCATAGCAGAAAACTTCCCTAAATAAAAAGTGGGAAACATTCCACACATTCAAGAAGCACACAGAACTCCATTAAAGAGAAACCCAAAAAGATCTACACCAAGACACATCATAGTTAAAATACCAAAGCTAATGAATAAAGAAAAAATTTTAAAAGCTGCTAGGGAAAAAAGGACTATCACCTAAAAAGGAGCCCCATAAGGATGACATCGGACTTCTCAACAGAAACACTTGAGGCCAGAAGAGAATGGCAAGATATAATCAAAGTAATACAGAACAAGAACCTAAAACCAAGACTACTCTATCCAGCAAGGCTAGCATTTAAAATTGAAGGAGAAATAAAGAGCTTTCCAGACAAAGAAAGCCTCAAGGAATTCATTAAAATCAAACCAATTCTGCAAGAGATACTACAGGGCCTGTTGTGAACAGTTCAAAGGGAGGAAAGAATATAGCAAAAAATAAATAAATAAATACACCTTTAAAGAACAAAATGGCAATAAACAACTACATATCAATAATAACCTTAAATGTAAATGGATTAAATGATCCAATCAAAAGACATAGGGTAGCTGCGTGGATAAAGAAACAGGACCCATACATATGCTGTCTACAAGAGACACACCTTAAAACAAAAGATGCACATAGACTGAAGGTAAAAGGATGGAAAAAAATATTTCATTCAAATGGAAATAAAAAAAAGCCAGGGTAGCAGTACTTATATCTGACAAAATGGACTTTAAAACAAAGACTGTACTAAGAGATAAAGAAGGACACTACATAATGATAAAGGGAACAATTCAACAGGAAGATATAACTATTATAAATATCTACGCACCAAATATAGGAGCCCCGACATACATAAAGCAGACTTTGATGGATATAAAGAGCGAGATTAACAGCAATACTATCATAGTAGGGAATTTCAATACCCCACTAACAACACTGGATAGATCCTCAAGAAAGAAAATTAATAAAGAAACAGCAGACTTAAAGGATACACTAGATCAACTTGATTTAATAGATATCTTCAGAACTTTTCACCCTAAACCAGTAGAATATACATTCTTCTCAAGCGCTCATCGTACGTTTTCTAGGATAGACCACATGTTAGGACACAAAAATGGTCTCAATAAATTTAAGACGATTGAAATCATATCAAGCATTTTCTCTGATCACAATGCCATGAAACTAGAAATTAACCACAAAAGAAAAACTGAAAAATACTCAAAAACTTGGAAACTAAATAGCATGACATTAAATAATGAATGGATTAACAATGAGATCAAAGAAAAAATAAAAAAGTTTCTAGAAACAAATGATAATGAGCATACATCAATTCAAAATTTATGGGACACAGCAAAAGCAGTACTGAGAGGGAAGTTCATTGCACTGCAGGCATATCATAAGAAGCTAGAAAAAGCTCAAATAAGCAACCTGACCCTGCATCTAAAAGAACTAGAAAAACAACAACAATTAAAACCCAGGACAAGTAGAAGGAAGAAAATAAAAAATATCAGAGCAGAAATAAATGACATAGAGGCTAAGGAAACAATACAGAGGATCAATGAAACCAGAAGCTGGTTCTTTGTAAAGGTAAACAAGATTGATGAACCTTTAACTAGACTCACCAAGAAAAAAAGAGAGAGAACTCAAATAAATAAAATCAGAAAAGACAGTGGAGAAATAACAACTGACACAACAGAAATACAAAGCATTGTAAGAAAATACTATGAAGAACTCTATGCCAAAAAATTAGACAACCTAGGTGAAATGGACAAATTTCTTGAATCATATAAACTTCCAAAAATCAATCTGGAAGAATCAGAACACCTAAACAGACCAACTACAACAAATGAGATCGAAACAGTTATCAAAGAACTCCCAAAAAAGAAAAGTCCTGGGCCTGATGGCTTCACAAGTGAATTCTATCAAAAATTCAAAGAAGAACTAACTCCTATTCTCCTCAAGCTATTTCAAAAAATTCAAGAGGAAGGAAGACTTCCAAACTCCTTTTATGAGGCGAGCATAATTCTGATCCCAAAACCGGGCAAAGACAACACAAAGAAAGAAAATTATAGGCCAATAACCCTGATGAATTTAGACGCTAAAATTCTCAACAAAATATTAGCCAACCGGATCCAGCAATATATGAAAAAAATCATACATCATGATCAAGTGGGATTTATTCTGGAGAGGCAAGGCTGGTTCAATATTCGCAAATCAATCAATGTGATTCATCACATAAACAAAAGGAAGGACAAAAATCACATGATAATTTCAATAGATGCAGAAAAGGCATTTGATAAAATCCAGCACCCATTCATGCTCAAAACTCTCAGTAAAGTGGGAATACAGGGAACATTCCTTAACATGATAAAGGCCATCTACGACAAACCCACAGCAAACATCATACTAAATGGACAAAGATTAAAAGCAATCCCCTTAAGATCAGGAACCAGGCAGGGTTGCCCCCTTTCACCACTCTTATTCAACATAGTTCTGGAAGTCCTAGCTATAGCAATCAGACAAGAAGAAGAAATAAAAGGTATCCAAATTGGAAAAGAAGAAGTAAAACTGTCACTATTTGCAGATGATATGATATTGTATATAGAAAACCCTAAAGTCTCAGTCAAAAAACTACTGGACCTTATAAATGAATTCAGCAAGGTGGCAGGATATAAAATTAATACTCAGAAATCAGAGGCATTTCTATATACAAAAAATGAACTGTCAGCAAAAGAACTTAAGGAAACAATCCCCTTCACTATTGCAGCCAAAAAAATAAAGTACCGAGGAGTAAATTTAACCAAGGAGGTTAAGGACTTGTACTCAGAAAATTATAAAACATTGATAAAAGAAATCAAGGAAGATACAAACAAGTGGAAGCATATACCGTGCTCATGGCTAAGAAGAATAAACATCATTAAAATGTCTATATTACCTAAAGCACTTTATAAATTCAATGCAATACCAATTAAAATACCAATGACATACTTCAAAGATAGAGAAAACATATTCCAACAATTTATATGGAACCAAAAAAGAACACGAATAGCCTCAGCAATCCTAAAAAGAAAAAATAAAGCAGGAGGTATCACTCTTCCGGATATCAAGTTTTACTACAAGGCCATTATACTCAAGACAGCCTGGTACTGGCATAAGAACAGACACATTGATCAATGGAACAAAACAGAGAACCCAGAAATAAACCCACACCTTTATGAACAACTGATATTTGACAAAGGAGGAAAGAACATAAAATGGAGTAAAGACAGCCTCTTTAACAAATGGTGCTGGAAATTTGGACATCTACCTGCAAAAAAATGAAACTAGACCATCAACTTATACCATTCACAAAAACAAACTCAAAATGGTTAAAAGACTTAAACATAAGCCGTGAAACTATAAGCATCTTAGAAGAAAACATAGGCAGCAAGCTCTCCGACATCTGTAGCAGCGATATATTTGCCGATTTATCTCCAAGGGCAAATGAAATAAAAGGCAAGATAAACAAATGGGACTATATCAAACTAAAAAGTTTTTGCACAGCTAATGACAATAAGAACAGAATAAAAAGACAAACCACACAATGGGAAAACATATTCGACAGCACGTTTGATAAGGGGTTAATAACCAAAATTTATAAAGAACTTATAAAACTCAACACCAGGAAGACAAACAATCCAATCAAAAAATGGGCAAAAGAAATGAATAGAAATTTCTCCAAAGAGGACATACAGATGGCCAAAAGACATATGAAAAAATGCTCAACATCACTAATCATTACAGAAATGCAAATTAAAACCACAATGAGATATCATCTCACACCAGTCAGAATGGCACTCATCAGCAAAACAACACAGAATAAGTGCTGGCGAGGATGTGGAGAAAAGGGAACCCTTCTGCACTGCTGGTGGGAATGCAGACTGGTGCAGCCACTGTGGAAAACAGTTTGGAGATTCCTCAAAAAATTAAAAGTCGAACTGCCTTTTGACCCAGCTATCCCACTTTTAGGAATATACCCTAAGAACACCATAACACTGTTCAAAATGAAGAAATGTGCCCCCATGTTTGTGGCAGCATTGTTCACAATAGCGAAGATCTGGGAACAGCCCAAGTGTCCGTCAGAAGACAAGTGGATTAAAAAGCTTTGGTACATATATACTATGGAATACTACTCAGCCATAAGAAATGATGACATCGGATCATTTACAACAAAATTGATGGACCTTGATAACATTATACGGAGTGAAATAAGTAAATCAGAAAAAAAAAACTGAGAACAGCATGATTTCATACTTAGGTGGGACATAAAAGTGAGACTATGAGACATGGACAAGAGTGTGGTGGTTACGGGGTGGGGGAGGGAGAGGAGGTTGGAATAGGGAGAAGCAGAGGGGCAAAGGGAAAACCAGATAGAAGGTGACAGAGGACAATTTGACTTTGGGTGATGGGTATGCAACACAATTGAATGATAAGATAATCTGGAGATATTTTCATTGTACATATGTACCCTGATTTATTGGTGTCACCCCATTAAAGTTAATTTAAAAATAAATAAATAAATAATAATAATTAAAAATAAAGATACAGAGAAAGTAAAAAAAAAAAAAAGAAAGCCCCATATGTTATCACCCAGTTACTACCTGCTCATTACATTTTGACTTGATACTGTATCCATAATATACCAATTTAATAAAGAAAATATGAATTTAAAAAAATAAAATAAAATAAAATGGTCATTAGGACAGAGAAACAAAAGAGAGTGTAGTAGAATACAGAGTCGCCTGATCAAAATGCAGTATTTGAGACACTGATGCAAAAATAACTTGCTGTTAATCTGAAATTTTAACTGGGTATGCTGTATTTTATCAGGCAACCCTAGACACATTTGTTGTATGGAACTGTCTGCATGTCAGCTAGCACCCTTGCCCCTAAAGAAAAACTTGGTCCTTCTAAACTCACAACACTTCTGGCCTGACCAGGAGGTGGCGCAGTGGATAGAACATCGGACTGGGATGCGGAAGACCCAGGTTTGAGACCCCGGGGTCGCCAGCTTGAGCATGGGCCCATCTGGCTTGAGCAAAGCTCGCCAGCTTGGACCCAAGGTCGCTGGCTCCAGCAATGGGTGGCTCAGTCTTCTCGGGGCCCGCGGTCAAGGGACATGTGAGAAAGCAATCAATGAACAACTATGGTGTCACAATGGCAATGAAAAACTGATGATTGATGCTTCTTATCTCTCTCCGTTCCTGTCTGTCTGTCCCTATCTATCCCTCTCTCTGATTCTCTCTCTGTCCCTGTAAAAAAAAAAAAAAAAAAAGTAAAAAAACAACACTTCTGAACCAAATGTGTAGGAGTTTTCACCACACCAGCCAATTCCCCATTTCTTCAGACATCAATTGGATGTCCTACAATTTAATTTTGACACTGCTCAGAGCAAAAGCAGACCCCACAGGTTAAGGGCTTAGTCCGACAAGACTGCCCTCAACTTCAGAACCCCAATCACAATAACTCAGGTTGTCATCTGTAATTCTCACTAACTGGCTTTCGATCAAGGTTCCCACACCCCTCTCTTCTGGTTGAATAATTTTTATAATGGCTCACAAAACTTGGGGAAACACTGACTTATGTTTACCAGTTTATTATAAAAGATGGGGTAAGGAATACAGTTGGAGAGCAAGATGAAGAGGTCTGGAAGGATCTAGAAAACAGGAGCTTCTACGTCGATGGAATTTGGGGTGTGTTACCCTCCCAACACCTAGATGTGTTCACCATCCTTTAAGTGTTCTAAACACTGTAGTTTAGGAATGTTTATGAAGACTTTATCATGTAGTCATGGTTTATTATAAACTCAATCTTTAGCCTTCTCTCCTCCCCAGAGGATAGGAGGTGGGGCTGAAATTCTCAAGCTTCTAATCATGGCTTGGCCTTTCTGATAACCTGCCCCTGTCCTAAAGCCATCCAGGAGCCCATCAAGAGGTGCCTCAGAACAAAATATGCTCCAATCATCAGAAAATAAATCAAGAGATGTAAGAACTCCTAGCACCCCTATTACTCAGAAAATTCCAAGGGTTTTAGAAATTCTTTGCCCAGGAACCAGGTACAAAAACCAAATATATGTATTGATTATTATGTCACAGCCCTTCAATAACTATGGTAACTAAATATCCTCACAACTTTTCAAAATGCACGTAAGAGCTTTAAGATTTTATTTATTGATTTTACAGAGAGAGGTGGAAAGGAGCAGGGAGTGAGAAGTATCACTTCATAGTTACTTCATTTTAGTTGTTTATTGCTTGTTTGTTGTATGTGCCTTGACCAGGCAAACCCAAGGTTTCAAACCAGCAACCTCAGTGTTCCAGGTCGACACTCCATCTACTGTGCTACCACAGGTTAGGCCCACCATCCGCTTTTTTTTCCCCCCCAGGAGAGAGACAGACAAACAGACAGGAAGGGAGATGAGAAGCATCAATTCATAGTTGTGGCACTTTAGCTGTTCATTTATTACTTCTCATACAGGCCTTGACCCGGAGGCTCCAGCCAAGCTAGTGATCCCTTGTTCAAGCCAGCAACCTTGGGCTCTAACCAACAACTATGGGAACATGTCAGTGATCTCACACTCAAGCCAGCAACCCCGTATTCAAGCTGGTAAGCCTGTGCTCAAGCTGGTAAATTTGAGGTTTCAAACCTGGGATCTCAGTATCCCAGGTTGGTAATTATCTACCGTGTCACCACTGGTCAGGGCCATCATCAGTTTTTTAATTATTGATTCAAGTATTCATGAATAACTAAGGATCCACAGAGATTTAAAAAATACCCCCAATGTGAAAAAGACCAGAATAAATAGATACAAAAAGGGGACTTAGAGAAAAAATCAAGAAAAAAAATCTTGCCTGACCAGGCGGTGGTGCAGTGGATAGATTGTCGGACTGGGATGTGGAAGACCCAGGTTCAAGACCCCGAGGTCACCAGCTTGAGCATGGGCTCATCTGGTTTGAGCAAAAAGCTCACCAGCTTGAACCCAAGGTCGCTGGCTCAAGCAAGGGGTTACTCGGTCTGCTGAAGACCTGCAGTCAAGGCACATATGAGAAAGCAATCAATGAATAACTAAGGTGTCACAACAAAAAACTGATGATTGATGCTTCTCATCTCTCTCCATTCCTGTCTGTCTGTCCCTATCTATCCCTCTCTCTGACTCTCTCTCTCTGTCTCTGTAAAAACATAATAATAATCTTTAGGGAAAAATTGTTTGTAATCTTTGGAAGGATAATAGCAAGAAGAAGATGCTATAGATGGAGCTGGAGAATAGGAAACCTATAAGACTACTTGAAAATTAAATATGTATGTAAAAATCTTTTTAAAAGATATAAAATTAAATATGTAATGGTCAGAGTTGAAATTTTTTTTTGTTTAAAACAAATTAATATAAGGAAGGGAAGGCAAATTCAGGAGAGTCTGCCAGAAAGCAGAACAAAATAAAGAAGAGAGAAACAATAGGAGAGAATGTGCTGAAAAATTAAAGAATCAATACAAGCAGTCCAGAATTCTAGAAAGAGAAAAACAAAACTGAAAAGGGAAGAAATTTATCAAACAAATAATTTTAGTGAAAATTTTGGTACTAAAAGACTTGAGTGTCTAGATTTAATAGGCTTGTTAAGCGTCAGCATAAAAAATGCAATCACTATCATGATAACATTTCGGAACACCAAGGGTGAAAAGAAATTTCTAAAAAGGAAATAAAAAGTTACATCAAAATAACTAGAAATATGAATGGCCATTTCTCAGCTGTAATATAGAAAACTAGAAAGATGAAACAATCCTTTCCAAATTCTAAGGTAAAAAATTATTTTCAGTATTAAATACTATACCCAGCCAAATTATCAATCAAGTGTGAGGATAAAGAAAAATTCAGGCTTGAAAGTTTCAAAAGACTTTTCTCTCATGCATTTTTTCTCAAGAAGCTATCCAAAAATGATATTCATGAAAATGAGGGAGTTCATAAACCAGAAAAGAAAAAGACATGGATCCAGGAAATGAGATTAAACACAAGTAAGGGTCTAAGGCAGAGGCGGATTTAACGGCAGGCTCACCAGGCACATGCCTTGGGCCCCAACTTGTGAAGAACCACACAAAACCCTAACTTTACACTTTTTGCTAATGACACCAAGTTTGGTTTCATATGCAATTTTAATATTAATAGTACATAATATTTTTTTCTTTATTTAAAAATATGGTTAATATGCATTTTTATTTTCCCTGTCTCTTTCTTTTTTTTAAGGGGCCCAATATTTTCTTCTGCACCTGGGGCTTCAACTGACCTTAATCTGTCTCTGGTCAAGGGGGATTTTTAGGATGATGACAGGAAGTACCAGAGCCATAGCTGTGTAGCTGGCTCAGAGAGCAAGTCATCTTAGCGCAAGATGGTGGAGGCAGGAAAGTCATCTGGTAAGTTACCTAATATATTTATCTTTGTGAACCATCATGTTAAGAAGCAATCCATCAGAACTGAGATATTTAAGCAAATGAAGATGGCAACAGCAATTACTCATCCTAGGAATATCAAAAAGTTTACAAGAAAGGAAGCATAAGTAATAACACAGTCCTTGGTTCTGCAATGAACAGTATTTACATCATTATAATAATAGAAATACCTGTACTGAAATAAGATTTAACCAAAAATATAGCTATATCAACAGAAAGAGGAGTGGGAAGTAGAGGTAGGGTCAGCAAGAAAGCTATATCCCATTTAATCTGTGAGACAGCTAATAGTTAAAGTCTAAAATTCATTACTCAAACCAACAATATATGTATATTATGTAGAAAAAATAAAGATGTAGTAAAAAATAATAAACCAATGTAAAAGTTACATAAGTAAAAATTAATCCATAAAAGTAAATATCTTAAATGTACTTCTTGGATAAAAGTAAAATTCAATTTTGAGAAAATATGGCTGATGTAGAAGTGGTCTGGGAACTTTCTTGAAAGCAAAAAGATTGCTTTCTGACCTTAAATTTAATCATTAAGTCATACTCTCTACCCTGTGTCAGACAAAATAGACCATCCCTTTGGAAAGGGAAACCAATGACTCCTCTGGTTAGAAAAGAACCACAGAGGAGGCTGGGGAAGGACCCTGCTGTGCACACCTGCTATGGCCATCTCTCTCTCTCTTATTCAGTGTTTTGCCAAGTCACCAGGGGCAGGAAGCTGCTTTCTCTATTACACAGAGCAACAAAAGGGGAATGAGTGGTTTGATAATGAGGACTGATAACTGTCTCACAGAGAAAGCCTGGGCCTCTCAAAAGCTTTAGATTACAACCAGGATGGCACTTATCAGAGTTCCTGAAATTGCAACTGGGACATGGAGAATCCACAGAAGGTACATGGTGACTGTTTTTCTCAAACATGAAGAAAGACCTGGAGACAGATTAAACAAAGACTCCCAGCTATGGAAGCAGATTGGTGGGGGGTAGGGGGATAAGAGATGTATCTATCTCTTTACATCTTGCTCTAAATTGCAGGTTGCCTTGTCTGTCGAGTGAAGACTAGAAATTGTTTAATTGCTGTTTGGTTTGGATGGAGAGTTTTGTTTTGGTAGGAAAGAAACCAACGGGCTGGGTGAGGTGCTATAGCTTGTGACTCGGTTATCCACACTTAGGAAGAACCTGTCTGCTTTGATCACAAGCCCACAATTCACAGGGGTGACAGCTTTACCTGGGCTACAGGCTTAGTGTGCCCCGGAAGAGAAATCCCCTTTGGCCTCATCAACCTGAACCTGGGACTTAATGAGAAACATCCCTTTTGAACCTTTATTTTTTTCTCTCTTTCTTTTTAAATATATTGATTTTAGTGAGAGAAAGAAACAGAAACATCGTTTTGTTGTTCCACTTATTTATGCATTCATTGGTTGATTCTTGCATGTGTCCTGACCCAAGTTTGAATTTGCAACCTTGGCATATTGGAATGACATTCTAAGCAACTGAGCTACCCAGCCAGGGCCTGAGCCTGTATTTTTAACTGAGACTATCCCAGGCCAGATCTGATTGTTAATATATGTTAGTTCAGCACAAATTCTGATGGGGACATTGACATTTACTGGTATTTACTTGGCTCTGTAGAACAAAGTATATTAGGTCCCAGAGGTGTTTTGGTAACCATCTCATTTAGAACCTTTGAATTGTTACTAGGAATAGTTGAAGAGCTACAAACTAGAGATTAAGGTAATCACTTCTGAAGAGGTTTTACTAGACTTTGGTTGGTTTTTCATTACACATATTATTAACTGGACATTTTTTATTATTGATTTTAATTTTAAGGGGTGACATTGATAAATCAGGGTACATATGTTCAGAGAAAACATCTGTTAATTGGACCTTAAATACTCTCCTCCAAAAAAGAATTTGATCTGACCCCAAAAGACAAAAATATGTACATAGGACATAAACACAGTGTGTGAGAGGACCCATGCTAGAAAGAGCAGCCCTAAACTTTCAAAGGTGTCTCACACAATTTTCTGTGTCTTAGCAGGTCTGAAACCACCACCTCAAACCACAGAGCTCTGAGCTCCCCTGATAATCTGCGGCAAAATCTCTTTTTATGATTGATGAAGTTTGGAGCTCTCCTGGACTCTGGCTGCAGAGTACAGCCTGTTAGTCAAGAAATAGCCAGGACACTGTAAGTACTTTCCAGGAAGCTCACTGTGGAGGATGATGTCAGCAGCGTGGCCATCCATAGCAGTAATCCTTGCAGCAGGTCATGGTGGTATACACGTAAGAATGAAAGCTCCTGCCTCAATCTCCTTGTTTCCTGCCTTCCAACTTCCTCTAGTCCAGTGGTTCTTAACCTTTTTTGAGGTACAGAACCCACCAGTTTCATATGCGCATTCACCAAATCCTTCTTTAGTGATAAATGAAATATGAATTTTTTTTCCAAATTCAAGACATAGGGTATATGTTTTTTTACTGGTGCACAAAATGAGCCGTGCATGAACATCACCTTGCTCAAAGAACAAAACCAACAAAGTGCATGAACTCACAACAAATTATGGTATTACTTTATTCTGGCCTCCGTGGCAGAGGCTTCTCCGAACCCCTGAGACCGACTCATCGAACCCCTAGGGTTTGATAGAACCCAGGTTAAGAACCACTGCTCTAGTCATAACATGCTAGCAATACAACTTTCCCCATTCCTAAGGAGACCAGATACTACTACTCAATTCCTGCTGATACTGCCTATCATCCATGGAGTGGTTGTCATGTGCCAGGCACATGCCTTATTTCTTTCAATCCCTGAAACAACCTCACAGGAAGATGGGCACCATTTTTCACACAAGGAAACAGAGGCTTTAAGAGGTGGTCACATGTTAACAACCACATAACATTGGTTTTTAAACTTATATTATCTGAGCAGATATCCTGTTTCTATTTATATTTTTTATAAATAAATGTCAGTTGTTTTCTGTCACTTAGAACCAAAAGCCCAATACAAAAAATTAGTGTGACAGTAAGGATCAGCCATAGGGAAAACAGGAAACCACCAAGCCACAAGGACAGTCACTGAGTCTCAGGAGCTCCTGGAGTGGAAGGTCACAGGCTTCCCTCACTTCTCTTTCTTTCCTATGTTGAGTGGTTGGGGGCATGCTGAACGAGATTATTTCAGAGATTGCAAGTAATTTTCAATGAATTTTAACATTTTTTTATCTCTTCTTTTAAGTTTTTCTGCAATAAATATGTATCTCTTACGTAACATTTTAAAAGATAAATGAAAAATAAAAGCAAACAAACTTTTGAGCATTCATTACTCATCACCACTTAACTGCTCACAATCCCAGAAAGTATACCATGCAGATTTCTGGATGCTAGAAAAGTGAACTAATTTTTTTCTCTCTCTCTCATTTTCTCGTTCCTTTTTTCTTTCACCTCAACTTAAGGGGTAGCCAGCTCTACCTCAGGGGAATTATGTAGTGGGACAGAAGACAAAAGTAGCATGCAAAATACAGCTGAGCCTTGAACAATGCAAGGTTAGGAGCACCTATCCCTGTGCTGCCAAAAATATGCATATAAATTTGGACTCTCAAGAAACTTAGCTGTCCTTTGGTAACCACAGGGGATTGGCTCCAGAATCCCCCTCACATACCAAAATCTGCATATGCTCAATTTCCTTATATAAAATGGCATAGAACAATGTATACTGTCAGCCCTCTGCCTCCATGGATGCACAACCATGGGTAGAAAATATTATCTTCAATTCATGATTGGTTGAATTTGTGAATGCAAAGCCCGTGGGGGCAGAGGGTCATCTGTATATTTATTGTAAAATCTGTGGATAAATGAACTCATGTATTTCAGATCCATGTCTTTTAAGGAGCAATTGTACTTTCTTCCCTGGCTTTTATCTCCAAAAGTGCAAGTACCAGAGAGAGGAGATTGTGATTGGAAGCAGAATATGTGGGAAAAGCATAAACAGAAAAGGATTTCCTCAATTCTAGAAAAAGGTTCCCCAGAAAGGAGAGTAGGAGGCTGATAGTCTCAGAGCACTGGCACCAAAAAGAAAGCTTTTTTTTTTTTTTTTTTTTGCTAACATTAAATAATAGTCTAAAAATATTTAAAACAACTTTGTACTAACTTCTACAGAGAAGAACATAAAAGTACACGTGGAAAACACTGACAGGGGCACTACTTTAGCATCAACAACAGAGCCACTTAAACAGACACCCCCACCAAAAAGTTTTAGGAAGCGTTAAAGTAAGGGAAAAGCCATTGAATCAAGGGTCCAGTTATTTCTACTTTGAAGACACTCCTTTGACTTTACTGCTCACTAGAGACAGAGATCAAGCAAGAGTGAAGCCTTATGAAGATATTTTTGGTACTCTTCTTTCTTAATAGCTTAAGGGAATTGCACATTCATAGTTTATTTCCGCATAAATGCCTCTGTCCTGGTTTCTGCTTCTAAGCTTCTGAATGTCATCCATCCAGGATCTGTGAGCTGGATGCTTCATAAATGTAATACACCAAGGCTTCCCTAATGGCATTTCTCCTTCCACCTCAGGATAAGTCCAGGTCTGTGGGTAAATCACATCATTCTACGTGATAAACAACTGCCCAAACCCAAGAAAGAGAAGAGGGTTGGGTTGAATCTTACCATCTGATTCAGTTTTCTGATCATTTCAAAGGTTGGGATATTTTTTTAATTAAACTTTTTATTTTAGAATAATTTTAGATTTGCAGAAAAGTTGCAAAGATAATACCAAGAATTACTATATATCTTTCAACCAGTTTCACCTAATGTTAACATCTTTACATTGCATTGTACATTTGTCAAAACTAAGAAAACAGTATTTGTACATTATGATTAACTAGACTTTATTCATATTTCACCAGCTTTTCCATGAATGTCCTTTTTCTGTCTCAGGATCCAAATCAGGGTGCCACATTGCATTTTTTGATTGATCATTTTAAAATTCAATTTTTATTTTTATAAAAGCTACATGTGTTCATAGTGTAAGGTCAGTGGACAATGGGGACTGTCACGTGAGAAACTTAGACCCTGGACTTTTGGCTAGGACCGCCCACATTCTTGTGCGCCAAAAGAAAGTTCCCAGAGGTCCTTGGGAGTACAGTGACTGTCCGTCAGCCAGTGACATTTCACCACGTCGTAATTGCTCGCCCACCCTAGATGACCCCTTTAAATACCTCTCATGCAGTCTAATTCGCGCGACTCCCCTAGCCTCTAACCCCAGGGCTGAGGACCTCGTCGGGTGTGATGTGCAGTACTTAATAAAGACTTTCATTATTCCACACTTTGTGGCGCCGGCCCCCCTTTCCTTCTTTCTCAGCGGGGAAAAATACCTTACATTTTGGTGCTGAAACCCAAGGAGTTAGAAGTCTGCAAGGGACCGCTCCTCTCTCTCTTTCCCCTCCGAGAAAGAAGAAGGATCTCAGGATCTCCAACCATCCACCCACTTCAGCACATGGTGTGGCAAGTCCCATGCCTCCAAACTCCTTTCCACTGAGATTCCTTGTCTGAAACCGTAGCTACGTCAGAGAAGTCTTTTCTGTCCAAGTGCTTGTATGCCCATGGAGACGTACGGAGCACATCCACTTTCCCTATCTATCAGTGGCCAGAGCTTGAGTTTTAGAATGCCAATTCTCAACTCTGACCACTCCGAGGACGGAGGGCAGCCATGGGGGCATAGGAATCCCAAAACACTCTGGGAGTTGCCTTATCCGAAATCTCTCCCTCCCTAAAGAAGAAGAAACTGTTCCTTTTCTTCACTATGGCCAGGCCACAGAACCCAATGGACTATTAGACCAGGTAGCCTCCTGAAGGGACTTTTGGTTTTAACACCCTCACTAATTTAACTATCACCGAAAAAGCTGAGAGCTGATTGGAGATCCTTTTACACTCAGGGCCTCTAATTATTCACGCGCCTGTCCTTAATCTCTGTGCTGCCTGTTTCACCGCACAGGTCGTTTTTTGGCCAGAGAAAACCTCCACTTCTAATCTTTTCCTTCTCTGTGGACTCTCAACTCTCTTCCTCCAGAGAGTCCCCTCTCCTCCCTTCGAAGAATCCTGTTTCTCATTCACTTGCAAATACCAGTCTCTCTTTCTCCTTCCCTGCTGGCCAGCAGCCCCTCCCTTCTCCACTGTGTTCTTAAGTCCCTCCTCCATCAGGCCATTCTCCACCTACCATTGGCTTTTACACTGGTTTGCAGGACGCCCAACCCCAATCTGCTTACAGGAAATTCTGACCCTGTCCTGCCTCTGGATCCAGCATTTCCAGCTGGATCTGAGTGCCGGGCTCCCTACAAGCTCTCCTCCTCTTATTTTCAACCTCTTATTCTCGTCCCCTATCTGGGACCTGTGAACATGGCATTTAAAGTTTTCAATGGTTGCAGCTAGTAGAAATGGCCAAGGTTGTTCACCAGGCCCGCATGCAGCAGAAGGTATTGCTCCAAACCCAGGCTCTTGAAGTACCCGGCCCAACTCTGGACCGCAAAGAGGAATCCCACCACCAGCAGCTTGCTTTAAGTGTGGCAAGCAAGACCACTGTGCCCGACAGGGTCCCTGCCCATGGTGCCCACTGAGCCCTGCCCTAACTGCAAGCAGCTCAGTCACTGGTGAAGCGATTACCCCTTTTGGCAGCAAGCTCATCATCCTCAACGTCTCTACGTGGAGGACAAGCTGCCCGAATGGGAAACCAATCCAGCCATGTGGGCCCATCGCTCAAACTCCTAGGACACAAACTGGACTCAAAGAACCCAGGATATACTGAAACTATTGGGTAAGTCCATCTCATTTCTTGTGGACACGGGAGCTGCCTTCTCTGTTTTGCCACCACACTCTGGACCTCTAATTCCTTTACAGGTCTCGGTTATGAAAATGAATGGGACCCTTTCTTTTCCCCTTTGCACACCACCCCTGACATGCAGTTTAAACGGAATCTCCTTTTTTGCACTCCTTCTTAGTTATGCCATCGTGCCCTGTACCCCTTCTGGGTCAAGACATTCTACACAGTCTCGGAGCCACTATCCAGCTGACGGCATCTTCCCACTTACTTCTACCATTCCTCACTACCAAGGGCTCTCTCATAATCAATGCTACCCTAATTTCTAACCATGTCTCTTGCCTCAAGCTTGCTCCCATGCAGGATCGCTGGCAGTCAGAACCACTGGACCCTACTAGTCTGCGGCTCACAAAAGGTTGGGCCCTGCAGACCCTCCTTGTTGCTCCTGTCTCTCCCACCAGGAACTTGCCGCTAGAGTGAGCTGAAGCAGGGAGCAATACTGTTCAGTAGGACTGGCCTGATGAAAAAAGCTTCAATCTCCTCAACCGTCTGTGAGAGAAACTAAGCAAGAATCTCTCCTCCTACAAGCTGCTTAACTCCTAACGGCAGCCACCCATTCTTACCTGGGCTGCCCCTATCCTAAATCTTCTTCCAATTATCAGCGTATAACTCATATTTGCTCCTCTTTTTTTAAATTCTTACAGAACTGCATCCGCGAAGTTTCTCAACTCACAGCCAAACAGATGTTCCTGACTCCCCTCATAGTCACCACCATACACCTCCCCTCCCCACAATACCCCTAACCAGCAGGAAGTAGCCAGACGAATAAATGGTGTCCCTATTCTATTTTTTAAAAAAGGTCAGAATGTAACATCGATAGACAATGGGGATGGTCACGTGAGGAACTCAGACCCCAGACTTTTGGCTAGGACCACCCACATTCTTGCGTGCCAAAAGAAAGCTCCCAGAGGTCCTTGGGGGAGGAGCGACTGTCTGCCAGTCAGTGAGATTTCACCACATCATAATTGCTCATCCAACCTAGAGGACCCCTTTAAATACCTCTCACGCAGTCTAATTCGTGCAACTCCCCTAGCCTCTGACCCCAGGGCTGGGGGACCTCGTTGGGCGGGATGCACGGTACTTAATAAAGCCTTTTATTATTCCACACTTTATGGCTTTTGGCCCCCCTCTTTCTTCTTTCTCGGCAGGGAAAAATACCTTACACATAAGTTAAAAAGTGAAATGATCATACATGACTTAAGACATAGAAAAGCAATTTCTGCCCAGACCCTCCTCACCTCCAGTCTCCTTCTCCCAAAAGCAAAAAGCTTTCTCATTTCTTCCAGCCTCTCTTCCTTCCCTCCAGCCAGACTGGTCTCTCCACTGTTCCTCAGACATGCCATGCTTCTCATTTTAAGGCCAAGTCTTTGCTCAAATCTTTTCTTCCCCAAAATATCTACTCTGACCACTGTTCAGCAGATAAAATATAATATGCTCACTTTGTTAAAGATGGTGCTGCCCACATGGAAGCTCGTCACCCAGGTGATATTATTTGCCCTTATGCTTGTGATGGCTGTGGGGGAAAAGTTGTAATGTAAGCAGGCCGGGTCGTTACAGCTTAAGACTTTGTTTTAAGAGTAAGCTCTTCTCCACACCCTTGACTGATTGGATGATGTAGGGTGGTGATGTAGGGAGGAATCCCATTATGCCTCAGATGGGTGGCTTTGTATCAGAGACTTTCTTGTATGTATAATTGGATTAAAGGTTTGGATTTTCTAGGCTATAAACTGGGGCAGTCTGGGAGCTTGATCTCTCTCTCTCTCGGTTCCTGGGTTCCTGAGATTAGCATTAGAGAGGAGAGCAGAGTAAGGCCACGTGAAGCCCAGGAGAAGCAGCCAAGATGGCAGAGTGCTGAGGAAGAAGCCAGTTTGTTAAGAGTTTGTGCAGGAGGAGATGGAAAACAGAGGTGAATAAGTCTAGTGAGCTAGAAAGCTTTGATGCTAGGAAACTCGGATAAGTCAGTAGCTTTGTGAGCACTGAATGTGTGGGTTTTGGAGCCCAGTGTGTGTTTTTGCTTGCCCGCTGGGTGCAAGCTAGAATTAAAGCTGATGGCTCACCAGTTCGTGGCTCCTGTGTTTCATTACCGACTGTTCGAATCTAATGCGAACCTGCATGGGTCAGGCTGCTGTGATAGTGGCCTTGGCCACTGGCTTCCACCCTATTTAAAACTGTAATACTCCTCACCCATGTATTCCCAATCATTCTTACTCTGCTTTGTTCTTTTCCTCTACAGTGCTATGTATTTCTTTGTTTCTTATGTACATTGCTTATTATTATCTCTCTTTACCTGCTAGAAGGTAAGCTTTATGGAGGCAGAGATATTGTCCCCAATAAATCCTAAACACCTAGAACAGCACTGGGCACTCAATAGTCACTCAATAAATCTTTATTGAATAAATGAATGAGTAACATTGAGAGAAAAGGAAGCAGAAAGGAAGAGGTAAGTTCTTTACTCTGGCATCTCTACAGTATTCTTCTAATTATCCTTCTAATGTTGACAAAGCCTAACATGGATCCAGCTAGCAAGGGAGAAATTCGGTTTGCAGAGTTCAACCCCACATTCACAGAGCAGAGTGAGGGATGAATCTGAAGCTGAGACACAATAGTGTAGTGATGGTGCACACACACCTATGCATGCACGCATACATTTATCCATCCTAATCTGTACTATATAGTTACTGTTGGTCAAATAAGTTTGTAAAATGTGATTTTTATGTTTGATCACTTATAGTTAGCATTGGGGGCTGGGCAGTGCTAGTATATGTATCTGTGAAATTGCAAATTACCTTCCTGCTTGGGAAGGGCCATTGTTTTGCTAATGTTTGCTGGAGGAGATGTTTTCCTCCCAGAAAGTTTTGGGAAGAGTGGAGCAGGGGAAGAAGATGAGAGAGAAGCCATGTTTTGTAGGGAGAGCAGAAGGAATGCAGAGTGCTGAAGAAGAAGCCAGTTTGTGCAGAGATAAGAAGGTGTGCAGATGGGGAACCAGAGGTGAGGGGCATTTGCTAGCTCTGCTCAGACTGGTGAGGCCTTTGATTCTAGGAGAAACTGGAGAAGATTCTCCTGGTTGTGTAATCAAAGACTGTGTCAATGCCTTTGGGAGCTATAAGGTATTTTTCCCCACTGAGAAAGAAGGAAGCGGGGCCCAGAGCCACAAAGTGTAGAATAATAAAGTGCTTTATTAAGTACCACACATCCCGCCCAACAATGTCCCCCAGTCCCGGGGTCAGAGGCTAGGTGAGTTGCGCAAATTAGACTCCGTGAGAGGGGTTTAAAGGAGTCCTAGGGGTCCTTTAGGGTCATCGAGCTAATATGACATGGTGAAATCTCACTGGCTGACAGACAGTTGCTCCTTTCTCAAAGATCTCTGGGAACTTTAGCTTTGGTGCACTTGGTTGTGTGGGCAGCCCTAGCCAAAGTCCAGGGTCTGAGTTCCTCACATGACCATTCCCCATTGCTAACCACCCTACATTCCAGACTTTTTTGTTAAATAGAATAGGGGCGCCATTTATTCGTCTGGCTACTTCCTGCTGATTAGGGGCATCGTGGGGAGGGGAGGTTGGCTGGTGGTAACTTTGAGGGGAGTCAGGAAGAACATCTGTTTGACCTTGAGTTGAGAAACTTTGCAGATGTGGTTCTGTAAGAATTTTAAAAAGAAACACATATGAGTTATACGCTGATTATTTGAAGAAGATTTAGGATAGGGGCAGCCCAGGTAAGAATGGGTGGCTGCCATCAGGAGTTAAGTGGGTTGTAGGAGGAGAGATTCTTGCTTAATTTTTCTCACAGACGATTGAGGAGATTTAAGTTTCTTTCATCAGGAGAGTCTTACTGAAGAGCATTGCTCCCTGCTTCAGCTAACTCTGGCAGCAGGTTCCTGGTGAGAGGGATAGGAGCACAGTAGGGCCCAGTGGTTCCAAACTGCCAATGATCCTGCATGGGAGCAAACTTGAGGCAAGAGACATGGTTAGAAATTAGGGTAACATTGATTATGGGAGAGCCCTTGTGTAAAGCCAGTAGTCAAGGCCACCATCACAGCAGCCTGACCCATGCAGGTTCACATTGGATTGGAACAGTCCGTAATGAAACAACGGAGCCAAAAACTGGTGAGCCATCAGCTTTAATTCTAGCTTGCACCTGGCAGGCAAGCAAAAACACACACTGGGCTCCAAAACCCACACATTCAGTGCTAACAAAGCTACTGACTTATCCGAGTTTCCTAGCATCAAAGCTTTCCAGCTCACCAGACTTATTTACCTCTGTTTCCCATCTCCTCCTGTACAAACTCTTCCTCAGCACTCTGCCATCTTGGCTGCTTCCTCTCCTCCATGTGGCCTTACTCTGCTCTCCTCTCTAATACTAATCTCAGGAACCCAGGAACCGAGAGAGAGATCAACCTACTGGTCTCTCCCACTTTATACCGTAGAATCAAAACCTTTAATCCAATTATACAAACAAGGAAGTCTCTGTATAATGGAATTCCTCAGGAGAGTGCACCACCCTACATCATCCAATCAGTCAAGGGTGTGGAGAAGAACTTACTCTTTCTTTTTTTTTTGTATTCAACAAATTTTTTTTTATTAACTTTAATGGGGTGACACCAATAAATCAGGGTACATATGTACAATGAAAACATCTCCAGGTTATCTTATCATTCAATTGTGTTGCATACCGTCACCCAAAGTCAAATTGTCCTCTGTCACCTTCTATCTGGTTTTCCTTGTGCCCCTCCCCTCCTCCATATGCCACCCTCCCCTCCTTCCCCTCACCCCGTAACTACCACTCTCTTGTCCATGTCTCATAGTCTCACTTTTATGTCTCACCTATGTATGAAATCATGCTGTTCTCAGTTTTTGGGGTTTTTTTCTGATTTACTTATTTCACTCCGTATAATGTTATCAAGATCCATCCATTTTGTTATAAATGATTCGATGTCATCATTTCTTATGGCTGAGTAGTATTCCATAGTATTTATGTACCATAGCTTTTTAATTTACTCGTCTTCTGACGGACACTTGGGCTGTTTCCAGATCTTCGCTATTGTGAACAATGCTGCCATGAACATGGGGGCACATTTCTTCTTTTCGAACAGTGCTATGGTGTTCTTAGGGTATATTCCTAAAAGTGGGATAGCCGGGTCAAAAGGCAGTTCGATTTTTAATTTTTTTTGAGAAATCTCCATACTGTTTTCCACAGTGGCTGCACCAGTCTGCATTCCCACCAGCATTGCAGAAGGGTTCCCTTTTCTCCACATCCTCGCCAGCACTTATTCTGTGTTGTTTTGCTGATGAGTGCCATTCTGACTGGTGAGAGGTGATACCTCATTGTGGTTTTAATTTGCATTTCTCTAATGATTAGTGATGTTGAGCATTTTTTCATATGTCTTTTGGCCATCTGTATGTCCTCTTTGGAGAAATTTCTATTCATTTCTTTTGCCCATCTTTTGATTGGATTGTTTGTCTTCCTGGTATTGAGTTTTATAAGTTCTTTATAAATTTTGGTTATTAACCCCTTATCAGATGTGCTGTCGAATATGTTCTCCCATTGTGTGGTTTGTCTTTTTATTCTGTTCTTATTGTCTTTAGCTGTGCAAAAACTTTTTAGTTTGATATAGTCCCATTTGTTTATCTTGCCTTTTATTTCATTTGCCCGTGGAGATAAAACAGCAAATATATTGCTGCTACAGATGTCAGAGAGCTTGCTGCCTATGTTTTCTTCTAAGATTCTTATGGTTTCACGGCTTACGTTTAAGTCTTTTATCCATTTTGAGTTTGTTTTTGTGAATGGTGTAAGTTGATGGTCCAGTTTCATTTTTTTTGCAGGTAGATGTCCAATTTTCCCAACACCCTTTGTTAAAGAGGCTGTCTTTACTCCATGGTATGTTCTTTCCTCCTTTGTCAAATATCAGTTGTTCATAAAGCTGTGGGTTTGTTTCTGGGTCCTCTGTTCTGTTTCATTGATCTATGTGCCTGTTCTTATGCCAGTACCAGGCTGTCTTGAGTACAACGGCCTTGTAGTATACCTTGATATCCGGAAGAGTGATACCTCCTGCTTTATTTTTTCTTTTTAAGATTGCTGAGGCTATTCGTGTTCTTTTTTGGTTCCATATAAATTTTTGGAATATGTGTTCTATATCTTTGAAGTATGTCATTGGTATTTTAATTTTTATAGCATTGAATTTATAAATTGCTTTGGGTAATATAGACATTTTAATGATGTTTATTCTTCCTAGCAATGAGCACGATATATGCTTCCACTTATTTGTATCTTCCTTGATTTCTTTTATCAATGTTTTATAATTTTCTGAGTACAAGTCCTTAACCTCCTTGGTAAAATTTACTCCTAGGTATTTTATTTTTTTGGCTGCAATAGTGAAGGGGATTGTTTCCTTAAGTTCTTTTGCTGACAGTTCATTGTTTGTATATACAAATGCCTATGATTTCTGAGTATTAATTTTGTATCCTGCCACCTTGCCGAATTGATTTATCAGGTCCAGTAGTTTTTTGACTGAGACTTTAGGGTTTTCTATATACAGTATCATATCATCTGCAAATAGTGACAGTTTTACTTCTTCTTTTCCAATTTGGATGCCTTTTATTTCTTCTTCTTGTCTGATTGCTATAGCTAGGACTTCCAGATCTATGTTGAATAAGAGTGGTGAAAGTGGGCAACCCTGCCTGGTTCCTGATCTTAAGGGGATTGCTTTTAATTTTTGTCCATTTAGTATGATGTTTGCTGTGGGTTTGTCATAGATGGCCTTTATCATGTTAAGGAATGGTCCTTGTATTCCCACTTTACTGAGAGTTTTGAGCATGAGTGGGTGCTGGATTTTATCAAATGCCTTTTCTGCATCTATTGAAATTATCATATGATTTTTGTCCTTCCTTTTGTTTATGTGCTGAATCACATTGATTGATTTCCGAATATTGAACCAGCCTTGCCTCTCCAGAATAAATCCCACCTGATCATGATGTATGATTTTTTTCATATATTGCTGGATCCGGTTGGCTAATATTTTGTTGAGAATTTTAGCGTCTAAATTCATCAGGGATATAGGCCTATAATTTTCTTTCTTTGTGTTGTCTTTACCCAGCTTTGGGATTAGAATTATGCTTGCCTCATAAAAGGAGTTTGGAAGTCTTCCTTCCTCTTGAATTTTTTGAAATAGCTTGAGGAGAATAGGAGTTAGTTCTTCTTTGAATTTTTGATAGAATTCACTTGTGAAGCCATCAGGCCCAGGACTTTTCTTTTTTGGGAGTTTTTTAATAACTGTTTCGATCTCATCTGTTGTAATTGGTCTGTTTAGGTGCTCTGATTCTTCCAGATTCATTTTTGGAAGTTTATATGATTCAAGAAATTTGTCCATTTCATCTAGATTGTCTAATTTTTTGGCATAGAGTTCTTCATAGTATTTTCTTACAATGCTTTGTATCTCTGTTGTATCAGTTGTAATTTCTCCACTGCCCTTTCTAATTTTATTTATTTGAAACCTTTCTCTTTTTTTCTTGGTGAGTCTAGTTAAGGGTTCATCAATCTTGTTTACCTTTTCAAAGAACCAGCTTCTGGTTTCATTGATCCTCTGTATTGTTTCCTTAGCCTCTATGTCATTTATTTCTGCTCTGATCTTTATTATTTCCTTCCTTCTACTTGTCTTGGGTTTTATTTGTTGTTGTTTTTCAAGTTCTTTTAGCTGCAGGGTTAGGTTGCTTATTTGAGCTTTTTCTAGCTTCTTATGATATGCCTGTAGTGCAATGAACTTTCCTCTCAGTACTGCTTTTGCTGTGTCCCATAGATTTTGAGTTGACGTATGCTCATTATCATTTGTTTCTAGAAACTTTTTTATTTCTTCTTTGATCTCATTGTTAATCCATTCATTATTTAATAACATGCTATTTAGTTTCCAAGTGTTTTGAGTATTTTTCGGTTTTTCTTTTGTGGTTAATTTCTAGTTTCATGGCATTGTGATCAGAGAAAATGCTTGATATGATTTCAATCTTTTTAAATTTATTGAGGCCTTTTTTGTGTCCTAACATGTGGTCTATCCTAGAAAACGTACCATGAGCGCTTGAGAAGAATGAATATTCTACTGCTTTAGGGTGAAAAGTTCTGAAGATATTTATTAAATCAAGTTGATCTAGTGTATCCTTTAAGTCTGCTGTTTCTTTATTGATTTTCTTTCTTGTGGATCTATCCAGTGTTGTTAGTGGGGTATTGATATCCCCTACTATGATAGTATTACTGTTAATCTCACCCTTTATATCCATCAAAGTCTGCTTTATGTATGTCGGGGCTCCTATATTTGGTGCGTAGATATTTATAATAGTTATATCTTCCTGTTGAATTGTTCCCTTTATCATTATGTAGTGTCCTTCTTTATCTCTTACTACAGTCTTTGTTTTAAAGTCCATTTTGTCAGATATAAGTACTGCTACCCTGGCTTTTTTTTCATTTCCATTTGCATGAAATATTTTTTTCTACCCTTTTACCTTCAGTTTATGTGCATCTTTTGTTTTAAGGTGTGTCTCTTGTAGACAGCATATGTATGGGTCCTGTTTCTTTATCCACGCAGCTACCCTATGTCTTTTGATTGGATCATTTAATCCATTTACATTTAAGGTTATTATTGATATGTAGTTGTTAATTGCCAGTTTATTCTTTAAAGCTGTATTTTTTTTTTTTTTTTTTTTTTTGCTATATTCTTTCCCCTCTTTGAACTGTTCACACCAGGCCCCTTAGAATCTCTTGCAGGATTGGTTTGGTTTTAATGAATTCCTTGAGGTTTTCTTTGTCTGGAAAGCTCTTTATTTCTCCTTCAATTTTAAACGTTAGCCTTGCTGGATAGAGTAGTCTTGTTTGTAGGTTCTTGTTCTGCATTACTTTGATTATATCTTGCCATTCCCTTCTGGCCTCAAGTGTTTCTGTTGAGAAGTCCGATGTCATCCTAATGGGGGCTCCTTTGTAGGTGATAGTCTTTTTTTCTCTAGCAGCTTTTAAGATTTTTTCTTTATCTATTAGCTTTGGTATTTTAACTATGATGTGTCTTGGTGTAGATCTTTTTGGGTTTCTCTTTAATGGAGTTCTGTGTGCTTCTTGAACATGTGAAATTTTTCCCAGCCTTAATTTAGGGAAGTTTTCTGCTATGATTTGATTGAACAAAGTTTCCATTTCCTGTCCTCTTCCCTCTTCTTCAGGCACCCCTATGATGCGAATGTTGTTTCTCTTCATGATGTCACAGAGCCGCCTTAGAGTTTCCTCACATTTTTTGAATCTCTTTTCCTTTTTCTTCTCTGCTTCTGTATCTTTGTTTATTGTGTCCTCTAACTCGCTGATTTGATCCTCAGCGTGATTCATCCTGCTTTTAATTCCTTCCATTGTGGTCTTCAGTTCTGATACTGTATTTGTCATTTCTGTCTGGTTCTTTTTTATTATTTCAATTTCGTTTTTTATACTTGTTATCTCTTTATTTAGGATAGTGACTATCCATTGTTGCTCTAATTTCTTTGAACATTTTAACTATCATTTTTCTAAATTCTGCTTCTGGTAGTTTGGTTATATCTGGTTCATTCAGGTCCTTGTCTGGGGATTTCTCTTGATTCATTTGGTTTGCATTCCTCTGCCTGCCCATTTTATCTGAGTATAAGCAAGTTGTGGCCACTGGAGTCCTGTAAGTGTTGCCATTGTGTTCTCTAGGAGTGGTCTGTCTGCAGGCCTGCCACCCCCTCTGCCGCTGCCTAGGGCGGTTGGTGTGGGCATGGCCAGCAACGGCTCACTGCAGCTATTGCTGTGATTTCTGCCTCTCCTTTGCGGGAGGGGCTGTCACTCAAGTCACTAGCCTTAGCACTCAGGGCAGAGGTGAGCACCTTTGCTCAGCTGCGGATCCAGCCCGTTTCCGGAAACTTACACACAGCCCCCCGCAGTCAGAGTCTGCTTGCCACCATTTCGTGGGTTGGGCGGGGCTTTTGACGTCCTCTCAGCTGTGAGCCTTTGCCCGTCCAGAATTTAGCCCCGCCCTCGAGGCCAGGGCCCTCCTGCACAGGGACTGAAACCGAAAACCAGGGATTATTGGGCCGGGCGTATTTGCTGGCGTGAGCTCAGCTGCTAGCTTCCGATCGTTCTGGATCCTACCCCGCCCCCACGCTGGGAGCCAGCTCGTGAACGTAGGGTGGTACTCCGCAGTTTCTCTGGCTGGGCGGGGCAAGCAGCGTGAGCTCAGCCACGAAGTTCCGCTGGTCTCAGTGTCTCCCTCGCCCCCGCGTTAGGAGCCCGCTCGCGCACACAACTGGCACACCGCGGTTTCTCCATCTGGGCGGGGTTGGCAGCGTAAGCTCAGCCGTGAGCCCCTCGCCCGTCCCTGATTTTAGCCCCGTCCCCGCGGTCAGGGCCGGCTTGCGCAGGGCCGCAAAGCTGATCTCTGTCCGTATTTTTCCCCACAAGTGGGGTCACAAGCAGGCCCGCAGCTAAAGGACCGCTTTTGCACGTCCCCTCCGCCCCTGTTGGGCTAGACTGAGCTCACACTGGTTGTGACTCCGTCCACACCAACAGGACCGCTTTTCAGCGTCCTGCTGCAACCAGACCCTTCAGCAACCCTCAGGGGGCTAGAGGTGCCCTATGTCTCCACACTGTAGACCTGGGAGCTCCCTCCCTCTAAGCAGCTCTGCTCTAATTGCTGCGGGAGAGCTTGTTTGGCTAGTGTCCTGTCTCCCTTTGCTGGTATTTCTGGTTCCAGGGGAAATATTCGTTTTCGATTAGGGAAGTGACTTAGCCCACGGGTCGGGGTGGCTGTCCCTCAGAGTGTCTGTGTGCCTTCATTTCACTCTTTGTTCCCGCTGCTCTGTTCTTCTCCTCTGTCCCAGTTCTCCGGAACCCTGGGTGTGTGGTTGTGAGAGAGGCTTTCTGAGCTGTCCCTTTGAAAAGATTCTTGGGTCTGAGAAAACTCTCTTTTTCACAAATAGTATCCTCACTTGCTTCACAGCTCGATACTGTCCATACGCCTCTTCTAGGCTCTGGGACTGCAGGCTGGGGCTTGGTTTCTGGGACTCAGGTCCCTCCCTCTCCGCCAAACTCTCCTCCCGCCACGCGGGTCTCTCCGGGCTGCCATTTGCTCTGGGGAGCTGGGCAGCCCTCTTCGCTTTTTCGCTATTCCTACCAGTCTCAATGTGGCTTCTGCAGTGTTCCTTGGTTGAAGAGTCCACTTAGTTTAGTTCAAAGTTGGTTTATCCAGATGATGGTTCTTAAAATTGAGTTATAATCCACTTTGTTTCTGGGAGTTGGAAGTTGGTACTTCTGCCTACTCCATCGCCATCTTCTCCCAAGAACTTACTCTTAAAACTAAGCCTTAGGCCATAACGACCCGGCCTGCCCACAGCCTGTCCCAGAACATACATTAATATCAATAAACTTCCATATGGGCAGCGCCATCTTCAACAAAGTGAGCATAATATATTTTATCTGCCCAACACCTTGGTAGTGAGGAATGGTAGGAGTAAGTGGGAAGATGCTGTCAGCTGGATAGTGACTCCAAGACTGTGTGGAATGTCTTGACCCAGAAGGGGTACAGGGCACGATGGCATAACTAAGAAGGAGTGCAAAAAAAGGGATTCCATTTAAACAGTATGTCAGGGGTGGTGTGCAAAGGGGAAAAGAAAGGGTCCCATCCGTTCCCATAATGGAGACCTGTGAGGCAATTAGAGGTCCAGAGTGTAGTGGCAAAACAGAGAAGGTAGCTCCTGTGTCCACAAGAAATGAAATGGACTTACCCAATAGTTTCAGCATATCCTGGGTTCTCCAAGTCCAGGTCGTGCCCTAGGAGTTTGAGCGATGGGCCCACATGGCTGGATTGGCCTCCCATTTGGGTGGCTTGTCCTCCATGTAGAGACTTCAGCTACGGGCAGGGGCCCTGCTAGGCACAGTGGTCCTGCTTGCCACACTTAAAGCAAGCTGCTGGTGGGATTTCTCTTTGTGGTCCAGACTTGGGCCAGGGACTTCCTGTGCCTGGGTTTGGAGCATTACCTTCTGCTGTATGCAGGCCTGGTGAACAGCCTTGGCCACTTATACTAGCCGTGACCACTGAAATGCCATGTTCACAGGTCCCGGATAGGGGTTTGGGGGTGAGAATAACAGGAAGTGGAGGGCTCCTAGGGAGCCCAGCCCTCAGATCCAGCTGGAAATGCTGGATCCAGAGGCATGACAGGGTCAGAACTTCCTGCAAGCAGATTGGGGTTGGGCATCCTACAAACCAGTGTAAGAGCCAATGATAGGTAGAGAATGGCCTGACGGAGGAGGGACTTAAGAACGCAGTGGAGAAGGGAGGGGCCCCTGGCCAGCAGGGGAAGAGAAAGAGAGCCTGGTATTTGCAAGTGAATGAGAAACAGGATTCAGCGAAGGGAGGGGGAGGTGGCTCTCTGGAGGAAAGAGACTGGAGCAAAAGAGGTCCGGAGAGAGGGGTGCCCCCGGGGGTCAGGCAGGATAGAGAGAAAGTTGAGAGTCTGCAGAGAAGGAAAAGATAGGAATGGAGGTTTTCTCTGGCCAAAAAAAAAAGGCCTGCGCGGTGAAACAGGCCGTACAGAGATTAAGAACAGGCGCGTGAATAATTAGAGGTCCTGAATGTAAAGGGATTTCCAAGCTCCCAGCCACCTCAGCGACAGTTAAATTGGTGAGGGTGTTAAAACCAAAAGTCCCTTCAGGAGGCTACCTGGTTCGATTATCCAGTGGGTTCTATGGCCTGTCCACAGCGGAGAAAAGGAACAATTTCCTCTTCTTTAGGGAGGGAGAAATTTCAGATAAGGCAACTCCCAGAGTGATTTGGGATTCCTATGCCCCCACGGCTGCCCTCCGTCCTTGGAGTGGTCACAGATGAGAACTGGCATCCCAAAACTCAAGCTCTGGCCACGGACGGATAGGGAAAGGGGATGTGCTCGGAACGTCTCCACAAGCACACACGCACTCGGACAGAAAAAGAGTTCTCTGATGTAGCTACGATTTCAGACAGGTAGTCTTGACAGAAAGAATAGAGGGAAGTTTGGACGCTTGGAACTTACCACACCGTGCGTCAAAGTGGGTGGATGGTCAGAGGTCCTGGTTCTTTCTCAGAGGGTATGGGAAGAGAAGCGGCTCCAGTGGGCTTCTAACTTCTCCCAGGTTTTTGGCACCAAAATGTAAGGTATTTTTTCTCACCAAGAAAGAAGGAAGAAGGGCCAAGAGCCACAAAATGTGGAATAATAAAGTGCTTTATTAAGTACGGTGCATCACGCTCGACAATGTCCCCCAGCCCCGGGGTCAGAGGCTAGGCGAGTTGCGCAAATTAGACTGCGTGAGAGGGGTTTAAAGGAGTCCTAGGGGTCCTTTAGGTTCATCGAGCTAATAAGACATGGTGACACCTCACTGGCTGACAGACAGTTGCTCCTTTCCCAAAGATTTCTGGGAACTTTAGCTTTGGCGCGCTTGGTTGTGTGGGCAAAGTTCCAGGTCTGAGTTCCTCACAGGACCATTCACCATTGCTAACCACCCTACAGGAGCCCTGTGTGTTTTCTCATTGGCCAGTGCCAGACTTTAATAAAGGAATGGTCCACCATTTTTTGGCTCCACTGTTTCTTTACTGTCTACTCAAATCCAAGGAGAACCTACATGTGCATGGCCAATGATGGTGGCCCCGGGCCTTACAGTTACATTTCAAATTTTGGATAAATTTATATTTATTATGCTATTGTTAATATATAATATTATTTACAACTGAGTCGTGAAATGTGTCATAATACTATTTTCTTTCTCGTACAACTTTCTGGGGTTTGGGGGGGATTTAATAATTGCCTATCTTTCTATGTCTCATCTCATCACCCAGATTCTCACATAGAACAATAAAACCTCACTCAGTACAAACACATCAAAAGTCTATCAGCTCAATTTTGGTGGGGAGGAAGGCTACATCCTTTTCTACCTTTGTATTTTCATTTGTTTAGTTTCTTTATTCCTGTATTTAAATCGTCCCACATTCGATAACAGCCTTTCAATACCATTTTTCAATTAGTCAAATATTTCTTTCTTCTTGACACCCTTGTAACTCTCACTCCAGGTTTGTTGTTTCTTGTTTTATTTATTTATTTATTTATTAGGTGGGAGGAGGGGTGATAAGAGACAGACTCCCCTTATGCACCCTTACCAGGATCCACCCAGCAATGCCTGTCTGGGGCTGACACTTAAACCAATTGAGCTATGGCAGCACCCATCGGACAATGCTATTGAACCACTGGCTGCAAGGTGGGAAGAGAGACATGGGGAAGAGTAAGGGGAGGAGAAGCAGATGGTCGCTTCTGTGTGCACTGACCCGGGATCAAACCTGGGACCTCTGCACACCAGGCCAACGTTCTATATTCACTGAGCCAAACAGCCAGAGCCTGTTGTTTCTTCTTGAGGTCTGTTGTTCAGTGTTGCTCTGGAAGTACCTTTCCCCATCATCCTGATGTCTTCTCTCTTACATTGGATCCTCTATTTCCTGAATTCCATGCTTCCTCTTTCTTGGTTTAATCATTTTGGAAATTCACATCCTGCAGTGTCTTCCTAAGAAAGTATGCAGAAAAAACAGGCATTTTGCATATCTGAAGGGGCTTACTTTCAGATTTGATGGGTAGTTTATCTGGGTAGGACAAGCTGAAAACAATTTTCCTCAGAATACTGAAGGTATTGTTCCATTGTCTTCTAATTTTTGAATTGCCTTTGTTTGTTTGTTTGTTTTTTAAAAATTTTTCACTTTATAACAAACTATAGCACTGTTAATACACAATTCAATTCTTAAAACCCTCAAACTTCAGAACACAAAAATAAATTTTCATTTATAAAGTTACCCTTCCAGTTCCAAAAGTGGTTACTTTAGAATAAATATTTATAATGTAAAATTTAGCTGAATTAAATAACAATCACCCAACACAAATACCAACTGAACATAGAGATATTTTTATTAATTTTAATGGGGTGACATTGATAAATCAGGGTACATATGTTCAGGTTATTTTGACATTTGATTATGTTGCATACCCATCACCCAAAGTCAAATCATCTTTCATCACCTTCTATCTGGTTTTCTTTGTGCCCCTCCCCTCCTCCCCCCACCCTACCCCAGTAACCACCACACTCTTGTCCATGTCTCTGAGTCTCCTTTTTATGTACCAACTATTTATGGAATCATATAGTTCTTAGTTTTTTCTGATGAACATAGAGATTTTATACATAGTGTTTTTGTATCTCCCTTTTGCTTCTTTTCTAGATAAAAGTATACTATAGTCTCACTAGAAATTCTAGCAAGGCCTTTTCAAGTAATTTAGAATAAGGGGAGTATCAAGAGAAACTCTGAGACATGGAGGTTTGCAGTGTGTTACAGGAGTCACTGATTCTAAACCTTGTTAATTCAACTGCTGAAGATGGACCAATTGTGCTGTTTATGTGTGGTTGGGGGGGGGGGGTATACTCTTCTCTGGCTTCAGGGCTTTTCTTTTTTTTTCCTGTGTTTTTTGATTTGTTTTTGTTTGTTTGTTTTGGTCTTTGATGAATGTGTAAGATGAGAGACCAAAAGGTTGATTGACAGTTCAGTGTGCGTGGGTGGAACATGTTGAAAACTAGCCATCTATTTGATAAATCCTTTCTGTTTGTATTTCCTCCTAGACTGGTCAGTTTCTCCAGATAGAAGTGATTCAGTTTGTTTTAGGTCTTTCTGATGGTCTTGTACTGGAGGAGGGCATCTACTCAATATGCAGACTCTGACTTAATCCACCCTTTTTAATATGGTACTCGGCTTTGCCCTCCGTGGTACCCTGAGTCCTCAACTCCAGAGCTTCTTTGGCTCAGTCTCTACAGAGAATACATCTGCTCCTGTCAGAGTGGACAGTCTCCTGGGTGCATGGGGTTAGAAAAGAGACATGAAATTTAAGGATTTTATTCATTCTTCTTGCTTGGAGTCGCACCTGGAACCATTTTGTGGCTCCACCACTGTGCGCCCTTGAGCATATTATCTAGGGACCTCAGTTTCCTCCTCTGAGTTCTGAGGGCCTTTGAGATACAGGTGGTCTCTAGGGACCTCTCAGCCCTGGTCTTCTGTGATCTGTGAACATTCGGAAGGTGAAGCTCACTGCCCACTGAGTAGCATAGACAGAAAGATAGAGGAGGTGACAGTGAGACAGAGTGGTAGGGAGACATCAAAGAAAAGGTGAGACTTGAGAAGAAAAGCTGTTTGGAGAAATGGTGGGAGTCCCCACTTAAAGATACATTGGGGCAGTTTGTGGCAGTACTTTGGGAGCCTGGTAAAAGAGGATTCTAGAGTAATTTTCAACTGGTATGCCATGGCAGGTACATTGGTGTGCTGCAACAATTTTTAAAACAACCTGAACAGTGGCAGCACAGTGAATAAAGTGTTGACGTGGGACACTGAGGTCTCAGGTTTGGGCTCATCCAGCTTGAGCACGGGATCATGGACATGACCCCGTGGCTATTGGCTTAAGCCCAAGGTTACTGGCTTGAGCAAGGGGTCACTGGTTTGGCTGGAGCTCCCCCATCCCTCACCATCAAGGCATGTACTAGAAAGCAATCAATAAACAACTAAAGTGCCCCAACTATGAGTTGATATTTTTTATCTCTCTTCCTTCCTGTCTCTATCTCTGCCTGTCTTTTTCTTGCTCATCAAAAAAAAAAAAAAAAAAAAAAAAAAAGATTTTTTAAAACATGTAATACCTGACTATCTAGTCGGGGTACTGACCTCTTTTCCCTTAAATTGTCAAAGTAAAAAGAAATGACAACAACCAACAAAACAATAGCTGTCCAGTGTGAATGAGTCAGAATTAGACCCATCTTTTTTGTAAGATCAGCAAAAAATATAATATACATTTTAATAAGTTAGATTGTGTGTACCACAAGATGAAAAGGGTTGATAATTACTGTTCTAGAGGATGATAAAGTTGGAGAGAAAACTTGGGCCATATTTTAGGGAATTTGAGTCTCTTCTCTAAATCAGTGAATCTGATGATAAAAATCATCTGAGAGCTTTAAACAATGCCAGACCTTATACATCAGAATGTCAGAGAGGAGAGCCCAGTAACTTATATTTCTTTAAATTTGCCACATGACTGACAAACTGGAAAATTCAGGAACCACTTCTTTAGACAATTAACCAAGGTTGATTTATAATCAGGAATCATGATAAAAGTAGAAATTTTGAAGGGGACGGAAGATGGCGATGGAGTAGGCGGAAGTACCAACTTCCAACTCCCAGAAACAAAGTGGATTATAACTCAATTTTAAGAACCATCATCTGGATAAACCAACTTTGAACTAAACTAAGTGGACTCTTCAACCAAGGAACACTGCAGAAGCCACATTGAGACTGGTAGGAATAGCGAAAATGCGAAGAGGACTGCCCAGCTACCCGGAGCAAACAGCAGCCCGGAGAGACCCGCGTGGCGGGAGGAGAGTTTGGCGGAGAGGGAGGGACTTGGGTTCCAGGAACCAAGCCCCAGACTGCAGTCCCAGAGCCTAGAAGAGGCGTATGGACAGTATTGAGCTGTGAAGCAAGTGAGGATACTGTTTGTGAAAAAGAGAGAGTTTTCTCTGACCCAAGAATCTTTTCAAAGGGACAGCTCAGAAAGCCTCTCTCACAACCACACACCCAGGGCTCCGGGGAACGGGGACAGAGGAGAGGAACAGAGCAGCGGGAACAGAGAGTGGACTGAAGGCACGAGGACACTCGAGGGACAGCCATCCTGAGCCCTGGGCTAAGTCATTTCCCTAATCGAAAACAAATATTTCCCCTGGAACTAGCAATACCAGCAAAGGGAGACAGGACACTAGCCAAACAAGCTCTCCCACGGCAATTAGAGCAGAGCTGCTTAGAGGGAGGGAGCTCCCAAGCCTACAGTGTGGAGACTTAAGACACTGATATCTCCCTGAGGGTTGCTGAAGGGATGTTGGTGGCAGGACACTGAAAAGCGGTCCTGTCGGCATGGGCGGAGGCACAACCGATGTGAGCTCGGTCTAGCCCAGCAGGGGCAGAGGGGACGCGCGAAAGCGGTCTGGCAGCTGTGGGCCACCTGTGACCCCACTTGTGGGGAAAAATACGGGCAGAGATCGGCTCTGCGACCCTGCGCAAGCTGACCCTGACCACGGGGACAGGACTAGGACCAGGGACAGGCGAGGGGCTCGCGGATGAGCTCACGCTGCCAACCTCGCCTGGACAGAGAAACCGTGGTGGTTTGAAACCCTACGTGTGCGCGAGCTGGCTTTCGCGGCTGAGCTCACGCTACTAGCCCCGCCTGGCCAGAGAAACCCTGGTGGTTTGCAAACCTACGTGCGGACAGCTGGCTTTCGTGGCTGAGCTCACGCTACTAGCCCCACCTGGACAGAGAAATCCCGGCGGTTGGCCACCCTACGTGCGCGAGCTGGCGCCGAATGTAGGGGCATGGTAGAGTCCGGTTCGATCGGAAGCTAGCAGCTGAGCTAACGCCAGCAAACACGCCCGGCCCAATAAACCGCAGTTTGCGACCCTATGCAGGAGGGCTCCGGCCTCGAGGGTGGGGCTAAATTCTGGACGGGCAAAGGCTCACAGCTGAGAGCACATCAAAAGCCCCGCCCAACCCGCAAAACTGTGGTGAGCAGGCTCTAACTGCAGGGGATGGGCATAAACCTTCCGGAAATGGGCTGGTTCTGCAGATGAGCAAAGGTGCTCACCTCTGCCCTTGGTGCTAAGGCTTGTGGCTTGAGTGACAGCCCCTACCGCGGAGGAGAAGTGGAAATCACAGCAACAGCCGCAGTAGGCTGTCGCTGGCAACGCCCATACCCAACCACCCTAGGCAGCAGCAGAGGGGGTGGCAGGCCTGCAGAGAGACCACTCCTAGAGAACACAAAGGCAACACCTACTGGGCTCCAGTGCCCACAACTTGCCTATACACAGATAAAATGGGCAGGCAGAGGAATGCAAACCAAATGAATCAAGAGAAATCCCCAGACAAGGACCTGAAAGAACCAAATATAACCAAACTACCAGAAGCAGAATTTAGAATAATGATAGTTAGGATGTTCAAAGAAATTAGAGCAACAATGGATAGTCACTATGAACACCTAAATAAAGAGATAACAAGTATAAAGAATGAAATTGAAATAATAAAAAAGAATCAGACAGAAATGACAAATACAGTTTCAGAACTGAAGACCACAATGGAAGGAATTAAAAGCAGGATGAATCACGCTGAGGATCGAATCAGCGAGTTAGAAAACACAATAAACAAAGGCACAGAAGCAGAGAAGAAAAAGGAAAAGAGACTAAAAAAATATGAAGAAACTCTAAGGGAGCTCTGTGACAACATGAAGAGAAACAACATTCGCATCATAGGGGTGCCTGAAGAAGAGGAAAGAGGAAAGAGGACAGGAAATGGAAACTTTGTTCAATCAAATCATTGCAGAAAACTTCCCTAAATTAAGGCTGGGAAACATCCCACACGTTCAAGAAGCACACAGAACTCCATTAAAGAGAAACCCAAAAAGATCTACACCAAGACACATCATAGTTAAAATACCAAAGCTAATGGATAAAGAAAAAATCTTAAAAGCTGCCAGAGAAAAAATGGCTATCACCTACAAAGGAGCCCCCATAAGGATGACATCCGACTTCTCAACAGAAACACTTGAGGCCAGAAGGGAATGGCAAGATATAATCAAAGTAATGCAGAACAAGAACCTACAAACAAGACTACTCTATCCAGCAAGGCTAACATTTAAAATCGAAGGAGAAATAAAGAGCTTTCCAGACAAGGAAAGCCTCAAGGAATTCATTAAAACCAAACCAATTCTGCAAGAAATACTATAGGGCCTGTTGTGAACAGTTCAAAGGGAGGAAAGAATATAGCAAAAGAAGAATACAGCTTTAAAGAATAAAATGGCAATTAACAACTACATATCAATAATAACCTTAAATGTAAATGGATTAAATAATCCAATCAAAAGACATAGGGTAGCTGCGTGGATAAAGAAACAGGACCCATACTTATGCTGTCTACAAGAGACACACCTTAAAACAAAAGATGCACATAGACTGAAGGTAAAAGGATGGAAAAAATATTTCATGCAAATGGAAATGAAAAAAAAGCCGGGGTAGCAGTACTTATAGCTGACAAAATGGACTTTAAAACAAAGGCTGTAGTAAGAGATAAAGAAGGACACTACATAATGATAAAGGGAACAATTCAACAGGAAGATATAACTATTATAAATATCTACGCACCAAATATAGGAGCCCCGACATTCATAAAGCAGACTTTGATGGATATAAAGGGCGAGATTAACAGCAATACTATAATAGTAGGGGATTTCAATACCCCACTAACAACACTGGATAGATCCTCAAGAAAGAAAATTAATAAAGAAACAGCAGACTTAAAGGATACACTAGATCAACTTGATTTAATAGATATCTTCAGAACTTATCATCCTACAGCAGTAGAATATTCATTCTTCTCAAGCGCTCATGGTATGTTTTCTAGGATAGACCACATGTTAGAACACAAAAATGGTCTCAATAAATTTAAGAAGATTGAAATCATATCAAGCATTTTCTCTGATCACAATGCCATGAAACTAGAAATTAACCACAAAAGAAAAACTGAAAAATACTCAAACACTTGGAAACTAAATAGCACGATATTAAATAATGAATGGATTAACAATGAGATCAAAGAAGAAATAAAAAAGTTTCTAGAAACAAATGATAATGAGCATACATCAACTCAAAATATATGAGACACAGCAAAAGCAGTACTGAGAGGAAAGTTCATTGCACTACAGGCATATCATAGGAAGCTAGAAAAAGCTCAAATAAGCAACCTGACCCTGCAGCTAAAAGAACTAGAAAAACAACAACAAATATAACCCAGGACAAGTAGAAGGAAGGAAATAATAAAGATCAGAGCAGAAATAAATGACATAGAGGCTAAGGAAACAATACAGAGGATCAATGAAATCAGAAGCTGGTTCTTTGAAAAGGTAAACAAGATTGATGAAGCTTTAACTAGACTAACCTAGAAAAAAAGAGAGAGAACTCAAATAAATAATATTAAAAAGGACAGTGGAGAAATAACAACTGATACAACAAAAATACAAAGCATTGTAAGAAAATACTATGAAGAACTCTATGCCAAAAAATTAGACAATCTAGATGAAATGGACAAATTTCTTGAATCATATAAACTTCCAAAAATCAATCTGGAAGAATCAGAACACCTAAACAGACCAATTACAACAAATGAGATCAAAACAGTTATCAAAAAACTCCCAAAAAAGAAAAGTCCTGGGCCTGATGGCTTCACAAGTGAATTTTATCAAAAATTCAAAGAAGAACTAACTCCTATCCTCCTCAAGCTATTTCAAAAAATTCAAGAGGAAGGAAGACTTCCAAATTCCTTTTATGAGGCGAGCATAATTCTGATCCCAAAACCGGGCAAAGACAACACAAAGAAAGAAAATTATAGGCCTATATCCCTGATGAATTTAGACGCTAAAATTTTCAACAAAATATTAGCCAACCGGATCCAGCAATATATGAAAAAAATCATACACCATGACCAAGTGGGATTTATTCTGGAGAGGCAAGGCTGGTTCAATATTCGGAAATCAATCAATGTGATTCAGCACATAAACAAAAGGAAGGACAAAAATCACATGATAATTTCAATAGATGCAGAAAAGGCATTTGATAAAATCCAGCACCCATTCATGCTCAAAACTCTCAGTAAAGTGGGAATACAAGGACCATTCCTTAACATGATAAAGGCCATCTACGACAAACCCACAGCAAACATCATACTAAATGGACAAAAATTAAAAGCAATCCCCTTAAGATCAGGAACCAGGCAGGGTTGCCCACTTTCACCACTCTTATTCAACATAGATCTGGAAGTCCTAGCTATAGCAATCAGACAAGAAGAAGAAATAAAAGGCATCCAAATTGGAAAAGAAAAAGTAAAACTGTCACTATTTGCAGATGATATGATACTGTATATAGAAAACCCTAAAGTCTCAGTCAAAAAACTACTGGACCTTATAAATGAATTCAGCAAGGTGGCAGGATATAAAATTAATACTCAGAAATCAGAGGCATTTCTGTATACAAACAATGAATTGTCAGCAAAAGAACTTAAGGAAACAATCCCCTTCACTATTGCAGCCAAAAAAATAAAATACCTAGGAGTAAATTTAACCAAGGAGGTTAAGGACTTGTACTCAGAAAATTATAAAACATTGATAAAAGAAATCAAGGAAGATACAAACAAGTGGAAGCATATACCGTGCTCATGGCTAGCAAGAATAAACATCATTAAAATGTCTATACTACCCAAAGCAATTTATAAATTCAATGCAATACCAATTAAAATACCAGTGACATATTTCAAAGATATAGAAAAAATATTCCAACAATTTATATGGTACCAAAAAAGAACACGAATAGCCTCAGCAATCCTAAAAGGAAAAAATAAAGCAGGAGGTATCACTCTTCTGGATCAAGGTCTACTACAAGACCATTGTACTCAAGACAGCTTGGTACTGGCATAAGAACAGGCACATAGATCAATGAAACAGAACAGAGGACCCAGAAACAAACCCACAGCTTTATGAACAACTGATATTTGACAAAGGAGGAAAGAACATACCATGGAGTAAAGACAGCCTCTTTAACAAAGGGTGTTGGGAAAATTGGACATCTACCTGCAAAAAAAATGAAACTGGACCATCAACTTACACCATTCACAAAAACAAACTCAAAATGGATAAAAGACTTAAACGTAAGCCGTGAAACCATAAGAATCTTAGAAGAAAACATAGGCAGCAAGCTCTCTGACATCTGTAGCAGCAATATATTTGCTGATTTATCTCCACGGGCAAATGAAATAAAAGGCAAGATAAACAAATGGGACTATATCAAACTAAAAAGTTTTTGCACAGCTAAAGACAATAAGAACAGAATAAAAAGACAAACCACACAATGGGAGAACATATTCGACAGCACATCTGATAAGGGGTTAATAACTAAAATTATAAAGAACTTACAAAACTCAACACCAGGAAGACAAACAATCCAATCAAAAGATGGGCAAAAGAAATGAATAGAAATTTCTCCAAAGAGGACATACAGATGGCCAAAAGACATATGAAAAAATGCTCAACATCACTAATCATTAGAGAAATGCAAATTAAAACCACAATGAGGTATCACCTCTCACCAGTCAGAATGGCACTCATCAGCAAAACAACACAGAATAAGTGCTGGCGAGGATGTGGAGAAAAGGGAACCCTTCTGCAATGCTGGTGGGAATGCAGTCTGGTGCAGCCACTGTGGAAAACAGTATGGAGATTTCTCAAAAAAAATTAAAAATCGAACTGCCTTTTGACCCGACTACCCCACTTTTAGGAATATACCCTAAGAACACCATAACACTGTTCGAAAGGGAGAAATGCACCCCCAAGTTTGTGGCAGCATTGTTCACAATAGCGAAGATCTGGAAACAGCCCACGTGTCCATCAGAAGACGAGTGGATTAAAAAGCTTTGGTACATATATACTATGGAATACTACTCGGCCATAAGAAATGATGACATCGGATCATTTACAACAAAATGGTTGTACCTTGATAACATTATATGGAGTGAAATAAGTAAATCAGAAAAAGAAACTGAGAACAGCATGAATTCATACATAGGTGAGACATAAAAGTGAGACTATGAGACACGGACAAGAGAGTGCTGGTTACAGGGTGGGGGGAGGGAGGGGAGGGTGGGAAAGGGAGAATGGTAGGGGCACAGGGAAAACCAGATAGAAGGTGACAGAGGACAATTTGACTTTGGGTGATGGGTATGCAACACAATTGAATGATAAGATAATCTGGAGATGTTTTCATTGTACATATGTACCCTGATTTATTGGTATCACCTCATTAAAGTTAATTTTAAAAAAAAGTAGGAATTTTGGAAAAATAAATTGACAGCCATATATGCAGGGTGGACTGGAAATTGAGGTACAGGAGACAAAGACTCGTGGGAAGCAATTTTACTTCCCCAGCCAGACGGTCATGAGGGCCTACAGGAGCAGTGACTAGGGAAAGAAGAAAAAAAGGGGGACTTTGTCAATTCATCTGTTATAGTTTGAATTGTATCTTCCCACCAAATTCATATGTTGAAGTAGTAACTCCTAATCCCTCAGAATGTGACTTTAGTTGGAGGGTCATTACAGATATAATTAATTATCTTACTTCATAACTAATTAGGGTAAGCCCTAATCTAATACAACTGTCCTTATAAAAGGGACATTTAGACCCTGTCATGGCCACACATAGAGGAAAGATGATGTGAAGAGACACAGGGAGAAATTGGTCAACCAAAAAGAGCCACCTGGAACAGATCCTTCCTTAGTGACAGCCCTCTAAAGGAACCGACCCAGCTGACACCTTGATCTTGGGTTTCTGGCCTCCGAATAATAAAGTGTTGTTTAAGCCATCCCATCTGTGGTACTTTGCTATGGCAGTCCTAGCAAACCAATACACCATAGCTTTGGAAAACCATGGCTGCATTCAAGTTGTTTCTTCACTTTCTCATTAGGAATGATTTTCTAAAACTACCCTCCTGAGAGGGCTGGCAGTGGTAGTTACAGAGTGAGGCATTTGTTTCCAACTGGAGGTGCTAGATGCTCTTCTACTTGAGGAGTGAATTGGGGGAGGAGAGTGGCTTTTCTAGGTTATTGGTCAGTTTGTTCCCAGAACCCACCTGAGAAGTCAAAGAACCAACTCTACTGATTAGAAATTGTTGAACAGAAATGTCCATTCTCTCACCTGAGGAAGCAATCAGTGCCAAGAATCTCAGACTGTGAGTAAAGCCAGAGGGGAAAGAGATTCATCTTTGTGGAGCCTTTCACATCTCTCCAGTAGCTTACCCAGAGAGACAAGAGCTACAAGAGGTGGAACAATCTACAAAAAGGTAAACCCTAGATCTGTCATTTCATGACTTGGGCTATGCTGAAATAACTATCCTCTTTGGCTAAACAAAGAATTTCTAAGAACTCTATATATCAAGGTCAATGACATGATGATTGATATAACCCCACGGGACTAGGGACATACAAGTCTACCACAGAACTCCTGGCTTCCAGCCATTCAGTGCTGCCCTTGCTAACATCCTTGGCCCCCTTGGTGCTTTTACCTGCCAATGCTCCCAGTACCAATCCTCGCTATAGGCCACCTGTTATCTGCTCACTCTGAGGCTGCCAAGTTTTGCTAGAGAAAGTATCACAGTTGTACCATAGGACCTGCTAAGGATTCCCACTCCCCACCCTCACTGGGCCCTCCCTGCTCCCATGGTTATCCCTGGAGTTGGCTTTCTGATGCTTCCCTCTCAAACCTTGCAAAAAATTTCCTACACTCTACAAGTCTCCAGTTTCATCCCCATGTCACTCACATTCATCTGAGAATGTCATTTTCATTTTTCTGTGAAGTAAAAAGTCTTCAGGCATATGTTACCTCAATTCTGTTTCTCTCCACCTTAGAATGTGTCCATACCCATCCTCTCCTGGGTTCCTCCTATTTTTGAGGAAGAGGTAATGTTTTATTTCCTTGTCCAGGCAAACCCATCTATGCTCTGAATCCAATCCCTCATTATAACATCAATTATCTAATTTTATTTTCTTAAGAAAACCTTTCGGGCCTGACCTGTGGTGGCGCAGTGGATAAAGTGTCGACCTGGGAATACTGAGGTCGCCAGTTCAAAACCCTGCACTGCTCTGGTCAAGGCACATATGGGAGTTGATGCTTCCAGCTCCTCCCCCCTTTCTCTCTTTCTCTATCTCTCTCACTCTGTGTCTCCTCTCTAAAATGAATAAATAAATAAATTTAAAAAAAAAAAAAGAAAGAAAACCTTTCATTACAGAAAATTTTAAACACAAGTAATTTAACTTTTTTTAATTTATTGACTTCATAGAGAGAAAAACACTGATTTGTTGTTACACTTATTCATGCATTCATTTGTTTATTCTTGTATATATCCTTACTGGGGATTGAACCCACAACCTTGGCATGTCAGGGCAATGCTCTAACCAACTGAGCTATCCATCCAGGACTTCCATACAAATAATCTTATTTACTTTTTGTATTTCCAAATTCCTCTGGCTTTCTTGCCTATAAGATAAGGTCTCTTCCAGCCGGAAAAACAAGATTTTAAAAACTATTATAATCTTGCTACCTCCTTGAGCTGCTTTCTGATGTGTTTACATTTTTTAATGGCCCGATGTGGCCAACAAGTTCTTCTCCTTTCTTTCCTTTACTTCTTAACTCCCTACAATCTAGCTTCAATCTCTATCACTGTATTGAAATTCCTCTTTTGACTTTTTAACTTCATTATTTTGAAATAAATGCAGACTTATAAAAGAAGTTGCAAAAATTGTGGGAAAATGTCCATATACCCTTTACCCAGTTCCCCCAAACACCTTGTATAACTACAGTTCAGTTATCAAAACTAAGAGATTCAATGTTGATACAATACTATTAACAAACTACAAATGTTATTAGAATTTCACCAATTTCTGATTTCTAAATTCATCCTTTTAAGGAAGCTTTTTATTAAAGCCATACTAGCCTGACCTGTGGTGGCGCAGTGGATAAAAGCGTCGACCTGGGAACACTGAGGTCGCCAGTTCAAAACCCTGCACTGGTCTGGTCAAGGCACATATGGGAGTTGATTGATGCTTCCAGCTCCTCCCCTCTTTCTCTCTCTCGCTCTCTCTCTCTCTCTCTCTCTTTCTCTCTCTCTCTCTCTCTGTGTGTGTGTGTCTCCTCTCTAAAATGAATAAAATAAAAAATAAAATAATAATAATAATAAAGCCATACTAAAGAACACTTTTAACTTCTGTAATGCCGGTGGCCAAGGTCAGGCAGGTCCACATTGGATTCGGGTAGACAGTTGAGAAACTGCGGAGCCGAAAAGCGTTGGGCCATTACCATTTAATAAAGTATCACAACGTGGACAAGCCCACAGACAGGAGAAAGCGCCTCTCAGGCAAACAAACAGCAAAATGGCCCCTCACAGTTGTGGGCAGGCAATTCGTGCACATCCTCAATCACCCATCTCTCTCGAGCACAAGCACCCATAGCCTTACATAGGCTATGCACACGTGCCTCTGTCACATGCTCACACACAAATCAAGCAAAGTGTGATGAATAGAAAACTTGGAAAATGTGGAGAGACATAAAAAAGAAAATACAAGAGACAGAAGAACACATTAAATGACAGTACCATGTGGATAGCATAGGCAAAATCCATACTGTGGATTTTTTCAGAAAAAAAAGAAAGAAATTCAAGGAACAGTAGAAGAGATGAAGGGGAACCTTTAGTTTTAAGAAGATTCATAAAATAGAATAACCAACTACAATGTGTGGACTTTGGATCTCAATTTAAATAAACTAAAATAAATAAGAATTGGGAAACTGTGAACTCTGAATATTTGGTAATCTAAGAAATTACTGATAGTTTCTAAGTGTGATTATGATATTATTTTTATGTTTAAAGAACACTTACTTTAGGGCTATCTATGAAAATATTTATAAATTATATAACTGCTTCAAAGTGAGGTTCCTTTCTGCCCTCTTCCTCATCTTCCCTGATCCTTAATGCAGGCAGCTCCAAGCCCTTTCCAACAACAAGTAATCCAGTCTTTTGAATCTCCTAATTCTCAGCCCTGCTTATAACCCTGCTTAGCTCAACAAGAGCAGGAAAGCCTGGCAGAAAATGGAAAAACACCCAAGGATATGTTAATATTCTGTTTACATAAAAAGGGTATGCAGACTAAATGAATTTGGGATTATTTGTATTCTGTCGCTGTCTCTTATTCTCTATACTTATTTATTGTTTAACATTTTATTATAAACACTTTCCCGAATCTTTAAATATTTTTAGAAAACCTAGTTTTTTAATGTCTGCAGAATATTCCACCATAGACATGCACCATAATGTATTTCTCATCCTTTAGTGTTAGATCCAGTAAACCCTTAGCTGCCAAAGCAATTCAGTCCTTCTCCTCTTTGACTTTTCACAGTGCTTGATGGTATTGACCATTCATCTGCCTTGAAAAGTTCTTCCACCAGCTTCTGTGATATCCTCTCCATCTCTTCCTTCACAGACAAGTAATGATTCTGTGGCTTATCTTCCTCTAGTTCCTCCCCACATTCTATCGAGGTCCCTTCTTTGCCTTCTCTTTTCCTCTCTTTTTGTCTCTTTCCCTGGGTGAGCTTTTTTTTCTCTTGGCTTCATTGTGAAGGATTCCTAAATCTATAACCTCAACCCTAACCTCATTCTAGTGTTCCACACCAGCAACTCTGCTGTCTATTGTACATGGCCACCAAAATATAGTCCAGTGTAATCCTACCAATACTACTGATCATGCAAAGGGAGATATATTTTATACTGCTCATAAACATTAGGGGATATTTTATTGCTTCATATTCATTTTGAAATATACCCTAATGTTTGTGAGCAGTATAGCTCTGCCTGCCCCCTTGGACCTATGCATGTCACTGCCATCTCTACAGGGTTTAGCTTGATGCCTTGGAGTCACTGTCCACTCTTCCATCACCCTCCACTTCACCAACTCACCAAGCCCTATAGAATCTGCCTCTGAAATGTCTCTCATAACAATCTCTCATATTCCATTCTCACTGCTTCACTCAGACTTTGAATTTTCAGCTCTCACTTGCATTCATCTCCTACTTGGTCATTCTTCCTCTGTTTCTGTTCTCTCCAATTCTTCTTACTTCCAACCACCAGATGCACATTCCTGAAGATTGACTTTAATTGGGTAGTTTCTCTGTTCAATAATCTTCAGCAGTTCCTTATTACTCACCAAATTGAGTTCTGACAATTAACACCCAATTTGATAGCCCCTGCCAAACACCTCCCTAATTTTATTCTCACTTCCTCTCATGCACATCACGGAGGGGACATAGCATGGTTCCAGAGTTCGATCCCACCTTAACAGTGCTATGGCTTTGGGAAAATTGTCTGAGTCTTTGCTTTCCCATCCATAAAATGGGGGTATAGCAGTACCTACCTCATTTGTTGTTGGGAAGATAAAATGAGATAAACTACATAAAACCTAATACCAGGCACACATAAGTTCTAGTAAATGTTAGATCACTGGTTCTTAACTTGGGTTCTATCGAACCCTAGGGATTTGATGAGTCGGTCTCAGGGGTTCGGAGAAGCCTCTGCCACGGAGGCCAGAATAAAGTAATACCGTAATTTGTTGTGAGTTCATGACTTTGTTGGTTTTGTTCTTTGAGCAAGGTGATGTTCATGCACGGCTCATTTTGTGCACCAGTAAAAAAACATATACCCTATGTCTTGAATTTGGAAAAAAAATCATATTTTATTTATCACTATAGAAGGGTTCAGTGAATGCGCATATGAAACTGGTGGGTTCGGTACCTCAAAAAAGGTTAAGAAACACTGTGTTAGATACTTTATTACATCACTGCATCAAACTGAATTGCTTGGTGTGGGGCATTTGTGTTAGGCTTGCTCTCAAGGTTACCAGGTGTAAGCACTTTGCCCGATTAGTGTGTGAGCACATGGCAGCGCCATGTGTGTGTATGGCCTATATAATGCTATGGATGCTCGTGCTCAGGGCAAATTGCAGATGGCCGATAGCCTGCTTACCACTGTGAGGGGCCATTTTGCTGTTTTGTTTGCCTGAGAGGCAGTTTCCCCTACCTGTGTGCTTGTCCGCCGTTGTGAGACTTTATTAAACACAATGGTCCAACCCTTTCTGGCTCCACAGTTTTTCTACCTTCTAACCAAATCCAATGTGGACCTGCCTGGCCTTGGCCACCGGCATTACCTTTGGTTTCCCCGTGCAGATTTTAGGATTAATTCCCATTCCCTACTTTGTTCATACTGTTGCCTCTGTTAGCTGCTTTCACCCATCACCTTCACCTTCTGAAATCCCTCCTATACTCAAAGATCCTGCAGTTTCTTTGAAATTTTCCTCAACCACCAGCAATAAGAGCTCTCCCCTTACCTCTCTGGGGTCTTTGATCCCAACATTCCTGAGGCATTTGTACTGCCTTCTGGTGAGCTATGTCAAGACTTTATCTCCCTACAAATTCGGCTGGCTCTTTCTTATATTTAATATATTCTACATAAGCCACCATTGAGTCTACAACAGAGCTGATAATTGGGAAACTTCGATAAAATATTAAGTGGATGACATTTTGTGAGGAAAACAGTTGTGGTAGGCTTGCTCGCAGGTTTACTGGCTGCAAGCACTTTGCCTAATTGCTGCGTGGGTGCATGGCAGCACCATGTGCATGTGGTCTATGTAAGGCTGCAGGTGCTTTCCCTCTGTGGGGATTCTTCCAGATCACTCTCCTGCCACAGTGAGGTGTGGTTTTTCCTGCTCCTTTGTCCTTCACTGCAAAAAGCAGATTTTTTTTGGTTATTTATTAGCTCTTTTCCTTTTGTTGTTTATTCACTCGCCTGTCTTTGCGAGCCTCCGATAAACGGGTGTGGCCCGATGCTCTCTGGCTCCGCAGTTCCTCTACCATCTGCCCAAATTCAGTGAGAACCTGCCTGGCCTCAACCACCAGTATTACACATTTCCTGTTTCTCAATAACAACAAAAAAATTATCTTGATATCTGTATATTAAACAAATATTTATTAAGCATCCTATTAATCTTATTAATACATCTTAGTAAGCCTAGCACTAATGAATATAGTCATTGCCCTCTTAATGCTTACAACCCAGTTCAAAAGATTATACTTTCAGAAAGAAAACTGAGCATAAGTTGGGCAATATTTAATATTTAATGTGCTTAATTAACTATAACCAAATTCCATAATGTAACCCAGACAATTTCTTGGGTGGTCAAGCTAGGAAGGAGTCTGAAGGTGTTTAGGGTGAGAAGGGGAAGGGCAGAGACAGAAATCTTGACCAAAAGGTTGAGCTCACTGAAAGACAGTGGAAAGTAGAGGAAGTAGTAATTTCACAGCAGAATAATTATAATGCTGGGTGGGGATGCACATAAACTAGTAAGAGTATGCCTCCTGTCAAGTTAATTACTCTTTGTGCTACAACACCAATTCTTTGTGCTATAATATCTATTGGTTATTAGATGACAATGTACGTCAGTGATGCTGCTCACATGTAGTAATTATCATAATTATAAACACGAGGGATTCACATTTACCTGCCAGACGTTCATGTGAGTAATAGGTGTCTCCCAAACCTGTAGTTGAAATGAAGCACCTGCAATTCCTAGAGAATCAGCTTTGAATAAAGAAATTTCTGAGGTCTATTCTCTTTCTATTTTGAGGCTCCAAGCTGCTGTTCTGATTAATAAGGTCACCTCTCCATGCAAAACCTAAGAGAAGGAAGTTGAACTTCCCTCTCAGTTGCATGTGGCTGTGGGGCAGCTGTGTTAGGCTTGCTCGCAGAGTTACCAGCTGTAAGCACTTTGCCTGATTAGTGCATGATCGCGTGGCAGCGCCAGGTATGTATGGTCTATTGGGCTTGTGCTCAGAGGGACTGCGGAAGTGCCAATTGTGTGTCCGCCACTGTGAGGGGCCATTTTACTGTTTGTTTGCCTGAGGCAGTTTCCTCTGTCTGCGTGCTTGTCCGCAGTTTTGAGACTTGATTAAACAGAATGGCCCAACCCGGTCGGGCTCCGCAGTTTCTCTACTGCCTGCCTGAATACAATGTGAACCTGCCTGGCCCCAGCCACTGATATTACAGTGGCCTAGCCAATTGTGAGTTATGAGATGTAATTTAAGGACTCCTAGGAAGAAACTGCCCCCAAGAGCCACTTGCCTGAAATGACACCATTATATATCATGCAGTTGTATCTAGTTCCTTTCTTATAAATATAAGTAAACTTGAAGAAGGCCACATTTAGTCTCTAATCTTTGGGACTTTTTTAATGTTTATTTAATTGATTTTAGACAGTAAGGAAGAGAGAGAGACAGGAACATTAAGCTGTTCCTGTATGTGCCCTGACCAGGGATCAAACCGGCAACCTCTATGCTCTAAGAAACCAGCTGAGCTCTCCAGTCAGGGCACTAATCTTTGGTTTGAATGTGATTAGCATTCATTTGAGGGAAAGAGAAAAGTCATAGAAAGAGGATGGAGGACAGGTCCCTGAAAGGAAAAGTGGAGACAAATAACAACCACCCTGTCTGGTCTACCGGAAAGGGTCCATTCCTCTGCTTCTGCGGGAACCTGCAGTAAGCCGGCACGGCAGCACCGGGGAGCCTGCAGCAGCCCATCCCTGGGACGTGCAGAGCAGCAGGTCTGCCTGTCCCCTGGGGGAAAGCACGTGGGAGGACAGCTGACCGTGCGCCATCCTCGGTGGCAGTGCATGCAATTATGTAAAGGCTTATGAAACACGAAGGCCCAGCGTGGTGCTGTATGACCGCGAAGTGACAGATAACCACGCCAGACAGCGCTCAGGTCCTCTGCCCACAGCAGCCCTGGCAAAGGCTTCAGTGCAGGACGGGTGGAGGATGTATGCCCCCTCGATCCCCAGGGCCCAAGAGACCTGCTTTTGGAGAGTTTCCAGTTTAGGTAGGCTGGAGGGGTTTCAATGAATGACGTGTTTTATCCAAAGACGAAATTCATGGGATCTTATTTCTGTATCTAACTCGGCTCTCGTATCTCCAAGTTACTCTCTCGGGGAGTCACAGTCCCAGTTCCCAGGTGGTGCTTTGTGCTGCCACCTGCAGATGAAAAGGAAAATTGAACCACTGCAGTTGGGAGGCCGGTGACTGGAAGGATTTCAAGACAGGGAGGGTAGTGTTTCAGATTACTGGAACTACGTAGTGGAATCACTGACCTTTAAATGTATTAATTCCAAACAGCACAGCAATTGGCAAAATACTTTACCTAGCCTCTACACATCCTCAGGAGGTTTCCTTTTAGTTTTGTGTTTCATTTGTGGATTTGGAAGAGGATTGATGACATATATATTTGCACAAATACAGTTCAGTGATGGAAAACAGATGTTCACCAACAAAACATGGAATTGACCCACATAAGTCAGCGCTGGTATGTTACTGGTGCCTCCTCAATGATACCACTGTGATTTCTGTCACAGTCAGTTCTTCTTGCCTGTTGCTCAGAGTGGCCCCTGTGACATCACCTCGGTCAACATCTGGGTCAGTTACAACCCGATGGGTTACCCTATTACCCTAGACTTGTGTCATAGTGACTCTTTCTGCATGTATCCCAATACCATAATTTTGAAAGTAAACAATTATTTAAAAAATAATTTCCATTAGAGTGATGATTAAGAGCATCTGTCCAGTGGTCAGGGTACCTAAGTTTGAATCCTGATTCTAACTCTAATTTTGTAGCCTTAAGAAAGTCACTTATTCTCTGAATGCCTTAGTTTCCTCACCTACTAAATGGAAATAATAGTCTATTCCTCATAGAATTTTTGTGCATTTTAAGTGAAATAATTCAGCCTGGCCTGTGGTGGAATAGTGGATAAAGCATCGACCTGGTCTACGGCCATACCACCCTGAATACGCCCGATCTCATCTGATCTCGGAAGCATTGACCTGGAACACTGAGGTTGCTGGTTCGAAACTCTGGGCTTGCCTGGTCAAGGCACATATGGGAGTTGATGCTTCTTGCTCCTCCCCCTTCCTCTCTCTCTCTCTCTCTCTCTCTTCTCTCTAAAATGAATAAATAAAATCTTAAATTAAATGAAATAATTCACTTGATCAGTTGCCATATACAGTAGTATACTGAGAAAGAGTGTATGTTCTGAGCACAGCATATCAAGGGGTGTGTCCTGGCTTTGCTACCAGCATATATGGGGAATAGGAGTGAGTTACTTCACTTCTCTGTGCCTTGGGTTGCTCATCTATAAAATGAAGCTAATTATCAAATTCCACAGAAATGCTTGCCTGAAATCTATGTACTCTTATCGATCAATATCACCCCATTAAATTAAATTTCAAAAAAAATGAAGATGATGAGAGTATCTCATAAGTTATTTATGAGAATTAAGTGAAATAGTCTACTATGCTTAGACACAGTAAGTACTCAAGTGTTAGTCTTTTAAACCTGAATTAGATTATTTTTTGCATTTGTTTGTTTGAAATATTCTTGTCTTTAGAATCCTAGATAAACAATTTCCTCTGTTATTTTACAGTTATCTTGAGTAAAATCATGAGTAACTGCCTTGGAGGCAGATATCCTTGTTTCCATTTTGCAGGTGAAGAAACTAATGCTCAGAGTGGTTTAGGGACTTGCCCAACATCATACAGCAAGTGGAACCAGGATGCACACCAGCTCTTCTCTCCTTTCTAATTCCTCTAAATGTGATGAGTACACGTTTTATCTTACAACACTTTGCAGTGCCTGAAATTTTTTTAAACTTTGGCAACTTCCTAAATCAGACCTCAATATTTCAAGGAAACTAAAAGAAATACACTGCCCAGAGCCTTTTATTGATAACAAAACTTTTCTTCATTACTTATAATAAACTGACCTATTAGATGTGGCATTTAGTGGGGAAGGTAGAGAGGAGCATCAGATAGAGCCTTTGGGGTGAATTTCATGACGCTCAATTGGATTAAACTCAGTGCTCCTTTCACAGTTCTAGCACCTTACACTCCTCCCTTGAAATGTTACCCCACAATAGCAAAATTACCTATTTCTTCCTCTTTCTTCCATGACGCATCATAAACTCTGTGACGCTCAAGACTGTATCTAAAATATCAGTAGTTTAAAAAGTTCTTTCAATATCTTGTCCATGGAAAAGAAATGCAGAAAAGAAACATTTTTCACTGAAAAGAGTCAGTGATATTCCTTACACACTTGATCACAGATCTATCCCAATCTATATAGAAAGAGATTTAGAACAGGTTTTATCATTTGGGTCAAATATCCCATTGAAGAGCTTCCTTTCCTGATTAGTAATAACAATAACAACAAACATATATCAAATGCCAACCATGAGTAGTCACTAGGCTAAACAGATTACACACATAAGTTCATTCAAGTCCTGCAGTAACCCTCCACATTCCACTCGTCCTCTTTTTACTGAGAAAGAGGCAGGATGAGAGCTGGGACTTGCCAGTGTCACAGTTAGTAAGTCAAGTAGCATGCCTGAGACTTGAACCCTGGTCTGTCCAACACTAAGAGAGAAAGCTCTTGTCTCTGGCTGGCTTGCTTGCCTCCCAGGAGTGGTAGGGCAGCTGCTGCTGGCTTGCTCAGAGGAGATGCCTGATGAGAAACAACAGATGTGTGAGTATGTACATGCTTCCTACCCCAACTGTCTTGATGACTTCTCTTTGATTTATTTTATGTTTCAAGTGGTGGAAGTTTATACCAGAGTCATCTTCTTTGACTCCTTTCCCGCCTGTGTCTCACACTCCTGGCCCTACTCTGGCTCACAGTGTTCCTTCCCCTAGTTTCTGGAACCACGGCAAGGGGAATATCCAGTATCAGAGAACAGTAAAGCCCTCCATGTGACAGATGAGCACTTGGCTTCCCCGCAGACTGCACCCACCCCTCTGATGAGTCGTTTCAATGACTGCCAAGCACCAAGACCTTGTCTCTCCCCAGCAAGACCCAAATGCTCAGCTCACAGGGAGCACCTGCTCCTCATGTGCTCCTGGCCCCAAAGGCCAAACGTTTCCTCTTGGCTCTTACAGTCCTGAACCTCCCATTCTCTTCCCATAGAACCACTCAGGACCAGATCCTTTTATGACCGATGGCACAGCTCATTTGTTTTTGGCATTTGATTTCCAAACACGCAACAGCTTCAGTATTTTCAAAAGTAACTAACTATATGGGGAGCCCCAGACCACACATAGCTTTTATTCTCAAGACTTTATTAAAAAATCTTTTTAAGGATTGTTTAAGAATTTTAAACTCATTTTTCTGTCATATGTGGTTCTAAATAAGCATTAAAGCCTATGACAGACCCTAAAAAGCAGCTAGCACATCCTGAACACCTGCAGTGGAAAGCAGTAGACAGCCAAGTCCATCTATGTCACTGTGGCACTTGAGGAAAAGCAACGGTGGCTAAAGAAGGCAAGAAAGTAGGTGGAGATGCTGAAAGGAGGTTTCAAGCAACTCATAGACCATAGAATGAGAGCTTCTCAACTCCAAATGCAGAGGAAACACCCAGTGAGCTTGTTAAAATGCAGATCTTGGGCCCCTTCCCCAGGCATTCTGATTCCTGGTATCTGAAGAGAGGCCCAGAATGCTCAGGGTCAACAAAATCCCTTCTGATGCAGGAGGTCCACAAATAAACACTCAGAGAAAGGCTGCTTGAGGCACCCAGAACACCTGGAAGAGGGGGTCTTAACCTACCAAAGAGGAGGACTCGGAGAGCAAGAAAAGAGTGAAGGGTTTCCGGGAAAGTTGTTCAGAAAGGAGGACAAGCGGGAAGGAGGAGACTGAGTGACTGCACTATGGATGAGAAAAAAAATCAAAGACACAAGAATCCCTCATCCTGAAAGAACCTAAAAGTTAAGCTCTTTATGCAACTCATAAACCCCACATTTCCAGAGAGCCATTAGGCAACATCTCTTCAATGTGCACAGTATGGGAATGCAACAGCAGTTCATCCCACTTTTCATTCTTCTTCTGAGACTTATTTTTATTCTGTTGAACTCAAATCTATCTTCGATTATTTTTCTATCTGATCTTCACAGAAAAAGAAAGCTTAGAAAACTAATTAGTGTGTAACTGACATATCCCATGATCTTGAGAGATGGTTATTAAATTTTTTAAACAACTTTATTGAGATATAATTGACATATAATTCAAAGTGTACAATTTGATAAGTCTTCACATATGGATACACCTGTGGCACCATTCCCACAATCAGGATAATGAACACATCCAGCACTCCCTAAAGTTTTCCTGTGCCCTTTGTAATCCCTCTCTCTACATCCTGGTCCCCATGCCTAGGAAACCCCTGGTCTGATGCTGTCACTATAGATTACTTTGTATTTTATAAGCACATACACTTCTGATATGTGTTCTTTTTTAATTCTTTTTATTTATTTATTTTTTTACAGGGACAGAGAGTCAGAGAGAGAGATAGATAGGGACAGACAGACAGGAACAGAGAGAGATGAGAAGCATCAATCATCAGTTTTTCATTGCGACACCTTAGTTGTTCATTGATTGCTTTCTCACATGTGCCTTGACCGCGGGCCTTCAGCAGACCGAGCAACCCCTTGCTGGAGCCAGTGACCTTGGGTCCAAACTGGTGAGCTTTTGCTCAAGCCAGATGGGCCCGCGCTCAAGCTGGTGAGCTCGGAGTCTCAAACCTGGGTCTTCCGCATCCCAGTCCGACGCTGTATCCACTGTGCCACCACCTGGTCAGGCTGTGTTCTTTTTTAATCTAGCTTCTTTACTCAGCATTTTGAGATTCATCCATGTTGCTGCATGGACCAATACCACATCCCCTTTCTTTGTTGAGTGGTGTTTCACTGGAGAGATACCCCACAATTTGTTTATCCATTCACCTATTGACGAACATTTGGATTGTTTCAAGTTTTTTATTTATTCAAATAAAACTTTTATAACTATTTATTTAAACTCTTTGTATGAACATATACTTTCACTCCTCTTGGGTAAATATCTAGAATAGAATGATTAGATCATGTGTTATGTATATGTTTACGTTTTCAGATATTGTCAAACTTTTTTTCAAATAGCTGGACCAATTTACATTCCCAACAGCGTGTATGAGAACTTAAGTGCTCTGTCTCCTTACCAACATGTAATTTTAGCCGTTCTAATAGGTAAACAGTAGTCTCTCATACTGGTTCAATTTGCAATTCCCTAATGATCAGTGAGTGATGCTGGGCACCTTTGTATGTACTTATTTGCCATTTGTATATCTTCTTTGATAAAGTGGCAGTTCAAATATGTGGCCCATTTGGGGGAAGGGTGTTGTTTTCCTATTATGGACTTTTTAATCACGGTTAAATCAAATGGTATGTTTAATTTATTGTATTGTAAAAGCATTCTATACTTTATGTCCTTCATTTACCCATAGACACAAATTGATGAAAAAAATATGAACAAAAGAAAAACTAAGAGTTCCCTATAATATAGCATAGTGTTCATCAAATTATTAAACAGCTCAAAGATAAAATTAAGTGCTTATCTAGATCCAAAAATTGCTTGGTTTTGCTTCCAAAACTTTTGTAAAATAAAAAGGAATTAAACATAGGGAAAAAGAGAGCAAGTTCAAAGCTTCAAATTTATGAAATTAAAGCAAGCTCTTAAAAGAAAAGATTTTAGGTGGAAAAAGAAACAAAAACAAATTTGCTCAAGAGCCAAATACTGAACCAAACAATTCAAAAACTATGGATTACACAGTGTGATTGTTGCAATGGAAGGTTTTAAATTGTGCAATCTATGCATGTAAAATATGCTGGATTTACAAACTGGCATCTTCATGTTGCTTATAAAATAACTTTTCTATTTTGAACATCAGAAAGCAGCAAAAACTGGCTTAAAAATGCCTGGAAAATTACATTTGGCTAAATCTTGATACTTTAATATGGATAGACAATAATGAAATATCATCAAAAAGTTATAGCAAGCCACAAAGTCCCAGAGAAGCTATTGACAATTGAGCATTTTCATATCATGTGAAAAGTTATTCTGTTTGCCAAAATAGCAGAAGAAATGGTATTCATGATGATTAAGACATGTACCTGCAAAAAGTCAAAACCTATAGCATCATAAAAATGGTTTTTATTAAATGCTAATATCCTAGATGGGTGGGTTGACCTAGAGATCTCAACTGGGTTTCTACCTGAGCTCATTACCATTCAGCATGGCCACTGGTCTTTTCAAAAGGCAGTGTTACAGTTCTTTTATTTTTTATTTTTGACATAGAGAGAGAGTCAGAGAGAGGGACAGATAGGGACAGATAGACAGGAAGGGAGAGAGATGAGAAACATCAATTCTTCCTTATGGCACCTTAGTTGTTCATTGATTGCTTTCTCATATGTGCTTTGAGCAGAGGGCTCCAGCAAAACAAGTGACCCCTTGCTCAAGCCAGAAACCTTGAGCTCAAGCTAGTGACCTTGGGCTTCAAGCCAGCAATTTTTGGGCTCAAGCTAGCCATCATGGGGTCATGTCTATGATCCCATGCTTAAGCCAGGCAGTGTGTTATTCTTAAGTAGCTTCTAGGATTATCTTCTGAACATTATAATAATCTTTTCCAAATGGTGAACAGCTCTGATATCTTTTATATTTTTTTCATAGTTCTTTCTTCCTTTCTGACATTTCAAGATTCCTTTTATCCTTCTGTTTCAAGAACTTCCTTCAGCCATTTGTTTTGGAGTAGGGTTGTCCTGCTTAACCACAAATTCTCTTTGTTTTCTTTCATCTAAGATTGTCCTGATTTTTCCCTTTATTCCTGAATAATTTTTTCACTTCAATACAAGATCCTAGGCTGACAGGTCTTTGCTTTTAGCACTTAAACAATGTTTTTGCCACTTCCTTCTAGCCTCAATGGTTTCTTATGAAAAACTGGTGTCATTCAAATTGTTTTTCCCATAGGCAATGTGTTGTTTTTCCCTTTCTGCTTTGTTTTAGTTTACAGAAGGTTATTTCAATATACCTTGTTGAAAATTTCTTCATATTATACTGTTTGAGATTCACTGATTTTTTGAATCTTTAAGTTTATATCTCTTGTCAAATTTGGTTAATTTTTAGTTATTATTTTTTTTTAATATTGGTCATTTTTCAGTTCTAATTTTCCAGTTAGCTCATTTTTATATTTACATTTATTTGTTGAGTTATTCTATTTTTCATCTGTTTTAAGCATGTTTATAACTTCTCATTGAAGAATTTCTATAATAGCTCCTTTAAAATTTTTGTCTATATCTGTATCATCTGAATGTTGACATGTATTGACTTTTTTTCTCATTTGAGTTGAGATTTTCTTAGTTCTTGACATGATGAATGAGTTTCTGTTATATCCTGAACCTTCTGGAATTTATGTTAGAAGACTCTAGATTTCATTTAAATTTTCTGTTTTAGCAAGCTACTTCTGATACCATGCCATCAGAAAAAGGGTGTTGCTGACTGTTACTGCCAGGTGGGAGTAGAAGTCCATGTTCCTCATTTGGTCTCCACTGATAAACACTCCAGTACAGGCGAAGTAGCTTGTTACTGCTGTGTGTGGGTGTGAGTTCCAGCTTCCCGTTCACATAATAGGGGAAGTCATTCTGGGGGTACCACTCCTGCAGGGGAAGAGTGGGTTGCCTCCTTGAAACTTTTATTCCCTTTGCTGAAGCACAAGTTTGAAACTTAATTTCTAAGGATTTAATTATAAGTAAGCTTGCTGCTCTAAAGATCACATGATAGGGAATAGGGACCTGCTCACAGCAGGTTGAACTTCACTGCCTCCAAAGCAGGAAGGTGTTCCATGGACAGACGATGTCCTCAATAAGCCTGTATCCACAGCTTGCAAAACACCATCAGCTGAAGCCAGCATGTCCACATATAAATGATGATTTGGTAGCATTAAGGCAGGGAGAGATTCTGGACAAAGTCATTGATCCACTTTCCAAAGTAGGCATTTTTTAATGAGTATGATGATCTTCTTTTTTATGAAAGCCTGAATAGTCCAGGTAATAATGTCTAGCACACAAGAAGTATTAAAAAATAAAATCCTCTGGCAGGGGAAATGTAACTCCAGGAAACATATCAAGCTGTTAATTATTTTAGAAGTGTCTTGGAAGTTTTCAAAACACTGAGAAAGTAAGGAATTGTAAAGGAACATGTATATGTAAAGATTTCTTTTACTACAACAGTAAGAGTCCATAGCCAGTATACTATTTTATCATTTTCAGAGTATTCAAAAAGGGTTGTTTTTTATTTTAAAGGAACCCCAGAAATTACTGAAGGAATTACTGAACATTATATTTTCTTTCAATTGGAAATGCAGAAGTAATGCAAGGCACGTTAAAGCCATGTGAGATTATGGGGGTTTTTTTACTTATTTATTTATACTATTTTTTTACAGGGACAGAGAGAGAGTCAGAGAGAGGGATAGATAGGGACAGACAGACAGAAACGGAGAGAGGTGAGGAGCATCAATCATCAGTTTTTCATTGCCATTGCGACACCATAGTTGTTCATTGATTGCTTTCTCACATGTGCCTTGACCACGGGCTTTCAGCAGACTGAGCCACCATAGTTGTTCATTGATTGCTTTCTCACATGTGCCTTGACCATGGGCTTTCAGCAGACTGAGCCACCCCTTGCTGGAGCCAGAGACCTTGGGTCCAAGCTGGTGAACTTTAGCTCAAGCCAGATGGGCCCCGCGCTCAAGCTGGTGAGCTCGGGGTCTCGAACCTGGGTCTTCCGCATCCCAGTCCGATGCTCTATCCACTGCGCCACCACCTGGTCAGGCCATCTATCCAAGTTTTAGAACATACAGGTTAATTCAGAATCAAAGTCAGATGATGTTAAAAGAATTTTAATTATCTCCCTGTGTTTCCCTTTTGCATGGAACTCAGTCTCAACAGACAGTATTCTGATCACTGTTAACTGAAGGAGCGGTAATTCTCAGGCACTGCTCTACAACATGCAAGAGCTACAGAAATGGTGACTAGATTGACAGGGGTGGCTGACGCTTACTTTGAACACCAAGTCTAGGCTCCTCACTTGGCCTCTGCTGACAGGGATGAAGCCACCATCTTAGATATAGTTCGTATTTTCTGCTCTTTGCACACTGGTAAACTTTTACCGGATGCTAGACCTTGTAAACTTTACCTTGTTGGAGATTAGAGACTTTTGTATTTCTTCAAATATTTTTAATGTTAGTTTGGAGGTACAATGAAGTTCCTTGGAAATAGTTTGATCCTTTTAGGTTTTGCTTTTTTTTTTCCATATTGCTTTTTTTATTATTATTATTAATTTTAATGGAGTGACACCAATAAATCAGGGTACATATGTACAATGAAAACATCTCCAGGTTATCTTATCATTCAATTGTGTTGCATACCCGTCGCCCAAAGTCAAATTGTCCTCTGTCACCTTCTATCTGGTTTTCCCTGTGCCCCTCCCCTCCTCCGTATCCCACCCTCCCCTCCTTCCCCCCACCCCGTAACCACCACTCTCTTGTCCATGTCTCATAGTCTCACTTTTATGTCTCACTTATGTATGAAATCATGCTGTTCTCAGTTTTTGGGGTTTTTTTCTGATTTACTTATTTCACTCCATATAATGTTATCAAGATCCATCCATTTTGTTATAAATGATTCGATGTCATCATTTCTTATGGCTGAGTAGTATTCCATAGTATTTATGTACCATAGCTTTTTAATCCACTCGTCTTCAGACGGACACTTGGGCTGTTCCCAGATCTTCGCTATTGTGAACAATGCTGCCACGAACATGCGGGCGCATTTCTTCTTTTCGAACAGTGCTATGGTGTTCTTAGGGTATATTCCTATAAGTGGGATAGCTGGGTCAAAAGGCAGTTCGATTTTTAATTTTTTGAGGAATCTCCAAACTGTTTTCCACAGTGGCTGCACCAGACTGCATTCCCACCAGCATTGCAGAAGGGTTCCCTTTTCTCCACATCCTCGCCAGCACTTATTCTGTGTTGTTTTGCTGATGAGTGCCATTCTGACTGGTGTGAGGTGATATCGCATTGTGGTCTTAATTTGCATTTCTCTAATGATTAGTGATGTTAAGCATTTTTTCATATGCCTATTGGCCATCTGTATGTCCTCTTTGGAGAAATTTCTATTCATTTCTTTTGCCCATTTTTTGATTGGATTGTTTGTCTTCCTGGTGTTGAGTTTTGTAAGTTCTTTATAATTTTAGTTATTAACCCCTTATCAGATGTGCTGTCGAATATGTTCTCCCATTGTGTGGTTTGTCTTTTTATTCTGTTCTTATTGTCTTTAGCTGTGCAAAAACTTTTTAGTTTGATATAGTCCCATTTGTTTATCTTGCCTTTTATTTCATTTGCCCGTGGAGATAAATCAGCAAATATATTGCTGCTACAGATGTCAGAGAGCTTGCTGCCTATGTTTTCTTCTAAGATTCTTATGGTTTCACGGCTTACGTTTAAGTCTTTTATCCATTTTGAGTTTGTTTTTGTGAATGGTGTAAGTTGATGGTCTAGTTTCATTGTTTTTGCAGGTAGATATCCAATTTTCCCAACACCATTTGTTAAAGAGGCTGTCTTTACTCCATTGTATGTTCTTTCCTCCTTTGTCAAATATCAGTTGTCCATAAAGCTGTGGGTTTATTTCTGGGTCCTCTGTTCTGTTCCATTGATCTATGTGCCTGTTCTTATGCCAGTACCAGGCTGTCTTGAGTATAATGGCCTTGTAGTAAACCTTGATATCTGGAAGAGTGATACCTCCTGCTTTGTTTCTTTTTAAGATTGCTGAGGCTATTCCTGTTCTTTTTTGGTTCCATATAAATTTTTGGAATATGTGTTCTATATCTTTGAAGTATGTCATTGGTATTTTAATTCGTATTGCATTGAATTTATAAATTGCTTTGGGTAATATAGACATTTTAATGATGTTTAATCTTCCTAGCCATGAGCACGGTATATGCTTCCACTTGTTTGTATCTTCCTTGATTTCTTTTATCAATGTTTTATAATTTTCTGAGTACAAGTCCTTAACCTCCTTGGTTAAATTTACTCCTAGGTACTTTATTTCTTTGGCTGCAATAGTGAAGGTGATTGTTTCCTTAAGTTCTTTTGCAGACAGTTCATTGTTGGTATATAGAAATGCCTCTGATTTCTGAGTATTAATTTTATATCCTGCCACCTTGCTGAATTCATTTATAAGGTCCAGTAGTTTTTTGACTGAGACTTTAGGGTTTTCTATATACAATATCATATCATCTGCAAATAGTGACAGTTTTACTTCTTCTTTTCCAATTTGGATGCCTTTTATTTCTTCTTCTTGTCTGATTGCTATAGCTAGGACTTCCAGAGCTATGTTGAATAAAAGTGGTGGAGGGGCCACCCTTGCCTGGTTCCTGATCTTAAGGGGATTGCTTTTAATTTTTGTCCATTTAGTATGATGTTTGCTGTGGGTTTGTCGTAGATGGCCTTTATCATGTTAAGGAATGTTCCCTGTATTCCCACTTTACTGAGAGTTTTGAGCATGAATGGGTGCTGGATTTTATCAAATGCCTTTTCTGCATCTATTGAAATTATTATGTGATTTTTGTCCTTCCTTTTGTTTAGCAAACCAGGTTTTAACATAGAATTTGAACTAAAGATTGTTTCTGTCTTCTCACTTAATCCCACACCCTAGAGCCAGCCTTTAATATGTTATTCTTTCTATAAGACCTGAATCTCCCCAGACAGGGGTCACCACAGCTCAAAATTCTCTCCTCTCAAAATGCTATCCAGCTCACCAAACCTCAATCTTATATCGGAGTCACACTCAGAAGAGGAGGGGTCAGTAAGAGAGTGCTATCTCACCCCTCTGTGCCTCAGTTTCTTCATCTGTCAAGTGGAAATCATTATACCTACCTCTCATCCCACAGGATCACTTTGAGGATAAAATTAGAACTGACCACCTGATCACACAACATCTATGGCTATTCCAGCAATGCTGTCTCAAGAAGTGTAGGGAGAGCTAATTTTGGGTGAGAGATACTGACACTCAGGGCCATGTGTCATGGACTAGCTGTGCCAACTTTTTAAGTCCCCATGTTACCCAGCACATTAGCCTCAGGACTAATGCCCCTCAATTGATGCCAATGGTATTTACTCAACTGATGAAACAAAATTTAATACCAATCTAAGCAGCATATAGCCTGGGAAGACAGATCTGCAGTGAAGACTAACTTTAACTGTGAGGAAACAGGTACACTTCTACTTCGCTCATGGGAGGGCAAAATGGTACAGCCCCTGCGGAAGGCAATTTAGCAATTCCTAAAAACTCTGTATGGTGTTTCTTTGACCATACAAACCTGCTTCTGGGAATTTATCCCACCGGTACACCTGCATTCTTATGAGATGACATATCTATAAGGTTATTTATGGCAGCACAGATTATAAACACAAAAGATTAGAAATAACCCAAGGTCTATAAAGAAGAACTGGTTAGATATACTATGGTACATCTTTACAACTCAATATCTTAAAATGAAACAAGGAAGCTTTCAATGCATTTATGTGGGAAGCTCTCTTTGACACATTGTGTTATGAAGAGTGGGAAATAAGAGTGCATTTTAATATTTTTTATTTGCTTGAATTTCTTTTTTTTTTTTTTGTATTTTTCCAAAGTTAGAAGTGGAGGAAGCAGTCAGACAGACTCCTGCATGTGCCCAACCGGGATCCACCCGGCATGCCCACCAGGGGGTGATGCTCTGCCCATCTGGGGCATTGCTCCGTTGCAACCGGAGCCAATCTAGCACCTGAGGCAGAGGCCATGGAACCATCTTCAGCACCCAATCAAACTTTGCTCCAATAGAGCCTTGGCTGTGGGAAAGGAAGAGAGAGATAGAGAGGAAGGAGAAGGAGAAGGGTGGAGAAGCAGATGGGCACTTCTCCTGGTGCTCTGACCAGGAATTGAACCCAGAACTTCCACATGCTGGGCCAACACTCTACTGCTGAACCAACCAGTCAGGGCAATTTGCTTGTATTTTGACAAACTCTCACTAGAAGGATACCTAAGAAAATTAGTAAGAGTTGAGAAGGAGGCCTTTCAATTATACCATTTTATATTTTTATTTTTAAGTCATGTGAATTATTTTAACTTAGCAAAAGAATAAATGAACAAACAAGGAGAAACCCTCTAGAATGCATTTGAAAGGGCCAAAGAGGGCTGACTGGATGGCAAAGATCAGATGTGGCCCTAACCAGGCCCCTGACTACTCTGAACTTCCTCAACTGAAAGACGATAGAGGGTGGCCCTGTGGGCTCCAAGCTCCCTCCAGCCCCACTCTTCTATAAATAAGACTCTTTCCTGGATCGTGCCCCATTTTATGTCATCACTACCTTCTGTGCCCTTTCACTTGTACAATTGCAAGTTGACTAAGCATGCTCAGCACCCTCAGAATCTTTCAATCCATATTTGGTTACTTCTTATTCTTTGATTACATTTGGCAATTGTCCATGCCCCAATGCTTCTCTCTTAAGCTTATTCAGAAGCTTTTAAATTTGTACTTTAACTTGGATTATTCCATTTAGAAAGCAATTTGGTCAGATAAGTACACACAGCATCCTGTTTCTTGAGTAATCACTCTCTATATGACAAAGTTCAGTTCTGCTTGATTGATTCATTTGGTGTTACTTCTATTAGTGGTGGCGGGAATGTGATAAAAACTCATGAGTATGTCATATGGAAACTGAGATGAGCAGGGTTGCTCTGCTTTGTCATGGAAGACAAGGGCAATGCTGAGAATTGAAGAGGAGCCCAGAAGGCAGTGTGCTGTGCCTGGCACTCGGGTTCTGCTGTGTCTGGAGGGTTGCACATTATAGGAGGAATCATGGAGAGAGGCACTCAGCTAAAGTTTAAAGGAGGAGGGAGGAGCTCTATGAATGTAAGACACTAACTCCAAGGTTTGGTCAGGGCCCAGCTACAACAGGAGGTGGCTCCACTGTCCCATTTGGCCAAGTGCCGGATGCTGATGTAGACAGTGTTTGGTATAACCCAGATATCCCAAAAACACGATTTTCTTTAAATATCATTTTTTCCACAAAACTTAAAATATTTATATTTTTTAAAATCCTAATTACTCTCATTTAAACAAAATTATTTTTTACTTTTACGTTTGTTTGTTTATTTTATTTTTTACAGGGACAGAGAGAGGGATAGATAGGGACAGACAGAAAGGAATGGAGAGAGATGAGAAGCATCAATCATCAGCTTTTCGTTGCTGTTGCGACAACCTAGTTGTTCATTGATTGCTTTCTCACACGTGCCTTGACCGCGGGCCTTCAGCAGACCGAGCAACCCCTTGCTGGGGCCAGCGACCTTGGGTCCAAACTGGCGAGCTTTTTTTTTTTTTTTTTGCTCAAGCCAGATGGGCCCATGCTCAAGCTGGCGAGCTTGGGGTCTCGAACATGGGTTTTCCACATCCCAGTCCGACGCTCTATCCACTGCGCCACCGCCTGGTCAGGCATTATTTTTTACTTTTTCATGTATACTTCCAGGTTATGATGATAAGAACTTTTTCAGAAGCAGAATAGTTATGTAAATAAATGTCTGCTGTTTTATTTAACATTACTTTCTAAACTAATGGCCTCAAAATCTTTTTAATGATTATTTTAATGATTGAATGATATGTCATTGCATATATCCACTATGGTTTAGTTAACCATTTTCTTATTATGTTGGAGCTCCTTGTACATTTAACTTATCCATTTTTTTTCCCCAGAGACAGAGAGAGAGTCAGAGAGAGAGAGAGATAGGGACAGACAGACAGGAACGGAGAGAGATGAGAAGCATCAATCATCAGTTTTTTGTTGTGACACCTTAGTTGTTCATTGATTGCTTTCTTATATGTGCCTTGACCACAGGCCTTCAGCAGACCGAGCCACCCCTTGCTGGAGCCAGCAACCTTGGGTCCAAGCTGGTGAGCTTTGCTCAAACCAGATGAGCCTGCGCTCAAGCCGGCGACCTCGGGACCTAGAACCTGGGTCTTCCACATCCCAGTCCGATGCTCTGTCCACTGCTCCACCACCTGGTTAGGCAACTTCTCCATTCTTAAGAAGATTTTCTTTTTATTTTATTTATTTATTTTTTATTTAATGAAAGGAGAGGAGGCAGAGACAGACTCCTGAATGTGCCCCCACCGGGATCCTTCAGGCAACCCACCAGGAGGCAATGTGCTGCCCACATGGGCCCTTGCTCTGTTTGAATCGGTGACATTTTTTAGCACCTGAGGTGGAGGCTATGGAGCCACCCTCAGTGCCCAGGGCCAACTCACTCGAATCGAGCCATGGCTGCAGGAGGGGAGGAGAGAGAAAGAGAAAGAGAGAAACAAGAAGGGGAAGGGAGGAGAAGCAGATGGGTGCTTCTCCTGTGTGTCCTGACTGGGAATCAAACCCGGGACATCCACACACCTGGCCAACGCTCCACTACTGAACCAAACTACCAGGGCCAAGAATATTTTCTTTAGTATAAATTCTCATGAGGAGATAACAAGGTTAGAGGATATAAACATGATGGACATCTTCATTTCTTTCTTTCTTTCTGACATTATCCTATCTCCAGAGTGGTGTGGTTGAACTAAGGATTAGAAATAATACACTCAAAGCACCCAGCACAGTGCCTAGCTCTAAGAAGGTGTTGAATGTATGATAACAATTATCATATTACTTTGCTTTTACTGCATCCTGGAAAATCTAAGTGTGTAACCGTTGAGAGGCTGAAGGATTTGTGCAGCTATGGGAAAGCATGAGTATCAAGAAGGAAGCATGATAGGTATCCAACAACCACTTACACACACGTGCTCGCACACGCGCCCACGCGCACACACACAGGTAGGAGTTCCAGGCCCAACTGTTCTTGCTGGGGCCATTTTATCAAACATAAGAATAGATCATTGCCAAGATATCTAAACTCTGTTTATCTGAGTCAGAGTTTATCTGTCTAGCTATTTATCTCTAAAAGGCCGAACACTTTCCGATTCATTCTGACAAATCCCATTTCTGAGAATTTGTTTGAAAATATACCCACAAAGCTAAAATAATGTATTTACGAAGCTACTTGCTACAAAAAAGAAAACTGAAAACACATCAAGTATCTACCACTAGGGCTATAATAGTTGCATGCACTATGGCACTGCCACACGGTAGAACACTCTGTAGGTATGAAAAAGAATAAGGAAATGCCCAATGAACTGATAGGGGACAGTTTCCTGGATGTACACAGTGGGGCAAAAGTAGGTTTATGGTTGTGAGCACACAAAAAACAGTTTATTATTGTATTATCTTTTATTAATTATTGTATTATTTTCCGTACAAACAGCTGTAAACCCTGTATTGTACAGTGAAAAGACAGGTTTAGCACGGGACATAATGTATGCTGCTTTTCTATGAGATTTCCAAGAGCAGTCACTTCCCCTTCCCAGGCTGCAAAATCTCTAACGTAGGATTCATCCCAAGAAACAAAGCCAGGCTGAGCAGCAGGACACCAGAAGGCTAAAGGGGAAAAACATGTATCCTCACTTCAATGGATGCTGAAAATGTGTGTGACCTAATTCAACATCCATTCTGACTCTCTAAAAAATAGATATATAAAACCTTCTTGGTGTTGGAGACACAGAAGGAGGTTTCCTTCAAGATTATAAATGTGTTAGAAGCATGAAAACAGGAAGCATGGAAAACAATGGTGAAATCCTAGAGGCACTGCTACTATAATCAGTGTTGAGTCAAGATTGAGTTCTATCTGGGCTTGTTTTGGAAGGTTTAGCCAATGTGCTAAAATAAGAATAAGGAAGAAGAAAGAAGTTCATCATCATTTCCAGAGGACATGATGTTATGCAATAGAGTACTCATTAAAATAAGAAACACCAGGCAGTAGAATCCTGTATAGCTGCCAAAGGTGGTGGTGTAGACCCAACTGTAATACTGTGGAAATGTGTCCAAGATAAAATACCAAAGGGAAGAAGCAGGTACAAACAGTATTATACCATGATTTAATTTAAAATATGCATGTACATAACATGGTGAATATATAGATAGATAGAAATCAGGAAGGAAATTTACCAAGATACATTTAGAGATTATATCTCTGGCCTATCAGGTTCCACATGATTCTTATATTTCTATACTTTTCAGCATTTTCCAAATCCTTTATAAGAGGTAGATTTATATAATTGAAAAAACAAGAGATCTCTTTTACCCACAAACACGTGCCAATGGGAGTACAAAAACTCATTTCAAGTTCATTAGAATGAGTTGTGTTTCTCCCAAAGTGGTTAGTGTTTGTGACCTAAGGCCACTCCCCACCCATCCCCACCTCCCTGAAAAACCAGATCAGTCTGTTCTGCCTGACCCTTTTTTCTATGAAGGGGAACCCCAGATCTGTGAGTTCCATGAAGGCCTACTCTGGGCCTGATTCCCCAGGTGACCATGGCCCCTAGCATCAGTACCTATACCCAGTCCTAGCTTAATCCTAGATGTTTGTAGACTCCCAACCCTCTAAGGCTGCCTACCTTACCCAGAGTGAAGAGGGCTCTTCCTTGTGGTCATCCAGCATAACCTTTTGCCTCCCCAGTGGGTGGGTTTGGAAATCATTCTGGCAGCCTCAAGCCTTCATAGGCCAAGCCTCTCTGCCCCACTACTGGGCTGAAGGTCATGAGCAGAGCATGCCAAGTCCAGTAATCTCATCCCAGGTCTCTTAAGGACCCTACATATCCCTCATTGGTGCCCATCCTGGGGCTCCAGCCCTGTACCTCAAGCAGCTGGTTGAGCTCATTCGGCTACCTCATTCTTGTTGGCTACAATTGTGTCTGAACCCTGTATCTGTCACTGCCCGCCTCATTGTAGAAGTACTGCCTCGCATAGGTTGCTGCTATACACGGTGCATCCAGTCCTCTTAATGATTGTCCATTCTATACCTAAGAGGTTGCAAGAAGGCCCTTACTTGGTCTCAATGCCTGCTGGAAAGAGAACTGTATTTGCCATTTCCCTGTTTCAACTTGAGTCATAATCTAACAACTTCTTCCTGAAGCCTCTTCTTCTGGTCTCTCCTGGTCCAGAAAACACCACTCTGTCAGACAGTGATCAGGCCAGCTCCAGAAGGCTGGACCTCATCCTCCCAGCCTGGAGCATTCCCTCCAAATTGCTGTAGCATTGGAGTGAGGGACCAAGTCCCAGGGTGATTCAATAGACAGAGATCAAGATTGGCCTTGATTATCTCAGGACTTTAAAAATATTGGCAGTCATTCCTCATCTCTCTAAAACCAACTCCCTATCAGTTTCATCTTTGCATAATTCAGTTATAAACCAAGAAGTAACATACAAATACAAGTGCCTTTGAATAGCTTTGCTTTGAACCTGGTAAACTTTACTTTCTACTCATTTCTATCTAGCTTGGTTATTCGATTTCTAACTCCATAACATTTGAGAAAAAGTCAACTACTGAAAGGGAAGGCAGCAGCTACAGAGCAAGCATCGGGAAGTAAGAGCCTGAGAATGATCATGTGAAAGGATCAGAAAAGTGTGAGAACTCAGAGGGAAGAAGCAAAAAGCCCTGTGTATCTGATACTACCTTGGAGCACAATAACTGATGTTTCTACTGTAAGCCTAAGTCACACATAAACATGGGTCCCTTTCAGCATGCTCCCCAAGAATGCCAGATGTTTGCAAAGAAGTCCCAGAACTCTGATGGCTGCCCACCTTACCCAAAGTTGAGAGGGCTCCTTTTTGCCATGCACCCATCAGAAGCTTTTGCACAACCTCACTGCACAAGCAGCATGGATGATTCTCATCATTTGGATGATGTTTCTCAGAAACTAATTCAAGTGTATTTTTACTATTGATACATTTATGTATCGATATGTTTAAAGCACACATAGTATTGCTTTGCTGCATGTGTGATTGTTTCTAGAACTAGCTAATGAAGGGAAAAGAAAACTGGTCCAATAAACTATTAATGACTTAATTTTTATGTTTAGCTTCACTTTCCTTCATAATCTTTTTTTTAATAAATTTATTGTGTTTTTTTGTTTGTTTTTTTTTTTATTTATTTATTTAGTTATTACAGGGACAGAGAGAGTCAGAGAGAGGGATAGATAGGGACAGACAGGAACAGAGAGAAATGAGAAGCATCAATCATTAGTTTTTCATTGCCATTGCCACACCTTAGTTCATTGATTGCTTTCTCACATGTGCCTTGACCGCGGGCCTTCAGCAGACCAAGCAACCCCTTGCTGGAGCCAGCAACCTTGGGTCCAAGCTGGCGAGCTTTTGCTCAAGCCAGATGGGCCCGCGCTCAAGCTGGCGAGCTCGGCGTCTCGAACCTGTGTCTTCCGCATCCCAGTCCGACGCTCCATCCTGCGCCACCGCCTGGTCAGGCTCCTTCATAATCTTTTGAAGTATTTCAAAAGATTACTCTGAAGATGGAATGGGTATGTGCAAGTTCCACCTATAAAAAGGAATAAGGAGTATGTTTTACTATACTAATGATTCCTCTTATCTAGATTAACTTGCAGATTAAAATTACAAAAGGAAGGAAAATTACAAGTACAGAGCATTAAAGGTTAGAGATTAGATATATTTTGCAGACAGATAAGTGATTTAGAATTGGGCACGGCTCAGGGAGGGCTTCCTGCCAGCATTAGCAATATGCCATTCTTTGGAGATGAGCGACACCTATTGCACCCTAAAGGTACTGCAACTGACCTTGAAACCCAGAAGACGTTTTTATTTCCTATTCAGTGAGAAGAGGGGAGGCAGAGACAGACTCTAACATGCTCCGGGACCAGATCCACCCGGCAAGCCCACTAGGGGGCGATGCTCTGCCCATCTGGGATGTTGCTCCGTTGCTCAGCAACTGAACTCTTAGCGCCTGAGGCGAGGTCGTGGTCCCATCCTCAGTGCCCAGGGCCAACTAGCTCCAGTAGAGCCATGGTGGGGGAAGGGGTGCGGGGAAGAAGCAGATGAGTGCTTCTCCTGTGTGCCCTGACCGGTAATCGAATCCACGATATCCATACACGGGGAAGAGGGGGACACTCTACCACTGAGCAAACCAGCCAGGACCTCATTTTTTTTTTCAGAAGACTTCAAACGAGCCATGACCCGTACAATTTTAGTCAAGCACCTGAGACCATTGCAAAAATAAGAATTCAAATGTAATACATATTAATTGTAGAAAATAAAGATCATCTAATGACACCACCATCAACACTTAAACACTTTAATAATTTTTATTTGTTATTTTCTTCTAAATTATTTTTTATTTTTCAATTACAGTTGACATTATTATATTATTTTCAGGCATATACCCCAGTGATTAGACATTACATAAATTGACACAATACATAGTTATTAGAATATTATTGACTATATTACCTATGATATACTTTATATCCCCCAACTATTCTGTAACAACCAATTTGTATTTCTTAATCCCTTCACCTTTTTCATCCATCCCCCAGTCCCTCTCTATCTGGCAACCTTGCCAATACTATGTTCTCTGTATCTATGAATCTGTTTCTATTCTGCTTGTTTATTTTGCTTAGTTTTTTAGACTCAGTTGTTTTTAGATATGTACTTATTGCCTTTTATTGTTCATATCTTTTATTTCTTGTCCTGTTCTTTCTCCTCCTCCTTCTTCTCCTTCTTAAGACCCTTTAGTATTTTCTGTAATACCAGTTTGGTGGGAATAAACTAACTCCTTTAGCTTTTTCTTGTCTGGGAAGCTCTTTAATCTGTCCTTCCATTCTAATTGATAGCTTTGTTCAGTACAGCAATCTTGGTTGCCGATCCTTTATTTTCATTACTTTGAATATTTCTTGCCACACCCTTCTGACCTGCAAAGTTTCTGTTGAGAAATCAGCTGAGTCTTAATCAACACGTACTTTAGAGCCACCACCACTGCCATTGTCATCATTACTCTTCATTCTTTCTTTTCATCTCCTCTCTCTGTCTCTTCTCCCATTCATGTTGTTTAAAGATAAAAATAAAAATTCTTCATCAGGGATAATCATTGCTATCCACTTGGTGTGTGTTATTGCACACATTTTTATGATCATGGAAATACAGCATATATTACAAACACATGGCGAACTGTGGGGCGTTCCAGGAGGAGGCTGATAGAAAAAACTTAGAGCACTGGGCTTGTGCTAGGTGGTTTGCAGGAGGCTTTAAGGAAGCACCACTTTCCTCTGGATTGGGTGCTGCCAGGAACGGGGGTAACTCTGTGATTGGATGCTGTAATAACTCTCATCTAGAAGGAGGGATACCAGCAGGATGCTGGAGCTGGTGGAGACTTGGTTAAAAAGCAGCAGCCACTCCTATCAGCTGGGACAGGTGGGTGCTTGGTCATTTTTGTGGTTTGGACAATGTTCCTGTTTTGTCTGTGTGGAGGCATGATTATGGGGTGGTCTTGTTTTTTTCTCAATCCATCACATCACAGCATGGCCTTAGTGGGATGTTGGTTGTGTGACACAAACGAACTCCAAGGGCTCATTGTAATGCCAACACCTGGCTGTCCAGACTGCTTTTCTTCCCTTAACAATGCTGTACACCTTCCTTCCTAGCTAATATTGGGGTTATTTAACCACATTTCTCTTGTTGAACAGATTTTTGTAATATTTTAGGCTTATAACTAACACTAAAATGAAAACTTTTAGAAACATATTTTGCACACTTATGCTGTTATTTCCTTAAAATAAACTTCCAGAAGTATAATTACTGGGTCAAATGATATATACATTTTTAAAAGTTTTTAATAGATATTAAAATAGAATGCCTTCTATAAAATTTGTACTAATTTCACACCCTCACAAAACCTTGTCAGCACAAAAATCATTCACCTTTTTAAAAATTTTTGCCAGCCCTGACCGGTTGGCTCAGTGGTAGAGCATCAGCCTGGTATGTGGCAGTGCCAGGTTCAATTCCCTGTCAGGGCATACAGGAGAAGTGACCATCTGCTTCTTCACTCCTTCCCCTTTTCTCTCTCTCTCTCTCTCTCTCTCTCTCTCTCTCTCTTCCTCTCTCACAGCCATGCCTCGATTGGTTCGAGCACATCATCAGCCTGGGCACTGAGGATGACTCCATGGAGCTTCCACCTCAGGTGCTGTTAAACATAGCTAGTTGTGAGCACGGCCCCATATGGACAGAGCATCGACCCCAGGCAGGGGTTGCCAGACGGATCCTAGTTGGAATGCATAAGGAAGTCTGCATCTCTATCTCCCCTTCTCTCACTTGGAAAAGAAGAAAAAATAAAAATAAAATAAAATAAAATGAATGCCACCCCTACCTGTGGGCAGGGCCAAGTTGCATCTTTAGCCCTAAACCCCAGGCCCATGGGCTTTGGAAACCAAGGGAAAAAGAGAGTTCTTGGCTTGTAGTTACTTCTCCACAGAGTCTAGGGAAGCCCTCTAAATCTGACCCCCTTATCTTGGCCCTTCCAATCACCCCTGGCCCCGTATAACATCCCCAGGAATCTAGATCCTTTTCTGTTGCTTGCCCTTCCTCACCTCAATCAAGACCTGGTGTTTTACATCAGTCCAGGTGGACCTCTCTGGAACCACCCTGCTATCTACTGGTCACACGAATTGCCATGTCACAGAGAGGCCTGTCCTAGAGCCCACCAGGGAGAACTTAAAAACTGCAAAAATATTTCCTGTGCTTCTATTGTTAGCTTTTCCTCTAGCTGGTGAAAACAATCTTTAAAAATCCCAATTCTACCTCTGCTACAACCAAAAAAGGCAAATCCTAGCACCAAACTCTTGAGACAGGCAGGACCTGTGTAAAGTCTGTTGCAGCCATGACTGCCCCCCTCTAACAGGAGCAGAATAGCCAGGCCAGTCAGGGCCCAGCAGATATCAAAAGATACTTTCCTGCCATCACAGAGGCCACCAGTGAACTGTAGGCTGCTGGGGAAAGGGAGAGAGCAGGGAAAGGATGTGAGTCAGCCTCCTGCTGAGTTAGTCAGTGCTGTGCTAGAGCTGCTTGGCTCATTCATAAGAGCCAAGGGTGAGCATCTCTTCCTGGCTCTATGTTCAGTAAGGTCACATGGGTGGCAGCAGACCACTGATTAGGAGTAAAGAGCTGACAGTGACCATTTAGAGACCGGGAACCAGAGCCAAAAACAGAGAGGAATTTATGACTGAGAGCCAGAAAGTGAGGTACTAGCCCCATCTCCACCCGTCTCCTTGGCTGCTTTGATGCATGAAGCCAGGCAGGTCTCCAGCTGCCAGAATCCTCCCAACTGTCCCTGCAGGAAGCCTGCACCCTCCCTCAGCTCCCTCACCTGCAGATCCTCTCCCTTCTGACACTCCATCCCCAGTCCAAAGATAATGCAATCAGTTACTCACACTGTGTCTCTAGGGGTTGGCTTCACATTCCTGAGCTCTCACTTATTTGGGGGACTTGAACTTTCCAACTAGAGGTGGGTCTTCTACCTTCATGCCTATTTCCATCCTTCCTCATTTTTCCTATTCCTCATCCCGTTTTCCTCCAGTCACTGTTCAAGAACCAAATGCCCAAATCTACCATGACCTGAGTGAGAAACTCTTCTCCTCACCCTTCACAGAGACCCTAGGCCCCTCTGACATCTCATCTCCTTTTCTCCTCACAAATGGAACTAGCCCATAACCCTGAGAGAGCGAAGTGAGGATAGACTCAAGAACACAAGCCTTCCTCCACTCCTATACAAAAGGGCTAATAAGGTCTCTAAGGTCAGACATACCAGAGGATTACAGAAACCCACAAGCTCTGCCTCCCACAGGCCTTGGATATTGGTGGCAAAGATGTGGCCAGAGATGACCCAAGTCAGGACATCTGTGTGAGGCATGGACCCTCCGTCCACCAAATGGGGCTTAAAGTGACTGCATATATCATGATTATTGTTCGGTTAGGCTAAATGATTACAGCATAATAGTCCAGTTTTCACACAACAACCACTTCTACTGGTATAGATAGTGCTTTATTGTTCACATGTTCTCATTTAATCCTTGTAGCAACCTTGAGGTAGGTATTATTATCTCCACTTTACAGGTGAGTAAACCAGTGTTCCTAGGTTAGATTACTTGGAGAAGATAATATGCTTTTTAGGGCACAGCCACTGATAATTCCAAACCCAAGGGGACTCTTTTGGGTAGTTCACAGGCTGCTGCCAAGGAAAGTAGAGCTGAAAACTTCAACTGGGAAGGGCTAGGTCATTCCTTGGAGCTCAAGCTGGGATAGGGGTGTCCCTCACCAGGATTAAATGAGGCACACTGACAGGCCAAGACCAAAGCTGAGCAGGAAAAGTCTACAGCATCTGCGAGCAGTGAAGCAGGAAGAGGTCTTTAAGTTTGGTGAGAGTTGGTAGTGTCTTCAAATATGCTCAGAGCCCCACTTCCAGTGACAGGAGAGATGAGTGGGCTTCCAGCAGCAGCGAGTCCAGGGGCTGGTCACAGGGCAGGCAGAGCGGGACAAGGCAAGAAGAGCTGCTGCTGAGGGCACCATCTCAGCTTGGCCAACAGTGTGGTGACCTTGGGGCAGTGGTCCTTTAACTTTGTTAAGGCCTTGAGAATCTGATGAAAGTCATAAAACCTTCCCCCAGAAAAACACAAACACACATGAACAGACAACACTTTGCATACAATTTCAGGGAGTCCATGGACCCGCAATGTAGAACTGCTTTAGGGCAAGGGTGTCAACCTGAGTAAAGTCACTGACAGAAACCTATCTTCACACTTCTTATATGTATTTCCTATGACTGTTCCCATACTGTTGTTCCCTAATATTTAAAATGTTGTGAAATTTATTTTTAGTGGGAGCCAAGGAAAGGCAGTCCAGCCTACACTCCAGCCAGAGAAAGAGCAGCTGTGCATGGCAGTGGTGGCAGCCAGGAGACAAAAACAAACAGAAAGACGGGGCCACGTGCACTGCTGCCCTTCCCACCCAGGTCACTTTGGGAGTGTTCCTCAACCCAAGAGAAGGGCTGTGAGAAGTGGTGGGGTGGGGGTGGGGGTGGGGGTGGGGGTGGGGCAAGCGGTTTATTTCCTTTAGAAAGGAAAACCATTCCTTCACTGGCTACAGGGTCCAAAGTTCTGCAGGCAATGCCTCCATCTCAACCTTCCCCCTTCCCCCTTCCTACCCCCCATGAAGACACCTGAGGGTTGGCCTAGTCATTCATGCACATTTGGCCAGGTCTATGAACACATATATGCACATGCTCTTTCACAAAGAAGGAAAACTGGAATGGAGGGAGATCTCAGGACAGAGATTCCATGATGTAACATGGGGATCATGCACTCCCCACAGAGAATTAGATTAACTGGGAAAATGAGCAAAATCACCCTAGGACTCAGTGCACATTAGCCTCCAACCACTTCCACAGCTCCTCCTTCCTGCCAAGGTCCAACTAGAAGGCAGTCATAGCTATGTCCTATGAACCTCCTAAACTTATGTATGGGCCCAAAATCGTAGGCCAGGGCTGAAGGAGTCACAGGGGTTCGGAGAGCAGGGATGGGAAAGGTCCTGATTCACTGCAGAAAGAAGTTCTGATCTCATGGAAATCAGAAATCAGGACTCAGACAAAGGCCTGGCCCAGAGCCCATCCAGGCCCAGAGAGAACAGACACTGAAGTCAAGAGATCACTCAGAGTCCAAAGAGAACTCAGAGGCAATGACAGGCTTCCAGACCCAATCACCCCAGAATCTCAAAGGTCACTCCATTCCAGTGATCTTCATGCACTAGTGGTCACTGCCCAGCCTTAAATGGATGTTTCATCACACGTAGCCAAAGGAGCCCCAGTTAACCGAATGTGGGCTGGGCTTGGGCAAGAGTCAAGCAAGAAGGGTGTAGGGAAGCCACCAAAGCCACTGCCCCTCTTGCCTAGGGCCAGGGGCAGCCGCTCATCTTCAGGAGAGGGAGAAGGAGGATCCTGACTGTAGCTTGTGGTCCCAGATGGTGGTGCCCCCAGGTCCAAGCCCACCTTGTCTCTAGCCAAAAGTTCCATCTGTCGCCGTCGCTGCTGACGCCGACCAATCAGGAGGAGAGTCAGGGATGCTGCAAGAACCCCTAGGAAGAAGCCGGCCAGTCCAGCCCCCACTGTGTGGGCCCCGCTCGGAGTGCTCCGCTGGCTGCCCCATACCAAGCTGTAAGCAGCTACTACACGGGCTGCCCCACCCTCCTGACATTCACAAGCATAAGCGCCCATGGCCCCTGGGGTTACAACCACCTCTAGCCCATCCCGCCGAGGAGTAAGAGCAGTCACTCCACTGGGCTGGTGCCACACACAGGATGCCCAGGCTGAGCTTGGGGAACATGGCAAGACGACATGCGCAGCTGTAGCCACAGGAACTTCAAACACTACTGGGTGTTCTGCAGAGAGACAGCAAAGGCACAAGAGGCAGTGAGGCTATAGGTTGGGGGTGTAATGGAGAGAAACATGGGGGGATCAGATAGGAGAAGGGGCCATGGGAGCAAAAGTAAAATGGGATTCCTGAAGAGGGTAAGGCCCTGGGTCACTGGCTGCCATATCTTCCAGGGTCTAAGTTTTAGAGTGGATCCAAAATGGATCATTTTCTAGCCCCTCTCTACCCACTCCACCCACATTTCCCTAAATCAGACAGACCTCCAGGCTCTTTAGGGCACAAAGAAGAGACATCTGCTGACTCTATGTCCTGGACCAGCCTACAAAGAAGAGAATATTTGGTAAATCCAGTGTCAACACTCCCTTCTACCCTCCTCAGTACCACTGAACATTCACTTGCTTGTTATAGCTCCCATCATTTCATAAATTACTATGGAATTATCAGTCAACATGTTCATCATTAAAATTTTCCCCAGTATCTCTTACACTACTCATGACATTTGCTATGTCAAATTCGATACATATTCTACAGGCTGTAGAAAATTAATTTGCACTAGGTCTGCTGGAAAGATGTTTGGTGTTGTGCCTTAAAAGAAACATGGGAAGCTTCCAAGAAATATAGCTAGCTGTCCACAATCACAAGATTACTCTGAAAAAAAAAATATTAAAGCTACAGGGTTTTGGTTTGTTTCTTTCTGTTAAAATAAAGGGAAGGCCCTGGCTGCTGGCTCAGTGGATAGAGCAGCAGCCCGACTTATGAACGTCCCAGGTTCAATTCCCGGTCAGGGCATACAGGAGAAGTGACCATTTGTTTCTCTTCCCCTTCCGCTCCCCCTTCTCTCGCTTTTACCCTCCCATAGCCAGTGGCTTGGTAGGTTAAAGCATAAGCCCCATACACTGAGAATGGCTTGGTTGGTCATAGCATCAGCTCTAGGAGCTAAAAATAGCTTGGTTGAGTCAAGCATCGGCCCCAGACAGGGGTTGCGAGGTGAATCCCAGTTGGGCATATGCGAGAATCTATCTCACTATCTCCCCTCCTCTCACTTAAAAAAAGAAAGAGAGAGAGAGAGAAAGGAAAGAAAGAAAGAGAAAGAAAGAAAGAATTTCTTCTCTATAAAAGTTAATCAAAATTCTGTGAGGGTCAGTGAGATGACTTTGTTTCATAAAGCTGCTCATCTCTGTGTAGCAACTTTTTTTTTGAACAACTGTTGGACTCTATTGGCCTCTAACAGATCTGTTTCAAATAATACAATACTGGTACTTTCAGGATTTCAGTGGACTATGTCTGACAGAGGGACAGTGAGACAGATTGCTCATTCTGAACATCTGGGTACCACTCCCAGAAGGAGGTAGGCCAGTGAGACCCTTAGTGGGCTGTCAGTGAAGACCAGGTGGAAGTTCTGTCTGAATACACAAAAAGGGCAACCAAAGGTAGACTCCATTTGTGTGTGAATTCCTTCAGTATGAACTGAGAGCCCTGGCTGGTTGGCTCAGAGGTAGAGCAACAGCCCGGTGTGTGAAAGTCCTGGGTTCAGTTCCCGGCCAGGGCACACAGGATAGCACCCATCTGCTTCTTCACCCTTCCCCTTCTCTTTCCTCTGTCTCTCTCTTCCCCTCCTGCAGCCAAGGCTCCATTGGAGCAAAGTTGGCCTGGGCATAGAGGATGGCTCCATGGCCTCCGCCTCAGGCACTAGAATGGCTCCAGTTGCAATAGAGCAACACCCCAGATGGGCAGAGCATCACCCCCTGGTGAGCATGCCAGGTGGATCACAGTCATGTGCATTCAGGATTCTGTTGGACTGCCTCCCCCGCTTCTAACTTTGGAAAAATACAATAAATAAATACATAAAATATGAACTGAGGTTCCTGAAATGAGTTCTGAGGCTGATATAAATACATTAAAATCTCCTGGGTAAAACTACATTTGCTTTAGTCTAGCTGGAAGTAGGGAACATGGGAAGGTCCTCTGTGTAGCTACAGCCACAGGAACTTCCCAGTCTAAGTTTTGCCCTTGTATGAATTGAGGTATGGAGGGTGGAGTGCACAGAAGTACCAGGTTTTCTTGTCTTACCAAGAAGTACACTGGCATACACACACCCCACAAACTCCCCCACATACACATATATATTGAGGAGACTTTGAGGCTCAATTACACAGGATACCCAAGACCAGTGAAATTCTTATTCTAATAAATAGTAAAACAATAAAGGAAAGAATAAAGCACTTGCTTTTGCCTGAGTTGTTTCAAAGTTCTCTCCAGAGAAACTAAAATACCAGGTAAAAGTTCTTAACCAAATATTGATCCCCAAAGACAACTACTTTTACTTCTAAAATATTTGTAAGTTTGGGGGTCAGTAACATGTAAAATATACAGTAAATTAACTGGGCTTCAAAATAGAAAATCACAAAGTCAGTCTGAAAGCATACTTTCCAAGCAATCAACTAAAAATTGCTCATTTGAAGAGAATCTCAATTAAGGATTACAAAACTTAAAAATAACATATCAACCAATTATAACTGATGGACATTATTTGAATCCTGACTTAAGCAAACTATTTTCAAGTATATGCAATTGGGAAAATCAGAACACTGATTGGATATTTGATGATAGCAAGAAACTGAAACTGAGGGCCCTGGCCAGTCGACTCAGTGGTAGAGCAGTGGCCCAGCGTGTGGATGTCCCAGGTTTGATTCCTGGTCAGGGCACACAGGAGAAGAGCCCATCTGCTTCTCCACCCTTTCCCCTCTCACTTCTCTCTTTCTCTCTTTCTCTTCCCCTCCTGCAGCCATCGCTCAATTGGAATGAGTTGGCCCTGGGCACTGAGGATGGCTCCATGGCCTTCACCTCAGGTGCTAAGAAGAACTTGGTTGCTGAGCAACAGAGCAACACCCCAGATGGGCAGAGCATCACCCCCTAGTAGGCCTGCCGGATGGATCCCAGTTGGGGTGCATGTGGGAGTCTGTCGATGCCTCCCCTCCTCTCACTGAATAAAAAAGAGAAAGAAAGAAGAAAGAAAGAAAGAAAGAAAGAAAGAAAGAAAGAAAGAGAGAGAAAGAAATTGAGTTTTTGATAATAATGGTTACATTTATTAAGCCCTGCTGTGTTAGAAATACACACAGAAAAATTTATGGATAAAGTGATATGATGTCTGAGATTTGCTTTCAAATCATTGAGAGTGAGTGAAGGTAAAGATGACCAAGATTGGCCAGGAGCTGATGGTTATTAAAGCTAAACAATAAATAATTGAAAATTTGCTATACTATTCTATTTTTCAATGTTTAAAATTTCCTATAATAAAAGTTTTTATGAGAGTCCTTATCTGCTAGAGATATACACTGAAATATTTTAGATGAATACAATGTCAGAGATATGCTTCAGTGTGGCATGTGATTTTAAGCTAGAATGCTGAGTGGAAAATAGACGGTGGGATCCCCAAATAGACAAAAGGAGACCAATTTGGAGTTTATTAGAATAATCCAGTCAAGAAATGATGATGGCCTGGACTAGAGTGATAGCAGCAGAGAAGGAAAGAAGTGGCTGTGGACTAAGGATATGATAAATGGAGCCAGTGCACTTGCAATACAGTGTGGGCTATTTCTGGCTTGAGCAACTGGATGCATGGAGGTCCCTTTCTCTGAGATAAGGAAAATCAGAGGACCATGTGAAAGAGGAAACAACAGTGTACCCTAAGACTTGCTTAATCTGAGTGGCTTGTGAAGCATCCAAAGGGAATATCACGCAGGCAGCTGAATAGGGAATTCCATGATCTACAGAAGAATAGGAACATCTGTATTTGTCAACAGCACTCCGTTGATGTTGAAAATAATGCGAATAAGCCCTGACCGAGTAGCTCAGTGAGTTAGAGCATTGTCCCAACATGCCAAGGTTGCGGGTTCAATCCCTGATCAGGGCACATACAAAAATCAACCAATGAATGCATAAATAAGCGAAACAACAAATCAATGTTTCTTTCTCTCTCTCTCTTTCTCTCTCTCTCTCCCCTTCTTCTTTCTCTCTAAAAATTAATTTTAAAAAACTTTAAAAGAAAATAATGGAAATAAAATCACCTAACGAGTGTGTAAAAAGTGTAAAGAGAAGGACCGAACCCTGAGAAGTATCAATATTCAAAAGCTGGCTGGAAAAGGAGTAAGGGAGACAGACTGGTGAGACATGGAGGAACACCAGAAGGATGCAATCACAGACGGTAGGAGGAAAGAGAATTTCAGGGAAGAAAGGAGGGAATGGTCAACTTTGGAAACACTTCTGAGAGCTCTTGTAAAATAAAAACTGAGAAGTGTATGGTGACATGGATATTAGTCACATGATCTGGGCAGGTCCAGCAGAGGGGCAAGGACATTGATGAGGCAGCATGATAGACAGACAGATCAGTTAGTAGGGACTGACAAACACACAAGTGACACTAAAGAAGAAACACACATAAACAGAGGGCAACTTTAACAGATGAACAATAGATACATGGATGGGTCAGAGCTCTGTGACAGCGGGCACGCAGCCAGGGCATCCACACTCACCCTCCACGCTCCACAGCATGGGCCACACACGCATCTAGCCGGAAACTCCAGGCGCAGACAGGGTCCTGGGCCAGGATGCACTCTGAGCAGCTCTGGAGACGGCCACAGCTGGTTGTGTTCACTTGTGTCACTTCAGTATGAGAGCCAACCAGGAGCCAGCTCTACGGAAAATAAAGAGTGAGAAAGAGGAATACACGATGCATCTCCCAGACTTCAGGGTCACAAACTGACTCAGATGTCTCCCTACCAGACTCCCCAAAATCTACAACTCACTTGATACAATTTCATATTCTCAACTGGCTGTGGCTCTGGGAATAAGGCCAGATCTTCGAGGACGCTGAGCTTGGCTCCAATCCGCACAGCTCGGTGGAGGTGTCCATCCTCTAGGAAGCAGGCAAGGGGCAAGATATAATGACACAACTGTACCTGAGCCTGCGACTCTGACACCTGTAAGGACGGGACGCTCTCTTTGATGAGAGCATGTGTGCACACTGGATGGGCAATATACTTGGCTTTACACATACCTGTCCCCAGGTAGAGCACATCATACTCTTTCCCTGAAAGACTGGCCACTCTGTGGGCTATGACCCTGAGATAGACAGTATCCGTAGTGACCAGCAAGGGGTGACCATCGGCTGGAAACGCTGGCCTGTCCATGAGGGGATGGTCCCGGATGAAGGTGAGCACCCGGTCAGGCAGGGAGAGAGATGAGCCAAACTGCTGGAGTTTCATGTTATTGGTGATGCACTAGAGGAAACAGGATGGGTGACAAAGCTTCCCACGGTGTCAGGAAGGGTCCATGACGCTTAGTTGAGCTCTTACTCTAACGAGGCAATTCTGGCATGGGGTGAAGAGCTGCCCAGACTCCTTACCTCTCCAGGTCGGGGCTGTGGTACATCATTGTCCATGACAGGCAGTCCCCTGTTGCAGTCATGTTTCAACTCTCTGAAGGGACCATTCAGCACTGTCCGAATGTCTTGTGGTTGGAAGGCACAGAGAGCAGAGATGGCAGCCCCCTCCCTGGAAGAGTCACAAGTTGGAGCCAGATATTTGAAGGGAACTAGGGCATAACATCTCACTCCCTGCCAAATGAGATCTATGAGAAATGCATGGGAGCCATGCAGCCTGCTCCAGGGAGAGGCCACCCCACCCACTCTGGAAGAGATGGCACTGACACTGTGCCAGCCCACGCCTCAGCCACCCCATAACTCTCCTCCACACTAGGACCCCTCACCACTGGGAGGAAAAGATGCCATAAAAGATGGGTATCCCCACTCCAGTCTCAGGTCGAAGAATGGCTATGTCCTGTAGGACACTGGAGGCCCGGCCATGCTCAGGCCCTGGACATAGCAGGTCAGCCTTCAGAAATGTCGTCCATCTCTGCTGGAGGGTCTTCCTTCCCCCAAGGTCCCCCTGGGGTGACAAAAGTATAGGCATTTCTCTTTAGAAGACCAATATTGTAGGAAGAATGTGAAGACCAATACAAGTTCCCAGACAAGGACAGATGGGGAGACATGCATAGAAATGCAATGACAGAGATACAGACAGAGTAACAGTGGGGGATAATGATACATATACATAGGTAGACAAGGTCACAATGATGGTGACTAAGTTCACTGTGTACTTATGAAGTACTGTACTATGTGCTTTATAGAATTTACTTCATTTAGAACTCAAAACAACCCTTATAGCTAGCCATCATCAATATTCTCATCTCTAAGGATGCTAACGAACCTGCCCCAAGTCCCAGAAGCAGTAAGTAGTGGACTGCAGCCTGGAGCTCAGGTCTGTCTGTCAACAGTTCCTGCCGTTAACATCTACACTATTCCACCTCCTAGGGACAGCGAGTGTGTAACACGGGGTTAAAGGAGCTAAAGCGCTTTCCCCACACTCCTCAAACTCCCAGAAAACAAGTCAAGACATAGGAAAAAAAAGACAAAGGAGAGATGCAAAGACAGAGACCTAGAGAAGAAATGTGAGAGGCCAGGCAGAGCATAAGACGACAGACAGACAGCTGGGATCAGGATCTCACCGCGCACACACGGGCCACCCGAGGAACCTTAATGCGCTCGTATGAGTCAAATGCTCGGGAAGTCTCCGTAAAGAAGAAGTAGATTTCATCGTCTCCATCTTCATCCCCCCATTCGGCTGGCCTCAAGGCCACAGCTGCGACAAAGGCTGGAGCTGGGGAGACCTGAGGCCTCAGATCCCACAGACACAGCCTGGGTCTGCCCGGCCTCCACCAGCCCTCTCTCTCCCCAGAGCACCCTTCTCCCTCTCCCCACCGTTAAGCCAGGATGGCAAGGTCTCTGTCCGAATCCAATCCTCAGCACGACCCACCGCCCTGGAGATAATCGGCTCCGTCCCCAGGTAGTTTTTCACAGTGGCAGCATAGAGGACCCCCCCTGCAGGGAGACAGGGAGGAGATGAGCTGTAAGACACCTGCTGAGGGAAGCAAAGAGATCACAGCAAAGCAGGGAATAGAGCAGGGGCAGGAGCTCTAGGGCTGAGCACCCATTAAGTGCCAGGCACTGCTAAGTACCTGTCAGGCATCCCTTCACTTAAAATCACAATAGACAGAAAGTGCTCCAGGGTAGGGAGGGGAACCAGTGCTGATGGAAAAGTGCAGGAATGTTAATGTGTATGAAGAGAAAATTAAAGCTGCCCTCCTGAAAATCAGGCTGTTTGGTTGGTTTGCTTGCTGTAATATTTGTTTTAGGGCTTTCTCTGCCCTGTGATATGCTAATTATACTATGACTCCCCAGGAAGGGATCTATCTGCTTTGCAGCATGTCCCAATCTTACCCACTATGGTAAATGCCTGCAGGAACTAGCGTTCTTTCTGAACATGAGTGGGTGTACACTGCTCTGGAACAAGTCACAACTTTAGGGTATACTAGCATCACTTGGGGAATTGATCAGAGTGCAGATTCCTAGGAGAGAAGGGGAGGTGCAGCTCTGTGGGCTGAATGTAAGAGCACTGTAGCCACTCTGAGTACTACTGCCAAAGCTCAGACATGAGCGGGAGAAAATGATTCGGGGGGAGTAGAAGGTCACCCCCCACACACAGTTTTGTGTATCACAGGGGTTCTGGAGAGAACAAAGTGGCATTCCTTCACACTTACTACATACGAGGCATTGAGGCATTGTGCCAGCTCTTAAGCACATCGCTGCCCCCAAGAACCCTCACCTGAATCTGGAAGACAAAGTTTGAATCAGATACCAGGAGGTGTGGATGCACAGATGTGTGCAGGAGCAGAGAGGACAACCCAGCCACATCTGACTGGGGGGAGCAGCATCTCAGAGGTGGCACCTGAGCTGGTCTGAATAATGAGCATTTGCCAGGTAGGACTTGAGAGGACTATGAAGAGGTGGGAAGAGGGGAGCCATGTGAAGAATGTGGGCACTCCCCATACCTGAAGCGCCAGAGGGATACAGGGGCTGCCGAGCAGAGATGCAGGTGGAGGTGCAAAGAGGGGTACACAACTGTGTGCATCTGCTCTGCCAGGACCAGGAACATGGACTTTAGCCTACAGGTAAGAGCAAAACTGCAGAGATTTTCTTGAAGACAAGGGAACAAAGTTTTGGTTTTGAAGAAGATAACAGTAGTTACGAGGCCATTCACACAGTGCAGGTAAGAGTGAGGGGCTGAACAAAGACAGGAGGGAACAAAAGGACTGGACTTGGGAGATGTTTCTGAGGTAGTCATTAACAAGATTTGAAAATCAGTTGAGTATGAGATGTGAAAGAATGGAATAAAATATATCTCTAAGGTTTCCAGCTTAGAAGGTGGATGATAGTAGATGGTGATATGGTAAACCAAGCCAGGACATGACAGGAGAAGTCTGGTAAAGGAGTGGCTGGAGAAGAAGTGAGCTTAGTTGTTGGACATGCTGAGGTTGAAGTACCTGCAGGACATCTGGTCAGAGACACTGGAAGGCAATCAAACAGAAGGGGTTCAGCTGTAGGAACAAGTCAGGCAACTTGGGAGTCATGCTTAAGCCATAACATAAACATGAGACAGGGAGAAAGGGAAAGCGAGAAGAGAGCCCTAGGACAACACCATTTAAGAGGAGAAGCTATGAAGACAACTCAGAAGATCAAGTCAGAGAAGATGGAGAAGTCAGAGAGGCTGCTGTGCCAGAAGCTGGTGCACAGAAACCCCAGCAAGAGCCATGGGGCTCACAGCCACGAAGGGAAACTGTATAAAGCAGAGCCACAATAAGGGGAAACAGTCATGCTGGAGTCACAGATAATCAAGCAAATGCTTGTCTCAGGCACTGAAAAAATGACTAGTATTTTTAAAACTTGTTATGCAGAGCAAAACAGGGCCAGGAGCCCTCAGAGGGCAAGAGTGAAGGTTCAGAAACCTCCTAATGGGATACGAAAGGGAGACTACACTATAACTTGAGATGGTGATAATAATCCAAGTGTATTGAAACCTGGGGAAGGCGGTTGTTTTTTGTTTTTTCAGCCTTGGGTTTGAACCCTGAATACTTAGTAGTAGTATAATCTTGGGCAAATTAACCTTCCTAAATACCAGGTTCCTCAGAGCAGTACTGAGGCTTAAATGAGATAAAGAGCCCAAAGTAGAGCTTGGTCTAGGAGGGCAGTCAGTACATCTTGGTTACAGCTCTTTATGAAATCTCAAGGGGCCATGTGCTTGAATTGTTGGAAGAGATTGGGTTGGGGGAGACAATAAAATAGCTTCCATTTCCTTGCAGAGGTCTCAGGAGGGAGAAAACCAGGGTTTTGGCACAGGTCCTGGCAGGAAGTTAGCTGTCTGTCTCTATTTTCAAGTAGGAAAAAAAAGTTGATAAAGAAGCCAAAGTTGGAATAAAAGTTTTCTTGAGTGTTGTAAACAAAACACTCTAAAACCAAAACTCTGGTAGAAGCTGTGTTGTGGATACCCTGAAAGTGGAAGATGTGGTGGAGACAGTTTTATAAATAATTTGGAAGCATGACTTGTGTGTGTGTGTGTGTGTGTGTGTGTGCGCGCGCGCGCGCGAATAGGGAGATAATCATAAGTATTCTGCAAACAGTAAAGGATCTCTAGCAACCATGCAAGGACCCAGTCGTAGATGGAGATAAAAGGTCTCAAAACTTTCTAAGGGATCAACAGGGGCACTCAGCAACTCTGGAGCCTAGAATTGCTGAGGAGCACACTCAGGATGGAAGAGCAGAGGGTCAGTCACTGACACTAAGGGACAGAAGAAGGCACCAGAGGAAAGGTTCTGGGTGTTCCAGGAGCATCAAGGGGCTTACAATGGTCTTACACACACACACACACACACACACACGAAACTGCAGCCATCAGTCAATAAGAGCAAGAATCCATAGGACACAGGATCACCACAGGTCCCTGATTCACCAGCAGAGTCTCACTTCCAAATATTCTGTTGTACTGTCCATATAATAAAATATCCCTGCATGTGCCGTTTTTGGTGGATTATTAATGGATGGATCAAGTCAGAAGACATTAAATATACATTTATACATTTGCTATTGGCAAAAGGTGATGTGCAAAAGAGAAAGATGCTCACAGTGTTAAGTTCAGTGAACAAGCAGGTTAGAAGAAAACAGTGGGCACAACTCAACTCAATTTTTAAAGGTATGTCTGTGGACATAGGAAAGATTATTGAAGGAGCTACAACTCTATTATTAATGGTATTTGTTTCTGGCTAATAAAATTACAAGTGATTTTTATTTTCTACTGTATACTTTTTGTATTCACTGAATAGTTTTTGTAGTTAGCATCTTTTAATTTTATAACTCAAAAAATTAAGACATTTTCATTTTTGTAATACAAAAAAAAAAATTCAAATGGTGAAGAATCACAATTATCTGTGGAAGTCAATCCCTACCTGCCCAGATGTAAAGTCTTTGAGCATAGACTTCCCAGATGTGTTAAAGCCCAACACTGACAGGCTAGGATAGTATCATGGCAATGAATACTGTACTACTGTGGAGTTTCAAATTTTCACTTTCTTACCAAATGTTCAACTTTAAAGGTTTACAATAGGAAGTATTATTTATTAGCTTTAAAAAGATTATTTTAAACATGCCCTGGCCTGATTTTCTCCACTCCCTTTTCTTTTCATGATCAGAGCTTTGTAGGATAAATAGCTGCTACCTTAATAGTCCCCATTTCCTTATCTAAAGATTGAGACAATTAGATACTTAAAAATAAAAACAGCCTATTATTGGGACTCAAATAGATAGTTAGAGATGCAATCTTTACCTTTTCCTCTGTTGGCCATATAACTAACTGTCTTGTTTCAATGTGTGAATGCTAGTCTTAGGGCAGACATGCTTAGATTTAAGAAGTAGGCTTGGACCTGAAATGTTGGGCAGCACCCAGTGTATCTTCATTTTTTTTTTTTGTACTTTTGTATTTTTCTGAAGTGAGAAGCACGAAGGCAGAGAGACAGAGTCCCGCATGCACCCAACCAGGATCAACCCAGCATGCCACCTAAGGGGTGATGCTCTGCCCATCTGGGGAGTTGCTCCGTTGCAACCGGAGCCATCATTCTACCACCTGAGGCAAAGGCCATGGAGCCATCCTCAGTGCCCAGGCCAACTTTTTTGCTCCAATGATGCCTTGGCTGTGGGAGTGGAAGAGAGAGATAGAGAGAAAGGATAGGGGAAAGGGTGGAAAAGCAGATAGGCGCTTCTCCTGTGTGCCCTGGCCGGTAATCAAATCTGGGACTTCTACACGCCGGCCAACACTCTACCTCTGAGCCAGCTGGCCAGGGCCCCCAGTGTATCTTAATCATTTGCAGTGTTCCTTGGCAGATGCAATGAGACCAATAGAAGACGATAAAAACACAAAAACACAGGACAGGTTCACAAAGAGAGCAAAAGCTCCTTTCCTCTGCTCTTCTTGATTAAGAAGCTCTATTTTTTATTTTTATTGGATGTGATAGAAAGAAGCACAGATGACTGATGGTTGTCTCCAGCTTAGATACCCGGATGGTTACGCACTCAGAAGAAGGGACATTGGTGGAAGAGCAGGTTTGGAGAAGATGAGTGAAGATGATCTCAGTTTAGGATATGCTGACTTTGAGATTCCTTTGGGACATCCAAGTCAGGAGCTCCAGATAATGTCTAGGAAGCATCAGAACACAGTGGAAACAGAACCCACCAAGCTGGTTTTAGAAGATTAGGAAGGCATCAGATTTGGAAGGCATCAGATTTGGAAGGCATCAGAATGCAGTGAACACAGAATCCACAGGGCTAGTTGAGATCACAACCACACAGAAGGACAAGAGAAGAGAATCCTGGGTGGAAATCTAAGGAGCCCCGATATTTAAAGATGAGCCAAAGGCAAAGACCCTACAAAGGAGACTAGGAAAGAACTGCCGAAGCTTTTAGGTTAATGTAAATATTATTGTCAAAATATTTAACAGTATTTCCAAATTTGAACAGTGCAAATAGAGACACTGAGATCATTTTGTTAATTTTATCAAAGTGCAGTACAGATGTCATATGTGAAGACAAGATTTCACAGGCTTTTCCCAAAAGAAATACAAAAACAGTGGTACCTTGAGATACAAACAGACCAACATATTTTATTTTTAAGATACGAGCTGTGACTTGGTCCGCATTTTCGTTCGAGATTCGAGCAAAATTCCGAGATATGAGTCTTGATTTGGGAAGCTGGCACTAGTTGGCACGTTATCACACGGGGTCCATTATCGGCAGTTTGATATACGAGTTGACTAACTTACAAGCTCGGTTACAGAACAAATTAAATTAGTATCTCAAGGTACCACTGTACCAATCAACACATGAAAAGTTGTTCAATTTCACTAATGGAAATGCAAATAAAAAATACATCAAATTGGATTTCGGAGGAGGTCACTGTCTGTATATTTATTACATACATTACTTGGGACTGACAGATGCAATGAAACAGGCCCTCTCATAACTTGGTAGGACTAACTGGAGAGAAATATAGACAAATCCATCACATACCATAAAAATATTTACACAACTTATTCCAAAAAGTCTACTTTTTAGATTGACTCATATGCAATTAATTACATTTTTGTAAAGAATTTATGTTAAAAGGTTTCTTCTACAGCATTACTCATAAGACCAATAATTTTAAAATCTGAATATATAATTTTATGGGAATAATTAAATTGTGCTATATTCATATGATGGAATAGTATGTAATCACTAAAAATCATGTTTTGGATAATTAAACAATTTCTATAAAATGGTTAGTATACAATATGAAATATGAAATAATTTATTATAAATACACACACACACACGCACAAAGAAAATAATTTAATATTATAGTAGTTACCTGGTAACAACTGAATTACAAATAAACCTTTCACTTTTTTCTTTAGTATTTCTATACTTTTTCAATTTTCTACAATGCACATTGTAATTTTTATAGTTTAAAATATATTTTATATTCTATTAATAAATGTTATATTCTAATAATATTTTCATTACCAAAACCTCTTTTTATTTCAAAATACCTCTATTATCTTTAAGGATATTTTTAATCTCCTAACTAGGAATTTTGGTTCTAGTTTTTACTTAAACTATTTTCTATACCACTGTTTTCAAAACAGAGGGAGCAGCGCATAATGGATTAACACTGAAATACTGGCACTTAAGTCAGACCAAGAAAAATTTTAATTATAGCCCTAAAAAGTAAGAAGAAAAATGTATAATATTGGTAGTGACTGTGACTTGATCTGAGACAGAAAGAGACATGGAGGTTCTATGTTAACTATCTAAAGCTAGTCATTCTAAAATGTTAGAAAGTGAATTTTGATCACTTCTGTCAAGTATCAGTTGAAAGTCAACCTGGAATTTCATTATCTGGAAAAAAAGACTTGAAATCTTTTCGAAAATGTTATTCTTTTTCTGAAATTTTTCTTTGTCATCCAATGATCTTGTTTATAAAATCTGTCCCCTTTAACTACATGCTAATGCAAATCCACTTGTTGACTGGAACACAGAGAAATTACAAGCAGAGGTGGAGGAATCTCATTAAAGTTAACTGCTTGAAAAAAAGAAAGTATGCTAAATGATTATCTTAGATTGTTACAATTAAGAAGTCATTTTGTTGATAAACAACTATGTAGAATCAAGAGACATTGACAACTGTTATCTTTCTTAATGATCCCAATGACTGGCTCAGAGTTTTGCCAAACATGCTTGATAAAAAGCCAAGAAAAATAAACCATTAATTAAACTGTTTTATTCAAATATATATGAGTGTAAATAAGGTCTCATCAATTTCAATTACAGATGAATGATAAAAATGGCAATCCAAATATTGTATTTACTGGATATATACTTACATTCACCTTTAAAACATTCATGTTACTAGTTTTCAGAATAGGTAAGCCATTAATTACCTGACTAGAAGTAATTTATATAGCTTTTAAAACTTTTCCTACAAAGTTATACATAAGAGCCTGACTGGTGGGGGCACAGTGGATAGAGCATCGACGTGGGATCCCAAGGTCGCCGGCTTGAGTGCAGGATCACCAGCTAGAGTGTGGGATCATAGACCTGATTCCATGGTCACTGGCTTGAGCCCAAAGGTAGTTGGCTTGAAGCCCAAAGTTGCTGGCTTAAGCCCAAGGCCACTGGCTTGAGTAAGGGGTCACTGGCTTGGTTTGGGCCTCCGGTCAAGGCACATATGAGAAGCAATCAATGAACAACTAAAGTGATGCAACTACAACTGATGCTTCTCATCTCTCTCTCTTTCTTGCAAAAAAAAAAAATTAAAGTCATGCATTAGAAAAAAATTTCAAAAAAAAAAAATTTTCAAAAAAAAAAAAAAGAAAAAAATTTCACTGTTAGATCTTTTTTTAATTTTATTTATTTATTTATTTATTCATTTTTAAATAAATAAATAAATCACATATTTATTTATTTGTGAAGAGAGAAAGAGAGAAGGGGGAAGGAACAGGAAGTATCAACTCCCAGATGTGCCTTGACCAGGCACGCCCAGGGTTTTGAACCAGCGACCTCAGCATTCCAGCTTTATCCATTGTGCCACTACAGGTCAGGCTCATTGTTAGCTCTTATACCCTAATTTTTGTTTTTCATAAAGTATTATCCAAAAGCATAGGTAAAAATTAATTTTATGACAAAGTTCACAGCAAATGTTAGTGAAAAAAGAAAAAGTATGATGAATGATGCTGAATCAACTGATTAGCTACTTGGAAAAAATTAATTTAGATTCCATCTTAGGTCATACATTAAAATAAGTCAAAATGTTAAATATTTGGAGAAAGAAATAAAGAAAAAATTTTATCTACTCTCTAACTGAAGGACTTAGCTTAAAATATATAATTAGAAAGAAAAAGATGTAGATTAAATTTTAATAACCTACTCAATAATTGGCTCAAGAATGTAAGCTGGCCACTTATCAAATAAGAAATACAGTATTAAAACATGAAAAATATCCAACTTCACTAATATTTAAAAAAATACAAATTAAAACAAGGTACTGTTTTTAGCCTCAAAGATCTTTTAAAATGACAACAATACATTCTGGTGAAATCTATGTGAGGAAAATAAACACTCTCATTTGCTGCTGATTTAGGGTGTAAAATAGTAGACTTTTTCTAAAAACCTAGTTAGCAACAGATAATGAGCCACAAAATGTTCATACCCATTGATATAATAATCTATTTCCAGAAATCTTAAGTAGACAATCTAAAATAAAGGTAAAAATTTATTAATTATTAAAAATGCTCATTACAATGTTAACAAATAATAGAAAAAACTTGGAAATAAACTAAGTAAAATTAATTTACATAAATGATAGAAATTATTTAATTATTATATGCTCACAGAATTAGTAGCATGACATCATTAAAAATTATCTTGAAAGTTCTGGACAGGTACTCAGTTAATTAGAATATCATCCTGATATGCCAAGGTTGTGGGTTTGATCCCCAGTCAGAGCACATACAAGAATCAATCAATGGGTCTTGGCTGGTTGGCTCAGTGGTAGAGCATTGACCAGGTATGTGGATGTCCCAGGTTCAATTCCCAGTCAGGGCACACAGGAAAAACACCCATCTGCTTCTCCACTCCTCCTCTCCTCACTTCTCTCTCTCTCTCTCTTCCCCTCCTGCAGCCATGGCTCAATTAGAACAAGTTGGCCCTGGGCACTGATGATGGTTCCATGGCCTCTGCCTCAGGCCCTAACAAGACTTGGTTCTGAGCAATGGAGCAATGCCCCCAATTGGCAGAGCATTACCGCTAGTGGGCTTGTAGGTGGATCCTGGTCAGGGCACATGCAGGAGTCTGTCTCTGCCTCCCCTCCTCTCACTGAATTTAAAAAAAAAAAAATCAATCATTCAATGCATAAATAAGTGGAACAAAAAATTGATGTTTCTATCAATCTAACTATATACCTTGTCTCCTTTCCTCTCTCTCTAAAATCAATCAATAAATAAAAATTCTCTTAAAATTATACAGAAATGCCTATGATATAAAGTTACATGACAAATTCAAAATTATCCCTATGCAGCCTGACATTTAAAAATTTTACAATATACGGCCTGACCTGTGGTGGCACAGTGGATCAAGCTTTGACCTGGAACGCTGAGGTCGCCGGTTCAAAACCCCCGGGCTTGCCCAGTCAAGGCACATATGAGAGTTGATGCTTCCTGCTCCTCCCCCCATCTCTCTCTCCCTTTCTCTTTCTCTCTCTCTCTCTTCTCTTAAGTGAATAAGTAAAAATAATTTTAAAAAATAAATTAATTTAAAAAATTTTACAATATACACACATTCACAAAATCTCTACTAATCTGCCTGTTTTACACTATCATGCGAAAATGGCTGAATTCTCACTGAATTTGGAGGGTGCATGTGGAGTTATAATAGAGCCTATGTGGGACACAAACAATCACTTAGTGGCTACCGAAGTACTAAGCAGTCATTCTCCAGAAAAGGTTTAGACCAGTGGTTCTTAACCTGGGTTCTATCGAACCCTAGGCGTTCAATGAGTCGGTCTCAGGGGTTCGGAGAAGCCTCTGCCACGGAGGCCAGAATAAAGTAATACCGTAATTTGTTGTGAGTTCATGCACTTTGTTGGTTTTGTTCTTTGAGCAAGGTGATGTTCATGCACGGCTCATTTTGTGCACCAGTAAAAAAACATATACCTATGTCTTGAATTTGGAAAAAAAAATCATATTTTATTTATCACTAAAGAAGGGTTTGGTGAATGCGCATATGAAACTGGTGGGTTCAGTACCTCAAAAAAGGTTAAGAACCACTGGTTTAGACATTATCTGTGACAGAACCATTCAACACTTGAGCAACTATACATACCATGTTCAAAGAAAGTAAAAGCAGGAACTTATTGAATAGTCATTACTGACTCCTCCGAGCAACAAAGGACTGACCAAAAAAATACGTGCATGAGTGTCTATGGGTATGCACATACACACTACAAAAAGCTAGAAAGAAATATCCTAAAAGATTAACAGTGGTTTTCTAAGTTGGAATACTCTAGACCTGTGCTAACACAGTAGCCACTAAACACTTCTGACTATTTACATTTGAATTAAAATTAAATACAATTTAAAATTATTTCCTTCAATTGCCCTAGTCATATTTCAAGGGTTCAACAGGCACGTGTAGCTAGTAGACAGCAAAGAAACAGAACATTTCCATCATCACACAACGTTCTTTTGAATAGTGCTATTCTAGAAGATTATGTATATTTTTTATACTTTTTTCAAAATGTATTACAATATGCATTGTAGCTGATTCCTTTTTAAAAAAGGAAAAAAACTGAGAAAAGAAAATGAGGTTAACAGCAGAAACACTCACACTAGAGATACAGAAAACACATTCTCTAGAGAGAACCCAGGAAAACAGTACTTTGGAGAAAAGCAGGACACAGGCACTCTGGGAAGGACAGGAAAGGCTAGAAAGACACATGGGAATAATAGACATTGCTAGGAAAGGAAAGAAAGTTCCAACAGCAGGGGTGGGGAAGGAAGCAATTATAGCAAGAAGTCACAGGTTCTTGTCTCTCCCACTCACCAGCCATTACAGCTGCAGACCGCTGAGCTGGCTCAAAAGGACATTTCCCCCGGCCACTCTCAATTCTTTCAACCTGCTGGAAACTGGACACGGCCTACAGACCAGAGGGGGCAATTGGTTTAGGGGTCATAGGGAGGTTGATGATGAAAATTACAAAGATGGTCAGATGAAGGAAAAACCCAATTCCCATTCCTCTGCTACCATCCCCATATTCCCAGTCTGCTACTCCTGATTCCCCTGCCCGTCCCTGCACTTCCCACCTCTGCCACAGTTTGTTTCTCTTCCTTCAATCTCCCTAGTACCCAACAACCACATGCTCTGATGAAGGAACACCTAGGATGGCCCTAGATAAGATGGAGAGGCTGAAGTCAGATCTTTCCTCTGAAATGCTGCTGAATTGCAGGGTTTGTAACTGGCTGGAGAAAGTGCTAAAGGACTAGGAGGACCAGGAAAGACAGCAGGTCTCCGAGGTGAGAAGCCCTTAAGAAGTGTAAAGAAAAGTAGAGACTGATATAGGACCATCTGAAGCCCAGGAATCTAAAGAGAAGGGCCATCCTCTTCCTACTCCCACCCCAAGGATGAAAGACAGGACCAGAGTCAAAGATACACAGAAGGGGGAACAGAATCAGCAGTCAGAGAAGACCTGATGCTCAGGTCAGAATCTGAGGATTTAATGAGTAAATGTCCTCCTCATCCAGGAACTCTAAAATGAGTGACCTGGGAGGGGGTGAAAGGTGTTAAGAGCCAGCCAGAAGTAACCTTATCTAAGCATCATGCGCTAAGAGAGGCTTCAAGATAACCTCTAAAAAGAGAAATCAAGGATGATGTCAACCTAGGATTGACAGGAAATGTTAAATATGGCTGATAAAGAATCAAACTTATGGCAGAGAAGCACTAGGTACTTCTGGCTCGCAAACTAGTGTAGGCCAACGATGTTGCTAAAGTTAATAACTTAGCTGGTAGCTGGAGGAGCAATACAGATATATGTCCCCTGAACATGAGTAAACTATATTCTGACTGCTTCTCTATTTGCTTTAATTGGCAAACAAGGTTTTATTTTATGGAGAGAGTCTTGAAAAAGGCCTGTTAAAATCAGATGTGATCTGAGGTCCACCAAATGAGAGTATTGGGTCAAACAGTTTTCTGGAATGGAAGACCAAGCACCTGCATGGCATCCTTGCTTGAGGAGAAAGATGACATTCAATGAGAGAATACCAAGATGTTTGAGCACTTTGGGGACAGGGTTAACACATGCTGCTGTGGCCCTTCTTACCTCTCACCTCAACTATAGCAGTAACCTCCTTTCTGCCACACTGCCTAGCCTTGTCCCCAATTTACTCAACATATCCACTCCAGAATAATACTCCTAGACTATTCAGTCACTGACTTGATACATATTTGAGTAAGAAAATGACAAAATGGCTCATCATTGTCTACAGTAGAAACTCTTTAGCCTGAATTATTTATGCTCTAGTACTTTTTGTTGGGCAGATAAAATATAATATGCTCACTTTGTTAAAGATGGAGCTGCCCACATGGAAGACCATCACCCAGGTGATACTATTTGCCCTTATGCTTAGAATGGGTGTAGGGGAAAGGCTATAATATAAGCAGGCCAGGTCGTTATGGCCTAAGGGTTAGTTTTAAGAGTAAGCTCTTCCCCACACCCTTGACTGATTGGATGATGTAGGGTGGCGCACTCCTGAGGAATCCCATTATGCCTCAGATGGGTGACTTTGTACCAGAGACTTTCTTGTTTGTAGATTAAATTAAGGGTTTGGATTTCTACATTATAAAGTGGGGCAGGCCAGGAGCTTGCGCTCTTGGTTCCTGAGGTATCAGAGAGGAGAGAAGATTAAGGCCAGGTGGAGAGGAAGCAGCCAAGATGGCAGAGTGCTGAGGGAGAAGCCAGTTTGTGCAGAGTTTGTGCTAGAGAAGGAGATGGGAAACAGAGGTGAATAAGTCTGGTGAGCTAGAAACCTTTGATTCTAGGAAACTCGGATAAGTCAGTAGCTTTGTGAGCACTGAATGAGTGGGTTTTGGAGCCCAGTGTGTGTTTTTGCTTGCCTGCCGGGTGCAAGCTAGAATTAAAGATGATGGCTCACCAGTTCTTGTCTCCGTTGTTTCATTACCGACTGTCCGAATCTAATGCGAACCTGCACGGGTCAGGCGGCTGTGATCCTGACCCTGGCTACTGGCTTTGCACTTTTTAAATGAATTTTTTCTTCTAACCAAACCTGAACCACCTGTTATTTCTAAAAAACAAATTGTTTTCCAATCTCTATGCCTGAAACTACTCCCTTACATTTGACCAAGGACTGAAAAGACGAGCCTTTTCTCAGTTCTCATTCTCTTTAATCTTTAATTTTTTGCTACTTTTGACTCACTTCCCTACTTGAAATATTCTACCTCTTGACTTACTTGAAACTGCACCCTCCTGGGCTCCAGCCAACTAGCTCAGTGGACAAAGCATTGACCTGGTATGCAGACATCTCAGGCTTAATAACCAGTTAGGACACACATAAGAAGTGACCATCTGCTTTTCTTCCCCTCCTTCTCCCTCTTCCCTTCTCACAGTCAGTGGCTCAATGGGTTCAAGCATCATTCCCGGATGCTAAGGATAGCTCAGTTGGTCCAAGCGTCAGCCTCAGGCACTGAGAAATAGCTCGGCTGATTAGAGCATCGGCCCCAGACATGGTTTGCCAAGTGGATCATGGTCAGGGCACATGCAGGAGTCTGTCTTTCTATATTCCCTCCGCTCACTTAAAAAAAAAAAAAAAGGAACACTGCACCCTCCTGGAGTCCCTCCTCCTATCTAATTGTTTCTCTATATCCTTTGGTTGTCTTCTTTCTAACCCCTAATTATGAATCCTAAAAAAGAAAAAAAAAAATCTATCCTTATTCCTTTTCAAATATACTTTAAATATCTCATTTATTCTTATATTGCCAGCCAGACCTCCTGCGCAAAATATTCCCAAAACTTTCCAAGTCTTAGAGCAGGGGTGCTCAATACGTCGATCACGATCTACTGGTCGATCGCGAAGGAAGTGTGGGTAGATCGCATGACATTAAAAGACATTTGTCTTTTGATTGGCATACAGGGTAGCCAATCTAACGTCTGAACTTTTGACACCCTATGCATGCACGTTAAACCGCGCTAACTTGTTCAGTTACATTGCTGTGTAGTTAGCCTTCAATTTATTTAAACTAAATACAACAAAGGGTATAAAAATGAGTGCCGTAGCTGGTCCGAGTAAGAAGCCTAAAACCTACCACTTTCATACAGAATGGGAAGGGATTTTTTTCACTATGTCATATTCTAAGTGTGTTTGCCTCATCTGCCTGTATTCCAAAGAAGGGAAATGTGGAGCGGCTTTTTCGGACTGTTCATAAAAACTATGACATTGACTTTCCTCCGAAAAGAGAGCTGAGAAGGAGAAAGGTAAAAGAAGAATACACAATATTAAATAGTAATAATAGTAACTTAAATAATAATATAGAAGAAATAAATTTATGTTTTGCATTTTTATTGTAGGTAGATCATTTTGACTTAGTCATCTTATAAGTAACTCGCAAGCTGAAAAACTGTGGGCAACCCTGTCTTAGATCTTCCAACTTCAGTCCATGTTTGCAATTGACTGCTGAACTTCCTCAGAGAGATGGCTTATCTGCCCCTTAAAACTCAGCTCGGTTGGTTAGAACATTTTTCTGAAGCATAGATGTTGCCGGTTCAATTCTCGGTCAGGGCACATACAGGAACAGATTAGTGTTCCTGTCTTTCTCTCCCTCTCGACCTTCCTCTGTCTCTAAAATCAATAAAATTAACATTTAAAAAAAAACTCATCACGTCAAAACTAGTTCTCTTCCAGTTTCCCCAAATAGTATCACTAGGTTGTCTAGGTTTACAGCCTTTGAGCAAGTGAGTTTTCTTTTAACTAAACAGATTATGATTACTGTATGGTTAAACTGACATTTAATAGGGTCTGAAAGAGGCAAGACCACTCTACTAATCTCTCTCTGAATGTTGAGATTCTTTATTGTATCATCATTGTGTCAATCAGCACATCAGCTGTGGTGAGAAGACAAGTCCCTCAAGCTGAAAGCCAGAGCTAGGTAAGAAGGCTTTCACTGAGCTGTGGGGTTGGAATTCATTTTCCTGTCTTGACCAAGGACCTTTCCCAAGTAGTTGGTGGTTTGGGGGAAGATGATCCCTGTTACATGAAACAAGTCAAATGTTACAAGAATCTGAAGCCAGGTAATAAGGTCTTCTGTACTGCAGGTTGGACTAGAGAGTCGGGATGGTAAAGCAGAGCCAGCAAACATGGGTCTGAATCTTGACTCTGCCTCTGCTAGCTATATAACGTTAGACATGGCACCTAACTTTTCTGAACTTTTGTTTCATTGCCTGTAAAGTGGAAAGAAATAATACCTAAATATTATGATAGGGTGATGAGAATTAAACTCAATCATGAATGTAAAGTACCCGGCACCAAGTCTGGGACGAAATAGATACTCAAATGAATGTGAAGTCTTGTTGTCATTGTAAGTCTAACAATTTCCTCTGATAATTTCTGGAGTTTCCTCAACAAAACAAATTAAAACAATTTCCTCCAATATTGGATGGGCTGTCACTGAAGGGCAGCACTCCACATTGTTGGAACTGATAGGTCCAGTGCTTGAACTTCCTTTTGTAAGAAAGTTCATTTCTCTAAGCAATAAACTCTGAGCAAGCTGTTGTATCTGGAGCAGCTAATTGGTCAAAGCTCTCAGATAATAGTTATGCACAGTTCCAGGGTCATCAGTCGAGGACATGAGTTTCAGCACTAAAGATAAGGCAAGAACTTGCTCAAGCAGACAGGTGTCAGATAGCAGAAAAAGACAGGCAGATAAAGGCAGAAGAAGGCATTCAGGAAGTCTAAGAGGGCGATCTCAGTATGTAGCTTGAGGGGTTAACACAGCTGATAATTCTGTGCCTGTATTCTTCTACAAACAAGCCTTGACAAAAGAATAGTCCAAAAAGGAGGGTTCAAAAAAAGAGCTGAAAATTTGGGGAGTTCAGAACACAGACCCTTGGCTTCGCTCTTGGTGCTGATGTTCCTTGAGAGTGGACAGGGGTCCAAGTCCCACCAATCCTGACAGAACATTTTCTATCTGGATACCTAACAACCATTAGGGAACCAAAGAAGAACAGAAGACCCTGGGAGACTAACTTGAAGTGACTCTATTGTCTATAAGCCATGGTTCTGATATTCATATTCATGGGCTCCCTGAGCCGGCACAGACTAAAAAGAGGACAATTATGGCAATGGCAGTTCTACAGACAATTTGTGAGCTTTGTGAGGAGTACAGAGAAACTAGACACTCAATATTACCTGATAGAATATAGAGATTCTCCTTCTTTTATTTTTATTTACTCATTTTAGAGAGGAGAGAGAAAGAGAGACAGAGAGAGGGAAACAGAAAGAGAGAGAATGGGGGAGAGCAGGAAGCATCCACTCCCATATATGCCTTGACCAGGCAAGCCAGAGATTTCAAACCTAAGACCTCAGAGTTCCAGGTTGATGCTTTACCCAATGCACCATCACAGGTCAGACCATATATGGGGATTCTCAATACCACTCTGACCTGGGAAATCTTCCCAACACAACAGGATGAGGCAGCTATCCATACCCAGTAGAGAGTCTATCATCTGCATCATGAAAAGGATACAGCATAAACCCAACTAAGCCCAAGGGCAGCTCAGAGAAACTGACTGTATAGAGAGCATATAAATTGTAGCATTTTAAGCCAGAGATATGAGGATGGTCTTTAACAAAGAGAGGTTTGGAGGCACACACTGACTAGATCTAGGTGGCAAGGATTACTGAAGATTGCAGAAGGGTCAAGTCAAGATCTACAATTAAAGGTCAGTGTCAGGAAAGGGAGTCATTGCACTCCCTTCTATTGCTCTATTAATCAGGAAGAGAAGCCTCTGGATGCAAAGGATATGTGAGCCTTTCACCTCACCCCAAGGCCTTGTCACAAATATGTGCTACCAGAGGACCAATGACTGACTACTGGATAACTGATGGGAAAAGATGAGGGCTCAAAAACATTAAGACCCTTCCTGAGATGTCACCAGTCCCAGGGACTTTTGATGCCATGACTAGCCCATATGTGGGGTTAGGGGTATAATGTCCCAAGCCTGCCTGGGTATATGCGTGGAAAGGCCAGGGCTTCAGCATCAATGATCAAGACCTAGAAGAAAACATGGCTTACAAAGTGGCCACCTTGAAGGCAAGATCCAGTGTATGGTACCAGCAGGTGCCACATTAGTGGGCAGTGATCTCAGAAGCTCACAAGAACAAAGGGTCACAGCCCACATAGAATGCAGTTGGCAGTGAAAGAAAATGGTGAGAGTTACGTGCCATAGAGGAAGAAATAGGCATGGACTGTGCTGATTAAAAATGAATGTAGAAAAAAAAAAGAAGAGAGAAAGAAAAAAAGAAATGGACTTAGCATGCATAGGAAAAGGGCAGCATGAGTTACTAGTCTCTGAAGTCTTCCTTGGATTTCTCCTCTCCCCAGCCTAGCTAGAACCCCTAACTTCCTTCACCATCCCACTACAGATCTCTTTACACTTTGTATAACTTACCTTCTCCAGACAACCACCCTCCCCACCCTCCTCCAGTGGCAGACAAAGGCTCCACCCTATAAGGACATCCCTCATCCCCAATGCTTATCATGCACAAGGGTTGCCTTAAACATGCCCCCCATCATGGTCACTCATAGAAGACCCTTCCCAGCCTCCCAGCCCTGTCACTCACAATAACCCCGCACTTCGGATCAAAAGCGAAGGTGCCACAAGTGAGGAGGTGAGAGGCATTGGCAATGGCGAGAATCTGGACAAAATTGTGACATTCGTCCTGGGGGTCAGAGATGATTAGAGAGAATCAGAAGCAGCAGGCACAAAGAAAGGTAGGGTAGTGTCAGGCCAGTTAGTTGCAGCTCTAGGGTCAGAAATGATGGGTGATGACATGGTGTTAGTATCCCTGCCTGGGCCCATTAGGATGGCAGCACTGCAGGGGACTGACACAGAGTCAGGGCCAGGCCAAGGTCTCAATTGACACTCAGGACAGGGCCCAGATTAACACCTACCTCTTTCTTGCCTTTCTTCCTACAGTTCTGTCTGTGAGCCTCGGGCACCATCCAGTCAATCTGAGAAAGGAGGAATGAACATTTCCCCCAGACTCTCCCCCAATCCTACCAAGTCAGAGTAGGTAACAGTTCCACAACCTTCATCAGTGTGGGAACTTCAGAGACATTCCCCAACCCCAGAGCACTGATTTTAAACTGCAGGTCTCCACCTATTAATGAGTAATAAAATCAATAATGAAATCATGACCACCATTATTTTTAACAACATATATCAGAATGTATCACTTATACAAGAGTAGATATTGGTTCAAGAAAGTTTTCTGTCAGTACACACTTTGTCAAAATGTAGCGTATATTTCTTACTAAGGGGTACTCAAAAAAGTTTGAAACCTACTGTCTTAGAGTACTGTGATTCTAATGATTCCTCTGCCCACTGTCACTTAAAACCGGGTCACTGTGGCCTTCTCCCATCAGCATGAACTTCCCTCATAGCCCCCCTCCAGGGACCATGAGGCCCAATCACCCTAAGCTGAGAGAATGTAGTTGATGACCTCCCCTTATTCGTTTTCACCAACAGTACCCCCCTCCTACCACAACAACCCCTTACACCCCATAAAACCCTGGATCTAATCATATGCTCTGTGGTTCTCCCCACTTTCATTTCTCACCTTTCGGGGTCTCTGCACTGGGAAGGGCAGAGATAAAGCGAAGATGGCATCCCGGGCACCGACATAAAGGGTATGGGAAGCAGGATCCACAAGGAGAACAGAGTAATTGTATGTCTCAGGGACAGTGAACCGGGTGAGATAGGAGTCAGCCTCTGGCAGAAAGAGTGGGTGAGAGGGAAAAGTGGTATCAGCCATTGCTTCATAAGGGTTAGGTCCACAAGGGCAAAGCCAAAGAGGCCAATTTTTGTTTTCTTCCAAATACCATTCATTTAGTAACCATCAGGGGAGAAAAAACAGAGCCTGACAGGCCATCTAACTTTTCCAAAGATAGACAACTGATGAGGCCAGAATATTTAGCACACAATTCAGTCAAGTATGCTTTTACTATATAAAAATAGAACACTTTATTAAAAACAGTATAAATATTAATTCTGTAATTTCTATTCATAGCAACATGACACACAATTTGAAAATACCTACAGAAGGTACAAATACTTTCCTCTGTAAATTTCCCTTTTTTCAAAAAATCACAACTAGCCTGACCTGTGGTGGCGCAGTGGATAAAGCGTCGACCTGGGAACACTGAGGTCGCCAGTTCAAAACCCTGCACTGGTCTGGTCAAGGCACATATGGGAGTTGATGCTTCTAGCTCCTCCCCCCTTTCTCTCTCTCTCTCTCTCTCTCTCTCATTCTGTGTCTCCTCTCTAAAATAAATAAATAAAAAGAAATTTTAAAAAAAAATCACAACTAATAATAATTTATTTTTACTTAGAAAGGAAATGCTTTACTCTTTTCATTAATACAGTAGGAGACTATCTCCTCTCTCTCCCACAACCTTTGATTCCCTCCCACCCCCTTTCTACCCAAAGAGTTAGAGAATGTAGTGGGCAAGAGAGTATATGGTTTGGAAGTGGATCAGCCGACGTTAATTCTGGTCCTTTCACTTAACAGCTGTATGATCATAAGTTACTTGCCCTCTCTGAGCACATTTTCCTCACCTGTAAATACCACCATTCAGGGTTGTTGAGAGAATTAAATGAGATATAACACATGGAAAAATCTGACACATACTACATGTTTCACAAATTGGTCCTTTCTTCCTTCCTTAAGTATGAGTTCTGTTTTGGCCACAACTAAACCTCACATCAGCATTCAAAACTCTTTATTTATTTAAAGATTATAACAAATAAGTTAGCATAATTGACCTCCTTAGCCAACCGTCTGGTTCTGAGGATGCTATCCAGCATCAATACAGCTCTGTTCTACCTGCTTCCTCTGCTCAGCTGCCCTTAAGACTGACAGAGTGGACTGCAGCCATTCGTTCCCAGATTTGCTGATGTATGGTGCCCCACCCATCTTCCCACATCCTTCTGTGCTGTACCTCTGGTGCTTAGAATTGCCCTGGGTCCCCCCACCTCCCTTTGTATCCCCAGCTCTGTTTCACCTTGCCATCTAGACCTCTCTGGATTCCTAGACATCAACCCAGCCTGGCAACATCAACTGTACCTGACTACAACATTGTCTTCTGGATTCAAAACATCCCTATATGTCACCGGTCTGAAGTTGAGACTAAATTACTATCACCTGGTTGTGAGTTTTTGACAACAGGTGGGCCTCTTGGCTTCACTGGTTCAGTCTGCCCAAAGTGCTAACACCCAATGCCCACTGAGAAGAAAAGTAGAGCCATGGCCACACGCATGCGCACCTCAGCAGAGAGCCTTTAAAGTGTGAATCACTCTTTGTGTCATCCCCCGGCTTCTTCCACATCTTTTGAAAGGAGTATATCTCCCTCCTCCTTTTTTCTTTCTGATGACTTTCAAAATCACTTAAACAGACTTTTACTCAATTCATTGAATGGTTTCCCAACATTCAATATAGGGAATGGGTAGAGAGAGCTGGGAACGTTAGGAAGTTAAGAGTTATGATGGATCGGAAAACGGAAGAATGGGAGCTGGTGTCAGAAATGTGAAATAACTGGTAAGTGAATGAGGGAAGAATAGGGTTGCAAGCAAGGCAAAAGGGGGGGGGATAGAACTTCTGGTGTAGGAATGAATTTGAGAAGTGGGCGGATGAAAATGCTGAGCTGGTAATCAGATGTATGGTGGTTGAAGGAGAGTAAAGATTTCTGGGTTTGGAAGCAGGATGGGTGTCAAACTGGCGTGACCGGTGCATGTCAGGTAAAAGGGTAATAAGGGAGAGCGAACTTCGAAATGGACGGCGTCGGGGAACTCTCATCCCATCCCTGGACCTCTCGTCTACACCACAAGGGGCTTAACTCTCTCGCGGTACTGCGAATGAGGGAGTTTCTTGGGAGCCGAGGGGCGCTGCCCCCGCGCGGGATGCGGTGGAGCAGCACCGCGTGGGCGTCCCGCCTGAATTCTGGCGGGGGTGGGCAGCGTGGGACGCGGTGCGCTAGTCTGAGGGGCCCGTGGGGTGGCTGCCCGGTCCGGAGGGCAGGTGGGTGTGGGCACCTGCGGGCGGGGCCTGGGCGCGGCGCGAAGGTCTGAGGGAGAGGGCGCCCGCGCCTTACCGGAGATGGGAAGCGAGGTCCTGGGCACCGAGCGGGGGACGCGGGCAAACACCGAGCCGTTTAGCACCGCCAACAGCAACAGCGGGATATGCGAGCCGATAAGCGGCCCACAGCCCGGGCGGGGCCGAGCCGCAGAGGCCGGCATCTTTGGCTCCGCCTGGCCGCTGGGTGGGGCACACCCTAGCGCTTCTGCTCCCGGCCGCGGCGCCGCGGGCCTCGGTCCTACTCGTTTCTCCTCGGCCAGGCTCGGCCTGCGGCGGGCAAAGGAAATGCAACCCGGCTCCGCCCCTTCAAGAGGGGACCAATGGTCGTGCTGACTTTCTCCTCTACCCAATCGGAGTTGAGTGGAACACAGGGATAAGAGATGAGATGTCCAACCTAGGTAGAGGCGGAGCTAGATCCAGGTGTAAGTGGGAGTTCTTCCTCCAAATTGAGTCGGACTTGTCACAACAGCACCGCGAGTAAACTTCACAAAGTCATACGTATATTAACTTTAATTCAGGAACTAAACCCGGATACTTTATATTGTATTGCATTTTATCCTATTTAATTTTTTTTAAATGCTGGTTGCAGCCCACTAAATTGATTTTGCTACCTGTTAATGGATTGAGATTCCTCCCCACTTTGGGAAGAAAACCACTGTCCTAGGCAGTCTCATTTTTACCAATTTAATTAATTTCTCTTTCTAAATCTACATCTCCAGACCATTTTTCGCTCTTCAGGTTCTAATACAGACATTCAATTGTCTATTGAACATCTCCTCTGTGTCCCACAGGCACCTTCATTTCAACATGTCCAACTGAACCGTCATCCTCGCCCCTACTCCAGCCTGAGTAAGTGGGTACATGGTAGAACCAACATCTTTTACCCCTGTATCTTTACAGCTGTCCAAGCCAGAAACTTTACATTCATTTATTCAATAAATATTCATTAAATGCCTACTATGTTCAAGGCTTCATCTTTCTTGAATCCTCCTATTCAATCCAGTCGATTACCAAGACCTGTTAATTTTAACTCCTAAATATTTCCACATCTCTCCATCCCCCTACCAATACCCTAATTCAAGCTACCATCATCTCTTGCCTGAGCTACTTCCTACTTCAGTCTTGTCTCCAACCCCAGCAACCACCACCTCAACTCCAGCCCCCAATCCATTCCCCTTAAAGCAGATAAAATATTCTCTACTTACACTAATCAAATCATATGGCTCTGTGTAAAACACTTCAGTCCAGTTCTCACCCCACTGTTGCTAGAGGATGAAATCCAAATACCTTGACACAGTCCATAATACTTTTCATGTTTTTGGCCCTCTGCCTACCTCTTCCACATACAGTACTAATCTTCTGGACTGGTTGAGTTTGTTCATTCCCCCAGAATTCCCTCTTTGTGGAATGTTCTCCTTTACCTTTGCTTGGCTAATTTCTATTCACTTTACTGACTCAACTCAGAATGGTAATCCCTTTCTTCAGGAAGCATGCCCCAATTCTCCAAGTCTATGCTTTCCTATATGCTCCCATAACCTTGCATTTCCTCTGTTGTAACACATGTATACCACATTGCTATAGCCTAAGTACTTGTCTACCCTCCATAGACTTTAAGCCCCAAGAGAGCAGAGATAATTGTATTCTCAGAGCCTAGCAGAGCCTAGCACATAGTAGGCAGTCAATAAATAATTAGTGAATGTTTGTTTAACACCTTTATTAGTGCCTATTACATTGTCTGGAATTATTTGGTCAAATATTCATGTGTTAGTCAGACTCCAAGAAGCAGACACCTGGACTAGATTAAACCTACAAGGATTTTATTAGGAGAATCACCCATAAGAGAAAATGGGGGAAAAAACAGGAGAGGCTACAGAAGCAGTCAAATGTGAGGACAGTCTGGCTCTGAGTGAAGAAAAGAGAAAAGGAAGCATCCTAGACTGTGAGAATTCAGCAAAGCTATTTAGGAATCACTGAGCCAAAATTGTCCATTAGAGGAGTCCTGTGTCTTCCAGTATCAAGCCTAACATAGTATTCCCCACCACACTTAGTCATTGGCTGGGAGCAGCCTGTGGAAAGTGGGTCTCCATGCATAGACAACAGTGGATTCTAAGGCAGCAGCTGATGCCCTTGGTCAATTAACCTCCCTGTAATTGAAAGTATGCAAGGCACTTTATCAGCAACCTCAGTTTGTCACACTCAAAGTTTAGTGGGGCCTTCAGGAAATCCCGTCATAGTCCTCCAAGTCTGGCACAGTCCTTAGCACATTTTTCAATCAATGACACTCCAGGTAGATAAAATAATATATAGAGAGTACAGAGAGAAATTTATGTAGGTGGGAGCAATACATGTTCTGGTTTGAAGCTGAATAAAGACATTGTTGGAGTTGAGTCTCATAAGGTAGGTGGGGTCAGTTATAATGGATCTTGAAACCAAAAATGAAACACAAACAGTTTTTAAGCCAAAGAATGGCATGACCAAATAATTCTAACATCAGTGTAAAGGATAATCTGATGATTAGAGACAGGAATTTGGACTATGTGAAAAAGAGCTTGTTGAGAAGCTACCCTTTAGATCAAAACAGAGGAAGTCTTTTGGACATCTGATTTCCTACACTTGGGTCATATTGGTTAAATGTTTCTGGTTTTACTCAGAGGAGCAGTTGAGAGGAGCAAAAGTTAGTTAGTGGAACTAAAACATAGGCAGGTGACTCTTTTCCTATTGGTTCTACCCTGTCCTGAACTAGTCCTTGGTAAATTGACTTCCCTTCCCCCAACCTGCATCTCAGGCAATGAACTGAGAGGATAAGGAGGAAACAATAATAAAGAAGGAAACAGGAGACAGTGCTTGTCCATTTCTGATATGGTATTAGCATTATCTTTTCTATCCTGTGTGTAGGTTAATACAGAGAAAAAATCCCATTTAACCAGATAGAGTTGAAGACCCAGAGTGACCCACTGATAAGGACCAGGACACTCCTATCCCAACTGGATTTGTCAAAGGGACTATAGGAATCAACAGCAAGTAAATGAAAATGAGTATGAGAGAGGGGCAGACCCTAATAGAATTGTGAAGGTTTGAAAAGACTTCAAAGAGCTTCCTGAGGGAAGACTACACTCTAACTTCCTTAAGGGCAGGGACCCTTGTGTGTCCACTGTACCCCAGTCCTAGCACAGTGACTGGCACATAGTGTGCCCTCAACAAATATTTATTTAATAGAAGAGTGACTGACTCAAATGAATGAATGATCTCAGATAAGGTGACCAGATTTTAAAATTGGTAAAGCGGGACACCATTGACGGGGAATGGGTGGGGGAGTGTCTTCATTAAAAATTTGGTCTATATGGAGCAAAACAATTTTTCATAGATAGTATTGTAATATATTTTTTTACATTTTAACATAAGTACAATTTACAAATATAATACATTAAAAATTATGTAAAGTATTATTTTATTCTTTGGCATATTTCTCATTTGAGTGAATTTTTTTAGTAAATTGCTGTCGTTGTTTAAAAGGTCATGAAATTTTTTACAAGAATTTGTTAAATTATATTTCACACATAAAATGGCTTTCAAAGTCTCAACACTTAATTGTGATTTTTCTGATGTCCACACTTTATTTACCGTAGAAAAAAAACGCAGTCAGTCGCAGCATTAGTTCCTGGTAAAGACAGCGCGTATTCCCTAATTTTTAATGCATTATTGTATGGGTTTGTTTCAAAATGATGAAATAGTTCTAACCATTTGTTCTCTATTGTGATTTTTGCTGATGCCCAAAATTTAACCTTTTCTTTATCAATCTATTTTTTTAATAAGGATACCTCATTAAAAAGATCATTTTCAGAAATATTACTATATGGGAAATTTTGAGTGAGTCAGAGGGATCGGGTTATACCGATGCCGGAGCTGCACAAGTGCTCCCCGCATCCAGCCCAGCCGCCCGCTGGAGACCAAGCGGCTTGCGCCTCATGGAGCCTGGAGCCGCACACCGGTGTCCAGGTCACCGGCCTATGAGTAGTTAGGGGACTTGAGAGCCCTGCCTCAGCAGGTATGTCCCGCCTGAAGTTCTTTGTTTCTAGGCAAGTGGGGCAGCCAGCTCTTGTGGCAGTGCCGCGCTTCCAGGCTGAGGCGGGGGTCTCCCCGCGGAAAACTGTATATTCCCTTCCCATTCTCCCTCTGTTTCCTAGCTTTTCGTGCATTCTTTCCAAAAATCGGAACTTTTTTGAAGCGCCTCAGAATGCGGGACAAATTGTTAAAAATCGGGACTGTCCTGCCAAAAGCGGGACATCTGGTCACCTTAACTAAGAAGAGAAAGGTTAAAGCTAAGAATGCAATGGGGGGGGGGTGGCACTGGTATGCTTTTTATGGGGGTTGCTGACAAGGAAGTATCAAGTTTAGCATAATATTCTCCATAGAGATCCAAAACTCCACCAAGGATCAAAGAAGGGCTATGCCCAGCGCGTGGAGATCGAGTCCTGTGGTGCCACCTGCGGTAGACCTGGAGGTGGCTTCCTCGATGAGCAGCCCCGCCCAGCCGCTGCAGGCCTGAGTGGGGTGCCACCTGCTGCGCAGGCGCGCGCAGGGAGGCAAAAGGCCAGGTAATCGGGTCTTTGCTTTCCCACACAAAGGCTGCCACAGGCGCTTCTCCACACCTCAACGCAAGAGAAGATCCAACAAGGGCCTCAGGGAGGAACAGGTGGGGAACAGAAGTCACCTACACGGCTAGGCTTCCGCCAGCTCACGCCCAGCCCCGCCCCAGGCAGGTGCTGGCAGCTCTGGCCCTGGAGGACCGACGCCCAGAGGCGGAAGTCCACCGTGGGTCCAGGCGGCCTGGCACGTTTCTGAGGAGAAGACAGGCAGAGGCCTTGTCTCCCGGGAGGCCTCTCCCGAGCCTGGGGACGGGACCACGCATGCATCCGTCAGGCACGGTGAGAACCGTGCCTACAACCCGCGACACTTTGAGAGGCCCACAAAAAGTGTTCTAACTTTATTTAAACGTAGAAGAAAATAATGAAAGAATCAAAGAAAATGTTTTCATTTTTTACTTATGTCAGAGAAAAAGTGAAGTTTTTAGGGCCCACGAAAAACTATTAAAAAAATTTTTAATGAGGCCCACGGAGACAGAAGTGCTCAGGCTTCCCGAAATTTTTCAGTCAGCGCTCCCATGGAGAGCCATTGAATTATGTGTCACACATAAATTGTTCTAAAGACTGGGAAAGCATGGTCTAGAAGATTTAATGGGGGCCTATAAAGGTGCCATAACCTATTAAGACCTAAAAAATGAGAGGGTTAATGAGGGGAGTGCTCAGAAATTTTAAACGACAGTAGGAACCGCAGTAAGAGGCCTACATCTGTAGACTTGAAAGGCGCCCCAGGGACAGGGTAGGGTGCGAGGGGGATGGGCAGGGATTGGCATGGCATATGGATGGAGAGTTGAAAAGGAGACACATACAGGATTTTGGATTTTGTCCCAAATATAATTGGAAACCGTTGAAGGGTTTTCAGTAAGGGAGTCATTTGATGGCTTTTGGTGGATCAAGGCCCAGTTCCACGTTGAACCAATTTACAGGGGGAACCAGTAAGTGGATGTTCTTGACAAAGCTGGAGAGTATAGTATAGCGTCAGAAATAGCCAGACGCTGTTTAGCACTATGCCCAGATGCAACAGATGCATTAATTGATCATGTTTGAGGATATAGGGAAGAGAGCTGCCTCTTACCTCATTTAAAGTACAGTCTTGGAATTGCACAGAGTGTGGGATCTAAAAATGGCTGTGCAAGCTGAAACCGTTCAAAGTGATCTTAATAATCAATGAGAAAAATTACATTTCTTCCAGGACCTCTCAAAATTGTTGTCCAATGTTAAAAGTCCTCATATTGTCAGTGATAAATGTACAGGGAAATGAAAAATAATAAAACTAGTATCTTTTTAGCACACTATAATTTAAAACTTTAGAAACATTAACAATTAAAGTGTTTTACTTCGTTGTAAAAATTATCAATAGTAGTTTGAATAGTGCTTGTGCTTGTCTTCTCCTCAAGGCATAACTATAATAGAGCAATTATCTTTTCTGTGCCTTAGCAAATTGCTATACTCCTAAGTTTGAATTGCTTCCAACATTTTATCCTTTCTGTCTCTAACACAAAGTATTTTTGCCAATGGCACTTTGCCTAGGACATTTTTTTGTCATAACCACTTTTTTTTGTTGATGAGTTCACCTTCACTAAGTTCCTCTGGCTGTTTAGTCTATCAAATGACATCATTGAAATATTTTATTTCTTAAAACCTGAACATAGTTTGATAATTATAAAGTTAGCCCCATATAACTACAATAAAGGTCAAGAAAGAAAATATTACCAACATCCCATAACCTCCCCGTTTTGTTCTTTATAATACCTTTCTGCCTTTCTAGAGAAAATCACAATCTTAATTTTTGTGATAATCATTTCCTTGCTTTTTAGAAATAGTTTTACTATTACATACATATCTCTAAACACTATTGTTATTTTGCTTATTTTTAAAAATCTATATAGATGGGATTATACTATATGCATTCTTTGTATCTTGCTTCTGTTATTCAATATTGTTTCTTAGAGTCATCCATGTTGTTGCATGTAACTCTAGTTCACTCACTTTTATTGCTGTATGTATATACTATCATTTATCCATTCTAATGTTGATTAGCGTATGTGTTGTTTGCAGTTTGGGATGATTGTGAACAAAACTGTTACAGTCTTTTTGCTACTATGATATGACTTTGTTCATGTACTTTATGCATGTCATTATTCACAGATTATATGATTGTGAACAAAATATATCCAAAAGGATCTACAGATAAATGGTTATAACTACTAAGAGAATGCAGCAAAGTTGTTAAATACAAAATCAATTTACAGAAATCAATTATATTTCTATGCATTAGCAACAAACTAAAAACAAAATTAAAAAATATGTCATGTAATTAGCATTAAAAAAGGATAATCTCTAAGAATAAAATTTAATAAAATGTGAGCAGACCTTTTGAAGGAAATGGTAAAGCTAAATTTTTTATATATTCTATATGCACAATCATATCACCTGCAAACGAGTTTTATTTCTTCCACAATTCCTTTTATATATCCTTATTTTCAATTTGGTTATATTTTGTTTAATATTTTTACATCTAAATTCATGGATGAGATTATCCTATAATTTTCCCAATAGTACTCTGATTTTGATATCAAAAGTTATGCTAACCTAGAAATATTAACTGAGTGATGTTCCCACTCCTATCTCTGAAAGAAATTGACATTGAAATTCTTTGTCTTTGAGAATACAATGGAACTCATCATTGGCATTATCATTGGACCCTGTCATTTACTTTGTGGGAAGATATTTGACTACTAGTTAAGTTTCTTTAATGGTTATAGAGTATTTGGGGATTTCTTTTATTTAGTATTAATTAGATATATTTTTCTAGGAATTTAGTCAATAAAGTTGAAGGTCAAGTCATGAAGGATCTTGAACAGATCTTAAAGGGGAAAATGTGATCATATATTAATTTTTTTTATATATTAATTTTTAAGAAATACTATGGGTCCTGGCCTTTGGTTTAGTGGATAGAGTGTTGGCCTGGCATCCAGACATCCTGAGTTCAATCCCCAGTCAGTACACACATGAGAAGCAACCATCTGCTTCTCTTCCCCACCCTCTCCCCCTTCTCCTCCCACATTCAGTGGCTCGATTGGTTTAAGCATTGGCCCCAGGTGCTGAGGACAGCTTGGTTAGTCTGAGCATCAGCCTCAGTAGCTGAGGATAGCTCGGTTGATTCCTAGACGAGGGTTGCCAGGTGGATCTCAGTTGGGGCGCATGCAGGAGTCTGTCTCTCTATCTCCCCGCCTCCCACTTAAAAAATACACACACACACACACACACACACACACACACACACACATATATATATAGTTCTATATATATATAGAATTACTATGTTACCCCCCCAAAAAAAAATATGCTAGGCACTGATAAACTTGGGAAAGAGGCTCTCTGCCCTTGGGAAATTCACAATGTAGTGGGAAAGGAAGTCATAGAAACAAATTACGATACAGCACAATAAATGCTAATAAAGAAATGAAGTTTATAAAGGGAAGTTTATGAGGGGACTGAAGTTAAACTTTTGTGTAACTTTTTCATTAGTTCTGCCCAGCATATCTAAGCATTCTCAGCCTCACATTACAGGCAAATATCTAGATCACTTGGGAGCTATTATTATGGATAAGCCTTCCAAAACATTCATGATTTTAAGGTGTATAAAGCAGTGGTTTTTACTATATTCACAAGTATGGTCATCCATTACACTCTATAATTCCAGAATGTTTTTATCTCCCTAAAAGAAGAACTTTATCCATTAGCAGTCTGTCTCCATTTCCCTCTTCCCTCAACGTCTTGCAACCATTAATTTACTTTCTGTCTCTAAGGATTTGCCTGTTCTAGACATTGAACGTAAATGGACTCATACACTTAAAATATAAAATGATGGGATAGCCTGCCTAGAGAAGCTTGAATTACCCAGTGGCTCCTTTCTGTTCTTCCTGTTTCAACAGAGGATAAAATTCAGTTTTACAAAAGCCAGTGATTTTTCTTTCCCCCTATAGGTGCAGAGAATACCCAAGTGGTGGCTGTAGTCCACCTTTGGTCTGACTGCCATGTATCATGGGCGAACTACTGGTAAAGGGCCCTCCAATCCCACACAGATTTACCAACAACCTCCACGGCTTCTCATTGTGCATATCTCTCTACCATGCTGGGCTGACATCTGCTCCAACCTTTGTGAGGCTCTGCAGAACTTTTTCTCTCTAGCCTGCAGCTTAATGGGCCCCAGCCGCATGTCCCTCTTCAGCTTATACATGGTACAAAATCAGCATGAGTGCCTCCTCCCATTTGTGGTGAGTATATCTATATTTGCTCATGTTATCCTGAAAGCTCCAGAAACCTCATATCAGAGTTATTATTACTTACAGCAATAACTGTGCTCTTTCCCATACCCAATGCCTCACAAGCAACACAATGAGAGCCAGATGTCATCCTATACATAGGGAATTTTGTATGCAAAAGAGAAACCCCGAAATTATTAATATGGGAGTTTTCCTGCTCCACTGATGAGAGAAATCTTGGCATTTACAGACCTCTGGAATATAAGCAACTGGCTTCTTTTACACATACCCCTTTGAAATGCAAACACAGGGAAATAAGTCTCTTAACTTTCTTCAGAGGTCTTTGGCTATTCAGGTGAATAGCCAAAACTTGTCCTTTAACCCAGGTTCCAGTTTTCTTTGCTCAGAGAGCCCTACCTATGTGCAAAAACATGAAAATGTGTTCTCTTAGAGTTCATACAGGACTCAAGTGAAACCTAGGTTTCAGAAGGCATAAGCTGGGCCAGGGGCAGTGCTTTTTTACAAAGCTCCCTCACACATAGACAACTATCTCTCCTTCTCCTCAAACAAATTCAAATCATCACTTTCTCGCCTATACAAAGTTCAGAATCCCATGGCTCAGAAAGACTTCAGAAATTCTAGTTTATTCCCTTCCTGAGACAGCTTGCTGCTGAGATCATCAGAGAAGTCCTGGATATCCAGGACTTTTATCTCTACCTGGTGGAAACAAGAGCTCCTATTTCTAGTGTCCATGGAATTCATGTGGAAGCTTGTACTCCCACCCTCTTACCCAACATTAAAAAGTTATCTCTGTCCCTGTGCTAGTGTCAGAGAAGGCAGAGTGAAGGCTATGTGGGGAGCAGCAGTGAGGTACATTTTTACTTACAAGGCAGGGTGGTATTAATGAAGGCCTAATGGAAAGGAAAGACTTTTATGCCCACCTGATGATAATGAAGCTTTCCCATCCCCAGAGTGACAATGGGGGCCATATGAAGAGACTAAACTTTCACCCCACCCTAGAACTAACAAGGCACCCTTTATTCTGGGTTGTAATCAGAGGCCAAATACAGTCATACCCCACCTGGTGATAATTATCTGGAAACCTCACTTCACATTTGGCACAGAAGAGGCCTGCTAAAGTAGAAGATTTAACAAGATCCAGGGTCTTATAACACTTCAAATGTCTGAAATACAATAAAAAAAAGAATCACTCATTATTATCAAGAACCAGGAAAGTCTCAACTTGAATGAGAAGACAGTAGACATCAATATACTGAAATGACACAGATGTTGGAATTATCTAAGAAATATTTTTAAAGCAGCTACTATAAAAATGTTTTAATAAGCAGTTATGAACATGTTTGGAACAAATAGAAAAATAGCACATCTCACCAAAATAAAAGAAGTACAGAGGGGAACCACAAAGAAATTTTAGAACTAAATAATTACAATAACCAAAATTTGAAAAACCACATTCTTCAATGGATGGGCTCAACAAAAGAATGGAGAGGTCAGAGGAAAGAGTCAATGAATCTGAAAACAGAATTGAAATCACCCAATCTGAGCAACAGAGAGAAAATAGACTTTAAAAAAATGAACAAAACCACAGAGACCTGTGAGACTATAACAGAAGATCTAACATTCATGTCATCAGAATACAAGAGAAAAGGGGAAGGAGGGTAGGACTGAAAAAAAATATTCAAAGAAATAATCATCAAAAATTTTCCAAATTTGGCAAAAGTTGTAAACCTAAATATTCAAGAGGCTGGTGAGTTTCAAACAGTATAAATACAAAGAAATACTTTCTAAGACATAACATAATTAAACTTTTAAAGACTAAAGACAAACTCTTGAAAGCAGAACACTGGCACCTTACCTATAAAGGGGGAAAGAAACAAGTAACAATAGATTTTTTTCATCAGAAATATTGGAGGTGCCTGACCAGGTGGTGGCGCAGTGGACAGAGAGTTTCGACCTGGGACGTTGAGGTCCCAGATTTGAAACTCCAAGGTCACTGGCTTGAACATGGGCTCATCTGGCTCAAGCGTAAGGTTACCAGCTTGAGTGTGGGATCATAGACATAACCCCATGGTTGCTGGCTTGAAGCCCAAAGTAACTGACTTGAGCAAGGGGTCACTGATTTGGATGGAGTCCCCTGGTCAAGGCACATATGAGAAGCAATCAATGAACAACTAAGAGTGCCCCAACTGCAAGTTGATGCTTCTCATCTCTCTCCCTTCCTGCCTGTCTCTCTCTTTTGCTGAAAGAAAGGAAAGGAAAAGGAAAAGGAAGGGAAGGGAAGGGAGGGGAGGGGAGGGGAGGGGGGGGGAGGGGGGGGGAGGAAGGGAAGGGAAGGGAAGGGAAGGGAAGGGAAGGGAAGGGAAGGGAAGGGAAGGGAAGGGAAGGGAAGGGAAGGGAAGGGAGAGGAAGGGAAGAGGGAGAAATTATAGTGGCCAGAGGAAAGTGTAGCATTTTTCAAATGCTGAAAGAAAAGAACTGCTAACCTAGAGCTCTGTATCCAGTAAAAATATCTTTAAGGAATGAATGAGAAATTAAGATATTCTCAAATGAAGGCAAACTAAGAGATTTTGTCAGCTGCAGACCTACCTTAACAAAAATAGTTAAAGGAAGTTTTTGGAACTGAAAGTAAATTATAAAAGAAAGAATCTTGGAATATTCAAAAGGAAGAAAGAACAATAAAAATAAAATATGGATAGCCTGACCTGTGGTGGCGCAGTGGATAAAGCGTCGGCCTGGGAACACTGAGGTCGCCAGTTCAAAACCCTGCACTGGTCTGGTCAAGGCACATATGGGAGTTGATGCTTCCAGCTCCTCCCCCCTTTCTCTCTCTCTCTCTCTCTCTCTCTCTCTCTGTGTCTCCTCTCTAAAGTGAATAAATAAAAAGAAATTTTAAAAAAATAAAATAAAATATGGATAGATATATACACTTTCTATTGTGTTTTCTAAGTTATATTTGACAGTCGAAGCAGAACTTATTGTCGGATATGGCTGTGAATGGATATAGAGAGAATTTTAAGATAAACAGGGGAAGAAAGGAAGTTAAGGTTTCTACACAGTTATACTGGTAAAATGTTGACACCAATAATAAGTATGTAGGTATAATGTAATAGAGCAATTACTTAAAATCTATTCAAAGACATATACTCAGAAACACTATAGGTTAATTAAAAGGAATGTTTTGTGTGTGACAGAGACAGAGAGTGAAACAGAGAAAAGGACAGACAGAAAGGGAGAGAGATGAGAAGCATCTGTTCTTCGTTGTAGCACCTTAGTTATTCATTGATTGCTTTCTCAGATGTGTCTTGACCAAGGGGCTACAGTAGAGTGAGTGACCCCTTGCTCAAGCCAGCAACTCTGGGCTCAAGCAAGCAACTTTGGGCTTCAAGTCAGTGACCTTTGGGCTCAAGCCAGCAACCATGGGGTCATGTCTATGATCCCACACTTAAGCCAGGGCCCCACACTCAAGCCAGCAACCTCGAGGTTTCGAACCTGGGTCCTCTGCGTCCCAGTCCAACATTCTATCGACTGTGCCACCTCCTGGTCAGGCTAAAATGAAATTCTTAAAAATATATTTAAGTAGTCCACAGGAATATAAGAAAAAGAAAAAAATGAAAAACTGAGGGAACAAACATAAAATAGCAAATAAATTGGCAAGCTAACATGCCAATAATTAAATTAAATAGCCTAAATATAGCAATTAAAAAAGAAAGAAATTGGCAGAGTGGAGAGCAAAACGACCCAACTATATTCTATCTAGGACACTAACTTCCAAAATAATAAAAGTAGGTTGAAAGTAAAAAGATGGGAAAATATATACTATAAAAGCTTTGATCAAAACAAAGCAAAATTAGCTGTATTTATATATCAAAGTAGATTTCAGAGCAAAGACTATCAGGTACAGAGAAGAATATTAGATAATGATAAAAGAGACAATCCAACGAAAAGACAAAGAAACCTAAATGCATACCCACCACCAAACAGAGCTGCAGTGTGTCAGTAAAGTCATGGTGCACTTTTTTTTACTTTTGACTGGTCAAAAGTGCACCATGACTTTATGGACACACTGTATGTGAAGCAAAAACTGATTAAAATGAAAGAATAAAAAAATCCAAAATTATAGTTGGAAACTTTAACGCCCTTCTCTTGAAAATTGATATAAAAACTAGAGAGAAAATCAAGGATGCAGAAAAACATTAACCAACAGGATCTAATTGACATTTACAAAATACTCTACCCAACAACAGGAGAATACATATTCTTTTCAAGCACCCACAGAACACTTATCAAAATAGACTATATTCACCTAACTATTGATGAACTGAGGTCCCAGGTTCAAAACTCCAAGATTAAGAGCTTGAGTATGGGCTAGCCAGCTTGAAGTCCAAGGTCGCTGACTTGAGCCCCCCCTGCTTCCACCCCCAGTCAAGGGAATCAATCAATAAACAACTAAAGTGAAGCAACTACAAGTTGATGCTTCTCACTCTCCTCTCTCACTCTCTCTCAATAAATTAATAATTTTTTTAAAAAATAGACTGACCAGGTAGTGGTGCAGTGGATAGAGCATCGGCCAGAGACTTTGAGGACTCAGATTCGAAACCCTGAGGTCGCTGGCTTGAGCAAGAGACCATGACCCCATGGTCACTGGCTTGAGCCCAAAGGTTGCTGGCTTCAAGCCCAAGGTTGCTGGTTTGAGCAAAGGGTCATTGACTCAGCTTGAACACCTCAGTAAGGTACATATGAGAAAGCATTCAATGAACAACTAAGTTGCCACAATTATGAGTTGATACTTCTCATCTCTCTCCCTTCCTGCCTGTCTGTCTGTCTTTCTCTCAAAGGAAAAATTGTGTGTGTTTGTGTGTGTGTGTGTGTGTGTGTACACCATATTCTTGGCCATAAAAGGAAGTTTAACAATTTTAAAGAATTTAAGTATATTCTCTGAGCACAGTGGAATTAAACTAGAAATTAATAGCAGGAAAATCTCCAAATACTTGGACATTAAACAACACTTTCCTTTTTCTTTTTCTTTTTTTTAATGAGAGAGACAGATGACAGAAAGAGGTACAGAGAGAGGGACAGATAGGGACAGACATACAGGAAGGGAGAGGAACGAGAAGCATCAGTTCTTTGTTGCAGCACCTCAGTTGTTCATTGATTGATTCTCATATGTGCCTTGACCTGGGGGGCTCTAGCCTAAGCCAGTGACACCTTGCTCAAGCCAGCCACCTTGGGCTCAAGCCAGTGACCATGGAATCATGTCTATGATGTCTATGATCCCATGCTCTAGCCGGCGACCCCATGCTCAAGTCTGATGAGTCTGAGCTAAAGTCGGTGATCCTGGGGTTTTGAACCTTGGTCCTCTGCACCTCAGCCCAACGCTCTATCACTGTGCCACTACCTGGTCAGGCTAAAAAACACTTTTCTAAATAATTCTTTGGTCAAAGAAGAAATGCAAAGGAAATTTTTAAAATACATTGAATTGATGAAAATTAAAATACAACAATCAAAATTTGTGGGATCCAGCTAAAGCAGTGCTGACAAGGATATTTTATAACACTAAAATAGAATAGGAAAAGTTTCAGCCCTGGCCAGTTTGCTCAGTGGTAGAGCATCAGCTGGCGTGTAGGTGTCCCAGGTTCGATTCCCAGTTAGGGCACACAGGAGAAGCAATCACCTCCTTCTCTACCCTTCCTTTACCCTTCTTTCTTTCTCTCTCTCTTCCCCTCCATAGCCATGGCTCATTTGGTTTGAGCAAGTTGTCCTCAGGCACTGAGGACGATTTAGTGGCTTCTGCCTCAGGCATTAAAAAAATGGCTTGGTTGCTGAGCAATGGAGCAACAGCTCCAGATGGGCAGAGCATTTTCCCCTACTGGGCTTGCCAGGTGGATCCCGGTTGGGGTGCATGGGGCAGTCTGTTTCTCTGCCTCCCTTCCTCTCACTAAAATAAAAATAATACAGTGGTACTTTGAGATACGAACAGACCAACACACTTTTTAAGATATGAGCTGCGACTCAGTCCATATTTTTGTTCGAGATCTGAGCGAAATTCCAAGATACGAGTCGTGATTTGGGACGCTGCTGCTAGTTGGCGCATTGGCGCACAGGTCCAGTATCGGCAGTTTGATATACAAGTTGAGTGACTTACAAGCTCAGTTACAGAACGAATTAAATTCATATCTCAAGGTACCACTATAAAAGTAAAAAATAAATAAAAGAATAGGAAAAGTTTCAAATTAGTAATATAAGCTTCCCATCTCAAGAAACTAGAAGAGAAATAACAAAATAAATCCAAAACAAGTAGAAAGTAGGAAATAATAAAGAGCATAAATCAATGAAATTGAAAAAACAAAATTGATGAAGCAAAAAGCAAATTTGTTTGAAATGCTCAATAAAATTGGCAAGCTTCTAGCAAGATAGACAAAGAAAAAAAGAGAAGCCATAACATCATCAGAAATTAAACAAGGAGTATCATTACAGACCTTGTAGATATCTGAAGGATAATAAGAGAATACTATGAACAAGTTTACCTACATAAATCTGAATACCTAGAATAAACTAAATGCTTGAAAAGCACAAACTGCCACAATCTAATATGAAATAAATAATTTAACTAGTCCTATAACCATGAAATAAATTTAAAACTCCTAAAAATGTAATCTCTAAGCCTGGGTGGCTCTACTGGAGAATTGTACTAAATGTTTAAAGAATAACTAATATCAATTCTATACAATCTTTTCCAGATAATATAAGAGAAGAAAACTCATATCAACTTATTTTATGAGGTCAGTTATTACCTTTATACCAAAAAAATAGACAAAGACAGTACAAAAAAGAAAACTAAAGACCAATATTCCTCATGAATATAGATTTTTTAAAAGAATCAATATAATATTAACTCACATATTAAAAAAAGAATTACTGTATAAACCATAATATAATAAAGTGAGGTTTATTTTAGGGATGCAAGATTGGTTCAAAACCTGAAAATTATTAAAGTAATTCACTATATCAAAAGGCTGGAGAAAAAAATATCATACTATCATATCAATTGAAGCAGAATAAGCATTTGATGAAGTTCAATATTCATTCATTATAAAACCTACAGCTAACATTATATGTAATGGGGAAAAGACTGTTTTACCATTAAGATTGGGAATGAGGCCAAGACATCTGTGCTTACCATTCTTATTTAACATAATACTAGAAGTCTTAGGTAGCACTTAAGTATAGGGTACAAAAATGAAATAAAAGGTATACAGGTTGGAAGGGGAGAAATAAAACTGTTCCTGTTTGTAGAGAACATTATGTTCTATGTAGAAAATCTGAAAGAATCTAAAAGGAAAAGCCTTCCCCGAACTAACAAGTGAATCAGCAAGGTAATAGGATAGAGCAACATATAAAATAAGTTGTGTTCCTATGCTAGCAATGAATATGTGGAAACTGAAAAATACACTGCTGTTAACAATAGCTAATAGCTCAATAAAATGAAACATTTAGGAATAAACATAACAAAACATCCTAAAAACTTGCCTGACTGATGGTGGTTCAGTGGATAGAGCATCCACCTAGTATGCCGAGGTCCCAGGTTCAAGACCCAGAGGTCACTGGCTTGAGCGCAGGGTCATCTGGTTTGAGTGCAGGCTCACCAGCTTGAGAACAGGGTCACCAGCTTGAGTGTGGGGTCGCTGGCCTGAGCCCAGAGGTTGCTGGATTGAAGCCCAAGGTCACCTCTGGCTTGAGCCCAAGGGCACTGGCTTGAACAAGGGGTCACTGGCTCAGCTGGAGCTCCCCGATCAAAGCACATATGAGAAGCAATCAATGAATAACTAAAGTGACTGCAACTATGAGTTGCTTCTCATCTCTCTCTCTCTCTCTCTCTCTCTCTTTCTCTCTCTCACTCTGTTCTTCCACTCTTGCTTTTAAAAAAAATTCTGAAAACTAAAAAATGCTGAAAGAAAAAGTAAAAGAGTTAAATAAATGAATAGCTATATCATGTTCATAGTTTAACATAGTAAAGATATCAGTTTTTCCCTACTTGATATATAGGTTTAGTGCAATTTTTATAAAAATTCCAGCATCTTTTATTTTAATATACAAACTTATTCTATAGTTTATATGGAAAGGCAAAGGAATTATAATAGCTAAGACAATTTTGAAAAAAAAATTAGGAGGAATCTCTCCTCTTATCATATAACTACAGTAATCAAGATTGTGTTGTATTGGTGGAAGAACACATACTTAAATCAAATGAACAAACTAGAGAACACAAAAATAGATCCAACTCATTTTTCATGAAGATGCATGTAAGGCCAGCGGCTGCCACCATCATGGCCATGCAGGTTCTCATTGGATTTGGGCAGACAGTAAAGAAACAGTGGAGCCAAAAAATGGTGGGCCATTCCTTTATTAAAGTCTCACACTGGCCTGACCATGTGGTGGCGCAGTGGATAGAGTGTTGGACTGGGATGCAGAAGACCCAGGTTCGAGACCCCGAGGTTGCCAGTTTGAGCGTGGGCCCATCTGGCTTGAGCAAAAGCTCGCTGGGTTGGACCCAAGGTCACTAGCTCTAGCAAGTGGTGGCTCGGTCTGCTGAAGGCCCGCGGTCAAGGCACATGTAAGAAAGCAATCAATGAATAACTATGGTGTCGCAACGGCAACGAAAAAAACTAATAATTAATGCTTCTCATTTCTCTCTGTTCCTGTCTGTCTGTCCCTATCTATCCCTCTCTCTGACTCTCTCTGTCCCTGTAAAAAATAAATAAAGTCTCACACTGGCAGATGAACAAACACACAGGGAAAACACTTCTCCAGTTCCACAACCCGGAGAATCTTCTCCGGTTTCTCCTAGAATCAAAGGGTCCACCAGTCTCAGCAAAGCTCCCAAAGCCCCTCAGCTCTGGTTCCCCATCTGCACTCCTTCTTCTCTCTCTGCAAAACATGGCTTCTTTCTCCAGCACTCTGCATTCTCTTAGCTTTCCTTGCAAAAACTGCCTGGGCCCACAAAGAACCCTCTTCCAGCAAACATTAGCAAAACAATGGCCCCTCCCAAGCAGGAAGGTAATCCACAATATGCAACCAACTGCCCTGCTCTGAGGGCAAGCATACACATGGCTGTCCAGTGCCATGTTTTAACAATAAAAAGTGAGCAAACTCAAAAAATACAAATTTTACAAACTCATTTGCCCAACAATACAAAAGCAGTCCAATGTACAAAGGATAGCCTTTCCAGCAAATGGTGCTGGAGCAGTGGGACATCCATGAAAAAAATAAAATAAACCTCTGATTTTATTTAAATATTAGTTCAAAATAGATCATAGATTTAAATGTAAAACTAAACTTTTAGAAGAAAACACAGAAGAAGATCTTCAGGACCTACAGTTTGGGGAAGAATTCTTAGACATGACACCAAAGGCACAATGCATAAAAGGAAAATTTGACAAACTGGACTTCATCAAAATTAAAAACTTTTGTTCTGCAAAAGACCCTGTCAAGAGGATAAAAAGACAAGTTCCAGACTGGGAGAAAATATTTCCAAACCATATCTTTAGCAAAGGACTCATATCTAGAACATACAAAGAAGTATTGACACAACAGTAAAAAAAAATCTAATTCAAAAGTGGGCAAAACACATAAAGAGAAATTTCACTGAGTAGGATGTACAGATGGCAAATGAATGCATGAAAAGATATTCAACATCACTATCCATCAGACAAATGCAAATTAAGACTGATGAGATAGCACCACACATTATCAGAACAGCTAAAATAAAAAATACAGTAGTAACAATGACAAATGCTAGCAAGGATGCAGAGAAAGTGGATCTCTCATATATTGCTGCCAGAAATGTAAACTAGCACAGCTATTTTTAGAAGTAGTTTGTGCCCTGGCTGGTTGGCTCAGCAGTAGAGCGCCAGCCTGGTGTGTGGAAGTCCCAGGTTTTATTCCTGGCCAGGGCACATAGGAGAAGTGTCCATCTGCTTTTCCACCCTTCCCCCTCTCCTTTCTCTCTGTCTCTCTCTTACCCTCCTGCAGGCAAAGCTCCATTGGAGCAAATTTGGTCTGGGCACTGAGGATGACTCCATGGCCTCCGCCTCAGGCACTAGAATGGCTTGGGTTGCAACAGAGCAAAGGTCCAGATGGGCAGAGCATCGCCCCCTGGTAGGCATACCGGGTGGATCCTGGTTGGGCGCATGCAGAAGTCTCTCTCTGCCACCCCGCTTCTCACTTCAGAAAAATACAAAACAAAAAAAAAGTAGTTTGTAATATTCTTAAATATCTAAACATACACTTACTATGTGACACATCAATTGCACTTTGAGACATTTATCCCAGAGAAATTAAAATTTACATCTACACAAAAACACATAGTTAAGCATTAACAACAGCTTTATTTGTAATAGTCAAAAACTTGAAATAACCTAAATGTCCCTTTATAAGGTAATGATTAAACAAACTAATATATCCATACCATAGAATACTACTCAGTAATAATAATAATAAAGAAAGAACTATGGACACATACAACTTGTATGGATCTCAAGAGCATTAAGCTGAGTTAAAAAACAAAGCCAATCTCATATGGTCAGACACATTGATTCTGTTTATATAACACTCCTGAAATGAGAAAATTATAAAGATAGAGAACAGATTAATGGTTGCCAAGGGTTAGGAATGATAGTGAGGGAGGTGACTATAAAAGCATAACATAAGAGCCTGACCAATGGTGACACAGTGAATAGAGCATCAACCTGGAACACTGAGGTCCCAGGTTCAAAACCATGAGATCACCTGCTTGAGTGTGGGCTCATCTGGTTTGAACACAGAACCCCAGGCTCACCAGCTTGAATGCAAGGTCCCTGGCTTGATTATGAGATCATAAACATGATCCTATGGTCGCTGGCTTGAGCCCAAAGGTTGCTGGCTTGAAGGCCAATGTCACTGGCTTCAGCTCAAGGTGGCTGGCTTGAATAAGAGGTCACTGGCTCATCTGGAGCACACCCAGTCAAGGCACATATGAGAAGCAATCAGTGAACAACTAAAGTGATGCAACTACTAGTTGATGCTTCTCATCTCTCTCCCTTCTTGTCTCTCTTTTTCTCTCTCTTTCACACACACACACAGCATAGTACAGGAGAGAACTTGGTGGTGATGGAATAATTCTGTATCTTGATTGAGGTAGTGGTTACATGAATCCATAGATGTGATAATATGATAAAAACTTCATGCACACATTATACCAAGGTCAATTTCTTGGTTTTGAAATTTTGATATAGCTATATAAGATGTAACCACTGGAAGAAACTGGGTGAAAGTTACCCAAGCTCTCTATGTATAATTTTTGTGGTTTTATGTAAATCTAAGGTTATTTCAAAATAAAAAGTTAAAAGAAAAACAAAGGTGACATTACACACTCACCAGGATGGCTACAATCAAAAGAAGGCAGGCAATACTGACAGGCAATACCAAGTGATGGTGAAAATTCAGTGACACTATAACATTCATTCATTGCTGATGGGAAGGTTAAATGATACAACCACTTTGAAAAATAGTTTTCTTGAAAAATTAAATATATGTCTTCTCTATAACCCAACAATTCCACCCCCAGGAAACTACCCAACAAAAATGAAAACATGCATTCACACAAATACATGTACCTGAATATTCATGGAAGCATTATTCATAATACTCCCAAAGTGGAAACAATCAGAATGTCTATTAACTGGTGAATAGATAAACAAAATGTATAAGTAGACTGAGGGCAGAGTGAAAATGATACTGATATTTATGACCATGTGGCAGATATGTTCCTCTATTTTGCCACTTTCCTTGCGCATGTTTGTTCCATGACCACATTTGGCTCTGATGTCTGTCTTCTGTCAGTCAGTAGGGGTAGAGAAAAGTGGAGAGTAATCTGGAAGGACAAATGGAAGATAGCCAGCATAAGAAGCTTTTTGAGAAATGAATTCATGTCCCAAACAAAAGGAAAAAGATTTTCCTTCCCTCCTCAAGTGACTATGCTATATGCATCTGACACTCCTCAGTACACCTGACCCTAGATTAATCCCTTGATCCCTTAAAAAACAAAACATAACTAATGTATTTTTAATTATTCTATTAGGAGAGACAGACTATTCTAGACTAAAAGCCACTAATTAGTATCTCAGAAAAAATTTCAAGACAAGAACTTTTTTCCCTAAGAACCCTGGTTAAAAGCTCAAGAAAATCACTGGAACAATGCCATTACCTTTTGTATAGAACAATCTAGCCTTTGTTTAAGGGAAAATGTTACTTTAAATCCATTGTCTCAAAAAAAAAAATCCATTGTCTCTGACCTATATAATGTCTAACATTTTCTATCTGCAGAGTTAGCTCAAAATATAAATGGAAAAAGATAGCAGGTAGGAATCTTGCCAAAAAACAAACACCTCGATATAACTCCTCATATTTAATTTCTGAGTATAATCAAAAAATCCTGAACTCCTCATAAGGAATCATGACAGAGGAATCATAATTAAAATATTAGAATTCCTTTTATATCCATAGTGACCTTAATATAAATAAATCTGACCAAAGTGAGTGATCTCCTCTCAATGCAGAATTTCAGAAGAATTTCCTAACTGTGAAAATCTTACCAATTTATTTAATCTTTTAATTTTTTAAGTTTTTCAATTACAGTTTATATTCAATATTATTTTGTATTAGTTTCAGGTGTACAGCATAGTGGTTAGATAATCATATACTTTACAAATTGTTCACCAATATTTCCAGTATCCTGCTGATACCATACATACTCATCTCACCAATTCTTTTATTTTTTAATGAGAACAGAGAAGTTATTTAAGTCATATATGACCTATAATGGAATTTTATAGCTAAAAGTGCTCTGACCACTCTTATGCCTGTATTCCAGCAAGCAAAAAAAGGAAAAGAAGCAAAGGAAACTCTCACAACCTTTAAAAAAAAATCTTATCAAAAGTTATCTCCATCACTTTGCTTACCATCGTTCTATACTTAACCATGTTGAAACTCGTAGGCGTTTGAGAGACTGAGAAATACAAACATTTCAGATAGTCATAGTGCCCATATAAAAATGGACAATTGTGTTATCTACAGGAAGAGACTAAATGTTGAGGGACAACTAGAAATCTCTACCACCACAATATAAACTCACAAGAAAATATTAATGAGAGAAGAAAAATCACAACAATATTTTAGAAATTATGAACAGGTGAACAAGTGATAAGTGACTTAGCAGTCCCAAAAATGCTAAATCTTAAGCCAGAAGCGGGAAAGCTAAGAAAGAAAGCAAGTTACACCACCAAGTCTTCAAAAAACTTTGGAATTGGCAAAATTAAGTACTTCAAAGGTAAGAATGACAGTTGAACTAAAAGTAGAAAGATGTTGAACCTTTAGAGCAGTGGTGAGATTCAGGCAGTTCACATCTGTTTGGCAGAATTGATCCCTAATTTTTTGTTGAGTTCGTTGAACTGGTTGTTAAATGGCACTTGTAATCAGGGTTCTCTCTATTGGGCACTGGGGCAACTAACCGCCCAATGTGGAAATCACAAATTTACATTCCTTACTCTTTTTTAATGTTCATCTAAGCAACACTGTATTCTAAGTGCCCATAGTAATGTTCATTCTGTCTATAGGTGAAAAAATTGCAAGTGAGGATGCCAATCAAGAAACAATATAGAAATAGCTTAAATAACAGTTTTGCTTTTTGTCAGCTATTATTTAATATTTTTATTAATATTTTAAAACTTTTTTATAACAATCTAGTTTTGTGTACCTCTTTTATTGTTCTTATTTAAGTATTAAACACATGAAATAATAAACTACCTTTCGGTATACAGAGAGTCCTCAGGTTACAACACAATTCCATTCCTATAATAATGACGTGACCAAAATTTTAGTGTAAGTAGAAACACACCCTAACCTAAGTCACTTATTTATCCTAACACAGTTGTAAAATCATAATCTAGAACATAAAAACACAACTAAGACACAGAAAAAGGAAAAGGACATAAATATAATGTACTGTACACTGTACTGAAGTAACAGAAAAAATTACAAAAAAAAATGAGTGTAAAAAAAATTTCTTACCTTTATTCCTGTGGTTGGCTTGCACACTGGAAGGGGCATTGCAAGGTGGGAGAGCGTGACCTATTGGGAGTAGGAAGCTGGAGAGGCAGGAGAACCTGCAGAAAGTGCTGGAGATTCTGGGTCAGGTGAATCAGGATTGTCTAAGGAACATGCAGAAGATGCTGGAGATGATTCTACCTATACTACAGATGTTTTATCTCAAGAAGCAGCTGATATAGAGGGTACAGGATCTGTTGCAGGCCTCTCTACCTTCTTAAAGAATTATATAGGCTAGTCTGGAAGGTTGGTGACCTATTCTCTTACAAAATCTGCCAATAGCATTGCAAGGCACTCATAAAAGCTCTGTAGAACTTACTGAATCTGTCATCACTGGGGTCCTCAGCCTGAAATTTTGCCAACCCATCCTCTACCATAGAAAACCCTTCCGCCAAATCCTTGGTAGTAAATCTCTTGGGTTCTGGGGTTTCTATCCTTAGTAGTAAATCTCTTGGGTTCTGGAGTTTCTATCTCTTCCTCTTCAGTCAGCTGCTTCTCCAGCTGAATGAGGTACTCAGCAGATAGCTCCTCTCCATGTAATATCATTAGCTCTCACCTCAGCCTCCACCTCCTAATTAAGCTCTTTACTCACGGCAACAACCTTCTCTATTATAGCCTCCACTGACTCCTCAAAGCAACGGAACTTATACACAAACTGGGGACACAGTTTTTTCCACATATCATTTAAGTTTGTTCGGCATAAGCCGAAACATTTACTTACCAATTCTTTTAAGTTTTTATGGGGGTGAGCACTGTAAACTCGAAACATCTTATGTCAAGACTGTCGTAATGTGTATCATTTTTTATACTTAAAATGGTCATTAGGTCAGAGAACTGGTTGTTAAATTATTTGAATACCATCACTGCTTTAGATCATCTCTTCTACTCCAAAAGCAACAAACATATGCTTTTGATTATATGAACAGACAACAACTGGTCAACATACTTGGGAATATGTCATTCTGTTGTGGCTGTTACCCCTTTGTGCTCTGACGGTACTTTATCTCACTTCTTTATAAAATTAATAGAGAACAGGAATTATGGTGGTTCTGTGTTTTTGTTGTTGTTGTTGTTTGTTTTGTTTTAGATACCTAGTATATCATAAGCACCTAATAATAATTTTTTTTATAATGGACAAGTGAATGGATCTATGTCATTTACATAGATACTTTTTATTTAGTTATTTTATCAGTTGTAGAACAGGGACATTAAGTCAATACTAACCTCTTCTGTTTAATCATCAATGTCTTAAATGCTTTTAGGGTACAGTAGTAATGAAAATAATAACCACAGCTAACTGACTATATATGGTGTGCCATGAATTAATTCATTTAATACTCACTCTCTAAGATATGTATTCATTATTCCTAATTTCTAGTTGACAAAATTTAGGCTTAAAAACCTATAGCCAATAAGATGGAGAGCCAGGTTCAGAACTAAAGTATATTTGGATCTAAAGTCAGAGCTAAGACCTAGCTACTTCTTTAACTAAAATGCCCACTACTTCTTAAGAATTCTCTACTCTTGTCAGGCACATTTCCTCGTCTTGCTGGTGCATGATATTTACTCTCAGCCTCACTGCCGTTGCTCATATTGAACTTTCTGCCTCCTTACTCAACCCCCACAAACACACACAGATACATCAAATACTGTATGTATTTTCACAAACGTTACCTTTTCAGTTCTCAGCCCAATCTTACTTCCCTTCCAACAACACTTACCTTTCTTTTTCTAGACTTCTAAAGCATCTATAGTCTGTGACAGTCTCTTCCAACTGGGGTGCCCATACCCCAAGGGCCACAAGAAGACCTCCCAGAAAACAAAGGAATAGGTAATTTTAAAGAATTATATACAGAGTCTCAATTTCCATTAGTATTATTTTCTAAAACTTCTCTGACTAGTCATGCCTATGATCTTGTCATCAGGCTGCTTCTCCATTCCTCTCACAATTACCCTCTTTTCATTTCACACACACACAAAAATCCGAAGTAAAAAGAAAGAGGGAAACCCTGGCCAGATAGCCCAGTTAGTTAGAGCATTGTCCTGATACACCAAGGTTGTGAGATCAATCCCTGGTCAGGGCATATGCAAGAATCCATCAATAAATGCATAAGTGAGTGGTACAACAAATTGATGCCCCCCCTTAAAATCAACCAATAAAAATAAATAAAAGGAAGAGGGGAGAGCTACATATTTTCACACATTATTAATCTTACTGTACTGAATTGCCATGTGGTGTTAAAAACTTCCAGGAGCACTAAACAAAGGAATAATTCAAAATGTAAGAAAGTAAAAACTTATGACTGGGTTAAAAGTCTTTTGCAAACAGGTGGTTTCCAATTTTAACAAAACTGAAGGAAAACCAAATTGAGTAGCATAGCAACTGATAGGTCATTAAAATAATTTTTATTGATAGATATTTATATGACATTTGATATATAACTCAGAAGGAATTTGACAATTTGACATGTCATATTTGTGAGAACAAGGTTTTTCAGCATTATAACAATAGAAAATAAGAATCGAATTCATACTGAATGTTGCACCATTCAAATGGTAATTTATTTATTTACACAAACCTGAACTAATTAGAAAAAACCATCATGTTCGTGCCATTAAGAGATTCATTTTCAATTAAAGTTCATGCTTAATGCCAATTATTACATATCGAAATCAACAATATACATTGTTTTAACTGATTTATATATGAACAATAATTCTAATAATAGTTCAATCTGGATCACCCCTTAGAGCTTATGGTCATAGGAAACTGTAAAATCTTACAACATGTTAGTTCTGGCTGGTGGCACAGCAAATTGAATGTCACCTTGGAGCGCTGGGGTCACTGGCTCAATCCCAGGGTTGCCCGCTCAAGCCGGGGTCGGGGCACATATGAGAAGCAAACAATGACACAACTAAGTGAAACAATGACTTGATACTCCTCTCTCTCTCTCTCTCTCTCTCTCTCTCTCTGTGTCTCCCTCCCTTTCTCTCTCTCAATAAAAAAATATTTAAATGTTATAATAGGCAAATATTTTTGATACAGAGTAGTAAGATAGGATGATTAAAAAATTGCTAGACAAAAAATTACTATATATTACATTATGATAAAACTGTAGGAAAAGTGAAATGGAAATATGAGTTCAAGCACAAAGAGAATAATATAAATACCTGTTTAAAAAAGCAAAAAGGCCTGACCTGTGGTGGCGCAGTGGATAAAAAGTCGAGCTAGAACACTGAGGTCGCCGGTTCAAAACCATACACTTGTCTGGTCAAGGCACATATGGAAGTTGGTGCTTCCTGCTTCTCCCCACTTTCTCTCCTTCTCTCTCTCTCTCTCTCTCTCTCTCTATCTATCTATCTCTCTCTCTCTCTCTCTCTCTCTCTCTCCTCTCTAAAATGAAAAAATTAAAAAATTGAAACTTATGTTTCAAAAAGAAAGCAAAAAGCAAACCTGGCTGGTTGGCTCAATGGATAGAGCATCAGCTTGGCCTGCAGACGTCCCATATTTGATCCCTGGTCAGGGCACACATGAGAAGCTACCATTTTTCTCTTCCCCTCCCTCTCCTCCTTCTTTCTCTCTTCCCTCTCACAGCCAGTGGTTTGAGTGCTGACCCAGGCACTGAGGATAGCTCAGTTGATTCAAGCATCAGCCCCAAACTGGGGTTGCCAGGTGGATCTCCAGTCCGGGTACATGCAGGAGTTTGTCTATTTCCCTTCCTCTCAATTAAAAAAATTAAAAAACCTCAAAAAGCTTGCTCATGTACTTTTTAAACTGAATAACAGTGAATATCAAAGCACTGTGATATCCATATACAGTAATATTGGATTATGGCTTAAAAAGTGATGTTATAGCTTTATTTTTTAACATTGATATTTAACATATGTTGAGAGTTACATCCTTGGCAACTACTTACACTCAGAATTTTAAAATCTAGATGTCAATTTAAAAATGTATAAAGGAGTATATCATTCTTCAGATTCTTTTAGGCACACATGAAAAAATACCCTTGAAGGCTGCCAGTCTTTCCCTATGGTTTTATTTGTTCTCATTCTTTTCTTGAGTAGGATTCTTATCTTTCTATCTAGTTGTATGTTCTCTCTGTGTAAGAGTTGTGTCCTATTCCTTGTGTTTCCCCAGAGACTCAGGGAGAGTAGCATGTTAACAAAGTAAGCAATCCTTACTTTGTGGTGGAACTGAGTTCCAGCATTGGATTAAGCAGTCTATGTACCCTGGCAGTATTGTAACTCATGCTCATGAATTTTATGTGCATTTTACAAATATTTCTCAGTTTTGATCTTTGGTCAGGAAAGTTTTCTCATCCCAAAATATAATGCCTTCCCAATGACCCCCTATCACTGGCTATTGATGCTTGAAATTTCTTTAAATAGTGTCACAAATTTTCATTCCTCATTTATTCAAAATGTATATATCCTTTGTAGATGTAACATTGATCTAGAATCAGATTATATTAGATCACTTCCTGATAGCAAGTTTTTCTAAAGGAGGATGAGGAGAACCCAGAAGTTTTACCTCTTGGCTCCTTGAGCTGACTGCAGACTAAACCAAGCCTCTCTTGATCCTGAGGAGCAGATTAGGTAGGTCCTTATCAGTTGTGAAATGATGAACCACATCAAAATTCCCACTTCTGGGAAAACATCACTTTTGAATAGAGAAGCTCCCAGTGCTTAAACTGATTGCAAAATAAAGATAATGTTTAAGAGTAACCCTGCTAAGCCTCCAATTTGCCAGCCACCCCAAAGTAAAACTAAACAGTCTTACTGGTCCTTCCTTTGCGTGAGTGAATGAGTCAAAAAGCACTTTTTCCCTATTTCTGGTAACTCCACATAATCAAATTTTCTTTCTTCTGCAAATTTTCTTTCTTCTGGTATAGGGAATATTTGAATGCAATGCCTAGAACATACCAGACAGTAAGTTAATGTTGGTCAAATAAAAACAGATTTTCAGGAAGGTTAGGGACTCCTGAGAAGTAAATAGTAATGAAGTTAGACCCCTCCCCCATTAATCTGAAACCTGAGTCACTAAAGATTTGTATCTTTGATTCATTTTTCTCTGCAGCAAGTGAAAGGGAACTTTGCTAGGCTGCAGGCCTGCATCTCAGAGCTCCGCATGTTACAGAGAGAAGGTTGTTTCAGACCACAAGGCACTTCTCTGCAGCTGGCAGTAGAAGATGGGCTCCAGCAGTTCAAACAGTACCACAAACATGTGACCACAAGCGCAGCCCTGACCTACACTTCCCTGGAGGTAAGAGATGCTAGCCTTGGGAGTCTAAGCCATCTTCCCACTTTGGTCCATTTGGATGCTTCATTATTTATCATTTTCATATTTGTCTTTGTTTCATACACATTAAATATAATTTTCAAGATGATTTTCAGCTCTCTGCAGGCAGGAGGCATGGCCCCTTTTTCCAATAACCTATGCAGTTCTTAGTACACAGCTAGGCATAGAGAAAAGCTCTTAAAATCGGAACTAAAGTGATTTATAAGAGAAAACTGAAATCAAAATAAAATCTGAATATGCCACCTGCCTTTGGACTTTTAGAACTTGTAAAGCAATCATTACACTGCTTAGATTGGTGTCTACATTTACATATTCTGGGTACCCTTAAGAATTTACAATTGTTCTTAATAAAATCTTGGCATCAATATTAGTAAATTTTTGGGGGGATTAGCATATGGTACAAGTGTAAAATTTTCTAAAAATTCTCATGCCAGACTGAGACAATCTTAAAAATATAGTAAGTCATTACTGCATACCCTATTAAGTGTGAGTTAAAACACTCAGTCTCTGGTAACCTGGGGCATCAAATGGATTTTTTTAAATAATTGTAAAAAATAATTATGCTTTCATCTGCATCTCTCTTCATCAATCAAAAATGTCTACGTATAAAAAAGAATTGCCCCCAGAGTTTCAAATTCAAGAAAAGACTGTTAATAAAAATAGAGTGTATTCATGCAGGTGAAATAACATATTCAAATTATACACAAACACCTCAGTATTCCTTCAGGTCATATCTCCTGATCAAGGGTGAGTACACTTTAGAGTTAAAAGAGCAAAAGAAACAGCTCAGCTGGGTCCAGGTGAAACAAGGAAAGAAATCTATGAGAAGCACCATTGTAGGAAAGGAGCATGTAGGCTCTGCTACTCAGTACACATTTAGTGAGTGGAGTTTAAGGATCCAATTTTCTTTATTTCCTCATAAAACCAAAGTATTTTCAGTAGGGCAGATAACACCAGTGCTTCAAGCAATCTTTAAAAAATTAAAACACGGCGATGGCTTCTCACTAGTCACTTTCTAGGGTAGGCTCACCCTGTCTGGAAGGGTCCTCTGATGATCCCAAAATAACCTGCCAAATAAAATTTGATTTGTAAGTTACAGTTAAATCCTCTTCTTTGCCCTAAAGACAATAGCCACTGCCACCAACTTCTCCTGTGTGTATCCTCTAGATCTAACCTGTGTTCCTCACTCTGTACTCCAGGGAAGGCAGACACATTGATTCTTGGATTTATTTCCAGATTACTATTCTGACTTCCCAGCCTGGAAAAGAAGTGGTCAAACAATTGGAGCACGGATTGAAAGATACAGACCTAGTCAGTGTCAGGAGGCTTCAAGTGGTTGAAGTCACAAAGGGGGTCCTAGAGTGCATGGACTCAGCATCTCCTGTTGATGAGCTCAGCAATGATGGTAAGAATTAAATGAAAAAGTAAAAAGAATGGTAAGAATATTAATGAGTAGTGTTTTACAGGTCAGTGCTTGGTCTCTTTATGTTCTTATATGAAATGAAGCCAACAGATTTCACTGTAGGTCAGACAGCTGTTTCTAGGTGTTAGAGTTGAATTTTTTAAGCATATTTTTAATTTCAGAAACAATATATATTAATGTAAAGCCTGAAATATTATAGGTATAAAAATTCCTCATTGGTTAACAATAAAGTGACAAAACTCAAAAAAAAAAAATTCCTTCCTCTTCTAATTACTTTTAAGAGATTGAGGTATTCCTCCCAACATTCTTTCAAAAAGACATTTGTGTGTGTGTGTGTGTGTGTGTGTGTGTGCGCACGCGCACACATATGTCCCTCAGTATCTGCAGGGAATTGGTTCCCACGTATACCAAAATCTGCAAATGCCCAAGTCCCTTATATAAAGTGGCATGCTATTTGCATATAAGCTATGTACATCCACCAGCATAATTTACATCATCTCTAGATTACTTATAATACTTAATACAATATAAGTGCTATGTAAATAGTGGTTATACTATATTGTTTAGGTAAAAATGATCAGAAAGAAAAGTCTGTACATATTCAGTATAGATACAATCATCAAAAACCTAAGTACATAAGACATCAGCAACAACATAACTTTTTTTTTTCTTTTTTAAGTATAGGTTCTTTTTTTTTTTAACAGGGACAGAGAGAGAGTCAGAGAGAGGGACAGATAGACAGGAATGGAGAGAGGTGAGAAGCATCAATCATTAGTTTTTCGTTGACATTGCGACATCTTAGTTGTTCATTGATTGCTTTCTCACATGTGCCTTGACCGCGGGTCTTCAGCGAACCAAAGCAACCCCTTGCTGGAACCAGCGACCTTGTGTCCAAGCTGTCGAGCCTTGCTCAAGCCAGATAGGCCCGCGCTCAAGCTGGCGAGCTCGGGGTCTCGAACCGGGGTCCTCCGCATCCCAGTCTGACACTCTAACCACTGCGCTACCGCCTGGTCAGGCTTTTTTAAATATTTTTGATCCACTTGGTTGAATCAACTGAGGCAGAACCCGTGGATATGGAAGGCCAACTGTACTTAATATTTTAATGGGATAATTACATACATAATATTCTCTAACCTTCTTGGTGTTTTAGTCAGCTATCTATGTTTGTATCCATAGATGATCTATCTCATTTTTTACTGGCTTCATGATTTTTTTTAAACTGTGTGGTTGGATCATAATTTATTTGTTCAATGGCTTATTAATGAACAATTTGTTTTATTACATTTTTCTATTAATCAATGCTGAATGAACAGACTTTTATGCAGGGCTAGCTTCATGGGCTTATGACCAGCGCAGTTACACAGGGTCCTGCACTCATAAAAGTCCTATCCTTAGGATTTGGTGCTCTTTGTTTGCTGAAGTAACATTCTTAATAATTCTGATTTTTGAATGTGTGCTTTGCAAGTGAAATTTGATGGGACAATGAAACTTGTGCCAGGTGAATATAGTCCTGGATCACAGATACCCTGTCTCCTGCATCCCTCCCACCTTCTCAGAACGAGTTTTCAGTCACCAGCTTCCCAGCTCTGGTGTCCCTAATCTGTTCACCACCACCCAGCAACCACTGGCATCCAGGTCCCTGACAAGAAATCCTACATAAATTACCCATAACCCTATACTTCCTAGAAAAAAGTCTTCAAACTGAGTCCTAAAGGACAAGTAAGAATTAGCCAAGCAGATGAAGAGGGCACTCAAACTAGAGGACCCAGGGGTAAGAGAAAAGAAGATGAATCAAGCTTTGAGAGACATGCCCACAGTGCCCTATGATGAGCCTCATCAGGTAAAGGTGAGAGTGATGCTGTAAAGGTGGGCAAGGGTCAGATTAAGAAGAGCCATATGTGCCCTGGATCCATTCTAAGACATAGCACTTCATTCCCAGGCAATGGAAATCTATGAATAGATTTTAGTCAACAAGTCAGGTCCCAAATTACAGAGTTTTAGAAGTTTTTAACTCCTTTCAATTTATCCACCAGTCAAATTACGATTCACCCTCCTGCTGTCCTTTCTGGCTATATTGGCCTTCTCCAAGGTTACACACACGAGAAAGTGTTCACTGCTCTGATACCATTGATCTCTCCTGGTCCCACATGGATAACCTTACTCTGCCCTTTATCCCCTAATTAGTCAGAGGTTTGGTGACTATGGGTGTGTTTCACATCAGATTCTGATACAGCTGGATCCTTCCAGCATCATGAGGCTACCAATGTTGTTTTGATCAGGGAGGCAGAGTGGGTAACCAGCCTCAGTTGTGTGGTTTGTGAGCTTTTCCCCTACTGCACACACTCTGCTTTTCTCAAGTCAGTCTCCTCACTGACCACCCTCTCTCCCTCTCTCCCTCTCTCCCTCTCTCTATCCCTCCACTCACAAGAGTGTCTCCCCTGAATTCCCTCTCCTCCTCTAAATTCCTTCCCCTATCTTCTTCCAGCCAAATCCTCCCCATCCCCTAAGGCCTAATTCAGATTTGTGACTACTGTATTGATTTTCCTTTCCTCAGAACAACCACATCATTTGTGGTCTGCACCACACAATTTAGCACTTAATTATATACCAGGTAGACTCTTTACCACTGCTTTATAGTACGATAATTTTGCCTTCTCACCTAAAATTTTAAAATACTTGATATCTTTTCTCTCTGCATTAAACCCCAACTACTTTGGGTTTCCAAAACTTTTTTACTCATTTTTGGGTTGCAGTGTGTAGCATATACAAGATTATTAGTAGATACCTGTTGAATGAATTGAAGACAATGATAACCTGTGGAGGCTGTTCTTGGTCTGCCCATCATCCCTCACATCCCCTGTCCCTAGTAACAACTCTACCTTCCTGGTCACAGAGTGAACCATGACCCAGGTGAGGCAATCATTGTTCCCCCTCCTCCAATTGTATGTAGTCTTTCCCAGTGGGTTTTTCAAACTGTGAGCAAGAAGCTCTTTTTCTTTCTCTTTGGCCATGTACAGATCAGGCATGGACTATATGCCCTTTTCTCCCTTCAGTGACTGTGCCCAGAAGGAACTTACTGTGTCTGTAATGCACAGAGCTCAATGTACTCTGAGGTTGCCTGATGCCTTTAGAATTGTTAGTGGTTAGAGCTGTATAGAAGAGCTGTTAACTGCAGGAAAGCAGCTTTCTACCTTGTGCCACTGCTGCTGATCCTTCCTGTAACTTCCTATTTGCTTATAAATAATACATCATCCCATAAATTGCATTTAATTCCTCTTTGCAGGTTAAGTGTACATACGATTCATGGCTTGAAATCTTCCTACATTGCCTGTACTTTCCTCATAATTAATTCCTTTATTCTATTATGTGCTGTTTTATCTTGCTGTCCTTATCACAAAACTAGCAACTTTAGCTTCTCTCATTCTCAGAAGAATGCATGCTCCAGAATTAGGTTTCCTAAGTCTAAATTTCAGTTCTATAATTCACTAGCTATGTAACTTTGGGCAAGATACTTAGCCTGTCTGAGCCTTACTTAGTCATTAACTCATACCCCATGCAATTAAATGAGATTGTATGTTAATTACTTAGTGCATCATAAGTTTTCAGTAAAAGTTAGCTATTGTTATTATTAACATTTAAGAAATATTTTGGGCCTGACCAGGTGGTGCCATGGTGGATAGAGTATTGGACTGGGATGCGGAGGACCCAGATTCAAAACCCCGAGGTCACCTGCTTGAGCATGGGGTCGCCGGCTTGAGCATAGGATCAAAGACATGACCCCATGGTCACTGGCTTGAGCCCAAAGGTCACTGACTTGAAGCCCAAGGTTGCTAGCTTGAGCCCAAGGTTGCTGGCTTGAGCAAGGGGTCACTCGCTCTGCTGTAGCTCCCCAGTCAAGGCACATGTGAGTAAACAATCAAACAACTAAGGTGCCACAATGAAGAACTGATGCTTCTCATCTCTCTCCCTTCCTGTTTGTCCCTATCTGTCCCTCTCTCTGTCTCTGTCACAAAAAAAAAAGTAACTATAGACTATGTCTTTTGATTAGTAAATTCTGTCTTTTTTAGTACATCCCCGTAGAGTGAGAATTAATCATTATAAAGTGATTTGGGAATGCTAAAATATACAGAATTATAAAAGAAGTGAACTTAAAAATTAAGAAAGTAGATTCACGTTTTATATTTTAAAATATTTTGTAACTCTTCAGTGATCCTTTTATTTTTATTGATTTATTGATTTGAGAAAGAGAAATATCAATTTGTTGTTCCACTTATTTATGCATTCATTGGTTGATTCTCACATGTGCTCTGACCAGGGATTGAACCCACAATCTCAGCAGTTTGGGACAAAGTTCTAACCTACTGTCCAGGACCTAGATTCATTTTAGAAAGTTGTGTGGGGTGTTGTGTTTTTTTGTTTGTTTGTTCTGTTTTGTTTTTTAAGTGAGAAGAAGAGAGATAGACAGACTCCCACATACACCCCAAGCAGGATTCACCTGGCAACCACCGTCTGGGGCCAATTCTCAAATTAACTGAACTGTCCTCAGCACCCACGCTGATGCTAGAACCAATCAAGTCACTGGCTGTGAGTGGGGAAGAGAAATAAGGGGGAGAGGGAGGGGAAGAGAAGCAGACGGTCACTTCTCATGTGTGCCCTGACCGGGGATCAAATCTGGGACATCCACATGCCAGGTCAGCACTATATCCACTGAGCCAATCAGCCAGGGCCTTAGAAAGTTCTTTAATAAATCTAAAATGAAAAAGTTAACTTTAAATCACATTTATGTCAATTAGGATTTTCTATAAATTTTCCATATTGACCCATTCTTTTTATAGCCGTGAGGTATTACAATGTGTAAATTCATCACTATTTATTTAATTATTCCATTAGATTTTTACATTTTACTGAAGAACAGTGTGCCCTTGAACAAGTTGCTTAAACTCTTTATTCCACAATTTTCTCATTTATAAAATAGGGCTAGTAATAGTAGCTACCTCATAATGTTTTTGTAAGGATTAAATTCAACTTGTATTTAAAGCACTTAGAACAGTGCCTGGCACATTAAAACAGTAAGTAAATGTTATCTGTTGATATTAATAGTACTAGTACCTTTTTACATATGTGTTTACCAAGAAAATATCAAACTCTAATAATTCTTTTATGGAAAAGAAGATGTGAGCATAAAAATATTTTAATTTAAAAATCATTCATAATCCCACTATCCCCTTAGACTGATTTTATTTTTGTACATTGTCTCTCAATTGTCCATATCATGTTTAGGTTACATAATTATAATTTATGTATGTAATTTTCTGTTTCCATGTAACATAATATATAATTTTTCCCATAATTTTTGTTGTTTATCTATTTTGTTTCTCTTTTGCTCTCAAAAGAGTACTAGGAAGAGTTGATCTACAAAATAAAAATATGAAGAAGTGAACCTCTCACAGGAGAAGCTGGATGCTTTCTTTATCTTTCTATACCCTCTCTACATATAAGCCAACCTGACACCTTAGAGCAAATCCATAATGCTGGATCTTGACTGTAAATTTGGGATCTTGAAGAGCCTGCCAATTCTAGCAGCTTAAATTAACTTCGTAGAAGAGCCATCAATCAAGGAAATAATGCTGCTAGCTTGTCTCATTTTTAAATAACTTCTGAGCCTCACACAAAATATATGTGAAATAAAAACCATAGTCTTTTAACATACTCTAACATCGGTTGGAGATCAAAATAATAGCAACATTTTATTGAACACTTACTGTTCTGTTTGAATACTTTCTGTTCTAAATAGTTTCCACATATTATCTTATTTAATCCTCATGTATCTAGATCAGGGGTCCCTAAACTACGGCCCACAGGCTGCATGCGGCCCCCTGAGGCCATTTATCCGGCCCCTGCCGCACTTCCAGAAGGGGCACCTCTTTCATTAGTGGTCAGTGAGAGAATCACAGGATGCATCCGCACCCATAGTTCCCATTGAAATACTGGTCAGTTTGTTGATTTAAATTTACTCGTTCTTTATTTTAAATATTGTATTTGTTCCCGTTTTGGTTTTTTACTTTAAAATAAGATATGTGCAGTGTGCATAGGGATTTGTTCATAGTTTTTTTTTATAGTCCGGCCCTCCAACAGTTTGAGGGACAGTGAACTGGCCCCTGTGTAAAAAGTTTGGGGACCCCTGATCTAGATAAAAAAACTAAGGCATAGTGTCTTGTCCAAATTAAATTTCCCAAGGTTTCTCAGTTAAGAGATAGAAAAGGGATTCAAATCTAAGCAGTCTGGCTCCGAAGTTCACATGCTCTTCACTGCCTCAGTTGAAAAGAGCATTAGAGATAATCAATTCAAAAGTCTGTTCTTTGAAAAAACTGATAAAATAGAGAATTTCTTGCTGAAACTAATGGAGGGAAAAAAAGAAAAAAGGCACAAGAAACTACGTTATGGTTGGGAAAAGGGAACTACAGATAGATCTATGAATTCAAACATTTAGATTAAAATGAGCACATTCCTAAAAAGATACCAAATTTAACTCAGAAATAAAAAATTTGAATTGTTCTCATAATATACCAATCCTAGATGGTTTTACAGTCAAATTCTACTAAAGTTCTAAGTAAATCATCACTCCAATTTTGTACAAACTTTTTTGGAAATTAAAAAATAAAAAGAAAGAAAGAAAAAAGAAAATAATCCCGAAGTAAAAAAAACAAACAAGAACAATGTAAGAAAATAAAATACAGACCAATCCACTCATGAAAATAGGTAAAACAATCTTAAATTATCCAGTCCTATGTAAAAAGAGAATAAAGTACTAAGTTGGATTTATCCCAGAAATGCAAGGTGATTGAGCAAAAGAAATGTATAAATATAATTTATCACATCAACAAATTAAAAGGTAAAGAACATGTTGTTTTAATAGATTAAAAAATGATAAAAATTAGCCTGACCTGCAGTGATGCAGTGGATAAAGTGTCGACCTGGAATGCTGAGGTTGCCAGGTCAAAACCCTGGGCTTGCCTGGTCAAGGCACATGTGGGAGTTGATGCTTCCTGCTCCTCCCCCTTCTTTCTCTCTCTCTCTCTCTCTTTCTCTTTTTTTTTCTCTCTCTCTTTCCTCTAAAATGAATAAAGTCTTAAAAATTATAAAAATTAATATTCATTCACTATGTAAAAGAAAGATCTTAGTAAACTAGGAATAGAAAATAGCTTCCTAAACTTGTCAAAGTATATTTATAAAAAATTTATAATAAATACATTCTCTTTTTTTGCTTCAAAAAGTGACATTTATCCAAAGGGAAAAAAAAATGACAAGATGTTCATCCCTTGGCTCCCTTCCCTCCCCTCTCCTGTTCCTCTTCAGTCCCCCAAGGACTAAGCCCTGGCTGGGTGAGGTGGGAGACCAGGCCCTCTCTGATGAGGTCAGCAACAGTAAGGGGCAATATAAATACACTTCTTAATGGTAAAATATAGAAAATACTGCTTCAAAACACAAGAATAAACCCTCTCCAGTGGCACAGAAGATAGCACCACAGTTGCCGGCTTAATCCTGGGGTTGCCAGCACATTCTGAAGGATGCTGGCTGGACCCCTGAGGTCACCAGTTCAAGCCATCGTCAGGGCACATATGAGAAGCAATTAATGGCACACCTAAGTGGAACAATGAGTTGATGCTTCTCTCACTCTCCCTTCCTCTCTCTCAAAAAAATAAAACCAGGAATAAGATATGATGCCTTTTCACCATTTTGATTTAATATGGTTGTCCTAGTCTAGTAAGATGACAAAAATAGTAAAAGGTATAAAGATTGGAAAGGAATGAACAATACTAAAATATATGAAACTTATTTGAATGACTACATTAATAATCAAAAGATTCTATGGAAAAATCATTATGATTAGTGAGTTTAATAAGATGACTGATTATAAGATCAATATAAAGAATCAATACCATTACTATAATTAGAAACAAACTCATAGAAAATCTAATTTTTAAATAAATCCCTTTTATACCTGACCTGTGTGTGGTGGCACAATAGGTAGGGTATCAACCTGGAATGCTGAGGTTACCAGTTCAAAACCCTAGGCTTGTCTAGTCAAGGCAATAAACAAGCAATCAGTCAATGAACAACTGAAAAAAGGAAACAGCTATAAGTAGATACTTCTCGCTCCTCATCCCTCTCTCTCCTCCCTGTAAAATCAATAAATAAAATCTTTAAAAGAAAAGAAAGAAATCCCTTTTACAATAATAAAAAAAGTTAAACATTTAGAAATAAATTTTAACAAAAGATGCATAGAATATTTATTGGGAAATGTTTAAAACTCTATTGGTACACTTTAAGGAAGGTATAAGTGGAGTAGATTAATGAATACAAACATTAAATATCATAAGAATTCAGTCCTCTCCAAATTGATCTATCAATTCCAATAAAAATCTTATCAGAATTTTTAATGAACTTGACAAAGTGATCCGTGTGTGTGTGTGTGTGTGTGTGTGTGTGTGTGTGTGTGTGTATGGCTAAGATATATAGTAAGGCTAAAGGTTTGCCTTACTGATATAAGGATGATTGGTTATAAGGCTATTCTAATTAAGATAATGTCATATTGAAAGAGGAATAGAGAACTTGACCACGTGGTGGAGCAGTGGATAGAGTGCCGACCTGGGACCCTGAGGAACCTCGAGGTCACTAGCTTGAGCGCAGGCTCATCCAGCTTGAGTGTGAAATCATAGACATGACCTATGGTTGCTGGCTTGAGCCCAAGGTTGAAGGCTTAAGCAAAGGGTCACTAGCTCAGCTGCAGCCCCCTGTCAAGGCACATATGAGAAAGCAATCAATGAACAACTAAAGTGCCACAACTATGAGCTGATGTTTCTCATTTCTCTCCCTTCTGTCTGTCTCTCTTTTACTGAAAGAAAGAAAGAGAGAGAGAAAGAAAGAAAGAAAGAAAAAAGAAAGGAAGAAGAAAGAAAGAAAGAAAGAAAGAAAGAAAGAAAGAAAGAAAGAAAGAAAGAAAGAAAGAAAGAAAGAAAGAAAGAAAGAAAAGAAAGAAAAGAAGGAAAGAAAAGGGAGAAAGGAAGGGAGGGAGGGAGGGAGGGAGGGAGGGAGGGAAAGAGAGAGGGAGGGAGGGAAGAAGGAAGGAGAGAGAGAGAGAGAGAGAGAGATAAAGAAGAAAGAAAATAAATGGAGAAAAGAAACAGGAATAGACAAATTATCCAGTCCAGAACAGATTAGAGAGCCCAGAACATTACACTGGGGAACAAAATTTTTGTTGCATCCACAGAAACACTTGTTCTTACCTGATTCGAGTGCTCTGATCTCAAATCTGGTGTTAGTTTTTCTCTGTAAGCTGCAGGTTTTTTTCAATTCAAGATTTTAGGTTTTCATCTTGTAAAATTTTTAACATTTAGTTTAACATAATGAAGTAGAATGTCTTCTTGGGCATCATCTTTGTGAAAATATAATAATTTATATAATGCAGTAAATACACTAAAAGATATGATTGCATCAGAATTTGTCTACAATTTCTAAATAGAACATATTAAAACACGTATTTTAATCATAAAATCTGCACAAAAGTTATTTAAATTCTATTCTGGCAAAAATTTGTGTTTGTAGCTCTTGCATTTGTGTACTTGTTGAGGACAATCTTGTTTGATGCTCCAGCAGTAGTCTTCTCATCACTAACAGCGCCAAGATTTTCGGGAAACTTATCAAGGTGACTGCTCAGGAAGTGAATCTTAACGTTCATGTTACATCCAATGTCACGGAAAGCCAACAGCATCCTTTAAACCAGAAGTTCATAATTTTCTGCTTTTTTGTTGCCAAGGAAGTTCTTTGTAAGTGCCACAAAACACTGCCATGCTGCTTTCTCCTCCTTATTCATCTTCCAGGCAAATTCTTTGTCACGTATGAGGGTTCAAATTTGAGGTCCATCAAATACACCTGCTTTTATCTTCTCAAAAGACAAGGCAGGAAAAGCTGAAATAATGTTGAAAGCATTCACTTTTTCTGTTCAAAGCCTGAACAAACTGTTTCATTAAGCCAAGTTTGATGTGAAGTGGGGGAAAAAATGATTCTGTCTCGATTAACTACAGGTTCATTCACAATATTTAGCATCCCTACTTCCAGACCTTCACGTTTTGGCCACTCCTTCTGTGTCCAGTGTTTCTCAAAAGACAAGGCAGGAAAAGCTGAAATAATGTTGAAAGCATTCACTTTTTCTGTTCAAAGCCTGAACAAACTGTTTCATTAAGCCAAGTTTGATGTGAAGTGGGGGAAAAAATGATTCTGTCTCGATTAACTACAGGTTCATTCACAATATTTAGCATCCCTACTTCCAGACCTTCACGTTTTGGCCACTCCTTCTGTGTCCAGTGTTTCTCGAGCTGTGTCCAGCTCGGCTGTTTCGCAAACACAGAAAGCAAGGATACTTCGTGAAACCTCCCTGTTGTCCTAGCAGAAATTTTACCATTTTAAGATTCACACAAATGATCCAGTTATGCTCTTCATACTTCAAAAAGTCGAGGACAATTTTTATGTCATTATAATTTTCTCGCAGATGAGTTGAATAACCAATTGGAACCAATGCATAAATATTACTGTTGTGTAGGAGAACACATTTCAGACTCCGTTTAGAGCTGTCAAGAAATAGCCTCCATTCTGTTGGACTGTAAGTGGTAATACCTAGCTGGCTGAGAAGACTACTTATATCATGACAGTAAACAAAGTGTTTTGTCTTCGGAAAAAAAGTTCACAAAAATTTGTTCATGCTTCCTGAAATGGGATACTTTAGCTAACCAGTAAAGTTTATTATTTTCTTGAAGCCTGGAGGCTAATAACTCAGCTGCTTTCTTTGATAGGCCCAAATCTCTTACTAAGTCATTCAATTCAGGTTAGCTAAACTGCTGAGGGGTTAATGACTGCTTGGCATCAGATGAAAACCCTTCAAATTCTACAAGCATTTCCTCATGCATCTTATCAAAATACACTTGATCACCATGTTCACTTTCTTCATTCTTAGAAGAAATAAAACCATTGAAAACTGGAACCGGGAGTGTCTCAGAGTGTGGGATAGGTCGTATTGCTGAAGAAATATTAGGATATGTGATCATATGCTGTTTTTTCTTGCCAATGCCCTTTGTATGGATCAGACAGAAATAACAGTCACTGCTGTGGTCCTTAGGTTCATGCCAAACCATGGGAATACCAAAAGGCATTCCTTTGCTTTTTCCTTTTGTCCAGTCACAATTATGACACACAATATGAGGAGCCCAATTCTTGTCTTGATCGCCAAGGGGAACTTGAAAATAGGCAATATATGCATGTGTTACAAATGATGAAATATTGCACCTTTGACATTGAAGTATGTAACAGCCACATATATAACAGAAAGTTATATTCTTTCTGTTATTCAGAAACTATTCTTACATTTACGCCTACTCGAAGAAGGCATGCTTCAATCTTAAAACAAAATAAGTGGGTGTTTTTATCAGATAATAATTTTTTACATTTAAAAACAACTACAATTATGTAAAAGTGATGTTTGTAAAACATTAATTGCCTTGTGGTTATGTTGATTGCCCTTTAACTCCAATTTAAAAACCAATGCATGCCATTAACTATAACAAAAAGAAATTAAAATCGCATAAAAACTAGAGCATGCTCCAAAAAATGGATTTCAGATTTAGAATCAGCGATGCAGAAATATATAGAAACAGTTCTAAAACCTCATGCAACAGAAAATAAAAAAGAAATTGTTCCCCAGTGTTAGGAAAACTTGATATGAGGCTAAGCCAGCATGGCAGAGCAGTGGTAAAAAGATGGGTCTAGTCATTAATAATATGGAATTATCAGTATCCCATATGGGAAAAATAAAATTTGATCCATCATTCACAATAATAATATATTTTAGATGTATTAAAAACATATATGAAAGGTAAACCTTTAGAACTTTTATAAGAAAATAAATAAGAAAGATTTTATGATCAGAGGCAGGAAGGAGGAGGAAGGGTTTTCTAAATGAGATATAAAGTTTGCTAATCATAAAATATAAGATTGACAAGTATGACTACTTTATTTTATAATTTTTTATTTTATAGTTGACATACAATATTTTATTAGTATCAGGTGTACAACGCAGTGATTAGATATTATATAATTTACTAAGTGATCCTTTCCCCTCCTCCTCCTCCTCCTCCTTTTCCTTCTCCTTCTTTCTTCTTCTTCTAATCCCTTTAACATTTCATGTAATACTGGTTTGGTGGTAAAGAACTCCTTCGTCTTGTCTGTGAAGCTTTTTATATGTCCTTCAATTCTAAATGCTAACTTTGCTGACTAGAGTAATCTTGGTTATAGATCCTTAGTTTTCATCACTTTGAATATTCCTTGCCACTCCCTTCAGGCCAGCAAAGTTTCTGTTGAGAAATCAGCTGGCAGTCTTATGGAAGCTGCCTTCGAGGTAACTAACTGCTTTTCTCTTGCTTTTAAGCTTTTAAATTTTAATTATGATGTATCTTGATGTGGGCCTTTTGGGGTTCATCTGTTTGGGAGTCTCTGCTCTTCCTGGACTTACATGTCTGTTTCCTTCACCAGGTTAGAGAAGTTTTCTGTCATTATTTTTTCAGACAGGTTTTCAACTTCTTGCTCTATCTCTTCTCCTTCTAGCACCCCATGATGCAAATGTTGGTACACTTGAAGTTGTCCCAGAAGCTCCATACATTATCTTCATTTTTTTTCTGTTCTGATTGGGTATTTTTGCTTTCTTATATTCCAAATTGCTGGTAAATTATTCTTCATTTCAGTTCATGTATCCTTCATTTCTGACTGGTCCTTTTTTATGATTTTGATGTCCTCACCAAGTTCCCTGAGCTCTTTATTACCATTATTTTGAACTCTGTACCTGATAGTTTGCTTGCTTCCATTTTATTTAGTTCTTTTTCTGGAGATTGCTCCTGTTCTTTAATTTGGGACATGTCTTTGCATTTAGACTGCTTCCCTATGTTTGTTTCTATGAATTAGGTAAAGCGGCTATGTATCCCAGACTGGTAAAGTGGCCTTGTGTAGAAGGTGTCTTGTAGAGCACAGTGGCACAGCCTCCCCAGTCACCCAAGCTATGCACTTCAGGTGTGCCCCTGTGTGGGCTGTATGCACTGTCTTGTTGTAGCTGAGCCTTGATTGCTACTGGTGTCATGGGAGGTACTGACTTCCAGGCCAATCAGCTACAAGGACCGGATGTAACTACAGCAGAGGAGCTGCTGTGCAGGAGTTGACCCTACAGGTTGGACTTTCTTCAGTGGGGCTTTGGTGCTCACTGAGTTCGCTCCTTGTGTGTATCCACTCATGGAAATGATAAGGTTGTAATCCAGCATGGTCTGAAGCTTTCCACAGGGTGCACTGGCTCTGAGACTGCCCTGGAAAGTGCAAGGTCAGCCACCACCTTGCCCTGCCTGGGCCACCTGGCACAAGCTACAGAGTGATGTGCAGATGGCTGCTACTTGTGCTGGGCTTGGAGGTGCCCAGCAGAGGTCAAAATGTAAACCTAGGTCAATTGCCACTAGTGCCTGGGCCACTCAGCAAGAGGTATGGGGTACACAGAGGCCAGATGCTGCTTGTTTGAGAAAATTCAGGGAAGTCCAAATTATGAGGTAAGAGAAGCCATTTGTATGGAAGAGCCACCACTGGAAATGGCTTAAATGGGCCCGCAAATTAAGTAGGTCAGGGTCTCAGGGAATCATCTGGGCAGGGCAGACAGTGTAAACTAGGTTGATGGAAACTTATATGGTGCCTGCCTACTGGCTCTGTGGGAGAATATCTCAGAAAAGGAACAATAACCTCAGTCAGCACTTTAATCTGGCAGAAAGCTGCTCCCCGACAACCTTGCCTTGATGCCAGACAATTCAGTTCCTTAAAGGGCATGGGCCCTTTAAGAGGAGCTGCCTGGAACTCCCATAGCCCTCCCTCTCACTCAGCCACAATCTCCACTGGTTTTTACAGCCAGAAGTATAGGAACCCTGGGCTGGGACCTAGTATGGAGCTTGGACCCATCACTTCTCAGGTGAAACCTCTGCAGCCAAGAATATTTCCTGATTTTAAACCAACCCAGAGAGTGTGGGAACAGCCTATTTGCATCTCTGCCCCTCCTACCAGTCTCACTATGGCTTCTTCCTTAAATCCCTACTTGTAGGATTTCCATTCAGTCAGATTTCGGGCAGTTCTGAATGATGGTTTCTCTGTAGTTTAGTTGTAATTTTGATGTAGTTGTGGGAGGGCTGGAGTTCCATGTTTACCTATGCCACCATCTTGACCAGAAGTTCAGTATGAGTACTTTAAAAAGAATTTTGTTCATCAAAAGACACCATGGCCTGACCAGGCGGTGGCGCAGTGGATAGAGCATCAGACTGGGATGCAGAGGACCCAGATTCGAAACCCCAAGGTCGCAGGCTTGAGCACATGCTCACCTGGCTTGAGTGCGGGCTCACCAGCTTGAGTGCAAGATCATAGACATGATCCCATGGTCGCTGGCTTGAAGCCCAAGCTCACTGGCTTGAGGCCAAGGTCGCTGGCTTGAGCAAGGGGTCACTCACTCTTCTGGAGCCCCCGGTCAAGGCACATATGAGAAAGCAGTCAATGAACAACTAAGGTGCCACAACAAAGAATTGATGCTTTTCATCTCTCTCCATTCCTGCCTGTCTGCCCGTATCTGTCCCTCTCTCTGACTCTCTCTTTGTCTGTCACACACACAAAAAGGCACCATGAAGAAAATGATAAAACAAATCATAACTATATTTCTAACTCATATGATCAATTAAGAATTGGTATACAGAATAAATAATGCCTGAAGCTTTATTTTTTTTCCTTAAGTGAGAAGCAGAGAGGCAGAGAGACAGACTCCTATGTGTGCCCCAACCAGGATCCACCCAGCAAACCCCCTATGGGGCAATAATCTGCCCATCTGGGGCTGTTGCTTTGTTGCTCGGCAACCAAGCTATTTTTAGCACCTGAGGCAAGGCCATGGAGCCATCCTCAGTGCCCAGGGCCAACTTGCTCAACTAAGCCATGGCTGCAGGAGAGGAAGAGAGAGAGAAAGAGAGAAGGGAGAAGGGTGGAGAAGCAGATGGTCACTTCTCCTGTGTACCCTGACTGGGAATTGAATTTGGGAAATCCACACACCAGCTCATGCTCTACTACTGAGTCAACTGGCCTGGGCCAAAATTCAATTGTTTTAAAAAGACAATCTAATTTTGAAATGAGTAAAAGATCTCAATAGGCATTTTACAGAAGAGAAAATTTAAGTGGCAAAAATAAAAATAAAATGTAAGAAAAATTCTCACCCTTATTAGTAATCAGGAAAATACAAATAAACTACAAATTAAAACAATGATATACCATTTTGTGCCCACTAGGTTGCAAAAAATTAATGTTTCATAGTAGTGTTGACAACAGCAGAGCAATGGAAATTCTTATACACTGATAGAATGTAAATTGGTATACAACTTGTCATTTTGTTGTAAAGTAACATTTACAATACCCTGTTCCTAGCAATTGCATTCCTGGGAGGTCTTCAGAAAAACTTTTATAATATGCACCTGGAGACAAGAATGTGAATATTGACATTATTCAAAAAGCCAAAAATTAGAAACCACTCAAATGCTCATTCAAATGAGGCATGAATAAATATTACATGACAGATATATATATATATATATATATATATATATATATATATATATATATATATATATATATTCACAAAGTGGAATATTATACAGTTATAAAATTGAATAAACCACAGCTACATATGACAATGTGAATGAGTCTTTTTTTTAATACTTTTATAAGGACTTTTAAAAAAATCAATGTCATATGCATGTTAAAATATTAACACTTAATATCAACAAATACCCAATTAGTGTTCAAGTTTCCTAAATTTTCTCATAAGCACTTTTTTTGCAGTAACTTTTTCAAATCAGAACCCAACTGAAGTTCATGATCCACCTTTGGTTGAATTATCTCTGAATTCTGTTAATACGGTATAACAATTTTCCTTCCTTTTTTCCCCCCATATGTGAATGAGTCTTAAAAGCAGATAACCAAACATATATACAATAGGATACATCTTCATAATGCTTAAACAAAACTAAAATAATAAAATATTTGTTTATAATAATAAAACTACTTTTAAAAGAAAATGAGCCTGACCTGTGGTTGTGCAGTGGATAAAGCATTGGCCTGGAATGCTGAGGTTGCTGGTTCAAAACCCTGGTCTTGCCCAGTCAAAGCACCTACAACAAGCAACCAATGAACTAAAGTGAAGTAACTATGAGTTGATACATCTCACTTCCCCCCCTCTGTAAAATCAATAAATAAAAATCTTTTTTTTTTAATGAATTATTAAAGAAAATCAGTGTGTCAAGGTTTCCCTTGGAAAAGATCAGGGAAAAGCATACAGATATTTTAGTAGTATTGATGAAGTTCTACATCTTAAGTTGATCACAAGTGTTCAAATGCTGCTATGCTTCAGCTTATATATATGGTACATGTATTCATTTGCATATAATAAAATTTTGTAATAGCTTTCTCAAAACTGGCTAAGTAATAAATATGCCAAAACTAAAGAGGCCACTGTGATCAATGCACTTTAGCATCCAGAGGGCATCTGTTCAGATTGACAGCAGTCTGTACTTGTTGAATATGTAAGCCTTTCAACCATTTACAAATCAACCTAATCATGCTGTCAACCAGCCTACATCTCTCAGCCTTGTACACAAGGATATCAGGTTCCCTTTCTAAGTGCTCACAAACCATGTGTTTAATATTTTCTCCCAGACTTAGCCAGGGATCGATGTCAAGCTCTCTTAGAAAGGCATTTTATCCATATGTGTTCTCAGGAAACACCACATGTTAACATCCCAGACAAAGAAGATAAAGATTCATTCCTTCCTAAGGGATTTGGGGGGTGAGGGGGACCTCTTCTATGCCTCATGCTTCAGTATAATTGTCAGATTCCATATACTGATCTTTTCCCTTATAATGTCTTAGAAAATAGAACAGAAAATACAGCTGTTCCTTGAGTTTGTCTTTGATAACTGCATTAAAGCCATTTCCCTGTGGTGTTAGAACTAAATTACAACCACTGTTGTATTTATTACCTAAAGATTTTTAACAGAGAGACATTTATTTCATTAACAGAAGCCATGGTCTCAGGAAAGGTGACTCTTCCCTTTATAAAATTAAATCAAAGAATGTTTTTGAGCTCAATGAAAAATATAAAGTTATTTTAAAATTGGGGATTTTTAAATTTTTTCTCACCACCTTTATTAATAAATAATTTATATACTGTAAGTTGCATCCATTTAAAGTGTACAATTCGATGAGTTTTGATGGTTGAATATGTCCACAAATCATCACCACAAACAAGATATTTCTATCACCTCCAAAAGATTCCTTTTGCCCTTTACTCTCATTCTATCCCTTCCTTTGTCCCTGGCATATACCACTGGCCTGTTTTTTATATGTAGATCAGTTTGCATTTTATATAGATAAAATCCTACAATATATTCTTCTTTTGTGTCTGACTTTGTCCATTCAGATTTTGAGATTCATTCATGTTGTTTATATAAGTGTTTAGTGTCTTTTTATTGCTGAGTAGTATATGGTATGAATGTACCACTTTTTTTTAAAACCATTCACCTATTAATGGACATTTAAGTTGTTTGTTTCCAATTTTTGGCTGTTGTGACTAATGCTGCTACAAATATTTATACAAAAATCTTTGCTGGTGTATGTATGCCTTTATTTCTTTTAGGTCTTACTTGTTAATGGTTCATCTTTTTGTATTTATTTACTTTCAACCCACTAGTATCTTTATACTTAAAGTTTATCTCTTATAGATGGCATAATTGAGTCCTCTTTTTTTTCCATTAATTTGAGAGGGGGAAGGGAGAGAGAGAAGCATCAACTCATTGTTTCACTTAGTTGTGTACTCATTGATTGCTTCTCATCTGTGCCTTGACCAGGGATTAAACCCATGACCTCCGGTGTGCCAGATTGATGCTTTATCTACTAAGCCACTGGGCCAGGGCCTTGAGTCTTCTATTTAACCAGTGTGTTAACCTTGGCCTTTTATTTAGAGTGTATAGTGAATTCACATTTACCATAATTATTGATATGTTTGAGTTTAGGTCTACCATCTTATTTTTTGTTTGTCCTTTCTGGGTTTTGTTCTTATATTTCCTGCTTCCCTGTTTGTTTCAGGTTGTAAAATACTTGGGGGATTCTATTTTAATTTTCTATTGTCATTTAGCTATATTTCCTTGCATTATTTTTAGTGGTTTCTTTATATTTCTTTTCACAGTCTACTTAGAGTCAAAATAGTTCTATGTCACATAAAATGTTGAAGCCTCAGGATTATAATACTTCACTTAAGTAAAAATTAAAATATATTTTTCAACTTTTTTGCAGCCTACTTAGAATTAATATAGTACCAATTCATGTCAAATATCAAAATATTACAACTATATAGGTTTACTTGTCCCCTACATACATATACGTATACAGCAACTTTTTGTTAATAGTTGTCATGTGTATTACATCTACATCATAAACTACACAAGAAATATAAATTTTTCTTTAAACAATCATGTGTGTTTTAAAGAAACTAAGATAAAAACTGTCATTTATATTTACCATTTCCAATGTTCTTCATTCATTCCTGAGGATCCAGCTTTCTCTTGGATATCATTTCCTTCAGCTCAACGAATTTTAGTATTTCTTGTAGCACGGTTCTGGTGATTGCAAATTCTCCTAATTTTTATTTATATAAAAATGTTTATTTTACTTTTATTCTTGAAGTGTATTTTTTTTTAATTTAGAATTATGGGTTGACAGGAATATTTTTCTTTCAGCACATTAAAGATGTTGCTCTACTATCTTCCAGTCTTTCATGATTTCTCATTAAAAGTCACAGTTCTTAAATTACTTTACCCTATGTATTAAGTACCATTTCTCTGGCTACTTTGAAACCAGTATGGTTTTATGAACCAATGTCACCCCAATAAATTAAATGTTTTTAAAAGGGATATTCTCTTTGTTTTTCTGAAGCTTTACAATAATGTAACTAAGCGTGGATTTCTTGTTAGGAGCTCACTGAGATTCTTGAGTCTGTAACTTTAAATCTTTAACCCAATTTGGAAAATCTTCTGCCATTATTTCTTTAAATACTTTTTGTCTTATTTCCCCTTTTCTATACTTCTGAAACTCAAATTACTCTCATGTTAAACCTTTACCTAAGACTCTGTGTTTTTGGTTGGTTGGTTGGTCAAAAATGTTTTCTTTCTTTTTTTCAGGTTAGATTATCTCCACTGATCTTTTTTTTAAGATTTTATTTATTGATGAGAGAGAGAGAAGGAGAAAAAGGGAGGAAGGGAAGCATCAACTCACAGCAGTTGCTTCTTAAGTATGTATGTGCCTTGACTCAGCCACTTTATCCAATGCACCACCACAGGTCAGGCTGATTTTTCTTTAATGTTTATTATATTGATTTGAGAGAGAGGAAGGGGAAGAGAGAGAGAGAGAAACAACAATCTGTTCTTGTATGTGCCCTGACCAGGGATCAAGCAAGCAATCTCTGTGCTTCCAGATGATGTTCTAACCAACCAAGCTAGCTTGCCAGGGCAGCAGTCCATTAATCTATCTTTTCTTTTTGTTTTGTTTTGTTTTGCTTTGTTGTTGTTGTTTTTTGCAAAAGAGGGAGAAACAAGAAGGGAAGGAGGTGAGAAGCATCAACTCATAGTTGCAGCACTTTAGTTATTCACTGATTGCTTCTCACATCCCTTGACCTGGGGGCTCTAGTCAAGCCAGTGACCCCTTCTGGCTCAAGCCAGCAAGCCTATGCTCAAGCTAGCAACCTTGGGGTTTCAAACCTGGGACCTCAGCATCTCAGGTCAATGCTCTATCCACTGTACCACCACCAGTCAGGTGATTTGATCTATCTTTAAGTTCACTCATCTGTCATCTCTATTCTGCTATTAAACCCATGTGATGAACTTTTTTGTTCAGATATATTTTTCAATTTTAACATTCCATTTGGTTCTTCTTTATATTTTCTATTTCCCTGTTGGTACTTATCTTATTTTTCTTTTAATTGTACTGTGTGTTTACCACCCAAAGTCAAGTCTCCCTCCATCACCATCTATCTTCCTCTTTACCTACCCTCTTCTACCTTCCTCCACTTGCCTTTGCCACTGGTAATTACCATACTGTTGTCTGTGTCTATTAGTTTGTTTGTTGTGGAGTTTTTTGCTTACTTTCTTCACCATTTTCACCCAGCCCTCCAACCCCCTCCCTTCTGACAGCTTTCAGTTTATTCTCTGTATTTATGAGTCTGTTCCAATTGTTAGTTTGTTTGCTTGCTTATTTTGTTTGTTATATTTCACATATAAGTGAAATCATATGGTACTTGTCTTTCTCTAACCGGCTTACTTCACTTAGCGTAATATTCTCCAGATCTAGCCATGCTGTAACAAAAAGTAAATTTCTGTTTTTTTATGGCAAAGTTTTCCCACTATATAAATATACCACAGCTTTTTTACCCACTCAGCTATTGATGGGCAGTTGGGCTGCTTCCAAATCTTGGGTATTATAAATAATGCTGCAATGAACATATATTTTCATTAATTATGAATATATTTTTCATTCCTCATTGAGCATATTATGGTGTTTTACAGTATGGTGGTTACCAGAGAGAAGGGGGGATAAAGAGGTTGTAAAGGGTAATGGGGGCTAAATATATGGTGACAGAAGATGATTTGACTGTAGGTGGTGAACAAACAATGCAATATACAGATCATGTATCATAAAATGGATGCTTGAAACCTATATGATCTTATTAACCAATGTCACCCCAATAAATTTAATTTTAAAATAAATTTTTTAAAATTTATCCCTAAAAATTTTAAAATAAAGTAATAAAATTCTTGTCTGATGAATCTAACATCTTTTTCACCTAGGGATTTGCATCTATTGATTATAATTTTCTTTGAGACTGGGCGCACTCTTTGTATGCAAAAACATTTGGATTGTAATTTGTGAGTGCTGTGTTCATATAACATTGGAGACTCTGGACTTCATTATATTAATCTGAAAAGTGTTTGTTTTGACAAGTAGTCAACTTTGTTTAACTCAAACTGTAACCTGGGATCCACACTTCATCCAAACCTCAGTTCTGTCCTTTAAGCTTAAACTGTGAGCTGCTTTTGGTTTGTCCCACCTAAGGTCAGCTGAGTTAATACATAATTTATGGTGCTCTGGGTCTGATTGTTTCTTTCCTTGACTTTCTTTTTCAGTTTCTGATAACTCTATATTTGCCCCAGGCTCCTTACCCTGGTAATGCCTGTGAAAGACAGCAGTCTTTCTATTGAAGTTGTAGCTGCCCCACACCGCTGTGACAGAGGCCACCCTCAGGGCAAAGGTGCAAAACTGGGGTGCTCATTCCTTGCTGGTCACTTACTACAATTTTCAACCCCTCTCCAAAATCTTTATTCAGTCTCCAGAACCCTTGAGTGATTAGGGTTTTAATATTATCCAGAGTTTTTAGCTGTTATTTACAGAAAGATCAATTTTTTATTAGGTACTGGAACATAACCAGCCTGGAAAGCCCTTAGTCACTGTTGATCAGTTGGTTCTTTCTTTTCACTTTCTCTTCTTTTATTCAGGTCAATAAGCTTAAATTCTCCATTATTTCTCTCTCTGTATTTAGGAGATTATGACTTTTATAAAGTTCCTCTGATTAAATTCTCTTCTCCTTTCTCCCCTTCATACACACACACACACACACACACACACACACACACACACACACCTACTTTAGTTGGAAAATGACTTGCATTGCTCTCACCTAAGCTTGGGACAACCTAGCCACTTCTGTATCTAAAATCAGCCCCATTGTAAGGTATTTTTCCCTGCTGAGAAAGAAGGAAGGGGTCCCATCCATTCCCATAACCGAGACCTGTGAGGGAATTAGAGGTCTAGAGTGTGGTGGCAAAACAGAGAAGGTAGCTCCTGTGCCCACAAGAAATGAGATGGACTTACCCAATAGTTACAGCATACCCTGGGTTCTCCAAGTCCAGGCCGTGTCCTAGAAGTTTGAGCGATGCGCCCACGTGGCTGGATTGGCCTCCCATTCGGGCGGCTTGTCCTCCACATAGAGACGTTGAGGATGAGCCTGCTGCCCAAAGGGGCAATCGCTCTGTCAGTGACCGGGCTGCTTGCAGTTAGGGCAGGGTTCAGTGGGCAGCCACAGGCAGGGGCCCTGTTGGGCACAGTGGTTCTGCTTGTCACACTTAAAGCAAGCTGCTAGTGGGATTCCTCTTTGCGGTTCTGCCGGCCTCAGGGTTGCCACAAGAGCCTGGGTTTGGAGTGTTACCTTCTTCTGCATGTGAGCCTGGCGAACAGCCTTGGCCATTTCCACTAGCCACAACCATTGAAAACGTTAAATGCCATGTTCACAGGTCCCAGATAGGGGTTTGGGGTTTGAGAATAAGAGGAGGAGGGCTCCTAGGGAGCCCAGCCCTCAGATCCAGATGGAAATGATGGATCCAGAGGCAGGACAGGGTCAGAACTTCCTGCAAGCAGATTGGGGTTGGGCATCCTACAAACCGATATAAAGGGCCAATGGTAGGCTGCGAATGGCCTGACGGAAGAGGGGTTTAAGAACGCAGTGGAGAAGAGAGGGGCCCCTGGCCAGCAGGGGAGAAGAAAAAGAGATTGGTATTTGCAGGTGAATGAGAAACAGGATTTAGTGAAGAGAGGGGAGGGGGCTCTCTAGAGGGAAGAGACCCGAGCTAGCAAAAGAGGTCCCAAGAGAGGGGGACCCCCAGGGGGTCAGGCCGGAGGGGGAGGGAGTTGAGAGTCCACAGAGAAGGAAAGATTACGAGTAGAGGGTTTAGGTCTCTGGCCTATAAAAGGCCTACGTGGTGGAACATACGACACAGAGATTAAGGACAGGTGCGCAAATAACTAGAGGCCCTGAATGTAAAGGGATCTCTAATCAACTTCCAGCTTTTTCAGTGATAGTTAAATTGGTGAGGGTGTTAAAACTGAAATCCCTTCAGGAGGCTACCTGGTCTGATTATCCAGTGGGTTCTGTGTCCTGGCCACAGCGGAGAAGAAGAACAGTTTCCTCTTCTTTAGGGAGAGATTTTGGATAAGGCAACTCCCGGAGTGTTTTGGGATTCCTGTGCCCCCACGGCCACCCTCAGCCCTCGGAGTGGTCAGAGTTGAGAATTGGCATCCCGCAGCTCAAGCTCTGGCCATGGACGGATAGGTAAAGTGGATGTGCTTGGGACGTATCCATGGGCACACATGCACTGGGACGGAAAAGACTTCCTGACATAGCTACAGTTTCGGACAGGGAGTCCAGCGAAAAGAACTGAGGGAAGTTTGGAGGAATGGGACTTATTGCACTGTGCGCCGGAGTTGATGGATAGTCAGAGATCCTGAGATCCTGCTTCTTTCTCTGAAGGGACGGGGAGAGGAGTGGCCCCAATGGACTTCTGACTCCTCCCAGGTTTTCGGCACCAAAATGTAATGTATTTTTCCCCGCTGAGAAAGAAGGAAGGGACCGAAAGCCACAAAGTGTGGAATAATAAAAGGCTTTATTAAGTACCGCGCATCCCACCCAACAATGTCTCCTAGCCCCGGAATCAGAGGCTAGGGGAGTCGCAAGAATTAAACTGTGTGAGAGGTATTTAAAGGGGTCTTCTAGGGTAGGCGAGCAATTATGACGTGGTGAAATCTCACCGGCTGACGGACAATTGCTTTTTTCCCAAGAACCTTCTGGGAAGCTTCATTTTGGTGTGCTTAGTTGTGGGCAGCCCTAGTCAAAGGTCCAGGGTCTGAGTTACTCACATAGCCATCCCCCATTGCTGACCACCCTACACCTACATCAGCCCAGCCCCTGCCCCCAGGCCCACACAGAAGCGCAAGGCCCCTCCAGGACCCCACTATTAGGGATAATGCGTTCCTCCTCCCTACCCAGAAGGAATCCAGAGTCACAGGGGGCCACTGGCTCACACCAAGGCTCCAGGACTTTTCCAGCTCCACACATGGCACCTTTCTCAGCCCACCCCAACCCTGAACCTAACAGAGCACACACCCTCCAGGCCACCCCCATTCAGGCCCCAGGAAGTGGCAGAAGACAAGGAGCCCACAGCCAGCCAGAGGTGACCACAACCCAGCCCCAGCTGAGTAGAGTGGCTCAGATGCTCACATTAGGTTCAGGTCATTAGAGTCTGCAGGGCACCGTCCATTATCTCCAGGGCACCAGGGTCTTACCTGCCTCCCTCCCCATTCTCCCGTGAGCCCCTCCCTGAACCCTCCCGCACCCCCACTCACACATCTCAACATGGGCATTCCCTGACCCCTAGTGTTATCTGTGGCCCCTGCCATCTGTGTAACAATTGAGAAACTGCTTTGCCTGGTAGACTGTAACCATGTTAAAGGCAGGGCTGGGACTCTGTTCACAGCTATTCCCACAGCATACACTCATAAACAGACTGTCATTACTGCATGCTCGGCACCAGGACAAGGACCAGCTTGGACTAAGGGACTTCCAGTCCACTACCCAGAACCTTTGTGACTTGTCTGACACCAGAGGTTGGTGTCAGTCTCAACCCCAAGGCAGCTCACATCAGGCAGAAGGTGGTCCAGGTGCATGGGAACAGCTGAACTCTGTGAACATTTATTACAATGGGGCAGCAGCAGTAATGGGGGTTGGTGGCTGTCTATACTCACTTGGCCTTCAGGTAGATCTTCGGGGTCTGCCAGCCCACAGGGGCTTCCTTCAGGCCCGTCCTCAGCCAGATGCTCCACAGGTCTCTCTCAAACTTGATCTGCTTCTGTTTCAGGCGTCCTTCCCAGACCTTCCTCCACAGAAACCAGGTCCTCTTGACCAGCTTCCAGTACTTATGACGGTTCATCTTCCCCCAGCAGATCTTCAGCACATTTTTTCACTACATCTGGGGTACATCCTGGCTAGTCGAGTGGGGTAGTGAGAAGGGGGGAAAGAGTAGAAGAAGGAATTCAATCTGTAACTGTGAACAATCAATTGAGATAACTCACTACCTTCGTGTTCCACCACACAGGCCTTTTTTAGGCCAGAGACCTAAACCCTTCACTCATAATCTTTCCTTCTCCATGGACTCTCAACTCCCTCCCCCTCTGGCCTGGCTCCCGGGGCACCCCTCTCTTGGGACCTCTTTTGCTCGCTTGGTTCTCTTCCCTCCAGAGAGCCCCCTCCCCTCCCTTCATTAAATCCTGTTTCTCATTCACCTGCAAATACCAATCTCTCTTTCTTCTCCCCTGCTGGCCAGGGGCCCCTCTCTTCTCCACTGCATTCTTAAACCCCTCTTTCATCAGGCCATTCGCAGCCTACCATTGGCCCTTTATATCGGTTTGTAGGATGCCCAACCCCAATCTGCTTGCAGGAAGTTCTGACCCTGTCCTGCCTCTGGATCCATCATTTCCATCTGGATCTGAGGGCTGGGCTCCCTAGGAGCCCTCCTCCTCTTATTCTCAAACCCCAAACCCCTATCTGGGACCTGTGAACATGGCATTTAACGTTTTCAATGGTTGTGGCTAGTGGAAATGGCCAAGGCTGTTCGCCAGGCTCACATGCAGAAGAAGGTAACACTCCAAACCCAGGCTCTTGTGGCAACCCTGAGGCCGGCAGAACCGCAAAGAGGAATCCCACTAGCAGCTTGCTTTAAGTGTGACAAGCAGAACCACTGTGCCCAACAGGGCCCCTGCCTGTGGCTGCCCACTGAACCCTGCCCTAACTGCAAGCAGCCCGGTCACTGACAGAGCGATTGCCCCTTTGGGCAGCAGGCTCATCCTCAACGTCTCTATGTGGAGGACAAGCCGCCCGAATGGGAGGCCAATCCAGCCACGTGGGCGCATCGCTCAAACTTCTAGGACACGGCCTGGACTTGGAGAACCCAGGGTATGCTGTAACTATTGGGTAAGTCCATCTCATTTCTTGTGGACACAGGAGCTACCTTCTCTGTTTTGCCACCACACTCTAGACCTCTAATTCCCTCACAGGTCTCGGTTATGGGAATGGATGGGACCCCTTCCTTCTTTCTCAGCAGGGAAAAATACCTTACACCCATTATATACCTAGCAGAAGAGTACTAGTTAGCACAGTACAAAGATTAATAAAGGCCAGAAATTGACACAAGTAGCAATAAAAGTTTGCATAGAATAAAGGTGGCATCTCAGATCACTAAGGCAGAAATGGACTTGTTCAAAAAAGTGCTGGGACAACTGATTAGCCATGTAGAAAATATTCCAAATGGATCAGGAACCTAAATATAAAAAAATAGTATTTTTTAAATAGTAAAAGAAAACATTGGTGAGTTTTATACTGTCAGCATAGGAAAGGCTTTCCACCTGTGACACACAGTACAGTATAATAAAGAAAAGATTGATTGATTGATTGATTGATTGATTTACATAAACATGAGTTGTATAACAATAAAAGTCTTAGGCATGGTGAAAAGCACCATAAAGTCAAAACACAACTAAAAAATTAAGAGAAAGTATTTACAATTTAGATTTGGGGAGGGAGGGAGGCTAATATCTCTAACATAATTTTTAAAATCAGGAGGGATGAAACCAAAAACCCTATAGAAAAACTGACAAAATACATGAACAGATAATTCAAAATGTTTTTAAATGGTCCTTACACATATGAAAATATTCTCAACTTCATTCATAATTAGAGAAATGAAAATTAAGACCACTCTGATACCACTTTCTACCTATTCGACTAGCAAAAGCTAAAAGTGTGACAACACATTCTATCAGTGAGACTATCCATTGCTGGTAGAATACACAGTGATACAACCCTTCTGAAGAGGAATTTGACAATATCTGACAAAACTACACATTCATTTACTTTTGATCACCACTCCCACTTCTAAGAATTCAATACCCTGAAGCTATATCTCCAACAGTATAAAATGCAAACGCATACAGAGGATCACAAAATTATTGCACTGTTTGTGTAGATTTTTCTTGTTATTTAAGTATGTTTTAAGACTTTCTTTGATTTCAGTGTCTTTTTTAAACTTTTCCTTAGTCTACCTTGCTCTTCACTAAGTCATGTTCTCTCTTGGTTCCTCCTATTTTTGTTTTCACCTCAGAGTAAATCTTTCCTTCAGCCCCCTTAGACATTAAGGAGGCAAACTCCCTGGTCTATTTTTGGGGGCCATTCCAATGAATTTAATGCTTTTTTAGTGAAAATACTTCTTCCCAATCAGCTTTTAAATATTACATTGCAATTTACATTTTAAGCTTTTTTATATATAAAATATGTAAATCAGTTTGTGCAGAAAATGAAGACTTTTAATATCTTTTAAGTCTAGCATTTCATAAGTCAAACTGTGCCTTAGACTTTGGTATATCTCAATCAGTAATGATCAATCTCTTTCACATGTGGGATAAATTTTTTTCAATAAAATGAAAGTAGAGTTATTGAGACCCACAGATAAAATATATATTTTTTACACTTGAAGCATATACTTTATTGAAGAGAAAAATGTCACAAAAAGAAAGAAGGAAGGAAAGAGGAGAGGAGAGAAGGAAAGGGCACTGGTTTTCAGTGACTAAAATGTCCATGTGAAGACGTCTGGAAGGAAGTTTTATAACCTTTCATCCTTATAGTTAAATGGCACTTTGAAGCCTACAGAGTGCTCTCAGGTGTCATTATTTTATACTTCACAAACTCTTTATCTAGGTATTATTATCATTTTCATGAAATTGAGCTTATGGATGAAGTGACTGGTCTAAAGTCACAGAGAAAGTAACCAGCAGGCTGGCCAAAGTTAGTTTATTCTGTGCAATGTAGCATTTACTGAGCTCCTGTTGTATGCCAGATATTGTACTAGTCCTGGGGGTGCCGAGGTGGATAGGTACAACATCTGGTGCCCACAGGCATGCACACACCCTTCCCTAACTCTCTTTGCTACACCTGCATGATCTTTCTGCTTGAGGTGGCCAGGACAGGTCAAGTCAAGCATCTCAGAACAGGACTGGCTGTCAGGGAATATTGTCAAGTCCTTGTCATACAGTGTCTCATGACTCCTAATGTATGGGGATGCAGTACAGCTTCTCTCATAGGGCAGTTCCACTACCAGTTATAGGCTTCTGCCCCATTAGAAATTAACATGCCTGAGAAAAAGTGATTCTAAAAAGATAACTCTCTCAGCCAAAGTAATTGGTGTAGAAACATTTCTTTCCTTGTTCATCTGCTCACTAAGGGCTGAAATATTACACTTGAAATTAGGTTGAAACCTATGTCAGAGCTAGAGAGGCCTATAGTTCCCTGGTTTGTCACTAATGATATAAATCTTTCATTGTGTGGAACAGAACAAAGAGCCAGAATGAAACCCCATGCATGTAAGGTCAACCAATGTTCAACAATGGAGCCAAGAATACCGCCTGAGGGAAAAATAGTCTCCTCAACAAATGGTGCTAGAAAAACTGGAGAAACATGCAGAAAAATGAAATTAGGCCCCTATCTCACACCACTCAAAAAAGTTAACTCAAAATGGATCAAAGACTTAAACATAAGAGATATCATAAAACTCCTAGAAAATAATGTTGGGAAGCAGCTCATCAGTATCAGTCTTGGCAATAATTTTTGGGGCATAAGCAACAAAAGAAAAATCAACAAATGGGACTATATCAAATTCAAAAGCTTCTGCACAACAAAAGAAATTATCAAAATGAAAAGACAACCTACAGAACAGGAGAATATTTTTGCAAACCATGTATCAGAGAAGAAGGGATTAATATCCAAAATAAATAAAGAACTTGGTCAACTCAATATCAAAATAACCAACAACCCAATTTAAAAAATGGGCAGAAAAACTAAATAGACATTTCTCCAAAGAGGACATTATTAAAATGGTCAACAGACACATGACACGATGCTCAACATCACCAATCATCAGAGAAATGCAAATAAAAACACAATGAGATATTACCTCACACATGTTAAACGATGACTATCATCAAGAAGACAAGAGACAGCAGGTGCTGGCGAAGATGTGGTGAAAAGGGAGCCCTTATAGAACTGCCCCTTAAATATGGCTCCTTGTTTGAACTACATGAGTCTACTTATATGTAGATTTTTTTAATTGACCCATACATTGCAAGCCCAAATTGTCCAAAGGTCAACTGGAAGTTGGGTGTCCACATATGCAAAGAACCAATTTCAGTTATATGCAGACTTTATTATTATTTTTAATTTTTTTTTTCAGGGACAGAGAGAGTCAGAGAGAGGGATAGATAGGCACAGACATACAGGAACAGAGAGAAATGAGAAGCATCAATCATTAGTTCTTTTCATTGCCGTTGCGACACCATAGTTGTTCATTGATTGCTTTCTCATAAGTGCCTTGACCGCGGGCCTTCAGCAGACTGAGGTAACCCCTTGCTGAAGCCAGATGAGCCCACACTCAAGCTGGCAACCTCGGGTTCTCGAACCTGGGTCCTCTGCGTCCCAGTCTGATCCACTGAGCTACTGCCTGGTCAGGCTATACAGGTATGCAGACTTTCAAAGAAGGCATTCAGCACCCTTAACCCCACATTGTTGCAGGGCTAACTGTGCATCGTTGGTGGGCATGTAATTTGGTCCAACCATGATGTAAAACAATATGTAGATCTATTAAAAATAGATCTATCATACTATCCAGCAATTCAACTTCTAGGTATATACCCAAAGGAAATAAAACAGGATTTTGAGTAGATATGTGCACTACCATTTTTATCACAGCCCTATTCACAATAGCCAAGACATAGAAAGGACCCAAATGTCCATTAACGGATGAATGGATTTTTTTAATGTAGTACATATACACAATAGAATATTATTTAGCAATGAGAAAGGAAGATATCCTCCAATTTGTTACAAGATGGGTAGACCTTGAGCACATTATGCTAAGTGAGATAAGTCAGACAGAAAGACAAGTACTATATGTCACTTATGTATGGAATCTAAAAAAGTTAAAACTGTTAAGAAATGAGAGAGTAAAATGGTGGTTACCAGGGGACTGGAGGGTGGGGGGCTAAGAGTGGTGGTGTTCAAGGGTAAAATTTGTAGTGAGTAGTAAATAAACCCTAAAGATCTAATGCACAGTATAATGACAATAACATTGTACTATAATTATGTACTGTGATAAATATCACTACATCCGCAACCATATTACAATATATAAATGTGTCAATGTGCTGTACACTTTAAACTTACTCAGTGTTACATGTCAAGTTCAGTTCAAGAAAAGGAAGAAAAAAATGTTTCCTGGAGATGAAACATTGAAAAAAATCATTCATTGTGAATCGTTAGTATTTTATTCTTTAATTAATAGTCAAGGTTTTAGGGGAGGTTCTGTTTTGTTTTTATTTTTTGCCCACCTTAGGCTGCAGGAGCTTGACACCTGTCCGGTAGAACTCCTTGGGTGTCTATCTGACTAGGTCTGGGAAGACACATATCCACTGTAAGCTGAAGGATCTCTGCTTGAGCTCTGCCCATGAGACTCCCTGATTCCTCTCCTCTCCTCCCACCCACAAAAAACAGAAAAGCATGTGTGGGAGGATGGGCAGAGACACATGGACATCCCACACAAGCTAATAGTTTGGCACACCTTAACCATATATATATAAATTTTTTTAAGTGAGAGGAAGGGAGATAGTGAGACAGACTCCTGCATGTGCCTCAACTGGGATCTACCTGGCAAACCCATCTGGGGCCCATGCTCCAATCAACCGAGCTAGCCTCGGTGCCCAGAGCCGACTTTCAAACCGACTGAGACACTGGCCGTGAGAGCAGAAGAGAGAAAGAAGAGGGAGAGAAGCAGATGGTCACTTCTCTTGTGTGCTCTGACCGAGAATCAAACCTGGGAAGACCATAAGCCAGACTGACATTCTATCCCCTGAGCCAACTGGCCAGGACCTTCAAACAAATATTTTTAAAGTACTAATTCAACAATTGTTTGGGAGTCAAGAGCTGCAAAGAGAAAGAGAAAAGAAGTAGTGCTGGCTCCGCCCTGCCCCAATCTTGCACACTTTCCTGTGTAAAGCCAAAGCCTTGCAATAATGGCATCCACCCTTCTTAGAAGCAAGTGTAGTGACTACCTGTTTTTAGGTGAGCACGCCTCTTTGTGGGAGTCTCATCCTTCACCCCAGCAGCTTGTCAGAGCCACTCCTGTCTTCCTTTCTTATTTTTTTTTTAACCTTCTTGCTAGTCCTTCAACATACCAAGCTCATTACCACCTCAGGACCTTTGATATTGCTGATTTCTCCATCAGGAACAATATTCCCACAGATGTTTTCATGTTTCCTTTCCTTAGTTTAACTCTCTACTGAACTATCACCTTCTTAGAGCACTGGCCAGCCAAAGTAGATATTCATACACATACATACAAACGCATACACACATATCTTTATCCTGCTTTCTTTTTCTTCATAGTATCGATCATTATCGGCAATTTTTTTCTGTTTTTTTTTTATTTATTGTCTAGTCTCCAACTAGAACATAAGCCACAAAAGCAGAGAATTTGTGAACTTCATTGTTAACACCTATCAGTACCTGACTCACAGAAGGCACTAAATAAATAATTACTTAAATGACAAATTGAGTGAAAAAATAATTATTTGAATGACAAATTAAATGAAAGAATAAAATTAAAGGAGTGAATGAAAACAGTATTCTTCCTAACGAGAGGTCTAGGAAATAAATTTTCTCTCTTTCATCCAGTTCTAGTGATGTTTTAAACCCACTTGCAGACTGGGGCCCAGGAAGATGGTCATCCCTTGGTAAACCCTGCACTCACTTCTCAGGACACTCCACATTGCCATAATTACTACTGTCCCTGCCGCCTCCTTGTAAGGGACTTCTCCTTTTTCCCAGGGTTCAAGCATGACTTCCATAAATGAGGCAAATGAAAGACAAGCTGGACAGCCCCTGACACTATGAACTGTTGGAGAGGATGCTCATGCCATTGTTGATTTAAGGACAGTGATTGAATGGCTCTGCATGGTTGTTCCTGCGCAAGCTCTGTCTGCTATGAATACTTAACCTGGTTACTAACATCTTGCAGCTACTCCTGTATTCAGAGAGTAGATGGCCCTGATTGTAACCTGACCCAGGGAGGCTAAGATACCATAATTTTATTGTTACTGTCTTGGTTCTTAACATTTTTGAGGTTATATAGCTCTTTAGAGAATCTGATAAAAGCTAAGGACCTATCTCCTTCTACCACCCCACTGAAATATCTATGCACATATAGGTGAAATTGTATACAATTTCTGGGGGTTCCAAGAACCCTTGAAACCCATTCATGATGCCCAAGAATATGCTATATAAGGGTCACCTGGAAAGACACAGGGCTGGCCATAAGTCAGGGCCTTTGCAGGACTATGGAGGATGTGCACAACTGGCCAGGAACACCATCTTCCCAGACCTCTGCTTTAGACATTCTTGACAAGAGAGAAATACAGTCATTATATATGCAGATGTACATGTTAAAGCAGGGATCAGGAACCTTTTTGGCTGAGGAAGCCATGAACGCCACATATTTTAAAATGTAATTCCGTGAGAGCCATACAATATGTTTAACACTAACTATAAGTAAATGTGTGCATTTTATGTAAGACCAACACTTTTAAAGTACAATGTCTCTGAATTCTTTTTAATAATTGTTATGCTATTGCTAACCAATGATGAATAAAGTACTTCTTACCATTAATGCGACTTCTGGTGCTGCATGGTTTTGCTGATGGCTTTGTAGTCCGTTTGATACGTGGTGAGGTTAAGCTTCATGCAGGCGTTGAAACTTCCATCTGTTAAACATGATCATAGGTTGGTCTTAACGTTCTTTAGATGTGAGAAAGACTGCTCACATGCATACGTAGAGCCAAACATTGTCAGTACAGGAATACTCACACGTTGCAGTGTGTAAAATGTGACAGGAAGTGCATTCCAAGTTTTGACAATCAGCTGGTCTGCGGGTTGAAGTTTTTTCATTTCTCCCCACTTTTGTTTGCTCACCAACTCTGCTAGCTGTCGTGCAAGTCTTTCCACATCTTCATTCAGTGACTTGAACTTATTCACCCACATGTCTGAGGCCTTCAGGTCAGCATCTTGTAGCTCAAAATCTCTGACAGAGACACCGGGGATGTAACTCAGGTCGGCGCTGTCCACTGCACACTCATGTGGATGGGTGATGAACTTAAAAAGACTAGTGTACTCATGAAATTCTCCAAAGTGCACTTTGAATGACTGCAGGAGATTAGATGTGAAGCCTGCTAGCTGCTGGAGATCAAGATATTGAGCAGGGTCACTTGCTGTGCATGCATCTTTAAATTCTCCCAGTTTTTCAAAGTATAGGAAATGACCTGTTTCAATGTCAGCAATGAAGAGTTCCAGCTTGTTTTCAAACACAAACACTGCTTGTTGAAAGGATAAGACTGTATTTCCAACACCTTACATTTTTACATTGAGCTGGTTCAGATGTTCAGTCATGTCCATGAGATAGTAGAACTTCAACTCAGGATGCTCGACATTTTTCATTTCAAGAAAAGTCTGGATTTCACTCAGACAAGCCGCGAAATGGCTGAGCACCTTTCCTCTTGACAACCAATGCATATTGCTGTGCAGAAGCAGAACAGGATAATTATTCCCAACTTCATCCAGCAGTGTTTTAAACTGGCGATCATTTAAAGCTCGGGCAACAATAAAGTTGACCACCCGAATGACCAGCGACATTACCTCACCAAGCTGCTCGCCACACATCTGAGTACAAAGTGCCTCCTGATGTAGTATACAGTGAAAACTTAGGGTGGATCTCTTTTCATGTTCATGAAGAAGCGCTACAAATCCTCTGTTTTTCCCCACCATGCATGGAGCACCATCAGTACACACCGAAATAAGTTTATCCATTGGTAGATTTTTTTCTTTAGTGAAGTCAGTGAAAGACTGGAATAAATCCTCCCCTTTTGTTATCTCTTTTATAGGCAAAACAGCAAGACTTTCCTCACGTAGTGTGTCACCTACAGCATACCTTGCAATCATGCTAAACTGGGATAAATGGCTTACGTCTGTTGACTCATCCAAAGCAAGAGAAAAGACTGGTGCTGCATTTATGTTCTTCACTTGTGTTGCCTCAATTTGATTTGCCAATATGATGGTACAATCGTGAACAGTTCTTGCCGACAGAGGCATGTCTTTTATTCATTTGATTATTTTGTCTTTATCTGAAAAGTCGTCAAAAAGTTCATTGGCAACATCAAGCATGAATGTTTTGGCATACTCCCCATCTGTCAATGGCTTTCCATTTCTCACAATTGCTAAAGTACCAGCAACGCTAGCTGAATTCCAGTCACCTTATTGGGTCCAAACACGGAGTTGCTGCTGACTAGCTTGCACTCTGCACAGTAGCTCTTGACATACTTTCTTCCAGCTGTCCCCCACTGGATATTTCTTTTTTTTTTTTTTTTTTTTACAGAGACAGAGAGACAGTCAGAGAGAGTGATAGATAGGGACAGACAGACAGGAACGAAGAGAGGTGAGAAGCATCAATCATTAGTTTTTTGTTGCCGTTGCGACACCATAGTTGTTCATTGATTGCTTTCTCACATGTGCCTTGACTGCAGACCTTCAGCAGACCGAGCAACCCCTTGCTGGAGCCAGCAACTTTGGGTCCAAGCTGGTGAGCTTTTGCTCAAGCCAGATGGGCCCGCGCTCAAGCTGGTGACCTTGGGGTCTCGAACCTGGGTCTTCCTCATTCCAGTCTGACGCTCTATCCACTGAGCCACCGCCTGGTCAGACCCCACTGGATATTTCAATGCAAATGTAGTATGGTGTGTGTCGAAGTGCCGCTTTATATTTGACCGTTTCATCGATGCAATTTTATCATTGCATATTAGACACACTGCAGAACCTGCTCTCTCCACAAGGTGAATTCCTCTGTCCATTCCTGCTGAAAAGTACAATACTCCTCATCCTTTTTTCTTTTAGCCATCTTCTTCGTCAAAAGGGTTTCTGCAATTAGCTAGCTGACTACTTGATTAAAAGGAGGGAAGTTTACTTCCTGACCTCACAATGACCCAAAGACATTACGCATTATCCAATAATAACTTGGTGCTGTCCCAGAGGACAGCTGTGATTGGCTCTAGCCACCCACAACCATGAACATGAGCGGTAGGAAATGAATGGATTGTAATACATGAGAATGTTTTATATTTCTAACGTTATTATTTTTTTTATTAAAGATTTTTCTGTGAGCCAGATGCAGCCATCAAATGAGCCACATCTGGCTCACGAGCCATGGGTTCCCGACCCCTGTGTTAAAGTGTTGAATTCTCCCATTTTAAAATTTACATATTTCCATTTTATAACTCTGATTTTAGATTGATTTCTGAGGACTGCTTTAAGCATTAGTTTATTTTCAATGATTAGGATTTCTTAGTTTTTCTCATTATTGAGGTCCTTCCAGAAAAGCTTAAGAAGAGTTTATGCTAAGCAAAAAAAGGTCAGACAGAAAAAGTCAAGAACCATATTATTTCACTCACATGTGGGAATATAAAACTGAAAACAAGAAATGAACAAATAAGACAAACCGAAATTTATAGTCACAGAAAACAGTATGGTGGTGACCAGAGGGAAAGGAGGAGGTGGGTAGTAAAGGAGGAAGGGAGTCAAATATATGATGATTTGACTTTGGGTGATAAATACACAATAGAATATACAGATGATGTATTCTAGAACTGTATACTTGAAACCTACATAACTTTATTAACCAATGTAACCCCAATTAATTTTTTAAATTTATTGATTGATATTTTTAAGAGATAGAGATAGAGACAGAAAGAAAGGAGGGAAGGTGAAGAGCAAGAAGCATCAACTCTTAGTATTTGCTTCTCATGTGTGCCTAGACCTGGCAAGCCCAGGGTTTTGAACCGGCGACCTCAGCATTCCAGGTCAATTCCACTATGCCACCACAGGTTTTAATTTTTAAATTTTTAAAGGAAGCTTTAATAAACCAAGAACAAGAATTCTTGTTTTGTTTTTTGATGAGTATTTAAAATAAGACAGATGAACTTTTTTTTTTACCTTTTTAAATTTATTTTTATATTTTATTTATTCATTTTAAAGAGGGGAAGAGAGAGAGAGAGAGAGAGAAGGGGAAGGAGCAGGAAGCATCAACTCCCATATGTGCCTTGACCAGGCAAAGCTCAGGGTTTTGAACCGGTGATCTCAGTGTTCCAGGTCGATGCTTTATCCACTGCGCCAGCACAGGTCAGGCAAGACAGATGAACTTTTAAAAACAATTTATATGTTGAAAGATAAGGTCACAGAAACCTCCCAGAAAGTACAATAAAGAAGCAGAAATAGTGGTTTTAAAAAATAAAAGAGCTCAGTGAAGAGTGTCACTGCTTGAGGCCACAGGGGGGCAGGGTAAGTCCAAAAACTGAATGTAAAAAAAAAAAACTGAATGTGATTGCTGGCTGCTGGGTAGGCTGCAGTGAACCAGGCTTCCTCACTGCTCTTAAACACCCAGACACAGAGTTGCACCCTCCCTCTGGTAACCTTTTCTACTTCATGCCCTCAGTAGGACCTGGCTCATTCAGTGCCCAGTGTCCTGCTCACTAGTCTGTGTGGGGAGCTGCTCTTCAACATCTGAGAAGTGAGAAGTCTCCTCCCCCTGCCCCAGGTTTAGCACATTTAGTTGTACTTATGAGGAAAACAGTACTAAGTGCTGGTTTCTTATGTATGTCGGTAGAGGGGAGGAAGCAATCACCAAGGGAGGTGACAAGGGGAAAAGTTTTAGAAAGAAAGCACATTCTTGTCCTGTAAAAGCAAATCATTTTGTTGATGAGAGTAAAGGGAAAAAACACCATGCCGTTCATAGATCATCTCTCACTTCTTATGCCTCACTGGAACTGAGATAAGTTGTACTGTCCCATTTTGTCCAAAGTCACATAGCTAACAACTTTCAAGTCACGATTCAAACCCTGGTCTTTCTACTCTATCCCACCATGTATCAAAAACTCATAGAAAAATCTGGCCAGGTGGTTTGATGGATAGAGCATCCTCCCAAAAGGCTGAGGTCATGGGTTCCATCACTGAGCAGAGCACATACAAGAAGCAAATGATGAATGCACAACTAAATGAAACAAGTCGATGCTTCCCCCTCCCTCTCTCTCTCTGCCTCACCAATGGAAAAAAAATTTTTTTAACTCATAGGAAGAGAAGAAAACCCTTCAGAAGAAACCAGTTAACAAGTATAATTTGTGCTGAGCAAATGTGCTGCTTAAACCCAAATAAAGGAGGATATAATTAAGTATGGCTTCCTGGATAAAGTGAGCTCTGAGTTGAATTCTGGGGGAGGTGCAAGCCATAGGTTGACAGAGCAATAAAAGCACTAAGGAAGGAAGGAAGTCATGTGGTAAGGAGACTAATTTACTTGAAGCAGAAGAGTTACAGGAAAAAGTAATGAAAGCCAAGGAGGAGGGAGCAGCTGTCTAATTTATTGTTTAACGTAACAGGTATTTGCTAAGCTTCAGCTCCATGCGAATTACCTGTGGGGGGCGGGGGAGGATACAGGATTTTAACAGGTGGAGATGGGAGGAATCCTATGAGCCATCATGGAAAAAGGGAAGGAGGAATAAGGAGTAGTACCAGTTTTTGTTTGTTTGTTTGGAGTAGTACCAGTTTTATAGGATGAGTGAAGGGAATAAAGAAGAAGACAGCAGGAAGGTAGGATATACTCTTTAGCAAAGGTAGGGTCTGATGAAACTCTGTTTTAGAAAATTTAACTGGTAGTAGTACATAAGTACTGGAGGAGAAGAAATGGAGGCTGATAGGACAAATAAACGGTTACTGCTGACTCAGGCACAAGGAAAGGAATGCCTGTACCACTGACAGAGAAAATGGAAAAGAAGTTCTCCCTCTAGTGGTTTTGCTTTCCGTATGAGTTGTTAGCTTGTTCAATGCAACTGTCTTCCCTTCTGAGCCTGCAAAACTGCCAGCTCCAACCTGAAGCACAGTATCTGAGTGGGAATTACATGAGAGCTTTTTCTTTTTCTTTTATCCCCCTTCTTTTTCCAAGTGAGAGAAGGGGAGGCGAAGAGACAGACTTTCTCGCATGCATCCCAGCCAGGATCCACCTGGCAACCCCTCTCTGGGGCCAATGCTCTGTCTATCTGTGGCCAACCTCGCAACCAAGCTATTTTCAGCACCTGAGGCAGAGGCTCTACAGAGCCATCCTTAGCACTGGGCCAATACACTGGAACCAATGGAGCCATGGCTGCAGGAGGGAAAGAGAGAGATAGAGCGAAGGGGGAGGTGGAGCACTGGAGAAGTAGATGGTTGCTTCTGTGTGCCCTGATGGGAAATCGAACCTGGGACATCCACACACTGGGCCATTACTCTACCACTAAGCCAACCGGCCACGGCCAAGAGCTTTTTCAAAAAAGAAGCTCTGCTCTGTGGATCTCCCAAGAACCTGTAGGTTGAGAAAGAACTTCAGGAACATTGATGGATGTGCGCAGGAAAGACTGACATTGTCCTTCGTAGAGGTGCCATGCTTCAGGATTGGTTCTTCAGCTTTGCAGGATCAGAAAGTTATTTTGTCAACACCCTCTCAGAGATAGACTACTCACCTTATCAAACTTAAAACCAAGGTACAAGCTAGAATATTTTTGAGGTAGAGTCATAACCACCATCATCACCAAGAGGAACAGAGACTTGACAAACACATCCTGCCATTGGGACACATCACAGAACCAGCATGCCCTCTCCACTGAGCCACTCTGGATGGGTGCTGCCAATGCATGCCCCTGTTGCCCTCCTTCTCTATCCTCCATTTCCAGTCGACCTTCTCTTCTTCTAAGGGTCACATTCATTCTTTGGATAAGCCAGTACCATCCATAGGCTCCAGCCCAATCTCTCTCTGGTCAGCAAACCATTCTTCTTTCTTAAGGTCACTATTTTTAATGGAACTCACACCTCTGTGTTGATTTTATTATTTAATTATCTGAGGAAACCCCTATTTTTATGTCCAGATTTTCTCTGGGAGATAACTTTGTGTTGTCTCCTTATATGGCCCATGGGAGGAGTTTCTTCTCTTCTTCCCTTTCCCTGGGGGAAAAAAATGAAACACTTATTTCTCCTTTCCTAAATCCTATTGTTTGAACTCTAAGCAATATTATCCTTTCTGCTTTCTGAGATCCTTTGCTCAACTCCATTTCTGTAGTTCTGTATCTGCCTCCTTATGCTTAAATTATTATTTTGCCTCCCTGAAAATAAGCTGTTTAGTCATTTACATATGTCATTCAAGGTGAAATTCAGGCTCAGAAAATTCAATTATTTCTTGTTTTGCTTGTGAAAAGAACCTTTCTGCCTGACCAGTGGTGGCGCAGTGGATAGAGCGTTGACATGGGACGCTAAGTCCCAGGTTTAAAACCCTGAGGTTGACAGTTTGAGCATGGGATCATCAACATAATCCCAAAGTTGCTGACTTGAGTAAGGGGTCACTGGCTCAGCTGGAGGTACCCCCATAAAGGCACATAAGAAAAGCAATCAATGAACAACTGAGGTATTACAACTACAAGTTGATGCTTCTCATTTCTCTCCCTGTCTCTCTAAAAAAAAATTTTTTTAAAGAACCTTTCTCTTTACTTACAAGGGATGTTTCTTTGACATTGACTTCATATTTATCACTGTAGTACCCTAAAACATATAGGGCGGTTAGGAGTTTAAGGAGGAATAGTCAGGAATAATGTTTCTTTATAACTGCAATAATCATTCCTTTTAAATATTTATATTGCTTTATAAACTTCAAAAGAGCAGAGTATCATACATCTTTATACCCTATATGCTATTTAATCTTCTGTGTAGTATATAATAAATAAGACTTCTTAAAGAAATAAATTAAATAACTAGTCAGCTAATGAATCCTTATAGCTATTCACAGAAGGTGGTAGGTTTTCTTTCACACTGGTCGAAGATGCTTTTAGTGCCACTTTCCAGCCACAAAATAAGTTGTTAACTATGACGTGAAGTCATCGAAATCTCACCACACCTCCCCTGTGTGGGTACTAGTACTCTGGACTAAAGCCCTTTGTTTCCTGTGGAGAGTCTGCCACCTCTGCATACTTGTCCTCAGGAATGCCGTTCTAGAAATAACCCAGCCTTCTCCCTGAGGTCCATGAGTCATACACAGAAGTTAATTCATTGGAGCAACTGGCTTTTCTTAGGCCCTTTGTAAAAGAATTTCAGAGAACCGCTCATGGTCAGGGAAAAAAAAAAAAAAAAAGAAGGCACTCCTCTTCAGGTTCTTTCCAGCTCTAGCTTCATTTCCTCTCTCTGTGCTTCCTCCACTACATTCAATTTGACTTTTACTGACAACCTTTACCTGCAGACCCAGATTCCAAATCCTGAGCTGCTGTTTCCTAATACAGAGAGTAAACCAGCATTGCCTCCTCACCTACCAACCAGCTCCACTCATTCATATTTAGAATCAAATCATACTCCACCATCCCAGCCCTGTCTTCTTGACTGCTAATCACACTTGTGAGTTACACTACACTAACAACAAACTTGTATAATCTGTGTCAGAGGGTGGAGCCCAGTTCATCTTATTTTTTTCCTTTAGTCTTTTTATTTAATTTTTCTTTTTTTTTTTTTAGGAGAGAGAAGGAGAGATAGTGAGGCAGACTCCCACATGTGGCCTGACTGGGGTCCACCTGGCAACTGGGTCTGAGGCCAATGCTCCAGTATGGAGTACCTGCTATTTTTAGCTCCTAAAGCTGTTGCGCTCCAAAGGAGCTAGCCTCAGCGCCAGGGACACACTCGAACCAATAGAGCCACTGGCTGCAGAAGGGGAAGAGGGAGAGAAGGAGGAAAGGGGGAGGGGGAGAAGCAGATGGTCACTTCTCATGTGTGCCCTGACCAGGGATCGATCCCAGGATGTCCATATCGAACCTACGATCTATCCACTAAGCCACCAGCCAGGGCTTCCTTTAGTCATTTTAAATTTTATTTTTTATAACAGAAGCATTTAATTGAATACATTTGCACTGTGAAACAACACCATAAAGTTGAAGTCTACCTTGTTAGTGAAATAGTTAACTTGCGTTGCTGTATTATTTTACTGTTGTTTTTGTACTCTAGAATGCTTTTTAAATATGAGAAATACATGATTACAAGAAAATTCAAACAGTATAGAAATATGACTGGTAAAAAAGGAATATATCTCAAAACTGCCCCATTTCTATTCCTATCTACCATGAACAGTTTGATGGTAACGTTCCAAACCTTTGTAGAATATATTTATGCACAGATGTACGTAATTAGGCTAATAGTTTTACTTTTATTTAAGCAGGCTTATACTAAACATCTGTTCTACAACTTTATTCACTTACTAGCTCATAGCTTTCCATGTCAGTACATTTAGCTTTATTTGATTTATTAACAGCTCTGCATTACAATTCTGGCTTGATTATGCCATAATTTATTTAAATGTTCACATATTGTTGGGCATTTTAATTGCCTCCTGCTTAGGGTTTTGAATATTTGTTATAGCAACAATGCTCTGCTGAACACCTTTGTATTATGTCTCTTTGTGTACAACCCAAAGATGTCTGTAGGCTAGATATCTAGAGGTAGAATTGATGGGTGGAGGAAAATGGTGCATTTAAATTTTTATATTTTTCAAATATTACAATTAAAAAATTAAAGACTTTCACTACTCTCTCCCTTTCTTCTTCAGAGAGCGTTTTCCTGGGAACTGACATTGACCTTCAGACTATAGACAATGATGTTGTCAGCATGGAGATTTTCTTCAAAGCCTGGCTGCATAACAGTGGAACAGACCAAGAACATGTCCATCTTCTTCTTCCTTCACAGTCTTGCAGCAGCATTGCAAAAGCCAGAGATAATCCAAGTACACACTCCCAAAAATACATATTATATAGGCCATGATTGTCCTAGTCTAGGATTAGGACTCTAGATTGATGAGTTATCAGAATACAGAGTACTTGAGGTTTAGGAATTAAGGGAGGTTGGATGATGTTGTCCAGTGCAAGCAGGAGGAGTAAGAAAAGAATTTATAAAAAGTGACCAGTTTGAAAACTGAATATTAAGCTCAGACAGCAAGGGACGGCTAGGTTAGAAATAAAGACTTAGACATCTCAGTCATTGGGCGGCAGCTACACTCCGTAAGAACACAGTGGGTCATATAGTTTTCTCAAGTTTTTCATTTTTAATGCAGTAGATTCTTTTTTTTTTAACAGGGACAGAGAGAAAGTCAGAGAGAAGGACAAACAGGGACAGACAGACAGGAATGGAGAGAGATGAGAAGCATCAATCATCAGTTTTTTGTTGCGACTTCATAGTTGTTCATTGATTGCTTTCTCACATGTGCCTTGACCACGGGCCTTCAGTGGACTGAGCAACCCCTTGCTGGAGCCAGCGACCTTGGGTCCAAGCTGGTGAGCTTTGTTCAAACCAGATGAGCCCGCACTTAAGCTGGCGAGCTCAGGGTCTTGAACCTGGGTCTTCCACATCCCAGTCCGATGTTCTATCCACTGCGCCACCGCCTGGTCAGGCTAATGCAGTAGATGTTAATGACATTATAAATTGAGGTATGCTGGCACCTCAGCAATATGAACAGGACCTGTGAGTGGAGGAAAAGAGCGAAGACTAAACCAAGATTAAATAGAGACCTTCTGGATAGGGAGACATCAGACTGTGGGGAGCTAAAGCAACTAACAAGGCAGGCCCCAGAGAGGACAGCTAGTGGCCTAAGACCACATTCACAAAGCATATTCTGGCAATTATGAAAACCAAAAGATCAGTATAGTGGCCCTGGATAGTGTTCCGTCTGGTAGTGATACTTCATTCCAGATCCCACTAGATGCAAAGAATAAGGACATTTATTTTGTCTCCATCCTCTCTGAAGATTGGATCAGGACCCAGGGTGGCAAGATCCTGCAAATGGGCCCAGCAGTACAGTCAGCCACACCGAGTTTAGAAAAGCTGACTCCTTAGGGCCCAGCTCCAAAGAGAAAGGACCAAGGTGTGTCTCTGGAAGTTGGAATTCAGTGAGAAAATGGGTACAGATTCCTGGCCCCAAAGGGAAAGATACACCTTGCTTCTTTCTTTCTGGGGATAACCATTGGGTCTCTACCTCCCACTCCCATGATCCGCATTTCAAACTAGGGCTGTGATACCTTGAACAATTTACCTGCATTTTTATCCGTCTTTCCTTTGAGTGTAAAATCTTTCCAGGACCTCTTTTCCACCACTTTTGTCCAAAGCTGATAGTATAAATTGCTCCTTATTCCATCCTCTAGAATCCACTTCTTATCTATTTTCCCCCAGACACTATGTTAACTGCTTTCCTTGTATTATCTCGTTTCATCTTCATACATCATGAAGCATGTAATGTTGCCATATATCATTGAATCTAGGATGCTATCAATTGTCAGACACACTATTATTTTATGTACCACCGAGAAAGAAAAACATTGCCAACTAAACATGACACAACTTTTTCTTATCACATAGAAATATTATCTGTACTGAGAGAGCTTTTCAGGTTAGAGTAGTATGTAAGGGTTAGGGGTGTGTGCCTGGCCAGTGGTGATTGTAAGACATATAAAGATGTTAGTATGTGAGGGGGGAAATGTGTCTTAGAATCAATTAAACCTGACCTGTGATGGCTCAGTAGATAAAGCATTGACCTAGAACACTGAGGTTGCCAGTTTGAAACCCTAGGCTTGCCTGGTCAAGGCACATATGGGAGTTGATGCTTCCTGCTCCTCCCCCACTTCTCTTTCTCTCTCTCTGTCTCTTTCTCTCTCATTCTCTCTCTCCCCCCTCCTAAATTGAATAAATAAATAAATAAAAATAATCAATTAAATACAATATTATCTCAGTTTTACAGATAAGAAAACTGAGACTTAGCGATATGAAACATTCCCTAGGGCTACACAGATAATTTACAGCAGAACCAAAATTTGGAGCCAGGCAATTCCAGAGCCCACTTACCCTTAAGATTAGAAGTCTATATTTTTTACATTTGTCTACTCTTATCTCAGAGTATATCCATCAAACCCAAGTCTATCTGCCTCCAGAGCTGCAACGCATACCTATTACGCAGCCTGCCTTGTGCTAGCAGTGAATTTTAAATTCACTTTTCTTATTAGGAGAGCAAGGAACCTCAAAGCCCAGGAGCTCTTGCAACCAACCTTTTGTCCCACTGCTGTGCAGCATTTGTCCATGATACTATTGAGAATGTCTCTTCTTTGCCCTCTCTCTTTCCATGGCTTTCAGTACTAGGACCAAATCCCAAGTGTGTGTCTTCATCTGCAACCATTTTTGCAATGCACAGGTCTTCACGGTCATGGTAGAACTTAGATCCAGATTCATCAGCTCTTTGGGGAGGACTTCACTGGAATCCAGATGCTCAGACATAGTTGAAGTGAGGACTGAGGAAAGTAGACCTTCTCTGTGGTGGGTATGACCCACCTAAGAGTTTATGCAACCGTAATAAAAATCATACTGTAGTTATCCATTATTTTAAAAGCTGATGCATTGTCACATATGTGAATTTCTAAAAATGTGGCTCATTACCAAAAAAAATTTTAAATGGAAACAAAATAATACAAAAATCCTGAGCTCTCCTGCTATAGAATCCTTTGAGGACTGCCCCTCAGATGTTCACTTTGTTGACTCTTCCTTATAAGGTTCTCCACCCACACCACCTGCTTCTGTAGCTGCCTAAGGCCCTTCACCCTATCTATAGATGCTTTCCTCAGAGGCTTCCTTGTGATGGACAGAGTATACAGTCAGCTTCAGATGAGTGTCTTTTATCATTTCTTGGGTTTGCAGTCTGCCACCTCAGCTCCTAGGTTCTGGATGGTGAACACCATGCATTGTTCTTGTTTTAGACCCAAGATCTGCTAAGACAACTTTCCCGACATTGAAACACTCGCTCTGCTGAGACTACTCTTCCTATAGTTTTCAGCCCTGGCTGCAATAAAAAAATTACATGAGGGACTTTTTTAAAATACCAACATCTGGGCCTCATCCCCAGAGATCCCAATTTGATTGATGTGAGATAGGGTCCAGACATCGATATCTTTTAAAAATTCCCTAGGTGATTAATTCAATCGGAATTGAGAACTTTAACCAGATGAATATATCTGTCCAGTCCTAAAACCCAGGGACCCTGACTTTATTGTTGGGAATGAGGGGAAGCTGGAGTCCTAGGCAGAGTTCCTTCTACTGACTTCCTGGATTCTGGGACACACAAGAGGTAACTCACCCAGAATTAATATCCAGGTCTAATTGCTAAACCCAGAGGGCCCGCTGGACCGGATGTCTATTTGACATCCTATTTTTACTATATTATTTCTACTTTTTTGTTTTTACCTCATGTTACAAGTTAGTATAGTCATTCCATAAACCTTGAACAACAAATACTAACCTTCTCACAAGGACTCAACATTTGTACAGTCATAGGATTGTTAACAGTGTTCAAACCTGGCATAAATTTTATTGAAAAACTTTGTAATACCAAGGATTCAAGCTTAGTGCAAGATAACATGCACACTGAGCGTGGGACTATACCTGCTGGAGCAGACTCTTACTGCAGAGGAGCATAATACCTTGATGATAACTCATACTGGGGCGAAGGCCCCTCAGAACTGTGGGCTGGTGCCAGTGATGCTCCAAGGCTCAAAAGATTCTATGCTTTGGGTTTTGGGGGGAATTTAAAAACCAACTATTCCGGGAACTTATTCCTCCCCCACCGCCAAATATCCCGAGAAGAGCCCACAGAAGAACAGTAGCTGTCAGCTGACTGCCTGACTTCTGCTTTCCTGCTCCTCTCTCATTGGGACTGTAGACTTGCCAAAGCTTAGCCACAGGGAAGCAACAGAGGCAAGCTTTCCTTGTGTGAATGTCAAAAGGCCTCTGCACATTGTAGTGTTAGCTGCTTCCTCCACACATGTTCCTCGCAGAGTGAATCCCAAGCCAGGTCTCTCTCTGGGGCAACCACTCAGCCAGCCGAGAAGTGAAACAAGTAGAAATCATGTCAGACCTGAAAAAGTTACCTATTGTGTAGGTCAAGACTGTAGGTTCCAGACCCACTCTGCCTTGACAATCGATCATATTTTCCTCTTTCCATCCTCTTGCCTTCTCCCAACCCTTACTTGCCTGGTGGAGGTGGAATGGGTGGCAGATGTTGTGTCTGAATTACATAGCCTGAGGGAACTTGTGATAACCATCCTTCCCCCATTGCTGTCTTTTATTATAGTGTGTCTGAAATGTGATCTCCAAGAGCGACTTCTCAGCCCATCCCTGTTCCCTGGCACAGCTGATGGCTCCTTGAAAATGGATGACCCCAAAGGGGACTTCAGCACACTCTACCAGATGGCTTCCCAATCAGCGGCCTCTCATTACAAGCTCCATGTGATCAAGTATGGTCCATGGGAACCTCCCCAATCCATGTAAATGCTGATTCTTACGGGATCCATGGCCAGAAAGTCCAGGGATAGAGGACACCCCCAAGTGTGAGGCAGGCAGGAATCAGGTCTAAATCAGCACCTACAGGTATGGCCATGATAGAGCACAGTCAGGCTTCTCAGCATGTGGAGACAGATGAGCAGGCTGGAGATGTGCCTCTGTAGACATTCTGAGGTCTGGATAGGGTTTGGAAATCCCAAATGTCTCTGAATACAGAGAAAAACAAGATCAACAGAAAATGTTTATCGAATATTTATTGTGTTTAGACGTCAGAACAAAGATCTGGCCTCCAAAGAGTGAGTGATACATAAGATCTTCCCCTGCCTTCTCATTTCTCTAAGTCAGTAACATTCAACCTTTTTGTCTCATGGCACACATAAACTAATTACTAAAATTCTGCAGCACACCAAAAAACATAAATTTTTGCCAATCTGACAAAAAATTTATAGGTATGATTTTGATTCATTCACACTGAATGGCTATTATTTTGTTGGCTGTTGCAATTTTTTTATTTGACATCTAAGAGAAAAGAAGTCAGTGCCCCTGACTAAATATTCAGGTATTGCATGTTTTAAAAATTCTTGTGGCATCTGACCATGTGGTGGTGCAGAGGATAGAACACCGAACTAGAATGCAGAGAACCAGGTTTGAAACCCAGAGGTCACCTGGCTTGAGCACAGGGTCGCTGGCTTGAGTGTGGGATCATAGACATGACCCAATGGTCACTGGCCTGAGCCCAGAGGTTGCTAACTTGAGCCCAAGGTCACTGGCTTGAGCATGAGGTCACGTGCCTTGCTGGAACCGCCCCACCCCCAGTCAAGGCACCTATGAGAAAACAGCCAATGAACAACTAAAGAGCCACAATGAAGAATTGATGCTTCTCATCTCTCTCCCTTCCTATCTGTCTGACCCTATCTCTTCCTCTCTCTGTCTCTCTCTCTCTCTCTATCTCTGTCACACACAAAAAAATCCTTATGGCACAATGATTGAAAATCACTGCTCTAAGTACGTATTAGAATTCCTGTTTCCAGGGGAACCAAGTCTAAGATAGAATTAGTAATGATGGCAAAAGCCACTTTTTCTGTAAATTTTATTTTACAACCTATTTACTGCTTCCTAGTTCCTATCACAGTGCCCATGCACAGATATCTAAGTAAGCTTATCCATGGGTTTGTGACCACGGATGCTGCTAAGAACCTTTTTAAATGCATCCTCTTCTTAGGTGCACCCTCCATGAGCACATCACCATAGAACAGCCTGAACTGGGATGAAAATGGTTAGCATACTATTGTGGTTTTTGGTTACTGTAACATAGATATTCTGAGAGTGTACCCAGGGACATCACTTGGAATGGAATGAGCTCAAGATAAATACCCATCTGAGTCTTGAGCCTTCATGATGGCTGCTTCATTAATTAATTAACAAGCTTGGAGAATGTACTCTGCCACATACCTTGCTAGGTACTGGCCATACAAAGATGAATAGTTCACAGTCCCTAACCTAAAGGATTTCACAATAGGGTCCTACACTTACCAAGTTTAAGTGGATCTGGGTCAAGGTTCTGGATATTACTGAGGAGATTTTCACTACCATTTTCTCTTCCCAGGGCTCTAAAATCCAGTGGGATCTGCGAATCAGTGACATATGGACTCCCATTCATCCTCAGACCCACAAGCTGTTGGCAGCTGGACTGGGATGAACTGGAGACAAATCAGCAGCATTTCCATGCTTTGTGTCACAGCCTGCTGGTGAGTATCTGTGTCCTCAGGTGAAAAAGAGGAAGACTATTAAGGTACTAGCCACAGAAAAGTAGTTAGCTTAACCCTGCCTTGTTCCCAAACCTGTCCCAATCTTCAAGAGGACCGGAAAAAACGGGAAATACTCTGAAATGTGGATTAAATATGACATGCATTTGTTGGCTTCATGTTATAAAGAATAATTTGTGAATTCAATTATATGATACTAAACTTGAAAAGCCATGATTCTTTTACATTTAAATGGCAGCAGGGATTTTTCCATAAGTAACTATATTTTAAAACCTACTTGCTTCTTAACACTGTGCTGGACATGATGGTTCATTTAAATGATGAGTGCCTAGTCTGTGCCAGACATGATGCTAAGCCCTAGATAGTTAATAGTTAACATAATAGACATTATCTTGAGGCCTTTTGGAAAGTCCTCAAAAAGTTTACTCTCTAATGGAAGAGACAGAATTAAACATATAGATTCTTTTTTTTTCTCTCTCTCTTTATGACAGAGAAAGACAGTGAGAGGAAAAAAAAAAGAAAGACAGTGAGAGGGACAGATAGGGACAGACAGACAGTAAGGAAAAGAGATGAGAAGCATCAATTCTTCGTTGTGGGACCTTAGTTATTCATTGATTGCTTTCTCATATGTGCCTTGACAGTGGGTCTACAGCAGACCAAATGACCCCTTGTTCAAGCCAGTGACCTTGGGCTCAAGCTAGTGAGCCTTGCTCAAACCAGATGAGCCCGCGCTCATGCTGGCGACCTCAGGGTCTCAAACTTGGGTCCTCCGCGTCCCAGTCTGACGCTCCATCCACTGCGCCACCGCCTGGCCAGGCAAACATATAGATTCTTAATTGTGAGAAGTTTATGAAGGAAAAGAAGCAGCTGCTATAAGTGAGCCTCTCTGTGAAAGTGACATTTAAACAGAGACCTGCCAGATAAATAGGAATTAGCCAGGTAAGGCATCACAGGAAGAGCACTCCAGATACAAGGAAAGGAATGTGCCAAGACCCCAAGGCTACAAAGAGCTGAGAGAATAATCAAGAATAGAAAGACCATTGTGGCTGAAAGAGGGAATGAAGGGAGAGAGCCACAGTGCTGGGAGAACAAGTTGCTGGGAGAACAAGTCAAATCATGCAAAGCTTTGTCAGCCAAAGTTAAGGACTCCAGACATTAAGTACAGAAAGAAATCATGAGAAATGAGCCACTTATGTTTTTAAAAGATTACTTGAGCCAAAATTTGGAAAAGAACTGGCAGAAACCAGCATGGAAACAAGAAAATGAAGCAGGAGGTCACTGCAGTCATCTAGGCAAGAGGTGCTATTGGCTTTGACTCGGTGTTGGAAGTCACAATGAGATAGGTAAACCAATTAAAGAAATATGTTAAAGAAAATGTCAAAACTTAGTGACGGACTGGATGTGAGGAGAAGCAAGGAAGAAGAAAATAGCAAATAACTGCTTGGTCTGAAATGGCAAAACTAAAAGAGCACGTACATGAAACAGTAATACAACATAAAGCAAAAGAAAACAGCTGCCAATATATCCAAGGACGTGTATAACTGCTAAGTGGATGGAGAATCAAAATTTGACCTAGCAGGATATGTGTGATCAAAACAGCACAGCGATGCGTCTCTTTCACTATCAGAAACAGACTTCTTTTTTTCCTGTTTCAAAGCCCACACTCTCATTTAGGTCCACCCACTGGGTTCCTGTTTCCTATCTGAAGAATACCCATCTCCTTCCTGTCTTTGCATAGCAGAGACAACAGATACGTTCTGACTGTTAGAGCCCAACAGCTCAGTTTACTGTTTACTCTACCCAGTTCCTCAGGAGCTCTGAGGTGCTACATCACTGGGGATGAATATCTCTCAAGTGGCTTCAGTACATTCTTATAGTACATGATATGTTAAACAGACATTGGTGGTTTTCTTTTTTTTAGGCCAGTCATATGAAAAACTCTGAATTACTTATTCTAAAATAATGTTGTTTTGCTTGCTCTTTTATTAGTAATAAGTGATATAACTTTCAATTTTGTGTTGCCAATGATGTCTGGGTGTTTTCACATAGGTAATTTTTGTAGCCCTGACTTCTGAAAAACAGGGACTATTTCCAAACAGAAAGTTCCTCAGACTTAGACCCTGGCAGCTCTCCCCTGAGACCATCCAAGTCCATTTTTTATAGTTTGCCTCAAACCTCATCTTCTCTATGAATCTTTTACCAATGTACCATCCCCTATGGTAATCTCTTCTATTTTCTTTTTCATTTTAAATAAGTTTCAAATACATATAAGCATAAAGTACAAAGTTTTCTTACCTCCCAGAGTTGCGAGTTGTTAGCATGTTGGTATATTTGCTTTTAGCCTTGAAGTGTATTTCTGTGTGTGTCACAGAATATGACTAAAATATTCCCCAACACGTTTGAAGTACCTGTGATTCCCAGTGTCGTCACACCCCTGCTGCCTCATGCCCTGCAATTATCAACCATGAATTTGCTGTAAATACTTTGGGTGCATTTTTCATTTTCTGCTATTTCTTCATTATGGATTATTTTTCTTTTTTTTTTGAAATTTTTTTTGTCATTTTATTCCTTATTGAATTTATTGGGATTTCTTCCTTATTTCATATGGAGTTCTTGGTGGTGGCTCTAGGACAGTTAGTTTTTCCTGCTAGGTGGAGATGAGCTAGATATCGTTGGTCGAATCCCCTCTCGCGACCAGATTTTGGTGAGGAACATGTCTTGCCTCTCTCCTAAATATATCTTATCTTCTCCCTACTACATACAATTCTGCATCTCAGTCCTTGGTAACATATTTGTAGAAGAATTCAAATAAATTTGTGATGCTGCGCCCAACAACATCTGGACCCTGTTTTGGGAAAGCTCTGTGACAAGATGCCAGCTAGACTTTTGATTCTCTACTGATCTAGTATTCCTCTTGTTTGGCTGCTAGAAGCTCAAAACCAAATATAATGGCCTTTTAATACACTGCTAGAGGGAGTGGACATGTTCTGAAAAGTGATTTCTTCAACATTTTAATTCCATTGTTGGGCATGTAGCCCAAAAGAACAATCAGGAAGGGGAACAAAGATATATGTACCAGCCTGACCAGGCGGTGGCACAGTGGATAGAGCATCGGACTGGGATGCGGAAGACCCAGGTTTGAGACCCCGACCTCCCCTTCTTGAGCGCGGGCCCTTCTGGCTTGTGCAAAAGCTTGCCAGCTTGGACCCAAGGTCGCTGGCCCCAGCAAGGGGTGGCTCGGTCTGCTGAAGGCCTGCGGTCAAGGCACATGTGAGAAATCAATCAATGAACAACTAACGTGTCGCAATGGCAACAAAAAACTAATGATTGATGCTTCTCATCTCTCTCCGTTCCTGTCTGTCTGTCCCTATCTATCCCACTCTCTGACTCTCTCTCTCTGTCCCTGTAAAAAAAAAAAAGATATATGTACCAGCATGTTCATTTACTAAGTGCTATTCACTTAACCGTGTGCTGCCTACTCTACTTCATTTAATCTTCACAGTAACTCTGTGAGAATAGGGATTGTTGACGGTGTTTTTATATATGGGGAAGACTGATATCTGAAGAGAGGTCAAGTGACTTACCAAAGGTCACACAGCCACCAAAGTGGCTAAGTCAGAATTCAGATCTAGTTCTGTGGATTGCAAAACCAATGCTTTTAACTGCTAAATTCACTACCTCAGATAAATAGACAACAACACAGGCTGATTTTCCTTTCACTGAACAGCCCACGCTGCTGCTGTCCTTCACTGCATGTGAATTAAAAGGCCTGGGGACTTGTAACAGCTCCTCTCCCATCTTATGCTATTGTTCCCTCTGCTCTGTTTGCTCCACCTCCTCCAGATTAAAGGCTACTCTCCTTTTCTGGAAAAGAGAGAAGCAAAATAGTGTTCAAATGGCTCTTCCTTCTTGCTGTTCACATGACATCTTTTCCAAGCAACAAAAGCCTGAAAGGCAGAGTATTATGGAAAAACGAATTTTCCACAAGCCTCAGCTCATTCATTCAACAACAGATGCTTTTTGAGTGCCTACTATGCACTAAGATTTATTTACAATTTTAACCTTCCTGATCTTATTTATGTACAAGTTTTTAGCACTTTCTTAACTCCATCCTTGGTTGGGTATTCTTTCTTATGTTCCTTTTAATACTTTTTGAAAAATTTGATGTTGTCGGCTCCCCCATACAACTCTCTTGCCTTCTGATTCTCATTGTGATGTTTCCCCTCTAGCTAACTTCTCATTCTAACTTCTGCCTTTCTGTTAATAGCAGCACCACCATTGTTTGCTCACTCAGGCTTGAAACCTCAGTCACTTTCAGCCCTCTCTCCCTGTACATCCACTTCATCACTAAGTCACATCAGTTTTTTTCTCATAACATGAATTGTAACTATCCTTTCCATCCTGCTCCCACCAAGACTTGTCCTCACAAAGACTTCTCCAGTAAACTCCTAGCTAGCTTCCCTATGTTCAATCTCTCTCTCTTCTGATTTGCCCTGCTCATTCAACCAGATTAACCTTCTTGAAGCATATCCTTGAGTATCACATGTTTTTCCATGGTGCCGCTACCCAGTGACTTTAGCTTTGTCTGTTCTATCCCCATAGCTTTGACCAGTATTGCACCTATCTCCTCCTCCTCTTCATTCTGTTCATCACTATCCTAGTTCAGGCCCTTTTTACTGCTTTCCTTTAATATTGCAATAATATCTGAATTTGTCTAAATACCTTTTATATTTTCCCTTCCCAATGCATTTTACAGATTAATCACTTCTTAAAAAATATACTTTTCTGTTTGTTTGTTTGTTTGTTTGTTTTATTGATTTTAAAGAGAGGAAGGAAGAGATTGAAAGAAAGGGAGGAACATCGATCTGTTCCTGCATGTGCCCTGACCAGCGATCAAACTGGCAACCTCTGTGCTTCGAGGTGATGCTCTAACCAACCAAGCTCCCTGGTTAGGGAAGAGATTAATCTTCTTGAAACACGGCACCGATCTTGCCTGCTTTAGCGTAAAGACATTTTGTGATGTAGTGTTCATTATATCCTTAACCACGTATTCATACTCCAGCCTTGTCTCCCATTATTCCCCTTTGTGTACCATGCACGCCAACCAGATTAATATACAGACTTTAAATTGCACAGCTTTGAACTTTGTTCATGTTGTCCCTCCTTCTATATCCACGTGTTCAAATCCTACCCCATCTTGGAAGACTCAGCTCAGATGATCCTTCTGTACTGAAGCCTTTCTGGATTCCTACATTTACCATTAGAGCTTTATGTGCTCTATATCTTTTTAGAGAAAAGCATATTTTAATTCGTTTTAAGTATATAATCCTACAAGATATGGGTTAAAGCCTGGCCTGCAGTGGCACAGTGGATAGAGACAGACCTGGAACACTGAGGTCGCTGGTTGGAAACCCTAGGCTTGCTGGATTAGTTAAGGCACATACGACAAGGAACCAATGAACAGCTAGAGTGAAACAACTACTTCTGGACCCCAGTCTCTCTGTAAAATCAGTAAATAAAATCTTTAAAAAATATATGGGTTAAAGTCTAGGATATAAATCTAACCACCCAGATCCCAGGGTAGCATGGTTGCCTTTCCCTGGCATTTCTACTACTTCCTGTTTTACCAACTAATTTCTCAGCCTTAGTCAAATTTAGGTGCAAAGTGTTACCTCTCTTTTTGGGTATTAAAGCAAGTCAGTTTTCTAATCTGTTGTGGTAAAATGTAATTTGTATTGTCCATGGAAAGCATGGACTTTGGAATCAGAAGGCCCTAATGACAGCTTCATTATTTCCCAACTTGTGAACATAGGATAGGGAACATACTCAACCTCCCTAGCATGAGTATATTCATCTATTTCTTTCTCTTTTTTTTCTTTTTTTTTTTAGTTTTCATTTATTGATTTTTAGAGGGGGGGGTGTGAAGAAGTAGTTGTTTCACTCTAGCTGTGCGCTATTTGCTTGTCATATGTGCCTAGACCAAGCAAGGGTTTCAAACTGTCAACCTCAGCATTCCAGGTCGGCTCTCTATGCACTGCACAACCACAGGCCAGGCAATCTATTTCTAACCCTAACAAATCTAGTGGCCCATGTGGTTTAATCTCTGCATAAATGGCAGGTAAAGAAGTACTATCCAGAGGCCAAAAAGTATTTTTAAAATTAATTTACCTATGCTTTCAAAGAATACCAAATAGGAAATAACCTACTATGACATTTCTCAAAATTTTATTCTCTACTCCTCTCTTATATCTAACCTGGACCTGTTTCAATACCCCACACACATACACAATGTATAAATAAACACAAAAACACTGTCTACCTCCTAAGTCCCTATTCCTCTATCTTCCTCTCTCTGTGTAAGCCATATAAATATCCTGTAGATTGACATCTCTCTGACATCATCCCCTCCCTCTCAGGTCCTGTCTAAAATATCCAGGTATAGAACCCACAATGCAGAGCCTGACCTGTGGTGGCGCAGTAGATAAAGCGTCAACCTCCAAACACTGAGGTTGCCAGTTCAAAACCCTGCACTGGTCTAGTCAAGGCACATATGGGAGTTGATACTTCCAGCTCCTCCCCCGTTTCTCTCTTTCTCTCTCTCTCACTCTGTGTCTTTTCTCTAAAATGAATAAAATAAAATAAAAATTTTTTTTAAAAAAGAGCCCACAATGCTTCTCCTTTTTTTAGTAGAAGTGAAGAGGGGGAGAAAGAAATAAGGGGGAAAGGTGCATGACAGACACACATTAGTAACTTGTGTCCTTGTCATATGTAGAATAAAGACAATGAAAATATACTTCATATGGTTTTTAAAATGAGTAAGTAATAGTGTGTGTGTAAAACACCTACCTAGCATACAGTTTTCACATAACAGTTGGTTAGTTCTGTGATTTCCATTTGTTCCTTTTTATTCTAATTCTCTAGAGAAATTATCCATATTTTCATCTATATTCTTGAATGTGCTAATCATTGTTATTTTAAGATTCTTATCCCCTAACCCCAATACCTGCATTACCTATACCTTTTTTTCTATTGTCTTATTTTTCTTGTGGCTTTCAGACATGTGGTCTTGCCTGTTGGTACACCTTGATAATATTACAATGAAAGATGCTCATTGTATCAAAATAAGTTTTTGAGGCTCCAGCTGGTGTTGGCTTCCTCTAGAAAAAGTTCATCCTGCCCTGCACTAAGCAGATAGAATGCTGACAGATCATCTCGTTCCATTCAGGAGTTCTGCTGAGTCATGCTGGGCTGCAGTCCTGTGGGAGCTCCATTTACTCCTAGTTTGCCTCTGGCCTTCCATGATTTTACACTGAAAACCTGGTATATTGTGTGTCTTCCTTCCCCTTGGTTGCTATAATGCTCTACTTCTAGAGGCTTTCTCCTTAGGTGTTTTTGTCTCTTGTACGGTGCAACCCTAGTATCTGGCAAATGTTCTGAGTGAAAAACTGGCTTGAGCACCCACTCTACCCTTGCCAAGTCTCCGCCAAAAGACTTCTCTGTTTCCTTCCAAGTGCCTCAGCAGGTGCTGATCCTAGAATCTCAGCTCCTTCCTGAGTCCCCCCAGCTCAGAACCACTAAGTCCCCTCATAGGAAAAGCAGTTGCAACAATTCCCTCACCTCTCTGGATTCTTTCAGGAGACTTAGCTGCCTCTCATTTACATTGTCACAGTCCCTCCTCACTGCCTTCAGATGAATGGTTTCTGTGTATTATCCAGCTTTTCTCATTGTTCCAGGCAGGAGAACCAGTCTGCTCTGGCCACTCCAAGCCACTCTTGGATGCAGAAGTAAATACTAATAAATGTTTGTTTACTCCCTCTTTTACACCCCTTGTTTGACTAGACAACCCATAATAGATTTTCTGGTTTACCCTCAATCAGCTGACATTCTACCATGTTCTCATTTTCAGGTTCCTGGGTTTCCTAACAATTATAAGCAGAGGTCAGTTCATTGAATGTTGTTAGTTCCTCCACCTCCTCTTTTAGAGCAGCACTGAGCCAAGTCCACACTGCCATAACCTAAATCTAGTCATTGGTACCAGCCCACTAGGCCTCATCAACTATAAAAGTTGTGTAACTTTTCAAATTACATTTTACACATACTCTAAAGCTTCAGGCAACTGCAGCCTTAAGTGTTATTCAATTCTCTGATTTTTTTTTTCTTGACAATTGAATGTTGTATCTTTCTGTCCTTCTCATAGATTGTTTTATTTGCATATTTTACTTCTTTTTCCTCAGAAGACTAGTAGGAAATTAATTAATATAACTATAATTATATTATATAGTATATACAATTATATGTGTATGTGTGTGTGTGTATATATATATGTATATATATATAATTTTTTCCAAGTATTGATGAGATGAATCTATCCACCACCAGAAAAACATAATTTCAATTACCAAATCCTACTGTGTAGTCCCAGTTATGTAGCTAGTGACTCATTTTCCACATCCTCATTTCTCTTACAAAGTCATGTCTGTGTGAACTAGAAAGAGAAACAAAAATACCACCTAGGTCTTTCTTACTTAAAATGTCAGAGTCTCTGGAGATGCATTCCAGAGTTTTACTGGCCATGTCTACCCTAATTGACCACAGAAGTGACAGAATTCAAGCCAGGATGTGTCCAGCAGGAGTCTAAGTACACAAGCGATGACCTGGTTGGGCTGTAAGTGGGTGGGGAAAAAGGAAAGTCCTTGGTTACATCTGGCAAAGAGTCAAGAGCAAAAATCCAAGCTGAGAGTGGGGTGATGGCAGGTCAGGAGCCATTTTTTGAAAAACAAAAACCTATCAGAATGAGGCTAGAGTATAGCTGCTGCAGGGAAACATACAGGTGCTGGGACAGCAGGCTAACATGGGTTCAGAGGGCTTCTTGTGACCAGCCTCATCTATTTCTCTTGATTCATCTTTCATCATAATCCTGTAATTGCCCACTCCAGCCACACTAATAAATTACTAAATGTTCCTCGAGTATGCTAAACTGTCTCACACCTCCACCTTATTTCATGCTGCTCCCTTCCCCTTGCCTCTGTTCGACTGATAAATATCTACTCATATATTTCCAAATTTTGCTTAAATATCTTCACTTTTCCTGTACTTCCCCATCCCAGCTACAGCTACTCCGCACTTATCCTTTTATGCCCCTTCCCCACCCATGTTCCTGTTGACATATCTATCTGGAGCTTCACAGCACTGATACGTAGTATGAATGTGCACCTTAGATCTCTGATGTGAGAAATGTCACATTACTGTATTTTCCTAAATCAAAATTAGAAAATATTAGTCCTTAAGTGCCAGGATGTTGACACACTCAGTATCTTTATAAGTGCCTCTTCTCCTCCCTCAGAATCCCAGGGGACTAACAGTCCAGAAGGGTTTGGGATTTTTTTTTTTTTTTACAGGGGCAGAGAGAGAGTCAGAGACAGGGATAGATAGGGACAGACAGACAGGAACGGAGAGAGGTGAGGAGCATCAATCATTAGTGTTTCATTGCCATCACAACAAAAAGTTGTTCATTGATTGCTTTCTCACATGTGCCTTGACCACGGGCCTTCAGCAGACCGAGCAACCCCTTGCTGGAGCCAGAGACCTTGGGTCCAAGCTGACGAGCTTTTGCTCAAGCCAGATGGGCCTGCGCTCAAGCTGGCGAGCTCGGGGTCTCAAACCTGGGTCTTCAGCATCCCAGTCCAACGCTCTATCCACTGCGCCACCGCCTGGTCAGGCAAGGGGTTTGGGATTTTATCAAATGCTTTTTCTGCATCTATTGAGATGCTTATGTAGTTTTGTCCTTCATTCTATTAACATGGCATATTACATTGCTTGATTTTGGATATTAAACCAACCTTGCATTCCTAAAATAAATCCCATTTTGTTGTGGTTTATAATCTTTTTATATGTTGCTGGATTTGATTGGCTAGTATGTTGCTGAGAATTTTTGCATCTGTATTCATGAGGGATATAGGTCTAATTTTCTTTTTTTTTTTAATTTTTTTTAATTTTATTTTATTCATTTTAGAGAAGAGACAGAGAGAGAGAGAGAGAGAGAGAGAGAGAGAGAGAGAGAGAGAAAGGGGGGAGGAGCTGGAAGCATCAACTCCCATATGTGCCTTGACCAGACCGGTGCAGGGTTTTATTGAACTGGCGACCTCAGTGTTCCCAGGTCGACGCTTTATCCACTGCGCCACCACAGGCCAGGCCTAATTTTCTTTTCTTGTAATGTCTTTGCATGGTTTTAGTATCAGTGTAACACTGGTTTTATAGAATGATTTGGGAAGTTTTTCTTCATCTTCCAGTTTTGGGGGAAAATTATTTCTTTAAAGGTTTGGTAGAACCTTTACCAAACCAGTTAAGTCATCTGGGTTTTTTAATTTGTGGAAAATTTCCCAAATACTAACTCTTTATCTTTACTTGTATTAGGTTATACAAAAAAGTTAATATAGCAGGCCTCATACTGCTATCCCTAAGTCTGCGATGGCGAACCTATGACATGCGTCTCAGCACTGACAAGCATAGCCATTTTTGATGACACATGGCTGCATGCAGTCACATACCAGAGAAGTATAGGGCTGCATGCCGAGAAGGACATTTCATCCTTGGCTCCTGCCCGGCCAGGTGCAGTAGCCAAGAATAAAACATTTGCTGTAGTGTAGACACTCTGTGCCGGAGGTCTGTAGGCCAAAACAACAGAACTCTGGCACAGAGCATCTAGTTCTGGGACTTCCAGTTAGGCCGTTTTTCTCGAAGTGACACACCACCCGAGTTATGCTTGGTTTCTTGGCAAATTTGACACACCAAGCTCAAAAGATTGCCCATCACTGCCCTAGGTAGTCCTACTTGCAAGAGTGAATCTTTTCTGGCATTTGGGAATTTGGATTTTGAGAATGTTCCCACCATTCCCTAAATAATAAGAGTGCAAACTGTGCAAAAATATATGGTTTATGCTAAACATCTGCTGTTCTTCTAGGAGTCTAGAATTTTCATATGTGCTAAGTACAGGGTGCCTATGTGACCAGTTCTCAATAAAAGTGTTGGGTTCTAAATCTCTTATAACTTCTCCTGGTAGACAACATTTTACACATGTTGTCATGAATCACTGCTGGAGGAAATAAACACATCTGTGTAACTTCATAGGTAGAGGGTCTTGGAAGCTTGTATCTGGCTTCCTCTAGATTTCACCCATGAGCTTTTTCCTTTTACTGATTTTGCTTTGTATACTTTTGTTGTAATAAATCATATTCATTAGTGTGACTATATACTGAATCCTGTAAGTCCCCTTTAGTGAATTGCTAAACCTGGGAGTGGTCTTGGGGACACATGACACAGATTTACTGTATTTCCCCATGTATAAGACACACTCTTTTCTGAAAAATTTGGGGTCTAAAAACTGGGTGTATCTTATACAGTAGTTGTTTTTTCTTTACTTGCATTTCCCGCTTTTTCACGCTTGTTTTTACGCTCATTGTTGAAGACAGTGATTCATCATCAGACACAGATAAGGACAAGCAAATGTATGGGAGTTCTGACAGTGATGAGAAGTTGTATGAATTTTATAATGAATAAAACTTGAGTTCAATAACTTTAGGTAATACATTTTTTTTTTCTAATTTTGGGCCACAAAATTAAGGTGCGTCTTATACATGGGAGTGTTTTGTACATGGGGAAATACGGTACTCAGATTTCCTATTTATTCTTTTTATTTATTTATTTATTTTTACAGGGACAGAGAGAGAGTCAGAGAGAGGGATAGATAGGGCAGACAGACAGGAACGGAGAGAGGTGAGAAGCATCAATCATTCGTTTTTCATTGCCGTTGCAACACCTTAGTTGTTCATTGATTGCTTTCTCACATGTGCCTTGACCGTGGGCCTTCAACAGACCGAGCAATCCCTTGCTGGAGCCAGGGATCTTGGGTCCAAGCTGACAAGCTTGTGCTCAAGCCAGATGGGCCCGCGCTCAAAGTGGCGAGCTTGGGGTCTCGAACCTGGGTCTTCTGCATCCCAGTCCGATGCTCTATCCATTGCACCACCGCCTGGTCAGGCCCTATTTATTCTTGAGTCAGTCTGTAGTTTCTGTCTTTCTAGGACTATATCCATTTCATCTAGATTATCTATTTTATTGGCATACAGTTGTATATAATATTTCCTTATAATCCATTCAATTTTTGTAAGGTTAGTAGTGATGGCTCCATTTTACTTTATTTTTAGGTGAGGGGAAGGAGATAGAGACAGATTCCCACATATGCCCTGAACAAAATCCATGCTGCAACCCCTGTCTGGGGCCGATTCTCAAAATCAACTGGGCTGTGCTCAGTACCTGAGGCCAATGCTCTCAGATCAATCATGCTACTGACTGCCAGAGGGGAAGAGAGTAGAAGGGGGAGAGGGTGGAGAAGAGAAAGAGATGGTTGCTTCTCATGTGCGCTCTGACCAGGGATTGAACCCAGGACATCTGCATGCCGGACCAATGCTCTATCCACTGAGAAAACTGGCCAGGGCCCCCCTTTTATTTTCTTTCTTTTTTGTATTTTTCTGAAGTGAGAAGTGGGAAGCAGAGAGACATACCCCCACATGCACCCAACCAGAATCCACCTGGCATGGCCACTAGGGGACGATGCTCTGCCCATCTAGGGCGCTGCTCCTTTGCAACCAGAGCCATTTTTTTAGCAACTGAGGTGGAGGCCATGGAGCCAACCTCAGTGCCTGGGCCAACTTTGCTCCAATGGAGTCCTGGCTGCGGGAGGGGAAGAAAGAGATAGAGAGAAAGGAGAGGAGGAGCAAATGGCCAGGAATCGAACCCAGGACATCCATATGCCTGGCTGACGCTCTACTGCTGAGCCAACTGGCCAGGCCCCCCACCTTTTATTTTCTATTTTAGTAACTTGGGTAGTTTATTTTTTTCTCAATTAGTCTAGCTAAATATTTGTCAATTTTGTTGATCTTTTTCAAATAACAAACTTTTGTTTCCATTAATTTTCTCTATTATTTTTCTATTCTCTAGTATTTTCTATACTCTTATTTTTTTTTAATTTCCTTACTTCTGCTTGCTTTAGTTTGGTCTTCTTTTTATAGACATTTTTTTTTTTTTATTCAAGAGAGAGAGAAACATCAATCCGTTGCTCCACCTAGCTAGGCATTCATTGGTTGATTCTTGCATGTGCCCTGACCAGGGATCAAACTTGCAACCTTGGTTTAGCAGGATGATGCTCTAACCAAGTGAGCTACCCTACCAGGGCTCCTTTATCTAGTTACTTAAGGTGGAAGGTTAAGTCATTGATTTGAGATTTTTTTTTGAGAGAGAGAGAGAGAGAAAGAGGAGGTAGGGGGCATGAGAAACATCAACTTGCAGTTGCTTCACTTTAGTTGTTTATTAATTGCTTCTCATATGTGCCTTGATGGGGGGTGGGGGTGCTCAGTGGCAAGTCAGCGAGCCCTTGCTCAAGCCCGCAACCTTAAGCTCAAACCAGTGATCTTGGAATCATGTTGATGATCCTGTGCTCAAGCTGGCACACACACACTTAAGCCAATGAGCCTGTGCTCTAGCTAGTGACCTCAGAGTTTCAAACCAGAGCCCTCAGCATCCTGAATCAACACTCTATCCACTGTACCACCACTGGTCAGGCAAGATTTTTTTTTTTAATTGAGGAGTTTTCAGCTATCCATTTTCCTATAAGGACTGCTTTAGCTGTATTTCATAAGTTTTGGTATGTTGTGGTTTTATTTTCACTCATCTCAAATTATTTTTTAATTTCCCTGGTAATTTCTTCTTTGAACTATTCATTATTTAGGAGTATGTTGTTTAATTTTTATATATTCATAAATTTCCCAAATTTCTTTTTGTTATTAATTTCTAATTGCATTATACTGTGGTCAGAGAATATACTTAGGATTATTTTAACCTTTTTAAGTTTATTGTACCTTGAATTATGGCCTATCACATGGTCTATTCTAGAGAATATTCCATGTTCAGTTGAAAACAGTGTATAATCTGATATTTGTGGGTTTACTATGTCTTTTACCATCTTTCCTGGTCTCCTTTTTGGAAGCCAGTGTGAGAGAAGTACAGTGTGTCTGTAAAATAATGAATATTGCAGTTTCATTTTCTTCCTCTCCTTGTTCTGCCTTCTGGTGTGAGAAAATAAGCAAAGAATGTCAAATTCATCTAATTTCCTTCTAATGCCCTCCCAGATTCTAAAAACAGCCTCAGGTATGCTTGGTTTTACAGTAACTCAGAGTGATTTCTTTTCCCGGATGTATTAGGACAACATAGTGTGCCTCTGCATATAAGCAAAGCAAAATGAGTGCTCTTGCCCTTCCTTACTCACAGTGGCTTCTTCAGAAATACTCCTACTCAGAAATTGATCCATGCTCCTTTAATCACTGAATTTGGTCCAAGGTCATCATACTGATGGCGGACCAAGGGAGCTCTGGTTTTGGTGAGATGATAACTTTTACCTGCTGTAATGAATTCCCACTGGCCCTTTTTGCCACTAAAGTTGTCCCTTCTGCTCCTGCTTTCCCAAATACCAGAAGTGAGTAACCACATCCTCTTCTTTCCCTTTGGTATGTATCTTTAAAGGATCCATTTGGCTGCAACTAACAGAAAACTAATCTAACCCTAACTTGAGTAACTAAAAGTTTATTTTTCTCATTAGTAAGAAGTGTGGGGACAGACAGTTATGAGCTGGTGCAGTTGGTCAATGACACCATCAAGGACCCAGCCTCTTTCCATTTTTCTACTGCAGCAGCCAGAGCAGGTGTACTTCATCCTTATGCCTATTGTCTCATGGTCACAAGATGGCAACTTAAAACTAATTCCTGTCCTGCAGAGAAAAAAGGGGTAGGGTACAGAGACAAAAAGCTTACCAGCATATTACAAAGCTTTTCCAGAAGCCCCACCCAGCAACTTCTGCTTATGTCTTGCTATTTAAATCTAGGTCACAAATCACTCCTAGACTAATCACTGAAAGGCTGAAAATGGGTAGAGAAAGGGGAAAAGGAAAGAGGGAAGGGGAGCAGTGATCAGTCAACCAAAAGTGGCTGCCGCATCTTCCTTTATAACCTTAGTACTTAGAAGTTAGGGCAAGGGTGGGGAGGATGACTTGGAGTATGGCACGCCATTCAACTCTGTCACTGTTCACACCTGTTCTAAACAGAATCAGTTTCCACCTTCTAAAAATCTTAGCTCCCTGGCCCCTTCTATAGCCAAGTCCCTAACCACAACCTTTTCACCTGCCCTCTGTCAAATTCAGCATCTACCTTATACTCCTTTAGAATTAGCAAAGCATAGCCTGACCTGTGGTGGCGCAGTGGATAAAGCGTCGACCTGGGAACACTGAGGTCGCCAGTTCAAAACCCTGCACCGGTCTGGTCAAGGCACATATGGGAGTTGATGCTTCCAGCTCCTCCCCCTTTCTCTCTCTCTCTCTCTCTCTCTCTCTCTCTCACTCTCTGTCTGTGTGTGTGTGTGTCTCCTCTCTAAAATGAATAAAATTAAAAAAAAAAAAAGAATTAGCAAAGCATATTCTAGTACTCAGCAATCATCTACAGTCATTAAACATTGTTCACTCGAAGGATCCCAAAGGCTGGTCTGGGACATCCCAGAAGACATCCCCATGTCACGGCTTTTTCTCAGCCTCAGATACCTGCTATGGCAGTTAACCATTTCGATCACTGCCTATACCAACAGGTCAACCCATGACTTGGGTAACATATTCAAGCTTAGGTCCTGGATTTCAAGTCTTTGAAGAGGTTAGAAATTTAGAGTCCAAAATAGGGGTCTTAAAGTTCAACTTCCCCATATCTCACTTTCTCAGAATACTCCTGGAAAGTACAGATAAATTAATATCTTTATCTAACTCTAATAAGGATGTATTTGTCTCCCTTCCAGAGCCTTCTGCCAACCTCTCTAAATCAGACCAAATGTTTTAAATCATTTTGTAAAATCCTTTCAACTCAGTCTCTTCCCAGTCCTCTGATAGTCCCCACAGCAGGAGTACTGTAACTTTGGACAGACTGCATTCATTTCTGCATACCAATTCTCTATCAGAATCTTACCTATCATCTCAAAATCAGTTGACTAAAGTTCCCAGGGTCATAATTCTTTTGTGTACAACATTTAAAGCTTCCTAGTAATCCCATGATTTGCATGTGTGAATATTTTTCATAACACTGAAATGCAAGAAGTCACATTATTATGGCTAGCCCCCAATGACTTGTCACAGTGGCAAGATATTTTATTCTCTTTGTAGTCTTAGAAGGGTGACCAACCATCCCAGTTTTCCCAAGAGTTGGAGGTTTTCTGAGATGTAGGAATTTCAGTGCTAAAAATGAGCAAACGGGAACAGTTGGCCATCCTAAGGCTGGACAAATGTTAGTTTACAATCCTTCCCCTCACTACAGTATACATTTTAAGAGGGTAATGAACATGTCTAATGAATTTCTGTATACCCACACCTAGTACTCAGACATAGTAGACACTCAATGAATTCTCAATAAACAAACCAATTCACAAACCAATTCAAAATAAAAATAGATTATAATTATAATAGTAATAATCCAAAGCCTGAGATGATCTCAAAAGCCACATCAGAAGGTACCTGAGCCAACTAAAATGGACCCCTGCAACTTCCTCCTTATCCCTAACAGAGAACATGTCTTTCAGATTTTAAGAGGCCATGTCCTTAGAGCAGGAGCAAATTTCCCCCGTGCACACATGCACCACAATTTCTATATCATCTGTTTTCAATTTTATGGACTTGAGGAGCATTGGTAGACCTTTGATCATAAAGGTCTGTTCTTCAGGAAGACAGCAAATCTCCAGATATATGCAAAATGTTACGAAAGAATAAACTTCTGAAGGTACCTATCAGCTGCCCGGCCTTCCAGACATCCCAGGGTTCTGTGCTGCACAGAATGATGTCAGTGACATAAAGTGTCTAGAGCCTTCCCCTGCCACCTCCACACCAGCACATCCCATTGGGGTATAACTCTAATGCAGAAGTAAGTTTTTCTGCTTTATTGGGTCACTTTCCACTTGTCTTCTACTAGATGCTGATATTCCTCTATTCCCTTAATGTCTTTTCTTTTCCTCCTCTTTGTCTTTTCTCTTATATTATTTCTTCCAACATTTTGTATAAGTTACAGTGGGTGGAGCTAGTGTGCTTTCATCTTATGAGTGGGGAGACTTTTATGTCCGTACCAACTGTAACTGATGGTCACCTTGAGCAAGAGAACACAGTCCACAGACTATAACAGTTCTGACTCTGTATTTCCTGGAGTTTTGTAATTTTCCTTGAAAAACTACCACCGTTTCCATGCCTGGTTTCCAAGGGTGCACCTACAAAATCTGCTTCTGTGTCTGTCTCCTCTCCTTCCCCATGTGCTAAGCTCTAACCCCCTGGCACATGGCACAGTGCCACTGCTGTTTGCAGTACCCGTCACTCACAGTCACCACCCCCAGAATTTTGACCTGTCTTTTTGTCATGTGACTAGGCTGAGTCTATCTCAAAAGCCCTGTCCCCCACACCCTTTGTTGTACCAAAGGTTTCCTCTGCCTGTGCTCCCCTAGTATTCTCACTGAGCAGGCAAGTTTGACCACCTGCTTCTTAAACCCTCTCTGGGCATTCCAGAAGTTTCCCTGTCAGCCCACTCTACCCCAGTCATGCAACACAACCAGACTTTATCACCCTCAAAATAAGACCTGAATTTTCACAACACCCCACACAAGTCTTTGTTTCAAGACTCTGTTTGTAAGAATTACAATCTTAAACTCTACATTTACCACTGAGTAATACACTAGCCCTTCTGGGGTGAGCACCTACTTCAAGGATGGCTCATAACTTGTGTCTGTACTGTCAACCCTTTTCTGTACATCCCTGAGGAGGGAGAAACCAGGGAGGAAAAGCAGTAGGTGTGGGGGCTCACCTCGGGGGCTCTTGTGTTCCAGGGCAAGGGGGAAATGGTTCAACCCTCCTGGACAGCCCCTCTCCCAGGAATTCAGGAGAACCTAGGTTGGGATTCAAAACATTCCAAAGGCTGAAGATGAACCAGAGTTATGTATGTTCTTGTTTCAGAAAAGAGAATGGCTGCTGTTAGCCAAAGGGGAGCCCCTGAGCCGAGGACACAGTCTGAGAGAGCCTGCTACCACCTTCTATGTGATTGTGCCATCACCCTCCCCCACTCTGCTGGTGAAGGCAGTAGCTACCAGGGAACTGATGCTGCCCAGCCCCTTCCCCCTGCTGCCTGAGAACCCGCCTGTTGACAGCCTTAAGATTGTGGAGGCAAGTGCAGCCCAGATCTCAGGAGACAGATAGAGGGGAGGGAAGAGAAGGGAATTGGGGGGGGGGGTGAGGGAGGAGGAGTGAGCCAGTGAGGGGGAGGGCAGTGCTGAGGGAGAAGTGGTCCCAAGGAAGTAGTGAGAGGGCCAGAGAAGAAACAAGGATAGGAACTGAGGTGAGGCAGGAGGAAGTAGCGGTAATGGTGGGTTCCCATGGATCTGTCTGCATATGTGTGTCCCTGTGTTTGTGTGCATCTATTGCCGTCTGTTGAGGGAAAAAGACAAAGGCAGACAATGTAGGCGCCCAGAATAGAAAGGGTTTCAAAATCAGATGCCGATGCAAAGGAGGAAACAGCTCTGAGGTCATTTTCTCCTCCTTCTCTTCTTTGGATCTGGATTCTGGATTTCCTCTGCCAGCCCCTCACCCCACCCCCCAGTCTGAAAGCAGGAGGGCTGCTCTGGGTAGGGAGAACTGGAACCACTTGGCTGCTGGATCACTGGCCAATGTGCAGAGAGGACAGAGCCTGGGATTGTGCTCTTGCCTTGGCGGCCTTGAAGATGCAAAGAGAGGTGAACACAAGTGGCTGTGGCTCGCTCAGTGTCTCATTTCAGGGCCAGTGGTTCCTGGCACAGGATGTTGTGGCTGGAAAACTTGACTGCTCAGGAATGTTATGCTCACGTGTCCTCTGGTTATGCTCATTTTGGGGGCAGGCAGGCCCAGGGCTCAGTGTCCTTGCCTTGCTGACTGTGAGCACCCCCAGGCTGTGGACACACCTACTCTTGTAGCCTTGCACACTGGATTCCCTTGAAACCCTCACAATGCTCTGGAATCCCACAACATACTTCTCAGGGCTGGAGTGGTCAGTACCCCTAACCACTCAGAGTTGCTCTGACTTTTTATACTTGTGCCTGACACTGACTTCACAAACACTCAGACCTGGGCGCTAGAACATCCATTGGGACACTTGTCTATTTCACACCTTCAGAGAGCCCTGGGTCTTCACACCTCATCCAGCCTCTTATACTCAAAGGGCTCTACCTGACATCTTAAGTTCTGTAACCTCAAGTTCCCCAGGTGAGGCTTCTCCTCTCATCCTCAGAGTGTGCTGGACAGCCTGGAGCTAGAGCCCATCTACAACCCCTTGCAGGTTTGGAGTCACCTGTACTCTCACCTGAGCAGCCCATTTGCCAAGCCTCAGAGCCGACTCCACCCAAGCTGGGAGAGCCGGGCCCTGAAAAAGGTACTGTTCCCCTCCTTACTCCTTTCTCTCCTTTCTTTGCCCAGAACCCAAGAGACAACCCCCCTCCTGTCCTCAATATTGCCCTACCCACCCATCCCAGGGAGTAGTCCTCTAGCCTGGATCTTCCCTGGTAGAGGAGAGAACTGGGCCAACAGAGAAGTAAAAAACAACAACAACAACAAAAAGACAGTTTTGTGCCCTAGGCAAAGGTACAACACCCCTGAGGAGTCCAACTCTTCTGCTTGGACTATGACATATGATAATGTTCCAGTATCTTAATACAGTGTTTAGTCACTTATCAGACCATTGTCCCACTAAGCAAACTTGCTACACTGGAACTACAACCATAGCCCTTCATTGGAAGGAAAGGTTGAAGGGAAGGTGAGAAAAAAAGTGCCCCAGGGAAGGGAAATTAGCATTTAGTGACAGCAGTCATTAGCTAGGTTGTGTGACAAGTGCTTTCACATATAATTTTCTCATTTACTCCTCACAGCATCCCTGCAAGGTAAGTGTTAGGCTCACGTACAGATAAGCAAAGGGAGGCTGACCAAGGTTAGTAGTTTATAGAGAAGGCTCTAGTAACAGGGGTCAAAGAGAGAAGAGTAATTGAATGTGTAGAGTTATTTTTATAACATTCTTATTTTATAATATTTGAGCTTGCTTTCCCCCTTTTGCTAGGTTCTTTGTAATAGATCTTTAGAAAAACTGCTTTCCCTATGCTGAAGTGACAAGAGATGTTTCCAGAGTAGGAGAAACAAACCCACTATAAGTTAACTGGTGGGCAAGCTAACATAGGAGGGACACTCAGTCAGGACATGGGCACTATGAAAGCTGGAGTCCAGGGGACTCCACTACTGTGAGTTTGAGGCTTTCACTCCAGTGATGGGACAAGTGAAGGACTTAGGACAGCAGACCCAGAAAAGAACGGGATAGATCAGGAACTCTGGTCTGCTCACTTTCATTTCAGGCTGGGCAGTTGCAGACAAATCGAGTTCGAGCCACAGTGGCCCCTCTACCTATGACTCCAGCTCTTGGCAGAGCCCCCAAAATGCCAGCAGCCAGCAAAGCCTCCTCAGAAACCTTCCAGCTTTCCAAGGAGGAGGAGGAAGAGAAGGAGGAATATCCCTCAGGGCTTTAAGTAACCAGCAACAGTCTGGCTGCCCTGCTTAACCACATTTATGCTAAGGCTCACAGTGGTGCTCTGAGGTCAGGCTTGTCTTCCATCCACCCGAGCCTCTGTGAGCTCATGCGACTGAGAAACAGCCTTCCCCTCCTCTGTCCTCGGTGTGCCACTGCCTGCCCCACACCTCAGTCTGGGAAGAAACACACCCAAGCCTCTTGCTTCTCTAAGCAGGGACTCATTTTCTTTGGGGTCATTTGATACTGTTAACACAGATGAAGATTAAACAACCAACACTATTGTTAGGAGCATTTCCAGCCTCTAATTTCTCCTTGTAGCTCTGTGTAAGAAAGTGGATGTCAGGTCACCTTAGGGAAATGGCCTCAGGGAACAAGGTTTAAAGAGCTCATGGAAAAACCAGTAGGATTGAAATTCAAAGGCGTGTCCCTCCCACTACATCTACCACACTCTGGTTTCCTTTAGGCTCCAAACAGAAAAGTGATTGGTGCTCACTACCTACATGCAAAGCATGTATGGGGGAGGGATTATATGGCAGAACTGGGTACAGATGATAGGAAAAGACCTATTATTCCCTTCCTATTCCCCTCTCCTCACACCTGCCTACCTTCCCATTGGTCCTCTCCATCCACAAAATAGTAACTATAAAATGCTTACTCTGTTTTAAATTGTACTAAGTACTTGAAAATTTTAACTCCTTCCACACAAACAACCCTGTGAGGTACAGCCTATTATTAACATTTTCCCTGTTAATAAAGGGGCAGCAAAAGTAACTGAGGGTTACAGATGTTATAAAACTTACCCAGGATCACAGATAGTGTTAAGCACAGATGGGCTGGATGGACCACCCGGGCTCTGAACTGCCACTCTGCTCAACTCCCCTCCCTAGGGCCCTTTCTTCCTTATATGGCCCCAAAGGCATTCCTGGTTCTCCTGATTCCCTCCACAGCCACCCAGTACACCTTGCCTGGGTGTCCCTTTTATAATTATTCAAACACATGGCCCTCTTAAACTTAAACTGACTTTAATAAGAAAAAACCTTATTTTTAAAATCAATCTCTGGCAAAAACAAAAAACAAAAACAAACAAACAAAATGCAGGGGAAAGGGTCCAGGCAGAGTCCAGCATCTCCCTACAGCCTCCAGGCAGGCCCCTCCAACTGTTCCTACTCTGATAAAACACCCTTTCCTTAGACTTGGTCCAGCAGCTGTCTGTTCCTTTGGGGGATGACTTACAGATGTTGGCTTCCCCAGGTTCCATCCCTGACGCCTGCCATCTGTCCCACCTCCAAGACTTCTGGAGATTAATTAATCATTCTTCCCTTGACCCCCCTGATCTGTCTAGTGCCTACTCTCACACAGGCCCCACCCCTGTGATTGGCATTGATCCCCAACCCCACCTCTCTGTGGTCCTCCTATCAACAACCTCAGCTTTGCCCTACTTCTCAGGTGGAGCCCTCTGACTTGACCCCAGTCCTGTCAGCCCCTACTTTAGAGAGCTCACAGTCCCAGCTCCTTGAGGCCCCACTCTTCTGGACCTGGCTGTACAGGGCAATGTCTGAGCTGTGACCTTTGCTGCCACTGCCAGTTGCAGCATCAGGTTCAGGGAATGCCAGGCCCTGGGGCTTGGGAGCTGGGAGGGGCTTTGTACTTCGAGGGGGAGGCACAGCATAGTCATCAGTGGCAGGGTTGTAGGGGAGCTCATAGCCTTCTTCCTTCACTCGAGCCTGGCACCACCATGCATCCTTCGGCTCCTGAGGCAGATCATAAAGGCCCTGAAGAACAGCTGGAGCCAAGCCCTCAGGTTCATCATAGATGGGGTCCTCTTTGGGATTCGTCAGCTTGGCCTTCATCAACTGCTGCTGCACATGTTCATACAAGTCCCAATAAAGAGTTTTCTTTAACTGTACCCCTTCCCCTACATGAGCAGGGGTGCTGTCCAAAGGGTCTGAGTATAGGGAATCTGGGGAAGGACCTGGAGGAATGCGCAGGGAGTCTAATGGTTCAGCATACAGGGCTAGAGGGCTGCCCAGGAGCTCCTGGGTGCCAGCGTGGGAAGCCAGCTTCCCCTCTGCCACTTCTTCATGGGAATCAGCTCTAAGAATATCATGCCCTTGACCAGCCTTGCCCTGGGCCTTTTGCCGGTGGATAGCAGTTTCAACTGCCTGAAAGATGTCATTTCCCTGTGCCGTCTGGAACGTGAAGGTTCCAGGGCCAGAGGAGCAGCGACGGCCAGCCTCAAACGAGAACATGACCTGAAAAGAATGTGAAGGGAAACACATTACCAGGAGCCATCAGACAAGGTGAGTCACAGGGTTGGACTCGTTAGGGGGTCTACAAAGAAAAGACTAGCTGGGGAGGGAGGTGGGCTCATGGGCTAGGCAAAAAAAGGTTATCCAGAAGGTAGAGCTTCCCACCCACCTTCTTACCCTGTCCCACCCCGCCCAGAACCCCACACCTAGAAAGCCGACCCTCCCTGACAGCACCCCTACCTTGTCTCGGCCATAGCGACGCAACAGAGTGTAGGGCCAGGAAAGGAGTAGTTCCAGTATCTGATTCTGAGTTCCCACAGTCAGGAGAGTCAGCCTGTCAGCCTCCACCCTCAGCACATAGGAGCCATGCAGGCCACAACGCTCAGCGGCTTCAGTTCTCTGCACGGTTACCCAGAACTGAGATCCTGGAAGGAATACAAAATTAGACTGGCACCTTCAGGAGGTGGAACAAGTTATCCCAGCGCTCATTTGTAACCAAGCTCTCAGGAACTTCTTAATTCCCGGAGTCCCTAAACTCTCTAATGAGCCCCTTCCCATGGCACTGTTCCTTTCCACCCATCCCTGCCCAGATTCTCTGGCGGCTACCTTCCCAGGTGGGGCTGTACAGAGAGTTCTCCAGCATCTCCAGGGCAGAAAGTTTGGGTGGGTTCTCAGCAGGCGCCAGAGCCCAGCTGCCTTTCTGGGGTAAAAAGAAAGAGTATCGAGGACCATGTCATTCCCTCGACGCGGTTCCGAGGGTCTGAGCCAGAGTGATTCTGCTGTAACTACCCCCACCCTTCATCGCCTCTAGGGCCCGGTTCGGCTTGCCCAGCCCCTCGCGGTAGTCCTGGCCCCCTCACCGGAAAAGCATTTAGGCACAGCGTTTGCACCCAGGCAGCGCTGGACGGCGCGTCGGCCGCCAGCAGGTGGGAGCGCTCTGCGGTATCCAGGCGGAAGGCGGCGGTCCCAGGCTCAGGGGGGTTCTCCAGGGCCACGGGCGCCACGCTCACACACTCGGCTAGACGGATCACCTTGCAGTCCAGACGGCGCGAGCCTCCTCGGCCCCCTCCAGAGCTCGATCCCTTGTGGTCAAAGAACTCAAGGCGCGCTACCCCGTGAGGACTGGCCGGGTAGAGTACGGCCCAGGTCTTCCTCCACCTCTGCGGAAAGAGCGAGAGACGCTGGGGAGGCAGCGAGCGCCCACGGCCCGGCCCCGACGAGGAAGAGGGACCAGCGAAGGCCGCTTCCAAGTCGGAGGCTTCCCGAGCCGAACGAAGTTTTCCGCGGAGGATGCCGCTAGGTCTCCTCAGGACTAGAGAGAGCGTACCCCAAAGTCGACAGGCTCTTCTCCGCAGTGTGAGAAGAGACTTCATCACGGGAACTTCACAGGGCTCTCGGCTCCGGGTGCCGCGCTCCCACCTGCTGCCCGCCCCTCCCTCTTCCTGGGCCCTATTGCCCAACCCTACCTCTGATGGGGTTCGGCACCCTTGCCCTGGATTACCTTGGCACCGAAACGCTGACTTTGCAAAAACAGCGGCCCTTCCATCACCGCCCCGTCCATGGCCCCCGGCGGTTCCTTCTTTGCTTCCTGGCCCCGCAAGCTGGGGGCGGGGTGGGGCGGGGCGGGGGCGGGCCCACCGGAGGCGTTCCCGCCCCTGTCCCGGACCCCGCGGACCGCGAAGGGAGTTGAAAGAGTAGAACAAGGAGGAAGGGGAGGAGGACCCCCAGATAAGCTGGACCGCACACTCCCTCCAGGTTCCTACTCTACCCGCATCCCCCGGACTGGCACAAAGTGGCTACACGAAGAGAATTCTCGCGGTTTCGGCCAGAGGGATCTGTCGTCTGGGCTTGGGAGCTGCGTACGACGTCATATACTCAACGTGACGTAGGAGTGAAGGCCGTGACATCACCTGGAAAACGCTGACCGACACCCTGAGGAACCCGAGGGGCCACGTGGGCTCTCCGAGCCTCAGTTCCCCTGACCAGACCCGCCCCCAGTCTGGCTGTTTACTCTCCATTGAGCCGAGGACGTGGAGGAGGGGCTGGGGACTGGAAGACTTCCCAGAGCGCGGAGCGGAGCCGTGTCCTCCCGCCGCCACACGGGCCGCCGCCTGGGCCGGTCCGCTGCCCCGTGGCCTCTTTCGTGTCCACCTCCCTGACCGCAGCTGCCCGGCCTCCAACCCGAAGGCTAAAAAAGCTTCATTGAGCCGGCCGGGAGGGTAGGGGCGGGGGGGGAGGTGGAGCAACAACGGCCAGCTAGCTTCACCGGGGAGGGAGGACCTAGAGGAGGGACAGGGCCTGGGAGGAATTCAGGGAGAAGGAGGAATGTGGGAGGGCGCAAGGGGACGTGGGAGGGACAAAAGGAGAAGGGAAAGGGGGGGGGGGTCCCGTCTCCCCTGGCCGAGCACTTTTTTTTGGAAGTCCTAGGACTGATCTTCAGGACCAGGACTCTTCTCCCAGCGTCTAGGGCCCCTGCTCAGCCAAAGGTAGGGGAGTCACGCTGCCGGCGTGAGGAAGGATGGTGGAGGGACCAGGGCAAAGGGGTGGTGTAGGATAGAGTCGAGGGGAAGCCAACTAGCTGAAGGTTCTATTGTCAAAGGAAAGTGAGACAAGATTACAGAGAGGAGGCAGATATTGGGGGGGGGGGGGGGAAGCTGCTGCAGGGTTTTCCAAATAGGGCAGCTGTAAGTCCCCTAAGACTAGGGACTCTTCTGTGAGGCCCAACCCCTGGACCCCCAAGCCAAAATGTACCCAGAACAAAGCTGTCCTGTTGGGCTGTTTGAGTCTGGGGAAGCATGTTCCCCCACCCCACCCCACCCCTACCCTGCTGTAGAGGAGCTGTTCTCGGCCCCAGAGGAGGGAAGGCCTTCACTGAGGAGTTGTATGGTGCCCAGGGCCCTCCGGTTGCCCGGTGACAGCAGTGGAGATGTTGGCAGGAGGCTTGGACAAGCCCCCACTCCCTCCCCACACCCCAGCACCCAGCTTGAGGCCTGGCCCTCCTAGGCCTCTTCACCCCATAGGACACATGAGAGCCTGTGTGCCTGGTAGGGTATGCAGTGGTCTTTCCATGTACTCCAGTCTCTACGTCTCTCTGCCTCAGAATCTGCCCAGATAGAATTCTGGGCTTGCCCTCCATTCATGGGACCCTAGATCTGAGGATCTCCTAAGCCCCCCTTGCCTTCTTCTCTCCACAATCAGTAGCTGTCTGTTCTCTGTCTGAGTGGATGAATGGGGTCATCTGGGTCCCTCTGGCCTCTGCTTCTTGGCTCCTCTGTCCCTTTCTTCTTCACCTGTCGCCTGCCTCTGTCAGCCACTCCCCAGCCCTGCTGCCTAGCTCTCTCCCCATCACCTCTGTCCATCTTCAACATCATCTCTCGCTCTCTCTCGATCTCATTCTCACTCTCTTGCTGTCTCTTTTCATTCCCATAATTTCCCTTCCTCTCACATCCTGTCTGTCTGGGTCTTCCTCTTTGTGTCTCTTGCTCAGTCTCTCTTTATCTCACCATTCTTAGTCTCTTGGTCTCTAATCATTGTCTTTTGATCTCTGGGTCTCTTATATTGTGAGTGGGGGTAGTGAAGGTGATAATTGTAGAACTAGGGAAGGTCATTGTGACACATTAATAACTAATAGTGAGAATTTAACTCTTCAAAGGGAGGGGCAGCTTTATCACTCTCCCTTTCCTCTCCTCCTCCCTCCTCCTCCTCCCTCTCTCCCCTCTCTCTATCCTTCTTTATTTCTCTCTCCCTCTCCCCAATCTGAGTCTCTCAGTCTGCACCTCCTTGACTGTGTTTCAGGCCCTATTTAGTATGTATTTCTCTCTCACTGCCTTAGTCCCTGCCTTTCTCTCCGCAGTCTCTCTGTCTCTGGTCTTACTAAGTATCTCTTTTCCTTTCGTGATATCTCTCTCGGAACTGGCCATGCTCAACCTCAGGGTCTCTCACACACACTCTCTCTGGGGCCGCCCAGGCCTTCTTTGCTATGTGGCCTGGCAGTACCTGGCAGTGGAGCCCATGGAGGCTGCTGCTGTGCCTGCTGTGCAGCTCGTGCCTGGGATCACCATCCCCATCCATGGCCCCTGAGAAGAGGGCCAGGAGCCAGGGGCTGCGGTTCCGGCTGGCTGGCTTCCCCAGGAAGCCCTTTGAGGGCCGTGTGGAGATACAGCGAGCTGGTGAATGGGGCACCATCTGTGATGACGACTTCACGCTACAGGCAGCCCATGTCCTCTGCCGGGAGCTGGGCTTCACAGAAGCTACAGGCTGGACGCACAGCGCCAAATATGGCCCTGGAACAGGTGAGCACTGCTCCAGGTGTAGTCTAGGTAGTGCCTAAGTGCAGGGAAAGAGAATATCAGGATGGCAAAACCACAGGGACACAAACACTAAGAATAGCCAATGTCAAGTAAACCCATGGGTGACAAACCAGCCAACATAGTCCCTTCTCAGAGCTGTGTTATTTTAGGTTAGTCAATGCCTTCTCTGAAGCCTCGAATGCCCCATGTGCACAAAAGACTAGATGATATCTAAGTTCCTTTCTGCTGAACAGAGTATGATTCTCTAAAGCCCTGCACTAGCACAGCCCTGATAAAGTGAACCCTGTACGGTTCATATACAGTTAGTTGCTCCCATGGGAAACTGAAAACAGGTAAATGATGTCTGATGTCCCAAAGCCAGACTGGATCACAGATACTGCAGCTGACGAAGTCACATTATAGGGCAGAGCTAAAACCAACAAGCTGGAACTGACTAGGGCAAGTATGAATGTGGGTAGTAGAAGCTTAGGAGCAATTCCAACTGAGGCCTGGGGGTGCTTGCACTGGATGAGCCCACAATGGGATTGACAGACAGAAGTTGGTGCAGTCTGCAGCTGATATCCCAATTCCCACTGGCTAGATCACTTCTGGAATAAAGTGTCTCTTGTAGATGTCACATTTTTAAAAAGATGGTAGAAAATGGAAATATTTTCAGAGGAGAGCTGTCCAGACGTGAAAGATTTGAAGCCAAATTTCAAGGAGTAGCTGAAAAAAAACAGGAGGTTTTGATATGCAAAGAAAAAAGACCTGGATAGCAAATTACATGAAGTTGCCCTCAAATATGAGGACAGTAATGTGGCTGAGGGATTTTTTGAGTGGCGTCAAAGGGCTGAATCAAGCCTGGTAGGGGAAAGTCATAAAGACTCACAGGACTTTGTAATGGTTCTAACAGCCTGGTGAGGCATGAGGTAGGCATCCCAACAGAAGCTGGGGAAGCCCTGTTAGAATATGCATCAGGGATCTCTACACCAGTAGCTGAGACAGTCAACCTTTGAGGGTCCATCCAATTCTGAAACGAAGTCAGTGACACTGCATTTAAGGTCCAGACAGAGAGAACAAGGTGTAATGTGAAAGCACAGTGAGGACAGACACATAGTAGTCTCACAAATGACTCAAACTCCTAAATCCCCATTGGCTGTGTAGTCTTAGGTAAGTTAACTTCTCCGAACCTCTGTTTCTTTATATAAAATGGTGATAATATCTTCTGGCAACTCTGTTCTAAGAACGATCACATATGTACACTGCAGGACAGAGTGCTTGTACACAATAGGTACTTGGTTAGTTGTAGTTATCATTGAGTGGGTAAGAACTGAGAAGAATTTCAATGTTGACTCTTGGTTTTTCACCATACAAAGTTCCGTATCCCCAGATCATCATCAACTCTATGCCTCCTTTCCTATTCCCTCCAGGGTCCCCTGTCCCTGCCCCACCCATTATCTTACCAGAAAAAAAAGGATCATCATGGCCAAGAGGGAGGAAAATGGGATCATCCTGGCCAAATGTGAGGCCTCCACGCTCACCCTCCCATTTCCCTCATCACCCCCCATCCTACCTCTCCAATCCTCTCTGTCCATTCATCTCTCCCTCCACAGGCCACATCTGGCTGGACAACCTGAGCTGTCGTGGGACTGAGCAGAGTGTGACTGAATGTGCCTCCAGGGGCTGGGGGAACAGTGACTGTACCCACGATGAGGATGCTGGGGTCATTTGCAAGGACCAGCGCCTCCCTGGCTTCTCTGACTCCAATGTCATCGAGGTCTGCAGTGTACACACACACACACACACACACACACACACACACACACGCTGGCCAGCCAGGATGGTGGCCAGACAAAGAGGGCTGAGGGGTGTTAAATGTGGTCAGAGGAAATAATAGAAGGTAGGGATTCCGTATGCCCCATGGGATAATTTGGGCTGGTAGGAAGCTGGGGGCTGGGGTGAGTGGGGGCAAATGGTAGAGCTCCTAGATACTATAAAGTCCAGATTTGTTTCAGCGTTAACAAACCTGTCAGGAACCTCTCCAACTTCGTCCCTGGTCCACAGGACACCCTGTTTTTTCTTGGAACATCTCCATTCTTAGTCCCACCCCCAGCCCCATCAGTGCCACTTCCTCTGTGGCAGACAGGTGCTCCTTGTTCAGCCTCCTCAGCACCCTTGGTCATTTCTCAGGAAGAAATGCAAGGCATCCTTCTACTATTGTGGTTGTAGGAGAGTCAGCACCCCCCACACCCTAGTCAGTACACTGCTGACAGAGTATGACATCTCTCTCAGCCCTGTTTCAGCCCCTGTCCCCATTTGGGACTGCAGGAAGCACACTGCATCGGGATTCCTTAAGGGTGGCAGGACATGTGAAAGGTGCTATTAGGATTCCTTCCTCTGTTGTGGTCCATCCTCAGGTAGAGCATCACCAGCAAGTGGAAGAAGTGCGACTTCGACCAGCAGTTGGGCGGGGCAGGAGACCCCTGCCAGTGACTGAAGGACTGGTCGAAGTCAGGCTTTCCGATGGCTGGTTGAAAGTGTGTGACAAAGGCTGGAGCGCCCACAACAGCCACGTGGTCTGCGGGATGCTGGGCTTCCCCAGCGAAAAGAGGGTCAACACCGCTTTCTACAGGTGAAGAGATGTGGGCGCTGGCAGAGCAGACTTCGGTGGAGGGGTGCCTCTTAAAGAATGGGGTTGAGAGACCTCTAAAAGGGTGCAGGCACGGGGCGGGGGACGGAGATCTGGAATAGTGGCGAAAAGGGGAGGCCGTTGCTAGGCTGGAGAGGTGAGAGATATTGTGGGACCTTGAAGGGCTACCCCAGGCGGGTCTGCAAGGGAACAAGGGAGGTTCCTGCTCTCGAGTCCGAATCCGAGCTGGGGCTAGTGGGAGGAACGTCGGTGCGGTGACGCCAGCGGTTGGCAGGCGGAGTCCCTGCCCCGGGCGCGCACCCGACCTTGAGGCCACGCCCAGCAGCCGCGGTCCCGCGAACCGTTAAGGTTACCGCGCCGGCGCGGCGGGGATCCAGGGTCTGCGTTAAGCGAAGGCGAGGACGCGCCCTGCCCAAGCGGCGCCTGGTGTGTGTAGCGCAAGGGCAAGGCGCGCTGGGCCTGAGGATTATGACAGGGCCTGTGTCGCCCGCGGGGCGGCGTGTACCCGCCCTAGGGCCAATCCCAAAGAGCCGAAGAGGGAGGGCGGCCCTTCCTGGGTTTGTGAGTGCTCGGGCCTTTAGGCTTCCTCGAAATGTTTTCTAGAATATCCTTCGGCAGAGGCTCCGGGTTCTCTCCACCTGCGGGAGGATTCCTGGTATACGTAACGAGCCAGCTTCCAGAATAAGGAATCACAGTGGTGACCGGCTCTGTGTTTACACTAAAATCTCGCTTCCCTGGAGCATCTAATTTAGTCATTTTGAGAAATTTGGAAATCTTTAGTCTCGCTATAATCTATTTTTGCAGTCTAAAAATGCTTATTTTCCTAGCATTTCCTTATGTCAGTTTTGCAGAAAGACCTCTTGACATCTAGGTGACCTTCCACTGGGCACACTACTTCTGACACGGTCTGACATAGTCTGATCAGAAAAGGGAACAGCGGAAAAGCTCAATTTAGATTAAAGCATGCCTAGATTTTGCATTGCCTTATTGTTGAGGCAGCATCCCACTGCTCATACTGGACTTGTAATCACCTGAAACCAATTCAGGTCTTTCCTTATCCTTGATTCTGATAGAGCAGCCTATTTGAACCTAAATCTATGTTGAGTTTACTAGGCTTGCTGCATCATTTTAAAACCATTTTAAAGGCCATGATGATCCCATGAGAGTATCTTGAATTTTGACATTATTTTCCATGTGTAATCCCTCCCAGCCTCTGGTAGACAGATATGATAGCTATGCCTTCTGATTTCATCAGATTAACTGCTAAAAGCATTGAAATGTTTAAAACCAAAGCCTGACTCTTCTTATGAAACTTTCCTCCAGGCCTTTAAATCATTAGTTGTAAAATACTATTTTTTCCACCAATTGGGAACAAACTGAAGACTGCAATTATGTAGCCAACATTTCACTGTCTTATCCTGTAACGGGATATTTTCTTAGTCTTTGCTAAAATCCAGATACACTATGTTAGTAGCCATTCTCCAGTAATCATTCAAAAAAAATCATGGTGGTTTGACTGAGCTAATTTTTACTGAAAGCCTTTTAGATCTCTAAGGATCACCATAATTTTTCCTCAGTGTTCACAAACTTCCTATTTCATAACTTATTCTAGAGTGTTACTTATCTATAGGTTGAGGAATCCTTTTTCTTCTCTTTGAAAGTCAATACATTATTCAACCTCCAGTCTTCCCCATACTTGCTTAGATTATCCTTGCCTTGACTCTGAAACAAATCTGAAACTTCTTTCAGGCCCTGGCCAGTTGGCTCAGTGGTAGAACATATTGTGGATGTCCCCGTTAAGATTCCCAGTCAGAAATAAATTTTTAAAAAATGCCTGACCTGTGGTGGCGCAGTGGATAAAGCGTCGACCTGGGAACACTGAGGTCGCCAGTTCAAAACCCTGCACTGGTCTGGTCAAGGCACATATGGGAGTTGATGCTTCCAGCTCCTCCCCCCTTTCTCTCTTCTCTCTCTCTCTCTCTCTCTCTCTCTCTCTCTCTCTCTCTCTCTCTCTCACTCTGTGTCTCCTCTCTAAAATGAATAAAATAAAAATAAAATAAATTTTAAAAAAAGATTCCCAGTCAGGGCACACAGGAGAAGTGACCATTTGGTTCTCCACCCCTCTCCCTTCTCTCAGTCTCTCTCTTTTCCTCCTGCTGCCATGACTCAAACAGTTTGAGTAAATTGGCCCCAGGCACTGAGGATGGTTTCACAGCTTCTGCTTCAGGCACTGAAATAGTTCAGTTGCCGAGTAACAGACCACTGGCCCCAGATGGGCAGAGCCCAGTTGCAGCACATGTGGGAGGGAGGAGGAGAGAGGAAGGGAGGAAGGAAGGAAGAAAGGAAGGAAGGAAGGAAAAGAAAGTTCTTTCAGTCTCAAGAATATACTTTATCTGGTCTAGAGACACAACTGTTTTAAAACATCTATGTGCTTTGCTCCTCTACTATTATCTATCTTGGAGCTGTATTTCTTTCTCTGTGTTTGTTCTTTATCTTTCCTAGTCCAAACCAGGTTCTGAAAGCTGAGTCTGATTTAAATAGCAGGTATTTGAAGGGAAGAGGATAGCATGAACAAAGATATAGAGATTTGTTTACTCAATATTTACTTATTGAGTGCCTACTGTATATCAGGGACTGTTGTAGACCCTCACGATTCAACAGTGAACAAAACAGACAAAAGAATAAAACAACCCTGATCTCATGGACTAAAGAGGAATTGGAAAATGAGTAAAATTATAAAATGTAAGAATGGCAAAGAGTAATCATTAAAAATAAAACAGGGAAGGGGTTAGGAAGTGGTAGTGGGATTGCAGTTTTAAACAGTATTCATGGAGGCCTCTTTGAGAGGGCATCATTTGAGAAAATATTTAAAGGAGATGAGGCACAAACTATGCAGAAATCCAGACCAGCATTTTCAGGAACAGGGATCATAAATGAAAAAGTCCTAGGGAGTATGTTGGGGGTAGGGACATTCTTGTCATGCTCCGGGAGGCCACAGGTGCTGGAGCTAAGTGAACAAGGAAGAAAATGGTAGATGTAATGTAGAAGAAGGTAGTGAAAAAATAGGAAACCATTTAGGGGACTTTCACTTTTACACTATGTGAGATAGATTTTGAGCAGAAGCATGAAATCTTACTTCCATTTTTAAAGACTTTTTTTCTGCTTTATTAAGAACAGACTGTGAGCCTGACTGGTGGGGGTGCTTGGATAGAGTGTCAACCTGGGATGCTGAGTCCCAAGTTTGAAACCCCAAGGCTTGCCTGACCTGTGGTGGCGCAGTGGGTAAAGCGTCGACCTGGGAACACTGAGGTCGCCAGTTCAAAACCCTGCACTGGTCTGGTCAAGGCACATATGGGAGTTGAAGCTTCCAGCTCCTCCCCCCTTTCTCTCTCTCTCTCTCACTCTGTGTCTCCTCTCTAAAATGAATAAAAAATAAAAAATTTTAAAAAAAATTAAAAAAAAAAAAAGAAACCCAAAGGCTTGAACACAGGCTCATCTGGCTTGAGCACAGCCTCACCAGCTTGAGCGCAGGGTCGCCAGCTTGAGCATGGGATCGTAGACATGACCCCATGGTTGCTGGCTTGAACCCAAAGGTCACTGACTTGAGCCCAAAGGTTGCTGGCTTAAGCCCAAGGTTGCTGGCTTGAGCAAGGGGTCACTGGCTCAGCTGGAGTCCCGCGGTCAAGGCACATATAAGAAAGCAATAAATGAACAACTAAGTTTCAACAACTATGAGTTGATGCTTATCACCTCTCTCCCTTCCTGTCTGTCTTTCTCAATCTCTCTCTCTAAAAAAAAAAAATCGACTGTGAGGGATGTGGTAGAATCAAAGGCAGGAAGACAAGTTAGGAAGTTACTGCCTCCTCAAAGTCAAGTAAGAAAATGAGCCAGTGAACATGGTGAAAAAGGGTCAAATTCTGGGTATAGTTGAAGGTGGAGCCAATAGGATTTGCTGAAGGATTCAATGTGGCGTGAGAGAAGGAGAGAGAAATTAAAATCATTCCAAGGTTTTTGACCTAAGCTAAGTATGGAGCTAGCCTCATTTGATAAGACAGTGGATGGAGCATGTTTTGTGTGAGGATATAGGGAAGGGGTGGCAGGGTAAGGATGGTGGGGAGGGCATATATATAACTTACCAGATGTGTTAAATGTGAGGTTTTTTAAGATATTGAAATGGTAAGGCTATGTAGGCAATTGGTTATATGACTCTAGAGTTCAGTTGAATAAAAGTATTTAAAATCCTAAAACTGGCCCTGGCCAAGTAGCTCAGTGGAGCATTGTCCCAATACACCAGGGTCATGGGATTGATTCTAGTCAGGGCACATACAAGAATCAACCAATGGATGCAGAAATAAATGGAACAGAAGATTGATAATTCTCCCTCCATCTCTCTCTCTCTCTCTCTCTCTCTCTCTCTCTCTCTCTCTATATATATATATATATATATATATATATATATATATATCGTCAGTAAATAAAAATTTAAAAATAAAATAAAATACTAAACTGGACAACATCACCAAGGGAGAGAGTGTAAAAAAAAAGAGAAAAAAAGAGGTCCAAGGCCTCAATCTTGGGAAGTTTAAACATATGAAGTCAGGAAGATAAGGTGAAATGCAAACAGTGAGATGAGTAGAAAAGAAAACAGGTAAGTATACTGACCTTTGGAAGCCAGGTAAAGTGCTTCAAGGAAGGAAGAGTGACTAGCTGAGTCAGTGCTATTGATGGGTCTAAAAACATAAGGACTGACAAGCAAATACCAGGTTTAGTGATGTGAAAGTCATTGTTGATCCCAACAGAGGTGATGATGAACAGGATACATTTGGTAAGGCAGTTGATTACAGTAGAGAGTTTATAGTAGAAGAGCTGAATGAATAATATAAGGCCAGAAAAATAGAACACCTTTTATGCCAGATTGCAGAGTTTGGCTTTATCTTATGGAAAAATTAAAAATAAAATGGGACAGTGATAAAAATAAGGCTAGTGGGATTTTTTTGGAGTATATACATCTTTCTAAAAAAAAAAAATCAAAAGCTCAATAAACATAAGGCCAGTAGTTCTTAGTTTACCTGATGAATTGGAAGAGTAGTGAATTGGATGATGAGGTTCTAGTTGCAAAAAGACAAGTTAGGTGTTTTTATAAAAATGAAGCTTATTCAGAGGGTGACAACAAACAGAGGGGAATGGATAGATGTAGGATGACTAATAGAATATAAAAAATAAGAGCAGAAATACCTAAAATGATTCTGAAGCTGCTCAAAAGAAGATTGGTGCCATGAGGGTTCTCTAGACTTCAAGTTAATATAAAATAGCTTTATTAACCTGACCAGGTGGTGGTGCAGTGGATAGAGTGTTGGACTGGGATGCAGAGGACCCAGGTTCGAAACTCCGAGGTTGCCGGCTTGAGCACAGGCTCATCTAGCTTGAGCATGGGCTCACCAGCTTGAGTGTGTGGTCGCTGGCTTGAGCATGGGATCATTGACATGACCCCATAGTCACTGGCTTGAGCCCCAAGGTCACTGGCTTGAACCCAAGGTTGCTGGGTTGAGCAAGGGGTCACTAGCTCTGCTGGAGCCCCTCAGTCAAAGCACATATGAGAAAGCAAACAACTAAGTCGCAGCAAAGAATGATGCTTCTCGCCTGACCAGGCAGTAGCACAGTGGATAGAGCATTGGACTGGGATGTGGAGAACCCAGGTTCGAGACCCCGAGGTCACCAGCTTGAGCGCGGGCTCATCTGGTTTGAACAAGGCTCACCAGCTTGAGCCCAAGGTCGCTGGCTCGAGCAAGAGGTCACTCGGTCTGCTGTAGCCCCCCAGTCAAGGCACATATGAGAAATCAATCAATGAACAACTAGGGAACCGCAACGAAGAATTGATGTTTCTCATCTCTCTCCCTTCCTGTCTGTCTGTCCCTATCTGTCCCTCTTTCTGACTCTCCCTGTTTCTGCCACAAAAAAAAAAAAAAAAAAAAGAATGATGCTTCTCATTTCTCTTCTTTCCTGTCTGTCCCTGTCCCTCTGTCTCTGTCACCAAAATAGGTGATAGATATAGATAGATATTTGTAAAATAGCTTTGGAAGTGGGCCATCCTTGAGAAACTTGAGTTTCAGGAATTATTCCTAGGCATGCACAGAAAAGTACTTTTCAGAGATCAGGAATATTTGTGGGTATATTGGACTTTCTTACTGAGTCTGGGACTAAGGCTAGAGAATGAGATATACTAAGTATGGAGGTAATTCTTAGTAGAGAAAGAGATTATTGGACTCCTGGGAGGTGCTGATATAGATCTTCTTTCATAGGTAAAGCCAGACAGGAGGCATTCTCATAGGGAATACAATTATAAAAGGCAAGATACTTATAAACAACTCTTCCTTTCTCAAGAAAGGAAGATGTATCTGCTAGGTTTTAGTAAAAGTCAGTGAGATTTGATGAATGAGACAAACAGAATATGATGTATCTATCATTTTAAAACTGAGAGGTAAAAGTGATTAGATAGAGGAGGAGCCTGCAAAAAAGACCAAGAAAAAGCAACTGGAATTAGGAGAATTAGGAATCTAATCAGACTAGTGGTGCTCTGACAGCCAAGGAGTCAGAGAGTGTCTCATGCTGCCAAGAGCTCAATAACATGAAAGAGACAATGTCTACTGGAATTATTATTGCAGAGTGATGGATGGGGAAAACCAGAAATGAGAGGTTACGGAATGAGTGGGAAGAGAGAATATATTGATGGTGAGTGTTGACAACTCATGATAAATTTTTCTTTGAAGAGGAAAGAGATGTGGGGTAGAAGGGGGGTGCGCGTGCAGGAGAGAGCTGGACATGTTTAAAAGGATTCAGTTGAGAAGGAGAGGTTGTGTGCAACTTCTCAATTGAAAAGGAGAGAAAGAATTTAGAAACATTTGGGGGGAGCCACCACAAAGAAGAGAGATAGTTGGAATGTGTAGGTAGATTTTTATTTGATGGTTGAAAAAACAAATGATATGAGAGAACAAGCACACTTGTGAATAATGAAATGTAAATCAAGACAAATATCAGTACTAGTCCTACATAAGTACCCGGATACTAATAATACCTAAATTATACCTTAAAATATATATAATTATGTATGCCATATAATATATACTGTAAAAAATCTTACAAGGTTCTTAAGTAACTTGGAGAAGAGGTGCAGTAATACCCCCTTATTCATGGTTTTGCTTTCCATAGTTTCAGTTACCTGCTGTCAACCATGGTCCAAAAATATCAAATAAAAATTTCAGAAATAAACAGTTCATAAGTTCTAAATTGTGTGCCATTCTGAGTAGTGTGATGAAATCTTATGCCATCCACTCTGTCCCACCAGGGACACAAATCATCCCTCTCTCCAGCATAACCGTACACTATGTATATCCCCTGCCTGTTAGTCTCTTAGTAGCTATCTAAGTTATCACATCCACTGTTGCAGTATCACAGGGCTTGTGTTCAAGTTACCCTTTTTCTTTTTTTTTTACAGGGACAGAGAGAGAGTCAGAGAGAGGGATAGATAGGGACAGACAGACAGGAACGGAGAGAGGTGAGAAGCATCAATCATTAGTTTTTCGTTGCGGTCGCCACACCTTAGTTGTTCATTGATTGCTTTCTCACATGTGCCTTGAACGCGGACCTTCAGCAGACCGAGCAACCCCTTGCTGGAGCCAGCAACCTTGGGTCCAAGCTGGAGAGCTTTCGCTCGAGCCAGATGGGCCCGTGCTCAAGCTGGCGAGCTCAGGGTCTCGAACCTGGGTCCTCCACATCCCAGTCCGACGCTCTATCGGAGCCACCACCTGGTCAGGCCAAATTACCCTTTCTTTTTTTAATAATGCCCCAAAGCCATTTACATAATTTGTATTATAGTATATTGTTATAACTGTTCTATTTTTATTAATAGTTATTATTGTTAATCTCTTATTGTACCTAATTTAGAAATTAAACTTTATCATAGGTATATATGTGTAGGAAAAAACATAGTATACATAGAGTGTGGAACTACCCACAGTTTCAGCCGGGAACTGGGGATCTTGTAACGAATCATCCCTGGATAAGGGAAGACTATTGTACTTCTAAATTTCTAGATACTACATATTTCTGAGTACGACTCTGGAGATCAAGATGATCTCTCCGGGTTACTGGCAGAGGAAGTGCCAAGTATATTTTATTTTAGACATGATTGAGAAAAATATATTTGGAGAAAAGGTTTCATACTATATTTACATGATGAAAGGCTCTAAACTCTTAGTAATGTCTCAGGAAAGGGGCTAGCAATGTTGGATATATTGAAAGTTTTGGCAAAAAGACTAACTAAGCACATCCTCAGAAAGAAGCCAGGGAAGGAAATACCCAAAAGCTTCAACCCTGCTTAGGATCTATATATTAAAATCTTAGTTTCTCTGCACATCTTATAATATATCCAAATATGTGTCCTCAAGAGAAACAGCAGAAGATGTTCAAAGAAATGATAACAGGGAATTTTAAAATTTATAAGAACAGCCAGGCCAAGTAGTTCAGTTAGTTGGAACATCGTCCCAGTCCACCAGGGTTGTGGGTTTGATCCCTAGTCAAGGCACATACAGGAGTCAACCAATGAATGCATAAATGGGTGGAGCAACAAATCGATGTTCCCCTCTCTCTCTCTCCCATCCTCTCTGAAAATCAATAAATATTTTTTTTAAATATTTTGTTTATTGATTTTAGAGGAGAGAGAGAAAGGAGGGGCGGGGTAAGAGCATGAAGCATTAGTTCATAGTAGTTGCTTCTTGTATGTGCCTTGACCAGGCAAGCCTGGGGTTTCAAACCAGTGACCTCAGCATTCCCAGTCAACACTTTATTCACTGCACCACCACAGGTCAGGCAATAAATAATTTTTTAAAGATATTAGCGGCATGTGCTCGCTTCGGCAGCACATATACTAAAAAAAAAAAGATATTAGCGGCAGGAGGTTGGGACATATGGAAGAAATACAATCTCTTTAAAAATATATAAATAAATAAAACTTATAAGAACAGACAAACAGGGCCTGCATTTATTCACACATAGTTGGACAGGACAAAGAGGCGGCAAAATTACAGTCTTTGAAATCTAAAGGAGAATGAGAGGAAAAATAGATATCTAGTTGCCAGACATCAGACTTAAGGCAATCTCTTAAAGAATAAAATAGGTCAAATATTTAGGCCAATTAAAAAGACATTTCCCTGAGAGTAGTTTGGAGATGAGCTCAGTTTGTGAATGACTAAAGCATATGAGATTTAACTTGGACAGAAGAAGTGCTGTTGTCCTAAGCAGCCTGGCTTAGTATTCCCCTGTCAAACCAAATTGATGTCCTTATATATTCCTACCTTGGGCCTGGTTCGCTAGCCTTCTGGCCTGGGGATGCCAGAAGCTAGAAGCTTCCCTAGACGTGACCAGGCCAGTTTTCTCCTCATCTGGTCAGTCTGGCAAGCCTAACAATCCTAACACCCTTCTACTTGCATTCTTTCTCTTAGCCCTCCCCTTAGGTTTAGGTCAGTCTTAATATTGACGAATAGTCTAATAGTCTGCCTTAGCCTAATTTCTGTGGATCCTGGTATAGGGGCCTATCAGTCCTGAATCCATGTACTTCACTGCTGTTCACCACCTGGTCATGTGCTTAGGAGGCCAAACAGCTGTGGAGGGTGGAGCCTTAAAAGCATCTGATGTTGTAACATCCTGCCACCAGGAACCCTTTGATTCTTGGAAAAGAAACCTTGCCCCTGGTCCCAGCTGCACCAGCCTTTCCCACTTGATTCTAGATTGATCCTGACTCTGCTATTGTCTTATCCTCACAGAAAGTTGAGGAAGCGAGCGGCCAAAGCCTCGGCCCGACGCCCCAAGCCCCTTGGAAGGTAATGGGGCAAGAGCCCCGGGACCTCCTGCACACCCTGTGGCCCCAGGAGGTGGATGGATGGAAGGCAGCCTATCCATGTCCATCCCAAAACCCAAGCTAATGAATTAAGGATATAACTGGAAAATGGCCATTCCAGGGGTGGTGGGGAAGGGAGGCAGGCATGTGAATGGGCGAGCTTTAATCTTAGGGAGTATAAGGAGGAATGATGTAGGAATGGCTGAGGAAAGGCTACCTAATCTTTATATTTACCCCAAATAGCTTGGACTCCAGCCTGAGCCACCTGCATGCTTCCTCCCCTTCCCCCAGTTTTCACCTCCCTTCATTCACCCACATTCCCATTTTCCCGCCTTAACTTTCCTCTTAGCTTCTCCCCTCCCCCACCTGGACTGACATAATGAGATTTCTCATCACTGTTGCTGAATCCAGAGAACAGCATGAGATCCTAAAATATAGTTCAGTGGTATGCAGCCATCAGTGTACATGGCACTGTATTGGGCCACCTTCTTTTGACCCCTTTCCACACTCTGCATAAGGGGTCCTTCCCAGAAACAGAAAGAAATCAACCTCTGCCTTTCCTGGGCCATGTCCTAACCACTACTTCCACTAACTTCTTTCTCCTTTTTTCAGACCAATCACCAAACATAAAGTCAAACCCAAACCCCGAGTGGGCAGGGGGCCAATCAAGAGGTAAATAAAGTTCAGGCTGGGTGAACAGGAGAGGGAGCACCTGGTGATGAGGCCGGGATTGGTCTGGAAGGGGTCCAGCAGAGCCCTTCACCCAGAGGTGGAGGAGCAGCAGGAACTGTTACAGGCCACCTTCCAGATGATTCACTGAAATGTAAAGTAAGGCTTGCCCTTATGTTGGTCTCTGGGGAATTATGCTTTTCACGGGATTTTTGCAAATCTCTATAAGAGTTCATGCACTGACTACCTTGGTTCCACATGCCCATTTATCTTCCCCCAATAAGATCTAGTAGAAACACTGGCACTTTTGTCCTTCAGACACCTTGCTTGCCTCTCCCCTAAGAAGTTGTTTTTCTGAAGGATCAGTATTCCTATTCTACCTTTATTTGATTAATTTTTTTAAATAAGTGCTACTGGCCTGACTGGTGGTGGCACAGTGGATAGAGTGTCAACCTGGGATGTTGAAGTCCCAGATTTGAAACCCTGAGGTCACCGGCTTGAGCACAGGATCATCGATATGATCCCATTGTAGCTGGTTTAACCCCAAAGGCTTGAAGCTCAAGGTCGCTGGCTTGAGCCCAAGGTCACTGACTTGAGCCCAAGGTTGCTGGCTTGAGCAAGGGGTCACTGGCTCAGCTGGAGACCCCCAGTCAAGGCACATATGAGAACGCAATCAGTGAACAATTCAAGTGCCACACTACGAGTTGATGCTTCTTATCTCTCTCTCTTCTTGCCTCTCTCTCTCTCTCTCATATCTCTCTTTTTGCTAAAATATAAATAAGTAAAAATAAGTGCAACTGGCTTGGAGGTTAAACCCAGTGTCCCCTCTGAAAACTTTACCAGCGCTGGGATCCTTTCTGGCCCCACTGGCACAATTAGGCTCCCATTCCATAAATTTCCTCCTGGGTTTCTTCTAAGAGAACACAAGAGAGCAGAAAACTTCCAACCTTTCCAACCTGTGATTATATCTCACTGGCTTCCAAAAGCCATTTGCACACATAAAGTCTCCCTGATAACTTCTTCAGCAGTGGCTGAGGTATAGAGAATTCGTCCCTTTCTGTTGTCCCCTCTCTTCAGTGCATTCTGAAATCACCCACTCATCTCCTGGTACCCCTTATTCTCTAGCTCCTCCCTCTGGTGGCTTTAAAGGACCTTGAAATTTGGGTGTGTTCTTGTAGTCCCTTTTAGCTTAGGGTCATCTTTGCCTGACATGGCCATACTCTAGCCTTCCCTGACCCCAACATTAAAATGCACGTTGCCATTTTTACTTTGTTAGTTGTGGGGAAAGGGGAGGCAGGAATTCAGAAGATAGATGTCTTTATTCTGTGATAGCCTTTTTGACTTATTTTCAGCCAAACAGGACTTTGGGAGAGTACCTGATCTCTTTGAGCTTCAGAATCCTCTTATCCTGAGCTTCCAAAGGTATTCTGTCAAGTGTCTAGGCTTCCTTTGATGTTTATAAACGTTTCCTCCTTTCTGTGTCCTCCTAGCCAATGTCTTCAGTCGTCATGTTCCTTCCTTCCTTCCTCTGACATCAAAGTGATAAGGCACATTACTGCAATAATTCACTGTTAGTCCAGCTTCACAGGCCCACTCTACCAATACTAGGCCTCAGCTGGTTCCCTTGCCCTCTGGGCTCGGTCTGCTGTCCTGGGAAGAATACCCTACTCTAGCACATGTCTCACTGTAATCTCTCATACCATTGGTGTCAGTAACAAGTTCCCTTATTCTCTCAAGTATCTCTCTGCAATTTAATTCTAAATTTTAACATCTCTAGTTTGGCCCCATTTTCCTTATCAGGTGGCCATAAAACATTTTTTTGTTGTTGTTTAAATTGCAGAAGCACAGACTGCCTCATTAAAGGCTCTAGCTCTGCTCAGACCTTGGGATTCTTTACCTTTGTTGTTCATATCTGCACTCCTTCTCTGGCCCGATGGTCCTTCTCACTTTTGTGTCTTGCATTTATACATCACCATCCCTATGTATGCCAGCCCCAGTCTTTCATGTGCCCACCACCTGGTCTGTTCTTCCTATAACATCCTGTCATACTCTGACCTGGAAGTCCCTCTGGCTTCTAAGGCACCATTTAGACCCAAGACTTACTCATTTGCATCCTGACTGATTCAGTTATTCCAGTGTGCACACAGTAGAGGATCTGCCCACTCTGGCTGTTCAGGATTCCTACTCATGTCGGCCACGCCCTGCCCACCTCTTCCCACTGGACAGTCGTAGCTTCCTGTTCTCTTTGCACAACAGCTTCTGCCTTGGCCTCCATCAGGTCCTCCAAATGAAACCATTTGGAACAAGGTTTCTGTCAGGCAAGTCAAGACCAACCACCTTTCCATTGGGTTCTGCTGCTGCAGAAGGTCCCCAAAGACCCGGCAGTCTGGGTAACCTAGGCTCTTTCAGCCTGGAGACTCGTCATTTCCTTTGTCTCAGAGGGCAGCATAGCAGAGAAAAGAAGAGGGATAAAGTGGTCGTGGAGAGCTAGGTGATGATGGAGGCATGGAATGGGAGGAGAGTTGTGAGCAGAGGCAGCAGCATTGTTTCACCCTACTGCTCCCAACTCCTGTCCCTCCAGGCTGCTGGCCCAGCGGCAGCAACACTCCTTTGGTCTGCATGGGGTGGCGTGCGTGGGTACGGAGGCCCACCTCTCCCTCTGCTCCTTCGAGTTCTATCGTGCCAATGACACCACCAGGTGCCCTGGGGGTGCCCCTGCGGTGGTGAGCTGTGTGCCAGGTCCTCTCTACGCAGCATCCAGTGTCCAGAAGAAGCAACAGTCGAAACCTCAGGGGGAGGTGTGTGAGGTAGTGACTATGGCCTTTCCCACCCCAGGTGGAGAACTCCCTAGCCTGACCACCCCTAAGCACAGCCCTAACCTTTAAGGGCAGAGAGGAACCTTTCAGCGGGTGGGCCACAGACCGGAGACCCCACTCCCATCCCTTCTGCCATTCATCTTCAGGTCTGCTCAGCCCTCCCTGTACTGATATTCCCATTCACTGCCACTCGGCCGTCTCTCTCTTCTCTATAGGCCCCAGTGCGTCTGAAGGGTGGGGCCCACCCTGGAGAGGGCCGGGTGGAAGTTCTGAAGGCTGGAACATGGGGTACCGTCTGTGACCGCAAGTGGGACCTACAGGCAGCCACTGTGGTGTGTCGGGAGCTGGGCTTCGGGAGTGCTCGAGAGGCTCTGAGTGGTGCTCGCATGGGGCAGGGTGAGGGGGATGAAGATGGGAGGGATGGGGAAAGAAGAGGTACACACTACTGGGGGAATAAAATCCTAGGGAAGGAGACCCCTGGACAGACAACAAAGGACCAGTTACAACCTCCTGATCTTTGGCCTTTGACCCTAGGCATGGGTGCCATCCACTTGAGTGAAGTTCGATGCTCTGGACAGGAACCCTCCCTCTGGAAGTGTCCCCACAAGAACATCACAGCTGAGGACTGTTCCCATGGCCAGGATGCTGGAGTCCGATGCAATCTGCCCTACACTGGGGTAGAGACCAGGGTCAGTAATACTTCCCACCTTGGCTCAGGTGTCTTGTGTCCTATCCGGTCCTAGTCATGCTCTGAATGTGATGACCCCAGACCACAACCCTAGGCCCCTGCAATCCTGCAGCTCTCACCTGAGACCACTGCTCGCCCTTTATGTGCCTCTGAATCCTCCTTTAGCCACCTGCCTACTACAGATTCCCACTGTCCCAACCTGTTTTCCCAGCTCTTCCATTCTGTCACTACAGATCCGACTCAGTGGGGGCCGCAGCAGACATGAAGGGCGAGTTGAGCTACAAATAGGGGGACCTGGGCCCCTTCGCTGGGGCCTCATCTGTGGGGATGACTGGGGGACACTAGAAGCCATGGTGGCCTGTAGGCAACTCGGACTGGGATATGCCAACCATGGCCTGCAGGTGAGAGGAACCAGGTTATTACCTCTGAAGTGTGGTTGGGGCAGAGGACTGTGGAAATGAGTCCTTTGGCCCAGGAGGCTGGATGATAGGGCCTCACAGAAATACCTATATGTGTCTCCAGGAGACCTGGTACTGGGACTCAGGGAATGTAACAGAGGTGGTGATGAGTGGAGTGCACTGCACAGGGACTGAGCTGTCCCTGGACCAGTGTGCTCATCATGGCACCCAAATTGCCTGCAAGAGGAAAGAAACCCGTTTCACTGCTGGAGTCATCTGCTCTGAGAGTGAGTAGAGAGGCCGCCAGGGAAGGGAGGTTCTGCCCCCACCCCCCTTGGAGAAAGAGAAGGCTATAATCTGGAGGGGTACTCCTCTGTGGAAAACCACTCTCAACACATTCTACAGGGGAAGGGGTGAAAACACCCCCATCTGTCCCTACCCTTCGGCAGTGACTCCTAACACTCCCCTTCCTTCCTGGGTACAGCCGCATCAGATCTGCTATTGCATGCCACATTGGTGCAGGAAACCGCCTACATCGAGGACCGGCCCCTGCACATGTTGTACTGTGCTGCGGAGGAGAACTGCCTGGCCCACTCAGCCCGCTCAGCCAACTGGCCTTATGGCCACCGCCGTCTACTCAGATTCTCCTCCCAGATTCACAACCTGGGACGAGCTGACTTCAGGCCCAAGGCTGGGCGCCACTCCTGGGTGTGGCATGAGTGTCATGGGTGAGAGAGTTATAGAGAAGTGCAAGGCTACTGGAGATAGGGTGAGCCTGCTGGAGGCAGGGAAGCCAACAAGGGTTCCCTTGTCTCTTGTCCCCATAGGCATTACCACAGTATGGACATCTTCACTCACTATGATATCCTGACCCCCAATGGCACCAAGGTGGCTGAGGGCCATAAAGCTAGTTTCTGTCTAGAAGACACCGAGTGTCAGGAGGGTGAGTTGGGGCCTAATTGAATGGACTACAGTATCTCCATCACACAACCTTGCCTCACACTGACGTATGTCACACCAATCCCTCCAGATGTCTCCAAGAGGTATGAGTGTGCCAACTTTGGAGAACAGGGCATCACCGTGGGTTGCTGGGATCTCTACCGACATGACATTGACTGTCAGTGGATTGACATCACAGATGTGAAACCAGGAAACTACATTCTGCAGGTGCCTGGAGCCTGAGATTTCCAGCTGACAAGTGGGAGGAGTGTTTATTCAAGACACCTTTAAATTATATTGCCTTTCTCCCACTCACAGGTGGTCATCAACCCCAATTTTGAAGTAGCAGAGAGTGACTTCACCAACAATGCAATGAAATGTAACTGCAAATATGATGGACATCGCATCTGGGTGCACAACTGCCACATTGGTATTTGGTGGGAAGAGCAGCCCAGGAAGACTGGGGAATGGGAGGGAAAGGCCTTCATTCTCTTCTGCCCAAGTTGTTTCTGTCTTCCCACTCATCTCTGGACCTTCTAGCCTCTCCACTTCCACCCACCCTTCCCCACAATGGGTCTGTTTTCCTGCCCAAACCACCCATTCACCTTACAGGTGATGCCTTCAGTGAAGAGGCCAATAAGAGGTTTGAGCGCTACCCTGGCCAGACCAGCAATCAGATCATCTAAGGTGCCAATACCCACCTCTTCAAACCACCACTGGCCCCCAATGGCAGGGGTCTGAGGCTGCCATTACCTCAGGAGCTTACCAAGAAACCCCTGATTTCAGCAGGCCCATCACACTAACCCAGCATGCACTATGGATGTGGAACTGTCAAACAGAAGTTATCACCCTCCTTCCTAGGCCAGCTGTCTGGATCTGTGGCCAAGCACTGGGAATCCTGGCTTCCAGGCCCATCACTGAGCTGAGCTTGCTGCAAAGAGCAGCACCTGAACAAAAGACAGCAGCAGCTCGTTTTCTTAAATAGGGAGGTCAGGATGGTCAGCTCCAGTATATCCCTTCAGTTTGGGGGATTACAGCTTTACCTCTAGCCTTTTGTGGAGGGAAAATCAGTGCCCCCCTTTTTTTACTATAACATGTTGCTAGGTATAATTTTATTTTATATAAAAAGTGTCTTTGTGATTCCTCAGAACCCAGGGATTGGTGCTGGTGGTTGGAGGAACCTGCCCCCACTGGTTCATTTAATCTTCTGTCCAGGTGCCCTCAGAGCCTAGGCCAGGAAAGCAAAGTGGAAATCAGAGCAGGAGCCCCATTCTCTTGCGGACCCATTCATTCTGTGACTTCAGGGGTCACATATAAGGTTAGTGTTTCCGGTCCCCGCCGGATCCGCACTGCCAGCTGGGATTGGGTTCTAACAGCTTCATAAACATCTTCAGCATTTTGTACCAGCTGCTCCCCAATAGCCAAGATCACATCACCTGGTCGCAGACCAGCCCTATGGCAAAAGATGGACAGAGAGAAAGGAGGGAGTAGATAGCCCAATTCAAGGACACATGAATACCTCCTCCATCCCCACCTCACGGTGCAGTTTCTCCCTCACCGGTGTGCAGGGGAGTCCAGGATAACTTTATGGATGAGCACACCATGCTGAACATCAGGAAAGCTTGGTTCTCGAAGCTGTAGTTCAGCAAGGATGCTGAAAGGACATAGATCACCCGGTTAACCACACCAAAGTGTTCTCCCCATTCTGGGTCCTCCTAAAATCTCTCATCAACACACTGAAAACTGTATGGCAGGGAATGCACAAGGCACTCCAGATACACTTTTTGCCTTCTACTAGTTAAGAAGCAGGACATGTGCAGAAAATGTACCTAACTGACATAATGTTATATCAATATCATTCTAGAATCTTAAGAAAAGTTTTAAGAAGGAAGTAGAATTTAAGCTGAACCTAGAATGATGGGCTGGATATTTAATTATATAAAGAACAAGAACAACACAAATAAAAACCTGGAGGAGGAAATCAGGTTGGCTGAAACAGAGTATATTCATATAAGAATGCCAGGTCTAGAAAATGGAAAATGGCCCCTAAATACCAGGTTAATAGATTGAACGTTTTAAATCAAAGCAGCAATAGGATGAAAACAATCTGGTGGCAACTGTGCAAAATGGAATGGAGTTAAAGTCAAGAGAATAGGACAGTTTCTCTGATAGCTCCAAGTGTGAGGCAGTTCACCACAGAAAGATAGAATGAGAACAGAGCTCAAAAGAAGTGCCATTTGCCCACCAATGGGGAAACTGATGGTCCTACTTGTCACTACCTTTAAAATTCATACCTGGGAGTCAGGGTCAACATCATCACCCCAATGTAGCAGCGCTGGGACCCACTGATTCCAAACCAGGAATCTGTGATAAAGAGACAAATGAGCTCCACCCAGCTACATTTTTCCTTCCCCATTCTCTCCTCCCAATAGACCCTTCTCCAACAATGAATGCCCTTCCCACCACTTAAAGGAATCCCTCCCCCCCTAAGCCGGCTCACTCTTCTTTTCCCCACGATTCAGAAATTCTCGAAGGCGATCAGAAGGGATAGCAAAGGAGATTCCAGCTGTGACCTTCATGGTATTCACTCCGATCACCTCCCCATCCTGCAGGGACAGAGCCCACTATTCCCTAGCCCAAACAAAGAGTGGGAGGTGGGGGTACCTAAACAAGAATAGCAGGGAGTGTGGGGCAATTGGGGAGATCTGGTTGATTCTGGAAAATAGCTAACAAGGGACTGTTCAGAAACTTGACCAAAATTCATTGAATTAGGGAAAAGCCCATCCCTTCCCACACTGACCTGGGACAGGGATTCTTGAAAAGAAAAATGTCCCACTCACCAGGTTAACCAGGGGACCTCCAGAATTTCCAAACTGCAGGACAAGGAGAAAATATGGAAGAGATCCAGGGACTCTATGCCTGAGGGCATACCAGGATGTAGGAGTTTTCTCCAAATTCTCTCCTATCACAGCTCATGAATGAGTGGCCACATTTTTATAGCCCAATCTCTACATACACGGACGGGCAAAGTAAGTTTGCAGTTGTAATACTAATAACTAATACAAGAATAAACTGTGTTTTATGTACTCACAACTGTAAACCTACATTTGCCCACCCCTGTATCATCATCTCACATTTGGTGCCCGAACCCGAACCACAAAGCTTCTCCCCATCCCCTATTGTCATTTCTCCCATATTAGTACGCACATCAATAGCTGCATCAGTCTGAATGTATTCCACGTTGGTTTGGGGGAGGCCCAGGTCTTTGGCTGCACGCTGAGCAGAGCTGACGATGCCGGATGTGATCGTGTTCTGCAGCGCAAAAGGACTTCCCATGGCAACAACAAACTCCCCTTGCCTGACATCAGCTGAGCGCCCCAGGGGTAGAGTGGGGAGAGGTTCCTAAAGGAGATTGGGTACAGAGGACCTGTTATCTAGATATGCAAGTAAAATCACAACTCCAACCAGACCCGGTTTGCCTGGACCCCTACCTTGGTCTGAATCCTCAGCGTGGCGATATCTGTCACGGGATCCACAGCTGTGACCACTGCTTCATAAGTGTCGCCGCTAGGCAGTCTCACACGGACTCGGCGCCGATCAGCCACCACGTGGGCGTTGGTAACGATAAGCCCGTCCGCAGCCACCACGAATCCTGAGCCATTCGAGATAGGGACTTCGCGACCCGAAAAAGGGTGCCTGGAATGGGGGAAAGCACTTATGTGAGGAGGTCGGACTCCTGCTCGCCCGCCCTCGAGCCCGTGACTTTGGTGCTTTTTGGTCTACCCCACCGTTACCGGCCCAGGATCTCGATATAAACCACCGCAGGTGCGGTCTTCTCCACCACGTCTGCGATGAAGTTGTACTGGCTCCGGGGAGAGGAGGGCGGCGAGCCAAGAACAGAGGCAAGGACGGGTGGGGGACCCCGCCACCCGCCCCACAACAACAGCAGCACTGCCCCCCCAGCGCCCAGTGCCACCGCCAGCCACACGCGCGGACGGGCTCCAGGGGTCCCTGAGTCCTCCTGGGTCTGAGGATCTGGAGTTCCCGTAGTCAGCTGTGCTCGGTAATCCGAAGTCCCCGACGTCAGACATTTTCGAGGTGCAGGAACCCCCACAGAGAACCGGGTCCGAAGACTTGGGGTCCCATAAGTCACTCGGGCCCGAGGGTCGGGAGTTGCTGACGTCAGCAAGGCCCGGAGGTCAGGGGTCAACAGAGATGCCTTCCCCCAACGAGCTCCCCCCAAAGCCCGCCATCCCCGAAGGCTCCAGCCTGCACCCCGCCCCGCCCTCAGTGCAGCCATCAGCTCCGCCTCGGCTGCCTCCTCGCCCGCCCTACAGAGGCGGCACCCTGGACGTGAGCTGGTGGACCGCAGGACGCGGAGCACGCTGGTACTTGAAGTCCTCCAGAAGTGCACGCCGGGACCAGGATTCCGGAAGGCCGCCCCCGCCCCCGCCACGCGAATGCCGGGACTTGTGGTCCGGGCGGGACGCGAGCTCTGAGGTGGCCCAAGGGCCCGCGAGGCATGCTGGGGTTGCTAGCCTTTCCCGGGCGCCTCAGGATCTCGGGTCTTGGCACACTGGGCCTACACCCGGAGACTCCGTCTTCCCAGGATCCCCTGCGGCGGGTCGCGAAGATGGCTGCTGCGGCGGCGGCCGGACACCCCTAAGGCAAGCGCGATGGAGCCTCCCCCGGCGCCGGGGCCGGAGCGGCTCTTTGACTCGCACCGGTAAGAGCTCCGACGGGAAGAGACCGGCTCCTGCGTCCACTCGGTCTTCGGCGCCCGATCACTCCGCCTCTCGTCCGCAGGCTCCCAGGTGACGGCTTCCTGCTCCTCGCGCTGCTGCTCTACGCGCCCGTCGGGTTCTGCCTCCTAGTCCTGCGCCTCTTTCTTGGGATCCACGTCTTCCTAGTCAGCTGCGCGCTGCCAGACAGCGTCCTTCGCAGGTTCCGATCGGGCTCTCTGGGAGGGTCAGGGCTGGGTACGGCCCGAGGCGGTGCAGTCACTACTGCCTGCCTCCCCAGGTTCGTGGTGCGAACCATGTGTGCGGTGCTGGGGCTCGTAGCCCGGCAGGAGGACTCCAGACTTCGGGATCACAGCGTCCGAGTCCTCATTTCAAACCACGTGACGCCTTTCGACCACAACATCGTCAACCTGCTCACCAGCTGTAGCACTGTAAGTTGGTGGCAAAGCCGAGAGCGCCACGAGCAATTAATTCCCTAGGGCTTACTCAGCTCAAGGCTGCCCGCCAGTTTTCCCCTGAAAACCACGAGATACTGAGCCTTGGCTCAAACCCCGCTTCTATTCCCCATATGTCAGTTTTATCGGTCCCTAACATTCTTTTCTTGCTCTTTTCCCTGTTCCCAGCCTCTGCTCAATAGTCCCCCCAGCTTTGTGTGCTGGTCTCGGGGATTCATGGAGATGGATGGGCGGGGGGAGTTAGTGGAGTCACTCAAGAGATTCTGTGCTTCCACGAGGCTTCCCCCAACCCCTCTGCTGCTGTTCCCCGAGGAAGAGGCCACCAATGGCCGGGCTGGGCTCCTGCGCTTCAGGTGGGTGAACACAGGTATTGGTCTCCACATGCATAGATAGTCAGGCTTGGGGGCCTGTAGGTTTTCACAGTCTTCTTCAGCCCTAACCCTTCCATTCCTAGTTCATTTCCTTTCTGTCCACTTATGGTTCCCCCTAACCCCCTCCCCAATCCCTGTATTCCCCATTTCTCTACTTGGGAAATTTTAGTTTCCTGTTTTAAGTCAGGTGTGAGCTGCTGACTGGGCTGGCTGGAATCCCATTCTGTTCTCTCTTCCTTTTTCTAGTTCCTGGCCATTTTCTATCCAGGATGTGGTACAGCCTGTTACCCTTCGAGCTCAGAGACCCCTAGTCTCTGTGGTGAGTGTATGCTGGACAGGGAATCTTTGGGGCTTAGGCATAAGTTTCCCAATCCTGGCCCTAGCTTGGATCTCACTTCCTGCCTTCCTCTCAGACAGTGTCAGATGCCTCCTGGGTCTCAGAACTGCTGTGGTCACTTTTCGTCCCCTTCACGGTGTATCAAGTAAGGTATTAACTGGCTTCAGTTTTTGGTGCTGGGAAAGGCTCATCTCAAGGTCAAGAAAGTAATTGGCTGTGCCCTGTTCGTTTGAAGATCTTTTAATATCAAGGTTCCACCACAGAAATAAAACAAAATATTTACTCTCTCCACTCTCCCCACCACTGTCCCATGAAAAGAGATATCAAAGTAGGGAAATAGTGACAGCTTCTATTCCTGGTGCCCCCAACATGGCTCTGCATTTTTTTTTGCAGGTGGCTCCGTCCTGTTCATCGCCAGCTAGGGGAGGGAAATGAGGAGTTTGCCCTCCGTGTACAGCAGGTGGTAGGGTACACAGGCAGGGTGGAGGTGGGGTCTGCCCTTTGGTGGAGGGGAAGGAAGACTTGAGACCTTGACACTCCCAGCTTTCCAATTCTCCCTAGCTGGTGGCCAAAGAATTGGGCCAGACGGGGACACGACTCACTCCAGCAGACAAAGCAGAGCACATAAAGCGACAAAGACATCCCAGATTGCGTCCCCAGTCAGGTGTGTAGTCTCTGTATACAAAGCTCTTGGGGTTTTTTTCCAGCCTATTGTGATTGCCTCCCTGTTCCTATGCTAGTCAGCTTTTCCTTCCTCCTCATTCTCCACTCACCATATTTCGGATTTTTTTTTTCAGCCCAGTCTTCTTTCCCTCCCTCCCCTGGCCCTTCTCCTGATGTGCAGCTGGCAACTCTGGCTCAGAGAGTCAAGGAAGTTTTACCCCATGTGCCACTGGGCGTCATCCAGAGAGACCTGGGTATGGGAAAGGGTAGCCTCACACAGGAAGACAGGCACAGAGAGGAAAAGTGGGTGGTGAGGGGAAAGGTGAGCAGGGAAACAGATCCCTTCCCCTCTTTTCCCCTCTCCCCAGCCAGGACTGGATGTGTAGACTTGACCATCACCAATCTACTTGAGGGAGCCGTAGCTTTTATACCTGAAGACATTACTGAGGGGACCCAGACCCTTCCCACAGTCTCTGCTCCCAAGGTGAGAACCAGCAAATGGTCAAATCCAAGACTTGGGGTGGGATAGGACACTCTACATACTCCCTATCCCTGATGTCTCTTTTTTGATCCTGAGACCCTAGCACAATGCCTCTCTTGCAAAGTAGGCATTCGATGCGTGTTTAGTGATGATGACTTCGCAAGTCCTCTGACATTGTGGTCACCTCAGTTTCTCAGCTCTGGCTCGGTGACCCCTCAGCCCACAGCCCTAACATTTGCCAAGTCCTCCTGGGCCCGACAAGAAAGCCTACAGGAGCGCAAGGAGGCACTGTATGAATACGCAAGAAGGTGAGGGGCTTAGAGGACAATGGGTAGGAAGGGGCAGGTTGAAGAAGGTAGCTAATTATGGAGCTAATATGGCAAAGCCCACACAATGTCTTCTCCCTATGTCCTACAGGAGATTCACAGAAAGACAGGCCCAGGAGGCTGACTGAGCACAGGATGGCATCCAGAGCCCAGGACAGAGAATGGGGGCAGCCCTCACCCAACTCACAACAGGCTGGATGGGTGGGGCATTGGGGCTCCCCCCAATATCACATTAAATTCAGGGTTTTCACTCAAGGTCTCTGTTGCCTCTCTGGTTCTAAAAAGCCCCTAGTAGGTTCCTTTTCCCTCACTTGGGGGGAATGGAGATAAGTTCCCCTTGTAAGTTTGTGGGAGATAGTCGGAATGGAACTGTCTGAAATCACTTCCTTGTGTCAAAAGGTGAGCGATATTAACTGTAACTGAACTGAAGACCCAATAACTGGACATAACTGGGGTGTTCAGCCCAGGTTTGTGAAGTAACAGCTGCAAAACTACAAGTCCCAGGATGCATGTTGTCTGTAGAGTTCATACATGTTCAGTGTGGTGGCTGGAGTCTGTTTTCCATAGGCTCCTAACTAGGTTAAATAAGGTGGAGCAAATGGCTCCACCCCAAAAGCAGTCTAGAATTGTATTTAAGCTGAGCCCCAGGGTGGAGCCGGAACTTACCTTTGTACTTCACGCCGGTCAAGGTTGGTGGTAACTGGCAGCTGGTTCTGGAACTGGCTGCCATCCTGACACGTCTCAGAGCTGCAAGCAGGTTTGAATCTAGGATCCTTGTGGCCCTACTCCCTGGCTCATGTCCCTCCCTCTTACTCTTTATCCTTTTCCCTCGGGGTTCTTCTCACAGGTCTCGCAGAATTCCTGTTGCCCCTGAGACCCTGGTGTTAGTGAAAGGATTTTTACTACCTGACTGTAGGGTAGTAATCCATTTTTGATAGTCTCTCAAGAGTTTCAAGTCTCCGCTGTTTCCTGGCTGACAAGAAGTGTGGGGAAGGATGGACCCCAGTACGGTATTAGATGAGGGTACAGGTTAGGGGTCAGGGCTGAGATGGGAGGATAGTATGAGGCCTTAATGACTGCCCTGCCTTCTGTAGGTCCTGTCAGTGAGCCATCATGGCCTCTCAGCATCTTGGGCCTGCAGAAGAGCCTGGCCTGAACTCTGGGGAGTCTGAACTGGCTGTGAACCCCTTTGACGGGCTCCCCTTCTCTTCCCGCTACTACGAACTGCTTGAGCAGCGCCGAGCTTTGCCCATCTGGGCTGCTCGCTTTATCTTCTTGGAGCAATTGGAGAGTAGCCCCAGCGGAGTGGTGCTGGTGTCTGGAGAGCCTGGCTCTGGCAAGAGCACCCAGGTTGGGGTTGGGGATTCTGGGAGCGGACCAATAGAGGGGCTAGGGAACTGGCTCTTCCCTGGGCTAGGGGGATTGGGCTCCAGTGGTTATATGGCAGGTAGGCAAAGGGAGTCGAGTTAGACTGGCCCCATGGTGATGAAGGACCAAGGTTCTCCACCCAAATAAGGAGAAATTAAACTGGCCATAGCCCTCCTAACACTTCTGACTGAAATCTTGTGTTTTGCTGACTGGTTCCCCTATCCCAGATCCCTCAGTGGTGTGCAGAGTTTGCGCTGGCCAGGGGCTTCCAGAGGAGCGGGGTGACTGTCACTCAGCCCCACCCTCTGGCAGCCCTGAGCCTGGCCCTGCAGGTTGCTGATGAGATGGACCTGACCCTGGGTCATGAAGTTGGATACAGCATCCCTCAGGAGGACTGCACTGGGCCCCACACCATGCTCAGGTGAGGCCTCCTGCAGGTCTAATTCAAGACGAATTCACTCAGCAGAAACATACACAGTCCTCTGACATCTCACCATACCCTCTCAGCCCAGCTCACCCTTGAAATCATTCATTATTCAATGCTAAATTAAGCTCTTTAACCCCAGCCTGGACCTCAAACATTCCTTTTCACCCTCCTCACAAAAGTCTCACTTTCCCAGCTGGAGTACAACTTCTGAACAAAGTGTCATCAGTCAGTGAGATTGTGGGTCCCTGTGAAGGGTCCATAGGCTCAGGGATTCAGTCTTGGTCTTTTTCTGACCTTAACTATCAAAATTTAGAACCCCTGGGAGAAGCTCCCCTGGGTTTCTGGAGCTAGTCAGTGTCCACCCTGACTCCTCTTCCCACTATCAATGTCAACAGGTTTTGCTGGGACAGGCTGCTTCTTCAGGAGGTGGCCTCGACCCGGGGCACTGGAGCCTGGGATGTGCTGGTGCTGGATGAGGTTCAGGAGCGGTCAGTGGCTTCAGATTTGCTACAGGGATTGCTTCGAGATGCCAGGCTAGGAAACCTTCCAGGTGACCCCAGAGTGGTCGTGGTTGCTGACCCAGCCCTTGAACCCAAGCTCCAAGACTTCTGGGGCAATCCTCCTATTGTACATATTCCCAGAAGACCTGGCAGGTGTCCCATTCCCATTTACAGGGACATTGTCCCTACTGATCGAGTAGAAGCTGCCTGCCAAGCTGTGCTTGAATTGTGTCGAAAGGATGTTCCAGGAGACGTGCTAGTGTACCTGCCCAGTGAGGAGGTGAAAAATACAGCCGCCTTCCCGTCCTGGGGGAAGTGGGAGCATTGCTTGTTAGGAGCACTGGAATTGTAGTATTCACTCTCTGTTGGGGTCTTGAGGAAAAAAAAGTCAAGGATTTCAGGGTAAAGAGTTCTATCTTTTTTATTCTGTCTAATGCAGAGATTGGTTCAGTGAATTCCTGAAATTATAACACCCCCAACTTTTATGAGTATGTGAATTTTTTCAGAGTGAAGGGTCATAGCTTTCATCAGTTTTCAAAGGGGTCTATAACCCAAAAAAGGTGAGAACAGTCCTAACACCCCAACCCTCTCCTCAGGAAATTTCCCTGTGCTGTGAATCCTTGTCCAGGGAGGTAGGCACCTTGGCTACCCAAGGGCCTGCACCACGAGTGCTGCCCCTTCACCCAGGCCATGGTCAAGCTGTTCAGGCCATGTACGAGGACATAGACTCAAGTGCCCGAAAGGTTGTGGTCACTCACTGGCTAGCTGACTTCTCCTTCTCCCTTCCTTCCGTTCGACATGTCATTGACTCAGGACTGGAGCTTCGAAGTGTGAGTGACAGAGATGATGGGGCATGGGAGCTAAAGATATAAACGACCCACTCTGATCTGTCTTGGCCTTGGTTGGGGGGCGGTGACAGGTGTACAATCCTCAGATCCGAGCCGAATCCCAAGTGTTGAGGCCAATCAGCAAGTGTCAGGCAGAGGCAAGACAGCTGCGGGCAAGAGGGGCCCCTCCAGGTAAGAGCCCTTGCCCTCACTGAGATCAGCCATGAAGGAGACACCAACACACAGCCCTGAGAAATCTGCAGTCTTTCCCAGGTCTTTCTCCCCTCAGGGTCCTGCCTCTGCCTGTATCCTAAGTCCTTCCAAGAATTAGAAGCTCCCCTGTTGCCCCAACCCAGGGTGTGTGAGGAGAATTTGAGCCCCCTGGTATTACTGCTAAAGAGGAGACAGATTGCAGAGCCAGGAGAGTGTCACTTTCTGGACCGACCTGGTGAGCACCCCTGCTACCTACATCCTGCTGTCTGATCCCCCATCTCTGAAACCCTCTGCCCCACAATCCCTGTTTCCTCACCAGCTCCAGAAGCACTGATGCAGGCCCTGGAAGATTTAGACTATCTGGCAGCCCTGGATGATAATGGGGACCTGTCAGACCTGGGTGTCATCCTGTCAGAGTTCCCCCTGCCCCCTGAGTTGGCCAAAGCCCTGCTGGCATCCTGCGAGTTTGACTGTGTGGATGAGATGCTCACCCTCGCTGCCATGCTCACTGGTATAACTCACCTCTCTCCCTGGTTCTTTGGGCTACGTCAGACCTTCCCCTTGGTGTTTGCTGCTCCAAAGGCTAGCCCTTTCCCTGTGCTCCATTCCCACCTCTGTTCCCAGCGCCTACAGAACCAAGTGTAATCAGTTTTCCCTCTTCTACCTCTTTTGCTTTTTCCTTCTTCTGGTTCTTCCTCTCAACATACTTAAATCTCTCCTGTTATTACTAAAGCTATACCCCGTTTACTCAATTCTATACCCTCCTTCAGCTAGACAGTATAATCTCTACCCTATTCCATCTGGTGTATTCCTCACCCACCTCATTCCAGCTTCAGGCCCACCACAACACTGAGACAGCCTTCAGCTCTCCAGTGACCTCCCGAGAACCCAACCCATTGAACACTTTTGAGCCCTTATTCAGGAGCTTCTTTTAACACTTCAGAATGCAACCCCTCCCACCTTGAAACTGCCCCGGCTACGCTTCTGTGACGGCTCCTCATAGTTTTTATTCTACCTCGCTGGCCATTCCCTTAACCTCTTACTTGGGCTATTCATCTTCTGCTTGTCCACTATAAATTGGATCTCAAGGTTTTCTATTCTTGCTCCTTTTGTCTTCTCATTCCCTGAACTCTTAAGCAAGTTCATCCACACCCATGGTCTAAGGGGCCACCTTCACACTTAAAATCTCTAAACACTGTATTGCCCTGTCAGTACCATTCTTCTGAATCTTAGACTTACAGATCTGACGCCTGATGGGCATTTCTACCAGAAAAGTCCACAGTACTTCAGCCTAGAACTAAATTTGAGCAGTTTCTTTTCTTTCTTTTTTTGACAGGGACAGAGCGAGAGAGAGGAATAGAGACAGACAGGAAGGGAGAGAGATGAGAAGCATCAATTCTTTGTTGCGGCACCTTAGTTGTTCATTGATTGCTTTCTCAATGTGCCTTGATCAGAGGGCTACAGCAGAACGAGTGACCTCTTGCTCAAGCCAGTGATCTTGGGCTTCATGCCAGCGACCTTTGGCCTCAAGCCAGTGACCATGTGGTCATGTCTGATCCCACGCTCAAGCCTAGACCCTGAGCTCAAGCTGGTGAACCCGCGCTAAAACCAGTGACTTCTGGATTTTGAACCTGGGTCCTCTGCATCCCAGTCTGATACTCTATCCACTATGCCACTGCCTGGTCAGGCTGAGCACTTTCTTAAATGACCTCACCATAACCACCACAAAATCATATCATCATCTCTGCAGTTCCTTTACCATTATTCTAGACTAATCTGTCTCTGGGTTCCTTCATTTTTATCTCCTAAAGTTTGTTTTTAATTCATCTACTCTTCTCCACACTCACTGCCAGTGCCAGTATCAAGTCCCATCACTGTTCAGCTGGATTCCTTCAGAGCCTCCTAATTAGTCGTGTGACCTTCAAACACATGGTTTTTCTCTTGCTTAAAAACTTTTCTTCAATAGCTATTTTTTACTTTTCAGACAGAATATGAACTCATTTGCCCAGTACATCTAGCTTCCCATGACCTGGCCCATACCTACCTGCCCAGCTTTCTCTCCTGTAACTATGCCATGCTTACCAATCCATCCACCCATACTAGACACTTGCAGTTCTCCAAACATGTCATGCTACTAATGTGTTCCCACAGTCCAGACCCCTCTCTCTACCAGTTCTCCAGTGAGCTAACTCAAACTTCAAATGTTGGCCCATGTACCAATTGTGCTCATCAAGTTTGCTTACTTGTTAGTCTCTCCAACCAGACTCCTTGAGGATACTGTCTTTCATTTATCTTTAATGTCTAGTAAAGTGCATAATACCTAGAAGTTATCAGTGTCTGTTGAATTAAGTTTCCAAAGTGACATTTCTACTTTTTCACCACTCCACTTGTACTGGTATTCTTCCTCATTTCCCAAAACAACCTTCCTCTCTTCTGCCTCTAGCTGCCCCTGGATTTACCTGTCCTCCACTCTGTGCAGAAGAAGCTGCCTTACGTCGGGCCTTGGAACATGCGGATGGTGATCATAGTTCTTTGATCCAGGTGTATGAAGCCTTTATACAGAGTGAGTGTCCCACTCTGCATCCTCTTATACAATTCCGGATTTTCCAAAGGGGAAGTGGTGTGCAACAAGCTGACAGAGTTCTATGCCCAGGAAGAGGAGGCCCTTTGACCAAGGGTTGGGTTCTTTCAGGGATATCAAGGACTTTAGTTGTAGCTGGTCCCTTTCCTCTCCTAGGTGGAGCAGACAAGGCTTGGTGCCATGCTCGGGGTCTAAACTGGGCAGCACTGTGCCAAGCCCAGAAACTTAGAGGAGAACTCCTAGAACTTATGCTACGAATTGAACTTCCCTTGTCCCAACCAGCCTTTGGCTCTGAGAAGAATCGCAGAGACCTTCAGAAAGCACTGGTGTCTGGATACTTCCTGAAGGTTAGGGGGGTCACAAAGAGTTGGGGGTCATAAAAGGAGCTGAAGGCAGAAAGACCAAAGATTGGTATGCCACCTCTGAAATTGGGGTCCAGGTGGCCGTTCAAAGGATTCTTTAGGACCAGAAAAACTTCCTTTGAAGCTTTGGGGTACAAGAAGCTATGGAGCCTGACCAGGCGGTGGCGCAGTGGATAGAGCGTCAGACTGGGACGCGGAGGACCCAGGTTCGAGACCCCGAGGTCGCCAGCTTGAGCACGGGCCAATCTGGCTTTCAAGCTCGCCAGCTTGGACCCAAGGTCACTGGCTCCAGCAAGGGGTGGCTCGGTCTGCTGAAGGCCCACGGTCAAGGCACATGTGAGAAAGCAATCAATGAACAACTAAGGTGTCACAACGGCAACGAAAAACTAATGATTTATTCTCACCTCTCTCCGTTCCTGTCTGTCTATCCCTCTCTCTGACTCTCTCTGTCCCTGTAAAAATAAATAAAGGAAAAAAAAAAAAAAAAGAAGCTATGGAAATGCCATATGGTACTGTAGGGTCTATAACATCTAGAGGTAATCCTTTACTTTTAATACTCTTACCACCCTTACTAGTTCTTTCTCAGCCCACTTAACTTTTTTCTGTCTGCCTCTTTAACTTATTTCTTCAATATCTTTTCCTTTCAATGAGGTGGCCCAAGACACAGATGGGACTGGAAATTACCTGCTCCTAACCCATAAGCATGTGGCCCAGCTCTCCCCGTACTGCTGCTACCGAAGCCGCCGGGCTCCAGCCAGGCCCCCACCATGGGTGCTCTACCACAATTTCTCCATTTCCAAAGACAACTGCCTTTCCATTGTTTCTGAGATTCAGCCACAGATGTGAGTTCCCTACACTCCTCCTACACTGCCCATTCTTCTTCCTGGGACCAAAATTATGGCTGGGGAGTTAGAAAGGCTTAAGAACATGAGACAATCATAGTGGTCTGCAGTAACATCATTTGAGAAGACAGGGTTTGTGGAAGGAATAGTGAAAAGTTTAAAAATCTGCTTTATGAGAAAATATACAGAAATCATCTAATTATGACTCTCTCTGTCAGGCTGGTGGAGTTGGCCCCTCCGTACTTCCTGAGTAACCTGCCACCCAGTGAAAGCAGAGACTTCCTGAACAAGCTGAGGGAAGAAATGGCAAATTCTTCAACAGAGAGTGAATCCTCTTCCACCCAAGAGTTTGGAGATCCCTGTGTCCTGCAGTGACCTGCCTAAGGAATGGAGCAGAACTCATCTCATTGCATTTAATCGTCCCTCAGTCTAGCACCAAGGCAGCCAGCTGGATTTAGAAGCCAAAAGTTTAGGGTCCAATATAAATCTTGGAACCTGAGTCACAAAAAAGGGTGGGCTGAGGGTGAAGGGAATTGGGTAAACCACAATCTACATAGGGTAAGACCCTTTCCTTAGCCGCTTTCTATTGGAGAGGGACTAATGTGACCCCCGTTTTCTATCACCAATTTAAGCCAAACCTATCCTTGTACTCCCTTCTGAGCCATAAAAGTTTTGTTTTCTATGGTACCAAATTTGAGTTTGTTTCTTCAGCAGCATATGCATACAACATTCATGAGTTAGAGATGACCCAATATCAAAGACTCAAGGCCAGCGCCTCCAGCAGTACCCCTTTGCTGGGTTCCTAACTCTGGTCAAGACTGTGCTATGGCTGACTTAGCTGTCACTAACATAGAACATGAGCAGTTTGACTACAGTTGGCTACTAAATATCACATTATTCCTACCTTTAAGGGAGGAAGAATGGGGCTGCTATAGGAATCAGAGAAATATCTTCTTTTTCATCCTCATACAACTTAAATCCTTATCCTTCTTAAACCTCAAAGCTATTGCAATCATCCACAAGTTCTCAACTGTCCATTAAAAAAGCTTCCTAGCAGCCCCTGGCCCACCCACAAGCTAGTCTTTCTAACAACTTCAGGAACATGATGATTTCCTTTCTTTCTAACTGGGTACTCCTTCCTCTTCTCTTGAAATAATTTTAATATCTTTCATCATTTTGCACATTGCAATGTGTTTGTAGAATTTGGTGGGGGAAAAGATTTAACCCTTAGAACTCTGTTGTTCTCTTTAGTCTCCCCCTTTGGAGATTCTGTTCTCATCATCCCATCTATCTCTGCCACTACATGGATGTCAACTAACTTCCCCCAAAGGCACTTTGCCAGAATTTATTCTCTCGGTGTAGCATTTAGTTTTGCCTGCAGAATTCATCTTGCTCCTATCTTTCCAATTTCCCCTACATTACCCACAAGGCCATTGATTTCCTGATCTTTTCTACACTTCCAACCTTGGAATCTTCTTTGATTCTTCTTAGGTCTATCGCCCAATTATTTGCTAAGTTCTGCTCACCCTAAGTCCACTGGGCCCATTAACTTTGTCCACTGCTTTCTCCTCTCTCAATATCCCAGCAGAATTAGTGTTCCTTGATTTTCTCTTTCATCAAGTGAAAGATGAAAGAGAAGTATCCATCTCCCCTGCCGCCCAGGCACATTGTGATACTCAAGTGGGAGGATGTAGTCAGCAGTTCGAACACACATGGAAAACATGAGGCTCACAGTCAGCAAAGGAATCCTTAGCAATTATTTTACAGAATGATGAGATGCCGGATGTGGATAAATAACCCTCTGGTTTCTGTCACAGACTCGTTCTCCAGCACCTCTTCCATTACTCCGCTGTTTGCATATTCCTTCCATCACACCTTTGTACTGACCCAGCCAGTGCGGGCTGCCCCCATCGCAGCACCACCTTTTACCTACTCTGGTGCCGCAGAACCGCAGTTCCGACCATCCTGCGGAACACTCCGGAGTCCCTTAGGAAAACCGCTCCCGTTGGCCAGCCCGCACCTCACTGGCTATCGTGATGCAGGTCCCGCCCTCAACAACCGAAATGGAAAACCGCGGGAAAGGCTGCGTCTCAGCGTGCCGGGCAAGCATGCCACGGTGGCCTGGGAGCCAGCGGTGGCCAGGGATCGACGAAAGCCTCAAGGCCGATTCCTCCTCACGCGTCGCGCTGCTGTGGGACGGCGACGAAGGGAGCCGCAGTCCCCACAGCCCGGGGCCCCGCGCTCCACGCAGCGCCTCGGTCCAGAAAAGCGCTCGACCGGCCCGGCAAAAGTAGCTCACACCACAGAAGCAAGGCCGGACACGGAAGCCACCTTGTTATCTTCAGCCCAGGGCTGCAGGTTCTGCAGCGCGAAGAGTGACGAGTTGTGCAGGCAGAGCGGGTCTGGGGGCAGCGGTGGCCGCAGGGGCCGCGGTAGCGCGTCCTGCTGCAGGTGCAGAAGCAGTCGGCCCGCGCGGTGCCGCTCCGCCTCACGCTCCTCCGCTGTCTGGCGCCTGGACCCGCGGAGATGTGGAGTCAGCGAGGCAGGCCCTGGCCCACCCCGTTCCTCACCGCCACTTGGCTCTGAGCGCGGTCCCTCCTCCTCCCCGCCCTGCGCCTCGCCTCGCCTCGCCTCCCCTTGCCTCCACCTGGCCCTGCCTGCGGTCTCTTCCCGCCCCACGCCTCACCGCCACTTGGTGCGCCGGTTCTGGAACCACGTCTTGACCTGAGCATCAGTCATGCGCAGGGCCTTGGCCAGCGCCGCCCTCTCGGCGGAGGCCAGGTACTTCTGGCGCAGGAAGCGCCTCTCCAACTCTAGCACCTGCGAACGGGAGAAGGAAGTACGCGGCTTCTTGCGTTTCGGGGGGGTCCGGTTTTGGTAAGGGTGACCGATGCGGCGCGTCCCGGAGAAAGGGGAGAGCGCGGCTGCAGGAAGGAAGAAAGAGCAGGGCAGGGTTTGCTGGGTAGCCCGAGGTGTCCCTGAGAAGAGAGCACGGCTGCCCAGGACGCAGAGCTCCTGCGCCCAATCCTTACCCTTGCCCCCAGTTCGGCCCCGCATCAGTAGAGGCTTCTAGACTAGAAAGGGGCACGGAAGAAACAGCCCTCCCCCATGGGGAAGGGAGAATCGTCCCCCTAAGTTCACCCTGCCCTCCCCGCGGTGTGGACAGTGGACTGCAGAGAAGGGCGCGGACCTCAATGGTAGCTTCCTTCCCGTCCCCTCTCAGCAGCGGGACCAAGGATACAAATTGGAAGGGAATCACCTGAAATGACCTGGGGGAGGACTATGAAAGGGAACTTGGATTTGGATCCGAAGGATCAAAGATGCGGAAACCCGGTCAGTATGGGACAAGACTCAAGAAGGGTTAGGCAACCTCACCCGTGAGCCGGTCCTTGGCAAAGCGGCGGCCGCTGTCCATCCAAGGGAAAGTGAGTCCAGATAGGCCCCCAGCGCCGCCCAAGCCTGAGGGGCCAGGCACCGCAGGCGCGCCTCCCACGGGCGGCGGCACTGGCAGCGGGCGGTGTGCGGGGACGCGGATCACGCCGCCCGGACCCATGCCGGAGCTGCCCGGTAGTGGGCCCAGTGAGCCCGAGGGGCCGTAGCTACAGGTTCCGTGATATCCACCTGGGAACGCCGCACTCTCCACATGGCCCTGGCTGGTGCGACCCGGGCCTAGGCCGCTCCCGGGGGCCTCCGGACAGCTCAGGATCTGATCAATGCCGAAACTGATAGGTTCGTGGTGCGGGAGGTTGTGCGAGGCAAGCACCGCGGGCTCCATGGGTCCAGGTCAGGGAGGACGGCAAGAGGTTCGGAGGTTCTGGAGGACACCCCAGGCAGCTCTGGAAGCCCAGCAGCGGACCGCGCAGGGCGGCGGCCTCAGGGACCGGTGGAACTAGCCGCGGCGGGCCGCGGGGGCCCCCAGGACAGTTTCATCCCAGTGCACGGGGAGTAGCCGCGCCCATGCCGGCCTCTGCGGGGTGTCGGTGCAAGAACTCGCATCCCGGTGGAGGGCGACCGACCAGGGTCCCAGGAGCGCCCTTCAGTCTCTGAAGTGCAGATGGGCTGTACGCCACCGGGGCCTCTGCCCGAGTCCAGGATGGAGAGGGTTGGCAAGCTCTGACTGGGGCAGTGACTGACAGATCTGCCTTGGGTGGGCAGTGGGGGCTGAGGGTAAGACAGGGGCGGGGCCCGGCCCATTAAAGGGGAAGAGACGCCTGTTTGCACCAAGCGAGAAGACCGGTGGACAAGGATGGCAGGGGTGGGATGAGGGGGTGACGAGGCTCAGCTCGGGGTGGGGGGTGGGGGGGGGCAGATCCTGGGCGGCTACGCGCTGAGTCAGCAGCCGACATGCGCACCGCTATTCCATCCTCGCGGTCCTCCACCTTTGGGCTTCCTTGCAGGTGCCTCTTCCCTTCCCACACACCCCACTTTTCGCCTCCCGATGGGTCCTGCCTGCGAACTCCTGGATTCGTTGTATCCCCCGCCTAAGTGCTTTCGAAGACCAAATCTCGTTGTGGCTTCCTGGATGAGATGGGAAGCGGCTGGGGAACGGCGCCAGCGACTTGAAGGCCTGGAAAGAGGACAGGTGATGGCAGGGCGCGTTTGGTGGGCTATGGCGGGGAATGGAACAACCAGTCTGGGCCAGTGCCCTGGTGCACCTCCTGGCCTCTGCCGTAGGACCCCTCGCTCCCTTCGGGAGGGCCAGTAATCGGTGCCCTGTGTTTCTCAGAATTCCGATTTTCTCAAATCGGTGTAAAGCAGACCCATGGCTCAACTCGGGCCAACTCAGGCTGATGTGAGCTTGGGGCTGCCGTTCTGCCCCCAACCTAGGACCACCAATGAGGGACTCAGCCCCTCCATTCTGCGCCTTGGAAATCTGTTCTCACACACTCTCCCCATCCTCCAAAAGCAGGAGGACGAAGTCACCATAAGAGACACGTGGGATCTCACTGAAGCCTTCCGAGGATCCCAGCCGCTACATTTCCTACAGACGCTTCACCCTACTCAAACGCAGAAAACTGCCTGGAGCGAGTCAAAGAAGGGAGGTGGGGAAAGACCAAAGCGTGGTGACCTTATGACCTCTGGCCAAGGACCCTGGAGCTAGGAGTGTGTGAACTCTGCATCCTTCCCCAGGATGGGACCCCTGACCAGCGGGCCCCTTCTTAGACACGCCCCTGCCGCCGCCCGACCCGGTGCAGGCCGCCATAATCGGGTTAGCTGGGTCAGAATTACATTACCTTCCCCGGCCGGCCCAGCCCCGGGGGGGGGCCCTGGCGCCTCCAAGCCGGTGAAACTGGGCGCAGGGAGGGGGATGCTCCTACCATCCCGTGGCGGGTTGGCACCGATGAGCAGCTTGGCCGTCCTTCAAACGTGCGTGGTGGCCAAAGGGCCCCACCCCACTGTGCCAATCCTAGCCCCTTGACCTCACCCCACTCCATACTAAGTTCCAGGTTGCTTATTACCCCATGGGAGTCAACATGTTTTCTAAGATAGGTCTCCCTGGGAGCAGGAATCTTCCAGTTGATTGATTCTTCAAGATCCTCTGGAAAAGGCTCTGCCCCTTCTTTCTCCCCAGCAGATGGGCTGGCAGCCTGGTGCCCGGGGCAGGGTGAGGGGTCTTCTCTCTCTAGGGAATGAAGGAATAATATTTGGGCATCTGGGCAGGAAGATAAAGAAGGGAAATAGGGAGTGGGCTCTCTCCCCACCCAAAACCAGCAGCCCTTCCGTGTTCTGGAAGCCTCAGTCTGAAAGCTGGGGGAAGGAGGCAAGTAGGTATTAATATATGACATCCTTCCCCAACCTTGCCCACACCCATCATTCAACTTCTCCAGCCCTTTCCCCACCCTGCTGACAGCCCCCTCTGAAAGGGGGCGGGAGACTTCCGCAAATTTGGCTGGTATGTTTTTATCTTGATGGAGAAGACAGACATTATCACCTCCCCTAACCCTTCAGAGAAGCCCAAGCACAATATTGCAGTAACAGAGGGATGGGGCTACTAGGGAGGTGTGAAACCTGCTATTCAGGCAAAACCTTCAGAGATAGCATGGCTGGAGCCCCTAAGTGTGAACAGAGATGCTAGGGAGCCAGCAAAGTAAATAAAGCCTCCAGAGGGTGCTGGCCTTCAGGTTAGGAGTTTGTCAGTCTCTTTCCTCACTCTAGGGTTGGGCACTAATGTCTCCAAACAAGCTGAATAAATCCTGGAATGAATCAAGGGAAAAGGCAGCATGGTATAGACCTGTATACCTCCTTACTTGCCCAACTGATCCTTTGAGGACAGTGGCCTCAAACCAGTAGTACATAGTTAAAAAAAAAAAAAATTCCAGTGCCCCAGGGCTTTTAGTTCTGTCAGCCAAGGTTCTAGGAATTTCTCTGCCTGTCTTCACCTTGCTGATTCCCTACTTCTCTGGAGGATGGTTCCTGCTAGTTTATATTGAAGATGGAGGCTCTGGGGTCAGCACTTCCCTCCCCATACACACTACTTAGGATTCATCTCAACATCACCTGCATGCTTGTAGCCCTCCAACTCTTCAAGTTTTCAGCTTCATAAGAAGAGGCCACATTCCCAGTCTGTGCTTTTGTCCTTTTCTTCCTTCCTGCTGTTGATATCATGTCCTTCCCTTGAGATGGTTCCTATTCCGGTATCATCATTTTTCTCATTAACTTAGTCCTCCCTACCCACAATTGTCTTAGGTTGCTATTATCTAGGCAAAGTCTTTGCCGAACCTTCATGAAAAAAATTGTTTTCTTTTCCCTTTAAGTGCCTATACCCACTGCCTCCATTTCCTCGTTATTATTTCTTTTACTCCACTGCCAGCTGGCTTCACTATACAGACTCTTTCTCAAATAGCTTCATTGTGCAGTGGCCATTATCTAGGAATCTGACATGTTTTACTCTGTTGATCACCAACTATTTCTTGAAATGTCCTTTCTTTTGGCTTCCACATATTGTCTTATTTTAAATCTTTGGACTTTCATAGTGATTGCTTATGTTTTTTCTTCCAATATAGACTGTGAGTACTCTTCAGAGCTCATACTTCAGTTTTCTCTTTCTACATCTGCTCAGGTTTCATCCATTTCAATAGTTCCATCTATTACATTCACCCAGAAAACCTCCATCCCTGGTTCTGGCACTTGTGCTCCAGCCCCACTATTCTAGTCAACTCCACCTGCCTTTGCTACAGCCACCTTAAATCCAACAGGCTGGAAGACAGTCTCCCCTCCCAAAATTCTTACTCATGTTTCCTATTATGCTTTCCTTTGAAATATTTCATATATAGACCTCTCTATCCATTTTCACCCAGAAAGTTTTGATTGAACACCTACTCTGTACCTGGCACTGGGGAGATACAGCTGTATAAACACAACAGAAAAAAGAAGTCCCTGCCACTGAGAAGGTTACATTTTAGTGGGGGAGGCAGGTGTAAAACAAAAATACACAATATATTAAATAATAATAAATGCTAAGAAGAAAATAAAGCAAGGGAAGGGGAGAAGCAGTGAAAGTGTGGGGAGCTGTGATTTATCTAGATTGATCACCAAAGACCTTGTGGAGCAAAGACCTAAAGGAAAAAAGTCATTTGAACATCTGAGCATTTCAAGTTGGGGACACAGTAGGAGCACATCCAGGTGTATCTGTAGAACAAACAGTGAGGGGTCCAGTGAAGCTAGAGAGGTTGAGTGACTGCAAGAGACCATGCAATGCCTTGAAGACCATTGTAAGGACATTGCCTTTTATTCTGATTAAAAAGGGAAGCTATTGGAAGATTATAAACAAAAGATAAAATACCCACTTTAAAGTTTTTATTTTTTTAAGACTATACTTTCAGGGATCATTTCTATAGTATGTTACTAGAGAAGTTTCTCTGATCATGTAGAGCACCCAAAACCACGAGGAGGAGTTGCAGTGTTCTCTTCTGAGCGTGAAGCCGGCTCTTGGTGTTGCTTGTGCAATTACCTTTTGCCATTGATGATCGTTCTTCTCTTCCTTTGGGAGAGTAAGAGGGAGACAACGCAGTCTGAGTGGAGAAAAAAAAAATTATTTTTAACAACTTTTTAAAGGTAAACCTGACATACAATAAACTGTACATATTTAAAATGTACAATTTGATAAGTTTTGATATATGTAGACACTCATGAAACTGTCAACACAGTCAAGATAATAAACATACCCGTTAACTCAAAAAACTTTTCTTGTATTCTTTTTTATTCATGTTTTACCATAATTACTCTTAGCTTCTGGGATAAGAATAAGCTAAAGAGGGACAATGGTGGAAGCAAGAAAAGCAGGCGAAACACTACTCATCCAAAGGACAGGTGATAGCATCTTGGACCAGGGAGGTAAGCAGTGGCTATGGTGAGAAATGGTTGATTAAAAAATTACTACTCCTGCCCTGGCCAGGTAGTTCAGTTGGTTAGAGCTCTATCTCGACATGCTGAGGTTGCACTTCCATCCCCAGTCAGGGCATATACAAGAATCAATCAATGGCCTGACCAGGTGGTAGTGCAGTGCAGTGTATAGAGCATCTGACTAGGATGCAGAGGACCTAGGTTCAAAACCCCAAGGTCGCCGGCTTGAGCACAGCCTCATCCAGCTTGAGCGCGGGGTTGCTGACTTGAGCATGTGATCATAGACATGACCCCATGGTTGCTGGCTTGATTGAGCCCAAAGGTCACTGGCTTGAGCCCAAGGTTACTGGCTTGAGCAAGGGGTCACTCAATTGCTCTGCAGTAACCCCAGGGTCAAAGCTCTCTTCTTTCCTGTTCTGTCTGTCCCTATCTGTCCCTCTCTCTGTCTTTGTCACACACACACACACACACACACACAAAATCAACCAATGAATGCATGAATAAGTGGAACAACAAATTGATGTTTGTCTCTGTGTCTGTCTCCCTTCCTCTCACTAAAAATCTATAATTTTTTAAAAAATTACTACTACTATAACTTCTTGCCGCTTATCCACTTCAATTCACTCTGAAGATAAATGAACATAGGATAACTCCCTCTTCAAATGAGTCAACTAGCTCTCTCTGGCCCATTAGCTCGAAGTCCCAATTCCATAAGGCCCTGCTTCTTCTACCTTCTTCACTATACTCTCAAATGCATACCTTGACCTTGGCCTCCTTCCTGTCCCTCTCTGGCTATTCCCCTCCACTCAACCTTCCTTTTCTATTTCCACCACACTTCTTAACCCAGCCCCAAGTCTAAATTGTGCCCACACAAAGTCCCATTTCCTTCAGAAAGCCTTTCAGGGTCTCCATTGAGATCTCTCCCTTCTTGAATCTCCAAATGCACTTGGCTTTAATACTTCACAATAAACTTATCCTTATTTTTTAATCCCGCTGTAAGTATCTAGGGACAGCAGTGTACAAGTTTTCAGGGCTCCTGCGTCTTCTCCAAATACGAGTCTGATCTTATGGTACTGCAGGGGCTCGCTGACTCTGCGTGTCCGTGTGCGGTAGTGTCCTAGTCGTCCTCCCCTCCTCCTTCGGCATCTGCTCTGCATTAGTCTGTCCCAGGCCTCCGCAGGCGCCGATGATTAAATCATCATCATTAACGACGGCCTATCCCCCATCGCCGGCGGCAGGGGAAGGGTTGGGTTGTGTGTGTGTGTGTGTGTGTGTGTGTGTGTGTGTGTGTGTGTGATCACAACTAAGTCTCCCGGTCTCTAGGGGTCCCTCCTCCTCGCCACACTCCCCGAGACTCCGCAAAGCCCCGAGAAATTCCTGCTTTGGAGCTGGGAGAAGGCCCGCCATCGGGATGAAGCTCCGTAATGTCAAGGCGTCAGCCGATGAGAGCGACATTATGAAGAGAGGGCTGTGGAGGGGCTTAAGCCGAGTCGTTGTCATTGGAGCTGAACGACCCTGAGCGGTGGCGGTCGGAGATCGCTGGGCCTTTTGGGGTAGGAGAGGGAAATCTTTTCCAGGCTCCAAAAGTTAGTCCCGAGGTCTGGTAGGGTCTATTATGATGATTACTACAAAAGGTCAATGAGACAGGACTCTCCTCCCCACGACCCCCCTCCCTTATTATGGATTGCGGAGGGGGAGGGACCACTAGGGCTCAGGTGAGCACACGAGGAGAAAGGACATGGGCGGGGCCTTACAGAGGGTCAGCAAATCCGAAAAGACCTATGCCCACGTTGCTGGGCGACAAGTCCCGCCCCAAAGGCGGCACCGGAAGTGACAGGCCGGGATCAGCCTTTAAGATGGCGTCTCCTCAGGGGGGCCAGATTGCAATCGCGATGAGGCTTCGGAACCAGCTCCAGTCAGTGTACAAGATGGACCCGCTACGGAACGAGGTGCAGGGGCGGCAGGGTTACTGCTGTGGTCAGCTAGCGGTGCAAACTGGGGTCGACTAGACGACAGGCCGTGGCTGGCCGTGTGCCCAGTGCGCCTGCGCAGAAAGAGGGGGTCCAATGCGCCTGCGCGATTGAGGTGGAGTTGCCAAACTCCAAGCTTGAACGCCTGCGTTTTGTGCCGTGCACGTCGCGTAGTCTCCCTTGGGAAAAGAAGGTCTGGCAAATTCACGTGAAGGGGTCCCCGCTGTGCGCGGAGCCCTCTGCTGGGCAGAAGGGTAGTGTCAGACCCCGGGAGCTAATCCTCTGCTGACCACTCAAGGTGTGGGGCTTGGCCATGGGGTCTGATGAAAGAGGCGACTCCCATACTGGGAAGGCACACGGGTTGGGGTTGGGGTTGGGGAGCGTGATCTGTGACAGAGGGTGTGCCCGCAGGAGGAGGTCCGAGTAAAGATCAAAGACTTGAATGAGCACATCGTCTGCTGCCTATGCGCTGGCTACTTTGTGGATGCCACCACCATCACAGAGTGTCTTCATACTTGTGAGTTCCCTGGTCCCTGGCTGGTTCTTCCAGGCCCTAGTTGCTACCAAGCTGGCTGTCAGCCTCTGTACTGCCTGCCTCAGCCACCCAGGCACCCCATCCAGCACATGAACTTGTTTCCCAGAGGGCCTGAGAGTCAGCTTTTCTTTTCCTTCAGTGTGAGAGTCAACTTTTCTTTTCCTCCAGTCTGCAAGAGTTGTATTGTGAAGTACCTCCAAACCAGCAAGTACTGCCCCATGTGCAATATCAAGATCCACGAGACACAGCCACTGCTCAACCTCAAACTAGACCGGGTCATGCAGGACATTGTATACAAGCTAGTGCCTGGCTTGCAAGACAGTGAGTGACCAACTTGACTCAGAGGGGCTTTTCAAGGACTGGTGTTGGGTAGCAGCTTGAGGTGACAAGGGTTTTGGTGTGAATCATATTGGTAAAGTGTTTGACAGCCAAAAGGACAGAATGAGGGAGAGTTAATAGTTGACTACCCATACTCTACTCCCTTCTAGGTGAAGAGAAACGGATTCGAGAATTCTACCAGTCGCGAGGCTTGGACCGAGTCACTCAGCCCAGCGGGGAAGGTATGTCCCTTCCCTTGGCAATAGGAGGTTAAAGTAAAACCCCCAGAGCGTTCTTCTTACCCATTGTTTCTCTCTGGGGGAAAAGGAGCATGGGACCTATGCTACTCTTCTCACTATGTCGTTCTCAGAGCCAGCCCTGAGCAATCTCGGCCTCCCCTTCAGTAGCTTCGATCACTCTAAAGCCCACTACTATCGCTATGATGAGCAGTTGAGCCTATGCCTGGAGCGGCTGAGGTGAGGGGCAGGTCATAGGCTTTCCAAAGTGACAGTCAATGGCCCAGAGCCAGGGAGAGGGTGCACAGTAAGGGATTGTCTGTTCCCTTGAAGAGAGCATATCATGGCTCTGGATGGGGATGGAGGAAGCTAGGGTTCCCTAATCTGTGTCTTTCCCCCCCTCCCCCCAGTTCTGGCAAAGACAAGAATAAAAGCGTCCTGCAGGTGAGAGGGGCTGAGGGAGGGTCTCTCTAAGGAGACTTACCTCCCCAGGACCCTTACCTTACATACCTTGTCTTCTTCCTTTTCCGCCACACCCCAGAACAAATATGTTCGATGTTCTGTTAGAGCTGAGGTTCGTCATCTCCGGAGGGTTCTGTGTCATCGCTTAATGCTAAATCCCCAGCATGTGAGTATTCCCACAATAGGTTTTTGGGAAGGGGTAGGGGCTACAAAGGGAAGGTGAGAGTTTAGAGTAAAGCAGGTTAGTTCTTTTTTTTTTTTTTTAGATTTTATTTTAGAGAGAGGAGACAGAGAGACAGAGAGAGAAGGGGGGGAAGAGCAGAAAGCATCAACTCCCATATGTGCCTTGACTGGGCAAGCCCGGGGCTTTGAACCAGCGACCTCAGCATTCCAGGTCAACACTCTACCCACTGCGCCACCACAGGTCAGGCACTAAGCAGGTTAGTTCTTGACAGTGCAGGAGAGTTCCTAAAACTGTGTCCCCACTCCCCTGCTAGGTACAGCTGCTTTTTGACAATGAAGTTCTCCCTGATCACATGACCATGAAGCAGATATGGCTCTCCCACTGGTTTGGCAAGGTGAGTTACATCTAAGGCAGGGGTGAGCTGAGAGGGCCTTTTGGGTAAAAATGCTCCCACTGACTACTTCTTCCCCTTGTTCTTCCCTTAGCCATCCCCTTTGCTTTTACAATACAGTGTGAAAGAGAAGAGGAGGTAGGGGTCAGGCCCCAACCCATCCCTCTCCCCTCCCCTCCCCTCCCCAGATATTTATGTGAAATTAATTGTGGCTTTATTTTTTGAAATAAAAGCTTTTAAAAAGCACCTCTTTTCTTCCTTCTTGTCCTACCACATACTTATGCTTTGTCTTGTGTCCTGCTTCCCTCAGAAATCCTCTGAGTGTCATCAAGAAGGATATCCCTCAGTGAATGACCAAAGGAGAGGGGTAGAGGACCCTACATGTAAAACTCAGAAGGTGAGCTAAGTGAAGCTAGGCCACACACACCAGCTCTTTTTGGTGAAGGGAAATTTTTCTGGAGGGAGCTTTCACTGTCCTTGAACATTGCAACATGTGCTGCAGGCCTGAGTGGAGGTGTCATAATTCAAGAGTGGTGAGAGTAAGGTTTGGGTTGGACAGTGGCCAGTGCCATTGTAGAAGAATGATATTTTTAAAGAAAAATCCAAAGGTTTGCACTATGGGAAGAGTCTAAAACAATTGGGGGCACGGGGCACACAGGAATAGTCAGATTTGGAGATGTGGCTGTCTATACAAGATTTAGCAGGCCTTCAGGTACCTGGGTTAGGTGAAGCCACATTGTAAAGAGGGTAGTTGAGGAGGAGAGGGAGCTGGTGCCCACGAGAGCATAGGGAACTCCAAGGAACAAAAGAGAAGCAGCAAGGCTAGCACTCCACTGAGGAATTCAGCAAACATTCCTTGTCTCTATGAGCCTGGCCATGAGCACTGGGCTCTGGAAATAAACCCAGCGAGTGTCCCTTCTAACTGGGGTAGCCAGAAACTTTCCCAACTGGGACAGGAACAGGGAGGCTCGAGGCCTAATTAAGGAAGCAAATGGTCTAAGACAAGCAGGATGGAGCAGGAAGCATAAATGTTGCCAGAACCCAAGTTTCAAATCTAAATCACCTGTTAAGGTCTGACTCAGTGAATTCAAAGGAGTCCAGCTGATGAGGACTGAAGACACCAAGCTTCAGAGGACTTTGGAGAGGGATATAATGAAGGCAGCTCTTCTTTATGCTGGGTACGCAATAGGAACCGGGATTGGGTGTGGGCAGCTGTGTTAGGCTTGCTCCCTGGTTTACCGGCTGCAAGCACTTTGCCTGATGGGTGCATAAACGCGTGGCTGTGCCACATGTGTACAGCCTGTGTGAGGTTACGGGCGCTTGTTCTCAGGGAGGATTGTGGATGGCGGATTGCTTGTCTGCCACTGTGAGGGGCCATTTTGCTGTTTTATTTGCCTGTGAAGCAGGTTTTCCCTGCTTGTGTGCTCCTCCGCCGTTGTGAGACTATTAAAACGGGCATGGCCCAAAGCTTTCTGGCTCTGCAGTTTCTCTATCATCTGCCTGAATCCAATGAGGACCTGCCTGGCCTCGGCCACCAGCATTATTTGGGAACACCATAGAGCCACTGGCCTGGATACAAGATCTCCAAGATTCCTAAAACTTCCCATGTTTTAGGCCTCATGCCTCTGAATGCCTACCCTACCCCCCATACTCAGCTGTCCTTGAAGACCTATGTGTCATCTCCTTCAGGAAACCCCTCTTAGCCAGAATCAGGGCTTCTTCCACAGTCTTTGTATCTGTCTCTACATAGCATATTTCTTAAATTTCTGGATTAATTCTGTCTATGCCAGGGTTCCCCATTCTGTTCTGGAATTTGAGCTCTGTGGACTTGGGCCTATGAGAACACTGCACTCAGGCTATTTTCAAGGCAGTTTGTGTGTGGAAGGGCGTTTAACTGAGGAGGAAGAGGTGTGGGATGGCAAAAGGAGAGTAAGACACCCCTGAGGATTTTTCCTGGCCTAAGCAGCTACAGGAATGAGGAATAGTCTGATTGGGGCTTGGCTTGGGTCAAGAATGCCCAGCTAAAAGATAAGGATACCTTTAAAAAGATTTTTTTTTTTTACAGGGACAGAGAGAGAGAGTCAGAGAGAGGGATAGATAGGGACAGACAGACAGGAATGGAGAGAGTTTAGAAGCATCAATCATTAGTTTTTGTTGCCGTTGTGACACCATAGTTGTTCATTGATTGCTTTCTCACATGTGCCTTGACCGCAGGCCTTCAGCAGACTGAGCAACCCCTTGCTGGAGCCAGCGACCTTGGCTGACGAGCTTTTGCTCAAGCCAGATGGGCCCGCGCTCAAGCTGGCAAGCTCGGGGTCTTGAACCTGGGTCCTTTCGCATCCCAGTCCGACACTCTATCCACTGCGCCATGGCCTGGTCAGGCACCTTTAAAAAGATTTAAAAAAATAAAAGTATGCCTGATTCCCCAGGCCTGGAGATTAGGCTTTTGAGGACTCATGCCTTGTGACCAAGGAGCAGCCAAAGGCACTCAGGCCTGCATCTGGGATGGAGCAGCAACGCCGCCTCACCCTCAGCTCAAAGAAACCTTATTTTTGTCTGTCAGCAGCTGTGGTGCATTTCCCCAGGTTGCTGATGCAGGCCAGCTGTGGGCTCCAAGTGTCTCTCCCTCATCTATGGGCTCATTACCCCACTGCCTGGCCTGCTCCACACAGACCCCATCTCCTGGGGTTACTCTCTTCTCATTCTGCACGAGGACTGGTGAGTCAAGCCCAGGGTTCTCTTGGGCTCCAGGACACAGCACGTGTGCATCAGCCCTCTCACCACCCTCTGCAGGGCCCACCACCCTGCCAGCAGTGCCTCTCCTGGTTAAGCCGCTTCTGCTTGAGGCGGGGTCACTGAGATTTGACCCTGCTCTTGTCACAGAGGGGAGCTTGTCCTTCTTAGCCTGGCAAGTCTCCCAGGACTGGGAGAAGGATGGGGAGTGAGGAGCTAGGGACAAGAGACTCCCCGGGACTGTGTGTCTCAGAGTGTATGTAAGTTTGTGTGGGAGGTGGGAGGTGCTGCGTATTTTGCTGTAGCAGGGCTGGCGGCTGTTAAGCTATTACGTGGAGCTGTTTGTGAATCAGTATAAAGGGCCAGAAAGAACTCACAAACCCAAAGCCCTAGAAGTAACAGAACTAAAATTTCATTATCTAAACCAGTTCACTGTAGTAAAACTTTTCTGAAAGAAAATCCCAGAAGCATGTGTGAGATGGATGCCCCACTCCACGCTCCTCTGCACAGAATTTCAGCCCTAAACTCCCCTCAAGCTGGCTAAAGGATTGGGGGGTGGGGGCAAGCACATCTCAGACTGTCCTCTCAACTGCCCCAGGGGGATTATTCTGAGGATCCCCCCACTACCCCCCCCATACACACACAAAGAATTCAGAAGAATGCCTGGGGCAGAAATCCAAAGAAAGTGGTATTATTGAGCAGCTCTCCATGCCAAGAAGGGAGGTCGGGTCAATCTGGGGCAGGTCTGGGTAGAAGAATTGGCCAGATGAGAGTCTGAGGAGGGCAGGGTGGGTAACAGGTATGGTGTCTGGGAATGAGAGATAAGGTTGAGGAAAAGGGATAAGATTGGAGGTGAGGTAGAGGGATAAGAAAATGGAAATCTGAAAGAGGGTGATGAGGGGATAGGTGAGAAAGCATCATGAGGGAACTGCACCTTTCCAAGGGATTGAAAAATGAGAATGTGGAGGTCTTTACAAGGAGAGGGAGCAGACGACCCCAAGGGTCTAAAAAGAACAATGAAGGGAATCTGAGGGAGACTTGGGGGATTGCTTGAGAATACAGGGAGAGGAAAACCATCGGAGGGGGTGGATTGGGCAGTGTGAAAGATTATGTCTGTGGATTGTTCTGGGAAGAACCAAGGTAGGTAGAGTTGGACCGTGGTGGGGGGAAGAAGAGAGGTACATCAGGGAGCACAGGAACCTGTTGGGCTCCCAAACTGGAGTGGGGGAAGCTATGAGAAAATTGAGTACCCCCAAACCCAGAATCCAGGTTTAATCTCCTAATCTTTCTCATTAATCACTCACCCTCCTGCCTGACCAGGCGGTGGCGCAGTGAATAGAGTGTCAGACTGGGATGTGGAAGACCCAGGTTCGAGACCCGGAGCTCACCAGCTTGAGTGCGAGCCCATCTGGCTTGAGCAAAAGCTTGTCAGCTTGGACCCAAGGTCACTGGCTCCAGCAAGGGGTTGCTCGGTCTGCTGAAAGCCCGCGGTCAAGGCACATGTGAGAAAGCAATCAATGAACAACTATGGTGTCACAATGGCAACGAAAAACTAATGTTGCTTCTCACCTCTCTCCGTTCCTGTCTGTCCCTATCTCTCTCTCTCTCTGACCCTCTATCCCTGTTAAAAAAAAAAAAAAAAAATCACTCACTCTCCTTTTACCCCCTCAGAGAATCTGGTTTCCCAGCTCAGGTTCCAGAGGCTCCGCTGGGGAAAGCCCCCTCCCATGGCCCCACAACTGTCTGGACAAGTCTCATTGGCCGCTGGGAAGACCTTAGTTGGGCTCTGCTGTCAGCAGCCTCCTCCCGTTACTAGTCTCTCTTTCCCTCTCCTCCCTCAAACTGCCATCTGGGGATCTCCTAACCCCATAACCTGAGCTTGGTTGCTGGGCAGAGAAGGCTAGCAGGAGAAATGGAAGGGGAAGAAGGCAAAGGTCCTTCAGAAGAGCCTCACACACATCACAGACACACACTAGTAATTGAGAGTAAAATATGACAAAAGCTACATAGAGCATACGTGAGTGACAGTTGTAGTATCTGGTGACAGGCCTGGGACATGAGCTAGCCAGTTCCTGCAACCTTCTGGAACCCTCTTTAATTTCAGATTAAGTGAAACCACCAGGATGGTTCAGAAGGCTAAGGCCTCCTACTGGGAGGATTTCTGCTGGCCCTCTTCTGCCCCCCCCACCCACCCACCATTAATAACCAATTAAGAAGGTCCTGAGGCATCTGACCAGATGGTGGCGCAGTGGATAGAGCGTTGAACTGGGATGCTGCAAGATCCAGGTTTGAGACCCCGAGGTCACCAGCTTGAGCAAGGGCCCATCTGGCTTGAGCAAAAGCTCACCAGCTTGGACCCAAGGTCGCTGGCTCCAGCAAGGGGTGGCTCAGTCTGCTGAAGGTCCGCAGTCAGGGCACATGTGAGAAAGCAATCAATGAACAACTATGGTGTCGCAACGGCAATGAGAAACTAATGATTGATGCTTCTCACCTCTCTCCGTTCCTGTCTGTCTGTCCCTATCTATCCCTCTCTCTGACTCTCTCTCTGTCCTTGTAAAAAAAAAAAAAAAGAAGGTCCTGAGGCATCTCAGCTTTCTGTTGTGGCCTGGCTGTACTCTCTGACCCACTGGGCTATATTGCTCAGGCTACCATAAGGGCAATATGTAAGTGTCTGTGTATATTGGGGGTGGGGTGGTCATTGGAGAGCCTTTACCAAAAAGACCTTGTAGTATTTCTCCAACTTTGTTGAGTGGGCCAGGTCAGTGCCTCAGTATGAGATTCCCTAACCCTCATGATCAAAATGTCTTCCTGTCTTTTTCAAGGAATCTTTGACACAGGTGCCTCAGATTTCTCAAGCTCTGTTGGGGCATCCCAACTGTAGGCTTCACGAGCCACAGGGAATGGACAGGTTGATACAGATGATCCCTGCACAAATGATGGGAGGTACAGAGGTTTACAGAGAAGGTGACAGAATGGACAATCTAGGAGGGATCAGCCCAGGTCTTCATGGCATTGTTCAAAAAAACTAGAAGAAACCTACAACAGCAAGTTTCTTCAGAGTGTGAGGTCCTCAGGAGTAGTAAGGCTTCTCTGTCTCTGGTCTGGGAATCCACTAGCTATTTCGGGTGTGATATGTGAATAAAAGCCTTCTTTGTTGGCCTCCACTGATGGAGCAGCTCTGTCCCAGAACTGCCTTATTCCTACAAAAGAAGGCTGTGGCAGTGCTCACCCTGGTGTAAGCAGGAACTAGATTAGCTGCAGGAGAGAAAAGAGAATGACCCATAGGATGCAGATAAAATAGGAATGAATATCCCAGGCTTTAGAGTTTCTCCTTGGTGTGGGAAAGGCTTCTGCCCTAGAATCTGGTTGGGTGTATGAAGTCTGCCCTTCAAGTCACTATTCTCTATTTAAAAATTTTTAAAAAAATTTTTATGTATTCATTTTAGAGTGAGAAGAGAGAAAGGCGGGGAAGAGAAGCAGGGCTTCCTTATGTGCCTTGACCCAGCAAGCCTGGGGTTTCAAACCCCCGCAACCTCAGCGCTCCAGGTCTAGGCTTTATCCATTGTACCACCACAGGTCAGGTTCAAGTCACTCTTCTCAGTATTGACCAGCAGCCCCTCCCACCACTGCTCCTGCTGGGTGGTTTCTGGGCCTCTCCAGGCTGGGAGACCCCTACTGAGACTACAGGAGCTTAATAAGGAGACAAAAACATCTACCGATATACTGATATGAAATGAAGGCCCTCTCTGTAGGCCAGTCTTCACTGGCAAAGACACCTCCTGGGCAGTAGCGCTAGCTCTGGGTTTGCTGTGTCTTCTCTCCTGACCGCCAGGTCTCCGGTGCTTCATGTGTTTTGACTTCCTCCGAGCCTCTGAGCGGTGCTGGGACAGACTCCGGTTCAGCCGCAGAGCCCGCTGGAGTCCATTCACCTGTGCATGCTGAGCATCGCATCCCCACTATTCCCCGCTGCAGTCGCTCTGCCAGGCCACGTCCTTCCAAGTCTTGAGTACACCCCCACCCAGGCCTCCGCGCCGCGCTAATAACTTTCAGCCGCCAGGACCTCTTTAAGAGCTTCCAGCAGTGGTGGGGTGGGAATGAGGGGGTCAGGTCGGGAGACTGAGGTCCTTCCTAGGTGGGTTGGGGATCTTAGCACAATCAACTCCGTTCTCCTCGTAGTTTTGCAAATCCCCGGCCGCTGAGATCAGGGAAAGCAATTTTATGGTCGACGAGTTTATGAGCCAGAGCGGCGGCTAGGTGGGGAGTCTGTAACACACAGCATCTGGGGGCCGTCCAGGAAGGGTCCAGCCTGAGTGAGCATGAGGCCGCGCCCAGCAGCTCAGAGCAGCTGGGCTACCGGGTCTGGCCGGTTGTTCCTCTGGCTTCACTGCGCGCCCCCATAGCCTATAGAAATAACTCTGTCAGGCGTCTACCAGCCCCAGACCCACCACGGCTGGAAGTTGTAGAGTGGGGGCGCAGGAGGAGGGGCACACAGGGCTCCCCGGCTCTGCCTGGGAAGCGGGTCCGAGGCTGGGGGCCCAGATTGGGAGTCCGGCATTAGGGCCCAGGCAGCGGCGGGGCCAAGCACTGCGCACCGCAGGACTCTCACAACCTAGCTGGCCATGAGCTTGGGACCAGCAACCGGGACAACCAGGACACCTTTCAGCATCACAGACATCTTAGGTCCGCGCATAGTCCCCCGAAGATCCTCTGCGTCGCAGCTTCCGAGATCTATCCAGGTCCTATGTCGCCGCTTTGCGCACTGGAGGAGCTGACTAGTAAAGCTTTCCACGGACTTGACCCGCTCACTCTGCAGCCGTCTGAAGGTACAGCGCCGGTCAGATCACGCACTGTGACTTGGCCTTCTCCCCATCTCTCTCCTCCAAGTTCCGGTCTCCATCTTCGTTCACCCTGGCCGCCACCCTAATCTGCCCCCGCTCCCCTCCATTAGTTCCCAGGCTCTGCCGCTGCTCCTGGAGATCATGAAGGGGAAGGGCTGGGGTGTCGAGAACTGAGCGACCAGTTGATCCTTACGCTGTAGGAGAGGCAGTCGCAACAGAGAAAAGCTGGAGAGTAGGAGACAAAAGGCCTGAGCCAGAGGCTGTAAATGAGTGAGTTAGGGCAAAGGCGGGGCAAAAAGTGCTGAAAGGCAGGGCTCCGGCCTCTCTGGATAAACATACTCAGCTCCAAGTCTCTCACTTTTAGAAGGCACAAGGAGCTGAAGAGCCTTGGAACAGCAAGGGAGCTACGACTCCGAACTCCGCCTTTCCTTGCCCTTTGTACCCCCACTACCTCCCTTTTGTGCTCAACGAGTGTGTGTGTGTGTGTGGGGGAGATGTGTCAATAAAAAAGTAAGTTCAGAGTGCCCGACACGACCCACAAGTCTAAAGAAGGGCTTGATCTGGATCCTGTTACACTCACCATGCCGGGTCAGCTGTCCCTACTTTGGCCGAGGTTGGCCCCCACTTCTGGTGCCGGCCCCAACCTGGAAGCCAGCTCAGTCGGGGCCTCCGAAAGACCTCAAAGACCCACCTGGGACGGTCTGAACCTGCACCAGGCTTCCTCTGGCGTGTTTCGCCCTCCTCCCACTCCCCTCGCAACATGCACTCAGCCTGCCTCCTATACCCCAGTGGCAGGTTCCACTTTGTGCTCCTCACCCTCTTCCGTGGCCTGACCCTTGCGCAGTTCACTATAGGAACCACGGTCTAGTTCCTGCCCCTTCATCCCTACCCTGGCCTGATCCTACTACACTCAGCTTTTCCTCCGGAGCCGAAGCCCAATTCCCGCGGGCTGGAGACTGATCCCCGCTATCCCCGCAGGGCGCGCGGCCCCGGGTGCTCTGGGCCCTGGCCAGACCAGCCGCAGACAGCGAAAGTCACGCACGGCGTTCAACGCACAGCAGGTGCTGGAGCTGGAGCGGTGCTTTGTATTCCAGAAGTACCTGGCGCTGTCCGAGCGCGAAGGGCTGGCAGCAAAGCTCAGCCTGGCCAACGAACAGGTCGTCACGTGGTTTCAGAACCAGCGCGCCAAGCTCAAGCGCGAGGTGGAGGAGATGCGCACCGATGTGGCCTCGCTGCGCGCTGTTCCGAGAAGTCCAGAGCCACCTCGCGCTGCCAGACGGCACCCTCGGCCTGGGCCTGGCGCGGCCTAACTCGGAGCCCCATCTGTCAGACGAGGAGATACAGGTGGACGACTGAAGGCAAAGCCACCGCCCTGGTTCTGGGGCCCCCGGACTTCTCGCCTTCACGCCCTGTCCTAGTTGCGGATAGAGGACAGGTATCGACCCGGACCTCTTTCAGCTCACAGTCCAGACGCCCATCTTTCCTAGTTGTGGAGAATAAAGCTGAGTCTCCACCGCACAACACCTCAATCCCGCGCCCGGAGCAATAAGAGCAAAATCTGCTGGTTATTTCGGATAGTCCGTGCTTGGCACTATTGAAGCGGTTTCCTTTAACCCTCATAGCAACCCTACGAGGTAGGTGATTTAGTTATGGCCATTTTACAAAGGAAGAGCCTTTAGGTCAGTTTTGGTCCCGGGCATCCAGCCAGCCTTCAGAGCTCTGAGACTCCGGCTGAAGGATAGGAGATGGAAATCTGGTAGCTGCGGGCGCACCTCCCTTACTCGCTACCTGGGTGCAGGACTCCACCGTGCCTTTTATCCGCCGCAGCGTCGGAGACCTAGGTCCTAATCTCTAGACCGGCCCCATATTGACGACGTCATGCCTCTTTCCTTTTACCCCACTCTGAGGTCATTTGTTAATGGAGTCCCGACCCTTCTCCGCGCCCCCGCCTAAAGAACTTGGAGTCACAGAGAAGCGCACCAGGAGAGCCGGGACCTCCACCCCACAATTGGGCGGAAAATGTTCCTACTATGATAGTGGCATTAGTGGTGGCTGGAAGGTGGGGTGGTTCGGCCCCGCCCACAGTGGCAGAGCTTGGAGTAGCTGACTGACGAGGAGTAGACCCCAGGCTACCTCGGCTGATGTACATTTCTGAGATTAATTTATTCCACTAGTATTAAGCACACTCCGGCCGCGTAATGGGGAGGGAAGAGGAGCACTCCGTAGCTACAGACCTTTACGTATGCCGGTCTTTCCAGCTGATCAACAGATTGTTTAGGCATCTTCTTGCCTGCCCTGTCAGTCCCTCCACCCTCAGACCTTCCCATACGTCTGCCCAGATGCTGCAATTCCAGTCTTGAGAGTTCAAGGGTGCTCAGTTAGGGCCTCAGTTGCAGGTGGAGGCCTCAGAAGAGGATATTTCAGGAAGGGTGAACAGGACTGGAAGGCAGAAGAGAACCTGGCATTTTCAGACAATAGCTACCACTTACTGGGCAGTTCAGGTGCCTTGCATGGATTAATCTTCATAATAACCCCAAGAGATAATGAGACTTTAATTTCATTTTAAGGATAAGAAGAATAAATCACAGAAGCCTCAGGAAACTTGGTCATGTCATGAAGCTTCTAAGTGGTGGGTCAAGATTCACCGGCTTGTTTGACTCAAGAGCTCATGAGCTTTTGACCACAACAGGTTCTGTCCCTATAGCTGTGAGTGGGCTTTACTGAAAGAAAAGAGATTACAGAGGAAGGAGAATAACCAAGGGTAGAAATTTAGGTATTGTACTATAGACAGAGCCTGGTCCTTGGAGGTTTTATAGGAAAGGCAGGAGAGCAATGTTTTGGGTGGGCTAATGTGCAGGGTGCACCAGAGACTGAAGAAGTACTGTATTTCTGGCTATTGCAAAAGATAAGAGCAAGGAGAATTCAGAGCCAGACTTGGAGGGGGGCTGTTAGAAAAGAGGAATCAGTGTGATTCCCCCAGTGACCAAATATTACATGAGTCAGTGACAATATTGCAAATGTGGGCAACTGGAAGAAAAATGGCTTCATGGACAGAAACAAATACTACTAGGGTAGAGCTAAGACTCTGTAGGCATTCTATATAAAAGGTATTCTTTGTACCTGTGTTGCTCTTCATTACACATACGCAATACACACTACCTCCCCGGGTTCATGTTCAGGGCCCCTTGCTTATCCCCTTCTAAAGGTCTCTCTGGAACCTTAGATTAGAGTGACCAACTCATTCCTGTTTACCCAGGACTTTCTTTCCCAGTTTTAGCCCTGAAAGTCCCACACTAGGAAATCCCTCAGTCCCAGGAAAACCAGGATGGTTCGTCACCCTGCTTGCCAGCCCTGGGGACTCAGAACTCAGGCCACCGGGTCAGAATCCTACTAGTTAGCAGTGAGTGTGGGGACAAAGGGTCAGGAGTTCTGTGACTCTTGGGCAAAATTTAAGTCCAGGATAGGCTAAGATTAAAGTCTAGGAAGGCAGGGGGCATTTCTTTGAGAGACTGGAAGAGCAAGGAGCCAGCTCAGCCTTAAAGCAAATATGGCACAGTAGTGGGAGGCAGCCATTCTTTGAGAGGCCAGGACCCTAGTGGAGTCCCCAAAGCAGGAATCCCCCCCAAAACAAGGCAAGGTGGGCAGGTCTCCGGTGAGTCACTAATATAATCACCTCTTAATCTAACATCCACTTGTTCCCATCCCCACTCTGAACCAGGCACAAGCAAAGAAATTCTAGGACAAATAATTCTACTTAGAAAGGTAGGGGCCAGTTAGTTGGTTCCGAGCCATAAGCCACTTGAGGCTTCCTAAATTCTAGCTCAGTGCTGCCACCTCTTGTAATCAAGCCTTGAACAAACAAAACTCAAATCTGTCTTATCAAGCCTGACCTGTAGTGGCACAGTGGATAAAGCACCCACCTGGAATGTTGAGGTCGCTGGTTCAAAACCGATTTGCCTGGCCAAGGCACATTACAAATATCAACTATATACTTGTTGCTTCTTGCCCCCCACCCCTTCTGTCTCTCTCTCCTCTAAAAACATAACCAAACCTGTCCTGTCAAAATGGCCTCTGGATGGGTATATCAGGATCACCTAGAGAACTACTGAAACACAGATTACTGGGCCCCTACCCTGCAGATTCTAATTTAAAGGTCTAGGATGGGATCTGAGAATTTGCATTTGTAACAAGTTCCCAGGTAACACTGATGCTACTGCTCCAGGGACCACTTTGAGAGCTACCATCCCAGGAACTTTGTATTTTGTGAAATAAGCAGCAGTTCACTCATACTCCTCTCTTCCCAACGTGGAGTCATAAATATGTAGGATAGTTGCAGAAAAAAAAATTGGTTTATTCAACAGTCAGTATGTACCAGGCACTTGGTATTTTCTCACTTTCTCTTTTAGTCCTCACATCAGCCCTGTGAGGTAGGGACTTTACAGATGTGGAAACTGAGGCATAGATGTTGAGAGACCCGCCCAAGGTGACCCCACTAGTAATGGCAGATTTCATCCTACTATACAGTTTTAACACCTCCTTATCTCCAGGTAAGAGTGATGTTGAGCAAGACCCGAAAGGCGACAGGAATCATTTATCCTGATAGAATGGTTCCTCTTGGAAAAGCATTCTGGGAGGCCTAAAAGTCCTCTTCAGATCCACATTTAAATGAGGTGCGAGTTCCAGGCAGGGATAGGGAGGAATCAGCCCGGTGCAGCTACCAGGAACTCAGAGAAACCAAAAGGAACTCATAATTCTTACCCAGGAAGTAGAGAATTATAGCCACCTCTGGGGGAAGTGACCCTTGGTGGAAAAACTGAGTAAGTGCACACAGGAAAAGACTAGTTACAGTGCCCAGTGCTGGAGAGGAGAAAGAGCACGGCCAAGGTAGCAGCAACCTGGGTGCCTGCTGAGGCCCTCAGCAGGAGAGCCAGCAGTGGGGAAGTGTGGAAATGTATAGGCTCTGCCAGCTCCAGGCAGGTGCTGGTAAGGGAATTTCTAAGTGCAAACCCTTGGCAAATCTTCTAGCAGTTGGAGGAAGTGAGCATCAGACCACTGGACAAAGGATAGGTCCTTCAGGGCTAAGAGCAGAGCCAGTGCCAAATGCCTCCTGATGAGTCTATCATAGTCTGAAAACCTGAACTTTTGTATGGTTCCCTCTTGAGCCTTGGTGAATTTCATTTTTCATTACCCTTAGAGGAAGCCATCTGCTAGAGAACCGAAGAAAGGCTGTTTCAGTGGACACGGGCTCCTTTCTCTCATCAGAAGGTTGCTGTGGCAAGAGGAATGACTACCAGGGATGTCTCTAACTATGGTTTTAGAGTAAAGGTCTCAAATTATGCAGGGTACAGCAATCACACAGTGTCCCTCATGCCTATGGGATACACACATGGCCTTCCTTGTCCTATGAGGAACAGGTCCTCCCTCATCTGGCCTGAGGTAGATGCTGGGGTCCAGGTCCTAGGATGCCCCAGTTCTTTGAGGGGTTCTAGGGATGGAGAGGAGGTCTTCTATTCTGAGTCTGGGGGAGGGGCCAGTTGGAGAGGTTCGGGTGACATGCTGGATAATGCAAGGGTGGAGACAGAAAGCCAGAGGCCCTTGGACCAGTGCTTCGAAGGTGACTGAGGGAGAGGTGGCCTGAGGCCCATGGCTCAGTGTGTGGAAATGGCTGGAGAAACCCAGTTGGTGCAGTTGGTGTACTGTATCCTCCTTGCTGATCCTTCTGAGAAGGGAAAGGGAGAGGCACCTAATATACTCCTTTCTAGCAGCACATCCCCTGCCCCTCATCCCACCATTCCTGCCCCCCTGACTCACTGAGGCAGAAGGCAGCCCAGCTCAATGTTGCAATCACAGCCAATTCTCCCTGCTGCCCCCTCAGGAAGATGGCCTGGTTCCCTTACCATAGCAAGCTGCAGAAGACAAGAATGGAGCTCCCGAGCTGCATCAGGCTGGGACCCACCTCTCAGAGTCTCCTGGAACACAACAGCTGCCTCCTCAAAGCGCTTTGGTCCCAGAGTGATTAGAAAAAGGAAAGTTTAGGTATTGGGGGAAGGGGGCATCAAGGAACTTAAAAGTGCTTTTCCCGAACTGGCCCCAGCTCCTAGTACACTGATATTGTGGTATATTACGGTTACCCAGAAAATGCCAATGTAGACCCAAACCCCACCACATCCCACAAAAATTCCTTCTCAATGTCAAACCCATTACCTGCAGTCCCATCAAGGCTTTGCCAAGGCGGAAGAGGCCCCGGGGCCAGCCGGGCTGCAGGGTAAGGGCTACCTGGGCATCAGCAAGGGCCCACACTGGCTGACCCAGCCGCTCATGGCAGAAAGAGCGATTTCCAAATAACCTGATGAATACAAAGTGACCAAATGTCCAGGTCTTCAACACCTTTCCTTGGCCTGCCCTCCAGCATGGTGGCCAAGCCCATACCTACCGGTGGTCCCGGGGATTGAGCTTTAAAGCCTGGGTGAAGAGGACCACGGCCTTGCGGTAGAAACCATTTTGGGCAAAGTCAGTACCCAACTCTGATGAGGAGAGAGGGTGGGAAGATTCATATGGGGCTACCCCAGGGAGGGTGGGGTGAACAAGGAGAGAGGAAGAATCTTACTTGCCAGCTCCTGACTCCGCTCTAAGGCAGCTGCCAGCAGTCCTGGTGATGCCTAGGGAAGGAGAGAAAAAAGAGGCAGGACTTGGGCCTCAGCCTCCCCAAATTCTCTTGTTCAAACAATTAATAATTAAAATTAGCATCAACCAACTCATGTGATTCTCATGACAGCTCTGCAAGATGCTATTAGCCCTATCTTCCTGCCCAGAAAACACACAGGGTCATGGTGTCAGTGATGGAGCTTGACCCAGGTCTCTTAATCCTGGGGTCAGAGAATTCCTTCTACTGGTCACTGTCCTCAACCCTTCGATCATGTGACTTCCCAAAGATCTCTGGCACCCCTTCCACTGGTTCCAGCTGAGGTTCTTCTGCCCACCTCACCTCTGCCTTAGGACTCTGCCTGCAGCTCTCTTTTGGAGAGCTTCCTTCCTTTTGGCCCGTCTTCTCCTGAGGGTCCAGGCTCTTGCCCTGGGGATCCTGGCTCAGTTCCTTCTCTCTGAGGGTACGAGGGGGCCAATCCCCAACCTTGCGCAAAGCCAGAGACACAAAAGTGCTAGAAAGGTCCAGTGGATCCTGTGAGAAAAAAAAGGAAAGAAAGGACGGGAGTGGGGATAAAGTATGTTCTAGAACAGGAGGATGTACGGGTGGGCAGAGACCAAGTAGAGGAAGAAAGGGGGCCCTCACCTCTTCCTCACCACACTGTCCCTGAGCTGGATTCCCGGGGCTGGATGGAGGGCTCCCATTTCTATCTGGGGTGGCCTCAACCTGGAGGGAAGATAGATAGGTACAGAGTTGGGATCACCTGGAGGGAGCCACATGCCTTCTTTTTTTTTATTTAATTTTTCCACTGATTTGAACGAGAGAAAGAAGGGAGAGACAGAGAAACATCAACTCATTGTTCCATTAGGTTGTGCACTAACTGACTGCATCCCCTATGTGCCCTGACTGGGAATCAAACCCATGACCTCAGCACACCCGGACAACATTTTATTCACTGAGCCACCCAGCCAAGGTCCACATGACTTCTGAGTTCCCACCTTCCTGGCATTTGGTGCTCTGGACACCTGCCTGTAACACTCACCTTGGGCTCCCCACTGTCTTGCTCCATGCGCTCCTGTCGCTTTCGGTCCTTTTGGCGCTGTAATAATAATAATAATCAGGAGGATGTGCGCGCGCGCGCGCACACACACAGGCACACAGTATTATCTGTTATGTATGTACTGAGCTAAGAGTTTTGCATACATTGTTTCATTTAATCCTTGAAACTCTAGGAGGTGGGTGTTGTTATCCTCATTTTACAAGTAAAAAAGCAGACAAGAGAGTCACCAGACAGACATCTCACAGGAAGCAGGAGGCTGAATCCAACCAAGGCAGTACAGACCCCAAGGTCTCTGGGAGACCCTCCAGTCCCTGTACCCCTTGGACCCCACTGGCAAGGGGATGCACTGTAGGCCACCTTGAGTGCTCTCCTGTTCTGAGGAAGCTTCCCTCTTTCTCTCCCCCAAATCACTCTGACTCCTGCTCCTTCTGCCCTCCCGCTACCTTCTTCTTGAGTCGCTTCTTCTCTGCTTTCTGTTTCATGCGCTCCTCTTCAGCCACCAGCTCCTCAGCCAGGCGGTTGGCTTCCTGGAGGAGGAAGGGCAGATGACAGGAAAAGAGAGAAAGCAAAAGAGAGGCAAGCAGTATGAAGGATCTTGAAAGGTCTATATTAAGGGAGAATATAGATATGGGAATAAGGGGTTGAAAGAACCCCAGGGAAGGTGAAGCCCCTTGCAGACAGTCTCACCTCCTCAGTCAGCAGAAGCTTCTGGGGCAGGGCTACCTGAAGCAGGCTGTCTGAGCCGCTTGCAAAGGATGCCACAGCAGAGGGTCTTTGAGGGCAAGGCTTAGACCCTTGGGGAGGGCACAAAAAGGACTTTTGGAGACCACAGTAGGTGCTTGGTCCTTCAGCCCCCTTGCTCCTGTCACTCTGTTTAGTCGTTTTCCCCTCATCACACAAATGTTCCAGGAGGTGATCTGTCAGGAAGGAGAAAGAGAAAGGGAAGAAGGGCATGAGAGAGGGGAGCATCTGAGGGCCAGCCCTCCCCAGGGCACCAGCCTTGATCCCTGGGCCCGGCCCTTCACTCCCCACCATGGTGCCACAGCTGCAGCCGCCCGCTGCTCCCATCCACATGGATCCGGTGCAGGCCCTGGGGATCACTCTCCACCAGCCGTCGAAGAAAATCCACTATGTCCTGGGAGGAGGAGGGGAGGGGAGGCTGGTGTCGGGGCAGAGCTCTGGGAGCAAGGGGTTTGGCTGGGTTGACCCCTCCAACGTGGCAACCACAAAGCAGACACCCAACATGGAGAACCTTACTGGCCAACCTCTCCCTGCGCAGCACTTCCAAACACACTGCTCTTGGTTTTCATGCTGTATCATATCCCTTCACTGCTGTCCTGCCTTTACAAGGGTTGAGTGTGGCTTTCAGCCCAGCCTTCTCTACCATCCTATATCTCCTCCCCTTGACTTGCCACTAGGTCACCTATACTGAGGCCCCTAAAATGGAGTCCTCTTATTTGCTCTTCCAGGTATGTCTCCTGTCATGTCCTTGAATATCAACAGCCTCCATCTAACCCACCTGGAGCTATCTCATGTTTAAATGAGCGCAGCAATTCCTGGCTGGTATCTCCCCTGCACTTCATGTTTCTCCCTAAAACCAAGCTCTCAACAATTACTCCCTAACTCAGAAACTTCCAGTAATTCCCCATTGCCAAGGCCACATGCTGGCATCTAGCTCCTCAGCCTGGGATTTAGAACTTTCCAAAAAGCTCCTGGCCAACCTTTCCAATCTTCCCTTGTAATCCTCCCTTGCCATCCTCCCTCTGACACCAGGCTCCTCCTGGCCTTGGAGTCTTCCCGCAGTGGTCCTTGAATCCCTTCTGGCTCTGAGCTTCTTTCTTACCACATCTTGTCTCACCTTCAAGGTCCAGTTCAAATTCTATCCCCCTCAAAGACTTGCCAGACCCTTTCATTTCCAATTATCTCCATCCTCTCTCAACCAAGCTGTGCTCACATAGACTGTGTTACACAATATAGAGCCTTTCTATTTGTTGCTTTTTATTGGGTTCTTGACTGGTGAGGCACTAAGAAACTGGAAAGAGCACTGTGTGGGAGTAGAGCTGCTTGCATCCTAGCTCTGGCTCAGCCACTACTGGGCTATTTGATTCTGGACAAGTTATTGAATCTCTCTGGACCTCAACTTCCTCACTCACAAAGTAAGGCAAGATTCTTCAAAGCCAGGCCTGTATATTCTGTGGTTCTGATGACAATTGTTTTCCCAGTTAGTGTAAGCTAAGAAGGACAGGAATCACCATGTCCCTAAGTGGCTAATCAGGTCTAAACAGAGTGGTCCCTGAGTGGGTAGTGGCCCACTGACTGAGAAACTTAGAAGCCACATGAAACTCCAGAGTGCTAAAATAATGCACATGCAGGACTTCAGATGACTGAGGTATAGTCAGCCTCTAAACAATTTTAGATCCAGGGTTCCTCTCAGGAGACAGTCTTGACTCAACAGCCTCTTCATTTATATTGCTGGGCACTTTCATCAAGTCTTAGGCTTAAATTCAATATCCTGGTGGGTTTTTTTCAACTTCTAAAACTGGAAATTAGGTATAAATAATGCAGGCTCTGGACCCATTTTAGGCAGCCTCCCCAAGATATGCCTACCATTCAAATATATCTTTCCCTATATCCTTAAAATCCCTTTTCTTTTTCTTTGACTTCCACCTCTGCCCCAAACACATTCTATGCTACCGTCTTAATTCACTACATGGCTACATATGATTTGGCCCCCAGTACTTTTTTTTTTTTAATTTTATTTATTCATTTTAGAGAAAGGGGGAGGGAGAGAGAGAGAGAGAGAAAGAGAGAGAGAGAAAGTGGGGAGGAGCAGGAAGCATCAACTCCCATATGTGCCTTGACCACGCAAGCCCGGGGCTTTGAACCTGCAACCTCAGCATTCCAGGTCAACACTTTATCCACTGCGCCACCACAGGTCAGGCGGCCCCCAGTACTTTTGTAAATCATCTTGTCACCCTCCTCCAGCTATAGTGATCTCCTTTCATGTCCCTACAACACATCAAGTGCACTGAGAAGCTTCACTTCTAACATCTCAGGGCTCTTGTACTTATTTCTTATGCTTGGAATGCTCCTTCCCTAGTGAATGGCTCAATCTTTTGTTTGGCCTCTTCAGACCTCCGCTTAAACCTTCATAGAGAGACCTTCTCTGACCATTCCTTTTAAAACATGAAATCTTTCAACTCCACTCAATCTCCCTTCTTGCTTAATTTTTCTTTGTACTACTTTTATTTGACATACTATACAATTTTTTTTATTGATTGGCTTCTCCCCCTAGATACTTCTAATCTATTTTTAAGAGAAGGATTTTTGTCTGTTTGATTTACTATCACCCCAACCTAAAACATTGCCTGTTTTAGGTGCATCATTGGTGCTTAATGAGTGTGTGCTGAATGAGCAAAGGCAGAGAGATTGATAAAGAGATGATTCTACTAGAGATGTAACTAGGAGCTATATCAGAAGAACTCTGTTTGACACTGTGAGTTTGAACTCTGTCCTGTCTGTGATGGGACTGGGCCTGATATGGGAAGTGAAACATTTAAATAAAATACTACTGGGGAAGTTTAGGGATAGAGTGTTTAGTTAGAAGGCAAGAGAGAATGAGTTCTTGAACTAAGGCAGTGGCAGCAGAAGTAGAAATGGAAATGATGGGTTTGATTTAAGAGACATTTCAGAAGTAGATTTTAGTGTGAGATAAAAGAAAGGGAGTACTATATAGAATTATTTTCAGGTTTCTGGATTAAGCAATTAGATGGAAGTTTGTGTTATCAAGCAAAACTAAGATTAGAGGAAAAGCAACCAGTTTGCAAAGATGATGAATGGACTTCCGTACTTGTGAGTTTGATGTTTTTAGAGATAACTAGGAAGCAGTTGGAAGTATAGCTTTTCAGTGTTTCCAAATCTTATCCTGTCCCTCCCTCAATAACCCTATCACCTACCTGAGAACATCCAAACCCTGTGTTGGGCAAGGCCTTTCAAGCCTTTTGTTGCCTTCTTTCCCACCTTATCTCCTACTGTTCCAACCAAACCCTCCACTCAGGTTTCATTTCCATGTTCTTTTAACTTTACTTGCCTCAGTGTCCTTGCTCACACAGCTTCCTCTTGTCATAGTACCTTTCTCCAAGGAACTATTGCTACCCACTCCCAACTCCTCGACCCAGAGACCCTAGCCTGCCCCACCCTGCCCACTTTTCAAGCATTTATCCCCGCAGCGTTCACTGAGATCTCCACCGCTTCGAGCGCTCTCCTTTCCGCGCGCTCGGAGGCACGGGGCCGCGCCTCTCCAGAGTTCCTGGAGCCCAGCGCGGCTCCCGGCAGTGGCGGGGCTCAGTACAGCAGGTTGAAAGAGGCGTGACAAACAGAAACAGGGCGAGGGGGATCTAGGAGTCCCTTTTACCTCTTGGCCGTAGTCCTCAGGACCGAATTCCTTACAGAGTTTGGGGACAGCAGCAACCCTCAGCGGGAAGCCAGGCCGTAAAGGACAGTCTACGGGAAAGGACAGCAACAGAGCATCAGGGGGATGGAGTGGCCGGAGCCCTCAATCACCGCATTAAGCTCAAAATCCTACTGAAAACAGACCCATGTGGGGCTGCCCCTGCCCTCCTGGATACCTCCATTTCTGTCACACCTGCTCACCTAGCTTAATTCGCCCGACCGTCTCCGGAATCAGCGCCATCTCCAGTCCACAGTGATCCGAAAGTGAAAGACAGTCGCATATTTGGTAGGTTGAAGGGAGGGGTAGTGCAAAGTAGGTAGCCATCTTTGTTAGGGGCAGAAGTCTCCGACTACGGAGCGTGAGAGAGTTCAGGACGGTCCCGGTGACTCCCGCAGAAGAAATGACGACTCTTAGGATGGGGCGGAGTCCCGGCTACAGCGGGCGTTGAGTGGTGACTGCCAGCGGGAATCGTTAGGCTGGTTCCGGACAGGCAGCTCCCATGGCTGAGGCGTCCGGCTCAGGTGACCTGCCTCAGCTCGCTCCCAAGCCACAGTTGTGGGCTCTGGCCAGGGCCGGAGGGGAGAAGCAGTGGGAGGGGAGGCGGGCGGGCGCTCTCCGCGGGAACGTTGGTGGCTGGCTTGGGCTGCCGGTTGCCGGGAGCATCCCCTGCTGGGACCCACGGCCCGGCGGAGCTCCGGGAGGGCAGCCGTGGTTGACAGCGCCGGCGGAAACGGGAGAACATCATGAAGCTAGCGCTGCAGACCCGGGGCAGGAACCGGCCTCAGCGCGGCCGATCCCTCCCGCTCTGCAGCGTCTCCGGGCGGTGTTGCTGCGGCTGCACCGCGAGCGGGAGCATCTCCTCCAAGCGCGGGACTGCGCCCGCCGCCTACAAGCGGCTGTGCGCCTCTTGAGGATGTTGAGTCCTGGCTCGCCGGCCCCCGGCCCCTTGTGCCAGTTCTGCCGCGACCTGCTGCAGTTTTCCCCAAAGGCAGCCCTGCGAGCCGGCCTTAGGGAAACTCCCGAGCGGTTACTCCTGGCGCGCCCCACCGGACTAGCTGCCCAGCGCCTGGATGCTGTGCTCGAGATGCAGCTTCGCGCTCTGGGTCGAGCTCCCGCCAGCCCCCGCCTGTCGTCCCAACTGGCCGACCTGCTGCAGGCGCTTCCCACCTACCATCAGCTGCAGGGAAAAGCGTTAAGCCACATCCCAGGGGCAGCGCGCCCTTTTCCCCCGGCCCGTGTGCTTTGCCTCCTGTCGGGAGAAAGGGGTTGCCAGGTGGCATATCAGCTGAATGAGGCGCTCAGGGAATCGGGCTTGCGGGACCAGCTCCGCAGGCGATGCTGTGAGGAGCAGGAGCTGCTGCCAGGGCTCCTGGGCCTGATGGGGGACCTGGCAGGTTCAGCCAGTAATGGACTGGTGTTTGGAGGGGCTGGAGCCCTGTGGAGCCAGTACTGGAGCCTGCTATGGGCGGCCTGTGCTCAGACTCTTAATCTAAGTCTAGGACCTTGGAGAGACCCCAGGGCAGCAGCACAGCAGCTGACTCAGGCACTGGATCAGGGTAAGTGATAGCCTTGGGTGGGCCTTCTAGAATGCTGGAATCCTTTCCTTCTCCCTAGTCACCTCATTCACCTGCCAGCCTGACTACAAAAGTAGACACTTTAGTATGGACACCCGTGACCCCAACCTCTACCCCAGGGTTCAGGCTATAACTTCTGAGCTTTCAAGGCTGTCTTGCACCCGACAGGTGGTGGTGCAGTGGATAGAGCATCTGACCTGGGACACTGAGGATCGAGGTCCCTGGCTTGAGCACTGACACACCAGCTTGAGCTCTGGGTCCCTGGCTTTTGTGTGGGGTCATCGACATGATCCCATGGTCGTTGGCTTGAAGCCCAAGGTCACTTGCACGAAGCCCAAGGTCACTGGCTTGAGCAAGGGGTCACTGGCTCTACTAGGGTTCCACTCCTCCCTTTCCTTCAAGGCTCACATAAGAAGCAATCAATGAACAGCTCAAGTGATGCAACTACAAATTAATGCTTTTACTCTCTCTCCCTTTCTCTCTCTGTCAAAAAAGAAAAAAAGGCTAAATCTTGCTTTCCACCCCAGCCTTGAGTCTTGGGGGATGCCTCCTCTTCTCTTCCTCCATCATTGAGTAGACAGTCGTTGTAGAAAATTGAGGCCTTGTTTGCAGGCTCCAGAGTCATTTCTCCCACTAGAATCCCTGCCACAGGAGTGTGAGAAGGAGCTGGCTTCTTTGTGTCACAGCCTATATCATCAGTCTCTTATCTGGAACTGGGACTCAGGTGAGGAGGAAGGGGCACTGGGAGTGACACAAACCCCAGCTGGCCCTTCCCTATCAAACCATACCCCCTCATCCTTAGTCTTCTGCCAAGCCTTGGGATCTGCTGGTGATCAGAACAGTCTTTCCTCATCCTCTCATGCCACTGAACTTCTGCAACAGCTTTTCCCTCCTCTCTTGGATGCCCTTCGAGAGCCCAAGTCAGGGCTGCTCCTCTGTCAGCCTCCAGGTGAGACAAATGGCAACAGGAGAACAGTGGAGGATATCTCCTTTATCCTTTCACTCTGTTCTGAAGCCTGGCTACTCCCAAAGGTACTCCATGACCCCTCAGATACTTGTCCCTCCCCTCCTCAGGTCCTGCACCACTTGCCCTGGGGCTCTGCACCTTGCAGACAACTTTGCTCTGGTTTTGGGGCAGAGCTCAACAGCATCTGGCAGCATGGGCCCCAGGTTCCTTCCTGCTTCTGATCCAGAAGGACCTGCCTGTAAGTAGGTAGGGATGGGGAGGGGAGCAGCCCAGGCTGTGCTCAAACCTCATTCCCTATTTCTGCCAAAGCCTCTAGTACAGGCTGCAGAAGCTCTGTCTAGACTGGCCTCAGAGGAAAGCCTGGCCCTGGAGGTGGAGCAGCAGCTGGGCCTGGAAATCCGGAAGTTGACAGTACAGATCCAGGTGAGGAGAGCAGGGACACTGATAGTGGTCAGCTTTAGAGTTGGGGGTATAGGGTACAGAACATCTCAGGAATCTTCTTGGAGTCTGTTAAAATTATCTTTCTTGCTTTTTATTTTTTGTTCTATTTAAATTTGTGTTATGGAAATGTATACAAAAATAGAAAATAGAATGAACCCCCATATTCCTACTACAAAGGCTTTACCAGTGATCATTTCATGGTCAATTTTATTTCATCTATATATTCTACCCATCCCCCCTGCCCGTGTCAGGCTCTTATTTTGTCTTGTTAGCAGCCACTGATGATCATTGCCTGGATCCATGATTTCATTAGGGGGTGCAAAGTGATTTTATTCCAATTCCTTTTTCATTTATTATTTGGATTACTCCTATAAAGTGAAACTTGCCCTCATTAATTATTTAGTTACTCTGAGGTCTACTTTGTAGAGAAAAAGCAATATAAGCGATTGAGTCATTTTATTTACTAATTTTAATATAATGTCTCCTCTTTTTAAACATGTAATGTGTATGTTTATTAAAGTAATATATGTCCATAGTTTAAAATGAAATAGAATATAACTTTAGAAAGCTTCTAATGAAAACAATAGCACTTCAATTTTCCCCCACTCCCACCTCTGATTCCTGTTCCACAGGGGTAACTTTCATCTACTCTTCTTTTTATTTTTTTTAACATTCATTGAACAAATAGTTTATTTTTTTATGGAGTTGGGACCACCTCCAACATTTATGGGAAATTCATAATTTTTATCACAGAGAGCCCAGGTGACTTCCATTAAAGTTTTAATACCCACTGATAAATTTGTATCTGAGAAATCAGCAAAATATATTAAAGTCTGACTATATTGGGTTAAATTGTAGAAATATTTCAATGAAGCTTGAAAACCAATCACTAAAAGGTCAATTGGGGCTGCTCAGCACATAACATTTCCCATATTTGCATTGCTTTGGTTTTGTCACTTTGAATGTTGGCAAGGGAACCTGTTCTTTGTGGTTAAACAGGTTCTTTTTTCAGTTCTTTATTTCTCAATTTAATAATCTAATCTACTTTTTTGCCTAACCAGGCGGTGGCACAGTGGATAGAGCACTGGACTGGGATGCAGAAGACCAGATTTAAAACTCTAAGGTCACTGGCATGAGTGTGGGCTCACCAGCTTCAGCAAGGAGTCACTTGCTGTAACCACCCCCCCCACCAACCATCAAGGCACATATGATAAAGCAATCAATGAACAACTAAGGTGCTGCAATGGAGAATTGATGCTTCTCATCTCTCTCCCTTCCTGTCTGTCTGTCCCTCTCTTTCTTTCTTCGTCTGTCACACACACAAAATAATAATAATAATAATCCACTTTTGCTGACAGCTTTTTAGTTACTATAGAATGATTGTATTGTTAAAAAACAAAACAAAACACACAGCTGCCTGACCAGGCGGTGGCACAGCAGATAGAGCAGTGGTTCTTAACCTTTTTTGAGGTACTGAACCCACCAGTTTCATATGCACATTCACCGAACCCTTCTTTAGTGATAAATAAAATATGTTTTTTTTCCAAATTCAAGACATAGGTATGTGTTTTATTATTGGTGCACAAAATGAGCCATGCATGAACATCACCTTGCTCAAAGGACAAAACCAACAAAGTGCCTGACCTGTGGTGGCACAGTGGATAAAGCGTCGACCTGGGAACACTGAGGTCGCCAGTTCGAAACCCTGCACTGGTCTGGTCAAGGCACATATGGGAGTTGATGCTTCAAGCTCCTCCTCTCTCTCTCTCTCTCTCACACTCTGTGTCTCCTCTCTAAAATGAATAAAATAAAAATTAAAAAAAAATTATTTAAAAAAAAAAACCCAACAAAGTGCATGAACTCACAACAAATTACGGTATTACTTTATTCTGGCCTCAGCAGCAGAGGCTTCTCCGAACCCCTGACACCGACTCATTGAACCCCTAGGGTTTGATAGAACCCAGGTTAAGAACCACTGGGATAGAGCATCGGACTGGGATGCGGAAGACCCAGGTTCAAGACCCCAAGGTCGCCAGCTTGAGCGCGGGTCCATCTGGCTTGAGCAAAAGCTCACCAGCTTGGACCCAAGGTTGCTGGCTCCAGCAGAGGGTTGCTCGGTCTGCTGAAGGACCGCAGTCAAGGCACATGTGAGAAAGCAATCAATGAACAACTATGGTGTTGGAATGGCAATGAGAAACTAATGATTGATGCTTCTTACCTCTCTCTGTTCCTGTCTGTCTGTCCATGTCTGTCACTCTCTCTGACTCTCTCTGTCCTTGTAAAACAAAACAAAACAAAAAACAGCTGTAGGATTTTATGTTGGTATGCAGAAGGATCAAAGGGTGTTAAAAAAAAAAACACTCATGTTTTCACCCAGATACATCTACCTAAGTACTTACAGAGGGCCCAGGGAAACAGAAGCAGAATTATTTCCCCTGTTCTACTTTTCAAAGTTTCTTATGTGGAATCAGATACTTTTAATATGTTTCAAAAGAGTATTAGTTAATCTCCAAATATAAACAAACCACAATTCTGCTCCCCATTTAAGAAAATAATTTCCTACCTTTGAAATCAAATGCTGCAGCTTTCTTTTCTGCCTCAATGTTTGGCTTGATTTAGATTTCAGAAACTAATACTTGATTCTTTCTTATTTTTATTATATATATATATATATATATATATATATATATATACACACACACACACACATATATATATATATATATATATATATATATTTTTTTTTTTTTACAGGGAGAGAGAGAGAGTCAGAGAGAGGGATAGATAGGGACAGACAGACAGGAACGGAGAGAGGTGAGAAGCATCAATCATTAGTTTTTCGTTGCTGTCGCAACACCTTAGTTGTTCATTGATTGCTTTCTCACATGTGCCTTGACCGCAGGCCTTCAGCAGACCGAGCCACCCCTTGCTGGAGCCATTGACCTTGGGTCCAAGCTGACAAGCTTTTGCTCAAGCCAGATGGGCCCGGGCTCAAGCTGGAGAGCTCGGGGTCTCGAACCTGGGTCTTCCGCATCCCAGTCCGACGCTCTATCCACTGCGCCACTGCCTGGTCAGGCACGGCCATACCACCCTGAACGCACCCGATCTCGTCTTATTATTTTTAACAGGGACAGACAGAGAGAGAGTCAGAGAGGGATAGACAGGGACAGACAGACAGGAACGGAAAGAGGTGAGAAGCATCAATCATTAGTTTTTCGTTGCCGTTGCGACACCTTAGTTGTTCATTGATTGCTTTCTCACATGTGCCTTGACCACGGGCCTTCAGCAGACCGAGCCACCCCTTGCTGGAGCCAGCGACCTTGGGTCCAAGCTGGCGAGCTTTTGCTCAAGACAGATGGGCCCGCGCTCAAGCTGGTGAGCTCAGGATCTTGAACCTGGGTCTTCCTCATCCTAGTCTGACGCTCTATCCACTGCGCCACCGCAGGCTCTTTCTTATTTTTAAACGAATTGTTTTAATACTTTTTAAAACTGATTTTAGAGACAGAAGGAGAGAGAAAGAGAAAAATGTCAATTTTGTTGTTCCACTTATTTATGCATTCATTGGTTGACTCTTGTATGTGCCCTGACTGGGAACTGAACCCATAACGTTGGTGTATCCAGACAATGCTCTAACCAACTGAGCTACCGAGCCAGGGCATCTTCTATGTAATTTATTGTTTCAGATGTGTAGGTGTGTGTGTGTGTGTGTGTGTGTGTGTGTGTGTGTGTGTGTGTGTTTCAAATCTTATATTTAGGTCTCTGATCCATTTTGAATTAAATTTTACATGGGGGCAAGCTGTAATTCTATTCTTTAGCATTTGGCTTTCCAATTTTCCCAGCACTGTTATTGAAAAGGCTTTCTTTTCTCCATTGTATTTTTGGTTCCTTTGCCAAAAAATTATTTGCCCACGTACATGTGGTTTTATTTCTGGGCTCTCAATTCTGTTCTATTGGTCTGTGTACTTGTGTTTCTGCCATACCATGCTGTTTTGAATATTGTAGCTCTATAGTATAATTTGAAGTCAAGTAGTATGACACCTTCAGATTTGTTCTTTTTCTCAGGATTGTTTTGGCTTTTCAGGGTCTTCTGCGGTTCCGTATAAATCTGATGATTTTTTTGTTCTGATCCTTTAAAGAAAAATGACATTGGGATTTTGATGGGGATTGTATTAAATCTGTATATTGCTGTGGGTAATATGGCCATTTTAACTATGCTCATTCTTCCAGTCTATGAACATGGAATAACTTTCATCTACTCTTGTCTCTTCTAACTTTTCTTATTTTCTTCTAAACTTATGGATAAAACTGTTATACTTCTATTTTCATATTCCCCATTTTGCATATTATCTATTCCTACTATGGAAATGTCTTTTGTTTCTTCTTCCTGCCCAAACTTCTCCTCTGTGCCCTGAATAAGGGCATAGCAATAGAGTTCAGTCCTTGTTCCTCAGCTCCTTTCTGTCTACATTCCTGTTACCCACAGTGCCTTGATGCTGTGGACCCACACACCCCCATCCCCAGTTTAGCCCTAATCCACCATCTGCATCTGCCTCTTGGGCATTTTCACCTAAACTCTCTGTTGCCTTCTTCAATTCAACATGCCCCAAAGTCAGCTCCTCATGAGTAAAGTGTAAAGTGATGGTTGTGGGAATTCTGAGGAGGGAAGACTGTCTTGGGAATGTGGTGACAGAAGCTCCTTACAAGGCCTATGGCTTAAGCTGGTGGCTTGGCAGCCTCAGAAGAGTGACAGGAGGTGGGAAGTTCATAGTTCTTTGTGGGAGTATTGGAGAGATGGCCTGACAAAAGTAGAAGCTCCCTTTGTATGTTGTATGTGTGTGTGCACACCTGCATGTACACACACATACACACACACACACACACACACACAATCTGGGGTGGGGATGGGAGATTGTGGAGGAGTAAGAAGGTGGAGGGCACTGAACACTAGTTCACAGATTTCAGGCTTTATCTCATGAGTAATGGGAAGCCATTGTAAGAACAGGAGGAGACAGTGAAGGTGGTGATGGAGTTTGATCAAGCTATAGTGGTCAGGGTGGGAGGGAGGTGAGGACACATACATCAAAAGGGTTCAGGCTCTTGGCAGTTGTGGTGAGAACAGAACAAAAGGAACAGGGACAGTGTGCTCAGTGTGTGAACCGAACACTATGCAAAGCACACTGATGCTATGCTTCTCTGCCTGGTGATTGCATTAGTAGGTGTCTGCTCTGGGCATTCCGCCACATACTGCGCTGGGATGAGAAAGAATTTAGTGTTGTGAGTTTTCTCCCCAACTGCATTGTAATGTCCCAGAGAGAAAGACTATTTTATCATGTGACCTTGTTATTCCTGAGTGTTGAGTGCAGAGGTTCCTCACCAATATCATATGACAGGGGCAATTTCCTTGACATAAATAAGGAAGGAGGGGTTCTGATTTTCGAGAGAAGAGAGAAGCATTTAGATTTAGAGAGGCTATTGTCAGGATATGTACCAGGAACCACATGTGCTCCACCCTCACCCCCATGTCTGACCTCCCAGGTTCCTTCCTCTCTTCAGGCTTGCTGGCATTTAGTCGCCTTTTCTTTACAGAACCTGCCACTACATGCCCCATTTCTTGGGGTTCTCCTCCAACATGGGCTGTAGAGACCCCCTCTTTATGCCATCTTCTCCCCTTCCAAAAACAAAAACTATTAAACCAAAACCAGCACATAGGCCTTTCCTTGCTGTATAAGTTACACTGCTCTGAAGAAATGCAAGTGGGCTGTCAAAATACTCAGTGTAAGGACATCCCAAAGGTTCCTGAATCTCAGAAAGTTATAGTCATTGCGCCTGATCTACACACAGTTCCTGCCTTCCTTTCATAGATGATAGCCAGAAGATTATACAATTCCCCTTTCTTCAGCCTCTCCTTAGCATTTGCTTTTGAACACTGGTTGTGATGAGGGTATCTCTTTCTTTTTTTTCTATTAATGGTCCTATAGAAGGAAATTACCCGGAGGATTTCCATCCACTGAACCAAGCTGGGCAAAGTAGGATAACCCTAGGGCAAGTGTCTATAATCTTTTCTGGGTCCAGACCTTTGAAAACCCAATAAAAGTAATGGCATTTCTCCTCAGAAAATGCCTGAGACCATGCAATTATGCATACAATTCTGTTCTTGGATTTCGTGGATGCCAGGTTAAACACCTTAGATTTAGAAGAGCATCAGAACTTGACAATGCCCTAATAGATAAGCCCCTTTTACTCTCTACCTATCCCCACAGCTCTTGCCTGAAGAGTCACTAAGTTACTTTTTTCGAGAATGTCATAAACAAGCTACACAAGGCTTCGAACTTCACATGCCACGGGGTCGGTACTGGCGGCATCATCTCTGTCTTGGTAATTCCTCATTCCAGCATCCCCAGGGTTCCCAGGGGGTATCCCCGCTAAATCCTGACTTCACTCCTCTCCGTCCTTGTCCTAACTTTGCTTCTCCCAACACACACACGGGAAATCCTACTCACTTCCTTTTCCCCCTATCTTTCCATTATATGCTCAATAGATCTTGGTAGTCTTATATTCTGTCCTTTCTCTCTCTCACTCCAGAGCTTCCCAGAATTCCTAGTGAGTATGCTGGGTTGGTGATCCGCACTGTATTGGAGCCTGTGTTGCAAGGATTGCAGGGTTTGCCACCACGAGCCCAGGCCCCTGCCCTTGGCCAGGCGTTGACAGCCATCCTAGGTGCCTGGCTTGACCACATCCTCACCCATAGGATCCGATTCAGGTGGGGAGTAAAGGAGTAGTGCATGGAGGTAGTGACAGGGGTATGAATGGAACCAGAAAAGGGAAGGGGATAGGTGGGACAAAGCAGTTTAGGGAGACCTATGTCAGGTGGACACATTGTATGTACCTCGGCCTTCAGCTTGCAGGGGGCACTGCAGCTCAGACAAGATTTTGGAGTAGTCCGGGAGATGCTGGAAGAAGAACAGTGGGGCCTGTCCCCTGAACTTCGCCAGACTATGCTCATGCTCAGCATATTCCAGCAGTTGGATGGAGCCCTGCTGTGTCTATTGCAACAGCCCCTGCCCAAGAGTCAAGTCCACAGAAGTCCTTCCTGTTGCTGTGAGTTATTCCCCCTTCTCAACTCCAGGCTGTTTTGGCCCTCACTCATTACCTTAAGTGCCCCATCCCCATGCTCATCACTGACCTCCTTTCAGCGACCCTATCCCCACAGCCACCTGCCTTCTACTCCTGCCCTACCAGGTACATGTAATGCGGTCCAGACCTTGGAATTGCCCAGCAGCAGCCTCAACAGCCTGGAGAGCTTGGAGCCCTCTCTTCGACCTGGAGCACCCCCACCCCAGTCAGCTCAGCTGCTAAGCACGCTGTGGGGTGAGGGACCTAGCCCCCAGGCTTACCTGGTGGGAAATCAGCAGGCCTGGCTTGCACTGAGGCAGCACCAGCACCACTCTGGTTGGCACTGGTCTTTTCTTTCTTGCCTGGGGACCAGTCCTGAATCCTAAGAAGCCTGATCGACAGCCAGAAAGCCAGTGCTCTACATTTCTGGCTGAGAAAGCTCAAACATTTGGAACTGCATGTTAAAGAAGTCTACCATTATAAGCTCAAAAGAAAGCATACCCGAGAACCACAAACTACACAGAGCCTGGACTTACAGCTAAGAATCACTCCAGTACCTGGAATCCAGAGTAAACGGTAAAACCACAGCTTGGAACCTGGAGGTCAGCATCTCTGGAAACTCAGACCTAATTCCACATCAGTGAAAACATCTCAGGGCTAGACGCTGGGAGGGCTATAGGATTAGGTCCCAGAGGAAAGGTAAAGAGAAAAAGCAATAGAAATCAAGAGTCTAGATGCCACTTCCTCTTATGTCCCCAGAGCCGGGCTAAACACAAAGTTAATACATCAGGAACCACAGAGGTGAAACAGTCATTTCTTCAACTGGACCTGTTCCAAAGGCTATATTACTTTGTACTCTCCTTCCCATTACCACTTTAAGCTATTGAACATATTGGGCTGCAGACCCTTCACGTTTAACCTTTGGTTAGAATTCAACATATTTAATCTTCAATGACATGAGTGGGGTTCACTTCCTGGTAGATGCATAATCCCTGTCATGGTGATAGTGCCCTCGTTGCAAGGGACCATCATTTAAGATGGTGTTAACGTAGATGGGGCATAGCAGGGACCTAAGTGGAAAGGTAGCGGAAGATGGAAGTATTATCGGAGCCAGATGCAAGGGCTTTTACACTGTATTTATTGTCTATACTGTGGTACAACAAGGCTATGAATGATAGGTAGTACACTGCTCACAAAAAATAGGGGATCAGGGAAGGAGCAGATACTGCAGTAGTTGCAGCCTTTTGTACAGTGCATTTTCACCAATGAAATAAAAGTCGGTTTTGCATCTCATTTGCATAATCAAAGAACTTTCTTTGACTTGTTATTTGCTTTTCTGATATTCTTAATAAATAAAAAAAATCAAATGCTTTATTTATCGCTTCATATTCATTTTGAAATATCCCCTAATTTTTGTGAGCAGTATATTTGCTCACCGCTTATTTTAGGGTCATCTATACCCTGTGCGGAAACCGTCTATTCCTTCCGGCCTGCCTCTTCCACTGGTACAGTGGAGTCCACTCGTGGCTGGGAGTCTGCCACACGCCGAAGCCGGGGCGGGGCCTGCGGAGCGCGGCCACGCACAACTTTCACTGACGACACTGCTGTCCAAGGCTAGTGCTTCCGGTGCGAGGGTTACCATGGCGGCGGCATTGGCTCGCCTGGGGCTTAGATCAGTCAAGCAGGTTCAGGTTCAATTCTGCCCCTTCGAGAAGAACGTCGAGTCCACGAGGTAGGAGGGGGAGGGAGTGAAAACACAAAGGGACACGCTCTCCTCCTGCCGGGTCCCACCACGCTGGACTCGGCGCTCAAGGCGCTTTCCCCCATACAGGGCCTTCCTCCAAGCGGTGAGCAGCGATAAGGTACGCTCCACCAACTTAAACTGCTCAGTGATTGCGGACGTGAGGCATGACGGCTCCCAGCCCCGCGTGGACGTGCTTTTCGGTGGGCTTGCTTGGGGAATCTGGGAAAGGGGAGGCAGGCAGAACGCGCCCCCTCGGCCCGGTCGCCCTTCCGGTACCTGACTCCTTTGTTTCTTCCCCAGGAGACGGGCATCGTCTGATTATGCGAGGCGCCCACCTTACCGCCCAAGAAATGCTCTCTGCCTTCGCCTCCCACCTCCAGGCGAGGAGCGCGGCGGGGAGCGGGGACAAGCCTGGCGCTGGTGCAGGCCGCTGACGGTGTGTAAGAGACCTAGAAGCTGATTTTAGCCTGGGGCTTACTAGGACACTTATCCAAGAAAAGCTTGATCTAATCACTCAAATTACCATCTGGAGAGCCACAGAGAGCGCCCCGTCCCCGCCAAATAAGAGCCCTGTGACTACAAATCTAACCAATGTTTCTGGGACGAGACACGATCCGGGAAGGATATGGACAAATTTGAATTTATTTTAACTTTATAACCATCGCTCACTGCTTAACCGTTTTGAATGTGGCTCCCTCCACCACTCACTCAAGGTCCCTCTTACTCTTACTCTTACTAGTAAAATCCAGTGCTGTGCCTGACTAGGCGGTGGCGCAGTGGATAGAGCGTCGGACTGGGATGCGGAAGACCCAGGTTCGAGACCCTGAGGTCGCCAGCTTGAGCGCGGGCCCATCTGGCTTGAGCAAAAGCTCGTCAGCTTGGACCCAAGGTTGGGGGCCCCAGCAAGGGATTGCTTGGTCTGCTGAAGGTCCGCGATCAAGGCACATGTGAGAAAGCAGTCAATGAACAGCTAAGGTGTGGCGACCGCAACAAAAAACTAATGATTGATGCTTCTCACCTCTCTCTGTCCCTGTCTATCCCTCTCTCTGTCCCTGTAAAAAATAATAATAATAAATCCAGCCTGACCTGTGGTGGCGCAGTGGATAAAGCGTCAACCTGGGAACTCTGAGGTCGCCAGTTCAAAACCCTGCACTGGTTCGGTCAAGGCACATATGGGAGTTGATGCTTCCAGCTCCTCCCCCCTTTCTCTATTTCTCTCTCTCTCTCTCTCACTCTGTGTCTCCTCTCTAAAATGAATAAAATAAAATTAAAAAAAAAATATCATGGGTTTTTAAAAAAAAAGGCAAGGAGTCACTTAAAAAAAAAAAATCCAGTGCTGTGCCTCAGTCCGCATATTTCCATCTCAGTAGCATTTGTTATTTTTAAGTCACAGCCTGTGGAACTTCTCTTCCTTTTTCTTTGCCTAACCATATAGGTGGACTTCCTTTTCTTCTCTATTTATTTTTGGGGCATCTTATCTTCTGCCATAACTTGAACTACCCTCTCGGGTTAGACCCTGCATTTCTGTTTGGGTTTAATCTCAACTTCTGTGCTATAGTCAGGTTACCTACCTGACTATATGATTTTCTTCAAATCCCAACACTCTTTGTCCAAAATGGAATTGATGATCTTATATACACATATACTTGCTTCTCCCCCTGACTTCCCCATTCCTTTTTATTTTATTGACAGCAGCTTATTTTTTATTTCCCCCTAACTTGTTATATCTAAATCAACTATATACTACATATAATATATAAACATAAAGGAAAAATGCATTTCTGTAAACATATTGAAAGTATTAGTTAATGAACCCATACATAGCCATTTAGATATAACAATTGTTAACATTTTACTATATATATATATATATATATATATATATATATATATATATATTAGTGGTTCTTAACCTTTTTTGAGGTACTGAACCCACCAGTTTCATATGTGCATTCACCGAACCCTTCTTTAGTGATAAATAAAATATGATTTTTTTTTCCAAATTCAAGACATAGGTATATGTTTTTTTACTGGTGCACAAAATGAGCCGTGCATGAACATCACCTTGCTCAAAGAACAAAACCAACAAAGTCATGAACTCACAACAAATTACGGTATTACTTTATTCTGGCCTCCGCGGCAGAGGCTTCTCCGAACCCCTGAGACCGACTCATCGAACCCCTAGGGTTCCATAGAACCCAGATTAAAAACCACTGATTATATATATATATATATATATATATATATATATATATATATATAAATTTTTTTTTTAAGAGGGACAGAGTCAGAGAGAGGGATAGACAGACAGGAATGGAGAGAGGTGAGAAGCATCAATTATTAGTTTTTCATTGCCGATTGCCGTCACAACACCTTAGTTGTTCATTGATTGCTTTCTCACATGTTCCTTGACTGCGGGCCTTCAGCAGACAGAGCAAACCCTTGCTGGAGCCAGCGACCTTGGGTCCAAGCTGGTGAGCTTTTGCTCAAGCCAGATGGGCCTGCACTCAAGCTGGCGACCTCGGGGTCTCAAACTCTTCTGCATCCCAGTCCGACGCTCTATCCACCGTGCCACCGCCTGGTCAGGCTACTTTATATTTTTTAACTTTTTTTGTGTGTGACAGGGACAGAGAGAGGGACAGACAGGAAGGGAGAGAGACAAGCACCAATCCCTCACTGCAGTACCCTAGCTATTCATTGATTGCCTTCTCATATGTGCCTGACTGGGGGCTACAGCAGACTGAGTGACCCCTTGTTCAAGCCAGCGACCCTGGGCTCAAGCTCATGAACCCTGCTCAAACCATATGAGCCCGCACTCAAATTGGCAACCTCGGGGTTTCGAACCTGGGTCCTCCGTGTCCCAGTCCTACACTCCATCCACTGCACCACCACCCAGGCAGGCTTAACTTTTTAATTGAATTTATTGGGGTGACATTGGTTTTTACCACCCCTCTGTCAAGTCTCCATCTATCACTGTGTCAGTCCTTTTAAAGGCACTTCATCTGCTCAGCCACCTGAGCTGGAAATCACAGCATTATCTCTTGTTCTGCCATCTTTTCCCTGCATACTCAGTAAGTTCACAATATTCTCTTAAACAAAAAGCTTTTGAAATATTCTGTTCATTCTCATTCGCTCTCCTGTATTATTGTTTCATTCTCCTACCCTGTCTCCTTTTTTCTCATTTTTGCTGCTGCTTAATTTTATTTTTCCAAAGTACATCACTGGTTATGTCTCACTACTACTTGTTTCAGAGAACAGTTCCTAAAGTACTTTCCATACTGAGATACCGTCCATTGTGTGGATCATGAAATCAATTTAAGAGGTTAAATCACCCTTTAATAAAGTAAAATGGAATAAAAAGTATCAGTGCATGGCATGTGGAATGGGAAGTAATTCTCTTAAGAAACTTAAGTTTTGCCTGACCAGACTGTGGCACAGTGGATAGAGCATCAGACGGGGACGCGGAGGACCCAGGTTTGAAACCTTGAGGTCACCGGCTTGAGCGTAGGCTCATCTGTTTTGAGCATGGCTCACCAACTTGAGCCCAAGGTCGCTGGGTTGAGCAAGGGGTCACTCGCTCTGCTGTAGCCCCGAGGTCAAGGCACATGTGAGAAAGCAATCAGTGAACAACTAAGGTGTTGCAACGAAGACTTGATGCTTCTCATCTCTCTCCCATCCTGTCTGTCCCTATCTGTTCCTGTCTCGGACTCTCCCTATGAGAGTCAAAGTCTATGTCAAAGAAAAAACAAGTTTTTTTTTAAAGGGTATGATGCATTTTTAAATCTATTTATTTATTTTTACAGGGACAGAGAGAGACTCAGAGGGATAGATAGAGACAGGCAGGCAGGAACGAAGAGAGGTGAGAAGCATCAATCATTAGTTTTTCGTTGCTATCACAACACCTTAGTTGTTCATTGATTGCTTTCTCACATGTGCCTTGACCGCAGGCCTTCAGCGGACCGAGCAACCCCTTGCTGGAGCCAGTGACCTTGGGTCCAAGCTGGTGAGCTTTTTGCTTAAGCCAGATGGGCCCGCACTCAAGCTGGCGAGCTCTGGGTCTCGAACCTGGGTCTTCCGCATCCCCGTCCGATGCTCTATCCACTGCGCCACCGCCCAGTCAGGCAAAAACAACAAGGTTTTTTTTTTTTTTTAAACAACAAGTTTTAAGTATATCATTATGAATATATATGTGTGGTATATATAGATATATAAAGCATATTGCTCATCTCTTGTTTAAAGAACTTTAGGATCCCTAGACACTGCCTGCTGGGTACTTTGCCAAATACTTTTTCCATGACTCTCCTACAGCTTTACTATACTGCTCTGCTTAAAAGGGTGCTATCTTCAAAGAGCTGCCCCACCCCCTTTTGAAAAAGAAAACTACTGCAAGGCAGTCTAGTGTAGTAAAGATCAGAATGCCTGACTTTGAACTCTCAGCTTTGCCCTTCAATAGCTGTGAAACTTTGGACAAAGTAGTCTGTCAGTGCCTCTTTCCTCATTTGTGAAATGAGAATGATAGTACTTACCTTATAAAACTGTAGAATTTAATGAACTGACATCTGTTAAGCACCTTAGAACATTACTGGGAGTGAAATGTTATGTAAGAGGCCGTATCATCCTACTTTGTGTACACCATGACAAGGCAGTTTTCTTTGGAAAAGACATTAATTCTGGGGAAAATAGAAGGCACCAGGAAGAGAGGAAGACCGAATATGAGCTGGACTACATAAAAAAAGGCATAGGCATGATTCTATAGGAGTTGAACAGGTCTCTTGAGGACAGAACATTGGGATGGGACAAAATTCATTCATGATTCGCCAGGAGTTGGAGCCAACTCCATGGCATGTAATACACAAGAAGCTTTATGCTACTACCGTTGAAGTTACAACCTCAATTTGATTCCCTAGTTCTGTGGTTTAATTGGCTATATTATCTTTGGCCAGGCTTCAGCACTCCTCATTTGTAAAATGGGGATGGTTTAAATGTTGCTGTAAACATGTGACCTTGAGATTGGGGCTGTTTTCTCTGTCTCCAGCACCTTGCATAGTGCCTGATACAATGTGTGCAATTAACATTTGTTGAATTTACAGATATTTAGCATCTAGCTTGTGCCTATAACTTTTGTTAGTACTGGGATACAAAGATTAATAATAAAACTCAGGTATGTAGTAAGTGCTACAATAGAAATGTGGTCCAGCTTCAGTGGTAGCAAAGAACACAGAACTGACCATTGGGTTTGGTTAGAACAGTGGTTATTAACTTTTTTTTTTTAAGTTTTATTTTACTTTATTTTTTTTCCCAAGGACAGAGAGAGAGAGAGAGAGAGTCAGAGAGAGGGAAAGATAGGGACAGACAGACAGGAACGGAGAGAGGTGAGAAGCATCAATCATTAGTTTCTCGTTGCCCTTGCAACACCATAGTTGTTCATTGATTGCTTTCTCACATGTGCCTTGACTGCAGGCCTTCAGCAGACCGAGCAACCCCTTGCTGGAGCCAGCAACCTTGGATCCAAGCTGATGAACTTTTTGCTCAAGCCAGATGGGCCCGCGCTCAAGCTGGCGACCTCCGGGTTTCGAACCTGGGTCTTCCGCATCCCAGTCCTACACTCTATCCACTCCGCCACCACCTGGTCAGGCTCTTAACCTTTTTTGAGGTATCGAATCCACCAGTTTCATATGCGCATTCACCGAACCCTTCTTTAGTGATGAATAAAATATGATTTTTTTTCCAAATTCAAGACATAGGTATATGTTTTTTTACTGGTACACAAAATGAGCCGTGCATGAACATCACCTTGCTCAAAGAACAAAACCAACAAAGTGCATGAACTCACAACAAATTACGGTATTACTTCATTCTGGCCTCCGCGGCAGAGGCTTCTCCGAACCCCTGAGACCGACTCATCGAACCCCTAGGGTTCCATAGAACCCAGGTTAAGAACCACTGGGTTAGAAGGTGATTGTGATGGGGCCAGAAATCAGATTATAGTGAAATAGGAAGTGGACATGCAGCATAAAGTATTTTATATAATGAGTTTGGGTGGGAGGTGTGATAATAACTAGAGTAGCATAAAGGTGTGGAGTAGGAGGTTTTGTACTTTTGTGGTGGAGAGCCTATTCCATAAGTGACCACTGCCCCACTGGCCAGCTAGATCCTGGTGGAAACATTACTTACCTAAAATCCCCCAGAGACTGCTCTACCTGTCCCCAATACCCCAGGCATGCTGGTTCCAGGAAGGCATTGTTGCCCTGCTCCAGGGAAGTGTGCAAGGCATTTTTCCCCTTATCTGAGGTAGATCACACTCCTTAGTGCCTGCCAGGTGGCAGGAAGGATATCCTAATCCTCCATGTCATTGAGCTGTCACCCAAGATGCACCTCGTATGTAAGTCCCCTTAAACTTTTTTTTTTTTTTTTTTTTGACAGAGACAGAGGCAGACAGACAGACAGGTAGGGAGAGATGAGAAGCATCAATTACTTCGTTGCAGCACTTGAGTTCATTGATTGCTTTCTCATATGTGCCTTGATGGGGGGTGGGGTGGCTACAGCAGAGCGAGTGACCCCTTGCTCAAGCCAGCAATCTTGGAGCTTAAGCCGGCAACCCTGCGCTCAAGCCAGTGACTTCGGGGTTTTGAACCTGGGTCTTCTGTATCCCAGTCCGACGCTCTATCCACTGCACCATTGCCTGATCAGGCAGTTCCCTTAAACTCAATGTTATGATGGAGTTGTCAGCCTCTTTTTCCAGTCTCATCCCCAGGATATTTTAATACCATTTAGGCTGTGCTGATTCTTACAAGTAAGTAACAATCTAAGCTGTATTCTGAACCACTATCAAATCTTATATTGGCTCGAGGTGCTCCTTCCTAGCCTTCCCTAATCTGGACATAAGGGATCCTTTCCCTAAATTCCTTTGCTTCCTGGGTTGTAGAAAAGAAAAAATGCATTCTCTAAGTGCATGTGCAACCAGTATATTATGGTTCTTTTAGGGTGCACCTAGATAAGGAATCTTAGACTGAGTGGAAATATGACTTGTCTAGTCACAGGGTTGCTGAAAAGCACTGCTGGGACAGATCTAAGGCTTCGTCTTGGTCCACTCCAGCACCCTCCACTTCATTAGGAAAGTGGGCAAAATGACCCAATTTGATTCAGATACACATGGGTTCCAGGCCACTTCTGTCTCTTGTCACCAGTGTCAAATTACTTGAAGTTTCCAAGCCACAGTTTTCAGCCACCAGATTGGGGTGTCTATGAAACAGGGTCTTTATTATTTGAATTATATTTAGTTTTAAATTCTAGCCTTAGAAATCATCCCTATGTATGTGCTTGTCCATATCAGCAAACCCCCAGGCAGCCTAAGACAGTAGCCCCAACCATCACTTGGTTCAGACCTCTGGCAAGCTAAATAATACCTTGACCTGTTACGTTTCAGTTCCTGAGCTCTACGGTGGGGCACCCCCTGGCTTCTTTCCCATGATACCAGACAGAAGGATCCAGGAACAGACCTCAGTGCTGTTCTCAAGACCTGAAGAAATGTTTCATTACTCTTACCTCACCTCTGACTAGTAAGCTCCCAGCAGGACCCCGAATTCCTAACTGGTGTCTTGTGATTTTCCCCCTATATAATGTATAACCTAGACGCCACTGGGGTGTTCACACACTCGAGGAGTAACTTCCCAGTTCTCCTGAATGGCGCCATTCATCAACAAAATAGCCAGTATTTCTCCACTGCAGTTCTGGGTGTCTAATATTTAGCTCTGCTAGCGCCAGGTGGACGAACTCTGTTCTGTTACAGTGGGGTGGCAGTGTTATTGTAAAACACTCGGGATAGCATCTTATATATAATATATATTTAAAAATATTTTTTAAAGAGCCTAATGTGAAACTAGCCTGTGGATTCCGTGAAGACACCACATAAACGCTGAGACAGTGGACGCGACCATTATGGCCCCACGCGGATGCTGAGCCCTGTGCCACGCGGGCGATGGTGGTTCCGGGCTACGGGATTTGACTTGACATACCGAGGCGGGACTTCCTGCGGAGGCGGAAGCGAAGCAGGAGACGCTGGCGGGCTGGTGCGGCTGACAGATCAGTGGCCCCGGTGGCGCTGCGCTCGAGCTGGGGAAGCGAAGCCGGACCCGGGCTCCTTTGCCGCCTCTCGGAGCTCCCGCGACGCCAACCTCGGTGCCAGGATGGCTCGGGGCGAGCGGCGGCGCCGCGGAGCGCCGATAGATGGATCGCGGACGGCAGAGGGAACGGCTCGGGGTGGCCCCACACGACGGGAAAACCGGGTCGGTGTGGCCCGGGGCACGGTCAGAAGAGCAGTTCTGGCCATCGTGGTCCTGCTTCTGGCCTTGACCCTGACTGGAAACTGGCTTCTGGAGTGGCACCGTGCGCGGAGGGCAGTTACGCTGCACTCCGCGCCTTCTGCGCTGCCTCCCGACTCTTCTAGTCCCTCCGTGGCCCCGGACCTCTTCTGGGGTACCTACCGCCCACACGTCTACTTCGGCATGAAGACCCGCAGCCCACAGCCTCTCCTCACCGGTAACTGGGCCTCGGCGAGCAGATCGGCGAAGTCGTAATGTGGGCGCCCCAACTTCACACCAGAGCAAGGGTGGGGAGGAGTGGGTCTGTAGAGTTATGAAGAGGGATGACCCTGTAGTTCTTTTAAACACAGAAGGACAGGATCCCTGCTCTCTTGACTTACGTGGCCATTTTACCCCCAGGACTGATGTGGGCAGAGCAAGGTGCCACCCCAGGGATCCCTAAGCTCAGGCACACTTGTGAGCAGGGGGACGGCGTGGGTCCCTATGGCTGGGAGTTCCACGACGGTCTCTCCTTCGGGCGGCAACACATCCAGGATGGGGCCTTAAGGCTCACCACTGAATTCGTCAAAAGACCTGGGGGTCAGCACGGAGGGGACTGGAGCTGGAGAGTGACTGTAGAGCCTCAGGTCAGGGCCTCAGGACTCCCTTCCCCCAGCCCAGACTCCCTCCACCCTTCCTTTGCTGCCTGCCAGCGCAGTATGAAGTGGGGGTGGGTGGGTGGGGGAGTAACAGCAGAACCCCTAAGTCTGGCTGCCTGTCTTACCTATAAGACCACTTCTAATTATTGTCTCTACATTTTGGTTTTCTGTAAAATGGATATAAAAATAGCACCTAACACATGATTTTAAGAATTCAAGGAAATATGTAGAGTTCTTAGCATAATACATGGCCCAGAAATACTCTTTCCCAGAGAAGTCTGGGATCTTTATCTTATCCTGCTGTGAGCTTACTCTCAGTGACCCTCAGTACTGCCAGATATGTTGTTATTCGCATTGCTTCTACCTGGTGCCCCTTTCCCTCACTAAGTCTGTTTCTCACAAGAGAATGTTTGTCTAATGCTATGTTTTTCTGTTGTCCTTGGTCATCTAGGCCTCAGGTACATCTGCCCTCCCTTTGGTGTCCCTATTCTTCTATGTGGTGACAGATGGCAGCGAAGTCCTGGTGCCAGAGGTTGGGGTTAAGGGGCAGTTGAAGTTCATCAGTGGGCACTCCAATGAACTTGGTGACTTCCGTTTTACACTTCTGGCACCAACCATTCCAGGGGACACTGCTCCCAAGTATGGCAGGTAACTGGGGGGAAAGAGTGCGAGGTGGTGGTAGGAGTGGTATAGATGCTGACTTGGCCTGATTTCTATCTGCTCCACTCTGCCCTCTTCCCACCAACTATCTCCCTTTTCTCCAGCCTCCATGTCCCCTACATTACCAAGACATTCCCATCTTGACTCCTGATCGCCTCATATTTGTCTTCAAAATCCCTTCTACTTCCTCTTGAATAATATGTTCTCTTTATCTTCTTCTCTTCAAGCTACAATGTCTTCTGGTCCTCCAACCCAGGACTTCCCTTGCTGACAGAAGTGGTGAAGAGTCACCTAAACAGCTGGTTTCAGCATCGGCCTCCAGGGTCTTCTCCTGATCGCTACCTTGGCTTACCAGGATCTCTGAAGTGGGAGGACAGAGGCCCAAATGGACAAGGACAGGGACAAGGGCAATTCTTGATACAACAGGTGACACTAAAAGTCCCCTTTTCTATAGAGCTGGTGTTTGAATCAGGTAGTGCCCAGGCAGGAGGAAACCAAGCCCTGGGGCAGCTGGCAGGCAGCCTACTGACTCAGGCCCTGGAGAGCCATGCTGGAGCCTTTAGAGAGCGCTTTGAGAAGACTTTCCAGTTGCAGGAGAAGGGTCTGGGGCCTGAGGAGCAAGCATTGGGTCAAGCTGCCCTCAGTGGCCTCCTTGGTGGGATTGGCTACTTCTATGGACAGGGTCTTGTGTTGCCAGACATGACAGTTGAGGGGTCTGAGCAGGTTGCCCCAGCCCTCTTTCCACCTGTCCCACTTTTTACAGCAGTGCCCTCCCGGTCATTCTTCCCACGAGGTTTCCTTTGGGATGAGGGCTTTCACCAGCTAGTGGTCCAGCGCTGGGATCCCCGCCTCACCCGGGAGGCCCTAGGCCACTGGCTAGGGCTACTCAATGCTGATGGCTGGATTGGACGGGAGCAGGTGCTGGGAGATGAGGCTCGAGCCCGGGTACCCCCAGAATTCCTGGTGCAACGGGTAGCTCATGCCAACCCCCCAACCCTGCTTTTGCCTGTAGCCCACATGCTAGAGGGTGGTGATCCTGCTGACTTAGCTTTCCTCCGTAGAGCCTTCCCCCGCCTGCATGCCTGGTTCTCCTGGCTCCATCAGAGCCAGGCAGGGCCAGTGCCACTATCTTACCGCTGGCGGGGTCGAGACCCAGCTTTACCAACCCTATTGAACCCTAAGACACTTCCATCGGGGCTGGATGATTATCCCCGTGCTTCACACCCTTCAGCCACTGAACGGCACCTGGACCTGCGCTGCTGGGTGGCACAGGGTGCCCGTGTGCTGGCACAGCTAGCAGAACAGCTGGGAGAGGCTGAGGCAGCTGTGGAGCTGGGCCCACTGGCTGCCTCACTGGGATCAGAGGAGATCCTGGATGAGCTACACTGGGCCCCAGAGCTAGGAATCTTTGCAGACTTTGGAAACCACACAAAAGCGGTGCAGCTAAAGCCTTGGCCCCCTCAGGGGCTGGTGCGGGTGGTGGGCCGGGCCCCTCGCTTACAATACGTAGATGCCCTGGGCTATGTCAGTCTTTTTCCCTTGCTGCTACAGCTGTTAGACCCCCACTCATCGCGCCTTGGGCCCTTGCTGGATGTTCTAGCTGACAGCCGCCATCTCTGGAGTCCCTTTGGTTTGCGCTCACTTGCAGCCTCCAGCGCCTTTTATGGCCAGCGCAATTCAGAGCATGATCCTCCCTACTGGCGAGGTGCTGTATGGCTCAATGTCAATTATTTAGCCTTAGGGGCTCTCCATCACTATGGGCATCTTGATGGGCCCTACCAAGCCCGAGCTGCCAAGCTCCACAGTGAGCTCCGTGCCAATGTGGTGGGCAATGTACTGCGGCAGTACCAGGCCACAGGTTTCCTGTGGGAACAGTACAGTGACCGGGATGGGCGAGGCATGGGTTGCTGTCCCTTCCAGGGTTGGACCAGCCTTGTCCTACTGGCCATGGCTGAAGACTACTAAAGGGAGGGTGGGAGGGGGCCGGGCCCCTGGTGCAACTCTGCATTAGAGGGACCAGGTCTCTAGCGCCTGCCCCAGATACCAATCCTTCAAACTTTCATCTCAGGTGTCTCCTTACTATCATCCCACACAACCCTGGAGTGAATGTGAATTCAGAGTCTATTTTTCTAAATAAATTGGAAAACCATGCCAAACTACTGTTTCTGCCAGCTTTGCCTCACCAAGAGGTCCTAGCTCACTCAATACAGGCCTTGGGGCTGTATGCTGTCCTTCAGAGAAGGTGTTAAAAGTGGCCATTACATGTCCCCTACAAGTCCAGTCAGGTCAAATGCAATGAAATGAGTTGAGTACCAGTCCACCCAAGTCCACAAGCAGCTGGTTCACATCTCTTTAATGAGATCAAAGGCTCCTATGTATGTCATTGAGGGTTGAGCTAGCACAGTCCTCCAAACACAACCTCTCTTCTCAGGACTCCAGCCCTTTCAGACAGATTCTAGGAGGGCAGGGAGATGCCAACGGTAAATCAAGGGATTTGGGACCAAGGCTGTTTCTAGTAGGCAAGTAGCCTATCCACTTTCCCCAAACTGTTTATGGGACGTCCCCTTCACTGGAAGCCAGCCGCGCAGAAGAAATTTGGGGTAGGGCATCTAGGGGCAGTGTACAAGGGGAGTGGTCCCCTAGATCTAGCCGGGTGGCACTAGCCCTAGCCTCCTTGACTGGCTCCCCCTCACTGGAGTCAGGACAAGGGCAGAGCTCGATACCCGAGTCACCAGTCAAGCGGCGGTAACGGCAGGAAGGGGGTATGGGGGTAGGGCTCACCCCTGCCCCAGGCTCACCCTCCTGATGAGGGGGGATACTCTGGTGGGAGTAAACACCTTCCACATTTGTTCCCTCGCAGTTGGCAGGGCAGCTGGAAGTAGAGGAGCAGCAGGTACATTCCCTGGAAGCAGTCAAGGGGCAGCCTGGGCCTGCAGTGTAAGGAGGTGGTGGACTGCCAGGGCGGTGAACCACATCCTCATAGGCTGGGGGTTTGAAGGCGCTGAGGAGGCCTGCAGGAAAGAATGGCATGGTTGGTTGAATGCAACCAGGGCTGAAGTTGTGGTCTCTTTACTATTATGGAAAAAATACACTTAAAATGTCTGAAAACAGAAGGTGGGGATGATTCAGGGTCCTCATTTGGGAGAGGCCACTGATAGTAAGCCCAGGGCTTCAAGTCACTCACGAAGGTCAAGCAGTGAACCTGTAGGAACAGGGCCAGCTCCATGGCATGCCCCTTGGTAGGCCAACAAGTTGATCTCACGCTGCCGCTGCTGTTGCTGCAGCCGGAGTTTAGCTCGGCGATGACGGAAGGCGCAACAGCAGCTAAAAAGGATGAGAACAGTCCAGAGCAACCAGAACCCTGCAGGGGATGCAGATGGAGAGTCTTAGATACCTCCCATGCAGAGAGGGGTCCTTGAAAGCTGAAATTCTGAGGTCCAAGGGAGAGTGGGCAGAAGGACCTAAGAATAGCCCTCTTGGAGACTCACACCAAAGCTCATAGTAGTAGGTGCAACAGCCAGTCTCCCCGCAGCAGTGACCACTCTCACAGAGGTAGGGCTGGTTGTTCACTCCTGGGCAAAGCTCTCGAAGCTGGGAGCAAGGAGGCACTTAGAACCAAAGGAGATTCCAGCCCAAGGCATGGTCCAGCCCCAGCCCCAACCCCTGCATGCATATCCACAATCCCACCCTGTGAACCAAGTTTAGCACAGAGATTTATGAGGAGGGGGACTGTTCAAATGTCTGAAGAGCTGTCAAAATAGAAGAGGATTTGGAATAGCAAATTAACAGTCTAGAGAACAAGATGAAAATGTAGACAGACAAAAAGGCAGACTTCAGCTCTGCATATAGGCTGGCCCCCAGGATATTTTCTGTTAACGGAGTGTTTTGGTAAATGCCAGAAGACAACCTGAGCTCAGACAATGGGTAAAGGGCTTAAAGTAATTTCCAAAGCTAAGATGCTTTCATCATCCCCCACGGTCTGCCACTCCCCATCTCCAAGGTGGGTCTTTCTACCCCTGGTTCTCAGACTTCCTAGAGTAGAGACCCAGAGCAGTGCTCCCAACCAGATGGGATTGCTGTGGATGATAAAGGATGGCATCCAGCGCGCGAGTCTGGGTTCCAGCTCTTCTCCAAATTGCTCCCTCAAGAGAAGACGCTGCCGGACTCTGTTGTGACAACAGGCACACAGAAAAACATCACAAATAACGGTTGCAAGACAGAGAAAGCCTCCCTGGGGCCTCACTATGACTGGTCACTGAAAAGCCACTGCAAGCTCCCTCTGCAGCCATGGGATGGGTCTATGAGGGTGCAGGCAAAGTCAACTATATCTACGTTACAAAGTTTAAACAAAGAGTGGAAGGGACATATTTAGGAATTTCACAATACCTTTGGCTCCGTTAGTTCCTCCCCTACCCCCCAAAAGGGACAGGAAAGGGGAAAGGGAAATAGATGGCTGTCGGATACGCTTTTGGAGGTGTTGGGATACCTGCTGTTGCGGCACCCGCAGTGCCCCCCATGCCTCTTCGCTGCCGTTCCCGCTGCTGGCCCGAGCCATGCTCCAACTACAGCTCCCTGAAGACTACAGCCTCCTCTACAGCCTGCCGCCCTGCCCCTGCCACCTCTGCCGCCATCGCCATGGCCCCTGCCTGGCCCATCTTCGCGACCGCCACCATCACTCCGCGGTCGGAGCTCCCAGCGGGGGAGAGCTCTGCCAACTAGGACCCAGGTTGCTCCGTCCTACCAATCAGCATTGCCCTCCGGAGAACGAGCCAATAGGGGCGGACCGGAGGTTTCTCCCAGCGACCAATCCACAGCAACGCTTCTGCCACTCTCTCAGACAACAAGAGCTCTTACAGACAAAGAATGAGGTAAGGTTCGACCCACGGCCCTGACTGACAGTGACAATAGCCAACATGGACAACAGAACAGGCTTCGAGTTGTCAACCAATGAATGGCCGCCCAGGAGAGCAAAATTCCCGCAGATTGGCTTGAGCCCTGTTTCCGGGGGAGATGCCAAATGCCCGAGTATACCAGGTAATCCCGCTGGAAGAGGCGGGATCCCAGAAGTCGACAGGAGCGACAAGCCATCCTGCGGCCCAGGCATCGATGCAGGCTCCGAAGGGGGGAAGATGTGTGTAGGAGGGATTGGCTTCCCATACCCCATTTTCCCAATTCTGTAAATTCCGTACAAGTCGAGGCACCGGATGAAATTTAATACGACTGGGAAAACACTGAATCTGGGCGGGGGAGGGGGCGCAGAGTCCAGATTAAGGGCCTTAAGTAGCCAAAAGGGGAGACCCGGGGCCCTCGAGAGCCCCCAGACACATCTGCAGGTTGATGCGGTAGCACTGCAGGCTGCAGAGCGCCTGGCCGGTGCGGGAGCAGGCGTAGCGGCGCGGGTGCGGGCAGCCAGGGACGGAGCATAGCGGAGGAGGGCCGGGTGGGGGTGATCTCTGAGACACAGGTGTGGGGGTGGGGATGCCAGGTGGGAAGGAAAGAGTGGAACCCTGTGCCCCGCTGCTGTAGCGCACCATGGGGGCCGGGGCCACAGCCCGCCCTCCTCGCCGCTCCCCCCTCGCGGCTCCCCGGCCTCCACGCCCACTGGGCGCCGCAGTCTTGGTGAGGCGCTCGATTGTCTGGTTCTTGTGCTCCTCCGCCCGCCGCGCGGCCTGCAGCCGCCTCTTACGCGCCCGCTCCTCGCGCTTCAACAGCATCTCCTCGGTGAGGGCGGGGGCCGGGCAGCCCCCAGCCACAGGCAGCGGCAGCATCGGGGAAGGCTGACTCTGTGCCTTCTGGAGCAGAGCTCGCTGGGGAGACAGAGAAGGGATGTCAGAAAATGAAGAGGCGGGCCTAACCTGTGGTGGCGCAGTGGATAAAGCCTCGACCTGGGAACACTGAGGTCGCCAGTTCAAAACCCTGCATTGGTCTGGTCAAGGCACATATGAGAGTTGATGCTTCTAGCTCCTCCCCCCTTTCTCTCTCTCTCTTTCTGTCTCTCTCTCTCTCACTCTGTGTCTCCTCTCTAAAATAAAGAAAAATAAATTAAAAAGAAAAAGAAAATGGAGAGGCGAGGTCCGCAGGCCTCAGGAAAGGGGTGGAATGCGCACCCTTTCTAGGAGCCCTTAATACCGCCTCCTCCCAGGTCTCCAGACTCTCAGCTTCAGATCCTTGATTCTCAAGGGTTAAAGTATTAGTAATGTTACTTGCCTGCCCTGTGTAACGATCTTCCTACTCCACATTTCCGGGATTTTTTTGGTTTTAAATCTTTTATATCGATAAATAACAATGGATAACTGCTCAATGCCTGAAAAGCTCTGGTATTAGAAATGTTCTCTTCCCTCCTTATTTAATGTGGTCTCTTAATCACCACCTTCTGTTTCATCACTTTATTTTATTTTATTTTTTTTTTATTTAAAATTTTTTTTATTTTTATTTTATTCATTTTAGAGAGGAGACACAGAGTGAGAGAGAGAGAGAGAGAGAGAAAGAGAGAAAGGGGGAAAGAGCTGGAAGCATCAACTCCCATATGTGCCTTGACCAGACCAGTGCAGGGTTTTGAACTGGCGACCTCAGTGTTCCCAGGTCGACGCTTTATCCACTGCACCACCACAGGTCAGGCGTCATCACTTTATTTTTGTTATAAACTTAACAGCTTTTCAAAATTACTTATTTACCCCCTCCAACATACGTACACACACACACACACACAAATACCACCTCCATGAGAACAGAAATATGGTTTGTCTTTTTTCCATCACTGATTGCCCACTGCCCAATAAAGTTCTTGGAACATGAAAGGTTCTCTAAATATTTGGTAACTGAATCAAGAATGAACCAACTTACCTGTCGAGCAGTGAGCAGCCGTTCATTGATCTCTTTCTTGAGATCTCCATTGTCATCCAGCTCCCCCTTCTCCAGGGCATCCAGCCACCTCTGTTCCTCCTCTTCTTCCTGACCCCCTAAGTCCCCCGACAAGTCCCGAAGTGGGGAAGGGGACATATTACTGTCTTCGTCTGGAGAGAAAAAAATAGAATCGTTCAGATAGGGCACCAAATTGGGCCAAGTTAATACCGGAACATTTAAAAGTTTCACCGTCCTCAGAAGTAACCTCCCCTTAATCAAGTATAATGAGAAATCCAGTTTCCCCACCTCCAGATCCTCACCCAGCCAGGCACGGTACTGCTCAAGGGGAACTCCTTCCATAGGTTCCTCTTCATTGTCCACAACCATAAGGGGAGAGGGTGACCGAGGCCCCTCAGGGATCACAGTGAAGGTAGGAACACTGCAGAGTAGCAACACCACTATATAAGCTAGGCAAGTGTCTTCCTTATGCTCCGTAGCTACATCCCGCCTTCCCCACACCCCCTCGAGTTCTTGCTGCCTTAACCTGGGGCATGAAATCTGAATCCACTCTCTGTCTTCTGGAAAGCCCAGTCAGTTTCTCCTATCTTTGCTCCTAAAGTTCCCCAAGTAAAACCTTGGCTCTCCCGCCTCACCTCTTAGTGCCTAGAACCTGCCCGCCCAGCTTGATTTTGAGTTTGAGCTGGGGCTTGGCAGGAGACAACTGAGTGGGCCCAGCCTCCTCCTCTTGATGGTGTTTTTTCTTGTGTTTCTTCTTGTGCTTCTTGTGCTTTTTCTTGTGCACTCCGTGGCCGTGGGAACCCGTCAGACTCAATTCCAGCGCTTCTCCTGCGGAAGGAGAGCCAGTTAACGGTGTACGGCAGGAGCCGGACAGTGAAGAGTCCGAAGCACCGCGTACCCCTAGGGGGTCCCATTCTTCCCGTGGTACTCGCTGTTACCATACCAACGGCCCCGCTTTTCTCCTCCCATCTGTGGCGAAGTACCTTTGAAGTCCGGCAGAACAAGAAATGAGCTCCTTTTCTGCAAAGGCCTAAATTGCTTTATCGACCCGCGCTTACCTGGCTCAGGAGCCTCCATGGCCCCAGAGGTGCTCCCGCGCCGCCACAGCTTACTCATGGGTTCCTGTTAGGAAAGCGGGCTGGAATGGTCGGGCACAGGCAGACAAGCCTTTTCCGCCCCGCGGAAAAACTAATTTCAGTAAAATAACAGGTATTTCCGGTGTTTAGCAACCATGTTTGTGTGGGGCACACATTCAGACTAAAATCTTCCCTGAGAAACAATGACCTTCCCAACAACAGTTCCGGGCCCTCAGCCTGGGACAGCTCAAAAGAGCGTGGCTTCCTCCCCCTTGTTCTTATCCACGCTCTGTTGCAAAACCCAGCGCGGGCTATTTAACATAACACTCAAGCCTCATGAGCGTACATTCCGGGATAAATTTAGGGCTAGGCAATGAGGATATAAGAGTGAATATAAATACTTTCCTCTGCCTTCAAGGAGCTCATAATTCCGTGGAGGAGTGCTCAAACCATAATGTCAGAAAAACGTCAGAAGTGCTTAACAGCACAAGTACCCTAGGAGCAGAGCGAATAATGTTTAAGCCTACATTCCCATCAGTAGAGAAATGAATAAATGAATTATAGTGCATCTGTTCAATGTGGAACACCATGTTGCTAACAGAAATTAAGAGTGATAAGTAATTGATTAAATTGACATAAACTGTAGATCCTAGTAGGTAATAGCTTGGAAACAATATAAGTGTTCTCTAATGAAACACCAAAATAATTTGGTATATGGATTTAAAACATCCATACAATGGGGAGCTATGTTACTGTTAAAAGAAATGAGGCCATAGATGGTTACCCTAGAAACTGGTGGCAGCAATTCTGATGGGTAACTAGGGAACAACGGTGAAGGGAAACTTGTTTTTCATAAAATGCCCTTTTGTGCCAATTGAACTCTATATAAAATGTGTATGTTTAAACTAATAAAAAAAAAAAACAGAACATTGCAGCTCAGTATGTGCTGATATATAAAATAAGTTTCAAGATATGTGATCTAATTTTAAAAGGCATAATATGCTACTGTATGCACTATACTGTTAATGGTGGTTATCTTTAAAAGCCGGGGGTCAAGGGCCTGACCTGTGGTGGCGCAGTGGATGAAGCATCGACCTGGGAACACTGAGGTCGCCAGTTCAAAACCCTGCACTGGTCTGGTCAAGGCACATATGGGAGTTGATGCTTCCAGCTCCTCCCCCCTTTTTCTATTTCTCTCTCTCTCTCTCTCTCTCACTCTGTGTCTCCACTCTAAAATGAATAAAATAAAAATAAATAAATAAATAAAATACCAATGACATACTTCAAAGATATAAAACACATATTCCAAAAATTTATATGGAACCAAAAAAGAACATGAATAGCCTCAGCAATCTTAAAGGAAAAAATAAAGCAGGAGGTATCACTCTTCCAGATATCAAGGTTTACTACAAGGCCATTATACTCAAGACAGCCTGGTACTGGCATAAGAACAGGCACAGTGATCAATGGAACAGAACAGAGAACCCAGAAATAAACCCACACCTTTATAGACATCTGATATTTGACAAAGGAGGTAAGAGCATACAATGGAGTAAAGACAGCCTCTTTAACAAATGGTGTTGGGAAAATTGGACATCTACCTGCAAAAAAATGAAACTAGACCATCAACTTACATCATTCACAAAAACAAACTCAAAATGAATAAAAGACTTAAAGGTAAGCCGTGAAACCATAAGTATCTTAGAAGAAAACAAAGGCAGTAAGCTCTCTGACATCTCCGATTTATCTCCATGGGCAAGTGAAATAAAAGGCAGGATAAACAAATGGGACTATATCAAACTAAAAAGCTTTTGCACAGCTAAAGACAATAAGAACAGAATAAAAAGACAAACCACACAATGGGAGAACATATTTGACAATACGTCTGATAAGGGGTTAATAACCAAAATTTATAAAGAACTTATAAAACTCAACACCAGGCCTGACCTGTGGTGGCGCAGTGGATAAAGCGTCGACCTGGGAACACTGAGGTCGCCAGTTCTAAACCCTGCACTGGTCTGGTCAAGGCACATATGGGAGTTGATGCTTCCAGCTCCTCCCCCCCTTCTCTCTTTCTCTTTCTCTTTCTCTCCCTCTCTGTCTCCTCTCTAAAATGAATAAAATAAAATAAAGAAATTAAAAAAAAAAAAACCTCACCACCAGAAAGACCATCCAATCAAAATATGGGCAAAAGAAATGAATAGACACTTCTCCAAAGAGGGCATACACATGGCCAATAGGCATATGAAAAAATGTTCAACATCACTAATCATTAGAGAAATGCAAATTAAAACCACAATGAGATATCACCTCACACCAGTCAGAATGGCGCTCATCAACAAAACAACACAGAATAAGTGCTGGCAAGGATGCGGAGAAAAGGGAACCCTCCTGCACTGCTGGTGGGAATGCAGACTGGTGCAGCCACTGTGGAAAACAGTATGGAGATTCCTCAAAAAATTAAAAATCGAACTGCCTTTTGACCCAGCTATCCCACTTTTAGGAATATACCCTAAGAACACCATAGCACTGTTCGAAAAGAAGAAATGTGCCCCCATGTTCGTGGCAGCTTTGTTCACAATAGCGAAGATCTGGAACTAGCCCAAGTGTCCGTCAGTGGACGAGTGGATTAAAAAGCTTTGGTACATATATACTATGGAATACTACTCAGCCATTAGAGATGATGACATCGAATCTGGTTGTTTTTTTTTACAAGGACAGAGAGAGTCAGAGAGAGGGACAGACATGGACAGATAGACAGGAACAGAGAGAGGTGAGAAGCATCAATCATCAGTTTCTCATTGCCGTTGCGACACCATACTTGTTCATTGACTGCTTTCTCACATGTGCCTTGACTGCAGGCCTTCAGCAGACCGAGCCACCCCTTACTGGAGCCAGCGACCTTGGTTGGGTGCAAACTGGCGAGCTCTTGCTCAAGCCAGATGGGCCCACGCTCAAGCTGGCGACCTCGGGGTCTCGAACCTGGGTCTTCCGGTATCCCAGTCCCATGCTCTCTCCACCACGCCACCGCCTGGTCAGGCAACATCGGATCATTTGTAACAACATGAACGGACCTTGATAACATTATACTGAGTGAAGTAAGTAAATCAGAAAAACTAAGGACTATATGATTCCATACATTGATGGGACATAAAAATGAGACTCAGAGAGATGGACAAGAGTGTGCTGGCTACCTGAGGGGGAGGGGCACAAATAAAACCAGATGGAAGGTGACAGAGGACAATTTGACTTTGGGTGATGGGTATGCAATATAATCAAATGTCAAAATAACCTGGAGCCTGACCAGGCGGTGGCGCAGTGGATAGAGCGTCGGACTGGGATGTGGAAAACCCGTGTTCGAGACCCCAAGCTCGCCAGCTTGAGCATGGGCCCATCTGGCTTGAGCAAAAAAAAAAAAAAGCTCGCCAACTTGGACCCAAGGTCGCTGGCCCCAGCAAGGGGTTGCTAGGTCTGCTGAAGGCCCGCTGTCAAGGCACGTGTGAGAAAGCAATCAATGAACAACTAGCGTGTCGCAACAGCAACGAAAAGCTGATGATTGATGCTTCTCATCTCTCTCCATTCCTTTCTGTCTGTCCCTATCTATCCCTCTCTCTGTCCTTGTAAAAAATAAAATAAAAAAACAAACAAACGAAAAAGTAAAAAATAATTTAAAAAAAATAATAAAATAACCTGGAGATGTTTCTCTGAACATATGTACCCTGATTTATCAATGTCACCCCATTAAAATTAATAAAATAATAGTCGGGGGTTGACCCCTGTTTATTGCAGCATTGTTTACACTAGCCAAGATCTGAAAACAGCCCAAGTGTCTGTCAGTGGACAAGTGGATTAAAAAGCTGTGGTACATATACATAATGGAATACTACCCGGCCGTGAAAAAGAAGGAAAGCTTACCTTTTGCAACAACATGATGGGCCTGGAAACCATTATGCTAAGTGAAATAAGCCAGGCAGAGAAAGAAAAATATCATATGACCTCACTCATTTGAGGAATCTAATGAACAATATGAACTGAGGAATGGAATAGAGGCAGAGGCGGGATCAAAGGGACCAGAGGGAAAGTGGTCAGAGGAAAAGAGGACGATAGGATGGAATCAGAGAAGGAAAAGAGATTAATGAAATTATATATACATAACACATCGGTATAGAGAGCAGGACAGCAAATCCTGGAGGGAGGGTGGAAGGCATTGGGGGAGGGGGCAAGGGGGGTATAGAGGGAAACATGGGGGGTTGGGGGAGATCTATTCGGTGGGACACTTGAATCTATGTAAACACAATAAATTCAATTAAAAAAAAGTTGGGGGTTAAAGAACTTTATTCAGATCTGTAATGAATTTTCTTACAGCCAGTATATATCATGTTTATACTTAGAAAAAACAGGCCTTGGTCAATTTGTTCAGTGGGTATAGCATTAGCTGGATATATGAACATCTGGGGCCGATTCCCCATCAGGGCACACAGGAGAAGAAAACATCTGCTTCTGTCATTTTCCTTTCTCCCTGCTCTCCCTCTTCCCCTCGTGCAGCCAGTGGCTAGATTGGTTCCAGCATTGGCCAGGGGGCTGAGGATGGCTCCTTTCGTCCCAGCAAGTCAGCCTCAGGTGCTAAAAATAGTTCAGTTGATTGAGCATCAGCTCCAGCCAGGGGTTCCCAGGTGGATCCCAGTCAGGCATATGTGGGAGTCTGTCTCACTATCTCCCCTCCTCTCACTTAAAAAAATAAAAGAAAAGAAAAGGAAAGGAAAATAAAATAAATAATTAGAAAAACACCATCTCTATACAGTACATATATTTAAATATGTAAATGTGTATCTGAACAAAGTATCAGCAGTGAACAAAGAAAAGAGCTGATTCAAGAGATTTCTAGATAAAATTAAAAAGAATTAATGAGCAATTAATATATGGGTGTTCAGTCAGTAAGAAGTCAATGTAAGATAGTGATTAATATTAAGAAAATGGACTTTGGTCTGACCTGTGGTGGCGCAGTGGATAAAGCGTTGACCTGGGATCACTGAGGTCGCCAGTTCAAAACCCTGCACTGGTCTGGTCAAGGCACATATGGGAGTTGATGCTTCCAGCTCCTCCCCCCTTTCTCTCTCTCTCTCTGTGTGTGTGTGTGTGTGTGTGTGTGTGTGTGTGTCTCCTCTCTAAAATGAATAAAATAAAAAGAAATTTTAAAAAATAGTTAAAAAAATTAAAAAAATGGACTTTGGAGTCAGAGGAGCCTATTATCAAATCCTAGTTCTATCATTTATTAGCTATGTAACCTTGGGCTCAAACTTATTTAAACTCTCTAAAACTCAGATTTCAGCTTTGTAGATGGAATGAAGTACAAACTACTTCCTAGAGCTCTTTTAAGAAGTAAAGCAAGTGTCTGTGATGGTGCAGTGGATAGAGCGTTGACCTGGGACACTGAGTTCCCAGATTTGTAAACCCCCAGGTCGCCTAGCCCAAGGTCACTTGCTGGCTTGGCTGGTGTCTCCTGCCCTGGTCATATAAGAAGCAATCAACGAACAATCATATAAGAAGCAATCAACGAACAACTAAAGTGCTACAACTATGAGTGATGCTTATCATTTCTCTCTTTCTCTCTCTCTCTCTCTAAAAAAAAAAAGGTAAAGCAAATCAATTAAGAATGCAAAGTACTTAGGGTAATATCTGGTGCATAGTAGATGTTCAATAAACAAACAACAACAATAATAGCAAGTGACTTCTACATTTCTAGCCCCAAAATTTAGAAGGAACAAAGTGTGTGTGTGTGTGGTTTTTAAAAATTAACTTTTAGAGAGAGGGGAAAGATATATATATATATATATATATATATATATATATATATATATATATATATATATATATATATATATGTATGTTTGTTATTCTACTTATTTATGCATTCACTGGTTGATTCTTGTATGTGCCCTGATCAGGGATTGAACCTACAACCTTGTCATGTTGGGACATGACAACTGAGCTACTGGGGCAGGGCCCAAGGTGTTTTAAATAAAGAGAACATAGGGAGAGAAGCGAATAAAAAGAGAATCATTTAGTATTGCCAAAGGTGAATTTAAAGTGTCTGTGGGAATGCCCAAATAAAATTGACTACTGAGAGGAGAAGCCAGTACAGAAGGTATGAGCAGTGGATGTCATCAGCATGATAATGGAAGTCCCTAAAAGGATGGGAACATATGCGACATTCCAGAATGAGGAAGTAGAAGAAGAGGAAAGGGTCAGCCACAGACCTGAGTAGGCACTAGTTCTGGACAGGCAGGCAGAAAGAGCAGAGTAGGTTGAGGAGATCAAGAGAGGCTAGAAAGACACCCAAAGGCACAGAATATCAGCAGATGAAGGTTATGATCATCTGTGTACAGTTTTGCAAAGGGAAGGTTGAGCTCCAAGAACAGGATGCGATCTATCTAGCAGGATGTGAAGGCAACAGTTCTGTATCACCAGGAGTTAAAGTGAGGGATCACCTGCAGTTAGAATGAGAGTTGATAACCTGCTTTTATAACCCTTCTCTCCCTTGACCCCACTGGCAGCTCCCTAAGGGAGATGCTATTGTCCCCTCATAAGGAAACTGAGGCTCAGAGAAGTTAAATGATTTGGCCTAAGTCACATAGCTAAGGAGTAGCAGAGCCAGGCTCAAACAGAGGCTCCCTGACACTGGGCCCCCCTGGTGTTTCCTCAACATCCTGATAACCAGCAGAGAGGAAGTGGTGACAGAAGTAGCCACTGGCTTCATTATTTTGTTTTAAGTTTGTTTTGTTTAGAGTGAAAGAGATTTGAGAATGTTTGCAGGTTGAAAGGAAGAACTCCTTCTGAAAGGGTTATTTACCTTATTTTTATTTTATTTTATTTTATTTTTTTGCAAAGCTGTTTTTCTACTCCCTTTGCCTTATTTTTAAAATATAAATTATTTTGAGATAATTTCAAACTTACAGAAAAGTTTCAAGAAGAGTACAAAGAACTTTATCTACTTAAATAGATTCTTCAGTAATTTTTTTTCCTTCTTCTTCAGTAATTATTACCATTTTCTCTCCCACCCCATTATAATGCTGTTGGTCAAATAAGTTTGTAAATATGATATATATGTTTGCTCGCTTATGGTTTGCATTGAGTATGGGGGACAGACTGTAAGCAGGCAGGGTCATTATAGCCTAAGGCTTAGTTTAAAGACTAAGCCTTTCCCACCCTAAGTGACTTTGTATCAGAGACTCCCTTTTTTGTATATTGGATTAAAGGTTTTGATTTCTACACTATAAAATGGGGCAGACCAGGAGCTTGCTCTCTCTCGGTTCCTGAGATTAGCATTAGAGAGGAGAGCAGAGAAAGGCCACGTGGAGGATAGGAGAAGCAGCCAAGATGGCGGAATGCTGAAAGAGAAGCCAGTTTGTGCAGAGTTTGTGTAGAGAGAAGGAGATGGGGAACAGAGGTGAATAAGGCTGGTAAGGTAGAAACTTTTATTCTAGGAAACTCGGATAAGTCAGTGGCTTTGGGAGCCCTGAATGGAAAAGGAAGTGTTTTCCCACTGTGTGTATTTCTTGCCAGCTGGGGGCAAGCTAGGATTAAAACTAATGGCCCACCAGTTCTTGGCTCCATTGTTTTATTGCCATCTGTCCAAATCAAATGTGAACCTACATGGGCCAGGCGGCTGTGATGGTGGCCGCAGCTACCGGTTTTACAAATGCCTTTTTTAATTAATCTGAAAGCAAATTCCAGGCAGGCATGATACCATTTCACTCTTAAATATTTCACTGATTTTCCTCAAAACAAGTATACTGTTCTATAACATTCTTCCAATCAGGAAATTAACATTGACATAACACTGCTGTTCAATCCACACACCCCATTCAAATTTCACCAAGGGCTCATGTTTCCTTTTCCTTTCTAACCCAGGATCCAAATTCAGGATTATGCATTTTTTTTTTATTTATCATGTCTCTTTAATCTGCTTTAATCTGGAACATTTTCTCACTATTTCCCTATCTTTTATTGACAGTTTTTTATTATTTTTTTTATTTTATTCATTTTAGAGAGGAAACACAGAGTGAGAGAGAGAGAGAGAGAGAGAGAGAGAGAGAGAGAGAGAGAAGAGAGAAAGGGGGGAGAAGCTGGAAGCATCAACTCCCATATGTGCCTTGACCAGACCAGTACAGGGTTTTGAACTGGCGACCTCAGTGTTCCCAGGTCGACGCTTTATCCACTGCGCTACCACAGGTCAGGCTTATTGACAGTTTTAAAGCATATAGGTCTGTGATTCTTCAGGATGTCCCTAAACCTAGATCTATATGGAGTTTCCTGATGTCTAGAATCCTAAATTCTTGGTAGGAATACTACACACACACAAAAGATTATGGTGTGTTCTCATAGTATCACATCAGGATGCACATGATGTCAGCCTACCCCACCCCACCATTGATGATAATAAACTTGACCACCTGGACAGGGTGGTGTCTGCCGGTGTTTTTACTCTAAGGTCACCATTTTCACCTTTATGATTAGTGACGATTTTCTGGGGAAATACTTTGAAACCAATACCTGTTGCTCATCAAACTTCCACCTACCAGGCTTAGTATCCACTGATGAATATAGTATAAATCAACATTAGTTTAACAATCACCAAAATGGTAGTTTATTTTTATTATTTCATTTATATGTATTAGTTGGCATTCTACTGTAAAGAAGAAATTTCTCTTTTTCCTACATTCATTTACATATGTATTTATTTATATATCAGTATGGATTTCTGTTTGGGTCAGTGGGTTGTAATCCATTACTATCATTATTTATTTTGATACTCAAATTTGTCCCAGATTTTGTAAGTGGGCATTTCTTTAAGATGACTTCCATGTCCTTTTTTTTTTTTTTTTTTATTCATTTTAGAGAGGAGACACAGAGAGAGAGAGAGAGAGAGAGAGAGAGAGAGAAAGGGGGGAGGAGCTAGAAGCATCAACTCCCATATGTGCCTTGACCAGGCCAGTGCAGGGCTTTGAACTGGCGACCTCAGTGTTCCCAGGTCGACGCTTTATCCACTGCGCCACCACAGGTCAGACCCATGTCCTTTTGACATGTCTTCATCATTTTTTTTTTAATTTTATTTATTGATTTTACAGAAAGAGGACGGGAGAGAACAAGAAATAGCAAGTCATAGATGCTTCACCTTAGTTGTTCCTTGATTGCTTGTTGTACGTGCCTTGACCGGGCAAACCCAGGGTTTTGAACCAGCGACCTCAGCATTCCAAGTCAATGCTTTATCCACTGCGCCACCACAGGTCAGGCTGTCTTCATCATTTTTTTAGCACTTTTTTATTTCCTTGCACTACAAAATGATTTGGGTTCATCTTGTACTTTCCCTAGATAAGGGGTGGAAACTAAGGGAGGCCAGGAAGCAGGAACACATGGCTGAAGTTACACAAGTCCACACCAAAATCACATCACAGGAGCCTGTTGATGAGGATTTCGCTGCTGGCTTAGACACCCACTCCTCATAGGCTACAGGTGCAGTGTATATAACTGAACTCTCCCTGAGCATTTTTTTTCTTCACTCACTCAAGATTCAAAGTCCTGTTGGGATCATTCCAGTTGGTTGACTTAGCCCAAGTGCCTACCCCTGAGCTGGGAAGAGTGGGAGGATGAATGTCTTCCAGCTGCCAGAAAGAGAGTAAAGCCTCAACGTATAATCTTGTCCACAGTTGGGGACTGTGCAGAAATAGGAATATTTGAACGCTAGGTGACCAACAACCACTTCCCCCAAATAGTTACTTCATAGTGGGAGAGACAGAGATAGAGACATAAGCAAAGGAAAAAGTTGGAAAGGTTATGTACCAAACCAATGTCATGCTGGTAAATGTTTAACAAAATCTCCTAAGGGTGGCAGGTGAGTTCTTATTTATAGTGTTCACCTATTTCTGTTGTATAAATAATCCCATCGTGATCATTTTCTTTTTCTTTTTTCCATTGATTTGAGAGATGGGGGAGGGAGGGAGGGAGGGAGAGAGAGAGAGAGAGAAGCATCCATTCCTTGTTCCACTTGGTTTTGTGCTCATTGGTTGCTTCTCATATGTGCCCTGATGAGGGATGAAGTCCCCAGTGTGCCAGAGTGATGCTCTATCCACTGAGCACCTGGCCAGGGTCCACCATGGTCAATTTCATATGTGACATCAAGACAGAGTTGGGCCTGATCAGGAGGTGGCGCAGTAGATAGAGCATTGGACTGGGACCTGGAGGACCCAGGTTCGAAACCCCAAAGTCATCGGTTTGAGCACGGGCTCATCTGGCTTGAGCATGGGCTCACTAGCTTGAGCATGAGGTCGTTCGTCGGCAAGAGATGTGCAGTAGGTTACCATTACATGTGTAGTAGATCATCATTACATTTCCACCATAAAGATGCTATACATGTAAATAACCTCAAGAAGTGATAGAAAAATGCAGTAAAATAATGAGAAGGTGATGAGTTTTGAGTATTTATCACCTTGCTTTAATCAAATTAGTTGTTTTTATAATTTATTTTTTAATTAAAGCTGTGTTTAACAACTGGAATGCATGATTCTGGAAAATTCATCAGTTGTCCCTCATAAGCCTATGTGAGGCACCAAAGTTCCTTGATGGTTTTCTCTGATGGTGGGGAGGGCATGTTTTTATTCAATTATTTTTTAACTTTTTATTATTTTTAAAAGTAGGGTTAGGCCTTTCTGGTTTGCTCAGTGGATAGAGTGTCGGCCCTGTATGCAGATGACCCGAGTTCCATCCCTGGTCAGGGCACACATGAGAAGGGACCATCTGCTTCTCTCCCCCTTCTCTCAGTCTTCCCCTCTCGCAGCCAGCGGCATGATTGGTTTAAGTGTCGGCCAGAGTGCTGAGGATAGTTCATTGATCCAAGCCTTGGCCTCAGGTGCTCAAGAGAGAGCTCAGCTAATTTGGGTGAGGTGCCAGGTGGATCCCGGTTAGGGCACATGCGGGTGTCTATCTCCCTCTTCTCACTTAAAAAAGAAAAGTAGGATTAAAAGTGTTTAAAAAATTCTATGTGTGTTTTTAAATAAGAGTTTTATTTTATTTTGTGTACACCACCCATAGTCTCCTTCCATCACCATTTATCTCCACTTTATCCCAAAAAGATACAGACCCAAAGTTTTTGTCAGCAGTCTTGTTGTGCTGTGGAAGGTGAAGTCAACATGGAAGAAAAAAGACCCAGGGGATGGGAAGAGACAGAATCCTTTCGACACTGAATGAATATGTGGATCAAGCCACATCCAAAGCCTGACTCCTTAAGCCATTTTAGTTCCTTAAGCCAATAAACTTCCCCTTTTGCTGAAGTAATTTTAAGACGGGTTATCTATAAGAATATTAAAAACTACTCAGCAATAAAAAAAGAACAAAGTAGTTATAACTGCAATATGAATGAATCTGAAAAATATTATGTTGAACAAAAGAAACCAGAATACAATTGCATGATTTCATTTGTATCACTCACAAACAAACAAGGTTAATGTATGGTGGTGGAAATTGGAGTAGGAGTTGACTCTGGAGTTGAAGGACTGGCTAGAAAGAAACACAAAGGAAATTTCAGAGGTGATGAAAACCTTCTAGATTTTGGTAAGGGTAAACAGGATGTATGTATTTATCAAAACTCACTAAACTGTATTCTAGTTAATATCTGTATATATTTTACTGTGTGTAAATGATTCCCCAATAAAAGGGAGAGACCATGTACATTTATGCATTAATTCTTTTGTTCTTTTTTAAATTTTTTATTTATTTTTATTTATTCACTTTAGAGAGGAGACACAGAGTGAGAGAGAGAGAGAGAGAGAGAAAGGGGGGAGGAGCTAGAAGCATCAACTCCCATATGTGTTTGACCAGACCAGTGCAGGGTTTTGAACTGGCGACCTCAGTGTTCCCAGGTCGACGCTTTATCCACTGCACCACCACAGGTCAGGCTCTTTTGTTCTTTATGCATAGGTAGGTTGAATATACTAATAAATCCATTTGCAGTCAGCAGAAATAGCAGAAGAAAATCTGCCCCTCAATTCAAACAAGATGGCAACATTATCAGCCTGACCAGTGGTGGTGCAGTGGATAAAGCATAGACTTGGGATGCTGAGGCCCCAGATTTGAAACCCCGAGGTCACAGGTTCACCAGCTTGAGTGTGGGGTTGCTGGCTTGAGCAAGGGGTCACTGGCTCAGCTGGAAGGACCTCCCCTTCCACACCCATCAAGGCACATATGAACACCTAAAGTGTGCAACTGAGTTGATTTTTCTCATCTCATTTCCTTCCTATCTCTGGCAACATTACCATACAGACTGGATTTTTTCCAAAGGACATCAATTTATTTATTTATTTATTTATTTATTTATTTATTTATTTATTTATTACAGGGACAGAGAGAGAATTAGAGAGAGGGATAGATAGGGACAGACAGACAGAAACAGAGAGAGGTGAGAAGCATCAATCATTAGTTTTTCGTTGCCCTTGCAACACCTTAGTTGTTCACTGATTGCTTTCTCACATGTGCCTTGACCGCGGGCCTTCAGCAGACTGAGCAACCCCTTGCTGGAGCCACGGACCTTGGGTCCAAGCTGGCAAGCTTTTGTTCAAGCCAAATGGGCCCGCGCTCAAGGTGGTGAGCCAGGGTTTCGAAGCTGGGTCTTCCACATCCCAGAACGATGCTCTATCCAATGCACCACCGCCTGTTTAGCTAACCTGGGCTTTTTAAAGTTAAAGGCTGATATTTCTCTGGCTCCAGACCATGTGCTCTGAGGAAGCCCCACTCTAAATTCTCACCAGGAAGTTCTCAAATCTCCAGGAGACTCCTCCTATGTGGTCAGCAAGCTAATTCTCTGCCATTTCCTTTTTTCTAACTAGGCTCTTTGGGGGTGAGGAGGGTCCTCCCTTTTCCGCAGAAGCAGACTGGTAACCCTGTCTCAGCTACCCAGCAAAAACAGTTGGAAGATACCCACTATGGAAGCCGTCATATCCTCACCCTCTTAAGTTACTTAAGGTCTGGGTCCAGGGAACTGAGGTCGTTGGTGCCCCATCCAAGGTCGCAAGGGAGCTGAACCTACTCCTTTTTTTTTTCTTTGCTCCACTTACGGAGGACTTGTCTTGTGCCAAATAATTTGCTGGGCATTTTATGCTTATTCTCATATGTAACTCTCATAGCAACTCGAGGAGTAGAGATAATTACTATATCTTTACTGAACAGATGAGAAAACAGAAGTTTAGAAAGTTCAATGACTGAGTCAGGGCGTCACAGCAAGTGACAGAACAGGTGTCCTAGACGTACCTCTTGAATTGTGACCGCTAGGGAAGGAAGAAGGATAGCCGGCAAGGAAGCCCAACGACTAAGAGGACTAAGGAATACGTGAGACTGTAGGAAGTTCAAAGCGTCGCTTCGGGAGCTATTTAAGAGCGGTGAGAATGGGCGCAGTCCGAGGGCCTGGTTAGACACAGCGTGCTCCAGAGGGATCCACGCGGTGGCGGGATTTTCCATGCTCAAGTAGTCGGGTGCGTCAGGTCGGGGCGGCTGGTGAGGCGGGGCTTTTCTGGGCCCGCCCCTTGTCCAGGTGCGGCGTCCACGACCCTGGCCGGAAGAGATGGTGCACCCCCACAGTGCTCGCGAGGTGTGGGGTGCCCTGACTGACAGACTGTCGAGCAAAGCCTGCACAGGAAGGGCTGAGCTAGGGCTGAGAGGGCGCCCCAGAACTAACTTCACCAAACGGCCCTTTGGCGGGGGTGGGAAAGGAGGGGGCCACACCCCGCGGGGCCCAGGTGTTGTCTACGGGGGCGGAGTTTGGGAACGCAGCGGTGGGACCTTCCAGGCGCGACCAGCGGGCGCGTACCGAGGGCCAGAAGCCGAGGAGACAAGGCAGAGCGGGAGGCGCAGGGAGTGCAAAGGTCGGGCAAACGCGCCGAGCCGCTAGCATGTTTTCCCGTAACCACCGGAGCCGCGTTACGGTGGCAAGGGGATCGGCCCTGGAGATGGAGTTCAAACGCGGCCGTTTCCGACTCAGCCTCTTCAGCGACCCGCCCGAGGTGAGAGTCCCGCGTTCCTCCTTCCATTTGCCTACTGGGCTCCGCAGCCCCGCCGCTTCGCCCCCGCCCGCGCGCACGCCGTGGGGCGGAGACGCGGCGGGCAGGATCCAAGCCCGGGATTGTTGACTTAAAAGTCACGCGCGGACCGACAGTCTGCACATAGGTCCGACCTGTGCCACTACGGACACTCCCTGGCCCAGTTGGGATGATTTGCCTTTGTCTGGACAAACTTCGCTTGGTCTTAATTTAAGGGTCCCAGACCTGATTTCCAAAGTGTGTCTGGCACCTCCCGGGCAAAGGGCGGTAGGCAGCTAGGCGAGACCCTACGGCTTGGACCCTTGGTTTGGTCGCCCGCTCCTCCCCTAGTCCCTAGACCCATCTCGCAACCTATCTCTACTGTCTGGGACAGCCTCCACTCTCAGCCTTGACTTTCAGGCCAGATTGCCCCACTTCGCTGAAGCCCTCTCCAATCGCTCTTCCGTGCGGCTAAAGGGTTGGGAGGGTGTGTGGAGGGGGAGAGGTGGGAGGGCCCCTTTTCAAGATCAGGGGTTATTTCCCACACCCAGACTTTCAGCCTCCTTTCCTGGGCCCTGAGAGGAGTTCAGCCTTTAGTCTGACAGTTGCCTCCCGGGCCCAGAGCTCTGCACTACGCTAAGGTCTGAACCCTACCTGTAATTCCCTAATGAGGTTTGGGAGGGGCTGACCTAGGTCAGCTCTCTTTCCCTGCTGATCCTGAAAGGGTTAAGTGAGGGGACGTTCCTCCCGTCCCCCTCTCCCTCCCGGCTAGGATTCCAGGCCTGGCTTGTGCCCTCCTCCTGCAAGCCCCCCTTACCCCCCACGCCCAGCTTGCCCAGAACAAAAGCCCTTTCACACGCGTCCCGGTTGTCCCGGGCCTTCTCTGACTCAAAAGCTAGTGGCCTTAGTAAAGAAGGCCCTTGTCCGGTCTCCTAAAAGCAACCCCGCCCGGGGCTATCGTGGGAGAGTGAGGGCGAGGCCCAGGGACCTGGAGGAGGGGCCTGTGAGCGGGGTCCGCCCTGGGATAAGCCCGACCTTCAGGTTTATCCAGCGCCGAGGAGCCGGGGCGGAGCCTCAGGGCCCAGCACACCGCCCAGGGGTGTGTGACTGTGGGCCTGGGGTGGAGGGGGCGGCAAAGCTGCAGCTGGCTGGGAATCGGGGCTGGTTTCCTGTCTGGAAGGGAAGGGGCCCGCAGAGGGGAGCGGGGGCAGCAGCAGACAGACACACCCCTGCCTTTCTCCCTCCCTCTTCTCCCTTCTGTTGGAAAAGCGAGGTAATTGTGAGCCCAGGGTGGGGCGGGCTGGACGGAGCCCCCAAATTGGAAGAGGTTGCCCAGGGGGTTGGGCTGTATTTACCCCTGTGTCCCACTCCCTGGGCTCACTCTACCAAGTCCTTACCTCCATTCCTCTTCTTTCTCAAACTAAGCTAGAAACCCTCTCAGAAAGCTCCAACCTCCTGACAAACTCCAGAACTCTGTAGAACCTACTAGAGGCGTCCCTTCCCTGCCCCCTTCCAGCTGTGCCTGCCCCTCAGGCCGTACTGGCACACAGATTCTCTGTCCGCTCGGCCAGGGATGTGGGCGGGGGCTGGGGAGGGGCCAGAGTCGGAATGAAAGGGCCTTTTTCTTCCACAGCTGGGAGAACAGCTGCCACCAAAGCAAGACTGGACACTCTGTGCCCAGAGCCCCCTGTGCAGCTGGCCTCCCCTCCTGGGACCCCACTTATCCTCATCTCACTTTCTTTTCCTCTCATGCCAGGCTCCCCTCAGGGCCCTGGAACAGCGATAGCAGTAGGCAAGGAAAGTCTGTCACAGCAGCCAGAGGGATCTAATAGGAGTGCAGGGGGACAGGGGCAGCCTCTGCCCAAAAGCTGCCCACCTTTTTCAAGACCAGGGGATCAGTGGGAGAAGGAATTGTGGGGCAGTGCGGTACGTACCGGCCCCTTCCCTCTGGAGGGGCTGACAAGGGAAGGGGCACTAGGGGGCACAGAGATGCAGGACAGATTGCACATCCTGGAGGACCTGAATATGCTCTACATTCGGCAGATGGCGCTCAGCCTGGAGGTAATGGCCCCTCACCCCCTAGCCCCAGTGCACCTCTTGGGCATGCATCCCAGCCCCAGTCTCTGCCCTCCCCATCCCTGCTGGGGCTGAGGGGGGAGGGTGGGCCTGCTCAAAGTGGGGAAAGGGACATGTGGTTCTGTACCCCCTGAAATGCGTGCTGTGTGTGGATCAGGCTCAGTATTGCCAATCAGAACATTATATTAACAACAGGGTCTTCACACCTATTTCTGGAAGCTTTGTGGGTGGATATGTGTGTTCTAGGGCTGAGGGCCCTCTCAGATATGGGCAGAAAAGAGGTTGCAGAAAGGTGTGGCCTTCCTGGAGAATGGGAAGGGGCTCTGGTACAGGATTTAAAGATTTTGCTGGCCCTGGAGATGACAGGGAGCTTTATATGCATATATTTATTCTGAAACATTTATTGAACACCTACTATATGCCAAGCTCTTTTCTAGATCATGGGACACTAGGGGGCACTCAGTGAACCAGACAGGAAAGGTCCATTCTACTGGGGAACAAGCTAAAAACATGCAAACACATAAATACTCTCACATAATGAAATTATGATGAAAATGGGGATATAATCAGCATGGAGTGTAGGTAGGGCAGCATTAGATGTGGAGGTCAAGGAAGACCTCTGTGAGGAGATTGTTGAGCTGAGACCAAAAGCGTGTGAAGACTGGAGGAAGCACTTTCCATACAGAGGGCACAGTAAGGTCAAAGGCCCTTAAATGGAGATGAGTTCCAGTTCCAGAGTGACTTGAACATAGTAGTTGGGGTCAAGCTCATGTGCTGGGGCCAGATTATACAGTGAGAAGGCACTTAGATTTTATTCTTACTGTGATGTTTGCCCATGGAAGGTTTTAAGCCAGGGGACGACTCATCCAATGTTTTAAAATGATGGTTGCTGAGAATAGGCTAGGCCGGTGTGGGGAGCAAGAGAGGAAGGTTGGAAGAAGATGGGGGGGGGTACAGAAGACCATTGGAAAGGAGGTTGTTACAGCCTTAGGAGTGAACCTGGTGGTGTGGATGAAAGTGCGTGTGGTGGAGACAAGAAGGGGGTGAATTTCAAATGATGGCAGTAGACCTGACAGGGCTTACATATGGATAGGACATGAGGGATGAGACAAAGAGCGACTCCAGAATGATTCCCAGGTTTGTGGCTAAGCAGCTGGGCAGTGTGGCAATTGACTGAGATGGGGAAGGTAGAGGAAGCTGTGGAAATGACTGCCTGACCAGGCTGGGGCTTTCTGCTGAATGGAGGTCAGAAGCAGGACTGTAAAGAGTCTAGATCAGGAATGGCAATTTATTTTACCTGTCGCCTCTTTTGGCCGCCATCCCCACTTCCTGTATTACAGTGGACGTTACTAGTCAGTCATGGCACTCTTTATCAGCAAGTCCATACATGACCTCAGAATCTTTAGCACAACTTTGGCACAAATTGTGCAGGTTGTTTCCTTCATAAGGGCACCAGGCAAAGTCAGGAGTCCTGACCCTGGAGATGGCACTGTATTGGGTGGCAGGGGTTTGGGGGGCACCTTTATCTAATATGCAGAAAGGTGTCCAATGAGCCTGTTGGGATTCTGACACTATTTAGCATCCTGTGTTGGCACCTGAGATATAACCTGTTTGCCATCCCTAGTCCTTTGCACTGTCCATGTTACTAGTTAGTTACATCTAGCTATTTGAATTTAATTAAAACGAAATGAGAAGAAATGAAAAAAAAATGTGGTTCCTTAGTTGCTGTAGCCACATGTCAAGTGCTAGATGAGTACTGAATAATTCCATCATTGCAGGAGATTTTATTGCTCAGAGCTGCTCTAGGTATTAAAATGTTTAAATTCTCCACCACCACCCCCCATTTTAATTTTTCTTCATGGGAGATTTGGCCAAGTTCTGGCACAGAGGAGGGGACTTAGATTTTAGTTTTGTCATCTCTCCTTCAGCCATGGTCTGAGGGTGCTGTGTTCTTTTTCCATGAAGCTCAGCAGGACCCCCCCCACACACACACACACATATACACACAAACACACACCACCACCACCACCAAGAAGAGAACTATTGTTGTTTCAGGGATTGGCAAGAAAGGTAGTCATGGAAGAATTAATCCAGGAAGACTTTCTGTAGAAGGCATCTTAAACTGCAAGGAAAAGGATGGTGGGAGTGAGAAGCAGATTGTCTTTGAATATGTTCTGGACCCAGGTAGAAATTAGATTTTCCCACTTAATCCTCAAACAATGCTATGAAGGAGGTGAGAAACAACCCCAGTTTACAAACTGAGGCTATAGAAGTCAAGTTCTCATAGCTAGTCAAGATCCTAAGTGAGGATTTGAATTTATCCCTGGTGGAGATTCTGAAGGGAGCAGAAGGTGAAGCAGAGCAGGAAGTCAGGGACAGAAGAAAGTGGGAGGGACAGGAAAGGATGTCCCTGGAGGGCCTAATGTGTGTTGGGGCTTCTGCCTATTTCTCATCCTTTTTCAGCCCCTTGGGCCCTGACCTGGTCCAGCTTAATCCATCTCTGGGCTCTTTCTCTGGAGAGTCTGGTGAAAATGCTACCTCCTTGGGGAGATGGGATGTGTGAGTAGGGAGAGAGAGACAAGAAGCTATCCTTGGGGTGGGTGGGAAGATAGGTGCAAAGCACAGGGATCCAGAAACTTCGCTGGGATTTCTGAGATGCTCTGCCTAAAGGATGGGAGCTGGGATTTCTAAGCGGTGGGAGAGTGAGTGAATTTAGGACCAGAGGACGTCGACGGGTTGTAGCAGGGATGTCTGGGCCAGGAGTCAGGCTCGTCCGGGCTGAGCCCAATGACTTCTTCGGTCTGTTACTCCAATTTATACACTAGCCTCCTCCCCCTTACTCCCTGGCAAGGGGTCAGTCACCTTGGAGGGCAGCCGCACAGGGCTGGGGCCTCCTGGCCTTCTGCAGCTCGAGCGCCGTGCTGTGGCCTGGAAGCCCTTTCCACAACCGGCACTCCTGGAGGCACCGGGACTGGGTCTCACCACCCGGAGCCCAGAAGCCTAGCAGGCCACGCTCACAGAGGGACCGCCCGCACCCTGGAGCCCCTCGGCAACTCTCGCGGCAGTTGGGAGCTGATGTCACCAGTGCCATGAGCGCCACCCGTGGGGGCGGGGGCGGCTGAGCGGGCACCCAGACTGTGCGTCTCCCAGGACCAGCGTGCTGCGGTGGAGTGGCACGCGCAATGGCCAGGGCTAGGGAAGGATCTGTAAGTGCTGCAACGGGGATGGATAGGCCAGCCAGGAGGGCTGTCTGCCTCCACCTCCCGTTTGAGGCAATTTCGGAAGAAGCTGGATGCAGAATGGGATGGGGGTTGGCTAATAGGGAAGCTTAGCAGAGGTGGGACCCTGCTAAGACATACCTAAGGGGGCTGGGAAGGAGCTGGGTAGTCTGGGAGGGTTTCCTGGTGGAGGAGGCTTTGGAACTAGGTTGGTCTATTTCTGAAAGGTCAGGAAGGGAAAGAGATGGATAGTGTTGAGGTAAGGGGTGATGAGAGTCTGACTTTCCTCAGTGGCCCAGGAAATAGTGAAGGAGGAATCTGCAGGAATTTAGGGTGTGTTGGTCTTGTACTTGAAGGCTGGAGCCACCAGGGACAGAAACAAGGGCAGAGGGTGTGGAAGAGACCTGGTGTGAGGAAGAAGATGGGTTTTGGGTGGTCACATTCATACCCATCTTCCAACGTGATGATTCTATTGGCTTGTGTCCTAAAGTGATCTATATATGGTACTGAGGTTAGTTTTCTAATCTCTCTGAAGCCCTCCCCATTAGCCAGAAACGAATGGTTTCTTTGAGTGTGTTAAGGTCGTGACATAGCACTTACGGAGCAGCCATGAATGTCTGCATCTCTCACCTACCAGCTGGATTTTAAATGGAGCCTTGGTCAGCTCAGGGGCATACCAGCGTTTGCTGGGTGAATGCTACCACTGCTGGAGTAGCATTGTTGCAGTGAGCATCTTCACCATTCTTGTGTCCATGTGCTGGGCACTGTGCTAGTGCTTTACCTTCCGGTCTCACTGAATCCCCATAACCTTTGGATGTGGGGACTATTTCCACCCTCATTTTACAGATGTGTAAACCAAGTCTCAGGGAGGTTGAGTAAACTGCCCAGTGATTTTTCAATAAGTTTCTTCCCAGCTTCTCAAGACTGGCAGGACTGTGACTCAGACTCAGGTTTGTCTTATGTCAAACTGGTGCTCTCCTACTCTACTTCGTGCCAAGACCTCCAGGGCTCCTTTCTGAGTGAAGAAGGTTCCTGAGAATCCTGGTGCCTCTCCCAGCACCCCACTCTGGCCCTGTGCACTGCCTGCTCAGCCCCTCACTCCTGACCTCCTGTTTCACCTGCCATCCCATTCCCATTCCTTGCCTCTGTCACCTCCCAAGCTCAGAGGGCCAGCAAGTGGCAGACCCCCCTAATTTGGGATTATACAGGGTAAACTCTGAAGACGGTATGCTTCTTCACTGAGCCCTTGCTAACTAGATGTCCCCCATTCCCTGAGTCTTTGGGGTAACTCAAAATGGCCTTTATTATCTGTGTCCATTCCCTTTAGTTGGAGGTTCTCAGCCCTGGCTGCACCCCAGAATCACTTGGAAAATTTTTTTAAAAAAATGCACATGCCCCACTTTTAGAGATTCTTATTCTGCAAGTCTTAGATGGGGCCTAGTAGTTTTTTATTTTTAACTGAGAAAAAATGTTTTAAAGGCAACACAATTTCCACTAGTAACAGTAGTAAAGAAGGGTGTATATAAATAAAGTATCATAAATCTGTTTTCCATCCTGGCTCCCAGCCCTGCAACCACTACTATTTTAGATCTATGTCTACATATGTCCTTGCATAGATGAGATGCACAGAGGGCAGTGAGCTATAATAATACTGTTCTACTTTTTGAAGATTGATTCATATCTGCACTCTCTTTTTTTTTTTTTTTTTTTTACAGGGACAGAGAGAGTGGGATAGACAGGGACAGAGAGAAGTGAGAAGCATCAATCATTAGTTTTTCATTATGACACCTTAGTTGTTCATTGATTGCTTTCTCACATGTGCCTTGACCGCGGGCCTTCAGCAGACTGAGCAACCCCTTGCTGGAGCCAGCGACCTTGGGTCCAAGCTGATGAGCTTTTGCTCAAGACAGATGGGCCCGCGCTCAAGCTGGTGAGCTCTGGGTCTCGAACCTGGGTCTTCCGCATCCCAGTCCGATGATCTATCCACTGCACCACTGCCTGGTCAGGCCATATCTGCATTCTCTTAATGTCTGCAGAATCCCATCGTGGAGATGTGCTGTAACTTATTTATTTTTACCTATCTCATTTTAAAATTGTCAATTATAGTTGACATTCAATATTATTTTGTTTAGTTTTAGGTTTACAGCATAGTGATTAGACATTTATATAGTTTACAAAGTAGTCCCCCACCTCCATAAGTTCATGGATTTGAGGGAGGAAAGGGGAGAGAGATAAAAAGAGGAAGAGAGAGAAAAGCATCAACTCATTCTTCCATTTAGTTGTGCAACCATTGCTTCTTGTAGGTGCCCTGAACGGGAGGTCAAACCCATGACCTCTGATGTGCCGGGATGACAGTCTGTCCACGGAGCAACCCGGCCTGGGCTGTTGAAGGATTTTTAATCTGGGTGTTTTGAAACAATTCTGCAATGAATATGGCTTTGCCCACATGTGTATCTATATCTGTAGGATAAACTCCTAGATATGGATAGCAGGATCACAGGATATGTGGATTTGTAATTTTCATTTGTTTTTTTCCAAACTGCACTCAAAAGATGCTAAAGGAATGTTTACTTCCTCCATCAAATGCATGAAGGCATCTGTGTTTTTATAAAGCTGCTCTGATTATTCCTGGGCAGCAGAGGTTAAGACTCAACCCTTTCCCTTAAAGTACCTGAACATGTTCCTTCTGGGCCACACCCCACTTGGGGACTGCAGGGTGCTTCCACCTGTTCCCTGACTGACCTTCTTGTCCTTCTTCTCCCCACTCTGGCTAGGACACAGAGTTGCAAAAAAAGCTAGACCATGAGATCCGGATGAGGGAAGGGGCCTGCAAGCTGCTGGCAGCCTGCTCCCAGCGCGAGCAGACTCTGGAGGCCACAAAGAGCCTGCTGGTGTGCAACAGCCGCATCCTCAGCTACATGGGCGAGCTGCAGCGGCGCAAAGAGGCGCAGGTGCTGGGGAAGACAGGCCGGCGGTGAGCAAGGGGGAGGCGGGGCCTTTGGGGGGACATAGTGATACAGCATGTGTGTATATGGAGTGTGGACTATCCTGAAGCTGACCTCCTCATATCGGGCCTGGAATACACCTTGAGTTTCATCATCACAGTGTGCTGCCTGGAAGTGCACTAATGAGAAGCTAGGGCTGGATTCAGGAAAGCCAGGGCTTCTGAGAGCCTGGCAGTCTGAGGGGTAGTAATGTGAAAACACTTCTTTGCTAAGCCCTGCCTGCAATCTGATGAGGCTGGCTGGCTTCTGGCAAGCCAGTTTTCTCAAAGTCAGCACACCAAATGGCCAATTTACCACAAACTGATGATAGTTCATTATACCTGGGGTTCACTGTCTGAGGCAGAGATTGGGAAAGGAAATAAAAAATCCTTTAAGGAAAAAGCCTGTCCCTTCACATAAATTAGATTGTGCATTCCAAAAGGGTTCCACATCTTTCTGAATGTGAAACACAAGCTATATTATTAACATTAGACTCTGCTGATCTGACATCTGCAGTGAAATGGTTGAGATGATGTTCTGGTAAGACTAAAATACTGGACAAAATATTTGGCAAATTAATCATTCCAAGAACTGGCAGTTTTTTGGTCATTTGTAAAATTGGCTTCTGGCAAATTAATCTGTTGACCCCACAAGGTTGAGTGAGAGAAGGCCCCAACTCAGTCATAAAGTCTGACACAAGGAGAGGTTGCCAGGAGCCCTCCAGAGTCACCCATGAAGCCACAGGGAAAGCACAAAACTCACTCTACTCCTGTCCCATAAAGTTAAAGGAAGGGCATGCAGGTAGGGGGACAGCTTCTACTGTGAGTTTGCTGTCTTCTGAAAGGCAGCCATCAACAGTCTCTGCCCTGCCCACATGGCCTACACAATGTGAGGCATACCCCATAAGGCCCAACTAAGTTGCTGACTACATCACTGGCATTATAAACTAGTATGGGTAAACTGGCCGTCATCACCTTAGGGAGGGACACACTTGGTGAGTCCTAATCATGGGCAGGGAGGTGAGAAAGGCTGGGTGCCTGGGGCCCTGCAGCGGGCACTAGGAAGGCACAGCGTATCTAGCCAGGACAGTAAAGGAGAGATCAAAGCTGGGGGAAGGAGAGAGGTTTGTGGCAAATGGAACACAAATGTTTCCTACTTGTTTTTTTGCCTTTCATCAAAAACTAGTCAACTTGATTTTCCAACTGACCCAGTGCCTTCTAATATCTAAGAAGTGATGAGATGGTAGAGATGACCAGCCTCCCTCTTTTAAAAAAGAAAGATTGTAGATGCCTGGGGTTTAATGGAGAAGAGTCCTTGAAAGGGACTCTCTCTGTGGGCCCCTGTTCCCTCAAACCCCACTGGTCCCTGGCAGGGGTCTGGGTTAGCAATCTGGGAATGTTGCTTACAGCGGGTGGCAGAGCCCAGAGCTTGTACTGTGTGTGAGCTAGTATGCCTCTAGTGTCTCCAGCAACACCCTGGGTTCAGTTGACAACTCTAACAGTCCCTCAGCTCTGCAATGTCAGCCTGGCTGGGGCAGCCAGGCAGGATGGGTGATCTGAGAGCCCTTGGGGACCAGAGCCAGGGGAAGTAGTGTCTGGAAGCCAGGCTAGGACATTGTGATTTGCCCACAGGCCTTCTGACAGTGGGCTGCCCACTGAGCGCTCCCCCTGCCGAGGCCGGGTCTGCATTTCTGGTAAGAAGCACAACTACCCCAGCCTCTGGTGCTCCTGGCCCAACTACAAGATCTCCTGCTCCATTTCAACATCTATTCCTACCCCTCTGCCCCTTAGACCTCCGGATTCCACTCATGTGGAAGGACACAGAATATTTCAAGAACAAAGGCGGTGAGTTCAACGCATGCCACAATAAAGTCAGGGGAGTGACCCTGAGGTGGAAAGCTCCTGTGGGGCACAATTTTTGTTGGTTTTTTTTTTTTTTACTAGTTTTGCCCTCTTTGTCCCCAGACCTGCACCGCTGGGCTGTGTTCCTGCTGCTGCAGCTAGGGGAAGACATTCAGGACACTGAGATGATCCTGGTGGACAGGACCCTCACAGACATCTCCTTTCAGAACACCCTGCTCTTGTGAGTGCCTCATCCATGTGGCTTCCTCCTCTCCCCACTCTACCCCAGTTCTCTGTGAGATATTGACAGGGGAGGGGAGGAGAGGGAAGAAGAGAAGAGGAGGGATATTCCCTGTGGAGCTGTCCTAAAACCTGTACCACATCCATCTTTCCCCCCCACACCCACCCCACGTGCTTCCCTGGACTTCTTCAGGACCATCCTCTTCTCTTCTTCCCACACTCCTATAGCACTGAGGCAGGGCCAGACTTTGAGCTGCGGCTGGAGCTGTATGGGGCCTGCATGGAAGAGGAGGGGGCCCTGGCTGGTGCCCCCAAGAGGCTTGCCACCAAACTCAGCAGCTCCCTGGGCCGCTCCTCCGGGAGGCGTGTCAGGGCATCGCTGGAGAGTGCTGGGGGTTCAGGGAGCGGCCCTATCCTGCTCCCCACCCCAGCTGTGGGGTAAGGCCCTGCATTCCCCCACTGCCCTCACATACCTATCCTAGCTGTGGGTAACCCCTTAGCTGTGGAGAGCTTGCAGAACCTACTCTGCACTGCCACCAGGACGTGCAGACAGACATGAATAAACAGTAGCCACATGGCTGGGAAGCACTCAGAACTGGGCCTAAGCCAACTGAGACAATCAAAAGGAATGCAGGGACAGCTAGGCTTTGGGGTCTTCACTTTTGCAGCAGCAGCTAATGCATCTTATGTGGTTGGAATAGAGTGCACTGGTTGGAGGAGGGTAGCCTGGATTCTGTGGCAGTGCCTATAGGAGTCGGGAAGCACCTGTGGAACCACTGGGCACATCTAGGGTAATGAATGGAACGCTGATTTTGGAGACAGATACGGGTTCAAATTCCAACTCCACCACCTACCTATCAGCAATATATTATGGGAAAATTTCTTAATATTAATATGCCTCAAGCTGCCTCATTTATTAATTAAAGAATGCCACCCAGGACTGTCGTGGGAATACAGTAGGGTAACATATACAAAAAGCACAGGACCTGGCACTTAGCAGGAGCTCACAAAATGTTTGTTCCCAACTCCTATGGGGGAGGCAAGCTAGTTTTCCGTGTGGGCACCCGAACAACAAGGCAGACCCTCTTAGCACTATAGCTCCTGCCATCTAACATGGCCCTCGCGTGCCGCTCCCTTGGCCGCGGCCTGCTTCTCCGTCTGTCCTGCAGTGGTCCTCGTTACCACCTCTTGGCTCACACCACTCTCACCCTGGCGGCAGTGCAAGATGGGTTCCGCACACATGGCCTCACCCTCGCCAGCCATGGTATGTGTGTGAGTGGGGGACAATGGATGGTGAGAAGAGCCGCCGCTGGATGGTCCCCTTCCCATTCTCATCCTTCACTTCCTCTTCCCCAGAGGAGAACCCTGCTTGGCTGCCCCTTTATGGTAGTGTGTGTTGCCGCCTGGTGGCTCAGCCTCTCTGCATGACCCAGCCTACTGCAAGTGGTTCCCTCAGGGTGCAGGTGAGAGCCCCTGGAGTGGAAGGGAACAGGGAGAACGCAGAGGTGAGCTGGGTCACCTGGGAATCTAAGAACTACTGAAAAATCAAGATCTGGGTGGAAGGATGGGTATGGCAAGGCAAGAAGAGGCTCAGATAGGAGCCGGGGTGGGAAGCAGATTCTTGAGGGAGGGCTGGGAAGAAGGGTGTTGGGAGGTGTGACTCCCCCAGGAAACCTTGAGTCATCTAATAATAGCAAGCTGGGGAGCGGCAGGACTGGATGCGAGTACACGGAGTCCTGAAAGGCACAAACCTCTTCTGTTACCGGCGATCTGAAGATGCAGACACAGGGGAAGAGCCGCTGTTTACTATTGCCATCAACAAGGTGATGGGTCCCCTGGTGGTCAAGCCACCAGGTGCCAGGGCTTGGAGCCTCTCCTTCAGGGCTCAGGAGGGTGGGTGCAGACCTTAGAGAGCAAAGCCTACTGCTCCTCACAGGACCACTCCCAATTCCTGGGCCAGGAATGCTGAGGGGACCATATTCTCCCTGACCAGCATCACTGGAAGAGGGTTGTCTTCTCACCAGCCGCAGCCCCTGCCAGTTCTCACAGGGCTCTATATAGCCAGTTCAGGAGTTTCATCCACCTTCCATCTTCCATCTCAGACTTTATTTTGTATCTGCTTTGCCCTTTCCTGGTTTCGTCTCGCAACCTAAGGCCAGTGACCCCTCTGTTCCTTAGCCTTTTGGCTGGCTTTCCTGCGACCTTTATGGAAGTAGTGAGACACTGGGCCTCAGCATTCCTGCCAGCCTCCAGTCTCCGTGCTTCCCCTGCCCACCTCTTTCCCTGTCTCCATCTGCTTCTCTTTCCCTGACTGAAGATCATCTGTGTCTTCCCCGGTCCTTTCCTGACATTTCATCCCACTCAGCTCACTAGGAGACAAAGGAGAGGGCCGGGTAAAAGCCCATGAACTCCGCTTTCTAAGGCAGGGGTGATCAAGCCTGCCTGAAGTCATCACTGACTCCTGTGACTAACGTGGAGTTGGCAGCAGACCCCTTTTTTCTCTTGTAGGAGTCTCGAGTCCAGGCAGGGGAGGTGGATCAGGCCACAGGCCGACCCTACACTCTGAGCATCAGTAACAAGTATGGGGAAGACAAGATGACACACATTCTTCAGACAGAGAGCCGGGGAGCCCTGCAGAGCTGGATGGAGGCTCTGTGGCAGCTTTTCTTTGACATGAGTAAGAGGAGGGGGCTGGATAGAAACTTTGGGAGGAATTGGGATTTATTATTTTTTACCATAGGCCTCTGTTTCAAGAGTGTGTGGAAAGAAATGTCACTGGGGAGAGGATAGCCTGGCCCTCTCAGTCCTCTCCCTCCCCACCCCCAATCTGTGCTCTCCCTTCAGGCCAGTGGAAACAGTGTTGTGATGAAATCATGAAGATTGAAAGCCCTGCTTCCCGGAAACCAGCCCAAGCCCTAGCCAAGCAGGGGTCCTTGTACCATGAGATGGGTAAGTGAAAGTATACTCCGGGACCCTGATGGGAAGTGGGACTGCAGGCTTCAAGGGAACCCAGGTAATGGAAAGAGACAGAAGGTACACTGAGAACTAAGGCAGAGAGCTCTGGGGACTCAAGTCCCACCCAGTCCTGTTGCGTTCCTTTCTCTCCTTCAGCTCTTAAAGCCACTTTTACCAAAGTTCAAAAAAAAAAAAAAAAAACCCCAAAGAACCAGATTCATTTCATGATTTCTTTCCTAATGTCTTCTTTTTTTGTTTCCCTTTCTGAATGTGGATTCCTGTCTCTTCCTCTGACCTTCACTTGCTTGGCACTGCTTTCTTTTCCCTCCTCTCTCCTGATTTCTTCACCCACTTCTGCCCATCCACCCCCATCCTTGTCCCCTGCGCCCTGTATCCCATAGTTTTATCAGAGCCTGGGGCTCCAGGGGGCCCAGGTGAGGGGCTGCTTCTGCAAGATAATGCGATCTCAGCTGAGATCCGTGCTTTGCTGTCCTCCTATTACAGTGACAGGTGATGGTCAGGGCTGGGGCGGTGTGGGGCCCAAGCTCTGACTAGTCCCCTCCCCTTAACCCCTTCCTGGTGCCACAGCTATTGAGCCTCTGGATGACATCGCAGCAGTGACAGACATCCTGGCCCAGCGGGAGGGTATGAGGCTGGAGACACCCCCACCCTGGCTAGCCATGTTTACGGACCAGCCTGCCCTGCCTAGCCCCTGCTCACCTGCCTCAGTAGCCCCAGCCCGGAGCCACCCCCTGCCCTGGGGGCGCCCCCGAACATTCTCCCTGGACGCTGTCCCGCCAGACCACTGCCCTGGGGCTTCCCGCTCAGTTGTCCCCCTACCCCCGCATCGATCCCCACGGCCCAAAGGCCTCTGCAGCAAAGGCCTGCCCCGCACTTGGCTCCAGTCACCAGTGTGAGAAAGTTGCTGGCAGCAGGATCTGGCCGGAAGAGATGACCTATGCACCTGGGCTCTGGGTATGGCGCCATCTGTAGCGGTTTGGCTAGCTTGCCTCCCCTTCCTCAGCTGGACTGGGGGAAGGTTGGGGGTGGGGAGCAGAGGCCACTTTCAAGCTTTGGTTGCCATGGTGCTGAGGGACTCATTCCCAGGGCTGGCTGGGACCCCCTAAACCCTTCCTGGGAGAAAACTGGAACCAACCCTGCCCTACCTCCTGCACTAACCAGCTTTGAGGATGGCACTGAAGAGTGCTGGGAGGGAACATACCTCCCTTGTGACTCCCACATCAGCCATTAAAGTTATTTAACAGCAGCCTCCACCTGGTTCTTGATGACAGGTTGCTTCTCTGCTTGGTTGGGACCTGCTGCATGCCCTCTTCCCTGGAGCTTAGTTTGTTAGTTGTGAAGGATGACTTTGATACTGAGTAATTAGACAAGGGTTAGGTGGAGAAGGTACTTTATAAATACCATAGGGAGGAGGGCTTCTCTGCTCTCATACACTGCTGAATCTCAGGATTTCAGCAAGGTCGTAGCCAGTCACAGCAAAAGAACTGCCAGAGGTATCACAGAATCGGGCACCACACACCTGAGTGTCTGGCACGCACTCGCCGTGACAGTGCTCCACCTGGGGGAGAGGGGGGATACTCAGGGCCTGCTGCCCCAGGCTTGCCCCACCCCATTTTACTCCTCTTTCCACACATACCTCAATGCAGCCACTCCCTGGGCTTCTGCTCAGCTTCCAGATGTGTACAAAGGTGTCCTCAGCTGCAGAGAGTAGCTATTAAAAAAAAGGCAGGAGGATAAGTGGAAGTTGGAACATGCTGACAAGACTGGTGTAGGCTGGAATGCTACACCAAGTGGCAACGACAGCCTATGGAGTTCCTCACAACATCCCAGCACCAAGAACAAGGAAGGGCATGTAGGAATGGGGGAGGAGACTGACCTTGCCCACCTCCGGAGCCAGGTCCAGGGCACAGATGGCCCGGGCATGGGCGTTGATCTGGACATGTAGAGTTCCAGTACTGGCCTCATACAGACGCACTTGCCCGTTCCCATAGCCTGCTGCTATGATCCCCTGCCACAGCTGCACAGAAGTGCACGGGGCCCTGCAAGGGTGATGCCCTACTTGGGTTTCCCCAGACCCAAGCCCACTCCCCACCCTGAAGCTGCCTCAGGAAGGCCTCAGCCCCTTTGCCCCACTTACCCAAATCCTGGAATTCGGGTCAATAATTTGAATTCAGGACCTGACCACCAGACACACAGCAAGCCTGAGTCATCTGCCGTCACCATGTGAGCCATGCAGTCCTAAAGAGAAAGGCAAGGTCAGCTTTCCCCTTTCTTCCCTGCTGGATCCTGTATACAGGGGAAGGGAGGTGGTATTTGCATCTTTGCCTCTCTAGGGGTGGTGTACATATGGAGCCCTCAAAAGCTGGACCCAGGTTTCACTCAGGAAGCATAAAATGCTTTCCTTGCGTTCCTCAGTTTCTTCACCTTCCCTTCTCACACACATACCATTATTATAACTGTACTCAGCGGATGGATGACGAAACCGAGGCCATAGTGTTATGACCTTCTCGAAGTCTTCCAGTGAGCCAGTCACGGTCACAACTAGTCTCACTCAGCCTCTTCACCCCTAATCCCAGGCAGCCAACATAGTCCATGGGCCCAGCTCTGGGCCAGATTCAGTAGAGAATATGAATTAGAAGATACAAATCCTGTGTTCTCATGTAGTTTGCAATTCAATTAAGTACAAAAGAGTTGTCCTTGAGGGAGATCAGTGGGAACTGGAATGGGGGAAGACTTTCTGGAGAGGGTGGTGATGGAGGTGTAGGACTTGCCCACATTCAGAGAAGGAAGCCACACATGTCAGGGCTGTAAAGCATCTTAGAAACCACCTGTCCCAACTCATTTCCCACCAGTATTGAGAAGTGTTCGTGAACTATTAAATGCCATGTAAAATATGTCTAGCTTCACTGGATTTGAGGTTGCTGAAGCCTGGGAAAGTACAGCAATTTGTACACAATCATCCAGCTGTTTAGTGGCAGAGCCAAGACTTGCATCCAGGTCTCCTGCCTCCAAGGTTCACTGGAATTAGAAGAAGGAATCCACTTACTTGTTTCTGGGCAGGCTCACTGGCAATGTCTGTGACTGATGTTGGATGCCCAGCCAGCTCTTCACTCAATACAATGTTGGAACCCTTGTCTGGGATGTCAAATACCAGTACCCGGCCTGACCACGTTCCTGTAGAAGTAGCATGTCCTAGTCCTCCCAGGTCTCCAGCCACCACACTCAGCACTCCCTCCATCCCAGAAACCTTAGTAATAAACCCACCTCTCACTGCGAACAGTCTTGCCCCTCCATGACCACTTATTCTGGCCCACCCTGTTCCTCTGAACCCATCCATGGCTCTTTGGAGTCTCTGACCCTCCCCTTCACTTCCACCCTTCCCTCTAACCCTCCACAATTTCCTCAGACCTTTAGCATCCTCCTGGCCAAAGTCCACACCTTTATACCCCAGCACCCCCCCAATGCCCTTGGCCCCCTCACCCACACAGATGAAGTGACCACTGGAAGCAATTCCTCGGGCAAATACAGCCTGCACTGAGTATAAAAGGGGAAAACTATTAGAAATAGCACTTCCTCCAGCCCCAGCAAACACTCCCTACCCACAGGAAACAGTACTGAAGGTACCTGGAGAGGCATCTTCATAGTCCAGCGCATGCCAGTATACCATGACGGAACCATTAGACTCATACATCTGGAAGATGAGGGCAAGGATAGGGGCACAACCCAGCTAACCTCTGCTGTGCTCTATGCTATGTCACATACTCACGTTAGCCTTAGCCTACTGAATCCTCAGTATAACTCTGGCAGTAGGTGCTCCTTTTATTCCTATTTCACAGAGGAGGACGCTGAGGCTCTGATAAGTTAACCAGATTGCTCAAGGTCATACAGCTACCAAAGGGGCAGATATTGGAGAGAGGGTAATTGGGAATTTAAAAAGATAGAAGGAATGAAAATGAGAAATAAGGAAGATTGGGCTAAGTATGTGTAAAACTTGGGAGTGTTTAGAGGCAAGTGCAGAAGGGTCTTGGGGCATTGGAGAGGAATTGAGAAGACTTTAGTTGGGGAGGGCAGGAAGATCCTCTTACCTGTATTCCTCGATGTGAGGTGAGTACCAGCAGTACTCGGAAGGGGAGGACACACCAGTGGAGCTAGAGGGAGGTGGGTCAGAATAGGGAGAAGTGGTCAGCAGGGGACATGAGGATTCAGAACAGTAGAAATTCAAGAGTTAGCACAGGCCTATTCCTTGAGGTTTGGAGAGGAAGGGCAGGGATTAGAACTGGATTCAGCAACACCATTCCCAACTCCATGTCTCACCTGGGTGATAAGTGGGGGGCTCACTCCAGCTCCCTCCTTAGCGAGAAGCTGGCGCTGGGCCAAGAGCACACCCCCCGGAGCAGTGCTGAGAAGCTGGGCGCTGGGTCCATGGACTACTCCAAAACGTGTGAGGTTGCAGAACGGCAGCTGTAGCACACTGAGGTTGTTGCACAGGGCGGCAGCCGAATCTCGAAGAGGGACGGAACGCTCCCGGCGGAACATCCTAGGGGAGAGACGCTGGAATCAGCACAAGGCCAGGGGTAAACAGACGACAAAGACGATCCTTGTCGGGGATGGGGAGTGGTGTTATGAGGCAATGGGGGAAACGCCTGGGCCTGGGTCTTGATGTAACGCGCGGGGTCCCCCCGCCCCGAGGACTGCGCGGTCTAGCAAGGGGAGGAAGAGAGGGGAGTCCCAGGGCTAAGTCATGAGACGATGGGGGAATCCTAGAGGAGGAATGGTGATGGCACAGAACCTGGTGGCCCCAAGTGCCCGAGCCAACGCGGGTTGAGGCAGGGTAATCCCCAGGCCCTTCGACCCTGGGTTCAGCGCCCAGAAGACCCTGACCACATCAGCAGCCCCAGGTCGGCTTGCCTGACTTCTGGGTCGTTCGCTCCCTCCAAATCCGCCGCCACCATAGAGACGACGCACATACGCATGACATTGGGCGGGGCAAGCAACCTGAACGTGCAGCGCGCGGCACAGTTGCCAGGGCAACTGTGGGCGGGCACGAGAAACCAGCGCAGAGCGTGGTTGCCGGGGCGACCGTTAGGCGGCAGCGGCAGCAGCTAGGTGCAGAAACGTCGTGGTTGGAGCGACCGCGGTTCAGCGATGGCCCATGAAAGCTCGGTAGGCTTCAGCTCAGCTGGGGGTGAACCAGAGCCGGGATCGTCCTTTAAGGTTGGTGACGGGAACCGTGGCCAGCTCGGCGATACCCAGTGCCCTCCGGGCAAGCCGGCATTCAAGATGACAGAGGAATCCACGTTGGTAGTAGGGCAAAAAACCTGCACTTACACCACTCTTACTCATACGCTTTGTCACACTTGGAAACTGGGAAGGATTAAATAGATGGTGCAGAGCCCAAGAAAAAGAAATGACTTTGGAAACAACTAGTGCATGTTATAAGTTTCTTACATTGAGGTACCCATTTAAGTGGATTAAGGAGAACTGGTCAGGGATAGGGGAGAGGTATTGGCAAATAAATGATCCATTTTCAGGGTTTCAGGAGAAAGAAATGGGTTAAATAACAGCGACCCTGAGGTTGCACTTGAAAATCAAATTGTTTTAAAAACAAAATTTAAAACACTTGAAGAGCCTTTGTGTAACAATCTCTTTGGCTCCTCTGGTCAGGCCACATCTAGGCATGGCCACTATCACGGGTGTCACATGAGAGACGTGGAGAAGAAGTCTAATGAACCTACTGTCCCTCCCAGCCCAACCTGCCCTGCTCTGGCCAAGCCTGGATTGGGCTTTGGGCCATCCCCTAGGTTTGCCACCAACTCTGTTCTCACTACCAGAGACAGGAAATGAGGTTTAAGGACTCTGAGTTCCATGTGAAGTGTAAAAAACATCAGATTTGAGGGAGAATGAATTTTGGGGAACATCAGTAAGGTTGGGGTTAGGAGGCAAAGGTTTTGTTTTTGGTGTTTTTTTTTTTTTTTACAGAGAGAGGGATAGATAGGGACAGACAGGCAGGATGGGAGAGAGATGAGAAGCATCAATCATCAGTTTTTCGTTGCAACACCTTAGTTGTTCATTGATTGCTTTCTCATATGTACCTTGACTGGGGGCCTTCAGCAGACTGAGCAACACCTTGGTGGAGCCAGCGACCTTGGGTCCAAGCTGATGAGCTTTTGCTCAAACCAGATAAGCCCGCTCTCAAGCTGGCGACCTCAGGGTCTCAAACCTGGGTCCTTCCGCATCCCAGTCCTACGCTCTATCCACTGCGCGATCGCGACCGCCTGGTCAGGCAGAGGCAAAGGTTTTGGAAGATTACATTTTGGAGGGAGCCAGTTTCAAGTAGACTCCAGTAGGGAAGAGAGGAGACTCCCAAGAATCGGTGAGTTAATTCCTATGCCCTGAAATGAATTTTTGGGACTAGTCTTTCTTTTTAAGTAAATTTTTCTTGATTATAAAAGGATATAATCTCATTGTAGAGAACTTATAAAATAGAGAAGAGCATAGGAAAAAAACACACCCACTGTTACAATTTTGGTGTTCTTTTTCTTCAACCCATACAGGTTTACATGATCTGAGATCATACATGATGTGTAATTTTGTATCCTGTTCTTTCATTTAACATTAAATCTTAACTATTTTTCTATGCTCTTGCAAATTCTTACTAAATATTGCCTTTAATCATTGCATAATATTCCATCATAAAGATGGTACACCGTTAGCCATCTATTCTCTTTTTGTTAGACATACGTTTTCAATATTTTGCTACTATAAATCACATGACAGGGAATACATTGGAGAACATATATATATATATATTAAAATTTTTATTTATTGATTTTAAATGAAAGAGAAAAGGGGAGGAGGAGCAGGAAGCATCAACTTGTAGTAGTTGCTTCTTGTATTTGCCCTGACTGGGCAAGCTCAGGGGTTTGAACTGGCAACCTCAGCATTCCAGGTTGACACTTTATACACTGCGCTGCTACCGATCAGGCAAGAACATTTTTATTTTAAAATAGGCTTTTGAGTGCATTTATAAAACTAGAATTAATAGTTTGGAAGGTTAGACATATTTTCAAATGTTTATTAGTCATCTACAGTTCTACTTTTGTGAAATGTTATATCCTTTGCTTATTATGATCCTTGAGGTCTTATAATTTTCCTTATATGAATTTTCAATATATTTGGGGATATTAACTTTTTTATATTTGCTACAAATGTAGGGTGGGGCAAAAGTAAGTATACAGTTGTTCATATGGAAAATCATACACTAACCCTGGTTGGATAGCTTAGAGCAGGGGTCCCCAAATTACAGGGGCCGCATGCGGCCCCCTGAGACCATTTATCCTGTGGCGGCTACACTCCCAGAAGGGGCACCTCTTTCATTGGTGGTCAGTGAGAGGAGCACAGGATGCATCCGCACCCATAGTTCCTATTGAAATACTGGTCAGTTTGTTGAGTTAAATTTACTTGTTCTTTATTTTAAATATTGTATTTGTTCCCGTTTTGTCTTTTTACTTTAAAAAAAGATATGTGCAGTGTGCATAGGGATTTGTTCATCGTTTTTTTTTTTTATAGTCCGGCCCTTCAACGGTCTGAGGAACAGTGAACTGGCCCCCTGTGTAAAAAGTTTGGGGACCTCATGCCTGACCTGTGGTGGCGCAGTGGATAAAGCGTTGACCTGGAACGCTGAAGTTGCTGGTTCAAAACCCTGGGATTACCCGGTCAAGGCATATATGGGAGTTGATGCTTCCTGCTCCTCCCCCCTTCTCTCTCTCTACTCCTTCTCTCCTCTCTAAAATGAATAAAGTCCTTTAAAAAAAATTGGGGGACCCCTGGCTTAGAGCATTGTCCCAAAGCACAGAAGTTGCTGTTTCAATCCCGGTCAGGGCACATACAAGAACAGATTGATGTTCCTGTCTTTCTCTTGCTCTCTCCCTTTCTCTCTCTCTAAAATCAATAAAAGAAACATTAAAAATAAAAATACAATAATAAATAATAATACAAGAATAAACTATATTTCACATACCCATAACTGTAACTTACTTTTGCCCCACCCTTTCTTTTTTGTTTGGGAAGCAGTGTAAAAGTCAGGTTCTGTAGTCAGACCTGCATATAAATTATCACTCTACTATTTCCTTGCTGTGTCATCTTGGACCCATTCTGTAAAATGGAAATAAAAATAGTGTGGCCTGACTTGTGGCATAGGGGATAGAGCACCAACCTGGAATGCTGAGGTAGCTTGTTCAAAACCCGGGGCTTGCCTGACCAGGTGGTGGCGGAGTGGATAGAGCATAGGACTGGGATGCGGAAGACCAGGTTTGAGACCCTGAGGTCGCCAGCTTGAGCGCTGGCCCGTCTGGCTTGAGCAAAAGCTCGCCAGCTTGGATCCAAGGTCGCTGGCTCCAGCAAAGGGTTGCTCGGTCTGCTGAAGGCCCGCGGTCAAGGCACATGTGAGAGAGCAATCAGTGAACAACTAAGGTGTCGCAATGAAAAACTAGTGATTGATGCTTCTCACCTCTCTCCGTTCCTGTCTGTCCCTATCTATCCCTCTCTCTGACTCTCTCTCTGTCCCTAAAAAGAACAACAACATTCCTGACCTGTGGTGGTGCAGTGGATAAAGCGTCGACCTGGGAACACTGAGGTCGCCAGTTCAAAACCCTGTACTGGTCTGGTCAAGGCACATATGGGAATTGATGCTTCTAGCTCCTCCCTCCTTTCTCTCTCTGTCTCTCTCTGTCTCTCTCTCTCTCTCTGTCTCCTCTCTAAAATGAATAAATAAAAATTAAAAGAAAAAAGAATAACAACAACAAAAAAACCCCCAGGGCCTGCCAGGTCAAGGCTCATATGACAAACAACCAATGAACAGCTAGAGGAAAGCAATTACTTCTCCTCCCCACCCCCTTTTCTCTGTAAAATCCATAAATTTAAAAAAAAATTCTTTTTGACAGAGACAGTCAGTGAGAGAGACAGAGAGAGGGATAGACAGGAAGAGAGATGAGAAGCATCAGTTCTTCGTTGTGGCACCTTAGTTGTTCACTGATTGCTTTCTCATATGTGCCTTGACCTGGGGACTACAGTAGAGCAAGTAACCCCTGGCTCGAGCCAGTGACCTTTGGGCTCAAGCTAGTGACCATGAGGTCACATCTATGATCTCATGCTCAACGCAGCGACTCTGCTCTGGTGAGCCCATGCTCAAACCAGATGAGCCCACGCTCAAGCCAGCAACCTTGGGGTTTAGAACCTGGGTCCTCCGCATCCCAGTCCGACTCTCTAGCCACTGCGCCACCACCAGTTCAGGCAATAAATAAAATCTGTTTTAAAAATATTGTGCCTGACCTATGGTGGCGCAGTGGATAAAGCGACGACCTGGGAACACTGAGGTCGCCAGTTCAAAACCCTGCACTGGTCTGGTCAAAGCACATATGGGAGTTGATGCTTCCAGCTCCTCCCCCCTTTCTCTCTCTCTCTCTCTCTCTCTCTCACTCTGTGTCTCCTCTCTAAAATGAATAAAAAAAATTAAAAAAAAAATTGTGTAGTTTAAAAAATGTAGGAATTGAATCAAAACAATGTATGCAACGATTATAGTATAAGTGCCAGAAAATGTAACTATTAATTTCAGTTTGTAGATTAGTAATGTTTATAAAAATAAATACAGGAAAATTTGGCATATATGTACATACCTATCTTCCTCTCCTCCTCCTCCTCCCCCTCCTCCTCCTCCTCCCCCTCCTCCTTCCCCTCCTCCCCCTCCCCTCCTCCTCCCCCTCCCTTTGTCCCTCCCCTTCCCTCTCCCTTCCCCCTCCTCCCTCTCCCCTCCCCCTCCTTCCTCCCGCCTTCTCCTCCCCATCCTCTTCCCCCTCCCCCTCCTCCTCCTCCTCTTCTTCATGAGAGGAGGGGAGATTGAGAGATAGACTTCAGCATGCACCCCAACAGGAATCTGCCAAACAACCCTGTGTGGGGCTGACCCTCAACTCAAGCCAATCAAGCCACTGGCTGTGGGAGGGGAAGAGAGAGAAGAAGGGGAAGAGGGAGTGGGAGAGATAGTTGCTTCTCATGTTTGCCCTGACTGGGGATTGAACTCAGGACATCTGCCTGCCAGGCTGATGCTCTATCCACTGAGCCAACTGACCAGGGCTTTCTTTATTATTCTTGCCCAGAGATTATATAACAAGTTAACCTATTTTTCCTACATTTTATTTTTTGTTCATATTTTTGCTGTGTGTGTGTTTATCTTTTGACCCATCTGGAATTTATTTAGATATAGTATATTGTGAAATAAGGTTCTAAGTTGTTTGGGGGTGAGAGAGAATATTCTGAACAGCACCAATGATTCCAGCACCCATATATTGACCCATGTTTTCTCAAGTTCTTTGACCTCTCGAGAACTTTGAACACTTTGAACTAGTGTAAACAGCAAGGATAGGGGAGTTGAAGCCTGGGTTTACTGTGTGATCCCAAGCAACTGTTGGTTAACTTGTGTGAAGTTTCAGTTCCTTTGTCTGTGAAATGGGCTTAATTTAGCTAGGTCAAACACCTGAAAAGTGTTTGTCACAAAATTGACTCTTGGTAAGTTGTCCTTTTCAAAAGGCTTTTCCTTTCTACTATACAACTTGAAATAGCTTCCTCCTAACCTAAAGCTGCTCTGCCTTCCATTTCTGGGTTTCCTTCCCTGACTTCCCTGTTCCATTCCCACAGAGGCAGACCCGAGACCGTGGGGTGACCAGATCCAAAGCAGAAAAGGCACGACCGCCTACGGTGCTGGTGCCGCAGGTGGACATCGTTCCTGGGCGGCTCACTGAGGCTGAGTGGATGGCGCTCATGACTGTGGAAGAGGGCGAGGAAGTGGTGGGGGACATTTTGGCGGATCTGCTGGCACGAGTCATGGACTCAGCCTTCAAAGTTTACTTGACCCATCAGGTGGGCCTGGACCCGGGTCTTCCACACCCATTTCCTTAGTCTCCCACCCCTTCCTGCCCTGCTGAGACCCTCTCTCACCTCCGCAGTGCATTCCATTCACCATCAACCGGGCTCGGGAGGCCATGCTGCAGATCATCGAGCGGTGCTTCCTGGTCCATGACGAGGGAGAGTCTTCAGTGGTTGAGGACCCCACATGGGGTGAGGACGAGGAGCCCTTGGCATGTGCAACAGATGCCTGGGCTCAGGGATCCGTTCCGGTGCTGCATGAGCCAGCCTCAGTGGGGCAGGAGAAGATCTTCCAAAGTGAAGTAAGCCCAACCCTCAGCTCCCTCCCGCCCCTACCCCTACCCCCAGTGAATCTTTGTTTTCCTTAGGGCCTCTCTGGACTCCTCCCCTCTTAGTTCCTTTCTGACCTCTCACTATCCACCTCCCACCCCTACCTCTGGTGCATTTCTCCAGGACCAGGGGAGCATGGAACCGATTTCTTTAGGGAGATCGCAGATGGATGGAGGTTTTGAGGAGCGGAGGGAATCTTGGGAGCATTCTTCCAAGCTGAGAGACACCTCTGGCTCCCCTCCCATCCTGGAGCTGTTTCAGGAGGCAGGGCCTGGGGGTCCATTAGAAGAACTGGAAGGCCAGGGAGGAGGCCACCTGTCCTCAGCTGGGTCCTTGAATGGGAACCTCCAGCGGTTGTCCTCAGTGGAGATGGTTCCTGCTGGCAGTCCCCACTCTTCTCTGGAGCTGTCCCTGGTAGCCAGCTCCCAGGAATTGGCTGAGAGGGCACAGACCCTCAGCTCCCAGATTTCAATGGAGAACTTCTACTGCGTATCGCAGTTGCATGCAGCTAGGGATCAGCGGGTGCTCAAGAAGGAGATATCCAGCACAGCTTCAGCTTCAGGCCCCACCATGCACAGTTCCTCCACATCCTTCCAGGTGTCCTTCCAGCCACAGCTGCTTTGGCATGCAGACTCGCAGCTGAGCATGCTTCCCTACAGGGCGAGCCGCAAGGCAGCCTTGGAGCAGCTACCACAACACTGGGTTTGCCCGATAGTTGAGATTGTAGATCCAGACTCTGAGGTGCGCCCCCTGGAAATCTATCGCAAGTGCCAGAGGGTCAAGAAGATGGCCCAACGCCCAGCCACTGGCCCGAGTTACCAAGTCTCCCCTGGCCTCCAACTTACGCCTTTAAGCTTAGGCTTATCATCGCCAGGCTTCCAGCCAAAGAAACCCTTGCCCGGCTTGGATATCCACTTTCTTGAACCACACCTGGAGCTCCCCAACATGGCGCGCTGCCCCAGCCCCAACCTGTGGCCGGGTGCAATGTGGCCCAGGGGTTGGGAGGGGGAGGCCAAGGTGCTGGAAGACCTGTGGGACACCCGCACCCACCTACCTCCGCTGGCCCCAGAACCGAGGGACCAGGAAGGCCAGAGTCCTCATGGGTGGCCTTATCCTGAGCCCCCAGTCCTTGAGGCCACATCCCAGGTGATGTGGAAGCCCATGTTGCTGCCTGAAGCCTTGAAGCTGGTTCCTGGTGTAAGCATGCAGAACCCAACTACCCAGGTGCCGCTCAGCTCTGGCACACCCCAGCAGGAAGACAGAGAAAGCTGCAAGTCTCCTCCCACACCATCCAGACAAGTGCCCAGGTGACCATGGCACAGCTAAGGAAGAATTCAACCCCAAATGTGTGGTCGCTGCCTTCCAAACTCCTACCCCATTCTGAGCCCTAACCTCAGCCAGTGGGACTCCTACCTTCCTTCTCTCTGCTTGCCAGAAATAAACACTTGTGTTGCCTTAAGAATTGGCCTGTTACCTGTCTTTCTTCCAAAGCTGTGTATTGTCAGTGACCTGGAGAGGAGTACTTGTCCTGGCAGGCTCCTAGAAGATAGAACACTGGTTCCAGGGAATAAACCCATTTCCACCCATAGGAGACCCTGATTCAGGCCCAAGGCTACTTCCCAGCAGAAGCATTTTTGAGCACCATCCCTCTTCACAAGGGAGCAGATGAGAAAGGGCTGCAAGTGGGGTCTACCTCAGTTGGGAGAATTTAGTCTCCTTTCAGTTGGGGACAAAGGGGATGGCCCTGCATAGGCACAGAGTGATTCAAGACATGAGGAATTTGATTTCTCGCTTCCCTAGTCTCTGGAGCTGTCAGTTCATTTAGAGTGCAAATCCAAGTTTGGCTTGGAAACAGATTTGAGCCTTTGCAGGGCTCAGGGAAAGCCCTGTGGTTTCTATTGATTTTTACTTGGGGTGAGGCAATCGAGTGCCTAGGGGACAAAATTTATAAGGAGGAACTCACTCTTGGGTTCACATGGGCCATTTGGACACATGTGAGAGTGCTTCCTTAAATTTTGTGCCCCAGGCTCCATAGGAGCCTCATCGCTAGTGCCCACTGAGCTTTGATTAAGCCCTTCCCCATTCTCTTCCCACTCTGGCTGGCAGGCCAGTACTCTGTTATGTGGCTGCAGTCTCTACTCAGTACCCAGGTCTGGGGCCCTGGCTCTGCCCTCATTCTAGTTTTCCTGCTTAGATTAAGTATGCGGCGCTGGTGTAAGTCTCATCTTTGGGACCTCCAGCACTGCTCCACAGATCTGACTGGGAAGACGGCAGTAGTGACGGGGGCCAATAGTGGTGAGTGATCCTCCCACCTTGTCACCCTACTGGGGGCCTTGGTCCCCAATAGCCTTAACAGGGAGGGCAGGGGGAGACACAGCACCCACTGTCAGCACCCCTGTCCCTTTCCTTGCTCCACTGCCATCTAGTCACATCCCAGACTAGTTTACTCTAAAGCTACCCTCCCACAGGCATTGGGAAGGTTGTGTCCCAGGAGCTGGCCCGTCGTGGGGCCCGTGTGATCCTTGCCTGCCGTAGCCGTGAGCGTGGACAGCAAGCCCTGGCTGAGATCCAAGAAGTCTCAAAGGATGCCTGCCTTCTGCTTGGGGAGGTGGACCTGAGCTCTATGGTGTCTGTCTGGAGCTTTGCCTGGTGGCTTCTGCAGGAGTGTCCTGAAATACACCTGCTGGTTAACAATGCAGCAGTCTGTGGTATGTGCCTTGACTTGCTTCCTCAAAACACATTTCAAGAGACTCTTTTTTAGATCAGGGACCCCAAACAGGCCCCCTAAAACCGAACCTGTGCATCCTGCTGAAATACTCTAATTTCATACACAACCCTAAAGAGCCTGCTTCAAGTTATAGTCTCATTTTAAAAAAATATTTTATTTATTCATTTTAGAGAGTGGAAAGAGAGAGACAGAAAGGGGGGTAGGAGCAGGAAGCCTCAACTTTTGCGGTTGCTTCTTGTATGCTCCTTGACCAGACAAGCCCAGGGTCTCAAACCAGTGACCTCAACGCTCCAGATCAATGCCCTATCCACTATGGCACCATCGGTCAGGCTATAGACTCAAATTTTATTGCCCCATCTTTGCTCATACATGCTCCTATGGCATTTCTACTGAACCCAAATGTATCCCCCCCAGACTTTGTCTCTCTCCATCATCCACTGTGTTTTCATCTCCTCCCAGGAATCCCCAAGACACTAACCCCAGAGGGCCTTGAGCTCACCTTTGCTACCAATTATGTCGGGCCCTTTCTGCTCACAAATCTATTGCAAGGTAAGGAAGCATGCCTACCTTCTGTGTTGGCCCTGCATCTCTATTCCCCTGGCATTTTTCTGGGCACTTTCTTCCCCCTGATACCCAGCTGCTTGCTGAGCAGTAACCAGTATGCTTTGCTGCACACAGCAGAGGGACCACCTGCCACAAATCAGGATTAGCGTTCTAGGAATGGAATCAGCCCAAGATACAAGCTGTAGGGGCCTATGAGACCCCCACCTCTCCTTCCCTGAGCTCGTGTTCCATGCTGACCAGTAGAGTCATCTCAGCCAAAGCTTCCTAAGGGTGGCTCTCAGGCACTTAGGATCATAGACACCTGGAAGCTTTGAAACTACCAGCAATAGTAGCCAAAAATACCACTCCCTTGGGCCCAGGTCTTTTGACTTTCTGATTTTGTAATCCTTTCTAATTAAGGAGGTTTGGGTTCTTCCTGGGGAAGAGAGGGGAAATGGGTGGCAGGCAAATTCTCCCTAACATAATTTCCCTGTGTTGTATAATAGCCTCTTTAAAAGAAAATCATTGTGGGGTTTTGTTTGTTTGTTTGTTTTAGTCAGGTAATGCATACCTAAATACAAAAATTGAAAGTGTACAAAAGGTTATGCAGAAAAAAATGTCTCCTCTCCCTGAAAATAAGCTATTCATTCCCCTCCTGGGAGGCAACTATTGTTGTCCGGGTCTCACATATCCTTTAGTGGCCAATTACATTAGTCCCAACTGGGAAGTGGACAAAAGCAAGGCAAAACTCTATGCATTTGTGAGTATGAATATTTTTTCCTCTTCCCAAAAATTGTAACATGTTTGCACCTTGCTCAGTATTAGTGTTTTTCTCCTCCTCCTCCTCCTCCTGCTCCTTCTTCTCCTCCTTCTTCTTGTATTTTTTCAAAGTGAGAAGTGGGGCCCATCTGGGATGTTGCTCTGTTGCAACCAGAACTATAGCACCTGAGGCGGAGGCCAGGGAGCCATCCTCAGCGGCCAGGCCAACTTTGCTCCAATGGAGCCTTGGGTGCAGGAGGGGAAGAGAGAGCCTTGGGTGCAGGAGGGAAAGAGAGACAGAGAGAAAGCAGAGGGGGAATGGTGGAGAAGCAGATGGGTGCTTCTTCTGTGTGCCCTGGCCAGGAATCGAACTTGGGACTTCCACACACCGGGCCAACGCTCTACTGCTGAGCCTACCAACCAGGGCTCTTCTTTTTTATAAAAAGCATTTATTTGAGCAAAAGTTGCTCCAGTGTGGGATACAGAGATTCAGGTAACAACCTAAATTGTGTTCATAATTAATAGTTTTTTAAACTGTTTTTCTCTCCTGTCTCCCCTTTTCAATTCTATTCTCCTTTCTGCCACATTTAGAAATCACCTTTGCCATATCACTTTCTTGCTTAAAACCCTTTGAAGGCATGCTGCCCTTCATAGGATAAACTCAAAGACCCTTCTCTTCACTTACAAGACTGAGCCCTTATTTTTTGCCCTTCCTTAACCCACACCCTCATATCCAGCCAGACAAACGGAAGCTTTTGGACCACACTCTATTTTCTTTTCTCCCTCAGCTGTGCATTTGTACCTGACACCCTCTATCTGGAATGTCCTTTCCTACCCCCTTAGCCTGGCTAAGAACAGATACAGCCTGTCCTGTGTATCCTGCCCTGACACCTCCAACTCCCCAGGCACCCCAATTTACAGGAATCCCTTAAGCCCCTTGTATACATCTCTGTTCTTAAACTAATATTGCTCTGTGTGGATTTGTCTCCAACTAGGCTGTGAGTCCCTTTGATATTTTTATGTGACTCTGTCTGCAAGTTAGGGATCCATTGTCCACTTTAAGGATAATTTTCTTTCTAGCAAATTTTGGCTAAATAACACCTATTCAAATCATCATTTGTGATTCTTCATTTCAATGCAGAGCTCAAACTAATTTTTAGCATTTTGAAAACACTATTAGCCTGACCAGGCGGTGGCGCAGTGGATAGAGCGTCGGACTGGGATGCGGAAGACCCAGGTTTGAGACCCTGAGCTCGCCAGCTTGAGCGCGGGCCCATCTGGCTTGAGCAAAAAAAAAAAAAAGCTCGCCGGCTTGGACCCAAGGTTGCTGGCTCCAGCAAGGGGTGGCTTGGTCTGCTGAAGGCCCACGGTTGAGGCATGTGTGAGAAAGCAATCAATGAACAACTATGGTGTCACAACGGCAATGAAAAACTAATGATTGATGCTTCTCACCTCTCTCTGTTCCTGTCTGTCTGTCCTTATCTATCCCTCTCTCTGACTCTCTCTCTGTCCCTGTAAAAAAGAAAAAGAGAAAGAAAAAAAGAAAACACTATTATAAACTCATATGTGACAACTACTAGTTTTTATAATTTCTATAGTCCAGATTTTTTTTTGTATAGTTAGGTATTCATTTTATTTTTAAGGTTTAACTTGTTCTATTGATTATAATTGAATTTTTGTTCCTTTGGGAAATAGTTTGTTTTTTTCTAAACACTTTCCCAAGTACCTCTGCATACATTTCTTTTCCTGTAAACCTACCACTCTTATGTCCTTAGCACCTATTTTGGTGTCTGCCACAATCCAGGGGCCTAATGTACATTTGTGAAACAAGTAAGTAAATGAGTGTATGAGTCCATGAAAGACAGCTGACAGTGTTTCCATCCTCTCCTTTCTCCTCTCTTAGTCCTCAGTAAGGTCAAATATAAACAAGGATCAGTTCAATTAGCTCCAGCTGACAAGTGAAAGAAAAGCAAGACAAAACTTCAAAGGCTAAAATAGAAGAGGAAGAAGAGCATTAGGAGAGCTGTAAATGAAAATGAAGTCTCTGTTCACATTAAGTTCTCCTGTGCCTGGCCTAGGGGTCTGGGGGGAGGGGGGGACGCTGACCCTCTCCTGCACTCCTGGGATGGGCCCTGCTCTGCTTGACTCTCCTAGAGACAGGCTGGGAATGGGAGTTTACCCCAGAACTTGAACTGAAGGAGCATGGTCCTCTCTTTACCTAGGGGCACTACAACGGGCCGGGTCTGCCCGGGTGATAAATGTGTCTTCTGCTTGGCACACATGTGGCTATTTTGATGAGGACCATCTGACTGGGGCTGGTGGACCTTTGGCCTTCAACCAGAACTATAACTGCAGCAAACTGCTTTTGACTTCAATCACTGGGGAATTTGCCCGGAGACTTCAAGGGACAGGTAACTGTCTTTGACATGATACCCCCTAATACTCCACTCCCAACCAGTGGTGGGACTCAGCTGCTTCGCACAGGTTTGGCAGAACTGATACCTAATTTTTTGTTGAGTTTGGCGAACTGGTTATTAAAATGGCACTTGTAATCAGGGTTCTCTCTAAAATGGGCACCTGGGCAGCTGCCCACTGTGAAAATCACAAATTTACATTCCTTACTCTTTTTTAACGTTCATCTGCACAGCCCTGTATTCTAAACACCTGTAGTAATGTTTGTTCTGTTCATAGGTGAAAAAAATTTGATGGAACTACACTTGTAATATTATTTATTCATTTCATAAAACTCATTATACCTTTGATGAAATACATTTTAATTCCCTCATGTTTGTTATTTCAGTAAACAAACATATAGCATAAAGAGAAAAAGTGCCAAACAACCAGAGAGTGACAAGCTGTCATTGGAAATATCTTAAATAACAGTTTTATTGTTTTTGGCAGGTATTATTTAATATTTTTTCATTAATGTTTTAAAACTCTTTCTTACACCATCATTTAGTTTTGTGTACCTCTTTTATTCTTATTTAAGCATTAAATGCATAAAATAATAAACTACCTTTAGGCATATCATTTTCCCAATATCCCTCTCAAGCCAGCTGTTTTTACTTTCTTCCATTTGCTTTCTGTACCCCCTACAGTGGTCTCAAACCTGTCCACCTGTTTCCTTTTCAACTTTTCCCAATTCTCATCACCTCTCCTCCCAGTATTTTCCAATACCAACACCATATATCATGTTCCTCTTAAAGTTAACCCAACACTTTCAAATACTGGCATGGGTAGCACCATTCATGTAACTTACATAGTTCTAATGTCCCTGGTATCACCTCCAAGTCTCTGGTCACCTCTAACCAACAGACCTGGTGGGCTCTTTCCCTCATTGCACACTGCAGAATCATACTCAAGCTGTTCCTCCCATCATCCTTTCACTTCCCTTTGCATTATGCTCTGTCTTACCTTCTCAGGTGTGACTGTGAACTCTGTGGACCCAGGTGTTGTATACACGGACATCATGAAGCAATTCTCTTGGTCATACCGCCTCCTATTCTGGCTCTCCAGCTTTTTCCTTAAGGTGGGTGGGGAAGGAGTTGGTGTGGCCTACAGAGAGTGGGACAGGGCTCTGCTTCTCAGTGTTTCCCCAGTGGGCCTAAGCCTGCCTGGTGTGACATCCCATCCTGCCTCCCAACTCCCCCCACTCTGTGTTTCCCCAGGATCCTCAACAAGGTGCAAACCCAGTCCTCTACCTGAGCTTGGCAAAGGAGTTGGATGGCATTTCTGGAAAATATTTTAACAGTTCCTGTGTGATAACTCTTCCCTCTAAAGATGCTCAGGATCTTCATGTGGCCCAAAGACTCTGGAATGCCTCAGTCAAACTAACAAACCTAGACAAGATGAACTGATCCTCCGACCCAGATCACCCTGTTCAATATTCACTTCCTTTGAATTTATATGCTTTTGTAACCCAGTACTTTAATTATACTGCTATTTCATTAATCTCAGAAATCAGATTTATTTTTATAGTTGAGATTTGTGTAGCCTTACCCATATATTTAATATTTCCTTTGCTTGTTCTTCTCTCTTATGTCTTCAGTCTTCCATCTGGGGCTTATTTTTCTTCTATCCAAAGTAAGTACATCCATTAGAAGTTCCTTTAATGACTATTTGTGGTAGACAGAATTCCAAGATACTCTCAAGGTTCCTACCCTCTTGTGTATACATTCTATATAATCTTCCCTTGAGTGTGAGTAGAACTAGTGCAGTGGTTCTTAACTTTTTTTAAGGTACTGAACCCACCAGTTTCATATGCGTATTCACCAAACCCTTCTTTAGTGATAAATAAAATATGATTTTTTTCCAAATTCAAGACATAGGTATATGTTTTTTTACTGGTGCACAAAATGAGCCGTGCATGAACATCACCTTGGTCAAAGAACAAAACCAACAAAGTGCATGAACTCACAACAAATTACGGTATTACTTTATTCTGGCCTCCGCGGCAGAGGCTTCTCCGAACCCCTGAGACCGACTCATCAAATCCCTAGGGTTCGATAGAACCCAGGTTAAGAACCACTGAACTAAGTGAATGTGATGAAATTTCATGCCTGTGATTATGTTGTATACCTGAAAAATGGGATTTTACTGATGTAATTAAAGTTCATAATCAGTTGGTTTTGTGTCAAAAGGGAGATTATTTTGGGTGGGTCTGACCTAATCATGTGAGCCTTTTAAGTGTCAGATCTCAGAAGTCAGAGAGATCCTCCTGTTTACCATGAAAGAAGCAAACTGCCACATTTGGGAGATGGCCACATTGGCTCTAGGAGTTAAGGCTTTAGCTCTACAGTCTCAAAACTGAATTCTGCCAATAATCAGTGAGTTTGGAAGTGAACCTGGAGACCAGATGAGATTGCAGCCTTTTATGACACTTGATTTCAGCCTGGTGAGACTCTGAGGTCCCAGAGCACCAGCTAACCTGTACCCAGACTCCTGACCCAGAAACTGTGAGACAGTAAGTGTGGTTTGTTTGTTTGTTTGTTTTTTGACAGAGACAGTGAGAGAGAGTCAGAGAGAGACAGATAGGGACAGACAGACAGACAGGAAGGGAAAGAGATGAGAGGCATCAGTTCTTCGTTGTGGCACCTTAATTGTTCAGCAGAGTGAGTGACCCCTTGCTCAAGCTAGTGACCTTGGCCTCAAGCCAGCGACCTTGGGCTTCAAGCCAGAGACCATGGGGTCATGTCTATGATCCCATGCTTAAGCCAGCAACCCTGTGCTCAAGCCACTGAGTTTGTATTAGTTTGTTATGCAGCAATAAAAAACTAATACATGATCTAAAGATAGTAAATTTCCTGTTTATTTATTTCTTTATCTTTTTTTTTACTTTACCATTTTTTTAAAGCAAAATTGAGAGAGACAGGGAGAGAGAGAGAGAGAAGGACAGACAGGAAGGGAGAGTGATGAGAAGCATCAATCCTTCATTGTGGCGCCTTAGTTGTTCATTGATTGTTTTCTCATATGTGCCTTGACCAGGGTCTCCAGCAGAGCAAGTGACCCTTTGCTCAAGCCAGTGACCTTGGACTCAAGCCAGTGACCACGGGGTCATGTCTATGATCCCACGCTCAAGCTGGCAACCCCGCACTCAAGCTGGTGAACCTGCGGTCAATCCAAATGAGACTGTGCTCAAGCCAGCAACATCGGGGTTTTGAACCTGGGTCCTCTATATCCCAGGCCAATGCTCTATCCACTGCGCCACTACCTGCTCTGGCTTTACCTTCATTTTTTGGCTAAGGAATTATAGATTGATAGTTATTTTCTCTTATTTTGCTGAATATTTCTTTGTCTTCTGGCTTTCATTATTGCTATTGAGAAATCAGATATTAATATAACTGATTTTGCAGTAATCTGCCTTTTTCAGGTTTTTTTAAATTTTAATTTATTGGGTGTACATAGATTCTAGTGTCCCCCCCACCTATCACCCCCCTCTCCCTCTCTCTGCTTCTTTTACAATTTTATCTTTGTCATTGTTTTTCTACAGCTTCACTATTATTAATCCAGATGTGCACTTCTTTTTGTTTATTCTGGTGGGAATCCCTTGGATTTCCTGAATCAGAGGATATATATGTATCTTTTATTTCTCTTTAAATACAGTCTCTCTATTATTATGTTTCTTCTTAGTGGAATTGCAATAAGGTAAAGGTTGGACCTTATAACTTTTATCTTTCATGTCTATTAACTTCTCTTCCACATTTCCCTTCTTCTTATATGTTAATGCTGCATTTTGGTACAATTTTTAAAGGTCTATTTTCCAATCCATGAATTCTTTTTTCAGCTATGTAAAATATGTATATAAATGAAGCCACTTCAAAATGGAGTTTGAGCTGCAATTCCAGAGGAACTACCTTGTTTGTACATCTTATGCTTCAAGCTTTGGAATGTGAAACAGAGCTAAATAACCTTTGAACTGGGCCTAAAATAACATTGTGTTCCAAAGAACTGTTGCAAAGAAAGCAGATGTTAAGACTACTGTACTGGTGTCTATCAGGCTAAAAATTAAAAACATTGTTTAGAATTAATATCACTATGTTAGCTTATCTGAACCAATAGAAATGCCTTCTTTGTATTAATTTAATTGTTCCCCTTCCTTTTCTAATAATACTCCTTGCCTTGGTTTCTTTATCAGAACACTATTTGGGCTTCTGCCTGAATCAGTTCTTCCCAAATAACCTTTTTTTAAAATTTTAATCTCAAAAAATACTCCTGACCAGGCGGTGACGCAGTGGATAGAGCATTGGACTGGGATGCAGATGACCCAGGTTCGAGACCCCGAGTTCACCAGCTTGAGCACGGGCCCATCTGGCTTGAGCAAAAGCTCGTCAGCTTGGACCCAAGGTTGCTGGCTCCAGCAAGGGGTTGCTTGGTCTGCTGAAGGCCCGCAGTCAAGGCATATGTGAGAGAGCAATCAATGAACAAATAAGGTGTCGTAATGGCAATGAAAAACTAATGATTGATGCTTCTCACCTCTCTCCGTTCCTGTCTGTCTGTCCCTATATATCCCTCTCTCTGACTCTCTCTCTGTCCCTATAAAAAAAAAAAAAATGCTTGTTGTCTCTCATTTTGAAAGGCTTTTTATTTTAGGTTAATAGCTATGACTAATCTTTCGTTTGTGTTATCTAATAACTTTATATCATAATTACTATATTTTTATTATTATATTTTATAATTGATTATTTTGCCAATCTACCTAGTCAATTTTTATAATTGCTTTTTCCTTGATTAAATTAAAATTTGATTTTTTTATTTGATTTTTTATTTTTTGTGACAGAGACAGAGAGACAGGAAGGGAGAGAGATGAGAAGCATCAATTCTTTCTTAGCTGTTCATTGATTGCTCTCTCATATGTGCCTTGACCAGGAGGCTACAGCAGAGCTGGAGATCTTGGGGTCTCGAACCTGGGTCCTCTGCATCCCAGTCCGACACTCTATCCACTGCACCACCGTCTGGTCAGGCAAAATTTGATTTTTAATGCTTGATCAGGTTGTGGTGCAGTGGATAGAGCATCGGACTGGAACACAGAGGACCCAGGTTCAAAACCCTGAGATCCCCGGCTGAGCACGGACTCATCTGGCTTGAGTGCAGGGAGTTCATCAGCTTGAGCGTGGTGTCACTAGCTTGAGTGTGGGATCATAGACATGACCCCATGGTCGCTGGCTTGAGCAAGGGGTCACTCACTCTGTTGTAGCCTCCCCTACCCCCCACCCCCGTCAAGGCACATATGAGAAAGCAATCAATGAACAACTAACTAAGGAGCCACAACAAAGAATTGATGCTTCTCATCTTTTTCCCTTCCTGTCTGTCTGTCCCTATCTGCCACTCTTGCTGACTCTCCCTGTCTCTGTCAAAAAAAAAAAAAAAAAAGGAACACACTCATTTTACAGATAGTAACTGAAAATCCCAGTATCTATATCTTTGCAGGTTTGAATATTTATGGTAGCTTGTTTCCTTGTGTATTTAGTGACTTTGTACACTCATGGTTTTTTTTTTACGCTCATGGTTCTTAGAACTACAGCTCTAGGAATTATTTAAAGCCTGGGGTTAAAGTGCATTCCCTAAACAGGGTTTACATTGAGTTTAGCCAGGTTCTCAGGAGTACTCTATCAACTTGGGACCACTTACATTTGTGTCTTTGGATTTGAGGGCCACTCATGTGGTATACATTTTGGCCCCAAACTTGTATGAGTACAAGTATATTATTTTGAATTACCAGAAAAAATTTTACTCGCATTATACAAAGAACCAAGGATGAGATAGGCTTTGCTCTCTGTGAGGCACTTTTTTTTTTTTTTTTTTTTTTTTTACAGGGACAGAGATAGAGTCAGAGAGAGGGATAGATAGGGAAAGACAGACAGGAACGGAGAGAGGTGAGAAGCATCAATCATTAGTTTTTCGTTGCCGTTGCGACAATAGTTGTTCACTGATTGCTTTCTCACACATGCCTTGACTGTGGACCTTCAGCAGACCGAGCAACTCCTTGCTGGAGCCAGCAACCTTGGGTCCAAGCTGGCGAGCTTTTGCTCAAGCCAGATGGGCCCGTGCTCAAGCTGGCAAGCTCGGAGTCTTGAACCTAGGTCTTCTGCATCCCAGTCCGATGCTCTATCCACTGCGCCACCACGTGGTCATGTGAGGCACTCTTTTTAAAGTTCATTCTTGGGGGTTTAGTCTTTGACTCTTTTGACTTTATGTGTGTAGCCAGGGGGTAGTTTTCCATTCCAACTGTCTCTGTTCAACGCCAGGTTTTGTTTTCTGTTCCTGCTTATGGCCCTTTAAACTCGGGTTTCAGGCCAGCAGGAGTTGGCTCAGTAAACACAGGCTCTATTTCTTTTTTTTTTTATTTTAATTTAATTTAATTTTATTCATTTTAGAGAGGAGACACAGAGTGAGAGAGAGAGAGAGAGAGAGAGAGAGAGAAAGAGAGAAAGGGGGGAGGAGCTGGAAGCATCAACTCCCATATGTGCCTTGACCAGACCAGTACAGGGTTTTGAACTGGCGACCTCAGTGTTCCCAGGTCGACGCTTTATCCACTGTGCTACCACAGGTCAGGCAGGCTCTATTTCTTATGTGGTTATAATATTGAAATATATATTTCTAATAGACTTAATATCTGTTATTTGCTAAGTAATATTCAGAAATATATGAATGAGCATGACCAGATGGTGGTGCAGTGAATGAAGTGTCGTCCTGGGACGCTAAGGACCCAGGTTCAAAACCCGAGGTTGCCGGCTTGAGGGCAGGCTCACCACCTTGAGGATGGGGTTGCTAGTTTGAGCATGGAATCACTGACATGATCCAATGGTGGCTGGCTTGAGCCCAAGGTCACTGGCTTGAGCAAGAGGTCCCTGGCTCAGCTGGAGCCTCTCAGTCAAGGCACATTTGAGAAGAAATCAATGAGCAACTAAAATGCTGCAACTGAGAGTTGATGCTTCTCATCTCTCTCCCTTCCTGTCTGTCTTTCTCACTAAAAAAACAAAACAAAACAAAAAAAACATTAATATCACATGTTCCTTTTTACTTTTTAAAATTCTGGCTGCTAAAAATTTTAAGATTATATGCATGATCGGCTTATATGAAATTTAATAATATTTTCCAAAAAGCTTTTTAAGATTTACTAGCCTACATCTCAATTAAAGACAATCTTAAAATTTATATATTTTATTCCTATCAGACAGTGCTGGGATAGCTAAGCTAGATGCGTCTCTCCCCTGCACCCCCATACCTAGCTTTGTCATGTTTGATTTGCTCTCTCTCTGCCTTTAGCCAACCTCCCCTCCACATCTCTCAGCCTGAACACCACCTCGTTCCTCTGGGAAACAGTTTTTCCCTGTTGGTTCCTTCCCATGTTCTGGAATGCTAAGGACTCCACCCAGATGGGCACAGATGTTCATTGTTCAGCATCAATTTGGGAGGATGGGCTCCATTATGAGAACTGGTGATTTGGAGTCCTAGGGTTCCTGCTCAGGCTCCCCCATCAGAGAGAGCCTCAAATTGGCACCTATGAAAAGACACACAGGGCAAAGAAAATATTAATTTCCATTCAGGACCACCAGCCCAATCCAATGTAAAAGAAACAATATTTTCTCTATTAGCACATCATGTCCTTTAGACTCATTGGGATGCCCTTTCATAATGCTGAGGAACATTTGGGTCTTTCCTGTTTCCCCCCCTCATTCCACCAGAGGACTGGCAGCTTCACATGAAAGCTCAGTGATTTGGTTAAGGGTTGTTAAAACCACTCAAAAGAATGGCTCCAGCTCAAAATAATTTTTAAATACACTTTTAAAAAATGTCAGGGTAGATCACTCTGTACAAATGTGGATAACCTCCAAGCTATATTGTCCAGTGGAGATAAAAACCGGGTTTAGGAAGCTTATATAGGAAGTTGCTATTTGTATCTAAATCGTTTAAGTTTTCAAAGACTTATTCTGGAACAGCAAACAAAAAACTGGCATCAAATGTTGCTTTGGATAGGGATCTTGGAGATGGGATGAGTGGGATATGTACTTGTGTTTTTAAAAATGTACATATTTAGCCTGGCCAGGCGGTGGCGCAATGGATAGAGCGTCGGACTGGCATGCAGAGGAACCAGGTTCGAGACCCCGAGCTCGCCAGCTTGAGCGCGGGCCCATCTGGCTTGAGCAAAAATTCTCCAGCTTGGACCCAAGGTCGCTGGCTCCAGCAAGGGGTTGCTCAGTCTGCTGAAGGCCCGCAGTCAAGGCACATGTGAGAAAGCAATCAATGAACAAGTATGGTGTCACAATGGCAACAAAAAACTAATGATTGATGCTTCTCACTTCTCTCTGTCCCTATCTATCCCTCTCTCTGACTCTCTCTCTGTCCCTGTAAAAAAAAAAAAAAAAGTACATATTTACAGTAGCCAAAAGATAAAAACAACCCAAATGTACATAGATGGGTGAATGGAAATGTGGTATATACATTAAATGGAATATTATTCAGTCTTTCAGAGGAAGAAAATGCTGACACATGCTACAAAATGAATAAACCTTGAAGACATAAGCCAGACACAAAAGGAAAAATATTGTATGATCTTATTTATATGAGGTATTTAGAATAGTCAAATTCCCGGAGACAGAAAGTAGAATGCTTGCAGTGGTAGTCAACCTGGTCCCTACCGCCCACTAATGGGCATTCCAGCTTTCATGGTGGGCAGTAGCGGAGCAACCAAATGGCGCTGGGATTACATACTAATCGACTGTTGACCAGTCAAGATCAGGACAGAGGTCAGACTCTGTTACAGGGCATTTGTATTGGGACTGCACCCGACCTCTTTTGAGACCACCTGGCCCGTATCCACGAGCAGCCAGGTACCTGACTCCGGGTCCACACCTGCCACCTAATCCGATGGGCAGTTTATGACTGCTATTGTCACCCAAAAACTAGCACTTCGTCGTAGACAAAGTACTCCATGGTTCGACATTTCTTTCTATGACAGAAACTGCCAGACAATGGAGACACCAATTAACTCATATTTTTGTCTCGATTCCCGGATTTTAGGGAAATAGGGTGACATTCTAGGAACCCCCCTTGGACTGCCAAAACTAGCTGATGTCTCGCTACTTTGCCCCATCGCAAAGAAGTGATGCCATTGGCCAACACCTGCTACATAAAATTTTATAAAATGCACAACCATGGATACTCACTAACTTAGTCTCGTCTTGACAAACTCTCGCTCAACCACGACACTTGTAACGTCATGAACATGCAACAGACTTCAAGCGCATAAGTTTTGTTCACATTACGTAAGTGAAGCTAAATCGTTACGTAATTGAAACTAAAGTCAGTATGTAGTTAGATTTCTGAGAGCAAGCACTTGCTTACAGCTTCAAACAAAATATTGTGAAATATCATGAGCCCATGTCTCAGAAAAAAAAATATGCATGTGGCTATTCGCCAGAGTATCTGAAGATGGGTTTCATAGAATCTGTTGCAAATAAACAACATCCAATGTGTTTATTGTGCCATAAAACATTATCCAATGAGGCAATGAAGCCAAGTCGATTGTGAGAGCATCTTTCTACAAAGCATCCAAATGACAAGGACAAGCCCATTGAATATTTTCAGGAAATATATAAAAAAATTTCAAAATCGTTCAACTATCATTGCATCATTTAAGAAACAACATACAACGAACGAAGATGGATTAATTGCCACTTATTGCATTTCACAAATAATTGCAAAAAGTGGTAAAAGCTATAATATTGGAGAAATATATAATAATATATTAATACCCTATAATAATACCCTCTATAAAAGAATTTATCTCAACAGTAATGCATCAGGATATACCTCAAATTTTAAAAACGTTGTCCCTAGCGATAGCACAGTAAAGGGACAAATTGATGAAATGGCAGTTAATGTTGAAAACAAACTTATAAGTATTCTCCCAAACTCTTCATTTTCCATGCAGTTGGATGAATCTACCATTGCAGATCATGATGCTTTATTGATGGCATATGTACGCTATTTTGATGAAAACAATATATTACGAGAAGAAATGCTATTCGCAATAAATCTCATCACAGATACAAAAGGATTATCTATATTTAATACTGTGAAAACATAGTTTATAAAAAACAATATTCCTTTGAATAATATTGTTGCATGCGCTACTGATGGAACACCATCAATGGTAGGTCGCTATCGTGGATTTGTTGCTTATTTGAAGCAGGAAGTGCCAAATGTTTTATGTATTCATTGTGTGGTCCACAGACAATATCTTGTAGGAAAACATCTAAGTACAAGTCTCAATTCATCATTAACTATAATAATTTGAGAAGCACTATATGATAGTGTCATACAATTTTTTGAAAGTAATAATGAGACTAATCTGTGTCAACAGTTAAAAACAGTAAGGAGTGATGCCTTTTACTTGGCAGATATTTTCAAGAGATTTAATGATGTCAATCTGCAGCTTCACGGAGCTAATAAAACTCTTATAGGTTGCCAAAGTATTGTGCTATTATTTATTGACAAACTTGAACTACTTCATCATAATCTATTGAAGAGAGAATTTCATCAGTTTCCTCAATTATCATCTATAAAAGATGATGTAACTCCAGAGGATATTGACAGATTCAGTAGCCACCTCAATGAACTTAAATTGGACATGGAAAAATGATTTGAAGATATTTTGAAATTGAAGGTATATGACTGGATGAAAAATCCTTTTACCACAAATATTGAAGAGGCTGGTACAACTTGCCAAGAAGAACTGTTAGAAATTAGATATGATGAAGAAAGTAAACATAAATTCGACAGTGGTGGATATGAAAACTTATGGCAAAATAAAAAAATGCCAGTCTTATATCCAAATATGTGGAAAACGGTATTCAGTTTATTGATACCTTTCCCTGCCTCATATCTTGTGGAATCAGGATTTAGTGCTGTTGTTAATCATATTACAACGAAAGAAAGAAACCGCCTGAATATTTCCAAAAGGGGAGACCTTCGTTGGTTCCTCACAAAAATTGAACCAGATATTCAATATTTAGTTCCCAGCATCAGCCTCAGGGATCCCACTAATAATTCAATTAACTAATGTAATTTCTATGTATGCAAAGTATAAATAAAAAGATAGATTTAACTATAGTAAGTTTTATAAAGATTTATTCTGCCAAACAGCAAAAACCCAACATAAAGTACTTGGTAAGTAATTATTATTATATGATTTAACTTGCTGTAACTTTGCTTTATAAGTTTTATAAAGTAAAGTTACTTCCCTACTTTATAAATCACCATTACTGTGGGACTGGTGGGCGGTTAGAAAATTTTTTTACTAATAGAGATACAAAAGTGGGCGGTAGGTATAAAAAGGTTGACTACCCCTGGGCTAGGGTAAGGGGAGAAAAGTGAGTCAATGTTTAACGGGTTCAGAGTTTTAGTATGAAAAGATGAGAAAGTTTTGGAGATAGATAGTGGTTGGTGATGATTGCACAATAATGTAACTGTACTTAATGCCACTGAAGTGTACACTTAAAAATGGTTAAAACGGTAAATTTTGTTATGCAAAACAATGTTTTCCCACAGTAAAAAGGTGTATGCAGTGCCTTTCAAAACTTTAAATACACTTTTATACTATTTCTGTTTAATTGAAGAGGATGGAGGCCATTTCTACTAAAATTATAGATGCATTTATTATTTGACCCCAATATATCCTAAGGATATACCTGGTCACATATGGAAAGCAATCAATGAACAACTAAGGTGCCACAACTATGAGCTGATACTTCTCATCTCTCTCCCTTTTCTGTCTGTATCTCACTCACTAAAAAACAAACAATACAGGGGTCTTCTGGTTATGACAGTCTTTTTTTTTTCTTTAGAGTCAGAGAGAGGGATAGATAGGGACAGACAGACAGGAACGGAGAGAGGTGAGAAGCATCAATCATTAGTTTTTCGTTGCCATTGCAACACCTTAGTTGTTCACTGATTGCTTTCTCACACGTGCCTTGACCGCGGGCCTTCAGCAGACTGAGCAACCCCTTGCTGGAGCCAGCGACCTTGGGTCCAAGCTGGCGAGCATTTTGCTCAAGCCAGATGGGCCCTCACTCAAGCTGGCGACCTTGGGGTCTCGAACCTGGGTCTTCTGTATCCCAGTCCGACGCTCTATCCACTGCGCCACCACCTGGTCAGGTAGACCAACACTTTTAAAGTACAATAAATCTCTGAATTCTTTTTAATAATGTTGTTATGCTGCTGCTAACCAATGATGAATAAAGTACTTCTTACCATTAATGTGACTTCTAGTGCTGCATGGTTTTGCTGATGGCTTTGTAGTCTGGTTGATACGTGGTGAGGTTAAGCTTCATGCAGGCATTGAAACTTTCATCTGTTAAACATGATCGTAGGTTGGTCTTAACGTTCTTTAGATATGAGAAAGACTGCTCACATGCATACGTAGAGCCAAACATTGTCAGTACAGCAATACTCACATGCTGCAGTGTGTGGAATGTGACGGGAAGTGCATTCCAAGTTTTGACAATCAGCTGGTCCGTGGGTTAAAGTTTTTTCATTTCTCCCCACTTGTGTTTGTTCACCAACTCTGCTAGCTGTCATGCAAGTCTTTCCAAATCTTCATTCAGTGACTTGAACTTATTCACCCACATGTCTGAGGCCTTCAGGTCAGCATCTTGTAGCTCAAAATCTCTGGCGGAGACACCGGGGATGTAACTCAGGTCGGTGCTGTCCACTGGACACGTGTGTGAATGGGTGATGATCTTAAAAAGACGAGTGCACTCACAAAATTCTCCAAAGTGCACTTTGAATGACTGCAGGAGATTAGATGTGAAGCCCACTAGCTGCTGGAGATGAAGATCTTGAGCAGAGTCACTTGCTGTGCATGCATCTTTAAACTCTCCCAGTTTTTCAAAGTGTAGTAAACGACCTGTTTCAATGTCGGCAATGAAGAGTTTCAGCTTGTTTTCAAATGCAAACACTGCTTGTTGAAGGGATAAGACTGTATTTCCAACGCCTTGCATTTTCACATTGAGCTGGTTCAGATGTTCAGTCACGTCCACGAGATAGTAGAACTTCAGGAGCCACTCAGTGTTAGCTAACTCAGGATGCTCGACATTTTTCATTTCAAGAAAAGTCCGGATTTTGCTCAGACAAGCTGCGAAACGGCTGAGCATCTTCCCTCCCTTTTTTTTTTTTTGTGACAGAGTCAGACAGAGGGACAGAGAGAGACAGACAGACTGAAAGGGAGAGAGACGAAAAGCATCAATTCTTCATTGCGGCACCTTACTTGTTCATTGCTTGCTTTCTCATATGTGCCTTGACCAGGGGCAGCGGGTGGGGAGGTTATAGCAGACCAAGTGACTCCTTGCTCGAGCCAGCGACCCTGGGCTCAAGCTGAGCCTGTGCTCAAGCTGACGACCTTGGGGTCTCGAACTGGGTCTTCCGCATCCCAGTCCGACGCTCCATCCACTGTGCCACCGCCTGGTCAGGCGCACCTTCTCTCTTGACAACCAACGCACATGGCTGTGCAGAAGCAAAACAGGATAATTATTCCCAACTTCATCCAGCAGTGTTTTAAACTGGCGATCATTTAAAGCTCAGGCAACAATAAAGTTGACCACCCAAATGACCAGTGACATCACCTCACCAAGCTGCTCACCACACATCTGAGCACAAAGCGCCTCCTGATGTAGGATGCAGTGAAAACTTAGTATGGGTCTCTTTTCATGTTCATGAAGAAGTGCTACGAATCCTCTGTTTTTCCCCACCATACATGGAGCACCATCAGTACACACCGAAATAAGTTTATACATCAGTAGATTTTTTTCTTTAGTGAAGTCAGTGAAAGACTGGAATAAATCCTCCCCTCTTGTTGTCTCTTTCATAGGCAAAACAGTAAGACTTTCCTCATGTAGTGTGTCACCAAAAGCATACCTTGCAATCATGCTAAACTGGGATAAATGGCTTACATCTGTTGACTCATCCAAAGCAAGAGAAAAGAATGGTGCTGCATTTATGTCCTTCACTTGTGTTGCCTCAATTTTATTTGCCATCATGATGGTACAATCGTGAACAGTACTTGCCAACAGAGGCATGTCTTTTATTTGATTGATTATCTTGTCTTTATCCGAAAAGTCGTCAAAAAGTTCACTGGCAACATCAGTCACGAATGTTTTGCTAAACTCCCCATCTGTGAATGGCTTTCTTTTTTACAATTGCTAAAACACCAGCAAAGCTAACCAAATTCCAGTCACCTTGTTGGGTCCAAACACGGAGTTGCTGTTGACTAGCTTGCACTCTGCACAGCAGCTCTTGACATGCTTTCTTCCTGCTGTCCCCCACTGTATACTTTGATGCAAATGTAGTACAGCGTATGTCGAAGTGCCACTTTATATTTGACCATTTCATCGATGCAATTTTATCATTGCATATTAGACACACTGCAGAACCTGCTCTCTCCACAAAGGCGAATTCCTCTGTCCATTTCTGCTGAAAAGTACGACACTCATTTTTTTTTCTTTTAGCCATCTTCTTCGTCAAAAGGGTTTCTGCAATTAGCTAGGTGACTACTTGATTAAAAGGAGGGAAGTTTACTTCCTGACCTCACAACGACGGTGTACCTTACACATTATCCAATAAAAATTTGGTGTTGTCCCTGAGGACAGCTGTGACTGTGAACATGAGCGGTAGGAAATGAATGGATTGTAATACATGAGAATGTTTTATATTTTTAACATTATTTTTTTTTATAAAAGATTTATCTGCTAGCCAGATGCAGCCATCAAAAGAGCCACATCTGGCTCACGAACCATAGGTTCCCAACCCTTGGTCTATCAAATCCTGGCTCCTCCAGTATTCTTATACCTTTATCTTTGAACACCTGCTCTATTATGTCTTTTGTTTCCTTGGCTACATTATTAGAAGTGGATGCATTGAGTCAAAGGGTCTGTACGTTTTAATGTTTTCTCCTTTTAAATAAAAAAATGCCAAAATGTCATTATGTAAATTTGCGTTACTTTATATTCGCATCATAAGAGCATGAGAATGCCTGTATTCCCTTATGGTGGACAACACTGAGTAGCAGCAAAATTTTAATTTTTTCATCCAGCTAAATGACGAGATATGGTTTATCACTATTGTATAAATTAGCAGTTTAGCACTCAAAAAGTTTAGCGACTCTCGGGGGAGGACTATTTGACCCCTGCGAAGGAGAAACCCCTACCCCTCTGCAGTCGGTACTATCTCATGCCCGGCTGCAGAACGCACTGGCCAAGACCCGCCTCTCCTGTGGTCCTAATCGGTTTCCCAGGCACAGTGCGCACGCGCATATATTACTCCAGGTGTCTAGCTTTGTGCCTGATCGATGTCTCCTCGGCCTCTTTTTAGCGCAGATTTTTAACCCGGATCAGTTTTCGGGAAAAAGCAGTGTGTTCCCTGGACACAGAGTTCCTCTGGGCCTCCGGGGCGAGAGGGTCTGGGTGGGCCTGGAGGGGTCTAACGGCGCGACGGACAGCCCACACGGGCGGGGCGGGGCGGGGCGGGACTAGACGGCAAGGTCTCGGGCGTCGCTAGCCGGTGGGGCTGGATCCGGGCGCGGAGCCCCTTACCAGACAGGTATGGAGGCAGCGACCGTGTCAACCGTCTCCTTCGCCGCCCCCGGCGTGTTCGCGAGGTTCCCGGCGCTGGACTAGGGGCTCGTTGCTGGCCTGGGGCAGCATGGAACCCGGTGTGCGGGGCAGGGGACAGCAGGGGTGGGCCGCGGCGGGGGTGGTGGTGGGCCGTCTGGGTCTGGGTTGGTCCCTCCCAACAGAGCGCTCAGCCTCGCGGTGTCCTCCGGAGTCAGCGTGATTGCGCCCCCTAATTCCTCCCGACCTGCAAGGGTCTCCCCTTCTTTCCTGGGCGCTCCTGAGGCATCCCTGAATCTATTCCGAGCCACAGGTTTCCTGTGGGCACATGGTTGAGAAATTTGTGTCAAAACAAAAACCATAGAAAACAGAGGACTCAAGAATTGGGGCCTGCATATGGGTTTGGTGTGTCTGTGTTTCTCACAGCTGGGGTCCGCCTTCGCTGGCGAAATGACACTTGAGAAAAGTCATCTTGCACATCCGTCCTGTCTTTAGGCAGAACCACAGCTCAATCACACAGATGAGGAACACCGCTGAAGTTAAGAAGGCAGTGATTTCGAAACTTCTCATATATTGCAGTGAGGAGTGAGGCAAGCCCATATTGACCACCTATTGATGTAGTGTGTGTAGAGTACTGAGAGTCAAGGTGCTGTGAGATCTCCATTGACATTCTTTACCTGGTGGACTACCTGAGCCATGGGAATGTTAACACATTTTAAAAGGCGTTTTGTACTCAAATATGTTCCAAAACTTCATGGTTAAAGTTTGCTCTGCTACAAAGTATTTCAGTATTGTTAATATAGTAATGGTGATACCAGGAATCCCCCACTGGAAGTATAGCGTGGAGAGTTTCCCAGATTTGAGTAAGACATACTGTTTTTCTTGGGTGCTGCCCGTTTAACATCCGAAACAGTTTTGGAAATGCAGTTCCAGAATGAAACTCAAGGTTTGCAAGGGGCAGTGTAGTGTAGGTAAGTGTAATGAATTTTACTGGTGCATACACAAGGGGGTCTTGTTAATATAAACATTTTGGTTGTTTTCTAACAAGTTCCCAGGTGATGGTGATGATGCTCTATACTTTGAGTACCAAGGGTATAAATCGCTGGATTGAAAGTCGGAAATGATGTTCTGCTTCCTGCTTTCCAGAACAATCTCAATGTTATTATTCTACTACTGAATTCCATCTAAAATATCATTGCCCAGTGGCCAGTGTGGGCTTGAACATTTTTAATGATGGGAAATTTACCACATACACAGCATTCCCTTTTATCTTAGGATAGGTCAGTAAAGAAGTTTTGTTTCTCAAATACATCTTTGCAACTTTCATCTTGTGGTCCTAGGTTATTTCTTAGAATCAAATAGGAAAAAGGTGTAATTTCTCTTAAAAAGGTGACTCACAGAAATAGGTGACAGCTGTTCCAAGTTTTCTCCAAATGAAAATGACCAGGCGGTGACGCAGTGGATAGAGCGTCAGACTGGGATTTGGAGGATCCAGGTTCGAGACTCCGAGGTCTCCAGCTTGAGCGTGGGCTCATCTGTTTTGTGCAAGGCTCACCATCTTGAGCCCAGGGTTGCTGGCTCAAGCAAGGGGTCACTCGGTCTGCTGTAGCCCCCGGGTCAAGGTACATATGAGAAATCAATCAATGAACAACTAAGGAGCCGCAACGAAGAATTGATGTTTCTCATCTCTCTCCCTTCCTGTCTGTCTGTCCCTATCTGTCCCTCTCTGTCTCTGCCAAAAAAAAAAAAAAAAAAGAAATTGCCCTTAATTCTCTATGATGTTTCAGTCTGTTTCTTTTAAATTTAGTCCCACTACATGGAGTGTAGTGGGGCTTTTAGCTGGACTTTGAAGGATGGGTGGAGCTTGCAAGAAAAGGGAAGGCATTCTAAGTGGGTGACAGTAGTGTGGAGATGACAGTGCATTAATTGAGAGCTGGGACCATTTGGCCTCAGTAAGAAATGTTATATTAGTGAAAGATTCTGTGCAGGTGAGATATATGGGTAAAGCAATATGTTAGAGTGTATAGTTTTTGTTTTTGTTTTACTGTGGTTTATAATGTGGTTGGAAGTAGAGAAGGAGAGAGGTGGGGTGTCTGATAGACTTCACATATCAGTAACAGAGGATTAGGTTGTATTTATGTATTACATTTACAGATTATAGGACCTTTCACAGGCATGATTTCATTTGACTTAATAATCTTGTGAGGTAGGCCTAGTAGTGTTATGGATGAGGCATTAAAGAGGGAAAATGATTTGCTTTAATTCTCAAAGCCATTAAATGCAGACCAAAGTGATGACGGTGGTAATGGAGAATAAAGGGAGGGTGTAGGCAGCAATACTAAGGAAGAATTGGTAAGTTGGACCTGACGGACATGATGGTACAAAGTAGAAGATGTTAGAGAGGAGCCAGAATAGTTGGGAGAATCATGATAGCATTGACAACTGCCACTATAGATTTCACTGTGCCATCTTTATCATTGCCAGTGGTTTGCTAGAGTTATGGTTTGGGAAGGATTGTAGTAGAGGATTCCCAGGTTGCTTAGCCTCTCTCCAGATACTGGGTGGTGCTGAGAGGACTTGGGTTATCTGTCCCATACCAAGAGAAATGAGAACTGGGTCCTCTGTCCCCTGAGAAGGTAAGTACTGATTCAAATGTATTTAGAGCTTACCATCGTCAAGACTCTGAATGTGGCTTTATATAATTTTTCTTTTGAAGTTCAGGCTAGTCCCAGTTGCACTTGGTTGATGGACACATTTGGTGTCCCGTCTGACCTCCCCAAGTGCCAATATATATCTCCAGGGTTATTCCAGGTTATAGACCAGGGGTCCCCAAACTATGGCCCACGGGCCGCATGCGGTCCCCTGAGCCCATTTATCCGGCCCCCACTGCACTTCCGGAAGGGGCATCTCTTTCATTGGTGGTCAGTGAGAGGAGCACAGGATGCATCCGCACCCATAGTTCCCATTGAAATACTGGTCAGTTTGTTGATTTAAATGTACTTGTTCTTTATTTTAAATATTGTATTTGTTCCCGCTTTGTTTTTTTACTTTAAAATAAGATATGTGCAGTGTGCGTAGGGATTTGTTCATAGTTTTTTTTTATAGTCCGGCCCTCCAACGGTCTGAGGGACAGTGAACTGGCCCCCCGGGTAAAAAGTTTGGGGACCACTGTTATAGACCCTTGTCATACCCAAAGCCTCACTAAAGTTGTTTTCCCAGAAGAGCTGCACTTTCTTTAGAACCCAGAGGTCTTTCTGTGATGGTTTTACCTTGGAAGCCTATGAAATTGAGGTTTAGTATCACTACCAAATTTCATAGGACCTGGGGCTGCCTCTGCAATTTTAGTTTCTTGGGCTCCTATGTAGAGAGGAACGAGCTACTTTTGCTGGAATGTGTGTGCATGACTCCAGCACACAGAATGTGTGACTTGTAATCATGTGGTGGTTATCTTTAAGGGTGGAGCTCCTCCATGGGAGAGCTGTCGGAGCCAGTTTATATCCTAGAGCCTGGTGTTGGTGTAGGCGTCTCGTCAACGTTGAGAGTTTTCAGTCTTCGGGGCTTAGGATACTGAGGTGAATAAAAGCTCTCTGCCCTAGGGAAATTCATGATGGGATAAGGGAAACAATATTTTATTTTATATATATATATATTTTATTAGCAAAGCTAATTTTATTTATTTACTTATTTACAGGGACAGAGAGAGGGATAGATAGGGACAGACAGGATGGGAGAGAGGTGAGAAGCATCAATCATCAGTTTTTCATTGTGACACCTTAGTTCATTGATTGCTTTCTCACATGTGCCTTGACTGCGGGCCTTCAGCAGACTGAGTAACCCCTTGCTCGAGCCAGCAACCGTGGGCCCAAACTGGTGAGCTTTTTGCTCAAGCCAGATGGGCCCGCGCTCAAGCTGGCAACCTCAGGGTCTTGAACCTGGGTCCTCCGCATCCCAGTCCAACGCTCTATCCACTGCGCCACTGCCTGGTCAGGCAGGGAAACAATATTTTAAATAAAATATGATATCATAAGAGATATTTCCAAAATGCTGTGTGATGGTCGAGGAGGGGTTAACTAGCACTGTATGGAGATGTGGAGATGCTGGGGAATCCTCAAGAAAGGTGATATTTGAGCTGAGACTTGAAGATGAGAAGAGAATGGCCCTAGTGACATTTGCAGCATCTGCAGAGACATACTGGAGAAGGTAAGTGAATCCAAGTGGCTGGAATATAAGAGAACTTTGGTCTCAAAGGAGCAGTGATCGATGAGACTAGATATGTAACAAAGCCAGGTTTTTAATGGCTTGTAGTGCTGAATTGAGATTCATTTTTGTGGGCACAGAAAGCACTAGAAGGTTTTAGGCAGGGAGGTAAGGACACTGTACAGTGTGTCCGTAAAGTCATGACCAGTCAAAAGTGCACCATGACTTTACGGACACACTGTATTTGGGGAAGCTAAGTGTGGAAGTAGACTGGAAGAGGAGAATATGGATAAGGGACATCTGCAGACTCCTGAGTAACCCCGGCATGGTGTAAGGCAGGGCTCTGGATAACTTAGTAGGGTAGGAAGGAGGGGTCTGAGACTGTAGAGACAGAGTTAAGGTGATATAATGACTGACTGGTTGTTGAGAACAAGAGAGGGAATAACTGAGATGACTCAGTTTTCTGTTTGGGGTAATGGTGGTGTCAGTAGTAAAGGGGGAACAGAGAGGAGGAAGTGGGGAGGTTAGTGTGTTGAGACATGTTGAACTCGGGGGCATCTGTGGCACTTGGCAGACAGGTGAAAATGTGGGTCTGAGGATCAGAAGAGTCTGTGCCTAGGGGCAGCAGGTGAAAGTGGTAGTTGATGCTGTGGGAATAAATGAGCCCAGCCTCACAGAAGACTGAAGATGACAGGAGGTGAGAAGGATGAGTACATAAAGTGAGAGAAAATGTAGTAGAGGAAAAGGTTGCAGGAAAAGGGTCAGCCTCGTTTGGATGCTACGGGGAGATCAAGTAGGGGGAGCTTGGAAAGTGTGTCTTGAGATTTGGCGGTTAGGTTGTGGTCACTGGGGCTCTTAGTTTTTAGTGTGAGCAGCCTCAGTGAAGTGTTGGGGACAGGAGCCAGGCAGATGGAGGAATGGACGGGAAGTGAGGGCTGGGAGGGTGTACTCACTGACTAGTTCAGCTGGGAAGAAAGGAAAAGAGATGGTGGCAACTTGTGGAGGCAGTAACAGACTAGAAGCACTATTCCTAGAATAGAAGAGTCTTGAGCATAGGTTATCCGATGACATGTAAGAACCAGCAGAGAGGGTGAAGTGGAAGGCACAAGGGAAAGGATTGTTCAGTCAGGTCCTCAGAGAAAAGGAAAGGGGTTGGCCTGCAAAGAAGGGGTCATTGGTTCCTTTGTAGAGGAATGGCAGAAGTAAGGAAAGAAGGTATGAAGAAGTAGGCAATGTCTATTGCAGATATATCTGAATTTGCAAAGGAATTCTCACCTAATAGGCTCAGATTCTTTTTAAGGTTATGCGCTGAGGGGCTCAGACAGGAATAGAGACTTGAAAGTAGTAAGGGAGGCATGAAGCAGGGACCTCACCAGGGAAAGGGAGAGACAGCAGACTTGTGAGTACCCTTCAAAATACCAAAATATGCTGTCATCTCTCTACATCATTCTCTCTGTAATAACGCCTGGCGCATTTATTGAGCACTCTGTACCAGGCACTCTTCTAAGTGCTCTTTGGGCATTTTTTTTTTAACAGAGACAGAGAGAGGGATGGATAGGGACAGACAGGAACGGAGAGAGATGAGAAGCATCGATCATCAGTTTTTGTTGCCATTGCGACATCCTAGTTGTTCATTGATTGCTTTCCCATATGTGCCTTGACCACGGGCCTTCAGCAGACCGAGTAACCCCTTGCTGGAGCCAGCAACCTTGGGTCCAAGCTGGTGAGCTTTTGCTCAAACCAAATGAGCCCGCGCTCAAGCTGGTGACCTCGGGGTCCTTCCTCATCCCAGTCTGAGGCTCTATCCACTGCGCCACCGCCTAGTCAGGCTCTTTGGGCATTCTTAATGTGATTTTTACAACAACTCTGTTAGAAAGGCGGTGTTATTATTTCCATTCTACAGAAGAGGAAATTGAAGATGGAGGAATACTTAGGCTTTGCGGTATTTTTATGTTTGATGAATCTCTTACTTCTAAAGAAATGGCATTCTTTCCCCTGAGGCATCAAAGAAGGCAGGAATTTAATTTCATCTCACAGTGTCTACACCAGGGGTGCCCACACTTTTTCAGCTTGCGAGCTACTTATAAGATGACCAAGTCAAAATGATCTACCTACAATAAAAATGCAAAACATAAATTTATTTCTTCTATATTATCATTATTTAAATTACTATTTAATATTGTGTATTCTTCTTTCACCTTCTTCTCAGCTCTCTTTTAGGAGGAAAGTCAACGTCATAGTTTTTATGAACAGTCTGAAAAAGCTGCTCCACATTTCCCTTCTTTGGAATAGCAATGGCACACAGCCAGATGAGGCAAACGCACTTAGAATATGACATAGTGAAAAAAATCCCCTCCCATTCTGTATGAAAGTGGTAGGTTTTAGGCTTCTTACTCGGACCAGCTACGGCACTCATTTTTATACCCTTTGTTGTATTTAGTTTAAATAAATTGAAGGCTAATTACGCAGCAATGTAACTGAACGAGTTAGCGCGGTTTAATGCGCATGCGTAGGGTGTCAAAAGTTCAGACGTCAGATTGGCTACCCTGTATGCCAATCAAAAGACAAATGTCTTTCTGATGTCATGCAATCTACCCACACTTCCTTCGTGATCAACCAGTAGATCACGATTGACGTATTGAGCACCCCTGGTCTAGACCTTGAGGGGCTGGAGTCTAGGGCTGCTAAGGAGGGAGTCTTACCACACCAGTCTGTGGGTATGATCAGGACATGGATGAGCTGGGTGGTGAGGTTGGTGTGCTGCTAGTTTTTTACAACTATGCAGGAAACTCTGGGATCCTTGAGTGACATATCAGCATCCTGACTAGACAGACAATGACTAATAGTGTAAGGAACTATAGGCTGAGACTGTGTCACCTGAGACAGTGAATAAAAAAAGAGATCTTTGTCAGCCAGAAAAAGAAATTTTTCTGCCATCATGGGGCTAGAAAGACCTATAACCTTACATAATAGCATAGATGATTAATACTTACCTTTTGTGTTTTCCCCATTGGTGCGGTCATTGGAATTTGCAGATAAGGTGCACCCCTGATCTGTGTGAAAGGGAGAAAGGTGGGATGGCATGGATAGAGGAGAAATGGACTTACTTTTTCTACTGCAGCCACTGGAGCATCATTTCCGTGTCCTTCGTCTTGAGGTTGCCATGGATACGCCTTTGAGCTGTGACTTGAGATTGATTTTCATTATGATCAGGTGATGACGTGGATTTAAAAAGAGAGAGGACAGAATGCTCTGTTTCTGGGGAGTGGCCAGGGAGCTGCCCAAAAGGCAGAGCCATGCACAGCCCAGGTGGCTGTGGCTTTGTTGGCTGCTTTGGCTTTTGCTGAAGTTGTGAAATGGTGCATCTCTCTTTTTAGAGCGCAGGCTCTGGATTCCCTGCCTGCAGGGTCCTAGTGCCAGGGACTTGCAGGTTGATTCATGAGGAAGAACCAGCAGAAACTTCAAACAGGCTGTTAAGTAGGACTTCTGCTAGCACTAGCAGGGTTGCAGTTCTTGAGTACTGGCCTGCACTCCAGTGTTGCCTTCCTGCAAAAGGTCCTTTTATCGAGGATAAGTGAGACGTATTGTGTCGTTTTTCTTGCTGGGTCTTGGAGGTCTGGACCCTGTGGAGGATGGCCTGGCAGTCACTGGGTATTCATACTTTGGGAGAGGGTAGAGCTGCATGCAGATTGGGAATGACCTGCAGACATTTCTGGGGATAATAAGGCGCTGGAGAGGTAAAGTCCATTTAAGGTCTAGGCCCTCTCTGTGTGAGATCTCTAAAGCAGATATGGGAGCCTGACCAGGCGGTGGCACAGTGGATAGAGCGTTGGACTGGGATGCGGGAGACCCAGGTTCGAGACCCAGAGCTCGCCAGTTTGAGCGCGGGGCCCATCTGTCTTGAGCAAAAGCTCGTCAGCTTGGACCCAAGGTCGCTGGCTCCAGCAAGGGGTTGCTCGGTCTGCTGAAGGCCCGCGGTCAAGGCACGTGTGAGAAAGCAATCAGTGAACAACTATGGTGTCGCAACGGCAATGAAAAACTAATGATTGATGCTTCTCACCTCTCTCTGTTCCTGTCTGTCTCTATCTATCCCTCTCTCTGACTCTCTTCTCTGTCCTTGTAAAAGAACAAAAAAAAAGAAGTCCCAAATAAAGTGACAAGGAAAAATAAATAAATAAAAATAAAGCAGATATGGGAGTAGGACCTAGGAACAAAAGGCCTGTATATCTTTCATCTGGGTTCCTGTGTATAGCTGGATTTCAGCCTTCCAGGCTTCCAGCCTCCATTCTCCGCTCAGTGAGCATACCTCTCCTTTCCTAAGGGACTTCCATCCACACTTAGCCCTTTACTACTAGTGCTTTCAGGGATGTGTAACTTCACCCTAGTCTTAAGAAAATCTGGATCTTGCTAATTACCATTGTTTCATTATATCTCTTTGTAACCAAACCAGTCTGTACCCTGTGCCTAATGCAGTTCAGTTCAAGTGTGTGGACCCCACTGTCAAACTACCTGGATTTCAAACCGGTTCCTTTATGAGTGGGATCAGGGAAAGCCAACAGTTGAATTAGCCCACGGTCAAGGTTAGGTGAGGCAAGACAAGAGGAGGTCAAGAGCTCCAAGGGTGCTTGCTGGTGTACCGGGAAAAGCAAGGTAGAAGTGGTACAGCCTGGGTGCCACAAAAGCTTTCCTCCTTAATTCCCAACAATCTACCTGTTTTCCTGTCAGTTCTGAAACGTTCTCTAAGACCTGTTTATCAGACGCAGAATTTTTCTTCCTTCCTATTTTCATAGACATTTTAGTAGTGTTTAATATCATTAGGGAGAAAAATTGATTAGAAATCCAGGGAGTACCTGTCTTCTCCATGTAACTTGGAACTGTGCTGTGTGACATGAGGTGGGGCCCAGTGGTGCTGTGGAAGGATTATGTACCTGTCAAATGTGCCCCCTGCCATTTTCAGGCCATGAGACTGAGAGTGAGTCATATGACTTCTGAGACTCAGGTCCCTCACCTGTAGATTGGAGATAATGGAATCTGTTTTGTCTGCATGACAGGTGCATTTTGGAAGGAGATCTTGAAATACATGTGTTAGTGTACACAGGTAAATTTGCCCCAGAGGAGGCCCTAAGAACAAGACTTACTTTCTGCTTACATGTTCAGTTTTTCTTCCCATTTCTCCACCCAATTCTGTTAATGTTTTCAATCATCATTCCATCAGTCATGCTTGAAAACTCCCAATTTCTCATTCATTCATTCACTCACTTGTGCATTCATTTATTTATGCAACATTTGAGTTCCTACTGTGTGCAGTTCACCACGATGTACCCTGTCAGTTATGATGAAGACGATGTCGTAGTTCCTTGAGCACTTATTCTGTGCCTGGCACTGTGCTAAATGGTTTACTTCAATCTTGTTGAATCCTCACAACATCCCTGTGCAATAGGCATTATTTCCTCCTTTTTTCAGACAAGATAACTGGGCCTCTAAGTTAAATATCTTGACCAGAGTCATAAGTTGAGGGAGTAGGAGAACTAAGGCTGTGCCCATGTCTCTGTCTCTCAAGCCCACGCAGGTCCGTGCCTCTTTCTCCATGTCTGATCTCTCTTCCTGTCTTCCCAGGGCTTGTTGGTACTTTTGCTAAATGGGCCTCTTTCCTCTTTTCTGTCATGAGCCTGGTTCAGACCCTCCTCACTCCTTGCTCATCGTTGCAGCAGCCCCCTTGCTGTTACCCCATCATTACCAAGTTGCTCCTGTCTCCAATCCACCTTACTCTGCCGCCAGTAGTCTTCATTATGCTAGCCTCATGCTCAGGAAGAGCCTGGCTTCCTGTTGTTATTGGATCAAGGCCATCTATCTATATGTGATATTAAATTCCCTGACTATCCATACTTTCTTCTAGTGTATCTCAATATTAATGTATTTAATTAGTCAATAAATGTTTGACTCCATGAGCTATGGGTGATGGGATCATAAAGAGGAAGAGTTGTGGGCTCTGCTTTAAAAGGCTTACAGTTTTTTGTTTTGTTTTGTATTTTGTGACTGAGACAGAGAGAGGGACAGATAGGGACAGACAGACAGGAAGACAGAGAAATGAGAAGCATCAATTCTTTTGTTGTAGCACCTCAGTTGTTCATTGATTGCTTTCTCACATGTGCCTTGACCGGGAGGCTACAGCAGAGTGAGTGACCCCCTTGCTCAAGCCAGCGACCTTGGGCTCAAGCTGGTGAACCTGGCTCGAACCAGATGAACCCGCGCTCAAGCTCGTGATCTCGGGGTTTTGAACCTGGGTCCTCCGCGTCCAAGTCCGATGCTCCATCCACTGCACCACCGCCTCGCCAGACAAAAGGCTTATAGTTTAATAGAAGAACTTATCTTGAGTTCTTCATTTCAGTCCAGCTAGTCGTCTTTGATATTCCCCAGTGAAGTAAAATTGTTTGTTTCTACTCATACTGTGTCCACAACTTAAAGTTTTTGAAGGTCTTCTCTCCATATCCAAAAAATAATCTAAAATTTGAAGCATAGTCACATACCCCTTTCCTTTCTAGCTTATCTTTCTCCTATCTGAAATCCTTATAGTATTTATTGGTTAGCTATTTTAAGACTTATATACTATCTGTTGTCATGCCAGGTGATTCTTTGCACTTCTACAGCTTATGGACTTTTCTGTGCTTTATCTTATTTGAGACTCATAACATTAATGTTGATAATTATTCCCATGTAATAGGAGCAGAAACAGCCTCTCAAGAAGTTAGGTGACTATATGCACATGTGTAGCTAATAGGTTATGAGGTGGTTCTTATATCTGAGCTCTTTTGAATCTCTGAACACAGTGTGATAGAGCTGTGTTTTTCAACTTTTGGTCCACAGATTGGTGCCAGTCTGCCAGAAATTTCATGCCAGTCCACAGAAAAGTTAACCACCCTGATGTATGAAGATTATAGAGCCAATGATCTTAGTCAAATTCCCTTATGCTCAGAGTGATTTCTGCCCTAGCAGTCCCTGAAATAATTCTCATATTTTCACTGGTTTTCAAGTGTGAAAAGGTTGGAAACCACTGGTCTAGAGGGAGAGCATGGCGCTGGGATCCTAGAGGAACGTGTGATAACAGTGAACATGTGCAGAGAGTTTTAGTTCAGGCTTTGGTTCCAGTTTTGTTTTTTTTTTACAGGGACAGAGAGAGAGTCAGAGAGAGGGATAGACAGGAACAGATAGAGGTGAGAAGCATCAATCATCAGTTTTTCGTTGCCGTTGCAACACCTTAGTTGTTCATTGATTGCTTTCTCATATGTGTCTTGACCACGGGTCTTCAGCAGACCGAGCAACCCCTTGCTGGAGCCAGTGACCTTGGGTCCAAGCTGATGAGCTTTTGCTCAAGCCAGATGGGCCTGCGCTCAAGCTGGCGAGCTCAGGGTCTCGAACTTGGGTCCTCCCCATCCCAGTCTAACGCTCTATCCACTGCGCCACCGCCTGGTCAGGCTGGTTCCAGTTTTGGTTCTACTTCTCACCTGTGTAACTTCAGGGAATTGACCCAGTTCTCTAAGCCTCGGTGTCCTTGTCAGCAATGTCTGGCCTGCCTTTCTATGGTGTTATTGTGATGTCCAAATATGATAACAACATTGTTATTAGCTAGCTTCTGTTGAATACTTACTAAATACTAGGTGATGTCTTAAATATTTTATGTGGAGTATCTCAGCTGGTCTACACAATAGCTCTCTGATATATGTTCTTTGATTGTCCCCAGTTGACAGATGAGGAAATCGAGGCACAGAGATGTTAAATAACTGGACTGAATTTATGTAGCTGTCAAGTGATGAAGCCAAGAATTGGATGTAAGCAGCCTGAGTCTAAAACCAAGATGCTCTGTAGACTGTAAAATGTTCTAAACATGTGAAGTCCATGCTGTAAGGACCTGCATGACTCTGTCCACCTGTGTAATGGTGTTTAGGGAACAAAGGAGGCAACATGGAGATTTTGCAGGGGAGAAGAGAAATGGTTTCTTGAGGCATCTGGCCAGGATTGACAATGTAGAGAGGTGTTTGGGGCCTTAGAGCTGACTATTGGCTATCATGCTATTATTATTAAGCTATCTGGTCTGCCTTAGAGGGTGGAGTGAAAGAAGACCCAGTGAAGCCCAGTTCAGACAAGGAAGGTATCTCTACACCCAGTGGATTCAGATCTACATCACACCCAGTGGAACCATAGGTCAGACCCCAGGCCAACCTTGTTGGCTACATAGAAGCAAGGACCCTGATCTGTTGGTTCCTAACCCATTTTAGATGGTAAATGAATAAAGTTAGTCCTCTGGAGACCCTTCACTAGAATGCACATCTTATGAAGTCAAACATTTTTTCATTCTAAAAGAAATACATGGTTAAAGAAATTTTGTGAACTACGGAAGTATTGAAAATAAACCACCTTATTATTTCTGTTAAGGAGATGCCTAAGAGGCAAGGCCAAGAGTACAAGGGGCTGGTGGTCAAGGTAACTGGGCCTTGTGCTTGTGATCATTGCCCTTATGAATCCAATTGAACCTGATAATCTTGAGGTTCAGAGCCTGACCCTTTATAACAACCATAAGGGAGAAGAGCAACTGGAAACCTTTGCCAGCATGGGGGGCCTGGGATATTGACTTGCTTTGCTGTGTGTGTGAAGTTGCCTCTGGTACTGGCCTTTTTTGCTGGGTGTTGGGCAGGGACCGGCTCCTCTGGCCCAGTGTGAAGTTGAAATCCAGACCCTAATGTTATGGATTTGGACCCTGAGTTTAGAGTTTAGAGAGGGGAGGGAGAAGAGCACCAGAAAGGGAGTAAAAACCTTCATTTTGTCTGTGTGGAGGCTCTGGGCAGCTGATGGTTTTGAGGTGTCACTTGATGCTTTCAGGCCTATGGAGGCCTCACATCCTGGGGGGGGGGGCAGGGTGGTGGTAGGGGTGTAGTCTAGGAGGAGTGTCAGGACTCTATTCCTAGCCCTGGGACAGTGTACTCTAGAAATGAATGCTGAGGGTCTGTGGCTGGGCCTAGCCCCTTAATCCCTGCCCTTCTTGTCTGGCCCAGGTGAAGCATGGGGGCACTAGGACCCAGAGGCTAGCACGGTTCCTGACAAGTCTAGAGCAGCACTAGCGCAGAGTGAGACTCATCAGCTGGCAAGCAGGATTCCGTGTCTCTGGGTTTAGGAATCCTCGGGCAGCAGAGGGGACTTGCTCTTCAGTTCCCCCCATCTCTGTCCCAGTAGGTCCATGGATGGGGTAGAGCCACATCTGATGGCTTCTGTGTCTGTCCATGAGGGCCTGGAGCCCTGACCCTCCTGCCTAGGTTTCTGCCTTTTCTCTCTATCTTTGGCCAGCCAGGGAGTGGGTAGAGGCCCGTTGAGCACCATGGCCCAGAGCAAGAGGCACGTGTATAGCCGGGTAAGAGGCCCTGATATGGGATGGCACTGGGGGGCTGCTGGAAAAGGCCTGGTGCCTGTGGACATTGCTGTGGGGGGCTGGGGAGACAGCCTGGAGCTGCGATGGGGCCATTCACAGCCCTGATGGTGTTAGGCTGGACTGGCTTCCCCTCCCAAAGTTGAGCCCACAGTGGGGGCTGGCGAGGCCTGATCTTTGGCTTTAACTGGACCTCTGACCTGAGGTTCCTGAGGTGGGGGCTAGCCTATCTTTGGGACTCTGAATGGGGTCGGTGAATTGGAATGGCTTTACAGTGAAGCCTTTCTTTAGAGCTGCTTTGTTTTGTGTCACTTGCTTTCTCTCTCTCCTGGCTATGATGAATCTCTATCTACTGTTGTGTCTACCTGGTTCAGAGAGGCTTATTAGGGTTTGGAGGCTGGGGAGAGACTCTAAGTTTGGGGCTAGCCTTGATGTCACTGTCAGTTCCTTATTTTGATAGGCCTGTGAGAGGCACCCTACATATCCCAGGTATGCCTTGTGGTCCTGGAGCCCTGGGAGTTCCTAACCTTGTTCACCTTCCTGGATAGGCTGGGGAAGGGAGTTAGGGAGTGACAGGCTCTGGCATGACTGCCTTCTGAAGCCAAGTAGGGGCATCAGAAGGAAGCCCTGTGGAGTCTTTAGGACCATGGTGTCACTTCCTCACGCCTCATTTGTTTGCTGCAAGGCCCCTGGTTCATGCAGCTGCTATGGCCGAAAATGGCTCAGGTGTGATTTTCTTCTGAACCGTGGGCCTATTTGGGCCCTAATTTCATGCATCCTGTCATCACTGGTGTGTGTGTAGTCTGTTCCTCTGCCTTGTCCGTCTTTGAGATAGTAAGCCATCCATGTGGACCACTGGGCAGAGTCTTGAGGGCAGAGTTCAAAACAGATCTGAAGTACCTGGTTTACCTGGCCTTTGTTTTATTTTTGTAAGAACATAATATGGGGGAAGGCTCTCTAGAACTTGAGGGGTGGAGAGTTGATAGAACAGTGCTCTGGTCAGGAAGAAGGGAGTTAAATGGTGAAAGGGCTGCAGGGAGGCAGCCGGGAGTGTCACGGTAGGTGTGTGGATGAGGTTCGGGGAGTCAGGTCAGGAAAGAGTGGCGGTGATCTGAGGCCTGGAAGGAGGCACAGTTGTTTGCTTCTGAAAGGGAGAGGCCTGAGCCACTTGAACACAGGGAAGACAGGCACCAGTGGGAAGGGGGACAGAATTTACTGGAGTCACCTACTGAATCTCCTGTCTTTCCAGCTCAGGCTCCCAGTCAGAGCCCTGGGTTGCCAGGAACCTGGTCAAACTGAGTTGCATACTTGAGCTTCATTCCCTTTTGTATTGGGCGGGGGGTGGGGGTGGGGGTGGGGGGGGTGGGGGGGGAGCGCGGGTGGCTACTGCTCCTGAGAAAGCAGCCATGTGGTAACATTCACAGATCTATCAATGAATGCTGATTTATTATAAAATTTAAATATAAACTCTTAAAAATTCTGGCAGGTTCCAGAGGAGTTTAGAAACGTCACTGTCATTCATCAGAAGGGACACTGCAGGTCCACTTCATTTCACCTTATAAATGGGGTTCAGGGAAGTGACTCCTGGTCCTTTTTCAGTCCAGGACTCTGACTGGTGCCTTTCTTATGCACTAGGAGGACACCCTTGACCTGAGGCCTTGAACTCTGTGTGTTTGCACGTGTCTTTCAGACATCCAGTGGCAGCAGAATGAGTGCAGAGGCAAGTGGCCGGCCTCTGCGAGTGGGCTCCCGCGTGGAGGTGATTGGAAAAGGGCACCGAGGCACTGTGGCCTATGTTGGGGCCACACTCTTTGCCACTGGCAAATGGGTAGGTGTGATTCTGGATGAAGCAAAGGGCAAGAATGATGGAACTGTCCAAGGCAAGAAGTACTTCACTTGTGATGAAGGGCATGGCATCTTTGTGCGCCAATCCCAGGTACTCACCTACTTGTGTGTGTGTGTGTGTGTGTGTGTACATCTGCACATGCATGTTCACACACTCTGTTGTATGTGCAGCAAGTATGTTGGTGCTCCCTTTTCCTGGGCATGCGCCTAAGTCCCTGGTTGAGAGAGTGGGGCATAGTGGGGGAGGGAAGATTTGAAATATATTCTTAAGGAACTGCCCTGTACCCCGGGCTTGCTTGGGGCCTGGGGATGGGCACGTATTACAGTGTAACATTCTTGATCTGGCTATGCCTACTCTATTCTGTGGCCTCAGATCCAGGTATTTGAAGATGGAGCAGATACCACTTCCCCAGAGACACCTGATTCTTCTGCCTCAAAGGCCCTCAAAAGAGGTAACAACCACCCACTTAAGTTGCCACTCCACATCCGTGGTCCCTTTGACTTCTCCCAGAACATTGGGCCACAGTGGATCCCGAGATTGTCTATCGCCACCATCTTCTCTTGTTACAACTTTCTTATCTGCCATGATGTTTTCTTGCATTCCACAGAGGGAACTGACTCAGCTGCGAAGACCAGCAAACTGGTGAGTGGTTGGGAGTTGGAGTGGGAAATAATAGAGAGAAGGAGGGGAAGGAGGAAGAGAGGAGGGAGACCTGGTGCCAGGCAGGTAGAAGCAGTAGGTGAGTAAATTGAGTTAGCCTTCCAGTCTCCAACCTCCCTGAGAAGGAAGCTGTATGGGTATGAATTGCTGTTGTAGGGGGAAAGAACAACTACACATTAGGGCCCAGAAGTTCAGGGTCAAATGGAATCCGGGCTGGGAGTGATAGGAAGGACAGTTCTGACCCTAGTATGTTGTTGTCAACTTCCTATCTTTTGGTACCCAAGGCTGCAGATCTAAAGGGTCTGAGGGATGGGGTATGGGGGGAGCTAGAGGAAGAAGGAAGGATCTTTCCTGTTCACAAGTGAATGGTAAGGAGCTGTGCCCTCTGCCCCATTTTAGGCGGTATGCAGAGTGCCTGTCCTAGCTCCCTTTGGCTGCTCCACACAGGGTCTGTGAGATGGGGCTCAGAACCTCCAGCTTCTCTGGGCCAGGGTGTGGACATGTGGAAAACTGATCATTGAGGGACCCCTCATCTCACTTACCCAGAGCTTGACAGTGACCTGACTCGCTCTCTACCTGTGTATGCCTGAGTTGGTATTAACACCTACACCCAGGATGTCTGGCCAGCTAGCACAGTGTGGTGTCTATTCTCTGACTCTTCCCTTTCCTATTCCTCATGCAGCGGGGACTGAAGCCTAAGAAGGTGGTGTGTTTACTATTTGTGCCTGGGTGGGTGAGGGCCATGAGCCTGCTCCCCAGCTGTCCTGCATGTCTTGGGCTGATGCATGATGTGTGTGTGACCTTGGGCCCAGATGGCCAGAGGAAATGGTGGCCTTGGCTTTCAGAGTTTCTTTGAGGGCTGCAAGGATATCAGGCTCTGTGTTCAGGCCCAGGTAGCATTCATTAGCCTAAGGACTTGTAGTCATAGGCAACAATCACTTGACCGCAAACAGCAGCGGTACGAACTAGAGCCTTTACTGGATTGCAGTAGGTTCTTACTTAGCCTGAGTTCGCAGCAGTGGGAGGAGGGATTGGAGGGTTGGGGATGCTGAAAGTACCAAACGAGGTGGTTGGGCAGGGAGGCAGAAGGTCAGGGAACAGATCACAGAACAGCTCCAAGCTGGAAAGCCCAAGAGTCTGTGTGCTTGCCGTTAGGTGAGCACTGCCATGAATGCCCACCTTCACTCTGTTCCACCAGTCTTTCTCTGCCTCTTCCTTCCTCTGGTATTGTGCCTGAGGCTCATCTGCTGCCCCTTGCAGCCTTCTGTCAACCATTATTGGAGTGGGGGCTCAACTCTTCAGTCACTGCCATGACCACTTCCTCACACTAACCCCTGCCTTGGGCCTGTGCTCAGGCTGTCTCTGACCTGCATGTGCCTGTCTGACGTGCGTGTACTGTGCTCTGTGTATGATTTCCTTATTGTCAGCCTGCCTCAGGCGCTTCTGACCTTGCATGGAGAGCTATTGGATGGGGGCAGTGGGAGGGGAGAGGAAACATCTTCCTTTCGACTCCTGGTTGGTGATGGCTCCTCACTTTAAAGTCTTGCCATGGAAGAGACCACATGCTGGTACTTGCTTTGGGGGCCTGGCTCGGGTCAGAATGGGGATATAAGAAGGAAAAATGCTCTATGGAATGCTTGACCCATTTTAAGGTCTTAGAAACTTGACTTTTCCCCTTGATTATTGTCTCCTGGTTGAGGCTCCCCTCTCACATCAGGCTCCGAATAGAGAGGAGCACGGACCGGCAGTCTGGTGTCTGTGGAGGAACACTGGCTGTGACCTGATGCTGGCAGGCCTGAGCTATGCCCAGATCCTGGGGTTCTGGCAGCTGCCTGGGGAAATGGGGCAAAGCCCAGCCTGGACTGCTGGAGCTGCGGTGAAGTGCCTTTTGCTCGTGGGGCAGTGTCAGTCAAGTAAAGTGCCCCCAAGGACTCCCTCTTCAGGGATCTCTCATAGCAGCTAACATAGCACAGGGCCCCTGCTCTCACCTATAGGGAACAGGCAGCTAACTCCAGAACAAGAGAGCTGACTTTGAGGAAGAGGGTGGAGGAGAACCCAGGTGTCTCTAAAAGGTGCCTAGTCCTTTCTGGAAGCCCTTTAGAGAGGCTTTAACCTGTCTACAGCTAGGGAAGGATTGGGAAAGGAGGCAAATACTGTCATTAGAGCTGCTGCAAAAGGTCCAAGGTTTCTGATCTCACTTACCCTTCAGAGCTGATGCCACTGCAAGAGGGGTGCTCTGGGTGTGTGTGTGTGTGCGTGTGCATGTGTGTGTACGTGTGTGTGTGTGTACGTGTGTGTGTGTGTGTGTGTGTGTGTGTGTGTAATGAGAACAGACAGAAATAGAGTTGATGGGGTTGTGGGCTGAGGGAAATATGAGTATGAATGCAGCTGATGGAGCAGTGAGACCCTGATTCCGTGCCCAATGATGCCCTGGCCCCAGAGGGCACTATTTCTGGAATGGCCCCTAGCCCAGTTTCTTGGAACAAACACTTGGGAATGGTGAGGATGGGAGAGGGAGGAGCCAGAACTTTTTATTTGGAGGAAGAAGCAGGGCGGGCTCTGCGCAGGACTTTGTCCAGTCATGAGGAAGAGGAGGAGCCAGCAGAGTCAGGTGGTTGCTAGGTGACGGAGGAGCAGTGACTCCACCCCCAAGGAGCAGAGGAGGGTGGGTGCATGACGTCAGGGGGAGCTGGTGCTGCGGCCACTGAGGCTGCCATAAGCCTAAGCTGGAGAACTGGGCCGGGCGCCCCTCTGGTGCCCGCAGGAGCTTGCCTGCCCCTCTGTGCATCTGTGGGACGTCTGCATCTGAGCTGCAGCCATTTGAGGGCTGGGAAGCTGCTGGCCGGGAAGCTGAGGCTGTATTGTTGGGATTTGATGCACTAATCTCCTGTCTCCGCTGCCTTTCCCTCTGTTCGGTCTCTTTTCCTCCCTCCCTCCCTCCGTCCCTCCATCTGTCCTTTCTCTGTGTGTTCTTCCTCCTCCATCCCTCCTCTTTCCGGTCCTGGCTTTCTTTGGTTTTCTGCAATGATGAGACAGGCACCTACAGCCCGAAAGGTACTCTTGCTTGTTCTGGTCCTGCTGCTGGGTTGCCAGGGCGATGGTGGCAGCAGGCTGCTGGGGTGGGGGTGGGGGCTGATTGACTTCATCTGTCTACCTGGTTGGGGGAGGAGGGTAGAGTTGACGGTGGGGGCAGGGAGAGGTGTGTGTCACTCCCATGCCCCATGCCCTGGGCATTTTGCTCCTTGCCCAGCCAGCTTTTGGATTTGACTAAATCTGGGTTTGGCACCTTGTACCCAGTGGCCTTATAGGCTTGGGGATCAGGTAGCTTGTGGAGAGCTCTGGGAGAGATTCCTGGGAGAGAATCTGGGAAGCCGACCCAGGTGTCTTCGTGATTATAGCAGGCCTGCCTCCCCCGACCTTTGCTAGAGTGACTCTTGGTTGTACTCTCAGCACTGGGATTTGTATCAAGGGGCTTTACCAGTTTGGGATGAGGACCCTAGAATAGTTCTTGACCTACAGCCATGGAGGCTTCCCCCAGGATAGAAGAGGTGAGGGTTGATCTCCTTGGGCTCAGTGTCTCTTAAAAATGGGGCCCAGACCAAGTCTTGTCTTTGCGAGAGCCATGATATCTTGGGCAACAAGAATGCCATTTGGGAGTTGGAGTTAATCATCTATATAGCACTTTGCAGGAACCTGAGAGGATTCTGGACTTGGTTTAGGGCAGTAATTTATGTGCACTGCTGCCCCTTCCCACCTCCTCTCATGCAGTGGGTGGAGTTACTTTGCTGAGCTTTGGGCTTCTGGCTAATGCAGTATTCATGGTCCTGACACCTGAGCCCTCTGCCCTAGGGATGGAGACAGTTATAGGATCTGTTCCTGGGCAGGGGGTGAGGTGGGGGTAGGCAAGACAGCAGCATTGTTCTGTTTTGGGGGCCTGCTCTCCTTTTGTTGTGTTCGCATTACTCACTTCTGGGCTCCTGTGATCAGTCTTGTCACATAGTCTTCTAGAGGGTCCTCTGTGGAGGCTAGCACTTGAAGGAAGGGGGCTGATCTGAGAAAGTCCTTGGGAGTGGTGGGTGGGCGAAACCTCTGGCTCTGGGTTGGAGTGCCAGGAGTTGTTTGCAGAAGACCTGGTCTCTGGAGACCTTCTCCACCAGCTGCTGTCTTTGGTCTTCTGTGGCTCAGCCTAGGAGACTGGGATTCTGAGATTTCCAAGGTGTCTGAAGGGGTGAGGTCTGTAACGGTTGGGCATAAGTGGGAGAAGGAAACAATGGGGAACCATAGTTCTGAGGTCCTGGAGTAGGAACAAGGTGGTTCCCTGGAGGGAGAAGGATGTGGGGTGGGGTTGAGAGTGGGGTAGCTAATTATAGCCCCATTCCTGTTATATCTTCTGCTCTCATTGCTGTCCCTTTTGCTGTCTATCTGTCATTATCCTTTCTTTCCTGACCACTTCTCCTTGGCTCCTGTTGCCTGTCCAGACCACAACGCGGCGGCCCAAGGTGAGAACAAACAGGCCTCTGTGCAAGCCATTGCAGAGTGTACACTCACATTTCAGGCATGTGCATGTATGTGGACATGTGAATAACCACGTGAAAGTTGGTCATAGTGCATCCTGGGTTCTCTTTTCAAAGGAGTGAGGGGACTGAAGGTAGTGACAGGTCACTCCTGAGAACATGACTTCTGGCTTTTGGGAGGATGTATGAGCTAGTAGCTTGAGTGTGAAAGAGAAGTGAGAGGGGTCATGGTTAATTATGGCAGGATTTCTTGAAGAAGGGCACTTTGCCTAGTTTTGATGGGGGCAGGGATTGAAAGACAGGTGAAGTAGAACTTGGCCTTACAAATGTCAGGGATAAGGAGATGGGTGTGTGTGTCCCTTCATGTGGTCTCTGAGTGTCTGTTTAGCCCACCGGGAGAGCTTCAGAGCTCAGCACTGCATGGGAGAGCCCTGGGCAGGCTTGTGGGCTCCTGGACCCGGGACTTCAGGGCAGTCTGCACCCCAGCCCTACACAGGCCTGACTAGTGGTGCCTGATTAGAGCTTCTTTGTCTTAGGGGAGGGAGATGACAGAAGGGTTGGCTGTGCTGACCTTGTTTCAGGGGGAGTCTAGGAATACAACTTTCACCTTGGCTCCTTTACATGCAGGGTTCCCTGAAATAGACCAAGGGAGGAAGAGTCAGCTTGACTTCCAAAGAGCTGGGAGGGCCTAGCAGGGTTATAAAGCCTAGTACCCCCACATTTAGCCAGCTTTGTCTGATAACATGAAAGAGAACAAACTCCAGTCTATTCTTTCTCTCTGGAAACGACATAGAAGCACTTTTTATCTCTAGGGAAGGAGGGCGTAGGCCCAGAGCAGCGATAGGATTGGGAACATTGAACTGCTAGAATGGTCTCAGTGGGTCACAGAGGGGAGTTCTGGGGAATAGAGATCCTCCTCTAAGGGGTAGTGCTAGAGCTGGGAGTGATGTGGAACCAGTGCCAGGGGAGGAGCCTTATAATCTTATGTGTTCCTCCGTCCCTTCCTCCCCCCTCCTGTTCCTGCCCCCCCTCCCGTCCTTTGTCATTATCTCTGACTCTGTGTCATTTTCCTTCTCCCCTTCACTCTGTTCTCATTGTGCTTTGATACTCTTTGCCTTGTCCTTTTCTGTCTCCTTCCTTCTCCATATTCTCAAATTCTGTCTTTTGCTTTCTCACCACCACTATTGCCTACTCTTTTTCTGGTTTGCCCCTACCCTCTCTGAATAGCCCACCCGCCCAGCCAGTAGTACTGGAGTGACTGGAACCAGTAGCTCCCTGGGCCCCTCTGGCTCGGCATCAGCAGGTGAGCTGAGTAGCAGTGAGCCCAGCACCCCGGCTCAGACTCCGCTGGCAGCGCCCATCATCCCCACGCCGGCCCTCACCTCTCCTGGAGCAGCCCCCCCACTTCCTTCCCCCTCTAAGGTAAGGACTGGGCTTGGAGTGATGGTGATCCAAGACACAGAGGGATCTGAGACCCCAGGCAGGTTGTGGACATTTCCCAGGGTTGAGGAGATCCAGACTTGGGTCAGAGGGTGGGGGCATAGCATTTGGGTATCCAGCTATCCTTTCCCTCTGCTCTTCTTTCACACTTTTCCTATATGTTTTGATCTCTTCTCAGATGTTTATAGGCCACTTGCTCTTAACACTGGGGCTGAAATGATGCTTGTACATATTTCTGTCCTTTCTGCTCCAGCTCAGCCTTGGTGAGGAGGGGTAGGCTATGTACAGAAGGAGGGGTCTCTCCTTTGCAGGAGGAGGAGGGGCTGAGGGCCCAGGTGCGGGACCTGGAGGAGAAACTGGAGACTCTGCGGCTGAAACGGGCTGAAGACAAGGCAAAGCTGAAAGAGCTGGAGAAGCACAAGATCCAACTGGAGCAGGTGCAAGAATGGAAGAGCAAAATGCAGGAGCAGCAGGCAGACCTGCAGCGGCGCCTCAAGGAGGCGCGCAAGGTACGACTTGGGAGGAAGGGGGTGATTGGGGAGGCATGGGGCCGAAACAGTGTCCTGGAAACTCACCTGGAGCTAGAGCCTGGGCATTCTGTGAGATAGGGCACAGGAGGCATCTGTACTTGTGTCCCCATCAACCTCCACCTCTCAGGAAGCCAAGGAGGCACTGGAGGCAAAGGAGCGCTACATGGAGGAGATGGCTGACACTGCCGATGCCATTGAGATGGCCACTTTGGACAAGGAGATGGCTGAAGAGCGGGCTGAGTCCCTGCAGCAGGAGGTGGAGGCGCTGAAGGAGCGTGTGGATGAGCTCACCACTGACTTGGAGATTCTCAAGGCTGAGATTGAAGAGAAGGGTAAGGGACCAGGAGCTGCTGGGGAACGGATGGTCGGGTTGAATCATGTCTGAAAGTGTTAATGGTTTCCTTCAGGCTCAGATGGGGCTGCATCCAGTTACCAGCTCAAGCAGTTTGAGGAGCAGAACGCGCGCCTGAAGGACGCCCTGGTGAGGTAGGGCCCCTCGCTCCCTGGCTTCGGAGCCCGCTCCTGTCCAGACGCATTAGAGCGCCCATCACCCAGTGACTGACACACTCCCTTCTCTCCCCGCATCCCACAGGATGCGGGACCTTTCTTCTTCAGAGAAGCAGGAGCATGTGAAACTCCAGAAGCTCATGGAAAAGAAGAACCAAGAGCTGGAAGTTGTGCGGCAACAGCGGGAGCGTCTGCAGGAGGAGCTGAGCCAGGCAGAGAGCACAATTGATGAGCTCAAGGAGCAGGTCTGGGGAGCCCAGCCCCCTCAGACTCTCCTGTAGGTGCCCCCTCTCTCTCTAGATGCCCGTCACGGCCCTCCTCCCCATTCCTGCCTTGTAACACAGGTGGATGCTGCTCTGGGTGCCGAGGAGATGGTGGAGATGCTGACAGACCGCAACCTGAATCTGGAAGAGAAAGTGCGGGAATTGAGAGAGACCGTGGGGGACTTGGTAAGAGGAGAGCAGACCCTGACTTCTGACCCGGATGGAGGGTGTTTAAAGGGACTTGCTGAGAGAGGAACTGGCACATAACCACTGACCTTTGAGCAGGCTGTATGGTGAGTGGGCCCATGCTGGCCTGCTACCCTGACAGTGCCTATCCTTTGCCCCAACTCCCTCTTGGTCTCCCAGGAAGCGATGAATGAGATGAATGATGAACTGCAGGAGAACGCACGTGAGACGGAGCTGGAGCTGCGGGAGCAGCTGGACATGGCTGGCACCCGGGTGCGGGAGGCCCAGAAGCGTGTGGAGGCAGCCCAGGAGACGGTTGCAGACTACCAGCAAACCATCAAGAAATACCGCCAGCTGACCGCCCACCTGCAGGTGCCTGTTCACCCTGCCCTCCTGCTTGTTCTCTCAGGGCTCCCTCCTGACCGAGCTGCCTCCCTGTTTGTTTCTGCTCCCAGGATGTGAATCGGGAGCTGACAAACCAGCAGGAAGCATCTGTGGAGCGGCAGCAGCAGCCACCCCCAGAGACTTTTGACTTCAAAATCAAGTTTGCTGAGACGAAGGCCCATGCCAAGGTCAGGAAAGCGAGTAGACTGGAGAGGGGAGAGTATAAGGGAGCCCAGCTTCAATGTAGCTGTGGGCTGACCAGGTGTGGGGCTCCTTGGGGAAGGGGTGCTTTGTGTGGTGATTTGGAAGACTTCTGGCCTAGGCTTGTCCTAGAAGCAGGAGACCTGATGGAGCAAGGCATGGTGAGTCTGGGACTCTCTTTAGTCTGGCTGAGAACCTGCTTTCCTGTTCACCTCACAGGCAATTGAAATGGAACTGAGGCAGATGGAAGTGTCCCAGGCCAATCGGCACATGTCCCTGCTGACAGCCTTCATGCCCGACAGCTTTCTGCGGCCAGGTGGGGACCATGACTGTGTCCTGGTGCTGCTGCTCATGCCTCGTCTCATTTGCAAGGTATGCCAGTCAGTCATATGTTCATCAGGAACCTGTTGTACTTGCTGTTACGAACCAGGCCTTGAGGAAGCCGAGTGAAGCCAGCAGTCAGCATCCCTGCTCACAAAGAGTTTATGATGTAGTGGAGGATTGTAGTCAACAGTGTTGCAGACACATGCATATTACAGATGACTCCTTAGGAAGGGGGGTAGCTTCTTGGAGAGAGCACAGGTGGGGAGCTGATTTAGGTGGAGGAGTGTACTTGAAGGAACAGCATTTGAGCTGAGACCCGGAGATGACTAGGAATCAGTGGGGGGATAACTGTCAGGACAGCAGTCCATTGGAAGGGTAGCAGGAGCAGCAGCTTTAGGCTTGCAGGAAAGAGCTTGGTCCCACTGGTCCCCTGTCCTTTCATCCCCATATCTCAAATCCACACAGCCACCAGTATTCACCATGTTATTGCCCGTTCCCCATGGGAGACTTCCTGCCTGTCTAAGAGCCATTTCTGTTTTATCTGCTCCCCAACCCCATAGTTGCTCAGCTCTGTGCTCTGTATTCCTGAGTCTGTGTTCTCCATCCTCTGCTCTGAGCCCCAGGTCCCTGGCACTTCTTCCTACAGGCAGAGCTGATCCGGAAGCAGGCCCAGGAGAAGTTTGAACTAAGCGAGAACTGTTCAGAGCGGCCCGGGCTCCGAGGAGCTGTGGGGGAGCAGCTCAGCTTTGCCGCTGGGCTGGTGTACTCTCTGAGCCTGCTGCAGGCCACACTCCACCGCTATGAGCAGTAAGTGACTCTTGACCCCCATTCAAGGCCACAGGTTCCACATTGGCTGGAACTGAAGTTGCCTGGCAGAGCCAGCCTCACAGGGCCCTTCTCTGGTCTCTAGTGCTCTCTCTCAGTGCACTGTGGATGTGTATAAGAAGGTGGGCAGCCTCTACCCTGAGATGAGTGCTCATGAGCGCTCCTTGGACTTCCTCATTGAGCTGCTACACAAGGACCAGCTGGATGAGACTGTCAATGTTGAGCCTCTCACCAAGGCCATCAAGTACTACCAGGTCTGGGGCAAGGGTTCAGCTTGGTACAGGAGGGAGGGAAAGTTTCTCTTTTTGGGCTGTGGCCAGCAGAGCCCAAGTTGTATGCCTGAGGCTCAGCTTGTTGTAGATGAACTTGTCTCAGGATGTAGTCCTGGGAGGTTTTGGGTAGTACCTCTGGAGTCCCTTGATGACTGGGGAACAATGCTGCATCCTTTCAAGACCTGAAGGCTGTCTATTTCTTTGTCATCTCTCAGCATCTGTATAGCATCCACCTTGCTGAACAGCCTGAGGACAGTACCATGCAGTTGGCCGACCACATCAAGGTGAATGTCTGGGCTGGTGGTTGAGCCCCTGCAGACATCAGAAATGGAGGCCATCAGATCAAGAGATCTGGCCTTCAGGCTGTCACATAAGACCGTAACTGGGTTACTAATGCCAGATCAGGGAAGACAGAGAACCTATTTATGTGTGAGGGTCAGCAGAGGGTGGAGACATTTTAGAGATGGTGAGGGGCAGAGGGGCTCCTATTGGGTACTGACAAGCACATGCTTCTGTCCTCACAGTTCACCCAGAGCGCCCTGGACTGCATGGGCGTGGAGGTGGGACGGCTGCGTGCCTTCTTGCAGGTGAGGACACACCTAGATCTGTTTGAGCTCCTCTGCCTTCTTAGTTGTCCTTCCTCACCTCCAGCCCTAAAGCTGACTTGGTTCCCTATCCATTTCCTATTCCCTGAGTAGGGTGGGCAGGAGGCTTCAGATATTGCCCTCCTGCTCCGGGATCTAGAAACATCATGCAGTGACATCCGCCAGTTTTGCAAGAAGATCCGAAGGCGAATGCCAGGGACAGATGCTCCTGGGATCCCAGCTGCACTGGCCTTTGGACCACAGGTTTAAGGCTGCGAGGGGGAAGGGAAAGAAGCTGAGTAGGACCAGGAGGGATCTAGTACACCAAGATCTGGATCTGGACGGGGACAGGAACAGTTTTGAAGTAGCTGGGAGCTGTGGCGCTGGACCTGGGTGGCTTGACTCTGGTCTGTTGTACAGGTATCCGACACGCTCCTTGACTGCAGGAAACACTTGACATGGGTGGTGGCTGTGCTGCAGGAGGTGGCAGCTGCTGCCGCCCAGCTCATTGCCCCACTGGCGGAGAATGAGGGACTGCCTGTGGCTGCCCTAGAGGAGCTGGCGTTCAAAGCAAGCGAGCAGGTGAGCCTCAATGGCTGGGCAGAGGTGGTAGGGGAGTCAGGTGGCCAGCGTGAGATTCTCACTCCTGCCCTTGGCTCCTGCAGATCTATGGGAGCCCCTCCAGCAGCCCCTATGAGTGTCTGCGCCAGTCATGCAGCATCCTCATCAGTACTATGAACAAGCTGGCCACAGCTATGCAGGAGGGAGAGTATGATGCAGAGCGGCCCCCCAGCAAGGTGGGTGGAAGCTCCGTGGAGGGGCTCCTGTGGCCTGGGGGATCAGGGTTTGCAGAGTCGCTGCTGGTTGTGGGAGGGCTGGGAGGTGGAGAAAGGAGTCTGGAGAGCACCTTCCTGCTTAGAAGGCACCATCCTGCTCTGAAAGCAGCATGTTGGTGATGTCCTCTCACCACCCCTGCCCTCTGTCCCCACCTTGGCCCTTAGCCCCCCCCTGTTGAGCTGCGGGCTGCAGCCCTTCGTGCAGAGATCACAGATGCTGAAGGCTTGGGCTTGAAGCTTGAAGATCGAGAGACCGTTATCAAGGAGTTGAAGAAGTCACTGAAGATCAAGGTGAGGGGAGAGTAGGCTCAGGACCTGGGGGCCAGAAGTATTAGGGGGCGCAGAGCAACAGTGACTGTTGGGGATCAGGACCAAGATGGGTGGGGAGGAATAAAGAAGAGGCACCTGTGCTCAGTGGGAGCTCTTGAGGTCCCCTAAGGAGCTTTCTATCTTATAGTCTGTCCTGGGTCCCTGAGGGACCTTGGGAGGAGGGAGAGCAACTAGAAGTTCTGTGCCCTTGTCCAGGGGGAGGAGCTGAGTGAGGCCAATGTGCGGCTGAGCCTCCTGGAGAAGAAGCTGGACAGTGCTGCCAAGGATGCAGATGAGCGTATCGAGAAAGTTCAGACGCGGCTGGAGGAGACCCAGGCACTGCTGAGGAAGAAGGAGAAGTCAGGCACTTCCCTAGCCCTGCTTACTTCAGCTCTCTGCCTACTAATCTGTCCCCTACCCAGGCCCTCTCAGGCTCCCCCGGGGAATAGACGCCATTTTCCTTGTCCACTACCAACCCATTATATCACCCCAGTCTGAGTCTGTTTTGCCCTTGGTCCTCACCAGCAGGGTTACTCCGAGGACCTGTCAGCCTGAGAAGTAGAGTGGGGTCACAGGGAGGGGACACTGCCCAAGCCCAGATTCTCTTTCACAGAGAGTTCGAGGAGACAATGGATGCACTCCAGGCTGACATCGACCAGCTGGAGGCAGAGAAGGCAGAGCTGAAGCAGCGGCTGAACAGCCAGTCCAAGCGCACGATTGAGGGGCTCCGGGGGCCCACTCCCTCGGGGATTGCTACCTTGGTCTCTGGCATTGCTGGTGGTGAGTGCAGCAGTGGGACAGGCAGCACTGACCTGCAGGAGACTGGATGGCCTCCCTCTTGTCCTTGGCCTCAGTTTGAGTTCTGCCCCCTTCTTACCCCAGGACGTTCAGCCAGGAGTGTGCTTGCCTATTCGCTCTGGCCATTTTAACCAAAATTTTACTTTTCCCAAAGATATGTCCCAAGTCCCTGACCAAGCTGGGGTGTTACCAGATTGTCAGTGTAGCTCGGAACTGTGAAGACTGTTGGACTCCAGTAGGTGTCGTTTCTGGGTCTGCAACCTGGCCTTTCTGAGCCAGTGCTGTGCTCCAGAGGGTCCTCGGCCTGCAGTGGCTGGGCTGGCTGCTGTGGTGTCCGGCAGGACCTCATACTACCCTCGATTGCTCTTCTGTTTGGGCACGTTTCCCCACAGAGCTCAGTGTGGCTCCACCCTGTGGTGCAGCTTTCTCTCCCATGGCCAGTCTCCCAGTTTTACTGGGGCTTGTGTTCTGGCCTTTGCTTGGTCTCGTGGTGCAGTCAGGGCTCCCTGTCATGAGGGGTCATTTTTTGGTTTCCAGGCTTAGTGCTAGTGTCCTGACCAAGGAGTTGGCTGCTACCATCTTAGTTCTCATCTGCCCTAGAGTTTATTGTTCTCTCTTCAGTTTCTCACTAACCCTTCTCACCTCTAGGGGGCAAACTCTAGAACAGTGGTTCTTAACCTTTTTTGAGGTACCGAACTCACCAGTTTCATATGCGCATTCACCGAATCCTTCTTTAGTGATAAATAAAATATGATTTTATTTTTCCAAATTCAAGACAATAGGTATATGTTTTTTTTTTTTTACTGGTGCACAAACTGAGCCGTGCATGAACATCACCTTGCTCAAAGAACAAAACCAACAAAGTGCATGAACTCACAACAAATTACGGTATTGCTTTATTCTGGCCTCCACGGCAGAGGCTTCTCCGAACCCCTGAGACTGACTCATCAAATCCCTAGGGTTCAATAGAACCCAGGTTAAGAGCCATTGTTCTAGAATTAAGGCCTCCGGGTCTGTAGACCTCCCCTACTGTACCTGTATGTCAGCTGGTCTCATCTAGGGTCTTGTCCTCATCAAAGTCCCTGTCACTGGTGCTCTTGATCTTGGGAGGTGGCCAAGCGCCGTCTTGATTGTAGACTCCTGTGGCACAGATGGGTCCAGTTCCTTGGGACGGGTCTTCAGAATTACCATAATGTATTTTTTAGCATAGGCTCCTTAAACAAATACTGGTTTTAAATTTATGAAACTTCCCACCAAAAAAGGGTGTATTTTGCCTCTAAGCAGTGAGGAACCTGAGGAGCATAGGGATGCACCTGCGTCCTTCAGCCTCGCTGCCGGGCAGAGGTCAGGGTGCAGACACAGCGGGCTCTCAGCAATGCCCCTCTGCCCGTGCTAGAGATGCAGTGTGAGGCAGGGAGGCAGGAGCAGCTGCAGGCTGCTCTGCTGACCCTTAATCTGGGACAACCACCAGCCCAGGCGCTTCCTTCATTGCATATGCTCACTGCCTCTTGTTCACATGTCACTCCCCATCTCATGGCCTCACTTTTCTGTCTTTCACGTTTGCTCTTCCCTCAAAGGTAAAGGGTGGAGGTAGAGTTGCTAGACAGGGTGTAGTGATCAGGAAAAGGGTTTTCCTGCAGGGAGTGTCCAGGATTCCTTTGGTGTATCCCCTTAACCTCCAGGTCCCCTAATTTCTCTCTCCTCTTTTCCTGCTCCCCATGGGCTCTCCCGAGCACAGAAGAACAGCAGCGAGGTAGAGACCACACTGGGGTTGCCAGGGCTGGTGGGAAGTGGGGCTGCGGGAGCAGGGCAAGACTTTACCCTTGGGAGCAGCCAGGACTGGGGGTGGGAGGAGATAAGGAATGCAGATGAGCAGGCATGGAGCCCACCTTGAACCCTCTCCACCTGAGACTGATGATGGTGTGACACTGCAGGAGGCGCCCCTGGGCAGGCGCCAGGGTCATTGCCTGGCCCGGGACTGGTGAAGGACTCACCGCTGTTGCTGCAGCAGATCTCTGCCATGAGGCTGCACATCTCCCAGCTCCAGCATGAGAACAGCATCCTTAAGGTGAGGGTCACAGGGAGGACAGGGGTGGAGGTGGAGCACACCTGTCCCATCGATGACAGACGGCAGGACCTTCTATCAGTTTTTACCACCGCCCTCTTTGGTTCCCCACAGGGCGCCCAGATGAAGGCCTCCTTAGCGGCCCTGCCCCCTCTGCATGTGGCAAAGCTCTCCCTTCCGCCCCATGAGGGCCCTGGCAGTGAGTTAGCTGCTGGAGCGCTGTACCGCAAGACCAGCCAGCTGCTGGAGACGTTGAATCAGCTAAGCACACACACCCACGTCATAGACATCACTCGCAGCAACCCTGGTATGGACCCACCAACCCCGGGGATGTGGCCCCTGCCCAGGCAGCTCTCACACTGCTCTTTGGCCTCAGTGTTCACTTTGCTTGGTTCTTCCTTTCTTATGTGTCTCCTCCATAAGAGGGTATACGGTACCTGCACTGCTGACCCTTAATCCGGGACAACCACCGGCCCAGGCCTTCGTGGCCTCACCAGCCTTTTCTCCCCACAGCTGCCAAGAGCCCATCAGCCCAGTTCCTGGAGCAAGTGGCTCAGCTCAGGTCCCTCAGTGACACCATCGAGAAGCTCAAGGTCAGCTCTGAGCCTGCCCTTCCTCACCCTACAGAGTTTGCTTAGAGCATTCCCTGGTGGACCTCAGCACAGTCCTTCCCATAGGCATTCCCGGAGTGCCATGGCCCAGGCCTGTGCTACATGATGTTGTGGGGCAGCAGATGGGAAAGCAGGGTCCTGTCTTGGATGCTCACTGTCTCAGTGCATAGAGAAGGAAGATTCTCTTCAACAAAATGGGTTGAGCAGGATCATCTTTAGAGTGTGTGTGGTTCAGGTGCAACTTCTGTCGGAGCGGAGGCCACCGCGGGGTAGAATGACTGGGTGGCTTCCCTGAGTCCGCAGGATCTGAGTTGGGCCATAGAGGATCAGAAGATATAAAATGAAGATGTTGGGGTGGGCATGGGACTGAAGGTGAGAGCAGAAGTTTGGGGATATAGAGGACTGGGTCGCTGCTCCTGTATTAGTGTCCCTGTGGAACTGGGGAGGTACTGGGCCAGCCTGTGGGTCCCCTAAATGACCCCTGTTCCCCTCTTCTGCCTCAGGATGAGGTCCTCAAGGAGGTTGTATCGCAGCACTCTGGAGCCACAGTCCCCACTGATTTTGCCACGTTCCCTTCCTCAGCCTTCCTCAGGGTAAGATGGAGCATGGGGAGGGGAGGCAGTGTGGAGGCCTAGGGGGTCCTTCTCTTCTTCCCCCTGAATTTGAAGAGACCTCAGGGGTCTCAGGTCCAATACGTGCATACCCTGAGTTATCTGACCAGGTCTCAAGAGTTCTTGCACTGCTTCCAGAAATTCCACTATTTTAGTAGTTTAACTACTTCTGTGACTTGACACAAGGAGGGCCCAAAACTGCCTTGTCCGACTGTGTACCCCAATTTTGATTTGGAAAATGTGATCACCATAGCCCAGGAGCCCCAAATCTGTCCCAGGGGCTGTCTTGGTTTCAGGCTCAGGGATACCATCAGTGGCACGCGGTTCAAGTGAGCCTGACTTGGGTGGGGGTTCTCTTCTCACCAACTCCCAGGCCAAGGAGGAGCAGCAGGACGACACTGTCTACATGGGCAAAGTGACCTTCTCGTGTGCAGCTGGCCTCGGACAGCGACACCGGCTGGTGCTGACCCAGGAGCAGCTGCACCAGCTTCACAGTCGCCTCATCTCCTGAGTGCTCTTTCCCCCGCTGTCCCCTCCTGCTCACAGTCCTCCTGGTGCCGCTCTGCCCACAACACAGCCACCCAGCCTGCTCCCAGGTGGAAGCGCACGTGTGAAGTATTCAGGCCCATTCAGCTTCATTCCACCTGTCAGTGCCCTGCTTCCGCCCCCGACCTGTGCTGCCCCATTTCCTGTTCCTGGCACCTGCCAGAATTCACTGTGCAGCTGCTCCTTCCTTCCCTAGGGGCCTCAGGGCATGTGGGGGTAGGCTGAGACCCCACCACCAAAGGTTGAGTGAGGTCCCCCTGATTGAGGACTTCACCCTATGATTAAAGGAATTTCTGCTTCCATGTTTTCTGTGTCGTGTTGGGAGTGGGTCCTGGCCATTAGGCTCAGGGCAGGAGTGGAAGAGGAGGGCAGAAGCTGGGCCAAATTTGAGGGTCCCTCTCTGCAGTGACCGGGGGAACACCATGTCCTTCAGATTCACGTGCAGTATGTTACAGTGAGCAGGGGAGGAAAGGGTGAGACCAGGGGTGAGCACCTGCTTTCATTTTCAGGAGGGGTGGGGGGCCGGGTGTGTGTCCTCTGCCAGGGCAGTGTTTGAAGCTGGGCCCGCCAGCCAACTTTGGGTGCACTGGTCAGTCTGCCCATGAGAACTGGGGCTCCTTCAAGGGAACATTTACTAAGTAAGGGAAGACCAACATAACAGACCGGTAAGGAAAGATAGAAGTTGCAAAGTCTACAAATTAGTACCTAGGGAGCTTCTTGAACAAATTTACAGATTCTGGGCCCTGACCCAGACTTGCTGAAATCACTTTTAGATGTGGGGCCCATTAGGCCAGCAAGCACCTCAGCATTTAGAGCTGAGCACCAGTTTAGTTGGCTGGCTCCTTAATCTTGTCTTTCATGGCCCCTTGGGGAAGTCCTACCCAGGCTCCCAGAGGTCTCCCATCCAGTTGGAGGCTTAGTAGCACCTTCCTGGGGTGGCAGTCCTTTGTCAGGTATTGTGGGGGGGGGGATTAAATGAGAGAGTACCCTTGACACAGGCACTAATAAAGAAGGATCTGTTCTTCCCCTCTTCGTTCTCTCCTCTCTCTAAAATGAATATTATTTCTTTAATTTTTGACAGAGACAGGAAGGGAGAGAGATTAGAAGCATCAATTTTTTGTTGCGATTCCTTAGTCTCCTTAGTTCATTGATTGCTTTCTCATGTGCCTTAATGGGTGGGGTGGTGCTCCAGCAGAGTGAGTGGCCCTCTTGCTGAAGCCAGCAACCATGGGTCATATCTATGATCCCATGCTCAAGCCAGCGGTCCCCCACCCAAGCTGGTGAGCCCACACTCAAACCGGTGACCTCAGGGTTTCAAATCTGGGTCCACTGCATCCTAGTCCGACGCTCTATCCTCTGTTCCACTGCCTGATTAGGGTGAATAAATAAAATCTTTAAAAAAGATAACTGGAGAGGCTGAACAAATGAAATATCAGCAGCCAAATTCGCAAGATACACACACAATCTTAGTTTGGGTCCCCAAAAAATCAGTCATCAGTGCCCTAGCATTCGGCTTGTTTCGATGGGTGGTTAGTCTTTATTTTCTACCATTCAGGCTCTGTTTCCTTTTATTAACAGGCCAAGGTTGAGGGAGAGTCAAAGATTTGTGGCACTTCCCCAGTCAACTTGAATGTACCTGCTGGTTACAATTTTCTGTGTGACCCACAATGGTGGGCAGTAGTGGGTGCAGTAGAGACCTGAATGCTGCTAATCCTAGGAAGCGTGCAAGGTTCAGGCCGATCCTCCTCCCCAGCCTTAGGACCAAAAAAGAACCAGGAGCACGTTTGTTTCGCGCCAGGAAGCTTCACAGCACAGAGTACCCTGACCCCCCACCCGCTAAATAGGCCCAGAGCACCCAGAGAGCATAGGGTCTGAGAGAGAGCGGCCCCTCCTGCCTCGCTATATATTGTCCTCTCTGCATATTGAGGAGCGTGTTCACGCACTTATTCCTCCCACTGCTATCCCACATGCCAGCTGAGACAGGCACTGCTGCTCCCTGGGACAGAAAGGACTGCTGAGGTACTCAGAGGGGGCCTGGGACGCTGCCTCCATTCCTCTCTGGGAGGTGAGGAGTTTGGAGGTGATACCTGGAGTGAGAGTAAACATAATACCCTTTGTTACTCTGTGTGTGTGCGTGTGTGTGTGTGACAGAGACAGAGAGAGGGACAGGGAGAGACAAGAAAGGTGAGAAATGAGAAGCATCAAATCGCTGCTGCACCACTTGACCAGGTGGTGGCGCAGTGGATAGAGCGTTGGACTGGGATGCTTTCGAGACCCCAAGGTCGCCAACTTGAGGGTGAGCCCATCTGGCTTGAGCAAAAGTTCGTCAGCTTGGACCCAAGGTCGCTGGCTCCAGCAAGGGGTGGCTCAGTCTGCTGAAGACCTGCAGTCAAGGCACATGAGAAAACAATCAATGAACAACTAAGGTGTCGCAAGGGAACTGATGATTGATGCTTCTCATCTCTCTCTGTCCCTGTCTGACTCTCTCTGTCCCTGTAAAAAAAAAAATTGTTGCTGCACCTTAGTTGTTCATATATATGTGTATATATATATATATATATATATATATATATATATATATATATATATATACACACACACACACACACACACACACACACAAAAATTAGAGGATACTTTATAGCTTCATATTCATTTTGAAATATCCCCTAATTTTTGTGAGCAGTATATACAGTATATATATATAATATATATTTAAATTGATGACACATTGAAAATGAAGTTTAAGATATATGCATCAGAAGTATATGTTGTATTGGTGCAATAATGGCAATTTAGAATATGGGACATTTGTAGTGTATATATATATATGAGAGAAGAAGGGAGAGAGAGATGAGAAGCATCAACTCGTAGTTGCGTCACTTTAGTTGTTCATTAATTGTTTCTCATGTTTTGATGGGGCAGAGGTGGCTCCAGCTGAGCCAGTGACCCCTTGCTCAAGCCAGTGACCTTGGGCTTCAAACCAGCGACCTTTGGGCTCAAGCCAGCAAGCATGGGGTCATGTCTATGATCTCGCACTCAAGCAGGGGACCCTGCATTCAAGCTGGCGACCTTGGAGTTTCGAAACTGGGACCTCAACGTCCCAGGTTGAGGCTCTATCACTGCACCACCATCTGGTCAGGCAAATATATCAGTCTGAGAATACAAAGAACACAACATAGAGGAAGATTGAGAACATAGCGTCCCAGTACTTAGCCAGTAGAAATAAGTAGAAATTTTCCTTTTAGTGTTTTCTACTAGAAACATTATAGATGCTCTGCCATGACTTGGCACAGAGCTGCTTGAGGGGGAGTATAATAAAAAATAAAATGGACCTGAAATTAGGAAGAAATAAAAGATGGAAGTCAAGGAAAGAGAATATGTTTTGAAACTATAAGGATTTCCTTCCTTCAGAGTATAAACATCTATCTTAGTTTGGGCGGCTATAGCAAAATACCATAAACTGTGTGGTTTATTAACAACAAAAATGTAGTTCTCACAGTTCCGGGGGCTGGAAGTCTGGGGTCAGGTTGCCAACATGGTCCAGTTTTAGAGAGGGTGCTTTTTAGGTTACAGGCAGCTGACTTCTCACGTCCTCACATGGCAGAAAGAGTGAGCTAGCTCTGGCCTCTTATGAGGGCACTAATCCCATTCATGTGGTCCCCACACTCATGAGCTAATCACCTTCCACAGGTTCCACCTTCAAGTGCTATCACACTGCGGACACAATAATTAAATACAGCATAGCTAAATACATACAATTTCTATAACTTGAGCTCCAGGAAGTTGAAGGAGTAGTTTTCCATAGCCATATTTGATTTCAGATTCTTTGGACATCACAGATACCTGTTTTATTCACTTGAAGTGATTTCACAGAAGGGTATTACAGTCAAAGGCATTGTGCTGAACTATGAAGGGAATGCCAATGGAAGCACTATGCTTAGTGTCATCCTGGAACCTGATTACAAAGTGGAAGCTAGAACCTGTCACTGTGTTCTCAGCAACCCTGGGATATTGTTCTATTGGTGTCTAAGCAAAGAACCCACCTGCTATTTTATGCTCAAGTTGATGTACACAGTCTTCCCTTTTTAAAGTGGCTTGACTGTGACCTGTCTAAGCAGACTGGCCCAAATTCCAGCCTGCAGCCACTGTTGGAGGCCCCAGCCAGAACCTGGTGGACGTGGACATCCGGCTTCGCATGCAGGACAAGGTTCGTACTCTGAGCTGCTTCTTCGCTGTGTTCTCTGTGCCTATCAGGTCTTCTTGAATCTCCTAGTTTTTTTTGCTGGATTTTTTTCTTTATAATTTATTTGCTGAATGATCTATTTTTCAGAGTCTGGATTCCTGTTTCACTGCATCCTCATGGTGTTAATAGGATCTTTTGCCTTCTGCATTTCCTCTATATTGTTAGACTTAAAGCAGTGATTTGTAAAGTGTTGTCCCCTGACCAACAGCATTGGCATCACCTGGGAACTTGCAGGAGGTGCTGATTCTTGCTCATCCCAGTGGGATAGGCCATCAGAATCACCATCTTGGTGAGGCCTGGCATCCCACTTTTGTAGTCACCCATTGAAGTAGAAAGGTCAAAACAACTGGGTGAGGAGGGGTGAAATATTGGGAAATAGCAATTGGTCTCGATAGGATGACATGTAGGTATTCCTGGGTTTTTATTTCCTAATAATGAAAAATATAATTTTTTTGCATAATTTCAGAACAATTGGGATGGTGGACCTATGTATAAATAGCTAACTTAGGTGATTTAATATACTGTTTCTCTCTCTCTCTCTCTCTCTCTCTCTCTCTCTCTTTTTACAGGGACAGAGAGAGGGATAGATAAGGACAGACAGGAACAGAGAGAGGTGAGAAGCATCAATCACCAGTTCTTCGTTGCCGCTGCAACACCTTAGTTGTTCATTGATTGCTTTCTCACATGTGCTTTGACCGCGGGCCTTCAGCAGACTGAGCAACCCCTTGCTGGAGCCAGTGACCTTGGGTCCAAGCTTGCAAGCTTTTGCTCAACCCAGATGCGCCCGCGCTCAAGCTGGCAACCTCGGGGTCTCAAACCTGGGTCCTCCGCATCCCAGTCCGACGCTCTATCCACTGCACCACCGCCTGGTCAGGCTGATTTAATATACTTTGAAAACTAAATAATTAGTAATGGTTCGAGGTTTCCTGCCTTTCTCAGGGAAATGAAAGGACTAATTTTCACTGTGTCTCAAGGCTTAGGTCATTAAATTTCTTACTTTCAATTGGACAGAGAAGCTCAGATGTGGCAGACTCTCCTCTGGAGGTTTAGGACGCCTACATACTTGGCAGCTAAGGGAACCTACTTTAGCAAGATCCTCGGCTGGGCCCCGCAGCTGCACGAACGGCTTGTCAAGTTTTCATAGAGAATGAAAGCCAGGTCTATTGTGCAAGAAGAAATACCTCTGCCTTCAGTGGAAAGGGTCAGCCCTGGACTGGTCATCCTGGCAGGCCCTCAAGACCTCAAAAATTGAGCAAGGACCCATAGGTTGAACTGAACTTTCGTGGACTTGTGGGGTAAATGCAACTTGCTTACCAAGCTGTGAAATCGAACTTTGTTTTCCGAAGCCACACTGAACAAAATCTAACATAAATCACTTTAAACCCATCTTGGTACTTCTTTGTGAAAAACAAAAAAGCACAGGATATTCTCAGGCAAACCAGGATAAGTTGGTCACCCTGATCCTGCCAGTCTTTGACTTCATAGATTTTTTTAAAAAATATTTTTGTTTATTACTTTTACAAAGAAAAGAAAGAAAGAGGGAGAAACAGGAAGTATCAGTTTATAGTTGCTTCACTTTAGTGTTCACTGATTGCTTGTCATATGTGCCTTAATTGGGCAAGGCCAGGGTTTTGAACCGGTGACCTCAGCTTTCCAGGTTGACACTCTATCCACTGCTCCACCAAGGTCAGGCTGATTCCATGGATTATTAAGAGAAAGTAGGGTGTAGTGTTAATGTGATCTCTCAGTCATGGCCTCTGAAACACACCTTTCCACGTGTCTGCTAGAGTGGCTCTGGGTTTAAGGGTGTGGTTTCTCTACCCAGGGAAAGCTTCACGTCATCTAGGAATGATGTGAGGACTTTAAACCAGAAGATAAACTTCCTTTCTGGAAGGGAAAGTGAACCGTGCAATATGGGTCTGAAGACACTCAGAGAATCCACAGAAGGGTCTGTGGATAAAGGGGTAGAGTCCTTTTCTTTTCTTTTCTTTTCTTTTCTTTTTTTTATATAGGGACAGAGAGAGTCAGAGAGAGGGATAGATAAGGGACAGACAGACAGGAACGTAGAGTCCATTTTTTTTTTTTTATTTTAGAGAGGAGACACAGAGTGAGAGAGAGAGAAAGAGAGAAAGGGGGGAGGAGCTGGAAGCATCAACTCCCATATGTGCCTTGACCAGACCAGTGCAGGGTTTTGAACTGGCGACCTCAGTGTTCCCAGGTCGACGCTTTATCCACTGCGCTACCACAGGTCAGGCTAGAGTCCATTTTTTAATGGAGCTTCCAACCCTTGCTCTTCCTCCTACATCTATGAATCCACATGCAAGTACTCTATTCTCTGAGTCTCAGTTTCCATATCTGCAGGGCTGGGATGAAAATCTCTTTTCACAGACAGTTGAGAGAGTTAAGTGAGGGAAGGTGTGTACCACACCCAACATTGGTACCTGGATTTGCCCCACTGCTGGACACTTCCCAGCATGCTCCTCTTCACCTCCCCACCTAGTGAGCTCATGCCCCATCCACCCCTACTTCCCACTCACTGTCTCTCCTTTCTTGCCTCCCTCCAAGCTTCCTATTTCCCCTTTCTTTCTCCCTCATCAGATCTTTCCTACTTACAGAAAGAAATGAATAAAAACGAGGCCAAATCAGCATAAGTTAGAAAAAGCCACAAAATACAGTAATGTTTTTCTTCCAGGATTTGGTTTGTTAAATGACTTTCTTTGTTTTTCTTGTCTGTATTCTTCTTGGAAGAATCAGGATTTGGGGTTGGCAGAGCTGGAGCAAAGGTGGGAAGTGGAAGATTCAGACCCATGGAGAAGAGAGGCAAAAGGTCTGACATCTTTCTTGAGGATTGTCTGTGTTAGAGAAGCCCATTCTCCCCAGGTAATTAATTGCCTCTTCTGGCTTCCTTCTGCTTGGACAAGCTAATGGGGCCAGTAATAACCTCCCTAGAACTTGCTGATTAGATAAGCCAATGAGAATCATGGAAGACACAAGCATTAGATTAAAAAACATAAAACGAATGTTACTTTTACAGTGTCTATGAATAGACAAAGACTTCTTGGTTCTAAAATGGTTGGTGAGGCAACAGAGGCGGGGCTATGAAAAGGAGAGGTGGGTGGGTTCCAACTTCAAGGCCCAACCTAATGGGATTGGAATCAAGGGCCCAGGAGCAATGGACCACTGCACTGGGGGTGAGTAGAGTGCATTTTAATTATGGTGTTATAGCTTTGTTGTTGGTGGTTTGGGATGTGAGAAAATGAACAAATTTCAGGCAGGAATCCCCAGTCCACCGAGGGTTAGGTGAGAATTTGATCACTTTTTGCCAAAGGCCTGTGCTAGACTTAGAAAACAAAGAAAAGGGGCAATCTGTTTAAATAAATCTATAACTATTCCAGCATAGTACAGGACAAGTAAGACAATGGCCAGGTTGCCCTGTAGTAGTGTTGCTTTCTATGCTCCACTGTCCCCACCTTTGGAGAGGGGAGCATGTATACACCTGCACATCTGTTCAATGTCAGACCTACTGTAAGGGACTGAGATCTGTACTTGGTTGCATTCTCTGCATGGAGGTCTGTCTACCCGTCTCCAATCCATGCTTTTCACAGTGGTTGGTCCTGTACCTATTTTGCCCCTCTTCCAATTCTTTAAGGGTTATTTGGCATTTATCTGGAGGCTCCTAAGAGTCCAGGAAACATGGATTTGTATAGAAATCCCCACCTCAGCTAAACTTTCTGACCCAAATGCAGCATTCATTTACTGCCCCTCAGGCTCTTTAGGGAATGAGAGGGAGGGGATGCATGAGAAGCCATGGAACTAGTCCTCATCTCTCTCCCTAGATGCAAAAGGCTGTGTGGTTCTTGCATGTCAGGAGCCCTGCAAATCAGTTAGCTTTCCATTGACAAAAGGGTCATCCAGCCCTAATGAATTCTAGTTTTGAAATCCAGAGTCCTTAGCTTTGTGGGCTTCTGCCCCTGAGGCAGGGTGTTTACCTGCCCTCTAAGCAGGCATTGCAGGATTTAGAACTGAGCCTTGAGCTCTTGATCTGAGGAGTGTTCTCAGGAACATCCCTGAAGACCCATCAACTATACTTCTTCTCCCCCTCACCTCCAGCTTATTTTGAGTGGACCAATTTAAGGAGAGCCCTCATTCCCTGACTATTGCCGACACCCTGTCAGTGGCCTGTTGCTCTACAAAATGCCTGCCCACTCTCCTTCCAGTCAAGTTCATCTTCCCAGAAAGGCAGCAATGAAGCACTTAGACTTGGTAACGGAGACACTCAAACATTTTCTCTTTCACTTCCCTGCTCTTTGTTTTTCTATTTCATTCATTTTAGAGAGGAGACACAGAGTGAGTGAGTGAGAGAGAGAGAGAGAGTGAGAGAGAGAGAGAGAGAGAAAGAGAGAAAGGGGGAAAGAGCTGGAAGCATCAACTCCCATATGTGCCTTGACCAGACCAGTGCAGGGTTTTGAACTGGCGACCTCAGTGTTCCCAGGTCACACTTTATCCACTGCGCCACCACAGGTCAGGCACTTCCCTGCTCTTTGAACAGGGATGGTGGCCATTCCAACAAAGGAGATAGGTCGGTGCAAGCGAGTAACTTCAGCACAGGAGATGGGGGGAGAGTGCTCTCCTATGTTACCTTTGCCCAAACCAGAATTAACGATCCTGGGTTTCCTTTCCTCCACTTTCATTTGCAGAAAAGTTTGCTTCTTGAGCTTCTTAGGATCTATGTGCCTGTCTGAAGACTTGGGCTCTACACCTCTGCTAATTTATTGTCCCAGAAGTACATGATTGGGGTGATTATATGTCCTCTTGAAGACAGCAGCTCTTCAGATGCTCTTACTCAAAATTGGGTTCAGCTTGTGTGTTGGGCCGATAAAATATAATATGCTCACTTTGTTAAAGATGGCGCTGCCCACATGGAAGCCCATCACCCAGGTGATATTATTTGCCCTTATGCTTGGGATGGGTGTGGGGGAAAGGCTGTAACGTAAGCAGGCCAGGTCGTTGTAGCCTAAGGCTTGGTTTTGAGAGTAAGCTTTTCCCCACACCCTTGACTGATTGGATGATGTATGGTGGTGCACTCTCCTGAAGAATCCCATTTTGTCTCGGATGGGTGGATTTGTATTGGTGACTTTCTTGTCTGTAGATTGGATTAAAGGTTTTGAATCTACGCTATAAAGTAGGGCGACTAGGGGCTTACTCTCTCTCGGTTCCTGAAAGATTAGTATCAGAGAGGAGAGCAGATGAAGGACACATGGAGGCCAGGAGAAGCAGCCAAGATGGGAGAGTGCTGAGGGAGAAGCCAGTTTGTGCAGAGTTTGTGCTGGAGAAGGAGATGGGGAACAGAGGTGAATAAGTCTGGTGAGCTAAAACCCTTTGATTCTAGGAAACTTGGATAAGTCAGTAGCTTTGTGAGCACTGAATGAGTGGGTTAAGGAGCCCAGTGTGTGTTTTTGCTTGCCTGCCGGGTGCAAGCTAGAATTAAAGCTGATGGCTCACCAGTTTTTGGCTCCATTGTTTCATTACCGTCAGTTCGAATCCAATGTGAACCTGCACGGGTCAGGCGGCTGTGATGGCGGCCTCGACTACTGGCTTTACAGTTCCCTATCTCCTTCTCTGGCACAAACTCTGCACAAACTGGCTTCTCACTCAGCACTCCACCATCTTGGCTGCTTCTCCTGGCCTCCACGTGGCCTTACTCTGCTCTCCTCTTTAATACCTCAGGAACCGAGAGAGAGAGAGAGCAAGCTACTGGTCTGTCCCACTTTATAATGTAGAAATCCAAACCCTTAATCCAATCTACAAACAAGAAAGTCTCTGATACAAAGTCACCCATCTGAGGCATAATGGGATTCCTCAGGATAGCGCACCACCCCACATCATCCAATCAATCAAGGGTGTGGGGAAAAGCATACTCTTAAAACTAAGCCTTAGGCTATAATGACCCGGCCTGCTTACATTACAGCCTTTCCCCCACACCCATCCCAAACATAAGAGCAAATAATATCACCTGGGTGACAGGCTTCCATGTGGGCAGTGCCATCTTTAACAAAGTGAGCATATTATATTTTATCTGCCCAACAGCTTGGTTTGAGACCTAATGAGGCACTGAAATACTCATTTCTGGTATCACAGTCAAAACCTGGCTTTGACCACACCCTCCCCTTGTGTTTTAGCCTCTCTCTCTCTCTCTTTAGAGAGTGGGGGGTGAGGAGGAGCAGGAAGCATCAACACATAGTAGTTGCTGCTCATTTGTGCCCTTACTGGAAAAGCCTGGGGTTGCGAACCTGCAACCTCAGCATTCTAGGTTGGCGCGTTATCTATTACGCTATCCCAGGTCAGGCAGCCTTCCTCTCCTTGATTCAGTTCAAGAGTAGTCTTAATGGAGAAACAGAAGCTGACCATTCACACTGACCATCTTCTTCCACACCTTAGTCTGCATCTAGGCCTAGAATCTCTCCTGTCTCTTAAGGAAAGAGGTTCCTTCTCTCTCTTCTTTTTGCTTTCCTGCACCCTCCTACGACATTTCCTGAGGCAAAGCAGGGAATGGTCTGGCAGTTTGAATGGAGAAAGACGGAGCTAAAGGATACCTCAGGCTGTAGGAGGTATTGGCTAATCTTTCAAATATTATTTTGCAAGGCATATATAAATAAATGTCTTATATAAGGTATGCTTTATGTTTCAAATATTACCATTTTATAGTCATCTATATCTTTTAGGAAAGCCTCCCTACCCCTGCCCCCAGGCCAGCTCAGCCATTCACCAGCTGTGTGAACTTGGATGAGTTCCTTGTCTTCTCAGAGCTTCAGTTTCCCCATCTGTAAACAACTGCTTAACTCGTTAAGCACTATTCTAAATGTTTTTGGGTTTTTATGTATATTAGTCCATATAATTCTGACCATAAACCTATGAAGATATCGTAAAAGCTCAAAAAACTCTAAGCAGATATTTTAATCATGATTTTTGGTCATCTGCATCCAAAATGTCATTGAAATTATTGTATGTTTAAAATGTATATAAGTTTCTTGCCTGACCTGTGGTGGCGCAGTGGATAAAGCATTGACCTGGGAACACTGAGGTCGCCAGTTCGGAACCCTGCGATGGTCTGGTCGTGGCATATGTGGGAGTTGATGCTTCCAGCTCCTCCCCCCTTTCTCTCTTTCTTTCTCTCTCTCTCACTTTGTGTCTCCTCTCTAAAATGAATACAATAAAAAGAAATTTTAAAATGTATATAAGTTTCTAAATATTTAACACATTTGTCCTATTCAGTTTTCCCATCCAGGAGTATAGTACCTTATTTTATGTTTACTAGCAAAATTTTATCATATATCCTCATATAAGACATGCATTTCTAAATCAGTTTCTTTCTAGACTGTCCCAGTAGAGCCCGAGCTCCACGACAATCAAGCGTCCCTGATTCAACTTCCCCGCACAGTGGGACACTCCTGCTTATCAGCAGGGCTGGCAGCCTCTTCGAGACTACTCTTGAGGTGGCTATGAGGATGCTACTGATCAGTGCCAACACTAACTGCCACTGGAGGAAAAATACGACCGACACACAAGTTAGTTGCAAGAATCACACAGGCAGTTTATTACTCACAAATCCTTTTTGTGTTCCTAGGTACAGCTTAAGGAGGCCCCGTCGGCATGCTCCTCTGGGCTGTCTTTGGTCAGAGTGGCATGGAGACAGTCCACATTCATGTTGGAGACTGGGCAACTACTGCAATAGGGGGTCCCTTAGCTTTAGTACTTATTCTGGCCAATGCCTTCTAACAGGTGTCAATCTACAGGATTACCACCTCAAAGCACCTTTTGGGGAGTTCCTTGCAAGGAGTTCTTTTTATATAAATCTACCAAAATGTCACATCAAGCCCTTTTTAAGGTGTTTCTAGGGAAGCCTCCTATCTATGTCAACCCACAGAGTTATGACATCAAGCCACTTCTTATCTATATATAACTTCACACACACACTAACTGAGCCCTGCACGACAGTCAGAGTCTGTTTATCATATCTGTACACACTATATTAATTCCTATCCATATGGCATAACTTTAATTTCCTTAACTGCCTTTAATATTATATCTTAATTATTTTTATATATCTTCCATAATTTTCTATATTTCTATATATTTAATTACTATAATCTTATATTACTACAACATAGATGTTTTAAGAGCTTTGTCACTATTGAAAATAAAATGTTTTTCACTTTTTTAATTAAATTTTTTTTCAATTACAACTGACATACAATATTATATTAGTTTTATGTATAATTTACAAAGTGATCACCCTGATAAATCTAGTATCCATCTGACACCATACATTGTTATTACAATATTATTGATTATATTCCCTGTGCATCCCCATGGCTATTTTTTTTTAATTTTTATTTTTTATTTTATTCATTTTAGAGAGGAGACACAGAGTGAGAGAAAGAGAGAGAGAAAGAGAGAGAAAAGGGGGAGGAGCTGGAAACATCAACTCGCATATGTGCCTTGACCAGACCAGTGCAGGGTTTTGAACTGGCGACCTCAGTGTTCCCAGGTCGACGCTTTATCCACTGTGCCACCACAGGTCAGCCCCCCCCATGGCTATTTTTATAACGTTTTCCCCATTATATCTTTCAATCAGACAGTATTGCTGTCCTTAGTGTTGTAGTGAAATTAGCGAGAGAATATAGATGTTCTCCACACTAAAGTTCAAATTTAAAGGAGTCTTTTATTCAAAGCCAGCGACCACATGGAGACCTAAGTCAGTCAAATTATGTGGCCCTAAACACAGTTTGGGGCTAGCTTTTAAAGACAAAATCACATACTGGTTGGGGTATGGGAAGGAGGGGGAGCTTAGTGAAGCACAGTACAGAAGCAATAAAACATATTCATTAATTTTGCTACAAGCTCATTAAATCTTTCTGTCTTGCTACAACGTTTATCTATAGGTTCAATTTAAAGAAAAAATAAATTTCTATACACTAAGACTAATAGCTTTGAAGATGATAACACAATAGTGATAAATGTTTCTCATGCCTAACAAAAACATTTCTAAACATTCTAGGATTTACCACCAACCCCTGACAAATCTGTAATTTGGCAAAACTAACTTCAAGGGGCGGGGGTAGGGAGTTTTAGACCTAAGTAAGTTCTGGGGTTACTTAGAGTTTAAGATAGAAGAGAAGCTAAATGAAGTTAGTCATGCTAAGAACTTTTTAAAGTTATATATTGCTAAAAGCCTTTTATTTTCTGTATTTCATTAGTCTCATTGATAAACTATCCTCTGATGGCTGCATAGCCCTCTTATTTTAGGCTGACAATATGAAGATCACATACACTCTGACAGAAAATGAGACACAGGGTGAGGAGTGGGTCTCCAGCATGACTCAGGTTAGTGGAGGTGGCCAGAGAACTGTCTCCTGGTCTGGAAAGTATAACCTGGGGTAGGGGAAAGGTGGGCTTGCTCTGAGCCCCTCCTGGGGACTGTGTTCCCAGGTACCTGCAGTTCCTCTGTAGCCTCAATGACAATCATGTCTGCCAAATGATGGCTCCAGCGGCAGCTTTGTGAAGAGCCAAGCTCACAGCGGTGGGAGTCTAGCTCACTCACATAGAGAAACTGTTGTGCAGTAAAGCCTCATTCTTCTTTGGGAAATGCATCATCTGTGGAGTCCCTAATAAAGTCAGCTTCTGCCAGCCTCCAGAGGGCAGCAGAGAGCAGGCACAGAGGCAGGAAAAGAGCCTGCTTCAGGGCGTGTAGAGGGATCTTGGTTCCCAGAGATATAACAATGACTGCTTCACTCCTGCAAACTACCAGGAATACCACTCCCAACTCCTCACAATAGATGGGTCATAAGCTTCTGAGTGCAATATTTATAATAACATTGCTAGTTAGTAGTACTATTATTTCCTGTGGGGCAGACACTGACCTAAGATACTGTATATATTGACTCAATCAGCTCTCATAACAACTCAAGGTAGATATGATTAGTATTCCCGTTTTTTCAGTGGTGGAAATTGAATCAAAAAGAGAGTGAGATAAGTAACTTGTTCAAGATCCTACAGTTAGTAGAGCCAGGATTTGAACCCAGCCACTACTGAACAAGACAAAGTTCCCTGTCATATTGGAGGAACAGACAATAAATGAGTAAATAAATAAACACACACTATGGTTTTGAGTAGAAATGCCATCTAGACAAAGAAGGCAGAGTTAAGCCCTAAAGAAGGACATTTTAGAAGGGTTGGTCAAGAAGGACCTTTTTAAGTAGATGGTATTTGATCAAAGAGTTGAATACATGCCAAAGGTTGGAGAAACAGTAAGTGCAAAGGTCCTGAGGTGGGAATGAACTTGAGTTGTTAGAGGAACAGCAGGATGTACAGTTTGGCTGGTACAGAGCGAGCTGGGGTCTATGCTGTTGCTGGCTAGCCACAGGCCACAGCAGTGATCAGTGGGTAGATGAAAATGGGCAAGGGAAATCTAAGCCTGGCATCTTTGGTTTTCTCGGCTCCTCTACAAAATATTTCTCATCCTTTTTTTTTTTTTTTTTGCCCTCCTGTACAATCTTGACATCATCACAGTATGTTCCCTCCTCAACTCTGGATACTGTTCAAAAGCAGCTAAAGTCGACAATAATCTGGGACAGCCAGTCTTGTACCACTCGCCAAAGCTTGGCACAAACAATCTGAGAGCCAAAAATTACACACACTGGAGTGAGTCCTGCCCAGCTCATGGGGGCGTTCTTGTGGGTACAGTTCTAGATAAGCCTGCTGAGACCCCCCAATTGAATTCTCACCAACATCAGTGTCTGAAACCTGCAGGCCTCCCACAGTAGGAAGCTCGTTCTTTCTTCATGAAACTTTGCTCTTCACTTCATGCCAGGGCTCTATGGCAATCCTGCTTAAACCCTGCTGAGTGTTAAACCCAGTGGGGTTCAGATGGCATTTGGCCAGGAGATGGAAAGGAGGAATCTGTCCCTGAGAGTTGCCACCTGTCAGCCAGGTCTCTAAAGGAAATGGAGGCACAGAAGTCAAAAGCTGCAAATTACTAAGACTTTTTACCCCTTCTTCCTCCTTGTAGAGCCCATGGTCTGGGTGAACCCATGTAGAGTGCTCTTCTGGCCTGGGTTATGGAGAACCTAGAGCCTAAGACCAGAGCGGGCTGAACAGTCTAATCCAAGATTTCTCAACCTCAGCTCTATTGTCAGTTGGGGTCCAGCTAAACCTCTGCTGTGCAGAGTATCTTGTGCATTGCAGGGTGGTAAGAGCATCTCTGGCCTCTACCCACTAGAAGCAAAGCAAGTAGTGATTTCCTCTCAGTGTGACAACCAAAAATGTCTCCCAATATTGACAAATGTAAAATACCTCTAACTAAGAACCATTGGGTCCAATCTTTTCCCTTTCTCCTAAGCCAGTACATGGGTCTCAGCTGTACTGCTCTGGTGGGAAGGAAGGACCAAAAGCCCCAAGCATTTATCCTAGTGCTTAAAGCCAGCTAGCAAACTAGTCTCCTTGGCAGGAATGGGGAGAGAGTCCCAAGGGCAGGGGGAAGAGAAAAAAGGGATTGCTGGATCCTCTCCCAATAGGTTTTCGCTCAACCAAAGCAAACCATGGGGAAGGGCATAGGGAAGGGCAGAGATGGAGTTGGTCATAGGCATCATAGTCTCACTTTCTCTCCCCATTCCATCTTTTAGACAGTCTCTCTCTCTCTCTCTCTCTCTCTCTCTCTCTCTCTCTCTGCCACTCTGTGTATTGGCTCTATTCTCTCCTCCTATGAAGGCAGGCTTTCTCCAGAGATGAAAGATAGCTTAGTGCTGGAGGAGGAGGTTAATGGTGGGATGATTTAACCAAGAGATTTGCAATACAGGGACACTAAGTTGTGGGTATCAATGAGGGGGGACTGAAGGGATTCATCATGGGGTCCCAACCAAAGGGGGCAGGGAATGCAGATACCAGGGACTAGTAGAGAGAGCAGAGAAAGATGTTTGGAACAAGGTCTTCCCTCGGTTGAAAAGGCAGGAAGGGAGTCAGAGATTAAGAAGTTGTCTAGTAAAAGACTCAGCCTCCACCCCCAGCACCAGGAACATTTGTTTGTTATGCTCCAGAGACACAGACTCAAACAATCACAGGATGTTAGAGCTTGAAGGAAACTTAGAGATCATTTAAGTCCCATTAACTCCATGCAGTTTCTTGTATTAATTCATTGGCATTGGAATTTGAGGGTGACACTTGTTCATAATATTTCTGTTATGCTTGGAATTGAATGAGAAATAAGATACAGGAATCAGACAGCTAGAAATCAAGATAGCTTTATGACAGGTAACGCTGATTAGAGAATTTGGTTTAACATTTAGGTTTCCTAATTTTCCCCTAGAGTCAAACTCATCTACTCAGCACTGAAAGACTCCCTACCTGAGAAAGAACCTGTCCTGGCAAATTTACTGTGAAGGGAAGAGGAGAGGAAGCCAGTTCAGGCCTTCTCTGTTCTCAGAAGGATGAGACGTGGCACGTGACCATTTTATTCTCCCTGGTTTATCAAACACAGAGCCGCCCTTCCTCCACTAGGTAGAGAAGTGAGTGAGGAGGTAAAGGTGAGTGGAGAGTACTTCTCTCAAGACTTTAGAAAAGACAGAAGCTTCTACTTAGTAGGGGAGGGTAAGTACTTGGCAAGAGAGGAGTGCCCCATAACAAGCTACTATTTATTAAGTGCAAACTCTGCTCCAAGTTCACTCAGCTCTGGGGATAGAATAAGGTTCTCTAGACTCCTATTGCCGAAGCTTTACCATTTTATACTTGTGGTCACAGCAGTTCAGGTTTACCCAGGGTCATTAGCAGAACAGTAACATGAGTCTCTTACTCTATCATTTAAGAAGTTCTCTCATCCCTTCCTCCATCACCACTGCCTCCACTATTTCCAATTACACCTTACCGCCTGTATCCACACCTCTCCACCACCATCCCCACCTCTCCACCTCCATTTATACCCAATTACATTAAGCCACATCTACCATTCCACCTGCCACTTCTACCATTTCACCTTGGCCGTTTCTGCTATCATTACTACCACTTCCCCTGTGTTAGCAGGCAGCCAGCACAGACCATTGGGTGAGGAGGCAGAAGCGAACTAGAAGGTTATTCACATGGCTCTGGTCTTGAGAAGTCTTCAAGGTCTTTGAGATCCAGGAATTCTCCAGCTTTTGATGTCCCTTGATCTCTCCAAAAAGATCATCTTGGAGTATTTAATGAATACTGTGAGAAAGATAATAAGTATCAGTACACATGTTTATACAAACTCATTGACCACAAATACAAACTGCCACAACTTCTAAACCATGCCGTAATCTGATAGGTGCAGATTTAGGGGCCTGCAGTGAGATAAGATCTACTATTGGCATCACAGCATTCCTCAAACTTAATGACCTATAGGTTAAAGACATTCAAGGAAGTTGTAATTATCAGTGCTAGTCACTTCAGTATGTAAAACCAGACCCAGGTGTCTGTAGGCTTCTGGATCGGCCACCACCTGTCTATAAAATGAGTGACCCTGGGGTGGAGTTGGGTCATCTTTAAAGACTCTTAAACCCCCATCTCTAACATCCTTTTAAGACAGAATCCAAAAAGTATCTGGGTTAGAAACTATGCAGGGAGATAAACCAGTATTTAGAATCCAGGCTGAAATATAACACTACCATAGAAAGATCACCAAGTTAAAAATCCAAGAAGAAATTTAGAGCAATGACATCTGCTTATGATCGTGGCCAGCTCTGTTTATACCCTGCGCTACCCTGGTCTAATAGCCAACAGGATCACCCTGCAAGGGTGTCCCTTCCCCCACCCTGGTCACATGACTGGCCGCCACTGAGCCCCACAAGTCAATCTCCAATGCCCCAAATACTGTTCAACCTAGAAATCACAGAGCGTCCTTCTTGCCATCCAACAGCAACAGAGCAAGTGACTCTGGCCTTCTGAGATTTGGATCGTGGTTTCTGACATTCAGACTCTGGAGGTAAGCTTGCATCTTGGCACTTCAGGGATGCAGATAAGGGAAGATGTGCTTCACAGTAAGGGCAGAGTGTCTAAGAGTGAGCTTCACACACCGAGAAGGGAAACACCAGGAAAGCCAGATAAATCCTCCAAATGGCCATTGGATATTTGCCTTTCCTTTAAAAAGATTATATTGTATTAGTCACCCTGGTGCCTTCAGTTCACTGTTTTGGAGCACAAGACATCACGCCACATGAACAGAAATGACGTGACAGTCATGCTCTTGATCACCCTGGTGAGAGTTTTTTTGGTTCTCTGATGTAACTGAGAATCTTTTCCTTCTAAGCTTGTAAATTTCTATCATTTTGCTATACTTATGAGACTGGCCAAAATATTTATAAAGAAAGAAAATCCCCTGAGACTTGCCTCCTTCCCAGAAAGTCATGGGAAAATAAATTATTCCTGTTAATGTAATATCTCAGGACAGAAACTGAACAATGGCTAGTCTCCTTTCATCATGTATTTCTTTTTTTTTAAATTTTTCTTTTATTTTCTTTTATTAATTTTAGAGAGGAGACACAGAGTGAGAGAGAAAGAGAGAAAGAGAGAGAGAGAGAGAAAGGGGAGAGGAGCTGGAAGCATCAACTCCCATATGTGCCTTGACCAGACCAGTGCAGGGTTTTGAACTGGCGACCTCAGTGTTCCCAGGTCGACGCTTTATCCACTGCGCCACCACAGGTCAGGCTCATCATGTATTTCTGATGTGATGCTTTGAGTACAGTACCTGGTTTTGTTAGTGGCAGTTTGCTTAGGGATATTTTGTTTGCGTGTTTTGTCTTTCCTCTCTGGAGACATGCATGATGGGGAGGGGTGCAGAGGCAATTGAAAAGCCATCTGTTGGGAGGGTGACCTTTCTCTAACTTCTAGTTTAGCTTTTTAAAGCCCAGCATGACCCTGTGTCATTCTTGTTCATTCAGTTTACAACATAATCCCAGACGAGCCCTTTTCTGAACTTCTTTAGGCTCTCAGAAGGGTTCACTAGATGCCTTGTTGGGTTGGTCCCATGTTCTTAGATATGAAGAGGTCAAATGGCTTAAAAGACAGGGGGGGAGAGAAAGCTCTCAAAGAGCTGACTGATAAATGTAGCATGACCTTTTTTCCCAATTTTCTTTCAGAGATCTTGTGTCTCATCTTGAGGATTTAAGATCTCACCAAGGACAGAGTTTGTCCTTCTTCCCTGGTAATTAAACTATCTGTTCTGTTTCCAGTTTCCACTGCAAAATCTGGAACAAAGTGGATTTGTTGGACTTAATTGATGTGCCTTGTGGGTGGGGCGGGGAAGTGTTAAATGGCTGGGAATTCAATCACCAGAGTTTTGATGGTCAAAATGTGCTATTCACCCATAAAGTTGGCTCTGTCACCACCTCCTTGCTGCAGTGGATGTGAAGGCTGCTTGGACAAGGGCACTGAATGTCTATTTGTTGGTGTGGCACCCTGGCCCTCAGCCTTACAAGCTTAGGACAATGATTTGGTCAGTAGGTTTGGATTCTCAGGGATCTCAGATATGATCACAAGTTGGTAGCAGACGCAATAAAGTAGAGTGGGGCCCTTAACTGACCCGGAAGAGAATTTGGTCTGATCCCTTGCTGTAAAACCATGTTTCTTACCAAGACCATATATCATGGAAAGATGGATGGAAAACACCCAGTGGCTAGTTGGGCAGTGGAGGGGCTGGCGTGTTGCTAACGGCATTCCTTTGGTAACATATTATAGTGGATGGCTGTGCTGGTTAATGCTCTTTGGGTACAAGTAACTCTAATCAACTGAAGCTAGCTGACGAGAAAGGAGGGGCATTATGAAACCATTGGGAGGGACAGGAATTTGGCTAGGCCTTAGAAAGGGCCTGGAACCCAGAAGTGGGAGGCTTCTTCTAGATCACCCTCCCTCACCCCCATCTCTCCTGTCGTTTTTCCTTCCTTCCTTTCTTCTTCTTCCTCCCTCCCTTCCTTGTGTCCAGGAATCAGAGAGATTCCAATTTGAATCTTGGCTCCACCAAGCCTGGCTCTGTGACACAGGAAGAAATTACTTAATTATCTGAAAAAAGGAGAGTGGTGAAAATTATGCACTTCATGAAATTTGGTTAGGATTAAATGAGATTATGAAAGCAAACTATCTGATATTTAATTAATAAACACTATATGAAATACTGGAGAAGGAAATTTTGTTTCGTGGGTTAGGTCATGATTGGGAATTTTTAGGATGGGCCCTGCAGCTGTCGGATCAAAACAGTAGTTCATCTAAACACTCTCCACACCGCCAGCACCTGGCTTCAGATGGACAGCTTCCTCTGAAGGGGCTCTGGGACAGTCCTGGTCCTTCTGCTCTCTACCCACTCCTGGGAGGGAGCTGCTCTCCAGTCACTGGGAGGTGGGAAGAGAATGGTCTCAGTGAGTGCAGGGCTGGGAAGTGTGCATTTCCCCATCTCCCTCAAATGTGAGCAACATTGTGTCTCTGTGCTTCTCTAGTTCTTTAGAATTTTCATCTCTACTGGCATCTGGATTGTTATTTTGTGTTCACTTTCGTTCCAGTCTGAAAAATCTCTAGTATTTCAAACATTAACGAACAAATTTTTAAAACATGCTGGAAAGATATTTTATTTGTATTATTAGGAACCATTGATTGCAAGTGTCATAACCCCAACTCAAACGTAAGAAAAAATAATAAAGGGAATTTATCAGCCTAACACAACCAAGAAGGCCAGTTCAGAATTAACTGACTAGGGGAGTTACAATGTTATCAACTCTGTTCCCCATGCTTCCCTCTAGGTGGCAGGCAAGATAGTCCCCAAGCTTATTAGCCTCACAAGCCAGAGCAGAGTGGAGTTAGTATTTTTGGATTAATCAAGTGGAAATGTCCTGGAAAGAATTCTGCTTGACCTAGCTTTGGACATGGGATCACCCCAGTGTTTGTGGCTGGGGAATAATGGGTGATTGATTGGCCAGGCTGAGTCACTTGGTCTTTCCTGTTTGAGGCTGGGAGAGGTGGAGTTAGCCTTCCCTAAACGGTTAGAAGGGAGTTCTCTATTAAGAAAGAGGGTCTGTTCCTCAACTACTCTTTACTCTGCATGCCATGCCAAGGAGGAATCCACTCTCAAAAAAATCACTGATCTATAGATGCTACCAATGCGTTCTCACGCAACTTATCTATTTACGGTACCCAGTTTATATGAAGAGATGTGATATTGTTATGTATGTGAAGCAAACTCAGTGTATGGAGATTCAATTTAATAGAAAATATAAATTAGGAGCTGTTTCTTTAAACCAGCGGTTCTCAAAGTATGATCCCAGGATTAGCAGCAGCAGCATCAACCAGAAACTTGCTGGCCTGTAAACTTTCAGGCTGAACCTCAGATCTGCCAAGTCAGATATGCTGGGGTGGGGCCCCACCCTCCCAGTGACTCTGACACACACTCAAGTTTCAGAACCACTGTCTTAAAGCGTTCTTTGTTTTGTAGTTCTGAGTATTTTAAACATGATTTACTTTTAACTAATATATATAAGCATGGATTTACAGGGGATACAATTACCACATACAGTGGGACCACAGATGTCAAATTGTATTGTTTGCCTTAAAATGTTTAAAATAAAAATAATACATAACCATAATGTAAAAACCAATCAACAAATGTAAGAACATATAATAAAAAGCTACAGAACTCCATCTCAGCTTTGCGTACACCCCACAGTTCCACTTTCCAAAGTCAGCCAGTTGGAATTCTTTTAGCTTTTTCTGGTGGTTACTTATACTCCTCTCATAAACATATATATTCTGCTGTTTATCAAAGTAGAAATTATCCACCTAACAAATAAATATTTAACTACCTTATATCACACCCATCTCTTCTCCTTTAGAATATCATCACTGTTTTTAGTTAATTCAAAAACCAGTTTAAAAACTCATAATTATGTACCATGATATATTTTATTTCTTGCTTTAATTTTTGCAATCCCTCACATGATTTACATTTAGATTACTTATAAATGTAGCCAGAAACAATATTGTGTGCTTTAAAGTTTTTTTGTGTTTTTAAGTTATATATATATATATATATATATATATATATATATATATATATATATATATATATATAGTCATTTTATGTGTATCTTTATACAACTTGCTTTTTTCATTATGTGCTTGAGATAGGGATCTAGTTCATTCGTTTGAACTTCTGATAGTGCTGCATTATGCGTTAGTTAGGAAGGCTTTCAGCTAAAAGTGACACAACTTGGCTAGCTGTTTAAATAGTATTTAAGGTCGATTTATTTTTTTCACATAATAGGAAGCCCAGATGTGAGCAGTCTGGAGCTAAGTGATATTATCAGGAACCCAGCTTTGTTCAAGTTTTTCATTTTGGACAAATCCTCATTATTGCAAGATGGCTGCTTCATCTAGAAGTCTCACGTCCAAAATCTATGTAGGAAATGGTAGAGGATAAAGAGTGAGATGTGTATTCTAGCTGTCTCTCATTTTTTTATTAGGAAAATAAAAGCTTTTCCAGCAGCTATACCCAATGAATTTCCATTTAAATCTTATTGGCTTGATAGGGTCACGTGACTAATCCTAAAATCAGTTATCAGCCAAAGGCCATAAACTATGAATGGTTTAGACAGATGACAATTCATGCTCTGAGTTGGGAAAGGTGTTCATGACAATGAAGGGTCTTGTGTCTCCACCTGAACAAAATGGGGTTCTAAAAATGAGTGAGAAGAGGAGGTAACAGGTGCTAGAAAGTGTAGCAGACACTGCTAGATGACCTCAATGTCCATTCTCACTGTTTTCCTCACCAACACACCCAATTCTATTTTCCCAGTGAATACTTACATTCCTGAGTCTTCTGTCATATGACCGGTGGGTTTTGAGCAACAGAAAAATGAACTTTAGTAGCTTAAACAAATAAATGTTGTCATTATTTCCCATGACAAGAAGCCCAAGTATGGGCTATCCAGTTCTGCTAGATAGCTCCGTGAAGACATTAAGAACTCAGGCTGCCTTTCCCCTTGAATCCATAGCTAGCACATGGCCTTCATCACCATGGTGATAAGATGGCTGTTGCACTTCCAGGCATCATGAGGTTGTCAGATAAAATACAGTTTACCCAGTTAAATGTGACTTTGAGATAAATAGTAAATAACTTTCTAGTAAAAGTATGTACCAAGAATTGCATGGGGCATACATACACTAAAACTTATTTGTTTTGTATATGAATTAATCTGAGAAATGTATTTTTATTTGCTAAACCTGACAAACCTATCCAGTGAGGAAGAAAGAAAAACAAAGGGGTTTTCTTATGCAGAGGCTTCGTCCAGGAAGGGAAAGTTTCCCCAGATCCTTCTCCTACATCTCTTTAGCCAGACATTGTGAAGGGGATCTTGGGGAAGTGATTATTTGAAGTTTGCCCCATTGTTGTCCTAAACAAAATCAGAGCAGGAAGAGGGATAGATGTCAGGCATCAGGTGGCTAGCAGTGTTCTCCACAGGTGTCTACAGAAACACATGCACACACACACACTGACATCTTCTCATCCTCCCCAAATAGTTATGTCCAGTGGGGATGTTTAAAATATATAAAATCAATATGGCATTGACATTAAAAATACAGAATGGATATTACCTGACCACTAGCAGTGTACAGCTGCCACAAGCTATGAATGGTTTAGACAAATCACAATTCATGCCCTGGTTTAGACAGATGACAATTCATATGTACACTAGTGCATAGTGGTGGAATAAAAGCCCTGCTTATGCCACAAGTTTTGGTGAAATTATTTATTTTTTTTTAGGACTAAATAAATATTGCTCACAGTTGAGTTAGATGGTGTACAATGATTACTTCTCCTCTTCATGACTATTTTTTGAAAGAATCTTGATATCCTCTCAAAACACATCCAGATAAATCAGTTCCAGGTTTTTCTTGGAGCATGCTGTCCAGAGCCTGCTCTAAGCTGCAGCTGGAGCTCTCAGGGCTGCTGTGTAGCTGTCCTCCCGGGGCTCCCAGTGCTGGACATCACTGGTGAATCCCAGTCCCACAATGCCATATCCCTTTCTTACATGCTCCTTCATCTTGTGGAGCTCTCTCTTCAATCACTTCCTGAGATAAGAGGTATAGGAGGTAAAATTTTGAGACATTTCATGTCTGAAAATGCCTTTATTCTACTTTCACATTTGATTGATAACTTGGGTAAGACTGGGATTCTAGGTTGGACACAATTTTTTCTCACTTCTAGAGGCCCGGCTCCATTGTCTTGTAGCCTCCACTGTGGCTTTTCAAAAATCCTATGCCAGTTCTGTCTGATTCTTTATAGGTGACTTATTTTCTTCTTCTGGAAACTTTGAAGGTCTTCTCTTTACATGTACTATTTTAACACTTCATGATGATATGACTTGGAATGGATTTTTTATATATATATATATTTTATTATTATTAATTCTAATGGGGTGACACCAATAAGTCAGGGTACATATGTACAATGAAAACATCTCCAGGTTATCTTATCATTCAACTGTGTTGCATACCCATCACCAAAAGTCAAATTGTCCTCTGTCACCTTCAATCTGGTTTTCCCTGTGTCCCTCCCCTCCTCCCTATCCCACCCTCCCCTCCTTCCCCCCACCCATTAACCACCACTCTCTTGTCCATGTCTCATATTCTCACTTTTATGTCCCACCTATGTATGTAATCATGCTGTTCTCAGTTTTTCTTTTTTTCTAATTTACTTATTTCACTCCATATAATGTTATCAAGGTACATCCATTTTGTTATAAATGATCTGATGTCATCGTTTCTTATGGCTGAGTAGTATTCCATAGTATATATGTACCAAAGCTTTTCAATCCACTCGTCTTCTGACGGACAGTTGGGCTGGTTCCAGATCTTTGCTATTGTGAACAATGCTGCCACGAACATGGGGGCGCATTTCTTCTTTTCGAACAGTGCTATGGTGTTCTTAGGGTATATTCCTATAAGTGGGATAGCTGGGTCAAAAGGCAGTTCGATTTTTAATTTTCTGAGGAATCTCCAAACTGTTTTCCACAGTGGCTGCACCAGTCTGCATTCCCACCAGCAGTGCAGAAGGGTTCCCTTTTCTCCACATCCTTGGAATGGATTTTTTTTTAAATTTTTTTTTTATTTTATTCATTTTAGAGAGGAGACACAGAGTGAGAGAGAGAGAAAGAGAGAAAGGGGGGAGGAGCTGGAAGCATCAACTCCCATATGTGCCTTGACCAGATCAGTACAGGGTTTTGAACTGGCGACCTCAGTGTTCCCAGGTTGACGCCTTATCCACTGCGACACCACAGGTCAGGCTGGAATGGATTTTTTAAAAATCCATTTTCTGAGCTCTCAGTATGCCTTTTCAATCAAGAAATTCAAATACTTCAGTTCTGGGAAATATTTTCATATCATTTCCTTGATAATTTTCCCTCTACTATTTTTCCTGATCTCTTGTTTGAGAATTCTTCTTACTTTGATGATGGATAACCTTGGATTCAACCTCTAGATTTCTTTGTCTTTTTCTTATTATTTTAAAATGTTCTTTGTATTTGTGCTCTGTTGTCTGACATATTTTTTCAACTTTATGTTCCAACTCTTTTACTGAAAATTTTCTTCTATCAGATCTTTTAAGTTTCAGGAGTTCTTTCTCATTCTTTAAAAGTTCCAGGTTTACAATATTTTGCTTTTATCTTGGTCATGGATATAATGTCTCTACTAGTCTATTTGAATATGTTGATCATATGTTGTTATAAATGGTTCTCTGGCTGCTTACGTTCCTCCTGTTTCGTGAGACTTCCTCTTTTTCTGCTTGCTTTGGTCTCTGTCATTCTGGCCATCATATTTTGGAGTGGAGCTGCCAAGCAGCTGTTTCACAGGCTGAACTTGCTGAACAATAGACTCATGGTGGACAATTGGGTGGAGCTCTCACCATTTTGTTGGAGATTACTAAAATGTCAGAATCTGTAAATCCTCCAGATCCCGCCTGGAGTATGAGTGCTTTGTTAGTGTTCCAGGAGTCAGGTAGGCAGTGGGTTGCACATCTAACTGTCCTTACTTAAATCTTCCCCCTCGCCCCTAGTGGAATGACTTCTTGCCCTCAGCTACCGAGAGCCTAGTTTAATCTGTCAATCTCCAGAGGAGGGCAGGCATTCTAGGAGACTGGAACCTAGGAAAGAGATCTGTGACCTTATGGAGATTTTCAACCCACTCTCCTAGTTTCAGTCCCAGCATAAAAGAAAGCCTTGTCTTCAGATGTCTCTACTGCCTCCAATCTCCTCTTTTAATACTTTTGAGAACCACTTTGTATAGGTAAGAGACTTTCTAATCCTTGAAGGTTCAGATAAAACTTAAAAAAAAAAAAGCAATCTGCTCTCGGTGTTTATTTTTTCTCTAAATTATAGAAAAATTTCAAACAACAAAAATAGACAAAAAGTATAATTATCCTTCTGTACCTATAATCCAGCTTCAATAATTATCAATATATGTGGCTGGATGTGATGCTTTTTTCATAATCCTTTCAATTAGTGATTATTGGTTCATTCTTGTTTTCAAATTCCTCTAAAGTTAATTTGATAATTTATATCATTTTTCTAATAAAGTATTTATTTCATTAGCTTTGTGACAAAGAGCTATAGTTTGAAATTTTGTTTCTTCATTTGGGCAGTCAAGTAAGTTCTCTGTGCCTCAGTTACTTCATAATAATAATGTTACTTATCCTATAGGGTTGTGTTTAGTTTTTAATTTAGAAAATTAAATGTAATAGGGTTGCTGAGAAAACTCAATGAAGCCAAGCTTGCAGAGTATTTACAATGGGGTTTGGCACATTGCAAAGGCAGCCATCATTATTATCTAATTAAAATGTATTGGCATAGTTTTTCATAACATTCATTTATAATTTAATTTTTTTCTGTTATATTTTTAGGCATATCCCTTTTTTCTTAATGTTTATTTATGAATATTCTCTTTTCTTCCTGATTAGTTTTGCATGGTTTGCATTATTATTTTTTTGTTTATCTTTTATATTTGCATTCTACTTTCTTTGGGATTTTCTTCTTGTTCTTTTTCTAGGTTCTTTAGTTCAATGCTTATCACATTTATCTTCCTTCCTCCTATTCTTCCTTCCTTCCTCCCTCCCTCCCTCCCTCCCTCCCTCCCTCCCTCCCTCCCTCTAAGTATATTGTATCTCAAAAGTTTCAATATGCAATAGTTGTTATTGTTGAGTTCTAAATATTTAATAACTTTCATTGTGATTTCCTATTAAATCCATAATTAGAAATTATTTTTAGTGTCTAAACATCTATGTGTGTGTGTATTTACTACAGACATACAATACAAATTCTTTGAAATTTTTTAAGGATTTTCTGTGACCTAGTAAATGTATTTTTTTTAATGTTCTATTTGTAATGGAAAAAAAGGTGTGTTCTTTATTTGTTGGAAATAGATAATTGAGTTTCTTCAATTCTTTTGCCATAATTTTTTTCATCTGCATTGAGGTCTCCCACTATGAGTGTGGATTTTACTATTTCTTCTTGAAATCCTACCTTTTTGTGGCGTGTCTATTTTGAGGCTGTGTTTATCTTTTACTTTATAGGTATGAAGGTGGAAGAGGAGAAGGCTGGGGTAGGGAAGCTGGACCCTGCTAACTACAGGAGACGATGTCAGGATCAGGAAGGTAAGGTCCTTGAGAATTTGATGCAAATCCTAGGAGGGTCTGAGAATTCCTTGAATAACAACCCTTCCAGCTGAGGAATCTAGAGAGCTTATTCCTTTTCTTACCCACTGACACTGTCTCTTCTAGATCCAGTGGGACCAGCCTGCCTTCACTGTGTCTTAAAGGGACCACATGATCAGGCTGGAGATAGGAAATTGGCACTTTGCTTGTGTGAATGAAGGCACAAAATTAAACTCACCTAATTTTACAAGGTGTACAAACCATACTAAATGCTAAATATCAACATGTTATAGATTCTAAAAATGGCAGTTTAGTTACAAACAATGCAAGAGGGTGTTGAGTGGAAGCATTCTGTTGCTCCAACATTGCTGACCATGACCCTGAGGATCCTACACTCAGAGAAGCAGCCACAGACATTAAGAAGAGGCAACCAGACCGGCTGTTGACAAGCCACTACCCCAGCGCCACTGAGAGAGGAGCACTAAGCTCGCTGCCCAACTGGATGCTTGCTGAGCCACAGATATATAGGGCCACTTTGTGGCTGTCAGTAGAGAAGAGTACAATGAGGAGTTTCTAAGAGAACTGGGCATTGTCCTGTGCTGACTGCGAGATGTTCACAATGGGAGGAGAGGTTCCACAGAGCAAAGAAGTACTAGGTTTAGTTGTTACCCATAGTTCACCAGCTAAATGGCCACACCTGATGATGGTAGCTAAAAGAGATAGGTTGATCCAGGGCAGAAAGTGAAATATTTCCCTGACAGCTGTCTCCATTGATTTTTTTAAAAGCACACTCTTCATGTACGTAGCCCCTAAAAAGTTTCATAATAATATTTCTTCCCATGCATTTTATCTTCTTAAAAATCTTTTCAGCCAGTAGAGAAGGAATTTTTTATTTTTACATTACAGATGAAGACACTGAGTCACAGAAAGGGAGATGACCATGACCAAAAACAAGTGAAGGATGAGCCAGGGAGAACACAGGGCAGCTGACTCTTCAAGGTTCAGCTTGATATAATTTCTGTGTAATATCTGTAGTAAGTAAATACCTGGGCATATAGCAAGTGCATTTCAAGTGTTTGAACCAAGAGACAGTCCTCTCTTCCAAAAAAAAAATGTATGTGTGTGTGTGTGTGTGTGTGTGTGTGTGTGTCAAGGTAGTGTAGATCTTGAAAAGCTGAAAGTTCTTCTTCTAGGATTAGAAACAGGAAGGTTCCCCACTCTTATTAACATCATATTTTAAGTCCTATACAAGGAAATTAGGCAAAAAAAGAAATTAAAGTAAAAATGTAAATGAAAAATTAAAATAAAAAATATCAAAAACATCCAAATTGGAAAAGAAGTGAAAATATTTCTATTTGCTGATGACATAATCTCATATATATAAAACCCAAAAAAGCTGTTAAAACTAATAAACAAATTCATTGAAATTGAAGTATACAAAATCAACATATAAGAGTCAGTTGCATTTCTATGCACTGGTAACAAACCATCATAAAGAAAAAAATCCCATTTATAATTGCAACAAAAAGAATAAAATACCTAGGAATAAATAAATTTAACCAAGGATGTAAAAGACTTCTACACTGAAAACTATAAGACATCAGTGAAAGAAACTGAAGACACAAAGATATCTCATGCTCATGGTTTGGAAATTTTAATATTGTTAAAATGTCTATACTACCCAAAGCAATCTATAGATTCAGTGCAATTCATATCAAAATTCCAATGGCATTTTTTCACAGAAATAGAACAAATAACCCTAAAATTTGTGTGGAACCACAAAAAACCCTAAATTGCCAAAATAATCTTGAAAAAGAAGAACAAAGCTGGAGGCATCATGTTTCCTGATTCTAAACTATAATACCAAACTATGGTAATCAAGACAGTAATAATATTTGCATGAAAACAAAACATATATATCAGTGTAACAGAGCAGAGAGTCCAGAAATAAACCAACATGCATATGTGTAATTTACAGCAAAGTAGCCAAGAATATACAATGGTGAAAGGATAGTCTCTTTAATAAACGGTAGTGTGAAAACTGGTCAGCCACATGTAAAAGAATAAACTGGGTCACTATGTTACACAAAACACAGAGATCAACTCTTTTTTTTGATTCAGTGAGAGGAGGGGAGGCAGAGACAGACTCCCGCATGCACCCTGACCAGGATCCACCCAGCAAGTCTCTAAGGAGTGATGTTTTGTCCATCTGGGGTGTTGCTCCATTGCTCAGCAACCAATCTCTGAGAGTCTGAGGCAGAGACCATGGAGCCATCTTCAGCACTCAGGGCCAACTCACTGGCTCGAATGGAGCCATGGCTGCAGGAGGAGGAGAAAGAGAGAGAGAGAGAGAAGTGAGAAGGGGAGGGGTGGCAAAACAGATAGGAGTTTCTCCTGTGTGCCCTGACCAGGATCGAACCTGGGACATCCACACACCAGGCCGACACTTTACCACTGAGCCAACCAGCCAGAGCCAGAAATCAACTATAAATGAATAAAAGACTGAACATGAAACATAAAACCATAAAACTCCTAGAAGAAAGCATTAGGGGTAAGCTCCTTGACATTGGTCCTGGCAATTATTTATTTATTAATTTTTGGATTTGACACCCAAAGCAGACAACAAAGACAGAAGTAAATAAATGAGAACACACCAAATAAAAAGCTCTTTACAGCAAAGGGAATCATTAACAAGTGAAAAGGCAACCTACAAAATGAAAGAAAATATTTGCAAATAATATATTTGTTAAGGGGATAATATCCAACATATATAAAGAACTCACACAACTTAATAGCAAAAACAAAAAACAATCCAATTAAAAAATGGGTAGAGGAACTAAACAGTTATTTATCCAATTGCTAACAGGTTCATGAAAAGGTGTTAAACATCACTAATCATCAGGAAAATGCAAATCAAAATCACAATGAAATATCACCTCACTCCTGTTAGAATAGGTACTATAAAAAAGACAGATAACAAATGTTGGTGAGAATGTGGAGAAAAAGAAACCCTGCACACTATTGGTTAAAATATAAGTTGGTGGAGCTACTATGGGAAACAGCATGAAGGTTCCTCAAAAAATTAAAAATATAACTATCATATGATCCATCAATCTCACTTCTGGGTATATATCTGCAGGTAAAAAAAATCACTATCTCAAAGAGATGTCTGTACCCCTATGTTCATTGCAACATTATTATTATTATTATTATTATTATTTTACAGAGATAGAGAGAGATTTAGAGAGAGGGATAGATAGGGACAGACAGGAACGGAGAGAGATGAGAAGCATCAATCATCAGTTTTTTGTTGAGACATCTTAATTGTTCATTGATTGCTTTCTCATATGTGCCTTGACCATAGGCCTTCAGCTGACCGAGTAACCCCTTGCTCGAGCCAGCGACCTTGGGTCCAAGCTGGTGAGCTTTGCTCAAACCAGATGAGCCTGTGCTCAAGCTGGCAACCTAGGGGTCTCGAACCTGGGTCTTCTGCATCCCAGTCCGATGCTCTATCCACTGCGCCACCACTTGGTCAGATGCAACATTATTTACAATAACCAAGGTATAGAAGCAACCACAATGTCCAATAATGAATGAATAGATAAAAAATATTATGTATATTAATATTATTCAGTATTGAGAAAGAAGGAAATCCTGCTATTTACAACAGCAAGGATGATCTTGAAGTCATTAAACTAAGTGCAATAAATCATACAAAGACAAATACTGTATGATCTCATTCTGTTGTAAAGTGACCAGCGAGTTCCAAAGAGACACCAGAATTACAGGAAAATTTGAAGAGGAGATTTATTAAACCAGCTGATTGCATGGAGCTCTCAGGCTCAAATCATGCAGTCCTGAGGGGTTGGTGTTCAGGGTTTATACAGGCAAAAACCACAGGATTTAGTCAGCAGAGGCAAGCAGCTGTTTACAAAAGCAGAACTGGCAATGGTTAGATTATTGGTAAGTTCCTGCTGCACAGTTTCCTGACTGTTGCTGACAGTTTGACTTGTGGTCTAGCTCAATTTGTAAGTCTGCACTGACAAAAATACGAAAATTTCAAAATCGTGATTACAGAAGGCATACAAGTGATTACAACAGAAGGCATACAAAATGGCATTGCTTATGCTAACAGTGTTACAGTTTTTTGATACCTTGTCACAATTTATATGTGGAATCCAAAAAACCCAAACTCATAGAAACAGAGAACAAATTAGTGTCTGCCAAAGGCAGGTGGTGGGGAATGGACACAATGAGTAAGGGATAGCTATCAAAGGTAGAAATTTCCAGTTAAAAGATAAATAAGTTCTGGTGATGCAGTGTTCAGTAGGGTGACTATAGTTAACAATTTGTATTGTATATTTGAAAATTGCTAAGAGAGTAATCTTAAAAATTCTCATCATTAAAAAAAATGCAACCAGAACATCAACTAGACTTACTTTAGAAATCTTCACAATGAATACATATCTCAAATCATTATATTGTACACCTGAAATGAATACAATGTTAAATGTCAATTATACCTCAGTAAAAAAAAAATCAGAGGAAACCTTGTGAAGGTGGAGGTATAGTGGGGGAAGTACATGGAAGTTTATGTACTACCTGCTCAATTGATCTGTACATCTTAAAACTGTACTAAACAATCTATTAATTATTTTTAAAATTTGTTGATTGATGCAAGTCAACACTGATGAGAAGCTGGTCACAAGAATGTCCTTCCCGAGGGCTGACAGGATGTCAGCTGCCTCTGCGGCATAAGCTTAGTGGGCTTTCTGGAGCAGTCAGCCTACATAGCAGAATTCTGAATTTAAGGTTCCTGGTAACTCTAGTTCTTGAAAATTCTATTTTAAACAACCAGCTTTCAGAAATCCTTAGTAACGTTTTTTCTAATTAGTAGTTTGTGTAGCCTTCGGTTTTTAGTAAAAATGGCCCTTGATAGAGGTGCATACAGCTTTTCTATAACAACCAAAGAGGGGCCCGGCATTTTAGACTAAATCCATGACCCTCTGAGGGCCTCTCTCCCTGAGCATGTGTCACAAGCCGTATGTGGTCATCACTGTTCTGCACGAGCAAGAATGGGGAGATGGCAGATCTGCTCCTGCTAACAGAGTTCTAACCCTAGCACCAAGAGTATCTTTTCCAGCAACTGTTGAGTTAAAATGGCGTTTTATCAAACCCAAGCCTTGGGGCAATGGCCCTGTCCAAGGATCCCATGTCTTCCATTTTGCTTTTGGCCTTAACTCATGTAACTGGGGGATATTAAGGAGAAATGGTGACTTCTAGTAACTCTTGCTATTCCCCTTTTTTGTGTTGTACCCACAGACTGCCATTCCATCCACATTGGGCTCTCAGTCCCCAGTTATCCTCAAAGGAAAAGAGACCAGAAGGGACATCATTCAGGCCACCAAAAAGTCTGCTGGGGCCCGTGGCCGGACAGGCCACAACAAGAACTGACCAGCTTGGGGAGCAGGGGCAGCAGTGGGGACAGCAGTGTGGATCACGCCAGCAGGACCCGTGAGTTCTTGAGGGGCACATTCTGGGGAGCCATCTGCTTGTGGGTGCAGACGGGTATGGCAGGGCAGGAGGGATTTCCTGGAGACCACTGCTCAGGTTTCTCAGCTCCTTCTGCTCTGCTGCCATTGCAGACAGCTTTAGTCAGGCTGAGCCTCGTCTCTGTGGTGACTTTCAGTCCTCTGCTTTGATCCATTCCATGTTGGTTTCATTGTTTAATGCCCATTTCTAAATTTCTAAGGGCCACATGGCCATTGCCCTCAAAACCAATACAAACATGACTGTTGGACATGAGTCATTGTGCTCAGAAAATGGAGCTCTCTTCCATCACCTAACTCGCTCTCCTCCCCTGAGCCTGAGGAAAGTGCAGCACTGTCTAGGACGCTGCCTGCAGGCTGCAGACCCCTGGAGGCTTCCTTCCAGGCCAGCAAAGACCAAAGGACCTCTTCTGCTGCTGCAGAAACCAGTTCTGGCTGATTACAAATCAGTCTTTTCTTCTTTCCTGTGTAAAAACCGATGCCAATCTTAAGAGGAGTGAAAAGATTGGACTTCTTAGAGCACAATGGCAACATTTTATTCTTTTGTGACTTTCCATTTTGTAGGGACATAAATTTACCCCCATCATACTGCAAATCTGCCTAATAAATGTTTTTGATTGGTTTCTATTGCATATTTTTTTTGTCTTATCAAGACAAAATTATTGATTTTTATCATTTAAACTTTCAAACGACTATCTGAAGCAATGACAGGGTTATAGTGTAAGGTGACCAGATTTTAAAATTGATAAAGCGGGACACCATTGATGGGAGGGGGGTAGGAGGGGGTTCTTTTTTTTTTATTATTTTATTTTATTTTATTTTATTCATTTTAGAGAGGAGACACAGAGTGAGAGAGAGAGAGAAAGAGAGAAAGAGGGGAGGAGCTGGAAGCATCAACTCCCATATGTGCCTTGACCAGACCAGTGCAGGGTTTTGAACTGGCGACCTCAGTGTTCCCAGGTCGACGCTTTATCCACTGCGCCACCACAGGTCAGGCTGGAGGGGGTTCTTGATTAAAAATTTGGTCTATATGGAGCAAAAAAATTTTCATAGAATGCAAAAATAGTATTGTAATATATTATTTTAAATTTCAACATAAGTACAATTTACAAATATAATACATTTAAAAATTATGTATAGTATTATTTTATTCTTTGGCATATTTCTCATTTGAGTGAATTTTTTTTAGTAGATTGCTGTTGTTGTTTAAAAGGTCATGAAATTTTTCACAAGAATATGTGAAATTATATTTCACACATAAAATGGCTTTCAAAGTCTCAACACTTAATTGTGATTTTTCTGACGTCCACACTTTATTTACCGTAGAAAAAACGCGTTCAGTTGCAGCATTAGTTCCTGGTAAAGACAGCGTGTATTCCACAATTTTTAGTGCATTATTGTATGGAACATGGTTTGTTTCAAAATGATGAAATATTTCTAACCATTTGTTCTCTATTGTGACTTTTGCTGATGCCCAAGATTTAACCTTTTCCTTATCAATCTATTTTTTTAATAATGATACCTCATTAAAAAGATCATTTTCGGAAATATTACTATATGGGAAATTTTGAGTGAGTCAGAGGGATTGGGTTACATGGTCCTGAAACAGATGCAAGAGCTGCACGAGCACTCCCCGTGTCCAGCCCCACTGCCCGCTGGAGACTGAGTGGCTTGCACCTAGCGGAGCCCAGATCCACACACCGGCATCCAGTACGTGGGGCCTATGTGTAGTTAGGGGACTTGACAGCCGCCGCCCCAGCAGGTACGTCCCACCCGAAGTTCTTTGTTTCGGGCTGCCTGGGGAAGCCAGCTCTTACAGGCAGTGCGGGCGCTTCCAGGTCAACGGGGGTCTCCCCGCCGAAAACTGTATATTCCCTTCCCGTTCTCCTGCCGTTCCCTAGCTCTTCATGCATTCTTTCCAAAAATCGGGACTTTTTTAAAATGCTGTGGGATGTGGGACAAATTGTTAAAAATCAGGACTGTCCCGCCAAAAGCAGTATGTCTGGTCACCTTATTATAGTGTCCCTGTGGGAGAAGACCTGACATACATGCTCCCAAAGGCCTTCAGGGCCCTCCAACCCCACAGCTGCCCCGAGCCACTGTGCAGGCACCCAGTCTGCCAGGGCCTGAGGCGTTTCTGTAGTAAACGTGTCTGTGTGGGAGATGGGTTAATGGGGAGTCCTGTGCACGTGTCCAGGGTAAGAGATAAGCGCTAATGAAAATCCGCCTGTGAGCGCGTGCACACACACAGACACACAGGTATGTGCATGTGCACGCACACATGCCCAGAGGTAGGAACATCCCAGACCTAGCAGAGAAAAAGCCTGGTGGGAAAACATCTTGCTCCCCATGTTGGAACTGGATGCCTTAGGCTCACTTTCTGGGGCATTCCCCTGTCATCTCATTGCTACCCCCACATTTAGGGATTAAGTTATCCTTTGCAAGTTGAGTCTTCTGGGTCCCTCCTGAGCCAGGGAAGTGGCACGTGGTTTAGAGTTGGTGTTTTCTGCTCAAAGGCTTTGGAGGAGGCATAGTAAGTGGCATTTATTGATGTGACATGGTATACCACATGGTGTCATGGATTGTTTTGGTGGTTTCTGATTCAGTTAAGGGGACACTGGTTTACCTGGAAACCAAAGAGGAAAGAATTCTTGTACCTGTAAAGGAGACCTGTACCTATGAAATGTAATTCATCGTAATTTTGTTAACTAAGTATATAGTATTAATAAAAGGGATATTATTATCTTCATCTTCAGGTTGGGAAATCAAGGCTTACAGGGATGTTATGTGATGCAGCTGTAGTCAGTGAAGCTGGGATTTGAAAACGGGTCTATTGACTCCAAAGTCTGTGCATACACCTCCCATCACAGTACTGTCCTTTGTAAGATGTCATTGGTCAGTCACCACATTCAGCACAGGCTAAGAATTACATTCTTCCAAGCAACCACATTGCCTTATGGTGAAAGGAATAAGTAGATAGGTAATAATATGCCATAGCAGTTGGTTTATTTATTCTTTCTCTCTCCATACCAACTCTTCCCCCAATGTGGATATAATTTTAGGAAGTCAATACTTATCAATCAATCCATTTCAGCTCACGCAGAGCATTCATGAAGAATAGAATTATCAATCTGTGGTGAGAATCTGTGAGAACTATCCTTTCTACCCTGGAAATAATGCATTTTCTGGCTCTGAGAATCTCTTGAGAGGCCATTAAGAGCAAGTGGATAAAAGCAGTTTTAGAATTATGGTTGCCCTTCCACTTATCTAAGCTGGTGATAAGAACTGGAGCCAAGATCCAAGAGAAACAAGATCAGCCAAGCCCAACCCAGCTGTGTAGTTCCAGTAGTCTCAGTGTCTTCATCTGTAGAAGAAAAAATGGTTGTAGGTGACCAACTGCTTCAGTTTGCCTGGACCAAAGAGTTTCCCAGGACAAAGGATGTAGGATTTTCAATGCTAAAACCAGTTCAGTCTCAAGCAAACCAGGATTGTTGGTCACACTAAATTATTGTGAGTTGCTAAATGCTAATACACAGATATAAAATAATTCACATGGTGTATGATGCATGGTAGGCACTTAAAATATGTTAGTTCAGTTGATACACGTTAACCCAACTTAAGAGCAAGGAAACCAAATCTTTTCCCTCTACAAGTGGATATTAGTTTGGCTTGGCTGATTGGTACCAAGGGTTTGTGAGATCCTTCTGGTGGGAGGGGTGTGAAAATTATGAAGGCCTACTTTTACTTGCCAGAATTGAACAACTCTGGGGTCACTAAAGAACAAATCCAATCCAAGATGAGCAATAAAGGAGAGAAAGGCAGTTTTCTGGCCAGGCATTGAGCCGCATATAATTATAAGGCCTTAGGACCAAGGATATATGTCACGTGGTCCTTCTTCCCCCGTTTCGAATGAGAAAAAAGCTAAAGTTGGGACAGAAGACATTTACCTTATTGGATGAACTCAAAAAGAGTTTGGAGGCTTTGGCTAGAAATAAATAATAAAAATATTTATTCATTCAAAATTCTTAGAATTTTCAATCGTGAAACATAGCCAGGCAAAAACCCAGAAGTTTTACAAAAGAAAGAAAAATTAAAAAATTTTCTAGTAAAAAGTGCACTCTCAGGAATAATCACGCCTGCATTCTGAACCCTAAGATTGGTTCGAGATGGTTATATCAGATGTCAAGCAGTCTGGGTGATGGATGCCAGGTGATCTACAGTACAGACACCAGGTGGTCCAGTCACATCAGGTGGCCTGGATAATTAATGGATGTCAGGTGGCCTGGATATGTGAGTCTTTCAGGCGGTGATTAGAGGGTTATCTGGAGAACTGGGCTATGTCCAAGATGTACATTAGGCATTGACACAAGACCAGAAAGTTTAAAAATTTTTAAGTTCTCAGGTTAGTTAGAACAAGAATAAAATCTTCTCATGCCTCAACCTTTATAATGGTAATGAAGGTGGCAGCTTGGTTAAAGTGACTGCGTATTCTTTCTTTCTTTTTTTTTTTCAGGGACAGAGAGAGAGTCAGAGAGAGGGATAGATAGGGACAGACAGACAGGAACGAAGAGAGATGAGAAGCATTCATTAGTAGTTTTTCATCGCCATTGCGACACCTTAGTTGTTCATTGATTGCTTTCTCACATGTGCCTTGACCGCGGGCCTTCAGCAGACCGAGCAACCCCTTGCTGGAGCCAGAGACCTTGGGTCCAAGCTGACGAGCTTTTGCTCAAGCCAGATGCGCCCGCGCTCAAGCTGGCGACCTCGGGGTCTTGAACCTGGGTCTTCCACATCCCAGTCCGACGCTCTATCCACTGCGCCATCACCTGGTCAGGGGTGACTGCGTTTTCTATATTCCCTACCTTCACTCTTCGCTCAGTAAAGCATCTCCTTCCTGGAGGAGCTCCTGAGACAGGCTGTGTTTCCAATGTAGGAGTGAAGATGATTGGATTTTCTTTAGCGTTTGAAAACTTAAAATGGGGTGGCTTCCTCGTCTTTGTCTACGTTACCAATTTGTACCTTGGAAGGATACAAGAAGAGAGAAAGGGGGCAAAGAGAAAGAGGAGACAGTGTGATTATTCTAGACCTTTTAGGCAGGAAGGCAAATTGAAAAGGAATCCTGTATTTACTCTTTTCTCTCTTCTTGCCCTCTGACACCTTAAAACCAGTGGTAGGATTCAGCAAGTTGGCACCTGTTTGGCAGAACCAAAACCTAATTTTTTGCTGAGTCCGGCGAACCGGTTGCTAAAATGGCATTTATAATCAGGGTTCTCTCTAAGGTGGGCACCTGGGCAGCTACCCAGTGTGGAAATCACAAGTTTATATTCCTTACGTTCATTTGCACAACAGCATATTCTAAGCGCCCGAAGTAATGTTCATTCCGTCCATAGGGGAAAATATTTTGCTGGAACTCTGCTTGTAATCTTTATTTACTCATTTCATAAAACTCATTATACTTTTGATGAAATACAACATTTTAATTCCCTCGCGTTTTTTACTTCAGTAAATAAACATACAACACAAAGACAAAAAGTACCAAACAACCAGGGGTGACAAGCTGTCATTGAAAATATCTTAAATAACAGTTTTATTGTTTTTTGTCAGGTATTATTTAATATTTTTATTAATATTTAAAACTTTTTCTTATAACAATCTAGTTTTGTGTACCTCTTTTATTGTTCTTATTTAAGTATTAAATACATGAAATAATAAACTACCTTTCAGTATATCTTTTTTAATTTTTATGTTGCTGAAGTGAGAAGCAAGGAGGCAGAGAGACAGACTCCTGCATGTGCCCAACCAGGATCCACCCAGCAAGCCCACTAGGGGGTGATGCTCTGCCCATCTGGGGCACTGCTCCATTGCAACTGAAACCATTTTAGCACCTGAGGCGGAGGCCACAGAGCCATCCTCAGCGCCCAGGCCAACTTTGCTCCAATGGAGCCTTGGCTGAGGGAGGGGAAGAGTGAGACAGAGAGGAAGGAGAAGGGGAAGGGTGGAGAAGCAGATGGGCGCTTCTCTTGTGTGCCCTGATCGGGAATCAAACCTGGGACTTCCACACGCCAGGCTGACCTCTCGGTATATCTTTTTTTATATTTCAAACAGTTATTAGGACAGAGAACTGGTTGTTAAATTGTTTGGGTCTCCTGGAATCATCAACTTATGTAGCATTCCCTCTATAGCTCCAGGGCCATTCTGAAAACACACAGACTAAAACACAAAGAACCTCTTACAAGAAAATCCTGATTTAGTGGCCTTAAGACCTTAAGGGGAGATGAGAGTTGAGAGCCTGAGTTTCAAGTGAACCAATGAAAGTCTTAATGCATATTGTTTTTATAAACCACCTATTAACCGGATTTCCCTTTGTCCTTGAGAACTGGCCTCCTAACTCTCCTGGGAGAGGTCTATTTCTTTGCCAAAGTTTCTGTGACTTCCCAGAGGCTTGCAGTTTCAGTGCCACTCTGACTCCAAGTCCCCTCCTGGTGGGCTCTCAGTCTCCCTGTGTCACCTCCCAGCCAGCTCAGGCACGGAGAGTTCAGACCTTCTTTGGTTTTCTCCAAATTGATCTCATACAGCCTATATGTGAGTAGCAGGCTTTATTTTTTTAATATGTTTATTTTTTATTATACCACATTTAGTAATCTATGTTCAGGTTCTTTTTTTTCTTTTTTTTAAATTTTATTTATTCATGTTTATTAGAGAGACAGTAGAGGGGAGGGGAAGAGAGAGAGAGAACAGGGGGAGGAGCAGGAAGCATCAACTTCCATATGTGCCTTGACCAGGCAAGCCAGGGGTTTCGAAATAGCAGGCTTTTTGATGGTTCAGAACCATGGAGCAGTTTGTTGCAGAGAAACACAATTTACTTTTTTATTTTATTTTATGAGAGAGACAGAGAAAGGGACGGATAGGGACAGACAGACAGGAAGGAAGAGCATCAATTGTTTGTTGCAACACCTTAGTTGTTCATTGATTGCTTTCTCATATGTGCCTTGACCGGGGGCTACAACAGAGCGAGTGACCCCTTGCTCGAGTCAGCGACTTTGAGCTCAAGCCAGTGACCATGGGGTCTCTCACTGAAGTTGGATGAGTCTGTTGTGCTCAAGCCAGTAGTGGCCTCAGGTTTCAAACCTCGGTCCTCTGCATCCCAGACCAATGCTATATCCACTACGTTACCTCTTGGTCAGGCAAGAGAACACACAATTTTTAAAATGAGATACTAGCTATCCTTGTTCTTAAAATCCTCTGACCACTGGAAATTTCATTCGCAGTTCCAGCCACCTACCATATTTTTGGCAACTCTGACCTAACCCCACTCCCCCTTCTGAGTCCCCTCACATCTCCTTGCTTCTCGATTTTTGATCTCCCACCCCCCAATTCCCCTCACTTTTCTGTCACATGCATTTCCCTCTGCCCCTCACCTTGGCTCATCTTTGCACGGCTAAAGACACATATTGTATTGAACTAAACACAAAGACTACCTCCTCTAAGTCTAGCTCTTCAGCAGCCTAGAAAGCCTAAGAGAGGCTGTGACATTTCCTTTCCCCCTTATTCCTCTCCACCAACCTCTGCAAGAAGGCACAACAGCCTTGGATTCAGTCATGTGAGTCAGGCCCTATGCCCCTCTTAACTTAGACAGGAGAAGCAGCAAGTGCCTGTTTTGATTTCAAATAACAATTTACTCACTCTATGGCATTTATATGCACTAAAACAAAACAATAAGGACCGCATGCTAATTGAATACAATCAGTGACATTTTATGCATCATAAATTAGGAATAATAGATGCAGTACAAACAATTGCCTTTTACTACTTTGGTTCTCCAAGAATGTCACAATCTCCTCCTCTTGGCTCCAGTGAGAAGAATGTCATCGTTGTCTTTTCTCCGTGCTCTGTCTGATGTCACACTGAGGTTGATGCCCTTCCCAGGGAGCTCCCAGGGGTGCAGAGTGGTGAGAAACTCAGCGTAGGGAGGCTAAGTGATCTCTTATTTGAATATATCAACTAACCTTGGTTGAGTCTCCCACTCGCCCAACACACAGACATCTTACAGCCTTGATTCCAAGTCCAAGAGCACTCTTAGGGAGCCCTCAGTGCACTTGCCAGGCTCTGCCACCCCTCTGACAGTGCTCTCTGAGGCCGAGGCCAGGGCCAGGGTTTCATTTCCTTCCTTCCTTCTTTCCTTCCTTCCTTCCTTCCTTCCTTCCTTCCTTCCTTCCTTCCTTCCTTCCTTCCTTCCTTCCGCCTTTCTTTTACTTATTCCCTGTTCTTTTTTATTCTAAGTATTCTTACTACAGTGACTCAACATTCTTTTTAAGTCTTACATGTCCAGTTTTGAAGAGGGTACACAGAAGAAAATCTCCATTCCCTAGAATTCCATGTCAAGGGTACTCATGATTAAGAAGATGATTTTATCACAAGTATCAGAAACCTATTTGAGCTGCTTTGGCAAGAAGGGAGTGTGTGTGTGTGTGTGTGTGTGTGTGTGTGAGAGAGAGAGAGAGAGAGAGAGAGAGAGAGAGAGAGAGAGTTTATATTATAACAACAAAGAAGGTTCCCACAGTTCCAAAGCAGAACCACGAGCCAGACTCAGAGGGTGGTCGCTGCACCCTCTCAGTCACCTCTCTGGGACAGCATGGCCTTTTCCCCATACTTTTTCTGGAGGTCTGTTTCATTTCATCTTCTCTCTGCAGCCTTTTCTGCCTGCCTCTCTGTGCCATCAGTATCCTGTTTACATGCTCTTTCTTCCAGAAACCATCAGGAAAGGCCCAACTACACAGAGACCCAATTCAAAATCTCCAGGCTTGGGTCAGTATACCATTAACTGTTTGTTCCTTGTTCAATTAACTGTGGCATGGGGCATAGGTCATGCATTGCACAAATAAGGCTGCCAGAGGGCCATCCTTTTGCAGAAGGGGAATGGCTGGGCCACGATCCCCACAGCTACTTACAACAGGAGGGGTTCCTGTAAACACTACAAGCGGGAAGACATTCTCCTCTTTTCTTCATGAACATATTTGGAGTTTATGGACAGCTTTCTAGAAAAAGAACTTTACTTTCATGAAACTAGAGCTTGGGTTCCTCAAGCCCTTTCTCAAGACCAACTTCCCCCAATTTTGAGCAAGATTTTGGAAATCTTGGGTTCATCTCCCACTCCCTAATACTCAGTGGCCTGAAGCTAACTTAAATCCCCAGCTCTATTTTCTTGTTTTTATCTCTTTTCTTGCTGAGCTTAATCCCATCTGATATGCTCACACATGTTTATTTTTATTCTAAGTATTCTTACTACAGTGACTCAACATTCTTTTTAAGTCTTACACATCCAGTTTTGACGTATCACAAATGCTCACAAAAATTTATTCACCTGGTTAATATTTATTGCAGGCCCATGCTGTGTGGGCCCTGTGTCAGGGCCAGTAGCATAACATGAACAAGACAGACCCTAACCTCACCAGTCTGGCTGTCTAGCAGCCCATGTGGGGCCTCAGAGAGAGGGAGCCTCTGCAGGAACTGGCCCAGAGGTGGGGACGCCAGGACCAAGTCCTCGTCTTAACTACAGTCCACTAGGTCATTATGTACTTTGCTTAGCCCATGACTGGACAGTTCCTACCCAGTAAAATCTTGATTCTGGTTGCTTCTTTACGTGTGCTTCCTGAAGCATGTTCCCACCAAGGCTGTGTTTCTTCCAGCAACTAACTGCTGGTGGAGTTCATTCCTACAGCTGGGTGTCACTATATGGCTCACTGTGTGCCATGGATAAGAGGAGCTGTTACCTGTAGCTTTTCTCATGATGTGGGTGAACTTCTGACATGCTGCATGCATGTGGGGCCTGTGGTATATTCCAGCCACCTGATCCAGCAGCCCAGCGTGTGGTGTGATAACCTTCTCCTGGGCAGGAGGGAGGAGCAGAGAGAGGAGGGGGCCTCAGAGTGGCAGGGTGGGGAAGCAGCATGGGAGTAATATGGACATTTAGAAACTGAAAAAGGTTGAGCCCTTGGAGCGTTAGAAAGGCTGGGCTAGTGATGGCCATAAGGGAGGAAGGTGTCACTTGTTGGCAACAACAAAGATAGTGATATCACTTATTGGGTGATGGTGTATGCCAAGCACATCACATATATTAGCTCAATGGCCACCACAATCCAGTGAAGCAAATGTGAAAGTTTCCACTTTATAGATGGGGAAACTACGGGTCAGAGAGCTTAATGCCTTGCCAGGAGCCTACTGCCAGTAATTGGCAGTCAGGAGTTGAACCCAGGTCTGGGCTGTGCAAGTACCACATGAATAGTGAGAATCGTCTGGCACCCTTGATGATCTCCCGTCAGTGTGTCTCTGGAGGACAAGGTTACCCCCAGCCCCTGCCTCGGTGTGGAGTGCTCAGGAGGTGCTGGGCCGGCCTCAGCCACAGTGTAGTGTGAGCTGGAGTGCCTGGGACCCTCAGACCCGTGGAGGGACCCATTCCTACACTGTTCTGTCTACAAGGAACCCACCAAGGCAGGAACTCCTTAATGGTGGCATTTGCTTGCATCCTGCACCTAAGTACATGCCCTTGACCCTCTGATGATGTTTTCTCAACTTTAAAGTGACCATATTTGAACCTGGAGCCTCAGGTATGAAGGTGTGGTAGATGGAGCCAGACCCAGACAATGGCAGCAAAGGGTAGAGGCTGTCAGCCGATTTTCTCCCCCAGGCTCCCCTGTGGGACCAGCTGAAGCCTTCTGTAGTACAGACGGGTCTCAGTTTTCTCTTCGCATCTGTGAAATGAAGGGTTTGGACTGGATGATTGCTAAGCTCCCTTCCAGCCCTAAACCTTACTGAATTCAGGGTTCAGATCTCCTTGGAGCAGCAGCTGCTCAGTGACCTCTAATCAACCTTGGCACATTCTAAGTACTCAGTAAGTACTTGTTGAAACAAACCCAAGAGATTAGGAGTTTCTCACAGAGCAAATAATTCCTGGTGGGGTTCACCATACACCCTGAAGTGACCAGTTTCCACTGTCCATGAACTTTCAGAAAACACCCATTGGGTGATGACATTTGGGACTTGGTTTTAGAAGTGGATGAAGAGGGAGAGAATCAGGAGTTTCGGTTTAAAGTCAGAAAGGAGAGAAACCAGCTCCAGGCATAGTAGCTGTAAGGTGGGAGACTCCACAGCACCTCTGTCCGTGGCAATCCGCTTCTCCACCAGAGCTGTGGCCGAGACCTGCTGCCAGGAGGCACCGGGGAGTCTCAAGGCAAATATTACCTCTGCCTTTATAAAGGGACCTGAGGAGAGGCGTCTGGGTGATCCTGGAGTTCCCATGCTTGGGAGGGGGTCGGGAGGGAGAGGAGGGGCAGTTCCACCAGCCCCTCACTGGCTTGTGTCTGTGGACACCCACTGCTAGCTCGAGGTCCTGCTGCAGCTACTGATCCCTTCTCTTCCAGCGTACCTGAGAATCTCTGTCTGCCTGTCTGTCTCTCTCAAACACACACATACAATTCTCTTATACACACTGTATCTTTAATTCCCTTTTCAATATATAGTTTTTCTCTCCTCTGTATACAATCTCTCTCACACTTACTACATCTCTTTTCTCTCTCAGACACAGTTCTCCCCCTCCACCTTCCAAGTCATTTCATACATTTCTTTCTCTCTCTCTCTCCTTCCCTCTCTCTCCCACCACCCCCGCCTGCCTGTCCTTCTCCTCACCACATGCCTTCCCTGGTGCTTATCTGGAAACAAAAGTGAGTTTGTTGTGCCCGGCCAGGAAGCGGACGGACCTGTGGAGGCAGTGGCCAGGGTGGCAACAGCGAGAACAGGCTGGGGCCAGAGGCCGTGTGGACAACCAGAGACCTCCGCACTCAGCTATTCCAGGGAGCAGGTAATGCCACCCCCAGGTTCAGCCAAGGGTCCTGCTCTCTGCCTGGCTCGTCTCTCCATGGCTATTCCATTTATTTGGCTTTTTATCTGGGCTTGAATGGGAAAGGGGACTCCAGACTCAGGAAACGGTAGGCACAAAAACCCAAGGAGTGATGTGTGGACTTTTCAGAGAATTGTGTGTGGTCTGATGTGGTTGGTGCCCAGGGCGTGTGGGGTCAAGGATGGCTGGCGTCTAGAGCATCTGGGTTCAAGTGTGGCTGGGGTATATGGTGGCTGGGGTCTAGGGCATCTGGTTGAGAGACATGACAGAACCTAGAAGGAAAAATTAGGTCCAAATCACAAGAGATGTGATTTGGTCTATAAGCTATGTCATAGACCTTAGGCTTTATTTTTTTAAATTGATTTTACAGGGAGAGAAGGGGGCGGGAGTGAGAAGTATCAACTCATAGTTGCTTCACTTTAGTTGTTTGTTATTTGCTTGTTGCTTGTCATATGTGCCTTGACCAGGAAAGCCCAGGGTTTCAAACTGGCAATTTCAGTGATCCAGGTCGCTACTCTATCTACTGCACCACCACAGGTCAGGGGACCCTAGGCTTTAGGTAAATGAGAGCCATTGAAGGTTTTTCATCCAGAGAGTAACATGATCAAATCTACATTTTAGAAAGTAGTCTTTGAATTCAGAGATTGCAGGTAGGGTTAGTGTGCCCTGTCTGGGAATCAAGCAGTCAGTTTTCTCCCAATTTAAAGAAAAGGTAAGGTTGTTTGTTCAATTGTTAGTTTTTCTCCTATAAAATTTTCTTTAACCTGTGATGTCTGCTAGCAAGTGTCAGCTATTAGAAGCCAATTAATTAATTAATAAGCCAAGATGTAAGTTTAATTTCTTTTCTTTTTTATTTATTCATTTTAGAGAGGAGACACAGAGTGAGAGAGAGAGAGAGAGAGAGAGAGAGAGAGAGAGAGAGAGAGAAAGGGGGGAGGAGCTGGAAGCATCAACTCCCATACGTGCCTTGACCAGATCAGTGCAGGGTTTTGAACTGGCGACCTCAGTGTTCCCAGGTCGACGCTTTTATCCACTGCGCCACCACAGTTCAGGCAAGATGTAAGTTTAAAGTAATAGAAACATTAAGAAATAAAATCTATTTTTTAACTTGTTTTTTCTTTTAATTGAATTTATTGAGGTGACACTGGTTGACAACAAAAGCATACAGGTTTCAGGTACACAATTTTATAGTACATCATCTATGCACTGGTATTGCGTGTTCGCCACCCCAAGTCAAGTTTCCATCCCTCACCATTTATCCTCTCCAATCCTCTACTCCACCTCCCCCAACCATAAATAAAATCTATTTAGATAAGTGAGATCGATTGAGCTATGTACCAATAAGTTAATAGTATTTCCTGCTAGTAAAATTATTTCTAGTTCACATGCTCACATGGTGCTGTCCAAAGAGCACGCGGACCGTGACCATGTTTGAAATGTTATAAAAGCAAACTGCTACTACACAGGGAACAGGAATGGATGGGCAACCAGAAGCTATGGGGCAGGAAGTAGCTACTACAGTGAGAGAAGCAGGAGATAATGGGAACCTGAGCCAAGATGTAGCAGTGGGTGGGGGAAAAGGGAAGAGAGATAAAACATATTTAGGAAGCAAATGAAAGAAGTCAGTGTCTGATTGGACCTGGATAGTGAAAGAGAGGGGGGCTTTTTGGAATGAGTCCAACATTTTTCCACTGGATGGCTGGGTAGCTAGCGGGGCTGTTAATCAGAACAGAGGAGGGCAGGGTTGGGGTGTTGGAGGAAGGGACACAGATCTGTTTTGAACATGCTGAGGTTGACTCAAGGAGGCTGCAGAACTCGCAGATGCCCAGCTGGCAGTTGGGAATGCTCAATGCAGGCAAGGTCTGGAGACATGAGTGACCTGGGGAAAATCAAGATTTAAGTGAGATAGCAAGAGGGATCAGAGATGGAAATTGAGAAGAAGTCCTCAAAGAGACAGGAAAAAATATCAAGAAAGTGTTGTGTTGTGAAGCCACGAATAGCATTTCAGTTCAGAGGGAGCAGTCAGCACCACTGTTGTCCCAGAGAGATAAGTCAGACCATAGCTGTACAGTGCGGTTGGTTTGATTGATTTTCATTAACTTACTGGTTTGAGGATAAGATAACAAGAAAGGTCTGAGCATGAGATTATATACTCTGGTACATAACATAAATGAGATTAGCAGGGTTAGCAGGGAGTAGTGGGGACTGTGGCCAACTAAAATGTATATGCCTAAGTAAAGAAAGCATCCATCATTCTGCTCTAACTGGTTGTTGCCAAGCAGGAATGTCGGCACAGTCATCAGAGTGTCCACATTTTCAAGAAAAGTCAGAAATATGGATTTTTATGTGAGATCTCACAGTTTTATGTGTTAGCAACAATTTCAATAACTGCTATACTCTCTGAGGGCTGAAGTAAACACATTTTCGAGCTGCCGATGTGAAATACACGCCTTAGTCAATGTCCTCGGTGTCATGGGGCTGAACCAGGTGCAGCAGGTTGGGAAGTGATGGGGTGAAGAGGAAGTAGAGACAGCAAGTGTGGACCAACTCCTTCAAGAAGCTGGGGGCGGGGTGGGGAGGCACAGAAAAGCAGATCAGGAGAGTTTGGAAGGCAGGCAGGATTGGGGGATGAGGTGCTAAGGTGGGGAAAGCTGTTTGTGGGCTAGGGAAAGAACGTGGAGAGAGATAAGTTGAAGACTTAGGTGAGGGAAGGCTAGTTGATGAAATTAAGATCTAGCAGAAGGGATGGATGGAGCCAGAGATTAAGTTGGAGGTAGAACTCCTTTGTTCATAGGTGGAGTGCAACAGCAACAAAGAATAGAAGGACTAGAGGCAGGAAGTTGATGGATGTCATGCTGGAGGCCTGTATTTTCTTGGTGAAGTTGGGTAGGAAGTGGTTCAAGAGGCTTGAACTGAGGAGCAAAGTTTAGGTAGGGATGGCACTGAGGCATATTGGAAAGGGTGCTGACAAAGACGAGTGGAAGGTGGATGCACATCTGAAACCTACTAGAGTGGAAACCCTCTGTTTGCATAGTTGGGTGGTTTTTTTCAGCAGGGCTCATAAGCCTGGGTATTGGAGTTGGTGGTGAAGGGGATTAGCACCTGTTACATTCCAGGCCCTGTGTCACATGTTTTCCTCTCCTTATTTGATTTATTCCTCTCAACAACTCTGGTCACTTAGACTTCACTCATGAGTGTGTGGCAACTCTGAGATTCATACCCAGGTCTAGCTGAATTGAAAGCACCTTGCCTCTACTCTGCCACTGTACCCCATCACCTCTCCCTGTACCCGCAGGACACGCTGTAGAGATGAAGACTGGGCCAGTGAATTCTTGTCTGGGAATTGGCTGGCTGGTTTTATTGGGTGATCACGGAGTAAGAAAGTAGAAGGAGTGATGACAGAATAGTTAAAACTATTGACTATTTGGAGTCCATGAAGAAATGAGTGTGGGCCAAAGGCAAGGATACCTTGAGGGGATAGAAGAAGGGAGATAGTGAGACAGACTCCTGAGTGAGCCCCAACCAGGATCCACCCAGCAACCCTTGTCTGGGGCCGATGCTCAGACCAACTGAACTATCTTCAGCACCAGAGGTGATGCTTGAACCAATCAAGCCACTGACTGCAAAAGGGGAAGAGAGAAATAAGGGAGAGAGGGAGGGGAAGAGGGAGAGAAAGGGAAGAGGGAGAGGGAGAGAAGAAGATGATCCTTTCTCCTGTGTGCCGTGACTGGGGATTGAACTCGGGACTTCTGGGCTGACACTCTATCCACTGAGCCTTCCGCCAGGACCATGGAAGAGATTTAAAGGAAGGGAATACTTGCTGAAGCCTAGGAGACAGTCAGTGAGAGACTGAACCAGGGCAGAGACAGTGGGATCAGTGAAGAGGAAATGTATTATTGAAAACTTTCAGTGGAGGGTGGAGGTGAGGATGCTGCCCAGGTATCTGGCCTGTGCAGTTTTACCTTTAAGCAAAGCATTCAGCATCATGTCATACTCTCTCTCTTGCACATTCCCATCTCAGGGTCACTGAAACACTGGAATACTCTTCTTCCAGATCCACAGTGGCTCCTCCCATCTTCTACATCACAATTCAAATATGCCCTCCTCAGAGAGCCTTTTTTAACCATGTTCTCTAATGTAGCTCCACACTCATTTTTATTTTTTTGACAGAGACAGAGAGTCAGAGAGAGGGACAGATAGTAATAGACAGACAAGGAAGGAAGAGAGATAAGAAGCATCAATTCTTTGTTGTGGCATCTTAGTTGTTCACTGATTGCTTTCTCACAGGTGCCTTGCCAGGGCGGTGGGGGGAATACAGCAGAGCAAGTTGATTCTTTGCTCAAGCCAGTGACCTTGGGCTCAAACCAGCGACCTTTGGGCTCAAGCTAGTGACCATAAGGTCATGTCTATGATCCCACACTCAAGCCAGTGACCCCCTTGCTCAAGCAGGTGAGCCCATGCTCAAGCTTGATGAGCCCGTGTTCAAGCCAGTGACCTTGGGGTTTTGAACCTGGTTCCTCTGCATTTCAGTCCAATGCTCTATCCACTGTACCACCACCTGGTCAGGTGCTCCCTGGTCATTTTGTTTTATTTTTTCAGAACTTTCATCATTACCTTAAACAGTCGTTTAAGGATTTTCTTGTTTACTGTATGCCTCTGCCACTAGAACAGACGTTTAAGATAGCAAGGACACATGGGCCTTCTTCACAGCTTTGTTTTCCAACACCTAGAACAATGCACATAGTATACATTTATTAAATATTGAGAGGGAGGGAAAGATGAAGGGAGGGAGGAAGGAAGGAAGGAAGAAAGGAAGGAAGGAGGGAAAGAAGGAAGGAAGAAAAGAAGGAAGGAAGGAAATAAGAAAGGAAGGAAGTAAATAAGGAAGGAAGGAAGGAAGGAAGGAAGGAAGGAAGGAAGGAAGGAAGGAAGGAAGGAAAGAAGGAAGGAAGGAAAGGGAAGGGAAGGGAAGGGAAGGGAAGGGAAGGGAAGGGAAGGGAAGGGAAGGGAAGGGAAGGGAAGGGAAGGGAAGGGAACAGGACAAGCATGTCTGGGGAAGGGTACATGTTCAGTGTCAGAATGTTAACTTCCCAGTGGGCAGCTGGAAAGCAGACGAGGAGCTCAGGAAGGGCTGTCACCTTGCCAATGGAGAAAGCCCATATGGCTCACTCGAACAAGCATGTCCTTTCACGTGGCTGACTGCGCCTTCAGTTGGGAGTTAACTGGTGTGGAGCCCAGGGGGAAAGGAATCCCTCTGGGTTTGTTATGCTGCAGTGGATCAGAGTTCTTCTCACTGCACTTCTCCCTTCTGTTCCTTGTCCTTGCTTCTGCCCCAGCATTGGCCATTTTACATCCTTCTTCACTGTCAGCTACAAGACCCTGGATTTTGAATGCAGACTAAATCCTTTCAGCCTTGTTATCCCAAAGAATATCTCACTTATACCCAACCCACAGAGGTTTGACTTCAGCTTCACCCAGAAGCTGGGCTTAGTCTTAATGAATTAAGAATTATTTTTCCGCCTGACCAGGCAGTGGCACAGTGGATAGCGTGTCGAACTGGGATGCAGAGGACCCAGGTTCGAGACCCCGAGGTCGCCAGCTTGAGCGCGGGCCCATCTGGCTTGAGCAAAAAGCTCACAAGCATAGACCCAAGGTCGCTGGCTCCAGCGAGGGGTTGCTCGGTCTGCTGAAGGCCCACGGTCAAGGCACATGTGAGAAAGCAATCAATGAACAACTAAGGTGTTGCAACAAAAAATTGATTGATGCTTCCCTTCTCTCTCTGTTCCTGTCTGTCTGTCCCTATCTATCCCTCTCTCTGACTCTCTCTCTGTCCCTGTAAAAAAAAAAAAAAAAAAAGAATTACTTTTCTCTTGAGCTTGGCTCCTGCTCCATTTCAATGGGCCCTGCAGCCCTGTCTCCCATAGGGCACTCAGCGGACCTGCTGTCCTCTGTTTGCAGGGTCTCCAGCTGCTGAGCAGCTCCAGGACATCCTGGGGGAGGAAGATGAGGCTCCTAACCCCACCCTCTTCACAGAAATGGACACTCTGCAGCATGATGGAGACCAGATGGAGTGGAAGGAGTCAGCCAGGTGAGGTGGAGCCCCAGGTGGGAGGGACGGGGGCTTCCCGCTGCGGTCTGCCCAGGGCCCAGGCTGGGCTGTCTTTCCCATTGGAAGGACCACTGACCCATGGCACCTTGCAGCTTAAGTTCTGCAAGGCACTTCCTGGCCATTAAAAACCTCTCCATCTGCCTTCCGTGGTATCCAGAACTGGATTGGACACTGGGGAGCAAACAGAAACTTATGACTTTGTCTTTATCCTCAAAGAAATTAAAATCCAAGTGGGGAGATAGACCAGAAACCATTGAGGCCATGAGAGAATAATACAAGGGCATATATACTTTCATGTTCAATGACCCAAACTAAATGCTCTAGGAGAAGGGGGAGCACCGAGCTGGCCAGGATGGACAGGGAGGGGAGAACCTGCGTCAGAAAGAACCAGGATGGAGTGCTCAAGGGGGCTGTGGAGTCTAGGGTGGGACAGCAGAGTGCAGCTGTGGAAGCAGGTGTGAGGAGCAGGGAGCTGTGTCCACGGGGCTGTCGGAAGAAGAGAATAGGCTGGAGGGGGAGCACGTGGTGAAGTCATGAGAGCCAAGGGAGGGTCCGGGTAAGGAGTAGTGCTGGCCGTACTCTGGGACAGAGAGACCTCTGAAGGGGACTGGCCAGCAGTACTGAGTGCTGCCTGGAGCCCAAGGAGAAGGCAAGATGTAGTAGGAGGCAGCAGGAGGGGCTGACGAGGAGGGACCCCAGGAAGGAAGTGGAGGAAATCTGGAAAACAGATCATACCAATGTTTCTCAACCCCCATCCCAAGGCAATTTTAATTTAAGCTAACTTTATTAAAGTAGAATTTAATTTACTTTATTTCTAATGAGAGAAATTAAATACTACTAAGAAATCAGGCTTTGTCAGGAAGGAGCTTGTGGTATTTTGAAGTACCACAAACCACTATAACATCTAAAACGTTTTTGCTCCTCCAAGAACTTGTTTTGCCCCTTTGGGGCTGATACCACCCTGGTTGCAAATGCATGGACCACCTGTGCCCAGGACTGGCTCTGCCTGAGGGCCACCCTGACACCCAGAGCTTGGCAGCTGCCTCCAACCATGGCCTGGGTCCTTCCCTCCCCCACCAACCTCATTCACCTGAGTAGTTGCCCTGCAGAGCTAAAAGAAATGGGTTTTGACGTTCCCCAAGCTCCAATCTCTCCTGGAAGAAAGGCCATCAAGAGGATTAACAAATCCATGAAATCCCGGGGAAGGAGTGAATTCCTAGCCCCATGGCTGGACCCAGTCCCCATTTGGAAGCCACTGAGCCTCTTCTCTTCAACCCGTTCAGTGAGCCCTTACTATGTGCTGAACAATTTACAGGTTCATCTCACTCAAACTGCACAATGACACTGAGAAGGTGGGAAATAGTATTTTCCCCGTTTTACAGATAAAGATACTGAGGTTCAGAGAGGGCAAATAGCTTGCAAGGGTCGGAGTGTGCTGGTAGCTGAGGCTGGATTCTAGCCCAGGCCTGTCTGACTCCCTGACTTGAGGGCTTACCCATGTTGTCATGCTCTCCTCACTTTGTCAGTCACCTGTCTTTCCTTCCTCCAGTGTCCAGGGCTCTGTTTTAATCTACATGGGAGGACATAAACCTGGAAGCAGTTCCACTGGGGTGGAAGATAAGTGGGGGCAGCCACAGAGCCTGGGACATCTATCCAGGACTGATAAGAAAGAGAAAGACATTTAAATGACCAGGGCCCAGTCTGGGTTATTGTGGCTTAATGCCTCTGCGGGGCTAGTGCAGTGGTTCTTAACCTTTTTTGAGGTACTGAACCCACCAGTTTCATATGCGCATTCACCGAACCCTACTTTAGTGATAAATAAAATATGATTTTTCCCCCCAAATTCAAGGCATAGGTATATGTTTTTTTACTGGTGCACAAAATGAGCCGTGCATGAACATCACCTTGCTCAAAGAACAAAACCAACAAAGTGCATGAACTCACAACAAATTACGGTATTACTTTATTCTGGCCTCCGCGGCAGAGGCTTCTTCGAACCCCTGAGACCGACTCATAGAACCTCTAGGGTTCAATAGAACCCAAGTTAAGAACCACTGGGCTAGTGCCTCTCTGAGCATGTGTCTTTCTTGCCCAAGGAGACAGATGAAGAGAAGGAAAGTTGAGAATGGCATTTTCAGAGGTCCAGCAGAGAGAGGGTACCTTCTCCCTGCTGTGGGCAAGGTCTGCTCCCAGGAACCCTGGCAATAACTTTCAGATCCAGACCCTCCGTGAGGGCCTACCACACACACCCATGGAGCCTTTGCTCTGATGGCCTCATGAGCCCAAAGACCTGATTTTCCGCACAGATAAAATACCCACTTTCTGGAATCCAAAGAGCATCTACACTACAAGCCCTACAGTGAAACTGATAGGCTGTAGCTGATGATGTTTCTAGAAAGAGGATCCTCCTGAAATAAGGGTGCCTGACAGGTACCATCTGCAAGCTGGCAGATTTCTCACAAGCCAGGCGGGCTTTCTGGGGACAGCATCTGAGGAGACCTTGCCAGGGCCTCACTGTAACCTCAAACCAGTATAGGGTGGAGCAAAAATAGGTTTACAGTTGTGAGTAAATGGAAGCTTATTCTTGTATTATTATTATTATTATTATTATTTTTGACAGAGACAGAGTCAGAGGGAGGGACAGATAGGGACAGACAGGAAGGAAGAGAGATGAGAAGCATCAATTCTTTGTTGCAGCATCTTAGTTGTTCATTGATTGTGTTCTCATATGTGCCTTGACCGGGGGATTACAGCAGAATGAGTGTGCTTTTGCTCAAGCCAGTGACCTTGGACTCAAACCAGTGACCTTGGGCTTCAAGACAGCGACCTTTGAGCTCAAGCCAGTGACCATGGGGTCATGTCTATAATCCTATACTCAAGCCAGTGACCCCGCACTCAAGCCAGATTAGTCCATGCTCAAGCCAGTGACCTCAGGGTTTTGCACCTGGGTCCTCTGTGTCTCAATCTGATGCTCCATCCACTGCACCACCATCTGGTCAGGCTCTTGTATTATTATTGATTAATTACTGTATTATTTTCCATAAGAACAACTACAAACCTACTTTTGCCCCACTCTGTAGTGAGAGGAAAGTGGTGACTCTATGTTAAAATGATAGACCCCAATTTCAGGCCGGTCTGAGAGAGGAGCAGTCAGAGGGAAAACCTGGGGCAGAGGAGCTCAGGACCACTTTCCCGTGAGTCTTCTTTCTCTACCCAGACTCCTTTAACCTTCTCTCTAACTGACCCCACCCGGTTGCCAGCTAACTCCTGGAGGTATGACCAGTAAGCTTCTAGAGAGGTCAGAGGAAGGTTTGACCACTGGTCACGTCCACGTTGGCCTAGACAGTTGTGCTGGGAACTCCTTCAGGCAGACTGGCACTGCAGCGGTACTCAGGGCCAGGCCTGTTTGAGACCTGTCGCCACCCCATAGAAGAATGAGAAGCATTTTCCTCAGCTGACAGACTGTAGGATCTCCTCAGGGAAGTCAGAGGTCTCAGGAGTTTCCAGAATCCAAAAATTAACAACTTCTAGTGCATTCTGGGCCTCCTTGGAATAACAGGAGGAAACGGTATGGAGGGGACCAACACCTTGCACAAACACTCAGGCTCTGAGAGGGTTGCAGGTCTATATCCACATCAAAGAGCATGAGGGAAGGGACTCTTTAATAAAAGTATTTAATTTGCTACAAGAGTGTTTGCTTTATTGAGTTAGGAGATTAACAGAGTGAAAATCTCAAATCCGCAAGGAATTTTCCCCGGCAGTGCTTTGTCGGGGTTATTAGTTTGGGGGATGTTTCAGGCCCTTGGAGAAGGAGTCACCCGTGGATGGATTTAAATGGCTTTTCGAGCTGCTCTGAGTCTTGCCCTTCTGTGCATAATGGGAACTGTGTGTGTAGGCATCATTTCTAATGTGATCAATGCTGGTAGGTCAGGCTGTCGATGAGATAGATTTTTATTAATTCTGTCTCTTTAGCTTTCCCGGGAGGGACATGTGGCTGGCTGCTAATATTGACCTTGCCTGAAGCGAGGGCTGGGTCAGGTGGGGTGGGGACAAGCGACCTCCTCGCTGTCAACAAACATTTCATCCATAATTCCACCCTCTCTCAAACCCAAGTATGCCTGGGTGCAAGGACAGGAAGGGGGACAGAATGACCTGAGCTGGAACCCACCCAAAAGTGGAGAGCTCTTTGGGATTACTCAAAAATACCCAGAGCTTAGATCCTTCCTTCCAAGAGCCCTCCAAGCAAATTTCAAATCCAACTGCCTCTGATCTCAACTCAGAGAGGACTAAAAGCATGAACTTGCCAGAAAGTTCTTATGAGACAGACAGGCTCTGAGAACATTCCTGCCACGACCAGGAGAGGCCAGAAAGAGGTGCAGGAGAAGTGGGTCAGCTTAGTTGGGTCAAACCAGATCAAGACATTTTCTAAAACCCTAAGTGATTCTTGGCACATGGGTAAAGATGCTTTCTCATTCTGCACACGATGGAGGGGAAAGGCTGAACCCTAAAACTGCTCCTGCTTTAGCTTTTATAGGTTACCCTCTTAGCATCATGTGTGCTCTTCTTCTGGGATAGCATGCACCCCATCCCTGTGCTCTCATCAGTCACTTAGGGTCACTCTTTTGAGACCAGAGGTGACAACTCCATGCATAAAGCAGAGTAAGAAGCTGAGAACTCTTAGCAAAGAAGTCAACAAACCTCATCCATTCATTCAATGAATATTTATTCATGCAGTAAGCCCTGAGCTGTGCACTGGTGATACAAAAATAAACACAACAGTTGACCTCCCTATCCTCAGTCTAGTGAGTAACTGGGCATTTGGTGACAGGGGTGCTCTGAAAGCATAAGGTAGTGGCACCTAACCAGGCAAGAGCAGTCAAGGAAGATGTCCAGGACAAAGAGGTGTTCACACTGAGACCCGAAGAATGGATAAGATTATCCAGAAAAGGGTACAGGAGGGAAGGAGACCCTGGAGCAGGGAACGCAGACACCCAGAGGAGGGGACAGAAGTTCCCTGTGGCTAGACTGAAGAACGAAGGGCTGAGGAGTGGCCGTGGCAGGTCCTATGCAGGCCGTGTTGTGGAGTTTGAACCTGATGCTGAGGCTTCAGAGGACCACTCACTGAGGGGTTGGGGTCAGAAAGGGACCAGATTGTCTATTTGAAAGAGATCACTCAGACAAGACAAGGCCAGTTGGGAGGCTGGTCCAGGTGAGAGATGACAAGACCCTGAACCAAGATATTTGCAGTAAAAATAAAGGGGTGGATTGTAGATATATTGTTTGAGCATATAATGTTTTATACACACACACACACACACACACACTTTATTTTTTAGAGCAGTTTTAGCAGCAAAATTGAGCAGAAGGCACAGGGGTCCCATATGCCTCCTATCTCCACACCTATATAGCATTCCCCATTATCAACATCCTCCATGAGAAGGGTATATTTGTTACTATTGATGAGCCTACATTGACACATTATTATCGCCCAAAGTCCACAGCTTACCTAGGGCTACTCTTGGTGTGATACTTTCTATGGGTTTGGAGATATAATGACGTATATCTACCACTATAATATCTACCACTACTGAAACTACTCTATAATATCATATAGAGTAGTTTCAGTACCCTAAAAATCATCCGTGCTCTGCCTCTTCATTCCTCTCTCCTCCCTAATCCCTGATCTTTTTTTACTGAATCTGAGATGTGTCTTAACAGGTAGAACTGACAGGATTCCATGACACAAGCCATGTGGGGGAGCCGGATAGTCAGGGAGATGCCCAGATTTTCAGTTTGAGCAAGTGAGTAACTTATGGTAGCAATTTAGGAAGCACAAGGCAGTGGTGAGGTTTTGTTGGGTTGGGAATGTTGCTTTCTTTTGTTTTGAGGGAAGTTGATGGTGAGTTTCAGTCTGGACGTGTTGTGTTTAGGGACACTCCATGTGGGAATGTTGAGCAGGTCACCATGTGGATGTAGAGGCCTGGAGTTCAGCATCTAGATGGAAATCTAACCCATAAGAAAGGGTGAGCAAAATGAGGAGAGCGTCCAGGACAGAGCCCCTGAGAACACTAACATTTAGGGCAGTGGTTCTTAACCGTTTTTGAGGTACCGAACCCACCAGTTTCATATGCGCATTCACCGAACTCTTCTTCAGTGATAAATAAAATATGATTTTTTTTTCCAAATTCAAGAGATAGGTATATGATTTTTACTGGTGCACAAAATGAGCTGTGCATGAACATCACCTTGCTCAAAGAACAAAACCAACAAAGTGCATGAACTCACAACAAATTATGGTATTACTTTATTCTGGCCTCCACAGCAGAGGCTTCTCCGAACCCCTGAGACCGACTCATCGAACCCCTAGGGTTCGATAGAACCCAGGTTAAGAACCACTGATTTAGGGGGTGGGCCCAGTGATGAGATTCAAGTAATTTAACAACCAGTTCTCTGCCCTAACGACTATTTTAAGTATATAAAAAAATATACCAGAAAGTAGTTAATTATTTCATGCATTTAATACTTAGATAAAAACAATAAAAGAGGTACACAAAACTAGATTATGTTATAAAAAAGTTTTAAATATTAATAAAAAATTAAGTAATACCTGACAAAAAATAATAAAACTGTTAAGATATTTCCATATCGTTTCTTTTTTAATTTTATTTATTAATTTTAGGGGGATTGGGAGAGGGAGAGAGTGCACGAGAGAGAGTGAGAAGGGGGGTTGGAGCAGGAAGCATCAACTCCCATAGGTGCCTTGACCAGGCAAGCCCAGCGTTTGAATCAGTGACCTCAGCATTCCATGTTGACACTTTATCCACTGCTCCATCACAGGTCAGGCTCCATATTGTTTCTTGATTGGTGTCCTTACTTCCTACTGAAGTAACAAACATGAGTATTTCATCAAAGATATAATGAGTTTTATGAAATGAATAAATAAATATTACAAGCATAGTTCCAGCAAATTTTTTTCACCTATGGATGGAATGAACATTATATTGGAAGCTTAGAATACGCTGTCGCGCAGATGAATGTTAAAAAAGAGTAAGAAATATAAATTTGTGATTTCCACATTGGGCGGTTGCCCAGGCACCCACCTTAGAAAGAACCCTGATTACAAGTGCCATTTTATCAACCGGTTCACCGAACTCAACAAAAAGTTTGGTTTCAGTTCTGCAAAACCGATGTGAACCGGCTGAATCCCACCACTGGATTGGCCGAGGAAGCAGAACCCACAATGGAGGCTGAGCAGAAGCAGCTGGTGAGAGAAGTGAAAAGGCAGGAAACTGGAGCACGGAGACATTAAGATACAGGGAATGTTCACAGGATGGAGAGACCTGAACAGTCTCGAGGGAGAGATGGGAATAGAGGGTGAAGAGACTCAGAAGGATTATGGTGGGTTTAATTGAACAGTTGTTTCAAGATATTTGTCAGTGGAGGGCAGGAGTTTGAGAAGTCTTTCAAGGGGAACATGGATTCAAGGGAGGCTTTATTTTTTTGTTGTTTTTTTGAAAGAGATGTGAGAATGTTGAAGGCTGACAGCAAAGGTCCAGATGAAAGAGCATGGTTTAAAGATGCAAGGAGCAGAGAGGGGCTGCCAGATGGAGGGTACAGGGCCGTGGGTGCAGTTTGTGGGGCTCCCCCAGCCATGAAGGCCCACATCTTTCCCTAGTGACGGGACAGAAGGAGAAGAGGGGGGCACCTGCAGCGAGGTTTGGGAGCTCCTAGCAGAGTCAAGAGAGTTCTGGGATGGTGATTTCCAGACTGGTCTCTTGTTTAAAGAGAGTGGAGAGTAGAGAGCTGACTGGATCGCCAAGTGGTCCTGAGACAGGTGGGCAGCTCCAGACCTGTGGCTGTCTGTTTTATTGCAGCAAAGTCATGCGTGGAGATTTATGGTCAAACGAGTTTGTAAGGTTGTTTGACTTGGTGCTTGTCTATCGTTCTGAATAATCACACCATTTGTAGTTATCAAGCCACTTTCATATCCAGTATCTAACATGGTCCTTCCCTCTCCCTCCACTAGTTGAATACTGATACTGATGCTTACGCTGTGCATGTGGGAAAAGGTCATTTTATATGAGTCAAAACCTGGATTCCCCAGCGTCAGTGGTCCTGCTTCCAGCCAGTGCTCTTATCTTGTGGTTGTGTGAACACAGAATGGGGGCTGTACTCAGGCATTTGCTCCCCCAGAGGCTTAGTGATCACTTACAGAATGGCAATGGGCTTCATGAGGCCTGACATTAGATTGGGGAAAGAACAGTCCATAGCCATGGAAACTGCCACACAGGGAAACAAGGCCATCAGGCGGTGGACCCAGAATGGTAGGGTCGGACTAGCCGGTCAGTGAGTATGATTGGAAGGAGAGTTAAGTGAGAAGAGAGAGGAGAGGATCTCCCATAACTGGGTTGCAGCTCCTCAGAACCCTAGAGGCTGGTCATCAGGAGAGACCTCCTCTCCGCTCTGACAGAGGACATCTTTGAACAGCTCCCAAAGCTGCAGGAGAGGAGAGACCCCATCAGACCATCTCGTGAGCCAAACCCAGTTGATTTATCCACATATATATACAAATATATATAACCATATATAAATATATTAATATATACCCGTATATATAAATAGTATAAATAATATATAATAATTTATATATAAATATATGTTTTCAACTTTTTATTGTGGAAAATTTTAAACACAAAAAGTAGAGAGAATAGTGTAATAAAGCCCCATGCATCCATCACCCACCTCCATCAATGATTAATATTGATCTATCTCCACCACTATTTTTTGTTTGCACTTAAGGATTTTGGTTTTTGTTTATTTGTTTTTTTTGCTTTAAATATTTTAAATAAAATCTCAGCTGTTGTAAACATTTTAGTACACATCTTTATGAAATTAGACTTCTTTTGTAAACACAACCACAATGCCACTATATCTTTTAACATAATTGAGAACAGTTCCTTAACATCATGAGATACCCAGCCCATATTCAGCTTTCCCTTGTTGTCTTAAAAACAGCTTTTTATGGTTGGTATGTACAACTTACAATCAAAACAAGGGCTACACATCAATTTTGGTGGTTATGCCTCCTGTCTTACTAGGGTCAGAACTGTTAGACTCTGGAGATGCCGAAGGAATAGTCCTCCCTAAAACCTTCTGATAGGAGCTCTCCATGCTAAAACAAGAACCCCTGTCTGATCTGTCCAACTTCAACAACCACAGCCTACACACGAGTGAGCTGTCCAGCCCTGTGTATGATATCTGGAAGAGTGAAATGCCACTGTCATTGCCAGGACATTTTAGGCTGTGTGTTACCAAGCCATGCAAATTAACTTATGCAAAAGGAGAAAGCAGAGCACAAAGAGACTTCATGGTACCCAGTCAGATCTCTCAAGGGTTGGACCCAGGAAACCAGGCTGTTCTCTTTCTCTGTTTCTGGTCTCTACCTCTTTCTGGGTACCTTCTTCACTCTGCAACTGGCTTCTTCTGCCTGTCTCTGCCGTTGGCCATTGCTCAGCCTCCATATTTACATCTACTCTACTCAGGGTGTCATCCTGGAGTACCTGGCTGCTAATTCCTAACTCTTCAAAGAGAATCTGACTTGCCCAACTTTGGTTGTCATATCACTGTGACCCAAATCAGAGTTACAGGGAGGTAATATCTATGCTCTATCATAAGTATTTAGAGAACAGTTCATATCTTATTCATTAATTTCTCCCACGAGACCTAAAACACAACCTTTCCTAATTTTTTTTTTTTTTTTGTGACAGAGACACAGAGAGAGGAACAGATAGGGACAGACAGACAGGAAAGGAAAGAGATGAGAAGCATCAGTTCTTTGTTGAGGCACCTTCATTGTTCATTGATTGCTTTCTCATATGTGCCTTGACCAGGGAACTACAGCAGAGCGAGTGACCCCTTGCTCAAGCCAATGACCTTGGGCTCTAGCCAGAGACCTTAGGCTTCAAGCCAGTGAGCTTTGGGATCAAGCCAGCGACCATGGGGTCATGTCTATGATCCCACACTCAAGCCAGTGACCCCACACTCAAGTTGGTGAGTCCGCGCTCGAGCTGGATAAGCCCGCTTTCAAGCTGGCAACCTAGGGTCCTCTGTGTCCCAGTTCGATGCTCTATCCACTGTGCCACTGCCTGGTCAGGCTAAAAAAAAATTTTAAGTGTGGTTAAGACATTTGCAAAGCTCTCCTAGACCCCCGGGGCAGTATGTGTGGAGCGGTGGGAACACAGCTCTAGAGTTAAAAGGCTTGCTGTCAAACCCTGTCTCTCAAAAGCTACATAATCTTGGGTAGGTTCCTTATCCTCTAACAATCGTGGTCCCCTCACCTGTACAATGATTATAGTCAAATCCACATTGTAGGGTTGATTTGAGGATTAAATGAGACAATACAGTACACATAAAGTCTTAGCATAGCGCCTGTCACATAGAAAGTGCTCAGTAAGCTTTAACCACTGTTGGGATTGTGCTATGTGATAAAAGACACAAAGTGCAATGGAGCCAGGGGAAGGAGCTGTCTCTTCAAGCTGGGCCCCTGGGCTGGGGGCAGGGGCTCTGTCATGCAGGAGGTGGCCTTTGAAGTAGGCTCTGAAGAACTGAGGTGAAAGAAAAGGCTTCTCCTGAGGGGCAGTGAGAAAGTGCCAGCGGACTCTGAGAAAGACAACAAGTCTGTAGATGACAGTCCTATGGGGATAATTACAAATACCTCCTGGACACAGACCATGGCCTTCAGAGAAGTTTGGCTCCTCTGAGCAAGCCAGTTCAGAATTTGCCAGGAGGTTTGTCTGATGACATTCACACAGCTGTGGACTCCACCTTCTCTCTGAATGAAGACATGGTGTGTAACAAGACAGACCCCCACCAAATGCATGTGGTTGGAGGATACCCTTCCTCCCATTCCATTCACTGCAGCTTCTGGAATGCCACAGCTAGCCTTCTGCTTGCCAGCTGACTACTACGTGCACCTCTTCAGCAGAAACCAAGATTGCATGACGTAATAGAAGACCCTTAGAGTAGACTCCTAGGCTATAAAAGGAAAGACTTTTCCATGACAAGTTGTCAGTCAGCCATGGAAGCCCATGGGGCTAATAGTCTGAGACAGAGGTCTCCACCTGTCTGGTCCCAGTCTCAGGCAAATATCATTTGTAAAATTGGAGAATTCCAGACATCTGATCCTGAAACTTTTTTTTTTGGACAGAGACAGAGAGAGAATCAGAGAGAGGGACAAATAAGGACAAGTAGATAAGAAGGGAGAGATGCTTCATTATAGCACCTTAGTTCATTAATTGCTTTCTCATATGTGCCCTGACGGGTGGTGGTGGGGCTATAGCAGAGCGAGTGACCCCTTGCTCAAGCCAATGTCCTTAGGCTCAAGCCAGTGACCTCGGACTTCAAACCAGTGACTTTGGGCTTAGTGGCCTTTGGGCTCAAGCCAGCGACAATGGGGTCATGTCCATGATCCCACACTCAAGCCACCAACCCTGCTCTCTAGCCAGAGACCTCAGGGTTTCAAACCTGGGTCCTCCGCGTTCCAGTCGGACACCATATTCACTGCGCTACCACCTGGTCAGGCAAGATCCTGAGACATTTAAACATTTGAATTCCTTAATGTGCCTCATTCTGATTCTATATCTTTCTGATGATAATTTGACTCTCCCTGTAGGTCTGCTTATAAAGAGAGAATACAAAAGCTAGAAGGCAGGAATTGCTAGCTTCTTTAACTGTTGTAAACCTCATTGTAAATTAAAGAAATTGCCTTTGGGGTTTATACATCAACTCTTGTGAATCTAGTATAAATTAGATAATATCCTTGGCCCTAATCTTCTGGACAATAAAGAGACTAATTTCTGAGTCTGGTCTGGGGTGGATACCTATTGGGATACCTCCTGAGTCCTTTTAAACTTTTGTATATGCATATATGACCCTTGACCCATGCTTGTCCACTCAGCCTTGTATACTTTATAATCTTTGAAATTCACTGTCAGGTTTGGTCTGTGAACATACACACCCTATGTGTAGTTTTAACCAATTGTAGAGACAACTTTTTGCATTATTTCACATACAGATTTGAATGCATGTGCTTGCATTATGTAGTGAGAATTTTCCAAAAAAATTACAGAAATGGCCAAGAATTTGCTTAGGAGGTCCCCTTTTGAAAAACTTTCCTCCCATAAATCATCTCTTGGTGCCTCTGGCAAAGACTGAGCCTAGGGAGTATCTGATGTTTCCTCAGACATTTCTAGGAAAATTCTTCATTGACCTTTGATTTCCGCTGAAAAATCAGGTTCCCTGATATGACTCAGTGTGAAGCTAAATACTTGCTAGATAATGGGGAGAAAACTCACATTCCTATTATTTTTTAAAAATGAATCTGTTAGAGTCACAAAATTTATTACCAACAGGTCTTAGGCAGAACGCGAAAACACCATGTCTTGATGCTTTGTAACCAGTACTTAGATGTCAATTCTTAGGTTGATGGGTGATAGAGTGCAGGTCGAAGGGTTTCAGAATAGAGTTAGTGAGGACACACAGACAGAGAATTACTCCAGTGTGTGTGTGCACTTCACAACTTTTAGGTGAGTGAACTTAACTTCATCTAAGAAACAAATTCACACAAATACACGTTTTAAATGTTTAGAGGCAACATAACCCTAATGTTAAAGGTTGTATAGGAGATTATATTTTTTTTAAACCTTTAAAATTAAGATGTTCTAAGGGGAATTTTTGAAAAAAATAATTAACCAGGACATAATTTAATGATAACGATATGCAAAATAAGTACAGAGGAAGGCACTCCACAATATTTTTCTGTATTCTCCGGATTTTACTCTTCTCTAACCTCACATAATGACCCACACTTTGTTTGTCTTCTTAACAACCTGTGTCTTTTTTTTTTTTTTAAACACTGATGTCTGATTTTCAGGCCCCTGAAATTCTGATGTCATTGTTCTGGATGTCAGAATTTGTTAAAAGTTCCCAGATGATTTGAGCACAACTAAGATTGAGAGCTTGCAATATATAGGTCATCCAGGACCAGGTTAATGTGGATTGTAATTGAAGTCTCTGTCTGAAAATGGAACTAAATTTCAGGTCTCTCAGCTCGCAGCTCTTTCCAGATACTCCTTTAAGCAGAACCTCCCTCCTGTTCTCACATCCCAAGGTTGGCGTGTTGGAGGACCTTGGCCATCCCTGGTAGCTTGCCCCTTATGCTTTCTACCACTCTTGGTAGTAACTGAACAGCAATGTGTTCTAATCGTTTCTGTAACTGAGTTACTACTGTAGTTACAGGAAAAACCGCAGACTGGGTCTCCTTTGTGTGATAGAGAATTGTTTTCTGTGACATGTGACTCTTTGATGTTCTGTTTAGCTCTCTCCCAGCTGGGAAGGAGTGCCTGGTGCCCACCCTCGCCCAGACAGAATTCCTGAGAGTCCTTCTTCAGCCCAGAGATTTTCTTTCCACTTGACCTGCTTCTCCGACTCTAATACCCCACTTCTTGAAACCAACAGTGGCATAAAGGTCACTTTGCAATGTGCTGCTTGGGATTACACATTAACCATTTATTCAGGCTTCTCAGAGTTTAAAATTGGCTTTGGCCAGAGGCTTTTTAAATAGCCTGTTCCTTTATTTATTCTGGAAAGGGGTTAAACATTTTATTATGGAAAGTTCAAATTTGTACAAATGTAGTATAAAAAAATGTAATATGTAGCAGAATGAACCCCCATGTACTCATCACCCGGTGTCAATGGTTACAGCCTCACTCATGAGCAATGTGTCTTTGTCCTTGCCGTTTACCCTGGACCCACACACTGGATCATGCTGATGCAAAACCTGGACACCATACCATTCCATCTGTAAATATTTCAGTATTTGTCTCTAAAAGATAAGAGCTCTTTTTTTTCCAATTATATTTTATTGTAGTAAAATGTACTTAACATAAAATTTACCATCATGACTATTTTTAAATGTATATTTTAGTGGCATTAAATACACTCATAATGGTGTGCAACCATCACTCCCACCCATCTCCATAGCTCTCTTCACCGTATAACACTGAGACTCTGTACCTATTAAACACTAGCTCTCCATTCCTCCCTCCCCCAGCTCCTGGTAACCACCATTCTACTTTTGTTTATGATTTTGGCAATTCTGAAGGTCTCATAAAAGTGGAATCATACAGTATTTGTCTTTCATGATTGACTTGTTTCACTTTACATAATGTACCTAAGATTTATCCATGTTATACCATATATCAGAATTCTTTTCTTTTTAAGACTCAACAATGTTCCACTGAACCTGTGTACCACATTTTGCTTATTTAGTCATCCATTGGTGGACACTTGGGTTGCTTCCACATTTTAGCTATTGTGAATAATGCTGCTATGGTACAAATATGTCTTCAAGACTCTTTCTTTCTTTCTTTCTTTCTTTCTTTCTTTCTTTCTTTCTTTCTTTCTTTTCTTTTCTTTTCTTTTTTTTTTTAAATTTATTTTATTTTTATTTTATTCATTTTAGAGAGGAGATACAGAGTGAGAGAGAGAGAGAGAGAGAAAGAGAGAAAGGGGGAAGGAGCTGGAAGCATCAACTACCATATGTGCCTTGACCAGACCAGTGCAGGGTTTTGAACTGGCGACCTCAGTGTTCCCAGGTTGACGCTTTATCCACTGCACCACCACAGGTCAGGCTCTTTCTTTTTTTTTTTTTGACAGAGACAGACAGAGAGTCAGAGAGAGAGACAGACAGGAAGGGAGAGAGATGAGAAGTATTAATTCTTTGTTGCAGTATCTTAGTTGTTCATTGATTACTTGTTCATTGACTGTTTTCTCATATATGCCTTGCCTGGGGGGCTACAGCAGAGCAAGTGACCCCTTGCTCAAGCCAGTGACCTTGGGCTCAATCCAGGGACCTTTGGGCTCAAGCCAGAGGCCATAGGGTCATTCTATGATCCCACGCTCAAGCCAGCAACCCCACAATCAAGCTGGATGAGCCTGCGCTCAAGCCGGCGGCCTCAGGATTTCAAACCTGAGCCCTCTGCATTCCAGTCTGATGCTCTATCCATTGCACCACTGCCGGGTCAGTCTTCAAGATCCTATTTTCAATTCTTTTGGGTAAAGGCCTCTTTTTCTTCATCACAATTACAATAGCATTGTCACTTCTTCTTTCTTTAATAACCATAATTCCTTTTTTTTCCATCAAATTATTCAGGCAGTATCCATATTTCCCAGCTTATTTTATATTTTCCAACAATATGATTGGTCCACATATTGCAGTTGGGCGATATGTCTTTCAAGTTATTTTTAATCTACAGGTTCTTCCTCCTTTATTTTTCCCTTGTCGTGGTTGTTATTGCTAAAGCAATGTCATCATTTGTCCTGTGTGGTTTTCCATATTCTGTATTTTGTTCCTTGTGTCCCTGTGGTGGGCCTAGCAGATTCCTCTGCCCCTGTATTCCCTCTAAAGCGACGGTTGGGTCCAGGCTTATCTGGTGTTTCCACAAGTTGTTTCTCAGGCAGTGGGGTCTGCTTCCACCTCAAGGCAGCTACTGCTCAGCTGATCTTGGTGTGTACATCTTATTAGACTCTGATGATCACCACTTAGATCATTCTGAGGATTTTAAGGCACACTTAAACCCCACAATTGTTGAACTTTCTTTTTCTCAATGATTTCCTCATAGCCAGACTTCACCCAAAGTGATCAGTGAGTCCCTGCTAGCTCAAGCAGGAGGGCACAAGCATATAGTGAGGTCTGCTCTGGGCAGGGACCATATGGGACACCAGAAAAGAAGCAGTCCTTGTCTTTAAGAAGCTTGATGTCTATTTGGGGAGGCAGGTGCAGGTGCTTTTCACTTTACTGTGGGGTTAAGTCCCAATAAACCCACCGTAAGTTGAAAATATTCTAAATCAGAAACACAACAATTTTTTAAAAACTTTTAAAAAATTTATTTAAGAGAGACATCAATTTGTCGTTCCACTTATTTATGTATTTACTGGTTGATTCTTGTATGTGTCCTGACCAGGGATTGAACTCACATTCCTGTTATATTAGGATGATGCTCTAACCAACTGAGCTACCCAGCAAGGGCTCAAAAATGCATTTAATACACCCAACCTACAGAGCATCATGGCTTAGCCTAGCCTACCTTAAACGTGCTCAGAACATGTCCACACCTGCAGCTGGGCAGTTATCTTGAGTGTCATCTCAAGAATAAATGCCTTCCTCTTCTCACCAGAAGCAGGAGACACAGATGGATGTTTTGTGGACATGATGGGAAGTGACAGTACAAAACATAATATAAAAAAAAAAATGCTGGCAACACAGTACACAGTAAACTGGTTATTTACACTGGTGATCACCTGGCTCAGCAGGAGCTGTGGCTTGCTGCTGCGGTCCCTCATAGTAAGTGTGCTACCAGACAGTATCGCTTGGCAGGGAAAAGATTAAAATTAAAAATTTCAAGTAAGGTTTCTAGTGAATGCTTATCACTTTCACATCATCGAAAAATAAAAAAAATCAATAGTTGAGCCATTGTAAGTTGGGATCATCTGTATATACCAAACAACCAGGAGACACAACTGAATGCAACTAATTATTTTAGTCTCTAAACCCCAGAAGTCAGAAATTTTAGCTAGAACAGTCTGTAGAAGAGTTGCTTGTATCCCATCCAGATATTCTGATATAAATTGGGTCTATAATATGACCTAGACTTATAGATTTTTAAAAGCATTTTAGGTGTTTTTATGTGCAACCAAGTTTAAGACTCATTGTCCCAGGGATGCTAGTAGTAGAAATCTAGTTCTGGCATTACCCTGAACCTGGAAATAGGTAACTGCTTTTCTGCAGACTGCTCAGGTGGGTTGTGCCCGCATCTGTTTGTGTATGGAGCTGATGTTTTATAGATGCCAACACAGTATAAATAGTTGAAGTGCTGGGAGGCTGAGAGGACCAACTGCCCTTGCTAACTGGAGTTAAGAGAGGATGTGTCAAAGAGGAGGTGTGTTCTCACTCCCTTCTTGGTGGAGGTGCATTTGTGTGGGCAGAGAGCTGAAGAATGAAATGACATGGAGAGAGTTCCCCAGGAATGTTTCCCAAAATACTTAGGGGGCAGTGTGGATCTCTCCACACTGTCCCAGTGGCCTGTGCACTGGGACACATCATCTTTGGGTGAATGGGGCGGGGGGAGTAAGCTCGTGGAGTAGCAATAGGGTCTTCAGTGACAAAGCAACAGTATAATTTATTTTGTGTATTGTGTGTGTGGGGGGGGGGGGAAGGGAGCAATGTGATTGCTGAGTAGAAGACTCTCAATCCTCTTGACCAAACATTTTGTCTCTTGCAAACCCCTCTGTTAACACAATTTTAGAAAAGCTTTGTATTGATATCACATCTTTCATCTCTTCCTTGCAAACCCCTCTGTTAACACAATTTTAGAAAAGTTTTATATTGATAACACACAGACTTGGATCTACCATAATTTAAATGATGTTCCCCCAAATAGATTCCCCATTGAACAGGTCAGCGACACTTTGGTGAGTCTCTGAGGCAAGTGTCTGTGTGGCCTCTGTGTCAGTCAGGTCTTCACCTCCAGGGCTCCTCTAATCGAACTTCCTCAACCTGTGTGTCCATTCAAGCCCTGGAGGCTGTCCAGGTGCCCGACTCACTGATCTTGAATAAAGGTATTAAATTACAATGCTAAATATTGGTAATGCAAAAGTACTCATACAATTGCATAAAGAAGGAATCTGGCAAAGGAAACAATGTTCAACTCCTCTAGTAACCAAAAGAATGCAAATGTAATATGATTTTTCAATTACCAGCTAAACAAAGGTGATAAAGAATGAGGACACTAAGGTTTGAGAGGCTTCAGAGAACTATGAGGTCAACTAAACATTTGTGGAAATGTAAATTGGCATAATTTCTGCAGAACAGTTTGGCAATGTATGTCATGTACTTAGAAATAATGCAGACATAGCAGTTTCACCTCTGAGAGTTTATGCTGAGGAAATTATTGTGCAGAGGCCAAGGATATTCAAACCAGCCTTTTTAATAATTGTTATTAGGAACAATCAAAATAAATGTTCACTAAGTGAGGATTATTCATATCAATTATGGTCCATTCATACAATAGAATACTCAAGAGCCTTTAAAATAATATGAATTTAATAAACATGAAAGGGTGTCTATTAGATATTATGCCTTTATGGTATCAGTAATGTAAAACTGTGTGCACACATGTGTATGCACAAGTGTGTATATGTGTGTTCATGCACATGGAGATCTACACTGTTTTCTGGCTGGGTGAGCTTTGAATACCTTTACATTCTTGTTTTTTATTGTTTCTAAAATTACAAAAGCAATAGTCTTTATTTCTGCATTCATTGCTGACACTAACAGAACGCACTGTGTATCAGGCACTGCTCTAATTGCTAGCTACTATTATTCCTCCTGAAGAAAACAAAAGTGACTAGAGATTAATTACTGATGGTCCACAGCTAATAAAGAATAGAGCTGGGATTCGAAACCTGGTAGGCTAATTCCACAGGCTGTGCTCTAATTAACCCAAATACAGTGACATTCTCTTGAATCCTTCTCCATCAGCAATCCCAGTCTTATCTTCAGAAGTAACCATTGTTAACTAAGTGACCGGTATCCTCTCAAAATTTCTGATGAGCGTTTTCAGACACACATGCACAAACACACACAGGTATATTTCCTTCTTTATTTTTTATTTTTCATAAAATGGGATGGTATTGTCTACCCTGTTAGTATGCATAGTTCGTCCTCAGCCTTCTTACTTTTGAGGGCTATTTTGCAGCATGGACACAGGCTATGGATGTGACTGACCATGACTCTGTTGAAAACTGGTGGTTTTCAGATCTTCACCCTAACAGGCAAAGCTGTAGTAAACAACCTGGTATACACCTTACTGTGTGCAGTTGTGCCCTGATATTCTTATGACAATCTCCCAGAAATGGCAAAAATACTTGCACACTTAATATTGAAAGAGGCTGCCCAAATCCCCACACCAAGAAGGTTGTGCAGCTAGTATAGTGTAAATATATTGCATATAATATGTACATACATACAGTATGTATATATACACATACATTATATATACACATACTATATATATATACATATAGTGTATACATACAGATACTATATACATACACCCAGTAATTAAGTGCTCACCCTCCCCCATTTTTAGCAACACAGGAAGTTGTTAGTCTTTTTAATTTTTGCCATGATGAGAAATAACGAATGTTATTTCATTTGCAGTCATTTAAATGTCCTTTTGAACATCTTTTTATATGTTTATTGGCCATTTAAAATTATTTTTAGAACTGTTCACTTTTCAGTTGTGTAATTTGAGTTTTTCTTATTAATTTGAAGGAGCTTTGTTATATTATAAATATCAGTCCTTTGATGCCCTGATTCTTGCCGATATTTTTCCAGTATATTGTATTTCTTTGAACTTCGTTTATCCTATTTGGTTATATAGAAGTTTTAGTTTAATTTAGTTTAATGCAACAAAATCTGCTCATTTCTTTTTTTATGGCTTTATATCTTATTTAAGTAGTCTTCTCCACAGCCAAGATTATGAGAATACTTTCCTGCATTCTTTTTCAGTATATTTATATTATTGTTTATAGATTTTCAATTATTTATTTATGTATTTTAATTGTGGTAAAATACACTTAACATAAACTTTCACATTTTCACCATCTGTACGTGGACAGTTCGGTGGCAGTAAGTGCATTCACACTGTGTGTAATCACGACCATCATCTATCTCCACAACCCTTCATCTTACAAAACTGAAAGTCTGCACTCTATTAAACAGTAACTCCCTCCCCCTGGCTTCAGCCCCTGGTACCCACCATTCTACTTCTGTCTTTATGACTGCTAATTCTAGGTCTCTCATATAAGTAGCATCATACATATTTGTCTTTTGTGACTGGCTTATTTCACCTAGCATGATGTCTTCAAGTTTTGTTCATGCGTAGCATGTGTCAAACTTTCTTTTAGTTTTAAAGCTCAGTAATATTCCATTATAGATTTATTTTTTTGTGTAGGTTTCAATCCATATGGAATTTAATATTGTGTTTGGTGAGAAGTAGATGAGAAGTAACTTTTTTATTTTTAGATTGGTCATTTTTTAAACAACTCCACCATCAAAACCCAAATTTGGCCCTGGCTGGCTGGCTGAGTGGATAGATCATTGGCCTGGCGTGTGGATGTCCCAGGTTCTATTCCAGTCAGGGCACACAGGAGAGGTGACCATCTGCTTCTCTTTCCCTCCCTCTCACAGCCAGAAACTCAATTGGTTCCAGCCTCAGCCCAGGCACTGAAAATGGCTCATTGGTCTGGGCATTGACCTCAGGCACTGAGGATAACTGAATTGATTTGAGCATCAGCCCCAGACAGGAGTTGCCTTGTGGATGCCGGCCAGGGTTCATGCGGGAGTTTGTCTCACTGTGTTTCCTCCTCAATTAAAAAAACAACAACAAATTCCATGGGGGTCCAGGTCTATTTCTATCCCATGATCCCTTTGTCTATACCTGGACTGGAACCACACTGTTTTGTTTTTTTTTACAGGGACAGATAGGGACAGACAGACAGGAACGGAAAGAGATGAGAAGCATCAATCATTAGTTTTCATTGTGACACCATAGTTGTTCGTTGATTGCTTTCTCACATGTGCATTGACCACAGGTCTTCAGCACACCTAGCCACCCTTGCTGGAGCCAGCAACCTTGGGTCCAAGCTGGCGAGCTTTTGCTCAAGCCAGATGGGCCCGCACTCAAGCTGGCGAGCTCGGGGTCTCAAACCTGGGTCTTCCGCATCCCAGTCCGACGCTCTATCCACTGTGACACCGCCTGGTCAGGAGGAACCACACTGTTTTGATGACTGAAGCTTTTCAGCAAGTTTTCTTATCTCCTAGCATGTCCCACCCCCATTCTTCTCCTTTTTCCCCAACCATTCCCAGACATTCCCTTCTTCAGAGGAACTTTAGAATTAGATAGTCATGGTCTAAAAATATTCCTTTGGGATTTTGATTGGAATAGCTTGAAGCTCCCCACTGATTTGGGGCTGACATTTTACAAAGCTGAGCTAGGCCACCTCGCTCCCCAGCAGCTCAGTCCAGTGCTGCCCTCTGCAGGGGAGGTGCCCCTCCGCAGGTGTTACCTCTCCGTAGGCCTTCCCACTTGGCTCCCTCCACCCAGCTTGTGATTCCAAGGCTTCTAGAAGGACAAATTCCTACACATCCTTGGTTTAATTTCGTTCCTTCTCCATATGACATTTGGATTTTAACCTGAACTTTCAGAACCAAAATCCAGAGTGGAAGCTTGGAATCCTGAGGCCCTACAGTAGAACCCATGGGGAAATACTTTTTGTCAGGAAAGCTTTCCCTGCCCCCAGCAACCACACCCTACAGCCAGACACGGACACACATATGAGCAACCCGGGGTCACCAGGTTCCAGCTGAACCTTTTTTAAATAGCTTTGTTGTTATAGGATACCATCAAGTTCCCTTATTGTAAGTGTATTGTTAAATCATTTTTAGTAAATGTGTAAAGTTGTGCAACCATCACCAAATCAAACTTTAGAACATTCCCACCATCACCCAAAAGATCCTGTGTGCCCATTTATGGTCATCCTCTGGATGCACACTACAGCATCAGGAAGAGTAGGGGTCTAGGAGAGGGGGAACCTGAGAGATCCTCCACCTGTGAGTCTAGGACAGGGGTCCCCAAACTATAGCCTGGGGGGGAATGCGCCCCCCCCAGGCCATTTATCCGCCACGCTGCACTTCCGGAAGGGGCACCTCTTTCATTGGTGGTCAGTGAGAGGAGCACAGGATGCATCCGTACCCATAGTTCCCATTGAAATACTGGTCAGTTTGATTTAGATTTACTTGTTCTTTATTTTAAATATTGTATTTGTTCCCATTTTGTTTTTTTACTTTAAAATAAGATATGTGCAGTGTGCATAGGGACTTGTTCATAGTTTTTTTTATAGTCCGGCCCTCCCACGGTCTAAGGGACAGTAAAGTGGCCCCCTGTGTAAAAAGTTTGGGGACCCCTGGTCTAGGACCCAGTGCCACAAAACTGTGCATAGAATAACTTGCAAGCCAACAGCCCTATCCCAGCTAGAGGCTCCTCCTAAGGACAGTGGCCATGCTGAGCCTCATCCTTACCCCTTCCAGGTGGATAAAGTTTGAGGAAAAGGTGGAGGAAGGAGGAGAACGCTGGAGCAAGCCCCACGTGGCCACACTGTCCCTGCACAGCCTCTTCGAGCTCCGGACCTGCCTGCAGACGGGAACGGTGCTGCTCGATTTGGACAGCGGCTCCTTACCACATATTATAGGTGAGGCAGTGATCACTGAGGTCCCCAAACCAGGGCGCTCTTTTCCCTCCCGCTTCCTGTCCACCCTCAGTCTGCAACATTCTCACATCTGACATCTGCCTGATTCTGCAGAGACCAGGCTTTGGGTCTGATGCTTCCAAGGCAGCATCACAGTCGCTCCAAGTGTCAGTCCCACCTGGAGTTACAAAGGAGCAAAAGGCCCCCAGCAGTAACAGTAGCAAAAGGGAGAGGGGCTTCTTATTGTGGGCGGAGTTATCTGCTGCCATGGCAACCTGTTTCTTGTTCGGGTGAACAGAGCATCATTCATCTTTAGGAAATTAGTTCTCATTTAGTAGCATGGCAAAGGGAGCGGGTGGCTTACCTTATCATCCTTAAACTTTTTGTGAATTTTGTTCTAGCACATTCAATTTTGCCTGAAGTATTTTGCCCAAAATACTTTCCAAAAGAGAACTCATGTTCAGACTAAAACCGTTTAACACAATATTTTGTGCTTCTTAGGGTACTTTCATGTGTATGACTTCGTTTACTTTTGACAAGAGAATTGACAGAGCAGAGAATTCTACACACACACGCACCACCCACGGACACGCACATCCATTTACATATGAGAAAGCTGAGGGTCCGTGATTTGCCCCAGTTTCAATAGTTTGTGGCAAAGCCGGAACTATTTCCACATTCCCTGCCTCCTTTAGCTCACTTTCAGTCCCACAAATAGCAGATGAAATTGAAGACCTTCACACTCCTGGTTCTTCTGTCTCACCGGATGAGTGGGACCAACGAGGCGCGTTTGTTTCCCACATAGATAACGTCATTGAGAAACAGATTGAGGATGGCCTCCTGCGGCCGGAGCTTCGGGAGAGGGTCAGCTACGTCCTCTTGAGGAAACACCGGCACCAAACCAAGAAACCCATCCACCGCTCCTTGGCCGACATCGGGAAGTCGGTCTCCTCCACCACCAGTGAGTCGGCCATATGCGTGCGCCCTAGGCACGCGGGAGTTGGTGTGAGGCTCTGGTGCCCGGATGATCCCAGTCAGTGACCGAAGAGTCTTGGCAACTTGGAAGCTTCTCGGACTTCACAATCCTGGGGAAATTCTGAGGTTCTGGGGATTCTTTAGCCTCCTTCTCTAGCAGGCCTGCAAAGACTTCAGCCACATCCAATGTTGTCCCCACCACCAGAGCAGAGAGAGAGTTGGTTCTCAGCCTGGGCTGTAGCTTGCAATCACCTGGGGGTATGAAATGTGTCCTACTAGGCGGGCACCAGGCTGGAGAGTTGTATTCCGTTGGACAGGGTTATGGCCTAGGGACAGGGAGTTTAGAAACCCCCTCAGGAGATTCTCAGGTGCAGTAGGGGTTGCAAATGCTATAGAGATGGTATGTCTATGGTAAGGACTTGAAGTGTTTCCACTGAAGCCCCTTCCACCCCCATCAAGAAAAGCCAAGAGCCTCCACAGAAAGTGAAGCACATCAAGGTGGTAGAAGAGGCTGGGTCATCTTCCAGGTTCCAGGGCTGGTAAACCTGGCAGCTGGTGTCATTTGTTTGTTTGTTTGTTTTTTCTTAAGTGAGAAGCAGGGAAGCAGAGACAGACTCCCACATGTGACTGACCAGGATCTACTCAGCAAACCCCCTATGGGGTGATGCTCTGCCTATCTGAGGCTGTTGCCCATTGCTCAGTAACCAAACTATTTTAGTGCCTGTGGCGAGGCCATGGAGCCATCCTCTGCTCTTGGGGCCAACTTACTTCAACCAAGCCATGGCTGTGGGAGAAGAGAGAGAAAGAGACAGAGAGAGAAGGGAGAGGGGGAGGGATAAAGAAGCAGATGGTTGCTTCTCCTGTATGTCCTGACTGGGAATTAAACCCGTGACATCCACATGCTGGGCCAATGCTCTACCACTGAGCCAACCAGCCAGGGCCCGTGTCATTCTGATTAGCAGGGGAGAGTGGCTTGTTCCATCCATGCATCTCAAACCTGCAGCCCTCCATTTTTGATTTCTCAAAGTTAAGATACCCAGACGTTAACCTTGCTGAACCCCTCAGTAAATGCAGTCATTATTAGAACAAAGTTGCTAAAGTTGCTTAAAAAAACAAAAAGAGCCTTGAGGAATCTCTTTATATGAACTGTTTGAAAGAGGGGAGTGTTCAGCACATCACAATGATGAGATACACCCTCGGCACTTAGCATGTTCCAGCACTAAAACATATTAATTCACTTCATCCTCACAATAGCCCTGTGACTGGGTACTGATCTCATCATCTCCACTTTATAAATGTGAAGTCTGGGACACAGAGAGGTAAAGTTACTTGCCTATGGTCACACAGCCACTAAGTGGTGCAATCAGGCATAAAGCCAGGCCTTCTATAACACCTTTACCTATTGAATCATTTGGTTGTCTGTCTCACTTTCAACAGTATAAATATTTTCTCCAATCTTGTTCAAACTATTAACTTGCTTTAAAAAAAAACCCAAAACAAGAACAAAAGACAAAACAATAAAAAACACCCTTTTTTCCTGGAAGGGGAGGAGACAGGTCTTGTAGCCCAGCTTTATTTAGGTGAATGACAATAAGTTGTGCAGTACATTAAAGGGAGAGGTTGTGCTGGTTCAGCCAGGCTCCACAGCAAACGCCCTTTGTTCCTCCTCCCAGATCGGAGCCCATCCCGGAGCCCTGCAGCCGGCCCCAGCCTGCACCACTCCACCGAGGACCTGAGGATGCAGCACAGCGCCAACTACGGCCGCCTGCGTTAGTGTGCCCTCTGCCCCGGGCTACAGCTTCTCCAGACAGCTGTAGAATGTCACCTTTCGTATACTTTTGGAAGCTGAGGAGATAAAGCTCAGGATCTGTCTAGAATTCTCAGGATAGGCGTTAGGAAAACACTAACTTTCACCCAAAACCTGGCCTGCTCTCAGAGCCTAATTTACTACCACAATTTTCTATATAATTATTCTGAAAAATGCAGCTCTAAGTCAAGTCCTGACATAATCAATATCTTAGTCTATATCTATTTTTAATTGGGAGAGAGAGAGAGAGACAGAAACAGGAAGGGAGAGAGTTAAGAAGCATCAACTCATAGTTGCATCACTTTTAGTTGTTCATTGATTGTTTTCTCATATGTGCCTTGACCAGAGGGCTCAAGCCGAGCCAGTGACCTTGGGGTTCAATCCAGTATCCTTGGGCTTTAGGCCAGTAACCTTTAGGCTCAAGCCAGCAACCATGTGATCATGTCTATGATCCCATGCTGAAGCCATAACCTCAGGGTTTCCAACCTGGGTCCTCACTGTCCCAGGTCGACACTCTATTCACTGTGCCACCACCAGTCAGGCAATCCTTAACCATCTCAAAAGACACACTTGAGTCATAGAGGACAGAAATGAAACTCGTCTTCTCTCTCCCCACCTCCAGGACCTTGCACAGAAAAGACATCTTTGTTTCTGCCCAGGAAGGTGGTCTCTACCAGAAAGGGGGATGGGGTTGAAGGGCAGAGACAAGAATGAATGCAACAGATTGAGAAGGGAGGAAGAAGTAGAACCTGGGGTCTGGCAACTCGTTTCAGAAAGCTGCCCTTGAAGGAAGGAAAGGGGAGTGGGGGCTGCAGGATTAGGGGAGAAGGGCTCTTCCTTTGGTTATGAAGACGGGAGAAGCATGTGTCGGGACAAAGGGAAAGGACCTGTGAGAGCCTGACATCCTCTGATGGACCTTTTCTTCCGTCTCTCCTAGGTCATGCCCAGAGCAGAAGCATGAATGATATTTCTCGCACCCTGAAGACTGACCAGGTAGTAAAGCCCCTGCACTGTGCTGAGGGGCCAGGGGAGGAAGCAGCCTTTGGTTTTGAGGGCAGGGAGCCACTATGGGCAGGCCTCCACTGTCATGAAGGAGTGGAAGTCTCCAGGAAGGACCTGGGTAGGGATGGGAGGGGCTCTGAGCTGCCTTGGTGACTGCCCACTCCATTGCTTGGGTATTGACTGAACCCCAAGTACTGGCTTACGCCAAGTTCTGGGAGGAGGATGGGCAGAGAAGCACGATCAGGTAAAGAGCTAGCTGTCTCTGAGCTTGGGATTCTTTGGAAAGAGAAGACCAGCACGGAAAAATTTCACCTTCTGTATGACACATGAGTACCTTGAAAGGTGGAGTGAGAGTTTGGGCCAGTAGAGACTGGCAATGGGGCCTCCCTGTGGGGACAGCAATGATAGCAAATCAATTGAACTGCCCAGTGGTGTGTCTTCTCCTTGGCTGGGCCAGGATGAAGTCATTTCTTGTTTCCCACCAGCCTGGCTGAAATCTCTGGATGAGATCAGAATCCTACAAACTGGTTGAGTCCCTGTGCCCATGTCCACAGCTCAGGAACCTGGGGACTGTTCCCATTGGGGAAGCCCAGTGGAGCCTCCTCAGTTCTGACCCCTGCACTCCTCAAGAGCAGAAGCTTTCACGGTCCCCTCCCCTTGCGTGTGCCCCAAGGAGCAGGAAGAAATGTGGTGAAAGAAATCTGAAATCTGAGAAGGACTTCTCAGGAGCTTGGGCGAAGACCTGGCGCTCAAGACATCCCAAGTTTGGAGGCAGACAAAACAAAAGCACTCCCTCATGTCACTGTCCTAAGGGCCTCTTTGGTGGCCAAAATAATAAAATAACAACAAAAACAGCATCAGCTGACATTTAAAACCCACACGCTGCTTGCTCCACACTCTGCCAAGTGTGTTCTGTGCACCGTGAAGGTACTATTCTCATCTCCAGTCTACTAAAGAGAACACTGAGGCTTAAAGCAGTTAGATAACGTACCCAAGTTCATGAGGTTGAAAGGTGATAGAACCATAATTTGACCCAGGCAATTTGCCTCTAGAGCCCTTAATTTGGAAGTGACTGAGGAACAGATATTCTGGGATATTTCCTAGAAACGATCTCCACTTTAGTGCAGTCAGGCATAGAGACAGTGGAACCATGATAAGGAAGCATTGCCTAGCCAAAGTGATTCACAGACTATTTGAATAACTAAGAGGTAATAAGAATGCTAGCTATATCACCTTCCCCAGGCAGCGGTGCCTTGATTTGGGGATTGGAGCCCGGCATCCAATGTCCAGCTCTCCTAACCCATCAGATGAGGCTGCTTCTCAGCAGCAACGGCTTCTTGAGGGAACAGCAGTTTGTCCACCAGTGGGCGCTCTTTAGGTTCAAGCCCAAAGCTTTTGCTACGCAGGTTTTCTTCAAGGGTATATGCCTGCCCTGGGCAGTCCAGCAGGTTTCCAGGGAGCAGAGCGTGGGTTCAGATAGCATAGTTGTATGCGGACATTCGTCAGAGCTGGACCCAACTCCCCATCGGTTCAGGAAGTGGGATCAGCGAGGGCCTGATCCAGACCATGGCCAAGGGAGGTTAGCCAGAACAGCAGCATGGCCCATGTCATCACCCTGGCTGGCCTTCTTACCAATCGTGTCACCACCTGCTGGGGGGGGGAGGGGGCACACCATGTTTCAGCTCCTCTCCTAGATCACAACTGTGTTTGCTGGGTTGCCCCGAAGCCCTGCTGTTTTCAAAGCTTCGTTCTCCAGGGCACTCCTCCCCTCCTCTACTCTTGTCCCCTAGACCTGCTTCCTGCCTGATGCTTGTGGGCACAGAGCGGGCGGGGGGCCTGGCACACCAAGCTCTCCACCCTGAAAAATGCTGCTTATGAGTCAGCTGACTGCAGCTAGAACAAAGCGACTTTTTGAGTTTTAGGGACTCTGGCCTTCCTGGTAACTGCTCTTTTTGCTTGTTCCCACTGCGTTAGGGTCCTGAGAGCTGTTGCCTGGGTGGTTCTAGAAAGTTTTATTTTTTTTTATTGGATTTAAAAGATTACAAGGGTACAGCTCTTGCTCACGTGCCTTTCTCATGCTGCTACCCAGTGCAGTGTGCATCATGACCACCACGAGTGAACCAGGAATGGCTGTGGGCCCACTGGCCATGCCCATGCCCACAATTGACCCCTCCTAGGTAAAGAAAGAGACACAAAGAACTTTATTGAGCTTATGAGAAACAGACATTTCTGTGCCTACAGGAGACACCAAGGAGAATGAGTGGCGAACTTGTGGCATCCATAGGATCTCTCTGAAGCACTCGCCTCCACCTCTGGGCCCTTTCTTTCTTTGTTGGTCTCTGTGGACTTCCACCAGCCCTGTCCTCCCAAATGTCCCCTCCCCACCATCTCTACAAAGTTATCTCTGTCCCTTGCCCACCCTCTTGCTGCCCAAAGGGAAAGTGATCTGGAAAATGAGTGCATCTTAAGATGTGAGATTGTATGTGACCATCCCTGGAGTATTTTCACCATGAAAGAGGACACAGAACAAGTCAGTCTCTTACCTTAGGAAAGACGGCATGAACTCTGACACTGGGAATCCGTTTGGGAAGAGGATTTGTGTTCAGCACCTCTCCGATCAGACCCCACTTGCTTTGTTAATTTGACCTTTTTGCCCTGAGCAGACACTATCCAGAGGGACTGGCAATAGGGCCTCAAAAGCTATGAATTTTCTGGGAGGTCCCCTGGGGGTGACTTGGGGGCCTTGAAGTCTCCTTCAGACTTTAAGGTGTGGTCGAGGGATTCCTGACAACCATGAAACAGGTGGCAAAAGAAAAACAAAGTGCATCTGCCCTGGCCATCAGAAGGGGACCCATCCCTCCCACAGCCACTCAAAGTGAAGACAGAGAGGGAGGGTGGGAAGCTGGATGTAAGAGCCAAGACACCCTGTGTTTGAGGTGCAGTGGCTAAGCGAGGAAACACATCCAGCAAGCCCATGACTCTCTATTCTGAGCCTCAGCTCACACTTAATTGAGCAAAGTTTGTACCCATCAAGGAACATCTTAAAGATCAAATCATTACCTGTTCCTTCCCATCTACAAAGGGGATTCTGTAAGGGTTAACAAACCTGGAGTCTCTTCATCTGTAAAATGGAGGAGAGTGGTTATTTCTTTCAGTCTCTCCTGAAAGACTGGGAGAACTTTTTGTTATTTTTTAAAATTAATTTATTTTTCATTCAATGAGAGGAGGGGAGGCAGAGAAATAGACTCTTGCATGTGTCCCAACCAGGATCCACCCAGAAAGCCCACTGGGGGGCATTGCTCTGCCCATCTGGGGTCATTGCTCCATTGCTCAGAAACTGGGCCCTTCTCAGAGCCGGAGGCAGAGGCCATGGAGCCATCCTCAGTGCCTGTGGCCAACCTGCTCCAATTGAGCCATGGCTGCAGGAAGTGAAGAGGGAGAGAGAGAGAGAAGCGAGAAGGGGAGGAGTGGAGAAGCAGATGGGCACTTCTCCCGTGTGCCCTGACCAGGAATTGAACCCAGGACATTCACACACTGGGCTGACACTCTACCACTGAGCCAACCAGCCAGGGCCCTGGGAGAACTTTTTAAACTTAAGCTTCCATGCCAGTTCAAAGCGGTGAGGCAGTGAGAGCTAAAACCCCTGTGTGTGAGTAACCATGAGAGTCCCATTTCCCTCCTTGACCAGCGGAAAAACAAATTCATGAAGAAGATCCCCAAGGACTCAGAAGCCTCCAACGTGCTCGTGGGGGAGGTGGACTTCCTGGACCAACCCTTCATTGCCTTTGTGCGGCTCACCCAGTCGGCCATGCTGGGAGGAGTGACTGAGGTGCCGGTCCCCACCAGGTGAGGATCATTGAAATCTTCCCACCATTCCTGTGCACACAGTCACATACGGCGCTGGTGGAGATATCCCTAAAACATAGAAGGACAATTAGGGAACTGGCTAAGGAGGGAAATCTGATTAGGAAAGAGTTTTAGAGAATTTATTTAAAATAATCATCCTAAAGTAGGAGCCAATCTCTGGGAGAGATGCTGTTGGGCGGGCTCTGGGACACCAGAGCACGGTGAGGGGGCTCAAGGGGGAGCCTGTGGGAGTGACGAGGAAATGTCTTCAAAGCAAACATGGGAGTCAAAAGAGGGAAGGGACAAGCAAGTTAAAAAATTAAGAATAAACACTGTTTGGAGCCAAAGAATCCTCCTCTTCACCTGCTCTATTCTTCCTTCTCACTTCTCTCTTCCTTTATCTTCTTTGCAGATTTCTGTTCATACTGCTGGGACCTTCTGGGAGAGCGAAGTCCTACAATGAAATTGGCCGCGCCATTGCAACCCTCATGGTAGACGATGTAAGTGGTAACGAGAAGCATGTACTCCTGGATGTCATGGCTCCTGAAGCAAGCACTGTACCTTCCTTCATTCATTTATCCAACAGGATCATTTGTGTACCTACTGTGTGCCAGGCTCTGTGTGGGGTGCTGAGGATTACGAGAATGAGGAAGTAGGCACTGTCCTTGAGGAGCATCGCCTGAGTGGGGTAGACAGATCTATAATCTAGGAAGTCAAAGGAAACTTCACACGAAGGGCTTTAAAGCTACCGATGAGCCAGGGGTGGGTAGACCCAGCATGAGCCTAGGAGGCTGGCATTCCAGACAAAGGGAACAGGGGCCAAGGTTCGGAGACAGAGAAGCTGGGTGGAGGTGGTTCAGCGCAGGCTCAGTGTCAGAGCTTTGAGAGCAGGAGGTGCCACAGAGAGGCAAGTCAGAGACCGTACAGAGCCTGTGGGCACAGCGGAGAGTTCATATTCTGTTCTCAGAGTGATGGAGAGCCTAGAGGACTTTAAATATGGGCATGATGCAATCAGATCTGTAAGAAAAAACACTTTGCAGTGTGGCATGAGGCAACCTGACCCTTCAAGGATGAAGGACTAAGAAGTTATAATCAGATTTGAAACAGCAAGCTTCTCAGACTGGGCCCTGCACTGGTTTCCTAATGTGCTTACTATGTGCAGAGGGAAGTCACTCAACCAAAGTCCTTCAAGCTGCCATCCCACATTGGCCGTATTTTTCTGCTGGGCTATTCTCATTTCAAATAGGCGGCAGGAGCGGTGGTTAAAAGTGATTCTCTTTGACACTGTGTGTGGTGTGCTCCCAGGAGCTGGACAGCAAGGGGACATGGTCCAGGGAGCTGACCTCTCTCTCCCTCTTCACCGCCAGCTGTTCAGCGACGTGGCCTATAAGGCCCGCAACCGGGAGGATCTGATTGCCGGCATCGACGAGTTTCTGGATGAGGTCATCGTCCTGCCCCCTGGAGAATGGGACCCAAATATCCGGATCGAACCCCCCAAGAAGGTGCCCTCCGCGGACAAGAGGTAAGTTTGTGAATGGAGGGGTGGCAGTGGGGGAATATGCAAAGGAGACTTCAAGTTTGGCTGTCACTTTTTTTTTTTATTAAAAGGAAGATGTTAACATACATACTATTTTTCCGATTCCATTTTATTTCTCTTTTAAAAAATCAGAAGCAAATATACTGAATTTAAACATCTCTAAAATCTGGATGACCTGTGTATGGGGACTGTTCCATCATTTTCTGCATTTTTTTCCTCTGTATTTTAAGATATTTTATTATTTTTGTTGGAGAAGTAAGAGGTGTTCTGGGGATAGTCCCAAAGGGGCTGAGCCCTTCCCAGGGTTGAGCCACTCTGTCCCATGTCCCTCTTCTTCTTCCAGGAAGTCTGTGTTCTCCTTGACCGAGCTAGGTCAGATGAATGGCTCTGTGGCCAGAGGCAGTGCGGCTTCAGGAGGTGGCCCTGGAGGTGGCAGTGGCGGTGCTGGGGTCGGTGGAGGGAGCAGCGGGGATGACAGAGAGATGCCGGCCATGCACGAAATCGGGGAAGAGCTTACCTGGACAGGAAGGTGCCCACCACAGGCCTATTAGGGGTGCCAGTGTCCTTTAGACGTGTCTCCTTCCCACCCACCCTGTAGGCCCCTTCCCCACCTCTCCGTGCAGTGCCCACTCCCCACCATGGGGTCTGGCCACAGGGTCTGGTCATTGCACTCGTTCCCTCCCCGTACCCTAAAGCCCTTCCTGCATCCAGCAAAAGGGTCCCCGTCAGAGAGGGGAAGAGGGACTCAGCACAGAAGTGGAGGAACCACACTTTTCTCTAGACACTCTGTTACTTCTAATAGTTTCCCAGGACTGCCATAACCAAGCGTCACATACTAGGTGGCTTAAACAACATAAGTTTATTCTCTCACAGTTCTAGAGGCCAAAAGTTCTAAATCAAAATGTCAGCAAGGCTGTGCTCCCCCTGAGACTCGAGGTAGAATTTTTCCTTGCATCTTCCTAGCTCCTGGTGGTGCCGTCAATCCACGACGCTTCCTGGCTTGTAGCCTCATCACTCCGGTCCCTGTCTCTGTCATCACATGTTTCTGTCTTCAGAGGGCATTTTTCTCTTCTAATGAGGACACAAGTCGTATTGAATTCAGGCCCACCTTAATGATCTCACTACATCTACCAAAACCCTATTTCCAAATAAGGTCATATTCGCAGGCAGCAGAGGTTAAGATTTCAAGATCACTTTTAGGAGGATGCAATGAATCTGTGTTGTAATCTGGGATGTCTCTGCCTCCTAAATTTGGACACAGCTGTTTTTACCAAAGCCCAGGGGCTCTGAGGATGACCAGGGACGTGAGGAGGATGGTCATCTGTGGACCCCAGGATTTCCATTCCCCATGGAATGTCAGGTCTAGCCCAGGACATATTCCCATCAGCCCCCCCCCCCCCATCCAGGCTGTCTGTGACTACCCTTTCCTGTGCAGGTGGCACCAACCACAAACTTTTAGTCCTGAGAGAATTCTTCCCTGGTCTTAAATGTCCTGGTAGAAAGACCCTTGTCCCCATCCACTCCTAGTCAACTCCTTCGCCCCAGACCCTGCAGACTCCTATAAACAGCCCTGCCCCTGCATTGGTGTTTGTGGGGAGAAAGCAGCACTTGGGCCTATCTTAAGCAGGTTCTTCGGTGGCCTGTGTCTGGATGTCAAGCGGAAGCTGCCCTGGTTCCTAAGTGACTTCTACGATGGCTTCCACATTCAGTCCATCTCTGCAATCCTATTCATCTACCTCGGCTGCATCACCAACGCGATCACCTTTGGCGGGCTTCTGGGGGATGCCACTGACAATTATCAGGTGTGTGTGTGCTGGGGACATGAGCCCAAACCTCGGTAAAATCTGCTGCCACCGGGTGGCAGTAATTTGTCCTGTAATTTCCAAAGCAAGTCTTGGGTTTCATCTACCATCATCACTTTTGGTAATCCTTTGCCCTTCACAAAGTTAGTCACAAGTCAAAATTACTTAAAAACTTAAGGTTAAATCATGTTACTAAAAACCAAATTTAAGAACGATGTAAATAGGTCAAACTCTTTTCTAAATATTTTATTTATTCATTTTAGAGAAGAAAGAGAAAGAGAAAGGTGGGGGAGGGGGAGAAGCAGGAAGCACCAACCCCATATGTGCCTTGACCAGACAAGCCCACGGTTTTGAACCTGCAACCTCAGCATTCCAGGTCAATGCTTTATCCACTGCACCACCACAGGCCAGGCTAGATCAAACTTTTAAGGGGACTCATCAGCCTCCCTGGGGAAAACATCAGCTCAGCAGAGGCTAGTTTGAGCTCCAAGCAAGAGTCTTCTCTGAAAGGGGCCCTTGAAAGAGAACCATTCCAGAGTTTAGAAGGTTAAGGTGAAGACCCATTTTCTCAGAGAAACTGAGACAAATGCCTGTCTCCAGCCCATACCACTCTCCTGAGCTGCAGGTCCAAAATCCAGCTGCCTCTGGGCATGTCTATATAGCTGCCCCTGGGACCCCCCTACTCACAAGGCCTACACTGCACCCATTATCTTCCCTCCAGACCTGCTGTTCCACCAGCACAGCGAGTGACACCACGGTTCACCCAACTGTCCACATATCAACTGATAAACCCAGCTTCCCCAAGGGGCACTCTTAGCGTGGTCCTGCCTGCCTCTCACACCTCACCTGCCAGTTCTCCCTTTCTCAGATTCCTGTCCTCCTCACTCATTCTGCATTGTTTTCCATCAATCCTGATCATCTTCCAGTTCTTCAAGGTATTCTCCCTTCACGTCCAGCCTTCGTAAACACTGTTCCCTCCTCAGAGAACATTTTTTCTCATCATTCCATTTACAGCTATTGCTCGACTTATGATCACAATCGGTTCTGACAGACCGGTCGTAACACGATTTGGTCATAAGTTTAGCAGGCTATATGTACAGTACTGTGAAATGATGTTATAAAAATCTTTAAGTCATATTTTTATCGTAATTTTCTTTCATTATTGTTATATATGTCATAATTTTCTTTGTTCATTTTATGCCATTTGTATCATCTCTACACCATTTTGTTTCTTATTTTTACATTTGTCAGGTTTAAGTAAAACACTGCATTACCAGTTCAACTGGTTTAATATTTGCAAAATATACAAAATTACAAAATACAGATGTAAAAAATACCATAGGAAACATTTTCCCAATTGCAAAGCGCTGCCAGAAGCTGGTCAGCACTCTCGTAAGCCCAGCTGGGCAACATTTGCACTGCCAGACGCGGAGCAGTCGTGGCTAGCGATTGTGGTCGTAAAGTTGAATGGTCATAAGTTGCACAGGTCGTAAGTCGATCAATACCTGTACCCTCTTCTCATGGTCAATTCCCTGCTCAATTTTTGGGTATTAGCTTAGCTTCCACATATCTACCCTTGAGAGGCCTTCTGACCACCTCTTTACTCTGACTGGGTACCCAGTGGCACCCTGGCCTTATCCCAGCTTATCATACTCCTTAGAGCTGTGGTTCTCAACACAGGATAATCTTGAGGCCCCAGGAGTCACTGGGCACTATCTAGAAATAGTTTGGGTTGCCATAACTGGGAGGAGGTGCTCCTGGTCGCTCATAGGTAGAGTCCAGGGATGCTGCTAAACATCTTGCAATGCCCAGCACAGCCCCCCACAACAAAGAATTATCTAATTTGAAATGTCAGTAGTGCTGAGGTTGACAAACTTTGCTGGATGGAACTTGCCTGGTTACTTGTATGTGTCTCCCACAGACTGAAAATACATTATCTTGTTTACTAATGGGTCCCCAATATCTAGTACAATGCCTGATACATAGTAGGCACTTAATGAATTTTGAATGAATGGTCTAACCTCCAAAAGCATTTAATATGTGTTTGAGTGACTAAATTATTGGATAAATAAATGGATGTCCTCTGGGCATAGAATGGGCACAGGGACGAGTAGAAAGAATCATTGGCAGCCACGTTTTTTTGGTCCTAGGGTGCCAAAAGGAAGTCACACAGCTTTACCCAAGTGGAATTAGAGAGTGTGATGCTGGTGGTGTGGGGGCTTGTGGAGTGGGAGACAGGGAGCAGAATGTGAGAAGTGGAGGGCCTGAAATAAAGGATGAGCACTGTGCCTGGGCCCCTGGTGACATAGCTGCCTTCTATTTTGTGCCAAGAGACTCCTTCTCCTGCTTCTACGGATCCTCACATTGCTTGTGCCCCCAGGGAGTGATGGAGAGCTTCCTGGGCACTGCCATGGCTGGCTCCTTGTTCTGCCTCTTCTCGGGACAGCCTCTCATCATCTTGAGCAGCACAGGGCCCATCCTCATCTTCGAGAAGCTCCTCTTCGACTTTAGCAAGTAGGTGTTCCTCAGTGGGTCTCAGTCCTGCTCTCACACTTGGGGCAGTATGCTGAGGCCAGGGCAGGGGAATAAGGAATAACCCCAAAGGGGAGGCTGGAGTGAGGAGGTACCAACGCTGTCTTTACATATGTGGAGGCCTCCCAGGTGATCTCCCTGACTCCCTCTGGCTACTTGCTTTTAAGTCGTCTTAGTGCATTAGCATAGATGATAGGGAAACATTTGGGCGAGAGCAGAGGAGAGGATTCACACCACTCTGCTTGGGAGCAGTTATGACTTAAGAGTCAGTGCCTGTCTGAAGAGTTGAGCTGGAGGTCAGAAGGCTACAAGCTGACCGGGGCTGCTTCTGTCACCACTCCACACTCAGCTGCCTCATCTACAACATGAGGCCGTTTCCACGGCCTGCACCAGCTCTGTCAGTCTGAAATTCCTTGGGTTTTTTTTTTTTCATTTACTCTGAGTATTTGTTACCAAATTGTGAGAGCTGTGATATCTTAGCACCTTCCTGCCACGCCCATGAGCCTCCTTTTTCATAATTTTCAAAGACCAGACAACCCCAGCTGGGAATTGTCCCTGTCTCCAGTCTTCTTGCAGTCCTTCTTCCTAGGAGGACATCTGTGGCACAGGAGGGACAGATGAGCCATTCAGGGTGTATCTGGGGAGCCAAGCACAGCCCAGAGCTGGAGCCACCCCCCCTTTCTCTGCCTTCCAGAGGCAATGGCCTGGACTACATGGAGTTCCGCCTCTGGATTGGCTTACACTCAGCCGTCCAGTGCCTTATCTTGGTAGCTACAGATGCCAGCTTCATTATCAAGTACATCACCCGCTTCACTGAGGAGGGCTTCTCCACCCTCATCAGCTTCATCTTCATCTACGATGCCATCAAGAAAATGATTGGTGCCTTCAAGTACTACCCCATCAACATGGACTTTAAGCCTGACTCCATCACTACCTACAAATGCGAGTGCGTCGCTCCAGACACAGGTGACCAGTAACCCCAGTAATGCCTCAGCCCCCACCTGCCCTCTTCCCTCATCAAATGTCTCTACTCAGGAGGGTGAGCTTGCTTTGAAGGGCACCTCCTGTCCCAAGGGAGCAAACACAGAGAGTATTAAACCTGGTGTTTGGAAGAAAACCAAGGGGACAGTAGCTTTACTGAGCGTCCTGACACCAGAGCCCAGGGTTGTGATCAGGGTGCTCTGCCTTAGTGTGGGGCTGATGGGGCAGCCGCGCCTATCTGGAATGCTTCTTAGCTTCATGAGAGTAGGAAACCATGAGCTCTCCCTAGTGTGTAAGGTGAGATCACACCAGAGGGATGAACATCCCTACAGTATCCCTGGAAGTTAGGGATACTTACAGGGTGGAGGGGCACTCAGCATGGAAGAGGGTCTGGCAACCATGTCATCTAAAAAACGGTTGCAGAACCTGGGATTATTCAGCATGTTGGAGAGGTGTGAGGGCAGGACTGTCATGTCGCAGTGGGGCCAGATTCACCCCTATAACTACAGGATGCAGGACGAGGACCAGGGAACCAGATGCTAGCCGATTCAGGGAAGAACTGCAATGGTGGGGACCTCCACCCTGAGAGGTGTTTGGCCCCCTTGGGTTGCTTCAAGCTACTCAGATACTACCCAGATGTCCATCTGCCAAAGGTATTATGAAAAGGATCCCTGCACTGAACAGGAAGCTGAATCAATCGTCTGGTTGACCTGATAATACTCAGTGCCACTCCTGTGGTTTCTTTCTGACCAAAAAATTGTCATCTGTAAAGTTAGGGCTCCCCATAGTCTGAACCCCTGGCTTCCTTCAGTCATACTTATGTCCCAAAGAGCCTTCAGTAGGTTGTGCCTAGAGTGCCCAGAATGCTACAGAGCAGGGGGCAGAGATCCATCCATGTATCTCTGAGCACCTCCCGGCTGTAACCACAGAGAGCAAAGTGAGGTCTAGAGACCACCCACGCTCACACCGAACCTCAGTCTCTCTGGCTGTGAAAGAGCAACATCAGTGCTGGCCCTGCCAGTCTCATGGAACCCTTGTGCAGTTTTCAAATTGGGTTGGAAGAAATAAGTAGCTATTGTGTTGCTCAGCCCTTAATAATACTAGCAATAAAATTCAACGCAAGTCAATCAGAAATACTTACTACACAATTACTATGCTCCCTACTTTAGTCTTTGTGGAGATAAAGATGTCCTGACCTCAGGAAGTGTAGTTCTGGTTGTATCCTCTCTCCCTACATCACCACACTGATTTTATAACAAAGTCTAGACTTAATTTTTTCTTTTATATTTTTTCTATAATTAATGTTAAGTTATTCCATTAAAATCTAATGCCAGGCAAAGCAGTCCTTAGTCCTGAGCTGGGACATGTTGCTTGTTCAGGAAATGGAGGAGGGGCTACCTGCAGCCCCTTTTGTCCTGCTCCACAAAGAACCCCATCTCTCTGCCTGGGCCCCATCAGGGCACTGCCACTTGCTGCTTGCACCGTCTGGATTGTGGATTCACTGCACTGAACATAAATATTCCCATAAACAAAGCTTTTGGAAGTACATATCCTTGCTCTCTTTGAGAAACAGTCCAAATTTTGGGGTCATATGTGAAGCTTTGGCCATTCTGAGCATCATGTGTCCACAGGAAAAAAGTCTAAGGGTGCCCTAGAAACAAGGTATGTAGGATTGTTTAAGATAAGATTTGAGATAATGATTTCACCTGCCTTCAAATAGCAGCCCCTGTGGCCTTGTCCAGGTGCCTGATATCTGTGAACTCATCCTTTGGGGTCACGCTATGGTCTTGGTTCTCAAAGTGTGGCCCTCTAACCAGCAGCATCAGCACCATCTAGGAACTCGTTAGAAATGCAAATTCTCGGACCTACCCTAGACCTGCTGAATCAGAAAGCCCGGGGTAGGACCAGTTGCATATTAGCTAGCCTTTTGGGTGATTCTGATGCACGCTTCAGTTTGAGAACCAATGCTCTATTGAGTTATTAATTAGTAAGACTGAGCTGTTACTACTATTTATTAGTAATACTGAGTCACTAATCCTAGTAAGATTGGATTTTCAATTTCTTTACAAAAGAATAGAGAAACTGAAACCAAGACAAGTTGGTTTTGATTAGGAGAATATGAAAAGTTCTAGACATTTAGGAGACTGGGAAGTGGGGAGCTAACTGAGGAGTGGTTCTTTCCCAGTCCATAAGCCACTTGCTTGTTAATTGTTCAGTATTCCTAGTTTTACTGCAAAACCCAGTTGGACTGTGGCACATTATCACTCACTGTCACGCTTCATCATTAGAGCTTGTTTGGGGGCACTCTCTTTTTACATTTAATTTTGTTTCCATTGTAACTGATTTGTATTCTGTTTATGGATGCTGCACACACTGACTTGGCTGCTTTCAATCCCAAGTGAGTACCATTTATAAACACGAGAATTTTAAAATACTTGATACTTGGAAGCTCTCTGGATTTTCCATGTTCTAGTTCTTCCTTCTTCATCTCAAAGTGGCTTTCAGATAAATTCTACACTGTTCTTGATATAAAGGAGTGGCTCAGCCTAAGTAGAAGACATCAGAGGAATGTATGGTGTGGCAGCTGTGGCAGCAGGAAGGACCCTGAGCTGCCAGGTGCAGGCACTGGCTGGGAGTCCCCCAGCACTCATGTGGGCAGCCCCACACCAGCCTTCTCGCCCACCTTCTACTCTGTTGTTAATTGAGCATCACATGCTCTTGGTCAGTAATGTGAGGAATGGTAGCAAAATGTCCCTGATTTCTATGAAATGAAGCTTTCTTTGGAATAATTGTAACAAACCTCTGGGTTGCAGAGCTCTGAGGTGTGTTGTGACCTAGGTCAAAGGTGAATTCCTTAGCCACTGCCTGCCGCCCCCATTTCCCTAGAATTGGGCAACTTAGAGGGGACCCATGCAGAGGCGGATTTATTGCGGACCCACCAGCCCGTGCCCTGGACCCCGACTTCTGAAGCTCCCAAGAAACCCCAACTTTTACACTTTTTTCTAATGACACCAAGTTTGGTTTCATATGTGCAATTTTAACATTAATAGTACATACTATTTTTTATTTATTTAAAAATATGGTTAACATGTATTTTTATTTTCCCTGTCTCTCTCTTTTTTTTAAGGAGCCCAATATTTTTTTTCTGCACCTGGTGCTTCAACCGACCTTAATCCGCCTCTGGCCCCACAGTCATACCCACCCCATGATAGTTTGTTGGAGGCTGAAGGAAGCTTCAAGAATAGCCTCTTCTTCCCTCTAGGTTTCTGACCACAGCCAGCAGGACCCCGATAGGGCTTGCAGTGCATTTCAGATTAGTCACTAGCATGCTGGCTGGCAGGCCTCCCTCTCTGCAGAGGTGCTGCTGGGTCAGCCTTCACTGCAGGAGGAGGGTGGGAAGACTTGGCCCCCTCCTCCATTCATACAGTGCTGGGACAAGAGAGAGGGCAGACAGTGGCCCTCCAAGGCCTGCCTTTGTAATGAATGGCCACATCCCCCATAGAGGGGGTCACAGTTTCTCTCAACTCTTCTCATGGCCCCTGATGGGAACTCTAATATGCTCCCCTTAGAGTTAGGGGTGCAGAGGCTGGTCCTGGGTTTAATTTTCCTCAGCTTGCACTCAAGGGGAAGATTAAAGGAGATAATATTAAAACCAGTGAGTTCTCAGAGGTCCAGTTGACCTAAAACAAACAAACAAATAGCATATAAGGACAGGCAGGAGAGGAGGGAAGCGTGTGTGGAGAAGAGAGGGCAAGAAGGACACTCACGGTGCGGTGCGGTGCTGATGGAGTTGAGGAGAGGAGCATGAGTTCTGGGCCAGCCTGCTGGTGATGGGTCATGGCTCCTGGCTCCGCCTCATACGAGCTGTGTAACCTTGAGTGATGGGCAGGTTACTTAACTTCTCTGGGCCTCCGTTGCATCATCTTCAAAACGGGGAGACTCCTTTCAGATTTAGGAATTTAGCCAGATGTTGTGTGTAAGGATTTGGCTTGGTGCATTGCCTAGAATAAGTTCTTTGAAAATGTTTAAGTCTAAGAGCACAGACATGGGTCCAGTGGCTGATAGGGGCTCACTGATTGTGCCAGCACCTTGTCTTGCCAGCAGATGCCTTACTGCAGGTTTCAAAGCCTGCCCTTCGGCATCAGACAGGAGTTCTCTTAGCTGGTCTGTCGGAGCTGTGGCCGGGCTCCCCCTACCCCCTCTCCTTCCCTGGACAAAGTGAGGAGAGTAAAGAGGGGTGGGGGCTGGAATGAGCTGCCCTCACAATGGAGCCAGTCCTTGGCCCTAACGGTCTGCAGGAAGATGAAGAAGGGTGGGGCCCGGAGGGGGGGCATGCAGGCTCCCTGCTCAGCAGCTGCTGACCCTCCATATGTCCTGTGCTCACCTACAGCGAATACAACCGGGTTCAATGCTTCAGCCTCGCTGCCTCCAAACACCAACACTTCTCTGGTAAGTCCTTTCCCCTTATGCCAGATACTCAAGAGCTTTGTTTGTGGGGAGAGTGAAGAAATTTGGAAAACTGAGGTCATTCATGGCAACACAGGCTTGCAGAGGTCACTCCCAGCTGCCCACCAGGGTCACCTGTGGAGCCTTGTCACCGTGCATTTTTATTTTACATATATGCTGTCAAAACTTCATTTTATAACATGCCTCATTCCGTTAGATCCATGTACATCAATATCTCACACATACATGCACACACACACACACACACTAAGGGGCGGGGGGTGGACATGAGGGATGATAAATAGGGCTGCACAAACGGTGCTGTGAACAGTTCCACGTCCATCCACCCTCTACCTTCTTCCTTGCTTTTCTACCTAGGATGCCCAGTTCCCACCCAGCAGAGCCACTTCCCGGCCCCAGAAAATTCTCTCATGCTCCCCTCTCACTGACACTGATCTGTTCCTTGTGCTTCAGAGTTCACAGGCCCTCAGGTCTGGCCTGCTTTTTCCAATAATAATGAGCAGTGACCCTCATTATTAGGAGGAATGAAAGGAGAGTAATTTATAATAAAATTCAATAGATATTTTAAAAATTTAATATGTAAAAGTTCAGGCTCTAATGGTGGGAATTCCAAAACCAGATGAAGGGTAGCAGCTGGTTGGCCCTGGGGCGGTTCTTGAACTTCTCATGAAGAAGTTTGCTTCTTCAGTTGACAATTTAACCTAAGATTTTTCAAACATCTGATTTTGAGAGAGAAAGAATGGCCTCAGTCAGCGCCCATGTCTGAATACTTATGTGCAGCGGCTGTGAGGGCTAAAAAGATGTGTAAGAAACAGGCATGGCTCTGCCCTCACACTTGCTCGCAACAAGCCTGTGGAGATGCGCCTGGGAGGGAACGGACAGCACAGGCAGGGTATTCTTGTCAGACAGGTGAAACGTGGGCTGCCAGCCTGAGAGGGAGCCCCTCGGAGAAACTGGAATACCATCTGGTCTTAAGTTTGGGAAAGTTGGTCCCATAGAGAGAAATACATTGCAGGTCGAGGGACCAGCATACAAGACAGAAGAGCCCAGGAGGAAAAGCACAAACATGTTCCAGGACAGTGAACAGACCATCAGGCTGAGAGAGCGTGAGGGTGGACGTCGCACAGGGGACAGAGAGAGGAGCTGAGACATTGGGTCTGACCAGTGGGGTGGTAGAGTCATGCCACCCTGCAGGGGGCATTTTTCATCACTGCACTGATTGAGGGACACTCTGACAGTTCGTAGATCGCTGGGCCTCTCTCTTCCTGTGGTTTTCTCACAGCATGGTGGTCTCAGAGTCCCAAGAGGGTGAGGGCAGATGCTGCAAGGCCCCTCAAGGCCTTGTCTCAGACCTACTCAAAGCTATATCCTCCCCATCCTATCAGTCTGAGTCCACCCAGGGGATCCCAGGTTTAAGGGGTGGAGAAATAGACTCCATCCTTTGATGGGAGAACTGAAGGTGTCACGTTGCAAAGGAGTGTGGATGCAGGGAGGCGTCATCTTTGAGGACTGTCATTGTATCAAACTACCACACTTCTCTTAATTCAAACATCCATTACATTTGCAAGCATCTGTTTACTTTATTATGTAGGCTCCTGAACATTTACACATTAAATGTTTAAAATATACATTAAATTTTATTATAAATTACTATCCTTTTATTCCTCCATTTTTTATACTTAGAAGCATACATATGAAGATAGATATAAGTGTGTATATACATATATGTATATACACACTTAGGAACATATGTATGTCTGTATATATACGAATATGTATAGAAACACACATAAGAATATATAAAATATATGTCCCTATATATTTAGACATATAAAATTGTGTGTGCCCTGCATTTTAGGCATCTGGGACATCAAAAGTAGAAGTGATTGAAGCAACTTGAGGGTCTGACAAGGGTGGGATGTGAGCCCAATGTGTGAAAGTGCACAGTTATAGGAAAGGGGAGAATAGTGTAAGACATCCAGGAAGGAAGGAGGTACAGACAGAACCCATGGGTTGTACCTGAATTGGAAGCAAGCCAGCTGAGGGAGAGGGCATCTACCCTCTGAGTTTTTTCTCCCTGCTGATTCAGCAGTGCATCCCAGAACACAGTGAAGAAACACACCTCAGCTTCTAATCTGCCAGGGAGCCTCCTGCTGGTCATTCCTTAAAGCAACCTGTCTCCAGAAGCATCACTCTGTTGCTGGGACCGATGGGCTGGAGGGCTAGAGCCCCTCAGAGAGTAGAAGGGGCATGTGAGCTGCCTGGGGACTTCAGGGGAGGCCACAGTTGATCCACCAGGACATCCCTGACCATTTCTCTCCTGTTGTTGGTTTTCCAGTACAACCCCCTTAACCTCACAGCGCTGGACTGGTCCCTGCTGAGCAAGAAGGAGTGTCTGAACTATGGTGGGCACCTGCTCGGGAATTCCTGCAAGTTCATCCCAGACCTGGCACTCATGTCCTTCATCCTTTTCTTTGGGACATACTCCATGACCCTGACCCTGAAAAAGTTCAAATTCAGCTGCTATTTCCCTACCAAGGTAAGCTCACCTTGCAGTTAGGAAGTCACCTATACTCAAACCATTTGCAAGATCTCCCTGAGATAATTTTGACCCACTCATAGGATGGATACATCAGCACTAGCTCACTGAGGATTTTCCAATTAAGAGCACAAACTTGGAATCAGAGATAACTGGGTCCCCTTGTAGTAAAATACCCTTCACAACACTTGGAACTGTCTTTTTGTGTAATTATGTTTTTTAAATTTTCATTTCCCAGATGTATTGCAAATATCTTCTCTCACTCTGTGATTGGTGTTTTTAACTTTCTTAATGGTATCTTTTTATTAATAGAAATTCTTAGTTTTTCTGTAATCAAATATATTAACATTTTCCTCAAGGTAAATACTGGACAGAAGCTATTCTCTTATGTTATCTTCTGAAAGTTTCATTGTTTTCCTTTCATGTTATATCTCCCATCTATCAGAATTGCTTTTGACATATAGTAGAAGATAGTATTTCTTTGTTTTTGTATAGATAACCAGTTGTCCCAGAACTTTTTAAAAAAGACCATTCTTTCCCCCATAGTTCTACAGTGCTTCCTTTGCCATATATCATGCTGGGTGAATGCTCTACCACTGAGCCAACCGGCCAGGGCCTACCTCACCATTTATTAAAGTCTTCTTTCTTTCCATAATGTTTTATAGGTTTTGGTCTTGAGATTTTGCTCATTTTTTATTAGGTTTATTCCTAGATACTTGATTTTTTATGCTTTGGTAAATGCTAACTGCTAGTTTTAACTCTATTTTCTATTCTGTGACCAGAACAGAATAAAATATTAATTAATCAAAACAGCACTTGCATATGCGAGTGATAGCTATGTCGTGGGGAGGGGCACTCAGAAGAATTATAGCAACTCTATTCCACCATAAACCTCATAATCCCTCTCCTAAAGCTGTCTTAAATAAATATTACTGCCCTGCTACTACTACCACTACTACTCCTAGTAATAATTTAAATATTTGCCTCACCAGGCACTGGTGCGGTGGATAGAGTGTCGGACTGGGATGCAGAGGACCCAGGTTCAAAACCCCAAGATCACTGGCTTGAGTGCAGGCTCATAGACATGACCCCATGGTTGCTGGCTTGAAGCTCAAGGTCTCTGGCTTGAGTCCAAGGTTGCTAACTTGAGCAAGGGGTCACTCACTTTGCTGTAGCCCCCTGGTCAAGCCATGTATGAGAAAGCAATCAATGAACAACTGAGGTGCCGCGATGAAGAATTGATGCTTCTCATTTCTCTCTCTTCCTGTCTGTCTGTTCCTCTCTCTGTCTCTCTCACAAAAAAATAAGAGAAAAATAAAAGAAAGAGGCCCTGGCCAGTTGGCTCAGTGGTAGAGCTTCAGCATGGTGTGTGAAAATCCCAGGTTTGATTCCCAGCCAGGGCACACAAGAAAAGCATCCATCTGCTTCTCCACCCTTTCCCCTCTCCTTTCTCTCTGTCTCTCTTCCCCTCCTGCAGCCAAGGATCCATTGTAGCAAAAAGTTGGTTCGGGTGCTGAGGGTGGCTCCATGGCCTCCGCCTCAGGAGCTAGAATGGCTTCATTTGCAACAGAGTAATGCCCCAGATGGGCAGAGCATTGCCCCCTGGTGGGCTTGCCAGGTGGATCCCGGTTGGGCACATACAGGAGTCTGTCTCTCTTCCTCCCCAGTTTTCACTCCAGAAAACTATAAATAAATAATTTAAAAATAGAAATAATTAAAATATTTGAATGAATAATTGCACTTTTACCAATATTTTTTAAAGTTTAAATAAAAGTCTCTATAGGAAGGTTTGCAATATATAAACTGAATAAAAAATAGTGTGCTTATAACACAAATGCATCTTTTTTTCTTTTCTTTCTTTTTTTTTTTTTTGAGAGGAGGGAGATAGATAGACTCCTGCATGTGCACTGACCAGGATTAACCTGGCAACCCCTGTCTGGGGCCTATGCTCAAATCATTCCAGCTATCCTTAGCACCTGAGGCTGACACTTGAACCAATCGAGCCACTGGCTACAAGAGAGGAAGAGAGAGATAAAAGGAAGAGAGAGACAAGGGACAGAGGGAGGGGAAGTGAAGCAGATGGTCACTTCTTATATGTGCCCTGACTTGGGATCGAACCTAGGATGTCTGTGTGCCGTGCTGATGCGCTATCCACTGAGCAAACCGGCCAGGTCCACAAATGCATCTTCAAGAAAAATTATTTTCTTTCTTTCTCACTTCCATTCAGATCATATCCCTAAGTCACCTCTTACATAAAAATTCTTGAGCAGTGACTACATCTGAGAATGTATTTTTCCTAAAGGCTGAAATATAATCCATGTGGCATGAAACTCTTTAACCACTATTATTCCCCTTAAAAAATTAGGGGATACTTCATCGCTTCATTTTTATTTTGAAATATCCTCTAATTTTTATGAGCTGTATACTTACAAATTGCTCTGTTGCCTCCTAGAATTCAGTGTTGCAAAGAAGAGACCACACCATTTTACACTCATCAGATTGCTAAACTATAAAAGGTTTGGGATCCCAAGTGCTGGAGATTAAAAGAGAGATGGGTGGGAGTGTAACAAGTCCATGTAATTTGGAGAACAGTTGGCACTCTCTGATACAGCTGAAGAGGGATATGATCTTTAGCCTGGCACTTTATCAGGTCTACACCCCAGAGAAACTCACACATGTACAAGAATGTTCATAAAAACATTGATTCTGCCAGACCAAGTGATGGCGCAATAGATTGAGCATGGACGTACAATGCTGAGGATCCAGGTTTGAAACCCCAACATTGCCAGCTTGAACGAGGACTCATCCAGCTTGAGCGTGGGGTCACTGGCTTGAAGCCCATGGCCTCTGGGTTGAGCAAGGGGTCACTGGCTCAGCTGAAGCTCCCGGGTCAAGGCATGTAAGAGAAAACAATCAATGAACAATTAAAGTGCCACAACAACAAGTTGATGCTTCTCATCTTCTTCCCTTTCTGTCTGTCTGTCCTTGTCTGTCTGTCTCTCCAAAAAACTGAAAATAAAAAAAACATTGATTTTAAGAGGAAAACAATAGAAATAATCTAAATGCATGTATCAATAAGAGAATAAAGAAATAATTGAAAACCAACCATGCAAACATTAAGCTGCAATGCTACCTCTATCCACAGAAATATCACAAACATAAGGTTGAGCAAATAAAGTAAATTTTATACTACAAATAATTAGATACCATTTATGTAAATTTTTATGTTATTTTATTTTAACATATTGATTTTAGTAAGAGAGGAAGGGTGAGGTGGGAACATCAAGCTTTTCCTTTCTCTCAGGACAATGCTCTAACCAACCGAGCTATCTGGCCAGGGCCATTTATGTAAAATTTTAAAACATGCAAAACAATGTCATATTTAGTTTAGAGTTTTATATATATATATATATATATATATATATATATTTAGTAAAGAAAATGATAAACTCAAATTCAGACCAGTGGATCTCTCTAGAGAATAAAACAGGGATGCCACTGGGTGATAGATCAGAGATAGGCATTGACTGAACAGGTACATTGTTATTTCTTAAGCTGGGAGGGAGTTCACAGCTGTTTATTATATTTATCTTTATATTAGGTTGGATGTGAAATTGCTTACAATATGTCCTTACTTAACATCATTGAAAGATTATTAGAAACTGGCTTTATGCAAAATGACATATAAGAAAACCAATTTTACCATAGCCTAATTGATATAAACAAGAGTTAAGTTCTTGTGGCATGTTTCTGGTCACAGAAACATCATCAAACTTATAAATAAAGACCCAAAACACTTATAATATCAAACATTGAAATAAATGTGTGCTATATATACATTTAAGAAAGGTTAAGCCTGACCAGGCGGTGGCGCAGGAGATAAAGCGTCTGACTGGGATGCGGAAGACCCAGGTTCGAGACCCCGAGCTCGCCACCTTGAGCGTGGGGCCCATCTGGCTTGAGCAAAAAGCTCGCCAACTTGGACCCATGGTCGCTGGCTCCAGCAAGGGGTTGCTCAGTCGACTGAAGGCCCGCGGTCAAGGCACATGTGAGAAAGCAATCAATGAACAACTAGGGTGTCACAACGGCAACGAAAAACTAATGATTGATTCTCACCTCTCTCCGTTCCTGTCTGTCTATCCCTCTCTCTGACTCTCTCTGTCCCTGTAAAAATAAATAAAGAAAAAAAAAAAAAAAAAAAAAAAAAAGAAAGGTTAATAAAAACAAGTAAGAAATTCTTTTCCAACTGGCTTATTCTAGTTCAGGGTTGTGGGAGGCCGGAGCTGATTCCAGCAGCTCAGAGTGCCAGAAGGGACCCACCCTGGACAGAATGCCCTTTCATCTCTGGGTACATCACACACACACCACTCTCAGACTGGACAATGTAGACACACCAGTTCATCTCACATGCATATCTTTGGGATGTAGGAGGCAGCTGGAGTCCCTGGAGAAAACCCATGCGGATGTGAGGAGATTATACCAACTCCACACAGACAGTGGTCCTGGCCAGGAATAGATATTTTTCTCCCATTGACATTATAACAAAACAACATTGAACAACATAACGTTATTGGAGGACCTGCTGTATATTTGAATGTTTTGACCTACAAAAAATAATTGGCAAATTCATATGGTCTAACTTAATAACTTTTTGATCTGGGGGCTAGGGATATTGTAGAAAATCAGGTGTAAACTTAGCAAGCACACTGCTTGGTTTCATTTGACCGATGTTTTCTATGATCATAAAAATATAAGGCTGATATTGACTTTCAACTTTTAGAATCAACTTAAGAGATAAAACACAAAAGGAAAGTTTACAGAAGAGAATATGAGCGTTCTCAACTTTGACAATGTAAAGATCAAAGTGGATCAGTCAGTGATGGCAGGGGTTGGAGAGGAGAACAGTGGTGGGAAGGAAGGGGCGCAAGCCCTGCCTTCCACGATGGAGAATGAGAGAACGTCAAAAGTCAGTGAGAAAAGAGCTTCACTTATATCATTTGAACATGCAAAGGAAACCCCATTCCCAGTCTTTGAGTGTTTAAAAACAACTCTCAAAGACTGGGAATTGGGAAAGAGCAGGAGGAATAGCGTAGTAAGCTAAATTCTTATCAATAGATAATGCTTAGGTCAGCAAATCAAAATATAAAAGTCCAGCATATTTGTTAATGACTTGAAGAAAACTACCAGAACCACTAAAATCAAACAGACATAATGTATCCAGAAGGGAGGCTGGAGTGAGAAAGGGTGACGTGGGGGGGGGGGCTTTGTTCTTTATATTATGTGAGTTTTTAATGAATTACATGTTTGTTTTTATTCAGTGAGAGGAGGGGAGGTAGAGAGACTCCTGCATACACCTCAACAAGGATCCACCCTACAAGCCCCTACCAGGCATTGCTCTGTTACTCAGCAACCAAGCTCTTTTAGCACCTGAGGCAGAGGCCATGGAGCCATCCTCAGCTCCCAGAGCCAACTCACTCCAATTGATACTTGGCAGCAGGAGGGGAAGAAAGAGCGAGAGAGAGAGAGAGAGAGAGAGAGAGAGAGAGAGAGAGAGAGACCAGAGGGGGAGAGATGGAGAAGCAGATGGGCGAGTCTCCTGTGAGCCCTGACTGGGAATTGAACCCAGGGCTTCCACACACGGGGTTGACGCTCTACCACTGAGCAAACCGGCCAGGGAATTACATGCTATTTTAATACCAGTTTTAAACAAGAGTAGGAGGTACAGGGAATAAATTCATTGTGCCATACGTAACCTGCCCCTGCCCCTGCCCTTCCTGCTTTCCCTGTTGTTCTCTGGAAACTGCTGTCTCCGAGGAGATACAGAAGAGGTGACAGGGTAGCCAGTGGTTTGAAAGGGCAGTTGGAGGACAGGAAGGTAAGGTCCAGTGCCTGACCTGGGAAGGGGCCCCTGAAACGAGCAAGAGGCCAAGGACTCGAGGTGGACAGAAAGTCTGAGAGTACCCAGCAGTCCGCAGTGGAGTTGGGGGCCTTCCCTTCCCAGCCCAGTGGCAGTGCAACAATCTGCCACACATTTTTAGGAGCTAAGATTTTCTTCAGAGTTCAGCCCTTATCCCTATTATCCCAGCTGGGTGACCCAGTGTCTTCATATCAAAAAATGTCAGCAATGGCTACCATGCCACATAGATGACAATTCCCACTCTAATATACATACGCCAAGCCCTTGGAATGCATCATAGCTCACTCATGCCTATGAGGCAGGTGCTATTCTTATCTCCGGTTAACAGATGACGGCACCGAGGGTCCAAGAGATGATGTGCTTCTTCCCCGACATAACATAGCCGGCAAAGGCTGAGCCAGGATTTGAGCCTAGGTCAAGCCCAAGCTCTTAACCATTCTTCTCCCTGCTGCCTGGGAACTGGGTCCACCTGCGGGTACTTCATTCACTTCCCCATCTTTCTGCAGGTCCGGGCCCTAGTAGCTGACTTTTCCATTGTCTTCTCCATCCTGTTGTTCTGTGGAATTGATGCCTGTTTTGGGCTGGAAACACCCAAGCTGCACGTGCCCAGTGTCATCAAGGTTTGCTCCGGGCATTAGCTCTACTGCCAACCAGCTGTGGATCCTTTACCCTCTGCACTGATCCAACTGTCACATCCTCTCAGCCAAGTGACCCTGTGGGTTCTCTGCATGCTCCACCCTTCCTGTGGAGAACAGCCTCCCAGGGAATGGCCTTTGAGATGGCGGGGTGGGGCCACATTCACAATGAAACCCCACTGGGTAGCCACAACGTGGAGGTGGTGCTGGACTCTAGTTGAAGCCCCTTAAGGATTCCCTCCACTTAAGGGTCTACAGTTCCCTAACTCCTGGCAGTCTGCAAGCTAGGCCACCTGGGTTCTGTGGGAAATGACTGCTTAGAACAGTGATTCTCAAAGTGTGGTCCCCGACCAGCATCAAGAGAACCACTACTTCACAAATTCCCCCTCAGTCCAGAGTTTGTGGTATTTGCTTGTAGTCCTGCTACACCGGGCTGGGTGGTACAGGTTCTAGAACTGGCCCTTCCTACCTTTGAGGGCATGACCTTTGCAATATTACTTTAGGGTTTTCCTAGGGAGCTTAAACACACCTCATGAAACTGGTGTTGGCCTTGAAAATTTAAGTACCTCTTTCTCTAAGTAAAATGAAAGATAAACTTCAGCTCTGCTCCTGCACAGACAATCCCTTATTCTCAACATGCAAGTCTGACTTGATGTTAGGTGTTTTCCAGATGATTCTATAATGCTCCCCAGATAGGTGTCTCCCAAGAGATGCAGGAGCATCAGGCACTGGGCCCATCAAATTCTTTATTCTTGACCTTGGGCCTCATGTCAGCTCCTTTTTGGTTTGCAGTTCTGTGGTGACCACAAGCTCCCTCCCAATGCCCTCTGACTGTGCACCTCCCTGTTTCTTAACCAATCCCAGGCAGCTGCCACAAATGGTCCCTTTAGTTCCGCAGAGGTGGGGGTCCTTCCCAAGTCTGTCTGTCTCAGGGTCTCTTTGTTCTAAAGTTGCAGGTGCTAATGTCTTTAAGGGAAAAGACTGCATTTGGAAAGTGCCCCGGGTGGAGGAATGGCGGGAAGGTGGGAAGAGGGTGGCCCTGGGTGGCAAGTGCATTCGACAAGGGAGAGAGGAAAGGGCCCTCTGTATTTGCTCCACTCAGCCCACACGGCTAGACCGAGGCTGGTTCGTGGCCCCCTTTGGGAAGAACCCGTGGTGGGTGTACCTGGCAAGCATCCTGCCCGCTCTGCTGGTGACCATCCTGATATTCATGGACCAGCAGATCACGGCTGTCATCGTCAACCGGAAGGAAAACAAGCTGAGGGTAAGGCTGGTGCTAGGAGCAGGGGCACTGGCTCTTTCTTCCCACAAGATCAGAAGGAATGGAGGGAGATGATGGTGCATTTGTCAAAATTCTGAGTCATTTGTGAAGCAAAATATGAGACCAGAAGCCTGGAGTTCTGGTGTGTGGGGAGAAATGTGATCTCCAGCTGCAATAAGGTCATCAGGGCAAGGTGACTTGACCTAAAGACCAGGACCAAGTCCACAGGGCACCTTGCTTCTCCCAAACAGGCCCTCCAGCTCTATACCACCTGACAGTGAACTTGGGAGTCCAATCAGAGCCTAATGGGGATTTTGACCCAGAACCATGAGACAGAAGACCTTCCTTAGCTCTCCTGGTCCCTGCAACTCCCCACCCCACCTCTGGGTCTGAGGAGAGTCAGACTACCCTTTCCCACATCCCAATCTGGACTGCCCGAGGTTTGCTAGGGCCTATCCCAGCCGGGGCCCCCATTCAGGAACTGCAGAGATATTGTGACCACTGGTAGGAACTCTTCTACCCAAGTCCAAGGCCTCTCCAAGTCTTAACACCCCTTTTTACCCTGCTCTGTGTCCCTTCCCTGGCCCATGAAACCCTGAGGTTCGTGTGGCCTGAGCACTTCAAGATGGAAGCCCTTTCAAAGTTCCTTCTAGATGGTCAAGGGAAGCCCTTGAACCATGTTTTATAAAATGATCACTTTGGGGAGATTTCTGTCTAACCCACCCCACCCCAAACAGATGGTCAGCACCAGACTCCTAGACAGTTTCTCCTCTCCTGCCGCCCATGCAGAAGGCTGCTGGCTACCACCTGGACCTGTTCTGGGTGGGCATCCTTATGGCCGTGTGCTCCTTCATGGGCCTCCCCTGGTACGTGGCTGCTACAGTCATCTCCATTGCCCACATTGACAGCCTCAAGATGGAAACGGAGACCAGTGCCCCAGGGGAGCAGCCTCAGTTCCTGGGGGTCAGGTAGGTGGGGTTCTAGGCGGGGGGACCACCTGAGCAGGAGAGGCCAGCTTAGGGAAGGGGGAGCAGGTTTTTCTTACCATCAAGGTATTTGGGCAAAAAGGGGCCCTGCTCTGACCGCCCAGGGGCTGCATGGATAGGAGTGATATTTCTAAAGGGAGGGAGGAGGAAGACGGAAATTCAGCTCTAAGTGGTGCTTTTTTTCTTAATAGATTCCAAACAGTACGCCACTGTGGCCCAAACACACACTCTCAGCTCTCACCTAAATAGGCCACTCAGGAACTCCATAGGCCACTTCTGACCTGTCCCTTTGTCTCCTCTTCAAAATGCCCTGTTGCCACTGTCCTCCAAAGCCCTCCTGTGGGTTTAGGTCCTGCTCAATCTCCGTTCCTCCAGAAAGCCTTTTAGCATTGCTCCCACTACTGATCTGTGTGGTACATGGTCTATCACCTCTGTTCCTCGCATGCCCGATGTCAGATCCCTGACCTGTTTCAGACAGAGAAGCAGCTCTTCACTGCTTAGGGTCTCTGGCGTGAGCTTATGCCAGACACTGACATTCTCAGAAGTGGCTGTCCTAAGACAGCCTCAGGAGACCTGACTTGCACAGCCAGCCCTGAGCAAGACTTCTCTGGTCAGGACAGGGTCCCTTCCCAGACACGTGAGCCCCACACAGCTGGGCCTGAGCATCTGCCCCAACACCTCCAGCTCCCGCCTGCATTGTATCTAGACCTGGGCACATGAGAAAACACTCCTGCTCCCCTGCCCCTCATGCCGCTCTGCCACCAGCCAGGCCCCCTCCCTCAAATCCTCATTAGTCATCCTGGGAAATGTAGGATCTTATTACAGTAAAAGGTCAGGGATAATAAGCACTCTAGATCCCATTTCATCCTCACAACAATCCCCAGGTGAGGCCATTATGTCTCTTCTATTGAGGTGAAGACCTTCAGGGCCTGATGCCACACAACTAGTAAGTGTCAGAGCCAACCTAAGTCTGTCTGGCTCATGCACCCCCAGAATTAGTCGCCGCACTGGACAGCCTCCCAAACACCCCTACAAAATGCCCTTGCTTCTGTCGGGGCTCCCTCTCCTCTTGTGCGCTGGTCAGCTGGGCCCTGGGCAGTGGGCTTACTCTCTGGAATGGAAGACAAGGTAGAGGCCAGAACCTTGGACATAACGTTGAGGTGCCCACAGAGGGCCGGAAAGCAGGCACGGCATGGAGCATCTCCTAGTCTGCCTGACTGTGTGCTCTTCTCTGCCAGGGAACAGAGAGTGACTGGCATCGTCGTCTTCATCCTGACTGGGATCTCCGTCTTCCTGGCTCCTGTCCTGAAGGTGAGACTCTGTACCCTCCCCCAGAGCCCTGTCTGCCTGAGAAACTGCTGCCCTGATGCCTCAGAGAGGGGGGAAGGGTCCCCAAATGACCCTTCCTTGCTTTTAGGCCAAAGAAATGTGTCATCAGCAGCACTGTTTCTGGAATACTGTATCATTTTTTATCAGCAGCGAGCAGTACTCAGGGCCTTCTCAACCCCTCCCAGGGGCCACCCACACCTTTCTGTAAAATACTCCTCCCTTGGAAAGTTCTACCAAGTTCCACCCTTGCTTAGATCAGGAGCCTCCTGAGCTGTCTGTCTCTACATTGTGTTTATGGCTCGGCTTGCTAGAGGCCTCCTTGCTCACCATTTGCTGAAGTTTGAAACTTGCAGAGGAAGGTTTCTGTGTTCTTGGGACCCATTTTCTGCTTTTCTGTTCTGCAAGTCTTGGGCACAGAAGTGCCTTTTCTCCCCACACAGTCTGAAGCTCCTCTCGCTCGTGTCCCTGCAAACCAGCTGAAAGAGCTGAAGTCAAATGGGAATTCTCTCAGAGTGTGCATCCTCAGAAAGGTCTCTCTCTGCTCAGGTTTCTCCCTCTCTCCATTCCAGCCGTTCACCTGTTGTACTTGGCTTCCATAACAAAATACCACAAGACAGGGTGGCTTCAACAACAGACACTCATGTTCTCACAGTCGTGGAGGCTAGAAGTCCAAGAGAAAGGTGTTGGCAGGGTTGGTTTCTTCTGAGGTCTCTATCCTTGGCTTGCAGATGGCTACCTTCTCCCTGTGTCCTCACATGCTTGTGTCCTAACCCAGTGGTCGGCAAACTCATTAGTCAACAGAGCCAAATAGCAATAGTACAATGATTGAAATTTCTTTTGAGAGCCAAATTTTTTAAACTTAAACTATAAAGGTAGGTACATTGTTATTAACTTAATTAGGGTACTTCTAAGTTGGCTTTTGCTCCAGCATGTGGTATTTTGTGGAAGAGCCACACTCAAGGGGCCAAAGAGCCTGAGGTTTGCTGACCATTGTCCTAACCCATTCTTCTTATGAGGACACCGGTCATATTGGATTAGGGTTTACCCATTAGACCTCATTTTACCTTAGTTATCTGTTTAAAGAACCTATCTCTGCCTGACTGGATGGTGGTGCAGTGGAGAGAGGTTCAGACTGGGACCTGGAGGACCCAGGTTCGAGACCCCGAGGTCGCCGGCTTGAGCACAGGCGGAAGCAGGTGGTCGTTTCTCCTGTGTGCCCTGACCGGGAATAGAACCCCAGACTTTCACATGGGGACTGATGCTCTACTGCTGAGCCAATTAGCCGGGCCCTGTCTTTTTTATTCAAGATTTTATTTTTTCTCAATTGCTCCCACTTTGAGAATGGTTAGGACAATGTTCTCATTTACATTTTTACCTTGTTTCATGATCCCTCGATAGTTTCCCACACTGTACGCAAATGGAATGGTGCCAGGTCTGCGTTTCCTTTCTCAGTTCAAATGTCTTAGAGTGAGGTTTACAGCATGTGGGTCCAAAATATGCTTTATGTTTAAAACAATGAGCACAGTCTAATTTATTTTAAAAGAGAGGTATTTACTTGGTTAGATTGATTGACGTTCTGAAATGGTGTCTTACAGTTGGGCATAGGACTTTCGTTCGCCCACATGTTCCAACACACCAGCCTCGGGACTGAGGCAGAGCTGCCTGGTTCGCTGTGCAAGCTGCAGGTGCTGAGAAAGACAAAGAGAAAAGATATAGAAACACAGCTGAGAGAAACAGTGAAGAAATACACCTCAAAAGGCTTCTAAAGAGTCATAATGATGATTATAGAACAGTATCAATGCCATGATCCCATTTTTGAGAAAGCAGACAATCTACCTGTAAGATATCGGAAGGAAGTATACCCGAAAATCACTAGTGGTTAGTTGGCATCAGCGGTGGTTGGTGTATACATTCTGTTTTGTTCCATTTTTCATGTGATTGTGTATGCTGCGTGAGTTTTGTTAATCAGCAGGTACTCTGATTTTGTTAATCAGCTGATGTAGTTCAGCTCACTAAAGGTACACAGCTCCCTACAAGCTGAGCAATGCAGCTTTGGGGGCCCCTCAACAGGGCCTGGAGGTGGGAAGAGACAGACAATATTTAACAGGGGACTTTCTATGGAGCTTTCCCATGTTCTAGAAGCTATGCCTGCCTGACCTGTGGTGGCGCAGTAGATCAAGCGTCGACCTGGAATGCTGAGGTCCTTGGTTCAAAACCCTGGGCTTGCCCAGTCAAGGCACATGTGGGAGTTGATGCTTCCTGCTCCTCACCCCCTTCTATCTCTGTCTCTCTTCTCTAAAATGAATAAATAAAAATAAAATAAAATAAATAAGTAAAAATAAAATCAGAAGCTATGCCTTCAGACCACTTGGCTAGTGCAGGGTGGGAAGCAGGTGGGTGGGGGGCAGGTGGGTGAGCAGCTGCATGATGGGCTGGCTGGCTGCCCCAGCTAGAGAAGGCGCAAAGAGCCCCAGAGACACTCAGGCTCCAGATATGCTCCCAGGCCCTCAGTTCCCCCAAACACCCTGCTCCTTCACCACCCAGGGAAAGCTGAGGCAGGCCAGGCTCAGGCTGCCTCTGTGCCATGGCAGACACTCTCACACCGAACAGGGCAGCCAGAAGCTTGCCATAGGCAGAGGCTCAGCCCAAAGCTTCGCTTCCCTCTCTCATTTCAGTACATCCCCATGCCGGTGCTATATGGGGTCTTCCTCTACATGGGCGTGGCCTCTCTGAATGGCATCCAGGTAAGGCACTCCCCTTGGGGTCAGCTCTCTAAGTCTGGGTCCATGCCACCAAGACCCCAAGTGCTTACTTTCCTAGATCAATGAAACAATAATATATAGTAATAATTAGACTACCATTTACTATGTACCAGGTAAAATAACTGTACCAGGCACTTTATAGGTGTTACATATTTAAATCTATATAAGTAGGTCTTCCGACTCCAATTTCATAGATGAGAAACTGAGGCTCAGAATTCAACACACAGTGAGTTGACTCCAATGAGCATTCCACTACATCTCTGACTTCTCTAAGGCAACTCTGGCAGAAGAACACATTTTGTTTCATTTTTTATTTACCATGATACACCAGAATGTTTTGAATTATTTGTGTTGGATATAAGCTGTATTTTCTTTGACTGTTGACAGTGTTCTGTGACCAGCTCCAGGGCTGCAGCCCTCACCCAGGGCCCAAGCTCCCTCTCCTAAGATCTCACCAAATGTCCTCGTATACGTCCAGTTCTCTTTCTGTGCATCCTTAATGCCTGATCAGGACTTGCCCTCTATGAGGTCCCACTGTGGCACCCCTTCCCCTCAAGCCCCCAGCAGGGCCACCAGGCTCCCCTCTTCTGACTGAGCCTCATGCTGTCCTCACCAGTTCTGGGAACGCTGCAAGCTCTTCCTGATGCCAGCCAAGCACCAGCCAGACCACACCTTCCTGCGGCACGTGCCCCTGCGGCGGATCCACCTCTTCACCCTAGTGCAGATACTCTGCCTGGCAGTGCTCTGGATCCTCAAGTCCACGATGGCTGCCATCATCTTCCCGGTCATGGTAAGGCAGGGCTGGCTTCCCCTCCTGTTGGATGGATCCTGCCTGGGTGGGTGTCCAGGGCAGGTCCACCCTTGCTTTCTCCTCCTGGATGGCCTGCCTCTCTCAACAGGCAAGCACAGAATAAGATTGGGGTGGTGAGTCCAGGCCAGGTGGGGTGGGGGAAGTGAACAGGAGGAGAGTGTGGCGGTTGGCCGCTGCCATGACAAGTTGCACTCCCACCTCCACCCAGGTCAAGTGGCGAAACTCAGCAGAACACAAAAGCCACCCAACCTCCCCAGTATGGGGCAGGAAGGAAAAGCAGGGCAAAGGCAACAAGGAGAGGAAGGCCCCCACTGCTGCAACTCAAGTCAAATGCAGAAGCAGATCTTTTTTTATAAGTCTGAATCTTTCTACCATTCAAACTAACTGAATTTGAAAAGATAAGTGGGGAGTGGGGAGGGCTAGAATCAGAGATCAAGAACTTCAAAGTTCAACGTCGTTAACATGACATGGAATTCTGTAACCATTCTAGCAAATTAAACCAAAAACATGTTGCATCCGGCTCCTACTAGGTAAACTCACCAGACGTCCCTACTGGCAGCTGTTAGTGTGAGCTAACACTCAGGGGAAACCCTGGGTGGGCCCCAAAACCTACAGGGCTGGAGTTGGGGCCAAAGTGATGACGCAGAGGTAGAATTTGAAATGTACCCTCCAGGAGGGCTCTATGTAAGTGGTTTTGGACCCAGTCTTCTCATGAGGGTCCCCAGCATGCAGCAGTGTGTGTAACAGCCCAATAAGTGATTTGATACAAGCTCAAGTTTGAGGGTCACTGATTTAAAATATAACGGTAGTTCTCCGGCCCAAGGTCTCGGCCTGGCTCCCCAACTCAGCCATCGCAGGCTCTGTCTGGGTCACTGGTAGGCATTGTCATCCGAATCAGGGAAGCCAAACAGAATCCAAGATGGTGAAAAATGGTTTGTGGGAGCTTTGAGATGGCTCCAAAGACACTGACCAAAAAAAGTGCTTGAACATGGCTGAAGGAGAAAAAACTGTGCCCAAGTTTGGAAACTAAGGCTTGCCACTTTCTCTGAATTCTCACTGCAGATCCTAGGCCTTATCATCGTCCGAAGGCTGCTGGACTTCATCTTCTCCCAGCACGATCTGGCCTGGATTGACAATATCCTCCCAGAGAAGGAGAAAAAGGAGATGGAAAAGAAGAAAAAGAGAAGGAAAGGGGCCCAGGAGGACAGTGATGAGGAGGTGGGGAGGATGTGAGGCCTGGGCCTAAGGAAGGTATCAGGAGACCCTCCCTCCATTTCTGCCAGGGCCAGGGGAGAGGTGGTTTACAGTGGCCTGCAGTGACCCAGTCCAGGATGAGCTGAGGCTTCTGCTTATCTTGGTCTGGGTTGTTGAGAACTTGTCTGTTTATGTGAATATCCTCAGGGTGAGCCAGAGTGAAAGAGCCCCCCACCGTAGGAAAAGTTGATCGGCCAAGCCCACTCTTTCCCATTGCTGTGGGCTCTTGGGACCATTACCAACAGCAGTGCAGGCCCCTGAGGGAACAGGGGTTCTCTCATGGAGGTTATGAGGACTGACCTCCACAGAATGGAGCAGGCTGGGGGGCGGGGTCTGATGGGAGCTCTCTACTAGACTGGACTCCTGGACAAATGGGAGGTCTGGGGACAAGGTGTGCTTGGTCCTGCCCCTAGAGTGTCAGGGAGGGAGGTGGGGGAAGAGGCTCGTGTCCTCACTGAAAGAAGGGAGGCTGCATTTCCCAGATGCCTACAACCACTCGGTTGCCCTCCTTTTCCCCAGATCTCCTGCCCAGCCCACCCCCACCCCCACCCCCAAACACTCACGGAGTCAACAGACAAGAAGCCGGTCCAGAACTTTTAGTAAACCACAAAATGTTAGGCAGAAAGATTGTCTAGTTCATGAGCTCATTACAGATGATGAAACTGTCTCCCAAAAGGGAAGTGATTCACCCAAGATGGGACACATAGCTAAATGTCCTAGAGGGCATTAAGAAAACCCTTCCTGACTTTGAATCTGATCATTTCCGGTATACTAAGCTGCCTGTGACATCTCCTACCTTGCCTGGCTCCCATTCTCCCAATTTACCCAAACCACACCCCTGCATCATCGTCCTTGAATTGTTTTCCTGGTGATCTTGCCTTTGCAGATCAAAACTGGTCTTAGACAAATCCTTGCTGACAGATTGGTGGTGATTAAACCATCTTCAGATGGTAATGAGAGACCAAATACCCCTGATCCTTGATTACAATCCTCTTCCAGAAAGGAAAGAGGCTCATCTTTCATTCACATTTTTCACTGATGGTTTCAAAATAGATGATTTGTAGAGAGGTTTTGAGAACAAAGAAACCGTGTGCCTTTTAAATACAAATAATTATTCTTTTAGCGATTTTTTTCAATAAATATTTGAGTAGCTACTGTGTGCCCAGAACTATTCCAGGGTTGGGAAAAAATGTCTGCATTATACGATACAGTTCATGGAAAAATGAGATTCAATTTCCACAATTCATTTTACATATGTCCTTACACAGCTGTCTCCTGAGGTTCACCCCCAAGTGACTGGATACCGTGACAGTTGAAACTGTTCTGAGTAATGTTCCTGGAAGAGTTCCATCCTGTCCAGGACAGTGGACTAACTGCATGAGGCCCTGGCAGTGGGCCCAAGAGTATTTATTTGTAGTACCCCTAATTGTTTAGTCTGGATGTGAAGATTGTAGTTTGCACACTGTGGTTGTATTTTCCATTCTGGCAAGAAAACCAGGACTGTTGTATTGGTGGTGTTTATCAGCTTTTCCCACTGTTTCTCTCCAGCCCCAGTTCCCTCCTCCCTCAGTTATAAAGATTCCTATGGAAAGTGTCCAAACAGATCCCCAAAATGGTATCCACAGTAAGTAAAACACATGGTGTCTCTCCCTTCCTTCCTATTAACCCTCCACCTCTTCCTTAAGGAACTTCTATCTTTAATTCAGGAGATCTAATGGTCTTAGATGCTCAAGGACCCCTGTGCTAGGCAGAGCTGATAGAATTGGGCCACAAGGATTGGGACTCCAAACAGATGGAAACCCCAAATCAACCCTGCAGACTCCAGTGATAAATCTTCATTTAGGCAAAACCTCTCGTGCCTTCCTCCCTCTGGTTCCCCCAGAGGCCTCCAGAAGCACGTGGCTCCACCTGGCCCACTCTTGCATTGATTTAGACCACATGATCCAAACACAACCCACTGAGCCTCCCAGGATTCCCACTGAAGTTTCCCATTGGTTGTTGAGATTACTGAGCTCAAATCCAAGCTGAGTTGTCCCTTAGAGAAATAGGTAGCGTCACATTTGGATTATAAATTAGTCAGAAGACCAGTGATTCTGTACAAACCACAAGAATCTTCTACCTCTTGAATGGGAAGCTGCCTGGGACAGATGAGGCACTGTTTATGAAGGTCCTGGGGATTGTTGCTGCCTTTACCCTCTCCCAGCCCAGCTCCCTGTGGGTAGACAGTCCTGCCATTAAGACAACACAGCTCAGAGCCAGACCCGACCTGAGTCCAGACCCCATTGCTCCTAATATAGAACTTGCCACTTTCCTCCAAGACCCAGATCAGGGATTCTGCCAGTCCCCTTAAGGGCCCTGGAAGGGCTTCCCATCACTCTCTCCATCAAAGATACCTCTTCAAGTTTCCTCCTTTCATATTTGTGTACTTCTCTCACCCTTTCTCACTCTTCCCTCCCCATACTTCTCACCTGCCTAACCTGGCAGAGCCTTCCAGATGAAAGAGTAACTAGCTCTGTACTCCTCCTGTGTGGTGTTGGCCATGGGGCTAGAGAAGTGAAAGGAGAAGAAATGGGTGAGGGAAGCACCGGAGAAAGAGGATGTCCTCCAGTATAGTCTTCACACTGCTCCACGTCTGACATTTTAATTTTCCTGCCAGGAAAAAGATCTTCCAGTTGGAGTTACTCGTTCTGATTCTTCCTTCAGTGACTCAGAACTTGATCGAAGGTAACAGCCATGAAGTGTACTCCTGGGTGCTGGATAAGAAACAACAATGGCTGGGAAGGTTGAGGGATGAGGACCTCCCTGACTAGCCAGTATCTCAGTAAAAGGCCTTTGTGGTCCACATGGAGAGAAAGGCAAACAGTCCTGATTACTGGGTGTCCAGTAACAAATCTGTCCTTTTATTGACATAAAAATGTGATTACAATACACAGATGTACTTAACTTTAGAAAAGGAAATTATTGTAAAATATTAGGTAAATGAAAATTAAAAGTAAATACTGAAAAATAGAAAACGTAAGTGAAAAGTAGATACAACTTAAGTATATAACTGGGTGGGGCCAAATGAAGTTTATAGTTGTATGTGAAACAGAGTTTATTCTTGTATTATTACTTATTAATTGTTATTGTCCATAAAAACAACGGTAAACCTACTTTTGCCCCACCCTGTATTATCTAAAGCCAAGACAAAGGAACTAACTCTAAGTGTCAAAACATCAGGTAACCTAATTCTGTGGAATAAATAACAACATGGTTAATTAGCAAAGGTCAGAAAGGGTATCAAGGAGAGCTAACTAAATATCAAAGATTAGGAGATAAGAACAGTCCAGAAAGGATTCAAGTCCTGGTTTCCAAGAGCCCCATGTCAACAATGTGACCTATTCTAAATGAGAAGCCGCCCATGCAGAAAGTGAGACTACTTGATGGTTAAAAACAGAGTCAAAATGGGAAAGCTATTCCGAGGCAGAAAAGTCTGCCTCAGTTGCTACTAGGGAAGATGGTAGAGGCAGTCCTTGTCTTACACTGCACCCTAAACCAGACAGTACTTGGTCAGACCGTAAAAGCACAGGCTATCCAAAGTCTAGAGGCACACAAACCTCCCCTTACAGCACTCTCTCAGGAGACTGTAGGAAGCATGCATGGGAACTTCAGTTATAAGTCAGAGCTGTTATCACAAGCCAGGATGAGAAGAAAATTCACCAGTGTAAGCCTCTCTAAGCAGGGGCCCAAGCCTGCTTTAGCCTAGGGGTGTCACATGTCCAAGTTCCATCTCTACCTGCCTTCTCAACCACCTCCCCAACCAAGGCTCTTACATCCTGAAAGTCACTGACCTTCATATATAAATGTGTTAGGAGAAAAGCAGTCTGTCTATCCTGATCTATTTTTCTTTTAAAATAATCTACCCTAGACTGAATCTCTAATTGCCCCAATTTCACTCAGTGGAGAGAATTTGGACCAAAACAGGGCATTTCAAACACCCTGGTTAAATTATACAAAGCATGAGACAAGGTCAGAAATGTAGCAAATTTGATAACTGGCAGCGGCACCTTCCACTACACTGGTGTTTTACCAAAGCTGTGAAAGCTAGTGGAAGCCAAGACCACTGAATAGCAGGACTCATGTCCCGGGTTCAATTCCCAGTTTTAGTGAAGAAAAAGCCTCAGCAACATGATCCAGTTTAACAAAGGTTAAATTAAGCGCCATTATCTACCAGGCAGGATGCTTAATCCCTGGGAATGTGTAAAGGCATGTGAACAAAGACACCCAGCACCTTGTGCCAAGAACAGCGATCTCAGATAAGGGACGGTCTAACATAAGGGATGACTTGCCTGATCTGGAGAGCCTAGGAATGGTAAACAGGAGCCCACTAGAGTAGATAGCGAGATACCATTTGAAACACACACACACACACACACACACACACACACACACACACACACACACACACACACCCGGGCAAAGAACGCTGGGATGGATGGAGCAATCAAACTACAAGTAAACAGGTGTGTAAGCATAGGAGCTCACCAGGTTAAGGAGTTTGGATCTTGTTTCAAACAGTGGGAAACCACAGAAAAATTAAGCAGGGAAATCACACAGATTTGTGAACCAGAAAGTTCACTTTAGCAGCAATGTGAAGAATATGTTGAAACAGGGCAAGATCTGTAATGACCACAGCTAAAGGCCAAGCAGAGAGGATATTGCTAGTTCCTGTGATATAAGATTTCATAATCAAAGACAGAACCCCTTGCAGGAGAGCCCTGCTCTAGGGAATAGCACAAAAAACATCGAACACTAGATAAATCATACTTCCTTTTTTCTCATTCAGCATCACCTTGCACTTCAAAATCTCCTGTCCAGCTTCACCTGCTTTCAACTACTCGCAGAGCCCAGTGTTCATGGTGCCACAGGTGAAGATAGAGATGGAGTCAGACTGTGACTTCACCGACACGGACATATATGGACGAGAAGCTGCCGGCGAGACAACCCTTTAGGAGACAGTGTCCCCAAACAGGGCAGAGGGAGGGCACAGCTTAGTCTTCATTGTGAAGATCTTCAACCTTGAACTTCTCTGAGCCCCAGTCATTATTCTGCTTGATAGAAAACTGGAGATCTGTTGATGCAAAGTACTACTTAGGTGCGAAACTCTCCACTTCACTTTGCAGTTACTAAATAACAAAAGCTTAATGTTGTACCTTATTTTAAAATGCAGTCCAGCAGCCTGACCAGGCAGTGGCGCAGTGGATAGAGCGTCAGACTGGGACGTAGAAGACCCAGGTTAGAGACCCCGAGGTCGCTTGAGTGCAGGCCCATCTGGCTTGAGCAAAAGCTCACCAGCTTGGACCCAAGGTCGCTAGCTCCAGCAAGGGATCGCTTGGTCTGCTGAAGGCCCCGCAGTCAAGGCACATATGAGAAAGCAATCAATGAACAACTAAGGTGTCGCAATGAAAAACTAATGATTGATGCTTCTCATCTTTCTCCATTCCTATCTGTCCCTGTCTATCCCTCTCTGACTCTCTGTCCCTGTAAAAAATAAAATAAAATAAAATGCAGTCCAGCAGAGAAATTATAACATGTTTTTTGATAAAACAAACAATAAAACAATAATGCTTACCTCCCAAAACTGTAGTTAAGGTAAAGGGGTAATATAGTTTCTTTTTAAAGTATCAGTTGAGAATTTTCTTAAAGGTTAAGTTTTAAAGTGTCTAAATGATTTTGAAAGAACACTTAAAATACCCATACTTTAATAGAACAAGGATGAAAAATTCATCTTGCAATTTTACATATTAAGACATGCTTAAAGGTTCTGTCTTTCCTCTCCATTTCATTCCATTTGCTAAGGATCATATGGAAAGTTTGAGCCACCTGCATGATGGGCCTTGCTCTAGCACAGAAGTGTGACTAGAGCTTTCCCAGATTGAAAAGCAGTTCCAAAAGTCTGTTAATGATAGAACCAACACATTTGAGTGGATGTTTTAAAAATAAAACAGTTCTTATTAGAGGAGAATCTCAAACCACACTAAATCAACAAAATGATCATTTGAATTAGTATAACTGGTTTTTCATACCCAGAATCAAATTTCTGGGTATGTAAGTTCTGCATGTTTTCAATGGCCTGATTCCCATTAAGGTGAACACTGCATGTTAGGCAGAGCTTATGTCAAATTTTGGAAGAACATAATTTTGTAATATTAGACTAGTACTTTAAAGGAATGACTGGAAGCCAGCTAGGCAAATTAAAACCTATTATTAATGAAGCAAACCCTTTCCTCATGAAACAAAATCAGTCTTTAGCTTTAATCCACATTTAACAAACACCAACCATGTTTATTTAGCAACTATTATGTGCCTAATAGCTACAATGTGTCTGACATATACCTTCTCCAAAAGAACTATAGATTTGAATCTTGAGTAAATCATGTTGGTTGGTTAGAATTACTGCATTTACTCAAGATGACAAATGCAGGTGCTTTTCCGTATTTTTTTCTGTATGTCTTCCTATATTTTAAAGAGAAATGACACTAGATCATTAATAACTTTAGGACAGTTAAATGTCTCTATAATTCAGTGTCTGGTCCATAGAAAGCTCTTATTAAATTAATTCCAAGTCCCCTTCCAAGGGATACTGCCAAGAGGAAAAGCTCCAAACCTCCACCACTTCTGACAGCAGCAAAATTACATACCTGCCCTCTAATCCAGAACCATCACCTGAGTTTAAATATAAATTCTTCATCTTCATCTGTACCTATATTGGGAGAGTTAACAATCCAACCTTAACATTTCACTTTTAAAACTTGGCTGATTCTCAATAGCACTTTGTCCAAATTAAACTGTAGACATTTAGCTAAAACACTACAATGTCAATTTTTTTTGTTGTAAATTGATAACTGTAATTTCCACCTTATGTCATTTATATTTTGTATATACATGAACATTTTAATTTTCAAAGCTTTTAACAGGTTGACATATTGTTCCTTCTCTGTGTAGTAGGTCAGTAGTTTTCTCCACTTGTAACTGCAGTTCAATAAAATGTAATCCTGTCTGCTTATCTTGCTCCATGTTTAATAATTTAGGTAAGTCAGCAGGTATGGCTTATGGACACCAGCTACACACCTCACTGACAAAAACATCTCCAGCAAACTATCACCTCTTTTCATCTCCAGAAAATTATCAAAAGAATAAAGGCAGCTGGCAAAGGAACAGGGGGGAATAGGTCAACTCCCCATTGTTCTTTCTGCCTGGCTCCCGCTGCCTGGAGCAGGAGCTGCATCTGCCTGCCTGAGAGCCAAAGTACCTAGGTCTGGTGGATAATGCAGAGGGACCTCTTCTAGCCTCGAAATGTGCATAGCCAATACCTTCCAATCTATCAAATCAAACACGCCATTTAAAAAAAATTTACACACACACACAGAGAACAAATTTGGGAAGCATGTCAAGTCCCTTGTAAATTGAACATGTAAACTGAATGTATGGTTTAGAACAGGGGTCCCCAAACTTTTTACACAGGGGCCAGTTCACTGTCCCTCAGACCATTGGAATGCTGGACTATAAAATAAACTAGGAACAAATCCCTATGCACACTGCACATATTTTAAAGTAAAAGTACCAAAATGTAACAAATACAATATTTCAAATAAAGAACAAGTAAATTTAAATCAACAAACTGACCAATATTTCAATAGGAACTATGGGTGCGGATGCATCCTGTGCTCCTTTCACTGACCACCAATGAAAGAGGTGCCCCTTCCAGAAGTGCAGTGGGGCCGGATAAATGTCCTCAGTGGGCCGCATGCAGCCCATGGGCCGGCTGTAGTTTGGGGACCCCTGGTTTAGAAAATACCCAGAACAAGATTAACCATGTAAATGAATCTTACAGATTAAGCTCCTGGCTTTGCACAGCCTGTTGAGATTTAAGACTAACTAGACTAGGCTGGTTTCTCGACAGCTCTTTAAACTAACTTGTTTAAGGCACAAGAGTAGGTGTTACCAAATATAGAAATAGCTAGATCAATTACATCCAATGAGAAAAATTAACTATGGTGAGGTCATAACTAAGACGATACAATAGCAGAGACAATACAGTATTTCATAAACTCATTTCATACCAGTCAGAAGTGTTTTATTAAAAAAAAATCTTAATCAGAAAGTCTGATTAAATTAAATATTAATGCAGCTCTCAAAAACCTACTGGGGAAAGCCAATAGGTACATCAGAAAAAAACAGGCAGCTGCTTATAATTCTTTGGTGGAAAGTAAGTTGCATACTTATACAAGCTGCCCTAACAATTATCAAGCCCAAGTTTCATTTTTCAAAAATAGGTTTCAAGACACCCCAATAGTACAAAAATTTAACAATGAAGTTTAAGGATATAGGAAAGACCAAATATGACAATACACATGAATTATTTATAAAATAAGCCTTTTATCCCAGAAATCTAAAATGGGGAGACCTCATGAATGGTAGCACACATGAAACAGGGCTAACAGCACATGGAACAACTGCAGACATTTCCCCAATGACTAAGATATAAAATGACAGGATGCTATTAATGTGCAGCTTTTCTTCTGGTTATCAGTCAGTAGGTATAAAATTAGGGTAAAATTTTCTACTCAATTAATTACTAGTATTTCTTCCTTTTAACCGTTACCCTAATTTTCTCTAGCAAATTTCCTTTGGTTTGACCAGTTGAACTCAAAAGGTTTGGAACCTAAAATGAGTAGCAACTTTTATTGGAGTAGCACTTGGGAAATGCAATCCTAGAAAAGGTAAATTGTAGCTGAAGTGGCCTGACAAAGTTAAGCAGTCATTCTCAATGTGACAATATCCTTATGGTAATCACTAGGTTTATGGCTTCACTTATGGCTAGGTCACATGACCCAGCATGATAATGGAGTGCTCCCTGGTGAGATACTGCAGAGCTATGTGCCCTAATACCCACCATCTAAGCTCTCAATAAATACAAAGCATCATTTAAAACCAATTCAGTAGAATAAATAAAAATACTGCATTTCTATTGGCCTGTTTTGCCTCTTGAACTGGCTTGGAGTACTATTCATGATAAAGACACAATAGCTAATTAGTTGCCACTCCAAGCTCTTTAGACTTCAGGACTTCTCGCTCCTCAAGCCTTAGCACCTTTTTTGCAGCAATAATGGTGTTCTTCATGAGCATTGCCACTGTCATGGGACCAACACCCCCAGGGACTGGAGTGATGTAACTGGCTTTCTTCCGGACACCTATATAGACACAAGACAGGCAGACTGCTTTAATTACAATAGAAAATGTATGTATTTCAACATATCATGGGAGAAACATTCAAACAAAAGGCAATAAGCACCTTCATAAGCCTCAAACTCATAAAAAAAGCATATCTAATTATTAAGAGTAAAGACTTCTGAACATACTAATAAAATGCCATGCACATAATAAGCAGAATTTTTTAATGACTATACATCTCAATAACCTGTAACCTACCAACCACACTTTCATCCATATTAAATCAACTTAAAAAGAAACCCCTCGGTAGGTAACTGTATTGAAGGTGTACCCTATAATAACAAGCATTACCTCAATTAATACCTGCTTAAACATTTTCTTAATTTTACTTTATATCTATATTTATTTATACTTTTTTGCTCAAAGTACCAAATAAAATAATTTCCTAGAAAGTAAGAACCAAGATTTTTTTAATCCAGTCTTAAAGAAAATAATACTTAAGTATCTGGCTTAGGTCTGACTGCTTTAATAGAAAGACAAAGCTAGGGGAAAAAAAGACAAAGCTAGAAATAGGATTATCAACATAAAATTCAGATAAATATAATACCTAAAGAACTAAAAGGAGATAGCTACCTACTAACAAAGTCCAAATTTTCAAGACCATGGCTTTTTCCTGAACTGTTTTAACAATCCAGTTTGGGATATCTCCTCTTAATGTGAAAATGAGACATTTCTAACACTTTTTAGGAGACTCAATAGTTCATTAAATTTTCAGACTTGGGCCCTGGCCAGATGGCTCAATGGATAGTATCCGCCTGGTATGTGAACGTCCAAGGTTCAATCCCCGGTCAGGGCACACATGAGAAGCAACTATCTGCTTCTCTTCTCCTCTCCTCCTTCTCTAGTTGTTTCTCTCTCACAGTCAACTGGTTCAAGGGTCGGTACAGGGCACTGAAGATAGCTTGGTTGGTCCAAGTGTCAGCCTTAGGCTCTGAGGATAACTCTGTTGACTCAAGACTCGGCCCCAGACAAGCATTGCTGGGTGAATCCTGGTTAGGGCACATGTGGGAGTCTATCTCCCCTCCTCCCACTTATAAAAAAGAAAAAATGTCATACTTTTTAAAAATCTTGAAGTTGCTTTATGAAATAGTCCTAAGGAAAAACAATTTCCTGTATAATTTATACCTGGTCTCCATAATTTTATATTAACACCTAAACTAATTCTAGAATGTCTATAAATTTTAAAAACAGCTGCTCTTAATGTGGAAAATATTTTGAATGGTATTATTGGGGTAACACAAGTTTAAAAGTTAAAGAAAAGTAAATGATCAGTCCTAAATGTCCATTAAACATAGTATTTATTGATTATATAGATATATATTTTTTTAAGATTTTATTTATTCATTTTAGCGAGAAGTAAGAGAAGGGGGAAGAGCAAAAAGCATCAACTCCTACATGTGTCTTGACCAGGCAAGCCCAGGGTTTTGAACCAGAGACCTCAGCATTCCAGGTCCATGCTTTATCCACTGTGCCACCACAGGTCAGGCAGATTGTATATTTTTTAAAAATTATACTGGTTACCTTCAAAATCCACATCTCCAACCAACTTGGGTTTGGCAGTGATAGGATCCTGAATTCTATTTATTCCCACGTCAATGATAGCTGCTCCTTCCTTGATCATATCTGCTGTGATCAAATTTGGAATGCCTGGAAATGGAGACAGGAATGATTACTTTAGTTCTGAAAAAGACTCCACCTGTTAAGATTCTTATCTAATTTTGAATTTAAGAGACCTGGAAGAACTAATTAGCTTTTTTTCAAAAAACCTACATGCACCATTAACCAAGGAAACTTCATAAACGGAAATTTCTTGAGGGTATAGAAGTAACATTCATCTATCAAGTCTATAATGAAATGAAAGAAATCATTATTCCAACCACAACTTTTGCTTGTCTTTGTAAGCAGCTCAGTGTCGTCCTAGGGTACTGACGAATGAAATGGCAGGGAGGCAAGCAAAATCTAAGATAAGAGCTCCATCTTCTGAAGCCCTCCTGCCCCCCCCCCTTCCCTGGTATTCTTACCTGCAGCAGAGATCACAATGTCTGCAAGAACTGTGTGTTTCTTCAGCTGCTCTTTGGGAGTGTACCGATGAGATATGGTAACAGTGGCATCACCTATGAGTTAAAAATTAAATGTCTTCATCTCTGAATCAAAGCTGGGATTGGACTAGGTGTCAACTAGGCACACCATTGTAGAAATTCAACATCTCTGAAGAAAATAACCGGCCTAATTAGTGCACCATATTTTCTGGACAGCTAATTGTCTTTTCTTTCTTTCTTTTTTTAATTAATACTTGATTTCTTGTAATTTTTACATGTTAGTCCTACCTCTACTCTTTGGAGTAAAATATAACTACATTTATTTCTTATCCTATTTAACAGTTTTTTTAAAAATTTTACGTTTTTAAACAAAATATCACTATTACTCAAGGGTATTTTTTAAAGTGTGCTAAAAGATATCTGGAAATAGTTAGTTCTGCCATTATTTCTGATATAATCATGTAGGGTCATTTGATAATCACATATGATAACAGAATTTGACATAATGACACATTCCAATCCTATTAATTCAATCCTTTGCAATGGTCTAAGATTTTTTTTCTACCAAATGACATACTAACTTTGAAAAGAATACTAACTGAATAAGAATTGCTTCTTAGCTCCAACTATCAAAGCTATAACTGAATATTTCTAACTGCCTAAAACCCTGCTTATAGTCAAAACTCAAATTTATCTCTGTGGCATATCCATTTCTGAACCAGTTCCATAATAAATAAATATAAACTCTCAGCTGACACTGAATACAGCTTCTACAAAGACTATACTGTAAATGTCTGTTAACACACTTACAACAAATATTGTACAATGTTTCCTTGGAAGTTTAACAAAGTTAACACTTCCAAATATCCATAGGAAAGTTTTTGAAGGAGAGAAGAGGACACTCCTTTGAAAGCAATTTACTTACCACCAGGACGTTCATGCGCCCCATCTGTGTGTAGTAACATTGCAATGGGCATTCCGACATTTTTCGACCTTCCAGCTACAACCACATTCTTCCCTAGGGTCGGGATGCCTATTAAAAAAAAAATCATATTGCCTGGCCTGTGGTAGCGCAGTGGATAAAGCGTCGATCTGGGAACACTGAGGTCGCCAGTTCAAAACCCTGTACTGGTCTGGTCAAGGCACATATGGGAGTTGATGCTTCCAGCTCCTCCCCCATTTCTCTCTTTCTCTCTCACTCTGTGTCTCTTCTCTAAAATGGATAAAATAAAAAAATTAAAAAAAATTAAAAAGAAATCATATTTATATCCAGCTATATATGTCCAGTATTTCTTTGCATTCAAAGCACTTTCAGCCCATCTAGGGCACCAAAGAAAGGAAGGCAGAGGGCCTAGAACCATAATGGCGAACCTATGACACATGTGTCAGCACTGACACACATAGCTATTTTCGATGACACGTGGCCACATGCGGCCGCATACCAGAGAAGCATGGGGCCGCATGCTGAGAAGGACGTTTCATCTTTGGCTCTTGCATGGCCAGGTGCAGTAGCCGAGGATAAAACATTTGCTGTAGTGTAGACACTCTGTGCCGGAGGTCTGTAGGCCAAAACAACAGAACTCCGGCACAGAGCCTCTAGTTCTGGGACTTCTGGTTAGGCCGTTTTTCTCGAAGTGACACACCACTGGAGTTATGCTCGGTTTTTTGGCGAATTTTTACACACCAAGCTCAAACGATTGCCCATCACTGGCCTAGGATGTGAATCTAACTGTGACAATGAAGGAAGTCGCTAAGCTTAGTGCATCATCAGTCACTTGGCCCTACCACTTGTTACACATAGTAAAGGCTAAAGGAAATATTTTTTAAGCTACAAAATGCTGCACAAATGTGTGCTACCACCACTACTAAATTTTAAGTTTCCTTCAGTGAGACTTCTGGATTAAACAGCAAAACCAGCTGTAGGAAACTGCTGAAAGAGAAAGGTTCTGCGGAGTAGGACTAGAGGTCAAGGATGGGAGTTTTCACTCTTTTCCACTTGCAAGTACTACTTTTAGAATACTAACACACATGCAATTGTGGAATATACCTACCAGTTCGCTTAATTATTTCCCATACACCCCATGGGGTAGCTGGTAACATGGAATACTGGTCCAAACACATTCGTCCCACATTAATTACGTGGAAGCCGTCAACATCCTTGTCTGGAGAAACAGCATTGCAGATCTTTCTCTCATCAATATGCTCTGAAAAAGAAACCAGAGCAGTGGCCTTTGGTCATTGTTGCATAGTTAGTACAGCTTGATTCTATCTTACCTGGTTTGTTGCACAAACCTGTTCCCTCTACAACCAGCCTCTACTTGCCTCCATGCTTTACTTCTTCCATCAGCACAGAACGAACACATCAATCAAAGCCAAGTGCCAATATCAAAGCCAATATCCCCTTGTACAACTGCTTCCCTGCACTGCTCTTTGAATCAAGATCTCAACACCAAATCAAGGAGTAATTAGTATTCTGACATGGGGGAGGAAAATTATTTTTTTCTCCTTCCTTTCTAAATTCTTCTGGCTGGACTAATAATCAAATTAACATGAGATAGATTAACTGGAGAAAATGTCCAAATTTATTACATATGTATATATGGGGGCTCCATAAGAACATGAGACCCAGGACAGACTGGGCAGTTAAGGCTCCTACACCATCTCAATATAAGGAGAAGCGGGCTTGTGGTTGGGGACTGCAAAGGGCAGGAAGGTAGTTCACACAGAGATAAATGGAAAAGTTAATGTTTGGTAAATGTTTGCTTCGTCACCTTTAACAATAGGACACAGAGAAGACTTTGATCAAAGGGGCCTTGCTAGATTACTCTCTATCACACATAGTTCATATTAAACTATAGTAATCTGGCCCTGGCCAGCTGGCTCAGTGGTAGAGCGTCAGCTGGCGTGTGGATGTCCTGGTTTAATTCCTGGTCAAGGCAGACAGGAAAAGTGATCATCTATTTTTCTACCCCTCCCCCCTTCCCGTCCCACAGCCATGGCTTAATTGGTTTGAGTACATCGGCCCTGGGTGCTGAGGATGGCTCCATGGAGCCTCCATCTCAGGCACTAAAAATAAGCTTGGTTGCAAGCATGGCCCCAGATGAGCAGAGTATCAGCCCTACATATGGGTTGCCGGGTGGATCCCGGTTAGGTCACAGGCAGAAGTCTGTCTCTTTATCTCTCCTCCTCTCACTTGGAAAAGAAGAAGAAAAAGAAAAAGAAAAAAACTATAGTGATCTGTGATGCTATCTCCCTCCCTGGAGCAGGCCTCTGTCTAAATTCTTTTAAGCAATTAGAAAGAAGGTCAAAGGTGTTTCTTGAGTCTTTTCTTTATTGAAAATGACCAGCTTAAAATAATCAACATCCCAAAAAGCATATTTTAGTGTGGCAAATAGGTTTGTCCCATATCTAACAAAATATTCACTCTCTTGAGTTGACCTCCCCTCAACGTCTAACTCACATAAAGGGCCAGCTGTATAAAGTAACCAAGCCTCTCCACTCCTCATTTAAATGATGGAGTCCAAAACTCACCTGGAAGAGGCAGCTGAACAAGGAGGCCATCTACATTCTTATCATTATTTAGTTTATTGATTAAATTCAACAGTTCTTCCTCTGAAATTGAAGCTGGTTTCACAATTGTCTCACTGTTGATTCCTACAAGAAAATCTCAAAGTTAAAAAATACCAAGACATTTAATGAGCAACGCTATGTGCCTGCCAGTCTTCTGCCATTGAGGTTTTTATTACCATGTCCACCCTGGTAATTGAAAAGCTTAAAATCAGCTCAAAGTAAACCTAAAACAGTAACTTCACACATATGTACACTAGAGAATACTAGCTTGATGTTTTCTATGTTATTCTATGTAATCCTCATTAACCTCATTTTACAGACAGGAGGCTGAGACACAGCAAAATTGAAAGAAGCCAGCTAGTGACGAAGCCAATCTTCCTCTTCCAAAGTCCCTTTTTCCCACTGCAGCACGGCACCTCCCAGTGCCTAAGAAAGAATGGCCTGGTATTTTCCAGCAGCGTTCCTTTTCCAGGAGAAGGGCAGGATGCCTCAATCTTCAGTAATAAAGAATAAAGTATGCCAACTGAAAAAAAAAGTAGAGTATAGCAAGGGCTCACAGTCCAGGGACACTGCCTAACCTCACCAGACTTGCATATAGCCCTTTAAGGCACCCGCTCAGACTGCTGGCCCAAAGATGAACTCACCCACTGTGTACAGCCCCAAACAAAGACTGTAGTACAGCAAGACTCAGAACACAAATCTCCCATCACCCAGACCTGTACCTTCTGCATTCAAAACTCCAACCACATCTAACTGCACGATTTAATTGGCTTTGGAACCAATGGTGAAGAAATAAAAAACTACTTCTCAGAAGTAAGAGTCATTCATTTTCTTGAACTCTTCTGTATTCTAGGCTACATCACTGAGGTCTCCTCAGTCTTCCTCCCAACACATTGTTGCCTTGAACTATAAGAGTTCAAACACCTCAGAAACTCTCATCGTCGCTCAATGAAAGCAGAAGTAAACAGTGTTCAAGGCCATCTGTCCAATGTTAACACTAAGAAACAAGGTAAAGATAAAATAAACCATATTCCTACTGTTCTAATCTATAAGCTTCCCCAACAGATACACCCTGATTTCTTTCTGACAAAGACTTGGGTATAGTCCAATCCTATTAGCCTCCTCTACTTGTGTTTCTAATCAGAAAAAAATAATAATAAACTACAGTTCTGTTTGCCTCAAATAAACCTAAACTGAAAAGTAGCTGGAATCTGAGAGTGACACATACCCACATCCGCAGCGGCCCTGGTTTTGTTGAGGACATAGGAGTGACTTGCAGGATTCTCACCAACCAGAACCACGCTCAGGTATGGCTGTTTGTTGCCTGATACCACCCATTCTTCTACCTCCTGCCGCACTTCCTCCTTGATCTGCTGGGCAAGCTTCCTTCCAGAAATGACAACAGCTTCATTTCTGCACAAGGCAACAAAATCACAAAACCAAATACTAGCTTGAATTGTGGTAAAAAGTAAAGATTAGACTACAAAACAGTGTTATAAAATAGCCAAAATTTCCAGAAGGAAAGTGGTCAAAAGGTACAAATGTCCAGTTATAAGATACGTAAGTACCAGGAATGGAACACACAACACAATGGCTACAGCTAACTCTGCTGTGTACTGGGCAGGAAAGCTGCTACAGAGTAGATCTGGACAGTTCTCATCACAAAGATAATTTTTCTCTTTATTGTATCTATATGACATCATGGATGTTAACTAAACCTACTGTGGGAATCATTTCACAATATAGGTAAGTCAAACCACCATGCTGTGCACCTTTAACTTAAGTGATATATGTTAATTATTTCTCAATCACACTGGGGGTAAAACACCCAAAACTTACAAGTTTAGATTAAAATACATGTTTCCTAATCTGAGGAACAAATGAAATCTGAACAAGTTCAAAATGGGAAATCTGCATCCAGCTACATGTTTATGACAAAGTTGACTGAAACAGTTACTATCATTAATCTGAAACTTCCAGAGTTAAAGTAACTGACAGCTAGTACTTGGCGAAACTGGGTCTCACATCCAGCTCTGTCTGAACCCACAGTCCAGGCTCTTAATGCAAGAGCATGCTGCCTCCCGATCATTCACAGATTGATAGGCCGCCCCACCCAAAATCATTGTTTTAATTTGATCCATCTCTACTATGAAGTTAAATAGTTTGTCCTAAATGCTAACATACGATTTGTAGTTTGAGTTTTGCCCCTGTTGTTAGCACCCAGTCCTATGACAGAGAGAATGGCAGTCACATTTGGGGAAAACTGCTGTTGGGATGAGGCAATAAGGAAAATTAGGATCTGGAGGAAACTCTAGTTACCAAAACCATGTTCAGATCTTTGAAAGGCTCTCTCTTCCCAATAAGAACTGGTTAGAAAGCTCTTCCTGGATCCCAATATGGAAGATTCCTGGTTTCTGTATTTCCACACAAATCCTTACAATAAAGTTCCCATTACTTAAAGTAATGCACCTGTTGTATAAGCAATCTTTTGAAAACAAGTCTCCCTTTAGCTTTGTGTGCTCGGTGTCCTGAGGAATGCTCCAACCTCAAGACCAATGAAACAATTGTTTGAAAAATTACAACAGTGTATTTCTCCTTATGGCATGTATTCATCCCCAAGGGTCACATCAGGCACTGGGTGCCTTGTATGGTCAGGTATAATTATCGTCCTTCTCAAGTCCTGCTAATCAAAATAGGATTTTAAAGTTGTAACAGTCTTAAGACTTCAGTGCCTGCTTTTTATTTGCATTATGATTAAATAACTATTTTAAATCTCAATGTCTTAGATACAATGCAGTAGTTTTATATCTAAACCTTATATTAATCTGTATTAGCATCTTGTAAAGTTATTAAGAAGACATAATTTTATAGCAAACCAAATATTTTTACCCAGAGTTTATGGAATAGTACTAGCATAGCGCAAAATAATAATAACATTTAATATATACCTATGGATCATCAAAGAATCAAAAACATTAATATTTACAAATTCATTTCAGAATTAAAGTTGAAGGGGACTTCATTAAAAAGGCTTTGCTGATACAAATATCCCTGGGTAGTACCAGGAATAGCCAATATCTACCTACCAGGAAGGACAGAAATGCATTTGCAACCTTAGGACACTATAGAGTGAAAGACTACTTACACAGGCCTTAGGGTATTCATTTATATTGAATAAAAATATTGAATGAAATCATTTATATAATCATCCAGGCATATATATGGAATAAAAATTAATTTCTTACTCTCTTCTGTTGGTTAGATTTATATTCACACATACATATGTATCCTTAATATGCAAGAGATATCTTCATCTACGTATTTATAAACTCATAAGGATACATATATAAATATTCAGTGAGGACTTAGCTTGCACTTAATGAAAAACTACCCTTTGAGAGCAATAAACAAAGAAAATGGTAATAGCACATTTGGACTAAGAATGATACACTAAAGTTAAGGATACAGGGTTCTGGGAGAACCTAGCGTCCCAAGTCCCAAAGGAAGCTTCTGTACATTATGTCAATTTGTTTAATGAAAAAAAAAACCTGTCAAAGTGTAACAAGTACACACACAAAGAAGCCACAAAGCACTGTGCCTGAATATTCCTCATATGTAACTGTTTTAGCCCTCCTCTGCATAACAAGAATGTGAAACACAGTCCTGTAAGTGAGTCATTCTGTAACTTCCCATCATCTTTTCTTGCCAAAGGCCAAATAAAGTAACTGCTATCCTCAAATAAACAAAAATACAGTAAGTTCAGTTCAAGGAAATCCAAAATGTATTAACTGTATTAGCTAATACTTATTTCACAAATAAGTGCTTTCATGGATGTGTTTAGAAAAATTTCCATTAAAATTATGAACTAGAAAGAAGTCATGAGGATTATTCAAATATAATTCAAAACTAAAATCCAAGTCAGTAGCATCTTCACTTTCCTCCTAATTCAATACTTTACATACAGTATTATAATTTTCTTTTTCTTTTCTTTTTTTTTAAGTGAGAGGAGGGGAGGTACAGAGACAGACTTCCCCATGAGCCCTGACTTGAATCTACCTAGCACCCCTCCCCCCCCCCACGCCTAGATGGGGCTAATGCTCAAATTAACCAAGCTAGCCTCAGCACCCCTGGCCAATGCCCAAACCAATCGAGCCACTGGCTGTGAGAGGGGTAGAGAAGCAGATAAATGTGTGCCCTGACCAAGGATCAAACCCAGGACGTCCACACACCTGGCTGACGCTCTATCCATTGAGCCAGCCGGCAGGACCTGTAATTTTCTATGAAAAATTAACAACAGGTGTATTCATGGTCAGGTTATTTCAGAAAGAGTTTTTATTATCCACTAATAAATGGAACCAGAAATGAGTGAAGAAAGACACAAAGTGGGAAGAAACTAACATCTATTAAATACTAGATATTTTGCTAAGAGTTTTATATACATTACTCCCAGTTACCTTCAGGCTATTATAATGACCCTATTATGCAGAAGTGGAAACTCAGGACAACAGAAACAAGATACAAACACAAACCTCTGCCTCCAAAATCCATTTTTCCCTATAACTGTACCTCACTCTCTCCTGGATTATTCTCTAACCATGAATTTATGTTCCTGAAACCTTCACCAAACCTCCCAAAATGAATACATGTAGACTCATTTAAAAAAAAAAGTTTTACCAGCCAGCTGTAAGCAAAGCAATACAGAGAAACCATAAACACCAAATGGAGTATTGTGTTCAGAAAAGTGTAAGTCTACCCGTTCATTCAGAAAGGCAAGTGAAAGGAGGCCATTTGTTACTGGAGAGCAAGCAAATCGGTCCAGTTCTTTAGTTGATTTTCAACAGGAGTGCTGCAGCACATTCATGTGCTGCAAGAATTTTTATAACATGCAATACCTGACTATGTAGTCAGTTGTAATGGCCCCCTTTCCCTTAGATTGTCAAATAATAATTTTAAAAAATGACAACATCCAACAACAATAGCCATCCAGGGTGAATGGAACAATATTATACCTGTTTTTCCAGTCAGATCGTGTGCCACAGAATTTCAGTAGTTTGTGTGCCATGAAATGAAAAAGGATGAAAATCGTTTAAGTAGAAGATCTTTATAAATCTCTATTCAATCATAAAAGCCACAGGCCCATGTGGCCAGAACTCAGGAAGGGAGGCAAACAGTAATGACAGATGGAGCTGGAGAGGTAGGTCAGGGTCAGACCAAGACAAGCCTTGAGTGTCCCCTCCCAAGCCTTCTTACAAGAGCGCATTAATCCACTTTCTGTACTTCTACAGCACCCTAGCAATGTTTTTAATAACATTTTTACAACAGAGGAAATCACACACGTGTGTTCTACCCCTTGACAGGTGAGTTCCCCTACAGAATAAAGTTTTTATCATCTCTGAATTCGCACAGCCCAGCATACGTAGGAAAGAAAGGGCTGCTGTTACAAGACTTAGGTCTCTGACAACGCAAAAGCTCTAAAGAGGGAAGGAAAAATGCACAGACTTAGGACGAGAAATCACAGCCCCCACTTGCAACCCCCCCCCCCGTCCCCCCACACTTCTGAATCCTATTACTTCCCTATGGAAACGCAAACAGAGCTTCCCTTCCCCCTCCCCCGCCCCCCCGGGGAATTTTTTCACCTCAATTGACTCTGCCTGACACTGACTAGCTCTGGGTGGGCAGCAAAGCCTGTTGGTAGGCAAAGGGGCGGCGTGAAGAGCAGCGCGAGCCACACCACCTCCTACAGGAGGGGGGAAGTGCGGTACCCAGGAAACTAGGCGGCTCCGGGATTTCATCAGACTGCACCAACCCCCTTCGCCGCTAGGGTCCCAGGAATGGACCGTCGCTGAAGGCTGCTCATACTGAACCCTTCCCGGAGCTCGCCACAACGTCTCCTCTGCTTTTCCCAAGACGGGATCTCGCATCACCGCCAAGGGCGGCCGGTAGGTTCTGGCCAGTATCTCCTGTATGTTCTAGTAAATCGGGGCGCCCCAGAATCCGCCAATGCCTTAGGTCGGCTCGGGGGGACCGTCCCGCCGGCGTACTGGCCCCGGGAGAGGGCGACGCCGCGAAAGGCGGGCACCGGGTTACAGCACACCCCGCGGAGCTAGCATCCAGGTCGCTGACTGAGGCCGCGCTCGGCTGCCACGTCGCTCCACTACACTCCTTTCGGTGGCCATCACCGCCCCGGACAGAGATGCTCAGGAAGTCCCTTGGAGTCCCTCTGGAGCGCAGGCGGCACCCCGCGCTCCATTCCCTTCGGCTTTCGGCACTGACCCAACGCCCGACTCTCTCACCGAACTGCCGAGAAGTGGAGGGGACGATATTGGAAGCGGCGGTGCTGTGCGGGCCGGAGAAGCCGGGTGGCAAACGTGGACACGACAAGAGAGGCAGCCATGGCCCGCACCGTGTAGATGAAGCCCCGCGCGCGCGGGCAGCGCGATTATACCGCCGGCGCGTGTCAGGCCCCGCCTACCAAGGGCACCCATTGGCCCTTGTCCTCTAAAGCCTTGCTTGTGATTGGAACAAGAAGAGTCCGGAGCAAGGCCATTGAAGGCTTGGAAGGCTGGGGCCATGCGGTGACTGAGGAAGGCAAGCCCTGCCAGATGCTGGGGTCACCTAGCCCGCGACAGGAGCGTTAGTTCATTCGTTGCTTGAACAAGTATCTGGGTTCCTGGCTGTGTGCCAGTAAAGAGTGGATAAAAAGTAGGATAAGACTAACCAGGCGGTGGCGCAGTGGACAGAGCGCTGGACTGGGATGAGTAGGACCCAGGTTCAAGACCTCGAGGTCGCCAGTTTGAGCGTGGGTTCATCTGGTTTGAGCAAGGCTCACCAGCTTGAGCTCAAGGTCGCTGGCTTGAGCTAGAGGTCGCTGGGTCTGAGGTATCCCCTCCCCCTCCGTCAAGGCACATATGAGAAAGCAATCAACAACTAAGGTGCTGCAACAAAGAATTGATGCTTCTCATCTCTCTCCCTTACTGCCTGTCCCTATCTATCCCTCTCTCTATCTCTCTTTGTCTCTGACACACACACACACACACATACACACATCAGATAAAATGTGCCACAGACCTGAGAAACGAAATTGAGACAGTGGAGAGATCAAAGGGACCCACAGGAAAAGAGGACAGAGGGAAAGGGGATGATAGGATAGGATAAACCTGAAGGGAAGGGGGAAGGGTGCTAGGGGGAGGGGAGCAAGGGAGATGTTGAGGGGAATACAGGGGAGGGGGGATGAATTTGGGGCAACACTAGAATCTATGTAAACATAATAAACTTAAAAAATAAATGTGCTGTGGACCAGCGCAGCTAGTAATTCTGGGTCCAGAGGGAGAACGGTTGGGAACTAAGAAAATAGGTTCACCGAGAAAAGAGGATGGGATGATGGGAAGAGGATGGGATGATGGGATCGGATCCAGAGGTCTCTTCAATGCCGATGGCAATATCCTAGAGCCCATAACCCCTAGTTTGCTTTATTATATAGCCATATGCAAATAAGAAAGTCTTTGATACAAAGTCACACATCTGAGGCAAAAACAGGAACTCTCTTAAGGCATAAACAGCAATCCCCCCACCATGCATAAGTGAAATCAACCAACATCTGAACAAAGGAAGGGTGAGAAGAAGGGCATGTAAATTTCTTTCAGCAACTTAAGCAAGCAAGTGAAGTGGAGCTATGGGATGAGTGCAAATGCCCAGCTTCATAGCCAATATGGAGGTAGAGGGGAGAGAACTTAGCCTTTTGCTAAGCTTCAAATTTACAAAGGCTTTTTGCCACTTGCAGTCTACCACATATCCTCCTTTTTTCTTTTTAATTTGTGTGCTGAGATTTGCACTCATCTAATTTCCTAGTTTTCCAGATTCTAATTTGGAGGCAGACTGAAAAAATACAGAATAAACAAAATTAGTATAGTCAATGCTAACAGATATCCAAACAAGTATTCTAATACATTAAAGGGATTAAAGCCTTTTAGATTTACCAAGAAAAATTTTAGCCAATATAGCAGGATCTATAATAGAGTCTTTGCTGTTTTAAATGTCCTTAATATGTTCATGTAATTTCACCAAGTCCATGTTGGCACCATCACCATTCCACATCCCTGCAGATACAACCCAACCCCACTCAGTCCCATTGAGAGCTGTCACAGGAGCAGGAGCCCCGGAAATACATCCAGGAAAAGTCCAGGAATCCAGGAACACATCCAGGAAAAGTCCACATGGCACTGGAATTGTTGTCACATTTCTACACTTTGCAGCTAGCGTCCAAGTCCCAATGACCACTGGTTCTAGCTGGTAATGATTTAGGTAGACTGGAAAAGCCATCTTCAAGCATGAGTGGAGATGGAGCCCCTGTTCTCCTCAGCCTGGAGAGATGAGACTAGGGGGCCCTTTCATGGAGTTTTGCAGCCGTGGAGATGGTGAGGAGAACCTTGGAATATACTATGCCGGGTGGGAGAGGTAAATTCATCTAAATTAGGTGCAGGTCCCAGCCTAGAATAGGCATGGGGCATTGAGGCAAGAGGAATAAAGGAGATAAACAAAGCAGCAGAAAATAGGACTATCAACACCCACAACAGAGATTTTCGAGGGATGAATAAAAACCCAAATATTCAGGCAAGACATAGTAAGTGGCCCTTGTGTCCGTAAGAAATGAGATCAGTTTACCTGCTACTTGGAAGAAACATCCTAGGCTCGTCCACATTGACGTGAGATGGGGCTGACAGCACTGGGCACCTTTAGCCTTCAGTGGCAAGTCCCAACAGGCTGGGCAAGGTTAGGTCATAGCTGGCTGGAACAGGGCTGGAAGAGACTGAACCGTCCCTTAGAGGAGCGAGGCGGCAGCTTACCTTCCAGTGTCCATTTTTCCCCACAGCAAAGGCATGTCCCTGCTGGGGGCCGAGAAGCCTGGCAGGCTTTAGCTCAATGACCTTCCTTTCCACTATTGAAGCAGGACCCAGATGGAGTCCTATGAGGTTCCTTTGGGGTGTTGGAGCCTTTAAGGGTGTATGCCAAGAGCTGGTATTTTACCTGATCTCTTTTGGGCTTTGTCTGCCTATTGGTCATTATAGACCTTAAAAGCTATGCTCAGAAGATCTTGCAGAGGGGTTTGAGGGTCCTCATCCACCTATATAAACTTTTTCCGTATATCTGGAGCTATTTGGAAAAAGACAAAACAGTGCTATTAGCTAGATCAAATAAAAGAGGGTAGAAGTTTGCAGGAGAAAAGTTTGGCATCTCCTATAAATCAGTATTCAAAAGAAATTTTTTAAAGTACAAAAGCAGGATAAGGTAGATTTGCAGGAGTTCCAGGATATGACTCCCCCATTTTTTATATTATTTACAATTGACCTCCAAGCATTTGTTGAGCACACTTTATAATATTTTGACTTTAAGAAATACTTGTCTTTATGTTAACTTCTAACAAAATATAGTAAATGCTTTTCCTACATATGCAGGAGCATTGTCAGTTTTAATCAGTTTAGAAAGTCCAATAAAAGAAAATGCATATAGACAATAAGCTATAACATGCTTAGCAGCCTCTCCTGTTCTGGCAGAGGCTACTATAAATCCAGAATAAGTATCCACTGTAATGTGGACAAAGGACTGTTTGCCAAATGAAGGTATATGAGTAACATCCATTTGCCAAAGTTGTCCTGGTAGGAGTCCTCGAGGGTTAACTCCAAACGAAGGGACAGATTGTAGTATAGGATACCTTGGACAGGATTTAACAATCTGCCGTGCTGCTTCCCGAGAAAGTTGAAACTGTTTACGCAGGGCTGCAGCGTTCTGGTGATGAATAGTATGAGACTGGATTGCTTGATCTGTCATGGTTGCTCCAATAATTTTCTTTTGGGTAGCTTGATCAACAAGGGCATTCCCTTGTGCTAAAGCTCCAGGGAGCATGGAATGAGCTCAAATATGTCATGTCCTATAAAACATGGAGCTCTATGTTGATGTACAAGTCTTTGAAGAAGGAGAAATTGCTGAAATAGTTCCCCATCAGCAGTTGTCCCTAAGACAGCAGTCTCTATAGTGGAAACAACCATAAGTAAATATTTGCTGTTTATACAGATTAAAGAAGGAACATAGCAAATGCTGAAAAGTCATGATAATGGCATGTAATTCTACTCTTTGAGCTGATTTTAAGGCGACTGTTTCAGTATAAACTTGTCCATCGATTATTAAGCTTGCTGTTCCTAAGCTGGACCCATCAGTAAAGACTGTAGGTGCTTCAGGAATGGGCTCCTTAACAATTGTCTTAGGAAAGACAAATGTAGTAATTAATGAAAATTAAACTATTTTATCATCTCGGTAGTGAGAATCAATTTCGCCTGTAAAATTTGCAAAAGCAATTTGCCATTTTGTGGAAGTTTCCCAGAGTCATTGTTGTTGATCCTTTGAAAAAGGAACAATAATATGAGGCTCAAAACCTATAAGCTGTAAAAGTCGCCTATGCCACTTGATAATCAAGGAGGTGACAAGATCAAAATACGGAGATAAAACTTTCTTAGGAGTAACAGCTAAATGAGTTCATTCAATAGGACCTGAAGCTTGCCATAATAGTCCCGTTGGAGTGTAACTCCAGGGACAAATTAGTAAGGCAATTCATTCTTCAGGATTTATGCGTTTCAGTTTTGCTTGTTGCAAGGCTTTATCTACAAGCTTTAAAGCAGTGGTTCTTAACCTTTTTTGAGGCACCGAACCCACCAGTTTCATATGCGCATTCACCAAACCCTTCTTTAGTGATAAATAAAATATGATTTTTTTTTTCCAAATTCAAGACATAGGTATATGTTTTTTTACTGGTGCACAAAATGAGCCATGTATGAACATTACCTTGCTCAAAGAACAAAACCAACGAAGTGCATGAACTCACAACAAATTACGGTATTACTTTATTCTGGCCTCCGCAGCGGAGACTTCTCCGAACCCCTGAGATCGACTCATTGAACCCCTAGGGTTCGATAGAACCCAGGTTAAGAACCACTGCTTTAAAGTTTGCTGTCCCGCAGTTGTAAGTAGCTGAGGAGAAGCTGGTTCAGCTGAGTCTCTAAGAATATAAAAAAGTGGCTTCAGTTCCCTGGTAGTTAATTTCAAGGAAGGTCTAAGCCAATTAGTCTCTCCTAATAATTTCTGGAAATCATTTAAAGTTTGCAAATGATCCGTCCTGATTTCTAATTTTTGTGGACAAATTTGTTGTCCCTCAATAATTTGTCCTAAATAAGAGAAAGGTAAAGATTGCTGTACCTTTTCAGGAGCTATATAAAGTCCTGACTTTTTCAAAGAATATTCTAGTTGTTGCAAAATGGTCAGCACAGTGTCTTTATCTGGATGAGCAATAAGAATACCATTCATATAATGAATTATGTATGCCTTAGGGTGCTGCCTTTGTACTGGAGAGATAGCTTGAGCAACATATTTTTGGCACAAGGTAGGACTGTTAGCCATACCTGAGGCAAAACTCTCCACTGGTATTGCTCCATTGGAGCCTGGAAATTAAGTGAAGGAACACTGAATGCAAAACGCTTGCAATCATGAGGGCTTAAAGCCTTGATGGTCAACCCTTTTATAAAAACCGCCCACTTTCGCAGTGCTGGTCAACCTGGTCCCTACTGCCCGGGACGGTAAAGCAATAGTAAAAAAGCAATCCTTCAAGTCAATAATTACAAGATGAAATCCCATGCAATGGCAGTAGGAGAAGAGAGCCCTAGCTGGAGAGGACCCATAATTTCCATAGTCTTATTTATTGCTCTCAAATCTTGTAATAGCCTCCAGTTTCCTGATTTCTTTTTAATATCAATATAGGCGTATTCCATGGGCTATTAAAAGGTTCAATGTGCCCAAGCTTTAACTGCTCTTGTACCAATCAAGCAGCTGCCTTAAGTTTCTCCTGAGAAAGGGGCCATTGGTCTACCCATATAGGATTATCTGATTTCCAAGTAATTGGGCCTGCACAATGCATTGTTGGGGTAGCAGGAGCTACCAAGGCCCCTATGCTAAATTTTGATATCCTGATCCACGCCTTCTGGTATTGGGTGTCACTTTTATGGGGGTGAGAATTCCCCGCTGTTCTTTCCCTAGTCCTTTAGTGGGCAAAAATCCCTGATCAGGCATTTGAGTACTGACTAAACTATTAGGACTGACAAACAATGCTCCCATATTTTTCAAAACATCTCTGCCCCACAAATTAACTGGCAGTCCAGGAAGCACATAAGGTTGAAAAAATTCAGAATGACCATCTTTATCTTCCCATTGCTAAAAACTAGAGCTTTGTTGAGAGGATTTACTCTGCCCTATACCTTGTAATTCTGTGGCTGCTGCATGAGTGGGTCAGGAAGGAGGCCAATGTAGCTTAGCAATAACAGATACAACAGCTCCAGTATCTAAAAGTTCTTTAAATTTATGCCCTTGTTTGTTAGTTCCATTTCAGGGCGTTCCTGACCTATTTTTTAAACCCAACAGGCAGCATCAGTGGAGCCAAATCCATGATTCTCTCGGGGTCCCTTTTGCGCGGTTTGGACTGAGAAGCAGAATTAACATTCTTATTCTATTCTTCTAACTGCCTGAAGCAGCTTGAGACAAATTCTTGAAATGACTTATTAGGGCCCTGCTTAATCTTGCTCAATTCCTTTGTTTTATCTACCTGAGTATAGCGTTACACATAAACAAGACAATTTACATACAAAAACACAAGTATAACATATAACTTTGATTAATCCTAATACTTGAATTGCTATTTAACTCCTAACTCTGAACACACCTCACAATGCACTAACCAAATTAGTAAGTCTTAAAGATTTATATTCTATTTTATTTAAATTTAAAGGAGCACTCCTTACAAGTTCTAAAATCATTTTATATATTTTTTCAATATTAGAGCCGGCATTTCCAATTTTTTGCATGCAAGAACTTATTTCAGGCCTTACAAATAGACACATTTTAGACAACATTAAACAAAGACTAAACAGAAACAAGAATTAGACGAACCAGACAAACCAGAGAGAAACCCGTGATTTCAGAGCACAACCAGATTAGAAAGATGCCTGCTTAATTTTAGTCCCCCAAGAAAACTTGCTCTTGGCAGCTGCAGGAGAAATTTTGTAGTCAAATCCACCAGGGGTCCCCTACCTAAATTTCCAGGCAAAGAATAGGAAAGAAACAAAATAATTAAGAGGATTGTTACTAACACATTAAAGAAAATCATACAATAACAGGAAAAGCTATAACTTAAATAGCTGAGTCACCTACCATTCCCAAATCCCATAGTTGCTGTAACTGGCGGCTCAGGAAGACCATGACAAGACTTCTCTTCTACCTCAATTTTAGCTGAGTGGCAGACCACCTGGAGAGAACTAGGAGCAGCCCCACTGTCCTACATTCCTTAGGCCCCAAGCTGCAAAGTACAAGACCACCTGCCATAGTCTCCTCACACCACTGCCTTTTCAGAACTTTACCTACTTGCTCCCCTGTAGAAGAACGAACCATTCCCTCCTTGGGGAGCCAGGGGCATACATCTTGAATATATTGTGAAAAGCATTCTAGCTGCATAACTCTTCTTATAAAAAGGTCTCCTACTTTTGACTCTAATTGTCCCATAATTTATTACTCCCGACTATACTCTCCCCCAAAACTTTCTTTACTCACTGTGCACACTTGGGAAATTCTGTCACCTACTTTTAGTTTAGTTTCCTTGTACTCGTGCCCCACATTGGGTGCCACTTGCCGAGGACCAGCATGGTTAGTAATTCTGGGTCCCGAGGAAGAACAGTACGGAATTAAGAAAATAGACTCACCAAGAAAAGAGGATGGGATCAGAGGCCTCTTCAATGCTGATGGCAATATCTGAGAGCCCATAGCCCCCAGTTTGCTTTATTATATAGCCATATGCAAATAAGAAAGTCTTTGATACAAAGTCACACATCTGAGGCAAAAACAGGAACTCTCTTAAGGCATAAACAGCAATCCCCCCACCATGCATAAGTGAAATCAACCAACATCTGAACAAACAAAGGGTGAGAGGAAGGGCATGTAAATTGCTTCCAGCAACTTAAGTAAGCAAGTGAAGTGGAGCTATGGGATGAGTGCAAATACTCAGCTTCATAGCCAATATGGAGGTAGAGGGGAGAGAACTTAGCCTTTTGCTAAGCCTCGAATTTACAAAGGCTTTTTGCCACTTGCAGTCTACCACAAAAATGCCAACTAATAAACATAGAAAAATGATGGAGTTAGAAAATAACTATTTTGGGAAACCATTGATTCAGAATCATCAATGGATGTCAAAACAATCAGGTGAAGTTGGATTTGGAACAAGGTAATCACAATAGGGTTCCCGAATCCTGAAAATAAAAATATTTCAATTAATACAAAATAATATTGAATGCAAACTGTAATTGAAAAATAAAATAAAAATATAAAAAAGTATTTCTCATTTTGCTAAAAAATACAAGACACCCAATTAAATTTGAATTTTAGATCAATAATTTTGGAGGAGGTTCATACATTAAAAAATATATTAGCTGGTTATCTGGAATTTAAGTTCAATTAGGCTTCCTGTATTTTATCTGACTGCCCTATTTGCATAGTCTCATAGTACCTCTTCCGTAAAATACTTATTAATAGCAAAAGTAAATTTGAGACACCTACAGTCATCGCCTTAAACAAGTGATCAAAGTGGACACCACCAGTAATGGGACAGACATATATTGTATGCCCCTGGATATGATGCTAAAGAGGACACATGACTTCATAACTCTCAACAAGTCTAAAAATTGCATGGAGTGATGTTTCTAAACCATTGAGTTCCCTAAAAAATGTTAGTGTTTGTTCATTTACACCTTGAGAGAGGAGAGTTGATAGACCTGAAATGGTAAAACAGCACAGGAAAAAGTCATATCCCTGAAAGTTCGGAATATCTTAATCTAATCACAAGGAAATACCAGACAACCTCTAACTGAGAGACATTCTAAAAGAAAAGTAGCCTGTACTCTTTGAAAATGTCAAAGTCATGAGTAACAAAGAATGAGGAACTAACCGTTCTAGATTAAAGGAGTCTAAACATGACAATTAAATCTAATGTATGATTTCTAAACCAAAGAAAAAGTTTGTTTTTTCATCCTTCTCTTTCTTTTGCTATAAAGGACATTATAGGACAATTACCAAAATATTAATCAGGTCTATAGATCAGTTAATACTATGGTATCAGTGTTAATTTCCTGAGTTAGCTAATCAAATTGTGGTTACATAAGTAAATGTACTTGCTTTTAGTCATGAAGAGACATCATATCTGCAACTTAATTTCAAATGGTTCTGAAAAATATTTACACATAAAATATAATATAAATATTAGTTTGTTAAGGCTGACATAACAAAATACCACAGATTGGTTGGCTTAAACAACAGAAATTTATTATCTTCTATCTCTAGAGGCTGGAAGTCCAAAATAAGGTGTTGGCAGGTTTGGTTTCTCTTCAGGCTTCTCTCCTTGATTTATATGAGGCCTACCTCTTGCTGTCCCAATATGGCCTTTTCTCTGTGACAGCACATGTGTGGTGTCCTTCTATGTATGTCTTAATCTCTTTTAAAAGGACACAAGTCAGGCCTGACCTGTGGTGGCGCAGTGGATAAAGCGTCGACCTGGGAACACTGAGGTCGCCAGTTCAAAACCCTGCACTGGTCTGGTCAAGGCACATATCAGAGTTGATGCTTCCAGCTCCTCCCCCTTTTCTCTCTTTCTCTCTCTCTTTCTCTCTCTCTCTCTCTCTCACTCTGTGTCTCCTCTCTAAAATAAATAAAATAAAAAGAAACTTTAAAAAAAGGACACAAGTCAGATTGGATTAGGATCAACTCTTCAGATCTCATTTTAACTTTAAAACCTTTTAAAAACTCTATTTCCGCCTGACCAAGCAGTAGCGCAGTGGATAGAGTGTCGGACTGGGATGCAGAAGGACCCAGGTTTGAGACCCCAAAGTTGCCAGCTTGAGCGTGGGCTCATCTGGTTTGAGCAAAAGCTCACCAGCTTGGACCCAAGGTCGCTGGCTCCAGCAAGGGGTTGCTCTGTCTGCTGAAGGCCCGCGGTCAAGGCACGTATGAAAAAGCAATCAATAAACAACTAAGATGTCACAATGGCAACAAAACAACTGATGATTGATGCTTCTCATCTCTCTCCGTTCCTGTGTGTCTGTCCCTCTCTCTGATTCTCTCTGTCTCTGAAAATAAAAAAGCTCTATTTCCAAATACAGTTGCATTCTAAGATATTGGGGGTTAGAGCTTCAACATATGAACTGGGGAGGGACACAGTTTAATCCATAACAATATGTATACATAAAGAGGAACTGATAAAACATGGCAAATTAACAACTAGGTAATTGGGTGAAGAATATGCAATCATTCCTTGAACTCTTCCTGCAATTTTCCTATGTCTAAAATTATTTCAAAAACTTAAAAATATCAGTAAGATTTCTGTCCTCGTGGTGCTTAGAGATAAAGCAGACCTACAGTAAACAAAAGACAAAACTAAGAAAAAGACACCCTCAAGATAGAATATATGAAAGGTTGTATAGGGTCAGAACATCTGACAGAAGGAAAGAAACCAGACATGCCTAGATTTTAAGGCCCTAACCCTGGCCCCAGTCAGTTAGCTCAGTTGGTTAGAGCAATGTCCAGAACCACCACGGTTGCAGATTTGATCCCAGGTCAGGGCACATATGAGGAAATGACCAATAAATGCACAACTAAGTGGAACAACAAATGAATGCTTCTCTCTCTCTCTCTCTCTCTGTGCCTCAAATTAATAAACAAATTTAAAAAAATGTTTATTAAGATACTTAACCCTCTCACCACTTTGCAAAATTTTGGAAACTCTCTTTTCACAAAATGTGAACTTCCAAGAGTGAAACCATGAGAACGTCGTTATATATTTTAATATGCTTAACAAAATTATTTGCTTCTATGCTCTCACACTATTTTATTGAAATATCATTTGTTTAACAAAAACACTTAAGGTGCAATTTTTATTCCAAATTCTGCAGGGTGAAGATGCTCTGGCCCTTCAGTGAAGGTGCACTGGGGTCCCAGCTATCCTGACTACTCTTTTCTCACTCTGCCCTCCACTGAGCACATTCTGTATTTCTGTCTGGTGTTTGGTTGCCCACCACTCTCTTTCCCCAGAACCACTGCTACTCATCCCTACAGCGGCAGCCCTAAACTTCTTGACTTAATGGTTTTGCCTGAAGGTCTCCATTTTAAGGGGCTCCGATGTTGTTTTTTTAAAACAACTTTTTTTTAAAAGATTTTTATTTATTCATTTTAAAGAGGAGAGAGAGAGAAGGGGGAGGAGCAGGAAGCATCAACTCCCATATGTGCCTTGACCAGGCAAGCCCAGGGTTTCAAACCGGCAACCTCTGCGTTCCAGGTTGATGCTTTATCCACTGCGCCACCACAGGTCAGGCTGGGGCTCCAATGTTTTATTGACACCAAAGGGAGAATCAGGACCACATACTGGCAAAACAGTACAAATAGAATAAATTTTCCTCTCCACTGGGCTATCATAGCATATAGGAATACTCCTGTTTCAACCCTCAGAAATATATTTGTGCACCTGTCTATTTCCCCCAAGATGATGTGGGCTTATTCAACCAAGATCATTTATATCTCATAACTCATTTCAATCATGCAAGCACAAAGCACATGAGTGACCAAACCTCTATTAATCATCTTTTTAATAATAACAAAGCTTTATTGAATAGTTACAATGTGTCAGACACTGTTTTAGGTATTTTGTGTATATCATCTTATTTAGTTCTCTCAATAACCCATGAAGTAAATGCTATTACTATATCCCTCTTACAGATGGAGTAAATATGGCACAAGAGGTTTAAGAAATTTCTTTCATCCTGACCAGGCCGTGGTGCAATGTATAGAGCGTCAGACTGGGATGTGAAGGACCCAGGTTCGAGACCCTGAGGTCGCCAGCTTGAGCGCAGGATCATCTGATTTGAGCAAGGCTCAGTAGCTTGGGCCCAAGGTGGCTGGCTTGAGTAAGGGGGTCACTCGGTCTGCTGTAGCCCCTCCCCGCCCCATCAAGGCACATATGAGAAAGCAATCAGTGAACAACTAAGAAGCCGTAACAAAGAATTAATGTTTCTCATCTCTCTCTCTTCCTGTCTGTCTGTCCCTATCTGTGCCTCTCTCTAACTGTCTCTGTCACCATACACACACACACAAAAGAAATTTCTCTCAGGTCACAGAGCTGATAAGTGGAGAGTCAGGGATTGAACCCAGATAGACTGGTTACAGAGCCCATGCCTTAATATTAGCTACCATTTGTTGAGCACTTATTCTATTCCAGGCATTGGGTTCTTTAATCCCATAAAACATGTGAGGTGAGTATCCTGTTCTCTATTTGAGTTGAAAGAACTGAACTTAGAGAGACTTGGCCTCTTGCCTAAAGTCACTCACCTAGTAAGATGAGGCAAGCTCTACCGCTAGGTGGGCCTGATGTGAAAGCCTTGTCTCTAGCCCTCCACTTGACATGGTCCTGAATGTTTCATAGACAGATAAAGAGGAATCCAGACCACACTCAGGCAAAATCACTTAAAACTACAAATGGGTGAGAAGTAAGAGTTGGACAAGGGATGCCATGGTGATGGAACTCAGAGTTGGGAGCTAAACTACAATAATATTCCACGTCTGGAAGGACCATAAAGTCTATAAATGCGAACCCATTCCACCACTGCTCAAACATCCATTTAAACTGACTAACCTGATGAAATCAGGGAACATTTATTATCTAAAAGCAAAGATTATGCCTGGCACTGAAGTTTCACCCTTCGTTAGCTGGAGCTTATAATTCGTCTACGTGCACCAGGATAGCCACTACAGTTGAGAAACAAAGTACTTCTGTTCCAGTTGATAAAACCTATTCTCCCAAGCTCTCATCTACAGTACCCTAAGACCCCTCCTTAAGGAAATTAATATTACACCTGGACATGACTGCTTTCACCCTAAGCCAGCCTGGGCCTTACCCATTCATTCCACGTTCCCTGAATTTCTTTCATCTCAGAACATTCTAACTCTTGTACAAAATGCCTTCTGTTTCAATACCACTAAAGCAGACAGCACTATAATAAGACAACCCAGGCTCTGAAACACCCAGCCAGAGAGAGTTATGCCTTTTTTCTTACTATAAAAGCAATTCATGTACTTCATTTCACACACTCACACGCTCAAACTGGAAATTATATAAACTACTAAGAAACAGAGACTGTAGAGGAAAAGATAATTTCTTAAAAGCTGGTGGAACACACAGGATTAGTAGCTCTAACGACACGTGCTCCAAAGTTGATTTTCTTACAGGTTATATACCTTTTACAGAAAACAGGTCTTCATGCAAGGGGCTCCTGATTCCTTTGTCTAGAGGTATATCTCACTCTCATGACTCCAGGATGGGAGGGTGAGTTTATGTGGATTCGGAGGATAAGTGTTGGAATTTTGTAAGTAAGGTATGTAAACATTGTTTCTTAAAAGCTTTTAAGAAAACACAAGGAGAAGAGGTTTTTAGATAAGTTCTACCTTCTTTACTATGTGTAGCAAGTGGCCCTAGGCACACTTTCAGAGAACTATAAAAAGTAGATAATCCATAACTGGTTGACTCAGTTGCCCCTGGAGGCTCCTTTCCCTTGCATTGTTTTTCTTTCTTTCTCCTTCAAGACAAAATGACACAAACTGCATCATCAATCAGAGACACCCAGGTTAGATGAATGGCATTGGGCTTGGAAGTAAGGATATAAAAAAGTTAAATAAGATGGGAATTTGTCCTCACCAAGTTTCTAACCTAGTAGAATGGAAGACAGATCATGTTAGTGGTTCAAAGGATAGGTGACAGAGGTCTGCCCAGACAGTTCTGGGATCTTAGAGGAAGGAGCCCTGATTTATGGCAAAGTCCTCTCTTTGCCTTTAAACTGAACTCACCTTTATGACCACAGTGAAAGTGTAAGCTACAAGAGGAAGCTGAGGGATATATTCGACCTTTCTAGCAGGGTCTTTAGGCAGACAGGAAGAGACTTGGAGGTTCACAAGCAGTGCACACCAGCTCCTAAAAACCAAGAACTTCATATGGAAGACTGCACAAGAGCCTTTAGTAGTATACAAGGACTCTTTGCATATCTCCTTTATGAACCATTGGCAGGGGTGGAGAGGGGCAGTTGGTTAAGGATCCTGTGGTTGGAGAATATTGGCCTCAGAACTTTCAGGATTTAGGTTCTTTCTTCAATGTTTCTTCTATTTTTCACTGGGGATATCTTCTATTTAAAGAGCTCCTCTGGATGTTGGGGGAATACTTGTGGAGGAGATGCAACATAGTTTCCTTCTAATTTTGAGAAGTTAGGGGACCTTACTTATTTAACAGTATAAAAAAGGGGACAGAGAGTCAGAGGGCCAGGAAGAAAGACACTAAATTCATAGACCACTAACCACATACCAGGAACTGTGCTAGATACTTCCCTATATTTATTTTCTCATATACTTGCAACATTCTTGTGAGGTCATTATATTATTATCTCTGTATTATAGAAAAAGAGACAGATGCACGAAGTTAAAGCAATTTGCCCATGGTCACCACCTAGTAACAATAGTGCCATGATTAAACATAGGTTTATCTTCATCCAAACACATGTTCTTCTACAAAACATGCCTATCATTGTTGAATTAGGTCAGACTGAAGACAGGGCTTTAGCGGAATGCGGTGGCAAATATGTGGGACAAGCAACCTCAACCAGGTTACAGAACATTTAAGGAAATGATTCTCCCTGAAGATTATACCTTAACAAGCCTTCCTTTTCTCCCCCCCCTCCTTTCTTTCCTTCCTTCCTTCAGTCTTTCCTTCTTTCCTTCCTTCCCTTCTTTTCTTCTCTCCTCCTCTTTTTTCTTCTTTCTGGCTTGCTAAAAGGAACTCATTACATTTTAACCATTTACAAGATTATGTATGCTTTTTTTCAAAGAATAGATATAATGTTTTACCAAATGGTTAAAAAAAATGGGGGAAAAAGTTAAATAGTCGGTAGATACACACAAAAAGATACATGACTCATGCAGCACCAGAAGTTGTTATGGGAAATATTGTTTGTCTTCCAAACTTCAGTACTTGATACCAGTCCATTGTGGGGTTTTTTTGTTTAACTGATTTCTTACAAGTAATTACAATTAAATTATAACTTGTATTTTATCATGAGAAAGTTTCTATACACTTTTTATTTGTCCTGATTTTATTACACTCAAAGTTAAATGAGATAGCAGTCTTGAGGGAAATGACTTGCTACAGAGAATAACATAACTGGCAAAAAATAGCACTTACTATATTCTAAAGGCTTATATATAAGAACTCACTTTATCCTCACATTAACCCTATAAAATAGTATACTATTATCCCCATTTTATAGATGAGAAAACTGAGGCATAGAGAGGTTATTAACTTTTGCAAGATCATACAGCTAGTAACTGGCAGGTTTAATTTTCAAATTCATTTCTTTTTTTTATTCTTTTAGACACACACTCAAAAATATTTTTTTGTTTTTTTAAAGATGCTACGTGGCAACATTTTTTTTTTTTTTTTTTTTTTTTAAACGCCTCTTTTTAAAGACTTTATTTATTTACTTATTTTAGACAGAGGAGAGAGAGGAAGAACGTAGGAGGAGCTGGAAGTATAAACTCCCATTGTGTGCCTTGACTCTGACTGGGCAAGCCCAGGGTTTTGAACCAGCAACCTCAGTGTTCCAAGTAGATGCTTTATCCACTGTGCCACCACAGGTCAGGCCACAAAAATAGTGTTTAAATTTTAAAAGAAATAAGTCAATAGCACAAACTTTAGTTTCAGAGTCTTATAATAATAGCCAAATATGCTAGGGAAGTGTGGAAAAGGAAGGCTCTTAACATGAATAATTTTTGGCAAAACTTACTTTCTCTAAAACAAAAAGACCTTTAGCAGAACTTACTTTTTCTGAAAAGACTTCTTATTCCTGGACTTGAGGCTGGTTTCCCAGACTTTGGCCTTGGGCTAGCTTTGCAAAGTTGCAGATGTTCTCAGAATGTTTCTCCCTGGCCTGACCAGGTGGTTGCGCAGTGGATAGAGTGTCGGACTAGGATGCAGAAGACCCAGGTTCGAGTCCCCGAGCTCGCCAGCTTGAGCGCGGGCCCATCTGGCTTGAGCAAAAGCTCGCCAGCTTGGACCCTAGGTCACTGGCTCCAGCAAGGGGTTGCTCAGTCTGCTGAAGGCTCACGGTCAAGGCACATGTGAGAAAGCAATCAATGAACAACTAAGGTGTTGCGATGGCAACGAAAAACTAATGATTGATGCTTTTCACCTCTTTCTGTTTCTGTCTGTCCCTATCTAGCCCTCTCTCTGACTCTCTCTCTGTCCCTGTAAAAAAAAAAAAAAAAGAATGTTTCTCCCTGAATTAACCCTATAGATAACATTGTAAGAAAGTTTGTTTCACTGCTTTGTTTTAGTGCTATGCTTCCTCTCCTCCCCACTCCTCAATCAATATGTAATTTTCCCTTTGAAAGCCAGCCCCAAACTGTGTTCCGCCGTTGCACTGATTTGAACAACTTAGGTCTCCATGTGGTCCACGCAGCCCGTTAATTAAAGACTACCTAAGTTGGCTTCATGATTGTGTGGCAAGACATTTGTTTCTTGCTGTTACTATACAACACTAGGTAGGTACTGTTCTGAGTATTTTACATGTATTATTCAATCGTTTTATCCATTCTGTTAGTATCCCTACTTTACAGATAAGGAGATTGAGGCACAATGAGGTCAGATAATATGCTCTAGGTGCACCACTAGTAAGTCAGCAGAATTAAGGTAACAAAGGAAAATGACAAAAAATAGAAGAGGCATTAAAAACTCTAACTCTAAGTTTATGGGGTTATTATATATGGCTGAAGGCAATATGACCTAAACTTTTGTCACCATTTCTCACTCAAGAGTGCACTTTCAGAGGAGGTCTTTTCAGTGAGTACTGCCTGGGAGACAAAGGTTTTCATCAGTTCATCTGGTTCCAGTCTGAATCCCTCCCCCCACCCCCAAGGCATTTACAAGCCTTCTCTCTCTGAATCACTGCAGTGGAGCATGAAGGTGAGAACACTGTCAGATTGCCCCTTTGTCACCACTTCCGCAAACTTTTCCTTCAGTCTTCATCTTACTGGAACTCTGAAGATCATGCCATAAAGTTGAGCCCTCTCTTACTCTCTACACTCTGCTCTTGCTTTTATCATAACGCCTCCTACCTCTCTGGCTGTTCTGTCGCAACCTTTGCCAGAGCCTTCTCCTCCATGTGGCCTTTTAATATCAGGGCTCATCAAGGTTCTCCTGGCATCTCTTCCTCTTCACCTAACCTCAGCTATTTTATCCTCTGCCATGCCTGTAAATATCTATATGCTGACAACTCCCAGCTTTATTCCACCCTGGTCTCTTCTCTGAGTGCCAAATCTGTATACATGTGTATTATCGACATTTCAGAGTTAATACATTTAAAACAGAACTGATCTATCCCCAAAGCTGCTTTTCCTCCCAGTCTTTTCCATTTCGATAACTGGAAACAACCAGCCCCCAGTAAGTTGATTGTGCCAGAAACACAGGATTCCACCTTCACTCATATCTAACTCATCATTGAGAGCTGTATATTCTTTTTTTCTAGAATAGATGCTGTAAAGCCTGTGGCCAAGGCCACTATCACAGCAGCCTGACCCACGCAGGTTCACATTAGATTCGAACAGTCGGTAATGAAACACCGGAGCCAAAAACTTGTGAGCCATCAGCTTTAATTCTAGCTTGCACCCGGCAGGCAAGCAAAAACACACACTGGGCTCCAAAACCCACACATTCAGTGCTCACAAAGCTACTGACTTATCCGAGTTTCCTAGAATCAAAGGTTTCTAGCTCACCAGACTTATTCACCTCTGTTTCCCATCTCCTCCTGCACAGACTCTTAACAAACTGACTTCTTCCTCAGCACTCTGCCATCTCGGCTGCTTCTCCTGGCCTTCACCTGGCCTTAATCTGCTCTCCTCTCTAATACCAACCTCAGGAACCCAGGAACCAAGAGAGAGAGAGAGAGAGCAAGCTCCCGGGCTGCCCCAGTTTATAACATAGATAATCCAAACCTTTAATCCAATTATACACACAAAAAAGTCTCTGATAATGGGATTCTTCAGGAGAGTGCACCACCCTACATCATCCAATCAGTCAAGGGTGTGGGGAAGAGTTTACTCTTAAACTAAGCCTTAGGCTATAATGACCTGGCCTGCCTACATTACAGCTTTTCCCCCACAGCCATCTCAAGCATAAGGGCAAATAATATCACCTGGATGACAGGCTTCCATGTGGGCAGTGCCATCTTTAACAAAGTGAGCATATTTTATTTTATCTGCCGAACAATCCACCCCTATGCTCACTTTACTACCCACAATTTACACCACTGGCATTCCTGTACAAGGAAATTAGGCATATTACACAAATTACAACAGCACGACAAATCATAAAATTTCAAAAATTACAAAGGTACACACATTTCACCAGTCTCTAAGCACTTTGCCAAAAGTGCAAAATGTCCTCGGCCTTCTCTCTTGCCATTTGAAAGGCTTCCTGGGGCCGGGGAAGGGCCTCCAGTAAAGCCACCCCCACCCCCATCAGGGTATTTCACATTGTCCAAAATCCGTAAGTCCATTCAACAAAGGAGCTTGTGCCCATCCGGTCATAGTCCAGGAAATCAGTCCACACACATAGGGCTTTAGCCTCCCCCCTCATTCCTGCCATCATGGCAAGTCTCACACTGTCCCAAAAAGGAGCACGTGACCATGGCAGTCAGAATTTCCATCACTGCTCTGGGAAGCATGATGGCTTCCACCCCTATGTCCCAAAATCGCAGACCTACCAGCAGCGTAGCTACTCCTTGCTGCTGGGCTCTCACCTTCTGGAGGCTGCGGATTGCAACTCCAGCTTGATTCTCCTCATCCTCCAAAGAGGAACTGAAAACATCAGCTCCTGCTGCTGGGCTTGATCTCCGGGCCACCGCTGCCTTCTGCTCAGCAGGCCTTGCAGCTCCAACCCTGGCCTCAGCCCCGGTCCTGGCCTCAGCTCCGGCCCCGGCCTCATGCCGCTGCTGGCTCTCCACAACATCCAGGGCAATCTCCAACTCACGAACCTGTGATTCCTTCTCCAGCGTCTGCTCCATTTCCAGGTGAATCTCGCAGACCTGGTCAGCCTCCTCCTCCAGCGCTTCCTCCAGCTCCAGGGTCAGCATCTCTCTCTCCCATGTTTCCTCTAGCTCCTTCCGCTGCTCGGTTTGGAGGTCCTGGGCAGCCTCTTCCATAGAGCTCTCAGTTTCCTCACACATGGCTATAAAAGTCAGCCAGCCTACAGTCCCCCAAAAAACAGCTATGGAAAACCATAACAGCAACCAGTCCTCTACTCCACCGCTCAAAGGTGGTGGTGGCTCCATGCCGGTCTGTATCGAATCCTGCCAAAGACTACGCCAAATGTAAAGCCAGTAGCCGAGGCCGCCATCACAGCAGCCTGACCCATGCAAGTTCACATTAGATTCGAACAGTCGGTAATGAAACACCGGAGCCAAAAACTTGTGAGCCATCAGCTTTAATTCTAGCTTGCACCTGGCGGGCAAGCAAAAACACACACTGGGCTCCAAAACCCACACATTCAGTGCTCACAAAGCTACTGACTTATCCGAGTTTCCTAGAATCAAAGGTTTCTAGCTCACCAGACTTATTCACCTCTGTTTCCCATCTCCTCCTGCACAGACTCTTAACAAACTGACTTCTTCCTCAGCACTCTGCCATCTCGGCTGCTTCTCCTGGCCTTCACCTGGCCTTAATCTGCTCTCCTCTCTAATACCAACCTCAGGAACCCAGGAACCAAGAGAGAGAGAGAGAGCAAGCTCCCGGGCTGCCCCAGTTTATAACATAGATAATCCAAACCTTTAATCCAATTATACACACAAAAAAGTCTCTGATAATGGGATTCTTCAGGAGAGTGCACCACCCTACATCATCCAATCAGTCAAGGGTGTGGGGAAGAGTTTACTCTTAAACTAAGCCTTAGGCTATAATGACCTGGCCTGCCTACATTACAGCTTTTCCCCCACAGCCATCTCAAGCATAAGGGCAAATAATATCACCTGGATGACAGGCTTCCATGTGGGCAGTGCCATCTTTAACAAAGTGAGCATATTATATTTTATCTGCAGAACAGATGCCAATTCCCTCTACTTTTCCTCCTTGATCTAGCCCAGGTCAACTCCATCTTCTTCCCAGGCAACTACAATAGTTGTTTTACAGTGTAGATGGCATCATCTTTCTCCTGAAAACTTTTCTATGGCTGACTACCTTGCTTCAAATAAGAGCCAAGCTTCCTGGTGGTTGGTTTCAGCCCCCTTTACTTTCCCTCTTGCATACCTCATTCTCATCACAATGGCTTCTTTCAGTGCTTTGATCACAGTGAACTCTTACCTGCTTCAAAACCTTTGCACAAGGTGTTGGCTCTAAGCGAAACATCTTTCCTCTTTCTTCATTCAGTTAACTCATCTTCTGGGGTCTTGGCTTAAACAACATCTCCTAAGACTTGCCAGTCTCTTTGCACTCTCCTGCCTGTTACGCTCTCTTTATGTTCTTAATGCATTCATTCTGTGCTTTTCTTCCAAGTGCTTACTGTGTAATTATTTTATTAATATCTATCTTTTCCAACTGAATGTAAGCTCCAGGACAGCCATGTATTTTATTCACCAATGGATATGACTGGTAGAGTCTGATCTTAAAGACCAAAGTGGACACTTTCTGATGATTTCTTTGCTGAGAATGTTTTCAGTGTCTGATAAATTGGGGCTTCTCTTTCACAACCTTTGACCTGAACCCTGAGATGACAAGCAGGGACAGCTTAACAACTTTATTGTCTGTCCTTCTTTCACCCACTTGTGATAGGGTCTAAAACTAAGGTGACCAATCGTCCTCCTTTAGGGAGGACAGTCTCTTTTTTGTAAGTTCCATCTTCCCTTGAAAAGTGTCCTCCGACATGTCCTCCTTTTTGACATTGGAAGACTAATCTGTAAATGTCCGTATTTGATCGATGCAGAGTCGATCCATTGTGTGTGATGTGACGTATTTGTATCTAAATGAGTACTTTTTTCTTACAATTATTACTAAAAATTAATAGGCATGTAAGCATAATTACAATATAAAGTATTACAAATGTTTTTATTATGCATTTATCATATTATAGTGTAGTATTGTTGCAATGAATAAAATGTTTCTTTTATTTACGGTATTGTGTTCTTCAATTTATTTTTGTCCTCCTTTTCATTGTAAAAAAGTTGGTCACCTTACTAAAACACAAGCTGCCCTAGAGAGCACCAACTAGCTGGGAGGGGCAGAAACTTGACTGTGACCACAGTGGGAAGAGGCTCTGCACGGGCAATGTTGTTAGGATAAAGTTGGAGTTTTGCAAATGATGAGATAGGACACTTACACAGAATGAAAATGCAAGATTGCAGATCCTGCTCCAGGGAGCTGGAAAGGGGAATTGTGTGATGAATGAAAGTGGTAGTGGTTCAGGAAAGGCAGTGCTGGTGGCTTTATAACTTGCTGTTTAGCTCCTGCTTTCAAGCATTTGCTGTGACCAGATGGTGTGCAGAGATCTCTCTGACCACCTGATCCAAGGAGAGAGTAAAAGCGCCCCAGTCCTTGTAAGCTGTATATGTGCCTGGGGGGGGACAAATTGTCCTGCAGTGATTAACTCTCTCTCTCTCTCTCTCACACACACACACACACACACACGCGCGCACACACACACACACACACACGCACACGCACACACTTTATCTTTATTACTACCTTGGTCAAATACCGACCTATGATTTTTCCCATGTCCCTGAGCCTTTCATCCTCCTTCACCAAATCTAGCTATCTTGAAATGTTTTCCTAATACATAGCTGACGTTTCATGTCCTCAGTGATTCTCCAACTTGAAGAACAATGCCGTTGGCAAGGGGAGGAAACAACGAGACACTGTCATAAATTCCTTTCTCCCCTGCTTGGAAATATTTTTATGATAATTACATCACTTAAATCATATAAATGATTATAAAAGCACAAATCTATAAATGTCCTTATTTATAGTTTTTATACCACCATTCCAGTGGTCGGCAAACCATGGCTCACAAGCCACATGAGGCTCTTTGGTCACTTGAGTGTGGCTCTTCCACAAAGTACCACGTGCGGGCACTACCTTGATAAGGAATGTACCTACCTATATAGTTTAAGTTTAAATATTTGGCTCTCTAATTTCAATCGTTGAACTGTTGATATTTGGCTCTGTTGACCACTGCTGATTATTCAATCACACATAGTTATAAATTAAATGCCAACAAAGCTATAAAAGTTAAGATAAAAATAATATTATTATTGAATGTGACAGGTGACTTTTGGATGAAGTAAAATCACTTGTCACATGAATATGGTAGTGACAGGTACAGGGCAAGTTCTTTTGGGCTGGGCATCCTGTATTATCATTTGCTGAGCTGTGACTTGATTCTTCAACAATTTTTCTTTTCCATGTTTTTTTCATTCCACCAAGGTGTCATATGACTGTCACTTGGTGCTACTGCATCATTTTCATATTGTATGCTTCTGTTAATGTTTCATTAGATGGTATCAGCTTCACACTTTGGTACCAATAAGAACAAGCTCAGATGGATCCATGGTACTAAAATTGTATTTATCAAAAGCTCACACAGGTAATCTAGAACTGCACTGTCCAATACAGCAACCACTAGCCACATGTGGCTACTGAGCACTTGAAATGTGAATAGTCCAAATTAAGCTGTAGATTTAAAATACCCTTACATCATATTTTTTTATTTCATTGAATTTATTGGGATGACATTGGTTAATACAATTATATAGGTTTCAGGTGTACAAGTCTATAATACATCATCTGTATATTATATTGTGTGTTCACCATCCCAATTCAAATCTCCTTCTGTCACCATTTATGCCCCCTTTACCTTCTTCTACCTTCCGCACCCTCTTTTCCTCTTATAATCCCCAAACCACTCACATCATATTTTGATGACTGAGATTGAAAAAAAAGTAAAATATCTCATTAAAATTTTAAAAATTAATTTCTTATTTTAAAAATCACATTACTTTGGATTTGTTGGGTTAAATAAAATATATTATGAAGATTAATTTCACTTGGGATTTTTGTCTTTATTTTGGCTTATTTATTTATTTATTTATTTATTGAGAGGGTGGAGTGGAAGGGGAAGAGAGAGAGAGACAAAAAGAAAATCATCAGCTCATTGTTCCACTTAGTTGTGCACCCATTGATTGCTTCTCAAAAGTGCCCTGACTGGGGCTTGAACCAGCGACTTCAGGAGAGAGCTGGTGCCCTCAGAACAGAACGGCCTGGTGATGCTCTATCCTCTGTGCCACTGATCAGAGCTATTTATTCTTATTTTTTTAAAATGTACATACTAGACAAATTTAAATTACACATATTTCCATTAGACCACACAGTCTAAAATAACTGTGTGAGAGAAAGTGCATATGACAAACTGAAAACACCATAAAAAAATTCTCATAGGAAACACATAGGGCCTGACCTGCAGTGGCACAGTGGACAGAGCATCGACTGGAATGCTGAGGTTTCAGGTTTGAAATGTCGGGCTTGTCTGTTCAAGGCACCTACAAGAAGCAACCAATGATCTTAGCCAAAAGGCCAAGAAGCGATATATATAGCTCAAGCAAATATACATATTTGTTTACTAAAGAAAAATTGGGTCTAATCAGGCAGTGGCACAATGGATAGAGCATTGGACTCGGACACAGAGAACCCAGGTTCGAAACCCTGAGGTTACTGGATTGATGGTGGACTTGCTTGCTGCCTTGATCGTGGGCTTGCTGGCTTGAGCATGGGGTTGCTGGCTTGAGTGTGGGATCATAGACATGACCGACCCTATGGTCGCTGGCTTAAAGCCCAAGGTTGCTGGATTGAGCCCAAGGTCACTGGCTTGAGCAAGGGGTCTCTCACTCTGCTATAGCCCCCGCCCCGCCCATCAAGGCACATATGAGAAAGCAGTCAATGAACAACTAAGGAGCCGCAACGAAGAATTGATGCTTCTCATCTCTCTCCCTTCCTGTCTGTCTGTTCCTATCTGTCCATCCCTCTGTCTCTGTCACACACAAAAAAGAAAAATTGGAATGTTTAAAAAAAGGAAGAGAGCCTGACCTGTGGTGGCGCAGTGGATAAAGCGTCGACCTGGAAACAGGGTCGCCAGTTCAAAACCCTGCACTGGTCTGGTCAAGGCACATATGGGAGTTGATGCTTCCAGCTCCTCCCCACTTTCTCTCTTTCTCTCTCTCTCACTCTGTGTCTCCTCATCTAAAATGAATAAAATAAAAAGAAATTATTATAAAAAAAGTAAGAGAACATAAACCCACAAATTCTTACCTTCCAACACAACAGCTGTTTAATATTTTAATACTACTTTTTAAAATTTTGAAGTATATATATCGCTTCTTGGCCTTTTGGCTAAGATCAAGTATAAAAACTATAGTTATATATTGTAAGAAAGATATAGATAAAGTGCTACCAGAGTTCAAAAGAAGGAAAAAGGATTTCTCACTGGATCTTTTTTTTTTTTTTTTTACAGGGACAGAGAGAGAGTCAGAGAGAGGGATAGATAGGGACAGACAGACAGGAGCAGAGAGAGGTGAGAATCATCAATCATTAGTTTTTCGTTGCCGTTGCGACACCTTAGTTGTTCATTGATTGCTTTCTCACATGTGCCTTGACTGCGGGCCTTCAGCAGACCAAGCAACCTCTTGCTGGAGCCAGCGACCTTGGGTCCAAGCTGGCGAGCTTTTGCTCAAGCCAGATGGGCCCACGCTCAAGAAGGGGAGGTCGGGGTCTCGAACCTGGGTCTTCCGCATCCCATTTCAATGCTCTATCCACTGTGCCACCGCCTGGTTAGGCTCTCACTGGATCTTGAAGGACAGGATATGATGTAAATGTCGAGAAATTCCAGGCAAAAAGAATTGCAAGAACAGGAGCATGAACTTGAGGAGGTCCAGGATTTACTGGGAAAACAGCAAGGAGTTGTTTGGCAAGAGTACTACTGCCTTGAGCAATGAAGGTACAAAACCAGAAAACTAAAGGCCAAGTCATAAAAAACCTAGCATTACTCGACATTTTATTTTATCAATACTGGTAATACTGCACTAGTTACTACTTATTTCTGTATGATTTTCATTTATTAGACTCAGATTTCCACTCTATATCCCCATTCATTGAATGAGCACTTATTATGCAGTTTCTGTGTGCCAGTCACTGCAGGTGAACACTGGGGATGACAAATGAACAATCTATATCTCTGTTCCCCCAAAAAATGTCCAGTCTAGTGGGGAAGAAGGCAGGTCTGATGCAAATATGAACAGTGTGAGTTTCTGTCACTTGTCACCAAAAATGCCTGCCGAAAGTAGACTATTACCAACAAATTAGGCCACGGTCTCCTCTTATCTGTGCCCCTGTTCCTACCATATAGAAGCCAGCTTACAAAGAGTAACAAAGAGATTCATTTTCTTTCTTTCTTTTTTTTTAGAAAAAGAGGAAAGGAGAGAGAGAGAGAGAGAGGGATAGGAACATTGATCTGTTCCTTTATGTACCCTGACCAGGGATTGAACCAGCAACCTCTGTGCTTCAGGATGAAGGTGTAACGAACCAAGTTATCTGTCTAGCACAAAAGGTTCTTGAAGAATAAAATCTCTGTGATCAAATAAGGGGTCTGGTGGGATGGGCCAGATAGAATTAAGTGGCAAGTAAGATAATGACTGAAAAATGCCCATGGGATTTATTTATAAACTAAGATACTGGAAAATTTGGTGAGAAAAGTTTTTGTGGGAGAGTGAGCAGGGTGCAGAATCTGGACTCACTGTTGTTGAGGAACAAAGGGATGGTGATATTAAGGAGACTGTAAATAAAAGACTATTGTTGGGCCAGAAGTCCTTATGAGTTCTTGGATGGTCCTTTGGAGGCCTGAGCTAACTTTAAAGTAAGATAAAAACAAATTTGTTCCTTTTCTTTTTTTAAATTGAGAGGTGGGAAGGCAGAGAGACATACTCCATGTCCCCCAACTGGGTTCCACCCGGCAAACCCCCTACTGGGTGATGTTCTGCCCATCTGGGGCCATTGCTCCATTGCTTGGCAACCGAGCTATATTAGTGCCTGAGGCGAGGCCTTGGGATCATCCTCAGGGCCCGGAGCCAACTTGCTCCAACTGAGCCATGGAGGGAGAAGGGGGAGGAGGGGTGGAGAAGCCGATGGTTGCTTTTCCTGGGTCCTCTGACCAGGAATCGAACCCGGGACCTCCACATGCCGGACCAATGCTCTACTGCTGGGCCAACCAGCCAGGGCCAAATAAATTTGTTTCAAATGGCCAATAAGCACATAAAACGATTTTCAAAAACAGCCAACAGGGAAATGTAAATTAAAATCACAATGAGATACCATTTCATATCCACTTGGATGACAATAATAAAAAATATAAGAGAATGACAAATGTTATTGAGAATATTAAAACATTAAAACCCTCAGACATTTGGCAGTGGCAATATAAAATGGTGTGACTCATTTGAAAAACAGTCTGACAGCTGGACAAGGTGCTGATGCAGTGGATAGAGTGTTGATCTGGGATGCTGAGGACCCAGGTTTGAAACTTCAAGTTTGCCCGCTTGAGGATGGGATCATAGATGTGACCTCATGGTCACTGGCTTGAAGCCCAAGGCCGCTGGCTTGAGCCCCAGGTCACTGGCTCAGCTAGAGCTTCCCCTGCCAAGGCACCTAAGAGAAAGCAGTCAATGAACAACTAAAGTCCCGCCACTCTGAGTTGATGCTTTTCATCTTTCTCCCTTCCTGTCTGTCTGTCTGTGTGTCTCTCTCTCCCACATGCTAACACAGACAAACAAATAAAAACACCAAAAAACAATAAAAAAACACCCCAGTCTGACAGTTCCTCAAAAAGTTAAATGTATAGTTAGTTACCAGATGACTGTGAGGAGGCAAAAAATAATTTTACTTCCACATTTCTAAATTCTTCTGACAGGACAATATCCAATTATAATGAGACAGATTAACAAGAGAAAATGATCTAATTTATTACATACGTACATATGGGATGTTCCCTAAGACTACAGGACTTCATGACAGATTGGCAATGAAGGTTTAAATGCCATCCAGAGCGAAGGAGAAGGAGAGGAGTTGTGGTTTCGGACTTCAAAGGACAGAAAGGCAATTCACATGAAGATAAACAAGCAAATGTTTGGCAAATAAATATTTGCTGGGCAACTTTAACAATGGGACACTGAGGGAACTTAGATCAAAGAGTCCTTACTAGGTTCCTCCCTCTCACACCTAGTTTATATTAAGCTATAATTATGTATGATACTAGCTCCCTTTCTACAACAGGTCCTCTATCTAAACTTTTTTAGTGGCAGTTAGGGGGAAGGTTAAAGGTTCTTTCTAAGACTTTTGTTTCTTGTAAATAACTAGCTTAAAATAATCAACATCCCAAAAGCCATCCCAAAAGTTTGAGATGGTGAACTCTGCTTGTTGTAGTAATTTAATGTTATAGTAATTAAATATATAGAAATATAAAATAATATGGAAGATTATAAAAGTAATTAAGATATATTAAAATTAATTAAGGAAATTAAATAAAGTTATGCATTTGGATAGGAATTAATATAGTGTGTGCAGATGTGATAAACAGACTCTTGACTTTTGAGTAGGGCCCACTTAGTGTGTGTGTGTGAAATTATACATAGATAAGAAGTAGTTTGATGTCATAACTCTGTAAGTTAACATAAACAAGAAGCTCCCCTCGAACATCTTAAAAGTGGCTTGATGTAACATTTCAGTAGATTAATATAAAAGGGTTCCATGCAAGGAACTGCCAAAAAGGTGGGTTGAGATGACAATCTTGTAGATTGACACGTGTTAGAAGGCGTTGCCAGAAAAGGTACTAAAGTTAAGCCCCTTTACCCCCGCGCGCTTGCATGGTAGTCACCCAGACTCCAACGTGAACATATATGGACTGTCTCCACGCCACTCTGAACTCTGACCAAAGACAGCGGAGAGGAGCACGCTGACGGGGCCCCCTTAAGCTGTGCCTAGGCACCCCAAAAGGATTTGTGAGTAATAAATTGCCTGTGTGATTCTTGCAACTGACTTGTATGTTGGTCTAGTGTCTTTCCTTAGGTGACAGTTAGTGTCTGCACTAATAAGTAGAATCCTCATAGCCGCCTCAAGAGTAGTCTCCAAGAGGCTGCCAGCCATGCTGATAAGCAGGAGTGTCCCACTGCACTAGGAAGTTGAATCAGGAAAGCCTGATCTACGTAGGGCTTGGACTCTACTGGGACAATGCTTCCCCTCTTGAACCAGCCACTCTTAAATATACACCCAAGAGAAATAAACGCATTTGTTCACTTAAAAAAAATACAGTAATGTTACAGCCAAAAAGTGGAAATGGAAATGGCCACCGACAGATGAATGGCTAAACAAAGTAAGGCATATTCATACAATGGAATAGTATTCACTTATAAAGAGAAATGAAATATTGATATATGCTACAATATAGATGAACCCGAGAAACACTATTAAGTGGGAAAAGCCAGCGTGAAAGACCATGATTCCATTTATTTCAAATGTCCAGATTAGGCAAATGCATATAAAAAGATAGACTAGTTATTGCCAGGGTTTGGTAAGAGGGAAGACTGCTCATGCTACGGATTTCTTTTTGCAGTGATGAAAATATTCTAGAATTAAATAGTGGTGAGGATTGCACAGCTATGTAAATACTGTATAGGAAAAACACCACTGGAAGGTACATTTTAAAAGGATGACTTTTATGCTACGCGAATTACTTCTCAATTTAAAAATCAAATACTTTTTATTTTTAATTGCATTGTTCCTAGAGCCTCCACGCTATCTAGGAGACAAAAACGACCAACAACAAACTGGGCCAAACACAAGGCGAGCCACTGTCCTGACCTGGGACCACAATCTCACCATGCCTCGCTCAGAAGAAAGTCCCGGCTTAGGGGCTGATGATTGGGTCAGCTGTAACAGAGGGCGGGGTGAAAACGGAAGTGCCGAGTACTTCTCGACTGGGGGCGGGGCGGAGCAGAGAGAAGCTTTGTCTCGCGAGATTATTCTGGTTCCGCATTTCTGCTCGGGAGGGTAGGGGGTGGGGGGGAAGCGGGCTAGGAGGGCGCAGCAACTGGCATCCGGTAGTACCGATCCGGGCTCGGAGCAGTGCGGGCCGTTGCTTCTGCTGTCGGCGGGCTGAGGACTCTCCCTGGCCGCTCCCACTCATTTCCCGTGCGGGCTCCGGGTCCTGACTGCGGCAGGGGCCAACGGCCCCTCCCATCCCCTCTGAGGATAGAAGATGAGCTTCCTCTTGTGAGTTCTGCGGGGCGGAAGGGTCCAGGTTGGAGGGTGAGGTGGGGGAAAGCGGACCCCGGAGGCGGCGGCGGCGGCCACCAACCCCGGCCCGGGTTTCAGGGTGATGGGCCCTTAGTTTGCCCCATTTTGGGGCCGGAGGGGAAGCTGGGCCGTGGGCCGAGGTAGACGGAGATGAAAAAACCTAAAGGAAACGGGGTGAGGAGGTTAAGGTGTGGAAAGAGCCGGAGGCCTCTAACCTTTCCGCCCTAAAGCCTAGGGGCGAAGGGGAGATGGGGCGACCAGGGGGCGGAGCCCCGGGCCCCGCCGCCGGTACCAGTTTTTTCAAGTCTGAAGCCTAGTAGCATCCATCCAATGCTGACTTCGTTTTTTACGCTGACTTAGCTTTTTACTCCCGGTTTGTCCAGTTTTATTGTCAGTATTAAATTATCCCCGTGGAAAAACGCCGCCGCAGGAAAACGTGGAGTGCTGCAGTTTGGGAAACATTGCTCTAGCATCTTATTCTCACATGGCTCTGTACATAGTGTACTGTTAAGTATGTGTTGTATGATTGAATAAATATTCATTTTCAGTTGCGGACATTACCCACATACTTGACGTTTTAATTAAAATTTAAAATTACAGTCTTTCACAACCAGAGTTAATTTACCTAGTTCCTTAGTGTGAGAAATCTGGATTCTTTTGCTATTTATAAAACAGTACTATTGAGACTATCTTTGTCCAAATCACTTTTTCCCTCCTGATTATTTAAGCATATGGATTCCAAAGTATGAATAACATGTTAAAAAATATGTATGATTTAGATTTTAGTTGCAAATTTCTGTAATATTAGAGCAATCTCTTTAATCCCCCAAGTCTTTTTATTAGGAGTTAATATTTATTTAGTTGTGTATGCATGTCGCTTAGCTGCTCTTTAGATGTGTGAGGCTATGCATTTCTTCTGAACTTTGTTTTGTTGATGAATATTTGATTTTACACTTACTGGGTTTTGTGAATAATGCTATGAGCTAGCTTTTATGCACTACAGATTTTTATATTGGATGTGCTTGTTCACTTTTCTTGGGTTTTGTACCTAGGAGTGAAATTGCTGAGTTACATGGTAACTATATGTTTAATCTTTTGAGGAAATGCCAGACTTTTCAAAGCACTGCAAATTGCATTCCCACCTGCACTGTATAAGTTTTATTTTCCCCACACTCTCACTGGCACTTGTCTTTTGTATTAGGGTCATACTAAATGGATGTGAAATGGTATCTCATTGTGATTTTAATTTGCATTTTCCCAATGCAGTGGTTCTCAAACTTTGAAGTTGGGGCGCATTTAAAGTCCTACAGATAATTGTAGGTGCACTCTATACAAATTTCTGAGAAATGTGTTATAATAATTAAGTCAAATATTAAAGGAAAAACATAAAGTCCAAGTGCTTTTATGGTAATTAAATGAAATAAATATGACAAAATTAAATTTATTCTGACATTAAAAAACATCTTTATGTTGCATTTTTAGTTATGCTTTTTAGAATTCGTAAAAAAGTTAAAAAATTTTTAAAAAGTTATCTTTATATATATACACACACACACACACACACACACACACACACACACGTTCTTAGTACGATTTAGTAAATTTGGCAGGGTCCAGTGCAAATGTGGTAAGTTTTTTCATTCTTGTGTTTATGAGAAACATGAACCTGATGTGTCCTAGCGATTTCTTCAATGTTTGGGCATATATTTGAAAAGGAAACTCTCATTTCCTCGTCAATACATTGAAGAATTCCTCTCTTTTTACTTAAGTTGTATTGAGTGCAGAAAACCCCCACCATACATATCATCTTAACTTTACACCAAACAAAGGATAGAAGAAACTTGCCTCCAGTCTTTCTGGAGAACATGGGGGTAGTGTAAACAATCCAGCACCACAGCTTAACAGCCTTTTGCAACCTAATCAGGCAAGTTAGGTGGGGGGGGTTGGGCAGACTGTCAGCTTACAGCCAGTTCCCCACACCTCTGTCCCCCCAAATCTAAACTTCAAAAGCCCTCTTGGTTTTTTGGTCCCACCAGGCACATATTTCTCTGGAATACCATAGGATGCACCTGGAAATCTTCTAGGGCTCACACTTTGAGAATCTCTGCCCTAATGACTAAGATGGTTGAGCATCGTTTCTTGCACTTAAGGGCCTTTTGTGTGTGTGGGTAGAGAGAGAGAGAATAATGTTTATTCAAATCTTCTGATCATTAAGACATTTTTTAAAATTAAAGTTGACAGTTTTTGCCCATTTTTAAGTTGAGTTATTTCTTTTTGTTTTTGAGTTGTATGAATTATTTATCCCTGATACAAGTCCCTTACCACATCTGTGAGTTATAAGTTCTTTCTCCCATTTTGTGGATTGTTTTCACTGTTTTGATGTTGTCATTTGAATCACAAGTCGTTTTTTTGTTTGTTTTGTGACCAAGACAGAGGGACAGATAGGACAGACATACAGGAAGGGAAAGAGATGAGAAGCATCAATTCTTTGTTGCAGCACCTCAGTTGTTAATCGATTGCTTTCTCATATGTGTCTTGATGAGGGGGGTGCTACAGCAGAGTGAGTGACCCTTTGCTCAAGCCAGCGACCTTGGGGTCATGTCTGTGATCCCACCCTCAAGCCGGTGACCCCGTACTCAAGCTGGTGAGTCTGTGCTCAAGCCTGCGACCTTGGGGTTTCGAATCTGGGTCCTCTGCATCTCAATCCGATGCGCTATCCACTGCATCACTGTCTGGTCAGGTGAATCACAAGTGTTAATTAGTCAAAGATTATATTTGAATATTGAGCCATCATTTAATGTTTTCCAGATTTAGTTTCCTGTCATTCACAGCTTTCAATCTGTAAAGGGCCATTTCTTTTAATTTAACACTTCCCTATTAAGTATAGGTATTTGCCATATTAAAAACCTTTCCTGTTTGATTTTTAGTGTTTTTGTAATTCATTCTTATTTTTTAATTGGTCTTATTTAAATTTCAAATTACTCAGGTAAAGTGCAGGCCCACAGTTCTATTCCTTTTCCCTTCTTAAAAGACATCAGCAGTTCTGACACTTTCTGTGCGTTTACAGAATGGGCTCCTGCTGTACATTGGGTTTTGTTTTAAGCATGCCTTGATATCTTGTCAGATAAATACTTGTAGCTCTATCTTGTTCTTAACTATAGTACACTACTACTCCATGATGCAGATGTATCATAGTTTATTTATTCATTCCTCTTATAAGCCTTAGGGTTGTTTTCAGATTTCTTAGTATTAAAAAAGCAATCTTGAAAAACATAACCTTACCGAATCTAACAGAGACATTTAGAAGTAGAGGGATAGATTGAGGAGCACTTACTTCATTGTTAACATATACTGCCATATTGCCATCTCAAAAACACTTAAATTCCCCAACAGTCTATTAAACTAATTTTTCTATGCTACTTAATGTAATTGTTTTAACTTTTGACACTCAAGGAAAAATAAGTCTTAGTTTAATTAAACAGCTATTCAGATGTTTATTGATTATTATATTTTTTCTTCTGAATTGCCTATTCACATCCTTTGCTCATTTATCTAAAGAGTTCCTTATCTTTTCTTTTTTTTTTTTTAAAGAGAGGCAGGCAGGCAGAGAGAGAAAGACAGGAACATTGAGCTGCTCACGGTATCTGTCCTACCAGGGAGTCAAAACAGCAACCTCCGTGCTAGGACATGCTCCAACCACTGGAGCTTTCTGGCCAGGGCTTAATTTTTATTGGTTTTTAAAAAGACAGAGCGAGGAAGGAAAAGCGGGGAGGGGGAAAGGAAGCATTCGTTGTTCCACTTAGTCATGCATTCTTCGGTTGCTTCTCCTGTGTACCCTGACTGGGGATCAAACCCGTTGTTGTTAATATTCAGGGTTTCATGAAGAGGAGCCACAAAGGAATGAGGCAGCAACAATATTGCAAGTGGAGGACCCCAGTCTCTCCAGGATTGAGGTGCCTTACTTAGAGAGATCAGTTTTCCAATTTATTAAGCAGAAACATGACATCATGCGTAAGAAACTAACAAACAATACAGTGTATAATTTTATTACTTAGTTTTGCAAAACTGACTAGATTGCTCTTGCCCTTTCTGAGACATAACACCACACCATCTGCTCTCTGATTCCTGACCTGCAGAAAGTTCCAGCAGGGCCAAGCATTGCGTCCTTGAAGCCTTCCCTGGACACGACTGCCTTCAGTCATGTATGCTTGGTCTCCACCTTCACTTTCTCAGGATAGGAATAGAAAGTCACTCGGTACTTAGGCTTTCCTCCAACGCCCTGACTGGGAATTGAATCCGCAGCTTTGTTATTTGGGGAACAGCACTACTAACCAACTGAGCTAATTATCCAACGCATTTAAAAAAAAAAATAATTAAAAAAAATTTATTGATTGGTTTTAGAGAGAGGGCCAAGAGGAGAGAGAGAGAAACATTGATCTGTTTTTCTGTATGTGCCCAGGCTGGAGATCAAGCTGGCAACTTCTGTGTATCTGGACGATGCTCTGACCAACTGAGCTTTCCACCCAGCCTCCTTACCTTTTTCTTAACATTATAGAAGCCCATTATTGTCCAATTTACTCTTTGTTATATATGTTGCAAGTACTTTTTTTTGTTACTTGTCTTTTATCTCCGTTAACGAAGTTTTAATTTTTATGATTTGAAATCTGTCCATTTAACATTTTTGGGTTTTGTGACATGTTAGGAAGACCTTTCTAGTGGATGGTGTGAGATAGGATAAAAACTTATATTTTCCCCCAATAACTAGTTGTCTCTGTCTCATTTTTATTTCCTGCTAAAAACTTTAAAAGGTTACTTCTGCTGTAGTTTGCTTTGGTGACATCCCAAATATATATATATATTTTTTACAGGGACAGAGAGAGGGATAGATAGGGACAGACAGACAGGAACGGAGAGAGATGAGAAGCATCGATCATTAGTTTTTCGTTGTCATTGCGACACCATAGTTGTTCATTGATTGCTTTCTCACATGTGCCTTGACCGCGGGCCTTCAGCAGACCGAGTACCCTCTTCCTGGTGCCAGCAACCTTGGGTCCAAGCTGACGAGCTTTTGCTCAAGCCAGATGGGCCCGCGCTCAAGCTGTTGACCTCAGGGTCTCAAACCTGGGTCTTCCACATCCCTGTCCGATGCTCTATCCACTGTGCCACCGCCTGGTCAGGCGACATCCCAGATATTTTGATAGAGAAACTTTATTAGAACATTAGTGATACTCCCCCTCCCCCCAGCACCATTTTGTGTAAGTGGAAATTGAAGCCAAAAGGTTAGGTTTCTCTAGCAGTCTCAGAGATAGTGATAGATTAAGGCCTAGAATCCAGGTGTTTTCTTTTGGTTCAGGTGTCCTCCCCTTCTCAAATCCTGACACTTTCAGAAACTACTTTTTATTTTATTTTACAGACCAGTTTATATTTTGCCATTAAAATTATACTATTCAGCTTCTAGTCCTAAATATTGATATACTTTTTCTTTTAACCTAACAGCAGCAGCCGCTCTTCTAAAACATTCAAACCAAAGAAAAATATCCCTGAAGGGTCTCATCAGTATGAACTCTTAAAACATGCAGAAGCAACTCTAGGAAGTGGGAATTTGAGACAAGCTGTTATGTTGCCAGAGGGAGAGGATCTCAATGAATGGATTGCCGTTAACAGTAAGTTTTAAATAACGTTCAACTGTGCTGGTTTAAAGGAAGGTTTTGCTAAAATCTGTTAATTTTATTTTACAGGTATGTAAGTGTTGTAGTATAGACTGCTTACAAAAATTAGGGGGTATTTCAAAGTGAATATAAAGTGATAAAGAAGTATCTGATTTTTATTTATTAAACAGGAACATCAGAAAAGCAAACAATAAGTCAAAGAAAGTTCAATTATTCAAATGAAATGCAAAACCTACTTTTATTTTGTTGGTAAAAATGCACTATACAAAAGGCTGAAGGTACTGGAGTATATGCATGTTCCCTGATCCCCTAATTTTTGTGAGCAGTGCAGATTATCTGTAAAGGAACACATAAATACAAATCATTCAAAACTGTAGTGCAGTGTTTTTCAACTGCCGGTCTGCAGACTGGCTCTCCAGAAATTTCGTGCTGGTCTGTAAAAGAGTTAACCACTCTGATATTTTATGAAGATTATAGACCCAGTGATCTTGGTAGAATTCACATATACTCACAGTGATTTCTACCTTAGCAGTCCCTGAAATGATTCTCCTATTTTCACTTGTCCCCAAGTGTAAAAAGTTTGAAAAACACTGCTTTAGTGTGTTTTTTCAGAATACTTGGTTGTAGATCTTGTGGCTGAGTAGAGACCTGAAGAGAAATGATGAGTGCTTTAGGGTAATTTCTCAAGAGAATGGAGCTGAATAAGAGCATATAAAAGATAGATAAATGCAAAATTCTACCTGTAGTGGACCAAATCCATCTGTATAGTTGTGTTCTCTTCTGTCTTCTACATATACAGAAAAGTCAGGTGCAGTTCCTATCTTCAGTCACTTATTTGTCCTGATTCAAGAGTAGTCATTGGAAACTGAGAAGATTAGAAGTAAAAGGTAGGACCCATAAGCTGAAAGTCACTTTTTTTTGTGGGGGGGTAACAGAGAGAGGGACAGATAGGGACAGACAGACGGAAGGGAGAGAGATGAGAAGCATCAGTTCTTCATTGTAGCATCTTAGTTTCTCATTGATTACTTTCTCATATGTGCCTTGACTGGGGGCTACAGCAGACCGAGTGACCCCTGGCTCAAGCCAGCAACTTTGGGCTCAAGCTGGCGACCTCGTGTATGTATGTATATATATACACACACACACGTATGTTTCTTGAATCTTGTAACCATAGGTTTCCCCTCGTTCTAGTCTTTTTGTTTTTTGTTGTGTGGGTTTTTGCTTTATTTTGTTTTTAAGAAAGTGGAAGAGGGGATGGGGGAGAGAAAGAGAAGCATCAACTCAGTGTTCCACTTAGTTGAGCACCTACTAATTGGTTCTCATATGTGCCCTGACCAGGGCTCAAACTGGTGACCTCAGGATTGAGCTGATGCCATTGGGATTGAGCCTGCGACCCTGGGATCAAACCATTGATTTCTTGCTCCTGGATGATACTGTATCTACTGGGCCACTGGCCAGGTTTGTTTTGTTCTTAAAGAAACCAGTTTAGTACCTGGCTGGTTGGCTCAGTGGTAGAGCCTTCCCTTCGCCAGGCGTGTAGAAGTTCTGGGTTCAATTCCTGGTCAGGGCACACAGGAGAGGTGATCATCTGCTTCTCCACCCCTCCTCTTTCACTTCTCTCTCTCTCTTCGTCTCTGACAGCCAAGGCTTGAATGGTTCAAGCAAGTTGGCAATAGGGGCTGAGTTTAGCTCTATGCCTCAGGTGCTGAAGTAGCTGGGTTGGCAAACAATGGAACAACTCCCTAAAAGGCAGAGCATCACCCTATAGATAGGGCTTGCCAGGTGGATCCCGGTTGGGGGCTCATGTAGGAGACTGTCTCTCTGCCTCCCCACATCCCAATTAATAGAAATAAAAAAGATCAGTTTGTTTTTTCCACAGTATGAATTTTGCTGAACATTCTGCAAGGCATTATTATGTTCTGTTCCTCAGAACATAATATTTATTTTTTTAACCTGTAAATGTTAGAGCTAGAGCAATACTGTCCTGATAGAACATTCTGTTGTGGTGAAAATGTTCTATATCTGCACTGTGGCCCTTTGAAACGTGACTAATGTGACTGCAGAACTGAATTAAAATTTTTTTATTTTATTTTAATGGGGTGACATTAATATCAGGGTACATATGTTCAATAAATTTTTTTTTTTTTTACAGGGATAGAGAGAGAGTCAGAGTGAGGGATAGATAGGGACAGAGAGACAGGAATGGAGAGAGGTAAGAAGCATCAATCATTAGTTTTTCGTTGCCATTGCGACAACATAGTTGTTCATTGATTGCTTTCTCACATGTGCCTTGACTGTGGGCCTTCAGCAGACCGAGCCACCCCTTGCTGGAGCCAGCGACCTTGGGTCCAAGCTGGCGAGCTTTTTGCTCAAGCCAGATCGGCCCGCACTCAAGCTGGCGAGCTTGGGGTCTCGAACCTGGGTCTTCCACATCCCAGTCCGACGCTCTATCCACTGTGCCACCGCCTGGTCAGGCTTAAATTTTATTTTAATGTAAGTTAGCTATAAGTGGTTAGTAGCTAACATGTTAGCACAGATTTGAAACTTAAATCTGTCAGATTTGATTTTGTTTGTAAGAATGCTTCATAGGTCCTGGCCAGTTGGCTCAGTGGTAGAGCGTCAGCTTATCATGTGGAAGTCCTGGGTTCAATTCCTGGCCAGGACACACAGGAGAAGTGTCCATTTGCTTCTCCACCCTTCCCCCTCTCCTTTCTCTTTCTCTCTTCCCCTTCTGCAGCTAAGGCTCCATTGAAGCAGAGTTGGCTTGGGTCCTGAGGATGGCTCCATGGTCTCCACCTCAGGCACTGGAATGGCTCCGATTGCAATGGAGCAATGTCCAGGATGGGTAGAGCATCGCCCCCTAGTGAGCTTACCGGGTGGATTCTGGTCTGGCGCAAGTGGGAACCTGTCTCTCTGCCTCCCTGCTTCTCACTTAGGAAAAAATGCAGAAAGAAAAAGAAAAGAAAGACTGCTTTATAGGTGGTGGTATCTACTTCCAACAATATAGCTACTTCCAGTTTAGTTGTCTTTTTATGTGGTATATTAATCAGCTATTGGTAATTGTTGCCTTGATCAGCATGTCTGATAGAAATATAATGTAAGGTACAAATGTAATTGAAAATTTTGTAGTAGTGCATTAAGAAAAATTTTGTTTATTTTTCTAACTCTTTAAAAACCCATTATTCAGCCTGACCTGTGGTGGCGCAGTGGATAAAGCGTCGATCTGGGAACACTGAGGTTGCCAGTTCAAAACCCTGCACTGGTCTGGTCAAGGCACATATGGGAGTTGATGCTTCTAGCTCCTCCCCCCTTTCTCTCTCTCTCTCTCTCTCTCTCTCTCTCTCTGTGTCTCCTCTCTAAAATGAATAAATAAAAAGAAAAAAAACACAAACAAAAAATTTAAAAAAACCCATTATTCATAATTACTAAGAAAAAAACAAGGTGTGGAACTCTGTGTGTAAGACAGGACAAAGAAACTTAGGGGCAGAAAAAGTTAATATAGTAGTTACCTATATAGAGGGGAGGATTTAGAGTGGTTAGGATTTAGATTTTTCACTGTATATTTCTTGATATGTGAACTGTGTGATATATTACATATTTAGAAAAGGCTCCCTTTTTTTAACCTTATTCATATTGTCTTCTTTTATTCTCAAGGAATCTGTTGGCCTTCTTCAGCCTTAGATTTTTCTTTGATACTTACTGCTCTAGATCAGTTGTTCTCAATCCTTTGGTCTCAGGATCTCCCTCTTTTTTTTTTTTTAATTATCAAAAAGCCCAAGGAGCTTTTAATTATATAGGTTATATCTAGTGATACTGTGTTAAAAATTGAAACTGGGAAATTTAAAATATTATCTTTAGCCTGACCAGGTGGTGGCGCAGTGGATAGAGCGTTGGACTAGGATGTGGAAGACCAGGTTCGAGACCCGGAGGTTGCCAGCTTGAGCACGGGCCCATCTGGCTTGAGCAAAAAGCTCGCCAGCTTGGACCCAAGGTCGCTGGCTCCAGCAAGGGGTGGCTCGGTCTGCTGAAGGCCCCCGGTCAAGGCACATGTGAGAAATCAATCAATAACAACTATGTTGTCGCAATGGCAACGAAAAACTAATGATTGATGCTTCTCACCTCTCTCCGTTCCTGTCTGTTTGTCCTTATCTATCCCTCTCTCTGACTCTCTCTCTGTCCCTGTAAAATATATATATATTATTTTTAAATTCATGTAAAAATAACTATAATAAGCCATTATATGTTAACATGTATATGTGTTATTTCTTAATTTTTAAAAAAAGACTATTTCCCAAAATAAATTTTAGAGAGAATTATTGCATTGTTTTACATGTTTGTAAATCTTATTTAATCTTGGGCTTAGTAGGAGACAGCTGGGTTCTCATGTCTACTTCTGCATTCGGTCTGTGTGACATCACACAGTATCGAGCCTCTGGATGACTCCAGTGTGCCTCCTGAGAGCATGAGAGTGAGGAGATCAATTAAAATGGCTCCAGCCTTACACATCCCCATGAAACGGACTCCGGGGCACATTTGGAGAACAGTTTCTTTAGAATAGCCGTTTTCAAACTTTTCCATCTCATGGCACATGCAAACTAATTATTAAAATTCTGTGGCACACCAAAAAAATATCTTTTGCTGATCTGACCCAAAATAAAATAGGTATAATTGATTCATTCACACTGAAAAATTATTGTGTTGGCTGTTGTCATATTTTTTAACTTGATCATCTAGGAAATGAGGTCAGTGCCTGTGACTAAATAGGTATTGCATGTTTTAAAAATTCTTGCGGCACACCAGTAGAAAATTGTTGCTTTAGACGAGGGGTGCCTACACTTTTTCAGCTTGTGAGCTACTTATAAGATGACCAAGTCAAAATGATCTACCTACAATAAAAATGCAAAACATAAATTTATTTCTTCTATATTATCATTATTTAAGTTACTATTATTACTATTTAATATTGTGTATTTTTCTTTCACCTTTCTCCTTCTCAGCTCTCTTTTAGGAGGAAAGTCAATGTCATAGTTTTTATGAACAGTCCGAAAAAGCCGCTCTACATTTCCCTTCTTTAGAATAGCAATGGCACACAGACAGATGAGGCAAACGCACTTAGAATATGACATAGTGAAAAAATCCCCTCCCATTCTGTATGAAAGTGGTAGGTTTTAGGCTTCTTACTCGGACCAGCTACAGCACTCATTTTTATACCCTTTGTTGTATTTAGTTTAAATAAATTGAAGGCTAACTGCGCAGCAATGTGACTGAACAAGTTAGCGCGGTTTAACGCGCATGCGTAGGGTGTCAAAAGTTCAGACGTCAGATTGGCTACCCTGTATGCCAATCAAAAGACAAATGTCTTTTTATGTCATGCGATCTACCCACACTTCCTTCGCGATTGACCAGTAGGTCGTGATCGATGTATTGAGCACCCCTACTTTAGACCAATAAACTAGCATACCATCTGGGCATACTCTTTGTTTTGAATGAATACTGAATGCTTAAATATTGCTTTCTTAGAAACATGACTAATTTAGAGGAAGGTTTGTAAGTGAGGGAATTTTGTATAAAGTTCCTTTAATGTGTTTTTTAAGAAATTAGAAGAAAAGCCCTACTGGATTTTTAGGTACTCCTTTAGACAGGGAACTAAAACATTTTTTAAAACTTGTGTGGTTTAAAGGCTTATGTGGTTCTTTTTGTACAAGGTAAAATATATACCATATGTTTCAGTCAGTTTCACTCATCCCCCTTCCTCTTTCATTGTTTTGCAGATCTAGCTGAAATGGCCTTTGAAAGTACTCTTTTGACTAGCTCAACTCTTAAAGTTTTTAAATTTATTGTGTTAATGTGTACACAGTATCTGAATTAGATTTTTTTAAATGCCTGTTGATAACAGCTGATACACCATCTCCTCACAATATATCCCACACACTTTTCTTTTTCCTTTTTTCCCCCCTTTTTTAAGTGAGAGGAGGAGAGATAGAGAGACAGACTCCTGCATGCAACCCAACCGGGATCCAACCAGCAACCCCTGACTGGGGCTGATGCTCTGCCCATCTCGGGCCATGCTCGCAACAGAGCTATTTTTAGCACCTTAGGTGGAGACTCCGTGGAGCCATCATCAGCACCCAGGGCTAAGACACTCAAATCAATAGAGCTGTAGCTGCAGGAGGGGAAAAGAGGGAGAGAGAAGGGGGGAACGGTGGAGAAGCAGATGTATCCTGACTGGGAATCGAACCTGGGACGTTCACACACTGGGCTGATGCTCTATGAGCCAACTGGCCAGGGCTCCACAACACTTTCTAACACAAATGGTATTTCCTGGTCCAAAAGAATAGATGCTTATGGCCTTTTTCATTCCCTTGGATGTAATCAAATTGTATATTCTAGTGACGTAATTAGTAGTCACCATTAAGTTAGAATTGTCTCTCTTTTTATTTTTCTGCTGTTATATACTGGTTAAAAGCTTAATTTATTAAAAGTTAACTTTACATGGGTGTGACAGCTTACAAAGAGAAGAGAATTTACAGTATCCCTGGATTGTTGAATTTCCCAAGGGATTCAACCAAGAATTTGAACAGATTGTGTATTTTTCCTTCAACTCAGAGGTCTGATGTTTTATAGCGTTTACACAGATATTTTAACACAATTCTGCTATTATCTTTCCAGCTGTGGATTTCTTCAATCAGATCAACATGTTGTATGGAACTATTACAGAATTCTGCACAGAAGCAAGCTGCCCAGTCATGTCTGCTGGGCCAAGGTACATATTACTGCTTTTTGTATAGGTGTTTGGATTACTAAATAAAGCTAATCACTAACTGATACAAATTAAATAATAAAGACTTGTTTTTCTTACCAGCTTGTGTAAAAGCCAATTTTATGACTTTTTGAATACTTACCTCTAAGCTTTTAGTTGTTACTAAATACTTTGGTATTTGGTGTTTGATTTTATAATTGTTTTATAGTAAGGTGGATGTTTAATTGGAGGAGTAAAAGGAAAAAAAATTAAAATCTTGTTACTTATTTATAATTAATAATCTTACATTTATAAGATTTATAATCTTATAAATCTTTATGGTTTTTAAATTGTTTTGAAATCAAGTTTTTAGTTGACTTTTCACTATTTAATTTTTTGTGTGTGCTTATTTAATTACTTTCAAATTGTTTGTGTTAGCTATCTGGCTTAATGGTGCTAGATTTTAAAATTTTGATGTAATAGATTTCAGGAAATATTGAGAAAGAGATGGAACTCTTGTCCATAATGTTATCAAAGTGTGACAGTGTGCGATATAGGTGCTTTCTGTCAGTCTTTTCGCTATAGTAAATGACTGACTTTATATGATGATAGATGGTATCAATGTATTTATTTACCTCTTGGGAAAAAATTATTTTCTGAATTTGCTACCTATATAAAAGATAAGTAAGTCCCCAGTGAGTTCATAGTCCTATTTTTATTACAGTATTTTAAGAGCAATGTTTTTATTTTGTGTTGTTTTGAACTTTAGGTCTCAAACTTTCTTAAAGAAATTTTAAATAAATAGGAAAGTCAAACTTATCTATGGCTTAAATGCTTTACACAGTGAAGTTTTATTTTTTTTGTGATGGAGACAGAGAGAGGGACAGACAGAGAGTAAGGGAGAGAGATGAGAAGCATCACTTCTTCATTGCAACTCCTTAGTTGTTCATTGATTGCTTTCCCATATGTGCCTTAACTGGGGGGCTACAGCAGAGCAAGTGACCCCTTGCTCAAGCCTGAGACCATGGGGGTCATGTCTGTGATCCCACGCTCAAGCTGGTAAGCCTGTACTCAAACCGATGATCTCAGGGTTTTGAACCTGGGTCCTCAGCATCCCAGCCAGTCCAATTCTCTGTCTGCTGCGCCACTGCCAGGTCAGGCCACAGTGAATGAAGTTTTTTTTGTTGTTGTTGTTTTTTCTCTTTCCCCTGTGAGGTTTTTTTTGTTTGTTTGTTTGTTTGTTTTTTAATTTTTTATATATATATATTTTATTATTATTAATTCTAATGGGGTGACACCAATAAATCAGGGTACATATGTACAATGAAAACATCTCCAGGTTATCTTATCATTCAATTGTGTTGCATACCCATCACCAAAAGTCAAATTGTCCTCTGTCACCTTCAATCTGGTTTTCCCTGCGTCCCTCCCCTCCTCCCTGTCCCACTCTTCCCTCCCTCCCCCCATCCCATAACCACCACTCTCTTGTCCATGTCTCATACCCTCACTTTTATGTCCCACCTATGTATGTAATCGTGCTGTGAATGAAGTTTTATATAAACTTTGTTAATCACTCTAGCTCAGCAAAGGTTGGGGTGGGGGAGATGGCATGCTTAAGGATGTAAAACCTTGCCAAGAAACAGGGTTTTAAAATGTTGATTATATTGGTGATAACTTGGTGGGCAAGGGTTTCAGAATGCGTGCTCCATCAGCACCTCCCCTGTCTTGAGCAGCCTCGCCTAGCAGACAAGAATGCAGTTCCTTTTTCTTTCCCAGGGCTATGCTGGAAAGCGTCCATTCTGGCACCGCCAGCTCACACTATCTTCCCTTTTTCTTCCAGTTAAAACCATTGCATTTCAAAATAATTCTGTAGGAAACTCAGTGAGTTTTAAGTGATTTGCTAGAGATACATATAACTTCAGCTAACAAAATGTGAACCTACTTTGATTACAAGTTGCACTTTTGTTCATGTGAAAACTTGATTAGTAAAACCTTTTTCTTTTCAGATACGAATATCATTGGGCAGATGGTACGAATATTAAAAAGCCAATTAAATGTTCTGCACCAAAATACATTGACTATTTGATGACTTGGGTTCAGGATCAACTTGATGATGAAACTCTTTTTCCTTCCAAGATTGGTGAGTTAATGTAGTAAAACTGTTTTTCTTTTAAATAATAAATGTGTGCTTTTTAACACTCTCTACCACTTAAAAAAAATTTAAGAGAGCTTGCCAAATTTCTTTCCAAAAAGATTACAGATGTATACTGCTTTCAGGCATGTTTGTATCTGCCTGTGTTTCTTTACCAATACTGGTTATTACTCATTTTTAAAATTTTTATAATTTGGGTAAATAAATTTGTTTTAAGATACATTTTTAAGATATTAATGAGATTGAGCATATTTTTGTGTTGTTGATCATTATGTGTTTTCTCTTTATATTCTTTATTCATATCTTTGTATGTTAAGGATATAAGCTTTTTGTCATAAATGTTGTGTTTTTCCCCAGCTTGCCTTTAATGTACTATATTTATGAAGTGTTTTTGCTACTTACAACTTTCTTATTTTGTCTTATTAATCTTTTTTTTTCTTTTAATCCAAATCACCACTTTATTGTGTGGCAGTCACAATAGTACCAGCCCCTGCTTTTCTCATGTCACCTTCCACTCATTCAGGGCTCCACTGGCCTTTTCCATGTTTGAGTACCAGATGTCAAGGTCAAAGTCCATTAAAGTCTCCTGCTCCCAATTTTCTTTTTTTATTAAGTGAGAGTCAGGGAGGCAGGCAGACAGTATCCCACATGTGTCCCAAACAGGATCCACCTGGCAAGCCCCCTCTAGGGCGATGCTCTGCCCATCTGGGTCCACTGCTCTGTTGCTCAGGCAACTGAGCTGTTTTAGTGTCTGAGGTGAGGACATGGAGCCATCCTCAGTGCCTAGGGCCAACTTGCTTGAACTGTTTGAGCCATGGCTGTGGGAGGAGACAGAAGGGGAGGGGCGGAGAAACAGATAATTGCTTCTCCTGTGTGCCCTGACCAGGAATCGAACCTGGGACTTCTTACACGCTGGGCGTTCTCTACCACTGAGCCAGCCAGCCAGGGCCATTTCATCTTTTCTTTAATGACATCTGTATTTTAATCTATTAGAAAGGTTTTCCCTGTTTCACTATTATAAAAATATTGTCTTGTCCATGTTTTCATTTATTACTTTGTTGGTTTTGTTTTTACTTTTAAATCTTTGTTCTGTCGGGAATATTTTTTCACTGATCCCTTCCTTTTTTACAATTATAAATGCTAGTCAGTTTTTCTAGTACTATTTATCAAATACACGTGTCTTTTCTCCCCTGATTATCAAGTTCCCATGTATTTTGGAGTCTTTTAATCTCTTTATCTGTTCTTATAGAAATTCCACAATTTTAATTAACCATGGCCATGTATCTCTGAACATCTTGTAGGGCTAGTCTTTCTTCCTTGCTCTTTTTCAGAGTATTCACGACTATTCTGGGATATTTGTTCTTCCAAAGAACTTAGAATCATTTTGTCAAGGTAAAAAAAAAATCTTTGTTAGATTTTTATTGTGATTTCATTCAATTTGTAGATTAATATAGGGATTCTTGTTCTCTTGACAATATTGTCTTTCTGTCCAAGAACAAGGTATATTTCTTCATTTATTCATGTCTCTTATTTATTATTTTCTTTTAAAATTCTGTAGTTTACTTTATGCTGATCTTTCAAATTTCTTAATTTTTCCTTAGGCATGTAATGTTTTTATTGGTGTTTGGGTTCCATCTGGTTAGTGTTTAGTATATAGAAAAGCTGTTGATTTTTACAGAAGTTTTATAGTTGACCATCAGATTTTCATTGTTTCTGATGTTTTGGGTGGTTTATAGTATACAATTATATTAAGATAATAGTAATTTTGCCTCTTTCTCTTGTGTATACCTCTTGTGTAATTCTTTCCTAATTGTTCTTACCAACTAGTACTTCAGAGCAATGCTAACTAATGGAGATAATGGTAGACATCCTTCTCGTTTTCTTTTATGAGTGCTTCTAGTATTTTAGTATTAATCGGGAATCTTGTTGGTTAATGGTGTGTGAAATTTTTTAAGTCAGGTGTCTGGTTGTAGAGATTTTCAGATACTTTTCAAGTATTGTTGATGACCATAAGGTTTTCTCCATTTTTATTTTTAATATTATCCTGGAAGATTTTTTTTCTTTGCTAATATTTTGATCAAGATTTTGGAATTAATATTTATGGATAAGATTGGTCCTTGTCAGTTTTAGTGTAAAGGGTGTCTTGTGAACAACACGTTATTGGGTCTGTCTTGTCTGTTAGGGCTGCTGTAACAAAAATGCCAGAGTCAGTGGCATGTAAACAAGAGAAATTTATTTTTCAAAGTTCTAAAGGATGAAAAGTCCAAGATGAGGGTGCCAGCATGGGTTCTGGTGAAGGTCTCCTTCCAGGCTGTGGACTGCCTTCTCACCTGGTCCTCACATAGTGGAAGGGCAGCTCCCTTGGGCCTCTTTTTATAAGGGCATTAATCCCATTCATGAGGGAGCTGCCCTAATGCCCTAGTCACTTTCCAGCCATTACCCAGGGGTTAGGACTTCAACTTAAGGATTTTGTGGGGGGCGGGGGGACATAAATATTCAGACCACAGCATATTTTTTGCAGTCTAATTAAAGGTTCTTTCAGGAGAAAATGTTATATCGTGTTACACTTGGTCTAATTGCTATTGGTCAGCTTTTTTATTAAGTTTTTTCTTTTCTCATAAATTCATTAGGGTATTATATTGACTATGCTTGAATGCGTCTGTTAAATGCATCTTCGAAGGAGCTTAGATTAAAACAAATTATATTTATTCATTAAAATTTTTTCTCTTGTGGAAAATAAAGAATACTTTTGACTTGACTCTCTTTTCTCAGCTTCCCATTCATCAAAAATTTATCCTAATGATCTGGAATTCTTTCTTCCCCCCACATTAGGCTATTATCCACATCTTATTTATTTATTCCCATTAGGCAATTATTCATATTAGGCAAAACTTTTTATTGTTCATTTTAAAACTAGTATATCCAAGTTATTAACTGTTTCTTTTATTAGCAAGATACCCATTTGTAAATTCTGTGAGAAAAGGAGTTTGACATAAAAATCCATATTTTCAGTACGTAACTATAAGACCCATTTCAGAAAAATGTGCCCATAAGCTCCAAAATAATGTTTGAAAGGGCAGGTTGTTAACCAAGACTAGAGGGGGAATCCCCCACATAAATCAGCTTATAAGAGCAAAATATACTTAATTTCAAGCTATTAAGGTCAAATTGAGAAATAAAATGCAGGGAAGGAGAAAGTATTTTAGTTTTTGTCCTCTGAAAGGTTATGGAAAGAAAATGTTTCAAGAGTAATGTTCTGGAACAGATTTTTAAGGCTAGCTAATCTAGGTTGTTTTGGAAGCAGGTACCTTATGTGTTTCTTTACTGTGCTCAGTGCCAACTGTACTGTCTGTCTCCTGTACCTGCTGTCTAGGAACGTTGGTCTTGTTACCAAAATCCCCGGGAAGGGCACAGCTGCATCCATACCTGCACTGCTTGGAGAGAGATTACCAAGCCCTCTCCCACTTCTTTTCTAAAGAGGTGTTTATTTTCTTTGACTAATAGGGAGCTGTCCTTCCTCCCTTTTTCAGGAAGTATATCCCTTTACTAGATTACAGAAAAATGAAAATAGCACTTTAAAAAATAAACTAAAAAGTTTGTACTCTTAATTTAAGAGAACTGGTGATAAAATACTTGTAAACAGTAGATATGATGACTTGAAGTGTGCCTTTTTCTTTTGCTTAGGAGAGTTTCCAGTCCTAGTTGAGTGTGCAAAAACTTTTAGAGTTACAGAATACAGAAAGTAAAAATTTCCTGTTTATGGTCAAAATGCTTATTCTTGCTACATTTATTTTAGAAAGGAAAAAACTCTTCAATATTAAATAACTAAAATTAGGTTTATTTTAACTTTGAGTAGCATCTCATATATAACTTTTGGCACCTGTGCCTTCTATTCTAAGGCAGTTAGAACAAAGTATGATATCTGAGCATACCTCATATACTTAGGTTTGGGAGTCTGTCTTCCCTTGCTTTTGAAAAATGCATGGAAATAAGTTTGTATTTGTGAATGTGTATGTTTGTCTGTTAGAGTTGCTCATGGCCATACCTAAACTTTCTGCTGTCAGTTAGATAAAGAGTAACGGATATATATGTATATTTGATTATAGGTGTCCCATTTCCCAAAAACTTTATGTCTGTGGCAAAGACCATTCTAAAGCGTCTGTTCAGGGTTTATGCCCATATTTATCACCAGCACTTTGATTCCGTGATGCAGCTGCAAGAGGAGGCCCATCTCAACACCTCCTTTAAGCACTTTATTTTCTTTGTTCAGGTAAGTTGAACCATGTTGACTTCTCTATCCTTTGACTTGGACATACTTTGGCTTGGTCACTTTAATAAAGAACAATTAATTTACAGAGTCTTATAGATGTAGAGCTAAGTATAAGCAGGGCTCTCTTTTCATGTTGTTTATTTCACGATGTGCGTAGCAGTATAGAATGTATGACCCCATTTTGAGCTTTTTGCCTCTGGCTGCCCAGGTCACTAGTTGGGATACGATAGGGAGCTCCAGAAACCCAAGAAAGCTTGTTCATACTCTTCTGTTCCATCACCACTCTTGGGTGAAGGGACACTATAAAAAAAGTCTGAAGTTGGGTGTTATGAGATATTTATACCTGGAAGAGAAACTTTTGGAAGAACCTGTTAACCTGCTTTCTTGGTTCAGTTTCAGAAATTCTACCTAAGGCTAAATTTTATGAAGTCAGCAGCTGGAACTTCAAAAAATGGTTAACCCCTTCAGAAGTGTGGCCGACCCGTTGCTTTATGGTCCCTTAGTTGGAATCAAAACTTTTAAAAATAAAAATAATTCACATTGTTTGAAAAAGAGATCAAAGAACTGGGGCTTCTTTACCCTCACTTTAGGGATATATAATTCTATACGAGTAGGGCCTTTAATAGCTCAGGTGGTAAAGGGAGACTGTACTGGGTAATTCTATATGTAAAATACAAATATGTCTGGATATTATTTTTTGGTAGACAAACCACACAGCTTTACAGTAGATACGGTGTATTCCAATTCTGTGTCGCACAAAGGAGAGCGCACTGTGCTCTTCTCTCTCTCTCTTTCTGAGGTCGTTGCATGGCACAGGTAAAGAGTATAGCTATAGCTACAGGTGTACAAAGGGAAAGGTCTGCTGCCCCTGGGCGGCCACTGTCAAAGGTTCAGTGCACAGTTTTCAGATAATTACTCTGTTAATACAGGCACATAGTATTTTAATGTTTTGTACAGTGAGCATCATGCTTTCATATACAGTTGCTTATTTAGTAAGTTCCTTATATAAAGGAGTAAAAATGATTCCATTTTGAAATGTTCACAGAGAACATTTCATCATTCTTTTGGATTTCAGAAAAGTAGTGTTGGGAATACCTTCTCTTAATGACGTTTACAAAATTTTAATTTTAGATTTAAATTTTATTATTTTTCTCTTTTTAGGAGTTTAATCTGATTGATAGGCGTGAATTGGCACCTCTTCAGGAATTAATTGAGAAGCTTGGATCAAAAGACAGATAAATGTTTCTTCTGGAAAAAAGTTACCCTTGCTTCATCTACTGCTTGAACTATCTTATTGCTATCTGTTATAGACTAGTGATACAAACTTTAAGAAAACAGGATAAAAAGACACCTGTTGTCTGTGTCTGCTGATATAAATTGTCCAAAGGTAGGTTGGCCTACAATACCTTCAGAATGAGAAATTCAGGATACAGCCAAATCTGAGGGGCACTGTGTGACAGTCCTGTTACTGTCACTGAGTTACACTTGGTTTTAATATGTGATGATAAAGCTGTAGTTTATCAGTTTACTTATTTAGTCTGTTGTAGGTTACAGCATAATGGATAGTAAGAATTTCCACCAATAATTTATTGTAAGTTTCCACAACAAATTTTCTAATAATTCTGTCAGATCAGTTTTATTCTGTTATTTTACAAATAGAGGGGGTATTTTTAAGTTTTCTTAAGATTTAGAACAGTTGTCTCACTTTGGATAACCTTTTAGTTTGAAGTTGTGTACTAGTGTTTTTCTAGATAATACCATGTATATCTTTTTCAAAATGCATGATTGCATTTTAAATCACCATATGACAGGTATGGCAGTAACCAATTATTTCTAAAATGACTTGAGTTTTTAATCTTTATTTGGGGTTTTATTCACATATGAGCCTATCTAAATTTTTAGGAGTGTGTATCAATTAATTTTTTAAGACATCTAAGGGTATCTTAGATTTTTTTATTTTAAATGCTTCATTTAGTCTAATTTGAATATGTAACTTTTGGCTGACAAAAAGCAAACTTCCCAAAATTATGACAAATGTAGGTCATAAACCACTATTTTTATTTATTATCTTCAGAAATCTTGAAATTCTGGATAGGAGAATTAAGAAAGTACTCAGATTACTTGAGTGTTTGATTTTGAGTTTTTCCTTTTTAAAAAATTACTTCTATGTTTTTGTTGGGGCTTGAGACTTATTGAAGAGTATTGTAGAAATGTACCAACTTCACCCCAATAAGGATAAAACTTAAGGAAAACCACAATTTTAAAAACTTTAAAGGTATACACATTTTATAACACAGCTAAAAGTTTGGTGTGTTGCCTATTCATGTGTGAGTGGGTGTAAGGAAGACAATGTGGAAGCAATAAGTTTTTTTAAAAACCTTCATTCTGTTAATAGTCAAAGGAAGGATTGAGCCCCCATAGGGGTTTTTATCCTGTCTTGTTTTTTATCAAAACTTGAAATTACTCTTTCTATTCAGATAAAAAGAACCTTCTCCTTTAGTTTAGAAAAGATCTGATTTTCACTGGGTTTCTAGGATTTGGTAAACTCTGATTGTTTAATAAGAGCGTTGAGGCCTAAGTACCTATACTACCCACTTGCCAGGCTGGCATCACTTGGAGTTCATCAGCATTGCGTTTCAGTGTTGTGACTTTTGCAAAGTACTCACCAACTTCTTGATGGCTTTGGCAATATTTAGTTTAGTTTTGATAGTTTTTTAAAATTTATTTATTTTTATTATTCCCCTAGAGTATAAAGAAGAGAATTGTTTAGAAACTCCATTTTTATAATACCTCAATTTCATTAAATTATTAAATCTATACAAAATTTTAAACGTAACAAAACATTTCATCTAATTTAGGCTTAAACCACACCTTTTCATTTCAGGAATTAAAAAGTGGGATAATCACTTATGACAAAAAGAGAAAGCTCTATGAGACCTCCACAGTCCATGTTTTAAGTTTATTCAAAGGCCCCTATCAGGAGGTCTGTATGTTTATGTTGATCATGTATGCACAAGAAAGCAGGTTTCTAGATGCTGAGAATGTTACTCCCTCTCCACTTTAAAACCTTGTTGGCTTTAAGTAAGTGCAAGGAATGAAATTAGATTTCTCTACTAGGGTTGTGTTTCTAATTATTTATGTTTCAAATATTCTCAAAAGGGTTCTTTTCTACATTATTTTCAGTGATAGAAATTCTCCCTCTCTTTTTGACTCAACTCCAAAATGAACCAAAGATAGTCACGTTAGAATAGTAGTAAATGCAGCTTATTAATAACACAAATAAAATTATTGGTAATTTGAGACTCATATGTCCTTTAAAAATTTTTTTTTACCTGGCTCCCATGCTAATCTGGCTTAAAATAATGCATCTAAACATCACTGTTAACATGGTTTACATTCAAGGCCTGGAGGAATGAGAAGAGGGTGGCCCCTTCCTCACTTGGCTAGAGGGCCAGCTTTTGGTAAAAGGTTGGAAGAAATCAGTCTGTCTTTGACTCCTCTCACTCTTATCTCCCTGTGCCCAGGGTTTGCCTGTTGGACAACACCCCGTACCCTGACCCCTCCTAATCACAAGTCATCTATCTCTTCTTAGTGTCTGATCTGCTCCTCATACCTACACAGCCACGGGTGAAGAGTGCTTTGTAAATTAAGCAGTTAATCTTCTGGTGCTTTTATTTCAGGCCTTTAAAAACTTGGACAATGATATGCAGAGTTTTATTTAAATATTGAAACTTCCCTGTTTCAGAATTGACAGCCAAGTGTATTCTTTATTCTCCAGACTGAATAAAGTGAGTTTTAGAGGGCTGCCAGCTAACAAAGTATTTCCTTTCATCTTAGATTGTAGAGCCCTAGCTCAAGTCACTGCCTGCACAATAAATGCAGATCTGTAGTCATCATGACTATGATAACAAAAGGAAAGTTTTCCTAGGAGTATGAGCTTAGACGGGCCATCATGGTTGTAATTTTAACTTTTGCAAACATTGCTGAGGTTTCCTGATTATACTGTTGGCCTTTTCTCTCAGCAGTGAGGTTATACTAGAAGTGGAGCTTCTAAACTTAACATTATTACCTCAGAAGCATAAACAAATCAGGCCCAAAGAATGTAAGTCCTAGAAATTGGTTTCCACACATCCCAGTCATGGCACTGGTGCCTGGTTAGAGGAGCTGTCTCCTATCTGTAGAATCTGGCCTAAAATATGCTGGCCCGAACACCAAACAGGGACATTATTTCCTCCTGGTATCTATTCATTAAGTAGATTTACTGTTGTAGAATTATGGCAAAGGGAAAATAGTATTCCCTCAGGTTTCCTGTGTTTTTGCATTAGGTTTTGATATTTCAAACTGTAAAAGGCTTTTTGGGGATATTACATGTGATAGTAATTTTACTGAAGCAGCTGCATTGAAATTCACTTAGGTTTTCTCTCATTATCAAGTTCTCTTCCAAACAAGTATTGTGTAAATCCGAATGGATTGCCAGTGTGCTGTAGATTCATTATAGAACATTCTATGTTTGGTCTACATTGAAAAATAGCTTGTATAACTTAGTCTTGGTTACCATCTAAAATACTTTTAAATGTTTGTGACATGAAAATTTGTGTTGTATTTTTTAAACCTTTAGGGGCTTTATCTATTTTTCTAAGTCAGTTAACTGTACTTTTTTTAAAATATATTTTATATCTACTTTTGTAACTTCATAAGAATAAAATATATTGAAAGAAATGACTAAAGTATGTGTCTCGATACAGCTTCTTTGTGAAACTTGAGATTTTTTGCTGCTTCTGTAGAAGGTAGTGTTTGCTTATTATTTAGTAGCTAAAATGTTTTCTTAACTCTTAGAAGAAAGGGTATTGGCCTGACCTGTGGTGTCACAAAGGATAAAGCATCAACCTGTAATGCTAAGGTCTCCAGTTCAAAGCCCCGGGCTTGCCCGATCAAGGCACATATGGGAAGCAACTACCAGAAGTTGATGCTTCCGGCTCCACCCCATCCCCCTTATTCTCTCTCCTCTCTAAAATCAATAATTTTTTTTAAGAAAAGGGTATGGTGGCTAAGACCTAGTCCAAAGAGAAAACTGGTAGTCTTCTTTCTACCAAGCCCTTGACCTCTTGTATGTTCATGGCTGTGAGATTGAGAAGGGAAGAGAAGAGACTTGGACTCCTTAATTTTCTGACCTTGAAATTAAGTATTCAGCATTATTCAAAGGATAATCTCCATTTCCACCAGAGAGCCATTATTGTAGGAGAAATAGAGTTATTTTTAGAGGTTCAAATTATGGATACTTAATTTTAGGTCCATTCAAAACAGTTAAAATTAAAAACTTAATGTTGGCTGCTTTACCAGGCGGTGGTGCAGTGGATCTAGTGATCAAGTGTCGGACTGGGACACAGAGGACCCAGGTTCGAAATCCGAAGGTCACTGGCTTGAGCAAGGGGTCACTCACTCTGCTGTAGTCTCCAGTCAAGGCACATACGAGAAAGCAATCAGTGAACAACTAAGGTGCTGCAACGAATAACTGATGCTTCTCATCTCTCTCCCTTTCTGTCCCTATCTGCCCCTCTCTCAATCTTTCTCTGGCTCAGTCACAAAAAAAAAAAAAGAAGCTTAATGTGGCTAAATAACATGGGTTAACATTGTCTATAAGATATAGGTAAGCTATAGTCAGGTTTGGAATTTTTGGAGTTTTCTTAGGCTTAAAATTTACCACAAAAATGTTAAGTTTGTAAGGGTGTCTAATGGCTAAATTTGAAAGCTATTACAAAGTTTATAAATGAATAGTAGAATAACCCAAATAATCTTTGGAGGGGCCAGAGTCGGGCCCAGAAGCAATGCCCAAGACATGCCCTGGGCCTTCTCTAGCCAATAAATACCCCATTGCTGACAGGCTAGGTATGGACACTATACCCCACACCACTATCTCTGACTACTAGATGCCAGTCTCTGAACTCCCAAAAGCTAGATTATGTGTCCTGACCAGAAAAAAGAGTTTACCTAGTAACTTCTTCCTTTTGTGTGTTTTTCTAATCAAGAACTTAACATGGATGCCTTTGATTTGCAGTTTCTAGGTCACATTCTTATATCCTGGCTATAAGAGAGACAGGGGGAAAGTGTCTGGTTTTTACTTAAAGGTTCATAGCTAATAGCAAAATCATTTAAAAGGTGTTCAGTGGTCCAAAAGCTTGGACTGGCTGTTGGTCTTTGAGCTTTTTCTTCCTATTCTGTGAAAAAATAAGGGGTTTTCACCAGAATAAGTACATTGAGTGTACTCTAGCTCAGCTGACATTTTGTTGTAGTACATTTACTAAATGAAGGAAATAGATTATTGATTCAGGTTCTAGCCAAGCTTATCTTGTGGCTGACCAGCACTTTGAATATCCCTTAGAGGAACCTACCAGTTTTAGGGGTATCTCATTTAATCCTTAGAGTATATTCTGGGGAGAAGTTGGGAGATGAGACATCTACTAGGAATTTTTGTGGGGTTTTCAGTGTCACTAAAGCTCAGACATCGGCCTTATCTGTGGTGTCACGGTGGATAAAGCAAAGTGGCGACCTGGAATGGTGAGGTCACTGATTTAAAACCCCAACCTTGCCCAATCAAAGCACACACAAGGAGCAACTGCTATGAGTTGATGCTACCCACTCCTTCCTTGCTCTCTCTCTCTCTCTCTTACACACACACACACAGATATACACACACACTTCTCTCCAAAAATCAATACATAAAATCTTTAAAAAAAGAAAAAAGCTCAGACATCAAATAGCTAGTTTATAGTGAGGGAGGTCTGGTTATGTAGGTTGCATATGTAAAAATTCGGTGTTCAGTAGTGCGAGGAGACTCTAAAATAACTGCAAGTAATTTTTTACTAATAAGGTAAAAAGATGTATTGAAAGAAATCCTGCCTAAAGAATTTTCTGCGGTTATTTAGATGTCAATGTACGAAAGCTGGGAGTGACCATGGAGCTGTGCAAGTGAAGATGGGGGAGTCTCAAGTGCAGGGCAAGATGTAAGATGCAGAATAGTTAGACCCATTTGCTGGGATGAAGGGCATTACGCTTGAAGTAAAATTGGGCTTTTACTTGCTTCTGGCATTTAAAAAATCATACTTGAACCTTAGGTTGGAATTAATCTGGAAGCCCAAGATTGGTGAGATTGTTTTACAAATCTTTTTCTGAAAAGGTTTAAATTCACACTGTGGAACTAGAGTTGCTAAGCCATTGTCAATTACAGTGCGTGTACTTTTTGTCCCATATCATTCTGGGCCATTGATACAGATGGATAAAGCAAGATCCTGTCATGGAGTTTACAGACCCTTGGGAGAAACACACATAAATTGATAGTACTAAACGCCCATATGTGCAATAGAAGTTATACACAAGTTGTGGGCCCTTAATTTACTGAGGTGGCTCCCTCGAGATGACAAGGCTTGAATTGGCTTAAAAGATGGGTAACTACATAACCAAACTTGTAGCACAGCTTCTACAGGGAGGTACAAGCAGTCAGTATTTGAAGGGTGGATTTCAGTTTGACATACAGTGTGTCCGTAAAGTCATGGTGCACTTTTGACGGGTCATCGGTCAAAAGTGTACCATGACTTTACGGACACACTGCAGTTAAATCCTATGGAAGAACTTGGCTTTCTGCCTGTAGACGATAGGGATTCTGAAGGATTTTAAGCAAATAATGGACAGATTTTCAGCTCAGATGGCTCTGATAGCCTGTGGAAATGTCAGGGGAGGCTACTAGGACAACAGATCAGTAGTCCCAAATAATAGATAAGGTGAGCCATTGTTAAATTATGCAGGACATGGACTTTGTAGATGAGTACTAATTTTCAATAAAGGAAGGGAGGAATTCAGCAAATACAATCAGTGAGTTTAACCATTGGTGTCTTAGTTACAAGTGACCAACCCAATATAGACAATAACATAAACAAAGCCACTTTAAAATGTAGCCAGAGCTGTCGTGACAGAGGAATAGTCTTGCATGTCTATAACACAAACCGTGGAAATACAACTTTTGAATTGGGTCTAAGCAACCTTGTTTCCCAAAGAACTATTTACAAAGATAACAACAACCAAAAAAAGTATTAATGACTACTGGACTGAAAATTAAAACCCTTTAAAATTAACATCACTATGTTATCTGCACCAATAGAAATGCTTGCCTTCTACTATTTCTATTGATGTAATTGTTTCCTTTTCCTTTCTCATAAATACTCATTGCCTTTGTCTCCTAATCAACATTATTTGGGCTTCTGCCTGAATTAATGATTCTTGAATACCTATTCTTGTTGATCTCAAAATAACTCTTGTTTGAGGTCTTTAAGTTAACATAAACTAAAATGACTTCAGTACTCATTCTGGCACTGCTGGTTTCCAGTTGCACAAGAACACCAAACTTGTCTCCCCTTAGTTCTGCTTTCTTCCGTGTCTGCTTCATTTCCAAGGTGGCTCTGCCCAAATGGTTGCAAAGATGGCTGCCACCTGTAGTCTTTCTACCAGATTAGCAATCCACTTGAAAATGATCTTTTTAGTTCCTGAAAAGTCCCTAGACCATCTCTCACTGGTCTGGCTCAGAACATGTGACCAACCCTAAATCAATCTCTATGTCTGACTGCCCAAACCTGGGTGTAGTGATTACTCCTATAGTTGAGTCTGCCTCATTTCAACTCTGTGGTATGAGCAGCAGAGGGGTGGTTCACCACTGCACAAAAGGATGAAATGTTTTTGGTGGTTTTAATTGTCATTGATTTAGTGAAGAAAAATTAAAAGTTGGCAAATTGTCCTTCATCCTACCAACTATAATTTTTAAGGAATCAACAAAAAATGTGAGAGGCTGCTGCATAATTTCAAAGGAGAAATTAATGAGAGCCAAGACCCATAGGAATCACTCTACTGGAATGAATGAGCATACTTTTGAGCACTTGAAAGAACTACTGTAGGTCTGACCAGTCCATCCATTTGTAAGGCTGAAGGTTATTGATCTGATGGGCCAGAATAGCAAAAAGAGCTGGCAAAGGCTATATATAGAATATACCAGGATACGAGCTGCAAACAAATACAGCCAGAAACAGAACTTGGTATAATTTTCGCCTTAATGTCTGTCTGATGTACTCCAGAGGTGGAGTGGTTTTTGCTGACGATCTTATCTCATTGGTGTCACTACATTCCTGGTACTCTACAGACTGCAGCCTAGCCTCTGGTGCTGTGATGGCGAACCTATAACACGTGTATCAGCACTGACATGCGTAGCCATTTTCGATGACATGCGGCCACGTACCAGAAAAGTATGGGGCTGCATGCCGAGAAGGACGTTTGTTTCATCCTCGGCTCCTGCACGGCCAGGTGCAGTAGCTGAAGATAAAACATTTGTTGTAGTGTAGACACTGTGCTGGAGATCTGTAGGCCAAAACAACAGAACTCTGGCACAGAGCGTCTAGTTCTGGGACTTCCGATTAGACTAAGGTGACCAGACGTTCCACTTTTGGCAGGACAGTCCCAATTTTTAACAATTTGTCCCATGTCCCACGGCATTTAAAAAAAGTCCTGAGTTTTGGAAAGAATGCACGAAAAGCTAGGGAACGGCGGGAGAATGGGAAGGAATTATATGGTTTTTGGTGGGGAGACCCCGCCTCAACCTGGAAGCACCCGCACTGCGGCAAGAGCTGGCTGCCCTGTGCAGCCCTGAAACAAAGAATTTCGGGTGGGCCGTACCTGCTGGGGTGACAGCTGTCAGGTCCCCTAACTACCCATAGGCTCGCGTCCTGGACGCTGGCATGCAGCTCCGGGCTCCGCGAGGCGCAAGCCCCTTGGTCTCCAATGGGTGGAGGGGCTGGACGCGGGGAGCGGGATCATGTAACCCGATCCCTCTGACTCACTCAAAATTCCCCATATAGTAATATTTCCAAAAATGATCTTTTTAAAGAGGTATCATTATTAAAAAAATAGATTGATAAAGGAAAAGGTTAAATCTTGGGCATCAGCAAAAATCACAATAGACAACAAATGGTTAGAAATATTTCATCATTTTGAAACAAACCATGTTCCATACAATAATGCACTAAAAATTGTGGAATACGCAGTGTCTTTGCCAGGAACGCGTTTTTTTCTATGGTAAATAAAGTGTGGACATCAGAAAAATCACAATTAAGTGTTGGGACTTTGAAAGCCATTTTATGTGTGAAGTATAATTTAACAAATTCTTGTGAAAAATGTCATGACTTTTTAAACAACAGATATCTACAAAAAAAATTTCACTCAAATGAGAAATATATGCCAAAAAATAAAATAATACTATACATAATTTTTAATGCATTATATTTGTAAATTGTACTTATGTTGAAATTTAAAAATATATATTACAATACTATTTTTGCATTCTAAGAAATTTTTTTTTGCTCCATATAGACCAAATTTTTAATCAAGAACCCCCTACCTCACCCCCCATCAATGGTGTCCTGCTTTACCAATTTTAAAATCTGGTCACCTTAGGTTAGACGGTTTTTTCTCGGAGTGACACACCCTCCGAGTTATGCTCGGTTTTTTGGAGAATTTTGACACACCAAGCTAAAAAGATTGCTCATCACTGCTCTGGTGGGTCCTCTCCCGCAGGCATCTTAAAGTTGGGCAAGTCCATTGCTGAGTTTGTTGCCTACTTTCCTGCCCAAACTGGGTCCGCTTCACCCATTTCTTTATCCAAGCCAGAAACTTGGGGGTCATCCCAGACGCCTTCCTCATCCTCACCCCCAATCCAGTCACTACATTCCATTCATCTCCCAAATATCTGTTAAAAGGAGAGACGCACAAGACCCGGTGAATTTTATAAGAAGTTTATTTATGCATCTGCGGACATAGGGGCTGAGACCCTAGTGGCGTCAGCAGGAGAGGATTAAAAGCCTCATCCATTATAGGACTGAGTTTGGGTGTATTTCTCATTGCTGGAGGAAAACTTCTGTTCCCGATGGCTGTTTAAACAATCGGAGAGGGAGGGTGATGCTGGAAGAGCACTCAGATAAGTGATGGGGCATGACTAACTGTCAGGATATCCCAGGGTCAGGCGGAGGTATGATATCAATCACGATTGCTCAGGTGGAGTCAGGGAATTGCCCCAGCCCTGTGTCATCCAAAGCTCAACCTAGCCAGTTGAGGCCATATGGTAAGGGATCCTAAACCCGAACCTAACATATCTCAATCCATTCCTCAATCCCTGCTGCCATTGGTCTAGTTCAGGTCTCAAGTCTCACCTGGACTATACCGATAGCCTCGGAACTTACGTCCTCGACTCCAATTCCAGCCCCACAGTCCCTCCACCTCGCAGCAGTCACAGTGACTTTTCTAATACGCAAATCTGAAAACGACACCTCTGCTTAAAGTCCTCCCCCGCCTTCTGGAGGAAGAAACCCAAACCCAAAATTGAAAAATCAGGTTGCGGGATTGGGGGGTGAGGTGTAATGGAAGTTCCGCCTAGGAGGCAAAAGGCACTGGGATGAGAGAAAGGCAGAAGGTACCAGATCTGGGTAATGTTTCTCAAACTGAGTGGGAGGGATACGCCTAGGGGAGGGAGTCGGAGCGCGGCGGAGCGCGGGGCCCTGAGAGGAAGATGCGGCAGGTTCGGGGCGGCGAGTCCCCTGGGCACTGACCCGCCCCGAGCGGGGCTGGCAGGGCGGGCGGCTCGCGGCCTCCAGGCAGCAGGGGGCGGCCTCGCCCACAGAGGCGGCTTTGGGTCCAGTCTCCGCGCTTTTCGCGTGACGCGGCGACCTCGGGTGGCGGGTCGCGTCGGCCAGGCATGACTGCGTGGATCCCGGCCGCGGCAGCGCCTTTGCTCCGCCGTATCCGCGGGGTGAGCACGGGCAGGGGCCAGGTGCTCGCCCTGGGCGGGAGCTGCCGAGGGGCCGCGGGGCCGGGGCAGGGACCCCCCTGTCCTTTCTCTCATTCATTCATTCGTTGATTCGTTAAATCGGTGCGTCCGGGCAACCGGCATTCGGAGAAGTGTCAGGCCCGACGGCTGGGGGACCTCCGGAGCGGGTTGGATGTCGGGCGAGGGGAACAGATATCTAAGCAGCCATATTACAGCGGGCAGGGGGAAAGCCGGAGACAGGAGTCCTAGCCTGGAGTCACAGCTTGGGTGCCGGGTACGGTGACGGGGTCTGGGCTGTGGGATCGTCCGCCCGGCCTCGTTGCCCTTGACCGGCCCTGAACCTCACACACCCGGAGTCGAAGCCCAGCAGAGGGCACTCACCACTTGCGCTCTCGATTTTCTCTCCCTCTTTCTGATTCATCCATTCCTCACTTCTTCCACTTCTTTCTCTTTCCTCTCATTTTCTTCCTTCTCTCATCCTGGTCTTAGACCTGCCTCTCTGAAGCAATTCCACTGGTGACTTTCAGCGTGGACCGGCAGCATCTGGGGAGTTTGTCAGTAGGTTGCATGTTTAAAGGCCGCTGCCCATAGTTTCTCTAAAATGAAGGAAAGACTTCTCCCGAGAAATCTGCAATGCTAACCAGCCTCACTCATTGGTGATTACCCTTGCCTGTCACCTGATTATTCTCTGCATTGCCCCTAACCCTCACCCAACCCAAGGCACTTTCTTAAGAAGAAGCTTCAGCCCAACCCATACCCCAGTCTTACCTAGGTCCACAACGGCAAATTTCTCTCCCTCCATATAGCACTCAGGCAGCCTAAGCGTAGATGTTTCTCCTGAGCTTTATTTCAACTGCCTGCCAGACTTCTTTGTGAGTGCCCAGTAGGCATGTACTGAATTGTGTGGTTCTTCCCCTGCTCATCCATCCATCCATCCATCCATCCATCCATCCATCCATCACCCAAGTCCTCCTGAGGGCCTGTCCTGGCTCAGCCCTGGAAGCCTTCAGTAACAGGACAGATTTAGTCTTGGTCTTTGAGACCAGTTGGTGAAACAGCCAGTGCCCAGGTCATTTTAAAGAAGGAGCTCCGAGATTCTATAACACAGGACCCTGCTCCGGGCCATCAGGAAAGGCTTGAGGATGGGCAGGACTGAGAGGTGGAGGGGGGAGGTACTTTTTGCACCAACAGTGCTGGTGTTGTCCCACCTGCCATCCTCCGCCAGTCAGGGACCCAAGCTGGTGCTACTCCCTTTGCCTCTCATCCGGGCAGCTTTCCTATGTTCAAAAGGCACTGCTTTGTGCAGGTTACTTTGGCAACAAGATACCTGTTTAAGTCCAAAATCTTTAGTCTGAAATTCAACGCCTGCCATACTCTATATTCAGTCTCCCTTCTCAGCATCAACCCAGCCAACAGACTGTTGACCTGGCTTTCTGCCTCTTCGCCCCTAAGGGTTGAGATATGTTCCCCTCAGAAGCACTGACTCCCTGTGGTAGCCACTAGAGGAGTGGGGAAAGTGGGTGCCAATGGCAAATAATCTAAAAACATTTCTCCTTCAGGACATTTAATAGAATTCTGCTTCTCCCCAGTGAGAATTTGTTCATGTTGCAAAGGGTCACTGGCTTATTGAGTAGTAGGTCACAAGGTCATATCCTACTGGAGAAACTGGAACGTTGTTAATCAGCCCTAAAAGGTGGGTTGCATTTGGCCCCACCAGTGCCTGGTCAGTGGCATGGTCAGCCAGCAGGGCACAGCAGCTTGGCATCTCCCAGCTCTGCATTTTACTACCAGCCTTGGGCATATTACTAAATACCTGTTTCCTCACCTATAAAACTGCCATCTTGATAGTATCTCTCACAGCATTATCACAAGTTAAACATCTTTTGAATTAGGTTTGGGGCCTTGTCTCTAGAGTCCAAGTGAATTATTTGAAATCATCCCCATCCCAAGAAAGTTTATTCTGCATTCTAGGGAGCTTAAGTGGGCATCTGATATCAAACTACCCCTCTAATTTAGCCCATGCCCATTCTGGCCCTGCCTAGTAGGAAACCAGCATGTGGGTCCTGGGCAGTGGTCGCTCAGGGGCAGCATCACTTTGTTCAGCTGTGACTCTTCTCTGTTCTGTGGCAGCTTCCTGTTCTCAGCTGTGCCCAGCGGATGTTTGCGGCGCAGACTGAAGGGGAGCTCAAAGTGACCCAAATTCTTAAAGAAAACTTTCCTAGAGCTACAGCTATCAAAGTCACTGACATTTCAGGTACGGTTTTCACTCATCTCCCCAGTTTGGTAGGAGAGGCAGAGGGTGGAGGGCAGGGCTTGGCAGAGAGAACTTGATCACTTCTCAATATGTGAAAGTGTGGATACAGAAACATCAAGGAAAATTGTGGGGACGAGGTTCCTCTCAGTCACCCCTGGGCTCTGGTCCCCCCCTACCAGTCTTTCATTTGACTGCATGATGGGGGTTACAGATATTTCCCCACGCTCTCCTGATAGCCTCGAATGTCAGCACGGGAGTGGACCCCAGGAGGAGTTTTCCCCATGAGGAGATGAGCCAGGGGAGGCCGTGGAACCTGCCCAGTCCCTCACAGGGAGGTGATGACAGAACCGGAACCAGACCCAGGACCCAGGGCAGACTCTGGCCTGAGCTCAGTTTCCTGCCCCAGCCAGACCCTGCCTTTCTCAGACGGCCACTGGCCCCTCGCAGTTCAGGCTGCCTGTGTGTTAGGAGCAGGCTAGGCAGTCACCTCCTGTACTCACAGGATGGGGAAGATAGGGCCTTCTTCCAGACACACCCATGGAGTGTGCAGTGGGCAGGCACCTGACTCCCACACCCAGACTCGGTCTGTGCCAATTCACATTGCCACGATGGCTCACAGGCTTTTCTGAGAACATTTACAAGGACTGGTAGAAGGTTTAGAAAGTAGTTTTTATTCTGGAAACTAGAGGAAGCTAACAGTCTGAAGATCCTTTGGAATGGTAGGTGGGGTGAGCACTCTGCAGGGGGCTCAGAGCAATGTGGAGGCCTTGATGTCACCAGTCCTGTACCTGCCTCAGGCCCAGGTAGGGCAGAGCTGGAATGCCTAGCTCTGGACTGAGGAGAGAAAGAATTGAGGCTGGGAACCTTGGTTTAACCAAAGCTTGGACTCCTTGAGCTCATAAGAGGAGCGTACAGAACACCTCCACACAGCGGCCTGGTGTTAACAGCACAGGGAATATTCTCTCTCTTGCCCAGATCATTAAATGCTAGAGCAGCCTGTTTTCTCTTTAGTGTGGCTCTCCAGCCTCATGGAGACAAAGCTTGGTTGGGTGGATGAGTCCACCACAAGTTCTGCCTTGAGAGCTTCACCAGAAAGCTGCCCCCTCCCTGCAGAAGTCCAGGATGAAACACAGTGCTCCTTAGAGCCGGGTCCTGGTGAGACCTCTCAGCTCCATGATCTCATGTCTGCGGCCTTTACTGTAATGCTATGTCCACGTCTTTCTCGCACTTCCTGTTCCTTTCTTCTGCATAGTGCCACACAGTTTTCAGACCAGATTGTAGTGTATTTTTTCACTTAAAAAAAATACAACTGTTGGTATTTTTTGAAGGCAGAACACTGAAATTCAGTCCCTTCCACCCTCTTCCATGGCATTTGTTGGCTTACTAAAAGGAAATACAGGGAGTCCTTGCGTTATGACACAGTTCTGTTCCTATGACAGTGATGTAACCTGAATTTTGGTGTAGGTTGAAACACACTCTAGCCTAAGCCATTTACCTATCTGAACACAGTTGTCAAATCATAATCTAGAACATAAAAACACAACTAAGCCACAGAAAAAGGAAAAGGACATAAACTGTACTGTAGTAACAGAAAGAGTGACAAAAAATAAGTAAGGTGAAACACGTCTCAATTTTTTAAAGTTTTTATGGGAGTGAGCGTCATAAACTCAAAATGTCACACGTCAAAACTGTCATTACCCGAGGACCCCCTGCACTAGGAAAACCTACATTTCCTAGGTTTTCCATGCTTTGGTCCTTATCTTTCCTGTCCTGCCAGTAGAGATCCTGGGCGTTGCAACCGCCTTGCAAAAGGAGGAACACATTTTGGGTGGAGGCAGCCTGCCAGGAGGAGGATGTGGTCAGACAGTGAGGCATGACCTTTTTTTTTTTTTTTTTGAGAGAGAAAGGGGGAAGAGCTGGAAGTATCAACTCCCATATGTGCCTTGACCAGACCAGTGCAGGGTTTTGAACTGGCGACCTTAGTGTTCCCAGGTCAACGCTTTATCCACTGCGCCACCACAGGTCAGGCCAGGCATGACCTTTTGTAATAGTCTTAGCAACTTTCTGCTGAACAGTTGTAGTCAGACCTTGAGGTTGTGCAGTACTTCAAGGACATACGGGACTGTGACTGCCCTAACTTGATTGAAACACTTTCAAATTGCATTTATTTCAGGAGGCTGTGGGGCAATGTATGAAATTCAAATTGAGTCAGAAGAATTTAAGGAGAAGAGAACTGTCCAGCAGCACCAGATGGTAAATCAGGTGAGTCAAGCCAACAGCGCTCCTTTGCCACTGGCCTCCTGCACCCGGAAGGGCCTGCGAGAGGCGAGAGGCGATGGCATTTTCCCGCAGTCCGAGGAAAGAACAGTTCATTCCACAGTCACGCAAACAGAATTTAGGACCCAAGAAACATATAATCTGGGACTATCTGGAAACCGATTGTGGGCAATTGAAAATAAGCCACCTAATTTTCTTTTTGTATGTTACCAATATTTACTGTTTTTGTCACGTATTGAATTGTATTTGTAAATATAGGAGTACTAAAAGATATGTTTTATAGATTTGAAGGTTTTTTTAGGCTGCTTTACAGATGGGTAAATTGAGGCGCGGTATGATTGAGAATTGTCCCAGCTGCCACAGACCCAGTAACAGACAATAGAGGTCTGAAACATCAAACTTAACCAGACAAGGCCAAGTTTTTTATTATCTATGCTTATTTTACTTGGAATTAATACCAGTCATGGCCCTTGGGCCAGTGTCTATAAATTTTCCCCCTTCAGCAGATATATTTGTCATCATTTCAGAAGGTCTTAAACATTGTGAACTAGTTTAACTTCTGTAAAGCACAGCTTTGGCCATGAGAGTACCACTGTGACCACTTATACATTGAGTTCAGGTGTCCCAAGTTGCTGTTCCAGGACTTCTCCACCTGTCTCAGCCCACACCCTCCCTCTGCCCTTGCCCACTGGTTTCTGCATCTGGATCTGTGCCCAATTGGCTCTGCCTTCCTCCTTCTCTACCCTGCTGAAATGCTGCCTCCCTACCTGCTTGGCAGGGATGAGTGACTTCCACTCTCTGACTCCAGCAATTTTGTCTCGCCCTCTGGGTACTTATATCCCAGCCTTCTGTCTCCTGGCCCTGTCAGTCCTGTGTGGACTGGTTCCCTTCCGGATCTGTCTTTGGATTGTCATGGAGCCCAACCATGGGCTTCACTTGCATGTAAACACCTACGGCTGAGGGTGTGCCAGTGGTCGCCAGGGCGGTCTGGGGTGGGACAGCAACCACTTCACTCCTCCGGACAGCCCCTGCCTGATTCCCTGTGTTCAGGGTGCCCCCACAACTCACACCTGCTCCGTCCTCAGGAGCGAACTCTCCGTTCATCCGGGACCCTGCCAACTGATGGCCCAGCCTCTCTCTGCTCTCACAGTTCATCACCTTTCTCTTCTGAAATAGTCACTGGCACTTGCCTTGGGCCAGGCCCCAGGAATGCCAGGATGACGAGTATTTCTTCCCCACCCATCCTCTTCCCAGTCTGGGGAGCAGCCATAGGGAGGAGAGTGAACACCGACTTGGCTCCATGCCTCACAATGGGATCTGAGCCTCAGCTCCCTCTTTGGCAAAGACCACACAAGGACTGACCACATGTGCCAGCCTCATGCCGGCATATGGAAGGCATTTGGTAACTGGCAGTTGCCCTCTCCCTTCTCTGGCCTCTTTCCTGCCTAGTCCCCCTCACCTCCCTCCTCCCAAGGGTGCCTCGTCCTGTATCTCACCAGCTCAGAGCCCTTCAAGGTGCGCCCACAGAGCCCAGTCCCTCTCTCCTGGCCTGGGACTTCCAATCCCCTGCGTGGCCTGACTGGAAGCCAGGCTTTTCCTGGTGAATTGTGTTCCAGCCATTCCTCGCCTTGCGCTCCTGGGCCCGATGCCTTGTCTCTCTCTGCCTCTTCCACTCCCAGCTGCCCAGCTCCTGGGCTGCTCCCTCCACGAGTGGCCAGTGCAGTAGCCTACACTCTCTCCTGGGAACACACACCAAAGTCCTGAGCTGGCTTGGGGTCTGGCAGCACCCATCACTACACTGAGTCCATTTCTTGAGGAGTTGCGTTACTTCCCTTCCCTTTCTCATCATTTTTCTCATGACTTTTTTCTTCTGTGTCCCCAGTTCCCAGCATAACACTGTGGGCATGGCAGGTGCTGAAAAATGTTTACCCAAGCTACATCTTATAAACAGTGACACTTTGGCAAGTCACTTTTCCTCCAGGGCCTCAGTTCCTTCCACTTTAAATTGATCCAGGGGATCTTTAAGGCCCCCTGTAGCTGTCAGATACTCTGACCTGTTTTGGGAAGCCCTCAGAGGGCTACAGAAGAGCTGGGAGAAGGCACTGTTTAGGGCACAAGGGGTCAAGACTTTTCATGTGAAGGTGTGACTGCACCCTCAACTAGCCGTGGAGGCTTTAGGGATTGTAGCTTTGGCACAGACAGAGGGACAGCCTCTGGGGAGCACTCTGTGCCTGCAGAAAGCAGAGAGCTTGTGACCCAGGGAGCTGTGTGCTTTCTCCCAAAGATGACATGAGGTTCTTTCCAGGGGCTTTTCTGCTTGTTTGCAGAGTGGAAGGGTTTGTATGTGAACATGGAGATTGCAGGGCAGCTCAGTGGAGCCCAGCACAACACCCAGAGGAAACGGGGCCAACACATTAGGAAATCCGGTTGCAGGTCCTATCTCCTAGTTACTTGTTGAGTTTGGACGAGGGGTAGACTATAATTCTTTTTATCCAAGAAGGAGCTAGGTTGCCCTTATATTTAAGAGGTTATCTCTAAGGCTCCTGACTTGATAAACCTAATCACATGTGTTTGGATTCTTTGACTTGTGACAGAGAGCAAGTTAAAACTGACATAAGCAAACGAAGGGAATGAATTGGCCCACATGATGAAATTATCTGGTTCTGGCACATTTCGATTTGGAGTCTTAAACAAGTTCATCTGCTTGCTCTCTTTCATATCCTCTCCCTGAACTTTTACGCTCTGTGTGTTGGCCTCATTTTCTCCTACTGGAAATGGGCTTTCTCTTCTTTGTGGGGAGCATGACCCTGAGCTGCTGCCTCCAACTGGTATTTTTCCAGTATAATGACCCAAGATAGAAGGCTCTATACTGAAAAATCCCAGGGGAGGTTCTAATTGGCCCAGGTTGGGTCATGTACCACACCTGAACCAATCAGGCTGTGCCAGGGGCACATAGCTTACTCAAAACTGGGTCAGTTAAAGTGGAAAGGAACTGTTACCCAGGAGAAGGGACATTTGCTGGACAGATTGGAAAATATGTCCACCCCACTGTGATGATCAGATTAGGACCTAATATAAAGGACTTTGACTCTGTACTCCAGGGGTCTGCACCTCCTTCAGGTCCTGGCACTTCTCTCTTGGCGCTGCAGAGAAATGATATGGATGTTACTGTGGTGGCTCATTCTGATTTGTGCCCTGACACCATTTGTAGCCTTAAACAAGTCTCATAATTGTTTTACAACTTTATTTTTAAAGTAAAAGTGGGGAATTTATGCTAAATAGTGTGGTTTTAAAGAACCGCTATTCATTATTCAAAACAGCAAAACACACACATAAAAAACAGTCTAAAAAGTTCATCATTAGGGAATGGGCTGAGAAGTTATGATAGATCTTCATATGGGAATGCTATGCTAATACAAACAAGGAAATTTCTCTCTATGACTGATACAGAAAGAGCTCTGGTGGTCAGGGTAAGGGCGATGTGTAGAACATTATGTGTAAAGTGCTACCATTTTTGTTTTAGAAGGTAGTGTGGGTTGGAATGTATATTCATATTAGCTTGAATATGTAGTTTTAAATCCTTGCAAAGACACATAGGAAGCTAACAGCAGTTGTCTGTTTGGGAATGGAGGTGGAAACTGGGGGACAGAGGGCAGGTATAAGAGGGAGGCATCACTATATGCCTTTTTGTGTGCTTTTGATTTTTGAGCCAGGTTAGATTCTGATTTTAAAAAAAAATTATTTTCCAAAAAAAGGAAAAACTGTTTAAAGAACATGTATACAAAGGCTCCTATCAATATAGAGCTATATAAAGATAGTCTCAGAGAGAAAAAAAAAAAGATAGTCTCAGAGAGACTTACTGTCATCAATGTCAAACACGGAAGAAATGATGATGCTTTTTTATTTAGGCACTAAAAGAAGAGATCAAAGGAATGCACGGACTGCGGATATTTACCTCTGTCCCCAAACACTGACCATGCCCCGGCTGCATAGATGCTGCTGCTTAAAACTTTGGATGAACTTGACTATTTTTTTCCTAGGCATTTGCCAAAAAAATGTATCTATTTTGTTCATAAACATTTCCATATTATAATTATAGAAGAATATGTTATCTATTTAGATGTTAATTAAAGGCAACTGACAACTGAGTCTTTTGAAGTGTCATTAGTAATGCTTCTAGTTCCTTTATTTCAGAAGCAGTGTCGTTTTGTCCAGAGTGGTCTCATTGTTGGACAGTTCTGTCCTGCTGCTGTAGAGGCAGAATGGAGTGCCAGCTAATTTTGTCTTGTCCTGAGACTTCTTTGTTTCTCTCCTGTAAAACTGCTCAAGCCCCTTAATTTTACCAAAAGGAAAAGAAAAAAGCTCTGGCAGGATAGCTTGGTTGGTTAGAGTGTAGACCAGAAGTGCAGAGGTTGCGGGTTTGATCCACTGGGCACACACAGGAACAGATTGGTGTTCCTGCCTCTCTCTCTCTCTCTATTCCTCTCACTAAAATCAATAAATAAAAATTAAAAGAAAATAATAAAAGATCCCCTGGGTGTGTTCTTTCCATAGTTTTCTGCTCTCTTTCCTTTCCCTCCAAACTTTTTTACAAGAATGATCTTGGGCTGCAAGAATGATCTTACTCCCTGGAGAGGACTCAGGATTTGAAGCTGCCTGCATCAGGCTCTTTTTCCTGTGTTTGCATCGTGGTGGGAGGTGGAGCCCACCTGCCCCCTGACAGAAGCTGAGAAGTCTTGCTTTTCTAGTGTTCTCGACTGGAAGAAAAGGTAATGTGGCCTAGCAAGCTTCCCTGGGGGTTGGGGACACCAAGAAACTCAGCCCCTTTCCTCTGCTTCACCTCACCCCGCCCCAGGCACATGCATCAGTCCTGTGCTGCATGTCTGCACCCAAATCTGGCAACAAGAACTTTTTAAAGTATTACCCCCCCAAGTTGTTCTTTCCCCAAAACTAAAAGGAAAGTTGGAAAATCAATCACAGGGTTTCTTTTTAGTTGATTAAAAAAGAAATTGTTAATCTTAGTGGCCAGGGTATAATATTGCATCTGATTCAGCCAACTCCCAGCTTTTTGATTAAGTGCTCTTGTGGAAAATGCTGAATTATGAAAGATGATACGTTTTCTGAGCTAAGTGTGTTCACAAACAGTGTACCGTTTTCCAGTGGAAAATTCAGAGTCCTAAGGTAGGTGCTTGCTGACAAGGCAAGTCAATCCAAGGGGACTGACCTGTCTGTCTACAGTGTTCCCCAAGGCCCTTTGGTTCCATGGGTTCCTGTGGGGCCCCTTTCCCCAGGACTAGACCACCCAGCTAACAGTCATGGGGTGGGCTGGCCAGCAACCTGGAAGAGGACCTGGGGCCACAAAGCCCCACCCAACACTTGTAGTGGCAAGAAGTCAACAGATCCAATTCCCTTTCTTGGGAATCCAAACTGGAAACGGTGATCCAGAGACAGCCAGGCCACAGACCTACTAATGGCTAGTGTAGAGCTCAGGGCAAACGAAGCTGGGCATTCAAATCCAGAAAATGGTGAGAAGCAATAAGCTAAGGAGAAGCAAAAACTCGCCTAGAAGATGTCATTAGGGTCCCTGGAAGCCTGAGCTAAGAGGAAGTGGGCACTATAAGGAAGGTAGAGTGATTCTCAATCTTGCTGTAAATAAGAACTACCTGGGGTATTTAAAATGCCCCCGCATCCCTCCCATTGGGAGTGGGGAGAGTGGATGCCCAGAAACCACGTAATCAAATTAAAGTTTGACTGGATGTGAACCACCGGAACTCAGAGCCAGGACTCAGAGCGGATGAGTCAGGCCCTTGCTCCTCTGTCCCCTCACACCATGAGGCCTGCCCAGCACACCCCCTTGTCCCTCCTGTGAGCTGCTGCGCAGGTGTCAGTTTGCCAGCTCACCTCCACCCACCACAGTCTGGGGAGCTGCCCTGAAGCCCCTAATGCCACAAGGAGGGCGCCGGTGACAGCCGAGCCCGGTGCAGGCCCCTGACCTGACCTGGGTGGGATCCGGCCTGCAGATCCATGGGTAAATAGGCCAGGCAGACACCCTTAGACTGTCCTCCTGGGAGCACCTGGAGTAGAGCAGGCCCGGGTTGCACGCTGCCCACCGCATTCCTCCCGTACACTTCTTCCCGACGACTCTGTAAAACACATCTCCGATCCCCTGGCCCAAGTCAGCAAAGCTGGCTTGCTTCTGTGCATCCTGAAGAACCCTAAGCCACACTGCCCACATCTCCTAACTCTTCCCCTGGAACCCGTTGGAGGGTGTCTCAACTCCTGGCAGGATGAACCTGACTTTTGACACCCTTTATATTTGCATTAATAGTGCTTGTAGTATTAAGTATTGTTAGGCACTTCATGTCAGGATATTGATCTCATAAGTTGTTATAAGATACCCTGTCACTGTGGATTTAAAAGAACATTTATGGGCCCTGGCAGATTGGCTCAAGGGTATAGCATCAGCCTGGTATGTGGATGTCCTGGGTTCCATTTCTGTCAGGGCACACAGAAGTGACCATCTGCTTCTCCATCCCTCGCTATTCCCCTTCCCTTCCTCTCTCTCTCTCTCTCCCTCCCTCCCTCCCTCCCTCCCTCCCTCACTCCCACATCCATGGCTCAACTGGTTTAACCACATCAGCCCAGGGGGCTGAGGATGGCTCAGTGGAGACCCCTCTTCAGGTGCTAAAAACAGCTTGGTTGAGAGCTTGGCCCCAGAGTGTCAGGCGAATGTGGGAGTCTGTCTCTATCTTCCCTCCTCTCACTTGGGAAAGAAAAAACAAACAAAAATAATAAAAGAACATTTATGCACTTTTTTTTTTTAGAAAACTATGTTTATTAGAGAGACAGATAAAATGGTACAACTAAAAAGATGCTAGACATATTATTTTCTTTTAGAATAAGAATAGAAAGAAACAAAGATGATAACCATTATTCAAATGCAATTTATTCAGAACCCAAGGTCTATAATCCTTTTCTGTGTAGCATCCAACAGGCACCTCCCCAGCAATTATAAAAACAAAAGGTTGCTCTGGCTGGATAGCTAGGTTGATTAGGGCATTGACCAGGAGCATGGAGGTTGTGGGTTTAATTCCTGGTCAGGGCACATACAGGGTATAGATTGTTGTTCTTCTCTCTCTCTCCTTTCCTCTCTCACTAAAGTCAATTTTAAGAAAGGGTCATTAGGGAGCAGAATAAGCACCTAAACAAATGGATACAAGAGGAAAAATTTAAACAACTGAAGTTCAAGTAATAACAAGTTTTTATGTGTAAACTATTTTTAGAACAGTTTACATAAATTTCCGTAACTTTTTGGAACAGTTGTAGATTTTACAGAAAAACTTAGAAGATAGTAGGTATTCCTCTATACCCCACACCCTACTATGGTATTTTTGTTAAAATTAATGAACCAGTATTGATACAATATTACAAGTTAAAGCCCCAAATTTTTTCAGATTGCAGTCATTGTTTCCTAATGTCTTTTGCCAGGTCTCTCATCTACAATACCACATGAGTTGCCATGGCTCTTAAGCTCCCCTTAGCCATGACAGTTTCTCAGACTGTCCTTGCTTTTTATGACCCTTTAGTTTTTAAATAGCTGTGTATACACATATATTCTGTATAGATGTTTTTGACAGAAAGCAATTTTCAAAAAATCAAGACCACTAAAGTCACAACCCAGTTGACCAATTGAAAGTAACACTTCTAAACATTTTTGCAAATGTTAAATAATCACATTTTAGATACCACATCAAAAAAGTGTACTGGCATTATTAAAAATCAAACAACTGCCTGAATTATGGAGATCAGGAAACAGCAGCTTCGCCCCAATAGCATACATGTAAAGGAGAGCATTGTCTGGGGAGGTTTGGTAGATTTATAAACAAGGTTAGGGAGGAAAGGCTTCTATACACTCACTATTAAACTGTAACTGTGTTACCACCAACCTGTAAAATAAAGGAAGAAAAGTATAAACAAGTTGAGATTTTCCTTCTTTAATTTAACAGAACTGTTGGAAGAAAACAAAGAATCCTTTGAGTGGAAATGGAAATTCCTGATGCTTTGGAAATTGTTTCAGTACTTCTAACACTTCAGACATTGCCTAGAGGAACTGAAACTATGAAATATCTTAAACTGTTTTGTCAGTGTCCCACATCTTCATCTATTCTCAGTGCTGAGGCATATGACTTAAAACAACACTGGGGAACATTTTTATTTTCATTTTCTGTTGCATGAGTTTTTAAAACTGTTTCTATATATTTCTGCATCTCTGATTCCAAATCTGAAATCCGTTTTTTGGTGCATGCTCTAGTTTTTATGCAATTTTAATTTCTTTTTGTGACAGTTAATGGTACTCATTGGTTTTTAAATTGGAGTTAAAGGGCAATGACTCTTGGATTAAACATAACCACAACACAATTAATGTTTTACAAACATCACTTTTACATAATTGTGGTTGTTTTTAAATGTAAAAATTTATTATCTGATAAAAACACCCTCTTATTTTGTTTTAAGATTGAATCATGGCTTCTTTGAGTAGGCGTAAATGTAAAAATAGTCCTGACACCTTCTGTTATATATGTGGCTGTTACACACTTCAACGTCAAAGGCGCAATATTTCATCATCTGTGACACATGTATATATTGCCTATTTTTAAGTTCCCCTTAGCGATCAAGACAAGAATTGGGCTCCTCATATTGTGTGTCATAATTGTGAGAAATGCCTCATGACTGGACAAAAGGAAAACGCAAAGGAATGCCTTTTGGTATTCCCATGGTTTGGTGTGAACCTAAGTACCACAGCAGTGACTATTATTTCTGTCTGATCCATACAAAGGGCACTGGCAAGAAAAAACGGCATATGATTGCATATCCTAATATTCCTTCAGCAATACGACCTATCTCACACTCTGAGACACTCCCGGTTAAAGTTTTCAATGGTTTTATTTCTTCTAAGGACGAAGAAAGTGAACATGGTGATCAAGTGTATTTTGATAAGATGCATGAGGAAATGCTTGTAGAATCTGAAGGGTCTTCATCTGATGCCAAGCAATCATTAACCCCTCAGCAGTTTAGCCAACCCAAATTGAATGACTTAGTAAGAGATTTGGGCCTATCAAAGAAAGCAGCTGAGTTATTAGCCTCCAGGCTTTAAGAAAAGAATGTACTTCCCCGGTCAGCTAAAGCATCCCATTTCAGGAAGTGTGAAAAAATTTTTGTGGACTTTTTTTCCAAAGAGAAACACTTTGTTTACTGTCATGATATCAGTAGTCTTCTCCGCCAGTTAGGTGTTACCACTTTCAGTCCAACAGAATGGCGGCTATTTCTTTTTTTATTTTATTTTATTTTATTTTGAATGGCGGCTATTTCTTGACAGCTCTAAATGGAGTCTGAAATGTGTTCTCCTACACAACGGTAATGTTGATGCAGCAGTTCCAATTGGTTATTCAACTCATCTGAGAGAAGATTATAATGACATAGAAATTGTCCTTGACTTTCTGAAGTATGAGGAGCATAACTGAATCTTTTGTGTGGATCTTAAAATGGTAAATTTCCTGCTAGGACAACAGAGAGGTTTCATGAAGTATCCTTGCTTTCTGTGTTTGTGGGACAGTCGAGCTCGGGAGAAACACTGGACACAGAAGAAGTGGCCCAAACATGAAGCTCTGGAAGTAGGGATGCAAAATATTGTGAATTAACCTGTAGTTAATTGAGACAGGATAATTTTTCCTCCATTTCACATCAAACTTGGCTTAATGAAGCAGTTTGTTCAGGCTTTGAATAGAGAAAGTGAATGCTTTCAACATATTATTTCTGCTTTTCCTGCCTTGTCTTTTGAGAAGATAAAAGCAGGTGTATTTGATGGACCTCAAATTAGAACCCTCATACGTGATGAAGAATTTGCCAGGAAGATGAATAAGGAGGAGAAAGCAGCATGGCAGTCTTTTGTGGCACTTACAAAGAACTTCACTGGCAACAAAAAAGCAGAAAACTATGAACTTCTGGTTCAAAGGATGCTGTTGGCTTTCTGCAACATTGGATGTAACATGAGCGTTAAGATTCACTTTCTGAACAGTCACCTTGATAAGTTTCCTGGAAATCTTGGAGCTGTTAGTTATGAGCAGGGAGAACGCTTTCATCAAGATCTGAATATGATGGAAGAGCATTATCAGGGGTGATGGGACAGAAATATGATGACAGACTACTGCTGGAGAATCAAACGAGATTGTCCTCAACATGTATACAAATGCAAGAGCTACAAATGCAAATTTTTGCCTGAATAGAATTTAAAGAAGTTTTGCGCAAATTTTATGATTAAAATAAGTGTTTTAATATGTTCTATTTCGAAATTGTAGACAAATTCTGATGCAGTCATATCTTTTAGTGTATTTATTGCATTATATATATTATTATATTTTCACAAAGATGATGCCCAAGAAGACATTCTACTTCATTATGTTAAACTAAATGTTGAAAATTTTACAATAAGATGAGAACCTAAAATCTTGAATTGCAAAAAAACCTGTAGCTTACAGAGAAAAACTAATACCAGATTTGAGATCAGCAAACTTGAATTAGGTAAGAACAAGTGTTTTTGTACATGCAACAAAAATTTTGTTCCCCAGTGTAATGATCAAGCCCTGGCCACTTGTCTCAGTGGTAGAGCGTCAGCTCAGCATGTGGAGCTCAGCGTGTGGAAGTCTGGGTTCAATTCCCGGCCAGGGAACACAGGAGAAGTGCTCATCTGCTTCTCTATCCTTCCTCCTCTCCTTTCTATCTCTCTCTTCCCCTACCGCAGCCAAGACTCCATTGGAGCAAAGTTGGTCCTGGCGCTGAGCATGGCTCCATGGCCTCCACCTCAGGTGCTAGAATGGTTCCAGTTACAATGGAGTGACGCCCCAGATGGGCAGAGCATCGCCCCCTAGTGGGTTTGCCGGGTGGTTTCCGGTTGGGTGCATGCAGGAGTCTCTCTGCCTCTGCTCTTCTCACTTCAGAAAAATACAAAATAAATAAATAATAAAAAAAAATAATGATCGTAAATTTATGTGCACAACATCCTCTCCCGCTGCCACACACACACAGATACTCCTTGCTCTATAACAAACCAACTGAGCTATTTCCTGAAACAAATTTTCACAAGTCTAAAGAAAAAAGAATCTTCAAAGAACAGGACATTTTTCAAGGCTGACTTTTTAGAAGCTATTGTTGACTTGCCCTGTTCTAGGCTTTTGGGGGTTTTAGTTTGCTTTCTCTGACAGTTAACAGTTTGGAAACGCGTTCATCATCTGAGATAGGAAGGTCATATTCGGTCTCCTATTTGTATTGTGATAAGCAATTAGACAGGAGCAGAGCAAGGACTATAGGCCAGGTACAGAAGGTTGACAGGGTGGAAAGTCTCAGGGGCCTGGCAATGGGCAAATGGGGGGGAAACAAGAACCTCACCCCCAGGGTAACCACTAGCATATTGCTGGTCATGAAGTTTAGGCCCCCTGATTTCCTATCACCTGTCATGCAGTTCAGGCTTTCCCCTGACCTTCCCTGCCCAGCATGCTGCTAGTCATACAGGTTAGACAGCCTTAGGGGAAACAAGAAGGGGGCTGGAGAATAGCCCTTAAGCATTCACCTCTAGGGATAACGTCTAGGCCTCAGTTGTGTTTCAGCTCCAGGACCAGAAAAGCAGCAAAACCAGACAAGCAGCACTACTGCTGACCTCAGGGCCAGTTGCATTGACTAATGACCCCCTATCCTGGTGCTGACCACAACCCTAAAAGGACACGCCTGGAAAGCTGATGAATAGTCTGTTGAAATTCACCCCTCAACTTCCCCTAAAATCTCTACGTTTGAAAACCCTTAGGATGTAGGCCTCATCCTGCTCTCCAGGGAGCACGCCCACAATGTTCCCTTCCCCCTCCTTCCCCTACAGGCATGCATCTCCTAAACTCCAAGGGTCCTTACAAGACTTGCAACCAGGAGAGAAGTGGGCAGTGGCTGCTCATCCTGAGCTAACCCCTTGAACATGTTTCCAAGGACCCCTTTTCTTTGACTTCCCAGTGAGCCAAACAGCTCTGCTTAGGCTCTCTTGTTGCTTCTATTCTAGGCCCCTCCTTGTTTCATTGTCCTCAGCTTTAATAAACTAACTCTCAAAATCACCTGGACTCGTGTTGTGAGATTTTTTTCAACACAAAGTCAAGGGCCGACACATTACTGGCTGGCCGTAGGCAGACCCGAAGGGCCAGGTCCCCTGTCCAGTAACATTTTGGTTAAATATCTAATTTATTAGTGCAGAAGGGGGTAGGGGAGCATTTATGGTTCACTAAAACAAATCCCGGTGGTTAAGGGTCAGTTGATTTCCTTGCTGCGATACTTAGGAGAACTGACTCCCTTGAAGAGGTCTGGATCAAGATAAGCAGCTTTGTCAATATTATGCCAGTGAGGGCATAATAATTTTAATAAAAAGAAATTTTAATTTCAACATTTACAAAATTACATAGTTATAAGTCATGCTGTCTGGCATTCACTGAAGTCTGCTACAGTTCACGTTGGTGAGCCTAGTAATGTGTGAGCTAACTCCCAGCTGGGACTCCTGATTCACCACCATCCATAGCAGGAAGTGTGAGTCCCTCTGGCCATCATTATGTGAGTCTCTGACCTCAGTATAGGAAACAAGCTCACATATGGAGGCAAGAACCTAATTTTCCTTTCTAAAAGTAGGAAAGATATGAATAAGTTTATTTTTCAAACAAAAAAAAATTTAAAAAGGAAAGTCTCAGCCTGACACCTTGCTTCTGACCCATTTAGAGCTGGTTTTCTGTGATCTCTGGGCAGATCTTACTGCTGGGCAAGATTAACCACTGGGTTTGGTAGCTGTCTGCTCATGTGGTCAGATTTCTTTACAGATGGTGAGAAACTTTTATTCTGGCCAAAGTTAATCATATTATTTTTTAAAGTGAACCTTTACATTTACAGCTTTAAAAAAATTCTAGCAAGCTCAAAACTTAGGTCTTCACAGACAACAATGTAGTGACAGCCAGAGGAAAAAGGGGTAAGGGTAAGTAAGGGGAGGTGGGCAAAGGGAGGAAAATGGGGACAAAAGAAACTTTGCTTGAGGTGATGGGCACACAATGCAGTGTGCAGATGGTGTCTAATTGAGTTGCACACCTAAACCTGTACCCCAATAAATTCAATATTTAAAAATTTAGGCCTTAAAGATGCCAATGATTTTAAAATCTGTCCTTTGACAAGAAATGTGCTGAGTTTTGTGTCTCTGTGTTACCGTAGTTATTGCCTCGGTGCCTTCCAGTTACTGCCACATTGCATTCTAGTTTTAGCTCAGCCTAGGGAAGTTCTTTTTGCCACAAACTCCCCAACTGATACAAAACCAAGATGACAGAGAAGTAAGCATGCACTGTGTGCATAATTTTGTTTTTTTGTATTTTTTTAAAAATATACCCTAATTTTATTTTTTTTCTTGTGGGAGAGACAGAGAGAGGGACAGATAGGAACAGACAGGAAGGAAGAGAGATGAGAAACATCAATTCTTTGTTGCGGTTCCTTAGTTGTTCATTGATTGATTTCTCATATGTGCCTTGACGGGGGGGCTACAGCAGACCGAGTGACCCCTTGCTCGAGCCAGAGACCTTGGGCTCAAGCTGGTGAGCCTTGCTCAAACCAGATGGGCTCGTGCTCAAGCTGGCAACCTTGGGGTCTCGAACCTGGGTGCTCCACATCCCAGTTCGATGCTCTATCCACTGCACTACCACCTGGTCAGGCCATAATTTTGTTTTTATAGCATTAGAACATTTGATCTACTATGTCAATTTGGTGGAGGGATCAACTGGTATCATTTGTAAAAATCAACACCAAATTTTCCCAGCTTTCAATTGGTTATTGGGATCCAACAGACATGGTAGGATAATCATAATAATGTGCCCATGATCTTAGCCACATTTAAGGAAAAATACAAAAGTTTAGTACAAGTATTTTCTCATTTACTTCTTTTTTTTTTTTAAGTTTTTTTAAAGACTTTATTCATTTTAGAGAGAGAGAGAGAGAGAGAGAGAGAGAGAAGGTGGGAGGAGCAGGAAGTATCAACTCCCATATGTGCCTTGACCAGGCAAGCCCGGGGTTTTGAACCAGAGACTTCAGCGTTCCAAGTCGATGCTTTATCCACTGCACCACCACAGGTCAGATTCATTTACTTCTTTATTCAAGAGGGAGGAGATCGTATTTTCATGATTCCCTTTAAATAAATAATGGTAAATGTTAACAAACTAGCAAAGTATTCCCTCCCCCCCTTATTTTTGAGAGAGAGAGAGAGAGAGAGAGAGAGAGAGAGAGAGAGAAAGGAAGAGGGAAAGAGGCAGGAGAAGAGATGAGAAACATCAACTTGTAGTTGCTTCACTTTAGTTGTTCATTGATTATTTTTCATACATGCCTTGACTAGGGAGCTCAAGCAGAGCCAGTGAGCCCTTGCTCAAGCCACCGACCTTGGTCTCAAGCCAGTGACTTTGGGCTTCAAGCAGCAACCTTGGGCTCAAGACAGTGACTTTTGAGTGGGAGACATTTATTTTTATGAACCATAACTTTCCTTTGGATTTGCTACCAGATTTGGCCACTGGTTTGCCTTCTCTGGAATTTGAATGATGATTATCACATGTAATACACTTCACCAGCTGAGTGTCATCCCCAGATGTCTCCAAGGAGGCTCAAATTCTGACCCCCAAGGTTTAGTTATCAGCTGGGGCATATTTCTGATCATTGATTCAACTGCTTTTACTATCCCATCCAAGAATTTCCCATTGATTGCTATTGCCTGTTGATCAACTCCTGTGTGTTTCCACTGATTCCCAGTTCTCTCTATGCTCCTTCCCTCTATACCTTGCATTTTTTGGAAAATGTTGGAAATATGGAAATGCTAATATTCAAGTAGCTCATGGTTGAACATCTTGAAGAACTGAGGAGTAATCTGTTTTGCTATCCTCTGCCAGTGGTGACACTTTTGAGCTTGTTAGTGTGCCTTTCTGGCATGTACTTTTAAAAACATTCAAGTCAGTGTAGTTTTCTAAAAATACTGCTGTGCTTTGTAGGTCTTTTTGCAATCCCTCTCAAGTCTTCTTTTACATGATTTAAGGTGCTTCCCGCAAGTATTTACGGGTGGTTTTGCCTGCTGTACCTCATAGAAGTGTAATTTCCACTCCTGTTCAGGTCTTGAACACAGCCCGCTAATTCCACACTGATCTGTGAGGTCAAGTTCTAAAGGTCAGATCACGCTGCCCAGTGTGATCGCTCATTTTGGTCTCAGGGTGGAAAGGGAAACTTTCCACGATGTGTTCCTGTATTCTTCCTCTGAGTTCTTTTCAGGTTGGTATTTCTTCGAAAGATTCCTGAGTTGCTTTGCATAGCAGCATTCGATCTTTGTGCTTCCCCTGAATGATAAATGTGATGTACTTCTCAAGAATACTGATTTCCCACTGTGTGTGTGTGTGGGGGGGGGGGGGTTGTTTGTTTTTTTGTGGCAGAGACAGAGAGGGAGGAACAGATAGGGATAGACAGGAAGGGAGAGAGATGAAAAACATCAATTCTTCGTTAGGGCTCCTTAGTTGTTCATTGATTGATTTCTCATATGTGCCTTGACTGGGGGCTACAGAAGACCGAGCAACCCCTTGCTGGAGCCAGCGACCTTGGGCTCAAGCTGGTGAGCCTTGCTCAAACCAGATGAGTCCGCGCTCAAGCTGGCAACCTCGGTCTCTCGAACCTGGGTCCTCCACATCCCAGTCCGACGTTCTATCGTGCGGGTCCTCTCCCCTGCTCCATCTAGTCTTATCAGCGGCCCCTCCTCCCAGTCACTCTCAGCAAAACAGCCGGAGGAGGACCCCCCCTCCCCGTGTGCTTTAATTTGTAATGACCTGGATACGTGCCCGAGTCCAGAAGCGAACACTTGTGCACCGGTCGGAGAGGAAGACGGAGGGATAGGGACCTCGCCTGCCAACGCACCAGAAGCTTGCGCCCCGGGCCGGGGCCCCCAGTATAGAGCCGCCACCGAGAGGCCGCCGCTGTCGGCACGGAGGCCCCCAACCAGACCCAGGAATGGACCGCTCCAGGGAGGAGCCTGGATGCTGGTCCCAGGAATGGAGCGACCTGGGAAAGAGGTGCAGCCAGTACTGGGATGCAGCGCCTCTGGGAGCAGCACTCTGGAAGCAGCCTGGAAGTCCAAGAGGCCCTCTCTTTTGAGAAGGGAGGCAGCCCACGGGCTGTTCCAGAACGCTAGTAACAGAACTCTTGGGTCAATAGTGGGTTTTCTTCTGGCCCCTCAAGATTGACTTCCCTCTGCCTCCTCATTCCATCTCTAAACTAAACTGTACCCCTCCCAACCTATCCACCCTCTTCCTAGTAGAAGTGAACCACACTTCCTGGTAGAAGTGGACCATATGACAAAATAAATGTTAAGCCAAAGCTAAGCACAAAGTGGAATGCCACCATTGGATAATTAAATTCAATAATCTGAAATTTTATGTTTAAAATTTTAACCAAAATTTTGGAGTTGTAAAGTTTGGTAGACAATGTCTCAGAAGTGACAGGTGTAGATCACTCCTGTGGTATATACATTTGCCATATGTAACAAGGGTTCATGTCACAGGTATATGTATTTATATCATTAAGCTTATTTTAGGGAGGAGATTTTTTTCAGTAAAATTTTCTAGAAGAAACTTTGTTCCTGAGATTCATAGGTTGACTAGAACTAAAAAGCAAAAACCTTTTGGTTTAGCTCATAAATAGTTGGCAAGCTATAGCTACCTTTTGTTTAGATTTTTACTTTACTCAAAAAAGCTAGAAAAAGAAAAACATTAACCAAAGGAAAGTACAAGGAAAAAAATAAACATAAAAGTATAAATTAATGAGGTAAGAAACAAAAGATAGTAGAAATAATCAAAATGCTGTTCCTTGGAAAAAATTAACAAGATCAACTAACCAATAATTAAACTAATAAAGAAAACAAAAGGAAAGAAAGCACAAAAAATATAAAATAAGATATAGCATAGGGAAATAGCTATTGGAACAGAAGAAATTTTAAAATGAGATTGTTTTGTACAACTTTGTGCAAATAAATTTCAAAAACACAGATTAAAATTCTTCAGAGGAAAATATAGTTTACCAGAATTGACTCCTATAAAGGTAGAAGGCATTAACAGACAAATCTCTATAAAATAATAAACTTACTGCATAAATATATCATATATAGGGGAATTCTATCAAACTTTTAAATACTAGTAATCCCAATACTATATAGTTTGTTCCAGAGACTTAAAAATGAAGGAAAACTGCCAAGTCCTTTTGTAAAGTAAGTAAAAATTTAACAGATAAATTTGATGTAGCTAGCACTAAAATAAAAACCATAAACCAATCTAACTTAAGAGTTAAATAGCCTGACCAGGCGGTGGCGCAGTGGATAGAGCGTCAGACTGGGATGCGAAAGACCCAGGTTCAAGACCCCGAGCTCGCCAGCTTGAGCGTGGGCCCATCTGGCTTGAGCAAAAGCTCGTCAGCTTAGACCCAAGGTCGCTGGCTCCAGCAAGGGGCTGCTCAGTCTGCTGAAGGCCCGTGGTCAAGGCACATGTGAGAAAGCAATCAATGAACCGCTAAGGTGTCACAATGGCAACGAAAAACTAATGATTGATGCTTCTCATCTCTCTCCGTTCTTGTCTGTCTATCCCTCTCTCTGACTCTCTCTGTCTGTCCCTGTAAAAAAGAAATAAAAAAAGAAGAGTTAAATAAAATATTGCATTTCTAACCTAACAGTCTATTAAGGAAATAAATCTTCATGACCTAGTGCACCTAGTGCTGTGGTTCTCAAAGTATGCGCCAGGGCACACAGGTGAGCCCTAGAAGATTTCCAGGTGCGCCCTATGGTATTCCAGAGAAATATGTGCCTGGTAGGGACCAAAAAACCAACAGGGTTTTTGGAATTTAGATTTTTCGGGGACAGAGGTGTGAGGAACTGGCTGTAAGCTGATAGTCTGCCCAGCCCCCCACATCACTTGCCTGATTAGGTTGCAAAAGGCTGTTAAACTGTGGTGCTGGATTGTTTACACTAACCCCATGTTCTCCAGAAAGACTGGAGGCAAGTTTCTTCTATCCTTTGTTTGGTGTAAAGTTAAGATGATGTGTATGGTGGGGGTTTTCTGCACTCAACACAATTAAGAAAATAAAGAGAGGAATTCTTCAATGTATTGATGAGGAAATGTGAGTTTGCCTTTCAAATATATGCCCAAACATTGAAGAAATCACTAGGACACATCAGGCTCATGTTTCTCATAAACACAGAATGAAAAAACTTAACACATTTGTGCCGGGACCTGCCGAATTTAGTAAATCTTACTAAAAGAATGTATCTATATATATAAAAGAATAACTTTTATTGTCTTTTTTTTTTATTTTTTAACTCCTCTTTTTTACAAATTCTAAAAAGCATAACTCAAAAAATGTAACATAAAAATGTTTTTTAATGTCAGAATAAATTTAATTTTGTCATATTTATTTTGTTTATTACCATAAAAGCATGCTTGGACTTTATATATTTTTATTTAATATTTGAATAAATTTCATAACATATTTCTCAGAAATTTGTATATAGTGCACTGACAATTAATCGTCAATTTGTAGGATTTTAAATGTGCCCCAACTTCAAAAAGTTTGAGAACCACTGACCTAGTGGGTTGTGGGGGAAAAAGCAGAAATAGTTTATATTTGGAAATCCATTAGTATAATTTACTATATATTCTCCAAGTATGCTAAAAAAGCCTTTTGACAAAATTTAACAATTATTCCTGATCAAAACTTCCAATAAAATAGTGATTGGTGGATTTTTAAAACATGATAATATATACATATTTAAGTTCTATATTCAGTATCTAACTTAGTAAGGATATGAATAAGGCAAGGATGTCCGTAATCACTACTATGATTTACTATTTAGCATTGTATTGGAATTATTAGCCAATGTAATTAGAAGGGAGGAATTAGTGCCTAAGAATTGGGAAAGAAAAGTTAAAACCATCTCTAAATGCAGATGATATAGCGTATCTGGAAATCCCAAAATAATTTATTTTAAAGCTAACAGCAATAGTAAAAGAATTCAGTAGAGTAGCAATATGCAAAATTAACATACAAAAATCAGTAGCCTTGCCTGACCTGTGGTGGCGCAGTGGATAAAGCGTCGACCTGGGAACACTGAGGTTGCCAGTTCAAAACCCTGCACTGGTCTGGTCAAGGCACATATGGGAGTTGATGCTTCCAGCTCCTCCCTCCTTTCTCTCTTTCTCTCTCTCTCTCTCTCACTCTGTGTCTCCTCTCTAAAATGAATTTTAAAAAAATCAATAGCCTTTACATATGAAAACAATAACCAGTTAGAGGATAAAATGAAAGTAAAAGCTTAATTTACAGTGCAACAAAAAAAGATAAACTTAGTAAGAAAACTAGATGAGGAAAACTTTAAAGCATCCTAAAAGATACAGAAGCAGACTTGGACAAATGGAAAATGTAACCTTATTATATAGAGTAACTCAACAACATAACAAATGTCAGTTCCGAGTAACTATAAATTTAATGTAAATTAAATAAAAGTATCAACAGTATTTATTTTTTTGGCACTAGACAAGTTCATTCTAAAGTTCATATTGACCTCAATGACAAGGGAAGTAAAGGCAAAAAATAAATGATGGGACTATATCAAACTAAAAAGCTTTTGCACAGCAAAAGGAACCAGCAACAAAACAAAAAGGGCATTTGTGAGATGATACTTGCAAACAACAGCTCCAACAAGTACATAAAGAAATCATACAACTCAACACCAAGCAAACAAACAATCCACTTTAAAATGGGCAAGGCCCTGGCCAGTTAGCTCAGTGATAGAGCATCGCCTGGCGTGTGGAAGTCCTGGGTTCGGTTACCTGTCAGGACACACAGGAGAAGTGCCCATCTGTTTCTCTACTCCTCCGCCTCTCGCTTCTCTCTGTCTCTCTCTCTTCTCCTCCCCTCCTGCAGCCGTGACTCAATTAGAGCAAGTTGGCCCCAGGCACTGAGGATGGCTCCATGGCCTCCACTTCAGGTGCTAAAAAATAGCTCCAGTTGCAACAGAGTAAGGGACCCAGATGGGCAGAGTATCACGGTGCATGCGGGAGTCAGTCTCTGCCTCCTCTTCTTTCACTAAGAAAAAAAAAAAGGGCAGCGGGCCTGACAGGTGGTGGTGCAAGTAGATAGAGCATCGACCTGGAATGCTGAGGTCCGTGGATCAAAACTACAAGGTCACCAGCTTGACCGTAGGATCATCAACAGATCCCAAAGTTGCTGGCTTGGAGCCCAAGGTCAGTGACTTGAGTACCTCCTCACTCCCGTCAAGGCACATATGAGAAGCAATCAATGAACAACTGAAGTGACACAACTACAAGTTGATGTTTCTCATCTCTCTCCTTTCTTTCTCCCTTCTTATCTCTCATTCTCCAAAAAATTAAGTTTTATGGCTTGCAGTTGATTTGAAGAAAAAAAAAAGCAGAGGACCTGAACAGATACTTCTCCCCAAAAGACATACAAATTACCAACAGATAGATATGTGAAAAGATGCTCCACTTCACTAGCTATTAGGGAAATGCAAATCAAAACAACAATGAGCCTGACCAGGCGGTGGTGCCATGGATAGAGCATCAGACTAGGATGTGGAGAACCCAGGTTAGAGACCCCGAGGTCACCAGGTTGAGCACAGACTCATCTGGTTTGAGCAAGGCTCACCAGCTTGAGCCCAAGGTCACCGGCTCAAGTAAGGGGTCACTCGGTCTGCTCTAGCCCTTGGTCAAGGCACATATGAGAAAGACAACTAAGGTGTCACAACGAAGAACTGATGCTTCTCATCTCTCTCCCTTCCTGTCTGTCTACAACAAAAAGATACCACCTCATACCTGTTAGAATGGCTATTTTCAACAAGACAGGTAATAACAAGTGTTGGAAAGGTTGTGGAGAAAAAGAAACATTCATTCACTGCTGGTGGGAATGTAAACTGGTACAGCCACTATGGAAAACAATATGGTGGTCCCTCAAAAATTAAGAATAGAGTTACTTCCTCACCTGTGCTGGCACAGTGAACAGAGCATCGACCTGGAATGCTGAGGTCGCTGGTCTGAAACCCCAGGCTTGTTTGGTCAAGGTATATATTAGATAAGGTGACCAGATTTTAAAACTGATAAATCGGGACACCATTGACAGGGGGTGGGGTAGTTCTCGATTAAAAATTTGGTCTATATGGAGCAAAAAAATTTTTTCATAGAATGCAAAAATAGTATTGTAATATATTTTTTAAAATCAGGACTTTTTTAAAACGCCGCAGGATAGGGACAAGTTGTTAAAATTCGGGACTGTCCCGCCAAAAGCGGGATGTCTGGCTAGAAACACTAGATGCACAACTAAAGTGAAACAACTACAAGTTGATAGTTCTTCCCTTTCTCTCTTAAATAAAAAATAAATCAATAAATAAAATATTTTCTTTTTTACAGGGACAGAGAGAGAGTCAGAGAGAGGGATTGATAGGGACAGACAGACAGGAGAGAAGAGAGGTGAGAAGCATCAATCATTAGTTTTTCGTTGCCATTGCGACACCTTAGTTATTCATTGACTGCTTTCTCACATGTGCCTTGACCACGGGCCTTCAGCAGACTGAGCTCCCCCTTGCTGGAGACAGCGACCTTCGGTCCAAGCTGGTGAGCTTTTTGCTCAAACCAGATGAGCCTGCGCTCAAGCTGGCGACCTCGGGGTCTCAAACCTGGGTCCTCCACATCCCAGTCTGACGCTTTATCCACTGTGCCACCGCTTGGTCAGGCAATAAATAAAATCTTAAAAAAAAAAAAAAGAACAGAGTTACCATATGACCCAACAATCTCTCTTCTGAATATCTTCCCTAAAAACTCGAAAACATTTATTTGCAAAGATATATGCACCCCTATGTTTATTGCAGCATTATTCATGGTGGCCAAGATATGGAGACAACCAAAGTTTCCTTCGATAGAATAAAGATGTGGTACATAGCTTGACCTTTGGTGGCGCAGTGGATAAAGTCCTGACCAATAAATTTAATTAAAAAAATATAAAGTTTATATAGAAAAATAAACATAAAAGAATAGCCAGAACACTCCTGAAAAAGAAGAGCAATGACAGGACACTAGCCCTACAAGATGTTAAAATACACTATAAACATTAATATCAAAATATACTATAAATATAAATATACTGTACTATTAAAACAGCAAGGTATTGACACATAAATAGACTGACCAGAGGAATAGAATAGAAAGACCAAAGTATGGAAATTTGGTACACAACAGGGTAGCATCTCAACTTACTGGGGGGAAAGATAGACATTTGTTATTAATGGTGTTGAGACAACTAGAAAACAATTTGGGAAAAGATAAACTTGGATCCATTTCTTCCACCGCAAACAAGGAAAATATGCAAATGTATCAGAGATCTAAATGTTAACCCTTTGAGTGGTGAGTTTTTTCCATACTCGCTGACCCCTGGGAGTGAGTTTTTTTTTTCAAAAAATGAAATTAGTGGCCCTGGCCGGTTGGCTCAGTGGTAGAGTGTCGGCCTAGCATGTGGAAGTCCTGTGTTCGATTTCTGATCAGGACACACAGGAGAAGCGTCCATCTGCTTCTCTACCCTTCCCCCTCTCCTTTCTCTCTATCTATCTCTTCCCCTCCTGCAGCCAAGACTGCATTGTAGCAAAGTTGACCTAGGCGCTGAGGACGGCTCCATGGCCTCTTCCTCAGGCATTAAAATGGCTCCTGCTGAGACAGAGCAACGCCCCAGATGGGTAGAGCATCGCCCCCTGCTGGGCATGCCAGGTGGATCCGGGTCCAGGACAGGGGGAAGTCTGTCTGACTGCCTTCCCACTTCTAACTTGGGAAAAATTTAAAAAAAAAATTAGTCCCAATTAGTTTTATTAACTTAAAATCATGTTTGTTTGACAACCACTTTATGGAAACAAAAAACATACATTTGCCTTTTTTTAATGTTGCCTTACACATTTTTAAAATAAATCAATTATACTCTGGATGGTCAGGAGGCATGAGGATGTACATGAACGTTCGTACTACTCAGAGGGTGAAGAAGGTAATTACACAAGTAATAGAAGAAAGCCTGTATAAAGAATTCATACAACTCAACAATAAAGACAATGAACCCAATTTAAATATAAGCAAAAGATTTTTTTTGGAGACAAACATCTTTATTAAAGATACTACCAAAATTTTGGCAAACATTTCATAAACATATTTGTAAACATAATGCTTCTCCCTTTTAACTGGTAGCACTTTGAAGACAATATGGTAAGACACAACTTGAATTGACATCAGTTCAAAATCCTTATATTTTTTACTTAAATTATGTTCCCATGTGATAAGTGAGAGTTTAAATCAACGTCAACAGATAAACTCCATGAAATGAGAGTTTCTGATGAATCACACTCTGATGAATCACAATGTGTTATAGTTAAATATATCTGCTCTTTTTTACAGTCCTGGAATCCAGGATGAAGAAAAAAACTCTTTAAATATGCATTTCATGTAAGTAATAACTTCTTTGCTTATCATCTCCCTTCAAAAAATACTTCATACGATATAAATAGGTTACCTACATATTTACTTTTATTGTTTTGCCCCAAAACTGTAGACTAGTTTTATTTTCACAACATGTCAGTTTTGCCCAACAATAACTTGACAAACTTGAAATGGAAATAGTTTTGTTTTATGCAATTGAAGTAGGAATTTGACAACAAACAAATGAACAAACAAAACAAACAACCCTACAGTAACACTTGTGGGTTGTTTAACCTGAGTGTTTTTCCTAATGAGAGAAAAAGCATTTTTCCTTCATGCATGCTCACATGCACACCACCTCTGCACCCACAGAGGTCGCTCACACGCTTTCAGATGCTGGTAGGCCACAGGGGCTTCCCATTGCTCCAATCAAGTGGGAAGCACTTAGCTAATAATTAACCACACTATGTATACAACCAGCAAACACCTTAAGGCAGGGGTGCCCACACTTTTTCAGCTTGCGAGCTACTTATAAGATGACCAAGTCAAAATGATCTACCTACAATAAAAATGCAAAACATAAATTTATTTCTTCTATATTATCATTATTTAAGTTACTATTATTACTATTTAATATTGTGTATTCTTCTTTCACCTTTCTCCTTCTCAGCTCTCTTTTCAGAGGAAGGTCAATGTCATAGTTTTTATGAACATTTCCCTTCTTTGGAATAGCAATGGCACACAGACAGATGAGGCAAACGCACTTAGAATATGACATAGTGAAAAAAATCCCCTCCCATTCTGTATGAAAATGGTAGGTTTTAGGCTTCTTACTCGGACCAGCTATGGCACTCATTTTTATACCCTTTGTTGTATTTAGTTTAAATAAATTGAAGGCTAACTAGGCAGCAATGTAACTGAACAAGTTAGCGCGGTTTAACGTGCATGCGTAGGGTGTCAAAAGTTCAGAGGTCAGATTGGCTACCCTGTATGCCAATCAAAAGACAAATGTCTTTTTAATGTCATGCGATCTACCCACACTTCCTTCGCGATTGACCAGTAGATTGCGATCGATTGATGTATTGAGCACCCCTGCCTTAAGGCAACCACTACAGTGGTGTGTGTGTGTGTGTGTGTGTGTGTGTGTGTGTGTGTTAACCTGCAGGGTGGATTTATGGTTTTAGATCAAGTCAGCCAGTATATACAGATGTGTATGTGTAGGTATACACATATATATATACTCATACAATGTTTTAATTATTTTTGTATTTTGTGCAAATGTCTAAATATTCTACATTTAAAGAGTTCGCATTAAGAAAGGTCAGAATATAGGCTTCTTATGTTTATCCAAAAGCATTTCACCTTGCACACTTCTGTTTTTAAACACACATAACTTTGAAGTATGAACACTGGATCCCCAAAATCTAAAAGTCATTTCTAATTACAAACAAGGTTTTAAGAAAAAACAACAACGCTGATTTGAAATATAGATGCTGGATCCCCAATATCTAAAAAAATTACTTTTATTGACAAACACAAGTTTTGAGAGGGGAAGAAAGAACCAGAAAAAGCAGTTTCAGAATGCAGAAAAGTTGCCTGACTGGTGGTGACACAGTGGATTAAAGTGTTGACATCCTAGGTTTGAAAATCAGAGGTCACTGGCTTGAGCAAGGGCTCACTTGGCTTGAACCCAAAGGTCGCTAGCTTGAGCAAGAAGGGGTTACTGACTTTGCTCAAGCGTCGCCCCCTCCCTGCCCCCGCAAGGCATGTATGAGAAGCAACCAATGAACAACTAAAGTGCCATCAACTACAAGTTGATGCTTCTCATTTCTCTCTCCACCCTCTCTCTCCCTTCCCATCTGTCTCTCTGCCTCTCTCTCCCAAAAACAAAACAGAAAAGCAAAAAAAAAAAGAAAGTGAAAAAAGTAACTCAAGTTTATAGATACTAAAACTTTCAACAGGCAAAGTTTCATTTTTTTAGAATCTTAGAGCAATTCATTTGGGAGTTTAAATACAGTGTGTCCGTAAAGTCGTGGTGCGCTTTTGACCTATGACCAGCCAAAAGTGCACCATGACTTTACGGACACACTGTAAATAAGCTTAAATTTATTCACATCTGGTCCAAGCAGAGCTCTAGTACCATGACTGCTTCCTGTTGATCAAATTCACCTATTGCTGTTTTGATGCAAGGCAGCTTGTTATGAGGATACTTGCATCTGGATTTTTCTTTGTGGTATTTGGGTCTAGACTGCTTGATCTTCCGTTATTTTTGTAAGACTCTCCATGAACATTCTGATACTCTTTCGAGACTGGAGAAAAGTGCTTTTCTTGCGCATCCAGTTCTAGAAATCTTCTAGCTACAGTCTCCATTCCAACATGCAAGGACCTCTATTTATCACACTCCTCACTGAGGTCATTGTTGCAATTCTGGTGTTGCTCATATGAGACAATAGCAATATATTTTATCAACTAATCTAGGAGTTTGATTGTTGAAGAAGGCTCCCGGGAGGCAGTGCAATCCTCCTTAACCGGTTCATGGGAATCGGACTAGGGTTGGTCAGCTTGGCAATTTCTTACCTTTTTATTATTTATTTATTTATTCATTCATTCATTCATTTTAGAGAGGAGGGAGAGTAAGAGTGAGAGAGAGAGAGAGAAAGGAGGGAGGAGCAGGAAGCATCAACTCCAACATGTGCCTTGACTAGACAAGTGTATGGTTTTGAACTGGCAACCTCATCATTCCAGGTCGAAGCTTTATGTGCTGCGCCACCACAGGTCAGGCCTCTTATCTCTTTTAAGGTCCTGTTCCTTTTCCTCAATCATCTCAGTGTTCTGTTTCTTTACTTGGTCCTTTTACTTGTGTTTTTTAGACTTCTTTTCGGACTTTTTTGTGAGACATTGAATGGTTTTCTTCCATAGGCGCTGGACGTGTTAATAGAACTGAATCAGAGGGTAAGGTTTCCAGAGAAGTCCTTGTAGTATATTTTGTCTCACTGGTCCTCACAGATTTTATTGTTTTGACTAAAACTGTCAACATGTGGGTCTTGAGGACTCCACGGCCACCCCTGGGACTTCTGGAGTGCTAGGGAGATTGGAGTTAGAATTTAGACTGGGAAGGGCTGGAGATAAGCAAATGGTGGAAGCAGTGGTGGAGCATGGGGATGGCAGCAGCTGTAGGTGCGGGAGGGGCTGCAGCAGATTTTTCACTGGTGGAATTCAAATGAGCATTTAATATTGAGGGCGCTCTATTTGTAAAATGAGATATTCAAGCCTTTTTATTCATTCAAAGTTCAATAAAGCCTGGCCTGTGGTGGCGCAGTGGATAAAGCATCGACCTGGAACACTGAGGTCGCTGGTTTGAAACCCTGGGGTTGCCTGGTCAAGGCACATATGGGAGTTGATGCTTCCTGCTCCTCCCCCTTTCTCTGTCTCTCTCACTCTCTCTCCTCTCCAAAAAATAAATGAAAAAAAGTTCAATGAAATCTGAATGAAAAAGCCATTCCTGAAGGGAAGATGCATCGTCTCTGCTAGAACATATAGGAGACTCTGAACGGCTAGTGTCGGCAGCATTCTGACATGGATTTCCTTTCTTGAGGCCAATCTCTTTAACAGCATAATCCTGTGAGAGGTCTTTGGCTGCAGATTGGCTCTGTGTTGCAGAATTGCTCCAAGAGAGTTCCTGTCTTCTTGATTGACACCATCTTTTCTGCCCCTGAGCCAGCAGCTCAGGTTTCTGGTAGGCTTCGGTGCCAGTAAGTGAATGCCCTGTCCCTATATGGCCGCTGAGAAACGCTGCCGCCCGCCCTTTGTCTTGCCCATCGTATTTGCAGGGTTCATGAGGAGTTGACCTTTTCCTCTCAGGCCCCGCGTCTGAAACAGCTGGAGGTGCTTTCGAATCTGAACTCTTTTCCCTTCACGTGGTCCAACCGGGTTGATAACTGGTCGCAGGATTGCTTCTCTGCTTGGGTCATTCTTTCTTGTGTCACCCATACATAGGAGTTGGTTGTTGCACACACTAATTTTATCTTGTATAAATCACAGACAATTGACGATTTATTGTCTTTATTTCTGGGAGGCTCCAGAGCTGGAGAACTCTTGTTGGATGCAGTCAAAACTGCCCTGAGGGTTGTCTTTTTTTTTTAATTAATTTTAATGGGGTGACACCAATAAATCAGGGTACATATGTACAACGAAAACATCTCCAGGTTATCTTATCATTCAATTATGTTGCATACCCATCACCCAAAGTCAAATTGTCCTCTGTCACCTTCTGTCTGGTTTTCCCTGTGCCCCTCCCCTCCTCCCTATCCCACTCTTCCCTCCCTCCCCCCATCCCATAACCACCACTCTCTTGTCCATGTCTCATAGTCTCACTTTTATGTCCCACCTATGTATGAAATCATGCTGTTCTCAGTTTTTTTCTGATTTACTTATTTCACTCCGTATAATGTTATCAAGGTCCATCCATTTTGTTATAAATGATCCGATGTCATCATTTCTTATGGCTGAGTAGTATTCCATAGTATATATGTACCATAGCTTTTTAATCCACTCGTCCTCTGACGGACACTTGGGCTGTTTCCAGATCTTCGCTATTGTGAACAATGCTGCCACGAAAACGGGGGCGCATTTCTTCTTTTTGAACAGTGCTATGGTGTTCTTAGGGTATATTCCTATAAGAGGGATAGCTGAGTCAAAAGGCAGTTTGATTTTTAATTTTTTGAGGAATCTCCATACTGTTTTCCACAGTGGCTGCACCAGTCTGCATTCCCACCAACAGTGCAGGAGGGTTCCCTTTTCTCCACATCCTCGACAGCACTTATTCTGTGTTGTTTTGCAGATGAGTGCCATTCTGACTGGTGTGAGGTGATATCTCATTGTGGTTTTAATTTGCATTTCTCTAATGATTAGTGATGTTGAGCATTTTTTCATATGCCTATTGGCCATCTGTATGTCCTCCTCTTTGGAGAAATTTCTATTCATTTCTTTTGCCCATTTTTTGATTGGATTGTTTGTCTTCCTGGTGTGGAGTTTTATAAGTTCTTTATAAATTTTGGTTATTAACCCCTTATCCGAAGTGCTGTCGAATATGTTCTCCCATTGTGTGGTTTGTCTTTTTATTCTGTTCTTATTGTCTTTAGCTGTGCAAAAACTTTTTAGTTTGATATAGTCCCATTTGTTTATCTTGCCTTTTATTTCATTTGCCCGTGGAGATAAATTGGCAAAAATATTGCTGCTACAGATGTCAGAGAGCTTGCTGCCTATGTTTTCTTCTAAGATGCTTATGGTTTCACGGCTTACATTTAAGTCTTTTATCCATTTTGAGTTTGTTTTTGTGAATGGTGTAAGTTGATGGTCTAGTTTCATTTTTTTGCAGGTAGATGTCCAATTTTCCCAACACCATTTGTTAAAAAGGCTGTCTTTACTCCATTGTATGTTCTTTCCTCCTTTGTCAAATATCAGTTGTCCATAAAGATGTGGGTTTATTTCTGGGTTCTCTGTTCTGTTCCATTGATCTATGTGCCTGTTCTTATGCCAGTACCAGGCTGTCTTGAGTATAATGGCCTTGTGGTAAACCTTGATATCTGGAAGAGTGATACCTTCTGCTTTATTTTTTTTTTTTAAGATTGCTGAGGCTATTTGTGTTCTTTTTTGGTTCCATATAAATTTTTGGAATATGTGTTCTATATCTTTGAAGTATGTCATTGGTATTTTAATTGGTATTGAATTGAATTTATAAATTGCTTTGGGTAAAATAGACATTTTAATGATGTTTATTCTTCCTAGCCATAAGCACAATATATGCTTCCATTTGTTTGTATCTTCCTTGATTTCTTTTATCAATGTTTTATAATTTTCTGAGTACAAGCCCTTAACCTCTTTGGTTAAATTTACTCCTAGGTACTTTATTTTTTTGGCTGCAATAGTGAAGGGGATTGTTTCCTTAATTTCTTTTGCTGACAGTTCATTGTTGGTATATAGAAATGCCTCTGATTTCTGAGTATTAATTTTATATCCTGCCACCTTGCTGAATTCATTTATAAGGTCCAGTAGCTTTTTGACTGAGACTTTAGGGTTTTCTCTATACAATATCATATCATCTGCAAATAATGACAGTTTTACTTCTTCTTTTCCAATTTGGATGCCTTTAATTTTTTCTTCTTGTCTGATTGCTATAGCTAGGACTTCCAGAACTATGTTGAATAAGAGTGGTGAAAGGGGGCACCCCTGCCTGGTTCCTGATCTTAAGGGGATTGCTTTTAATCTTTGTCCATTTAGTATGATGTTTGCTGTGGGTTTGTCGTAGATGGCCTTTATCATGTTAAGGAATGTTCCCTGTATTCCCACTTTACTGAGAGTTTTGAGCATGAATGGGTGCTGGATTTTATCAAATGCCTTTTCTGCATCTATTGAAATTATCATGTGATTTTTGTCCTTCCTTTTGTTTATGTGATGAATCACATTGATTGATTTGCGAATATTGAACCAGGCTTGCCTCTCCAGAATAAATCCCACTTGATCATGGTGTATGATTTTTTTCATATATTGCTGGATCCGGTTGGCTAATATTTTGTTGAGAATTTTAGCGTCTAAATTCATCAGGGATATAGGCCTATAATTTTCTTTCTTTGTGTTGTCTTTGCCCGATTTTGGGATCAGAATTATGCTCGCCTCATAAAAGGAGTTTGGAAGTCTTCCTTCCTCTTGAATTTTTTGAAATAGTTTGAGGAGGATAGGAGTTAGTTCTTTGAATTTTTGGTAGAATTCACTTGTGAAGCCATCAGGCCCAGGACTTTTCTTTTTTGGGAGTTTTTTGATAACTGTTTCAATCTCTTTTGTTGTAATTGGTCTGTTTAGGTGTTCTGGTTCTTCCAGATTGATTTTTGGAAGATTATATGATTCAAGAAATTTTTCCGTTTCACCTAGGTTGTCTAATTTTTTGGCATAGAGTTCTTCATAGTATTTTCTTACAATGCTTTGTATTTCTGTTGTGTCAGTTGTTATTTCTCCACTGTCATTTCTAATTTTATTTATTAGAGTCCTCTCTCTTTTTTTCTTGGTGAGTCTAGTTAAAGGTTCATCAATATTGTTTACCTTTTCAAAAACCAGCTCCTGGTTTCATTGATCCTCTGTATTGTTTCCTTAGCCTCTATGTTATTATTTCCTTCCTTCTACTGGTCCTGGGCTTTATTTGCTGTTGTTTTTCTAGTTCTTTTAGATGCAGGATCAGGTTGCTTAATTGAGCTTTTTCTAGCTTCTTATGATATGCCTGTAGTGCAATAAACTTCCCTCTCAGAACTGCTTTTGCTGTGTCCCATAAATTTTGAATTGATGTATGCTCATTATCATTCGTTTCTAGAAACATTTTTATTTCTTCTTTGATCTCATTGTTAATCCATTCATTATTTAATATCATGCTATTTAGTTTCCAAGTGTTTGAGTATTTTTCAGTTTTTCTTTTGTGGTTAATTTCTAGTTTCATGGCATTGTGATTAGAGAAAATGCTTGATATAATTTCAATCTTCTTAAATTTATTGAGAGCATTTTTGTGTCCTAACATGTGGCCTATCCTAGAAAACGCACCATGAGCGCTTGAGAAGAATGTATATTCTACTACTTTAGGGTGAAAAGTTCTGAAGATATCTATTAAATCGAGTTGATCTAGTGTATCCTTTAAGTCTGCTGTTTCTTTATTAATTTTCTTTCTTGAGGATCTATCCAGTGTTGTTAGTGGGGTATTGAAATCCCCTACTATTATAGTATTGCTGCTAACCCTTTATATTCATCAAAGTCTTTTTTATGTATGTCGGGGCTCCTATGTTCGGTGCGTAGATATTTCTAACGGTTATATCTTCCTGTTGAATTGTTTTCTTTATCATTATGTAGTGTCCTTCTTTATCTCTTACTACAACCTTTGTTTTAAAGTCCTTTTTGTCAGATATAAGTATTGGTACTCCGGCTTTTTTTTCATTTTCATTTGCATGAAATCTTTTTTTCCATCCTTTTACCTTCAGTCTATGTACATCTTTTGTTTTAAGGTGTGTCTCTTGTAGACAGCATATGTATGGGTCCTGTTTCTTTATCCACACAGATACCCTATGTCTTTTGATCGGATCATTTAATCCATTTACATTTAAGGTTATTGATATGTAGTTGTTTATTGCCATTTTATTCTTTATAGCTGTATTCTTCTTTTGCTATATTCTTTCCTCTCTTTGAACTGTTCACAACAGGCCTCTTAGTATCTCTTGCAGAATTGGTTTGGTTTTAATGAATTCCTTGAGGCTTTTGTCTGGGAAGGTCTTTATTTCTCCTTCAATTTTAAACGTCAGCCTTGCTGGATAGAGTAGTCTTGGTTGTAGGTTCTTGTTCTGTAATACTTTGAATATATCTTGCCATTTCCTTCTGGCCTCAAGTGTTTCTGTTCAGAAGTCGGATGTCATCTTTATGGGGGCTCCTTTATAGGTGATAGCCTTTTTTTTTCTAGCAGCTTTTACAATTTTATCCTTTAGCTTTGATATTTTAACTATGATGTGTCTTGGTGTAGATTTCTTTGGGTTTCTCTTTAATGGCGTTCTCTGTGCTTCTTGAATGTGTGAAACGTTTTCCAGCCTTAATTTAGGGAAGTTTTCAGCTATGATTTGATTGAACAAAGTTTCTATTTCTTGTTCTTTCTCCTCTTCTTCAGGAACCTGTATGATGCGGATGTTATTTCTCTTCATGTGGTCACAGAGCTCCCTTAGAGTTTCCTCACATTTTTTGAGTCTCTTTCTTTTTTTCTGCTCTGCTTCTGTGCCTTTGTTTATTTTGTCCTCTAACTCGCTGATTCGATCCTCAGCTTCATCCATTCTGCTTTTAGTTCCTTCCATTGTGGTCTTCAGTTCTGATACTGTATTTGTCATTTCTGTCTGATTCTTTTTTATTATTTCAATTTCCTTTTTTATACTTGTTATCTCTTTATTTAGGTTTTCGTAATGACTATTCATTGTTGCACTAATCTCTTTGAACATCCTAACTATCGTTATTTTAAACTCTGCATCTGGTAATTTGTTTATATCTGGTTCATTCAGGTCTTTCTCTGGGGATTTATCTTGATTCATTTGGGTTGCATTTCTCTGCTTGCCCACTTTGTCTGTGTATAAGAAGGGTGTGGCCACTGGAGTCCAATGGGTGTTGCCTCTGTGTTCCCTAGGTGTGGTCTGTTTGCAGGTCTGCCACCCCCTCTGCTGCTGCCTAGGGTGGTTGGGTATGGGCATTGCCAGTGCTGGCCCACTAAGGCTGTTGCTGTGATTTCCACCTCTCCTCTGTGGGAGGGGCTGTGTTCTGGTGCCCGGCTCTACAAGCCTCAGCCTGTCTGGGCCTTCGCCTTGCCCCCACAGGTGTGGTTGCGCACCGCACTCAAGCCACAAGCCTCAGCACCAAGGGTAGATGTGAGCACCTTTGCTCAGCTGCAGACCCAGCCTGTTCCCGTGCTTTCGCCCAGCCCTCATGGTCAGAGCCTGTTTGCTGCAGTTTCTCGGGTCGGACGGGGCTGCTGGCGTGCACTCAGCTGTGAGCCTTCACCTTTCCTGGGCTTTAGCCCTGCCCCTGTGGTAATGGCCGGCTCAAGCAGGGTTGCAGAGCAGATCTCTGCCAGTTCCTGGCCTCCCCCTTTTCCCCTGTAGATGGGGCTGCAGGTGGGCCCGCTGCTGCCGGTCTGCTTTCACATGTCCCCTCCACCCCTGCTGAGCTAGGACGAGCTCACACTGGCTGGGCCTCCACCCCCGCCAACAGAACTGTGTTTTAGTGTCCAGCCGCCACCTTCCCTCCAGCAAACCCTCAGCAGTGTAGGTGTGGGCACTGCAGCTCAGACCCTAACATTCCATACTGTAGTCCTGGAAGCTCCCTCCATCTAAGCAGCTCTGCCCTAAGTGCCGTGGGAGAGCTTGTTTGGCTGGTTTCCTGTCTCCCTTTGCTGGTATTGCTAGTTCCAGGGGAAATATTCATTTTCGATTAGGGAAGTGACTCAGCCCAGGGGTTAGGGTGGCTGTCCCTCAGAGTGTTTGTCCCTGTGCCTTCAGTCCACACTCTCTTCCCGCTGCTCTGGTCCTCTCCTCTGTCCCCGTTCCCCGGAGCCCCGGGTGCGTGGTTGTGAGAGAGGTTTTCTGCGCTGTCCCTTTAAGAAGAATCCTGGGTCTGAGAAAACTGTCTCTTTCTCACAAACAGTATCCTCACTTGTTTCACAGCTCAATAGTGTCCAAACGCCTCTTCTAGACTCTGGGGCTGCAGGCCGGGGCTTTGTTCCTGGGACCCAGGTCCCTCCCTCTCTGCCAAACTCTCTTCCTGCCATGCGAGTCTCTCCGGGCTGCCATTCGCTCCGGGGAGCTGGGCAGCCCTCTCCGTGTTTTCGCTTTTCCTACCAGTCTCAGTGTGGCTTCTTCAGTGTTCCTTGTTTGAAGAGTCCACTTAGTTTAGTTTAAAGTTGGTTTATCCAGATGATGGTTCTTAAAATTAAGTTATAATCTACTTTGGTTCTTAGAGTTGGAAGTTGGTACGTCCACCTACTCCATTGCCATCTTGCCGTCTCCTAGATATTTTTAATATATTTTTAATTTTTGTTTAAATTTGTATTAATGGCGTCCTAATGGTCTATTTCTGTTTATGTTGACTGTACTTTAGTGTTATATCCAAGAAATCATTACCAAGTATTATATCATGAAGCTTTCTCCTATGTGTTCTTCTAAGAGTGTTATGGTTTTAGGTTTAATGGTTAAGTCTTTAATCCATTTCTAGTTAATTTTTCTATATAGGTTAAGGTATGGCTCCAACATAATTCTTTTTTTTTTTCCACAAAGAGAGAGTCAGAGAGAGGGATAGATAGGGACATCCAGACAGAAATGTAGAGAGATGAGAAGCATCAATCATCAGTTTTTGTTGCGACACCTTAGTTGTTCATTGATTGCTTTCTCATATGTGCCTTGAGTTCAGGTAACTCCTTGCTTGAGCCAGCGACCTTGGATCCAAGCTGGTGAGTTTTTGCTCAAACCAGATGAGCCCGCGCTCAAGCTAGTGACCTCAGGATCTTGAACTTGGGTCCTCTGCATCCCAGTCCGATGCTCTATCCACTGCTCCACCGCCTGGTCAGGCTCCAACTTAATTCTTTTACTGTGGATATCCAGTCTTGCCAGCATCATTTGCTGAGGAGACTGTGGTTTTCTTATTGAGTGGTCTTTGCACCTTTTCAAGGATCAAAAATTCCTTGATGATTTATCATCTGAGCATTTGCACAAGGGTTTATTTCTGGTCTCCATTCTAGTCCATTAACCTATTTTCTTGCTTTATGCCAGAACCACACTGTTGTATTACTTTAACACTGTAATATGCTTTGAAGTCAGGGAGTGGGAATCCTCCAACTTTGTTCTTCCTTTCAAAATTGTTTTGGTTCTTCAGGCTTTCTTACCATTTTTAATGATTTTTTACTCTTTCCAGTCCTTTTTGTTTATTGGTCTTGATTATATTTAGTGTCCAAACTTGCTTTTATTAATATAGTTTAAAATCATATCATAAAGTACTATAAACAGAGCCTTCAGATAGAGAAAAAAGCAAATTTAGATATATTAACCCAATTAAAGCATGCAAAAGATCCTATGATAAATACATTAAATAATAATGTTAATGGTATCTAATTTATCCACTTTATATTCTATCATAAAAATATTAGTCAACATCAATTTGAAATTTGGTGTATAAACTTGATTCCTGATTCATATATAAGATATGATATACCCTTTGCATGTGTATGGTTAACTTTACTGGTTGTGTTACATCACAGTACATTTAGAGAAGTTTGGTATTGGCATATAGTAACTACCCATAATGCAATAAATAATTTATTTCCCTAATTTTATCTATGAACTTAGAGAGTACTAATGAATTTTATCTATGAACTTAGAGAGTACTAATGAACATAGGTCACTAAGGAGCCAAAATTCTTTACTATTCACATTTACTTTTTCCATGAAAAGCTTCAAATAAAACTTTAATTAAAAAATAGAGATTTCAAGGCCAAACTTTTCAGCATAATTTACAGAAGCAGATTTAAATAGAAGACTCAATAACTAAGCTAATACTAAAAAATACAATTAACTGGGACTTATCTCTCTTTAATACCTTGATATTAAAATATGGTAGCCATAGCAAGAGGCTGAATTGCCTTTAAGAGTCCCATAAGCACAAAGGACAACCCAAGAGGTGGAAAATTATTCACAAATTTTAACAGATTCGGATTTAAAGGGGTTGACAGTGGTTCATTTTAATGTTTTTTGTTTGTTTGCCATTATAACTCTGAATGGATACAAACTACTCCAGAGACTTCAGAAAGTAATTCTGCAGAACTAGTGTGGCCATTACCAGGACCATCACACTGAATTTTAGGAAAAGAGTTGAAATGGCTCCCATGAAGTACTACTGCTCTTTTAAATAAAAGTAGGTGAGTCCATTTTGGAGAGAGTCAACACTGTCCTGTTATTGGTACAGAAAAAAATGAGTGCACTCCATGATCTGTTGACATGGGTCAGACTTTATATGATTTTCTTTGAGTTGATTTGTTTTTTCTGATAATTTGTAAAATTATCAGAAAAAATCCTTGTAATCTAATTAATTACTGAGCTTAAACCACTCTTCTCTATTACTCTCAGATATAAAACAGTGTCTATTAACTCCATCACATGAAAAATTAAGAAACTGGTTGCGCTTGTCCTACTTCTCCCACTTCTCCCCACCCTACCCACATACACATCGGTTTGTTGTGGTAGTATTACTACTACATTGATTAGCTTTATTTCCAAGAATTATAACATTTTACTTCCATATTACAAGCAAAATCCCTACTTTATATTAGTTTATGTTTTTAAATATAGGGTCAGTATTTACTATGAGTCTTTTCATATAACTATGAGTTAATTTAAATAATTATTTTGTTTGGCTAGATTTTTAAACACTTGTTCAGGCCTGACCTGTGGTGGCGCAGTGGATAAATCATCGACCTGGAACACTGAGGTCACCAATTCAAACAAAACCCTCAGCTTGCCTCATCAAGGCACATATGGGAGTTGATGCTTCCTCCTCCTCCCACCCTTCTCTCTCTGTCTCCCCCCCCCCTCTAAAGTAAATAAATAAACCTTTAAAAAAAAAAAAGGACAACTTGATTGGGTATAAAACTTTTGGATAATAATCCTTAAGTCAAATTTTGCTCCCCTTAAGTTTAGTGATTGGTATACCTCAGTGTTGGTCAATCTCTATTTTTTTATTCTTGAAATAAAATTCACATGCCATACAGTTCAGTCTCTTCAGTGTATAATTCAGTGGGTTTTCATGTATTCAGAGAAGGTAAAACCTAGGCAGGCCCCAAATGTTTGTTAGTCTTTTCAAAGAACCAACTTTTGGTTTCTTTGATTTCTCTTTTTTTCTTCTCGATTTCATTCTAATAATTTCCTTCTACTTGCTTTGGGTTATGTTTGCTCTTCAGTTTCTGGTTTTGTGAGGTAAAAGATGAGGTTATAGAGCCTGACCAGGCGGTGGCGCAGTGGATAGAGCATCGGACTGGGATATGTAAGACCAGGGTTCGAGACCCCGAGGTTGCCAACTTGAGCGCGGGCCCATCTGGCTTGAGCAAAAGCTCGCCAGCTTGGACCCAAGGTCGCTGGCTCCAGCAAGGGCTTGCTCAGTCTGCTGAAGGCCCACAGTCAAGGCACATATGAGAAAGCAATCAATGAACAACTAACGTGTTGCAACGGCAACGAAAAACTAATGATTGATGCTTCTCACCTCTCTGTTCCTGTCTGTCCCTCTCTCGGACTCTGTCCCGGTAAAAAAGAAAAAGAGGTTATAGATTTGAAATCTTTTTTGTTGTTGTTGTTGCTTTTTGTTTGTTCGTTTTTTGTATTTTTCTGAAGTTAGAAGCAGGGAGACAGTCAGACAGACTCCCGTATGTGCCCACTGGGAATCCACCCAGCATGCCCACCAGGGGGCGATGCTCTGTTGTTGCTGGAGCCATTCTAGCGCCTGAGGTGGAGGCCATGGAGCCGTCCTCAATGCCTGGGCCAACTTTGCTCCTATGGAGCCTTGGCTGTGGGAGGGGAAGAGAGAGAGAGAGAGAGGAAGGAGAGGGGGAAGGGTAGAGAAGCAGATGATCACTTCTACTGTGTTCTCTGGCTGGAAATCGAACCTGTAACTTTCACATGCTGGCTGACACTCTACCACTGAGCCAACCGGCCAGGGCCTAGATTTGAGATCTTTTAATAATTCATTTACATTTACAAATTTCCTCCTAAACTCTGTCTTCACTGCATTCCATAAGTTTTGGTATGTTTTGTTTTCATTCATCTTAAACTATTTTCTAAGTTCCCTAGTGGTTTCTTCTTTGACCATTGGTTATTAAGAGTGTGTTTTTTAATTTCCACATATTTTGAGTCTTTCAAATTTCTGTATGTTATTGATTTACAGTTTAATTTCATTGTGGTCAGAGAACATACTTTGTTTGATTTTAGCACATATATGTGATGGTGACTTGTTTTATGGTCTCTCCTGGAGTTCATTCCACGTGTGTGTGTTCTGTTTTTGTTGGTTGAAGTATTCTATATATGTTTGTTGGTTTATAATGTTGTTCAAACCTTCTGTTTCATTATTGGTCTAATGAGTTGACCCATTTTGAAAGTGTTATACTGCAGTCTCCAATTATGACTTTTAAATAGTCTATTTTCCCCTTCATTTTTGTCAGTTTTGCTTCCCATATTTGGGTTATTAATGTTTTTATGGTATCAGGTAACTATATCTCTTGTATGTTCAAATTTACATTCATTTCAGCCAAATTTTCTTTAACTGTATTCTTTATCCTTGAATATTTTTTCCTTTTCCCTCAAGCTGTTTTTTATCTTAGGAGTGAGTAATGAGGGCAAGGCCACTTATCCAAGTATTAGATCCCTGTTGTACAATAGAGATCTGCCTTTCTCTCCTGGCATTCTAATTATTTTTATTTCTTGTATCATTTTTCTCCATTTCAGGAGACTTTTTCAATCTGTAGTCCACTCCACTGGTGGTTTGTTTGTTTTTAATTAAATTTATTTTTCCATTGCATAAATTAGTCCTGCAGTGGTGTACTGCTATCATTTTCGTCCTTCATTTTTTTAGTATCTATCCCTGGGCATTAACGTAATAGATATTCATTATTTTTTTATGAGTTGTGTTCATTTTGTTAACTGCCTTTTAATCTCCCTCTATTATCTTAGCTTATCTTGGATCTATTTCATTAGATACATATTCTTTTTTAAAAAAATTTCCCCATGAAGGGTTCTGGAGATCTGTACTATATGGTGATGATTTTATACTACTACTTTACTCCTTCAAAGCATTTTTTAAAAGCCTTTTGAAATAGGAATAGAATTTATTTATTTATTTGTTTGTTTGTTTATTTTTAAGCCAGAGACAGAGAGAGGGACAGATAGGGACAGACAGGCAGGAAGGGAGAAAGATGAGAAGCATCAATTCTTTGTTGTGCCACCTTAGTTGTTCATTGATTGCTTTCTCATATGTGCCTTGAGCAGGGGGTTACAACCAAGTCAGTGACCCTTTGCTCAAACCAATGACCTTGGGCTCAAGCCAGCAACCCATGCTGTCCATGAACCCATGCTCAAGCTGGTGAGCCGGGACTCAAGCGGGATGAGCCTGCGCCCAAGCCAGTGACCTCAGGGTTTTGTACCTGGGTCCTCAGTGTCCCAGGCCAATGCTCTATCCACTTTGTCACCGCCTGGACAGACTGCAGAGCCCACACTCAAGCGGGATGAGCCTGAGCCCAAGCCAATGACCTCAGGGTTTTGTACCTGGGTCCTCAGTGTCCCAGGCCAACACTCTATCCACTGTGTCACCGCCTGGCTAGGCTCTTTTAAATTTTCTTTAAAGTAAGAATATAAATATTGACTAAAATGAGTAAGCCTTAGAAGATAAATTCTCTTCTTTCTTTTTTCCTTTCTTTCACTTTAATGCTATACAACATTTAACATAATCCCCTTTTTTGTTCTCAGATTACTGTTTTTGTCTTTGAACAGTGTGTGGAAACCATCTATGTGCCCACAAGTAATGGAGAGGAATTCTCTATGATATTCTTCTTACCTGTTTTCAAGATACTGCTTGAATATTCTTTCCTGGACATGAACTTGAAGACTAATTTTATATGGCTTGTATTCTTTTTCCCTTAGAATTGGGAAAGGCAGGGAGATAGTAGATGATTTTTATACTCTGGACAGATAGATTAGGTGACAGTTTTATCTGCCATTGTTTCTGAAACTCATAAACTGATGGACACTTTACCAATTGTAGAGGTAAGTAAAATATCTAGTTCTTCAATGGCCTTGGAATTTTGTTACTGTACTAGTTTAGCGTCAGCTGGTGGCAGCTTTCAAAGCATTATTGTGTGAGCAATGATATGACTGCGGTTTTGGGTTGTTTTTCTAGCAAGTTTTAGTAATGCAACTGATATATTTAGATTTAAGGGATTATTTCCCAGACTTCTTTCTGACTTCTTCCTGGCCAGAAGGGAATATATATCATTCTGACTAGGGCAGAAGGTGCTATTTTTCCACAGGGAATATGTCTCCAATTAGAATATTTATCTTTCTCGTGGTCCACTTAGTACCTCAGTTCCTTTTCTGAGATACCAGAAATTTAATTGACTTGCCGTTTACCTTCTGCATTATCCTGTGTAACAAGAGCTTTGTGATGGCCCTTTAAATTTGGTCCCAGTTGTTTCTTCTAACAGTATTTCTGAAATTGTGTGGTATGAGTTGAGTCTCTTCCCTAGATTCTGAATATTCTTTTCAACTTTTTTTGCTTTTTGTTTGTGTCTTCCAGTTACTGAAGAGGTTTGTTAAGCCTATCTTTATGCCATCATATTTTCTAAAATTCATCTATTTTTTCTGTTTCTTTATCTTTTACATTGAGTTTCTTCCTTTTCTATAGGCTTCCTCTCAACTAGAATATGCTTATGTCTTTCCTCATCATGGACTATAGATGACTTAGCTGTCAGGACAGCTTCTGTTGGTACTTCTACCACTTTTTGCTATCCTTTTATTACAAAATATTTTGTCAAGAAAGATAATTCTTTATTTCCATTGAGTATAAAGGTAAAAAGATAACTAAATATAAAGAATTCAGATAATATAGAAAGTATAAAGAAATCACCCATAATTCTTACCATCCTGAAACAATCATGATTAACATTTCCTTAATTAAGCTTGCAGGTTTGTATTTAGTGATTCATGCACCTACTGCTTATGTTGGATCTCTTTTTATTATGTCCATGTTCTAATGTAGCTAGCTACCCTATTTGAAAAGACCTCAATAAGAGTAGAATATGATGAACAATACAAAAACTGAATAAATGAAACTAACAACAAAAAGAGTAGAATATGAGAACTTTATTAAGGTTCAATTGAATATTTACCAGTGTTCCTTACATTTTTATAAAGTGGGCTGATTTCGTATCAATCTTTACAATCATGCTCATATATGGAGACAACAGTCAAAAGAATGAAATCATATTATGTGTATTGTTTTGAACCTCAACACTTAATATATCATAGATGTCTATGTCAAATACAGGTTTATGTAGTCTTTTTAATAGCTTTATGGATTTCATTATATAAATACAGTATTTAATCAGTTATCTGTTATTCCTAATATTTAAATTGTTTTGAAATTTTTTATCATAATCTGCACTTGGATGAATAGTCTTGTTATATCTTTATGAACTTTCTTGTTTCCTTGAGATACATTTCTAAACATGGAATTTCTGGGTTACTAAGTATACACATTAAAAATGTTTAACACACACTGCTAAGTTATATTGAAATGCTGAATCAAATATTTTTTCCACCAGTTATATATAATAATACCTTGAGCAATACTTGGCAATAGCATTCTTGTTAGCATTTGACAGTCAGATGGAGCAGAAATATGTATGGTATATATTCTGATTTGCATTTTTAAAATCACACCCAGTGAATTTTTAAATTTCCTTTTGTGTGTTTATTGATCATTTTTGTTTCTTTTTTGAACTCCTATCTTGCTTGTCTTTAACCTAGATTTCCTTAGATATGTTAATGCATTTTTTTGTCCTGAACATGTGTGCCCAATGCATTTTCACCCCTTTGTACATTTGAGGGTTTAAGAGTCAGTATTAGGAAATGGCTACAGCTGCCCACTTATCTCTCCCTCCTTCCTTTGATGACACCTGTTTCTTTGACGTTTTCTGTGTGTCTCTCTGCTCTATGTATGCAGTCCTTCCCCAGTCCCTACAGTCCATGCTTTTCTCTCACTGCCTTATCTTTTCCTTCTGTCTGCCTCCGTATGCCCACACTGTGCACTGCGCTCTCCCCCTTGCCACCTCCACGTGTCTACTGTCTCCACTGTGTGTCTCTTGTTTTTCTGGTTGCTCCTCCTTGCCTCCTGTTCTCATGCTTTTGCTGCATTTGCTCCTGTGCTCTCCCTTCCTCTGTTTTCTCTTGTATTCTTCCTCCCTCCCTCCCTCATCTCTTTTTCTGTTTCTGGGTTGAAGAAGGGGGAGAGTTTGCTACTGTCAGTACAAAATAAAAGGTTTTGGAGTTTTTGTTTATAGAAAAAAGCTGGAGATGAATTCTTTATTTTTTTTTTACCTCATTACTTTCAATTATCCATGTTATTAGCAGCCAGGCAAATAAACAACACAAACCTACTACCAAACAAAGAGACCTCCATGAGAGAATCAAAAATAAAATGAGAGTTTTGATGTCAGGTCAAATGTTTACCAGTGTTTCTTACATTTTTTATAAAACAGGATGATTTCATATCAGTGTTTGCCATTATGATCATATGTGAAGAGAAGCAACAGTCAAAAGCAGTATTTTGGAACCTAAAGGTTTCATGTATGTTAACAGATAAAAAGCAAGATTTAAAGCTATATTTATATTATTCTAAATATAATAAATATACATGAGAAAATAATAACATCTTAAAATTATGGGATTCTAATTTTTCTTTATTATCTTCTATGTCTTTTATTTTTTTATCAAAAGCATGTATTTTCTAATAACAACATAAAATTTGTTTTTGTTTAATATTAATTAAAAAGTGAGGTAATCCAGCCTGACCAGGCGGTGGCACAGTGGATAGAGCATCAGACTGAGATGCGGAGGACCCAGGTTCGAGACCCCGAGGTCGCCAGCTTGAGCGCAGGCTCATCTGGCTTGAGAAAAAAGCTCACCAGCTTGGACCCAAGGTTGCTGGCTTGAGCAAGGGGTTACTCAGTCTGCTGAAGGCCCGCACTCAAGGCACATATGAGAAAGCAATCAATGAACAACTAAGGTGTTGCAGTGAAAAACTGATGATTGATGCTTCTCATCTTTTTCCATTCCTGTTTGTCAGTACCTATCTATCCCTCTCTCTGACTCACTCTCTGTCCCTGTAAAAAAATAAAAAAATAGTGAGGTAATCCAGATTGATCAAACATAAAATATTGGTTATGAGCTAGAAAGGAGAATTCTTAAGTTTTTCATTGCATTCTAGTTTCTGCCTAAAATACCTATTTGAATTCACAATAAACCCTTCTAGTCACAGAATTAAATAATAGAATTGGAAAAGTATTATACACAGTTTGTATGCCAAGATAAAGTAAAATTTTCTTTTTGAACTCGAGGTTCCAAGGTTTGAGTTAAATGTGTTTCTGACCTCTTAAAAATTTTATCCCCGTGACCCAGACCCATTCCTATCCTCCCATTGGCAACTAGTCTTGTTTTGTAAATATTTTGGCTTTCAAGAGTTCTTAAGAAATAGTGTGTTTTGTATGTGTGTGTATATTTTCAACTTATATAAAAGGTATATTGCTATTATTTCCACTAAGCATTGTATTAAGTAAGATCCATCTATATTGCTATGAGTCTATCTAATTTAAATTTCTAATCATTGGGTAGTACTCTGTTGATTGTATCTACCAGTTTATCTGTGCACTTTTCCTATTGTGGACACCAAGGATGCTGCCAACTCTCAGCACCACAAAACACCACAGTTCCCATCCTATCCTTGTTCACATCCCCTAATGGACCTGTGTGAGCCTATCTTTGGCATATACTGTATATCCAGAAGTGGAAATTTTGGATAATAAACTGTATGTATACTTAACTTTCTAGTCTATGGTCCTACTTACAATGCATAAATATTTCTGTATTTCCATTTCTCTGCCAATAATTTCTAATATTGTTGAAGGATTAGAAATACAAGTTTCTATACCATGGGAAGGTAGGGTGTTTTTTTTTAATGTTATTTGTCTTGAGAATCTACCCTACCCATACTTTGTAATGTCCAAAGTAAAAAAGAAAGTCTTTTAGAGACTTCCAAAATTACTGCTGTGGTTTCAACCAGGATACATTCATTTGTTCATTCATCCAAACCTAATTATAATATAGAATGTGGTAACAGTACCAGAGTGGTACACTTTAATTGCTTTTCTCAGATTTTGACATACAGATAAAAGATATGGAAGATTTTAATAGCAATATTAACAAGCTTAACTTAAAATATCTATATAAAACTTCATTTCTGAAACACAACATCCATAGTCATTCCAAATGCCCATGGCATATTTACAAAATTGTACATTTAGGCAAAATATTGATAAATCTCAAAAGTGACTTATAACTAAACTTTTTAAAAAATCATTATTTATTGATTTTAGCGGGAGAGAAAGAGACAGGAACATTGATCTGTGTGTGCCCTCACTGGGGATTGAATCGGCAACCTCTGCTCTTGGGAACGATGCTGTAACCAACTGAGATACTTGGCCAGGACATAACTAAACTCTTATTCTCCAGTCGCAGTACAATAACATTGGACATTAACTATTTTTCACTAAAGAGATAAAAGTTTAAAAGCATAATTTTAAATTCTTTGGCTGTAGAAGAACTAAAAATTGAATTTATAGACTTACTTTCATTAAGGACAGTTAAAGCACATGTCCAAAATTTATGATATGTGACTAAATATATATTTAGAGGAAAATGTATAGCTTTATTATTATTATTATTATTTTTTTAAATTTATTTATTTATTCATTTTAGAGAGGAGACACAGAGTGAGAGAGAGAGATAGAGAAAGAGAGAAAGGGGGGAGGAGCTGGAAGCATCAACTCCCATATGTGCCTTGACCAGACCAGGGCAGGGTTTTGAACTGACGACCTCAGTATTCCCAGGTTGACGCTTTATCCATTGCGCCACCACAGGTCAGGCTAAAATGTATAGCTTTAAATGACATTTTAGTTGAACAAGTTGCATTAGAAAATATTTGAAATAATTTGGAAAAAGACAAGCAAATAAAGCAAGAAATAAAAAATGGAAAATTATAAATTAATAAGTCCCAGACATTGATCAATATAATCAAGATATGATTCTTTTAAAAAAAAAAACTAGACTAAATCTCTGATTATTCTGACCGTGAAAAAAAGGACATCAACCTTAGTGATATGGAAGGGTATAACCACAGACAAAAACGTGATTTTTTAAAAAAGGTTACTGTGCACAACTGTAGGCTGATATATTTTAAAATCTAAATTAGATTATTTTTCAGGAAATATAAATTTTAAAAAATGACCAAGAAGTTTTAAAACCACATAGAGCTCTAAAATTAGAGATTGAAAGACATCAATTATCTGTAGCCACCCATCCCTGACTGTGCCCTCCTAGGATTTTTACAAATACATGTTCACACCAGAAAGTATGAGGGTACATGTTTCTTCACTCCCTTCCCAGCTATTGGTAATATCAGTCTTTTTAATATTTGCTAATCTGATATGTGAGAAAACTCATTACTTTAAATCACATTTTTTTGTGTGACAGAGACAGAGAGAGGGATAGATAGGGACAGACAGACAGGAAGGAAGAGAGATGAGAAGCATCAATTCTTCGTTGTAGCACCTTAGATGTTCATTGATTGCTTTCTCATATGTGCCTTGACCAGGGGCTCCAACAGATCAAGTGACCCCTTGCTGAAGCCAGCGACCTTATGCTAAAACTGGAGACCTCAGGGTTTTGAACCTAGGTCCTCCACATACCAGTCAGATGTCATCCTTATGGGGGCTCCTTTGTAGGTGATAACCTTTTTTTCTCTAGCAGCTTTTAAAATTTTCTCTTTATCCCTTAGCTTTGGTATTTTAACTATGATGTGTCTTGGTGTAGATTTCTTTGGGTTTCTCTTCAATGGAGTTCTCTGTGCTTCTTGAATGTGTGAAACGTTTTCCAGCCTTAATTTGGGGAAGTTTTCAGCTATGATTTGATTGAACAAAGTTTCTATTTCTTGTTCTCTCTCCTCTTCTTCAGGAACCCCTATGATGCGGATGTTGTTTCTCTTCATGTTGTTACAGAGCTCCCTTAGAGTTTTTTGAGTCTCTTTTCCTTTTTCTTCTCTGCTTCTGTGCCTTTGTTTATTGTGTCCTCTAACTCGCTGATTCGATCCTCAGCGACATTTATCCTGCTTTTAATTCTTTCCATTGTGGTCTTCAGTTCTGATACTGTATTTGTCATTTCTGTCTGATTCTTTTTTATTATTTCAATTTCGTTTTTTATACTTGTTATCTCTTTATTTAGGTGTTCATAGTGACTATCCATTGTTGCTCTAATTTCTTTGAATATCCTAACTATCATTATTCTAAATTCTGCTTCTGGTAATTTGGTTATATCTGGTTCATTCAGGTTCTTCTCTGGGAATTTCTCTTTTTATTTTAAAGTATAGGTTCTTTTTTATTTATTTATTTATTTTATTTTATTTTTTTAACAGGGACAGAGAGAGAGTCAGAGAGAGGGACAGATAGGGACAGACAGACCAGAATGGAGAGAGATGAGAAGCATCAATCATTAGTTTTTCATTACCATTGCGACACCTTAGTTGTTCATTGATTGCTTTCTCACATGTGCCTTGACCACGGGCCTTCAGTGGACCAAAGCAACCCCTTGCTGGAGCCAGCAACCTTGGGTCCAAGCTGGTGAGCCTTCACTCAAGCCAGATGGGCCTGCGCTCAAGCTGGCGAGGTTGGGGTCTCGAACTGGGCTCCTCCGCATCCCAGTCCGAAGCTCTATCCACTGCGCCACCGCCTGGTCAGGCTGGGGATTTCTCTTGATTCATTTGGTTTGCATTCCTCTGCCTGCCCATTTTGTCTGTGTATAAGCAAGTTGTGGCCACTGGAGTCCAGTAGGTGTTGCCTTTGTGTTCTCTAGGTGTGGTCTGTCTGCAGGCCCACCACCCCATCTGCCGCTGCCTAGGGCGGTTGGGTATGGGCGTTGCCAGCGCTGGCCCACTGCGGCTGTTGCTGTGATTTCCGCCTCTCCTCCGTGGGAGGGGCTGTCACTCAAGCCACAAGCCTCAGCACTAAGGGTAGAGGTGAGCACCTTTGCTCAACTGCAGACCCAGCCTCTTTCCGGGCTTCCGCCCAGCACCCACAGTCAGAGCCTGCTCGCCACAGTTTCGCGGGTTGGACGGGGCTTCTGATGTACTCTCAGCTGTGAGCCTTTGCCCGTCTGGAGCTTTAGCCCCACCCTTAAGGCCAGGGCCCTCCTGTGCAGGATCGCAAACCAAGGTTTATTGGGCCCAGCGTGGCTGCTCACGTGCGCTCAGCTGCGGACTTCTGCTTGTCCCAGGCTCTACCCCGCCCCCTGCGTTCAGAGCCAACTGGCACACGCAGGATGGCAAACCGTGGTTTCCCCGGGCTGGGCGTGGCTGCTGCGTGCGCTCAGCTGCCAGCTTCTGCTTGTCCAGGGCTCTAGCCCCGTCCCCGCATTCAGAGCCAACTCACGCACGCAGGATGGCAAACCGCGGTTGGTTGGGCCTGCTGGCGTGAGCTCAGCCGTGAGCCTCCACCCATCCCTGGTCCTAGCCCCGTCCTGCGGTCAGGGCCGGCTTGCACAGGGTTGCAGAGCAGATCTCTGCCCGTTCCTGGCCTCCCGCTTCCCCCCCCCCCCCGCAGGTGCGGTTACAGGCAGGCCCGCAGCTGCCGGACCGCTTTCGTGCATCCCCTCCGCCCCTGCTGGGCTAGACTGAGCTCACACCAGCTGGGCCTCCACCCCAGCTGACAGAACCGCGTTTCAGCGTCCCGCCGCCACCATCCCTGCAGCAACCCTCAGCAGAGTAGGAAGGGTCCTAACACTCCATACTGTAGACCTGGGAGCTCCCTCCCTCTAAGCAGCTCTGCTCTAATTGCCGCGGGAGAGCTTGTTTGGCTGGTGTCCTGTCTCCTTTTGCTGGTATTGCTAGTTCCACGGGAAATATTCATTTTCGATTAGGGAAGTGACTTAGCCCAGGGGTTAGGGTGGCTGTCCTTCAGAGTGTTTGTCCCTGTACCTTCAGTCCACACTCTCTTCCCGCTGCTCTGGTCCTCTCCTCTGTCCCCGTTCCCCGGAGCCCCGGGTGCGTGGTTATGAGAGAGGTTTTCTGCGCTGTCTCTTTAAAAATAGCCTTGGATCTGAGAAAACTGTCTCTTTCTCACAAACAGTATCGTCACTTGTTTCACAGCTCAATACTGTCCAAATGCCTCTTCTAGGCTCTGGGACTGCAGGCTGGGGCTTTGTTCCTAGGACCTAGGTCCCTCCCTCTCTGCCAAACTCTCCTTCCGCCACGCGGGTCTCTCCGGGCTGCCGTTCGCTCCGGGAGCTGGGCAGCCCTCTTCGCGTTTTCGCTATTCCTACCAGTCTCAATGTTGCTTCTTCAGTGTTCCTTGGTTGAAGAGTCCACTTAGTTCAAAGTTGGTTTATCCAGATGATGGTTCTTAAAATTGAGATATAATCCACTTTGCTTCTGGGAGTTGGAAGTTGGTACGTCCGCCTACTCCATCGCCATCTTGCTCCTCCCTGAGGGTTGTTTTTATACACACTTGACAAATAGAAGTTAAACGTCTGCATTTCATTGATGAGATTACAGTATCTTGGGAAAAATTTTCAAGCTATTGAGCTCTTGGAACTGAATTGAAGGTGGAAAAAAATAAATAAATTCTTGTAGCTCTGGTAGGCCTGGAGCTTCCGGACCGCCACCTGCACGAGTTTCAGGAGTGGGGCAGTACTGTGATGTTGCCGTGCTCCAGCCACCTGCAGGACAGACAACCCGCTGCGCGGCTCTTCCCGCAGCGCTCAGCCCTCTAGCCCCACCCCCAGGCCTCTGCCGCCACCTGAACTCTCGGGCTCAGTCACTTCGGCTCAGGCTCTAGTCTCCACTGCAGCTGCCGCTGCTCAGACTTCTAGGCAAAGATTGGAATAAATATTTCTCTAAAGAAATATATAAATGGCCAAAATGTGCATGAAAATCTTTTCAACAAAATTAGCCACTAGAAAAATGAGTATCAAAACTACAATAAATGGTACTTCACACCCACTAGGGTTGTTAAAACATGAACAGTAACAAATTTGGAGAGAATATGGAGAAATTGTAACTCTCCTATATGCTGGTAAGGCAGCCGCTTTGGAAAACAGTGTGACAGTTTCTCAAAAGGTTAAAGATATAATTAACATAGGGCCCAGCAATTTCACTCTTAGATATCTACCCAGGAGAAGAGCAAACATATGTCTAGACAAAAACTTGCACATGAATGTTCATAGCTTAGTTCATAATAACCAAAAAGTGGAATTGATCCAAAAGTCCATCAACTGATGAGTTGGGTAAACAAAATGTGGTATATTCATACAATGGAATATTATAAGATTATAAATAGGAATGAAGTACTGATACATGCTACAACGTGAATGAACCTTGAAAATATGACCCAAGTGAAAGAAGCCAGACACAAAAGGTAACATACTGTATTATATTATCTCATTTACATAAAATGTCCAGAATATGCAAATCTTTAGAAAAAAGAAGTAGCTAGGGTTAGGGATAGATAGGGTGTGACTGCTAATGGGTATGGGATTTCTTTTTGGGGTGAAGAAAATATTTTGGAATTATAAAGTGATGATTTGTGCACAATGTTATGAATATACTAAAAACCACTGAGTTGTACACTTTAAAAGAGTGAACTTTATGCTTTGTGAATTATATCCCTAAAAAACTGTTATTTGAAAAAGTGAATAAAAGTAGAGGGAAGAGAATAAGAAAGCACTCTACAAGCTAATAAGGAATTATTTTCAGTTTATATTGTTAAGATATAGAAGTAAAGTGCACCCAACTGGAAGCAATCCAAATGTCCATGAACTAAGAAAGGAATAAAGAAATTGGTTTGGCCACACCATGGCATTAAAGAGCAATAAAAAAACCTGCTAGTACTTTGAAGTATAGGTTCTTTTTTATTTATTTATTTATTTTAACAGGGACAGAGAGAGAGTCAGAGAGAGGGACAGATAGGGACAGACAGACAGGAATGGAGAGAGGTGAGAAGCATTAATTATTAGTTTTTCGTTGCCATTGTGACACCTTAGTTGTTCATTGATTGCTTTCTCACATGTGCCTTGACCGCGGGCCTTCAGCAGACTAAAGCAACCCCTTGCTGGAGCCAGCGACCTTGGGTCCAAGCTGTCGAGCTTTTGCCCAAATCAGATGGGTAGATATCTAAGAGTGAAATTGCCCACGCTCAAGCTGGCGAGGTTGGGGTCTCGAACCGGGGTCCTCCGCATCCCAGTCCGAAGCATTATCCACTGCGCCACCGCCTGGTCAGGCCCTGCTAGTACTTTGAACAATAATGGGTGCATTATGTTAAGTGAAAGAAGCCAGATGACACAAGGAGCTAAATATTATATGATTCCATTTCTGTGATATTCTAGAAAAAGTAAAGTAGTAGAGAGGCTGGGTATGGAAGAAAAGTGACTGCAGGAGGGCAGAGGGAACCTTTGAGGTGATGGCAATGTTTCTACATCTATTCAGGTCGTGGTTACCTGGCTGTACATATGTCAACATCAGTCAAACTTCACGCTTAAACAGGGTGAATTTGACTATATGTATATCAGACTTTAATAAACCTTCCTAAAAACTAAAGTGGAAAGGCATATTTTTGTATGTTTTTATTGTTTGTGTAAGTAAGGGAAAGAAAAGTCTCTATGTGTGTCTGCTTATTTTTGTAAAAGGGAAGATTAAGGATAACTCAGAAATGATTGGAACAGCTTACCTAGGGGGCTAAGTGAGAATGGACTGGGAGAAAGAAGGAAAAGAATGAGACTTTTCAGAATATATGTTTTTGTATAGTTTTGACTTTTGAACTGTGTTAATAATGTTTTACATATTCAAAAAATAAAAGTCAATGGACAAGAAAGGGGAAAACACTTAAGATTTCATTTTAAAATGAACTTAGCTATAAGTCAAATTGATAACAAAATTATTTATACAGAAGAAAAGAAATTAGCTCAAGTAACTTTGGACACATCACTCTTTAGGATATATTCTGGGGATGAAAGAAACCTACAAAGAAATCTTGACTTTCACTTAATATTTTTATTGTAAATAGTGGTATGAGAATAATAATTCTGGAACTATTTAGTGTACATTGTAAATGGAGAAAATGGTTAAGTACAGGTGTTTGCAAAAGTAGGTTTAGAGTTGTAATACAAATAAATAATACAATAGTTAATAAATAATAATACAAGAATGAACTCTGTATTTTGCATACTCATAACTGTAAACCTACTTTTGCCCACCCTAGTATATTGATATTGTTGGGAATAAAAGCTTTCACTGTGGGCAAAGGGAGACTGAGTAAGACATAGCCCCTGGCAGGTTACTTATACAGAGAACTACCTATATTTGGAAGTGAATTTAAAAAATAAATTAAAAATTATAGTACAAAAAAGGAAAAAAATAGATTAATACTTTTACAATCATATATATATGCCTTTTAAAATGGGGAAATCTATATCTATATTCTGTTAGTAGTACATAATAAAATTATAATTTATTTTTTAGTCTTAATTTCTGCAAATTTGTCAATAACTATCAAAATTTATTTCTTTGTATATTCATATTTAACAGATGGTACAAACAGATATGTCAATCTATCTTCACTCATTGCTTATTGAAGAATAAATAAATGGGAAGAGTGGCAAACAAATGAATAAGTTTGGCAGAGATTCATAAAAATGTTATTTCACAAAAAAATCCCAGAATTGCAATAATGCACATTCCTATTTTTTCAAGATTGATTCTAGTAGGTTAAAATTGTCTACAAGTTAAAAAATGTTAAACATACAAGAAAATTCCAAGTGGTCACACAGAATTGAAGTAATATAAGTTCTATTTTTTCATCCTTACAATCCCTACATTACCACCATTTATTTCTTTTTTTTTAAAATTTATTTATTTATTTATTCATTTTTAGAGAGGAAACACAGAGTGGGAGAGAGAGAGAGAGAGAGAGAGAGACAAAGAGAGAAAGGGGGGAGGAGCTGGAAGCATCAACTCCCATATGTGCCTTGACCAGACCAGTGCAGGGTTTTTTGAACTGGCGACCTCAGTGTTCCCAGGTCGACGCTTTATCCACTGCGCCACCACAGGTCAGACACCACCATTTATTTCAAATACTATATATTTAAAGGAGGGTATGGGGGAGAGGGAAGAAGTTGGAAACAAAACAAAGCCAAAGGCAAAGATTCAGACCTTTACAAATTCACTCTTCAAAGTTTGCAGCCGCCTGACTGGGATGTGGAGGACCCAGGTTCGAGACCCCGAGATCGTCATCTGAAGCGCAGGCTCATCTGACTTGAGCAGAAAAAAAAAAAAAAAAGCTCACCAGCTTGGACCCAAGGTCGCTGGCTTGAGCAAGGGGTTGCTCAGTCTGCTGAAGGCCTGCGGTCAAGGCACATGTGAGAAAGCAATCAATGAACAACTATGGTGTCGCAACGAAAACTGATGATTGATGCTTCTCATCTCTCTCCATTCCTGTCTGTCTGTCCCTATCTATCCCTCTCTCTGACTCTCTCTCTGTCCCTGTGAAAAAGAAAAGCTTGTAGCTAACAAAATGTGGCCTTAAAAAGGAGTGATACTATAACTTGTTCTACAACATGGATGAACCTTGAAGACATTATGTTAAGTGAATTAAGCCAGATACAGGACTAACAGTGTATGATTTTGTGGTAGGCAGTTAGATAGACATGAGCAGAGCAGGGACGATGGACCAGGTACAGAAGGTCACCAGGTGGAACGCCCCGGATGCCTCGCAACAGGCAAGACTGGGAAAACAAGATCTAGTCCCCAAGGTCACCTTTCTTCCCCTAGCATATCACTGGCATGCGGTTCAGACTCTCTTCATGACCTTTCATAGTGCTGGTACGGTTTGGAGCCTCTCCTGACCTTTGCTCCCCTGGCATGTTACTAGTTATGTGAGTTAGACCCCCTTAGAGGGGGCACAAACAAGAGGGCTGAAGGATAGCTTTTGAGCATTAAGCCCACAGGTCAGTAAGGTTCTGACCTGCATCAAAATCATCTAGGCTTGGGTTCTGTTCCAGCTCCAGGTCCACAAAAGCAGCAAAACCAGATCAGCTGCACCACTGCTGACCTCAGGACCAGCTGCATTGACTAGTAACCCAGCCTGGCACTGGTCAATCAGTAGAGACTACATCCTGAAAGGATGCACCTGGAGAGCTGAGGAATATCCATCCTATTGAGATCCTCCCTTGGGATCTCCCCTAAAATCTCTACCCTTACAAGTCTTTAGGACAGAAGACCTGGCATGCTCCCTCCCTCCTGGGAGCACTGCCTGCCTTTCCCATTTCCCTGCCTTTCCCATCTCCCCTTTTTTCCCCCAGGTGTGTTACCTTTACCCTTCTCTCCCCTGTGTGCCCTGACTGGGAATGGAACCCGGGACTTCCACACGCCGGGCTGACGCTCTACTGCTGAGCAAACCCGCCAGGGCTGTGACTTTCTAAATAAACTTTCTCTTACAGTTTGAGTCTTGGTTCTGCATTCCTTTTTAGCCAGAATTCAAGTACAGAGGTTGCTTGGACCCAGGTCCAGTTCGATTCCCACTAGTCTAACACCCGGCGCCATTTCCACACCACCGGCAATTTCTCTTACATGAAGGACAGAAGTAATCAAATGCGTAGAGAGAGAAAGTAGGAAGGTGATTGCCAGGGGCTGGAAGAGAGAATGGGAAGTTGGTGTTTAGTGGCTACAGAGTTTTTTGGGAGGATGATAAAAAAGTCTTATAGATGAACGATGGTGATCACACAGTGTGAATGTACTTGATGCCACTGAATTGCAAACTTGTAAATAATTAAAATATTAAATTTTATGTGATGTGCACTTTACAATAAAAAATAAATTAAAAAATTACTAAGTAAGCAAAGCCAAGGGGAAACCCACTTTAAACCAAAGAGTAATTATTTTAAAAAGCATATTGTTAATTCTACACACCAGAGGTTGACTTGGAATTAATTTGTCTGCAGAATACAATGTTTGCTAAAGAGTAAGTCATTTCAAAATATGCTAATCCAAAAAATACATATATTGTTAAAATGGTAACCAAACAAGGGTGCCTTCTTAGGGAGGTGGTCTGTCTAAAAGCACAAACTCGGGCTAAAATCAGACCTGGGCTTCAGGACTCATACCTACCCTCTGACTTCATGTTTCTCAGCAGCACTTCTCACTGCTGAACCAACAGCCAGAGTGATGCAGTCAAAACACAGATCCTTAACCTGATTGCTGGTGGCACAGTGAATAGAGCAATGACCTGCGACGCTGAGGTTCCAGGTTAGAAACCCCAAAGTGGCCGCTTGAGCACAGGCTCACCAAGCTTGAGCACGGGGATCTCTGGCTTGACCGTGAGATCTAAATGATCCCTTGGTCAGTGGCTTAAAGCCCAAGGTTGCTGACTCAAGCAAAGGGTGATTGGCTTGGTTTGAGTTCCTCATTCCCCCCATAGCAATCAATGAACAGCTAAAGGGACACCAAGTATGAGTTGATGCTTCTCATCTCTCACTAAAAACAAAACAAACACATACATACACAGCTCCCATCAGGTTGTTCCTCTTTCCCACTCATATGTGCTCTGCCCTATCTCTCCTCTGGGCCCCCTTTCTCCCACCCCGTCGATGCCTTTCCCTGTACTCACCTGGGCCGGGAGAGTCTGCTCAGGCTTGTTGCTGGCAGCTCTGTCTCCATGACACTGCTCCCTGGCCACCCACAGAAACCCCTCACTTCCTTCCTTTTACAAAACACGTGTTAATGTAAGTTAAGTGTTAATTCCAGTGATAAAAAGAAATGCGCTATCAATCCATAAAAACACATGGAGGAAACTCCAATCTGAAAAGGCTACATATATACTGAGTGATTCTGACTCTGTGACATTCTGGAAAAGGCAAAACTATGGAGACAGAGAAAAAGAACAGTGGTTGCCAGGGGCTAAAGGGAGGAAAGGATGAACAGTTGGAGCATAGAGGATTTGGGGGCAGTGAAACTACTCAGTAGACACTATAATGGTGGATACGTGACAGTAAACACTTGTTAAAACCCATAGGATGTACAATACAAAGAGTGATTCCTAATGGAACGAACTATAGAAATGATCCCTGAAAGTATAGTCTTGATTCCTAATGTAAAGTACAGATTTAGTTCATAATTTTCTGTCAATATTGGCTCATCAATTATAAAAATGTGTCACACATTAAAGATGTTAATAACAGAAGCAATTGGGATGGATGAGGTGGGTATATAGGAACACTTTACTTCCTGCTCAATTTTTCTATAAATCTAAAACTGTTCTAAAATCAAAAATTTAAATTTAAACAAAAACAAAAATGAATTAACTTCCTTTTTTGGTACCATAGTATCTATTTCATGTATTCCTTTAGCAACGATAGTGTTTAGAATTGCCAATGTATAGGGATAGATAACAACAACCAGTCGGACTTTTAGCGTGGCCTTCTGCTCTGAACTGCCTGCCCCTGGGCCTGGTGCCTGTGCCCAGGGCAGCATCTGCTCACAGCAAGGCGCTCAGTGCTGGGTGTGGAGGGAGTGAATTGAGACCTGTGGGCCGAGGGGCTGCAGATTTTATTATTTATTTATTTATTTATTTATATTTAGGAGAGGAGGGGAGGCAAAGACAGACTCTCGCATTCGCCCTGACTGGGATCCACTTGGCAAGCCCATGATGGGGTGATGCTTTGCCCATCTGGGGCCCTTGCTCCATGGCAACCAGAACCATTTTTTAGCACCTGAGGCGGAGGCCATGGAGCCATCCTCTGCGCCCAAGGCCAACTCACTGTGATTGAGCCATGGCTGCAGGAAGGGAGGAGAAGAGAGAGAGAGAGAGAGAGAGAGAGAAGCAAGGGTAGGAGGGGTGGAAAAGCAGAGGGTTCTTCTCCTGTGTGCTCTGACCGGGAATCAAACCTGCAACATCTATATGCTGGGCCGACGCTCTACCACTGAGCAACTGGCCCGGGCAGGGCTGCAGATCGTGCTCAGGATTCCAAATGAGAATATGGCTGAAGAGTTCAGACGTCTTTGCAGAAATGCTTCCCCAGCCCATTAGGAGGAAGATACTTTATTTCCAGAACTCTCACTTCTGATGGAATGAACCACAGCTTGTGATGCCTTGGAGGTGTCAGCTCTTATCTGACTTTCAGTCAGAACTTCTTTTCCCTCATTGACTTTGATTTCTGATTCAGAACCATTTATTCTGTGTCTTTTATTGGGAACACCCATATTCTCAAGAGGCTCCTCAGTGCTCTCTAGTCTCCTGGTCTTTAATGGCATTGTGCAGCTCCCCATATGATCTTTGATGTTAAATAACAGTGTCCTGATCTGCATTGGTTATTCTGTTTGCACATCAGTTGTGCTTTTGGCATCGATACTACTTAGTCTATATTATATGGCAATCTTTTTTTTCTTTTCTTTTTTTTTTTTTTTACAAGAACAGAGAGAGAGTCAGATGGAGGGATAGATAGGGACAAACAGATAGGAGCGGAGAGAGGTGAGAAGCATCAATCATTAGTTTTTCGTTGCCATTGCGACACCATAGTTGTTCATTGATTGCTTTCTCACATGTGCCTTGACCGTGGGCCTTCAGCAGACCCAGCCACCCTTTGCTGGAGCCAGCGACCTTGGGTCCAAGCTGGCAAGCTTTTGCTCAAGCCAGATGGGCCTGTGCTCAAGCTGGCGACCTCAGGGTCTTGAATCTGGGTCTTCCGCATCCCAGTTGGATGCTCTATCCACTGCGCCACCGCCTGGTCAGATTATGTGGCAATCTTGCTTTTGTTGAGTAGGTGAGATGATCTTTTTAATCTTTTTGAAAATAGATTGCAATCACTGTCTAACCTCATTTCTTGCAAAGGACTTATTGCTAGTCTTTGAATTCTTTTCTTTTCTTTTCTTTTCTTTTTATTTTTTTTACAGGGACAGAGAGAGAGTCAGAGAGAGGGATAGATAGGGACAGATAGACAGAAACAGAGAGAGATGAGAAGCATCAATCATTAGTTTTTCATTGCCGTTGCAACACCTTAGTTGTTCATTGATTGCTTTCTCATATGTGCCTTGACCACGGGCCTTCAGCACACTGAGCCGCCCCTTGCTGGAGCCAGCAACCTTGGGTCCAAGCTGGCGAGCTTTTGCTCAAGCCAGATAAGCCCGTGCTCAAGCTGGCGACCTCAGGGTCTCAAACCTGGGTCTTCCACATCCCAGTCCGACGCTCTATCCATTGCGCCACCGCCTGGTCAGGCTGAAATTTTTTTTAAGTTTTTTTTTTTTAGTGAGAGAGACAGAGACAGAAAGAGGGACATATAGGGACAGACAGGAAAGGAGAGAGATGAAAAACATCAACTCATAGTTGCATCACCTTAGTTGTTCATTGATTGCTTTCTCATATGTGCCTTGACCTGGGGGGGGGGCTACAGCAGAGCAAGTGACCCCTTGCTCAAGCCAGTGACCTTGGTCTTCAAGCCAGCAACCTTTGGGCTCACGCCAGCAACGATGGGGTCATGTCTATGATCTTGCGCTCAAGCTGGCGACCCCATGCTCTATCCAGATGAGCCCGCACTCAAGCTGGTGACCTCGGGGATTTGAAACTGGGCCCTCTCTGCATCCCATGGCCATGCTCTATCCACTGCGCCACCACCTGGTCAGCCTTTAAGATTTTAATTTATTCATTTTAGAGAGGGGAAGAGAGAGACAGAAAAAGGGGGGAGCAGCGGAAAGCATCAACTCATAGTTGCTTCTTGTAATTGCCTTGACTGGTCAAGCCCACAAGCCTGGGGTTTCCAACCAGCAATCTCAGCATTACAGGTGAACCCTCCACCCACTGTGCCACAGGTCAGGCTAGTCTTTGAATTCTTATGTTTGTTGTTCGTTGTGCCATAAAAAGATTCTCTTTGGTATCAGATAACTTGGCTTCCTGTTCATTCATACCTCCTTGAGTAAAATTTTTTGGATCTTTTTGTTCTTATTGATGATTTATTTGGAGTTGCTTTATAGTTTTTATAAATATTTTAGTGGATTTTAAAAGGAGTGAATTCTTGGTGGTATTACTTGCACTATTATTAGCTGGAAAGCCAGTTCAGATTTGAGAAGCCATGTGGTGGGTGGGGCACTGAAGTAATCAGAGAAAGATACCAAGTGACTTGCAGTGGTACTACTACATGTCCAAGCTGGGGCCAGGTCCCAAAGGGCCCTATGACAAAGTTAGAATGTTGTGCCTTATCCTGAGAGCTATACCCCAAGGGGAGCACTGGTAGTGTTACAGAGAAATAGTATCACCTTGTCTGGTCTATAGGAAGATTATCTGGGTAAGGACAGATTGGCTTTGGTGAGGTGGGCAGGAGATCAGATGGGGACCAGAATGCAGCCTTCAAATATTGATGTCTGTTGAAAAGCTTCAGAGAGCACAAACAAGGTCTTCTGCCCACACCCCTTGTTGCAACCAGGGCCTCTTACATGACCTCCAGGCTGCTGCCCATGCCCTATGCTCTGCTTGTGGGTAGATTCCTGCTACTGAGGACAGTGTGTGTCTCTCAGGGTCATGGCTTTTAAGATGCAGAAAGCCCTGGTTGGATAGCTCTGTTGGTTAGAGCAGAGGTTGCCATTTTGATCCTGTCATGAACAGGAAGCCAAGTTATCTGATACCAAAGAGGTATATGCCTGTCAGGGCATATAAAGGAAGAACAGATCGATGTTCCTGTGTCTCTCTTTCATTCTCTGTTCCTCTCTTGCTAAAATTAGTAAATTAAAAAAAAAAAGAAATGAAAAGGTGCAGAAGAAAAAGGAGTATGTTTGGTATGTCAGGCACACCTGGGTTTGAGTGTGGGTTCCACCATGTCTTAGCTGGATGGTCTTGGGTAAGTCATTTAATTTTTCTGAAAGGTCTCATTTTTAGACCAGTATGAGAGGCCTCTTACTTGGGCCCCCAGCTTTAGAGACCTGAGATGGTCTTCTTCCAGCTTGCCCCTGCTCATGGGAGGAAGAATCAGTGACAATATCAAAGCCCACATGGAGTCTGGATAAATGGTACCCCTGCAGACTGTAAAAATGCACAGTGTGGACGGCTAGTAACAGTAACAAGGACAGCAGGATTGAAGGCATTGAGTGGGTAGAATTCAGACTTGGCAGGTGTCAGGATGTGACCAGAACGATGAGGCCATCAATGGCAGATACCTGAGAAGTCAGTTTTAGGTGTGTTAAGACTTTGGCCCTACAGGGGGTCAGGGCTAGATATGGTTTTGGAAATCACCAGCATCGGGGTCATAGTTGAAGCCTGGTGGCTGAGCGAAGCCTCTGAGGGAAACTTTTAGGCCTTTGGGAGAACCGAGCTGATTCTCTTTAGGGCATCTGTTTTTAAAGGACATGAATGCACAAAGGGGCCAGGAGAAGGCAGAGGGTTTCAGGGCCCTGGGACAATGGGATGCTACTGGTGGTTCAGCCAGGAGTGGAGGGTTTCAGGGATCCACAGAGTTAAGGCTTCAGAGAGGTCTGTGAGGACAGGATCCTTGACCTAGAAGACAGTTCTCTCTGGAGAGACAAGGTCACAGGTAAGGGAGTGGTATGGAAGTTGTCTACACCCACAGAAATGCGGTGGCGATAGGAAGAAGTGAGAAAGGTGGTGAGCATGGGGTCAGAGCAGGACCAGCCAGTGGACCTGAGCACATGGTGAGGGGGAGGCACTGCAGAAAGCAGAGAGTGGATGAAGCCAGTTCCAGAGGAGAAAACCTGGGGGTGGGGGGCCATTAGCCCAGAGGAGTGCGGATCAGTGTGTGTGAAAAGAGATGAAAATGCGGGAAGATGGCTGAAGAGCAGGGAAGGGCAAGAGGACACTAGCTGGGCCTGGGGTCAGGTTTCTCGGCTGAGTAGAGTAGAGTAGGTATCTGCCAAAGCTTCCAGAGGTGGGAGTCGGGTCGGGGTTGGAAGAACCTAGATTCTCACGAGCTTTGATGGTGTTCTGTGTGTGGTCCTCTGTGTCTTCTGTGGTGGTTGTGGCTCTGAGAGAATGTACCCTGGGTTTTATGTGTTGAAAGTATTTTCAGCAGAACCCTTTGGGGTATGAAAGGACTCATTTCCTTTTCCAGGATGGTGAGTACCTATTATTTTCAGAGTACATAGGAGACATCAAGATGACTAACAGCTCTCTGAGGTTCCTAAGTCTACCAGTGCATCAGCAGGAGAACCTGGGATAAGGTTGTTGAGCAAGTTCACATAGCGGGGAGGGAAAACCAATGCTGACAAAATTAAGATTCAAAATAGAAGGATGAATTCAACAGTCCATTTAAGATGGCTAAATTTTGAGTACTATATGTAGAATTAAAAACAAGATGAACTGCATCAAGGCTGGGGTTGGGGTAGCTGACTTAGCAGTAGTTCACATAAGAGGTCACTATGTGGTTTATGACTAGTCTTGGACACTTCAGTGCTCTAAAGTTTTGTATATGTCATGAGTAATAATGATAGCTTCTATTACCTGCCATGTCCCAAATGCTTGATACTTTTACTGCAGTTTTTTTTTAATCATCATATCACTCATGTATATCATTAGCTTGCTCTATAGACAAAGAAAATGACATTAGGAAATGAAATGGCTCTTCTTACATCACACCCTTGGGAACTGAGAGAACCATGTCGTTTCCACTGAGCCACATAGCCCTTGGCACGAACCAGCTGCTTAAAATGTTAAACTTTGGTGTGTTTATACAAATGGCATGTCCAGATCGTGGGACTCCTTGGTGTCCTGGTGCTTGGCTTAGGCCAGCCAGATCCCATCTGGAACAAAGTATTCATTTCTAGAAATCCCAGTATAAGAATGCTCTAGGTGTTAAAGATGGGGAGTGGGGGGTGGGGTAGGTTAGGGTCTGGAGCTATGTCACAAGGAAGTTCAGGGAAGTAAGGTTGTGGTCATGCGACTGAGGGATTAATTGGTATGCTTTTTAGAGTAGAAAGGAATCCGGGGGCGGGGGACTTAGATGGAGGTAGATTTAGAATGGTTCAATTTATAATTACAACAGGTTGGGATTTCAGAGTCCAGTAATGTTATGGATGATTAAATGCTTCCATATCCATGCAATTAAATATTAGGAAACTCTTTAAAAAAATGTAGTTCTGTATCACTGGTATTAAAGCTTATTAAGTGAAAGAAGATTACAACAAAGTATTAAAAACATATGTGCTCAGCCTGACCAGACGGTGGCACAGTGGACAGAGCGTTGCACTGGGATGTGGAAGACCCAGGTTCGAGACCCCGAGCTCGCCAGCTTGAGCACGGGCCCATCTGACTTGAGCTAAAAAAAAAAAGCTCGCTGGCTTGGACCCAAGGTTGCTGGCTCCAGCAAGGGGTGGCTCGGTCTGCTGAAGGCCCGCGGTTGAGGCACATGTGAGAAAGCAATCAATGAACAACTAAGGTGTCCCAACGGCAACGAAAAACTAGTGATTGATGCTTCTCACCTCTCTCTGTTCCTGTCTGTCCCTATTTATCCCTCTCTCTGACTCTCTATCCCTGTAAAAAAAAACACAAACATATGTACTCATATGGTTATATTTACACACTCAGAAAATGTATGCAACCAATATGTGGTTCTCTTGTAGTAGGTGGGAGTTCAGAAAAATTTTTAAACTTCACTCTTCTAATTTTTTTATATTTAAGATGGAATTTGTGTAAGAAGAGATGAAAGCATATTTATAGTTACCCAGGAGTGAGTATCTCCTGGTCTTCACCGCAGGTCCCAGAAACGGGGCCAATACAACCAGGGCTGGTGAAGATAGGCCGCGGGCTCTTCTAACTCAAAGATGTCCCCTGGAAAGAAGTTTGCCAAACATAGTGTGACCCCACTTTTGTAAAACATATGAACATATGTGAGGGGTTCCACTGCCAGGGCAACGAGGAGATGAATGCCCCCCAGCCCTCTGTGTGGCACCCCCTTAGGACCGCGGGGTTTTCACTCTGATGCCCTCAGGGAGATGCTCTCCCATCTAGCAACCTAACAGGATGCTGACATCAACTAGAAAAAATGCTGAGGTCTTGATGGCTGGCTGGGCTGCTTGTCTCCGAAATACCGAATCACTTTCAGATGTTTCAAGCAGAAATGGACAGTTTCCCTTCCCCAGCGTCCTCCCTTTTGCTTTCTTTGATTTATAGTTCCCTTTGCAAGATCAGCCACCACAACCTGCGATCTGAACTAAGGGAAGTAGCCCCGAACACGGGACCTTATGGGGAAGATCCTAGCCCCAAGGATAGCAGACACGAAGCTCCATATTGGGCCCTCCCTGCTAGATGTGGGGTTCAGGCCATCAGACTGGAATAGGATTAGTGATTCTTTAGCAATCATAACATCAGAAGAGAACAACTGTAATTGGGAAAAGAGGGGGCATCTTCATCTCCAAATTGAAAAAAGGGAACAAAGATAAAAGGGAAAGAAAGCAAAAGGGGAAACACATGAGAAAAATGCTATCTCTGCTTCCTCCTTATAACCAGTTTTAACAGCTGACTGCCTTTGAACAGTACTTTCTGCCGGTGGCAGAATGGGAGAAGGACCTGCCCAGTCACCGCTATTATGGAAGGCTTCTTTTGTGCCTCTACAATCTGCAGAGGTCCCCAAACTACGGCCCGCGGGCCAAAATGCGGCCACCTGAGACCATTTATCCGGCCCCCGCTGCACTTCCGGAAGGGGCACCTCTTTCATTTGTGGTCAGTGTATGGAGTACTGTATGTGTCAGCCCTCCAACGGTCTGAGGGACAGTGAACTGGCCCCCTGTGTAAAAAATTTGGCGACCCCTGATCTACAGAGTGAGAGTGGGATTAGAGTGAACCTTAAATACCCAATCTGGGCCTGCTCCAAGGGAGGAAAAAGAAGGACTCACACTGAATTTGAGTGCAAAAAATAAATATAAAATTTATTAAAACACCCACAATATTTTAAAGATACCAGGAGTAATACAATTCACAAACCCAGTTGTTTGTGTAAATTATAATAAAATACAAATCAAAAGAGGATACATACTTGCAATTTCTAGGCACCCTAAATGAAATTTACTGAAACACTGAGGGAGAAGAGAGGGTAAGGAGGGGCAGCTCAGGAGGCAAACCAATAGTGGGAGGAAAAATATTAACAAAAAAGTAAAAATTATACAAAATAAAATTATCAGCATAAATTTACTGTACTAAGAATATCTACAGTTTAATAATACACATCCTATTGCCTTGAGACATTGCAAAAATCTACCATTCATCCATCAACCCCAGATAAACTTCATTTCAAGTAGCCACAGTTACAAAGTCAAGACGGAATATTCAAGTATGGTTGTTAAGTTCACCTCCATTGGAAGCCAAGTAACCAAACAGGAATTCAAAGAGAGAAGAAATAAAACACATCAAAAAGCTAGAGGTTCTTGATTAAATCTAATGTGTTTATATGCCACAATATGACCTGCCCTTGTTTCTTTTTAAATTGGAGTACATGAAAAAGAAACATCACTCCTGTTTTTCTCCTCCTTTTTCCGCCTCGAAAGAAGAAAAAAGAAAGTACTGTATTAGAACCAAGAAAATCTGGATGTTCAAATGAGCCAAATAGTATTTTTTTTAAATCCCCATGTGAATAGTGACAAGTTATCCCTGAATGACGGGTAGTCAAAATTAGGAGAGCAAATAATACCACTACGAAAAGCATCCCTGATATCAGAATAGAAGCAAACAAGGAAGTCAGCCAAATCACTCACTGATTCTTAGGCAAAAAGCAACATTAGAGCTTGCATTTCTGTGCTGCAGTTTCTGCTCAGGGGAGAAGCCTATCATCGCTTTGCTCTTGCCGGCAGCTCTGCAGGAGGAAGGGCTAGGAAAACACGTGGAAAACAACTGCAGGTGTGGGTGTGGGGCTGTAAAACTGATGCTGGGGGTAGGCACCTCAAAAGGTGTTCATTTTGGTCCAGGGCATGTTGACTCTGGCCACGTACTACCGTAGATGCAGCTGGCTAAATAAAATCAGGTTCTGAGGGAATCATTTCAAACAACAGCAACCAGGACTGGAAAAGCTCGATGAGATGGGCTTAGGAAATTCACATTTTACTGAAAAGCAAAACTTAAGGAGAAAAGGAAATAAAGTCAACCATGCTCCTTCCTTTAGGCAGTCTGACATTTTGACTGCTGAAGAATAAAAAATAAAAATGACCCCAGATTCTTCAAGGTCGAGTACATCATCAAATGGACAAGTTGTAGGTATCAGACCCTCATGGAATCTACTTTGCCAAAGTTGTCATGTTGTCCCGTTTTTTTGAGGTATTTAAAAAAAATTACTGTGACAGTGGATGACACAAAATGGAGCTTTCTGTTGAGTTTTTAAAACGTCAACCTTTGTGGACCCAAGAAGAAATTTAGAATAGCACCAACTAAAAAAGCAGCCTCAGTGGCATTGAGTGAGCAAAGGCAGCTCCTTCTTTTAGTTTGAATAGGGGGGGTTAGCAATGAGCGGCAGAGGCAACACTGGGGCAGAGGCTATGAGGAACCAAGGACAGAGCCCCTGCCCACCATGGCCATGCCAGGTGAGGAAGGAGACCCTCTGGTCCCCCTTGGTATGCAGAGCACCTTTGGGACTCTCAGAGAGGTCTACTTGGCACCCTGGGCTGCAGGAGAACATGTGTCCTTGGTTATGAGAATGCCTGCCATGTTAGAATCTGACTCCCCTTCCTAAAATAAAATAAAATAAAATAATAAAATAAGAAGCCCTTCCTTTCTCATCAGGCCTGAGAAAACAGATGTGAAACGCGAGCACCAGCCACACCAGGCAGGACCACTCCTGTTTGCAGTCAGGAAGCTTGCTGCCCTTGCGACTTGCCTTTCTGTGTTTGGCCACCAAGGGAAGAACGACAGAATAAAACAGAAATACTGCTCAGAGCAGGTGATAGCACGGTAAACAGAGGTCTAAGGAGACAGCACCAAAATAGGGAGGGGAAGAAAAGCCAAGAGAGACTGGAGCCCACCTTGTATTTGGTTGGTTGTGGTTTTCAGAACCTTGATAGCACCTCAGCAGGACAGGATCAGGGACAGTCACATTAAAACACCATAGCACCATGTTATTTAGACGACTTCAATTCATAAAAATGCTTCCTAGTCCATAAAACACACTGCAGTAACGAAACGAAAGAGACGGGTTGAGGCACGTCAGGGATGTCGTTTTCGTTTCCCACCAGCTTTGCCTTGGTTTGAGATCTGGCGGTGGCCAAGTGTCACAGTCTGGCTGAATTTTTCTCAGTGAAATCAGGTTACCAGCTACTCATCGTCAGCCGTCCTCACACACCTACTGCCGCTAAGTACAAAACAATGAAGCTCTGCTGCTCCTCTCCTTGCTCCAGCACTTTAAAAAATGCCTTGCTCTGCACACTACGGTACCCAGAGAGGCTGGTGGAAGGACCAGTGGGGGCAGGGGACGAGCTCCCTCTCTGCACACCACTGTCATCTCTGAGAGAAGGCGAAGCAGTGCCCACGAAGCCAGTGTGTGGGAAACTGAGGCCCTGCCAACAAAACAAAACACAAAAACCCAAACCAAACAACAAAAATAAAACACCTCAAAACCCACAAACACCTTTAGTCAAGATTTCTGATGGTAAGATGATGGTTTCTTGAGCTAGCACCAGTTATTTTGTGAGAACCTGCCGCGAAGCAACTTGTATTTTAAAAATCTCTTAGCACAGAACTTGGCAAGCGCTTCCCTTGCAACACCAGGCAGGGGACAAAGCAGAGTGGGAGGAACCAACTGTTCAGGCTGTGTGTGGGTGGTGGCCGTGCACAGGGTGCACTGGGGAGATGACTATGAGACCCCATCATCTTCTGTTGCTGTAATGTTACTCTGAAAACTTGGTCATGCTGTCAGGTTCTTTAGTTGCAATGGCTTTATTTTTCTTCTCATGATAAAAATGTCTGTTAATCATCTTTAGGACTTAAAAAATGATAGCGCCAGTAAAAAATAAAAAATTTGATTTTTTTCTTTAAGAAACCTTCAGCAGCAAGGGGGGAGGATAAAGAGCTGTGCATAGTTACTTTTCAAATATAAGTCTAAAGCATGCTAATTTTAATGACTGAGAGTTGAGGTAGGTTATACATGTAGTGTGTACAAATCAGCATGGGCTTGCGCATGGCAACAGCACCACCTAATCTCTGCAACACCATTCTGCGGGGATGGGGACGTCCAATGGAGACTGCCTCTTGACTCGCCTCTCAGCAGTCTGTTTGCTAATGTAGAAATTTATGCACCGAGGGCTGTCTGAGCTGGGGGCGGGGTGGGGGGGAAGAACAGACATCACATGCTTTGAGCTTGTAACTGAATTCTCTTTTCATCTAATGGCTTTGCTACCAAAGGGTGACAGGGAAAGAGTATACTTAACATACATCAGGAAGATTCACACATGCCAAGTACCAATCACCTGGGTTACACTCGGGACCTTCCAAACCAACAGCCAACCTGGGGCTTTCAAGGGTCATACAGACGGTCACATTCTCCAAATGTTTCGTAAAATATTGTATTTCTTGCTTAAGATCATTTAAAATGAAGTTTTCAAGGCACCCCCGTATCTACCTAAGCACGGAGTCAAATGAGACCTGCATAAAAGTACTGATGCGATAAGCAAAATAGCATTTAAAGGACCCAACTTTTCCTCAAAACTAGAAAATTAGCATGCTCATTAAAGACTCTGCTTCCTTTAGCTTGTCAGACTGAAAGTCAGAGGTTTTCCTATAAATCTGAGTTCTGAATAATTCTAAATCCTGATAAGCTCTTGGGTATTTATTTCAAAAGCAATAATATTTCATTTTTGTCCTGTAAAATAAATGCAACTTTACAGAATATGGTAAAAGTGAAGGATAGACAAAGCACGTTAAATATTCAGCTACTATTTACAATTTCTCCCACAATTACATGTTAAAACATATTTTTTTTCTTCAAGTTGCTGTTTAAATCTAGGCAAAAGTGCTTAAAAAAATCTTTCACTATTTACAGTTAAAACCAGACCACATAAATGCTCAGGACGTCTTACAGCGACCCCCACTAGGGCTTCCGGAGTAGCTACAGTACACACCCAGCGGGTCGGTTCTCAGCTCTTACACAAGGCACCTGGAAGCTCAGGAACGCGCCTTTAGCATCGTCATCTGATTGTTAAATCTCGTTTTGTGAAGACCCATATCTGAATAAAACTGCTCAATAAATATCTGACGTTTATCTCAGGGCTTGGTTGTTATTCAACATGCGGCCATATGCCCTGTGTGTCCTGATGAAGCCTCCCATTCATCACACATCCACATGGACATGATTGCTGCTAATAACCACAGGAAAAACAAACACAAGAAGTGTGACTTGCTGTCCATGAATGTTGCTTCCACCTCTCAGGCCCAACCTCTCTCAACAATGTTGTGAAAATTAAGCACCACATTCTCATTTCAAAGAACTGAACAAATGCACCAGAATTTTCACACGAGTGTGTTAAGGTGGGTGGAGAGGGGAGGAAGGAAAAGAGAAAATGACTGAATAGAGAAATGGCACCAATTAGGGAGGAAAATCATAGCTACCAGCTGAAAACGTTTGACTCTCGCATTTTAAAATTGTTAAGTGTAGGCCCACTCCCCAAAAGATAGCATGGAGGGGGTGGGCTCGGGTGTGAGGCATGCACCATGATCCAATGTGAAAATCCAGGGGTAAGGAGAGATGCGTTACTGCTATTACACTGGTGTGCTGGGCTCCCGCAGGACAGGACATGCCCGAGTCAAGGATGTCCCAGCACACCACTACAGCACCAGGCTCTGCACAGCGCTGCACACACGGCAATGCTGGCTTTTCACAGCTTGGGTTCAACTTCTTATTTTTAAAGATACAGTAGCCCTTTTTCAGTATCAGCATAAACTGTGGGGCATTTTTAAAAAACTGCCAATAAAACAAATTCTTTCAACCCAGTATTATTCACTGGCTTGTTGGAACAGGCTCCTAAGAGCCTCTCAACTCCAGCTCCATCATGAGGTGCTGCCTAGGGAACTGTGACATCATGTGACTTGATAAATAACGGACAGAGAGGATTCAGTGTGGAGACTAGCAAGCTTGAAAGCTGTCTACTTCCAACCTGGTTTCTGGGGAAATCTACATCAGCCTCTTAGGTGCCTGGCCTGGGGTGCACCTGCCCCCTTCTCCCCAACTCCAAGCTGGTGCCTGGAAAGGGGACCCCAGATGTTTCTCTACAGATTTTCTCATCCTACCGGAGAGGATGAGAAGCCATCCTGAGGGCTCCCCCCCACCCAACGGGACGGCGTGTCTGTCTGGAGGGAGGGAATGGGTAGCTACAATCTACACTTGACTCATGAGGGGCAGATGGCTGAGAGAACCTTGTCAGCTCCCAAGAGGGCCAGGTTCGCTGGGCCCAGCAAGACTGGCCTTTCCTGACCATCCTTTACCATTACTATTGTCGCTTTTAAAAAAATCCAATAAATACACATTTTAAATGGAATTTAAAACTACTCCTTTGTGAAAGGACACTATAAACTTTCTTTCCATTATTGTGATATACAAGGATAGAGTTTTAAAAACAAGAGAAAATAAAAGCCCCCCCTAATAAGGGGGGGGGAAAGCCAATGTGGAGATATAAATATTAAGATCACGAAAAAATCACCCGACAGCCGTAGCTTCTTCTTCAAAGTGCTGGGGAAGTGGGGGGGAAGGGAGGGGCGGGTCAGTTCTGAGGTTTGGACCATAAATACATATATATGCGTATCTATATATGTATATATAGATAAAAAGACTTCTGCACCCCCAACCCGCCCCCAGGTGTGAGGGCAAAAGCACCACAGAGGCAGCTCGGGCTGGGCCCGACGCTGAGGTACGCGGGCACCCTGGCACCTAGATCCAGCGGCTGTAGGGCCCAGTGACCTTCGTGTAGGCGTAGGAGGACACGGTGACCGCTGAGTCTGTGGGCACAGCCAGCGCCTGCCGGGTGGGGACGATCCCCTTCTCCTTGTGCTGAGGCTCGGTGACCACGGCGCCCCCCCACTTGCGCTTCTTCCCATAGAGCTTGGCCTCCTGCTGGCCCAGGCCCAGCCGGGCAGCCTCCTCCTGCCGCGCCCGCGCCCTCTCCGCCAGCTGCTTCATCTTGGCCTCCCAGAGGGCTAGCCCGTGGTTGGGCTGGTTGAGGTTCTTGTGCTGGTAGAAGACCAGCGAGATGCGGGTGGGGTGGCAGCGGTTGGGCTTCTTGAGGGGTGTGGTGGCGTGCAGCTCCCGCCGGGCACACTCGATGAGGATGGAGCCGTGTGCAGGGGCCACAGCCACTCCACCGATGTTCTCGTCCAGGAAGTTGTGTTCACTGTCGGACCACAGCTCCTCCTCTTCCTCCTCCACACTGCCTTTCTCCTCTTTCACCACCCCCTTATTGGGGGGCTCCTCAGCTGTCCCCTCCTCCAGGCTGAAGGGATCCCACAGCTTCTCCTCGGACTTCAGGGCCCCAAACAGCTTCTCACTGGAGCCCAGGGACATGCCAAAGGACTGCCAGGCTTTGTCCAACTGGCTTGCCCCCGGGGCTGGAATCCGTCCCTCCTCCCCTTTCAGGGGACTCCACAACTTGTCTTGGAAGCCAGGTACACCTTTCAGGGCAGAGTTGAAATCCCCCGCCCCCACCCCCCATGGCTTCTCAGTCAGGCTGGGCCCAGCCAAGGTCGAGGTGGTGTTCCCAAACTTACAGGGGCTCCATGGTTTGCCTCGCAGCCGTCCTCCAGGTTGGGGGGCTGGCTGCTGCCCCTCGCCAGGGAACAGCCCCCACTGGCCATCTGGGAAGTGGGAAGGAGCCAGGCAGCTAGCCCCAAAAGAACTGAGCTTATCAGGGACTATGGCAGGGCTCTCTCCTGGAGCGAACACACTCCAGGTGCCACTTACACTGTTAGTCCTCTTGGGGGACATGCTTGGACCTCCTGAGTACTGTCCCCACAGATGATTGGGTCCCCCATTCTGAGATGCCTCGGGCAAAGGTGTTTTGCCCATCTTACCAGAGTCTCTGGGTATAGATTCAGCCTGGACCAGTGGGTCTATTGGCTCTTGCTTGATGGATCTGTTGTAGCAGTTGGAGCTCTGTGCGAAGGGAGAAGGATCCCTGGACACTGGGTGGATCTGGGGGGCCTTGGGAAGCAGATACTCCTTGGGGCCTGGATAAGCAGGCTGCTGGTGGTGAGGAGTGGGATGGTGGGTGTCTGGGGGAACAGCCTGGCCAGGCAGCTCGGCAAACTCAGCACCACCGTAGGCCGGGCTCAGGCTGTTGTGCAGAGTGTGGAGGTCTGGCTTCTTTTCAAAACTGCAATTGCTGCCACTGTGCCCCCAGGTGCCAGCCCCCAGGAACTGAGAGGGGAAGACAGGGTTGCTGGATGGAAAGCCGTAGTAGCTGAATGATGGAAGAGCGTACTTGGAGTGGAAGCCGTTGACAGAGGTCAGGCTGGGCTGTGCATAGTAGGAGTGATAGGAGTACACGCTGTTCATGCTGTACGGGTCGGAAGGCCGGCAGTTGCCCAGCACCGAGTAGCTCTCCACCACTGTGTTGCTGCCGTACTTGAAGGAGCTGAAGTGGTTCTGTGGCTCTACCTTGAGTGAGGGCTTCAGGCTCTGCTGGGATAATCCAGCATTCAGAGACAGGCCTGGGGAGAATAGGAGGCAAGGTAGAACCACAGCCAGCCTAGGCCCCAGACAGGAGGGCCGGGAAGGGACCCTGGAAGGGGACCCTCCCCCTACCCTCTCCCAGAGGTTTCCTCTGCAGCTCAGGCAAGACAAGTGAGGCTGGACTTGCTCTGCGCGCTGCTCAGCATGGCCCGCCAGACCCACTGAAGCCCTGGAGAAGCTGCTCACAGAGCCCACAGCCCCTTTGTGCTGTTCCTGTTCCTCCCCACCTCAGGAAACTATACCAGTCCTCACCGAAACACCTCCCCTTGTGCGGGCCACTTCAGGGACAAGGACCAGGCAAAGGGGGAGTGGGCCCAATCAGCTGCCCATGTCCTAAAGCCATGACAGCCTCCACAGACTCTCAGAGAGGCAGCGGGCCAGCTGGAGGGGAGACCAGCATCTCCTCGCACTTGCCCCCCAGGCGTCTCCTACCGGGTCTGGGGACCTGGGCTGCTGTGGATATCACTCTGACTGACAAAACTAAGATTATATAATGGGATGGTCCAGGTGGCTGAGAGGGGCCCTAGAACTTTCTGTCTGGAGTTCTATCCCTAGGCAGGAAGAGGGCAGTGAGGGAGCTATCTAGGCCCACCACCCAACAGCTCCAGTGCCACCTGGTGTGCGCCTGCTCCCCACGCACCTGGGTCGGTGGGAACGCCGACCAGCTCCAGGGCCTCCTGCTTGATCTTCTCCGGGGTGCTCAGTTTCTCCTTCTGAATCTTCTTCTTCTCAGCTGCTGCCTTCCTGGCTTCCAGCTGCCGCTGCCGGCAAGACTTGGCCGGTTCTGGCAGACGCCGGACCTCGCGTGGGAAGGCAGTGAGTACCTGGATGGCCCCGCTGCCCACCTTAGCATTCTGGTTCTCCTCACTGCCAAACTCATCTGTGGTGGCCATCTTGTACAGGGGTAGAACATGCAACTGCTCATCCTCGGGGATCCTGCCCACGCAGCGATTGTCTTCCTTGGTCAGAGTGCAGACCTGCCCCGCAGAGAGAGGGAGGGGCACAGAGTTGCGGAAGCCCAGCACTGGAAGGAGGGACTGAGTATCCCCCATTGGTGACACCCCTAAACCACACAGCCTTAACACCAACCATCCACTCTGTCCTAATGCTCCCTCCCTGCTACCTCTTGGGCTCTCTAAAAAGCACATCTGTCTTGATTCATAGAGTAACAGTATCACCAACATTTAGTCTGCTCTGTAGCTTTCAAAGCATGTCTATTCACACTGTCTCATGTGATCTTAATAAGGCTGAGAGGGGATGAGATGATTGGCCCAGGGACGCGTGGTTGGCAGCGGGCCAGATGAGGACTAGGACATGTGTTCCGCCCTCCCGACCAGCATTATTGTCCTTGGGTTAAATCCACTATTATCCTCTTTGCTCTGAACACTTCAGCCTCCTTTTGTTCCTGAAATACTTTTCCTTTTTTATTAAAAACTACATGTACTGATTGCAGGAAACTCAGGCAAGCAAAAAGGAAATAAAAATTATCTCTATAATCCCACTACCCAGAAATAATTGTTGTAAGCACTTTGGTCATATATGCATGCACACACTCACTTTCTGTCAATGAAACAGGATATAATGTATACAGTTCTGTAATAACTTCAGTTTTTAAAATATAGTATACTTTCTCTGCATGAAGTATTCTTCTTAAGCCCTGGCTGGGTAGTTCAGTTAGTTAGAGCATCGTCCCAATATGCCAAGGTTGTGGGTTCGATCCCCAGTCAGGACACATACAAGAATCAACTACTGAATACATAAATAAGTGGAACAGCCTGACCAAGTGGTGGCGCAGTGGACAGTGTTGGTCTAGGACAGTGAGGACCAGGTTCGAAACCCCGAGGTTTCATCAGGCTTGAGCGAGGGCTCACCAGCTTGATGTAGGGTTGCTGGCTTGACCATGGGATCATAAACATGACCCCCATGGCTCCACTGGTACAAATGAGTTGGCCCTGGGCGCTGAGGATGGCTCTGTAAAGCCTCTGCCTCAGGTGTTAAAAGTGGTTTGGTTGCTGCAACATCCCTAGATGGGCAGAGCATCCCAGTAGGGGGCTTGAGAGGTGAATCCTGGTTGGGGGCACATGTAGGAGTCTATCTCTCTGCCTTCCCTCCTCTCACTTAATAAAAATAAATAAATAAATAAAAATAAAGTGCTCCAGACATAATAAAAGCACAACAGATTCCAAACTGCCATTTAGTATGCTTTGTATTACAGGATATAATAACCACCCCATCTATGGAATGATAAAATGACACCCAAGACAGCAAAGCATCCCATATTCAATATCCTGCTATTTTCTGTTTGTACCAAAAAATAAACCAGCAGATGATTTCACCTCTTAAAAAACAAAAAGGGACAAGGCAGACTTCTCTCTTTTTCAAATATTTTTCTAGAATCTTTTTTTTGCAAGAGACACAGAGAGAGGGACATATAGAGACAGACAGACAGACAGGAAGGGAGATGAGAAGCATCAGTTCTTCATTGTGGCTCCTTAGTTGTTCATTGATTGCTTTCTCGTATGTGCCTTGACTAGGTTTGGGGGGCTACAACAGAGTGAGTGACCTTGGGGTCATGTCTATGATCCCACGCTTAAGCCAGTGACCCTGTGCTCAAGCCGGATGAGCCTGCACTTAAGTTGGCAAACTCAGGTTTCAAACCTGGGTCCTCTGTGTCCCAGGCTGACACTCTATCCACTGCGCCACTGCCTGGTCAGGCTAGAACCTCTTTTTCAAAAATGTTTTAGAGCTACTAAAAAACTTACATTTACAAAAGAGTTTATAAAAACATTCCTTTGGACTGTACAAGAAGGGAGACGGACCACTGATATGACATGTAGATAAGATGTTAGTCAGACTTCCCTTTTTCCTGCTTTCATCGGAGACTGGCCTCCTCCTCACTTTTAGTTTCTCTGTTTTCCGCAGGTGGATCTTTAGGTTCCTGTTTAACCAGGGAGCCTTCTCAGACCTGAGCTGCCTGGCCGCCACTTCTCCGGCTGCCCAAGCTGCTTGGACCCATGACAGGGATAGTAGGAGTTCTACTCTCTACTCTTGTGTTGACTATCTTTTCTTATTTTCCTGTAATCTTTATGACCTGGCTTTTGGGGCCCTGATCTCAGAGGGACTGCCCCTCCCAGGGCTAGCTAGTTCCTAGAGACTGCAATGATCCCCTGTGAGTACACCTTTGATATATAAACTAACCAATCCAGTGCCCAAACCCCCAACCAACTCCTTTATCAAAGTCTCACATACCAACATTCTCCCTGTCCTAAATCACCCAGGGAAATTATTAAAACCATAGACCACGAAAATTATTCAAACTATCCAATCCTAAACTTACTCAGTTTTCCTACCCTGCCATTCCTTCCCACGAAATCTCCCATTAAAGGCCCTGGACCATGCTCTCCCCCTCACTCCCTCTGCCTCTTCACTGACTCTGGTGCTTCCCCATGGGGCCCAGGGTGGCTTGCTGTGCCTTCTGTTTCTAGCGCTCTGTGAATATAAACTTCTTCAAGACAATCATTTCTGTCTTCATCTCTTATCACACCTGATTAAGACAAATCCTGGGTATGTATGTATGTATGTTTGTTTGTTTATTTATTTATTTCAGTGAGAGGAGGGGAGGCAGAGAGGTAGACCCCAGCATGCACCCAGATCGGGATCCACAGAGGAAAGCCCACTAGGGGGTGATGCTCCGCCCATCTGGGCCATTGCTCAGTGAACAACTGAGCTCTTCCTAGAGCCTGAAGCAGAGGCCATGGAGTAATCCTCACTGCCCAGGGCCAACTTGCTCCAATCGAACCATGGCTGCAGGAGGAAAGAGAGAGACAGAGAGAAGCGAGAGGGGGAGGGGTGGAGAAGCACATGGTTGCTTCTCCTGTGTGCCCTGACTGGGAATTCAATCTGGGACTTCCCCACACTGGGCCGATGCTCTACCACTGAGCCAACCAGCCAGGGCTCCTGGGTACATTTAACACAACTCTTCTTTGTTTTATGCCTTTTGCCTATTTTTATAGATTATTCATTTGTTTATTATTTATATATACTGCTCACAAAAATTAAGGGATATTTTATTGCTACATGTTCATTTTGAAATAACCCTTAATTTTTGTGAGCAGTATAAACTTCGTATCATTCCCTTTGTCATTTGTTACCAATATTGTTTTCCAGTGTGTACTGACCTTTCAATTTTGATTATGGTGTTTTATTCTTGAACAATTTTATGAGATCAACTGTATTCATCCTATCATCTACACTTTCTCCTTTGGCATCACATTCTATACCGCGAGTTTTTCTTCCCAGAGTTGGTGTCTTCAGACTTACTCTGCTCGGACCAGATCCTTGCACACTTTCCAGGCTAGACTGACCCTGCTTCCTACCATTCTCTAAAACCCAATGTTATAAAGAAAACAAAGGAAAAAGGCAAAGCAGAGATAGAAGCTGTGCTTCTCTCCTTGATATATGGAGATGCCTTACAAATGTCAACAGATACAGTAAAAAAATACCAGTTAATAAATAACCAGTTTAAACATAACAATAATTAAGTAAAGGACATAAATAGGATAGTCACAAAGATAATTAAAACAAGCAAGAAAAATAGGAAAGGATGTTCAACTTTTCTAGTGATAAAAGAAACACAAATTAAAATGAGGTCCTATGTTTGCTACTCAGGTAGGCAAAGACTAGAAAACTGAGAAAAAACCCTTTGTTGGCACGTAAGCCAGAGAATAAGCACGCTAAGCCTGTAACTGTTCTTGCCCTGCGACCTCAAGGAGATTGCACACCACTGCACAGGTGTGTGAGGATGGCTTCTCACTGTGATTTACAGAGGGGAAGTCTGAAAGCACTTATTGTCCATTGATAGGGGACAGTGTTTTTCAATTGTTCATCTATAGAGTCTAAAATCATTGATATATAGACCTTATAATCAATCAGGGTGGTTAACTCTTTTGCAGACTGACACAAAATTTCTGGCGGTCCAGCACCTGTCCTCGGACCAGCATTTGAAAAACACTGCCTTAGAACACGCTGAAGTAAACCTACAGCCATTGACCCAGAAAGCTGGCCACCACGTATCTGACTTAAGAAAAGCAGGTCATGGAGCAGCAAGTACATATAATGTGATCCCATTTGTGTGAAATTTATACAGCTGTACACAGTGGTGGGCAGTTAAAAATCACAAATTTACATTCCTTACTCTTTTTTAAAGCTAATCTGCACAGCAGTGTATTCTAAGCGCCTGCAGGAACGTTCATTCCATCATAGGTGAAAAAAAAAACTATGCTTGTGATATTTCTTCATTCATTTCATAAAACTCATTATACCTTTGATGAAATTCTACATTTTAATTCCCTTGCGTTTGTTCAGTAAACAAACATGTAATGTAATGAGAAAAAGTGCCAAACTACCAGGGGGTGACAAGTTGTCATTGGAAATATCTTAAATTTTATTGTTTTTTGTCAGGTATTATTTAATATTTTTTTCATTAATATTTTAAAACTCATTTTTATAATCTAGTTTTGTGTACCTCTTTTATTGGTCTTAAATTTAAGCATTAAATGCATGAAATAGTGAACTACCTTTTGGTATATCTTTTTTTATACTTAAAACGGTCATTAGGACAGAGAACTGGTTGTTAAATTATTTGACTCCCACCACTGGCTGTACATGCACCCGCACACACACACTCAGGCATCTGAATGAATGGTCACAACAATGCTAACATTGGTTGTCTCTATAGGATTCCAGGCAACTTTTACTTTATTTATACTTCTGTTTCTTATACTATTTAAATATTTTTACAATAAATAGTTGTTTAACTAGCAAAATATACTGTTCATTTTGGAAAAGTTTACTTTTCTTTCACTCCAAACTCTAGAAGCTCTGAGATCCAAACAACTTCCCCATGCTCCTTCCTCCTGGTGCTCCATCCTCCTTCCCTGCCCTCTCCTAGCCTGGGAGGGCCCCCCTTTCTCTCTCTGCCAGCCAGATACCCTCACAGTACAGTGTAGACAGGGGCCTGCCCTATCTTGTTTCTCAGCCTTGGACAGAGATAAAGACAAGGTGGAGAACAGAAATCCTAGAGTTGGGTCACCATTCTCCATGGGGACATAGCGACAACAGACTCAGATGAATGTGCTGGTGCTCCTGGCTCTTCCTCAGCCCCTCAGGAGCCCTGTCTGCCCAGGACCTCGCTAGAACACAGAGGAGAAAGCTGGCCTCATCCCTTTGAAGGTGCTCCACTCAAGCCCAAATCTCCTAACTCTCTCCGTTGACAGCATCTAGCTTCATGGCTCTAACCATGAACTATATGCTCTCCAGTCCCAAGTTCCTTCCTCCAGATTCTTCCTCTCCCTTGCCTATTCCACACTCCATCCAGACATCTAGCAGGTACCTCAAAACAGAACTCTCGATTTTTCATCCCAAAACTGGTGTTCGCCCATTATTCTTTATCTCAGTAAATAATAGCAACACTCACTCAGGTGGCTCAAGCTTAAAAACCTTGGCATGGTCCTCCAGTCTTCTCTCTCTCTCACCCTACATCTAGTCCATCAGCAAATGCCACATCTTCAAAATCATCCAAATTTGCCCAATTACCCCCTTTCCCCCACTCTCTCTCCTGCCCAAGCCCTGTTACCTCTGGCCTAGACAACTGTCCTAACCTCCTACCTGCCCTTTCTCTGATTCTTTCCCCCTCTTGCCACCCCACATAACTTTCTTCTCCACCTGCGGGAGCAAGAGGATGTGTCTTACCAATCCCAGCTGAGGAGCCTGCAGGGACTTCCCATCATACTTAAGAGCATGGCCCACAGCCCTGCCGGGTCTCCTGAGCACCCTGTGCCCTGGCCCCTGCCCACCCCTCTCCCCTCGTCCCCCCGAGCCACTGTGCTGGCCCTTGTGCCTGGAACACTCCACCCCGGTGTCAGCTCCTCACTCTCCCTTCTCATCTCAGCTGGGGTGTCCCTCCTCAGAGAGGCCTCTCTGCCTCTAAAATATCTCCTATCACTTCATCCCTTATCCACTGTCATCTCTTCCTCACAGCCTTCATTGTCACCAGACAGTGTATCACATACTAGGGAAGGATTGTGTACAGTTTATTCCCTGGCATCTAGAGCCACACCCAGGCACAGTAAACATCAGCTCAATGTATGAATCGAGAGGGTGTTTGGGTTTAAGTCCAAGTGTTCACAGAGATCTGGAACCACACTTTAGATTATGGGGGCTCCACATACCCAAGGGGCTGCATTTAGTAGCATCTACCTAATCACAGAAAACAAGGCAAGCCCTGTCCACGATCTGGTGAGGGTTTTCTCAGAAAGGTGGGCAGGAGCAGGTGGTCTGCCAGGGCAGTCCCAGAGTCTGAGAATCTGTCCCTAGGTCCCTCCCCTCCCTCCTCGAGCCTACCCATCTACACAACCTAGTCAGCCCCCTCCCAGGATGGTCCCAGAGGTGGGGCTGCGACAGGATGCAGACTTCCTTACCACTGTGCAGCCATTGTAGAGGTTATGCTGGTCCTTGTGGGCGTGGGCACAGAAGTCCATGCAGGCCGTGACCCCCGAGAAAGGCCGCCCTTCCTTCAGCCCCAGGCGGCAGTCGATCGCTATTTCCTCATTGGTCACCTGTGTGGATGACCAAGGAGAGCTGCTAATGTGACCTGAGGTGAGTGGCCCTGATCATGTACCTGGCAGGCCGGGTTTTGGGGAAGGGAAGTTGAGTATCATGGCTGCCTTGCCTTTGAGCTGCATGGTGAAGGTTTTCTGTCTGGGGCCCCTGTAGGAATTTCCTCTTACTGGGTTATCTCAAGTCCCCATTGTCTCTTGTGGGGTGGCATTTTATGTGCCACTCAGAACACACAAAAATGGTTCTCGGTTTTGAGTGCTCCACACCCTAAGTTAGAGGCGATGACGGGGAGAAACCAGGGATGGAGGAGGGGGATTAAGAACAGGGATGGAACAGAGATGGTCTGGGTTCCAGTCAGTGTGGTGTGGAAAGGGGGTCTATCAGAGAAGGACGCCACTGCGCCATCTCTGGCTGGGCCTCTCCTGCAAGCGCCGAGGAGCTCACCCCCAGCGCCCTACTTCAGGGAGCCCGGGCAGAGATATAGATGACAGTTGGGAGGACAAGGGTCCAGGGCTCAGTACCTGGTTCTGGTAGGCCTGGGGGGCCAGCCGCTTGTACAGGGGAGCGACTTCGGTGGCCAGGTCCTGGAAGCTCTTCCGCAGCACTTCTTCCTGTGGAGAGAAGAGCAGTCACACATCCGGAGAGCCCGCCTGGCCAGCTCTGCACAATGGAAATGGGTCACTGCTCTAGAACCATCACTGGGCCTCCTCTGGGAGGACAGGAGGCAAGGTGCCACCAGGTGGTTGAGCGTTCCTTCTGAGGGGTATGGTGGTATGTCTGTTTAAAGTTGGAGCCACTAGCGTACACCAGGAAAAGCCACTGCCAGTCATCCTGAGAAGAGCTAGGCCATTGCTCTTCTCACCCAGGGCTGCTCAGACTACATAAAAATGGTTCTTGCTGTTGAGTGCTCCACACCCTGGGTTAGAGGGTAGTATGATAGGATGTAGAAGCATGAGCAATGACTGTGGATCCTTCTTCCTATGTTACAGACATGTAAATAGTGGCTGAGAGAGGTGATCAAGGTCTATGCTGGAAATTGCCCAGCCAGCCAGGCCCAGAGCCTGTCAAGAGCCAGGTACACAGAGTTCAAAGCTCCATCCCCTACAGCCACACCATCGTGTGTGCTAGTCACAAGCCATGCGTGGCTATGGAAATATAAGTTAACTTTAATTAAAATTAAGTAAACTTAAAATTCAGGCCTGACTAGGCAGCGGCACAGTGATAGATCTTGGGACTGGGACACAAAGGACCCAGGTTCGAAACCCTGAGGTTGCCGGCTTGAGCACAGGCTCACCAGCCTGAGTGCGGGGTCACTGGCTTGAGCGTGGGATCATAGACATGACCCCATGGTTGCTGGCTTGAACCCAAAGGTTACTGGCTTGAAGCCCAAGGTTGCTGGCTTGAGCAAGGGGTCACTCGCTGTACTGTAGCCCCAGGTCCAGGCACATATGAGAAAGCGATCAATGAACAACTAAGGAGCCGCAACAAAGAATTGATGCTTCTCATCTCCCTCCCTTCCTGTCTGTGCCTCTCTCTGACTCTCTGTCTCTGTAAAAAAACCAAAACAAGAAACAATTCAGTCCTTCCACTGCACTGGCCATGTTTCAAATGCCCAATAGGCAAATGTAGTTCCTGTGGCTACTGCACTGAACAGCAGAGAACATTTCCATCATCACAGAAAATTTCAATGGACAATGCTGCCCTAGACGAAGCAGCAGCCCCTCAGCTACATTTGGTGGAAAGTTTCAGGTGTCCAGAGCATAGTGAGGAAGACAGTGGAAGCTCCCAGAAGGCATGGAAAGTTTCCAGAGAAGAAAGCAGGAGAAAAAGGGAAGAAAAAAAGAGCCACGTTCATAGACTCAGAAATGGAAGAGCGAGATCAGTGGCTGCCATCCATGACTGTAGCTCCCTGGGGTGCCACCCAAGTGCTGCTGCTGGCACCGGAGGCCTGAAGCCAGCATAGCACTAGACGAGGCTCATAAGCTCTGGGGAGAGACGTGCCTGGGCTTAAACCCCGACTTCAGCGTTACTGCCATATGGCCTTAGGCAAGTCACGTGCCTCACCTGGAAAGTCAGGAGTAACATGCTTAGGTCATCAGGGCATCATGACATTAACTGAGATACCTGTGAGGTGCTGGGCAGAATATTTAGCACTTAGTATGTGCACAGGAAATGGGAGCTGATGGAACAAGGGAAGTATTTGTGAGAAATTAAATCAAATGCACTAGCATTCTGGGTAACTATTAGATCTCAGTGGCTCATTGAAGCAACTGCACTTGCTGTTTCTGGGGAGAACAGATGCTATTCTAAATAAAAGTCCCGTGTCAAATTAGACTATCAGACTAGCTCATGCAGTAGTCTAATAGCCAGGCTTTGAGGAAAAAAAGGTTCTAATTTTTTTTTTTACAGGGACAGAGAGAGAGTCAGAGAGAGGGATAGATAGGGACAGACAGACAGGAACGAAGAGCGGTGAGAAGCATCAATCATTAGGTTTTCATTGCCGTGGCGACACCTTAGTTGTTCATTGATTGCTTTCTCACATGTGCCCTGACTGCGGGCCTTCAGCAGACTAAGCAACCCCTTGCTGGAGCCAGCGACCTTGGGTCCAAGTTGGCAAGCTTTTGCTCAAGCCAGATGGGCCCGCGCTCAAGCTGGCGACCTCGGGGTCTTGAACCTGGGTCTTCCGCATCCCAGTTTGACGCTCTATCCACTGCGCCACCATCTGGTCAGGCAAGGTTCTAAATTTGAAATGCTTCCTTTCACTTCTGAAAAGCAAAGCTGGAACTCTGAACATAAAAGTTTATTTGTTGCCTGACCTGTGGTGGCGCAGTGGATAAGAGCGTCGACCTGGGAACACTGGGGTCGCCAGTTCAAAGCCCTGCACTGGTCTGGTCAAGGCATATGTGGGAGTTGAGCTTCCAGCTCCTCCCCCCCTTCCTCTCTCTTTCTCTCTCTCTCTCTCACTCTGTGTCTCCTCTCTAAAATGAATAAAATTAAAAAAAATTAAAAAAAAAAAAGTTTATTTGTGTCACCCCATTAGAATTAATAATAATAAAATATATATATATATAAAAAAAAGTTTATTTGTGGTGTAAAACAAATGTGTCCCCAGGGAAGTCCCTGCCCACAGAAAAGAGGGAAGGCCCCGCTGGTTTAAGGAGTTAGGAGAGATTTGAGACACAGTGGCTGAAGTCAAGATGTTGCCTGGAACCCAGCAAAGGGACCCAGAATGCCACCCTTGCAGGAAGGAGCTCAGGTAGGAGGGAGGGAAGGGGGAAGGGAGGTGGTGCAGCACAGAGGCTGGAGAGAAAATGACAGAGGGCCCAGACAGGCCTGTGCCTTCTTGGCATTTGGAATTCTGACAAGAGACCACCTCTCTGGTGGTCTTCATCACATGGGCAACAGAGGGGAAGTGGTAGAGTGGGAGGTGGCCTGATTTGGTGCTCCTGGTTCTCACTGCCTGAGCACGGCTGGCAGTGGAGACCCTTGTCCTGTTGTCATGGGGTTGGGAAGGAGGCCTGGCCTCCAATGAGGAGACTGCAGAGAGGAGGCCTCAGACCTAGAGGCTATATACCACGTGGACGGCAGCCCAGTGCTAGGCCCACAGTAAGAAGAAAACTGGACCACTACGCGGATGTCCGCCCAGCTACCACACAGGATATTGGAGTCTGGCACTGGCCCCAAGGCCCTCTTCCTGCTACAACTTCCAGACCCAGACAGAGGTCTTGGAAAGAATGTAGGGGAGAAATTACCCTTTAAAAGGGTCAAACTGTGATAAGAAACTTGAATATTTACTTTAAAAAGACTGTTTTAAACTGGAAGAGTCTGAAGCACTCCTAAGCGGGGAGCCTAATTTCTCACTCATTGAATCTCTCCATGCATTCCTCACATAACCTTATGGCGCAGCAAGATCAGATCAGTTAAAATAAAACAACAAAGGAGCCTGACCAGGTGGTGGCATAGGGGATAGAGCATTGAACTGGGATGCAGAGGACCCAAGTTCAAAACTCCAAGGTCGCTGGGCTTGAGCACAGGCTCACCAGCTTGAGCCCAAGGTTGCTGGTCTGAGCAAGGGATCACTCGCTCTGCTGTAGCCCCCGGTCAAGGCACAAATGAGAAAGCAATCAATGAATAATTAAGGAGACTAAGGAGCCACAACGAAGAATTGATGCTTCTCATCTCTCTCTCTTCCTGTCTGTTTGTCCCTATCTGTCCCTCTCTCTGTCACAAAAAACACACAGATAAAAAAAAATCAACAACAACAAAAAACAAAGTAAGTCCCATTTTCTGTACATCTGAGTGTGGTGTGTTAACCCCACCTCCCACCTGGACAATTTGAGACAACAGGTGCAACAGGGCTAGTGGAGGGCCCTGTGAGCTCCTCACCTCTTTGGGGTTGTCCCCTGCCAGGCGAAACTTGCGAGGTGTCTTGCTCCGAGCATATTTGCAGCCATTGAAATACATGCTCCAGGAACAACCAAAGGAAAAGGAGGCACCACAGGTGTTGGGGTCTTTGCCTTGGCAAGCGCAGGTCCGGCTGCAACATACATCTCATGTTAGGCATAGTTACATTTTTTGTTTGTTTTGTTCTAGAATCTTCCTCCTCCCTCAGGAAGAGGCCCTGCTGAGGCCTGGCATCCAGTAGATTCCCAGTGATTGGGGCCACATCCTTCCCCATCCTCAACTTCTCTCCCTAATATCCATGAGTAAAAAGTCAGTTCTCTGCAGCCTATCACATTCCCAGTCCTGAGTCTGGAGGCCCACTTGGGTCTGTTGGGAGAAGCATATGGGTTGTTGATATAGGTGGAAAGGATCCAGGCAAAAAACCAGTAAGGTCTGCCTGACAGGTGGTGGCACAGTGGACAGATTTATATTTTGCCTTAACTCTAATATCTAGACCAGCTCTAATGCAGAGCACACAGCCTGGGGAATGACATGAACCACAGGGTTTGAACATGCCTGCTTCCGGCAGACCCATGTACTGACAGTCCTTTATACAAATACAGACATTACAATTCAACCCTTAATAAAACCCAGAAACAACCCAAATGCTTCTTAACTCTGGGAGCAAACAAACTGTGGTACATCCGGGCAGTGGAGCACTGCCCAGCCGTGAAAAGAAACGGGCTACTGATACACATCCACAAATGATGCTTGGAAGCACTGTACGCAGGGAAAGCAGATAGACTCAAAGGGCTACACTTTGTATCGGCCCATGTATATAGCATTCTTGAAAAGGCAAACCCATAGGGACAGAAAACAAGGTTGGTGGTTGCTGGAATGGGGGAAGGCACAAGGAAATTCTTTTGAATGATAAAACTGTTTGTTCTATATCTTGATTATGATCGTTGTGGCTACATGACTGTAAACATTTGTCAAAACTTTTCAAATGTGTCCTTCAGAGGATAAATTTTACTGTAAGTAGAAGTACCTTAATTTAAAAAATGGAGGAAAAAATCCTATGCGGGTAAGTTTTGTGCATACCACTGACACCCTGTATTAGTGGGGCACTTACACACACCTTTTCACTTTTGTTACCACCCTGGTGTGGATCCATGAGTAAGCATTCCTTCCACCCCAGGCCTAACTCTGCAGGACAAACAGAGCCCTGGACAGGACAAGTGCCGTCCCTAGGGGAGCCCAAGTTCCCTGCACCTGCCGCCCAGACCCTGCCACGTACTCGTCGTTGAGGCCACATCTCCGGCTGGTGGGGTTCCCGTACTTCCGGAGGGTGTCAGTGAGCTCCTGGTAGAGGGTGTCTCCAAGGCTGCGGGGGATGCCCTCCCAGGCCAGGATGAGGATGACGATCACGGCGTTCTGGCAGTGGTGGCCCGCCCGGTGCCGCACCAGGCATAGCAGCTTCTCCTCTAGGGTGTGCCTGCGGATCACCTGCAGGGATGTGGGCAGGGCAGGCGCCGTTACCCACGGCAACCAGGCATCCACAATCCTCTGCACACCCCGCCCTTCTGCCGACCACCCCTGGGGGTGCGGGTCTTTAGGGCAGTGTCCTGGGGGTGTCACAACCACAGAGGCTGAGATCGTTATAATTAGGGAATGAAAAACACAAAAGTTATTTTTTAAAGAAGAAAATAAAATATATTACAAAAGCTAAGTTATTAATGATTTATGTAGATTCAGGAGTACAAACACAGAGATAAAATTATAAAGCCAAAATATATTAAGAGAATTTTACATTGTGTTAAAACATTTACAAAGAAAGTGCTGCGTATCTGTATGTTTTTTGTTAAAAAGCAAGGACCTTGGTGCTGTGGGAAACAGTTTCTGGCATTTCCTCAAAAAGCTAAACATACAATTGCCATATAACTAGTCAATTCCACCCCTAGGAATACAACCTAGGGAACCAGAACGGGAACCCAAACAGATACTTACTGCCCATGTTCTCAGCAGCAGTATTTGCAACAGCCAAAGGCAGTGCCCACCAACTGATGAACGGATAAATACAATGTGGCACAGCCATACAATGGAATGTTCCTGAATCTTAAAAAGGAAGGAATAGGCCCTAGCCTGTTGGCTCAGACGACAGAGCGTCAGCCCAGTGTGCAGGCATCCCAGGTTCAATTTCCAGTCAGGGCACACAAGAGAAGCAACCATGTACTTCTCTTCCTCTCCCTCTCCCACTTCTCTCTCTCTTCTCCTCTCAGCCAGTGGCTTGATTGGTCCCAGTGTTGGCCCCAGGTGCTGAGGATAGCTCAGCTGATTCGAGCAGTGGCCCCAGACTAGGGTTGCCGGGTAGATCCAGTCAGGATACATGCAGCAGTCTGTATCACTATCTCCCCCTCTCTCACTTAAAAAAAAAATTGTGACACATGTTATAACATGGATGAACCTTGAGATCATGCTAAGTGAAATAGGCCAGACACAAGAGGACAAATATTGTATGGTTCCATTTACATGAGGTACCTGGAATAGACAAATTCATAGAGAGAGAGAGTAGAATGGTAGTTACCAGGTGCCAAGGGGAAGACGGAATTCAGAGTAGTTGTTTAATGGGTAGAGAATTCCAAAGTGGAATAATGAAAAAGTTTTAGGAATAGATTGTGGTGACAGTTGTATAACAATCTGCAGGTAGTTGATGTCACTGCACACTTAAAAATGGTTAAAATGGCAAATTTTGTTATGCATATTTTACTATAACTTAAAAAAATTAATAATGCAATATACCCAAGAAATACTGAATTATACGTGTATCTTTTTTAAGATTTTATTTATTGACTTACAGAGGAGGGTAAGCAACAAGTATCAACTCATAGTTGCATCACTTTAATTGTTCATTGGTTGCTTGTTATATGTGCCTTGACCAGGCAAGGGTAGGGTTTCAAACTGGTGACCTCAGCGTTCCAGGTGGATGATATATCTACTCTGCCACCACAAGCCAGGCTGAATGATATACTTTCAATGGGTCGATAGGATGGTATGTGAATTAATCTCAATAAGGCTGCTGACTAAAAAGCAAGGGCCTTAAACACTACACTGCTCTGCAACTCAGTATGTTGCCATTCCTCACCAGGTTCACTCACTCTAAACCACAGTCCTGGCTCACAGTGTCAAGGCGAAGGGTCCTGGGAGCTGGAGAAGGAGGTGAATGGGTGTCCCCTAAGCATCTCAAGTACCTCTGTAGCCAGATAAGATGTAGGTGGTGCCTATGAATGGAGGAGAATGGGAAGGATTCTGAGTGGCAGACTGAGAGACAAAGACTCAAGGTGAGGGTTCCAAGGACCATCAGCAGGAGACTTAATAGCTTCATGCTGTAGAAAGGGGAGGCTGGGAGACCACAGAAATAACACAAGCACAAAGTCCTGAACTAGGGCAGTGGGCAATAAAAAAGGAAACGGAATGGATTTCAGAGACATTTAGGTGAAAGGTGACTTTGGGACCACCTGACTACAGGAATTGAGGGACAGGGAAAAGTCTTAAGTGACTTCCACGTTTTGTGGTGTAGGAGTTTGAGTAGGTGTTGTTTATTGGTTGTTACTGGTGGGGATTGTTGACGGGAAAATTGCCAGGGTTGAGGTCCTCTGGAACACCTGAGTGGCTATTTCCAGTAAGCCCAACAGAGTGGGTCTGGAGGACAGGAGATGCCTGAGCTGGAGACATACGTGGTCATGAGTATGCCAGTGTTGAAGGGGCATTCAGGCAGGTGATATAACTGAGGAAGATGGGTCAGATGTAAATCTAGGAAGTGGTGTGGACCATGGCAAAGTGAAAAGCACTTGCATCTTCCAAAGGAGGAAGGCAGGCCTCCTCTTTATCAACCACTGCTTAAAGAGAATTCCAGCCTAATGCACCTTCCTCATGCAATTTTGCAAGAAGAAAATAGAAATCCAGATGATTACAGAAATCTCCCTTGGAAAGATGGGGCACCAATCCATTTTTTTTTAGCCTTGGCCAGGTAGCTCAGTTGGTTAGAACATCCTGATATGCCAAGGTTGTAAGTTCAATTCCCAGTGAGGGCACATACAAGATTCAACCAATGAATGCATAAGTGGAAATATAAATTTCTTCCTCTCTCTCTAAAATCAATAAATTAAAAACTTGTAAATCCAAATTTATATTGTGGTAAAATATCCATGACATAATATTTACCATTTTAGCTATTCTTAAGTGTACAGTTCAGAGGCATTAAGGTACATTCATACTGTTGCGAAACCATCACCAGAATTTTTCCATCTCCAGAACTTTTCTATCCTCCAAAACAGAAACTCTGTACTCATTAAACACTAACTCCCAATTTTCCCTGGACCCAGACCTTGGTAATCACAATTTTACTTAATGTCACTTCATAAGTCTGACCACCCTGGGTACCTCACACAAGTGGAATCACATAATATATGACCCTTTGTGCCTGATTTATTTCACTTAGCATAATGTCTTCAAAGGAAACCTTATGTGCTAAAGGAAACACATCTCTGGGCCATGAGTTTCTGCTTTAAGCCATAGCAATAATGGTGAAGCATCATTTATATCATTATTTTTTAAACTGTTTTTTGGGCTCTGTAACACATAAACATGCTGTTAAGTCACATGTGTGTTAGAACTCCCTGCATGATCAGCTGGCTTCCCACGCATGGACCTGGGCAGATCATGGCACTAGCATACACCTGTAGGTACTGGTAAGACAGAGGTCCCTGTGACTCGGGTTTTCGAGGCACCACTGTCAACCTCTGCTCAGTGCTCAGTGCCAGGGCTGCTCACCAGTTTATGTCACCGGGGGGACATGTATTCAGAGTACTCAAAGAGATACGTGACTTGTCAAGCTGTGACCAAGTCACACCTTTATGGTTTCCCACGTGGCAAACACACAACCGTCACTAGGTGCAAGCAGACACTCTCTGCGGCCACACCTTTCCAGGCCTACGGGTACAATCAAGAGAACAAAGAGGAGCTCCCTACCCCCACTCTATGAAGGGACCCCACAGGATGAAATGCACAAAGTGCAAGAGCCAAGGCCAATGGCAGGCATAAACACAGCGACACCTTAGCGTGGCAACACCAACAGGTCACATGTCGTCACAGAATCACAAACATCTCACTCAGATCCTGGGCAGGAATCCCATGAGCACTAAACCGAGGGTAACAGAGCACCCAACAGAAACCCCAATCTACCCACCTATACCCTTGGTACTTAGTTTCAGGCCCTAGGGCTCCCAGCAAATCCATTCCGCCATGCCCCGGAAGGGCCTTCAGACACCTGCCTTCTGAGCTGTTACCTTACAGGCTGGCCCAAGCAGAATCTTCATGGTTCTTGTACCAAAAGCCCATTTTTGCTGTCTGCAGGATTTGCTTCTGTGTGCCTCCGCATACTCTGGCCTTTGGAATGCTATTTGGGGTCACACTCTGACTCCCATGCTCAGTGACTTCCACAGTTTGTAGAGGTCACATCTAAATCAGAGATTACCAGCAGCTCTCTGCTTCATACTTCTGCTTTCATAACACACATTTGCTAGGCACCCATGATATGCCTCAACTTTGTCCCGCAAGATCCTGACCAGTCACGTCTAGAACTTGTCAGGCACAAGTACTGTTCAATCATACTTTCCAAGATAGGAGAATAACATTTGGTGAGGCCCTACTATGAACTTAGTTACTGGCTGAGGTTTTTAGCTGAAGGTACTGGTTGGGGGTTCAGGCTGCAAACAGAGACACAAACCCTGATTGGAAAAGAAAAACTCGGCTCTAGACATGGAACCAGGCAGGTTAGGAGAACAACAGGAGGCATTGTCCATCAAAGATAGCTGGACCCTGCTACTCGCCTGTCTTAGGCTCCTGACACCACTCTGCCAACAAGAATAATCTTGGCATTTGTGGGTCACTTCCCCAGGGGTGCAGGGAAAGGAACAAGTGTCACCTCTCCAACTTCCAACGAGGTGAAACTCTAGATGAGTCACACCCACCAAAATACATAGGGTGTTTGGTGGCCATGAAGGTAAAACACAGAGAAGTCCACTCCACTGAGGGTGATGGCTAGAAAACACACTCTCGCTCTCTCAGCACTTCCATTTTCCTATCACTGTAAGAGTTCTATGATCTATACAAACCATTTGCTCCTATAAAAAAAAATACATTTTCATCATATTTCCTTTTATCTTCATGCATCAGATACAGGAATTTCCCACCTCTGAGAACACTGTCACTATGCATTTCCTACTATCTGAACTTTTATTTCAAAGCTAGCGTCACCCAACAGGGCTCGGCAATGTCACCCATGAGCTGTTCCATCCTTCAGCAAAACTTCAAGTTCACAATGCTCCGTAGGCTCTCTACTGGGCTCTGTCCACAGACCCCGGAGGACTACCACACTGCCAACTGGTTCCTCTTCCTCCATCACTCTACTCTCCTCTCATGGCCCCAGGAAGTGATCACCTCACCTGGCACCTCCCTCCTTCCCTGCCCAGGTCACAGTGCTCTCCCCAGCCCTCAGTAGGGACGCACAGCCCCAGTCAGGTGCTATCTCTCCACCATGGGTCACCAGGGCTGGAAATGCATAATCTTCCTCAGTGCCACCCACACAATCTCTTCCTTAAGGTACCTGCTGTTTCTGAAGCTGGAACAGTCTCTACCTCTACCTGTGCCACAAGGATCTTCAGTTTCCTGCCCAAGACTTTGGAATTCCAAGGACTACATGAATTAGCAGGAGAAAGGGGCAGAAGTCACTTCCCTAATCAGCCACAGAAAGACATACAACCAACTTTCACTAGGGTGGGAACAACACGCTTCTTCATATCTATGAATGACTTAAACAGTTCCAGATTCTTCCACTGTAAATAATTCTGCAATACTGACTGAAAATGTCTACAAATAGATAGGGGGCATTTCAAGTTCAGACTTACTATTTTCATTAAATACAAAAGTGCAAAGGCATAGGGTAGATACCAGATAAGGACAGGCATGCACACAGATGGACACAGGTTGACAAAGGTCATCTACCCCCGCCCCTCATTCAAGTGAATCATGTGTGTTCTCTCAGCCTTTCTGTCTTCACTCACATGACTCTCCTCACCAGGAATGCTTCTACCTTCTCCTCAGCCCGTCTAGTCTGGCTCTGTATTCACAGCCCCACACATGGCCACAGTCTCTGGGAAAACTAGCATCTTGTGTCCCTGTCCCTGTACCCTAGAGCACCAAGTCTGCCTCTCAAAGTCAGACCTCAATTATTTACATCTCTGTGATTTTATGTGTACTGATATCATAAGCAGCTGGAAACTAAGGACAGAGCCTTCGATTTCCCCGGTACATCCCCCTACTGTGCACCCAGCACAGTGCTGAGCTCAGAGCCGCCCGATGACTTGCTGCTGTTCCCGGGCACTTGTTCTGCGGTGGTTATAGACATCTCTTTGTGGACTGTAAGCATAGGTAGGGTCAGGAAACTTTGGGTGAAAGTGGGTCTAAGTCACCAACATCTACCTGCTGAGACACTCAGGCTGCCCCTGATTAACCCAGCCCATTCCAAATAGGAGACAGAAACACCAGCAGCTCTGGGCACACAGCAGGGGTAGAAAACAAGTGGCCACAGTGCTGCTCAGACTGGGGGTAAGACACCTTCTCCAGCTTCCCCTTCTCTTGTCCCCACAGCCTTGAACACAGGACTGGAACGAGCCATGTGAATGACCAGAGCAGCCATGTGAATTAGGCCAGCCCAGGGTGTGGGGGCTGGCATTTAAACAAAAGGAGGACAAAGAGCCGAGGCTGGGGTAAAAGGACCCTAACCAAGCACCAAGGTTCCTTGGACAGTAAACGTGCCTGCTTCCTCTACATGCCCAGCCCAGCAGAGTAAGGCACAGCCTTGGCTGTGGGGTCACAACACTTACCCACTTTGCGATGGGGCAGCCGCGGGAGCTCTTCCCCTCCTTCCCGGTGTAGATGACTTTCTCGATCCGGATGGCTTTCCCCTTCTCTCCATACCTGGAGAGGAAGCCAGAAGCACCATTAGCTCCGAGAAACCCAGAGGAGAACTTACAGTAGAAGGCAAGCCTCAGTGGGTGTCTAGTTACTGTGGGGCAATGGAGAAGAAAGAGAGAATGTGCTAAGAGCCCCTAAGGACAGTGGCTACTTCCAGGTTCCCAAGACCTCTGGTCCATCTGGCCCAGCTCTGGTCCAGAGAGAAGCAGAATGTCCCTGATTATTGTCTCTAAGCCTCCAAGAAGGAGGCCAAACATAGGCATTTGTGTCGAGTCCTATTAGCGGAGTCACCCTAAGAGCTAGCTCGCTATTTATAAATTCAATAAACAAAAGAAAAATAAATGTGGAAACCTTTATTGTTCTTTCTCAACAATCCCCAGCTGTCATTTGAACATGATGAGGAGAGCTGTGGCCAGGGAGAAGTGACCCTACAAAGCACAAACCATCTCTGAGGTTCCCCCAGACAGTAAACACGTCTGGGTCCCACACACACTTCTGACCTGGCCCACACGCATGTACACATGTGCACACGCTCAGGAATTCTGAGACCACCAAGTTAACCTAAGCACCTTCGGAGGTGACGAAACTATGGACCCCAGAGCTGGACTGACCTGCTCCAGGCCACACAACTACCTGAGGGTAAAGACGCTCTAAATGCAGTCTTGGAGGTCAGAGACTGGGCTTGAGTGCCAGCCCAGCTACTTTCTTCCTACAAGGACTGTGGCCAAATGACTGAACTTCTCCAAACCTCAGTTCCCCATCTGTAAAATGAAGATAAAAATGACTTCTTTCTCCTAGGTTTGTAAAGAGATCAAATGAGGCAATTCACACAAAGTGCATTATTTATAGTGCTCTGAAGTTTCTGGCATGAGGGAAGAGTCCAATAAACATTAATTATTCTTAATAATGTAAGCAATCATCTTACTGAATTGTCTTATTTTTAATAGCTTTTTAGTTTCAGGAACAGTATCACAGCACCTGCAAAGAGTAGTCGTTTGCCGCCTCCTCCTTTCCACTTTTTATGCCTCTATTTCAGTCTTCCGTCTCTACTGACCAGTGCTTCCGACATGCTAGGAGGCATCTCCCCTTATTTCTTGACTTTACCAGAAATGTTCCCAACTATTCATCACTGAGCATGAAGCTCATTGACTTTGGGATAGAGACAGAGACTTCCTTATTTTGAAAGGGTATCCTGTTCTAAGGATTTTAAATCAAGAATTGATTACTTTTGGGGGTAGGGAGAGGAGGTGGTGGAGTAGAAGAGAGGGGAGAGATGGTGATGGAGGGAGACTTGACTTGGGGTGGTGAACACCTGAAACCTGTGTAATTTTATTAACAAATATCACCCCAATAAATTCAATAAAAAATTTTAATGTTAAAAAAAGAATTACTTCTATCAAATAAATTTTTAGTGTCTGAGGAGAGAGATAACTGAGTAGTTTTTCTCCTCTGGTCAATTAACATGGTATGCTATTTAAACAGACTTTCTAACTCAAACTATCCTTGGATTTTCATAGTGATTCCAGCATATTATTCTAACATACTAACTACTTCATAGAAGGTAACATTACAGCTATTAGTTATACATGTTGTTAACATACATATACAGTAATACATATGCTCTATCTCCCATACTCTATCTACTTCTAGAAATTTCTACCTCAGAAATAACTGTGCGAATATGCCAAGATTTAGAAATAAGATATTCATTATTGCATCAACAACAGCAAAATCAGAAACAACTTAAGTGTCTGCCATAGGACTGGCTAAATAAAATATAATAAATTTCCATACAATGGAAAACCATGTAGACACCTAAAGGATTTGACAGAATTATATATACTGACATGAAATAAATTAAAGGGGGAGAAGCAGCTGCAAACAATGGGTTTAGTATGATTGAATCCATTTGGTTCAGAATGTCTTTATATCCATATGTATAACTTTGTAGATGCTTAGAAAAATTTGAAAGGTAAGTACTTTTTGCCTGACCAGGCGGTGGCGCAGTGGATAGAGCGCTGAAATGGGATGAGGAGGACCCAGGTTCGAGACCCCAAGGTCGCCAGCTTGAGTAAGGGCTCATCTGGCTTGAGCAAAAAGCTCACCAGTCACCCAAGGTCACTGGCTTGAGCAAGGAGTTACTCGGTCTGCTGAAGGCCCACGGTCAAGGCACATATGAGAAAGCAATCAATGAACAACTAAGGTGTTGCAACGAAAAACTGATGATTGATGCTTCTCATCTCTCTTCGTTCCTGTCTGTCTGTCCCTAACTATCCCTCTCTCCGACTTCCTCTCTGTCCCTGTAAAAAAAAAACAAAAAAATCCCACCCAAGGTGGCTGGCTTAAAACCAGCTCATCTGGCTTAAGCATGGGTTTGCTGACTTGAGTGTGGGATCATAGACATGACCCCATGCTCACTAGCTTGAACCCAAAGGTCGCTGGCTTGAAGGTCACTGGCATGAGCCCAAGGTCATTGCTTGAGCAAGGGGTCACTCGCTCTACTGTAGCCCCCTGGTCAAGGCACATATAAGAAAGCAATCAATGAATAACTAAGATGCCACAACGAAGACTTGGTGCTTCTCATCTCTCTCCCTTCCTGCCTGTCTGTCCCTATCTGTCCCTCTCTTTGTCTATCTCTTATGCTTAAAAAAAAAGGTAAGCATATTTTTAAAAAGTTTCTTCTGGGAAGATGTATTGTTAGCCTTATTCACTCTAAACATTTTTTAAAAGGCCTTTTATAAACATGTTTTATTTTTGTAATTGGAAAAGAGAATATTTTTTAAAACGCTGATCTATGGTTTCTCTGAGTTCTCTATTTCACTCAAGGTCTCAGTAAAGAGGTGAAAAGTGTTTGTGATAATTACCACATTAAAATTTTAAGGCTATGTTAGTCCCGTATACAATGTGCTTGCAGACAGCCCTCTGGGGAGTTCACACAGCGTGGTCTGGCTCTAGAGGATAAGACCACATAGTGCTGCTTTTGTCTGGGTCCCTGAAAACTTTCAATTCAACAGAATTTTCAGGAAGCAGCCCATAAGGGCAGAGGCTGGGCACTCGGGGTGTGCTGGGGTCACTGTGGGAAGAGCAGCCGGAGGTGACCATACTGCTCTCACCGGAACAGAAAGGATATCATGTTCCCCACAAGAGGGTGATCCAAGGACATGGATCCAGGCTTTCTGACGAGGACCTTCCCTACCATCTCACCCTTGCAAGAAATGCTTCCTGCAGCAAACTGCATATTCCAGAGCAAGTAAAAGGGCCAAGCACTGAAAGACCAGCTAGACGTTTTTTAAAATAAAAAACCAAAACTGTCTCAGTGTTTAAAGACAACCAATTCTAGATTTAATTTTTTTTAAATTAAGTGAGAGGCAGAGAGGCAGAGAGATAGACTCCCACACGTGCCCCAAGCCCCCTACAGGTTGATGCTCTGCCCATCTGGGGCTACTGCTCCATTGCTCGGCAACTGAGCTATTTCAGTGCCTGAGGCAAGGCCATGGAGCCATCCTCAGTACTAGGGGCCAACTTGCTCAAACCATTCAAGCCATGGCTGTGGGAGAGGAAAAGAGAGAGAAGGGGAAGGGGGGAGGGTGGGGAAGCAGATGGTCGCTTCTCCTGTGTGCTAGGAATTGAACCTGGGACTTCCACACACTAGGCTTATGTTCCACCACTGAGACAACTGGCCAGGCCTAATTCTTTTTTCTTAAATGTCTTACTTTCTGGCCATCATTAACAGACTCATTTAGAATATAAATGAAGTCATAAACCCTAAACTAAGTCTGAAAGATTAGGCTGAAATCTTATTCCCAAGGGTAACCTGTTCATCCTAGCCAGTGGTTTTTTGTTGTTTTTTTTTTTACAGGGACAGAGGGAGAATCAGATAGACAGGAACGGAGAGAGGTGAGAAGCATCAATCATTAGTTTTTCGTTGCCGTTGCAACAGCTTAGTTGTTCATTGATTGCTTTCTCACATGTGCCTTGACTGCGGGCCTTCAGCAGACCAAGCAACCCCTTGCTAGAGGCAGCGACCTTGGGTCCAAGCTGGCGAGCTTTAGTTTAAGTCAGATGGGCCCACGCTCAAGCTGGCGAGCTCCAGGTCTTGAACCCAGGTCTTCCGCATCCCAGTCCGACGCTCTATCCACTGCGCCACCACCTGGTCAGGCCGCCAGTGGTTTTTAAAGGGTGATGCCAGGATCAGCATCACCTAGAAACCAGGAGGAATGCGGACTCTAGACCTGTCAGTGGTCAGCAAACTCATTAGTCAACAGAGCCAAATATCAACAATACAATGATTGAAATTTATTCTGAGAGTCAAAATTTTTAAACTTTAACTATGTAGGTAGGTACATTCCTTATCGAGGTAGCACCCACACGTGGTGTTTTGCGGAGGAGACACACTCAAGGGGCCAAAGAGCCGCATGTGGCTCGCAAGCCGTGGTTTGCCGACCAGGGTGGTAGGTTAAGGACCTGGGGCTGGGGCTCCATGATCTGGGCTTCCATAAGCCCTCCAGGAGACAGAAACACACTCCAGTCTGAGAACTACTGTCCTAAAGTGGTGCTTCTTCAGGGTTACCTCTATCACACAGCAATGAGATTGGCTCCCCAATGCTCAGAGGAATAATGTTGGCTCTTCAATTTCAAAATGAACCTTTAATGAACTCCTAGTCTGCAGAGAACCCCCTTCCACCTAGAGGCCACATGGCTCTGTGCAACACAGCCTTCTCAGAAATGTGTCTGAACAACTGATTGCAATCATCAACAAGAATGAGGAGCTGGGTAACCATGAGGTATGGAACACATAATAAATTGGGATATTTTAGGATTCCCTTTGGACTTCCCCTCCTTCCACATCTTTACCAGATTAGCTAAAAGCACCAATGTCTCCTGGATTTCAGTTGCCTTTTGGCCAACCCCGGGCAGTAGAGTGGTCCTGAAGAGAAAGGGGGAAGGTCTAGGGAAAGAAACAGCCTGAACCAGTCAGCAACTAGACCCCCAGCCAGGTTATTTCTATCAATTGTTCATTCTCCTTCTTGTTCCAAAAAGAACTTAAGGAGAAGTCTATATGACAGAAACAACAGGTGATGTGATCAGGGTGAAGGTGGGAACACAGAGACATGATGCTGGTACAGAAAACAAAGAGCGGGGTCTTGTATGTATTTTTGAGATGAGCCCACAACATTCCATCCTGTGAGAAATCAAGGAAGCTAATGAAGACTGCTTAGGGCTGTGATGGCGAACCTATGACCCACATGTCAGCACTGACACACATAGACATTTTCGATGACATGCGGTCGCATGCATGCCGAGAGGAACATTTCATCCTCAGCTCCTGCACGGCCAGGTGCAGTAGCCAAGGATAAAACATTTGCTGTAGTGTAGACACTCTGTGCCAGAGGTCTGTAGGCCAAAACATTTTTGTTATTTAAACTATAAATATCGCGAAATTATGGTTTTTTTCTCGAAGTGACACACCACCCGAGTTATGCTCAATTTTTTTTGGCTAATTTTGACACACCAAGCTCAAAAGATTGCCCATCACTGGCTTAGGGTCCTGTCAAAAGGACTCAGGAGTGAATCTGAATAGGTCCCCATGGGCCAAAGATGAGAAAATTATGTTCCCCCTAATGGGGGTACACAAATCTGGCTCTAAGCGTGCGAGCAGCCAACAGAAAGATGCAAACACAATCTGTTATATGATTTACAAGGTCCTCAGGATAAAAATAAACCAGCTGCTGAGGGAAAACACAAGTATTCCTGGTCTTGAAAGGAATTTCTCCATCGGGTCAGTTTCTGAAGAATCTATACAGTGTACTGGGCTGTTATTTTTAAATCAATGAGGAAGGAAAAAAAAGGGAAGAAATCTCAACTTTATCACTATGTTTTAACCCTTGTTTCAAAACATACTCTAAAAGTTATTTAGAGTGCTATCTAGAAATCTCATAAAATTGTGACCAAGAAACACACACACATAAACTGTCCCAGATCAAACTTTTACATTTGACTCCCCGACAACCTTCAACCTGCAGACATTAGTGTGAGGATTCCTTACAAAAATCAATGGCCAAAATGGTGCCCCTCCCAACCTTGAAGCTGCAACACACACACATGTGGATGTGCAATATACCTCCCAACCTTGAAACTGCAATATACACAGGCACACATGTGCAACACACCCCATCTAAAGTCTGTTATCCTCATAGACTCAGCAGTGCCCTTTCAGTTAGATTTGAATTTACAGATTGGGTCATTGATCAACTGCTTTTCTGATAGGCTACTTTGAATATTAAATGTTTACAGTCAGTACAGGATAATTAAAAATAATCACAGCAGATCACTATCCTCCATCTATCTTACCTTTTATTCACTCACAGATGCTCTGAGTTATTCAGTTCAAAATCATGTTCCCTGATATCGCAATGACAGGATTAGTCTGGCTCCCGTGGTCAAAGTCTGATTCCAATTTGTAGAAACCTGGAGTCAACTCAGCCTTCCACACATTGTATGTGTATGTATGAACTAACATGTTTATGTCTACATAATCTTCACCTTTGCTATTAAAATACTAATTCTTGTGATGAAAAAAAAGCAGTCAGTCCATGTGTTTATGAGGTAGACACTCTGCATTTGGTACTTACTAAGAAACACTAAGTGTTTTACATAAAATCAGTTTAGTTTGTCCTCACAACTCTCCTATGGTGTGTGTACTTCTATCATCATCTCCATCTTGCAGCAAAGAAAACCGAGTCACAGAATTTGAGTGACTCAGCAGTAAGTGGCAGGGCAAGGACTAACTGGACTTCAGTCTAGCTCCAGTGCCCACAGGCTCCCAATCACTGAGCTTTTTACTTCTCCATATACTGGAATTCACAGTATTTAACAAATGCTGTGGACACATACACAGATCTTAAAGTCTCTATCCACACAAACTGCTTAAAAACCAAAGAGAGCTATTAAGTAGAAACCCCTATACTCTTGAGTTCAAATTGGAAGTGTCAATAAAAACTCATGATAAAAAAAAAAAAGAAAAAAAAAACCTCATGATATATTTAATCACAAAACAATAGCAAAAATCAAAAACCTACACACACATCTTAGCTCTTTCTACTGAAATGGTCTAGAAACAATGAGCAAGCAACCCAGTGGCAATGAGCATATCCAGTATCCAGAGTCTGCTTTCTAAATTCCTATTCCCTCAAAAAAAGGAGCCAGGACTTCCTGGACAAACGTACACTGTGAGCCCAGAGCCTCTTGTCACACAAGAAACCAAGAAAGCTATTCGAGACTCCTAGGATCATGTTGAAAGGACTCAGAAGGCAACCACTGGCCAAAGATGAGACAGTACATTCTCCCTAGTTGAAGTATAAAATATCACCTATACAGTGGTTTTGAAAAAAAAAAATAGAAGGAAAAATCTGATTCTGATCAAGCCTTGAGACATTTTGCAGAACACAGGGCAGAAGACCACATTAAACATGCCACAGGCGAGCTAGCAGCAAAATTCAGACCATGGGAAACTCTGTAAGACACAGAACCATTTAACCATATTTCTTCAATAAAAAAATAGTTCAAGAAAGAGAGAAGGAAAGAGGAAGGAAGATCGATGGAGGGCAGTCCTACGGATAGAAAGAAACCCAGAAGCTACAGGAGTGAGAATCCACATGTAACCTTCCACAATCTGAATGTCACTCCTCCTTTCGGTATGTTGTCTAGTACAGGCAATGAAAGAGGGGTGCTTAAAATCCATATTCCATGAACAACTTGCCCACTTCTCCTTGGACATCAGTGCATCACTCACCGCTCCTCCATGAGTTCCCGGATAGAGGCTACCGTGGGGCCAGATCCCAGGTGAGTGTAATACGGACCTTCATCTTTCTCCACTATTTGTTCTGCAGAAACACAGAGTAGACATTAATTGGAGACACCAATTCATCAACATTCATTTGGAAAGGCAGACCGCCAATAGGAAAATTAATGGGCACATTACAAAACAAGAAATTCAAACAGCTTATAAACATATGACAATGTGTCCAACACCATAAAAAATCAGAAAATACAAATCAAAATCACAATGAAATACTATTACACATGGGCCAAGTTGGCAAAAATTTTTAAATACAACAAAACTATGTGTTGTCAAGACTGGTCCAACCACACTGGAATTTAGTTTATCATCATACGTATTACAGACCAGGGGTCGGCCAACCACTCCACTCCAGGTATCCACCCAAATGTACAGAAAACAAGGATTCAACGCTATCTGTATGCCCACATTCAAAGCTGCATTATTCACAACGGCCAAAGGGGAAAACCGCACAAGCGTCCACCAACAAATGACTAAAATGTAGTCTAGCCACAAAATATCATCCTACCAGAAAAAGGAATGAAGTCTGTCACCTGCTACAATATAGATGAACCTTGAAAACATTATGCTAAGTGAAATAAGCCAGGCACAAAAGGACAACTATTGCATGATTTCACTTATGTGAAATATCTAATAATAAAAAATAGATGATACTGGGGCTAGGAGGAGTAGGGAAAGGGGAGTTATTACTTAATGGGTACAGAGTTTATGTTTAGGGTGATGAAAAAGTTTGGAAATAGATAGCAGTGATGGTTCCAAAACATTGTGACTGTAATGAATGCCACTAAACCATATACTTAAAAATGGTGAAAATAGCAAATTCTCTTATGTATATTTTGCCACAATTTTATTTCATTTTAGTTTAGTTGGGGGGGACAGACAGGAACAGACACACAGGAAGGGAGATAAGAAGCATCAACTCGTCATTGTGGCACTTCAGTCGTTCATTGATTGCTTCTCATACGTGCCTTGAGAGGGGGCCTTCAGCTGAGCCAGTGACCCCTTGCTCAAGCCAGCAACCTTGGGCTCAAGCTAGTGACCATGAAGTCACTTTTATGACTCTGCACTCAAGCTGGTGAGCCCACTGTGCCACTGCCTGGTCAGGTATTGCCACAACCTTACAAAGAAAGGAATGAAGAAGTACTGATTCATGCTACAATGTGGATGAACCTCAAAAACATTATGCTGAGTGAAAGAAGCCAAACACAAAATATCAGATTGTATGATCCTATGCATACAAAATATCCAGAATAAGGAAATCCATAGACAGAAAGCAGATTGGTGGATGCTAGAGGCTGGAAGGGGGGAGAAATGGGAAGTAAATGTTTAATGGGGTTTTATTTTGGAGCTATGAAAATGTTTAAAACTAGACAGGTGGTGGCTGCGTAACATTGTGAATGTACTAAATCCCACTGAATTGATCATTTTAAAATGATTAATTTCATGTTATGTAAAGTTCATTAAAATTTTTTAAAAGCTTCCTTTTGAAACTATTGATTCATGCAACAACATGTATAAATTTTACACTTTATTTTTTATTTATTCATTTTAGAGAAGAGAGAGAGAGAGAAAGAAGGGGGGGAGCAGCATGAAGCATTAACTTCCATATGTGCTCTGACCAGGCAAGCCCAGGGTTTTGAACCAGCAACCTCAGAGTTCCAGGTTGACGCTTGATCCACTGCGCCACCACAGGTCAGGCCTAAATTTTAAATAAATTTCTCTAAATAAAAGAAATGAGACCCAAAAGACTATGTAATAATAACTCTGGAAAACAGTGTTTTGACGGGATACTATGAGCCTAAAGAGAAAAAGAAGTTTACACAAATACTGCACTGCAGTTGGAAAGCTTGTTTCACGTCTAATGAGACATGACAAATAAATGCAATGTGGTCTCCTGCACTGGGTCCTAGAACAGAAGAGACATTAGTGGAAAAATTGAGTTTTAAATGTAATTATGTAAGATATTTATATTAGGGAAAGCTGGGTAAAAGGGATACAGGAACTCTCTGTACCAACCTTGTAATTCTTCTATAAATATAAAGCTATTTCAAAATAAAAAGTTAAAAACCAAACAAAGAAAAACTACACAGGGGGCCCTAACTTGCTGATCCTGCCCTAGAGGAAATCGTAACCACATCCATCAAAATTCGAGGATTTTCACAGCAACATTCTTTGCAGTAGTCAAAACTGGGAACAACCCATAGTTCAGCAGCAGTGGCAGGATAAATGCAGTGTAGCAGAGTCACGTACATCCATCCAGCTGTGAGAACTGACAACGTGCAACATGGTTGAAAACTACACCAGAGTGAGCAAAAGCAGCACAGGGCAAACACAGTAAAATTCCACTGGAGTAACATTCAAAACCAGGATCAACTCAACCATCCGGTTTAGAGATCCACAGGTGGTAAAATTACTAGGTTGAAATATCAAATTGCAGATATTCAACAATCTTTTGGCTATAAAAAAATGGCAATTTCATATAGTTCAACCATAACATAAAGGAAATCATTGTCACAAGCCAAGAGAGTGGTTACCTCTGAGGGATGGGAGGGGAATTGATTGGCAGTGTATGCAGGGGATGTCTGGGAAACTGCAATGGGCCTATTTCTTGGTCTAGGCGGTGGTTACACAGGTGTTCATTTTGTAAATTTTCATAAACAACAGGAATGTTTTGTGTATTTTCCTATATAGTATATGAAATTAATAATTTTTAAAATGTAAAAAAAATATTATGCCTATTCTATGTAGAACGTACATTCAACTTTATAGGAGAAACAAGACAGGATAATAACTGACTGGGCCTTAAAAAGTTTATCATCTGGCTGGGTGGATAAGACCCAAGCATAAAAAGGTAACATATGGCATTTCAAGTCAATAGGGCAAGATTAATTTTTAAATGCATGCTTTTGGGACAACTGGGGGAAAAGTTTGATCCATACTTAATACTTATCCCAAAATACATTCTAAAAGATTAAAAACTTTAATTAAAAAATTAAAATATACAAATTCTGGAAGAAAAACAATGGAAGAGTTTTAATAATCATGGAAGTGGTAAGATCTCTATGTATGAAATGAAATTCAGAAGCCACATGCATACAAAAAAAAACCCTGATAGATTTAACTAAAGAAAGTTGTATGGTACTTACTACCAAAAATCAAGCCAAAAGCCGAACACCACATTGGGAAGAAATAATCTGAAATTCACACCAGACAAAAGGCTAACTGCCTCCTATAGTGAAATAATCAGTAACAACAGAAAAATGAAAAAAGGATAAAAATGGTTCTTTGAAAAGGAAATGAAAATGGCTCAAACATGTACAGGTATGCCTTTCATATGAATCACATCAAAGTCTGACAACTTCCTGTGCTGGTGAAGGTGTAGGAAAGCAAGCAGTACAGAAAATAGTTTAGCGATATATTAAAAGTACAACCACCCAGCCTGACCTGTAGTGGCACAGTAGATAAAACATCGACCTGGAATGCTGAGGTCACTGGTTCAAAACCCTGGGTTTGCCCAGTCAAGGCACATACAGGAGTTGATGCTTCCTGCTCCTTCCCCCTTTCTTTTTCTATGTCTCTCTCTCTAAAATGAATAAAGTCTTAAAAAAAAAACTAAAAAAAAAAAAGTACATCCACCCAATCCATTTGAATCAGCAACTTCAAAGAATGTCAAAATTCTAGGAATTTGGATATACATTTACATGTGCAAAATAGGCATATGTATATAGGCACTATTCATTGCACTATTTGTAATGACACTATCAGAAATATGTCTATCATAATATATTGTTATAAGTACACTATGGCACATCCATATAATAAAATGCTAAGAGCTACCAAAAGGAATTAGGCAGCTCCAGATCTAGTGGAAAAAAAATAAATAAAAGACCTCCAAGTATTTTAACCCTCTGAGTAGTGCGAATGTTCATGTACATCCTCGTGCCTTCTGATCATACAGAGTACTATCGATTTATTTTAAAAATGTGTAAAGCAACATTAAAAAAAAGGCAAATGTTCTTCTTGTTTCCATAAACTGGTTATCAAACAAACATGATTTTAAGTTAATAAAACTGCAACTGGAACTAATTTTATTTTTCGAACAAAAACTCACTCCCATGGTCAGCAAGCATCAAGAAAACTCACTACTCAAAGGGTTAAGTGGGAAAACAGGCAGTATAGCATGTATACTATGCAAGTTAGTGTATATACACAATCACACATATCAGTATATATATATACACATATGCAAGCATAAAGGTGTATATGCCATTACCCACACTAACAATAAGTATAAGAACAAGTCTGGCAATGGTGTGTGCAGCCCAGTGGATTGATGGAAGCTGCCTACCACTTAGGGCTTCTGCCCATGGAGGCTCGTCATCACCCCCAATGTCCTGAGGGTCAGGCTTTTGCGTGAATTACTGTCATGGTCTCCTAACTGGTCTCAGTCCTCCAAGGTCATCTTACCCAACACCATTACTTATACTCCCCCAAAACAGAAATCTGATGATCTCACTTTCCACTGAAGACTCTATGCTAAACAGAAGACAGAACCCAAATTCCAGAGCACGGTTCCCAAGTTCCCCGTGGACTCATCTCTGCAGACCTCCCAGTACTTTCAACTACAGGATTAAAAATTACTTTCTCCAAAATAGGCTATTTTGAACCATGAGACAGAGATAATTAAAGATGCATGTGAAGTAGAGGGGAGGAGGCTGATAAGGAGAGGGAAAGAGCACGTAAGAATGAGGGACGTGTGGTCTGAAAATCCTTTCTAGGCACTAGCAATATTACACAGCATACAGAAAATAGCACATAAGAACATGTCAGCCTGACCAGATGGTGGCACAGTGGAACAGAGCGTGGAACTGGGACAGAGGACCCAGGTTTGAAACGCTGTAGTTGCCGGCTTGAGTGCAGGCGAATCTGGCTTGAGCATAAGCTCACCAGCTTGAGCCCAAGGTCACTGGCTTGAGTGTGGGATCATAGACATGACCCCATGGTCGCTGGCTTGAGCCCATAGTCTCTGAGTTGAGCAAGGAGTTACTTGCTCTGCTGTAGCTCCCGGGTCAAGGCACATATGAGAAAGCAACCAATGAACTAAAGTGCTGCAATGAAGAATTGCTGCTTCTCATCTCTCTCCCTTCCTTTCTGCCTATCCCTATCTGTCCCTCTGACTCTGTCACAAAAAAAAAAAAAAAGAACATGCAGAACTTCTGGGCTCCATTCCAGTTTCTGTTGTCTGGAGAAAAGTCAAAGTAATGAATTGACTGCAGGTTCTTACCCTGGAATAGACCATAATGTAGCTTTTGGTGACTACCTTGTACCCCAAATCAGAAAAACTCAAAACTTACAGTTAAGGGCAGAGAAAGGAGATTTTCAAGAAGATGCAAACCAAATCTTGGCAAACCCGTCGCAGTAGCTAGGAAGAAAGTATAAAAACCCCAAACCAAGCAACATGGAAACTGAATGGGTAGGTTTCTCTGGGAAAGGCCATGAAAACACAAACGCCCAACACAGCCCCAAGTGCCAAACAAAATCAAAGTTGCTGTCTCCCTTTTGGCAGTTTACAAGGCAGTCCAAGGAGTCTTACAAAGGATTGCTTCTGTTTAATTACATCCCTCTCCTTAATTATATGTCTGTATCAGAGAGAAGATATTCTATGGGAAGAAACTGGATTTATTACCAAGTATGCTTAGTTATAAAACTAGTACACATTTATAAATTTAGTTATCTTAATTTTTTTTGAGAGAGAGATGAAAAGTGTCAACTTGTAGTTCCATCACTTTAGTTGTTCATTGATTGCTTCACGTATGTGTCTTGACGGGGGGCTCAAGTGACCTCTTGCTTAAGCCAGTGACCTTGGACTTCAAGCCAGTGACTATGGCGATGATCCCATGCTCAAGCCCATGACCCTGCACTCAAGCTGGCGACTTCAGGGTTTCGAACCTGGGACCTCAGCATCCCAGGCTGACACTCTATTCACTCCACCACCACCAGTCATACTAATTATCCTAATTTTTATACATATCTTTATTATATGTAATAGGTATTATATATGTATGCTCTGAAATGGTGACCAATATGTTTGTTTTCCCATAGTGAAATAAGGTTTATTAACTTTGTTGGTGCTGTTTAATGCCATTAATTTAAGTCAACATGGGAGTTTACCCTGCTTACATTTATTGCAACATGCATGGTATTCTGTAATTTTATGTTTTACATGTTTATGCTTATTTCTTTGTATTTTTTTTTTGTATTTTTTCGAAGTTAGAAGTGGGGAGGCAGTCAGACAGACTCCCGCATGTGCCCAACTGGGATCCACCTGGCATGCCCACCAGGGGGTGATGCTCTGCCCATCTAGGGCATTGCTCTGTTGCAGCCGGAGCCATTCTAGCGCCTGAGGCGGAGGCGATGGAGCTGTCCTCAGCACCTGGGCCAACTTTGCTCCAATGGAGCCTTGGCTGTGGGAGAAAAAGAGATAGAAAAGAGGGGGGGGGGGAACAGATGGGCATTTCTCCTGTGTGCCCTGGCCAGGAATCAAACCCAGGACTTCCACACACCAGGCCAACGCTCTACCACTGAGGCAACCGGCCAGGGGGCCTCTTTCTTATCTTTTGTTATAAAGTTTTTATTTTCTTTTTACTGTCCTCCCCCAAGAAATTTGGAAAATCTATAGAATGTTTTTGTGATGCTAAGGGTACTTTAGAAAAGAAAGAAGTTAGCTTTATAATTTCTCCCACTTCCTCCTTCACTTTACTTCCTATTTTTCTGTTGGTATCCTTGTAAATATGTCGTCCCCCCCATTATAAAAGAGATATATAAAAATGAATTTGCTTCAGGTATAAGTAGATACACTTTTGTTTTAGAAAAAGATTATCACAACTGTGTAAATTTAGACTTTATATTTAAATACACTTAGTCTTCCCTGCTAACCTCTTCAATACCCCAGTTTCCCCAATTTCTACTTATTTGATTCATCACCAGAAAATCTGAGTTCTTGCATATTTGGAAATGTTTTTTATGAAGGTTTTATATGTGAATCCCAACTTTATTTGGTATAAAATTCTTAGGTCAAACTTTTTATCTCAATATTCTGAGAATTGCAATACATATATCCAACAAAGAATTCATATCTACAATAAATAAGTTACCAAGCAATAAGAAAAAGAAACACAGAGAGAAATGGGCAAGTGGCTTGAACAGGTACCTTACAAAGGAGGACATACAAAAAGCTGCTGAACTTCACATTGGTCATCAGGAGAACATAAATTAAAGCCACAACGAGATGGGATTATTTACTTACCACAATAGCAGAAAGACTGTTCACAACACCTGCTGGTGAGCATGCGGAGAACTGCCAGTAGGAGTTTCAACTGTTATAACCATTTTGAAAAATGTATAGTCCCTATAAAAGCTGACCAAATAATTTCCACTCAGATATACCCTACAGAAATGTTTGCATATACATGTACCAAGAAATGCATATAAGAATCTCTTAAGTCAGCATGATCCATTAGAACCCCAAATTGGAAATAATCCAAAGGACTATAAACTATTTAATGGATAAATAGTATATTCATAAATGGAATACTACACAGCAATGAGAATGAATGAACTACAGGCACTGCTATACATAGTTGAATCTATGAATATTGAGCAAACAACACTGAACAAAAGCATATGTATGGAACTAGATATAGATTATAGATATGATTCCATACCTATGAAGTTCAAGGACAGGCAAAACCAATCAATATTAGAAGTTAGAATAGCTACCTTACGACAGGGTTCAGCAAACTTTACATTCTGGGCTAGATGGCAACTATTTAAGGCTTTGCAGGGCAGTGTCTGTAGCAACTCTTCGTCTGTGCTGATGTAGTGTGAAAGCAGCCACAGGAAAGACAAATGAGCATGGCTATGTTTCATTAAAACTTAAGGACTCTGCACTGCTGGTGGGAATGCAGACTGGTGCAGCCACTGTGGAAAACAGTTTGGAGATTCCTCAAAAAATTAAAAATCGAACTGCCTTTTGACCCAGCTATCCCACTTATAGGAATATACCCTAAGAACACCATAGCACTGTTCGAAAAGAAGAAATGCGCCCCCATGTTCGTGGCAGCATTGTTCACAATAGCGAAGATCTGGAACCAGCCCAAGTGTCCGTCAGAAGACGAGTGGATTAAAAAGCTATGGTACATATATACTATGGAATACTACTCAGCCATAAGAAATGATGACATCGGATCATTTATAACAAAATGGATGTACCTTGATAACATTATACAGAGTGAAATAAGTAAATCAGAAAAAAAGAAAAACTGAGAACAGCATGATTTCATACATAGGTGGGACATAAAAGTGAGACTATGAGACATGGACAAGAGAGTGGTGGTTACGGGGTGGGGGGCGGGTGGGAAGGGTGGGATAGGGAGGAGGGGAGGGTCACAGGGAAAACCAGATAGAAGGTGACAGAGGACAATTTGACTTTTGGTGACGGGTATGCAACACAATTGAATGATAAGCTAACCTGGAGATGTTTTCATTGTACATATGTACCCTGATTTATTGGTGTCACCCCATTAGAATTAATAATAATAAAATATAAAAAAAAACTTAAGAAGGACTCTGAAATTTAGACTTCATATAATTTTTAGGAATTTTGAGATATTTTTCTTTTGATGTTTTTAACCATTTAAACATGTAATAATCATTTTTAGCTCACAGATATGGGCCAGATTTGGTCTGCAAGCCATCATTTGCTTGAGGAATGAGGGGGGAGGGGTTGTGACTGGGTTGGGCCTGAGAGAACTTCTGAGGGGCTGGGAAAGTTGTTTCTTGATCTACATGGGGTTACACAAGTATGTGCCTCTTGTAAACCATATTGAGCTGGACACTTAAGATTTACTTATCTTCCTATTTGTGTATTTTAATTAAAAAAATGTTTTTAGGCCCTGGCCAGGGCACATAAGAGAGGTGCTCATCTGCTTCTCCACCCTTCCCCCTCTCCTTTCTCTCTGTCTCTCTCTTCCCCTCCCGCAGCCAAGTCTCCACTGGAACAAAGTTGGCCCGAGCACTGAGGATGGCTCCATGGCCTCCGCCTCAGGCACTACAATGACTCTGATTGCAGAAGAGCAGCACCCCAGATGGGCATGCCGGGTAGATCCTGGTCGGGCACATGTGGGAGGCTATCTGTCTGCCCCCCCACACTCCCACTTCTCACTTACCAAAAAAAAAAAAAGTTTTAAAAAAGTATTTTAAAAATATTTTATTTATTGACTTTAGAGAAGAGAGAGAGAGACAGAGACAGAGAGAGAGAAAGAGGAGAGAGGGGAAGGGAAAGGAGCAGGAGGCATCAACTCATAGTAGTTGCTTCTTGTATGTGCCTTGACCAGGCAAGCCCGGGGTTTCAAACCAGTGACCTCAGCATTGCAAGTCAATGCTTTATCCATCCACTATGCTACCACAGGTCAGGCTAAAAGTCTTTTCTTTAAAAAAAAAAAAGTTTGAAAAACTAAGTATGTGTGACCAATTCAATTTTTTGGTTATTTTATTTGTAGGTGCTTCCAAAATTCAGTAACTTCATCAGGATCATTATTTGCCCATTTTTCTTTCATTTTCTAAAGTTTTTTCTTCTATATTGGACTCTTGCCTTTGTTCAGTTTGTTCCAGGCTCTTCTCTGAGAACCAGCGAGTGATGCCAACATTCCCACGTGCTGAATCTGCGGGCAGCATCCCTACTGCCTCCCTCCCGTATCTCCACTCCAGTGGTGCTCATTTCCATTTTCTTTCCCTGTTTTGGAGTGATCTTCCAAGCCCATCTCTCCTCCTCACTGATTCGCTTTTTCTGTAACCGATTCTGCTTTCTGCACCTTCTAGAACAGCTGCAAGAGCTCTGTGCGATGGCTTCTGCAATTTAATCTGTACCTCCTGTGACTTCTCTGTAACTCTATTCTAACGCTGCGGCTTTCATTTCTGGTTTCACTGTAAACATTTCAGTCAAGTTCCTTGAAGGTATAAATAAGTTGTTCAAACTCTTCTTGTATTTTCTAATGCAAACTTTCATTTTGAATGTTTTATTAATCCATCTACTCTTCCCTCAGATTCTGAATGGGCTGCATGTGAGATTTTGTGTTTGTTTGCTTGCTAACTAATCTTTCAATGGAGGAATTTTGTCTCTGGGGTTTCTCCTGCTCAGCATGACTGACATTTGGACAGGATAGTTCTTATTTTTATTTTTAAGACAGGGACAGAGAGAGTCAGAGAGAGGGATAGATAGGGACAGACAGGAACAGAGAGAGGTGAGAGGCATCAATCATTAGGTTTTCGCAGCCATTGCGACACCTTAGTTGTTTATTGATTGCTTTCTCATATGTGCCTTGACCGCGGGCCTTCAGCAGACCGAGCCACCCCTTGCTGGGGCCAGTGACTTTGGGTCCAAGCTGGTGAGCTTTTGCTCAAGCCAGATGGACCCGCACTCAAGCTGGCAACCTTGGGGTCTCAAACCTGGGTCTTCCGCATCCCAGTCCGACGCTCTATCCACTGCGCCACCACCTGGTCAGGCTGGACAGGATAATTCTTTATTGTGGGGGCTTGTCCTGTGCGTTGTTGAAGGTTTAGCCGCATTGCTGGCGCTACCCACTAGATGCCAGTAGTACCACACCAGTGGTGACAATAAAAAATGTTCTCAGACATTGTCCAATGTGCCCTAGAGAAATGAGGAGTAAAACAGCCCCCAACTGAAAGCCACTGGTTGAGACTCATTTTCCTAAAATCCGAATGAGTAGAATCTCCTTAACCCTCTCTACCTGGACATTGTTCAAATTCTTCTCTTAGAAATTAAACTAGAGAATTGGATGTTATAGAGATTTCAATTATTACTTCAAAAGTTCAGCATTCTGGGCAGGGGGAGGCAGGGAAGCTCTGCTGCTGGCCGTGGACAGTTGCACTGGGAAATTTCATCTCTATGCCCTCTCTGTCAGGGCCAACGCCCAATACCATTCGTGTGTTGAGGCTTGGGTTGTACTCTATCCTGATGCTAGGGTTTTGGTTTATTTCCTCATATAAGAGTGAGTTGGTCATTCTGATAAGACATCAAGTTAAAATAAAGCCCCATGGTTTGCAAGATTTTTGTTTGGGGTGGTTCGGCAAGTATATTTCCCTCTGCACAATGGCCTTTGTTTGGTGCTGCTGGCCCTTGGTTACAAAGCTCACTCCTAGGATATGGTTTCCCATCTCTCTAGCCAACCAGCCTCACCCCACACCTTATCCCCATCAGGAGCTGGAGCAAAGAGGAAAAGTCGGCCTGTTTGCAATCCTGACTTTCCAAAGAGAATGCCAACCTATCTCTCCAAGCTGCAGCATCCCTCTGAGCCTCCACCATTGTGTTTCTCAATACTGGAGTTGTATACCCCATGTCATCCTTTATTTTAATTCAAATGGACCTTAAACTGGCAGACAGCCCTTGAAATTCATGTTTTAAGATTGGGGCTATTTCCAAATTTCAGTTGATGAAATTTCTCCTCTATATTTGTTTCTTTTGGTTTCTTTCACCAGGTTTCAGGAAAGGGGTATTTTGCTATCTTGCTGTTAAGCCACTGTTTTTCCTTTTAGACCTCGGTATAATATTTCCTCCTTCTCTACAGAGGTAAAGTGACAGGAAGAAAACGGTGCAACTCTTTTTGTAGAATAATCTGTTTCATGTCTCACTTTGAGCAGTGAGAATAGAAGTGACATTTTCCCTAAAATACATAGTAGAGAGCTCTGGCGAAGAGCTCAGGAGAGAAAAATCCAGTTTTTGACAAATGCTGGTTATGTGGCTCTAGGTGCTTTTCTTCTCTGCCCTGTGCACTTCATTTTATACTAAAATAAAAAATTCGTCTACTCCACTTCTGCGCTAGGCTGTGGAAAGAATGAAATGTATCCTTTCTGCTATCAGCAAGAGATACTGAACACAAAAAAATACTCCTTACTGCCCAACAGAAAAAGGCCACAGACCTTCCACCTTTGTATCTCTCTACAGAGACAGGGGCACCCACACGTCCCCAGTGGGGACCCGCAGGCCCAGTCTAGATACAGGCAGAAAAATGTTTTCTCTTTATGACACTGACACAGACAGCCAGTTGATAACTGGCATGCAATTACTACAGAGCTGTCAAGATCACACAAAGGTTGTACTGTAGCTATTTTCTTTTTCCAAACAATCCTATATAATGCCTCAATTTCCTGATGTAATGCTAGTGGGCTTAAAGCCAAACAGCTTAAGCTTAATAGCTAATTAGCTTCTACTTCCATGATAGTCCATGACTGCTAGCACAATAACTCCTGGCAGTTGTAAATCCATGTGGAGAGAAGGTAGATGGGTGGGTCCTACTCTGGATTGGGTGTGCCAGATGCACTTTTTTTTTTAATTAAAATCTCAGGCCAGCTACCTTTAAGTTCATGAGTAGCATGCTCAGCCTTCAGGTAGTAGACAGAAATATATACCTTTACATCAAGGGCACATTCACTGATGACAAAGATTAAAGGTAAGGGGATCATTCCTAAATCAATCCAATGTCTTTGTAGAGTTTAAATATGGATGTAGAATAAAGATTGACCAGTAAACCAAAAAATACCAGTGTAAATGCTTTAGAAATACAGTTTTTGGTCCCCCCCCCCTTTCTTTTTTACAGGGACAGAGAGTCAGAGAGAGGGACAGACAGAAAGGAATGGAGAGAGATGAGAAGCATCAATCATTAGTTTTTTGTTGCGACACCTTAGTTGTTCCTTGATTGCTTTCTCATATGTGCCTTGGCCGCGGGCCTTCAGCAGACCGAGTAATCCCTTGCTGGAGCCAGCAACCTTGGACTCAAGCTGGTGCGCTCAAGCTGGCAACCTTGGGGTCTCGAACCTGGGTCCTCTCCATCCCAGTCCGACGCTCTATCCACTGTGCCACCACCTGGTCAGGCTTTGGTCCCTATTTTTAAGAAACCTGGGATTTAATGGAAAGGACTAGTAGTGCACGCATAATAAATAATGTAAGACAAAGAAGAACACAGTATTAAATCTTGACCCTTTTTCAATACTTGGTGCTGTTAACCCTCTCAACTTCCCAAACTATCCAATGGTTCTTTAACATATCCTCTCCTCAATGCTTTTTTCTTTTCAAATTCAGTGAGAATAGGACAGGCAGGGCCAGATTCCTGCATGTGCCCTGACTGGGATCCACCTGGCAAACCCACTAGGGGGCGATGCTCTGCCCATCTGGGGCATTGCTTTGTTGCTCAGCAACAGAGCTCTTTTTAGTGGCTGAGGTAAAGGCCATGGAGAGCCATCCTTAGTGCCCAAGGCCAAAAGAGAGAGAGAGAGAAAAAAAAAAAAGCAAGAGGGGGAGGGGTGGAAAAGCAGGTTGGTGCTTCCCTTGTGTGCCCTGACCAGGAATCAAACCCGGGACATCCACATGCCAGGCTGAAGGTCTACTATAGAGCCAACCGGCCAGGGTCCTCTCCTCAATTTCTTTCCACATCTCTTCCACACCTCCTTCATGGCTTCCTGTTTGAGATTCTCTCCCCTAAATGTAGTATCCTGCATTCTTAGGTCTCTTCTCCATCTACATATTCAGCTTGGTGAAATGACCCTAAATTGAAACTTTAACTACTACCAATTTGCTGAAGAACCTCAAATTCACACACCCAACCAGATATACACCTCCAAACATCTCAGAGTCTGCATGTCCAAACTTGCTCCCTTCCTAGTATTTCAAATCTTGGTAAATGTCACCATCATCCCACCCAGTCATCCAACCTGGAACCTCAGAAGTCACCTGAGATGGCTTCTTCCTCCTTACTCCCAAATCCAACTGTTCATAGAACTGATTGTCTTATTCTTTCTCTTATCAACCCCCTCCTTTCTTCCCTCCTACTCAATGTCCTTCCTAGTCCAGGTACCTATTACTTCTTGCCTGAACTTTGCCTGAGCTTGCAAACTGGTTTCTCTGCCTGTGATAACATCCCCACTTACCCTGAAACTTTCTTCTCCGGCCACTCCCAATCTTTCATCTAACACACTGGTCACACCCGAATGACTTGTATTTCCCCATGTTTTCTCATCTCATCTTCATGTCCCTTTGCCTAGAACACTCTACCTTTTTCTTAATTTATTAAACTTGTACTTCTACTTTAAAATTCAGATCAGACATCACCACCTCCAGGAAGTTCTTTCTGATACCCTCCTACTCAGAATCAGATTTCCCACCTTCATACTTGGGTCCAAATAAATATCGTATTGTCTTAAGAAAATATTTAAACAACAAAGTTCCTCTTTTGCTCAAAAAGAATGCAAAGGGGGAAATGCATTCTCATAAAAACTGCAGGAAGTAGGCTTTACACGATTGTGAACAGAAATGAGTCTCTGTGTCCCCCATTCAGAACAGTGCTCCATACTGAAGTGACCCAGTGGGTCCTGCCGTCAGCCACATTTGCAGGACAACATCCCTCCCTCTGCCAAACTTTCACCACATTCCATGCAAAGGAGGTATTTTCTTTTATTGGTCTTTGGCTATTTTTTAGGGCAGGACGATCAACTGGAAAAAAATACAGTATTTCTATGAAGGCAACCCTTACATCTCTGTCTCCTAATCTGTCTGCAGCTGCCTGTGGACTGTGCCTCAGCCACAACAGGCCAAGCCTTGAATGTTAACACAGACCTGTTTCCTTATAATAATAAGATGATTTCAAAGGACAGTTTTCCCACTAAAACATCCTTTGAATGCATTCATTTCCCATCCTAAACTGGCCCTCCTTGTGAGTTTCCCCATTTCCGAGAATAGACAAAATATAAAAGGGCCCATGCCACAGTTGCTGCAACTCACTGCCCTGTCTCTGACGGTGTCTACAGGATGGTTAGGGGTGGTTATCAGGACCTCCAATGTGTGCCTCAGAGTATTAGAAATATATCAATACTCTCTTCCCATAATGCAATGTAGAACTTCAATATGTGCTGTTTTCTCGAACCTGTACATGTCACACTACCTTCTGGAGTAAGGCATGTCCTTTCATGACTTTTAAATTTATTTCTTTACAGCTTCAAAGGGTACCCTTAGTCACAGTATTTCCAGATTCAGAGAACAAGTTCATACAAATTTCATCCATACCTTCAGAACTCATGGTCTTAAAACAAGGATAAAACAGTGCTCTTGGTGTTTGGGTTTTGGTTACCTGGTAATGCTCATATTGGCCAAAACTGCTTATTTGACAAAAATCACCATAGACACTGAATATTACCTTTCTTTTGCAACACCATTAAATCTTTTAATGTTTTTATAAAGTTGTTTCTATAGCAGTTGTCAATCATTTACTGTAAGCACTTAACGGCAGCTCTGAATTTCACCGTCACTACCATGAGATTCTTTCTGACACTGACGTGCCATCTACACCCCTCCTCCTATTGCAGCGTGGGTGAGCTTCTGGAATAGAAGATGGTTCCCATCTGACACATTTCCAGAGTGAGCAGCTCTATTCTTAACCCTTGTTCTGAGCCTGAGTTCACAAAAACCATCCTGCCATCCCTTCTGACAGAAGCCCCTGTCCAGATGTGAAGGTCCAGATGTTTCTGGAAAATAGGATGGCCTTTTCCCTAACATGAACCCCAGCAACTCCAGAAACTGTTTCCAAACAAATCCCTTTCTTCTTTGGCCCTCTTCGTTCCTAATATGATGGTTTGAGTTAGGACTCATTTCTCAACTAAACAGTCTCAGTCACAGTAGTAAAGAGTCCAGCTGCTTAGGTTCCCATCTCACTTTAACCATTCACTGGTTTCATGGCCTGGGGGATTACTTCATTTAACTTTACCCTCTTCATCATTAAGGTGGAACTACAGTACTGACAGTATCTGCCTCATACAGATGTTCTGAGCATTGAATAAGATGATGACTATAACACAGTTGGCACTGTGCCTGGTTACTCCATGGTTTAATAATAAATAATAATAATAATAATAACAACAACAATAAGCTTCCTAACCGATCTCTTGCCGTAAGTTTATGACCCTTTACCAATGCTCTTCCATGCTATCTATAGGATGTACTCTACTTTTTATTTAAAAAAATTTTTTAAAGACTTTATTCATTTTAGAGAAAAGAGAGAGAAGGGGGAGGAGCAGGAAGCATCAACTCTCATATGTGCCTTGACCGGGCAAGCCCAGGTTTCGAACCGGTGACCTCAGCATTCCAGGTCAACTCTTTATCCAGTGCACCATCACGAGTAAGGCTCTAGGATGTACTTTAAAAAAATACTTATTATAAAATACATATATTTCACAGAAAATTCAGAAAACCTACAAGGGAAATGTCACCGATAGTGTAACCACTGTTACTATATTTCCTTCTAGTCTTTTTTCTATTTTTTTAACCTAGGTGAGATGATCATTTATATACTCTTTGTGCCTGCTCTTTTTATCTTAGTATTTTTCTGTAATTTCACATTTAACAACACAAAAGAGGTCCAGTTCTAATTCTTTGTTTAGCAAGAAATGAATGGTGGTGGGAATCTCTGCTCCCCTTATCTCTTCCCAATGCCCCTGCCCCTCCCCGACTGCCAAGGCAGTGGCGGCCAGTGTTGCCACTGCCAGGTTTTTCTGATGCTGATAGTCTACTGCCTGCCCTTCTGCTCACTAACTTCAAAGCTGAGACCTGTCCTCTCGGGGTGAGGGGGGCATCTGGTCCATGGAATGCAGAAAACTGCTGAGGGTTCAGGTCTACCCCTGTGCTACTGGTCAACATCCTGATAGCTTGCTTCTTGCCACCCCTAAGACTGGGCTCATGCACTCCTCAGTTTGGAGGGGCGCCTTTTTGTCTCTCCCCATCTGTGTTCATTTCTCAACACCCAACTCTGAACAAGAATGTGTTAAATAAACCATTACCTTCCACAATGACAACCAGGCCTGATGCTTCAGAGCACTCTTAGTTTAGCCACTTCCATACGACAGCACAGGTCCCTGGCAGACACCTGCTGCATGGACTGAATATTTTATTGTTTACACTGTCTCTTCAAACAAACCACAAAGTCCTTCAGAGATGAACTATTTCTCTCAATCTGTATTCCTACTGGTCATTAGCACAGAGCTGGGTAATCAATAAATGACTGAGGAATCAAGCAATAGCCATCACTTTTCTTCTTTTATAATACATTTTTACTTCTTTTTGTTGCCTTACTGCATTCAATAGGCTTGATGACAGCTAACACTCTTACAGTGTGTACTACGTACCAGACATCATTGTAAGTGCTTCACACACATTTACTAAATGACTCCTCACAATAGCCGTGGAAAGGGAGGTACTATTATGATTTTCATTTTATACATGAGGAAGTGATGGGATTAGATTTCAAATTAAAAAAAATAAAAAACTAGTTTGAGCAAACACAATGTCCATATAACTGAACCCCCAAATTAAAATATTTATTAAGGATCAACTATGTGCTAAGCACTAGGATACTTCCTACCACTGGTGGGATTCAAATAGTTTAACAACTGGTTCTCTGCCCTAATGACCATTTTAAGTATAAAAAATATATATACCAAAAGGTAGTTTATTATTTCATGCACTTAATACTTAAATAAGAATAAAAGAGGTACACAAAACTAGATTATGTTATAAGAAAGTTTTAAAATATTAACAAAAATATTAAATAATACTTGACAAAAAACAATAAAACTGCTACTTAAGATATTTCTATATTGCTTCTTGACTGGCATCATCACTTGCAATTTTTTTCACCTATGGAGGTAATGAACATTACCAGGGGCACTTAGAATACGCTGTTACAAAAGAGTAGGAATGTAAATTTGTAATTTCTACATTGGGCAGCTGCCCAGGCACCCACCTTAGAGAGAATCCTGATTACAAGTGCTATTTTAACACCCGGTTTTCTGAACTCAACAAAAAATGAGGTATCAGTTCTGCTGAACCAGTGTGAACTGGCTGAATACCCCACCACTGCTTCCTGACCTGGATGGGGAGAAACACCTACTGGTGCACCATACGGCAGATGAGACAGACACACACACACACACACAGAAGGTGTCCAAGGGAGCCCAACTCCTATAATCAGAACAAGCCTCTCCCAAATGCTGGGAAATAAGAGGCCCTCAGAGTCTTACCATTATTAGTCAGTCCAGGAATAGCTCTCGGCCGGAGCCACGTCCCAGAACACATCTGTCTGGCAGGACCCAGCATATCCCCCGGAGAGAAGCCTGGGGCCAATTCTCCCTTGCTCCCCGAGTGATTCCTTGTCACTCATCCTTCTGCCCTGTACCCCAGTAGTCTCCTCCTCATTGACAGGGCCCCAACGTCTCAAGAAATTACATAACTGACCTGATATCGATGTATTCTACAAGCAAAGAAGACAGCCTTTTTGTAGAACCTATCATAACATCTCAAGAATCCAACATGCTCATCAGCATCAACATGCATTTTGGTCAACAATGGAAACAAGTATTTTTTAGGGAACACTCTATAAGTGCCAGAGAGCTAAAGTCTAAAGCGGACCTGAGGCCAATGCATCAGTGACCACACACACACACCACCTGCCCACAGGAGCCGTCCTTCAGGCCCGGGACTGCTTTCACTCTGGAAGCAAGAAATGGACCCAACTCTTCAGTGCTCTCACCTACGCCACAGCTTCACCCACCCGGATGCTAACACATCCCAACCTCAACCCAGATTCCAGTCTCTCAGCCCCTTTAAACCCATCTCGCCCAGAGCTCATTACCTCTCCTCCAAATCTGTTCTCAGTGACCACCATCACCGAGGTGGGGGACTGAGTTGTCCTCATCCCCACATTCCTGCCTCCTCAGAGGCTCCTGAACCCTCTCACACTGTGTGCCCCTTGCCCACTGACTCATTCAGTCCAGACCCTTGTCATTTCTTGTCTAGCTCAAGACACCTTTCTTACAGGTCCCCCCGCCCCCAATCCTTCCTCTCCATCAAGAAGCACAAGGTCATTACTTGATTTAAAACCCTAGAAACTCACTATTACCTATGAGATCAAGTCAAACACCCAAAGTTGGCTCACTGGGCCATGCAAGATCTGGCCCCTGCCTGCCTTTCAATCCACCTTTTGTTCATTCCCACACATTCCCCTCCCTTCTTGCTCCCCCCAGGCCAAGAACAGTCCAAATAAACCCCACCCTCACACAGCCACCAAGCTCAGGCCTCAGCACCAGCACCACCTCCCATAGGAAGGCCTCCATGATGCCTTTACCTCAATCTAGGTGACAAAGCACCTGTGCCCACCTCTTCTGACATGCCATGCACCACAACGCCTCATCATTAGTTTCCGTGAATGTATTTTCCACTGGTCTGTGAGCTCCTTTCTGTGTTACCAGACCCCAGAGTGGTGGCTGACACCCAGTAACTATTTGCCAGACATAAAAGTCCTAGGAGCCAGAACCCACCGAGCCACCTCCCTTGCCCTTCCCTGATACCCAGGAGGAATTACCGACACAGTCGCAGGTGGGGAACTCGGCCTGGGCTCTCTTAGCAGGTGTGTCCAGCAGGCTCTTGGTAGGTGTGTCCAGGTACTTAAGAGGTGACTCCAGGAAACCACTGAGGGTGGGTGTGAGTGGATTCTCGGCCTTGGTGGGTGTAGCTTCCTGGCCTCCCTCCTCGGAATGGAAGCAGGTGGTTGACAACACAGTCACAGCTCCTGAAGACTCAATCTTGATTTGCTTTGGGGAACGGGTAGCCAAAGGGCTCTCAGGGGCTGGGAGACATGTTGGCTGGTTCTCGGTGTCCTGAATGGGCACAGAGGGGGGGCCAGGAAGCCCAAAGCTATCCCCAAATTCAGCTTCAAACTGCCGGATAAGCTCTTCCAGCTTGTCATCAGCAGGGGGAAGAGGACCAGTGGAACCTGGCTGCAGGGTTAACATGGGGCTGGGGGACCTCATTTCCTGAGTAGGGGGCAGCAGGCTGTCCCCAGTGGGACTAGGTGCAAATAGCGCAAGAGAAGGTTCTGGGGGTAGGGGGACAGCAGAGCCCTGTGAGGCAGGGACAGGGGCAGGTGGATGTGCCTGCGCATCCTCAATGGCTGGGGGCCTTAATCCTTCTAAGACAATTTGCCGCAGAGGGGGGAAGAGAGGCTGTGCTTCCCGTGGCCTAGACTTCTTGATCTGAATGGGTTTTCGGACACTGGGCTTGATCCCAGGAGTGGCTTTCTCAGTTCCCAGGGGACCTCCAGTTGGTGTCAGGGGCTTCTTCTTCTTCTCCTTGGGTGGTCTGTCTGGAGGCCGAGGGACAGGTGAGCTGGATGGTGCCCACCAGCCGGGAGCAGGGGGCTCCGTGGGAGTGGGGAAAGAGGCATTGTGGGCCTGGTCCAGGAAGAGACTGCGCTTATGGTGGAGGTGCTGCTGCAGGGCGGCCTGGGCCTTCTGGTGGGTGTTGGGCTCTGAGGATGGTGTGGGGGATGGGGCTGGGGGAGATGAGGACACCTCTACCTTGACCTTGGGCTTGGTGGACAGGGCCTCGGGCCGCTTGAATACTGACTGGATATAATCACTTGCACTGCCCAACAGCTGCTCCAGTTCTGCCATGGGGTCGGGGCTTGGGCGGGGCATGGGCCAAGAGCTCTGGGGAGTTGCTGGTGGGGTGTCAGTGCCCCAGGCTTCAGGAAACTCTGTTCTGGGAGTTGCTGGGGGGAAGGCAGGGCTATCAGGAACAAAGGATGGGGGCTCTTCAGGGGGGACCACAGGCCACGAAGGGGCCCGGAGGTAGGACTGAGGAGACCTGAAAGGGGCAGGAGGAGACAAGGCCTCAGGAAGCGGGCAGGAAGACTGGGAGTGAGGAGGCTGGGGGAGGGCAGAGGACAGCTGTGTGAGGGCTTCGATGGCGATGGCAGTCTGCAGGCTGATGTTTTTTTCCTTGGCGATGCTCAGAGCATTCTGGGACAGAGGCAGGCCCTCTGGGGGAGGTACCTGGGGGACCTCAGGGCCGAGGAGTGGCCTGGTGCTTGGTGCGGGGAGGCTAGCCTCACTGGGAGGCAGAGTCCCTGGGAGCCTGGACCGTTCCTCCCCTCCCTCCACGACCACGGACTTGATCTTTCCCTCCAGCCACTCGAGGTAGTCAGGACATTCTGGGCCATCGCAGTTGCAGTTGGGCGGTTTCATGCCATGCCGAGCGAGGGCCAGGGCTGTCTGCAGCGTGTCAAGGTCTTCGTTGCCAGCAGAGCAGCTCTCAGGCCCTGAGTGGGGTCCCCTGCTGCTGTTCCCAGCCTCGCGACTCATCTCACGGTTGAAGGTTTCATAGAGCCGGGTGCTAAGGGCCCCATAAGAGGACACAGCTTCGGCCACAGCCGAAAAGGCCACCAGATCGTGGGCATCTTCCAGGCGAGCAGTGTGAGTTGGGCCTGGGGCAGCGTCCCAGTTGGGCTTCTGGTCTACTCGCCAAGGACCCCCAGCCCCCAGGAGGCTGGGTCCAGTGGGTTCTCTAGCACCATTGACCGGCGCCCCTGAGGCGCTTAGCTGCCTTGAGTCCCCATGGTACACTGGCCCTGAGTCCATCTGACCTGGAACAGGTCCATCAACTGGGCTGAGCTCTGAGCCTGTCTGGAGAGAGAGAGAGAGAGAGAGAGAGAGAGAAAGAGAGAGAAAGAGAGGGGAGAAAAAAAATGGGAAAAAGATGAGCCATAACACTTGAAAAGCTTGTCCTGCTTTACATTATTCAGATGCATGCCTAAACCCTGCTTTTCTGGCAAACCCTCTGTGCCTCTGACATAGCATGGACAGCTCCTAGTCCCACGTCTCCCTTCCCAGCTAGCTGCACCAGCTGCAATGAAAGGCAGGTCTTTAAGAGCTCCTGTGTGGAATTCTGAATGTTGCTCAGACGTTTTGGAGCCTCAGGTCACACTGACGAGGCTCCCCTGAAACTAAGCATTTATTAAGGACACGCAAAAAGGCTTTTAACTTGCAATGACCAAAGTGACACCAGGACCATGTTGATGTTTTATGTTTTATTTATTTTTGGCAGAGGAGAAAAAAAGGTACCCAAGCATGGCTGGTAACAGAGTGCCAGAAGTGTAAAACATGAGTGACAAATTTAATTTGATTAACACATTTAGCTAGGACAGGGGTCAACCACAGTTCTTCCTTTTGCCCATTTTTGTCCTCACTTAAGCCCAGGCTGAGCCCAGAGTCTGGGACAGGACTATGTTGCTAGTCTCCAGCCTGAGGGAAACACTGATGATCTGACACAGCCTGTGTTTGCCCCAGTCTTGTCAATCATAGCCCATTACTGCTTGAAAGAAGATCTGGACCCCTCCCCAAGCCCAGGAAGCTGATGTCCACCAAAGCACACAGCAGAAAAAGAGTGCAAGAGGCCGGGATGGGGTGGGGCGGCCAGGAGGTTTGGTCCAGCACGTTAAAAGCTAATACAAAGATGCAGAATTGAGTTTGCAAGATTCATCCCCCCAGAAAGGAAGGTTCTTCTTTACAGCCAATTAAAATATATAAAAGGAATGATAGCTTTAGAAAGTCATCAGCAGCCTGGCCTGTGGTAGCACAGTGGCTAAAGCATCAACTTGGAATGCAGAGGTCACTGGTTCAAAACCCCGGGCTTGCCAAGTCAAGGCACATATGACAAGCAATCAATGACAAACTAAAGTGAAGCAAGTATAAATTGATACTCCTCATTTCAACCCACCCCCCCACAAAAATCAAGAAATAAAATCTTAAAAAGAAACACAACTAACTAATGCCTGACCAGTGGTGGCACAGTGGATAGAGCGTCAACCTGGGATACTGAGGCTCCAGGTTCAAAACCCTGAGGTCACCGGCTTGAGTGCAGAGTTGCTGGCTTCAGTGTGGGATTGCCTACATGATCTTGTGGTCACTGGCTTGAGCTCAAAGGTCGCTGGCTCGACTGGAGCCCCCAGTGAAGGCATGTATGAGAAGCAATCAATGAACAACTAAAAGTGCTACAAGTTGATGCTTCTCATCTCTTTCCCTTGCTGTCTCTTTCTCTTTAAAAAAAAAATAACTAAAAATAAAACTAAGCCTGACCTGTGGTGGCGCAGTGGATAAAGTGTCAACCTGGGAACACTGAGGTCGCCAGTTCAAAACCCTGCACTGGCCTGGTCAAGGCACATATGGGAGTTGATGCTTCCTGCTCCTCCCCCCTTTCTCTCTCTCTCTCTCTGTGTCTCCTCTCTAAAATGAATTTTAAAAAATTAAAAATAAAAATAAAAATAAAAAAAAAAGAGAGAGAAAAGAAAGTCATCAATGGATGCTACAACTAGTAGGTGAAAGCTTGATAAGGCCCAGGATATATACATGGTCTCAAAATATGTCCTCAAAAGTTACTTAATTACAATAGTAACTTCATCTTACAGTAGTTAACTGCCACTGGGTGACAACACCTTCACCAAATGATTCAAGTTACCATCATCACAAGTATCAGGACACACAAGCATCACGTGCTTTTTGACATAATCCATAGAGAAGCATATAACACCAGCCACAAAGGACTTCAGCTAAAAACCTATAACCCAAACCTCATCATAAGAAAACATCAGATAAACTCAAACTGAGAGCATGCTAGAAAGCACCTGGATTGTACTCTTCAAAAATTTCAAAGACACTCTGGCCAGTTTTCTCAGTGGTAGAGCGTTGGCCCAGTGTGTAGATGTCCTGGGTTCGATTCTGGGTCAGGGCACACAGGAAAAGTGATTATCTGCTTCTTTACCCCTCCCCTTTTCTTTTTCTCTTTTCTCCTCCCCTCCTGCAGCCATGGCTGGATTGGAGCAAGTTGGTTCCAGGCGCTGAGTCTGGCTCCATGGCCTCTGCCTCAGGTGCTAAAATAATGGCTCCACTGCTGAGCAATGGAGCAACAGCCCCAGATGGGCAGAGTGTCACCCCCTAGTGGCCTTGCTGGGTGGATCCTGGTTGGGGTGCATGTGGGAGTCAGTCTCTCTGCCTACTCTCCTCTCACTAAAATACATAAATAAAAAATTTAAAAAAAATTAAAGATAAGAATGACAAACGTCTCTCCCAGCTTATATGAGACTAAGGAGACAAGACAGCAAAATGCATGCTCATGGGTGAGACCTCAGACTGGGGAAAAATAGTTATAAAGTACATCACTAGGACAATTGATGAAATTTAAATATGGATATAGATAAAGCCACAATGTGTTCATCTCAGTCTTCTTGACTTGGCTCATCATACCATGGTTATATAAAAGCATGTTTTTGTCCTTAGGGGACACACACACACACACACACACACTCTCTCTCTCTCTCTCTCTCTCTCTCTAAAGTATTTAGGAGTAAAGATTCATAACATCTCCAATTTAATCTCAAATGGTTCAGAAAACATTATACTCAAGTGCCATTTAATGACAACGTGCTGGGAAATGCAGGTGGGCAATTTTGTCATTGTGCAAACATTACAGTGTTTATATAGGCTAAACTTAGATGGTATAGCCTACAATAACTAGGCTATATGGTATACCACTGTTGCATATGTGGTCTGTTGTTCATAGAAATGTCTTCATGCAGCGTGTAACTATATGCATATATAAAAATAAATACACATTGAGAAAATGACAAAGCAAATAAGGCAAAATTTTAAAAATTTAGGTATGAGGGAGTTCCAGGTACTCTTCTTGCAACTTTTCAAAACATCAAAATAAAAAGTTTATAAAGATATTAGTCCTGCCTGACCAAGTAGTGATGCAGTGGATAGAGCATCAGGCTGGGATGCAGAGGACCCAGGTTCGAAAACCCAAGGTTGCTGTCCTGAGTGTGGGCTCATCCAGCTTAAGTGCAGGTTCACCAGCTTGAGCGAAGGTCACTTGCTTGAACATAGGATCATGACCCATAGTTGCTGGCTTGAGCCCAAGGTCACAGGCTTGAGTAAGGGGTTAGGCTCAGCTGTAGCCCCCCGGTCAAGGCACATATGAGAAAGTAATCAATGAACAACTAAGGAGCCTCAACAAAGAGCTGATGCTTCTTATCTCTCTCCTTCCTATCTGTCAGTCCATATCTGTCCCTCTCTCTGTCTCTCTCTTAACGAAAGGAAGAAAGAAAGAAAATAAAAAAGAAAGAAAGAAGTCCTGCAGGTAGAACGTAAGTGTATTAAACAGATGGCCAAAATTATATATGTCTCCTGTCAACCATGGCCATTATGGACCCCAAAGTGGTGTTAGAAACTAGGATTTTTGATCAGCCCTATGGGAGGTGAGCCAAAGCCCCACCTGTGGTTCTCACCTGCTCCTCACCACTGTCCCAGTTGTGGACAGAAAGGACCTCAATGCTTTTCTGAGCCCTGCCAATCAATGTTTATCACTTGGAATGCCTTACTCAGCCTCTGTGAGGTTACTCTGGCTTATCTCACAATGTCACCTCCTCCCCGACATGGTTGGCAGAATTACCTGTTGCTCCTTCCCCTGGGTTCCCATGGCACCTAATATATGTCTCTATTAGCACTAATCGCATGCCACCACTATCATTCGAGCAGCTCCGTCGCCCCACCAGTTGGTGGTTCATCAAGACAGCATCTAGCCTGACCAGGCGGTGGCTCAGTGGATAGAGCGTCAGACTGGGATGTGGAAGACCCAGGTTTGAGACCCCGAGCTTGCCAGCTTGAGCGCGGGTCCATCTGGCTTGAGCAAAAGCTCACCAGCTTGGACCCAAGGTCGCTGGCTCCAGCAAGGGGTGGCTCGGTCTGCTGAAGGCCCCCGGTCAAGGCACGTGTGGAAAAGCAATCAATGAACAACTATGGTGTCACAATGGCAACAAAAAACTAATTATTGATGCTTCTCATCTCTCTCTGTTCTGTCTGTCTGTCCCTATCTATCCCTCTTTCTGACTCTCTCTCTGTCCCTGTAGAAAAGGAAAAAAAAAAAAAAGACAGCATCCAAACCTTCCTGCAGTGAAGGGCTTCCCATACCCTCCTGGCCACAGAATATGCTAGCCTTTCCCTGACCCTGGTGGAAGACTAGGAACAAATACCTTTCCTCTAGGAATGTGGCTGATCATCCAGCACTCCCTTCCTTTCTTCTTAGAAACCCAAACTAAGGTAGCTGCAAAGGCTACAAAATCTGAAACGGTTGAAAGCTTGCGTGCTAGTGCATAAAAGCCAGAAGGAGCAAGCGTTACCAAGGAGAAATGAGAGAGAAGATTGATTTACAAAAGCAGTGCCAGGAAGAATAATGCCTCGAGCTGAGGCTTCCCCCAAATGGTCAAGACAACCAAAAGTACTAAAAAAGTTATTTTTGGTGTGTAAGAACAAGGAAAGGGTGGGTAGGCCTGCTCTTGTGCCTCTCAATTCTCTGGGAAGGAAAATGTTCTTTGGATCAAAAAGAGAAGAAAGGGAAGAGCAGACACAGACATGAGGGAAATGAAGCCAGGATAGTGGGGGAGTCATTAAGAAATTCTAAATTCAGGTTTCCTGGCCGGGGAAGCCCACTGATACATCCCTCATACTTGCTGGTGACCCTGGAGGACAGTTGCCATTGGGGGAAGGTGCCAATACATAGGAAAAAGGGAAGTTCTTTCCAATTTTCAGGACACTGAGTGAGAACAGCCCCAGGTAAGATTCCTGAATGGGTAATTAATGGAACTATAGAGTCAGGTACAACCAAGGACATCAACCCATTAACATCCAACTAATCTTACTGCTTTGTGTCACTGTGGTTACTGAACCAGGAGATAAGGAGACATTCTGGCTGACAAACATTAGTATTTGTTTTATTCTTAACTAAAAAAAATCTACAGAGGATTTTAACTTTTACCAAAAAAAAAAAAAAATGCAAACAGCATTCAGTATTTGTTTTGCAGCAAGCCATCATAGAGGCAGCACGCACCCAAGTGACAGGAGTGACCCCTCCAAGATCCCTTCTCGGGAGGTACCCTCAGTATCTCAGCATTGGGCCGCCATAACTGTGCACCGTGTCCGTGAGCATCTGAGCTTGTTAGATTTACTGTGTGCATCCCTTAGCAAGATGTGTTCTCGGTATCAGAAAAGTTTACATGAGTTCATAAAAGTGTTATGTTTATGGCCTGACCTGTGGTGGCGCAGTGGATAAAGCGTCGACCCGGGAACACTGAGATCGCCAGTTCAAAACCCTGCACTGGTTTGGTCAAGGCACATATGGGAGTTGATGCTTCCAGCTCCTCCCCCCTTTCTCTCTTTCTCTCTCTCTCTCTCTCTCACACACACACTCTGTGTCTCCTCTCTAAAATGAATAAAATTTTTAAAAAAATTAAAAAAAAAAGAACAAATGGTTAAAAAAAAAAGTGTTATGTTTAGTGTAAAACTGAGCATAATTCAGCATATTTAGTATGATTTGGTAGATTATTTTTGGATCTAGGAATGCTCAAAACTTTTTCCATGTAAATTAACAGCAAGTCTGCACTTTATGCCATTTCAACTTATGACAGGTTCCACTGAAACACTACTTTCAGATAGTGGGGGGAGCCTGGACAGTGTTGGGTGTTTGTCTTTCCAACATTAAAAAAAAATCACATTTCACTTGAAACCCAGATATTCCTAAAAGTCCAACTTTGAGCACTGCTACCATGCCAGCCAGCTCATACCCAGCTTCACCATTCAGCACTGACTTCTTGAAACCAAGGCCAATGGTCAGGGATTATTTATCAACAGCCTGAATTAATTATCACTTTGTTCACTTGTTCTACTTGCCAAGCCCCTTGTAGGCATTTGGGTTTGTGATTCAGACTCTAGACGTTCAAATTTCAAATGGGAGGCCATGCTCCCTCTGCGGACAGCTACAGAGATTTATAGGCTTGGCGGGCTGCTCACTGCTGCCTGAATGACCATGCTCAACGTATGAGTGAAGTATCAACCCTGGGGAAAGCTTTAGTGGTCTGCCACAGGTCTCTGTCCTCAGAACTTTCCTGCTCAACATAGTTATCAATAATGATAGCAAAGGCACATTTACCAAATAGGCAGATGCTGAAAACGGGAGGGATAAACCTCTGCTAAATGACAAGACCAAGTCTAAAAGGTCACCAAACTAGGGAGAAAAAGAAATCTAACAAGGTAAAGACAGTCCTAGATTTAGGCTCCAAACCACATCTGTGCAAATTAAAGATGGAAGAAGCACATAGTGATGACTATGCAGATAAAGACGACTTTATGACTCGTGCACATAAAGAAGTTTTAGGATTCAGGAGGGACAGAAGACTGATGGTACACCCAATATGATGTGACCTGATAGCTTTAAAGGGTCTTAGAACCCAGGGGTTTTTTTCCCAAAACATTTTTACTACAATCCACAATAAGAAGTACATTTTATACCATGATCTACTATATACTTATATATGTGACAATTTTGCAAAATAGCATGTCCCCTTACTATATTAGTGAACCTCTCCCTCTTTCTTGTGTGTTGCATTTCATAGTCCACTAACAGGTCTCAACCCAGAGTCAGACACACAGACCTAACAAACAAGGACCTACAGCAGAGGAGTGGTGGGCCTGCTCTGCCCACAGTTCCTACCTGAAACATGGCCTCTCTGAGGGGCTGCATCCTCTGAGGGGCACAGAGAACAGCAGGCAGGACAGTTCAAAACCACATAAAGAACAAGTGACTTTGGCCTCTTTTTCCGGCTGGAACCATGGAGGGTGCAGAAGAGAAGAAGAATGCTAATGTCAAAGAGAAGAAGAGTGCCAATGTCAGAGAGAAGAAGACTGCCAATGTCAGAGAGAAGAATGCCAATGCCAGTGAGAAGAAGAAAAAGGTTCCTGCTGTGCCAGAAACCCTGAAGAAAAAGCGAAGGAATTTCGCAGAGTTGAAGATCAAGCGCCTGAGAAAGAAGTTCGCCCAAAAGATGCTGCGAAAAGCCAGGAGGAAGGAAGCTCATCTATGAAAAAGCTAAACACTATCATAAGGAGTATAGGCAGATGTACAGAACTGAGATTCGAGTGGCTAGGATGGCGAGAAAGGCTGGCAACTTCTATGTACCCGCAGAACCCAAATTGGCATTTGTCATCAGGATCAGAGGTATCAATGGTGTGAGTCCAAAGGTCCGCAAGGTGCTGCAGCTGCTGCGGCTGCGCCAGATTTTCAATGGCACCTTCGTGAAGCTCAACAAGGCTTCGGTTAACATGCTGAGGATCGTGGAACCATATATTGCATGGGGGTACCCAAACTTGAAGTCAGTAAATGAATTGATCTACAAGCGTGGTTATGGCAAAATCAACAAAAAACGAATTGCTCTGACGGATAACGCATTGATTGCTCGATCCCTTGGTAAATATGGCATCATCTGCATGGAGGATCTGATTCACGAAATTTATACTGTTGGAAGACGCTTCAAAGAAGCAAACAACTTCCTGTGGCCCTTCAAATTATCTTCTCCACGTGGTGGAATGACGAAAAAGACCACCCACTTTGTAGAAGGTGGGGATGCTGGTAACAGGGAAGACCAGATCAACAGGCTTATCAGAAGGATGAACTAAGGTATCTACCATGGTTATTTTTGTAATCTGGTCATTTAATAAACGGCAAAGTGACGGCTTTACAGTTGAAATGTAAAAAAAAAAAAAGAACAAGTGACTTTGGTTCCAAAGAAGACAAAAACTCAAGGTCTTTAAAAATCTGAAGGTCTGTCATTTGGAGAAAGAATTAGATTCATTTTGAGTGGCCCTAAGAGGTGGAATTAGAAAATGGGTAAAGCTTTAGAGAGAACTTAGGCTCAATTCAGTGAATAGTTTTAATAACTAGAGATAGTAAAAAATGCACCGAACCCTGTGTCCCTCTAATAACCAGGAGGCGGCAAGCTCTTATCAGTGGAGATGTGAAAAGGAAAACCAAGCAGTTATCTGACTGCTGACAGGGAGGCCAGACAACACTGGAGGAAGAGGATGGGGGTGAGCTGAGGCCCTTTCAAATTCCCGGCTCAGACATGCCCCAACCCCAAAACCCTCCAGTTTCTCCCTCAGCTGTCACTCCCCTCTGGGCTCCTGCAACCACCACGCTGGGTTGCTCCTCCATGTCTGCCCTCTGCCTGAACCTGTGTGCTGACCTCCGACCAACTCCAACCCCTGAAACATGAGTCAGCGTGTCTAAGACAGAACTGTCTCCCTGGCTCCAGCAGCTCCTTCTCTAACACTCCTATCTTTGCCAGCATTCTTGCACTCACCAATGTCCCTATCCCAGACACCATCCATGTCCTTTCAACACACCCACCCAGTCACCAGAGCCAAACAGCTAGACACGGATGTCTATCCCATCTCCTCTCTTTCTGCTCCTGCTCTCCTCACGGGGACCTTCATTTGTGTGGACATTTTTAAATTTTCCAACCCAACAGTGGCTCCTTTGAGCAGCTCTATACACCCCCAAGTCCCTTCCCTCACTATACACGTCTGCATGCACACACATGAACGCACACACATAACACAGGCTCTTCTCCACCCTGCAATCTGTTGTTGAGCATATCTCACTCTCCCTCAAGACTCCCCGTCATCAACTTTCATAACTCTTTCTTGCCCAACCTTCTTATTTTAAGAATGCTATTTGCATACTCCCAGTGCTTAGAAAGTGTGACAAATTTTATTCTCAAAAGATGGCCACCACAGCCCCTCTATCCCACCTGCACTTCTCCCATGTGGTGGTGGAGTCCACATTCCCTCCCCTTGAATCCAGGTGGGCTTGTGACAATGGTGGCAGTGATACTACATGGTTTTAAAAGCTAGATTACACAAGGCAATACAGTTTCTGCCTGGCTCTCTCAGGACACTTACTCCTGGAGCCCAGCCAACATGCCGTGAGCAAACCTAGACCACATGGAAAGGCTGCATGTAGGTGCCCAGCTGAGGTCCCGGCCAACAGCTGGCATCACCTGTCAAATGTGTGAGTGAAGAAGCCCTTGGAGGATTCCAGTCCAGACGTCAAGTTACCTCTAGCTTTTGAGCCTTCCAGCTGATCCCTTAAACATCAAGGAACAGAGAGACAAGCTACCCATGCTGTGTCCTTGCTGACTTCTGGATCAACAGATTGAGCATAATAAAAAGATTGCTGTTTTATGCCACTAAACTTTAGGGTGGCTTCTTACCGACTAGACCAGACTGTTTATTTTAGGAACATCAAGAAGTTTATAAAGTGAAAGGCATGAAACAGAACTATACATAAATAAATGCCCCAAAAAAGCATATCAATGTAGTAAAAACAGTCTATACAAGGGCCACAGTTGGGGGGGGGCACAGAAGGGAGGTCACTTCTCTCCGAGTTGTGTGTCAAAGTGAACATGTGTGTCAATAAAGGTTTCACCTCAGCCCTGTCAGGGTAGCTTGGTTGGTTGAAGTGTCATCCCCATACACCAGGGTTGAGGGTGCGATCCCTGGTCAAGGCACATACAGAAACTGACCAATGAATGCATAAATGGGTGGAAAGGCAGGTCGATGTTTCTCTCTCTTTTCCTTTCTCTAAAATCCACCTCAAAGTAACCTTTAGCACAGTGGTTCTCAACCTGAGTTCTATTGAACCCTAGGGGTTCGACAAGTCGGTCTCAGGGGTTCGGAGAAGCCTCTGCCGCAGAGGTCAGAATAAAGTAATACCGTAACTTGTTGTGAGTTCATGCACTTTGTTGGTTTTGTTCTTTGAGCAAGGTGATGTTCATGCACGGCTCATTTTGTGCACCAGTAAAAAAACATATACCTATGTCTTGAATTTGGAAAAAAAAATCATATTTTATTTATCACTAAAGTAGGGTTCGGTGAATGCGCATATGAAACTGGTAGGTTCAATACCTCAAAAAAGGTTAAGAACCACTGCTTTAGCATGAGGCTTGAAAGATGGGCAGGTGTTTTGGAGGGAAAAGGAGGAGGAACTCCAGATGGAGGAACAGCACTGCAAAGGCACAGAATCATAGAAGGCCTGGCAGACTGGGGAAGGTTAAGCCATTGGCAGGAAAGGGTGAGCTGTTGGGCATATCTTGAGCATCAAGTGTGGGGAGGGCAGGCATGTGGCTCACAGCATGAACACAATAGAGCAGATTGACATCTTAGGAGGAGCACTCAAGTGTTCCAACAGAGCAAAGACTTCAGAGTTCAAGGTTGGTGGCCTGAAGACCATTTGGGAGACTAATGCCACTGTCCAAATCAGCGATAATAGGGGTATGAGCTAAGGCAATAGCAGAGAGCCAGGGATGAAGCGTACTTCTGGAGGCAAATGTAAACAGTAAGACAAGGAATAGAATCAACCTCCTCCTGATAAAGTCCCCCTTGTCCAGTCCTGCCCACCACAGGGTCTGAACCAGATCCTACAGTCCACACACCTTCTGTTGGGGCTTTTTTCCTTAGAGTGTATTAGCAACCACACTGTGAGATCGCAGGGGACCAGGCTTGGATCACACCTTCAGAACCCAGCAGAGTGCTCAATATGTATTCAGAAAGAACTGCTGCTTGCTCCCCTCCCCCCACCCAGACCTGGCTGGTACAAGCCTCTTCACCCCAAGAGTTTGAAAGGAGGGCCCCCAGAGACTCTGAGCAGAGTTGGAGTCTCCTTCATTGTGGCAGCTGTCACACTGTGCACACGCAGGCGAAGTCTGAAAATGGGCAACACCATCAGCGATGCCTCTGCCACAAAGGACTCAGGAACCCGACACTGATCTTAGAAGAGCCCACCCCCAATCCACAGAAAGACCCACCCAAGGTGTCAGCTCACCCTGCGCTGCCCTCACTGAGGCCCACACACCCAGGCTCACCAGGGCTCTTCCCTGTCTCATGGTCCCAGGCCCATTCCAGGCTGGGTCTTGCCCAGGCAGGGGAGACACTCCCCTCATCTGAGGGCAGCAGGAGTTTGTTACCACAAGACAGGCAGAGGTTACCCTTTTAGATCCAAGAAGAGACCTAACCCTCACTCTTCTTCACATGCATGTAACATCGTCACCCCAAGTCAGAAGTTTTTTTTAACTGCACCATTTTTAATGGATTTTTTTAGAGAGAGAAGAACAATTTGTTGTTCTACTTATTTATGTATTCGTTGGTTGATTCTTGTATGTGCCCTAATCGAGAATCAAACCCGCAACCTTGGCTTATCAGGATGACGCTCTAACCAACTGAGCTACCCGGCTAGGATCCAAATCACGTTTCACCTTCGGAAGACTCCAGGTCTTCTTTGGGGGTCCAGGAACCTTTGTTGGAATCTGTCCCTGTACCGTGTTTAGTCAGGACTCCCAAGGTCCCACCTACTCTACAGCCAACTCCTTTATTACGCCCCCAAATTCCCACAGGTGGCCCCTGAACATCCACAGGTATTCAACAACAACAGTTGGTCTGCCCTCCCCACCAGAGGGCTCCCCCAATGCCATTTAAGGATGGAGACACCTGATTTGGCCCATAACACAGGGAGAGGTGCAGTAACACCACTAGGTTTTTCAAATCTTTCCCAATTCTCAGAGGATCAATATACCAAGGCCAGATCAGCAATCCCCATGAAAGAGAAATGGAAGAGATGTGAGAAGATAAATTGACAGTGCCTTCTCAAGGCCTCCAGGTAAAAGGGAAGTTAGAAGAGGAGAGAGTCCCTGGGGTGTCCTGCTGACCCTCAGCAGTTAGGCACCATTTTAGAAGAAACAGGTCCAAGAAGGCATATTCACCCAGGATGAACAAGTCTGTGGTCAATCTGCCAGTGGCCAGAAAGCAGGCCAGTCTGGGGCACATCCTCTATGGTTGCATCTATAAGAATGAATTCTCGCCTGACCTGTGGTGGCGCAGTGGATAAAGCGTCGACCTGGGAACACTGAGGTCGCCAGTTCAAAACCCTGCACTGGTCTGGTCAAGGCACATATGGGAGTTGATGCTTCCAGCTCCTCCCCCCTTTCTCTCTTTCTCTCTCTATCTCTCACTCTGTGTCTCCTCTCTAAAATGAATAAAATAAAAAGAAATTAAAGAATGAATTCTCAGAGGACTCCCAAGATAGCGGTGGCTGCTCCCCAACCAGCTGGCCAGTAAATCCCACCCAGTGCTTTCCCAGCGCCAGAACATGGCTCAGCTTGCTCCTCCATTCCTTCAGCAGCTGGCCAAGGGGCTAGACTTTCCAGCTTCAGCTGTTACCCCAGTCCAAGAGCTGAACATCCATCTACATACAAATCCCATCCTTCTCTCCCTCCCCCATTGGACAGCCCACTCCTCTAATAGTACATGGGTTGTATTCATGTCTAGAGCTGATCAATTATTTATCTCCTAAGAGGATCTCCCCTCCTGGAATTTACTGATGAAAAAACTGTGAAGAAAGAGACTTTTAGGGGAAGCTTTGAGATAACGAGCACACTGGCTTGTTCTTTGCGCATGCGAGGGTATATATGTGTGTGAACACTGTCTAGCCTGGTGCTGGTATCTGTATTCTCCACATCCAAACTCTCTCTGCTGACAGCAAACCTTGGAGGGTTATGTCTAACTTCTCAAGACTGTCAAGTGTTGGCAGAGGGTATTCTTGTGAGAGTTGAGAGGAGGTACTGGCTCATGTGGTTACTATGCACATATCAGTAAGACATTGTCCTACTACAAAATGGACAGAAAGAGCAGATCTCTCAACAGCTAGAGTGATACTCAGGAAAAAGTTGAACCAAGGCCAAATTCCCTGAGGTCATCATATCTGGCAGAAGTGCAGGACTGTGACTATTCATACCCTCTGACACCATAGTAATTAATGTGGTTTCAAGGAAGAAAGGAAAAGAGGAGGAGGAATTAGGAAAAGTCTCTACATAACTCTGATGGAACACTCTTATAATGTACTAAATATCATGATATTCACCGCACGCTCATTTGTCTCCTCCAATTATCACAACTCCTACAGGGTCAAGACTTATCTCCACTGATGAGTACACAACATAGAGAGGTTAAGTAACTTTTCCAAGATCACACAGCAATCCAAAAGAACACAGCCATTTTTAACTACTAAATACTACTCCTAATCCCACTTCAGGAATATAAACAAAATATATAAGATGACAGAAGAAATGAAAAAGTTACATGTGCCAAAGATTTTCCCAGAAGCATTAGTAGTAAAAATAATTACAAGTAACCTAAGCACCCTATAATAGAGGAATGGTTTTAAAATGTTATGATAGTCTGACCTGTGGTAGCACCGTGGATAAAGCATTGACCTGGAATGCTGAAGTCGCCAGTTCAAAACCCCAGGCTTGCCTGGTCTAGGCACATATGGAAGTGGATGCTTCCTGCTCCTCCCCCTGTTCTATCTCTTTCCTCTCTCTCTCTCTCTTCTTTCTAATAAAAATGAATAAATAAATTTTAAAAAATAAAATGTTATGATAGTTTAAGAAAAGAGAATGGGAAATAAATACATGAAAAAATACTCAACTTCTTTAGTAATCAGAGAAATACAAAATAAAACTACTGTGAGGTTCCATTTTAAACCCAACTAATCTTACTGCTTTGAATTTAAGAGCAAAAATGTTTAGTTCAAATCTTGCCCCCATTGCTTACTAGCTGTGACCTTGGACAAGTTACTCAACCTCTCTGTGCCTCATTTCTCTGTAAATTTGTGGTTAAAGGTTAACTTCTCTCTGCCTTTTTTACTCATTTGAAAATTGGGGGTTGATAGTAGTACCTAACACCTCACAGGATTGTCATGAGGAATAAAAAAATTAATGTCTGAAGAACACTTATAACAGTACCAGGTACATAGTAAGCACCATAAAAGGGTATTTTAGTTTAACATCAAGGGCTGGTGGCATTTAGCAGAAACTTTTTCTAAACCACGGGCAGACGGCAAAACAGAACCACCATTCTGGAAGGGTCTGTGGTGCTACCGTTTGACATTGAACATGCATGTATCCTGTAATTCCACTCCTAATGAAGCTTTACACACGTGCTTCAGATATGCACACAATGTTCACAGCAGCACAATGCATAAAAACCAAACTGTAGCAATACTCTAAGTGCGCACCAACCACAGAATGGACAATGGAATATTTTACAGCAGGGCGAATGAACCACAGGAACATGAATGAGTCTCAGAAACTACACTCAGTTAAAAAAAAAAAGAAAAAAATGAAAAAAAGGAAAGAAGGAAAGGGGGAGGGAAGGATAGAAGGGGAAGGAAAGGATATAAGGGGAAGGGGGAAGGGGGAAGGGGAAGGGGAGGGAAGGAAAAGCAAGCTTCAAAAGATTATAGTCCACCAATTCTAAAAAGCTCAACAGCAAATCCTAGAGGGATGGTTGGAGGGAGTTAGGGGGAGGGAGGGCAAAGGGGGAATAAATAGGGACACAACAGTGGGGGCTGAGGGAGTTATATTCAGTGGGACACTTGAATCCATGTAAACACAATAAATTAAAATTAATAAATATTAAAAAATAAAAGAGAAAAAAGTTTAATGTATCATATAAGAATAAAACATGTAATTAAAACTTTTTAAACTTGAGATTATCCTTGTTTTTTAAAAGCAAGGGAATGATAAACATGAAAGTCAAGGTAGTGGTTATTTCTGGAGGTGAAAAGGGGGTACAGGGTTGGGGGAAACTCCCTGGTAGTTTCAGTTAGGCTGGCAACATTCTAGCTCTTAACTTGGGTAGGGAATTCACACGTGTTTATCATTATGCATCATTTAACATAGAGGCACACCTTGGAGATATTGCAAGTTTCATTCCAGACTACTGCAATAAAGTCAATCTTTTTCATGGTAGAGGGTCTTGCTTTCAATTTGCAACAAACAAAATAAAACAAAAAAAAACCCTGCAACATCTGTGAAGTTCAGTAAAGTAGAGCACAATAAAATGAGGTATACCTATATATCAAACACTAGGTCAAGTATATGTTTCAAATTATACATAAAAATTACAATATATAATATTTCATCAGATGTAGAAATGCTTAAAATGATATAGAATAAGAACATACAAAAACAGGGAAATGCCTTAAATTTAAAAAATGAAACTCAAGAATATCCTTGTAATCATAAACAGATCCTGAGGGTTTTTATGACAGGGAAAGTGTTCATACTAATTGAAGTGGAAAAAAAGAAAGAATTCAAAATGTTGCCCAATTTAAGAATTCAATTCCATTAACAATACACACACACAACACACTAAGGGGAAATTTTGCAGAAATGTTAACAGTGCTTATCTCTGGTGGTAGAGAATGAGTACATTTTGTTATATTTGTAGTTATTACATTTTTATTGGGGGGTTAAGAATAGAATATTTACAACTATCCTGAAACTTGGCACAAACGATGCATGCTTCTGAACAAAGCCTGAAAGGGAGCTTCAGGGAGACGAATTCGTGGGTGAATTTTCTATTTCTGTTGCTAGAAAATTGTGTTACACACATACACACACACACACACACACACACACACGTGTGCGCGCGTGCGCTAAAACAACAAACAAACAAAAACAAAAACAAAAATTCTACAAGATGAGCATCTCGTTGAGGTGGGGTGCTGAGCCCGAAATCCCTGCACCTCCATTAAAAGTTCTCTGTTAACTCTCTGGGCTCCAGAGTAAAGACCTTCAACTCCGCCCCGAACCCCCGCACCAAGCTCCGTCTTCCCTAGACGAGCGAGCGGGCGGGAAGGGTGGCTGTGGGGAGGCCTCCGAGCCGCCGGGGAGGAGGAGCCAGCACGCTGGCGGAAGCCCCTGCCTCCAGCAGCCGGTGGCGGCAGGCCCGAGGCCAGGAGGAGGAAATTAAGCCGACCACATCTGAAGCCTGGCGCAAGAAGCAGCAGCTGCCTCCAAAGCCGCCAGCTCACGAGAAACAGGTCAGGAGGCAGAGGCGGCTCCTCAGCAAGATCCCCAACTCCTTGACATGCGCTCGCGTGCCCCAGCCCCACCCGCAGCGCCGACCGGGGCCAGGCCACGCAGTGCACGTCTCAGGGCCAGAAAAGTACCCCTCGGTTCCCGGAGAGGGCGGGTATTCCCACAGCCCCACCCACCCGGGCTCATACCCAGTTCTCACTACTCACCTCCTACCCAAAAGTCTAAAAAGCTAAGGTCAGGAGAAAGGAAACACTGCCAGCGTCAAGTCCACTGACCTTGACTAATGCACTCTCCCTAACGGTACCCAGACGGCACATAATCCATGGGCTGGTCAGGTGTGTGCAGGGTGAGGGCTAGAGGACCACCACGATGACAGCAGGTGATAGTTTGAGTGCTGGGTGATCAACTCTGGATTAAGTAAGCACTTTTATGTTTCAACATAACCTTCCAATTCTTATAACAAGCCAACATCCATGTTAGTGGGTGAATAAATGAGGCACAGAGAGGTCAACTAACATACTCCAAGGCTGGAGAGTGGCAAAACTGGAGAGTGGCAAAAGCTGAATCTAACATCAGAGCTGACAGCAGTGGCCAGGCCACCCAGTGGCTGGAGTTCTCATTGTTTGGAGAATAAGTTTCTATATTTGCAGTTGACTCAATAACTATGGATTTCAGCATCTCACTTGAACTCCTGTCAAGTGAGTTTGCCTCCATTCATTCCTTTCTCAAGGATTCAAGACTTAAATTTCTTTCAGTCACCACCCAAAATATGAAGAAAAAGTAATTTTTGGTAAAGCATCCTTCACCCCTCAGTCATAAAACTAATTTCACCACCCAAAAATATGGAGAAAAAGTAATTTTTGGTAAGGCATTCATCCTTCATCCCTCACTCATAAAACCTATTTCACTCAGTGGGCTAAGAAATTGAAAAAGGGGAAGTTGCCACTTAGGGGAAGCCTGGTGCTGTCTAGAAGACAGAAGTTAGGGAGTGTGGATACATTCTGCTTATCCTAAGCCCCTGGAAAAATCACAGAGCACATCTCAGTATAGAAGTCTCATTAACCACAGTCACTGCTGGCCTGTTAGCCCAAAACACAGAAGGATGCCAGAATTTGGGTTCTTGTACATTTTCATCTCAAAGTCGGGTTTGCAATGCTGGAGAACAAAGGAACAGGAACCTCAGCCTCTCCCCATCCATTATCTTCTCCCTGAAGGTCACAGGTGATAGGAAAGGCCCTGGGAGTCTGCCTCCCTCCAGCCTCCCTGCGGCAGACCCCTACCTTTCCTGCCCACCCCCATATCTCCCTCCATAGGATCCTGGTCCTCCACCATTCTCTCCCCCGCCAGATGACTCCTCAATAGAGTTGCTCTCCATTCTTCCCCCCTTGCCTCACAGCTCTCCTGGAAACCTCACTTCTAACCAGGAAGGACTCCACTGCTCAGCCTGCATGAATAGCCCCAAAGCTTCCACTCCCCTGGGCTGCTTCACAAGCTTTCCAGCTTGGATGCAACTTAAGCCCAACACATTTAAAATCTAACTTAGCACCTGTCCCTCTTTCCCAACAACTCCACCTCTGGACATTACTTCTTTAAAACTCATGTGAAGAGTCATCCTCCTGGGTATCCGGAGGGTGCCCTTCCACCACCTTTGCTGTCTTCCTCTTTATGCTTCCATATGAAAGCAGACCTGAGCCCTTGCTAATCACTCCTCTTGAGAGGATTTCAGGTCAGCCTTATTTCCATTTTCTCCTTACTTGTTTCTTATGGGGATAATTGCAGTAGGAGGCTCACTGGCTGGCAATCTCCCTCTGTTTTCTCCCCAGCACAATATTATCAGGCACATATTCAATCCACTGAGCCTCAAACCCATGGCCCCAGCTCACATATCAGGTGCCTGCTAATTTACAACTTCAATCTTTGTTGTTGTTATTCAAATAGTAAAAATAAATAAACAAATAGGTAAGTAAATACACAGATAGATAAATGTATCAAGGGCAATAAAGACGTTTTTCTATCTTGTAGTGAGGCTCCTAGGAAGTTAGGTTTATAAATCTGTACTTCACAAAATCTTTTCTGCACATTAGTGAAAGGTGAAAACTCAGGATGAGGGTAACAGTTTGGTAAATGATGATATAACTCAGTAGAACATTATAGTCATCAAAACCCATACAGTATAAACACTAAGGAAAAATGTTAGATAAAATAAGTCAAAATAGCAGAATACCACATGGTACATGAAGGTTATGGCAACAATGCAAAACCATGCATGCAAATAACAAAAGAGGGAAGGTCCTTAAGAAAAAAGTGGAGCCTGACCAGGCGGTGGTACAGTGGATAGAGCAGGGGTCAGGGACCTATGGCTCACGAGCCAGATGTGGCTCTTTTGATAGCTGCATCTGGCTCAAAGACAAATCTTTAATAAAAAAAAATAATAACCTTAAAAATATAAAACATTCTCATGTATTAAAATCCACTCATTTCCTACCACTCATGTTCATGGTTGCAGGTGGCTGGAGCCAATCACAGCTGTCCTCCGGGACAACACCAAATTTTTATTGGATAATGCCTAACGTACAAGGGTCGTTTGTTGTGAGATCAAGAAGTCAACTTCCCTCCTTTTAATCAAGTAGTCAGCTAGCTAATTACAGAAACCCTTTTGACAAAGAAGATGGCTAAAAGAAAAAAAAGATGAGTGTCGTACTTTTCAGTGGACAGAGCAGGTTCTGCGGAGTGTCTAATGATAAAATTGCATAAACAAAACGGTCAAATATAAAGCGGCACTTCGACACATGCCATACTACATTTGCATCAAAATATCTAGCGGGCGACAGCAGGAAGAAAGCATGTCAAGAATGACTATGCAGCCTGACCAGGGGGTGGCGCAGTGGATAGAGCGTCGGACTGGGATGCAAAAGAACCAGGTTTGAGACCCTGAGCTCGCCAGCTTGAGCACGGGCCCATCTGGCTTGAACAAAAGCTCATCAACTTGGACCCAAGGTTGCTGGCTCCAGCAAGGGGTTGTTAGGTCTGCTGAAGGCCCGCGGTCAAGGCACATGTGAGAAAGCAATCAATGAACAACTAAGGTGTTGTGACAGCAACGAAAAACTAATGATTGATGCTTCTCACCTCTCTCCGTTCCTATCTGTCTGTCCCTATCTATCCCTCTCTCTGACTCTTTGTCCCTGTAAAAAAAAAAAAAAAAAGAACTACTGTGCATAGTGCAAGCTAGTCAGCACCCTGTAAAAAAAAAAAAAAAAAAGAACTACTGTGCATAGTGCAAGCTAGTCAGCAGCAACTCCATGTTTGGACCCAACAAGGTGACTGGAATTCGGCTAGCTTTGCTGTTGCTTTAGCAATTGTGAGAAAAGGAAAGGCATTCACAGATGGGGAGTATGCCAAAACATTCAAGCTTGATGTTGCCAATGAACTTTTTGAAGACTTTTTGGATAAAGACTAGATAATCAAACAAATAAAAGACATGCCTCTGTCAGGAAGAACTGTTCAAGATTGTACTATCATGATGGCAAATCAAACTGAGGCAACACAAGTGAAGGACATAAATGTAGCACCATTCTTTTCTCTCACTTTGGATGAGTCAGAGGTAAGCCATTTATCCCAGTTCAGCTTGACTGTAAAGTATGCTTTTGGTGACAAATTACGTGAGGAAAGTCTTGGTGTTTTGCCTATGAAAGAGACAACAAGAGGGAGGATTTATTCCAGTCTTTCACTGAGTTCGCTAAAGAAAAAAATCTACTGATGGATAAACTTATTTTGGAGTGTAGTGATGGTGCTCCGTGCATGGTGGGGTAAAACAGAATTTGTAGCACTTCTTCGTGAACATGAAAAGAGATCCATCCTAAGTTTTCACTGCATCCTACATCAGGAGGCGCTTTGTGTTCAGATGTGTGGCGAGCAGCTTGGTGAGGTGATGTCGCTGGTCATTTGGGTGGTCAACATTATTGTTGCCCAAGCTTTAAATGATTGCCAGTTTAAAACACTGCTGGATGAAGTTGGGAGTAATTATCCTGGTCTGCTTTTGCACAGCAATGTGCATTGGTTGTCAAGAGGGAAGGTGCTCAGCCGTTTAGCAGCTTGTCTGAGTGAAATCCGGACTTTTCTCGAAATGAAAAATGTTGAGCATCCTGAGTTAGCTAACACTGAGTGGCTCCTGAAGTTCTACTATCTCTTGGACATGACTGAACATCTGAACCAGCTTAATGTGAAAATGCAAGGCATTGGAAATTCAGTCTTATCCCTTCAACAAGCAGTGTTTGCGTTTGAAAACAAGCTGAAACTCTTTATCGCCGACATTGAAACAGGTCGTTTACTACAATTTGAAAAACTGGGAGAGTTTAAAGATGCATGCACAGCAAGTGATCCTGCTCAACATCTTGATCTCCAGCAGCTAGCGGGCTTCACATCTAATCTCCTGCAGTCATTCAAAGCACACTTTGGAGAATTTCGTGAGCACACTAATCTTTTTAAGTTCATCACCCATCCACACGAGTGTGCAGTGGACAGTGCCAACCTGAGTTACATCCCCGGTGTCTCCGTCAGAGATTCTGAACTACAAGCTGCTGACCTGAAGGCCTCAAACATGTGGGTGAATAATTTCAAATCACTGAATGAAGATTTGGAAAGACTTGCACGACAGCAAGCAGAGTTGGTGAGCAAACACAAGTGGGGAGAAATGAAAAAATTTCAACCCGCGGATCAGGCGATTGTCAAAACTTGGAACGCACTTCCCATCACATACCACACACTGCAGCTTGAGTATTGCTGTACTGACAATGTTTGGCTCTACGAATGCATGTGAGCAGTCTTTCTCACATCTAAAGAACGTTAAGACCAACCTACGATCATGTTTAACAGATGCAAGTCTCAACACCTGCATGAAGCTTAACCTCACCACCTATTAACCAGACCATGCAAAACCATGCAGCACCAGAAGTCACATTAATGATAAGAAGTACTTTATTCATCATTGGTTAGCAAGAGCATAACAACGTTATTAAAAAGAATTCAGAGACTTATTTAAAAGTGTTGGTCTTACATAAAATGCACAAATTTACTTGTATTTAGTGTTAAACATATTGTATGGCTCTCACAGAATTACATTTTAAAATATGTGGTGTTCATGGCTCTCTCAGCCAAAAAGGTTCCTGACCCCTGCGAAAGAGCGTCGGACTGGGATACGGAAGACCCAGGTTCAAGACCCTGAGGTCACCAGCTTGAGTGAGGGCTCATCTGGTTTGAGCGAAGCTCAACAGCTTGGACCAAGGTTGCTGGTTCGAGCAAGAGGTTACTCGGTCTGCTGAGGGCCCACGGTCAAGGCACATATGAGAAAGCAATCAATGAACAACTAAAATGTCGCAACGAAAAATTGATAATTGATGCTTCTCATCTCTCTCCATTCCTGTTTGCCTGTCCCTATCTATTCCTCTCTCTGACTCTGCCTCTGTAAAAAAAAAAAAAAAAAAAAAAGGAAATAGTTGTAGAAGCCTCATAGAATTATGGAATTTCACCTACTGATGCTATCAGCACATTATAGCAATCATCCCTTTCATATATTGATATATAATTATGTATTCACTTATTCATTTCTCCAGTGAATAGGTATTGAGCATTTACCACCTAAGTTTCAGTTTTAGGCACTGGGGATACACCAGTGAGCAAACAGTCCTTACCTCATGGACAGAGACTTTCCAAATGTCTAGATCTGTCTTGGGTCCCATTCAAAAACAGGTTCCTTTAGGGCAAACACTGTACCACAATCTCTAAATGTGCATGGCAGCATATACATCTATGTTATATACTCTGTGGCGTTGAGTATGTAATGAAAGCAATGAATCTCATATTAACTGTTGATCTATGAGTGAAGCTGCCCTTTGTGTGGTTACTTATAGAATATCAAAGGCCGACAAAAACTCAATACAGCCTAGGAAAACCCTGGTGGATGATCCAAGACAATAAAGAAAAGTCATAAGAATAAAATGGTAAGTTTCAATAGAAAATGCTAATGTCTCAGCTGGATTGCTCAGCTGGTTAAAGCATCATCCCAAAATGCAGAGGTTACCACTTTAATGCCTCGGTCAAGGCACATATGGGAGCAGATAGATGTTCCCGTCTCTCTCTTTCTCTCCCTTTCTCTCAAATCAATAAACATTTTTAAAAAGAATAAGAAGATGCTGAGAGAGGTGGGAGAACAGGAAGTTCTCTTACCACAAAGTGGAAAATGAACTGAAAACAAGAAACTCTGACTTCTCTGAGATGACCATAGTTTACAGTTGGTGCCTTTTCTTTCCCATGGAACATGGACTTAATTTACATGACTGAGGTCACTGAGTCTATTCGGTGGGAGTTGCTATAAATTATTTTATTTATTATTGAAATTATACCTTCACAATCCAAGTTGTCTTACTTGGGATTTTTATAAAATGCTAATTTCTTCCCTTTTTGTATCATAAGTATTTTCCATAGTCTTAACTCTTATTCAAGAGTTTCATTTTTTTTTTTAACAGGGACAGAGAGAGATGAGAAGCATCAATCATTAGTTTTTCATTGCCATTGTGACCCCATAGTTGTTCATTGATTGCTTTCTCACACGTGCCTTGACCGCAGGCCTTCAGCAGACTGAGCAATCCCTTGCTGGAGCCAGTGACCTTGGGTCCAAGTTGGAGAGCTTTTGCTCAAGCCAGGTGGACCCACGCTCAAGCTGGCGAGCTTAGGATCTCGAAACTGGGTCTTCCGCATCCCAGTCCGATGCTCTATCCACTGCGCCACTGCCTGGTCAGGCCAAGAGTTTCATTCTTAACAGCTGCAGTGTTTTCCTGGTACATATATATAGCATACACATACTCCTGAGTCTGAATGTCCAGTTTCTGTCACGTTTTGCTACATTCCCATGACACACAGTGACTACTGGGATGGTTTCTTTCCTTCTTCTCCCACATCTTTTTTAGATGTGCGATTCCTCTGAGGACAGGGATAGAAAACTTGGCACAAAGTCAAGGGTCTGGTTGGCTGAGTGGATAGACAACCCCAAAGGCTGCCAGTAACAATGCTGATAACAACAGGTAGGACTTGAGTCACATTAGCACAAGGGTTTCATCTCATTTGGGTGACAACTTAGTTATCTCTAGTCTACCTTTGGAGAAAAAGACAGTGCTCACAAAAATTAGGGGATCAGGGAACGTGCAGATACTCCAGTACTTTCAGCCTTTTGTATAGTGCATTTTCACCAATGAGATAAAAGCTGGTTTGCATCTTATCTACATAATCGAACAACTTTCTTTGACTTGTTTGCTTTTCTGATGTTCTCGTTTAATAAAAAAACCAAATGCTTCTTTTTTTTATTGCTTCATATTCATTTTGAAATATCCCCTAATTTTTGTGAGTAGTATATTATGTAGCCATAAAAAGGAATGAAGTCAGACACAAAAGGCTTACATACTGTATGATTCCATTCCTATAAAATGCCAGGTAAGGCAAATCCATAGAGACAAAAGCATCAGTGGTGGCCTAAGGCTGAGGGATTGGGGGAACAAGGAAGAGTGAATGCTATTGGACAGTTTCTTTTTGGAGTGATGGAAATATTCTGAAATAGTGGTGATGGCTGCACAACCCTGAATATACTAAACCCCACTGAATTGTACATTTTAAATGGACAAATTGTATGTTATATAAATTATAGCTCAATAAAAGAATCTTTAGAGAAAACCTTCAATTCTAGTACCATCTTATCTTGGTAAAAAGCTTTAAGACAAGAGCAGAAACTAAATACTTGCTCAAGGAGCAAAGGACCGAGCTGGCAGGAAGAAGGAGGGAGAAGGACTGACAGCAACATCAGTTAGAAAAACACTCTTTAAAAATAATTTATTTTTTTTTTTAGGTGAGAGGAGGGGAGATAGTGAGGCAGACTCCCATATGCGTCCAACTGGAATCCACCCAGCAACCTCATCTGATACCAATGCTCAAGTGCCAAGCTATTTTTAGCACCTAAGGCTGATGTGCTGGGACCAACCAAACTATCTTGAGTGCCTGGGGCCACACTGGAACCAATCAAGCTCCCAGCTGCAGGAGGGAAAAGGGGGGAAGGGGGAGCAGGTGGTCTCTTCTCTTGCGTGAGCTGACTGGGAATTGAACCTGGGACGTCTATACACCACATGGATGCTCAATCCACTGAGTCACCAGCGAGGGCCAAAACCTCTTCTCTGTAACTCCATCACAAGTGTTTACCACCCCTTTTATTTCCCCATTGAGTTAAAAGTAAAAGTAACACAGGTCTTACCCAAGGGGGAGTGGTGGTGGTTAAGGTGGGGAGACCACTTCCCACTCCACTGCTGAACTTTGAAGGGGAGAACCTCTCAGGACAGCAGGGCATGGTAACTCCTGAGAGAAGCCAGCAAGATGGTGTGGCCCTGAGCTCTGGGGTGAAGAGGAAAAAGATGAGTTCTGAAAATGCATAGGCGGGGTCCCTAAATACATGAATCAATAAAATGAAACCTGCTGGTCAGCTAAGTAGAGTCACAAATACAGTCAGACAGGAATTATAGGTTGGTTCAAAAGGTCCTTATAATAAAAAAGGGGAGGGGAGGGGAGGGGAGGGGAGGGGAGGGGAGGGGAGGGGAGGGGAGGGGAGGGGAGGGGAGGGGAGGGGAGGAAAAGTTGGTGATGGGAATTCACAAGAGATTCAGTAAAATAAAAACAAAGACAAAAATATGTATGAAGAAATTAGCATACCCTTAAAAAGATAAGTGCAAATCATTTTGTTGAAAAAAGTGAATCATGTTTTTAAAACCCACAATGCAAGAGGTGGTTTATGCTGCAAGAAAACCTTACAGTAAATTATCTCTTAAGTGTCCCCCCTTGTAATGCGAGTGACCACTTTAGAACCTGCCCTGGAGGGGCTGGGACAGGTGAGCAGGTGACCTGCCTACTTTGGCAGAGCCTAGGGACATATCCCAGGCTCCCACTTCTGGATTGAAGTGAACAAGTCCCAGCCACTAACCCCCAAACTGCCAAGGGGGGTTAATATCCACACTCCCAACCCGTGGGTGTCACACCTCAGAAAGCAGCAACCATGCCCCACCCAAGGCAGTGATCCTTGTTCCCCAACCCCATTCTCAAGGGAGAGGCAGTGGCTAGACCAGTTCTAAAGTCCCTCTCCCCAGCTATGGCCTTGATCCCCAGCCAACACCTAACTAGCAAGGGAAGGGGTGGAGGTGGATGCTGTGGCCTGGCATGCGGAGGGCGAAGGGAAGGCTAGGAGAAGGCAGTTCCCTGGGGAACTGGGCCTGCCCCACCTCTGCCTGAGGAGCTGGCTGATGATAAAGACCTAGGAGCTAAGTGTTCACTAGGGAGCTAGGGGGAGTGAGGGGAGGAAGTGTAAGTAGGAAAGCACTTCGGCACTGAGACCAGATTTGTAGCCCCAGCTCTTTTAAGACTGACTTGCCCTGGACAAGTCATTTCACCTATCTGGGCCTCAGATCCCTCATCTGCTTTTTAAAAATTATTTTTAAATCTCAGAAAAAGCTGAGGCTCTGCTCCAGTGTAAAGGAGATAAAGCTTGACCATTGAATACATGTAATCCTTGAATTTTTCTCCTACAGAAGAGATTGTGACAATGGACAAAAATCTAAACGAGGTCTGTAAATTGTGAGATTAGGGTTCATAGGTCTATAGATGAAGTCTGAAGTGGGGTTGTACCTACGTGAACTTCCTGATTTTGATCACTGCTCTGGTTATTCATGTGAGTTTAGAAAGTCCACACTCAAGTATTTAGAAGTATGGGGCATCACATCTGCTCCCTATTTTCAAATGGTTCAAATAAAAATTATAGAGAGACAGAAAAGAATAAGACAAATATAGTAAAATGTTACTATTTGGGAATCTGAGTGAAGAGAGAATTCTTTGTACTATTCTTGCAACTTTTCTGAAACTCTGAACTTATGCCAAAATTAAAAAAAAAAATGTTTTAAGAGTTATGTTACTAGATGATCTCTAAGACTCTTCCAGTTTCTGTGAAACAGTAACACTGTCTGCATCTTACAGATGAGAAACAGGAAGCAGGATGAGGATGGCTCAGCAGCAGCAGGAGGGCTCTGGAACTCAGGGTCTCTGACTCAGGCCCAGGCTCTCCCAAACCCCAGCTCTTCCAATCACCGCAGGACAGTGAGTCCCAGGCACCACCCCAGGCCCTGGACAGAGCAGAAGAGCAACAGGCAAGTAAGAGAGGCCATCTGGACAGTATCCAGCTGGCTGTCATCAGGAGAGGCCAAAGGTCTCAGAACAGGACCACCCGCTCTTCTCCCAAGACCCCTGCCCTCTACCTGCAGATGGGCACGGGCAGCTCTTCACACGTACCCCAGAAGGAAAGGCGAAGCTTCAGTTATACACACACAGGCTCTGCCAGGACATGCAGGACCACGTGGTACACAGAATCACAGCCTGAAATGACCTGGGCAAGCCCTCTCTATCCGAAGAGAAACACAACATCTGGAAATCCTAAGTAAGCCTTCTAAATCACTCCAGGGTCAAAGGGGAATAAAATCAAAATCACAATTATATTTATTTCCAATCTGTTTATGCTAGCTGTACTTGCTATGGTAAGTACATACTTTAAATATGATTAATATGTAAACTGATATGAGTATAAAAATAGAGTTGTTTCTGTGGGGGGAAAAGTCACACCCATCTTAAGATTAATATCAATGAAAACTATTAACGGAGGAAAAAAATCATGCTTCTAAAATATTTCTGTTAAATAGGAAGGACAAAAATGAAGGTTTCAATCCAAGAAGCTAATAAAAATTAAGAAAGGCAGGAAGAAGGAACCAGTGGAGATAAAGACAGAAATATTTGCTAGAAAATTAAATGTAACAGCATTTATAAGTGAATCTAAGAGATGGCTCTCCAAAAGACCATGCAAATAAACTTCTGGCAAGGATGAGCATCTTACAAAAAAACCCCACCATAAATAAACAGTATTAGAAATGTGAAAAGGGCCTGGCTTGTGGTGGCACAGTGAACAGAGCATCAACTTGGAATGCTGAGGTCTCTGGTTCAAAACCCTGGGCCTTGCCTGGTCAAGGCACATACGATAAGCAAGAAGCAAGTAATGAACAGAGCTGATACTTCTCATTCCCCCTTTTCTAAAATCAATAAATAAATCTTAAGAACAAAAAAAGAAATATGAAAAGGAAAATAATCATTGCCAGTAAATAAGACCTGAAGTTCATTACTAAACACTTTGAAAATATGGATAAAAGGAAAAGAAGTACAAATACTGAAAATACCGATCATCAGAGAAGTAGAAATTTGTCAGAGAACTACCCCCAGAAAGGGCACCAAGCCCAGTAATTCTATATTACATTATTTTTCTAACTCAAAAAAAAAGTCGATCTTTTTTATTCTTTCATTGAATCCTCCCAGATCCCTCTGAAGGTAAGCACTGTCTTGCCACTGTATCGACAGGGGACCCACGGGTTCAGGAGAACCAAGGCATTGTATCCAAGTCACCCAGCCAGATGTGGCCAAGCTAGGACTCATTTCCACAGCCCAACATCTCCAGGGTATAACCCAGGAAACTCTGGGCTCCAAATGCTCCTCAAGCTCCTCAAGTATCGCTGTAATCAACCATGTTTGGAAGCTTCTGGCCCCTTGCTACTTAAGGTGTGGTCCAGTGACCAGCAGCAGCAGCATCACCTAAGAGCTTGTCACAAATGCCAGACCTGCTGAATTGGACAATAGATTATAAAGAGAGTCCTAGGTGGTTTAGATGAATATTAAAATGTGAGATGCACTGGTCTGGTCTATAATGGTTTAATCGCTTTCAATTCCTCTTAAATTTACAAAAGCAGTGCCTGTTTTATTTGGCAACCCCCCTCACCCAAATCAACTGGATCAACCATTAGAACTAGATTTGATCATATAAATGCATAAAAAAATTTTGGCAAAATAAAACCAAAACCTTAAAAAATTAAAGGATATTTATAATATCTGCCAAGGTATGGTACAGAGTTAATACCACTAACATATAAACTTCTTTTATGAATTCATAAGGAAAATCACATGAAAGAAAAATAGGCAAAGCAAATCAAAATACATTCACAAAGAAATGCAGACCACCACTGAACAGAGCAATAAAGGATTGCCAATGAAAACATTTTACACCAATTTAAAATAAATCATTTCTATAATAAATATTATTTTGATAACCAGGGAGGAAAATAAACATTTAAAAAATTTAAGTACATATAACTATTCTAGAAAGACCAAAATATTAACAGGAGTTGAGTGGTAAAATTATGGATGTTTTATTTTCTATAAAACATCCTGATTTTTCTGCAATGAATTTGTATTCTTTGTAATACACAACAACAAAATGTATAATTATTTCCTATAGTTTGATCTTATCTGAAATTTAACAGCTTTTACACTTAGTCTCTCTTTCTTAGTTATTCCCAAGTGTTTGCACAGCTCCTGGCCTTTCCACAAACCATGGCAGCATTAAAGACAAATCTTTCCAGTCTTTACCAAGCATTGGGAACCCCAAATAAGCTGAGCCCCTTTTACATTACTCCACAGACCGACAGTTTTCAAACTCCAGTGGGCAGAGGAATCATCTACAGGGAGCTGTCTACAGATGCAGATTCCTAGGTCCCACCCCCAGAGATCACCCTGAGTGTCCATGATTGTTCCTGGACTGCCCTTTGAGAGCCCTCCCCCAGTAACACTATGAGGGGGAGGATGCAATGTAGGAAAGGAGAAAACCAACTGGTTCAGAAGTTAGGTGAATAAGGGTCTTAACGGCCGGCAGGGGACAGTGGTCCTTCCACCCACCTGGCCATGTGCACTCGCAGGCTCTGGTCAGCTCCTCTGCTCTTGGAAAGAGGGCAACAAGTGGGCAGGGGGGCGAGAAGGTTTTCTCCGACAGGTGAGCTAAGGCCCTGAGCAGTCCGGCATTGTAGCTTCACTGCCAGAGCTTACTCTGCTCCGAGAGAAGTCGTTTGGAACAGCTCAGTGGGATCACAGAGCTCCATCTGTCGGAGTTTCTGCTGGGCACCCTGAGAAGGCAGCTACTCCAGAGCTGGCAGAGATACCACTGTGGCTGCCACGAGGGGCTCAAGGGCTTGGCACTTCACAGGCGGGCCCACAGAAACCGTCCCCAGCACTGAGCTGCTTCCCAACCCCAGGTGGGCACTAGGAAAGAGAGGAAAACACAAATGGGGTAGGGGCCCAGCCTCTTGGGTGAACCCTTGGCTCCTCTGCTGCCCTAGGCATTGAAGGGGAGGGGAGCACTCACCACGGGCTAACTGGGACAGTTCATGGCCAGTTAAGCACAACCCCGTGACGCACTGAGCCAGATGCAGGAGGACCTTTACAGAATGACCGGGAAGCGGCTCACAGCCCACCTCTAATTAGTAGTTCTTTTATATACACACAGACACGCTGATCCCCTTTCATCACCTTCGTTCTAGGCAGGACTCCTGACCTCTGCTTAAGAGCAGCCAAGATCCTCACATCTCCCGGTCTGAGCCCCCATTTCCCAGTGATGGTCAGGTCCCTTGTTCATGGGTCCTGACGGACCGGACCCGGCCACCCTAGGCAGGTGGAGATCTCCATCTCCATCCTAACTCTTGTGGCAGCAGAGACAGGGTACCTGCGGAATGGCAGGGAGCAGGGCGGAGTGCCCTGCTCTGGGCAGTTCCTTCAAGAAACAGGGTCTTTCATCCCCCAACAAGTACAAGCTTCAAATGCAAACACAATGAGGAGGGTCAGCACATTGATAAGAATAAACATCACCTAGAAGTCACCTCGGGGTGAGGACGCCACAGACTGGAGAACAGCAGGGAGAGGAGAAAGCAAGGGGCTATACCTCTGAGAAAGCAGACGAGGCACGCAGACGAGGCACACAGACGTGGAGCCAGTCACCAGCGGTCTTTACAAGCTCTGCTTCAGACTGGATGACTCCTCATCCCCACAAAGCAGCAGCAGGTAAGTCTGTGCTGCCTTCAGGTATCTGGGAACCAAGAAGGCAGCTCTCCCTAAGAGTTAGTACTAATGAGGGTTAATGACAAGTGGGCTGTCAGTCCCAGGGTAATTATGAAGTATCAGATCAGAGGGTTCCTCCCTGATGTGGGCCTGTGGGGAAATGGCTCAGGACCTTGTTTTTACTGTGGGAGCAGGGCAGGTGCTCCATCTCTGTTGTCTGGCTCATGGTCCCCAGGCTTTGAGCCAGGCCCGCTTTAGATTCTGCTCCTTGCACTGGCCTAGGCTGTCACACTGGGGTGGTGAAGCTCATTGTCTCTCTCATCAATCTGATCCCACAGCATTTATTAAAAGGATTTACTGCATGCTAGGCATTGTGCTAGGTACTAGGGAATGAAACTGAGTAAGATGAGCACCTCACTAACTAGGAACGCATACCAGACCCTAAAGTATTGCTATGGAGGCACAGACAATGCACATGGGGTTGGAGGGGACAGGGGACTGCTTGAGCCCAGAGACAGCATCACAGAGATGCCGACAAAAAACAGAGCATTTCTAATATACCTGCAGTAACAGGTTAAAAAGTTAACAGAAAAGATCTCAGTCGCTTCAGCAACAACAATACCCACAACATCCTAGGAATGAATGCAACGAGAGATGAGTGGGAGCCATACAAAGAAAACTCTAAAACTCTGATGGACACACAAGAAGACTAGAATAAACAGAAAGATATACTTCCCATTTCCTGGATGGGAAGACTCATTATAAAGTCTATTCTGCACCAAATAATCTATAAATTCCATCTGATTGCAATAGAGAAATCCAAACATTTTCAACAGAACTTGACAAGTTGTTTATAGGCTTATTTGGAAAAGGAAATGCAAAAGAAAAACTGAAAAGATGTTATGGAAAAAATGAGTTTTTTAACCCAAACTGTTATATAAAAACTGCAGTAATTAAAACAATAAAATGAAATACTGACACAGAATCAGATAAATAATTCAATGGAACTAAAGAAAAGCCCTTAAAAACCATGAATATATGAATATTTATAAAATGCTTAATTAAGGTAGAACTATAAACCTTTTGAGAAACAATAAATATTTGACAAATAAATTGGACATAATAGGCCTTCCATTTGGGAAGAATTCAACCCCTATCTTGCACCATATACAAAATAAGTCTCAGTTTAGAGATCTAAGTATCTAAAATAAAACCACAAAATAAAAACTTGGGTGCCAAAATATATTGATAAATTCTAACTGTATAAAAATCAAATTTCCATATGAAAGACAAATAGAGGCAACCTTTTCAAAATATAGCAGAAGTTAATATTGATAATATGAGAGCTCTATTTATCAATAAAAAGAGAATCTAATAAAAGTGGGTAATGGGGCCCTGGCCAGTTGGCTCCGTGGTAGAGCATCGGCCCAGCATGTGAATGTCCCGGGTTCAATTCTTGGTTAGGGCACACAGGAGAAGCGCCCATCTGCTTCTCCATCCCTCTCCCTCTTGCTTCACTCTCTCTCTCTCTTCCCCACCCACAGTCATGGCCCAATTGGAGCAAGCTGGCTCCAGGTGCTAAGGAAGGCTCCATGGCCTCTGCCTTGGGCACTAAGAATAGCTCAGTTGCTCAGCAATGAGCAATGCCCCAGATGGGCAGAGCATCAACCCATAGCGGGTTGCCAGGTGAATCCTGGGTGGGGCGCATGCAGAAATCTGTCTCTGCCTCCCCATCTCTCACTAAATTAAAAAAAAAAAAAAAAAAGTGGGATGCCTGGCCAGGCGGCGGCGCAGTGGATAGAGCGTCGGACTGGGATGTGAAGGACCCAGGTTTGAGACCCCTAAGTCACCAGCTTGAGCATGGGCTCATCTGGCTTGAGCAAAAAGCTCACCAGCTTGGACCCAAGATCGCTGGCTCAAGCAAGGGTTTACTCGGTCTGCTGAAGGCCTGTGGTCAAGGCACATGTGAGAAAGCAATCAATGAACAACTAAGGTGTCACAACAAAAAGCTGATAATTGATGCTTCTCATCTCTCTCTGTTCCTGTCTATCTGTCCCTGTATATCCCTCTCTCTGAATCTGTCCGTCTCTGTAAAAAAAAAAAAAGTGGGTAATGGATATAATATGTAATGTACAGAATAAATGCAAAATTGTGTTCACATTTAAAATATTCTTGCCTGACCCGTGGTGGCGCAGTGGATAAAGCATCCACCTGGAATTCTAAGGACCTGGAATTCTGAGATCACCGGTTCAAAACCCTGCACTTGTCTAGTTAAGGCACATGCGGGAGTTGATGCTTCCTGCTCCTCCCCCCTTTCTCTCTCTCTCTCTCTCTCTCACTCTCACTCTCTCTCCTTTCTAAAATGAACAAATAAAAACACATGAATAAAATATTCTCAAGTTCACTAATAAAAGATATCAAAATAATGAGATGTCCTTTTTACCTACTAAATTGGCAAAACTAAGAACTGGTCGATTCCTCATTCAGTGTAGGTGAGACAGCGACCTTTTGGGAGTGCAATTTGGGAATGTCGATTAAAATTCCACTCGTATGATTTTGTCCTATACAATTACTTAAACAACCAAAAATATATATTTTATATGTATGTAAATTACATCACTTATAATTGCAAAATACTAAATTGTAAATGTCCATCAACAGAAAATAAATTATGATAAACCTACAAAATTTTTTAAATCCTTAGCCATTTAAAAGACTAAGATCAATGTACTGGCATAGAAAGATGTCCTCAACATATTCATGACCAACTAAAAGAATATCAGAATAAAAAAAATACTGTACAAACACATTTCTGTGGGAAAGATAGTAAGTTCATGTATTCGTTTTAAAGTCTGGGAAGACACGTATAAATTGTGCATAAAGATTACACTGGGATAGAGAAGATACAGAGATTTTTTGGTTTCTTATTTATATACTTTTATATTATTTGATTTCTTTAAATGAACATGTATTACTTTCATTTAAAGTCCAAAAGTTTATTTTTCATTTTGGAGAAAAAAAAAAAGAATACTGCTGTTGGTTTCTAGGTTGAGCTCAAAATCCATCTGTTCTCTGTTCCCCCTGCTCTATACCTTTCCCCTGGTCTTTACTGCTCTTTACAGAGTCAAGATGAAGGGCAAAAAAAGTCTACCCCCCCAAGGTGCTGCACATTCTGCCTTGAGCATGACGTATGGACCAAGCCATTTTTCTGTGGGCTTGAACAAGTTAAGGACAGGGTGTAGAGGGTATCCCCACCACATCGGGCCCGGCTGAATGGACCTAGAGAGGGGAGACTGTGCCTTCCCGCTGGGTTCATTGTTGCATTATACCCTGCACTCTGGGGGGGTGGGGGGATACAGACATGAATTTTCAGTGGAGCGCTGGAGGCTGTGCCCAAGAGATGCCCCTTTTTATTCCTGGCATTGTGATCTCTTTCTTCTCCTACTGTCCTCTCCATCCTAGGACACTGTTCCCAGCTTTATGGACACCAACTGGGTCATATCTTCTAGAGGTTCACGAAAGACACGGAGGAAGAAAGAACCTGCGGCCTAGGCCAGCTCAGCTAGGCCAGGAACGCAAAGTCAGATGCTTCCCCCTACCCCTCACTGCCCTTAGCTTCTAGCTTCCTTTCCTCTGGCGCTAATGTGTGAGCCTTTTCTAAACACGACTAAAACCTCCACTTGAGCTTGGGAGACACTCTGGTCCTAGGCAATAAATTCAAACCGATTTTGCTTAGATTACAAAAAAGTTTCCGCAGGTCCTGGCTGTTAAGCTGGTAAGCTATTACTAGATTTCTATCTAGGGGGTTAGAGACAAAGCCCTGAAGAGTAACCAAGCGCTACACTCATTGGCCTTGTATTGTCCCAACTACAAGGATTCTCCATGGAGCTCTAGTAGAGAGGAAGGGGGATCAGAGTAAATCAGGACTTGATTTTCACAGGGTAGGTAAGCCATCAGCATCTCCCCATGAGCTTAAAAAAAAATCCTGGACAATGAGGTCAAAGTAGAACTTAGAGATAAAGCCATGCAGTATATTGTTAAATGTATTTGTGATGAAAGAAAAAAAAAGTACAAAAAATAGAGTGTCCTAAGGATCACCCTGAGTAGCTAGAAAAAGTGCATGCTAAATGAATCTAAGGAAAAGAAATAAACACAAAGCAGAAATGCTTTAGAAAACAGAAAGCACAATTGACAAATCTATGTGCTTTTAAATCACAGAAAACTGTCAAAGCTAATGAAGGAAAAGAAAAAAACTGATGCACATTATAAATTAAGAAAGTGAAAAAAATCAGATACTAAGGGAACTGAAAAGCAGTAACTATATATACATTATGCTAATAAATTTGAAAATAGCTCACTTTCATGGGAAACAGAAAGTAAACATTTTATACCAAAAGCCACAGGAAAAAACAAATCAGAAAGCTGCAAAGACCCACCCCTCAAAATAGGCAGCAGGCTCAGATAGTTTCACCAGCAAATTTATTTTTAAATCCTTACAGAATTACTATTATCATTCTTTTTTAATTTTTTATTTTAGTGAGAGGAGTGGAGGCAGAGACAGACTCCTGCATGCACCCCAACAGGATCCACCAGGCAAGCCCACTAGGGGGCGATGCTCTGCCCATCTGGGGTGTTGCTCTGTTGCAACTGGAGCCATTTTCTAGCACCTGAGGCAGAGGGTATGGAGCCACCCTCAGCGCGGAGGGTCAACTCACTCCAATCAAGCCATGGCTGGAGGAGGGGATAAGAGAGAGAGGGAGAGAAAAAGAGAGAGAAGCGAGAGGGGGAGGGGTAGAGAAGCAGATGGGCTCTTCTCCTGTGTGCCCTGACCGGGAATCTAACCCGGGACATCCACACACTGGGCCAACGCTCTCCCACTGAGTCAACCAGCCAGGATTTTACAGAATTATTTAAAATGTATTATTTAGCCTGATTGTGGTGGTGCAGCAGATAAAGCATTGACCTGGAATGCTGAGGTCCCCGATTCAAAACCCTGGGCTTGCCTGGTCAAAGCACATACAGAAGTTGATGGTCCTCCCCCGCTTTCTCTCTCTCTAAAGATGAATAAATAAAAATAAAAATAAAAAATAAACTGTATTATTTACATTATTCCACAGTATAAAGAAAAATAAAGCTTCACTACCCATTATGTGAAGTTACTGCTACTCTAATACCAACATCTGACAATGAAAACACAGAGGAAAATTATATTAACAAATACAGATGCAGAACTCCCACATTAATAATTCAAATTAAACAGCATGTTAAAAATCATATCCCGTTACCAAGCACATTCAAGGAATGCAAAGATAGTTCAATATTAAGAAATGTATTGACACAATTCATTTTAAGAGGCCAAGAAAATATAATTTCATCTTCAAACCATGCTCTCATCAGCATATAGCAGCAAACAATGAAAACTTTGCCCTCTCACCCCGACACCCCATACATAGTAAGTGCTCAACAAAGCGCATTACAGCCTGTCATTATGTAGGGAAAAGTGGGCTCCAATCCTACGTGACTCCATTTTTATAAACAGCACAAAGCAGCAAAGAATCAAGTCGGGAGGGATGTTCCAGGTAACAGTGGTTAACTGGGTTGGGAAGCTTTGGGTAAATTCCTCCCCTTGTGTCTATTTCTATTTCCTAGTTTTTTCCAAAGAACCTGTACTACCTGTATAGTAATAATGTTTTAAAATAGAGAATAAAAAACCAAAAATGAAATAGGTGTTTGGATTTAGCCAAGAGGAGTGGCAAGCCTGAAGGCCAAAGTGGAAAAGGAACTAAAGGTGACAGGGAAGAGAGTAACGCCATGGATGGGGCTTGCACGGTTCTCTGCCTTGCACACTGTGGCTGTGACACCCACTCAGCTTCAACAACACCCACACACAGGCCCTGGCTGGGTAGCTCAGCTGTTTAGAGCGTCGTCCCAATACACCAAAAATGTGAGTTCAATCCCTGGTTAGGGCACATTCAAGAGTCAACCAATGTTGTGTGCACAAGTAAGCAAGATAACAAAATTGATGTCTAAAATCAATGAAACAAAACAGAAAAAAGAACACCATAAACATGTCAAAAGATGTTCCTGGCAGAGGACAAGCTAAAGCCCTCTAGGCCCCAAACCATCACACACTGCTATACCATGCATAGCCTGACATGACTGTGCCCAAAGGCCATAGAAATTCTGCACAATGGGAATGGGGTGAGGGTACCCATTTTTTTATCTACATGCTGGTTACACTGATGTGCTTACTTTGTGAAAACTCACCAAGATGTACACAGTAGGTGCTTTTTCTGTGTGTATACTATACTTCAATAAATTTTTTTTAAGTAATTAAAAAGCGAGAGAACACTTGAGTTTCTTTAATCTGCTACAGTTTCCCTCAACTTCTGGTTTTAATAAATCTGAACTCATGGATCAGTCTCATGAAACAACATTCAACCTAGTCTTATTTATATATGACATATCTCATTGTCTTAATTCTTCCAGATTCTGTATTGATTATCTCTAAAGTTATTAACGGATGAGAAAATAACTCTGGGGCAAGCAGGGGTATAGGAGACACAGAGAAAGCCTAACTGGAAGGTAGTGGTTCTCAACTCTGAGGGCACATTCGGATCCCCTGGGGAGCTCTGCAAAATGCTGGGGCCCGGGCTCCACTCCAGGCCAATTACATCAGACTCTCTGGGGCGTGGGCCCAGGCATTGATATTTTCTTTTTTAAAAACTCCCAGATGAATTAATATGCAGTGGGACTGAAAACCACTAAACTAGTTGAACCAGGGGGACTGGCCACTGGAAACTCAAGGGCAAGTTGAAGCGTGCATGGCCCCTGCCCACCCTGGTGGAGGCTGTGGGGGTGGGAGCTAAAGTTTAGGTCTGAAGTGCCCTGGCAACCACCAGGGGTCTCCTCCACATCTACCAAGGGCCTCCTCCACATCTCTTTCCCTGACCTCAGGCAGAGACACATGGGGAACAATGCCCTCCATAGGGAGGAAGAAGCCTCTGGCAAGTGCGGGGGAGGGGCTTCCCAGGGCCTGGGCACAGAACTCTGGACTCTGGCTCCCAGCGTGTGTTCAGATTGCTCTGGACCACTTGCCAGTGCAACCCCAAGACACACACCACTCCAACCACACAACCCCAGAGCTAAGCCCTAACTACTACCCAGGGTGCAAATGACACCACTGGGAATCCACAGCTAGAAAACAGGAAACCAAGGAGAAATAATAGTGGGAAAAAAGGCCACAGGGCAGAGGTCAGCATATAGCTCAATCATCAGATAGGACCAGGCTCAGGGACAAATGATAGTGCTAGTGAGAAGGGGGGTGCCACATGGCCCACTTGCCCAGAGCTTCCAATACTAACACCTGGGGTCTCCAAGTCATCCTCATCCTGTACCCACTCTACACCTCGTGTGTGACAAGAACCCACGGGTCTGACCCCAGCAGGTGGCTATCTTGGCCTGGGAGCCCTACAGCATTTTACATGCTCCTGGATAATTCTGACACTAAGAGCCCCCAGCTCATGCCCCACAAAGGAATGACCTCAGAGGCCCTCTCTGCTCAGCCCAGAACTCAGAACTGAGTTCAAAGCATGAAGGGTGAGGGTAGGGATGGGCTGAGGCCAGGAAGTGTCCTAGGATAGAGAGCACAGAAAGAGGAGAGAGAGAAATCATAGTGCCAGGGAAAAAGGTAGCATCTCTTGGGCACAGTCTCCAACGCTCCACTGAAAACTGAGTTCTGCATCCCCCTGACCACAATGTGTAGGGTAACAATGAGCTCAATTAGGAAGGCACAGTCTCCCCTCTATGATCCAGCAGAACCTGGGGCAGGCAGGGGACACTCTCTGCACCCCATCCTGAACTTGTTCAAGCCAGCAGAGAAGTGGCTTGGCCCAGAGGTCCCACTTAACCGAGAAGGTGCAGCAGAAGACACCCTGGGCTCTCAGCACAAACCCTAGCAGTGTGTCGGCCTCTGCCAGGCATTACTAGCCTTCCTGGTTCTTTCCCCTTCTGCAGAGTGGCCAGTAGGACTCAGAGATGGACCTTCCTAACATACAGGAAGGTATACTGGCAGGAACAGGCTCCTTCTGTAAATACCACCTGCTTATTAGCAGGACTGGGACCCAAGGCCCACAGGTTGAGAGCAGGCTCCAGGAGATAGGGGGCTTGGGGAGGGGGTAGCGATGCTTTCGCTTCAGAGAAAGCGAAGCAGGAAAACTCAGTCAACAGGGCAGGGAGTTTAGCAGCTCACTGTCAGGGACAAGTTGCAAACCCTTTGTAATGTCTTTGTTTCCTTCGCAAAGCCCATGGGGTTAGGATTACACTGAAAAATGCTTGGAGGCGGGGTTGGGAAATCCAATTACTGAAGCACCAAGGGCACAAGGGTTCCAGGCCACAGAGGTAACCAGGATTTACTCAGACCTTAATCTTACTGTCCTTGGGATGTCTGTCTTTTAAGAAATATTTTTGTGGCATGACTCCGTTACCTATTCTTGAGCCCCTCCCCATTCTCCTCTCAAGATGAGGCAGCCAGGATAGAAGGCAATTAGTATCTTTACTTTTTGTCTAATCTCAAGCATCTTATATAAAAAGGCCAAATATATTCAGCAGAAAAAACTTTGTGGGGGAGAATTTGGATATATTTGGAAGAAGATGCCCAAACTCATGTTATCAAAAATATCGGGATATCTGTGCTTACAGACACCAGGGCCTAGTTTGCCATCGGCCCACAGAGGAAAGGGCTCTATCTCTAGATTACCAAGAGCTGCCAAATGGGAAAAGCTCAAACATCAGAGTACCCTGCCTGAGGCAATGGAGCTTTAGTGTCTTGCAGGGCTCAGGTCCACTCTGTATCTACCAGAGACCTGGCCTGCCCTTTAACTGTCCCCTCCAAGTCATGAAGTTTACATGCTCGCACACCCATAGGCACTCACACAGAGTCCTGCCACCTCATGGGGGCTCTGCAGGTTCTGACACTTCTTCATCAGAACCTGAGACCTGCAGAGATGAGAGGGTAAACAGGAGGCACCTTAGCTAAAGAAGCTGAGCTTCAAGTAAACCTTTTGAGAGACTGAATCTCTGGGATAGAAATACCTCAGCTCTTCCAAGTGGTGCTCTGTTGCCAAGACGGACAATACAGAGTGAGGAGAAGTCGTGCCCAGAAAGGGGTAGAACAAGCACAGCAGAGACCCTTGGCTCTCCCAGAACTGAAGTTCAAACGCAGTGCTATTCACAGTATGGCCCATAAACTATATACTTATCACTAGTCCACCTCAACATAAACATGGGAGCCGACTGGAGGCCTTTAAAAGGCAACATGGGGCCTGACCAGGTGGTGGCACAGTGGATAGAGTGTCGGACTGGGATGCGGAAGACCCAGGTTCAAGACGCCGAGCTTGCCAGCTTGAGCACGGGCCCATCTGGCTTGAGCAAAAAAAGCTTGCCAGCTTGGACCCAAGGTCGCTGGCTCCAGCAAGGGGTTGCTCGGTTTGCTGAAGGTCCGCGGTCAAGGCACATGTGAGAAATCAATGAACAACTATGGTGTCACAACAGCAACGAAGAACTAATGATTGATGCTTCTCATCTCTCTCCATTCCTGTCTGTCTGTTCCTATCTATTTCTCTCTCTCTCTGACTCTCTCTCTGTCCCTGTAAAAAAAAAAAAAGCAACATGGGAATTTGAACCTGCATTGACAGGTAAGAGCAACTCTCTGGATTTGCTTACTTCGATGGCTCAAAGACCAATCTGTATAGTGCTGAACTTTCAAGCCATGCCTGACACAAGCTGTGAACTGCTTGTACAAAGTAGGACAATGTATCGGTCTGTAACATTTCGGAAATTAAGAAAAAAAAACAACAAAAACTGGCCCTCTGCCACATTTAGTTTGAGAAAAATTAATTCTGGAAGGCAACCCCTTCACTTTACAGAGAAAACTGAAGACCAGAAATATTAAGTGACCTCTTCACAACTAATGACAGAACCCAATGGCAGCAGAGCTGGGCACGGAGAGGAAAAGACAAGAGATAACTGCACTTTCCCGCTCTCCTGGTCTCAGCCAGGTCTTCATGGGAGCCCCCCAACCCCAAGCTGCAGGGCCCACACGCAGCAAGCGGAAGGCAACTTTGGTTCCAGGTAAAATTCCCGGCACAGTATTTCTATCCAGCCTTACCTGAATCTCAAACCCAACACATCTAACACCAAAACTTTCCTTTCAAAACTAAGCTTTCTTCCCAGCTGTTCTACTTCTGACCTCACTACCCTCATCTGTAATTGCCAGATCCCAGAAACGCTAATTTATTGAAAACATGGCTTGGAGGTTGATTCTTCCTTCAAAGTCCCCTAAGGTCCACAGAGCCAGTGATGAAAGCAAAGGTAAAGTGCTAGGCTAGGCACAGCATGGGGCGAGGGTTTGGTCTGCTCAGTGAGACTTCATAGCTCCAAACACAAAGATCAAAAGCCTTCACTGCATAAAAAACAAAGACAGCTAATGCTGGTTTGTCCACACAGAATTATGATTTTAGGTAGTTCAATGTCTCCTGCTTCCTGTGGTATTGTCAAGATAAAATAATAATGATTTCTCTTATTTTTCAGGACCCAGTACTGTACCTGTAACACGTTAAATGTTCAGTAAACACTGAAAGAAAAGGGAGGAAGAAGGAGGGAAAAAAGTGAATGGGATGGGGTCATAGTACTGAATAGCATGACAATCCATTGATTCTAATTGTCTGAGCTATCCTGTCCCCTATCTGCCCAAAGGCTTCCTAAAGCAACCCACAAGGAAGCCATCTCCTTCTCTGACGCTGCAGCCACGCTGGGAACAAAGGGGGAGTCCTAGGCTGACTGCCAGATGCTTCAGTGTGAGAGGAAACAGGCCCGAGAGGTCAGGGTGGGAGAGGGAACTGGAGCGGTTGGGAGACCCAAAGGCTGAGCCAAACCAGAGCCCCTCCCACACTCCCTTCCCCAACCCTAAGCCAGCCAAACCATTTGCTACAGCCTCAGGGGTATGGGAGGGGACCTGACAAGACCACAAAGACCATTTCTAGGAGAAATGTCCATCTGCAGCTGGAGGGAGCCTAGGAACAGGCCTCTCCTCAGCGAGTCAGCAAGAGGGCCAAAGGAGCCCTCACAGTGATCCCTGTGCAAGAAGGCTCCCCTGGGCCCACTCACCTGTCTATCCTGTAATGTCCTCTCTCTCTCCTAGGACTTTCAAAAACCATTTGGGAGCCACCAGATGGGAGTCACCAAGGAGGAAGAGCTGAGCCCTGAGACTCTAACTCCAGTTCTTGTTATGACTGGGGAAGCCCTATCACTCCCTCCCTGTCCTCAAACTCAACTCAAAATCCTCTTGGTTAGCTCATTTCCCACTCTAGCCTGCCATACTCACCTGCTGCCATATCTCCCCAATTTCATGACTCTTTGGAAATGCATCTCAGAGATAAAGAGTTCCTGCTGGACCCTCACAAAGGGCTGGAGGAGGGTGGGAAAAGCAGGCAAAGCAAGCAAGAAACTAGTAGGCGTCACCCACAGTGTGTGGAAAGTCAAGGATCACAGATCCTCAACAAAAGGGTATTTCTGCAGTGGTCAAAGGCAGAGACAGAAGGCAGAGATCCTGGGCACAGTCCCAAAATAGTTTCCAGACATGTTTAGCCAATTGAAGATTCCCATGGGATAGCGTGTGGGAGTGGCGTGGGAGCCCGAAAGCTGGGCAGCATGATACTCTCGGCACCGGGCACTCACTACTGTCCAGGCTGCCAGGAAGGAGGCGACAGCAACAGTGTGTGCTCTGTCATGTTCCTTTGCAAGTCATGAGTAGACACATAACACACTAAGACAGTAAAGTGACAATTTGTGTTTATCAAGCTCAACTCTGCACATCCTACATCATCTATATTCTTCAAACCCTGGCAGGACTCGGCACACAGTAGATGAACATTTTCCCACTGGCTACTGGATACCATTCACCTCTGGGACTTCCCCAGCCTGCACCCATCTCATGGGAAGAAACTGAGACCCCCTTGTCCTATGTCTCGGAGTCTTGGCCTGATCTCAGAATGAGCTCATGCACTGGACATCTTCCTACACTGTGACCTGCTGATGAAAGAGGATATGACCAACTGTCCCATCCAGGGTATGTGGAACACCGCATCGAACTGGTCACCCAAGAATATTCAGTGTGGTGGAAAGGTGGCACAGGGAACACCACGAACAAGGACCTCAAATCCCAGTGCTTCCTGACAGTGCCCAGGGCTGGCCAAGAGAAAGCTGCAATTCTCCAACAGAGAACTTAATAACAACAAGCACAAACACAACCTCAGAGCTTTAACAACACTGCCAGCTCAGACTCTACTCTGAGAAAGGAAAGGAGAAAGATGTATTTGAAGGACTTCCTCTGGTTTTCCAAGTGGCCCTGACATACATCCACAACATTAAGGGTCAAGATACTAGGTTGGAAGCTTCTAACAGGACTGCAGGGCCAGCAGAATGCAGGCAGGGAGAAATGGAGAACACACTTGGAAAGAACTGAAGAGAAGCCACCGCTAGGTGGGAGGGAGGGGGTGCTTTGGGGAGTAAACAAACCTGCCAGCAGTCTTTCCTCCCAGCAGAGAGGGAAGTTCTGGCTGACAAGGCCTGAGACAGAGAAGAGGGAGGGAGCTGCTCCCTCCTTGAGCCCATCTGTCCTCCATCCCCTTGTCCTGCTTTCCCCAGGGTAAGGGATAAAATAGGTGCACTGCATGATCTCCATGCCCACAGACCTCAACAACAGGTTCAGTGATTACAGCTCCCCAGTCAGCAGTGAGAGGCCAGAGGAGGAAGTGGAGGTGGAACCTGGGGATTCTGCTCTGGAAAAGAGTGTGTGGAGTGAGCTCACAGCTTTCTCCTCCCCACCCACAGCATCGCCAGTGTCAACCACTCTCAGCTTGCCTCAGGTGCCTCCCACGGGCTAGTCCCAGGTGATCGCCCACTTATCTCAACCTCACCAAGGCATGCCCAGCTTCCCAGGAGAGTCAGTGCTACCTGGCTCTTCTGCTTCCCCCAGAAGCAAAATTCTCACCCCCCCCCCAAATACTTCCATGCCTCAAGTTTCTTGGGAGGAAGCCAAGAACCACCCTGGCTTCTGGTCCACCCTGTAGCCTCACCCAGCAACCCCCATCCCATGTGGGGAAGCAGAGCCCCTCCCAGCTGTGTCCTCCACCCAGGCACTGGGGTGGCAGAGTGCCACTTCCAAAACCTCCATGGAGCTTCCCACGGCTTTCCCAGGAAGCAGAAGGATGATTTCCAGGGAGGAGCATCTGGGGACAGGAGCAGATCATTCACCTGCTACCCAAGCAACCAGATTCCCCTAGAGGTTCCAAGAGCCCAAAGGGAAGGTGGGGCAGAGATGGGCTAGAATGGGCTCCCTTCCTCCTAAGAGAAGTCCCATCTGATCCTGCCCCTGCCCTCCTGTCCCCAATCTTCCCCAGCTTCTCTGCTCTGAACTAGAGATAGCCACATAGAGCTGCCTCCCATTTTCTTTTCTGTTTTCTCTGCCCCGGGCCAACAGAGGATACTGCTGAGTAATCCCAAACTCACTGCGGGTCCTCAGCCCTGAAAACAGAGGCAAACCCCAAGGAAACCTACTAATCCTGGTCCTTGTCAATCAGGAAAGAATATCTGTGTTTCCTAGTAATGGCTAATACCCCATCAGATCCTGCCCTGTTCCAAATACTTCAGCCCTGACCTTCAGACCACCACATGGATCATCAGCTCAGTGCCCCTTCTCTGCTTCCCACTCACCTGGCGACATTCCCTTCCAGGTTCCCCAGACACCAAGCCACAGAGTAACAGTAGCCTCCTGCCAGATTCCCAGTCATGATGTTGCATCAGCCCCCACCCTACCCAAAATATCCTCACCCCCACCACCCCCTCTCCTCTCCAGCCATCTCCATGGTGACAGCAGCATGACTAATGACACCCTATCAGCTTCAGACTCAGGAGCGCAATTTACCCTCCCCCTTAACCGCCCCCCCCCCAACCCAGGGATTTCTGCAGACTGGATGCAAACCAACAGTACCAGGGACATTCTCGAGAGATTTCCAGGGGCAAGGGTGGGTAGTGGGTTGCATGTCTTAAACACACACACATACACACACACACACACACACACACACACACACACACACACACACACACACACGGTTCAACAAACCCAATCCCAACTGCACCCAAACCATCCAGCTGAGAAAGCAAAAACAATCCAAACAAAACCCACACAGGCCTGAGAATTCATTGGCCGCCCACACCCCCGCCAGCCCTCCCCCATCAGCTGCTGCTACACACACAGTGGGAGATTAAGGGATCACCCGAGGAGACCCTTTATTTTTATCCAGTCCAGTCAAACACTTCACCCCCACCACATACACTCTCTCCCTCTCCCTCCCTCTCTCTCTAACACACACAAGGTACCTTGACAGCAGCCCCTTGTCCCCACGGCGGGACTCCTTCACCAGCCTTTATTTCCACCTGCAAAAGAAGCCAGAGAAACTGATGAGCTAGGCTGACAGGAGAGACTCGAAGTCCTTCCGCTGCACCCCCAGCACTGCTACAGGGGAAGCGGGAGAATGGGAGCGAGGGAGGGGGCCTCTGAAAGAAAGGACAGCGGAGACCATCTTCCTGCCTCCAGCTGCCGCCCAGACGCAGTGGAGGGGCTCATTCACCTTCCAGAGCGTTTTTGTTTTCATTTCTCCTTTTTCCACCCTCCCGAGATCCAGAAGGCCATTGCCCCTCCTCCTACGTCCGGGCTGGCCTGTCTCTCCCCGCCCTGCTCGCTCTACCTCGGCCGGCCTCCTCTGGTGCATGGGCCGGCGGGCCTCCCATTATCCCCGCCGGAGCGCACGGAGGGAGGCACTGCAGAGGAGGCGGCGGCCAGCTGCCGGCTTGGCTCCCCTCCCTGCCGCCGGCGAGGCTGGTGTGGAGGGGGCGGCGCGCTCACCAGCCAATCCTCTAGGCCGGCAGGGCGGGGGCGGGGGCAGGGCCACCGTGGGTTGGACCTGCCCAGCCCCGAGGCGGGGGCCGGGGAGGGTGCCGGTTGCGGGCCAGGCCCACTGCCGTTCCCAGGCAGGCCGGGGGTCCCGGGCACGCAGTCCCCTCTGAGCTGGAGGTCCTGAAGGTAATATCGAAGGCATCCTCTGCATCTCCAGGGTCAAATGACAGACCACGCCTGGGGTCCAGCAGCCGCTGGTGGGACTTCCCCTCCCACCACGGTGTCACACCAGGACACCAGCCTCACCCAGTGCCAGCGCTATGATAAGAGCTTGAGGAGCAATAGTCCTTAACAATCTTCAAAGAAAAAATAAAGCCTTGGCAATGTGAACCTTTACCCCATTTTGCAGATGAGGAAACAATGCAAGCCAAGTGAAGTAATTTATCCAAGGTGACACAGCTAGAAAACAGAACTGGGACTCCAACCCAGGTCTGTCTGGTTCTAAAGACCAGGCTCTTAACTATATATATGCAGCCCTACTCCCCGCCCCACTTCAGCTTCCACCTCAGAAAACAGACTTCTTGAAGACCACACTGCCGGTGGCACAAAGCCTCCCCAAACCAGCCTGGCCCTCCCATGCACACAAACACCCACACCTCACCCTAGGACCATTGATCCCTCTGCCTGAATATACCCCGCTGGATCCAGACAGCCTCCGCATCACCACCACCATTCTAGGATGCTTTCTCCTCTTAGAAGGACCATGAGAGGCATCCCCCCTACCCCACCGAAGCATCAGGGCCTCCATTCCTAGGAAAAGTTGAGAAGGGTAGGTGGGTCCAGACCCCAAAAGCTCCAGCCTCCAGTTCCCAGACTCTCAACCTCTGAAAGCTGCAACACCCAGGACACTAAAGGGCAGGAGAACAGAACAGGGCTAGAACATCCCTGGGCACATCCTGCTCCATCCCACCCTTCCCTGTAGCTGAACACCCAGAGCCTCCACTTCTTAGGAAGAAGGTGGAACAGACTCTGGTCCTCACATATCTGACTGTGTTGCTGGCTCCACCACTATCTAACTGCAGGGTCCTAGCAGTGGCACCTTAGCCTCTATTTATCTGCAAAACGGAACTACAAAGAGCAGTGAGCTCGTACACAATGTGAAGATTCTGTGGAGAAATGCAGTGCATCCCTGGCACCGTGGAGGTGGAGCTAGCCACCATCAACCTTAGTTTCTGTGAGACCTCACCCCGTGCTACTTCTCACCCCACAGATGAAGCTGAGCCCAGACAGAAGTGACTCAGAGCTAGTTAGGATGTGTGACAGCCCATTTCAGTGATGTGCTCCACTACCAGCTCCACCACAGATGCCCAACTGCTGCCCCTCCCTGGAGCCCCAGAGGGGTACTCAGCTGGGATAAGATGCTTTAAAGAGACAGCAAAGTTTGCCTCTGGTGAGGAGATTCCAGGAGGAACAGGGCCCATACCTTCAGGACCCCTGGGGACAAAGGGCAACACCTGCTAGGCAGGTGACAAGGCAAGGCAAGGAGCAGTGTCCTAAGGAACGGCCCAAGATGGACACACGGGCTTCTGTACCCCTTAGTCAGGCCTTGAGAAGTACCTTGGCCAGGCCAAGTGAAGTACCTCCTTTATCCTGGTCCCCAAAACCCCAGGCCCACCTACCTACCCTACACATAGTCTGCTGCTGGATAAGAGCAACTAACACTGCCTGGACAGTAACAATTAATACTATTGCTGCTATGGCTGCCACAGTTTATCAGGCCCCTGCTATGTACCAGGCTCTGTGCCAACCATGCCAATAGGAGCATCTCATTTGAATTACTCCACACACAACCTTGTCTCTTTCAGGGAAACAAATGCAGAGATAGGTGTTGGTTATTTGCCCACATAACACATAGATGGTGAGTGGTAGGCTAGAATTCCAATCTAGGCCTTTCTTTTCCTAGTTCTCTACCCCTCCACCACCACCACCAACCCCAGGGAAATGCAAAGAGAGATGGGGTCACCTGAACTCAACCACTTCCCTTTAAGCTATGGGGCTGAGAATAGTATTGGAGACCTCAATATGCTGCTCCTTGCCTGGGTTCTCCACCCCTTTCCCCATGTGGTGCAAGGAGCAAGGCTTAATCTAAAAGTTACCTCCCTCCGCCACGTTCCCAGCTCATCTAGCCTCTATGAACATCACCCATTTCTCCCAGGGCCTTTGCAGAACAGCACAGTGCCTCTTCCAGAGCACTAATCACAGCCAAGTCCACTTATTTATTTACATGGCGGTCTTCCCCTCTTTACTAGGCTCTGCACAGAGCTGGAATGTGCTGACCTGAGTTTCTCCATAAGGAGGGAGGATAGGCAGGGGGTTGGGCAGTACAGAGGCCACTCTCCTGGTCAGCTTTCTCTTTGAGGTCCCCAAAGATCAGAGGAGCACCTTCCCCAACTGAGCTAAAGCTGAGTCCCAGCCTGTTCAGCCCAGCCCACATCCTCCTCACCAGCCCACAGGGACAACCCTGACTTTCTGCTTCACCAACTCCCCCATCCCTCCCCCACTGCTAACTCAGTCCTACAATTCCTGGCCTACCCACCTGCAGAGATCTTAGGATGAGCCCATGGTCCCTGAGAAGTCTACCTGCTCCCATCTCTTTCCCCCTGGATTCCCATCTGGAATGTCAGGGCTCTAAGTAATCACAAAGGTGCACGCTGGGGTCACTCTGCCTCCAGCAGAGACACTCTCCACACTCAATCCTGTCCCATCTCTATCTGCACCCCTTTCTACATTTGGAGCTTCAAAGTGACTAACCCAGAGGTACTTGGGACCCTTCTATATGGAGGTTGAGGGTCCCTATGCACCTTCCATAATGACTCTAGTACCCACTGCACTTCCAGCAGGAGGAATGAGGATAGTGAGAGGTGAAAAAATTCAGTCACTCTCAAACACACAAAATATCCCAACACTGAGAACCTTAGGAACACAGATACCACAGGCCAGAACACACACAGATATACATATAAAGACTAGGGAAGGGGAACACATTCAGACATTAGACCAAGCACTAACCCCATTTCAGGCCCCATACTTGGAGCAAAATATATACCATATCTTATTTAACCCTCAAAACAAATCAGTGAGACAGAAATTATTCATGTCCATTCTACAGATGAATAAATAAAAATACAGAGAGGCTAATCACCCTGCCCAAAGTCACATAGCTAGAACATGACTGAGCAGAGCTCTCACTACCCTCTCACTAATAGCTATACAGTTAGTAGTGCTCTGTGTAGCCTAATGATTTTCATATCAACCTACCTCTTCTAGAGTTGGCAGTGAGTAGATGGACTTCTCCTTCTTGGCCATGGCTGTGTCCTAAATGAGGTCACTCCCCACAAAGCTTTATTTCAAAGATCAGTTCAAGCCCACTTCCTCCAGGAAGCCTTCTCAGATTACTACAGTCCTCTGCCAGCCTACGGCGCTTCTAACGTTTCTCATCTGACACTTGGTACTACTATTTGTCTCTCTGGGTGTCCTGCCTCTGCAAGAAGAATGCCTGGAGTCGTGCCTTTGCAAAGCCCCAGCGAGGTTTTGCTCAACATTCCACACTGAAGGCACTTAGAACTGACTGTGGGAGAAGTCCGTGATCTCCTTCGCTTCCTTCTTCATCACACAAAGGATCCTGCCAAAGAAACCCAACACCCCCTCCACCTTCAGAGCCTATGTTTGAAGTCCTGGTGTCCACGCATCAATTTCCACCCAAGTAATTGCAGCCCATCACACACATCATCCCCTATATTTGAAACTCTTTGCGGTTGTCATGGGAACTGCCTTTGCCTTCATTCACTGATCAGGCCTCACAATTAGCTTTGGCAGCGGAAGTCTATGTCAACAGCAAGCTCAAGAAGGAGGATGAGGAGGAGGAGGAGGAGGAGCAGCAGCAGCAGCAGCAGCAGGAGTGGTAGCAGTGACAGAAGAAAGGTATTCGTCCTTGGAGATACAGCAGAGCTAGACTGAACTCGGGCACCCAGCAATGTCTGTGGGAAAAGAGTCAGAGCCAGCCAACAACTCTGCATGCACACTTCGGTACCAACAAACAGGATGCACCAGGGCCCCATAGGATGACAGGTAGCCACGTGGCTCTGCCCATACTCCGCATGCCCTCCTAGATAGATGTTTATGAGGAGGTCTTATTGTCTCTGAACCTCAGTAGGGTCTCCCGACCCCACACTCACTCAACAGCCTGGGACCACCAAATGTTCCAGAACCCAAGTAAGTAACACGGGACCTTAAGAAGAGGGACGGGAATGTCGAGTGGTTTAGAAACCTGGGAGCCGTTCTCCAAGAAGAATTAACATAAAGAGTCTTACCTTCCATCTGAAGGATCCAGGAACACCTACAGGTGGAGCCCTGTGACCTGTCTGTGACCTTCCACACCCCAGCCACCAGTGATGAGCATTCAAGCATTCCAGTAGCATCTATACCAGGGGTCCCCAAACATTTTACACAGAGGCCAGTTCACTGTCCCTCAGACCACTGGAGGACCAGACTATAAAAAAATCTATGGCCTGACCAGGCGGTGACGCAGTGGATAGAGCATTGGACTGGGACGCAAAGGACCCAGGTTCAAGACCCCGAGCTCGCCAGCTTGAGCATGGGCCCATCTGGCTTGAGCAAAAGCTCACCAGCTTGGACCCAAGGTCGCCGGCTCCAGCAATGGGTGGCTCATTCTTCTGAAGGCCTGTGGTCAAGGCACATATGAGAAAGCAATCAATGAACAACTAAGGTGTTGCAATGAAAAACTGATGATTGATGCTTCTCATCTTTCTCCGTGCCTGTCTGGCTATTCCTATCTATCCCTCTCTCTGACTCTCTCTGTCCCTGTAAAAAAATCTATGAACAAATCCCTATGCACACTGCACATATCTTATTTTAAAGTCAAAAAACAAAACGGGAACAAATACAATATTTAAAATAAAGAACAAGTAAATTTAAATCAACAAACTGACCAGTATTTCAGTGGGAACTATGGGTGCGGATGCATCCTGTGCTCCTCTCACTGACCACCAATGAAAGAGGTGCTCCTTCCGGAAGTGCATGCGGCTCGTGGGCCATAGTTTGGGGACCCCTGATCTATATACACACCTCAGCTCAGAGGAGATTTCTCCTTTCTCCTGGATGCCTCCCCCCCAATTCTTTACATATCACTTATACTGAAACTCTCAAAATATGTCTCTTTCCTTTCCCACTGGGCTCTCCCAGCCCAAAGATGACTAAAGGCTGGTCTCTGCCCTCAAGGCATCCCTCCTTGTAGCCCTACCAGCCTGCACTGTAATTATGTGTTTCCACACTCATCTCCCTCCACAGACTGTGAGCTCATTAGGGACAGTGAACACGCGGCCTCCCCTTCACCCACAGCTCCAGCTCAGCCGCAGCCTTGCATACAGCCAGTCCCAGGAGAGACTTGCTGAATGAGGCTGGGAAAGCAACTCCCGGGTCTACAAGTTAAAGCAGATGATGTCCTGCCTTGGGAAACTCAGGCAACGCTGGAGAGAGGAACTGCCCTCCCAGCACAAGGGATATTATGGGTCCTGGGACTGAGGAAACATTCCAGGAAGGTGTCTGCCCTCGTCCTCCCAGCAGGAGTTCTTCTCCTCCCAATGGCTCCCCATCCTGCAGTGGGAATGCAGTCCGGCAGGAACCAGCCCTCACAGTGAAAGTCTGCCATCCCTCTCTTCCAGGGCTACAGGGTCATTCCCAGCATTGACGAGGGAACTGACACACCCACAGCTTACTCTTAAAGGGCAGAGTAATCAATAAAAAGAGAAAAAAATGAGACAAAAGAATGTCATCCAATGTCCTTCTCACAAAGATAGGCTTAGAAGTGGAACAGGCTCTAGTTGAGTACCTTGTTACTTGTTTTTGACCCAGTATCTCTACACCCCTTCCTAAAGCTTCTTGGCTGCAATGAGAAGAAGTGGGAAGTTTTGGGGTACATGCTGGCAGGTAAATGCCCCCAAATGACTCTACCCAATGGAACTTCCCTTCCATTTACAGAATCTAGAATTGCTACTTTACCAGTGATGGGAGGTACTTTAATCTGCACACAAACTCTCTGACTGGGTGTGGGAATGTGGGCACAAAGCCACTGGAACTTGTACAGTTCCGAGTCAGCGAGGCAGGAACAGAGTTTGGGGGACCTAAAGCAGGAGAGCAACCCCAGACCTGCATTCACGTGCAGGCCAGCCAGTCACCCCACACTGGACTGCAGCTTTTTTTCTTTCCCTTAGTAACTAATAAAAACTTTGGTTATTAGATATCTTATGCAAATTGCAGGGGGACAAGGCCATGGAGGGGTGTGTCCAATGTGGGTGTTTCAGCAGCCTCTAGCCTGCAGGCAGGCCCAGCACAGACACTCAGGCAGAGGCCTCAGCAACCCTCAAGGACTCTCTCAAAAACAGCCAGTCGGACTGCAACAGGGATCAAGGGAGGTAAAAAGGCACCTTCAATCCACAAGGGAAGTGTAAAAAAGTGATGAGGAGGCGAGTGGGAAATTAGTGATGACTCCTGAGACCCCTAATGTGGTCGTCCAGCTTGACCAGTCACCTCACAACCTTCTAGAATGAGAGGCCCAAGGCACAGAGGCAGTGACAGACTTGGGTGGGTCTGTGCAGAAGTTTGGGGCCAGAAATAAACATGGTCAAGTTTCACCAGGGCCTCTACTCAAGCCTGTGGGTGGGAAAGGCCACTTTCCCCCAGGAACTTTAGAGAGTCCTTGGGTGGTGTTGGGCAGATAAAATATAATATGCTCACTTTGTTAAAGATGGCGCTGCCCACAAGGAAGCCCGTCACCCAGATGATATTATTTGCCGTTATGCTTGGGATGGGTGTGGGGGAAAGACTAATGTAAGCAGGCCAGGTCGTTATGGCCTAAGGCTTGGTTTAAAGAGTAAGCTTTTCCCCACACCCTTGACTGATTGGATGATGTAGGGTGGTGCACTCTCCTGAGGAATCCCATTATGCCTCAGATGGGTGGCTTTGTATCAGAGACTTTCTTGTATGTATAATTGGATTAAAGGTTTGGATTTTCTATGCTATAAACTGGGGCAGTCCGGGAGCTTGCTCTCTCGGTTCCTGGGTTCCTGAGATTAGTATTAGAGAGGAGAGCAGAGTAAGGCCACATGGAGGAGAGGAAGCAGCCAAGATGGCACAGTGCTGAGGAAGAGTTTGTGCAGGAGGAGATGGGAAACAGAGGTGAATAAGTCTGGTGAGCTAGAAAGCTTTGATGCTAGGAAACTCGGATAAGTCGGTAGCTTTGTCAGCACTGAATGTGTGTGTTTTGGAGCCCAGTGTGTGTTTTTGCTTGCCCGCCGGGTGCAAGCTAGAATTAAAGCTGATGGCTCACCAGTTTGTGGCTCCTGTGTTTCATTACCGACTGTTCGAATCCAATGTGAACCTGCACGGGTCCAGTGGCTGTGATCCTGACCCCGGCTACTGGCTTTACAGGTGGAGAGCATTCCCCCACCCCACCTATTCTTTCCCCATAGCTAATAATTAAAGCATGGCCATGCCCACAGGAGAAGCAAGGAGCTTCAAAGGAGCTTCAAGGTGGGTTAGAGCTAGGGAAACTGCTGTTCCCTTCCATACATCACTCACTTCTCATATTGAGGTGGGTATAGGGATCCTAATCTAAAATATCCTTCTGAAAGCAGCCAACCAGAACAGCTATTTTCCCAACCCAGAAAGAGGTCTGGGTAAGGGTTTAGAGGCCACACAGGGCTACTCTATATCCAACAGAACTGCCCACGATGATGGAAACGTTACCTGCATGTTCAATTAACAAGCGGCTATCAAACACTTGAAAGGCAGCTAGTATGACTGAGTTACTGAACTTACTCTTATTTAATTTGAATTTAAATAGCCACACATAGCTAATGGCAGCTACCATGCTGGACAGCTCAGGTAGAGCGTTGCTTATTAAATTTGGGGAGGTCATAAATACTCTTGAGAATCTACTAAAAACCATGCATCCTCTCTTCTGAGAAGAGATACCCCTGCACATTCACAACATCTGGCTGGTTTTCATTCAGAAAGTTCACAAATTTTACTCTAACCCAGGTCTGAGATCAGGTTTACATATATGGTAAGCTTGTCTAGAACTTGACAAAAATGTTATGGTCTAAAGGAGATGTTTCTTCTGCAATGTAGTTATCTAAGGAATACGGAAATAGACTTGATATTATATTTTAGATAGTCCTATCAAGAGACAAGTGTGGAAGCCCCCACACTACAGAGGATATCCTTATAACATCCCTGCCAGTCAGCACCCGCCTCTACCCAGACACAGGAAACGCATCACAGCTGAGGGCTTGCTCTTCAGTCTTAGAACTACAAATGTTACACAATTCTTTTTTTCTAACATGGGTTCAGTCTATCTGCTTATAACTTCCACCCACTACAAAATGTTCTGTACACTCCCCTACATGACAGAACTGGCTTCCTCTTCCACATAAGAGGTGCCTTGGCCCACCTTCCTCTACCCATTTCCAAGCTGAACAGGCCGGTGTCCTGGCTTGTCCCTCATGTGATCACTCTGACAGTTCTCCTCCATATAGGCTATCAACATCCCTTTTAGAGTTCCAGCTCTTCCTACCTGCTAGGAAGGCAGGATCCTCACCTGTGCATTTATTTCTTCTCTTTTTTACAGTATAGAACTTTGGGTTTACACTGATTAAATTTCATCAAGTTTGGTTGGGGCCCATTGTTCCAGACTGCCCCAATCTCTTTAACCCCTTGATCTATTATTCAGCTTAATACTTGTACCACTCCCCCATGCCCCACCTACCCACAGATCCGACATAGCTACTCCCTATCTACATCTTATGAAGAGGGCACAGGTGCCTTCAGCTGCATAAGCCTCCAGGTCCTTCCATGCGTCCCAAGACTCTATGGACACACCTTTCCTCTTTACAACCACCATCGGCTTCTCTTTTCTCATGGGGCTACTGAGCAGCAAACCACTGAAAGCCCATGCTTGACTCTTCTCAGAACACACACAGGTTCCTAAAGGGTTTTATTGATAACTCACTAGACTAGCAGGAAACAGACTTAAGAACAAGAATAAAGCTGGAATAAATCTTAAAAGGTTCAGTTTCCCTGGCCTACAGGGCAAAGAAATGGGTTGGGTCATCCTCCTCAATCTTGCTGGCAACTGGAGTTCCTTTACCGGTTTATGAAGACTTATTTCTGTCCTCTTCTCCACTGTCCCCCCCTTCTAGTCACCAGCTCCTCAGACTCTCACAGACAAACAGATCACCTAGGAGTCTGAGTAAAGTGCAGATTCTGACTCAGTAGGTCGAACGTGGGGCATGGGAGTCTGCACTTCTAACAATTCTCAGGTGATGCCATGCTGCTGGTTCACTAATCAGCAAGGTGGGAGTATGGCTGTGAACCTCCCCAAGACTCAGGTTTGCAATCTGCAGAAAAGTCCAGCTCACATCTGCCTCAGAGTATTTCCACTCTAACTACACATTAGACCAGGGGTCCCCAAACTTTTTACACAGGGGGCCAGTTCACTGTCCCTCAGAACGCTGGAGGGCCGGACTATAAAAAAAACTATGAACAAATCCCTATGCACACTGCACATATCTTATTTTAAAGTAAGAAAACAAAACAAAACAGGATACAATATTTAAAATAAAGAACAAATAAATTTAAATCAACAAATTGACCAGTATTTCAATGGGAACTATGGGTGCGGATGCATCCTGTGCTCCTCTCACTGACCACCAATGAAAGAGGTGCCCCTTCCGGAAGTGCAGTAGGGGCGGATAAATGGCCTCAAGGGGCCGCATACGGCCTGCCCCGCGGCCGGAGCAGGGCCGCTGTAGTTTGGGGACCCCTGCATTAGATAAACCTGGAAGCCCAGCCCACTTGGGTCCACCCAGGCCAATTAAATCAGATCCCTGGGGCTGAGACCCAAGTGATCCCAATGGGAACCCCTGGTTCACATGGCTGATAAAAAGACTGGTCCCGGGCAGTTCTAACAGTGCCATTTCTTCAGGATGACTTTCAATAAAAAACGGACCCAATGGCCTGTCCAAGAAGCTGGCAGGAGATATCATCATTTCTTTGCAGAAAATCTAGATACATTAGTTTGACTGGACTGGTTTGTCAAGAAGTATGGGGACCCCCAAAGCTCACCTTTTGCCTTTCTAAAGCCTCAAAAACCACCTTAACAATCGGCTCTAGAATTGTCAAACATTGACATCAAACTTATAAATTCCAAAATCTCTTTGAAAAAAGTGGACTTTTTACCTGTCTCGGATTCTTTGGCTCCCTTACAATCACCATAATTCATAAAGATGTCATTCCACAGACATTATCTGCAAGTGTTCATTCAGTAGGGAGCGAGGGAGCGAATGACTCAGACTTAGGCTGGGCAGCCGGCTGGCTCTGCTTTCCTAACCATACACATTGCGGTCCTTCCTGGTTTACACCTCATAACATGACAGGGACCCAGTGGCTGCTCCCTCTGTGTCACTGGTTATGCTCCCCAAAGTTGTAAGCTATCCCTTCCCTTCTAGTTCTTGCTGGGAGTATATAGAAGGTTTTGACTATCTTATTTTCCACCTCAGCACATCCTGGTCACTGGAGTTCCTGCCACTCCTCTTAAGGGATCAGGCCACTCCCGTATCAGACTTCCATGTCACGTACCCCTTTTCCACATGGGGAGCACAGTCTCTTCCCCTCTGCACTAACCGCACAGCAGCCATGCTGCACACAGATGGTTCAGTTCTCCTCTCTCCCACCACCTTCCCCATAGGGCACCATTCAGGACTGTTCTGTCAGCATTTCCTTATTTATTTATTTATTACAGGGACAGAGAGAGAGTCAGAGAGACGGATAGATAGGGACAGACAGGAACGGAGAGAGGTGAGAAGCATCAATCATTAGTTTTTCATTGCCGTTGCTACACCTTAGTTGTTCATTGATTGCTTTCTCACATGTGCCTTGACCGCGGACCTTTAGCAGACCGCGCCACCCCTTGCTAGAGCCAGCGACCTTGGGTCCAAGCTGGCGAGCTTTTGCTCAAGCCAGATGGGCCCGCGCTCAAGCTGGCGAGCTTGGGGTCTCGAACCTGGGTCTTCCGCATCCCAGTCCAACGCTCTATCCACTGCGCCACTGCCTAGTCAGGCCCCTTTTTTATTTTTTTAAATATTTTAAAACATTTCTATTTGTTGATTTTAAAGAGAGAAGGAGGGAGAGGGACCAAGAGGGAGGGTGAGGATGGGCGAGGAAGAGAGCAGGGAGGAGAGGGGGGAGAGGGGAAAGAGAGAAACATTTATCCATTCCTGAACGTACCCTGACCAGGACTGAACCCACAACTTTTGTATATTCAGATGACGCTGTAACCAACCAAGCTATCTGGCTGGGGCAGCATTTCCTTTTTAAAGAGCAATCCTATCCCTCCAGCTAACTTCCCCGTTAGAGTGTGTGGCCATGGAGTTAAAACCTTTTTGGATAAAAACTTGGAAAACAATGGTGTAAAGTCTATGGTAAACAGCTCTCCTTGCCTAGCCTTTTCTCTGGCCTCACAACTGCTAAGATGGGATCCCTTACTCTAAAGTCTCATCACTTCTACTTTTCCTGTCAACTCTACTTGTTTCAGTTGAAAGGAGCCCTCCTCACAGTGTCTCTCTTCAAGAAGACAGATCCATCAGCAAGCGAGACAAGAATCTATCAAGTGTTCTGATATTGCTGAGATCCTTAATTCTAAGGCATACAGAGCTGTTTCTACCACTTGGCCAAGGGGTAGACAGTGTCTCACACCATATATATTCCCATTTCTTTCCATTTTCACTGATAGCATTCTCAGTCACACTCCCACCCTTATATAAAACTCCCCACACAGGTTTTCATTTCCTACAAAGGGTTCTCTCCTGCCCTAGCAGGTGTTCACTTACCTTGTCCATGAGCTGTGTTTCAGTCAGGCCCAGGACCACAGCGGTTCCTTGTTCCTGGTGTCCAGCCTCGTGCCCATCAGAGAGACTGGCCAACTCCTCTCTCCCTTCTGCCTGGCCCCACACTTCTTCTATGAGCATGTTAGGAACTGTCTTGAGATAAACATTTAATTCGAGTTGTATGTTCACAATTACAACTCAGAGGCTCACTAATGCACAATTGTTTGTACATAAAGATTAATTCTCTTCTAGATGTTTTAGGAGTGTTCTTTCACCATGCACTGATTGTCCCCTATGTGCCAGACATTATGCATACTTTATCTCAATTCTCATGACCACCCTGCAAAGAAGGGTTACCCTCTCTGACAAATAAGAAAATCAACGTCCAGGAGAGTAAGCAACACAGGACTTCCTTCGGGTTCTGAAGCCACTGTGTCTCTATATCCACCAAATCTGACTTTTCATATCAGCTGTCTTGTGCTACAAGCCACCACTCAGGTAAAAAGAATGTGGAGATCAAACAGCCTCAGGCATCAGTCCAGGATCTAAACCCCTCCTGGGATTAGGACAGAAGACCATGGTACAGGAATGAACTCCTCCAGGTGTGTTACTATGTTAGGACCTAGAGAAGCAGTCATCTGCTTCTGTTGGGAGATCCCACTCTAGTTGTATCTAGCCTTAAAATGCTAAACTTCTCTTCTGATTAGAGGGGTTCTGCATCCCCAAAAGCCAACACCCTTCTCTGGAAAAAGAATGAGAAGTAGGGAAGGAAGCCCAGAAACCCAAGATAACGTTTACCCTCTTCTGAAATGATACAACACAGCTGTCAGCAGATATCTGAAAGGAAGCCAGGGGAGGTGGAGACAGGGTGGAAGGAAAGGGTACCCAGAACAGGAAATACCAGGGAGCAGGGATGCAAGGAGGTGGTTTGGTTCCCAAGAGACTCCTGGGATGCTGTGTCTTATTCCACCTGATGAGTCTGAACCAAATTTTAAAATTCTATTCCTGAGCCAAAACCAAAGGAAATTCAGATGTCATAAATGCATCTTCCCCTTTCCCAACTTTCCCAGTCCCAGGACTTGTTCCTCTGCCACATAGCTGATCAAATCTACTGGTTCAAGTCCCGGAACAGCCGGCCCCTCTGGGGCTGATAAATGCTGAGCTGACTGTTGGGCTCCTTCCCTCCAGCAGAGCCGCTAGGCATGTCAGCTCTCCTGGAGTTACATCTACTAAATGCAATGTAGCCTGGGCAGTGGTTCCCACACTTTCACTTTTGCAGACCAATCAAAAAAAATTATGGAGACAACACTGGTTATCATTTTGTACTCTGCCAAGTAAAGACTTCTTTAAAAAAAAAAGCCAATCAACTTTCTATTAACACAGTCATTTCATGAAAGAAAACACATTTTAAACATTAAGAAGTAGAAAGGACCTATCATTAAAATAAAGCACTCCGTTTTAAGCCAAAGAAAATTAGCTTTAAGAAAAAGCTCACTCCATTATCTCCTTTTCATTGTTTCTCCAGAAACTGGGAGACACATTGTCATGGGCCATCATGTGTACCTTCTGTCCTGGGATACTGCAGGCCACCAGCTGCACTTTCCCTAACCCTGGAGGCCAGGGCGGTGGCCAAGCATAGCAAGGTCTGTAGGGATGCAGACATCTCTCAGCCAGGTTGTCTCTAAGCCTCACTCAACCCAGATCCCTGATATCGTAACCAAGACCACCCAGCAGCCCAGGCCAGCAACTCACACACAAGGATGACAGTACCCTGGCCTCACTCTAGCTCCTTTTTGGCCTTATCATTGCCAAAAGAAGAGCTTACACATGGTTCACAAGGGCCACTGGTTCCAGGAACATCCAGATTAGAAAGCTGAGCCCCCCCTCCACTCGCCCCTCAGGTTTGATTACAGGAGGGATGAAAAGAGACAACGGGGTGGGGGAGCGAGTGAACGCTGGAAGAAAGCAAGCAAAAGAACCCAGCTTTACAAAGAAGACTGGGCAGGTTCTCCTCACCCCAAAACACCAGATTTCGTGCAGGATGCCAGCTCCCCACAACACCAGCAACGGAAGGGTCTGGACACTTCTCTCAAGCTGGTGTGGAAGATGCAGATGTGATCCAGAGGTCTGCTTTAACCCGAGACTGGGGAGACACGGCACCAGGTCTGTAATTCCCAGAACATGATATGCTGCTTCCACTGGGAGTGGACAAGAGAAGGTGAGAAGGGGCAGAAACATCTCAGCAATGCCCACTTCCCTGCCCCCAACACTTGGATTATTCTTCCTAGCCACAGGACCACACACAGCCCCATGGAGCCTATGGAACAGCTCTGCACTCAGTGGTCAGGGAAACCCCAAGCACCAGCTGTCAGTCCATACAAGCCACAGGTGCCCTAGCCCTCAGAAACACAGCAGCTCACAGCTGGGAAGGGTTTCAAAGACCATGAAGCACAAACCCCTCCATTTCCTAGGGACAAGACAGGTCCAGAGAGGGGGCTCAGTTTTCCCAGCCCCTGCACAAATCAGTGACAGCCAGAGAGCCCCACAGACAGCGCAGGCCTCCGTCTCTGTCCAGCGCCAGTTCCGCTGCCTGGAGCCACATCAGCCGCTACACAGCACCTCCGGAGCTGCTCAGCTTATCCCATCCCTACTTCTGCCAACTCTCCACTGTCACGGCTGCCACCAACCTCATGGAAGGGAAAGATGGCCAATGCCTCTCTACTTCCCTCTTTTGATCTCACCCCAACTCCTCTTTCCCTCCTCTACCCCGCTACTGCAAATAAAGGGGTATTCCTCCCTGGGGTTGACAGTGCCTCAAAAATATATCATTCATTCATTCAATTAGTATCTGAGTGCTTTTAACACACCAAGGAACTGAGCCAAGTCATGAAACACAGAGATAAACAATCCTTGACTTCAAGAAGTACTTCGTAGAAGAATCCAAACCTTGAGTTTCTCATTAAATTCCCAAGAAGTTCCAACTGGCTCATTTGCCATCTGAGAAAAACGTTGGTTCCCAGGAAAAGGTTTAGGGAAAGAAATATCCCATTCTCTTAAAGCAGCATAAAGCCATAAAGCCACCCCAAACTTTTCTTTCCAAACCTATCAACCTCCATCCCTTACTTGACAATGTCACTCCCCACATCACGCAAGCATTGGTATGACAGTGAAATACACCTGAGGCTTCCAGCAGGACAAAACAAAAAAACTTCTAGAGTTAAAGCTGGATATCCAGAGACAAATGCAGACATCAGAGATGAGAGTTCTCTGCAACCCAGTTATTCTCTTGCAAATTATCAGCCCAGCAAAGGAGCGCACACCAGCTTTCAATGACACCAACATTCAGTCGGATCAACAGGCTCAGAATAAGTGAATGGGCTTGTCTTTAACAAGCCCCCTGAGAATACAGCACCCTCAAGGTAGGGGCAGGATAGCTAAGCACAAGTCAGCTTACCTCCTTGAGAAGCCCCACTTTTTTCTTCAGCACCTCACACTTGCGCAGCTTGCAGATCTGGTGTGTGCGGCGATTGGTACAACTGGTGCAAGCCCCACAGTTTTCCAGCCTCCGGCAGGGCTCACAAGTACCACACCTTTTCCGTTTCTTTCGCCCATCTCCACCCCCTCGGAGTTGAGGTTCACTCCCAGCCATTGGGAGCCCAGGACCCTGGAAGCCCCCTACCACTACCTGGCCCTGAGGGAAGTCATAAAGGTCTGCCAGGTCCGGATGGACTGCCAGGGGCACCTGAAACTGGCTCATGACACTGCCAGAAGTGGGGGCATAGGTGCCAGGGAAGAGCCACAGTCCAGCTTCCTGCCTGCCTACAAAGGCCTCCAACAGGTCCTTCTTTCCTAAAGCAGTCAAGACTCTACAAGGTGAAGGCAAGTAGCTCCAGTCTCTGGAGTGAGCACCTCTTCTCAATCCCTCTTCACCTCCTCTGCAGCAGTCTGATAGGGCTCAGTTGGGGACCACTCTCCCATTTGCTGGGAACCAGGGTCTGGGGGAGGACAGCAACAGGAGTGCCCAGAGAAGGGATCATCTTGACTGGGTGGGCTCTTCACCCTCACCCACCCTAGACCCAGGCATGAGATGAGCAGGTGGGTGGTGGGAGCAGAGACGAGTGAGGAATTTATCCTGATAATTCTCCTGGGGCAGGATGATGAAGGCAACGCTGCCTGAAAGAGACAAAAAGGGGAAGCGCATCACTTGGGGCTCAGGGACAACTTTCACGTGCTACCTCTTTCTGCTACTGGGAAAAGAGAAAATGAGGGAAGAGAAGGGGGCATGCTCAATGAAGTTCTGCCCAGAAGCTCTGGCAGGGCGCACTAGCCATCCCCATCCGAGGGAGGAAGCTGAGGGCGTAATAAGGTGTTAAGGGAACCCGGACGACGAATTGAAGGAGGTGGTCAAGGTGATTTACAAGAAAGTTGCCCTATGCCCCACCCCTATGGGCCTGGGAGAGTTTCACACAAATTCCCACACACACACCCCTCGGAGGTTGCTGGGGCCTCCCCAATCGAGCAGAGCTTTCAAAATAAAGTTTGCTGAGAGCTGCAGTTGGCGGGCTGCCTGATAGTACCCCTCCCCCGGACACGGAAGCGACCTCAAGGGGGGGTCGCGCCCCGGGTGGCCCGCGCTGGCCGCTCCGCCGCGCCCCACGCCCGCTGGCCAGATGAGAGAGGGCGGCCCGCTCTTCCAACGGGGCGCGGGGAGGGGGGCGCGCTCTAGCTCGGCCCGGGCCGCGCGCACGCCGCGACTCGGGCTCCTTTGTTCTGTGGCCTCGGTCGCTCGGCTCCGGCGGCTCCGCGCCCCCGCCCCGCCCCAGAGTCCCCACCAGGCTCCGCTACACTATGAACCGTAGCACCCCCGCCCCGTCCCCCGCAACAAAGTATGGCCCCTCCGGCCAGCCCCCGGGCCGTCCCCTCCCCCGGGGCCGGACCCCCCACGCCTTCCCGCCGCCCCTCCCCCACCGCGGAGCCGGAAAGGCACCGACTGCACCGACCTGCCCGCCGCCTCCGGGGCGGAGCGCACAAAGGGGCAAAGTTTCCCGGCCCGCGCCGCTGCCACCACCGTCGCGGCCGCCGCCGCCGCCTGGGGCGCCCGCCTCCTGGAGCGCCTGGCCCAGCCTAGCTCGGCGCGTGGAGCCCCCCGCCCAGGCCGAGGAGGGGACGGCGCAGGAGGAAGGAAGAGGCAGCGGCGGCCGCGGCGGCGGCGGCGGCGGCGGCAGCGGCAGCGGCGGCAGCAGCAGTGAAGACGTCCGCGGGACTCCCCGCCCCCCGCGCGCCGCGGCACGTGCTCGCCCGGGGACTCCCCCGCCCGGGAGGGCGCGCACGTGCGGCCCTGCCGAGCCCGGTCGGCCTCGCAGCCGCCTCTCAGTCGGGCGGGGGGCTTTGCGAGGTGGGGGTGATTCCCGGGGAGGGGGAGGGGACGGATTGGGCGGCCCACGAGCGGATGGGGGCAGGGTCCGGCCCGGCCGCTGCGCCTTTGCACCTGCAGAACCTTCCCATCCCCGTGGTCGGCCCTCCCTGGACCCTGCCACCCCCTTCGGGCTCTTTTCCCCCTACACACACCCAGCCCTTCGGTGCTTCTGTAGCCCGGGCAGGCGAGGCGGGCCTCACGGGGTGGGGCACGCGGACCTTCCAGCCTAGGCCCTCTCCTAGCCGGCCCGATGTCCCCATTTCCTGCCACTCCCTGCGGGCCAAAGCGATCTGGAACGGCCTCGGCGCCCTCGGGAGCCAGACCGGACTGACCCGCCCCCCTCCCGGCTGCTGCTCGCTCATTTCGAGGCAGGACAATGGGGGACATCGCGCGTTTGCGTACCGAGTCAGCCTGGCCCGCAAAGAGGGAGTACCCAGGGACAGAGGCCGCGCGGGCCGGCTGCGGGACACCTTTGCGGAGGTCACGGCCGAGCGCCCTGATCAGGAGGACCCCAGAACCCTGCCAGTGCGAGCCTCCCCCGCGCGGCGCTCGGCTCTTTCGCGTCGAAAACAAAGACTAATCCGATACCCCCGCCCTGCCTTTCAGAGGAGGGGAAACGGGCGCGTCGCAGAGGGTAATCGAGGAGGACATCGTTCAGGAGGGGCTCGGACAGCCTCGGAGGGGACCGTGGTCCAACCAAACCCTATAACCAGGCGCAGACACTTCGAAAAATCACCTTGGGATATTTTCCAGGCTGGGGCAAGGGGCAAGGCACAAGAATATTTCCAAGTTGCCAAACTGCCCCTTCTCTCTGTTACTTTTTCCCCTCACCTGTTGTTCAGGCCAAGTTGAAATTCCAGGTTAGATTAATTCAACTCCACCCATTTGGCATGACTGCCAGGCTGGTGCCTCCAGCTGCCTTTCACCTACCTGGGTTGCTGGGGAGAAGGGTGGGTCTCTAACACACACACACACACACACACACACACACACACACACACGCACAGTGGCGCGCACTGGCGGGCATGTCCTGGCAGAAACAACCACAGGCAGACTGGCCTGACCAGTTTGAGCGGTGCTCACGGAGCCAGGTACCTGGCAGGCGTCCCCGCCAGGCTGAAGCTAACAAGTCAGCCAGAACTGGAAAAAGAGCATTAGGCCGGTTATTTAGAAAGAAAGAAAAAAAAGTAACTGATCTCCAGTAGCGCTGTCCAGAAAGCCCTAGGTGGTAGGAGAAGCCCCGGTTCTGGAACTTCCCTCCTGGCAGGCTTGATTTTGATAGCCTGCTCCAGTGGCAAGGTTGTCAGCTGTGGGGTGGGTGGTGAATACGGCTGCGATACCTACTTCCTACCCTCATGTTTGAGAGAACTGAAGAGTTTCTGTTTGGGGAAGTATGTCCAGAAGAGAAACCAATAGAGTCTTATTTTCTATCAAACATGAGAACAGTTTATGAACTTGTAATGGTTTTTAATGTTATAATTAATGCTTTAAATGAGTTTATTTTTAATAAAAATTATATTAAAGAAAATTAGAAAATATAGAGAATTAGAAGATAAACATCACTTCAATACAGTATTGAACACTTGTTACATTTTCCTCTAGCCTTTTCTAGATGTCGATTAGTTTCCTTTTTTTAAGAAAATGGTGTACTCACACTGGTTATGTAATTTTCTGTTCTCTTTTCACTTAACATTATACTATAACCATTTCCCTATTTGTTATACAATTTCCAGAGACACAGTATGACACTGAGTTGAAGAAGGTGACTGAGGAACCAGAGAACACTGGGTTCCAGACCTGTCTCTGCCACTTGCTAGCAGAGTGACCTTGGACCAGGTACTCACTATCTTCCAAGAGAATCCAAGTAAAGTACTTAACATAGATGACAACAATCCCTGCTTAATCTATAGACAACCTTGTGAGGTAGGTACTATCACATCCATTTTATAGATAAGGAAACAGATTAAGTAAAGTAACTTGCTGAAGGTCACTCAGCTAGTAAATTGTAGACTCAGAATTTGAGCCTGGGGTTTTCCTCTTGTTTTCTTTCTTGGTGAGTGGTACCAGCAATTTACTGTGCCAATTTATTCTTCACCAGCTGTCTATGAGAGGATCATTTCACAAAATCCTCTGGCTTAGGTAACTAGGGGGATGCAGGTGCCGTTAACCAAGAAGCAGAGTACGGGAGGAAAGCTGCCTGGTTACATTTGTGTGAAGATTAATGTGGAGTTAACCGGCACAGTCTGGGCTGGAACACACATGTGGACCTCTGTGAGTGAGTAGTAGATCATAAGTGAGTCCTTAGGTATGGAGGAGCGCATCAGGAATGGACATGAAGAGTGAGAGGAAAAGGCAGCCAGAATGGAGCCCCAGGGAACAGCAGCTCCTGAGGAAGAGCATCTGATAAGGGGCCAGCACAAGAGACAGAAGGAACTGACACTTAGGTAGGAGGGAAACTAGTATCAAGTCTTCCCAACTGCTTCTTCCCCTGGAACCTTGCACCTTGGCAGTCTTGTTGCTCTTTCCTTCTGTCTGGGGAAACCCCTTCCCACCTCACACCTTCCCAACTACCTCTTCTACCTGTCAAATTACCACACATCCTCCAAAGTCTGCATAAATGCCAATTCTTTTATGAAACTTTTCCCTGCTCCTCAGACAGATTCCGAAGCCCGGCATACCCACTCTCCACAGAAGAACAGTTAACAGTTATCTTAAAGGTATTGTCATTGTTTGCACATTCCCCTCCTGGTTACTATGAGCTGGGACTTTTAGTCTTTGTAACCCTAGGAGGTCAATGAAATATCCCAGCTGGATTAATGAGATATTCCAGTGACACGGAGGACCCACAGGTTTCCAAGGTTTTTTTCCTCCTGTCTTACTACTGCACAAGCCCTTCAAGGGGCCCCCAAAATAAAATTCAAATTCCTCAAGCCCTATATTGCAGATCTATGACTTTCTGTGCACCAGATTATTCCCTGTTAGCACAAGGCTCAGGGCAGGAGAGCAGCTGGGGCCAGCGTGGGGTGTCCAGTGAGCCTCTGAGAGCAGGAGGGCTGTGTGGTTCGCTAAGTGTGGTCCCAGTATCCCAGGATCACCAACAAGCCCTCCAGGTGATACAAGCTCAAGTTTGAAGTAACACTGGACCAGAGGAAGCTGGCCAAAAGCAAGTTCAGCACCTAGGTGGTGGCCAGGATCAGCCTCCAGGCGGGTAGAAAAGGTAGAGAGAGGAAGGCTCCTTTGACAGCTGCTTGGCGGCCCCACCCCCACCCCCAGCGGCCGATTGCTGAGCCTTTTAGGCCACTGCTTTGCGGAGGTCGGGATCTGGCTGCGCCAGGTACCCCAAGGGCTAGAAAGGGAAATCCCGTTGCTAAGGAAAGCCCGGACTGTAGGCAATACAGCGTTGACAGCATGTCTCGGGATGGAGATGGACGTGGGGCTGGGTATAAGGAGGGCTTCTGGCTCCATTGATGAACTGGAGTAGATTGAGCATTGGGCCAAGGGCAAAAATTAGATGTACACCTGTGTGGTTCTTAGGGACATTACCGCTTGAAACCAATACTGCTGGGTGTTTGCCCAACCTGCAAAAGATTGAATGTGACTAATGACCGTTGGAGTACTTGACCCCACTCCTCTTTAGCTAATAAGCAATTTGTCCTATTTGAAGAACGAGCTTTGTACTCTGGGACATTTGCAGAAATGTAAATAGACACCGGCGTTCATACCTGGCCTAGGCTGTGAAGACTGAAGGCAGTGGAAAGTTTATCTGCTTTGGGATGTGTTTTCTCTTCAGTCATGTATTGATTAAAAATATTATCAGCTAACATTTTCATAGAACTTTGCTGTTCAAAGCACTTCAACTCACATTATCATTCTGTCTCTGTACAGAGAGGCTAATACACCAAATGTTCCTTTCCTTTTCTTTCTATGACTTATTATTATCATCACCATCTTGCAGATAAGAGAACCAAGAGTCAGAGAGGTATTTGACCAAGGTCATTCACTAGTAAGTGGCAGAATCAGAACCTCTGAAATTAGCCTACCAGTGCCAGAGCTGAAGCTGGCATTTTGCTCTTGGGGAATGGGAAATTCAATAGTAGATTGCTTTTGGATTTGCGTTGGTTAGCTTAACAAGTGTAGGATATACAGACTATGCTTGTGAATAGCTCAGCGCATGCGTTCATGTTTTATAACTATTTCTGTGATTTTATTTTTAATCTAGTTTGAGTCAAATAGACTACATAACTTACAAGGAGAATGCCAGAGTCTTCATCATAATGCAAAAGAGATGAAATAACCTGGAAATCTTTCAACCTAAGCAGGCTGAGCAGAGAGGATGGGAACTTTGACTCAGAAACTCAGGTTGCTGAAAATTCAACAGGAATAAAGACCTTGGTGTTCTTAAAATTTGATTTGACTGGATGTATCAATCAGGATTGGTTAGCTGGTGCTATAGTAATAAACAATCCCATATCTCAGTGCCTTAACATGATAAAATTTTATTTCTCAATCATGAAATATGTCCATTGTGGATTAATGGGAGCTCTGTTTCCCACAGCCACTCAGTGACTCAAGCTGTCTCAATGGACATGTTGCCTGCTTAACCCTTAAGGCAGGAAAAAAGGGTGGGGCAAATTGAGCACTGACTCTGAAAGCTTTTACCTGAAAGTAACATGGCCCTGACCAGTTTGCTCAGGGGATAGAGCATCAGCCCAACATGCAGACATCCCAGGTTTGACCCCCCGTCAGGGCACACATGAGAAGCAACCATCTGCTTCTCTTCCCCTTCCTCTCCCCATTCTCCCTTTCTTCCTCTCTTGCAGCCAGTGGCTTGACTGGTTTGAGCATCAGCCTCAGGAGCTGAGGATAGTTCAGTTGGTCTGAGCGTTGGCCACAGACGGGGTTGCTGGGTGGATCCAGGTCAGGGCATATGTGGGAGCCTGTCTTTCTCTCCCCCTCCCGGAAGGAAGGAAAGAAGGAAGGAGGGGAGAGAGAGAGAGAGAAAGATCAATTCTGTTCTCATTTAACTGGCCAAAGCAAGTCCGGAGCAGGGGTGGGGGACAGGAAGTTGGGGCACGGAAATAAAATAGATGCAATGAAATAGTGCCTAGAGGGAGAAGCAAAATCATTTAGCTAACAACACTAATAACTAACAGGGAGTGTGTATATTGGAGGTGGATGTGTAAGTATGCATTTGAAGTATGTGTAAGTGCAATTAGTTCTGCCCATTTCCAAGGTGCTTCTCCCTCATGGGAACATGTACTTGGAATTCCCTCTCTAGGGGGTTGTCATTCTTCACTCTAGAGCAGATTCAGAGATTTATACTAGGGTGAAAAAGCTGAATGGAGGGAAGCCATAAGTGGCAGTGGGGCAAACTGAGTAGAAATTAATTTGCAAATAGAGAAGGAATCTAGCAAAGGAGAGGACTCAGGAGTTAAGTGTCATTATGGGTCTGCCTGCTAAAGGAAACTTCTAAAACAGCATAGCTTTGGTAGAAGCATTTCCTGCCTTATTGCCATTCACTCCCACTCATCCTTCCTGGCTAAACTCAGGTGACGCTCTAGGAAGCCTTTGATGATTGGGCCTGCCAACCACATGCTAAGAGTGCCTGGGTCCGTCCCATCCACTGTGCTGTGGAGAGGGACCACAACTTGCTCCACACTGGCTGAGGTATGAGGAATATATTAGAGGAGGGTCTGAAAGTGGAGGCAGAGAGACCAGATAGAAGGTTATTATTAGAAACCAAGGTGAGAAAAAATGGTCTCCACTAGGGTAGTGGAAGTGGGCATAGACAGAGATTTAGGAAGTCAGATCAACAAGATAGGGATTGATTGAGTGAGGGGGTAGGAAGGAGGTTTCTGGAAGGACAATAGGAAGGATGGTGCACCAAGAGACCCAGAAGAGGAGCAGGTTGCTGAATGGAGTCAGCAAGGACATGTCCCTTTGAAGCACCTATGGGACATGTCCACAGAGAGACCCAAGAAGCAGCGTATATAGGGGACTGGGGTTCAGGTAGGGAAACTGGCTGGGCCCAGATTCTATGATTGATATATTGGTTAAACTTCAGCGTCAAATCTGCAAATAAGGCTCTAGCTGCTTGGTTCAGTGGTAGAGCATCAGCCCAGAATCTGGAAGTCCCAGGTTCGATTCCTGGTCAGGGTACACAGAAGAAGCACCCATCTGCTTCTCCACCTCTCCTCCTCTCACTTCTCCCCTCCCCTCCTGCAGCTATGGCTCGATTACAGTGAGTTGGCCCTGGGCACTGAGGATGGCTCCATGGCCACCTCAAGTGCTAAAAAAAAAAAGGCTCCAGGTGCAAAGAGCAAGAGCCCCAGATGGGATGGGCAGAGCATCACCCCCTAGTGGGCTTGCTGGGTGGATCATGGTCAGGGTACATGCAGGAGCCTGTCTCTGCCTCCCCTCCTCTCACTAAAAAAAAAAAAATACAAATCTGCAAATAAGGTCAGCATTTTTAGTTGGTTTTTTTTTTTTTTTACAGGGACAGAGAGAGAAAGTCAGAGAGAGGAATGGGTAGGGACAGACAGACAGGGACGGAGAGAGATGAGAAGCATCAATCATCAGTTTTTCGTTGCCATTGCAACACCTTAGTTGTTCATTGATTGCTTTCTCACACGTGCCTTGACCGCGGGCCTTCAGCAGACTGAGCCACCCCTTGCTTGAGCCAGCAACCTTGGGTCCAAGCTGGCGAGCTTTTGCAATCTGGCGACCTCGAGGTCTCGAACCTGGGTCCTTTCGCATCCCAATCCAACGCTCTATCCACTGTGCCACCGCCTGGTCAGCATTTTTAAAAGGAACTTATGGGGGGGGGAATGGGGTGGGAGGGAGAGAAAAACAAAGAAAAAATATATAGTATAAAAGTGATAAAATTCCTGCCTGACCAGGCGGTGATGCAGTGGATAGAGCGTCGGACTGGGATGCGGAAGACCCAGGTTCGAGACCCTGAGCTCGCCAGCTTGAGCGCAGGCCTATCTGGCTTGAGCAAAAAAAAAAAGCTCATCATCTTGGACCCAAGGTCGCTGGCTCCAGCAAGGGGTTGCAGGGTCTGCTGAGGGCCCGCGGTTGGGGCACATGTGAGAGAGCAATCAGTGAGCAACTAGGGTGTTGCGACGGCAACAAAGGACTGATAATTGATGCTTCTCAACTCTCTCTGTTCCTGTCTGTGTGTCCTTGTCTATCCCTCTCTCTGACTCTCTCTCTGTCCCTGTAAAAAAAAAAAAAAGATAAAATTCTTGAATACAAGTCTAAGAATCCATCCAGAGCAATGCAAAGGCTTTCTAGAAAGAACTGGGCACCCCTGAAAGGCTGCTTCAACTGTAGCTGGTTTGTCCTTTTAGCTGGATTCCATGTGTTGCTCCTGTCCTGTCTCCTGCTGAACAGGAGCCTGCTTGTCCCATCTGAGACCTGAACTTGATATCAACCCCTTTCACCCTGGAGGCTCCCCCTTTCTTGCATCTTTTAAATTTATTTTATTTTTATTTTATTCATTTTAGAGTGGAGACACAGAGTGAGAGAGAGAGAGAGAAAGAGAGAAAGGGGGGAGGAGCTGGAAGCATCAACTCCAATGTGCCTTGACCGAACCAGTGCAGGGTTTTGAACTGGCGACCTCAGTGTTCCCAGGTCGACACTTTATCCACTGCGCCACCACAGGTCAGGCTCTTGCATCTTTTTATAAGTGGGAATCAAGTACCATGCTGTGCAGGGGACCAAACCTCAAATATCCTATCAGAGACCTCATTCTTCCAGTTTGGCCATTGTACTGTCCTCATTTGTTTTTGTTGTTGTTGTTGTTTTTCTTTCCTTTTTTTTTTTTTTCAGGGACAGAGAGAGGGATAGATAGGGACAGACAGACAGGAACGGAGAGAGGTGAGAAGCATCAATCATTAGTTTTTCGTTGTCGTTGCGACACCTTAGTTGTTCATTGATTGCTTTCTCACATGTGCCTTGACCGCGGGCCTTCAGCAGACCAAGTCACCCCTTGATGGAGCCAGCAACCTTGGGGTCTCAAAATTGGGTCTTCCACATCCCAGTCCGATGCTCTATCCACTGCGCCACTACCTGGTCAGGCTGTTGTTGTTTTTCTTAAGTGAGAAACAGGGAGACAGAGACAGACTCCTGCATGTGCCCCAACCAAGATCCACCTGGCAAGTCCCCTATGGGGCAATGCTCTGCCCAACAGGGGTTGTTGCTTCGCAACCGAGCTATTTTAATGCCTGAGGCAAGGCCATGGAGCCATCCTCAGTGCCCATGGCCAACCTGCTCCAAACAAGCCATGGCTACAGGAGGGGAAGAGAGATATAAAGAGAGAAAAGGGAGAGGGGTAGGGGTGGAGAAGCAGATGGTTGCTTCTCCTGTGTGTCCTTACATGGAATCGAACCTGGGACCCCCACACTCCAGGATAATGCTCTACCACTGAGCCAACAGGCCAGGGCCTGTACCCCATCTTGTATATCTACTTTTCTCACACACTGAGATGCTCCCTCTGGATCCCCCGACTCCATTTCCAGCTCTTCCGTGTGCTGGTTTGTGACAGTGAATGAAGTAATTCCCTTTCCTGGCCTTCTTCCCATCAGTAAAAATAGGAGTCATGATGCCTCCTTTGCAGAGGATCAAATGAACCACACTGTAGCAAAGTCCTAACTCAGACCTTGGTATACAGTGGCACTTAAACTGTCCCATACTTTCATCCCTACCCTGTCCCCTGATTCCTCTTCCTACTTCACAGAGAAAGGGTCTACAATATTTTAACCATATGCATCCATGACAACCAGAGTTAAAATGTATATGGGTAATCAGCGGGATGTTTTGTAACCTAAGATAATGGAGATAATGATGTCCAGGTGCCCAGGATGAAGCTTGGCACCGAGAAGAAGCCCCGACTCAGCCTCCCCAGTGGAAGACATATTCAGTCAGCCCACCATTCTGTCAGCTCCTCTGTTAACTATCCTACACTCGTCCCCTCTCAGGCTTCCTGTATCTACCTGGCTCTCTCTTCACTCCATCCTACCTCCTTTGCCCTCATTCTGTGCCCTCTTTTCTCACTGATATGGATGACAATGCCTTTGATTCAGACCTCTGGGCCCTGGGCAGTCCCACCCACAATCCTGGAATTAATCGGGCACCTGGGCCATTCTACAGCCTATCAGGAAAAGAAATTCTACCTCGCTGCTCAAAGTTGCTCACTAGACTTGCAGTGGTACCACTGAGAGTTTGGGGAAGTGCAGAATCTCAGTAGGCCCCGCAGCTACCCGTATCAGAGTCTGCATTTCAACAAGATCCCCAGGTGAGTCACCTTGAAGAAGGAGAAGCTCTGCTTTAGAGGCATTCAGGAGCTAGGAATAAGGAGGCCGGAGGTAAAAAAGACATAGCCATCCCCCAGTGAGTCAGGAGAGGCATTCTTGGAAACACCTGTGCTAATGGACCTGGTCATTTGAGGTCATGCTAACATTGTTCCTGGGCAGATATACTGCACTCCCAACAAATACAGAGGGATTCATCAGCTGACGTCTCAATCTTCTTGCCATTCTTTAGGACTGTCCGAACGGTTGCGTGACCAAGCTGTGACACACATGTTCATAACATTAGCTTTTCAAACCACAATAAAAGTTGAATTTGAACATCCAAACTTTGGAAAACAATTTTATTATCCACAGTCAATCAAAAAAATGTAAGGCAAAAAATAGGCTGTTAAAGGCAGGAAGAGGCCACAGGGAACAAACAGGAACGTGCAGTAAGCTAAGGGCACCCGAGGGAGGCAGTGGCCCATGGACCCAAAATGAGCCTCACAGCAGCTTGAGAAAGGAGGAAGAAAAAACAATGAGGTGCAGGAAGACTGGAAGCCCCTGTGAGGCCTGGCAAGGGCCCGGGTATATATGCACATGCTGATCTATGTAGAAAAGTCAGTGGAGTGGGGTTTTTTGAAAAATGTCTCCTGGGAGGAAGCTGCTCATTGGCCTTGAGAGCCCCCTTCCGTGGTATGCCACAGATGCCCATCCTTTGATTGCTTCCTCTGCACTCCACTGGGACATAAGCCCCAACATTAACACTGAACAGAAACCTCAGCATTACAGTGGCCAGATTTAGCAAAGAAAAATACAGGACACCCAGTTAAATTTGAATGTCAGAGAAACTACAAGTAATTTTTTAGTATACATATGTCCCAGATATTATATCGCCAAAGCAGCCCTACTCAGGATCAGAATCTATCCCCAAGGCATGGGGACAGCAGGTTTCGGCTGAAGGACAATCTCTGCCTGGGGCCCAGTGGTGCTATCCTAAAACCCACCCTAATTTTTTAATACAGAGCAGAAAGGGGCTTTGTTAATTTGGGGGTAGGATAGTCTCTTGTGTGCCTCATTGTTTGCTTTGAAAATGTTTTGCCCTACAAAGTAGGTGGGAACTACCAACATGTTTTTTTACATTATCAGTGTCAGGTGGATTAATTCAAGGAATGTATTCTCTGAAGGTATTGTAGTTTTGATCATTTTAAGTCAGATTCATGTAGGAGACAAACTGTTTTTAGTTCAGACCAATAAAATCCTGCTTATCCAGACAAATTGCTCCTATATACGCAAGCATTGATTCATTGAGACCTGTGAAGAAAATGTAACTATTTACCTAACCAAGTAATCTAGGCGAAATATATTTCTAAGCATAAAATCAACATACCCTTCTGTATGTCAAAAATTCAAATGATAAACTGATGGAAAATGTTTACAAAACAAATGAATAGGAAAAGTGTTATATACATACTTAATATGTAAGAGAAAAAGACAAATGCCCAAAAGGGGGTGAAAATAAGGCAAGGGACGTGAGCACTCACAAAAGATAAAATACAAGTGACCGCGCTGGCCGGATAGCTCTGCTGGTTAGAGCATCATCTAGAAGCGCAGAGGTTGCCAGTTCGATCCCCGGTCAGGACAAATACAGAACAGCTCAAGCTTCTTGTCTTTCTCTCCGCCTTCCTCTCTAAAAATAAAAAAATTAAATATAAAAAAATACAAGTGACCAATAAAGATATTAAAAAATCCAATCTCATTAATAGCAATTTGGCAGATGACAAATAAAAACACTCAATTTTGCAAAGTCTATAACAACTTTCTTTCCCAAGATATACCTGATGGGATCATAAACTTGTGTACCCTTTGGAAAGCAATTTAACAATGTTTACCAATAATCTTCAAAATGTTTATACCCCCTGACTCAATAATTTCACTTCTGGGAAACTGATGCCCAAAAATCTGGTGCAATGATCTTCATGGAAGCCAACAAAAAATAAAAAACAACATAAATATCCAACATTGAAAAGTGATTAATTTATGGGCTATGAACACATTGTAATATGATACAGCCATTATAATGCTTTTATTAATTTAAACATTAAATACAGGTTAATTATGGAAAAATTAAAATATACAAATAAGCAAAAAGAAAAATCTTTTTAAAATGAATCTGTAGTCCATTGACAATCACTGTTACTGTCATGAACCATGTTTTTCAAAATCTTTTCTGTCTTAACATTAAAATAGTTTTTGAAAAATATTTGGTAACATTGGAAAATATTAGCACATGAAGTCAATAGAAAATAATCAGTATATATTAAAAAATCTTATGTAAATATGTACAAAGATTGAAAGAGAAGGCATCAAAAAATTAACAGTAAAGCTTCAATGATTTTTGTTTCCTTTTCATATGTTTCTTCTAAAGTTTTTACAATAAGTAGGTATTATTAGTCCTATAATTGAGAAATAGAAAATTACTTTTGAAAAAAGACAAGTGGAAGATCAATGCCTTAAAGCAAGTCCTTAAAAGTGAAGCAAATTCTGACTACTAACCAAATGTTACGACTTTGCACTTTGGAACTACCTTGAACAATTTAAGGAACACCAATGCCCAGGTCCCAATCTCAAAGATGCTGATTGATGGACCTGGATGGGGGCCCGGCTTCATGTCTTTGACAACATCCAGTCACACCCTGCGTGAGGGTTTATCTTTATCTCTCTCTCTCTCTCTCTCTCTTCCCCTCCAGCAGCCATGGCTCCAATGGTTGGAGCAAATTGGCCTCGGGTGCCAGGGATGGCTCTATGGCCATGCAACCAGGCTGGGGAGCACGGCTTACACTTACATAAGTTTCTAAAGAAGTTTAGGTGCAACTGTGCTCCGGTGGAGGAGGAGCTGCAAGATCTGGTTTCAAACCCCGTAAGTGACCCATCTCTAGCTGTGTGCTTTAGGCAAGTCATTTAACTGAAACTTAGTTTAGCTATATCCAAAATGGGAATATTTAATACCTACTGCAAGAATTGTGGTGAGGCTTCAAGGAAAGGATAAATGTGAAAGTGCTGTCTGAAACAGAAAGCATATTGAATGTGTTGCTAGACTCTGCAAACTCAGATGATAACAATTATTTTTGATCAACAGAATATCCTTGGCAACATGGGAACCCATGCAAAAAAAATGAGTGTGTTTCTAAACTGTGTCAGTCTTGTAATTTGATTTGATTTGGAGATTCTGTATGCAGGTGCTGTCAAATGTGGATGCCTGAGGCAGTCCTAGCCAGAGGGCTCATGAACAGTGAACAATAGCCAATAGATCTAGGTTTGTTTATACCTTTCGGTTATCTTGCTTTGAGAGGTGGCTGGCCTCCAAAAAACAAAACCTTGTTTTCATGAAAACATACTTTTGGCCCTGGTCAGTTGGCTCAGTGGCAGGTCATTGGCCTGGCCTGTGGAAGTCCCAGGTTCAATTCTTGGTCAGGGCACAAAGGAGAAGCAACCATCTGCTTCTCTACCCCTTCCCCTCTTCCTTCTCTATCTTTATCTCTCTCTCTCTCTTCCCCTCCAGCAGCCATGGCTCCAGTGGTTGGAGCAAATTGGCCTCGGGTGCCAAGGATGGCTCCATGGCCTTGCCTCAGGTGCTAAAATAGCTCTGTTGCTGAGCAACAGAGCAGCAGCCCTGGATGGGCAGAGCATCACCCTTAGGGAGCGTGCTGGGTGGATCCCAGTTGGAGTGCATGTGGGAGTCTGTCTCTGCCTCCCCACCTCTCACTTGATAATAATAATAACGATAACAACAATGAAAAAAGACAACCTTTTTTTTTTTAAACAAACATCACAAAATGTCTACTTCCAAGCAAATGTTATCTAAATTGTTTCCTTGGGAGGTTATGTGACCATTGCTTAAAATGTCTTGGGAATTCCTCTTTTGAGATTGTCTAAGTTACATGTTTTTCTGAGTATTTTCAATCAGTGAATTCAGTTTTTATCCTTTAAAGAGGAGCTTAGGCCTGACCTGTGGTGGCACAGTGGATAAAGCGTCGACCTGGGAACACTGAGGTCACCAGTTCAAAACCCTGCACTGGTCTGGTCGAGGCACATATGGGAGTTGATGCTTCTAGCTCCTCCCCCCTTTCTCTCTCTCTCTCTCTCTCTCACTCTATGTCGCCTCTCTAAAATGAATAAATAAAAATAAAGAGGAGCTTAATTTTAGAAAGCAGCCAGAATATCTTTCAGAACCAAACCTAATGATTAAGATGGTATTTGAACCTAGGTAAGACATTTTATTTACTTATTTTTTAAGTAAAGAGGTCACTTATAAGGTATGTGTGTGTGTGTCCTGCTACCCAGTGTACTCCCAACACTGGGCATAGCACCTGGGACCCGAATATTGAACTTATTCTTGTTGAATGACTGTGTTGACCCTCCTTAGGCCCATAAACTGCTTCTAAAGTAAGTCTGACAACTTTTCTGAACAACAGCAGCCCATTTGGGATTAATCAATTCTAGCTTATATGATGATTAGATATCAGCCCCCTTTTTTTTTTTAATTTCTTTTTATTTATTCATTTTAGAGAGGAGACACAGAGTGTGAGAGAGAGAGAGAGAGAGAAAGGGGGGAGGAGCTAGAAGCATCAACTCCCATATGTGCCTTGACCAGACCAGTGCAGGGTTTTGAACTGGCGACCTCAGTGTTCCCAGGTTGATGCTTTATCCACTGCGCCACCACAGGTCAGGTGAAATCAGCCCCTTTCTAAAAAAAAAAAAAAAATCAGCCCTGTAAAACCAGTAGCCATGGCCACCATCACAGCCGCATGGCCTATGCAGGTTTGCATTTGATTCAGACAGATGGTAATGAAACAATGGAGACAAGAACTGGTGGGCCATTAGCTTTAATCCTAGCTTGCACCCAGCGGGCAAGAAATACACACAGTGGAAAAATATTTCCCCTTCCGTTCAGGGCTCCCAAAGCCACTGACTTATCCGAGTTTCCTAAATCAGAAGTTTGTACCTCACCAGCCTTATTCAACTCTGTTCCCCATCTCCTTCTCTCTGCACAAACTGGCTTCTCCTTCAGCATTCAGCCATTTTGGCTGCTTCTCCTATCCTCCACGTGGCCTTTCTCTGCTCTCCTCTCTAATGCTAATCTCAGGAACCGAGAGACAGCAAGCTCCCAGTCTGCGCCATTTTATAGCGTAGAAATCAAAACCCTTAATCCAAAATACAAACAAGGAAGTCTCTGATACAAAGTCACTTAGGGTGGGAAAGGCTTAGTCTTAAAAGTAAGCCTTAGGCTATAATGACCCTGCCTGCTTACAGCCTGTCCCCCACACCCAATGCAAACTATAAGCAAGCAAACATATATATCATATTTACAAACTTATTTGACCAACAAGCCCCTTTCTTTGATAACTATGTTGTGTATACTTTAGGCATTTGACTTGGGAGAAAGTGATACAGATCCCTCCCCTTACTGGGGCTAATAAGGTTTAGACTCCTAAGGTAACACTGATCAATGACATTGGGCAAATCTAGGCATTTATAGAATTATTTTTCATGCCAGCTCAATTCACAAAATACCCAAGCATGGTATTGTTAACAAAGACAATGTCTGAAACATAACTTACTTTTTCACACAAGGATTTCAAGACACTGACATTAATCTGTACTTGCAAATTAGCCGAGATCCACCCCTCCACACTCCAATAAATTTGTGGAGCACAGAGTTAGGCAGCTCATAGCCCAGACAGGAAGCATGGCCTGAGTTTCCCAACCTTGCACCAGGGAAATTTCAAAGCACCTTACTTGGTCGTTTTGTCCTTATCCATATCGTGATCTTGCATTTAAAGTCATCAATTCTAAACTGAGAAGGACAAAGGTTGACAGGAGGCAGGAGAAGAGGTTGCTAACAGGAGACGCCCCGCTGGCACACGATGTAAAGGAAAGCAAGATCCTGCTCAGGTAATGGGGAGACTTTCCTAGCAGCAGCAGCAGCCAGTCTTGGCTGAGAAAAAGTCCCTGCTTTGAAGAAGGAAAAAAGCCCAAGAAGAAGCCCAACTGCTCCTGGCAATGGAACTATTTCCAGGAAGGGAGCACACCAGGTCATCTGAGGTCAAGTTCAGGGCATGCAGCCAGCTGCCAGGCGGGAAGGAAGCTGCAGTGATTGCCTGCTGCCTGCTCTCCCAGCCCTTCACATTCTGAACACAGTCCCGTAGCAACCCCTTTGCCAGGGCTCCAAGGGGACCTCAGAAGCTCCATCCAGGCCCAGGCATTCTGGTTCCGGCCTCATAGACACAGCCCTCACAGAGGTGATGAAGGGACTCAGGTACCCAACAGCATGAGCAATGGAAGCTTGGCTGATCTGTGTTGTCTCTGCCTTGCAGAAAAGAGGGGCCCAAGTGCTCTATTTAAAACATTTGGCACATTCCCCACTGTTGGGCAGATACAATATATTATGCTCACTTTGTTAAAGATGGCGCTGCCCAAGTGGAAGTTCGTTGATATTAATGTGTGTTGGGGGACAGGCTGTAAGCAGGCCGGGGCGTTATAGCCTAAGGCTTAGTTGTTGTTTTTTAATTTTATTTTTATTTTATTCATTTTAGAGAGGAGACACAGAGTGAGAGAGAGAGAGAGAGAAAGGGGGGAGGAGCTGGAAGCATCAACTCCCATATGTGCCTTGACCAGACCAGTGCAGGGTTTTGAACTGGCAACCTCAGTGTTCCCAGGTCGACGCTTTATCCACTGCGCCATCACAGGTCAGGCCTAAGGCTTAGTTTTAAGAGTAAGCTTTTCCCCACACTTTTGACTGTTGCATGTTGTGAGGTGGTGCACTCTTATGAGAAATCCTCCCATTATGCCTCAGATGAGTGACTTTGTATCAGAGACTTCCTTGTTTGTAGATTGGATTAAAGGTTTGGATATCTACACTATAAAGTGGGGCTGACCGGGAGCTTGCGCGCTCTCTCTCTCTCTCTCTCTCTCTCTCTCTCTCTGTTCCTGAGATTAGCATTAAAGAGGAGAGCAGATTAAAGCCATGTGGAGGACTCCAGGAGAAGCAGCCAAGATGGTGGAGTACTGAGGGAGAAGCCAATTTGTGCAGAGTTTGTGCCAGAGAAGGAGATAGGGAACAGAGGTGAATAAGTCTGGTGAGCTAGAAGCCTTTGATTCTAGGAAACTCTGATAAGTCAGTAACTTTGTGAGCACTGAATGAGTGGGTTTTGGAGCCTAGTGTGTGTTTTTGCTTGCCCGCCAGGTGCAAGCTAGGATTAGGGCTGATGGCCCACTGTTGGGCAGATAAAATATATTATGCTCACTTTGTTAAAGATGGCACTGCCCACATGGAAGTTCGTTGATATTAATGTGTGTGTGTTCTGGAACAGGCTGTGGGCAGGCCGGGTCGTCATAGCCTAAGGCTTAGTTTAAGAGTAAGCACTTCCCCACACCCTTGACTGATTGGATGATGTAGGGTGGTGCACTCTCTTGAGGAATCCCATTATGCCTCAGATGGGTGGCTTTGTATCAGAGACTTTCTTTATGTATAATAGGATTAAAGGTTTGGATTTTCTATGCTATAAACTGGGGCAGTCGGGAGCTTGCTCTCTCTTGGTTCCTGAGTTCCTGAGGTTAGTATTAGAGAGAGAGATCAGATTAAGGCCACGTGGAGGAGAGAAGCAGCCAAGATGGCAGAGTGCTGAGGAAGAAGCCAGTTTGTTAAGAGTTTGTGCAGGAGGAGATGGGGAACAGAGGTGAATAAGTCTGGTGAGCTAGAAACCTTTGATTCTAGGAAACTCGGATAAGTCAGTAGCTTTGTGAGCACTGAATGTGTGGGTTTTGGAGCCCAGTGTGTGTATTTGCTTGCCCGCCGGGTGCAAGCTAGAATTAAAGCTGATGGCTCACCAGTTTTTGGCTCCTGTGTTTCATTACCGACTGTTCGAATCTAATGAAACCTGCACGGGTTAGGCGGCTGTGATGGTGGCCGCGACTACTGGCTTTACACCCACCAGTTCTTGGCTCTGTTGTTTCTTTACCGTCTGTCCAAATCTAAAGGAAACCTGCATGGGCCACCCTGATGGTGGCCGCGGGCACTGGCTTTACACCTACCCTCTCCTCTAGCTTCACGGCCTCTTCTTTCTCAGACACACAGGACACATTTTTAGCTCCCTGCCCTTGTCCATTGTGTTACGCCAAAGCCACTTTTGCCTGACCTGTGGTAGTACAGTGGATAAAGCATTTATCTAGAATGCTGAAGTCACCAGTTCAAACCCTGGGCTTGCCCAGTCAAGGCATATACAAAAAGTAATAAAGGAACTAAAGTGAAGCAACTATGAATTGATAATTCTTGAAAAAGGAAAAGAAAAACAAAGCCACTTTCATCCCAACTTTTGCTCTGAAAATCCTACTATCATTTAATGGCCAGCTTGAATGCCACATGATCCAAAAAGATCCCTTTGCTGGAAGAAGCACCTGTTTCAGTCCTTCTTGTTACACTTAGGGACATGTTGTCTCTCCCCATTTGGAACCACATTGTACCCACTCTTCTCTATCATGTCATGTGTATTCTTCCTTTGTCCATGCTGCTAACCTGTCTGGCATGTCCTACCATGCTGCCTGCCAACATTTTCCTCACCTTGTCCTTCAAGTCTCAGCTCAGCTAGGCTCTTTGTTAAAAAGTTTCCAACTCTCTCCAGTCTTTCCATCCACACAGACCTACCAGCTCCATTTATTGAGTGGGAATTTTGTGCCCAGATGTTTGTCTATAGTATTTCTAACTCCTCAAAGTAGGTGCAAAGTTAGTTTCACTTTCGTGTTTAAAGAGAACAGAAGCTCAGAGAGGTTCAGTAACTTGTCCAAGTTGATGGTTAGTGGCCCAATTGGAACTGGGAACAGGTTTGTCTGCTGCCCAAACCCCAGCCCTCCATCTAGTCCATGCTCTTTTTTCATTCATAAGGTGAAGATTTTGAGCATGAGACTAAGGAACTTGAAGATCATCTTTCTTGTTTTGAAAGCAAAGAACCTAAAGAGACCTGATGCCTGATGACTTGCCCAAAGTGACACAGTGTCTCCCTGCCCTCTTTCCTCGTTCCTGCCACATGCCAGCACTGGTATAGCTCAGGAACCAGCTATCAATTGTAAGGGTCCCAGTTAAGCCATCTGACACAGCAGGGCCCAAAGCTAGGCAAGAGAATGTTGCAACAAGCTGAGGACCACGGCTGTATATGATAAAATTCCTAACTATGGCAGAGTGTATAGCTCTCTTGTAAAAGAAGTCAGAAGCGGGCAGTCCAGCACTGAGGTTGCAGTTTTACCAAGTCAGGGCCTGGAGCTTCTTCGGACTTGGACACTTTTCCCTTCATGAGGCACATGTGGTCCCCAGGATCACCTAGGGATGCTCTGAGAGCAGAATCAAAGGGCTCACTGCCCACTTCCTATTTCTGCCATTGACTCTAAGGATCTCACAATTATATATATAATCTAGTCCAGAGGTGAAGGGGCTGCTCAGAGCCTAGCTGGGGGCTGACCTGGAACTGGGCAAGTATGTAGCTGGCAGCATAAAGGGGTAAGGGTGTGGGGGACATGTCATTGCTTAGACCAAGGGGGCCTTCTCAAGCTCAGCCTACTTCTTTTCTCCTTTTCTTCTTTCTTCCATTTGTTTAATATTTATTGAACTACTCATTCCTATGTGTTAGGCACTGGAAATTTAAAGAGGACTAAGACACATTCTGAGCTCTAACAAGAAAAAATAGCTCATTTTAATGCTATGTGGGGGTGCAACAATAAGATAGATGCAAAAGGCACTGCACAGGGGTACAAAGGCCGCGCACTGAGCCCAGCGGCAGAGGGGCCAGCAAAGGCTTCCTAGAGAGGGTGCTTGCTGATGAGACAGATCTGAGAAATAGTGGGGGGAAGGATCTAGCACCAGCTGATTGCCTGGGTGTTGGGGATCAGTGAGAAGAGGAGTCAGATACTCCTGGTGGTCAGGACTGATGGGGCCACCACTGGTAGAGAATATAGGGTCTTCTCCCCGAGACCGAGAGTTTTCTTGCCACGGATGAACAGCCTCAGCCTTGGAGCAGACCATTGCTTCCCCAGTGTTGCCATTTCCCACTGCTGCTCCCAAAGGTGTACCCACAGGCCCGCTCACTTTAAGGGTTTTAATTCAAGTGCCCTCACAAGGTGAAGTCCCTATGACTTCATTGCACAGCATAGTCTGTACCGTGCAACCTCCAAGCCAAACCACCCGGGAGTTTCACAGGTGTCACCCGAGCCTGATGGCCTCTAAAGGAAGCCTTGGCTCTAGAGAACCCACCTGTAGTGAACATCTGCCACTTTGTGGCAAACCAGTGAATGAATTCCCCTCCTATATTTGGGGACCGACTCACTTCCTCCCACTGTGAAGATAAAAAATAAGAGACTATATTTCTCAGCTACATGGAAGTTAGGGGCATGTGGCCCAGACTGCAAGTCAGATATCCCTGCCGGAGTCTTGAGTCCGTGAGGAACTTTCTGTGAAAGCAGCCATGGTGGGCCTTTCAGGGCCTTGCAAATGATGGGCCCTGAAGCTTAAGCTTCATCAGGTTCACTGTAACTTACTTCTGGTTTTCAATTAAGGACTGAGATGGACTCTTCGGCAGTTTATCAGTTCAGCAGGGCACACGGCTAAGGCATGTGCAGGAACGAGGAGAGCACAACTTTGTTCAGAGCATGGGGAGTAAAACCATTTAGTTAGCACAGAGGGGGGCCTTTCTCAGGCACAGCAGAAGGTTGGAGAACCCCAAAAGTTAAGTTGAGGAACCTGGTCATCATCTTGTAAGAGGCACCGACATTATTTTTTAAAGTGAACTTCTAGCCTGACCAGGCAGTGGCACAGTGGATAGAGCGTCGGACTGGGATGCGGAAGACCCAGGTTCAAGACCCCGACCTCCCCTTCTTGAGCGCGGGCTTATCTGGTTTGAGCTAAAGCTCACCAGCTTGGACCCAAGGTCGCTGGCTCCAGCAAGGGGTTGCTCGATCTGCTGAAGGCCCGCGGTCAAGACACATGTGAGAAATCAATGAACAACTAAGGTGTCACAAGGACAACGAAAAACTGATGTTTGATGCTTCTCACCTCTCTTCATTCCTGTCTGTCTTTCCCTGTCTATCCCTCTCTCTGACTCTCTCTCTGTCCATGTAAAAAAAAAAAAAGTGAACTTCCAGCCCTGGCCAGATAGCTTAGTTGTTTAGAGTATCATTCTAATATGACAAGACTGTGGGTTCCACCCCGTCAGGGCGCATATAAGAATCAATGAGCCTGACCTGTGGTGGCGCAGTGGATAAAGTGTCGACCTGGGAACACTGAGGTCGCCAGTTCAAATCCCTACACTGGTCTGGTCAAGGCACATATGGGAGTTGATGCTTCCAGCTCCTCCCCCCTTTCTCTCTTTCTCTCTCTCTCTCACTCTGTGTCTCCACTCTAAAATGAATAAAAGAAAATTAAAAGAAAAATAAAAAAAAAAAGAATCAATGAATGAATGGAAAAACAAAGTGATATTTCTCTTTCTCTCTCTCTCTCTCTCTCTCTCAAATCAATCAATAAAAAGCAACGAACTTTTACTTTGGAATAATTTTAGATTTACAGAAAAGTTGCAAAGATGGTAGAGAGTTTGCATATACTCCTCATTCAGCTTCCCCATAATGCTAACACCTTACATTACCTGGTACATCTGTAAAAAACTAAGATGCCATCATTGGTATATACTATTATTACCTAAACTCCAGACTTGAACTAGTTTTTGCGCTAATGTCCTGTTTCTATTCCAGGAACCAATCCAGGATACCACTTTGCATTTAGATACCAATGTTAACTTGATTAAACGTGTTTTAGGAGACTTGATTGATAATATGCAAACTGGACCCAGGAGTGGTGTAGGAAGGCATTCCAGAACCTTCACCAAACTTCCAAATGCACCCCAATACCCAATCAATACCTGAAGGGGCTCACCTCCTTGAAGATGCAGTTGCCAGGAAGAGGAAATCTGGGCCATGGAAGCATCTCTGTGTCTGTTCAGGGCCCAAGAAGAACAAAGGCATTTTTAGGATGCACCTGAGGGCCCCACCCAGCAGTGCTGGCAACCAAAGTGGGCTGATGAATGTAGAGAGGCAGCCAGAAAAATGCGTGCTTCCCTTCTTTTCTGAAAGTCTAGTCTTGTTTCCCTTACAAGGCAGTTTAATGTTGTGGAAAGAGGACAGGTTCTGGAGTAAGAATGGACCAGGGGTCGAGTCCTGGCTCCACCACTTATAAACGGGCCCTGGGTAACTGAGCTTCTCTGAGCAGCAGTTTCCTCACTGACAAAAACTGGGATCCTAAACTCCCTTCACAGGGTTATTGAGAGGATTAACATTTTAAAAGTGCTCAGTAAAGCAGCTGGCACATAGCAGGCATTCAATAATCACCAACTCCTTTGACAACTTGAAGGTGGGGTCTGGGCCGGCCATTTTCTTGCATATCTTTACAGTGCTTAACACACAGAAAGTACTTTATGAATTGACGATTGTAATATGGAGCTCACAAACCCCATGACCTCAGAAAGGGCAGACCATGTCTCTAGTTACATCGTTCATTTATTTAACAAGTCTATATTAGGCACTCACTAAATAGCAATAAATAGTCAATGCTGGGCACTGTGTTAAGTGACCGAGACATGGTCTGTGTCACGAATGGCAAAGCCTAGTAGGGGGAGATGTCTCCAGACAACTTTCATTCAGGTCTGATACAGAGTTTGACATAGTTTAATAGAGCAGAGTGCCCAGGAGCACAAAGACTGGCTACTTCGGTGTGGGGCGAGGGAAGAGCCTTGCAGAGAGAGGAGTGGTAGACTTGGAACCGACTGAATGAGCCGTTCTTTCAGTATAAAAGGGCAGGACACAGGTGCGAGGGAGAGAGAGCAGCATTCCATCATGTGGGAAACACAAGATGTATTCTGGAACCATATGAAGTCCTGTGGGTTTTATGGAATGAGTATTGGGAGATGAGGTTATAAAATGTGGCAGCTCTACTATTTATGCTCATGAAAGGCTGAGGGGCAGTTATCTGTTGGAGGGATGGGGTGGGAGACCTTACTGCTGTGCTTTTGCATAGCAAACTGTTCTTTTTCTTTTTATTTTATTCATTTTAGAGAGGAGACACAGTGGGAGAGAGAAAGAGAGAAAGGGGGGAGGAGCTGGAAGCATCAACTCCCATATGTGCCTTGATCAGACCAGTGCAGGGTTTTGAACTGGCGACCTCAATGTTCCCAGGTCAATGCTTTATCCACTGCACCACCACAGGTCAGGCCTCAGTTCTTTTTATACATGGTTTAGTTGGGGTAGCATGGGAGAGAGAATGATGGGTAGTAGCCATGGGCAGCTAGCTGTGGGACAGGTGGGAATTGGGCACCCTCAACTAGAGAAACAGAAATGAGGTGCAGAGATTTGAGAGGTTTCAGAGATGAAGAAGTAAATTTGGTGAGAAAGCATTTAAGAAGAGAGTTGGAGGGGCAATAATGACTCCAAGGCTTGTAGTGTCGTCAGCTGGGTACCTGGAGCAGGAGAAACAGGCTTTGTTGGCTGCGAAGGGGGTGGGATGAGAGCCCTGTTTGGGACCCACTGAACATAATGGGTATCCAGGTAAAGATACCGGCAGGTCAATATGGCTCTAGCTTTAAAAGTCATCTCCTGTCTGAGACTTGCTTCAAAATAACCTGAGGACAGTGGGTAGGCTACAGGTGAAACAAAATTGGTTATGAGTAGATAACCTAAGTGGGTGACAATGTCAAAATTAGCTCAGACTAAGAAAAAACCCTGACATTCATCAGGCTGGGAGGACAGACATAGGTACTGAGTTACTGTGAAACAATATTCTTCCCAAGGGCACACTGCAGCTAAAGTGTCATAACCACCCCCTTCTTTGCATGACTACTGCTCTCTGACTCACTGAGAAACCTTGTTCTATGAAATGATAGACCATCAGAAACTTTGCTGTTTGAAATTTTATCAGTAAAAATGAAACACCCTTTTGTTGCCAGGAGGACCTAAGTCACTTTGACACAGAGAAGCGGTCTTGATTTGCAACCCAGGTTCACAGCTTCAGATAAGGGGCTTCTGAACACAGTATTCCACATTGAACTGTACTTTCGAAGGAAATAAACCTGGGTGTAATGCACATTTCAGACCAGATGTTGACTCCTGCTTTGCTTGGAGCCTATCAAAACACTGCTGCATTTAAATTATATCAACTCTAGCCTGATCTGTGGTGGCGCAGTGGATCAGGCATCGACCTGGAATGCTGAGGTTGCCGGTTCAAAACCCTGGGTTTGTCCTGTCAAGGCATGTGTGGGAGTTGACACTTTCTGCTTCTCCCCTACCCCGCCCCCCTCTCTCTTCTCTAAAATGAATAAAATTTAAAAAATTATATAAACTCTGTATCTTATCCCCATATATCCTATTATGTACTCTTTGCCTGTTTGGTGAGACATCCCATAGTTCCCATGGTGTGTGGTCCCCTTTGTGCAATGAGTTAATAAATCTGATTTTGTCAGGCTACATGTTTGTACCTAGTGATCTCAGGCTGGTTTGGGCCAGGACATGGGTAACGGGGATTCAGGAGATCTTTGTACCTATTGCAAATGATTCATTTTCCGTAACATTTCCAAGTTTTAAAAACGTCCTCACCTCATGATAATAGTACCAGCCATGAGAAGTGTTTGAGATCTATGGAAGGCAGAACAACAGCCACCCAAAGACATCTACATCTGAATCCCAGGCACCTGTGGATGTTACCTTACTAGCAAATTGCAGATGTAGTTAAGGCTCAAGACCTTGATGAGTATTCTGGATTATCCAGATGAGTTCAATGTAATCCTGTGGACCCTTAAAAGCAGAGAATCTTGCCTGGCTGTAGTCAGAGATGTGACTACAGAAGAGGAAAAAGATGCAACATTGCTGGCTCTGAAAATGAAGGGTTCAAAAGCTAAGAACTGTGGGCAGCCTCTAGAAGATGTAAAAGAAAACAGATTCTTCTTTGGAGCCTCCAGAAAGGAATGAAGTCTGTTGATAATTTGATTTTAGCCTAGTGAGAACCATGTCAGAGTTCTGACCTACAGACTGTGAGATGATGAGTCTGCTGCTTTAAGCCACATTTGTGATCATTTGTTCTGGCAGCAACAGAAAACGAATTCAAGATCACCCAGAGGAGTGAGGAAAGAAATGAGCCAATGGTGCCCAGGGGCCACCAACACTTCAGATGAGTTAGTGTGGGACAGCTGTTAGGCTTGCTTGCAGGGTTACCAGCTGCATACACTTTGCCTGATTGGTGCGTGAGTGCATGGCTGCACACGTGTGTGTGTGTGTGTGTGTGTGTGTGTGTGTGTCCTATATAAGGTTATGGGGGCTTGCCCTTTAAGGAGATTGGGGGATTGTGAATGGCGGGTGGCTGCCCACCCACCACTTTGAGGGGTCATTCTTGCTGTTTGTTTACCTGAGGTGTGGTCCACCGTGAGGCTTTATTAAACGGAATGGTCCAATGCTTTTTGGCTCCACCATTTCTTTACCACCTGCCCGAATCCTGTATGGACCTGCCTGGCCTCTGCCACAGGCATTACAGTCAGCCAAGGAGACAGGGAGACACCAAGCAGTGGGACAGCCAGAAGAGACCAGCAAGTTCCAAAGAGAAAGTGGTCTAGAGATTTATTTAAACTGCCTAATCTTCAAAGGAGGGTTGATGGGGTTAAACAGTCTTTGAAATTTAAAGTGCATGTTATTTCCTTGCTTATTCGGCTCCTCCCCATCTGACTGTTATATTTGCATATAACAGTCTCTTTCACCTGAAACTATCACCTTCTCCCTTCATGTTGAAAGCTCAAGTCTGTAAACATTCACAACCTCAATCCATGTTACAAATCCATCAAGGTAATATTCTGGTTCCAGAATTGCAGGTTTTAGCATATCATAAGCAGGAAAGAAAGGTAGCTATTTTTATATGTTAATTCAAGTTATTTGACTCTGAGGGACAGTCTAAATCAAGCATAAGGACAGCCACCCAGACAGCCTGACAGTGCAGTCCTGATCTCCACATTTTCAGCACTCCTCCCAGACTTATCCTTCTCCTGACACTTACGGTCCAAAACTACTGCTCATTAATATATTTATTCTCTCTCTCCAGACCATCTCAGCTACCAGTTTTGAAAATGGCCATTTATTTCACCCAGGTGAGACTGTTGATGGCTTTTACTACCTTGGAGAACATTTACATTCTAAAAGGCAATGTTCGCAAATGGAAAGAAACACTGGATTTGTAGATTTTCAAGCTTTAAGACTATATAAAGACTGTGGAGAGGAAAGAGTATGTCCTTAGATTATATTAACCTCATCTGGTTTTGACAATCTGGGCCTAAAGTCTCATTCTCACATGAAGACCAGGCACATACATGACTTTGTTCTCTGCTTGAATAGTCTACCCCATTTATTCTTTACAATTCAGCCCTTTCATCAGGGTGGGGGAGCTCTCCCAGATTATGCTGGCCCCTTGCTATAGGCCCCCACAGTACACTTGAACTGCTCTTCTTTTGAAATGCTCACCACACCTGCAATTCTAGTACACGTGAACTGCTCTTCTTTTGAAATGCTCACCACACCTGCAATTCTTTGTTCAGTGTCTATCACCTTCTGCATTAAATGACAAATTCTGTGGGGTGAAGACAAAGTCTGCCATCTGTTGTGTCCAATGCTATCTCCTTGGTTTCTAGCATATGGCAGATACTCATACTTGTTGATTGAATTAATAAACAAAGGGTGAGGGCTGAGTACTCTTACCCTGGATTCCACAGGTGACTTCTACATTAGTGGTTCCTGGAAACATAAATGGGAATTAAACACTAAAGGTAAGTAAGGATCCTTAAAACTGAAGGACCAAAACCAACAAGTTTCCAAAAGACACCTAATACCCTATATTCATTCCTGGTCTTGTCCAAAGACCGAAGAAGCAAACACATAAGACAAGTGGGTCATCCTGACCATGTGGTGGCGCAGTGGATAGAGCGTTGGACTGGGATGTGGAAGACCCAGGTTCCAGACCCTGAGCTCACCAGCTTGAGCGCTGGCCCATCTGGCTTGAGCAAAAGCTCGCCAGCTTGGACCCAAGGTCACTGGCTCCAGCAAGGGGTGGCTCAGTCTGCTGAAGGCCTGCGGTCAAGGTATATGTGAGAAAGCAATCAATGAACAACTAAGGTGTTGCAACGGCAACGAAAAACTAATGATCGATGCTTCTCACCTCTCTTCGTCCCCGTCTGTTTGTCCCTATCTATCCCTCTCTCTGACACTCTCTCTGCCCCTGAAAAAAAAAAAAAAAAAAGAACAAGTGGGTCAGATTCTCGACATAGTGCCAAGACAATTCAATGGGAGCAAAGATTACTCTTTCTACAACCAGATAACCACATGCAAAAGAATGAAGTCGAATCCCTTCCTTATACCATACACAAAAATTAAAGTGGATTTTAAACCTAAGAGCTAAAATTACAATTCTTAGAAGAAAACATTGATGTTTGTGACTTGGGTTATTGAAAACCTTCTTAGACATGACACCAAAAGGACAACAGACTTCATTTTGACTTATCTGACTTCATCAAAATTCATGCTTCACAGGACACTAGCAAAATGAAAATACAACCCATAGAATGGAAGAAAGTATTTGTAAATCTGAAAAGGACTTGTACCCAGAATATGTAAAGCACTTCTATCAATATAACTCAACAATAAAAGCCAAGTAACTCAATTGAAAAATGAACAAAGAATTTCAATAGGCATTTTTCCAAATAATAGAAATGACCAAAAGCGCATGAAAAGATGCTCAACATCATTAGCCGTCAGAGGACTGTAAAATCAAAACCACTTCACACCTACCAGGATGGTCATAATTAAAATGACAGTAAGTGTGCCCTGGACAGGTAGCGGAGTTGGTTAGAGCATTGTCCTGAAGCACACAGGTTGTTGGTTCGATTCCCGGTCAGGGCACAAACAGGAACAGAACAATGTTCCTGTCTCTCTCTTACTCTCTCACTAAAATAGAAATAAAAAACGGACAGCAAGTGTAGGCAAGGATGTGGAGAAATCGAACCCTCATACATTGCTAGAGGGAATGTAAAATAGTTTAGCCACTTTGTAAATGTTTAGCAGTTCCGAAAAAAGTTAAACATGAAGTTACCTTTGACTCAATAATTCCAATAATTCCGTTCCTTAGGAAAAATTAAAACATACAGCCAACAAAAACTGGTATGAAAATTGCCATAGCAGCGTTATTCATGATAGTCAAAAAGTAGAATCTTCATGTCCATTGATGAATAAACAAAGATAAATAAATAAAATATGGTATATCCATAATATGAAATGTTTAGCTATAAAAAATAAGGTACTAATATATGACAACATGGATGAACCTTAAAAATGAAAGAAGCCAGTCACAAAAGGCCACATATTATGTGGTTCCATTTATATGAAATGTCAAGAATAGGTACATCTGCTGAGACAGTAGACTGGTGGTTGGTTACCTAGGGCAGGACTGGGGACAGGGAATTGCTGGGGGTGGGAGATGACTAATTGGCATGGCATTGCTTCTTGGGGTGAGAAACATTTTGAAATTGATTGTGGTGATAGTTGCTCAACCCCATGACTACATTAAAAACCAGTGAATATTCACTTTAAATGGTATGTGAATTCTATCTCAATAAAGTTGTTAAAATTAGGTAAGTAGAACAAAGAAATGTTGTGCTGTTATTTCAAAACATATTTGTTAGAAACCAGTCTCACATGCATTTTTCCCAAGCATAAAGGAAAACAGGCTTCTGTGTTTGTTCTGGGGCGGTCTGAGTGCTGAGCTCTCTATTGTCCTGTGTGCCCCACAACGGTCAAGGGCTTGGTGCAGGAATTCTGCTCTCAGGGACTCATGGATCTGCCAGCTTCTTGCAATAAAGTGCTTTGATTTTTATCAATTCATGTATTTTTCTCTCTTAACAATAAATTGTCCTTGAAGCTTGAAGTGCAGAATAAACATTTTCTTTCCAGCACAAACAGGTTCACTCCTTTATGGTCACCCAAAACTCACTGGGTAAGGTGTTTGGAGCAGGCCACAATGCCAGGATGGCCAAACCCTGTCAGATGCCGAGCTTTTTGGTTCCTGAGTTGTTCTCTCCCACTTCCCTTTTTTATTTTTTCCAGGTTCTTCTGCTCTAGGACAAAGGCCTCCATCTCCACCCCATCCTCCATACCAAGAGTGCCACATGGAATAGATGAGCTTCCTGGGGTTCCGGCTCCATTTCCTACCTCTGGGGGCTCACACTTAAGCACCCACCCACTCCTGAGCCACTCCCTTCCCTTTTTCATGCCCACGGCAGGGTCTGATTAGGACCCTAAAAGCAGTTCTTGCCCTGGCATGTCTGGTTGGTGAATTCAAGAAAAAGAAAAGCTAAGACTTTTCCCAGGTGAAAAGGCTTAGTTTAGAGGGAAATTCAGAGCAAGCATCAATGGATACATGCTGAAATATATGAACAACTAGATAAGCAAAACAAGCAAAACTTAAATAAACTTTATTTTAGAAAACATTGAGATACAAAAGACCATGGCAAAGTCGAAGAGTACCAAAACCACACAATGGAGTGTCAGAGCACTCTAGGTGTAAAAGGAGGTGGGGATGGGGAGGGAAAGGTAGTTGACTTAGTGTTTTTCTAGCTTCAGAAAATCAGAGGGCCCAGGTCACAGCCAGAACATCCTGGTATTGGTTACAAACTATTTACAAAGGTGTTTACCTGTGGGAAAAAGAAAACCCCAAAGTTAAAATTCACATTTTCAGTAGGCTACACAATAAATAGTCCACTCACAACTCATAGATAGCCACACCCATGAGTTTTTATGAAGAAGGGAAAATAGGTATGGAGAGGAAATGTGACCCTCCCTGGGTCATACGTATCAAGTGGCAGGGCTGGGAAGAGAATCTAGAAGTCTCATTTCCCTAGTTTTAGAATACATTAAAGGAGAAAGTTAGTTGGGAAGTATGTATTACAAGTCCATTATTTAATAATTATTAGCCCAAAACTCTTGAGGAGATTTAGATTATATGTGTAATTTATACAGGCTCCACAGGCTTTGGATTATGAAATGCAATTTGAGGCATAAAGCACAAGACCAATTATACTGCGGCTTGAAGCAAAGAGAAAAGTGCAATAAAGGAAAACCATAGAAAGCAGGAGTTCAGGTCCTCTGCACCTTTTTCATGAGTTCTTCTTGTTTGGTTACTTCACTGGAAAAATCATCATTGACATCCAACACCAACACTGGAGTGTTTTGCAGAGACTCAAAGTGGAGCCTATAAGAAGCATGAACATACAGGGAACAGTAAAAATAAAGCTGAGCCAAGCTTCATATACTCACCAAATCTTAACAATTCAGAGAGCAGATCTAAGGTCACATGGCTTCTCAATGAAATGGCATGTAAACAGCAGTCTTAAAAAAGAATTCATGTGGCACTGAGTGAAAAAGGTGAAGAAATCAAGCCCCCCCCCCACCAAAGAAAAGGAAAAGGAAAATAAAAACAAAATTCATAGATATAGACAACAGAATGGTGATTACCAGAAGGAAAGGAGGTGAGGGAGAGGTTGGAGAAGGTAAAAGGGGGATAAGTGGTGACGGAAGGAGATGTGACTTCACCCTGAGCCAGCTACATCAGCATCAATTACCATGTACAACCCAGTGGTACATAAAAAAACCAAAAAGCTGGGGAAATAGAAGCTAATGAAGTCTCTGGGAACATACAAATTACACCCAACGTTAAATTTCCAAGTTGGATAATACTTGACATTTCCAACCACTTCCAGTACATTCTAAACCTTCTTATGGGACTGCATGGTGAACTTCCTGCAATTTAAGGGCTAGCTCTGCTTACTTGGTGGTCTTGTGAACAAGCCAGGCTTCGTGTTGACCATAAAGCTGCTTGAGGTACGCTAGCTCAATTCCTCTCTCTTCTTCCCTGTTCCTCTGGTGTAGTCTCATTAAACAAACCTAAAAGACAACCCCAAGGCCCCAATGAGCTCATCTGTTTTCTTGGCTGTTGCAATGCAGTCTTGGAGGTGAGGAGGTCTCAGACCACTCATGATGTCTATCCCGGACACTATATGCCAAGACTTTGCTTCTATGGTCTTGTTTTCTTAATCAATCATAGGTTAAGGGCAAACATCATCCACTTAGGGATCTGGAATTATCTTTCTTTTACCTCCTCCAATCACACCCAAGAAGTCACTGAACTCTCTCCAGTTTGTTCTCTCCTTGCTCCTTTCTCACCTCTGCCTTGGTCAGGTCCCTTATCACCCCTCACCTGAACTACGGCAAGAGCTTTCTGGCTCTCTGCCTCTTCCAAGTGGTGAAGTATATGGAAAGGGTGCAGGCCTTAACATCAGGAAGTCCAGGATTAAATTCCTGTCTCCACCACGCACTAGCAGTGCTATGTTGGTGGGTTTCCACTCCCTCATGGGTTGCTGTGAGGATTCACCAAGGTAAGGATATCAAGATCCTGGTAAAAGCTGTTCTTTCCTCCCAGTCTGTCTTCTCAATGGCCTTACTCTCCTTGCCTAAAATATTTCACAGCCTCCTTATTGCCTACAGTTATGATAGTGGGATCAAGGAAGTATGAGTAGCATCATATTTACAAAAGGTTATGTAATCTGAAACATCTTTCAAATCAGCAAAAACTCACCGTAGCAGAATGCAAAATCTGCATAGGTCAAAGATAAAGAAGTAAAAAAAAGTAAATTTTGGGACTAACTCCTCCCCACCTTCCTTCCTAAGTGTGCAGAATTCCATTCTGCTTTACATGGTAGAAAAGTTTGAAGCACAATGGCTCACCAAATGTCACCTTTTTTACCTGTCACAAGGCCATTCCTGCAGTCTGGGCTCCCTCCCATGTCTCTACTCTCAACTTCCTTAGCTCCTCCTCTCCTGCCTGCAGAGCATACCAAGCTCTTTCACACCTCCAAACATTTGCTCCAAATGTTTGCTTTGCCTGAATTGCCTTCCTTCCTTTCTCTGCCTGGCAAACATTTCATTATTCAATGTCATCTGTCTTGGAAGCACAGGTGGGTTAACCCACTGGTTTAGGACTTCCCTCTACCAAACACTTAAAAAATACTATTTCCAAATGTAAACTTTATCCCCAAATATAGTGCATAATATAGTGCTCTCAAAGATGCAGAGGCTTTGCTGTTTCCCTCTTGTTCTATCGTTCCTTTAAGGAGACAAAATCATATATACAGATTTCATTTATGATCTTATCTCCAACTTTCAAAATAATTCAGAGACAGATCTAACATGTTACTTATTCCTTCTGGTCTTTTTCCCCTGAATCAATAATTGTCCCTAACTCAGGTGAAGTTCTTGTCCTAGGAGCTCTACAATGTAGTTAGATAATAAGTAAAACAAAATATGCAAAACAGTGAATCAATTGCTAAACTGTGAGGTTTGGATTCCAGTGCAGCAGTCAGATAAGGGCAAGAGCAGCTGGGCTCCAACAGTCTGAGAGGGGTTCCCTGGAAGGGCAGGAGCTTCCCCTTTATCTCCAGTACCAGCTCACTGAGCACTACTATGAGAGTGGTCGCTGTGCTAGGCCCTGGGCACACAGAACAACACTGGCATTTTAGCTGTATCAGATGACAGAGGAAGGTCTGCACAAGGTGCTCCAAGGGCACAGTGACTGGGGGTAACCCAGGAGGCAGGCCAGAGTCTCTCTTGCTCAGGGCTGAGCCATAGGCCTGGCAGACTAGGAGATCAGTATTTGTTGCATGTATTCATTTAATGTTTTAATATCTGACTTAGCCTCTATCCATTTACCTTCTTCATTTCTATTTTCCTTCCTTCTGAACCTGCTCTTTCCTTCTATCTTTCTGCCCCTATGTTTCCCTTATCCTCCTCCCTCTCTAGTCACACAGCTTTACAGCCCTGGCTTCTAGCTACCCAGTTCTCCATCCCACTGACAAACAACCAATGGTAACTTTTTGTATACCTTCTGAAATAACTTTACACATATACATATTTTTACCTCTCTATATTTTTATTGTTCTTGTTTTTATTCACTTAACAATGTATTGCAGTGATTGTTAAATGTCTGTAAAGTACTTCCTCATTCTTTTTCATGACTTTAGAATATTCAATGCATGGATGGAGCATAATATATTCAACTGCTCCCTACTGATGACCACTTGGGTTGTTTCCATTAACCTGCTCTTACAAACAATGCTGCCTTGTACACAAGACATTTTGCCCATGTAAGAACATATTTATAGAGTAAATTCCAAGGAGCATAATGAATAGGTCAAAAGGTATGAGTACTTGCTAGTGTATAATGCCAAACTGCCTCCTTAGAGACTAATCAATTTACATTCCCACCAGCAAGGTAAGCTTCAGGACTTCTAAACACAGCAAAGCTATCTAATTGTCCTGAGAGAAAAATATCATCAGAATTAATGAAAATGCTTATTTTAAAAAAATGTGAGTCTATGTTTTCAATTATACAAAGGGCAGAGCAATTCTTTTTATAAAAGCTCTATTTATTCATTCACTGCTGGCAAGCAAACATTGATGCTAAGGTCTCTCCTAAATGGTTAACATTTCCCTTTTACTATTAATTTACTTAACAGAGCACACTTTCCTTTCCTGCAACAGTCTACCTAAACTCCTATTTTGAGCATTTGGCATAATTCTTACTTTACTGATATGGTTACAAAAATTCTTTTTTTAAAAAATTTTATTCATTTTAGAGAGGAGACACAGAGTGAGAGAGAGTGAGAGAAAAAGAGAGAAAGAGAGAAAGGGGGGAGGAGCTGGAAGCATCAACTCCCATATGTGCCTTGACCAGACCAGTGCAGAGTTTTGAACTGGCGACCTCAGTGTTCCCAGGTTGACGCTTTATCCACTGCGCCACCACAGGTCAGGCGGTTACAAAAATTCTTTTAAAAAAATCCAGCACAAATAGGTTCCTCTTTACCTCAGTCCTACAGGGCAGGACACACCTGAATGTAAGTAGGAAAGGTAGTTATATGCAAATGACAAGGGAGGAGTACTTCTGCCCATCTGCTTCAATTTACCAACCCCCCCATCCCGGAAAAGCTGCTGCTCAGACCGCTTGGAGGAAGAGACAGCAACTGGAGGGTGACTGCTAGTGGGCCTGGCCACTGTGCTTCCTAAACCCAGGTACCATTTGTTCCCAGGCATTGCCACACACAGTCTCTGTGCTGCAAACAGTGCCAGGCAGAGCCTGGCTCTTTGAGGCACAGGGGTAGGTTGCACTCTCTCCCTTCCTGAGTCCATGGAGTTGGGTGGGGACACTGAGGCCCCACCATTTCTCTTCTATTTTTTTTTAATTTTAAATAGAGAGAGATAGGAACACCAATCTGTTCCTGTACGTGCCCTGACAAGCAACTGAACCAGCAACCTCTAAGCTCTGGGTTGATCCTCCAACCAACCAAGCCATCGAGCCAGGGTTCTTCTAACAATTTTTTTTTTTTAACTTTAAATTGCATATACATTTATTTAATTCTTTTTATTTATTCACTTTAGAGAGGAGACACAGAGTGAGAGAGAGAGAGAGAGAAAGGGGGGAGGAGCTGGAAGCATCAACTCCCATATGTGCCTTGACCAGACCAGTGCAGAGTTTTGAACTGGCGACCTCAGTGTTCCCAGGTTGACGCTTTATCCACTGCACCACCACAGGTCAGGCTCTTCTAACAATTTTTATTGTTGGCTTGCTTGCTTTTCAGAATTTAGGGGAGAGAAGGTGGAAAGGAACAGAAGTTCCTACTTGGGTCCACGCAGATGCTCTGAACTCAGTATTTACCAGGGCTCTGCACTGGAGTACTGATCACTTGCACAGCTTAAAAAAAAAAACAGTTTATTGATTTCAGCAAGAGATAAGGGGGGAGAGAAGATGGAAGGGAGGCAGGAGAAAGATAGAAAGAGAAAGAGAAAACAAGAACATTGAGCTCTTACTATGTATGTCCTGACCGACTAGGGATTGAACTAGCAACCTCTGCACTTCGGGACAGTGCTCCAACCAACTGAGCTGTGTGGCAAGGGCACAAAGCTCTTTTACATAGATGTTTTAACTTCTGTTCAGCTCTTCTCTTGGATATAGTTACCTCTTTATCTCATAGAAGAGGTCAAGGTGACTTCAGGGAAAGGGTATTAGGATTCCTGGGTCCCTGGCTCTAAGACATCAAAGCAGAACCAAAATCCTAATCCAATCTCAAAACAAATTAAACTCCTTTTCTTTTTCTACCATGAGGCTGCACTAATCCTTCACCACCCCTATTCTTCCCCAGCTGAAATACCTTAATTACTCTTTTCAAAAAGATATCCCTAGCCTGACCAGGCGGTGGCGCAGTGGATAGAGCGTTGGACTGGGATGCGGAAGACCCAGGTTCAAGACCCTGAGCTGCCAGCTTGAGCGCAGGGGCCCATCTGGCTTGAGCAAAAGCTCGCCAGCTTGGACCCAAGTTCGCTGGCCCCAGCAAGGGGTGGCTCGGTCTGCTGAAGGCCTGTGGTCAAGGCACATGTGAGAAAGCAATCAATGAACAACTATGGTGTCGCAATGGCAACAAAAAACTAACGATTGATGCCTCTCACCTCTCTCCATTCCCGTCTGTCTGTCCCTATCTATCCCTCTCTCTCTCTCTCTCTGTCCCTGAAAAAAAAAAAAAGATATCCCAGCCACACCAACATTGTAATATTATCATCACCATCTTCACCATTGCACTACTCACAGGTCATCCAAATGCACAAAGTGAGCAAACCTTCTTGCTTTCCTTGCTGGGTCTTAGTTCAACCTCACTCCCCAGAAACAAAGAGTCTACAGCTGGCCAAGTGCCCTGCTTTGCTTTCAAGAACAAATCCACCCACTTCCTTGTCACCAATACTCTCTTTATGGTACTAAGTTATGTGAAAGTTGTTTCTCTGGGGAAAGGTTAAGGCAGCACTCTCAATTCTTTTCCTAATGCTCAGCCCCCACCTACTGCTTCTCACAGCCAGCCACCTTATGATTCCCACTAGAAACCTGTCATCTCTTGTAAAGCCAGTAGTCAGGATCACCATCACAGCAGCCTGACCCATGCAGGTTCGCATTGGATTTGAACAGTTGGTAATGAAACAACGGAGCCAAGAACTGGTGAGCCATTAACTTTAATTCTAGCTTGCACCCGGCGGGCAAGCAAAAACACACACTGGGCTCCAAAACCCACACATTCAGTGCTCATAAAGCTACTGACTTATTCGAGTTTCCTAGAATCAAAAGGTTTCTAGCTCACCAGACTTATTCACCTCTGTTTCCCATCTCCTCTCTATATAAACTCTGCACAAACTGGCTTCTTCCTCAGCAGTCCACCATCTTGGCTGCTTCCTCTCCTCCACGTGGCCTTACTCTGCTCTCCTCTCTAATACCAACCTCAGGAACTCAGGAACCAAGAGAGAGAGATCAAGCTACTGGTCTCTCCCGCTTTATAGCATAGACTCAAAACCTTTAATCCAATTATACATACAAGAAAGTCTCTGATACAAAGCCACCCATCTGAGGCATAATGGGATTCCTCAAGAGTGCACCACCCTACATTATCCAATCAGTCAAGGGTGTGGGGAAGAGCTTACTCTTAAACTAAGCCTTAGGCTATAACAACCTGGCCTGCTTACATTACAGCCTTTCCCCCACACCCATCCCAAGCATAAGGGCAAATAATATCACCTGGGTGACGGGCTTCCATGTGGGCAGCGCCATCTTTAACAAAGTGAGCATATTATATTTTATCTGCCGAACATCTCTTCAAACCCCAACCACAATCTTCACTCAGTCCCCAGTCTATATATAGCCTCTTACTCCTCCTTGGTCCAGGTCATGAGCCCTCATGGGACCAGGACCTTCCTCTCACCCTGAACCCTACAATCAGCTACTTTAAGCCATCCTCTTTGGCAGGGGTCTTCTTATCCCCTGAATCACTGACACCAATCCACCTTACTCTCCTCCAAATATGTATAATCACCTTTATAATATGCCTCTTCCATGAATGCTCCCAGGCAATGAAAACTATTAAAAGAAGTCATTTAAATGTGACCCAGCCAGGCTTGACCTGTGGTGGCACAGTGGATAAAGCATCCACTGTGAACGCATGGTCACCAGTTCAAAGCCCTGGGCTTGCCCGGTCAAGGCACATATGGGAGCTGATGCTTCCTGCTCCTCCCCACTTCTCTCTCTCTCTCTCTTCTTTAAAAAAAAAAAAAGTGACCCAGCCAGTCAACTTATAATCAGTGCTTCTAATTTCAGTTTGCTTCTTTTCACTGAAAGTTTTCAACCACTGAATCTCTAGTTCAGTGTCACATTAAACCTTAGACCCTATTTCCTTTTGTGGAATCTTTATTTTCTTCTATGATCTAGTTTCTGCCTCACAATCTCCAGAAACTCTTGATACAAAGACCCCAATATCTGGATCCAGTCACATGCCTGGCCTCTTTCTAGGCTGCCACCTTCTGAGCTGTGGACCCTCTTTGCAGTCCTTTTCTCTCTGGCTCCTGCCAGCCTGTGCAATAGGGCTCTCTCACCTGTTTTCAGACTCTACTCGGTCTGCTCTCAGGCTTTGTCCTGTCCACAAGGCGCAGTCCTGTTTCTAATAAACAAGGCCTCTAGCCAGAAGAGAACTTTCCCTCCTAAGGTTATGAGGTATACCTGGAATTTGACTATACATTACATGTGTCAAAGGCTAAGAGCAACACATCTCTAAAAATATACCTCCTACCTGGACTCAGAATCCCATTCCAGAAGAGTCTTTTAAGATCACTAGTCTGAGCCACTGGATTTAACAGACAAGATCCCCTCCAAGGAAAGGTTTCCAGGGTTGCCTAGGTCACTGCCAGTCAGCAGGACCACTGTTGTCTCCAGGGATTTTGGTGCTCCTTCTATGACATCACTCTATCCTATGCCAGGCTGGCTCCATGGTCCAAGTCAGTCATGAAAAGGAACTTCTACAGTCCATCCTACCCAATGAGTGGTATCTTCAAGGCTCAAAAAATGGCTATAAATCAGGGAAGTACCAGGATGAGGTGAAGAAACCCTCCTTCTCTTCCTCCCACATGCTGTTCAGGAAACCATGAAGACCACCACAGAGGGAGGGAAGAGCTGAGGCAACTGGCTATAGGTTACCTGGTTAGAGGGTCCAACCTATAAACCTTGGGTGATAAAGATAATGCCCAATTTGCTCTACATTGTTGTTATATCAAGAGGGACCATTTCCATGCACAATTGCTTTAGCCCTCTGCTACAGAAAATCTGTGGGAAATGGGGTGATTGGTGCTAGAATGGGAGGGTGTTTACCTATTGCTCCCTGTGTTCCAGATAACACCCACAGTCTAATTTTTCCAACCAGAAAATCGGGCTTGGGGACTATCTCCTCTTAGGTTTCATATAGCCCTGAAGTCAAAGGCTTTAGGTTCTGCATTACCTGTGGGGTGGCCTGAAGGTAGATGAAGCCATGCAACTGGAGCTGGCTGGCAAACTTCTTCAGGAGAAAAGAATGCCAGTCCTGATAGATACACCACTCCACATCACTGAGGGAACCATTTTCAAAAAGATTCTTTGCAAAGATATACCTGTTTGGAAATGTCAGTAGGGTGTGGGGAGGGGAGAAGAATGGGAAATGGAACAGGCAAAAGAGAAAAAGAAGCAGAAAAATCAATAACCAACTTGTTCCACATCTGTTCAAATCACTTAACTCCTTTCAACTCCTTTTAATTTTGAAAATATCTAAATTTTTAACCTGTATCTCCCTCCTTGCTCAACACCAACATGGAAAATTGTATCTAAACTTCAGAGGTCAAAATCACAGCTCTCCAGATAGATTAATCCACTGGAAGAAAGGGGCCCTGGAAGAGCTTATTTCTCAATGGTTGCTAACAATTTCTCCTGCTAGAAACCAGTCAGAACATATAGCAAATGGTGAGAGTACACTCAAACTTTTGAGATTTCCTTATTACTGCTATAGCAAGCCCCCCAAAAAAACCAGTTTAGTATAAAGCACCCATAACACCTCATTTAAAGACTAATAATGCCTTCCGAGTCTCTGGGCTTCTGCATTATTATTCTTCTGTCTAGTTGAGAAGTGGAGAAGGGACCATATTTCAGTGACATCAACTACTGAGCAGGAAATACATTTCCTATCATCTGCAAGATTACCAAGAAAGCAGACTTTCTTCCCAAACACACATGAGCTCTTATTTACTTGCTTCATCTGCTGCTGAACCTCTAATTTAGACATAAGAAAGCTGAATCTAAAAATTAACTAGCTTTGCCCCTTGTTTACTTACACAACTAAAGGAGCATCTGGTAATTGGAAACCAGAGCTAACCAGAAACCATGGTTTCAAAAAGGTTAATTCTGCTTTCAAATCTCAGACATCTTGATACAACACACAATTTACATCCTAAACAATGAATTCTAATTTCTAAGACAACACTTAGCAACTGGCCAGTCCTGAGAAAATAAAATTTAGAATCCTTGTGTACAAATGACTCAGGGAAGTTTACACGGCATGGTTGTGAGTTGTAGTTGAGAATGGATTGCAGAATCACATTCCTGAGCCTGATCCTGGCTCCAAAAATTCAATAGCGTGTCACCAAGGACATATCATCAAATGCTCTCAGCTTGTTACTTCCTCTGTATAAAGAAAGAAAAGTAGAACCAAATTCATGGAGTTGTAAAAATTGTACATAGTATTCACAAGTACTTACAGGAATGAATGACACATAGTATTCAAGGAGTCTTAGCCATTATTATTAACTACTTCTTCTCTAGACTCTAAAGAAATCAGTTTGAGAGCTCCAGAGTTCAACCCTCCCAGGCTAGAATGGCTTGGCTACAGCCTAGCTAAAGGCAAAAAGACAAGAGGTGACTTCTGTAATTCAATTTCAGAAAAATGTGTTCAGTTTCTTCACAGGTAATATGGAAATTAAGATCTTATAGAGAAGCCAGGCTGGGTAGCTCAGCTGGTTAGAGCATCATTCTGATATGCCAAGGTTTCAGGTTTGATCCCCCATCAGGGCACATGAAAGAATCAACCAATGAATGCATATATAAGTGGAACAATTGATGTTTCTCTTTCTCTCTCCCCCCTTCCTCTCTCTCTAAAATCAACCAATCAATAAAACAATTTAAATATCTTTTTATTTATTTATTTTTTTTACAGGGACAAAGAGAGAGTCAGAGGGAGGGATAGATAGGGACAGACAGACAGGAATGGAGAGAGGTGAGAAGCGTCAATCATCAGTTTTTCGTTGCCGTTGCAACACCCTAGTTGTTCATTAACTGCTTTCTCATATGTGCCTTGACTGTGGAGCTACAGCAGACCGAGTAACCCCTTGCTCAAGCCAGTGACCTTGGGTCCAAGCTGGTGAGCTTTGTTCAAACCAGATGAGCCCACGCTCAGGCTGGCAACCTTGGGGTCTCGAACCTGGGTCCTCAGTATCCCAGTCTAATCCAGTCTAATGATCTATCCACTTCACCACCACCTGGTCAGGCGAAACCCTTTCTTGAAGAATAAAAAAAGGCTAAATACATCTCGTATCATTTCAGAAGCACAAAATTTTAATTCCATCTGCTTTCTTCTTAAAGGTGATAACCAACAACTGATTCATTGGTTCCCTAGAACATAAACTTGCTTCTTACTCTATGCCTTTTAGCATGTAATGTTTCTATTAGGTATCTACCAGCTTGCCTCTGTACCAGAAAAAAAACAGAAAAACCAGTGGCAATGCAGGAGATTAAGTGCATCTAGTTTATTAAAAATGCAATTGTTTTGACACATGACAGCTCTGTAGAATTATAGGTCTGAACAAATCTGTCCAGTGTTGTCTTTAAAAAAATTAATTTTTTGAGAGAAAGAGAGAGAGAGGGAGAGAGAGGAAGGAAAAAGAGGGAGGGGGCAGGCAGGAAGAGAGAATAATGAGAGGAATCAACTCGTTTCAGCACCTTAGTTGTTCACTGATTGATTTCTCATGTGTCTTGACCAGGGGCTCCAGCTAAGCCAGTGACCCCTTGCTTAAGCCAGCGATCTTTGGGCTCAAGCCAGTGACTATGGGGTCATGTCTATGATCCCACGCTCAAGATGGCGACCCCACACTCAAGTTGGTGAGTCTGTGCTCAAGCCAGGTGAGCCGGCGCTTGAGCCAGTAGCCTTGGGGTTTCAAACCTGTGCCCTCAGCTTCCCAGGTTGATGCTAAAAGAAGACAATTTTTAAAAGTACAATGCTCAATAACCAGAGTGGTGCAGGGTCTGAGTAGGAAGAGAAAACATGCAGTGCTGAGCACAGGACTTCTGACTGGTGGTGACTTCAGGGTCTTACCTGTCACTGTACACAGACCTCTCAAAGATCTGCACCACATTCTTGGCCTGTAAGAGTTTCTCAGGGAAGGGCTCCAGCTGTACTTTCAGGCGGCTCAGGAAAGAAAATGTCTGGAATGTGTAGGACCATCGTGCTGGCTCCCGATACATCAAATCCAGCAAGTTTATAGGTCTTTGGGTAGTGAAGGCCTAGAGAGAAATTACAGAAGAGGAGAATTTCCTACAAGGCATATTCCCTTCTCCCCACTCCCCTGCAGGTTTAATAATCCATGGGAAAAGCAGTTACAAAGGTTTCCTTTAATCAATGTCACATAATAAGGAAGAGATTTTCCTACTTTATTAAGTGTGAGTTTGATGGAGATGACATGCCACTTTCAACATACCAGAGAAGAGCAGAGGAAGGGCCACACATAGAATCAGAACATTACTTATTGATTGATGGATTTGCAGGAGTTAACAATCAACAACCATCTAAAACTCCACTTGGCAACTTTTTCCATTGTAACTCTATGTTATCTCCCTTTTGTGGTTTTCTTTCTTTCTTTCTTTCTTTCTTTTTGAGAGACAAAGAGAGAGTCAGAAAGAGGAACATATAGGGACAGACAGACAGGAAGAAAAAGAGATGAGAAGCATCAATTCTTCTTTGCTGCACCTTAGTTGTTCATTGATTGCTTTCTCATATGTGCCTTGACCAGGGAGCTACAGCAGAGTGAATGACCCCTTGCTTAAGCCAGTAACCTTGGGCTTCAAGCCAGCAACCTTGGGCTTCAAGCCAGCAACCTTGGGCTTGAAGCCAGTGACCATGGGGTCATGTGTATGATCCCACACTCAAGCCAGCAACCCAGCGCTCAAGCTGGTGAGCCTGCACTCAAGCCAGATGAGCCTGTGCTCAAGCCTGTGAACTCAGGGTTTTGAACCTGGGTTCTCCACATCCCAGTCCGACACTCTTATCAACTGAGCCACCGCCTGGTCAGGCTGTGGCTTTTTCTTTATAAGACTTCAACCTAGACAAGAAAGCAACTGATTATTTAAAAACCTGACCAACTAAATAGAATCCTATCTCTTTCACAGAGGGCTACAATTTTTTAATAAACAAAACCCTCTTCCCTTCTCCGTTCTAGACTTCATGAAAGGCATGTGAAGAGCACTTTCCTATCTGGGCATGCAGGAGCCCTGGACTTTTTTCCTGGGCTCTCTCACTGATCAGTGCATGAGTTTTGTACAAAGAACTTTTGATCCTCATTCACTCAGTCACCATTAACTGAGGGCCTATGTGAATGAGGCATTATATGAACTAGGTGCTGCAAGAGGTCCAGAAAACAGAACTAAGAATTATTTCCATGTTCCACTATGCTATGTTATCTCATTTAATCTTCAGAATAGCTTCATGAGGTAGGTAACATTGTTATGCCCATTTTTCCTGAGGAGAAAATCCACTCAGAAAGGTTAGGTAATATATTTGTCCAATGTTTTATGGCAAGTCAGTACTGAATGGAGACTCAAACACCTGGCTTCCTCTAACTTCTTCATTCTAATTATTTCTCCACATAGACATGGTTCCCAAACTAAAGGAGTTCACATGCAAAAGGAAAGGGAGTAGCAAGGATATAAAGAGCTAGAATAAAAGGCAGAACATGTGATGAAGAGTTGATCACTTATAATGAAAGGAATCTAAGGAAGTTTCTGGAAAAAAGTATCAAGCTACATGGAATGATATATGGAATTTTCACAGATGGAAATAGGTACTAAGAAGAAAGCATTCAGGTAGAGACAAAGATACAGGAGGGGGAAACGGTTAGATAACCACAGGTGGTCCAGTTTGGCTAAATATGCCCCCTACATTCTAAAGAAGAGTCTAGCCTTTTGGAAGGTTTCAGCAGCAGTTAATACAGGTAGAGCAGAGTGGATCAAAAAAACTGATTTTCCTCTTTACAATCAATCTTTCAAACCACAAACACATACCAGCCTCATAAACAGTCCCTGGCTAAGAGCTGGAGGTAGAAGCAGGGGACAAATGTGAATTAGCTGGAGTTTCTGATGTCACTAGAGACTGTTGGGTGGCCCAGTTCTGAGACTGCACTGTGCTGACAGAGGTACGGGGCTGGCTGGATGACGGCAATCCTGCCAGCAGGCTTTGGGCTACTGAGGGGAGACTATTCCAGAACAAAAACTGCGCAAGGGCCCATACAATTTCTGGCAGAGCCAGCTCAGCTACAGAACAAATTCAAACATCACTTCCAACATATAAACAAATAGAGGAATAATCATTGAGTACAAAAATATTCAGCAATTCAAAAGTAAAGGACCAATCTGTGTGCTCTAGAAAAGTAGCCTCTTAGGAGACAGCTGTTGCCAAGAACGGGAAAAAAACAGAAGAATCTCATTGAGATTCAAGAGATTGCCGCACTGATAAAAGCAGGCTGTCATAAAAAGGGGCAATATGAAAAGAACATTCTTAGAGGAGAAAAATATCATTGCCAAAACAAAACACCCAATAGCAATAAGCAGGCCATATCCTACAGTAAACCTAATGATTAAATATCACTCAGAGAATCAGCTCAAGAAAATCTCCCTAAACTAAGAAAGGGGAAAAGACAGAAAAATATGAAAGAAATGAAAACACAGATTAGAAGGAGATCCAGTGTATATTGTAATGTAGTTGTAGGGGTGGTTTTCCTTTTTCTTTATGCCAGAAAGACACATCGATATGTAATGCCACTTGTGATACACTTCATAGCAATTCACTAAATTTAGAATCATACAACTTTTCCAATGGGCTAAAATGTTGTAACTTCACAGTACCTGTGGCTCAGAAAACAATTTTTCTTCTCATGTGACAAGAGTCCAATATAGAGAGATGAAATGCCACCAACAAAAAAAGGAATGAGCAGAAAACCACTCTTCATAAGGTGTGTGTCTCCCTTGCATCAAATTTCACCATCACTGAGAATCACTGTCTAATGGAATCACTTTGTATCAACTAGGAGTCATAGTCAGAAGTAACTGATCAGAAAAAAAACAACCCAAAAATCAAAGAAAAAATTAAAATTTCTGAGACACAAGACTTTCTTTCTACCAGAGAAATTCACTGAATACCAGAAAAGATTTTATATATATAGCTTGCATAGATACACAGAGACACAGATACAGACAGACACACAGAAACTACCTTGGCAAATGTCAACGATTCATAAAAGCAAAACAAAAACTTAACAAGGGTGAAAAACACAAATCAATCACTCCTTACCCCTGACCCACCACACATACACATGGATCAGAACCACATAACCCTTTACTACAACAGAAACTATCTTTTACATTCCAGAGATAAAAGAAACTCATTTTAGACAAGCAATCACTCAAAAATTATTCCACCCACATATCTTTTCTGAGGAAACATTTCTCTGAAATAAATTTCAACCAACTGAAACATTAATCAAAATAAAAACATTAAGAAATGGGCCTGAGGAAGTGGCGCAGTCGATAGAGCAGTCAGTGATAGGCAATATTTTGAGCTCGGTGTGTCAAAATTCACCAAAGAACCGAGCATAACTCTGGTGGTGTGTCACTTCGAGAAAAACGGCCTAACCAGAAGTCCCAGAACTAGACGCTCTGTGACAGAGCTCTGTTGTTTTGGCCTACAGACCTCCAACACAGAGTGTCTACACTACAGCAAATGTTTTATCCTCGGCTACTACACCTGGCCATGCAGGAGCCAAGGATGAAATGTCCTTCTCAGCATGCGGCCCCATACTTCTCTGGTATGCGGCCGTGTGTCATTGAAAATGGCTATGCATGTCAGTGCTGACACACGTGTCATAGGTTCGCCATCACGGAGATAGAGCATTGGACTGGGACTTGGAGGACCTGGTTCAAAACCCCGAGGTTGCTGGCTCATCCAGCTTGAGCGTGGGCTCACTGGCCTGAGCATGGGATTACAGATATGACTCCATGGTTGCTAGCTAGAGTCCAAAAGTTGCTGGCTTGAAGGCCGAGGTCGCTGGCTTGAGCCTAAGGTCGCTGGCTTGAGCAAGGGGTCACTTGCTCTACTGTAGCCCCCTGGGGTCAAGGCACATATGAGAAAGCAATCAATGAACAACTAAGGTGCTGCAACGAGGACTTGATACTTCTCATCTCTCTCCCTTCGTGTCTGTCCCTGTCTCCTTCTTTCTGACTCTATCTCTGTCAAAAAAAAGAAAGAAATGAGAGTGTGGTAATGAGAAAACAGTGGTTAATGATCAACCATGAGAACAGACTTAAGTATACAGTAACTACTGTTAATGTGGTTATAAAGTTTAATGCCAATTTCTACTATTAAAAAAGAAATTTCACAATGTAAAAACATTCTAGAGCTCTAAAATCTCTGACAGCTGATTTCACAATACGAAGGAGATGGAGTCTGGAGCAAAAGGTCATAAAAAAGTAGTAGATTTTTCTTTCATAGAGACTCCATTAACATTGATAGATAGGTTTAAAAGTGTATATTTTTAAAATTTAGAATAAAAACAATAACTCTGCCATATGAATGAAGGGGATAAAACAAAAGAAAGCATCAATTAGAGCAGAAAGAAAATATGGAGATAAAAGCACAAAATAACATGGGAGAAATAAATTAAACATAATTATAATAAAAGAGAAAAATTTCCAAGAAAGGCAAATTTTAAGATTGGGTAAAAAAAAAAATTATTTATAAACACGTAAGACAGAAAAACCTAACACAAGATTACAAACTGATTGAAGACAAAGGGCCGGATAAATCCACCAAGAAGATGCAAATAAAAACAAAGCAGATGTGGCAAGACTGTGCTGAGAAAAAATCAATAAATGCTAGAAGAGGTGTTTTTTTAAAAATACTAATAAACCAATAAAGACTCCACATAGAAGTCATAAAACTTTATACACGAAATAACAAAGCACTGAAATATATAAATACAGGGAAAAGACAATTAAAAATATAAGGATAAATGAAAAAAAAATAAAAGCACAAAATTTTAAATAATATATTTCTCTTAGAATTTAATATAAACAGCAGACCCCAAAAATAAAAACTTGGAAAAATAAAACTCGGAATCATTTTCTTTCACATATCTGAAACTGGGATATATTTTACAATGTTCACTAAATTAAACTAAGATATTTTAATTATTCCATAGAAGAGTTATTAAATTCATTGTGTCTTACGACTAATGGCATCTTAGAATTTATAAAATATGTCACATCAAACTTCATACCCGCCCTGGCCAGGTAACTCAGTGGATAGACCATTGTCCCAATATGCCAAAGTTGCGGGTTTGATCACCAGTCGGGGGCATAATACAAGAATCAACAAATGCATGCATAAATAAGCGGGACAACAAATTTCTCCCTCTCTTTCTCCTCCTTTCCTCTAAAAAAAATAAATCAGTTAAAAAGTATATAGTTATGGCCTTGGCCAGTGGCTCTATGGTAGAGTGTTGGCCCAGTGCATGGATGTCCTGGGTTTGATTCCTGACCAGGGCACATAGAGAAGCACCCATCTGCTCCTCCACCCCTTCCACTCCCGCTTCTCTCCCTCTGTCTCTCTTTTCCTCCCCTACTGCAGCCATGGCTCTATGGAGCAAGTTGACCCTGGGTGCCGAGGATGGCTCCATGACCTCCACCTCAGGCACTAAAATTATGGTTCCAGTTGCAATAAAGAAAGAGCCCCAGATGGGCAGAGCATCACCCCCTAGTGGGCTTGCTGGGTGGATCCCAGTAGCGGCGCATGCGGGAGTCTGTCTCTGCTCCCCTCCTCTCACTAAATTAAACACACACACACACACACACACGGCTGAGGCTCAAACTCTATACCTTACAGATAATACGTATTCTTCTTACAAGTCCATGGCACATTTACAAAAATTAACCATACATAAAAACTGATTGTATATAAAAACTGATCAAACATAAGCCATAAAGAAAAGCTCAGTAAGTTCCCTCAATTAGAAACTATTGTATATACGTCACATTGTCTAACCATAACAAATTAGAATAGCAAAATAATGCTCATACAAAATCTACTCAGAAAATGTAAAATACTTTACAATAATTCTTGAGAAAAGAATAAATCAAAACTACAATTATAAACTCTACAAATTTCAATTAAAATCTTACAAATCAAAATCTAGAAGACAGGGCCAAAGCTTATCCCATGAAAAAAATTTTCAGTTGCAACTGCAAAAGGAAAAGTACACAAACTAATCATTCAAACCACAGCACTTGAAAAATGCAAAGAAATTCTGAGAAGAAATGAATAAATTTAAAGGCAAAAATATTGCAAGCTCATGTAGAATTTTTTAAAAATCCATTAATTAGGTCTTTTAGAAAAGAACAAATACACATCAAGCTATGGAATCTATACCTCAAAAAATATTCAAATAAGTAACATCAGATAAAAGTAATTCTAACTACAGAAGAGTTTAAAGTATAAATTTACCTATTTATTTAAAGTACTAATTTTAACTATTAAATTTGAAAATCTCAATATAGGGCCAATTTTCTAAGAAAACAAAATTGACTCAAGAAGGTTAAAAAAAAAACCCTAATAATTGAGAAATAAAAAGTTGTCCAATAACTCCCCCCAAAGCACAGAATCAGTATCATTTAAAAAAATTATTGTTATCATACCTTCAAGGAATAGATAATTCCTATGCTAAAAATGATGCAAAACTTCTCAATTCATTTTCATAACCCTGATGGTAAAATGTCAAAAACTATTTGATAAGTAGTAATACCAATTAAATTTACAAATGTATATGCAAAACTCCAAACAACATATTAGTATATTAACTGAACAGTACACCATGACCAGGTCATTTTAGAAATGTAAAAATTGCACCATTATCAGCGGTGCGAGGCTGGGTGGAGGGAAATCTGGCCGGATTCAAGTGGGCAAGTTCCAGATGAGGAGCAGGGGGAAAGGTTTCAAGTCGGTAGAAGGACATAGGGTAGCTGTGTGGATAAAGAAACAGGACCCATACATATGCTGTCTACAAGAGACACACCTTAAAACAAAAGATGCACAGAGACTGAAGGTAAAAGGATGGAAAAGAATATGTCATGCAAATGGAAATAAAAAAAAAGCCAGGGTAGCAATACTTATATCTGACAAAATGGACTTTAAAACAAAGAGATAAAGAAGGACACTACATAATGATAAAAGGAACAATTCAACAGGAAGATATAACTATTATAAATATCTATGCACCAAACATAGGAGCCCCAACATACATAAAGCAGACTTTGATGGATATAAAGGGCGAGATTAACAGCAATACTATAATAGTAGGGGATTTTAATACCTCACTAACATCACGGGATAGATCCTCAAGAAAGAAAATTAATAAAGAAACAGCAGACTTAGCCTGACTTGTGGTGGCGCAATGGATAAAGTGTCGACCTGGGAACACTGAGGTCGCCAGTTCAAAACCCTGCACTGGTCTGGTCAAGGCACATATGGGAGTTGATGCTTCCAGCTCTTCCCCCCTTTCTCTCTTTCTCTCTCTCACTCTGTGTCTCCTCTCTAAAATGAATAAAATAAAAATAAATTTAAAAAAATTATACCTACTATTAAAAAAAAAGAAAAGAAACAGCAGACTTAAAGGATATACTAGATCAACTCAATTTAGTAGATATCTTCAGAACTTTTCACCCTAAAGCAGTAGAATATACATTCTTCTCAAGTGCTCATGGTACATTCTCTAGGATAGACCACATGTTATGACACAGAAGTGGTCTCAACAAATTTAAGAAGACTGAAATCATATCAAGCATTTTCTCTGATCACAATGCCATGAAACTAGAAATTAACCACAAAAGAAAAACTGAAAAATACTCAAACACTTGGAAACTAAATAGCATGTTATTAAATAATGAATGGATTAACAATGAGGTCAAAGAAAAAATAAAAAAGTTTCTAGAAACGAATGATAATGAGCATATATCAACTCAAAATTTATGGGACTCAGCAAAAGCAGTACTAAAAGGGAAGTTCATAGCACTACAGGCATATCATAAGAAGCTAGAAAAAGCTCATATAAGCAACCTGACCCTGCATCTAAAAGAACTAGAAAAACAACAGCAAATGAAGCCCAGGACTAGTAGAAGGAAGGAAATATAATGATCAGAGCAGAAATAAATGACATAGAGGCTAAAAAAACAATACAGAGGATCAATGAAACCAGAAGCTGGTTCTTTGAAAAGGTAAACAAGATTGATGAACCTTTAACTAGACTCACCTAGAAAAAAAGAGAGAGGACTCAAATAAATAAAATTAGAAATAAGAGTGGAGAAATAACAACTGACACAACAGAAACACAAAATATTGTAAGAAAACACTATGAAAAACTCTATGCCAAAAAATTAGGAAACCTATGTGAAACGCACAAATTTCTTGAATCATATAATTGTCCAAAAATCAATCTGGAAAAATCAGAACACCTAAACAGACCAATTACAATAAATGAGATAGAAACAGTTATCAAAAACTCCCCCAAAATAAAATCCTGGGCCTGATGGCTTCACAAGTGAATTCTACCAAATTCAAAGAAGAACTAACTCCTATCCTCCTCAAGCTATTTCAAAAATTTCAAGAGGAAGGAAGATTTCCAAACTCCTTTTATGAGGCAAGCATAATTCTGATCCCGAAACAAGGCAAAGACAACGCAAAGAAAGAAAATTATAGGCCAATATCCCTGATGAATTTAGATGCTAAAATTTTCAACAAAATATTAGCCAACCGAATCCAGCAATATATGAAAAAAATCATACACCATGATCAAGTGGGATTTATTCTGGAGAGGCAAGGCTGGTTCAATATTCACAAATCAATCAATGTGATTCATCACATAAACAAAACAAAGGACAAAAATCACATAATAATTTCAATAGATGCAGAAAAGGCATTTGATAAAATCCAGCACCCATTCATGCTCAAAACTCTCAGTAAAGTGGGAATACAGGGAACATTCCTTAACATGATAAAGGCCATTTATGACAAACCCACAGCAAACATCATACTAAATGGGCAAAAATTAAAAGCAATCCCCTTAAGATCAGGAACCAGGCAGGGGTGCCCCCTTTCACCACTCTTATTCAACATAGTTCTGGAAGTCCTAGCTACAGCAATCAGACAAGAAGAAGAAATAAAAGACATCCAAATTGGGCCTGACCTGTGGTGGCGCAGTGGATAAAGCGTCGACCTGGGAACACTGAGGTCGCCAGTTCAAAATCCTGCACTGGTCCGGTCAAGGCACATATGGGAGTTGATGCTTCCAGCTCCTCCCCCCTTTCTCTCTTTCTCTCACTCTCTCTCACTCTGTGTCTCCTCTCTAAAATGAAAATAAAATAAAAAAAGACATCCAAATTGGAAAACAAGAAGTAAAACTGTCATTATTTGCAGATGATATGATATTGTATATAGAAAACCCTAAAGTCTCAGTCAAAAAACTACTGGACCTGATAAATGAATTCAGCAAAGTGGCAGGATATAAAATTAATACTCAGAAATCGGAGGCATTTCTATATACCAACAATGAACTGTCAGCAAAAGAAATCAAGGAAACAATCTCCTTCACTATTGCAACCAAAAAAATAAAGTACCTAGGAGTAAATTTAACCAAGGAAGTTAAGGACTTGTACTAAGAAAATTATAAAACATTGATAAAAAAAATCAAGGAAGATACAAACAAGTGGAAGCATATACCGTGCTCATGGTTAGGAAGAATAAACATCATTAAAATGTCTATATTACCCAAAGCAATTTATAAATTCAATGCAATACCAATTAAAATACCAATGACATACTTCAAAGATATAGAACACATATTCCAAAAATTTATATGGAACCAAAAAAAGAACACGAATAGCCTCAGCAATCTTAAAAAGAAAAAATAAAGCAGGAGGTATCACTCTTCCGGATATCAAGGTATAATACAAGGCCACTGTACTCAAGACAGCCTGGTACTGGCATAAGAACAGGCACATAGATCAATGGAACAGAAAAGAGAACCCAGAAATAAACCCACACCTTTATGGACAACTGATATTTGACAAAGGAGGAAAGAACATACAATGGAGTAAAGACAGCCTCTTTAACAAATGGTGTTGGGAAAATTGGACATCTACCTGCAAAAAATGAAACTAGACCATCAACTTACACCATTCACAAAACCAAACTCAAAATGGATAAAAGACTTAAATGTAAGCTGTGAAAACATAAGCATCTTAGAAGAAAACATAGGCAGCAAGCTCTCTGACATCTGTAGCAGCAATATATTTGCCGATTTATCTCCACAGGCAAATGAAATAAAAGGCAAGATAAACAAATGGGACTATATCAAAATAAAAAGTTTTTGCACAGCTAAAGACAATAAGAACAGAGTAAAAAGACAAACCACACAATGGGAGAACATATTCAACAGCACGTCGAATAAGGGGTTAATAACCAAAATTTATAAAGAACTTATAAAATTCAACACCAGGAAGACAAAGAAACCAATCAAAAAATGGGCAAAAGAAATGAATAGAAATTTCTCCAAAGAGGACATACAGATGGCCAATAGGCATATGAAAAAATGCTCAACATCACTAATCATTAGAGAAATGCAAATTAAAACCACAATGAGATATCACCTCACACCAGTAAGAATGGCGTTCATCAGCAAAACAACACTGAACAAGTGCTGGTGAGGATGTGGAGAAAAGGGAACCCTCCTGCACTGCTGGTGGGAATGCAGATTGGTACAGCCACTGTGGAAAACAGTATGAAGATTCCTCAAAAAATTAAAAATCAAACTGCCTTTTGACCCAGCTATCCCACTTTTAGGAATATACCCTAAGAACACCATAGCGCTGTTCAAAAAGAAGAAATGCGCCCCCATGTTTGTGGCAGCATTGTTCACAATAGCGAAGATCTGGAAACAGTCCAAATGTCCGTCAGAGGACACGTGGATTAAAAAGCTTTGGTACATATATACTATGGAATACTACTAAGCCATAAGAAATGATGACATCAAAAAGAAAAAGAAAAAAAGAAAAAAAAAGATTGCACCATTATCAAATCTATGACTAAGAAATTTAAAAAGAAAAAACCCGGTTATCTGAATTAATGCTAAAAAGGCTTTTGATAAAAATACAATATCTGATTCTAATTAAAAAACAAAACAAAACAAAAACCCAGTTAATGTTCTAGTAAGAGAAGGATCCTCTTCCATGTGGTTTATTGAAATTAGTTACAATCCTAGAACTTAACACTGATATAGTATAGGTAGATGCATTAAAGACAGAACAAGATAAGGTGATTACCATCACTGCTATTATTTAACATTATTCTGGAACTTCTACCAATGAAAGAAGATAGAAATGAGATATGGATATTGGAAAAACTCTTACAAATGATTAGTAATTAGAGAAGAGGTAAGCAAATAAAGGAAAAACAAAAACAAAACACAAGAATAAAGTTACACAAGACAAATACAACAATCAACTGCTTTTCTTTAAAAAAGCAGTAACTAATTCTGTTCCATTGGTCTGTGTGTCTGTTTTTCTGCCTAAACCATGCTTTTTTGATTATCACTGCTTTGTAGTATAAGTTGAAGTCAAGCAGTGTGATATTTCTGGCTTCATTCTTTTTTCTGAGGATTGCTTTGGTTTTGGGGTCTTTTGTGGTTCCATATGAATCTGATGATTTTTTATTCTATTTCTTTAAATAATGACATTAGGATTTTGAAGGGAACTGCATTAAATCTGTATATTGCTTTGGGTAATATGAACATTTTAATTATGTTGACTCTTCAAATCCATTAGCACAAAAAATTATCTTTCGATTTCACTGTGTCTTTTTTAATCTCTTTTAATAATGCTTTGTAATTTTCAGAATATAGGCCCTTCACATCCCTTAAGTTTATTCCTAGGTATTTTATTCTTTTTGTTGCAATTGCAAAAGGAATTATTTTTTTCATTTCTTTTTCTGATATTCATTGTTAGTATATAGGAATGCAACAGAAATAAAACCATATGTATATGGGCAAATAATTTTTGATTAAAGAGCCAAAAACATACAATGGAGAAAAGAAAGCCTCTTCAATAAATGGTGCTGGGAAAATTGCAAAGCCACATGCAAAAGAATGAAACTTGACTACAGTTGGTTCCCATGTACAAAAATTAATTCAAAATGGATCAAAATCATAAAGATAAGATCTGAAACAATAAATTACATAGAAGAAAACACAGGTACTAAACTTATGTACCTTGGTCTTAGAAAAGATTTTACAAATTTGACCCTAAAGGCAAGGGAAGAAAAGGCAAAAATAAATGAATAGGATTAAATCAAACTAAAAAGCTTCTGCATAGCAAAAGAGACAACAAAACAAAAAGGCAAACAACGAAATGGGAGAAGATATTTGCAAGCAATAGCTCTGACAAGGGTTTAATATCCAAAATACATAAAGAACTAATTCAACTCAAAACCAAGAAAACAAACAATCCAAATTGGCAGAGGAGCTGAACAGACACCTCTCCCAAGAAGACATACAAATGGCCAACAGATACATGAAAAGATGCTTAACTTCACAAGCCGTTACAGAATTGCAAATCAAAAGTACAATGAGATACCACCTCATACCTGTTAGAATGGCTATTATGAGTAAGAAAAGTAATAAGCTTTGGAGAGGTTGTGGAGAAAAAGGAACCCTCATTCTCTGCTGGTGGAATGTAAACTGGTACAGCCAATATGGAAAACAGTATGAAGGTGTCTCATAAATGAAGACTAGAGTTACCATATGATCCCACAATCCCTCTTCTGGGTATCTACCTGAAATTTCGAAAACATTTATTCACAAAAATATATGTACCCCTGTTCATTGCATTATTATTCACAGTGGCCAAGACATGGAAACAACCAAAGTGTCTTTTGAGATATGACTGGATAAAGATGGTATGGTCTCTCTTTATATAATGGAATACTACTTAGCCATAAGAAAAGATGAAATACTACCATTTGCGACAACATGGATGGATCTCAACAGTGTTATGCTAAGCAAAGTCAATCAGTCAGAAAAAGCTACGAATCGTATGACTTCACTTACATGTGGAATATAAAACTGAAACTCATAGACACAGACAGCAGTATGGTTACCAGAGAGAAGGGGGTGGAGGGAAGGTAAAGGGTAAAGAGGACAAACATATGGTGATGGAAGATGATTTGACTTTGGGTGGTGGGCACAAAATACAATGTACAGATCACATATCATGGAAATGCACTTGAAACCTATATAATCTTATTAACTAATGTCAACCCAATACATTTAATTAATTTAAAATAAAAATAGCAATAACCAGTTTAAAAAAATGATGGGAAACAGCTCCCAGTCACAATAACAACAAAATGTATAACTACTAGCATAAACTAAACAAGAATATTACTGGGACAGTAAATAACTATTTGGGGAAAATCAGACTCCTATAACTTTTGATTTATGAAGATCTAATTGGCCTTATTAGCAATCATGAATTAGGCAGCATCCCATGTAGCAAGTAAAAGGGCATTCCCTAGACTCCTATAATTTTCAAAATAAACATAAAGAGTAAAACCATAAAAGAGAAAGAAATGTAGGTGCATGTTTTATAATCTTGGTTTGTAAAAGGTCTTTTAAACTTTAACACATCAAAGACAGCAACTACGAAGAAAAGATTTGAGTGCGTAAAAACTTTTAAGTATTATTTTGCAGCATATATTATAAAGATTAAAATTGACAACCTGGGCAAAGTATCAGCAGCATATAACAAAGAGTAAAGATAGGTAACTTCTTATGAAGCCATTATAAAAATGTAAAGATCTCAATAGAAAAAAACAACAACAAAAAAACCCAAGAGGTTTGAATAGGGAATTCACTAAAGAATACTAGTAAATTAAGGGTCAATAAACATAAAAAGATGTTCAGTTCACTGGTAATCAAAGAAATGTAAAATAAACAACACATCATTTTCTTGTCACTTCCATTAGCAAGGATAAAAAAAGAATAATATTCAGTGTTGCTGAAAGTATAAAGAATTTGGTACGACTTTTCTGAAGGAAAATTTTGGAGATTATAACAAAAGTGTCAACAAAATTCATTTTTGTACATCAAAATTCCAGTTCTAGATAACCCTAAGAAAATACAAAGGGGCAAAATATTTAGCTATTAAAAAGAAGAGATGTAGATACAAGGATATTCATCACTGTAACATTATTGATAATACAGAGAAATTAGAAAACAAAATATTTTTTTAAAAACTGGACAACTAAATGGCAGTATATCACATTATGCAGTATACTGCTACCACTAAAATGAAATTACTGTGAAAGAAAGACCTTGTATATAAAGTGACATGCAAGTAATAATCACAATTTTTGTTTTAAAAGAGTAAATGTATATATGTTTTATACATTTATGTATCTATAAATACACTCTGCAAAGAAAACTAAAAGGATAAAATACTAATTTTACCTATGAATAATGGGAGTATTAGTTATTATTGCAACGTAACAAATTGTGCCAAAATTTAGTGACTTAAACAAAAACATTATCTCAGTTTCTGTGGGCAAGGAATTTGGGACCTAGCCTAGCTGCGTGGTTCTGCCTCGGGCTTTCTCATGAGGTTTCAGTCAGGATGTTGGCTGAGGCTCCAGTCATCTGAAGACTTGGTTGGAACTGAGGGATCCTCTTCCTAGAAGACTCACTCACATGGCTGTTGTCAAGACTCAGATCCTTCCTGGGTGAGCCTCTTCACAGGAGGGCATGCTTTCATTACAAAGTAGCTGGCATCCCCAGAGCCAAAAGTGACCCAGACAGAACAAGACTAAAGATATAATGTCTCTTATCTACAGTAGAAAGTCATACTCTGTTATTCACACTATAGTCTAGTCATTATAAGCAAGTTATCAAATCCAGCCCACACTAAAGGAGAGAATTAAAGTTCATATCTTGAAGGAAAGATTATCAAACAATATGTGGACATATTTTTAAATTCCCACAATAGTTGAACCTTGGCATATTCTCAAAAAGATACATTATTTATTTTCTAAATGGGAAAGTTAACTTTACAAATACCTATACACAATGTATATATCTAAAAAGACAATTTAAAAAACAAATATTCTTAATGAGCATGATGTACCTACCAAAAATAGTAATATAATTCAGTGTTGGAGTAATGGAAAAATGACACCCAGAACAAGTTCTATAGTATTATGGACCATTTAGATTACATCTAGAATGTCCTATTCAGCTCTTAGAACCTCTCTTAGTAATTTCTAAGTGGAAGACTACCAAATTGGAGCTCATCTCCTGGACAAAGTTACTTCAGAATGAGAAATAGTCTGAAGGAAAATGGTGTTTGGCTTGAAAGAGAAAAGACTTGAGGGGGAGAAAGAGCAGGCCAATCATCGCCTTCAATTATATGAAAGGTTGCCATGTGGAAAAGTTAAAAGGCTTAAGAGGTAAAACTTGAACCAATGACTCAGAGTCACAGGTATGTAAAGTGGTTCATACAAGACCTTTGTAACAATTAGTTGTTGAAAACCATAAGGAGCCTGACCAGGCAGTGGCGTAATGCATAGAGCGTTGGACTGGGATGCGAAAGACCCAGGTTCGAGACCCCGAGGTCGCCAGCTTGAGCGCGGGCCCATCTGGCCCGAGCAAAAGCTCGCCAGCTTAGACCCAAGGTCGCTGGCTCCAGCAAGGGGCTGCTTGGTCTGCTGAAGGCCCATGGTCAAGGCACATGTGAGAAAGCAATTAATGAACAACTAAGGTGTCCCAAAAGCAACGAAAAACTGATGATTGATGCTTCTCACCTCTCTCCGTTCCTGTCTGTCTATCCCTCTCTGACTCTGACTCTCTCTCTGTCCCTGTAAAAAACAAACAAACAAACAAAAACGTATAAGGAGCCACTCAGTGAATGTTCTATTGGCTACAGGAGGAGTCTGTGGCAACTGAGGCATGCTGCTGCCACTCCCTCAGCTACCTCTAAAGTTCATGTCCAAACTGGTATTTGCTTACTCACACCAATGTGGCTGGTGTTGAAACCAACACTACAGTATTTCCCAAAGCAGTACACCTGACACTGGGGCCTAAGCCACAAGGCAGAAATGGAACATACAGTGCTTGGCATGGTACAGTGCCTGATACACAGCACATGCTTTATAAATGTTAGTTTTATCTGCATTGACTCAAAATGTGACAAGGTGCTCTCTAAAGTCCATTCCAATTTTTAAGACTTCATAAATAAGCTAAAATAACTATAATTAACTATTAATCCTGATGGTCAGCTTCATTAATATACTTACGGGAAGGAATGACAAAATTAATCTTCAAAGCCAGAATGACTGGACATGCTCTGGGAAACCACAGAGCAGAAGCAGTCACTTATGCAGACATGTAAAAATCAAAATCAAGCCTGACCAGGCAGTGGCGCAGTGGATAGAGTGTCGGACTGGGATGCGGAAGACCCAGGTTCGAGTCCCCGAGCTCGTCAGCTTGAGTGCGGGCCTTGCCAGCTTGGACCCAAGGTCGCTGGCTCCAGCAAGGGGTTGCTCGGTCTGCTGAAGGCCCGCAGTCAAGGCACATGTGAGAAAGCAATCAATGAACAACTAAGGTGTTGCAACGGCAATGAAAAACTAATGATTGATGCTTCTCACCTCTCTCCCTTCCTGTCTGTCTGTCCCTATCTATCCCTCTCTCTGTCCCTGTAAAAAAACAAAAACAAAAACAAAAGAAAAAAAAAAACCAAAAAACAAAATCAAAACTAAACATATTCAAACAAGTCTTACCCTCTCTGGTATACGTGGTCTGCTTTCTGGAATGAAGGTATTTTTAAAAAGGAGACTCAAATTGGGCTACTTTACCTACTCAGAGCAAATTAAATTATTACAATTAGTTTACTCACCCATGCCTGCCAACTACCCGCCACAACTGAAAACTTACTTTTTGTGTGCCAGCAGCCGGGACATTCTGCCATGTTGCTACAGGTTCTGTAGCTACGTGCCACTCTGGGTAAGTTTTCGTTAGTAACTTCACAAAGGTAGTCTTTCCCACAGCTGAAATGCAAACAGCATGTATTGGGACACTTTCCCAAATCAGGGCTGAAGGAAAAGGTGGTTATTAAATTCTGCCTAACTCAAGGGAACAATTGCCAGTTTTTCCAAATTCAAAACTCAGCAGCAGCCATACTCACCGTTAGACTTACAGTGGGTCAGGCCATGCTAACCAGTCACCATAATGAACACAGGCAACAGAGGAAAAATACCCCCAACATTTAATTTGAAATTCTAATGCCCCAACTTCCCAGAGGCAAATAATATTTAATAACAGTTAAAAACGTAACAGACTATTCCCTGACCTGTGTTGGTGCAGTGGATAAAGCATCAACCTGGAATCCTGAGGTCGCCGGTTCGAGGCTCTGAGCTTGCCTGGTCAAGGCACATAGGAGAAGCAACTACTATGAGTTGATGCTTCTTACCCCCCCCTTCTCTCTCTTTCTCTCAAATCAATAAATAAAACCTTTGAAAAAATGTATTACACTGCCAAAAGTAGATGAAATTAGCAATAGAAGTTGTAAAGCTTGAATCATAGTCCTATTTATTCTGTGACATGTAAAAATTTCCAAAATAGATTATGTCCTTCATTCATTCAACAAATCTGACCAAAGCTCAGGACTAATACTGGGAGGTACGGTGATAAACAGACACAGGGTGTTCTTTACCCTCACAGAGGTTGTATGGAGATAATTACTAAACACACACAAGGAACTAATAACAAATTGTGTTAAGTGCTGGAAAATAAAAATGCAGGATGGCCCTAACACAGCTCAGGAGGTCAGGGAAGGCTATTCTGAAAAAATACGTGAGGTAAAACTGAAAGATAGGGAGTTAGCCAGGCTAAGGTAGAGGAATGATTAGCTGGGTAGAGGGAGCAGCATGAACAAAGGTTGAGAAAAGAGAAAGAACTAGGCACACAGTAAGACAGAAGAGTAGTCTATGTGTGGCCTTGAAGAAGCCATGCAGCTACAGTATGGTCAAGAGAGGAAGAGGTGTGAGTTAAGATGTGTCGGAGAGGAGGGTAGGCAGGCTGGGGCCAGGTCATACAAGGCCTTGCAGCCACAGCAAAACATCTGAATCTAGTCTAAGGACAATGGGAAGTCATTGACAATGGATTTTAAGCAGGGAAATGACAAATTTTCATCACATTTTCTAAAGGTCACTCTGAAAGCTGTATCCCACACTACAGCTTGGAAGTAGGCAGACCAGTTAGAAGGTAATAGTAGCTTGAACCAAAGTGATGGGAGAGGCATAGAAAATAGCAGACACTTTGAGAAATGCTTTGAAGATTAAATAAATCTAGTACCACAACAGTCAAATTATATTTGCCCACCCTACCTGGATGGCTTTATGGTTAGAGCATTGTGCCGAAGCACAGAGGTTGTGGGTTCGATCCCCGGTCAGGGCACTGTTCAATGTTCCTGTTTCTCCATTTCTCCCTCACTAAAATCAATTAAAAAAAAAAAGTTATCTTTTCCCATTCACACTAATGCCTGGCCCTATCTTCCTGAGCTCCAGGTTTTACTATCCAAGAGCCCTCCAGATAGCTCTACTTGGATGTCCTACAAACACCTCAAAGTCAGTATGCTCCCTAAATGAACTCATCTTCCCCACCAAACTGACTTATTTCTGTATTCCACACTGCAAGGCAACTTTCTCCTCTGCCAAACCTAAGTGGCCACCAGGTGTTTTTGTACCTGCCTTTTAAATTTCCCCCTCTGTCCTTTTCTTTCTATTCCAACCTCTTGCTCTAGACCAGGCTCTAACCATCTCTTGCCTCTCCAATTCTGGCCTTGCCTTCTTCAATCCATCATTCATACTGTAGTTACGGTGAACACAAAATAACATTATTTCAAGTTCTCTGACAGCTCTGTATTGCCTTCATTACAAAAACCAACCCTTTAGCATGGTCTATGAGACACATCATGATCTAATCCCTGCATACACACCTCTGGCCTCAGCTTCCCTTCAGGCATCCTGAGCTCCTGCTGGGTCAAACGCCTTGCAACTCCAATCATGCCATGTTCTCTGCTGCAAATAAGACTGTACATATGCTTTCCCACTTCCTGGTACACTTCTTTTCCTCAGCTGGCCAACTCCAACTCAGTCTTTAAGAATTTGCTTCGATATGCCTCATGCGTGAAGCCTTTCCAGACCCTGACACCTCGAAACTCAATCAGCTACTCCTCCTTTGTACTTGGCCTGGCATTCTGGCTAAGACTCCATTTCCACCATTGTAACGGCATTTCTCCAGGTAGAAGATGGGACTCATCCAGGGCAGGAACCAAAGCCCAGCCGAATGACCTGATTGAATGAATAATACACTTAATACATTATTAATTTCACTTCCTCTGAAACCCACATTTGTTAAAAATAAACAATAAACCTTAAGAGTCCTTTTGGAACTCCATCTCCTCTATTGATCTTTCTCAAGTGAGTTCTACTGTTAGGAGAAATCCAAATGGAACCAAGAGAAGGAAGGAAGGCATGCTTCCAGTCAACTTTATCAGCCATTCATGGTTACTGATCAAGAGTGAAGAGATGTCTCAGCAGAGGAGCCCACACATTATGTGACATTTATTACACACCATTCCAACTCCTCTCTGAACACACAGGGTAATTACAAACAACATGAATCTATGCATTTTGTACAGTCACGCTCATCTTTCATTCCCACCTCCACCCAACTTATGAGTGCCTCTGCACATCTGCTCATCCTCTGCTCTTCCCACACTATACTGAATAAACACCTTCCCCTGCTCTTCTAGGCCTACGTCTAAATCCTCTCCCTTACCAAGTCTATGGTCCCACCTATTCCATAAGTTCAGGACTTCTCTAACTCACACCAAATTCCTACCATACTGGACAGCTGATTCAAACAATATTTATTAACCTATCATATATTTAGCAGTTAATAGTTTTGTTTGTTTCATGTGTCTTGATTTTGGATTCCTAACAGGATCTGAATCTCTGGGGTTGGGCCCCAGGAATGCACAATTTTGAAGTATGCCCCAAGTGATCCTGATACATACTTATTTTTAAGAATGCTATCCAGAACAATCTGATCAAAACCAAGAGGTAGCCTGACCAGACAGTGGCACAATGGATAGAATGCCGGATTAGGATGCAGAAGACCCAGGTTCAAGACCTCGAGCTCGCCAGCTTGAGCATGGGCCCATCTGGCTTGAGCAAAAGCTCGCCAGCTTGGACCCAAGGTCGCTGGCTCCAGCAAGTGGTGGCTCGGTCTGCTGAAGGCCCGCGGTCAAGGCACGTGTGAGAAAGCAATCAATGAACAACTATGGTGTCGCAACGGCAACAGAAAACTAATGATTGATGCTTCTCATTTCTCTGTTCCTGTCTGTCTGTCCCTATCTATACCTCTCTCTGTCCCTGTAAAAAATAAATAAAACATTAAAAAAAAAACCCAAGAGGTAATTTATTAAAAATATAGATTCCAAAACAACAGAGTAGTCTGTGGAATAAAACCCTCTGTGCTTGTCATGGAGTAGCTAACAAGAGTAGCAAGACTTATACATTGGTTGAGTCTAGATACTTGCCTGCCCAGCATAGGATCATAGACATGACCCCATGGTTGCTGACTTGAGTCCAAGGTCGCTGGCTTGAGCAAGGGGTCACTCACTCTGCTGTAGCCGCCCCCCCACATCAAGGCACATATGAGAAAGAAATCAATGAACAACTAAGGAGACGAAGGAGCCGCAATGAAGAATTGATGCTTCTCATCTCTCTCCCTTCCTGTCTGTCTGTCCCTATCTGTCTCTCTCTCTGACTCTGTCTCTGCCACACAAAAAAAGGAGAAACTACTGCATATGGAAAGAAAAGGGTCCTGTGGGTTAGGGACTGCCAACTGTATCTCTGAGTATTAATTCATTCAAGAGCAGTCAGGACTCTGAGAAACCACCTCATGCCATTTAAATATACAAAACCCAGAATGGCCACAATTAGATGTAACAGGAAATTCATAGTTCCAATTACTGGATCAATCACACCAGGGCAATTCCTACACCTTGCACCCCACCCCACATTCCAAAGCTTCTGGAAAGCCAGTTTAGTCATTAGAAGCTGGCTTCAGCAAAGAATGACAGTAAGTGATGGTGGAAGGTCTTAAGAGTTGTGGCACCCATGTTGCTGTAAGAATCAAAGAACCTGGGTCATTTACCACAGGGCAGTATTTCTTAAATTGCACTATAATGGAACTCCGCTGTGCCAGGCACCACCCCAAAATGGAATCATTTAAAATAATGAAATCATTTTTTTTAAAATAGTTAAGTTATATGTTTATACAGTGTGTCCGTAAAGTCATGGTGCACTTTTGACCGTGTGACCAGTCAAAAGTGCACCATGACTTTACGGATACACTGTATTAAAACCAGATACAGCATGACATTTTTTTAGTGCTGTGATACCTGACTGTAATAGTTTTTTCTTCCTGCTTGGGTTTTGATTTTTTTTTTTTTAAAGATAAATGTTTTACAGTGTTTCCAGGGATTCCTGGTAGTGTTTCTGGTTGTGTTGGCAGGTCCTCCACTGCTACACTGGCCTCCTCCTAGTGACCAGAATACTCATGTCCACTAAAAGAAAGCCATTCTTCTTCATGCAACACTGGGCAAACTGACGAATTCCTCTCTCCACTTGGTCTCGATGCAGAATATCAGTCTCAAATATCATCATCACAATTTAATTACATCCCAGCTCAAATGTTATTTTTCAACATACTTTTTAATATCATGAAATTGGGAGATGTCAGATCTTAGCATCAAATCTTCCCTTAGAGCCTTGGCTATTCTTATACTTTATCATATGTGCCATGACTTGAAAAGGGCGGGAGCTACTTTCTTGAAGTATATTATTTTATTTTTTGAAGTATATTATTATTATTTTTTTAATATTTTTTTTAGATTTTTTATTTATTCACTTTTTAGAGATAGAAGACAGAGAGAAAGAGAGAAGGGGGAGGAGCAGAAAGCATCAACTCCCATATGTGCCTTGACCAGGCAAGCCCAGGGTCTCGAACCAGTGACCTCAGCATTCCAGGTCGATGCTTTTACCCATTGCACCACCGCAGGTCAGGCATGAAGTATATTATTTTAACATGTTGATTTTTATTAGCATCAGGATTATGATTCCACAAGCTGGACCAAAGAATTCTATTGTTAATGGTTATCTTATTCCAAAGTTATGGTTTTTCTTCCCACAAATTTTTCTATAAACCATGATGCCTGCTATAACTTCATGATGCTAAAATCCAGTAGTAAGTAGTCTTTGATGCAATAACCAAGATGATATATTATTTTAAGTTAATCCAGCCTGTGGTAGCATAGTAGATAAAGTGTCGACCTGGAACACTGAGGTCGCTGGTTCGAAACCCTGGGCTTGCGGGGTCAAGGCACATATCAGAGTTGATGCTTCCTGCTCCTCCCCTTCTCTCTCTCTTCTCTAAAATAAATAAATAGCCTGACGTGGATAGAGCATCGGACTGGGATGCGGAGGACCCAGGTTCGAGACCCCAGGGTCACCAGTTTGAGCGTGGGCTTATCTGGTTTGAGCAAAGCTCACCAGCTAGGACCCAAGGTTGCTGGCTTAAGCAAGGGGTTGCTCAGTCTGCTGAAGGCCTGCAGTCAAGGCACATATGAGAAAGCAATCAATGAACAACTAAGGTGTCACAACGAGAAACTGATGATTTATGCTTCTCATCTCTCTTGGTTCCTGTCTGTCTGTCCCTATCTATCCCTCTCTCTAACTCTGTAAAAAAATAAAACTAATAATAAAATAAATAAATAAATAAAATCTTTAAAGTTAATTCATGGGAGCTTCTTAAATATATCATCGCCTCCAGCATTTTTTTCTTCAAAACAAAAATGAAAAAACATTGGGAAAAAATCCATTTCTGAAACCTTCACAAAAAGCAAATGGCAGTAAACATAAAACTGTCTAGACATTGGCCAAGTGGCTCAGTGGATAAAGCATCAACCGGTGTGCCAGAGATCACGGGTTTACTCTCAAACAGGGCACATATGAGATGCAATCAATGAGTACACAACTAAGTGGAACAAACAAGTTAAAGAACAAGCTGATGCTTCTCTCTCTCTCCCTTGTCCCCTTCGCTCCCCCTCCCCCCATCAATGGAAAAACTAAAAAACAAAACAACTATCTTTAAACAAATATTCTTCAAAGAAAATGAAAGCCTTTACTTCAGGAACTTCATTTGATGCTATATTCATTCATTCAGTCATTCAATCAATAGATGTAGCTACTAAGCGGTAGGAAGTACTATAACAAAAAGGCTGAGATGCTGCCCTCAAGGAATTTATATTCCAACCCTGAAGCTAAGTACCAAGGATCACATAGGCTCTGAACCTACAGTCACTCTGGGAAAACTTTCAAAAATTACTCAGCCGACTTAAATCAAACCTAACATATTTTGATATTTTGGCCCTGATTCCTTTTATTTTCTTTTCATGGTAAACTATATTTCAAAAAAAAAAAAAAAAAGGTTCCTCACAGCTTCCAAGTACAACCCAAACTCACCCATTCTGCCTGAGACCCTAGCTGATCTGGAATGCTGTTCCCCCACTTTGCCCATCAGTTGGTTCACCCTTTCACTGTTGCCTTCTCCTTGAACTATCTCCAGCTCCTTCACCTCTAGCAAGAGTTAATTACTGTCTGCTCTGATTTACCAAGGTATTACACTATAATTATTTGTTGACTCATCACTCTCTTCAACTAGACTAGGAGCTCACGTTTTGAAGGAACAGACTGACCTTTTTCCTTTTATACCCTGAGTATCTATCCAGGTTCAAAGAATGGAGATGGATGGATGGAATGAGGTGAATCACAGAAACAGGCTCCAGTTTACAATGCATGGAATAAATAGGTCATTCGTTTCCCCTACAGTTCTTTGACCAACTGTTTACACTCAATAAAATTGAAAGATGCATATAAATGATTTTAAATCACTAATCTTGAATGCCAGAGGAAACATGTTATTAGGGAAGCTCTCCATTCTTTTATGTACAAGTCTCTAGACTGTACAAGTGTAAAAACAGTTTCCTCTTTTCTGGTGGGGTCTTTAAAATCAAAGTAAGAATAGTCTAAGATGACTCACTGACAATATTTCAAATAACACTCCTTTCTTCAATTTAGGTTTGTTATCATAAAATAACTGGGTTTTGAAGGCAATATACACCTTAGTGATAAATATACCTAAAAAGATAGGCTAGATATTTTATTTTCCAGATCCTAAGGGATTCTAGGTATCAAGCTTTTCACTTTTGTTCACACATGGTGTATGCCTTCACAACTCCTGTTAGATGCTATTAGTTGTTACTTTACTGATCTATTCCCCTAACACATACTGCTGTCTACACCTGCAGGATCAGAATAACAAGACTGAGAGCAGTAAGATGACAAGAAATGCCACTCTGAGATATCTAACTGCAGTTAGGACACGGATTCATCTTGCCCTGTTCACATTTACTAAATCGGTATTCTAATTCTGATTTGTTTGAAGATGCCAACTGTGATTAGAGAAACTAGTAACTCTTGATTTGACTGTATTAGCAGTTTAAAATATTTCATTTGTGGGTACCAACGACTGACTTCCATATGGATATCACAGCACAGAATTCAAGCATCTGGTAAACACTAAATAAGTACAATGGGTCAGGCAGTGGGTTAGGTGCTGGTGACACAAAGATGAGCAAGACACTAAGTGGCCTACCCAGGGAAGATGTTGAATGTGCAAACAATACCTACAGAACTCAAGTGCTACAACAATTGTGGGTACAAAATGTTATGAGAACACACAGAGGTGGCAGTGACTAATTTTGTCTAGAGAGTCATCAGAGTGTGTGGGGAGATGGAGAGTAATGGGAAAAAAAAACTAGAGAGAGCCAGATTAAAGAATCCAGTCAACTTCTCATTAGTCACACTTTCCTTAGGTAATTGCATTCACTTCCAAAACTTCAATAACTACCCCAAGTCAACAACTTCCACATATGAAATCTCAGCTCCTATCTCTCTCTTTACTCCAGGCACACATTCTAATCCACACTTCAGAAACCAACCTCTATGTCTCAGAGGCATCTTATATACCCAGACTTCCTTTATTTTCATCCAGTTTTCAGAGTCAGTGTCCAAATTATAAACCTCATTTTCATCTTCTATGCTTCCTCATCCTTCACCTCCAAGTGGCCACCAAGTCCTATCAATCCTACTTTCAAAATCTCTCTCAAACCATCACTTATGTCCCTCCATTCCTTCTGTGCAGGCCTGCATCTTTCCTTCCTCCAACTTCTGCAAAAGCCACAAAATTAGTCTACGTACTCCAAACTGTGTTTCTACGTATTTACTCAATCAACAAACTGTAGCAAGGCATTATGGGTACTGTAGCAAACAAGATACACAAAGTGCATGCTTCAGTGACCTTTCTTCCTATTTGCTCATTCTAGCCAGTTTTCTTTTTAAAATTAATCTGGTTATGGTACATACTGGTTTCAAGTCTTCCGAAGCCTCCTACTGCCTACAGCAGAAACTCCTAGCATGGTCCATGAGGCTGTTCAACATCTGGCAAATCCTACCCTTCCAACCTCTTGTTCTGCCATCCTTTCACAGGCCCTTTATAAAATTCTTTATTTTTTTTTTACAGGGACAGAGAGAGTCAGAGAGAGGAATAGACAGACAGGAACGGAGAGAGGTGAGAAGCATCAATCATTAGTTTTTCATTGCCGTTGCAACACCTTAGTTGTTCATTGATTGCTTTCTCACATGTGCCTTGACCAAGGGCCTTCAGCAGACCGAGCCACCCCTTGCTGGAGCCAGCGACCTTGGGTCCAAGCTGGCGAGCTCGGGGTCTCGAACCTGGGTCCTCTGTGTCCCAGTCCGATGCTCTATCCACTGCGCCACGCCACCGCTTGGTCAGGCTCAACTTCACAGTCTTGACTATCTTGATTACCCTACTTTTCCCCACAATCCCTCATCCCTGAATTCTCTTCATCACACTCATTACTACCTAACATATGGTTTACTTTCCTTAATTTGTTGTTCACTGTCAATTTCTTTCTACTTGAGTTCCATGAGAAGAGAGATATTTGTTCTGTTCACTGCTGTATTCTCAGGGCCAAGAACAGTGCTGGCATATGGATGGTGGCTCAAAAGGTTATATGTTGAAAGAATAAAATGAGAAATTCTGTTTACTGCTAATATGTCTTCACTCAAAGCTGCTAATCCCCATTTAGGGCTCAGCACTTTAGCAAGTAAAAGCATCAAGTCAGAATTTAGTAACATTAAATTGAATGTTTTGCTTTCATTCTGTTTTTCAATTACTTTTTATTTAAGATACCTGGTTTCTCTTTGTTCCTATAACAGTTTTTAACCTAATACGTGTTTTTTAAGTTTTTAAGTGAGTTTCTTCTAAGAAAAGCTTTAATAAATTATAGTGGGACTAGCAAAGAAACATGGCAAAAACAGTGAAAGTGGTATCTGAATGACTGAAGTTTAAGTACTCTTAGTGTAGAGAAGCTGGATAAAATATAGGACACCCAGTTAGAGATAAATAATATATATTTTTTTAGTGTATGCTCCAAATATTGCATGGCACACAACTGCACTAAATTACTCATCTGAAATCCTATTTTAAGTGGGCATTCGTTTTTACCTTTTTTTTTTTAACAGAGAACTCCTTGTTGCATCCATTTAGACCTATCCGTACAAGCTAGTTGAATTCTTGTCCTATGTACAAACTGCGTGGCTTTTTAGTCCCTGTGGGAGCGTATTGAGGAATGATGTTCTAAAAATCAAAAAGAGGTCCATAGTGCACTTTGGGAGAGGAGTGCCTCTGCCAGCTCAAAATAAGCAGTCTGGCCGAATTAGACCGGAGAAGGAAGAAGGAAGGACAGGGGAGGGGACGGATTCCGGGCCCAGCTCCCTTTCCCAGCCTCTCAGGCACCTGCTCAGCGAAGGCCAAGGCTTGGCAGCCCCTTTCCGGCCCTTACCAATGTTGCCTTCGATGGAGAGCCTTCGAGGTCCGCACCCCGCGTGCAGGTTCCTGGAGGCGGCCACGCCCTCGAGTTGGCTCTCAGCCATGGGACTGGAGAGCGCTCGCAACAATCTTAGCAATCGTCGGCCTGTGGCCATCCTGCCAACAAACAACGCACTTCCGCCGAGAGCACTTCCGCTCCCAGTACGGCCGTCCACGCGCTTCGGCGCACTTCTGACGTCAGGAGCTCTCCAGGCAGGAAGTGAGTGAGGTAAACTGACTAAGAGGGTGGGGCCAAGAAGACCTCTTCGTTCTCGCGATGCTTGTAGAGAGAGGTGTTGTGGGAAAGAGAAGTGTAGTTTGAAATGCGGGGAAGTTTGTTGGTGTTTGGAGCTGCAAGAGCGTGATTAACCGCTCTGTATTTGCTCACTGGAAAATATTTTAAGAGACTTAACAATTCAATTACCTTTGCCTTCTTATGTAGCTTTAAAGTAATTCTCATAACTAAAAACAGGTAAAAATAATTGTAATTTTAAATGAGGTTTCTTTTTCCATGTGTCTGTCCGGTTTTTATTTTAAAATGGGATGAATTGGACGGTCTTAAGTAGGAAAATGATGCAATCTGATAATTTACACAAATGAACTATGCCATTTCCTGTAACCCGGCAGCACAATGCTGGCACATTATTGAATAAATCAACAAATGAGCTCAATTACACCCCACCTCTTACTTTGTTTCTTGAATGATAAATAAAGATTCGCTCAGCCAATTTGCATAGTAGCCAAAAATACCATTAGGATAAAGTGGGTGGAGGCTCGGATGTGAACTGGAACTGGTTTAAACTTGATAGATTGGGTTCTGTGGGCGTGAACAATAGCGGGGGTTAGGTGCGAAACGGGATGGGGAGTGATGGGGATTCCCAATGGGATTTGTGAAAGGAAGAGCCGGGATAGAGAGAAACTAACCAGTTGGTGTATAATGCTGGACTCCTAGTGTCGGTGGAGAACTGCTCTGCAGAGGAGCAGGGACAATTCTGAGCTGCTGCCACTGGGTGAGGCCCTGACTTGCTTTGTCCTGTCACACCCAAACGTCTCAACGACTTCAGATTTATGACATGTAAGGGGGTGCTTCCACCTTCCACGGTTAAATTACAACAGTCAACAGGCAAACCCAAATTCGGACAGCACTCTTAGAGGTGGGAGCTTTTAGAAAGCAGCGACCTGGTTGCAAGGGAGTGCGGAGGGGTGGGTGGCTGGGACACCTGCCTTGAAGCTGTTTGCATAGGAAGCACTGGCTCTTTTCCCTATATGGATGTTTATACAGGATGGTTGAAGTGACATTTGTATATTAAACACATTTTTAAAAATAGATTGTAAATGCATTTCATAGAACCTGGGTGGAGAGCTAATGGATATTTGAAAGCCTAAAGGCTGTCCCACCTCCACAGCCACCTTTGTGTAAAAATACTAGTTACATTTCTTTATCTATGTAAACTCATGATAGGGGGAACTCAAGAGTTAAAATTTTAGCTTGAGTAATGGTGGCTTTGTTTATGGTCAATGGGCTTAATGGTTAACACAGGCAGAGGCTTTGTCCCAGGAGCTGGGATGCCTGAGAGGGCATACAGGACTTAAAGTGATCAGCAAGTAGTCCACTGTTGTGGCTCAGGTGTCTGCAAGCAAAGCCTTTGTGCTTCAAGTACAGAATGCCCATGCCCAGCGACAATGATCCAATTAACTTCAACTATGATCTGATTAAACACCTACCTACCCTTTTCTTCTCCTTATAAAAAGGTTGGCTCAGAATAGGGGTTTAAATGAGGACGTTGTCAATAGGTTTATGTGCAGACAGGCAACGAACCTTCTCTTAAAAGTTATTTTTTAAAACCTAGTGAAGTATATAATATGTAGTGCTGAAAAGAGCATGTATCATAAGTGTACAGTTTTTTTAATAAGTGTACAGTTTAATGAAAATTTCCACAAACTAAACACACTCCTGTTACCTGGTTTCTGATCAAGAAATAGAGCATTACCAGCATCCTCAGAATCCATTTCTCATGCCAATTACTACTCCCCTCAAAGGTAACCAATAGCCTGAGTTCTAATAGCAGACATTAGTTTTGCCTGTTCTTTTTTTTTTTAAGATTTTATTTATTGCTTTTAGAGGGGGGCGGGGAGGGGGAAGCATTAGCTTTTAGTAGTTGCTTTCCATTGTGTCTTGACGAGGCAAGCCTGGGATTTTTAACTGGAGACCTCAGCTTTCCAGGTCAAGGCTCTATTCACTACGCCACCACAGGCCAAACAATATTCCCAAATAATAAATAGTTTTACAGTGTTTGCTTGCACGAGTCGACACTGCCACTAGCAACAAGTGAGCACACAATGTGGTTGTTCCACATTCTTATTGTCAATTCTTTTTCATTTTGCTTTATATAATGGTATTTTATAGTTTTATTTTGCATTTTTCTGATGTTTAATGAAGTAAACACCTTTTCATATTTTTTTTTTTTGCCCTTGTAACCTCTGTTGTGAAGGACCTGTTCAAGTCCTGTACCCATTTTTCTACTGGTTATCTGTCTTTTACTTATTGTTATTGATCATTGTATATTTTGCATGAGTCCTTTGTGAATATTTTCTCTGTTTCTAAAAGCTTTTAAACTTTTTGATGTATGGTGTAAAGTAAGAAACTAAAATGTTTTTTGCCTAAATTGCCTGTCAGATATCTCAGTATTAGCAATGATTCTTCAATTCCTTTTTATTTCTTTATGCTTGTTTTAGTATGTTATACCACACATAAAAATTCAATGTATTTCTTTTTTTTTTCTTTTTTTTATTTATTCATTTTAGAGAGGAGACAGAGAGAGAGAGAAAGAGAGAAAAGGGGGGAGGAGCTGGAAGCATCAACTCCCATATGTGCCTTGACCAGACCAGTGCAGGGTTTTGAACTGGCGACCTCAGTGTTCCCAGGTCAACGCTTTATCCACTGCACCACCACAGGTCAGGCAAAAAAATTCAATGTATTTCTTAGCCTTCATTCCAAATTCCCTGAAGAGACAACCTGATTGGCCCAGCTGTGACCGAAAGATAGGGTCTCATGGAATAAACATGAGTTTTAGGTCCCCAACTCTTTGATGAGGAAGGAAGGTGATCAAAAGAATAGTCGTGAGCAAGGAAGACACCTAAAAAATATGGTTTACCTCCTAGAAGTGGTAAATGGTGTTTTCATCCTGCCTCTGGTGTTGGCCAGAAGACGGAAAGTAGTGGCATATTGGTGAGCAGAATTAAGTTCCCGCTTACCTGGAGGAATGAGGTCACTTCCTGCTCCTGGGGGATTGTCAGGTATCTTCTGGAGTTTAGGAGTCAGAGCTTATTTCCCTACATGAACTCTAGCCATTCAATAGCCATTTCTTCATTCAATATTTACTGAGCATCTATTATGTACCATGCACTCTTGCTTATTCCTTGCCAGGTAACTGTGAAGGAATTACTTACTATTTTCATATGTTTGTAAGTGCTATTATGACAAATATAATACTGACTCATTTTACAAAAATACCATGCAGCCATTAAAGATGGGACATAAACGCTGACCAGGTAGCTCAGATGGTTAGAGCATTGTCCTGACATGCTGAAGTTGTGGGCTTGATCCTTGGTCAGGGTACATGCAAGATTCAACCAATGGCCTTGACCAGTTGGCTCAGTGGTAGAGCTTCAGCCGGCGTGTGGATGTCATGGGTTCGATTCCCAGTTAGGGCACACAGGAGTAGCAACTATCTGCTTCTCCATCTCCCCTCTCCCTTCCCTCTCTCTTCCCTCTCTCTTCCCCTCACATAGTCATGGCTTGATTGGTTCTGCATTGGCCCAGGGCACTGGGGATGGCTTTGTGGAGCCTCCATCTGAGGCACTAAAAATAGCTCAGTTGTGAGCATGGCCCAGACGGGGGTTGCCAGGTGGATCCAGGTCAGGGTGTATGCGGGAGTCTGTCTGTCTATCTCCATTCCTCTCAGTTAAAAAGTGTGTGGGCTTTTAAGGCCCTGGTTGGTTGGCTCAGTAGTAGAGCGTCTGCCAGGCATGTGGAAGTCTTGGGTTTGATTCCCAGTAGGGCACACAGGAGAAGCACCCATCTGCTTCTCCACCCTTCCCCCTCTCCTTTCTTTCTACCTCTCTCTTCCCCTCCCACAGCCAAGGCTCAATTGGAGCAAAGTTGGCCCTGGCACTGAGGATGGCTCCATGGCTTTAGCCTCAGGTGCTAAAATGGCTCTGGTTGCGTTGGAGCAATGGCCCAGATGGGCCCAGCATCGCCCCCTAGTGGGCATGCCAGGTGGATCCTGGTTGGGTGCATGGGGAGTGCATGGGGAGTCAGTCTCTTTGACTCCCCGCTTCTCACTTCAGAAAAAAAAGAAAAAAAAAGAGTGTGGACTTTGGATTCAGACAACCAATGGTGAGGATTAAGAAAGAAAACCCACAGGCAGCTTTTAACACAATGCATGCCAAACAGCTACCAACGAATAGATATTATATAATTAGGTATTGGCTCCTTCAGTATACCTGGAACATACTTCTATTTATCTTTTCACTCTCCTCAAGCCATTAACCAATCTACTGAAGAATTCATTATGTCACATTCTATAAGCCTGTGTTTCTCTTTCTATTCATTTTCTCTGTGCATCACCCTTGAGTACAAGGACTTAAGACATCTCTGAAAGCCCTTGTTTCATACCTCTCCACCCATGAGTCATTTAGCTCTTGTTTTTATTCATGTTCAAGGAAAAGGAATCAAGGTGATATAGTAGGAGTACTAACTTTAGAGTCAGCTACCTTTGGATTTTAATCTTGGCTCTGGGTGATCTTCAACAAGTCCTTACTTTCTCTGAGTCTCAATTTCCTCATCTATAATATGGAGGTAATAATAGTACCTATCTCACAGGGTCACATATGGATTAAAATAAGGTGTGAAAAGCCATTCTCACTGTGTGAGACACAGCCTGGTATAAAAAAGAGCTCAACACAGAGAATTAAGGCTTGCAGGTTTTAATGTTTCATAATTGGTAACAGCAGTCTCAAGGAGATCCCCAGAGAATCTGTTTTGACTTTAGAAGCACTTCCTGTGGACAATGGACGGCCCTGCCTCATCATACTCTGGCTTGCTGATCCACATCTGCTGGAAGGTGGAGAGAGAGGCCAGGATGGAGCCTCCAATCCAGACTGAGTACTTCCGCTCCGGGGGAGCAATAATCTGCAAACAGCAAATGTGGTGAATCATGGTCAGCCCCCAAGGGAATAAAAAGGTATCCCAGAATCACCTCATAACACTGCCGGGCTGCCCCCAAAAAGGACAAAAGGACACCCTCCAAGGTCAGAAAGAAACAGGGCAAACCTTGTGGTAGATTGGGTTATTGCTCAAGTCTTCACTGCCCCCTACCCTGCCACTCCTCCATAGGAAGAGTATACCACCATATGACTTTGGGCTCAGGTCTGTATTTGCTTTGACCAATGAAATGTTAACAGATATGACCCAAACAGGAGCTTGAAATGTACTTCAGACATGCAGTTGGACATATTCTCTTGTATCTCTATCATCTTCATGAGAAGAGCTCCCCTTCAGGAGCTGCTGGCCCTTCAGCCTGGAAACCATAGTGAGAGATGTGGACATGACCTGAGCTGGCTAGACCTGCAAAGCTGCCTCATCAAGTCAGACCTACATCAGCTCATTCCCAGCTGACCTTCAGATGCATAAGCAATAAATGCTAATTGTTATGTGCCCTATGATTTCATAGTTGCTTGTTACTCAGCAATAGCTGATTAATACATACATCTATGAGGGAATTGCTGTTCTGTTTTTGCCTGGAATTGGAAGCATAAACAGCTCAGGCTGGGCTTCCTCCAGTCCGGAGTATGAGCCAGTCTACTCAGACCTTGTCTTGAGCTTCGTCTGTCAATAGCCATTTATATCTAAGAAGTTCTTAAATTCATACATACATTATTCATTTTATGCCACTGAACTTAGCCTTTAGAAATTGGTTGTCGTGTCAAACAACACTGAACTCTACCCCAAACTAAATCTAGATTTTTCAAGTAATTTCCCAGTTTCTGAACAGTTTAAAAATTCAGTGCTAGAACAAATCAGAAGTTAAATTGACTTTTTTTGTCTCCTTAAAAGCTCTCTACTTATTCTGTAACTTATAGAGATCATGGAATTGCGGCATAAGAAGGGTCTTTAGAAGTTATCTTACTCAGGGAGACAAAAGTCACCATCTCATTTCTTGGAAAGTTACCTCAAGGACTGGTACAGCCACTAAGAAGGTAACATTTTATTGCTAGGCAGTTCTAGTTGTGAGAAAACTCTGGGCTGTCTTGTGCTAGACGTCCTCAATCTCAGCCTCACCCCACCCCAAAACTCTTACTCCATATCCTTGAGGCTTGCTTTATTTTCCCCAGTTCCTCTACACAAATCCTGCTGTCCAAGTTGGCTGGGATGCTCATACATGCTCACACACCCCTGAGCACCTTTGCTCACTCTATTTCCCCTGCTTGGAGAGCTCTTTCCCCTCCTCTTGTCTTAATTTAAATTGCCTTTCCATTCATCATGTCTACTAATTAGATCCCAGACTCCTTGAAGGTTGGCACATATTGTTAAACTCAATGCAGTGGCTAACAAATTGGGATGTGCATCAACTCACTGGTGTTTGTTTATCACTGTAGGTGGTGGGATGACCTCAGACTTGATGAACTAGAATCTGGTGGTGAGGCTAGGTGTGGTATCCTGACACATGGTCCTGGTAAAAAGCCCCATGTGGCAGGTGGCAGTAAGTGTGGCTGCTCTAGTGACTCCAGGTGAAAAAAACCCATGGGTTTTCACCTGTTTCTTGGTGGCCTTCTTTGCTCCCTTCTGCTGAACACTATCTGCTAGGCAGAAGCAAGGTCTAGGGCAGCCTTCCTTTGTGAAGAAGGTTCTTAGACTACTGACATGGAGAATTTACTTCTTCAGATTATTTTTATTTATTTATTGTGAGACTATGCAACTTTCAATTTATTTGTTATCTCTATTCCCAACTCTTTCTAAACCTGTTAGCAGCAAAGTTCCTAGATGCCCTTAGAAAGGACTATATTATTGATTGCTTGGGGACCAGAGGCTAGAGAGAAGCAGTAAGACAAGTGGGCTCCCATTTTGCCAAGGCCTATGAGGTGAGAAGCTCTGGTAAGAAGCAGTATGGGGAAGGCTATGGCCAAGCTGGGACAACGGGCTTTCCAGGAATAAAGAAATGTCCCGGTGAGTTCAAACTAGCAGCCTAGCCTATGGTCAAACTTTCTCTCTTTGAAACTTTCACCTTCCCTGGAGTAACACCCAACTCCCTTTTTAAGTTTTGAGATGTTGTAGTCTTGCTTCCTTCTATTCTTCCTATTTCACTCCTCTTTAAAAAAAATATTTTATTTCCTTTTGCTTGATTTCTTCTTCAACCAGCTCAATATTCTCTTCATCTCAAATTCTTTCACACCCTTCTCATATGATTCATGTGATTATGTTTGAGAGCCCATGTTAAAAGTTTCTCTAGCTCATCAGTGCCCAAGGAACATAATCCCCCAAGATACAATCCCCCTATCCCAGACCAGGATGATGCTGAACCCAGGACACCCATAAGCTATAGGCCAGGACTCTGAGCATCTCCCCAATAGGCAAGTCATTTTACAAAGAACAGGATGAAAGGAACTGGGTGAAGACCCACCTTAATCTTCATGGTACTGGGGGCCAGGGCTGTAATCTCCTTCTGCATCCTGTCAGCAATGCCAGGGTACATGGTGGTACCCCCAGAGAGAACATTATTGGCATATAAGTCCTTGCGGATGTCAATGTCACACTTCATGATGGAATTGTAGGTTGTTTCATGAATTCCGGCGGACTCCATGCCTAGTAGAGGTCACAGTATCTAGTCAGCATCCATCTCTTATAAGCATCCATACCTTCAGCTCCTCAAGTCACCCTTCTGTTGTTGCAACTACCCTATCCAGACCCTTAATTACCTCCCATAGATTCGAAGATTGACCCTCTAACTAGTCATCACCCTGCCTTCCGTTTCCCCATCTGACTGATCTTTCACATTGTTGCCTGAGGTATATTTCTAAAGGAACACTTTCATTGCATTGTCTTTTTTCACAGTTTTATTGAGATATAATTCACATGCCATAATATTCACCTTTTTAAAGTGTACAGTTTAATAGTTTTGAGTATAATCACAGAGTTGTGCAACTTTTTTTGTGTGTGACAGAGACAGAGAAAGAGACAGGGACAAACAGGAAGGGAGAGAGATGAGAAGCAGCAATTCTTCGTTGTAGCATCTTAGTTGTTCATTGATTGCTTTCTCATATGTGCCTTGATCAGGGGGCTACAGCAGACTGAGTGACCCCTTGCTCTAGCCAGTGACCTTGGGCTCAAGCAGGTGAGCCTTGCTCAAACGAGATGAGCCCATGCTCAAGCTGGTGACCTCAGGGTTTTGAACCTGGGTCCTCCGCGTCCCACTCTGACACTATCCACTGCGCCACCATCTGGTCAGGCTAATTGGCAACTATTGCCACAATGTAATTTTAGAACATTTTAAAACATCCCCCCCAAAAGAAACCCCACACCCATTAACATACACTCCCCATTTTCTCCTTATCCCTTTCCCAGCTTTAGGCAACCACTAATCTACTTTCTGTCTCTATAGCTTTGCCTTTTTCATATAAATGGAGTCATACATACACTATGTGTCCTTTTGTGTCTGGGTTATTTCACTTAGCATGTTTTCAAGTTCATCCATGTTATAGCATATGTTAGTACTCCATTCTCTTTTATTGCCACATAATATTCCATTAGGTGGACATACCGATCATGTCATCTTTGATAGCCTTCCATTGCCTACAAATTGACATTTAGATTCCTTATCCTGGCACAAAGATCTTCCTATATGCCAAACCAGCTCATACCCACCTAGCTGCCCCTCCTACCTCTAGTCTTTTGCCTATGTGATGTAATTCCACACAATAGATAGAAGAATTTTCCTAAAATAAAACCTGACCTTGCTACATGGCTGCTTAAAAGCTTTCAGGTGCCTGACCAGAGGGTAGCACAGTGGATGGAACATTGGCTTAGGATGCTGAAGACTCAGGTTCAAAACCCGAAGATTATTGGCTTGAGCGTGGGCTCATTTGGCTTGAGCACAGGCTCACTAGCTTGAGCATGGGTTGTTGGCTTGTGTGTGGGGGCATGACCCCATGGTCCCTGGTTTGATTCCAAATGTTACTGGCTTGAAGCCCAAGGTTGCTGGCTTGAGCAAATGGTCACTCACTCTGCTGAAGCCCCCCCCACCCCAATCAAGGCACATGTGAGAAAGCAATCAATGAACAACTAAGGTGCCACAATGAAGAATTCATGCTTCTCATCTCTCTCTTTTCCTGTCTGTGTCTCACTAAAAAAAATAAAAAAGCTTTCAGAGGATCTCCATTGCTGAAATGACTAACCCCTACATGTGTACACACAACATGCATGCATGCACACACATGCATGGAATTTTTCCATTGTGTCCCAAATAGAATATGACCTTTCACACCTCCATGCTTTTACACAAAGCATTCAATTGGCCTTGTATGCCACTCCCTACTCTGCACTCCTTCCATCCCCAGATATCATAAAATGATACTCATTCTTCAAGGTTCTGTTCAAATATCCGCCTTCTCTAAGAAGCCTTTCTTGGTTTCTTAGGCCAATAGCACTCCGTCTGTTTTGCTATTTACCACTACACTGTTTATCAACATTTGCTTACAGACCACTCTTTTTATACCTTCCTCAAGAAAGAGTTGTCTTTGTATTATTATCTTATTTAATCCTTGCTGCAACCCTTTTTAATAAGTACAATCATTTTTTCCACTTTACAGATAAGATAACAGATTTGAAGAAGATAATGTGACCAAGGTGACAGGGCTTAAAGAGGCAGAGTAGGACTTAAAACCAGGTCTGACCCCCAGACTCATCCTGTTTACCACAATTTCAACCTCATCTTCTAAGTTCTGAGCAGTTCAAGAAGTGTTTTGTTTATTAACCTCATTCTTAGTTTCATATTGTATTCTCTCCCCTACTTTTTCTCTGTCTTGATTTCCTTACCCTTTTACTTAAAATTAGATTTCATCTAGTTGTATTGATTATGTATTTTTGGCTCTTCCTGGAAAAATATGGGCTATGTAGAAACAATAAACTGTGTGCCTTCTGGTGTCTCTCTCTCTTTCTATCCTTTACCCACCCCTCACCCTTGCCCTATTGATCCCAGGGACTGAGGGCAGCACCTCACCGATGAAGGAAGGCTGGAAGAGGGTCTCAGGGCAGCGGAAGCGCTCATTGCCAATGGTGATGACCTGCCCATCCGGCAGTTCATAGCTCTTCTCCAGGGAGGAAGAGGAGGCTGCAGTAGCCATCTCATTCTCAAAATCCAAGGCCACATAGCACAGCTTCTCCTTAATGTCTCTCACAATTTCTCGCTCAGCTGGAAGGGGCAGAAATGACAGAAAGCAGATACTCAGTTCTGTTAGTCTGTTTCATTTTGATTTCTATGAAAGACTTCCTTTTACTTCTTTGGATTCAGTCTTAGGATGAATGTTAATTTTTTCATTCCTCTTCCTAAAGCAGGAGTTCATAGTCTTGATTCCCAAGCAAAAGTTTGCATGGGCTTTAACTCCTTGCTGTCTTCACTCTGATAATGCTGCAGGCCTTCCTGAGGGCCTTGCAAGACACATTTCTGGTTCAGATGTAGGCTTATATGTGGTGATTTTACAGAATCTAGGAAGGCCCCTGCCTAAATACACTTTTTCCCAGGGTGGCCACTGAGGCATTATACCTTACCTTTAGATATTCAGACCTTATTTTTCCCAGGTGTCCTCAAACTATAAATGCCCTTAGTTAATACCATATATCCACATGTATAAGACACTCCCATGAATAAGACACACCTTAATTTTGGGGCCTGAAATTTGAAAAAAAAGTGTATTATATAAAGTTATTGAACTCAAGTTTTATTCATCATAAAATACATACAACTCCTCATCTGCACAAAAAAGCGGGGAATAAAAGTAAAAATTCTATAACCACTGTATAAGACGGACCCAGTTTTTAGACCCTAAGTTTTTCGAAAAAATGTGCATCTTATACATGGGGAAATATGGTAAACTGTATCTCCAGATCTTACCACCACTCAGCACTGTTAAAAATTAGCTCCGATCCTTGTGTGGACATGGATGGAGATAGCAGGTCCCTGGGAAAGAAGGTGATGCTATGAAAAGGAACTTAAGGAGGGATCAACAGAATGCTGTTTAGGATAAGTAGGTCTTGCCTCCTCCTCAGGGTGTATTGGTCTGGAACCTTTCTCCTTAAATAAGGTTTCCTTGACTATCTGGTCTTGTCCAGAGGCTCGGCCCTAGGCTAGGGTCTCCCTGTCTACCCCTAGTTTGAGGACACAGAGCCACAGACTTCGCATCATTACTGAAAACTTCTGATCCTAGATCAGATTTGGTTTTAAGCTGAATTCAGAATCAGGAAAGGAGCTGGATACCTGTGGTCACAAAGGAATAGCCTCTCTCTGTAAGGATCTTCATGAGGTAGTCCGTGAGGTCACGGCCAGCCAGGTCAAGGCGCATGATGGCATGAGGCAGTGCGTAGCCCTCATAGATGGGGACATTGTGGGTGACGCCATCCCCTGAATCCAGGACGATGCCTATGGACAGAGGGACAGGACCTGTGAAAACCTTTCTTGTCTTTCACCTGTCTCTTTCTGCAGCCATTTACCAGTGTTCTTCAATTATCGCATTTTTCTTCAGTAGCTGAGAAAATTCCCCCACCATAAAAATAATCAGTCATATTTTTTGCACAAATCAATTTATTCTCCCAAATGAGACTACAGCTTACTGGAAAGCAAGTAAAATGTCTCCTCTTCTTGTACTCCTTGAAACACTTTCACAATAATGTACACTTGTCAATTTGCATCTAGACTGCACATTCCTAAAGTGAAATTGGATAATTTGTACATCTTTCAGGCATCAAACTAACACTTATGCACATGCAATTTGAACGTTAGATCTGAAAGGCACTATAAAAACCAGCCAATTTGAAAAAACAATGCACATTCTCTTCTAATAACACTTTTAGGAAAGCATAAAGGGAAATAAGCTTTCTCAGCATGATAAGGAATTTCTCTTAATCCTACAGCCACAGCATAATTGACAGGGAAACATTATAAAATTATTTTATTATTATTTCTTACTATTGTTCTGGATGTTTTAGCCAATGCAATAAGACACAAAATGGAAATAAAAGGTATCATTATCAAAAGAAAGTAGAATTGTCATTATTTGCAGATGGATGATGTGCTTGTATATCTAGAAGACTCAGAAGAATCAACTGAAAGGATGATTTAAACTAATGAGATGGTTTAGTAAGGGTTAGAGGTAAAATATCCAGGGACCAGTAGCTTACTCTTGTACAAGAATGTTGATCACAGCAAATTTTATAATAAAGAAGAAAAATTAGAGACAACATAAAGGCCCGTCAATAGACAAATGTTAAAATAACTAACTAACTAAATAAATAAATAAATAAACCATAATACAATGACTACCATGTGGCATTCAAGTGCAAAGCACGGAATACAAATCTGTACGTACCCTGTACATACTTCCTTATTACTGTCCTTATTACTTGTAGTGAAATTATCTTTTACTTTTGTCTCTCCCCCAATAGACTGTAGCTCCACGATGGCAGGGTCTGGCTTGTTTGTTAGTGGTGCAGTGTTTGGCACATAGTAGGCAGGATTGGAAAATATTTGATGGATGGATGAATGAATGAATGAACATATCAATAAATACATGAATAAATCTTTGAATGATATTCATGGAATGTCAAGTCCCTATTAAAAACTGCTTTATTTTGAGGCTCCTTCTGTGTCCCTGAGCACCTTTCTATACCAAGGACAAATACTTGTATATCCACCATCATAGTTACTGCTGTTGCTGCTTCATGAGCACAAACACTCCAGTATTGTAGGAAAGTGTCTATAAGCTCCCAGATTGATGACTGTGATGAAAATGGCCCTTGCTGCATGTTCTAGTCATGGTTCATTCTTATGAACTTTTTCCATCTATACTAGGCATACTTCCACCCACATGGGCTTCCTTTCTGTTATCCTAATGCAAGGCTTTCCCTGGACTTTGGCTATCACTTTGATTCTTCTGAGCAGGAGCCTCTTTCCTTTCCTCCCTCTGAAATCAGATAGGGAACAGAGTACAACGACAGGGCTACTCACCTGTTGTGCGGCCAGAAGCATAGAGGGAGAGTACAGCTTGAATGGCAACGTACATGGCAGGGACATTGAAGGTCTCAAACATGATCTGAAAGGACAGTGCAGAGTAACAGACTCTCTGGCAGAAATCACAGCACTTCTTGGCCCAAAGAATGGTTTGGAATCTTATTCAGGGCAGGAAATATACCTATTAATCTACTCCCACTTCCTATAGGGCCTGGCATGGACCACTCATGTAGCAGATTCTCAAACAATTCTGTTTCATTGATATATAAATGGGAGAAAGGATCTGACTGAGCATCCATGTTGCATTCTGGTGCCAGTGCTCAAGTCTGGCTGGCCTCTTTCTTACCTGGGTCATCTTTTCCCTGTTGGCCTTGGGATTTAGAGGGGCCTCCGTGAGCAGGGTGGGGTGCTCCTCAGGTGCTACTCGCAGCTCATTGTAGAAGGAATGGTGCCAAATCTGTTTGGGACAAAAGTCAGATGAATCCAGCAGACTCCCAGTGGGCTGGACAATTCCATTTGACATGCCCATGTTTGGGAGTATGGCACAGTGTTCTTGAATCTGGAGAGAACTGTCAGCCCTGGGAAATTCTGATTGAAGCTTAGAGGTTAAATTCCTTCTCAACAGGACCCCAGACAAGACTCAGATCTGGGGCCGAAATACTTAGTGTGTTGACTATTTCTGCCTGAACTTCCCCTTTCTTCTCTGCTTTGTGCCCTGTGAGGCCACGCCCATTACAACTCTCTGTTTCCTTGCTTTCTGGCTTCTGGCTATGTTTGGTTTATTCAAGATACCAGCAAGAGGTTGAAGAGTGGGAGAAGGAAAATAGGTCAGGGTATTTATCTCAGTAATAGTGTGGCCTTTTATGAGTACAACTCCTGTTGGGTGGCCTTTCTTTTAGGGCTCCAGCTTTCACACAGTTTTACTGACTTTGTCTTTCACCCTCAGCATTCGGAGGATAAGAATTTCCCTCTTTGTTGCTAGCACTTGGCTGCCTCAACATCCCTTTCTGGTTCCCTAACTCTGCTTACACCTGTGGTTCTTAACCTGGGTTCTATCGAACCCTAGGGGTTTGATGAGTTGGTCTCAGGGATTCGGAGAAGCCTCTGCCACGGAGGCCAGAATAAAGTAATACCGTAATTTGTTGTGAGTTCATGCACTTTATTGGTTTTGTTCTTTGAGCAAGGTGATGTTCATGCATGGCTCATTTTGTGCACCAGTAAAAATACATATACCTATGTCTTGAATTTGGAAAAAAAAATCATATTTTATTTATCACTAAAGAAGGGTTCGGTGAATGAGCATATGAAACTGGTGGGTTCAGTACCTCAAAAAAGGTTAAGAACCACTGGCTTACACCTTTGTAAGTAGTCCTTCCTTAAATTAACGCCCACGCCCCAACTGAACACATACTATTTCTTGCTTAGAAACGGATAGATCTGCTTGAACCTTCCCTGTAGATTATTGATCCAGCTGGTACTGTAGAACAGGGATTCTTAACCTCAGCACTTTATGTTAGGTTGGATAATTCCTTGTTGCAGAGGACTGACCTGTGCCTTATGGGATGTCTAGCAGCGTTCCTGGCCTCCGCCCACGAGATGCCAGTAGCACCTCTCCAGTTTGGACAGGCAAAAACATGTCTCCAGACCAAAATTGCCAAATACCTCCTGGGAAGCAAAATTGCCCCACGGGACGACCACAGTTTTAAAGGAAGTTACTTCTTCCCTCTGTGTCCAGGTCTCTCTTCAGTGATCCAGGACAACAAAACAGGAATTTGTTTAATTTTTAAATTTCAGAAGTATTTTATTTTTTATTTCAGAGGCATTCAGCAAAGAGTGCCAGGGCTTTGATCTCCTCAGAGGAGGGTACAGGATCATTTGATTCCATTGTACCCACCTATTTACAAACTCCTGGCTTTGTGCTAGGATGATGCTGAATGTGAGAAGGGGCAGTATGAACCAGACATCCCCTGCATCTTAGTTCCAAAGTCTGGAGGGGACAAAGAAAGGAAAAAAGACAAAAGACAAAGACATTCATATTCTAAGTGAAGCACAAGGCAGAAGCAGTTAACTTGCTGGTGGATTTAGGTGGGCCCTGAAGGCAAAAGAAGTTGGCAGAGACTGAGAAGGGCACCCCAGGCAGAAAAACGTGGCACAAGCTGTGCCCCTGGACTGTGGAAGTTTCACAAGTGACACAAAGAGATGGTAATCAGTCTGAATGAGGTGATATCAGTACTGGGCCCCAGACGTCCTCTATCAGCATCATCTGGGGTAACAGTTACAGACAAGTTCTTAGGCGTGTCCCAGGCCCACAGCTCAGAAGCTTTGGTGTTCCACCCAAACAGCTACACTTGTTTTTTTCACTTTTTGGAGTTTTTATAAAGTACTTTTAAAACAAAACATGTTTATAATGTTAAAATCATCAAAAATACTTTTGAGAAGAATAAAAATCCCCCATGTTTCAATTACTGAATAATAAATAGCTAATAGTTTGGCATTTCCTTCTTCCTAATCTTTCACCTTTATGTATTTTTGAATTTGTGACTACTATCATTTATTTATTTTATATACTTTGATTTATTATTACCCTTTTATATTCAATTTTGTTTCCATCCACTTTTCACTTAATATAACATAATTTCCTTTTTAATAGTAAATATTTATTTTTTAATACAGTAAACACTTTTTTTAATGCTTATACAATATTTCACCATGTACCATCATATATTTAATCACATTACTATTCGTATGATATCTTCCATTTTTATTTATAAACAATCCTGTGATAGTTATCTTTGTGCATAATACATTTTCTTTTTTCTATTCAGGTTGTTTTCCAAAGAAAATAATTCTAATAGCGGAATTACTGGATTAAAGAGTATGGCAACTGGAAGACTCTTTGATTTTTACTACAAAGAGGCTAAATTATTCTTTACTCCAGAACAAGAAAGCGCCCCTCTGACCCTGACCTGCATTCAGGGCTCTGGTTCTTAAAATAACAAATAATATGATAGATAAAAAGTATATCTAGTTTCACTTTAAATTTTTAAAATTTGTTTCAAATGAGTTTAAAAAGATTTGCAACTTTTTATAATTTTTATTTGGGAAATTATCTGTTCATATTCTTTATTTTCTTGTCTGGTGGAGACATTGTATTTTTAATCATCAGTTTGCTCTAGCTGTTTATATTAATCCTTCACTGCACTTGTGAATATATTTTGCAATTTGTATTTTGCCTTTTAATTTTGGTTTATTTTTTACATGTTAGATGTTATAATTTTTAAGAAATCACATTGGTCATTCTTATTCTCTATGACTCCTTTCATCAGAAATTTGATAAATACACCTATTATATTATAATTTTTGATAATTTGAATTTTTATATTTAACTTTTATATTCAATTGATATGTGTTTGGTAAAGTAGCATGAGGTAAGGGCAACAAACAAAGATTCCTCACCTTTCAAATAAGTAATTAGTTGTACCAGAATGACACCAGAGTGTCAGAAGTTTCATTTATCATATGTTTTCTCTTACCTTTGTGCTAGTACCAAATTGTTTTAATATTTATAACTCTATTATATTTTAATATTTGGATATGGCAAGTCTCCTCTTACAGTTTTTTTTTTGTGTGTGTGTGACAGTGACAGAGAAAGTCAGAGAGAGGGACAGATAGGGACAGACAGGAAGGGAGAGAGATGAGAAGCATCAATTCTTTGTTGCGGCTCCTTAGTTGTTCATCGGATGCTTTCTCACATGTGCCTTGACTGGGGGGCTCCAGCAGACCAAATGACCCCTTGCTCAAGCCAGTGACCTTGGGGTCAAGCTGGTGAGCCTTGCTCAAACCAGATGAGCCCACGCTCAAGCTGGTGACCTTGGCGTCTCGAACCTGGGTCCTCCGCATCCCAGTCCGACGCTTTATCCACTGCACTACCGCCTGGTCAGGCTCCTCTTACAGTGTTTCTTACTCATTTTGTTCTCACAAATTTTGCCTTATTTCTTTCTTCAAACATACTTTATGATTGTCTTGCATAATTAAACCTGGTGATTTTTTAGTCAAATTTACAGAAGCAGCGTACAACGGTAGTTACCAGGAGGTGGAAAGCAAGGTAAATGGAGAGATGTTTGTCAAGGGGAGCAAAGTCTCAGTTATGTAGGATAAATTAATTCTGGAGACTAACTGTGCAGCATGGTGACTATTGATAACAGTACACGATTGTATACTCAAAATTTGTTAAGAAAGTAAATCCAAGTGTTTTTACTACAAGAAAAAACAACTGTGAAGTGACAGGTATGTTAATTAGCTTGAAGGTGGTGACTGTTACAGAATATATGCATGTTAAATCATCACATTGTACACCTTAAATGTATACAATTTAAAAATTGTGAGATATTTTTGGCCTTGGACAGTTAGTTCAGTTGGTTAAGAGCATCCTCCCAAAGCAACAAGGTTGCGGGTTCCATTCTAGTCAGGGCACACATGGGAAGTGACCAGTGAGTGCTCGACTGAGTGGAACAATGAATGAATGCTTCCCTTCTTCTCTCTGTCTCTCTAAAAATCAATCTATAAATAAAACACTGGCTGGATAGCTTGGTTGGTTGGAGCATTGTTGCAGTGTGGAGGTTGCCAGTTCCACTCCCCAGCCAGGGCACATAGAGGAGCAGCTAGATGTTTCCGTCTCTCTTCTTGCCTCTCTCAAAGAAAAAAAATTGTGAGTTTTTTGTTTTTTTTTTTATCGGAATGGGAATGAGCCCATAAATTTGTTTTAAAAGATTTGACAGCTTTATCTTGTTCCATTTTTCTTTTAAGGCACATAATATATTTTAAGGGTTTTAAAAAAGAGTTTATATTGTTACTACTATGAATAAAATGTTTTTGTTATGTTTTGAGTTCTATATTGTTAGAGATATACAAATAATATGTGCCATTTATTGAGCATTAAATATGTTCCATGTCTTGGGTTTATACTAAGTATTTACTTAATTCAGTCTCCAAAGCAACCTAATGAAGAAAGTGTTTTAGCTCCACAAATGAGGAAGCTGAGGCTTAGAGGAAAGGCTTGTCTTCCAGACCTCCCCATCACTGACTGTGCCTGTGTTCTTAACAGTTCCACTGTGGAAAGCAAAAGCTATTGTATTTTATCTATTTATCTCCCATCCAGAGTGACTGAATCTAGGATTTAGTGAAAAGTATAGTGTATTACAGATTTCAAATCAACATTCTTTATTCCCAGTGGCAGTCTGCTCAGTAAGCCCTCTATTACATTTCAAAAGGCAGTCATTGCAAAATAAGAACTCTCAGACAACTGTCAGCAGAATTTATCAAAAGAATTTTAAAAAGGCTCTATTAGCATTTTGCACACATGATTTTGTTGATCACAAACTACCATTTAAAAATTGCTCCTTTGCCACATTTTCTTACACACAGAAAAGGCTTCTAGAAATCTTACTTAAAATTTTCATTAGAGAACCATCATCATAATACAGCACCAATGCACCTGAGGTCCTGGCAGAGAAAATAAAAAGGAAGGAAGCTATTTACCTCTCTAGAGGCAGCAGTAGCATTTGAAAGAAGGAATAAGCACTGCTTTAGAGTGAAAGCTGTGTGAAAGGATGAAACTGGAGATTAAGCAGGACCAGTTCCTCAGATGCTGGCCAGGAAGTTAGGAACCTACTCTCCATTAGTGAGGGCTCCTGAAGATTCTTGAGGAGGTGAATGACACGATCTGATTTGTTTTTAGAAGATAAGCTGTGCAGCAGTGTAGGGAATTAGTGGGGTGAGTGAGACAGAAAACAAAGAAATCAGCCATGAACCATTGCAATAGTCCTGTTAGAGATGTCAACATCCTTGGTTAAGCACGGCTTTGGGGATGGACAGGAAGGAAAGAAGAATGTGAGGAACATTATAGAAGAAGTTGACAAGGCACAGAGGACTGTGAGATATGAGGGTCGAGGGTTGTGATGACCTATTATCATCAAAATGAGCATGTTAAAGAATGAGTTAACCAATACCTTCTCCATGTCATCCCAGTTGGTGATGATTCCGTGTTCAATGGGGTATTTAAGAGTCAGGATCCCTCGTTTGCTCTGAGCCTCATCCCCCACGTAGCTGTCTTTCTGGCCCATTCCCACCATTACACCCTGCAACAGAAAAGAGAGATGTGAATTGGCCGAGGGCCCCATCAGAGGAACTCAAGCATTAGAGGGGTTCTGAAGAAAGATGGAGACAGGAAACAGAACAGCAGGAGATAGGGATCAAGCAGGTATCAGTGGATGAGGAAGTGATAAAAAGAGAAGGTAGAGGATTTCTTGTGGGCTTATCTCTTTTTCTCCTAAGACAATGTCATTTTCTGAGAAAGAGCAGGGCTCATCCATACACTTCCTCTCCCTTCCTTACTTTACACACACACACACACACACACACACACACACACACAGTGTGTTTATATATATTTTAAAGGTTTCTTCCAAATCTAGCAACCCCAAAGACTTAGCCAGATATAGTACCACCAATGCATGCCTGATGGCTGTTTTTGTTTCTGTACATTTCTATTTAAAGGTTAATCAGAAGAGAGAACCCCACCCTTAACACACCAACTTACACTCACACATACTCACAAACTCATACTCTCTCAATCACACACACACACAGCTCAACATAGTCTCCATAATACAGTGCTTTCTCCTAGTGGCTCAAAGCCTTGTGTGCAGATGAGCACACACCTGGTGACGAGGGCGGCCCACAATAGAAGGGAAAACAGCTCGGGGGGCATCATCTCCTGCGAAACCAGCCTTGCACAGGCCAGAGCCATTGTCACACACAAGTGCAGTTGTCTCCTCTTCACACATGGTGAGTGTGGCCACGTCAATGGGGGGCTGGAGTACCTTGTAGGTTGAGGAAGAAGAGAACTAGTTAGCCAATTGTCAAAAACATGTTGGAAGCTCTGGTCAGGTAACTTGGTTGGTTAGCACTTTGTCTTAAAGCAGAGAGGTTGCTGGTTCAATCCATGGTCAGGGTACATACAGGAACAGATTGATGTACCTGTCTCTTTCTCTAAAATCAATTTTAAAAACCTCCCAAACATGTTGAAAATATCCTTCTTTAAAATTGTTTATTGATTGATTTTACAGATGGAGAAAGGAGGGGAGGGGGAGAGAAAGAGAGAGTGAGAGTGAGGTCAATTTGTTGTTCCACTTATTTATACATTCATTGGTTGCTTCTTGTATGTGTCTTGACTAGGGATTGAACTCACAACCTTGGTGTATTGGGACAATGCTCTAACCAACAGAGCTACCTGGCCAGGGCCAAAGACAGTGTTCTGGACTTTAGGACCTAACCCACCTGCAGCCAGAGCTCAGTTCCAGAAGATACAAGTGTGAATCTGGCCTCCCTGTTCCTAGAAATTAGGCCTCTTCCCTCTACCCTGTTGGTATGGGCTGAATTGTGTATCTACAAATTCATCTGATGAAATTCTAACCTCCTACCTCAGAGTGTGACCATATTGATAGAGCCTTTAAAGAGGCAATTAAAGTAAAATAAGGTCATTAATCCAATAAAACTGGTGTCTGATATAGCTAATCAATAGGATGGGTGTGTTTTTAAGAAGAGAAAATTGGAAAAGAGACATGCAGAGGGATGACCATGTGAAAAGGCAACAAGAGGGCAGCCATAGACAAGCCAAGGAGAGAAGTCTCAGAAGAAACCAACCCTGCCAACACCTTTATCTCAAACTTCTCACCTCCAGAACTGTGAAAGAATAAATGCATGTCATTTAAACCACCCCACCTGTCATACTTTGTTATGGCAGTTGTAGCAAACTCATCCACCTGCCTCTTAAAGATCTGAAATGGCCACAGAGCTTTATATCAATGGAGAGAGTCTTAAAAGACTTGAAGATTAGGAAAGGAGTTGAAAAATGTGCAATCTATATAACAAAGGCTTATTATCAACTACATATAAAGAACTCTTACAGAGCAAGAAAGAAGTAAACAACTCAAAACAAAACAAAACAAAGATGATGAATAGATAATTGACAGAAAGGGAAATACAAATACCCAACAACTATATGAAAAGAGACACAGCCTCACTACTTATCAGGGAAGGGCAAGTGAAATAAGACCATTTTCACCCACCATAGTGTTAAGATTCAAAGTTTTTATAATAGATGTTGGCAAAGGTGTGAGAAAACTAGCACTCTTTAACTAAAGAAACACACAAATTGGAACTACCCCAAAGTCCAAAGGACAGGATACTGTACTGAGATTAAGAGAAGAGCCAGGCTTATTTTCATGGACTCACATGGCTAGATTTCTAAACCATTCATTCACTGAGCGAACAAAACAAGTTGTAGAATAGAATGTATAGTATAAAAGCACTTATGTAAGTTCATTTTAAAACAAAAAGAACCCAATATGGCACCATATTTCCCCATGTATAAGATGCTCCAATATATAAGACGCACCTTAATTTTAGGGTCCAAACTTTGAAAAAAAATGTATTACATAAAGTTTTTGAACTCAACTTTTATTCATCATAAAATTCATACAACTCCTCATCACGGTCAAAACTCCTGTCCATTAGTTTGTCCTCATCTGTGTCTGATGACAAATCACTGTCCTCAACAATGAGCACAAAAACAAGTGCAAAAAGCAGGAAATGCAAGTAAAAAAAAAAACTACAACCACTGTCTGTATAAGATGCACCCAGTTTTTAGACCTCAAATTTTTTGAAAAACACTGTCTTATACATGGGAAACACGGTATATTTTGCATAATTTTCTATTTGTGGATATAATTTTTTTTTTACATGGACAGAGAGAGTCAGAGAGAGGGATAGATAGACAGGAACGGAGAGAGATGAGAAGCATCAATCATCAGTTTTTCATTGCGACACCTTAGTTGTTCATTGATTGCTTTCTCACATGTTCCTTGACAGCGGGCCTTCAGCAGACTGAGCCACCCTTTGCTGGGGCCAGCGACCTTGGGTCCAAGCTGACGAGCTTTTGCTCAAGCCAGATGAGCCCGCGCTCAAGCTGGCGAGCTTGGGGTCTTGAACCTGGGTCTTCTGCATCCCAGTCTGACGCTCTGTCCACTATGCCACTGCCTGGACAGGCTATTTGTGGATACAAACACAGCAGAAAGTTCTAGAAAAAATTCCAAGACTGATCATAGTGATTACCTACAGAGGTGGGAAGGGTCTGGGAAAGGAGGTGCTGCATTATAGCTGTAATGTTTTAAATTTTTACAAGGGATCTGTATTCATAAATAGTTTATAATTAAAATCAACGTAACATATTATTAAGGAAAAAAGATGTAGTAGTTATAGAAGAAACATGATCATAAGGGTAAAAGCACCTGAGGAGGAAGGAGCAGCCTGAGAGGAGAGGTAAGCAGGGGAGCCCTGCTGAGACTCACTGCCCCCTGCTGCTTCACGGTGAGAAAGTGGAGAAGTCCCTCCTCCCATGCTGATACTTAAGTTGGGATGCTGCAAAGTGAGGAGGGAATTCAGTTTTACAACAACTGTTGCAGGTTTTCCTTTTTGTGGGGAGGTTGGAAGACAACATCTGGCAAATTCTTGGCACTCGGTGATAAAAGAGAAGTAGCAGACCGTAGACAGTGAGCAGACTGCCTTCTAGCCTGGGAAGCCCTGGGTAGCACAGCAGGGGTCAAAGTGGGACAAGTCCTAGCTGAGGAGTTAGACGGGCCAGCTTTCAGGAGTCCAGAGAAAAGAGGCTCAAGGTACGAAAAGAGAAGGTGGTGACAGTGGAGGAAGCCCCAACCAAGCTTCATCTAGATGTGTGATCACAAGAGGGGAAGAAGATGGGTGCGACAGAAACCTGTGACGTTGGCCCATCAATGACCTTATGCTAACGATGAACAGTGAAGACAATTACTGAAGCAAAGAGGAGACAGCTTCAGGCCTGTGAACATGAGGTTGGAAAGGTTAAGTAGAGACTGAGCAGAAGCTTATTAACATTTTAAGGATAAAAAGAAGAAAACTTTTATGTTTGCACGCTGCACATTAGGGGAGAGGACCACTGTGATTTAGTGAGTCCAGCTCTGCTTCTGTTTCTGTTGATCCTCATGACCTCCTATAGCCATGGAGATCAAGTCCTAGCTCTATAACTTGGACTGCAGGGCTCATCAGGGTCTGGCTCCTGCTTGTGTCTCTAAGCTCATCGTCCCTCTTACCCCTTCCCAGCCTTTTCACTTTGACCATGTGAGGTTCCTTTACATTCTCTGAGCCGTGCCACTTCTTTTCCCTTCTGGGCATTTAGATCCAGGGTCTGGAAGACCCTTCTCCTTATACCTGTTTGCTACTCCTATCACCTGTCAGGCCTCTGTGTTGACATTGCATTTTCATGAGGCTTCTCTGGCCACAGATCTTAGTTACCAGCCCCTCTTCATTGCCCCACATCACCTTGAACTTGTACTAGAAATCATCAGCTGCATATCCTGACCCGTGAGTAGCTCTGTAAAGGCAGAAACTGGGTCTGCCTTACTCCCCAGTGATTCTTCAGTGTGCCTAACATAATGTCTGGCACAATATGGCCTCTTAAATGTTTGTTATCAAAATGAATGAGTGAATGAATCAAGCGCTGTTGAGGAGAAAAGTTTTCAGAATAACAAAGGTAAGACAAACATTAATATGGGAAAATCAAGGTCTGAGGTGAAATGGAGATTGAAGGAAAGCACTTAGCTACTCAAATACAATACTGTTTCTGGGTCTGTACAGCTTCTGGGTTGCAGAGAAGATCCCTTAACCTCCCACCATATTGGAAGAATTGAGAAGTAAAGAGATGTTAGGAGACTGGAGATGAGCCAAGGTGGTTCAGTATTCAAAAGTGAAAAGCATAGATCTCTGAAATCTCAGATAATTTTGACATGTAAATTAGTTAGGTTTCCAGAGGCATTATTAAAGAAAGTAATTTTAAAGCAGTGATTTCTTATATTTTGTAATAATCTACCAAGAGTATTGTTATCATAGTAACAACCCTCCCTTTTCTCTTGAGACCACTGGTCAGGAGAAGGTGAAAGAAGTTGAGCTTAATTTGATCATGGCATCTGACAGTCTCTCCTGTGATATCTATCTATTGATAGAGCCAAGTGAGCTGAACAATAAAGCAATTAGGCATATTTTTAGCTCCCTGCATTAATCACTGAAAAATGTTAATTGATGGGTCAGCCATCAACGTGGAGACAATGATATGTCTCAGGTTCTACTCTTGATTTTTTTCTCGTGTGACATTTTAATAAATGAATTGGATGAAAATGTAAAGCACCCGCTGATCATATTTTTAGATAAAACAGACTGGAGAGAGAATAATATTAAATATGTGGATAGAAGAACCAAAATCCAAAGGAGGTTTCAAATAAGTTGAATCCAATGAGATTAAATTTAACAGGATAAACATGAGGTTCTGCACGTGATTTTAAACAGCCAAACTGTGAAAGCTCTAGCTAGCATCTGCGAGCAGGGCTGGGGTCTCACTGCCAGCCAGCAGTGTGCTGTGGCCAGGAAAAAAGAGAACCTACTTCCGGCTGAAGTACTATGTCCGGTGGTTGGGGACACCCTTATTGGAAAAATTGTGGGGAAGTGGGCTTGCGTTCACTGTTGATGTGTCTAATTGTACAACTTTTTGGAAGGGGAGTTTGAAAATACTATTTAAAAGCCATATATATATTATATATATATATATATATATATATATATATATATATATATATATATAATATATATATATACACACACACAGTATATCTTTTGTGTATAATGTAAGGGGTCGGCAAAAGTAGCTTTACAGCTTTGAGTACATGAAACTGGTTTATTCTTGTATTATTCTTTATTAATGATCTATTAGTTTCTGGATATGAACAACTCTATATATCTTTTGATATAAAAGTGTATATATATTTTGGACCCTGGCCAGATGGCTCCGTGGATAGAACATCATCCTGACTTGCTGAGGTCATGGATTCTATCCCTGGTTAGAGCACATGGGAGAAGCGACAAATGGAACAACAAAGTGGAACGAGTTGATGCTTCTCTCTCTCTTTTGCATTCCCTCTCTTTCTCTCTCTCAAATCAATGGGGGATGGGGGGGGGGAATGTATATATCTTTTGACTCTACAAGGCACTTCCAGAGATTTATCCTTAGGAAACTCCCATGGGTAAGTGGAACTATTTGGTCAAGAGCCAGATTATCACAGGTTTGTTTAAAATAACCAAAAATAAGAAACAACTTTAATGTTGAAAAAGTTATTGAATAATAAATAACTTGGTTTGTAAACTGATTGTCAGAAAACTTTATGCAACAAAGTGAGCAGAATATTTAATGCAATGGGCAGGGTCCAGCTGCTTTGTTATGTGAAACACAGCCGCATATTCCCTGCTTCTATTTGTGGTACATAAATGTATTTTTAATTTTTAAAAAGTGGGTTTTTTTTTCACATATATTATCTATTTAATCCTCACAAAAGCCCTGAGGGAAGATACTTTTATTTCCATTTTAAAAGTCTGGAAACCCGTCTCTGAGAAAGGAAAGAGCTTAGTCTGATGTCTATTGGCGGGAGAGGCAAGGCTGGCATCAGTTCCAAAGCCTGGACTTGCACCTTCCTCACCACCTTAGTGAAACTCTCATAACTTCTCCATGTTTGGTGTTTTTGCTTCTGCCTCTCTGTCTGTCTAGAGCTGTTGGCAGCGAAAGCCATAAAACAAAAGGGTCTGTGTTCTGGTCCCCCTCTGGTCTCTAGACCCCTCCTATCCCAGGATTATGTCTACGTTGATGTGTATAGCTTCTGTGCTTATCTGGGCAATGAGCACATAGTAGGTACTCAATTAAAGTTGAATGACAAACCCACCACCTGATAGACCCCCCTCCCAGACCTGCTTTGTGCTGCCACTGGTATCCCCACGTCCCCACAGTCCAGTATCATGCCAGCTTGGCCACATGGGTCTGATGAGAACCACACAGGATCAGTTTTATCTTCAGCAAATAGTTAGGTTTCCGTGTTCTCTAGCAGGGGTCCGCCTCGAGGGGAAAGCAACCTTGAAAGTTAGAAGGTGGCCAAGAGGCACCACCACACTTTTGTGACTGTCTTGCCCTCAGCATTTCTCCTGTGTGACAGCTCAAGCCTGTTTGGCTTTTCAGCGAACCCTGTTGTCACCCCCCTCTCCCTGCCGGCCCCCGAGTTCCCTGCACACAGAAGCCAGCGTCGACTGCGTTTCTCAGCCGAGGAAACAGGCCACAGAGCACCTTCAAGGTGTCAACAATGCCATCCTGCAGCACTCTGGGCCGATTCAAATCTGCTCTCTAGAAGGCTGGCCCAAATGAAAAGCGAGGGAGGTGAAGGCGGGTTAGGGCTGCTGGCCGGGATTGGAGCCTCCGCGGGGCCCCGCTGCCGGCCTGGCCGGGCGGGGAAGGAGAGTTTCAGTAGAGCCACACTCGCCCGGAATGTCTCTTCTGGGAGAAATTCTACACCGTCCTCAGCTACTTGCTGGTAACTTGTGGCTAGTCTCGAGCATGTCAGCTGAGCCAGAGCCAGAGGCACTGTGGTTTCCTGGGGTCACAGCCGCTTTGCGATCACAGAAAGCTGAGCGGAGTGTTCTGGCTCTGTCCGCACGTACTACATCTGGGCTTCATTGAAGATTTCACGAAGTTAGGAACACAGCTCACCCTTCCTCCCCAAGGGTAGCCAGAAACCAAAGACATAGTGTAAAGAATTTGCTCACTCATCTCCCTGCCCTCCCAAAGTACATATGCGGAAAGAGCGGTTAAACCCCTCTCTGTCACTCACAAGGTTTGGCCTCAGAGGTCTCTTCACCTCTCTCCTTCTGTGCCCTTCTTCTCCCTCCCATACCCCTTCTCCATGGCCCAGTCTCATGTCTCCTTCTCTGGCCTTCAGTTTCCTTAACTATATAAAGGAAACTTTAACATTTATCTCCGAAAGTGATGCATGAAATAAAATAATGGAAATGAAAGTGATTTATAAATTGTAAGTCAGGGTCAGCAAACTAAGGCCTGTTTGTGTGTAGCTTACAGGCTAAGAGTGGTTTTGACATTTTTAAATGGTTGCCAAAAAGCCAAAGAAAAATGTTCCATGATCCGAGAAAATTATAGGAAATTCAGATTTCATTGTCTATAAATAAAGTTTTATTGGAACAGAACCACACCCATGATTCATTCACATATTGTCTATGGCAGCAGTTGCTGCAGTGGTGAAGTTGAATAGTTGCTACAAAGACCTTTAGTCTCACAAAGGCTAAAATAGTTACTACCCGGCCCTCAACAGAAAATGTTTGCCCATCGCTGTTGTAAAGGGCTGCAAAAAGAATTCCTATGATCTCTCCTACTTTTCTCCTCCAGAACTTGCTCCCAGGATGAAATCTGTTGAATACTGGAAGGAGTTGAATGATCCACTTCACAAATCAATGATTATCGAAAGTTGAATTTACACCAATTTCCAAGGACATTTTGGAAATTAGCAGAACATTTAAACCCTAAAAGGAAGGCCTCTTTGATGATGAGGCTTCAAACAATAGTTGGAGAAATATTTTGGGGTGAGGGCTTTAAATGACATGTAAGCAGCTGCCTATTGTAATTTACACATACACACATATTCATATGATCAAAGAACCTAGCAGAAAAGTAATTTCATGAAAAACATTTCTTCAGTGGAAAAAACCTAGCAGCACCTCTAATTAACTTTGGGGTACTTGAACTTGGTTGATATATATTAATTAAATTTATAATGACGCCTGGTAAATATTATTTCTTACCATCAGGATTCTGCTGTTTGGACCCAGGCTTTCACCTGGATCTCTCATTCACTCTCCCAGCTCAGTCTAGACCCCTCTCCTGGGCTTCAATACACAGAGCCAGCTGCCTGATGGGCCTCTGACACCCATTCCCCCTGGCAGCTCAGCTCCACCTCCAGGGCTGCTCTACTCATCACCTCTCTCAAACTGGAATTGTTGCTCAGTGAATCGCACCACCCACCCTGTATCCTAGGCCCTATATGCTGACACCTCCCTCCATCCCCCATCCAATCCCCAGGATGTCTTAAGTCTATTTCCACAACACCCTGAATGACAACTCCGGACCATTGCACACAGTGGTCGCTCTCTTGCCCTGTTCCAGTCTACTCTCCTCACAGCTGCCAGAGCAGCCCTTCCAAGGGTAGTTTCCCCATTGCCCTATAATTTAGTGTAGTATCTAAAGCCCTGATAATCCAGCCTTGCCTGCCCCTCTGACTTTAGCTCTCCCTGCTTCCTACCCTGAAGTCTAAATTCAGTAGAATTGAGCCACTTAAAGAATCTCAAAGACCATGCTTCCTCTCTACCAAGACTACCCCCAATCCCAGGATCCAGCTCAGGTACCCTTTCCTCCAGGAAGCCTTTTCTGATAACTCCCTGGCCCTTCCCTGATAACTCTGAGAGCCCCATTATACATTATTTTACTCCATGGTTCTCTTCTGTTGTTCTGTCTCCTCCAATAATTTCTGAAGTCCCTATACTGTAAGGATATGGTGTCTGGCACATACGAAGTGCTCCATAAATGCTGGTGGGATGAACAAAGGGAAGGAGGCAAGAAATCATGCCTCAAAGTCAGGATGTCCTGCTACCCATCTTGGTTTCCCAGGCCTGGCATATAGAATCTCTCTGCTCACTACAGTTTCTCCAGCACCCATTCATCTTCATCATAGGGTGGGAAGCTCTCTTTTCAGCCCAAAGGATAACCTCAAAGTTTAAACCCATTTAAAAAATAAAAGCAGGCGCTTAGAGCCTTTCTATGCAAAAGTGCAGTCCCAGACTTGCAGCCTCAACATCACCTGGGAGCTTATTCGGAATGCAGATTAGTGGGCCTTGCCCCAGCCTCCTGAGTCAGAACCTGGGGTATGGTGTAGGGCAGTCTGTGTTTTAACAAGCCCTCCAGGTGATGCTTAAAGTTTGAGCAATCCAGGTCAGACCCTGATAGCACTGAGCTGAGCAATTTATACATGTATTATCTCAGTTAATCTTCACAACAGCACTGCCAAGTAGGTAATATTACTATTGCTCCAATTTTACAGGAGAGCAAATTGAGGCCATTCAGTAAGTTTCATAGCCAGCAGTCTGCATCCAAGGCTTGCACAAATCAGACAAGTGAGAGCCACAGAGGACTGAAGAAAATACACTCTTATTCCCAAAACAGACCTGTCATAGGCACTGGGACCATCATTAGCTTTGATGCAAATACCCTGAGAAGAAGCAGGTTTTCTGAAATGTACCTATTCACCTAAAATAGTCTCCCAGACATTTGTAGCTGTGACAAAGGGTGTAGCTCTGCACTGCCCCTGGTCAGCAGGATGAGTAGAGACCACAGGTGTGATATCCCACCCATCATGCAGGTCCTGGGGCAGGGAGCACCGTCCAGACTGTACAAGCCCCTGCCCTGGAATACCTCATGGCCAGAAAGGCCTTTTCCTGCCAGGCAGCAGTGTGCTTGCAGGCACCACTGCTCATCAAAGTCCTTGACGTGTGTGACCAGCGTCATGGAAGCCAGGCCAATCTGGAGGCTCCTCCTAAACCCAGGGGGCCAGGCAGCTCCTCCAGGAAGGAAGAGCCCGCGGAAGCGTACAGTACTCACCAAATTTCTGAGAGGTCCTTCTCCCAGTGACTGAGGGCTGGTGTGTCTTTGGCATAAATACCAGAGCAATATAAAACCCCAGAGGCGGATCTTCTTTAAACAGAGCCCCTAAAAAGGCCGGCTGACGGTGTGTTAGCAATATTACCATATAAGGTGGTTTTTTCAATAAATCGGCCCTGGGGGTGGGGAAGAAGGGTTGGGTAGAGTGAATTATCATTTGAAAAATGTATGCAAAAGGACTTGAGTGGCAACATCCCTGGTGCTGGTGGATTTGTTCCTTTTATGCTGTACTCACATAAACAGAACTCACACCAGGCCTTATAAGCTGCCCAGAGTGAGGCCAGATGCAGCTCAGCTCCTGGAGGGAGAACCATACCAAGAATGGCAGTGGGCCTCCTCCCGCCATACCTCCCTTTGCAGGCCCTGGTACCTGCCATCCTGGGTCAGCCTGGGATACCCATGCAGCATCCCCAGAGTGGATGAAAAGTGCCTGGTCCAGTGTAAGCCCAGACCAGCTAAAAGCTGAAGGGAAATCCCATTTCTACCTAAGAAATCCCCTGTGTCCTCCTCACATAAGCTGCTAAGTCCTAGGCTAAGTCACCTGGGCTCTCAGGACACCTTGAACCTCTGGAACCTCACTGTCTCCTACCTTATTATCCCTTTCCTTACTAAGTTCCCTCTACCAGTTTCTGAATATTGGGAATTACAGACCAAGAAGGCTGCCTTAGGGTCAAGGCACACCTAACAAGACTTAAAAGCTTATAGATCTCTACAGCCCTATAGCTCTCTCTTTTTTTATAATTCACATACTTTCCCAGGTAGTGGTTGCATTTCCCACCCCATCAGTTACCAGTTCCGTGGCAATTACTTTCAACTCCATGTTCCCATGGTCCAATACTTGATGCCTGACTCAGACATTACCAATTGCCCTTTGGACTTCCCCACACAGAGGATGCTCCAGAACAGAACCCTGCCCTACCATCAGTGCTGGTGTGCCTTCCAGGTCCCCTATGCCAGACTCCAACCCCTTGGAGGCTAGAAACCCCGGAGGCAGTCTGACTCCTTGCCCCTCTTTATGTTCCACAAACACCTGGGCAGCTTTCCTGGTGGCCCTTGCCTCAGAAATGCCTCTTAGCTCTGCATCCTCCCTTCTGGTCCTTCTGGTTCATCCCTGCTGGCCTTGTCCTGCTTCAAGCTCTGATCCCGTCTGTCCTGGAGCCACCATAGCTCCCTGACTGGCCTTCCTTACTCTACCCTATTTTCAAATCCAAAGGTTCCCAAAGTGTAGTCTCCAGGCACACAGGAAGACAGCATCAGCACAACCTAGGACCCTGTTAGAAATACAAATTCTCAGACATCCAGGTGGATTCAGTCAGAAATTCTGGGGGTAGGGCTCAGCTATCTGTGTTTTACACACCTCCCCTCTCTCATGTACCTAGAATATCTACCCTTCACCAGAAGAAGTACTCATTAAACATTTACTTAGTTGTTCTGGACCCCAGGTGACTTAGCCCAGAGCTTAGGAGCTTGTGGTAGGGGCAGCAGGTGAGGAGGACGCATGGGATTTCTTCTCCAGGTATGGATGGCATTTCCCTTTGACTTTTAGCTGTCCCGAGCTTGCACCAGACCAGGCACGATTACATCCACTTTGGAGACATTGCGTGGGAGTTCTGGCTAGTTTCAGGTGTCCTGGAGCAATGGCTTGCTGCAAGTATGTAGTTCCCATTAACTGGGGAGAGGGGGCAGATATGTGGATAAGGAGTCCCAGAGAGGTCCCAGAGGCAAGATTAGGGAAGGCTTTACACAAGGGCTTGTGCTTATGCCTGTGGAGAAGGGACATGGTAGCTATCACGACATGTACTTCCTCATCTTTTGACCACTGCCTTGAGTGCTTAGAATTAAATCTAAATTCCAGGTCTCCTGGGAAGCTTCTCTGAGCTTTGTGGGTCTTTGGGAAAGTCCTACTTGTGGTTAATGGGGGCAGCTAAAGCAGCCACTGAGGTGGGAGCTGTCCAGGAGAGAGAATGCTGTCAGTCCTGATTGGCAGAGGCAGCTCAGAGCTTGTGCCCAGATCATGAGTTCCCTCTCTCCCCAGTCTCTCTCCTTGTCTGGGGACAGGATGCCAGTGTTCCTTGCCCTGATTAGGGACCTAAAGGGGTATGTTTCCCTTGATTGTGTCGAGTTAGCTTCACTCCCTTCTAATTGTTCAGCTGTGTGGCCAGGAAGATGTTCACAACTCGGTTGGTACAATCAGCTGATAAACAACAAATAGTCTGTAATGGAAGGAAAATCGTTTTAATTCAGGGTCCACAGAGTCCAGAGATCAGAAAAAATGCTGTCTGAATAAACTGAAATCCTTAGGGAATGCTTAGGAAGTAAGAGTCCACCTTGACTTTGACAGAGAGGAGGAGTGGGGGAGCTGATAGGCCAAACCAGGTGCCAGAGTGCTCTTTTATTCCCCCATATGAGCAAGCCCACCCTTAACATTTCTTTCTGTTTTTCCCCCAATTTCAAAAATCAATGCAAAAAATTCAAAGAACACAAAAATATTTATTTTAGAAAGCAAATGTCCCTTGCAACCTCACACAGACCTGAGTCAGAGGTGGCCACTCTTACCAACAGTATGATGTGTATTTTTTCAGATTTTCCTATCATTTTATATTACTTTATATGTAACATATATATTACTTTATAAAAATGAAATTATGTTATAACATGTTTATACAACTGTTCTGAAACTTGCCATGTTGTCTTAATAATACTCTGATGTTTTTCCAAATCAGTTTATATAAATTTTAAAACCCTACCATAGTTTTTCATAATAGGGATATAGCATGGATTATTTAACCAATATCCTATTGATGAGCATTTGGGTCATTTCTAATTTTTTACTTATGCAAACATTGCTGCAATGAATAAAACTTGACATGCACCTTTGTGCATGTGTAAGTATATCTATCTATGTGGCACGTTAAAGTGAAATGGTTGTTAACGCAAGAACATTTGAAATATTGATAGAAGCTGCCAAATTGTCCTCCGGAAAGGCTGTGTGAGTTTCTATTCCTGCCAGCAGTGTCTGAGCCCACCTTCTCTTCACACACTTCTGACACTAAATATCAATGTGCTTTGTCCAGTTCATTTGTTGATTATATTTGGAAACCTTAATCTTCATGACTCACTGCCTAAGAATCGTTTAGCTTTTTTTTTATTATAAAATACACTCAATGGATTTTTTAAAAAAAGAAATACATGAAAGTAGATGACAACTGAGCCACTGTGCACAGCTAGCTGGCTCTTCTTGTGCCCAAAAGAAACATGTGGAGCATTGGCAAGTATCCCTAATCTGAAAGGAGACACTTAGCATCTTCTTATTTTGAAATTAAATATTTCAATAATTTGGTAACTAATTAGGCTAAAAACGTTTGGCTTTTAATAGTCTTCTTTTTATTTTATCTTAGAGTGGCTGGTTCATTTTCTCTTAGATTGCTCACGCTTTCCTTCTAGAATTATGAGCATTCTTGGTGTATTATATCAGTGATGCTATTAGTCTTTTGCCTGTCACAGGCATTGTAAATATCCCCGCCTCCACCCCAACCACCACCAGTTTAACTATTGCTTTTTTTTTTGTCAGGTAGCATTTGCCTTATTGAAGTTTAATCAAATGTCTTTTCATTTTGGTGTGCATGTTTTATAACATCCGTAGGAATACAGAGCACTTCTCTTTTAATTGTAAAATACACACATAAAATTACTATCGTAATCATGTTAGTAGTTTAGTAGTGTTAAGTATATTCACATTGTTGTGCAATATCCAGAACTTTTTCTTTTTGACAATTTTTTTAGATTTATTCATTTTTAGAGAGAGAGAGAGAGAGAGAGAGAGAGTGAGAGAGGAAAGAGATAGAATAGGGGGAGGAGCAGGAAGCATCAACTCTCATATGTGCCTTGACCAGGCAAGCCCAGGGTTTTGAACCGGTGACCTCAGCATTCCAGGTCGAGGGTTTATCCACTGCGCTACCACAGGTCAGGCTATCCAAAACTTTTTCATCTTAAAAAATTGATACTCTGGTGGGCATACAATGCAAAATACAAATGATGTATCATGGAATTGTACACTTGAAACTATATAATTTTACTAACCTATGTCATCCTAATAAATTTAATTAAAAATAAAAATTTAATACCCAATGCATAAAAATGGATACTCTGTACCCTTTGAACAATATTGCCACTTTCCTTATCTTCCCAGCCCCTAGCAACCACCATTGTACTTTCCATCTTCATGAATTTGACTGTTTTCAATAGTTTATTTAAGTGGAATCACGCAGTATTTGTTGTTTTGTGACTTGCTTAGTTCATGTGGCAAAAATGTCCTTAAGATTTATCCATCTTGTAGTATGTTTCAGAATTTCTTTTTTAAGGCTCAGTAATATTCCACTGTATATATATATCTCATATTTTCTTTTTATTTTAAAGAGATATTTATTTATATTTTTATAGGGACAGAGAGTCAGAGAGAGGGATAGATAGGGACTGACAGACAGGAACAGAGAGAAATGAGAAGCATCAATCATTAGTTTTTTATTGCAGCACCTTAGTTGTTCATTGACTGCTTTCTCACACATGCCTTGACCGCGGGCCTTCAGCAGACCGAGCCACCCCTTGCTGGAGCCAGCAACCTTGGGTCCAAGCTGGTGAGCTTTTGCTCAAGCCAGATGGGCCCGCGCTCAAGCTGGTGAGCTCGGAGTCTCAAACATGGGTCTTCTGCATCCCAGTCCAACACTCTATCCACTGCGACACCGCCTGGTCAGGCTATCCCACATTTTCTTTATCTCTTCACCCATTTAGGGCCCACTGTGAATGATGCTAGAATAAACATGGGTGTACAAATATCTCTTTGAGACCCTGCTTTCAATTCTTTTAGGTATATATCCCAAGTGTAATTGATGGACATGTGGTAATTCTATTTTAAATTTTTTGAGGAACACCCATGCTGTTTTCCACAGCAATTAAACATTTTACATTCCTACCAGTGTGCGCAAGGGCTCCAATTGCTCCACATCCTTACCAACACTTGTTTTCTGTTGTTGTTGGTTTTTTTCATTTTTTTTTATTTGAGAGTGAACATCCTAATGGGTGTGAGGTGATTTTTAAAAATTAAATAGATTTTATTCTTTTAAACTAGTTTTAGGTTCCCGGCAAAATTGAGCAGAAAGATTTCCGATTTACTCCTTACTCTCTGCCCTCAGATGCATAGCCTCTCCCCTTATCAACATACCCAACTAGACTGGTACATCTTTTACAATCAATGAATACATCATTATCACCCCAAGTTTATAGTTCACATTAGGTTTCACTCTTGGTATACTTTTCATAGGTTTTGACTAATGTACAATGAGATGTATCCGTCATTAGAGTACCATAGAGGATAGTTCCACTGCCCTAAAAATTCTCTCTGTTCCACCTACTCATCCCTCCCACTCACACCAATCCCAGGCAATCACTGGTCTTTTACTGTCTCCAAGTTTTAACTTCTCCATGTAGTTGGAATTATACAGTATGCAGCCTTTTAAGATTGGCTTCTTTCACTTAGTAATAAGCATTAAAACCTTCATTTTTAAATGATTAGATTGCCCATTTCTTTTAAGTGCTGAGTAATATCTTATTATCTGGATGTACCATAATTGATTCATCTGTTCAGCTATTGAAGAGCATCTTAGTTGCTACCATGGAGTGTGATTCTTGGATCATATGGTGAGAGGATGTTTAGTTTTGTAAGAAATTTCCAGACTGTTTTCCAAACTGCCTGTACCATTTGTGTTTCTCCAGCAATGAATGAGAGTTTCTGTTATTCCAAATTGTGATTTGACTTGCATTTGAGCACTTTTTTTATAATATCAAAAAAATTTCTTCCACTTGACAGTTGTTGATCTTTTAATTTCCCTGAGGAGGAAATAGCAACTGTCAGTTATTCGGATACTTTAAAAAATGACTTTCTGTCATTTTATTTCTGTCAAAATAGAAATTCATTTATTTTTTTCTGCTTTAAAAGGAATACTCATTCAAAATATTTCAGGAAAAAAGTATAAAGTAGAGAATAAATATTTCTATCCTCCAAATAGAACCACCATGAACAAAATCTTCCCAGACTTTTTTCAATACATATACACATTTAGAAAAATGGTATCTTACTGTACACACTACGTAATATACTGCATAATTTATTTCACTTTTAATTATCTTTCCTTTGTCACTAGAATGTCAGCTCCAGGAAAATAGTAACTTCTATTTTGCTCACTGCTGTATCCCCTATGCCGAGACAAGGGTCTGACACATATGGGCACTCAATAAATATCTGCTAAATGAGGAAATAAATAAATTCCACACTTATCACCTAAAAATGTCTTCTCCCTGGCGAGGTCATTCAGTGGATAAAGTGTTGGCCCAGTGCACTGAGGTCTTGCGTTTGATTCCTGATTCCATCCCCAGTCAGGGCACGTATGAGAAGTAATCAATGAGTACATTATTAAATGGAACTAAGTGAAATGAGTTGAGGCTTTTCTCTCTCTCTCTCCACTCCCCTTTTCCTCTCTCTCTAAAGTCAATAGAAAATACTTTTTAAAAATCAAAAATGTCTTAGAATTTTTTGTCCCTTAATATAGGTTATCGACATAATTTATTTTTTTGGCTGCATATATTTCCATGTATTTTTTGAACTAGTTCTTTGCTGACTGGCTGTGTAAGTGGTTTCCAATTTGTCATTATTACAAACAATACTGTTACAAGTATGTTTTTACTTATGTTTGTGTACCTGGGATTATCACCTTAGATTATTTCAAAAATAGAAATTTCTTAGTCAAATGAAATGCACATTTTAATTAGAAATCATTTTGCTAAGCCAAATAAATGTCCAGAAAGTAATTGCAACTTATTCTCCCACTCAGGTCTGAGAGTGTTCAGTTCCTTACAACCCAGATAGACAGCATCAAACCTTCTAATCTTCTTGGTAATCTAATACTTAAAAAATAGTGCTGCCCTGGATTCTAGTTTATGTTTATTTGCTTATTGATGAGTTATACATCTTTTCTTATTTATTGTCAATTTGTATTTCTTCTTTAGTGAACTGCTTGTTTGTGCTTTTTGCATTTTTACTAGACTACTTAATATTTTCTTATTGATTTACAATAGTTTTTTTATATATTAAGATATAAGTTAACCTTTTGTATGTCATGAATGTTGCAAATATTTATTCCTAGTTTGTCATTTCTTTTTAAAGTATTTTGACAGTATAGTTTTCCAAACAGAAGTTTTACTTATTTTTTTAAATTGAGTAATAATGTACATACAGAAAAGTACACAAATTTTAAGTGCGTAATGAGTCTTTATACCCACATAACCACTACACAAATAAGGTTTTCATGTAACCTCTCCAGTTAATAATCCTCCCAAGGTATAAGCTACTCTGATAAAGTTTTAGTTTTTATCTTAATTATATGTCTTATTCTTCATGGTATTTATCTTTAGAAAAGCATTTCTCAACTCATATAAATATTCACCTACATTTTATTCTGGCACTTTGATTACTTAATTTATTATATTGAAATCTTTAATCCAGATGAAATGCATTCTAATGTATTCTAAACAATAAGATAGGGATCAAATTCTCCTGTCTTCTCTATGCACTCAAGGGTTACTTTTATTTATTAATTAGCCAATGTCATTTGTAAATTAGGCAACGCCATGTTCATGATTTGAAATGTTCCTTTTTTTTCTATATTCTGATACCTTTCTTTATTTGTTTGTTTATTTTTGCACAAGTATCTCACTATTTTTTGCTGGGTTTTAATATCTGCTGAAGTAAATATTGCATCATCAATCTCTTTCAAACATTTCTTGGTTATTATTGCTCAGTTATTCTCCCAGGAAAACTTTAAAATCATATTATGAAATTCTGTCACCACATCCCTGCAAAAGTTGAGGTCCTAATTGGATTTCATTGAATTTATATACTAATTTAGAAAACATTCATATCTTTATATTATTTGATTTTCCACTTGTGTCTTTCCATTTATTTAAAACTTTATGTTCCTCAATCACATCTCAAAGTTTTCACCATATAGATGCAGCACAGTTCTGGTTTTTTAAACTAAGTTTTTATATTTTTTGTTGTTACTGTATTAACATTATTATTGTATTTCCTAACTGATTACTGACATATAGGAAATATATATACATTATATACACATGTAATAGAGTATCATACACACATATCTAGCCATCTTGTTAAAGTCGTTAGTTTGACTTATTTTTAGGTGGATAACATAGCATTTGAAAATAATATTTATTTTAACCAATATTTGTACCTTTTATTTATTTTCTTATTTGTATGTCACTATTTAGAAATTTTAGAACAACATTTGATATTTTGTCCTTACAGTTGTCATCCTTATCTTTCATGAGGATGTCTCTAGTTCGTTATTTTTAACTCATCCCCTCCAACCTGCTCAGGTTCTAATTTATTAAATGTGAGATGAGATCCAGGCAACTCTGTTCTGTTAGTTACACAGATAATACTGAAGCATGTTCTCTCCCACTACACCACTGAGGACCTACTCTAGTGTGTCCCCATTAAATATTATTCAATATAATATGCATTCTTTTTACATTAATAAAGTATTTTATTCTAGGTTGGTTAAGAGTTATTAATTGGGAGTTGAATTTAATAAAATGTCTTTTCAGCATGTCAATGACCTTCCCTCTAGGATAAAATGTGAAAACACAGGATGTGAGAGTCATGTTTTTAGAGAGAGAAAAGTCCTTTGGGTGAACCTGACATTCTAAGCCATTTTTCTCTTGAGACATCTTTTAATATTAAAGCAGCATAGGCAGAGGCGAAGTGGTTGAGCGAGAAGTGGTAACTAAGAGACTGAGAAGCTCACCAGCACTTTTGGCAGACTTATGGGGAGAATAATATTGGAGTTCAGAGCCCACTATGGAGGAGGAGCACTGGCAAACATTCCATGCTCTCCACCAGGACCTGTGATGGTTAATTTTATTATTAACTTAGCTAGGTCACAGTATCCAAATATTTGGTCAAATATTAATGTTTCTGTGAAGGTCATTTTAGACAACATTAACATTTAAATCAGTAGACTTTGAGTAACATAGATTATCCTATTTAATGTGGGTGTGGTCTCATTCAGTCAGTAAATGGCCTTAATAGAAAAGAACTGATCTTCCAGGAAGAACAATTCTGCCAACAGACTGCCTTTCAACTCAAACTGCAACTCTTCCCTGGGTCTCTAGCCTGCTGGACTCTCTCTATATATATTGGTTTTGTTTCTCTGGACAACCCAGATTAACAGAAATGCCTTAAGTGAGGGCAAGCCAGAAATAGAACAGGCTTTAGAAAGACTGAACCTAGTTCTAAATAATTTCAGTTCCCAACCGGAATAAGATAATTTTTAACTGCTGGCCAAAATCAAAAGTAAATCCTCTCTAGAGGAAGATAATATTATTAAGTGCCTTTACAAATTTTTGCCCACCCTATCTGGCATGCAATTTAAAAATTATCAGGAATACTAGGAAATAGGAATAAAAGAGAAAAAAGAAAACCATAGAAACAGACACAGAAAATCTATAGTTTAGAAAAATATAAACAATACGAAAAAGATAAATTTGGAATATGGTGAAAAGGTCTAAAATATGTGTAATTACAATTTCAGAAGGAGAAGAGAGAAAGAATGGGACACAAAGAATATTTGAAAAATAATGGTCAAGAAATTGCCAAAGCTGATGGAAGACATTAAGCTACAAATTTAAGAAACACTCTGTATTCCAAGTAAGATAAATACAAAGAAAACCATTCCTAGGTATATTATACTGGAACATATGTGGTGTGTGTGGGGGCTAACTAAAATAAAAGAAAAAATTTAAAGCAACGCGGGAAAATATGTTACCTTCAAAAGAACACCAATAAGACTTATAGCCAACTTTTCACAATGGAATAATATATTTAAATGCTAAATGAAAATAGATGCAATTTATAATTATATACTCTATGAAAATATTCTGAAAAAGGAAATAAAGATATTTCCAGGGAACCTAACAGAGTGATAGTTCATTACCAGCCAACTTGCCTTAAGGAGAATTCTTCAGGAAGAGAAAATTATCTTAGTAGGAAGCACAAGCATCCAAGAAGTAATAAAAAACAATGGAAAGGAGTAATATGTGTATAAATCTGTGTGAATATTAACTATACAAAATAAAAGTAATAATGACTTGGGGGTTAAAATATATATAGAATTATAATGCACAATAATGGCAACGCTAAAGTCTGGATGGGGATAAATGGAGTTTAAGTGTTCTAAGATCCTTGCATTGTCTTAGAAGGAGAAAAGTTACTATTTTACATGAAATGTTAATAAGTCAAGGATGAATGTTATAATATCTAGGGTAATTTAAAAAGGAATGTATAACTAATAAACTAATAGAGGAGAAAGTAATTAGGATAGTAAAAAAAACAACGAAACACTTGATTAACCCAAAGGAAATCAAGAGAGAAAAAAGAGATAAAACAGGTGGAAACAATAGAAAGCAAATTGTGAGGTAATAAACTTATACCCAAATATATCAGTAATTACATTATGTTTAAATTGACTAAATATTATTTAAAGATAAAGATGGTTGGACTGGATATTTGATTATATTAAATCATCAAAGAGATGCACTTAACATGCAATATGTAAAATAAAGCACTAACCAAAAAAAGTTATACAAACATCAGACAAAGTAGATTTTAAGGCAAGGAGCAGTCCTAAAGATAAAGAAAAACATTTAAACATTTTATAATGTAAAGAGAAAGAGGGAGAGAGCGAGCGAGCGAGAGAGAGATAGAGAGAAAACAAAAAATTTCTAAACAAAAAGGAGAAACAAATTTGTGACCACATTGGGAGATTTTTAACACAACTTTGTTTAATTGATTGAACAAAGAGACACAGAAGAAATCAGAAAGGAGAGGATTTGAAAAATGGGATTAAATTTTATCTGTGTACAGATTGTTGGATGAATATTTCTGTTTCCTTGAAATTGTCTCTATGGTCCCAAATGCAAACAACAGGCTCCAGGAGATGGCCAGAAATGAAATAACACCTCTCCCAAGGTAAGAAGCAGCTTAACACCTTGGGTGTTTATGTGAAAAAGCCAGAGAGAAAAGACTGAGTCTTCCCCTCATAGTCCTCAGCCTGTGGGAGAGCAGTGTGATGGGGAGAGGGGATTCTTTCCTTTTTCTGTGGGGAGCGCTACACCTCCCGCCAAGTAAAGGGGGATTCCCAGAGGACAATTTGGAAAATCCAGGTGCCCATGATAATTCTACTTCACCACTTGGGTGTCTGCTTGTGTGACAAGGTGTGCTGATTTCCCTGAGCCCACCTGAGAGTGATGTGGGGAAGGTGATGAGAGACTAGGCAGGCAATGGGGATGGGGCAGATTGACCACCTCCCAATTTGGAGCAGCCTCGCAGGTCCAGTGAGCATAGGAAAGGTGGTTGGGCTTGAGCCTTCTTGCCAATACCCCACCCAAGAGAAGGGCGATGGGTGTCCCCTTGGAGTGGTGAGGATAAGGAAGGATTAAAGGGCTTGAACTACACCAGATTTCTCATATGAAGAAAGTGTGCAGTTTGGGGGTTGAGGGTGTGATTTGCACTGCACTGCAAGAAAGTCAGCATTTGGACAATCAGTGCTAAATAGAAAAGTGACAGCCAAAGGGGAAAACTTGGAGTCCTACCAACTAGCTAAGTAAAAAGATACCTGTCTTTCCCCAGCCCCCAGCCCTCTGGGATGCCCCCAACTCTGGAGGAGCTAGAAACATACTACACTCTTTATCATTATCCCTGTGTCATGAGACTTGGACTGGCCTGGGAGCTGCCCAGGGATCTCAGCTCCTTCTCTTATTATCAGGCATTTCTTTCCCCAGACTTCCACACTCCTTCCTGGAAAGCCCTTGAGTTGTGGTGCCTCAGGTCCCTATCTTCGTCCCTGCAGACTGAGTAGCTTGAGGTGAGGGTGAGAAGGGAAGAGGGGCTGGAGGGCTTTAAATGCAGGGTTGGTAGCCTCCTTGCTGGACGGTTCTTTTAAAAGTCAAGCTCTACTTAGCCTCAGTCCTGCATACCCAGAAGGAAGGCTTTTAAGTGAAAGTGATTAGGGGCGTGGTTCCCCTGGGAAAGGCCTTAGCATATAGGGACTCAGTTAAGCCTGGGTTGCTAGGATCCTCCGCACAGCTCTCTAGGAAAGAATAAGAGCCCCCAGAGGGTAATTTGGTACAGACTACTGGCCTTAGGACTCATTATTATCACTATTATTATTACCGATAACTGTCATTTATTGAGTTGTGTGTACGTGTTACACATTATATTAAGCCCTTTGTATGCCTTTTCTTATTTGATCCTGGTATTACCGGTATTCACATTTTTTAGAGTTGAGGACTATGAAGATGGGGCGGTTAAAACATTGATGGAAGTGACACAGCCGGAGTGTGAAAGCCAGGAATCCGTCCCAGGTCAGTCTAGCCCCAGAGCCTGTTCTTGTAACCTCAGTGTCATACCCTCTCCCAGTGCCGAGGGGAAAAATACACCTGCAATCTGGTATGAGCTGAGAGCTATTAAAAGCATTACGTGTGTTCTGAAGGTAAGATTCTCCCATAACAACGTAATACAAATAATTTAAAACCTGTCTGAATTTCAAAATGTTACCACAAATGCAGGTCCTGCTCTTCCTACATTTGGCATTAGAATTCTTGGGTAGCCAAATGACCTTGAACAAGTACAACGAAAAAGCTGTGAAAAACCAAAATAGGAAGAGGCCACTCAGGACCTCATAAAAATTCAAGTTTAGACATTTTTCACTGTCTCAGAAATACTTTACTTTGATAACACCTTGTGGTGAGAATGGATTGCAGAAATGAGGGCACACTCTGCCAGAGTCATGTGAGTAGTCATCCTGGAAAGTGAGTTTGTGGGAGACCAAACGCTGAATAATACCTAGGAAGTTCACTTCATCCAGCTGTCGACACGAGTTGACAGCCCCAGTTTTTATAAATGTGGGGTCAGTATCTGACTAGAGCCCAGTGGCCCTTCAATGCCCAGTGTTTGAAACTTGAGCTAAATAAAGCACTCATGGTGGGCTTTTCCCCCTGGGGTTGTTAATACTAGGTGAGAGAAGTTCTAGACTCATATGCTAAAGTATTGTGGGCTGGGGTGTTAAGAGCTACTCCATGTGGCAAAGGGGCCAGTACTATAGATGGTTGGATTATATTCTGATGGAATTGTACTTGGGTATGATGCTGTTGGCCTTTTTAAAAGTGAAGTGAGGTGAAAAGACAAGACTGCCAGAAATGGGGAAGCTAATTACAGAGAATGATTTAGGAATATCTAAGAATAGTCTCTTCTCTTTTTAGACTAGGTGATGTTTCCAGTTTGTTCACCCACCAATAACCCCTTTACTATTCGTCCAATAACAGTAACATCTTATGTTTTCACTCTGGACCCGGAAAAAGAAATAACCCTGGGCCACTGTGGAAGTTTTTATTTTTTTTATATTTTTATATTTTTTTTGAGGAGGTTGAGGTGGAGCCAAAGTAATTCTTCTTTAGGAACTGATCACAGAGGGCACTGGCTGAGTCCAGATGGGTATACTGCACTTGTTCAGGTCATAAGCCCAAAAGTTGTCTCATTAGGTCAGTGCTTAAACAGCTCTTTGCCCTCCAGATTTTTGTCCCAAGATCTCTACTAGCTCTTGCAGGCAAGGTTTATATTGAATGGATTCCAGTGGTGAGGTCATCTTGATGGAAGGTTTCCATATATGACATGCTTCTGCTGCTGTGCCCAACTATTCCCAAGGCCCTTTCACTGATGCTGTCCAAGGATACTATCTTGGCTGGATTCCCACATTGAAAGGGCAGTGGAGTGTTGGTTTTTGAAAATAGTTGAGTTGTCCTTTTTTCCCAGTTATAAAAGCAATACATGTTCTCTCTAGAATATTTGGGAAACTCAAAAAAGGTATAGAAAGAAAAGATGATGCCATAATTCTATCACCTATAGGCAACTAATATTAATATTTTGGTATACTTATTTCTTAGTTTTTACTAGTGCATGTATTTATGTATACATTAGGGGAGTATTGCATTGTGCTAAGAATGTGTTTGGAAGTCTGACACTATTCATTTAGAGTTCTGTGGGCTCCTGCAACTTAGTCACTTTTTTTAAAAGATTGTATTTATTCATTTTAGAGAGGAGAGGGAGGGAGTGAGAGAAGGGAGAAGGAGCAGAAAGCATCAACTCCCATGTGTGCCTTGACCAGGGAAGTTAGGGTTTTGAACCGGTGACCTCAGTGATCCAGGTCAATGCTTTATCCACTGCACCATCACAGGTCAGGCCACTTAATCACTTTAACTTATATCTCCTTCAGCAATAAAGGTTGCAACTTCTTAATCTAGTCCTCCACCAGTACGATATTATTTTAACTTATAGGTTTATAATAAGAGTTATCTGGTAATAAAATTTCCACCAACATTCTTCTTTCAAATTTTAAAAATGGTTATTTTACTTATTCCAGCTCAATTATTTTTATTATATTTTACAGGGACAGAGAGAGAGAGAGTCAGAGAGAGGGACAGATAGGGACAGACAGACAGGAACGGAGAGAGGTGAGAAGCATCAATCATTAGTTTTTCATTGCCGTCCCACCTTAGTTGTTCATTGATTGCTTTCTCACATGTGCCATGACCGCGGTCCTTCAGCAGACTGAGCACCCCCTTGCTGGAGCCAGCGACCTTGGGTCCAAGCTGATGAGCTTTTGCTCAAGCCAGATGGGCCTGCGCTCAATCAAGCTGGGGAGCTTGGGGTCTCAAATCCCAGTCCAATGCTCTATCCACTACACCACCGCCTGGTCAGACCCAGCTCAAGTTTAGAATATTCTTTTCAAGTTAAAAAAAGTTTTTGTAGGTTTACATTTAACTTTGTGGATTAAAGAATGGTTCACATCGTTTAAGCATTAAGTCTTCCCTCATGGAATATAGCACACCTTTTTCTTCTCATTTATATTCTTCATGTCTCTCTGTAGAGCTTAGTTCTGCCCATTTCCTGTTAATTTTGTTCCAAGGTAGTTTATAATTTTGGTTACTAGCGTGAATGAAATTTTTTTCCTCCAATCACAATTGGCTATCACTTGTACTAGAAAGCTATTTTAGAAGTTTTATATATATCTTTTTTACTGGACATGCTACCTCCTATCTCTTGTTAAATACGTTTTTCATGATTATCTTCAGATTTCTAGATAAATACTTAGTTTTACTTCATTACAGTGGCTAGATTATCCTTTTAGGACACAGTTGAAGACACTGTTCACAAAAATTAGAGGATTAGGGAACGTGCAGATACTCCAGTACTTTCAGTCTTTTGTATATAGTGCATTTTCACCAATGAGATAAAAGTTGGTTTTGCATCTCATTTGCATAAGCAAACAACTTTCTTGGACTTGTCATTTGCTTTTCTGATGTTCTTGTTTAATAAAAGAAATACTTTTTATTGCTTCATATTCATTTTGAAATATCTTCTAATTTTTGTGAGCAGTATAATTGTCGTTAGGAAAGGGTCTGTCTTGTCGCTGACATTTTTTAAAATTGATTTTAGAGAGAGACAAACATCAATTTGTTGTTCCACTAATTTATGCATTCATTGGTTGATTCTTGTATGTGCCCTGACTGGAGATCGAACCTGCATCGAACCTTGGCCTATCAGGACAATGCTCTAACCACTTCACTACCTGGCCAGGGCAACATTATTTCTTTATTTAAAATGATGTTGGGTGTTGTTTCAGAAGATGTATTTTATCATGTTAATGAAGCTTCTTTCTTTCCTGATTTATAAGGGGAGTTTTAAAAATAAAGAATAAATGTTGATTTTCATCTTCAAATACTTTATTATCTATGAGAGACTCTTGGGTCTGTTTTTTCCTCTGATCTACTTCTGTGATGTATTACATCAATGGCTTTCTTTTATTGGGCCATCATTACCTTCTCAACAAACTCACCTTATGCATTCTAGGCTCTGGAGTCAGGCAGATCTGGGCTGCCTCCCTAGTCTACCACTTACTCGACTTACTAGACATGAGGGGTCATGGGCAAGTTCAAATAGGAATTCAAAATAAATTCTGGCAGTTATGAACATGATTCCTTACTATATTGAAGAATTTGTTAGTGCTTTATTTAGGAATTTTTCATCTATTATTGCAAAAGATATTAAGTGTATGTATGTATGTGTGTACACACTTCATCAGGTACGTTCACAAGAATGAATTATATTGGTTTTCTTATTTTATTTTTCTATGCCCCACAAGAGTTAAAACAGCACCAATATTTACACATTCATGTCCACAGCAGCATTATTCACAAGAGCCAGGAAGTGGAAGGCAATCCAAGTGTCAACAGTTGAATGAATGGATAAAAATGTGTTATATACATACAATGGAATATTATTCAGCATGAAGAAGGAAATTCTGACATGCTACCACATAAATGACCTTAAGGACATTATCCAAGTAAAATGAGCAAGTCACAAAAAGACAAACACTGCATGATTCCACTTATATAAACTATCTAAAGAAAGTCAAATTCATGGCTGACCAGGTGGTGGCACAGTGGATAGTGTCAGACTGGGACACAGAAGACCCAGGTTCGAAACCCCAAGGTCACTGGCTTGAGCGTGGAATCACGGACATGACCCCATGGTTGCTGGCTTGAGCCCAAGGTCACTGGCTTGAGTAAGGGGTCACTTGCTCTGTCCCCCCCACCCCCCGTCAAGGCACGTATGAGAAAGCAATCAATGAACAACTAAGATGCCGCAACAAAGAATTGGTGCTTCTCATCTCTCTCCCTTCCTGTCTGTCTGTCTCTATCTGTCCCTCTCTCTGCCTCTCTCTCCATCTCTGTCAGAAAAAAGAAAAAAAAAGTCAAATTCATTGAGACAGAAAAGGGAAGGGCGGTTGTGAGAGGCTGAGAGGAGGAAAAGGGGAGGTGATATTCAGTGGGTACAGAATTTCAGTTTTGCAAGATGAAAATGTTTTAGATTGGTTTCACAATAATGTGTGTGTATACTTAACACTACTGACTGTACACATAAAAAGGTTAATATGACAAATTATTAGGTTATGTGATTTTTTTACAATAGAAAATGGCATAAGGATGATCTATTTCTTGAAAGTTTGAAAGAACTCATTCATAAAAGCATCTGGAGATAATACTTGCACATTTCCCCCCACTTATTCATTGAATATTGATTTTTTAAGCCTTTTACTTTGTTGTAGTTTCATTCACTTATAACTTTATTCTTTTTACCAGAAAATAATCTGTTTCATTGAGCAGCAAATTCATCACCCTAGTTCTATATAGGACTTCCTTATAATGTGCATTTGTTGTATCTCCTTATTTATTTCTAATTATTTTCTGTCTTTGGCTATTTTATTGTTTTTTTCAAAGAATGACATTATGAATTTGTATACTAATTCTATTTTAAAATTGAGTAATATCTGCTTTAATATTTCTTTCTTCTTGGCTTTCCTAGTATATTTCATTATTCTTTTCTAATTTAACTCAAATGCTTAATTCACATTTTTTGATTATTTTTTTATTAATAAATAAAGCATTTAAAGTTCTAAGTTTCCTTCTCTGTATAATTTGTAGAAATTCCAAGTTTTAATCTGTGATACTGCTTTATCATTCATTTTTAAATAAAGACAAATGGCTATATATGTAGTATTTATTTTCTCAGGCTTTCCTTCTTTTACCTTCTAAATGATACCTTTATATGATTAACTTGTTAATTTTTAAATTCTACAATCTTTAAAATAATTATTCAAAATGTGTGTCTATTTACTGCTCTGTTCTCTACCCTCTTCGAACCAAAGCTTTCCCACTTATTATTAACAGGGTGACTTTGGACAAGTTTGTGCATTTACTCTCTCTGACTGAGTGTCAGGCACTATTATGGGAGCTGAGAGCACAAGGGCAAACAACATGAAGTTGCTGTTTCCAAGGAGTTACTGAAGGAGATAAACAAGCTGGAAATAAATCAACAGGATGGCTTGAGTTAATGGCAGCGCTGCACAGACAGCAGCACAGAAGCTGTCATAGTGACAGCGTTGTCAGGGAAGACCTCTGCTAGTGCCAGAGCCCAACTCAGACACAACTTGGTCCTTAGCCCAGAAAATATTTCCTGAACCATTTGACACTACTCTCTTCCCTTCTTTAGACCGTTTCCTTCCATGGTTTCTGCAAAAATAATGGGCTATCACTGTCTCCTGGTCTTGTTCTACCTCTATGAGCCCCCCTTTCAGCCTTCAGTGCAGGTCCACCTTCCCTTGACCACTCATTAAATGTGGCTGTTGGGCAGGAAAACCATCTGTTCTGGCAGCTGGAAGGAGAACTCTGACTGCAGGCTCTCTCTGCTGAGAGCTCTCGCTCATATTCAGACCTTCGGCCTATGTGACACTGGGTAGCAACACAGGCCTAAGGAACAATGTCTGAGTCAAGACATTTAGATCCTTTGGTAGAGCTTCTCAAGGTTAGGGCATATGTCCAACTGCCTCCTAATACATAATTCAACACCAAGGACACTATATCAAGGAAGGCTTAGCAAAAGAAATTAAGGAAATGTTAGGTCAATGAAAGGCACTCAACTCTGCTAAAAATCAAATGTGGTCCCTACCCTTACAGAGTTTACATGACAGTTCAGAGATATGACTTATGTACAAAAACACTGCAAATCAGCAATAAACAAAAACCAAACAAACAAACAACCCCTCTCCAAACATGAAATTGTGAGAAACAAGCTATAAATGCCATAGGAGTTCAAAGAAGGAAGCCCTTGGAATGAACTGACCCATGAGAGAAGACACTAGAGGAGGTCAAACTTGAACCAAGCCCTAAAGGAAGCAGGTTTGATCACCAAAGGACATAAGAGCCCTGGTTATGCAGTGCAACAGGGCTAGATTGTGGACTTAACAGGCACGATAAGTGATACTGGACACATCTGTAAGTGTAAGGCCCTGCTTCCAACACCAAGTCAGCTAAGGTTAAGAACAAATTCAACCCTGGATGAGGAAGTGAAGATTTTTGTAAAGAGAGTCAAAGTTTCTTTCTCTTCCTCTTCTCTCATTTCAAGAAGTAGTTGGAACATAAAAGTGAGAGGTTCAAACCAGAATGAAGCCAAAGCATAAAAGACAAGGTACAATCTCTAGGTCCTGCCTCTTCTCAGTCTCAGGGAAAATGAGTAGAAATTGGGAAAAGTTTCTTCTGGTTCTTGAGATTCTGTTTCCCAGCTCTATCAGGACAGACCAGATAAGATATTTGGAGCAGAGGCCCAGCTAGAAATAATGAAGAGTCCTCTAGCTGGAAGTTGGATGGGTAGAGGTCTAGTAGGTGGAAGCAACAGAACCTTAATTCTAACATTTCAAGAGATACAAGCAACAAGTATCTTAGGTCTTTATAGCATCAGAGAACTCTCATAGTTGAATATAGATTCCATTCTGCCCTCATTTGAGGTAGGCTTATTAGACTGACCTCACTGTACATATTATAAAGAAGATTGGGAAGTTAAGTGACTTGCTGGTGAATGAACAGCTGAGCCTAGAAACAAAGTCTTAAGTATTCCAACGGTCCTGATCCAAACAGGCCTTCTCAGTGCCCCAAGCAAAGTTGTTTAACAAAAGAAACAAGCTTTGATTCAGAGTACCATATTCTGGGCTCATAGGCTTGAAAGATCTTTGGACAAACTGGTCTCCAAACCCAGTAGGGTTAAAACACTGAGAGACTTGGGGGAGAAGGAGGGACGTATAATACCTACTGACAAACTGTGTTTCAGAGAACATCTGGTTTGGTCCCAAAATTGTTCTCAAATCCATTTGAAACAGACCAAAGTTACAGGATTCACTGGGCCTTCAAGTCATTAAACTTTTGTTCCTAACAGACTCCATTCCTTTCAACCCCCACAAGAACAATTTTTCCTTCCTCTGGGGTAACTGAAATTTAGAAGGAGCAGTTGACAGTCAAGGGAGATAGGCATTATGATTTTAAATCCTGGAGTGCCAAAAGGAAAGTTAAAACCCTTGCCTCTCAAGCTACAAACCTCCATGACACTAGCCCCACTGTGGAATGCTCCTCCCCATGCTGCCTGGTCAGGTCTCTGGTACCTGAGAGAGCATTATAAATGCTCCAGTGCTTTCTTTCTCTTTGGTTACATTTAAGTAGGAGTACTTGGAAATGATTATCATTTAAAAAAGCACAGCCCTGCCCCAACCCCAGCAAAGCAGCTTCCTCAGTCTCTCCACACCTGGCCATGCCTGGCCCACGGCACTTTGGAGTATCTGTGCTTCCGCAGCCGGACACTGCCTCTCTCTCCCACTCAGCTCAGACCAGCAAGTGTGGCCTTGTGGCCAGCAAGTGTGGCTTGGGAGAGCAGGAAGGCTTCAGAAGCCCAGGAGTAAGTCTCTTTACTAATTAGTTGTCACTTTCACTATAAACTTTCCTTGGGTTTCATGGTCTAATTCCTTTATTTGCAATATTCCTTTCTTCTTTTCCTTACAACTCTTGCTCCTTTCCTCTCACCAGCGTTCTCAGCCTCCCCACTTCCTTGTGGGCTGGCTGGATACAAGAGTCTCCCCCACAGAGGAGCCATGAAGAGAGAGGCACCGAGGCTGTCCTGGGCAGTGCCTCTGCCATGGCTAGACTGCAGCAGGTGCAAAGCAGGCACCTGCAGCCTGACTTCTGGAGCCCATCCAGCCACTGAGCTTTCTTGTAAGTGATCAATGTGGTTGCAATGTATGATACATTCAGTTCACTTTGGTTCAACAAACATTTGCTGAGTGCCTCTGATTTGCAGAGATTGAAAAGAGAGCACACACAATGCTTAGGTTTTCAGCCCCGTGTCAGAACCCTAGCTGGTTTAGACTATCTGGGGCCCTGTATTTACCTCGGGTGGGGTGGAGCACAAGTATGTAAAAACTCTTTGGGTATCTGAATGTGAAGCCAGGGCCAATAACTTGATGTGACCATATGTAGAAATTTCTGAATAAAGGCTAAATTTAAGTTTTAGTCCATGGAAAGCTATTGCCGGGAATTTTTAAAATTGAATTTATTGGGGTGATGTTGCTTAATAAAATTATACAGGTTTCAGGTGCACAAATCTATAACACATCATCTTTATATTATTGTAAGTTTTTAAGTGAGAGAGGAAAGATGAGAATGGTGATAATGTGGGGAGCTTCTTCTGAATGTACTGAGCAGAACAGACTGGAGACAAGAAACACTGAACACAAAGGGATCTGGTAAAAGCCTAATGCAATTGTCCAAGTAAGGGGAAGTTCTGAGAATGGACAGAGGGATGAATGTCATGGAAAGTGCAGGACCAGGCAATAGCAGGGCTGTTGGGGTAAGGTGGCACAGTCGAGGCTGCCTTGGGGCCACAGTAAGGAAAGGGGGACAGTAGTAGGTGAGGCACTCTTCCTCACTTGGCTCAACATTTCTACCTACACTAAAACTGCTGAAGAATTTCCAGTACCTCAAAGGTTAAGAACCCAAGAGAGGAACAAGAATATAGAGATTTGGGAGACTTGGCTTTTTCAAGGACCACTAACCTAAGTGATAAAGACTGAACATATTCAGGACATAAAATATTTACATGAAGCAAACTTCATACATTTGCAGACTTTTTCCCCACAGAATTATGATATAAAAAGAAATCACTCCTGCTTGACCTGTGGTGGTGCAGTGGATAAAGTTGACCTGGAATGCTGATGTCCCTGGTTCGAAACCCCTGCCTTGCCCAGTCAAGGCACGTACGGGAAGCAACTACGAGTTGATGCTTCCTATTCCTCCCTCCACCCTTTCTCTCTCTCTCAGCTCTATCTAAAAAATGAATAAGTAAAAATCTTTTAAAAAATCACTCTTCTAGCCAAGCTATTTACTCTTCTCTTTCCACCTGAGGTCCATAAACATTACCATTCTTTCTAGGCCACCTCAGAACACAAGGCTCAGCTCACAGAAAGAAGAACACAGGATCAATCACAGCATTAAACACCTTCCTAAATGTTGCCTTAGTCAGAAAAGTACAGTCAATGTAAAAAGAATTAGTAGGGTGGGGTGGCACGGGAATGGAATCATTTATTGGAGTGTAACCTGGCACTCCAAATAAAGGCTAATTGGAAAGCTTTTAGGGCATAAGGGGGAAGTGAGTGGGATGACCCACTTGAGAGAGCCCCAAAACGAAGAGATGACTTCACAACCCTGGATGACGGCAAAAGGAAGACAAAAAACACTGAACAATTAAAGGTGGACTAGGAGCACCTTCACGGCAGCTCATCTCAAATTCCATATTCCCAACACCTAAACCTTCCTGTCAGTCTGCTGGACAATGCTGGATCAAACACACAAACACACACACACACACTCACACACGTTAACTCTTATTTTATTATAAAGGAAAAAATATCCTGAAATATTTGTTAAGTAACAGTAACTTCTGACAAAATCATTCTTTAGGGTTTTCATGCCTCATCATCAATCAGACATAGTAATCTGTCCCTGGCTTCGTAATAAACTTCATTAATATTGCCATAAACCACAGGAAAACCCAGAGTTTTATGAATGGCTTAGAAATTTCTGCATAGATGCCCTTAATTAGGCCAAAGGTAAACAATAAACAAGTTGGCAGAGAAATTAGGAGAGCTGAAAGAAAAAAAAAGATTAACAATTGGTGATTCTAGAACAAAGAGTATATGAGTGTTTATTATACCATTCTATTTTTTTTTTCATTGACTTGAGAAAGGGGAAGGGTGAGAAGGGAGCAAGGAAGAAGTATCAAGTCGTTGCTCCACTTAGTTGTTCTATTTAGTTGTGCACTTATTGGTTGCTTCTCGTATGTACCTTGACGGTATCAAACCTGTGACCTTGGCACGTTGGGAGGACCCTCCATCCACTGAGTCACCCAGCCAGGGCCTCAAATACCATCTTTCATGTTAACTTTGCAGTTACAGGCAGACCAAAAAGTTGTGTTAGCATGACAATGCTATTTTCCAGACTTGCCTAAAAAATATATTCAATTCTTTCTTTTTAAGCCAGAAATAGAAAATCAGTTTTCCCCCAGGTGATACTTTCTATTCTATCTAATAAAGATTCCAGAGCTTTCTGAAAAGTTTAAATTAAGTAGCAACAGTACACTGATGTGGTTTTATAGTTCTTGACAGGTGTGAGTCAAACTCTCATCGAAGGTCTGTGATGGTCACTGGTTTGTCCACAACAGTCACGTGGCTGCATATCTGTATTAGGGAAAAAGAAAGAAAGAAGTCCTGGAAAACTCTGAAGTCACTTTTTAAAACTCCTTACTTAAAGTGCTCATTTTTGCTAGTAGTTCCCAGTCTGGAAGGCAGACTGCTACTTAACCGGCAGTTATAGTCAGGGGTCTGGGCATCATTACTTCCACCAATCCCTACCTGAACCCTAAGTCAATGTGGGCCTGTATAAACTCATTCATTTTTCAAATGTATCTATATTCTAGAATCATTCAAAAGGTATACATTTATCTAAAAGAATTGCTGAATTCACTGCAGTTTTCTGGGTCACTATGTCAACCAGATGATAAAGCACAACTGCTTGTACATGGGGAATGCTCCCTCTTGGCACACAAAAGGAGTCTTCATAACCAAAACCTGGGCATGTTGGTGGGACTGTGTGGCCTCTGTTCCAACATCCTGGCACCTAGACATCTGTATTTCCCAACGCAGACTAACCTAATTTTGAACAGATCTGTCAGAAAGTTGTTTCTCACTCTCAGCTGAAAACTATTATTTCATGAGATCTTAGCTGTAGTTCTGGGAGCTGTAAAAAATAAACCTACTGTCATTTTATAAAACAGCTCTTCCAACATTAAAGTCAGTTCTCGGATTCTCCCTGGGCCTTCTCTTCTAAATACCCCCAGTTCCTTTTACGCGACAAGGTTCTGAATCTCTTTCCCACACTGGTCACTTTTCAGTGAATCCAAAAGAAATACTGCTCTGTGGCCAGCATGGAGTGAAGCAACACTATGACATTAGATTTGAGGGGCATACTGAAACACACTGATCTTCTCAGCAACTGAAACATTTTATACACAGAATATAACTTAGGGGGAAAACTTCCTAAGAATATCATAAAAATTCCTATTATCTAATTGTAATTCCATAATCAAATATACAGTGTGTCCGTAAAGTCATGGTACACTTTTGACCTGTGACCGGTCAAAAGTGCACCATGACTTTATGGACTAACTGTACTTTACTTATTTTAAGTGGCTGTTTTCCTTGGGTTTCAAATCTCTTACTGAAGGGCAGGCTTATAAACTGATGTTGATGAAGAAAAAAAACTAACAGTTAATAAAAACAGCTTACTGCAGGAGGTACTTTCTGCATATTATTTCATGTAATCCTCTCGTTAACCCTATAAAGTAGGTATTATTATTATCACCATCCCAATTTACAAGTGAGAAAACTGAGGCCCGGAAGGCTAAATAGCCTGATCAAAGACACATGGTCCTTAAGTGGCAGAGCTAAGGTTCCAATCTGTTCCTGTGCCACACTACTTCCCATGTACATCCTTACTAGGAAGATTCAGAAAGATAGGTTATAAGGCTAATCTTCTATATGGGTCAAAAAATACAATGCATCTCATCAGTTCTGACTGTCCTCCTGCTTGAGGAACAGCCCTGATTTCTTCTACACAGATACATACACAGAAGAGTGGTGGATCCTTGCTGTGTGGGTGAAATCCTTTCTGGCGACAGGAAGAAATCTCCTCTAGTCCATGGTCAGTTAGTTTAAAGAATCCGGTTCTGAAAAAAGAGAGAGCAGGCCTGGAATCAAGCAAAGGTGTCCCCCTAGTCCCTAAAGCGTGTGTGCATATGCACACACACACACACATACCCCACATCAGGGTACAGTTCATTTTGAGACAGCTTTGAAAGTATGTTGGTTCACAGGTTTCTTCTCTGGTGAATGAATCAGAGTTAGAGAATGACACATCATAGCCACTACACTAGTTTTATTGGGTGAATTCACAGTACATAACAGGATTTTAAATGAAAAAGAAGTTAACACCTCTAATCTGATATCAATCTCTTAATAATTCCTACTGCTTCAAGTTAAACATTTCAAATTTCTTGTGTTCTTTTCTTAGAAAAGCACCTAAATTATTACTTGGATATCTTTTCAAACAAGCATAACAGGTTTATCAGGATACAGGGCTTAAAAGGAAGCCTTTTAGCACAACCAATTAATACCATGATTTATATACTTTATAGAGAACAAGGTCTTAAGAATACAGACTTTATTCCGAAGCTTTCTCCCACTGTCTTCTCGTAATGCCCCCCAAACCATGTCCTGCACTTACTCCTGGAACTTAGGGGAGCAAACGATGGCTATAGATTCTGGCAGCATCATCTGATAGGAGCAGTGAGTGTGTAGGTCAACGCTGGAGAGAAAGGCAGTCTGTGTGGGATGAGTCTGAGAAGAGAAAAAGAAGTCAGAGACCCCCTCAGTGAGAACACACAGCTAACCCTGGCCCATGCAGGAAGGTCAGATAGTTCTCAACAGGAGACTGCCCATAATCTCCTCAAGTGCAAAGCCATTTGCAGCCATGAGGGGTATGCCTAAAGTTCGTAATAAGTAATGAACTTCCTTTCCAGCAGTGTAAATGAGTGTTGTTTAACATGAGAGTGTGAAGAGACTCATAATTTCTAACTGACCATCAGGACTTAATTAACTCCTCACAAGTTCTCTCTGTACAGTGAAAGCCGACCTTTCCAGAATAGATGGTACAGCTGCCCCAAAATACTTCAACATGTAGAAGTCAAGGACTTAACAAATGACAGGTGAATGATTTTTCTTCCTGACAGAGGTATTAAAAGGTCTGGGGCTCTAAAGGCAAAAGTGGCAAAAAAAGCTGTCCAGTGGTTAAAGCATACTATCCAAGGAGACAAGAGGCAAGGGAGACTGGGATTTCAACAGGTAGCTAAACAACACAAAGGACCCAGTCTTGTTTGGGAAAAAGACCAAGATATTGAAATTTAAGGGTAATGAGTTAAAGTATCATCTAAATATGCATTCAGTTTATCTAATTTGCTTTTAATTAGTATATGTTTTATTAAGCACATTCTTTGTATACAAATGAACAGCTATATAATGATGTATGTTCATCTTAGAGGGGGTGTGATTTTAGATAACAAGAATGGAAGACCCAGTATGACTCAAAAATACTACCAGCCTTCACTGACAGAAAAGCACAGAGAATAGCCAAGTATATCTGACCAGTTTCCAAACCTCCTGCGTAATAAAATGAGGCTCCTGAGGAGCTTGTCAAAAAAAGCACAAGCTCCTGCTCCACCTCTGGAAATACTCATCCTGACAGGGAATTTTTCTTTTTCCAAAACGCTCATTAAGCCTGACCAGGCGGTGGCACAGTAGATAGAGCGTCGGACTGGGATGTGGAAGGACCCAGGTTTGAGACCCTGAGCTCACCAGCTTGAGCGTGGGCCCATTTGGCTTAAGCTAAAGCTCGCCAGCTTGGACCCAAGGTCGCTGGCTCCAGCAAGGGGTGGCTTGGTCTGCTGAAGGCCCGCGGTCAAGGCACATGTGAGAAAGCAATCAATGAACAACTAAGGTGTTGCAACGGCAACGAAAAACTAATGATTGATGCATCTCACCTCTCTCTGTTCCTGTCTGTCTGTCCCTATCTATCCCTCTCTCTGTCCCTGTAAAAAACAAAAACAAAAAAACACTCATTAAAAGATTCTTAAGTTGCCTTGTCTGTGACACACCACGCCACAGAAGCTTGTGAGTGGATCACCATGGAAGAGGTCTGCAGAACAGGAACATGTTAGCTGAATGCTGACAGAAAATCCACACACAGGTCCTCGGAGAGGAGGTAAGAATTCTGGTGACCGCAGGGGAAAAACAGTTTCTACTTGATAATAATATCATCCTACAGACTTCTCAGGACAAATAACCTGTGCACCAATGCATTTTATCCCACAGTTAGAGCCAGGAACTCTAACTGGGAACAAATGAGGCCTACTCAAGCCGATCCAGGCCTGCGAGCTAAAGTTGGGTTAGCTAGAAAAACAGTATAGAGACATATAGCAGGGGCTCCATAAATAATTGTTAAACTAAATAAAAAACTTGGCCTTGAGCCTCTACCTCACTCTAACTACTATGCCTTCTCTTTTTCCTTCTCTTCACAATTGAGTTTCCTGAAAAAATAGTTATGTCCACTGTGTTCACCATGCTGGAGACAGAGAAAGGCATTTTTGTGGAGAAAAAACAATACACAAAAGGAGCAGAAATGAGCAAGGGGAGTGAATGCTGAGGGCAGCCTGTAGAACACTGACAGAGAAGTCAGGTTGAGCCCAGGTGAAGAAGTGCCTCAGATACTGGGTTGGGGGTTATATAATAGTTCATGATCAATATGTGACCATACAAAGCATCTGACTGGAGAAGCTGGCTTTGTAGCTGCTGGCAAGGTGCAGAGGGAAGAACCGATCTTTTGCATTTTCCTCTTGGCACTCACTGTAAGATCTAAGCAAACCTATGGCCTGGCTTTATTTTTAATCCCAAGTTAGGAAAGAATGGGACAGAAATATCATGGGATAAAAAAATGAAATGCTATCAATTTAGGCTCTAAGTTTGTTCTTACCTGGGTCCTCACTGATATTAGAAACACTTTTAATCATTTGTGGTTCTTTTTGAAATCTAAATAGTAATTATTCCCAACTCTCCACCATCTCCTCCAGTTCCTAAGCCTCATCTCCCTCCCACTGGGCAGTGGGTCTAGACTCCAACCTTGTTGAAATCAAGACCACCTACAATGAGTCCCTCAACCCCTCCAACAGAACCTCAAAAATATCTCTGTATCTTTCTCTCTGCCTTCAATTCTGCTTCAGAGGAATGAGTGCTTTCTCTCCCATATGAAGATAAATATTCCTATTGTTACTTTAAATTTTATACTTTCCTATCTCCATATCACCTGTCTCTGCTGCCCTCTAAAATCTCCTCTACTGGCTCACTGGTGTTAAAAACACATTCAGACAACTATGCACAAGAATGGAGAGCCCTGGCCGATGAGCTCAGTGGTAGAGTGTCGGCTCCATGTGTGGAAGTCCTGGGTTCGATTCCCAACCAGGACACACAGGAGAATTGCCCATCTGCTTCTCCATCCCTGCCCCTCTTTTCTCTTTCTCTCTCTCTCCCTCTTGTAGACAAGGCTCCATGGGAGCAAAGTTGGCCTGGGTGCTGAGGATGGCTCCATGGCCTTGGCCTCAGGTGCTAGAATGGCTCCAGTTGCAGCTGAGCAACTCTCCAGATGGGCAGAGCATCGCCCCCTAGTGGGCTTACTGTGTGGATCCCTGTCGGGTACATGTGGGAGTCTGTCTCTCTGCCTCCCACTTCTCACTTCAGAAAACTACGAATATATAAATAAACCTTAAAAATGGTTAGCAGCCTGACCAGGTAGTGTAGCAGTGGATAAAGTGTCGGACTGGGATGCTGAGGACCCAGGTTCGAAACCCCAAGGTCACCAGCTTGAGCACAAGCTCATCAGGCTTGCGCATGGGATCATAGATACGATCCCATGGTTGCTGGCTTGAGCCCAAAGGTCACTGGCTTGAAGCCCAAGGTTGCTGACTTGAGCAAGGGGTCACTGGCCTGTCTGTAGCCAACACAAAAGAATATATGCTATATAATTCTATTTATATAAAGTTCAAAACCGGGCAAAACTAAACATCGCATTTAGCAATACACATTTAGGTGGTAAAACTATAAAGCAAGCAAAGGATTTCCAGAAAAATCAGGAGAGGGAGGAAGTATGACCAGGCAGGAGACTGGGTGAGGGAGCGTACTTCTGGCAATGTTCTAGTTCTTGAACAATGTTCTAGTTCTTGTAGTTTGTGTACAAAATGTTTGTTAAATGATTCATAATTTAGTTTATGTACTTCCTTATGTGTATTTCAAATATAAAGGTTTAAAAAAATAAAATCAAAACAAAACACATGCTGAAACTTTTCATAATAAACCATAAATCAAGCAAATCTTCTCTCAACCTGGATGCTACTTAAGCCACCATCCCATCTCTTCCCTTTCCTCTAGAACTGAGCTCTTCAAAAAAATTAGTGTGAATTTCACTTTCACCACAACCTCAATCTTCATTACTTCTTAAACCCTTATAATCTACTCCTACCATTGCCTGAAACCCACTAACTCGAGGTCATCAGTGACTTCCCCAAATCCAAAGGTTCATCTAGGTACTCATCATTTTGGAGCTCTTTGCAGCACGTGACATTGTTAACATCCCGATGTTTCTTCTTAAAACTTTTCTCCTCCTTTGGGTCTGTGCTTTGACACTACCCTGACCTTTCTCTGACATCTTTGCTTCATTACTGCCTACTTCCTACGTCCCACCAGGCAGCCTGCCCCAAGGCTGCCAGTGAATCACTGCTTGCTCTCCTCTCCTCCAGTTCCAAGGCTCCCAAGGCCAGCTCTATGCAGAGCTTCCCAGATCTCTTTTGTGCCTTGGCCTTGCTCCTAAGTTCCAACCACATTTCCTCCTGCCTGATAACCAGTTCCACCCATTTAATGTATTACCAGCACCTTCAATTCAACATGTTCAGAACTAAACACCATTTATCCCACTTCTAAAGTAAGTTCTCCTCCTGGAGACCCTGTTTCTGCTTATAAGATGATCACTGCCACTCCCATGAGTCAGGCCCCAAATCTCTAAGTCATCACTGACTTTTACTCATCATCCTCTTACTCATCCCCCACATCCTCTGAAATCCTCCCTTCACCTCCTCCTACCCAAACACAATGCCATCATCCTGGCTCTCATTATTAGGTTTTATCACCACACTAATCCCTTAAATGATCTCCCTGCGTCACTTATCTTAAAACTGCCTTTACTTTAACTTTTCTGAACTATGGCTTTGATCATGTCATTGTTCAACTCAAAATGTCAAATCATTATGTTGTTCACCTGAAATTAATATAATATTGCACATTAACTGTGCTAATAAAAAAAGAAATCATCACAAATACAGAAAAAGAAAAACAAAAAATTTTGAGTTCTTCACTTACTAAAAAAGGAGAGCTATTCTGCCTGTCTACCCAATATATCACATTAAAGCTTATCTGCTACCATTTTCTGATGTGAACCATAAACTCCAGCAAACTGGACATGCAACGCTCCAGGAACACAGTCTGCCTGTTCTATGCTTTCCCTCCATAGGGAACTCTCCCTGGGTCCCCCCTGTCAGCATTCTAGTAAATCACACCAAGCATGACACTTTCCTCCTCTGGATTCCACGGGGCTCTCTGTGCTCCTCTTGAGGCACTCAGCACATTCTGCTTCATGTGAAGAGTTATAACTTCTCTGTGTGTCTAACCTTCTTCATGAAACTAAAACCATGTCTTACTCAAATCTGTATACCCTGGCAGTTAAGGAGCAAGTTTTCTACCCAATGGGGATACACAATGGAATGCCAACATTCATGTATTTAAACCAAATAAAGGACAGAGGAACATGGGACCACTGCACAGGTATTTTCCAAATTCTAATATACAAATGTGAGTAATCATCCCAAACCCAGAAAAGAGCTGACTTGTTTGTCTGTAATCCTGGCACACAACATGAAAAGAAGTTGGCCTGTGACAGTGAGGGTTTGAAAAGGAATAGGAAGAAATACCAGAAAATAATCTTTAAGGGATAGAGTTATATTTTAACTGAATATTACCAAAAGACTACATAAGCTGTGCAGACACTTGGCAATCACCTATGTTGGTGGTGATTGGTTTACATAAAGGTATATGCTGCTTTAAGAAAAACCAAATGCAAACATCTGAATTAAGTTCATGGGCTTATTTTAAATACTTTGATTTATATACTTTTAGGAACATATATACTATGTATGAATGAGGCATAGTCCATGTCCACCCATATTCTAGACCAGCATCCCATCACCATTCACCTTCACAAGGAAACTGGTACTTTAGAAAAACAAGTTCATTTTTATTAAAAAAATTTTTTTTTAAATAAAAGAAATTTAAAGTCCTAAGTATTTCCAAGAAATCAATATGGAGTACAAGCAGTCAAGTATGCTAGGGAAACCAAGTCTGCAGCCAAGGGAGGGAAACACAATCTAAATAATCTGAATACTGTTCTCTTTGCTGAAAGAAAAACACTAGTGGTATGTTTAAACATCATGAGAGAAAAGGATGGCCCTCAGAGGGCTCGGAATTGCTTACGTGAATCCAGCCCAGTGTGATGAGGCCCTGCTGATCCTGTATGAGGAAAAGCTCTTCTTCATTTTCTGTGTTGCAATAATCAGACCCAGCACTTTGCTTAGGGATGAGAACGTGGGTGATGGTAAATTCATTCCTCATCTGTCAAAGGAGAAAACAGTTCATCACAATTCCCTGGCACCTATGCAATCCTCTGTCGCAGCAGTAGAAACTTATACATCTATATACGTGAAGGCCTACCCCTCCCAGTCTATATCTTGCTCCCTAAGTCCCTTACCTTATGGTTCATAACCTTGGCTGCTCATGTGCATTCCCCTGGGGGCACTCTGCAAAGTCACAGATGCACTCAGCCCCGTGGGAATTTCTGTTGCATGGAAACTGATCTATCACGGTTCTCGAGAAACTCCACACATAGTACTGTTTCTCTTTCTTTTTCCATGTCCAAAGTAGTTCCCTTTCACTGTTTCCCTAGTCCTTCTCATCCTTTAAGGCTCAATCTAATCCTATTCCACTTCATTCATTTACTCATTCAGCAGTTAGTTCTTTAAGTGCCTCTATTCATTGATCTTTTCCTTCTTAAAGTCCTCAGTGCTCATACTGTACTCGTATTCAGCAAGCTGTTTATTTTTGGCACGTATCTCCCACCTTTCCAAAGTGCTTGGGTACCTTCTGTGGATACATACTTTGTGCCTTATATATTTCCATTCCCCAGGTCCTACCATAGAGCAGGTACTTGAAATATAATACATAGGTGATGACTGAATCTTCCTACCAAGTGTAGAAGTAGAAATATTTCTTACTATTGGCATTAAAATGATCAGTTCAATTCAAAGGACTGTGAAAATCAATCAAATACAGAATCACCAACTTCAAAGTTACAATGCATTATGCTGTCCCTGGTCCCTTCTGCAGAGGGATCGGTGCAAACAATAACTGACCCTGTTCATCTTCTCTGAGAGTCACAGCAGGCCAAGGGAAAGAAACAGTTTCATCCCAGGGAAAGCATTTGTTTTTACCAGTTTTCCACAGAGAATTCCACATGTCTCTACTCCCCGTGCAGTGTTGGCACTGGCTAGCTGGAGAAACTGTGGGCAAAGCCTCCCAGGCACCACCACGTGACGCAGTCCATCGACTGTAGGCACTGGAATAGAGAAAGGGGAAAAGTCTGAGACTGTGGGCAGGGTCTGCCCAATTGGATGCAGAGTTAAAAGCCCAGGAGAGCAACGTCAAATCACTGCCATGACCTTCAACTTCAGGCAATGAGGGGAATCTCATCCTAAATGGCAGAAGAAAGAAGGTTGCAAAGTCTCTTCCCCAACCTCTGGCCACAGCTGTTGGAAGTACATTATTTCAAGAAAAGAAAAGAGGTTTCAATCATTCAAGTTGACACAAGGGCAAACTACTACTTAAAAGAAGTTTCTGAGCTACTCAGTAATTCTCAGTCACCATCTAATACAAAGGATTAAAAAAGTAACCTCCTCATTCAATTAAATTTTTATTTTAAATCTTTCTTTACCTAAGAATATCAAATAGTATGCCTTTCAAAGAAATACAGCAGGATATATTCTAGATAACAGAAAGTTATTTTGGTAACTACCTACTTCTCAATTTATTAATTTAGAAGAAAGCTAAAATGATATAACAAAACAACAAAAAACATTCTGGTCCTCAAAAAAGGCATGCACAAACAAAGCAGTTTATAAGCCTGGTTCAGAATGCCAAGAATGGACAGAAACCTGTCAGAGAGCCAGCAGGCTAAAATCAGGTGCTTGCAAAATGATATATAGGTAACAACTGGATCTTCCTACCAAGTATAGCAGTAGGTATTTCTTACTACCTGACTCTTTGTATCTTTCAGTCACATTTTCATTAAAAAAAAAATGAGTGAAAAAGGATGTTCTGCTTCTCCATATTCGACAGCAAGGTCTGAACTAGTGGAGAGGTAACAATGTCAGAGCAGGAGCCAAGTAGTCACAGGGCAGTCTGCTGATAGTATCTGAGGGTTCTGAATTAAGGTTTCCTTACAATTCAATAATTACCTACCAAGTAGACACTACTCAGCCCACAGGGAACACAAAAAGCATTAACACTCAAGCTCTAACTCTACAAGAAGTTAAAACCCAGTTATGAACAAATGACTATATGATCAGGTAGTGATCTCAACTGCATTACAGATAATAAGAGCTCTGGGAGTTTGAAGAATGGATTCAATCTGATGGAAGGAAAGAGGACCTAGGAAAACTTTAAGAAAATCAGGGAAGTCAGAGATAAAGGAAATTTTAGGATCTAGGTTAACAAACCTCTTTGGATAATAGTCCAGGGACTATTCTGGCAATGTGAGAGTCCAATTTGACCAAAGTATAGACTTTGTATGAAAGAATAGTAGTGAGAAGCAAGTTGCCAAGTATGTGGAAAAACCCTAAAGGCCAAGCTTCAGAGTCTAGCACCCATTCCCCATTCTCATATTGTCCTTTTAAGTGGATCTTCGGCAAAGCAGATGTCCTTAAACAACTACGTGAAAGCATATTCCTACCTAAAAGGATCTAATCTAATAATTAAGGTATACTCATCATTTCACAGCCATTGTTACTTTCTCAGATAGTCAATACTTAGTGAGAGGAGGAAAGACTGGCAATAGTTGATATGGGTGGACTGAATATCACTGACTACAAAGTGTGTCTGTAAAGTCATGGTGCACTTTTGACCGTGTAACCGGTCAAAAGTGCACCATGACTTTACAGACACACCATGTTATATACAATGTTTACCTTGACTAAGCTCCTTAAGGATTAGGAACATTCTCAGGGCAAGCACAATTCAGTAATGACTACCCCCCCCCCAATCAACTGTTACATTATTATAAATTTCAAATGTCCTTTACAAAATGCCAGTAGCAGTCTCTACTGAACATTTCAAATCTCTGTATAACCCTCTAAAAGCTGAGGGTGGGACTTTCCAGAACATTATTAGTTCTTCAAAAAATTGATCTGGGCCCACATAAATTATATGGCTTACTCAAAGGCCTTGTTCATAAAACAGCCAGTCTGACAGGATGCAATGTGGCAATACTGATCAAATGGGTATCTGTGTCCACAGCCTAATGGGTAGAGTCCTGGAGGTAACCATAGGCTGAGTCTTCCAGAATGACAAACTGTTTGGGTATAGCTAAGCAGAAAGAGAACATAAATAAAAGGACTCACTGCTTTCTGAGTTGCTCAATGCTCCAGGTTTCAAGGACCTGTCTACCACAGGTGGCTTGGCAGGCCTTACAGTTATATTACAGTCTGAAGGCTGTGTGGACGCAACGGGTGCCATGGGGGACACGTCTAGGGAGGGCTTCTCCAAGTCAGGGAGTAGTGGGCCACCTAGGCCAGGATCCACCTTCCCAAACTCCTGTACAATTTTCAGTCGCTCTTTTTCTAGCTCCTGGTTCCGGATCATCTCCTCAAAGGCATGGAACTGTTCCTGCTCCAGCTGCTGCTGCTTCTGTTGTGCTATCCTTTGCCTTTCCTTTTCCATCTCCTGCTGGAGGGCCACATGCCGGGCAAATTCTTCCGCTTCCTTCTTCTACAAAGAAAGACTAGGAGTCAGGCTAACACTATACTCAGGGGACTTCACACTTTAGGAGAACAAGGCTAGTCAGCAGGGGGATTTCCCAAAATATCCTTCTGCTCTGGCCTGACTCCCCAACACAGGATTCATGCTTCCCTTGGTACCTCTGCACACATGGAAGGTTCATTACTCCTGTCTGTCTAGCCACCACATACCTATCCTTCAAGGACAGTGAAAGCCCCAATCCTCTCAGTACCCTTCCCATTGACTCTAACTGGTATATTTTATTTTTTATCAAAATTGTGATGCAACTCATTGGTATTATATACAGCTTTATTCTCTAACTGTTACATGTATTCCTACCATATCACAGGTAAGGCTATAAAATAGAACCAAACCCAAACTTATACCTGCTATGTTGGGGTTCTCTATTGGTTTTTTGTTGTTGTTGTTGTTTTTGTGTGTGACAGAGACAGAGAGAGAGAGACAGACAGACAGGAAGGGAGAAAGATGTGAAGCATCAATTCTTCATTGAGGCTCCTTAGTTGTTCATTGATTGCTTTCTCATATGTGCCTTGACGGGGGAAGGGGTGTCTATAGCAGAGCAAGTGACCCCTTGCTCAAGCCAGCGACCTTGGTCTTCAAGCCAGAGACCTATGGGCTCAAGCCAGCGACCATGGGGTCATGTTTATGATCCTACACTCAAACCAGCGACCCTGTGCTCAAGCCGGACGAGTCCACGCTCAAGCTGGTGACCTCGGGGCTTCGAACCTGGGTCCTCTGCATCCTAGTTTGATGCTCTATCCATTGTGCCACCGCCTGGTCAGGTTCTATTGAATTTTTAAACCAAAATGAAGCCTCTGAAATTTTCTGGTCCTCAGTTCAATCAGTGACATATTTAATGAACAAAAAATATTAAGTATAATCTCTCTCATTAAGGCTTTCACTCAGTCAGTGCTTTAGAAATATACAGCATCATAGCTGTTCACCTCTCTGTTGATTTTAGCCAAGAGTCCAGAACAGAGCTTAGCAAAGCACTGCGAAATAATGTGGACATGCCTGCGGTGTGCACTGACTCCTGACACAGACCTCTGATGGTGCCCTGGGAGTTTCTCCATGAGCTCGCACGGACTCTCCCTATCAAGAACTATTTGAAAATGGCTTGAAAAGAAATAGATTATTTCAAACTGGTATAGCCTGCTTCAGGTATAACAAAATGTGAATCAAACTTGCCATATTCTCTGGTCTAAAAACCTATGTGTTAGTGAGAATTTTCATTGTTTTTAGGTTCTCACTCTAGATATGGCAGAGAGGTAATAGATTTTCTGTCCCTCAAGTCACCTTCTTAGACATGCAAGATAAATCTGTGATAGAATACTCAGCCTAAGCACTTACATTCTACTTTTTTGTGTTCTGACCTTTGCTAAAAAAAGTGAAGTACCATATCAAAAACACAGGATCTGCTGAAATATTATAATCCCAGTGTATAGCTAAGAAAAAACAAATTAATTTCCTTTATTGTTGTTATATACTCACTTTTTCTTCATTATATTCATTATATTCTTTGGTATATCGTTTTAACAGCTCTGCCTTCAGCTCTTCTGCTTTGGGAAATGCAATCTCCTTTAATTTCTGAGATATATACACACAAAAAATACTGAGAATTAGAATAGTTCCTAGCTAATTAAATCAAGAAGTCAAATTGGCAATGACAACAATGTTTCCAAAATCAATGTTGAATACCCCTACTGCCCCATACCTGCTACTTTACAGCCATCTGGTGGAATGGCCTCACCTCCTAGTGCAGGGTTTGATGCTCAGAGGCTGACACTACTGTGCTTCCCTTCAAGTTAGTGTGCTGCTGGTAGATGAGCAACAATGAAAGTGAAGACCCACCTTTACTGTCTCTTTCTTTTCAGGAATGACAGCCGACTTGTAATCTCGATGTTTGGGAAGTTTCTCAATAAAAAGCCTAAGGAAACAGATCAGAGTAATGATACAAAGAAAATGTCCACATGTCCAAAAGATTCTGAAGCAATACAACTCCCTTAGCCTGAAGCCATCATATGACAGGGTTCCGGAACTGCAGGAGGGGTAACGGGCACACGCAGACAGGACATATTCTCTGCCCCCCCCCCCATCTTGCCCTGTAAAGAATAACAGTGTTTCTCGCTTCTCCCAAATCAGGCCTGCAGCAGCAAGCACCAGACTCGTACAACAAAAAATATGACAATAAAAACAAAAACCACTTATCCTGTGCCCCCAAATATACCTCCCTTTAAAGACATTCTTTCTTGTTGTGTCAGCGACAGGCTTCCAAAGGAAAGGGTCTCTGTCACAAATAATTCTTCAGAGAATAGTCTGGCAGCTAAAGCCAGGAAGTCAAAGGAAAACCCATGTTCTACTTCTACCCCTAGCCCTGTGTGACCTTTAGCTTTGGCTTTTTTTCCTTTGGGATTCATGTTCCTTCATAGAATACTACTTGCATCATAATAAGCACTGAGAAGCTTAGACAGTACATGTGTGTCTCATATGTTCATGTTATATGTGTAACATGCATTAAAGTCTCTGATGAAAAGTGTGGAGAGAAACATAAGTGCTAGATTTTCTCTTTCAGTTCTTGTCCTTGGCTGTAATGCTCAGTGGCAAAAAGAAATTGATTCAATTCATAGACCTCTAACATTTAGGATGTCTACTTGGGGCCAGTGAAAAAGGTGGAGGTCCAGTATTATGTCAGAGCCCAAAGTGGTGAATTCAGAATTTCAAAGACGTTTTACAGTCTACTCTTTTAACCACTATATCACACTGCCTCTACATGGCTCCTAGAATGCCCACAACTCTTAGAAGGAGTCCTGAAAAAAGGATCTTTTAACAGAACTCAGCTGTAATAAACATAAGCCAAGACCCAAAACAAAAAAATTAAGGGTAGCTTGCTCACAGCCCTAAAATACTCTGCTATAGTTGGGATTAACTGAGTCTTTTCTATTTTCTGCCCATGGGCAGGAGAAAAACAGAGGCAGAAGCCTCAGTAAGAGGACAAGAAGAAGATACCCCCCATCAAAACAAACCTTCTATAGACAGTCTTCCTCCTTCTGTTCTATATTTGGCATGTGAAAATCTTTCAATCCAAGGCCCTTCAGAGTGGGATAAATTCTAAAGTCAAAATGATTCTAAAAATCTTCCCTTTGGGTTCATGAAAAATATATAAAAGAGTTTCCTTGAAGTCTAAAACAAATACAGGTTTGTTTGTCCAATCATGAAGTCCTAAGAGGATATTAAGATAAGTAAGACACAGTTCTTGTGTTCAAGAGTCTTACAATTCGGTAACTCTCTCACTTTGGTCCTAATCACGAAGGTTCATGCTCACCACCTTCAGCAGGTTGAATGTGCTTTGTATTGAAGCCTAAACCAGCCAAGAAAATACCATGTCATACAAATGCCTCACTTTATATTTGCTTATGCTCTCAATCTGAAGCAAGAGACTAAGTCCCTGAGGCCAGTGATTTCTTTCATGCTTCTTTGTATATTCCTCTAAAGCAGTGGTTCTTAACCCTAGGAGTTCGATGAGTCGGTCTCAGGGGTTCGGAGAAGCCTCTGCCACGGAGGCCAGAATAAAGTAATACCGTAATTTGTTGTGAGTTCATGCACTTTATTGGTTTTGTTCTTTGAGCAAGGTGATGTTCATGTACGGCTCACTTTGTGCACCAGTAAAAAATGATACCTATGTCTTGAATTTGGAAAAAAAAATCATATTTTATTTATCACTAAAGAAGAATTGGGTGAATGCGCATATGAAAATAGTATCACCTGATAGGGTTGTTGTGATGCCTAAAGAGATAAAAAATAAAGTGCTGAGAACAGTGTCTAACATATAGCTAACATCATTGTGCTTATATGATTGTTTTTACTGAAAAATAAATTAATGTGAGCAAGAAGAAAAGACAAAGATGTTAAAAACAGGGCTAGCGGTGTTCCAGGCACAGAATAGCTGTGGCCCAGAGGTATACTGTTCTCTGGGGTTAGATCTGGTTGTAGCCTGGAGAGAGGATATGTACCAAAATAAGAAAGATGCACTGGCAAAAACACAAACAAAACCACCTAATAGAACAAAGGGGAAAAAAGAGACAAGGAAAAAGTAAATATAAAAGGTAAAGAAGTATATAAAACAATATTCAATTTTACTTACCATGAAAGAAATTGAAATTAAGATGAGATCATTTTCATCTATCAGACTGGCAAAGGATTGATTATAACCCGGATAGATAAGGATGTAGGAAAATGAGTGTCCTTATATATTGTTTGCAGTACTATAATTTGATAATATTTTTTTCTTAAGAAAGGGAGGGGTGGGAGACAACTATTAAAAAATTAAAATGTATATATCCTTTAAACTCACAATTCCACTTCTAGAATTTATCCTACACAACAGTGCAAAAGTATATGTATAAGACTATACAATGTAGATTTGTTCATAAAAGCAGGGAAAAGTGAAAACCTAGATGTCCATCAATAGGGGATTACTTAGTAAAGTATGGCATACCCAAACGTGAGAAACAACATCATCCATCCATCCATTCATTCAATAAATAGTTATTGAGCATCTACTGTAGGGTCAGGCATTATTGTAAAGGCTGGGTATCTGGCAGTGAACAACACAGTCACTAATTCCTCCCCAAAGAGGGTACATTAGAGTGGGGGAACAGACAATAAACAAAACAAAAAGTATGCAGAAAATCAGTGCAAGTGAAAATTGTTAATAGAGAAGGAAAACAAGAAGTGAGGGGGGTTGAGGTTTTAGAGAGGGCAGCTAAGGACATCACTGGCCAGGTGGCATTTAAGTAAGAACGGTAAGAGAGTGACACATGAAGAGATCTAGGGTAAGGCTGTTCTAGGCAGAAAAAATAGCCCTGAGGCAGCATGAGCTGATATGGAAAGGTAGATAAGATGTTAAGAAAGCAAACTGTAGAACAAAATATATTGTATGATTTCATTCATGCTTTAAGAAAAAATGATAAACATATGAGCCCACATGTTTAAATAGGCATAAACATTTTCTTATATATAAGAAACCTAACAGTGGACACCTCTGGGAGATGAGACTTTTCACGTTCATATTTCTCTTGCTGTATGTTTTGAAAAAGAAAAATTGGTTTAGGCCCCAGTGGGTAGCTCAATTGGTTACAGTGTTGTCCTGATACACCATGGTTGCGGGTTCGATTCCTGGTCAGTGCACATATAAGAATCAACCAATGAATCAATAAATATGTAGAACAACAAATCAATGTTTCTCTCTCAAAATTAATTGATAAATTAAAAAAAATAAAAGTTTTATTCATGAACAAATATTAATATGTATAAAAATAACTAATTCAAAAAGTCAAACAGAAATTGTTTAACATGGATATATTATTGTTTCGTTTCTTCCAATCTTAAAATGTTAATCAGCAAAGGGAGCATAATCACAGATGAAGATCTCTTCAGTCTATAAGTTCCAGTCCCAGATGTAACCATTTTCAGTACAGGTGAGAGACCATTTACAGAAAGTGAGTTTGTTTTAGTAGGCTCACAGAGCAGACAGGAATTGCTTCAGTCCTCTGTAACTCCCTTCTATGTAGCCTAGTCAATGACCATAAAAAGCTGTGAAAGAATCCCCTGCCTGGATTATTGCCTGTGCTCATCATGAAAATATGTACTGCTTTAACATGCTGAAGATCCTTCTTCTATACTGGGGTCTGCAAAAGGCGAAGCATTCCTGCAGCAGGGAAAACCTCTGAGGGGGGAGAGGGGAATGTGCTTGAGATCATTCAGATGCCTGAACTGCTCCAGGGAAAAGAACAAACACGCCTTTTAAACTCTGGAATTAAAGGGTCCACAAAAGGTCTGAACAATGACTCTCAGTAGTGGGAGGCAAAGGAGTGGTGACGCTGATCCCTGCCCTCCACCCTCTCTTCAGTTGTAATAACTGCCAAAGTGAGCCATAATTACTGACAGAAATAAACCAAGTAAAATGCAGTAGAAAAACAGAATGAGAATACTGAGCTAGAACCTTTCCCCTACTGTTAGGGCTTGTTGGTTCAAGAATCAGAATAAGGGTCCTAAAGATATCTGCACGAAAAATGAAGGTAGCTACATTTATTGATCCAGGTCAAGACAATCCAACAAAATCCCAAATTAAACCCCAAATCTAACAAATTAAGTAAATGAACTGCTACATCCCACCTTTCTCTTATTCAGCTCTCCTCCAGGCCTAGTTCCTCATATTAAATGGTCCTATAAGGGGAACCACATACAGGGACAGACTCCCTCCATATCAGTCTCACTGTTAACAGTAATACTCATGTAACTCAAAGTAACACCAAAGTCATAGAAAAATATTAATTTCTTAAGAATCCGTGTACTCTTGATCCTATCCCTTCCTGCCTATTTAGGACTTTATTGCTACAGTTAAATGCACTGTTTTCTGTAACAGCAGCCTTTCCTTCTTCAGAGGATACTTTCCATCAGTAAAAAAATATGCTCTAGAATCTCCCATCTTAAAATACATACCACATCATCACATTGTTCCCCTTAAATTACTTCATTTTTCTGTTTCCTATCCAAACTTCTACAAAGAGTTGTCTATGCCAGGTCTTTGCAAAATATGCTAGTGGGTCAAATCCAGCTTACCACCTATTTTTGTAAATAAAGTTTCATTGGAACTCAGCCATACCCTCTCGTTCATGTATTGTCGATGGTTGCTTTCACACTACATAGCAGAAGTCGTGACAGAGATCAAATGGCCTGCAAAGCCAAAAATATTTACTATGTGGCTCTTTACATAAAAAGTCTGCTGACAGTATACTGTCTTTTTCTTATTGTCCATTCACCTTTCAACTGCTCTAATCTAGTGTCCCTTTAATTCTTCTAGTGAAATTGCTTACCAAAATCAACACTGACATCATGTTACCAAACTCAAATCCTCACCCATCTGACCCATCTGATCCAGCTGCTCCTGTTTGCACACAGTGATCTCTTTGGCTTTCACAGCACCACTCTCTCCAGGACTTCTCCTGCCTCCGAACTTTCCTTCAGAGTCTCCTTTGCTGGCCCGCCACTAAGCAACCTCAGGGCTCAGTGCCTGGCTCCCTTTCTCATTCTACAGTTTCATTATCAAGTATTCTTTATCCTTTTATGTGCTATGGATCCTTCCAGCATCTGATGAAGCCTGTAGATTCCTCCTTGGAATAACTTCTAAAAGATAAAAAATACAAAGCACAGCTTTGTATTTTATACAAGTAATACTGAATACAGTTTTCAAAATATAAAAAGTGATGTCTGTTTCTTTATTAATGCATTGTTAATGTATTAAAAAACAGAATCTGCCTGACCAGGCGGTGGCGCAGTGGATAGAGCGTCGGACTGGGATGCGGAAGACCCAGGTTCAAGACCCCGAGCTCGCCAGCTTGAGCGCGGGCCCATTTGGCTTGAGCAAAAGCTCATCAGCTTGGACCCAAGGGGTTGCTCGGTCTGCTGAAGGCCTGCAGTCAAGGCACATGTGAGAAAGCAATCAATGAACAACTAAGGTGTTGCGACGGCAACGAAAAACTAATGATTGATGCTTCTCACCTCTCTCCATTCCTGTCTGTCTGTCCCTCTCTGACTCTCTCTCTGTCCCTGTAAAAAATAAATAATAATAAAAAAAAATTAAAAAAAAATAGGATCTAGTCACAGGTTTAATAACTGTACTATAATTATGAGGTAGTCAAAAGTGTAAATGCTACCTTGGGATATTAGTAAAAATTGTAATGTGATATGAAAATATCTTAATTTCTACTGGTGACAAAATTACAAATACAGGCACACCTCATTTTTTTTCCCACTTTTATTTCTTTTTATTTTTTATTTTTTCTTAAATTTTATTTCTTTTAATGAAAACATCTCCAGGTTATCTTAACATTCAATTGTGTTGCATACCCGTCACCAAAAGTCAAATTGTCCTCTGTCACCTTCTATCTGGTTTTCCCTGTGTCCCTCCCCTCCTCCCTATCTCACCCTTCCCTCCCTCCCCCCACCCCATAACCACCACTCTCTTGTCCATGTCTCATAGTCTCACTTTTATGTCCCACTTATGTATGAAATCATGCTGTTCTCAGTTTTTCTTTTTTTCTGATTTACTTATTTCACTCCATATAATGTTATCAAGGACCATCCATTTTGTTATAAATGATCCGATGTCATCATTTCTTATGGCTGAGTAGTATTCCATAGTATATATGTACCAAAGCTTTTTAATCTACTCGTCTTCTGACGGACACTTGGGCTGGTTCCAGATCTTCGCTATTGTAAACAATGCTGCCACAAACATGGGGGCGCATTTCTTCTTTTCGAAAGGTGCTAAGGTGTTCTTAGGGTATATTCCTATAAGTGGGATAGCTGGGTCAAAAGGCAGTTCGATTTTTAATTTTCTGAGGAATCTCCAAACTGTTTTCCACAGTGGCTGCACCAGTCTGCATTCCCACCAGCAGTGCAGAAGGGTTCCCTTTTCTCCACAACCCCGCCAGCACTTATTCTGTGTTGTTTTGCTGATGAGTGCCATTCTGACTGGTGTGAGGTGATATCTCATTGTGGTTTTAATTTGCATTTCTCTAATAATTAGTGATGTTGAGCATTTTTTCATATGCCTATTGGCCATCTGTATGTCCTCTTTGGAGAAATTTCTATTCATTTCTTTTGCCCATTTTTTGATTGGATTGTTTGTCTTCCTGGTGTTGAGTTTCATAAGTTCTTTATAAATTTTAGTTATTAACCCCTTATCAGATGTGCTGTCAAATATGTTCTCCCATTGTGTGGTTTGTCTTTTTATTCTGTTCTTATTGTCTTTAGCTGTGCAAAAACTTTTTAGTTTGATATAGTCCCATTTGTTTATCTTGCCTTTTATTTCATTTGCCCGTGGAGATAAATCGGCAAATATATTGCTGCTACAGATGTCGGAGAGCTTGCTGCCTATGTTTTTTTCTAAGATGCTTATGGTTTCACGACTTACATTTAAGTCTTTTATCCATTTTGAGTTTGTTTTTGTGAATGGTGTAAGTTGATGGTCTAGTTTCATTTTTTTGCAGATAGATGTCCAATTTTCCCAACACCATTTGTTAAAGAGGCTGTCTTTACTCCATTGTATGTTCTTTCTTCCTTTGTCAAATATCAGTTGTCCATAAAGCTGTGGGTTTATTTCTGGGTCCTCTGTTCTGTTCCAGGCACACCTCATTTTATTGTGCCTCCTAGATATTATGTTTTCATCAACATTGAGGCAAGACCCACCACCAGCAAAAAAGATGACAACTCACTGAAGGCTCAGATGATGGCTATCATTTTTAGGAGCAAAGTATTTTTAATATGTCTTTTCTTTAGACATAAGGCTATTGCAGCTTAACAGACCACAGTGTAGTGTAAATATAACTTTTATATGCACTGGGAAACCAAAAAATTCATGTGCCTCACTTTATTGCACAGTTCGTTTTATTGCAGTGACCAGTAACTGAACCCACAGTATCTCCAAGGTAGCCTATATTATTAGTGCTACTGTCATTTGAGACCTATATTCAAAATTGAAGGAAATGCTAAGTTTCAGTGAGAGGTTAATAAAAATAAGAAAAATTTGTCTCAACTAAGTTCATGGACTCCATGTTCTATCTATGAATCCCCACGGGATTCCTTAGCCCCAAATTAAGACCCTCTGTGCTCAAAGGTCTCAGTAATTCTCATGGCTTCAGAACCACTGCATGCTGAGGACTGCTGCATTTGTATTTCCAATCAGACTTCTCTGAGTTCAGACAGGTATATTCAACCTCCTTCTGGACATATTTGCTTGGATGTCTCACAGGCATCTGAAACTTAACATCTTACCAGGTCAAGAAAACCCAGACCTGAGTTCTTGAATCTCCCCCTTTGAACACCACTCTCCCCATCTCAGTAACTAGACCACTACATACTAAATTACTCAAGGAAGAAAGATGAAGTCAATCTTGATACCATCTTCTCTCCCAATATATATAAGTAAGCCCTATGGACTCTACCTCCAGAATACCAAATCCATCCACTTCTTTCCGGGTCCCCACGCTCCTTCAAGGCACCAGCCTCCCTCCTGAACAGCTTATTTCCTAACTAATCTTCCTGTCTTCTCTTAACACCCCCTCCACCATTCACCACACAGCAGCCGAAAATTATATTTTTAAAATATAAGTAAGATTAGATCACAACTTCACTTAAAACTTTTCAATGGCTTTCTGTTGGTCTAAAGATGAAATGCAAATTCCTTATCTTGGTCTATAAGGTTCTGCAAGATTCAGTCCTGCCTGCCTCTCTGACCTCATCTCAAGTCATCCTTCCTCCCTTACTGTACTCCAAACACAATGACCAACTCTATTGTATCCTTCAAGTTTCAGTTTAAATTTTATCTTCTCAGACAGACCTTACCCTGACTATTCTGTTTAATTAGATATTGGTTATTATCTATCACAGCACTCTCTCTGTTGCCTTGATAGCAGGGTCGGGAACCTATGGCTTGCGAGCCAGATGTGGCTCTTTTGATGGCTGCATCTGGCTCGCAGACAAATCTTTAATAAAAATAATAACGTTAAAAATATAAAACATTCTCATGTATTACAATCTATTCATTTACTATTGCTCATGTTCATGGTTGTGGGTGGCTGGAGCCAATCACAGCTGTCCTCTGGGACAATACCAAATTTTTATTGGATAATGCATAATGTACACAGGTCATTGTATGGCCCTCACGGAATTACATTTTAAAATATGTGGCATTCATGGCTCTCTCAGCCAAAAAGGTTCCCGACCCCTGCCTTCATAGCATTTTCATCTTGTGACATTTATTTGCTTACCTGTTTACTGTCTTCTCCCATAACTAAAAAAGTACACCAATAAAAATAGAGGTCATTTATCTACTATATATAGTAGGCATACACAATATATATTTTTTGAATGAATATGGTCCTTATCCTCAAAGCACTTTCTATATGGGACAACAAGACCTGGAAGGTCCATTCAAAACACCTGGTAGAGTAATTCCATGATTCTACTGAACTCTCCCAAAGGAATTATGCCCTGGGTCTCATTCTGGGAGAACCACCTACAGGATTACTGGAAATACATGGAATACAATTTCTACCAGCAGCAGAGTATATAAAGAGAGAGCCAAAGAAACTTCTCAGGAAAATTTTGTGCCCACTGTGCCATAGAAATGAAAAACTAGTAACAAGCCAGCAAAGAGAGGCCAAAATGTAATTATAATTCTGTGAAACTTTATCAACATTGAGTCCTCATGACAAGGCATAACAGCATGGATGAAATGCAAGACCTTGGAGAAAACAGGCACTACATCTAAATAGAAAAGAATAAAAATAAATAAAAAGGACAATAGCCATCCCTTTTCTCCATTCTAAAATGACAATAGGAGCCTGACTAGGCAGTGGCACAGTGGATAGAGCGGCGGACTGGGATGCGAAAGACCCAGGTTCGAGACCCCAAGGTCGCCAGCTTGAGCGTGGGCTCATCTGGCTTGAGCAAAAAGCTCACCAGCTTGGACCCAAGGTCGCTGGCTCGAGCAAGGGGTTACTGGGTCTGCTGAAGGCCTGCGGTCAAGATACATATAAGAAAACAATCAATGAACAACTAAGGTGTTGCAACGAAAAACTGATGATTGATGCTTCTCATTTCTCTCCGTTCCTGTCTGTCTGTCCGTATCTATCCCTCTCTCTGTTCCTAAAATAAATAAATAAATAAATAAATAAAATCACAATAGGAATCCTAGGCAGTCTCCTCTTATTTTTTTTGCAAAAGAGAGATACAGGTAATTTGTAGATGCGTCACTTCTGTTGTTCATTGATGATTGCTTCTCATACATGCCTTGACTGGTGTGGCAGACCAGCTGAGCCAGTGAACCCCTGCTCAAACCAGCAATATTGGGCTTCAAACAAATGACCTTTGGGCTCAAGCCAGTGACTGTAGGATCATGTCTATGATCCCATGCTCAAGCTGGATGTACCCACATTCAAGCCATGATCTTGGGGTTTCGAACCTGGGTTCTTGGTGTGCAGGTTGATACTCTACCCACTGCGCCACCACCTGGTCAGGCCTAGGCAGGCCACTCTTAACTCCCACTTTTCTTTTAACGCACTGATTCTATTCCAAAGCAGTTTTGTCCCTCAAAAAACATTAGGTAATGTCTTAATGTCTGGAGACATTCTGGTTGTCACAGCTGGAGGGGAGGAGGTACTACAGGCATCTAGAGGGTAGAGACTAGGATGCTGATAAACACCCTACAATGAACAGGATAGTTCCTGTAACAAAGAATTGTTCTATCCAAGATGTAAATGATTTTAACATTGAGATACCCTGCTTTAGAGTAGTATGTGATCAAAAACTTATTGTGATATAACTGATATGCATATATCATCTCTAGGAGGACATATGGGAAACTAATAGTGAATGGAAAGAGGATTGGTAGGAGACTTAGTTTTAAAATAATTATACCCTTTTGTGCCTTCTGAATTCTGTACCATGTATGTGTAATACCTATTCAAAAACAATAATAAAAATAATTTAAAAAATAGTCAGTGTGACCCAAGATTATAATCTCAAAAAATAGAACATTATCAAAACAAAAAGAACAGAATCTATGTTGGGTTTTGTCACTCCAAACTGTGGAACAAAGCATAGCACTAAACCCTGAGCTTGTTTAATCTGTATAATGGGAGGATGATGTGCACTACTTAAACGCACACAGAGATGTGAAGATTGAATGAATAATACAAGTGAAATACTCTATGAACTACTAAGAGCCATATAAATACACGGTAATTGTTATTATTTTTTAAAGGTCCTGATATTACCAAAGAAGAAGACCAGGAACTACATATATATTAGATCCTTTAACATAATTCCCTTCCTAAATTACACATCATTTTATTACCACTGGGGCTTTAGAAGTTGTTCTCTGTTAACTGTACAGAAATTTTCTATTCATGTTGCCTATCCTAAGAAGCTAAGCAACTAAAGGGAGACATACAAACTGCAGGTCATTAATATTTAATGATTTGCATCATGAAACTTAAGAAAAAACTTTTTCCTGAATCACTCAATTTGCTACAAGATAAGTAGAGGTGAGGAATTCTGGCTGTGCAAAGCCTCAACATTAAACCTACGATTAAGCCTGACCAGGCGGTGGCGCAATGGATAGAGCGTCAGACTGGGATGCAGAGGACCCAGGTTCGAGACCCTGAGGTCACCAACTTGAGCGCTAACTCATCTGGTTTGAGCAAAAGCTCACCAGCTTGGACCCGAGGTTGCTGGCTCGAGCAAGGGGTTACTCAGTCTGCTGTAGCTCCACAGTCAAGACATATATGAGAAAGCAATCAATGAACTAAAGTGTCACAACAAAAAACTGATGATTGATGCTTTGTATCTCTCTCTGTTCCTGTCTGTCTGTCCCTATCTATCCTTCTCTGACTCTATTTCTGTCTCTATAAAAATAAATAAATAAAATAAACCTATGATTAATAAAGAGAGGAGAGGAAAAACATTCATCAATACCAATCATGTACAGTTTAACCACCAACTCTCTTGTCTAACAGCTGGGCCATGTGGGCACAGGCCAAAAAGATAGGTCTCTTACTCATAAAATCATTGAGTCATGAAAATAACACTCTGAGTACTCATGTCTTTGAATGTCAAAGACAGCCAACAGGTAGGAGCTGCCAGCAAAAATGATTAACGGTAATGAAGTCGTCAAGTTCTCTAGCTTTAGCAACTCTGAACAAATAAATGAGCACAAAAGAATGAGTGAGATACCAGTCACTGGAACAGAAAAAAGTGGAGGTGTCTTACGTGATATACTTGTTATAGAGAATGAAGGCATGTTCAATGTTGCCCTCCTCAGAGTAAATGGATGCCATTCGGATAATCTCAACTCCAGAGCGAAAGTACCGACGGGGTGGAATGTCTTCATTTATCTCCACTGTGCTACCTATCTGGGAGAGAGCCCTCACCCGGTCTTCGGGAGGGAGGCTCACATCTCCATGGTCAGTCATCAGGACCAAGAAGTTCTGAGATAGGAAAGAGAAAAAGGATGGCATCAACATCATGGCCCACAACATCCCAGCATAACCTAGTACATAGTGTGTTTATCCCACAAACCTCTACCTTATGAAGACATATAGAGAAAAACATATGGCGGTGGCTCATATCGTATACGGTCTCTTCCCCATAAGAAGGCTGAGACCCTTAAGGAAGTCCATATTACAATGATGTCAAGATTGGCAGACTCAAAAACCCACAGTGGCTGTGCCATAATTAGGTGGTACAAATATAGCTACAATGGGCCACAGGATGTTCAGTTCTACCCTTCATGCTAATTATTCTGTCATTAGGTGGCCCTGCCCTCAGCACCATAAAAGGAGGGACAGCATCATATATTTTTGGCATTTCTCCTTCCAGCTACCGACTTCCTTCTACCCAAGTACCTAGCAGAGTATGCTCAATTAACTTTCATGATGATTGTTAACTGACTTCATGTTTGATTATTTTTTAGTCTCAGAGTAACTGACATTTTCCTGTGGTGTATCTTCTCATATTTAAGCGCTAGGTTAGTCTGGTAAAATGGTCCTGGTCTGGAAATGAATGCTCATAATCCTAACTTTACTCACTAAACCACTATTCCAGTCAGTCTACATCATGCATCATATCGGAGCAAGGAATTCAGATCTTGAAAACAATTTACTCAAATCTATCCTCAAAGTCTAAGCATTCTTTTCATAACAAAAGGGTACAAAGGTAACTTGGGAGCAAGAAAACCTAGGAGTTCCCCCCCCCCCCCCCGAATCTCAAACTGCAGTAATTCTACAATCTTTATAAATAGTGTTGCTGTGAATTAGATTCCAGCTTTCAACTGGACATCACTCTACATCATTTCCCAAAAGAACCTGAGTGCTTGATACACGTTGAATTCACAGCACAGCCTAATAAGCATGCTCTAGATAACATACAAAGATAGTTGAATTAATTTTGGAATTCAAGGCCTTGTATCAATGGCCCCATTTTGTCTTTTCAATCTTAAACCTTATTCCTTCCCAAAGGAGAGCTTTTGCTTTAGTCAGGATTCTGATCTGCCCAGAAATCCTCACATTTCAGTTTCACTTGTTTAGCCACTGTTTTTATTTTCCACGCCAACCCCTCCCCCAGAGATAGTTCTCTCCTGGCCAATTCTATCTCTAGGTCACATTTCCTCCACTAAGCTTTCTTTCTAAAACACCCTCAATTAAGGCCCTGGCCTGTTACCTCAGTCGGTTAGTGTCAACCAGACACACCAAGGTTGTGGGTTGATCCCAGGTCAGAGCACCTATGAAAGCGATCAATGAATGCATAACTGAGTGGAACAACAAATGAAGGTTTCTCTCTCTCTCTCTAAAATAAATGAATAATAAAAAATAAATGAAATAAAACATCCTCACTAATACCACAAAAGCTGTGGGTACTACCCGGGATGCAAGGCATTCCGTCTCCCACAAAGCCTTTCTCCGGGCTCGGAAAGCCGCTAGCGAATCTAAAACCTCCCCACGTTGCCTAATTACTATACGTTCAGGGCCCATTAAGGTTAACTGAAGCAGGGGATGCTTGCTGCACCTCAGCACCTCTCGGGAGGGGATGTTTTGGGTGGAGATGCCACCCCCTCGCCAGGCCAGCGAGCGGTGCCCTGCACCACAGGGCTGAGCCACTCTCCAGAGAGCCCAGTATCCGCATGGATGGGGGAAGCGTCCTAAAGGACTGAGAGGTGACAACAAGTGGCAAGAATGAGAGGACCGGGTGTATGCAGAGGACCGGGACCTCCTGACAGTGGCCTGAGGAGCCCGCCTTCAAAGGCACTCGAGCCCAGTTGCCAAACCCACGCAAAATTATCCAAGGTCTGGGTTTTCGAGTGCGATAGGCGGAGACGCGCTGGGCCTGGTTGGGGGCGGGAGCTGGCAAGGGCTCCGCGCGCAGCGGGCGGGCACGGGACCTGGGGCTAGCGACCGGGGCAGGCGAAGGCCCTAGGCCCCACACTCACAGCGGCCGCTCCCCTCCAGTCACACCACATTCAGAACCCGACCCCACCACATCGCCGGGACCCTTCCCCACCTGTCCCAGCGGACGACACTCGAAGCTTCCGTAAACGTCACATCCGGCGCCCGTCCCGACCACTCCCTCTGGCCTGTATAAAAGACATGCCCGGGAATTTAGGACCCGGGGGCCGAGCTGGTGGGCGGGGCCATCTGCTGAAAATTTGACCGATGAGGAGAGAGCTCCACCGCGGCCATCTTGGTAAATGAAATCAACGGGGAAGAAGGGGAACCAAGTAGTTTAAGGAACCAAAGACTAAAATAACTTAAGTTTTTAGAATTATTTTGATTTGTGGTAGGGTTTTCTTGTCAATAGCTTCTCTATCACACTCACACAGATCCAGCATTCAAGGAGGGATTGCTGATCCAGAGTACCTAACCAGGGTTTCTAAATCAAGGAAAGGAAAACTGAAAATTTCAGCTTTTTTTGTATTACTTTCTACACAAAAATTGATGGCTTGAGGTATTAGGCAATTTCTCTTATTGTCTAGAGAAGACTATAAGACTAATTTTTAATGTGAGAGGAGACATAAAATTGATTGCAAAAGAGTACTTAATTTCTAAGGGTCACTGTACAATGGGGACACAAAGATTTGTATGACACAGTTTCTTCCCCTCTGCCCAGCACAAGATGGCTGTTTATACCAAATATAAAGAGAGGGGTAGATTCTATGTGTCAGTGCTAGGTTCTACTGTGGAGTCTCCTGGATCCCTTGCAGATAACTGGGAAGACAGCTGTAAAGGGCACCTTCCTGTGTCTTGAAAGCTTATTTCTATACTGCCTCTTTCCCATCAAAATGTAAACATAGTGTGCTGAGCCTAAAGAAATTGATGCACTAGGGGTACTAGTCATTGGGCATGCAGTGCAAGTAGGGTCCTGGCAGGAAACAACAAAGGACAAAAACCAACCCATTCAACCTCTCAGTAAATATTTCTTGAGCTTCTACTATGTGTCAATTTTTGTTGTAGGTATTAGGGATATAGCAGTGAACAAATCCAGCAGGTGGATGCTATTATTGTGGTAGTATGGACACAGTGATGATGGGGTGTGGAACATCTGCTCCCATTGAGCACATTCTCCAAAAATAGCTTTTTTCTTTTTGTAATGTTTACGTTACGTTAACAGGGTTATAGACATTCTAGATGTTAAGACTTGGATGAGATGGCTTTAATAAGTTACAACTGGTAAGCACATAAAAGAAGGGTGTGTATAATCACAAATACAGCAACCACCACACATGTGCTGTGCCTGGTATTAGAAAGTAAATATGCCCAGGTGCTGACAGTTCTTAAAATAATGGGTAAGAAGATATGGGAATCAAAATCTGGTCCTTTTAGGGAAAAAATTGGTAAATATGACCAGAGTTTTTGGCATCTGGGGCAAGTGGTGAGCACACTTGGCTTTATAGGGACTAGAAACAACAAGCAAAAAATCCCCAGCTAAGGTGAACATCTGAAATTTCTTATTTCCTGATTAACAGGGAATAAAAACTAGACAATTCTGTATATGTAACCAGGAAATGGAGGCTACAAAAATTTTATTGGTTCTTGACATAAATGAGACTATTCTACTCACTTCTTCCCCAAAGGATAGAAGCCAAGCATGGAAGGTATTCTGTCAGCAAATAGCTTCAGCATCTCACTTGGTGGGCCAAGTCTAGGCTAGGAAAGGAGGTGCTTTTTCCTTATGGTGCCTATACCTAGCCATGAACACTTTCTCTGAACAGTCTCCATACCTCTCTCATACTTTTTTACAGACTCCTGCACTCTTGCCTATTTAGTCCTACCTGTTCGTTTCTTGGAAGCATCAAGGGACTCCTGGAAGAGCCTGACCAGGCGGTGGCGCAGTGGATAGAGCATCGGACTGGGACGCAGAGGACCCAGGTTCGAGACTCCGCAGTCGCCAGCTTGAGTATGGGCTCATCTGGCTTGAGCAAAAAGCTCAGCAGCTTGGACCCAAGGTCACTGGCTTGAGCAAGGGGTTTCTCAGTCTGCTGAAGGCCCGCGGTCAAGGCACATATGAGAAAGCAATCAATGAACAACTAAGGTGTTGCAACGAAAAACTGATGATTGATGCTTCTCATTTCTGTCTGTTCCTGTCTGTCTGTCCCTATCTATCCTTCTCTATGACTCTCTGTCCTTGAAAAAAAAAAAGGACTCCTGGAACACAAAATTTTTTATATATAGCATCACGGTATAGAAAACAGGCCTACATGAGCTTTCTCGGCAAGCAAAAACAAGGAAGACTCATTTGCCTACTTGTTACTCCTGTGATAAATGCCATACCTAAAGGGGCAAGCTCATTAGTATAAGAATGACATCCATTCTTACCTACTAAAATGTTTTATTATAATAGCGCTAATATTATTTTTAAAACAAAACAGATTCTACTGCTCCTGGATTTAAAAACCTCTAGTTACATCCATGGCACTTCAGATTAAAAATCCAAACTCCTTGCCCTGCTAACGAGTGACTTGGTTCCCTTTATCTCTCTGACTTCATTTCCCACTCTTCTCCTCACTTACACTCTTTACCCACACTGTCTGAACATCTGCTCCTCCAGTCACCTTTGCAAAGCTGTTTTCTCTTCCTGGGTGGTTTTACCCTAATCTTCCCTTGGTTGGCTCCATCTTGTCATTTATGTCTCAGTTTAATGTCACCTCCTCAAAAACAATTTTTCTGACCACTCTAAGACGCCACCCAGTCACCCTCTATCACTTGGTTCTATTTTAATTCTTTTATATAGTCCTTACCACTCTCTATTATGGTTTGGATTATTATCTTTCATTCTCCTCTAGAATATAATCTGCAGGAAGACAGGAGCTTTTTCTGACTCACTCGCAGTTCTATTTCTAGTGCCTAGAACAGTTTGTAACTCCAGATGACACCCAATAAAGAGTTGATTGTTCAAATGTTGTTGAACTAAATGTCATTTCACAGCCCTGTCCAGTTGGCTCAGTGATAGAGTGTCATCCTGGTGTATGAACGTCCTGGGTTTGATTCCCGGTCAGGGCACACAGGAAAAGTGCCCATCTGCTTCTCCACCCCTTCCCCTCTTGCTTCTCTCTCTCTCTCTTCTCCTCCCCTCCTGCAGCCATGGCTGAACTGGAGCAAGTTGGCTGTGGGCGCTGAGGATGGCTCCATGGCTTCTGCCTCAGGTGCTAAAAAATGGCTATGGTTGCAATGTAGCAAGAACTTCAGATGGGCAGAGCATCTCCCCCTAGAAGCTAGCTGGGTGGATCCCAGTTGGGGTACATGCCAGAGTCTGTCTCTGCTTCCCCTCCTCTCACTAAAAAAAATAAAAATAAAAATACATCCGTGTGTGTGTATATATGTGTGTGTGTATGTATATGTGTGTGTGTATATGTATATATATAATGTCATTTCACTTCTCTAAAAAGACTTACAGGGATGGGTAGCCAATTATGGTGCTAACTGAGATAAAAAATGAAAAACAGTGGTGGTCATGATGCTCTTGGGACCAAGGCTTCTCCACTAGGCAGTTAGGACTAGGAGCAGAAAGCCTCCAAGGCTAGATGCGTTCATCAACTAAACAGATATTTACTGAGTACCTATCATGTTCATGGATCTATGTCAAGTGATCGGTCTACAATAATGAAAAACTCAGTTCCTATAGGCCCTTATAGATGTGTAATTAAAGCCACCAGAACGGGGGGAAAAATTCTCTAAAAGATGATTAAGCTTCTCAATGGGATGCTAAGTAAGCTCCATGAATTGAAACACTATAACAGCCTACTTTGAACATTGCTAGGAAATTGGGGTGTTCAGAAAGCAGGAATGGATTGTATACTAAAAACAAATTGTATTGTTAAAGTTTCTGCTGTGAACCCATTGGGAATATAAAATGACAAATGTAGTTTGAAAAATAAATATTTGGGAAGAAAAAGAAAAAGTAAATAGGATGAACTTTTTACAAAAGAAAAATGTAGCAAGTGTACTGGGATCTTTTACACTCGTGTTTTACAAATACATGCAAATTAGGTTCCTCTTCAGTTGGAATTGGAATTACCTACCTGATGAAGTTCTTCCTTGAAAAGGAGGCTACAGTAAAACCAGTAACATGAAGATAAATCTGTGGTTTGGAGCTCCACCTACGGTTTATTTGAAGACTGGTATCTCACATTGCCAAGAAAATAGTATGGTTGAGAAAATGAGTTCTTATGCATGCTTGGAAAGGTTTTTAATGTGTGTGTATTGTTGTGATTATGTGTACATAAGGGGTCAATTGTATTTTAGGCATATTTTTTCCTTTGCTACCTGCTAGTTCGTTATGAATTATATAATTTATTTTCTAATGGCTCAAAGCCTTTTGTTTTAAGTAAGAGTGAGTGCCATTGTCAAAATTGCAAATTTCAACAAGAGTTAAATGAGACAGGACAGGAGGGAGACAGCAAGATGGCGATGGAGTAGGCAGACGTACCAACTTCCAACTCCAAGAACCAAAGTGGATTATAACTTAATTTTAAGAACCATCATCTAGATAAACCAACTTTGAACTAAACTAAGTGGACTCTTCAACCAAGGAACACTGAAGAAGCCACATTGAGACTGGTAGAAAAAGCAAAAACGCGAAGAGGGCTGCTCAGCTCCCCAGAGCGAACGGCAGCCCGGAGAGACCCGCGTGGCAGGAGGAGAGTTTGGCGGAGAGGGAGGGACCTGGGTACCAGGAACAAAGCCCCAGCCTGCAATCCCAGAGCCTAGAAGAGGCATTTGGACAGTATTGAGCTGTGAAACAAGTGAGGATACTGTTTGTGAGAAAGAGACAGTTTTCTCAGACCCAAGATTCTTCTTAAAGGGACAGCGCAGAAAACCTCTCTCACAACCACTCACCCGGGGCTCCAGGGAACGGGGACAGAGGAGAGGACCAGAGCAGCGGGAAGAGAGTGTGGACTGAAGGCACGGGGACAAACACTCTGAGACAGCCACCCTAACCCCTGGGCTGAGTCACTTCCAAATCTGAAACAAATATTTCCCCTGGAACTAGCAATACCAGCAAAGGGAGACAGGACACCAGTCAAACAAGCTCTCCCGCGGCACTTAGAGAAGAGTTGCTTAGACAGAGGGAGCTTCCAGGACTATAGTATGGAGTGGTAGGGTCTGAGCTGCAGTGCACCCACCCACACTGCTGAGGGATTGCTGGAGGGACAGTGGCGGCAGGATGCTGAAATGCGGTTCTGTGGGCGGGGGCGGAGGTCCAGCCGGTGTGAGCTCGGTCTAGCCCAGTAGGGGCCGAGGGGATGCGCGAAAGTGGTCCGGCAGCTGCGGGCTGGCCTGTAGCCCCACCTGCGGGGGAAAAGCGGGAGGCCAGGAACAGGCAGAGATCTGCTCTGCAACCCTGGGCACTGCCCAAGCCGGTCCTGACCAAGAGGGTGGGGCTAGGACCAGGGACAGGCAGAGGCTCGCGGCTGAGCACACGCCAGCAACCCCGCCTGGCCTGAGAAACTGCGGTTTGCCGTCCTGCGTGCGTGAGTTGGCTCTGAACGTGAGCCTCCGCTCATCCCCCCTTGATGAGTGGAGGCTCGCAGCTCAGCACACACCACCAGCCCTGCCCAGCCCAATAAATCGTGGTTTGTGATCCTGTGCAGGTGGACCCTGGCTTGGGGGCAGAGCTAAAGCTCCAGACGGGTGGAGGCTCACAGCTGAGTGCACGTCAGCAGCCCCGTCCAACCCGAGAAACTGTGGCAAGCAGGCTCTGACCGCGGGGGCTGGACGGAAACCCAGGAACAGGCTGGCTCTGTAGCTGAGCAAAGGTGCTAACCTCTACCCTTGGTACTGAGGCTTGTGGCTTGAGTGCAGTGTGCTATCCAACCTGTGGGGCAAGGTGAAGGCCCAGGCAGGATGAGGCTTGTAGAGCCAGGCACCAGAACACAGCCCCTCCTGTGGAGGAGAGGCGGATATCACAGCAACAGCCGCAGTGGGCTGACGCTGGCAACGCCCATACCCAACCACCCTAGGCAGTGGCAAGGGGGTGGCTGGCCTGCAGACAAATCACACCTAGAGAACACAAAGGCAAGGCAACACCCATTCAACTCCAATGGCCACAACCTTATACACAGACAAAATGGACAGGCAGAGAAATGAAACCAAAATGAATCAAGAGAAATCCCCAGAGAAGGACCTGAATGAACCAGATATAACCAAGTTACCTGATGCAGAATTTAAAATAATAATAGTTAGGATGTTCAAAGAAATTAGAGCAATAATGGATAGTCATTAAGAAAGCCTAAATAAAGAGATAACAAGTATGAAAAAGGAAATTGAGCCTGACCTGTGGTGGCGCAGTGGATAAAGCGTCGATCCACTGAGGAACACTGAGGTCGCCAGTTCAAAACCCTGCACTGGCCTGGTCAAGGCACATATGGAAGTTGATGCTCCTAGCTCCTCCCCCCTTTCTCTCTCTCTCTCTCTCTCTCTCTCACTCTGTGTCTCCTCTCTAAAATGAATAAATAAAAATAAATTAAAAAAAAATTAAAAAAAGGAAATTGAAATAATAAAAAAGAATCAGACAGAAATGACAAATACAGTATCAGAACTGAAGACCACAACGGAAGGAATTTAAAGCAGGATGGATGAGGCTGAGGGTTGAATTAGCGAGTTAGAGGACAAAATAAACAAAGGCACAGAAGCAGAGAAGAAAAAAGAAAAGAGACTCAAAAAATGTGAGGAAACTCTAAGGGAGCTCTGTGAAAACATGAAGAGAAATATCATTCGCATCATAGGGGTTCCTGAAGAAGAGGAGAGAGAACAAGAAATAGAAACTTTGTTCAATCATATCATAGCAGAAAACATCCCTAAAGTTAGGCTGGAAAACATTTCACACGTTCAAGAAGCACACAGAACTCCATTAAAGAGAAACCCAAAGAAATCTACACCAAGACACATCATAGTTAAAATAACAGCTAAGGGGTAAAGAGAAAATTTTAAAAGCTGCTAGAGAGAAAAAGGCTATCACCTACAAAGGAGCCCCCATAAGGATGACATCCGACTTCTCAACAGAAACACTTGACGCCAGAAGGGAATGGCAAGATATATTCAAAATAATGCAGAACAAGAACCTACAACCAAGACTACTCTATCCAGCAAGGCTAACGTTTCAAATTGAAGGAGAAAAAAAGAGCTTCCCAGACAAAAAAAGCCTCAAGGAATTTATTAACACCGAACCAATTCTGCAAGAGATACTATGGGGCCTGTTGTGAACAGTTCAAAGAGAGGAAAGAATATAGCAAAAGAAGAATACAGCTTTAAAGAATAAAATGGCAATAAACAACTATATATCAATAATAACCTTAAATGTAAATGGATTAAATGATCCAATCAAAAGACATAGGGTAGCTGCATGGATAAAGAAACAGGATTCATACATATGCTGTCTACATGAGACACACCTTAAAACAAAAGATGCATATAGACTGAAGGTAAAAGGATGGAAAAAAATATTTTATGCAAATGGAAATGAAAAAAAAGCCGGTGTAGCAGTACTTATATCTGACAAAATGGACTTTAAAACAAAGGCTGTAGTAAGAGATAAAGAAGGACACTACAAAATGATAAAGGGAACCAATCAACAGGGAGATATAACTATTATAAATTTCTACACACCAAATATAGGAGCCCAGACATACATAAAGCAGACTTTGATGGATATAAAGGGCGAGATTAACAGCAATACTATAATAGTAGGGGATTTCAATATCCCACTAACAACACTGGATAGATCCTCAAGAAAGAAAATTAATAAAGAAACAGCAGACTTAAAGGAGACACTAGATCAACTTGATTTAATAGATATCTTCAGAACTTTTCACCCTAAAGCAGTAGAATATACATTCTTCTCAAGAGCTCATTGTACATTTTCTAGGATAGACCACATGTTAGGACACAAAAATGGTCTCAACAAATTTCAGAAGATTGAAATCATATCAAGCATTTTCTCTGATCACAATGCCATGAAACTAGAAATTAACCACAAAAGAAAAACTGAAAAATACTCAAACACTTGGAAACTAAATAGCATGATATTAAATAATGAATGGATTAACAATGAGATCAAAGAAGAAATAAAAAAGTTTCTAGAAACAAATGATAATCAGCATACATCAACTCAAAATTTATGGGACACAGCAAAAGCAGTACTGAGAGGGAAGTTCATTGCACTACAGGCATATCATAAGAAGCTAGAAAAAGATCAAATAAGCAACCTGACCCTGCATCTAAAAGAACTAGAAAAACAACAGCAAATAAAACCCAGGACAAGTAGAAGGAAGGAAATAATAAAGATCAGAGCAGAAATAAATGACATAGAGGCTAAGGAAACAATACAGAGGATCAATGAAACCAGGAGCTGGTTCTTTGAAAAGGTAAAGAAGATTGATGAACCTTTAACTAGACTCACCAAGAAAAAAAAGAGAGAGGACTCAAATAAATAAAATTAGAAATGAGAGTGGAAAATAACAACTGACACAACAGAAATACAAAGTATTGTAAGAAAATACTATGAAGAACTCTATGCCAAAAAATTAGGCAACCTAGGTGAAATGGACAAATTTCTTGAATCATATAATCTTCCAAAAATTAATCTGGAAGAATCAGAACACCTAAATAGACCAATTACAACAAATGAGATAGAAACAGTTATCAAAAAACTCCCCAAAAAAGAAAGGTTCTGGGCCTGATGGCTTCACAAGTGAATTCTACCAAAAATTCGAAGAACTAACTCCTATCCTCCTCAAGCTATTTCAAATAATTCAAGAGGAAGATTTCCAAACTCATTTTATGAGGTGAGCATAATTCTGATCCCGAAACCGGGCAAAGACAACACAAAGAAAGAAAATTATAGGCCTATATCCCTGATGAATTTAGACGCTAAAATTCTCAACAAAATATTAGACAACCAGATCCAGCAATATATGAAAAAAATCATACACCATGATCAAGTGTATGATTTATTCTGGAGAGGCAAGGCTGGTTCAATATTCGCAAATCAATCAATGTGATTCATCACATAAACAAAAGAAAGGACAAAAATCACACGATAATTTCAATAGATGCAGAAAAGGCATTTGATAAAATCCAGCACCCATTCATGCTCAAAACTCTCAGTAAAGTAGGAATACAGGGAACATTCCTTAACTTGGTAAAGGCCATCTATGACCTACTGACAGCAAACATCATACTAAATGGACAAAAATTAAAAGCAATCCCCTTAAGATCAGGAACCAGGCAGGGGTACCTCCTTTCACCACTCTTATTCAACATAGTTCTGGAAATTCTAGCTACAGCAATCAGACAAGAAGAAGAAATAAAAGGCATCCAAATTGGAAAAGAAGAAGTAAAACTGTCATTATTTGCAGATGATATGATATTGTATATAGAAAACCGTAAAGTCTCACTCAGAAAACTACTGGACCTTATAAATGAATTCAGCAAGGTGGCAGGATATAAAATTAATACTCAGAAATCAGAGGCATTTTTATATACCAACAATGAACTGTCAGCAAAAGAAATTAAGGAAACAATCCCCTTCACTATTGTAACCAAAAAAATAAAGTGCCTAGGAGTAACTTTAACCAAGGAGGTTAAGGACTTGTACTCGGAAAATTATAAAACATTGATAAAAGTAATCAAGGAAGATACAAACAAGTGGAAGCATATACTGTGCTCATGGTTAGGAAGAATAAACATCATTAAAGTGTCTATATTACCCAAAGCAATTTATAAATTCAATGCAATACCAATTAAAATTCCAATAACATACTTCAAAGATATAGAACACATATTCCAAAAATTTATATGGGATAAAAAAAGAACACGAATAGCCTCAGCAATCTTAAAAAGATAAAATAAAGCAGGAGGTATCACTCTTCCGGATATCAAGGTATACTACAAGGCCATTGCACATAGATCAATGGAACAGAACAGAGGACCCAGAAATAAACCCACAGCTTTATGGACAACTGATATTTGACAAAGGAGGAAAGAACATACAATGGAGTAAAGACAGCCTCTTAACAAATGCTGTTGGGAAAATTGGACATCTATCTGCAAAAAAATGAAACTAGACCATGAACTTACACCATTCACAAAAACAAACTCAAAATGGATAAAAGGCTTAAATGTAAGCCATGAAACCAAAAGTATCTTAGAAGAAAACATAGGCAGCAAGCTCTTTGACATCTGTGTTAGCAATATATTTGCCTATTTATCTCCACAGGCAAATGAAATGAAAAGCAAGATAAACAAATGGGACTATATCAAAATAAAAAGTTTTTGCACAGCTAAAGACAATAAGAGCAGAGTAAAAAGACAAACCACACAATGGGAGAACATATTTGACAACACGTCTAATAAGGGGTTAATAACCAAAATTTATAAAGGACTTATAAAACTCAACACCAGGAAGACAAACAATCCAATCAAAAAATGGGCAAAAGAAATGAATACAAATTTCTCCAAAGAGGACATACAGATGGCCAATAGGCATATGAAAAAATGCTCAACATCACTAGTCATTAGAGAAATTCAAATTAAAACCACAATGAGATATCACCTCACACCAGTCAGAATGATGCTCATCAGCAAAACAACACAGAACAAGTGCTGGCGAGGATGTGGAGAAATGGGAATCCTCCTGCTCTGCTGGTGGGAATGCAGATTGGTGCAGCCACTGTGGAAAACAGTATGGAGATTCCTCAAAAAATTAAAAATCGAACTACCTTTTGACCCAGCTATCCCACTTTTAGGAATATACCCTAAGGACACCGTAGCACCTTTCGAAAAGAAGAAATGCGCCCCACGTTCATGGCAGCATTGTTCACAATAGCGAAGATCTGGAAACAGCCCAAGTGTCCGTCAGATGACGAGTGGATTAAAAAGCTTTGGTACATATATACTATAGAATACTACTCAGCCATAAGAAATGATGACATCGAATCATTTACAACAAAATGGATGGACCTTGATAACAGTATATGGAGTGAAATATCTAAAACAGAAAATAACTGAGAACAGCATGATTTCATACATAGATGGGACATAAAAGTGAGACTATGAGACATGGACAAGAGTGGGGTTTTTACAGGATGGGGCGAAGGAGGAGAGGGAGGGAGAGGGGGGAGGGGAGGGGCACAAAGAAAACCAGATAGAAGGTGACAGAGGACAATTTAACTTTGGGTGATGGGTATGCAACATAATTGAATGATAAGATAACCTGGAGATGTTTTCTTTGAACATATATACCCTGATTTATTATTGTCACCCCATTAAAATTAATAAAAGAATAAAAAGAGTTAAATTAGATGAAGAACTTCAGGAGTATTGAACTGGACCTCTGGGCGCAGGTGTTTTATAATTTTTTATTTAGTTTATGTATTTTCTTTGTAAAAATATTGGCATATGACCAACTACTACAACTCTGAATGCAGGATAGAACTGCATGTTACTATATTTCTATGCTTAGAATAATATACATTCAGTTAGTGAGTACCTACTATGTGCCAAACACATAGTTCAAGGCATTGAATATATATGAATGAACAAAACAAAGTAAACCTGTGCCCCAAAGGATGTTGCATTTTAGTGATGGGTGATGGCTTATAAACAATTATTGTGGTAATAAGTAAATTACACACTATATTAAGAGATTCTAATTACTATGAGAGAAGTGGGTCCTGGTGCTGGGAATCAGATTGAAGGAAAGAAAATGTGCAAGGGGGCTGTTGCAGTTCAAAATAGTGTGGTCAGGTAAACCCTCATTGAAAAGATTTGAATCCCTGGCCAGCTGGGTCATTGGATAGTGCATTGACCCCGGATATGGATGTCCCGGGTTCGATTCCCGGTCAGGGCACACCGGAGAAGTGACCATCTGCTTCTTTACCCTATTTCTACCCCTTCTCTCCCTCTTCCCCTCCCACAGCTAGTGGCTCAATTGGTTGAAGCATCGACCACAGATGTAGGTTGCCAGGTGGATCCCAGTCGGGCACATGTGGGAGTCTGTATCACTGTCTTCCCTCCTCTTACTGAAAAAGAAAAGGAAAGATTTGAGTAAAGACTTGTAGGTAAGAAGAGCATTCCAGGCACAGAACAGAAAATACAAAGACCCCAAGCCAGGAGCTGGCAGGTGTCTCTAAGGAAGAGCAAGGGCTCAGTGTAACTGGGCTGAAATGAGTGCAAGGGAGCGTACAGTGGATTCTGTAGGCAGGGGTCAGCAAACTCCAGTGTGACCTGTCTTTGTAAATGAAGTTTTATTAGAACACAGTCATGACTATTTGTTTACATATTTTCTGTGGCACTTTCATGCTGTATTGCAAAGTTGTGTAGTTGAGAAAGAGAGAGTCTGGCCCACAAAGACTAACATATTTACTGTCTGACTCTTTATATAAAATGTTTTCTGATCCCTGATGTAGGTAGGGTTTTTATAGGATATTGTAGAAATGTTGGCTTTGACTCTGAGGAAAATGAGCAGAGGAAGAACAGGATCTGACTTATGTCTTGAAAGGATCATTGCTGTGGCTCTGTTGACAAATGGTAGAGAGGCAAGGGTGAGCATGTATGCCAATTAGGACTATAGTTCACAAGGTACACTGGGGTGCCCCCTGAACACCACCGCCAACTACCCAGGGTATAGAAGGGTAGTTTAAATTTTTGAAGAATTTACAGCAATACTTGATATCTGTTAGATAACTATGTGAGCTTCTACCTAGTGGGTAGTCTACATGGGTAGTTTTAACATTAGGTCACACTATATTCTTTCCAATGTTGTCATATCTCTGTGAAGCTGAGTTTTTTGCAGCAGCTGTAATAAAAAGCAACCACTGTTTAGAAATTCATGTGGAACAGAAGTAGGGCTGCTGGTGTCCAGTTTAATTCCAAGGTTTGAGATGTTGTACCATGCCCAACAGTCACAGATGAGCAAGTAATTGTGGTTATATGAGAGTAAAATTAAATGTACAGTATATATTTCAAGTTTATGTGTGTTATTTTCCAAATGTCTACTTAGCTGTCAGAACACTGTATTATTGTACAATGTATTGCTTTTGAAGCATGTTTCCTGAGGCAGCTCTAACAAATGGCCACAACTGGGTGGCTTAGAAAAAGCAGAAATTGGCTCTGGCCGGTTGGCTCAGTGGTAGAGTTTCGGCCTGGCGTGTGGAAATCCCAAGTTCTATTCCCAGTCAAGGCACACAGAGTAGAAATGATCATTTGCTTCTCCACCCTTTCCTCTCCTCCTTATCTCTCTCTCTTCCCCTCCTGCAGCCCAATGGCTCGAATAATTCAAGCAAGTTGGCCCCAGGTGCTGAGGATGGCTCCATGACCTCACCTTAGGTGCTGAGAAGGTTCAATTGCTGAGCAATGGAGCAGCAGCCCCAGATGGGCAAAGCATCGCTTGGTAGGGGGCTTGCAGATGGATCCTGGTTGGGGCACATGCGGAACTCTGTCTCTCTGCCTCCCTACCTCTCACTTCACTAAATAATAATAATAATAAAAGAAAAGCAGAAATTTATTTTTCACAATTCTGGACATCTGAAATCAGTATCGTGGGACAAATGAAGGTGTCAGCCAGACTGCACCCTTTGGTGGCTCTTGGGGATTTCATTCTTTACTTTTCCAGCTTCTGGTGGCTGCCAGCAGTGCCTGCTGCATCACCGCAGTCTTTGCCTCCATGGGCCCTGTGAATCTAGAAACTTTGGGGACCTCTGAGTTAGGGGGCCCTCCATCTATTCCAGGCAGGAAATGATGGAGAGATGGACTAAGGCAGAAGTGGAGGAAAGTGGCTGAAAGTGAATGAGTTCTAGAAAGAATCTAAGGTGAAAGCAGATGGAATTTTCTGATGTTTGGGCTATGTAGTTGGGAGAGAAACAGAGGAGTCAAATGACTTCAGAGGTTTCTGGACTGAGCAACTGGAAAAATAACATTACCATGAATTGAGATTAAGAAAAGTGTGCATAGAGCAGTTTTTTTTTTTTTAATTTTCTTTTATTTTTGGCTGGGGAGGAGGGAAGGTGAGAGATTCTGCTTTCTACATGTTGCGGAAAGAAGAAAAAGGGAGAAGGGAAGAGAGAAGGGAAAGATACACATTCCTGAGCAGAGACTAGTGCAGACTCTCCACCTGCCCATGGGCTGTTTCCACCTCCCATGGTGGCCAGACGTCCTCTCCCGGTGAGCCCTTTAGGTTGTTGTGGTTTGCCTTCTTTTTCAAAACATGGATTGAGCAACTAGACACATGAGGTGCCATGTGAGAAAGAGAAGACCCAGAAAGCTGAGTCTGACCCAGCGTTCTAGGAGAATAGGGTGAATGGGGCTCTGCTTTGGGAAACTGAAAATTACAGGGCCCTCAAACTCAAGATAATTATGTCAAATGATGAAGCACAATTTAAGACAAATAGAGGCAGCAACATAGTTTTTTACTTTCCCCAAACCCTCTCATGGAAATCGATCAACCCGAACTAAACATCCATGGGTAACATTTACCATGAAACTAGAAACCCCAAAGTAAGAGTGTGTGTGGAGCAACCACCACCAGGCATAGACCTGCCTACTCTCAGCGTCTGCACTAGAGTAGGTTGCAGACAGGAGGACACATATGACGGAACTGAGGGCAGGAGGCCTTTAAAATCCAGCAGCAGACATTGGAATTGCTGCAGGCCAATCTGAGAACAACAACTGAGTCTGGAAGGAGTTTTGCTCAACCTCAAAGTGAGTAAGAATAAGGGTCCCGGGATAGAGTGTGAAAGACTTAGAGCAGTCCAGTCCCTCTCTATACCTTGTCACTGATCACCAGAACTTTTTCCTAGGATGTGGCCCAGAAGAGGAGACACTGCTGGGAGGAACTACAAACACAAAAGGAAAATATCTTGATGAAATCAAAGAAGGGGAACAGGCCAGACAATCATAGAAAGCAGGCCTCGTGTTTCTGAATACCACATTAAAATAAATATGCAAAGGTTCTGTGAAATTAGGAAAGGGGTCCTCAACCTCACCTCCTTTTCTAAATGTATTAGAACTGATTTCACTTAAATAATAAAGATTGAGATAAAATTCCATACAAAGGTAAAATAAGAAAATAGCTCTCTCTCCCTTCCTTGCCTGCATCTTCTTTCTCTTTTTCATCCTCTCCCTCACTTAGCTGCCTTTCTCCACTGCCTTCTCAGGCAGACTCTCTCTCAAGCACCCCTACCTTTTCTCTTCCTCTCCCCTCGGGCACATATAACCATTTCTTTCTCCTAAGATTCAAGAACCCTTCTTTTGCCTCTAAAACTGGTTTCCTGAGCCCCGCACACCAACTGGTTCACTTTTTCTACCTCTGTGACATTTTAAATAATTTTTTTCTTGAAAATAAGAAAGAGAAATAAATAACAAGAAAAGAAATAAAGGAAGAAAGGAAGGAAAGAAGAAAGAAGGCGGAGAATAAAGAGCAAAATAGCATCTCCTCTGTCAATGAAACAAGTCAGAAAAGACAGTCCCACCAGATAAAAACTGTAATCTGCTATTTCAAAATGAAGTAAAAGACACTGGGAAAAACACTGTCAAAAATAAAAGTGAGGCCTGACCAGTCAGTGGCTCAGTGGATGGAGCGTTGGACTGGGGTGTGGAGGACCCAGGGTCGAGACCCCAAGGTTGCCAGTTTGAGCACGGGCTTATCTGGTTTGAGCAAAGCTCACCAGCTTGGACCCAAGGTCGCGGACTCCAGCAAGCAGTTACTTTGTCTGCTGAAGGCCCGCGGTCAAGGCACATATGAGAGAGCAATCAATGAACAACTAAGGTGTCACAACGAAAACTGATGATTGATGCTTCTCATCTCTCTCCGTTCCTGTCTGTTTGTCCCTATCTATCCTTCTCTCTGACTCTCTCTCTCTGTCTCTGTTAAATAAATAAATAAATAAATAAATAAATAAATAAATAAATAAATAAGGGGAGGAAGGAATGGGAAGTTATTATTTAGACTGGACAGAATTTCTGTATGGAAGGAAGAAAACTGCTAGAAATGCGAACTGCTGGTAAATGCTACTCATGGGTGTTTGATTTGGGTTCATCTATTTCCATGACAAGGTTTAAACATAATCAAAAACTGTCCCACTCCCTCTATCTTTCTGAAGTTCTCAATCTTTTCACATAATTATTTTTTTGTGTGTGTTAGCGATGAATGCAAAATAGCATGAATGCACTTAATGTGACTGAATTCTATACTTAAAAGTGGTTAAAATGGTAAATTGTATGTTATGTATATTTCACCATGATAAAAAAAAGATGAGAAACAACAAATCAAAATTAGGTGAGATGAGAGCACTCAGGACAGAGTAACAAAAACTGAAAAAAAATTAGAAATTAATACTAAAATAAAATATAAGAATGGAGAAAAATATGGGAAGAGTTGAAAACCTTTATCATCAAAAAGAAGATAAAAACAATCTAGAGCAATGGTAAATATAAAAGATAAGCAAAAAAGACAAGACAATTCTAAAAAGTGTAATACAAATACTATTAAAAATTTAGTGCCCTAGCTGGTTGGCTCATGGGTAGAGCATCAGCTGGACATGTGGAAGTCCCAGGTATGACTCCTGGTCAGGGCACATAGCAGAAGCGACTATCTGCTTCTCTACCCCTCCCCCTTTCCCTTCTCCCTCTCTCTCTTTTCCTCACGTAGACATGGCTCGAATGGTTAAAGCAAGTTGGTCCTGGTCACTCAATTTCTCCATGGCCGCGCCTCAGGTGCTGAAATAGCTCAATTCTTCAGCAATGGAGCAATGGCCCCAAAAGGGCAGAGCATCAGCCCCAGATGGGAGTGGCTGGGTGGATCCCAGTTGGGGCACATGGAGGAGGAGTCTATCTCTCTGCCTCCCTGCTTCTAACTTAAATACATATCTATATCTAGTCTTTTTCTGAAGTTCCATCTTGTCCAGAGTAACGGCCAGATGCTGTGCTTTAAAAGTCAGGTTGGCCACTTATGGGCACTTGTAAATACCGGAGACTTCACAGACCACCCTCAAATTGAGGTTTTACCTCATCACATGCAGTGTGACCTCAGCCCACTGCTGATTCTCTCGGGTAAAGTGACGCAGTGATGCTGGCCATGCATGTTGTGAAGGGTAGCTGAAGGAGTGCATTAGAGGGCCTGCTGCATAAGGGTTGAGTAAATGTTGATTTTGATCCCAGCCCTGTTCTGGGTGGGCCTCCTACTGCTGCAGCAGTTCCATTGCTTGGGCCCCCGTCTGTCGTCACCGGCCCCCAGGATAACTGTAGGTAGATTCCCCTGATTTGTACTCACCTCCCCCAATGACAATCACGTGGATAAGGCAACTGAAACCTTTTGGAAATGTGTCCTGAATCTGTTTTCTGAAATACTTGTCTGGTGCTCGTAAGAAATAAGGCCCGCCTTCACAACACATTTTACCCTTCTACTGGTCGACCTGGACTCCTCTTCTGCCATCTCACACTCTGTCCAGCGTTTATCCTTTTACCCCTAACCTCATCTCCAGCTTCATCTGACATGTGCCCCCCTCGCTTGCTCCTCTTTTTAAACCTGTAATATATCTCTCTTTCTGACTTTTGGTCATGGATTTTCTTGCTTTTCCCTCGGTTCCTACCCCATGTTCATTATTCAACCTTCCAACTTACAATTCTTTATTCTCAGGGAGCCTTTGATTCCCACTCCCACCAAAGAAATATGGCGAGTAACAGCGTCTCAAAACTCAAGAGGCTCCTTCATTACTCATCTACTAATGCTATTATTTTATTTAACTTTATTAAGTTTTAAAATATATCAGAATAGATTAATTTAGAAGTATCTGTGAAAAAAACAGCAGGTATCCAAAGAGGCACCAGCAGTTCTAGCGTGTCTTATCTTGCATACCCGTAGGAGAGAGAAATTTCCATTTCCTCTTCCCTGGCAATGAGATATTTCCCCAAGGCGGAGATTTTGGCAACATTCTCACGCTCTAGTTGAGCCTTCCTCTTCATGGCCTCCCGCTCTGGCCTCTGCCGGTCTGTGATGGGCGTTGACACGACTGGCCCATGAATATCAGGTTTCCTCCATGGACTTGGTTGTAGAGCAAAGTCTTCAAGTAGATACCGGTTCTGAGGCTTGAGTGGGGTCTGGGGCTTGGTCACAGCAGTGTGAACAGGGTCCCTCTGGAACGATGTGCAAGATGATATTCTGTAGGGAGCAGGCCTAGAAGCGGCAGACTGACGGACACTAGGCCTGGTAAGGGTGGTCGAAATTGGCGCGGCCAGTCTGGCAGGAGCCGCGTAAGATGCAGGAGTTGGCTGGGATGAACCAATTGCAGTAGGCTGAGCTGACTTAGAACCAAGGCGGGCAGCATTGGTTAAATCTGGTTGGGCCGGGTAGGTGGAAATTGACACATCAGGTCTGGCGGGACCTGTCAAAGATGCAGGATTCGGCTGGGAGGAATTGACTGCAGTAGACTGAGCGGAGTTAGAACCAGGCCGGGCAGAGTCAGCCACAGCGGGCCGATGTGATGCCAGAGACTGTGGCCTGCGAGGAACAGGTCGAGGATGAGGCTTGTCCACAGTTGGAAACACCAGAGGTACCAACCTGACCTTGCCAGGAGGTGGCAGCTCGTACTGAGGTGGAGATGAACTTTCTTTTTCAGCACTGCAGACTGGCTTCTGCGGTTTGGCTTGCGTTTCCTCAGGACCTTTGGCCTCAAGTGGGATATCCAGGCATCGTTTCATAGTTGGATCTGGCTGGGGGCCTTTGGGGTTGCTAGAGTTTCCCAGGGCCCTGGAGGAGGAGATTTCTGTTTTCTTATCAATCTTCTTCCCCAGAGCATGAAAAACTTGCACAGATTGCAGCATGTGCATGCCTAGGGAGCTCCGAGGCTTCTGGAAGGTCTCTTGGATCAGTTCAGGTTGATTTCTCCTGCGCTTCATGTTGGGAATGGTTGGCTTCTCTTGTGCCTTGACCTTTCTCCCAGCTTGCTTGCAGCCATCAGCTTTTTTTGAGTTCTTTTCTTTGGTTCTTTTTGTCTTTTCCTGCTCGTGGCCATTATGTTTGCTGAGCCTGCTGGATGCGCGTTTCTGAGGTTTGCAGTTGGAATCCTTGGCCGTGTTCGCAGGAGCCCCGTCACTGGCTGCAGCCTTGCACAAACCCCCTTCTCCCTTGAGCACGCAGTCAGGGCTGCGGGGCTGTATTTTGGCCTTGGGAGCATCACTGCTAGGCTCAGAGGCTGTACGTTTGTTCCTCCTGGCTTGAACCAATGGAGCCTGTGTGACACTTGACCTCTTCAGTCCATCGAACTGGATGGCTCTGGTGTCTTCGGTTTTGCACACCACGAGACTTTTAGATTGATCTAGTTCATCCAAGGAACTTAAGACCTGTGGAAGGCAAATATCCTCCACCAGTGCAGCGATGTCTGCCAAACCATCGTTAAGTTCAGTCCCATTTTCAAATGTCTGTTTGTCTACCAGACTCACGCTGTTGTTTTGCAGCCCAGTGCTTCCACAGCCCAGGTGCTCCTCTTGGCCAAGGGGATCAACACAGGCCAGGAGCTGGTGGATATCTGGGATTTCTAAAGGGAGCAGTGCAGGATCTTGGTTTTCTGTTGGCTTGGTTTTACTATCATCAGAATTCTTCGTCTCCTTTTGTTCTTGGCTTGGAGCTGGAGGCATTGCCAGAAAATCACTAGGACTATAGACGGGAGCTACCTTTGAACTGTCCCCAGGCTCAGATGGTGGGTCATTCTCAAGGATCTGTATATATTTATTACTGCAGGTCGTGGAGAGTTCTGGAGTTGGTGGTAGACAAAATGTTTGGCCTGGAGGTTGCAATCCCAGGGAAGACTCCATGCCCAGGGATGTCTCCATCACTATGAAGGAATCAAGGAGAAGTCAGTCTTGGTAAGTACGAAGCTCCCTCTATCACCAGTGCAGCAATCGTACCCCTTCCAACAATGGGAAGGACATTTCTACTAGCCCCTGTTAGGGATCAGGAGAGTGCCCTGCACTAAGATATAGGAGGCAAGTGTTCTAGTTCTTACTGATCACCTTTAGATGTCCTTGTTTCATTGTTGTTTTATTTTCTGTAATTCACAGGGTTTTTGTAATTAAAAAGAAATAAAAAGAAAAAGTAAAGATAATATTTAAAATATTTTGCAGGCATAGCTTCCTTGTAGAGAACCCTTTTCATTCTCTCCACTTTCCTGAGTGAACAAGAACACTTCACACCACAGACTAGGAGAGGGAACGGAGCTAATCCTAATGAAATATATAAGCAAGACAGGCTGTTAGCATGCTTGCTATGGACAAGATCATAAACACAAAGAGTGGACTCCTGGCATAAAAGTAAGAAAACTTTAGCTCTGGCCCGAAAGCTCATTTGGTTAGAGCATCGTCCCAACCCGCTAAGGTTACCAGTTCGATTCCCGGCCAGGTCACATGCAGAAACAGATTGATGTTTCGGTCTGCCTGTCTGTCTCTCCCCTCCCCCTTTTCTTTCCTCTCTCTCTCAAATCAATAAAATAAAATTTAAAAAAAAGAAAAGAAAAATTTAAGCTGGTACTATCACTATAAGAAATCTGAAGTGCCTTTCAAAGAGAGAAAAAGCAATAAATCAGGGAAAGGCGTACATTACAGTGTATAGTACAGGGGGACTAAACCAGGAGGGTCGTGAAAAGTGTGCCATCCCTTGGATGCTCTTGGGTCCTCATACATAGAAATTACATGGCCATTACAGTATTCATTCCACCTCTATCAGCTGTCCTCAGCCAACAAAGCACCTGAGATTGGAGAGCACTGACTAGTTGGTAGTAGTTATTAAAGGCACAGGACAGAAATTCTACCTGTATGTGTACTCACAACTTGCCAGCTCAGAATGACCCTGTTTTTGAATGCTGACCTCTTTCACCTTGTTGGTTGTACTCACCTTGCAAACTTGTCTGTGTGATGGGTTGAGCAGACGCAGAGTAGCGGATTGCAGAGGTAGAGGCTGGTGGTATCACATTTGTGGGCTGAGCCTCCTTTAGTACCATGAGCACATGTGGTTGAGGGGCAGAGGCCCTGCTCTGTGTGTAAAACATGGAGCCATAGGATTGCAGGTAGGGACCCAGTTCTCCAGATAGCAGGGACCCTACTGTACCTTGATTATAGTAATAAACGTGACTTCCTTCCTGGTAGGGAAGTGACAGGCTGTGTCCCTGATTTGGAATTTGAGGTGGTGCCCCCTGGATGAAGCTGGCATAAAGTGGTGGATACAGGGGGATCATGTTATTGGCATCAGGTGTTTTAAGATACTGGGATGCCATGGCCGTGGAGGACACAGCTGTGACCTGCTCAGCAACAGAAACAGTGAAGTCTTTGAGTGATGATGACTTCATCTCAGTGCCTCCTGGGAGTGCCCACTCAAAAGTACCAGCATAGGAAGCAGCTGATGTGGAGACCTGCCTCTGGCCAGCAACTCCAGAAAGCATAGTTGTGCTAGAATGCTGGTAAAGGTGGGCACTTCCCATGAGTGGCTGGAAAGAGGTGCCAGAGGCTGATGGCAGTAACCATGCTGAACTGCCGGCTGGAACAGAGACCCCGGAGAAATTGGAGACAGTTCCTGTTAGGGAGGCTGCATTGCTCACTATAGGTTGAGAGATGTGAAGAGAATTTGAGGTTCCAAGTAAAGGTGGATTTTGGAAAGTCTCTGTAGGAAGCAAGGTGATGAAAAAATAAATCAGTGAGATCGATAAATCTCAGTATGTTTGAAGAACAGCATTATCTTTAGGTTGTTGCTATCAGAAAGCCTCCAATGGCAATCCTCGATATATAATAAATGAAACAGTTTGTGATGGGAGTGAGTGCCAGAGCTGTTTGCTGCTCTAGTGTATTAACTGCCTGTGCTCCCAACGTGGGCAGAAATGTGTAGAAGACCCAAGTGGTGCGGTACCTACACTGTTCTCTAGAGTAGATGCAGTCACTTGCTGCCTTATCTGTCTCTCTATTGAGCCTGCCCTAGGGATTGATGTGTCTGCTCTTTCCTAGAGGTGAAGCATTGAAAACCAGGAGTCTTTGGAGAACCTCTGTTCTCACAGTCTCACTATTTGAGGAAACGGAGGCTCTGACATATCAGATAGGCTTCCTCATGTTCTGAATTATGTTAGTATTATCAGCAGGTTAAGGTTACATAACCTAAGGATCCCGACTTCCTTGCCAGGACTCTGTCTACTGTGAGCATTACACTGCGAAAATCTTGGAACAATAGAACTTCTAATAGAGGTGCTTTTCTTGTGCATTAGAAGACAGTGCAGGTAGTAAGTACCCTTGTTATCTTCAGTGTCTCATTTTACCTGCAGAGACCACATGCCATTCACCAAAATTCAGGTATAGCTTAGTCCAGTTGGTCAATTTAATGGGTCATTTATATTATTTCAGGCCTGGTTTTTGATCCTACCTGAAAATGTCTATCTGAGATTTAGTTTCTCAAGAAGTGCTTTTTGAAAGAAAAAATTTTAAACTACCTGAGATTCAGGTTACTCATCTGTGAAGTGGTTATAAAAATAACTACATAATGACTCATAAATCAATAAATGATATATGACATATGATTATATGGGTAAAGATACAAGTTCTCAAAAGAAAAAGAAAAATCATGAAAAATGTATATCACAGAACTAATAGGAAATGTAAAGTTATTAATGAAAACTCAAGCATATAGCAATCATCTAATCATAATAAATTTACTAATAATTGGAGTTGTTTTGTACATGCAATATTACAAAAGCAAGTATTTCCTATTCTATATTAGTAACTACTTTTAACCAAAAAGCTGCTTAAAGTAGCAAGTGATTTTGAATGAATTCTTACTTAGTATGTACAGACCAAAAAAAAAATCAGTAAAAATTGAATATCAAGCAGCAAAATATTATAAATGTAGATATGTAGGTAGTTACACTATATATAGACAAACATTTTCTTAAAAAACTGGTATATCTGCAAACAACGAGTCTTATAAGGGGTGAATATCCAAAATATATAAAGAAGTCCCAGAACTCTGAAACAAACAATGCAATTAAAAAGGGGAGAGGACCTGAACAGACAGCTCTCTCAAGAGGCCGTACAAATGGCCAATAGATATATTAAAAAATACTCACCTTCACTAGCTATTTGAGAAATGCAAATCAAAACTACAATGAGATACTTCCTCACACCTGTTCAATTGGCTATTATCAACAAGGCCGGTAATAGCAAATGTAGTAGAAATTATGGAGAAAAAGGGAATGCAAACTAGTACAGCCATTATTGAAGAAAGTATGGTGGTTCCTCAAAAAATTAAGAATAGAATTATCTTATGACACAGTAATCGCTATATTGGGTATCTATCTCCAAAACTCGAAAACATTGGTTCGTAAGGACACATACACCCCCATGTTCATTGCAGCATTATTTGCAGTGGCCAAGACATGGAAACAACCAAAGTGTCCCTTGATAGAGGACTGCCTAAGGATAATGTGGTATATTTATACAATGGAATACTACTCAGCCATAAGAAATGATGAGATAGTGACATTTATGACAACATGGATAAACCTTGAGAACATTATACTGAATGAAATAAGTAAATCAGAAGAATCTGAAAACTGTATGATTTCACACAAAGGTGGGATATAAAACTGAGAGTCATGAACATATCTAGATCAAAGTGAAGTGGTTACCAGGGGAAGGGAACATGGGAGATTGGGACGAGGGAGGCAGTGGGGGAAGGGTGGAAAGAGGGACTAATATAAGGTGATGGAAAATAATTTGACTTCGGGTGATGGGTATACAATATAATCAATGGTTAAAATGCTATAGAAATGTTTACCTGCAGCCTATTTACTCTTATTGATCAATGTTACTGTGTTGAAGTTAATTTTCTAAATAAAATTTAAACATGGAATAAAAATGAAAGAAACACTGGTATAAAGCAGGAAGCAAATTAAGTGTAAAGGAATTCCATTAAGGTTCTCATTCATATATTTCTTAATATTATTGAGCAAATAACAGATCTTAAGTCTATTAGAGATATATATTTTGCCCTGGCTGGTTGGCTCAGTGGATAGAGTGTCAACCCAGCATATGGATGGCCTGGGTTTGATTCCTGGTCAGGGTACACAAGTCAAGCAATCATCTGCTTTTCTTTCTCCTCCCTCTGGCCCTTTTCACTCTCCTCCCCTCCCACAGCCAGTGGCTTCTTTGGTTCCAGCGTAGGCCTGGACACTGAGTATGGCTTGTTTGTTAGAGCATCAGCCGCAGGAGCTAAAACAATCTCGATTGATTCCAGCATTAGCCCCAGACGGGTTGCCAGGTTGATCCCAGTCGGGGTGCATGCAGATGTCTGTCTCAGAAACTCCCCTCCTCTCATTTGGAACAAAGAAATGAAAGAAAGAATGAATGAATTAAGGAAGAAAGGAAGGAAGGAAGGAAGGAAGGAAGGAAGGAAGGAAGGAAGGGATGGAAGAAGAAAAAAAGGGAGGAAGGAGAGAGGGAGGGAGGGAGGGAGGTAACCAGGGAGGGAGGGAGGGAAGGAGGAAAGGAAGTAAATGGATAAAGGAAGGAATGAATGAATGAAGGAAGGAAGGAAGGAGGGAGGGAGGGAGGGAGGGAGGGAGGGAAGGAAGGAAGGAAGGAAGGAAGGAAGGAAGGAAGGAAGGAAGGAAAGAAAAGAAGAGCAGAAGAAAACACAAGAGAAGAAAGATATATGGGTTTCATCTGGCCTTTGATGGCGGAGTGGGTAAAGCATCAACCTGAAATGCTGAGTTTGCCGGTTTAAAGGCCTAGTCTTGCCCAGTCAAGCCACATACAACAAGCAAGGAGTGAAAAACTAAAGTGAAGCAGCTATGAGTTGATACTTGTTGCTCCCCAGTGTCTCTCTCTCCTCTCTTGATATATTAATAATTAAATCATTAAAGTAAAAGAAATATATTTATTTCAATAAAATAACCGCATAAGAAATAGAAAGGACCACTTATAAAGTATCATTAATGGTTTTTCTTTTTAACGTTTATTTTATTGATTTTAGAGAGAAAGGAAAGGAGAGAGAGAGTGAGAGACAAGATCATCAATCTGATCCTATGTGTGCCCACACCAGGGATCGAACCTGCAACCTCTGTGCTTTGAAACTATGCTCTAATCAACTGAGCTATAGTCAGGGCATGGAGGTTTTTATAGTTTTCTTAAAACATAGATTACAATTATCTTTAACATCCAGGAAAGTGTCATACCCAAAGCCTTAGAAACCATTATCACTGAAATCCAATGAAAAAAATGAATGTGGGGATCTGCAGGGAACTTCACAAATTTGGTTTAGATAAATGTGAAATGAGAGATGTGGGACTTGACCGTTTCTTTTTCTTCTTAGGTAGCTAAGATCTAAAAAGACATGGTGGTTGTTTATCGGTATGTTGTGTGTGTGCGGAAGAAAATACCGGTGAGCATGAAGAGCAGCTTTGATATAAAACATACTTATCACACACAGGAATCAGTCTCTGTGATTCAAGTTAGGACACAGTACTGTTAAAAAAATCTTAATTTTATTTTTAACAGACAGAGCTTGACATCAGTTAAAAATCAGAACGAAGTGCAACACTGAAAATTCTGTTTTCTCCAGCCCCTACATAGCCAGCTTTGTGAGTTTCCTGTTTACAGGGGACGTCATTTCTAAAACATACTTTTAAATGTTTATGCTTCAAAGTGTCAAGTGCCAGTTTTCAGAAAGGCAATAGACAAACACAAACAACTGAGTATGTTTTTTGGTTCAGCTGCTTTGCCTAGTGATACCCTATTCCAGCCTTCCTTTTTTGTCTAGTCTATTCACGTAAGCATTTGTTAAAATCAACTTAATTGTACTGTCTGCTGGACAGATTAGACTCGTGATGGCAAACCTATGACGTGTGTCAGCACTGACACACGTAGCCATTTTCAATGACACGCGGCCGCATACCAGAGAAGTACAGGGCCACATGTCGGGCAGAACGTTTCATCCTCGGCTTCTGCACGACCAGGTGCAGGAGCCGAGGATAAAACATTTGCTGTAGTGTAGACACTCTGTGCCAGAAGTCTGTAGGCCAAAACAACAGAACTCTGGCACAGAGCATCTAGTTCTAGGACTCCGGTTAGGCCGTTTTTCTCGAAGTGACACACCACCTGAGTTATGCTCGGTTTTTTGGCGAATTTTGACACACCAAGCTCAAAAGATTGCCCATCACTGGATTAGACCCTACATTCTTTCTGCTACAATTGAAAATCTTTGGTTCACTTGAACATTCCATTTCAACCACCTTTTTGGCTCTTGAGAACTCCTCCAAGCTCTCTTCTTCATCCGTTCAGGTTCCCCTTCCTCCTGGTGCCTGTTGGCCTGAGCTGATGAACCCAATCCCAAAGTTTCTTACATTTAAATACTTGCCTCCCTATAGCCCATTACTCTCCATCTTCTCTCCCTGTTTTCTCTTCTTATGTAGTTTGGATAGAAAACTCCCAAATCAGGTGAATATTGTAGTTTGAACAGCACTACGCTGAAAATACTGACGTTGAAACATTAATCGTGGGAGACGATTGCGCATGAGACATCTGGGATATACAGTGCTAGTTTCTCCACACCCCCCCCCACCCCCCGATTTCCTCTCGGCTTCTCTTAAAGCATCTCAAGAAGTGTTGGTTTCATTTTCGACATAGGTGGTCTTTTAAGACGCTGTGTTAGAAAAGTTGGGGATTAGCAAGAACAACCGATCTAACACGGTGATTAAATAGATGAGGAAAAAGCAGATTTTGTGAGAGTCACTGACTTGTCTGTCACATAGCCAGTAAATGTCAAAATCAAAAATGAAAGCAGTTCTCCCAATTTCTAGATCAGTACTTTCCACTTTTATTCTATACTAATTTTTTGACACTACTCTTAAATTTAGGGGCTAAATAATTATCTAATAATATCTTTAGAAAGTCTTATTTATTACCTGGCATGATAAAGAAGAGGATATATCAGCAATAGATTCAATGGATGAGGAGACAATACTTGATGTCTGACTGGCTAGAGCCAAAGAGCGCATGTGTCCAGTGTCACTGATCACTGGTTACTGGCCACTGGTCAGTTGCGATGATCTAAATGTATTTACAAATCCATGGAGACTCCAAGGTTCTCTCAGATGGTGATAGGTTTGGTGGGAGAATGATGTCACAAAGCAGGCAGTTTAAAGGGCTGAGATAGCCAATAGGATGGTCAAATTGTCAACAAGAAAACAGGATTGGATGGAGAAAGCGGTTGGGAACTAAAGCAACACCTTTATGGCTGAGCTCTGGGGACTGACGTGATCGTCAACAAGACTCGTGTGATCATCACATGTTCCCGGGGCTCTTTTGTTAGGGAAATATTCTCACTATTTCTTTCTTTGTTTTGTTCCTTCACTCTTTCTTAATGACATTCATTAACAAAATTAACTAGTAATTACTTATATTCTCTATGATATAGTGTCTCACATACATATCTTTCATTACATGTAGTATATTGTTAGTTTCTGTAGAGAGAAAGAAATAGGACAGCTAGGTTGCACAATTATATTTGTCCTGAAATCACATCAGTCCAGCTTTAGTGAATTGGCAGCAACCTTTGAAAAGCAAAGGAAGCAGTTCTTTTCGTGAATTATGTAGTTAAAAAGCAACTGAAGTTTGTCGAGTGCATTTTGTGGAGAGTGATGTGGTCCATGGCTGTTTTAGTTTGCTCTCGAACACTTCCCTTCTTGGGCTGGGCTGAGGTGGGCTGGGCTGGGCTAGGTTGGACTTGCTCTCCTTTTCCGTCTTCATTTAGGCATTGATTTTGAGATCAGCTTTGATCGTGCGTTCTTACACTCATGGATGTTGCTTCCTGTCAGCGTCCAGCAGCAGGAGTCTTCTTTTCAGTGGACAGTGCTTCCCCAAATGGACTCTGCCCATTAGAAGCAAACACCAAAGAGCTAGGAGTCAGATGATGACAAACCTTCCTTCCTCCAGCCTTTGGTTACAGTTCTTCTGCCAGGATTTGCTACCTGTCATTCCTTGGGCCGTGTAGGCATCCTGCCATCCTGCTCTTTCAGACGTGCGAGGCATTCATGAGATTTTCCTTTTTTCCTCTTCACCTAAACTCTATCCTGTGCGGCAGTTACTGTAGTCTCCTGTCCCCTTGCAAACGGCCAGTGTAGAACTTAGTGCTCCTATGGTTCCCTGTCTTCCCTGCTGTTGCCTGGCCAGGCAGAAAGGAGAGAGGAATAGTCAGAGAAAGACAATGACAATCATGAGGAATAGGGAACGGGGAACGTGAACATGGACAGGAAAGAAGGTATTTATGTGGTTTTTTTGCTTTCTGTGAGAAACAAGTTGAAACCATTTAGTCCACTTTGTATTAACATAACTGAGGTTGTTTTGAACCTTTTTACACTTGGGGAGTGGTGAACAAAGAATTATATCGGGACTAATAAGGCAGAAATAACCCTAAGCATAAGCAAATTAAAGTAAAATCACTGGTATTTAATTGTTCAATAATTAGGGTAGTTCACTGTTTTGGGGACTCGCAGAAATCTGCCAGACTGGCCCATGGAATAGAGGTTGAAAAACATGAAATAGTACATCAACTGCTATGAATTTGTTCACTAGAAAGAATTACCTTAAATATGATTTTTACTTTGTTTTATGTCATCTCACCTCATTTACATCATTCATTGGTGTGTTTTTAGAATATGAATTATTTTTATTCTATCAGAGCTCTGGGTTTGTCCATATCTTTTCTCCCAAGTCTTAGTTTTAAAGGTCCTGTCCTTGAAAGACTGATTGCGTGTGCTTTTCTTGATGACTTTATTTAGAAGCATCCTGAACTAACTTGACCTGAGGAATCTTGTGGAGACACTTTAAAATGGTCTGTGAAAACTGTGAGTTACACTGTGCACCTGAGCAGGGGAACAGATGTGTGCAGCCAGCCCACGTGGCCTGTGTTGGCTGTTCTTCCCTTTGTTAGTGCTTTCCTCAGTAACCACTCTTGTGACTTTGAGTGAAGGCTTAGTTGTTAATGACTTGCACAGGGTGGTACAAGAGGAGATATACAGTTGTTCCTATGGAAAATAATACAAAAATTAATGAATGGAAGTATAAGAATAAAATATGTTTTGTGTACTTACAACTGTAACCCTGCACTTACCCCTTCCCCACACCTGCTTGTATATGCAGTAGCTGGTTTTGGGGAGAAAATTTATAGATCTAGTCCTTATTCTTAATGGTGGGCTTTTAGGAAGACCTAGATCGATCTTTCATGGGGCTTTTTTTTAGTGTAAATGAGTGGGAAGTGTGTGACACCAGATGCCAGGAGCCCACGGGAAGATAGCTCATAGATTGGATCTCCAAAGTGACACTTGTCATTTATAGACCTACTTTTTCTATTTTAGGCATGTGTTTTTTCATAGTTGGTGTATGATGTTTACCTAAAAAGAAATTGTGATTTGGGTTGCTGAAACTTACACATTTTTTTTCAAGGAATTTCCCCTCAGACTGCTGACAACCATGATACAACATGTGCTCAATACCTGCGGAGAAGACCAATGCGTCCTTTTTCTGAGTTCCCTCAGAAATGACGGGAAACCATATCTACTACAGGGTAGGGTGGTGGAAGATTGGGGGAAGTGTGGTAACACAGAGTTTGGTGGAGATAAAATGTTTACATGTTAAGGTACTCAGTTGCAACATCTGGTTCTGTCTTGACAAACCCTCATTAGACCTTTCCTGGTCCCCAGCATCTGTATTTTCTCTCTATATTTCCAGTCAGTTAACTTCAGCTTGCTGGCTCACCATCATCTTAAGCTCTGCAGAAATCGTCAGTGTAGGAGAAGGAATCTAAAGAAGTTTAGTCCAATACTGAGAAACAGCATCAAGCTCCACCCTGACCTTAAGCCTTCTTTTAATAGAGTATAGTCTTGTCTTATAGACCAACTACCTGCATTTTTTACCCAATGGGATAATAACTAGGACTTGTCTTAATGAAGCATACCCAGTTCATCTATCTCTGGACTCTTCATTACTCTCACTTTTGATTTAATTAAAGACTGGAATCCCTCAAACCCCCCTATATTGTACCTGGGTGATACCAGATGGTAGTAGATTTTAGAATATCAACTACTTAGTTGTTTGGAATTCCAAAAATCCCTTTCTGTTATATTTTATGTCCAGTATACTATATATTTATTAAGGCATTATATTGCCTCATGTTGGATTTACTCCAATACAAAGACCTACTCTTTGCTACTTCTCATACTTTCTAGAAACCCTATGGTGCCTAGAACAGATTTTCTTATGTCAACTACAACCAAGTTTGTTCCCATCTCAACTTTGTGTATTTTAGCAAATTGGAAGTAAAAGACCAATGTTGTATTTTAGGTTCAGACCGATTTATGTCACATTTTGTATTTTTCATGTCTACACATATTTTTACCAATAGTACTTTTTTTACCACTACATGCCTAAATTCCAAAGACTTATGATTTAGGACCAAATTTGAATTTGCCTAATTGTAAGTTTTGAAGTTGTGCTGTGCTAACTAATTTAGATATTTTTTTCTAAATAGCAATTTACTAATATTAACTCTTTTTTAATTACATGGATTTTTTCAGAATTGCAAATGCTTATGGACATAAACTTGGTTAGAATATGATTGGGTTTTTTTTTTACCACCAAGTTGAAAGTTTTTATTTTGCTAATGTACAAATAGAATGTAACAGCCCACTTCTTATGGTTTCTAAACTCGGATGATTTCCCTAAGATGCTAATGTCCTTCATAGGCCAGTGCCTGATCTTCTGTGAAAGCTCAACCTGTCTTCCTATCTACCCACCGAATTCATTTGTCTTTTCAGAAGTCTTGTCGGATGTTTTCTTTGTTGGCCTCTCCATGTTGTTGCTTCATTTGAAAGACTTCATTTTCTAATTGCACAATAGTCCTTTCAATCTCATAATTCTTACTGACCAGGGATACCCAATTTGACTCAATTTCTCTTAATTTAGATCCAGCTGTGAGTTGCATGTTCTTTCGCTGCCAGTTTAAATCTTGAATATGCTTCCTTAATTTCTGGAGCTCTTTCTGTGCATGTTCAATCATATGAACTAGATTTTCATTATATACTTTCCAGGCATTGCATCCATGCTGTGACATTAGTTCCAGATTCTCAATTCGAACCACTTGATGCTCTAACTGGGCCATAGAATTGTTTACACACTCTTGCCATGCAGTAATGTTATTTTTCTGACCCGGAGGAAGGGGCTGAAAGTTTATGTCGTTTCATACTGAGCAATTCAATTGGTTGACGGGCAGCCAGTCTTTCAAATTCATTTTTCATTATGTCAGTTTCAAAAGCAGAATAATCTGGGGCCACCAAGTAGCTCAGGTAGTTCTTGGTAGGTCAGTATCAGCGCGTTTCCTCCTCCACCAGCGCCGCGGCCGCTTCCCGTACTCCAGGCGCTTCATAACCTTGGTCAAAATAGGGCAGTGCATCCACCACAACCTCTCCTGCCACCAAGCCCGTGCCCGCCATTTTTAACTCCGTTTGTGTTTTCTCTAGAATATGATTGTTGCAAGAATGTTAAAACTAATGATCTCTTTACCCATTCATTCATTTATTCAATATCATTCATTTATTCAATAATTGACCTTTATGGCCCTCAGTTTACCCAGATCTGAAATGTTTGTGGAGATTATTATTAACAGTGTGGATAGGATACATTCAGAAATTCAAAACTAAAAATTAAAAACTGAAAGCATTTGTTATTATAATTATATACATTTTAACCTGAAATTTGGTATTCTGTTCTTGCTTTGGACCTATGTAGGACTTGCTGTCCTTTGCTGTTTCAGTCACAGCAAAATTTATAGGTTTTCTCTATGCCTGTTACTCTGTGGAAATCTTAGACCTGACATCCACTTTTGCCTCAGTTGCTTTTTGTTATTTCTAAAATCTAAATGCATACTACCTGACCCATGATTGGAACCAAATAAAAGGTTCATTGGGAGTGGAAGTGTACGTTAACACAGTATTTTTGGAGGACAATAATGCTGCATTTTTCAGAATGTTAAGTTTGTGTATCCTTCATTCCAGAAATTCTACTTCTAGAACTAATACTTGGATGTTACATTGCAGCCTCTCTGTAACAGGACCAAAAAACAAACAAACAAAAAACAACACAAGAACTGAAAACAACTAAAAGTTCCTCAATAATGGACTGGTTCTATAAATTTTGGTGCCTTAGCAGTGGAATACTATGTTATATGTTACCATTAAAAACAATAGAATGGATGTACATTTAAATTGACTGGGAAAAATATAAAAAATTTTATAGCCATTTTGTAGTACACCATAGCTGTACAAATAAATATTTATATGCACTATACAATAAATGTGAATGTAAGCACTTGGAAAATATCTGGAAGATCCACACAGGAACTGGGACGTGAAACTTAACTATCCATTCCGCGCAGTAGTGTCGGATATCTGAAGGGTGAATAAAGGAACTCCTTCACTGTGCTACCTGCCGCCGGCTGAAGAGGGCACTCTAGTGAGCCCCGTCTACTAATCAAACTATTTAGTCCGCTCCCCACGTGATGACGTCATGAACCGGGTGGTGGCGCGTGCGCATTAGCAAGGAGCCAGTGCGGTGGGTGGAGCTAGGTGGATTTCTGTGTGGGAGCTTGGGGTCGGCTCTGGTTTGGTTACGCAGGTTGTTGGACTGGCGACTTGGGCGTTCTTGGCGTTGGGTGGCCGGTTTCTCGGGGTCCACATGAGCCAACGGCATGGATCCCGCGGCGGCTGGAGCCAGGGACGCGTCTTCTGTGGACAGTCCTCGGCCAAGAAGAAGAAGGGCGGAACCCACATCCCCGAGAGGTAGCGTCCTTGACTCCTGGGCGCGGCCCCTCCAGCTCGTAGCTCCTAGGCCGGGGCTTCCCCTCCTGTGACCCCCTGCCTGTAGCCGTGGCGGCCGCGCTCAGTCCTGGGTCCCGTCGGTCCTTGGGAGGCGCTGCCCCGGCCGCTGCCCCGCCCACGGTGCTTTCTGAGACCTCCCACCCCTTTAAGAGCGGGGCTCTGGCGGTTGCCCCTCGGATACAATGGGGAGAGGCAGCTTTTTAAGATATGGGGCTGTCAGTGTTGGGACACTAATTACCAGAACTGAGATCCCCTTTAATGCCGTTTAGCTGTGTTATTTTGGAATAGAAAATGTGATTAGTAAGTACGAAGTTTGAGTGAAAAAACCCCCACTAATACCGCTGAACTTTTAACCGAAAAACTTGTTTGGTACGGGAATCACAGGGTGCATACTGTTGATCCTAACCAGGTCTCATTTGTGAGATCTTATTCTATAGGTTCAAGTGATTGTTGTTGGGACTTTACTCAAAGATGAAGTGAATGCTTCTTTATTCCCTGACACGTTCTTTCCTTCATTTCAACCTCATTAAATCCCCTTCATTTTATCTCTTGAAAATACTTTGAATCTTTCAGGTGTTCTCTGTCATCATTCTAATACAGAACTAGCCGGATCCGTTGCTGTTAGCTCCTAAGTAGTGTAGTATATCTACCTGCTCTTAGTGTACTGTATAAATATCTACTCTAATTTCCTTCCTATCCATTCTTCACATAAGAAATCTTTGTAATAGGCAAACTGCTCATAAACATCACTCAAAAACATTGTTTTAAGAATAAAAACAAACCCTTTACCATGGCGTTTATGTTTTGTACTATATAGAGTCCAGTCTGCTTTGCCAGCCCCAAATTGTGCCACATTTGCCCACACTTTCTATGCTTCCAATAGACTGGATTGACCTTACTTAATTCTAACTCATGTTACAGAAGTCAGCTCAAATATTACTGGTTACTGTGACTCCTGGAATTATTAAGGGAAGTTCACAGCCTCTATCAGGTTTTCCTTTAAAATACAAACTCGAATTTCCCTACTGATCAGTTTGGGGATATGAGTTGTTAGAAGACTAAAAATCGGTAGCAAAGTGGAAGAATTGAATTAAGCTATTTCAGTCCACAGGTATGTATTAAAGGCACCTTCATGTTCATTACTGTGTTGGTTTTACCAGGGATACAGGAGGTCTGGCCATCTCTGGGTTTAAATATGCCTTATTTGTTGAGGCCTTTGCACTGTTCTTTTGCCTGGTATCTGTTTTCAAGGTGGGGAAACAGGAAGAAGGAATGTACAGTTTCCTAGGCAGGATTAAATAAGTAGAGCAGCAAAATGCAAAGCAAAAAGAGGGGATTAAGGAGTCTGTCAGAGTCTCTGCAGAGAGACAGGCTAACAGTTTTGTTAACAAAAATGTATTAACAGGTGGACAGACTATCTCCCCGTTGGACAGAGGATGCCTGGGACTCGTTTCATTGCTTTCAAAGTTCCTTTGAAAAAGGTAAGAAAAAATTAATTTAATATTCTTTTACAAGTCTGAAGTCACCATGTAGAATATGGATTCTCAGCCCTGTCACCCTCCATTTTCTCTTTTTATAGCACATACTTAGTATTACACTCTCTACTATCCTGAGGTGAAATTCATAGAGAAATAAAACCTACTTTCATACTTAATTTTAAAGAAAAAAATGTCAGCTCTAATTATAATACAAGGAATAAATAAAAGAATTCATAATGTAATATGTAATTATATTATAATATGTAAATGTTTAGGCATGACTATAATAGAAATGATTAACTAGTCAGTTCCTTGTATCATGAATGCCAGTACTGTAAATGCAGACTGATTTAGGTGGATTATATTGCCTTAGTGGTAGCAGTTTCAATTCCACTGATCAGCTCTTAGTAGATTTCCAAATAAAACCAAGTTAATTCATCACTTGGTTAGTAAGGTGATACTATCCTGGAAAATTCAGTTTACATGAAAATTGTAAACACTCTTATGTTTATTTGTGAAATGGAGCTAGTTTCTAAGACTTAGATGATTATGAACATATTTTTCACCAATATAAATGTTGAGTAGGACATTGAAGAGTCATTCAGGTATGAGACACATTTGTAGGCCTGTACTGAGTTTGACAAAATGTCTAGCATCCATGATCCCACCCACCATGTGCTAGTAAGACCCTTTGTTCTCTCATTTTCACAACCAAAAAATACCCTGGGTAGAAAGTTTTGGATGTTAGCATGGAAATTATATAAATAGTTTCTTTGTTTGAAGTAAGAAAGTAATAGGGGGGAACGCATTTGACAGATATAAAAGCTATGATAAGATATTCCATGTCTCATTAAAGTGGCCACGATACCATGGATTATGCTTAGAAACGGCTACTTTAAATGTATTGGGAATTTATTTATTATGTGAGTCATAGGTCAGGGTTCCTTTTTCATCTACAGTGTAATTTCTTGTGCATCTTTGGACTTAAAAATCAGTTATTTCATAAAGATAAACATATGCTTATTGCCTGACCAGACAGTGGCGCAATCGATAGAACATTGGACTGGGATGTGGAGGACCCAGGTTTATAACGCTTAGGTCGCCAGCTTGAGTGTGGGCTCATCTAGTTTTTTTTTTTTTTAAATATGATCATGATTTTAGATCTCAGTTGTTTTTTGTTTTTTTTTTTTTTAATTTTTTTTTTTTTTTATTTATTCATTTTAGAGAGGAGACACAGAGTGAGAGAGAGAGAAAGGGGGGAGGAGCTGGAAGCATCAACTCCCCTATGTGCCTTGACCAGGCCAGTGTAGGGTTTTGAACTGGCGACCTCAGTGTTCCCAGGTCAACGCTTTATCCACTGCGCCACCACAGGTCAGGCTGGGCTCATCTAGTTTGAGCAAGGCTCACCAGCTTAAGCCCAAGGTTGTTGGCTTGAGCAAGGGGTCACTCGGTCTGCTGTAGCCCCCTTGTCAAGGCACATATGAGAAAGCAATCAATGAACAACTAAGGTGCCTCAATGAAGAATTGATGTTTCTCATCTCTCTCCCTTCCTGTCTCTTTGTCCCTCTCTCTGTCACAAAAAGAACAAACAAACATATGCTTCTTACTTCCACCAACACCAAATACAGTGTTTGACATATACCGTATTTCCCCATATGTTAAACACTCCTGTGTATAAGACTTATCCTAATACAGGGGCCCGAATTTTGAAAAATAAATGTATTACATAAAGTCATTGAACTCAAGTTTTATTCATCATAAAATTCATACAATTCCTCATCACTGTCAGAACTCCCATTCGTTAGCTTGTCCTCATCTGTGTCTGATGATGAATCACTGTCTTCATATATTACCTCATCTTCAGTTCCATTGGTGGCATTTGAAATGCCACACTTCTACAACCACTGTATAAGACACTCCCAGTTTTTAGACCCCAAATTTTTTTTTAAAAAATGTGTGTCTTATACATGGGGAAATACAGTAATAACTGTTTAACAAATCTTTGTTGAATGAATGAATGGACTTTCCAGCCACATCTGCAGTTCCTGTGAGTTTTCTCCTATATTCTTCCTTTTGTCTGTGCAGTTTTTCTAACTCTTTGAGTCCCTACTCAATGGCCTCTGGAAGTGGATTCCTGGAATTTTACAAAGGCCTCTGTTTAGCCCCTTGCTTGAAAGTATATTAGCAAGAGAGAGAAAACAGGAAGACTCTTTAGTTTGCTTTCCTCCACAGAGCTACAGATCTTTCCTGTATGATTATGTCATTATAAACAGCCTCTTCTAGCCTGACCAGGTGATGGCGCAGTGGATAGAGCATTGAACTGGGAAGCGGAAGGACCCAGGTGTGAAACCCCGAGGTCGCCAGCTTGAGCGCGGGCTCATCTGGCTTGAGCAAAAGCTCACCAGCTTGAACCCAAGGTCACTGGCTCCGGCAAGGGGTTGCTCGATCTGCTGAAGGCCCGCGGTCAAGGCACATGTGAGAAAGCAATCAATGAACAACTAAGGTGTCGCAACGGCAACGAAAAACTAATGATTGGTGCTTCTCATCTCTCTCTGTTCCTTTCTGTCTGTCCCTATCTATCCCTCTCTCTGACTCTTTCTCTGTCTCCGTGAAAAGTAAAAAAAAAAAAAAGCCTCTTCTAGCTCTGATACTTAAGTGATTTTATTCAGTGTTGGGATGGTTTAAGACCCATTAGACACCACAGAGCTCTATAACCACTCCCAGCGTAGTACCTGTTCTTGCAGTAGAATTAGGGACACAGATTATTCCTGTGTGGAAGTGAGATGTGACATTGGTTCCTGTATGTTTTATGGAAGTCACCAAAGGAGTCACCTCACTATTTGATAGTCCCTTCTTAAACACACAGACATAAAAACTAGGATATGTTAATGTCAAAAAAATGTGGCACAAAATCCCCAGGAATTGAAAAGAGGGGGGAATGATAACAGGGTTTATCAAGGAAGGCTTTTCAAAAGGCCTCTAACTTAGTTACAGAAAATTAATTATTGTTCAGGTAGCTGGGGATGATCATTGATCATTAGCTCCAAATCTTTAAGAAAGTTACATAGAGATTTTACGCCCTGTAATTTACTCCTTAAAGCTTTTACAATATTCTGTGGAAGACTCAGCATCACAAGCCTATTAAATCTCCCTCACTTAATTCATAAACTTAAAATCATCTTAAATAATCTGATTCTAAATCATATAAGAAAACAAATAGCCAGGAATATTATGAAAAGAAGAATAATGTTGTAAGGGGGTCATGGAGCCCTATTAGGAATTAAGCCTGATTGAAAGTGTTGCTGGAGCCTGATCAGGTGGTGGCACAGTAGATAGAGCGTCAGATGGGGACGCGGGGGACCCAGGTTCATAACCCCGAAGTTGCTAGCTTCAGTACAGGCTCATCCAGCTGGAGCACAGAGTTGCTGGCTTGAGTGTGGGATCATAGACATGACCCCATGGTCACTGGCTTGATGCCAAATGTTGCTGGCTTGAAGCCCAAGGTCACTGGCTTAAGCAAAGAGTCACTCGCTCTGCTGCAGCCCCCCAGTCAAGGCACATATGAGGAAGCAATCACTGAACAACTTAGGAGACTAAAGGAGCCACAATGAAGAATTGATGCTTTTCATCTCTCTCCCTTCCTGTCTGTCTGTCCCTGTCAATCCCTCTCTCTGTCTCTGTCTCTGTCACAGAAAACAAAAAGAAAGTGTTGCTGGAGTATAGGAGATTTTAGGGTAGTGAAACTATTCTTTACGATGCTGTAAGGGTAAGTACATGTTAGTATAAATAGGTCAAACCCATAGAATTACGATAAAAAGAGTGACTCAACTGTAAACTAGGGACTTTAGTTGACAATGATGTGTAATAGTTAGTTCATTGATTTTAAGAGATGTACCACACTGGTGTGGAATGTTTACATTTGAGCAGCTGTGTGGGGTGAACGAAAGAGTGTATGGGTAGGAACTGTGTACTCTCTGTTTAGTTTTTTTTTTTTTTTATTTTATTCATTTTAGAGAGGAGACACAGAGAGAGAGAGAGAGAGAGAGAAAGGGGGGAGGAGCTGGAAGCATCAACTCCCATATGTGCCTTGACCAGACCAGTGCAGGGTTTTGAACCGGCGACCTCAGTGTTCCCAGGTCGATGCTTTATCCACTGCGCCACCACAGGTCAGGCCTCTGTTTAGTTTTATTGTGAACCTAAAAGTGCTCTAAAAATGATTGTATTCATTAAAAAAATATATGTTGTTGGCACTGAAATAACTAATAAGATTAGTGTAACAGAGTATACAAATAAGCCAAATACCTAAAGAACATTTAGCAATAAAAGCCATTCTTCGTATATATGTGTGTCTGTGTATATATGTATTTAATCAGTATTTATATGTGCCTGTTTATAGGCACTTCAGTTGGAGCTGGTGGTCCCTGCCTTCTGGGAGTTTACAGTCTGATTAGGAGACCAACATGAAACAAACAAAGAAATCACTATAAAGACAGGAGCTTATTTTCTTTGTTTTAGTGTCTCTGGATGAAAGGATTGAAATAATGCTTATAAGTTCCAGGAAAGTGAAAACTTTCCTGCCTGACCAGGCAGTGGTCCAGTGGATAGAGCATCGGACTGGGATACGGAGGACCCAGGTTTGAGACCCCGAGGTCGCCAGCTTGAGCGAGGGCTCATCTGGCTTGAGCAAAAAGCTCACCAGCTTGGACCCAAGGTTGCTGGCTCGAGCAAGGGGTTACTCCGTGTGCTGAAGGCCTGTGGTCAAGGCACATGTGAGAATGCAATCAATGAACAACTAAGGTGTCCCAATGAGAAAGACTGATGATTGATGCTTCTCATCTCTTTCCGTTCCTGTCTGTCTATCCCTCTCTCTGACTCTCTCTCTGTCCCTGTAAAAAAGAAAAAAAGATAACTTTCTCTAGAAACTTTTTCTATGTCAGCATTACAGGGCTTGACTAAATGAATTGCATAACACAGAATTTTAAGCGCAGCTTTGTGGTTTCATGTTTCATTCTTTCTGACAGAGTTTTGATGGGAAACTTGCGCCAGAAGAACGTTTTTCCCCCTTGGATCTTTTTAACAAAATCCGTGAACAGAATGAAGAGCTTGGACTGATTATTGATTTAACATACACACACCGCTATTACAAACCAGAGGTAAATGGAAATCTTAATTGGAAAGAACCTTCTTTCTGATACTATAATTAGTAATAATTAACACCTTATGTCAGTGGTTCTCAAAGTGTGCGCCCTAAAAGATTTCCAGATGCGCCCTATGGTATTCCAGAGAAATATATGCCTGTTGGTTTTTGGAGTTTAGATTTTTGGGGGACAGAGGTGTGGGGAATTGGCTGTAAACTGACAGTCTGCCCAACCTCCCACCTCACTTGCCTGATTAGGTTGCAAAAGGCTGTTAAGCTGTGGTGCTGGATTGCTTACACTACCCTCCATGTTCCCCAGAAAGACTGGAGGCAAGTTTCTTCTATCCTTTGTTTGGTGTAAAGTTAAGATGATATGTATGGTGGGGGTTTTCTGCACTCAGCACAAGAGTAAAAAGAGCGGAATTCTTCAATGTATTAATGAGGAAATGAGAGTTTGCCTTTTAAATACATGCTGAAACATTGAAGAAATCACTAGGACACATCAGGCTCATGTTTCTCATAAACACAAGAATGAAAAAACTTAACATATTTGTGCTGGGACATGCAGAATTTACTAAATCTTACTAAGAATGTATCTATATAAAAAGATAACATTTTTGTCATTTTTTTATTTTTTAACCCCTCTTTTTTATGAATTCTAAAAAGCATAACTCAAGAAATGTAACATAAAAATGTTTTTTAATGTCAGAATAAATTTAATTTTGTCGTATTTATTTTGTTTAATTACCATAAAAGCATGCTTAGACTTTATATATATATATATATATATATATATATATATATATATATATATATTTATTTATTTATTTAATATTTGACTTAATTACTATAACATATTTCTCAGAAATTTTATAGTGCACCTACAATCATTTGTAGGATTTTAAATGCACCCAGACTTCAAAAATTTTGAGAACCACTGCCTTATGCTAAGGTAAATCCAGGCCTTCTGTCATGCGTAACAAGTGAAAGAGGGAACCAAATGGTTTCTTTAATTAAACATTCCTAACTGCTGTCTCAAAATGAGATTAAAGACTTGAATTAAAGTATAATATTTGGCAAAAGGTCTGTATGTGCTTAAGAAAGTCTGTAAGTTTCCATGTTCTATATTTTAAAAAAAGTAAGGCAGCTTTTAGAGTAGTAGTAGCCTTAAAGGAAGGAAGAGAATGCTCATTATGTGTTTAGCATTTATTTTAAGCAGTTTCCTGAGCATGTGTGTAAACATCACAGTAACAAGTGGTTCTCAGAGGTGTATGCTTTCTTTTCCTACCTTCTTTTGATGCGACACAGAAACCCATGTATTCTTTTGGCCCATGTGGCATATCAGTGGGAAGGAATTATCCTCCTGACCAGCTCCATGACCTTGGGAAACAATAACACCTCCCCTTTGTTCATGCTTATGTAGCAGTTTGACACTTAAAATGTACTTACCTTACCTTAGTGAATCAACACACCGCCCTTAGCTGATGAAGTAGTAGCACTAGTGATGTCTCCTGTGAAGTACTTACTCTACACTAAGCTCAGAGGACAAATGATTACAATTACTCATCTTACAGATGATGAAACAGACTCAGAAAAGGAAGAATTAAAAGTTGAAATCAGTTATTCCTTTTATTGTGAAATAAACATCAAAACTATCATTTAGTCATTCACAAGTATATACAATTCAGTAGCATTAAATGCATTTATAATGTGTGTAACTATCAGCACTGTCTATAACCAAAAATTTTTGTAAGTGTTCATATATTTGTTCTTCTGTGTTTGGATTATTTCACCAAACAATGTTTTCAAGGTTCATCTATGTCACAGCATGTAACAAAATGGCATTCCTTTTTTCTGGTTGAATAATCTGCGTGTATATATTGCATTTTGCTTATTTATCTGTTGATGGACACTGGATTGTTTCCACCTTTGGCTATTCTGAAGCATGCTGCTATGAACATGGGTGTAGAAATCTTTGTTCAGATCCCTGCTTTCAGTTCTTTTAGATGTACAAGTAGGAGTGGAGTGGTTAGACCATATGGTAGTTCTATGTTTAACCTTGAGAAACTGCCAGACTGTTTTCCAGTGTCTTGTTTTTAAACAATCATCATAAGTTTTAAACATTCATAGAAGTAGAAGAAAGTGAAAGAATTAGCCAAAAAACATATCCATAACTGTTGTGTATGTGACAGCAATGTGGTGTTAGCCAGAAGGAAGGGGGTGTGGGCTTAGTGGAGTTGGGCAAAGGGTGGGGGCAGAGGGGACTGAAAGAGACTGCTTGGGCAGAGGACAATGGTGTTTTACTGAGGTTTCACTTGGAACCTGTATGGTATTGTTTAGCAGTGTCATCCCAATAAATTCAATTAATAAACAGTATTAAATTTACCTTATTCACACTCAGATAAAAATAAAAGTGGACATAATACTCTGGGTTTTGTTGAACAGCCATAAAATCATCCATTTTAATATTTATCAGCTGATGCTGTGCTTCATCTATCCACTGCACTTCCCTCTGTGTCACCCGTTCCATAGTATTTTGAAGTGGACCCCAGATATCAGTTATATCATTTTACCTGTATATTTTTAAGATGTATTCTTAAAATATAGAACTTTATTCCTTAATATCATTTTTTTTTTATTTTTTACAGGGACAGAGAGAGAGTCAGAGAGAGGGATAGTTAGGGACAGACAGGAACGGAGAGAGGTGAGAAGCATCAATCATTAGTTTTTTCTTTGCCGTTGCAACACCTTAGTTGTTCATTGATTGCTTTCTCACATGTGCCTTGACCGCGGGCCTTCAGCAGACCAAGCCACCCCTTGCTGGAGCCAGCGACCTTGGGTCCAAGCTGACGAGCTTTTTGCTCAAGCCAGATGAGCCTTCACTCAAGCTGGCAAGCTCGGGGTCTTGAACCTGGGTCTTCCGCATCCCAGTTGACGCTCTATCCACTGCGCCACCGCCTGGTCAGGCTGTTCCATATAATTTTGATGATTGCATCCCCACGTGTTATAACCTATTTTCAGTCCTTTTATTGTACATTGGTAGTTCAATCTCTAGGCTTGATTAGAATCAGTCTTGATTTTTTTCCTTTTTGCAGGACATGTTTGTAGGTGATGATGTGTTCTTCCATGGAGACATAACTGGTTTCCTTTCGGAAATACTAGCTGTCATTGATGATTGATATCTACGTCATTAATTCAGTTTGAGCTTCAAAACTGATGATTTCTATCATTCTTTATTCATTGATTAGCTGGGTATTTCCACCTAAAGAAACTTTCCCTCATTAGCTATTTGGTTGCCAAGTTATAGAGGCATGATTCTTTAACATTTTTCAAAATAGTGAGCTGATTCACTGATACCTTCCAGGGATGACCAGTTAGATTTTATTTTGTTTATTTTTTGTAGCTTTAGGGACTTGATTACAGTTATTACTCTTATTGAGGCACCAATCGAGGTCCTATCTTTGGCCTATTGAAGCTTCTCAATTTGGCTCCTGAATCTTATGTCATCTTATGACATGACTTCAGTTGTTTCTATACTTTTTCAGTGGTCACAATTAGCAGGTATGTTTGTAGGTTTGTTTTTAATACACAATACATCATAGTTTATACTGATACTTTTCCATTAAATTTAGAACTAATGAGTTACATTTAACTCCTTCCAGCTTTTATTAATATCTACATTTTCCCCTCCCTCCCCCAACAAGAATACCAGGTTCTCACCAGTGCCTGAAGTTTGCTCTATCTCACAATGGAAACCCTAATTCTTCTGGCTGTATTATAATTATATCACAGCTGCCTTATGGACCTTGAAATGTAAAATATTAGTAGAATCATTTATACAATTTTTATTTACATATTCATTCACATGAATTTTGCTTTCAGTTTTGTATACTTATTTACTACCCATTTTGTCAATTTAATAGAAATTAAGTGATACTTCCTGCTTGAAGCAGCTTTGGGAAAAATGGCTCTTTTATCAGAATTACTGACGTATGAAATTTCTTATACTCTCTTGGTTTACATTCTGGCCAATTTAATTGATTTTTAATTCTTTCCCTGCAAATTAATAATATACATATTTCTGGCTTTGCTTCATAGGACTTACCAGAAACTATTCCTTACTTAAAGATTTATACAATTGGTCATCAGGTGCCTGATGGTAACACTATTTCTAAATTCATATGTGCTGTTAAGGGCTTCTTGAAGGAAAATAAAGATAATGGTGAGTTGGTTATCTTTCTTACCTTCACTTTGGTATGCATTTTTAGAGGGACTGTGGATTTTTAATAGTTCCTACATTAGGCTTGTTGTATTTGATGATGTGGACATAGCAGGTGGTGGTAATAAAGTGTTTATCTTTTTATTGCTACAAATAATTTAGTTTGGAAAGAGAGTTCAGTGAGAAACATGAACTGAACTGGCTCATCTCTTTTTTTAAATATTTGGATAGGAAATAATAATAAACTAAAATAAGTTGTTTTTTTTTAAATTTATTGCTTAAGAGGTGAGGTGAATGTGTGGAAGGAACATTTAAAATCTCAATGTTTTAGCTTGTATAAAAGAGAAAAGACAAAGGATTGGAGTGAAACAGACCCCTAATAGCAGAACAAAGCAAGTAAGGAAGATTGTGAATACCTCTTATGATGCATTTGCTACCTGTGCTGTAAGTCCCTCCCATAGGTGCCAGGCTCACTGAAGAAGAGGACAGCCCTACACATTCCACTCCCTAGAACTGGTAGAATAAGAAAATAAATTGATTGAATAAACACTTAAGAGCTTTTTGGGCTTCTTATAAGGGTATGTGGATTTAGAGGTGAATAACAGTCTTTGTTCATTAGAAATTGACACTTATCTAGGAACATAAATAAGCAGTAAGTATAAGCCACTGAGTTAATTATAATAAAATAATAAATTAAGTGCACTGGGAATTTAGAGGAGAGATTGAGGAAGGCCTTACTGGGGAGTCAGTGTTTGGGCTGCGGTGCAGGGAACAGGATTTGACCAAGTTGAAGAAAGGACAGCTCAGGTATTGGGAACAGGTACAAAACACAGGGTTTGAACTTGTGTCATGGAGGGTCAGTCTCTGGTGCCACCAGAGGCTAGTGTGAAAGGGCATAGAATTTATGTATTCATTTTCAACAAATATTTCTATAACGCCCTCAAAGGTGACATCACTGTTCTAGGAGATAGGAACAGAAAAAAGTTCTTGTCCTTCTATATTTCATATCATAGTGGCAGAGAGACAAATAAATGAGTGAATATGTGGAATGTCAGATGGTGTTAAGTATTCTGGAGAATAACAACAGAATAAAGAGGTGAGACAATGTGGCAGGTGATCAGGAATTGATCTATTAAGATATTATTTAGCAGTACCTTAATGGAAGGAAGGAACCAAGCCATTGAATATCTGGGGAAGACAGGGTAGTTAATGTTCTAAAGCAGAGGTAATAGTGAGTGCAAAGTCCCTGAGGCACGACTCTCCTCGGCATGTTTGAGGAATAGCAAGGAGGCCAGTGTCATTGGAATGCGGAGAGTGAGTGAGATCAGAGCAATACAAAATTGGATCAGAGATGTTGGCAAGGGCCAGGAGGGAGGTGGCTCATGTAGGTCCTTCTAATTCATAGTTCAAATCATTGTGGACTTACAGTTCAGTTGGAAAGGCAGATTAATATCTGTTTATTAAGAGTCTAAATGCTATGCTCTGCATTTGGGTTTTATTCTTTCAACAAGGGAAAAACCCATCCAAGTGTCTATCTTAGAAAGATGACATCTTCCATATGGAGGTCATGAATCAGAAGAGATTACCAGTAAGAAAGTAGTAATCCAGACCAGAGATGCTGAGTACCTCTCTACCAGACAGCACCTACTTACTCACAGGAACATGTTTTACAGAAATCAGTCGCTTGCTATTGTTTGTAATTTCTCACATAATTTTTAAAAAATCATGGGTAAATCCTATGGCATAGTGGGAAAAAAATCTTAGAAGTGATTCTTGTGTTTGTTCTGTTTGCCTGCTGTCTAGCCTGCGCTTACATCTCCAAGTCTTGCTTTTTCATTGTAAACTACCACCAGGGCTGTTGACGGGAGGGCATACCTCACAGGGATCATGAAGCCATGGCAGGTGATGGGCAGAACATGAGGAAAGTCATGGACATGTCTTGGGAACTCAGGAATACTACAGAAACTGTCTTCTTTCTTTCTTTCTTTCTTTTTTTATTTTTACTGAGAGAGACAGATAGGGATAGACATACAGGAAAGGAGAGAGAATTTCATTCTTCTTATAGCTTTTTTTTTTTAATTTCCTTTTTCTAGATATAATCAGTTACTGATGAGACAAATGAGTTTTTTTCAGTAGTAGTATTTTAATGTAAGTACCTGAGCAGGCCTTTCATAGGTTCCACTATTGCGTCTAATTAGGGACTGTGCAAAGTTTCCCAGAGACAATGAATTTTGATTTTATATTAGATGATTCTTTATAGTAAGTATGTTCCTAAGAAAACACAGTTCTCTTTAGACTTATTTATTTGCAGGTTGCAGTCGTGTTTTGGTAACTCATAAATGTTACTCTGAAAATTGTGTAACTTTTTCTAGGGTATGTGCTTCAGTTATTTAACTCTACATTTTCTGTTTTACAGACAGACTTATTGGTGTCCACTGCACCCATGGTTTAAACAGGACTGGCTACCTCATCTGCAGGTGAGTTGCAACCACTAGAGGCAGATCACATCTAAGTTTTGTTTACTGATATCAATTAGTTGCAAAAAATGGAATCAGAAATGTATGGAGTAGAAAGCAATATTGCCCACCACCCAGAGATTACCACCAGTAGTAATTTAGAGCATATTTTTTTAAACTTTAAAAATGCATATATATTAGTGCATATTTTTTTACACTTGGAAAATACAGGTATTAACATATGCATATAATTTAATGATAAATATAGGCATTCAGTTTTATAATTTAATGTATGGCAAACATCTTCCTATGGAAGATCTGGAGTCCTCATTCCATTTAAAGGTTGCATTGTTCCTTCGTTTACTAATGAAGATAAAACCAGAATATTTTGATATTATAAAACATTGAAATAATGAACATTCTTCTATGAATATCTTCAACTATATATGCTATTGTCTCAGCTAATTTTTCACTGAGGGAATTTCTTTTTTTTGGTGAGAGAGACACACACACAGTCAAGGACAGACAGACAGGAAGGGAGAGAGAGATGAGAAACATCGACTTATAGTTGTGGTACTTTAGTTGTTCATTCATGGCTTTCTCATATGTGCCTTGACCGGGGGTGGGCTACAGTCGAGCCAGTGACCCCTTGCTCAAGCCAGCGACCTTGTGGTTCAAGCCAGCGACCTTGTGGTTTAAGCCAGCGACCATGGGATCATGTCTGTGATTTTATACTCAAACCGGCGAGCTCAAGCTGGTGATCTTGTGCTCTAGCTGGATGAGCCCGCGCATAAGCCAGTGACCTCGGGGTTTTGAACTTGGGTCCTCAGCATCCCAGGCCATTGCTCCAGCCACTGTGCTACCACCTGGTCAAGCAAGAGGGAATTTCTTAGTGAAAAACTTGTTGCTTATATTCTTTTTTGTGGTTGTTGCTACAGTATACTGATTTGTGTTTGTTTATTCAGAAAATATTTATTGAGCATTTGTTTTTGTAAGCACAGTGCAGGCTGCTAGCAAAAAGACTTGTGAGAGTTTATGAGCAAATACACTTGACTGGCCCTTTGGGAACCTAACAGTCTAAAGAGAGAATAGCTATTCAGGAATCACAGAAATGCATATGGAATTAAACTTCGGCAAGTGCCAAGGAGGAGGGGGACATGGTATTAAGGTGCATATTAATGGGGAAGATTTGACCTCTCAGTGGAGATTTGAGAAGCTTTTTGTGGGTAGGTTTTATCTGCTATCTGAAGGAATAGTAGATATTAAGAAGATGGGGGAATCGGGGAAAGAACTATGGGTATAAGGAAAAGTAAAGACCCTATAATGGGGACTGGCCAGGAAGGCTAGGCTGTGGTGGAAGTATGGCATTAAAATAGAACTGGAAATATGGGTAGAATCTAGATCATGCAGGCTTATACTTAAGGTTTTTTACTTTATCTTAAGAGTAATAGAAAACCATTGATCTTTTTTTATTGAAGGTGAGTTAGTATAGAACATGATCATTTGCATTTCAACCTATCTGTTTGGTACTTAGTGGAGAATACACTTCAGAGGCACAGAGAGGAAGCACGTAGACAAGTTGGGAGGCTTTTGTGGACATTGAGGCTTAATGGTGGCTTGGTCCTGGGTGTGATGTTCATTTGGGGGGAAAGATGTGGACATTCTAGAGCTATTTAGGTGATGTCATTGTTAGAATTCACGGTGGGTTGAAAATGAGTGTAAGGAAAAAATGAAGTAATGGTGGACCCATCACCTGCTTAAATAATATTTTTTAGGTATGCTATTAATATTTTCACTTATTTTCTCTTTTTCTATATGTTCATTTCCTGGTAAATACGCTCATATTTTGATTTTAAAAAATTACTTGGATTTTATCAAGTACGTTTTTAACATCTGCCAATTTTGTTTGGTATTTTCTACTCTTTTATTTGTTAAATTGTTACATTAATGTAAGAAATTTTATTAATAAATTTTAAAATTTGTCTCATCCTTGGAATAAAGCCTTTTTGTGATCGTGGTATATCATTCTTAATTATCTTTAATAATTATTGGATTAGATGTGCTAATATTTTCTTAAGATTTTTATACTATATTGGTAAGTGAATTTAGACATTTTCTGAAAAAGTTACTTTTTAAAATATATAAATGACTCAAATTATGTTGTTTTGTTAGATATTTGATTGATGTAGAAGGCATGAGGCCCGATGTTGCAATTGAATGTAAGTATGAGGGTTATCGATGTTTTTCCCTTTTTATAGAAGTTGAGGTAGAAATATAGATGAAATTCTCAATTTCTGGAAGAAAAGAAGAGTTTGTAATTTATTTCTTCTGACACAAAATTATCTTTAGGCAAAATATTGTGTCGGGATGTATCTGGAAATAATTGGGATATAACAGCCTAAATAGTTAGTCAGTGGATTTCAACTCTGATCTGCTTCCTCTGGAAGAGAAGTGCTTTTTGTAGTTAATGTCTAACAGTTCTTCCACTCCTCAGTATTCAATAGATGCCGGGGACATTGCATAGAAAGACAGAACTACATTGAAGATCTTCGGAATGGTCCCTTCAGAAAGTAAGTTGCATTTTTTGTGTGAGGTTTGTGGTTACGGAGATCCGTTTTTATGTCATTTAAGTTGCACATACCCATTCTTCTTGTAGCTTGTTTACTTGCTCAGGGAAACCTAAACAAATAGGAATGGAGAAGGGTGGGATTGTTATTTTTATGGGCCAAAATATATATACTAGATTGGCTACTGAATTTGGAAACCAGTTAATATTGTGTGTATAAACCATTCTCTTTGAGGAATCGAGATTCCAGTGCCTCCAGATCAAGTGGTTTTGAATACTCAACGTATTTGATGGAACCAGTCCACACTGCTAATAAGGCTGTTCACCGAGGACATAGGAATAGCATGCATCGGAGCCAAGGTTACCCAACACCATCTTGGCATTTCCACACCCAGACCCGAGGTCTACAGCAGTCAGTAAGGTATCTCTGCTTTCCGTTTCTAGAATTGAAATAGAAGTCAATAGTATTGAAAGTTAGTGTACACATTATGATAATGGTGAAGAACTGACATTTTCTTGTTGATCATTGTTAATCAGAAGATATTCTTTCTTTGTATTTTGCATTTCTGGCTGGAAAATCAAGTGTGGGATGGGAAATATGTGACTTTTCAGAGGCAGTTGGGAAGGGGACTTAGAAATTGTTATTGCTTCTAAACTCAGGTTAAGCCAACCATTTGATGTCACTATCAGAGAGATTCTTGCGTTCTTTGGCTACGGTAAGAGTGGTATAGTTTTCAGAATAAAGAAGTTTGTTATTTAAAGAGTAAATACAACTTATAAGGAAAATAATAAAAATTCCAGTAGAGAAACTTGCAAGGGGTTCAAACAGTTAAATTACAAAAGTATTTTCAGTATTTTCACTTGGGAAATGGAAAAAAATCTCAGAATAGTTAAAATAGCAAAGTTCTGTTCTTTGCCTATTAATTTAGCAACAGTTTTTGATAAAGCAGTCAGCATAGTGGTTGGCAGGCTGGAGCTGGATTTGCCCAGCATTCTTGCTGTCATTCCCTGTGTGATCTGGGGTAAGATTTCTAAATTTTTCTTATCAGTCGGATGGAAATTTTAATACCTACCTTGTAGAGATTGTTTTTGACAATTATGTGAAGTAAAAAAAATACTTTACCTCACCATTCAAATAGATGTCATATTTTTAGAAGATGTAAATCTTTTTTATGTAAATGCTGCTTATGTTGACAGTGGCACTGAAAATTGGTACGGTCCTTTTGAAACAGTACTGTAAAGTCATAGAAAATGCTCCTACCTTGTAATTCCACATTGAGACTAAAGATATATTTTAAAATATCAAAAGTTATATTCATGTAATCATTCAGTACATTTCTCAAACCTCCCTACTACATATCAGACACTTGACTAGGTGCTCCGGATACAGAAGTCTATGTTCTGAGATGTTATAGTGAAAAAGCATGTAGTAACTTACATTTATTTTCTTTTTTAGCATGAGACACAGACAGACAGATAGGAAGGGAGAGAGATGAAAAGCATCAATATTTTTTCCCCGCTCCCCCACCCTGTGCTTCCCGCACCGCCGCCCCTCTCTCCCATCTTCTCCATCCTCATCCCTGCATGCTCCTTGCACAGCAGCCAGCGCTACTCGCCCCACCCCTTGCCCTGCCCTCCAGCGTGCTTCCCGAGCCTCTGATCCACTAATGTGTGTGCCCATCCGTGTCCCCTACCCCCACCCCCGCTCCTTGCACAGCCGCTGCCTCCGCCTCACCCCCCCACCCCCAAAAAGCATCAGTTGTTCATTGATTGCTTTCTCATGTGTGCCTTGACCCCAGGGACTAGAGCCCAGCCAGTGACCCCTTGCTCAAGCCAGCAACCATGAGGTCATGTCTATGATCTCATGCTCAAGCAGCAACCCCTCACTCTAGCTGGTGAGCCCATGCTCAAGCCCCATGAGCCCGCCTTCAAGCTGGCAACCTTGGAGGTGCGAACCTGGGTCCTCCACGTCCCAGGCCAATGCCCAATCCATTGTGCCACCACCTGGTCAGGCAGTAGCTTACATTTCTTTTATTTTTTTTAATCTTTATTAATTTTAATTTATTGTGTTTACATGTATTCAAGTGTCTCACTGAATATAACAACCTCACACCCTACCCCCGCATTTATATATACCGTGTCCCTATTTATATATACCCACTATGCCTTACTCCTCCAAGCTCCCTCCTTCCCTCTCGGATTTGCTGTCCTGTTTTTTATCTGTATCTCTGTGTTATGTATATATATAATTTCAGTAATCTCTTCACCTTCTCTGATCCCATCCCCTCATCCTCTTCTCCCTGACAGCTCTACCTCTGGTCCCCGTGACCCCACCTCTGCCTCCATTCCATTCCTCAGTCCACTTTGTTCATTAGATTCCACATATAAGTGAGATTGAATGATATTTGTCTTTCTCTGCCTGGTTTATTTCACTTAGCATAATAATCTCCAGGTGCATTCATGCTGTTGCAAAACGTAAGATTTCCTTCTTTTTCATGACCACATAGTATTCCTTTGTGTGTATGTACCGTGGCTTTTTTTTTTTTTTTATATATATATTTTATTATTATTAATTCTAATGGGGTGACATCAATAAATCAGGATACATATGTACAATGAAAACATCTCCAGGTTATCTTATCATTCAATTGTGTTGCATACCCATCACCAAAAGTCAAATTGTCCTCTGTCACCTTCAATCTGGTTTTCCCTGCGTCCCTCCCCTCCTCCCTATCCCATTCTTCCCTCCCTCCCTCCCCCCATCCAATAACCACCACTCTCTTGTCCATGTCTCATACCCTCACTTTCATGTCCCACCTATGTATGTAATCGTGCTGTTCTCAGTTTTTCTTTTTTTCTGATTTACTTATTTCACTCCGTATAATGTTATCAAGGTACATCCATTTTGTTATAAATGATCCGATGTCATCGTTTCTTATGGCTGAGTAGTATTCCATAGTATATATGTACCATAGCTTTTTAATCCACTCGTCTTCTGACGGACACTTGGGCTGGTTCCAGATCTTTGCTATTGTGAACAATGCTGCCACGAACATGGGGGCGCATTTCTTCTTTTCGAACAGTGCTATGGTGTTCTTAGGGTATATTCCTAAAAGTGGGATAGCTGGGTCAAAAGGCAGTTCGATTTTTAATTTTCTGAGGAATCTCCAAACTGTTTTCCACAGTGGCTGCACCAGTCTGCATTCCCACCAGCAGTGCAGAAGGGTTCCCTTTTCTCCACATCCTCGCCAGCACTTATTCTGTGTTGTTTTGCTGATGAGTGCCATTCTGACTGGTGTGAGGTGATATCTCATTGTGGTTTTAATTTGCATTTCTCTAATGATTAGTGATGTTAAGCATTTTTTCATATGCCTATTGGCCATCTGTATGTCCTCTTTGGAGAAATTTCTATTCATTTCTTTTGCCCATTTTTTGATTGGGTTGTTTGTCTTCCTGGTGTTGCTTTTTATAAGTTCTTTATAAATTTTAGTTATTAACCCCTTATCAGATGTGCTGTCGAATATGTTCTCCCATTGTGTGGTTTGTCTTTTTATCTGTTCCTATTGTCTATAGCTGTGCAAAAACTTTTTAGTTTGATATAGTCCCATTTGTTTATCTTGCCTTTTATTTCAGTTGCCCATGAAGATAAATCGGCAAATATACCGCTGCTACAGATGTCGGAGAGCTTGCTGCCGATGTTTTCTTCTAAGATGTTTATGGTTTCACGGCTTACATTTAAGTCTTTTATCCATTTTGAGTTTGTTTTTGTGAATGGTGTAAGTTGATGGTCTAGTTTCATTTTTTTGCAGGTAGATGTCCAATTTTCCCAACACCATTTGTTAAAGAGGCTGTCTTTACTCCATTGTATGTTCTTTCCTCCTTTGTCAAATATCAGTTGTCCATAAAGCTGTGGGTTTATTTCTGGGTTCTCTGTTCTGTTCCATTGATCTATGTGCCTGTTCTTATGCCAGTACCAGGCTGTCTTGAGTATAATGGCCTTGTAGTAAACCTTGATATCAGGAAGAGTGATACCTCCTGCTTTATTTTTTCTTTTTAAGATTGCTGAGGCTATTCGTGTTCTTTTTTGGTTCCATATAAATTTTTGGAATATGTGTTCTATATCTTTGAAGTATGTCATTGGTATTTTAATTGGTATTGCATTGAATTTATAAATTGCTTTGGGTAATATAGACATTTTAATGATGTTTATTCTTCCTAGCCATGAGCACGGTATGTGCTTCCACTTGTTTGTATCTTCCTTGATTTCTTTTATCAATGTTCTATAATTTTCCGAGTACAAGTCCTTAACTTCCTTGGTTAAATTTACTCCTAGGTACTTTATTTTTTTGGCTGCAATAGTGAAGGGGATTGTTTCCTTAATTTCTTTTGCTGATATTTCATTGTTGGTGTATAGAAATGCCTCTGATTTTTTAGTATTAATTTTATATCCTGCCACCTTGCTGAATTCATTTATAAGGTCCAGTAGTTTTTTGACTGAGACTTTAGGGTTTTCAATATACACTATCATATCATCTGCAAATAATGACAGTTTTACTTCTTCTTTTCCAATTTGGATGCCTTTTATTTCTTCTTCTTGTCTGATTGCTGTAGCTAGGACTTCCAGAACTATGTTGAATAAGAGTGGTGAAAGTGGGCAACCCTGCCTGGTTCCTGATCTTAAGGAGATTGCTTTTAATCTTTGTCCATTTAGTATGATGTTTGCTGTCGGTTTGTCGTAGATGGCCTTTATCATGTTAAGGAATGATCCCTGTATTCCCACTTTACTGAGAGTTTTGAGCATGAATGGGTGCTGGATTTTATCAAATGCGTTTTCTGCATCTATTGAAATTATCATGTGATTTTTGTCCTTCCTTTTGTTTATGTGGTGAATCACATTGATTGATTTGCGAATATTGAACCAGCCTTGCCTCTCCAGAATAAATCCCACTTGATCGTGGTGTATGATTTTTTTCATATATTGCTGGATCCGGTTGTCTAATATTTTGTTGAGAATTTTAGCGTCTAAATTCATCAGGGATATAGGCCTATAATTTTCTTTCTTTGTGTTGTCTTTGCCCGGTTTTGGGATCAGAATTATGCTCGCCTCATAAAAGGAGTTTGGAAGTCTTCCTTCCTCTTGAATTTTTTGAAATAGCTTGAGGAGAATAGGAGTTAGTTCTTCTTTGAATTTTTGATAGAATTCACTTGTGAAGCCATCAGGCCCAGGACTTTTCTTTTTGGGGAGTTTTTTGATAACTGTTTCGATCTCATTTGTTGTAATTGGTCTGTTTAGGTGTTCTGATTCTTCCAGATTGATTTTTGGAAGGTTATATGATTCAAGAAATTTGTCCATTTCACCAAGATTGTCTAATTTTTTGGCATATAGTTCTTCATAGTATTTTCTTACAATGCTTTGTATTTCTGTTGTGTCAGTTGTTATTTCTCCACTGTCCTTTCTAATTTTATTTATTTGAGTCCTCTCTCTTTTTTTCTTGGTGAGTCTAGTTAAAGGTTCATCAGTCTTGTTTACCTTTTCAAAGAACCAGCTTCTTGTTTCATTGATCCTCTGTATTGTTTCCTTGACCTCTATGTCATTTATTTCTGCTCTGACCTTTATTATTTCCTTTCTTCTACTTGTCTTGGGTTTTATTTGTTGTTGTTTTTCTAGTTCTTTTAGATGCAGGGTCAGGTTGCTTATTTGAGCTTTTTCTAGCTTCTTATGATATGCCTGTAGTGCAATAAACTTCCCTCTCAGAACTGCTTTTGCCGTGTCCCATAAATTTTGAGTTGATGTATGCTCATTATCATTTGTTTCTAGAAACTTTTTTATTTCTTCTTTGATCGCATTGTTAATCCATTCATTATTTAATAACAAGCTATTTAGTTTCCAAGTGTTTGAGTATTTTTCAGTTTTTCTTTTGTGGTTAATTTCTAGTTTCATGGCATTGTGATCAGAGAAAATGCTTGATATGATTTCAATCTTCTTAAATTTATTGAGACCATTTTTGTGTCCTAACATGTGGTCTATCCTAGAAAACGTACCATGAGCACTTGAGAAGAATGTATATTCTACTGCTTTAGGGTGAAAAGTTCTGAAGATATCTATTAAATCAAGTTGATCTAGTGTCTCCTTTAAGTCTGCTGTTTCTTTATTAATTTTCTTTCTTGAGGATCTATCCAGTGTTGTTAGAGGGGTATTGAAATCCCCTACTATGATAGTATTGCTGTTAATCTCGCCCTTTATATCCATCAAAGTCTGCTTTATGTATGTCGGGGCTCCTATATTTGGTGCATAGATATTTACAATAGTTATATCTTCCTGTTGAATTGTTCCCTTTATCATTATGTAGTGTCCTCTTTTATCTCTTACTACAGCCTTTGTTTTAAAGTCTATTTTGTCTGATATAAGTATTGCTACCCCTGCTTTTTTTCATTTCCATTTGCATGAGATATTTTTTTCCATCCTTTTACCTTCAGTCTATGAGCATCTTTTGTTTTAAGGTGTGTCTCTTGTAGACAGCATATGTATGGGTCCTGTTTCTTGATCCATGCAGCCACCCTATGTCTTTTGATTGGATCATTTAATCCATTTACATTTAAGGTTATTATTGATATGTAGTTGTTTATTGCCATTTTATTCTTTAAAGCTGTATTCTTCTTTTGCTCTATTCATTCCTCCCTTTAAACTGTTCACAAGAGGCCCCTTACTATCTCTTGCAGAATTGGTTTGGTTTTTATGAATTCCTTCAGGCTTTCTTTTTCTGGGAAGCTCTTTATTTCTCCTTCAATTTTAAACATTAGCCTTGCTGGATAAAGTAGTCTTGGTTGTAGGTTCTTGTTCTGCATTACTTTGATTATTTCTTGCCATTCCCTTCTGGCCTCAAGTGTTTCTGTTGAGAAGTCCGATGTCATCCTTATGGGGGCTCCTTTGTAGGTGATAGTCTTTTTTTCTCTAGCAGCTTTTAAAATTTTTTCTTTATCCATTAGCTTTGGTATTTTAACTATGATGTGTCTTGGTGTAGATTTTTTTGAGTTTCTCCTTAATGGAGTTCTGTGTGCTTCTTGAATGTGTGGAGTGTTTCCCAGCCTAGATTTAGGAAAGTTTTCTGCTATGATTTGATTGAACAAAGTTTCCATTTCCTGTCCTCTCTCCTCTTCTTCAGGCACCCCTATGATGCGAATGTTGTTTCTCTTCATGTTGTCACAAAGCTCCCTTAGAGTTTCCTCACATTTTTTAAGTCTCTTTTCCTTTTTCTTCTCTGCTTCTGTGCCTTTGTTTATTGAGTCCTCTAACTCGCTTATTCGATCCTCAGCGTCATCCATCCTGCTTTTAATTCCTTCCATTGTGGTCTTCAGTTCTGATACTGTATTTGTCATTTCTGTCTGATTCTTTTTTATTATTTCAATTTCATTTTTTATACTTGTTATCTCTTTATTTAGGTGTTCATAATGACTATCCATTGTTGCTCTAATTTCTTTGAACATCCTAACTATCATTATTCTAAATTCTGCTTCTGGTAATTTGGTTATATCTGGTTCATTCAGGTCCTTCTCTGGGGATTTCTCTTGATTCATTTTGTTTGCATTCCTCTGCCTGCCCATTTTTCTGTGTATAAGCAAGTTGTGGCCACTGGAGTCCAGTAGGTGTTGCCTTTGTGTTCTCTAGGTGTGGTCTATCTGCAGGACCCCACCCCCTCTGCCGGCGCCTAGGGTGGTTGGGTATGAGCGTTGCCAGCGCCGGCCCACTGTGGCTTTTGCTGTGATTTCTGCCTCTCCTCCGTGGGAGGGGCTGTGACTGAAGCCACAAGATTAGCACCAAGGGTAGAGGCGAGCACCTTTCCTCAGCTGCGGACCCAGCCTATTTCCGGACTTCCGCCCAGAACCAGCAGTCGGAGCCTGCTCGCTACAGTTCCGCGGGTTAGGCGGGGCTTTTGACGTGCTCTCAGCTGTAAGCTTTTGCCCGTCAGGAGCTTTAGCCCCGCCCTCGAGGCCAGGGCCCTTTGCGCAGGGTCGGAAACCAAGGTTTATTGGGGCGGGCCTGTTTGCTGGCTTCCGCCGAGCTGCGTACTTCCGCTCGTCCCGGACTCTACCCCGCCCCCGCGTTCGGAGCCCACTCGTGCACGTATGAATGCTATCTGGGGTTTCTCCGGCTGGGCGGGGACAGCAGCGTGGGCTCAGCTGCGAGCCTCCACTTGTCTCGGGGTCCACCCCATTCCCGCGCTCGGAGCCCGCTCGCGCACGTACACTGGCCAACCGCGGTTTCTCCGGCCGGGGGTGGGGGTGGGGACTGGTAGTGTCAGCTCAGCCACAGCCCCTGCCCGTCCCTGGTCCTAGCCCGGTCCCCGCGGTCAGGGCCGGCTTGCGCAGGGCCTGCCCGTTCCTGGCCTCCCGCTTTGTCCCCGTAAGTGGGACCAAAGGCGGGCCCGCAGCTTCCGGACCGCTTTCGCGGTCCCCTCTGACCCTCTGGGCTAGACCGATCTCCCACCGGCTTGGCCTCTGCCCACGCCGACAGAACCGCCTTTCAGCGTCCTGCCGCCCCAAAACCCCAAGCAGCCCTCAGCAGAGTAGGAAGGGACCTAATACTCCACACTGTAGGCCTGGGAGCTCCCTCACTTGTTTCACAGCTCAATACTGTCCAAACGCCTCTTTTAGGCTCTAGGACTGGAGGCTGGGGCTTGGTTCCTGGGACCTAGGTCCCTCCCTCTCCGCCAAATTCTCCTCCCGCCCCGCGGGTCTCTCCGGGCTGCCGTTTGCTCCGGGGAGCTGGGCAGCCCTCTTCGCGTTTTCGCTATTCCTACCAGTCTCAATGTGGCTTCTTCTGTGTTCCTTGGTTGAAGAGTCCACTTAGTTTTGTTCAAAGTTGGTTTATCCAGGTGATGGTTCTTAAAATTGAGTTGTAATCCACTTTGGTTCTGGGAGTTGGAAGTTGGTACGTCCGCCTACTCCGTCGCCATCTTGCTCCCTTGTACCGTAGCTTTTTAATCCACTTGTCCACTATGGATACTTGGGCTGTTTCCATATCTTGGCTATCATAAATAATGCTGTAATAAATATTGGGGTGCATATCTTTTGAATGAGTGATTTGGTATTCTTAGGATATATTCCTAAAAGTGGGATAGCTGAGTCAAAAGGCACTTCCATTTTTAATTTTTTGAAGAAACTCCATACAGTTTTCCACAGTGACTCTACAAGTTTGCATTCCCACCAGCAGTGCAGGAGGGTTCCCTTTTCTCCACACTCTCAGTCAGCACTTATTGTGTGTTGTTTTGTTAATGAGCACCATTCTGACAGGTATGAGGTCGTATCTCATTGTGGTTTTAATTTGCATTTTTCTGATGATTAGTGACATTGAACATTTTATCTTATGCCTATTGGCCATCTGTCTGTCCTCCTTGGAGAAGTTTCTTTTCCGTTCTTTTGTCCCCCTGCCTCCTCCCCCTTTTTTTTGTATTTTTCTGAAGTGAGAAGCGGGGAGGCAGGGAGACAAACTCCCGCATATGCCCGTCCGGGATCCACCCTGCAAGCCCACAAGTGGGCAGTGCTCTGCCCATCTGAGGCATTGCTCCATTGTAACCTGAGCAGTTTTAGTAGTGCCTGTGGTAGAGGCCATGAAAATATCCTCAGCACCAGGGCCAACTTTGCTCCAAGGGAGGAGCCTTCACTGCAGGAAGGGAAAAGAGAGATAGAGAGAAAGGACAGGGGTGGGGTGGAGAAGCAGATGAGCGCTTCTCCTGTGTGCCCTGGCCAGGAATCAAACCCAGGACTTCCAGATGTTGGACCAATGCTCTACAACTGAGCCAACCAAATAGCCAGGGCCCTTTTGTCCATTTTTTAATTGGATTGTTTACCTTCCTAGTGTTGAGTTTTAGAAGTTCTTTATAAATTTTGGTTATTAACCCATTGTGTGGGTTGTCTTTTTATTTTGTTAATGGTGTCTTTTGCAATGCAAAAGCTTTTTAGTTTGATATAGTCCCATTTGTGCATCCTGTCCTTTAATTTACTTGTCTGAGATAAATCAGCAAAAATATTGCTATGAGAGATAATCGGAGAGTTTACTGCCTGTGTTTTCTTCCAAGATGTTTATGGTTTCATGACTTATATTTAAGTCTTTTATCTACTTTGAGTTTATTTTTGTGAATGGTGTAAGTTGGTGGTCTAGTTTCATTTTTTTGCATGTACGTGTCCAGTTTTCCCAATAAACATTTATTTATTTATTTATTTATTTTTACAGGGACAGAGAGAGAGTCAGAGAGAGGGATATTTAGGGACAGGCAGACAGAAACGGAGAGAGGTGAGAAGCATCAATCATTAGTTTTTCTTTGCCGTCGCAACACCTTAGTTGTTCATTGATTGCTTTCTCATATGTGCCTTGACCGCGGGCCTTCAGCAGACCAAGCAACCCCTTGCTGGAGCCAGCGACCTTGGATCCAAGCTGGTGAGCTTTTGCTCAAGCCAGATGGGCCTGCGCCCAAGCTGGCAAGCTCGGGGTCTTGAACCAGGTCTTCCGCATCCCAGTCTGATGCTCTATCCACTGTGCCACCGTCTGGTCAGGCCCAATAAACCATTTATTAAAAAGATTTTCTTTACTTCATTGTATGCTCTTACCTTCTTTGTCAAATATCAATTGTTCATAAAGGCGTGGGTTTATTTCTGGGTTCTCTGTTCTGTTCCATTGATCTGTATGCTTGTTCTTATGCCAGTACCAGTCTGTTTTGAGTACAGTGGTGGCTTTGTAGTATAATTTAATATCAGGATGTGGGATACCTCCCACTTTATTCTTCATTTTCAAGATTGCTGAGGATATTCGTGTTCTTTTTCTGTTCCATATAAATTTTTGGAATATTTGTTTTATATCTTTGAATTATGCCTTTGGTATTTTAATAGGGACTGCATTGAATTTATAGATTGCTCTGGGTAATATAGACATTTTAATGATGTTTATTCTTCTTATCCATGAACACGGTATATGCTTCCACTTGTTTGTATCTTCCTTGATTTCTTTTATCAATGTTTTATAATTTTTCAAGTACAAGTCTTTAACCTCCTTGGTTAAATTTATTCCTAGGTACTTTATTTTTTGTTGCAATAGTGAAGAGGATTGTTTCCTTAATTTCTCTTCCAGACAGTTTATTGTTGGTGTATAAAAATGCCACTGATTTCTGAATATTAATTTTATATCCTGCCACCTTTCCAAATTCATTTTTCAGTTCCAGTAGTTTTTTGACTGAGATTTTAGGGTTTTCTATGTACAGTATCATGTCATCAGAAATTAATGATAGTTTTATTTCTTCTTTTTTCAATTTGGATGCCTTTTATTTCTTCTTCTTGTCTGATTGCTGTGGCAAGGACTTCCAGAACTATGTTGAATATGAGTGGTGAAAGAGGGCACCTCTGCCTTGTTCCTGATCTTAAGGGGATTGCTTTTAATTTTTGCCCATTGAGTATGATGTTGGCTGTGGGTTTGACATATATGGCTTTCCTTATGTTGAGGTATGTTCCCTGTATTCCCACTCTGCTGAGAGTTTTGATCATAAATGGGTGCTGGATTTTATTAAATGCTTTTTCTGAATCTATTGATATTATCATGTGATTTTTATACTTCCTATTGTTTATGTGATGAATCACATGTATTGATTTGAGAATATTTTATCAGCCTTGCCTCCCCAGTATAAATTCCACTTGATCATGATGTATGATTTTTTCATGTATTGCTGGATCTGGTTTGCTAATATTTTGTTGAGAATTTTAGCATCTGCGTTCATCAGGGATATTGGCCTAGAGCAGGAGTGCCCACACTTTTTCAGCTTGCGAGCTACTTATAAGATGACCAAGTCAAAATAATCACCTACAATAAAAATGCAAAACATAAATTTATTTCTTCTATATTATCATTATTTAAGTTACTATTATTACTATTTAATATTATGTATTCTTCTTTCACCTTTCTCCTTCTCAGCTCTCTTTTCGGAGGAAAATCAATGTCATAGTTTTTATGAACAGTCCGAAAAAGCCGCTCCACATTTCCCTTCTTTGGAATAGCAATGGCACACAGACAGATGAGGCAAACGCACTTAGAATATGACATAGTGAAAAAAATCCCCTCCCATTCTGTATGAAAGTGGTAGGTTTTAGGTTTCTTACTCGGACCGGCTACGGCACTCATTTTTATACCCTTTGTTATATTTAGTTTAATTAAATTGAAGGCTAACTACGCAGCAATGTAACTGAACAAGTTAACGCGGTTTAACACGCATGCGTAGGGTGTCAAAAGTTCAGACGTCAGATTGGCTACCCTGTATGCCAATCAGAAGACAAATATCTTTTTAATGTCATGCGATCTACCCACACTTCCATCGCGATCGACATATTGAGCGCCCCTGGTCTAGAGTTTTCTTTCTTTGTAGCGTCTTTACCTTGTTTTAGAATGAGGATCATTGCTTGCCTCATAAAAGGAGCTTGGAAGTCTTCCTTCCTCTTGAATTTTTTGAAATTGCTTGAGAAGGATAATTGTTAGTTCTTCTTTGAATATTTGGTAAAATCCTCCTGTAAAGCCATCTGGGCCAGGACTTTGTTTGCTGGGAGTTTTTTGATAACTGTTTTAATTTCATTTGTTGTAATTGGTTTGTTTATTTTTTTTCTGATTGTTCCAGATGGGTTTTGGAAGATTGTATGTTTCTGGGAATTTATCCATTTCACCCAGGTTGTACAATTTTTTGGCATACAGATCTTCATAATATTTTCTTAAAATCCTTTCTATTTCTTTGGTGTCCATTGTTACTTCTCCACTTTTATTTCTAATTTTATTTGAGTTCTCTCTCATTTTTTTTTGTGATGAGTCTGGTTAAAGGTTGTCCGTCTTGTTTACCCCTTCAAAGAACCAGCTTTTGGTTTCATTGATCTTTTGTATTGTTTTTTTCAGCCTCTATGTCATTTATTTAAGCTCTGATCTTTATCATATCCTTCCTTATACTTCCTTTGGGCTTTATTTGTTGTTCTTTTTTTAGTTCTTTTAGATGCAGGGTTAAGTTGTTTATTTGAGCTTTTTCTTGCTTCTTAAAGTATGCCCGTAATGCTAGGAACTTCCCTCTCAGGACTGCTTTTGCTGTTTCTTGTAGATTTTGCATTGTTGTATGTTCATTTTCAGTTGTTTCAAGAAAAATTATTTTCTTTCTTGATCTTGTTGTTAACACATTCGTTATTTAATAACATGCTATTTAGCCACCAGGTGTTTGAATATTAATTGTAGTTGATTTCTAGTTCCATACCATTGTGATCAGAGAAGATGCTTGATATGATTTCAATCTTCTTAAATTATTGAGGCTTGTTTTGTGTCCTAATATGTGGTCTATCCTAGAGAATGTACCATGAGCACTTGAAAAGTAGCTTACATTTCTAACAGTGAAGAATAGCTATGCAAATTATGTCCACACTATGACATTTTATAAAGCCATGAAAAGTGATAACTCACATATGCTAAGTCAAAGTAATTGTTTATGATTTAACAGTAAAAAAAAAGTAGAAAAGATGCCAGGGGGAAAAGATAAAAAAGAATATATTAACCAGGGAAATTAGATTAGGTAAGATTGAGAGGTATGGGAGTGGTGGTGGGTATATTTTCTCAGATTCCACTTTTTCTTTTTTGTATGATTATATTAGATTTACCAATCTTGCCTGACCTGTGGTGCTGCAGTGGATAAAGCGTTGACCTGGGAACACTGAGGTCGCCAGTTCAAAACCTTGCACTGGTCTGGTCAAGGCATATATGGGAGTTGATGCTTCTAGCTCCTCCCCCCCTTTCTCTCTCTCTCTCTCTCTTTCTCTCTCTCTCACTCTGTGTCTCCTCTCTAAAATAAATAAATAAAAAGAAATAATAAACACATTAAAAAAAAAGTTTAGATTTACCAATCTTGCTTTTGAGACAAATTTAAATTTTCCAAATTTGTTGCATGTACCATGGTTTTAATTTCTATACTTTAATTTCTATACATATAATTAATTTATATGTGTATATATTTATAAAGTGATAGTAGCATTATTTATTTAAAAATAAGTAGCTTATTTTGCCTCGCGTCAACCTGCCAGACCAGGAAAGAAAGTTACTGATTAGAACAATGCAGGCATTTCCCTCTTTAGTGAAAGGTGAAAAGGTTCCTGGGAATCTACTGTGTGCTGAGACATTATGGTACGTAATTTATCTGTACTGTCTAAATTTACCTCCAGAACACTGATGAAGAGGGAAGGTGTTATTAGCTCCATTTTATAAAGAACTAAGAAATGCAAATATTAAGCAATATATCTGCTAAGGGCACACAGGGAGAAAACGGTAGAACCAGAGTATCTATGTCTTATTTTACAAATCTTATATATTGTATAAAACTAATAATAGTTTATTACTTTTTGTTTTAAGAAAATATTCAGAGAATCAGAATGTTTACCAGAGAAGCCATAACCCTCCTCCGGGTCCCCCTGGAGAAGACTGTTCACAAAGGAGGTACTCTTGGAACGTGCAGCCAAATGCCAGTCAAGCAGTCCAGAACCCAAGCTGGTGTCCTGGCAGTTACCGTGGGCTGCCGTATCCAACCTATTACGGATGGACTGAGTGACACATACCTACCCTGGAAATCTGTCTGGAGACAGCAGAACTGAAGACAGCTGGCGTGACTTTTTTATAAGATCAGGTCAAATGAGGATTATAATCCGTTTTTTTCTCCCTAATGTTTAATGATAAGGAAAAAATATATTGATACTTTTCTGATAAATTTGCAGTATTTCCAATAGTAAAGAAAATGATCTGTTCCAGTCTTGAATTTTTTAAGAAAGATGTTATTTTGAAACTGATAAGGTAATAAAGAACATTCCTTGTACATAATTTTTAAAAATTCTATCTTTTCTAGGAATTTCTTTTGACTGGGTTTGTCACATGAATATGTGTGTACAAAAATTTTTAGTCATGTTCTATTTTGCCACGCCCTATACTAATCCAATCATTAAGGGTCTTTTTCTTTTTTTTTTTTTTTTTACCTCCAACTGTTCAAGATTTCTATTAAAATCTACCTAGAAGACAATCTCTTTGGAACCTAATCATTATTTGTAATAGTTGTAGCATTTTTGTGATTAGACATTTATTTCTTTGGCATTCTATTCTGGGATTTGATCAACTTTCTCACACTGAATTGTCTGCCATCTAACACAGGAGTGCATAAACTTTTAGGAATCGATTGGTGATTGGGCAAGAGACTAGTAAACGAGAATTCTGGTAGTTTACCTGACAGGTTAATGTTATCAACTGTGTAAAACTACTCAGAAAACTTGAAAACTTTTATAAAGGTTGAGCCTTACCTGTGGTGGCGCAGAAGACAAAGCATCAACCTGGAATGCTAAGGTCGTGAGTATGAAACCCCGGGCTTGCCAGGTCAGGGCACGTATGGGAGTTGATGCTGCCTACTGCTACTCCTCCCCCCTTCTTTCTTTCTCTCCTCTCACTATCCTCTCTGTCTAAAAATGAGTAAATCTAATAAAAAAAATGGTTGCTTAAGGAACAGAATAAAAGATGACATCTAAAGTCTGGGTTTTCTGGGAAGACTTGCACGGCTCCTTGTGGTTTTGCTTCTCTGTTGAACATACCTTGCTGGGGTCCTTCTCCACATGCCTCTCACAGTGGAGTAGTCCCTTCACCTTGACGCTTATTCTGAGTTGTCTCTTCTGCTGTTCTACCTCTAGAACACACATGGATCTCTTGGGAGCTGTTAATTATTTTTAGTTGCAGAGGAAGCCAGAAACCTTTGCTATAGAAAATGTCACCACCATGACATCAAAAGTGTCGGTAGATATTTGATGAATACTTGAGCAACTTGGCTTCATTTTCTAAAGCCTCTTATTTTGAAAATTTGTATCAGAATGCGTTAGACGACATGTACCAGTTGTTTTATCTGTTCTCTTTTTTATATGAACAACATGTTGAGCTTGACCTTAAGGAAATGCTGTAACTCAGCTACTCTCTGGGCTGTGTCTAATTAGCTCAGTCAAGTTGCTACTCTTCGTCTAGGTGATGGCGCATAAAGTTTTTTCTCTGCCTGCCACATTTAACAGAGATGCAAGAGTTGTTGCTAAAAGGCTGGCTCACCTGGAAAGAAATGGGAGGAAGACAGCTGCTGAAGCAAAAAAGAACAAGCAGGGACAGGTATTGGAATCCAGCTAGTATATTAGTTCTAAGGAGTTCTTTAGTAAGCAGTTTCTGAGGAGGACATTGCCAGTAGAAGTGCTATCGTATCAACACTGCAACCCTCGGAAAACCTTTCTTTACCTTATTGTTCCCTCTGTCCCCTTTCCCTTCTATTTCAGTTACCAGCATGGCCTGTTAAACACTAGGCTCCATTTTCTATCTTGTGTCTCGTTTATTCTTCAACACACTATACTTCTGTCTTCTACTCACACAATACCATTGAGTGTTTTCTACTAAAGGGACCAGCAACTCCCATTTTTAAAAGGTCTTTAGTGTTCTATTTCAGCTTTTAAAATGTATATTTATTAAAAATAACTTAGTAGTTTAAAATTCAAATAGTTCTTCCAAGATTACCATGAAAAAGAGTACTCCCCCAACTTGACCAGGTGGTGGTGCAGTGGACAGAGCATCAACCTGGGACGCTGAAGACCCAGCTTCAAAACCCCAAGGTTGCTGGCTTGAGCCCAGGCTCACCAGCTTGAGCTGAAGAGTCTCTGGCTTGAGTGTGGAATCATAAACATAACCACATGGTCACAGGCTAGAGCCCCAAGTTCTCTGGCTTGAGCTGGGGGTCACTGGCTCAGCTGGAGTCCCCCCTGTCAAGGCACCTATGAGAAAGCAATCAGTGAACCACTAAAGTGCTGCAACAACAAGCTAATGCTTCTCATCTCTGTCCCTTCTGGTATGTCTCTCCCTCTCTGTCCTCTCTCTGTCTCTGTCTCTCTCTCTCTCTCTCAAGAAAAAAGAAATGTCCCCTGCCACCACCCTGCCATACCTGATTATCACTCCCCAAAGGCAGTCACTAAGTATTTTTGCATTATCTTCTAGTATTTGCTTCCTTACTTAAATACTATGCTTATATTGCCACTTCTTGAATTTTCAATATGATATTATCTATTGACTTATTACTGTGGAAGATTAGGATTTAGCCTTTTATCATCATTTACTCACAATACACACTTCTGTTACCTCAGTTTTTCAGTACAGTTAATTCCCACCTTTTCATTAAATCAATATGCTAATGGAAGTTATTTACTAGGTAAATACCACTCACCTCTGAGCCATCGTATACCATGATTGTTTCCTTTTTTATACCACTCACTTCCCATTCTCGCCTCATTTGTTTGCCTATCATTAATTCATCCTCCAAATCTCCTAACACCTCTATAACATTTCTCTCTTTCTTGTTTTTAGGGAGGAGAGAGAATAGGAAGTGAGGGTGAGAAGCACCAATGCATAGTTTCTTTCATTTTAGCAGTGAATTGTTTGCCTCTCCTATGTGCCTTGGCTAGGGTCGAGCCAGTGACCCTTTGCTCAAGCCAGCAACCTTGGTCTTTTCATGCGAGTGACCTTTGGGCTCAAGCTGGCAAGCCAGTGTCCCCTTGCTCAAGCCAGCGACCTTGTGCTTTTCATGCCAGTGTGGGATCAAGGTGGCAGACTTGATCGTTTGGACGATTCCTCTTCTAAAGCCAGTGACTTCACACTGATAGAGCCAGCAACCTCGGGGTTTCAAACCTGTGACCTCAGACTTCAGGGTCAATGATTTATCCACTGTCACCACCAGTAAGGCTGTAACAGTTTTCTTAATGTGGATAAGGTAAACACGTTAGATTCTTTTTCATTTGAGAGCTTTCCTGCCCCAGCCAGTTGACTCAGCAGTAGAGAGTTGGCCCATTGTGTGGAAGTTCCAGGTTTGATTTCTGGTCAGGGCACACAGAAGCAACCATTTGCTTCTCCACCCCTCCCCTGCCTCCCTCTCTCTCTATTCTCCTCCCGCAGCCCTGGTTTAAATGGTTTGAGCAAATTGGCCCCAGGTACTAAGGATGTTTTTATGGGATCACCTCAGGTGATACAAATAGCTTGGTTGTCAAGCAGCAGAGCAGCGGCCTCAGATAGGCAGAGCATCACCTAGTAGGGAGCTTGCTGGGTGGATCCCAGTCAGGGCACATGCAGGAGTCTGCCTCTGCCTCCCTTCCTGTCACTTAATAAAAATAAATAAATAAATAAATAAGAAATCTTTCCTGGAACCCTCCTGACCTGTTCTAGCTTGGGCTCTATATTAGTTTGCTAGTGCTGCCATAACAAAATACCATAGACTGGGAGGCTTAAACAATAGACTTATTTTCTCACAATCGTGGAGGCTAGAAGTCTGAGATCAAGGTATTGGCAGGGTTGGTTTCCTCTGAGACCTCTCTTCTTTGTTTATAGATGGCCTTCTCTTTTGTCCTCACATGGTCTTCCCTCTGTGTCTATGTCCAGATTTCCCCTTCTTATAAGGACTCTAGTCATACTAGATTAGTGTCCACCCTATAACCTCATTTAAACTTCCTCTTTAAAGACCCTATCTCTACAGTTAGTCACATTCTGAGGTCCTAAGGGTTAGTGTGATTACGGCATGAATTTTGGGAAGGCACCACTTAGCTCATGATGTGCACATTTCTATACCTGGGGCATATTCTTGCCCTGGGATTTCTTCTCACCTTCACCATGGTCATCTATTACACCCTCTTCTGTGTCCTGGACCCCATGGCTATTGCTTTCCTGGTTTACTTCCTGTTTGCTGGAGTATATCCTTCTGTAGCTTCCCAAGGAGGATTAATGAGCTATAAGCTTTTTGAGACTTGTGCATGTCTGAAATGGGTTTATATTATTCTTTCACTGCATTGATAATTTGATAGGTTATAAAATTATAAGCAGACACTTTTATTATTGTTTTCTACAATCGTTGCTATTGAAACCCTGTGCTCTTCTGATGTCAGAGCTTTTATCAGTGACCTGCAGCTTTTCTGTCTGAATGCTTTAGGACAGGGGTGCCCACACTTTTTCAGCTTGCGAGCTACTTATAAAATGACCAAGTCAAAATGATATACCTACAATAAAAATGCAAAACATAAATTTATTTCTTCTATATTATCATTATTTAAGTTACTATTATTACTATTTAATATTGTGTATTCTTCTTTCACCTTTCTCCTTCTCAGCTCTCTTTTCGGAGGAAAGTCAATGTCATAGTTTTTATGAACAGTCCGAAAAAGCCGCTCCACATTTCCCTTCTTTGGAATAGCAATGGCACACAGACAGATGAGGCAAACGCACTTAGAATATGACACAGTGAAAAAAATTCCCTCCCATTCTGTATGAAAGTGGTAGGTTTTAGGCTTCTTACTCGGACCAGCTACGGCACTCATTTTTATAGCCTTTGTTGTATTTAGTTTAAATAAATTGAAGGCTAACTACGCAGCAATGTAACTGAACAAGTTAGCGCGGTTTAACACGCATGCGTAGGGTGTCAAAAGTTCAGACGTCAGATTGGTTACCCTGTATGCCAATCAGAAGACAAATATCTTTTTAATGTCACGCGATCTACCCACACTTCCTTCGCGATCGACCAGTAGATCGCGATCAACGTATTGAGCACCCCTGCTTTAGGATCTTTGTATCAGATGTCCTGAAATTTCATGGTATGCCTTAGTGTCGATATTTTGTTATTTGTAATACTAGATTTTTAGCCCTTTTAGTCTGGCACCTTATAAGCATCTGAGAAATTTTTCACTTCATTCTATTTTTCAGGAACTTCTATTAGTTGAATATTGGATTTTCTGAAATGTACCTCTATGTTAATATTATATGTTTTGCTTATTTTTCATTTTTAACCTTTCTGCCTTTTTTAAAAACCAAGAGAATTTCTTGAGCTTTAGTTTTCAGGTAATTTGTTTTTAAAATATTAGATAATTTTATTAATTTGGCAAGAAAAATTTTTTCCAACAAGTGATTATTACTACTAATTGTAACAAGTACTCATCAATACCCCTATTTCCTATCATAGTCCTCATCCTAGTGTTTACATACCTAAAAAATTCTTTGAAGTTCAACTGACTGATTTCTTTTTATTGAGGAAAGATATACAAGGCCAATGATGTACATACTATAGGAACACATAAATTGATTCTTTTTCTTTATTGAATGTACTGTCTTTCCTCTCTCTAAAGTTATCAATTATTTTTAGGTTTCTTCCACTCCCTGCATCAGCTCTTTCCCTTTTTATGTCTTGTTTGTTGATGCCTGTCTCTCATGTGGGAGATGTCATTGGAATATCTGGTAACTTATGCTCATCATTCTGTACTTATGACTGAGCCACTCAAAGCTGATGCCCTGTTTGTGTCATGGTAGATTTGTAATAAAGTGATCGGCTTGCTTGTTGTTTACTTTCCTCTTGCTGTACACATTTGGGTTTCATTTTTCTTTATTCTGTTACCATCTTTGATAAATTTATTGCTGTCCCTCATCTACCATTTTTCATCTCTTTCATTTTCTTGTGATTTTTTAATCTGTAAAAATTCCTTAAAAGTCCTGGCCATAGTTCAGTTGACTGGAGCGTCATCCTGAAGCACATATGTCGCCAGTTCAATCCTTGCTCAGGGCATATACAGGAACAGCTTGACATTCTTGTCTGTCTCTCTTTCCCTGCTTATCTCTAAAAAGGAAAAAGAAATTCCTTTATCATCAATTTGGGTAGGGAGTAGAGATAAAGGCATGAATTCAATCTAGCCAGTAGCCAGTGTAATGAGTCTATAAATAAGCCAGTAAAATTGGGTTTTAGGTTTATCCACAGTCTGGTAAGCTTGATTTTTTTATTTTTATTTTTTGTGACAGAGACAGAGTCTGAGAGAGGCACAGATAGGGGCAGACAGACAGGAAGGGAGAGAGATGAGAAACATCAATTATTTGTTGCGGCTCCTTAGTTGTTCATTGATTGCTTTCTCACACGTGCCTTGACCGTGGGCCTTCAGCAGACCGAGCAACCCCTTGCTCGAGCCAGCGACCTTGGGCTCAAGCTGGTGAGCCTTGCTCAAACCAGATGAACCTGTGCTCAAGCTGGCGACCTCGGGGTCTCGAACCTGGGTCCTCCACATCCCAGTTCGACACTATACACTGCGCCACTGCCTGGTCAGGCGGTAAGCTTGATTTTTATGCGTCATTTCCTGGGTGTGTAACCATTGAATACCCTGAGTCATAATTTGGTCCTACAGTCTTGACCACACACACCCCTACTGTTGAGGCAGACCCCATCCAGGATCATGTTGAACTACCTTTCTCATATACTTCCAATAACTGCCCTGTAATTAAGTCCTAGAAACAAGCTCATTCATGTTATGCCCCTCTTGGAAATCTTGAATGGGTCTGGGCTTTGAGAATCCACTTATAACTTCTCGTCAAGGCCATCTGTGATCTGATTTCCAGCTGCTTTTACTTTTTTTAATTTTTGTTTAGTCAAAATGTCTTTTAATTTTAAAATATCCAGCTTCACTCTCAACTCAAAGTCCAGATGCATTTTAATCACCCTTCCTACAGTCCACACAGTGCTCATAGTGGGTTGTGGAGAGGGCCACTGTGAGAGGGACATAGACACAGGAAGATGGGAGGAAGTGTGGGCTGACAGGAGACTCGCACCCAGGCTCATTGTAGTGAGCCACTCAAGGTGGCTGGGGGGATAGGCATTGCCTAGGATTGTCTTGGTCCTTGCTTGGACCACTGGCCTGCTCTAGGCTTCATGTTCATTCCTGACATACCATTCTGTGAGATTGCAGGTGGGGCTCAGTGTCAAGGTGAGGCCACGAGGGCCCTTGGCCCAGGAAAGGGAAACACAGTCTGCCTTGGGATTAGAGGGGCATCAGGTAGGTTTCTGGGGTTGAGCAGATTCCTTCAGTGCAGGGCTCCAGAACCCCAGCTATCCGCATAGGATGGTCACAGTCCATTTGTCTATCTTCCGGAGGCTTTTGAGCCGAAAGGTGGCTACCATATCAGCTGATAAAGAATGTACCTGCCTGTGTTTTCACTGAGCTGGATGATCTTTATCACCTATGTCAGGGTGAGAGTAGGGCTGGGCAGGGCCCCCCAGGGACCCAGAGGAAACCTGGGGGCAGCTGTGACTCTCCAGCTGATTTTTCCTGGATTGTGTAGCCATTGAGTACCCTGAGTCATGATTTGGTCCTACAATGTCAACCACACACACTCCTACTGTGGAGGCAACATCCATCCAGGATTCTGTTGATCCAGCTTTCTCATATACTTCTAGGAACTGCCCCAGAATTAGGTCCTAGTAACAAGCTCATTCATGTTATTCCCCTTCAGAAATCTTGAGTGGCTAAGGGCCTTAAAAATCCACCTCTAACTAATCATTGAGGCCTTTTGTGAACTGCTTTCCAGCTGATTTTTCAAAGCCTCTGCTATATTCCACTACATTCTTCAGTGTGCCAGCCATTTCCTGAGTCCATTGTGTTATGCGCATTTATGCTGCTCTGTCTTCACCATTCAGGTTGCTTGCTTGGCTGAAATGGCTCCCCGTGCTGTCTCTGAGCAAATCATGCTCACTTTTGAAGCCCCACCCTTCCAGTAAAGATTACTCCCCAGCAATACTTCTCCACAGATTTCTTTTTCTAAAAAAGTACCTTGTGTCACTGCTTAGCATTTATGTCATTTGTATCTCCTGTTATATGAAACAGGTTCTTAGTGTGGTCTCAGATTCCTTCAACCCCCTTCTCCCTGAAGGTGTCTTCTGCCACCTGGACGACACTCTTTTTTGCCTTAGCAGCAAAGCATATAGCACTCCCTGAGCTGACTAGAGCCTAAGTTAAATTGGACCTGCATTGCCTTGAAATCCCACATCAAACCCTCTCTCTTATCAGTCACACCTTCACTTTAGAGGTAAGTGTTGCACTAGAGGCCACAGAATCTGGCTTTCTGAGCTGCCACTGAAGAGGGAGATGATCAGTAGTATGGAGGAGTCAGTTTCTATGGTGGGGAGACTATTTTATTAATGGAACACAATAACGGGAGGAGCCTGGCAGGCTAGTTTTCTCCCTTCCTCCCTTCTGTGGACCACTCAGGATGTTTTTTCTTTCCAGAGTGAGTCCACCTGCTGAGTAAACATACACCATTCAAGCCGTGTGTTTTGACTCTGGCTCAGTGTGAAGTCTGCGTGAGATAACCCATTATGCCATAATGCTTTGCATCTTTTCTTCTCTTTTTTCTTCACCCTCACCACCCAAATAAAAACCCGGCAATTTAACTCTTGCTTCAGGCTCTGCCCTCTAGGTTATTTCTTTTTTTTTTTTTTTTTTTTTAATTTTAATATATATTTTATTATTATTAATTCTAATGGGGTGACACCAATAAATCAGGGTACATATGTACAATGAAAACATCTCCAGGTTATCTTATCATTCAATTGTGTTGCATACCCATCACCAAAAGTCAAATTGTCCTCTGTCACCTTCAATCTGGTTTTCTCTGTGTCCCTCCCCTCCTCCCTATCCCACTTTTCCCTCCCTCCCCCCATCCCATAACCAACACTCTCTTGTCCATGTCTCATACCCTCACTTTCATGTCCCACCTATGTATGTAATCGTGCTGTTCTCAGTTTTTCTTTTTTTCTGATTTACTTATTTCACTCCGTATAATGTTATCAAGGTACATCCTAGGTTATTTCTTAATAAATATGGCAGTCATAGTTTTAATCATTTGACCATGCATAAGAGAGTGGAAAGTATTAGAGTACTCCCACTGATTGGACATTGAGATCCTACCAATATTTATAACCTTTTCAAATGCAGAAATATCAGTTACATCCAAAGTAACAGTTTTTTAAGAAGTACAATTTATTTTCAAATGGCACAGGAATAGTTTTTGGAATCTGGATGTCTTTCGCGACCTGTTTGTTCAGATAACACTTCCAAGGTTAGATTCATTTTAACAGTTATGCACATTTATGCAAGTCTATGTATGGCTGAGGAAAACAAGGTTGATATTATTTTTTTAATTTTTTATTTTATTCATTTTAGAGAGGAGACACAAAGTGAGAGAGAGAGAAAGAGAGAAAGGGGGGAGGAGCTGGAAGCTCAACTCCCATATGTGCCTTGACCAGACTAGTGCAGGGTTTTGAACTGGCGACCTCAGTGTTCCCAGGTCGACGCTTTATCCACTGCGCCACCACAGGTCAGGCAACAAGGTTGATATTCTTATGAAAGTTCTCAGTTAACCCTTCAGATCAGTTTTTGAATTAATTTTATGATGCATAATGATCTCTGTTCCTCTGCATTTGTAGGTAAAAAAAAATCATCTTCTGAGATTACTTTTTTTTTAATTGCTTTATTTCTACCTAGATATTCTTTTCTTTTTTTTTAACTTTAATGGGGTGACACCAATAAATCAGGGTACATATGTACAATGAAAACATCTCCAGATTATCTTATTCAATTGTGTTGCATACCCATCACCCAAAGTCAAATTGTCCTCTGTCACCTACTATCTGGTTTTCCCTGTGCCCCTCCCCTTCTCCCTATCCCACCCTTCCCTCCCTCTCCCCACCCCGTAACTACCACTCACTTGTCCATGTCTCATAGTCTCACTTTTATGTCCCACCTATGTATGAAATCGTGCTGTTCTCAGTTTTTTTTTCTGATTTACTTATTTCACTCCGTATAATGTTATCAAGGTACATCCATTTTGTTGTAAATGATCCAATGTCATCATTTCTTATGGCTGAGTAGTATTCCATAGTATATATATACCATAGCTTTTTAATCCACTCCTCTTCTGACGGAAACTTGGGTTGTTTCCAGATCTTCGCTATTGTGAACAATGCTGCCACGAACATGGGGGCACATTTCTTCATTTCGAACAGTGCTATGGTATTCTTAGGGTATATTCCTAAAAGTGGGATAGCTGGGTCAAAAGGCAGTTCGACTTTTAATTTTTTGAGGAATCTCCAAACTGTTTTCCACAGTGGCTGCACCAGTCTGCATTCCCACCAGCAGTGCAGAAGGGTTCCCTTTTCTCCACATCCTCGCCAGCACTTATTCTGTGTTGTTTTGCTGATGAGTGCCATTCTGACTGGTGTGAGGTGATATCTCATTGTGGTTTTAATTTGCATTTCTCTAATGATTAGTGATGTTGAGCATTTTTTCATATGTCTTTTGGCCATCTGTATGTCTTTGGAGAAATTTCTATTCATTTCTTTTGCCCAATTTTGATTGGATTGTTTGTCTTCCTGGTGTTGAGTTTTATAAGTTCTTTATAAATTTTGGTTATTAACCCCTTATCAGACGTGCGAATGTTGTTTCTCTTCATGTTGTCACAGAGCTCCCTTAGAGTTTCCTCACATTTTTTTAGTATCTTTTCCTTTTTCTTCTCTGCTTCTGTGCCTATGTTTATTGTGTCCTCTATATCGCTGATTCGATCCTCAGCGTGATTCATCCTGCTTTTAATTCCTTCCATTGTGGTCTTCAGTTCTGATACTGTATTTGTCATTTCTGTCTGATTCTTTTTTATTATTTCAATTTCGTTTTTTATACTTGTTATCTCTTTATTTAGGTGTTCATAGTGACTATCCATTGTTGTTCTAATTTCTTTCAACATCCTAACTATCATTATTCTAAATTCTGCTTCTGGTAGTTTGGTTATATCTGGTTCATTCAGGTCCTTCTCTGGGGATTTCTCTTGATTCATTTGGTTTGCATTCCTCTGCCTGCCCATTTTATCTGTGTATAGGCAAGTTGTGGGCACTGGAGTCCAGTAGGTGTTCCCTTTGTGTTCTCTAAGTGTGGTCTGTCTGCAGGCCCGCCACCAACTCTGCCGCTGCCTAGGGTGGTTGGGTATGGGCGTTGCAAGCAACAGCCCACTGCGGCTGTTGCTGTGATTTCCGCCTCTCTTCCGCGGGAGGGGCTGTCACTCAAGCCACAAGCCTCAGCACCAAGGGCAGAGGTGAGCACCTTTGCTCAGCTGCGGACCAAGCTCGTTTCCGGTAGGCTTACACCCAGCCCCCGCAGTCAGGGCCTGCTCGCCACAGTTTTGTGGGTTGGGCGGGGCTTTTGACGTGCTCTCAGCTGTGAGCCTTTGCCCATCCAGAATTTAGCCCCACCCTCGAGGCCGGGGCCCTTTTGCGCAGGGTCGCAAACCGCGGTTTATTGGGCTGGGCGTGTTTGCTGGCGTGAGCTCAGGTGCTAGCTTCCGATCGATCCAGACTCTACCACGCCCCCACGTTCGGCGCCAGCTCCAGGGCACATAGGATTTCAAACCACTGGGGTTTCTCCGTCTGGGCGGGGTTGGCAGCGTGAGCTCAGCCACAAGCCCCCCTCCCGTTCCGGACTCTACCCCGCCCCCATGGTCGGAGCCAGCTCGTGCACGTAGGATGGCAAACCTCAGTTTCTCCGGCCAGGCGGGGGTAGTAGCGTGAGCTCATGCACGAACTTCCGCTCATCTCGGGGTCTACCCCGCCCCCGAGTTGGGAGCCCGCTCGCGCACACAGGATGGCAAACCGCGGTTTCTCCGTCCAGGCGGGGCTAGTAGCGTGTGCTGAGCCGTGAGCCCCCCGCCCGTCCCTGGTCCTAGCCCCATCCCAGCTCTCAGGGCCCACTTGCGCAGGGTGGCAGAGCAGATCTCTGCCCGTTTCTTTTCCCGCAGGTGGGGTTACAGGTGGGCCCACAGTTGCCGGACCGCTTTCGCGCTTCCCCTCCACCCCTGCTGGGCTAGACTGAGCTCACATAGGTTGTGCCTCCGCCCACGCCGACAGGACCGCGTTTCAGCATCCTGCCGCCACCATCCCTTCAGCAACCCTCAGAGAGATGGAAGTGCCCTAAGTCTCCACACTGTAGGCCTGGGAGCTCCCTCCCTCTAAGCAGCTCTGCTCTAATTGCCATGGGAGAGTTTGTTTGGCTAGTGTCCTGTCTCCCTTTGCTGGTATTGCTAGTTCCAGGGGAAATACTCGTTTTCGATTAGGGAAATGACTTAGCCCAGGGGTCAGGGTGTCTGTCCCTCAGAGTGTCCTCGTGCCTTCAGTCCACTCTCTCTTCCTGCTGCTCTGTTCCTCTCCTCTGTCCCTGTTCCTCGGAGCCCCAGGTGCATGATTGTGAGAGAGGTTTTCTGCGCTTGGGTCTGAGAAAACTGTCTCTTTTTCACAAACCGTATCCTCACTTGTTTCACAGCTCAGTAGTGTCCAAACGCCTCTTCTGGGCTCTGGGACTGCATGCTGGGGCTTGGTTCCTGGGACCCAGGTCCCTCCCTCTCCGGCAAACTCTCCTCCCACCACGTGGGTCTCTCCGGGCTGCCGTTTGCTCCAGGGAGCTGGGCAGCCCTCTTCGCGTTTTCGCTATTCCTACCAGTCTCAATGTGGCTTCTTCTGTGTTCCTTGGTTGAAGAGTCCACTTAGTTTAGTTCAAAGTTGGTTTATCCAGATGATGGTTCTTAAAATTGAGTTATAATCCACTTTGGTTCTGGGAGTTGGAAGTTGGTACGTCCGCCTACTCCATCGCCATCTTCTTTGCTTACTTCCTTCTTAACATTAATATCCATCCTAGACTAAAAGAAAACCCTGAAACTGCGGCTCTGCTTCTTTCATTTTCTATGGGAGTGAGCATCCATCCTATACTCCATATGTCGGAGGGCACAGACCGTTGAGATTACTTTTTGAAAAACGGTAAAATTTATCCTCGTGTGTGTGTGTGTGTGTGTGTGTGTGTGTGTCAGAGACAGAGAGAGGGACAGATAGGGACAGACATGTAGGGAGAGATGAGAAGCCTCAATCTTTGTTATGGCTTTTTTTTGCAGCTCTGTAGTTATTTACCGATTACTTTCTCATAGGTGCCTTGACTGGGGGGCTACAACAGAGCAAGTGATCCCTTGCTCAAGTCAGAGACCTTGGGCTTATGTCAGCAACCTTGGGCTTTAAGCCAGCAAACCTTGGGCTCAAGCCAGCGGCCATGGGGTCATGTCTATGATCCCACGCTCAAGCCAGCGACTCTGTGCTCACTTGGTGAGCCCAAGCTCAAGCCGGATGACCTGTGCTCAAGCCAGCAACCTCAGGGTTTAGGACCTGGGTCCTCTGTGTCCCAGTCCAACGCTCTTATCCACTGCACCACTGCATAATCAGGCAAATTCATCTTCTTTTAGTGTATAGTTCTGTGAGTTTTGTCAATCGCATTCAGGTTTATAGCTACAGTTACCAGTTTCATCACTCCGTCACATCACTTTGTAACCAAGTGCTCCCACCAACCTCAGACCCTGGCAACAACTGATCTGCTTTCGGTCCCAGTGTGTTTGCCTTTCCTAGAATGTCATGTAAATGGAACCAGACAGTACGTATAGTCATTTGAACATGACATTTTTGTTTAGCATAATTAATTTAAGATTCATGTCACTGAGTGGTTCAGTATGGCACTGCTTTTAATGCTGAGTTAGTATTCTATTCGATGGATATATCACTATTTGTTTATCCATTTACAAGTTGAAGGATTGTATTATTTTCAGTTACTGACTTAGATTGTTTTTTTTAAGATTTTGTTTATTGATTTTACAGGTGTGGGGGAAGAATGAGAAGCATCAACCCATAGTTGCTTCATCCTAGTTGTTTCTTCATTGCTTGTCGTATGTGCCTTGACCAGGCAAGCTCAGAGTTTCGAACAAGCGACATCAGCATTTCAGGTCAATGCTTTATCCACTGTACTACCACAGGTCAGGCAGCGGTTACTGACTTTTACAAAGATGCTATTCCCCCACCCCAAGTATTCCCCTTTTCCACCCCAGACCTATCACCCAAGTAACCACTGATCTGCTTTCTGTCTCTATAGATTAGATTTATATAAGTGAACCACACAGCATGCACTATTTTTTATGTCTGGACTTTCCTAATCAGCATATTACATATTTTGACATTCTTCTCCATTATTGTATTTAGCAACAGTTTATCCTTTTTACTGCCAAGTTGAAGTTCATTGTATGGACCTACAATTTATTTATACATTTACGTTTTCTTTGAGTTTTATGTATTAATTTTTAGAAAAAGAGAAACAGTGTTGTTATACTTATTTATGTACTCATTGGTCAACTCTTGTATGTTCCCTCACTTAGCTTTGAACCCACAACCTGTGCAGGTTGGGATGATCAACTGAGCTACTGGGCCAGGGCATGTTTATCCATTTATTTGATGAACATTTGGGCTGCTACCAGCTTTGGCACTTATGAACAAGCTACTATGAACTGAGACGTTTTTAATGTCTGTTTTTAATCCAGTTTATTAAATAGATTATATTTAATAGATATATAATTTAGTCTGTAAAATGTACTTTTAAAATTTATAATTTGGCCCTGGCCGGTCTGTCAGTGGATAGAGCATCAGCCTGGTGTATGGAGTTCCCAGGTTTAATTCCCTGTCAGGACACACAGGAGAAGTGACCATCTGCTTCTCCCTTCCCCCCTCTGCCCCTTCTCCCCTTTTTCTCTCCCTCTTCTCCTACCACAGCCAGTGACTTGATTGGTTCGAGCATATCGCTGGGCATTGAGGATAGAACCTTTGGAGCACATCAGCCTCAGGTACTAATCAGTACTCGAGTATCCCCCGGATGTGGTTGGCCAAATCCCGTCAGGGAGCATGCAGGAATCTGCCTCATTATCTCCCATCTTCTCACCTAAAAAATAAATAAATAAATAAATAAATAAATAATAAAGTACATGATTTGATGTTTTCTGACAAGTTCATACTCCCTGATAACACAATAACAAGATACAGAATATTGGTTTCACTGAAGAGATTGCTTTGGGGTCCTTTCTTGTCACTGTCTCCCACTCCCCCTTGCCTAACAAGCACTGATTTGCTTTTAATCATTTTAGAATAAAATTGTAATTTGTACAGTTTTGTAAAGTTGGGATCATACAGTAACATGATTTTAAAGTCTGGCTTTTTTTAAAAGTCATCTTATGGGTATATAGTAGTATCCCATTGCTTTTTGAAATTTTCATTTTCCTGAGGCTAATGATGATCAGTATCATTTTTTGTATGTGAGACAGAGACAAAGAGAGGTACAGATAGGGACAGAGATAGGAAGGGAGAGAGATGACAAGTATCAGTTGTCCTTGTGGCTCTTTACTTGTTCATTGATTGCTCTCTCGTATATACCTTGCTTGACTGGGGGGCTACAGCAGAGCAAGTGACCCCTTTCTCAAGCCAGTGACCCTGTGCTCAAGCCGGATGAGCCTGCACTCAAGCCGGTGACCTTGGGGTTTTGAACCTGATTTTCTACATCCCAGTCCCACACTCTATCAACTGCACTACCACCTGGTCAGGCATGATCAACATCTTTTCATGTGTTTATTGCCCTTTCACATATCTTTCTTTGAAGTGTCTGTTCAAATGTCACCCAATCGTTTTTTGAAAATTGTTTATATATATATTTTTTATCTTTTATTGACTGATTTTAGACCAAGAGACAGAAAGAGAAACATTCAGTTCCTTTTCTACTTATTTGTGCATTCATTTGCTTCCTGTATGTGCCTTGACCAGGATGCCACCCCCAACCTTGGCAGTTCCAGAGGATGCACTTACTGAGCAAATGAGCTAGGGCTTGACACATTCTGAATTAGGTTGCTTCTCTTATTTTTTTGCCTTCTGGGAGTTCTTTGCCAGAATAGTTTTTCCAATTAAATGTATTCATACCGTGTTCTAGTGACACGTTTCTCTTTGCAATTCATTAAATAGGCTAAGGCCTTATGTGTCTTTAGTCCCTTTAAATTCCCTTTGTTGCCTGGAATGCTGTATTTAATTGGATAATTCGGCCTTAAATTTAGGGGATTACTCCTCTCCTGGAGCTGACACACTCAGGATGACAAACCAAATTTCTGAGCATGGCAGACGAAGAGGATGATTTCTTTAATGTAGTCAGGAGTCTGTTCTTACCCAGAGCAAATCTCCGAGTGTGGTTCCCTCTAGCGGATCCTCTTATAAAGACCGAACTGAGGGCAAGGACACTGAGTCCCGCCTACCTCCCAAAAGAACTGCTGAATTTCAACCTAGAGACGTGTAGAAGTCATCCTGGCCAATATTCGCGCAGGCATGAAGTGGGGACGCCTCGCCGAATCCCAACAAAGGTTAGGGGCAAGGCTAACGGAAGTGTCTGAGGGAACCTCGGCTATCCTTTGCGTCCGCTGACGGGCCTCAAACTAAGGATGAGGTATCTGCGGAAGATGGGCTGATGGGACTAAGGTCCGGAACCTTCCCTCGCGGTGATCTGGAAAGTAGCGGACTGAGGGACAGGGCGCCGCTGCGACCAAGCTTCCGGAAGTTGAAGTCTTTGTTTCCGAGGGGAAGGTCTTTCGGGTCGGCAAGGGTGAGAGGCGGTGATTCCTACCAGCGCTAGAGCCGCCGAGCCAGGCCGGAAGGAGGAGTCCTGGAGGTGGGTGAGCGGAGGAGCAATATAGAGCTTCTGTAACCGGGATGTTAGGGATGACGCCTGGCGTTCCCTCCGCTCTTGTTTATCCTGCGCCTCCCGAGGCCAGGCCCTAGGACGGCAGCACGGAAGCCTCCCCTCAGGACTGTACGCTCATGTGCTCCCGATTCACTTACTGTGTGGTAGGGACTAAGGAGCCCGTGTAATAGGGACCGCCGCCGGGGCTCTGGGCGCTCTGGTAAGTGGACTCATAGCAGCGAGTTGGAGGGAGGCAAGAGTCGAGTCAGGACAGCTACCTGCCCAAGAGGGCAGAGTGTGGGAGAAAAGTTGGTGACTTGAAGCTGAGAAGCCCATGGCGGCCACGGCCGAAAGAGCGCGGTCAGGCAGAGGTGTGCTTGGCAGCAGAAGAGGAGGAAGGCCCAGGTTATGGAATCTGCAACGCCTTGACGTAAAGTGGGGGCTCTCATCCCAAGAGCGGTCCAAGGACAAGATTTGGTATACATTTTGAAAGGATCACTTTGCCGGGTAGAGGTTGGATGATCGGAGGGCAGGTTTTGTGAGGCGACCACTCCTAGGAGGCCACAGCTGTAGATGAGAAACGGTGATATAGGGTGCGTGCCAGTGGGTATGGGGGACAAGTGGACTGGATAAAATGGTATTTAAGAGACAAAATTGACAAAACTGTGTGGATTTAATGAAATGATTCTAAATTTCTGGCCTAAGTGAGTGAATTATATAAAACAAAGCCAGACAATTTTGATGTGTTCTAAGGGTCCCTTTCCCCCAATATGAAAACTAAAAGCACAAAAAGTTTGTTTTTCCTCCACGATTATATGTACTCAATATATTTTGTGTTGGTCCCTGAAGAAAACTCGGAACATACACGCAAACATTTTTTTGTAGAGGACAGTAAAAGATTGACTATAATCCGACTACCCAAGATGGCCATATTTTGGGTGTTTCCTTCACGTTTTTCTTTTTTGCCTGTATCTTTTGGGTATATATTTTGAGTATATTCGTTATATCTTTCAGTATCTTTTTTTCTCCATTGGATACTTTTATGACAATAAGATTGAACTCGTATATGCCTGTACATTATTTATAGATTCTTTTTCCAGGTTGTAACATAAAACATCAGATGTTTTTCCACCAAGTCTGGTATAACTTTTTTGTATACTGTATTTTCACTGGTTTGTTTTTTTGTTGACTGTGTATCTTTTTTAAAAACCACACAATTTATGCCACATTTTATGCTTTCTTTTCCAAGCAGATATTTTACACTTGATCTTAGCCAAAGGGCTGAGAAGCAATCAAATCATACATATATATAGACAGAGACAGAGAGTCAGAGAGAAGGATAGATAGGGATAGACAGACAGGAACAGAGAGGGATGAGAAGCATCAACCATGCCTTGACCACAGGCCTTCAGCAAACCGAGTAACCCCTTGCTGGAGCCAATGACCTTGGGTCCAAACTGGTGAGCTTTTGCTCAAACCGGATGAGCCCTTGCTCAAGCTGGCGACCTCAGGGTCTCGAACCTGGGTCCTTCTGCATCCAAGTACAACGCTCTATCCATTGTGCCACCGCCTGGTCAGGTGCGATCAATCATATTTTAATTTAATGTTATTTCTTGCTGTTTTGACACATCTTTAACTACTTTAATAGACTATAGTTTATTTTTCTTCAAGACTTTATTAATACTTTTTTAGAAAAGAGAAAGAAAGGGGAGGAACAGAAAGCATCAACTCCTGTATGTGCCTGGACCAGGCAAGCCCAGGCTTTTTTTTTTTTAATTTTTATTTTATATTTTATTCATTTTAGAGAGGAGACACAGAGTGAGAGAGAGAGAAAGAGAGAGAAAGGGGGGAGGAGCTGGAAGCTCAACTCCCATATGTGCCTTGACCAGACCAGTGCAGGGTTTTGAACTGGCGACCTCAGTGTTCCCAGGTCGACGCTTTATCCACTGCGCCACCACAGGTCAGGCTAAGCCCAGGCTTTTGAATTGTCAACCTTAGTGTTCTAGGCTGATGCTTTATCCACTGTGCAACCACAGGTCAGGCATTTAATAGAGTACAGTTTTCAATGGTTGTTTAGTCACAAACTGTCTCCTGTTATTAGATAATAGTTTTTCAATATTTTTCTGTTACAATAAGGATATCTTATTACATAAATTCTCAGTTTCTAATTGATTCCTGAGAAAGAGTTCTAGAAATGGAACCATTGAAATAGATTGATTATATGAACCTATCAAATTGCTTCACTCAAATCTCATTAAGACGTTTTTGAAATTTTTTTAGAATTCAAATTTTTTCAGTGCTTTGTTTTTCCATCCAAGGTTATAGTTATGTCTCTAGTTATTTGATTGTCTCTTATGCTTCTTTTAAGTCTAATATTATTGATTCTTTAATAGTCTGCCCTCTCTGCTAAAATCCATATGTGAAATACTGATCGTTGGGTCGTGCCATACCTTTGTATAAAGTTATTTTCTTCCTTAATATGTGTGTTTATGTTATGCTTAAATACAAGTAAAATGGTGAGCTCAAAAGTTAAAAAGCCTGAGTGGAAGTGCGGTTTCGTTAATATCGTAGGTAAACTGTGGTCTATAGAATTCCTGGTTTTCTGCTCCCTATTGTCCACAGGGTAAGCTGCTTCTAAGAGGTCTATCTGAGCTCGCCTTATCTGTACAACCTGGGACCAGGCAGCAACCTTGATCCTTTCCCAAGGAGAAGAAGCTACAGAAAGCTCAGCACTGTTAGAAAGATAATATCTCATGAAGCTGCCAAATGTGCTTTGAGGATAAGTTTTTCTAGATAACATTTCTATCGTGCCAGTATTAAAGTTATTTTCATTTTTTTGTTAACAAGGATGATTTGTTATAAACTATAGTGTTAACTTAAACAAAAGAAGTGTTTCGGTTTTTTTGGTTGTATGCGTTAGAATCCTGCTTACATATGAAATGCAGTCAACACATCAGCTGGACCTCTTTCCAGGATGCAGGGTGACTCTTCTGTTATTTAAAGATGTGAAAAATTCTGGAGACTTGAGAAAAAAGGCCATGGAAGGTTCTATCGATGGTTCATTAATAAACCCTACAGTGGTAAGTACTATTGATGAGAGATTCTGGACATTTCAGAACATGTTAGTTTTTCATGAGGTTATTTTTCACGAGGTTTGCCTAAAATCGTCACCTTCAAGTACAAAGTTTTTGTCCAAGCTGTGGAGTGGAGTCAGATTTGGGCAGCCTTGAATTAAACAGTGAATAGAAGCTGAAGTGTCAGGCCCTACGCTAGGAAATAGGAAAGGTAGTGGCCTGGCTTCAGAACGACAGATGCCCATCTCTGCAAGAAAGGCATTACATGGTGACTGCCGAGAGCACACATTGTGAAGTCAGCTTATACGGACTTCATCTCCACTCTGCTGATTATTATGACTTTGCCCAGATAGTAGCCGACCTTTGTATAGTGTTTACTCTGTTCCCAGCATCGTCCTAAGGGCTTTACCTAAATTACCTAAATCCATGGAGTGTGTGCTGATTACCTGCATCTGACAGATGAAACACTAAGGAATTTGCCCGAGTTCTCTTGTTGGTGAGTGTCAGAGCTGGCATTCATACCCAGAGATCTGTCGCCTTTGTTTTCTCATTTACTGCTGATGAATAGGAATACAGATTTCATAGTGTAGGTTTAAGATTTTAAAAAAACATTGCAAGTATAAAATGTTTAGAATATAATCTTTCCCATAATATTAGCCCTTGATAAATGTTATATTTAAATTTTTAACTCTTTAAGAGTTTTGAAGCTTTAAAATTCTATGATTTTCTGAAACCCAGGTTCTTGTGATCAGTTTTGAAAGTATAGTTCATAGGAATTGTGATGAGGTAAAACAGCCTGACCGCGGAGTTACCATCGGATGGGGCGTGCATCTGCAGAGTACCCCAGATTCTCTGTGTATAATTCTCTTTGTTCTCTTCAGTAGATCATCGATCCATTTCAGATACTTGTGGCAACAAACAAAGCAGTTCATCTCTACAAACTAGGAAAAATGAAGACGAGAACTTTACCTACTGAAATTATTTTCAACCTGTCCCCAAATAACAATGTAATTAATATGGATTTTACTCATTTTGCTTCTCTTGACCTTGTCATGATAAGGCGTGAGTTCTTCAGCATTGAGTTGGTGGCTAAATTCCCATATGCCTATTGTTAATAACAAAACAGAATAATAGTGAAGAGAGGTCTGGACAGAGAGTTGAAGTTTAGCACTGCCTCTTACTAGAAAAATAAGCTTTGGAGTCCCTACACATATGATAAAAGTTTCACTAAGTTAAGTATGGATAATTTTATATACGTAGGAACAGAAAGGTTTCTTTAAGTGATACCGAAATCAAACTGATAAAACAATAGGTGTGGATATTTCTGTGCTGTCATACACTTTCTCTAATCTCCTGGTAAACTCTTTAAGGATAGAATCCATGTCTTTTCCATATAACAGAAGCCTGCTTGGTATGTAGAACAGCCCTTATCACATGCTTATTCACACACTCAGTGCACAGGAAGTTTGTGGTTGAGATACTGATAATAATCAGTTATTGAGCTAAAAACATTCCTTATGTGGCACATAAAAATAAAAAATAAACTTTGCTGATAAAGTTTTAGTATTTATACTCTACTATTATCCACACCATTAGATACAGATATCATCAAAAGAAAAATTTGAAAATGTATAGTATGGGTTAAAATATAGATATTTGAAATAGTTATAAAATGCATGGTAATAGAATTCCTCAGGTCCTGGAGGAAAAAATTACCAGATAGCTACTGGGTTTTTTTATATCATTTGAAATAAACTAATTCAATAAACATCTATTGAGTTTGTTCCCATTCCACTTACAGTTTCAGGAAGAGAAGAAACAAATGTATTTCTGAGATAGGCAGATGAACAAGATAGAAGTTCAGTTGATAATGATAAATGGTAATGGGAATAATAATTCACATCTCTGGGAACAGCAAAGAACAACTGATTCAGTAAGGACGGTGCAGTGGGAGTGATATTTGAACTGGACCTTGAAGAATGGAACACTCCAGGCAGAGAACAAAGTGTGAGCAGAGGCAGAGAAGTGTGAAATGATGATGGGATCTCCAAATAGTCCTGCCTGTCTAGGACTCGGGAGTACATGACTGAGGGTCCTTTGTGGCCAGAGGCAGGGGTTCTTTGTGTGCCATGCTGGAAGTCTGAACTTGATTCCATAGGAATGAGGTGCATCTTAGAGCAGAGTGCTCCAGAGTGGGAACTGGTGGATGTTAGGAAGGAATCGTAAGATATAAACTGTAGGCAGAGAGACCCTTAGGGTATGAAAATAAGAACCCAAGCAGGGAAGACAGCAAATGGGAAGGTGCTTCTGAGAATAAAATTACTGGTTTTTGTCTTTTTTTCCTTAGATTTCAGAGGCTTTGAAAAAATTTGGTATCTCAGCAAATGACACCTCAATTTTGATTGTTTACATTGAAGATGGAAAAAAACAAATAGATCAAGTAGACCTAATATCTCAAGTAGAGGGTCATCCAGTTTCTCTGAAAAGTCTTCCAGAAATAACAAATATTACAGAAGTCAAAAAGGTTTGTAAGGCCACATTTGTAGAGTGTGATAGATGAGGACTAGTAGTAATGCTGATGCTGTTGCTCACCAATGCTGCTGTTTTTTTGAACTTTTAGGAAAGATTAATGTAATAAAAATTATTTCATAAATAATATCACATGCACAAAATTAGAAGATGCAGGCTTATGTGAAGGGTTGTGAGGATAAATGTTGACAGACAGACATTTTGGATGTTGTCTTGTAGAATTTGTACACCTGAAACCTGTATGATTTTGTTAACCAGTAAATGTAAAAAAGGAAAAAACTTATTTGATAAAAAGTATTCTCTAATTAAGAAAGAATTGAGAATTAAATATCAAGCTTACAGAGTACATTTGTAATATAAATAAATGAAGTACGAAGTTAATGTCTAGATGTATGCTTTTAAAACAGGTACAGATTTGATTTCTTTGTTTAGAGAGTTACCACCATAACAATTTAAAGGGCACTTTTAGCATAAGTGACCAATTGCCATCTACTGTGCATTATTTTAATCACATTTGTAACTTCATACCATTATCCCAATAATTGAATGATATTAAATTTCACTTATGTATGTTTGTATAACAAAAGTTAGTAGTGCATGAATAATTAGCATATTTTATCTTTTATTTTTATAGATATATAAACTATCTTCACAAGAAGAAAATATTGGGACATTATTGGATGGTGTCATTTGTAGGATGTCAACAAAAGATGTTTTGTGAAATAACAGAAATATTAAAAATTTTCAACATTTATAAAAGACTGATTTTTTTCTGATTATAAAGTGTATATATGTTCATAATAGAAAAATGTATAACACAGAATGCCATAAAAAATGGAAAAAATCCTTCAAATCCTACCTGTTCATAGTTTTAAAGATAATCACTTAGTATTATTTGTTATTTTACTTCTAGTCTCTTTCCATTAAATTATATGTTGCTTTTATATAATTGGAATAGTAATTACAAACATTTACTAGATGTCTAGAAGGTGCTAGGTTTTTGCCTTAGTGATTTTATATGCACCAGCTCATAGCCCTGTCCTTACTTCTGGATACTCCAGCATCCCCCTTCCAAAGCCTCTTGGTTCTGTTTTACATGCAAAACTTAATTTTATTCTCATAAGACATTAGGGGATATAGATACTGTTATTACCCCCATTTGCACACAGCCACTAAAATAACAGTAACTTGCTCAAGGTCTTACTGCTAGTACCAAATCCTGTTTGATGAATGGTTTGGGTTTTTTTCACACTTTGTTTTCATTGTATCAATCAAGGTAGACTAGGTTAGGGTTGAGCAAACTTTTTTATGAAGGGCGGGATGCAGGCCATGTGGTCTGTTTTGCATTTACTCATCTCTTGCTGTTGTAGTGCAGAAGCATCCACAGGCAATAGGTAAATGATGAGTGTCAGGAATGACCCTAGGGCCATGGTGTGTGAAGTTCTGGGTAGATTAGGCTACAGTCCCAGACCCTGAAGCTGACTGACTTCATGTGACAAAAGTTTGTCTTGCTCACTCTCCAGTGCCAGTGTGAATCAGTGGGAAGATTCATTGCTGTGACTCAGGGACCCAGCCTGCTCAAGGCTTCTGGGCAATATGTGCTCCATGTTGTTTTGTTTGGGGGCTGGGAAGGCGACAGATGGGAGATTCTGTGTTCTACATTTTAGGAAAGAAGATAAAAATAGAAGCAGAGAGGGAAGGAAATGATAAATATTCCTGAGCAGAGCCTGCCTGCAGACTTCACCTGCCCACAGGCTTTTTCATCCTCTCATGGTGGCCAGATGTCCTCTCCCTATGAGCTCTAAAGAGGGGGTTGTGTTTTGCCTTTTTTTATTTTCTTGAATTTATTGGGGTGATGTTGGTTCACAAAACCATACAGGTTTGAGGTGTACAATTCAATAAAACATCTCCACACTGCATCTGCACCCATTGCCCAGGGCAAAGTCCTGTCCCCATTTATCCCAGCTGTGCCCATCTGCACCTGCCCCTACCCATTTCCCTCTGGCTATCACCACACTATTGTCTATGTCTATGCATTATTTAGATATCAGGTTTTTTTTTTAGATATCAGTTTTTTGCTTGATATCTTCATATTTCATCCAGCTCCCCCAACCACCTTCCCTCCAACAGCTCTCAGTCTGTTATAAGTAACCATGCCTCAGTTTCTATTTTGTTGATCAGTTCATTAGATTGTTCATTCCACATATGCTGAGATTGTATGGTATTTGTTCTTCTCTGCCTGGCTTATTTCGCTTAACATAATACTTTCCTGTCCTCGGGGACAATGAGCTAGCTCCTTGGAGACCAGAGGAAATTCTCCAGGGGCGGAGGGGAGACAACAGCCCCGGTCAGCAGACTGAAGGATGGAAGTCCAATTCCCAGCCTTACTCAGATATTTATTAGCCGGTACGAATAACTCAAGAAAACAGCAGAAGTTTTCAGGGGGTGAAGTAAAGGACAAGCAACATGCTGGCTTCTAATCTTTGTGCTGAGAGCCTAAACATTTTCTATTAGTGAAGCTTATCCTGCTGTTTCCAGCATGCACTGCTTTCAAGTAGCATTTCATTGTTTAAACATACTACAGCCTTTTATCCACTCACCTTACTGATGGGAAGTTTGGCCGTTGTAAATAATGCTGCAGTAAACATAGGGGTGTGTATGTTCTTTGGAATTAGTACTGCAGTTTTCTCCATGTATATTCCCAGAAGTGGGATTGATGAATGAATAAACAGTACCATTTTTATTTTTTGAAGAAGCTTCATAGTGCTTTTTATAGTGGCTACACCAGTCTACATTCCCACTAACAGTGTGTGAGGATGTTTTCTCCGTATCCTCCCAAGCACTTATTTGTTGATTTACTTATTTATTTTTTGAAAGATATCTGGATTTTATTTGATAATTTAAATGTTTTTGAAAATGTTGATAAACAAAGGATGTACTTGGAGCTGGATGACAAACATGCTTTTAATATAGGCTTGTCATCCTAAAATGTGACTTTTTTCAAAAAACATTCAATCTTAGGCCTCTTGCTTCAGACAGGTTCCATGGGAATGCACCAGAAAGAGGCAGAGAAACAGTCCCCATGGGAGACTGTAGTTTCTTAAAAAAAAACAGGCTGTAGTTTCTTTAAAAATACAACTCCTGTGAAGTTCATAAAGTGCCTTTCCCTTTGCTTAATCATCCAGAGTAAAGTCAAAAGGCTCAAAGTCTTTCCGGACGCGGCGAGCCAGGGTCTCCTCTTCTTCCTTGCTGATCTGACACTGCCTCCAGTCAGACTTGTCAGGAATATTAATGATGGCTTCACTTGCCAGGACTTCCCTTCCAAACTGCAGAGGAAAATTCTTTTAAATTCTGTGGAAAAGCTTCTCTCCTGTGTCAAGTTCAACATAAAAATATGCTGCTCCTGGCTGTGTAATCTGCTTGATGTCAGAGTGCTCTAGGATTTCCAACAGCTCTATCTGTTGCTCCTGTGTCTGGGCAATGAAGGCGTCTTTAATGTCATCAGTAGTGCAGCGGCTAAGTGGCACAGGAATGATCTGGAGGGGGGGTTAGGGAGGTAGGAGAACTTCTTTATATAGGTCCCAGGGAGGCCATGCCTCCCATAGTTTCTGAGAAATAGCAAATCCATCACAGGGGCATAGAACAACCCCTCAGCAGAGATTCTCCTCAGGCCAAACAGGTCTGTGTCTGTCTGTAAGGACTTAAACTTATGAGATAGCCTGCCACCTGTGGGAGCCAACCTCTGACGCGGGAAAGGCTAGAGAGAGATCTCTTTGTCATCCAGCTTTTGCCAGCTCCTATGTAATATATGTGGCAGAGTCAGGCTGTTTGTTGATTTATTGATGACAGCCCTTCTGACAGGCATTAGATGCTATCTAATTGAGGTTTTAATTTGCATTTCTGATGATTACTGATGTTGAGCATTTTCTCACAGGCCAATTGGCCACCTGTATGTGCTGTTTGGAGAAGTATCTCTTCAGGTCCTTGGCCCATTAATTGCGTTGTTTGTCTTCTTTCTGTTGACTTGTATGTTTATTATGTATTTTAGACACTAACCTGTTATCATATGTATTATTGGCAAATATATTCTCTCATTCAGTGGGTTCTCTTTCTATTTTATTTATGGTTTCTTATGCTGTGCAAGAGCTTTTTAGTCTGATGTAGTTTCATTTGTTAATTTTTTCCTGTTTTTCTTATCCAAGGAGATATGTTTGCAAAAATATTGCTACAAGAAATATCTGAAATTTTACTGCGTATGTTTTCTTGGACTAAATTTAAATCTTAAATCCATTTTGAGTTTATTCTTGGGTATGGTATGAGTTGGTAGTCTAGTTCCTTTTTTCTTTTCTTTTTCGTTTTGTATGTATCTGTTCAGTTTTCCCAACACCATTGATTGAAGGTGCTTTCTTTACCCATTATATGTTTTTGCCTCCTTTGTCAAATATTAATTGGCCATAAAGGCGTGGCTTTATTTCTGTGCTCTCTATTCTGTTCCAGTGATCTATATGCCAGTTCTTATGCCAATACCCAGCTGTTTGGAACCCTAGGCCTTTTTGTATAATTTAATAACAGATAATATGATACCTCCAACTTTGTTCTTTTTAATATTGCTGAGACTATTTGGGGTCTTTTGTGGTCTCATATATTTTTTGGAATATTTGTTCTAGATTTGTGAGATATGCCTTTGGTATTTATAACAGGAATTACATTGAAGCTGTACATTGCTTTGTGTAGTATGGGCTTTACTATGTTAATTTTTGCTATTCATGAACACAGTATATGCTTCCACTTATTTGTCTCTTCTTCAGTTTGTTTCCTGAGCATCTTACAATTTTCCAAGTACATGCCTCTTGCCTCCTTGGTTAAATTTATTCCTAGGTACCTTATTTTTTGTTATTATTGTTGTGATTGCAATAGTAAATGGGATTGTTTTCTTAGTTCTCTTTCTGATAATTCACTATTGGTGTATAACAATGCCACCCATGATCACTGGCTTGAGGCCAAAGGTCACTGGCTTGAAGCAAAAGGGCACTGGCTTGAGTTCAGGGTCTCTGGCTTGAACAAGGGGTCACTCGCTCTGCTATAGCCCCCTGGTCAAGGCAGATATGAGAAAGCAATCAATGAACAACTAAGGTGCCGCAATGAAGAATTGATGCTTCTCATCTCTCTCCCTTCCTGTTCGTCTTACCCTGCCTACCACTCTCGCTGACTCTGTCTCTGTTAAAAAGAGGGGGGAAAGAAAAAGAATTTTAGCACTTATATTCATAATACATATTATTGGCCTATAATTTTCATATTTTGTAGTGTCTTTATCTGGTTTTGGAAATAGGAATATGCTGACCTCCTAGACAGAGAAAGTCTTTTCTCCTTTTGAAATTTTTGGAATAGTTTGAAAAGGGTAAATATTAGTTCTTCTTTGAATGTTTGGTAAAAGTTACTTGTAAAGCCCTCCAGTGTAAGACTTTTGTTTCCTGGGACTTTTTTGATTCCTGCTTCAGTTTTTTTTAAAATTTTATTTTATTATTATTAATTTTAATGGGGTGACACCAATAAATCAGGGTACATATGTACAATAAAAACATCTCCAGGTTATCTTATCATTCAATTGTGTTGCATACCCGTCACCCAAAGTCAAATTGTCCTCTGTCACCTTCTATCTGGTTTTCCCTGTGTCCCTCCCCTCCTCCCTATCCCACCCATCCTTCCTTCCCTCCCCCCACCCCGTAACCACCACTCTTGTCCATGTCTCATAGTCTCAGTTTTATGTCCCACCTATGAATGAAATCATGCTGTTCTCAGTTTTTCTTTTTTTCTGATTTACTTATTTCACTCCATATAATGTTATCAAGGTCCATCCATTTTGTTATAAATGATCCAATGTCATCATTTCTTATGGCTGAGTAGTATTCCATAGTATATATGTACCATAGCTTTTTTTTAAATTTTATTTAATGTGGTGACACCAATAAATCAGGGTACAAATGTACAATGAAAACATCTCCAGATTATCTTATCATTCAATTGTGTTGCATACCCATCACCCAAAGTCAAATTGTCCTCTGTCACCTTCTATCTGGTTTTCCTTGTGCCCCTACCCTTCTCCCTTTCCCACCCTCCCCTCCCTTCGCCCACCCCATAACCACCACACTCTTGTCCATGTCTCATAGTCTCACTTTTATGTCCCCCCTATGTATGAACTCATGCTGTTCTCAGTTTTTTTTTCTGATTTACTTATTTCACTTCGTATAGTGTTATCAAGGTACCACCATATTGTTGTAAATGATCCGATGTCATCATTTCTTATGGCCGAGTAGTATTCCATAGTATATATGTACCAAAGCTTTTTAATCCACTCGTCTTCTGACGGACACTTGGGCTGTTTACAGATCTTCGCTATTGTGAACAATGCTGCCACAAACATGGGGGCGCATTTCTTCTTTTCAAACAGTGTTATGGTGTTCTTAGGGTATATTCCTAAAAGTGGGGTAGCCGGGTCAAATGGCAGTTCGTTTATTGAGGAATCTCCATACTGTTTTCAACAGTGGCTGCACCAGACTACATTCCCACCAGCAGTGCAGGAGGGTTCTCTTTTCTCCGCATCCTCGCCAGCACTTATTCTGTGTTGTTTTGCTGATGAGTGCCATTCTGACTGGTGTGAGGTGATACTCATTGTGGTTTTAATTTGCATTTCTCTAATAATTAGTGATGTGGAGCATTTTTTCATATGTCTTTTGGCCATCTGTATGTCTTATTTGGAGAAATTTCTATTCATTTCTTTTGCCCATTTTCTGATTGGATTGTTTGTCTTCCTGGTGTTGAGTTTTATAAGTTCTTTATAAATTTTGGTTATTAACCCCTTATCCGACGTCCTGTCGAATATGTTCTCCCATTTGTGTGGTTTGTCTTTTTATTCTGTTCTTATTGTCTTTAGCTGTGCAAAAACTTTTTAGTTTGATATAGTCCCATTTGTTTATCTTGCCTTTTATTTCATTTGCCGATGGAGATAAATCAGCAAATATATTGTTGCTAGAGATGTCGGAAAGCTTGCTGCCTAGGTTTTCTTCTAAGATGATTATAGTTTCACGGCTTATGTTTAAGTCTTTTATCCATTTTGAATTTGTTTTTGTGAATGGTGTAAGTTGATGGTCTAGTTTCATTTTTTGGCAGGTAGATGTCCAATTTTCCCAACACCATTTGTTAAAGAGGCTGTCTTTACTCCATTGTATATTCTTTCCTCCTTTGTCAAATATCAGTTGTCCATAAAGCTGTGGGTTTATTTCTAGGTTCTCTGTACTGTTCCATTGATCAATGTGTCTGTTCTTATGCCAGTACCAAGCTGTCTTGAGTATAATGGCCTTGTAGTAGACCTTGATATCTGGAAGAGTGATACCTCCTGCTTTATTTTTTCTTTTTAGGATTGCTGAGGCTATTCGTGATCTTTTTTGGCTCCATATAAATTTTTGGAATATGTTTTCTATATCTTTGAAGTATGTCATTGGTATTTTAATTGGTATTGCATTGAATTTATAAATTGCTTTGGGTAGTATAGACATTTAATGATGTTTTTTCTTCCTAGCCATGAGCACGGTATATGCTTCCACTTGTTTGTATCTTCCTTGATTTCCTTTATCAATGTTTTATAATTTTCTGAGTAGAAGTCCTTAACCTCCTTGGTTAAATTTACTCCTAGGTATTTTATTTTTTTGGCTGCAATAGTGAAGGGGATTGTTTCCTTAAGTTCTTTTGCTGACAGTTCATTGTTTGTATACAGAAATGCCTCTGATTTCTGCGTATTAATTTTATATCCTGCCACCTTGTTGAATTCATTTATCAGGTCCAGTAGTTTTTTGACTGAGACTTTAGGGTTTTCTATATACAATATCATATCATCTGCTAATAGTGTCAGTTATTTTCTTCTTCTCCAATTTGGATGCCTTTTATTTCTTCTTCTTGTCTGATTGCTATAGCTAGGACTTCCAGAACTATGTTGAATAAGAGTGGTGAAAGTGGGCAACCCTGCCTGGTTCCTGATCTTAAGGGGATTGCTTTTAATTTTTGTCCATTAAGTATGATGTTTGCTGTGTGTTTGTCATAGATGGCCTTTATCATGTTAAGGAATGTTCCTTGTATTCCCACTTTATTGAGAGTTTTAAGCATGAATGGGTGCTGGATTTTATCAAATGCCTTTTCTGCATCTATTGAAATTATCATGTGATTTTTGTCCTTCCTTTTGTTTATGTGATGAATCACATTGATTGATTTGCGAATATTGTACCAGCCTTGCCTCTCCAGAATAAATCCCACTTGGTCATGGTGTATGATTTTTTTCATATATTGCTGAATCCGGTTGGCTAATATTTTGTTGAGAATTTTAGCGTCTAAATTCATCAGGGATATAGGCCTATAATTTTCTTTCTTTGTGTTGTCTTTGCCCAGTTTGGGGATCAGAATTATGCTCGCCTCATAAAAGGAGTTTGGAAGTCTGCCTTCCTCTTGAATTTTTTGAAATAGCTTGAGGAGGATAGGAGTTAGTTCTTCTTTGAATTTTTGATAGAATTCACTTGTGAAGCCATCAGGCCCAGGACTTTTCTTTTTGGGGAGTTTTTTGATAACTGTTTCGATCTCATTTGTTGTAATTGGTCTGTTTAGGTGTTCTGATTCTTCCAGATTGATTTTTGGAAGTTTATATGATTCAAGAAATTTGTCCATTTCACCGAGATTGTCTAATTTTTTGGCATATAGTTCTTCATAGTATTTTCTGACAATGCTTTGTATTTCTGCTGTGTCAGTTGTTATTTCTCCACTGTCCTTTCTAATTTTATTTATTTGAGTCCTCTCTCTTTTTTTCTTGGTGAGTCTAGTTAAAGGCTCATCAATCTTGTTTACCTTTTCAAGAACCAGCTTCTGGTTTCATTGATCCTCTGTATTGGTTCCTTAGCCTCTATGTCATTTATTTCTGCTCTGATCTTTATTATTTCCTTCCTTCTACTTGTCCTGGGTTTTATTTGCTCTTGTTTTTCTAGTTCTTTTAGATGCAGGGTCAGGTTGCTTATTTGAGCTTCTTCTAGCTTCTTATGATACGCCTGTAGTGCAATGAACTTCCCTCTCAGAACTGCTTTTGCTGTGTCCCATAAATTTTGAGTTGATGTATGCTCATTATCATTTGTTTCTAGAAACTTTTTTATTTCTTCTTTTATCTCATTGTTAATCCATTCATTACTTAATATTATGCTATTTAGTTTCGAAGTGTTTGAGTATTTTTCAGTTTTTCTTTTGTGGTTAATTTCTAGTTCCACGGCATTGTGATCAGAGAAAATGCTTGATATGATTTCAGTCTTCTTAAATTTATTGAGACCGTTTTTGTGTCCTAACATGTGGTCTATCCTAGAAAACGTACCATGAGCGCTTGAGAAGAATGTATATTCTACTGCTTTAGGGTGAAAAGTTCTGAAGATATCTATTAAATCGAATTGATCTAGTGTATCCTTTAAGTCTGCTGTTTCTTTATTAATTTTCTTTCTTGAGGATCTATCCAGTGTTGTTAGAGGCGTATTGAAATCCCCTGCTTTGATAGTATTGCTGTTAATCTTGCCCTTTATATCCATCAAAGCCTGCTTTATGTATGTCTGGGCTCCTATATTTGGTGCATATATATTTATAATAGTTATATCTTCCTGTTGAATTGTTCTCTTTATCATTATGTAGTGTCCTTTATCTCTTACTACAGCCTTTGTTTTAAAGTCCATTTTGTCAGCTATAAGTACTGCTACCCCGTCTTTTTTTTTCATTTCCGTTTGCATGAAATATTTTTTCCATCCTTTTACCTTCAGTCTATGTGCATCTTTTGTTTTAAGGTGTGTCTCTTGTAGACAGCATATGTATGGGTCCTGTTTCTTTATCCATGCAGCCACCCTATGTCTTTTGATCGGATCATTTAATCCATTTACATTTAAGGTTATTATTGATATGTAGTTGTTTATTGCCATTTTATTCTTTAAAGCTGTATTCTTTTTTTTTTTTTATTAACTTTAATGGGGTGACACCAATAAATCAGGGTACATATGTACAATGAAAACATCTCCAGATTATCCCATCATTCAATTGTGCTGCATACCCATTACCCAAAGTCAAATTGTCTTCTGTCACCTTCTATCTGGTTTTCCCTGTGTCCCTCCCCTTCTCCCTATCCGACCCTCCACTCCCTCCCCCCATATTGTAACCACCACACTCTTGTACGTGTCTCGTAGTCTCACTTTAATGTCCCACCTATGTATGAAATCATGCTGTTCTCAGTTTTTCTTTTTTTCTGATTTACTTATTTCACTCCGTATAATGTTATCAAGGTACATCCATTTTGTTATAAATGATCCGATGTCATCATTTCTTATGGCTGAATATTGTTCCATAGTATATATATATATACCAAAGCTTTTTAATCCACTCCTCTTCTGACGGACACTTGGGCTGTTTCCAGCTCTTCGCTATTGTGAACAATGCTGCCACAAACATGGGGGCGCATTTCTTCTTTTCGAACAGTGCTATGGTGTTCTTAGGGTATATTCCTAAAAGTGGGATAGCTGGGTCAAAAGGCAGTTCGACTTTTAATTTTTTGAGGAATCTCCAAACTGTTTTCCACAGTGACTGCACCAGTCTGCATTCCCACCAGCAGTGCAGAAGGGTTCCCTTTTCTCCACATCCTCACCAGCACTTGTTCTGTGTTGTTTGCTGATGAGCGCCATTCTGACTGGTGTGAGGTGATATCTCATTGTGGTTTTAATTTGCATTTCTCTAATAATTAGTGATGTTGAGCATTTTTTCATATGTCTTTTGGCCATCTGTATGTCTTCTTTGGTAAAATTTCTATTCATTTCTTTTGCCCATTTTTTGATTGGATTGTTTGTCTTCCTGGTGTTGAGTTTTATAAGTTCTTTATAAATTTTGGTTATTAACCCCTTATCAGACGTGCTGTCGAATATGTTCTCCCATTGTGTAGTTTGTCTTTTTATTCTGTTCTTATTGTCTTTAGCTGTGCAAAAGCTTTTTAGTTTGATGTAGTCCCATTTGTTTATTTTGCCTTTTATTTCATTTGCTCGTGGAGATAAATCGGCAAATAAATTGCTGCTACAGATGTCGGAAAGCTTGCTGCCTATGTTTTCTTCTACGATGCTTATAGTTTCACGGCTTATGTTTAAGTCCTTTATCCATTTTGAATATGTTTTTGTGCATGGTGTAAGTTGATGGTCTAGTTTCATTTTTTTGCAGGTAGATGTCCAATTTTCCCAGCATCATTTGTTAAAGAGGCTGTCTTTACTCCATTGTATGTGCTTTCCTCCTTTTTCAAATATCAGTTGTCCATAAAGCTGTGGGTTTATTTCTGGGTTTTCTGTTCTGTTCCATTGATCACTGTGCCTGTTCTTATGCCAGTACCAGGCAGTCTTGAGTATAATGGCCTTGTAGTGAACCTTGATATCCGGAAGAGTGATGCCTCCTGCTTTATTTTTTCTTTTTAGGATTGCTGAGGCTATTCGTGCTCTTTTTTGGTTCCATATAAATTTTTGGAGTATGTTTTCTATATCTTTGAAGTATGTCATTGGTATTTTAATTGGTATTGCATTGAATTTATAAATTGCTTTGGGTAATATAGACATTTTAATGATGTTTATTCTTCCTAGCCATGAGCACGGTATATGCTTCCACTTGTTTGTATCTTACTTGATTTCTTTTATCAATGTTTTATAATTTTCCGAGTACAAGTCCTTAACCTCCTTGGTTAAATTTACTCCTAGGTATTTTATTTTTTTGGCTGCAATAGTGAAGGGGATTGATTCCTTAATTTCTTTTGCTGACAGTTCATTGTTTGTATATAGAAATGCCTCTGATTTCTGTGTATTAATTTTATATCCTGCCACCTTGCTGAATTCATTTATAAGGTCCAGTAGTTTTTTAACTGAGACTTTAGGGTTTTCTATGTACAATATCATATCATCTGCAAATAGTGACAGTTTTACTTCTTCTTTTCCAATTTGGATGCCTTTTATTTCTTCTTTTTGTCTGATTGCTGTAGCTAGGACTTCCAGAACTATGTTGAATAAAAGTGGTGAAAGTGGGCAACCCTGCCTGGTTCCTGATCTTAAGGAGATTGCTTTTAATTTTTGTCCATTAAGTATGATGTTTGCTGTGTGTTTGTCATAGATGGCCTTTATCATGTTAAGGAATGTTCCTTGTATTCCCACTTTATTGAGAGTTTTAAGCATGAATGGGTGCTGGATTTTATCAAATGCCTTTTCTGCATCTATTGAAATTATCATGTGATTTTTGTCCTTCCTTTTGTTTATGTGATGAATCACATTGATTGATTTGCGAATATTGTACCAGCCTTGCCTCTCCAGAATAAATCCCACTTGGTCATGGTGTATGATTTTTTTCATATATTGCTGAATCCGGTTGGCTAATATTTTGTTGAGAATTTTAGCGTCTAAATTCATCAGGGATATAGGCCTATAATTTTCTTTCTTTGTGTTGTCTTTGCCCAGTTTGGGGATCAGAATTATGCTCGCCTCATAAAAGGAGTTTGGAAGTCTGCCTTCCTCTTGAATTTTTTGAAATAGCTTGAGGAGGATAGGAGTTAGTTCTTCTTTGAATTTTTGATAGAATTCACTTGTGAAGCCATCAGGCCCAGGACTTTTCTTTTTGGGGAGTTTTTTGATAACTGTTTCGATCTCATTTGTTGTAATTGGTCTGTTTAGGTGTTCTGATTCTTCCAGATTGATTTTTGGAAGTTTATATGATTCAAGAAATTTGTCCATTTCACCGAGATTGTCTAATTTTTTGGCATATAGTTCTTCATAGTATTTTCTGACAATGCTTTGTATTTCTGCTGTGTCAGTTGTTATTTCTCCACTGTCCTTTCTAATTTTATTTATTTGAGTCCTCTCTCTTTTTTTCTTGGTGAGTCTAGTTAAAGGCTCATCAATCTTGTTTACCTTTTCAAGAACCAGCTTCTGGTTTCATTGATCCTCTGTATTGGTTCCTTAGCCTCTATGCCATTTATTTCTGCTCTGATCTTTATTATTTCCTTCCTTCTACTTGTCCTGGGTTTTATTTGCTCTTGTTTTTCTAGTTCTTTTAGATGCAGGGTCAGGTTGCTTATTTGAGCTTCTTCTAGCTTCTTATGATACGCCTGTAGTGCAATGAACTTCCCTCTCAGAACTGCTTTTGCTGTGTCCCATAAATTTTGAGTTGATGTATGCTCATTATCATTTGTTTCTAGAAACTTTTTTATTTCTTCTTTTATCTCATTGTTAATCCATTCATTACTTAATATTATGCTATTTAGTTTCGAAGTGTTTGAGTATTTTTCAGTTTTTCTTTTGTGGTTAATTTCTAGTTCCACGGCATTGTGATCAGAGAAAATGCTTGATATGATTTCAGTCTTCTTAAATTTATTGAGACCGTTTTTGTGTCCTAACATGTGGTCTATCCTAGAAAACGTACCATGAGCGCTTGAGAAGAATGTATATTCTACTGCTTTAGGGTGAAAAGTTCTGAAGATATCTATTAAATCGAATTGATCTAGTGTATCCTTTAAGTCTGCTGTTTCTTTATTAATTTTCTTTCTTGAGGATCTATCCAGTGTTGTTAGAGGCGTATTGAAATCCCCTGCTTTGATAGTATTGCTGTTAATCTTGCCCTTTATATCCATCAAAGCCTGCTTTATGTATGTCTGGGCTCCTATATTTGGTGCATATATATTTATAATAGTTATATCTTCCTGTTGAATTGTTCTCTTTATCATTATGTAGTGTCCTTTATCTCTTACTACAGCCTTTGTTTTAAAGTCCATTTTGTCAGCTATAAGTACTGCTACCCCGTCTTTTTTTTTCATTTCCGTTTGCATGAAATATTTTTTTCCATCCTTTTACCTTCAGTCTATGTGCATCTTTTGTTTTAAGGTGTGTCTCTTGTAGACAGCATATGTATGGGTCCTGTTTCTTTATCCATGCAGCCACCCTATGTCTTTTGATCGGATCATTTAATCCATTTACATTTAAGGTTATTATTGATATGTAGTTGTTTATTGCCATTTTATTCTTTAAAGCTGTATTCTTCTTTTGCTATATTCTTTCCTCCCTTTAAACTGTTCACAACAGGCCCTTTAGTATCTCTTGCAGAATTGGTTTGGTTTTAATAAATTCCTTGAGGCTTTCTTTTTCTGGGAAGCTCTTTATTTCTCCTTCAATTTTAAACGTTAGCCTTGCTGAATAAAGTAGTCTTGGTTGTAGGTTCTTATTCTGCATTACTTTGATTATATCTTGCCATTCCCTTCTGGCCTCAAGTGTTTCTGTTGAGAAGTTCGATGTTATCCTTATGGGGGCTCCTTTGTAGGTGATAGCCTTTTTTTCCCTAGCAGCTTTTAAAACTTTCTCTTCATTCATTAGCTTTGGTATTTTAACTATGATGTGTCTTGGTGTAGATCTTTTCCTGCTTCAGTTTTTTAAGTTGTAATTGATCTATTCAGATTTTATGATTCTCTGTTATTCAATTTTGGAGGATTGTATGTTTCTAGGAATTCATTTTGTTTCTAGTAATTTATTCATTTTGTTGGCATATAGTCATTCCTAGTATTTTCTTACAATCTTTTGTGTTTCTGTGTTGTCAGGTTTTACTTCTGTTCCATTTTTTATATTCTTTATTGGATCCTCTTTTTTTCCTGAGGAGTATGGTTAAAGGTTTGTCAATTTTGTTTACATCTTCAAAGGACCAGCTTTTTATTTTATTGATCTTTTATATTTTTTCTTTGTCTCTATGGCATTTATCTTCTTTCTTTATATTCTTTCTTTCTTTTTTTTTTTTTTTTTTGAGAGAGAGAGAGAAATAGGAAGGAAGATAGGAGGCGGAGTTAGAGGAGAAGCATCAATTTGCAGTTGTTTCACTTTAGTTGTTTATTGATTGGTTCTCACATGTTCCTTGACCAAGGGCTTAAGTCGAGCCAGTGATTCCTTGCACACCAGCAACCTTGGGCTTCAAACCCATGACTTTTGGGCTTCTCGCCAGTGACCTTTAGGTTCTAGTCAGCAACTTTGAAATGACAGCAATGATCCTGTGCTCAAGTTGGCAACCCGGGTCTCAGGCTGGCATGTTCATGCTCAAGCTGGCAGACTATACTCAAGCCAGTGAGCCCTTCCTGTTGCTAGCTACCTCGGGATTCTGATCTCGGACCTTCAGTGTGCTAGCTGATGCTCAATCCACTGCAACAGCACAGGTCAGGCTTTTTTCTGATTTTTATTATTCTTTTCCTTTGACTTACTCTGGGTGGCTCTATTGGTTATTTTTTTTCTAGTTCCTTTAAGTATAAACTTAGATTGTACTTTGGAGATTTTTCTTCTTGAGGTAGGCTTGTAATGCTATAAACTTCCCTCTCAGGACTGCTTTTGCTCTATCCCATAGAATTTGGGTGGTTGTGTGTTCATTTTGTCTCCAGGTGACTTTTGATTTCTTTTTTTATTTCATTGTTAACCCAATTATTGCTTAATAACATGTTATTTCATCACTGTGTGTTTGAATGCCATTTTTTATTGTAATTGATATCTAGTATTATACACCACATTGTGGTCAGAGAAGATGCTTGATATGATTTCTTTACATTTTCTAATGCTTATTTTATTGATTTTAGAGAGAGAAAGTGAGAGAGTAGGAGAGAGACAGTAACAATCTGTTTCTGTATGTACCCTGACCAGGGATTGTACTGGCAACTTCTACGCTTCAGGAAAATGCTTCAACCACCCAAGCTATGCAGCCAGGGCTTATTTCAATATTCTTGAATTAATTAAGACTTATTTTGTGTTCTTCCCTGTCCAGTTTGCTCAGTGGATAGAATGCTGGCCTGTGTGGATGTCCCAGGTTCAATACCTGGTCAGGGCACACATAGGAAGAGACTTTCTGCCTTACCAGGCAGTGGCGCAGTGGATAGAGCATTGGACTGGGATGCAGAAGACCCAGTTTCGAGACCCTGAGCTCGTCAGCTTGAGTACGGGCCCATCTGGCTCAAGCAAAAGCTCGCCAGCTTGGACCCAAGGTCGCTGGCCCCAGCAAGGGGTTGCTCAGTCTGCTGAAGGCCTGCAGTCAAGGCACATGTGAGAAAGCAATCAATGAACAACTAAGGTGTCGCGACAACAACGAAAAACTAATGATTGATGCTTCTCACCTCTCTCCGTTCCTGTCTGTCTGTCCCTATCTATCCCTCTCTCTGACTCTCTCTCTGTCCCTGTAAAAAAAAATTTTTTTAAATATGACTCTAAGAAGCGACTTTCTGCTTCGCTTCCCTTCCCTCTCCCCCTACTCTCTCTTCCCCTCTTGCAGCTGGTGGCTCAATTGCTTTGAGTGTTGGCCTCAGGCACTGAGGATAGCTCATTGATTTGAGCATCACCTTGATATAGGGTTTGCTGGGTGGATCATGGTCAGGGCGCATGTGGGATTCTGTCTCTTTATCTCCCCTCCTCTCTCTTAAAAAAAAAAAAAAGGCTTATTTTGTGTCCTAACATGTCATCTGTCTTTGAACATGGTTCATGTGAACTTGAGAAGAATGTATGTTCTGTTGCTTTGATGTGAAATGTTCTGTAAAGATCAATTAAATCCATTTGATCCAGTGCATCATTTAAGGTCAATGTTGCATTGTTGATTGTTTTGTCTGGAAGATGTAGCCACTGAATTCATTGGAGTGCTAAAATCCACTGTTATGACTCTAATGCTGTCTGTCTGTCACTTAATTTTCACTCAGATTTTCTTTGTATATTTAGATGCTCCTGTATTGGGTTACATATGTTTACAAGGGTTATATCCTCTTGTTGGATCAATCCCTTTAGTATTATGTAGTGACCTTCTTTGTTCCTTGTTGCAGCCTTTGTTTTGAAGTCTATTTTGTAGGATACAAGCATTGCTATGCCAGCTTTTTTTTTTTTTATTTGCATGGAATATTCTTTTCTATCACTTCACTTTCAGTCTGTGTATATCTTTTCTTCTTAGGTGGGTTTCTTGTAGACAGTATATACATGGGTCATGTTTTTTTATCCATTCATCTACCCTGTGTCTTTTAATTGGATGATTTAATTCACTTGCATTAATTATTATTATTATTTATTTTTCCAAAGTGAGAAGCGGGAGGGGGGGGAGGCAGGCAGACAGACTCCCGCATGTGCCTGACTGGGATCAACCCGGCATGCCCACCAGGGGGCGAAGCTCAGCCCCTCTGGGGCCTTGCTCTATTATAATCAGAGCCACTCTAGCACCTGAAGCAGAGACCATGGAGCTATCCTCAGCACTGGGGCTAACTTTGCTCCAGTGGAGCCTTGGCTGCAGGAGGGGAAGAGAGAGATAGAGAGAAAGGAGAGGGGGAAGGGTGGAGAAGCAGATGGGTGCTTCTCCTGTGTGCCCTGGCCAGGAATCGAACCAAGAATATCCACATGCCAGGCTGATGCTCTACCGCTGAGCCAACCAACCAGGGCCTAGCATTAATAGTTATTATTAATATTTATTGCCCTTTTATTATTTATATATGTTTCTCTTTTGTTGTTACGAGTCAGGGGCGCAGAGAGAGAGATCAGCAGACGAAATCATTGTGAACTAGCAAAGGACCACCGCTCGCTCAGGCAAATGGTGCCAAGTTCGCATTGTGTCCTATTTTTATTCACAAGATTTCAAAAAGCTTGTTTACTTAGAAATTGGCATAGCATCAAGCATAACCTTTAAGATACATGGAATATATCTGCATGATAGCTTAATAACAATACAGTATCAAAAGGCATTAACTGTTATTGCTTCTATGGTTCCCACAACATTCCTTTCTTTTATCTCAAGGGATAGCCTTGAAAGGAACAGAAATCTTATGAGAATGTTTTACTGAGAAGAAAGTCCAGCAACCGCTTTCAGTCACATAGACCTGTTTCAGTGACCCACCTTCGAGTCACAAAACAATTCTCTTGGCCTGACCAGGCAGTGGCGCAGTGGATAGAGCGTCAGACTGGGATGTGGAAGGACCCAGGTTCGAGGCCCAGAGATCGCCAGCTTGAGCGTGGGCTCATCTGGTTTGAGCAAAAGCTCTAAAGCTTGGACCCAAGGCCACTGGCTCTAGCAAGGGGTTACTCAATCTGCTGAAGGCCCATGGTCAAGGCACATATGAGAAAGCAATCAATGAACAACTGAGATGAAACAACGGCAACAAAAAACTGATAATTGATGCTTCTCATCTCTCTCTGTTCCTGTCTGTCTGTCCCTCTCTATCCCTCTCTCTGACCTTCTCTCTGTCTCTGTAAAAAAAACAAAACAAAGCAAAAGAAAAAAACAATTCTCTTAGCAAAACGTTCCTTTCTTGTTGGCTGTGTTCCCATTCAAGGTCATGCAATAGATTATTCCACTACACTCTTTGTTGTTGTTGTTATTGTTGTTGTTCTTGTTCTTGTTCATCATCTTCTCTTCCTCCTCCTCCTCCTCCTCCTTCTCATCCTTTTCCTTCTCTTCCTCCTCCTTCTCCTCCTCCTACTTAGTCTTCTCCTCCTTCTCCTTCCACTTCTTCCTCTTCTTCATCTTTCTCCTCCTCCTCCTTCTCCTCTTCTTCTGCTGTAAGCAGATCCTTTAACATTTCCTGCAATGCTACTTTGGTGGTAATGAGCTACATTAGCTTTTTGAGGTTATTTAGTCTGGGAAGCTCCTTATTTGGCCTCCAATTTAAAATGATAACCTTGTTGGAAAGAGTAGTCTTGGTTATAGGTACTTGATTTTTATCCCTTTGAATATTTTTTGCCAATCCCTTCAGGTGTGCTAAGTCTGTTTCTGTTGAGAAATCAGCCGAAAGACTTATGGGAGCTCCACTGTAGGTAACTAACTCTGTTCCTCTTGCTGCTTTTAAGATTATCTTTGTCTTTATCCTTTGCCATTGCAATTATGATGTGTCTATTTTTATTTTTTAGGTGAGGATCGGGGAGATAGTGAAGTTGACTCTTGGAATTGCCCCAACTGAAATTCACCCAGCAACCCCATTTGGAGCCAATACTCAAGTACTGAGCTATTTTTAGCATGTGAGGCTGACGTGCTCTGACCAACCAAGCTATCCTCAGCACCTTAGGCCATGCTTGAACCTATTGAGCCACTAGTTGCCAGAGGGGAAGAAGGAGAGAAGGGGAAGAGGGAGAGGGGAAAAGCAGATGGTCTTTCTCCTGTGTATCCTGACCAGGAATCGAACCTGGGACATCTATACACCAGGCCAACACTCTATCCATTGAGCCACTGACTAGGGCCTCTGAAGTGTCTTGATGTGGGTCTCTTTATTCATTTTTATTTATTATTTATTTTTCAGTGAGAGGAGGAGAGATAGATAGATGGACTCCCACATGTACCCCAATTGGGATCTACTGGTAACCCATGTCTGGGGCTGATGCTTGAACCAACCAAGCTATCTTCAGTGCCGGAGGTCAGTGCTCGGACCAACTGAGCTATCTTCAGCACCCAGGGACAATGCTCAAAGCTATTGAGCCACTGGCTGTGAGGGGGAAGAAAGAAAGAGAGGGGAGAAGGAGGGGGAGAGATGCAGATTGTCACTTCTCATGTGTGCCCTTACTGAGAATCAAACTTGGGATGTCTGAACTAGGGACTAACACTCTATTCACTGAGCCAACAGCCAAGGCCTTTACATTCATGTTAATTGCAATTCTGTGTTTCCTGAATTTGTGTGACTTTTTCCTACACCAGGTCAAGGAAGTTAACAGTCATTATTTCTTCAAACGGGTTTCGATCCCCTCCTCATTTCTTCTTTTTCTGGTACTGCCATGGTATGGATGTTATTATACTTGAGGTCGTTACAGAGATCCCTTAGACATTCTTTGGGGTTTATTTCCTGTTTCTTTGTGTGTGTAGGGGGGCGATAGGGACAGACAGGAAGAGATAGATAAGAAACATCAATTCTTCGTTGGGGCACCTTAATTGTTCATTGATTACTTTCTCATATGTGCTTTCACTGGGGGGAGGGGCTTGGCTATAACAGACCAAGTGACCCCTTGCTCAAGCCAGCAACCTTGAGCTCAAGCTGGTGAGCCTTGCTCAAACCAGATGAGCCCGCACTCAAGCCTGCGACCTCTGGGTTTTGAACCAGGGTCCTCTGTATCCCAATCTGATGCTGTATCTACTGTGCCACTGACTGGTCAGGCAGACTTTCTTTGTTTTAATTTTCTTTTCTTTTGGATGCTCTGCTTGGGTGCTTACTGTCATCTTGTCGTTAAATAGCTGATTCAATTCTCTGCTTCATCTAACCTGCTACTGATTCCTTCTAGTGTATTCTTTGTTTCAGATATTGTGTTCTTTATTTCTGACTGGCTTTTTTTCATGGTTTTTATGTCCTTTTTAAGATTTAGTGTTTCTTTGTTTAAGTTCTCACTGAGATCCCTATTCTTCCCCTGAGGTCTTTGAGCATCCTTATAACTACTCTTTTAAGTCCTGCTTCTGGTATTTTGATTACTTCTATTTTACTTAATTCTTCTTCTCAGGATTTCTCTTGTTCTTTCATTTGGGGCATGTTTCTTTGTCTCCCCATTTTGTCTCTATGTATTAGGTAGATCAGCTATGGCTCCCAAACTTGTTATGATGGCTTTATTAAGTAGGTGTATTGGTGGGCTCAGTGGTGCTATCTTCCAGATCACCTGAGCACATTGTTCCAGGAATGTTTCTTGTGGGTTTTGTGCACCGTGCTGTTGTAGTTTAGTCTTAAATGCTGTTGATCCTTTCTTGAGAGGAGTTAACTCTTCAGGCTGTATAATTATAAGGATAAACCTCAATCACTGTGTTGGGTTCCTGTGCAGGGGCTGCCCCCCGAGGCAGAGTTATTCTCAGCAGGGAATAGTGCTTGCCAGTCTCTTTCTTTGGGTGTGCCACCTGCATGACCAGTTGGGTCAAAGTCTGGTATTTCCTGTAGCCCAACACTGATTGTGTTGGTTTTGAGTCTGCTTAGGTAAGGTTCAGGGACAGATCTATGTCAGGGGTTGTGTGTAACTGGCCTTGAGCTACCTGTCAGGAATTATCATGCTATTCACTATTTATTTGTGTCATCTACTGAGCCTGGGTGTGTATAGGAGGGGTGAGTTTCTGTACAAGGGTCGACTTCCTCCAGCTTAGAGCTGGGGACAGATTTATGAAATTTCCAAGGGTTTTCGAGGTCCACCACTACCTGAAAGCTACACTGCCATCCCTCGAGGTTTCCTGGTCTTCCTCCAGAACATTCTGAAGAAAGACCTGGTGCCTCCTGCCATCCCCTCTGCAGGAGCAAGTTCAAAAGAGTGATACCACCTGGGACAAGGGAGGAATATCAAAAGAGCTTCCCATTGAGAGTGGTACCCATGGACCCTATAGGAAAGGGCTAAGCACTTTGTCCTGGTCTCAGACTAGAGCTTTTGAGAGAGACACACTGAGAATGTCTCAACTCTGTGTAGTACTGATCCCTGCAGAGCTGAGACTCGGGAAGGCATATTTAGTCTACCATTTGGGGTAGAAACAGTAGGCCTATAGGAGGGGGGTGGGCACTTCTTCCCCTTCCCAAGCAAAATCCTCCTGCCTTCAATAATGGTCCTAGTTCTGAGCAGCTCTCCAATATCTTCGTGGGACTTAGCTCAGCAAGGCAGGGCCACTAGCTGTGAGAGAGAAAGGCCAAATAAGTCTCTCGTTGGGAGAATAGTGAGGCCTGAGCTTGCAGGAGAGATAGGAGCGGTCCCCTTATGATGTAGCCACACATTCCAATTTTTGCCCATCTTATTCAGGACAAACCTTTCCTGGAAATGGGCTCTGAAATTCCCAGCTCTGTGCACCCTCTGATTCCCCTGTCAGACTGAACTCAACAGAATGAGGATACAGGGACTGGAAGGGCAGGCCAAGTAATTCAACAGGTGAGGCTGTGGGGCGCCTTCTGTGCACTTGAGGTGGGAAAGATTGGTCCCATTTCCAAGCTTCACAGTCCAATTGCTGTCTGAGTCTCTGCCAAGAATTTCTCCAGAAAAAGAGCTCCCCCATGGATCCTGCTGGTTCATCCAGCAGACCCTTCTACAGGACCCAAGCATGGCAGAGTCCTGTCACAAATAGCTGGATGACTGGGCAATGCACTTGCCAACTGGTACTGTAACTATAGGAGTACTTGACCCTGGGAATGCAACATCTGTTTCTAGCAGACTTCCTTCTCTCCCAGGTGGGCTAAATCCCCCCTGATTTTCGCCACCAGATGCTACATGGATGACTCACTCCTTCAATGAGAAATCAGAAAAGACAGGCTCACAAAACAGATGAAAACTAGAATCTGCTGTTTCAAAATGAGCTAAAAGACATTAGGGAAAACTGGAAAAATGAAAGACCATGATGATGGAGGGAACAAGCAGTTATTACCTAAAGGGTACAGAATTTCTGTTTGGAAAAAAGAAAAAAGAAAAAAGTTCTGGAAATATTTAGTAGATGCTGGGAAGTGCTACCATGGGTGTTTGGTTTGGCTTGATCTCTTACCATGATGGGTTGAAGAGATTAAAAAACTGTCCTTCTCCCTCCATTTTTCTGAAATCCTGCGAAGTATTTTGGCTTAATTATTTTAAATTTAAGTGATAGTGATGGTTGCATAATAGCATGGATGTAATTAATATGATTGAATTGTATACTGAAAAGTAGTTAAAATTGTAAATTGTGTTTTACTGTAATAAAAAATAATGAAAGAACAACATAAGTTAGAAATAGGTGAGATGATAGAACAGGACAGAATTAATAACAAAAGAAAAAATCAGAAATGAAGATTAAATTAAATTTACAGGAATGAACAAAATGGATAATACCTTAAGAAAACAAGAATTTTTATTTTATTTTAGTGAGAGAGTTGAGGGGTGGGATAAACAGGTACAGACAGATAGGAAGGGAAAGAAATGAGAAGCATCAACTCATAGTTGCAACACCTTAGTTGTTCATTGATTGCTTTCTCATATATGCCTTGACCGGGGGAGGGGCCTGGGGGAAGAGAAAGGGCCCAGCTGAGCCAGTGACTCCATGTTCAAGCCAGCGATATTGGGCTTCAGCCAGCTACCTTTGGGCTCAAGCCAGTGACCATGGGATTATATCTATGATCCCAAGCTCAAGCCAGTGACCCTGTGCTCAAGTTAGATGAGCCCACGCTCAAGCCGGTGACCTCGGGATTTTGAGCCTGGGTCCTCAGCATTCCAGGCCAACACTTCATTTACGGCACCACTGCCTAATCAAGCAATAACATTTTTAGAAATAAAAAAAAAATTAAAAAGAATATAGAGAAATGGCAAATATAAAAGGTAGGCAAAGAAGCCAGGACATTTTTGAAAGAAGTAATACATATACAGGTTTAGTATACCATAAAAGTAACATTTTAAATTAGTGGAACAGACCCTGTCTGGTTGGATTAGTAGTAGAGCATCTGCCTGGTGTATGGATGTCCTGGGTGTAATGGAGAAGCTACCATCTGCTTCTTCATACCTCCCCTTACTTTCTCCCCCTTCTTTCTCCCTCCTGCAGCCATGGCTTGGTTGGTTGGTGGGAGTTGCCACCATCCCTCCTCAGGATGGCTTCTCAGGATGGCCTCATCAGCCTTAGGCACTAAAAATAGCTTGGTTGCTAAGAAATGAAACAACATCCCAGGTGGTCAGAGCATTGGCACCAGACAAGTTAGCAGGGTGAGTCCTGGTTGGAGTGCATGCTGGAGTCTCTCTTTGTCTCCCCTGCTCTCAATTTTTACAAAATGAAAAAAATAGTAGTGGAACATATTCATCAACAAATTGTGGTACACATATGTTGGATTATAAGTAATTTTCTGGCAGGATCTACAGCATGACAAATGAAGTGACTCTAAAGGAGGAGGGAAATTAGTGGTTGGGGAACTTCAGGAAAAGGGTAAATTTTTACGGAATACCCTTTGGCAGTTTTGTAAAATTCTATCATGTGAATCTATTACCTCTGAAGTTCAACTAACTGAGTTCAGACCCCAGCTCCGCCAGTAGCTAACTCTTAATCTTGCGCAAACCCTTGACACTCTTCAAGTCTATCTCCTTATCTGTGAAGTGTAATGAGTATGTTAGCCTGGTGCTGCATAGCACAGAATAAACTCTTGATAAATGTAAATTACTGGTAGAAACAACTAAATGTCTGTCAACTGATGAGTGGATAAACAAAGTGGTAGATCCATTCAACAGAATAGAATACAGTCATAGAAAGTACAGTACTGACCCAGTATAACATGGGTCACTTTTCTACATGCTAATTGAAAGAAGCCAGACAAAAAGGTCAGACATTGTATTCCTTCACATATATGAAATCTCCAGAAAAGGCACATCTATTCAGACAGAAAGCAGATTACTGGTCTCCAGGGGTTGGAAGGAGGAGGAAGCATGGAGTGACAGCTAATGGTCAAGGGGCTTTCTTTCTGGGCTGATGGAAACATTATGGGTTAGATAATGGTGATGGTGGCACAAGCTTGTGAATGTACTAAATGTCACTGAATGGACAGTTTAAAATGAATTTTTTAGTATGTAAATTATATATAAATTAAAAATATTTTTAAATGAAATTACCCATATTCATATGGTGATTATTTCCATCTATACCCTATCCTATTCCATTCCTTTTCATGCCCCACACCCACTATTGCCCACACTCACTTCCTACTGCTGCCTGGCAGAGGCCTCCCAAGGAGCGTCTTAGATCTGACACCTGCATCGTATGGCAGAACAAGTGGAGACCCAGTGCACATTTATGCATATTGCTTTTCCCAGGTAGAAATGATGCTTCTAGCAGGTATTTATGTGGGCTTCAGTTGATGGGGGAATTTATTGGACAAGGCGGCACATGCAACCCGGGTCAGGGTGGTGGCCCTGACTGCCTCTCAAGTTAATATCTAGACCAGTGGTTCTTAACCTGGGTTCTATCGAACCCTAGGGGTTCGATGAGTCGATCTCAGTGGTTCGGAGAAGCCTCTGCCACGGAGGCCAGAATAGTAATACCGTAATTTGTTGTGAGTTCATGCACTTTGTTGGTTTTGTTCTTTGAGCAAGGTGATGTTCATGCACAGCTCACTTTGTACACCAGTAAAAAACCATACGCCTATGTCTTGAATTTGGGGGAAAAAAATCATATTTTATTTATCACTAAATAAGGGTTCGGTGAATGCGCATATGAAACTGGTGGGTTCGGTACCTCAAAAAAGGTTAAGAACCACTGATCTAGACATCTCCTAAACTTTGATCTCACTCACCAACAACCTCTGGATGTTGTGCTCTGAAAGTCAGATTGGCCACCTACAGTCACTAGTAAATACTAAAGACTTTGGAGACTCGCCTCAAATTGAGGCTTTCTTCCACCACATGCATGTGACCCAAGCCCATTGCTGACCCACAAGAGTAAAATGACGCAGTGATGCTGGCCATGCATGTTGTGAAGGGTAGCTGAAGGAGTGCATTAGAGGGCCTGCTGCATAGGGGTTGAGGAAATGTTGATTTTGATCCTAGCCCTGTTCTGGGTGGGCCTCCTACTGCTGCAGCAGTTCCATTGCCTGGGCCCCCGTCTGTCGTCACCGGCCCCCAGGATAACTGTAGGTAGATTCCCCTGATTTGTACTCACCTCCCCCAATGAGAATCACGTGGATAAGGCAACCCAAACCTTTTGGAAATGTGTCCTGAATCTGATTTCTGAAATACTTGTCTGGTGCTTATGAAACATAAGGCCCACCTTCACGACACTTTTTACCCTTCTACTGGTCGACCTGGCCTCTTCTTCTGCCATCTTCTACTCCGTCCAGCATTTATCCTTTTACCCCTAACCTCATCTCCGGCTTCATCTGACATGTGCCCCTCTCACTTGCTCCTCTTTTTAAACCTGTAATATATCTCTCTTTCAGACTTTTGGTCATGGCTTTTCTTACTTTCCTCGGATCCTACCCCATGTGCATTATTCAACCTTCCAACTTGCAATTCTTTATTCTCAGGGAGCCTTTGATTCCCACTCCCACCAAAGAAATATGGCGAGAAACAGTGTCTCAAAACTGAAAAGGCTCCTTCAATACTCATCTACTAATGCTATTATTTTATTTAACTTTATTACGTTTTAAAATACATCAGAAAAGATAAATTTAGAAGTATCTATGAAAAAAACAGCAGGTATCCAAAGAGGTACCAGCAGTTCTAGTTATCTTGCATACCCGTAGGAGAGAGAAATTTCCATTTCCTCTTCCCTGGCAATGAGATATTTCCCCAAGGGGGAGTTTTTGGCAACATTCTCACGCTCTAGTTGAGCCTTTCTCTTCATGGCCTCCCGCTCTGGCCTCTGCCGGTCTGTGATGGGCGTTGACACGACTGGCCCATGAATATCAGGTTTCCTCCATGGACTTGGTTGTAGAGCAGAGTCTTCGAGTAGATACCGGTTCTGAGGCTTGAGTGGAGTCTGGGGCTTGGTCACAGCAGTGTGAACAGGGTCCCTCTGGAACGATGTGCAAGATGATATTCTGTAGGGTGCAGACCTAGAAGCGTCAGACTTACGGACACTAGGCCTGGTAAGGGTGGTCGAAATTGGCGCGGCCAGTCTGGCAGGAGCTGCACAAGATGCAGGAGTTGGCTGGGATGAACCAATTGCAGTAGGCTGAGCTGACTTAGAACCAAGGCGGGTGGCATTGGTTAAATCTGGTTGGGCCGGGTAGGTGGAAATTGGCACAGCAGGTCTGGCGGGATCTGTCAAAGATGCAGGATTCTGCCCGGAGGAATTGACTGCAGTAGACTGAGCGGAGTTAGAACCAGGCCGGGCAGGATCAGCCACAGCGGGCCGATGTGATGCCAGAGACTGTGGCCTGAGAGGAACAGGTCGAGGATGAGGCTTGTCCACAGTTGGAAACACCAGAGGTACCAACTTGACCTTGCCAGGAGGTGGTAGCTCGTACTGAGGTGGAGATGAACTTTCTTTTTCAGCACTGCACACTGGCTTCTGCGGTTTGGCTTGCGTTTCCTCAGGACCTTTGGCCTCAAGTGGGGTATCCAGGCATCGTTTGATAGTTGGATCTGGCTGGGGCCCTTTGGGGTTGCTAGAGTTTCCCAGGGCCCTGGAGGAGGAGATTTCTGTTTTCTTATCAATCTTCTTCCCCAGAGCATGAAAAACTTGCACAGACTGCAGCATGTGCATGCCTAGGGAGCTCCGAGGCTTCTGGAAGGTCTCTTGGATCAGCTCAGGTTGATTTCTCCTGCGCTTCATGTTGGGAATGGTTGGCTTCTCTTGTGCCTTGACCTTTCTCCTAGCTTGCTTGCAGCCATCAGCTTTTTTTGAGTTCTTTTCTTTGGTTCTTTTTGTCTTTTCCTGCTCGTGGCCATTATGTTTGCTGAGCCTGCTGGATGCGCGTTTCTGAGGATTGCAGTTAGAATCCCTGGCCGTGTTCGCAGGAGCCCCATCACTGGCTGCAGCCTTGCACAAACCCCCTTCTCCCTCGAGCACGAAGTCAGGGCTGCGGGTCTGTATTTTGGCCTTGGGAGAATCACTGTTAGGCTCAGAGGCTGTACGTTTGTTCCTCCTGGCTTGAACCAATGGAGCCTGTGTGACACTTGACCTCCTCTTCACTCCATCGAACTGGATGGCTCTGGTGTCTTCGGTTTTGCACACCATGAGACTTTTAGATTGACCTAGTTCATCCAAGGAACTTAAGACCTGTGGAAGGCAAATATCCTCCACCAGTGCAGCGATGTCTGCCAAACCATCGTTAAGTTCAGTCCCATTTTCAAATGTCTGTTGGTCCACCAGACTCACGCTGTTGTTTTTCAGCCCAGTGCTTCCACAGCCCAGGTGCTCCTCTTGGCCAAGGGGATCAACACAGGCCAGGAGCTGGTGGATATCTGGAATTTCTAAAGGGAGCAGTGCAGGATCTTGGTTTTCCGTTGGCTTGGATTTACTATCATCAGAATTCTTCGTCTCCTTTTGTTCTTGGCTTGGAGCTGGAGGCATTGCCAGAAAATCACTAGGACTATAGATGGTAGCTACCTTTGAACTGTCCCCAGTCTCAGATGGCGGGTCATTCTCAAGCATCTGTATATATTTATTACTGCAGGACGTGGAGAGTTCTGGAGTTGGTGGTAGACAAAATGTTTGGCCTGGAGGTTGCAATCCCAGGCAAGACTCCATGCCCAGGGATGTTTCCATCACTATGAAGGAATCAAGGAGAAGTCATTCTTGGTAAGTACGAAGCTCCCTCTATCACCAGTGCAGCAATCGTACCCCTTCCAACAATGGGAAGGACATTTCTACTAGCCCCTGTTAGGGATCAGGAGAGTGCCCTGCACTAAGAGATAGGAGGCAAGTGTTCTAGTTCTTACTGGTCACCTTTAGATTTCCTTATTTCATGGTTTTTTTGTAATTCACAGAGTTTTTATAATTAAAAATAATAAAGGTGATATTTAAAATGTTTTGCAAGCCTAGCTTCCTCGTGGGGAACCCTTTTAATACTCTCCATTCTCCTGAGTGAACAAGAACACTTCACACCATAGAGGAGGAGAGGGAAGGAGCTAATCCTAAAAATATATAAGCAAGACAGACTGTTAGCATGCTCGCTATGGACAAGATCATAAACACAAAGAGTGGACTCCTGGCATAAAAGAGAAAACTTTAGCCCTGGCCCGATAGCTCATTTGGTTAGAGCATCATTCCAATCCGCTAATGTTACCGGTTCGATTCCTGGCCAGGGCAAATACAGAAACAGATCGATGTTTCTGTGTGTCTTTCTCTTCCTTTTCTTTCTCTCTCTTTAAAATCAATTCAATAAAAACTTTTAAAAAAGAAAATAATTTGAAGCTGATAGTATCACTGTAAGAGATCTGAAGTGCTTTCCAAAGAGGCAAAAGCAATAAATCGGGGAAGGAAGGTCATTACAGTGTATAGTACAGGGGGACTAATCCAGGAGGGCCGTGAAAAGTGTGCCACCCTTGGATGCTCTTGGGGTCCTCATACATAGAGCCTACGTGGCCATTACAGTGTTCCTTCCACCTCTATCAGCTGTCCTCAGCCAACATAGAGTCTGAGATTGGAAAGCACTGACTGATAGTCTTAATTATTAAAGGCACAGGACAGAAATTCTACGTATATGTATACTCACAACTTGTGACCTCAGAATGATCCTGTTTTTGAATGCTGACCTCTTCCATCTTGCTGGTTGTACTCACCTTGCAAACTTGTCTGTGTGATGGGTTGAGCAGACGCAGAGTAGCGGATTGCAGAGGTAGAGGCTGGTGGTATCACATTTGTGGGCTGAGCCTCCTTTAGTACCATGAGCACATGTGGTTGAGGGGCAGAGGCCCTGCTCTGTGTGGAAAACATGGAGCCATAGGATTGTAGGTAGAGACCCAGTTCTCCAGATAGCAGGGACCCCACTGTGCCTTGATTATAGTAATAAACGTGACTTCCTTCCTGGTAGGGAAGTGACAGGCTGTGTCTCTGATTTGGAATCAGAAGTGGTGCTCCCTGGATGAAGCTGGCATACAGTGGTGAATACAGGGAAACCATCTTATTGGCATTGGGTGTTTTAAGACACTGGGATGCCATGGCCGTGGAAGACACAGCTACGGCCTGCTCAGCAACAAAATCAGTGAAGTCTCTGAGAGATGATGACTTTATCTCAGAACCTCCTGGGAGTGCCCACTCAAAAGTACCAGCATAGGAAGCAGCTGATGTGGAGACCTGCCTCTGACCAGCAACTCCAGACAGCATAGTTGTGTTAGAATGCTGGTAAAGGTGGCCACTTCCCAAGAGTGGCTGGAAAGAGGTGCCAGAGGCTGATGGCAGTAGCCAAGCTGAACTGCCGGCTGGAACAGAGACCCCGGAGAAATTGGAGACAGTCCCTGTGAGGGAGGCTGCCTTGCTCACTATAGTTTGAGAGATGTGAAGAGAATTTGAGGTTCCAAGTAAAGGTAAATTTTGGGAAGTCTCTGTAGGAAACAAGGTGACGAAAAAATAAATCAGTGAGATCGATAAACTCTCAGTATGTTTGAAGAACAGCATTATCTTTAGGTTGTTGCTATCAGAAAGCCCCCAATGGCAATCCTCACTGATATATCATAAATGAAACAGTTTGTGATGGGAGTGAGTGCCAGAGCTGTTTGCTGCTCTAGTGTATTAACTGTCTGTGCTCCCAACGCGAGCAGAAATGTGCAGAAGACCCAAGTGGTGTGGTTCCTACACTGTTCTATAGGATAGATGCAGTCACTTGCTGCCTTATCTGTCTCTCTATTGAGCCTGCCCTAGGGATTGATGTGTCTGCTCTTTCCTAGAGGTGAAGCATTGAAAACCAGGAGTCTTTGGAGAACCTCTGTTCTCACAGTCTCACTATGTGAGTGAGGAAATGGAGGCACAGACATATCAGATAGGCTTCTTCATGTTCTGAATTATGTTAGTATTATCAGCAGGTTAAGGCTACATAACCTAAGGATTCCGACTTCCTTGCCAGGACTCTGTCTGCTCTGAGCATTACACTTAGAACAACAGAACTTCTAATAGAGGGGCTTTTCTTGTGCATTAGAAAACAGTGCAGGTAGTACCCTTGTTATCTTCACTGTCTCATTTTACCTGCAGAGACCACATGCCATTCACTAAAATTCAGGTATAGCTTAGTCCAGTTGGTCGATTTAATGGGTCATTTTTATTATTTCAGGCCTGGTTTCTGATCCTACCTCAAAATGTCTATCTGAGATTTAGTTTCTCAAGAAGTGGTTTTTGAAGGAAAAGCATTATTTAAACTATCTGAGCTTATGGTACTCATCTGTGAAGTAGTTATAAAAGTAGCTACATAAGGATTCATTTCAACAAGTGATATATTACATATGATTTATACGGGTAAAGTTATAAGTTCTGAAAAGACGAAGAGAAAAGTCATGAAAAACATATTACAGAACTGAAAGGAAATGTAAAGCTAGGAATAAAAACTCAAGGATATAGCAAGTATATAATCATAATACATTTACTGATAAGTGAAGTTGTTTTATACATGCAATATTACATAAGTGGACATTACCTATCCTATTTTAGTAACTACTATTAACAAAAAAGCTGCCCACAATAGCAGGTGATTTTGAAAGAATTCCTAGCTAGTACGTACAGACAGAAAAATATATCAATAAAAATTGAAGGGCGAGCAGCAAAATGTAATAAATGTAGATGTGTAGGTAGTTCCACTCTCTATAGACAAATATATTCTTAAAAAACTGGTATATATGCAAACAACGACTCTTATAATAGAGGGTGAATATTCAAAATATATAAAGAAGTCACAAGCTCTGAAACAAACAAACAATCCAATTAAAAAAGGGGAGAGGATCTGACAGACAGCTCTCCCAAGAGGCCGTACAAATGGCCAATAGATTATGAAAAGATACTCACCTTCTCTAATTATTTGAGAGATGCTAATCAAAACTACAATGAGATACCACCTCACACCTGTTCGATTAGCTATTATCAACAAGACAGGTAATAGCAAATGTTGGAGAAGTTGTGGAGTTTAAGGAACCCTCATTCACTGCTGGTGGGTTTGCAAATTAGTACAACTGTTATGGAAGAAAGTATGGTGGTTCCTCAAAAAATTAGGAATAGAATTACCACATGACCCAGCAATCCCTGTACTGGGTATCTCTCCCCGAAACTCAAAAACATTGGTTTGTAAAGAGACAAACACCCCCATGTTCATTGCAGCATTGTTCACAGTGGCCAAGACATGGAAACAACCAAAGTGTCTCTCAATAGAGGACTGCCTAAAGATGATGTGGTACATTTATGCAATGAAATACTACTCAGCTATAAAAAATAATGATATAATGACATTTATGACAACATGGATGGACCTTAAGAACATTATACTGAGTGAAATAAGTAAATCAGAAGAAGTTGAGAACTGTATGATTTCACACAAAGGTGGGATATAAAACTGAGACTCATGAACATACCTAGATCAAAGTGAAGTGGTTACCAGGGGAAGGGAACATGGGCGATTGGGACAAGGGAGGCAGTGGGGGGAGGGTGGAAAGAGGGCCTAATATAAGGTGATGGAAAATAATTTGACTTCGGGTGATGGGTATACAACATAATCAACAGTTCAAATGCTATAGAAATATTTACCTGCAGCCTATTTACTCTTATTGATCAATGTTACCGTGTTGAAGTTAATTTTCTAAATAAAATTTAAACATGAAAAATAAAATGAAAGAAACACTGGTATAAAGCAAGTAGCAAATTAAGTGTAAAGGAATTCCATTAAGGTGCTCATTCATATATTTCTTAATATTATTGAGCAAATAACAGATCTTAAGTGTATTAGAAATATATATTTTGCCCTGGCTGGCTGACTCAGTGGCTGGAGTGTCAGCCCAGCATATGGATGTCCTGGGTTCTATTCCTGGTCCGGGCACACAAGACAAGCGACCATTTGCTTTTCTTCCTCCTTCCTCAGCTCCTTCTCTTTCTCTTCCCCTCCCACAACCAGTGGCTCAGTTGATTCCAGCGTTGGCCTGGGCACTGAGGATGGCTCGTTTGTTAGAGCATCAGCCACAGGCGCTAAAACGATCTCAATTGATTCCAGCATTAGCCCCAGATGGGTTGCCAGGTTGATCCCATTCGGGGTGCATGCAGGTGTCTGTCTCAGTAACTCCCCTTCTCTCACTTGAAACAAAGAAATGAAGGAAGGAAGTTTAGAAGGAAGGAAGGAAGGAAGGAAAGAAGGAAGGAAGGAAGGAAGGAAGGAAGGAAGGAAGGAAGGAAGGAAGGAAGGAAGGAAAGATGGAAGGAAAGAAGGAAGGAGGGAGGTAAGGAGGGAGGTAGAAAAGGAGGGAAGTAACTAGGGAGGGAGGGAGGGAGAGTAGAATGGAAGTAAAGGGTTAAAGGAAGGAAGGAAGGAAAGATGGAAGGAAAGAAGGAAGGAGGGAGGTAAGGAGGGAGGTAGAAAAGGAGGGAAGTAACTAGGGAGGGAGGGAGGGAGAGTAGAATGGAAGTAAAGGGTTAAAGGAAGGAAGGAAGGAAGAAAGGAGAGAATAAAAGAAAGATAGAATGTTTTCACCTGGCCTGTGGTGGCTGACTGGATTTAGCATCAACCTGGAATGCTGAGTTCGCCAGTTTAAAAAGATTTCTTTTTATTTATTCATTTTAGAGAGGAGACACAGTGAGAGAGAGAGAGAGAAAGGGGGGAGGAGCTAGAAGCATCAACTCCCATATGTGCCTTGACCAGACCAGTGCAAGGATTTGAACTGGCGACCTCAGTGTTCCCAGGTCGACGCTTTATCCACTGCGCCACCACAAGAGTTCACCAGTTTAAAGGCCTAGTCTTGCCCTGTCAAGCCACATACAACAAGTAAGCAATCAGAAACTAAAGTGAAGCAGCTATGAGTTAATACTTGTCGCTCCGCCGTCTCTCTCTCTCCTCTCTCTAAAAATTAATAAATAATATCATTAAAATAAAAGAAATACATAGAGTTCAATAATATAACAGCCTAAGAAATAGAAAAGATCCCTTGAAAAGTATCATGAAGGGGTTATCTTTTTAACATTCATTTTATTGATTTAGAGAAAAAGGAAAGGAGAAAGAGAGTGAGAGACAGGATCATCAATCTGATCCTGTGTGTGCCCACACCAGGGATCAAACCTGCAACCTCTGAGCTTTCAAACTATGCTCTAATCAGCTGAGCTATTTAGTCAGGTCATAGAAGTTTTTATAGTTTTCTTAAAACATAGATTACAATTATCTTTAACATCCAGGAAAGTGTCATACCCTAAGCCTTAGAAACCATTATCACTAAAATCCAATGAAAAAAATGAATGTGGGGATCCACAGGGGACTTCACAAATTTGGTTTAAATAAATGTGAAATGAGAGATGTGGGACTTGACCGTTTCTTTTTCTTCTTAGGTAGCTAAGATCTAAAAAGACGTGGTAGTTGTTTATCGGTATGTTGTGTGTGTGCGGAAGAAAATACCGGTGAGCATGAAGAGCAGCTTTGATATAAAACATACTTATCACACATAGGAATCACTCTCTGTGGTTCAAGTTAGGACACAGCACTGTTTAAAAAAATCTTAATTTTATTTTTAACAGACAGAGCTTGACATCAGTTAAAAATCAGAACGAAGTGCAACACTGAAAATTCTGTTTCCTCCAGCCCCTACATAGCCAGCTTTGTGAGTTTCCTGTTTATAGGGGACGTCATTTCTAAAACATACTTTTAAATGTTTATGCTTCAAAGTGTCAAGTGCCAGTTTTCAGAAAGGCAAGAGACAAACACAAACAACTGAGTATGTTTTTTGGTTCAGCTGCTTTGCATAGTGATACCCTATTCCAGCCTTCCTTTTTTGTCTAGTCTATTCATGTAAGCATTTGTTAAAATCAACTTTATTGTGCCGTCCGCTGGACAGATTACACCCCACACTCTTCTTCTGCTACAAATGAAAATCTTTGGTTCCCCTCAATATTTTATTCCAACCACATATTTGGCCCTTGAGAGCTCCTCCAAGCTGTCCTCTTCATCCTTTCAGCTTCCCCTCCTTCATTCTTCTGCTTCCCCTCCCTCCTGGTCCCATTGGCCTGAGCTGATGAACCCAATCCTCAAGTTTCTTACATTTAAATACTTGCCTCCCTGTAGCCCATTATTCTCCATCCGCCCTCCCTGTTTTCTCTTCTCACCGAGTTTGGATAGAAAACTCCAAAATCAGGTGAATATTTTAGTTTGAACAGCACTACACTGAAAATACTGACGTTGAAACATTAATCGTGGGAGACGATTGCACATGAGACATCTGGGATATACAGTGCTAGTTTCTCCACCCCACCCCCCCCACCCCCGGTTTCCTCTGGGCTTCTCTTAAAGCATCTCCAGAAGTGTTGGTTTCATTTTCTACACAGGTGCTCTTTAAAAAGTTAGGGATTAGCAAGAACAACCGATCTAACACGGTGATTAAGTAAAAACAGATTTTGTGAGAGTCACTGACTTGTCTATGGTCACATAGCCAGTAAATGTCAAAATCAAAACTCAAATCAGTTCTTCCAAATTCTAGATCAGTACTTTCCACTTTTAACCTATAGTGTTTTTGTTTACACTACTCTTAAATTTAGGGGCAAAAATTACCTAATAATATCTTTAGAAAGTTTTATTCGTTACCTGACATGATAGAGAAGAAGAGGATATATCAGCAATAGATTCAACGGATGAGGAGACAATACTTGATGTCTGACTGGCTAGAGCCAAAGAGCACATGTGTCCAGTACGAAGGTCACTGGTTACTGGTTACTGGCCACTGGTCAGTTGTGATGATCTAAATTTATGTACAAATCCATGGAGACTCCAAGGTTCTCTCAGATGGTGATAGGTTTGTTGGGAGAATGATGTCACAAAGCAGGCAGTTTAAAGAACTGAGAGAGCCAATAGATTGGCCAGATTGCCAAGAAGAACACAGGATCGGATGGAGGAAGCCGTTGGAAACTAAAGCAACACCTTTATGGCTGAGCTCTGGGGACTGATGTGATTGTCAACAAGACACGTGTGATCATCTCATGTTCCCAGGGCTCTTTTGTTAGGGAAATATTCTCACTATTTCTTTCTTTGTTTTCTCTCACTATTTCTTAATGACAAAATTAACTAGTAATTACTTATATTCTCTATGATATAGTGTTTCACACACACATATCTTTCATTACATGTAGTATATTGTTAGTTTCTGTAGAGAGAAAGAAATAGGACAGCTAGGTTGCACAATTTTATTTGTCCTGAAATCACATCAGTCCAGCTTTAGTGAATTGGCAGCAACCTTTGGAAAGCAAAGGAAGGAGATTCAGGAGTTCTTTTTGTGAAGTACGTAGTTTAAAAGCAACTGAAGTTTGTTGAGTGCATTTTGTGGAGAGTGATGTGGTCCATGGCTGTTTTATTCTCGAACGCTTCCCTTCTTGGGCTGGGCTGGGCTAGGTTGGACTTGCTCTCCTTTTCTGTCCTCATTTAGGCATTGATTTTGAGATCAACTTTGATCGTGCGTTCTTACACTCATGGATGTTGCTTCCTGTCAGCGTCCAGCAGCAGGAGTCTTCTTTTCAGTGGCCAGTGCTTCCCCAAATGGACTCTGCCCATTAGAAGCAAACACCAAAGAGCTAGGAGTCAGATGATGACAAACCTTCCTTCCTCCAGCCTTTGGTTACAGTTCCTCTGCCAGGATTTGCTACCTGTCATTCCTTGGGCCGTGTAGGCATCCTGCCATCCTGCTCTTTCAGACGTGCGAGGCATTCACGAGATTTTCCTTTTTTCCTCTTCACCTAAACTCTACCCTGTGCGGCAGTTACTGTAGTCTCCTGCACCCTTGCAAAGGACCAGTGCAGAACTTAGTGCTCCTATGGTTCCCTGTCTTCCCTGCTGTTGCCTGGCCAGGCAGAAAGGAGAGGGGAATAGTCAGAGAAAGACAATGATAATCACGAGGAATAGGGAACGGGGAATGTGAACATGGACAGGAAAGAAGGTATTTATGTGGAATTTTTGCTCTCTGTGGGAAAAATGTTGACACTATTTAGTTTCACTTTGTATTAACATAACTGAGGTTGTTTCCAAGGTTTTTACACTTGGGGAGTGGTGAACAACGAATTATTTTGGGACCAATAAGGCAGAAATAACCCTAAGCATAAGCGAATTAAAGTGAAATCATTGGCATTTAATCATTCAATAATTCAGGTCGTTCACTGTTTCGGGGACCTGCAGAAATTTCTGGCAGATTTGTCTATGGAATAGAGGTTGCAAAACTCTAAATTGTGCAGCAACTGCCATGAATTCCTTCACTAGCGAGAATTACCTTAAATACTATTTTCACTTTGGTTTATGTCATATCACCTCATTTACATCATTCATTGCTATGTTTTTAGAATATGGATTATTTTTATGTTCTCTATCAAAGCTCTGCTATTGTCCATATCTTTTCTTCCGAGTCTTATTTTTAAGGGTCCCATCTTTGTACGACACGTTGCGTGTATTTTTGTTGATGACTTTTATTAGAAGCATCCTGAACTAACTTGACCTGAGGGATCTTGTGGAGAAACTTTAAAATGGTCTGTGAAACAGTCCTTGTGGTGAGTTACACTGTGCACCTGAGCAGGGGAACAGATGTGTGCAGCCAGCCCACGTGGCCTGCGTTGGCTCTGTTCTTCTTCCCTTGGTTAGTGCTTTCCTCAGTAACCACTCTTGTGACTGTGAGTGAAGGCCGAGTTGTTAATGACTTGCACAGGGTGGTACAAGAGGAGATATACAGTTGTTCCTATGGAAAATAATACAAAAATTAATGAATGGAAGTGTAAGAATAAAATCTGTTTTCTGTACTTACAACAGTAACCCTGCACTTACCCCTTCCCCACACCTGCTGATATATGCAGTAGCTAGTTTTGGGGAGCGAATTTATAGATCTAGTCCTTATTCCTTTTTTTTTTCAATTTTATTTTTAAATTTTTTATATATATTTTATTATTATTAATTCTAATGGGGTGATACCAATAAATCGGGGTACATATGTACAATGAAAACATCTCCAGGTTATCTTATCATTCAATTGTGTTGCATACCCGTCACCAAAAGACAAATTGTCCTCTGTCACCTTCTATCTGGTTTTCCCTGTGTCCCTCCCCTCCTCCCTATCCCACCCTCTCCTCCCTCCCCCCAACCTGTAACCACCACTCTCTTGTCACTGTCTTATAGTCTCACTTTTATGTACGGCCTATGTATGAAATCATGCTGTTCTCAGTTTTTCTTTTTTTCTGATTTACTTATTTCACTCTGTATAATGTTATCAAGGTACATCCCTTTTGTTATAAATGATCCGATGTCATCATTTCTTATGGCTGAGTAGTATTCCATAGTATATATGTACCAAAGCTTTTTAATCCACTCATCTTCTGACGGACACTTGGGCTGGTTCCAGATCTTCGCTATTGTGAACAATGCTGCCACGAACATGGGGGCGCATTTCTTCTTTTTGAACAGTGCTATGGTGTTCTTAGGGTATATTCCTATAAGTGGGATAGCTGGGTCAAAAGGCAGTTCGATTTTTAATTTTCTGAGGAATCTCCAAACTGTTTTCCACAGTGGCTGCACCAGTCTGCATTCCCACCAGCAGTGCAGAAGGGTTCTCTTTTCTCCACATCCTCGCCAGCACTTATTCTGTGTTGTTTTGCTAATGAGTGCCATTCTGACTGGTGTGAGGTGATATCTCATTGTGGTTTTAATTTGCATTTCTCTAATGATTAGTGATGTTGAGCATTTTTTCATATGCCTATTGGCCATCTGTATGTCCTCTTTGGAAAAATTTCTATTCATTTCTTTTGCCCATTTTTTGATTGGATTGTTTGTCTTCCTGGTGTTGAGTTTTATAAGTTCTTTATAAATTTTAGTTATTAACCCCTTATCAGATGTGCTGTCGAATATGTTCTCCCATTGTGTGGTTTGTCTTTTTATTCTGTTCTTATTGTCTTTAGCTGTGCAAAAACTTTTTAGTTTGATATAGTCCCATTTGTTTATCTTGCCTTTTATTTTATTTGCCAGTGGAGATAAATCGGCAAATATATTGCTGCTACAGATGTCGGAGAGCTTGCTGCCTATGTTTTCTTCTAAGATGCTTATGGTTTCACGGCTTACATTTAAGTCTTTTTATCCATTTTGAGTTTGTTTTTGTGAATGGTGTAAGTTCATGGTCTAGTTTCATTTTTTTGCAGGTAGATGTCCAATTTTCCCAACACCATTTGTTAAAGAGGCTGTCTTTATTCCATTGTATGTTCTTTCCTCCTTTGTCAAATATTAGTTGTCCATAAAGCTGTGGGTTTATTTCTGGGTCCTCTGTTCTGTACCATTGATCTATTTGCCTGTTCTTATGCCAGTACCAGGCTGTCTTGAGTATAATGGCCTTATAGTAAACCTTGATATCTGGAAGAGTGATACCTCCTGCTTTATTTTATCTTTTTAAGATTGCTGAGGCTATTCGTGTTCTTTTTTGGTTCCATATAAATTTTTGGAATATGTGTTCTATATCTTTGAAGTATGTCATTGGTATTTTAATTGGTATTGCATTGAATTTATAAATTGCTTTGGGTAATATAGACATTTTAATGATGTTTATTTTTCCTAGCCATGAGCACAGTATATGCTTGCACTTGTTTGTATCTTCCTTGATTTCTTTTATCAATGTTTTATAATTTTCCGAATACAAGTCCTTAATCTCCTTGGTTAAATTTACTCATAGGTACTTTATTTTTTGGCTGCAATAGTGAAGGGGATTGTTTCCTTAATTTCTTTTGCTGACAGTTCATTGTTGGTATATAGAAATGCCTCTGATTTCTGAGTATTAATTTTATATCCTGCCACCTTGCTGAATTCATTTATAAGGTCCAGTAGTTTTTTGACTGAGACTTTAGGGTTTTCTATATACAATATCATATCATTTGCAAATAGTGACAGTTTTACTTCTTCTTTTCCAATTTGGATGCCTTTTATTTCTTCTTCTTGTCTGATTGCTGTAGCTAGGACTGCCAGAACTATGTTGAATAAGAGTGGTGAAAGGGGGCACCCCTGCCTGGTTCCTGATCTTAAGGAAATTGCTTTTAATTTTTGTCCATTTAGTATGATGTTTGCAGTCGGTTTATCGTAGATGGCCTTTATCATGTGAAGGAATGTTCCCTGTATTCCCACTTTACTGAGAGTTTTGAGCATGAATGGGTGCTGGATTTTATCAAATGCCTTTTCTGCATCTATTGAAATTATCATGTGATTTTTGTCCTTCCTTTTGTTTATGTGATGAATCACATTGATTGATTTGCGAATATTGAACCAGCCTTGCCTCTTCAGAATAAATCCCACTTGATCATGGTTTATGATTTTTTTCATATATTGCTGGATCCAGTTGGCTAATATTTTGTTGAGAATTTTAGCGTCTAAATTCATCAGGGATACAGGCCTATAATTTTCTTTCTTTGTGTTGTCTTTGCCCGGTTTTGGGATCAGAATTATATTCACCTCATAATAGGAGTTTGAAAGTCTTCCTTCCCCTTGAATTTTTTGAAATAACTTGAGGAGGATAGGAGTTAGTTCTTCTTTGAATTTTTGATAGAATTCACTTGTGAAGCCATCAGGCCCAGGACTTTTCTTTTTTGGGAGTTTTTTGATAACTGTTTCGATCTCATTTGTTGTAATTGGTCTGTTTAGGTGTTCTGATTCTTCCACATTGATTTTTGGAAGGTTATATGATTCAAGAAATTTGTCCATTTCACCTAGGTTGTCTAATTTTTTGGCATATAGTTCTTCATAGTATTTTCTGACAATGCTTTGTATTTCTGTTGTGTCAGTTGTTATTTCTCCACTGTCCTTTCTAATTTTATTTATTTGAGTCCTCTCTCTTTTTTTCTTGGTGAGTCTAGTTAAAGGTTCATCAATCTTGTTTACCTTTACAAAGAACCAGGTTCTTGTTTCATTGATCCTCTGTATTGTTTCCTTAGCCTCTATGTCTTTTATTTCTGCTCTGATCTTTATTATTTCCTTCCTTCTACTTGTCCTGGGTTTTATTTGCTGTTGTTTTTCTAGTTCTTTTAGATGCAGGGTCAGGTTGCTTATTTGATCTTTTTCTAGCTTCTTATGATATGCCTGTAGTGCAATAAACTTCCCTCTCAGTACTGCTTTTGTTGTGTCCCATAAATTTTGAGTTGATGTATGCTCATTATCATTTGTTTCTAGAAACTTTTTTATTTCTTCTTTGATCTTATTGTTAATCCATTCATTATTTAATAACATGCTATTTAGTTTCCAAGTGTTTGAGTATTTTTCAGTTTTTCTTTTGTGGTTAATTTCTAGTTTCATGGCATTGTGATCAGAGAAAATGCTTGATATGATTTCAGTCTTCTTAAATTTATTGAGACTATTTTTGTGTCCTAACATGTGGTCTATCCTAGAAAACGTACCATGAGTGCTTGAGAAGAATGTATAATCTACTGCTTTAGGGTGAAAAGTTCTGAAGATATTTATTAAATCAAGTTGATCTAGTGTCTCCTTTAAGTCTGCTGTTTATTAATTTTCTTTTTTGAGGATCTATCCAGTGTTGTTAGTGGGGTATTGAAATCCCCTACTATTATAGTATTGCTGTTAATCTTGCCCTTTATATCCATCAAAGCCTGCTTTATGTATGTCGGGGCTCCTATATTTGATGCTAGATATTTATAATAGTTATATCTTCCTGTTGAATTGTTCTCTTTATCATTATGTAGTGTCCTTCTTTATCTCTTACTGCAGCCTTTGTTTTAAAGTCCATTTTGTCAGATATAAGTATTGCTACCCCGGCTTTATTTTTATTTCCATTTGTATGAAATATTTTTTTCTATCCTTTTACCTTCAGTCTATGTGCATCTTTTGTTTTAAGGTGTGTCTCTTGTAGACAGCATATGTATGGGTCCTGTTTCTTTATCCACGCAGCTACCCTATGTCTTTTGATTGGATCATTTAATCCATTTACATTTAAGGTTATTATTGATATTTAGTTGTTTATTGCCATTTTATTCTTTAAAGCTGTATTCTTCTTTCGCTATATTCTTTCCTCCCTTTGATCTGTTCACAACAGGCCCCTTAGTATCTCTTGCAGAATTGGTTTGGTTTTAATGAATTCCTTGAGGCTTTTTTTGTCTGGAAAGCTCTTTATTTCTCCTTCAATTTTAAACGTTAGCCTTGCTGGATAGAGTAGTCTTGGTTTTAGGTTCTTGTTCTGCATTACTTTGAATATATCTTGCCATTCCCTTCTGGCCTCTAGTGTTTCTGTTGAAAAGTCAGATGTCATCCTTATGGGGGCTCCTTTGTAGGTGATAGCCTTTTTTTCTCTAGCAGCTTTTATTATTTTTTCTTTATCCATTAGCTTTGGTATTTTAACTATGATGTGTCTTGGTGTAGATTTTATTGGGTTTCTCTGCTCGTTCCTGGCATCCTGCTTTTCCCCTGCAGGTGGGGTTACAGGCAGGCCCGCAGCTGCCGGACCGCTTTCCTGCATCTCCTCTGCCCCTGCTGGGCTAGACCAAGGTCACAACGGCTGGGCCTCCACCCCCACCGACAGAACTGCGTTTCAGTGTCCTGCCACCACCATCCCTCCAGCACCCCTCAGCAGAGTAGGAAGGGCCCTAATACTTTATACTGTAGACCTGGGAGCTCCCTTCCTCTAAGCAGTTCTGCTCTAATTGCCACGGGAGAGCTTGTTTGGCTGGTGTCCTGTCTCCCTTTGCTGGTATTGCTAGTTCCAGGGGAAATAATCATTTTTGATTAGGGAAGTGACTTAGCCCAGGGGTTAGGGTGGCTGTCCCTCAGAGTGTTTGTCTCTGTGCCTTCAGTCCACACTCTCTTCCCGCTGCTCTGGTCCTCTCCTCTGTCCCTGTTCCCTGGAGCCCAGGGTGCGTGGTTGTGAGAGAGGTTTTCTGTGCTGTCCCTTTAAAAAGAATCTTGGGTCTGAGAAACTGTCTCTTTCTCACAAACAGTATCCTCACTTGTTTCACAGCTCAATACTGTCCAAACACCTCTTCTAGGCTCTGTGACTGCAGGCTGGGGTTTTGTTCCTGGGACCCAGGTCCCTCCCTCTCCACCAAACTGTCCTCCTGCCACGCGGGTCTCTCCGGGTTGCCGTTTGCTCTGGGGAGCTGGGTAGCTCTCTTCGCGTTTTCACTATTCCTACCAGTCTCAATGTGGCTTCTTCAGTGTTCCTTGGTTGAAGAGTCCACTTAGTTTAGTTCAAAGTTGGTTTATCCAGATGATGGTTCTTAAAATTGAGTTATAATCCACTTTGGTTCTGGGAGTTGAAAGTTGGTACATCCGCTATTCCGTCCCCATCTTGCTTCCCCCAAGCAGTCTAATTCTTGGTTGGATAGAATTGTTCTTCTGGTGGATGCCAGAAATTCTGGGTTTTCTTTGGCCTATCTCCAGTTTCTGTTTCTGCCTTCACATGGTCATCTTCCCTGTGTATTTATGTGTCTAGATCTCCTTTCCTTTGCCACCAGGACAGTCACAATATTTTGGCAGTACCAGCTGCTCTCTCTCTTTGACTTCTCCTTTCTATTTCTTTACATTCCCTCTGTTTCCCTTCAGCACCCGGCCATCCTACTGCTTTCTCTCCAACCACCATGCGGCTACTCTGTTCTGCAACAATGTGGTCTCCTCCTAATAGAGAATAGTCTTGTCTCATAGACCAACTACCTGCATTTTTTACCCAATGGGATAATAACTAGGACTTGTCTTGATGAAGCATACCCAGTTCATCTACTCTGGACTCTTCAGTACTCTCACTTTTGATTTAATTAAAGACTGGAATCCCACAAACCCCCCTATATTGTACCTGGGTGATACCAGATGGTAGTAGATTTTAGAGTATCAACTACTTAGTTGTCTGGAGCTCCAAAAATTCCTCACTCCTATGTTTTCCACCCAGTGTACCACATGTCTATTATGGCATTCTGTTACTTTGTGTTAGATCCACTCCCATCAAAAGTCCTATTCTTTGCTAGTCTGTTCTTTTCTGGAAATCCTGCTGTCCCTAGGTCTAGATTTCTTGTGTTAACCATAAGCACATTTGTTCCCACCTCAAGCTTTGTGTCATTTAGCAAATTGGAAGTACAAGACCAAGCACTGTTTTTCTAGTTTAAGATAGATTTATGTCAGATTTTGTATATTTTCATGTCTACAGATATTTGTGCCAATATTAATTTTTGGCCACTAATGCCAGAATTCCAACAGAATATTTTACATTTTTGCACCGAATTTGAATGTGCCTCACCATAAGTGTGCAAAGTGTGCGTGCTAACTTACAGCTATCTTCCCAAATGGCAATTTCTGAATATTAACCCATTTTTAATTATATGGAAGTGTTTAGAATTGTTAATGCTTGTGGATATACAGCTGGTGTGAGTATGATAGTCACAGAAATGTTAAAACTAGTGATCTTTTTACTCATTCATTCATTTATTCAATAACTGACCTTTCTGACCCTGATACCCAGATCTCAAATGGTTGTGAAGCTTAGTAACACTGTATGTAAGATACTTTCAGAAATTAGAAACTAAAAGTTAAAAATCAAAAACCCTTGGTATTATAATTACATTTTGCTTATATGATACAGATTATAATCTACATTTTAACCTGATATTGGGTATTCTGTTCTGCCTTCAGACCTACGTAGGTCTTGCTGTCCTTTGCTGTTTCACATAGAGCAGAATAGAGAGGTTTTCTAACAGATACGGATCTCTATGCGCAATACTGTAGAAATCGCAAGACTTGAATCCCACTCTTGCCTCTCTGTTATTTTTTGTTATTTTCTAAAATGTAAATACATGCTACCTGACACATGACAGGAACCCAATAGAAGTTTCACTGTTAACACAGTATTTTTGGAGGGTAATCACGCAGTCAGTAGCTCTCAAAAATTTAAGTATGCATACCCTTCGTTTCAGAAATTCTACTTCTAGGAATATAGATGTAGTTGCCTACATGTTTCAGGATGTTCACATTGCAGTCTATCTGTAAGAAGGAAAACAAAACTAAAACCAACTAAGTGTTCATGAAATTTGGACCGCTTATCTAAATTATGATACTCATAATTAATGAATACTTGAGCTGTACACTTGAAACCTGTATGACTTTATCAACCCATGTCACCCCAATAAATTCAATAAGAAAACGAAGTGGGTGGTGTCTTGGTGGGAGTTGGCAAGAGGGGGAAATTGGGGAAGGAATGAGACTTCACTTGGGTTATGGCCATACCATGCAGTGTGAAGATTATGTTTTATTGAGTTGTACACCTGAACCGTGTTTGGTTTTGTGAACCCGTCACCCCAATAAACTCAATTATAGAGAAAGGATGGATGTAAATAGACATTGACTGAGAAAAAAAATAAAATTTTAGTAGCCGTATTGTAGACTATGTATAGTATTGGGGTTTTTATATAAAAGAGGATATCCATATTCGTACAAATAGATACTCATACGCACTATACATTCAGTGCGAAGGTAAGCATTTGGAAAATATGTATCTGGGAGAGGGACTTAACTTTTCACGTGCTACAGTGTCGGATCTCTGAAGGGTGCATAGAGGAACTTGTCCACCTGCGCTTCCCGCCACAGGTGAGGTGGGCACCAGGGCCACTAGGAAGGACCCTGTATGCCAATCAAGGACAGCGTGGTGATGTCATCACCCCCAGGAGGTGGCCCGTGTGCATTATCAAGGAGCGGGTGTATGGGGGGCGGTAGGTGGAGCTGCCTAAGTTGCTGTGGACGAGTTTTGGGTGCGGTCGAGATTTGGCATGCAGGCACTTGCACTGGCGACTTGGGCGCTCTTGGCGTTGGGTGGGCGGTTTCTCCAGGCCCAAATCAGCCAACGGCGTGGATCTCGCGGCGGCTGGTGCCAGGGCCGCGTCTTTTGTGGACAGTCCTCGGCCACGAATAAGAAAGGCGGAACCCGCATTCCCAAAAGGTAGCGTCCTTGGTCCCTGGTCGCGGACCCTCCAGCTCGTAGCTCCTGGGCCATGGCATCCCCTCCTGTGACCCCTGCCTGTCGTGGTAGCAGCCTCGCGCCTGGGAGGCGCTTCCCCAGCCGCTGCCCCGCCCCGCCCATGGCGCTTTCTGAGATCTCCCACGCTTTTAAGAGCGGGGCTCTGGCCGTTACCCCTCGGATATAGTGGGGGGAGGCTGCTTCTTCATACGTGGGTCTGTCAGTTTTGAGGACACCTCTGATTTACCAGAACAGAGCCCCCTCGAATGCCGAAAGCTTTGTTATATTGGCGCATAAAATGTGGTTATTGGGTGCGAAGTTTGAGTGAAAAAACCGACAGGCATGGCTGAAATTTTAACCGAAAAGTTGGTTGGTATCGTCTACGGGAATCACAGAGGGCGTACTGTGCATCGTGAGGGGCCTCATTTGAGAGGTCTTCTTTGGGTTCAAGTGATTAGTGTTGAGACTGCTCATATGTGCAGGGAACGCTGCTTTATTCCTTGAGGCCTTGCTTTCCTCCATGTGATACCTTATTAGGTCTCGTTCATTTTCTCTCCTGAAACCATTTTGAGCCTTTCAGCGGTTCTCCGTCAGTATCCTAAAACTGAACTTGCTAGATCCATTGCTGTTAAGTCCTAAGTAGTGTACGCATATGTCTACTCTTGTTTCCTTCCAATCCATTCTTCACGTAAGAAATGATTGAATGGGAAATTGGAACATTGCTCATAAACATCACTGGGAAACATTGCTTGAAGAATGAAAGCAAACTCTTTGCCAGGGCCTTTGAGTCTTTATGCTGTCTAGAGTCCATTCGGTTTCGCCAGCCCCAACTTGTGCTACTTTTGCCCACCGTTGCTAAGCTTCAGATAGACTGGATTAACCTTAGTTAATTCTAACTCATCTGACAGAAGTCAGCTCAAATACTACTGTTCACTGTGACACCTCACTTTATTAAGGGAATTTCCCAGTTCCTTTTCTATCAGGTTTTCTTTTCAATTATGAACTCGAATTTCCCTCCTGACTGGTTTGGTGGTATGAGTTGTATGAAAACTAAAAATGAACTCTGAAGTGAAAGAACAATATAAACTATGCCAGTCCACAAGTATGTATTAAAGGCACCTCTGTGTTCATTACCGTGTTGGTTTTACAAGGGATACAGGAGGTCTGGTCATCTCAGGTACAGAGATGCCTTATTTGTTGAGAACTTTGCACTGTTTGTTGTCTGGTATCTGTGTGTTTTTTTTTTAATTTATTTTATTTTATTCATTTTAGAGAGGAGACACAGAGTGAGAGAGAGAAAGAGAGAAAGGGGGGAGGAGCTGGAAGCATCAACTCCCATATGTGCCTTGACCAGACCAGTACAGGGTTTTGAACTGGCGACCTCAGTGTTCCCAGGTCGATGCTTTATCCACTGCGCCACCACAGGTCAGGCTGGTATCTGTTTTTAAGGTGGGAAAACAGGAAGGAGGGAAGTACAGGTTACTAGAGAAAGGTGACTAAATGCAGCAACAAAATGCAAAGTAAAGAGAAGGGGGATTAAGGAGTCTGCAGTGTGTGCAGAGAGACAGGCTAACGATTTTGTTTACAACAATGTATTAGCAGGTGGACAGACTGTCTCCCAGTGGGACAGAGGATGCCTGGGACTGGTTTCATTGCTTTCAAAGTTCCTTTGAAAAAGGTAAGCAAAATTAATTCTTTCTTTCATAAGTCTGAAGTCACCATGCGGAACAGTGATTCTTATTTTTTGTTACACTCCATATACTTTTTATTACACCCTTTATTCATAGATACATATAACGTACTTCCATACTAAATTTTATAAAAAAGCAAACATCAGTGTAATGCTCTAACTATAATACAGGGAATAGATTTTAAAAATTCATTATAAAGTAGTGTGTATTTACATTTCAATATGTAAATGTTTAGTCATGTCTATACTAGAGATAAAGGAATAGTCAGTTAGTTGGACCATGACAAATGCAGACAGATTTAGCTGGAATATATTGCCTCAGTGGTAGGAGTTTTCATGCCAGTGAACAGCTCTTAGTAGATTTCCAAAGAAAACCAAGCCAGAGAAAAAGGTCACACATTGTATTCCTCCACATATATGAAGTCTCCAGGGAAGACACATCCATCAGAGAGAAAGCGGGTTAGGCCTGACCAGGCGCTGGCGCAGTGGATAGAGCATCGGACTGGGACACAGAGGACACAGGTTCAAAACTCTGATGTCGGGGCTGGAGGTGGGCTCATCCAGCTTGAGCACTGTGTGGCTGGCTTTAGTGTCGGATCACGGACATGATTCCATGGTCTCTGGCTTGAACACAATGATTGCTGACTTGAAGCCCAAGGTCGCTGGTTTGAGCAAGGAGTCACTTGCTCTGCTGTAGCCCCTCGTCAACCACATATGAGAAAGCAATCAATGAACAAGCAATCAATGAACAACTAAGGTGCTGCAACGAAGAATTAATGCTTATATCTCTCCCTTCCTGTCTGTCTGTTCCTCTCTGTGTCTCTGTTAAAAAAGAAAGAAAGAGAGAGAGAGAAAGAAGAAAGAAAGAAAGAAAAGAAAGAAAGAGGAAGAAAGAAAGAAAAAGGAAGAAAGAAAGAAAGCAGATTAGTGGGTCTCCACGGGTTCGAGGGAGTAGGAAATAAGGAGTGGCTGCTAATGGCTAAAGAAGTTACTTTTGGGTTGATAGAAATGTTTTGCCTAAAACAGTGGCAATATTTGCACAGGCTTGTGAATGTATTAAATGTCACTGAATTTACGGTTTAATATGGTTAATTTTGTAGTGTGTAAACTATAATTCAATAAAAAGTCTTTTTTTTTTTATATAGGGACAGAGAGAGAGAGATAGACCGGGACAGACAGGAACAGAGAGAGATGAAAAGCATCAATCACTAGATTTTTGTTGCCGTTGCAACATCTTAGTTGTTCATTGATTGCTTTCTCACATGTGCCTTGACCGCGGGCCTTCAGCAGACCGAGCAACCCCTTGCTGGAGCCAGCGACCTTGGGTCCAAGCTGGCGAGCTTTTGCTCAAGCCAGATGGGCCTGTGCTCAAGCTGGCGACCTCGGGGTCTGTAAAGCCAGTAGTCAAGGCCACTATCACAGCAGCCCGACCCGTGCAGGTTCGCATTGGATTCGAACAGTCGGTAACGAAACACAGGAGCCAAGAACTGGTGAGCCATCAGCTTTAATTCTAGCTTGCACCCGGCGGGCAAGCAAAAACACACACTGGGCTCCAAAACCCACACATTCAGTGCTTATAAAACTACTGACTTATCCGAGTTTCCCAGAATCAAAGGTTACTAGCTCACCAGACTTATTCACCACTGTTTCCCATCTCCTCCAGCACAAACTCTTAACAAACTGTCTTCTTTCTCAGCACTCTGCCATCTTGGCTACTTCTCCTCCACATGGCCTTAATCTGCTCTCCTCTCTAATACCTCCGGAACCAAGAACCAAGAGAGAGAGATCAAGCTACTGGTCTCTCCCACTTTATACCATAGAATCAAAACCTTTAATCCAATTATGCAAACAAGGAAGTCTCTGTATAATGGGATTCCTCAGGAGAGTGCACCACCCTACATCATCCAATCAGTCAAGGGTGTGGAGAAGAACTTACTCTTAAAACCAAGCCTTAGGCCATAACGACCTGGCCTGCTTACATTACAGCCTTTCCCCCACACCCATCCCCAAAGCATAAGGGCAAATAATATCACCTGGGTGACGGGCTTCCATGTGGGCAGCGCCATCTTTAACAAAGTGAGCATATTATATTTTATCTGCCCAACAGGGTCTCAAACCTGGGTCTTCCACATCTCAGTCTGATGCTCTATCCACTGCGCCACTGCCTGGTCAGGCAATAAAAAGTCATTTTTAAAATGTAAATTACCAGTATTCCCATGGTGATGATTTCTGTCTCTCCCCTTCCCTTATTAGATTCCCTTTCATGCCTGCTCCCAATTATCCCCAACCCTCACTCTCTCCAGCTGCCCCATGAGGCCTTTTAGGTAGGCCCTGTGAACTGATGCCTACATACTATGGTTGTTAAAGTGATGACCCAGTTTGCATGAGCAACCCTATTGATTTTTCCCCGTGGGAATGAACATATCGAGTGGATTGTCTCATGGGCTTCTGTTGATGGCAGCATTTTGACAAGGTGACAAGTGTGGCCCGCTTCCTAAAGGTGTCCTGGCTTGCCTCTTAAGTTAATATTTAGGCTTGTGACCCTGGCCTGTTGGCTCAGTGGGTTCCATTCACTGCCAGGGCACACAGGAGAAGTGACCATCTGCTTCTCCACCTCTTCCCTCCTCTCTCTTTCTCTCTCTCTTTCTCCCCCTCCCTATCTTACCCTTCCAAAGCCATGGCTTAGATGTTTTGAGCATGTTGACCACTAGCACTGAGGATGGCTCCATAGCCTCGGGTCTGGTGCTAAAATAGCTCAGTTGTTGAGCCAAGGAACAGCGGCCCCGGTGGGCAGATCATCAGGCCCAGGTGGGGATTGCCCAGTGAATCGAGGTTAAGGCGCATATGAGAGCCTGTCTCTCTGCCTCACTGCCTCTAACTTAAAAAATATATATATAGGCTTTTTCTGAAGTTCAATCATGTCCACAGTAACACTGGGTGCTGTGCTCTAAAACCAGGTTGACCACGTATGGACACTTGCAAATACCGGAGACTTCGCAGACCACCCTCAATTGAGATTTTGCCTCACCACATGCAGCAGGACCTCAGCCCACTGCTGATTCTGTCGAGTGAAGTGACGCAGTGATGCTGGCCATGCATGTTGTGAAGGGTAGCTGAAGGAGTGCATTAGAGGTCCTCCTGCATAGGGGTAGAGTAAATGGTGATTTTGATCCCAGCCCTGTTCTGGGTGGGCCTCCTACTGCTGCAGCAGTTCCCTTGCCTGGGCCCCCGCCTGTCGTCACCGGCCCCCAGGATAACTGTAGGTAGATTCCCCTGAATTGTACTCACCTCCCCCAATGACAGTCGCGGGGATAAGGCAACTGAAACCTTTTGGAAATGTGTCCTGAATCTGTTTTCTGAAATACTTGTCTGGTGCTTATGAAACATAAGGCCCACCTTCACGACACTTTTTACCCTTCTACTGGTCAACCTGGCCTCTTCTTCTGCCATCTTCTACTCCGTCCAGCATTTATGCTTTTACCCCTAACCTCATCTTCGGCTTCATCTGACATGTGCCCCCCTCGCTTGCTCCTCTTTTTAAACCTGTAATATATCTCTCTTTCAGACTTTTGGTCATGGCTTTTCTTACTTTTTCCTCGGTTCCTACTCCATGTGCATTATTCAACCTTCCAACTTGCAATTCTTTATTCTCAGGGAGCCTTTGATTCCCACTCCCACCAAAGAAATATGGCGAGTAACAGCGTCTCAAAACTCAAAAGTTGCCTGGCCAGGTGGTGGCGCAGTGGATAGAGTGTCAGACTGGGATGAGGAAGACCCAGGTTCGAGACCCTGAGGTCGTCAGTTTGAGCACGGGCCCATCTGGCTTGAGCAAAAGCTCGCCAGCTTGGACCCAAGGTCGCTGGCTCTAGCAAGGGGTGGCTCGGTCTGCTGAAGGCCCGCGGTCAAGGCACATGTGAGAAAGCAATCAATGAACAACTAAGATGTTGCGACGGCAACAAAAAACTAATGATTGATGCTTCTCACCTCTCTCCGCTCCTGTCTGTCTGTCTCTATCTGACTCTGTCCCTGTAAAAAATAAAACAAAACTCAAAAGGCTCCTTCATTACTCATCTACTAATGCTATTATTTTATTTAACTTTATTAAGTTTTAAAATACATCAGAAAAGAGAAATTTAGAAGTATCTGTGAAAAAAAAGCAGGTATCCAAAGAGGCACCAGCAGTTCTAGCGTGTCTTATCTTGCATAATCGTAGAAGAGAGAAATTTCCATTTCTTCTTCCCTGGCAATGAGATATTTCCCAAAGGGGGAGTTTTTGGCAACATTCTCACGCTCTAGTTGAGCCTTTCTCTTCATGGCCTCCCGCTCTGGCCTCTGCCGGTCTGTGATGGGCGTTGACACGACTGGCCCATGAATATCAGGTTTCCTCCATGGACTTGGTTGTAGAGCAGAGTCTTCGAGTAGATACCGGTTCTGAGGCTTGAGTGGGGTCTGGGGCTTGGACACAGCAGTGTGAACAAGGTCCCTCTGAAATAATGTGCAAGATGATATTCTGTAGGGTGCAGGTCTAGAAGCGGCAGACTGACGGAAACTAAGCCTGGTAAGGGTGGTCGAAATTGGCCCAGCCAGTCTGGCAGGAGCTGCACAAGATGCAGGAGTCGGCTGGGATGAACCAGTTGCAGTAGGCTGAGCTGACTTAGAAACAAGGCTGGTGGAATTGGTTAAATCTGGTTGGGCCGGGTAGGTGGAAATTGGCACAGCAGGTCTGGCGGGATCTGTCAAAGGTGCAGGATTCTGCCCGGAGGAATTGACTGCAGTAGACTGAGCGGAGTTAGAACCAGGCCGGGCGGGTCAGCCACAGCGGGCCGATGTGATGCCAGAGACTGTGGCCTGTGAGAACAGGTCGAGGATGAGGCTTGTCCACAGTTGGAAACACCAGAGGTACCAACCTGATCTTGCCAGGAGGTGGTAGCTCGTACTGAGGTGGAGATGAACTTTCTTTTTCAGCACTGCAGACTGGCTTCTGCGGTTTGGCTTGCGTTTCCTCAGGACCTTTGGTATCACATGGGGTATCTGGACATCGTTTGATAGTTAGGTCTGGCTGGGGGCCTTTGGGGTTGCTAGAGTTTCCCAGGGCCCTGGAGGAGGAGATTTTCATTTTCTTATCAATCTTCTTCCCCAGAGCATGAAAAACCTGCACAGACTGCAGCATGTGCATGCCAAGGAGCTCCGAGGCTTCTGGAAGGTCTCTTGGATCAGCTCAGGTTGATTTCTCCTCCGCTTCATGTTGGGAATGGTTGGCTTCTCTTGTGCCTTGACCTTTTTCCCAGCTTGCTTGCAGCCATCAGCTTTTTTTGAGTTCTTTTTTTTGGTTCTTTTTGTCATTTCCTGCTCGTGGCCATTATGTCTGCTGAGCCTGCAGAATGCGCGTTTCTGAGGATTGCAGTTGGAATCCTTGGCCGTGTTCGCAGGAGCCCCGTCACTGGCTGCAGCCTTGCACAAACCCCCTTCTCCCTCGAGCACGAAGTCAGGGCTGCGGGGCTGTATTTTGGCCTTGGGAGCATCACTGCTAGGCTCAGAGGCTGTACGTTTGTTCCTCCTGGCTTGAACCAATGGAGCCTGTGTGACACTTGACCTCCTCTTCACTCCATCGAACTGGATGGTTCTGGTGTCTTCGGTTTTGCACACCACGAGACTTTTAGATTGACCTAGTTCATCCAAGGAACTTAAGACCTGTGGAAGGCAAATATCCTCCACCAGTGCAGCGATGTCTGCCAAACCATCGTTAAGTTCAGTCCCATTTTCAAATGTCTGTTGGTCCACCAGACTCACGCTGTTGTTTTTCAGCCCAGTGCTTCCACAGCCCAGGTGCTCCTCTTGGCCAAGGGGATCAACACAGGCCAGGAGCTGGTGGATATCTGGGATTTCTAAAGGGAGCAGTGCAGGATCTTGGTTTTCCGTTGGCTTGGATTTACTATCATCAGAATTCTTCGTCTCCTTTTGTTCTTGGCTTGGAGCCGGAGGCATTGCCAGAAAATCACTAGGACTATAGATGGTAGCTACCTTCGAACTGTCCCCAGGCTCAGATGGTGGGTCATTCTCAAGCATCTGTATATATTTATTATTGCAGGACGTGGAGAGTTCTGGAGTTGGTGGTAGACAAAATGTTTGGCCTGGAGGTTGCAATCCCAGGGAAGACTCCATGCCCAGGGATGTCTCCATCACTATGAAGGAATCAAGGAGAAGTCATTCTTGGTAAGTACGAAGCTCCCTCTATCACCAGTGCAGCAATCGTACCCCTTCCAACAATGGGAAGGACATTTCTACTAGCCCCTGTTAGGGATCAGGAGAGTGCCCTGCACTAAGAGATAGGAGGCAAGTGTTCTAGTTCTTACTGGTCACCTTTAGATTTCCTTATTTCATGGTTTTTTTGTAATTCACAGAGTTTTTATAATTAAAAATAATAAAGGTGATATTTAAAATGTTTTGCAAGCCTAGCTTCCTCGTGGGGAACCCTTTTAATACTCTCCATTCTCCTGAGTGAACAAGAACACTTCACACCATAGAGGAGGAGAGGGAAGGAGCTAATCCTAAAAATATATAAGCAAGACAGACTGTTAGCATGCTCGCTATGGACAAGATCATAAACACAAAGAGTGGACTCCTGGCATAAAAGAGAAAACTTTAGCCCTGGCCCGATAGCTCATTTGGTTAGAGCATCATTCCAATCCGCTAATGTTACCGGTTCGATTCCTGGCCAGGGCAAATACAGAAACAGATCGATGTTTCTGTGTGTCTTTCTCTTCCTTTTCTTTCTCTCTCTTTAAAATCAATTCAATAAAAACTTTTAAAAAAGAAAATAATTTGAAGCTGATAGTATCACTGTAAGAGATCTGAAGTGCTTTCCAAAGAGGCAAAAGCAATAAATCGGGGAAGGAAGGTCATTACAGTGTATAGTACAGGGGGACTAATCCAGGAGGGCCGTGAAAAGTGTGCCACCCTTGGATGCTCTTGGGGTCCTCATACATAGAGCCTACGTGGCCATTACAGTGTTCCTTCCACCTCTATCAGCTGTCCTCAACTAACAAAGCGCCTGAGATTGGAGAGCACTGATTGATGGTAGTAGTTATTAAAGGCACAGAACAGAAATTCTACCTGTATGTGTACTCACAACTTGCGACCTCAGAATGATCCTGTTTTTGAATGCTGACCTCTTCCATCTTGCTGGTTGTACTCACCTTGCAAACTTGTCTGTGTGATGGGTTGAGCAGACGCAGAGTAGCGGATTGCAGAGGTAGAGGCTGGTGGTATCACATTTGTGGGCTGAGCCTCCTTTAGTACCATGAGCACATGTGGTTGAGGAGCAGCAGCCCTGCTCTGTGTGTAAAACACGGAGCCATAGGATTGCAGATAGGGACCCAGTTCTCTAGATAGCAGGGACCCCACTGTGTCTTTATTATAATAATACAGTGGCTTCCTTTCTGGTAGGTAAGTGACAGGCTGTGTCTCTGATTTGGAATCTGAGATGGTGCCCGTGGATGAAGCTGGCATAGGGTGGTGGATACAGGAAAATCATGTTATTGGTATTGGGTATTTTAAGACACTGGGATGCCTAGGCTATGGAGGACACAGCTTTGGCCTGCTCAGCGACAAAATCAGTGAAGTCTCTTGAGTGATGATGACTTTATCTCAGGACCTCCTGGGAGAGTCCAGTCAAAAGTACCAGCATAGGAAGCAGCTGAAGTGGAGACCTGCCTCTGGCCAGCAACTCCAAACAGCATAGTTGTGTTAGAATGCTGGTAAAGGTGGCCACTTCCCATGAGTGGCTGGAAAGAGGTGCCAGAGGCTGATGGCAGTAGCCAAGCTGAACTGCCGGCTGGAGCAGAGACCCCAGAGAAATTGGAGCCAGTTCCTGTTAGGGAGGCTGCCTTGCTCACTACCGGAAGAGAGATCTGCAGAGAATTTGAGGTTCCAAGTAAAGGTGGATTTCAGAAAGTATCTGTAGGGAAGAAGAGGAGGACAGGTAAAGAAATCAGTGAGATTGATAAACTCTCACTATGTTTGAAGGATGGCATTATCTTAAGATTGTTGCTATCAGAAAGCCTCCAATGGCAATCCTCACTGATATATCATAAATGAAACAGTTTGTGATGGGAGTGAGTGCCAGAGCTGTTTGCTGCTCTAGTGTATTAACTGTCTGTGCTCCCATCATGGGCAGAAATGTGTAGAAGACCCAAGTGGTGCGGTTCCTATACTGTTCTCTAGGGTAGATGCAGTCACTTGCTTCCCTATCTGTCTCTCTATTGAGCCTGCCCTAGGGATTGATGTGTCTGCTCTTTCCTAGAGGTGAATCATTGAAAACCAGGAGTCTTTGGAGAACCTCTGTTCTCACAGTCTCACTATGTGAGTGTGGAAATGGAGGTCAGACATATCAGATAGGCTTTTTCATGTTCTGCATTATGTTAGTATTATCAGCAGGTTAAGGCTACATAACCTAAGGATTCCGACTTCCTTGCCAGGACTCTGTCTGCTCTGAGCATTACACTTAGAACAACAGAACTTCTAATAGAGGGGCTTTTCTTGTGCATTAGAAAACAGTGCAGGTAGTACCCTTGTTATCTTCAGTGTCTCATTTTGCCTGCAGAGACCACATACCATTCACTAAAATTCAGGTATAGCTTAGTCCAGTTGGTCAATTTAATGGGTCATTTTTATTATTTCAGGCCTGGTTTCTGATCCTACCTCAAAATGTCTATCTGAGATTTAGTTTCTCAAGAAGTTGTTATTGAAGGAAAAGCGTTATTTAAACTATCTAAGCTTATGGTACTCATCTGTGAAGTAGTTATAAAAGTAGCTACATAAGGATTCATTTCAACAAGTGATATATTACATATGACTTATACGGGTAAAGTTATAAGTTCTGAAAAGACAAAGAGAAAAGTCAAGAAAAACATATCACAGAACTGAAAGGAATGTAAAGCTAGGAGTAAAAACTGAAGCATATAGCAAGCATAATATCATAATACATTTACTGATAAGTGAAGTTGTTTTATACATGCAATATTACATAAGTGGACATTACCTATCCTATTTTAGTAACAACTATTAACTAAAAAGCTGCCCACAATAACAGGTGATTTTTTTTTTGATAATGAACTTTTTATTTATTTTTTATTTTTATATATATATATTTTAATAACAGGTGATTTTGAAAGAATTCCTAGCTAGTACGTACAGACAGAAAATATATCAATAAAAATTAAATAGCGAGCAGCAAAATGTAATAAATGTAGATGTGTAAGTAGTTCCACTGTCTATAGACAAATATATTCTTTAAAAAACGGTATATTTGCAAAGGATGACTCTTATAGGGGGTTAATATCCAAAATATATAAAGAAGTCACAGAGCTCTGAAACAAACAAACATGCAATTAAAAAAGGGGAGAGGACCTGAACAGACAGCTCTCCCAAGAGGCCGTACAAATGGCCAATAGATTATGAAAAGATACTCACCTTCACTAATTATTTGAGAAATGTAAATCTAAACTACAATGAGATACCACCTCATACCTGTTTGATTGGCTGTTATCAACAAACCAGGTAATAGCAAAGGTTGGAGAAGTTGTGGAGGATAAGGAACCCTCATTCACTGCTGGTGGGTTTGCAAATTAGTACAACCATTATTGAAGAAAGTATGGTGGTTCCTCAAAAAATTAGGAATAGAATAACCACATGATCCAGCAATCCCTGTACTGGGTATCTCTCCTCGAAACTCAAAAACATTGGTTTGTAAAGAGACAAACACCCCCATGTTCATTGCAGCACTGTTCACAGTGGCCAAGACATGGAAACAGCCAAAATGTCCCTCGATAGAGGACTGCCTATGGATCATGTGGTATATTTGTACAATGGAATACTACTCAGCTATAAGAAATGATGATAGAGTGACCTTTATGACAACATGGATGTATCTTGAGAACATTATACTGAGTGAAATAACTAAATCAGAAGAAGCTGAGAACTGTATGATTTCACACAAAGGTGGGATATAAAACTGAGACTCATGAACATACCTAGATCAAAGTGAAGTGGTTACCAGGGGAAGGGAACATGGGCGATTGGGACGAGGGAGGCAATGGGGGGAGGGTGGAAAGAGGGCCTAATATAAGGTGATGGAAAATAATTTGACTTCGGGTGATGGGTATACAACATAATCAACAGTTCAAATGCTATAGAAATATTTACCTGCAGCCTATTTACTCTTATTGATCAATGTTACCGTGTTGAAGTTAATTTTCTAAATAAAATTTAAACATGGAAAATAAAATGTAAGAAACACTGGTATAAAGCAAGAAGCAAATTAAGTGTAAAGGAATTCCATTAAGGTGCTCATTCATATATTTCTTAATATTATTGAGCAAATAACAGATCTTAAGTGTATTAGAAATATATATTTTGCCCTGGCTGGCTGACTCAGTGGCTGGAGTGTCAGCCCAGCATATGGATGTCCTGGGTTCTATTCCTGGTCCGGGCACACAAGACAAGCGACCATCTGCTTTTCTTTCTCCTTCCTCATCTCCTTCTCTTTCTCTTTCCCTCCCACAACCAGTGGCTCAGTTGATTCCAGCGTTGGCCTGGACACTGAGGATGGTTCGTTTGTTAGAGCATCAGCCGCAGGCGCTAAAACGATCTCGATCTCGATTAATTCCAGCATTAGCCCCAGATGGGTTGCCAGGTTGATCCCAGTCAGGGTGCATGCAGGTGTCTGTCTCAGTAACTCCCCTTCTCTCACTTGAAACAAAGAAATGAAGGAAGGAAGGAATCTGAGAAGGAAGGAAGGAGGGAGAAAAAGAGGGAAGTAACTAGGGAGGGAGGGAAGGAGAGGAGAATGGAAGTAAAGGGATAAAAGAAGGAAGGAAGGAGAGAAAAGAAAGACAGAAGAGATTAGAAGAAAGATAGAATGGTTTCACCTGGCCTGTGGTGGCCGAGTGGATAAAGCATCAACCTGGAATGCTGAGTTCGCCAGTTTAAAGGCCTAGTCTTGCCCTTACATACAACAAGTAAGCAATCAGAAACTAAAGTGAAGCAACTATGAGTTAATACTTGTTGCTCACCCGCCTCTCTTTCTCTTCTCTCTAAAAATTAATAAATAAAATTATTAAAATAAAAGAAATACCTATAGTTCAATAAAATAACCGCATAATAAATAGAAAGTACCCCTTGTAAAGTATTATGAAGGGGTTTTCTTTTTAACATTCTTTTATTGATTTTAGAGAAAAAGGAAATGACAAAGAGAGTGAGAGATAGGCAATAGACAAACACAAACAACTGAGTATGTTTTTTGGTTCGGCTGCTTTGCCTAGTGATACCCTATTCCAGCCTTCCTTTTTTGTCTAGTCTATTCATGTAAGCATTTGTTAAAATCAACTTTACTGTGCCGTCCGCTGGACAGATTAGACCACACACTCTTCTTCTGCTACAATTGAAAATCTTTGGTTCCCTTCAATATTCCAACCACCTTATTGGCTCATGAGAGCTCCTCCAAGCTCTCTTTTTCATCCATTCAGCTTCCCCTCCTTCATTCTTCTGCTTCCCCTCCCTCCTTGTGCCCGTTGACCTGAGCTGATGAACCCAATCCTCAAGTTTCTTACATTTAAATACTTGCCTCCTTATAGCCCATTATTCTCCATCCTCTCTCCCTGTTTTCTCTCTCACCGAGTTTGGATAGAAAACTCCAAAATCAGGTGAATATTGTAGTTTGAACAGCACTACACTGAAAATACTGATGTTGAAACATTAATCGTGGGAGACGATTGCACATGAGACATCTGGGATATACAGTGCTAGTTTCTCCACCCCCCCACCCCCCCACCAGCCACCCCCCCCCACCCCCGGTTTCCTCTCGGCTTCTCTTAAAGCATCTCCAGAAGTGTTGGTTTCATTTTCTACATAGGTGCTCTTTTAAGACGCTGTGTTAGAAAAGTTAGGGATTAGCAAGAACAACCGATCTAACATGGAGATTAAGCAAAAACAGATTTTGTGAGAGTTACTGACTTGTCTATGGTCACATAGCCAGTAAATGTCAAAATCAAAAATGAAATCAATTCTTCCAAATTCTAGATCAGTACTTTCCACTTTTAACCTATAGTGTTTTTGTTTACACTACTCTTAAATTTAGGGGCAAAAATTATCTAATAATATCTTTAGAAAGTTTTATTCGTTACCTGACATGATAGAGAAGAAGAGGATATATCAGCAATAGATTCAACGGATGAGGAGACAATACTTGATGTCTGACTGGCTAGAGCCAAAGAGCGCATGTGTCCAGTACGAAGGTCTCTGGTCACTGGTTAGTGGCCACTGGTCAGTTGTGATGATCTAAATGTATGTACAAATCCATGGAGACTCCAAGGTTCTCTCAGATGGTGATAGGTTTGTTGGGAGAATGATGTCACAAAGCAGGCAGTTTAAAGAACTGAGAGAGCCAATAGATTGGCCAGATTGCCAAGAAGAACACAGGATTGGAAGGAGGAAGCCGTTGGAAACTAAAGTAACACCTTTATGGCTGAGCTCTGGGGACTGTCGTGATTGTCAACAAGACACGTGTGATTATCTCATGTTCCCAGGGCTCTTTTGTTAGGGAAATATTCTCACTATTTCTTTCTTTGTTTTTTTCTCACTATTTCTTAATGACAAAATTAACTAGTAATTACTTATATTCTCTATGATATAGTGTGTCATACACATATCTTTCATTACATGTAGTATATTGTTAGTTTCTGTAGAGAGAAAGAAATAGGACAGCTAGGTTGCACAATTATAAATTTGTCCTGAAATCACATCAGTCCAGCTTTAGTGAATTGGCAGCAACCTTTGAAAAGCAAAGGAAGGAGATTCAGGAGTTCTTTTTGTGAAGTATGTAGTTTAAAAGCAACTGAAGTTTGTCGAGTGCGTTTTGTGGAGAGTGATGTGGTCCATGGCTGTTTTAATTTATTCTCGAACGCTTCCCTTCTTGGGCTGGGCTGGGCTAGGTTGGACTTGCTCTCCTTTTCCGTCTTCATTTAGGCATTGATTTTGAGATCAGCTTTGATCGTGCGTTCTTACACTCATGGATGTTGCTTCCTGTCAGCGTCCAGCAGCAGGAGTCTTCTTTTCAGTGGCCAGTGCCTCCCCGAATGGACTCTGCCCATTAGAAGCAAACACCAAAGAGCTAGGAGTCAGATGATGACAAACCTTCCTTCCTCCAGCCTTTGGTTACAGTTCTTCTGCCATGATTTGCTACCTGTCATTCCTTGGGCCGTGTAGGCATCCTGCCATCCTGCTCTTTCAGACGTGCGAGGCATTCACGAGATTTTCCTTTTTTCCTCTTCACCTAAACTCTACCCTGTGCGGCAGTTACTGTAGTCTCCTGCACCCTTGCAAAGGACCAGTGCAGAACTTAGTGCTCCTATGGTTCCCTGTCTTCCCTGCTGTTGCCTGGCCAGTCAGAAAGGAGAGGGGAATAGTCAGAGAAAGACAATGACAATCATGAGGAATAGGGAACGGGGAGCGGGGAACATGGACAGAAGAAGGTATTTATGTGGAATTTTTGCTCTCTGTGGGAAAAAAGTTGACACCATTTGGTTTCACTTTGTATTAACATAACTGAGGTTGTTTCCAAGGTTTTTACACTTGGGGAGTGGTGAACAACGAATTATTTTGGGACCAATAAGGCAGAAATAACCCTGAGAATAAGCGAATTAAAGTGAAATCATTGGCATTTAATCATTCAATAATTAAGGTCATTCACTGTTTCGGGAATCCGCAGAAATTTTTGGCAGACTGGTCTATGGAATAGAGGTTGCAAAACACTAAATTGTATAGCAACTGTTAACAGGGGGACAGATTGTCTCCAGTTGGACAGAGGATACCTTTGACTGGTTTTATTGCTTTCAAAGTTCCTTTAAAAAGGGTAAGCAAAAATTAATTCTTTCATAAGTCTGAAGTCATTATGTAGAACACTAATTCTTAATCTTGTTACACTCCATTTACTCTTTTTTTAGCACATACTTTTTATTACACCCTTTATTCATAGATAAATGTAATATAGTTCCATACTTAATTTAAAAAATCAGTGTAATGCTCTAACTATAATACAGGAAATAGATTTTAAATACTTCATTATAAAGTAATGTGTATTTACCTTTCAATATGTAAATGTTTAATCACATCTATACTAGAGATAAAGAAATAGTTACTTCCACCATGAATGCTAATGCTTGAATTGCAGACTGATTTCTCTGGGTTATATTGCCTTAGTGGTAGGAATTTTTATGCCAGTGAACAGTTCTTAGTAGATTTCTATAGAAAACCAAGTTAATTCTTCCCTTAGTTAATAAAGTGATTACTATCTTAGAATTCATTGTACATTATAACTGCAAAAGAACCCTGATGTTTATATGTGAAATGGAATTAGCTTCTAAGGCTTAGATAATTATAAACAGTTGTTTCACCTCTGTGAATGTTGAGTAGGACATTCAAGGGTCCTTCAGGTATGAGACATATTTGTAAGCCGGTTCCTAGGTTGACAGGATGTCTAGCACCCACGACCCCACCCTCCAAATGCCAGAAACCCTTTGCTCCCATCATCACAACCAAAAAATGCCCTGGAGTGGCAAGTTTTGGATTTCAGCATGGATGTTCTTAAGATTATGTTTTTGTTTGAACTAAGAAAATAATCTGTGGGGAATGCATCTGACCAATCTATACATATGAGAAGAGTCTCACTAAACTGCCCATTGTATTGTGGATTAGCCTCAGAAAGAGTCTAATTTAAATGTATTGGGAATTTATTATGTGACTTACAGGTCAGGCTTTCTTTTTCACCTACAGTGTCATTTCTTCTACCTCTCTGGATTTAAAAATTGCTTATTTCATAAAGATAAACACATGGGTGGTACATCTACCAACACCAAGCTTAGTGTTTCACATACAATAACTAGTTAACAAATCTATGTTGAATAATTGAATGGACTCACCACCCTCAGTTGCAGTTACTGTGAGTGTTCTCATATATTCTTCCTCTTGTCTGTGCAGTTTTTCTAACTTTTTGAGTCCCTACTCTCTGGCCTTTGGAAGTGAATTCCTGAGATTTTACAAAGGTCTCTGTTAATCCTCTTGCCTGAAAGTACATCAACAAGAGAGAAAACAGGGAGATTCTTTCTTTTTTTTATCTTCCACAAAGCCACAGATCTTTCCTGTATGCTGATGTAATTATGAACAGCTTATTCTAGCTCTGTGTACTTAAATAATTTTATTCAGTGTTGGGATTGTTTAAGACCCAGTAGACAGAAGAAAGCTTGTATAACTGCTTCCAATGTAGTACCTGTTCCTGCAGTAGAATTACGGAGACGGATTATCCCTGTGTGTTTCATCTGTACCTGTGTCACACGATTCTGTATTATTTTGAAGTAGATCCCAGATATCAATCATACCATTTTACCTGTAAATTTTTTATATGTATATCTAAAATAGAGGAATTTATTTCTTAATTTCATTCTTTAATGCAAAATATCCAGTCGACATGCAAGTTTTTATTTGTATTCTAAATCTCATTACAAAATTATTTATAAGAGTTTGAATTAGATGCAAATGAGGTCCACACTTTGCATTTGTGAGGTCTCTGAAGTAGTATTTATTATTTAGTCTATAGGTTCTCCTTCATGTCTCTCTCCCTTTCTTTTTTTTTTCTCTCTCCCTTTCTTTCATTTCCCCTTTGAGTTTTGTTTTCTGTGCTTTACTAAATTTAGAGAGAAGAAAGGACAGAGAGACAGAAATATCAGTTTGTTTCTGAATGTACTCTGACTGGGGATCAAACTGGTAACGTTTGCATGTCAAGATGGTGCTTATTGCTTAGGAGGTGAATGGTGGGTGGAAGAAAAGTTTCGAGTCTCAATGTCTTAGAGTGTATAAGGGAGGAAAGGCAAAGGTTCGGAGTGAGTCGAACCCTGAAAGCAGAACTGGAGTAGATTAGTGGAGTTGCACTCTTATTATATATACTTACAATTTTTGTGCTATTATTCCACCTTGGAATAATAGCAGAAGTAAGGAAGGTCTTGATCACCTTTTATTCTTAAGTTTCAGACAGGAAGAACTTTAAAAGGCTGGTGTTTTCTTATTCCTGCTTTACGACGTACCTTACTCTGTTTAAAAACAGATAGACATAGCTTTTGTATTTTAAAGAATCTGTTGCGGCCCTGGCTGGTTTGCTCTGTAGTAGAATATCAGCTTGGCATGTGGATGACCCAGGTTTGATTCCAGGTCAGAGCACACAGGAAAAGCTCCCTTCAGCTTCTACGCCCCTCACCCCTCTTGCTTCTCTCTCTCTCTGTCACACTCTCTCTCCTCCTGCAGCCATGGCTTGATTAGAGCTAGCTGGCCTCGAGCATTGAGGATGGCTCTATGGCCTGCACCTCAGATTCCAAGAACTCAGTTGCTGAATAACCAAGTGATGCCCCAGATGGGAAAAACATCGTCCCCTAATGGACTTTCTGGGTGGATTCCCGTCAGGCAGCATGGGGGAACCTGTCTCTGCCTCCCCTCCTCTCACTGAATAATAAAAAAAATTAAAACCTGACATATAGTAAATATATGTGTGTAAGTGTGTGTGTGTGTGTGTGATAGAGAGAGTGAGAGAGAGAATATACTCAGAGAGAAGAGGAGAAAGAATAGAGATGATATGGGAACTTGGGGATAGAAAGAAAGAGGGATGGTTCAGTGGGTTTTAAGGTAAATTTTCAAACTATTATCTTTTCTCTTAATGTAGGCACTAGTTTGTAAATATCGTAAGCCCTGGTCACAGATCTCCCCTGTGCTTTAAATCTTGAAAGACTAGACTTTGCCTCTGATAACCACAGTGTCTATAGAGCAGGTAAATTATCTTTTTAGTATAAAGTGTAGACAAAGAATCATTACCTCGAAGATGTTAGGGTGCAGCTGCTGGCCTGCTCGCTGCTTCCAGGCTCCTGTGTGTGTGGTACTGTTACACGGTGTTTCATCTGTTCCCATGAGGGCTAGAATATGCAAATGAGAATGTGAGAACATGTTTCTAAATCCTGGTGGTTCTCCTGTTGCACAGTCTGACCCCATGTTGGTTTTGGCTTGTGTTGTGCTGACTTTACTGTGTCTTGCTATGCTCCCTGCTATTGCGATCTCAGGACCTGGCTTATGATGCACTTGCTACCTCCACTGTAACTCCCTCCCACAGATACCAGGCTCACTGAAGAAGAGGAGACCCTACACAATCCAATCCCTAGAACTGGTAGACTCAGGAGATAAAGTGATTCAATAAACACTTGAGGGTCTTTTGGGTTCATTGTTAGGGTATGGGGATTTATCTAGGAAGATAAATGTTCAGTAACCATGAGTCAGTGATTTAATTGTGATAAAAGAATAAATTAAGTGCACTGGGAATATAGAAGAGATATTGAGGAAGGCCTTACTGGGGAGTCAGTGTTTGGGCTGGCTGCAGGGAGCAGGATTTGGCCAGATTAAGTAAAGGACAGCTCAGGTATTGTGAACAGGTACAAAACACTGGGCTTGAACTTGTGTCTGGGAGAAGCAGCCTCTGGTGCCATTAGATTAGAGGCTAGTGAAAGAGCATAGAATTTATATGTTCATTTTCAAGAAATATTTATATAGAACCTTCGAAAGTAAAGGCACCACTTTAGGAAGGAGGAACAGAAGAATGTTCTTGCCTTTCTATATTTTATATAGTAGTGGGGGAGAGACATAAATAAACAAGTAAATATGCAGAATGTCAGATGGTGTTAGATGCTTTGAAGAATAACAGATCTCATTAAGACTTTGATCGAAATTGTTTTAAAAATCAAATTTTTGCAGTGCTTTATTTAATAACGTGCTCTCTCCGCTTAAATTTCATGTGTGAAATGCCGATCTTTGAGGCATGTCGCACATTTTGTGTAGTTATTTTCTTCCTGACTATGTGTGTTTTGGTTACGCTAAAATACAAGTAATATGGGGATATTAAAAGTTAAAAAGGCTGAGTGGAAGTATGGTTTTGTTTGTACTGTGGGAAATCTTTGGTCTGTAGAATTCCTGGTATTCTGCTTCTAGTTGTCCGTCAGGACAGCTGTCCATCAGCCATGCGTTTGAGCTTGCCTTGTCTGTACAACAACCTAATTAGTATGGATTTTACTCATTTTACTTCTGTTGACCTTGTCACGATTAGGGGTGTGTTGATCTTCACTGTTGATTTAGAGGCTAAATTCCAGTAAGCCTACTGTTCATAACAAATCAAAATAATAGTGAAGAGAGGTCTAGACAGAGAGTTGAGATTTGGCACTGCCTCTTACTAGAAAAATAAGGTTGGAGTCACTAACATATTAGTAATCAAAGGTTTCGCTAAGTTAAGTGATGACAGTTTTACGTGCATTGGATCAGGAGGATTCCTCTAAATTATACCAAAATCAACTGATAAAACAGTAGGCGTGGATATTTCTGTGCTGTCTTACACATCTTGTATTCTTCCTATAAACTTCTTGAGTATAGAATCCACGTCTTCTCCAGGTAACAGAAGCCAGCCTGGTATGTAGAACAGCCCTTATCACATGCTTATTCACACACTCAGTGCACAGAACGAGTTTGTGGTTAAGGTTCTGATAGTAATCACAGTGATTGAACTAAAGACATGAAAATAAAAAATAACTGAAACTTTGCTAATGAAGTTTTAATATTACTGCTACTATTAACTGCACCATTGGGTACTAATATTGTTAAAAGTTAAATTAGGAAATGTGTGGTATGGTTTAATCTATAGATGTTTAAAATATTTATAAAATGTGTGGTAATAGAACTCTTCCGTTCCGGGAGGAAAACAATTACAAAATAATTATTGGGGGGAGGTTGTGATCATTTGAAATAATTTAAGAAACCATTTAATTCAGTAAACATTTATTTTGCTGTTTCTGCCCCGCTAACATTTCTGGGAATAGAAGTAATAAATATATTTCTAAGGAAGGCAGATGAGCCTGACCGAGCAGTGGCACATCGGACTGGAATACGGAGGACCCAGGTTTGAAATTCCAAGGTCATGGGCTTGAGTGCAGGCGCGTCAACTGGAGCGCAGGGTTGCTGGCTTGAGTGTGGGATCATAGACATGACCCTATGTTCGTTAGGGTCATTCACTAGATTGAAGTCCAAAGTTGCTGACTTGAGCAAGGGGTAACTAACTCTGCTGTAGCCCCACCCTCCAGTCAAGCTACATATGAGAAAGCAGTCAATGAACAATTAAGCTCCAGCAACAAAAAGTGATGCTTCTAATCTCTCTCCCTTCCTTTCTGTTGTCTGTCTGTCCCTATCTGTCCTCTCCTCTGCCTTTCTCTCTGTCACAAAAAAACAAACAAAAACAAAAAGATGACAAGACTGGAGTTCTAATGCTCTAGGATAAATGATTAATGGGAATAATAATTCACATCTCTGGGAACCGCAAAGAACAACTGATTCTGAAAGGAGGGTGCACTGGGGAGTGATATTTGAACTGGACCTTTAAGAATGAGGACACTCCAGGCAGAGAACAAAGTGTGAGCAGAGGCAGAGAAGTGTGAAATGATGATGGGATCTCAAAGAGTTCTGCCTGGCTAGGACTTGGGAGTACATGGCTGAGGGTCCTTTGTGGCCAGAGGCAGGGGTTCTTTGTGTGCCCTGCTGGAAGTCTGAATTTGATTCCATAGGAATGAGGTGCATCTTAGAGCAGAGTGCTCCAGAGGGGGAACTGGTGGATGTTAGAAAGGAATCATAAGATATAAACTGTAGGCAGAGAGACTCTAAGGGTATGAAAATAAGAACCCAAGCAGGAAAGACAGCAGATGGAGAGGTGCTTCTGATATATGAACTACTGGGTTTTCTGTCTTTTTTTCCCTTAGATTTCATGGGCTTTGAAAACATTTGGTATCTCAGCAAATGACATTTTAATTCTCATTGTTTACACTGAAGATGGAGAAGAAAAAATAGATGAAGATTACCTCAGGTAGAAGGTCATCCAGTTTCTCTGAAATGTTTTCCTGAAATAACATATTACAGAAGTCAAAAAGGTAAGTCCACATTTGTAGAGTGTCATAGATGAGGACTCATAACAATGCTGATGGCTGTTGCTCACCAATGCTGCTATTTCTTTGTGTGTGAAATTTTAAGAAAGATTAATATAATTAAAAATTAGTTCAAAAATAATTACAGATGTAAAGAATTGGAAGATGTAGGTTTATGTAAAATGGTGGTGGAGGCAATAGGGGTGATAAATGCGATGGACAGACTGGACTTAGGGTGGTGAACAAACAGTACAGTATACTGATGATGTGTTATAGAATGAATTGTGTACCTGAAACCTTTCTGATTTGGATTACCAGTGTTACCCCAATAAAATTAAAAAAAAGGAATAAAACTTACTTGCTAAAAAGCATTCTCTTATTAAGAAAGAATAGATAACTAAATATCAAGCTTACATAGTACATCTGTAATATAATATAAATAAATGAAGTATGAAGTTAATGTCTAGCTGTATGCTTTTAAAACAGGCACAGATTTGACTTCTTTGTTTAGAGAGTTACCACCATAACTGCAATTTAAAGGGCACTTTTGACCTAAGTGGCAAATTACCATCTACTGTGCATTATTTTAATCACATTTGTAATTTCATACTAGCTTCACAGTTATTGAATGATAATAAATTTCACTTGTGTATGTTTGTATACTAATAGTGCATGAATAATGAGCATGTCATAATGTCTTTTATTTTTATAAATATATCAGCTATGTTATGAAGAATAAGTAGCGGGCATTATTGAATGGTGTCATTTGTAGGATGTCAACAAAAGATGTTTTGGGAAATTACAGAAATATTAAAAAATTTCAGCATTTATTAAAAACATTAAAATTTTCTTTTCTGAATATAAAATTTATATATGTTCATGAAAAATTTATAACACAGAATTCTATAAAAAGGGGGGGAAACTCTTCAAATCCTACCTAATAATATCTTAATTAAAAAAAAATTTAGTGAGAGGAGGCAAGTCAGGGACAGGCTCCTGCATGCACCTGGACCTTGATCTACCCGGCAAATCCCAAGGGGGTGATGCTGTGTCTTATGGGGCTCTTGCTCCTTGTAACGGAAGCCATTTTAGCTCCTGACGCGCAGGCCATAAAGCCATCCTCAGTGCCTGGGGACAACTCACTCTAATAGAGCCTTGGCTACAGGAGGAAAAGAGGAGGAGGGGGGGGGAGAAGAGAGAGAGAGAGAGAGAGAGAGAGAGTGAGAGAGAGAAGATATAGGGGGAGTGGTGGAGAAGCAGATGGGGGCTTCTCCTGTGTGCCTTGAGATATCCACATGCCAGACTGATACTCTACCACGGAGTCAGTTGGCCAGGGCCCTACCTGTTAATATTTTAAAAGATTCTCACTGTTAATAGCATTTCTTATTTTGTTCTTCTGTTTCCATTCAAATATATTTTGGTTTTATATAATTTGGATAGTAATTACCAACATTGCTTGGATGTCTAGAAGGTGCTAGGTTTTTGCCTTAGTGATTTTTCTATGCACCAGGTCATAGCCCTGCCCTTACTTCTGGATACTCCAGCATCCCCCTTGCAAAGCCTCCTGGTCACTCATGCTCATAACACTTTATAGGATAGATGCTATTATTACACCCATTTTTACCTACAACCACTAAAATAACATAATACCTTTCCCAAGGTCCTACCGCTACTGTAAAATCATGTTTTATAAACGGTTTGGATGTTTTCCTCACTTTATGTATTATGAATGTGTCAGTCAAGGTAGACTAGATTAGAGGTCAGGGAAACTTTCTGTGCAGGGCCAGATAGTAAATATTTACAGCTTTGCAGTCTGTGTGGTCTGTGTTGTGTCTACTCTTTTGCTGTTGTAGTACAGAAGCATCCACAGACGATCCGTAAATAATGGGTGTGGCTGTTTCCCAGTAAAACTTATGTAGACAAATAAAGGATGGGCAGGACTGACTGGAGGGTAGTGGTGAGTGGAGTTCTGGGGTGGATTAGGCTGCAATTCCGGACCTAACGCTCATTGGCTTCACGTGACAAAAGTTTGTCTTGCTCACTCTCCAGTGCCAGTATGAATCAGTGGAAGACTCATTGCTGTGACCAGGGACCCTGTCTGCTCAATGCTTCTTTGCAAGATGTGCTCCATGATGTTTTGTTTTTTGGCTAGGAAGGAGGACAGATGGGAGATTCTGTGTTCGGGAAAGAAGATAAGAAGAAAAGGAGAAAGGGAAGGAACGCATTCCTGCGCAGATCCTGCCTTTAGGCTCTTGTCTACCCGCCCACAGGCTGATTCCACCTCTTACAGTGGCCAATGTCCCTCTCCCGTGAGCTCTTTCAGGTGTTGTGATTTTCTTTTGTTTTTCTTTTTAATTTCTTGAATTTATTGGGTGATGTTGGTTCACAAAATCATACAGGTTTGAGGTATATACAACTCAGCAAAACATCATCTGCACTGTATATCCTGCACCTATTGCGCAAAGCAAAGTCCTTCTGTCTTCATTTATCCCATCTGTGCCCACCCCTGTTTTTCTCTGGCTGTCTCCACACTTGTCTATGTCTATAATTATTTAGACATCGTTTTCTGCTTAATTTCTTCACCTTTTTTTATCGAGCCCCTCAAACCACCTCTCCTTTGACAGCTGTCAGTCTGTTCTAAGTAACTATGCTTCTGTTACAGGGGTTCATATATTCTTTGGAATTAGTGTTTCGGGTTTTTCAATGTTCCCAGAAGTGAGATTGGTGGGTGAAAGGTCAGTTCCATTTTTAATTTGTTGAGGAAATTTGATAGTGCTTTTTACAGTGGCTGCACCAGTCTGTATCTCACCTACCAACAGTGCAGGAGGGTTTTTTTTTCTCTCCATCCTCCCCACCTCTTGTTGTTTGTAGATTTAGTGATGATAGCCATTCTGACAGGCATGATATGATCCCTCACTGTTGTTTTAATTTGCATCTTTGATGATGAGTGACTTTGAGCCTTTTTTGATATGTCTGTGGCCCTGGCCGGTTGTCTCAGTGGTAGAGCGTCAGTCCAGGGTGTGGATGTCACGAGTTTGATTCCAGGTCAAGGCACACAGGAGAAGCAACTCTCTTCTTTTCCACCCCCTCCCCCTCTCTCTTCTCTCTCTGTCTTTTTCTTCTTCTCCCACAGCCATGGCTGGGTTGGAGCAAGTTTACCTTTGCCACTGAAAATGGCTTCATGGAAGGGGGGAGGGCTCTTTCGGGAGGGGGTTAAGGGAGATGTTGAGGGGAATATGGGGAATAGGGGGAATGCAGTTGGGGTCACCCTAGAATCTATGTAAAAACAATTAATTAAATAAAAATTTTAAAAAGATCCTAAGTTTTACACAGTGAAAAAATAAAGAGCAGCGGAGCAATGGCCCCAAATGGGAAGTGCATCGCCCCATAGAAAGCTTGCTGGGTGAATCCTGGTTAGAGCGCATGTAGGAGTCTGTCTCTCTGCCTCCCACTTCTCACTTAAGAAAAAGAAAAATAAGATATGTCTATTGGTGATTTGTCTGTTCTCTTTGAAGAAGTGTCTATTCATGTCCTTTGCTCATTTCTTTTTCTTTTTTCTTTTTAAATTTTATTTTATTTTATTTTATTCATTTTAGAGAGAAGACACACACACACAGAGAGAGAGAGAGAGAGAGAGAGAGAGAGAGAGAGAGAGAGAGAGAGAAAGGGGGGAGGAGCTGGAAGCATCAACTCCCATATGTGCCTTGACCAGACCAGTACAGGGTTTTGAACTGGCGACCTTAGTGTTCCCAGGTCGACGCTTTATCCACTGCGCTACCACAGGTCAGGCTGCTCATTTCTTAATTGCATTTCCTTCTTGATGTTGAGGTGTTTAAGTTCTTCATACACATTTTGAAAATTAACCCCTTATCTAAAGTATCAGTGGGTAAATATGTTCTCCCATTCAGTGGCTTCCTTTTTCATTTTGTTTATGGTTTCTTTACCTGTGCAAAAGTTTTTTAGTTTGATATAGTTCCATTTATTAATTTTGTTTGTTCTCTTGCCTGAGGGGATATATTGGCAAAAAGACTGCTGTGAGAAATGTCTGAAATTTTACTGCCTATATATTGTAGGATTTTTATGGTTTTTCTAAGTTCCATTTAAGTCTTTAATCATTTTTTTAGTCTGTTTTTGCAAATGGTATAAATTGGTGATCTAATTTCCTTTTTTTTTTTTTCCTGGATCTGTCCAATTTCAATTTCCAACACCATTTATTGATGAGACTTTCTTTACCCCATTGTGTATTTTTGCTTTCTCTGTGAAATATTAATTGACCGTAAAGGCATGGATTTATTTCTGTGTTCTCTATTCTGTTCCAATGATGTATATGGCTGTTTTTGTGCCAATACCATGCTGTTGTGATCTCTATGGCCTTGTCACTTGATTCCTCTAACTTTGTTTTTTATTGTCAATGTTGCTGAGACTACTTTGGACCTTTTATGGTTTCATATAAGTTTGTGGAATATTTGTTTTAGATTTGTGAGTAATGCCATTTTGGTATACTAATAAGAATCACATCAAATCTGTAGATTGCTTTGGTTGTATGGATTTTTTTTTTCTGTTAATTTTTGCTGTTGGTGAACATGGTATATGCTTCCCCTTATTTGTATGTTCTTCAGTTTCTTTCTTCAGCATCTTATAATTTTCCAAGTACACATCTTTTACCTCCTTTGTTAAATTTATATGTTGGCATCTTATTTGTGGTCATTGTTGTCATGATTGCAATAGTAAATGGGTTTGTTTTCTTAATTATCTTTCTGATAGTTCAATATTGGTGTATAAAAATGCCAGCAATTTCTAAATATTAATTTTGTATCCTGTACTTTGCCAGATTTATTCATTCTACCAAGTTGTTTTTTGGTGGGGTCTTTAGGGTTTCCTTTATACATGACAGTTTAACTTTCTCCTTTCCAGTTTGGATGCTTGTTATTTCTTCTTCGTATCTGATTGCTGTGGCTGGGACATTCAGTACTATGTTGAATAAGAGCAGTGAAAGCTTTTTCTTGGTCTTTTTCCTGATCTTAAGGGAATTGCTTTCAGTTTTGGCCCATTGAGTGTGATGTTGGATGTAGGTCGGTCCTATATGATCTTGATGATGTTGAGCTATGATCCTTCTACTCTCGGTTTCCTGAGAGTTTTTATTGTACCTGTGTGCTAGATTTTATCAAATGCTTTTTCTACATCTATTGATATATCTTGTGATATCTTTTGTATTGTTTATGTGATATCGCATGTTTATAGATCTGCAGATACTGTACTGACCTAGCATCCCCAGAATAAATCCTATTTGTTCATGGTGTATGATCTTTTTTTTTTTTTCTGGCCTCTAAATCTTTTTATTTATTATTATTAATTTTAATGGGGTGACACCAATAAATCAGGGTACATATGTACAACGAAAACATCTCCAGGTTATCTTATCATTCAATTATGTTGCATACCCGTCACCCAAAGTAAAATTGTCCTCTGTCACCTTCTGTTTGGTTTTCCCTGTGCCCCTCCCCTCCTATGATCTTTTTAATGTATTGCTGGATTCATTTTGCTACTATTTTGTTGAGAATTTCATCATCTATGTTCATTACAGATGTTGGCCTATAATATTTTTTTCTTGTAGTATCTTTATCTGGTTTTGAAATTAGAAAAGTGCTGGTCTCCTAAAAAAGAGCTTGAAAATCTTCCCTCTTGAATTTTTTGGAATAGTTTGAGAAGGCTAGGTGTTAGTTCTTCTTTGACTGGTAAAATTTGCTTGTGAAGCCACTGGTCTAGAACCTTTGTTTTCTGGGAATATTTTTATTTCTGCTTCAATATTTTTTACTTGTAATTGGTTAATTCAGATTTTTGGATTCTTTCTTATTCAGTTTTGGTAGATAATATGTTTCTAAGAATTTATTCATTTTGTTGGCATATAAATTTTTTGTTGTATTTTCTCACAATCTTTTGTATTTCTTTGGTGTTGGTTGTTACTTGTCCTCTTTCATTTTGATTTTATTTGTGTGGATCCTCTCCCTTTTTTCTTCCTGATGAGTATGGGTATAGGTTTGTCAATCTTGTTCATCTTTTCAAAGGACCAGCTTTTCATTCAATTGATTTTTTGTATTATATTTTTTAGTCTTTATGTCATTTCTTTCTACTTTCGTCTTTATTATTTCTTTCCTTCTACTTCCCCTGGACTTTGTGTGTTGTTCTTTCTCTAGTTTCTTTAAGTGTAAAGTGAGATTGTTTTTTGGAGATTTTTCTTACCTCTTGAGGTAGGCCTGTAATGCTATGAATTTCCCTCTCAGGACTGCTTTTGCTTTGTCCCATAGATTTTTGGTTGTTGTGTGTTCATTTTCATTTGTCTCCAGGTAACTTTTGATTTCTTTTTTTATTTCATTTTTAACCCAGTCATTGTTTAATAACTTATATAGACTATATATGTTTGAATGTTTTATATATTTTTAAATTGTAATTGATTTCTAGTTTCATACCATTGTGGTCGGCAAAGGTGCTTTATATGGCTTTAATATTCTTGAATTTATGAAGACTTATTTCATGTCCTAATATGTTGTCTGTCTTTGAGAATGTTCCATGTGCATTTGAGAAGAATATGTTCTGCTGCTTTGCTGTGAAATATTCTGTGAATATGAATTAAATCCCTCTGATCCAGTGCATCATTTAAAGTTGCTGTTGCCTTTTTCATTTTTTGTCTGGAAGATCTATCCATTGAGGTCAGTGGGGTGGAGAAATCTTCTATTAGGACTGTAATGCTGTCAGTTTCTCACTTACTGTGCACCAAGATCTTCTTTATATATTTAAGTGTTCCTGTATTGGGTGTACATATGTTTATGATGGTTTTATCTTCTTGCTGCACCAATCCCTTTAGTGTTATGTAGTGACCTTCTTTGCTTCTTGTTATGGCCTTTGTCTTGAAGTCTGTTTTTCCTGATGTGAGCACAGCCACCCTGGTTCTTTCCTTCGTTCCAATTTGCATGGAATAATTTTTGCATCCCTTCACTTTCACTCTGTGCGTATGTTTTCCTATTCTGTGGATTTCTTCTGTATAGCAGGGATGTGGTTCATATTTTCTTTTCCATTTTACAACCCTATGTCTTTTGATTAGATGCTTTAATTTATTTCCATTTAAGGTTCTTATTGATAGATACTCAATTATTGCCCTCTTATTCTTTATATCTGTGTTCCGCTCTCCTTTTTTCTTTTCCTTTGTAAAACATTTTTTTTTTTGTAATACTGGTTTGGTGGTAATGAACTACGTTAGCCTTTTTCTTGGTCTTTATTTGGCCTTCAATTTAAAATGATAGCTCTGTTGGTAGAGTAGTCTTGGTTGTAGGTATATTCTCTTCATCATTTTGAATACTTCTCGCCAATCTTTTCTGGCATAATATTCCTGTAGAGAAGTTAGTTTAGAGTCTTATGGGAGCTTCATTTTAGGTAACTAACTCTCTATCTTTTGTTGTTGTTTTTTTTTATTTTATTTTTTGTTGGTAACTACCTCTCTATCATTTTGTTCTCTCTTTGCCTTGGCCAGATAGCTCAGTTTGTTAGAGCATCGTCCCAAAGCACAGAGACCGCTGGTTCGATTCCTGGTCAGTGTACATACAGGAACAAATCTATGTTTCTGTCTGTCTCCCTTTTTCTCTTGTAAAAATCAATCAATCAAAAAGAAAAACAACAACAAAACCAGATTCTCTCTTTGTTTTAACCTTTACTATAGTAATTATGATATGTCTTGGTGTGCATTTCTTAGTATTCATCTTGATTAAGATTCTGTGTCTTGAACTTGTGGGACTTTTCGCCTGGTTAAGGAGCTTTTCAGTCATTATTTTTCAAACAGGTGGGGAAGCAGAGAGACTGACTCCCACATATGACCGACTGGGATCCACCTGGAAGCCTACTAGGGGGCAATCCTCTGCCCATCTTGGGCTTTGCTCCATTGCAACCAGAGCCATTCTGCCACCTGAGGCAGGGCCATGAAGCCATCCTCAGTGACCAAGCCAACTCTATTCCAATAGAACCTTGGCTGCGGGAGGGGAAGAGAAAGAGAGAAAGGAGAGGGGAAAGGATGAAGAAGCAGATGGGTGCTTCTCCTGTGTGCCCTGACCAGCAATTGAACCCGGGACTTCCACACACCAGGCCTACGCTCTACCACTGAGCCAACCAGCCAGGGCCTCAAACAGGTTTTGACTTCTTGCTCATTCTCTCCTTCTTCTTCTACCATGTGCTGTGGTTGTTGTTACGCTTGATGTTGTCCCTTATAATTTCTTCATTTTGTTTATTTTTCTAATCTTTTTGATGATCTGCTTCAGTGCTTACTATTATCTATTCCTCTAAATAGTTAATTCTAAATTCTGCTTCATCTAACCTGATACTGATTCCTTCTAGTGTATTCTTCATTTCAGATATTGTATTCTTCATTCTGACTGGCTCCTTTTTATGATTTCTATCTCCTTTTTAAGATTTAGTGTTTCTTTGTTTAAGTTTTCACTGAGATCACCCATTCTTCCACTGAGGTCTTTGAGCATCCTTATAGCTGTTGTTTTAAGCCTTGCTTCTGGTATTTTGATTACTTCTATTTCATTTACATCTTTTCCTGAGGATTCTTTTTTTCTTTTGTTTGTGGCATATTTTTTGTCTCCCCATTTTTTGTCTCTGTGTATTAGGTAGATCAGCTATGGCTCCCAAACTTGTTATGGTGGCTTTATGAAGTAGGTATCTTGTTGGGCTCAGTGGTGCTATCTTCCAGATCACCTAAGCACAGTGCTCCAGGAATGTTCCTGGTGAGTTATAGATGAATCTTGAATGCTGTTGGCTGTTTCTTGGGAGGAGTTAACCTTTCAGGCTGTCTGATTATAAGGATATACCTCAATCACTGTGTTGAGACCCAGTGCAGGGGCTACACCCCAAGGTGGAGTTGTTCCCAGGAAGAAGTGGTGCCTTCCAGTCTCTTTCTTTGGGTGTGCCACCTGTGTGGCTGGTTGGGGTCAAGATCTGGTGTTTACTGTAGCCCACCACTGATTGTGTTGGTTTTGGGTCCACTTAGGTGAGGTCTGTGTCAGGTGTTGTGTGTAATGGGCTTTGAGCTACCTGTATGGAGTTATCATGTTATTCCCTGGGCATCTACTGGTCCTAGGTGTGTGTTGGAGGGATGAGACTGTGTACAAGGGTCAGCTTCCTCCAGCTTAGAACTGGGTACAGATCTATAAAGTTCCAGGGCTCTTTGAGGTCCACTGCTACCTGTCAGCTACACTGCCTTCCCTCGGGGTTTCATAGTATTCCTCCAGAACGTTCTGAAGAAAGACTGTAGAGTTGGCCCAGGTTGCCTGCTACCCACGATCCCTTCCACAGGTTATGAGCTTGTACGGCAGTGTGACCAGAGTTGGGCAGAGAGGGCTAGTGGGTCCCCTTCTTGGAGAACATGCATTCAGGCACTCAGTGAGGGGAAGGTATATCCTACTTCACAGCCATACCATTCCATCTGTGCCAGACTCTCCAACTCAAACTCTTCCAGGAGAAGCATGCCTCAAGTTCAGGTTGGGTGCAGCTAGCTGTACCCGCTGCATGAACATGTTTAGCTGGATTGTGCTACCAGGAACTTGGGATGAAAGATTAAAAGAGTCTCTTCTCAGGTCTGGTGCTGATGGACCCGTAGGAGGTGGCTAAGCACTTCATTCTGGTCCTAGACATTAGCCTCTAAGGGAAACACACTCAGAATCTCTTAATTCTGAGCTATACACCCTTCCCCCTGGGGAACTGAGCACAGCAGGGTGGGACATCTAGACATGGAATGGCAGATCCAAACAATCTCCCGTTGGGTGCCTGGAAGCCTGAAGGTGGGGGATAGGCACTTCTTCCCCTTCACAAGCCAAATGATCTAGTATTAATGAAGGCCCTAGCTCTGAGCAGCTCTCCGATGCCCATACGGAACTGAACTCAGCAGGATGGGGCTGCCAGAAAGGCAGGTCAAATGAGTCTCCCATTGGGACAATAGCAGGGCCTGTGCTTATAGGAATGATAGGAGTGGTCCCCTGTGATGTAGTCACACAGCTCTGCTCTGGCCATCTTATTCCAGAACAGAAGCTCCCCAGGAGCTGTGCTCTGAAAGTACCAGCTGTTCAGGGCCTCTGATTCCCCTGTCTGACTGGTCTCAGCAGAGTGAGGCCACAGGGACTGGAAGGGAGGCCTAAGTGATTGACCCGGTGGGGCTGTGGGGCGCCCACTGTGCACTTGAGGTGGGAAGGAGCGGTCCCATTTCCAAGCTTCACAGTCCAATTGCTGTCTGAGTCTCTGCTAAGAATTTCTCTAGAAAAAGAGCTCCCCAATGGATCCTGCCGGTTCAGACAGCAGACCCCTCTGCAGGACCCAAGTATGGCAGTCATGTCTCAAGTAGTTGGAGGACCAGGTGGTTCACTCGCCGACTGGTACTGTAAATGTAGGAGTGCTCAACCCTGGGAAGGCAGCATCTGTCTAGCAGACTCCCTTCTCTCCCAGGTGGGCTGTATCCACCCTGATTTTCACCACCAGATGCTACGTGGTTGACTCTGTCAATCTGAAATCAGAAAAGACAGGCCCACAAGACAGATAAAAACTGGAATCTGCTGTTTGAAAATGAGCTAAAAGACATTAGGAAAAATGGTACAAATGAGGAAAGAACATGGCGAAAGAGGGTATGTGGAGTTGTTATTAAAAGGGCCCCAATTTTCTGTTTGGAAATATGAAAAGTTCTGGAAATACTGCCCATGGATGTTTGTTTGGGGTTGACCGTTCCCATGACTAGATTTAGTGAGATTCAGAAACTGTCTTGCTTCCTCCATCTTTCTCAAGTCCCGCTTAGTGTTTTGACCTAATTATTTTAAAATTGGAAGGTAGTGAAAGCTGCATCGTAGCATGGACACACTGAATATGACTGAATTACTTACTTAAAAGTAGTTATAGTAAATTATATTTTGCTGAAATAAAAAAGATGAAAGAACAGCAAAGCAGAATTAGGTGAGATGACAGAACTCAGTACAGAATTTTCTTTTTAGCGTACGGCCGGGAGACAGAAACAGGAACATCAAGCTGTTCCTGTATGTGTCCTGACCGGGGATTGACGCGCAGCAACCTCTGCTCTTCAGAACGATGCTACAGCCAACCGAGCTCTCCAGCCAGGGCTAGGGCAGAATTAACAATAAAAGAAAATATTTCAGAAATGAAGACTAAAATATAATACAAGAATGAATGACAAAATGGGTAATGCCTTAAGAAAACAAATGAGAAAAAATGAACTTTAGAAGTTAAAAAGAAGGTAATATAGAGTATATAGAAAAATGACAAATAGAAAAAAAGGCCAGAAAGCCGGGACAATTCTGAAAAGCATACTAGAAATAGAATTGAAAATTTAGTATACCGTAAAAGTGACATTTCAAATTAGTGGGACAGATTCATTAATAATTCATTAATAATAGATTCATTAATAAATTGTTCATACATGTTGGATTTCATACATGTTGGAGTTCAAATTAGTGGGACAGATTCATTAATAAATTGTTGTTCATACATGTTGAAGTTCATACATGTTGTTCATACATGTTGGAGATCAGGATCCAGCATGGCAACTGTAGTGTCCCTAAGGGAGGAGGGAAATGAGTGGTTGGGGAATGTGGGGAAAGGGGTGAAATTTCACTAAATACCCTTCTGTATCATTCTTAAGTTCTATTATGTGAATCTATGATCTCTGAAGTTTAGCCTCAACCACTAGCTGTGCCAATAGCTAACTCTTAATCTCGGGGAAGTACTTGAAACTCTCCAAGCCTGTCTCCTTAACCATGAAATAGAGTAAGTTAGCCCAGTGCTGCCTGTCACAGAAGGAGCTCTCAATAAATATAAATTACTGGTGTAAACAACTTGCTGTCCATCAGCTGACGAGTGGCTGAACAGAAGTGGTAGATCCTCTCAATAGACTATATCAAGTGACAAAATGGAATGAAGCACTGACACTCTATTACATGGATGAACTTTGAAACATGCTAAGTAATAGAAGCCAGAGAAAAAGTCACACATTGTATTGTTTCACATATATGATATAGTCAGAAGAGACAGATACAGACAGACAGAAAGTGGGCTAGTGATCACCAGGGGCTGGAGGAGGAGGAAACTAAGAGTGACAGCTAACAGTTAAGTGAGTATCATTTTCGGCTGATGAATAGCTTATGCGTTAGATTGGACTGTGGTTGCGCAGTGGATAGATCATTAACCTGGAATGCTGATGTCACTAATTCGAAACCCTGCGCTTTCCAGGTCAAGGCACATACACAAGCAATGAACAACTAAGTGAAGTAACTATACTTCTTGCTCATCTGCCTCCCCCCCCCTCTCTCAATAAAATCCTATTAAAAAAGTATGGGTTAGATAATGATGATGAAAAGAAAAAGTTAATGATTATGATTGCATGAGTTTGTGAGTGAATTAAATGTCACAGAATTGACACTTTAAAAGGTGAATGTTATAGTTTGTAATTTATATTTTATTAAAACATAATTTTTAAAATACAAATTACCTATTTCCTGATTTCTCTCTTCTTTTATTTTATTTTCTTTCATGAACTTCCAACTCTCACCAACCCTCACTCCCTCCAGCTGCTGCAGGAGGCCTTTTAAGGAGCATCTGTGAACTGATACCTGTGACCATCGGCTGTTCAAGCAGAGACCTAGATCTCATGCGCATCTATTACTCCTGCTATGTGTGAATGGACGTATCCCGTGGATTAGCTGGTGGAATTGGTTTGATGTCGGTGCTTAGTCAAGAAGTCAGGTGCATCCTCAGACATGGAGCAGACCCTACTGGCCTTCCAGTTATGATCCTGGCCTCTCCTAAAGTTTGATCTCACCCACCAGAAACCTCCGAATGCTGTGCTCTGAACGCCAGGTTGGCCACCTACTGGCACTTGCGAATACTGGAGACTTCAAATAGAGGATTTGTTCCACTACATCCAATGTGACCTCAGTCCATTGCTGAACCTCATGAGCAAATTGGCACAGTGTTGCTGGCCATGCGTGTTCTAAAGGTGAAGTAGAGAAGAGCATTAGGGGGTCTTCTGCATAGGTGTTGAGTAAATAGTGATTTATATCTTAGTTCTGTTCTGCCTGGGCCTCCTTCTGTAGAAGTTCACTTGGCTAAGAGCTCATCATCAGCTGCCCTCCAGATAACTCTAGGAAGATTCCCCTGGTTTCTACTCACCTTCCCCACTACAATCCTACATGGATAAGGCAATGCAAATCTTAGGGAAATGTGTCCTGAATCTGTTTTCGAAAACTTGTCTGATGCTCAGGAGACATTAAGCCTGCCTCCAGGAGACACTTTTCACACTTCTGGTCGACCTAGGCTTCTCTTCCACCACCTTCAAGTCTTTTCAAATGTAATTCCTTTATCTCTAACCTCTGACCCTGCTTCTCTCGTTTGCCAATTTCTCACCTCTTTTATTTATAAACCCATAACATCTCTTACTTTTAGACTTTCCAGGTTGGACTAAGTTCCTTCCTTTTCTTCTATTCTTACCCTTGTCTCCGCCAGTCTCATCCCTGGCCAGTTCTTTATTCATATGTTCGCTTCGAGTCCCACCCCCACCAAAGAAAAACCACAGGAACATCATCTCAAAACTCAAGACTTCTTTATCACTCCTCTAGTAATTCAATTTCACTTATTCTTTCTTTTTCTTTTAAAGATTATACTCATTTATTTTTGGAGAGAGGAGAGAAAGAAAAAGGGAAAAGGAGGAGGAAGCATCAACCATAATAATATGTTCTTTGACCTGGCAAGCAGGGGGTTTCAAACCAGCAACCTCAGTGTCCCAGGTTGACACTTTATCCACTGCACCACCGCAGGTCAGGCTTAATGTATATCAAAATAGGGAAATGTATATCTATCTATCTGTCTTTCTATCTATTTGTTTCTCTATGAAATAACATCTGGTATCCAAATCGTCACCAACAATTCTAGCATCTTTTATTTTAAATTTTTATTGATTTTAAGTTATTGTGTTTACATAGATTCTAGTGTCCCCCCAAATGCATCTCCCCTCCCCTGGGTTCCCCTCAACATCTCCCAAGCCCCCCTCCCACCAACGCCTTCCCCCCTTCCCTCCAGGATTTGCTTTTCTGCTCTCTATAATGCTGTGTTATGTGTATATAATTTCACCAATCTTTCCTTTCTCTGATCCCATCCTATCATCGCCTTTCTCTCTGTCCACTTTCCCTGTGGTCCCTTTGATCCCGCCTCTGACTCTGTTCTGTTCCTCAGTTCACATTGTTCATTGGATTCCTCAAATAAGTGAGTCATATGATATTTTTCTTTCTCTGCCTGGCTTTTTTCACTTAACATAATAATTTCAAGGTCCATCCATGTTGTTGCAAAAGGTAAGATTTCCTTCTTTTCCATGGTCCCATAGTATTCCATTGAATATATGTACCACAGCTTTTTAGTCCACTCGGCCACTGATGGACACTTGAGCTGTTTCCAGCTCTTCCCTATTGTGAACAATGCTGCCATAAACATGGGGGTGCATTTCTCCTTTTGAATCAGTGATGTGGTGTTTCTAGGATATATTCCTAAAAGTGGGATGGCTGGGTCAAAAGGCAGTTTGATTTTTAATTTTTTAAGTAATCTCCATACTGTTTTCCACAGTGGCTGCACCAGTCTGCCTTCCCACCAGCAGTGCAGGAGGGTTCCCTTTTCTCCACATCCTCACCAGCACTTATTCTGTGTTGTTTTGTTAATGAGCGCCATTCTGACAGGTGTGAGGTGATATCTCATTGTGGTTTTAATTTGCATTTCTCTAATGATTAGTGATGTTGAACATTTTTTCATCTACCTATTGGCCATCTGTATGTCCTTTTTGGAGAAGTGTCTATTCATTTCTTTTTCCCATTTTTTGATTGGATTGTTTGTCTTCCTGGTGTTGAGTTTTACAAGTTCTTTATAAATTTTGGTTATTAACCCCTTATCAGACGTATTGTTGAATATGTTCTCCCATTGTGTGGTTTGTCTTTATATTTTGTTCATATTGTCTTTAGCTGTGCAAAAAGCCTTTTAGTTTGATATAGTCCCATTTGTTCATCCTGTCCTTTATTTCACTTTCCCGTGAAGATAAATCAGCAAATATATTGCTGTGAGAGATGTCAAGAGAGCTTACTGCCTATGTTTTCTTCTAAGATGCTTGGGGTTTCACAACTTACATTTAAGACTTTTATCCATTTTGAGTATATTTTTGTGAATGGTGTAAGTTTATTTTTTAGCAGGTAGCTGTCCAATTTTCTCAACACCATTTGTTAAAGAGACTGTCTTGACTCTATTGTATGCTATTATCTCCTTTGTCAAATATCAGTTGTCCATAAAAGTGCAGGTTTATTTCTGGGTTCTCTGTTCTGTTCCATTGACCTATCTGCCTATTCTTATGCCAGTACCAGGCTGTCTTGAGTATAATGGCCTTGTAGTATAACTTGATATCAGGAAGTGTGATACCTCCCACTTTCTTTTTCTTTTTCAAGATTGCTGAGGCTATTCTTGTACTTTGTTGGTTCCATATGAACTTTTGAAATATTTATTTTATATCTTTGAAGTATGTCATTGGTATGTTAATGGGAATTGCATTGAATTTATAAATTACTTTGGGTAATATAAACATTTTAATGATGTTTATTCTTCCTATCCATGATCACAGTATAGTTTCCACTTGTTTGTATCTTCCTTGATTTCTTTTATCAATGTTTTATAATTTTTCTAGTACAAGTCTTTAACCTCCTTGGTTAAATTTACTCATAGGTACTTTTTTTTTTTTTTTGCAATAGTGAAGAGGATTGTTTTCTTAATTTCTCTTTCTGACAGTTAATTGTTGATGTATAAAGATGCCTCTGGTTTCTGAATATTAATTTTATATCCTACCACCTTGCTGAATTCATTTATCAGGTCCAGTAGTTCTTTGACTGAGACTTTAGGGTTTTCTATGTAAAGTATCATATCATCACCAAATAATGAAAGTTTTACTTCTTCTTTTCCAATTTGGATGCCTTTTATTTATTCTTCTTGTCTGATTGCTGTGGCTTGGACTTCTAGAACTATATTGAATAAGAGTGGTGAAAGGGGGTACCCCTGCCTGGTTCCTGATCTTAAGAGGATTCCTTTTAAGTTTTGCCCATTGAGTATAATGTTGGCTGTGGGTTTGTCATAGATGGCCTTTATCATGTTAAGGTATGTTCCCTGTATTCCCACTTTGCTGAGAGTTTTGATCTTAAATGGTGGCTGGATTTTTATCAAATGCTTTTTCTGCAACTATTGATATAATCATGTGATTTTTATCCTTCCTTTTGTTTATGTGATGAATCACATTGATTGATTTGAGAATATTGTACCAGCTTTGCCTCCGAAGAATAAATCCCACTTGATCATGATACATGATTTTTTTCATGTATTGTTGGATCCAGTTTGCTAATATTTTGTTGACAATTTTGGCATCTAAATTCATCAGGGATATTGGCCTATAGTTTTCTTTCTATTTATTTTCTTTGGCTGGTTTTGAAATCAGAATTATGCTTACCTTGTAAAAGGCATTTGGAAGTCTTCCCTCCTCTTGAATATTTTGAAATAGCTTGAGAAGGATAGGAGTTTGTTCTTTGAAAATGTGGTAGAATTTGCCTGTGAAGCCATCTGGCCCCAGGCTTTTGTTTGTTGGGAGTTTTTTGATAACTGTTTCTATCTCATTTGTTGTAATCGGTCTGTTTAGGTTTTCTGATTCTTCCAGATTAATTTTTGAAAGATTATATGTTTCAAGGAATTTGTCCATTTTATGTAGGTTGTATAATTTTTGGGCATACAGTTCTTCATAGTATTTTTTTACAATCCTTTGTATTTTTGCTGTGCCATTTGTTACTTCTCCACTCTCATTTCTAATTTTATTTATTTGAGTCCTCTCTCTTTTTTTCTTGGTGAATCTGGTTAAAGGTTCATCAATTTTGTTTACCTTTTCAAAGAACCAGCTCTTTGTTTCGTTGATCCTGTGTATTGTTTTTTAGCCTCTATGTCATTTGTTTCTGCTCTGGTCTTTATTATTTCCTTTCTCCTATTTCCTCTGGATTTTAGTTGCTGATCTTTTTCTAGTTCTTTTAGATGAAGGGTTAAATAGTTTATTTGAGCTTTTTCTAGCTTCTTAAGGTATGCCTGTAATGCTAGGAACTCCCCTCTCATGGCTGCTTTTGCTGTGTCCCATCAATTTTGAGTTGTTGTATGTTCATTTTCATTTGTTTCAAGGAAATTTTTATTTCTTCGTTGGTCTCATTGTTAACCCATTCATTATTTAATAATATGCTATTTAGTTGCCAAGTGTTTGAATATTTTTCAGTTTTTCTATTGTTGATTTCTAGTTTTATGCCATTGTGATCTGAGAAGATGCTTAATATGACTTCAGTCTTCTTAAATTTATTGAAACTCGTTTTGTGTCCTAACATGTGGTCTATCTTAGAGAATGTACCATGAGCACTTGAAAAGAATGCATATTCTACTCCTTTAGGGTGAAAAGTTCTGAAGATATCTAGTAAATCCAGTTGATCTAGGGTGTATTTTAAGTCTTCTGTTTCTTTGTTAATTTTCTCTCTTGAGGACCTATCCAGTGATGTTAGTGGGGTATCGAGATCCCCTATTATTATAGTATTGCTGTTGATCTCGCCCTTTATGTCCTTCAAAAGCTTAAAATATTTTTTTCCACCCCTTTACTTTCAGTCTATGTGTATCTTTTGTTTTGAGGTGGATCTCTTGTAGACATCATATGTATGGGTCCTATTTTCTTATCCACACAGCTACCCTGTGTATTTGGATTGGAACATTTAATCCAGTGGTTCTTAACCTTTTTTGAGGTACTGAACCCACCAGTTTCATATGCGCATTCACCGAACCCTTCTTTAGTGATAAATAAAATATGATTTTTTTTTCCAAATTCAAGACATAGGTATATGTTTTTTTACTGGTGCACAAAATAAGCCGTGCATGAACATCACCTTGCTCAAAGAACAAAACCAACAAAGTGCATGAACTCACAACAAATTACGGTATTACTTTATTCTGGCCTCCACGGCAGAGGCTTCTCTGAACCCCTGAGACCCAAGGTTCAATAGAACCCAGGTTAAGAACCACTGATTTAATCCATTTACATTTAAGGTTACTATTGATATGTAGTTGTTTATTGCCATTTTATTCTATAAATCTATGTTTCTCTTTTACTAGATTTCCGCCCTTTTGTTCTGTTTACAACAGGCTCCTTAACATTTCTTGCAGCATTGCTTTGGTTGTAATGAATTCCTTGAGTTTTTTTGTTTTGTTTTGTCTGGGAAGCTTTTTATGTCTCCTTCTATTTTAAACAATAGCCTTGCTGGATAAAGAAGTCTTGGTTATAGGCTCCTGTTATGCATTACCTTGAATATTTCTTGCTATTCCCTTCTGGCCTCAAGTGTTTCTGTTGAGAAGTTGGATGTCATCCTTATGGGGACTTTTTTGTAGGTGATTGACTGCTTTTCTCTTGCAGCTTTTAGTATTCTTTCTTTATCTCTTAGCTTTGGTATTTTAATTATGATGTGTCTTGGTGTAGGTCTCTTTGGGTTCCTTTTTAATGGGATTCTCTGAGCTCTTGAACGTATGTGACTTTTCCCAGCATCAATTTAGGGAAGTTTTCAGCTATGATTTTTTCAATCAGGTTCTCTATTTCTCGTTCTTTCTCTTCTCCTTCAGGAATCTCTGTTATGTGGATGTTGTTTCTCTTCATGTTGTCACAGAGCTTGCTTAGAGTTTCCTCAGACTTTTTGATCCTCTTTTCTTTTTGCTGTTCTGCCTATGTGCCTTTGCTTATCTTGTCCTCTAACTTGCTGATTCTATCCTCTGCTTCATCCAGCCTGCTTTTAATTCCTTCTAGTGTATTCTTCATTTCTGATATTGTGTTTGTCATTTCTGTCTGATTCTTTTCTATGATTTCAATGTCCTTTTTGATGCTAGCTATCTCTGTTTAGGTGCTGATTTTTTCCATCTATTGTTGTTCTAAGATCCTTGAGCATCCTAAGAAACATTATTCTAAACTTTACATCTGGTATCTTAGTTACTTTCATTTCATTCAGTTCTTTTCCTGGGGATTTTTCTTGTTGATTCATTTGAATTGCATTTCTCTGTCTTCCCATTTAGTCTCTGCATAGACTGCTCTTTGGATGTGTTGTTTGTGTAGCTAGCTGAGTATAGGGTTGGTGTTGTCTGCCTTCAGCATTCAGTTGTGTTGTTTCTAAATCTTCTTGAGATGGTTTCAGCTGTTTGTAATCCACTGTGGGCTACTTGTCTGCTGCTACTACTCTTTTTGCTGTTTGTGACAGCGTTTTCTATGTCTTAGCTGGGTCAGGTGTTAGGAGCCTTTCATTAAGATACCACTCTATGGTTGTTAGGTCCAGTGCTGATGCTCTCTGTATCTGGATGCTGGATGTACCAACCCTGGACCTCCCTGGCCGGAACCTGACACAGACCAGCGGGGGTCATTGCTTTTGACTGGCCCTTAGCAAACTCCTTGGACCTACAGGCGATCCAGAATTTGTTTGCCTCTGCTGGGCCCTGATGCCATTCTAACTATCAACTGCACTCCTAGACTGGCTTTTATCCACTCTTGGCCAGTGTGTGTGGCCTCTCTATTCCTGAGCTGAGTGTTTCCACTGGCCCCCCTCTGCCTCTGCCTCCTCAGGTGCTTGGGCATCAGCGCAGGCTCATGGGCCACAGTCTGGGCTGTTCCATGGCACAGGAGACTCCTTGCCTCCCTGGGCTCTGCTCCCATGGGTGCTTGGGCTGCGTCTCCAGGCTCCACACCCTGTGGGCACGTGGGAAGCCTCTCTGGGCTCCACCCTTGTTTGTCTGTGGGCCAAGCACCACAGCTGCCACAGCATCTGGACCCTCTTGTCCTTTGGAGGGTGCTCAGCAGGTTGGGGGGGGACTGTGTAGCCCAGACCTCACCACTCAAAACCTGTGCCCCTGATGTGCCCCCTGCTTCTAAGTGACTCTTTGTGCTGACTGGAGTAGGAGAGCCTCTGGTGGGCGGGGAAGTTGCTTTCCTTTGCTGGTGCTACTTCTTCTGGGAAAAAATGGCCACTTTAGATCTGGGGAGTGAGTCAGCATAGGTATTAGAATGGCTGTCTCCCGTAGTCTCTCCCTGTGCCTCTGAGATTACACTCACCTCTCGCAAGTCCAGTCCTCTCAGTGCTCCTCACTCCCGCTCCTGGACCCCCAGGTAAGTGGCTGTGAATGAGGTTTTCTGTGTGGTCACTTTAAAACGGAGCCTGGGTCTGAGAGTTCTGTCTCCCTCCTGCAAATAGTAACCCAGCTCTTCTTTCAGCTAAATACTGTCCATATGCCTACTCTAGTCTCTGGGGCTCCAGGATGAGGTTCAGGTCCTGTGGCTGAGGGCCCACAACTCTCCAGAAAACTCACCAACCATGATAGACCCTCCAGGCCACCTCTCACTCCTGGGAGCGGGGCAGCCCTTTCCACCTGCTTTTCCTACCTGCTCATTGTGATTCCTTCAGTGTTGCTTGGTTATAGATTCCTCTTAGTTTAGTCCAAAGTTGGTTTTTCAAGATGATTGTTCCTAAATTAAGTTGTAATCCACTTTGGTTCTAGGAGATGGGAGTTGTAATGTCTGCCTACTCCATCACCATTTTCCTATTTGTGTTCTAGGATCTCTTATATTGCATAGCCATAGTATTGAGAAATTCTCTCAATGAGGTGTTTCCCCAGTTCCCTCTCAATGAGGTGTTTCCTCAATACGGTACTTTTGGAAGCATTCTCTTGCTGCAGTTGAGCCATTTTCTTCATGGTTTCTCGTTCTGACCTCTGCTGCTCTGTAATGGGCATTGACATTACTAATCCAGAAACATTGGGTTTCCTCCAAGGAACTGGTTCCAAGGCAAAATGCTGGAGTACATAATGGTTCTGAGGCTTAGTTAAGGTCTGAGACATGGTCAAAGCAATGTGAATGGGCTCCCACTCAAACAACAGGCAACATGATGTTTTGTAGGGCACAGGCCTAGAAGTAGCAGACTAGGCCTGATAGGGTTGGTCAGACCTTGTCCAGCCAGGTTGTTTAAAATTGGCCAAGCTTGTCTGGCAGGAGCTGCCAAAGATGCAGGAGTTTCTAAAATAAATTAGCTGCTGAGTTAGAGCTGGTTCAATACCATACCAGGCAAGATTGGATAAAGCTGATCCAGCTGTGTTGGTTGAAATTGGCTGAGCTGGCCTGGCAGGAGGTGGCCGAGATGAACTGAGTGCAGTAGCCTGAGCTGAGTTAAAACCTGGACAGGGTCAGCCACAGCATCCCAATGTGATGCCAGAGATTGTGGCCTGTGAGGAGCAGGTGGAGCTTGAGGCCTATCCGAGGTTGGAAAAGCCAAAGGTATCAACCTGATCTTCCCAGTAGGTGGCAGCTCTTTCTCAACACTGCCAACTGGCTTCTGGGGTTTGACTTAAGTTTTCTCAGGATCATTGGCTTCATACAGGGTATCTAGCCATGGATTGATAACCTGGGAGTAGCTGGGGGTCTTTGAGGTTACTTGAGTTCCCCAGGGCCCTGGAAGAAGAGAGTTTTGTTTTCTTTTCACTCTTCTTCCCCAGAGCATGAATAACCTGCACAGACTGCAGCATGTGCATGCCTAGGGAGCTCTGAGGCTTCTGTCTGGAAGGTCTCTTGGATCAGCTCAAGTTGATTTCTCCTCTGCTTCATGTTGGGAATGGTTGGCTTCTCTTGTGCCTTGACCTTTTTCTCTGCTTCTTTTCAATATTCAGTTTTCTTCGAGTTCTTTTCTTTGGTTCTTTTTGTCATTTCCTGCTCGTGGCCATTATGTTTGCTGAGCCTGCTGGATGCACGTTTCTGAGGTTTGCAGTTGGAATCCTTGGCCATGTTCGCAGGAGCCCCGTCACTGGCTGCAGCCTTGCACAAACCCCCTTCTCCCACGAGCACGCAGTCAGGGCTGTGGGGTTGTATTTTGGCCTTGGGAGCATCATTGTTAGGCTCAGAGGCTGTACGTTTGTTCCTCCTGGCTTGAACCAATGGAGCCTGTGTGACACTTGACCTCCTCTTCACTTCATCGAACTGGATGGCTCTGGTGTCTTCGGTTTTGCACACCACGAGACTTTTAGATTGACCTAGTTCATCCAAGGAACTTAAGACCTGTGGAAGGCAAATATCCTCCACCAGTGCAGAGATGTCTGCCAAACCATCGTTAAGTTCAGTCCCATTTTCAAATGTCTGTTGGTCCACCAGACTCACGCTGTTGTTTTTCAGCACAGTGCTTCCACAGCCCAGGTGCTCCTCTTGGCCAAGGGGATCAACACAGGCCAGGAGTTGGTGGATATCTGGGATTTCTAAAGGGAGTAGTGCAGGATCTTGGTTTTCTGTTGGAATTTGATACATATCTAGGTGCTTTGAAAACTTGGTTTTGATATCATCCCATTTTTGCTCTCTTTTTGTTCCTGGCTTTGAGCTGGAGGTAGTGGCAGGAGATCACTAGTGCTCTAAACTGGAGCTATCACTGAAATGTCCCCTAGCTCAGATAATGAGTTACTCTCAAGTATGTGGATATTTCTACTACTGCAACACCTGGGGAATTCTGGAGTTGGTGGTAGACAGAATGTTTGACTTGGAGGTTGCAATTTCAGGGAAGTCTCCATCACTACAATGGAACCGAGGAGAAGACAGTCAGTCAGTTTGTGTAAGTATAATGCTGTCCCTACCACCAATGCTGCAATCATGCACCTTCCAACAATGGGAAAGGCATTTCTACTAGCTCCTCTTAAAGATTAGGAGAATGCCCTGCACTAAGAGATAGGAGGCAAATGTTCTAGTTCTTACTGGTCACCGTTTGATGTCATTATTTCATGATTTTCTTTATGTTTCACAGACTTGTTGTAAGTCACATAATTACTGAGGATGATTCTTAATTTGTTTTAGAAGCATAGCATTCTCAAGTGGAATTCCTTTAATTCTCTCCACTTTCTTGAGTGAAGATGAACACTTCCTACCACAGACTAAGAGAAAGAAGGGAGCTCTTCCTGATGAAATATATTAAGAGTGACCTACCTATTTTTAGCATCTTTGCTGGATATATCTTGGCCAGCAACTCTAGACAACATAGTTGTGCTAGAATGCTGGTAAAGGTGGGCACTTCCCATGAGTGGCTGGAAAGAGGTGCCGGAGGCTGATGGCTATAGCCATGCTGAGCTCCCAGCTGGAGTAGAGACCCCAAAGAAATTGCAGACACTTCTTTTTAGGGAGGCTGCATTGCTCACTACAGATAGAGAGCTACAGAGAATTTGAAGTTCCAAGTAACAGTGAATATTGGAAAGTCTATGTAGGAAACAAGAGAGTGGTAAAAAAAATCAGTGAGATGGGTACACTCTCACTATGTTTGAAGGAAGGCATTATCTTAAGCTTGTTGCTATCATAAAAACTCTAATTTCAGTCGTCTTTGAGATATCAAAAATCCAACCATTTTTTATGGTTCTGAATGCTGGAGGAGTTTTCTGTCCTGTATCAGCTGCCTATTCTCCCAATGTGGACACAAAGTGCAGAAGACGCAAGCCGTGTGGTTCCTACACTGTTCTCAAGGCCTGATACAACCACTCACTGCCCTTTTTGTCTCTCCCTTGAGCCTGCACTAGTATTGATGTGTCTGCTCTTTTATAGAATTGAAGAATTTTGCAACCAGACATTGTAGAGAGCTTCTGTTCTAACATTTTCATTATATGAGTGAGGAAACTGAGGCTCAAACAAGTCAGATAGACTTGTTCATTTTCTTTCATTATGGTAGTATTATAACCACATTACATTATTTCAGGATCCAACTTTCCTGCCAGGACTCTGCTCTGAGCCCAAAACTGAGTGCATAGAACTTCTAATACAGGTTCTTTTTTGTCCCTTAGAAAATAGTGTAATCTTCATCATCTCATTTGGCTCTCACAGTTTGCATGCTTTGGGCTTGAATTCACATATAGACAGTTAGTTGATAAATTTAAAGGGTCACCTGACCAAGGTGTGGCACAATGGATGGAGTGTCGGACTGGGACACGAGAGATCCAGGTTTGAACCCCGAGGTTGCCGTCCTGAGTTCAGGCTCATCCAGGTTGAGTGCAGTTTCACCAGCTTGAATGCGGGGTCACTGGCTTGAGCTTGGGATCATAGACATGGCCCCATGGTCACTGGCTTTAGACCAAGGTTGCTGGATTGAGCAAGGGGTCACTTGCTCTGCTGTAACTGCCCAGCCCCTGTCAAGGCACATAGGAGAAAGCAATCAATGAACAACTAAGGTGCCCCAATAAAAAATTGATGCTTCTCATCTCTCTTTCTTCCTTTCTGTCTGTTCCTATCCCTCTCTTAGTCTTTCTCTCGCTGTCATATATATATATGAATCTAGAGAAATGGCAAATATAAAAGATAGGCAAAAATGTCAGAATAATTCTGAAAAACATTAGTATACCCTAAAAGTGACATTTCAGATTACTGGGACAGATTCACCAGTGTGCCGTGATGCATATATTTTGAAGTATAAGGAGTTTTCTGGCAGGATCCACAGCGTGGAAGATGTGGTGTCTCTAAGGGAGGAGGGAAATCAGTGGCTGGGGATGTTTGGGGAAAGGGTGAATTTCCACTAAAGAAACATTTGTGCATTTCTGTGTTTGTATTATGTCAACTCTTTCACATCTGAAGTCTGTAACTGGACAACACAAACCTAGGTTCAGGTCTCTGCTACAAAAGAAATAAATAAATAAAGCTTGTGCGATTGGTGCTGGTGTAAAAGGAAAGTGTTTTATTCAGGTGCCACACCCTGAGAGAATGGTGGACTTCTGTCTCAAACACCATCTGGTTTTCCTGTTCAAGCCCATGGCTCTTATGCTGACAGGGAGGGAGATGTATAGTTTTTATCCAATTTTCTTGCTAGCTATTGGCACACGAGGGCCCTGTCCATTCATGTTTCTAGGTTTCAGTTCATTCTTTGAAAGAATCTTCCCTTCCACCATCTTGGTCAATATCTGAGACTCCTCGGTGCTCCCTGATTATCTAGGGCAGTGGTTCTCAAAGTATGCGCCAGGGTGCACTGGTGCGTCCTAGAAGATTTCCAGGTGCACCCTATGGTATTCCAGATAAATATGTGCCTGTTGGGGACCAAAAAACGAACAGGGTTTTTGGAGTTTAGATTTCTGGGGAACAGAGGTATGGGGAATTGGCTGTAAACTGACAATCTGCCCAACCCCCCACCTCACTTGTCTGATTAGGTTGCAAAAGGCTGTTAAGCTGTGGTGCTGGATTGTTTACACTAACCCCCATGTCCCCCAGAAAGACTGGAGGCAAGTTTCTTCTATCCTTTGTTTGGTGTAAAGTTAAGATGATATGTGTGGTGGGGGTTTTCTTCACTCAGCACAAAAATTAAGAGTAAAAAGAGAGGAATTCTTCAATGTATTCATAAGGAAATGAGAGTTTGCCTTTCAAATATATGCCCAAACATTGAAGAAATTGCTAGGACACATCAGGCTCATATTTCTTATAAACACAAGAATGAAAAAACTTAACACATTTACGCCAGGACCTGCTGAATTTACTAAATCTTACTAAGAATGTATCTCTATATATAAAAAGATAACTTTATTGTCGTTTTCTTATTTTTTAACCCCCTTTTTTACAAATTCTAAAAAGCATAACTCACAAAACGTAACATAAAAATGTTTTTTAATGTCAGAATAAATTTAATTTTGTCATATTTATTTCATTTAATTACCATAAAAGCACACTTGGCCTTTATATTTTTCTTTAATATTTGACTGAATTATTTTAACATATTTCTCAGAAATTTGTATACAGTGCACCTATAATTATTTGTAGGATTTTAAATGCGCCCCGACTTCAAAAAGTTTGAGAACCACTGGTCAAGGGTAACAGTCTGACTGCTTGAGTTCAAACCCTAGCCCCCCAATTCGTAGCTCTTAATCTTGGGCAAATACTGGACACTCTCCAAGCTTATCTCCTTATCTGTGAAATGCAGTGAAAAATTTACCTGGTGCTTCCTGGTACCAAAAATACTCTCAGTAAATGTAAATTACTGGTTGAAACAGCTAGATGTCCATCAACTTATGAATGAATAAAGTGGTAGATCTGTTCAACGGGATAGTATTGAGTCATAAAGAGGAATGAAGTAGTGACAGACACTACAACTTGGATAAACTTTGACAACATGCTAAGTGAGAGAATCGGACACCAAGGTCATACATTGTATTCTTTCACATATATGAAATCACCAGAAGAGACACATCCAGACAGACAGTGGACTAGTGGTCACCAGGGCCTGGAGGGAGGAGGAAACTAAGAGTGATGGCTAATGGTTAAGTGAGGATCATTTTCAGCTGATGAATATGTTATGCATTAGCTTGAACTGTGGTTGTGCAGTGGATAGAACGTTAACCTGGAATGCTGAGGTTGCCAGTTTGAAACCCTCCACTTGCCAGGTCATGGCACATATGCAAGCAGTGAACAACTTAGTGAAATAATTATACTTCTCGTTCACCCACCCCCGCCCCTCCTCTCTCAGTAAAACCTTTAACAAAAATGTTATAGGTTAGATAATGATTATGAAGAAAAAGATAATGGTGATGGTTGCACATGCTTGTGAGTGTACTAAATGTCACTGAATTTACTTTTTTAAATAATGAATTTTATACTGTGTAAATTACATCTCTATATCTTTCCATCTCTCTCTGCCCTTATTCCTTTCCCTTTTAAGACCTCCCCAATTCTTGGCCACCTTCACTTCCTCCCACTGCCCCAGGAGGCCACTCTAGGAGCACCTCTAATCTGATAATTGCGACCTATGGCTGTTCAAGCAGAGACCCAATGCGCATGCATACCTATTATTTCGGCCCCGTGGGAATGGACATATCCCGCGAACTTTATGGTGGGCTTTGCTTGATAGCGGCACTTAGACAAGGCGGCAGTTGCATCTGGGTCATGGAGAGATCCCTGGCTGGCCCTTAAGTTAATATGTAGGCTACTGAACTTGGATGTCTCCACCAGTAACCACTGGATGTTGTGCTCTGAAAGCCAGGTTGGCCACCTCGGGCACTTGCGAATACTGAAGACTTTGGAGACTGGCCTCAAATTGAGGTCTTGCTTTACCACATGCAGTGTGACCTCAGCCCGTTGCTGATTCTCACAAGTAAAATGGCACAGTGATGATGGCCATGCGTGTTGTGAAGGGTAGCTGAAGGAGTGCATTAGAGGGCCTGCTGCACTGATGTTGAGTAAATAGTGATTTATATCCCAGCCCTGTTCTGGGTGGGCCTCCTACTGCTGCAGCAGTTCCCTTGCCTGGGCCCCTGATATCAGCTGCCCCTGGATAACTCTAGGTAGATTCCCTTGCTTTGTACTCACCTTCTCCAACTATAATCACAAGGATAAGGAAACCCAAATCTTATGGAAATGTGTCCTCAATCTATTTTCTGAAATACTTGTCTGATGCTCAGGGGACATAATGCCCACCTCCACGAGACACTATTTTACACTTCTCCTGGTTGACCTAGACTCCTCTCCTGCCATCTTCAGCTCTATCCAAAGTTTATCCTTTTAACCTTAACCTCATACCCTGCTTCTTACTTTTACCATGTTCCCCTCTTCTGCTTGTATTTATAAACCCATTACATCTCTCCCTTTTGGCCTTTCTGGCCATGGACTAAGTTCCTTCTTTTTATTTCTGTTCTTACCCCTTGTCTCTCATTGACTTATCCCACTGCCAATAATTTATTCCATGTTAGGCTTTCATCCCCACCCCCGCCAAGGAAAATCACAGTTAACAACATCTCAAACTCAAAAGGCTTCTTTATTACTCATCTACTAATTTGATTTCATTTATGTATTCATTTTATTCAGTTTTAAAATATATCAAAGTAGAGTGATTTATGGAATAACAGCTGGTATCCAAAGTGGCACCAATTATTTTAGCATCTCTTGTATTGCATAGCTGAAGTGGAGAAAATCCCATTTTTTTATACTTCTACTGTGTTTTCCCAAAAAGGTATTTTTGGCAGCGTTCTCTCACTCTAGTTGAGCCTTCCTCTTCATGGCCTCTTGCTCTGGTCTCTGCCAGTCTGTGATGGGCATTGACATTACTGGTCCTAAGACATTGGCTTTTCTCCATGGAATTGGTTACAAGGCAAAATGCTGGAGTAGATACTGGTTCTGAGGCTTAGTCAGGGTCCGAGACATGGTCACAGCAATGTGAATGGGCTCCCACTCGAACAACAGGCAAGATGATGTTTTGTAGGGCACAGGCCTAGAAGCAGCAGAATGCAGGGCACTAGGCCTGGTAGGGTTGGTCAAACCTCGTCCGGCCTGGTTGTTTGAAATTGGCCAAGCTTGTCTGGCAGGAGCTGCCAAAGATGCAGGAGTTTCTAAAATGAATTGGCTGCAGTACGTTGAGCTGGGTTAGAACAAAAAAGGCCAAGTTGGATAAAGCTGATCCAGCTGTGTTGGTTGAAACTTGTTTAGCTGGGCCTGACCAGGCAGTGGCGCAGTGGATAGCTCGTTGGACTGGGATGTGTAAGACCCAGGTTCAAGACCCTGGGCTCACCAGCTTGAGTGCAGGCCCATCTGGCTTGAGCAAAAGCTCATCAGCTTGGACCCAAGGTCGCTGGCTCCAGCAAGGGGTTGCTAGGTCTGCTGAAGGCCCGCGGTCAAGGCACATGTGAGAAAGCAATCAATGAACAAATAAGGTGTTGCGATGGCAACGAACAACTGATTGATGCTTCTCATCTCTTTCCGTTCCTATATGTCTGTTTCTATCTATCCCACTCTCTCTCTGTCCCTATAAAATTAAAAAAAGAAATAAAAAAAAAAAAAGAAATTGGTTGAGCTGGCCTGGCAGGAGGTGGCTGAGATAAATTGAGTGCAGTACCTGAGCTGAGTTAGAATGCAGACAGGGTCAGCCACAGCATCCCAATGTAATGCCAGAGACTGTGGCCTGTGAGGAGCAGGTGGAGCTTCAGGCCTGTCCGAGGTTGGAAAAGCCAAAGGTACCAACCTGACCTTCCCAGTAGGTGGTAGCTCTTTCTCAACACTGCTGACTGGCATCTAGGGTTTGATTTCAGTTTTCTCTGGACTTTAGCTTCACGCCAGGTATTGAGCCATAGTTTGATAGTTGGAGCTGGCTGGGGGCCTTTGGGGTTGCTAGAGTTTCCCAGGGCCCTGGAGGAGGAGATTTCTGTTTTCTTATCAATCTTCTTCCCCAGAGCATGAAACACTTGCACAGACTGCAGCATGTGCATGCGTAGGGAGCTCCGAGGCTTCTGGAAGGTCTCTTGGATCAGCTCAGGTTGATTTCTCCTCCGCTTCATGTTGGGAATGGTTGGCGTCTTCTCTGCCTGGACCTGCTCCCTACTTGCTTACTCTCTTCAGCTTTTGTGGTATTGTTTCTGTCATTCTTTAGGTCCTTTCCTGCCCATGGCTCTTAGTTTTGCTGAACCTGCTGGGTGCAGGTTTCTGAGATTTGGTGTAAGAATGCTTGGCCGTGTTCGCAGGAGCCCCGTCTCTGACTGCCGCCTTACACATACCACTTCTCCCACGAACATGCAATCTGGGTGCTCGGGTTGGATTTTGGCCTTGGGAGCACCACTGTCAGGCTTAGAGGCTTTAAGTTTCTTCTTCCTAGCTTGATCAAAGAAAGCCTGTGTGACATGTGACTTTTTCTTTGCCTCATTCAACTTGATGGTTCTAGTGTCTTCGGTTTTGATCACCTTGGGACCTCTGGATTGGTCAAGGCCATCTAAGGAATTTAGAATCTATGGAAGGCAAATGTCCTCCAGCAGTGTAGCAATGTCTGCAAAACCATCTTTAAATCCGATCTCATTTTCAAGTGTTTCTTGGTTTTTAAGACTCAGTGTATCCTTTCTCAGATCAGTGTTTTCACAGCCAGGCTGCTGCTCTTGGCCAAAGGGATCAATGCAGGCCAGGAGCTAGTGGATATCTGGGATTTCTGAAGGGAACAGTGGGGGATCTTGGTTTTCTGTTGGAATTTGGTATGCATCCAGAGGCATTGAAAGCTTGGTTTTGATGTAATCCAAAATCTTACTCTCCTTTTGTTCCTGGCATTGAGCTGGAGGTAGTGGCAGGAGATTCACTAGAGTCCTGGACTAGAGCTTACACTGAAATGTCCCCTAGCTCAGATGATGGATTACTCTCCAGTATCTGGACATTTCTACTACTGCAGCAGATAGAGAATTCTGGAGTTGGTGGTAGATAAAATGTTTGGCTTGGAGGTTGCAATCTCAGGGAAATCTCCGTCGCTATGAAGAAATCAAGGAGAAGTCAGTTTGTTTAAATATAATACTGCCCATACCACCAATGCAGCAATCATGCACCTTCCAACAATGGGAAAGGTATTTCTACAGTGTGTCCGTAAAGTCATGGTGCACTTTTGACCAGTCAAAAGTGCACCATGACTTTACGGACACACTACTAGCTCCTCTTAAGGATTAGGAGAATGCCCTACACTAAGAGATAGGAGGCAAGTGTTCTAGTTCTTACTGATCAGCATTTGATGTCATTGTTTCATGATTTTCTTTTACTTCACAGGGTTGTTGTAAGTCAAATAAAAAGTTAGGGTGATTTTTAAAGTATTTTACAAGGCTAGCATTCTCAAGTGGAATTCCTTTATTTCTTCACTCTCTTACATGAAGATGAACACTTGACACCATGGACTAGGAGAGGGAAGGGAGCTCTTCCTGATGAAATACATAAACTAGACCTATTTTTAGTATACTTGCTTGGACAATATTTTGACCAGCAACTTCAGATGAAATAGTTGTGCTAGAATGCTGGTAAAGTTAGGCACTACCCATGAGAGGCTGGAAAGAGGTGCCTGAAGCTGATGGCAGTAACCATGCTGAACTGCCAGGTGGAACAGAGACCTTGGAGAAATTACAGACACTATCTGTCAGGGAGGCTCCATTGCTCACTACAGGAAGAGAGAGCTTCAGAGAATTTTAAGTTCCAGGTAACGGTGGATATTGGCCATTCTCTATAGGGAACAAGAGGGTAATGGGGGGAAAATCAGTGAGATCCATAAACTCTCACTATGTTTGAAGGACGGCATTATCTTAAAGTTGTTGCTATCAGAAAACCTCTAATCACAATCCTCCCTGAGAAAGCAAAGCTCAAAAAGTTTATGATGGCTCTGAGTGATGACATACATTGCTGCTCTTCTGTAGTAACTGCCTGAGCTCCCAACATGGGCAGAAATGTGCAGAATACCCAAGTGGTGTGGTTCCCACAGTGTACCGTAGACCAGATGGAAGCACTCACTACCTGTTCTGTCTTTCCCTTGATCCTGCACTTGTATTGATGTGTCTGTTCTTTCCTAGAATCGAAGAATTTTAGAACTCTTGGGTTTCATTTCCTTAACCCTGCTGGCATGAGTTTCGTTTCAGGGCTTGCGGCAGGTGACCAACCACAAAGGAATGTCCGATGTCACAATTCTGAGAAGTCATGGACGATCGAAATTGCTTATGGTCACCCGTAATTAGTGGAAAGCACCCCTGTGCGCAGCGATAGCAGCAGCCAGTCAGCAAATGCCCGGCCACCCTTCCTACTTCCTTAACCTAACCCTTAAAATGTGGCCTAAGATGGTAACCAGGGGCTGCTCTCATTTTTTGAAACAGCCCGGCAGGTTTTCTTTCTAATAAAGCCTGATCCTCTAAACCTTTTGATTGCCAGTTTTCTTTTCAGTCTAACAAGAACCAGCAGTTGTAGAGAGTCTCTGTTCTAACATTTTCATCCTATGAGTGAGGAAGTTTAGGATCAGAGAGGTCAAATAGACTTGTTCATATTCTTTCATTTTGTTAGTATTATCACCAGGTTACATAACCTAAGGATCCGACTTTCCTGCCAGGACTCTGCTCTGAGACAAAATCTGAGTGCAATAGAACTTCTAATACAGGTGCTCTCTTGTCCCTTAGAAAAAATGCAGCTTTCACCCATGTAATCTTTAGCTTCTCGTTTTGCCTGAACAGTCCACATGCTATTTGCTAGAATTCACATATAGCTGAGTTCAGTTTATAAATTTAAAGAGTTATTCTTCCTCTCTTAGAGTCTAGTTTCTGCCCCTACCTCAAATGAGTATCTGAGATTGAGGTTCTCCAGAAGTGCATTTGTTTTACTTTTTAAAATTTAATTCAATTTTATTCATTTTTTTAATAAGAGAAAGAGTGAGAAAGGGACAGACAAACAGGAAGGGAGATGAGAAATATCAATTCTTTGTTGCAGCTCCTTAGTTGTTCATTGATTGCTTTCTCATACGTGCCTTGACCATGGGTGTTCCAGCCAAGCCAGTGACCCCTTGGTCAAGCCAACATCCTTGGCTTCAAGCCAGTGACCTCGGGCTTTAAGCCAGTGACCTTTGAGCTCAAGCCAGCAACTATAGGGTCATATCTATGACCCCACAATCTATCTGGCTACCACACACTCAAGGTGGTGAGCCCAAAGTCAAGCCAGAGATCTCGGAATTTTTAACCTGGTTCCTCAGTATCCCAGGCTGATGCTATATCCATTGTACCACTTCTTGGTTAGGCCCAAGCAGTGAATTTAGAAAGAAAGTATTGTATAAACTCTCTGAGCTATGGCTTACTCATCTATCAAATGGTTATCAAATGGTTATAATAGCAGTAATAATTCAGACATCAATAAGTGATGAATTACATCTAATTTTATATAGGTGGAGATATTATAAGTACTCGAAAGACAAAGAGAAAAATCATGAAAAAATCACAGAATTGGAAATAAAAATATAGACATCAATGAGAGCTCAGGCATGCAGCAAGTACCAAAGAACAATAATTCAATAATAAATGAAGTTCTGTTTTATACATACAACATTTTAAAATTGAATATTGGTTATTTTATTTTAGTGAATACTATAAACCAAAAATCAGCCAACAATGGCAGGTAACACTGAATGAATTCCTAGCCAGTACATACGAACAGAGAAGATATTCAGTAAAATATACATGACAAGCAGCGAAATACAGTAAATGTGGGTGTGTAGGCAGCCCCAATGTTTGTAGACAAATACATATTTCAGTAAAAACTGGTATAAAACAGAGTGTAAGTAAATCAAGTGTAAAGGAATTCCATTATTGCACTCATTCATGCTTTTCTGGATATTATCTGGCAACTAGTAAAAAAAAAGTCTAATAGAAATATGTATTTCAATTAATATAAACACAGAAAAGAACTGTTAAAAAGTATAATGAAGGTTTTTGTGGTTATCTGAAAATATAGACTTTAATCATCTTCAACATCCTTGACATTGTCATATTGAACACCTAAAAAACCAAGTATTGCGAAAATCCAATTTTAAGAAAATTTAATTAAGGAATCCCCAAAAGTCTCCACAGAATTGGTTTTAGATAAATAAACTCAGAGATGTGGAACTTGATATTTTCATTTTCTTCTTAGGGAACTAAGATCTACGAAGAGGTATAGGCTGTTTATCAGTGTGCTGTGTATGTTAGGAAGAAAATAACTGTGAGGATGAACAGCAGCTTTGACGTGGAACATCCTTATCACACACAGGAATTACTCTTTCTTATTCAAGTTAGGACATATCATTGTTAAAAAAAAATCTCAATTTTATGTTTAATAGACAAAGCATCGACATCGATTAAAAATAGGCATGCACCTGACCAGGCGGTGGCGCAGTGGATAGAGCGTTGGACTGGGATGCAGAAGACCCAGGTTCGAGACCCCGAACTCACCAGCCTGAGTGCAGGCCCATCTGGCTTGAGCAAAAGCTCACCAGCTTGGACCCAAGGTCGCTGGCTCCAGGAAGGGGTTGCTCGGTCTGCTGAAGGCCTGCGGTCAAGGCACATATGAGAAAGCAATCAATGAACAACTAAGGTGTTGCAATGGCAACGAAAAACTAATGATCAATGCTTCTCACCTCTCTCCGTTCCTCTCTGTCTGTCCCTATCTATCCCTCTCTCTGACTCTCTCTTTGTCCCTGTAAAAAAAAAAAAAAAAAAAGAAAAAAGAAAACGGCCTGCAGTGCAACACAAACTTCTGTTTCCTTCAGCCCCTAATTAGCCACCTTTGTGAGTTTCCTGTTTATAGGAAACACCTTTTCTAAAAATATTTTTTAAATGTTTATGTTCAAAACTGTATGTGCCATGTGTGTTCAAAGAGTTATAGACAAGAAGAGTTGAGTATTTTTTTTGTAAATTGCTTTTCCTAGTGATACCCTATTTTGGTCTTACTTTCCCTCCTAGTCTAGTTACATAAGCATTTGCTAAAATCAACTTAATTGTGCCGTCCACTGGACAGATTAGGCCCCACACTCTTCTTCTGCTATGATTGAAAATCTTTGGTTCCCTTCAACATTCCATCCCAACTACCTTTTTGGCTCTTGAGAGCTCCTCCAAGCTGTCCTCTTCATCCGTTCAGCTTCCCCTCCTTCATTCTTCTGCTTCCCCTCCCTCCTGGTCCCATTGGCCTGAGCTGATGAACCCAATCCTCAAGTTTCTTACATTTAAATACTTGCCTCCTTATAGCCCATTACTCTCCATCCTCTCTCCCTGTTTTCTCTCTCACCGAGTTTGGATAGAAAACTCCCAAATCAGGTGAATATTGTAGTTTGAACAGCACTACACTGAAAATACTGATGTTGAAACGTTAATCGTGGGAGACGATTGCGCATGAGATATCTGGGATATACAGTGCTAGTTTCTCCACTCCCCCCCCCCCAGTTTCCTTCCTCTTGGCTTCTCTTAAATCATCTCAAGAAGTGTTGATTTCATTTTCTACATAGGTGCTCTTTTAAGACGCTGTGTTAGAAAAGTTAGGGATTAGCAAGAACAATCAATCTAACACGGTGATTAAGTAGATGAGGAAAAAACAGATTTTGTGAGAGTCACTGACTTGTCCATTGTCATTGTCACATAGCTAGTAAATGTCAAAATCAAAACTGAAATCAGTTCTTCCAATTTCTAGATCAATACTTTCCACCATTATTCTGTGCTATTTTTGGCTCTACTGCTAAATTTAGGGGGAAAATATCTAATAAAACGTTAGAAAGTTTTTTCCTTACCTGACATGATTAAAGAAGAGATCAATATATCAATAATAGAGTCATTGGATGAGAAGACAATAATACTAGATGTCTGACTGGCTAGAGCCAAAGAGCACATGTGTCCAGTACAAAGGTTACTGCTGACATTGGCCACTGGTCACTAGTCACTGGTCACTGGTTAATGGTCACCATCAGTTGCAATGATCCAAATGTATTTACAAATCCATGATTCTCACAGGTGGTGGTAGATTTGGTGGAGAATGATGTCACAAAGCAGTTAGTTTGAAAGGCTGAGAGAGCCAATAGGTTGGTCAAATTGCCAACAAGAAAACAGGATTGGATGGAGGCAGTGGTAGGGGAACTAAAGCAACACTTTTATGGTTGAGCTCTGGGGTTTGACGTGATCGTCAACAAGACACGTGTGATTATCTCATGTTCCCAGGCTCTTACGTTAGGGAAATAGTCTCATTATTCCTTAATGACATTCATTAACATAATTAACCACTAATTATATTCTCTATAATATAGTGTCTAAAATATATCTTTATCATTATACATATTATTAATATCTTTAGAAAGAAATGGGACATCTAGGTTGCACAATTATATTTGTCCTGAAATGACATCAGTTCATCTTTAGTGAATTTGCAGTAGCATTTGAGGAGCAAAGGAATTGGATTCAGGAGTTCTTTTTGTCAATTTGTTAGAGTCAACTGAAGTTTGATGAGTGTGTTTTGTGGAGAATGATGTGGTCCAAGGCTCTTTTAGTTTGTTCTCCTTGAGTGCTCCCTTTCTTGGGCTGGGCTGGGCCAGGTTGGACTCGCATCTGCCTTCTGCTCACATTTTTCTTCTTCTTCATTTAGGCATTGTTTCTGAGACCAGCTTTGATCGTGCATTCTTACACTCATGGACGTTGCTTCCTGTCAGCTTCCAGCAGCAGGAGTCTTTTTTTCAGTGACCAGTGCTTCCCCAAATGGACTCTGTTTATTAAAAGCAAATAACAGCCTGACCAAGGAGTGAAGCAGTGAGTAGAGCATCAAACTAGAACTCAGAGAACCCAGGTTTGAAACCCAGAGGTTGCCGACTTGAGCATGGGCTCATCTGGTTTGAACAAGGCTCACCAACTAGAGCCCAAGGTTGCTGGCTTGAGCAAAGGGTCACTGGCTTGGCTGGAGCCCCAGAGTAAAGGCACATATGAGAAAGCAATCAATGAACAACTAAAGTGTCACAATTACAAGTTAATGCTTCTCATCTCTCTCCTTCCTGTATGTCCCTACGGTCCCTTTCTCTGTCTCTGTCACACACACAAAAAGTAAATACAGTACCAAAGGGCTAGGGGTCAACTGATGGCAAGCCTTTCTTCCTGCAGCCTCTGCCTGTAATTTTCTACATCTGGTTCCTTGAGTCATGTAGATACCCTGCCATTTTGCTCTCTCATACATGTGAGGCATTCACAAGATTCGCCTTTCTCCTTCTCACCTAAACTCTATCCTGTGTGGCAGCTAATGTAGTCTCCTGCCCTCTTGCCAACAGGCGCTGTAGAACTTTATGCCTCTAGGGTTCTCTGTCAGCCATGCTGGTGCCTGGCCTGGTAGAAAGAAGAGAATACTTAGAGAAAGACAAGGACATTCATGAGGAATAGGGAACAGGGAAGGTAAAAGTGGACAGGAAAAAAAGATACATGTGGAATTTTTTCTTTAATTTAAAAAAGGCTTGTTTTTTTTAAGAGAGAACAGAAGCCTCAACTTGTAGTTGTTGTACCTTGGTTGTTTATTGATTGCTTTCCCACATGTGCCTTTACTCTGAGGCTCCAGCCAAGTCAGTGACCCCTTGCTCAAACCAGTGTCCTTTGGCTCAAGCCAGTACCATTGGCATTCAAACCAACAACTCTTGGGCTCAAGCCAGTGACCATGGCATCAAGTCTATGATCCCATGCTCAAGCCAGTTACCCCAAGCTCAAACTGGTGACCTCGGGATTTCAAACCTAGGTCCTTAGTGCCCCAGGTTGGTGCTCTATCCACTGTGCCAACCAGTCAGATCTGCATGTTTTTTTCTTGATGACTTTACTTAGAACTTGACCTGATGGATGTTGTGGAGAATCAGCCATTGTAGTGTTGCATTGTGCACCCAAGCACAAGAACAGATGTGTGCAGTTAACCTGGCAAGGCCTGGATTTTTAATTTCCCTGTTTAATCCTTCTTTTACTAACCACTATTGTGACTGTGAGTAAGGGCTGGGTTGCTAATGATTTATACAGGGTGGGGCAAAAGTAGGTGTACGGTAGTTGCATAGAAAAGAGTACAGTAATTAATAATAGAAGAATAAACTCTATTTTGAGTACTAACAGCTGTAAACATACTTTTGTAGTCCCCCTCACCCCCATATAAAGAGTAAGTTGGGATTTTCTTCTAACTACTATGTGCTAGTATGGAGAAGGAGAATTAACCAGGGAGGTAGCTCTCAAAAGCACACTATCCAAGCAAAGTTTTCAAAGATCCAAGTGGCTTTGCTGTTTGAAACGTAGAACCAACACCTGCTTCGTGTCAGTGGACAGCTGAGAACTCCTTACAGCCACCCTTCCATCCTTGCTACGTTCATAAATCCCAAATCTACCTTTCATTCAGAAGTTCCTCTAGCTCATTTCGTTCTGAGAAACTGCCTTTTTAAAATCCATTCATTCGGGAGGAGCAAGATGGCAATGGAGTGGGCGGATGTACCAACTTCCAACTCCCAGAACCAAAGTGGATTATAACTCAATTTTAAGAACCATCATCTGGATAAACCAACTTTGAACTAAACTAAGTGGACTCTTCAACCAAGGAACACAGAAGAAGCCACATTGAGACTGGTAGGAATAGCGAAAACGCGAAGGGGGCTGTCCAGCTCCCCAGAGCAAACGGCAGCCCGGAGAGACCGCGTGGCGGGAGGAAAGTTTGGTGGAGAGGGAGGGACCTGGGTCCCAGGAACAAAACCCCAGCCTACACTCCCAGAGCCTAGAAGAGGCGTTTGAACAGTATTGAGCTGTGAAACAATTGAGGATACTGTCTGTGAAAAAGAGACAGTTTTCTCAGACCCAAGATTCTTTTTAAAGGGACAGCACAGAAAACCTCTCTCACAACCACGCACCCTGGGCTCCGGGGAACGGGGACAGAGGAGAGGACTAGACAAGCGGGAAGACAGTGTGGACTGAAGGCACAGGGACAAACACTCTGAGGGACAGCCACCCTAAGCCCTGGGCTAAGTCACTTCCCTAATCGAAAACAAATACTTCCCCTGGAACTAGCAAAACCAGCAAAGGGAGACAGGACACTAGCCAAACAAGCTCTCCCATGGCAATTAGAGCAGAGCTGCTTAGAGGGAGAGAGCTCCCAGGCCTACAGTGTGGAGTATTAGGGCACTTCCTACTCTGCTGAGGGTTGCTGAAGGGTATGGTGGCGGCAGGATGCTGAAACATGGTTCTGTCGGTGTGGGCGTAGGCCAAGCCGGTGTGAGTTCAGTCTAGCCCAGCAGGGGCAGAGGGGATGCGCTAAAGCGGTCCAGCAGCTGAGGGCCCGCCTGTAATCCCACCTGCGGGGAAAAAGCAAGAGGCCAGGAACAGGCAGAGATCTGCTCTGCGACCCTGCGCAAGCTGGCCCTAACCGTGGGGACGGGGCTAGGACCAGGGATGGGCGGGGGCTCGCGGCTGAGCTCACGCCAGCAAAAACGCCCGGCCCAATAAACTGCTGTTTGCCATCCTGCGTGTGAGAGTTGGCTCGGAATGCGGGGGCGGGGTAGAGGTAGAGTCCGGGACGAGCGGAAGCTCGCAGCTGAGCGAAAGCCAGCAAACACGCCCGGCCCAATAAACCGCGGTTTGTGACCCTGCGCAGGAGGGCCCTGACCTCGAGCGTGGGGCTAAAGCTCCGGACTGGCAAAGGCTCACAGCTGAGAGCACGTCAAAAGCCCCGCCCAACCCGAGAAACTGTGGCAAGCAGGCTCTGACTGCAGGTGCTGGGCGTAAGCCCGGAAACAGGCTGGGTCAGCAGCTGAGCAAAGGTGCTCACCTCTACCCTTGGTGCTGAGGCTTGTGGCTTGAGTAAAAGCCCCTCCCGTGGAGGAGAGGCAGAAATCACAGCAACAGCCGCAGTGGACCGGCGCTGGCAACGCCCATACCCAACCGCCCTAGGCAGCGGCAGAGGGGGAGGCGGGTCTGCAGACAGACCACACCTAGAGAACACAAAGGCAACACCTACTGGACTCCAGTGGCCAAAACTTGCTTATTATACACAGACAAAATGGGCAGACAGAGGAATGCAAACCAAACGAATCAAGAGAAATCCCCAGAGAAGGACCTGCATGAACCAGATATAACCAAATTACCAGAAGCAGAATTTAGAATAATGATAGTTAAGATGTTAAAAGAAATTAGAGCAACAATGGATAGTCATTATGAACACCTAAATAAAGAGATAAGTATAAAAAACGAAATTGAAATAATAAAAAAGAATCAGACAGAAATGACAAATACAGTATCAGAACTGAAGACTACAATGGAAGGAATTAAAAGCAGGATGAATCATGCTAAGGTTCGAATCAGCGAGTTAGAGGACACAATAAACAAAGGCACAGAAACAGAGAAGGAAAAGGAAAAGAGACTCAAAAAATGTGAGGAAACTCTAAGGGAGCTCTGTGACAACATGAAGAGAAACAACATTCGCATCATAGGGATTCCTGTAGAAGAGGACAGAGGACAGGAAATGGAAACTTTGTTCAATCAAATCATAGCAGAAAACTTCCCTAAATTAAGGCTGGGAAAAGTTTCACACATTAAAGAAGCACACAGAACTCCATTAAAGAGAAACCCAAAAAGATCTACACCAAGACACATCATAGTGAAAATCCCAAAGCTAATGGATAAAGAAAAAAATTTAAAAGCTGCTAGAGAAAAAAAGACTATCACCTACAAAAGAGCCCCCATAAGGATGACATCGGACTTCTCAACAGAAACACTTGAGGCCAGAAGGGAATGGCAAGATATAATCAAAGTAATGCAGAACAAGAACCTACAACCAAGACTACTCTATCCAACAAGGCTAATGTTTAAAATTGAAGGAGAAATAAAGTGCTTCCCAGACAAAGAAAGCCTCAAGGAATTCATTAAAACCAAACCAATTCTGCAAGAGACACTTAAGGGCCTGTTGTGAACAGTTTAAAGGGAGGAAAGAATATAGCAAAAGAAGAATACAGCTTTAAAGAATAAAATGGCAATAAACAACTACATATCATTAATAACCTTAAATGTAAATGGATTAAATGATCCAATCAAAAGACATAGGGTGGCTGCACGGATAAAGAAACAGGACCCATACATATGCTGTCTACAAGAGACACATCTTAAAACAAAAGATGCACATAGACTGAAGGTAAAAGGATGGAAAAAAATATTTCATGCAAATGGAAATGAAAAAAAGGCCAGGGTAGCAGTATTTATATCTGACAAAATGGACTTTAAAACAAAAGCTTTAGTAAGAGATAAAGAAGGTCACTACATAATAAAGGGAACAATTCAACAGGAAGATATAACTATTATAAATATCTATGCACCAAATATAGGAGACCCGACATACATAAAGCAGACTTTGATGGATATAAAGGATGAGATTAACAGCAATACTATCATAGTAGGGGATTTCAATACCCCTCTAACAACACTGGATAGATCCTCAAGAAAGAAAATTAATAAAGAAACAGCAGACTTAAAGGATACACTAGATCAACTCGATTTAATAGATATCTTCAGAACTTTTCACCCTAAAGCAGTAGAATATACATTCTTCTCAAGCGCTCATGGTACATTTTCTAGGATAGACCACATGTTAGGACACAAAAATGGTCTCAATAAATTTAAGAAGATTGAAATCATATCAAGCATTTTCTCTGATCACAATGCCATGAAACTAGAAATTAACCACAAAAGAAAAACTGAAAAATACTCAAACACTTCGAAACTAAATAGCATGATATTAAATAATGAATGAATTAACAATGAGATAAAAGAAGAAATAAAAAAGTTTCTAGAAACAAATGATAATGAGCATACATCAACTCAAAATTTATGGGACACAGCAAAAGCAATACTGAGAAGGAAGGTTATTGCACTACAGGCATATCATAAGAAGCTAGAAAAAGCTCAAATAAGCAACCTGACCCTGCATCTAAAAGAACTAGAAAAACAACAGCAAATAAAACCCAGGACAAGTAGAAGGAAGTAAATAATAAAGATCAGAGCAGAAATAAATGACATAGAGGCTAAGGAAACAATACAGAGGATCAATAAAACAAGAAGCTGGTTCTTTGAAAAGGTAAACAAGATTGATGAACCTTTAACTAGACTCACCAAGAAAAACAGAGAGAGGACTCAAATAAATAAAATTAGAAATGAGAGTGGAGAAAAAACAACTGACACAACAGAAATATAAAGCATTGTAAGAATATACTATTAAGAACTCTATGCCAAAAAATTAGACAACCTAGGTGAAATGGACTAATTTCTTGAATCATATAATCTTCCAAAAATCAATCTGGAAGAATCAGAACACCTAAACAGACCAATTACAACAAATGAGATTGAAACAGTTATCAAAAAACTCCCAAAAAAGAAAAGTCCTGGGCCTGATGGCTTCACAAGTGAATTCTATCAAAAATTCAAAGAAGAACTAACTCCTATCCTCCTCAAGCTATTTCAAAAAATTCAAGAGGAAGGAAGACTTCCAAACTCCTTTTATAAGGCGAGCATAATTCTGATCCCAAAACCGGGCAAGGACAACACAAAGAAAGAAAATTATAGGCCTATATCCCTGATGAATTTAGACGCTAAAATTCTCAACAAAATATTAGACAACCAGATCCAGCAATATATGAAAAAAATCATACACCATGATCAAGTGGGATTTATTCTGGAGAGGCAAGGCTGGTTCAATATTCACAAATCAATCAATGTGATTCACCACATAAACAAAAGGAAGGACAAAAATCACATGATAATTTCTATAGATGCTGAAAAGGCATTTGATAAAATCCAGCACCCATTCATGCTCAAAACTCTCAGTAAAGTGGGAATACAGGGAACATTCCTTAACATGATTAAGGCCATCTACGACAAATCGACAGCAAACTTCATACTAAATGGACAAAGATTAAAAGCAATCCCCTTAAGATCAGGAACCAGGCAGGGGTGTCCCCTTTCACCACTTTTATTCAACATAGTTCTGGAAGTCCTAGCTACAGCAATCAGACAGGAAGATTTAATAAAAGGCATCAAAATTGGAAAAGAAGTAAAACTGTCATTATTTGCAGATGATATGATTTTGTATATAGAAAACCCTAAAGTCTCAGTCAAAAAACTACTGGACCTTATAAATGAATTCAGCAAGGTGGCAGGATATAAAATTAATACTCAGAAATCAGAGGCATTTCTATATACCAACAATGAACTGTCAGCAAAAGAAATTAAGGAAACAATCCCCTTCACTATTGCTACCAAAAAAATAAAGTACCTATGAGTAAATTTAACCAAGGAGGTTAAGAACTTGTACTCGGAAAATTATAAAACATTGTTAAAAGAAATCAAGGAAGATACAAACAAGTGGAAGCATATACTGTGCTCATGGTTAATAAACATCATTAAAATGTCTATATTACCCAAAGCAATTTATAAATTCAATGCAATACCAATTAAAATACCAATGACATACTTCAAAGATATAGAACACATATTCCAAAACTTTATATGGAACCAAAAAAGAACACGAATAGCCTCAGCAATCTTAAAAAATAAAATAAAGCAGGAGGTATCACTCTTCCAGATATCAAAGTTTACTACAAGGCCATTATACTCAAGACAGCCTGGTACTGGCATAAGAACAGGCACATAGATCAATGGAACAGAACAGAGGACCCAGAAATAAACCCACAGCTTTATGGACAACTGATATTTGACAAGGGAGGAAAGAACATACAATGGAGTAAAGACAGCCTCTTTAACAAATGGTGTTGGGAAAATTGGACATCTATCTGCAAAAAAATGAAACTAGACCATCAACTTACACCATTCACAAAAACAAACTCAAAATGGATAAAAGACTTAAACGTAAGCCGTGAAACCATAAGCATCTTAGAAGAAAACATAGGCAGAAAGCTCTCTGACATCTGTAGCAGCAATATATTTGCCAATTTATCTCCACGGGCAAATGAAATAAAAGGCAAGATAAACAAATGGGACTATATCAAAATAAAAAGTTTTTGCACAGCTAAAGACAATAAGAACAGAATAAAAAGACAAACCACACAATGGGAGAACATATTCGACAGCACGTCGGATAAGGGGTTAATAACCAAAATTTATAAAGAACTTATAAAACTCAACACCAGGAAGACAAACAATCCAATCAAAAAATGGGCCAAAGAAATGAATAGAAATTTCTCCATAGAGGACATCCAGATGGCCAATAGGCATATGAAAAAATGCCCAACTTCACTAATCATTAGAGAAATGCAAATTAAAACCACAATGAGATTTCACCTCACACCAGTCAGAATGGCACTCATCAGCAAAACAACACAGAATAAGTGCTGGCGAGGATGTGGAGAAAAGGGAACCCTTCTGCACTGCTGGTGGGAATGCAGACTGGTGCAGCCACTGTGGGAAACAGTTTGGAGATTCCTCAAAAAATTAAAAGTTGAACTGCCTTTTGTACCGGCTATCCCACTTATAGGAATATACCCTAAGAACACCATAACACTGTTCGAAATGAAGAAATGTGCCCCCATGTTCGTGGCAGCATTGTTCACAATAGCGAAGATCTGGAAACAGCCCAAGTGTCCGTCAGAAGATGAGTGGATTAAAAAGCTATGGTACAGCCTGACCTGTGGTGGCGCAGTGGATAAAGCGTCGACCTGGGAACACTGCGGTCGCCAATTCAAAACCCTGCACTGGCCTGGTCAAGGCACATATGGGAGTTGATGCTTCCAGCTCCTCACCCTTTTCTCTCTCTCTCTCTATCTCTCTCTCTCTCTCACTCACTCTGTGTCTCCTCTCTAAAATGAATAAATAAAAGAAAGAAATTAAATATATATATATTTTATAAAAAAAGCTATGGTACATATATACTATGGAATACTACTCAGCCATAAGAAATGATGACATCGGATCATTTACAACAAAATGGATGGTCCTTGATAACATTATACGGAGTGAAATAAGTAAATCAGAAAATAGAAACTGAGAACAGCATGATTTCATACATAGGTGGGACATAAAAGTGAGACTATGAGACATGGACAAGAGTGTGGTGGTTATGCAGTGGGGGGAAGGAGGGGAGGGTGGGATAGGGAGAAAAGGGTAGGGGCACAGGGAAAACCAGATAGAAGGTAACAGAGGACAATTTGACTTTTGGTGACGGGTATGCAACACAATTTAATGATAAGATAATCTGGAGATGTTTTCATTGTACATATGTACCCTGATTTATTGGTGTCACTCCATTAAAATTAATAATAATAAAAGAACTGGGAACCAAAAAAAAAAAAAGAGTAAGTTGGTTTGGGGGAAGAAATTTATGGATCTAGGTTATCTTTCTTTGTTTTTGTTTGTTTTTAATACAGAGTGAGAAAGAAGCATGAAATCATTTTTTCAGAACTGGCACCCTCAGGGCTTGATCCCGTGGCCACAAACATCTCTCTAGGACAGTGCTCTTTCCACTTTGCCATTGGCTAGGGCACTTGTAATTTTTCTTTATAGTAAGCTTTCAGGGAAATCTAGATCAATCTACTTGGGGTCTTTTTTAGTACCAGTGATTGGGAAGATTATGAAATAAGTGCTAAGACCCCACAGAACTCATTGATGGGATCTTCAAAGAAACATATTTTATCTATAGACCTACTTTTTCTATTATACTACATGAATCCTTTCAAAGATGACGTATGATGCTTATCTGAGAAATTGTGAGGAGTGTTGCAGCATAGAGATACAGCTTAAATGTACAAGTTTTTTTAGTGTTTTTCTTCTTAGCTTCATGCCAGTTTCCACGATACCAGTTTGTAACGTGAGGTTAACAATCTGTGCTTAATATCTGCAAGCCATGCCACTGTCTTCTTTAATGTGTTCCCTGAGAAATCAAGGGACTCCATAGCTACTGCAACTTAGGATGGGTGGTATAAGATTGGCAGGAGGGTGGTAACATAAAGTCTGGTAGCAATAAAATGTTTACATGTTAAAATACTCAGTTCCAACATTCAATTCTATTAGACCAACACTTAATTAGGATTTTCTGGTTCACAGCCTCCATAGCTATTTTCTCTCTATAGTTCTAGCCATTTAACTTTAGCTTGCTCGCTCACCATCATCTTAACCTCTACAAAAATATTAAATGCCAGAGGAGGAACCTAAAGAGGTTTAGTCCAACACACTGAAACTTAGAATCAAGCTCTACCCTGACCTAAAGCCAGCCTTCTTTTTACAGTTAGGGTATTGTCTTGTCCCATGGACCAACCACCCGCATTTTTTATCCAATGGGATAATAATTAGGATTTGTCTTGATGAAACATACCTAGTCAGTCTACCTCTGGACTATTTGTTACTCTCACTTTTGAATCATTAAAGACTGAAATCACTTGACCCTTTATATGGTTGGTACATGGGGCCCTACCAGATACTTCTAGATTTTGGAATGGTAACTACTTAGCTGTTTTGAGCTCCAAAAATCCCTTGCTCTTATTTTTTTTTTGTCCAGTGTACTATGTATCTATTAAAGCATTCTATTACCTCATGGTGGATTTACTCCCATCCAAAGGCTCACTCTTTGCTAATTCTCATACTTTCTGGAAACCCTATTGTGCCTAAATGAGATTTTCTTGTGTCAACTATAACTGAGTTTTTTCCCATCTCAAACTTTGTCTTTTAGCAAGTTAGAAGTATAAGACCAATGCTGTATTTCTAGTTTCAGATAGATTTATGTCATATTTTGTATTTTTTCATGTCTACAGATATCACTAGGGAACAGTTTTCTTTTTCATTTTCTGTTGCATGAGGTTTTAGAACTTTTTCTATATATTTCAGCAACACTGATTCCAAACCTGAAATCCGTTTTTTGGTGTATGCTCTAGTTTTTATGCAATTTTAATTTATTTTTGTTACAGTTAATGACATGCATTGGTTTTTAAACTGGAGTTAAAGGTCAATGACTCTTGGATTGAACATAACCACAAGGCAATTAATGTTTTACAAATATCACTTTTACATAATTGTTGTTTTTAAATGTAAAAAATTATTATCTGATAAAAACACCCTCTTATTTTGTTTTAAGATTGAATCGTGGCTTCTTTGAGTAGGCGTAATGTAAAAATAGTCCTGACACCTTCTATTATATATGTGGCTGTTACACACTTCAACATCAAAGGCACAATATTTCATCATTTGTGACACATGCATATATTGCCTATTTTCAAGTTCCCCTTGGCGATCAAGACAAGAATTGGGCTCCTCATATTGTGTGTCATAATTGTGAGGAAATGCCTCATGACTGAACAAGAGGAAAATGCAAAGGAATGCCTTTCGGTATTCCCATGGTTTGGTGTGAACCTAAGGACCACAGCAGTGACTCTTATTTCTGTCTGATCCATACATAGGGCATCGGCAAGAAAAAACGGCATATGATCGCATATCCTAATATTCCTTCAGCAATACGACCTATCCCAAACTCTGAGACACTCCGGTTCCAGTTTGCAATGGTTTTATTTCTTCTAGGGATGAAGAAAGTGAACATGGTGATCAAGTGTATTTTGATAAGATGCATGAGGAAATGGTTGTAGAATCTGAAAGGTCTTCTTCTGATGCCAAGCAGTCATTAACCCCTCAGCAGTTTAGCCAAACCGAATTGAATGACTTAGTAAGAGATTTGGTCCTATCAAAGAAAGCAGCTGAGTTCTTAGCCTCCAGGCTTCAAGAAAAGAATGTACTTCACTGGTCAACTAAAGTATCCCATTTCAGGAAGCGTGAACAAGTTTTTGTGGACTTTTTTTCCCAAGACAAACACTTTGTTTACTGTCATGATATCAGTAGTCTTCTCAGCCAGCTAGGTGTTACCACTTACAGTCCAACAGAATGTATGGCGGCTATTCCTTGACAGCTCTAAACGGAGTCTGAAATTTGCTTTCCTACACAACAGTAATGTTTATGCAGCGGTTCCAATAGGTTATTCAACTCATCTGCGAGAAGATTATAATGACATAAAAATTGTCCTAGACTTTCTGAAGTATGAGGAGCATAACTGGATCATTTCTGTGGGTCTCAAGATGGTCAATTTCCTGCTAGGACAACAGAGAGGTTTCACGGAGTATCCTTGCTTTCTGTGTTTGTGGGACAGCCGGGCTCGAGAGAAACACTGGACACAGAAGTAGTGGCTGAAACGTAAAGCTCGGATACAATGGAGGAAAGCTGCTTCATCATACATAGGTCAGTGTTGAGGACACCTCTTATTTCCCCAAAACAGGGCACCCTGGAATGTCAAAAGCTGTGTTATATTGGCACATAAAATGTGATTATTGAATGTGGAGTTTGAGCGAAAAAATCGACTGGTATCTGAAAGATTGCCGGGTGCTGCCGATGAATGAACGAAGAGCCGAAACAGCCAAATGAGCAAAAGTTAGGCTTTATTGGGAGGACTCCGGGTGGGTTCGCAGACTCGGAATGGGAGCCCAAGAAGCCGCGCCCAACTGGTGGGGCTTGAGATTTTTATACCCCTTCAAGCTGGCTGGGGAATTTCCACTGTGGTTTCGGCCTGCAGGTGATTTGCGTAACTAGGAATGCTAATGGCTGAGGAACTTCCACTGTGTTTTCAGCCAGGGTGTGTGTGCTAAAGGTCAGTAATTGCAGAAATACCCCCCAATATGAGGGACTTTCAGGCCCCTGCCCGGAGGGTGCTACCGGACATTCCTGGCTTTTTGGTATAGGGAGTGGGGTGACGTGGTCTTATCTGGCTACTTCCTGCTGTATGGGGCGGAGCTGGGGAGGGGTAGGAAAGAGCCAGAGCAGTCCGTATCAGCTATGGTGGGCAGGGGTTGGTACTGTTGCAGCATCATCTGGTTGACCGCTATCCTGGTGATCTCCTGAAATTGGGTCTGCAGGAAGTGAAAAAGACAAGGGGTAATCAGTAAGATTAGTCCAATTATGAAAATGGGTCCTATGAGTGGAGCCAGTAAAGAATACATGGAGGAGTTCCACCAAGAAGAGGCTTCTGCTGAGAATTTTTGTTTCTGGAGATCAGAGCTGAGTTTATGGAGGGCTTCTACCCCGGTCTCTATAAGGCCGGATTCGTTGATGTAGTAGCAACATTCTTCCTGCAGGAAGACACAGGTGCCCCCATGCTTGGCCGTAAGCAGGTCCAGGGCTCGCCGGTTCTGTAATGAGACTTGGACGAGAGAAGTTATTTGTCTCTTTAGGGAGGCTACTGTGGGGGTATCCGTATCCCAGACCTTAGGGTCGACTCCAGGTAGAAGCTGGACTCTGGGGTCCGAGTCAGGCCCAGGGTCGGGATCTGGCACCAGTGCTAATAGGAAGGCTTGCCTGGGGGAGAATGAAATGCTTGCCCGGAGTTTGGACAAAATGTCTCTCTCCAGGAGGGGAACTGGGCAGGAGGGTATGACTAGAAAGGAGTGAGAGAATGGATGACCCTCAAAGGGTAGTTAAGGAGGGTTGTCTGCCGTGGGGTCGAGGGCGATTTGTCGATTCCCATGACCGAGACCTGGGAAGGAACTGTAAGGCCCGAATGAGAGGGAAGGACAGAGTAGGTAGCCCCCCTGTCTATTAAGAAGGAAACAGACTTACCCGCTACCTGGATCGTAGCCCTGGGCTCGGTGAGGGTAACTGGAGTCGAAGAGCCAGGGCCCCCTCAGTCATCTATCAAGCCCAGCAGTTCTGAGACCGGAAAGCCTGGTTCTCAGCTTCCCGGCATTGAGGTGCCGGAGGCTGAGCCAGGGTCGGGCAGTCCGACTTCCAGTGGCCCATTAGTTTGCACTGTGGGCAAGGCTTGATGGGGGGCCTTGGTTGCGGACAGGCCTTGGCCCAGTGGCCTTCTTTGGCACATTTAAAGCAAGCGCCCGGTGGTGTGCGCTGTCCTCCCTTGGAGGTTGGCTTCTTTGTCGGTTCCCCTACCGGCCGGAGGGCTGCTTCCAAGGCTTGGGTCTGGAGACTAATCTTCTGCTGCAGCCATTCCTGGCGGGCGGCTTCAGCTGTTTCCTCTCGGGCATTAAAAACTTTAAAGCCATTTTTACCAGGTTTTAGATGGGAGTCTCAGGGCCCTCTTCAGCCTTTTTTAGTTTTTTTTTCTAATATCCGGGGCTGACTGAGAGATGAAGTGAGAGGCTAAGACTGTGGCCCCATTGCGGGACCCCGGGTGTAGGCGGGTGTAACGAACTAGGGCCTCTTGAAGGCATTTAGGAAAAGGGCTGGGTTTTCTTTGGGGAGTTGGGTAATTTCCCTCAGCTTATCATAATTTACAACCTTGTTAGAAACGGCGTCCATACCTCTGATTACGTATCGGAGCATAAGGTTTCGATGAGGGATGTTGGACCCTTGGCCAGGTTGATAACTCCAATTGGGTCTTCCCCGGGGACCGCCTCTGTGCCAAGGGGGATTTGGTCATCTACTAGATGGTCCCTGTCTGCCTGCTGTCTGGTGGCAGTGAGGATACGTTCATGTTCCTCAGGGGTGAGAGTGGAGGTACAGATTACCTTAATGTCATGCCAGATCAGGTCATATGTCTGAGTCAAGTACCGGAATTCCTTAATGTAGGTTGAGGGGTCGGCCGAGAAAGATCCTAGCCATTTCTCAATCTGTGAAAGGTCTTGGAGGGAAAAGGGTACATGTACCCTAACTAGGCCCTCTGCCCCAGCTACTTTGCGGAGAGGGACGAGGACAACGGATGATGATTGGGGGCTGTGCGACCTGGTATGAGCTGCAATGGGAGAGGGGAGAGGGTTGGCGGGAGGTGGGGCAGATGGAACCAGAGGGGCGGAAGGAGCCGGAGCCTGGCCCGGGTCTGGGGGGTTCTCCCGGGGGAGAGCCGGAGGAGGAGATAGGTGGTTGGGAAGGTCATTGGGTTGAGAGTAAGGAAGGGGGTCTTGGGATGAAGCCTTGGGAGGAGGGGAGGTCTGGGCTAGAAGAATTTGGAGAGTGGAGCAGTAGGAGCAGAGATCGGGGCGGGAACGGAGATCCCAGAAAGCCTGAATATATGGGGCCTCAGAGTCTTTTCCAGTGCGCCGGCAAAAAATTGTCTAGGTCCCGGAGGACGTTAAAGTCAAAAGTACCCATAGGCGGCCAGTGAGACCGGTTATCTAGGGTGTATTGAGGCCAGGCGACCTGTGACAGGAAGACGAGTTTCTTCCTGTGAAGTATCTGAGTGTATCCCAATTTGGAAAAATTTTTAAGAAGACATCCTAGAGGAGATTTTGGGTCTATTTTGGATTTGGAGTTCCCCATAATTTAGTAGTCCTTTGGACCCCTACGTATCGGAGGAGAAAGGATATGAGGGAGGCGTCCCTTCCAGATACCGTCTCCGGATAGGAATAGAGGAGCGAGTGAAAGGCATCCCTTTCAATCGGAACCCCTATTAAGACTCCAGGAGTCGGCGTGGGGAGGGCCTCTCGGCTCGGCCGAGTCTAGGACGAGAGACCCCCGGCGGAGACACAGGGGTCCAGTGAGACAGAGAATCGAATTACTCACGGTTGAAAGTCACTCTCGCAGGGAACTCCGAATTCAAAGCGACGGACGGCATGAGGCAGGAGGAGAGAGAAAGGGGAGTCTCGCTCAGGCCTGTGGGGGCCGGGGCATGTCACAAAGCCCTTCTCCCGGGTTTCGGCACCAAATGAAAGATTGCCGGGTGCCGCCGATGAACGAACGAAGAGCCGAAACAGCCAAATGAGCAAAAGTTAGGCTTTATTGGGAGGACTCTGGGTGGGTTCGCAGACTCAGAATGGGAGCCCGAGAAGCCGCGCCCAACTGGTGGGGCTTGAGATTTTTATACCCCTTCAAGCTGGCTGGGGAATTTCCACTGTGGTTTCGGCCTGCAGGTGATTTGCGTAACTAGGAATGCTAATGGCTGAGGAACTTCCACTGTGTTTTCAGAAAGGGTGTGTATGCTAAAGGTCAGTAATTGCAGAAATACCCCCCAATATGAGGGACTTTCCGGCCCCTGCCCAGAGGGTGCTACCGGACAGTATTGCTGAAATTTTAACTGAAAAAATTGGTATCGTGTATGGCAGGGGTCAGGAATCTTTTTGGCTGAGAGAGCCATGAATGCCACATGTTTTAAAATGTAATTCTGTGAGAGCCATATAGTATGTTTAACACTAAATACAAGTAAATGTGTGCATGTAGGGCCAGTAGTCGCGGCCACTATCACAGCCGCCTGATCCGTGCAGGTTCCCATTAGATTCGGACAGTCAGTAATGAAACAACGGAGCCAAGAACTGGTGAGCCATCAGCTTTAATTCTAGCTTGCACCAGGAGGGCAAGAAAAAACACACACTGGGCTCCAAAACCCACTCATTCAGTGCTCACAAGGCTACTGACTTACTGGAGTTTCCTAGAATCAAAGGTTTCTAGCTCACCAGACTGATTCACCTCTGTTTCCCATATTCTCTCTACACAAACTGCACAAACTGGCTTCTTGCTCAGCACTCCACCATCTTGGCTGTCTCCTCTCCTCCACGTGACCTTAATCTGCTCTCCTTTCTAATACTAACCTCAGGAACCGTGACAGAGCAAGCTCCCGACCTGCCCCACTTTATAGTGTAGATTCAAAACCTTTAATCCAATCTACAAACAAGGAAGTCTCTGATACAAGGTCCCTTATCTGAAACATACTGGGAGGATTCCTCATGAGAGTGCACCACCCTACATCATCCAATCAGTCAAGGGTGTGGGGAAAAGCTTACTTTTAAAACTTGCACATGGGCAGCGCCATCTTTAACAAAGTGAGCATAATATATTTCATCTGCCCAACAGTGCATTTTATGTAAGACCAACACTTTTAAAGTATGTAAAGCCAGTAGTCGAGGCCACCATCACAGCAGCCTGACCCACGCAGGTTCGCATTGGATTCGGACAGATGGCAATGAAAGACCGGAGCCAAAAACTGGTGAGCCATCAACTTTAATTCTAGCTTGCACCCGGCAGGCAAGCAAAAACACACACTGGGCTCCAAAACCCATACATTCAGTGCTCACAAAGCTACTGACTTATCCGAGTTTCCTAGCATCAAAGCTTTCCAGCTCACCAGACTTATTCACCTCTGTTTCCCATCTCCTCCTGCACAAACTCTTAACAAACTGGTTTCTTCCTCATCACTCTGCCATCTTGGCTACTTCTCCTCCACATGGCCTTAATCTGCTCTGCTCTCTAATACCAACCTCAGGAACTCAGGAACCAAGAGAGAGAGATCAGCTCCCGGACTGCCCCAGTTTATAGCATAGATAATCCAAACCCTTAATCCAATTATACATACAAGAAAGTCTCTGATACAAAGCCACCCATCTGAGGCATAATGGGATTCCTCCCTACATCACCACCCTACATCATCCAATCAGTCAAAGGTGTGGAGAAGAACTTACTCTTAAAACCAAGCCTTAGGCCATAACGACCCGGCCTGCCCACAGCCTGTTCCAGAACACACATTAATATCAACAAACTTCCATGTTAACAAAGTGAGCATAATATATTTCATCTGCCCAACAGTGCATTTTATGTAAGACCAACACTTTTAAAGTACAATAAGTCTCTGAATTTTTTTTAATAACGTTATGCTGTTGCTAACCAATGATGAATAAAGTACTTCTGTAAAGCCTATAGTCGTGGTCAGGATCACAGCCGCCTGACCCGTGCAGGTTCACATTAGATTCGAACAGTCGGTAATGAAACAATGGAGCCAAGAACTGGTGAGCCATCAGCTTTAATTCTAGCTTGCACCCGGCAGGCAAGCAAAAACACACACTGGGCTCCAAAACCCACACATTCAGTGCTCACAAAGCTACTGACTTATCCGAGTTCCCTAGAATCAAAGGTTTCTAGCTCACCAGACTTATTCACCTGTTTCCCATGTCCTCCTGCACAAACTTTTAACAAACTGGCTCCTCCCTCAGCATTCCACCATCTTGGCTGCTTCTCTCCTCCACGTGGCGTTACTCTGCTCTCCTCTCTATACCTCAGGAACTCAGGAACCAAGAGAGAGCTCAAGCTACTGGTCTCTCCCACTTTATAACATAGAATCAAAACCTTTAATCCAATTATACAAACAAGGAAGTCTCCGTATAATGGGATTCCTCAGGAGAGTGCACCACCCTACATCATCCAATCAGTCAAGGGTGTGGAGAAGAACTTACTCCTAAAACCAAGCCTTAGGCCATAACGACCTGACCTGCTTACATTACAGCCTTTCCCCCACACCCATCCCAAGCATAAGGGCAAATAATATCACCTGGGTGACAGGCTTCCATGTGGGCAGCGCCATTCTAACAAAGTGAGCATACCATATTTTATCTGCCCAACAACTTCTTACCATTAATGTGACTTCTGGTGCTGCATGGTTTTGCTGATGGCTTTGTAGTCTGGTTGATATGTGGTGAGGTTAAGCTTCATGCAGGTATTGAGACTTCCATCCATTAAACATGATTGTAGGTTGGTCTTAACGTTCTTTAGATGTGAGAAAGACTGCTCACATGCATACATAGAGCCAAAAATTGTCAGTACAGCAATACTCATACACTGCAGTGTGGTACGTGACGGTAAGCACGTTCCAAGTGTTGACAATCAGTTGGGTTGAAGTTTTTTCATTTCTCCCCACTTCTGTTTGCTCTCCAACTCTGCTTGCTGTTGTGCAAGTCTTTCCAAGTCTTCATTCAGTGACTTGAACTTATTCACCCACATGTCTGAGGCCTTCAGGTCAGCAGCTTGTAGCTCAAAATCTCTGACGGAGACACCAGGGATGTAACTCATGTCAGCGCTGTCCAGTGCACACTCGTGTGGATGGGTGATGAACTTAAAAAGACAAGTACGCTCACAAAATTCTCCAAAGTGCGCTTTGAATGACTGCAGGAGATTAGATGTGAAGCCTGGTAGCTGCTGGAGATCAAGATGTTGAGCAGGGTCAGTTGCTGTGCATGCATCTTTAAACTCTCCCAGTTTTTCAAAGTGTAGTAAACGACCTGTTTCAATGTCGGCAATGAAGAGTTCCAGCTTGTCTTCAAATGCAAACACTGCTTATTGAAGGGATAAGACTGTATTTCCAATGCCTTGCATTTTTACATTGAGCTGATTCAGATGTTCAGTCATGTCCACGAGAAAGTAGAACTTCAGGAGCCACTCAGTGTTAGCTAACTCAGGATGCTCGATGTTTTTCATTTCAAGAAAAGTCTGGATTTTGCTAAGACAAGCTGTGAAATGGCTGAGCACCCTCCTTCTTGACAACCAACACACATTGCTGTGCAGAAGCAGAACAGGATAATTATTCCCAATTTCATCCAGCAGTGATCATTTGAAGCTCCGGCAACAATAAAGTTGACCACGCGAATGACCAGTGACACCACCTCACCAAGCTGCTCGCCACATATCTGAGCACAAAGCACCTCCTGATATAGGATGCAGTGAAAACTTAGAATGGGTCTTTTTTCATGTTCACGAAGAAGTGCTACGAATCCTGTTTTTCCCCACCATGCACGGATTACCATCAGTACACACTGAAATAAGTTTATCTATCCATCAGTAGATTTTTTTCTTTAGCGAACTCAGTGAAAGACTGGAATAAATCCTTCCCTCTTGTTGTCTCTTTCATAGGAAAAACAGCAAGACTTTCCTTATGTAGTGTGTCACCGACAGCATACCTTGCAATCACGCTGAACTGGGATAAACGGCTTATGTCTGTTGACTCATCCAAAGTGAGAGAAAAGAATGGTGCTGCATTTATGTCCTTCACTTGTGTTGCCTCAATTTGATTTGCCATCATGATGGTGCGATTGTGAACAGTTCTTGCCAACAGAGGCATGTCTTTTATTCGTTTGATTATCTTGTCTTTATCCGAAAAGTTGTCAAAAAGTTCATTGGCAACATCAAGCATGAATGTTTTGGCATACTCCCCATCTGTGAATGGCTTTCTGTTTCTCACAATTGCTAAATCATCAGCAAAGCTAGCCGAATTCCAGTCACCTTGTTGGGTCCAAACACGGAGTTGCTACTAACTAGCTTGCACTCTGCACAGTAGCTCTTGACATGCTTTCTTCTTGCTGTCCCCTGCTGGATATTTTGATGCAAATGTAGTATGGCGTATGTTGAAGTGCCACTTTATATTTGACCGTTTCATTGATGCAATTTTATCATTGCATATTAGACACACTGCAGAACCTGCTCTCTCCACAAAGGTGAATTCCTCTGTCCATTCCTGCTGAAAAGTACAATACTCATCATTTTTTATTTTAGCCATCTTCTTCGTCAAAAGGGTTTCTGCAATTAGCTAGGTGACTACTTTATTAGAAGGAGGGAAGTTTCCTTCCTGACCTCACAATGACCCGTGTACGTTATGCATTATCCGATAAAAATTTGGTGTTGTCCCGGAGGACAGCTGTGATAGGTTCCAGCCACCCGCAACCATGAACATGAGTGGTAGGAAATGAATGGATTGTAATACATGAGAATGTTTTATATTTTTAATGTTATTTTTTTTTATTAAAGATTTGTCTGTAAGCCAGATGCAGCCATCAAAAGAGCCACATCTGGCTTGTGAGCCATAGGTTCCCGACTGCTGCTCTAGCTGGTGAGCCCATGCTCAAGCCCCAAGAGCCCAACCTCAAGCTGGCAACCTTGCAGTTTCGAACCTGGGTTCTCCACCTCTGAGGCCAATGCCCAATACACTGTGCCACCATCTGGTCAGGCAATAGCTTACATTTCTTTTATTTATTTCTTTTTAATTTTTTTTTATTTTTCCAGGGACAGAGAGTGAGTCAGACAGAGGGATAGATAGGGACAGACAGACAGGAACAGAGAGAGGTGAGAAGCATCAATCATTAGTTTTTCATTGTCCTTGCAACACCATAGTTGTTCATTGATTGCTTTCTCACATGTGCCTTGACCGTGGGCCTTCAGCAGACCGAGCCACCCCTTGCTGGAGCCAGCGACCTTGGGTCTAAGCTGGCGAGCTTTTGCTCAAGCCAGATGGGCCCGTGCTCAAGCTGGCAACCTTGGGGGTCTCGAACCTGGGTCTTCCGCATCCCAGTCCAACGCTCTATCCACTGGGCCTGCCAGACCAGGAAAGAAAGTTACTGGTTAGAACAGTGCAGGTATTTCCCTCTTTAGTGAAAGGTGAAAAGGTTCCTGGGAATCTACTGTGTGCTGAGACATTATGGTACGTAATTTATCTGTACTGTCTAAATTTACCTCCAGAACACTGATGAAGAGGGAAGGTGTTATTAGCTCCATTTTATAAAGAACTAAGAAATGCAAAGATTAAGCAATATATCTGCTAAGGGCACAGAGGGAGAAAATAGTAGAACCAGAGTATGTCATATTTTACAAATCTTATATATTGTATAAAACTAATAATAGTTTATTACTTTTTGTTTTAAGAAAATATTCAGAGAATCAGAATGTTTACTAGAGAAGCCATAACCCTCCTCCGGGTCCCCCTGGAGAAGACTGTTCACAAAGGAGGTACTCTTGGAACGTGCAGCCAAATGCCAGTCAAGCAGTCCAGAACCCAAGCTGGTGTCCTGGCAGTTACCGTGGGCTGCCGTATCCAACCTATTACGGATGGACTGAGTGACACATACCTACCCTGGAAATCTGTCTAGAGACAGCAGAACTGAAGACAGCTGGCGTGACTTTTTATAAGATCAGGTCAAATGAGGTTGATAATCTATTTATTTTCTCCCTAATGTTCAAACTTAAGGAAAAATTACATGGACACTGAACTCTTTGCTGATAAATTTGCAGTATGTGCAGTAATGAAGGAAATAATCCTTTGTTCCAGTCTTAAAAATTTTTAAAGGAAGATGTTATTTTTAGAACTGATAGAGTAATAAAGAACACCGTTGTATATGAAATTTAAAAATTTTATCTTTTTGCCTGGCCTGTGGTAGCTCAGTGGAGAAAGCATCGACCTGGAATGCTGAGGCCACCAATTCAAAACCCTGGGCTTACCCTGGTCAAGACACATATGAGAAGTAATCCATGAACAACACAAGTGAAGCAACTATGAGCTGATGCTTCTTGCTCCACCCTCCTTCCTCTCTCTGTAAATTCAATAGTGTTTTTAAAATTTATATAAAAGGAAATTATATATCATACATGTGTATTTTTTTCTGACTACACTTGTGATATGAAGGTGTGTGGAGAAAAAATTTTAGTCATGTTCTAATTTTCCATGTTCTATTATTGACCCAATCATTGAGGATATTTTTTGTTTCACCTCTGTTTAAGATTTCTATTAAAATCTGTCTAGCTTACAGCCTCTTTAGAACCTAATCATTATTTGTTATTAGTTGTGGCATTTTCATGATTAGACATTTTTTCTTTGGCATTCTATTATGGGATTCGACCAGCTTTCTCTCTGAATTGTCAGAATGCCATCTACCACAGGAGTGGATGAGCTTTTAGGGATTGATTGTCAGTTGGGAAAGAGGATGGTAAATCCAAATGCTGGGTAATTTACCTGAAAAATTAATTGCTGTCAACTGTGTGGAACTATTCAGAAAGCTTGAAAATGTTTATAAAAGTTGATCAGAATAGGAGATGACATCTAAAGTCTGGGTTTTCTGGGAAGACTTGCACGGCTCCTTGTGGTTTTGCTTCTCTGTTGAACATACCTTGCTGGGGTCCTTCTCCACATGCCTCTCACAGTGGAGTAGTCCCTTCACCTTGACTTATTCTGAGTTGTCTCTTCTGCTGTTCTACCTCTAGAACACACATGGATCTCTTGGGAGCTGTTAATTATTTTTAGTTGTAGAGGAAGCCAGAAACTTTTGCTATAGAAAATGTCACCACCATGACATCAAAAGTGTCGGTAGATATTTGATGAATACTTGAGCAACTTGGCTTCATTTTCTAAAGTCTCTTATTTTGAAAATTTGTATCAGAATGTGTTACACGACATGTAACAGTTGTTTTATCAGTTCTCTTTTTTATATGAACAACATGTTGAACTTGACCTTAAGGAAGTGCTGTAACTCAGCTACTCCCTGGGCTGTGTCTAATTAGCTTAGTCAAGTTGCTACTCTTCATCTAGGTGATGGCTCATAAAGTTTTTTCTCTGCCTGCCACATTTAACAGAGATGCAAGAGTTGTTGCTAAAAGGCTGGCTCCCCTGGAAAGAAATAGGAGAGGTTCTGGCCAGTTGGCTAAGCAGTAGAGTGTCAGCCACGTGTGAGGTAGTCCTGGGTCTGATTTCTGGTCAGGACACACAGGAGAGGTGACCATCTGCTTCTCCACCGCTCCCCCTCCCATTCTCTCTCTCTCTCTCATCTTCTCTCGTTCCCCACTGCAGCCATGGCTCGAATAAGCAAGTTGGCCCACGGTGCTGAGGTTGGCTCCACGGTCTCATCTCTGGTACTAAAATAGCTCAGTTGCCAAGCAACAGAGCAGAGGCCCCAGATGGGCAGAGCATCAGCCCCAGACCCGAGTTGCCGAGTGTATCCCAGTTGGGGCACATGTGGGAGTCTGTCTCTCTGCCTTAGTGCCTTTCACTTGATTAAAAAAAGAAGAAGAAAAGGAAATAGAAGCAAGACAACTGGTGAGGCAAAAAAGGAAAAGCAGGCGCAGGTATGGAAATCCAGCTACTCTAATAGTTGTGTTTTTTTATTTTTTGGGTGAGAGGAGGGGAGATATTCAGGCATACTCTTTCATGCTCCCTGACCAGGATCCACCCAGCAACCCCCATCTGGGGGCCAATCTCTAATCAACTGAGCTATTTTCAGCACCCGGGGCCAACGCTAGAACCAATCGAGCCACTGGCCATGAGAGGGGAAGAGAGATAGAGAGGGAGAAAAGGGCGAGAGGATGGAAGGGAGGAGCAGACAGTCATTTCTCCTGTGTACCCTGACCAGGAATTGAACCCCGGGAAGTCCGCTGTTACCCACTGACCCACTGGCTAGGACCTCTTATAGTTCTAAAGTGTTCTTAGGTAAGCAGTTTCTAAGGAGGACATTGCCAATAGGAGTGCTATTGTATCAACACTGCCACCCTCAGAATACCTTTCTTTACCCTATTGTTCCCTCTGTCCCCTTCCCCTTCTATTTCAGTTACCAGCATGGCCTGTTAAACACTAGGCTCCATTTGCCATCTTGTGTCTCGTTTATTCTTCAACACACCATGGTTCCGTTTTCTCACACCACACCATTGTGTTTTTTGCTAAAGGGACCTTTTTTAAAAAAGGTCTTCAGTGTTTTATTTCAGCTTTTACAATTTATATTTATTAAAAAAAAATAAAACGGTTCTACCAGTGTTACTATGAAAAGAAACATCCCAAGCCACCACCCCTGTCATACCCGATTATTACTACCCAAAGGCAATCACTAAGTATCTTTGCATTATCTTCTAGTATTTGCTTCCTTACTTAAATACTATGCTTATATTGCCACTTCTTGATTTTTCAATACGATATTATATATTGACTTCTTTCTGTGGAAGATTAGGATTTAGCCTTTCCTCATCATCTACTTACATACACTTTCTGTTACCTCAGTTTTTCAGTACAGTTAATTTCCACCTTTTGGTTAAATCAATATGCTAATTGCAAGTTATTTACTAGGTAAATACCACTCAACTCTAAGCCATAGTATACCATGATTGTTTCTTGTATCACTTTTCCCCCTCATTCTTGCCTTATTTGTTTGCCATTATTTCTATGGACCAATCATGAATTCATCCCTCAAGTCTAACACCACTGTAACATTTCTCCTATGTGGATAGGATAAACACATTAGATTCTTTTTTGTTTGAAAGCTTTCTTGGAACCCTCTTGTCGCTTTCCAGGTTGGGCGCTATATTAGTTTGCTACGGCTGCCATAATAGACTGGAGGCTTAAACAATAGAAATTTATTTTTTCAGCCTGACCAGGTGATAGCACAGTGGATAGAGCATCGGCCTGGGATATTGAGGACCCAGGTTAGAAACTCCGAGGTTACCAGCTTGAGCACAGGCTCATCTGGCTTGAGACTGGGCTCACCAGTTTGAGTGCAGGGTCGCTGGCTTGAGCATAGGATCATAGACATGACCCCATGGTGTGATTATTACCACTAACTGTAATAAGTACCCATCGATACCCCTATTTCCTAATGATCATAATCATCCCAGTTTTTACATATTCTAAGAAATTCTTTGAAGCTCAACTGACTGATTCTTTTTATTGAGGGAAGATATATAAGGCTAATGGTGTACATACTATAGGAACACATACCTGTAAATTGATTCTCTTTATTTAATGAATGTATTTTCTTTCTCTAAAGTTATCAAGTTTTAGGTTTCTTCCGCTCCCTGCATCAGCTCTTTCCCTTTTTATGTCTTGTTTGTTGATGCCTGTCTCTCATGTGGGAGATGTCATTGGAATATCTGGTAACCTCTGCTCATCATTTTGTACTTATGACTGAGCCACTCAAAGCTGATGCCCTGTTTGTGTCATGGTAGATTTGTAATAAAGTTGTTACAAATCTTGTTGTTTACTTTCCTCTTGCTGTACACATTTATGTTTCAATTTTATTTATTCTGTTACTATGTTTGATAATTTTATTGCTATCTCTCATCTACCATTTGTCAGTTCTCTCATTCTCTTGAGTTTTTGTTTTGTTTGGTTTTTTTGTGAGAGATAGAGTGGGACAGACAGGAAGGGAGAGAGATGAGAAGTGTAAGTTCTTTATTGCGGTTCCTTAGTTTGTTTATTTGTTTGTTTTGTACTTTTCTGAAGTGAGAAGCAGGGAGGCAGAGAGACAGACTACTGCATGTGCCTGACCGGGATCAACCCAGCAAGCCCACTAGGTTGCAATGCTCTGCCCACCTAGGGTGTTGCTCCATTGCAACTGGAGCTATTCTAGAGCCTAAGGTGGAGGCCATGAGCCATCCTCAGCGCCTGGACCAACTTTGCTCCAATGGAGCCTTAGCTGCGGGAGGGGAACAGAGAGATGGAGAGGGGGAAGGGTGGAGAAGCAGATGGGTGCTTCTCCTGTGTGCCCTGGCCAGGAATCAAACTTGGGACATCCACACACTGGGCCAATGCTCTATCACTGAGCCAACCAGCCAGGGCCCTTAGTTGTTGTTTGATACTTTCTTATATGTGCCTTGACTGGGGGGCTCCAGCAGAGTGAATGACCCCTTGCTCGAGTCAGCAACCTTGGACTCAAGCCAGCGACCTTGGGCTTCAAGCCAGTGACCTTTGGGTTCAAGTCAGCAACCCCACACTCAAGCAGGTGAGCCTGCGCTCAAGACAGCAACCTCAGGGTTTCAAACTTGGGTCCTCAGCATCCCAGGCCAATGCTCTATCCACTGCACAACCCCCTGGTCAGGCACTCTTGTGCATTTTTAATCTGTAGAAATTCCTTTATCATCATTTTGGGTAGGGAGTAGAGATATAGGCATGAGTTCAATCCAGTCAGTGTCTTGAGACTGTAAATAAGCCAATGAAATTGAGTTTTAGGTTTATCCTCAGTCTGGTAAGCTTGATTTTTATGCCTTTGAGTACCCTGAGCCATGATTTAGTCCTACAATGTCAACCACACTCCTACTGTGGAGGCAAACCCCATCCAGGATCCTGTTGAACCACCTTTCTCATATACTTCTAGGAACTGCCCCAGAATTAGGTCCTAGTAACAAGCTCATTCATGTTATTCCCCTTTCAGAAATCTGGAATGGCTAAGGACCTTAAGAATCTATCTTTAACTTGTTGAACTGCTTTCCAGCTGATTTTTCAAAGCCTCTGCTATATTCTACTACATTCTTCAGTGTGCCAGCCATTTCCTGAGTCCATTGTGTTATGCGCATTTATGCTGCTCTGTCTTCACCATTCAGGTTGCTTGTTTGGCTGAAATGGCTCCCCGTGCTGTCTCTGAGCAAATCATGCTCATTTTTGAAGCCCCACCCTTCCAGTAAAGATTACTCCCCAGCAATACTCCCCCACAGATTTCTTCTTCTAAAAAAGTACCTTGTGTCACTGCTTAGCATTTATGTCATTTGTATCTCCTGTTATATGAAACAGGTTCTTAGTGTGGTCTCAGATTCCTTCAACCCCCTTCTCCCTGAAGGTGTCTTCTGCCACCTGGACGACACTCTTTTTTGCCTTAGCAGCAAAGCATATAGCACTCCCTGAGCTGACTAGAGCCTAAGTTAAATTGGACCTGCATTGCCTTGAAATCCCACATCAAACCCTCTCTCTTATCAGTCACACCTTCACTTTAGAGGTAAGTGTTGCACTAGAGGCCACAGAATCTGGCTTTCTGAGCTGCCACTGAAGAGGGAGATGATCAGTAGTATGGAGGAGTCAGTTCCCATGATGAGAGCCTTGATTATTGGGATACAATAATGGGAGGAGCCTGGCAGGCTAATTTTCCCCCTTCGTCCCCCAACTAACCCTTTTCATCCTTCTGTGGACCACTCAGGGATGGTTTTCCTTTCCAGAGTGAGTCTACCTGCTGAGTGAACACATGCCATTCAAGCTGTGTGTCTTGGCTCTGGCTCAGTGTGAAGTCTGCCATGAGGTAATTAATACATTATGCCTTAATGCTTTATATCTTTTGCTTTCCCTTTTTCCTCATCCTCTCCACCCAAATAAAAACCCAGCAATTTAATAACTGCTTCAGGCTCTGCCCCCTATATCTTTTTTATTTATTTATTTATTTATTTTAAGGCAGGCTATGAGCTAGGATATGCCGCCTGTCTTCTTAAGTTGCTGGCAATCTTGATTAAAGACACCTGTTACCCTCTCAGACCAGTCTCTGCTTATTGGCATTGCAGTGATGGGTGACCCGAACCGCAGACCGGTTGTAGTCCAGTAACATGTCTGCTGTTGGCAGGGGAAGGATTCAAAATTCTCAGTTGCTGGGCTCCAGATGCTACAACTCTCAGTTTTCTTTTGTTGTTGTTGTTGTTGTATTTTACAGGGACAGAGAGAGAGTCAGAGAGAGGGATAGATAGGGACAGACAGACAGGAACGGAGAGAGGTGAGAAGCATCAATCATTAGTTTTTCGTTGTTGTCGCGACACCTTAGTTGTTCATTGATTGCTTTCTCACATGTGCCTTGACTGCGGGCCTTCAGCAGACTGAGCAACCCCTTGCTGGGGCCAGCGACCTTGGGTCCAAGCTGGCGAGCTTTTGCTCGAGCCAGATGGGCCCGTACTCAAGCTGACGAGCTCAGGGTCTCGAACCTGGGTCTTCTGCATCCCAGTCCGACGCTCTATCCACTGCGCCACCGCCTGGTCAGGCTGCCCCCTATTTCTTATTAAATATGGCAGTCATAGTTTTAATCATTCGACCATGTTTATGAGAGTGGGAAGTACCAGAGCTCTTCCACTGATTAGACATTGAGATCCTACAAATATTTATACCTTTTGAATACAGAAATGTCAGTTTTATCCAAAGTAATAGTTTTTCAAGAGCTACAAGTTATTTTTACATGAGAGCAGTAGGTTCTGGAGTCTGGGTATCTTTCATGGCCCATTTCTTTCGATAACACTCCCAAGGTTAGATTCACTTGAACAGTTATACACATTTTTAGAGAGCCACTGCGTCTGAATGCGTCCGGCCTATGTGTAGCTGAGAGCTGAGAAAGGGCCCTGCTCATCCAAGGGTGACCTGGCAGGGCAGGGTCATGAAAACAACTTGGAAGCTGTATGTAGTATTGATGCCAGAAGCAGAGCTGGGTACACAGTGCAGCCACAGGCTCAGAGTGTTCTGATATGCTTGTAGGATAGTGTCATGTTGTTTTAGATTTGAGATTATTACTTCCACCCCCACCCCCTCCCAGCACAATGCCCTTTTGTTTAAGCATAAAAAATAAATGGGTTTTCCAGGCTCAGGTCCATTGTGTCTCCATCCAAGCACAGTGTCCCACCTGGCCCAAACTCTCTGTGTTTTCATTAATCCTCTGTCTTAGCTTCCCCTACTCAGGTCTTCGCATCACGGCGCAGGCGGCTGCACACATTTATGCCAGTCTACATATAGCCAAGAAGAACAAGGTTGATATTCTTATGAAAGATCTCTATTAACCCTTCATTAGGTCAGTTTTTGAATTAATTTTTTTTTAAAGGGACAGAGAGTCAGAGAGAGGGACAGGTAGGGACAGACAGACAGGAACAGAGAGAAATGAGAAGCATCAATCATTAGTTTTTCATTGCCGTTGCAACACCAAAGTTGTTCATTGATTGCTTTCTCACATGTGCCTTGACTGCGGGCCTTCAGCAGACTGAGCAACCCATTGCTGGAGCCAGCGACCTTGGGTACAAGCTGGTGAGCTTTTGCTCAAGCCAGATGGGACCGCGCTCAAGCTGGCGACCTCTGGGTCTTGAACCTGGGTCTTCCGCATCCCAGTTTGATGCTCTATCCACTGCGCCACCGCCTGGTCAGGCTAGGTGAATTTTTTTTAGTAGATTGCTGTCAGTGTTTAAAAGGTCATGAAATTTTTCACAAGAATTTGTTAAATTATATTTCACACATAAAATGGCTTTCAAAGTCTCAACACTTGTGATTTTTCTGATGTCCACACTGTATTTACTGTAGAAAAACCGCGGTCAGTCGCAGCATTAGTTCCTGGTAAAGACAGCGCGTATTCCCCAATTTTTAGTGCATTATTGTATGGAACATGGTTTGTTTCAAAATGATGAAATATTTCTAACCATTTGTTGTCTATTGTGATTTTTGCTGATGCCCAAGATTTAATCTTTTCCTTATCAATCTATTTTTTAAATAATGATACCTCATTAAAAAGATCATTTTCAGAAATATTACTATATGGGAAATTTTGAGTGAGTCAGAGAGATCGGGTTACACGGTCTCCAAACTGATGCTGGAGCCTCAGGAGCACTCCGAGTGGCTTGCGCCTCCGGGAGCCCGGAGCCTGAGCCGCATGCCAGCGTCCAGGACGCAGGCCTATGGATAACTTGGGGACTTGACAGTCTCTGCCCCAGCAGGTACATCCAGCTCTTGCGGCAGTGCGGGTGTTTCCAGGTCGCAGCGGGGTCTCCCTGCCAAAAACCATATATTCCCTTCCCGTTCTCACGGCATTCCCTAGCTTTTCGTGCATTCTTTCCAAAAATCGGGGCTTTTTTAAAACACCCCAGGACAAATTGTTAAAAATCGGGACCGTCCCGCCAATAGCGGAACGTCTGGTCACCTTATACTATACACCCATATTATGACTAAATTTTAAAGACATGATATCAACTCTTGTGTAACATGCAGAACAATTGGAACTCTCAATTTGCTTACAGAGCAAATCTCCAAGTGTGGTTCCCTCTAGCAGATACTCCTAAAATTACAGCACTGAGGACAAGGACACTGAGTCCCGCCTGCCCCCAAAAAGAACTGTTGAATTTCAACGTAGAAACACATGTAGAGGTAATCTTTGCCAATATTTGCTAAGGAATAAAGTGAGGACTTCTCGTCTGATCCCAACAAGGGTTAGGGGCACGGCTGACATTCGCATCCAGACCTCAGCTTCGGATCCACGAATCCTTTCAACTCCGCTCACCGGAAGGGATGGAGGGAACCTCGGTTCTCATTCGCGCCCGCAGGCGGTCCTCCACCAGGGAAAGAGGGATTTGCGGAAGACGGGCCAGTGGGACTGAGGCCCAGAACCTTCCCTCGCGGGTATCTGGAAAGTAGGTGCTGACTGAGGGACAGGGACTTCCGGAAGTTGAGGTCTTTGTTTCCGAGGGGAAGGTCTTTCCGGTCGGCAAGGGTGAGAGGCGGTGAGTCTAGTCCTACCAGCGCTAGAGCCGCCAAGCCAGGCAGGAAGGAGGAGTCCTGGAGGTGGGTGATCGGAGGAGCAATATAGAGCTTCTGTAACCGGGATGTTAGGGATGACGCCTACTAGCGTTCCCTCCGCTCTTGTTTATCCTGCGCCTCCCGAGGCCAGGCCCTGGGACGGCAGCACGGAAGCCTCCCCTCAGGACTGTACGCTCCTGTGCTCCCGATTCACTCACCGTGTGAGAGGAGCTAAGGAGCCTGTGTAATAGGGACCGCCCCCGGGGCTCTGGGCGCTCTGGTAAATGGACTCATAGCAGCGAGTTGGAGGGAGGCAAGAGTCGAGTCAGGACAACTACCTGCCCAAGAGGGCAGAGTGTGGGAGAAAAGTTGGTGACTTGAAGCTGAGAAGCCCATGGCGGCCACGGCCGAAAGAGCGCGGTCAGGCAGAGGTGTGCTTGGCAGCAGAAGAGGAGGAAGGCCCAGGCCATGGAATCCGATTTGTGGAGTTCTGGGGTAGATTAGGCTGCACTTCCAGCCCCTAATGCTTACTGGCTTCACGTGACAAAAGTTTGTCTTGCTCGCTCTACAGTGCCGGTGTGAATCAGTATCAGTGGGAAGACTCGTTGCTGTGACTTAGGGACCCAGTTTTCTCAAGGCTTCATTGGAACATGTGGTCCGTGTTGTTTCTTGTGTTTTTGGATGGGGAGAACAGATGGGAGATTCCGTCCTGTACATGTTTAGAGAAGAAGATAAAGAGAGGAAAAGAGGGGCCTGACCTATGGTCGCACAATGGATAGAACATCGACCTGGGACGCTGACGTCCCAGGTTTGAAATCCTAGGGTCACGGGCATAGAGTGGGCTCGCCAGCTTTAACGACGGGTTTGCAGGTTTGAGCATGAGATCATGGTCATGATTCCATGTTCTCTGGCTTGAACCCAGGATTGCTGACTTGATCTAGGTATCACTAGCTTGGCAGAAACACCCTCCCTCCTCCCCCATCAAGGCACATATGGGGAGCAATCAATGAACAACTAAGTGCCTATGAGTTGATGATTCTCATCTCTCTCCCTTCCTCTCTCTAAAAGAAGGAAAGGGAAAGATACACATTCCTGAGCAGAACTGCCTGCAGAGTCTCCACCAACCAATGGGCTTTTCCCATCTCTCATGGTGGCCAGATGTCCCTCTATCCTTGAACTCTTTAGGTTGTTGTGTTTTGTCTTCTTTTTATTTTTTAATTTATTGGGGTGACATCAGCTCACAAAACCATACAGGTTTGAAGTGCACAACTCAACATCTTGGAACATTATCTTCCAACAACTTGGAAGATGCTTTTTATGTAAAATATAAAGTGTAATTAAATATAAAGTATTAAAAACTTAGTTGACAAAAGCTTTCTTTAATTAAGCATAGATAATTAAATATCAAGCTTGCATAGTACATTTGTAATATAGTACTTAATAAATGCAGTATGACATTAATGTCTAGACATGCTTTTAAAACAGGTAGAGAACAGGTTTCTGTGTTTAGATAGTTACTACCATAACTGAAATTTAAAGGACACTTTTAACATAAGTGACAAATTGCCATCTACTGTGCATTATTTTAATCACATTTGTAATTTCATACCATTTCTCAGTAATTGAATGATAATAAATTTCACTTATATGTGTTTGTATAATAAGTTAGTAGTACTACATGAATAATTATGTTATAATTTGTGTTTTAATTTTATAGGTATATAGACTATCTTCACAAGAAGAAAGTATTGGGACATTATTGAATGGTGTCATTTGTAGAATGTCAACAAAAGATGTTTTATGAAATCACATAAATATTAAAAATCTTAGCATTTAACCTGACCAGGAGGTGGCACAGTGGATAGAGCTTCAGACTGGAATGTGGAGGATCCAGGTTCAAAACCCTGGTGTCGCTGGCTTGAGCATGGGGTTGCTGGCTTGAGCTGCAGTAACTAGCTCTGCTGTAGGCCCACACACACACTAACCCCCCTGTTCCCCCGTCAAGGCACATATGAGAAAGCAATCAATGAACAATTAGGGTGCCACAGCGAAGAATTGATACTTCTCACCTCTCCTTTCCTGCCTGTCTGTCCCTGTGTCTATCTCTGTCACATACACACACACAAAAAAAATTCTTAGCATTTATAAAAAGTGTTTATTTTCCTTTTCTGATTATAAAAATATATGTATTTTCATCATAGAAAATTTTGAAACTCAGAACGGTATAAAAGTGAAAAACCTTCAATCCTACCTGTTAATATATTTTTACTTTTTTAATTTTTAATTTATTGTGTTGGCTACCTGTTAATATTTTAAAAGATTATCACTATTAGTAGTGTATTATTTTGTTCTAGTCTTCTGTTTCCATTCAAATATATTTTGGTTTTAATTTCTTTTTATTTTATTCATTTTTTTTTAGAGAGGAGACACAGAGTGAGAGAGAGAGAGAGAGAAAGAGAGGAGGAGCTGGAAGCATCAACTCCCATATGTGCCTTGACCAGACCAGTGCAGGGCTTTGAACTGGCGACCTCAGTGTTCCCAGGTCGATGCTTTTATCCACTGCGCCACCACAGGTCAGGCTATATTTTGGTTTTATATAATTGGAATAGTAATTACCAACATTGCTTGGATGTCTAGAAGGTGCTAGGTTTTTGCCTTAGTGATTTTTCTATGCACCAGCTCATAGCCCTGCCCTTACTTCTGGATACTCCAGCATCCCCCTTCCAAAGCCTCCTGGTCACTCATGCTCATAACACTTTATAGGATAGATGCTATTATTACACCCATTTTACCTACAACCACTAAAATAACATACCTTTCCCAAGGTCCTACCGCTACTGTAAAATCATGTTTTATAAACGGTTTGGATGTTTTCCTCACTTTATGTATTATGAATGTGTCAGTCAAGGTAGACTAGATCAGAGGTCAGGGAAACTTTCTGTGCAGGGCCAGATAGTAAATATTTACAGCTTTGCAGTCTGTGTGGTCTGTGTTGTGTCTACTCTTGCTGTTGTAGTACAGAAGCATCCACAGACGATCCGTGAATAATGGGTGTGGCTGTTTCCCAGTAAAACTTATGTAGACAAATAAAGGATGGGCAGGACTGACTGGAGGGTTGTGGTGAGTGGAGTTTGGGGTGGATTAGGCTGCAATTCCAGACTAACGCTCATTGGCTTCACGTGACAAAAGTTTGTCTTGCTCACTCTCCAGTGCCAGTGTGAATCAGTGGAAGACTCATTGCTGTGACCAGGGACCCTGTCTGCTCAAGGCTTCATCTTTACATTTGCTCCTTGGATCACTGTGTAGCTAAAAGGAACATGAATTACAAGGTGGCTCTAAAAGCTGCCATGTGGAATTGACATATAATTTATCTCGTGTTTCATTGTCCAAAGTCAGTCACGGTCATGCCAGCTTCAAAATAGGAGGAGAAGAGTGATCCTGCTATGTGCTGGAGAGTGGAGAGGCAGAAATACTAAGGGAACAAACTGATTTTCTTCACCATCGTAAGTAATATCATGCAGAAGCACATAGCTAACGTTTCTGCTGTGCACTGTGCTAAGCACCTCACATGCACCACCTCATTTATTCCTCATTAAAACCCCAGAAGATTTTACCAGCGAGAAACAAAGTTGGTCTCTCAACTCCACTTCAAAAACTGGCAAGCGTACAAAACATTTGCAAATATTACCCTGAACATCCATGTGTCCTTCATGTGAATTCACCATTAGTTAATATTTGCTACATCTGGAGTGTTGTGACAAGGACCTGTTTGCAGGGCACGCACACACACGTTTCTTCTAAACTGTTTGAAAGTAAGTTGCAGGCGAGCACTCCTGTGCTCGCCCCCATTGTGTTTCTCATGGCTCTTAGTCTCCTATAATCTAGAGCAATCCTTTTTGTAAAAAGTTAGGTTCATATTTATTTTAAAGAGTACTCTAAATGTCTCCAAGAATTCCATAATTAGAAATTGTTCATGATTTGAGTCAGTTCAAATATTTTTGGGAATACGAGCACACTAATTTTGTGTCCTCTCTGTCGCATGTCATAAAGACGCTCAAAGGCACGTACTGTCAATTGGCTCCGCAATGGTGATACAAAGGTTAGTTCTGGTGGCACCCCCACATCCTTCCATTATAAAGGCATCTTTCCCTGAAGCGTAAAGTGTTAAAGCTCCCCCCAGAGCTCAAAATGCTGATCTCAGATCTGCGAAACCCTACACGCTGTGCTCCTGACAGTTTGATCGTGCAGCCTTCTCCCATGCCATCACTCAGATGCATTCGTTTTCTCCGTGTGGGGCATAGGCAATATATGATTCTATTCGTACACATTTGTGTTGCTTTGAAATTTTTGCCTCCCTTTTGTAAGCAAACCTGGGTACGTGTCTCTTTTTAGGATAGCTTCCTGATGGAATTATTGGGGAAGAGGATAGGCACTCCTTAAAGGCTTTTAACACTAGAAAGTTGCCATTTGCACTCCCAATAGCAGACTACAAACATGCCAATGTTTGTGAGGCCTTTTAACTTTTAAGCATTTTTGCCATTTTGAGATGTCAGACTACTGGCAATGTTGGACTTGTATGTTTATTAGTCTGCATGTTATGAAGAGTGGTTTTAACGGATTTAAGGCTGTAACTATAGATGGTGTTCTCAGCTCTAACCAGAAGGAAAAAGCAATGCCATTTCCTGGGAAAGAAGAAGTTAACATAAGTTCTACAAGACTTTTAGAATAAGTCATTTTCAGCCAAGTTAGGAAGAGTGCCTGTTATATTAACCAGGTAGCTCCAGAGCCCAAACGCTCCACCAGCAGAAGCAACCTGTTATTAGAGAGCCTTTGGTGCTGGGAGGGAAGGGGTGCAGTTTGGTAGGCTACATGGATGTGATCCGAAGTCACTATTAAAGCAAAAAGCTGTCTGCCTGTGCTCTGGAATAAGGGGTGGGGCTCTGTCACCCAGGTGATCACAGTGCTTCACATCACCCCAGTCTTACACTGAGTCACCTCAGGAAAAGGGTCTTAATCCTGCATTCTCTACCTGCTGTGACCAGCTCAGCAATGTGGGTACACGAAAGGAAGGCGCTGCAGGACTTAAAAACACACACACACAAGACACAACATAGAGAAACGATGGGTAGAGGGGACTCCCAGTCTCTAGGACTGAGCCCTGATCACTGCAGCTTCATTGTATTTATTAGTCTCTGCAGAGCCTGGGTTCAGGTGCAGAGAAGGGTAATTAATATCTTTCAGGTATGTACGGAAAAGGCCATAGGGATCAGCTATTTCCTTAAACAATTTTATCAGTGCTTGCCAGGGAAGCGTTCTGCCCCCACAGACTTGGTGTTCCAAAGTCCGCACCAGAGACTTGTCTCAGGACAACAGTCTAATTCCCAGCATTTCCCTACATCTATCAACCAACACAAAGCTACGGAGACAGTAGAATCCCTGTGCCTTCTTTATAGTCTGTTCATAACCCTGCTAAACCTCTGTCTCCCCTCTACACACACAAACTCCTGTAAATCAGAAATGAATGGAGAACAGACTCCTTGCCCTATTCTGGCCCAACTCATTGACACTGGGGTTTATGATTAACAAATGTCCTGAACCAGCTAATGAGGTGGCCTTCAGGACCTGGCCCCCAGAGGTAGGGTAGGCCCTTCACAATCTTGGATGCAGGACAGAGGAGAGGCTGAGGGAGAAGGCCAGGCTGAGGCTTCCCAGGACCTTGGAGGCACTGTGGTCACAGGTGAGAGGCCTGTGCTTTGAGTGTGCCCAGAGCCCCGACCCTCCATGGGCTCTCATGGCAGGGCCAGTATCAGAGTTTGGCTCCTATGTCACCACAGCATCTTGAATGTGCAATCGAGGGGGAAGGACCTGTGTTGGGGACACAGGATCTTGCAATGTATGGACCCTGGTCGAGGGGACAAAGGGTGGGGGGACACATGCTCTGGCTGTTGTATGGTGTCACCCCAATGTACCAAGAAGCCGAGTGTACAGTCAGGAAAAGCAGGGTAGAGGGGAGGGCACTTCATGTATCAGAACTTTATGTATGTTGTTTTATCAAATTCTCAAAATCTCAGGAGACAGGTTTTGATTTTACCCTGTTGTTTAGATGAAGAAACAGAGGCTCAGAGAGGTTAAGTGACATGCCCAGAGTCACACAGCTATACAGGAATGGGTCCAGGATCAAATGCACGTCTTGAGCCTACACCTCCCAGGGGCTGTTACCTACTTCCTCTGAGGCAGAAGCAGAAAGACAAGCCCTTGAACAGGGTTTCTGTGGTTTATGGGAGGAGGGAGAGATGGGGGTTCTCACATGGCTTCCTTTCTCGTCCTCAGGGCTGCCAGGAAGGTGTGCAGGGACCTCGCTCTGCCGTGGACATGGAGACCCCGACACACAAGTCCTCCATGGCTCCTTTCCACATCCGCAAGTACCAGGAGAGTGACCGCCAAAAGGTCGTGGGCTTATTCTCCCAGGGCATGTTCGAGCACGTCCCCACCACCTTCCGTCACATCCTGAAGCTGCCGCAAACATCTGTGGTCTTGCTTGGGGGAGCCCTGGCCCTTTTCCTGGTCTCTGGGTCCTGGCTCCTGGCCCTCGTGGCCGGACTCTCTCTCCTCGCTGCCCTGAGGTTACTTGCCAAATTCCCCTGGACCCAGTATGTGGCCCACAGTTTGCAGACAGACATGTCTGACATCACCAAATCCTACTGCAGCAAGCCCGGCTCCTGCTTCTGGGTGGCCGAGTCTGGGGGACAGGTGGTGGGTATAGTGGGAGCTCGGCCCGTTGAGGAGCCCACCCTGCAGAAGGAGCAGTTGGAACTGCTCCACTTAAGTGTAGCCTTGGAGCACCGGGGCCAGGGGATAGCGAAAGCCCTGGTCAGGACTCTTCTCCAGTTTGCATGGGACCTGGGCTACAGTGAAGTTGTCCTCAGTACCAGCATGCTGCAGCACTCCGCCTTGGCCCTCTACCAGCACATGGGCTTCCAGAAGACCCGCCAGTACTTCTCCGTGTTTTGCAGGCTAGTTGCTATTCCTATAATTCAGTTAACCTACCGGCTTCCCGCTGCCCAAGAATCACACCTGACAGGGGCTTTGTGACCTGTTTTCTTGTGGATTAGTCGGGCAAAATAGGCTTTGCAGCCGTAACAAGCTAACCCTGAGATCTCACTGTGACAGCACAGTAACAACTTTTGTTCCTTAACATGGAAGCCTCGCGGGGATGGTTTTGGTATGGCTTCATTTAATCTTTTTGGATTGCCACTCTTGCATTTCTCCAGTAACTCAAGAGTATTGCATAAAATCAATCGCAAAAGAATAATAAACATTTACTTGTCTCATGAGTGTGTGGGTCAGCAATGCAGATTGGGCTTAGCTGGGCAACTCTTTTGGTCTCGGGCTTGTTCACACGTCACAGGGTGGCTGGTCCTCATGTTATGGGGTTGTTCCAGCAAGTTTTGTTCAGAAATGGTTTTAAGGTAGTTGCAGATCAGCCAAAGGAGAGCAGAAGCGAGCAAATGCTTTTTCAATCCTCTGCAGGTCTCATAATTTGCTAACCTCTGACTCAGCAGGAAGAAAGGGACCCACCATTTGGTTAGAGGAGCTGTAGAGTCCCAGGGCAAGGGGCTGGGAAAGAATGTGGGATGGATCCAGGAGAGGAGGATTGGGGCCAGGGATGCCTTCAGAGTGCTCTGCTGAAGGGGAAAATGGCAGCCTGCAACAGGATGTGGGACATTGACTTCTAGGATAGACCTTGAAGTTGTGAGACCCTGTCACATGGCCCCAACATGTCTGAAGGGTGGCCGGGATATTCATATCTTAAAAGAGGAAATGGGATTGATAAGTTTCCCAGATCAGCCACACCTAGGACCCCACCTCTGTCCCCATGTGCTCAGAGACTCCTGATTTTCACTGGTGCCTCAGGCCAGGCAACTCCATCCCATGAGCCTATGATCAATGGGGAGGGGGCCTCGCTGCCTGCACCCTTCCCAGCCAGCTCACCACCAGCCTGGGTGTTTCACATGCGGTCAGCTGTTCAGCAGGTGCCCCCAACCCAGAGGCTAATTTTCAGGAGCTTGTGAGTTCCCTGATGACCCAGGAAATTTAGGTGCCTTTTCAGGTGGATGTTGTGATACATAGAGGTATCTGGGCCTCTCTCTTACCCTACAGTCCCCTACTCAGAACTTATTTTCTCTGAAGGGTCAACCAGGCCACATTCTGGCCCAATCCTGCCACCTTTTATTGTAACAAGCACATTACATCTACATGGGGTTTTTTAACATACAGTGGCTCCAAAATTCATGTTTTTCTTGCCCCAAACTATGGACCTCAACTATGTCCCTGCATGTAGGTCTCTTCTCCCTGGCCTTGGGTTCCAGCCCTTCCTCCTCCTCCAGGTCTGTGTGGTACTCCTTCCGCTGAGTCTCAGAAAATGTAACCATCGAAACCACTAGTTTAACTGCCCCTACTCCTGGGTTTTATTTTTGTTTTAAAGATATTATTTATTGATTTTAGAGAGAAAGGGGGGAAGATGCAGGAAGCATCAACTTGCTTCTTGTATGTGCTTTGACCCACCCAGATTTCGAACCAACCACCTCAGTATTCCAGGTCAAAGCTTTATCCACTGCACCAGCACAAGTCAGGTAACTTTGGGGTTTTAAACCAAACTTCTATTGCCCTCCCCCAGGTTGTATTCCAGCTTCGATATGTAACAGTGGGGCCTGGGATACACCCTCCAGAGATGGCTGGAGGAGGCAGGGACTCGTTCCCGTCAGCTCTCCTGGGCCCAGTCAGGTGGCCCCACAGGAGCACCATGGGTGCTGCATATAAGGGAGTCCACAGTGAAACTGATGCTTGGAAAGTTTTTTAAAGTAACAATTAAATGGCTTTACTGATTCAAGACAGACATGGTCGGTGCCTTCCAGGCCAGAGTGGCTGAGAGACCACGCGGGGGAAGGGCAGATGCCTTGTCAGAAACAGGGCATGGGAGAATTACTGGCCATGTGGTAGGACATCAAGAGGGCACCAAACCCTCTCACTGGGGAGGGTTTCCCAGAAGGGCCAGAGCCTAAAAAACAAACCCAGGAATAAGAGTGTCCCTCACCTCCTCCAGTCCCTGCACTCACTGCCCAGCTAAACTCATCTGCTCTAGGTCATTCAATAAACAGAAGCTCCCTTTCTCTGGAACGTCCTCCTCCACCCATCCTTCTCCTTCAGCTCCTCCACTCAAGCCGAGTCACAGGGATAATTGTGTTGGAATGATGTCTGAGCAGGCAGTTGTACATGGTGAATGTACTAAATACCACTTGATTGTACACTTTAAAATAATTTGTGACATTCAACTTTAAAGAATGGAAGAGTTTAGATGGCTCTAAAATCCCAAAGAACATACAAAAGGCTAAAGAGAGCAAAGACGCTGGGAGGTTTTTATTGGAGAGGTGCTATGGTGCTGAGGCTGCCCTTAGCAGCCAAGTGAGAGGGGATGCCCACGCAGAGGGTAGGCCTGGAAGGCACCTGTGTCTCTGCTGTGGGCAAGAGCACCAACCCTGAGGTTTCTGGAAGCCAGTCAGCACCTATGGGCCCAGAACGTCAGCAGAGGTAGGATCAGTGTTGGTTCATCAGAACTGATACCTAATATTTTGTTGAGTTCAGTGAAACAGTTGTTAAAATGGCACTTGTAATCAGGGTTCTATCTAAGGTGGGCACCTGGGCAGCCGCCCAATGTAGAAATTGTAAATATACATTCCTTCGTCTTTTAAACGTTCACCTGCACAACAACGTATTCTAAGCACCTGTAATAATGTTCATTCCGTCCATAGGTGAAAAAAAAATTGCAACTGAGGATGCCAATCAAGAAGCAATGTGGAAATATCTTAAATAACAGTTTTATTGGGTTTTGTCAGGTGTTAATATATTTAATTAATATTTTAAAACTCGTATAATCTAGTTTTTGTGTACCTCTTTTATTGTTCTTATTTAAGTATTAAATACATGAAATAACCATCTTTTGGTATATCTTTTTTTATACTTAAAATGGTCATTAAGGCAGAGAACCAGTTAAATTTAAATCCCACCGCTGGGTAGGATGTTGCTGTGTGTGTGTGCGTGTTGGTGGGAGTGCTGCTTCTGACCTGGGGCTGCGCCCGCAAAGGTGAGGCAGGGGACCCAGGAAATAGCCACGTACAGTTCTGATTGTGCAGGGACCCCTTTCGGCAGATGTAGAAGACTCTGTTTACTAGAAACACAGTAAGTAAAAGGGGGCATGTCGCATAATCATTTTGGAAGTCAGTGACTTGATCCCAGCAAGGAGAAAACCTAGAATGCTGACTCCAGAGTTCAACTTTCTTAGCTAATAAGTAATTTGTTCAACTTGAAGGAGGTTTTATCATGAACGTGGTAAAAATCTGAAAGACATTAAGGGTTTCTTTTTATGTAGCAGAGTGCAGGTTAAACTAGACCTTTTTTTTAGCGTCTTGCACACCGTCCTCTGCCTGGCACACTAATGGGTGCCCACGTGAGGACTGGATCCATTCAGGCAGGGCTGTGCCTGTGCCCACTCAGACTACCTGTCTGCCCTTCTTCTGCCTCATCTGCTCTTTCTCCTTGTACTTTATTGTGCTAAAATATACACAAAACTTACCACTTTAACAATTGTTAAATATATAGTTTAGTAGCATTAACTACATTAGTGTTGTCTATCAAAGAATTTTTAACACCTGAAGCAAACAGTCCGTCCCCACTAAGCAGTAACTTTCCATTCTACCCTCTCCCCAGCCCCTGGCAACCAGTTCCACTTTCTGTCTCTAAGAATTTGCCTGTTCGAGGTACCTCGGTTAAGTGGAATCATACACTATTTGTCCTCTTGTGCCTGGCTTATTGCATTTATAATGTTTTCAAGGTTCATCCGTGTGGTAGCATGTGTCAGAATTTCATTAACTTTTGAAGGCTCTGTAGTATTCTGTTGTATGTATATACTATATTTTGTTCATTCATTCATCTGCTGATGAAAGATTTTTTTAAAACATCCAAGAAAAAAAAATTACATTTAAGCAAAAATAGGGACATAGTTAATTTTTAATTAGGAGTCATCATGCCATGGTGAGGTGATGGTATTTATGAATAACTTTTCTGCACAGACTACAAACCTCAGTTGCTTTCTGAAAAAAATTCAATGTGAAATGCTGAGATTTGCACACGAGGGATAACAATTTAGATTTTTCTAAGTATCAGTCTCATTACAAGAAATTTATTTTAGGAACAACTATGCAAGAAATAGAGACTTGTGACCAGGTGGCAGACAGGTTTTAAATCTAGTAGCTGACTGGAAAAAATGGTAAGAAACTTACTTTGAGCATTAGAGGAAACTGAACAGGCACGCTGCCACTGTGAGCCAAACCCCCTAAGGCTGGGTTAAAGGACCATAGGGAATAGCAGAAGGGTACACTCTGCAGCCAGCATCTCTCACTGAGGAATCTTAACTCGGGAGTGTGAACCAGGGACAGGGACACCTGCTGCTTGGAGCAGCCGCTCAATGAAGTAGAGAAGCATCCATGGGGAAAAGTGAAATCCTCATGACGTGTGGGTCTAGGGACCAGGAGGCAGAGCACCCTGCCATGGTGCTGGAATGGAACCCTGCACTACCAGATGCCTGGGGCTCAAGGTAAGAAGATTGGCACCAGCAGAACTCTCACCACAGGGCAATTGGAGAGAGGTGGGTGGGAAAGAGGAGGTCTGTTGTCTGTATCATGGGGGTTCCCTTTCCTGCAGCCACTGAAGACATGAGTGGCTTCTCCTTCGGAGCACAAAGAGGCAGCTAGTGCCCTGATGTTGGCAACCTGGAGGTCTTGAACTTGAACTGCCTGGTGAGACAGAGGGCGAGCAGGACAAACCAGCCTGCCATGCATGCTCCTTCTGTCTGGAAAGGTCACACAAGCCAGCCCTCCCCTCAACTGCTCTTCTCTACAGCATGACCTTCATTTTCTCTCACATGGCACATTTTTAAACAGCTACTTCTTTTTTTCTTTTAAAGAATTAAAGCTTATTTTAAAAATTATTTTATTACTTTTAAAAATCATGCTTTAAAAGTTATTTTTTAGCTGAAAAATTATTTTATATTAGTTTTAGGTGTACAGCATAGTGATTATATAATTTACAAAGTATATACCCTGATAATTCAAGTACCCACCTGTCATAGTTATTACAGTATTATTGGTTATATTCCTTATGCTGTACTTTACATCCTTAGTACTATTTTGAAACTACCAGTTTGTACTTCTTAATCTCTTCACCTTTTTCACCGATTTCCCCAAACCCCCTCCCATTGTGCAAGCATTATTTTTTAACTTAAAAAAAAAATTCCCATTGAATGTGTCCTGTTGTTTCTGGCTTCCAATTAAAGGCTTCCCTCTAATACCTGTGGGCTGGGGTTGCCAGAAATAATACAGGATGCCCCAATATATTTAAATTTCACAAAAACAATGGGTATTAATATGTAGTATGTCTCAAACATAGCACAGGACAGACTACACTAAAAAAATTGTTCATCCAAAATTTAAACTTACCTGGGAGTCCTGTGTTTTATTTGCTCTATTTGGGAGCCCTACTGTGGACACTACCCAGAATACCAAACTCAAATCCAGTCCATAGACTGCCATCTTTCACCTTGAAAGTCTAGGAGGAGGAATATGAACCACACTCTTTCCGTTTTGTCTTTTCTCAGCTTCTACAGAAAAATGCACCAGACCATATTAATCTATGATAATTTACTTACTTTAGGACTAGGGCCAGTTCAGAAAAGAGTTACAATGCAGGCACATGATTTCCAGAACTTGGTAGGCCTTCACTACCTGGACAGTTCAATATGCATTCCCTGCAGTTGGAGAATCTCAGTGGACTCACACCAGAAAAATCTATAGGCGAGAGTGGGGCCTTGCTCAGTTATGGCCTTGCGGTTGGCCTGCATTCCTAGAGTTTGCTGGGAGAGGATGCACAAATGTTTTCTGAGGACCAGATTTAGAACATTCATGCTCATGCAAGAAGCTGGCATGGGGCCATTTTTAGTGAAATGATAAATGGTCTGAGGCTTCAATCCTGCAAGGACAGTGGGTGGAGGAAAATTTGCCAGACTAGTGGCCGTTGTTGGCCTTTCTTCCTGGCCTACAAAGTCAGTCCCTGGGGCATTTGGGATAAAACTAAGGGGAAGTTCTAGACATGAGATGCATGTGTCTGCTTGGAGTCTCTGGGTATACCCAGTGGGTACCCTAGCTATTCTCCCTCTCCCCAAAGCCATGATTGGGCTCTTGTCAAGTCGAGCTGTTTCTAAAGAAATGCCATATTTTGCCCGGGCTGGGTAACTCAGTGTATAAAGCTTCATCCTGGTACACGGAGGTCACAGGTTCAATCCCTGGTCAGGGTAACTAAGTGGAACAAGAAGTTGATTCTTCTTTCTCTTTCTCCCTCCCACTGCTCGCCCTCCTTTCTTTCTCATTTTCTCTCTCAAATGAATAGAAAAAAAAATTTTTTAATATTAAAAAAGGAAAAAAGGCCATGATTCATCCTCACAGCCATTTTCCTTGATTGATCCTTTTTTAGATTGAGGCTCCCTGTGCACTTTGGGGGAGATGCTACAAAGCCCCCTGCACATCTCCAGACAGGAAAGAAATGGCCCTTTGTGGCTCGTTGAATGAGTCAATAATAAGTTCTTTATTTTCTACAAGTATAAAAAGACATACAAAAAGTGACTCTTGGCTAGAATTAAGAGATAATATAGGCCCTGGCAGGTTGGCTCTGTGGTAAAGCACTGGCCCCACGTATGGAAGTCCTGGGTTTGATTCCCAGCCAGGGCACACAGGAGAAGCACCCATCTGCTTCTCTACCCTCCCCCCCCCCTCCTTTCTATCTCTCTCTTCCCCTCCTGAAGCCAAGGCTCCATTGGATCAAAGTTGGCCCAGGCACTGAGGATGGCTCCATGGCCTCTGCCTGAGGTGCCAGAATGGCTCTGGTTGCAATGGAGCAATGCCTCAGATGGACAAAGCATCATCCCCTGGTGGGCATGCCAGGTGGATCCTGGTTGGGTGCGTGTGGGAGTCTATCTCTCTGCTTCCCAGTTTCTCACTTCAGAAAAATAAAAATTAAAAAAAAGAAAAGAGATAATATCGTTTAACAAACATCCCTGTAGGCAAGTCCATAGTAGAACAAGTATTGCTCCCAAACCATTAATAATCTTACTCATCACTCTGCCCCAGACTCTTTCGAATTAGTTTTATTAAATCAGACTCTAAAAGTAAGGATTGTACTTCTTCACATTGATAAAATAAAACTCCAAGGCTCTGAAGAAAATATTCTTACGTTAGTCCCAGGGAACTTTTCTCCCCAAGAGCTGATTGGTCACTTTCTGTGGAAGAAAAGACAGGCAGAGGGAAGTTAGCAACTCTCGCCATAAGAGGCACACAGGCATGCCTTCCTCCAGACACATCACTAAAGAGACCAATGGGGTCCCATCCAAATCTCGTTTATCTTCCCAGCTATAGAATCTATGGTAATTGGACAAAAAATACTTCCTGAAGTGTTTAGGAAAGATACTCTATATTCAATATCTATCATTTCTATATAGATACAGATACTTTAAACTCCTGATAGACAAATCTGTCCATCAGTTCCCAAACACACAACTCAAGGAGAAGCCTGAGGCAGGGCATGGGGCCTCCCTGCTTGAGGGGACCCAGCCTGAGCTTTGGGGTGTGTTCCAGAAGCATTTTTCTAATCCCACATCGCTCTGGTATGAACTTGTCTTTTGATTTCTGACTGTCAGAGTCTTCTTTGGGTGAAGTCAAGGGTTGGGAAGGAAATCAGGACAGTAAAGGACATGGAAATGGCACAGTGGCACATTTTGTTTCTCAGGAAATGATTCTCTAGCAAGCTGTTGGCCTGGATATTCTGGGACCTGAAGCACCACCGGTTCCACTAGGGCCGTAGGCAGGAAATGGTGCCGGCACTGAGGTTCGGGCTCCCCAAGCTGCCAACTCTTACACTATATTCAGATATAGTCAATTTTATTTTAAAAGTTCTAGAGGTACAGCCTGGCCTGTGGTGGTGCAGTGGACAGAGCACCGACCTGGAACACTGAGGTCGGCGTTTTGAAACCCTGGGCTTGCCTGATCAAGGCATATAAGAGAAGCCACTTACAAGTTGATGTTTCCTGCTCCTCCCCCCACTTTCTCTTGCTCTCTCCTCTCTAAAATATCAACAAATAAAATCTTAAAAAAATTTTTTTTGGTTTCATTCCAAATGTATAACTGGAAGGTGCCTCTTTTAGATTTGCTTTTGTATTTTTGGATTTGAAATCTAGTCATAGGTGCTTTTATCTTCCAAATTTCAGCAGTGGTACAATGCATTATGAGTTTAAGCTTACTCCCCAAATGTCTTTAATTCAGTCAGGTCAGATATGTTTCTGACCAGTCCTGCTCTAGGACTTACTGACCTTTTTATACAGCTGGGCTCGCAAGCGATATGACTTATACTCCCGTCTCCTCTTTTCCTCCTCTCTCTTCTTTTGTACCTCTGGAAGCTGCTCGTAAACCCTTAGAAATGGCACCAGTGGGAAGACAGGAAGCAGTGAGGTCACCAGAATCCAGAGGCGCACACTGTCTCCCCACCCATCACCCTAAGCCCATGATGGTGAACCTATGACAAGCATGTCAGCACTGACATGCACAGCCATTTTCTATGACACGGGGCCGCATGCGGCCGCATACCAGAGAAGTATGGGGCCGCATGCCAAGAAGGATGTTTCATCCTCGGCTCCTGCACGGCCAGGTGCAGTAGCCGAGGATAAAACATTTGCTGTAGTGTAGACACTCTGTGCCCGAGGTCTGTAAGTCAAAACAACAAAACTCCGGCATAGAGTGTCTAGTTCTGGGACTTCCGGTTAGGCTGTTTTTCTTGAAGTGACATATACCACCTGAGTTATACTCGGTTTTTTGGCGAATTTTGACACATCAAGCTCAAAAGATTGCTCATCATTGCCCTAAGCTCTACTCCTCTCAAGGCCTCCTGTCCGGCACATGGACAGAGAAGAACCCTGGCCTGGGGTGCTTATGATCTGGGAGACAGGTAAATAAAAACACAATAAAACCCTGCAAATAGTAGTTACTTCTGGGAAAGGAGTGGGATAACAGGGAAGAGATAAACTGCTTTTTACTCTACATGCAAAACTGTATATTTTCAATATGAGAATAAACATGTATTACTATTTTATATATTTAAACATAAAGGAGATATATGTATGATAAAAGTACAATAGTCATATCTCCAAAAGGCTATACAATATAACAGGAAAAGAAGAAAGGTATTCTGAGTGAAGTATGTCAGGGAAGACCAGAGGAGATTAAGCTTGAGGTGGGTCTTGAAAACTAGGAACAGGAAGGGGATGGGAGGAGAGAGGGTACTGGCGAGCTGGGCTATGGAAGTTCTCACAGCATTGTGAAAGCTTGGGCATCATGGATTGAGTGGCACTGATTTTAAGGAGGAAAGAGCAAGATCAAACATGCATTTGATAAATATGCTCTTGTTGCAAATAATCTAAATTTCCAATAAAAACTGTTTAATAGTGGATTTTTTTACAAACAGTTAATGGAATTATCACAAAGCATAAAAAAATGTTTAAAAATTTTTTTAGTGTACAGGAAAATGTTCACAATATAAGGTTGAACATAATAAAGCTAGCTACAAACCTGTATATATTTGTTTGAACAATGATTTGTGGAAAAGTGTGTGTTAATACAGGTCCCTGCCAAAGCCCCACTCCTGCCAGAAACAGGAATAGAGTGAATTATATTTAGAGGCAAGGGTCATGAGTGATAGGCATTTTCTTACTTCTTCTTTTCTCTATATTTTCCAACATTTTCTATAATCTGAAAAAGAAAACCCCAATGAAAATAATGGAGAGATTCTGTGGAATGAATTAGAGAAGTCAGGGAGCAGAAGTGGGGAAAACAACAGCCCTCTGGGAGTGAGAAGTGGTCCAGAGCAACAAGAAGCCCAGGCTCTAGGATGTGCTGGCAGGCTGCATGTGCAGTGAAGGGTAAGGGACCAACTGCCCAGTTTTACAGCTGGGGACTGGGTGTCCCAAGCAAGCACGGGAGTGAAGAATGGGGAGTTCCATTTTGGACATAGTGAAGAAGATCACTATCTGAGAAAGCAAAAGAGGAAGTCAGGAAAGAGATCAAAGTAGAACAAGCACATGCCTTTAAAAGTCATTGTGTAGATGGTGTTATACTGAGTTGTACTCTTAAACCCGTATGGTTTGGCAAACCATCTCATCCCAATAAATAAAATTAAAAATAAAAATAAAAGATTTTCAAATAAAAAAATATTAAGAAAAAATGTCACTGTTCATGAAAAACACAATGAGCTATATATCACCTCACACCTATTAAAATGGCTGTTATAAAAAAACCAAGCAAACAAGGGATAGTAAATGCTGATGAGGATGTAGAGAAAAGGAAACCCTTGCTCATGGTCAGTGGGAGTGTAATTGGTACAGCTACCATGAAACACAGTATGGAGGCCCCTCAAAAAACTAAATATAGAGCTACTATATGATCTAGCAATCCCACTTCCAGGTATTTATCCAAAGGAGAAGAAATCACAACCTCAAAGAGATATCTGAACCTCCATACTCACTGCAGTACTATTCAGAGTAGTGAAGACATGGGAAAACCCTAAGTGTCCATCAATGGATGAATGAATAAGTAAAATGTGATATATATGTATATCCATATACATATATTTATAAAACTAGATAACGGAATATTATTCAGCCACAAAAGAAATAAAGAAAAAAAAGAAGAAGAAAAAGAAGAAGAAGAAAGAAGGAAGAAGAGGAGGAAAATCCTTCCATTTACAACAACATAGTTGGACCTTGAGGGTAATATGCCTTTATTCTGGGGGCAAGCCAGAGCTCTTGACCAATTGGTGGCCTGCTCTGTACTTCTCTAATTACTCTTATTCTTTGGCCTTACCGTTTAGACCTCTGAATCATTTCCTTCTTTCCAATAGGCCTGTCTCTCTGGGAAGCCAGGAAACCTAAGCAGGAGAAAAAGGGTTTGCAGTGAACAGTGACTTAGCAACACAAGAGCTGTGATAGAGCTGCTAGGACTTTGTGGCTCTACCATGGGCTGACGGTGCTAGATGGTCACAGCCACAGCTAGGGTTAGACTATGACTGTGACAGCAGCCTGTCTCCTGAAGATACAACATTCTGGCGTAGACTAGCCTATAAATCACAACACTGCCCAGTTTACAGGGAATGCGATGAAGGCATGAGGTAGTACTTTATAGTTTTCACAGCTCTCATCTCTTATTTTTATTGATCTTACACCTAGCAAAACTGTGAAAAGCATAGACTCTGGAACCAGCCCACCTGGTTCAGATCCCAGCATATTAGGTGTGTGACCATGGGCACGATCCTTAATCTCTTTTTGCCTTAGTTTTGTCATCTCTAAAATAGGAATATTAAGACTATCTATCTAAGAGGTATTGTAAGCATTAAACAAGAATAACATCTATGTAAAACCTAAGGGCTACATAACTATTATTACCACTCTGTGAAGCAGGTAAGCCTGGAATCAGCCCTTTCTTTAATGAAAAAAATAAACAAACCATTATATTAGGTTTGGGACTAACTTGCTCACAGACAAAGAGCTCTTTCATAAAAACACCATTCTCACTGCAGTCTCATTTCTAAGATGCAGCAACAGGATAAGAACAATTGGGCTTATCTAGGCCATGCAAGTACTGGCAGCTACTGAGCAGCTTCTGTTACCTAAGGAAGTAGAAGTTTCAGCAAGTAAAAAGTCACTTTCCGTTCACATAACTGGCCTGGCATTGAGCCCTCCTTCCAGGAACAGGAAAGTGGACAGAGTACCTCTCTTAGCGAGCGGGCGTGCGGGGCCCTGGAGGCCCTGCCACTCTCTCCTGGGGTTGAACAGTGCCTCCCGTTCACTCTGTAACATGTTCTGCAGCTTCCTCTCCTGGACTATTAACTTCAAGCGCTTTATTCGCTCCCCAGAGCGGGAGATGAAGTCAGGTCTGTGAAGCTGAAGTGATTCCTGAGGAGGAGAAAAGCCCATCCTCACATTAATGATGCAGTCTGCTGTCCAAGGGCCTAGAAAAACAGTACTTAACCAACAGACTGCAAGAGCCCATGTGTAAAGGTATGTTCTACTCTCTAGAAAATATCTCCAGTTGAAGAATAGCCTAACAACTCTGTGTGGGACAGCTCCAGTAGGAAAATCAGAGGATCAAAGACATGCCTTTGGAATAGGCCAAGAGCTAAGACTGTGACAACTACAACTCTCCAAATGGAACAGAGCTTGGCCCATTGTGCTGTCTTACATTTCCCTTCAAACAAATACTACATCACTAAATACTGTTTCCTTTAGCTCTCAAAAAAATAAAGAAGAGACTTGGCCCCCTTTGAAACCTGTGTTAAACAGAACAGAAGTGATGGAGGAACAAATATAAGACCGATGCAAACGCGAGGCCCCCAGAGGATATGCAGGTGTCTACACACCCAAGGACCACTGTCAACATCTTCTGACGCGTGGTTTAAAATGGTTAACAAAGTAAGGCAGCCTTTAATTAACAAGGAGAGTGAGAACAGATGAGCTACAAAGGTGTGAGAAACCAGGGTCACATGACTGAACTTCTGAAAGCCAGGTCACAGATTTAACGTCATTGTTGTGCACCCTTTCTTCCCCCTTCAATGTACAGCTACACTGAGCACAGGGCCATGTACCTGCAAGGTTGCTCTCACCAACGGCTTCGGGGGACCTTGGCCTGGGCCTGCTGGCATCCCGTGGCTGTCTGTGTGCTGACCCTGCCAGTTCTGTTCCCGGAGTGGTTCCCTCCAGGGCTTGGTGTTGGTGACTGGTGCAAACCAGGAGATGCCAGGGTCACGAGGCTTGAGCAGCTTTTCCTTCTTAGGGCCAGGCTTCACATTTTCCACAGGAACAAACCACGAGACTCCTGTAGAAAATATTTTTTAAGTGAGAAAAAAAGATGTTTCATTTCTCTCATCAGAGACATGTGTATAATAGAGGCTCTCAGCAGACACAGCTGTCAGGGGCCATCCTGATGCCCAGGAGTCTGCTTACTGTAGGCATAACTCTGTAATTGTAGTGCTGGGTATTTCTAAAATTTAGTTTTCTTGTCATGATGGTGCTGGGGTGGAGATGGGGTCAACATAGAGACATTTAGAAAAAACAATCTGAGCATTTCAAGAAACTTAAAATTCACTAGTTTTTCTGCTACAGAACCGGGAATTAGAAACTAACCTTCACAGGAGCTCTGCTTGTTCTTCCTTAACTTTTTGTTCCCAAGATAATTGGTAAGAAGCTTTTTTTCTTCTATTTTTCCTGCTATTTTTTCTTCTGACAAAGAAGTCACATCACTGTCTTCTTCCACTCTAGTCTTGCTAGAACTTGGAGTTGGGAAAGTCACCCCAACATCTCGAGTGTGTTTTTTGACACCATTCACAATCTCCAAGTTACCTGAAGGGAAAGAGCACCAATGGATCTGGGAGCAGCCTTGAGACTTAGTTGGCAGGTATATTCAAATCAGTAAATGAAACATTTTAAGGCTTCAAAAATGCAGGCTACTGCCTTGGTGTATGGGTGGATTGGGGCTATGTGAGGGAAGGAAAGTAAGGGGCAGGTGATGGGAAGAAAAGGAGAAGGAGGGGAAAGAAGGTTTCTATATCTAAGCCAGTTTAAATGTTAAAGGAAAAGAACTACTAATATCGATTCCATGGGAGGAGGATTTCAGCTCTAATTCCAAGTGAGACAGAGTAAATGACTGTAGTCCTACTGGCAGTCACACAGGTAAGGACAAGATCGACAGATGTCAAGACAAGATTTGAGGGGGGGAAAATCAAGGTGGGAGTTTTTGTTTTATAAAATCAAAAGACAGAGACTGACCAGGCAATGGAGCAGTGGATAGAGCATCGGACTAGGATGCAGAAGACTCAGGTTCAAAACTCCGAGATCACCAGCTAGAGCGTAAGCTCATCTGGCTTGAGCAGGGAGTCGCTACTGGAGCGTGGGATCATAGACATGACCCCATGGTCACTGGCTTGAGCCCAAAGGTCGCTGGCTTGAGCAAGGGGTCACTCGCTCTGCCCCTGGTCAAGGCACAGGAGAAAGCAATCAACTAAGGTGCTGTAATGAACTGATGCTTCACATCTCTCTCCCTACCTATCTGTCCCTCTCTCTGACTCTCTGTCAAAAAAAAAAAAATCAAGACAGAGAAAGGCATAATATGAAAAGTCTCCTTCCCATTCCTGTTCTCCATTCACTCAGTTCAGAACCCCACTGATTCCAGAAAACCTTTTTGTGCATATTCAAGCAATTCTCTTTCTTCCTATATTTTTATTTTTACAGAGACAGAGAGAGAGATAGACAGGGACAGATAGACAGGAACAGAGAGAGATGAGAAGCATCAATCATCAGTTTTTCATTGCGACACCTTAGTTGTTCATTGACTACTTTCTCACATGTGCCTTGACCGTGGGCCTTCAGTAGACCGAGTAACCCCTTGCTTGAGCCAGCGACCTTGGGTCCAAGCTGGTGAGCTTTGCTCGAACCAGATGAGCCCGCGCTCCAGCTGGAAACCTTAGGGTCTCGAACCTGGGTCCTCCACATCCCAGTCCGACATTCTATCCACTGTGCCACCGCCTGGTCAGGCCGTTTAGTTTTTAAGTACATGTAGCAGCATGCTATTCACTGCTCTGTATCTTGCTTTTTCTTTTTAGTTAAATATCTTTGAAATCTTGCCATATTCGTAGAGAGAGAGAGAGATATTTGCCATCCTAAGTAGAATTTCATTAATTAGATGTACAATTTCTTTAACCATTTGGCTAACCGTGGATACCTAAATTGAATTTAATGTTCTGCTATAATAATACTTTAACTTTGTGGTTACTTCTATACACTTGTCATTTTGCACATATGCAGAGTGTATCTACGGGCTAAAGTCCAAATGTAAAAGTACTAAATGAAAGTAATTTTGATAGAAACTGCCAAACTGCCTGTCATAGAGGCTATACTCCCACTAGAAAGCAGGAGAGCACCTGTGTCCTTACACTTGCCCACACACTTGTCAGCAATCTTAGATTTTTGCTAATCTGATAGGTAAATGATGGCATTTCAGTAGGGTTGATCTTCATTTAGTATGAGGTTGAGTATCTTATGTTTAACAAATATTTGTATTATGGTAAGAAGAAATGTTTAAATTCAAGGAATTTACCTGCTTGCACGCCCTTGTTTAACATGTGTGCATTTTGCTTGTCGCAAAGGGTAGAGCTTGAGCTCCAGAAATTACTGGTAGAAGGTGAAATAGAGTCAGAAGAAATCATGTGGTTTCCCACCTAGAAAAAATAAAAGAGACCGTTACCATCACCTGCAATCAACGGCACAATTATCCATAGGATAAGAAAATGTACAACATCACCAAGAACCCTTTTTTTTTTCTAATTTTATTTAGTGAGAGAAGGCAAGGCAGAGACAGACTCCTGCATGTGCCCCGACCAGGATCCACCCAGCAAGCCCACTAGAGGGCGATGCTCTGCCCATCTGGGGCCCTTGCTCCTTTGCAATCGGAGCCACTTTTTTAGCACCTGAGGCGGAGGCCATGGAGCCATCCTCAGCGCCCGAGGCCCACTCACTCCAATAGAGCCATGGCTGCAAGATGGGAGAGCCTGGCCTGTGGTGGTGCAATGGATAAAGCATCAACCTGGAAACACTGAGGTTGCTGGTTCAAAGCCCTGGGCTTCTCTAATCAAGGCACGTATGAGAGTTGACACTTCCTGCTCTTCCCCCTTCTCTCTCTCTCTCTGAAAATGAATAAATAAAATCTAAAAAATTAAAGAGGGGGGAGAGAGAGAGAAGCGAGAGGGGGAGGAACATATGGGTGCTTCTCCTGTGTACTCTGACCAGGAATCAAACCTGGGACATCCACATACCAAGCCAATGCTCTACCACTCAGCCAACCGTCCAGGGCCAAGACGAGCCCTTTCTTATCCAATCCAAATTGTGGAGATGAAGTTTCCAGGAAGCTTGTGACAATGTGAACATGCTACCACATAATTTTTGATAGGGAGGAGAATGCTGTTGTAGTTGAATAAGAGCCTTAGCTGTTTCCTGAAGGTAAGTCCAAACAAATAAAACTCAGTATATTCCTAGGAGTTGAAAAAACTGGCCCTGGCCGGATAGATCGGTTGGTTAGAGCATCATCTTGAAGCACAGAGGTTGTCAGTTTTATCCTCAGTCAGGGCACGTACAGCAACAGTTCTATGTTCCTGCTTCCGTCTTTACCTTTCTTTCTTTGTACAATCAATAAAATAAACATTAAAAAAAAGAATAAGGAAAAAACTCTAAAGAGGATACAAAAATTAGCCTGATTGGTCTTCAGAAATTCTGACTAGATACCTGCATAAATTTTGATGAGAGATAAGAGGGCTGGGGATGATTAAACAGTGTGATAAGCTGTACAGTGCTTTCTATCAAATCAGGCTCAGATACTCACACAAGTATAAATGCCAATGAGCTGAAAGGTCCTCGAGAAGTCCTGAATGAGTATTGGATAAAGCATTAAAGAGCCCAAAAGGCCATTTCCGTTACATCAGAGAAAGGATAGAAATGAAAGTTTATGGGTTTAAGTTGATGGTAGAATATTAGAGGGTGACAAATTATCAAACTATAGTTGAAAAAATATACATAGTATAAGATAGTATTTCTTAAACTTTATCATAACAATGCCCTGGAGGAAAGGCCCTTACCCAGAATACTGGCTTGGAATCTCATGGAGATATGAGTCTCTGTATTTTGAATAAATTCCAGGTGCTTATCTCCTTAAGCAAGTTTGGCAGCGGTAAACAGAAGCCCAAGTCAGAAAGGAAACTGAAGATATCTACTCCTCTGAACTAGACAAATTATATGTATTTCAGGGACTTCAGGAAACTTAGCAACAGAATCCTGGAGGAGAGGAGCTATGTTAGATGTCTTGAAGAGGAAATACTTTAATTTTCAAAGAGATAAGCATTGCAAACAGGTGGGTTTGACACTAATCAACTGAGAGATTTAAAAATGGATCACCAACCTGATAATTTGAAGTGTCTGCAGGTCACAGAAAACATGAGCAAATTTCAGACAAGGCGCTTAAGTAAGGCAGGCAGAACAAGCCTTGCCTGCTTAGCCTTATTTTTCTTATGAGACACAATTACTAGCTTGCAGACCAAAAGAATGTGCAGTAGAGACCTTGAAGACAACAACAAAACTTTCTCATGACATCTTGAAGGCAAGATGGAGTTATATGGCTTAAATGATAATATAAATTGGTAGAACGATAACTGCTTGAAATACTCTTACACAAATATTATCAGCACAGGTGAGAGAACTTTAATGAGTGATGTATCTTGTCTTCAACAACTATCTCCTAAGCACTTACTGTGTGCCAGTCAGTCACTTGGTGTATTCTACCTATTCCTTCTTAACATTGTAGTATCAATGTCTCAGAGATATGGAAAGCAGATTTCTCCTAAAATGCACATCTGGGAGGGCCTAAATGGCCATCACATCCCAAATAACAACAGGAATAACGGGCCAAATCAAATAAGGGATAATTGTAATAAAGCAGGCAGGAGGAATGGCAGAAACTTGGATGCAGTAGACAAAGCTCTGGGTCTGGAGACCTAAGCCAGTCACAGATCTTCCCTTCATGAGCCGTGTCTACGGCTCATGAAAAAGCCACAACCTCTCTATGCCAGTTTCCCAATTTAGAAAGTGAACACCTACATTTCTGAAATTACGGAATTGTTAGAAAAACAAGTCGTTTTGATAATAACCAGTAAAAAAATAATATAAATCTGTGAAATTATTATGTCAAAAAAAGTATGAGTACAAGAAAGGTGGTGAGAAAGATGTGAATGACCAGAAATATACTACACCTTCTCTAAGGCTATAAAAGAAACAAGCAAACAACAACAACACAATACAAAAAAAGAAAGGAGGAAAAAGCACTTGAGGTACTGAAATAAAATGATTTTTAAGATATATTTTAAGTACAGCCTGACCAGGCGGTGGTGCAGTGGATGGAGTGTTGGACTGGGACGCGGAGGATCCAGGTTAGAAACCCCGAGGTTGCCAGCTTGAGCATGGGCTCATCTGGTTTGAGCAAGGCTCACCAGCTTGAGCCCAAGGTCGCTGGCTCGAGCAAGGAGTCACTCACTCTGCTGTAGCCCCACCCCCTGCCCTTGTCAAGACACATGAGAAAGCAATCAATGAACAACTAAGGTGCTGCAACAAAGAATTGATGCCTGCCTCTCATCTCCCTTCCTGTCTGTCCCTGTCTCTATCACACACACACACACACACACACACACACACACACACACACACAATATATATATATATATATATATTGTAAGTACAAAAAGCAAAGTATGCTACAATTTTTGTGAAATGAGTATTAACTATATTTTTACTATTAGTATAAAATACCTGTGGAAGAAAAGAAACCAGATTGGAAAGGAGAGGTAAAACTATTTTTATTTGCTAATGAGATGATTCTCTCTATAGAAACTATGAAAGAATCCATAAAAATGTATTAGAACTAAAAGAAGTTAGCCAGATTGCAGAATAAAAGATCAGTAAGATTTAAAAAATCAACTGTTTTCATATTTAATAATAAACAATCTGTAATAAACTTCCAAGAAATAATTCCATTCATAATATCATCAAGAAGAAAATATCTAGGAATAAACAGAAGTGCAAGCTTTGCACTCTGAAAACTACAAACCATTGATAAGAGAAATTAAAGATCAAAATAAATAGTGAGCCCTGGCCGGATAGCTTGGTTGGTTGAAGCATGGTCCCAAAGCGCAGAGGTTGCTGGTTCGATCCCCAGTCAGGGCACATACAGGAGCAAATCTAGGTTACTAGATCTGTCTCTGCCTCTTTCTTTCTTCCTCTCTCTCTAATATCAATAAAAATATTTTTAAAATAAGTAGTGAGATATTCCACATATGTAATTTAAAAGTGGTTAAAAGATTGAATAGAGCCTGACCAGGCAGTGGCACAGTGGATGGAGCGTCGAAATGGTATGCGGAGGACCCAGGTTCGAGACCCCGAGCTCGCCACCTTGAGCATGGCCCATCTGGCTTAAGCAAAAGCTCGCCAGCTTGGACCCAAGGTCGCTGGCTCCAGCAAGGGATTGCTTGGTCCTCTGAGGGCCCGTGGTCAAGGCACGTGTGAGAAAGCAATCACTGAACAACTAAGGTGTTGCTATGGCAACGAAAAACTAATGATTGATGCTTCTCACCTCTCTCCGTTCCTGTCTGTCTGTCCCTATCTATCACTCTCTCTCTGTCCCTCTTAAAAAAAAAAAAAGATTGAATAGACATTTCACCAGAGATATGAGGGCCAATTAGCATATAAAAACACATTCAACATTATCAGTCATTAGAAAAATGCAAACTAAAATCACAATGAACCTGACCAGGCGGTGGCGCAGTGGATAGAGCATTGGACTGGGATGTGGAAAACCCAGGTTCGAGTCCCCGAGGTTGCCAGCTTGAGCACAGGCCCATCTGGTTTGAGCAAAAGCTCGCCATCTTGAACCCAAGGTTGCTGGCTCCAGCAAGGGGGTTGCTCGGTCTGCTGAAGGACCGCGGTCAAGGCACATATGAGAAAGCAATCAATGAACAACTAAGATGTTGCAATGAAAAACTGATGATTAATGCTTCTCATCTCTCTCCATTCCTGTCTGTCTGTCCCTATCTATCCCTCCCTCTGACTCTCTCTCTCTGTCCCTGTAAAAAAAAAAAAATCACAATGAGATTTCACTTCATACCTAGTAGGATAGCTATAACAAAAAAGATGGACACTACTAAGTGTTGACAAAACAAACAGAAATCTTCAAATATCATGGATGAAAATGTAAAAATGGTAGAGCCACTTTGGAATTTTCTTAAAAACTGAACATAAACTTAACATATTACCAAGCAATTCCATTCAGATAAATGAAAACATATGTCCACACAAATGTTTTCACAAATATTCACAGTATATTATTTATATTACCCCAAAAAACAAACAAACCACAATTAATCCAAATGTTTAAGAACTGGTATTTGGATAAATGAGGCATACCCATATAAGGGAATACTAATCACCAGTATAAAGGAACTACTGATACATACTACCACATGGATGAACACTGAAAACATGTTAAGTAAAAGCCAAATGAAAAGCACTACACATTAAATTATTGTATTTATATGAAATGGTCAGAAAAGGCAGAGGCAGGTTAGAAATTGTGTCTATAATGAGGATTGATTGCTTAAGGGTAAAAGGGACTTATTCAGGTGACAGAAATGTTCAAAAACTGAACTGTGGCAGTGACTGTACAACTCTGTAAATTTACTAAAAATAATTGTGCACTTGAAACAGATGAACTTTGTGTAAATTATACATCACCAAATCACTAGTGATATGCAAGAACAAGTAACACTGAGTGGCTCTAGAAAGAAAAGCGGGTGCCTGGGAAACAGGAGTGGGAAGGACACTATCCAATATTCTTTTACACATTTTTAATTTTGTACTATGCGATTTTCCTACCAGTTTAAGAAGTGAGAGTAAACAAAACAAAAACGTAGAAAAGTCCAGCAATAAAGATCTACTGGCTCTGGTGAGTTCAACAAGAGGAAAATCGATGTTAGATTAGAGAAGTGTTCTAGTCACAGGAAGGAACACGGTAAGTCTGCTCTGTCAACATGCTTTCACCATCTGAAGTACAGCACGCTTAGGTGTTTAAAAGTAGGATACTGACAAACTGAATAGACCCAGGAAAGCTGCCAACTTAGAAAAAAAGGAGTAGGAAACATGACCTGAGAGGAATGGTTCAAAGAGCAAAGACCAATAAGAAAACAACTCTTGAGAGGAAGTGGGGAGCCAAGAGGTAGAAGATTAGACCCATTTTCTGTGCCAGAAGAGTGCAAAACTGAGAACAGAGCCAGGAAATCCATGAGCAGGTTTTGGGTCTTTGTAAATTATACCCTTTGATAAATGGAGTCTTAGGCAAATGAAATGAGTTGTCCATAAACACTGAACAGATGAGTGGTTGAAGCAGAGGCTGGAGCACCTTGTGGTAGATGTTGCAGTGTGAATGATGGTCCCCTCCAAGCCTGAACCTGTGAATCCCCTGCACTTCCAGAATACACACTCAGTGGTGTGCATTACTGGTGTGAAAGAACACATTTACATTTGATTCAATGAGAAGCCCGAGGGGTGTGTTTCCATTTCTAGGTCAAGTCTCTCTGATTAAGTAATTCTTGCCCTAAAAAGGGTTAATATTTTAAAACAGAAAATAGTCTAAAAATTAAAATTTCTTTCAACAGAATACATTTAGTTAGTCCTCTAGACTGGTGAAAATAAAAATGACATTCAAGAACAAATGTTTTTGAGGATGTGGAGAAATTGGAACCCTCATACAATGCTGTGAGAATGCAAAATGGGTGAGAATACTTCGGATAATAGTCCACTAGACCCTCAATGGTTGAAATACAGTCACATATGACCCAGCATATATCCACTCCTAGGCACAAGCACAAAAGAAAACATCCACATAAAAACATGTACATGAATGTTCACAGCAGCTATGTTAATTATAACCAAAAAGTGGAAGAAATCCAAATGTCCATTAACTGATGTCTGGAAAAATAAAACATGGTATATTCATACAATGGAATAGGATTATTTGGTAATAAAAAGGAATGATTACATGCTACAGTGTAGATGAACCTTGAAAACATTAAGCAAAAGAAACCTGTCACAAAAAAACCCATATTGTACGATTCTACTTAAATGAAATATCCAGAATAAGGAAATCTATGGAGAAAGTACATTAGTGACCGCAGCCAGGGGCTGGGGCAAGGGTGGGAGTTTGGGTGAAATAAGGAATGACTGCTAATGTGTACAGTGTTTTGGGGAGTGTTGAAAATGTTTTAAAATTAGATTGGGGTGATGGTGCACAACACCATGCATACACTAAAACTCGCTCAACATTTTTCTTTTTGACAGAGATAGAGTCAGAGAGAGGGACAGATAGAGACAGGAAGGGAGAGAGATGAGAAGCATCAGACAGGAAGGGAGAGAGATGAGAAGCATCAATTCTTTGTTGCAGCACCTTAGCTGTTCACTGATTGCTTTCTCATATGTGCCTTGACTGGGGCGGAGAGGGCTACAGTAGAGCAAGTGACCCCTTGCTCAAGTCAGTGACCTTAGGCTCAAGCCAGCAACACTGCGCTCAACCTGATGAGTTAGCGCTCCAGCTGGCGATTTTGGAGTTTCGAACCTGGATTCTCTGCATCCCAGTCCGACGCTCTATCCACTGTACCACCGCCCGGTCAGGTAAAACTCATTCAACTTTACATGTGAAAAATCTCAAGAAAGCTGTAAAAATGAATTTATTCATGTATGCCAACTGAAATACATGTAGATTATGAAGCCTTGTTTGGACAGAAAAGCTCCTCATGTTCTACGGCTCTGCATCTCCTGTTACCGAGTACAAGAACAATGGAAGGTGACCAAGTGTCATTTTCACATAATAAAAGACAGTCCTAACAAAAATGTGGTGCTGGATGTTGTATGTTATGATGAAACACTACACACACACTATGGTTAGAGCCACATGCAAACAATGAGAATCACCCAATCATGCCATGCTGACTTCCAGAGTCATAACAATCAAAATGCACAGGTCTGCACTGTGTCTGAAAATTTGTGCTGAGAACCCACGATGGGATAGATTATTTCTGCTGAATTCATTTACAGATGGTGTCTGTAAACTGCAACAGGTCACTTTCCTTGGTCCATGGAACAGGCTCAGGCATTTCCTCTAATGATAGCATCATTCCTCAGGCCCTGGAATTAGCCAGGTGTGGGTCAGCCCACTTAGTTCTCTGTAATGAGGCTTACACATAAAGATTTTCAAGTGACTACAGTCAACTAACATTATCAGCTACCATGGTTTAAGCTTTGTTGTTGAATCTTGGAAAGTGATACATGCTGGCTGGCCAATTCAGTTTTAATTTCTATTAGTATGAGAGCAAACTCACCTGCTGATGATGCCTTATTCCACACTGGGAAAAGCAAGTTAACTGCCATCATCTCAGAGATGTTTCAGGCTTTTTGTAGTACTTTTTATTTTAACTAAAATGTGAGACTCATTCCCACATTTGTTGATCAAACACCATTAGAAGATCCAGAAAAAAAAAGCTTTTCAATTAAAAATTTACTCTTTTAGGTGGAAATAGGAAATCATATCTAATTATAGGGGAAAAGGCCATGTTTTCTTACGTGACATGATGTGGCTATTCTTCATGGAGAAAGGACTACTGCTGACCTTCTGGCAGTCAGAGGACCACAGGGAGATGTTTTGTTTCCCCCCAAGAGAAATGGGTTTATGTCCATTCATTTATAACTGCTCAAGGTTAGGACCAGAGATTGACAAAGACTGAGTCAAAATTAGAAACATAGTAGATGGTATCAAAAGACTTTTTTTTTCCTTATGAAAAGTTTTTAGTAAGGTGCTGATCAAATTAGCAACTGTGGTTTCAATAATAAAATTTACTAACCAGTAAAGGGAGATATAATCACAAAGTATAGTTCAAAACAGCATTTTAACAGTTTTAATTCCTCGAGACAAAATTAAAGCTTAAAAAAGCAGGAACTCAGTTAACTAATATTCACCATTAGAATATCAGAACTGGTCATTTATTTCAGCATGTATAGTAGATAGTAATTATAAAAAATCTTCCCCAGAAAATTAAAACTGTATCTGCATAATAGATTCTTAAAAAATTTATTCTGTTATATGAACAGAATGATTCTGCGTGTTGCCAAAATTTAACATGATCGTAAGACTGGATAGTTAAAATGTGAACTGAGTTCAAGAAAAGCTAACAGGATAGAAAAGTTTCCTAGATAATGGCAGGGTTGGAGTAGGGAAAAAAAATGAAGCAAGTCATTAATTAATATATATGGGTAAAACCAAGTTAACAAATGACCATGAAAAGCTTGTACAGGGTGGCAGAGCTAGATGACATGGGTCTCAATAGATTTTCTATCAGATTGGAAAATTATGGTCTGGAAGTACCTTCTGCTCCCTTTTTCTTCCTCTGCATTCCCTCCAATCTTTCCTCTCGGCTTTAATATTTACAAAGATTATGACCACCTCCACATGAGGACTCTAAAATCTTTATTTTACTCTGACATACTCATGGAGTCAGACATATCTATGTGTGTTAGATATTTTCAGTTGGATGTTCTGATCTAGCTTCAAGTTTAATAAATGGAATGGCTTCATATTTTGGTCGATTAGTTTTGTCTTTACAACTCTTCATTTTAATAAGTTAGCATACTATTTCAGTTGTTTTGAGTAGAAATTTCAAAAGAACCATGGCTAATAATAAAGTCCAACTGATTACAGTCCAGCTTAAAAGAATATTAGACTTTCCTAGTAAGTTTAGGAATATCATTTTATTTTAAAACTTCTATTGACAACTAGCTGAACATGAAAATAAAATCATACCTCACACATAAAAATAAAGTCCATGTGGAGCAACAGTTTAAGTGTGTTGCTCTCTACCCTAAAGAAAGTACTAAAAGAAAAACTGAAGAATATTTTTTAAATGACCTTGAGTTTGAGATCTTTGTCAGTGTGGAACAAAGAAATAAAAATTTGAGTATATAACAAGACTACAGGCAAATCTCATTTTATTGTCCTTTGCTTGACTGAAATCTGCAAACACTGTTTATTGCATGCAAACTGAAGGTCTGTGGCAATCCTGCATCGAGCAAGTCTATCAGTGCCATTTTTCCAATAGCATTTCCTCACTTCATCTCTCTGTCATATTTTGGTTATTCTTGCAATATTTCAAACTTTTTCATAGTTACTAAATTTTGTTATGGTGATCTGTGATCAGTAATCTGATGTTACTTTTGTAATTGTTTTTGGATGCGATGAACATCACTAATATAAGACAGCACACTTAATCAATAAATGTGTGTATTCTGACTGCTCCAATGACCAGTGGTTCACCCATCCCTCTCCCTCTCCTTGGGCCTCTGCAGTACCTGACTCGCAACAATACTGAAATCAGGTCAATCAGCAACCCTACACTGGCCTCTAGAGTTTAAGTGAAAGAGCTGCAGGTCTCTGTTTAAATCAAAAGGTAGAAATTATTAAATTCAGTGAGGAAGGCATGCTGAAAGCTGATAGGCTGAAAGCTATGTCTCTTGCACTGTAGTACTCCAGCCTGCTGGGAACTACCAGTGTTGTTTGGAAGAAACCTACTCGAGACACAAAGTTATGTCAAGAGGAAGAGAGGGAGGCTTGCCAAGGGAGGCAAAGAAGACCTCCCGAATCTCCTTCCCCTCAACTTTTATTGATCAGAAGCAGAATAGAGGTAACAGGATTACAAGGGAGGGAGACCAGGTGATATGGGGAAAGAATGACTAATAGCCATTTTGCTGACATGGAGAAAGGGATAATTTGGGTCTGTACATTCTTTTTCTTTTGCTAATTAACAACCACAAAGGAAGGGGCAATCTAAAACCTCTAGGCTAATTTTCTAAAGCCCATTCTCATGCATTCCTTTGTGTCTGCCCAAAGGTCACTCACAATTTCTTGGTGTTTGCATCCAAGAGACATTCACTGAGGGCTTTTAACTAAAGTTCCCCAATTCAAGTCATAGAGGGTCCAAGGTTAGACAGGTGATTGCCTACATTGCACCAGTCACATTGTGAATGTAAAGAAAAAAAAAAAAGCTCTCAAAGGAAATTAAAAGTGCTACTCCAGGGAACACAGGAATGCTAAGAAAGCAAAATAGCCTTACTGCTGAAATGGAGATTTTTCTGGCGAGACCACACCAGCCACAGCATTCCCTTAAACCAAAACATAATCCAGAGCAATGCCCTCTCTTCAATTCTGTAAAGGCTAAGAGAGGTGAGAAAGTTGCAGAAAAAAAAGTTTGAAGCCAGCAGTTTGGTTCATGAGAATTAAAGGAAAAAAGCCATCTCCATGACATAAAACTGCAAAGTGAAACAGCAACTGCTGATGTACAAGTTGAGGCATCTAGCAGAGATAATTAATGAAGGTGGATATGTTAAACAACAGATATGCAATACTGACAAAAGAACATTATACTGGAAGAAGATACAACCTAAGACTTCCACACCTAAAAAGAAGTCAGTCAATTGCTGGCTTCAAAGGGCAGGCTGACTCTCTTGTTAAGGGCTAATGCAGCTGCTAAATGGAAGATAATGCTTATTTAACACCAAAAACCCTAAGGCCCTTAAGAATCATGCTAAATCTACTCTGCCTGTGCTCTATAAATGGAACAAAGCCTGGATGACAGCACCTCTATTTGCAGCATGGTTTACTAAATATTTTTTAAGCCCACTGTTGAGACCTCAGCTCAGAAAAAGATTACTTTTAAAATAATACAGTTCACTGACAAAGAATCTGGTCACCTAAGAGCTCTGATGGAGATGTATAATGACTTTAATGTTGCTTTCATGCCCGCTAACACACCATTCTGCAGCCCATAGAACAAAGAGTAATTTCAACTTTAATAATAAGTCTTTTTATTTAAGAAATATATTTCATAAAGCTATAGGTTCCATAGACAGGGATGGATAAGGGCAAAGTAAATTGAAAACCTTCTGGAAAGGATTCATCATTCTAGATGTCATTGAGAACATCTGTGGTTCAGGGAAAGGTCAAACATCAATATTAATAGTAGTTTGGAAGAGGTTGATTCCAAAATTCATAAACGACTTAGGGCAGTGATGGGCAATCTTTTGAACTTGGTGTGTCAAAATTTGCCAAAAAACCGAGCATAACTTGGGTGGTGTGTCACTTTGAGAAAAAAAGAAACATAATTTTGCGATATTTATAGTTTAAATAACAACAATATTTTGGCCTACAGACCTCCAGCACAGAGTGTCTACACTAGAGCAAATGTTTTGTCCTCGCCTACTGCACCTGACCGTGCAGGAGCCGAGGATGAAACGTCCTTCTCCACATGCGGCCCCATACTTCTCTGGTATGTGGCCGCGTGTCATCAAAGATGGCTACGTATGTCAGTGCTGACGCACGTCATAGGTTCACCATCACGGACTTAGGGATTCAAGAAGTCAGTGAAGGAGTACAGATATGGTGGAAAAAATAAAAGAGAATCAGAATTAGAAATGGAGCCTGAAGATATGACTGATTGCTGCAATCTCATGATCAAACTTGAACCAGTAAGGAGTTGCTTCTTGTGAATGAGCAAAGAAAGGTTTCTCAAGATAGAATCTACTACTCCTGGAGAAGATTCTGTGAAGGTGAAGATTGTTGGAGTGACAACAAAGGATTTAAAATATTACAGCAAATTCATTGATAAAAGCAGCAGCAGGGTTTGAGGAACGACTCCAATTCTGAAAAAAGTTCTACCGTGGGTAAATGCTACCAAACAGCATTACATACTACAGAGAAATTGTTCAGAAGAGTCAATAAATGCAGTGAATTTCACTGTTGTCTTATTTTAAAATATTGCCAGTCATGCCAACCCTCAGCAGCCACTATACTGATCAGTCAGAAGCCATCAACACTGGAGCAAGACCCTCCCCAGTAAAAAGATTGGGACTCACTGAAGGCTCGGATGATGTTTAGCAATTTTTAGCAATAAAGTATTTTTAAATTAAGTTACGTACATTGTCTTTTCAGATATACTGACTTAGTAGACTACAGTTAGTAGTCCCACTTATTAGGTTACAATATAAAGATAACCTTTACATTCACGGGGAAACCAAAGTCATTCTTATGACTTACGTCACTATGGTATTTGCTTTATTGCCGTGGTCTGGAACTGAACATGGTGCCTGTACTATAATATTAATACAATATAGTTAATAAGAAAAAGGTCTTCAGAGAAAAATGGATCAAAGGTAAAAAAAAAAGTAATTCTCAAAATAAGAATGTAAATGACCATCCTTAGAACTGAATATTTAAAAAATGCAATTTAAGCTAACCAGGCGGTAGAGCAGTGGATAGAGCATCAGACTGGTATGTGGAGGACCTAGGTTCGAAACCCTGAGGTCTCCAGCTTTAGCACAAGGTCGCTGGCTTCAGCAAGGGATCACTTGATCTGTTGGAGCCCCTGGTCAAGGCACATATGACAAAGCAATCAATGAACATCTAAAGTGCTGCAACGAAGAATTGATGCTTCTCATCTCTCTTCCTTCCTGTGTCTGTCCCTATCTATCCCTCTCTCTGTCTCTGTCACACAAAAAAATGCGATTTAAAGTAATGAGTTTTCTCACATATCAGATTAGCAAATATTAAAAAGACTGATATTACCAATAGTTGGGAAGGGAGTGAAGAAACATGTACCCTCATACTTTCTGGTGTGAACATGTATTTGTAAAAATCCTAGGAGGGCACAGTCAGGGATGGGTGGCTACAGATAATTGATGTCTTTCAATCTCTAATTTTAGAGCTTTATGTGGTTTTAAAACTTCTTGGTCATTTTTTAAAATTTATATTTCCTGAAAAATAATCTAATTTAGATTTTAATATATATTAGCCTACAGTTGTGCACAGTAACCTTTTTAAAAAAATCACGTTTTTGTCTGTGGTTATACCCTTCCATATCACTAAGGTTAATGTCCTTTTTTCCACGGTCAGAATAATCAGAGATTTAGTCTAGTTTTTTTTAAAAAAGAATCATATCTTGATTATATTGATCAATTCCTGGGACTTATTAATTTATAATTTTCCATTTTTTATTTCTTGCTTTATTTGCTTGTCTTTTTCCAAATTATTTCAAATATTTTCTAATGCAACTTGTTCAACTAAAATGTCATTTAAAGCTATACATTTTCCTCTAAATATAGATTTAGTCACATATCATAAATTTTGGACATGTGCTTTAACTGTCCTTAATGAAAGTAAGTCTATGAATTCAATTTTTAGTTCTTCTACAGCCAAAGAATTTAAAATTATGCTTTTAAACTTTTATCTCTTTAGTGAAAAATAGTTAACGTCCAATGTTATTGTACTGCGACTGGAGAATAAGAGTTTAGTTATGTCCTGGCCAAGTATCTCAGTTGGTTACAGCATTGTCCCCAAGAGCAGAGGTTGCCGATTCAATCCCCAGTGAGGGCACACACAGATCAATGTTCCTGTCTCTTTCTCTCCCGCTAAAATCAATAAATAATGATTTTTTAAAAAGTTTAGTTATAAGTCACTTTTGAGATTTATCAATATTTTGCCTAAATGTACAATTTTATAAATATGCCATGGGCATTTGGAATGACTATGGATGCTGTGTTTCAGAAATGAAGTTTTATATAGATATTTTAAGTTAAGCTTGTTAATATTGCTATTAAAATCTTCCGTATCTTTTATCTGTATGTCAAAATCTGAGAAAAGCAATTAAAGTGTACCACTCTGGTACTGTTACCACATTCTATATTATAATTAGGTCTGGATGAATGAACAAATGAATGTATCCTGGTTGAAACCACAGCAGTAATTTTGGAAGTCTCTAAAAGACATTCTTTCTAACTTTGGACATTACAAAGTATGGGTAGGGTAGATTCTCAAGACAAACAACATTAAAAACAAAACAAAACACCCTACCTTCCCATGGTATAGAAACTTGTATTTCTAATCCTTCAACAATATTAGAAATTATTGGCAGAGAAATGGAAATACAGAAATATTTATGCATTGTAAGTAGGACCATAGACTAGAAAGTTAAGTATACATACAGTTTATTATCCAAAATTTCCACTTCTGGATATACAGTATATGCCAAAGATAGGCTCACACAGGTCCATTAGGGGATGTGAACAAGGATGGGATGGGAACTGTGGTGTTTTGTGGTGCTGAGAGTTGGCAGCATCCTTGGTGTCCACAATAGGAAAAGTGCACAGATAAACTGGTAGATACAATCAACAGAGTACTACCCAATGATTAGAAATTTATTTAGATAGACTCATAGCAATATAGATGGATCTTAATACAATGCTTAGTGGAAATAACAGCAATATATCTTTTATATAAGTTGAAAATATACACACACATACAAAACACACTATTTCTTAAGAACTCTTGAAAGCCAAAATATTTACAAAACAAGACTAGTTGCCAATGGGAGGATAGGAATGAGTCTGGGTCACGGGGATAAAATTTTTAAGAGGTCAGAAACACATTTAACTCAAACCTTGGAACCTCGAGTTAAAAAAGAAAATTTTACTTTATCTTGGCACACAAACTGTGTATAATATTTTTTTAATTCTATTATTTAATTCTTTGACTAGAAGGATTTATTGTGAATTCAAATAGATATTTTAGGCAGAAACTAGAATGCAATGAAAAACTTAAGAATTCTCCTTTCTAGCTCATAACCAATATTTTATGTTTGATCAATCTGGATTACCTCACTATTTTTTTTTTTAATTTTTTTACCGAAACAGAGAGTGAGTCAGAGAGAGGGATAGATAGGTACAGACAAACAGGAATGGAAAGAGATGAGAAGCATCAATCATCAGTTTTTCACTGCGACACCTTAGTTGTTCATTGATTGCTTTCTCATATGTACCTTGAGTGCGGGCCTTCAGCAGACTGAGTAAACCCTTGCTCAAGCCAGCAACCTTGGGTCCAAGCTGGTGAGCTTTTTTCTCAAGCCAGATGAGCCTGCGCTCAAGCTGGCGACCTCGGGGTCTCGAACCTGGGTCCTCCGCATCTCACTCTGACGCTCTATCCACTGTGCTACTGCCTGGTCAGGCTGGATTACCTCACTTTTTAATTAATGTTAAACAAAAACAAATTTTATGTTGTTATTAGAAAATACATGCTTTTGATAAAAAAAATAAGACATAGAATAAAGAAAAATTAGAATCCCATAATTTTAAGATGTTATTATTTTCTCATGTATATTTATTATATTTAGAATAATATAAATATAGCTTTAAATCTTGCTTTTTATCTGTTAACATACATGAAACCTTTAGGTTCCAAAATACTGCTTTTGACTGTTGCTTCTCTCCACATATGATCATAATGGCAAACACTGATATGAAATCATCCTGTTTTATAAAAAATGTAAGAAACACTGGTAAACATTTGACCTGACATCAAAACTCTCATTTTATTTTTGATTCTCTCATGGAGGTCTCTTTGTTTGGTAGTAGGTTTGTGTTGTTTATTTGCCTGGCTGCTAATAACATGGATAATTGAAAGTAATGAGGTAAAAAAAAAATAAAGAATTCGTCTCCAGCTTTTTTTTATAAACAAAAACTCCCAAACCTTTTATTTTGTACTGACAGTAGCAAACTCTCCCCCTTCTTCAACCCAGAAACAGAAAAAGAGATGAGGGAGGGAGGGAGGAAGAATACAAGAGAAAACAGAGGAAGGGAGAGCACAGGAGCAAATGCAGCAAAAGCATGAGAACAGGAGGCAAGGAGGAGCAACCAGAAAAAACAAGAGACACACAGTGGAGACAGTAGACACGTGGAGGTGGCAAGGGGGAGAGCGCAGTGCACAGTGTGGGCATACGGAGGCAGACAGAAGGAAAAGATAAGGCAGCGAGAGAAAAGCATGGACTGTAGGGACTGGGGAAGGACTGCATACATAGAGCAGAGAGACACACAGAATACGTCAAAGAAACAGGTGTCATCAAAGGAAGGAGGGAGAGATAAGTGGGCAGCTGTAGCCATTTCCTAATACTGACTCTTAAACCCTCAAATGTACAAAGGGGTGAAAATGCATTGGGCACACATGTTCAGGACAAAAAAAGGCATTAACATATCTAAGGAAATCTAGGTTAAAGACAAGCAAGATAGGAGTTCAAAAAAGAAACAAAAATGATCAATAAACACACAAAAGGAAATTTAAAAATTCACTGGGTGTGATTTTAAAAATGCAAATCAGAATATATACCATACATATTTCTGCTCCATCTGACTGTCAAATGCTAACAAGAATGCTATTGCCAGGTATTGCTCAAGGTATTATTATATATAACTGGTGGAAAAAATATTTGATTCAGCATTTCAATATAACTTAGCAGTGTGTGTTAAACATTTTTAATGTGTATACTTAGTAACCCAGAAATTCCATGTTTAGAAATGTATCTCAAGGAAACAAGAAAGTTCATAAAGATGTAACAAGACTATTCATCCAAGTGCAGATTATGATAAAAAATTTCAAAACAATTTAAATATTAGGAATAACAGATAACTGATTAAATACTGTATTTATATAATGAAATCCATAAAGCTATTAAAAAGACTACATAAACCTGTATTTGACATAGACATCTATGATATATTAAGTGTTGAGGTTCAAAACAATACACATAATATGATTTCATTCTTTTGATTGTTGTCTCCATATATGAGCATGATTGTAAAGATTGATACGAAATCAGCCCACTTTATAAAAATGTAAGGAAACTGGTAAATATTCAATTGAACCTTAAGAAAGTTCTCATATTCTACTCTTTTTGTTGTTAGTTTCATTTATTCAGTTTTTGTATTGTTCATCATATTCTACTCTTATTGAGGTCTTTTCAAATAGGGTAGCTAGCTACATTAGAACATGGACATAATAAAAAGAGATCCAACATAAGCAGTAGGTGCATGAATCACTAAATACAAACCTGCAAGCTTAATTAAGGAAATGTTAATCATGATTGTTTCAGGATGGTAAGAATTATAGGTGATTTCTTTATACTTTCTATATTATCTGAATTCTTTATATTTAGTTATCTTTTTACCTTTATACTCAATGAAAATAAAGAATTATCTCTCTTGACAAAATATTTTGTAATAAAAGGATAGCAAAAAGTGGTAGAAGTACCAACAGAAGCTGTCCTGACAGCTAAGTCATCTATAGTCCATGATGAGGAAAGACATAAGCATATTCTAGTTGAGAGGAAGCCTATAGAAAAGGAAGAAACTCAATGTAAAAGATAAAGAAACAGAAAAAATAGATGAATTTTAGAAAATATGATGGCATAAAGATAGGCTTAACAAACCTCTTCAGTAACTGGAAGACACAAACAAAAAGCAAAAAAAGTTGAAAAGAATATTCAGAATCTAGGGAAGAGACTCAACTCATACCACACAATTTCAGAAATACTATTAGAAGAAACAACTGGGACCAAATTTAAAGGGCCATCACAAAGCTCTTGCTACACAGGATAATGCAGAAGGTAAACGGCAAGTCAATTAAATTTCTGGTATCTCAGAAAAGGAACTGAGGTACTAAGTGGACCACGAGAAAGATAAATATTCTAATTGGAGACATATTCCCTGTGGAAAAATAGCACCTTCTGCCCTAGTCAGAATGATATATATTCCCTTCTGGCCAGGAAGAAGTCAGAAAGAAGTCTGGGAAATAATCCCTTAAATCTAAATATATCAGTTGCATTACTAAAACTTGCTAGAAAAACAACCCAAAACCGCAGTCATATCATTGCTCACACAACAATGCTTTGAAAGCTGCCACCAGCTGACACTAAACTAGTACAGTAACAAAATTCCAAGGCCATTGAAGAACTAGATATTTTACTTACCTCTACAATTGGTAAAGTGTCCATCAGTTTATGAGTTTCAGAAACAATGGCAGATAAAACTGTCACCTAGTCTATCTGTCCAGAGTATAAGAATCACCTACTATCTCCCTGCCTTTCCCAATTCTAAGGGAAAAAGAATACAAGCCATATAAAATTAGTCTTCAAGTTCATGTCCAGGAAAGAATATTCAAGCAGTATCTTGAAAACAGGTAAGAAGAATATCATAGAGAATTCCTCTCCATTACTTGTAAGTGCTGGCGAGGATGTGGAGAAAAGGGAACCCTTCTACACTGCTGGTGGGAATGCAGACTGGTGCAGCCACTGTGGAAAACAGTATGGAGATTCCTCAGAAAATTAAAAATCAAACTGCCTTTTGACCCAGCTATCCCTCTTATAGGAATATACCCTAAGAACACCATAGCACTGTTCAAAAAGAAGAAATGCGCCCCCATGTTCGTGGCAGCATTGTTCACAATAGCAAAGATCTGGAAACAGCCCAAGTGTCCGTCAGAGGACGAGTGGATTAAAAAGCTTTGGTACATATATACTATGGAATACTACTCAGCCGTAAGAAATGATGACATCGGATCATTTACAACAAAATGGATGAACCTTGATAACATTATACGGAGTGAAATAAGTAAAACAGAAAAAAACTGAGAACAGCATGATTTCATACATAGCTGGGTCATAAAAGCGAGACTATGAGAGATGAACAAGAGTGTGGTGGTTGCGGGGTGGGGGGAGGGAGGTGAGGGAGGGAGAGGGGGAGAGGAGGGGCACAAAGAAAACCAGATAGAAGGTGAAAGAGGACAATTTGACTTTGGGTGATGGGTATGCAACATAATTGAATGATAATATAACCTGGAGATGTTTTCTTTGAACATATGTACCCTGATTTATTAATGTCACCCCATTAAAATTAATAAAAATTTAAAAAAATATCTGTGTATCGAAGGACACAATCAACAAAACAGAGTAAAAGAGCAACCCACTAAGGGGAAAAGATTTCCAAATCATACATCTGATATGGGGTTAATATTCAGATATATAAAGAACTCTTATGCCTGACCAGGAGGTGGCGAAGTAGAGAGCATTAAACTGGGATGTGGAGGACCTAGGTTCAAAACCCTGAGGTCACCAGCTTGAGAGCAGGCTGATCCGGCTTGAGTGTAGGATCACAGACATGACCACATGGTTGCTGGCTTGAGACCTAAGGTTGGTGGCTTGAAGCCCAAGGTCTCTAGCTTGAGCCCAGGGTTGCTGGCTTGAGCCCAAGGTTGCTGGCTTAAGCAAGGGGTCACTCGCTCTGCTGTAACCCCTCCCAGTCAACGCACATATGAGAAAGAATCAGTAAACAACTAAAGTGCCACAACTATGAGTTGATGTTTCTCTCCCTGTCCGTCTGTCCCTCCACCTATATTGTTAAAAAAAAAAAAAAAGTTAGGACGATAAATTTTATATATATATTTTTACCACAATGAAAAGGTCATTCCCCTGTATGAAATGGGATTTTGTATAATAAACATATCAGAAGAGGAAAAAAGAAAGTTGATCAAATTTAACCAAACATATGTTATAACTTTCAAGTTAAGTGAATTAAATTCCCCTCAAAAGAAAACCCTCACAATGAGTGGGGGGAAATAGATTCATCTAGATGCTATTTACACTTAAGAAAAGTGACTTAAGGAAAGCTAAAAGTAAAAAGATGAGCAAAGACGAATTGTGCAAATATACATTTAAAAATTGCATTGGATAAAACAAAATCAAAGACAAAGCATGTTAAAATGAAAAATGAATCTTACTTTGTACGATTTATGATCTAATTCACAGTGAATAAAAACTATCATCTATGTTTATGTGCCAGACATACATATATACATAAACCTTCAATTACCACAAAGATTATCAACTTTCAAATAAAGATCAAGGAAACCAATACAGGTATTGATTGACTTACGACCTATGCGACTTACGACCATTCGACTATATGACCACAATCGCTAGCCATAACTGCTCCACGTCTGGAGCAGTTTTCGTATGCACCTGTATTTTGTAATTTTGTATGTTTTGCAAATATTAAAACAGTTGTACCAGTAATACAGTGTTTTACTTAAATCTGACAAATGTAAAAATAAGAAACAAAATGGCGTAGAAATGATACAAATGGCATAAAATGAACAAAGAAAATTATGATATATAACAATGAAAGAAAATTATGATAAAATATGACTTAAAGATTTTTATAATATCATTTCACAGTACTGTACATATAGCCTACTCAACTTACGACTAAAATCGTGTTACAACCATCTGTCAGAACCAATCGTGGTCGTAAGTTGAGCACTAGCTGTATTTGGGAAGAATAAATATAATTAACAGATTATTTCCTAAATATAATCACATAATTAGAATATCATACTCTGTATGGAGACTCTACCTCCTTTATAACACAACTGGAATACTTATGCATACATTAAGCCACAAAGGAACTCTCTACATATCCTTAAAACAGAATATAGAACTGAGCACAACTTCTAATCATGACACAGTAAAATTTAAAGCAGCACTCGTATCTTTATAACCACCACCACCACCATCACCACTACCACCACAACCACCAATAACAACAAAAATGTATCAACTTGCCCTGGCCAGGTGATTAAATGGTTTGGCACTGGTAGGCAAACTCATTAGTCAACAGAGCCAAATATCAACAGTACAATGATTAAAATTTCTTTTGAGAGCCAAACTTTATTTATTTATTTATTTATTTTTTTACAGGGACAGAGAGAGAGTCAGAGAGAGGGATAAATAGGGACAGACAGACAGGAACGAAGAGAGGTGAGAAGCATCAATCATTAGTTTTTCGTTGCCCTCGCAACACCTTAGTTGTTCATTGATTGCTTTCTCACATGTGCCTTGACCGCGGGCCTTCAGGAGACCAAGCAACCCCTTGCTGGAGCCAGTGACCTTGGGTCCAAGCTGACGAGCTTTTGCTCAAGCCAGATGGGCCCGCACTCAATCTGGCGAGCTCAGGGTTTTGAACCTGGGTCTTCTGCATCCCAGTCCAACACTCTATCCACTGCGCCACTGCCTGGTCAGTAGAGAGCCAAAGTTTTTAAACTTAAATTATATAGGTTGGTATATTCCTTATCGAGATAGTGCCTACATGTGGTATTTTGTGGAAGAGCCACACTCAAGGGGCCAAAGAGCCGCATGTGGCTTGCGAGCTGCAGTTTGCCGACCAGGGGTTTAAAGCATCCACTTGGTGTGCCAAAGCCGTGGGTTCAATCCACTGGTCAGAGCACGTACAAGAAGCAATCAATGAGTGTACAACTAAACAGAACAATTAAGTGTAATGGCAAGTTGATGCTTCTCTCTCTCCCTCCGTCTCTTTTCCTCTCCCATCCTCTCTCAAGCCAATGAAAAAATAAAAAATATATACACCAACTTTAATTTCATGACTTTTCCTTGAAGCCATCAAAAAGTCAAGATCAGAGGTCAACCCTGATCTCAAATCTAAGAGATTGGACTTCCTGAAGAGATTTGAAACAAGAACACCAGATTACTTAGAGGAGACACAACTAGATACCATTAAGAAGGTTGGAGACTGGATTAATTGCTGGAGAATAAGTGCACATTGACAAGACTGTTAAGCCTTTGGGGGTTATAGAAACTGAGGGAGTCTGTACCCCTTTGGTGGCTATTTCTCCACAAACTCTACCAGGAAAAACTGATGGGTTTTATGAAACTTTCCTCATAGTGCAGACCCAGGAAAGTGGAAGAGTAGCTGTTGCAGGAAGGACACAAAACTACCTGGGAGGGATGCTACCAATACTGGCAGAATAGCAACAACTTTTGGTTCCTTTCCTAGGAACAAAAATCTGACAAAAACTGTCTAAACAAAATCTGTTGGCCCTGGCCAGCCTGGCTTGTTATTGTTCTGGTTCAATTCCTAGTCAGGGCACACAGGAGAAGTGACCATCTGCTTCTCCACCCCTTCCCCTTCTTTCTCCCTCCTCCAGCCACAGCCATGGCTCAATTGATTTGAGTGCATTGGTCCCAGGTGCTAAGGATGGCTCCATGGAGCCTCCACCTCAGGCACTAAAAATAGCTTTGATGTGAGCATTGTCCAAGATGGCAGAGCATTGGCCCCAGATGGGAGTTGCTGGACGAATCCTAGTAGGGGCACATGAGGGAGTCTATCTCCCCTCTTCTCACTTGGAAAAAGAGGGGGGGAAAATGTACTCATACATTTTAAGACATGGTTGAACCTCCAAAACATTAAGCTAAAGATAAAGAAGCCTGACACAAAGGTCACATATTGTATAATTCCCTTTAGGTAAAATAACCAGAAAAGGTAATCTCACAGAAACAGAAAGGTAAGTTGTTGTCAGGGTTGTTGGGAAGAGGGAATTGAGATTGCTTAATGGGTATGAGGTTTCCACTGAGGTGATAAAAATGTTGTTGAACTACATAGTGCTGATGGTTGTAAACCATTGTGAATGTATTTAGTGCCACTAAATTGTACACTTTAAAATGGTAAAAATGATAAACTTTATGTCACGTGTATTTTATTACATATACAAAATCCTTCTACCTGGATCCTTTTCTTCCATCTCCTCTAAGGAACAAAAAGCCTTAACCTGTGCCATTCCCAATTCTTTTTCACTTAAAAAAAAAAGTCTTACTGCACTATTTATATATGTTATCACTGTCATTTGATAACTACGAAACCTTAATTATGGGAAATAATATTTATGTTAAACTGTCTGAATATCTTGTGCCTTCTTTCCTCTAGGATAGCGGTCTCTAAGTTATTTGATCATGCGGTCCTACTGATAAAATATTTTTGAGCATAAATTACCAAAGTAGGTATTTATAGGGTGAGGCAAACGTAGGTTTACAGTTGTTCATATAGAAAATAATACACTAATAAATAATACAAGAATCAACTGTTTTGTGTAAACCTATGTTTGCCCCATCCTGTATTTATAAAATATATTATTACCACTGTAGTCATATTATAAACATATATAAAATATAAATTTTGTATTTATATAATATTTTTCTGTCTATACTCCAAAGAGCCATTTGCAAGCATCACTCTTTGTAAAGCACTTCTCTATATACCCTAAATTTTATTCTTGGGTCAAAGTAATTGTCTTCATTTGTTGTCTGCCTTTACAGTACTCCCTAGTAAGGTTGTATTAGCCTTACAGGTGTTGTTATTGAACCTACTGGAAGGATGCTGCTGTGGTGGCTTCTATTTATGAGGACAGATGAGTAAATTTCTCTTAGGTCTTAGTACCAGAAATATGTAATGCTTTTAAAGTTTTAGTTTTTATATTATAGACTCATGATTAATCACAAAATTCTAGCAATACTACAAGGTATATTTTATCACCCTTTGGCATCAACTTATCTTCCCATCACTCCCAATTCTTCATTTATTTATTTTTAAAAATCATGTTGTAGCTTACCCCTCTGGCTTCCATAATTTTCTCTCATTCTAATTCTTCATTTACTTTAAAAACATCATATTGTATTGTGTGTGTTTAAAAGAAACTCAGATTTTCTTGAATGACAGGGAGGAACAAACAAACAAACAAAACCCAGGCAATACTGTTCAGAATAGAGGTCATTCTAAACTCGAAGCTCCCCTGTGCCAGGGATATATTTTGCAGATCCTGCCGCAGTTAGCAGCAAAGCCCTTCAACCAAAGGGTAATATGTAAATAAGTGTTTATAAAAAGAACGACAACTCACAATAGCACTGTACTACACTTTCTCACTCTTTTCCAGTTGTTAAGAAGTATTATAGTGAGGAAAGGGCAAATGGCTTTTCTTCACCTGTGTGCAAAGCTTAACTAAAAAGTCCATGAAAAAGGCAGTCACATTCCCTGATGTAATTTGTAGCCATGTACCTGGATGCGTTTCCTTCTGGTGTGTTCAGAAGTTATTAGGGGATAACCTGTACTCAATGCTTTTCTCTTATTCTTGCTTCGCTTCTCAATATATCTCCTCTGATGGTCTGCGATGCTGCTATATAATTTAATTCGCCTGGGTGACAAACTCACTCTTTCATGGCCAAAAGCCTTGACCAATCGGGCAGTGTCAATGGTGGAAATAGAGCTGCTTCTCTCATGCAAAGTTACTTCTTTATCTGTTGGCGTGAGAATATCTGATTCCACTGGAGAAGTGGTGGTAGAAAGGATATTGGTGGCAGTGTCTGTGAGTAGGTCACTGTCCTCTGAGAGTCTGGAATCTGAAGAAGTGTTTATATAACAAAAACCTGGCTGTTTTCTCAGAATATATTTATCAAATTTAACCTGTTCAATTTTAATCTGATTGGACCTTCCAGCTTGATGAGTAAAATGCTCCTTGCTCTTTTTAAGATCTGCTATGTTTTTATAGCATTTCTCCAAGCTTTTACACTGCTTCTTTTTCTGAAACTTGTTTTTCTGTTGTTGCTGTCTGCCACTCCACTCCTTAGCATCTCGTTGCCCGCTCCTGTCATCCTGTGTACTTTCTGAGGGCCCAAGGGAATGTGTGATGGGATTCTGAAGAAGCTTAGCCAAACGATCAAGTCGCTCCACCAAGGACAGTTCTGTTTTGTCACCAAACCCTGGGGTTTTTTTTTTCTGTTGCTTCTGTCGCTCCTGATACTTGTTCCAGAGTTCATTCAAACTTGTACTGTGCTGAGCTGTGGGCTCTGGGGTGACCGTATCTCTTTTTTGACCACTGATTTGTTTGTCACATTTTGCATAATCTCCAGCCTGACTTTTAGTAGGATGTACCACTTCTTTGTTTTCCAAGTTTACATTGATGCTGAGGCTCTCTATTCTGGTATAATCTGTCTTCATCTTTTCCTCATTTTGAGAAGGGGAAGGAAGAGAAGAAGTATATCGTTTGTCTGGATGCTGCTGAAAGAAATCCTTCCAGGAATGTCTCATGAAAACACTTCTGCCTAAGGACTCACGACAAAAATCTTGATCACTTGGTAGGTGGACTGGATGATGAAAGTAAAACTTGGCTGACCTAAACACAGAATGGGTAGTGTTTTCAAATTCTGAATGACATCTGGACTCTGAAAGGGAGAAAAAACATGAAAGGCTTTCAAAACATTTTCATTCCTTTTAGAAATAGTATTCACACTTAATTCTTTACATGTGGAACAAAAAACAACAGTTTATGTAAGATTTCAGAAAATTCACTGACTGAACAAAGAATTTATGCCTTGTGGCTAGTGGCCACACTGGCATGGTAAAAACATTTAAGAGACTCATGGTCAGAAGACCTGGATTCTGGGCAGGACTCTGCCACAAACTGGCTATGTGACCTCAAGAAAGGTACATTAGTCCTCTGGATTGTAACAGCAGTTGCTTTGTATTAACTGCTTGCTGTGAGTAAAGTATTATGATATGTGATCTTTATCCCCCCACCTTTTTATTCAACTGTTTTGATAAAACTGAGAGAAACCCCTCTTTAAGCTAAGAAACCTGACCACTAATTTATTTACTGAGAATCATTTCATCATCAGTAATTAAATGCATGGAATTAAAAAAAAAACCTTTACATGTCCAATCTTGTTTACCATGGAAAAAGACACCTAACACAAAATTTACCATCCTCCAAATTAGTTTTGGCAGCTGCTACTTTATATCAAAATGGGCATTTTTAGATGTGATAACATCTTACTATCATAAAAATAACTGTAAATATAGGATCAATATATATTTGTGGAGTTCCAAGTCATGGGTAGAAACAAAGACATATATATGCAACAAAGTAACACTTGTAATTATGGAATCCTTTTCACTACTACAGATAATTAGATAATTGGCAAATAGGGTTTTCATTAAATACTCTGGAAATCCTGACAGCAATTTTCCCAGAATATAGTAGACACATGAAATCTGTTTTTATGTCTAAAACATAAAAAGACAATCAAACCTCCCAAAGAACAAAAGCCCAAAACCAGATGGCTTTATTGGTGAATTCTAACAAACATTTAAAGAAGAATTAATATAAAACCTTCTCAAACTCTTTCAAAAAGATAGAAGAGCAGGTAATACTTCCAAACTAATTTTACAAGGCCAGCATTACCCTGAAAATTCAGAGAAAGAATTACAATTAAATTATTAGTCAGTATCCCTGATGAACATAGATGCAAACACATTTCAACAGTATAACTAAAGGATCATATACATGATTGAGTGGAATTTATTCCAGGAATGCTAGGATGGTTCAACATTTGCAAATCAATCAATGTGATACACCACAAAATGAAGGATAAAAATCATATGATCATCTCAATAGATGCAAATAAAAAACACATTTGATAAAATGCAATATCCTTTCATTATAAAATCTGTCAACAAAATAGGTACAGAGAAATTGTACCTGAACATAATATAAGCTATATATGATAAGACCACAGCTAATGTTATACTCAAAGGTAAAAAATTTTAAACTTTTCTTCTAAGATCAGGAATAAAATAAGGCCACTTCTACTCAACATAGTACTGAAAATCCTATTACGCAAATAAAAAGAAATGGCCTCCAAATCAAAACAGAAAAAGCAAAATTGTATTATATATTATAGAAGATACTAAAGACTACCAAATTAACCTGTTAGAATTAATGGATGAAGATACTAAAGACTACCAAATAAACCTGTTAGAATTAATGGATGAATTCAATAAAGCTGAAGAATATAAAATCAATATACATAAATCAGTTATGTTTCTATACATTAACAACAAACTAAACTGTCAGAGAAATTAAAAAATAATTCCATTTACAATCGCATCAAAAAGAATAAAATACCTAGGAATAAATTTAACCAAGGAGTAAAAAATCTATACACTAAAACTTTAAGACACTGATGAAAAAAGTTGAAGACACAAAGAAATGAAAAGATATCCTGTGCTCATGAATTGGAAGAATTAATATTGTTAAAATGTCCATACTATTGAAAGCAACCTCTAAATTCAATGCAATCCCTATCAAAATTCCAATGGTATCATTTACAGAATTAGAACACACTCCTAAAATTTGTATGGAACCACAAAAGACTAAACAATCAAAACAATCTTGAGAAAGAACACAGTCTGTCTGAGGCATCATGCTCCCTGATTTCAAACTATATATGAAAGTTATATTAATCAAAACTATGGTATTTAGTTTAAAAAAAGACACAGGTCAATGGAACAGAATTGAGAGCCCAGAAATAAACCCATGCATACAGGGTCAATTAATTTATGACAAAGGAGTTCAGAATACACAATGGGGAAAGAATACTTTCTTCAATAACTGGTTCTGGGAAAAATGAACAGCCACATGCAAAAGAATGAAACTGGACCACTGTCTTTCATCATACACAGAAATCAATGCAAAATTGATTAAAGACTTAAATATATGACCTAATACCAAAAAAATCTCCTAGGAAAAAAAACAGAAAAAGGACAGCAGGTGAAGAACATTTTGGGCAGAGAGACCATGTAGGCGACACTAATGCCACCTTTTGCCACACCACCTGCACCAACAACCTTATCAGATTCAGCAGTAGAACCACCTCTCCTTTTCAAGGCAAGCTCCTCCACTGGTGCTATGGAGCCCAACTTATCTTCCTCTCAAGATTTTGGTTCCTACCCCTATTATATCGCTCTCATATCTTCAGGCTCTCTCTCTTACTGCTTCATTTCAATTATCTTGAAAGCATCATTTAGTATATCATATATTTAGAAAACACTCCTATCTTCCCTCGGGGACAGGTCCATTTCTTTGCTCTTCTTTAAAGCCAAACTTGTAATGTGGGAAATACAATTTTTCTTTTTTTTTTACTTCTTTTCCTACTCATATTCACTCTGCCAATCAGAGTATAACAATACTATTGAACTAAAACTGCTCTTGCTAAGATGATCAATGGCCTCCATGTGTAACCAATTCTAGAGGATGTTCTCAATCTGTATTCTCTTTCTAGGTAACTTCATCTTTCCCTGTAGCTTTTAGTACAATCTTTATGATGTTAACTACTCTAAACTCACATTTCAAGCTATGACTTCTTTCTAAGATCTCAACCACCTCAAATGTTAAATGTCCCTAACTGAACTCTATTCTAGCCTCCTCTAAAACAGTACCTCTCTCAATGTACATCTCCATAAATGGCACATTACTCAAACCCAAACTGACTTCTGGGAGTCATTCTTGAAACTTCCATCTTCTACACCTTCCTGTTCTTGCCATTAATCTTGATCAATCATTAGTCTAATCCATTTCCTCCCACAATTCTATGTGTCTCTAATAGGTCTCCTATTCATTCCTGTTCTCTTCCAATGTATTCTTCTGGAGTGGACAGAGTAATCTTTTTAAAATGCAAATTAAACTTGTCATTTTCTATTAAACAACTTTTAACAGTTTTCTCTTACATTTAGAACAAAATCCAAACTCCTTAGCAAGGTACAGAAGTATTACATAACTTTTGGACCTCACCAGGTATCACTCTACTTCCTGATAATCATATTGGCCTCTCCCGCCCACTTCACTGAGTACCATGGGCAAGTGGGAATAACTATCCAGTTTGTGTGGCTTATACAATTTATACAGTAGAGGAAATACCAATGGAACAACAGAACAGAGAGTCCAGAAATATATCCATGCTTATAGAGCAGTGGTTCTTAACCTTTTTTGAGGTACCGAAACCACCAGTTTCATATGCACATTCACCGAACCCTTCTTTAGTGATAAATAAAATATTATTTTTTTTCCAAACTCAAGACATAGGTATATGTTTTTTTACTGGTGCACAAAATGAGCCGTGCATGACCATCACCTTGCTCAAAGAACAAAATCAACAAAGTACATGAACTCACAACAAATTACGGTATTACTTTATTCTGGCCTCTGCAGCAGAGGCTTCTCCGAACCCCTGGGACCAACTCATCGAACCCCTAGGGTTCGATAGAACCCAGGTTAAGAACCACTGTTATAGTCAATGGATCTTCAACAAGGGTGCCTTGAATACACAGTGAGAAAAGAATAATCTTTTCAAAAAAATGGTGTTGGAAAATTGGACACACACATGCAAAAGAATGAAATGGACTCTTCCTTTACACTATACATAAAAATCAACTCAAGATGGATTATAGTCTTAAACGTAAGACCTGAAACTGTAAACCTCTTAGAAGAAAACAAAGGGAAAAGCTTAATGACACTGGTCTTAGGAATGATTTCATAATTATGACACTACAGCATAAGTGACAAAAGCAAAACAACAACAAAAAAAGTGGAACTATATCAAAATAAAAAGCTTCAATAGGTTAAAGAAAACAATCAACAAAGTGAAAGGGCACCTTATGGGATGAGAGAAAAATATCTGTAAACCATATATCTGATAAGGGGTTGATCTCCAAAATATGCAAGGTATTCCTATAACAATAGTAAAATAATTAATACCCAATTTAAAAATGGGCAAAGGGGCCCTGGCCAGTGAGCACAGTTGGTTAGAGTGTCATACCGAAATGCCAAGGTTTTAGGTTCGATCCCTGGCCAGGGCACATTCAGGAAGCAACCAATGAGTGTACAACTAAGTGAAAAAATAAATAATGCTTCTCTCTCTCTGCTTCCTCTCTCTCCCCTAAAATCAAACAATATGTAATTTTTAAAAATGGGCAAAGAACTTGAATAGACTTTTCCCAAGAAAGATTTAAAAATGATAAACATCACTAATCTTCAGACCCAATATTGCATGATTACACTTAAGTGAGATATCTACTCATATACTCCACCTGCCAACCCTAATGAAGGCATGTGCCCCAGATCCTGCTGCTCTCTCTACCTGCACCCTGTCTTGACTTCTAGTGCACCTCCTCCAAGATCCCTTCTGTTATTTTGTTGAACCACTGGACACCCCAGGACTCTACTTAACGAACGTTAAGATTCCTGTTCTTGTTCTTTTGTTTTTCTATCAGATTGTCTTTGGCTTATAAAAAGCTCTTTGCATACTAAGAAAATTAGCCTCCTTTTCTCAAGTTTATCAACTTAAAATTGTATTTTGCCATTTTCTATTTTAAATTACCTTTGTATATGGTATTTTTTACCAAGCAGAAACTTAAATTTTAGTATTAGTCAAATTTATCAAATCTTAGCCTCTGTGACTTCTAGATTTTGTCACCTCACTATAGAAGAAAACATAGGCAGTAAAATCTCTGACATGTCTTGTAGCAATATTTTTTCTGATATATCACCCTGGGCAAAGGAAACAAAAGAAAAAATAAACAAATGAAACTATATCAAACTTTATAAAAAGTTTTTGCACAGCAAAGGAAACCATCAACAAAACAAAAAGACAATCCACTGAATGGGAGAACATATTTACCAATATATCTGATAAGGGCTTTATATCCAAAATTTACAAGGAACTTATAAAATTAAACACCAAAATATCAACAATAAAAAATGAAGAAATGAGAAAAACACCTGAGACATACAGATGGCCAATAGACATATGAAAAGATGCTCAACATCAATAATCATCAGAGAGATAAAAATCAAAATTACAATAAACTATCATCTCATATCTGTCAGAATGGCTATTATAAAAAAAAATCAACAAACAACAAGTGTTGGCAAGGATGTGGAGAAAAGAGAACCCTTGGCCCTATTGGTAGGAATGCAGATTGATGTGGCCAATGTGAAAAGTAGTATAGTTTCCTCAAAAAATTACAAATGGAGTTGCTTTATGATCCACCAATTCCACTTATGGAACTATATCGAAAAACCCAAAAGAATAATTGAAAAGAATATATGCACCCCTATGTTCATTGCAGAGTTATTTACAATAGCCAAGATTTGAAAGCAGCCAAGTCGGCCAGCAATAGATGAGTGAATAAAATAGCTGTGGTACATTTACACAATGGAATACTACTTAGCTGTAAAAAAGAAGACATCTTACCTTTTGTGACAGCATGGTTGGAACTGGAGATCATTATGCAAAGTGAAATAAGTCAGAGAAAGACATGTAACATGATTTCACTTATATGTGGAATCTAATGAACAAAATTAATTAATAAAATAAAAACAGACTCATAGATATGGAGAACAGACTGACAGCTGAGGGGATGGGGGTTGGGAAGTTAGGTGAAAAAGGTGAAGAAATTAAGCAAAAAATAACTTATAAACACAGTGTGGGGATTGAAAGAGGAAAATAGGGTAGGCAGAAGTGAAGGAGGAAAGAGGTGGAACAGATGGTGATGGAGAGACTTGACTTGGGGTGGTAAACACACAATGCAGTATACAGATGATGGCACTGCAGAATTATGCACTAGAAAACTGTGTAATTTTATTAACCAATGTCACCCCAATAAAGTCAATATAAATTTTTAAAAATTAAAAATATAGAAGTAATAATAATGCCTGCTGTCATCCAGAACTTTCACAATCTCTCTTTTTTTACTTAGATCTCTGAACGATACCAATTTGGCAACAGCAATAAGGCAGGGCTATCACTTAAATCTGTACCTTCACTCCTAGCTAAGTGTCTTAGCAGAATTCGTTCAATAATCCAACTTTTCCAAACTGTTCTGAAATTGCACCTTTACTGTAAATTCTCAATGTATTTAGGTTTATTTCCATCGATGTATTATCAGTCAGTCAGATGTAATTCATTTTAACACCCTGTACAGCCAGACCCTTCCCCATCCACATCATCTTTTTTAGACACTTTCCAGTAAATCTTGTATACTCTTTAAACATTTTATTTGTAAAAGAATATTCCAATCCAATGAAAAAGTTACAAAAAAACAGTATAATATACTTACATATATTTTTCTTAGATTCACCAATTGTTAACATTTTGCTACCCTGGCTTTATCTCTGACTTTCAAAACCTATAATTATATATATATTGTTAATATTTTATCTGAACCATTAGGAATTAAGTTACGGACATCATGTCCTTTCATTTCCAGGAACTATAGTGTATGTATCCTAACAAGAAAGATATTCCCCTATGTACCCTTGTGTAATTATCAAATATATTTAACATTGATAAGATATTAGTGTGTAATCTATGTTCAAATTTCAGCTATTTTTCAAAAACTTTATAGCAATTTTTCTCCCTGGACGAGAGTCCAGTTTAGGATCATGACTACATTTAGCTGCCATGTCTTTTTAGTCTCCTTTAATCTAGAATAGTTCCACAGCTATTTGTACTTCATGACACTAACATTTTTGAAAAGGACACAACAATTACTTGCAGAATGTCCTTCAATTTGAGTCTGTCTTTTATTGTGATCAGATTCAAGTTATACATTTTGACAAAAATTCTGCATGAACAATGTGTCCCGCTAAATGCAACAAACTGGAAAATACAAAATTTCAACTAGTCCCATTATTGGTAATGTCAACTTGGATAACTTGGTTAAAATGATGTCCAGAGTTTACTGCTGCAAAGGTTAACTTTCCCTTACTTTGTAATTAATGAGTAATGTGGGAAGATATTTTGGGGCTGTATAAATATCCCACTCCCCAATAAATTTTCACTCAATAGCTTTATCACCCACCGATGATTCTTCCTTAACTCTATTGTAATTATGATGAATATAATATGGAGATTTTCTCATTCTACTTCTTTACATGTAGTTGGTGCTATACTGTAAAGAAGAGCTTTACCTTTTCTTATTTATGTAATCAATCAATCTTAGCTATTTTATCAATCTGTTTTAATACCCATATGAATACATAAATTTTTTAAAATAAAACTTTTTAGAATAATTTAAATTTACATAAAAACTGTGAAGACAGTAGTTTCCCTATACTCCATATCCAGTTTCGCATATTAACATCTTTTATTAATACAGTATATTTATTACATTTAATAAATCAATAGAACGTTGTGAGGATCAAGTGAACAGATGAATGTGAAAAAGCTTACACATGGAAGGCACTATAACAGGGGTCCACAAATTATGGCCCCGAGGCCATTTCTCCGGCCCCTGCTGCACTTTGGAAGGGGCACCTCTTTCATTGGTGGTGAGAGGAGCACAGGATGCATCCGCACCCATAGTTCCCATTGAAATACTGGTCAGTTTGTTGATTTAAATTTACTTGTTCTTTATTTTAAATATTGTATTTGTTCCCGTTTTGTTTTTTGACTTTAAAATATGTGCAGTGTGCATAGGTGTTTGTTCATAGTTTTTTTATAGGCTGGCCCTCCAATGGTCTGAGGGACAGTGAACTGGCCCCTCCCCTGTGTAAAAAGTTTGGGGACCCCAGCACTATACTGTGACAGTAGTGGGAAAGAAGACCCTGTAGTACATTAGCGCTGGTGTGTGTGAGGTCTACGGGCCTGCAGACTGTGCAAGAGACATTTAAAAAAGGAAAAGGAACAGAAACGGCATTGCTGGTACAGGTTGTGATACAATGGTAGGACTAATGCTCTGCCTCCTAAAGACCTTGATGTAAATGAGGCGCCATGCATATCAAACTCCCACCTCTCTTTGTTTTTCTGTTAAGTAATTAATCCTGTTGTGGACAAATAAAGGTCTTCGGGGAAAATAAAGATACGTTATTATTAACCAAAGTCCATACTATATCAGATTTCCTTAGCTTATATCTAATGTTTTTTTTCTGTTCCAGGATCCCATCTAGGATACCACAGTATATTCAGTCATCATGTTTCCTCTGTGACAGTTCCTCAGACTTCCATTGCTTTCCATGGCCTGGCAGTTTTGAGAAGTAATAATGGTCAGGTGTGTTTGTGGAATGTCTGTTTATTAGGGTTTGTCTGATGTTTTTTTCCTTTTTAATTTTCTTAGCAAAGGGGAGAAAGAGATAGACAGGAAGGGAGAGAGATGAGCAGCAACTTAGTTGCTCATTGATTGCTTCCTCATATGTGCCTTGACCGGATGGGGGAACTTCAGCTGAGCCAGTAACCCCTTGCTCAAGCCAACAACCATGGGGTCATGTCTATGATCCTGTGCTCAATCCGGCAACCCCACGGCTCAAGCTGGTGAGCCCACACTCAAGCTGGTGATCTTGGAGTTTCAAACCTGGGTCCTCAGCATCCCACGTGGACACTCTATCAACTGTGCTGATAGAAAAACATCAGCCTGACCAAAAAGCCTTGGAAATTTGTCTTTGTAGGTTTTATTTCTGCTTTGTTTGTAACGCTTTTTCACTCACAGTAGCTTGGCATTTGGCGGAATATTTAGAGGTCTCGGTTTATTTAGAGACACATGCATTTACTTCTACTTGGCATGTGAGTTGGCACTACCAAGCTAGGGCCATTTTAAATAAAATTCTGGGCTGCAGGCTTTATAGAACACACATTTAATTTATTGTACCAGTGCAAAATTCCTGACTGTAAACCTATGAGACAGTTGGTTTGCAGTTACAAATTATCAGGACAAACTTGCTGCTGTTTTTTCTCCCCAAGCTCATTACCAGGTTGAACAGGCAAGTTTCCTTGATTTCCTCTTTTGAATGCTGTTTATTTTTTCTTGTATTCTTAAACTTAGATGGCAGCCTCTAGAAGGCCAGCTTTAAAATCAAGAGCATCCTATAACATTTTTCACTACTGGTAGGCCTTAAGTTTTATATTCTGTCACCAAATTCATGTATGCATTAAATATAAAGCCTGGATCTATAGAACTCAGCTGAAACCCTTATGTGATACTCTGCTATAGTGCTTAATTACCTTTCAGGTTCCTATTTTCATTCTATTTTTGAAACCTACAGATTTATTATCATGTCAACTCTGTGAAACCAAAAAGATAGTTTTGATATTTTTATCCAGCATCTTAGTTATTTTCTTCAAGAGTTTTTCAGGATATATAATTCACCACATAGCTAGAAACAGATATATAGAAAACAAAAAGTAAAATGGCAGATGTAATCCAACTAATATCAATAACAAATTAGGGACAATGGCAGAGATATATGCTGCAGCTAGTTCTACAGGGCTACTCTTTCCCCGAGGAACAAAGTCTGGTCCCCTGGGCTGTTGAGATGTAGGAAGGAGTGCTTGAAATCATTATTGCTAAAACCAAAAAGCACTCACAATACGCCCCATCAATCATTGCGACCACACCCCCACCTCTATCACCTCAACAAAATCTCAGCAGAGTTCACCCTGGGAATTTCACAGAGCTAAATAAAACTTGTAACCCAGTACACCTACTGAAAAAAGCCAAAAAAACCTCTTCAAAGTACAATGCAACCCCTAATTCACTTGAGATTTTTGTTTTTTTCTTCTGTCTTTTTTTTTGTGGGCGTTTTGTCTGTTTTTGATTATTGTTTTTAGTTTTTGTTCCCTGTTTCTTTGTGGTGGTTCTCTATTTTTTGTTTTTATTTTTGTTGTTCTTTGTCTGATTTCTTAACAATACCAGTCTCAAAAACCATCAAGCAGGAAAAAAATAATACCACGACCACCCAAGAAAGAGACATAGTTCAGAAAGAAAATTAAAAATCTCCAGAAAGCAATTTGAATCCCATCAAAACCTTGGAGTTAAATGAAAGAGGATTCAAAATTGAAGTTCTGAAAATACTTAATGAGATACAAGAAAAAACTGACAAGCAATTTAATACTCAGAAAACAGATTAATAGCCCTGGCTGGCTAGCTCAGTGGTAGAGCGTCAGCCTGGCGTGTGGAAGTCCCAGGTTTGATTTCTGGCCAGGGAACACAGGAGAAATGACCATCTGCTTCTTCCCCCTTCCCCTCCTGCAGCCAAGGCTCCACTGGAGCAAAGATGGCCCAGGAGCTGAGGACGGCTCCATGTCCTCTGCCTCAGGAGCTACAATGACTCCAGTTGTAATGGAGCAGCAACGCCCCAGATGGGCAAAGCATCGTCCCCTGGTGGGCATACCAGGTGGATCCCAATCAGGAGCATGTGGGAGTCTGTCTTTCTGCCTCCTTACTTTTCACTTCAGAAAAATACAAAAAAAAAAAAAAGAAAAAAGAAAACAAATTAATAAAATAATACTTCACCAAGGAGACTGAAAGTTTAAAAACACAGATGAAATGCATAAACTAAAAAATGAGCTAGCAAGTTTAGCTAATAAAATAGGTTAGATAGAGGAAAGAATCAGTGATATCAAAGGCAGGCAACTAGCCTGACCTGTGGTGGCGCAGTGGATGAAGCACCGACCTGGGAACACTGAGGTCGCCAGTTCAAAACCCTGCACTGGTCCGGTCAAGGCACATATGAGAGTTGATGCTTCCAGCTCCTCCCCCTTTTTTCTCTTTCTCTCTCTCTCTCTCTCACTCTGTGTCTCCTCTCTAAAATGAACAAAATAAAAAAATTAAAAAAAATAAAATAAAATAAAAATAAAAGTATACAAACTGAAAAATAAAAAAGGACAGGCAAATAACGTAAAACAGAAAAAAAGAGACTCAAGAATTAAAAGAAATGAGAGAACTCTACAAAAATTGTCTGACTCCATCAGAAAGAGCAATGTAAGAATAATCAGGGTATATCAGAAGAAGAGAGAAGAGTATGGAGAACCTATTCAAACAAATATTTGATCAGAACTCCCCAAGCCTATGGAAAGAGTTATATCTTCAAATCAAAGAAGCAAACAGAACTCAGCTTGAGTTAGCTCAACACAAACAGGCCTTCTCCAAGACACACTGTAATAAAACTGTCAAAAATCAGTGACAAAAAAGAACCTTCAAGGCAGTTAAGGAAAAGAAGAACCTAATATATAAAGAAAGGCCCATCAGGTCATCATCAGATTACTAGGCAGAAAGTCTACATACCAGAAGAGAGTGGAACCAAACATTCAAAGTACTGAAAGAGAAGACTTACCAGTCAAGAATACTATATCCATCAGTTATCCTTCAAATATGAATAATAAAAAATTTTCCAAACATACAGAAACTTAGGGAATTTACCACCAGAAATCCCCACTGGAAGAAATACTCAGGGGGGGAGAGGAGTAAGATGGCGACAAAGTAGGCGGTCATACCAACTTCCAACTTGCAGAACCAAAGGTGGATTATAACTCAATTTTAAGAACCATCATCTGGATAAACCAACTTAGAACTAAACTAAGAGGACTCTTCAACCAAGGAACACTGAAGAAGCCACACCGAGACTGGTAGGAATAGCGAAAGCGCGAAGAGGGCTGCCCAGCTCGCCAAAGCAAATGGCAGCCCAGAGAGACCCACGTGGCAGGAGGAGAGTTTGGCGAAGAGGGAGGTGACCTGGGTCCCAGGAACAAAGCCCCAGCCTGCAGTCGCAGAGCCTAGAAGAGGCGTTTGGACAGTATTGAGCTGTGAAACAAGTGAGGATACTGTTTGTGAGAAAGAGACAGTTTTCTCAGACCCAAGTTTCTTTTTAAAGGGACACCTCTCTCACAAACACGCACCCAGGACTCCGGGGAACGGGGACAGAGGAGAGGACCAGAGCACCGGGAAGACAGTGTGGACTGAAGGCACAGGGACAAACACTCTGAGGGACAGCCACCCCAACCCCTGGGCTAAGTCATTTCCCTAATCAAAAACGAGTATTTCCCCTGGAACTAGCAATAACAGCAAAGGGAGACAGGACACCAGCCAAACAAGATCTCCCGCGGAAATTAGAGCAGAGATGCTTAGAGGGAAGGAGCTCCCAGGTCTACAGTATGAAGTGTTAGGAGGTGATCTGTGGGGCCCCTTCCTACTCTGCTGAGGGATGCTGGAGGGATGCTGGAGGGATGGTGGCAGCAGGACGTTGAACCGCAGTTCGGTCGGCAGGGCGGAGGCCCAGCTGGTGTGAGCTCAATCTAGCCCAGCAGGGGCAAGGGGATGCACGAAAGAGGACCTGCAGCTGCGGGCCCGCCTGTAACCCCACCTGCGGAGGGAAAAGCGGGAGGCCAGGAACAGGCAGAGATCTGCTCTGCGACCCTGTGCAAGCCGGCCCTGACACCGTGGACGGGGCTAGGACCAGGGACGGACGGGGGCTCGCGGCTGAGCTCAAGTCAGCAGCCCCGCCTGGCCGGAGAAACCGCGGTTTGCCATCCTGCATGTGCGAGTTGGCTCCGAACGTGGGGGCGAGGATAGAGCCCAGGACAAGCGGAAGTTCGCAGCTGAGCACACGCTAGCAGCCACGCCCGGCCAAATAAACATTGGTTTGCGACCCTGCGCAGGAGTGCGCTGGCCTGGAGGGCAGGGCTAAAGCTCCAGACGGGCAAAAGCTCACAGCTGAGAGCACGTCAGAAGCCCCGTCCAACCCACGAAACTGTGGCGAACAGGCTCTAACCGAGGTGCTGGGCGGAAACCAGGAAACAGGCTGGGTCCACAGCTGAGCAAAGGTGCTCACCTCTACCCTTGGTGCTGAGGCTTGTGGCTTGAGTGACAGCCCCTCCCATGGAGGAGAGGCAGAAATCACAGCAACAGCCGCAGGGGGCCGGCACTGGCAACGCCTATACCCAACCACCCTAGGCAGCGGCAGAGGGGGTGGCGAGCCTGCAGACAGACCACACCTAGAGAACACAAAGGCAACACCTACTGGACTCCAGGGGCCATAACTTGCTTATACACAGACAAAATGGGCAGGCAGAGGAATACAAACCAAATGAATCAAGAGAAATCCCCAGAGAAGGACCTGAATGAACCAGATACAACGAAATTACCAGAAGCAGAATTTAGAATAATGATAGTTAGGATGTTCAAAGAAATTAGAGCAACAATGGATAGTCACTATGAACACCTAAATACAGAGATAAGTATAAAAAACGAAATTGAAATAATTTCAGAAATAATAAAAAAAGAATCAGACAGAAATGACAAATACAGTATCAGAACTAATGACCACAATGGAAGAAATTAAAAGCAAAGTGAATGACGCTGAGGATCGAATCAGCGAGTTAGAGGACACAATAAACAAAGACACAGAAGCAGAGAAAAAAAAGGAAAAGAGACTCAAAAATGTGAGGAAACTCTAAGAGAGCTCTGTGACAACATGAAGAGAAACAACATTCGCATCATACGGGTGCCTGAAGAAGAGGAGAGAGAACAGAAAAAAAAAAAACTTTGTTCAATCAAATCATAGCAGAAAACTTCCCTAAATTAAGGCTGGGAAACATTCCACATGTTCAAGAAGCACAAAGAACTCCATTAAAGAGAAACGCAAAAAAATGTACACCAAGACACATTATAGTTAAAATACCAAAGATAAGGAATAAAGAAAAAATTTTAAAAGCTGCTAGAGAAAAAAAGGCTATCAGCGGGAGGGGATTTGGCGCAGGGAAGCAGTTCCTCAGGCTGAGATGAGCGGAGTTAGGAACATCAAACGTGGGTCTGTCAGAAAGGGCGCAAGTCTGCACCGTGGAGAGACGGTCTCCTTCGATTATTATTATTATTATTTGCAACATTCCCCTCCTTGCAATTGAAAAAAGAAGTTCCTGAGCAGCAAAAAGGAAATGTCCCTGTAGAACTCTGATTCACCTGCACTTTGTCAAAATATATTGCTTTTCTAGAAAAAGTTGATCTCTTATACGATGCGCCCCCTTAACTGCCTTCAGCCCCTGCCCGTTTTAAGAAATGGGTAGGGAAGCCAGACTCACTCCAACATCAAAAGTCCTAGGTGTGTGTTGAGGGGGAGCAAGATGGCGACGGAGTAGGCGGACGTACCAACTTCCAACTCCCAGAACCAAAGTGGATTACAACTCAATTTTAAGAACCATCACCTGGATAAACCAACTTTGAACAAAACTAAGTGGACTCTTCAACCAAGGAACACAGAAGAAGCCACATTGAGACTGGTAGGAATAGCGAAAACGCGAAGAGGGCTGCCCAGCTCCCCGGAGCAAACGGCAGCCCGGAGAGACTCACGGGGCGGGAGGAGAGTTTGGCGGAGAGGGAGGGACCTGGGTCCCAGGAACCAAGCCCCAGCCTCCAGTCCTAGAGCCTAGAAGAGGCGTTTGGACAGTATTGAGCTGTGAAACAAGTGAGAGAGCTCCCAGGCCTACAGTGTGGAGTATTAGGTCCCTTCCTACTCTGCTGAGGGCTGCTTGGGGTTTCGGGGCGGCAGGACGCTGAAAGGCGGTTCTGTCGGCGTGGGCAGAGGCCAAGCCGGTGGGAGATCGGTCTAGCCCAGAGGGTCAGAGGGGACTGCGAAAGCGGTCCGGAAGCTGCGGGCCCGCCTTTAACCCCACTTACGGGGACAAAGCGGGAGGCCAGGAACGGGCAGGCCCTGCGCAAGCCGCCCCTGACCGCGGGGACCGGGCTAGGACTAGGGACGGGCAGGGGCTCGTGGCTGAGCTGACGCTACCAGTCCCCCACCCCACCCCGGGCCGGAGAAACCACGGTTGGCCAGTATACGTGCGAGGGCTCCGAGCACGGGAACGGGGTGGACACCGAGACAAGTGGAGGCTCGCAGCTGAGCCCACGCTACTATCCCCATCCGGCCGGAGAAACCGCGGATAGCATTCATACGTGCACGAGCGGGCTCCGAACGCTGGGGCGGGGTAGAGTACAGGACTAGCGGAAGTACGCAGCTAAGCGGAAGCCAGCAAACAGGCCCGCCCCAATAAACCTTGGTTTCCGACCCCGCGCAGAAGGGCCCTGGCCTCGAGGTCGGGGCTAAAGCTCCGGACGGGCAAAAGCTTACAGCTGAGAGCACGTCAAAAGCCCTGCCTAACCCGCGGAACTGTAGTGAGCAGGCTCCTACTGCTGGTTCTGGGCGGAAGTCCGGAAATAGGCTGGGTCCGCAGGTGAGGAAAGGTGCTCACCTCTACCCTTGGTGCTAATCTTGTGGCTTCAGTCACAGCCCCTCCCACGGAGGAGAGGCAGAAATCATAGCAAAAGCCACAGTGGGCCGGCGCTGGCAACGCTCATACCCAACCACCCTAGGCACCGGCAGAGGGGGTGGGGGGCCTGAAGATAGACCACACCTAGAGAACACAAAGGCAACACCTACTGGACTCCAGTGGCCACAACTTGCTTATACACAGAAAAAATGGGCAGGCAGAGGAATGCAAACCGAATGAATCAAGAGAAATCCCCAGAGAAGGACTTGAATGAACCAGATATAACCAAATTACCAGAAGCAGAATTTAGAATAATGATAGTTAGGATGTTCAAAGAAATTAGAGCAACAATGGATAGTCATTATGAACACCTAAATAAAGAGATAACAAGTATAAAAAATGAAATTGAAATAATAAAAAAGAATCAGACAGAAATGACAAATACAGTATCAGAACTGAAGACCACAATGGAAGGAATTAAAAGCAGGATGGATGACGCTGAGGATCGAATAAGCGAGTTAGAGGACACAATAAACAAAGGCACAGAAGCAGAGAAGAAAAAGGAAAAGAGACTTAAAAAATGTGAGGAAACTCTAAGGGAGCTTTGTGACAACATGAAGAGAAACAACATTCGCATCATGGGGTGCCTGAAGAAGAGGAGAGTGGACAGGAAATGGAAACTTTGTTCAATCAAATCATAGCAGAAAACTTCCTAAATTAAGGCTGGGAAACACTCTACACATTCAAGAAGCACACAGAACTCCATTAAGGAGAAACCCAAAAAAATCTACACCAAGACACATCATAGTTAAAATACCAAAGCTAATGGATAAAGAAAAAATTTTAAAAGCTGCTAGAGAAAAAAAGACTATCACCTACAAAGGAGCCCCCATAAGGATGATATCGGACTTCTCAACAGAAACACTTGAGGCCAGATGGGAATGGCAAGATATAATCAAAGTAATGCAGAACAAGAACCTACAACCAAGACTACTCTATCCAGCAAGGCTAACGTTTAAAATTGAAGGAGAAATAAAGAGCTTTCCAGACAAAGAAAGCCTGAAGGAATTCATTAAAACCAAACCAATTCTGCAAGAGATACTAAGGGGCCTGTTGTGAACAGTTCAAAGGGAGGAAAGAATATAGCAAAAGAAGAATACAGCTTTAAAGAATAAAATGGCAATAAACAACTACATATCAATAATAACCTTAAATGTAAATGGATTAAATGATCCGATCAAAAGACATGGGGGAGCTGTGTGGATAAAAAAACAGGACCCCTACATATGCTGTCTACAAGAGACACACCTTAAAACAAAAGATTCACATAGACTGAATGTAAAAGGATGGAAAAAAATATTTCATGGAAATGGAAATGAAAAAAAAGTCGGCGTAGCAGTACTTATATTTGACAAAATGGACTTTAAAACAAAGGCTGTAGTAAGAGATAAAGAAGGACACTACATAATGATAAAGGGAACAATTCAACAGGAAGATATAACTATTATAAATTTCTATGCACCAAATATATAAGCCCCGACATTCATAAAGAAGACTTTGATGGATATAAAGGGCAAAATTAACAGCAATACCATAATAGTAGAGGATTTCAATACCACACTAATAACACTAAATAGATCCTGAAGAAAGAAAATTAATAAAGAAACAGAAGACTTGAAGGATACACTAGATCAACTCAATTTAATAGATATCTTCAGAACTTTTCACCCTAAAGCAGTAGAATATTCTCAAGCGCTCATAGTACGTTTTCTAGGATAGACCACATGTTAGGACACAAAAGTGGTCTCAATAAATTTAAGAAGATTGAAATCATATCAAGCATTTTCTCTGATCACAATGCCATGAAACTAGAAATTAACCACAAAAGAAAAACTGAAAAATACTCAAACACTTGGAAACTAAATAGCATGTTATTAAATAATGAATGGATTAACAATGAGATCCAAGAAGAAATAAAAAAGTTTCTAGAAACGAATGATAATGAGCATACATCAACACAAAATTTATGGGACACAGAAAAAGCAGTACTGAGAGGGAAGTTTATTGCACTACAGGCATATCATAAGAAACTAGAAAATGCTCAAATAAGCAACCTGACCATGCATCTAGAAGAACTAGAAAAAAACCAGCAAATAAAGCCCAGGACCAGTAGAAGGAAGGAAATAATAAAGATTAGAGCAGAAATAAATGACATAAAGACTAAGGAAAAAATACAGAGGATCAATGAAACAAGAACCTGGTTCTTTGAAAAGGTAAACAAGATTGATGAACCTTTAACTAGACTCACTAAGAAAAAAAGAAAGAGGACCCAAATAAATAAAATTAGAAATGACAGTGGAGAAATAACAACTGACACAGCAGAAATACAAAGCATTGTAAGAAAATACTATTAAGAACTCTATGCCAAAAAATTAGACAACCTAGGTGAAATGGACAAATTTCTTGAATCATATAACCTTCCAAAAATCAAACTGAAAGAATCAGAACACCTAAACAGACCAATTACAGCAAATGAGATGGAAACAGTTATCAAAATACTCCCAAAAAAGAAAAGTCCTGGGCCTGATGGCTTCACAAGTGAATTCTACCAAAAATTCAAAGAAGAACTAACTCTTATTCTCCTCAAGCTATTTCAGAAAAATCAAGAGGAAGGAAGACTTCCAAACTCCTTTTATGAGGCGAGCATAATTCTGAATCCAAAACTGGGCAAAGACAACACAAAGAAAGAAAATTATAGGCCTATATCCCTGATGAATTTAGACGCTAAAATTCTCAACAAAATATTAGCCAACCGGATCCAGTAATATATAAGAAAAAAAATCATACACCATGATCAAGTGGGATTTATTCTGGAGAGGCAAGGCTGGTTCAATATTCGCAAATTAATCAATGTGATTCATCACATAAACAAAAGAAAGGACAAAAATCACATGATAATTTCATTAGATGCAGAAAAGGCATTTGATAAAATCCAGCACCCATTCATGCTCAAAACTCTCAGTAAAGTGGGAATACAGGGAACATTCCTTAACATGATAAAGGCCATCTAAAACAAACCCACAGGAAACATCATAATAAATGGACAAAAATTAAAAGCAATCCCCTTAAGATATGAAACCAGGCAGGGGTTCCCCTTTTCACCACTTTTATTCAACATAGTTCTGGAAGTCCTAGCTACAGCAATCAGACAAGAAGAAAAACTAAAAGGCATCCAAATAAAAAAAGAAGAAGTAAAACTGTCATTATTTGCAGATGATATGATATTGTATATAGAAAACCCTAAAGTCTCAGTCAAAAAACTACTGGACCTTATAAATGAATTCAGCAAGGTGGCAGGATATAAAATTAATACTCAGAAATCAGAGGCATTTCTATATACCAACAATGAACTATCAGCAAAAGAAATTAAGGAAACAATCCCCTTCACTATTGTAGTCAAAAAAATAAAGTACCTAGGAGTAAATTTAACCAAGGAGGTTAAGGACTTGTATTCGGAAAATTATAAAACATTGATAAAAGAAATCAAGGAAGATACAAACAAGTGGAAGCATACACTGTGCTAATGGTTAGGAAGAATAAACATCATTAAAATGTCTATATTACCCAAAGCAATTTATAAATTCAATGCAATACCAATTAAAATACCAATGACATACTTCAAAGACATAGAACACATATTCCAAAAATTTATATGGAACCAAAAAAGAACACGAATAGCCTCAGCAATCTTAAAAAGAAAAAATAAAGCAGGAGGTATCACTCTTCCGGATATCAAGGTATACTACAAGGCCATTATACTCAAGACAGCCTAGTACTGGCATAAGAACAGGCACATAGATAAATGGAACAGAACAGAGAACCCAGAAATAAACCCACAGCTTTATGGACAACTGATATTTGACAAAGGATGAAAGAACATACAATGGAGTAAAGACAGCCTCTTTAACAAATGGTGTTGGGAAAATTGGACATCTACCTGCAAAAAAATGAAACTAGACTATCAACTTACACCATTCACAAAAACAAACTCAAAATGCATAAAAGACTTAAACGTAAGACATAAGCATCTTAGAAGAAAACATAGGCAGCAAGCTCTCCGACATCTGTAGCAGCAATATATTTGCCGATTTATCTCCACGGGCAAATGAAATAAAAGGCAAGATAAACAAATGGGACTATGTCAAACTAAAAAGTTTTTGCACAGCTAAAGACAATAAGAACAGAATAAAAAGACAAACCACACAATGGGAGAACATATTCGACAGCACGTCTGATAAGGGGTTAATAACGAAAATTTATAAAGAACTTATAAAACTCAACACCAGGAAGACAAACAATCCAATCAAAAAATGGGCAAAAGAAATGAATAGAAATTTCTCCAAAGAGGACATACAGATGGCCAATAGGCATATGAAAAAATGTTCAACATCACTAATCATTAGAGAAATGCAAATTAAAACCACAATGAGATATCACCTCACACCAGTCAGAATGGCGCTCATCAGCAAAACAACACAGAACAAGTGCTGGCGAGGATGTGGAGAAAAGAGAACCCTCCTGCACTGCTGGTGGGAATGCAGACTGGTGCAGCCACAGTGGAAAACATTATGGAGATTCCTCAAAAAATTAAAAATTGAACTGCCTTTTGACCCAGTCTTCCCACTTTTACGAAAATACCCTAAGAACACCATAGCACTGTTCAAAAAGAAGAAATGAATAGCACCCCCATTTTCGTAGCAGCATTGTTCACAATAGCGAAGATCTGGAACCAGCCCAACTGTCCGTCAGAGGACAAGTGGATTAAAAAGCTTTGGTACATATATACTATGAAATACTACTCAGCCATAAGAAATGATGACATCGGATCATTTACAACAAAATGGATGGACCTTGATAACATTATACGGAGTGAAATAAGTAAATCAGAAAAAAACTGAGAACAGCATGATTTCATACATGGAGGGACATAAAAGTGAGATTATGAGACATGCACAAGACAGTGGTGGTTACAGGGTGGGGGGAGGGAATAGAGGGTGGGTAGGGAGGAGGGTAAGGGCACAGGGAAAACCAGACAGAAGGTGACAGAGGACAATTTGACTTTGGGTGATGGGTATGCAACATAATTGAATGATAAGATAACCTGGAGATGTTTTCGTTGTACATATGTACCCATTCATTGGTGTCACCCCATTAAAATTAATAATAAAAAAAAAGAAAAGAAATACTCAAGGTGGTTATCCTACCAGATACAAAGAATTAAACAAAACAAAACTACAAGTAAAAGTTCCAACAAGTTTATAATATAAACAAAGACAATGTGTAACAACAATAATACAAAAGGGGAGAAGATAAAAATCCAAAGTAGCAAAGAACGATGGAGTGCAGGAGCTCTCATAAGATTAATGTGCTCAGGATATATGAAAACTTTTCTCTTAATAACCTCATGGTAACCACCCATGAAAAAGCCACCATCGAAACACATAGCTTAAAAAAAGAAGAAACAGAGGAAAGATGTATGGAATGCAACCAAGACAAACAAAGAAACAAACAAAAAACAACTGAGAGAAACACTAAAAAGAAGAACCAAAGGAGACACAGAACTACCAGAAAACAAAACCTAAAATGGCTTTAGGAAATCCTCATGCATCAATAATTACCCTACATGTAAATGTACTGAACTCAAAAATAAGGAGGCACAGAGTAGCAGATTAGATAAAAAAGAAAAATCCAACAATATGTAGTAGACTTCAGGAGACTCATCTAAGCTGCAAGGATAAAAGTAGACAGACTCATAATGAAAGGTTGGAAAACAGTTCTCCAAGCAAATAATACCTAAAGAAAACCAGGTATAGGCCTACTAATAACTGATAATGCTGATTTCAAAATAACAAAAGTAACCAGAGACAAAAATGTACATTTCATAATGATAAAGGAGACACTGTACTAAGAAGACATAACATTCCTTAATATATATGAACAAAATCAGGGAACCCCCAAATATATAAGATATCTAAGAGATCTGAAAATAGAAACAGACAAAAACATAATAATAGTTGGAGTTCTCAACACACCACTGACATCTTTACATAGATCATCCAAACAAAAAAATCAATAAAGAAACAGCAGGCTTAAGTGACACACTAGACAAAATGGATATAATAGATATTTATAGAACATTTCCTCCTAGAACATCCAACTATACATTGTTTTCCAGTGTGCATGGGAGATTCTCAGGGAGAGATCATATGTTGGGCCACAAAGCTAATCTCAACAAATTCAAGATACTGAAATTATACCATGCATATTCTCTAACCATAAGGCTTTGGAATTAGAATTCAACTGCAGAAATGATGTAAATAAGCCCACAAAAAGGTGGAAATTGAACAACATACTTCTTAAAATAACTGGTTCAAAGAAGTTATAAGCACGGACCAAAAGATACATACAAACAGATGAGAATGACAACATGACACATCAAAACTTCTGGTGTACAGCAAAAGCAGAAATAAGAGGAAAGTTTATATCATTACAGACATATCAAGAAATAGGAAAGATCCTAAGTAAACAACCTACCATTACATCTGAAAGAACTAGAAAAAGAAAAACAAAGGCAACCCAAAGTCAGCAGAAAGGAAATAGTAAAAATCAGAGTGGAACTAAATGAAATAGAGAATAAAAAAATATAGAAAAATTAATATAAGAAAAAGCCTGTCCTTTAAAAAGATCAATAAAATTGACAAACCTCTGGCTAGACTCATTAAGAAAAACAGAGAAGAGACTCATATACACAAAATCCAAAATGAAAGAGGAGAAATGATCACAGACATCACAGATATACAAAGGATCACACTAGAATACTATGAAAGATTATATGTCACCAAATTCAACAATCTAGAAGAAATGTATAAATTCCTAGAACTATACAATCTCCCTAGACTAAGTAACAAACTGAAAAACCTAAACAGACCCACATAAGCAGGGAGGAAATAGAAACAACTATCAAAAATGTCAACCAAAATAAAAAGTCCAGGACCAGATGGCTACACTAGTGAATTCTACCAAACATTCAAAAAAGATTTGGTATCTATGCTTCTCAAATTCATTAAAAAATAGAAGTAATATTCCCTAACACATCTTATGAGTACAACATAACCCTGCTACCAAAACCTGGCAAGGACAACACAAAAAAAGACGACTAAGGCTAATATCTCTAATGAATACAGATGCAGAAATCCTCAACAAAATACTAGCAGATCAAATACAAAAATACATTGCAAAATAATACATCACAATTAAGTAGGATTCATCCCAGGAGCACAAGGATGGTTCAACATACATAAATGATCAATGTAATATACCACATCAACAAAACAAAGGACAAAAATCATATCCTATTAATAGATGCACAAAAGGCATTCGATAAGACATCCCTTTATGTTTAAAACACTAAATAAAATCGGTATAGAAGGGAAATACGTCAACATAATAAAGGCCAGGTATGAAAAACCATCAGCCAACATCATACTTAATGGTGAAAAACTGAAGGTTTTTACTTTAAAATCAGGAACAAGAAAAGGATGCCTCCTCTCTCCACTCTGATCCAACATCATACTGGAAGTCATATCCACAGCAATCAGACAAGAGAAAGAAATAAAAGGCATCCATATCTGGAAAGAAAATGTTGGGATATCACTTTTTGCAGATGACATGATCCTGTATACAGAAAACCCCAAAGACTCTATCAAAAATCTATTAGAAACAATAAATACAGTAAAGATGCAGGATACAAAATCAGTACACAAAAGTCTACTTCTTTCTTATACACCAACAATGAAACTTCAGAAAGTGAACTGAAAAGCAAAACAAAAAAACAATTTCTTTTATAATGACAGTAACAAAAAAACCTAGGAATAAACATAACAAAAGATGTGAAAAACCTATATTCTAAAACCTAGCATATTAAAAGAAACTGAAAAAGAAACAATGAAATGGAAAAATGTCAACCAAATAGGAAATGATATTCACTAACAACAGCTCTAATAAGAGGTGAATATCCGAAGTATATAAAATACAGGGAGTCCTCAGGTTACAATCTCGACACACATTTTATGTTTACAACGCTCACTTCCATAGAAACTTTAAAAATTGAGACAGGACGGCAAGATGGCAATAAAGTAGGAGGACATACCAACTTCCAACTCCTGGAACCAAAGTGGATTATAACTTAATTTTAAGAACCATCATCTGGATAAACCAACTTTAAACTAAACTAAGTGGACTCTTCAAACAAGGAACACTGAAGAAGCCACATTGAGACTGGTAGGAAAAGCGAAAACGTGGAAAGGGCTGCCCAGCTCCCCAGAGCAAACGGCAGCCCCGAGAGAATCGTGTGGTGAAAAGAGAGTTTAGCAGAGAGGGAGGGACCTGGGTCCCAGGAACAAAGCCCCAGCCTGCAGCCCAAAGAGTCTAGAAGAGGCTTATGGACAGTATTTAGCTATGAAACAAGTTAGGATACTGTTTGTGATTAAGAGACAGTTTTCTCAGACCCAGGATTCTTCTTAAAGGGACAGCACAGAAAACCTCTCTCACAACCACTCACCCAGGGCTCTGGGGGACGGGGACAGAGGAGAGGACCAGAGCAGCGGAAAGAGAGTGTGGACTGGAAGGCACAGGGAGAAATACTCTGAGGGACAGCCACCCTAACCCCTGGGCTGAGTCACTTCCAAATCTGAAACAAATATTTCCCCTGGAACTAGCAATACCAGCAAAGGGAGGCAGGACACCAGCCAAACAAGCTCCCCTGCAGCACTTAGAGCAGAGCTGCTTAGATGAAGGGAGCTTCCAGGTCTACAGTATGGAGTGTTAGGGTCTGAGCTGCAGTGCCCCCACCCACACTGCTGAGGGCTTGCTGGACTGTGGCAGTAGGACGCAGAAACGCGGTACTGTTGGAGGGGGTGGAGGCCCAGCCAGAGAGCAAGAGCTCGATCTAGCCCAGCAGGGGCGAAGGGGATGCACAAAAGTGGTTCGGCAGCTGCGGGCCCGCCTTCAGCCCCACCTGCAGGGAAAAAGCGGGAGTCCGGGAACGGGCGGAGATATGCTGCTGAGCAGAGGCGTGAGGGTGCGCAGCATCACCTGACCTCCGAGGTTTGTGATCCTGTGCAAGCCAGCCCTGACCGTGGAAGCGGGGCAAAAGCCAGGACAGACGGAGGCTTGAACCTGAGAACGCGCCAGCAGCCCGGCTCTGCCCGAGGAGCCAAGGTTTGTGATCCTGCGCAAGCTAGCTCTGACCTCAGGGGCAGGTCGAAAGCCAGGGAATAGGCAGGGACCGCAGCTGAGCAAAGGTGCTCAACCCTGCCCTTGGTGCCAAGGCTTGTGGCTTGAGTATGGTGTGAAATCCCACCTGTGGGGGCGAGGCGAAGGCCCAGACAGGCTAAGGCTTATAGAGCCAGGCACGAAAACACAGCCCCTCCTGCGGAGGAGAGGTGGAAACCGCAGCAACAGCCAAGGCGGGCGGCGCCGGCAACGCCCATACCCAAGCCCCCTTGGAAGGGGCACAGGGGGTGGCAGGCCTGCAGACAGACCACACCTAGGGAACACAGAGGCAACACTCATTGGACTCCAGTGGCCACATCCTTTTATACACAGTCAAAATGGGAAGGCAGAGAAATGTAACCCAAATGAATCAAGAGAAATACACAGAGAAGGACCTGAATGAACCAGATATAACCAAATTACCGAATGCAGAGTTTAAAATAATGATAGTTATGATGTTCAGAGAGCTTAGAGCAACAATGGATAATCATTACGAACACCTAAATAAAGAGATAACAAGTATAAAAAAGGAAATTGAAATAATAAAAAAGAGTCAGACAGAAATGACAAATAAAATATCAGAATTAAAGAACACAATGGAAGGAATTAAAAGCAGGATGGATGAAGCTGAGGATCGAATAAGCAAATTAGAAGACAATATAAACAGAGGCACAGACGGGAGCAGAAAAAAGAGACTCAAAAAGACTGAGGAAACTCTAAGGGAGCTCTGTGACAATATGAAGAAAAATAACATCCCCATCATAGGAGTTCCTGAAGAAGAAGAGAAAGAACAAGGGATAGAAACTTTGTTCAAACAAATCATAGCTGAAAACTTCCCTAAATTAAGGCTGGAAAATTGACTCACATGTTCAAGAAGCACAGAGAATTCCATTAAAGAGAAACCCAAATAAATCTACAAGACACATCATAATTAAAATACCAAGACTAAGTGATAAAGAGAAAATATGAAAAGCTGCTAGAGAAAAAAAAAGCTATCACCTACAAAGGAGCCCCCATAAGGATGATATCTGACTTCTCAACAGAAACACTCAAGGCCAGAAGGAAATGGCAAGATATATTCAAATTAATGCAGAACAAGAACCTACAACCAAGACTACTTTATCCAGCAAGGGTAACGTTTAAAATTGAAGGAGAAATAAAAAGCTTCCCAGACAAAAAAACCTCAACAAATTCATTAAAACCAAATCAATCCTGCCTGACCTGTGGTGGTGCAGTGGATAAAGCATCGACCTGGGAACACTGAGGTCGCCAGTTCAAAACCCTGCACTGGTCTGGTCAAGGCACATATGGGAGTTGATGCTTCTAGCTCCTCCCCCTTTCTCTCTCTCTCTCTCTCTCTCTCTCTGTCTCCTCTCTAAAATGAATAAAATAAAAAAAATTAAAAAAAATTAAAAAAAAAAACCAAATCAATCCTTTAAGAGATGCTAAGGGGCCTGTTGTGAACAAATCAAAAGGGAAAAAGAATATTGCAAAAGAGGAATACAGCTTTAAAGAATAAAATGGCAATAAACAACTACATATCAATAATAACCTTAAATGTAAATGGATTAAATGACCCAATCAAAAGACATAGGGTAGCTGCATGGATACGAAAACAGGACCCACACATATGCTGTCTACAAGAAACACACCTTAAAACAAAAGATGCACATAGACTGAACGTAAAAGGAAGGAGAAAAATATTTCATAAAAATGGAAATGAAAATAAAAAAAGAAGCCGGGGTAGCAATACTTATATCTGACAAAATGGACTTTAAAACAAAGGCTGTGTAGTAAGATATAAAGAAGGACACTACATAATGATAAAGGGAGCAATTCAACAGGAAGCTATAACCATTATAAATATCTATGTGCCGAACACAAAAGCACCGAAATACATAAAGCAGACTTTGATGGATATAAAGGGTGAGATCAACAGCAATACTATAATAGTAGGGGATTTCAATACCCCACTAACTTCACTGACTAGATCCTCAAGAAAGAAAATTAACAAAGGAACAGCAGACTTAAAGGATACACTAGATCAGTGGTTCTTAACCTGGGTTCTATCTAACCCTATGGGTTCAATGAGTTAGTCTCAGGGGTTCGGAGAAGCCTCTGCCACGGAGGTAAAGACACACTTGTATAAAACCGCGATGACACGCCCCGCTTGGCCATCACTTGCTGCAGAGGATCACGTTTCATAGCTTGGCCAACCACTGATTCGGGGAACTTAGTGTGCGCAGTAGTCAACGGCTGTTGTAGTTGTACGTCGTGTGGTTTCTTTCTTAATATTTTAATCCATACTAAATATGCCAAGCAAAAAACGAAAGTGGTTGGATGAATATGTACAACATGGATTCACATGAATCATGGAATGGGATGGGAGTCAGCATCCTATCTGCATGATATGCAACGCCAAGTTGAGCAACTCTAGTCTCGCACCGTCAAAACTAAAGGAACACTTCTTGAAGCTGCATGGAGATGGTGAATACAAGAACACAACGCCTGCTGAATTCAAGGTGAAACAAGCCAGATTTGATGAAAGGGCCACTCTGCCTGCTCTTGGATTTGCCATTCTGCATGCTCTTGGATTTGTACCCGTTAACAAACCGATCCTCACAGCATCGTACGAAGTTGCTTACTTGATCGCAAAGCAGGGTAAGTCACACACCATCGATGAAACACTCATAAAACCAGCTGCGTTAAAGATGGCAAATCTGATACTTGGAACAGCAGCCGAAGGTAAATTATCCCAAATTCCTCTTTCAAATGACACCATCAGCGACAGAATAAAGAACATGAGTAAAGACATCTTGGCTCAAATAGCTCCAGATCTAATTTCAAGTCTGGCAAAATTCAGTCTCCAACTTGACGAGACCACAGACATTTCTAATCTAAGCCAGCTTGCTGTTTTTGTGCGCTATGTGAAAGAAGACATGATAAAAGAAGATTTTTTATTTTGTTAAGCCTCTTACAACAACTAAGGCAGCTGAAATGAAGAGGCTTGTGGATGACTTCTTCAGAGACAATAATCTTTCATGGGATATAGTTTCTGCAGTTTGTATGGACGGAGCTCCAGTCATGCTGGGAAGAAAGTTTGGTTTTGGTGCGCTAGTAAAAGCCGATGCATCACACATCATTGGTACGCATTGTATTCTGCACAGGCATGCGTTGGCAACTAAAATCTTGCCTCCAAAAATGGCAGATGTATTAAAAACTGTGGTGGAATGTGTGAACTATGTGCAAAATAGTGCTCTGAGGCACCGCATCTTCAGTGAGCTGTGTAAAGAAATGGGCTCTGAATTCGAGGTACCCCTGTACCATTCTAATGTTTGGTGGTTATCCCAGGGAGAGGTGCTGAATCGTGTTTTTGCCATGCGTGTGAAATTAGCCATGTTTTAGCAGGAGCAGCAACATTGTCATGCAGATTGCTTCAAAAACCCTGAATTCATTGTGATTTTAGCGTACATGGCTGATATATTCGCAGCTCTCAATCATTTCAATCAGCAGATGCAGGGTGGTGGAGTCAACATCATGGAAGCGGAAGAAAATGTGAAGGCTTTTCAAAAATACTACCGTTATGAAAACGACGAATAGAGAACAATAACTTCGCAACTTTCCCCTTCTGGACGACTGTGTAAGTAAGATCGAAGATGTGTCTGAAATCAGAGACGGTTCCGTACCCATGAAACTGAAGCAAACAATTGCCACGCACTTAGATGAGTTTGCAAAGTCTCTCGACAGGTATTTCCGTACAAGAGAGTCATATCCAGCATGGGTGAGACAGCCATTTACGTTTACTGTTGAGACAGCGGATATCAATGATGAATACCTCGATGAAATCATTGAAATTCAGCAGAGCGAGGTTCAACTGCAGCTCTTCAGAACAACAACACTCTCAACTTATTGGTGTTGACAAATGGAAAAGTACCCAGTTATTGTTAAGAAAGCCCTGGAATTTTTTATACCATTTGTTACAACATATCTGTGCGAGCAATCCTTTTCGAGGATGCTGGACATAAAAACGAAGAAAAGGAACAGACTTCGCTGTGAAGATGACATGAGAGTAGCACTTGCCAAGGTGAAACCACGCATATCTGAACTGGTCTCCCAAAAACAACAGTAGAAGTCACACTGATTTGCAGGTATGTAATTTGGGCAATGCTTTATTCTGGCCCCAAAAAAGTATTTTGTGGATTCAAAACCACACCAAAAAAATTAAATTTAAAATTAAAAAACTTAAGTTATTAAAAAAATGTTATATTCTTTAAAAAATCCGAATTTATTTTTAATTAGTAAAATAGTAAAAATATTTTTGGGGGCTGAAATTCTTTCAAGGGCTGAAATATTTTTTGGGGCCAGAATAAAGTAATGCTGTAATTTGTTGAGTTCATGCACTTTGTTAGTTTTGTTCTTTGAGCAACGTGATGTTCATGCACGGCTCATTTTGTGCACCAGTAAAAATACATATACCTATGTCTTGAATTTAGAAAAAAAAATCGTATTTATCACTAAAGAAGGGTTCAGTGAATGTGCATATAAAACTGGTGGGTTCAGTACCTCAAAACAGGTTAAGAACCACTGTACTAGATCAACTCGATTTATAAATTTCTTTTTATATTATTCATTTTAGAGAGGAGACAGAGAGTGAGAGAGAGAAAGAGAGAAAGGGGGAGGAGCTGGAAGCATCAACTCCCATATGTGCCTTGACCAGACCAGTGCAGGGTTTTGAACTGGTGACCTCAGTGTTCCCAGGTTGTCACTTTATCCACTGTGCCACCACAGGTCAGGCTAGATCAACTCGATTTAATAGATATCTTCAGAACCTTTCACCCTAAAGCAGCAGAATATACATTCTTTTCAAGTGCTCATGGTACATTCTCTAGGGTGGACCACATGTTAGGACACAAAAGTGGTCTCAACAAATTTAAGAAGATTGAATTCATATCAAGCGCTTTCTTTGATCACAATGGCATGAAACTAGAAATTAACCACAAAAGAAAAACTGAAAAATACTCAAACACTTGGAAACTAAATAGCATGTTATTAAATAACAAATGGATTAACAATGAGATCAAAGAAGAAATAAAAAAGTTCCTAGAAACGAATGATAATGAGCATACATCAACACAAAATTTATGGGACACAACAAAAGCAGTACTGAGAGGCAAGTTCATAGCACCACAGGCATACCATGAGAAGCTAGAAAAAGCTCAAATAAGCAACCTGACCCTGCATCTAAAATAATTAGAAAAACAACAGCAAGTAAAGCCCAAGGGTAGTAAAAGGAAGGAAATAATAAAGATTAGACTGGAAATAAATGACATAGAAACTAAAGAAACAGTACAGAGGATCAATGAAACCAGGAGCTGGTTCTTTGAAAAGGTAAACAAGATTGATGAACCTTTAACTAGACTCACCAAGAAAAAAAGAGAGAGGGCTCAAATAAATAAAATTAGAAAGGACAGTGGAGAAATAACAACTGACACAACAGAAATACAAAATATTGTAACAAAATACTATAAAGAATTGTATACCAAAAAACTAGACAATCTATATAAAATGGACAGATTCCTTGAAACATACAATCTTCCAAAACTCAATCTGGAAGAATCAGAAACCCTAAACAGACTGATTATAACACAGGAGATCAAAACAGTTATCAAAAAACTCCCAACATAGAAAAGTCCTGGGCCTGATGGCTTCACAAGTGAATTCTACCAAAAACTCAAAGAACAAACTCCTATCCTTCTCAAGCAATTTCAAATAATTCAAGAGGAAGAAAGACTTCCAAGCTCCTTTTATGAGGCAGGCAAAATTCTGATTCTGAAACTAGGCAAAGACAACTCAAAGACAGAAAATTATAGACCAATATTTCTGATGAATTTAGATGCTAAAATTTTCAACAAAATATTAGTCAACCGGATCCAGCAATATATGAAAAAAATCATACACCATGATCAAGTAAGTGGGATTTATTCTGGGGAGGCAAGACTGGTTCAATATTTGGAAATCAATCAATGTGATTCATCACATAAACAAAAGGAAGGACAAAAATCACATGATAATTTCAATAGATGCAGAAAAGGCATTTGATAAAATCTAGAATCCATTCATGATCAAAATTCTCAGCAAAGTGGAAATACAGGGAACATACCTTAACATGATAAAGGCCATCTATGTCAAACCCAGAGCAAACATCATACTCAATGGGCAAAAATTAAAAGCAATCCCCTTAAGACCAAGAACAAGGCAGGGTGCCCCCTTTCACCACTTTTATTCAACATAGTTCTAGAAGTCCTAGCCACAGCAATCAGAGAAGAAGAAGAAATAAAAGGCATCCAAATTGGAAAAGAACAAGTAAAACTGTTATTATTTGCGAATGATATAATATTGTATATAGAAAACCCTAAAGTCTCAGTCAAAATACTACTGGGCCTGATAAAGGAATTCAGCAAGGTGGCAGGATATAAAATTAATACTCAGAAATCAGAGGCATTTTTATACACCAAAAATGAACTGTCAGAAATAGAAATTAAGGAAACAATCCCCTTCACTATTGTAGTCAAAAAAATAAAGTACCTAGGAGTAAATTTAACCAAGGAGATTAAAGACTTGTACTTGGAAAACTATAAAACATTGATAAAAGAAATCAAGGAAGATACAAACAAGTGGAAGCATATACTGTGCTCATGGTTAGGAAGAATAAACATCATTAAAATGTCTATATTACCCAAAGCAATTTATAAATTCAATGCAATACCAAATTAAAAACCAATGACATACTTCAAAGATATAGAACACATATTCCAAAAATTTATATGGAACCAAAAAAGAACACGAATAGCCTCAGCCATATTGAAAAAGAAGAATAAAGTGGGAGGTATCACTCTTCCTGATATCAAGTTATATATATTACAAGGCCATTGTACTCAAGACAGCCTGGTACTAGCATAAGAACAGGCATATAGATCAATGGAACAGAACAGGGAACCGAGAAATAAACCCACACCTTTACAGACAACTGATATTTGACAAAAGAGGTAAGAGCATACAATGGAGTAAAGACAGCCTCTTTAACAAATGGTGTTGGGAAAATTGGACATCTACCTGCAAAAAAATGAAACTAGACCATCAACTTACACCATTCACAAAAACAAACTCAAAATGGATAAAAGACTTAAATGTAAGCCGTGAAACCATAAGCATCTTAGAAGAAAACATAGGCAGTAAGCTCTCCGACATCTCTTGCAGCAATATATTCGCTAATTTATCTCCACGGGCAAGTGAAATAAGATAGGATAAACAAATGGGACTATATAAAACTAAAAAGCTTTTGCACAGCTAAAGATAATAAGAACAGAATAAAAAGACAAACTACAGGCCTGATCTCTGGTGGCGCAGTGGATAAAGTGTAGACCTGGAATGCCAAGGTCATCGGTTTGAAACCCTGCACTTGTCTGATCAAGGCACATATGGGAGTTGATGCTACCTGCTCCTCTCTCTCTCACTCTCTCCGCTCTAAAATGAATAAATTAAAAAAAAATTAAAAAAAATAAAAAGACAAACTACACAATGAGATAACATATTGAAAATACGTCTGATAAGGGGTTAAAAACTAAAATTTATAAAGAACTTGTAAAACTCTACACCAGGAAGACAAACAATCCAATCAAAAAATTGGCAAAAGAAATGAATAGAAATTTCTCCAAAGAGGACATACAAATGGCAAATATGCATACACCAGTCAGAATGGCACACATCAGCAAAACAACACAGAATAAGTGCTGACAAGGATGTGGAGAAAAAGGAACCCTCCTGCACTGCTGGTGGGAATGCAGACTGGTGCAGCCACTGTGGAAAACAGTATGGAGATTTCTCAAAAAATTAAAAATTGAACTGCCTTTTGACACAGCTATCCCACTTTTAGGAATATACCCTAAGGACACCATAGCACTGTTCGAAAAGAAGAAATGCGCCCCCATGTTCGTGGCAGCATTGTTCACAATAGCAAAGATCTGGAAACAGCCCAAGTGTCCTTCAGTGGACGAATGGATTAAAAAGCTTTGGTACATATATACTATGGAGTACTACTCAGCCATAAGAAATGATGACATCGGATTATTTACTACAACAACATGGATGGACCTTGATAACATTATACTGAGTGAAATAAGTAAATCAGAAAAAACTAAAAAAAATGATTCCATACATAGATGGGGTATAAAAATGAGACTCAGAGACATGGACAAGAGTGTGCTGGCTATGGGGGGGGAGGGTAAGGGAGAGGAGAAGGAGGGGGTAGGTGGTGGGGAGGAACACAAATAAAACCAGATAGAAGGTGACGGAAGACAATTTGACTTTGGGTGATGGGTATGCATTATAATCAAATGTCAAAATAACCTGCAGAGGTTTTCTCTGAACATATGTGCCCTGATTTATCAATGTCACCCCATTAAAATTAAAAATTAATAAAATCCATAAATTAAAAAATAATTGATACATAAATGTTTTTGCTTTTATAGGTGACTTACAATGCTATAGGCAGATTCTGGAAGAGAAGAAGTCATCAACAAGTCTGAAACAATTCTTTAAGAAGGCAGAGAGGTCTGCAACAGATCCTGTACCCTCTACATCAGCTGTTTCTGAAGATGAAACACCTGTGGTAAAAGTAGAATCATCTCTAGCGTCTCCTGCATGTTCCTTAGACAATCCTGATTTACCTGACCCAGTATCTCCAGCACTTTCTGCAGGTTCTCCTGCCTCTCCAGCTTCCTCCTCCCAATAGGTCACTCTCTCCCACCCTGCAATGCCCCTTCCAGTGTGCAAGGAATAAAGGTAAAAAGAAATTTTTACACTCATTTTTTGCCATTATTTTCTGTTACTACAGTACAGTATATTTATGTGCTTTCCCTTTTTCTGTGGCCTTAGTTGTGTTTTTATGTTCTAGATTATGATAGGTAAGTGACTTAGGCTAGGGTGTATTTCACACTTTCACCAAAATTCGGGTTATGTCACTGTCGTAGGAACAGACCTATGCTATAACCCAAGGACACCTGTACTCACAAACCTCAGCAGCAAACAAGCAAGCAATCCAATAAAAAAAATGGGGAGAGAATCTGAACAGACACTGATCCCATGAAGACATACAAACAACAAATAGATATATAAAAAGATGCTAATCTTAGCTATTAGAGAAATGCAAATTAAAACTACAAGATACCACCTCATACCTGTTAGATTGGCTGTTATCAAAAAGACAGGTAATAACAGGTGTTAGACTGTGGAGAAAAAGAAACCTTTATTCACTGCTGGTGGGAATAAACTGATACAGCCATGTGAAAGGCAGTATGGCAGGTCCTCAAAAAATTAAGAATAAAATTACCATAGGACCCAGCAATCCCTTTAATGGGTATCTACCCAAAAAACTCAAAAACACTGGTATGCAAAGACACATGCACCCCCATGTTCACTGCAACATTAATGACAGTGGCCAAGACATGGAAACAACCAAAGTGTCCCTCAATATAGGACTGGATGAAGAAGATATGGGACATATACACAATGGAATACTACTGAGCCATAAGACATGATGACATATTGCCATTTGTGACAACATGGGATGAATTTGAGAACATTATACTAAGTGAAATAAGTAAATTAGAAAAAGCTAAGACTTGTATGATCTTACACAGGGGTGGGATATAAAATGGAAACTTATGGACCTAGATAAAACTGAAGTGGTTACCAGGGGAAGGGGAGCAGAGAAAAGGGGAATAAAAAGGACAAATATTTGGTGATGGATAATGACTTGACTTGGGGTGATGGGCACAACAATGCAATCAACAGTTCAAATGCTATAGAGATGTTTACCTGAAACCTATGTACTCTTATTGATTAATGTCACCTCATTAAATTTAATTTATAAATTAAATAAAAATCCACATTTAGCTAAATTAACCAAGAAAAAAAAATTAGAAGATTTACATCCAAAATAAGATAAAACATTATTCCTAGTAAATAAATTTACTGAAATAATGGGATTATAAAAAAATACTATGATCTAAATTACATAATTTACATAAAAAGAACACATCTATTTTCTAGAAAATCAAATAACTGAAACTGACTCAAGAAATAATATATATTCTGAACAGACCTAAAGCACGTAAAGAATTTGAATTAGTAATAAAAAAATTACCAAAGAAAGTTCAGACCCAAATGGTTTAAGCCCGAATTCTACCAAAAAAAGAACATTGATTTTTCCAATCCATTTTATGAGGCTAGTGCTACTCTGATAATACTGCTCACAAAAATTAGGGGATATTTCAACATGAATATGAAGCAATAACAAAAAGCATTTAATTTTTTATTAAACAAGAACACCAGTAAAGCAAACAACAAATCAAAGAATGTTGTTCAATCGTGCAAATGAGACGCAAAACCAAATTTTATTTCATTGGTGAAAATGCACTATACGAAAGGCTGAAGGGACTGGAGTATCTGCACATTCCTTGATCCCCTAATTTTTGTGAGCAGTAAAACCCAACAAAGACAATACAAATAAAATTATAAACCAACATCTCTTAGAAACATAGACACAAAAATCCTCATAAAAATATTAGCAAATAGCCTGACCAAGTGGTGGCGCAGAGTGGGATGCAGAGGACCCAGGTTCGAAACCTCAAGGTCGCTGGATTGGGCATGGGCACATTCGGCTTGAGCACAGGCTCACCAGCTTGAGCACGGGGTCACCAGCTTGAGTGTGGGTTCACAGACAAGATCCTATGATCACGGGCTTGAGCCCAAAGGTCACTGGCTTGAGCAAGGGGTCACTTGCTTGGTTGGAGCCCCCTGGTCAAGGCACATATGAGAAAGCAATCCATGATCAACTAAAATACCGCAACAAAGAATTGATGCTTCTCATCTCTCTCCCTTCCTGTCTGTCTGTCCCTCTCTCTGTCTCTTTTGCTAAAAAAAAAAAAAAAATTAGCAAATAAAATTCAGCAACATAAAAAAATTACACACAGCATGACCAAGGGACATTTACCCTATTAATGCAAGTTTGGTTCAAATTCCAAAACTCAATCAATAGAATAAAAAACAAAACTAAATTGATTGTCCCAAAGACAGAAAAAGCATTTGAAAAAATCTAACCATTTTCTTAATAAAAACACTCAACAAACAAGAAACAGAGTTTCCTCAATCCATAAAAACACAGCTAAAATCATACTCAATTATGAAAGACAGGCTGTCTGCCCCCTAGACAAGAACATACTATTTTACATTGTACTTTAGGTATTATTCAGGGCAATCACAGGCGGGGTGGTGGTGGTGGGAGTGGTGTGGGGTGGGGGGAAACATATGGATTGCAAAGGAAGAAGTAAAACTATATTCACAGGTATCAAGATCTTATATCTAGAAAATTCTAAGAATACATTAAAAATCTATTAGTACTAATAAATAAGTTCAGCATGGTTGCAGGATAAAAGATAAATATTGTAAAACTCAATTATATTATTCTACACTTGGCAGTTAAACTGAAAACAAAATTAAGAAAACTATTATTTACAATAAGTTCAAAAAACAAAATATTTAGCAATAAATATAACAAAAAAAGTGTAAAACTTCTACTCTGAAAACTACAAAACATCATGGAAAGAAATTAAAGGTCTAAATAAACGGAAAACATCCCAATCCCATGTTCATGGATAGGAAGACAACATTGTTAAGAAGGCATTATCCTGCCTGACCTGTGGTGGCGCAGTGGATAAAGCATCGACCTGGAACACTGAGGGGCCGGTTCGAAACCGTGGGCTTGCCTGATCAAGACACATGAGAGTTGATGCTTCCTGCTCCTACCCCTCCACTTCTCTCTCTCTCTCTCTTACTTTCTCTCCCCTTTCTAAAATGAATAAATAAAACAAAAATATATACAGTGTGTCCGTAAAGTCATGGTGCACTTTTGACCGGTCACAGGAAAGCAACAAGACTATAGAAATGTGAAATCTGCACCAAATTAAAGGAAAACTCTCCCAGTTTCATACCTATTCAGTGCAGTTTGATGGGGGCTCCATTTGTTGCCCTACACACATCCAAATGATAGTGAAGTTCTTGCCACACATGGGTAAGGACGTCTGGTGTAAGAGTGAATAACGTCTGTGATTCTCTGTTTTAAGTGATTAATGTGGTTGATATGTTCAATGTATACATATTGCTTCACATAACCCCAAAAGTAAAAGTCTAAGGGCGTCAGATCTGGGGATCGTGGTGGCCATGGCTTGATAGAACCCCTGCCTATCCACCGCCGAAAAGGTTCTATCCAGAAACTCACGAACAATGGTGGTGTAGTGTGGAGGAACGTCCTCCTGTTGAAAGACGACACCTTCTGGAAATTGTGGCACTGCATACAATTCCAACATGTCAAAATAGGTGTTTGCTGTCACAGATTGCTCCGTGAAAAAAATGGGCCTATCAGATCACACCACACGTTCACTTTAGGGGTGTTACGTTCGTACTCAATGTAGGCACAAGGATGTTCAGCAGCCCATATTCGGACGTTATGGCGATGAACATGTCCACAGATATGGAAGGTCGCCTCATCGCTAAACACAATCTTCTGCAAAAATCTTGCATCATTGTCGATCTCATGAAACGTATCTGAAGGAAACAAGCATCATGTGGGTCTATCTGCCGGTTTGATAGCGTGCAACAACCGTAATTTGTACCCCGTAAAAGAGATGTTTCTTTAACATCTTATGAACTGTAGTCTTGCTTAGGTGTAATTGTCGAGCACGCATGCACAGATATTTAGGGCTCCTTAGGTAGCTATCCCGTATAGCCTCTACAGACTCATCACTGACTGATGGCGTACCAGAATGGGGTTTCTCCACCAAACTGCCGCTTTCCTTCAACTGCTTATCCCACCAAGTAATGTTATTCCTATGTGGTGGCGCTTCGTTATAAATGCGCTGACATTCACGTTGCACTTTGGTCACGGATTCGAATTTAGCGAGCCACAGAACACACTGAACTTTCCTCTGTACCGTCCACATCTTGACTGGCATGGCCTTGGGCTTCTCCGCTGTATACACGGTGTTACATCATCATCTGCACATGCGCACATGCTGCCACATCATGTTACAGAAACTGGGAGGGTTTTCCTTTTATTTGGTGCAGATTTCACATTTCTATCGTCTTTTGTTGTGACCAGTCAAAAGTGCACCATGACTTTACAGATACACTGTATATATATAAAAAAGGAAAAAAGGCGATATCCTCATACTGATCATATAGACTCAACACAATCCTTATCAGAACCTAGCTGGTTTCTCTGTAGAAATTACCAAGCTGATTTCAAAATTCATACAAAACTGTAAGGGATCCAGAATAGCCAATACAATAAAAAAGTAAAATAAAAATAAGACAAATTGGAGGATTCACACTTGTGAATCTCAAAACTTACTGCTACAAAAAGCAATAGTAAACAAGGCAGTGTGGCACTGACACAGAATAAGTAAGATTAGATCAACAGAATAGAATTGAAAATCCAGAAATGAATCTATATATCTATGGTCAACTGATTTTCAGTAAGAGTGCCAAGCCCATTCAATGAGAAACGAACAGTCTTTTTAAATAAATAGTGCTGGGACAACTGAATATACACATAGAAAAAAGAATAAAGTTGGACCCTTACCTCACACCACATAAAAAAATTAAATCACAATGAATCAAAGAGCTAAATGAAAAGCTAAAACTAAAAAACTCTTAGAAAAAAATATGGGGGTAAATCATCATGACGCTGGGTTTGTCAAAGTATTGTTAGATATGACGCGGAGAACACAAGCAACAACAAAAAATAAGACTTCAAAGTTAAAACTCTTTGCTCTTTAAAAGAAACACAGTTTTTAAGCATACAAACATTTATATGTATCAAATCAACCTCATTATTTTCAATATATTTACCTATATGATTAAAAAATTATTTATTGGTCCTAGCTGGGTGGGTCAGTGGATAGAGTGTCATCCAGGTGCAACAAGGTCATGGGTTCAATTCCTGGTCAGGGCATATAAGAGAAGTAACCAATGAGTGCACAATTAAATGGAACATTAGTCCATTGATTTGATGGGGGGCACGGGGGGAGAGAGAAAGAGAAAGGGAGAGAAAGAGAAACACTGATTTATTGTACCACTTATTATTACACACTCATTGATTGATTGTTGTGTGTGCCCTGACTGGGGATTGAAATCTCAACCTTGGCATATTGGGATGACACTCCAAAGCAACAGAGCTATAAGGCCAGGGTCTCACATAATTTTTTAACTTTGCTTTAAAAGCAGATTTCATTTTTATGATTATGACCTAAGTATGTGTGGTCAAGCTCCTTGCTATTATTCTGCATTGTCCAGTTCTTCTTGAAGGTCTTCTAGGGTTTTAATGGTACGGTTTCGCATTTAGCCCCCAATAAGCAAATTTCCCTCTCCCCCTAAGCATATTTTGCCTAAAAATATACCATAAAAGTTGTTTTCATATAATTTTTTTTTGTTTTGTTTTCATATAATTCTATATTTTCATTCTTTAAAAGGCAACATAAACTTCCTTTTGATGATGCTCCCAGTTTTTGTTTTATATATTTTATGCTATTTCATATTTAAAGATTTATGTTATGACCTCATTGTGGGTTGAAATCAGTATAATATTACCCCTTAATTTCTGTAACATTTTTAGTGTTTAATCTCATGTCTATTAATATCATGTCTTCATATTTTTCATGTAAGTTTTCCTTTTATTTCAACCCTTCTCAATTAATTTTATTTTCAATGTGTTTGATATATAGCATGAAACCTCAGTTTTTGTTTTAACTTAGTATGAGTTTCTTAAATAGGTGAATTTATCCCATGTTTATTTATATAGTCATATATATTCTCCATTCTCTCATTTTATAGTATTATTTCTTGTTAAAAATTTACTTTGCTTTCGTTTTTCCTCCCTCTATATGCCTGCTGCTCCTAACACTTTTCTAAATATTTTGAGTGTTTTAGTAGGCAATTTTAACGCTTTTAGAGGTAACCTTTTAAATTTTAAGTACTATACTTCCATATGTATTTTCTGATTTATCAACTTTAAAGATGAAATTAGTTCACCTTCATTTACTTTGACTTCCCTTTCCTTTGCCTGATCCCTTGATTTCTTTTGCTTTTTCTCCTTACCTTTTCTGCAGAGATGCCTGTATGACTTGTTCTTTTACTTTAAAGTTCAGTACTATCACCAACATATGTCTGGGTGTTATTACATATAAATTTTTCCTAGGACTTGGTATGTCCTTTTAAATTGCAGGTTGTTTCCCATATACATTATATTCTTTTTTGATTATCTTCTTTAGAGAAACCAACAAACATCACTGTTGGATTTTCAATGTCAGTCCTCAAATTATTATTTTTTCTAATTGATTTCATTTCCTTTTTCTCTTAATTGATACAATTTTTTCCTTCAATTTGTTCTCTGATCTCCTAATTATTTCTATCTCATTATTATCTCAAGTTTTATTTAATACATTTCATGTTTCTTTTAATTGGGTGACATTGATTAGTAAGAGTATATAGGTTTCAGGTAAACATTTTTATAGCATATGAATTGTTGTTGATTGCATTGTGTGCCCATCACCAAAAGTCAAATAATTTTCTGTCTTCTATAATTATTTTTTTAACTTTTATTAATTTTAATTTATTGTGTTTACATAGATTCAAGTGTCCCACTGAATATAATTCTCTCAACCCCACCCGAGACCCTTTTTGTACCCTTTCCACCCCTGCCCCTAACTTCCTCCCACCTTCCCTCTGGGATTTGCTGTCCTGTTATCTATTATCTCTGTGTTATGTACATATAATTTCAAATTTCAGTAATCCCTTCACCTTCTCTGACCCTATCCTCCATCCCCCTTTCTTCTGACTGCTGTCCCTCTGGTCCCTGTGACCCCACCAATGCCTCTATTCCATTACTCAGTTCATTTTATTAGATAACACATATAAAAAAATATGGAACACTTCACGAATTTGCGTCATCCTTGCTCAGGGACCATGCTAATCTTCTCTGTATTGTTCCAACTTTAGTATATGTGCTGCCAAAGAGAGCACTTATTTTGAGTGCAAAACATTTAGGAAAATTTTTCTTCTGTCTTCTAGAATATGCTTTTAGAGAGTAGATTTCCATCTTTCCTTTCCTTTTTTTATTTTCTTCTTTTGTAAATGAGAGGAAGGGAGATAGTGAGACAGACTTCTGCATATGCCCTGACAGGGAGCCACTTGGCAACCCCCATTTGGAGATGATGCTCTGCCTATCTGAGGTCACACTTACAACCAAGCTATTTTTAGTGCCTGAGGCGGAGGCTCCATGGAGCCATCCTCAGCACCCCGGGTCAATGAGCTTATTTATACCAATCAAGCCAAGGTTGCAGGAGGGAAAGAGAGAGTGCCAGAAATAAGGTGAAGGGGTGGAGCAGCAGAAGGTCAGTCACTTCTCCTGTGTGCCCTGACTGGAATAGAACCCGGGACACCCACACGCAAGGCCCATGCCCACCCACTGAGTCAACCAGCCAAGACCTCATTTTTCTTCTCTAAGCTATTTCTTTTATGCTACCCTCTGTGGAGTTGCAATGTTTTGTTTTTTCATCTTATACATTTCTTTTGTGTGTGGTAAAAACACATAATATTAAATTTAACATCTTAACCATTTTCAGTGTACAGTTCAGTAGCACTGAGTATATTCATTGTTATGCAATGGATCTCTAGAACTGTCTTTATATTGTAACACTGAAACTAAACCCACTAAACACTAATTCTCTTCCCCATATCTTTGCAATCACTTTCCTACTTTGTTTCTATGATTTTGACTGCTTTTGATTCTTCATGGAAGTAGAATATATAGTATTTTTCCTTTTGTGACTGGCTTATTTCACTAGCACAATATCCTTGAGGTTCATCTATACTATAGCATGTGACAGGACTTCCGTTTTAAGGTTGCATATTCTTTAATTGTATGTTTTTACCACGTTTTATCTATTCATCTGTAGATGAACATCTGGGTTGTTTTTGGAGGGGGTAGGGGGTTGTTTTTATATCTTGATTAATTTGAATAAAGCTGAGATGAACATGGGTATGCAGATATCTCTGAGGTCTACTTTGACTTTTATTTTTAAGATATATACCCAGAAGTGGGATTACTGGATCATATGCCAATTCTATTTTTAATTTTTTGAGGAACCTCCATACTATTTTCCATAATAGCTACACCCTTTAATATTCTGACCACAGTGCACAGTGGTTCCAATCTCTCTGCATCTTTGTCTACAATTTATTTTCTGTTCTGATAGAGGACATCCTAATGAGTGTGAAGTGGTACCTCACTGTGGTTTTAATTGGCATTTTTCTGATGATTAATGATACTGAGTACCTTTTTATATGCTTATTAGTCATTCATATACTTTGAAGAACTGTCTATTCAAATCCTTTCTCCATTTTTAAATTGAGTTTCTCTATTGCTGTTGAATTATAAAAATTTCATATATAATCTGGACATTAAGCATTCACCATGATTTACAAATATTTTCTCCTGCTGAGTCTTCACTCTACTGACTGCGTCCTTTGATTTGGTTTTTAATTTGGTGTAGTATAACTTATTTTTAAAAACTTTTTGCTTTTGTTGCCTGTGCTTTTGGTGTCATATCCAAGAAATCACTGTCAAATCCAAGGCCTTGGAGCTTTTCCCCCATTTTCTATTACCAGCTATATAATTTTAGGTTTTACATTCAAGATCTTTGATCCATTTTGAGTTTTTGTATGTGGTAAAACGTAAATATCCAACTCTGTTCTTTTGCACATGAATATCCAGATTTCTTATACCATTTGTAGAAGAGAATGTTTTTTTCCCCACTTTTTTGTCTTGGTACCCTTGTGGAAAATTACTTATCTTACACATTCTTGATGTGATCATTAGAAGTTGTGTGTACTATTTTCAAAATACAGTAAGAATATGAAAGGCCAGTAGTTGTGGCTGTTGTGGCCATGCAAATGCAGGTTCTCATTGAATTAGGGCAGGTGGTAAAGAAACAGTGGAGCCAAAAAATGGTGGGCCATTCCTTTATTAAAGTCTCGCACTGGCCAACGAACAACACACAGGGAAAACACTTCCCTTTCACTCATTCAGGGCTCCCAAAGCCCTTACACATTCTCTGGTTCCATAACCAGGAGAATCTTCTCCAGTTTCTCCTAGAATGAAAGCCCCCGCCTCAGTTTTAGCAGAGCTCGCAAAGCCCCTCAGCTCTGGTTCCCCATCTGCACACCTTCTCTCTTTCTGCAAAACATGGTTTCTTCTTCAGCACTCTGCATTCTTTCCTTTCTCACTCTACAAACATGCTTCTTTCTGCCTCTTCTCCTTTCAAAACTTTCTGGCGCAAAAACCTCTTCCCCAGCAAACGTTAGCAAAACAATGGCCCTTCCCAAGTAGGAAGGTAATTTGCAATTTCACAGACCACATACACCTGGTGCTGCCCAGCCCCCAATACAAACTATAAGTGAGCAAACAAAAATCATATTTTACAAACTTACTTAACCAACAGAATAGGTCACAGCTCCTCAACTCCTTTCTTTCTTTATCTGGGTACTGTTCTATTGTCCACTAAGATAAAAAGTCTGACAGCCAGGTAGTAATGGCCTATGAACTCTGTGCTTTTCTTTTGTTAGAAATAGGGGGTCATCAGTAAACATAAATAGATATGGTCTTGGCTTTTTTATTGTAATTTTTGAAAAGTTTGTACTGGGGTTCTTCTTGTCTTTGTTACAGTCTACTTCAGGATTTTCCCTGTTTTAGTTTCTGAGACATGATAATTCACTTGTAATACTATCAGTCTTAAGTATTTACTTATAATCTTTTTCTGTTACCAATATCTTTCCCCCTAAGTAACAGTTATTTTACAAATCAATATGTATAGCCACAGAGACAAAACTGCACTGAAGTAGTTTACATAGGAAAGCAAAAGAAAAAAGGAAAACAAAATGAATCTGTTCAAATCGTGAGGCTGTTCTCATCAGAATGAGAAGGAAACAGACACAGCTTTGCCCCCACCTTGGCCCTCCCACACACACGCACACATCCCAATCCCGTTACCTTCTATATCTATCTGCAAGGATCCTTTATCTTCCGACCAGGCTTCCTTAGGTAATGGCATCTGACTATGGGTTGTGTCTTTCTGTGCAACAGCATCCACGCCTGGGAGGCTTTGCACCTTTGTGTCCTGTGGCTGAGCTGAGTGCTCTGCAGCAGCACCACTGGAACCTAAGAGAGGGCAATTAACACCCTATCCAGAAAGGAAGTTGACAAAAACATTTTAAAATACCTTTCCAGCATCTACTGTGGGGAGGGCATTATTACTGGTGTTGAAGAAAAAATAAAAAGATTAATCAGGAGTATATTTAGAAACTGTTGCTCTAAATAGGAGTTTAAAAAACATATAAAAAATATACATCATACAAAGTAAAAGAATTATACCATACGAGAAAGAGAGATAAAGAAGTCTAAGCATTCTAAGGAAGAGGAACTAATTCCAGGTAGGAGGATCATGTAAGAGCTCTGGAGCCAAAGTTAACCAAGTCTGGTGATAGAGGATAGCTGAGCTGGGATACACACTGAGATGGAAGACAAAGGCATTTTAGGCAGAGGGGACTACATAAGAAAGGAATGGAGTCAGGAAAGCAACTCAACGTCTAGAAATACACCAAATATATGGTTTATTTTACTAAAGATTTTATAAGTTGAAGAGGTGAAAATTAGCATATGAAAAATTATCTGGGAACTGATTGTCCTGTTCTGAAAGATTGCTAAAAGTTAAGCTGTTATTATTATTTTTGTGTGTGTGTGTGACAGAGATAGAGACAGACAGACTGAAAGGAAGAGTGATGAGAAGCATCAATTCTTCATTGCTGCACCTTAGTTGTTCATTGATTGCTTTCTCATATGTGCCTTGACCAGGGGGCTACAGCAGACCGACTGACCCCTTGCTCAAGCCAGAGAGACTTTAGGCTCAAGCTGGTAAGCCTTGCTCAATCCAGATGAGCCCGCGCTCAAGCTGGCAACCATAGGGTCTCAAACCTGGGTCCTCCGCGTCCCAGTCTGACACTCTATCCACTGTACCACCGCCTGGTCAGGCTTAAGCTTTTATTCTTCAAGGCAAAGAAATTCTTTGATTAGGAGATTAACATGATCAAAACTGTTTCTGGAACATTCTAAAGGGAAACAAAATTTTGAAGTATTCACCAGAATACAAAATAACTTTTGGAAAAAAGTAATGCCCAAAGAGAGGTGGCTAACTATGCTCCAAAATATGTTTCTGTGTACACTGTGGCAGAATGCTACCTGTCCTTTGAATTATATTTTCCAATTTCTCTAAAATAGAACCCTGACTTAGCTAGGTATATATAGAATATTTTTCCCAGCCTCTGTGGCATAGCTTGGTATGATTCAGGCTGTCCAATGGGATGGAAGAGGAATAGTACATGTAACTATTGATAGTATTTTAAAGGAGTATGCTTTTTTCTTTCCCTTTCTTCCTTTCTGCTGGCTGGAATATGAGCCAGATGGCTACAGCATGAGAATGGAGGCTAAAAATGTTAGAGCAACAGGAGAGCTTTGTTCCGATACTCTAGTATTGTGATGGCAAACCTATGACATGCGTGTCAGCGCTGACATACATAGTCATTTTCTATGACACGCTGCCACATACCAGAGAAGTATGGGGCCACATGCTGAGAAGGACATTTCATCCTCGGCTCCTGCACGGCCAGGTGCAGTAGCCGAGGATAAAACATTTGCTGTAGTGTAGACACTTTGTGCCAGAGGTTTGTAGGCCAAAACATTTTTGTTATTTAAACTACAAATATCACAAAATTATGCTTTTGTTCTCAAAGTGACACACCACCCGACTTATGCTCAGTTTTTTGGCGAATTTTGACACACCAAGCTCAGAAGATTGCCCATAACTGCTCTAGTACCATGTCAACAAGAAAGAAAACTACTATCTTTCCTTCTTAAGCCAGTTATTTTGTTTTTATCTCTCAGAACCAAAACTAACCCTACCTTAAACAGACTATTATTAATATAAGCATTTTTAATTAGCATAGTAATTATTTACTGAAGTAAATTAATTGGAAATAAAGAAGCTAAATTCCTGAAGCACAAAAAAGGTGTTAGAAAGTCACCATCTCATGGCACTCAATTTTTTTAAAAAGTCTCTGTGAATTTCTATTAATGAAATTAATTTGTGTACTATATTAACAAAGTTCTCCAGAAATGTATCTAAGAGCTTTAAAAATGTTTTATAAAACATTTGGTTTTATATCTGTCAAAATTACAGCTAATATCTTCTTTCACACATAAGCAAGACAAAAGAGGGTTGAAGACAGCAAGAAGAGAATAGAGAACAGTGTTTTGTTTATTCTTATATTAGAAGGCAAGAAGAAAATAATATGTAGATAATCACATTCAGCACCTGCAGCATCTTTCTGCAAGAATTCTGTTTCTTCAGGTTGGGCACCCTTAGACACTGTCTTTTTATTGTAGATCTCCTTTTTATCGTTTTTGTCTGAGATGTTCTCATTTCCAGCGATATAAACTTGAACTTGGACATCTAAAATAATGACATAATTTGACCCCACAGTTAAGGAAAAGACAATAAACACAAACAGCAGACCCTCTCCCCAAAACAAGCAAAGCCCCAAACCTCTTTATATATACCAGGAAAAAAGCACGTCGTAGGCCCTACCATGTAAAAACTGTGACAGTTATGGTGGGTTTATGACATGAATTGGAAAGCTTTTCGCATTTTTCTGTGTTCAACAATGGTTTAAATAAAGTATCACTTTAAATAAAATCTGTTCCTTGTGGTTTGATACAACAGTAAATAAAATAGTGTTTATCCGGTATCTTTTTCAAAGTAGAAATGTAGATTTGAACAACACTTTTAGTTCTTTTGCCTACTAAAAATTTGTTATAGAACTAATTTTGATATTTCATTTAATCCTAGAAAAGCACTTACATCAGGTACGTTTTATATATAGTACTCGCATTTTAAATCTTCTTAAACTTGTCCAATACTTTCTATTTTTTTTTTTTGTTTGTTTTTCTTGGTCATACTTGCTAAGGATTAATCTATTTCATTGGTCTTTTAAAATCAGCTGTTTACTTTTTTATCATATGAGAAAATGTAAGTGCAAACTAACATGTTAGTAAATACATTAAAAAATCACCAAAGAACTAAGGTGCTATCAGTTAATAATGGTTATATGTTTTTACAATTTGTTGACAAGAAATTCATTTCCTATCTCCAAGTATGAATATTTTTCAACAAAGAAATCAGAAAAGCAAGAGATGACTAAAAAACTTAAAATAATGAACACCAAGATTTCTACCACAGAGCTGAACCCATTTATGCCTCATGTTCCATTACTGGAACAGTAGTGACCTGGGGGTTGTTTATATCCTGCTATTCAAGTTCATCACTGAGGTCTGACTTTTCACATGTCTGTCTCCTGAGGGTATGTATATATTATCACCTGGGGCATAGAGTTAGTCACTGATGCAGATACTGGCGTGCTAGGAGTTTGTCAAAAAGTGATATAAATTTTCAGAAAATTTTTGAAGAACCGAATTTCAAAAATTTCCACCTCTGGCATAAATGGGTTAAGAAAGAAAACATTAAAGATATAATGATTATAATGATTCCACATATATAGCCTCAAGGATATAATTTTCTTTTCAGTAGCAACCTTTATACTGAATTTAGAGTTTATCAATCTCAAGGATTTAAAAATTTTTTTACTATATTGCATAAATTAATCAACAATGTATAGGACTGTTTTGCATGTCTTTAAACTTTATATAAATGACATAATACTTACTCTATGTATCTTTAACAACATGCCATTTTCACTCAATATTATGATTTGGGGATTTACTCGCACTAATATACATGGCTCTAATTGACTAGTTCTCCATTGTTTCTTTGAAACACCTGTTTTGTGACACTGAACTTTAGACCAGTGGTTCTCAAAGTGTGCACCACAGTGCACTGGTGTGCCCTAGACTTCCAGGTGCACCCTATGGTATCCCAAAGAAATACGTGCCTGTCAGGGACCAAAAAACCAACAGGGTTTTTGGAGTTTAGATTTTTGGGGGACAGAGGCGTGGGGACTTGGCTGTAAACTGACAGTCTGCCCAACCCCCCCACCTTACTTGTCAGATTAGTTGCAAAAGGCTGTTAAGCTGTGGTGCTGGATTGTTTACACTACCCACATGTTCCCCGGAAAGACTGGAGGCAATTTTCTTCTATCCTTTGTTTGGTGTAAAGTTAAGATGATGTCTGGTGGTTTCCGCACTCAATACAATTAAGAGTAAAAAGAGAGGAATTCTTCAGTGTATTGACGAGGAAATGAGAGTTTGCCTTTCAAATATATTTACAAACACTGAAGACATTGCTAGGACACATCAGGTTTATGTTTCTCATAAACACAAGAATAAAAAAACTTAACAGATTCGTGTCAGGACCCGCTGAATTTACTAAATCTTACTAAAAATGTATTCATAAAAAGATACCTTTTTGGTCTTTATTTATTTTTTAACCCCTGTTTTTTATGAATTCTAAAAAGCGTAACTAAAAAAATGTAACATAAAAATGATTTTTAATGTCAAAATAAATTTAATTTTGTTGTATTTATTTCATTTAATTACCATAAAAGCATGCTTGGATTTTATTTTTTTTATTTAATATTTGATTAAATATTATAACATATTTCTCAGAAATTTGTATATAGTGTACCTACAATTATTTGTAGGATTTTAAATGCACCCCAAATTCAAAATATTTGAGAACCACTGCTTTAGACAAATCTTTAATTTTCTTATTCTTTGTTTTCCATTCTTTTTATGTTCTATTTTCTGAGATTTTCAATCCTTCCACTGAGATTTTTATTTGATGTATTTTATGAGCTCATTTAGCTATTCAATTTCTTCAGGCCAGCATTGTCCTCTCTAGCCTTTTGTAATCTTTTAAGGTGAGAGGTGCTGAGGCTGAACTTTTCCCATGGTGCAATGACAGCATAGGATTAAGTCAAAAGGAGGGCTTTTCCTTAGGATGCAAAGTTTAAAAGCAGACCAACAATAGTACTATTAGTAGGCCCCATAACAGGTGGGAGGTTATGAAGATCCCTTAGGTAACAAAGCCCAACTTTATTTCAAAACACATCATCCTTACCACATGCAAACAAAGGATGAGTTCTAGCTGGTGGGGTTTTATATAGACTTCTGAGAGTTCCCTTAGTCTATCACTTTGTTGCCCACCATATCCTCCCCTCTTCTACTATTTGTCAGTAGCATCACAGGGTTATCTATGTCTACTAAATTGCCACTAGTTTGTACCATCCGACAGATGAACATATCAAGCAATTTCATCAAGATTTTCTAGGGATTCATGTCTCTAAACTATACTTGACTGAGTATTATCTCATTTCAAAAGTTGCAACATAGTTTATTTTCCATAGTAAAGATAAAGCTTACATGTTTCAAAAGTTTATAGGTTTTAAAATATTTTATAAATATTTTACTTTTTTCTATATAGCTGATAAAAAAAGCTAAGAAAAAAGTTTGTATTGAACAAAGCAGAAAAAGATAGTGGACAATATTCTCATTTAGGATGAGTAGGGGAAAAAAGTCACAAAATATACATAGCCAATCCAGTTACCAATATTACCTTTGTGAAAGGGTTCTTTCCCCACTGGCAAGGATGCCTTAGTCACCTTCCTCTTACTATAGATCCCTTCTTTATGTTTAATATTAACAGTGAGTGTAAGGTCTTCATCTCTCGTGCCTAGCACCTGAGCCGGGAAGTCTGGAGCAATGGCATCATTGGATCCTAAGGAAAATGGAAAAGTAGTACAATTAATACAAATATAGACATGAAGTTGAACAAAGACAAAATTTTATCTCTTAACCCCCTTAAAAAAAAGGACACTGCAATGAGGATGCTGTAGCCCTTTGAGTAGTAAATTTTTTTCATGCTTGCTGACCCCGGGAGTGAGTTTTTTTTTCTCAAAAAATGAAATTAATTCCAATTACACTTGTATTAACTTAAAATCATGTTTGTTTGATAACCAATTTATGGAAACAAGAAGAACATACATTTGCCTTTTTTAAATGTTGCCTTACAATTTTTAAAATAAAAATTTTTGTATGATCGTACTCTGGATGGTCAGGTCAGGAAGAACGAGGACATACAGAACATCCATACTACTCAAAGGGGTAGGTTAATCAGAAGAGATGTCAAACTGAAGGTGTCAGACATGTACAATAAATTGCAACAATACCAGATGAAGAAGGAAATGATGTAAGACATATAATGTAGATTAAAGATTCAGAAGGGAGATAATTTCCAGCTCAGGAAGGTTTTCAGAGGAAGGAGAAAATCTATTGTACCACAGAAAAGTAGGCTTTTTGAAAAACAAAGAGGAAGAGGAAGGAATAAAGGCATTTTAGGCAAAGGTTCTGTATGGCATTAGTAGACAGCAAGCAGGAAAGCAAAGAGTATATAAGAACAGTAGACACATCTGTGGTCAGACTGGATTACAGAATACATTAAAGAGAGTGGTGGGAAATATTAATAATTGTTTGGGACAAAAATCAGGAGGCCATGGAATCTCAAGCTAAAGAGTGCAAATCTGATTCTACACAAATTTCAACATCAAGTTTTTTAAATAAATGGAAATATAAACAGCTAGGTTTTAGGGAGATTAATCTAACAATACAGGATACAAAGTACTGGAAGGAAATTTTTATGTGATAAAGAAATACAAGATTTAGGCCCTGGTCGGTTGGCTCAATGGTAGAGCGTGAGCTCAGTGTATGGAAGTCCCAGCTTTGATTCCTGGTCAAGGCACACAGGAGAAGTTCCCATCTGATTCTCCACCCTTCCCCCTCTCCTTTCTCTCTATCCCTCTCTTCCTCTCCTACAGCCAAGGCTCCATTGGAACAGAGTTAGCCCTGGCACTGAGGACAGCTCCATGGCCTCTGCCTCAGGCACTAGAATGGCTCTGGCCACAAGGGAACAACGCCACAAATGGGCAGAGCATCACCCCCTGATGGGCACTTCTAACTTCGGAAAAATTAAAAATAAATACAAGATTTGAAACTAATTTTATTTTGTTTTTTAAATTTCAATGTTCCTATATCCACTGATAAGAGAAGTTTATCTATACCACATATAAGTACAAAAGAACATCTCTGGACATATAAGAGTTTGTAGTAACTTTAGAATTAACTTCTACAAAAATGTGTTTTCTTTCTAATCTGGGATTCTGTACTTCATGCATTTGTTGGGCACCTAAAATGTATATGCAATAAAAGCTGGGTAATTACAGTATTATTGGTACAATGCAAATATTATCAAACCTTGAAAAAATTTTCAAAACAGATTGCAAGGATCCTATTAAACCTTATTGGTCATAGTACTGATTATATTTGAATATTCCTAATTTCTGTGGCATCATTTTCTCTTTATTTGCTCCCTACCTCTCTAGCAAACCCCTGATACCTTTTCATCTACCAAATCTCTCATCATCAAAGTTCCTCAAGGGGTCAGACCTGGGCTCTCTTCAAATCCTGGGTGAAAATCATAGATTACCAATGTATGAAACACTATATATGCTGATGACCAACAAATATATATCTTTAACAGGGACCTTTCTTCTGAGTTTCAGATCCTAAAATTCAGGACAAAGCATTTTTTGAAGAAATTAGAAAAGTCCCTCAATTACAAAATATGTAATTTCTATATTATGGTACAATACAAACAACTACACATGGGGGTCACTCTTCTCACATCTACTTCCAGAAAATCAGAGAAAACACACTGTCAGCAGCAAACACATGCACGCACTTCACTATCAAGAGAGGTGACTACATCAGATTCAGTCAGGCGGGGAACAATAATTAAGTCCCTGAGAACAGAGAATGGATAAGCAAGAGAATCAATCTCAGCAGAGCTGAAAGGCAGTTAAAAGAGAGTACAGCCACATGCACGTGTGTATGCGAATGAGTGTGCATGTACTTATTTTCCTACATCTGTGCATAGCTGTAGGATGTGTAAGTGTAGATTTAAGTTTGGGGCGGAAGGAGAGTTAACACAATTGCTCCAAATCTCTAACAGGAGATATGGAACCTTCATGCCCACCTGTGTTCTCTCATAAAACAACAGTGTATGTTTATGATGAGAATAGTGCCACCTTCTTTGTGGTGCCCTTGCATAAATGTCAACATTTGTAAACTTTTGTGACTCTATCACAATTGCAGATTTAACATCTCTACGTGGATGTGGAACAGGAATCTTTCAGCATGTCCAAAGCAGGTATTTTGATCATCTTGCTCAAATCTGCTTCCTCCTCAGACTTTTCCATCTGAGTAAATGGCAACCCTATGCACTCAGCTGCTTATTCTAGAACATTAGGAATCATTATTTTCACCTCCAGATCCCTCTCCATATTCTATCACCAAATCCAAGATGAACTGTTTTCTGTAAAAAGTTGACTATATTCACTTCTCTCCATCTGTATCACCATCATTCTAATCCTAGATACTATCATCTCTGGTACTGACTACTACAACATTCTTCTAACTAAATGGTGTCCTCACTTCTACTCCTTCACCCTCCCCACTATGGCTCCCTCCCTTCCCATCTACAAGCCATTATCCAGAATAAATTTTATAAATGTAAATCAAACCACAGTTGCCTACTAAAATAAAACTCAAATGCTTTAATATGGTTTACAAGACTCTGCATGATTTTGGATCTATGTATATGTAACCATATCTAGCTACCTCTCTATTGTACCAACACTACCATTGTCTCATTTGTGAAATGCATCAAATTTCCCTGCTATAGTAGCTTTGGCCATACTGTTCCTTTTGGCTAAACGCACTCACTCTCCACTCTGCCATCCTAACTCACCTTTATCCTCCAGGTTTCAGCTCAAATGTTTCTTCTTCCTTGGAAAATTCTTCATGAGCTCCTAAACTCGGTCCTCTTATTATTCTGTTAGAACTCTTTATTTTCTTAATACTCATTAATTGTAATTATGTACTTTTTCATAGTCTGTTTAATTTGTTTAATCGGTCACTCCACTTTAACATACACTCCATGATCACAGGGGCCATGTTTATGTTCCACACCCCCGTAAATGTAGCACCTAGCGTAGTATCTGCCAGGGACACCGTAAGAGCTGTTAATACCTTCTGACCAAAGAAACAAATGAACATAAGCTGAAAGCTGTCACCTTAAAATAAAAAAACCAACCTAGTAATCACAGAAAATTCAGAAAACAGTGTTTTAAAAAACCAACCAAACTTTGGTTATATGTCCTTCTAAGTGAATGTATACTGGGATGACAATGTAGTTTCACATCTTTTTATTCACTCAAGTAGAGATATAATTTAAATGGAATTTAGAGTTTAAAGTCGGTATATAAGTTGAAAACCTTGCAGGGTCAAAATCGCCCATGAAGATTCCTTTAAAAAGGCAACATGTTGAAATATCCTGTCTGCTCAGCAAATCCACCAGAGGCCTTTTTTCCCTCCTGGCTTGCAAATCACTGTACCTGCATCTGAGCACCTGATGAAGTAAGTACCTGGCTTGGGTTTAGAGGCCATGCTGTACCAAAACAACACTTTAAACTCTAGATCTCACTCAATAAAGCAGGATAAAGATAAGATGCTTAAGATTATAAAGGCAAATGAGAACAATAAATTTTGAAAATGGAGGTTCCCCACCTCCCATTTCAAACTCCCTCATGGTAATATGCTCAGAGTGTGGAGTGCACAAAACATTTGCACTTTTAAAATTCCTTCTTAAAACTATTTAATTTCTGTGGATTATTTTTGTTAAGAAAATAAAGAATCTGAAGAAACTAATAAAAGGATCCAATTTAGTTTTAGTTCATGAAGAATTTTCCAAGGAAGAACTTTCCTCCTCTTCTGTTAAATGTTAAGTAATTGAACTTGCTTAAGTTAAATGCATATATGAGACAATGCCAATAAATGCTAATACTATTTATCATAGCTAAAATTATTTCACTGTAATCTATTCATCTCACCTGTGTATGCTATCCTGAAGTTTCTTATTCTAAATTATTTTGCTAACTTTGTACATTCCACAGTAATTGTGAAGATAGCTATCTAGTTTTAAAATTTGACCATAGTTCTTTTTGGTAGTTTTTTTCTAATATTTTTTATTGTGGTAAGATATACATAAAATCTACCATTTAAACCATTTTTGAGTATACAGTACAGAGCACTAAGCACTATATTCACACTATTGTGCAACTATATCCATTAAACAGTAACTCCCTTTTTCTTCCTCCCAATCCTTGGTGACTACCACTCTACTCCATCTCTGTGAATTTATAGGTAGGTACCTCAACCTCATATAAGTAAAATCTTATAATATTTGTCCTTTAGTGACTGACTTATTTCACTTAGCACAATATATTCAAGATTCATCCACAGTGTAGCTTGTGTAAGAATTTCACTCCTTTGTAAAGCAAATAATACTCCATTGTATGTATAGATCATATTTTTATTTACACATTCATCAGCTGGTAAACATTTGGGTTGCTTCCACTTTGTGCCTATTATAATTAATGCTGCTATGGACACGGGCACACAAATATCTGTTCAAACACTTGATTTCAATGCTTTGGGGTATATATTCAGAAGTAGAAATGCTAGATCTTACTATAATTCTGTTTAATTTTCTGAGAAACTACTATACTGTTTTCCATAGTGACTACACCATTTTACATTTCTATCTGAAATACACAAGGATTGCAATTTCTCCATATCCCCACCAACTCTTTGTTTTCTGTTTAGTAGTAGCCATCCTAATGGGTATGAAGTGGTATCTCTTATTGTGGTTTTGACTTGCATTTCCTTCATGATTTGATGTAGAGCATCTTTTCATGTTCTTTTTGGCTATATGTATCTATATATCTTCCCTGAAGAAATGTCTTGCTTCCATTTAAAAATTTTATTGTGTATTGGTGTTGCTGTTGTAAAGTCAGAGTTCTTCATATATTCTGGATAATTCCTTACCAAATATATGATTTTCAAAAATTTTCTCCAATTCTATATTATGGACAGTGGTTTGGTTTTGTTTTCATCTGTTATAATTCTTTGATGCACAAAAGATTTAGATTTTGTAGTGTAACTTACTTTTTCTTTTGTTGCCTTGATTTAGGTAGCATATTAGAGTTTCATAAAAACTTTTTTAACCTGTCTGATCACCAAGTCACGAATAAAATTAAACCCCATTAAGTTTTTCTATTACAGACAAAAGACACAAATTGTTTTTTCTTTCCATAATTTTCACTCTAAAATTAACTTTTGGCATTTCCCCCACATTGTAACTAAATTATCATTTTAGATTAGTTTATGTTATACTGGCCTCAAAGTTCACTACTAGACACTTTTAGCACTACTTCATTTATTTGATTTCTTTTTGTTTAGAGAGAAGAAGTAAAAAAGAGAATCATCCATTTGTTATTTCACTTATTTATGCATTCACTAGTTGATTTTTTAAAATATTTTATTATTATTAATTTTAATGGGGTGACACCAATAAGTTAGGATACATATGTACAATGAAAACATCTCCAGGTTATCTTATCATTCAATTGTGTTGCATACCCGTCACCCAAAGTCAAATTGTCCTTTGTCACCTTCTATCTGGTTTGCCCTGTGTCCCTCCCCTCCTCCCTATCCCACCCTTCCCTCCCTCCCTCACTAGTTGATTTTTTAAAAGATTTTATTAATTCATTTTAAAGAGAAGAAAGAGAGAAGGGGGGAGGAGCATGAAGCATCAACTCCCATATTTGCCTTGACTGGGCAAGACCAGGGTTTCGAACAGGCAACCTCAGCATTCCAGGTCGACACTTTATCCACTGCACCACCACAGGTCAAGCACTAGTTGATTCTTCTATGTGCCGTGACCGACGACTGAACCTGCAACCTTGGCATACTGGGACAATGCTCCAACCAACTGAGCTACCCGGTAAAGACTCATTCATTTCTTTTTCTTGAACTCTTCATGTTGATCTACCTCTTCAGCTGGGTGAGTCTTCAAGTGAAAATTTTTTTTGTGTTTTTTTTTTAAGTGTGAGGAGGGGAGATAGAAAGACAGACTTTCACATGCAACCTGACCAGGATCCAGCTGGCAACCCATCTTGGGCTGATGCTGGAACCAACCAAGCTATCCTCAGCACCCAGGGTAATGCTCAAACCAATCAACCCATGTATGTGAGAGAAGAAGAGCGAAAGAAGGGGGAGAGGGAATGAGAAACAGATGGTGGCTTTTCACTATGCCATGACAGGAGATTGAACACAGGACATCTGCACGCTCAGTCAACAATGTACCCAAAGGGTTAACCACCCAGGGCCCCAAGTGAATTTTTCAAGATAGAATAAAGGTAGAATATATTTTGAAGCTTCTGCATATTTGTGAAAATGTCTTCTCACTGACATATTGGTTAATGAAGATGCACTTGGGTTCATATAGCCTATGAATTATATAATTATAGAAATACTAATTTTGCTCCATTTGTTATACTTTTGTTTTAAATAAATCTGATAACACACTAAATTTTGTTCCTTTAACTATAGAATCTTTTTTAAAAAACTATATGCTTATAGAATTGTTTTCTTTCATTGTAATCCAAAATCTTTTTCTAATATGTATGTCAGTCTCATTCTACTGATTTTTGCCTCAATAGTGTAACTTTTAATCTATATACTGTGTTCTCTTTTTCAGGAAAGGGAAGTTTTCCACAATTAAGGCTTTGATATTATTTCTGTTCATATTTTCCTGCTTTTTTTTTTTTCAGCTCAAATATAATTCTTGGTTTGGTTTCTTGGTTTGGTTTACTTAGCTGTGATTCTTATGTTTCTTCTTCTGTTTCATCATTTTCATTTTGATTTTTTTCCTCTGTATTTTTGAAGAATTTCTCAAGTTTGTCCTCATCACCAATTCAATTTCCTTCACATAAATTTTACTCTCTATTGCCTGAAAAACGTATTTTTTAAATCTGTTACCAAATCTTTACATTTTCAAGCAGTCTTTTTTCTTCATTTGTTCATTCCTGCTCATTTTTTTAAAAAATTGAGATATGATTCATATAACATTAAAAGAAGTGTACAATTTAGTAGTTCTTAGTATAATCACAACCAACATTATAATCTAATTATAGAGCATTTTTATCACCCTAAAAAGTAACCTGGTACACAAGTTTTTTTCAACTGCCTGTCAGTGGACCTGTCCGCCAGAAATGTTGTGTTGGTCCATGAAGAGTTGACCACCCTGATGTTGTATGAAGATTATAGACCCAATGATCTTAGTTGAATTCCCTTACGTTCATTCTTCACTCACTAAGGTGGGCCTTAGTGGTCTCTGACACAATGCTATTTTTACTAGTTCCCAAGTGTAAAAAGCTCAAAAACCACTACTATACACATTGGCAGCTATTTCCCATTTCCTTCTTACCCATAACTCCTGGCAACCAGTAATCTACTTTCTAATCTTTATGGACTTGTTTATTCTGTATATTTCATATAATGCAATTATAAAATACATGACTTTGCTACTGGCTTGAATTATTTCTCATTATGTTTTTAATTTCTATTTTTTCTTTTCATATTCAGGAGTTTGTTGCTAGGTCCATATACATTTATAATTTATATCTTCTTTTTTTTTAGATTTTATTTAGTCATTTTTAGAGAAAGTGGAGAAAGAGGAAGAGAGAAGGGAGGAGGAGCAGGAAGCATCAACTCCCATATGGGCCTTGACAGGGTAAAAGCCCGGGGCTTCTAACTGGCGACTTCAGCATTCCAGGTCAATGCTTATCCACTGCGCTACCACAGATCAGGCCTGATAGATCTTCTTGATGGTGGATTGACTCTTTTATCACTATAAAATGATATTGTCCTCAGCAATAATTTTTGTCTTAAAGTGTTCTATTTACGAATGTCATTGGGTCTAATAAGTAAATTTCTAACATCTATTTCTTTCAGATGTTATTACCTTTGCCTTTTTTGTATTTTTCCTAAAAGATATTATGAGTTTAATTGTTTACTTATTCTCAATTAAGGAGAAATTTATTTAGCCCAAATATTTCCTAATAATAATAATAATGGTCTGACCAGGCAATGGCGCAGTGGATAGAGCGTCAGACTGGGATGCAGAAGACCCAGGTTCGAGACCCCGAGCTCGCCAGCTTGAGCGTAGGCCCATCTGGCTTGAGCAAAAAGCTCGTCAGCTTGGACCCAAGGTCGCTGGCTCCAGCAAGGGGTGGCTCAGTCTGCTGAAGGCCCACAGTCAAGGCACATGTGAGAAAGCAATCAATGAACAGCTAAGGTATCGCAATGAAAAACTAATAATTGATGCTTCTCACCTCTCTCCATTCCTGTCTATCTGTCCCTATCTATCCATCTCTCTACTCTCTCTCTGTCCCTGTAAATAAATAAAAAAAAATAATAATAATAATGACTTGCCTTTGGCCCCAAACTCTAGTTGGATTCGTTTCATATCTGAAGGTGCACAACACAATAACAGATAATGGATATTAGCCTTTCATCTAGAGCAGTGGTCGGCAAACTCATTAGTCAACAGAGCCAAATATCAACAGTACAACAATCGAAATTTCTTTTGAGAGCCAAATTTTTAAAACTTAAAACTATATAGGTAGGTACATTCCTTATCGAGGTAGTGCCCGCACGTGGTATTTTGTGGAAGAGCCACACTCAAGGGGCCAAAGAGCCGCAGGTGGCTCGCGAGCCGCAGTTTGCCGACCAAGGATAACTCTACTGATCTAAGGATTGTTTTCTATTCTCAGAATAGATGGAGAACATAAAAAATGACAATCTTAAGTATATATATAGTTACTAGATCTATTCTTATCTTATTAATGCATTCAGTATTTTATTTACAGGAACACTATTTCTCAGGATATAATGCACCACCCACCCCTGAGTCATTTTCTCCTCCCACCACTGTCCAATCTTTCTTAAATATCTGCAACTAAAGTTATAGATATGAATGGATATAGAGGTCTCAAAAAGTACTGGGAGACCTAATCAGACTTCTGTTCATACAGACGTTCTGATTTCTGAGGTAGGGGCTGAAAGTGATAGGGAGATCAAAGATTTTCCTACCTACAATCAATTAAGGGAACTTATTTTAGCAGAAGCTTTAATTCAATTACCATTAGATATTATTATTATTATTATTTTTTAAATCCAGTTTGTTGCTCTTTTTTTAAATTTCTTTTTATTTTATTCATTTTAGAGAGGAGACACAGAGTAAGAGAGAGAGAGAGAGAGAGAGAGAGAGAGAGAGAGAGAGAGAGAGAGGGGAGGAGCTGGAAGCATCAACTCCCATATGTGCCTTGACCAGACCAGTACAGGGTTTTGAACTGGCGACCTCAGTGTTCCCAGGTTGACGCTTTATACACTGTGCCACCACAGGTCAGGCCTAGATATTATTTTTGTCATCTCAAAATTAACAAAATAGAAATCTGCCTAAGATCAGAAACACTTCTCTTTTCTATGTAATTTCTATACATAGAAAGATGTCTATTGACAAATAATGAAATAAACAATTTATGTTTAAACTGAACCAAGTCATCTCCTGTGGACCACTCAAAATGTTATTCCATCAATCAAACTCCCAAACAACATCAACTTATTATCCTTATTTTAAAATCTCCATAGAAAATATATATCGAAAATTCCATAGGGTGCTATTCAATTTCTAAATCTGCAATTGTCTTGGGGTCATCTCACAAGGGTGCTGTAAGGTATTTAAAAATTCTAGGGAAACAAGATATCTGCTATCTGAGTACACTACACAAAACACTAGTTCAAGGTTAAGTCTCAATATGAAATTGTGCTACATTCCTTTCAATGCTGTTGTAGCTTAAACCTGGTTTTAGCAGTTTCTATAATAAAAGTAGGAAATAGGATGGCTGTGTCCAATTTCATCGCATGGTTTGAGAAGGTGTACATTGCCCTAACAGCTGCACATATCTCATTAATAAGTAACTGTGATTATTTATGAACAAAGTATTTTCTTTCAGAAAAGAAAAATAAGTTGTTAGATCAAAACAAGTATCTGTGTCCTAATAACTTGCTAGCTACTTGAAAAAATGCTTCTTGTAATTATATTCATTCCACATAAGGAAAAAAATCATCAAAACACTAAGGAGTCTGTAAACAGAGAAAACTTGGAAAATTTTGACCTAGACTGAGCCCACTAACTTAAATAATTGTCCATACAATTTTCTTCATCAAATATTTATTAAATGTTTAAGTATGCATAATATATTTGACTAAATAACACACCTATCTGAACCAAAGATTGAGACATGAAAAGCTCCATATTTCACTCGAAGATTAAATAGCACTGAGTTTTCATATGTCATTCCAGAATTAACTAGACAATTCACAAATAGATTTTCTAAACATAAAATTTTAAATAATTCTGTATAATACCTGAGTGTGAGCTCTCAATGGTGGTGTCTGATTTGGAATCCAGAGATGGAAGATTTTGACTTAACTGTGGAACATAGTACATCTTCGTACTGCCAGAAGGCTTATAGGGCAACAGTGAAAGCTGAGCTAAGGAGATAAAAGATCAGAACGATTATGTAATAAGAAAACATTTATTAATTCAATGAACAAATCCTGAGTGCCTTCAATGTGCCAGGCAATGTGTCAGGCAGTATCACTGAATTACACAAACAAGTACCTCTGCCTCAAGAGGAAGGAAATATAGAGTAGTATACAATTAACATACTAAATAAGTAAATTATCCAATATTTTAATAAATTATCAGTGATATAAAAAAAAAGAAATAAATAATGAGGGAAATTGGGGCAGGATGCAGGATTAGAAAAGTTTCAGATTATTTACGAATACTTCTTATACCACTCCATCCGGCAAACCCAAAACAAAACATAAAACCTACAAAAAACAAAACAAAAATAAACCAACACACACACACACACATAGCCAATGAAACCTGGTTGAAGTTAAAGGGAACAAAAAATTTGTAGATGAGCAAAGAATTTGAACAAAACAAAAATAAGCTGTAGCCTCCATTTCCACTTGGTCATTGCTACAATCATTATTGATAGAATATTAATTTATTAATTTTCTTCCTTTACCAGTATATAAAGGTTGATAGTGATGGTTAAATTTACCACTTATTTCATAGATTACAGAAAATGAGTAAAAACAATTGGGCAGAATTACAATGGACCTAGAGCAAGAACAGTTATGATATAGAGATGGAACATTCTGAGAAAGATAAGTAGCTTTTTAAAATTCTCATCAAACTTATGCTTAGATGCTACAGTCTTAAGATTACTTCGTATTGTCTGCTTATGGGGGAAGAACTGGCTACACAGCAAATAATGATTGCTTTTGGGAAATAAAAGGATTAATGAAAGTTCAATTATAAGTTTCTTCAAAAAATTTAAAAATTGAACCAAATATAAACATATAATAAATTATTCTAAATTGGTTAATTCAGATTAGTGGGTAGACAGTAGTATGCTTAACATACATTTCTTTGCACTTTAAAATGTTTTCATACCAAAAAAGAATTATAAAGTTTTACTTTTGAACCCATAATATTAAAAATATTTTATAACATAATATTAATTATTAATACTTTAAAGGAATCTTTTCTCCCACATATCTGTATATACAGGTAAAACTATAAATTGTGGCCTCTATATAGATCAATCCATTTGAGGTGAGTGGAGGTGTGTAAAATACACTTTCACAGTTGGGTTTCCCCCCTTGTGCTTCTGACACTCCCTTGAGAACAACATAATCCAGGGTAGCTATTGTTGCATTAGCCTGTTTTTCAGAACAAGGCAAATGAAATAGAACCAAATCATTTCTGCTCCCTGGAGACCAACTCCAACTGACAGTGAGTGAGGAAAACAAATGTTTGTTATAAAACACTGAGATTTTTGAGGTTGTTGGTATATAGTATCACCATGGCAATAGGTAACTGACATATAAAGGTGTATTTTGTGATCTTATTAAACTATAGTTTAGAAGTTTTATTTCACAATATGAAGTATAACCACTGTAACATAAATGTACTTATTCAAATTAAATTTGATGCAACTAAAATATTGAACTAAGTAATCTTTATACATTTAGGCATATCCCATCTACATCTACAGATAGAAAAAAGTGGTTGCATAAATAGGAAAATTTTAAATAGATTTGTGCAAACTATTAAACACTTTAAAATTAGTAACCTAAAGTTTGCACTCACATTTAGGGGAAGTATGGGAAGTTAATTGTTAATTTTCCTCATTATTTCTAAAAAAGAAAATATCTTTTGAGTACTATATAATATAAGCACTATTGAAATATCACTGTTACAACAGCACTCTAAATGTAGACCTTACCTTGGAGATGGCTAGCTGCCCACCAAAATTCATTTCTTCTTCACCCTGGAAAACACAGCTAAACTGTTCCTAGCCTATTGGAAGTAATTTGGACCACTTTCAGGCCTAGCCCGTAAAAACTTTCCAAACACGCTCTTCCATGGTTTTTGCCCCTTCTAGTTCACTGTGATAGTGAATTTACGGCAATGGTAGGTTCCATGTTCCAAAAACGGCAGACACAGACAACCTGAGTCCCTAGTCATTGTTTTATGATACTATATTTGCACTATTACCTATATTTGTATCTATTTATTACTGTATGGAACATTTACTTTAAAACCAAACATCAATTAAAATAATTTCTTTTTAACCTTTTATTTATTCATTTTAAAGAAGAGAGAGTGAGAGAGAAGGGGGTAGGAACAGAAAGCATCAACTCCCATCTGTGCCTTGACAAGGCAAGCCCAGGGTTTCGAACCAGCGACCTCAGTGTTCCAGGTCAATGCTTTATCCACTGCACTATCACAAGTCAGGCTCAATTTTGTTTTAATTTTCACCTGCTCACCTAAAATCAGACCTCTAGTTTTTATGAAATACTTGCATTCTTATTATAAGTATTATGAGATGAAAATAAGTCGGACACAAGCAGCATGAGTTTCACATACGTTAACTCCACTACAAATTAAGATAAAACATAATAAATCATAATTTATTGATAGCTATGTAAATAAAACATGGATATAATCATGTTGCTTCTAATGCTTACAAGTAAAATTAGGTTTTCTGGTGAGAAAGACACAATCACAAATTTCTAAGATAATTACACATAAAAGTTGGTAATGTTTCTAAAATGCAATCACACCCTCTCACCTCTGTCTGTGCCAAGAGGAGCAATCGTCTGTTGGCCTGAAGATGATGAAGCAAAACTGACAGGAACTTTGCCCAGCTTTCTTGAACTAGGCTCTGGGATTTCACGTCCATGATCTTTAGCATTAATAAAAATCTCAGATGAAAATGTAGTTTTTTCTGGACCTTCTGTTGTAATCTGAGTGACTGCATCAGATGACTTTCCAAGTAAGGCAGAAATTAGTGGTTTAATCTCCTCTAGTGATCTGAACAAATAAAAGACAAGACAAGACACAGGTCAAATCCGAGACTTATAAAATGGGATATTATTTTCCCGAAAATGGCTTCAATACATATCTAAGTAGTTTCAAAGAATATTTGTGCAAACACATCAAACTCAGATGGTTATTTCTGCAGTAACCGTCACTTTCTTAGATACTTATTATAGTACAATCATGCATGAGTTTACTTTTATTTGTTTTAAAATTTTAATTTCAATTTAGAATGCTATTATATAATTTAGCTGAGAAAAGAGTACTTTTCTGTTCAAGTGAAAATACACTCATTCATTCCTTAAAAATAATTACTAGTGGTCCACGATAAATTAGGAACTATGCTAAATGCATTGATATACAAAGATAAACAAAAAAACAAAGTTTAGCCTGAGCTGTGGTGGCGCAATGTCAGGTAACACATTGACCTGGAATGCTAAGGTTGCTGGTTCATAACCCTGGACTTGCCTAGTCAAGGCACATATGGGAGTTGATGCTTTCTGCTCCTCTCCCGTTTTTTTTTTCTCTCTCTCTCCTCTCTATAAAATGAATACATAAAAAAATCTAAAAAAAAAACAAAAACAAAGATTCCCCTGAAGGAATTTAAATGTCAATGGAATCAGAAGTTTTCTTTTTATTAAAAGATTTTGGTGATTTGAGAGAGAGAAAGAGAGAGGGAAGGGGAGGTGGGGAAAGAGCAGGAATCATCAACTCATAATAGTTGCTTCTCATATGTACCTTGACCGGGCAAACCCGGAGTTTCAAACAAGCAACCTCAGCATTCCAGGCTGATGCTTTATCCATTGTGCCACCATAAGCAGACGAACCAGAAGTTTTCAATGTTGTAATTATGTATTAATATTATAGAGAAGTTTTATTAAAACAGAGTGGAACAAATAAATGATTGAATAAATTAATAAAAAGAAAAATCTTGCTTACAGATGCATTCCAAATAACATATGTAGATACCATACACCCACCACCCCAGTCCAAGGAGGTAAAACTTAATCCTAATCTCTCTTTCTCCATTTGAGTATGGATTGAATTTAGTGACTGGATCCCAAAGAATAGAAAATAAAAGGAAGAAATAGTAAGTTTACAATGGAGAAGGAGAAACACAGCAAAGACTATAGGGTCGTTGGACAATGGGGACGGTCACGTGAGGAACTCAGACCCGGGAATTTTGGCTGGGGCCGCCCACACAACCAAGCGCGCCAAAAGAAGCTTCCCAGGAATCCTTGGGAAAAGAGCGACTGTCCGTAAGCCAGTGAGATTTCACTACGTCATAACTGTTCACCCATTCTAGAGGACCCCTTTAATTACCTCTCACGCCGTTTAATTCATGTGACTCCCCTAGCCTCTGACCCCAGGGCTGGGTAGGATGTATGTGTGGTACTTAATAAAGCTTTTTATTATTCCACACTTTGTGGCTCCGGCAGCCCCTCTTCCTTCTTTCTCCGGGGGAGAAAAATACCTTACAAACATCATGTTATTTACCCAATTGATAAAGGTTCATATCATCAATGATGTCAGGTGGACATCACATACTCTGCTATGATGTAATAATGAGAAAAGTACTTCTCTTCTGTGGTATTTGCCAAAACTCATAATCCCAGTCTAATAAGAAAAACACCAGTAAAAACCATATTGAGACAGTCTATAAAATATCTGACCAATATTCCTCAAGACAGTCAAAATCATAAAAGACAGCAATGAAGAATTATCACAGACCAGAGGAGATTAAGGAGAGACATGACAACTAACTAAATTGAACGTGATTTACTGGATTGGGCCCAAGAACAAAAAAGCTCATTAAGGGAAAAACAGGTGAGCCTGACAAGACGGTGGTACAGTGGATAGAGCATCAGACTAGGATGCAGAGGACTCAGGTTCGAAACCCCGAGGTTGCTGGCTTGAGCATGGGCTCATCCAGGTTGAGCGCAGGCTCACCAGCTTGAGTGTGGGATTGCTAGCTTGAGCGCAGCATTGCTAATTTGAGCGTGGGATCATAAACATGACCTCCTGGTTGCTAGCTTAAGCCCAAGGTCACTGGCTTGAGGAAGGGGTCACTTACTCTGCTGTAGCCCCCCAGTCAAGACACATAAGAGAAAGCAATCAATGAACAACTAAGGTGTCCCAACAAAGAAATGATGCTTATCTCTCTTCCTATCTGTCCCTCTCTCTGACTCTCTGTCAAAAAAAAAAGAAAGAAAATCAGGTGAAATCCAAGTGAAGTCTGCAGTTTATGTAATAGTAATGTACAAATGTTGGCTTCTTAATTTTGACAAACATACTCTGGTAATGTAAGATGTTAATAATAGAAAAAACTTGGGGAGGGGTCAGGTAACTCTATTATATTTATATTTTCTCTGTAAGTCAAATATTATATTGGATTAGTATCTATAATATATCACAAGGAATAGAAGAACTTCTAAATATCAACCCTCTGCCTACTGTTCACTAATTGAAAAGGACAATCATAAGAAAAGAAAGTAATAGGACAATCTCACTTATAGATATAGAAACAAAAATTCTAAACAAAATGTTAGAAAGCCAAATGTTGAGGGGTTGTGTGTGTATGTGCGTGTGTGAATTCTTACCAAGGTTTACTCCAGGAATGCAAGGTGAGTTACATTCAAATATCAATCAATGTGATTCACCATCATCAATAAAATAAGGAAAAAATGCACAGTATCACATCAATATGATCAGATAACACATTTAATAAAAGTAATCAGGTGTGATAAAAGCTTATAGCAAAGAAAAAGTACAAAAAACTTTAAAGCAACTATCCTAAATATTGTGAAATGTGGAGAATGTTCATTGTGAGATTAGAAACTAAATAAGAATGCCAACTCTTACCAATTCTACTTAACATTTTAGTAAAGGTCTTATGTTGTATCAGCAGAAAGAAAAGGAAAAAAGTATTAGGATAAGAAAGGAAGACATAATAGTGTCATTTTTCATATTTGACATAATTTTGATAGAAAATCCAAAAAAAATATACAGAAAACTAATTAGAATGTAAGTTTTTAGAAAAGTTGCCAGATGAGATAAAATTTTTTTAAATCTACATTTTTCAGTATCAGAATTAAAACCTAAAATATAGCCTGACCTGTGGTGGCGCAGTGGATAAAGCATCGACCTGGGAACACTGAGGTCGCCAGTTCAAAACCCTGCACTGGTCTGGTCAAGGCACATATGGGAGTTGATGCTTCTAGCTCCTCCCCCCTTTCTCTCTCTCTCTCTCTCTCTCTCTCTCTCTCTCTCTCACTCTGTGTCTCCTCTCTAAAATGAATAAATAAAAAGAAATTTAAAAAAAAACACCTATAATATATATACCACATACAATGTTATCAAAAACATCAAATACCTAATAAGTATAATAAAAAATATAAGTACTCTAAGTAGTATACAATTAATATATCACAGAAATTAAAGGTGACTTAAAATAGGATCCACATCCAGATAAGATGTTATAGGTAGCAGCCCTGGCTGGTTGGCTCTGTGGTAGAGCATCGGCCCAGCGTGTGGATGTCCCAGGTTCAATTTCTGATCAGGGCACACAGGAGAAGCACCCATTTGCTTCTCCACCCTTCCCTCTCTCCTTCTTCTCTATCTCTCTCTTCCTCTCCCACAGCCAAGGCTCCATTGGAGCAAAGTTGGCCTGGGTGCTGATGATGGCTCCATAGCCTCTGCCTCAGGTGTTAGAATGGCTCCAGTTGCAATGGAGCAAGGCCCCAGATGGGCAGAGCATCGCCTCTTAGTGGGCATGCTGGGTGGATACTGGTCAGGCACATGTGGGAGTCCGTTTCTCTGCCTCCCCGCTTCTCACTTCAGAAAAATACACACAAAAAAATGTTATAGGTAGCCCCAGGCCATCATTCCTAATATAATAAATAAAGTTGAATAAATTATAAAAACCATACTAAAACAATCAAAGAGCTATGGGAGCAATCAGAGAACAATATCAACTAATGTGCTAGAAAAGGGCATCTTAGAAATTATGGGGAGGGGCTTGGTATAGGTAGACATACTCCGCTAGGAAGAGAAATCACCAGTTTTTGATGAACTCATGAGTTGGCATGGTAGAGTGAAATCTAGTAGAATGCCAAGCTAATTTCCCCCACAGGACATTTCCTTAGTGTTAGAGTGGTATGGAAGGATGGGGGACTGAGCTAGAAAAGTAGAGCACAATTCCCTGCATAGTCATGGCACTAAATAATAAACCAAGTCCCACTTGACGGAGAGGCTTGTGATAAACATCAGGTCTACTTCTCAACATTTGCCAGATTTTGAACCTGCATAAGGCAGGAAACTAAATAATTCCTTACTTTGAGGAATTAAGAGACATACTAGAGCCTCAATAAAAACTCAGACGTGCCACTACCAAAAAGGGCGCTCTGTCAGAAAACAATGAAATCACCTTTCATCTTTTGAGTGTTTATGAGACAAATTTCCAATGAGAAAATATAACCACAAAAATTCATAGCTGGTTTCTCCTTGTATTTGCCACATTCTATGCTACAAGGACTGAGAGTCCAGAGACCTGAATTTAAACATCTGGAAGACTGAAATGAATACCTCACTATGTCTAATTATTGAAGAATCAAGGACTTGTCAGCTTAAAGCAAAAATCCCATTAAATCATTATCAATCACAGGCAGAATGAGTCAAGCTTATAAAGCTCCAACCCAGCTGACCTAGTAAAATTCCAGAGATTATTGAAGTGATAAGTCACTCTGGTTACCAGAGAAAAGGGCAAATCCTCTCTGTTGTGAAGCAATAGCATTTGTAGTCTCTATAATATTTTATTTACAATGTTTGGCATACAAGCAAAATTTATAAAATTATGAAGCAGGAAAAAGTAAAAATTGGGAGAAAATAGAAAAATTGATTAACAGGGGATTCAGATAACTTAAGTTAGCAAAGAAGAACTTTAAAATGATTAACATATTAAGAGAACAAAAGATGGGAAATAATAGACAATTTATATAAAGACTATGAAAAGAAAATTAGAACCTAGTTTAAAAATAAAATACAAATAAAAAAGGAAAACTGATCCCCAGCAGACCTCAGAAAATGCCAAAAGACATTCTTTTAGGCCAAAGTAAAATGCTCATAAAAAAAGAAAAAACATACAGAATTGTAGTGTGTTTCACATACATGTACATATGCACACATACATACACAGACCTTTTTATATATGCATATATTTATATGTTGTTCTATATTTCTTATATATAATGGAATGTCTCGTAGGAATTTATAAATATATAGCCCAATCTTTGCAGACAACTCTTTAGCCAAGTGATCAAGGTAAACATCAACTAGAATGCAAAACAACGTAATGATCTCCCTATCCCTGATATCTCTCTGATGAGATATATTAAAAATGCTTAGCCTCACTCTAATCTTGAGACAACATCAAACAGCCAAAATGAAAGACTTTCTTCAAAATAACTAATTAATTGTCTTCGAAGTGTTACAGTCATGAAAAACAGACTGAAAGTAAGACTGAAAAACTGCCACAGATTGGAAGAGACTAAGGAGATATGACAACAAAAATGCAAGGTGTGATCTTAGATTGGATCTGAAACAGAAGGCTCATTTGTGGAAAAAACAAATGAAATAAAAATCAATCTATACTTATAATTTTATATGAAGGATAAGTTCTTAGTTTTAGTAAGTGTTTTATGGTTCTGATGTTATTATGGTAACATGTCAATATAAGGGGAAATTTTTGTAAAGAGCATGATGGCAACCTCTAAAACAGAGGTCCCCAAACTACGGCCTGCGGGCCAAATTGCGGCCACCTGAGGCCATTTATCTGGCCCCTGCTGCACTTCTGGAAGGGGTACCTCTTCCATTGGTGGTCAGTGTATGGAGTACTGTATGTGGCGGCCCTCCAACGGTCTGAGGGACAGTAAACTGGCCCCCTGTGTAAAAAGTTGGTGGACCCCTGCTCTAAAAATTCCCCAAAGATCTCTGCCTCCTCATCGTATTCATACCCTTGTGTAATCCCTAATCTTTAAAGGTAAGCTGGAAATAGTGACTCATTTCTATCAGACAGATCATGGCAGAAGTGATACTTCCAATATTAGGTTATAACAACAGTGTGGCTTTTGTCTTGGACAGCCTCTCTTGCACTCTTACTTGCTTTACTCGTTCCAAGGGAAACTTAGCTATCATATTGGAGTTGCTTTATAGAAGGAAGGAAGTCTCTAGCCAACAGCCACGTGAGCAAGCCTGGAAGCCTATTTTCTCAGTCAAGCCTTGAGATGAGGCCACAGCTACAGCCAATATCTTATTTGCAACCTTGTGAAGGACCCAGAGCCAGAAGCACCCAGCTAAGTCATGGGATAATAGTTATTGTTTTAAACTGCTATATTTTAGGGTAATATGTTACACATCAATAGACAATATAGGTACTTTATTTTTTGCAACTTCTCTTTAACTTGAAATTTATCTGAAACTAAAGAAGTTCAAAAATATTTACTACTAGCACATTTCATGCATACATACACAAAAAATTATGCCTTAATAATGGAGATACATCTTGTGAAATGCACCCTTAGGTGATTTTGTTCTTGTGCAAACATCATAGAGTGCACTTACACAAACCTAGGTGGTATAGTATACTACCCACCTATACTATATGGTATATATTGCTTCTAGAACACAAGCCTGCACAGTATGCTATTGTATTAAATACTGTAAGAAGCTATAACAAGATGCTAAGTATTTGTGTCTATACATATTTAAAGAAAAACAAATACAATAATAAAAGACTTAAAATGATACATCTAGGGCACTTACTGTGAATGGAGCCTGTGGGACTGAAATTTGCTCTGGTAAGTCACTCACTGAGCGGTGAGTGAATATGAAGGCCCAGAATATTACTGTATACTACTGTAGACTTTGTACACCCTGTATACTTAAACTACACTAAATTTATTTATTTTAAACTTTTCTTCAATAATAAAATAACCTAAGTGTAGGAACATGGTATGAAAACATGCAGTTAGGATAACAATTAAGAGACAGCAAGGCTCCCTAGGGAAAAAGCCTTGAGTGGGACTCTGACCCCATACTGGAGCCAGTCCAGGGGCCTCTCAGACCTCATTCTGGAAAGTGTGTACTGGAAACAGCAGGATAAGATTCAGTAACACAGAATATGTTTAGGCTCTCAGAACAGAGATTAGGAGTCAGCACATTCCTTGCACTTTACTTCATGCCCTGAAAACTTCTCTTTTCTGCTTCCTTGAGTTATTTGTGCTGGCTAATAAATATCTGAGTACAGCTGGGGACGGGGCTTCAGTCCTTTGGTCTGCTGACCAGGGCTGTTGCCTCCCCTCAGTCCCTTGGAGCATGTTATCTGGTCTCCAAGTAGTTCACTGTCACAGTGACACCTTAGCTTATTGTAACTTTATTTTACAAACCTTTTAGTTTTTAAAATTTTGACCCTTTTGTAATAACACAGCTTAAAAAACAGAAACATTGTACAGCTGTACAAAAATATTTTTCTTCAATCCTTATTCTATAACCTTTTTCATTTAAAAAAATTTAAATATTTTTTATTTTTAAAAGATTTTTGTTAAATTCTAAAACAAATGCACACATTGGCTTAGGCCTACACAGGGTAAGAATCATCAATAACACTGCCTTCTACTTCTACATCATGTCCCACCTGAAGGTATTCAGGGGCAATAAGAATAGAGCTGTCATCTATGATAATGTCTCCTTCTAGAATACCCCCTGAAGGTCCTGCCTGAGTCTCTTCTTGAGGAGGTATGAATCTCTTCTTCTGAAATATGTCTATAGTTGTCTGCTTGGTTGTTTCTATTTTTCATCATAGATTTGCTTGTAAGAAGATAATGCACCATGAACATTCCTCTCTATTAATGAAAACCTTCCCGTGTTGAGATCCATGTTTTCAAATTTTGTTTTTTAGCAAGAGACAGTCAGCTAGACAGAAAGAGAGATGAGAAGCATCAACTCATAATTGCAGCACCTTAGTGGTTCATTAATTGCTTTCTTATATGTGCCTTGAATGGGGGGCTCCAGGTGAGCCAGTGACCCCTTGTTCAAGCCAGAAACCTTTGGGCTCAAGTCAGTGACCCTGGGGTCATGAGTATGAGCTTGTGCTCAAGCTAGCAACCTTGGGGTTTCAAACCTGGGTCCTTCGAGTCCCAGGTCAATGCTCTATTCTCTGTACCACCACCTGGTCAGGTCACGTTTTCAAAAAAATTTAAAGACTTTATTTATTCCATTTTTAGAGAGGAGAGAGAGGGAGAGAGAAGGGGGGAGGAGCAGGAAGCGTCAACTCCCATATGTGTCTTGACCAGGCAAGCCCAGGGTTTCAAACCAGCGACCTCAGTGTTCCGTTTTCAAAAATTTTAAGGACTTTGTTGAGATCTGTAAAAGCTTTTAGTAAATCCTTCACTGTGAATTTTCTTTGAGGTTCCTTTTATTTTTCTTCTGCAGTTTCCTTTTCCCTTGCCTCATCTTCAGCTATGCATTCTTGCTTCAACAACTACTCATTAATCAATTCCTCAGAAACCACCTCTAGGAATGCCTCAATGTCATCCTCATCCACACCCACATTATAGTTGTTTGTCATATCAACCATGACATTGTTGATTTTTGCCACCTCATCTTTGACAAATCCTTTGGAGTCACAGACAATCATTAGGCAATGGGAATTTTTCAGCTCCATTATATTTTTATGGGAACACTGTCATATATGTGATCCATCACTGACGTAAATGTGATGCAAGACTGTGTATGTACACACAGATAAGTATGTATGTGTATATGCATTTTAAATTATTTTTGAACTACGGAATCAGACACACCTAGGTTCAAATGCCAACTCCAACATTTAATGGCCACATGATCTTGGTCAAAACATTTAATTTCTTTAAGTATTAGGCTTTTAAAATCTATTAATTGAGGTAATACTATCTAATCTCAGATTATACTGAGTAAAAAATGAAACAGGCAACCACTACAATGCCTAGCACTTAGTACATTCTGAACAAGTGGCATTATTATTAGTTTATATTTATAATCATCTATAGTTTTATAGTTTTCTTCTCATTCAAGGAACTCAGCACCAATAACTAGACATTTTATCACTTTGATGAGTTTAAGTGTTGTATATAAACTTATCAATCTTTTAATTTCTAAACATTTTTCCAAAATAATTATCAATACTGATTTATACAGCATCCTACTATTTACAATATTTACTAGAGCTTCACCCTGTTTATTTATTTTGCCCTGATTCAATGCTCAATCACTAACTTTTAGAGCTATAAGGGACCTTTCAGATTTCCAACCCTTTCCTTTCCACCATCATCCACAAATGAGTGCCAAAGGTATTAAATGACTTGCCAAACAAGAATGCTGGTAGAAGTCCTAGAATTGGGGTTTAATATTTGGAGAGACAGGATCATGTGGTGAACAAACTCTTGCTTTGATTAAACAGACTGCATTCTACATCTGCTGCTTACAAATACCATTATATGAGAAAATGATGTTTGCAAAGTAGCAATGTCCATGTCTCAGTGTCCCAGAGAGTAAATACAAATACCACCATCTACCTCATGGGCTATCATGAATATTAAATGAGATAACATATATAAGTCCCTCATTGCCAAGACTACAACATGTAGATGTTGATAAAAACACTTTTACTTTCTCCTTCCCAAGACCAATCTCCACTATGACATGCTGCCTTCTCAACTATAAGACAGAAACATTAAATGCACAGAATAGTTCTGTTTAGCTGTAACAGAATGTTATAAATCTCTTGTAAGAGATTAATGTAAAATTGAATTAAGGATAGTCTTAAAATTAGGCTGAATAATATAAATCTAATGCGTTTACCCCTAAACCAGGTTTCCTTTGCTACAACACATTGTGAAGTAGGGCATCACATCAGTGAGTATATTATACTGATATGCATTACTGGTGATGTTAACCTTGATTACTTAGCTAAAGTGATGTCTGCTAGAATTCTCCACTGGAAAGTTACCTTTTTTCGTTGTAAATACTAAATATCTGAAGGGGCATCATGAACTGAAAATGAACAGTGAGGGAGAGAGAGCACATGCAGGAAAGTGAGTGTGCGCACACAGCCCCACTCAAAAGGCTGGTCTTCAGCATATCTCAAAAACAATAACTAAGGAATTGGTAACTTGAATCTCTGCATGATCAAAGATTCTTTTTGAAGTAATTCAATGTCATAAATACATGATGTCAAATATTGTCAAAACTCCTTTGGAAGTATTAAACACATTACTTTCTGATGTTCTCTTACTTTGGTATTTATCCCTTGAAAGACTTTTAGCAGATTAAATACAAACCTCCCCTAAGAGACTCATACTGCTTTCCTCAAGAAACTTACATTTGCTTAAGTATTTAAGACCTTTTATGACAAATTCCAGCAGCATGCTTGTCATCACAAAGAGACTCACCGATCTGCAGATACTGAAGTCCCTTCTGGACTGGAATATTCTTCCAAATCTGAAAAGTTCACTTGTGTTTGCCTTGATGTTACTATCTGGCTATTATGAAAAGGTATGGTTTTCAAGTCCTTAGTATTACTATCTGGAAGAGATTGTATAACTTGAAAGTCCGGTGAAGATTTAGGTCCTAGAAAACCTAAAGATTCTTGATCATGTGCTACAGGTTTACTGGTCAGTAATGTGGAGGTTGGTTTCAATGCTCTTGAAGATATAGATTGTAGGTCAGAGTTAAACTCACTATTCATTCTTGTTTTAGAAGCATGATCCAATGAAAGAAAATTTTTATCTAAGGTTCCACTATCCAACTTGCAAGGAGTCTTGGGAGAAAGAGTTATACGGACACAAGAAAGCGCTTTTCTATTTGAAGGTGGAGTAGATGGAGATGTTACCACCGTATACTGATTTGGGGGTGATGGGGAGACCACATTATTGAACTTAGTTTCGAGATGTATCATATTAGAAATGTGTGATTTAGACTTATGCTGATCATTGTTTTCTACAACAAAATCCTGACCTTGGGAAAGAGGGAAATATTGTTTTCCCATGTGGTGATCTATATCTGGGGCTTGGCTTTGTTCAAAGAGCTGACGCTGTTCAAGAAAAATGGAAGAAGGAAGGTCTGAAGCTATATAATCCTGACCTTGAGGAAGGGGGGAGTGGTTTTCGCTCACCTGATGATCTACATGAGGGATTTTGCTTTGTTCAAAGAGTTTGCGGTTTTCAAGAAAAATGTGACAAGGAAGTTTTGGAATGACATAATCCTGATGCTGAGTGGGAGAATGGTGTTTTCTTACATAGTGATCTGCATGTTTGGCTCTGCTTTGTTCAAATAGCTCTTGTTGTTCAAGAAATATGGGTGAAGGAGGATTTGAAGTTATAGTTAAATTCTTCTCTTTTACTCCTACAGTGGAACTTGGTCTGCCCCTGCTGAGGGTATGGTTATCAGAAAAATGAACTTCCTTGAATTTGCTACAATTTGTACTGGTATTGGGTTCAGAATCACTGCCTTTGAAGTCTGATGTTTCTAGGATTTTCTCTCTTTGGTGAGAATGTTCAACAGATAATTTCTGGTCTTGCCTAAGACTTTCTGCTAAAATAGTCACAGCTTTATCCGGTGAATGACTAATGGTTTTAAATGAGGAAGGGGAAGAGGTTTTCTGTTTTAGATCTCTAGGAGGACTTTGCTCTTCAGCGAAATGAGAATTAAGTACCCCCACAGATGCTCCAGTACACTGGCTATCTTCAGTAACACCAACCTTAAGAACAGAGGAATCTGAAAAGCATTTAGAATGTCGGTGAGATGAAAAAGTGATTGAGGTAGTAAACTTTTTCATGGACTCTGGGGGCAGCATTTGTGATGAAGAATGACAATCCATTTCTCTAGGTGGCACATAAGTAGGTTCTACTAATTCTGACAGCCAAGGGTCCATCTTTTCACGAAATGGCATTTGAAAACCCTTGCTAATATTGAAGTCATCAGTTGTAAAGTTTTGTAATGGGGAATGACTCTGTAATTGCAAGGAATTCCAAACTTTGAAATGGGGGTTGCTCTGGTCTAGTGATTTGGAAAGGTTTATATGCCTGGTTCTCCATGAAGATGGGCTCCGTTGTCTTCTGATCATTTCTAAGGGCTCAGCTGATCTGAAGAGACAGGGATGGTTGTCCAAATGTGGTTGTTGAGCAGTTAGAGTTCTGAAACATCCTTTTTCATGGCTCTCAATAATAATATGACTGCATACACCTTCTGGTTTGCATCCTATTCCTCGTGGACTGTGTAAACCCTAAAAAATATAAAAAAGATCTTACTTGAAGCAGTCCAAATAGTTACCTATAAATGAGTTTGTTGATCTTTTACAATAAAACAGGGTAAGAACACAAGAATAACACAGTTAACTATAGAATAAAATGGCCCGGGATAACTAAGACCACACAGTTAATTTCTTTCAAAAAATTTCCCCCTAGTATTCTCACCTTTTTTCCTTCAGTAACAGCGGTCCTATACCTCAACATTTTCTGTTCAGATAGCCACCAAACTGCAGATATTTCCAATTTATTTTGAAGTTAGGTGTGACCATATGACTAGATTTACGCCAAAAGAATATGAACAAAAGGAGTTAAGTACAAATTCTGCTTTCTGGTCTTAAAAAATTAAGTTCTTGGCCTGACTTGTGGTGGCACAGTGTATAAAGCATCAATCTGCAATGCTGAAGTCGCTAGTTTGAAACCCTGCCTTCCCTGGTCAAGGCACATATGGGGATTATTGCTTCTTCCTCCTTCCCTCCCCCTTCTCTTTCTCTCTCTCCTCTCAAAAATAAATAAAATATTTTTTAAAAAATCAAGTTGTTGACATCCATGTTCCCTCTGCTACCACCAACACTACTATCACTGTTACTACTGCCAACTAAAATAGGTGATATCTAGAACAACTTCAGAAGCCAAGGAAAAGGATGGCTCAGCTGCTCACTCAGATGGAGCCCTTGGATAACCTCAAGAAACTTGCTCCTGTTCCTATCCTGGTCTATATAACATAAAAGAAAAAGACCTATTACACAAGAGAAAATAAAATTCTACCTCATTTCAACCACTGTATTTATGCTTTCTCTATTATAAAAGCTTAGCCTATAGCCTAATATTTTACTACTGAGAATAGGGGAAAGAATTAGTTCCTCTTCCTGGGGGTTTAAGATAAGTGCCTAATGCTACCATAAATATAAATTTTCTTTGAGATTTCTCTGTTTTACCTATAAAGTCATAACTGGACATTCTATTTGATGATACAACCACATTTGATTTCATATAAAAATATTTTAAAATATACTTCACTGCCAACAAAATGAAGATATGTTTTGCTCTATTCTACCTGCTAAGTACAACTAAAAGTCTTGGACATGATAAATAAAACAAACTTAAGAAGAAGGCAAACAGGCTAAGTACTTTGAAATGTGAGGAATGACATGGTAGTGAGATCCCTGGGTTTTCTTTTTACCTCATATATCCCAGATTTGGGTATAAAGAAGCCAGCAAACTAGTAGGCATAAACAAAAAGGACACAGACAAAAGCCCTAACAAAAACCTACTCTCATTAGCTAAAACACCAGTAAAGCTGAAGTCTAGCAAGACAAAAAACATTTAGACAAAAACTGATCATCTCTCAAACACTACAGAAAAGAAATGTGGCCTCAGGAGAAAACAAGACAGTAGCAGAGTAGGCAGACGCACAGATTCCCAGCTCACACTACCAAACTGGATTACAAATTAGGTACAATCAGCGTGAAAAACCAACTTTGGACTACACGAACAGGTCTCAAAAACCAAGGAGCAAAGAAGACACACCGAGCCTAGTAGGGAGTGCGGGACACAATGGCAGCTCCCCTGCTTCCAGGAGGGGTGAGTGAGGCTGAGACCCACAAGGGCTCTCATTCCAAGGAGAAGAGCAGAAAATATCACTCACAGCCACTTGCCTAGGGACCTGGGAACAAGGAGTGCTGAGAGGGCTGGCTTGTCTTCCGAAAGGAAAGTGGGGAGAAAGAGATAGTCGATTAGGGGCAGAGGAATGCACGAGATGACCTGAGAAGCTGACTCATCCAGTGCAGAGGCGGCCATAGCTGAGGGAGGGGTTGATCCCTCCACACAGCATAAGCCTAAAGTGGCTCCAGGTGACCCATCTCCAGAAAGCTCTCCAGCTCCAATCAGTACAACAAAACACAGCTGAAAACAGGAAGTGGGGAGGAGGGGCTCTAACTCAGGTCTCCAGGGAGATCTGAGATATACCTCCTCCTACTGAAGCAGAGAAAGCACCCTGCCAGGATAATTACTCCCAACTTCATCCAGCAGAGTTTTAAACTGGAAATTATTTGAAGCTCAGGCAACAATAAAGTTGACCACTTGAATGACCAGTGACATCACCTCACCAAGCTGCTCGCCACACATCTGAGCACAAAGTGCTTCCTGATGTAGGATGCAGTGAAAACTTAGGATGGGTCTCTTTTCATGTTCACGAAGAAGTGCTACGAATCCTGTTTTTTCCACCATGCACAGAGCACCATCAGTACACATCGAAATAAGTTTATCCCTTGGTAGATTTTTTTCTTTAGCAAACTCAGTGAAAGACTGTAATAAATCCTCTCTTCCTGTTGTCTCTTTCAAAGGCAAAACAGCAAGACTTTCCTCACATAGTGTGTCACTGAAAGCATACCTTGCAATCACGCTGAACTGGGATAAATGGCTCATGTCTGTTGACTCATCCAAAGCAAGAAAAGAATGGTGCTGCATTTATGTTCTTCACTTGTATTGTCTCAATTTGACTTGGCATCATGATGGTACAATCGTGAACAGTTCTTGCGGACAGAAGCATGTCTTTTATTAGTTTGATTACCTTGTCTTTATCCGAAAAGTCATTAAAAAGTTCATTGGCAACATCAAGCATGAATGTTTTGGCATACTCCCCATCTGTGAATGGCTTTTCGTTTCTCACAATTGCTAAAGCACCAGCAAAGCTAGCCGAATTCCAGTCACCTTGTTGGGTCCAAACACAGAGCTGCTGCTGACTAGCTTGTACTTTGCACAGTAGTAGCTTTTGACATGCTTTCTTCCTGCTGTTCCCTGCTGGATATATCGATGCAAATGTAGTATGGTGTGTGTCGAAGTGCCACTGTATATTTGTCCGTTTCATCGATTCAATTTTATCATTGCATATTAGGCACACTGCAGAACCTGCTCTCTCCACAATGGCAAATTCCTCTGTCCATTCCTGCTGAAAAGTATGATACTCATCTTTCTTTCTTTTAGCCATCTTCTTCGTCAAAAGGGTTTCTGCAATTAGCTAGCTGACTACTTGATTGCAAGGAGGGAAGTTTACTTCCTGACCTCACAATAACCCGTGTACATTAGGCATTATCCAATAAAAATTTGGTATTGTCTCTGAGGACAGCTGTGATTGGCTCTAGCCACCCACAACCATGAACATGAGAGGTAGGAAATGAATGGATTGTAATACATGAGAATGTTTTATATTTTTAACATTATTATATTTTTTTAATAAAGATTTGTCTGCGAGCCAGATGCAGCCATCAAAAAAACCACATCTGGCTTGCAAGCCATAGGTTCCTGCCCCCTGTATTACAGGATAGCCAAGCAGGAAGTCCAGGACTTATTTTCACCACAACTGGCTAGAAATGATGTCAGTGGAGATCACACAGAAAGACTGGGCTTTCATTCTCACTCAGCAGTAATGAGTTGCCCCTCTCTCTCCCAGCTACAAAATGGAAGAAAATATTTGCAAATCTTACAGCCAATAAAAGACTTGCATGTAACATATACAAAGAACTCTCAAAACGCAACAGTTAAAAAGAAGAAAACAAACCAGAAAAATGGGCAAAAATCCCAGAGGATAGAGATGGGAAATAACAGCATAAGCCTGACCAGGCAGCAATGCAGTGGACAGACCGTAGGACTGGGATGCTTAGGACCTGGGTTTGAAACCCTGAGGTCACCAACTTAAGCACAGGCTCATCCGGTCTGAGCACAGGCTCACTAGCTTGAGTGTGGGATCACAGACACGACCCCATGTTCACTAGCTTGAGCCCAAAGGTCGCTGACTTGAAGACCAAGGTCACTGGCTTAAGCCCAAGGTCGCTGGCTTGAGCAAGGGGTCAATTGCTCTGCTGGAGTCCCCCGGTCAAGGCACATATGAGAAAGCAATCAGTGAACAACTAAGGTGCCGCAACGAAGAACTGATGCTTCTCATCTCTCTCCCTTCCTGTCTGTCTGTCCCTACCTGTCCCTCTCTCTGACTCTCTTTGTCTAAATAAATAAATAAATAAAAGCATAAAAAGATGCTCAACATAATGAATCATAAAGAAAATGCAAATTAGGCCCTGCCTGGGCATAGAGCAGCATCCCAACACCGTAGGTCATAAGTTTGAACTCCATTCAGGGCATATACAAGAAGCAACCAGTGAGTGCACAACTAAATGGAACTAAGACTAAATGGAACTAAGTGGAACAATGAGTTGATGCTTCTCTTTCTCTCCCTCCACCACCCCTCTCTCTCATTTCCACTCCCCCTTCCTCTCTCTCAAATCAATGGAAAAAAAATTTTAATGCAAATTGTAACCACAATGAGATATCACTGCAAATCTATCAGAATGGCTAATATAAAAAATGACAATACAAAGTGCAGATGAGGCTATAGAGTAATAAAATTACTCACAAATTACTGGTGGGAATGTAAAAAGATATAACTATACTAGAAAATGGTGTGGCCGTTTCTCAAAAAACTAAACATACATGTACCGTATGACCCAGCAATAGCACTTCTGAGCATTTATCCCACAGAAACAAAGATTTATGTTCTGCAAAAACACGGACATGTTTATAGGAGCTTTATTTGTAATGGCCAAAAATTAGAAAACAACCACGATGTTATTTGAGAGATGAATATTTAAATTTCTTTTTATTTATTCATTTTAGAGAGGAGACACAGAGTGGGAGAGAGGGAGAGAGGGAGAGAGAGAGAGAGAAAGAGAGAAAGGGGGGAGGAGCTGGAAGCATCAACTCCCATATGTGCCTTGACCAGACCAGTGCAGGGTTTTGAACTGGCGACCTCAGTGTTCCCAGGTCGATGATTTATCCACTGTGCACCACAGGTCAGGCTCGAGAGATGAATATTTAAATAAACTGGCAAAACTATACCAGGGAACACTCCACAGCAATAAAAAGAAACAGACTATGATATACCCAGCAACCTAAATATTGTCCAGAGCTTTATATTCATTGAAAAATGTCAATACCAGCCTGACCAGGCTGTGGCATACTGGACAGAATGTCAGCCTGGGATTCTTAGGACCCAGGTTGAAAACCCAGAGGTCACCAGCTTGAGCACAGGCTCATTCGGCTTAAGTGTGGGCTCACCAGCTTGAGCGTGGGATCACAGACATGATCTCGTGGTCACTGGCCTGAAGCCCAAGGTTGTTGACTTAAGCCCAAGGTCGCTGGCTTGAGCAGGGAGTCACTGGCTCAGCTGGAGGCTCCGGATAAAGGCACATATTAGAAAGAAATCAATGAACAACTAAGGTGCCTCAACGACGAACTGATGCTTCTCATCAATCTCTCTCCCTTCCTGTCTGTCTGTCCTTCTATCACAAACGAAAAGAAAGCCAATACCAAATGCTACATACTATATGATTTCACTTACATGACATTCCTGAAATGACAAAAATTTTAAAATAGAGATGAGATTAATGATCACCAGAGGTTAATAAAAGGGTAGGAGCAAGAGAGAAGTGAATGTAGTTGTTAGAGGGCAACATACAGCACACCTGTGCTGATGTAAATGTTAAGTATTCTGATATATCAGTTCCAATATTCTGGTTGTACTATACTTTTACAGATTTACAAGACATTACCATTGGTAAAAACTAGGTAAAGAGTGCCTGACTAGGTGGTGGCACAGTGGATAAAGTGTTGACCTGGGATGCTGAGGACCCAGGTTCAAAACCCTGAGTTCGCCGATTTGAGCACGGGGTCATAAACATTACCCCATGGTCACTAGATTGAGCCCAGAGGTTGTTGGCTTGAACCCAAGATTGCTGGTTTGGGCAAGGGGTCACTGTCTTGGCTGGAGCCCCCCAGTCAAGGCATGTCTAAGAAACAATGAACAACTGCCTGACCTGTGGTGGCGCAGTGGATAAAGCGTCGACCTAGGAACACTGAGGTTGCCAGTTCAAAACCCTGCACTGGTCTGGTCAAGGCACATATGGGAGTTGATGCTTCCAGCTCCTCCCCCCTTTCTCTCTCTCTCTCTCTCTCTCTCTCTCTCTCTCTCTCTCACTCCGTGCCTCCTCTCTAAAAATGAATAAAATAAAAAGAAATTTAAAAATAAACCATAAAAAAAAGAAACAATGAACAAGTAAAGTGCCACAACTATGAGTTAATGCTTGTCATCTCTCTCCCTTCCTTTCACTAAAAAAACAAAACAAAAAAACTGGATAAAGAGTAAAACTGATCTTTCCATATTATTTCTTACTACCGCATTTGAATCTACAATTATTCTGAAATAGAATGCTGAATTTTTTAAAAGGCCAATAAATTAACATCACTGGACAAAATTAATACTTTGGAGAAGATGTAAGATCGTAGTAGAGTAGGTAGAAGTTACAATCACCTCCTTCGAGGATCAACCAGAATTACAACTTAAATTATAGAACAACTTGAATAACCAACTAAAGGATAGATGAACATAAGTCTTATATTATAACCAAGGATTTTCAGAAGCTACATCAAGATTAGCAGGAAGGGCAAAGACACAAAAAGGGATAGACCTGCACCCACATGTGGCAGTTGAGAATCCAGAAAGGTATTTATCTCACTGTAAAGGCCCTCCCATAAGGAGCAAGGGGTCTCAACAACACACCAGGTTCCCTAACTCAGAGGAGCAGAGCCTGGTAAAGGAGCCTATATAACATCTGGCTGGGAAAACCAGAGGGGATTATGTCTGTCAGGGAGAGACAGGAGTATGCTACAAACTCAGGTGCCCTCTTAAAGAACCAAATGCACAAATTTTGTTAACAGCCACCTACCCTGGGCTCCAGTGGAGGGAAGGTGACTCAGAGCAGACTACAGTCATACCAGAGAGATTGGGTTGTACAGCGTTAGGGAGAAGGCTAAAGAACAGTCACCAACGTCCCAGTGCTAAATCTCTCTTCCATACTCCCCACACATGCCATCTTTCCTGGGTTGAGGATTAGACCTACAATCCCAACTCTCTGTGGACCTGCCCTGTCCTGCTCATGCTCTGCAGAAGAGTAAGCTGGCTGCAACCAGTGTGAGCCCATAGTGCAGATTTTCTTGAAGACTCTCGAGGAGATGCTAGCAGATTCAGGGGGTGGCGGGACACACCAGAAGAGACTTGTGTGGCTGTAAGGCAAGGGCCTTTTTTCTCCCAACACACAACCAGCACCAACACTCTGTGCAGAGCCCTTCTTCAACATGGCAATCCTTGGCCTGTTTTACCAGGCTGATTTCGGTAGGCCTCAGACTCAGCACTGGTACTGACTTTGAATCTGTATCAACTTGGTGAACACCACTTGCTCCTACAGCATGACTCACTGAAAACCTACTTCATAGAACTTGCAAACTGCCAGAGTCTTTTTCAGTGGTTGAGCCTAACAGGCAGCCAGCAGGTGAAGGCAGATCTCAGGGTGACTTAGGCCTTTTGCTGACCTTCCCCGAGGCTCAGTGCTAGGGGAACTGGCCTTGGAATGCAGCTTGGCACTTCCCACGCACACCCAGGCCCAGCAGAGGCAGCTACAAACTGTGAATCACTTTGTAGCTCTAAACGGGTAGGCCAGGACTGGTAACAGGCAGCCTCTGACATTAACCTCACTGGAATCTCTTCCATAAGGCCTGAAAACAAATACCCTGATGGAGGCTACAGGCCACAGCACTGCACAACCCGATTAGCTTCATAAGCAGCCCACTTAGAAAGGTATCTCAGCAGGCACCAGACCCTGCAGAGGTAAATTTCACATTGTGGAGTCAACCCTGCATAGTAACTCATACACTGTGGTTGGGTTCAAAATTTATAGACAGCTAGCCAGAGGATCAACCCCACCCATGGATGGACCAACAGAAACTGAGACTCAACTATAACAGAGGGCTCACATAATTGACACAAGAAAGATTCCTGAAGCGAGAGAGAGAGGGGGAGAGTAGTAGCCAAAATAAGGAGAAAAGAAACATACCCCAAATGAACAAACAGGAGAAATATGCAGAAAAAGAACTGAATGAAACAGAAGCAGACAATCTACCAGATACTGAGTTCAAAACAATAGTTATAAAGATGCTCAAGGAACGTAGTGGAAGAATGAATAAGCTAAACGAGGACTCCAACAAAAAGGCAGTAAGCATTAAAAAGAACATAGATACCATAAAAAGTAACAAGTCAAAAATGAAGATCACAATACCTGAAATGAACAATAATACACTAGAAAGATAGCAGATTAGATGAAGCAGAAGATAAAATGAGCGATTTGGAAGACCAGGTGACAAAATAACACTGAATCAGAGCAGAAAAAGAAAAGGAATTAAAAAGAATTAAGAAGGTTTAAGTGATCACTGGGACATCATCAAGTATAACAACATCTGCATCATAGGGGTAAGAGAAAAAGTGATAGAGGCAAGAAAGGAAGAACCTATTCCAGTGCTGGCCGGTTGGCTCAGTGGTAGAGTGTCATCCCAGTGTGTGAAAGTCCTAGCTATGATTCTCAGTCAGGGCACACAGGAGAAGCAACCATCAGCTTCTCCACTCCTCCCCCTTCTCTCTTCTCCCATAGCAATGGCTCAAATAGTTCAAGAAAGTTGGCCCCAGGTGTTGAGGATGGTTCCATGGCATGGCCTCACCGCAGGTGCTAGAATAGCTTGGTTGCTGAGAAATGGAGCAAGACCCCAGATGGAAAGAGCATCGCTCCATAGAGAGCTGGCCAAGTGGATTCTGGTTGGGGCACATGCAGGAGTCTGTCTCTCTGCCTCTCTGCCTCCCACTTAATTAAAAAAAGAAAAAGAATATATTCCAAGAAATAATGATGGAACACTTACCTAACTTGGTGAAGCAAAAAAGACATGCTAACTCAGGAAGTACAGAAAGTCCCAAACAAGATGAACCCTAAAAGGCCCACACCAAGACACATCATAATTACAACAGGAAAGATTGAAGACAAAAAGAGAATCTTAAAAGCAGCAGGAGAAAGACAGCTACCTATAGGGAGCTTTTGTAAGACTGTCAGCTAGCTGATTTCCCAAAAGAAACATGTCAGTCCAGAAGGGATTAGCACAGCATTTTCAAATTGATGAAAAGCAAAAAACTGGAACCAAGATTATTTTGCCTAGTGAGGCTATCATTTAAAATTTAAAAAGAAATAAAGAGCTTCCCAAACTAAAAGAAGTTCATTACTACCAAACCACTATTACAAGAAATATTACAGGGTCTTCTTTAACAAGACCAATAAAAACAACAACAACAACATAGTTATAAAGAATAAAATGGCAATATATACGTACCTATCAGTAATCACTTTAAATGTAAATGGCTTAAATGCTCCAATCAAAAGACATAGGGTCACACCCTGGCCAGCTGGATCAGTGGTAGAGCATCAGCCCAGCATGTGGATATCCCAGGTTCAATTCCCAGTCAGGAAACACAGGAGAAGCAACCATCTGCTTCTCCAACCTTCCCCCACTCCCTTCTCTCTATTTCTCTCTTCTCTTCCCACAGCCTTGGCTCCATTGGCGCAAGTTGACCCAGACAATGAGGATGGCACCATGCCTCACCTCCAGCACTAAAATGGCCCTGGTTGCAACAGAGCAAAAGCCCCAGATGGGCAGAGCATCACCCCCTTGTGGGCTTGCCAGGTAGATCCTGGTTGGGCACATGTGGAAGTCTGTCTCTCTGCCTCCCACTTCTCACTTAAGAAAAATACAAAAAAACCTGACCAGACGGTGGCGCAGTGAATAGAGCATCAGACTGGGACACAAAGGACCCAGATTCAGAACCCGAGGTCACCAGCTTGAGCGCAGGGTTGCTGGCTTGAGCGTGGGATCATAGACATGACACCATGGTCGCTGGCTTGAGCCCAAAGGTAGCTGGCTTGAAGTCCAAGGTCACTGGCTTGAGGAAGGGGTCACTCTGCTCTGCTGTAACCCCCTGGTCAATGCACATATGAGAAAGCAATTAATGAACCACTGAGGAACCGCAACGAAGAAGTGATGTTTCTCATCTCTCTCCCTTCCTTCCTGTCTGTCCTTCTCTGTTACTAAAAAATAAAAGACAGACATAGGGTCGCTAATAAATAAGAAAACAAAACCAATATATATTCTGTCTACAAAAGAGTCACCTCAGAATAAAAGACACAGACTAAAAGTGAAGGGATGGAAAAAGATATTTCATGCAAATGAAAAGAAGAAAGAAAAAGCTGGAAATAGCAATACTTATTTCTGACAAAATAGACTTTAAAACAAAGTTTATAGTAGGAGGCAAAAAGGATAATACATGACAATAAAAGCATCAATTCAATAAGAAGATATAGTCCTTGTAAACATTTATGTACCCAACATAGGAGCACCTAAATATGTAAAACAAATCTTGATGGACATAAAGAGAATGACTGACAGTAACACAGTCACTGTAGGGGATTTAAACACCCCATTGACATCAATGCATAGACCTTTCAGACAGAAAATCAACAAGAAAACACTGGCCTTAAATGACATATTATATTAGAAAGATTTAATTGATATCTTCAGAGCACTTCACCCCAAGCAGCAAAATATACATTCTTTTCAAGTGCACATTTTCTAGGATAGACCACATGTTAGGACACAAAACAAGTCTCAATAAATTTAAGAAGACTGAAATCATATCAAGCATCTTCTCTGACCTTAATTGTAGGATGCTGGCAATCAATCACAGAAACCAAACAAACTGGAAAACACACAAAAACACAGATGTCACATAACATGTTATAAAACAATGAATGGGTTAACAATGAGATCAAGGAAAAAATAAAAAGATACCTCGAAAAAAATAAAAATGAGAATACAACAACCCAAATAAATCTATGAGGCACAGCAAAAGCAGCCCTATAACAGTAATTCATAGCATTACAGGTCTAACTCAAGAAATAAGCAAATAAATAATCTAACTTCATGCTTAAAGAAACTTGAAAAAGAATAACGAACAAAACCCAAAATGAGTAGAGAAAAAAATATAATAAAGATCACAGCAGAAATAAACAAAAGTCTTTAAAAAAACTCAAAAGATCAATAAACCCAGGAGCTCCTTCTTTGAAAAGATAAGCAACTTTGATAAACCTTTAACCAGACTTTTATCAGGAAAAAAAGAGGACTGAAATAAATATTTAAAATGAAAAATGAAGAGAAGTTAAAACTAACACAACAGAAATACAAAGAATTATAAGGAAATATTATAAACAACTATATGTCAAAAACTGGAAAATTTGGAAGAAATGGATAAATTCCTAGAAACACAAAATCTTCCAAACTGGATCAATAAAAAACAGAAAATCCAATGATATCAAAGCACTAATCAAAAAAACAAAAGTATTAGACTAGATGGCTCCACAGAAGAATTTTATAGAACATTCACAGAAGAACTAACTCCTATTCTTCTCAAAGTATTCCAAAAAATTCAAGAGATGACTCCAAGCTCATTTATCAGGCCAGAATTATTATAATTCAAAAACCAGATAAAGATACTATAAAGAAACAAAAGCTATAGGCCAATATCCCTGATGAACACAGATGCAAAAATCCTCAAGAAAATATTAGCAAGTTGAAATCAACATTACATTAATGAGTAGTGAGTATTTTTCATTCTCACTGACCCCTGGGAGTGAGTTTTATTTTCAAAAAATGAAATTAGTTTCAGTTACAGTTTTAGTAATTTAAAATCTTGTTTGATAACCAAATTACAGAAACAAGAACATACATTTGCCTTTTTTTTAATGTTGCCTTACACATTTTAAAAATAAATCGATCGTACTCTGGATGGTTAGGAGGCACGAGGACGTACATGAGCGTTCGTACTACTCCAAGGGTTAAAAAGATCATACATCATAATCAAGTGGGGCTTATCTAGGGGTGCAAAGTTAATACAATATCTACAATAATATGATACACTACATAAATCAGTTGCATTTTTTATACACTAATAATGAACTATTAGAGGAAATTTTTTAAAAATCCCATTTACAACTGCATTGAAAGAAAATAAAATAACTAGGAATAAATTTAACTAAGGATGTAAAACACCTGTACTCAAAAAAATTGTAAGATACTAAAGAAAGAAACTGAAGAAGATACACATAAATTTAAGTATGTATACCGTGCTAATAATGTACAGGAAAACTTAATATTATTAAAATGTGTATACCACCCAAAGCAATTTATAGATTCAACACAATTCCTATCAAAATACCAATGACATTTTTCACAGAATGAGAGGAAAGAATCCAAGAATTTATATGGAACCACAAAAAGACCTCAAATAGAAACAGCAACCTTGAGAAAGAAAAACAAGTTGGAGGTATCATGCTACCTGATATAAACTGCACTACAAGGTCCAAGTAATCAAAACAGCATGGTACCCGCATAAAAACAGACCTATAGATCAATGGTACAAAGAGCCCAAAAATAAACCCACACCTATATGGTCAAATAATATTTGACAAAGGAGGCAAGAACATACAATGGGGTAAAGACAGTCTACTCAATAAATGTATTGGGAAAACTGGAGAGATACATGAAGCTAGACCTCCTTCTTATACCATATACAGTAAACTCAGCATGAATTTAAAAACTTAAATGTATGACACAAAACCATAAAACTCCTAGAAGAAAACAGAGGCAGTAAAATCTGATATTTCTCTTAGCAACATTTTTTTCTGATATACTTTCTAAGGCAAGAGAAACAAAAAATAAACAGATGGCACTACATCAATCTAAAAGGTTTATACACAGCAAAAGAAACCATCAACAAAGTAAAAAGATAACCTATTGAATGGAAGAAGCTATCCACCAATTTATACATTCTGTAATGAGTTTATAACCAAAATTCATATAGAACTCATACAACTCAGCACTGAAAAAAACTCTCCAATTAAAACATGGGCAAAGGAGCCTGACCTGTGGTGGCGCAGTGGATAAAGCGTCGACCTGGGAACACTGAGGTCGCCAGTTCAAAACCCTGCACTGGTCTGGTCAAGGCACATATGGGAGTTAATGCTTCTAGCTCCCTCCCCCCCCCCTTTCTCTCTCTCTATGTGTGTGTGTCTCTGTGTCTCCTCTCTAAAATGAATAAATAAAAAATTTAAAAAAAAACATGGACAAAGGAACTGAATAGACACTTCTCCAAAGATGACATACAAATGATCAATGGACATTTAAAAAGATGTTCAAAGTAATTGTCAGAGAAATGCAAATTAAAATGACAGTGAGGTATCACCTCACACCTGTCGGAATGTCTACCATCAATAAATCAACAAAAAAGTGCTGGAGAGGATGTAGAGAAAAGGGAACTCTTGTGCACTGTTGGAACTGCAGATTGGTGCGGCCACGTAGAAAGCAGTAGGAGTTATCTGAAAAAATTTAAAAAGGAACTACCTTCTGACCCAGCAATGCCACTTCTGAATATATATCCCTAGAAATCCAAGACACCAAGACACAAATTCGAAAGAATACCTGCACCCTTATATTTATTGCAACACTAATACAACAGCCAAGGATTGGAAGCAACCCAAGTGCCCATCAATAGATGAGTGGATAAAAAAGTGACAGTACGTATGTACAATGACATATCATTTGGTCATAAAAAAAGAATGAAATCTTACCACTTGCAACAATATGGATGAACACAGAGGACATCCAAAAGGTTCCCGGGGACTACTTTGCTGTGACTGATCTAGCCAATATGTCCTATCGATCACCAGAGTCCCAGCTCCAGTTTGCTTTCACATTCAAAGGCACCCAATATACCTTTACCCAACTGCCTATAAATTATCATAAGCCCTGCATTGTCCACAATCTGTCAGCAAAACCTAGATACCTTTACAGTGTCCTCTTAAACCATATAATGATGATATTCTAATCTGGGGCCCCTCAAAGGATACAGTACGTGAGGACCTAACACAGCTGGTAACCCACCACAGCCTCGAAGTTGGGCTTTTCTCTCATATAAAATTCAAGGGCCCGACCTAACTTTTAAATTGGGCATTAATTGGTCCTCTAAAGGCCAGGAAATTCTGCTTAACATTGTTAGCTATTCATTCTCCTACCAGCTACAAGCCCAACACATCTTGGGTCTTCATTTTGGAGGCAACACATAACACATTTATCCATCATTCTTAGACCCATTTATGTAGTCACATGCAAATCCTCCATATATTATTGGGGAGAAGTTCAAGAACAAGCCTTCCAGCTGGCACAAAGGTCAACTCATCAAGCTATCCTCCTGGTTTCCCATTCCAGGATGAGACACTGGCCACCATGGACTATGTATCCTGGACCCTATAAACTAAACATAGCTCCTCTTGGTTGCCTCTGACTTTCTGGACCAGACAGCTGCCCTCCACAGTCCCCCGCCACACTCACTTAGAATCTCAATTTCTGAGTGCGTATTGAACTTTGTTAGAAACAGAAATCCTCACAGGACAAAGCCTATTCTCCTGCTTATCCACATTTGTATTATATTATATCTTCTAATAGTGGGTTGGCATGGCCACAAATACTTCTTTGCTAAACTGAAAATGGTACCTTCAGCAATGGGCTAACCTTGACAGAGCAGATCTTTTCACATTGTAAGAGGATGAGGATTCCCTGATCCTCAGCCCCCTGTGCATGGACAATGAGGAATTGGTGACAATAAGCCTATTGCATAAGCTTCTGGACACACAGAGTAGCCCCTGGGAAGAGCTGATGGAATGAGAAAGGTTGTCTGTGTACTTCACAGATGGCAGTGCCACTGCCACCATACACAGTAGAGCCTGTTAGAGAGCAGCAGTGCACCATCCTGCCAGCAGCACACTTCTCAAAGACAGCAAGCTGGGGTAGGCAAAGCTTGCTGAGCTTGTGATAATACAAAAGGTTGTGCAGTGAGCCTCTTGTCAATATTTTAACTACCTCATGGGCAGTTGCTAACTGGCTAGCAGTTTGGCTGGGCCAATAGGAACAGGACAATTTTCATATTCAAGTCCATCCGTCTGGGGTGTCCCAGTTTAGAAGGACATTGCCTAGGCACCAACCACAATTAAAGTTAGCCATGTTTCAGCACATACAAAAGCTAGCATACCAAAGTCTTACCCAAATCGATGTCACCACCATTCAGAGGTCTCAACCAATGACTCTTCACCAACAACACTGGTCCATCCACTACCACAGAACCATAGATACCCTCCAAACCCCCATCAATTAATCCTTGACTCTGCCATTCTGGCCTTTCTTAGTCACCACTTCCGTACCCCTTATTCCCTGGCCAAATGATCCCGTATCTCTTTGGGTCATGAGGAAACTGTTGCTACACTGGCCTGGACCCATGGAAGGGTGTTTCACTTAAGGTAGTCCTTGCAAAACACACTTTTTAAATTGTAAATTATGTTCCCAAACCAAACACTGAAAACTGCCCTACCATATTCAGTTTCAAAGACCTCTCTTTTAGCTGCTGGCAGGTTAATTTAATAGGGCCACTCCCTCTACCTATAGGTACTACCTGCTTCACTAGTATCCATGTAGATGCTTCTACCTGCCTGCTGCTTGCTACATCCATCAGCAAATCTCTTTCTTTTCTAATTATATCCTGCCCCCATTCAGCCCTCCTGATATCAGTGACCTAGATAAAGGATTTCATTTTACTGCCCATATAACACAGCACTGGGTTTTCTAACACAGCACCCATCTGAATTCTCACCTCTTATACAGGTCATATGCCTCTGGCATTACTGAACACTACCAGTGGTCTTTTAATGTCCTTGCTCCTTAATTTACAGTGCAATGAGTGGACTTCAGTGTTGCCAGGGGTACTAACCACTTTAAACTCTAAACCATGGTCACCACTCTCCTCACACCAACCGGGCTTGCCAGGTCATGCTGTCTATGATTGTTATCATGGGGAATATGATGCCTTCATCTTACAAGACAATATTATTTATATTAATCTCAACACTACTGAGTCCCCTTACAAATTTAAAATGTTGATAATTTCATCTTTCAGTATTTATTTACAACCCAATTAGGGACAGGTGGTTAACTATGAACCCCCTGGTCATAGATATTCTAGACATTAGAAAAAATCAGCCCTACTATATACTGTTGCTAGACCATACTTAACTGCTGTATATATATACATTCTAGCTGAAATTCTAATGTATAGAGGTTTTTCTTTTTTTTTTTTTACAGGGACAGAGAGAGAGTCAGAGAGAGGGATAGATAGGGATAGACAGACAGGAATGGAGAGAGATGAGAAGCAACAATCATCAGTTTTTCATTGTGACACCTTAGTTCTTCATTTATTGCTTTCTCATATGTGCCTTGACTGTGGGCCTTCCGCAGACCGAGCAACCCCTTGCTCGAGCCAGTGACCTTGGGTCCAAGCTGGTGAGCTTTTGCTCAAGCCAGATGGGCCCGCCCTCAAGCTGGCGACATTGGGGTCTGGAACCTGGGTCTTCCGCGTTCCAGTCCGACGCTCTATCCACTGCGTCACCGCCTAGTCAGGCTGTATAGAGGCTTTAGTAAGTGGCTCATACCTCCCCACAGAAAGTAGAAATAATTTCATTCATTCCCACCAAAAGAACAGTGTGGAACTCTAAAGAGGGGGAAGAGGCACTCAGATTGGTTGACTCCAGCAACATTAGAAGATGGTATCAAGGCAATACAATGAGCTGCTGACCCACAGTAATCCCATGATAAATCTTCATATGGGAGAGTAATTGGACAGACACACTATAAAATGCATATGCTTGCTACTATTGGACTTTGTGCTTTTTGTGCCATCTGGATCAAGAGACTTCTTGACCCCAGAGAGTTAACACTAAAAAGTTGCTGGAAATACACAGCTCTTACCTTTAATTCCACCCAAGATGGGTAGACAGAGTGTTTTGGAAGTCAACACTAAAGGGTTGTGTCCAAAATGTCACCAGGTGTGAATACTAGCTGGGTGATTCAAGTCCTCTATCTTAAATGAGACCAAAGGCACAAATGCTTAAAGGCCACTAGCCATTATACTTCAATAATTTCAACTGTAAGTGGCTGATAGATTTATGCAGTTCACACCCATCTCTGGTAATACAGGGCCAAACATTGTCAAAAGCATATCATTAAATTTTCTTTAAGCCAAAAGCTACACATGTGCTCCCAACCTTTACTATTTATGGATGGTGACCTCTTATGCCTTAAAGAAAAACACCACCTAATCACTTGCAAGGTGCACTCCTGAGGACCCCCGAAATTTACTGAGAATTTGTGAAACCAGCAGGTGCTTTCAATGGTGCAATAAAATCCCAATTAGGGCATCTCAAACATATGGAACTCTATTAGACCTTTTGGCCCCTCAATTCCCCTCCTTCATGGCTGCCTGGAGCAACCACCCCCACTGGGATGGCTCCATCCACCTGCAACAACACTGGTGACAATGCTCCAGCACACAACAGTGTAGGACATGACAATCTGAGAGATGACAACACCTGAGCCCACAACACCATAGGAAACAACTTCATCCTAATGCTGCCTCCACAGCCTTCCACTATAGCAGAGATGATACCCAGGAAAGCACATCAGTTGATGATGGCAAAAACTCAACAGGACTTGCTGAACTAAACACTGCTTATTTAAATACCCTGACAACCCTTTTCAGTGGCATTTTGCAGAATTAATAATGTGTTTGCTTCAAGGCCACCTTGCTTACTACAGTGCTGGCTGCTTGATTTTAGGTGGTACTATGACTGTTAGGGTCCTCTCCACTGCATCTTTGAACTATAGAAGACCAAGGTATGTGTCGAGTCTCATAACCTTATGGAAGTCCCTTTAAACAGTTCACTTAGTTGCTTGCCCTCACCAAATCCATTAGATTGGTCCACATTATGCATCCTACTAGGAGTTAGTGAATTTAATTTCTGTTGAGAGGACCCCTTCCCAGTTGCGGATGCTACCATCTCCACAGCACTCCCACCACCCACATACCCAGATCATAGCCACAGAGTCACCTGCCTACACCTTGCTGAGGAGACCCTTTCCTATTATCACCACTCAGGGCTCCACAATTATCCCATTCAAGGCCTCCAATAGTCCTAAATTTTCTTTTTCTTTTCAAACCCTGTGCCAAGGGCTGACTTTCAGTAGATCACAGTGAACCTAATATTTTTATACAAATGGGCAGAAACCAGAGCTCATTTTGGGGGCCATTGTAATTGCTGGGCACGTTACCAGACTCAAAAAAAAACATTTTCCCAAGTTAGTGGCCTACCCGGCTAATTTTTTTCACACTGTCCCCATGTGTTCAACAGAAAGCACCCCATGCATGCCCCATGCTGCTTGCCCAGACACTCTTTATGGTGCTCAACTGCATTTGCAGTACACTTGCCATCAGTATGTGGCACTTGGCAGAAGCCCCCAAATGCCTATTCTTTTCTTTTCTTTTGTATTTTTCCTAAATTAGAAGCGGGGAGGCAGTCAGAGAGACTCCCGCATGCACCTGACCGGGTTGCACCCAGCATGCCCTCCAGGGGCGATGCTCAGCCCCTCTGGGGTGTTGGTCCACTGCAATTGGAGCCATTCTAGCCCCTGAGGCAGAGGCCATGGAGCCATCCTCAGCGCCCGAGCCAACTTTGCTCCAATGGAGCCTCGGCTGCAGGAGGAGAAGAGAGAGATAGAGAGGAAGGAGAGGGGGAAGGGTGGAGAAGCTGATGGGTGCTGCTCCTATGTGCCCTGGCTGGGAATCGAACCCGGGACTTCCACACATTGGGCCAATGCTCTAACACTGAGGCAACTGGTCAGGGCCCACATGCCCATTCTAATCCTCCACATCTGCCCAGGTATTAACACCACAAGAATACGACTTATACCTTGTTTCAAGGAGCACAATCCCCACAGTCCTGAGTCTCGCAACCTGGAACCCCAAATTACACTAACTCCCCCAATCAAAGTTAGTGACTACTGTGCAGCTAGCGTCCTGAGTCCCTAATACATTCATTATTCTCCATATGTGTACTTCCCTTCCCCTCAACCTCTTTGCTGGCCCCTGTATATTCATACCAATGTACCTTATTCTCCCTGGGAGTACCTTTATACCAATCATTAAACAAGATTTTCAATCCATCTCTTTTCCTGCCCCTCACATCAAGAGCATGTGGTATTCATCCCCACTACGTTGGAAATAGGTCTACAATAATCCTTCACATAAAGTGGGTTACACACCACCACAGCAGGCACATAAGAAAAAATTACTAAGGCAAACAAACAACCTGTTAACCACTGGCTGAACATATTAGGCTGTTACACCGAAGTGCAGCCTAATGCAACAATAACATGGTTTTTTAGTACAGGTGGTTTTAGATAAGCATTTAAGTTTAGATTACTATTGGCCAAGGAAAGAGGAACATGTGCTGCAAGAATACATGCTATGTATATATATATATATTAATAATTCTGAACAAAATAAAACAAATTTACAAAAGATGGCCCAACAGGTATCAGTATTCCATAATCTCACCCAAGTTTTAAATCTCATACCTACCTTAATCTTATCCATCGGCCTTGATGTATTTTCTTGGCTGTACCCCAACAAATGGGGGGATGGTTACGAAAAAAATTTCAAACTATCATTTATCTACTGATGTTCTTGATTGTCATTTTTGCTTTACTCAAAATGTTTCAAATGCTAGGTGACCAAAACCCTGCCAGTGGCTGTTACTATCTCCATCATCCAAACAGTGCCCATGATTTCCCCTAAAGAATAATGCCCAGGCATCACAGGGTCAATTGTGATGAGAAAACAGCTATTTTGAGTTGCTGCCTAGGCATTTTACAGTATGACAACCCTGCCCACACCCAGAGTATAGACAGTCAGATAAGGATTTGAGTTTAGGATTCCCACCAGAAGTTCCCTCTTTGTTTGTTCCAGGGTACCTTTTAAAATAACTACTTAAGAGTTGAGTCTGTGAAAAGTCAGTGCCTCTACCTCCACCACCTTATAAGCAATAAAGTGCTTGCTACTATGCTCACTATCTCCTGCTCATGATCTGTACAGAGGACTACCCTTCCCTCAGCTCAATGCACCCCCAAGGCTTCTAGGATTTCTAAGTAATAAATCTACTTTCTTTGTACGGGTATATTAAAACTGCACCTTCCATCAAAACAAACCCGGGGATTTTCACTTCCCCAAAGTGGAAGCTCCATTTCTCAGAACCCTACTAGTCTACCCCCTGTGGGTGGCTTTTGTATATTCATTCAAGAGGTCATAATCTGCATATCCTAAATTTACTATACCAGCTACAGATTGTGCAACACAGCATACTACAAACCAAGATATATATATATATATATGAAGAGTCAGAGCAAGCGTAATACCAGATATGACAGAAATGTTGGAATTTCAAGACAATGAATTGAAAATAACTATGATTAATATTCTAAGGGCTATAATGGATAACATGAACACCATGAAAGAACACAAACACAGTGTAAACATAGAAATGAAAACTCTATGAAAGAATGGAAAGAAAATACTAGAAATCAATAGTAATGTAGTGTAAATGAAGAATGCCTTTGACAGATTCATTAGTAGACTAGACATAGCCAAGAAAAGAATCTTAAGCTTCAGGAAATCTCAACAGAAACCTTTAAAACTGAAAATCAAAGAGATGAAGAAGAAAAAAACCAGACCAGAACATCAGAAATACCAAAAGGAGAAAAAAACAGAATAAGAACTATATGAAAAAACAATAGGTAAGAATGTCCCACAAATTAATGTCAGATATCAAAATACTGATCCAGGAATTTCAAAAAACATCAAGCAAGCTAAATGCCAAACAAACAAACAAAAAAAACCCTAGAAAAACTACACCTAGCTATAATGTTTTCAAAGTGAAGATAAAAATCCTGAAAAAAGCCAGAGGGACAAAAATGCCTTCTCTACAGAGCAAAATTTGTATCTGACTTCACCACAGAAACCATGCAGCAAAAAGAAGAGAATAAAATAGTTTAGTGTTGAAAAGTCCCCACCAACTTAGAATTCTATACCCTATGAAACTGTACTTCAAACTGAAGGAAAAATAAAACTTTCTCACACAAAAATTGAGGGAATCTGTGCCAGTAGACCTGCCATGGAACAAATATTAACAGAAAACTTTACAGAGAAAAATACAGGTCAAAAACTCAGATCTACAAAAAATAGCCTTGAAGAAGAAATAAGTGAAGGTAAAAAAATAAATACACAATGAGATACCACCTCAAACCTGTCAGAATGGTACTCATCAACAAAATAGCACACAATAAGTGCTGGCGAGGGTGTGGAGAAAAGGGAACCCTCCTGCACTGCTGGTAGGAATACAGACTTGTGCAGCCACTGTGGAAAACAGTATGGGGTTTCCTCAAATAATTAAAAATAGAACTGCCTTTTGACCCAGCTATCCCATTTTTAGGGATATATCCTTAGAATACCAAATTGCTGATTCAAAAGAAGATATGCACTCCCCATGTTTATTGAAGCATTGTTTACAATAGCCAAGATCTGGAAACAGTCCAAGTATCCATCAGTGGATAAGAGAATTAAAAAGCAGTGGTACATATACACAATGTAATACAATGTGGCCATGAAATCTGCCTAATCAGGCAGTGGCGCAGTGGAGAGAGCATTGGACAGAAACCTGGAGGACCCAGGTTCAAGGACCCGAGGTCACCAGCTAGAACATGGGCTCATCTGGCTTGAACAAGTCTCACCAGCTTGAACCCAAGGTGGCTGGCTTGAGCAAGGGGTCATTTGGTCTGCTGTAGCCCCTCAGTCAGGACACATATGAGAAAGCAATCAATGAACAACTAAGGTGCTGCAACAAAGTATTGACGTTTCTCATCTCTCTCCCTTCCTGTCTGTCCCTCTCTGTCCCTCTCTCTGACTCTGTCTCTGTCACAAAAAAAAAAAAAAAAAAAGAAAAAGAAATAAGGAAATCTTACCTTTTGCGATGGCATGGATGGACCTGGAGATTATTATGCTAAGTGAAATAAACCAGGCAGAGAAAGACAAATGTAAAATGATCTCACTTATATGTGGGATCTAATGAACAAAGTGAACTGAGGAACGAAATAGAGGCAGAGGTGGGGTTACAGGGGCTGGAGGGACAGCTGTGAGGGGGAAGAGGGATGAGAGGATGAGAGAATGTGAAGGGATTAGTGAAATTATATATACATAGCACTGAGATATAGATAACAAGACAGCAAATCCCAGAGGGAAGGTGGGAGGGAGTTAGGGGAAGGGGGGTAAAGGGGGTATAAATAGGGGCATGGGAGTGGGGGGGTGAAGGTGTTATATTCAGTGGGACACTTGAATCCATGTAAACACAATAAATTAAAATAAAAAAAAGAAAAATAAGTAAAACTTTTTTCTTATTCTGAATTGATCTAACAAAAGTTCATTTGAAATATTACTATGTATGTATGTATGTATGTTTGTGTATACATATGCATGTAACATGTGTGTGTGATCTGTGTAAAATGAATGACAGGAATAACACAAGGGACAGAAGAAAAGATAGGATTATTTTATTATAAAGTATTCATATGGCCCTGGCCGGTGGCTCAGTGGATAGTGTTGGCCCAGGGTTCAATACCCAGTCTGGGCACACACGAGAAGCAACCATCTGCTTCTCTTCCCCTCCTTCTTCCCCTTCTCTCTCTCTCCCTCTCTCACAGCCAGTGGCTTGATTTGTTCGAGCGAGGGCCACTGGCACTGAGGATGGCTTGGCTGGTCCGAGCATTGGCGCCAGACAGGGGTTTCTGGGTGGATTCCAATGAGGGCACATGAAGGATTCTGTCTATCTCCCCTCCTCTCATTTAAAAAAACAAAATAAACTAAAAAACCAAAAAAGACACTTCCAAAATTGGCAAGCTAAATAATTATGCTGTATCTCTCATAAACTATTTTCTAAGAAACTATGAATTAGACTATAAAAGTCTATGCATATAATAGCTTTATTGACTTTTACAGGATTAATAAATAATAACAGCTACCAACTACTGACCACTATTAGATATTACATATTCTACTTAGCATTTTATAGACATTATTTCATGTAAGACATACTAAAACCCTATTAAGACGTAATAGCAGACCAAATGCCCTGTCAACAAAAAAAATAGATAAATATAATATATTCACACGCTGAACACTTACAAAAATAAAACTACGTATATCTACATAAAAGAATCTCACAAAAAACCTAAGATTACATGAAAAACACAATTCTCAGAATATATACTATGTTAATTCCATCTATTATAAAGCTGAAAACCATACTGAACAGCAAGAAAATCAATATATGTCAAGATAAGTAGTAAAAGAGTTATGGTTGGGGAAGGACTTCAGTGATATTTGGTAACATTCTATTTCTCAAGCTGAATGGCTAATATACAGAAATTAATTTTACTTATTCCTTAAATATATCTTTTAAATCATCTTATCTATGCATAAATCAGTATACAATAGCAGGAAAATATGTACTATTAAAAAGATAATGATTGTAGAATTGGGCATCTAAAACCTGCATAATTATGTTAACTTAATGTTACCCCAATAAATTCAATTAAAAAATAAAAAAAGACAGTAATTGATAGAAAGGCTATTATAGCTCTTTCCAATGAGTGTTTTCTTAAGCAGAGAATATACATCTGAAAACAGCTGGACTTTATCTCCATTTCAAGATATCACCCTCATGCCTGGCCTGTGGTGGCGCAGTAGACAGAGCATTGACATAGAATGCTGAGGTTGCTGGCTTAAAACCCTGGGCTTGCTCAGTCAAGGCACATACAAAAAGCAATCAGTCAATAAACAACTAAAGCAGTGGTTCTTAACTTGGGTTCTATCGAACCCTAGGGGTTTGATGAGTCAGTCTCAGGGGTTCGGAGAAGCTTCTGCTGCGGAGGCCAGAATAAAGTAATACCATAATTTGTTGAGTTCATGCACTTTGTTGGTTTTGTTCTTTGAGCAAGGTGATGTTCATGCATGGCTCATTTTGAGCACCAGTAAAAAAACATATACCTATGTCTTGAATTTGGAAAAAGAAATAATATTTTATTTATCACTAAAGAAGGGTTCGGTGAATGCACATATGAAACTGGTGGGTTTGGTACCTCAAAAAAGGTTAAGAACCACTGAACTAAAGTAAAGCAACTAATGGTTGATACTTCTTGCTTTAGCCCACCCCCTCTCTGCTCTCTGTAAAATCAATAAATAAATTTTTTTAAAAAATGGTATCATCCTCAAAAGAATTATGAGTGACAACAATATACTAACAGAACAAATCCATTCTTATTTTCCAAAGGAGGTAAATTTTTTTCAACAGAAGAATTTGGAATTAATCAAAACCTAAGGAATATAACATTTAATCTTAACTTTTGAAGAATTAAGACTCCTAATACTTTAATCCAAAGACAATGACTTGACTAGAGTCATCAATGCCCAAGCAAGAGATCTAAATTCTATTTTTTCTTTTACATTTTGTCTTTTCATTTCTAGATTTCTCTCATACCTTGGACAAGTCAGTTGTTCTCTCATGACCAAATAACTTTGCTTTAATCTCTTCTACTTTTCTCCTGTCATCTTCATTTAATTCTGAAATGGAGTAGCCACACTCGTGAGCCATATTAAATTTCAGGTTCCAGGCTAGACAGAAAGCATAAAAACACCTGAGTTTATACAATGCAAAAGTGATCATTTATCAGTTATTATTAAGAGCACAGAAGATCTTCATATACAGTATATTAAATTTAATGCCTACCACATGCTTAGCAAAACATGTGTGCTCTAAATTATATGACAAACTATGAAAAGTTTTTAAAAGATCATTTCATTTGAAAAGTTGGATTTTTAAAAACCACATTTTACAGCCCTGGCCAGTTGGCTCAGTAGTAGAACATCCACCTGGTGCATGAAAGTCCCGGGTTCGATTCCCAGTCAAGCCACACAGGAGAGAAAACTATCTGCTTCTCCATCCCACCCCCTCCCCCTTCTCACTCTCTCTCCCTCTCCTGTAGCCATGGCTCGACTGATTCAAGTGCATAGGCCCTGGCGCTGAGGATGGCTCCATGGATCCTCTCTGCCTCAGGCGATAAAAATAGCTTGCTTGTCGGCAGCACCAGATGAGCAGAGCATCAGCCCCAGACAGGGGTTGCCAGCTGAATCCTGGTCAGGGCGCATGAGGGAGTCTATCTCCCCTATGCTCACTTAAAAACAAGAAACAAAACAAAAACACACATTCCACAGATTTTTCTCCAAAGAGAAAAATGTATTTGATCATTTTTATCTGAATCTTCCTTCTAATCAGAACAGTCCCTTTGCCTTTTCCCAAGTAGCCAATTCCACAAGAGCTGATATTTAAAAATAAATAAAACTTGGGTGTTCTTTGGAGAATCAACATATGCCTAAGTGATAAAGGAATGGTTTAGGCAGTTCACCTCTAGGAAAGGTTCCCAGGTAGGCCTAGATTGCTTATAAAATGCCCCTCAAAATATATTCCCCACATTGTCCTAAAGATTTTTTTAATGGAATTCTATTATTAGAGATTAAAGTGACTGATGAACATTCTTTTAAATTTCTAACCCAAGTTTTAACGTGAAATACCTTGAGTTTTTTCCAATCTCTACCTAAGATCTGCTTCAAAAATTTTATTAGCAAAGGATATGAGAAAATATATGTAGTTTTATGATTCAGAGTGATTTAGAGTACAGTAAAAGGGTTTCTTTCTGCCTTAAAAATAAGGACACTATAATGGAAGGATCAGGGAAACATGATAGTTTTTGGAGTTTGGATACTCAAGCTATGTCCTCACTCTCCTTCAGACATCAGAACTTACTTTTTCTAAGACCCTAAACTCAAACTAGCACTATTAATATTGTGATTAAACTACATTATTGGTTAAATGGACTTATTCTCAATTGCCAATAGAAAATGTAATCATCCTAAGAGGTCTATAAGAAAATAAATTTAGAATGCCACTTAACTTTAAATAAATTATTAAACTACAGTGTTTATAAGCTTTACCTGCCTTTATAGCAAATTATCAGTTCCTACCTTGTGCACGTACCCGACTTTCCTCTTCCTCTGCATTTCTGAGTATTTGTTTAGCATGGTTCAGTGAGGATTCACATTGCAAAAGGTTTTTCACATGTGCAGCCAGTGAGTCAACACTACTACTACCCCCGTCATCACTCTCTGACATACACTCTTCCTCTTTGCTATCTGTTATGCTTGTATTCGGTGAAGCATATGGAAATAAGTTTAGAAGAACATCAGAAACTGACTCCAAGGAATTACTGTCCCACGAACAGGAACTTGCATCACTGCTTGAATCACTTTTTATGATAGTCATCATAGGGATAAGAATTTTATTCCCAAGGGTTCCACTATACCCTTCAGGTTCAGATCTCATTACAGATCCAGCTGCTTTATATCGCCTAAGGGTTTCGCTTACTGCCACTCTGGCTTTGCTTTCTGCTTTCTGTAGAGGACTTCTAACTGTAGCTGAACTGATAAACTCCCAATTTTCAATACCGTTCTGGCATTTCAGATTTGTCTGTGTGCTAATGTCCTTCTGTGTGCACTTGTTGCTTGGGTTCTCCTCTGCGAATGGCTGTCTCTGAGGCAAATCTACATTAGATTCATCAGTTGTTGGGGGTTCTTTGAAGCAAACAACCTTCTTAGATTGAATAAATGAAATATCACTAACATCTCTGAAAGGTACAAGGGGAGCAGGGAAATTGCATCGTTTCAGTGCTATATTTTCTGCCTCCATTAAAAGTGTCCGAATTTCTTTAAGAGTTTTAGAATCATTATTCTGAAATTCCTCAGAACCAATAGCTTCAAAACCTGAAGATTCTGGCTTATTTATTACAACTCTACCATCAGCTTGAGAGTTTAAAGGTGTACTGTCTGAGATAATACTAGAGTTAGAAGAATCTAAATTATCAATTAGACTTTGGATATGGTCTGAAATAAGTCTGTGCTTCTCACTATGTAAATAAGTACCACGGTGAACTGTTGATAACCCAGTAATCTGATCAGCTTGCCCAAAATCACTTGAGAACTTCAGGGCATCTTCAGTCAGACGTCTATCTGGCAAATCCTGTTGATAGAATATATTTGGTTTCTCTCTGTGTGAAAAAAAACTAGGAGGAGCTGTTGGTAACACAGTGTTCTGTCCAGCTGGCTCAGGGACTGTTGATACTTTTAGTACATCTTCATTTCGATATTTGTCTGTCAATTCCTGTGGATATAAAATATTAGGTTTATCTTTGTGTGAATAGAAACTAGAAGGAGATACTGGTATCCCAGAATTCACACCAGTTGGTTCAGGGACAGATGAAATGTTCAAAGTATCTTCACTATGATGTCTATCTGGCAAGTGCTGTTTAAAGAAAATATTGGGCTTTACTGTCTGAGAATAAGAATTACGAAAAACTGTCAGTAACGTAGTCTTCTGGTCATCTGGGCCAATCACAGTTAAATTCTTGGGCTTCTCTCCAGGTAAGTAGGAAATAAAGGGAGCTGTTGGTAACTCAGTCTTCTGGTCATCCGGTAAAATCACAGTTGAAGTCTTGGGTTTCTCTTTATGTGAGTAATAACTAGAAGGTCCTGATGGTATCTCAGTCTTCTGATCAGCTGGTCTAGAAACCCCTAAAACTTTTAAAGCATCTTGAGCAATATCTTGCTGGTAAGAAATGATGGGCTTCTCTCTATATGAATAGGAACTAGATGGTACTGTAGGTATCCCAGTCTTCCGGTCAGCTGTTCCAGGAACACCTGAAACTTTCAGAGCCTCTTCAGTTACATGACTACCTGGCAACTCCTGTTGGTAAGAAGTAATAGGCTTTTCTCTAAGTGAGTAAGAAGTAGATGTTATTGTTGGTTTTCTGGTATCCTGGTCACCTAGTCCAGGAACAGCTGAAACTTTCAGAGCCTCTACAGTTAATTGACCATCTGCCAAGGCCTCTTGGTAGAAAATAACAGGCTTCTCTTTATTCGAGTAGGAAGCAGAGGTCACTACTGGTATTCTGATATTCTGTTCACCTGGTAGAACAGCTGAAACTTTCAGAGGCTCTTCAGTGAGATGACTCTCTGGCAAGGCCTGAGGGTTGAAAATAAAGGGCTTCTCTCTATGAGAGTAGGAAGTAGAGGATACTGTAGGTAACTCAGTCTTCTGGTCAGCTGGTCCAGGAGAAACTAAAACACTCAGAGCCTCTTCTGTGAGATGTTTATCTGGTAAGGCCTGTTTGTAAAAAATAATGGACTTCCCTCCAAGTGAGTAGGAACGTGGAGATACTGTTGGTATCCCAGTCTTCTGGTCAGCTGGTCCAGGAACAGCTGAAACTTTCAGAGCCTCTTCAGATAAATGACTCTCTGGCAAACCCTGTGGGTAGAAAATAATGGGCTTTTCTCTATGTGAGTAGGAACTAGAAGGTTCTGATGGCAACCCAATATTCTGGTCAGCTAGTCCAGGAACAGTTGAAACTTTCAGAGCCTCTTCAAGTATATGACTGTCTGACAAGGCCTGTGGTGAGAAAATAATATGCTTCTCTCTATGTGGATAGGAAGTAGAGGGCACTGTTGGTATCCCAGTGTTCTGATTAGCTGGTCCAGAAATGGCGGAAACTTTCAGAGCCTCTTCAGTGAGATGAGTATCTGGTAAGGTCTGTGGGTAAAAAATAATGGACTTCCCTCCAAGTGAGTAGGAACGTGGAGATACTGTTGGTAACGCAGTCTTCTGATCACCTGTTCCAGGAACAGCTGAAACTTTCAGAGCCTCTTCAGTGAGATGACTATCTGGCAACTCTTGCTGGTTGAGAATACTGGACTTTTCTCTTTGTGAGTAGAAATTAGAAGGTTCTGACTGTAACCCAGTGTTCTGGTCAGCTGGTCCAGGAACAGCTGAAACTTTCAGAGCCTCTTCAGTTAGATGAATGTCTGATAAGGTCTGTGGGTAAAAAATAATGGACTTCCCTCCAAGTGAGTAGAAACTAGAAGGTTCTGATGGCAACCCAGTCTTCTGGTCAGCTGGTCCAGGAACAGCTGAAACTTTCAGAACCTCTTCAGTGAGATGACTTTCTGGCAACTCTTGTTGGTAGAAAATACTGGATTTTTCTCTTTGTGAGTAGAAACTAGAAGGTTCTGATGGTAACACAGTCTTCTGGTCAGCTGGTCCAGGAACAGCTGAAACTTTCAGAGCCTCTTCAGTGAGACGATTCTCTGGCAACTCTTGTTGGTAGAAAATACTGGATTTTTCTCTTTGTGAGTAGAAACTAGAAGGTTCTGATGGTAACACAGTCTTCTGGTCAGCTGGTCCAGGAACAGCTGAAACTTTCAGAGCCTCTTCAGTGAGACGATTCTCTGGCAACTCTTGTTGGTAGAAAATACTGGACTTTTCTCTTTGTGAGTAGAAACTAGAAGGTTCTGATGGTAACACAGTCTTCTGGTCAGCTGGTCCAGGAACAGCTGAAACTTTCAGAGCCTCTTCAGTGAGACGATTCTCTGGCAACTCTTGTTGGTAGAAAATACTGGACTTTTCTCTTTTTGAGTAGAAACTAGAAGGTTCTGATGGTAACACAGTCTTCTGGTCAGCTGGTCCAGGAACAGCTGAAACTTTCAGAGCCTCTTCAGTGAGACGATTCTCTGGCAACTCTTGTTGGTAGAAAATACTGGACTTTTCTCTTTGTGAGTAGAAACTAGAAGGTTCTGATGGTAACACAGTCTTCTGGTCAGCTGGTCCAGGAACAGCTGAAACTTTCAGAGCCTCTTCAGTGAGACGATTCTCTGGCAACTCTTGTTGGTAGAAAATACTGGACTTTTCTCTTTGTGAGTAGAAACTAGAAGGTTCTGATGGTAACACAGTCTTCTGGTCAGCTGGTCCAGGAACAGCTGAAACTTTCAGAGCCTCTTCAGTGAGACGATTCTCTGGCAACTCTTGTTGATAGAAAATACTGGACTTTTCTCTTTGTGAGTAGAAACTAGAAGGTTCTGATGGTAACACAGTCTTCTGGTCAGCTGGTCCAGGAACAGCTGAAACTTTCAGAGCCTCTTCAGTGAGATGATTCTCTGGCAACTCTTGTTGGTAGAAAATACTGGACTTTTCTCTTTGTGAGTAGGAACTAGAAGGTTCTGATGGTAACACAGTCTTCTGGTCAGCTGGTCCAGGAACGGCTGAAACTTTTTGAGCCTCTTCAGTGAGACGACTCTCTGGTAACTCTTGTTGGTAGAGAATACTGGACTTTTCTCTTTGTGAATAGAAGCTAGAAGGTTCTGATGGTAACCCAGTCTTCTGGTCAGCTGGTCCAGGAACAGCTGAAACTTTTTGAGCCTCTTCAGTGAGACGACTATCTGGCAACTCTTGTTGGTAGAAAATACTGAACTTTTCTCTTTGTGAGTAGAAACTAGAAGGTTCTGATGGTAACCCAGTCTTCTGGTCAGCTGGTCCAGGAACAGCTGAAACTTTCAGAGCCTCTTCAGTGAGACGACTATCTGGCAACTCTTGTTGGTAGAAAATACTGGACTTTTCTCTTTGTGAGTAGGAACTAGAAGGTTCTGATGGTAACACAGTCTTCTGGTCAGCTGGTCCAGGAACAGCTGAAACTTTCAGAGCCTCTTCAGTGAGATGACTTTCTGGCAACTCTTGTTGGTAGAAAATACTGGACTTTTCTCTTTGTGAGTAGAAACTAGAAGGTTCTGATGGTAACACAGTCTTCTGGTCAGCTGGTCCAGGAACAGCTGAAACTTTTTGAGCCTCTTCAGTGAGACGACTATCTGGCAACTCCTGTTGGTAGAGAATACTGGACTTTTCTCTTTGTGAGTAGAAACTAGAAGGTTCTGATGGTAACTCAGTCTTCTGGTCAGTTGGTCCAGGAACAGCTGAAACTTTCAGAGTCTCTTCAGGGGGATGACTATCAGGCAAGCCCTGTGGGTAGAAACTAAACGGGTTCTGTCTGTGTGAATAGAAAGTAGAGGGCACTCTTGGTATCCAAGTATTCTCTTCAGCTGGTCTCGGAACAGATGAAACTTGCTGAGGCTGTTCAGTTAAATTACTGTCTGGCAACTTCTGCTGGTAGAAAATATTTGGCTTCTCTCTATGTGAGTCGGAACTAGAGGGTACTGTTAGTATATCCGTCTTCCGGTCATCTGGTCTAGGAACAGGTGAAACTTTCAGAGCCTGTTCAGTTAGATGACTATCTGGTAATGACTGCTGGTAGAAAATAGTGGGTTTCTCTTCAAATGAATAGGACCCAGAGAATCCTGATGGTATCCCAGTGTTCTGCTCAGCTGGTCCCAGAACAGATGAAACTTTTAGAGCCTCTTCAGTTAGATAACTATCTGGAAACTCTTGCTGGTAAAAAATAATGGATTTTTCTCTATGTGAGAAGGCACTGGAGGGTTCTGATTGTATCCCAGTATTCTGGTCAGCTGGTCCAGGAATATATAAAATTCTCTGAGCCTGTTCAGTTAGATGACTATCGGGCAACTCCTGATGATTAAAAAAACTCGTCTTCCTTCTATGTAAGTAGGAAGTAGAAGGTGCTGTTGGTATCCTAGTCTTCTGCTGAGCTGGTCCAGGGACAGCTGGAACTTTTTGAACTTCTTCAGTTAAATGACTATCTGGCAACTCCTGTTGATAGATAATATTGGTCTTTTCTTCTTGCGAGTAAGAGGAAGAGGTTACAGTAGGTACCCCACTCTGCTGGTCAGCAAGTCCGAGAGCAGCTGAAACTTTCAGAGCCTGTTCAGTGAGATGATTTAGGGGCAATGTCTGCTGATAATAAATATGGGGCTTCTCTCCATTAGAATAAGAAGTAGAGATTACTGTTGGTATCCCAGTCTTCTGGTCACTGAATTCAGAAACAGCTGAAACTTGCTGAGCCTGTTCAGTTAGATGACTATCGGGCAACTCCTGATGATTAAAAAAACTGGTCTTCCCTCTATGTGAGTAAAAAGTAGAAGGTGCTATTGGTATCCCAGTCTTCTGCTGAGCTGGTCCAGGGACAGCTGGAACTTTCTGAACCTCTTCAGTTAAATGACTATCTGGCAACTCCTGTTGATAGATAATATTGGTCTTTTCTTCTTGCGAGTAAGAAGTAGAGGTTACAGTAGGTACCCCACTCTGCTGGTCAGTAAGTCCGAGAGCAACTGATACTTTCAGAGCCTGTTCAGTGAGATGATTTAGGGGCAATGTCTGCTGATAATAAATATAGGGCTTCTCTCCATTAGAGTAAGAAGTAGAGATTATTGTTGGTATCCCAGTCTTCTGGTCACTGAATTCAGAAACAGCTGAAACTTGCTGAGCCTGTTCAGTTAGATGACTATCGGGCAACTCCTGATGATTAAAAAAACTGGTCTTCCCTCTATGTGAGTAAAATGTAGAAGGTGCTATTGGTATCCCAGTCTCCTGCTGAGCTGGTCCAGGGACAGCTGGAACTTTCTGAACCTCTTCAATTAAATGACTATCTGGCAACTCCTGTTGATAGATAATATTGGTCTTTTCTTCTTGCGAGTAAGAGGAAGAGGTTACAGTAGGTACCCCACTCTGCTGGTCAGTAAGTCCGAGAGCAGCTGAAACTTTCAGAGCCTGTTCAGTGAGACGATTTAGGGGCAATGTCTGCTGATAATAAATATAGGGCTTCTCTCCATCAGAGTAAGAAGAAGAGATTATTGTTGGTATCCCAGTCTTCTGGTCACTGAATTCAGAAACAGCTGAAACTTGCTGAGCCTGTTCAGTTAGATGACTATCGGGCAACTCCTGATGATTAAAAAAACTGGTCTTCCCTCTATGTGAGTAAAATGTAGAAGGTGCTATTGGTATCCCAGTCTCCTGCTGAGCTGGTCCAGGGACAGCTGGAACTTTCTGAACCTCTTCAATTAAATGACTATCTGGCAACTCCTGTTGATAGATAATATTGGTCTTTTCTTCTTGCGAGTAAGAGGAAGAGGTTACAGTAGGTACCCCACTCTGCTGGTCAGTAAGTCCGAGAGCAGCTGAAACTTTCAGAGCCTGTTCAGTGAGACGATTTAGGGGCAATGTCTGCTGATAATAAATATAGGGCTTCTCTCCATCAGAGTAAGAAGAAGAGATTATTGTTGGTATCCCAGTCTTCTGGTCACTGAATTCAGAAACAGCTGAAACTTGCTGAGCCTGTTCAGTTAGATGACTATCGGGCAACTCCTGATGATTAAAAAAACTGGTCTTCCCTCTATGTGAGTAAAATGTAGAAGGTGCTATTGGTATCCCAGTCTCCTGCTGAGCTGGTCCAGGGACAGCTGGAACTTTCTGAACCTCTTCAATTAAATGACTATCTGGCAACTCCTGTTGATAGATAATATTGGTCTTTTCTTCTTGCGAGTAAGAGGAAGAGGTTACAGTAGGTACCCCACTCTGCTGGTCAGTAAGTCCGAGAGCAGCTGAAACTTTCAGAGTCTGTTCAGTGAGACGATTTAGGGGCAATGTCTGCTGATAATAAATATAGGGCTTCTCTCCATTAGAGTAAGAAGAAGAGATTATTGTTGGTATCCCAGTCTTCTGGTCACTGAATTCAGAAACAGCTGAAACTTGCTGAGCCTGTTCAGTTAGATGACTATCGGGCAACTCCTGATGATTAAATAAACTGGTCTTCCCTCTATGTGAGTAAAAAGTAGAAGGTGCTATTGGTATCCCAGTCTTCTGCTGAGCTGGTCCAGGGACAGCTGGAACTTTCTGAACTTCTTCAGTTAAATGACTATCTGGCAACTCCTGTTGATAGATAATATTGGTCTTTTCTTCTTGGGAGTAAGAAGTAGAGGTTACAGTAGGTACCCCACTCTGCTGGTCAGCAAGTCTGAGAGCAGCTGAAACTTTCAGAGCCTGTTCAATGAGATGATTTAGGGGCAATGTCTGCTGATAATAAATATGGGGCTTCTCTCCATTAGAGTAAGAAGTAGAGATTATTGTTGGTATCCCAGTCTTCTGGTCACTGAATTCAGAAACAGCTGAAACTTGCTGGGCCTGTTCAGTTAGATGACGTTCTGGCAACTCTTGCTGGTAGAAAATACTGGGCTTCTCTCTATGTGAGTAAGAAGTAGAGGATACTGTTGGTATCCCCTTTTTCTGATCAGTGGATCCAGGAGCAACTGAAACTTTCAGAACCTGTTCAGTTATATGACTTTCTGGGAATGTCTGCTGATAGAAAATATGCGGCTTCTCTTCATGTGAGTATAAAGTAGAGGATCCTGGTGCTATCACAGTTGCTTTTTCAGCTGGTACAGGAACAAATGAAACTTTCACAGGCTGTTCAATTAGATGACTGTCTGGAAGCTGTTGCTGAGAGAAAAAAATATGTTTCTCTCTATGTAAATAGGAACCAGAAGGTTCTGTTGTTTTCTCACTTGCCTGGTCAACAGGTCCAAAAACAGCTGAAAATTTTGTAGCCTCTTCAATTTGATGACTATCTGGCAATTCCTGTTGGTAGAAAATATTGTGCTTCTCTCCAAGTAAGTAGGAACTTGGAGAAACAGCCGATATCCTGGTCTTCTGGTCGGGAGGTTGTGGAAGAGCTGAAACTCTTAGAGACTCTTCAGTTAAATGACTGTCTCTTAAGGCTTGTGGGTAGAAAATATTGGGTTTCTCTCTTACTGAGTAGGAACTAGAGGATACTGTTGATATCTCAGTCTTCTGATCAGCTAGTTCAGGAACAGCTAAAACTTCTAGTGTCTCTTCAGTTACACGGCCATCTGCCAATATCTGCTGGTTGAGAGTATCATCATGTAGACCAATAGTATTCTCCACAGAAGACCTTACAGCCAACTGAGGAAAGTCCTCACCGGACAAAGGTAAATGAGATCCAATCTCTGAATCTCCAGAAGTAGTAGCGATGCCTGGTTTCAAGTTGTACGGAATAATTTCAGATATGTCTCCTTTTGAAATACCTCCTAAAGAAAAATAAATTTGTTAATACTGATAATAATATATATATATATTTTTTCTTTTTCTTTTCTTATTCAGTGAAAGGAGGGGAGACAGAGACATACTCCCCCATGCGCACCCAACCAGGATCCACCCAGAAAGCCCACTAGGAGGCAATGCTCTGCCCATCAAGGGCATTGCTCCACTGCTCAACAATGAGGCTCTTAGTGGAGGCCATGGAGCCATCCTCAGTGCTCAATACTCACTCCAATCAAGTCATGGCTGTAGTAGAAAAAATGAGAGACAGGGAGAGAGAGAGAGAGAGAGAAGCAAGAGAGGGAGGGGTGAAGAAGCAGATGGGTGCTTCTCCTGAGTGCCCTGACCAGCAATCAAACCCAGGACATCCATATGCCAGGTCGATGCTCTACCACTGAGCCAAAAGGCCAGGGCAATAGTATATATATATTTTTTTTAATTAAAAATATCTTTTTTATGCCTAACCTGTGGTGGCGCAGTGGATAAAGTGTCGACCTGGGAACACTGAGGTCGCCAGTTCAAAACCCTGTACTGGTCTGGTCAAGGCACATATGGGAGTTGATGCTTCCAGCTCCTCCCCCCTTTCTCTCTTTCTCTCTCTCTCTCTCTCTCTCTCCCACTCTGTGTTTCCTCTCTAAAAAAATGAATAAATAAAAAAATATATATATCTTTTTTATGCATTAAAATAAAGCAAGTTTTCCTTCCTTTGGACTTAGTACTCTACACAGAAATCCTAAGGAAAGAGTTGTCAAAAGACAAATATTTACACTCAAAGATATTTATGTATTACAAACCCATTTAAAGCAGCAATCTAAGGTGTAAATAATTTAAATATTCAACAATAGAAAAATAGATTAAAAATAGAATACTGCCATTGATGAAATATGCAGATCTTTAGGTGATTTTTCAAATTTTTCAATGTGCTGTGAAAATTCTGTCTACTTTTGATTTCACACTACTTAGAAACTAACTAGTTAGCCTGTTACTTTTATGCATGCTGGATATGACACTCCTCAATCAATTTCATTCCATGGCATAGCAAAGAATCATCAGCTTATTTTCATAGGTTTCCCTTTCTTGCAAGTCCTACAAGGGCAATACAATATGGCCCAGATGTATTCTATGTATGCAGAGGGTTTAACTGACTCTGCTATAAAGTGCACCCATAATAAGATATGTATTTTTAACTATATGAAACAGTAAACATTCTAAAGGTTACACTAAGGAGTTTGTACTTGATTCTATATAGTATAGGGAATTACTGATATGTTCAGAACTATATTGCAGAAATATAGGTACTATGTGGGGAAAAGATTGGAAAAGTGTAAGCAGTACTATCTAAACAAACTTTCTTCAACAATGGAAATATTCTTATTTGTAATTCTAAATAAAAATAGTTTTAAATGGCAATGGAAAGTAAATAACTATAATAAAAATGGCAAGATTTGACAAATAATAGGTTCTTCCATTTGTTCATTAAAAAAGAGAATGTTTAATATGGGCCAGCAACTGTTCTAGTGTAGAAAATAGGAGAAATAAATAAACAGACATGGCTTACAATCTAATTCTGCCTCACAGAGTTTATATTCTAATAGGAAAAAATAGACAATAAGTTGGTAAAACATGGTAATACAATGATTGCTATACACAGCAAATATTACCTATACTTTACAGAAAGAGAAAATTTCAAAAATAACTATGTAACACTGCTGCTCAATGTAAAGATCTTTTTAGATTTGGATTTTCTATTTCTGGGGTTGGATCTCAAATTCTGCATTTCAAATAAGCTCCCAGGTAATGTCCAATACTACTGGTTCTTAGACTGCATTTTGAGTAATAAACATAACTTTTCCTAGAGTTGTACAGTGAGTAAATGACAAAAACAGGCACTTTGGCCTTCTAATACTAATTGAAAATTCTGAAGTCTTTTCACGACAACTGACAGCCATTCTAAATCGACCGGTGAGCTTCAAAAAAGTTACTGAAAATAGAATACAATGAGGACTGAATTCTAAACTAAAAAAGTAGAAATATCAAGTATTAACTCTTTAAAAAACTAAAAGAAAAGTATAGAATGTACTGCATAGTAACTTTAGAAGGAGATGAGTTATGAAATCTTTTGTGAGGAATAAAAGGATCAAAAATTATTAAGTCGAGCCTGACCAGGCAGTGGAGCAGCGGATAGAGAGTCGAACTGGGACACGGAGGACCCAGGTTCGAGACCCCAAGGTCGCCAGCTTGAGCATGGGCCCATCTGGCTTGAGCAAAAGCTCGCCAGCTTGGACCCAAGGTTGCTGGCTCGAGCAAGGTATTACTCAGTCTGCTGAAGGCCTGCAGTCAAGGCACATATGAGAAAGCAATCAATGAACAACTAAGGTGTCGCAACAAAAAACTGATTGATGCTTCTCATCTCTCTCCGTTCCTATCTGTCTGTCCCTGTCTATCCCTCTCTCTGACTCTCTCTCTGTCCCTGTAAAAATAATAAGTCGAAACAGATTAACAAACTGAACAAACAATGGGTCAACGAAGAAACCAAGAAATAAATAAAAGATACCCTGAGACAAATGAAAATGAAAATATAATACAGCAAACCTTATGGGATGTGATAGAAGCAGTTCTAACAGAAAGTTTATAGGGCAAATGCCTACAAAGAAAAACCTCAAATAACCTAACTTTATACCTCAAAGAATTAGAAAAGAATCAACAAAACCTACAGTTAGCAGAAAGAAGGAGATAACAAAGATCAGAGCAGAAATAAATGCTAAAGATTTAAAAGGTCAAAGAGACTTAAGATGATTCTTTTAAAAGGTAAACAAAATGGACAAACCTTTGGCTAAACTCACCAAAAAAAAAAAAGAGGTCTCAAAATCAGAAATAAAAAAGGTAAGATGATCCAAGATGGTAGCAGAGTAGGTGGAAGCTACACTTACCTCCTCCCAGGACCAAACTGGAGTTACAACTAAATTATAGAACAATCTGAATAACCAAATGAAGACTAGCTGAAGTATTATTAATAAGCGTTCACAAAAGAAGCTGCATCGAGACTGGTAGAAAGGGCGGAGACATGAAAAGGAGAGTCTCAGCTCCCTTGGGTGGCAGCTGAGATTCCAGAGGGATATTTCACTGGCAAAGATTCCTGCTCAGGAGTGTGGGGTTGAGACCCCATGCTAAGCTTTCCAGCCTTGAGCATCAGAGCTGAGAAAAGGCACCCACATAACATTTAGCTGTGAAAATCAGAGGATTCTGTCTGCCCGGAAGAGACTATAGTCTTCTAGAGACACCCCGTTAAAGGGCCAACACACAAAAGCTCACTTGCGGTCACTTACCCTGCGCTCTGGCAAGAAAGGAAAGAGAGGACTAGAGTTGTGTGAGAAGAGACTAGGGCTGGTAGCTCTGGGGAGAGAGAATGAGAATTCCTGTGCTGAGTCCCTCTCCCACACTGCAGACAACATCTTTCTTGGGAGAAGCACTTTCCTTCATACAGCCTGAAAAAATGCAACAGAGCCCCACTTTTTAGATTCCTTGTCGCTCCAACTGCCAAGCTCATTGAGCTAAGGAGTCAGCTGCCTGTGCTGGGGTGCAGAAGTCTGTCTGGGCAGACTCAAGGGATATCAGTGACTGAGCTTTGGGGCATTGGGGTGAAAGCCATTGTTCCTGTATTCCCATGAACCTGACTGGTACCCTATCCTCATGGAAGATCCACTAGTCTCACCCTCCTGACTCTCAGAGGCCCACTGTACTGAGCTCAGGCTTCTGGCAGAATTTAGGACAGACTGAGTTGTGTGGCTCTAAGAGAGAAAGCATTTCCCCCTTACACGCCCGACACCTATACAGCCTTCTGTTCACATGGTCAAATCTTGGTCCGTTTGGATCTCGTAAACTCTGCTGAGCTCACCATGACAACTTCAAGACCCCGCCCAACCACAAAAATCTGTGGGCACCCAGCAGGGGACAGCTAGACTTGGTACACTCTGGGACTTCTGCTGAGTGGACTCAGACCCAATACTGGAATAAGTATTAACCTGTATCCCTCAGCACTACCTCAAGGAACTCAAATACCACCAGAGGATCTTTCAGTGACTGAGCCTAATGGGCGCCAACAGGCAAAGGCAGGTGAAGATGGACCTCAGGGTGCCTAGGGTCTTTTGATGACCTGCTCCTAAGTTGAATGCTAGTGGAAGGCCAGCCTTGGTGTGCAGCTTGGTCCTTTTCACACACACAAGGCCCTGCACAGGCAGACACAAACTGTGGATAGCTATATATCTCTAAACAGGTTGCTGAGGGCCAATCACAGGGAGCATCTAACATTCACCTGCATTAGAGTCACTCCAAAGACACAAAGAAAAGACAAACCCAGTGGTCACTTTCTGAAAACATCAGAGCAGGATCCAGTCAGGTTCACAAACATCATATACAAAGGGAGACCTTGGCAGGCATCTGATCTTGCTGAGAGCAATCTCACTTCATGTGGTCAGCACCTGCAGATCAGCCCCTACAGTGTGGCCCAGGTTAAATCCTCAGCCAATCTGAAGATGGACCTCATGCAAAAACATTCTAATAGCCATCAAGACTCAATTATACCAGAGAGGAGGAAAAGGGGAGTAAAGAGGGAAAAAATATATATCTCACATAGGTGAGATATAAAACTGAGACTTGTGGACATAGATAAAAGCAAAGTGGTTGCCAGGGGAAGGGGGGTGAGGGTGATGGGAGTAAAGAGGTACAAATATATGGTGATGGAAAATGATTTCACTTTGGGTGATGGGCACACAATCAATGGTTCAAATGCTATATAGATGTTCACCTGAACCCTATGTACTCTAACAGATCAATGTCATCCCATTAAATTAAATTAGAAATAAAGGACTCAACTACAAAAGGAAAGTCCATATACCCATACAAACATTACTGGAGCATCCAGCTCAGATGATCAAGAAGAAGGAATACAGGGTCGCAAAGGACACCTACCACATAAAACCACCCTATGAAGACTAGGAGGTACATCAGAGCTACCTAATATATATAAACAAACACAAAGAGGCAACAATAAAAGGAAAGACAAAACAGAACAGAAACATGCCCCAAATGAAATAACAAAAGAAATCTCCAGAAAAACAGTTAAATGGAATAAAGACAGGCAATTTACCAGATACACAATTTAAAAAATAGTTATAAGCATGGCTCAAGGAACTTAGAAAGAACTTCAAGAAACTGAGTAAGAATTTCAACAGCATGAAAAAAAAAACATAGAAACCATTAAAAAAAAAAAGTCAGAAATGAAGAATACAATATCTGAAATGAAAAATACACTAGAAGAAATGAACAGTAGGCTAGATGAATCAAATTATCAAATCAGCCTGACCTGTGGATAAAGCGTCGACCTGGGAACACTGAGATCGCCAGTTCAAAACCCTGCACTGGGCTGGTCAAGGCACATATGGGAGTTGATGCTTCCAGCTCCTCCCCCCTTTCTCTCTCTCTCTCTCTCTCTCTATGTCTCCTCTCTAAAATGAATAAAATAAAAATAAAAAAAATAAAAAATAAAATTATCAAATCACCAATTTAGAAGACAAGGAGGCAATAAATATCTAATCATGGCAGCAAAAAGAAGAGAATTTTTAAAAATGAGATTAATTTATGGGACCTTTGGAACAACATGAAGAATAACATCTGCATTATAGAGGTCCCAGAATAAGAACACAGAGAACAAGGGATCAAAACCCTATTTAATGTTGTTGTGTTTTTTTAATTAATTTTAGTGAGATAAGGGAGGGAAGGAGGGGGGGGGGGAGGGAGGGAGGGAGGGAGGGAGGGAGGGAGGGAGGGAGGGAGGGAGAGAGAGAGAGAGAGAAACAGGAATATACGATCTGTTCCTGTATGTGCCCTAACCTGGAATCAAAACGGCAACCTCTGAGCTTGGGATAATGCTCTAATCAACTGAGCTATCTGGCCAGGGTTCAAGACCCTATTTAAAGAAATAACAGTTGCAAACTTCACAAACCTGGTGAAAAAAAATAAAGGACACACAAGTCCAGGAAGCACAGAGTCCCAAACAACGTAAACCCAAAGAGGTCCACACTAAGACACAGCATAATCAAAATGGCAAAAATTAATGACAAAGAGAGAATCTTAAAAACATCAAGAGGAAGGCAGTTACCAATAAGGAAGCTCCCATAAGGCAGTCAGCTGATTTCCTAAAAGAAACACTTCAGGCCAGAAGAGACTGGCACAAAATTTTCAAATAGATGAAAAGCAAAGACCTGCAACTAAGACTACTTTACAAAGCAAGGCTATCATTTAAATGGGCAGAATAAAGAGCTTCCCAAAAATAAAAAGCCAAAAGCCCTGGCTGGATAGCTCTACTAGTTAGAGTTCTGTCCCAATGAGGTTGCTGGTTCAGTCCCCAGTCAGGGCACATACAGGAACAGATTACTGTTCCTATTTCTCTGTCTCTTTCTCTTCATCTCCTCTGAAATCAACAAAATAAGCTAACAATCCATTACCACTAAACCAGTATTACAAGAAATGTTAAAGGGTCTTCTTTAAGAAAAAGTTTAAAAAAGAAATAAAATTACGTATAAAGAATAAAATAGCAATAAATACATACCTATCAATAATAACTTTAAATGTAAATGACTTAAATGTTCCAATCAAAAGACACAGTGTAGCTGAGTGGATAAGAAAATATGACCCATGTATATGTTGTCTATAAGAGACTCACCTCAGAATGAAAGATTACAAACTAAAAGTAAAGGGACAGAAATTGATATTCCATGAAAATAGAAATTAAAAAAAGAAAACTAGAGTATTAACACTTATATCAGACAAAACAGATTTTAAAAGAAAGGCCAGCCTGACCAAGCAGTGGCGCAGTGGATAGAGCGTCGGACTGGAATGCGGAAGACCCAGGTTCGAGACCCTGAGGTCGCCAGCTTGAGCGCAGGCCCATCTGGCTTGAGCAAAAGCTCTCGTCAGCTTGGACCCAAGGTCGCTGGCTCCAGCAAGGGGTTGCTTGGTCTGCTGAAGGCCCGCGGTCAAGGCACATGTGAGAAAGCAATCAATGAACAACTAAGGTGTCGAAATGGCAATGAAAAACTAATGATCGATGCTTCTCACCTCTCTCCGTTCCTGTCTGTCCCTGGCTATCCCTCTCTCTGACTCTCTCTCTGTCCCTGTAAAAAAAAAAAAAAGAAAGGCCAGCCTGACTAGTTGTGGAACAGTAGATAAAGCAGTGATTCTTAACCTGGGTTCTATGGAACCCTAGGGGTTTGATGAGTCAGTCTCAGGGGTTCAGAGAAGCCTCTGCTGCGGAGGCCAGAATAAAGTAATACCGTAATTTATTGTGACTTCATGCACTTTGTTGGTTTTCTTCTTTGAGCAAGGCGATGTTCATGCACAGCTTATTTTGTGCACCACTAAAAAAACATATACTTATGTCTTGAATTTGGAAAAAAAAAATCGTATTTTATTTATCACTAAAGAAGGGTTTGGTGAATGAGCATATGAAACTGGTGGGTTCGGTACTTCAGAAAAGGTTAAGAACCACTGAGATAGAGCATTGACCCAGGATGCTGAGGTCTTACCCAGTTTGAGTGTAGGCTTGCCAGCTTGAGCACATGATCATAGACAATGATTCCAAGGTTGCTGGCATGACCCAAATGTTACTGGCTTAAAGCCCAAGGTTGCTGGCATGAGCCCAGGGTTGCTGGCTTGAGTTAGGCAACACTGGCTCAGATTGAGCACTCCAGTCAAGGCAAACATAAGAAACAATCAATGAACAATTGAAGTTACAACACAACTACAAGTTGATGCTTCTTATCTCTTTCCCTTACTGTCTCTCTCTCTCAAAAAAAAAACAAAAAATATATAAAAATTGATATAACGAGACAATGAAGATCACGACATAATACTAAAGAGATCAATCCAACAAGAGGATATAATCCTTATAAACATACATGCACCCACACAGGAGCACCTGAATATATAAAGAAAATCTTGGACATTAAGGGAAAAGTCAACAGCAATAGTTATATAATAAACAAATTTCACACTTCACTGCCATCAACAGATAGACCACCTAGACAAAAAATCAACAAAGAAATGGCAGTCTAAAATGATACACTAGATCACCTGGATGTAACTGATATCATCAGTGCATTTTATCCCAAAGCAGCAGAATATACATTCTTTTCAAGTGCATATGGAACATTTCCTTGGATAGACCACATGTAGTGTACAAAAAACGAGTCTCAATAAATTTTAAAAACTTGAAATTATATGAGTATCTTCTCTGACCATCATGGTAGGAAATTAGAAATCAATTACAAGAAAAAACCTGAAAAACATTCAAACACATGGAGGCTAAATAATATATTAGTAAACAATGAATGGGTTAAAAATGAGACCAAGGAAGAAATCAAAAGATTCCTTGAAACACATGATAATGAGATTACAACAACCTAAAATCTATGGGACACACAGAAAGCAGTTCTAAAAGGTACTATAAGTCTGTCTCAAGAAACGAGAAAAATCTCAAATAAACGATCTAACTTTACACTTACAGGAACCTGAAAAAGAAGAAATGAAACCTCAAGTGAGTAGAAGAAGGAAAATAATAAAGATCAGAGGAGAAATAAACAAGAGTCTAAAAAAATATAAAACAATCTGTGAAACCAAGAGCCAGTTCTTTGAAAAGATAAAATTGACAAACCTTTAATCAGAGTATCAAAAGGGGGGGAGGGGTTGAGAACCCAATAAATAAAACGAGATATGAAAGAGGAGAGGTAACAACTTACATCACAGAAATACAAAAGTTTGTAAGAAAATATAATGAATAAATGTATGCCAACAAATTGGACAATCAGGAAAAAATGGATAAATTTCTAAAAACATACAATCTTCCAAACTGAATCAGGAAGAACCAGAGAATTTGAATAGGCAATTAAAACTAGAGAAATTGAAGCAATATAATCAAAAAACTCCCAAAAAACAAAAGTACTGGACCAGACGGCTTCATGGGTAAATTTTACCAAACACTAAAAAAAGAACTAACACCTAGCCTTTTCAAACTATTTCAAACTCCCAAGCTCATTTTACAAGGCCAGCATTATCCTAATTCCAAAACAGATCAAGATACTACAAAAAAAAAAAAAAACATTATAGGCCAATATCACTGATGAATACAGATGCTAAAATCCTCAACAAAATATTAGCAAACTGGATCCAGCAATACATTACAAAGATCATATATAATGATCAAATAAAATTAATACAAGGATGCAAGGTTGGTATAATATCTGCAAACCAATAAATGTCATATATCATCATTTCTCGACCTTTTGGCTAAGATGAAGTGTAAACGTGATACATCAAATTAACAAAATAAAGGATAAAGACTACATGATCCCCCAATGAATTCAATTAAAAAAGTAAAAGTAGTGGGCACTGGTCACTTTGCTCAGTGGATAGAGCATATGCCTGGCAAGCGATGTTCCAGGTTCGATCCCTAGTCAGGCACACATGAGAAGCAACGATCTTCTCTTCTCCTCCCTTTCTCCCTTCTCTCTCTCTTTCTTTCCCATAACCAGAGGCTTGATTGATTTAAGCTTTGGCCTTGGGCGCTGAGGATTGCTCCACTGATTAGAGCATGGGTCCTAGACAGGGGTTGATGGGTGGATCCCGGTTGGGGTGCATGTGGGAGTCTGTCTCTCTTCTCTTCCTCCTCTTACTTAAAAATAAAAAAATAAAAGTATTTAAAAACCACATGATCATATCAACAGATGAAGAAAAAGCATTCAGTAAAATCCAGCACCCATTTATAATAAAGACTCTATAAACATAGTGGCAATAAAGGGAACATACCTCAATGTATAAAGACCATATATGACAAACCCACAACCAATATCATAAGCAAAGGGCAAGAACTAAAGGTGTTTCCCTGAAGATCAAGAACAAGATAGAATGTTGGTTTTCACCCTTTTTCAATATAGTACTGGAAGCCCTAGCCACAGCAATCAGACAAGAAGAAATAAAAGGCATCCAAATTGAAAAAGAGGAAGTAAAACTGTCAATATTTACATATGATATATTGTACACGGAGAACCATAAAAATTACATCAAACAAACGACTAGAACTGATGAATGAATTCAGTAAAGTATCAGGACACAAAATAAATATCCAGAAATCAGTTGCATTTTTATGTATCAACAATAAACTATCAGAAAGGGAAAATAAGGAAACAATCCCATTTACAATTACCTAGAAATAAATTTAACCAGGAGGTAAAAAAACTGTATTTGGAAAATTGTTAAGACACTGATGAAACTAAACATGATAAAAGTGGAAATAAATACCATATTTATGAAAAAAATAAAGAATTAAAATGTCCATACTGCCTAAAGCAAACTATAGATTCAACACAATTCCTATCAAAATGTCAATGACATATTTCACAGAACTAGAATATTCCAAAAATATATATGGAACCACAAAAGACCCTGAATAGCCACAGCAATCTTGAGAAATAAGAACAAAGTAAAGGAATCATGCTGCCTGATATTAGACTATAGTACAAGGCCATAGTAATCAAAACCATATAGAACTGGCATAAAAATAGACATATAGATCAATGGAACAGAATAGAAAGTCCAGAAATAACCCCACACCTATATGATCAATTAATATATGACAAAGAAGACAAGAACATACAATGGGGTACAGATGGTCTAGTGCTGGGAAAATTAGATAGATGCTGTAAAACAGCTGTGGTTAAGCTTGCTTGTTTTCTGGCAAGAATTTTGTATGCATTAGTACGTGAGCATGTGGCAGAAGGACACGTTTAAGTGTAGCCTGTATATGGCTACAGGTACTTTCCCTCAAGGGATGGCTTGCCTGATCCCTTGCCTGCCCCCATGAAAGGCAGTTTTCCTGTTTGCTCACCCTCTACTGCTACAAGCAGTTTTCCCCTGCCTGTCTGCTCGCCCACCGTCGCAAGAATCCAACATATGAGAATGGCCCAATGTCTTTTGGCTCCACAGTTCTTCTGTAGTCTGCCCGAATCCAATGTGAGCCTACCTGGCCTCAATCACCAGAATTACACATGCAAAAAAAGTAAACTAGACCATGTTCTCACCATACACAAGAATAAACTCAACATGGATTATTAACTCGTTGAGTAGTGAGTTTTTATCATGAGTGAGTTTATTTTCCAAAAATGAAAGCAGTTACAGTTACAGTTTTATTAACTTAAAATCATGTTTGTTTGATAACCAAATTAGGGAAACAAGAAGAACATACGTTTGCCTTCTTTTAATGCTGCCTTACATATGTACGATCGTACTCTGGATGGTCAGGAGGCACAAGGACATACATGAACATTTGTACTACTCAAAGGGTTAAAGACCTAAATGTTAGACATGAAACCATAAAAATCTTAGAAGAAAACACAGGCAGTGAAATCTCAAACATTTCTTGTAGCAATATTTTTTCTAATATATCTCCTAGGGCAAGAGAAACAAACAAAAATAAATTGGATTACCTCAGACTGAAAAGTTTTTGCACACCAAAGGAAACCAAAGGAAATCGATGAACAGACAATCCACTAAATAGAAAAACACAGCCTAAGTAAATACTTCTAAAAAAAAGGGCCTGACATTAATTGAATCAGATGGTGGAGCAATTTAGGCCTCAAGGCACTGATGAAAACCATACAGCAATCAGCTGGCTAACATTAGTTGAGGCTAACACTGATGCCAATAGTGGAATACAAGCAAGAAGCTTAACAAAAAGAAGACAGTAAAAGAGAACTAAGCTAAAACCACACGCACGGGAGCAGGGGACAGAGAGAAAGCCAAAGTCAGGGAGGCTGTACAAATGCCAAAAGCTAATGCTTTCTGGTAAAGAAATTCAGAAACTGCATATTGCAGGAGAATCAGACTTCACTGAACTAGTCCAACTGTAATGCCGGTGGCCAAGACCAGGTAGGTCCACACTGGATTCAGGTGGACAGTAGAAAGACTGCAGACCTGCAAAGTGTTGGGCCATTACCGTTTAATAAAGTTTCACAAAGGTGGATGAGCAAACAGGCAGGGAAAAACCACTTCTCATGGCAGCAAATGAATAGCAAAATGGCCCCTCAGTGGTGGGCAGGCAATCCACAATCCACCATCCTCAATTAGCTCTGAGCACAAGCAACTGTAGCCTTACACAGACTATTCATATGTGGCGCTGCCACATGCTCACACACTAATCAAGTAAAGTGCTTGCAACCAGTAAACTAGCAAGCAAGCCTAACACTGCTGTTTTCCCCACATTCCGCCCCTTTAGGATTGCTCACCTCACAATCTACACAACAGGTATCTTCCAAGATTGTCCCTGTGTGAGGAAATACATTACAGAAACAAAGAGACTACAGCAACAGCACAAGTTATACAATAGTTACAAAGTAGACATTGCCCTTCACAATGTCTCCCTGAGCACTCTGTCCAGAGACTTAACTGGAGGCCCACCTCTAGTCTCTACCCCATAGTAGGTGGGAGGGTCTATATATATAGTCCAGGGCTATGTCCATTGAAAAAAGTGACCTTGGTGCATATCTGCAACTGGGTGAGAGCAACTTCCCAGTACAGGAGGTGCCACAGCCCAGCTGTTTGTGCAAATCACCAAAGTAAATGTCCATTACAGGCAACTAGCCACACAGCTTTATTAACAGACCTCAGTGCGTTTCCACAGCGCTCTCTCCATTGCCGCAAGCCCCATCCATACCCTTCAGAGGTCCAAGCTCACAGGGCCTGGGGGAGTCAAACACATTTGAGGCCTATGACACCTATTCAAACTGGGATAATGGGTTTTGGGAGGGATAGGAGGCTATCCCTCAGCTGTCTCCAACAAGTAATTCTGCAACCATGCAACCAAATGCCAACTACTTTCTTGGCAGCTGCTGGGATTGCCCACTTCCTGCACTTTTTCAGCAGCTGGAACTTCTGTTCTGGCTCAAGCTGCCACCAAAGCTTTAACAGGACTTTATTAGACCTGTCATCCAATTTCTATCTGCTCCATCCACAATCAAATCTAACCACATCTGTGTTCAGGTAGCCTTTACAGGCCCATTTCTCTTGTTAGTAGGGGGCAGAGGGGGCAGCACGGGCAGCAGTCCTCAAAGCTTAATGATTCTGTACTTCCTTCAGCTCCTCCACATCTGCTACCATCTATGTAACTGTGTTGATGGGCTGCCCTACAAAGGGACTCAGGATAACCACCAGTGACCCCAAAAGGGCTGATGAGGCACAATAAAAAATAAGGTCTTTCATCCCTGCCATAAATATTTCTTCATCTGGCCCAAAGGACCTCGCGTTGAAAGCAGCATTCTTGGCCTGACCTATAGTGGCACAATGGATAAAGCATCAACCTGGAGTGCTCAGGTTGCTGGTTCAAAACCCTGGGCTTGCCTAGTCAAAACACATATAGTCAAAGATGATGCTTCTTGCTCCTTCCCTATTCTCTCTCTCTCTCTCCCCTCTCTAAAATGAATAAAATCTAAAAAAAAATTAAAAATAAAAATAAAGCAGCATTCTTCATATCATGAAGGACCTGGGCCAGCTCACTATAGGACTGCCACCTACTCACTGCCCCCAGCAAGTCTCCAGAATTATGCCAGACTGTACAAATGGCAGCCATCACCCATTCTAATGAAGTATGTTTCCTGGGTTGTCATAGCAGTTCTAAAGACAATGCCTCAGGGAGGAGTGAGTAATAATGTTGGCTCTGGAGAGCATGATGCCATCCACCCCTATGTCCTACAACTGCAATAACCAGGCTTCCAAGGACTCGGTGGGTTTCTGCCAGAATTGCGCCCCCACCTCCATCAGCTCTGCCTGGGTGTAGGGCCACACCAAAGAGTGTTCCACTACCTGCAGAAGGGGTTGTGCCTGCCCAAGAGACTCTTGGCTGCTGGGTTTTTACCTTCTGGGTGACTGCCAGCCAAGCTCTGAGTCGGCGGATGGCAGTTTCATTCAGCCCAAACCTCCTCCTTGGAAGAGGAAACACCTGTTCCTGCCAACTCAGAGCCACTCCACTGGCACAGATGCTGCCCCTTCTTCGGGACCTGCTTTGGCTCCTGTAGCTGCTGACTCTTGGCCTGAAGCTGAAGCCGAAGCTCTTGAGCCTGCAGTTGTTTCTCCAACAACTGTTGCTGCCAACATTCAGCTACCAGGGCAAATTGCAACTTGCAAATCTGTAATTCCTTCTCCAGAGACTATTCCAGTTCCAGGCACCCCTGGTCTCACATCTCAGTCTGCATCTCACACTGCAGCTCTCAAGAGCAGCTGGCCTCTTTCTCCAGCACTCATTTCAGTTCCCACCATCACTGGTTCTCAACCTGTAGCCTGACCTGCAGTTCTCAGAACTGCAGCTCTTTCTTCAGTGACCATTCGAGCTCATGCAGTTGTTGGCGCTTGGTCTGCAGCTCATCCTGGAGCTTTGGACCTTGGACAGCCTCTCACACAATTCTAGGTTGATTCTCACAAGGCTGTAAAAAACACTCAGTCCACGGCCCCCCAAAGAACAGTCACGGAGAACCATACGCTGGAGAACAACAATCACTCCTCTACCCCACGCTTCAAGTGTGTTGGTGGCTTCATAACAATCTTCTCCGAATTCTGCCCACTACACCAGCTGTAATGCCAGTGGCCAAGGCCTGACAGGTCCACACTGGATTCGGACTGATGGTAGAAAAACTGTGGAGCCAGAAAGTGCTGGGCCATTACAGTTTCATAAAGTCTCAAAACAGCAGACGAACAAACAGGCAGGGGAATACTGCTTCTCACGGCAGTAAGCAAACAGCAAAATGGCCCCTCACAGTGATAAGCAGGCAATTCACAATCCACCATCCTCAATCTGCCCTGAGTACAAGGACCTGTAGCCTTACAGACTATCCACACATGGTGCTGCCACATGCTCATTAGTGAATCAAGCAAAATGCCTGCAGTCGGTAAATCGGCAAGCAAGCCTAACAAAGCTGTTTTCCCCACACCAACCCAATCCCTAAATAACCAGATAAGCAAAACAACATTTCCAGCTTAGGAAGGGGATCAGTATCCAATGCTGCAATAATATACTATCTCAAATTCACAGTTTATAAAAAAATAAAATAAATTGTTAAACATGCAAAGAAAATTAAAAGTGTGACCCATTTATATGGGTGTGGGGGTTAACAGAAACTGCGATTAAGGGTTTATCAAACATATAAAAGAAATAATGACTAAAAACTCCCCAAATTTGAAGTAAAACTAATCTACACATTAATCTATATATCTGAGTGGCTTCATAAACTCAATGTAGAATAAACACACAGATCCACATCAACATATCATAAGCAAAATGTTGAAAGATGAAAAGAATAGCTTGAAAGCAGCAAGAGATACAAATCACATATATGTTAAGGCCACTAAGATCAATAGTTGATCTCTCATTAGAAACAATAAAGACAACCTGACCAGGGTGTAGTGCAGTGGATAGAGCAGCACCATACTGGGATGCAGATGACCCAGGTTCGAGACCCTGAAGTCGCCAGCTTGAGTGCAGGCTCATCTGGCTTGAGCAAAAAGCTCACGAGCTTGGACCCAAGGTCGCTGGCTCAAGCAAGGGCTTACTTGGTCTGCTAAAGGCCCATGGTCAAGGCACATATGAGAAAGCAATCAATGAACAACTAAGGTGTCGCAACAAAAAACTGATGATTTATGCTTCTCATCTCTTTCCATTCCTGTTTGTCTGTACCTATCTATCCCTTTCTCTCTCTCTGTCCCTGTAAAAGAAAAAAAGAAAATAAAAAAGAAAAAGAAACCATAAAGACCAGTAAATAATGGGAATATATTCAAGGGGATAAAAGAAAAGACTGTCAACAAAGATATCTAAATTCAGCAAAACTATATTTGAAAGAGTTGAAATAAAAACATTCCCAGATGCACAAAAACAGAATTTCTTTTTTTATTAATTTTAATAGGGTGACATTAATCAGTCAGGGTACACAGGTTCAGAGAAAACATCTCCAGATTATTTTGACATCTGATTATGTTGCATACCCATCACCCAAAGTCATACAGTCTTCCGTCACCTTCTATCTTGTTTTCTTTGTGCCTCTCCCTCCCCTTATTCCCTCCCTCTCTTTCCTCCCCGCCCCCACCCCGGTAACCACCACACTCTTGTAGAATTTCTTGATTGTAAGACATCTTACAAGAAATACTAAATGATGTTCTTCAGCTTGAAAGCAAGTGACACCATAGTAATTTGAAGCTGCACAACAAAATAGCACAAAAAAAGATAATCATATAGGTAATTACAAAAAGACAGCATACTTGCATGTTTCCTTCTCTCAACAAATTTTAAAAGCAATTTTACATAAAGCATTATGTATATAATTGTATATTGGGCCTATAACATATAGAAATGTAACATATTTGATAACATCAAAAGGAGGCAGGATAGAGCAAAGCTAGGATGGAGTAAAGAAATGATACTGTATGGTAACAAATCCACAGAAATTAAGAGAATAAGAAATGGTAAATTGGGGCTTTGGCTGAATGGCTCAGTAGATAGATCATTGGCCAGGCATGTAGACATCCTGGATTTAATCCCTGGTCAGGGCACAAATGAGATGTGACCATCTGCTACTTTCCCCCTTCTATCTCTCTTCTTCTCCCACAGCCAGAGGCTAAATTGGTTCAAGTGTCAGCCATGAGCACTGAAAATAGCTAGGTTTGTCTGAGTGCAGCCACCTCAGGCACTAAAAATAGCTTGTTTGATTCAAGCATCAGCCGCAGACAGGGGTTGCTGGGTGGATCCTGGTCGGGTCACATGCAGGAACCTGCCTCTATCTCCCCACTTCTCACTTAAAAATAAATAAATAAGTAAAAAGAAATGGTAAATTGGAAGATTACTATAACAAGCTCTATAAATAAATACCTGCTCCCCTAACTTCTCTCAGCTCCTTTAAAATACTTAAAATTATATAAATAATTGTATCAATAAACAATGTATTACTGTTTGTAATACAAATAAGTGCAATATATATGACAAAAATAGCAAAAAAGAGGAAATAGAGCTATATAGAGAGTAACATCTCTGTATCATATTAGTATAAAGTTAGAATAAATTAGGAGTACATTCTGATAAATTCTGTAAGCTCCAGAGCAAGGGTCCCCAAATGTTTTACACAGGAGGCCAGTTCACTGTCCCTCAAGACTGTTGGAGGGCCGGACTATAAAAAAAAACTGAACAAATCCCTAAGTACACTGCACATATCTTATGGGAACAAATACAATATTTAAAATAAAGAACAAGTAAATTTAAAACAACTGACAAGTATTTCAATGGGAACTACGGGTGCGGATGCATCTTGTGCTCCTCTCACTGACCACCAATGAAAGAGGTGCCCCTTCCGGAACTGCAGCCGGATCCAGATAAATGGCCTCAGGGGGCTGCATGCGGCCCGTGGGCCGTAGTTTGGGGACCCCTGCTCTAGTGCAACCACTAAGAATATAACTTTATAACAAATAACTGGAATTTGCCTGACCAGGAGGTGGCACTGTGCTAGAGCCTCAGCATGGCATGTTGATGTCCCAGGTTCAATTCCTGGCCAGGGTACACAAAAAAAGTGCCCATCTGCTTCTCTATCCCCCCCTTACTTCTCTCTTTCTCTCTCTCTCTCCCTTCCCTCCTGCAGGCATGACTTGATTAGTGCAAATTGGCCCCAGGTGCTAAAGATGGTTTCATGGCCTCTGCTCCAAGCGTTAGGAAGAATCGGTTGCTGAGAAACAGAGCATCACCCCCTAGTGGGTTTGCCGTATGGATCCCAGTTTGGGTACATGCAGGAGTCTATTTCTCTGCTGCCCCTACTCTCACTGAATAGAAAGAAAAAGACAAGAAACCCCAAGGCTGCTGGCTTGAACACAGGCTCATCTGGCTTGAGCATGGACTCTCCAGCTTGAGCATGGGATCATAAACATGACCCCACGGTGGTCCCTGGCTCAGCTGGAGCCCCCCCAATCAAGGCACATACAAGAAAGCAATCAATGAACAACTGAAGTGCTACAATTATGAGTGATGCTGCTCATCTCTCTCCCTTCCTGTCTATGTCTCTCTCTATCTCTCAAAAACAAAACAAAACTGGAATTTCATTAAATGACTTAAAATATCACACTAGAAAATATTCACTTTATACAATAAAAAACATTAAAGTAGAAACAGAAGAGAAAAATGAACATGAGCCACGGAAAACAAATGTAAACCCAATCTTATCAATAATGACATTAAATGTGTATGGATTAAACAATCACATCAAAAGGCAAAGATTGTCAGTCATCATTAAAAAAAGACCCAACTATAAACTATTTACAAAAGATGTACTTTAGATTAAAAAATATAAATAAGCTGAAAGTAAAGGAATAAAAAAAGGTATTTTATACAAACAGCAACCATAGAGCTAGAGCAAGTATACTAATCTAAGACAAAATAAAACTTTAAGACAACAAAAAAACATTACTGGAATTAAAGGCCAATTTATAACCACAAAAAAGTTAATTCATCAGAAATATAACAACATAAGTTATAATATGTAAACATAAATGCACTTAATATTATCTCAAAATGTATCACAGAAAAGGAGAAACAGACAAACAATAACAACTGGAGACTTCAATACCTTACTTTCAAAAATGGAAAAAACAAGTAGGCAGAGGCAGATCAACAAGGATACGGAAGACTGGAACACTATACATCGACTACAACTAACAGAAAATGTATAGAACACACCACCTAACAACAGCAGAATGCACATTTTTCTCAAGTTCAAACTGTACATTCTACAGGATAAACTTTATGCTAGGACATAAAACAAGCCTCAATAAAATTTAAAAATTGAAATCACACAAAATATATGTTCTCCCAAAAAAATAAAATCAAATGAGATCCCAACAAAGACATCCATAATTTATATGAAATTAAACAACACACTCCCAGATAACCAAGGGGTTGACAACAACAAAATATTATAATGAAAATTACGCTGTATTTTGGATGAATTTTTTTAAAAAACACAACAACCCAAAACCTATGGTATGCAGCTAAAGGAGTGTTTAGACAGTTATCGATGTAAATTATATTAAAAAGAAAGCTCTCAAATCAATAACTTAACCTCTTTCATCTTAAGAAAAAGTAACAAAGCACAAACTAAAACTGAAGCAAGTGAAAGCATGGAAATAATAAAGATTAAAATGAAAATAAATAAAATAGAGATTTAAAACGTAGAGGGAAAATTTAGAAAAAGTGGAAAAACCAAAGTTTATTTCTTTGAAAAGACCAACAAAAATGGACAAAACCTAGCTAGACTCACAAAGAGAGAGAGAAAAAGAGAGAGAACTCTCCAATTACTAAATCAGTAAAAAAAAGAGGGGGCATTACTACCAACCTCATAAAATAAAAATGATTAAATGGTAATACCATGAACAGCTGTATGCTGACAAATTAAATAACCAATCTGGAATAGACAAAGTCCATGAAAGACATAAATTATGAAAATAATTCATAAAAAGTTCAAACTCTCAATAGACTTAGAGCAGATAAATAGATGGATTTAGTAAAATTAATACCAATCCTTTACAAACTCTCCCAAAACCTAGAAGAGAGAATATTTCCCAACTCTACTTAAGACATTAGTATTATCATGGGCCTAAAACCCAACAATAAAAACAAGAAACCTAAACACCAATATCGATTATGACTATAAACCAAAAATTCCTCAAAAAAAAATCTAACAAAAGGAATCTAGCAACATATAAAAAGGATTATACATCATAGCCAAGTGGCTTATATAGCCAAGAATGCATGGTTGGTTCAACCCATGAAAATTAATGATGTAGCATATGATTAAAGTATAAAAACAATCAGGTCATCATAAAAGATACAGAAAAATATTTGACAAAATCTTACACCCTTACATGATAAATATACTATAAAAACTACAAATAAGAGGGAACTTCCTTAACCTGATAAAGAGTATCTATAAAAATCCCATGGTTAACCAAACAATGTTAAAAGACTTGATACATTCCCACAAAGACCAAGACAACACAAAGATGTCTGTTCTTTTCCACTTCTATGCAACACTGTACTGGAAGTTCTAATTAGGGCAACTGGGGAAATGAAATATACAAAAGGCATCCATATTGCAAAGGAAAAAGTAAGACTGTCTCTGGGTGCAAATAATGTGGTCTTGTATAGAAAAATTATAAGCAATCTATACAAAATTATTAGAAATAATATGTAGTTAAGCAAGGCTGCACCTACGAGATTAAAATAAAAAAAGTCAACTGTATTTCTATAAACTGGCAATGAATATTCCAAAAGTGAAATTAGAAAAACAAATCATCCTGGCCAGGTAGCTCAGTTGGTTAGAGTGTCGCCCCGACACAACAACATTGTGGGTTTTTTAATCCCTAATCAGGGCACATATAAGAATCAACCAATGAATGTATAAATAAGTGAAACAACAAATCAATGTTTCTTACTCACTTTCTCTCTCTCTCCCATCCTCTCTCTAAAATCAATATATTAAAAAAAGAAAGTTTAAAGAATTCATTTTACAGTAACACCAAAAGATTAAAATACTTAGAATTAACAAAGTGCAAAACTTGTACACTGAAAACTACAAAATTGTTAAGACATCCCTGTTTACAGATCAAACTATTTAATACTATTAAAATGGCAATAATCCCAAAACTAATCTCTTTTTTTTTTACTATTATTATCTTTTTTTTTTAATTTCTTTTTTTTAATTTTTATTTATTCATTTTAGAGAGGAGACACAGAGTGAGAGAGAGAGAGAGAGAGAGAGAGAGAGAAAGGGGGGAGGAGCTGGAAGCATCAACTCCCATATGTGCCTTGACAGGCCAGTGCAGGGTTTTGAACTGGCGACCTCAGTGTTCCCAGGTCGAAGCTTTATCCACTGCGCCACCACAGGTCAGGCCCAAAACTAATCTACTTTCAAAGCAATCTGACACCTGCTACAACATGGATAAGCCTTGAAGACATTATTCTATGTCAAATAAGCCAGTTATGAAAGACAAATACTGTAGGATTCCATTTATATGAGGTTATCTAGAGTAGTCAAATTCATAGAGACAAAAAAGTAGTATAGTAGTTGACCGGGGATAGGGGAGTATAGAAGTCACATTTAATAGGTATAGAGTTTCCGTTTTAAAAGATGAAAGATGGATGTCAATAATATTTAAACAACCTGAATGTATTTAATACTTAACTGCGCCTGACAGGTGGTGACGCAGTGGACAGAGCATTGGCCTAGGACACTGAAGACCCAGGTTGGAAACCCTGAGGTTGCTGACTTGAGCACGGGGTCACCAGCTTCAGTGTGGGACCACAGATGTGACCCTATGGTCACCAGCTTGAGCCCAAAGATCGCTAGCTTGAAACCCAAGATAACTGGCTTGAGCAAGGGGTCACTGACTCAACTGAAGCCCTCTACTCCAGTCAAGGCACATATGAGAAAGCAATCAATGAACAACTAAAGTGCTACAACTACGAACTGATGCTTCTCATCTCTCTCCCTTCCTATCTCACTCTACCTTTGCCTCCCTCTCTCAAATACAAACAAACAAACACAACAACAACAACAAAAACAAGATGATCAATGCCATTAGCCATTAGGGAAATATAAATCACACCCACAGGATACCACTTCACATCCACCAGAATGGCTACAATAAAAAGAGAAAATAACAAATGTTGTTGAAGATGTGAAGAAATTAGAACCCTTATAATGCTGGTGTGAATAAATGTGGTATACACTCTTCGGAAAACAGTTTAGCAGTTCTTCAAATTTTAAACATAATTAGGATGAATCAGGAATTCCACTCCTAAGTATATACCAAGAACAAAAGAAATATACATATACACAAAAAAATGTACGTGAATGTTCGTGGCAGCATTATTCATACTGCCATAAAGTGGAACTGACCCAAATGTCTAACTGATGAATGGATAACCAAAATATGACATATCCACACAATGGACCATAATTTGGCAATAAAAGGGAATGGGCACTGATGCATGTTATAACATGAATAAATCTTAAAAACATACTCAGTGAAAGAAGCCAGTCACAAAAGATCACATATTGTATGATTTCATTTATCCAAAAATGTCCAGAATAAGCGCATTTACACACAAAGTGGATTAGTGCTGGGAGTGCTTGCAGAGGTATGGAATGGGGAGTGACTGCTAACAGGGGATATAAAATGTTCTAATATTAGAGTGTAGTGATGTTTGTACAACTCAGTGAATTGAGAAATTTAAATGAATAAATTGTATGGTATGAGTTACATACAACTCAGCTCAGTAAGACTATTTTTGTAAAAGCTAATGGTTTAAATTTTCATTCTAAATATAATCATTTGCCTTCCAAAGCTCCAGCTTAATTGCTTTTATTATACCTGAACACGTTTTTAAAAAGAGAATTTTCTTACCCAACATGTAAAAGAGATTAGAGTCCCTCCCCTATCACAAGGAAAGAGCTGACCAATCTGAAAATCAGCAACTCTTCTTAGACCCACCAGAGAATGAATTTACAGGGTAAACCACCATCCTGAAAACTGTAGAGACAGGTGAACACACAGAATCAGAGATTATGGGGAGCAGAAGTCTCTGGAACCAGGAATTGGTAGAAAAAAATAAACTGTAATTGAAAATTGCTACAGGCTAAGCATGGACTCACTTTGATTAAAAACTCATGTCCACCAGCCTTGGGTGGGGGCCCACATTTTCACCAGTTTTACTTCCAGTAGACCTACAAGGTTCTCAGGATGATGGTGTGACAAAAATGCCCTAATATGTATGGCAGTGGGAGGGAAAAGTAATCATTTTAAAAGCCCAAAAGCCTTCTGGTCTCTATTAACAACAGGCTGACCTCAAGGGAAACTAAATTACCAAAACCTAACTAACTTGATTTTATCAAAGATTAAGCAACCTGGGAGAAGGGAAATACCCAACTTCAGTCCCCTCTAGCCTTCCTATTTCACTTTAGGAAGGGGGAAATGCTGAGAAGCACTTGCAAAAGGAGACCTAATGCTGAGACCTAATCACAGGGCTATTAGAATGCAACCTCTCCCCTCCACATATTACACTACTTCAATAGGGCTCCTGTATAAATAGATAAAAGATGAAAGAAAACAAGCAAGGCTCAGACCCTGTTTAAGGAGTCTCAAGGGAAACAAACAAACAAAAAACACACAGGAGAAAAAACAAGGGCACCAGAGAAAATTTTAGTGTCTGACATCATAGTTACAGCTCAATGTTATACAGCCTAACTTCTACCCAAAGAAACTTAAAACCAAAAGCCTATACCTGCCTCAGCATTTTTATTTAGTACATCATGTCCAGTGTTGAACAAAAATTTATAAAGCATGTTAAAAGGCAAAAAACAGTCTGAAGAGATAAAGCAAACAAAAGTACCTGACTCAGATATGGCAGAGATTTTGGAATTATCAGACCAGGTATTTAAAGTAACTATGATTAAATATGCTGAGAGTTCTAATGGAAAAAATGGACAACATGCAAGAACAGATGAGCAATATAAGCAGAGAAATAAAAACTCTAAAAAAGAATCAAAAGAAAATGACAGAAATCAACAACACTGTAACAGAAATGAATGGTGCCTTTGATGGGCTCATCAGTGGGCTGCACATGCTGAGGAATGAATCAATAAGCTTTAAGGTAGGTCAATAAAAATGTACCAAACTGAAATGCAGAAAGAAAAAAAAGGGGAAAAAACCCCAGAACAGAACAGAATACCCAAACACTTGAGGATAGTTTCAAAGAATATAAGCAGGGGAGAGGAAGGTGAACTGTGACCTTAGAATTCTTTACCAAGGGGTGCTATATCTTGTAAAAGAAAGCCACAAAAAGACATTTTCAGATGCAATGCCCTTCTCAAATCATCTGGCAGTCATTTCATCTTTAAGATGAGATCAGGTGTGAACTGGGACCCTCAGATAGTTCTGACATCAAAAATTATCTCTGATAGCCTGACCAGGCGATGGCACAGTGGATATATCATTGGACCGGGACGCAGAGGATCCAGGTTCAAAACCCAGAGCTCACCAGCTTGAGTGCAGGTTCATCAGCTTGAGGGTGGGGTCACTGGCTTGAGCGTGGGGTCATGACATGACCCCATGGTTGCTGGCTTGAGCCAAGGTCGCTGGCTTGAGCAAGGGGTCCCTCATTCTGCTGGAGCCCCCCCCCCCAGGTCAAGGCACATATGAGAAAGCAATCACTGAACAACTAAGGTGCCTGAATGAAGAGCTGATTCTTCTCATCTCTCTCTCTTCCTTGTTTCTCTGTCCCTATCTGTCCCCTCTGTCTGACTCTCTATGTAAAACAATAAATACATAAATAACCTCTGATAAAATCAGTATATTTGAGGCCACTCATTTCACATATGAGTATCACTGAAATCCCTGGTCCAGACAAAATGCTAGTATTACCAGTCTCCTGTTCCCACATTCTATTCCTGCTGTTCTCTTACTTTGGTTCCTGCCACTATTTATTCCTTCCCACCCTTCTTTCCTCTGTGCTATCTGAAATCAATCTGCTATTTAATAAATAACCTTTCTCAAAATTTTCAGAGGCTAGTTTCTAATTTTTGGCCTAAAAAATACTTTATTTTTCTCATGATATTATTGACTATGCAACCCTCTCCCATATACCATGACATAGACAACAAGGAGAGAAGTTGGCATTTAACTACCTCTCAGTGATTTCCTTACTATTTATTATTTTCTATCTTCCTCAAATAAACAAAAAACATCCAAATACCAGCTTCCATCTATCATGTTCTTGAAACTACCAGTTGCCCCCATTCATTTTTTGAGGACTTCAAGGTCTGATACAGATTTACCCTAAACCCCAAATCGTACAAAATCAGAAAATACTTAAAAACATATGTAGTTAATAATCCAATAAGCTAGCCTCAAAATCTTAATTTACTTTATCCCAGTGATCTTTATTCAACTTCTACTATCCAATCCCCCCACAGGGCCAAGCTATAGATCTTACCATCCTTCACACTTAAATGTACTTACTCACACACTTAAATGTACTAACTCACTGACCAGAATTTCCCATTCTTCTAATTCTCAGTAACTAATACACCTCATGCATTCAACTTCTTAAATAAACCTGTTTCTTCATTTCCTCTCAGACTAACAACTCTCCTGACTTTTCTTTCCCTCTGCAGTCTGAAACCAATAGCTGAACAACTCATTTCTCACTGATCCCATTCCACTGCTATCCATCCAACACACTCAAATCCCTCAACCAAGGATCAATCCTGAAATTTATCTTCTCCATTATTGCGTTTTAGTAAAATGAGAGATGCTATACAGGTTAACAAAGTTATAAAATCATTTCTAACCTCAGTTGATTCTCAGAACTACCTTCCAATCTGCTTGTTCTTAGTCAACTTCATCTCCTACTCACTTCAACATAAATTCTGAACCTTCACCAAGCCACTCTTCTCTAAGCCCCTAACACTTCTGCCAGTCCCCACCCCCCAGAGCAGATAATCTTGCTTTCTACCTCAAAACTGAGTTCTCAGTTTTCTCTCTACAAATTTAATTGTATCCATTCTTGTCCTGTTGTGTTCAATTAATCTGTTCCCTTCAAAGCACAAATAGAAACAAACTCACTCTATTTCAGACTTCTCCATGTAATTCAATTCTAAACAATGTCATGAAGAATGCAATGAAAAATCAAATGGTTCATCTAATAAAAGAGACCTGGGAATTTATAAATATACTTAATCCAAAGTTAACTTTATGGCAAGAGTTAAAAAATAAAAAATTAGCCATAGCAGATATTTTTAACAAGCTAGCCATACACACACTTAATATCTTCTTTTCTACGCACCTGATAAATGTTTGGGAGTCCCTGGCACAATCTCAGGAGAAACCCTTAACATTCTGAGATCTGAAGAGTGATACTCCAACTCTCTGGCTGGCTCATGAGGAACAAATGGAGGCAACACAGATGAAAAAGACTGATTAATGTCCATAGTAGAATGACCTACCTATGAAAAGAGATAAAAGAAATTAAAAATATAAGATTAATCTTAAAATTCATTGGCTAAAATACAAACCTCACTTTCAGGAAAATAAATACTAAGCAGTTATACCAATTCCTTAGTTATATTCTCAATCCTCCTCAATTCATATACAGGTCATATCTTGTTTGGTCAATTCCAAGAAGGCTCTATAAATTACTCTGAGGGTCTGGAAGTCTCAGAGAGAAGGCTTAGATGTATTTTATAACTCATAATTTTCTTCTTATAATAGCTGAAAAAAGACATTCCTAAAGTTTTATCAGATCCCAACAAGTCCTTGCTAAAAAAGGAATTAGTAACTATTATTGGTGATGCTAGTACATAAATATATACATTTTTTCACCAAATTAAAGCAAATAAAACTTGGAATGTGGTCAGAGTTAATATCAATGTATCAGTATGAACTGAATATATCTTCATTTAAAAAAATATTTTATCTATATGAAAAATTGATGTAGGTTATAAAAGCAGTACTATAAAAAAATTTCTGAAATACTAATTTTAAAATTGATCAAATCTTGATTTTCATTCTTATTGTAACTGACTTCAAAACTTTCAGTCTTGCCAAAATAATACAAAATCTTGGTGATGGTTTCACTGAAGAATAGTCAAACAGGGAGGCAGTTTATTGCATAGTGCTTCTCAAGTACATAGATAAGGTTAGTTTCAAATACTAGTTCCCATATTTGCTAAATTCCTTAACTCTCTATCAATTATAAAAAGAGATGATAATAATCCCCAACAATCCTACCTGATAGGACTGACAAAAGAACTAAACAAATTAATGTATATAAGTAAAACTTAGCATAGTATTGGAGCACAAAGTTATCACTTTCATCCCTACTATTATTAGATTGAAAATTAGAATTAAAGCATGCCTACTTTAGAAAAAAATAAAGCTAGCTTAACAGTTCTCTATATTAACAAATTATAAATAAATGAGAAGTTCATCACAACATCTTTTTTCATTTCCTCTTATCAAGTGTCTGAAACTGAAAGTCTAAGTATAGTTGCAACCCAAACTAATAGTTTTCCAATAACATACTAATCTTATACTTGGGAAAACAGGAAAAGTAAAGTTACATTAAGTATACCACATAAATTATCTAACTCTACTTAATGACTAACAGGATATAAGTATATACTATAAAGAAGCAGGACCCAGGTTAGAGCCAACAGCATCAGATGAAAGAGGATGAGCAGAGGGATTAGAGCAACATTAAAGTCAAGGAATCCAAAGATCCAGGAAAATAAAGCCTTGTATAAAAGAAACGCTGAAACAGAATTTTTATAACACCTTACATTATAGTATCCTAGTACATACAACATAACAATAATGATATAAATAGAGAAAAAGGAAATTTAATGATATATGAGTATATTACTCATGACGGAGGCAGGCTGTAAATTCCATTTGGGGACACTGACTAGTTTGGACATTAAGCACCTCAGTATTCCTTTCTGGGGAAACAAAGGTTCTCAGAATTTTCAAGATATCTCTGAAGTCAAATCTTTCAGCAGCATCTAAAAAGAAACACTGGAGCCAGACCAGGTGGTGGTGCAGTGGATAGAGCGTCGGACTGGAATGCAGAGGACCCAGGTTCAAAACCCTGAGGTCACCAGCTTGAGTGCAGGCTCATTTGGTTTGAGCAAGGCTCACCAGCTTGAGCCCAAGGTCTCTGGCTTGAGCAAGGGGTCAATCGGTCTGCTGTAGTCCCCCCCCCCCATTCAAGGCACATATAAGAAAGCAATCAATGAATAACTAAGGTCCCGCAACAAAGAATTGATGCTTCTCATTTCTCTCCTTTCCTGTCTGTCTGTCCCTCCTTCTCTGCCACAAATTAATTAATTAATTAATTAATAGAAACACTTGGATATTTCCAGGGCCTATTGCAAGGCTTATACATTGAAGGCCAAAGAGGGAAAAAGCACACATCAATGTCTTCATGAATAAATCGAATCTTTTTAACACTGCCTCAAAGGTTCTTGCTGGCACAATCTGGAAGAGTTAGGATGCCTCAAAATGAAAGGCCTGAGAGCATGAAAAGATGGCTTTATCCAAGAGACCACAGAACTAAGTTTTAGGGTCTACAAAATATAGACATTTTCTTTTATGTCAATCTCTAACAAATTAACAAAGCACATCCTGCATATCAGGTAAAGACTAGATTACAAGTCACAAATTGGTATTAGAGGACATAAATGGAAACTTTTATTCCCATTTTTCAACTAAAATATATTTTTCCCAGCCCCATAAGAAATGTCAAATGGAAAAACTTACACATTCTTCAAAACTGCTCTCTTCCTTGGATGGTAGTTGTAAAGCAGACTGCCAGGACAGGGAGCTGTCACAAACCTCTAGATCATCAAGAAAATTTTCTAAGCCTACTAGCTCAATGCACTCACCAGTCCAGTCACCTTGGTCACATATCTGGGAAACATTAAAAAGTAAAGTAAGAGCAAATAATATTGCCATTTCCTAAAACAATACTGCAAAAGACATGCTTGCCCCCAACTACCATTTTACTGCATCTCACCTCTCTTTGATGTTCAGTGGATCCTTTAATGCATGCAACAGCACTTTCATCTAAGCTACAGCATTCAGTATCATCACCCAGAGTACATACGTCAGATTCGGCCTTATAGATTTCAGATTCAGCCTTCCCCTGCAGGCCCTCTACAAAATAGGAGTCATTTTGCATAAATGTATGTATCATAAAACTGGATTTAGCTCCCATAGTCTGAGGAATTTCACCTAAGCCTATATCAGTTTTGAGCAACATCTCCTGGCCAACTGCAATTACTGATACATCCCAATCATCGGTAAAGCACCTTGTGACTTTGCATCATATGCCACCAAGGTTACTGAGAAGTTGCTTCCTACAGCTGCAGATGGACCTCCAATAACATGACTAGAATTTACAATCTTACCCAAAATATAGCTGGAGGAATCTGTAACTTCTTCAAAGGTTTGCTGCTTTAAATCTTGCAAAAACAAAGAATCTGCTGTTGACACTTCCAGTGGGTAAATAATGTTTGAAGATCCTGCCTTCTCTGCAAGGTCAAGAGCGGGAATATACTTTACCTTCCCAATGGAAAGAAATGGTTCATTGTCTACATTACACTGAAATAAAGCTGACTGTGTTTTACAAAGACCAACAACCTTGCTGAGTTTTTACTTAAAGAAGCTGATGACTTAACCTCTGGAATAAACAAAAGTGACTTAATGAACATTTCCTGAGGAACACTGGAAAGTGATTTTGTATCAGGATGCCATCATCCTTATAGGGAGCTATCACCATCACCTTTTTTCCTGCAACAATGGTTTTGAAGCTGCTGTTCAAATACCCCTGGAGTAGACTGACAGTGTGGATGACTAAGTTTATCAGAGAAAGTTTTCACCATTATCATTTAACAGGAAAAGATTTGAGTTTTTTGGTTCAATTTCTTGGCTGTCATTTGTTAAAGACTTACTGATATCAGTTTGGATTTCATTTACTTTCTTAGAAGGCTCAATAGAAGCAATAACTATATCAAAGGCTACATTTTCAGTAGCATCAACACTTTTCCCACCAAAAGCAGCACTTGACTTTTGGTTTCTTTCCTCTTGAAAATACAGTTTTTCTGGTGTCTCATCCAACTTGGATGTAATCATCTGAAGAGGACCATGAGAAGTCTCTACCTCAGATATATCAGGTCCCCTGGAGAATATATGTGTTTCTGAAACTTCTACAGAATTATAAGGAACTACACTATTCTCAATATGCTGTATTTCTGAAGATCTGGGACACACCTCTGAAAACACTAATGTAAAGCTATTCTCCTTTAATTCAAAACACCAGGGTAATTCTTTCCCCAGACCTTCTTCACTTCTTTCATAACCCTCCAAAGAAACCATCTTTTATTTCACCTCATTCTCAGCTATAGTCCTTACATATAACACTCTCAAAATGACTATCAGACATCAAGGGAACCCTTTTTTCCATTCTTTTGAACAAGCTATGCAAGAAAAGAACATGATATTTTATTATTAAAATGAGGAGTAACTTCATGTGAAAAGGAAACATGATCCTTAGTGATTAGACATGTTTCTGGACAGTGTTTCTCTCTGCTCCATGGCATACATGAAAAATGGGCACTAAAATTATCATGTCCCTCAGGAATTTTATTTTTATCAATTGTGTCTAATATATCTGAGCAAGAATCACAATCATTACTGCTTAAATATTTTTCTGACTGCTGTAAAACTTCCTGTTTCCAATACTACACATATGAAAAAGAAGCATCAAGACTGTCGCTTTCTTTAGGAGTTACATATTCATCACTTATATCAGATAAACTTGATCTTTATCAGCTAAATTGGTTTCTGGCTCCTGTGTAACTTCTTGTGTCTTCCATGACATATATGAACAAAGTGTATCATAACTATCAGGGTCTTTGGGGGTTTTCAGTTCATGAATTGTATCAGATGAAACAGTCTCTTCTTTGATTCCTTGTTCAGGATGTACAAGAGCCCTGAGACTCAACAGCTGTACTCCCTATAAGTGTGTGCTGAGATACACTAAATTTAAAGCCACTGTTACCTAAGTCTGAAGTTACTTCTGAGGCTGCCTGAAATAAAGCTTCACTAACTTCCGAAGGTCGAGAAAACCATCCAGTGTCTTCAGACTTAGCAGGAATTCCCCTGAAAATATACAGTTAAAGATGAAAATGCTACACATTTAAAGCATTTATTTCTTTAAATAACAACATGAAAAATATAAAACTGATGTGTCACTGATATCAAGGTTATCTGAAAAGTGTGTTGAAAAACAAAGTATTAATTTCAAATTCCTTTAAGGTGGCTAATGATTGAACAAGGTAAATATTTATAAATAGAAGATAAACTACCATCCTATAACCCTGATATAAAACAATAATGCCCAAATATATGAGTAATTTCATATTGTCAAAAAAACTATGTAAAAAATTCGAACTTTACTATTTAAAATGTTGAATTTATCACCTACCAAAATTTAACATTCATTTAACCTGCATTGGTTCTTCTACTATTCACCACTTAAGTGATCTACTTTCTCTCCCCCCCAAAAAAAATTACAACAGTAATCTAATAATCTTTGGTTGACTATTGTATTATATATAAAAGTGATTTTAAAGTAATACATAGCAAAAAGGCAGAGGGTTTTATTTTTGTTTTTTTTTCCCCCAGGGACAGAGAGAGAGTCAGAGAAAGGAACAGATAGGGACAGTCAGACAGGAATGGAGAGAGGTGAGAAGCATCAATCATTAGTTTTTCGTTGCCATTGCGACACCTTAGTTGTTCATTGATTGCTTTCTCACATGTGCCTTGACCGCGGGCCTTCAGCAGACCAAGTAACCCCTTGCTTGAGCCAGCGACCTTGGGTCCAAGCTGACGAGCTTTTGCTCAAGCCAGATGGGCCCGCACTCAAGCTGGCGAGCTCGGGGTCTCGAACCTGGGTCTTCCGCATCCCAGTCCAAGGCTCTATCTACTGCGCCACCGCCTGGTCAAGCAAAGGCAGAGGTTTTTATTCAGCAAACATATATAGTTTTTAATTTAAGATCTTTTTTTTTTAGTTCTAAAAGAAGAAAACTTATATTCTTAGCAAATTCCAAATGTTTGGGAGAATTCCAGACCTGTCTCCTATTATGACTATTCTAAAGGGCATTAATTTGAAATCATTTTTAATTTGGACATGTCTGTTACAAAAAATCTTGTTCATGTTCGTATAAGGTGAGAAAAGATAACTAGGCTCATTCAAGAACAGCTGACCAAAATGAGAGTACCAAACAAGTTACTGACCATGAAATAAATTCTTTTTTTTTTCATTTTTTCTTTGACAGAGACAGAGCAAGAGAATCAGAGAGAGGGACAGATAGGGACAGACAGACAGAAAGACAGGAAGGGAGAGAGATAAGCAGCATCAATCCTTTGTTGCCACCTTAGTTGCTTAATGACTGCTTTCTCATATGTGCCTTGTACAGGGGGCTACAACAGAACGAGTGACTTCTAGCTCAAGCCAGCAACCATGAAATCATGTCTATGATCCCATTATCAAGCCAGCGACCCCGTGTTCAAGCCAGTGACCTCAGGGTTTCGAACTTGCGTCCTCCGTGTCCCAGTATGACACTCTATACATTGCACCACCACCTGGTCAGGCTGAAATAAATTCTTTTAATAAATTGGGGGGTGGGTGATGGGAAGCAAAAGGGGAGATTAAAAAAAAATCCAGCGTGCCTTCTAAATTAAAATATGCCTGAAATCTTAGACTATATTCAAAATTATTTTTAAATAAACTACAATAACCTGGCTCATTTTTACACATACATATGTTACTACATCAAACTGATATGCATCATGTCTTAACTTGAGGCTTACCTTCAGAGTGTGAGATGAGACTATCTAACCCCTACCCCAAAGTCTCACTTAGGTTGACATCATAAATATTAGTAACAAGAGCAAAAAAAGAAAGAGTAGAAATGTAGGATGCAAATAAAAAAATAAATAATCCTACCTCAGAGGTGTAAAATGTAGTTTACTTTGGTGAAATAAAGAATCAGGCCCAAGCTCTTTGTCTTGTGTCAAACATGTCAGCAAAGGCAAATCAGGAGAAGCAAAGCTGTCTTGTATGACTGTAAAGTTTCAAATATGAAAATGTTGGAAATACTAAAAATTAACTGTTTAGTTTACTCACATAATACTTTAAGAACCTAAATACACTGCAATCTGCAAGTTTCTACAAGCTTTGGCATGACAACAGCAGCAGCAGGAAGTACCTGACAAGGTATAGACACTAAACATACAATATCTCACTTAATCCCCATAACAACCTTAAAGAATGGGTATTATTATATATACATCATATAGGTAAGGAAACAGCCTGACCAGGCGGTGGCGCAGTGGATAGAGCTTCGGACTGGGATGAGGAGGACCCCGGTTCGAGACTCCAAGCTCGCCAGCATAAGTGTGGGGCCATCTGGCTTGAGGGAAGGCTCACCAGCTTGGACCCAAGGTCGCTGGCTCCAGCAAGGGGTTGCTTTGGTCTGCTGAAGGCCCGTGGTCAAGGCACATGTGAGAAAGCAATCAATGAACAACTAAGGTGTCGCAATGGCAACGAAAAACTAATGATTGATGCTTCTCACCTCTCTCCATTCCGGTCTGTCTGTCCCTATCTGTCCCTCTCTCTGACTCTCTCTCTGTCCTAGTTAAAAAAAATAAAATAAAATAAATAAATAAATATAGGTAAGGAAACATGATTACAAAACTTAAGAAATATTAAGTAAATTGGTCCACAAATAGCCTCAGTGCCAGAGTGAGTTCTAAACCTAAACATTAACTGTTTAGTAAGTGCTCTTACTCCTTATGAGTGTTTCTTTCCATCTGTTTTTTTAGCAAGAGAGGGGGAGAGAAAGAGGGAGAGAAAGGGAGAGAGATGGAAACATCAATTGGTAGTTGCAGCACTTCATTTGTTCGTTGATTGTTTTTCATACATGCCTTGACTGGAGGGTTCCAGCTAAGCCAGTGGCCCCTTGCTCAAGTCAGTGACCTTGGGCTCAAGCCAGCATCCCTGGGCTTCAAGCCACAAACCATGGGAACATGTCGATGATCCCACGCTCAAGCTGGCAACCCTGGAACCTCAGTGTCCCAGGCTGACGCTCTATCCACTGCACCACCACTGCTCAGGTTCTTTCTTTCTTTTATCAGAGTGTGTTGCATGGGCTCCTGGGCATCCCTAAGATATTCTCAAGTGATGCTTAAGGTCAAAATCATATTCAAAATAATATTAAGATATCATTTGCCTTATTCACTTTTATTCTCTCACAATGGTATAGTGGAATTTTCCAAAAGTGATATGTATAATGATATTGAATGTAGAAGCAGATAATAAAAAACTACCTGTTTTCTATTAAGTCAGAAAGTTCTTAAGTAAAACAATAATACTCTTCTAAATAATTTTTGTTTCAGAGCATAGTTATTTTTCTTACAAACTGTAATTTAAGTTAAATGCAATAGTCATATTTTAATGAGTTACTCTTTTTTAAGTTGGTGAGTTTTAATTTCTTTTTTTTTTTTTTTTTTGTGGCAGAGACAGCAAAAGTCAGAGAGAGGAACAGATAGAGACGGACAGGAAGAGAAAGAGATGAGAAACATCAATTCTTTGTTGCGGCTCCTTAGTTGTTCATTGATTGATTTCTCATATGTGCCTTGACTAGGGGGCCAAAGAAGACCAAGTGACCCCTTGCTCGAGCCAGCGACCTTGGGTTCAAGCTGGTGAGCCTTCCTCAAACCAGATGAGCCCGTGCTCAAGCTGGCGACCTCGGGGTCTCGAACCTGGGTCCTCCACATCCCAGTCTGACGTTCTATCCACTGCGCCACTGCCTGGTCAGGCAGTGAGTTTTAATTTCTAATATAAAAAATATCAATAGGCCACATTAAACAAAAGGTCTTTAGAGTTCTCAGTAACTTTAAAGTGTGTAAAGTACTGCTGTGACCAAAATGTTTGAGAACTACTGATTTAAAGGGGAAAAAAATCCTTGTGAATTCCTGAATGCCAACTTAAATAATTCTTATTAAAACACCCTTAAATATATACAAAAATGGTAATAAAAAACCTTCTTATTCCATACAGCATTTATACAACCACAAAACAAAAAATTAAATATTAGTAGAACCAAATCTAAACAACAGCATCCTATTTAATATTAACTGGATTGATATTTTGCTAAAACAAAATGGTTCTTTCAATATGCAATAGCAATACTATTGTTACAGTTTGCTTTTTTGATTTCAGAGTGCCTATAATACAGTACACCTTCCCTATAATAACTATCACTCTCTTGCTTTAATCTTTGGTCTGTCTGCTTCCCATTTAGATTGAAAACTCCAAGTCTGCTTTATTCCTAGTTGTATCTTCAGTGCCCAACAAAATACGTGCTACATTTAGTAGCCATTCAAAATAGAATTATTTTCTACTGAATTATGTTATTAATTAAAAATAAAAAACCTTTACCACCATGATTCATTCCTCTTTGTCACTGGCTTACAGACTTAGTCCTAAACCTTCAGAACTATCACTTCACAATTTCCTTAAGCCCTTCACCCCTCTAAAAATTTTGAGGATTTTTATGAATTTATTTGAGCCAAATTGATAACCTGTGCCGGAGAGCAAGATCTCATATACTCCTCATTGAGATTTTTAACAAAGACCCCACATTTCTCTTATTTGGACACTGCTGATAGATTAAATCATTCTCAAGATATCTCATTGTTCCAGCATCATTTTCATTATGACATATGCTTTTGCTGAGACTAATATACCTGAGAATGATTATATCCATGCATAACAAAAGAGCAATGATGATATTTCCTCAGTTATCAGATCCAGGGATCTGCTCTAATAATTTAAAATGTTCTACTTTATCTAGAGCAGTGGTTCTTAACCTGGGTTCTATCGAACCCTAGGAGTTCGATGAGTCGGTCTCAGGAGTTCAGAGAAGCCTCTGCCGCGGAGGCCAGAATAAAGTAATACCGTAATTTGTTGTGAGTTCATGCACTTTGTTGGTTTTGTTCTTTGAGCAACGTGATGTTCATGCACAGCTCATTTTGTGCACCAGTAAAAAAACATATACCTATGTCTTGAATTTGGAAAAAGAAATCATATTTTATTTATCACTAAAGAAGGGGTCAGTGAATGCGCATATGAAACTGGTGGATTCAGTACCTCAAAAAAGGTTAAGAACCACTGATCTAGAGTAAATGAAAAGCTAGAGTTATAAAACTTTGCTAGACAAAAATCTTAGAAGCTAGACATATAATCTCTTACCCAGTGCTGAAATTCTTTTGAGAGTATTTTGCTGTGACATAAGCTTACTTTTGTTGTTGTTGTTGTTATATAACCTTTCCACTATTAAATGGCTCCAGTAGCAGGTTTTTGGGGGTTTTTTTCATTCTTAAGTGAGAAATGGGGAGGCAGAGAGACACACTCCCACATGAGCCCTGACTGGGATCCACCTAAGAAGGCCCCTACTAACTAGGGCAATGCCCTGCTCATATGGGACTGCTGCTCCTCCCTCGGCAACCCAGCTATTTTAGCATCTGAGGCGGGCCATGGAACCATCCTCAGCGCTCAGGGCCAACTTGCTCCAATTCAGCCATGGCTATGGGAGGAGAAAAAAAGAGAGAGAGAAGGGAGAGGGAGAGGGGTGGAGAAGCAGATGGTTGCTTCTCCTGTGTGCCCTCACCAAGAATTGAACCTGGGACATTCCTACGCCAGGAAAACGCTCTACCACTGAGCCAACTGGCCAGGGCATTATTTTTCTTTTTAATATGGAACGCTTCACAAATTTGCATGTGTTCCTTGTGCAGTGACCATGCTAATCTTCCCTGTATTGTTCTAATTTTAGTATATGTGCTGCCAAAGTGAGCAGAGAAAGTTCTTTCTCATGTCAAGTTTAAAACAGCCTCTCTATAAGTTATGTATTCTTTTAACCTCTAGACTAGGAATTAGCAAACATTGTTATAAAAAACTAGAGCAGAGGTCCCCAAACTTTTTACACAGGGAGCCGGTTCACTGTCCCTCAGACTGTTGGAGGGCCGGACTATAAAAAAAGCTATGAACAAATCCCTATGCATACTGCACATATGCACTCGCGTCATATAATGCGCTTCCGGAGCTGAGATGTGTGAGTCCCCGTCACCGGAAGTAGTACTGTACGTGAGCGACAGCAATGCCCCTTCCGGAAGTGCGTTGGGGGCCAGATAAATGGCCTCAGGGGGCTGCAGTTTAGGGACCCCTGAACTAGAGGCTCTGGCCGGCTGGCTCAGAAGCAGAGCTTCAGCCCTGTGTGTGGAAGTCACAGGTTAGATTCCTGGTCACGGCACACATGAAAAGCGACCATCTACTTCTCCACCCCTCCCCTCTCTCTCTCTCTGTTCTCTCTTCTCCTCCCACAGCCATGGCTCAAATGGTTTGATGAAGTTGGCCCAGGGTGCTAAGGATAGCTCCATGGCCTTGCCTCAGGTGCTAAAATAAAATGGGTCGGTTGCCGAGCAACAGAGCAGTAGCCCCAGATGGGCAGAGCACTGTCCGATAGGGGGCTTGCCAGGTGGATCTGGGTCAGGGTGCATGCAGGAGTCTGTCTGTATGCCTCCCTGTCTCTCATTTAGTTTAAAAAAAAAAAAAAAAAGAAAGACCAGATAGTAAATATTTTAGGTTTTGTTGGTCATATGTGGTATCTATTACATACACATTTTTTGTTGTTGTTTTTACAATCTTTTAAAAAATGCAAAAACCATTCTTAGCTGGTAAAAAATCAGGCCATGGCCTGTGGCCTATAGTTTGCACACTCCTGCTATAAAGGATTAAAGTATTCATGCGTGATACTGCTATTTTCAATTTACTGGATTGTCTTCATATATATATAAATTTCTTTATACATCTCTAGCATCAAACATACAATACACACTTAGATTATCTGTTACTGAATGAATGAGAATAAAATTAGTGAACGAATGAAAATAAGTTGTTTCCTTTTTAGCATGACAGCCCTCCAAACACCTGATTATACCAAAGTCTCCTCTTTCATCTATCATAGTCATCTCTTCCCATGAAGGAATGCTAATGTCAACATTTTTTTTTTAAATGGGGAAATAAAATTGAATTTGAATGACGATCCACACCACAGAATACACTGGCACTATATTTTTATTTGGATAGCATTTGTTTATATCTGAATAAAACTTAACTCCTATTCATGCTCCTCTAAAAAACTCAACCACTTCACAGTTGAACCTACTGCTCTGACAAAACTAATTCTAAAATATGCGGAGGTTGTACTTTTTTCAGTTTTTGAAAAAAAATCTGAAGAAAGGAAGAACAAAGTAACTATTTGTCTGAATTATGAGTTAGGCATGAAAAATTTTAAACTGCCATATTGGTTTAGCATTTTTATATAGCCACAATGATCCAAAATAGCAACAGTACAACTTACTCTATCTCCTCCCTGATGATTTGAGAGGTTCTTAAAGCTTATCTTTTTAAAGAGCTAATAAATCAGTTCCATTTACAGCAAAGGAAAACAGCATGAGCTATATAAGAAAAGTCATTTAATCTCTTTATCTAAATTTCTGGGTCTGAAAACTGAAAATAATGACATATGCCTTAACCAATTCTAAGAATCTAATTAGATAAGCATGAACATTTGTTTTTGTTTGTATTTTAAGGGTTATGGAGTCTCTATTGCCAAGCAGTCAAAGAATAGTATTGTATACGGTTTACCCTAAGAAAAACTTCCACAAATTCAGGACTAAGGAGGCACATCCACTACAGAGAAAGTTATTAAACGTCTGCCTTCTGTGAGCAATAGAGTATGATAAAATGAGGGGACACTACACAGTCAACACAACTACAACAGCTGACCCATGGGGAAAACCAGAAATAAGCTCTTTGAGTACAGCTCTACAGAGGTCCTCAATTCAAGAAGGGGTTTAAATGCAGGAATTGTAGTCCCCCAAGAATAAGTATTTTATAAATGTGAGGTATTACTATTAGTTTAAAATATAAAGCGAGAGAGAGAGAGAGAGAGAGATGCATTACCTAGCAATGGAGAACAAAAGAGATCTCTGTTGGGCTCCTTTACTTGATTTTCTGATTGGGTCAATGTACCTTCCTCCACATAGGGGAAGTTTGTCACTTCTGTCCCTTCCTCTCTCATATTAAACCTGGTCTGGGTTGTATCCGAGGTGTGGGAAGAGTCGATTTCTTGAGGAAGAAAATGCCAAGATTCTGTTCTCTAAAACAATAATTTTGAAGGAAAATATGCTAAGTTGTTAACTGAATTAACACACATATTAACATTCAGATTAAAACATCCACTCACATAGCTTCCTATGTGATAACATTCTCCTCAAAGTTTATAAAAAGTAAAGCTTTTCTTTGTTTTTCACAATATTAATTATATTTTAGACATCCTTCCCATTAGTACCCATCTCTTAACAATTCGAATCTGCCATTGATTCTTGATCAGTTAGTTCTCATCATTAAAACAATAAATCTGGTTCTACATAAAGAAATCTTACAATTTAACTATAATAAAACTGAAAAAAACTCCCCAACCTACAATATGCTCTCCATGTGACCACTTTACTGAATTTTTATTAGTTATAACAGTTTCTAATGGACTCTTCATTCAATCACATTATTTTATCATCCACGAATAATGGTACATTTGTCTCTTTCAAATGTTTACCCTTATATTAGTGACATGATTCAAAGCAATGCTTCTAAAAATATCTATGGAAAGAACCAGTTTTTCCTACTTCTAATTCATCACTGAAAGATATCTTATTAAAATACTTAAAAAACTAATAAAAAAATAAACTACTAAAAAACTAATAAAAATTACTAGAAAACTAAAATTCAAGATAGATAAGACCAAAATACAAAACATAAGCCCAAATGTTTTATTTTTAATCCGAAAAACTAAAATCACTGTCAAAATGCTATAAAAGTTTCTTTTCTTTTTCTTTTTTTACAGGGACAGAGAGAGATGAGAAGCATCAATTATCAGTTTTTGGTTGCAACACCTTAGTTTTACATTGATTGCTTTCTCATCTGTGCCTTGATCATGGGCCTTCAGCAGACCGAATAATCCCTTGCTCGAGCCAGCGACCTTGGCTCCAAGCTGGTGAGCTTTTTGCTCAAGCCAGATGAGCCTGCGCTCAAGCTGGTGACCTCAGGGTCTTGAACTTGGGTCCTCCGCATCCCAGTCCGACGCTCTATCCACTGCGCCACCGCCTGGTCAGGCACTACAAAAGTTTCTAAACACTTCATCTCAATTCTTGTACTTACCTCTTCAGAAAGCAGTAACAAGAAATTCATAAACTACCACAAATCCACAGACCATACTATGCAGCAATATTAAAGTTGAATTAAATATTAATGATAACCAGTTTATAAGGTATTTTCCTTCTAAATTTGGTATTGGTTAATAACATTGGGGAACAATTTTTTTTCATTTTCTGTTGCATGAGGTTTTAAAACTTTTTCTACGTATTTCTGCATCTCTGATTCTAAATCTAAAATCCGTTTTTTGGTGCATGCTCTAGGTTTTATGCAATTTTAATTTCTTTTTGTTACAGTTAATGGCATGCATTTTTAAACTGGAGTTAAAGGACAATGACTCTTAGATTGAACATAACCACAAGGCAATTAATGTTTTACAAACACCACTTTTACATAATTGTAGTTGTTTTTAAATGTAAAAAATTACTATTTTACAAAAACAACTCTTCTTTTGTTTTAAGATTGAATCATGGCTTCTTCGAGTAGGCGTAAATGTAAGAAAAGTCCTGACACCTTCTGTTATATATGTGGCTGTTACATACTTCAACATCAAAGGCACAATACTTCATCATTTGTGACACGTGCATATATTGCCTATTTTCAAGTTCCCCTTGGCGATCAAGACAAGAATTGGGCTCCACATATTATGTGTCATAATTGTGAAGAAATGCTTCGTGACTGGACAAAAGAAAAATGCAAAGGAATGCCTTTTGGTATTGCCATGGTTTGGCATGAACCTAAGGACCACAGCAGTGACTCTTATTTCTGTCTATTTCATACAAAGGGTACAGGCAAGAAAAACACGGCATATGATCGCATATCCTAATATTCCTTCAGCAATACGACCTATCCCAAACTCTGAGACACTCCAGGTTCCAGTTTTCAATGGTTTTATTTCTTCTAAGGACGAAGAAAGTGAACATGGTGATCAAGTGTATTTTGATAAGATGCATGAGGAAATGGTTGTAGAACCTGAAGAGTTTTCTTCTGATGCCAAGCAGTCATTAACCCCTCAGCAGTTTAGCCAACCCAAATTGAATGACTTAGTAAGAAATTTGGGCCTATCAAAGAAAGCAGCTGAGTTCTTAGCCTCCAGGCTTCAAGAAAAGAATGTACTTCACTGGTCAGCTAAAGTATACCATTTCAGGAAGCATGAACAAATTTTTGGACTTTTTGTTTTAGATTCCACATATAAGAGAGAACAGAAGTATTTGTCTTTCCTATCTTGGAGGAAAAGATTTCAACTTTTCACCAATGAGTATGTTAACTGTAGGCTTGTCAAATACTGTATTTCAGATACATGATTTGGACCTTTATTCTGTTGAGGTACATTCCTTCTGTACCCACTTAGTGCATTTTTATTGTAAATGGATGTTGAATAGTGTCAAATGCTTTTTCAGCATCTACCAAGATCATCTTTATCTTTTGTTTTGTTAATGTGGCTTATTACATTGACTGATCAGTCAGTGGTGAAATATCATGCATTCCTGGAATAAATCCCACTTGATCATGGTGTATTATTTAATTTGGCTTACTAATATGTTGTTGAGAAGTTTTGTATATCTGTTCACTGGGGATATTGCCTATAATTTTCCTGTGGCATCCTTGTCAGGTTTTGTTATCAGGGTACTGCTGGCCTCATAAATCAGTGCAGAAGAGTTTCATCCTTTTCAATTTTTTAGAAGAGTTTGAGAAGTGGTATTAAGGTTTGGTAGGCCTGACCAAGGAGTGGCACAGAGGATAGACCTTTGGCGTGGGATGCAGAGGACCCAGGTTTGGAACCCTGAAGTCACCTGCTTGAGTGCAGGCTCGTTGGACTTGAGCATGGGTTCACCAGCTGGAACCCAAAGGTCTCTGGCTCGAAGCCCAAGGTTGCTGGCTAGAGCAAGGGGTCACTTGCTCTGCTGTAGCATCCTGGTCAAGGCACATATGGGAAAGGAATCAATGAACAACTAAGGTATTGCAACGAAGAATTGATGCTTCCCATTTTTCTCCCTTTCTTCCTGTCTGTCCCTCTCTCTCTCTCACACACACACACAAAAAAGTTTGGCAGAATTCACCAGTGAAGCTATCAGGTCCTGGACTTCTGATTTAAATATCTTTACTAGTAATCAGTATCTTCCGATTTTCTGTTTCATCTTGAGTCATTGTTGATAGGCTGTATGTTTCTAAAAACTATACATTTCTTCTAGGTTATCTAATTTGTTAGCATATAATTGTTTATAGCAGTCTCTTATAACCCTTTAAGCCACTAATGAACAACTAATGTGCCACAACTATGAGTTGATGCTTCTTATCTCTTTCCCTTCCCTTCTGTCTCTCTCTTGCTTAAAAAAAAAGATAACTAAAAACTTTAGAAGACCTTGCTTTGTTTTCTAACCTTGTTCCATATTTATTTTATACAGGAAAATTCAATCTTCCTTAAAAATATTAAGGACTTCATCAGTGAATCCATTCAATCCAGAAATGTGTGTGTGTGTGTGTGTGTGTGTGTGTGTGTGTGTGTGTGTGTGTGTCAGAGAGACAGACAGAGAGACAGAGGGACACATAGGCACAGAGAGGAAAAAGAGATGCGAAACATCAAGTCTTCGTTGCAGCACTTTAGTTGTTCATTGATTGCTTTCTCGTATGTGCCTTGATGGGGGGGTGAAGGGTGGTACAGAAGAGCGAGTGACCCCTTGATCAAGCCAGTGACCTTGGGCTCAAGAGAGCAACTTTTGGGTTCAAGCCAACGACCATGGGGTCATGCCTATGATCCCACGCTCAAACCAGTGATGCTGTGTTCAAGTCAAATGAGCCCGCACTCAAGCCGGTGACCTCGGCTCTGTGTCCCAGTCCCATGCTCTATCTACTGTGCTACCACCTGATCAGGCCAGAAACCTTTCTGATGTCTGGTAATATTAAAACTTTCTCCATTTCCTATCTACTGGTACTAGCACACCTCTATACTTTAATAGGTTTACATTAAGTTTATCTCATTGTTTTTTTCTTGACTGGATTTACCAGAAATATATCTATTTTTAATCTGATTTGAACAATTTTACTACATTTTCTTAGTTATTTGTCTTCTCTTTACCATGTTTCCTCTACTTATAATTTTTCTTTATCTAAAATGTTTGTTGCCCTAACCAGTGGTACAGTAGATAGAGTGTGGTTCCAGTGGTTCCAGAGCACTGATGTTGCTGTTTCAAACCAGGGGTCACAGCTCTATCCCCAGGGTGCCAGCTTGAACCCGAGGTTGCCAGTTGGAGCCTCAGTAAGGGCACATATCAGAAGCAATCAATAGGTGCACAACTAGGTGAAACAACAAGTTGATGACTCTCCCTCTCTCTCTCTCTCCCTGTATCCCTCTTAAAATAAATAAAATAAATTTTTGCTTAAATAATGAATTCATTTCATTTTACATTTATTTATTTGCTTATTTAAAGATGGTATATTGATGGGTAATGTATATATTTAGATATATAATGTATTTTCCTTATTTTGTAGTCTATTATTAGAGTCGTCTTCTTTGACCAACACAAAGTTTTTTAAGAGAATATAGAAATTTTTCATTCCCAAATTACCCAGAACCCATACAAATAAGATGTATTACAATTAAAAAATTTTTTCACATTTTCAAGCAAAACTTGTCTTTGAAGAGTTCTTTTCAGTATTTAAAATATAATAACCAAAAGCTCTTTCAGTAAATTTTTAAAAAAAGATAAAAGAGGCCCTGGCCGGTTAGCTCAATCAGTTACAGCATCGCCTCAAAACACCAAGGTTGTAGGCTCCATTCCCAGTCAAGAAAAATAGGGAAAGTGACCAGTGAATGCACAACTAAGTGGCACAACAAATGAATGCTTTCCTCTCTCTCTCTTCCTCTCCCTTTCTCCCTAAAATCAATCAATACAATTATTTATAAACATGAGAAATGAATGGAGAGAAATATTTCAAAATATTAACACTACTCATCTATGTCTTGCGGGATTATGAAACAATCCCAAATATCTCAATCCCTTCTTTCCAAAATATCTCAATCCCTTCTTGGCTGGATAAATTAAGTCAAATCTATAGCATTGAATTGCTATTATGAACAGGTTTTTAAAATATTTTTAATACTTGAAAATAAACATGAGAATGATTAATTTAAAATTTTTCCTTTTGATGCTTGACCAGGGGGTGGTGCAATGGATAGAGCGTCGAACTGGGATGCGGAAGACCCAGGTTCAAGACCCCGAGGTCACCAGCTTGAGCGCGGGCCCATCTGGCTTGAGCAAAAGCTCGTCAGCTGGGACCTAAGGTCGCCGGCTCCAGCAAGGGGTGGCTCGGTCTGCTGAAGCCCGCGGTCAATGCACATGTGAGAAAGCAATCAATGAACAACTATGGTGTTGCAACAGCAACGAAAAACTAATGATTGATGCTTCCACCTCTCTCTTCGTTCCTGTCTGTCTGTCCCTATCTATCCCTCTCTCTGACTCTTTCTCTGTCCCTATAAAAAAAAAAAATTAAATTTTTTCCTTTTGAAAGCACTCCATTCTACAGCGGATAATAGTAAGCCAATAAAGAGTTTTAAGGCAGAGGAGTTCCAGTCATTTTGTAACTCTCACTAAAACAAAATCTCTCATCCTTGACTCATCTCTCAACCCCACTGACCACAGTTTGAGCCTGGTCCCAGTTTATTACTCAGTACTGATAAGAGATGTATCTATTTGTTCTTCTGCCCATCCTGTGTCATCCATAGAGCACTTATTCTATTATGGGTCCTCAATTGCAATTATTTTCTAACCTCATGGAGACAACTACCCTGTCACATTTACACTTTTTCATAGTATCTTTGTTCTTGTACTTCTCTTTTTACCACTCTGAGAGTTCATAGTCATCCTTATAATCACTACCTTGCAAACATTGAAGCTCAGTTCATGAACCTTCTCCTTATCTAAATCTAAGCAGGAGTGCACTGCTGAAGCAAGCACATACCCAGACAGCTTTTCCTTTAAATTGATGACATTAAACCAAAAGAGCACTCAGCATTGCCTGGAAATACTACTATATTTTCCTGGTGAGTTAACTTGCTAAAATGATTACTTATTCCTTCTCAAAACTACTGAACTCCTTCCTCATTTTCAACTGATGAGTTAATCACTTAGTACAATAAGTGAATAGCAAAAATGAAACTTCCTTATCTTCCTACCACCAAATCTATAACCTCATTATGTTACTAGATTTCCATCTTCTGCCTTAAAAGAACAATCTATCTACCAAAGGCATTCCCATTTCACTCTATTTTTTTTGGTGATTTCCTTCCTATATGTGATTCTCCTTCTGTCCCTCTCTATGAATCATTCCTCTCCCCATGCAAACATACTTGTATAATTTCCCAACATAAAATAATTTTTAGTAGAGCGTTGGCCCGACGTATGGATGTTCTGGGTTTGATTCCTGTTCAGTGCACATAGGAGAAGCGACTATCTGCTTCTCCCCCACACCTCCTTCTCTCCCTTTTCCCCTCCCGTAGCCTGAGGCTTGATTGGTTCAAGTGTGATTCCCGGCACTGAGGATACCTCTGTTGGAACACATCTGCCTCAGTCACTAAAAATAGCTCGGTACTCAAGCACTGATCCATAATGGGGTTGCCAGATGGATCACAGTTGGGGTATATGCAGGAGTCTGCCTTACTATCTCCCCTCCTCTCACCTAAAAATAATAATAATAATAATAATAATTTAAAATCTGTTCAATATTCCTTTTCTTTCTGCAGAGGAAGGGAGAAGGGGAAGCGAAGCATTTATTGTTCCATTTAGTCATGCACTTTTTAGTTGCTTCCTGTGTGTGCCCTGACCGGGAATCAAATCTGCAACCTTGTTGTTTCAGGAGGATGCTTATCCAAGCTAACAGGCCAGGGGCAGAAATTTTTTAAGTAAGTCTAACAAATTGTTGCTAAGTTTGGTACACTGATGCAACAAACACTGATGGAGAAAATAAAGACCTAAATAAAACTGAAGGAACCACTGTATGGATTAGAGCACTCAATATTAAGATCGATTCTCTCTGTAAATTAACATATAGACTCAAGGCAACGTTAATCAAAATTCCAGCAGGTTTTTAAAGTAAAAATCAACAGGTTGATTCTAAAATTTATATAAAAATTCAAAGAATCTAGCATAAACAAAATCATTTTTAAAAAAAGAAATAGTGGGAAAACTACCACTACCTGATTTCAAGACAGTACAGTAATTAAAAGTGTGGTATTGGGATGAGGAAAGACAAATAAATTAATGAAATAGATCCAGAATTAGACCCACACATATATGGTTAAACATGGGGGAGTGTTACTGATGTCTAGAGAGAGTAGATCAATGAGGCTGCTCAACATCTTATAATATGCAGGACTGCCCACACAATAAAAAATTATCTGGCCTAAAATGTCAAAAGTGGCAAAGTTGAGAAAACCTGTTCTAATAAAAAATATAGCCTGACCTATGGTGGCGCAGTGGATAAAGCGTCGACCTGGGAACACTGAGGTCGCCAGTTCAAAACCCTGCACTGGTCCAGTCAAGGCACATATGGGAGTTGATGCTTCCAGCTCCTCCCCCCTTTCTCTCTTTCTCTCTCTCTCACTCTGTGTCTCCTCTCTAAAATGAATAAAATAAAAATAAAATAAAATAAAAATAAAAAAATATATATATATAGGAGAAAATCTTTGTGAACTAGAGTTAAGCCAAAATTTCTCAGATAGGACACAAGAAATATAAACCATAAAAAAATCAATAAAGCGCCTGACCGGGCAGTGGCACAGTGGATAGAGCGTCGGACTGGGATGCGGAAGACCCAGGTTCGAGACCCCAAGCTCGCCAGCTTGAGTGCGGGCCCATCTGGCTTGAGCAAAAGCTCGCCAGCTTGGACCCAAGGTTGCTGGCTCCAGCAAGGGGTGGCTCAGTCTGCTGAAGGCCCACGGTCAAGGCACATGTGAGAAAGCAATCAATGAACAACTATGGTGTCACAACGGCAACGAAAAACTAATTAGATTGATGCTTCTCACTTCTCTCCGTTCCTGTCTATCTATCCCTATCTATCCCTCTCTCTATCCCTGTAAAAAAAAATCAATAAAGCAACTGCATCAAAATTCAAATTTCTGCTCATTGAAAGACAGATAGAAAAATTCAAAAAAAGAATCACAGACTTGGAGAAAATATTTGCAAAACACATACTTAATAAAGGACTTATATATCTGGACTATATAAAGAATTTGTGAAATTCAACAAATGAAACAAATTGGCCAAAAATATGAGGAAAAGAGAAACAGATATTTCACTAAGGAAGAAACATGAATAGAAAATAAGCACACATAAAAGATGCACAGTATTATTATTCATTAAGAAAATACATATTTAAACCACAATGAGACACTATTAATATACCTAGAATGGCTAAAGCTTAAAGAACTGGCAATACCAAGAGCTCCCAAGAATGCAAAGCAACTAGAGCGCTCATATATTAAGGAATGTGTAAAATGGTAGTTAGTCACTTTAGAAAAAGTTCAGCACTGCCTGACCAGGCGGTGGCGCAGTGGATAGAGCGTCGGACTGGGATGCAGAAGACCCAAGTTCAAGACCCCGAGATCACCAGCTTGAGCGCGGGCCCATTTGGCTTGAGCAAAAGCTTGCCAGCTCGCACCCAAGGTCGCTGGCTCCAGCAAGGGGTTGATCGATCTGCTGAAGACCCGCAGTCAAGGCACATGTGAGAAAGCAATCAATGAACAACTAAGATGTCGCAAAGGCAATGAAAAACTAATGATTGATGCTTCTCACCTCTCTCCGTTCCTGTCTGTCCCTATCTATCCTTCCCTCTGACTCTCTCTCTCTGTCCCCGTAAAAATAAATAAATAAATAAAAATAAAATGATAAAGTTCAGTACTTTCTTATAACATTAGATAACCACCCTTAAATATTTTTCCTCCAACAAATATATATAAGCTTTTTTCCTATCTGCTCATAATTTTTCCATTTCCTCTAAGTTTATGACTATGTTCTAAATCAGTGGTTCTCAACATGTAATCTGAGGCTCCCTGGAGGTCATTGACATCCTTTCAGTGGCTCTATGTGAGCCTCCCTTTTCTAACTATATTTCTGTGTAAAGCCAGATTTTCTTTATATACATCAACCAAAACAATATACCCCAAGAGACCAAATGCAGAAGCACATATGAGAATCTAGTTGTGATGGTTAATTTTATATGCCAACTTGACTGGAACACAGGGTGCCCAGATAAACATTATAGTGGGTATGTCTGGATGAGATTAACATTTGATCCATAGACTGAGTAAAGCAGGTTACCATTCCCAATATAGGCAGGACTCATCCGATCCATTAAAGGCCTGAACAGAACAAAAAGTTGAGTAAGAGAAAATTCCTTCATCCTACCAAAGGACCTTTGAGCTAAGACACTGATCTTCCCCTGCCTTTGAACTTCGACTCAGAACTGAACGAAAACCATCAGTTGGCCTGGTCTTCAGGCCTCTACATTCAGACTGTAACTTTACCACCAGCTCTCCTGAGTCACTAGGTCACTGGGAATTCTCAGCCTTCATAATCACATAAGCCAATATATACATATACATATACATATACACATACACACAAGGTGGGGCAAAAGTAGGTTTATAGTTGTTCATATGTAAAATAATACAGTAATTAATAAATAATATAAGAATAAACTGTTTTGTGTACTCACAACTGTAAACTTACTTTTGCCCCACTCCGTGTGTGTGTCTGTGTGCGCGCGCATGCACTCATAAGACATATATATAATACTACTGGTTCTATTTTTCTAATAAACCAAGTTCTATTAAGCCTGACATTAAAGAGCTATACAAAATGTAAAACAATGCCACTTTTCTAACTGATTTTAGTTTGTTTGGGAAAATAGTCATTTTTCATTTTAAAACAGGTTATTTATATTAATATATAATTAATGGGTTTGATATTTTTAAATGTTTTAATTTCTAGTAATCTAAATATCGATATAGATAACCCATACAAACAAAGCTCTTTCAAATACTTTTGAAGAATGTAAAGGAGTCCTTAGACCCCCCCCCCAAAAAAAAGTGCATTGCTATTCTATAAAATTAAGGTTACCAAAGATCGAATAGAGAAATGAAATTTAAGTAATTAACCTCTTCCCATTCTTCACAGCCATTCTTCCATTTCTCATGCTGTTTACCAAAAGAAAGATACTTTACCAGTTACAAAAGACATACCTGATCATCCCCAGAACCCCACTGAGCCGTATTTTCCAAAGAGACCACATCAGAATCAGAAATCTTTGTTCTACTATCATCTTGATATGATGACTTTTGCCATACATGGCTGGTCAACGGAACAGCCTGAAAAGCAAAAGCAGATTTAAATATAGTAACAAAATATAACATTTAGATTATATTTCTCAATTTATAGTTATCTTCAGTTAGAAATAAGGAAACAGGGAATTACCCTGTTAGGACTCAATATACTTTCCAACAAACAACAGCAGTTCCTTAACTTCCTATAACTCCAGAGGTAAAAGAAGCAAGCAGAAATAAGTAAATTATTTCTTTTAAAATCTTCAGGTTTAAGACTCCTAAGATATTAACTCTAATATTAAGGACTAAAATAAAAGTCAGGTTCATTTTGTGAAATTAAGTTGAAACAGGGTTCTTCTCCCACTTGTAGAAGGCCGCAATTAAAGCTGTTACTGCTGCCCAAGCCTGAAACAATGCAAATGAAAAAGATCAGAGGCAATCAAGCAAAAAGGTCACTAACTGGTTCAGGGACTGTTTCTTAAGATTTTACCCAATATCTCTGGAGAAAAATAACCCAAAGCTTCCTCCTAAGAGAGACCCAGAGACAATCACAAAACACCAGGTAGAAAAGCATACAAAAACAAACAAAATAACACTCCTGCTAAAAATGAGATTACAAACCATACTATCAAAGACATTAACATAAGTCTCAGACTCTCAAAGAGATAAAGAAAGAAAACACAATGTTCATAAGAAAGGAAGCTGTTAAAAAACAGGCAGATATGAGACAAAAAAGGATGAATGCTAACAAAATATTAATAATAATAAATATGAAAGCATCTCTGAAGAACACCCAAGTTCAAAAGATTCTTTTCAGCCTGACCTGCGGTGGTGCAGTGGATAAAGTTTCAATCTGGAACACTGAGGTCAAAGGTTTGAAACCCTGGGTTTGCCCGGTCAAGGCACATACAGAAAGCTACTACTATAAGCTGATGCTTCCGCTTCTCTCCCTGCCCCCTCACCTCTATCTGAAAATCAATAAATAAAAAAATTAAAATATCTTTTCCAGAATTAAAACACTGTTACTAGCCTGACCAGGTAGTGGCACAGTGGACAGAGTGTCGGACTGGGATGCTGAGGACCCAGGTTCGAAACCCCAATGTTGCTGGCTTAAGCACGGGCTCACAGCTTGGGCACAGGCTTGAGCATGGGATCATAGACATGACACCATGGTCGCTGGCTTGAGCCCAAAGGTCACTAGCTTGAATCCAACGTCACTGACTTGAGCAAGGGGTTACTCGCTCTGCTGGAGCTCCCCAGTTAAGGCACATATGAGAAAGCAATCAATGAGCCACTAAGATGCCACAACACAGAATTGATGCTTCTCATCTCTCTCCCTTCCAGCCTGTCTGTCCCTGTCTCTATCTCTCTAATAAAAACAAAACATTTTACAGACCACTCACAACAAGGCTTTTGGTCACAAAAAGGTCAGTTTAACTGAAAATCTATTCAAAAATAAAGAGATACCAGCCCTCACCAGTTGGCTCAGCAGTAGAGTGTTGGCCTGGCGTACGGAAGTTCCAGGTTCAATTCCCAGTCAGGGCACACAGGAGAAGCAACCATCTGCGTCTGCACCTCTCCCCCACCCATTCTCACTGTCTCGTTCTCTCTTTCCCTCTCTCTCTCTTTCTCTCTTCTTCTCCCCCAGCCGTGCTCAAGTTGGCCCCGGGTGCTGAGGATGGCTCCATGGCCTCTCCTCAGGTGCTAAAAATAGTGTGGTTGTGGAGCAACAGAGCAGTGGACCAAGATGGGCAGAGCATTGCCTGATAGGTGACTTACTGGGTAAATACAACTCAGGGTGTGTGCTGAAGTCTGTCTCTCTGCATCCCTGCCTCTCACTTAATTTATATACAGAGAGAGAGATTCCTAAGATATCAATTCTTACAAGAGGTTTTCTTCAAAAGAGAAAACACCAAGGGGCACACCCACATTGCTTCAATGGCACTTTTATTTTTAAGCAAAAGAGAGAAAGAGACAGACAGACACACAGAGACAGGAAGGGAGAGAGATGAGAAGCATCAATTCATAGTTGCAGCACCTAAGTTGCTCATTGATTGCTTTCTCATATGTGCTTTCACCAGAGGGGTTACAGTCGAGCTAATGACCTCTTACTCAATCCAGCAACCTTGGGTTCAAGACAGTGACCGCGAGGTTGTGTCTATGATCCCACGCTCAACCCCATGACCCTGCACTCAAGCTGGTGAGCCGTGCTCAAGCTGGCGACCTTGGGGTTTGATCCTGGGTCCTCAGCATCCCCGGCCATTACTCTATCCACTGTGCCACAGCCTGGTCAGGTCAATGGTAATTTTTAAGGAAGGGAGGGAAGAAGGAAGGGAGGAAGGAAGAAGGGTGGAAGGGAAGGAAGGAGGGTGGAAGGGAAGCAAGGAGGGAGGGATGGAGGGATGGGGAAGGAGGGGAAGGAAGAAAAGAGAGGAAAGAAATAAGGAACGGAGGGAGGGAGGGAGGGAGGGAGGAAGGGAGGGAAGGGAAGGTTAAGAAAGGAAAGAAAGCCATTTTGCAAATTTGAAATCCCTAATATATAACACTATAGCCAATGTTTTGGCATAGCTAGTCTTCTTTGATCCCTCCAGGAAAGAAGAATGATGAAATGAAAGTTCAAAATGGCTATTCACAACAGATAAATAATGCTGGGCATGGAGTATGAGGGGTCCTGCCTTTGAGAATGGCTGATTCAAAACAGCTTACAGAGAGAGTTCAATTTATTAGAATACTTGTAGAAAACTAACGATACATGAAGAAACTAGTATTTTAACAATTAACTCAATGTGTGAGAAAAAGAATAACCCCCCATATTATCAACTAAAATATCTATTTCCCAGAATTCCTGATTCTTATTACCTACCTGACTGTTTAGCCTTTATCAAAGAAACAATTTCTAATACATATGTTTGGCTTTCCCACAGTTGCCTCTGGAGAGCACTGTAACCCAAATACTTAATGGAAGATCCTTTTTTTGAGAGAGAGAGAGAATGTCATCAACTCATTGCTCCAATTAGTTGTACCACTGATTGTTTGGGAGTTGAGCCAGTACCCTCAGGATCAAGCCAGCGCCCTTAGGAAGAGAGTGTAAGTCAGTGACTCTGAGATTAAGCAAGTGACCACAGCACTCCAGGACGATGCTGTATCCACTGCATTGCTGTCCAAGGCTTGATGGAGGATTCTTAAAATAAGTGCTTCAAAACTAAGCACATGTCATCAGTAATTCTCTGAGATTAAATGCCTTTTGATATAAAGTTTTAAAGAGTCCTTCCCTGAATAAGTTTTTAATATTAAAAGTTAATGGATTTCCAACTATACGCTGTCAAGAAGAGGAACAGTTTAGATATAAGGATACAGGTAGGCTGAAAGTGAAAAGATAGAAATAGATATTTTATGTAAATGGTAACCAAAAGAGGGCAGGAATATCTATGCTAGGTATCAGACAAAAAAGATTTTATATCAGCAACTGTTACAAGAGACAGATAAGGACATTATATAATGACAAAAGAGTCAATTAACCAAGACAAACAATATAACAAGTATTTATGCAACAAACCTCAGAGCTCCTAAATTAATAAAGCAAAGTCTGAAATTGAAGGGAGAAATTCATAGCAACAATAATAAGCAGAACAATCAGACAGAAGAATAAAATAGAGGAACTGACCAACATTATAGACTATTGCACCTAACAGAAATATACAGAATACTCCTCCCAACAGCTGCAGAAAATACATTTCTCCAGTACACATGAAACATCCTTTAGGATAGAACACATTAGGCCACAAATCAGTCTTAAGAAATACAAGAAAGTTGAAATGATACAGTCTCTTTTCCAATAACAACGAAATGAAACTCGATATCAAAGCACAAAAACTGGAAAATAAAATTAATATAATCTTAGAAAAACAATGATTTGAAAAAGAAGTCACAGGGAAATTAGAAAATACTTTGACACAATAAAAATAAAAACACAAAATATCAAAACTTACAGGGTGCAACAAAAGCAGAGTTAAGAGGAAGTTTATGGCTAACTGTAAGGGTATACATCTTTTGTTAAAGTAAAATCACAAATTCACAACTTATACTATACATCTAGAAGAGGAACAAACTAAACCTAAAGCACAGAAAAAAAATAATATAGAACACAAATAAATAATGAGTAGAAAAATTTTAAACTAAAAGATGTTTTTTAAAAATGACAAAATTGACAATGCCTTAGCTAGAATAAAAATATATATATTTAAAATCAGAAATGAAAGAGATTATTACAACCAAAACCACAAAAATAAGGGTAAGAGAATACTATATGAACAATGATACACCAACAAATTGGAGAGCCAAAAAGAAATGTATAAATTCCTAGAAACACACCACTTACCGAGATTGAATCATGAAAAAATAGAAAATCTGAATAAACCTATAACCAGAGAGATTAAATCAATAACAAAAATAAATAAATAAAAACCTCTCAATAGAAAAAATCCAAGGACCAGTTGGCTTTACTACAGAATTCTACCAAACATTTAAAGAATCGACACCAATCCTCCTGACAAAAAATGAAAAATAAAAGTGTAAGAGGGAACACTTTCTAACTTATTCTATGAGGCCACATCACCCTGATACAGATAACCAGATGTGGATACAAGAAAAAAACAACAACTTTAGACCAATATCCTTCCTAATGGATACTGATGCAAAAGTCCTCAAGAAAATACTAGCACACAGAATTCACAGCACCTTATAAAGATTATACATCATTAGCAAGTGGGATTTAACCCTAAAATGCAAGAATGGTTCAACATATAAAAATAATTATGAAAGAATTAATATTGTTAAAATGTCAATACTACCAAAAGCCATCTATAGATTCAATACATTCCCTATTGAGATTCCAATCAATGACATTTTTACATAAACATAAAAATAAAAAAACTCCTAACCATTTATCTGGAACCACAAAAGATGCCAAAAGCCAAAAAAAAAAAAAAAAAATCCTAAGAACAAAAGCAAAAAACATCACACTTCCTGGTTTCAAACAATACAGTGTGTCCGTAAAGTCCTGTTGCACTTTTGACCATGTGACTGGTCAAAAGTGCACCATGACTTTACGGACACACTGTATTATAAAGCCCTAGTAATTAAAACACTATGGTAGTGACATAAAAACAAACAGACCAATGGAGCAGAATGAAGAGACCAAACATAAATTAAAGCCCAAACATAAATTAAAGCTTATATGTGGTCAACTAATATTTGGCAAGAGAACCAAGAATACTAAATGGAGATTTAAATGACAGTCTCTTCAATAAATGGAACTAGGGAAAAGGAATATTCATATGTATAAGAATACAACTTGCCTGACCAGGTGGTGGCGCAGTGGATAGAGTGTTGGACTGGGATGCGGAGAACCCAGGTTCAAGACTCTGAGGATGGCAGCTTGAACGTGGGCTCATCTGGCTTGAGCAAAGCTCACCGGCAAGGGTTACTTGGTCTGCTGGAGGCCCATGGTCAAGGCACATATGAGAAAGCAATCAATGAACAACTAAGGTGTCGCAACGAAAAACTGATGATTGATGCTTCTCATCTCTCTCTGTTCCTATCTGTCTGTCCCTATCAATCCCTCTCTCTGACTGTCCCTGAAAAAAAAAAAAAAAGAATAAAACTTGACCTTACATTACACACCACTCACAAAAATTAACTCAAAGTGAATGTAAGACCTGATGCTATGAAACTCCTAGAAAAAAAAAACAAACAGAAAAAAGCTCCTTGGCCATGGCCAGTTGACTCAGTGGTAGAGTGTTGGCCCTGAGTGTGGAAGTCCCAGGTTCGATTCTCAATCAGGGTACACAGAAGTGCCCATCTGCTTCTCCACTCCTCTCCCCCTGAATTCCCCCTCCCCTCCTGTAGACATGGCTCGAATGGTTCAAGCAAGTTGGCCCAAGGCACTGAGGATGGCTCCATGCCCTTGCCTCAGGTGCTGAAATAGCTCAGTTGCCAAGCAACAGAGCAGCACCCCCAATGGACAGAGCACTACCCAGAAGGAGACTTGTCAGGTGGATCCCAGTTGGGGCGCATGTGGGAGCCTGTCTGTCTGCCTCTCACTTAATTTAAAAAAATAAAAAACTCCTTGACATGGGTCTTGGTAATGATTATTTGGAAATCACACTTAAAGCACAAGCAACAAAATTAAAAATAAACAAATGGGACCACATAAAACTACAAAGCTTCTACATAGCAGAAGAAACCATCAACAATGTGAAAAAACCTACAAAATGGGAAAAAATATATATCCAATAAAAACTTAATATCCAAGATTTATAAAGAATTCCTACAACTCAACAGCAAAATAAATAATCTAATTTAAAAATGGGCAAAGGACCTCAATAGACATTTTTCCAAAGAAGATAAAAAAATTGGCCAAAGTACATTAAAAAGTATTTAACATCACTAGTCATTAGAAAAAATCTAATTTAAAAGCACACTGAGATAACACCTCACACCTATTAGAATGGCGATCATCTGAAAAACAAGAGATAGCCTGACCAGGCGGTCGTGCAATGCATGGAGTGTCAGACTGGGAAGCAGAGGACCCAGATTCAAAACTCCAATGTCCCTGACTTGAGCACAGGTTCATCTGGTTTGAACGCAGCTCACCAGCTTGAACCCAAGGTCGCTGGTTTGAGCAAGGGGTAACTCGGTCTGCTGTAGCCTCCTGGTCAAGGCACACATGAAAAATTAATCAATGAACAACTAAGATGCTGCAACAAAGAAGTGATGCTTCTCATCTCTCTCCCTTCCTGTCTGTCCCTACCTGTCCCTCTTTCTGTGTGTCACAAAACAACAACAACAAAAAAAAAAAAACCAGATAAAATATGATGGCGTGGATATGGAAAAAGGGAAACTTGGAAACTTTATGCATCGTTGGCAGAACTATAAATTGGTACAGCCACTATGGAAAACAGTATGGTAGTTCCTCAAAAAGTTAAAATAAAACTACTGTATGATCCAGCAGTTCCACTTCTGGAAATATATCCAAATAAAACAAACACTAACTCAAAATGTATCTGCACCCCCATATTCATAACAGCATTAATTATAAGAGCCCAAAATGGAAACAACATAAGTTCCCATTAAGGGACTCATATATACATATATAAATATTATTCATCCAAAAACAATTATTTTAATCCTATCATTTGTGACATGAATGGAACTTGAAGGCATTATGCTTAAGTGAAATAAATCAGAAAGAAAAAGAAATGCTATATGATTTCATTTATATGTGGAATCTAAAACAATCACACGAAAAGAAATCAAATTTGTGGTTACTAGAGACAGAGGTTGGGGGATGAGAAATTGGCAAAGTGGTGGAAAGGTATAAACTACAAACTACCAGGTTATAAGACAGATAAGTACTAAGGAAGTAAAGTATAACATGATGATTAGAATTAAAACTACTGTATGGCTACATTCTATTGGATTTCAAAATATCTTTGCAAAACTAGGTTTTAGAAGATCCTCTGATTTAAAAAAAAATTCAGTACTGTGTGAAAATCAGCACAGAACAGGAATTGGGGATATCATGTTGGATTCCAAGGTATGAGAAGATGTACAATATCTGACAGGCACATAAATTCCATTAGTAACTATTTGTGGCTATTTTAAAATAATTAAAAATTCTGTTTCTTCAAGAAAGAAACTGCTGTATGATATATACAATAGATATATACCAGTGGTTCTTAACCTTTTTTGAGGTACTGAACCCACCAGTTTCACATGTGCATTCACCGAACACTTCTTTAGTGATAAATAAAATGATTGTTTTTTCCAAATTTAGTTTTGCCGGTGCGAGACTAGAGTTGCTCAATTTGGCATTGCATATCATGCAGATAGGATGCTGACTCTCATCCCGTTCCGTGATACATGTGAATCCATGTTGTACATATTCGTCTGACCACTTTCTTTTTTTGCTCGACATATTTAGTATGGATTAAAATATTAAGGAAGAAACCACACGACATACAACTACGACAGCCATTGACTACTACGCACACTAAATTCCCCGCAGCACTGGTTGGCCAAGCAATGTAACATGATCCTCTGCAGCAAGTGATGGCCAAGCGGGGCATGTCATCACGACTTTATACAAGTGTGTCTTTACCTCCATGGCAGAGGCTTCTCCAAACCCAAGACCGACTCATCAAACCCCTAGGGTTCGACAGAATCCAGGTTAAAAACCACTAATATATACAGTAGAAAAGCTGTTGGAGAAATTCTCATCACAAAAGGAAATTTTTTCTTTTCTTTTTATTGTATCCATAGAAGATGATAGATGTTAACTAAACCTATAGTAGTAATCATTTCACAATATATGTAAATCAAACATCATGCTGTATTCCTTATACCAGTGATGGGCAATCTTTTGAGCATGGTGTGTCAAAATTCGCCAAAAAACCGAGCATAACTCGGGTGGTGTGTCACTTCGAGAAATAAAAACATAATTTCATGATATAGTTTAAATAACAAAAATGTTTTGGCCTACAGACCTCTGGCACAGAGTCTCTACACTGCTGCAAATGTTTTATCCTTGGCTATTGCACATGACCGTGCAGGAGCCGAGGATTCAACATCTTTCTCGGCATGCGGCCCCATACTTCTCTGGTATGCGGCCGCATGTGGCCACATGTTATCAAAAATAGGCATGCGTATCAGTGCTGACACACGTGTCATAGGCTCGCCATCCCGGCCTTATACAATGATATATGTCAATTATTTCTCAAAACTAAAGGAAGGGGCTTTAAAAAACCAATGCAATACCTCACATTAACAGAATGAATAAAACCACATGATCATCTCAATTGATACAGAAAAAGTCATTAGAAAATATTCAACACCCTTTCATGATAAAAACAGTCAACAAACTCAGAATAGAAAAAACTTCATTAACATGATAAAGGCCATTAATGAATACCCACAACTAACATCAAACTCAATGATGAAAAACTGCAAGCTTTTCCTCACAGTGGTCGGCAAACCGCAGCTGGCCAGCCACAGGCTCACTCAACTCCTGCATGAATCACGGTCCACCTCCCCAGCGCTGCATATCTGGGGGAGGGGAAAGGAGGGAAGGGGATAGGAGGGGAAGAGGAAGGGAAAGGGGAGCCACATGCTCACTCAATGACCACCCCCCACCTGCACCTGTGCGCCAGCACGTGGTATTTTGTAGAAGAGCCACACTCAAATAGCCAAAGAGCCACAAGTGGCTCACGAGCGGCAGTTTGCCAACCACTGCCTATGATAAGTAACAAGACAAGAGGCCCTGGCCAGCTGGCTCAGTGGTAGAGCGTCTGGCGTGTGGATGTTCCGGTTCAATTCTCAGTCAGGTCACACAGAAGCAATCATCTACTTTTCTACCCCTCCGTGTCCCTTCTCTCTCTTTCTCTCTCTCTCTTCCCTTCCCACATCCATGGTTCAATTGGTTCAAGCACATCGGCCTGGGCGCTGAGGAGGGCTTCATGGAGCCTCCGTCTCAGGTACTAAAATAAATTAGCTCAGGTGCAAGCATGGCCCCAGATGGGCAGAGCATTGGCCCTAGATGGGGCTGCCAGGTGGATCCTGGTCAGGGCACTTTGGGAGTCTATCTCCCCTCCTTTCACTTGGAAAAAAAGAAAGAAAAAAAAAGAAACAAGACAAAGATGCTTGCTCTTGCCACTTCTATTCAACATAGTACTAGAAGTGCTAGCCAGGGCAATTAGGCAAGAAAAATAAATAAAAAGCATCTAAATTGAAATAGGGAGAAGTAAAATGATCTCTGTTCACAGATGACATGACCTTATTTGTAAATCTTAAAATCTGAAAAAAAATCTTAAAATCTGTACACTGAACTATAAAACACTGCCGCAAGAATATTTTTAAATGCAAATAAATGGAAAAGCATCCATGTTTATGAACTGGAAGGTTTAATATTGTCAAGATGTCGCCTGATTAGGCGGTGGCACAGTGGACAGAGCATCAAACTGGGATGCAGAGGACCCTGGTTCAAAGCCCCAAGGTCGCCAGATTGAGAGCAGGCTCACTAGCTTGAGCATGGGATCATAAACATAACCCGTGGTCACTGGCTTGAAGCCCAAGTTTGCGGGCTTTAACAAGAGGTCATTCGCTCTGCCAGTCAAGGCACATATGAGAAAGCAATCACTGCCTGACCAGGTGGTGGCACAGTGGATAGAGCGTCGGACTGGGATGCAGAGACCCAGGTTCAAGACCCCGAGGTCGCCAGCTTGAGTGCAGGTCCATCTGGCTTGGGCAAAACTCGCCAGCTTGGATCCAAGGTCGCTGGCTCAAGCAAGGGGTTACTCGGTCTGCTGAAGGTCCGCGGTCAAGGCACATATGAAAAAGCAATCAATGAACAACTAAGGTGTCGCAATGGAAAACTGATGACTGATGCTTCTCATCTCTCTCCCTTCCTGCCTGTCTGTCCCTATCTACCTTTTCTCTGTCTGTGTCTCTCTCTGTCATAAAAATATATATATTGTTAAAATATCTGTACTTGCCACCACACTCCTTATCAGATTCCAGTGGCATTTGTTTATTGTAGGGAAAAACAACCCTAAAATTCATACGAAATCTTGAGGGAACCAAAAAGAGCCAAGACAATTTGAAAAAGAATAGTCAAGCGACTCATACTACCTGATTTTTAAACATATTAAAAAGCTACAGTAACCATAACAATGTGGCCCTGGCCACATTGACAGCAGATAGAACAGCCAATTTTCAACCTTATTCATCTCATGGCACACATAAATTACTAAAACTCTATGGCACAACAAAAGCTATTTTGCTGATTCAAAAAAAAGGTGTAATTTGATTCATTCACACTGGATGGCTAAATGTCGTGTTGGTTGTTGTCATGTTTTTTTTTAAATCTCAGGGAAAATAGATCAGTGTCCCTGATTAAATAGTCAGGTATTGTATGTTTTAGAAATTCTTGCTGCACACCAGTTGAAAAATCACTGAAACAGAATATGATCTATAGGTCCTGGCCGGTTGTCTCAGTAGATAGAACGTCGGCCCAGCATGCAGATGTCCAGAGTTCAATCTCCAGTTAGGGCACACATGAGAAGTGACCTTCTGCTTCTCTTCCCCTCACTCTCTCCTTTCTCTCTCTCTCTCTCTCTCTTCCCCTCTCCCAGCCAATGGCTTGATTGGTTCAAGCATTGGCCCTGGGCTCTGAGGATAGCTCAGTTGATTCCAGCATCAGCCCCAGATGGGGTTGCTGGGTGGATTCCAGTTGGGGTGCATGTCAGAGTCTGTCTATCTCCCCTCCTCTCACTTAAAAAATATATGTATAATTTATAGTCAATTAATAATTGACAAAAGAGGCAAAATATATAGTAGGGAGAAGATAGTCTACTCAATATATAGCATTGGGAAAACTGGACAGGTATATGCAAAAACAAAGACACTCAACCACCTTCTTACACCATACAAAAAATAAACTCAAAATAAGTTAAAGACATAAAAAATAAGTTATTAGACTCAAAACCATAAAAATCCTAGAAGAAAACAAGCAGTAAAATCTCAAACATTTTTATTAGTAACATCCCCCTGGGCAAGTAAAACAATAGAAAATATAAACAGCCTGACCAGGTGATGGTGCAGTGGATAGAGCGTTGGACTGGGACGCAGAGGACCCATTGGCTATAAGAGTTAAAGTGGTTTAACTAAAAATATTCCTCCTTAGGCTTGAAGATACAAATTTACAAAACAAAAAAGTTAGGAGACCTTGTCCATAAGTGTGGCTTTAATTATGGTCTATATGTATGCAGACAACTTACAACTTTTTTTTTTTTTTTTTTTTTTTTTACAGGGACAGAGAGAGAATCAGTGAGAGGGATAGATAGGGACAACAGACAGGAACGGAGAGAAGTGAGAGCATCAATCATTAGTTTTTCGTTGCCATTGCGACACCTTAGTTGTTCATTGATTGCTTTCTCACATGTGCCTTGACCCTGGGCCTTCAGGAGACCGAGCAACCCCTTACTGGAGCCAGCGACCTTGGGTCCAAGCTGACGAGCTTTTGCTCAAGCCAGATGGGCCCGCGCTCAACCTGGCGAGCTCGGGGTCTCGAACCTGAGTCTTCCGCATCCCAGTCCAACGCTCTATCCACTGCGCCACCGCCTGGTCAGGCACAACTTTATTTTTTTATTTACTGATTTTAGAGAGAAAGAGTAAGGGAGAGAAACATCAATTTGTTGTTCCACTTATTTATGCATTCATTGGTTGATTCTTTTATGTGCCCTGACTGGGGTTTGAACCTGCAATGTTAGCTTATGGGGACGATGCTCTAACCAACTGAGCTACCCTGCTAGGGTTGACAACTTATACAACTTTAAATCTTCAGCCCAAACCTCCCCTTTGATCTCCAAATCCTAACTCATAACCTTACCACCCATCTCAGCCAATCCCATCACCAAACCCCAGAGCTACCACCCACACCATAAACCTAGCTATATCTCAATTATTTGGCATAACCATTCACCCCATAACTTAATACCTGGATAACTTCTGACCCATATGCCCCATCTAATCCATTATTAGTGTAATAATAATATAAAATTAATGTATAAGTATGGTGATTTTACCTCTTAAGTATCTCTAAGTCAGTTCATCTTCTATATTCACCAACAACTCTCTATTCCAAAATAGCATTATCTTTTGTCTGGCAATACAGCATTGCTTCCTAATTAGCATCCCAGATCTATCTATTCCTGCTACTCCCAACCCACCCTGCTGTCAAAGCTGTTTTCCATTCTGCTAGTTATTTAAAAAACAAACCTTATCACACACTGCACCCCACCCCTGTTGTTTAAAACATTTTCAGTGACTTCCCAAAGTTCCAGGGATAAAGCCTCCAAATCTTCCACATAGCACACAAGCCTTGAAGTCTGTGATCAACCCACACTGGCCTTCGGTTCCTTGAAAATGCCATTCTCTCAATAAACAATCATATCCTTTCCACCTACCTTTCCCTGAACTAGAAGGCTCTTTCCCTTCCCTTTCTTTCCTACCTAACCTTAATCTGTCTTCAGATCTCAGCTCTATCATAACTTCCTAGGGATGCTTTCCCAAGCTTCACTGATAAGATCAGATTCCCTCACTATATGTTTTCAAAGCATATTAGTACACACCAATTTTACTTTTATTGATGGTACCACTTACATTTTGTCTGCGTCCCTCTCTAGATTAAATGCTAGAGAGGCAGAGATAAAAAATGTTTGGGTTCACTAAGTTTCCTTAGCATCTACCACAATGCATGGCCTGTGGTGAATGCTCAATAATATAACTCAGTTTATTAAAGACCCACTTGAATATTTACCAAGCAAAACAACTGTTATTCTTCAATGATCAAGTCACTGACCAACAGAAGTTTCTGTGATGATGGAACTATATTCCATATCTGCATTGTCCAAGAGGGTAGCCACTAGTCAAGTATGGCTACTGAGCACTTGAAAAGTGATTAGCACAACAGAGGTACTAAATTTTTTATTTTATTTGCTTTTAACTAATTAAGATGTAAAGAGCTACATGCAACTAGTGACTACTGGATTGAACAGCACAGATCTATAGTGTTTTCTATTTGTCTTTTCAATTGTTCTTTTGTTGTTTCACTCTGCAGTTTACATGTTGTCTAAGAGCAGTTGTGGACAATAAATCCTAGGCTGCTTTTTGTCTCCAAGATATATGCTGCACAGAATAAAACTTAATAAATGATCTCTTGGTATCTGAATTGTATAGCAAACTTTTTTTCTCCCTAAAAGGCAATCAAGCCTGACCTGTGGTGGCACAGTGGATAAAGCGTCGACCTGGGAACACTAAGGTCACCAGTTCAAAACCCTGCACTGGCCAAGGCACGTATGGGAGTTGATGCTTCCAGCTCCTCCCCCCTTTCTCTCTCTCTCTCTCTCTCTCTCTCTCTCTCACACTCTGTGTCTCCTCTCTAAAATGAATAAATAATAAATAAATAAATAAAAATAAAAATTTAAAAGGCAATCAAATGCAATTATTTTCAAAATGATCTTCAGGAGCCAACCATAAAAACTCCTCTTTCTCCGTTGTATATTACCTCCCCTTTTACACTTTTCCAGACTGGAGCTGAGGCAAAAGCCTCCTAGACTTCTAAGCCCCTCCTACCGGCTGGGGAACCATCTATTGCTACAAACAAGGGTCCAGAGAAGCACAGTCGCAAGGAGCCTCTTGAGACTAACCACTCCCGCAGTATACAGTGTGTCCGTAAAGTCATGCTACACTTTTGACCGGTCAAAAGTCGAAAGTGCACCATGACTTTACGGACACACTGTACATAATCTACACTACGGTACTCCCTTAGGGGAGTCCTGCACTCAGGCAAACTTATCTGTCTTTCCAACAAGACGGTACCTGGGTAACCACCCTCTCCTCCACTCCAACACCGCCCTTTTCCCCTTTCCCTTCAGGGCATAAGCCCCACCTCCTCCCAAAAGCTTTTCTTAACTACACGGTCTAGGAATACTGGCTCCAGTGAACATCTGGTGTATTTCAAAAGGCCCAGGACTCGTCGAGGGGGAGAAACAAGACAAGTCTCTGCTAGGAAAAACAGGAGACTGGAGTAGTCAGCTAAAACGTGGGCAAGAGGCTAGCCCTCACGAGCCTTCAAAAGCGCTTATTACGTGCTAGGCACGGTGAAAGGCAGCGCGGTGACAGAGCCGGCAGAGCGTTCAGGGTCCACCCGTCACCCTGCCCCGACGGCGGCTCACACCACTTCCCAGCCAGGCCCACCTTCTCCGGGCCCGTCCGCTCGCTCTCAGAGTAGCGGTGCTTCGGCAGCGACAACATCCCGCCGGGGTGCGCCTGCAGCCAGGCGGTGGCCTCCTCGTCCTCCTCGTCATCGGTACTCTCCCGAGCCCGACTCTCGTAGTTCAACTCCGCGTCCAGTTCACGCCCCTCTTCTTCCTCCACATCCTTCCCCATCACGCCCTCGTCCTCCTCGGAGTCATCCGGTTCCTCCGGTTCCTCCGCCTCCTCCGCCTCCTCTGCCTCCTCCACCTCCTCCGCCCCCTCCTCGTCGTCCTCCTCCTCGAGCTCGCCCGGCCATGGTAGGTCCTCAGGCTCCATGTTGGTGTCTCGCTCTCGGAGGAGGAGGAGAGGATAAGGGGGAGAAAGAGGAGGGGCAGAGAGGTGACTGGCGGTTGCGGCCGCGCGCAGGCGCAAAGACCGCCACCGCCTCGCGCCACGCGCCTCGCGCCTCGCGCCCCGCCGCGCGGATGGGCGGGGCAAGCAGTGAGCGCGCGCGTTTCTAAGGACGCCTCGCGGGGGCGGGCGGGAAGGCCCCAGGAGGGGGGCGGAGGTGAAGGGCAACTCCGCCCGGTGGTCCTCGTCACTGGCTGGAATCTTGCTCACGGTACTGTAAGCTCACAATAAACCTGGACTGAGCTCTTCTCAGGGGAGGAGAGAATTTAGTCCTCTGCTATTCTGACCCAAAACAGTTTTACGCCTGCACCGAGGGGAGCTCAGACCCAGGACAAAGCTATGACAGTCAACTTTGCAAATTATAAAATTTTAAAGGTTGAGTGCTCAAGCTGTGACAGGCTGAATGATGGGTACTTAAACCGAAGGAGGCAGCATATTAAACCTGACCTACAGGGCAGGCTTAGAAGCTCCGTGACCTGAAGTAACTGCATAGTTTGGTGTGAAATTAAAGCGTTCTATGTAAAAAGTTCGCGAGGGCTACTCAAGTCCTAGGATCTGTATCTTCGTATCTTCCCTGATGAAGGTCAATCTTTACCTTATATGAGCCTGTCTGTTGTCTTTTTGCAACTAGGATAGCATACTCTAGAACAGGGGTCCCAAACTTTTCACATGGCGGGCCAGTTCACTGTCCCTCTGACCGTTGGAGGGCCGGACTATAAAAAAAAACTATGAACAAATCCCTATGCACACTGCACATACCTTATTTTAAAGTAAAAAAACAAAACGGGAACAAATATAATATTTAAAATAAAGAACATGTAAATTTAAATCAACAAACTGACCAATATTTCAATGGGAACTATGGGTTTGGATGCATCCTGTGCTCCTCTCACTGACCACCAATGAAAGAGATGCCTCTTCCGGAAGTGTGGCAGGGGTGGGTAAATGGCCTCAGGGGGCCACATGTGCAGGCCGTAGTTTGGGGACCCCTGCTCTAGAATGTCAGGATAATTTCCTTTTTTCCAGAGCCTCAAAGCACAACCACAGAACCACAGAACCAGAAGAGAGATCACAAATCCCCTCGTTGTTATTATCCTGATAATTAACTGTTAACTATCTTATACCTCTCTATATAAAAGTAGTATGTATCTATCTTTTACTTTTTATCCAACTCCACATTTCCCTGCTTTGCTTTCTCCCATTTCCCTAGTCCATTACCAGTGGATTTCATGCAACCCACTTATGTCTTCCCCTTTGATTCTAATGTATAAAATAAGAGGTGAAACTGTCATTTTCTGGAGCATTTTCTCAAGCGGCTGAAACAGATTCATAGATATAGGAAGAGTCTGATGGTTGCCAGAGAGGAGTGGGGTTGAGAGAGGGGGGGAAAAAGATGAAGGGATTAAGAAACACATATTGGAGTCTGACCTGTGGTTGTGCTGTGGATAAACCATCGACCTGGAACACTGAGGTCACAGGTTCGAAAGCCTGGGCTTGCTTAGTCAAAGCACATATAGGAGTTGATGCTTCCTGCTCCTCCCCCCTTCTTCCTCTCTCTCTCCCCTCTCTAAAATGATTAAAGTCTTTTTAAAAAATCAATGTTTGCATTTAAAAACAATTTATAAAAAAATGAAAAAGAAGTACATATTGGAGGCCCTGGCTAGTTGGTTAGCTCAGTCAGCTAAGAGCATCCTCCAGAAGCAACAAGGTTGCAGATTTCACACACACAGGAAGCAACCAAAAAATGCACACTGAGTGGAACTTCCCTTCCCTCTCCCCACTTTCTCCCTTCCTCTTCCTGGCCAGATAGTTCTGTTGTTTGGAATGTTCTTCCAGAGTGTGGAGGTTGACAGTTTGATTCCCTGGTCAGGGCACATACAGGAGCAGCTCAGCATTTCTGCCTTTCTCTCCCTGTCTCTGTCTCAAAAAAAAAAAAAAAAAAAAAGATATACAGGGGGTCCTCAGGTTATGACACTCTCGACACACGACGTTTCGACTTTACGAGGCTCACTCCCATAAAAACTTCAAAAATTGACACAGGAGTGTTTCAGCTTACACCCTTAGCGTCATACTTATGGACTGTGTCAGTGAACTAGTTTGGTTGTGCGCCGCAGATGAATATGCAGTAATGCAGTGTCTGAGTGAGGGAGCTGGCATCCCCCAGTATGCTTACTTATGCCATTTTGGACTGTTAAAAGCACAATTGTTCCATTTGTGTTAGGCTAGGGTACTAGGGTGTGTTTCGACTAACACCAAACTCCGGGCTAAGTCACTGTCATAGGAACGGAACTGTGTTGTAACCTGAGGAGCCCCCTGTACACATTGGAAATTTGTCACAAGGATATAAAGTATAGCATAAGGAATATAGTCAATAATATTGTAATAACTACATTTGGTGCCAGGTGGTTCAATGCAGGAGGTCCAGACCTGGAAAATTGATCTGGTATTATTACAAGATCCCAGAGAAACCACAAGGAGGATCAGATGGAGCAGACATAGCCTTTATTACTTATATACAGGGTGGCACCAATGATGGCAGGTCAGTGAAAGTTCCATGCCCACTGGGTAGAGTTGTGGTTTAAATAGATAAACCCTGGGTGTATTCTAGGCTCCTACTATCCAATTACATAGAACTTTGCTTTTTTTTCCTCCATTGTGTTCCATGGGTTTCCTCTCGCCCAATATTAATTGGAGTCTCACTGCATTATCTCGGCCTGATGATCAACTCCAAATACACAATAATTCTTCAAGAACCTTTTGCTTCAGGCACACTCTCAGGTGCCAATTTCTCTTCCAATTGCTGTTCTTCAGTAATAATAGGAATGACTCTGGTCAACTTAATTTTAAAAAGAAATTTGTTGGGAAGTGGGGTAAATGGTGATGGAAAGAGACTAGACTTTAGATGGTGAGTGCACAAGGCAGTGTGCAGATGATGTATAATTGTACACTTGAAACCTATATAATTTTATGATCAATATCATTCCAATAAATTAAGAAAGAAATTAAGCCTGACCAGACAGTGGCGCAGTGGATAGAGCATCAGACTGGGATGCGGAGGACCCAGGTTCGAACCTCCAAGGTTTCAGCATTGCAAGCTTGAGGGTGGGCTCACCAGCTTGAGCCCAAAGGTTGCTGGTCTGAAGCCCAAGATCACTTTCTTGGGCTGAAGGTCGCTGGCTTGAACAAGGGGTCGATCGGTCTGCTGTAGCCCCTGGTCAAGGCACATATGAGAAAGCAAACAATGAACAACTAAGGAGCTGCAACAAAGAATTGATGCCTCTCATCTCTCTCCCTTCTGGTCTTTCTGCCCCTCTCTCTGACTCTCTTTCTCTCTCTCTCAGTCTCTGTCAAAAAAAAAAAACAAAAGAAAGAAAGAAATTTATTGGAAAAATATAGTCTAGCTCCATAGTATGTGAATCAGAACTACCCAGTCAACTCACAGAATTGTGAAAGGTAATAAATTGGTGTTGGTTTAAAGCCATTATACTCTGAGGTGGTTGTCATACAGCATCAGCTAATCAAAATATCTACCTTACATAGAATAGTAGATGAATTATACAAGGAAAATGAAGATATATAGCTCTAAATAGATATTTAATTACATATGTGTAATTACTACATATACCTATGCATTATGTGAGGAAAAATAAGGTGGTTACTAGAGTTCTCATTTCTGCAACTGGGCACAAGTTACACAACATTACTGTCATACTATATAATGTCTAGTTCACATTCCCTTTCAGCCTGCATCTCAGCCAGCATCTTAGCTTCTCTTCTATTAACTTTTCTTACCGGGTATGTCATTAATAAGTATTTCAAAGGATCTCTTGTGTTCCAGGCATATTACTCTCTCTGTTTTTTAGCAGGGTTCCTATTTGATAATAATATTTCCCTTTGATGATCCCCAGCCAAACAGTCACCTCCTTTTGTCCTGTTAATCCAGGTGCATAAGGAGCACAAAATGTTTAGGTGACAGTTTCAACTTTCAGTTCAATGGAACCCTTGTTTTGTCCAAAGGTGGAAACATCAACTCCTTGAGTACTAAGACCAATAGAACCAAAAATTGAAGGAACAAGGAGTAAAAATTTTACAGGGTCATAGATGTAATATTAAAAAGTAACGCTTCCACTTTCAACCCTTTAATTCTCAGTACTATGTATTCTGACTGTAGGAGAAAGAGGATTGTTTACCAGTTATTAGTTCAGAGATATATAGCATCCTGACTTCCTCCATTGTCTGCCAGCTGGTTCAGTAACTGAATTTTTTTGTTTTGTTTTGTTTGCTTTATGTTGTTGTTGTTGTTGCTATTATAACTGGCAACCTATCCATTCTATAAGCTTAGCTGTTGCTGGGTGATGAGGTACATGATAAGGCCACTAATTTCTGGCACACTCTCCCTCCCAGGAGCATGCCCATGCCCTCCCTTTTCCCCTGTTCTTATCCCTCTTCTTCCCCTACATGTGTGCATCTGCTAAACTGTAAGGCAGTGGTTCTTAACCTGGGTTCTATCGAACCCTAAGGGTTCGATGAGTCAGTCTCAGGGGTTTGGAGAAGCCTCTGCCGGGAAGGCCAGAATAAAGTAATACCGTAATTTATTGTGAGTTCATGCCCTTTGTTGGTTTTGTTCTTTGAGAAAGGTGATGTTCATGCATGGCTCATTTTGTGCACCAGTAAAAAAACATATACCTATGTCTTGAATTTGGAAAAAAAAAAATCATATTTTATTTATCACTAAAGAAGGGTTCGGTGAATGCGCATATGAAACTGGTGGGTTCAGTACCTCAAAAAGGATTAAGAACCACTGCTCTAAGGGATCCCAAGAGACTTGCAACCAAGAGAGCAATGGGCAGTGACAGCTGATCCTGAGCTAATCTCCTGAACCTGTCTCCTAGTTCCCCTTTTTATCTGACTTTCCAGTGAGCCAAAGCAGCCCTGTTGTTTCTTCTATCCTAAGTCCTTCCTTGTTTCACTGTCCCAGCTTTAACCTTTTGAATAGTACGCACGTTCATGTACGTCCTCATGCCTCTTGACCATCCCGAGTACAATTGTACAAAAAATTTTATTTTAAAAATGTGTAAGGCATAAGGAAACAATACAGAGGATCAATGACACCAGGAGCTGGTTCTTTGAAAAGGTAAACAAGATTGTTGACGAATTTTTAACTAGACTCACCAAGAAAAAAAGAGAGGACCCAAATAAATAAAATTAGAAATGACAGTGCAGAAATAACAACTGACACAACAGAAGTACAAAGCATTGTAAGAAAATACTATGAAAAACTCTATGACAAAAAATTAGACAATCTCGGTGAAATGGACAAATTTCTTGAATCATATAATCTTCCAAAAATCAATCTGGAAGAATCAGAACACCTAAACAGACCAATTACAACAAATGAGATCGAAACAGTTATCAAAAAACTCCCAAAAAAGAAAAGTCCTGGGCCTGATGGCTTCACAAGTGAATTCTACCAAAAATTCAAAGAAGAACTAACTCCAATCCTCCTCAAGCTATTTCAAAAAATTCAAGAGGAAGGAAGACTTCCAAACTCCTTTTATGAGGCAAGCATAATTCTGATCCCAAAACCAGGCAAAGACAACACAAAGAAAGAAAATAATAGGTCTATATCCCTGATGAATTTAGAAGCTAAAATTCTCAACAAAATATTAGCCAACCAGATCCAGGAATATATGAAAAAAATCATACACCATGATCAAGTGGGATTTATTCTGGAGAGGCAAGGCTGGTTCAATATTCACAAATCAATCAATGTGATTCATCACATAAACAAAAGGAAGGACAAAAATCACATGATAATTTCAATAGATGCAGAAAAGGCATTTGATAAAATCCAGCACCCATTCATGCTCAAAACTCTCAGTAAAGTGGGAATACAGGGATCATTCCTTAACATGATAAAGGCCATCTACGACAAACCCACAGCAAACATCATACTAAATGGACAAAAATTAAAAGCAATCCCCTTAAGATCAGGAACCAGGCAAGGGTGCCCTCTTTCACCACTTTTATTCAACATAGTTCTGGAAGTCCTAGCTATAGCAGTCAGACAAGAAGAAGAAATAAAAGGCATCCAAATTGGAAAAGAAGAAGTAAAACTGTCATTATTTGCAGATGATATGATATTGTATATAGAAAACCCTAAAGTCTCAGTCAAAAAACTACTGGACCTTATAAATGAATTCAGCAAGGTGGCAGGATATAAAATTAATACTCAGAAATCAGAGGCATTTCTATATACCAACAATGAACTGTCAGCAAAAGAAATTAAGGAAACAATCCCCTTCACTATTGCAGTCAAAAAAATAAAGTACCTAGGAGTAAATTTAACCAAGGAGGTTAAGGACTTGTACTCGGAAAATTATAAAATATTGATAAAAGAAATCAAGGAAGATACAAACAAGTGGAAGCATATACCGTGCTCATGGCTAGGAAGAATAAACATCATTAAAATGTCTATATTACCCAAAGCAATTTATAAATTCAATGCAATACCAATTAAAATACCAATGACATACTTCAAAGATATAGAACACATATTCCAAAAATTTATATGGAACCAAAAAAGAACACAAATAGCCTCAGCAATCTTAAAAAGAAAAAATAAAGCAGGAGGTATCACTCTTCCAGATATCAAGGTTTACTACAAGGCCATTATACTCAAGGCAGCCTGGTACTGGCATAAGAACAGGCACATAGATCAATGGAACAGAACAGAGAACCCAGAAATAAACCCACATCTTTATGGACAATTGATATTTGACAAAGGAGGAAAGAACATACAATGGAGTAAAGACAGCCTCTTTAACAAATGGTGTTGGGAAAATTGGACATCTACCTGCAAAAAAATGAAACTAGACCATCAACTTACACCATTCACAAAAACAAACTCAAAATGGATAAAAGACTTAAATGTAAGCCGTGAAACCATAAGCATCTTAGAAGAAAACATAGGCAGCAAGCTCTCCGACATCTGTAGCAGCAAAATATTTGCTGATTTATCTCCACTGGCAAATGAAATAAAAGGCAAGATAAACAAATGGGACTATATCAAACTAAAAAGTTTTTGCACAGCTAAAGACAATAAGAACAGAATAAAAAGACAAACCACACTATGGGAGAACATATTCGACAGCACTTCTGATAAGGGGTTAATAACGAAAATTTATAAAGAACTTATAAAACTCAACACCAGGAAGACAAACAATCCAATCAAAAAATGGGCCAAAGAAATGAATAGAAATTTCTCCAAAGAGGACATACAGATGGCCAATAGGCATATGAAAAAATGCTCAACATCACTAATCATTAGAGAAATGCAAATTAAAACCACAATGAGATATCACCTCACACCAGTGAGAATGGCACTCATCAGCAAAACAACACAGAATAAGTGCTGGCGAGGATGTGGAGAAAAGGGAACCCTCCTGCACTGCTGGTGGGAATGCAGACTGGTGCAGCCACTATGGAAAACAGTATGAAGATTCCTCAAAAAATTAAAAGTTGAACTGCCTTTTGACCCAGCTATCCCACTTATAGGAATATACCCTAAGAACACCATAGCACTGTTTGAAAAGAAGAAATGCGCCCCCATGTTCGTGGCAGCATTGTTCAAAATAGCGAAGATCTGGAAACAGACCAACTGTCCGTCAGAGGATGAGTGGATTCAAAAGCTTTGGTACATATATACTATGAAATACTACTCAGCCATAAGAAATGATGACATCGGATAATTTACAACAAAATGGATGGACCTTGATAACATTATACGGAGTGAAATAAGTAAATTAGAAAAAAACTGAGAACAGCATGATTTCATACATAGGTGGGACATAAAAGTGAGACTATGAGACATGGACAAGAGAGTGGTGGTTATGGGTTGGGTTGAGGGAGGGAAGGGTGAGATAGGGAGGAGGGGAGGGGCACAGGGAAACCAGACTGAAGGTGACAGAGGACAATTTGACTTGGGTGACGGGTATGCAACATAATTGAATGATAAGATAACCTGGAGATGTTTTCATTGTACATATGTACCCTGATTTATTGCTGTCACCCCATTAAAATTAATAAAAAGCAAACAAACAAAAAAATGTGTAAGGCAACATTAATAAAAGGCAAATGTATGTTTTCCTTGTTCCCATAAATTTGTTTATCAAACAAACATAATTTTAAGTTAATAAAACTGGAACTGGAACTAATTTAATTTTTTTGAAAAAAAACTCACTCCCGGGGGTCAGCAAGCATGCAGAAAGCTCACTACTCAAAGCGTTAGTAAATGTCTCTCAAAATAAAAGAATAAAATAAAAATTAAAAGACCACTAATTTCTGTATGTACCTGTGTAGGGAATCAACTATGTGATCTTGGATCCTTTATAACTTGGATTAAGGAACTTTAGTTAAAAGGCTCTGAGTGTGGCCCTAGCCAATTTGCTCAGTGGTAGAGCATTAGCCTGGCATTTGGAAGTCCTGAGTTCGATTCTAGGTCAGGGCACATAAGAGAAGCGCCCATCTACTTATCCACCCCTCTTCCCCCTCTCACTTCTCTCTGTCTCTCTCTCTGTCTCTCTGTCTCTCTCTCTCTCCTCCCCTTCTGCAGCCATGGCTCAATTAGAGTGAGTTGGCCCCAGGTTCCAAGGATGGCTCCATGGCCTCCACCTCAGGCACAAAAATATGGCTTCAGTTGCAACAGAGCAAGGGTCCAGATGGGCAGAGCATCGCCCCCTAGTGGGTTTGCTGGGTGGATCCGGGTAGGGGCACATGCAGGAGTATATCTCTGCCTCCCCTCCTTTCACCAAAATAAAATTAAAAGAAAAGAAAAAGTCCTGAGTGTGAATGGTGATTGTAATGTAATCCCCTGCTGCAAACACAGGGAAATAGGTTTTTTGGATGCAAACGCCAAAAAACTGAGTGAGTGAGTGACCTTTGTGAAAACACACAGGAATGCATGTGAACAAACAGATTTTAGGAAATTAGCCTAGAGATTTATAGATTGCCCCTCCTATTGTGCTTGTTAATTACCAAAAGAAAAAGAATGTACTGACCAAAACTAGCCCTTTCTCTATATCAATGAGAAGTACATTAGTAAGCTGACCGATCGTCCTCCTTTAGGGAGGACAGTACTTCCTTTGTAAGTACTGTCCTCCCGCAAAAAGTGTCCTTCTACATGTCCTCCTTTTGATATTGGAAGACTAATCTGTAAATGTCCGTATTCAATTGATGCAGAGTGGATCGATTGTGTGTGATGTGATGTATTTGTATCTAAATGAGTACTTTTTTCTTACAATTATTATTAAAAATTAATAGGCATGTAAGAATAATTACAATATAAAATATTACAAATGTTTTTATTATGCAGTTATCATATTATAGTATATTATTGTTGCAATGAATAAAATGTTTCTTTTATTTACTATATTGTTTTCTTCAATTTATTTTTGTCCTCCTTTTCATTGTCAAAAAGTCACCTTAACATTAGTCATTCTTTCCCCTTATCACCTGATCTCCCTCCCCTACATCCTGTTACCTTTGTTTTGCTTCTGATCAATAAAAGCTCTGGGAGAATGAGACTCAGGAGGTTAGTCTCTCTTGACTGCCTCTTCCTCTTCTCTTGACAAAAGTTTGCATCTTGAGAAATTTTCCACATGACACTGGTAGTTCCCAGTGGGCTAGAGGACTACATATCTGCCCATTGCCTTGTTTCTTTCTCAACCAAAACCAATATAGTGCAGAATTCCATGACCAAGAATAAGGTATCAAGTAATTTTAAGCATCGTATCTGTAGCAGAAACATTATGAGTAAGAAAGACAAATCCATATTTAAAATAAATGGCAGTGCTGGCCGGGTTGCTCAGTGGATAAAGCATCATCTGGCATGCCAGAGATTAGGGTTTGACACCTGGTCAGGGCACATACAAGAAGCAATCAATGAGTACACAACTAAATGGAACAACTAAATGAAACAGTGGTCACACAGTAGATAAGAGCATTGACCTGGGATGCTTAGATCCCAGTTCTAAACCCCAAGGTCACCAGCTTGAGCATGGGCTCATCTGGCTTAAGCGCAGGCTCCCAGTTTAAATGTGATGTTGCTGGCTTGAGCAATCGAAATGATCCTATGGTCACTGGCTTGAGCCCAAAATGTAGCTGGCTTGATGCCCAAGCTCGTGGGTTTGAGCAAGGAGTCACTGGCTTGGATGGAACCCCTGGGTCAAGGCACATATGAGAAGTAATCAAAGAACAGCTAAAAGTGATGCAACTACAAGTTGATGTCTCTCTCCCTTTCTGTCTCTCCCCACCACTCTCATAAAAATAAATAAATAAATATCTATTCTAGTATGGGCACTACCCTGGCAGGGATCCAATAAAATCAATCTGCCACCAGGTAACTTAATATTAGGTGCTCACCATATTTGTTTTCCCCAGCTTTACTGAGATATAATTGACATATATTATGTTAAGTTTAACATATATGACATGATGATTTGATGCACATAAATATATCATAAAATAATGACCACAATAAGTTCAGTTATCTATCACCTCACATACTTAAACATACACACACACATATACACAAAAATACATATAACATTTTCTTCATCCACCAATCCATCAGTGGACACAGGTTATTTCCATGCTGCAATGAACATGGGGGTTCACTGAAGAGTTACCTCTTCATGATAGTGATTTCATAGATATATATCCAGAAGTTGTATTATTAGGTCATATGGCAATTCTATTTTTAATATTTTGAGAAAACTCCATACTATTTTTCATAGCACCTTTAGCAATTTACATCCCCACCAACAGTGTCCAGGATTTCTCCACATCGTCACCAGCACTTGTAATCTGACCATTGGTTTTTGTTGCTGGAATACTGGGCACTCAGCACTGGTGAAAGCTAGGTTGGCATTGATGATGAGGGCTCATAGCACTGAACTCATGAATAGCCTCCATCTCTGTTGCCATAGCCACTTAGTTTATGAACTCATTGCTCAGTCTTGGTATAGAGGTAGACTGAAATACAGAATCGATTATCTTGTCTGATCAATTATTAAGAGGCTCATGTTATGGTAAGCATTCACACAGCACACAAATGTCCTCACATTCTGAGACCATACTTCTTTTCCAGACCTCCTTGTTCCCGACTTTCCAATCCTGTTCTTCTCTAGTCTCTGGTCTGTGTCTTGTCAGATAATTAATCACTGCTTAAAAGTGATGTGCATTCATATTTCTCTTTCCAGGCAAAGAGAAAACAGAATTGCCATTATAAGCTCTGTTTACTGGTCCTTAAGGGCCACCCCGAGTGGACTGTAATGCTGCTGTATTCATACCTAACTACTGAAAGTATATTGTCTGGTGCTAGCTATAAACTAGGCTCAGTATTTTCCTTTTCAGTCAACTGGTAACAAGCGACTCCCCAAGAGGTCAAAGGTGTAAGTTAAGGTATAGTGAAATGGAAGTAGGTAAATTACTTTGAAATACATTTTTTAAAAATAAACTGATGGATATATAAAGGAATGGACAAATAATGTGCAATAAAGCAAATATAGCAAAAATGTTAATTGTAGAATCTAGGTGGTGAGTATATGGATGTCACTGAACAAGTCTTTCAATGTTTGTAGGTTTGAAAATTTTTATAAAATGTTGAAAAAATAGCCAGATCTATGGTGGCACAGTAGATAGAGCTTCAACCTATAATGCTGAGGTTGCCAGTTCCGGGCACTGGGCTTGCCTGGTCAAGGCAAATATGAGAAGCAACTATGATGAGTTGATGCTTCCGGCTCCCCCACTTCTCTCTCTATCTCTCATCTTTTCTCTCTGAAATCAATAAATAAAATCTTTCTTTTAATGTTAAAAAAAATAGGCTTATTGGAAATAGTAACCCTGTTCATTCAACTGAATTGGGCTTCCCAGAGCTGTTAGAGCCCAATTTTGTACATATTACTTCTGCCTGATGATGAAGGGTTGTCAGGTATATCCTACATCGGGACATGTGGGATCAGATAACACTCAGTTTGTGATGATAATCCAGGTCATGGTCATTTGGTGTATATGGTCAGGTATTTAATTTCTATTAGCTTTAAGCAAACTACAGTTTCAAAGGGAAAATACTAGTGATTTTCACAGTCGGATATTGTTTTGCTTCAAAATCTTAAGAGGCTACACTGTGATTCCTCTATCTAGACTTTTCACAAGCTTTATACAGCATTTCAATCTGTCAAAAATACTTCAGCACAATTTGATTCTTTGGATCATAAGGACTAGACCAGAACAGCTTAGACAAACTAAAGTTTTCTTATTCTGGACTTGACTTAAATCAAGTAACCCTCTCAGGTTAGTCAATGGGCTGGCACACAGATTACTCAGTAAACGTGGGATATGTTACCTTAAAAATTCGAATGATCTGCTATATATTGTACATTTTTCTTAAAAATTAGAATGCAAGGTGTTTGCTTTTTTTTATTTTGCAAGTTACTTTTTTTGTGACAGAGAGAGAGAAAGAGATAGGGAGAGACAGACAGGAAGGAAGAGAGATGAGAAGCATTAATTCTTTGTTGTGGCACCTTAGTTGTTCATTGATTGCTTTCTCATATGTTCCTTGACCAGAGGCTACAGCAGAACAACTGATCCCTTGCTCAAACCAGATGAGCCTGCACTCAAGCTGGTGACCTCAGGGGTTTGAACGTGGGTCCTACGCATTCCAGTCCAACACTCTATCCACTGTGCCACTGCCTGGTCAGGCTTGCTAGTTACTTTTTATTTTGAAGGTGACATCTCAACATTCTTAGGCCACTAGATTCCCAGACACACTTCCTTGAGGTAACACATTAAATTTTTGTGGGATTTCCCAACCACTCTCTAGTATGCATAAATCTTATTGGAGAATTGAGGATATACATTCCACCTCCTGTTCACTAGTCTTATCAAAATGAATGTCATCAATGTATTGGATTGAAGCAATATCCAGTAGGATGTTGAGATGGTCATGACCATAAAGACCAAATTATGACCCAAGGCTGAACTGAAGTAGCTCTGAGCCAAGAAAATAACAAGCAATTGCCTCTATTTTATTGGAAGACAGAAAAAAAGCAATTTCAAGATCAGTAGCAGCCTACCAGATTCCAGGAAATTTGCTGAATTTTTAAATCTGAATAAGCTTATAGTAATCCAATAAAATTATCCAAGACATACTTCAACCAGGTGAGTAAAATGGAGATGTTATAAGAATCACCACTTATAAATATTTTGTATTTGATTGTATCTAGTCACCAAAATTTTCCCAATGAATGTGATACTGTCTTTAGTTTATAATTTTGGTAGGGAAGGGAAATCTCCAGTAAATTCCATTTGGTCCTTTCCACCATAATAGACACGACTTCATGGGTCAGAGAGCACTGCATACTTTTCTACCAGTAGCTAAATATGTCTGCTCCAACTATAAACAAGAAGAAGAAGAAGGAGAAGGAGAAAGAGAAAAAGGAGAAGAAGGAGGAGGAGGAGGAGGGGGAGGAGGAGGAGGAGGAGGAGGAGGAGAAGAAGAAGAAGAAGAAGAAGAAGAAGAAGAAGAAGAAGAAGAAAATAAGAAGAAAAGAAGGAGAGAAGAAGAAGAAGGAGGAGGAGGAGAAGGAGGAGGAGGAGGAGGAGAAGAAAAATAAACATAGGATGGAATTGAAGACCCCCCACTGGGCCACTAGTGAGAAGAATGGTAGCCAACTAGCTGTCATAAGCCTGACTCTGACTGGTGGATCACAGTGGAATTCAGGTCTCTTCAGAATTAACTATGGCTAAGACCCAATAACTGATCTTTCTTGAGAGGTCTAGGTATTTCTCTTTCTCCAGGCTTAGTTATGGTAAATAAGCATGAGTCCCGGGGAACACTAGGAAAAAGAATTACTGTATGTATCTAATCTGTCACAGGGGCCTTTCCCAAGGCTTGAGCGTGAGATCATCAACATAATTCCGTGGTTGCTGGCTTGAAGCCCAAGGTTACTGGCTTGAACCCAAGGTTGCTGGCTTGAGAAAAGTGTCACTGGCTCAACTGGAGCCCTGGGTCAAGGTACATATGAAAAGCAATCAATGAACAACTAAAGTCACACAACTACAAGTTGATGCTTCTCATCTCTCTCCCTTCCTGTCTCTCCCTCCCTCTCTGTCTGTGTCTGTCTCTCTCATTCTTTCTCTCAAAATAAAAAAGAGAGAGAGAGAGGAAGGGCTCTCCTCACCAGTGTATTTTTCTTTTTCTTCCTTTTTTTTTAGTGAGAGAGACAGAGAGAGGGACAGACAGACAGGAAGGGAGAGAGATGAGAAGCATCAATTCTTCTTTGCAGCACCTTAGTTGTTCATTGATTGCTTTCACAATCAATGATGGGGTAGAGGGTGTCTTCAGCCAAGCAAGTGACCCCTTGCTCAAGCCAGTGACCTTAGACTCAAGCCAGTGACCTTGGGCTTCAAGCCAGCAACCTTTGAGCTCAAGCCAGTGATCTTGGGGTTTTGAACCTAGGTCCTCTGCATCCTAGGCTGATGCTCTGTCCACTGCACCACCGCCTGGTCAGGCATCAGTATATTTTTCTATACCATAATGAAAGGAATGTTTTTTCAGCTTTCTTGAGTGATTTAATTAAAAAAGGGGTGAGTGATAAATCCCTACAAATTTCCAAAATAACAAAATCTTTTAATTTCTTTGTCATACCAAAGCGTTTCTGGTATCTCAACTTCATGTAGCATAAACTACACCAGGTCTCAACCAATCAAGGAGTTAGAACCTCTAAAATAAATAAATTTAGGCCAATGTAAATTGTGGCCCAAATCTTTTGAACTCTTTGTTCGCATATATTATCCATATCTTATTGAAATAAATTAGCAAAATCTTGCAATTCCTTTATTAGGATTTGACTTGGTAATTGGTCCTTTGGGACATGGGACTATATGACTTTACTTATATATGTGAATGTAATGAGAGGAGATAGAAGGGGTATTGTTAGGGACCGAAATATAAACAGGGTATTTTTATAATCTAAATATCTTGGGGACAGAGGTTCTGGGCCCATCCCCCAACCTAACCTGCCAGGTTGGCAAAGGGCTATGCCTGTTTCTCTCTTGTCCCACCCATGTTCTCCAGGAGAGGCTGGAAGCTAGTTTCTTATTGGTGTAAAGTTAGATTTGAATGGTATAGCGGGGGTTGTCTTTGAGTTGTCTTGGAAACAATTGAATTGCTAATGAACCAGGGTTTTTTCCCTGAATAAAACGGATGCGCTTCTGGGAGCCGCCATTGCATCAGTTTAGGAGCAGTAAAGACTGTTTGCTGTGATGTCGTCCCGAACCCATCTGTGTATATGTGTGTGTGTGTGTATATATATATATATATATATATATCTTTAAGTCTCTATCATTTATTTAATTCCATACCTTTTCCCGTTTGAAGACCTCGTAACAAACTTGTCATGACTGGACTGTAGCAGGGTATAAATAGAATTGGCATTCACTTATAAGGAAACTATCACAGGTGAAGTCATAGAAAAGGCTACAACTAGGGCAGGAATAGGCACATCAGACAGAGGCAGGGAGGGAGCTTCTGCTACCAAGAGAAGTTCAGTGGGTTTGAAGAATTTAGTCAGATCCTCCCATTTACCTATTTCATTCTTATGGTACCACTCTTTCCCAATTGATGCCTTAACTTTTACTTAAAAGATTAGACGAAACTATGAGTTCAACCTGTGTTAATCCAACAATACACTCAGCCATATGGAACTGTATGAACAGATTATTGTAGGGTAGTCATAGGAATTCCCTGATTCTCTAACCATGCCTTAAGGCAAGAATTTTAAAAGTCAAAACTTTGGTTTTCTTTAAGCACAGTTAGAAATAGCCAGCCCAACCCACAGCCTTCATATTCCTTATGCCCTTCACATGGTCTATCACAGCAGCCACTTTGATTACTACAGCACTGTCTTTAATATACTCTAGGTAACCACCACATATGACAGTTGGAGTAATTGTTCATCACTGTGTACCATAAATCATGCCAGCAATCTATTCTCTGATGTTAAGCCGATTGTCACAGCTTTCCACTGCAACCAGGCCAGATAATCCCACCTTACCATTTCACTGAGGGAATACGGGATCATAGTTGGTATCAGTCAGCATTATTTGTTTTAGCCAACATAATCTACTCTAGCATGTTTTCATTTATTATAGAATATTGTCTTAAGAATTTCCAAGAAATTTTGGGTGAGAATGCAGCCAGGAGAAACACCCAACCTCACTCACTATGGACAATCCCAATGGAAACTCCACTGCTACCACTATCTTTTACAGACATGTATGAGGATGGGAATAAGACAGTAGGAAAGAACTCCAACACAGCTTTCACCAAAGAAATCAAAGTGTCATGTATGATCACTTCTCACATGGCTGACTTATACTATCTGATCCAGCACAGGTGTATTTACTTGGATGAACTAACCAGAGTCTGGGATTTTGTTTTAGCTTTCCATCCTCATTTCTATGGGAAAGCATGCTAAAAGAGGATAAATGGTTATTATATGACCCAATATTTATTCCTGCAATAATCAGAAACACTTCTTGCCCAGTAAATATACTCCCAAGAGTCTATTCCATGGAAACAAAGGCATTCACATTTAAGGACCAATGTGATGATATCTATCACAGATGCTATTATAGCAGCAAAAATCCATAAACAAAATGAAGGCCCAACACTGAGACCATTGTTGAGTTAATTACAGTCCATGCACATCTCTGACTGCTATTATAAAAAAGAAAGAAATAGAATTCTATAAGATGATTTGGAGAAATTTTCTCTGGTTGTTGATGACTGAGAAAAGCAAGATGAAAGAAAATGTATGTATGATCTTGTTTTTGTTTTTAAAAAATTGTTAAACCATGTACATATAATGTATATATGTATATGATTATATAAACAATAAAAACTAAAGGAGCCTGACCAGGCGGTGGCGCAGTGGATAGAGTGTCGGACTGGGATGCGGAAGACCCAGGTTCGAGACCCTGAGCTCGCCAGCTTGAGCGCGGGCCCATCTGGCTTGAGCAAAAGCTCACCGGCTTGAGCAAAAGCTCACCAGCTTGGACCCAAGGTTACTGGTTCCAGCAAGGGGTGGCTCTGTCTGCTGAAGGCCCATGGTCAAGGCACACGTGAGAAAGCAATCAATGAACAACTAAGGTGTCATAACGGCAATGAAAAACTAATGATTGATGCTTCTCACCTTTCTCCTTTCCTGTCTGTCTGTCTCTATCTATCCCTCTCTGTGACTCTCTCTCTGTCCCTGTACAAAAAAAAAAACTGGAGGAAAAGACATGCTTGGTTTAGAACTTGGTTATCTTAGGAGATATGGAGTGGAATATGTCTGAGAGAAGGAAGGACTATGCTAAGGAGGAAAGAAGAAAAGGAAGAAGACTACATTTGAAATTACATGATGGATTCTACAACCGTGGCAACAGCAGCATCAGCATAGTTTTTTAATCTCTACAAATCTCCGTATAACAAGAGCAGAAAAATTAGATAACAAAACCAATGCATGTGGAAAATGTTTTCAAGGTTTGCCAGATTTAACAAATAAACATACAGGACCCCAGTTAAATATGAATTTCAGGAAAACAATGAATAATTTTTTTAGTATAAATATATATGAAATATTGCATGGAAATAGAAGGGCTCGACCTAAATAAAAAAGAACAGTGCCAAACACAACTGAATGATAAGATAACCTGGAGATGTTTTCATTGTACATATGTACCCTGATTTATTGGTGTCACCCCATTAAAATTAATTTTTAAAAAAAAAGCCACCTGGTAAGCTGAAAAAGAACAGTGCCAGAAACCCCAGAAAGCAAACCATATTTCTGAGCACTACACAAAAACAACAGAAGAGGGAGCTCTATGAAATTAGAAAAGCTTTCCTGAACTCCATCTTAATTCTAAATCCTAAAAAATTAATTTCCTATAAAACTAAGTAACTGAATATTATCAAGTCAATTCCTAAACAAAATTATTATGAGAAAATATATTTATAAAAAGTTTGTTTAGCTCTTTTTCCGGCTGGAACCATGGAGGGTGCGGAAGAGAAGAAGAATGCTAATGTTAAAGAGAAGAAGAGTGCCAATGTCAGAGAGAAGAAGACTGCCAATGTCAGAGAGAAGAAGACTGCCAATGCCAGTGAGAAGAAGAATGCCAGTGCCAGTGAGAAGAAGAAAAAGGTTCCTGCTGTGCCAGAAACCCTGAAGAAAAAGCGAAGGAATTTCGCAGAGTTGAAGATCAAGCGCCTGAGAAAGAAGTTCGCCCAAAAGATGCTGCGAAAAGCCAGGAGGAAGCTCATCTATGAAAAAGCTAAACACTATCATAAGGAGTATAGGCAGATGTACAGAACTGAGATTCGAATGGCTAGGATGGCGAGAAAGGCTGGCAACTTCTATGTACCCGCAGAACCCAAATTGGCATTTGTCATCAGGATCAGAGGTATCAATGGTGTGAGTCCAAAGGTCCGCAAGGTGCTGCAGCTGCTGCGCCTGCGCCAGATTTTCAACGGCACCTTTGTGAAGCTCAACAAGGCTTCGGTTAACATGCTGAGGATCGTGGAACCATATATTGCGTGGGGGTACCCAAACTTGAAGTCAGTAAATGAATTGATCTACAAGCGTGGTTATGGCAAAATCAACAAAAAACGAATTGCTCTGACGGATAATGCATTGATTGCTCGATCTCTTGGTAAATATGGCATCATCTGCATGGAGGATCTGATTCACGAGATTTATACTGTTGGAAAACGCTTCAAAGAAGCAAACAATTTCCTGTGGCCCTTCAAATTATCTTCTCCACGTGGTGGAATGAAGAAAAAGACCACCCACTTTGTAGAAGGTGGGGATGCTGGTAACAGGGAAGACCAGATCAACAGGCTTATCAGAAGGATGAACTAAGGTATCTACCATGGTTATTTTTGTAATCTGGTCATTTAATAAACGGCAAAGTGACGGCTTTACAGTTGAAAAAAAAAAAAAAAAAAGTTTGTTTATTGGTCCTGACCGGATAGCTCAGTTGATTAGAACATCATCCCACAGTGCAGAAATGTGTTACCTGTATGATCCCTGGTCAGGGCACATACAGGAACAGATTGATGTTCCTGTCTCTCCCTTTCTCCCTTCATTTCTCTATAAAAATCAATAAACATTTAAAAAAAAATGTTTTATTGCCTGACCAGGTGGTGGCGCAGTGGATAGAGCATCAGACTGGGATACGAAGGACCAGGTTCGAAATCCTGAGGTTTCAGCGTTGCCAGCTTGGGAGCGGGCTTACCAGCTTGAGTGTGGGGTCTCTGGCTTGAGCGTGGGATCATAGACATGTCCCCATGGTCGCTGGCTTGAGATCAAAAGTTGCAGACTTGAGCAAGAGGTCACTCGCTCTGCTATAGCCCCCCTGGCCAAGGCACATATGAGAAAGCAATCAATGAACAACTAACGTGCCGCAACAAAGAATTGATGCTTCTCATCTCTCTCCCTTCCTGTCTGTCTGTCCTTCTCTCTGTCTCTCTCAGTCTCTGTCACACAAAAAGAATTTGAATTTGTTTATTGATCTTAGAGAGAAAGTAAGGAGAGAGAAACATCAATTTGTTGTTCCGCTTATTTACGCATTCATTGGTTGACTCTTATATGTGCCCTGACCTAATATGTGCCTATTGAATCTTCAACCTTGGCATGTCAGGATGATGTACTAACCAACTGAGCTACCTGGCCAGGACATTATAAGAAATAATAGAATAAGAAGAACAAAAAAACTGAGAACAGCATGATTTCATACATAGGTGGGACATAAGAGTGAGAATATGAGACATGGACAAGAGAGTGGTGGTTATGGGATGGGGGGAGTGAGGGAAGAGTGGGATAGGGAGGAGGGGAGGGACACAGGGAAAACCAGATAGAAGGTGACAGAGGACAATTTGACTTTTGGTGACGGGTATGCAACACAATTGAATGATAAGATAACCTGGAGATGTTTTCATTGTACATATGTACCCTGATTTATTGGTGTCACCTCATTAGAATTAATAATAATAAAATATATATACAAAAAAAAAAGAAGAACAATATCACAAAAGACAAGCAAGCATGCCAAAAAAACATATCCATAAAGCAGATAATTGTAACTTACTATTTCAAAATGAATATCATTTTTAAAGTGATACACAAGGAAAATAACAAAATAGAATTGGAAAAACTCAGAAATGAGGCAATATTAACTCAATAAAGAACAAGAATCAAAAGGAAGAAATAATTTCATAAATAAAGGCTAAACTAGAAGAGTACAAGAGCAAGTAAAAGCAACAGATAATATCTGGAGAGAAATAGAGAGTGAAAAAGAGGAAAGTTATTTTAATCAAAGAGAAAAGAAGAAAGGGAAAGATAAAGGAGATCAAACACACAGGTAATAGGAATTCCTAAAGGAGAAAACCAAATCAGGGGCATAGAACAAATGCTAGATTCCACAAATTAAAAAATGAAACAAAATAAAAAACATCAAAAATTTTTCCGAAAATGAAAAAAGATTTGACCTTTATTGAAAGAGCATACCCTATAACTGAGATTATTGTCCTAGAATAACCAATACCACACATATTCTATTAAAATCATTGTAGTTTAAAGAAAGAGAAAATTTCTCTGTATATCTAAAAGAAAGATCATGTGAATTTTAAGGGAAAAATTAGATTGTCATCAAAATTTTTGACAACAATGCTTTATGACAGAAAAAAGAAAAAAACGAATAAGACACCCAAGGAAAGAAAGTATGAAACAAAACTTTAAACCTCTCAACATTAACTTTCAGATATAAAGTACAGTGTGCCCGTAAAATCATGGTGCACTTTTGACTGGTCACAGGAAAGCAACAAAAGATGATAGAAATGTGAAATCTGCACCAAATAAAAGGAAAACCCTCCCAGTTTCTGTAGGATGATGTGGCAGCATGTGCACATGTGCAGATGATGACGTAACACCGTGTATACAGCGGAGCAGCCCACGGCCATGCCAGTCGAGATGTGGACGGTACAGAGGAGAGGTCAGTGTGTTCAGTGGCTCACAAAATTTGAATCAGTGACCAAAGTGCAACGTGAATATCAGCGCATTTATAACGAAGCGCCACCACGTAGGAATAACATTACTTGGTGGGATAAGCAGTTGAAGGAAAGCGGCAGTTTGGTGGAGAAACCCCGTGCTGGTAGGCCATCAGTCAGTGATGAGTCTGTAGAGGCTATACGGGATAGCTACCTAAAGAGCCCTAAAAATCTGTGCATGCGTGCTTGACAATTACACCTAAGCAAGACTACATACAGTTCATAAGGTGTTAAAGAAACATCTCTGTTTTACGGGGTACAAATTACCGTTGTTGCACGCTATCTATCATCGGTGGATAGACCCACTCGATGCGCGTTTGCTACAGATATGCTTCATGAGATCAGCAATGATGCAAGATTTTTGCAGAAGATTGTGTTTAGCAATGAGGCGACCTTCCATATCTGTGGACATGTTCATCGCCATAACATCTGAATATGGGCTGCTGAACATCCTCATGCCTACGTTGAATATGAACTTAACACCCCTAAAGTGAACGTGTGGTGTGTCCTGATACATGATAAGGTGATAGGCCCATTTTTTTTCATGGATCGGTCTGTGACGGTAAACGCCTATCTTGACATGTTGGAATTGTATGCAGTGCCACAATTTCCAGAAGGTGTCATCTTTCAACAGGACAATGCTCCTCCACACTACGCCACCATTGTTCGTGAGTTTCTGGATAGAACATTCCCACGGCGGTGGATAGGCAGGGGTTCTGTCAAGCCATAGCCACCACGATCCCCGGATCTGACACCCTTAGACTTTTACTTTTGGGGTTATGTGAAGCAACATGTGTACATTGAACATATCAACAACATTAATCACTTAAAACAGAGAATCACAGATGTTATTCACTCTGTTACACCAGACGTCCTTACCCGTGTATGGCAAGAACTTCACTATCGTTTGGATTTGTGTAGGGCAACAAATGCAGCCCACATCGAACTGCACTGAATAGGTATGAAACTGGGAGAGTTTTCCTTTTATTTGGTGCAGATTTCACATTTCTATCGTCCTTTCTTGCTTTCCTGTGACTGGTCAAAAGTGCACCATGACTTTACAGACACACGGTACTGCACATGGACAAACTTTTTTTTTTTTTTTTGATTTTGAAATGCTTTTTAATTTTATTTTTTTTTAATGAAAACATCTCCAGGTTATCTTAACATTCAATTGTGTTGCATACCCGTCACCAAAAGTCAAATTGTCCTCTGTCACCTTCTATCTGGTTTTCCCTATGTCCCTCCCCTCCTCCCTATCCCACCCTTCCCTCCCTCCCCCCACCCCATAACCACCACTCTCTTGTCCATGTCTCATAGTCTCACTTTTATGTCCCACTTATGTATGAAATCATACTGTTCTCAGTTTTTCTTTTTTTCTGATTTACTTATTTCACTTCGTATAATGTTATCAAGGACCATCCATTTTGTTATAAATGATCCGATGTCATCATTTCTTATGGCTGAGTAGTATTCTATAGTATATATGTACCATAGCTTTTTAATCCACTCGTCTTCTGACAGACACTTGGGCTGGTTCCAGATCTTCGCTATTGTGAACAATGCTGCCACGAACATGGGGGCGCATTTCTTCTTTTCGAAAAGTGCTAAGGTGTTCTTAGGGTATATTCCTATAAGTGGGATAGCTGGGTCAAAAGGCAGTTCGATTTTTAATTTTTTGAGGAATCTCCAAACTGTTTTCCATAGTGGCTGCACCAGTCTGCATTCCCACCAGCAGTGCAGGAGGGTTCCCTTTTCTCCACAACCCCGCCAGCACTTATTCTGTGTTGTTTTGCTGATGAGTGCCATTCTGACTAGTGTGAGGTGATATCTCATTGTGGTTTTAATTTGCATTTCTCTAATAATTAGTGATGTTGAGCATTTTTTCATATGCCTATTGGCCATCTGTATGTCCTCTTTGGAGAAATTTCTATTCATTTCTTTTGCCCATTTTTTGATTGGATTGTTTGTCTTTCTGTTGTTGAGTTTTATAAGTTCTTTATAAATTTTAGTTACTAACCCCTTTTCAGACGTGCTGTCGAATATGTTCTCCCATTGTGTGGTTTGTCTTTTTATTCTGTTCTTATTGTCTTTAGCTGTGCAAAAACTTTTTAGTTTGATATAGTCCCATTTGTTTATCTTGCCTTTTATTTCATTTGCCCGTGGAGATAAATCGGCAAATATTTTGCTGCTACAGATGTCAGAGAGCATGCTGCCTATGTTTTCTTCTAAGATGCTTATGGTTTCACGACTTACATTTAAGTCTTTTATCCATTTTGAGTTTGTTTTTGTGAATGGTGTAAGTTGATGGTCTAGTTTCATTTTTTTGCAGGTAGATGTCCAATTTTCCCAATACCATTTGTTAAAGAGGCTGTCTTTACTCCATTGTATATTATTTTCTCCTTTGTCAAATATCAGTTGTCCATAAAGGTGTGGGTTTATTTCTGGGTCCTCTGTTCTGTTCCATTGATCTATGTGCTGTTCTTATGCCAATACCAGGCTGTCTTGAGTATAATGGCCTTATAGTAAACCTTGATATCTGGAAGAGTGATACCTCCTGCTTTATTTTTTCTTTTTAAGATTGCTGAGGCTATTCGTGTTCTTTTTTGATTCCATATAAATTTTTGGAATATGCGTTCTATATCTTTGAAGTATGTCATTGGTATTTTAATTGGTATTGCATTGAATTTGTAAATTGCTTTGAGTAATATAGACATTTTAATGATGTTTATTCTTCCTAGCCATGAGCACGGTATATGCTTCCACTTGTTTGTATCTTCCTTGATTTTTTTTACCAATGTTTTATAATTTTCCGAGTACAAGTCCTTAACCTCCTTGGTTAAATTTACTCCTAGGTACTTTATTTTTTTGGCTGCAATAGTGAAGGGGATTGTTTCCTTAATTTCTTTTGCTGACAGTTCATTGTTGGTATATAGAAATGCCTCTGATTTCTGAGTATTAATTTTATATCCTGCCACCTTGCTGAATTCATTTATAAGGTCCAGTAGTTTTTTGACTGAGACTTTAGGGTTTTCTATATACAATATCATATCATCTGCAAATAATGACAGTTTTACTTCTTCTTTTCCAATTTGGATGCCTTTTATTTCTTCTTCTTGTCTGATTGCTATAGCTAGGACTTCCAGAACTATGTTGAATAAGAGTGGTGAAAGGGGGCATCCCTGCCTGGTTCCTGATCTTAAGGGGATTGCTTTTAATTTTTGTCCATTTAGTATGATGTTTGCTGTGGGTTTGTCGTAGATGGCCTTTATCATGTTAAGGAATGTTCCCTGTATTCCCACTTTACTGAGAGTTTTGAGCATGAATGGGTGCTGGATTTTATCAAATGCCTTTTCTGCATCTATTGAAATTATCATGTGATTTTTGTCCTTCCTTTTGTTTATGTGATGAATCACATTGATTGATTTGCGAATATTGAACCAGCCTTGCCTCTCCAGAATAAATCCCACTTGATCATGGTGAAATATTTTTTTCATATATTGCTGGATCCGGTTGGCTAATATTTTGTTGAGAATTTTAGCGTCTAAATTCATCAGGGATATAGGCCTATAATTTTCTTTCTTTGTGTTGTCTTTGCCTGGTTTTGGTATCAGAATTATGCTTGCCTCATAAAAGGAGTTTGGAAGTCTTCCGTCCTCTTGAATTTTTTGAAATAACTTGAGGAGGATAGGAGTTAGTTCTTCTTTGAATTTTTGATAGAATTCACTTGTGAAGCCATCAGGACCAGGACTTTTCTTTTTTGGGAGTTTTTTGATAACTGTTTCTATCTCATTTGTTGTAATTGGTCTGTTTAGGTGTTCTGATTCTTCCAGATTGATTTTTGGAAGGTTATATGATTCAAGAAATTTGTCCATTTCACCAAGATTGTCTAATTTTTTGGCATATAGTTCTTCATAGTATTTTCTTATAATGCTTTGTATTTCTGTTGTATCAGTTGTTATTTCTCCACTGTCCTTTCTAATTTTATTTATTTGAGTCCTCTCTCTTTTTTTCTTGGTGAGTCTAGTTAAAGGTTCATCAATCTTGTTTACCTTTTCAAAGAACCAGCTTCTTGTTTCATTGATCCTCTGTATTGTTTCCTTCGCCTCTATGTCATTTATTTCTGCTCTGATCTTTACTATTTCCTTCCTTCTACTTGTCTTGGGTTTTATTTGCTGTTGTTTTTCTAGTTCTTTTAGATGCAGGGTCAGGTTGCTTATTTGAGCTTTTTCTAGCTTCTTATGATATGCCTGTAGTGCAATAAACTTCCCTCTCAGAACTGCTTTTGCTGTGTCCCATAAATTTTGAGTTGATGTATGCTCATTATCATTTGCTTCTAGAAACTTTTTTATTTCTTCTTTGATCTCATTGTTAATCCATTCATTATTTAATAACAAGCTATTTAGTTTCCAAGTGTTTGAGTATTTTTCAGTTTTTCTTTTGTGGTTAATTTCTAGTTTCATGGCATTGTGATCAGAGAAAATGCTTGATATGATTTCAATCTTCTTAAATTTATTGAGACCATTTTTGTGTCCTAACATGTGGTCTATCCTAGAAAACATACCATGAGCGCTTGAGAAATATGTATATTCTACTGCTTTAGGGTGAAAAATTCTGAAGATATCTATTAAATCAAGTTGATCTAGTGTCTCCTTTAAGTCTGCTGTTTCTTTATTGATTTTCTTTCTTGAGGATCTATCCAGTGTTGTTAGAGGGGTATTGAAATCCCCTACTATGATAGTATTGCTGTTAATCTCACCCTTTATATCCATCAAAGTCTGCTTTATGTATGTCGGGGCTCCTATATTTGTGCATAGATATTTATAATAGTTATATCTTCCTGTTGAATTGTTCCCTTTATCATTATGTAGTGTCCTTCTTTATCTCTTAATACAGCCTTTGTTTTAAAGTCCATTTTGTCAAATATAAGTACTGCTACCCCGGCTTTTTTTTCATTTCCATTTGCATGAAATATTTTTTTCCATCCTTTTGCGTTCAGTCTATGTGCATCTTTTGTTTTAAGGTGTGTCTCTTGTAGACAGCATATGTATGGGTCCTGTTTCTTTATCCATGCAGCTACCCTATGTCTTTTGATTGGATCATTTAATCCATTTACATTTAAGGTTATTATTGATATGTAGCTGTTTATTGCCATTTTATTCTTTAAAGTTGTATTCTTCTTTTGCTATATTCTTTTCTTCCTTTAAAATGTTCACAACAGTCCCCTTAGTATCTCTTGCAGAATTGGTTTGGTTTTTATGAATTCCTTCAGGCTTTCTTTTTCTGGGAAGCTCTTTATTTCTCCTTCAATTTTAAACGTTAGCCTTGCTGGATAAAGTAGTCTTGGTTGTAGGTTTTTGTTCTGCATTACTTTGATTATTTCTTGCCATTCCCTTCTGGCCTCAAGTGTTTCTGTTGAGAAGTCCGATGTCATCCTTATGGGGGCTCCTTTGTAGGTGATAGCCTTTTTTTCTCTAGCAGTTTTTAAAATTTTTTCTTTATCCATTAGCTTTGGTATTTTAACTATGATGTGTCTTGGTGTAGATCTTTTTGGGTTTCTCTTTAATGGAGTTCTGTGTGCTTCTTGAATGTGTGGAGTGTTTCCCAGCCTTAATTTAGGGAAGTTTTCTGCTATGATTTGATTGAACAAAGTTTCCATTTCCTGTCCTCTCTCCTCTTCTTCAGGTACCCCTATGATGTGAATGTTGTTTCTCTTCATGTTGTCACAGAGCTCCCTTAGAGTTTCCTCACATTTTTTGAGTCTCTTTTCCTTTTTCTTCTCTGCTTCTGTGCCTTTGTTTATTGTGTCCTCTAACTCGCTTATTCGATCTTCAGCATGATTCATCCTGCTTTTAATTCCTTCCATTGTGGTCTTCAGTTCTGATACTGTATTTGTCATTTCTGTCTGATTCTTTTTTATTATTTCAATTTCGTTTTTTATACTTGTTATCTCTTTATTTAGGTGTTCATAATGACTATCCATTGTTGCTCTAATTTCTTTGAACATCCTAACTAGCATTATTCTAAATTCTGCATCTGGTAATTTGGTTATATCTGGTTCATTCAGGTCCTTTTCTGGGGATTTCTCTTGATTCATTTGGTTTGCATTCCTCTGCCTGCCCATTTTGTCTGTGTATAAGCAAGTTGTGGCCACTGGAGTCCAGTAGGTGTTGCCTTTGTGTTCTTTATGTGTGGTCTGTCTTCAGGCCCCCCACCCCCTCTGCCGCTGCCTAGGGTGGTTGGGTATGGGCGTTGCCAGAGCCGGCCCTCTGTGGCTTTTGCTGTGATTTCTGCCTCTCCTCCACGGGAGGGGCTGTCACTCAAGCCACAAGCCTCAGGACCAAGGATAGAGGTGAGCACCTTTACTCAGCTGCGGACCAGCCTATATCCGGACTTCTGCCCAGAACCAGCAGTCGGAGCCTGCTCGCTACAGTTTTGCGGGTTAGGCAGGGCTTTTGACGTGCTCTCAGCTGTAAGCTTTTGCTCGTCCGGAGCTTTAGCCCCTCCCTCGAGGCCAGGGCCCTTCTGCGCAGGGTCGGAAACCAAGGTTTATTGGGGCGGGCGTGTTTGCTGGCTGGCTTCCGCTCAGCTGTGGACTTCCGCTTGTCCCGGACTCTACCCCGCCCCCGCGTTCGGAGCCTGCTCGTGCACGTGGGATGGCAAATCGCGGTTTTTCCGGCTGGGCGGGGATATTAGCATGGGCTCAGCTGCGAGCTTCCAATTGTCTCGGGGTCTACCACGTCCCCGCGCCCGCTCGCGCACACAGAGTGGCAAACGTCGGTTTCTCCGGCCTGGTGCGGCTGGTAGCGTGAGCTCAGCCGCGAGCCCCTGCCCGTCCCTGGTCCTAGCCCAGTCCCCGCGGTCAGGCCCGGCTTGCGCAGAATCGCAGAGCAGATTTCTGCCCATTCCTGGCCTCCCGCTTTGTCCCCGTAAGTGGGATTAAAGGCGGACCCGCAGCTTCCGGACCGCTTTCGCGCGTCCCCTCCGACCCTGCTGGGCTAGATCGAGCTCCCACCGGCTTGGCCTCTGCCCTCACCGACAGAACCGCGTTTCAGGGTCCTGCTGCCCACCATGCCCTTCAGCAACCCTCAGCAGAGTAGGATCAGACCTAATACTCCACACTGTAGGCCTGGGAGCTCCCTCACTTGTTTCACAGCTCAATACTGTCCAAACGCCTCTTCTAGGCTCTGGGACTGCAGGCTGGGGCTTGGTTCCTGCGACCCAGGTCCCTCCCTCTCTGCCAAACTCTCCTCCCGCAACGCGGGTCTCTCCGGGCTGCCGTTCGCTCCGGGGAGCTGGGCAGTCCTCTTCGCGTTTTCACTATTCCTACCAGTCTCAATGTGGCTTCTTCTGTGTTCCTTGGTTGAAGAGTCCACTTAGTTTTGTTCAAAGTTGGTTTATCCAGGTGATGGTTCTTAAAATTGAGTTGTAATCCACTTTGGTTCTGGGAGTTGGAAGTTGGTACGTCCGCCTACTCCGTCACCATCTTTCTCCATGGACAAACTTTTACCAGCAGAAATTGGTCACTTTCAGAAGATGATGGGGAACAAAGCCACAGAATATTATTCTCACAAGCTCTTCCTGGAAAATGTATCAGAGAAAAAGATTCAGGCCACCAAATAATAGAGAGACATTGATATAGGGATGGGTGTTGGATATTCAACATATAAAACTGAGTAAATGAGAGTAAGGGATATATACTGGATATGTACTCTGACAATGTAAATGTGGTACAACTATCTTCTTTATTTTTACTTTTTAAAAATGGCTTTATTTAGATATAATTCACAGGCCAGATAGTTCACCCACTCAAAGTGTACAATTTAATGCCTTTATGGAAAATTTAGAGACTTGTGCATCCATCACTGCAATCAAATTTAGAAGGCAGTCAAAATAGAGAAGACATTAAGTAAAAGTTCCATAGTAATTCATTGGAATTATAAATATTAATATGAACTTATGTATTATCTGTCCACAGGAAAAACCTGAAACAATGAGCAAATATTTAGCAATGAGCATCCCTTAGCACCCAGACTGTTGTGGTCTTGAAATATCATTTCTTTTTTTATTTTTTATTCGATGAGAGGAGGGGAAGCAGAGAGACAGATTCCTGCATACTCCCCAGTTGGGATCCACTTGGCAAGCCCACAAGAGGGCGGTGCTCTGCCCATCTGGGTGTTGCTCTGTTACTCAACTATCAAGCTCTTCTTAGTGTTTGAGGCAGAGGCCAGGGAGTCGTCCTCAGTACCCAGGGCAAACTTACTCCAATCGAGCCATGGTTGCAGGAAGGGAAGAGAGAGAGTGAGAGAAGCAAGGGGGAGAGAAGCAGATGGGTGCTTCTCCTGTGTGCCCTGACTGGGAATCAAACCTGAGACATCCACACACTGGGCCAATGCTCTAACACTGAGCCTACCAGCCAGGGCTGAAATATCATTTCTAACTAAAAGAAATCAGGACTCCTGAAGAAGTGGTTGATTCTAAGTGTGGAACAAAAAAATGTACAGGATAAACCTGGAACATCTTGTAATACCAGATTGCAAGGCAGCTACTAAAGACTGCTAGGATTATGTCAAAAGGATTCAGGAACCAACATGAGGAGCCCACCACTGGCCATAGGACTTTTTGAACTTCAGTAATGATAATAATTAAAATGATGTGAAACTCATAAAATATGTCTAAATCTAAAAGTTCAAAATAATACATTTATAAATAGGAATTGGTCACCTTCATTGGATAATAGGGAACCAATTTATTATCTTGAAACTGGTAGATAAAAGAAATAAATATATCATTTATCCTGCTTTTCTATATGAACTTTACTACCATATAACACACCAATGAATGAGGGAAAGTGTGTTTTTATAAAAGTATTACAACTAAAAAATGAAACAGAAATGATAGTATCAGAATATTAACATTTGGCAACAGCCCCCCCTCCTGTGAATGATAGATATAGGTATTAAGCATCTGTTAAGATAACAAAAAATGATAACCAGACAATGTGTGCTTCCTGTAGTCTCGCCATATAATACTTATACTTTTGCCAGAGAGATCAAAGCTATATCTGATCTATCAGAGGACAGAGAAATACACTGACCAGCATCAAGAGTATTCAAATAACAAAAGCCAGGTTGTAGGAGATTATACAGGTCAAAAGTCCTGTAAGGAAGAGGAGGAACCTACAGATTAAAAGATACTTACATAATATATATTTTAAGTGGGAAAGAGTAAACTATAGTGTCTAGGAATAAACATTTGGGTGATAAAAGCATTTTTTAAAATTTAAGAAAGTGGTCCCGATAAGAGTCAGGATTGTGGTTACCTATGGGAGGATGGTGTGTGTGAATGGGATATAGGTACATGGAAGGGGTTTCAGGACTGGCTGGCAGAGTTCTATTCTTTTTCCTGGATGGTGCTAACCTTAAAACAATTCAATAAGCCATATGTTCTATTTGTGTGGTATTCTGCAAAGGTGTTTTATTTTATAATAAAAAATACATTTTTAAAAACTTCCAATACCCAGTTGCACTCTAGACCAATTAAATCAAGTTCTCTGGAGGTGAGATCCAGGTATCAGTATTCTTGAAATCTCTCTAGTGATTCCAAAGTGTAGCCAAGTTTGAAAACCAGTGTGTTAAAGGAATGGCATTTCATCGTGCTCAGTATCAGGCACTTGGATTCTGTCTTCATTTAGCCACCAACACAGCTATGTGACCTGGAGCAAAGAGTGTAACCTCTCTGGACCACAGTGGACAATATGTTACATGGTGAAACAGTTTACTTACCCAAAATTGGGATTGCACAGGTTGATTTTTGTTGTTGTTGTTGTTTTTGTTTGTTTGTTTGTTTGTTTTACAAGGACAGAGAGAGGGATAGATAGGGACAGACAAAGAGGAAAGGAGAGAGATAAGAAGCATCAATCATTAGTTTTTTGTTGCTGTTGCAACACCATAGTTGTTCATTAATTGCTTTCTCACATGTGCCTTGACTGCAGGCCTTTAGCAGACCGAGCCACCCCTTGCTGGAGCCAGCGACCTTGGGTCCAAGCTGGCGAGGTTTTGCTCAAGCCAGATGGGCCCTCGCTCAAGCTGGCAAGCTCGGGGTCTCAAAACCGGGTCTTCTGCATTCCAGTCCGACACTCCATCCACTGCGCCACCGCCTGGTCAGGCCGGACATCTTAGTTGTTCATTGATTGCTTTCTCATATGTGCCTTGACCACGGGCCTTCAGCAGACTGAGCCACCCCTTGCTGGAGCCAGCGACCTTGGGTCCAAGCTGGCGAGGTTTTGCTTAAGCCAGATGGGCCCGCGCTCAAGCTAGCGAGCTCGGGGTCTCGAACCTGGGCCTTCCACATCCCAGTCTGATGCTCTATCCACTGCGTCACTGCCTGGTCAGGCTGCACAGGTGGATTTTTAAAGTCCCTATGATTTTACCTGATAATCTGAAAAATAAAAAAAGAAATTGTATTAAAATTATTTAATTGTATAAAAACTTTAACAGTTGTATATATGATCTGAGCATACTTATGCATCCATATAACATACATTCATGTGTGTCTGTATGTCACTTGATCTTAGCCAAAAGGTGAAGTACCACTGTGTGTATATATGTCAGTCTTTCATGAAAAAGAATTCTCCATATGTGGTTTAATGAAGGGATTAAATGGAAGAGCTATATACAGAGGTGAGGGCAGGATTACTATACTCACAGACTCACAATAGTGAAAAGCTATCTCATCTCCCCCTGCTCCAAGCCCAAAGAGCAAGAGGAAAAAATGTGTTACTAGAGTTCTGGGAGAGCCACCCAACTGGAGCTGTGGTTGTAAAAGGACACAGCCACACACTGGATCCCTGACTATACCACAATGCATGTATCTATTCTACTGTTGATAGATATTTGAGTTATTTCCAGGTTTCTATCCTCATAAATAATGTTGTCAAAATATTCTTGGACCTGCTTCTTGATGAACATATACACACATTTCTGTTGGGTATATATATAGGAATGGGACTGCTGGATCATAGAATATATGACTAACATGGACTGCCAAACTGTTTTTTCAAAGTGCGTGTACCAATATACATTGTCACTAATAGTATATAAGAATTCCTCTTGCTACATAGTCTCATCAACACTTGCTGGAAAAGAAAGACAAAGTGGGAGGACATACAGTCATGTGTAAACATTTATTGTAAAACTATAGTAACTGAGACAGTATGGTCTGGGTGAAAAGATAGATAAATAAACCAATGGAGAAGAACAGAGGCTCCAGAAACAGTGCCACACAGATACGAATACTGAATTAATCACAAAGGTAGCATTGCAGAGCAATAGAAAAATGATATAGTCTTTTTAGTAGGTGGTATTGAGTCAACTGAATTTACCTACCACCAAAAAGAAACTTGACTCCACCTCCCACCACACCCAAGAATCATTTCCAGGTGGATTGCAGATCTAAGTGGGAAAAGTAAAATAATAAAGATTTAGAAGAGAGCATGGGAGAATATCTTCATGACCTTGGGGTATTGAAAAATTTTCTTGGACAGGCCCTGGCAAGGTAGTTCAGCTGGTTAGAGCACCATCCCAATAAGCCAAGGTTGTGGGTTCAATCCCCGATCAGAGCACATACAAAAATCACCCAGTGAATGCATTAATATGTGAAACAATAAATCGATAACTCTCTCTGTTTCTATCTTTCTAAAATCAATAAGTAATAAAAAATGAAAAACAATTTTTGAAAATGATACAAAATGCACTTAGCTAAGAAAAATTAATAAATTGGATTCCATTAAGATTAGGAACCGTCATTCACTAAAAGACACCATTTTAAAAATACAGTAAGAATGAAGTAAAAAGTATACAAGCCACATACTGGCAAAGATATTTTTAACACGTTGTCTTAGTTCAGACTGCAATAACAATAATTCCATAGACTGGGGGGCTCAAAAAATAAACATTAATTTCTCACAGTTCTGGAGAATAAGAAACCCAAGGTCAAGGTACCTGACCCTCAGTGTGAGAGTCCGCTTCCTGGTTCATATATGTCCATCTTCTTGCTGTGTCCTCACATGGCAGAATAGTAAAGAAGGCTCTGTGAAGTATCTCTAAAATAATTATTTTTTATTTATTGATTAGAGAAAGAGAAGAAGGATCAGAAAGAAAGAAACATTGATTTGTTGTTTAACTTATTTATGCATACATTGGTTAATTCTTGTATGTGCCCACCAGGGATTGAACACACAACATTGGTGTATCAAAACAATGCTCTATCCAACTGGGCTACTTGGCCAGGGTTGAAGTCTCTTTCATTAATCCCATTCAGTACCTTATCACCTCCTGGAGTTCCTGCCTCCTAATATTATCACATTGAGGGATAGTATTTCAACATATGAATTTGGGGGTGACACAAACATACAGGCCATAAACATGTTACTGACAAAGGGCAAAATACTCAGATTATAGAAAGAACTCTTAGAATGAAAAATATAGTAACCCAAAGAAAAAATGATTAAGAGACTTGAAAAAGCATGCCACAAAAGGGAATATCCAAATCATCAATAAACATATTAAGGACACAACCACATTCAAATACAAGATCTTATCTCACACCCACCAGAATGGCTAAAATGAAAATGACTGACAGTATACTGTTGGAGAGAATAGCAATGAGAACTCTCACACATACAAATTGATACACTCCCTTTGGAAATGAAAATAATTTGAAAGTTGAAAATATACTATGATTCAGCAATTATACTCCTAGTCCTATACTCCAAAAGACATGTAGAAGAATATTCATGAACAACATTTTTCTTAATAGACAAGAATGGAAACAACCCAAATGTCCATTAATAAGATCAACCAATAAATTAGGGTATATTCATGCAATTAAATAGTATTGGAAAATGAAAATGAACCAATGCTACAACATGAATTAATCTCATACTTACAATGTTGAGTGAAAGAAGCCATACACAAAATAATACATATTGTAGGATTCCATGCATATAAAGTGCAAAAATAAGTAATAATAATCTGTGGTGCTACATATCAGGATAGTGGTTACAATTGGAGAAGAGGAAAAGGGTAGTTATTGAGAGGTACACAGAGGGGCTTCTGGGATGCTGGTAGTGTTTATTGAGCTGGGAGGTGCTTCCTAGATTGGTTGGTTGGTTTGTTTAATTTATTTTTTGTATTTTTCTTAAGTGAGAAGCAAGGAGGCAGAGAGATAGACTCCTGCATGTGCTGACCAGGATCCACCTCACAAGACCACTAGGCGGCGATGCTCTGTCCATCTGAGGCCATTGCTCCATTGCAACCAAAGCCTTTTAGTGCCTGAGGTGAGGCCATGGAGCCATCCTCAGTGTCTGGGGTCAACTTTATCCAATGGAGCCATGGCTGCGGGAGGCAAGAAAGATAGAAAGAAGGGAGAGGGGGAACGGTGGAGAAGCAGATGGTCTCTTCTCTTGTGTGCCCTGACCAGAAATCTAACCTGAAACATTCACACACAGGGCTGATGCTCTACTGGGTATATTTATTTTTGATGGTTTATCAAGCTATGCAATTTCTAAAATTTTATATGTATGTCATACCTCAATTACAATTTTATTAATGAAAAAATATATATACAACAATGTTTATCATTGCATTGTTCATAAAATAACTGGATTCATTTGTTACAATAATTAAATAAATTGGGGTACATTTTGTTGTCATTTAAAATAATGTCTATGGAAAACTTTGAGAACATGTTGCTAAGTGGAAAAAAGCCTTTTACAAAATAGTATGTTTACTACAAGTACATTTGTTTTTTAAATGTATGGTATATGTATGTGTTTTTTGCTTGTGTGTGCATGTATTCAAATAAATTAACTAAAAGAATTCACTCTAAAATATTAATAATGGTTGTCTCTGACTGGTGTTTTTACAGGTTTTGTTTTTTGCCTTTCTGAATTCTTTGATCTTGCTACAATAAACATGTTCGACTTATGTTTAAAAAGTGCTTTTTTTTTTTTTCAAACAAAATCTATTCAGGGCTTCATTGGCATTCCATTAAATATTCTTTTATATGTTCCCTGATTCTATCAAAGTAATCTTTTATTCTCCCCATGGTATCTGAATTAGGCATAATGGACAAATCAATCTGCTAAGTAAAGCATTAAACTAAAAATATGAAATGGCTTCAGCTTGAGTTTTCCTGCTGTGTGATCTTGTTTCTCCCTCTGATCTCTCCAAACCTAATATTTCCTTCCCAGTGTCATGCTGAAACTTTGATTTAAAATCATTCTGTTTCTCTGCATATTTTCTCAATGGTTTTATTTTTTTCTGTTTACAAGATACACAACCACAAAATCTCCAGACATAAACCAGAATAAGTGGTTTGTTTGAATTTTATTTTTTTCCATTGAAGAGAGAGAGAGAGAGAGAAACATTAACTTGTTCTACTTAGTTGTTTCGTTTAGTTGTGCACTCATTAGTTGCTTTCCAGGTACGTGCCCTGACCAGGGATCCAGCCCACAACTGCAGTGTGCAAGGATGAACACTGAGCCATCTGACCAAGGTCTGTGGTTTATTTATTTTTATTTATTTTTATTTTATTTTTTTAGTGAGCAAGAGAGAGAGACAGACAGACAGGGACAGACATTCAGGAAGGGAGAGAGATGAGAAGGATCAATTCTTTGTGTCAGCACCTTAGTTGTTTATTGATTGCTTTCTCATATGTGCCTTGACCGGGGGGCTCCAGCCGATCCAGTGACCCCTTATTCAAGCCAGCAACCTTGGGTTTTTAAGCCAGCGACCTTTGGGCTCAAGCCAGCGATTATGGGGTCATGTCTATAATCCCACACTCAAGCCAAAGACCTCGCACTCAAGCCAGTGACCTTGGGTTTTCAAACCTGGGTCCTCAGCATCCCAGGCCGACGCTTTATCCACTGCACCACAGTGCAGTGGTTTGTTTTTAAAAAGTAATAATCCCACTAGATGCTGTATATGAAGTACCTACTTACTACTTGTCAGACACAGTGCTAAATGCTCAACATTAAATAATCTCATAACTCTAAAAAGTGTCTTTATATCTATAGTATTTTACAGATGAAGAAAATGAACTCAAATAGGTTAAGCTACTTGGCTAAGGTCACATATTTAGTAAGTAGCTGAGCCAAGATTCAAAAGCAGGGAAGGGCCAAAAAAAATGCAGTGAAGGACCATGGAGGAGGGCAGATGGAGACTTGTGTAATAAGTACCTTGAATCTTCATTATCCAAAGTTACTTTTCTATGGAAATCTAGTATTGGGGCAATGAGGGTGAAAATGTCAGGAATGAATTATTGGGAGAATCTGGCAACCTCTAGGAGTCTCTACTTGTCTTTGTCATTGGAAACCTCATTTCTCATCAAGACCCATTGGAAGCCCCATTTTTTTTGGTAAGTGTGTCCACCTCTTGGCTGGACAAAACAAGATTCTGAAAACTCTATCTTGAACTACCAGATCGCTATTTCCCTGGATTGGTCCAGGGAAAGCACTTAGCAGGCAGTGAGGACTGTCTGGAAGACATGACTACTGAGATCTCAGTTTTGGTAGGCTATCATCCAGAGTACCATGGGACAATCAAGATACTGAGCATTAAATGCCAGACAATATCCAAGGCTGTGCCTAAATCTCTAGGCATCATGGCAAAGTGAAAATTGCTATGGTCATCTTCCAGTCATTGTTTACCCAGCTATGAATTGGTAGTAATTCCAGAGATGTAACCACATAAATGAAAAAAAAAAAAAAAATATATATATATATATATATATATATATATATATATATATACACACACACACACACACACACACATACACACACACATATTCTGTGACAGAGACAGAGAGAGAAACAGACAGATGGAAACAGACAGACAGGAAGGGAGAGAGATGAGAAGTATCAATTCTTCATTGCAGTACCTTAGTTGTTCATTGATTGCTCTCATATGTGCCTTGACCGGGGGCTACAGCAGAGCAAGTGACCCCTTTCTCAAGCTAGAGACCTTTGGGCTCAAACTAGCGACCTTGAGCTTCAAGCCAGCGACCTTTGAGCTCAAGCCAGTGACCGTGGGATCATGTCTGTGATCCTACGCTCAAGCCAGTGACCCTGCACTCAAGTTGGTGAGCCTGCGTTCAAGCCGGCAACCTTGGGGTTTTGAACTTTGATCCTCTGTGTCCCGGTTGGACACTCTATCCACTGCGCCACTGCCTGTCAGGCTAAATGAAGATATTTTAATTGGGGCTAAAGAGCTAGGAATCAGAGGTATAAGGTATTGGTTCTCAAGCTTGAACTTGCATATGAAGCACACAGAGGGGTTGTTAAAAACAGTTTGCTGAACTCCTTGCCCAGACTTTCTGATTCAGTAGATCTGGGTGGAGACTAGAACTCTGTCTTTGGTTGAGCAGCATATGAACTAATTTGCATTTTAACAATTCCCAAGTAATGTTGAAGCAGCTGGTCTAGGACCACACTTCGAGAATATCATTGTCCTAAAAAATTGCTAAAATTAGGTGGTAATGGTAGCCCTTTCCTTCATGGCCAGAGTGAGGAGGGAGATTTTAGGGGTGCAAGGCTGGATCAGACAGGGTAGAGAAATGCCAGGACAGTGTGGTATCACTGAAAACAAGTAACAAACAAATTTCAAGGAGGAATAAAGTGAGAAGTCACATAAGAAAGAAAGGCAATGGTCCATTGGATTGGGTACCCTGGAGGTCATCAGTGACCTTGGGGCAAAGAGTTTCACTGGGATGGTTGGATAGAAGCATGGCTACCATGGTTTCTGAGTGAAGTAACTGGCAACAGTACTTGTAGATCACTCTTTCAAACAATGGAGAGTTATCGAATGGAAACCAGAGAGGTTTTGACTTGAGTAAATACTGAAGGAAAAGAGCCATGAGGAAGAAGACATTGAAAATACAGGGAAGAGAGGAGGCTTGCTCAATAGCAAATCTCGTAGAGGCAGAAACCTTTTTCACTGAGACAGAAGAAAAGGAGACAGGACAGGTCAAGAGAGGGTTTAAATTGAAGGTGGTTGAGAAAGAAATTGAGAGAGTTTTTCCCTGATGGCCTCAATGCTCACAGCAAAATGGGTAAGTCCTTACCTGAGAAGGAGTAAATGTTGGGAAGGGATTTGAGGGAAGAGCAAAGACGTTAGATTAACTACTAGAAAGATGGGGAAAGGCATAACTGCTAACATTCAAAAGTTTAATGAGCAGGTTTGAAGGCCCAGAAGAAACTGAAGATTATGGTTGAAAATCAATGGAAAATTGCCTGACTTGTGGTGGCTCAGTGGATAAAGCATCAACCTGGAACACTGAGGTCGCCAGTTTGAAACCCTAGGCTTTCCTGGTCAAGACACATATGAGAGTTGATGCTTCCTATTCTTAACCCTTTCTTTCTCTCTTTCTCTCTTCCCTCCTGTTTAAAATAAATAATTTTTTTTAAAAAATATCATGTTTGACCAAGGCCTCAGTGGTAGTGTCAGCCCAGTGTGTGGATGTCCCAGATTCGATTCCTGATCAGGGCACACAGGAGGAGTGACCATCTGCTTTTCTACTCCCCCTTCTCTGTCTCTTCCTTTCCAGCAACCATGGCTCAGTTGGAGCAAGTTGGCACCAGGCACTGAGGATGACTCCATGACCTCGCCTCAGGCGCTAAAATAGCTCAGTGGCTGAGCAATGGAGAACCGACCGCAGATGGGCAGAGCATCGCCTGATAGTGAACATGCCAGGTGAATCTCAGACAGGGAGCATGCAGGAGTCTGTCTCTCTGCCTTTCTGCTTCTCACTTAATAAAAATAATAAATAAATAAATAAATAAATAAATAAATAAATAAATAAATAAATAAATAAAAATAGAAAAAGAAAATCAATAAGAAATAAGTGATGGTATGAGGATTTCATTGGGAGAAAATGGAGTGGACAACAGGGTCAGATTGTTGCCTACATGGAAATATAGTGGAGATCGCAGGTGGGACCAGATTCTACAGGTAGCACTTGAGGTTTAAATTTCATGAGAGCAAATTTGCCTTTAGAAATGTCTTAAATCATCCTTAAAATATAGTTTGCATCCTGACACTTTTTTCAGTAAGAACTACACAGCCAACATTTGCCTAGACCTCTCTGTCTTTGGTTGAGCAGCGTATGAACTAGTTGGTGTGTGTTTGGAGGTCAAACTGACAAAAAAAAAAGAATGCCCTTTAAGTACCAGAATCACAGTGAGAGCAGTGAGCTGCTCTTACAGTAAGAGGTACAAGGGGAACTGAGGTCAACCTATGAGATAGCAGAGTCATGGCTCCCACTTGATCTTCACTCTTGGGCACAAACTCATTGAAAGGAAAGGCAGTGAAGTAACTGTGCTATTTAAATTGTTCATTCTTTCCTTTTCTCACCCCTCCCCCAGCCTATAGAACCAAATTTAAATTAGTTAAAAACATGAATGAGATTATTCCCCTATTTTGGGAATAAGAGAATGACTAAGTTTAAATAATAATCTGTAGTCTGTATGAATCGTGAGAGTTTAAGATTTCAAGGGTTCAGTTGGTTGATAAAGCCAAAGAACAAGTATCCAAATAGCTATCATTATCAATCAGTAGACTGCCTTCAGAAATCTCAATTTCAAGCATCTTTCCCCAGACCATAATCCATCCTTTTAGTCTGCTAATTCTAATATCCCCACTTCAGACAATTTTTTTTACCTACTTGGGATCTCTAATCCAGTGACTCTTTGCCTCTCTCATTCTCCCTTCCCTTTGTCTCCCTATATTCTGTACCCAGACTCCTTCTAATGGTCCTTTACTACACAGACTCATTTACAAACAATTTTAATTCCGTGATCCTGGCTTCTTCTACTGCTCTTGCCTGAATTATTCCTATCATGGGGTCAAACTAGCTGCCTACTCACGTACCCAACAACTCGAATATTATTGTTCAACCTGTTTCTAGTGTTCCCTGTCTTATCATTTGGACTGGTTTCACTTTAAATTCATGATTGCAAGTCTAAAGTGGGGTTACAAGTCCATAAACCTGGCGATCCTACATTCTTTTCTGAAATGGATGTGCTTCTCCTAAAGAAATCTGTTTTAAAGCTTCTCCTATCTCCTTAAACTTCCAGCACCCTTTCTACCTCCTTTCTCAGCTGAGGACCTAACATCAAATGTCACTGATAACTGTGATAGTCAGACCCAAACAATCTCACCTTTCCACCACAAGATCTGCTGCCTCATATCTATATTCATGTGCTGTTTTCCTTCCTGTCACAGTGGATGGATCCCCAACCCTATCTAAGTTCAACCCTTCCATTGATACTCTGAATTGCATTACCTTTTTGTCTTAAAATCTTGTTCCTGAAACTATTTCCTTGTTCTTTTCTGTCATTTATTTCCCATAAATTTACAAATATGTCCTGGGATCTCATCATTAAGAAAACCACCCTTGCACTGGCCAGATAGCTCTGTTGGTGTCGTCCTGAAGCACAGAGTTTGCCGGTTCAATCCCCAGTCAGGGCACATACAGGAACAGATCAATAGTCCTGTCTTTCTCTCTCATACCCTTCCTCTCTAAAATCAATAGATAAATGTTTAAAAAAAAAAAGAAACCCATCCTTGTCCCTAAATCTTTCTCCAGAGATTGTCCCATTTTTCTTTCTTTCCACAGCAGAACCTCTCAATTTGTCTATACTCACCCTTACCAGCCCCTCACTTCCTATTCCCTTCTCATATCTTTACATTTGGCTCTTATTTCATTCCTCCATCCACTAAAACTGATTTTTATCTAGGTCACCAGTGACCTCCATGTGGCCATATCCAGTGGCCACATGATTTTTTTAACCTCTTGATTTTATTAACCTCTGAGTGACAATCAACAGATAAATCATTCCTTCCTTCTGGCTTATCAGGATCCCACAGTCACATGCTTTCCCTTCAACCTCGCTGGCTACCTTTTCTCTGTCATTTGATAGCTGCTCCTCTTCTGTTCAAAGCTAAATGTTGGTACATTCTAGTGCTCAGTCCGAGCCCTCTTTTCTTTTCTCTCTTCACATTCTCTATAGAGAATTCATCTAGTTTCATGACCTGAAATGTTATATTCTGATGATTCTCAAAATGGTATTATGTTTCTGGCTTTCCTTTAAGCTCCAGGCTTATATATCTAACTGCCAGCTTGACCTATCACTTGACTTATTCGATATCTGAGTGATATCCTAAGATACTAAAATGTAACATGGCTAGAACAGAACTGAACTTTTTATTCCATACCATGTCCTCAATCTGTTCCCCCCAGTGTTTTCTGTCTCCAAAAATGCTCCTGCTGTCCAGGATGTATTAATTTTCTGGTGCTACATAACATATTACTACAAAATTAGTGGCTTAAAACAATACTCATTTATTATAACGTGGTTCTGTAGCTAAGACATCTGGGCACAACTTACCTAGAATCTAGGTCCTAGATTCTCTGCCTCAGGGCCTCATCCAGCTACAATCCAGATGTCAGTTGAGGCTGTGGTCTCATTTGAGGCTTGACTGGGAAATAACTCCTGCCAAACTCCCTTGGTTTGCTGAAAGAATGTATTTCCTTGCAGCTGCAGAAATGAGGGCTTCAGTTTCTGCTGGAAGCTGCCCTCAGCTCCAATAAGTTACCAAGTTACTTGCTATGTGGGCTTTTGGAAAACAGCCACTTACTTCCTAACAGCTTGCTTCTTCAAAGGCAGCGATAGGGGCTCTGTTTCTGAGTCAGCTAACAAGATGGAATTTTATATGATGTATGTAATCACTAGTGTGATATCTCATCATCTGCCACATTCTATTGGTTAGATGCAAGTCACAAGTCCTGTCCATTCTCAAGGGAGAGGATTACAAAAAGTGTGGACACCAGAGGCAGAAATCATAGCAGCCACCTTAGAGTCTGTATCCTACATGGGGTGAATTGTAGCTATTTCTTTTTGTCTTCCTGATATCCTGTAGGTCAGGGGTGCTCAATACGTCGGTCGCGATCTACTGGTCAATAGCGAAGGAAGAGTGGGTAGATCACATGACATTAAAAAGACATTTGTCTTTTGATTGGCATACAGGGTAGCCAATCTGATGTCTGAACTTTTGACACCCTATGCATGCGCGTTAAACCGCGCTAACTTGTTCAGTTACATTGCTGCGTAGTTAGCCTTCAATTTATTTAAACTAAATACAACAAAGGGTATAAAAATGAGTGCCATAGCTGGTCCGAGTAAGAAGCCTAAAACCTACCACTTTCATACAGAATGGGAGGGGATTTTTTTCACTATGTCATATTCTAAGTGCGTTTGCCTCATCTGTCTGTGTGCCATTGCTATTCCAAAGAAGGAAAATGTGGAGTGGCTTTTTCGGACTGTTCATAAAAACTATGACATTGACTTTCCTCCGAAAAGAGAGCTGAGAAGGAGAAAGGTGAAAGAAGAATACACAATATTTAGTAATAATAGTAACTTAAATAATGATAATATAGAAGAATAAATAAATTTATGTTTTGCATTTTTATTGTAGGTAGATCATTTTGACTTGATCATCTTATAAGTAGCTCGCAAGCTGAAAAAGTGTGGGCACCCCTGCTGTAGGTACTTACTGATCTATTACAGTGGTCGGCAAACCGCAGCTGCCAACTGCTCACTCAACTCATGCATGGATCTCGGGTCCCTTTTCCACACTGCGTATCCTGCAGCGTGTTTCCCGTGGCCTGACCGATTGACACACCCCCGCGTGTACCTGCGTGCCCGCAGGTGGTATTTTGTGGTAGAGCCACACTCAAGGGGCCAAAGAGCCGCATGTGGCTCGCAAGCTGAGGTTTGCCAACCACTGCAAGGAAGCAGAACAAGACCACTAGTCTTGAGGCTGGCCGGTTGCCAACCTGTCAGGGCCTCGTTTTCCCCACCTGAAAAATGAAGAAAGTGAAAGCTGAGGCTGTGATTACCTTGGAAATGAGAGGAAAGGAGAAGGGGAAAGGTGGAGGAGAGGTAAAAGAGGGGGAAGAGGAGGGGGAAGGGAGGGGAAAAGGGAGAAAAGGGGAAGAGGAAGAGGAAAGGGGAGCCACATGCTCACTCAAATCCTGCATGAATCCCGAGCCTCCCCGCAACACCCTTCCCCATCCTGCATCCTGCAATGCATCTCCCAATGCCTGACCAACCTATACACCCCCCATCCCCCCAACCCCCCGCGCGCCTGCAAGTGGTATTTGGTGGAAGAGCCACACTCAAGAAGCCAAAGATCCGCATGTGGCTCGCGAGCCTCAGTTTGCCGACCACTGATCTATTACATACACACAATCAGATATATTTCCCAAGGACAAATGCTAATTTTTATTTTATTTCAAATTTTAATTCAATGTATCAGGGTGACATTGGTTAATAACATTATATAGGTTTCAGGTGTACAATTCTATATATGATACATCATCTGTTTATTGTACTGTGTGTTCACCACCCCGATTCAACTCTCCTTCCATCCAAATACTATTTTCTTAGATATAACACAGTCTAAATTGATATTGCAGAATAAAAACATTTCTTAGTGCCACATAAATTTAATGGCAGTCCCTAGCCACAAGGGACAGAGTTCCTGAAATTATGCTGAACAGTTTGAGTTCTTCTTGCTACTTACTCCCTCAACCTTTCTTTACTCCCTTCAAACACTAGTGTCTGGGCCCAAAATCAGGGCACATAATTAAGCTACATACCTCTTAATAACTACTGTTTAGTTATACAAACAACTGTCTTTGGGATAGCCCTTTCTTTTACTCCTCAGACAAATTAAATTATGAGCCAAGACCTATCTTTCATCTATTATCTTGATAGCAACAGAGAGGGCAAAAAAGGGTGTTTCCTCTTCAAATTACAAAACCAATTCTCTCTTGATTGGCACTTTATATTATATTTATTTCCTTGATTGGCACTTTATATCATATTTCCTTTTCTAAGTTTCTACTTTGTTTTGTCAAGTGTTCTGCACCTGACCAGGTGGTGATGCAGTGGATAGAGCAATAGACTGGGACATGGAGGACCCAGGTTTGAAACCCCAAGGTCGCCAGCTTGAGTGCAGGCTGATCTGGTTTGAGCAAGGCTCACTCGCTTGAGCCCAAGGTCGCTGGCTTGAGCAAGAGGTCAATCAGTCTGCTGAAGCCCCTCTGTCAAGGCACATATGAGAAAGCAACCAATGAACAAATAAGGTGTCTATAAAGCCAGTAGTCGCGGCCACCATCACAGCCTCCTGGGCAGTGCAGGTTCGCATTTGATTCAGACAGTAATGAAAAAACTGAGCCAAAAGCTGGTGGGCCATAATCTTTAATTCTAGCTTGTACCCGGTGGGCAAGTAAAAACACACACTGGGCTCCAAAACCCACTCATTCAGTGTTCACAAAGCTACTGATTTATCTGAGTTTCCTAGAATCAAAGGTTTCTAGCTCACCAGACTTATTCACCTCTGCTCCCCATCTCCCTCTCTCTGCACAAACTGCCCAAACTGGCTTCTCTCTCATAACTCCACCATCTTGGCTGCTTCTCCTCTTCTCCACGTGGCCTTAATCTGCTCTCCTACAGCATGGACTCCTCCTAAAATGTAATCACTCTTCTCCTGGAACAACGTGATCTCTCTTCCTTTTAAAACCTTTCGGCGTGAAAGCCCTCCCCCAATACATATTAACATAATCACGCCCATTCCCAAGTAGGAAGAGCAACTAATATCATCACCTGGGCGATGGGCTTCCATTTGGGCAGCGCCATCTTTAACAAAGTGAGCATAATATATTTTATTTGCCCAACAGTGCCGCAACAAAGAGTTGCTGCTTCTCATCTCTCTCCCTTTCTGTCTGTTCGTCCCTGTATGTCCCTCTCTCTGTCTCTGTCCGACACACACACACACACACACAAAGTGTTTTGCTATTTTGATCCATCTCAAACTGGTTTTAAAGGTAGATGAACTGTAAGAAATTAGCTAAAAATAAATAAATATTTACCCATAACTTCCCTGAGTCTTAAATGCACAGGCTGGGTATAAGGCCAGGAGCAGCCATCATGGCCATTCACATGCAGGTTCCCATTGGATTCGGGCTGACCGCAAAGAAATGGCAGAGTCGGAGGATGGTAGGCCATTCTGTTTATTGGTGTCTCACCAATACAGGCAAGCCACAAGAGAAGACAAGGGAGAAGCAGAAAACCAGCTTTTCCCATGAGGGCAAGGGATCAGGGAGGCCCCTGCAATGGAGATAGCAGGAACCAAGAGAGAGATCAAGCTACTGGTCTCTCCCACTTTATACCATAGAATCAAAACCTTTAATCCAATTATACAAACAAGGAAGTCTCTGTATAATGGGATTCCTCAGGAGAGTGCACCACCCTACATCATCCAATCAGTCAAGGGTGTGGAGAAGAACTTACTCTTAAAGTCAAGCCTTAGGTCATAACAACCTGGCCTGCTTACATTACAGCCTTTCCCCCACACCCATCCCAAGCATAAGGGCAAATAATATCACCTGGGTGACGGGCCTCCATGTGGGCAGCTCCATCTTTAACAAAGTGAGCATATTATATTTTATCTGCCCAACAATCCACCCCTATGCTCACTTTACTACCCACAATTTACACCACTGGCATTCCTCCTATACAAGGAAATTAGGCATATTACACAAATTACAACAACATGACAAATCATACAATTTCAACAATTACAAAGGTACATTTCACCAGTCTCTAAGCACTTTGCCAAAAGCGCAAAATGTCCTCGGCCTTTTCTCTAGCCATGGGAAAAGCTTCCCGGGGCAGGAGGGCCTCCAGCAAAGCCATCCCCACCCCCATCAGGGTATTTCACATTGTCCAAAATTCATAAGTCCATTCAACAAAGGAGCTTGTGCCCATCCAGTCATAGTCCAGGAAATCAGTTCACACACATGGGGCTTTAGCCTCCCCCCTCATTCCTGCCATCCTGGCAGCTTGTACACTGTCCCAAAAAGGAGCACGTGGCCATGGCAGTCAGAATTTCCATCTCTGCTCTGGGGAGCATGATGGCATCCACCCCTATGTCCCCAAATCGCAGACCTATCAGCAGCTTAGCAGGCACTCCCTGCCATTTCAGTGGCCACTCAGCGATACATGCCTGGCTCCCGGGATGTCTGTTCATCCTCCCGCCACAGCTGCCACCATTTACCTTCTGGAGTCTGCGGATTGCAACTCCAGCCCGATTCTCCTTATCCTCCAAAGAGGAAATGAAAACATCAGCTCCCGCCGCTGAGCTTGAGCCCCTGGCTGCCGTCGCCTTCTGCTCAGCAGGTCTTGCAGCTCCAGCCCCGGCCACAGCTCCTGCCCTGGCCTCATGCTGCTGCTGGCTCTCCACAACATCCAGGGCAATCTCCAACTCACGAACCTGTGATTCCTTCTCCAGTGTCGGCTCCATTTCCAGGTGAATCTCGCAAACCTGGTCAGCTTCCTCCTCCAGCGCTTCCTTCAGCTCCAGGGTCAGCATCTGTTTCTCCCACGTTTCCTCCAGCTCCTTCCGCTGCTCAGCCTGCAGGTCCTGGGCAGCCTCTTCCATAGAGCTCTCGGTTTCCTCACACATGGCTGTAAAAGTCAGCCATCCAACAGTCCCCCAAAAAATAGCTATGGGAAACCATAACAGCAGCCAGTCCTCTACTCCACCACTCAAAGGTGGTGTTGGCCCCATGCCGATCTGTATCGAATCCTGCCACAGACTACGCCAAATGTAAAGCCAGTAGTCGGGGTCACCATCACAGCAGCCCAGCCAGTGCAGGTTCACATTGGATTCGAACAGTCAGTAATGAAACACAGGAGCCACCAACTGGTGAGCCATCTGCTTTAATTCTAGCTTGCACCCGGCGGGCAAGCAAAAACACACACTGGGCTCCAAAACCCACTCATTCAGTGCTCACAAAGCTACTGACTTACCCGAGTTTCCTAGAATCAAAGGTTTCTAGCTCACCAGACTTATTCACCTCTGTTTCCCATCTCCTCCAGCACAAACTTTTTTTTTTTAAAATAATTTTATTTATTTTTATTTTTATTTATTTTTTAGAGAGGAGACACAGAGTGAGAGAGAGAGAGAGAAAGAGAGAAATGGGGGAGGAGCTGGAAGCATCAACTCCCATATGTGCCTTGACCAGACCAGTGCAGGGTTTTGAACTGGCGACCTCAGTGTTCCCAGGTCAACACTTTATCCACTGCGCCACCACAGGTCATGCCTCCTCCAGCACAAACTCTTAACAAACTGGCTTCTCACTCAGCATTCAGCCATCTTGACTGCTTCTCCTCTCCACGTGGCCTTACTCTGCTCTCCTCTCCGATACTAATCTCAGGAACCCAGGAACCGAGAGAGAGAGCAAGCTCCCGGGCTGCCCCAGTTTATAGCATAGATAATCCAAACCTTTAATCCAATTATACACACAAGAAAGTCTCTGATAATGGGATTCTTCAGGAGAGTGCACCACCCTACATCATCCAATCAGTCAAGGGTGTGGAGAAGTACTTACTCTTAAAACCAAGCCTTAGGACATAAAGACCTGGCCTGCTTACATTACAGCCTTTCTCCACACCCATCCCAAGCATAAGGGCAAATAATATCACCTGGGTGACGGGCCTCCATGTGGGCAGCTCCATCTTTAACAAAGTGAGCATATTATATTTTATCTGCCCAACACAAGGTCACCAGATCGAGCACAGGCTAGCCAGATTGAGCATGGGGTTACCAGCTTCAGTGCAGAATCAGTAACATGATCCCAAGGTCACTGGCTTGAGCAAGGGGTCACTGGCTCAGCATGAGCCTCACCCTCTCCCCCCAACCCCCACCCCCTACCCATCCTCGTAAAGGCACATACAAGAAGTGGTCAATGAACAATCAAAGTGATGCAACAACCATTTGATGCTTCTCATCTCTCTCCCTTCCTTTCTCTTTCAATTAAAAAAAAAAAAGATGGGTGACAGATCTTTAGACACTTGACCTTTGAACTGTCATTGGGTACTAACTTTTATCACTCTTGCAACAAAGAAAGTTTTCCAAACTTTTGGTTTTACTGATTTATCTTCATCTTGTTCCCAGTATGCTGATGACCAAGGCAAACATTTTCTGGGATGTGTGCTTCAAAGGAAAATGTCTTCCCAGAAAGTGTTCATAGGGGATCTGTGGGTCTTCCTGACTAATCTTTCCAAGAGGGAAGAATCTGGATGCAAGCCGTTTAGTCGTGCAGTCGCTTTTCTCCTATAGCACCATGCAACTTCCCACTTCCCACACATCAGCTCTATAGTAGTGCTGGCACTGAAAATGTTTACAACCATTATGGTTTTATAGGTGTCTCTTATTGGCTCCCTTGGACAATTCAGGAGAAAGTGCCTGGAGGAAAATTAGAGCTCTAATTAAGGATTGGCCTGCTGGGATAATGTTTGCAGGCACACTTTCCATGATTAAATCTGAAGCACACCATGGAAAGGAGGTATTTCTTTTCTTGCCCCTTTGAAAGTGGCTTTTCTGTCAGTAAATTATCTGTCCCAACAGATCAACTTTGAGTTCAGTAAATCTGCATTACAAGGAGTGTGTTGTAGACTGCAAGTGGCAAAAGCCTTTGTAAATTCAAGGTTTAGCAAAAGGCTAAATTCTCCCCCCTCCACCTCCATATTGGCTATGATGCTGAGTATTTGCATCCACTTCATTTGCTTGCTTAAGTTGCTGGAAGCAATTTACATGCCCTTCCTCTCACTCTTTGTTTGATCAGATGTTGGTTGATTTTGCTTATGCATGGTAGGGTGATTCCTGTTTATGCCTTGGGAGAGTTCCTGTTTTTTGCCTCAGATGTGTAACCTTGTATCAAGGACTTCCTTGATTTGCATATGACTATATAATAAAGCAAACTTGGGCTATGGGGCACTTGGATATTGCTATCAGCATTGAAGAGTCCTCCCGACCCCATCCTTTTTTCTAAATAAGTCTGTTTTCTTAATTCTGCACCATTTTCACTCAAAACCCAGAATTAGGAACCACGCTGATCTGCGGCAGGAGTGTTTTTTGAAAATTACTCAGCTTGAGAGAACATAAAAATAAAGTTATGGTATTAATTGTAATCATGCTAATGAAGTTTGCATGTTTTCAGCAGTCATTGGCATAGCACATAGCCCCTAGAAACAAAATGTCTCTCCAAAATCTACTCCTACCACTCCTACCACTGAAAAATCACTTTCCTTCCTTTAGTTCTGAGACCTACATGGTTTGGATTTACTTGCTCCATTACTTATTTGAAAGACATGACTTATTTTTATAAAAATGAGTTAATGTTCCTTATTTTATTTTATTTTTAACTGAGAGGAGGAGAGATAAAGAGACAGACTCCCACATGTGCTCCGACTGAAATAAACCAGGCAATCCCAGTCTGGGGTTGATGCTCGAATCAACCGAGCTATCCTCAGCACCCTAGGGCCAATGCTCAAACCAATTGAGCCACTGGCTGCAAGAGGAGAAGGGAAAGAGGGAGGGAAAGAGAAGTAGACGGTCACTTCTCCTATGTGCCCAGACCAGGGATTGAATCCAAGGTGTCTGCACACTGGGCTGACACTCTATCCACTGAGCCAAACAGCCAGGGCCTAATGTTCCTTATTTTCAATACAAATGATATATAAAAGAAACTAACATAGGTCATATAAAATGACCTAACATTGCATACCTTTGGTGAACATCATTCTATATACATTTCTACGCATATGTGGAGGTTTTTAATAACACGAGAACAAAATTTTTGTTGCAACCACAAAAACACTTGTTCGTACCTAATTCAAGTATGCTGACATCAAATCTGACATTAGTTTTTCTCTGTAAGCTACAATTATTTTGCAATTCAAGATTTTAGGTTTTCATCTTATTGTAAATTTTCAACATTTAGTTTAACATAATGAAGTAGAATGTCTTCTTGGGCATCATTTTTGTGAAAATATGATAATTTATATAATACAGTAAATACACTAAAAGATATGATTTCATCAGAATTTGTCTACAATTTTGAAACAGAACATATTAAAACACTTATTTTAATCATCAAAATTGTGCAAACTTATTTAAATTCTATTCAGGAAAAAATTTGCATTTGTGTACTTAAGGACAATCTTGTTTGATGCTCCAGCAGAAGTTTGCTCATCACTAACAGCTCCAAGATTTTCGGTAAACTTATCAAGGTGACTGTTCAGGAAGTGAATCTTAACACTCATGTTACATCCAATGTCACGTGTGGAAAGCCAACAGCATCCTTTGAACAAGAAGTTCATAGTTTTCTGCATTTTTGTTGCCAAGGAAGTTCTTTGTAACTGCCACAAGAGACTGCCATGCTGCTTTCTCTTCCTTATTCATCTTCCTGGCAAATTCTTCGTCACAGATGAGGGTTTGAATTTGAGGTCCATCAAATACACCTGCTTTTATCTTCTCAAAAGACAAGACAGGAAAAGCAGAAAAAATATGTTGAAAGCATTCATTTTCTCTATTCAAAGCCTGAACAAACTGCTTCATTAAGCCAAGTTTGATGTGAAGTGGGGGAAAAATGATCCTGTCTCGATTAACTACAGGTTCATTCACAATATTTTGCATCCCTACTTCCAGAGCTTCACGTTTAGGTCACTCCTTCTTGTGTCCAGTGTTTGTCCCGAGCTCGGCTGTCCCACAAACACAGAAAGCAAGGATACTTTGTGAAACCTCTCTGTTGTCCTAGCAGAAAATTGACCATTTTAAGATCCACACAAATGATCCAGTTATGCTCCTCATACTTCAGAAAGTTGAGGACAATTTTTATATCATTGTAAAGCCAGTAGTTGCGGCCACCATCACAGCCGCCTGAACCATGCAGGTTCGAATTAGATTTGGACAGTCGGTAATTAAACAACGGAGCCAAGAACTGGTGAGCCATTATCTTTAATTCTAGCTTGCACCCGGCGGGCAAGCAAAAACACACACTTGGCTCCAAAACCCACTCATTCAGTGCTCACAAAGCTACTGACTTATCCGAGTTTCCTAGAATCAAAGGTTTCTAGCTCACCAGACTTAATCACCTCTGTTCCCCATCTCCTTCCTTCTCCCTGCATAAACTCTACACAAACTGGCTTCTTCCTCAGCACTCCGCCATCTTGGCTGCTTCTCCTCTCCTCCATGTGGCCTTAATCTCTCTCCTCTCTAATGCTAACCTCAGGAACTGAGAACAAGCTCCTGATCTGTCCCACTTTATATAGTAGATTCAAAACCTTTAATCCAATCTACAAACAAGGAAGTCTCTGATACAAAGTCATTTATCTGAGACATAATGGAAGGATTCCTCATGAGAGTGCACCACCCCACATCATCCAATCAGTCAAGGGTGTGGGGAAAAGCTTACTCTTAAAACTTGCACGTGGGCAGCGCCATCTTTAACAAAGTGAGCATAATATATTTTATCTACCCAACAGTCATTATAATCTTCTCACAGATGAGCTGAATAACCAATTGGAACTGCTGCATAAACATTACTGTTGTGTAGGAGAACACATTTCAGACTCTGTTTAGAGCTGTCAAGAAATAGCCACCATACATTCTGTTGGACTGTAAGGGTAACACCTAGCTGGCTGAGAAGACTACTGATATCATGACAGTAAACAAAGTGTTTGTCTTCGGAAAAAAAGTCCACAAAAATTTGTTCACGCTTCCTGAAGTGGGATACTGTAGCTGACCGGTGAAGTACATTCTTATCTTGAAGCCTGGAGGCTAAGAACTCAGCTGCTTTCTTTGATAGGCCCAAATTTCTTACTAAGTCATTCAATTTGGGTTGGCTAAACTGCTGAGGGGTTAATGACTGCTTGGCATCAGAAGAAGACCCTTCAGATTCTACAACCATTTCTTCATGCATCTTATCAAAATACACTTGATCACCATGTTCACTTTCATCGTCCTTAGAAGAAAAAAAGCATTGAAAACTGGAACCGGGAGTGTCTCAGAGTTTGGGATAGCTTGTATTGCTGAAAGGATATTAGAATATATGATCATATGTCGTTTTTTCTTGCCAATGTCCTTTGTATGGATCAGACAGAAATAAGAGTCACTGCTGTGGTCCTTAGGTTCATGCCAAACCATGGCAATACCAAAAGGCATTCCTTTGCATTTTCCTTTTGTCCAGTCACAAAGCATTTTCTCACAATTATGACACACAATATGAGGAGTCCAATTCTTTTCTTGATCGCCAAGGGGAACTTGAAAATAGGCAATATATGCACGTGTCACAAATGACAAAATATTGTGCCTTTGACATTGAAATGTGTAACAACCACATATATCAGGTGTCAGGACTATTTTACATTTACGCCTACTTGAAGAAGCCATGATTCAATCTTAAAACAAAATAAGAGGGTGTTTTTATCAGATAATAATATTTTACATTTAAAAACAACTACAGCCTGACCAGGCAATGGTACAGTGGATAGAGTGTCGGACTGGGATGCAGAGGACCCAGGTTCAAGACTCCGAGGTCACCAGCTTGAGTGCGGGCCCATCTGGCTTGACCAAAAGCTCGCCAGCTTGGACCCAAGGTCACTGGCTCGAGCAAGGGGTTTACTCGGTCTGCTGAAGGCCTGCAGTCAAGGCACATATGAGAAAGCAATCAATGAACAACTAAGGTGTCGCAACGAAAAACTGATGATTGATGCTTTTCATCTCTCTCCATTTCTGTCTGTCTGTCCCTATCTATCCCTCTCTCTGACTCTCTCTCTGTCCCTGTAAAAAAAAAAAAAAAGAAGAAGGAAAGAAAACAACTACAATTATGTAAAAGTGATGTTGGTAAAACATTAATTGCCTTGCGGTTATGTTCAATCCAAGAGTCATTGCCATTTAACTCCAATTTAAAAACTAATGCATGCCATTAACTGTAACAAAAAGAAATTAAAATTGCATAAAAACTAGAGCATGCACCGAAAAAAACCGGATTTTAGATTTGTAAACATGATGCAGAAATATATAGAAACAGTTCTAAACCTCATGCAACAGAAAATGAAAAAACAATTGTTCCCCAGTATAATAGTTTTATGAGCTGTAATTCACAGGCCTTAGAATTCATCCTTTTAAAATATACAAGTTCAGTCATTTTTAGTATTTTCACAGAATTGTGTAATGATTACCACTATCAAATTTGAGAATATTTTCATCACCCCCAAAAGAAACCCAATACTTATTATCAGTCACTTCTCATATCCCCACATCCCCAGCTCCTGGCAATCATTCATTTCCTTTCTGTCACTATGGATTTGCTATTCGGGACATCTCATATAAATGAAATCATACCATATGTGTTCTTTTATGACTTGCTTCTTTTCACTTTGCTATCATGAATTGATGGGTCATATGGTAACTCTATGCTCAATTTCTTAAAATTGTGGTAAAATATACGTAACATTTATCATTTTGATCATGTGTAAGTGTACAGTTGAAAGTTAACCTTGTACCACTTCATATAAAATATAAAAAACTTGTAGTGATATAAGTTCATTTATTACCCCCTTATCACTGATCTATATAAGGAAAGTACAACCAACCCCAAGATAACCCAGATGGTTATCAACCCCCAAGATGACCCCACAATTCAACCCAAGAAAAAAAATAAAAGCCTAACTAGGTGTTGGCATGGGGGATACAGCACCGACCTGGGACACTGAGGTCCCAGGTTCAAAACCCCAAGATCACCGACTTGAGCATGGACTCACTAGCTTGAGTATGGGATCATAGACATGACCCCATGGCTGCTGGCTTGAGCTCAAAGGCTCAAGCTTAAAGCCCAAGGTTGCTAGCTTGAGGCCAAGGTCACTCGCTTGAGCAAAGGGTCACTGGCTCAGCTGGAAACCCCCAGTCAAGGTACATATGAGAAACAATCAATGAACAACCGAAGTGCCACAATTACTAGTTAATGCTTCTCACCACTCTCTCTTCCTATCTTTCTTTTCTCTCTCACTAAAAAAAATAAAGAAAAAGAAAAATGAAAATACATGTGCACACAAAAACCTGTACATAAATATTTATAACAGCAACATTTATATGACCAAAAAGTAGAAAGTCTAAATAATCATCAATTGACAAATAGGTAAACAAAATTTGGTATCTCTACATATTGGAATATTGCTTGGCAACAAAAAGAAGTATTGATATATGTGGTAGCATGGACAAACCTTGAAAACATTATGCTAACTAAAAAGTCACAAACGATCACATATTGTATGATATTAATATATATTATGATACTTGGGCACATCTAGTCTCTTGCCTCCACATGCTACATAGTCTTCCCTAGAATTTGCCCACTATATATTACTTATCCAATTCCCCAGAGTCAACACTTAGACTGCCCCCAAATCCCTGCAAAGAGCATTGGAATCTCCAGATATAGCTCCTGTATGTGTCTCTAAGAGAATTTCTTTACCATATATGCACAGGGTGGGATTACTAAACCACAAATTATACTATCACTCTCTAAATTATCAATATTAAGAGTCAAGAGCTTGATTGACCAAGCAGTGGTTCAGTGGATAGAGCATTGGCTTGAAATGCTGAGGACCCAGGTTCGAAACCCCGAGGTTGCTGGTTTGAGCACAGGCTCATCTGGCTTGAGCATGGGGTCGCCAGCTTGAGTGTGGGGTCATGTCACTGGCTTGAGCCCAAATGTTGCTTGCTTGAACCAAGGTTGCTGGCTTAAGCAAGGGGTCACTTGCTCAGCTGGAGCCCCTCCACCCGGGGTCAAGGCACATATGAGAAAGCAATCAATAAACAACTAAGAAAAAATAAAAAATAAATAAACAACTAAGATGCTGCAACTATGAGTTGATGCTTCTTATATCTCTCTCTTCCTGTCTGGTTGTCTCTGTCCCTCTCTCCTGCTCGCTGCGCTGCTCGCTCGCTCTCGAAGAAAAAAGGCAACAAACAGTCCATGTTTCAAATTGGTCCAGCCACATTTTTTTTGTAAATAAATTTACTGGAACACATCTATTCATTTACATATTATCTGTGTCTGCTTTTGCGCTACAATTGTAGAGTTGAGTAGGTAAGACAGATACAATGTTCCCTTCAAAGCCAAAAATAATTATTTACAGAAAATGGTCTGTTTGATATTGATATTGTGGAATTTTTAAGGCTTTTTTTGTTTAATATATGATAAATTTTTATAAGCATTACATTATACTAAAAAAGAATATATTTTCTGTTTAGTGTAGAGTTCAATATATATTTAGTAGTTGGATATTATTAATGGTAGTCAGATGTTCGGCATCTTGGCTTATCTTTTGTTTGCTGATCTATCAATTTGTAGTTAAAATCTTTGATGATAATTAATAATCTATTTCAGCATTCTGTCAGTTGTCATTTTATATATTTTGAGGCTATGTTACTGCATATATATTCATGGTGGCTATATATCCTTGTTCTGAGGTTCATTTTCCCAGTATATAACTATCCTCATTGTCTCTTATCATTATTATTATTATATTTTGGTCTAGAAAGCCATTTCATCAGATAGAACAGGGGTCGGAAACCTTTTTGGCTGAGAGAGCCATGAACACCACATATTTTAAAAAGTAATTCCGTGAGAGCCATACAATGACTCGTGTACATTACACATTATCCAATAAAAATTTGGTATTGTCCCGGAGGACAGCTGTGATTGGCTCCAGCCACCCGCAACCATGAACATGAGCGGTAGGAAATGAAAGGATTGTAATACATGAGAATGTTTTATATTTTTAACGTTATTATTTTTATTAAAGATTTGTCTGCGAGCCAGATGCAACCATCAAAAGAGCCACATCTGGCTCGCGAGCCATAGGTTCCCGACCTCTGAGATAGAAAGATTGCTACCCAACTTTCTTTTTGTTTATATATTTTTCTAGTCCTTAATTTTATTTATTTATTTTTTTATTTATTCATTTTAGAGAGGAGACGGAGAGAGAGAGAGAGAGAAAGGGGGGAGGAGCTAGAAGCATCAACTCCCATATGTGCCTTGACCAGACCAGTGCAGGGTTTTGAACTGGCGACCTCAGTGTTCCCAGGTCGATGCTTTATCCACTGTGCCACCACAGGTCAGGCCTAGTCCTTAATTTTAAATGTATTATTTTACTTTGCTTTCAGAGTGTCTCATGTACATAGCATACTGTTGGATCTTGTTTTATTTTTTGTATCTTATTTGAGTGTTTTGTTTTGTTGTTTTTTACAGGGACGAAGTGAGAGTTAGAGAGAGGCATAGATAGGGACAGACAGACAGGAACAGAGAGAGATGAGAAGCATCAATCATTAGTTTTTCGTTGCCGTTGCAACACCTTAGTTGTTCATTGATTGCTTTCTCATATGTGCCTTCACCATGGGCCTTCAGCAAACCAAGTAACTCCTTGTTCGAGCCAGTGACCTTGGGTCCAAGCTGGTGAGCTTTTTGCTCAAGCCAGATAAGCCCGCGCTCAAGCTGGCGACCTCGGGGTCTCGAACCTGGGTCCTCCGCATCCCAGTCCGACGCTCTGTTCACTGCGCCACTGCCTGGTCAGGCTTATTTGAGTGTTTCTATTTCTTTTTTTCTTCTTTCTCCAAGTGAGAGGAGAAGAGACAGAGAGACAGACTCCCACATGCTCCCTGACCAGGATTCACCTGGCAACCCCCTTCTGGGGCCATGCTCGCAACTGAGCTATTTTTAGCATATGAGACAGAGGATCCCTGGAGGGGGGGGGTCGCTGATGCACTGAATCAATAGAGCCATGGTTGCAAGAGAGGAAGAGGGAAAGAAAGGGCAGGGGTGAAGAAGCAGATGGTAGCTTTTCCTTGTGCCCTGACTGGAAATCAAACCGGGACATTCACACACCAGGCCAATGCTTTCCCACTGAGCCAACAAGCCTGGGCGACAGTTTCTAACTTTTAATTGATAAATTTTAATCATCTATATTTATTGAACTGTTAAGGACCGTGATGGTGAATCTATGACATGCGTGTCAGTGCTGACACGCATAGCCATTTTCAATGACACGTGGCCTCATGCAGCTGCATACCAGAGAAGTATGGGGCCACATGCCGAGAAGGACGTTTCATCCTCAGCTCCTGCACAGCTAGGTGCAGTAGCCGAGGATAAAACATTTGCTGTAGCGTAGACACTCTGTGCCGGAGGTCTGTAGGCCAAAACAACAAAACTCCGGCAAAGGGCGTCTAGTTCTGGGACTTCCAGTTAGGCCGTTTTTCTCGAAGTGACACACCACCCGAGTTATGCTTGGTTTTTTGGCTAATTCTGACACACCAAGCTCAAAAGATTGCCCATCACTGGTCTAAGATTTAGTTTATATTTTACATGAACTGTAGTTCACTTTGTTTCTTGTTTCTCTATTTCTGTTTTCCTCCAGATAGGCAAAATTGAATGCTTTTTATTTTTACTATGTTATTTGTTTGACACTTATGTTTGTTTACTTCTATTAATGTATTTAACTTATCAACATATTACCCTAAAAAAAGCAATAACTTTAACATACCCTCATAACCACGACAAATTTGATATTGTCTAGAAAATTTGTTCCAGCTTATTCTAGTTATACTTTTTCTCTTTTTTCCCTTTGGTCATTAAGGTTTTAGACAATAATAATTGCTAAGTTGTTTCATTGCCCTTACATGTCCCATATATCTGGCAGCACCCTCTTCCTCTTGGTTTACTTCTCTTCTTTTTTTATTATTATTATTTTCTTTTGACAGAGAGAGAATAAGGAAGAGAGGTGAGAAGCATCACTTGTAGTTGTGTCGCTTTAGTTGTTCATTGATTGCTTCTCATACATGCCTTGATAGAGGGACTCCAGCCCAGCTAGTGACCCCTTCCTCAAGCCAGCAACCTGGAGCTCAAGCCAGCAACCTTGGAATCACATTAATGATCCCATAATCAAGCTAGTGACCCCATACCTAAGCTGGCAAACCTGCGCTTAAGCCGGTGACCTCAGGGTTTAGAACCTGGGATCTTAGTGTCCCTGGTTGACGCTCTATTCACTGCACCACCATATGTCAGGCTACTTCTCTTCTTATCTTTTTTTTTTTTTTTTTTTTTACAGAGACAGAGAGAGAGTCAGAGAGAGGGATAGATAGGGACAGACAGACAGGAACGAGGAGAGATAAGAAGCATCAATCATTAGTTTTTCATTGCTGTTCTGACACCATAGTTGTTCATTGATTGCTTTCTCACATGTGCCTTGACCGCGGGCCTTCAGCAGACCGAGCCACCTCTTGCTCAAGCCAGTGACCTTGGGTCCAAGCTGGCGAGCTTTTGCTCAAGCCAGATGGGTCTTGGCTCAAGCTGGTGACTTCAGGGTCTCGAACCTGGGTCTTCTGCATCTCAGTCCGACGCTCTATCCACTGCACCATCGCCTGGTCAGGCTACTTCTTATTTAAACACTTCTCCTAATAGCATTTCTAAAGCGCTCTGTGGTAAACTACTAAGGCCTTTTATGCCTGAGAATATCTATAGTATAGTCAGACATTAACAGATGCATAAAAAATTATAGAAATAAAGTTATTTTCCTTCAATACTCTAAAATTATTACTCTATTGACTTTTTGGATCCACTTTTCTGTAAAAAAAAAAAAGTAAAAAAATGTGAATATTGTTCTTGGGCCCTGGCTGGTTGGCTCAGTAGATGGAGCATGAGCCTGGCATATAGATGTTCCTAGTTCAATTCAGAGTCAGCACACACATGAGAAGCAACTATATGCTTTTCTTACCCTCCCTCTCCTTCTTCTCTCTCTTCTCCTCTTACAGCCAGTGGGTCAATTGGATCGAACGTCAGCCTTAGGCACTGAGGATAGCTCGGTTGATTTAAGCATTGGTCTAAGATGGGGGTTGCCAGGTGGATCTCAGTCCGGGGGCATGTGAGAGCCTCTCTATCTCCCCTCCTCTCACTTAAAAGTGTGTGTGTGTGTGTGTATATATTTCTGAGATCTTTATAATCATTATTATACCAAACATAACTTTCAAATTGATTTTATTGTTCTCTTATTCTGAGATTCCTGCTGTCTGGATGTTACCATTTCTACTTCTATTGTTTATATCCCTTAGCTTGCATTTTATTTTATATTTTATTAACTGTTATTTTCCAATAATAACAACTGTAAACCTACTTTTGCCACACACTATATATATAATTATTTGTTATTAAGTAAATTTGCAATACAGCAAACAATCATTTTCTCATGAAATAATCCTATAATCATATGCATTTGCATTTTAAAATTAGTTTTACCAAACACAACTAAAACATGGGCAACTTCTTTCTGGCCAAAAATATACTTAAGACTATCAACTGGGAATATGCTCAGCTACAAATAATAGAAATGTGATTAATAATCAAAAGGAGTTATTTTTCCCACATTAAAAAAGAGGACCATGGCGCAATGGATAGAGAGTCTGCCTGGGACACAGAGGATTCAGGTTTGAAACCCCAATGTTGCCAACTTTAGTGCAGGCTCATCTTGCTTGAGTGTGGGCTTATTAGCTTGAGCATGTGGTCACTGGCTTGAGCATGGTATCATAGACATGACCCCATGGTCACTGGCTTGAGCCCAGAAGTTGCTGGCTTGAGCCCAAGGTTGCATGCAGGCTTACACAAGGGGACACTCACTCTGCTTGAGCCCCCCAGTCAAAGCATGTATGAGAAAGCAAGCAATGAACAACTAAGGTGCCACAACAAAGAATCGATTCTTCTCATCTCTCTCTCTTCCTGTCTGTCTGTCCCTGGCTGTTCCATTCTCTGTTTCTCTCTCTGTCTTCTGTCTCTTGTTTCTGTCTCTATCACTATATATATATATATAAAAGAGGACCGAGGGATGTTGAGTCCAACATGTCATGATTCTGGCCTTTCCTTCATATTGGAAGATGCCACTGCAGCTTCATATATCTTGCCTTCCTAGGCAGAAATGAGGGTGAAGAGGTTGGTGCTGGCTGTGTTGGCCTCTTTTATCAAGATAAGCAAACTTTCTCACTCTGGTACCCAACAGAATTCTGCTGACTTATCAGCCAGAACTAGGTCACACAGCCTCCTTTAACTAGAAGAGATTTGTAGAATAAGTGAGTTTTTTTAATTGAATTTATTGGAGTAATATTGGTTAATAAAATTATATAGGTTTCAGGTGTATAGTTCTATAATACATCACCTGTATATTGTATGTGTGTTCACCACCCCAAGTCAAATTTCCATCACCATTTATCCCTCGTTTACCCTCTTCTACCTCACTTTACCCCTCTTTTCCTCTTGTAATCTCTATACTGTTGGGGTTTTTCTTTTTGCTTAATTCCTTCACTTTTTTTACCCAGACTCCAAACCCCAACCTCTCTGACAGTTGTCAGTCTGTTCTCTGTATCTATGAGTATATTTCTATTTAATTTGTTAGCTTATTTTGTCCATTAGATTGCATGTATAAGTGAAAACATATGATGTTTGTTAGCTTGCATTGTGTATGTTACTTTTTTATTTTCTGAAGTGAGAAGCAGTGAGGCAGAGAGACAGACTCCCACATGTGCCGGACAGAGATCAAACCAGCATGCCCACCAGGGGGCGATGCTCTGCCCATCTGGGTCATTGCTCCGTGGCAACCAGAGCCATTCCAGCGCCTGAGGCAGAGGCCATGGAGTCATCCTCAGCACCCAGGCCAACTTTGCTCCAATGGAGACTTGGCTGCGGGAGGGAAAGAGAAAGATAAAGAGAAAGCAGAGAGGGAAGGGTGGAGGATCAAATGGGCACTTCTCCTGTGTGCCCTGGCTGGGAATCAAACCTGGGACTTCCACACACTGGGCCAACGCTCTATCGCTGAGCTAGCCAGCCAAGGCCTATGTTACATTTTGATGTAATCTTCTGACTCACTAATTTTATTCTTTGGATGAATCCGTCTTGCTACATATCCCATCTATTATTTCAACTGTTTTGTTTTTTATACCTAATTTTTTTTTATTAAGTGAAAGGCTGTGAGGCAGAGAGACAGACTACTGCATACGTCCCAACAAGAAGCCACCCCCTACTGGGTGATGCTCTATCTGGGGCCACTGCTCTGTTGCTCAGCAACTGAGCTATTTTAGTGCCTGTGGAAAGGCCATGAAGCCATCCTCAGTGCCTGGGGACAACTTTCTTAATCCATGGCTGAAAGAGGAAAAAAGCAGAGTGAGAGAGAGAGAGAGAGAACGCCAGAGAGAAAAAGAGAGAAAGGAAAGGGGAGGGGTAGAGAAGCAGATGGTTGCTTCTCCTGTGTGCCCTGACTGGGAATCAAACCTGGGATTTCCACATGCTGGGCTGATGCTCTACTGCTGAGTGAACTGGCTAGAGCCATACCTAATATTTTCATCTAATTCTTTTAAATATATATATATATATATATATATATATATATATATATATATTTTTTTTTTTTTTTTTTTTTGACAGAGACAGAGAGAGAATCAGAGATAGCGATAAATAGGAACAGACAGGAAGGGAGAGAGGTGAGAAGCATCAATTTTTCATTGTGGCATTTTAGTTGTTCATTGATTGCTTTCTCATATGTACCTTGACCGTGGGGCTACGGCAGACCGAGTAACCCCTTGCTCAAACCAGTGACTTTGGGTCCAAGCTGGTGAGCTTTGCTCAAACCAGATGAACCCATACTCAAGGTGGTGAGCTCGGGGTCTCAAACCTGGGTCCTCTGCATCCCAGTCCAACGCTCTATCCACTGCACCACCACCTGGCCAGGCAATAACTTATTTTTTTATTCATATTATTCATTTAATAATCTCTCTTATTTTTCTAATTCTTTCCTCATCTCTTCTTCCTTTCCCTGAGAATAATAATTTTGTCATTAAACTTTTAAATTAAACTTTTTAAATTCTGTTAACGAAAAAAGAACCACAAAAACCTCAAGAAAAATAATATGATCTTTTATCCCAAGCCAAATTGTCATTCAAGTACATAGGAAACAGACAGATAGATTTGAACATAAAAAAATCTGAGAATTCCTATGAGTTCAAATGGGGGATTCTATTAGAGAATAAATTTAGGCTTATCAAGGGATGGTTGGAAAAATTGCAACAAAAGAACTGGCAGAAAACATTGGATTTATATTATTACATACCAAGATAGAACACATGCAGTGACTATGGTGGAAGAACAGATTATAAATGATCCAGAAATTATATAATGATAAAAATTCAGATGGGAAGGGGGCAAAAAGGTAGGATAAGTTATAAAGACACTATAGTATAAATGTATTTTTCATCTCTAATAGCTTGGTCTACAAAGCTACCAAATCAAGTGATAGAAGTATATTTGACAGTACAAAGTTTAAAAAATTAAGAATATAAATTAAAATTAGGTGAGGGAACCAAAGGAGTAGAGGAAAGGAGAAGGAATTGTAAATATACTAATTTTACTATTGCTCATAGTGAGGAATCCATATACTCCTCTATCTTAAAAAACAGAAGACTAAGATAGTTACATGAATATCAAAAGGAAAAGAAATAACAAGTATTAGCAAGGATGTGAAAAAAAGAGAACCTTTGCATACTGTTAGTGGCAATATAAATTGTTGTAGCCACTACGGAAAACAATATGGAAGTTTCTCAAAAATTAAAAATAGAACCACCATATGATCCAACAATCCCACTTATGGGATTATATCCACAGAAATGAAATTACTATCTCAAAAAGATATCTGTACCCCATGTTTGTTGCAGTATTATTTATAATAGCCAAGACATGGAAAAAATCATCAATGGATAAAGAAAATGAGTTGATAAAGAAAATGCATATCTATGCAATATTGTTCATCCGTGAAAAAGGAAAAAGCCTGCCTGTGCTGTGGTGGAGCAGTGCATTTAGTGCTGATCTGGAATGCTGAGGTTGTCAGTTCTAAGCACTGGGCTTGTCCAGTCAAGGAACATCTGACAAGCAACAAGTAGGCAACAACTAAAGTAAAGCAGCTATAAGTTGGTACTTATAAATAGTCCCCATTCCTCTCGCTGTAAAATCAATAAATAAAATCTTAAAGAAAAAAAAAGGAGAAAGCCTGCCATTTATGACAACATGGACATTACTATCAGGTGAAACTGGCTAAAGGGTATGCAGGATTTCTCTGTATTTTTTCTTCTTCTTTTTCTTTTCTTATGGGGAGAGGGTGAACACAGTCCACCACTACCAGAAATTATGCAGTAGAGTTTCTCACATTTGGGGAAATCACAGGGATCAACACATCCAGAGTGCAGTGACCTTGCCCTGGAAAAACCACCTTTGTGTTATGATATCTCCCTTGCCAGTAAGTATGTCTTTGTATTCCTTCTTACAAGTGCATATGAATCTATGATTATCTCAATGAAATTGTAATGAAAAAGAAAACAACCCTGGTCAGGTATCTCAGTTGGTTATAGCATTGTCCTGATATGCCAAAGTTGTTGGTTCATTCTCCAGTCAGGACACATATAAGAAGCAACTAGTAAATGCATGAATAAGTAGAACAACAAATCAATGTTTCTCTCTCTCTTTCTACTTTCTTTTTTCTCAAAATCAACCAATCAATCAATAAATAAATAAAATTTAAAAACAAAAAGCATGGTATTGTCAGAAAAATAGACACACAGACCAATGGAACAGATTTGAGAGCCCAGAAATGAAACTACATATCGGTATATATGGGCAAAATATCTTTGACAAAAGAGCCAAAAACACACAATGGAGAAAATAAAGCCTCTTTAATAAATGGTGCTGAGAAAATCGGAAAGCCACATGCAAAAGAATGAAACTTGACTATAGTTTGTCCCCTTGCACAAAAATTAATTCAAAATGGATCAAAGACCTAAATATAAGATCTGAAACAATAAATTACATAGAAGAAAACATAGGTACAAAACTCATGGACCTTGGCCATAGAGAAGATTTTATGAATTTGACCCCAAAGGCAAGGGAAGCAAAAGCAAAAATAAACAAATGGGACTATAACAAACTAAGATGCTTCTGCACAGCAAAAGGAACTGACAACAAAACAGACAGCCAACTAAATGGGAGATGATATTTCCAAATAACACCTCAGATAAGGGATTAATATCCAAAATATATAAAGAACTCACAAAATTCAGCAACAAACAGCAAATAATCCAATTTAAAAATGGGGAGAGGACATACACAGACACTTCTCAGAAGAAGAAATACAAATGGCCAACAGATATATGAAAAAAAATGCTCATCTTCACTAGTTATTAGAGAAATGCAAATCAAAACTACAATGAGATACCACCTCACACCTGTTAGATTGGCTATTATCAACAAAACAGGTAATAACAAGTGTTGGAGAGGCTGTGGAGAAAAAGGAACCCTCATTTATTGTTTGTGGGAATGTAAATTAATATAACCATTATGGAAGAAAGTATGCTGGTTCCTCAAAAAATTAAGAATAGAACTACCATATAACACAGCAATCCTTGTATAGGGTATATACCCCCAAAACTCGAAAACATTGGTACATAAAGACACATATTCATCACAGCACTATTCACAGTGGCCAAGACATGGCAACAACCAAAGTGCCCTTCGATAGAGGACTGAATAAAGAAGAGATGGCACATATATACAATGGAATACTACTCAGCCATAAAAAACAATGACATAGTATCATTTATGACAACATGGATAGACCCTGAAAGCATTATACTGAGTGAAATAAGTAAGTCAGAAAAAGCTAAAAACTGTATGATTCCACACATAGGTGGGATACAAAAATTGAGACTCATGAACATAGATCAAAGTACATGGTTACCAGGGGGAAGAGAACAGGCAGAGAGGAAGTGGGGAGGGTGGTGGGGGAAAGGTATAAAAAGGGACAAATATAAGGTGACAAAGGATGATTTGACTTTGGGTGATGGGTATACAACAAAACTGACTGTCCAAATGATGTGGAGATGTTTACCCAAAATCTATTTACTCTTTTTGACCAATGTCACCCTGTTAAATTTAATTTTCTAAATTAAAAAAAAAGAATTGTTACAAAAAAATTAATAAAAAAACCAAAGCATATATATAGCAAAATATATATATTTTTGGCAGAGACAGAGAAAGAGTCAGAGAGAGGGATAGATAGGGACAAACAGGAAGGGAGATGAGAAGCATCAATTCTTCGTTGCGGGACTTTAGTTGTTCATTGATTGCTTTCTCATATATGCCTTGACTGTGGGTCTACAGCAGACCGAGTGACCTCTTAGCGACCTTGGGCTCAAGCTGGTGAGCCTTGCTAAAACCAGATGAGCCCGCACTCAAGCTGACGACCTTCGGGTTTGGAACCTGGGTTTTCCGCATCCCAGTCAGATGCTCTATCCACTGTGCCACCACCTGGTCAGGCAACAAAATATTTTTAAGGCTAAAAAACAGAAAATATAAAACAAAATATTACAGAAACAAAGTCAAACTCATCACCTTAATTAATGTAAATGAACAAAATTTAAGTATTAAGAAAAAAAGACTTTCAGATAGGTTCACAAAACAAAAGCCAAATGTATGCTATATTCCAGAGACATACCTCAAACAAATTAGCACTCATACTTCTTCCCACCCCCTAACTTTCAGTGCATGTTATTTTATTTTTCATTGTGCAAGTTTATAACATATACATTTTTCTCTATAACCTGAGTTTCTTTAGTGTTTATTCCTAGCTTTATGATTAAATTGGTTATTACAAGTAACATTTCCAACCATCATTTGTAGTTCTTTATTTTGATTCTCTTCTTAATTCTGTTTCTAACCTTAGAACATTCTTTTCCAAGGAAGTCTTCCATAACAGCAACAACAAAATGACAGCAGCCTCAAACATTTTAACATTGGTTCAGCCCTCTCTGCGTGCTGAGAACTATGCCCAGATACGTCAAATGATCTCACTCAGCGCTCAATTCAATTAATTCAATCTCGTAAAACTATTACTGTTTCTATTTTATAGTTTCTTATTCTTTAAACACAGAAATTTTGCTCTCTTCTAGCTTCTGTATCCAAAATTAAATACCTACAGAACCCCCTCCCAGCATTTAAATTCTATCCTTGAAAATATAGAAGGTTATTATAACAGAGACAATGATTTCATTGAACCTAGCAAATAAAAGATCCCATCATCCTTAGAGGACAGTGTGGGATTAAAAATAATATAATATCAGAATCTGTTTTATCACATGTGGGAGTTTCAGAGAATAAAGCCTGAAATGGTGAGATTCAGCTGGTTCGCATGGGCTCAGCAGAACCGACATCTAACTTTTGTTGAGATCGGCGAACTGGTTGTCAAAATGGCACTCGTAATCAGGGTTCTCTCTAAGGTGGGCGCCTGGGCAGCTGCTCAGTGTGGAAATCACAAATTTACATTCTTTACTCTTTTTCAACGTTCATCTTTGCAACAGCGTATTCTCAGCACGGAAGTAATGTTCATTCCGTCCTTGGGTGAAAAAAATGAAGGAACTATGCTTGTAATATTTATTTATTCATTTCATAAAACTCATTATACCTTTGATGAAATACTACATTTTAATTTCCTCGCATTTGTTACTTCAGTAAACAAACATATAACGTAAAAAGAAAAAATGCCAAACAACCAGGGGGGTGACAAACTGTCACTAGAAATATCTTAACAGTTTTATTGTTTTTTGTCAGGTATTTCTTAGTATTTTTTCATTAATATTTTAAAACTTTCTTATAATATAATCTAGTTTTGTGTATCTCTTTTATTCTTATTTAAGTATTAAATGCATGAAGTAATAAACTACCTTTGGGTATCTCGTTTTTTTACACTTAAAATGGTCATTAAGGCAGAGAACCGGTTGTTAAATTATTTGAATTCTACCACTGTGTATAAGTGCTTTGGAACATCTATATTAAACTAAGACAATCTCCTGTGAGAAATATGTACTTTTAAATATCTTTTATTTTTCAATTAAAGTTTATATTCAATATTATTCTGTATTAGCTCCAGGTGTACACATAGTGGTTAGAGAGTCATATACCTGAGCCCTTTTGGTTGGCTCAGTGGTAGAGCATCGGCCTGGCGTGTGGATGTCCCAATTTCGATCTCCAGTCAGGGTACACAGGAGAGGTGACCATCTGCTTCTCTACTCCTCCCTTTCTCTCTCTCCCTCTCTCCTCTCTCCCCTTTTCCCACAGCCATGGCTCAATTGGTTCTAGCTCATCGCCCTGGGCACTGAGGATGGCTCCGGGGAGCCTCTACCTCAGGCGCTAAATATAGCTCTGTGGGGAACATGACCTCAGATGCACAGAGCATCGGCACCAGATGGAGGTTGCCAGGTAGATCCTGGTCAGGATGCATGTGGAGTCTGTCTATCTTCGCTCCTCTCACTTGGAAAGAAGAAAAACACACACACAAAAAGAAGACCCTTGCATATCTATGGTCTGTCTGACCCAGCTCTCCCCACTATCTTTGGTCACCAGGCACTAGTACCCATACTCAGGAGCTTACAGACATTGTAAGAAGAATTTTTAAAGTGATTTGAAATGTGTAGACACGGTCCTTGTGATATGCCAGGTGTTCTCACCATTTCTCAAACATTAATTCTTTAACGCTCCCCGTGACATCAGAGAGGGTGTGTTTTCTACTATTGCTGGCATCAGAGGGAAAGACTGAGGCACTAAATACACTGCACTCAAACCCAGCACCTGTGAAGAACTCATGTCAACATAACCTCCCAAGTTCTGTGGCCCAGGCATCAGGGCATGGTTTGGCTGGGTGCTTCTGCCTCAAGGTCCTTATGAATGAGGAGATACATTTCAACTGGACTGAACCAGGGATACATTGCCTCCCAGGATCACTTGCCTGGTTTTCATCAGTAAGCAGTGTGGACTGAGAGCCTGGGCACTGCCTGCTGGCCTGGGTACTTCCTCTGGTCTCTCCTATGGGGCCTCAACATAGGGCAACTCAAAACCACAGCGTTCACTCTCCCTTTCCCAGAGGTATGACAGACAGACAGGGACCCATATACAGAGAGAAAACAAAATAGACATTCTGAGAAAACAGGGGAACTTAATATTAAGAGTATGAGACAAGTGACAGACTTGACATCCCATCACCTTGGCTGTATTCTAAGTTGTTCAAAAGCCAATCCCTAACCACTCAGTGGATATATAGGGATGTTCCTCCTAGGAGGCGGGAATTATGAGAAGCCACTGTGAAGGCTTCCACCACAGGGACCCACATGAGACACTTGGTCTGACTAAGTTTCACAAGAGATTGATGGCAGTTATCAAGCCAGATGATGACAATGTGTGAATTTCCTATCATTTCAACACCTTAAAGGTATATGGGTCTGAAAATGAGGCCAAGATGGGCAGTGACACTCCCGCCACCAATTCCCCTACCCAAGATGACACACGGGACCACAGGTCTGTTTAGACTGGCATTCAACAGCATGTCCCACACATTCTTGTAATATTCTTGTAACACTTCCACCTCGACATTTGTGTGTCAGATTCATGGGACACCGCCCCACAGGTGTTGGAAGCATCATTTCACCCACAACTGACAAAGGCCTTCGAAAAGGTGTCTAGCATCGTCCTCGTGGCGATGGACAGGAGTCTGGGGAGCCAAAATGCACAGAGGATTCCCAAGGTCACCAGGGCATTGGTAAGGAAACAGAGGTCTGAACTCAGCTATCTCCTATGAGCTAGGGACCTAGTACATTCCCAGGGAGCTGCGGGAGAACTGTGTTAACTCTCTGTATACACGTAGCTATTGAGATGAGATGGGCAAGGAGGGTGACCAGTCATCAGCACAGAGAAGGTTGTAGGTGTTTCTTATTGGAGGAAGGGGCCCAGGTCACGGAACCTTGAAGGGGTGACCTCACTTCCTTGGTGACAGATGCCCAACAGAAATTAGAAGTCTAGTAACTAGGCACCCACATTCCAGTCTGGCTCATTTGACTGCAGACAGTCAGGAGAATACAATGTTTCTCTGTTGCTTCCTGTCCTTTCGAGGCTCTGGGCTGAAGAAAGCCCAGAGCAAGAGAAGTTTCTGTAGCTGGCGACCATGGCGCAAGCACCAACGCCGACACCGCTCGCCCCCTGGCATATGGCACCCCCAGGTAACTAAGGTCAGTTCAGGGCAGATTTGTCTGGTCCAGGCCCCAACTTGGACCTGACCTGGGCATAAACGAGTGGCACTCATCTTGGGCAAAGCTGGTTGTGAGGGGTTGGAAGTCTGGCATATCTGTCATGCTAAGAGCCCAGGTCATGGCTGGCAGAAAGAAAAGGTGAGGGCTGAGGACCAAGCTCCTCTACCCACTTGCTCATCCAAAGCCAGAAGGTATCTTCCCATTCTCCCCGGATGGAGGTCTTTGCAGGTGCCTGTCAGTGCAGGATCTGGGGAACAGAAGGTGTTGTAGGTATCTAGCCCAGGGGCGATGCCCGCACAGACCACTGATGCTCCCTGGCCCGGTACCGGGCTGTCTTTGTAGAGCTCCTATGAGGACAGCGTGGAGGAACTGGCTGACGGGTTCACTTACGCCCTCAGCCAGTACAAGGGACCAGTGCACCAGGCCAGAAGCAGCGTCCAGTGCTGGTTTGAGGTGAGAGCTGGCCATACCTAGGACCCTGAGATCGCTGGGGTAGGATCCCCACCCAAAGAACTCTGTACCTCCAATATTCTTGACCAGGTTCCTGCTTAGGTGGAAATACAGTCTTCACATGTTTGCTGGAACCGTACAAAAAACAACAAATTCTTGCTGTCTTTGCATTTGGCTACTTTTGATTGTTTATCTACCTGCCCAGGAAATCTGTGGGGCTCCCAGATCGACTGTCCGTGCCCAGCTTCTCCGAGCCTGACACATCATCACACTTGAGAGGGTGGTTTGAACCAAACAACAACAAAAGAAGGGGTGGGGGAGGGAGATTAAGGTACTGGACAAATGTCTCTAGAACATGCCTTTTCACAGAGCATGGCAAACCACTGCAGGCCGACCAGGTCTGGAGCTCTGGCCCTGTTCATTTCCATAGTGCCCATAAGGAGGTCATTTTCCTCAGTGATTTGGCCCTTCGCTGCTCTTGCAATCTGACGTGACTCAGCTCCACTGCCCTTGCAGCAGGGCGACCAGGAGCATCCCCGCTGTGTGCTATCAGCCTGCATTAGTGCACTAGGTCTGCCGTTACACAGGAGTGCAGGATGGGGGGGAAGGTCTCCGATGCTACCCGCTCAGCCCCCAGCTCTGTCTTTGCAGAGCTCCCACGAGGACATCATCAAGGAGCTGTTCCGCGGGCCAGACCACATCACTTACCAGGTGACGGTGCAGGTGCACCAGGCCGACAGCACCGTCCAAGGTCAAGCCGAAGTAAGAGCTGGCCCAGGGATTCTCCATAAGCCGGACCCCAAGATAGTCTTTGGACCAGGAAGGGCCAAGAACCCAGACTCAAATCTGGACTCTCCCCATAGAGGGTCCACATCCCATGCACTCACAAATGAATCTACGCCTCCACCCCTCCTTCTTGCTGTATGGGGCGTTAAAAAGACACTCCTCACATATTTGTAGGAATGTTAGAGAAAAACAGAAGTAGGGTCTTTCACCTCCCTGTAGACTCTGAGCACACTCAGGCTTCCCTGGTCTGTTATTTTAATTACCTGGCCCCACTGTCCTGAGAAGCAGTCAGCTCCAATGTCCTTGCAGACCTTCTCCAAGGACAGTAGTCATTAGTAGCACCAACATAGTCTCTCGGTGCTGTAGAAGTTGGCTTAATCCAATTGGGGTGCCATGTCAGCAGTGCTGCCGGGAACCCCTAAGTGTGCCCAAATGGAATGTACCAGTTTTCCCGGGCCGCCATCACATAGAAGCAGGCTGGCAGTATCAACGGCAGATGTGGATTTTCCCACAATTCCAGAGGCTACAAGTCAGAGAGGAAGGTGTCGGCGGAGCTGGTTCTTCTCAAGCGGTTTCCTCCTGGCTTGTGGATGACTGGGTTCTTTCTCAGTGTCTTGTGGACTCCTCTCTGAGCTTCCATGTGTCCTCCCCTCCTTTTCTAAAAACACTGCTCATACTGGATTAAGACCCACAACCCTGCATTCACTTCACCTTAACTCCTTGCTTAAAGACAAAAACTCAAATAGAGGCACACTGTGAGTTCTAAAGATTCCAGAGTCATGGAGTTTGGGTGACACCATTCACACCACAATGTATACACTATCACCAGCTGGAGCCAGATGTGCACCGTAGGCAGAAGGACACACGCATGTAAAACTCAAACAGATGCAGCCAGATCCCAAATCGAAAGGCTATATAGCTGTGACATTGCCAACATCAGTTTTATGATGATGGCTTCTGCCTTAACTCCAGCCCGCCCAGGGAATTCTCCCCCATTTAAATTTCTACCAATGCAAAGGAAGGTGTCCAAAGCAATCACGGTGGTACATGACTTGCAATTGTCTTATGGAGACGTTGACGCACCTGTCAGCCCTTCACCGGCCACATGCCTTTCCTCCTTCCCGAGCCATCTGCTCCAATACCTGCCGGGTGGTCGCTTTGTCCACAAGTCAACGATTTGTAAAGATCGTGTCTATCCTGCACTGTCTCAAAACTGCGGAGGGATAATGTTCCCCAAAACCCTCCGTCCTTGTAAGGAGCACATCAGGCTCTGGTAGCTCAGAGGAAATGCTATACCACCCCAGTTTTGGATAGTCCTCAATTCTGACCTGCATGACCTTGAGCAGCCATTTAACATCCCTAAGCCTCTGTGTCCTCATCCCTACAATGGGGGTGATTTTTGAGGACTCACAGGGACAATGCTCTCCATAAAGACTTTTATTTATTATTGATTTTTAGATACGGGGGGAAGAGAAAGAGACAGAGAGGGAGGAGAGGAGAGGAGAAACCGGAAGCATCAACTCGTAGTAGTTGCTTGCCATATGTGGCTAGACCGGGCACGCCCAGGGTTTTGAACTGGCGACCTCAGCATTCCAGGTTGATGCTTGATCCACTGCGCCACCAGAGGTCAGGCTCCATATACACTATTAATACGGGGAAGTCTGTTGTTCCTCAGCTAAAAAGCTATGCCTAGAAGGTAACATTTGTATAAACATCCCCCCACCCACCAAACCTGCATGGTACTTTTCGAACCTAGAATCTTGTTCAGCATGGGCTCTCCTGTTACCCCCTCTTAAGCACATCCCTGAGGGGCAGGGAGTTCCTGGGCAAGCTCCACACCTCAGTCCTCCTGGAGATTCATGGTGATGTCACTGACTGGATGTCCCTTCTTGTCCCACCCAGTGTGCAGCTGAGTTAACGCTTTACCTCCCTGAGGCCCACAGGACACAGACCCTCCAAATAGGCACGCTAGAGAAGGTGGCGGCCTCCGTGATACCAGCATTCCCTGCAGGAAACATCCCCCGCATCTCCACCTTCATGTCCACCCACCCGGCCTTCTCCAGAGCCCAGCAGTTCCTGGACCAGCTGTGTCCTAGGTGAGCACACCCACTACCCCCAACACAGTAGTCACACTGCCCACTGCTAGCCGTGTCTCCCGAGTGTCACACATCCCTCTGAGCCTCAATTTGCTGCTCTGAAAAGTGGGGTGATGGGGGAGAAACCTCATCAGGTTCTCACAGAGACTACCGTGCGGACAAGCCATGGCAGGTGCTTACATGGTGCCTGGCTCTGAAGAGGGGCTGCTGGATGGGAGGTGGTTGTCGATGGCTGTGTTGTCTCTGTGTCCCCCAAGAAGTCACCTGCCTCGCCCTTCAGGGGCCCATGGTATTTCTGAGGATGGAAAAGCACACTGACTCAACCTGTCAAAGGGCTTGGGAATCCACTTAGCTGATCCTTGTCCTGGTCTTTGGTGTTGCCACATTAGGGAATTTGGGATAGTAAGGGGCCTCAGGTCCACTCGGATATCTGGGATGGTTTTGCTTGGAGTTCCTTCTTCAACGAGGGGTATTAAGAACCTATGACAAGTTGGCCTTTTTGGATACATTTGGGCTAACTCAGTGAATGAAAGAGATACAATCCCCGGGACTCAGTTCAATCAGACAGTCACAGTAGACGTCATTCTCAGGTCCTGGCCACCGTCCATCATACATGATGCCATCATGGTCTTTACCATCTCTGGAGGCTTACCTCCTTATAATAACCGGGGTGACACATCGCAGGTCCAAGTAAAAAAGTGAGTGTGGTCTTTGGGTTCAGCGCAAGGAGGGCTTCTTGTGTCAACATAGTGGGGGCTGAGGGTGGGGAGGACCGGGTAGGACTGTGACCTTGTACATCTTCTGATTCCCTAAAGAGGCCTGAGCTCTGGAGGCTTCTATTCCAGGAGAACAGGAGTCAATGAGGACTGTGAAGGAGGTCCCTGGCCTCACAAATGGAGGGGCAGGTGGGTTGAGTTGTCCTCCAGAGTCCCAAACCCACCACAGTCCCATCTGGCTCTGCCTGCACTCACCACAGTCATCTCCCCGACCACAAGCACCAGGCACAAAACAGAAGATGTGGTGAGCGGCCTGCTCACAAATATGTCTCCATACTCAGGCCCGATGACCAGGTGCATGAGGTCTGGGGAACGGAGTGTCCAGGACCTTCAGGAGAAATGTCAGTGGCAAGAAAAGAGTCACACACACCTGTTGGGAGCCGTCAAGTAAACACAGCTGTGTAACTTGAGGGCAAGGCGCAAGCCCCCGATATTCCCCGGATTTATTATTAGCTGAAAGGTCAGAACGACCAGCGTACGGATATGGTCTGATAAAGCTCAAAGACTTTTACTCCCTGTTGATGTGGTTTTAAGGCAGGAGCCTTTGTACAGGAGACACCTGGTGTTTAACCATTTAATCTCTGATGAAGGAGGTCATGTGACTTTGGATACGAAAACATTGTACTTGCCAAGTTTTGCTGTATATAAGAAACTTGCTTGCAAAAATAAATTGCTGATGGCTGATGGTTCATCAGACCTCCCGACCCAGACTCATCAATTCCACATCCCCTCACCCCGTGGAACGGCTCGTCACGCAGGCTCGTGACACACACCCATGTTAAGCCTGCCACTCTAAGGCCAGCCACACCGGGGTTGGAGGAGGCATGCGGCTGTTCTCTGGGTGGGCAGGGGCTGGCACAGAGGTGCGGTCTCAAACAAGGGTGCCATGGGAGGGCAGTGGGAAAGGGAAAGACCAGCGCCCTGACTCTTCCACTCCACTTCCTCTCCCAGGGCCATTGCTTCTACGGTGGGAACCTGGCCACACCTGGTGAAGGATTTCAGCCAGCCCCTCGTTCTCCCCTGGTTCCAGCTGAAGCAGGCTTTGGTGCTGGTCAAGTCTCCTGCCTTATACCATGTGGACCACCCCAAACTCCTCTGGGTAGAGCTGGAGCATCTAGAGCCCACCCAGATGACGCCGGAAGGTGAGGGGGCTGCAGTCTGGGGAAATGATCTGGGGCAGGGCGGTTCATGGGCCGGAGTCCCCTGAAAGGCAGCGGCATCCTTCCTGTCTCTGGAAAGGCATGGGAGAGTCGGGTATGTGTGTAGAGCTGTCTCTTCCTCTTGCCCCAGGTCCACCTCCCCAGCTCCAGAGCACTGCAGAGCCAGAGGAAGGGTCTGCTCAGGGTCCTGCGCCTGGTCCAGCCAGAGGCCCACCCCGGCCTCGCCAGGCCTGAAGCGCTACCAGAAGCTGAGATGGAGGCATCTTTTGGAGCCTTACAGCTTACTTCCTGTTAGGTTCTGAGCAACTATTCTAAATAAATAAGTAATGGAATGGGAGCACTCCCCAGTATTAGAATAGTAAAAAACAAAAATTCCCCATAAATAAGGCTGTTTATGTAAAATACAGTCAATTAAATGAAATACTGTGGCACTAATAGAAATAAAGTTGTTTATTAAAAATATGTGTAGACATTACCTGCTTGTATATATATCCATAATATAATTGTGCTACATATGAGAGGATGCTCACCATACAACTTATTTTTTAAATAACTTGCAAAACAGATTTATATTTTCTGACTATACCAGTATAAAGTGAGACAATGGAGAAACAAAATTTGGAAATGGAAAATGGATGCAGCACAATGTTAACACTTGTAAACTCTAACAAGTGTGACCACAAGAAGTGACTCTTTCTTGCTTAGTATATTTTCTAGTTTTGTACTAGAATCATGTATTCGTAATGAGACATTTTAAGACCAAATATACTACACTTTAAGATTCTTAAAGGTCAATAAGCTCACCATCCTCAATAATACCCTTCTAAACTTTCCCAGACACCATTTTATTTCTTGAAATTGTCTTATTAGAAGCACAAACTACTTGATGAGCTACATTCTACTTTCCTCAGTGCTTAGTTTGATTTGCTATTTGAATAGTGATAACTACTGAATAGCTATTCACAGTATTTAAAATAGCTAGGGCTATAAAGAGTATTTCTTTGGCTGTAACAAAAATAATTCAAGGATTGGTGGCAAGATGGCGATGGAGTACGTGGATGTACCAATTTACACTTCCCAGAACCAAAGTGGATTACACTTAATTTTAAGAACTGTCATCTACAAGGGAGATGTGGAGGGGAATATGGGGAAGGGGGATGCAGTCGGGGTTACCCTAGAACAGTGGTTCTTAACCTGGGTTCTATCGAACCCTAGGGGTTCGATGAGTCGGTCTCAGAGGTTCAGAGAAGCCTCTGCCATGGAGGCCAGAATAAAGTAATACCGCAATTTGTTGTGAGTTCATGCACTTTGTTGGTTTTGTTCTTTGAGCAAGGTGATGTTCATGCATGGCTTATTTTGTGCACCAGTAAAAAAACATATACCTATGTCTTGAATTTGGGAAAAAAAATCATATTTTAATTATCACTAAAGAAGGGTTCGGTGAATGCGCATATGAAACTGGTGGGTTTGGTACCTCAGAAAAGGTTAGGAACCACCGCCCTAGAATCTATGTAAACACAATTAATTAAATAAAAATAAAAAAGTTAAATTAAAAAAAATGAACCATCATCTGAAAAAACCAACTTTGGACTAAACTAATAGGACTCTTCAACCAAGGAACACTGAAGAAGCCACATTGAGACTGGTAGGAAAAGCGGAAACGCAGAGAGGGCTGCCCAGCTCCCCAGAGCAAACGGCAGCTCGGAGAGACTTGTGTGGTGGAAAGTGAGTTTAGTGGAGAGGGGAGGGTCAGAGCCCCAGGAACAAAGCTCCAGCCTGCAGCCCCAGAGCCTAGAAGAGGCGTATGGACAGTATTTAGCTGTGAAATAAGTCAGGATACTGTTTGTGAGAAAGAGACAAAATTTCTCAGACCCAGGATTCTTCTTAAAGGGACCGCGCAGAAAACCTCTTTCACAACCACTCACCTGGGGTTATGGGGGGCGGGGGGAGAGAGGAGAGGACCAGAATAGCAGGAATAGAGTGTAATCTAGGAGGCACAGGCAGAAACACTCTGAGGGACAGCCATCCTAACCCCTGGGCTGAGTCATTCCCCAAACCAGTGAATATTTTCTCTGGACCCACCAATAATAGCAAAGGGAAGCAGGACACCAGCCAAACAAGCTCTTCCACAATACCCAGAGCAGAGTCGCTTAGAAGGAAGGAGCTTTCAGGACTACAGTATTGAGTGTTAGGGTCTGTGCTGCAGCACCCCCACCCACTTGGCTGAGGGCTCACCGGATGGCGGGTGGTGGAGAGGGCAGAAGCAGGCTGGCCACGGCTGAGGCCTGGGCATGAGCTCAGTCTTTCCTGGCAGGGCGAGGGACTTGCGATAATGGTCTGGCCAGGCTGCAGGCCTGCTTCCAACCCCACCTGTGGGGGAAGGGAGGGAGCCCTGAACGGGCGGAGATCAGCCACTGAGCAAGGGCAAGGGGGCGCGCAGCCTCGTCCCACATGCGGAGCCAAGGTTTGCGGCCCAATTTGCAGGCCCGCTCTGATCATGGGGGCAGGGCAGGGCGGAAGCTCAGGAACAGGCAGATACCCGCGACTGAGCATGGTTGCACGGCCATGCCTGGCCCTGCAAAGCTGCCACTTGCAGCCCTATGTGTGAAGCTCCGGAACAGACGAAGACCTGCAGCTGAGCAAAGGTGGTCACCCTTGTCCGCAGTGCCGAGGCTTATGGCCCAGGCGCAACGCTTAAGCACAGCCACGGGGGCGGAGAAAAGGCCAAGGCTGGCCGAGGCTTGTAGACCCGGGTACATAAACATAGCCCCGCCCGGGAAGGAGAGGTAGAAACCCAGCAACAGCTGCAGCAGCGAATGCCAGCAATGCCCATACTCAAACGGCCTAGGAAGTGGCAGAGGGGGTGGCAGGCCTGCAGACAGACCACACCTAGGGAACACAGAGGCCACACCCATTGGACTCCAGTGGCCAAAACCTTCTTATACACAGACAAAATGGGAAGGCAAAGAAATGCAACCCAAATGAATCAAGAGAAGTCCCCAGAAAAGGACCTGAATGAGTGAGATATAACCAAATTACCGGATGCAGAGCTTAAAATAACGATTGTTAGGATGCTCAAAGATCTTAGAACAATAGATGGTCATTACGAACACCTAAATAAAGAGATAGCAAATATAAAAAAGGACATTGAAATAATAAAAAAGAAACAGTCAGAAATGACAAATACAATATCAGAAATGAAGACCACAATGGAAGGAATTAAAAGCTGATGGATGAAGCTGAGGATCAAATCAGCGAGTTAGAGGACAAGATAAATGAAGGCACGAAAGCAGAGCAGAAAAAAGAAAAGAGACTCATAAAGTCTGAGAAAACTCTAAGAGAGCTCTGTGACAACGTGAAGAGAAAAAAACATCCGCATCATAGGGGTTCCTGAAGAAGAAGAGAAAGAACAAGGGATAGAGAATTTGTTCAAACAGATCAGGGGTCTCCAACCTTTTTAGACAGGGGCCCACTTCACTGTCCCTCAGACTGTTAGAGGGCCAGATTATAAAAAAAAACTATGAACAAATCCCTATGCACACTGCAACTATCTTATTTTAAAGTCAGAAAACAAAACGGGAACAAATACAATATTTAAAATAAAGAACAAGTAAATTTGAAACAACAAACTGACCAGTATTTCAAAGGGAAGTATGGGTGTGGATGCATCCTGTGCTCCTCTCACTGAACACCAATAAAAGAGGTTCCCCTTCTGGAAGTGTGGCAGGGGCCTGATAAATGGCCTCAGGGGACCACATGCAACCCGTGGGCCATAGTTTGGGGACCCCTGAATCAAATCATAGCTGAAAACTTCCCTAAATTGATGCAGAAAAAAGTCTCACAAGTTCAAGAAACACAGAGAACTCCATTAAAGAGAAACCCAAAGAAATCTATACCAAGACACATCATAGTTAAAATACCAAAGCTAAGTGATAAAGAGAAAATATTAAAAGCTGCTAGAGAAAAAACGGCTATCACTTACAAAGGAGCCCCCATAAGGATGACAGCTGACTTTTCAAAAGAAACACTTGATGTCAGAAGAGAATGGCAAGAAATATTCAAAGTAATACAGAACAAAAGCCTACAACCAAGACTACTTTATCCAGCAAGGATATCATTTAAAATTGAAGGAGAAATAAAAAGCTTCCCAGACCAAAAAAAAAAAAACTCAAGGAATTCACTAAAACCAAACCAATGCTGCAAGAAATGTTAAGCGGCCTACTATAAACAGATCAAAGGGGGAAAAGAATATAGCAAAAGAGGAATACAGCTTTAAAGAATAAAATGGTAATAAACAACTACATATCGATAATAACCTTAAATGTAAATGGATTAAATGATCCAATCAAAAGACATAGGGTAGGTGCCTGGATAAGAAAAAAGGACTTATACATATGCTGTCTACAAAGACACACCTTAAGTCAAAAGATGCACATAGACCAAACGTAAAAGGATAGAAAAAAATATTTCATGCAAATGGAAATGAAAAAATATCTGGGGTAGCAATACTTATATCTGACAAAATAGACTTTAAAACAAAGGCTATATATAGTAAGAGATAAAGAAGGTCACTACATAATGATAAAGGGAGCAATGCAACAGAAAGATATAACCATTATAAATATCTACGCACTTAATATAGGAGCACCTAAATATACAAAGCAGACTGTGATGAATATAAAGGGCAAGATCAACAGCAATACTATAATAGTAGGAGATCTCAATACCCCATTAACATCACTACATAGATCCTCAAGAAAGAAAATTAACAAAGAAACAGCAGACTTAAAGGATATACTAGATCAACTGGATTTAATAGATATCTTCAGAACCTTTACCTCTAAAGAAGCAGAATATACATTCTTTTCAAGTGCTCATGGTACAGTCTCTAGGATAGACCACATGTTAGGGCCTCATGTGGTCTCAACAAATTTAAGAAGATTGAAATCATATCATAAATTTTCTTGATCACAATGGCATAAAACTAGAAATCAACCACAAAAGAAAAACTAAAAAATACTCAAACACTTGGAAACTATATAGTATGTTATTAAATAACAAATGGGTTAACAATGAGATCAAAGAAGAAATAAAAAAATTCCTAGAAACAAGTGATAATGAGCATACATCAACTCAAAATTTATGGGACACAGCAAAAGCAGTACTGAGAGGGAAGTTCATAGCACTACAGGCATACCTTAAGAAGATAGAAAAAGCTCAAATAAACAACTTAACCCTACATCTAAAAGAACTAGAAAAAGAACAGCAAGTTAAGCACAGAGGTAGTAGAAGGAAGGAAATAATAAAGATCAGAGCAGAAATAAATGACATAGAGGCTAAAGAAACAATACAGAGGATCAATGAAACAAGGAGTTGTTTCTTTGAAAAGGTAAACAAGATAGATGAACCTTTAACCAGATTCACCAAGAAAAAAAGAGAGAGGACTCAAATAAATAAAATTAAAATGAGAGTGGAGAAATAACAACTGACATAACAGAAATACAAAGGATCATAAGGAAATACTATGAAGAATTGTATGCCAAAAAATTAGACAACCTAGATGAAATGGACAAATTCCTTGAAACATATGATATTTTAAAAATCAATCTGGAAGAATCAGAAAACCTAAACAGACCAATTACAACAAATGAGTTAGAAACAGTTATCAAAAAACTCCCAACAAACAAAAGCCCGGGGCCTTATGGCTTCATAAGTGAATTCTACCAAATATTCAAAAGAGAACTAACTCCTATCCTTCTCAAGCTATTTCAAACAATTCAAGAGGAAGGAAGACTTCCAAGCTCTTTTTATGAGATGAGCATAATTCTGATTCTAAAACCATACAAAGACAACACACAAAAAAAAGAAAATTATAAGCCAATATCTCTGATGAATGTAGATGCTAAAATCCTTAACAAAATATTAGCCAACTGGATCCAGCAATATATGAAAAAATCATACACCATGATCAAGTGGGATTTATTCTGGGGAGGCAATGCTGGTACAATATTCACAAATCAATCAGTGTGATTCATCACATAAACCAAAGTAAGGACAAAAACCACATGATAATTTCAATAGATGCAGAATAAGCATTTGATAATATCTAGCACCCATTCATGATCAGAACTCTCAGCAAAGTGGGAGTACAGGGAACATATCTCAACATGATAAAGGCCATCTATGACAAACCCACAGCAAACATCATACTCAATGTGCAAAAATAAAAAGCAATCCTCTTAAGATCAGGAACAAGGCAGGGGTGCCCCCTTTCACCACACTTATTCAACATAGTATTGGAAGTCCCAGACACAGGAATCAGACAAGAAGAAGAAATAAAAGGCATCCAAATTGGGAAAGAGGTAAAACTATCATTATTTGCAGATGATATGATATTGTATATAGAAAACCCTAAAGTCTCAGTCAAAAATCTACTGTAACTGATAAATGAATTCAGCAAGATGGCAGGATATAAAATTAGTACTCAGAAATCAGAGGCATTTTTATATACCAACAATGAACTGTCAGCAAAAGAAATTAAGGAAACAATCTCCTTCACTATTGCAACCAAATAAACAAAGTACCTAGGAGTAAATTTAACCAAAGAGATTAAAGACTTGTATTCAGAAAATTATAGAACACCGATAAAAGAAATCAAGGAAGATACAAACAAGTGGAAGCATATACCTTGCTCATGATTAGGAAGAATAAACATCATTAAAATGTTTACATTGCCCAAAGCAATTTATAAATTCAATGCAATACCAATTAAAATACCAATGACATACTTCAAAGATATAGAACACATTTTCCAAAAATTTATATGGAACTCAAAAAGAACATGAATAGCCTTAGCAATCTTGAAAAGGAAGAATAAAGTAAGAGATATTACACTTCCTGATATCAAGTTATACTACAAGGCCATTGTACTCAACACAGCTTGGTACTGGCATAAGAACAGGCGTATAGATCTAGATGCTAAAATCCTTAACAGAACAGAGAACCCATAAATAAACCCACACCTTTATGGACAACTGATATTTGACAAAGGAGGTAAGATCATACAATGGAGTAAAGACAGCAATATATTTGCCGATTTATCTCCACGGGCAAATGAAATAAAAGGCAAGATAAACAAATGGGACTATATCAAACTAAAAAGTTGTATCACAACTAAAGACAATAAGAACAGAATAAAAAGACAAACCACACAATGGGCTAACATATTTGACAATACGTCTGATAAGGGGTTAATAACCAAAATTTATAAAGAACTTGTAAAACTCCACACCAGAAAGATCAACAATCCAATCAAGAAATGGGCAAAAGAAATAAATAGACACTTCTCCAAAGAGGACATACAGATGGCCGATAGACAGATGAAAAAATGGTCAACATCACTAATCATTAGAGAAATGCAAATTAAAACCACAATGAGATACCACCTCACACCAGTCAGAATGGCGCTCATTAACAAAACAACACACGATAGGTGCTGGTGAGGATGTGGAGAAAGGAGAACCCTCCTGCACTGCTGGTGGGAATGCAAACTGGTGCAGCCACTGTGGAAAACTGTATGGAGATTCCTCAAAATATTAGAAATGGAACTGCCCTTTGACCCAGCCATTCCACTTATAGAAATATATCCCAAGGATACCATATCTCCGACTGAAAAAAAGAAATGCACCTCCATGTTTATGGCAGCATTGTTCACAATAGCGAAGATCTGGAAACAGCCCAAGTGTCCGTCAGTGGACGAGTGGATTAAAAAGCAGTGGTACATATACACAATGGAATACTATGGGGCTATGAAAAAGAAGGAAATGTTACCTTTTGCAACAATATGTAGGGAGCTGGAAACTATTATGCTGAGTGGAAATAAGCCAGGCAGAGAAATAAAAATATCATATGACCTCACTCATTTGAGAAATCCAAGGAGCAATGAGAACTGAGGAACGGAATTGAGACAGAGGAGGGATCAAAGGGATCAGAGGAAAAGAGGACAGAGGGAAAGGGGATGAGAGGATGGGATAAACCTGAAGGGAAGGGGGGAGGGCACTGTAGGGAGGGAGGCAAGGGAGATGTTGAGGAGAATATGGGGGAGGGGAGGATGCATTTGGGGTGACCCTAGAATCTATGTAAATACAATTAATTAAATAAAAATTTTTTTTAAAAAAGCAGTGGTACATATATACAATGGAATACTATGGGGCCATGAAAAAGAAGGAAATCTTACCTTTTGCAACAACATGGATGAACCTGGAAACTATTATGTTAAGTGAAATAAGCCTGGCAGAAAAAGAAAAATATCATATGACCTCACTCATTTGAGAAATCCAATGAACAATGTGAACTGAAAAATGGAACTGAGACAGTGGAGAGATCAAAGGGATCAGAGGAAAAGAGGACAGAGGGAAAGGGGATGATAGGATGTGATAAACCTGAAGGGAAGGGGGGACGGCATTATAGAAAGGGGGGCAAGGTAGATGTTGAGGGGAATACGGGAGAGGATGTATTCGGGGCAACACTAGAATCTATGTAAACATAATAAATTAAAATCAATAAAAATAAATAAATAATTCAAAAGAACTCTCTTCACTAAACACTTTTTAAATCATTTCCCTTCCTTGCTGAGCCCAGAATTTAACACATCAGTGAAATTCAACTCAGGAAAAGGCGGAGGTTCAACCGGAACAGGATGTTATGAAAACAAGGTAACTAGTCTGTCCTATCAGAAGGGTCACAGTTCACAGGCACAGTTGGAACAAGGTATAATTAAAAGTAAAACCAACACGTCAAAAATGTTCAAGCAAAACATTATATATGGAAATGCGACCTGTAGGTAAGCATTTCAAAAGAAGGCATGCTGTGTAAGATGAAGTCACATCTCGTAAATCTACACAGAGAAGGGACTGAATCACCCAAAAGCGGGTCATTCTTGTGCTAAGACCTGGCACTGAGGGACAGACACACCTTCTACCTTTCGATTCATATTTCCTTTGACTGAAAACCAGCTGGTCTATAACCCAAGCCAAGAGGCCCCAGGTGTTCAAAAATAAACACCTAAACATCTGCTCCATATGAAGTTTAAGGTTCACTTAATTTTTTTTAAATTTTATTTATTGATTTTACAGAGAGAGGAGGGGAGAGAAGAAGAAGTAGCAAGTCATAGTTGCTCCACTTAAGTTGTTCCTTGATTGCTTGTTGTATGTGCCTTGACCGGGCAAGCTCAGGGTTTTGAACCAGCGACTTCAGCATTCCAAGTCAATGCTTTATCCACCGCGCCACCACAGGTCAGGCAAGGTTCACTTAATTTTAATTAACCTAAATCTGATTTTTAAAAGTTCTATGTGGCTAATGGTGACACTATTGGACAGGGTAGTTCAAGATACTAGCTAATATGTGAGAAAGAGCCATCCCTGAATTTCGGGATACCTTTTCTCCATGAGTCCATTCAGAAGACACATGCAGGGCGTCAGTGTTCACAGCATTCACAGGAGGCTCACCATCAGACACTTTCCAACTGCCATTCCTCTTACCACCTCCTACCAGACAGAGGTAGCCTGCTTCAGGAGCAGTTGATACTAAACTGCCCCATATCCCTCGCAGTTGGGAGAGTTCTGGCCAAGGGTTCCTGAAAGAGAGGATCACAGCTGATAGATTTCTGAGACAATATTTTTCTCCCTGAGAAAAAGAACAGGAATAAAGACTCTGCTTCTCTCTTTGATGCTGGGAGCTGTTGTCACCTTCCTGTTGCTGGCAGCCATCTTGTGACTATGAGGAGTAGAGGAAAGCCCCTTACCCTAACATCATCCAGCAGCTGAATCAATCGTGGGTTTGCCTGTCTGCGTGGATTTGTTATTTTGTGAGAACAAATCCCTATACTTTTAGCCGTGTTACTCTGGTATTCTGTTGTTTCCAATCGGCAGCCTCCACACTAAATGAGATCCTCACAGCTCCTTGTGGAGGGCAAGGCTGTATCATTTCATGGTAGCGCAAAAATCATGTAAGTGTGGAAGATGAGAGGACTGGGAAAGACTGGAGAGACGTGAGGGAGCATCAGCAGTCTCCTAACTGCTGCAGAGGGGAACTTGAAGACACAGGCAGACAACAGTCCTCAGCTGGGGCAGGCGAGCGGGATGCCCATGAGGGTCAGAGTGTGAGCAGAGGGAAGGGGTGAGGGCAGGGCAGGCCTGGAACAAGGAGCAAAGGTCTGGTCAAGGAGGGCCTGGAAGGATAGACTGATGATGGTGGACTTATTGCTAAAGGCCACAGGAGTCCACCGCAAGCTTGGAGAAAAAGACATGATCACGTGGATGTCTCCACGGGATCATTGGGGGCTGACTGAATGGGCAGCACGAGAGGCCTACAGATCAGGGAGTACATCCCATCAAGAGACCATGACGTCAACTCTCCACCAGAACTCCGCTGAGGAGAATTGTCTGGTCGTAAACAGCAGTGTAGAAACAGGTGACACACAGGGTTCCCTATGGAATCCGCCATGGTCACCCCAGCTGTCATCAGACACCTGCTGCAGAGGCAGTGGCCAGACTCCCTCAATCCTGGCTCCGGATCCCGCCCACGTACATGGGCCGCCTCTCGGGCCCATCCCAGCCAGGCCGCACTGAGCCGGGACCAGCCGTCTCCCTGGGCCCCGGAGAAGAGAGCGTCAAGCCTCACCGACCTAAAGGAGAAGAGAAAAGAACCAGAAACCCCAGAGGTGACAACGCCGCAGGAGTCTCTCCTTGCTTACTAAATGCAGGCCTGCGGAAGTAGGAGGTGGAAAGAGGTGCTGGCCCTGCCCACTGCCCTCTTATCGGGAAACTTTTTCCATTGCCGCTTGGGCCTCGCCCCTGTACAGTTAGTTCCCCGCCCTCTTTCGGCTCCGCCCATCATCCTCTTATCGGGAGATTTCTTCCTGGGGCGCCTGGCTCAGCTCTTCTCTTGGTCCTGCCCTTCTCCCAGCCTTGACCATTCTCTGCTCTGGGGTGGCAAAGTGGGACAAGGAAAGACGTTTAAGGCCCATTTGAGTTCCAGGTATTTGGGACGCTTATTCTCCACTAGCCTATGGTTCTTTCTCCGCCGCCTTAACCAGCCTCTTCTTCAGCACAGGGAGAGATTAGAATAAGGTGACCAGATTTTAAAATTGGTAATGCGGGACACCATTGATGGGGTGAGGTGGGGGGTTCTTGATTAAAAATTTGGTCTATATGGAGCAAAAATAGTATTGTAATATATATATTTTAAATTTCAATATAAGTACAATTTATAAATATAATACATTAAAAAATTATGTATAGTATTATTTTATTCTTTGGCATATTTCTCATTTGAGTGAATTTTTTTATTAGATTGCTGTTGTTTAAAAGGTCATGAAATTTTTCACAAGAATTTGTTAAATTATATTTCACACATAAAATGGTTTTCAAAGTCTCAACACTTAATTGTGATTTTTCTGATGTCCACACTTTATTTACTGTAGAAAAAATGCGTTCAGCCTGACCAGGTGGTGGCGCAGTGGATAGAGCGTCGCACTGGGATGCGGAAGACCCAGGTTCGAGACCCCAAGCTCGCCAACTTGAGCGTGGGCCCATCTGGATTGAGCAAAAGCTCGCCAGCTTGGACCCAAGGTCGCTGGCTCCAGCAAGGGGTTGCATCTGCTGAAGGCCCGCGGTCAAGGCACATGTGAGAAAGCAATCAATGAACAACTAAGGTGTCACAAGGGCAACGAGAAACTAATGATTGATGTTTCTCACCTCTCTCCATTCCTGTCTGTCTGTCCCTATCTATCCCTCTCTCTGACTCTTTCTCTGTCCTTGTTAAAAAAACAACAAAAAGATGCGTTCAGTCGCAGCATTAGTTCCTGGTAAAGACAGTGCATATTCCCCAATTTGTAGTGCATTATTGTATGGAACATGGTTTGTTTCAAAGTAATGAAATATTTCTAACCATTTGTTCTCTATTGTGATTTTTGCTGATGCCCAAGATTTAACCTTTTCCTTATCAATCTATTTTTTTAATAGTGATACCTCATTGAAAAGATCATTTTCGGAAATATTACTATATGGGAAATTTTGAGTGAGTCAGAGGGATCAGGTTACACGGTCTCAAAACCAATGCCGGAGCTGCACGCAGGCGGGAGAAGGCAGGGCAGTGCCCCCCACGCACTCAGAGCTGTACGCCAGCATCCAGGATGCGGGCGTATGCGTAGTTAGGGACTTGACAGCTGCCACCCCAGCAGGTACATACCACCCGAAGTTCTTTGTTTCGGGGCCCGCATGGGGCAGCCAGCTCTTGTGGCAGTGTGGGCGCTTCCAGGTCGAGGTGGGGTCTCCCCGCCGAAAATCGTATATTCCCTTTCCGTTCTCCCTCTGTTCCCTAGCTTTTCATGCATTCTTTCCAAAAATTGGGACTTTTTTAAAACGCTGCAGGACGCGAGACAAATTGTTAAAAATCGGGACTGTCCTGCCAAAAGCGGGACGTCTGGTCACCTTAGTTAGAAAAACAGAAGGTCCACACCGTGGCCAGTCTCTAGGAAGTTGGACACCCTCTGCCCCAGCCCCTTCCCCATGGAACAGGTCCTCTCGGGAGTTGGAGGACGTGGTGGAGTGGGGTAGCTCAAGCCCTTAGTGGGTGGATGCTGGCCTGGCCTGGCCTCTGCTCTGGGCTGCATTGGTAGAACTCCCTCTAAGACCAAAGCAGGCGACATTGCTCTAGGTGCTGGCCAGGTGACCTAGGGCAAACTCTCATCCAAAAACTCCATCCCCCAAATGCTAACTTTTGTAATTCTGGCTAATAACAGTGTGTATGGAGGGAATTAAGCGGGGGTGGGGTCACTTAAATCTTAAGTCATCTAATTAATAATGGCCTCATTCTGAACTGTAGAGGCCACGATGATGTAATGCCAGAGAGATGGAAGAGGATGCACAGACACTTTGGGAAATGAAAGCACTGTTCACCTATAGAACTCATCTTTCTGTCTTTATGAGTGGATCTGTCCAGCTTTGAATGAAAAAGCAATTTTACCCAAAGTCAGCAAATATTTCTGAGCATCTACCTAGTTTAAACGCTGTATTAATGTGCACACCCAATACAAACATAACATCAGGTTTTGTGAATGCCATTATGTTTAAATTCTTTTCGTTGTACTATAGGTCCATCTTGGAACTAAAACACGAGTTTTAAGTGCTTTAGAATGCAATGCACCACACCTTCACCAGGACCCATTACATGGAGCCCAAGATATTTCATATCATCACAACACAGATGTCTTCTAATTTCATTTTTATTGCTTGTACAGTACATATTCTTATGAATAAGACCAGACTGAAAGTATTTGTGCCCATTAAGAAAATTCCTGACCAGGTAGGTGGTGGTGCAGTGGATAGAGCGTCAGACTGGGATGCAGAGGACAAAGGTTCAAAACGCTGAGGTGGCTGGCTTGAGTGTGTACTCACAAACCTGAGCGAAGGGTTATGGGCTTGAGCATGTGATCAAAGACATAACCCTGTGGTCACTGGGTTGAGCCCAAAGGTTGCTGGCTTGAAGCCCAGCGTCGCTGGCATGAGCCCAGGGTCGCTGACTTGAGCAAGGGGTCACTCGGTCTGCTGTAGTCCCCGGTTCAAGGCATATATGAGAAAGCAATCAATGAACTAAGCTGCTGCAATGAAGAATTGATGCTTCTCTCATCTCTCTCCCTTCCTGTCTGTCTGTCCCTATCAGTCCCTCTCTCTGTCTCTGTCACAAAAACAACAACAACAACAAAAAACCCAGTTCATCGTCAATATTCAATTCACTTCTGTGGCCATTCTATAGATGTATGCAACATGATAAATACCTAAGCAGGAGACTTTAGGAAAGGGTATTGTCTAATTTGAGACTTCCTTGTTTTGGAATTTACTTCTCATTGTAATTTAGAAAAATTATTAGTCAGCACCATCTTGTTTTTTGGTGCCCTACAACTAAATAGCAAGTCCTTAAAATAGTAACCTAGCTCTGTGATTGCCTGAAACCCTTAGCAGGCTAAGCGTGAGGGCACTAGCCTCCAATCTTGGCGTGACCAGTGCGACGCTCAGCGCTGTGGCCAAATCACACAAAGCACAAAGCAAGTATGTCTGTTTCTCCAGGGTAACAGTTCTTTAATTTTTCCATATATTAGATTTTTAAAATTCTGATGCTCAGGCGGTATCCCAGACCAGCAAAATCAGAATCTTTGGAGGTGGGAAGGAGGCATCAGAATTTTTAAATCTCTTCTCAGTGATTCCAATCTGAAACCAAGTTTGAGAACCAGTGCCTGACCAGTACTTCTCAGGTGCTAATATTCATACAGATCACCCGGGACCCTGATAAAATGTAAGTTCTTGTTAATTAAGCAGAGGTGAGGCCTGAGGTTCTGCGTTTCTAAAAGCACACAGTGGTGCTGGTGCTGCTGGTTCACAGCTCACACTGGATCGGCAAGGTCCCAGAGAAACTGAGTGGAATAAGACCTCCTGTGGGGACAGCCACGGGGAAAGGTGGCCAGTAGCATTGGATGCTGTGGATCGCGGTCCTCCACATCCACTCCAGCCTAGTTTGCCTTCCTGTACTGTAGAGGCAAGAAGCCTAAAGAGCACTTTTCATATTGCATCTAGAGCTCTGAGTTTGATTGCCATGCACCTATCATAAGGACCCAGGTGACATCTGAATTCAGAACTGAGTTAAATCAGTCAGGTAGGTGGCAAGATAAGAGGCACCAAATTGCTCTGAGGATTGTAGAAGAATTTCTTGAGTTGAGTGGCAGGCTCCAAGCAAAACAGAGCACCTGGTAGCTTGTTTGGTGAGTATGGTTTTGGGAGTTGTTTCTGAATTCTCAATCTTCTAGATCAGGGGTGCCCACACTTTTTCAGCTTGCGAGCTACTTATAAGATGACCAAGTCAAAATGATCTACCTACAATAAAAATGCAAAACATAAATTTATTTCTTCTATATTATCATTATTTAAGTTACTATTATTACTATTTAATATTGTGTATTCTTCTTTCACCTTTCTCCTCAGCTCTCTTTTCGGAGGAAAGTCAATGTCATAGTTTTTATGAACAGTCCAAAAAAACCGCTCCACATTTCCCTTCTTTGGAATAGCAATGGCACACAGACAGATGAGGCAAACGCACTTAGAATATGACATAGTGAAAAAAATCCCCTCCCATTCTGTATGAAAGTGGTAGGTTTTAAGCTTCTTACTCGGATCAGCTACGGCACTCATTTTTATACCCTTTGTTGTATTTAGTTTAAATAAATTGAAGGCTAACTACGCAGCAATGTAACTGAACAAGTTAGCGCGGTTTAACGTGCATGTGTAGGGTGTCAAAAGTTCAGACGTCAGATTGGCTACCCTGTATGCCAATCAAAAGACAAATGTCTTTTTAATGTCATGCGATCTACCCACACTTTCTTAGTGATCGACCAGTAGATCGCGATCGACGTATTGAGCACCCCTGTTCTAGAAACTATGTCTTCAAGTCTTCCAACAATGCTATAAGCTTCAACATGTTGTTAATTAAATCCTTTCTGCATAAATGAGCTAGATTATCATTGCCCAGTCTTTTTGAAGTAGGAATTGCATGTTACAGCGGTTTTATCTGTGATAAAAGGTATAATAGAAAGAGGTTTTTTTTTTCACAGCTGGGTAAGCATAGGAAATAGACCAAAGAGTCTGAACGAGGTGCAACCTCATGGTCCAGCTGCCCACACCTCACATGGAGATTCTTTGCCTATTATCCAGTTTGAATTTCTTTTTCTTTTTAATTTTTAAATAGTTTTTGTTAGTTTTTCACTTTGGGGAAAAAACAAAGATTATGTGATTTACAACAAAAATTCCTCTCTGGAAGGATTCTTACCTCCTCTTCTCTGCTGAGAGGCACAGTGGGGTTTTTTTGTTTTAATTAATTTGAGAGAGAGAGATGAGAGAGGAAAAAACATCAGTTTGTTCTTCCATTTACTTATGCATTGTTTCTTGTATGTGCCCTTACCAGGAATCAAACCGGCAACCTCGGGGTATCGGGATGATGCTCTAACCAGCTGAGCTATCCTGCCAGAGTTTTCTACTGTCCAGTTTAGAAGGGTTTTGTTTGTTTGTTTGTTTGTTTTTTATAATTAAGAAGTCTCCATCCTGCTTATCATTCAGGGTCAAGCTATGAGGAAAACCCCACTTGAAAGGAATTTGTGGTAGCAGCATAAAGGTAAGAACAGAGGAAATCTTGGACTGAAATGCAGTAATTCACTCACTCAACAAACAGTTTTGATGATCATATCAATGATATACCAGGTAGAGCGCTAGGCTCTGGGGGTGTCTGACACCACCCTTGCCCTCAGGAAGCTCACAGTTCACTCTGGGAGTCACACAAATATATTGGTGACCAATACAGTGGTAAAAGTATCAGGAGGGGTGTTTCAACTAGCACCATGTTGGAAGTGACAGTGGCCTATAAGTAAAGAGAGACTCGGTCACATATCTTCCATTTCTGAAGCGAACTTAATCTCAAGCTAACCAAAGAGAAACAGAGAGGCTTATTGTTTTCTTTCCCTTCTTTTCCAAGTAAGAGGAGGGGAGATGGAGAGACTGACTCCTGCATGCACCCCAACTGAGATTCACTGGGCAACCACTGTCTGGGGCCAATGCTCTGACAACCTGGGGCTATACTCACATCCGAACTATTTTTAGTGCCTGAGGTAGAGGCTGCATGGAGCCATTCTCAGCACCTTGGCCTATGCACTCAAACCAATTGAGCCATGGCTGCAGGAGGAAAAGAGAGACAGACACAGACAAAGAAGAGAAGGAAAAAGGGGAGGGGTGAAGAAGCAGATGGTCACTTCTCCTGTGTCCTGACCAGAAATCAAACCTGGAACATCCACATGCTGGGCTGCCACTCTATACACTGAGCAACTGGCCAGAGCGGGGGGTGGGGGGCTTATCTTTATAGACATCTTTATCTTTTTCCTCATGACACATGAAATGACTGTACTCACAGAGGCTAGAGGAGACAACCACACTGGCCAACAATGCACTGTGATTGGCTGGATTAACTTTAGATTCTCCCCAGGGTGGTTGGATGGGAGCTCACCCACCTTCCCAGCTGCTGCCAGTCTCGAGATGTGTCAATAGCATGGCTGCGAATTATGATCCCAGGATGCCTGTCTCTGCTCCCGTGATGGTCCACCAGATCAAACATACTAGCCACAGATGTGATTGAACACGAAGCCCTGAGCTTTGTTTACCTTGAAATTTTCGCACTGACGGTAGCACACCCATTATAAACAAACAACTGTGCATGGGCGCAACTTGTATGATAGTTCTTTCTTCTTTACTGATGAGTCAAGTTTTGTGGAATGAATGGACCACATTTGTTTAACAATTTACCAACTGAAGGACATTTTATGTGAGTATGTTGAATTTTTTTTATTGTAGTTGCTTTAGTTGGTATGAGGTGGTATCTCAATGTAGCCTTAATTTGCATTTACTCCTAGATATATTGACTGTATATTATTGTGTGCTTATTTTACTTCAACATATCCTCTTCATTTCAATGACTTTTCATATATTTTGCCCATTTTCTAATTGGATACTCATAGTCCCGCTTGCTAGAGTTCACAGGTGTTAACATTGTGCTGCATCCATTTCCAAATTTTATTTCTCCATTGTGTCACTTTACATTGATATACTTGTCAGAAAAAAATAAATCTGTTTTATAAGTAATCTAAAAAATAAGTTGTATGGTGAGTATTCTCCCATATGTAGCATATAGATGGGCCCAATTATATTATGGATATATATACAAGCAGGTAATGTCTACACATACTTATAATCAACAACTTTATTTCTATTAGTGCCACAGTATTTCATTTAATAGACTATATTTTACATAAACAGCCTGGTTTACGGGGAATTATTGTTTTTTGCTATTCTAATACTGGGGAGTGCTCCCATTCCATTACTTATTTATTTAGAATAGTTGCTCAGAACCTAACAGGAAGTAAGCTGTAAGGGTCAAAAAAGATGCCTCCATCTCAGCTTCTGGTAGCGCTTCAGGCCTGGCGAGGCTGGGGTGGGCCTCTGGCTGGACCAGGCGCAGGACCCTGAGCAGACCCTTCCTCTGGCTCTGCAGTGCTCTGGAGCTGGGGAGGTGGACCTGGGGCAAGAGGAAGAGACAGCTCTACACACATACCTGACTCTCCCATGCCTTTCCAGAGACAGGAAGGATGCCGCTGCCTTTCAGGGGACTCCGGCCCATGAACCCCCCCGCCCCAGATCATCTCCCAGACTGCAGTCCCCTCACCTTCTGGCGTCACCTGGGTGGGCTCTAGATGCTCCAGCTCTACCCAGAGGAGTTTGGGGTGGCCCACATGGTGTAAGGCAGGAGACTTGACCAGCACCAAAGCCTGCTTCAGCCGGAACCAGGGGAGAACGAGGGGCTGGCTGAAATCCTTCACCAGGTGTGGCCAGGTTCCCACCGTAGAAGCAATGGCCCTGGGACGGGAAGTGGGGTGGAAGAGTCAGAGTGCTGGTCTTTCCCTTTCCCACTGCCCTCCCATGGCACCCTTGTTTGAGACCACACCTCTGTGCCAGCCCCTGCCCACCCAGAAGACAGTCGCATGCCTCCTCCAACCCCTGTGTGGCTGTCCTTAGAGTGGCAGGCTTAATATGGAGTCTGTGTGACTCTTTTCTTGCCACTGACATTTCTCCTGAAGGTCCTGGACACTCCGTTCCCCAGACCTCATGCACCTGGTCATCGGGCCTGAGTATGGAGACAGATTTGTGAGCAGACCACTCACCACATCTTCTGTTTTGTGCCTGGTGCTGGTGGTCAGGGAGATGACCATGGCAAGTGCAGGCAGAGCCAGATGGGACTGTGGTGGGTTTGGGACTCTGGAGGACAATTCAGCCCATCTGCCCCTCCATTTGTGAGGCCAGGGGTCTCCTCCACAGTCTTTTTGACTCCTGTCTTACTAGAATGGAAGCCAGCAGAGCTCAGGCCTCTTTAGGGAATCAGATGTGCAAGGTCAAGGTCCTGCCAGGCCCTCCCCACCCTTAGCCCCCACTATGTTGACACAAGAAGCCCTCCTTGCGCTGAACTCAAAGACCACACTCACTTTTTTACTTGGTCCTGCGATGTGTCACCCCGGTCAGTAAAAGGAGGTAAGCTTCCAGACATGGTAAAGACCATGATGGCATCATGTACGATGGACGGTGGCCAGGACCTGAGAATGACGTCTACTGTGACTGTCTGATTCACTGTGTAGAACTGAGTCCTGGGGATTGTATCTGCTTCATTCACTGAGTTAGCCCAAATGTATCCAAAAATGTCTACTTGTCGTAGGTACTTAATTAAACCCCTCGTTGAAGAAGGAACTCCAAGCAAAACCATCCCAGATATCTGAGTGGACCTGAGGCCCCTTACTATCCCAAATTCCCTAATGTGGCAACACCAAAGACCAGGACAAGGATCAGCTAAGTGGATTTTCAAACTCTTTGACAGGTTGTTTTCTGTGTGCTTTTCCATCCTCAGAAATACCATGGGTCCCTGAAGGGCGAGGCAGGTGACTTCTTGGGGGACACAGAGACAACACAGCCATCGACAACCACCTCCCATCCAGCAGCCCCTCTTCAGAGCCAGGCACCATGTAAGCACCTGCCATGGCTTGTCCGCACGGTAGTCTCTGTGAGAACCTGATGAGGTTTCTCCCCCATCACCCCACTTTTCAGAGCAGCAAATTGAGGCTCAGAGGGATGTGTGAAACTCGGGAGACACGGCTAGCAGTGGGCAGAGTGACCACTGTGTTGGGGGTAGTGGGTGTGCTCACCTAGGACATAGCTGGTCCAGGAACTGCTGGGCTCTGGAGAAGGCCGGGTGGGTGGACATGAAGGTGGAGATGCGGGGGATGTTTCCTGCAGGGAATGCTGGTATCACGGAGGCCGCCACCTTCTCTAGCGTGCCTATTTGGAGGGTCTGTGTCCTGTGGGCCTCAGGGAGGTAAAGCGTTAACTCAGCTGCACACTGGGTGGGACAAGAAGGGACATCCAGTCAGTGACATCACCATGAATCTCCAGGAGGACTGAGGTGTGGAGCTTGCCCAGGAACTCCCTGCCCCTCAGGGATGTGCTTAAGAGGGGGTAACAGGAGAGCCCATGCTGAACAAGATTCTAGGTTCGAAAAGTACCATGCAGGTTTGGTGGGTGGGGGGATGTTTATACAAATGTTACCTTCTAGGCATAGCTTTTCAGCTGAGGAACAACAGACTTCCCCGTATTAATAGTGTATATGGAGCCTGACCTCTGGTGGCGCAGTGGATCAAGCATCAACCTGGAATGCTGAGGTCGCCAGTTCAAAACCCTGGGCGTGCCCGGTCCAGCCACATATGGCAAGCAACTACTATGAGTTGATGCTTCTGGTTTCTCCTCTCCTCTCCTCCCTCTCTCTCTCTTTCTCTTCCCCCCTTATCTAAAAATCAATAATAAATAAAAGTCTTTATGGAGAGCATTGTCCCTGTGAGTCCTGAAAAATCACCCCCATTGCCTGACCTGTGGTGGCGCAGTGGATAAAGTGTCGACCTGGGAACACTGAGGTCGCCAGTTCAAAACCCTGCACTGGTCTGGTCAAGGCACATATGGGAGTTGATGCTTCCAGCTCCTCCCCCCCCCTTTCTCTCTTTCTCTCTCTGTTTCTCACTCTGTGTCTCCTCTCTAAAATGAATAAATAAAAAAAGAATTAAAAAAAAATCACCCCCATTGTAGGGTTGAGGACACAGAGGCTTAGGGATGTCAAACGGCTGCTCAAGGTCATGCAGGTCAGAATTGAGGACTATCCAAAGCTGGAGCTGCATGGCATTCCCTCTGAGTTACCAGAGCCTGATGTGCTCCTGACAAGGACGGAGGGGTTCTGGGGAGCATTGTCACACCAGTTTTGATACAGTGCAGGATAGAGACAACCTTTTTAAATCGTTGACTTCCAGAAAGACACTTATGTTTCTTCCTTTTAAGTGAAAAGGCATTGAGACCCTCACAATGGAGAACCCAGCTGCAGCCAAAGGGGCAAATGCCTGGGGACTCCGGACTGGACAAAGCGACCACCAGGCAGGCATTGGAGCAGATGGCTCGGGAAGGAGCAAAGGCATGTGGCCGGTGAAGGGCTGACAGGTGCGTCAACGTCTCCATAAGACAATTGCAAGTCATGTACCACCGTGATTGCTTTGGACACCTTCCTTTGAATTGGTAGAAATTTAAATGAGGGAGAATTCCCTGGGCGGGCTGGAGTTAAGGCAGAAGCCATCATCATAAAACTGATGTTGGCAATGTCACAGCTATAGCCTTTCGATTTGGGATCTGGCTGCATCTGTTCGAGTTTTACATGCATGTGTCCTTACGCCAACGGTGCGCATCTGGCTCCAGCTGGTGATAGTGTATACATTGTGGTGTGAATGGTGTCACCCAAACTCTATGACTTTAGAATCTCTAGAACTCAGAATGTGCCTCTTTTTGAGTTTTCGTCTTTAAGCAAGGAGTTAAGGTGAAGTGAATGCAGGGTTGTGGGTCTTAATCCAGTATGAGCAGTGTCTTTAGAAGAGGAGGGGAGGACACATGGAAGCTCAGAAAGGAGTCCATGGACACTGAGAAAGAACCCAGTCATCCTCCTTTCTGACTTGTAGCCTCTGGAATTGTGGGAAAATCCACGTCTGCCGTTGATACTGCCCAGCCTGCTTCTATGTGATGGCGGCCCGGGAAAACTGGTGTGTTCCATTCAGGCACATTTAGGGGTTCCCAGCAGCACTGCTGACATGGCACCCCAATTGAATTAGGCCGACTTCCACAGCACCGAGAGACTACGTTGATGGTGCAAATGACTACTGTCCTTGGAGAAGGTCTGTAAGGACATTGGAGCTGACTGCTTCTCAGGACAGTGGGGCCAGGTAGTTAAAATGACAGACCATGGAAGCCTAAGTGCGTTCAGGGTCTACAGGGAGGTGAAAGACCCTACTTTTGTTTTTCTCTAACATTTCTACAAATATGTGAGTAATGTCTTTTTATTGTCCCATACAGCAAGAAGGAGTGGTAGAGTTCCGGATCCATTTGTGCGTGCATGGGATGTGGACCCTCTATGGGGAGAGTCCAGATTTGAGTCTGAGTTCTTGGCCCTTCCTGGTCCAAAGACTATCTTGGGGTCCGGCTTATTGAGAACCCACCCCCCGGACCAGCTCTCACCTCGATCTGGCCTTGGACGGTGCTGTTGGCCTGGTGCACCTGCACCCTCACCTGGTAGGTGATGTGGTCTGGCCCGCGGAACGGCTCCTCGATGATGTCCTCGTGGGAGCTCTGCAAAGACAGAGCTGGGGGCTGAGCGGGTAGCATCGGAGACCTTCCCCTCCATCCTGCACTCCTGTGTTACGGCAGCTCTTGTGCACTAATGCAGGCTGATAGCACACAGCGGGGACGCTCCTGGTCGCCCTGCTGCAAGGGCAGTGGAGCTGAGTCACGTCATGTTGCAAGAGCAGTGAAGGGCCAAATCACTGAGGAAAATGACCTCCTTTCGGGGCACTATAGAAATGAACAGGGCCAGAGCTCCAGACCTGGTCGGCCTGCAGTGGTTTGCCATGCTCTGTGAAAAGGCATGTTCTAGAGACATTTGTCCAGTACCTTAATCTCCCTCCCCCACCCCTTCTTTTGTTGTTGTTTGGTTCAAACCACCCTCTCAAGTGTGATGATGTGTCAGGCTCGGAGAAGCTGGGCATGGACAGTAGATCTGGGAGCTCCACAGAATTCCTGGGCAGGTAGATAAACAATCAAAAGTAGCCAAATGCAAAGACAGCAAGAATTTGTTTTCTGTATGGTTCCAACAAATATGTGAAGAATGTATTTTTCCCAAGCAGGAACCTGGTCAGGAGAATTAGAAATACAGATTTCTTTGGGCTGGGGATTCCTACCCAGTGATCTCAGGGTCCTGGGTATGGTCAGCTCTCACCTCAGACCGGCACTGGACGCTGCTTCTGGCATGGCGCACAGTTCCCTTGTACCGGCTGAGGGCGTAAGTAAACCCATCAGCCAGTTCCTCCACGCTGTTCTCATTGGAGCTCTACAAAGACAGCCCGGTACCGGGCCAGGAAGTATCAGTGGCCTGCACAGTCATTGTCCCTCGGGGAGAGACTCACAAAGCCTTCTGTTCCCCAGATCCTGCACAGACAGGCACCTGCAAAGACCTCCATCCAGGGAGAATGGGAAGATGCCTCTGGCTTCGGATGAACAAGTGGGTAGAGGAGCTTGGTCCTCAGCCCTCACCTTTTCTTTCTGCCAGCCATGACCTGGGCTCTTAGCATGACAGATATGCCAGACTTCCAACCCCTCACAACCAGCTTTGCCCAAGATGAGTGCCACTCGTTTATGTGGGGCTGCCCAGGTCAGGTCCAAGGTGGGACCTGGAGCAGATGGACCTGCCCTTAACTGCCCTTGGTTACCTGAGGGTGCTGCGTGCCAGGGGGCAAGAGGGGTAGGCGTTGGCGCTTGAGCCATGGTCGCCAGCTACAGAAACTTCTCTTGCTCTGGGCTTTCTTCAGCCCAGAGCCTGGAAAGGACGGGAAGCAACAGAGAAACATTGTATTCTCCTGACTGTCTGCAGTCAAATGAGCCAGACTGGATGCTGTCTTTGGAATGTGGGTCCCTGGTTACCAGACTTCTAATTTCTTTTGGGCATCTGTCACCAAGGAAGTGAGGTCACCCTTTTCAAGATTCCGTGACCTGGGCCCCTTCCTCCAATAAGGCCCACCCACAACTTTCTCTGGGCTGATGACTCTTCACTCTCCTTATCCATGTCATCTCAATGACTACTTTTCATTATTTTTTTTCAATTTTCTGCATGTCTATGACCTCTGGTAGCCCACATAAGCAGCTCTGCCATAAAACAGTAATATAGCACTGAACTTATAAAACTACCCATTTGCTTTTGAGAGCTAAGACAACAATATGTTGTTTGACATACTGCTCTCTTTCTTAATAGTATGTTTTTAAAAATGTGTTTGGCTTTTTAAAATGAGATAAATTAGATCTACTTAAATTCCTTCATAGTGATTACTTCAAAATGGTACTGGCCAAGTATCAGTATTGGTGCATTTTCATCTTAGATGTCAAATTTAAAATAGCTATACTTTACTGTTTTGAGTTATTAAAGTTCCATACAATTTTAACTGGCACACTTTAAACATGTAAACTTTAAAAGAAAAAAGAATACATCCAGAGGACTATAAAAATCTAATACATAAGTAAGAGTTAAAGTATTAATCTTCCAAGAAACAATAGTGGTCATCTGTGGAATACTTCTGAGCTCAAAGTCAGTGAATTCTCTTTCTACCTATGTATCTTATCATTACTTACAACTTCTGAAAGGTCTACTATCAACCATTATCGCCATAGCTTACATCAAAAAGTGATTATCATCAGAAGTATCTGTTCAGGGCCTCTGCCCATTTTTAATTAATTTTTTTTTTGATGTTGAGCTGCATGAGTTCTATATCTATTCTGAACATTAACCTCTTGTCAGAGATGTTGTTTAAAAATATCTTCTTTTATTTGGTTTGTTGTCTTTTTGTTTTGTTCGCAGTTTCCTTTGTTGTGTGGAAGCTTTTTAGTTTGATATTGTCTTATTCATTTATTTTTGCCTTTACTTCCCTTGCTTTTGGGGTCCAATTCACAAAATCTTTTCTAAGACCAAGGACTAAAAGTATTAGTACCTATGTTTTCTTCTATGTAATTTATTGTTTCACGTCTCACAAAACCTGCTCACAAAAATTAGGGGATCAGGCAAGGTTCAGATACTCCAGTACTTTCAGCCTTTTGGATAGTGCATTTTCACCAATGAAATAAACGTTGGTTTTGCACCTCATTTGCATAACCGAACAACTTTCTTTGACTTGTCATTTGCTTTTCTGATGTTTTTGTTTAATAAAAAAATCAAGTGCTTTTTTTATCGCTTCATATTCATTTTGAAATATCCCCCTAATTTTTGTGAGCAGTATAAAAAGAAGCTCAATTTCACTAGCTATTAAGGGAAATGTAAATCAAAACTACAATGAACCTAACCAGACAGTGGTGCAGTGGATAGAGCATAGGACTGGGATGCAGAGGACCCAGGTTTCAAACTCTGAGGTAGCCAGCTTGAGCGCGGGCTCATGTGGTTTGAGCAAGGTTCACCAGCTTGAGCCCAGGGTTGCTGACTTGAGCAAGGGGTCACTCGCTCTGCTGGAGCCCCCGGGTCAAGGCACATATGAGAAAGCAATCAATGAACAACTAAGGTGCCACATGTCATAAGGTGCCATAATTTAAAGAATTGATGCTTCTCATCTCCCGCCCTTCTTGTCTGTCTGACCCTATCTATCTGTCTCTGTATCTCTCTCTCTGTCACACACACACACACACACACACACACACACACACACACACACACACACAAAGAGAGATGTGGTACATATATACACTGGAGTATATTCAGCCATAGAAAGATGAAATACTGCCATTTATGATGACATGGATGCATCTTGAGAATATTATGCTAAGCAAATTTATTCAGTCATAAAAAGCAAAACAACTATATGATTTCACTCACATGTGGGATAGAAAATGAAAAGCAACAAATGAACAAACAAACAAAAATTCACAGACACATTCAACAGTATGGTGGTTGCCAGAAGGAAGTGGGGAGGGTGGTAAAAGATAAATAGGTCAGTCTGACCAGGAAATGGTGCAGTGGATTGAGCATCAGCCTGGGAAGCAGAGGACCAAGTTTGAGACCCTGAGGATGCCTGCTAGAGCACGGGTTTACCAGCTTGAGTACAGGGTTGCTGGCTTGACTGTGGGATCATAGACATGACTCCATGGTCACTGGCATGAGCCCAAAGGTCTATAGCTTGAAGCCAAGGTCACTGGCTTGAGTCCAAGGTTGCTGGTGCTTGAGTAAGAGGTCACTAGCTTTGCTGAAGCCTCCTCCCCCTGTCAAGGCACATATGAGAAAGCAATCAATAAATAACTAAGGTACTGCAACAAAGAATTGATGGTTCTCATCTCTCTTCCTTCCTATCTGTCTATCCCTATATGTCCCTCTCTCTTTCTCACTGAGTCTCTCTCTCTCAAAAAAAGAAAAAAAGAATAATAAAGGGGTAAAATAATATAGAATGAATTAAAGAGTTCAAGTGTTTTTGATTGCTCAAAAAAAAAAAAAAGCTAGAGAGTTCTGATTAATCTTATACTTCATTAATCTATTAAGCACTGAAAACACAAAAAGAATGTTAACCTCCAAGCCCATGGAGAAAAAGAGAAAAAACTGAGAACAAAGGAATTCATTTGAGCAGAATAGGGAACATAGAAGCAAAGAAGCAAAGAAAAGAATGGAAAAAAGAATACACAAAATAAAATAGTAGGAATAAGTTGAACTACATTGAATTCATATGATATCATTGCAATAAGAATTTTAAAACATATATAAAATACTCTATATAATTTATGAACAGAGACACATGTGACATAAATAGAAAAAGATGAACAGGATTCAGACCACACATAGTAGAGAGATTATCCACTATAAGTAGGAAGAATAGTTTGTGAGGGGCATTTTAGTATGTCTACAATTTATTTTCTTCTTTAAAAATCTCTTAAGTAAATACAGCAAAATGCTAACATTTCTGAGGAAAATGTAGTAGCTGTTATATTCATCTGTATCTTCTGAATTATTTCATAATTTAAAGTACAGCAATGGTAAAATACATGATATTCTCATTACTACAAAAACACAAAGTTCTGACCTACCTTTTAATTGCACAGATTTCAGAAAACTTACCTCCCCATTTTAGAATGGTTTAATTATTCTACACATGAATGACTCTTACTTAAGTACTCAAAAGAGTAAAAAGTGTTAAAAAGTCTTATAACCCTGGGGAACAAAATTTTTGTTGTATCCACAAAAACACTTGTTCTTACCTAATTTGAGTGTGCTGATCTCAAACCTGACATTAGTTTTTCTCTGTAAACTACAGATTTTTTGCAATTCAACATTTAGTTTAACATAATGAAGTAGAATGTCTTCTTCGGCATCATCTTTGTGAAAATATAATAATTTATATAATGCAGTAAATACACTAATACACTAAAAGATATGATTGCATCAGAATTTGCCTACAATTTCAAAATAGCACATGTTAAAACACTTATTTTAATCATAAAATTTGCGCAAAACTTATTTAAATTCTATTCAGGCAAAAATTTGCGTTTGTAGCTCTTGCGTTTGTGTACTTGCTGAGGACAATCTCGTTGATGCTCAAGCAGTAGTCTGCCATCATATTTCTGTTCCATCACCCCGATAACGCTCTTCCATTATCTTCAGATCTTGATGAAAGTGTTCTCCCTGCTCATCACTAACAGCTCCAAGATTTTTGGGAAACTTATCAAGGTGACTGTTCAGGAAGTAAATCTTAACACTCATGTTACATCCAATGTCATGCGCAGAAAGCCAACAGCATCCTTTGAACCAGAAGTTCATAGTTTTCTACTTTTTTGTTGCCAAGGAAGTTCCTTGTGACTACCACAAAAGACTGCCATGCTGCTTTCTCCTCCTTATTCATCTTCCTGGCAAATTCTTTGTCACATATAAAGGTTCGAATATGAGGTCCATCGAATATACCTTTTATCTTCTTGAAAGACAAGACAGGAAAAGCAGAAATAATATGTTGAAAGCATTCACTATCTCTATTCAAAGCCTGAACAAACTGCTTCATTAAACCAAGTTTGATGTAAAGTGGGGAATAAATAATCCTGTCTCAATTAACTACTGGTTTATCATTCACAATATTTTGCATCCCTACTTCCAGAGCTTCATGTTTGGGTCACTTCTTCTGTCTCCAGTGTTTCTCCCAAGCTCGGCTGTCCCACAAACACAGAATGTAAGGATACTTCGTGAAACCTCTCTGTTGTCCTAGCAGAAAATTGACCATCTATGCTCCTCATACTTCAAAAAGTCAAGGACAATTTTTATGTCATTATAATCTTCTCGCAGATGAGTTGAATAACCAATTGGATCCGCTGCATAAACATTACCGTTGGGTAGGAGAATGCATTTGAGACTCCATTTAGAGCTGTCAAGAAATAGCCACCATTCTGTTGGACTGTAAGTGGTGACACCTACCTGGCTGAGAAGACTACTGATATCATGACAGTAAACAAAGTGTTCGTCTTTGGACAAAAAGTCCACAAAAATTTGTTCATGCTTCCTGGAATGGGATACTTTAGCTGATCGTTGAAGTACATTCTTTTCTTGAAGCCTGGAGGCTAAGAACTCAGCTGCTTTCTTTGATAGGCCCAAATTTCTTACTAAGTCATTCAATTTGGGTTGGCTAAACTGCTGAGGGGTTAATGACTGTTTGGCATCAGAAGAAGACCCTTCGGATTCTACAACCATTTCCTCATGCATCTTATCAAAATACACTTGATCACCATGTTCACTTTTTTCGTCCTTAGAGGAAAGAAAACCATTGAAAACTGGAACCTGGAGTGTCTCAGAGTGTGAGATAGGTCATATTGCTGAAGGAATATTAGAATATGCAATCATATGCTGTTTTTTCTTGCCTATGCCCTTTGTATGAATCAGACAGAAATAAGAGTCACTGCTGTGGTCCTTAGGTTCATGCCAAACCATGGCAATACCAAAAATCATTCCTTTGCGTTTTCCTTTTGTCCAGTCACAAAGCATTTCCTCACAATTATGACACACAATATGAGGAGCCCAATTCTTGTCTTGCTCGCCAAGGGGAACTTGAAAATAGGCAATATATGCACGTGTCACAAATGATGAAATATTGCGCCTTTGATGTTGAAGTGTGTAACAGCCACATATATCAGGGGTCAGGACTATTCTTACATTTACGCCTACTCGAAGAAGCAATGATTCAATCTTAAAACACAATAACAGGGTGTTTTATCAGATAATAATTTTTTACATTTAAAAACAACTACAATTATGTAAAAGTGATGTTTGTAAAACATTAATTGCCTTGTGGTTATGTTCAATCCAAGAGTCATTGCCCTTTAGCTCTAATTTAAAAACCAATGCATGCCATTAACTGTAACAAAAAGAAATTAAAATTGCATAAAAACTAGAGCATGCACCGAAAAACAGATTTTAGATTTGGAATCAGTGATGCAGAGATATATAGAAACAGTTCTAAAATCTCATGCATCAGAAAATGACAAAAAATGTTCCACAGTGTAATCTATTCAAAATCAAGATCAGTTCAAATCCAAATGCCCGATATATTTTCAAAATTGTCCTTAAACTAAGAAATTAGTGATATCTCTGATAACAGCAACATTGTTAAAGTGCTTCTAGCCTAATCAGACAATAGGAAGTGAAAATTTTAGTTTCAGAGAGTAACTTCCATAAGGGTGAATGGAAACAAGAAGACTTCGGCTATTAATATAACCAAAAAAGGTTTTGCTGACCCCATATATAAAATCTAATTTTTTCACCAAAGAGCATCTAGAAATAATTGCTGTTATGGGTATATAGTACCTGTTAATTCCTTTGCCAAGCCAGGATGCTTCCTGAGACAGTAGCTACAGACTTCACACATTGTAGGCATATTGGTGCATGAATGTCATTAAATCTGATAAAATATAAAGTTATAGTGATCTTTAAAATCAGAGGAACAAATATGAGTATGATCTGCACTTACTTTATATTTATTTCTCTACTTAAAAGAAAAAATTAGTTATGTAGAATTATTCAAAGTGGAGCCAAATTAACAAAATTTTTGATATACTATATACGTATAAACAGTGGTGGGATTCAGCTGGTTCCCACCAGTTCAGCAGAACCCATACCTAATTATTTGTTGAGATCGGCAAACCGGTTGTTTAAATGGCACTTGTAATCAGGGTTCTCTCTAAGGTTGGTGCCTGTGCAGCCTCCCAATGTAGAAATCACAAATTTACATTCCTTACTCATTTTTAACGTTCATCTGGTCAACAGTGTATTCTAAGCACCCATAGATGGAATGTTCATTCCATCCATGGTTGAAAGAAATTTAATGGAACTATGCTTGTAATATTTATTTACTCTCTTTATAAAACTCATTATATGTTTGATGAAATACATGTTAATTCCCTCGCATTTCTTACTTCAGTTAACAAACATATAATGTAAAAAGAAAAAGTCCCAGAAAGCCAGAAAGTGTCAAGCTGTCATTGGAAATAACATAAATAACAGTTTTATTGTTTTTTGTCAGATATTATTTAATATTTTTTATTAATATCTTAAAACTCTTATAATCTAGTTTTGTGTACCTCTTTTATTGTTCTTATTTAAGAATTAGCCTGACCAGGCGGTGGCACAGTGGATAGAGCGTTGGACTGGGATGCGGAAGACCCAGGTTCGAGACCCCGAGCTTGCCAGCTTGAGCGCGGGCCCATCTGGCTTGAGCAAAAAGCTCACCAGCTTGGACCCAAGGTCACTGGCTCCAACAAGGGGTTGCTCGGTCTGCTGAAGGCCCGCGGTCAAGGCACATGTGAGAAAGCAATCAATGAACAACTAAGGTGTTGTGACGGCAACGAAAGACTAATAATTGATGCTTCTCACCTCTCTCTGTTCCTGTCTGTCTGCCCCTATCTATCCCTCCCTCTGACTCTGTCTCTGCCCCTGTTAAAAATAATAATAATAATTAAATGCATAAAATAATAAACTACCTTTGAGTATATCTTTTTTTTATACTTAAAATGATCATTTGGACAGAGAACTGGTTGTTAAATTATTTGAATCCCACCACTGGGACCTTCTATTTACTCACCCATAAAAGGAAAGGTTGGAGAGGTGGCTCTGGACTAGAAGGGTGTTGTTTACTTACATGGGTAGAATGTAAGTGTAGCCAAAGAAGGATTCATACAGAACTGAAGTTTGTGTGAGAAATAAACAAGGTTTGCTTTAATTCTGAAGAAAATAATTCTGAAGGAAAATGCTAAAAAATATATTGTTTTAAAAATTGTTGGAGCCTGGCCTGTGGTGCCATCGTAGATAGACCGTCAACTTGGAATACTAAGGTTATTGGTTTAAAACCCTTGGCTTTCCTGGTCAAGGCATCTACACGAAGCAAACAATGAAAATCTAAAGTGAAGCAACACCCTAGCTGTATAGCTAGGATGGTTAGATCATTGTCCTGAAGCACAGAGTTTGCCAGTTCGATCCCCGGTCAGGGAACATACAGGAACAGATCAATATTCCTGCTTCTCTCTCTCTCCCTTCCTTCCTCTCTCTCTAAAAATTTATAAAATAAATATTAAAAAAATAAAACGAAGTAACTATGAGTTGATACTTCTTAATTACTCCACTCTTCTCTCTGTAAAATTAATAAATGAAATATTTTTTAAAAGTTGTGGTTATTGGAATAACCCCCAAATCTTGAAGGTTATTACATCCCCAATTGTGATAGTAAAGAAAAAGAGACAAAATTCATATGTCAGAATTACCATATTCTTAATTAACTGCATATTTCTGTACTGGTTCCAGAGTATTTGAAGATTGAATAATCATCTTCTCTTTTTCCTTTTCTATAAAATACTAAGTATTGCAAATTTCTTCCTCTTACTCATCCCCACCTCTCACTATTGTAAGTGGGTGTGTAGGCGGTATTTAAATTAATCATTCACTCCATAGGTTGAAGAACACTGGGGTTATGACTGACTAGATGAGGAATGGGTATCACTTGGAAATTGCAATCTCCAAGATTAATGAACAGCTCTGAAAATGAATGCAATAAAGCATCGTGATTAAAAACAATAATCTTGGGAGCCACATACTTAGGTTCAAATTCCAGCTCTTCCTACACCCTGTGTTCCCTTATGAAGTTCAAATGAGTTAATGCATATGAAGTACTTGGAAAAATGCCTGACATGCAATATGTGCCCAAGAAAAAATTTAAGAATCAAGGCTTTCATCTCAAAGAGCTGAACATGACTTTGTATTGGTTCTCAGGAAGCATTTAGTGCAGTGGTTCTTAACCTGGGTTCTATTGAACCCTAGGGGTTTGATGAGTCGGTCTCAGAGGTTTGGAGAAGCCTCTGCCACAGAGGCCAGAATAAAGTAATACCGTAATTTGTTATGAGTTCATGCACTTTGTTGGTTTTGTTCTTTGAGCAAGGTGATGTTCATGCACGGCTCATTTTGTGCACCAGTAAAAAAACATATACCTATGTCTTGAATTAGGGGAAAAAAATCATATTTTATTTATCACTAAAGAAGGGTTCGGTGAATGTGCATATGAAACTGGTGGGTTCGGTACCTCAAAAAAGATTAAGAACCACTGATTTAGTGTTATCCATTTAGTAGTGTGGAGCAGACACTTAAATATGTAACCATGCTGCCTCCAACATTCAAGGGTGTCCTTGAAACTTTGGTCTTCTCACTACGGAGGCACAAGGTAAAGGAACCTGCCTTTCATTTTAGATGGAATATCCCAACATAGACCAGATCTCTGCATACACCATCCATCCAAAAATTTCTCTACAGTGGAAGATAGCCAGTGTACTGTGGCTATTAGTTCTCCAGAGCCTTTGGTATGATGCCACCATTCTTGTAAAGCAGCATGCTGCCCTTTGGGATAAAGAGGAGTCGAGGACACCACAGAGGTCCAGCACCCCATTTGCTTTTGGGGGCTTTCAGGTCCTATTTCGGATTCCATAGTCACCTGACCTTTCTGCCTCTGGTTTAGTTTTTTGCTCCTTATATTTCTTTATTTTATTGTTATTTATTGATTTTTAGAGAGAGCAAGGGGGGAGAACCAGAAAGCATCAACTCTAGTAGTTACTTTCTGTGGGTGCCTTGAGCAGGCAAGCCCAGGGTTTTGAAGCGGTGACCTCAGCATTCCAGGTCAACACTTTATCCACTGCGCCACCACAGGTCAGGTTGGTTTAATTTTTCTGTTTGTGAAATTGAGCAAAGTTGGTACATGGAAGGGGAACAAGAAAAAGGATAGGGGAAGACCTGGAATGGGCATAGAGTCATAACCATATGGATATCCCGTGACAAAAGAATGACAAAAGTCTTGGATGACAGCTACAGCACTAACAGGGTCCATTCTGTACTTAAAAACCTGTCTTCCCAGCAGATTGTACCTGTTTTTATTCCATTTCTGAAAGTGGCGGTGAGGATGGGGGTGGTAAGGAACAACCAAACAGACTAAAAAAGAAACTGTCTTATTCCTTTTTGTATGCAGCTCTGGAACTCACTCAAGTAGTAAGACATCCTATTTCAAGGAAGAGAAATGCTTTTCACGATTTGGCAATAAGTTGGATTGGCAATTTATTAGCATCTATTTTCACCATCCCAGGCATCTCATGTAATGACAGGAGAAGCTGATCCACATTTATGGAGAAACATTTAAGAAGTTCCATAAATGTGTTTCCTGTGCAGAGCACTGACAATCCAGAAATGCAATGACGATTTTGAAATCTGGGTTTAGGAATTCCTTTGAAATTGGTCCAGGCTTGTCAGTGCCTTTGAAAAGCATATGGCTGAAAGCAGCAATGATAATAAAAAACCAAAGAAGCATAGCTTAATCACTCTGTTGCTTTTTCTCCCCCTTTATGACTTTTGCTATCAGTCCATTATGTGCTCTCCAGGCCATTGGCAAAAAATCTGTAAATGTCAACATGAGGAGTTCCTGGTGCATTATTATAGCAGTCAACGTTATTGTTTTTTTCCTCCTTTAAAAAATATTTTGGCGAGATACCTGAGACTCTCGAATGGACCGCCAAATTTCCGTAGGATTCCAGATGGTTGAGATTCCGGCTCTTGGTGCCCTGATGTCTCCCCCTCCCTCCTCTCTTAGATATTTTCATTTGTGTTCTTCTCAAAAATAAATATTTTTATGTCAACTAGCCTCAGTAGTGGTCACTATCGAACACTTCTGAATTAACCTTGAGATGAATGAGCTCAATTTTAGATACTTAGAAAGTTCAGCCTTCATGTCATCCCTTTCCATAGTACTCCTGCCCTGTTTGGCATCCTCCTCTCCTCCCTCTCCCACTGAGGTATCCTGTGCAGACCTGACCTACTAATGCTCCCTCTTTCTTCCCCCATTTAACTGGCTGGTCTCTAACTGGGTGATGTGTTAGCTTCTCTGTGATCCTCCCTTGACCTCTACAATCTGGGTGGCTGCTCTTCTCTGGGCTCTGGTAGCACCCTGTGTTGTCCTCTACTAAAGGAATATAATGCCATGGTTGAACATGAAGGCTTTTGTCAGAACTCAGTGCAACTCTTGGCTCTGTCTTTTAGTAGCTGTGTGACTTTGGCCAAGCTATTTAACCTCTCTAAGCCTCAACTCCCTCACCAGAAAACTGGGATTGCTAAAATTACCTTAGTAGGATTGTTGTGAGGACCAAACAAGATGAAGCATGTAATGTGGTCAGCATAATACCTGTACATGATAATTGTTTCATGGACATTTAATCATCGTCATTGTTATTATTATTGAATTTCATTTACACTATTAGGTGGGTATCTGTCTTCCATTCTGGTTTGTAAGCTCCTCGAGAGCAGGGTCTACATCTTTGTCATCTCTGGTTCCCAATTCTGAACACAGTAGGCATCAATTATCATATTCTGCTCATAGGATGTTTGTTTAAGTGGGGCTGTTGGAAGGACTGTACCCTAAATAAAAGATGCCGCTTTAATAAGGAAAACTTCAGTTGTATGTAATGCACAGTTATTTCTACTTTACTAATATGACCATTTTTTCTCCTAAAGAAGGGAATATCACATTATTAGTCTTTTCTAGGGAGGAGGAATTGCTCAAAGCCAAGGACATTCCTGAGCTGTGTTTCACTGGTGAGGAGAATGACTATATATTATAACAGGTAAGAATTTGAGCTCTCCTCTTTCTTTCACTCCCTGCCTCCATGCAACACAGGTTTGGCTGTCCTTCTCGTAAACTCCTCTGTTCTTTCTTCTCTGTTGGACCTGTGGAAGGGAGGGGAGTATGAAGGTTCTGCAGGCTCAAATATTCTCAGTTCAGAAGAAAGGGCATAGGAAGCCCCTCCTAGACTTTCAGAACTCAGCCTTGTGCTCCAGCCTAGAGAAACTCTGCTTCTGCCAGGTAACATCTACTTGTGATCTATTAATAATGCAATGCTGTGTTTCCCACTTCTGTGCATAGCTGAAGGAAGCCTAAAATGGGTAAGGGAAGCATGCTATGATCCAGGCACAAAAATCCCACATCAAATCGAAATAGGGATTATGTAGGATAGACCTGGCCATCCTCACAAGCATTTCAAAAGTACATGACTCATGCCAGGGATCACACAAATGATGGAAATACTAATTCAGACACTCTGAGACATTCTGAGAGGGTTCTTGAGATGGGCTAAGGCAGAGGAGTTTTTCATGTTACTTTCTACTCTTTTGTTCTGATTAAATAATTTATGATGGGCCCATATGGCTTCTACAGAATTCCAGCATGGCATTTTTTCAATCAAAAAGTCAGTGATTGAAAGAAAACAGAGGAATGAGCCTGGCAGTAGTGAAGAGGAACCAGGCCGGGAAATCACCTTATTCACCCTTTTCCTTTGAGTCTTACCACAAGTCTCCTTCCTTCCACATTCTGCTTTCTCCCATTGAGCCACACTATCCTCTCCCCAGCACCCTCACCATTTGTGAGTAAATAGGCCTTGACTTCTTGCGCAGCTCTGCCCCCAACTCACCAGCCTTGGGACTTTGAATCCTTAACTTTTTTAAGAGTCTATTTCTCAAGAGGAAAATGGATATAAACACTAGATTGTAAGAGACTGTCAGGTTCTGGCCAGATAGTATAATTAAAAGCTCTTTCCACAGTACATAGTGCCCACAGTTAACATCATACTCAATGGGGGAAAACCATAAGCAGTCTTCTTGAGATCAGGAATAACACAGGAATGTGCGCCTTCACCAGTCTTATTCAACATAGTACTGGAAGTCCTAGCCACAGTCATCAAACAAGAAGAAATGAAAGGTGTGAGAGACAGGCTGTAAGATGACAAAATCTTTACAGCCTAGGGCTTAGCTTAAGACTAAGCTCTTCTCCAGCCTCCTAATACTAAGATCTTCCACTCACCCTTATAATAGTAACATCTTCTCAACACCCTTCTCAAAACTAAGCTTTTCCCCACACCCTTGACTGTTGCATGATGTGGGGTGGTGCACTCTTATGAGGAATCCCATTTATGCCTCAGATAAGTGGCTTTGTATCAGAGACTTCCTTATTTGTATATTGGCTTAAAGGCTTTAATTGTCTATGCTCGTGATGGCGAACCTATGACACGCGTGTCAGCACAGACACGCGTAGCCATTTTTGATGATACGCGGGTGCCTGTGGTCGCATACCAGAGAAGTATGGGGCCGCATGCCAAGAAGGACGTTTCATCCTCAGCTCCTGCACAGCCAGGTGCAGTAGCCTAGGATAAAACATTTGCTGTAGTGTAGACACTCTGTGCTGGAGGTCTGTAGGCCAAAACAACAGAAGTCCAGCACAGAGTGTCTAGTTCTGGGACTTCTGGTTGGGCCATTTTTCTCAAAGTGACACACCATCCACGTTATGCTTGGTTTTTTGGCGAATTTTGACACACCGAGCTCAAAAGATTGCCCATCACTGGTCTATGCTTTATAATAAAGCAAGACCGAGGGCTTTCTCTCTCTGATCTTGCCATCAGCACTGCAGAGACCTACAGATCCCATCCTCTTTTCATGGTGAGTCTATTTTCTTAATTCTGCGCCATTCTCCCTCAGAACCTGGAATTACTAGCCATGCTGGCTCATGGCAGAAAGGCATACAAATTGTAAAGAAAGAAGTAAAACTCTCATTATTTGCAGATGACATGATACTGTACATAGAGAACCCTAAAGACTCCACCAAAAAACTACTAGAACTGATGAATGAATTCAGTAAAATAGCAGGATAAAAAACAAAAATTCAGAAATCAGTTGCATTTTTATACACCAATAATGAACTATCAGAAAAAGAAACTAAGAAAATAATCACATTTACAACTGCATCAAAAAATGAATAAAATACCTAGGAATAAATTTAACTAAGGAGGTACTCAGAAAATTATAAGATACTAAAGAAAGAAATTAAAGAAGATACAAGTAAATGGAAACATATACTGTGCTAATGGATAGGAAGAATTAAGATCACTAAAATGTTTATACTTCCCTAAGCAATATATAAATTTAACACAATTCCTATCAAAATACCAATGGCATATTTTACAGAACTAGAACAAATAATCTAAAAATTTATATGGACCCACAAAAGACCTGGAATAGCCACAACAACCTTAAAGAAAAACAAATTTTGAGGTATCAAACAATACTACAAGGCCACAATAATCAAAACAGCATGGCACTGGCATAAAAACATACACATAGATCAATAGAACAGAACAGAGAGCCTAGAAATACATCCATGCTTTTACTGTCAATTAATATTTGGCAAAAGAGGCCAGAACATACAATGAAGTAAAAATAGTTTATTTAATAAATGTTGTTGAGAAAATTGAAAAGATACATGCAAAAAAATTAAATTAGACCATCTTCTTACACCATATATAAGAAGAAACTCAAAATGGGTTAAAGACTTAAATGTAAGACTCAAAACCATAAAACATTTTTTTTTTTGAGAGAGAGAGAGGGAGAGATGCAGGGATAGACAGACAAGAAGGGAGAACAATGAGAAGCATCAATTCTTTGTTGTGGCACCTTAGTTGCTCATTGATTGCTTTCTCATATGTGCCTTTATCAGGGGCTCCAGCTGAGCCAGTGACCCCCTACTTAAGCCAGTGACTTTGGGCTCAAGCCAGCAATGCCTTGGCTCAAGCCAGTTACCATAGGGTCATGTCCATGATCCCATGCTCAAGCTGGCAACCTTGTGCTCAAGCTGGTGAGGCCACACTCAAGCCAACGACCTCAGGGTTTCAAACCTGGTTCCTCTGCTTCCTAGGCTGATGCTCTATCCACTGCACCACTGCCTGGTCAGGCTAATAATGTGGTGTTTTTTTTTAAGATTCTATTTATTCATTTTAAAGAGAGGAGGAGGGAACAGGAAGCATCAACTCCCATATGTGCCTTGACCAGGTAAGGCCAGGCCAGTAACCTCAGTGTTCCAGGTTGATATTTTAACCACTGCACCACCACAGGTCAGGCATTGAAACCATAAAACTCTGAAAAGAAAACAGAGGCAATAAAATCTCTGACATTTTTCTTAGCAATATTTTTCTGATATATCTCCAAGTAAGCAAACAGAACTATATTAAACTAAAAAGTTTTTGCACAGCAAAGGAAACCATCAACTAAACAAAAAGACAACCTACTAAATGAAAGAGGATATTTGCCAATGACACATCCAATAAGTGGTTAATATCCAAGATTTATAAAGAACTCACACAACTCAACACATACAAATACAAATAATCCAATTAAAAATGGTCAGACCTGAATAGACACTTCTCCAAAGAAGACATACAGATGGCCAATAGACATATGAAAAGATGCTCACATCACTAACTGAGAAACGCAAGTTAAAACCATAATATATTATCAGCTTACATTTGTCAGAATGGCTACCATCAATAAATCAACAAACAACAAGTGTTGGTGGGAATGTAAAGGGAACCCTTGTGCACTGTTGATGAGAATGCAGACTGATGCAGACACTGGAGAAACAGTATGGAGTAAGCTCAAAAGATTAAAAATGGAACTGTCTTGTGACCCTGTGATTCCACTTTTGAGTACATATCTGAAGAAACCCAGAACATGGATTCAAAAATATATGTGCACCCTTATGTTCATTGTAACATTATTTACAGTAGCTGAGATATGGAAGCAACCCAAGTGCCCATCAACAGAGAAGAGGATAAAAAAAAGTGATGGTACATATACATAAGGAAATGTTACTTGGCTACAAATAAGAATGAAACCTTCCTATTTGCGAGAGCATGGATGGAGCTGAATGGTACAATGCAAGTGAAATAAATCAATCAGAGAAAGACAAATTCCATATTATTCCACTTATGTGTGGAAGCTAAAGAACAAAATAAGTGAACAAACAAAATTGAAACAGACTCATAGACACAGAGAACGGACTGATGGTTCCCAGAGGGGAGGGCTTTGGGGGACTGGGTGAAAAAAATTGAGGGTACAACGTAGTAGTTACAAAATAGTCATGGGGAGGTAAAGTGCAGCAAAGGGAATATAGTCAATAATAGTATAATAACTATGGTGCCAGGTGAGTACTGGAAATACTGGGGGATCATTTTGTAAAGTCTATTATTGTCTGACCCCTATACTGTACACATGAATCTAATACAAAATAATATTGAATGTAAACTATAATTGAAAAATAAACTAAAACAAAACCAAGTACACAGCGCTATAAACAATGTCCTCACAGGCAATGGGAAAGTCTTGAAACACTTAGCCAACCCCAGATCCCACATGGTCCAAAACCTACAGAGCTCAACCCCGAAGAGTCAAAGGAAGAACAGACGTAGAGTCAAAGACAACAAGCACTTTCAAGTCTCAGACAATAAGTCCAGAATCTCAGACTGGGGACAGGCATAAAGCAGAGTTAGTCCCCAACTACTTCATACTGTGACCCCAAGTAAATCTCAAAATCCAAAATTCCATTATTTAGAGTGAGAAATCCTGGCATTTTATTCCTGGCCCCTCCACCTATAAATGCAGAAATTAAGGTTCAGAAGGTCTAGCAACCTCTCCTGATTCCAGTGCTCTTCATGCTGCACACACCTATCTGTAAAATGACCTTCCATTCTCAACTCCTGTGATTTGATAGACTTGTGACTCAAAATAACTACCTGTAAATGAATTTCTCAAGGTAAGAGATCTAGGTGGCTGTAGACCGAGAGAAGAGCCTGGTCTCCTGCTGCTTGGCCCATAGGTAGTGCTTCTTGTTCTCAGTAGGACACAAACAAGAAATCCAAATTCCAATCCCCATTCCCCTAGCTGAGACATGTCTATGAGTTGTTCAGACTTGATAGGGGGATTCTTTTTCTAGAAGTCATAATTTTTGAGTGTTTTCTATGGGGGAAATCCACCTATATATAAGCCCTTAATTTTCATTTCCCTTTTAGCCCTTTCCTATCCCAGGTTCTCTAGCAGAAAGAATTAGAGGCAAAGCTTACATGCTAGTTCTTCACTGAGAGGTACAGATGAGGGCAGCTGGAGCAAGGAAAAATGGGAAGTGAGGTTGGGGCAGAGGGGAAGCAACTGGAAACTGGTGCACTACCAAGCCAGAGCTTCACAAACATTGCTGGTTGCTCAGCCATGAAGGACAGCTTCCAGGTAGGCCATGTAGTGGAACAATCCTGCCTCAGAGTGGTACCTTGAGGGAAGATAAGAAAAAGGTAGGCACCCAAAAATCTGTGTCTTAACAAGCCCTTTGAGTGATTCTATCCACAGTTGAGAACCACTGCTCTAAAGAAACAGTCACTCTCCTATGGACAAAACCTCCATAAGCCACAGTCCCATAAAGAGCTAAATTCCAGATAGGCAGCTGAAACCCTACCACCTGGGTCATAGAATTAAAAACAAATGCAGAGATAGTGCTTCTTCCTTAACAAACCACCACACCAAGAGTATAAGACAAGCCACATACGCATCCTGGCCCACTGGGAGCTTTCCCATGTGAATATTTCATTCATCCACATCCACTCTTGGGTTATTTCTTAATGCTTCTGGCAAATGATTCGGATGCTTAAATTTCTGAAATTGCACATTTCTGAATTGTAGGGGTAAGTTACTTTCTTTCCCTTGGAGAGAGGATATGAAGGAAAAGGCAGAAATGGAGAAGAAGCATTCCCTCAAAACGAAGGCTGGTGAAGAAAGATAAAAGGAGTTTAGGTTTCTAATGGCATCCCATAGTTGCCACACTGACTCTCAGGCCTCCTGCCTCCAGACTTCTTGATATGAACTCACTTGTTTGGGTTAAATTGTATACCCCAGAAAAGGACATATTGCAGTCCTAACCCCTACTACCTCACATTGTGACCTTCTTTGGGTCTTTATTGAGGTAATCAAGTCAAAGTGAGGTCATGGGATGAGCCCTAATCCAAAATGACTGTTGTCCTTATAAAAAGGGAAAATTTGGAAACAGACAGACACACACACAGAAGATAAACAACCTGAAGACACACAGGGAGAAAACAGCTACCTACACGCCAACAACTGCCTGAGGCTGTCAGAACCTAGGAGAGAAGCCTTCCCTAGAACCTTTCCTGCTGACACCTCAGTGTCAGACTTCCAGCCTCCAGAACTGTGAGGCAATAAATTTCTGCTGTTCTGAGCCATTCATTTTGGTACTTCGTTATGGCAGTTCTAGGAAACAAATACAGTATTAGATGATCCCAAGACTTAAGACTGGCTAAGTATCCTGTTATTTGCCGCCCCAAAACATTCATCATTGATACACCTTAGATGTATATACATTTCTGTGTTATTTATTGCGATATAACACATTGCCCAAAACCTTGGCAGCTTAAACCAACAAAAACATTTATTATCTCATACAATTTCATGGGTCTGGAATTCAGAAGCAGCTTAAGTGAGTGATTCTGACTCTGGTGAAAGTCTCATTAAATTAAAGTCACAATGCTGGCCCAAAAGCCCGGCTGAGGATGGAGGATTCACTTCCTTCTAGAACATCACCATTGATGTGATTTCACTCCAGGAATTCCCAGTGTGTGTCCTTTGGTTCTGTATTCCAGATCCTCCCAGAAAGTTAGATACACCTGGCCCAACCTGGACCAGGGCTCCTCCTCTGAACCAATTACTTGCCTTGTGGAAATTTAAAGAATACAGATCTGGTTACTAGGCCCCACTGCTAGGATTTGAAGACAGCTCTCAGGCAGACAGAAATTGTGAGCTGGGTACCACCCAGAGAGCTCACTACCACAGGGCCCATCATAAACCTTAGCACACACATCAGCTCTGGCCTGCAGAAGGCCAACCCAAACATTTGCTCATGCTTATGATCTGCCTTATGTTACCCTGTTCTTATGTCCTGCAACATCTTGACCAGACAGAAAATAACCTTTCCAGTGACCAGCCATGAGGATAATGCTAAACATGTCCTTACTTTTCACTTAATACTGCCCTTTAGTGCAGACCGAATCAGCCTTTGGTGGGAAGCCCCAAATCCCTTCCTCTCCCTCCCTCTTTTTCTCTCTGCGCCACTGCTCCCACTTACCCTACCCCCTTCATACCCCACAGCTGCCCTTAACCTGCCCCCAGGTTTTAAACTCTGGGCTTCATTCTAACAGACTCCTTGTGGTCAATGTCTTAGATATTGCATTCTCTTGGTGGCAGATGGAGCCTCCTTACAACACTTGAAGTCTGCATCACCTTAGGTCTTATACACTCCTCACAGTCAAACATTTATAAGACAAAAAGAAATAGGTCTTTATCCTACTAATTCATCTCCCAGAATTAATTTTTATTCTAAGAGACCCTTCCTCACAGTCAAACATTTATAAGACAAAAAGAAATAGGTCTTTATCCTACTAATTCATCTCCCAGAATTAATTTTTATTCTAAGAGACCCTTCCTCACAGTCAAACATTTATAAGACAAAAAGAAATAGGTCTTTATCCTACTAATTCATCTCCCAGAATTAATTTTTATTCTAAGAGACCCTCTCCCAATAAAGATAAAGATGAACTGAGGGGCTTCCATAACATGTATCCTTCTTTTTATTCCCTCTTCAAGTCTGGGCATGGGTCTTACTTGTGTCTGTAACTGCGAAACGCAGATGTAAACTCAGTGCTGGGAGGAGTGACTAATGACAGCATGTGTCACTTCATGCAGCAGCCTCTAAATCAGGAGCCTAGAAAGAGAATATCACTCAGCAGCCATTCCACCTCATGACAGAGGCTGAGGGAAAAACACTAATCATTGTTGGAGAGGAGGTAGGCAGGGAGTATGGGGTGGGGATCTTTTAGTCAGCTGCCATGGTCCTATCCTCAAGAAAAAATTTCTAGAATATGACAAGGGAAGTTATAACCAAACTGATAGCTGATGAATTCAAGATGAATAATATCTCAGCTATATTTGAGCTCCTCTTAAACATAGAAAATTAGGTTACAAGAAGCAGAATTTAATTTGAACTTTATTCTCTGCCAAGTGAGGCCATTTAAGGATATTTTACATGTTAAGCCTGTTCTAATGACACCCCAAAATAAATAAAGAAATGTTAAACCTGTAAAGCAGATTTGCCCTATTAATGACAACAGGGACAGATGAGAGGAGCTCTAACAGGACAGGCGCCTGACTCCAAATATGATTTGAGTATAGCACTGAAAATCACCTTGGGTGAAAGAAGGTGAAGGGGTGGGACAAAGAAAGAACATAGATGTGGGTTATGCCAGGGCTTAGTTTTGTTGTGAGTGGTGATTTTGTGGGTTCTTTTTGCATTATTAAAATTAATTGGGCCCTGGCCAGTTTGCTCAGTGGGTAGAGCATTGGCCTGCCTTATGGACATCTTGGGTTAAATTCCTGGTCAGGGCACACAAGAGAAGTGACCATCTGCTTCTCTCCCCCTCCATTACCCGCTCCCCCCAACCCCGCCTGGCAGCCAGTGGCTCAACTGGTTCGAATGTCAGCCCTGGAGCTGAGGATAGCTCAGTTGGTCCAAGCATGGGCCTCAGGTGCTAAAAATAGCTTGGTTGATTCAAGCATCATCCCTAGACGGGGTTGCCATGTGGATCCTGGATGGGGCAGATGCAGGAGGAGTCTGTCTCACTATCTCCCCTCTTTTCACTTAAAGAAAAAAAGAATTAATTGATTGAAGTAAGTTATAAATGATGATGAGGGATGAAACAGAACAGTCAGTAAGCCTTCATCAATTCCATGTTCTTATCTGTTAAGTGGGATTTTTAAAAATGTCTAGAAAACTTTTTCTTCCCTGTCAGGTGTGCATCTCCTAAACTCTAAGGGTCCCCATGGGACTTGCAATGAGGGGAGCAGTGGGCAGTAGCAGCTTGTCCTAGGCTTACCATCTGAACCTGTCTCCAAGGCCCCTTTCCTATGATTCCCAATGAGCCTCATAAAACAGCTCTGCCTAGGCTCTCCTGTTGCTTCTTCTATCCTTTTTTTTTTTTTTTTTTTTTTTAGCAAGAAAGAGGGGGCAGAGAGAGGGACAGATAGGGAGAGACAGATTCATGCATCAACTTATTGTTGCATTGCCTTAGTTGTTCATTGATTGCTTTCTCATATGTGCCTTGATGGGGGGCACCAGCTGAGCCAGTGACCCATTGCTCAAACAAGTGACCTTGGGCTTCAAGCCAGCAACCTTTGGGTCATGTGTATGATCCCACGCTCAAGCCAGCAACCCCACACTCAAGCTGGTGAACCCACGCTCAAGCTGGATGAGCCTGCGCTCAAGCTGGAGACCTAGAAGTTCTGAACCTGTGTGATCATCATCCAAGGCTGACATTGTATCCACTATACAACCACCTGGTCAGGTGCTTCTTCTATCCTAAGCCCTTCCTTGTTTCACCGTCAGCAGCTTTAATAAATTCACTCTCAAAAATGTTTTTAAAAAATGTCTAGGCCCTGGTCGGTTGGCTCAGCGGTGGATCATTGGCCCGGCATATAGAAGTCCTGAGTTCGATTCTCGGCCAGGGAACAGATGTGAAGCTCCCATCTGCTCCACCCTTCCCCCTCTCCTTCCTTTCTATCTTTCTCTTCCCATCCCGTAGTCAAGGTTCCATCTAAGCAAAAAGTTGGCCCAGACGCTGAGGATGGCTCCATGGCCTCCGCCTCAGGTGCTAGAATGGCTCTGGTTGCAGCAGAGCAACGCTCCAGATGGGCCAAACATCACCCCCTGGTGGGCATGCCAGGTGGATCCTGGCTGGGCGCATGCAGGAGGCTGTCTGTCTGCCTCTCCGTCCCCCGCTTCTTCAGAAAAATAAAAATAAATGTCTAGAAACCTGACCAAGAGGTGGCCCAGTGGATAGAGCATTGGACTAGAACACAGAGGACCCAGGTTCAAAATCCCAAGGTCACAGGCTTGAACGTGGGATTGCTGGCTTGAGCGTGGGATCATAGACATGACCCCATGGTCTCTGGCTTGAGCCTGAAGGTTGCTGGCTTGAAGCCCAAGGTTGCTTGATTGAGCAAGGGGTCACTCGGTCTGCTGAAGTCCCCGGGCTAAGACATATATGAGAAAGCAATCAATGAATAACTAAGGTGCATCAATGAAGAATTGATGTTTCCCATTTCTCTCCCTTCTTGTCTGTCTGTCTATCTGTCCCTATCTCTGTTTCTCTCTTTGTCTCTGTCACACACACAAAAAAAAATGTCTAGAAAATATGAGACTCACAAATGAGTAAACATCACTAAAATCCTATCGTGTTTTGGATATGGAAACTATAAATGTCCCTTCTACCATACTCCAAATCCTGGAGATCTCAGTAGGTCTGAGGTGGATGCTTCCTAACTTACAAAATGGAAATATAATAGCAAGATCTTCAGCTTTCTTAACTCCCTCTAGTCACTTGGTGAACATTTTCCCTTTAAAATCTTCAGAAGTGTTTACACACATATAATTGCCATGGTGTGAGTCTAAGCGATGATCTGTGTAAGGTGAACTGACCCAGACGCTGGAACTCCCATGAGCTTGCAATATGAGAATGGTTAGGAAAGTCTGGAACAGCAGTTAATAAACAAATACACAAATGCAAAGACGGCCACTTCTATTTAATTTAAAAAAGAAAAAGGTAAAGGGAACTTAATGGGTGGTGAGTAAACTGTGAGGCCAGGAACAACCTGTACCCCTCTGGCAAGTTATCTGGACACATGTGCATTGTGTCCAGTGTGTGACAAGCCCTGGGCTGGCTGCTGACAGGGCTACAAAGATGGACCAGGGTCGGTGTCTACCCTCAGGGAATTTGGAGTCTCACAGGGGAAATAGGTTTCTGCATAAACAGCTATCTGATATAAAAATGCAGAATTTGAGCAAGATAGAAAAAGGGGGCACAACAAACATACAGTGACAAGGGAAAAGACTACTCTGTTTGAGAATTTGAGTCACCTTGTGCTGGGGCCTGGAGGAAAAACCAGGGAGAGCCTCATTGGAGAAGTGTGAGTGAGGGTCTTGGGGAAGAGACAGAGATAACATTTGCTTGAAGACATAGAACGGGTGGGTGAGAAACCACAAAGGGCATGAAGAAGGGTAGCCTCTGAATTTGACTCAACTCCTGGGCCTTCCAGAAGGCCCAAGAGACCCTAAGGATGAGGTTACTGTGGCCAAAGTGATAGGAAGGTTGGGCACAGGTGCTGGGAAAGATGACGGGCTGTGTCAGCCCCAGGACCTGCCACCCGGGTAGGCTGTCTCTGGAGGGGCCAGTCTGGTGTCAGGTGGGAGGCTTCCTGGTTGGAGAGCCAAAACGGGCTGGGTCAGATACTGGTAACAAGGTGCTCTGTGGGATGTGAGGAAGTATAGACAGTAGAGTGCAGTGATTAGGTACATGGGTATAGAACCCAACTTCTGCATTTTTGTCCCAGAGCTCCACTTCCTAGCTCCTTAAACTTGGATTAAAACACAAACTCTCTGTTCCTCAGATTCCTCATCTGTAAAATGTGGACAATAAAATCACCTACCTCAGACTGTGATGAGCAGGAAATGTGTTGACAAATATGAAGTACTAGCACATAGTTAGCCATCATCAATGTCAGCCAAGGTTGTTCTCTAGTCATTTGACCTGAGTGCCCAATCTATCTCTATCCCCACTGAGTTCTTCAAAAGTTCATTCCATTTTAATACAGAGCCAATTCATTCAATTGGTCAAAACATGGACTACTGAAGTCAGTGGATTTGGGGTTTAGTCTCTCCATGAATCCATTAATGGTTCTTTGGATGGAAGAAATCTCCAGTACAGACTCCACTTTGGTGGGGGGCAACCATTGGAAAGCAGGTACCCTATAGGAAAGCAGGAATTGGCAGGGACCTCATCCTCGTATTGAACAATCAGTTCGGACCACACTGTTTCTTCCATCACTCTTTAATTTTCTAAAATAAGAAGAGACTAAATATTTTTAAATCACAGGTTTCAGTCCTTCTTTCCTCCCACCTTTCCATCTCTTCCAGCTGCTCCCACAAAGCTAACATCCCAAAGAAGGGAGTCTTGACACTTCAGGTGCTCTGGAGAAAGGCTCAGCCTCTGATAGCACAAGAGACTGTGGGGCTCCTGAAGGCAGCAGAGCCAACCACCAGGCAGCTGGAAGCTGGGAGGCAAAGAGGCTGGCTGGCAGCCTGCAGCCTGGATTAGGAGCTGCCAGGGTGACTGTTTCCAGGGTGAGCCAACACAGCCATTTAAGAAAGGAGCAATTCAGAACTTAGCAACAATGTAAGGGAAGACTGCCAGGCTCACCTCTCACACCTCTGTCCCCAACCCAGCTTCTGCACCACTGGGGGTGTTGCTTGCTAGGATTCACTGCTGGCACCAAACAGCTGGGTGAATTCTGCTTGCATTTGTTTCCCAAAGAGTCCTGGGAGACTCTGGGCCTTCCACAGTGGTGGGGCTTTGGGGCTCAACAACACTGCTCCAGTAAGTGGAAATAATAGCAACCCAGTGAAGAGAGAGACAGCACAAAAGCTCTGTTTGGGAAGTGAATCAGCCCAGACTCTCCAATTTGGAAATGGACAGTGTGTGCTTGGGATGATGACTGATTCTTCTCTTAACCATTGTTATTGAAACAAAACAACTGTAAGAGCAATGGCAGCTTAAACAAGAGAAATGAAAGAATGTGTATACCAAAAGGATGCATTTATAAAGATGTAGCAGGTTCCTGAGTCCTCACAACAACTTGCCCACCAAATTCGCAGACCACTTCCTTCCTTAACCTGCATGGTGGCAACATGGCCTCAATGAAATGAACCTCAGTGGACTCTGTTCTCTCCTTACCAGGATAACGATCCAGTTGTGATGACCAAAGGACCAGGAAAGACATGGATGTAGTCTGCAAAGTCCAAGGCGATTTGCTTTGGCAGAAGTCTGAAATTAGCATGTAGAAAAAAATGAGAGAGAGAGAGATATTACCTAAAGAGATGGGACCGCCAGAGGCAGGATATACAGGGATACCAGTGGCAGCCCTGAGAGGTAATCCTGGTCACATGGGACCTTTGAAGAGGGATCCCCTCTATATAGGATAGGCCAGAGCCCACCTTGAACTGGCCTCCACTAACTTCTCCCCCTTATTTTAACAAAGGTATACACTGTATTTGATTTAATAGACATTTGTTTCAGTGCTATCTGAACATATTTTGTTGTCTTGATGTGCACTGTTTCAATTGTTCTTTCTCTATCCTCATCTTTATATTTTATTGCTTTCCTTTCTAATTTTCAGGCTTCTAGTTCTACCTTCTTTATTATTTTCCTTTACCTTCACATCTTATGTATTAAGCTTTATTTATTTATGAGAGAGACAGAGAAAGGGACAGGTAGGGACAGACAGACAGAAAGGGAAAGAAATGAGAAGCATCAGTTAGTTATTCATTGCAGCACCTTAGGTGTTCATTGATAGCTTTCTCATACGTGCCTTGACTGGGGGGCTACAGCAGAGCCAGTGACCCCAAGCTCAAGCCAGCGACCCCAAGCTCAAGCTGGTGAGCCTGAACTCAAGCCGGTGACCTCTGGTTTTGAACCTGAGTCCACTGCATCCCAGGTCCACACTCTATCCACTGCACCACCGTCTGGTCAGGCTAAGCTTTATTTTTAAATGCATTCTTAATGTTTAAAAATTTTAAACAAGGGGTCATGTAAAGTAAAATGCAGAAATGCTTCCATACACCTTTCCCCAGAGTTAAATACTCTTAACAGTTTAAAGGCCTCCAAGGCCTTTCTCTGCGCATATACAAACACAGACATACCAGAAACATATATATATATGTTGAACATCTTGTTTGTCTCCTTAAATTTACTTGTAATCACTCTTTCAATATTAAGAAAAATCTATTACATAGATTGAGACATTTTTTTTCTCCATAACTGTCCTTTGTTTTAAATTTTGTTTATGGTGACTTTTGTCAGACAACACTTAAATTTTACACATAGAAAAACTTGCCAATCTCTTCTAATATGGCTTCTGTGTTTTATTTTGTGCTCATACCAAGACTGTAAAAATATTCTCATATATTTTCTGCTATTTATAGTTTTAGGTTTGTTATCATATTTTTTATACACCTGGAATTTACTCTTGAATATCTTTAAAATATGTATTGTACTTTTATTTCCTACAGGTCTACTCAATTCTCTCAATGCCATTTATTCAATACTCAAATTTCTGCCATTACTGTGAAATTTTACTTTTACCATATTCTTTCTTTTTTTTTTTAAGATTTTATTTATTCATTTTAGAGAGGGGAGAGAGAGGGAGAAAGAAGGGGGGAGGAGTAGAAAGCATCAACTCCTATATGTGCTTTGACCAGGCAAGCCCAGGGTTTTGAACCAGCGACCTCAGTGTTCTAGGTTGACACTTTAAACACTGCGCCACCACAGGTCAGGGAACTTTTACCATATTCTGAATTCCTTATATATTTAGGTTGTTTTTGTTTTCTGTTTCTGTTTTACTATTCCACTGATCCTTTTGGGTATCCCCGCTCTAGTATTATATTCTTTTAATAGGTTTAGATATTTAATAGAGCATTAGTCATAATTTTTAAAATTCTCTTGATCATTTCATATTATTCCAAACATACTTAATTATAATTTTTCAAATTGCACCCTAATTCCTAAAAAAAACTACCACACTTAATTAGCATTTTTTAAAATTTATGGGCACATTTATAGACTTCCTAGTTTATTACATTTCTGTACTACTTATGATAAACTATACTATTACTCTAGATTTATAGTTTGTCCTGATAGTAAGCAGCATGATTCCTCCCATCCTTATTATTTTCAAAAAGAATCTTAACCACTCTTGGTTTTTTGCATTTTCAAATATATCTCATAATCAACTTGTCAAGAACCACCACAAAAATATTAATATCTTGTTTGTTTACATCATTAATGAATTTGAGGAAGTCTTCTATCTTAAAATTTCTTGATTTTCAATATGTGAAAATGATGTATCTCTCCTTTAATTAAAGCTTTGCAAAATATCTTTCCATAAAATGTCAACAATTTCTTTAGAAAGAGTTTACTTTTTGTTATATTTATATTTTAGTACTTCCTATTTTTGTTGTTTTTGGAAATGATACAATTTTTAAAAATCCATTTTGTTTTGTTTTCCTTTTACATTTTATTTTTAAGGTCATGCTTTTTCCAGGAAGGCTCCCTCCAATAACCATGCACATGGAAGGCACTAGGGAATTAGCAGTTCTTCCCAGAGCTAGAATCTTCTCATGGGCAATTTTCACTCTAGAATTTGTCACTGGGTTGACTGAAACTTTGTTAGATGTGCCTTGCAGGCTGAGGCTCTCTTGTCCAGTCTTGCTGTTATCTCTCACATGTGTTACTCCCAAATATACCCCTCGTACCCCTAACTGTGTGTTAATGTCTGCTTCACAAAGAACCCACTCACACTGACATACTGACATGTTTATAATACACTGTTGGACAAACAAGTTTGTAAAGTGTGTTTAGGTTTGCTCGCTTTTATTTTGCATTGGCATGGGGCAGCACCATGTGTGTGTAGTCTATGGAAGGTTGTGGGTGCTTGCCTTCCGGGCAGCAGATTGCAAATTGCAGATTGCCTGCCTCCATGGGGAGAGGTGATTATTTGCTAACATTTGCCAGAGAAGGGGTATTTCTGCCTGGCTTGTTTTTCTTGTGAGGGGCCTGCAAGTTCTGGGAGTCCAGAGAGGTTGTTGAGCTTAGGCGCCCTGAGAGAAAGAGAGAAGCAGTTTTCCCTGCCTGTTTGCTTGTCTGCTATTGTGAGACTCTACACTCGGGAACAAAATTTTTGTTGCATCCACAAAAACACTTGTTCTTACCTAATTTGAGTGTGCTGATCTCAAACCTGACATTAGTTTTTCTCTGTAAGCTACATATTTTTTGCAATTCAAGATTTTAGGTTTTCATCTTATTGTAAAATTTTCAACATTTAGTTTAACATAATGAAGTAGAATGTCTTCTTCGGCATCATCTTTGTGAAAATATAATAATTTATATAATGCAGTAAATACACTAATACACTAAAAGATATGATTGCATCAGAATTTGCCTACAATTTCAAAACAGAACATGTTAAAACACTTATTTTAATCATAAAATTTGCGCAAAACCTATTTAAATTCTATTCAGGCAAAACTTTGCGTTTGTAGCTCTTGCGTTTGTGTACTTGCTGAGGACAATCTTGTTTGATGCTCAAGCAGTAGTCTGCCATCATATTTCTGTTCCATTGCCCCTGATAACGCTCTTCCATTATCTTCAGATCTTGATGAAAGCGTTCTCCCTGCTCATCACTAACAGCTCCAAGATTTTTGGGAAACTTATCAAGGTGACTGTTCAGGAAGTGAATCTTAACTCTCATGTACCATCTAATGTCACGCACGAAAAGCCAACAGCATCCTTTGAATCAGAAGTTCATAGTTTTCTACTTTTTTGTTGCCAAGGAAGTTCTTTGTAATGGCCACAAAAGACTGCCATGCTGCTTTCTCCTCATCTTCCTGGCAAATTCTTCATCACATCTGAGCATTCGAATTTGAGGTCCATCAAATATACCTGCTTTTATCTTCTCAAAAGACAAGACAGGAAAAGCAGAAAAAATATGTTGAAAGCATTCATTTTCTCTATTCAAAGCCTGAACAAACTGCTTCATTAAGCCAAGTTTGATATGAAGTCGGGGAAAAATTATCCTGTCTCAATTAACTACAGGTTCATTCACAATATTTTGCATCCCTACTTCCAGAGCTTCACGTTTTGGCCACTCCTTCTGTGTCCAGTGTTTTTCCCGAGCTTGGCTGTCCCACAAACAGAAAGCAAGGATACTTCGTGAAACCTCTATGTTGTCCTAGCAGAAAATTGACCATTTTAAGATCCACACAGGAAAAGCAAGATGGCAATGGAGTAGGTGGATGTACCAACTTCCAACTCCCAGAACGAAAGTGGATTATAACTCAATTTTAAGAACCATCATCTGGATAAACCAACTTTGAACTAAACTAAGTGGACTCTTCAACCAAGGAACACAGAAGAAGCCACATTGAGACTAGTAGGAATAGCGAAAACGCGAAGAGGGCTGCCCAGCTCCCTGGAGCAAACGGCCGCCCAGAGAGACCCGCGTGGTGGGAGGAGAGTTTGGCGGAGAGGGAGGGACCTGGGTCCCAGGAACCAAGCCCCAGCCTACACTCCCAGAGCCTAGAAGAGGCGTTTGGACAGTATTGAGCTGTGAAACAAGTGAGGATACTGTTTGTGAGAAAGAGACAGTTTTCTCAGACCCAAGATTCTTTTTAAAGGGACAGCGCAGAAAACCTCTCTCACAACCACGCACCTGGGGCTCCGGGGAACAGGGACAGAGGAGAGGACCAGAGCAGCGGTAAGACAGTGTGGACTGAAGGCACAGGGACAAACACTCTGAGGGACAGCCACCCTAACCCCTGGGCTAAGTCACTTCCCTAATCGAAAACAAATACTTCCCCTGGAACTAGCAATACCAGCAAAGGGAGACAGGACACTAGCCAAACAAGCTCTCCTGCAGCACTTAGAGCAGAGCTGCTTAGAGGGAGGGAGCTCCCAGGCCTACAGTATGGAGTGTTAGGGCCCTTCCTACTCTGCTGAGGGTTGTTGAAGGGATGGTGGCGGCGGGACGCTGAAATGCAGTTCTGTCCGTGAAGGTGGAGGCCCAGCCGGTGTGAGCTCGGTCTAGCCCAGCAGGGGCGGAAGGGACGTGCGAAAGAGGTCCTGCAGCTGCGGGCCTGCCTGTAATCCCATCTGCGGGGAGGAAAAGCGGGAGGCCAGGAACAGGCAGAGATCTACTCTGCGACCCTGCGCAAGCCGGCCCTGACCACGGGGACGGGGCTAGGACCAGGGATGGGTGGGGGCTCGTGGCTGAGCTCACGCTACTAGCCCCGCCCGGCCAGAGAAAGCGTGGTTTGCCATCCTGCGAGCGTGAGCAGGCTCCAAATGTGGGGGCGGGGTAGAGTCCGGGACGGGCGAAAGTTCGCAGCTGAGCTGAAGCCAGCAAATACGCTCCGCCCAATAAACTGCAGTTTGCGACCCTGAGCAGGAGGGCCCTGGCCTCGAGGGGGGGGCTAAAGCTCCGGACGGGCAAAGGCTCACAGCTGAGAGCACGTCAAAAGCCCCACCCAACCCGCGAAACTGTGGCAAACAGGCTCTGACTGCGGGTGCTGGGCAAAAGACCAGAAACAGGCTGGGTCCGCAGCTGAGCAAAGGTGCTCACCTCTACCCTTGGTGCTGAGGCTTGTGGCTTCAGTGACAGCCCCTGCAATGGAGGAGAGGCAGAAATCACAGCAACAGCCGCAGTGGGCCGGTGCTGGCAACGCCCATACCCAACCGCCCTAGGCAGCGGCAGAGGGGGTGGTGGGACTGCAGACAGACCACACCTAGAGAACACAAAGGCAACACCCATTGGACTCCAGTGGCCAAAACTTGCTTATACACACATAAAATGGGCAGGCAGAGGAATGCAAACCAAATGAATCAAGAGAAATCCCCAGAGAAGGACCTGAATGAACCAGATATAACCAAATTACCAGAAGCAGAATTTAGAATAATGATAGTTAAGATGTTCAAAGAAATTAGAGCAACAATGGATAGTCATTATGAACACCTAAATAAAGAGATAACAAGTATAAAAAACAAAATTGAAATAATAAAAAAGAATCAGACAGAAATGACAAATATAGTATCAGAACTGAAGACCAAAATGGAAGGAATTAAAAGCAGGATGAATCATGCTGAGGATCAAATCAGCGAGTTAGAGGACACAATAAACAAAGGCACAGAAGCAGAGAAAAAGGAAAAAAGACTGAAAAAATGTGAGGAAACTCTAAGGGAGCTCTGTGACAACATGAAGAGAAACAACATTCGCATCATAGGGGTTCCTGAAGAATAGGAGAGAGGACAGGAAATGGAAACTTTGTTCAATCAAATAATAGCAGAAAACTTCCCTAAATTAAGGCTAGGAAACATTCCACACGTTCAAGAAGCACACAGAACTCCATTAAAGAGAAACCCAAAAAGATCTACACCAAGACACATCATAGTTAAAATACCAAAACTAATGGATAAAGAAAAAATTTTAAAAGCTGCTAGAGAAAAAAAGGCTATCACCTACAAAGAAGCCCCCATAAGGATGACATCCAACTTCTCAACAGAAACACTTGAGGCCAGAAGGGAATGGCAAAATATAATCAAAGTAATGCAGAACAAGAACCTACAACCAAAACTATTCTATTCAGCAAGGCTAACATTTAAAATTGGAGGAGAAATAAAGAGCTTCCCTGAAAAAGAAAGCCTGAAGGAATTCATTAAAACCAAACCAATTCTGCAAGAGATACTAAAGGGCCTGTTGTGAACAGTTTAAAGGGAGGAAACAATATAGCAAAAGTAGAATACAGCTTTAAAGAATAAAATGGCAATAAACAACTACATATCAATAATAACCTTAAATGTAAATGGATTAAATGATCCAATCAAAAGGCATACGTTAGCTGCATGGATAAAGAAGCAGCACCCATACATATGCTGTCTACAAGAGACACACCTTAAAACAAAAGATGTACATAGAATGAAGGTAAAAGGATGGAAAAAAATATTTCATGCAAATGGAAATGAAAGAAAAGCCGGGGTAGCAGTACTTATATCTGACAAAATGGACTTTAAAACAAAGGCTGTATTAAGAGATAAAGAAGGTCACTACATATTGATAAAGGGAACAATTCAACAGGAAGATATAACTATTATAAATATCTATGCACCAAATATAGGAGCACCGACATACATAAAGCAGACTTTGATGGATATAAAGGGCAAGATTAACAGCAATACTATCATAGTACGGGATTTCAATACCCCACTAACAACACTGGATAGATCCTCAAGAAAGAAAATTAATAAAGAAACAGCAGACTTAAAGGAGACACTAGATCAACTTGATTTAATAGATATCTTCAGAACTTTTCACCCTAAAGCAGTAGAATATACATTCTTCTCAAGCACTCATGGTACGTTTTCGAGGATAGACCACATGTTAGGACACAAAAATGGTCTCAATAACTTAAGAAGATTGAAATCATATCAAGCATTTTCTCTGATCACAATGCCATGAAACTAGAAATTAACCACAAAAAAAAAACTGAAAAATACTCAAACACTTGGAAACTAAATAGCATGATATTAAATAATGAATGGAATAACAATGAGATCAAAGAAGAAATAAAAAAGTTTCTAGAAACAAATAATAATGAGCATACTTCAACTCAAAATTTATGGGACACAGCAAAAGCAGTACTGAGAGGGAAGTTCATTGCACTACAGGCGTATCATAAGAAGCTAGAAGAAGCTCAAATAAGCAACCTGACCCTGCATCTAAAAGAACTAGAAAAACAATAGCAAATAAAACCCAAGACAAGTAGAAGGAAGGAAATAATAAAGATCAGAGCAGAAATAAATGACATAGAGGCGAAGGAAACAATACAGAGGATCAATGAAACAAGAAGCTGGTTCTTTGAAAAGGTAAACAAGATTGATGAACCTTTAACTAGACTCACCAAGAAAAAAAGAGAGAGGACTCAAATAAATAAAATTAGAAATGACAGTGGAGAAATAACAACTGACACAACAGAAATACAAAGCATTGTAAGAAAATACTATGAAGAACTCTATGCCAAAAACTTAGAAAACCTAGGTGAAATGGACAAATTTCTTGAATCATATAAACTTCCAAAAATCAATCTGGAAGAATCAGAACACCTAAACAGACCAATTACAACAAATGAGATCGAAACAGTTATCAAAAAACTCCCAAAAAAAGAAATGTCCTTGGCCTGAGGGCTTCACAAGTGAATTCTATCAAAAATTCAAAGAAGAACTAACTCCTATCCTCCTCAAGTTATTTCAAAAAATTCAAGAGGAAGGAAGACTTCCAAACTCCTTTTATGAGGCAAACATAATTCTGATCCCAACACCGGGCAAAGACAACACAAAGAAAAAAAATTATAAGCCAATATCCCTGATGAATTTAGACGCTAAAATTCTCAACAAAATATTAGCCAACAGGATCCAGCAAAATATGAAAAAAATCATACACCATGATCAAGTGGGATTTATTCTGGAGAGGCAAGGCTGGTTCAATATTCGCAAATCAATCAATGTGATTCATCACATAAACAAAAGGAAGGACAAAAATCACATGATAATTTCAATAGATGCAGAAAAGGCATTAGATAAAATCCAGCACCCATTCATGCTCAAAACTCTTAGTAAAGTGGGAATGCAGGGAACATTCCTTAACATGATAAAGGCCATCTACGACAAACCTACAGCAAACATCATACTAAATGGACAAAAATTAAAAGCAATCCCCTTAAGATCAGGAACCAGTCAGGGGTACCCCCTTTCACCACTTTTATTCAACATAGTTCTGGCAGTCCTAGCTACAGCAATCAGACAAGAAAAAAAAATAAAAGGCATCCAAATTGGAAAAGAAGAAGTAAAACTGTCATTATTTGCAGATGATATGATATTGTATATAGAAAACCCTAAAGTCTCAGTCAAAAAACTACTGGACCTTATAAATGAATTCAGCAAGGTGGCAGGATATAAAATTAATACTCAGAAATCAGAGGCATTTCTATATACCAACAATGAACTGTCAGCAAAAGAAATTAAGGAAACAATCCTCTTCACTATTGCAGCCAAAAAAATAAAGTACCTGGGAATAAATTTATCCGAGGAGGTTAAGGACTTGTAATCGGAAAATTATAAAACATTGATAAAAGAAATCAAGGAAGATACAAACAAATGGAAGCATATACCGTGCTCATGGCTAGGAAGAATAAACATCATTAAAATGTCTATATTACCCAAAGCAATTTATAAATTCAATGCAATACCAATTAAAATACCAATGACATACTTCAAAGATATAGAACACATATTCCAAAAATTTATATGGAACCAAAAAAGATCACGAATAGCCTCAGCAATCTTAAAAAGAAAAAATAAAGCAGGAGGTATCACCCTTCCAGATATCAAGGTTTAGTACAAGGCCATTATACTCAAGACAGCCTGGTACTGGCATAAGAACAGACACATAGATCAATGGAACAGAACAGAGAACCCAGAAATAAACCCACACCTTTATGGACAACTGATATTTGACAAAGGAGGAAAGAACATACAATGGGGTAAAGACAGCCTCTTTAACAAATGGTGTTGGGAAAATTGGACATCTACCTGCAAAAAAATGAAACTAGACCATCAACTTACACCATTCACAAAAACAAACTCAAAATGGATAAAAGACTTAAATGTAAGCCGTGAAACCATAAGCATCTTAGAAGAAAACATAGGAAGCAAGCTCTCTGACATCTGTAGCAGCAATATATTTGCCAATTTATCTCCATGGGCAAATGAAATAAAAGGCAAGATAAACAAATGGGACTATATCAAACTAAAAAGTTTTTGCACAGCTAAAGACAATAAGAACAGAATAAAAAGACAAACCACACAATGGGAGAACATATTCGACAGCACGTCTGATAAGGGGTTAATAACCAAAATTTATAAAGAACTTATAAAACTCAACACTAGGAAGACAAACAATCCAATCAAAAAATGGGCCAAAGAAATGAATAGAAATTTCTCCAAAGAGGACATACAGATGGCCAATAGGCATATGAAAAAATGCTCAACATCACTAATCAGTAGAGAAATGCAAATTAAAACCACAATGAGATATCACCTCACATCAGTCAGAATGGCACTCATCAGCAAAACAACACAGAATAAGTGCTGGCGATGATGTGGAGAAAAGGGAACCCTTCTGCACTGCTGGTGGGAATGCAGACTGATGCAGCCACTGTGGAAAACAGTATGGAGATTCCTCAAAAAATTAAAAGTCGAACTGCCTTTTGACCCAGGTATCCCACTTTCAGGAATATACCCTAAGAACACTATAGCACTGTTCGAAAAGAAGAAATGCGCCTCCATGTTCGTGGCAGCATTGTTCACAATAGCGAAGATCTGGAAACAGCCCAAGTGTCTGTCAGAAGACGAGTGGATTAAAAAGCTATGGTACATATATACTATGGAATACTACTCAGCCATAAGAAATGATGACATCGGATCATTTACAACAAAATGGATGGACCTTGATAACATTATACGGAGTGAAATAAGTAAATCAGAAAAAAAAACTGAGAACAGCATGATTTCATACATAGGTGGGACATAAAAGTGAGACTATGAGACATGGACAAGAGAGTGGTGGTTACGGGGTGGGGGGAGGGAGGGGAGGGTGGGATAGAAAGGATGTGAGTGGCACAGGGAAAACCAGATAGAAGGAGACAGAGGACAATCTGACTTTGGGTGACGGGTATGCAACACAATTGAATGATAGGATAATCTGGAGATGTTTTCATTGTACATATGTACCCTGATTTATTGGTGTCACCCCATTAAAATTAATAATAATAATAATAATAATAAAAAAGATCCACACAAATGATCCAGTTATGCTCCTCATACTTCAGAAAGTCGAGGACAATTTTTATGTCATTATAATCTTCTCACAGAGGAGTTGAATAACCAATTGGAACCACTGCATAAACATTACTGTTGTGTAGGAGAACACATTTGAGACTCCGTTTAGGGCTGTCAAGAAATAGCCGCCATAACATTCTGTTGGACTGTAAGTGGTAACACCTAGCTGGCTGAGAAGACTACTAATATCATGATAGTAAACAAAGTGTTTGTCTTTGGACAAAAAGTCCACAAAAATTTGTTCACGCTTCCTGAAATGCGATACTTTAGCTGACCAGTGAAGTACATTCTTTTCTCGAAGCCTGGAGGCTAAGAACTCAGCTGCTTTCTTTGATAGGCCCAAATTTCTTACTAAGTCATTCAATTTGGGTTGGCTAAACTGCTGTGGGGTTAATGACTGCTTGCATCAGAAGAAGACCCTTCAGATTCTACAACCATTTCCTCATGCATCTTATCAAAATACACTTGATCACCATGTTCACTTTCTTTGTCCTTTGAAGAAATAAAAGCATTAAAAACTGGAACCGGAGTGTCTCAGAGTGTGGGATTGGTAATATTGCTGAAGGAATATTAGGATATGCGATCATATGCCTTTTTTTCTTGCGGATGCCCTTTGTAAGGATCAGACAGAAATAAGAGTCACTGCTGTGGTCCTTAGGTTCATGCCAAACCATGGCAATACCAAAAATCATTCCTTTGCGTTTTCCTCTTGTCCAGTCATGAGGCATTTTCTCACAATTATGACACACAATATGAGGAGCCCAATTCTTGTCTTGATCGCCAAGAGGAACTTGAAAATAGATAATATATGCACGTGTCACAAATGATGAAATATTGCACCTTTGACGTTGAAGTGTGTAACAGCCTCATATATAACAGAAGGTGTCAGGACTATTCTTACATTTATGCTTACTCAAAGAAGCCATGATTCAATCTTAAAACACAATAAGAGGGTGTTTTTTATCAGATAATAATTTTTTACATTTAAAAACAACTAATTATGTAAAAGTGATGTTTGTAAAACATTAATTGCCTTGTGGTTATGTTCAATCCAAGAGTCATTGCCCTTTAACTCTAATTTAAAAACCAATGCATGCCATTAACTGTAACAAAAAGAAATTAAAATTGCATAATAACTAGAGCATGCACTGAAAAAACAGATTTCAGATTTGGAATCAGCGATGCAGAAATATATAGAAACAATTCTAAAATCTCATGCAACAGAAAATGAAAAACATTGTTGCCCAGTGCTGGAATGGCCTACCATGCTCTGGCTCCACAGTTTCTGTATCGTCTGTCTGAATCCAGTGTGAACCTGCATGGCAATGGCCCCTGGCCTTACATACATATTGAGACTTTCCATCTAAAAAAACATATTTCCCCACTTATTCTGTTTTTAATGCCCTTCAGGAAAATTTTATAGTTCTTTTCGTAGTCATCTGGCACATTGCTGAGTTTATTACTAGAATTTTTAAAAGTATTTTTTCTTAAGTAAATTTGACCTTTTGTTCATAACTTTAAATAAGTATTTTAATGTTCAAGTCATAAGAATTTATACCTGTTATACCTTTTCAGTCATTTATTTCTAATTTTTTTCCTTTGACATCCTCAAAACAAACATTAAAAGCAAACAAAAATAACAAAAACCTATTTCCATCAGTAGGAGAATGTATAAAGAAACTGTGGTCTATTCAAAAACTGGAATATTAGTCAGTGATTTAAAAAAAAAGAATTCTTATACATGCAAAACATGGAGTGGATAAATCTTACAGACATTGTGTTAAGCAAAAGAAGCCAGACACAAAACTGTACATATTGAATTATTCCATGTGAATGATGTTCAAGACCAGACAAAACTAATCCAAAGGGATAGAATTGAAGAAAATAGTTACCTCAAATGAAGAGTATCAAACTACCCTGTCCCGCCCTGGCCAGATGGCTCAGTTGATTGGAGCATCATTGTGAAGTGCAGAGGTTGCCAGTTTGATTACTGGTCAGGCCCCATCAGGAGCAGACTGATGTTCCTATCTTTCTTTCTCTCTATTTCTTCCTTTCCCACTAAAATCAATAAATAAACGTTTGAATTTTTTTTTTTTTACAGGGACAGAGAGAGAGTCAGAAAGAGGGATAGACAGGGACAGACAGACAGGAATGGAGAGAGGTGAGAAGCATCAATCATTAGTTTTTCGTTGCCATTGCGACAGCATAGTTGTTCATTGATTGCTTTCCCACATGTGCCTTGACTGCGGGCCTTCAGCAGACCGAGCCACTCCTTGCTAGAGCCAGCGACCTTGGGTCCAAGGTGGCGAGCTTTTTGCTCGAGCCAGATGGGCCCTGCGCTCAAGCTGGCCAGCTCGGGTCTCGAACCTGGGTCTTCCGCATCCCAGCCCGACGCTCTATCCACTGCGCCACCGCTTGGTCAGGCTAAAAAAATTTTTTAAAGAAAAAATCACCCTGGCACATGCACTGGCACCTTTATGTAACAGTTTGTTGAAGTGGCTGATATGTTAAGTCCTCAATAAATATTTAGATGAATGAATAAATAAATCAATGTAAGCAAGGATTAAAAGAAAAAAGCTACTCATTAAATTCTGGTCATGGCAACCAATCCCACTCCTATGTGAGGAGGTGCCCAGAAAACATAGGGAGCACATTTGGGGGGAGGTACCCAGAAAACATAGGGAGCACATTTGGGGGTGGGCAGGGTTATCCACTATTTCTTAACTGGATAGATTGCTTCTCACATCACTTCTCATTGCTGGAGAAAGTGCTTGTGCTTCAACTGCACGATGTGTTCATTCTAGCTCTTAATCCTCAGACTGTGGGTAGAGCAAATAACATGCACCCAATTCACAGGTGAGAAAATGCAAGCACAGAAAGGATTGGTAATTTGTTCAAGGTCACAGAACAAGATAACAGCAGAGATTGGAAGAATTAGTTTTCCTAACTCCCAGACTGGAGATCAGTGATCCACAATCTATTCGCTAGGACCCTGAAGGCCACATGTCCCTGGTTTGGCCTTCATGGAAACTGGTGTTTAGGAGTCCTATTGAAGTTCCTTTCATTTCCTACCTACCCTGTAACAGCCACTTGCTGTACAGCATTAATACAACCTCTGCTTGCTGCTGCCTGGGGAGGGGACCCCTGGAGCCCTCCCCCTCATGCCCTAATTTAGTAAAGGTCCCTGCTGGAGTCTTCACATGGCACATTTCATGCATGTGTGGGGCACACTGGTTGCCAAGCTGAATATGGCTCTGGATTATTCTAGGAAACAAATATATTGTTTCGCTCTGGATTGCAGAAATTGCTAATTAGGGATATTTATTTTGGGCTTTGTTCCTTGGAGCTAGCAGACAGATGGAGTAGGCAACTTGCTCCAGGGGCATTGTTTAGCAGAGGGAACTATCCATTCCTGCCCCTGTTATGAGAACATTCCAGAACCCATTGCTAACTGGCTCCTAATGTTGCAGTAATATAAGGTTATAGTAATTAAAATAAATAGAAATATAAAAAATGGAAGATATATAAAAATAATTAGGATATAATATTAAAAGCAATTAAGGAAATTAAATAAAGTTATGCCATCTGGATAGGAATATCGTGTGTACAGATATGATAAACAGACTCTGCCTTTCACGCTGGGCTGTTAGTGTGTGTGTGAAGTTACATATAGATAAGAAGTGGTTTGATGTCATACTCTGTGGGTTGATGTAGACAGGAGGCTTCCCTAGGAACAATTTAAAAATGACTTGATGTGACATTTCAGTAGATTAACATAAAAAGGGCTTCCTGCGAGGAACTCCCATAAAGGTGGTTTGAGGTGATAATCCTGTAGATTAACACCTGTTAGAAGGTGTTGGCCAGAAAGGGTACTAAAGCTAAGCCCTCCCCCCCAGTAGTCGCCTAGACTGCAGCACGCTGCTCTGACCAAACACAGCCAATGGGAGCATGCCAACAGGGCCCCCATAAGCTGTATCCAGGCACACCAAAAGGATCTGTGAGTAATAAACTGCCTGTGTGATTCTTGTAACTAACTTGTGTGTCGGTAATGTCTTTTCTCCAGTGGTCGTTGGTCTTGGCACTGATAAGTAGAATCCTCATAGCCGCCTCAAGAGTAGTCTTGAAGAGGCTGCCAGTCTTGCTGTTAAGCAGAAATGTCCCACTGTGCGGGGAAGTAGAATCAGGGACGCCTGATCAAGGTAGAGCTTGGGCTCTAGTAGGATACCTGCCCTCAGGACTTGAGGTTGAGGTCTCTTAGAAGGTTTTTTGGCTCCCAGTGGCTTTCTCTTCTCTGAGAGTGGCCCTAAAAACACAATTAAAAGGCTCTAGTGATCTTATCAGCTATATATTACCTTGCCCCTTAGCCAGATAATTGTCCTAGGGAGGATAGCAGAGGTCTTTCCTACCTGGAATTTGAGTACAAGAATCAGGTTGACATAGAGAACACAGAATGTGCCAGTAGCCAGGTTTTCGGGAATCAGTGAGAGGAAAGAAGAACTGGGAGCATTTGGACAACTCTTAGTTCCTGGTCCCACTGGCCTTGTGGGGGTCCCTAGCTCTTTGTAGGCTGATTGTTTGACTCTCTCTTGAATTCTGTGAGCTGATAAATTCCTTTTTATTTGAGGGGGGGGTAAACTAATTCAGGTTGTATTTCTGTCACTTGCAACCAAAAGTCTAACCTTATGGTTCAGTGACACACAGAGGACTCAGGCTATGGCTCAGTAGCTCAACTGTAGATAAACTGCCTGGGTATTGTGGAGTTACATTGTCAGATCCTGACCAACCCACTTCAAAGGACTCTAGAGAAAACTATAGCAAGATAGGGAGGAGAAAAAATTAAAGACAGTAAGATGAGCAAGCTCATGTGAGAGAAAGCAGGAGGAGGCCAGGCAGAAGGGAAACAGGTCAGTAGGTTTAGCCGGCGTGTTTTTTATTCTAGTTCTTTTCTACAGCTATAGGTCTCATCTCTCCATCTACTCTCTCAACACCCTTTTCTTTTTCAGCCTCTTTTTCAGCTTCTGAACTCATGAATTAAAAATCAATATTCCAAATGCCCTCAAATAAAAACATCTATCAAGATCAAACTCCATAATAACTGACAAAGGGAAAACCAGGCTTAGATAATAACAAGGGGTGATGGGAGACTCATGCCAAATGACAGGGTGGGGAGTACCAAAAAGTCATTGTGTCGCCTGACCAGGTGGTGGCACAGTAGATAGAGCATTGGCTTGGGACACAGAATACCCAGGTTAGAAACCCCAAGGTTGCCAGCTTAAATAGAGGGTTGCTAGCTTGAGCATGGGCTCATAGACATAACCCTATGGTCATTGGTTTGAGCCCAATGGTTGCTGGCTTGAGCAAGGGGTCACTCATTCTGCTGTAGTCTCCCCCCGCCCCTGTCAAGGCACATATAAGAAAGCAATCAATGAACAACTAAGGTGCTACACGAAGAATTGATGCTCCTCATTTCTCTCCCTTCCTGTCTGTCTGTCCCTATCTGTCCCTCTCTCTGTCTCTGTCATAAAAAAAGTCATTGTGCCCATCCCCCTGCCTCCAACCCTCTTAGAATCATCTCAGTCACTCCTCTTCTGTGATCATCTACCCCTCAATGCTGTCCAATGTGTATTTTCTCCAAAGTAGCATATAGAACAAAATAGCCAGAAAGAATAACTTTCCTCTCTCCTGTGGAAAAACAGTTTAAAAGATGTCTTGGAAGAATCTAAAAAGCTTTTCCTAAATAATTTCCAGCCACTTTGTTCTCCTTCTTTCCACTTCCCTGATGACGCAAACTAGAAGAAACAAAAATGATGAGGGACAGAAATTTTCACATTCTTATCCATCCCAGTCCATGCCAGAACAGCCTCAGCTCCAGTGCCCACTGTGGGGATTAGGAGCATGAGAGAGGCTCCCACTCAGATGTCTTGGGGTGAAACATTAGGTCCCTAGCTCACAGAAAAAGAAAAACCACCTGACCAGGTGGTGGAGCAGTGGATAGAGCGTCGGACTGGGATGCGGAAGACCCAGGTTAGAGACCCCGAGCTTGCCACCTTGAGCGCGGGCCCATCTGGCTTGAGCAAAAAGCTCACCAGCTTGGACCCAAGGTCCCTGGTTCCAGCAAGGGGTTGCTCGGTCTGCTGAAGGCCCGCAGTCAAGGCACATGTGAGAGAGCAATCAATGAACAGCTATGGTGTTGCAACAGCAACGAGAAACTAATGATTGATGCTTCTCACCTCTCTCTGTTCCTGTCTATCCCTCTCTCTGACTCTCTCTCTGTCACGGAAAAAATAAATAAATATTAAAATAAAAAAAGAAAAGGAAAAACCAAGGCCCTGAAAAAAGATTCTTGTTCTTACTGATACTTTTTTTTTTATTTAATTTAATTTATTTATTTATTTTATTCATTTTTAGAGAGGAGACACAGAGTGAGAGAGAGAGAGAGAGAGAGAGAGAGAGAGAGAGAGAGAGAGAGAAAGGGGGGAGGAGCTGGAAGCATCAACTCCCATATGTGCCTTGACCAGACCAGTGCAGGGTTTTGAACTGGCGACCTCAGTGTTCCCAGGTCGATGCTTTATCCACTGCGCCACCACAGGTCAGGCCTTACTGATACTTTTTATAATATGAATTAAAATATCACTGGAATACCTCTTTCTGCTTACTACTTGGCTCTCATAAGTGTAGTCTGGCCCCCAAACTGGAAAAATCTTTTGAGAAGATGGTTTGATAACATGGATTAGAATTTTTTTTTATTAATTTTAATGTGGTGACATTATTAAATCAGGGCACATATGTTCAGAGAAAATATTTCCAGGTTATTTTGACATTTGATTATATTGCGTACCCGTCACCCAAAGTCAAATTGTCCTCCGTCAACTTCTATCTGATTTTATTTGTGCCCCTCCCTCACCTCCCCCTCCCCCCGGGTAGCCAGTACACTCTTGTCCATGTCTCTGAATCTCATTTTTATGTCCCATCTATGTATGGACTCATATAGTCCTTAGTTTTTTCTGATTTACTTACTTCACTCAGGATAATGTTATCAAGGTCCATCCACGTTGTTACAAATGATCCGATGTCATCACTTCTTATGGCTGAGTAGTATTCCATAGTATATATGTACCAAAGCTTTTTAATCCACTCGTCCTCTGATGGACACTTGGGCTGTTTCCGGATCTTCGCTATTGTGAACAATGCTACCACAAACATGGGGGCACATTTCTTCTTTTCGAACAGTGCTACAGTGTTCTTAGGGTATATTCCTATAAGTGGGATAGCTGGGTCAAAGGCAGTTCGATTTTTAATTTTTTAAGGAATCTCCATACTGTTTTCCACAGTGGCTGCACCAGTCTGCATTCCCACCAGCAGTGCAGGAGGGTTCCCCTTTCTCCACATCCTCGTCAACACTTATTCTGTGTTGTTTTGCTGATGAGAGCCATTCTGACAGGTGTGAGGTGATATCTCACTGTGGTTTTTTATTTTGTTTTTTTATTTTCCTTACAGGGACAGAGAGAGAGTCAGAGAGAGGGATAGATAGGGACAGACAGACAGGAACGGAGAGAGGTGAGAAGCATCAATCATTAGTTTTTCGTTGCCGTCGCAACACCTTAGTTGTTCATTGATTGCTTTCTCACATGTGCCTTGACCGCGGGCCTTCAGCAGACCAAGTAACCCCTTGCTCGAACCAGGGACCTTGGGTCCAAGCTGGTGAACTTTTTGTTCAAGCCAGATGAGCCTGCGCTCAACCTGGGGACCCCGGGTTCTCAAACCTGGGTCCTCTGCATCCCAATCCAACGCTATATCCACTGTGCCATCACCTGGTCAGGCTCATTGTGGTTTTAATTTGCATTTCTCTAATGATTAGTGATGTTGAGCATTTTTTCATATGCCTATTGGCCATCTGTATGTCCTCTTTGGAGAAATTTCTATCCATTTCTTTGGCCCATTTTTTGATTGGATTGTTTGTCTTCCTGGTGTGGAGTTTTATAAGTTCTTTATAAATTTAGGTTATTAACCCCTTATCAGACATATTGTCGAATATGTTATCCCATTGTGTGGTTTGTCTTTTTATTCTGTTTTTGTCTTTAGCTGTGCAAAAACTTTTTAGTTTGATATAGTCCCATTTGTTTATCCTGTCTTTTATTTCATTTGCCAATGGAAATAAATTGGCAAATATATTGCTGCGACAGATGTTGGAGAGCTTACTGCCTGTGTTTTCTTCTAAGATACTTTTGGTTTCACGGCTTACATTTAAGTCTTTTATCCATTTTGAGTTTGTTTTTGTGAATGGTGTAAGTTGATGGTCTAGTTTCATTTTTTTGCAGGTAGATGTCCAATTTTCCCAACACCATTTGTTAAAGAGGCTGTCTTTCCTCCATTGTATGCTCTTTCCTCCTTTGTCAAATATCAGTTGTCCATAAAGGTGTGCGTTTATTTCTAGGTTTTCTGTTCTGTTCCATTGATCTATGCACCTGTTCTTATGCCAGTACCAGGTTGTCTTGAGTCCAATGGCCTTGTAGTATACCTTGATATCTGGAAGAGTGATACCTCCTGCTTTATTTTTTCTTTTCAAAATTGCTGAGGCTATTCGTGTTCTTTTTTAGTTCCATATAAATTTTTGGAATATGTGTTCTATATCTTTGAAGTATGTCATTGGTATTTTAATTGGTATTGCATTGAATTTATAAATTGCTTTGGGTAATATAGACATTTTAATGATGTTTATTCTTCCTAACCATGAGCACAGTATATGCTTCCACTTGTTTGTGTCTTCCTTGATTTCTTTTATCAATGTTTTATAATTTTCTGAGTACAAGTCCTTAACCTCCTTGGTTAAATTTATTCCTAGGTACTTTATTTTTTTGGTTGCAATAGTGAAGGGAAATGTTTCCTTAATTTCTTTCTCTGACAGTTCATTGTTGGTATATAAAAATGCTTCTGATTTCTGAATATTAATTTTATATCCTGCCACCTTGCTGAATTCATTTATAAGGTCCAGTAGTTTTTTGACTGAGACTTTAGGATTTTCTATATACAATATCATATCATCTGCAAATAATGACAGTTTTACTTCTTCTTTTCCAATTTGGATACCTTTTATTTCTTCTTGTTGTGTGATTGCTGTGGCTAAGACTTCCAGAACTATGTTGAATAAGAGTGGTGAAAGAGGGCACCCCTGCCTGGTTTCTGATCTTAGGGGATTGCTTTTAATTTTTGTCCATTTAGTATGATGTTTGTTGTGGGTTTCTCATAGATGGCCTTTATCATGTTGAGATATGTTCCCTGTATTCCCACTTTACTGAGAGTTCTGATCATGAATGAGTGCTGGATTTTATCAAATGCTTTTTCTGCATCTATTGAAATTATTGTGTGGTTTTTGTCCTTCCTTTTGTTTATGTGATGAATCACATTGATTGATTTGCGAATAGTGTACCAGCCTTGCCTCCCCAGAATAAATCCCACTTGATCTTGGTGTATGATTTTTTTCATATATTGCTGGATCCGGTTGGCTAATATTTTGTTGAGAATTTTAGCATCAAAATTCATCAGGGATATTGGCCTATAATTTCTTTCTTTGTGTTGTCTTTGCCTGTGTTTGGGATCAGAGTTATGCTCACCTTATAAAAGGATTTTGGAAGTCTTCCTTCCTCTTGAATTGTTTGAAATAGCTTGAGAAGGATAGGGGTTAGTTTTTCTTTGAATTTTTGGTAGAATTCACTTGTGAAGCCATCAGGCCCAGGACTTTTCTTCATTGGGAGTTTTTTGATAACTGTTTCGATCTCATTTGTTGTAATTGGTCTGTCTAGGTGTTCTGATTCTTCCAGATTGATTTTTGGAAGTTTATATGATTCAAGAAATTTGTCCATTTCACCTAAGTTGTCTAAGTTTTTGGCATAGAGTACCTCATAGTATTTTCTTACGATACTTGGTATTTCTGTTGTGCCAGTTGTTATTTCTCCACTGTCATTTCTAATTTTATTTATTTGAGTCCTCTCTCTTATTTTCTTGGTGAGTCTAGTTAAAGGTTCATCGATCTTCTTTACCTTTTCAAAGCTCCTGATTTCGTTGATATTCTGTATTGTTTCCTTAGCCTTTATGTCATTTATTTCTGCTCTGATCTTTATTATTTTCTTCCTTCTACTAGTCCTGGACTTTATTTGCTGTTGTTTTTCTAGTTCTTTTAGATGCTGGGTCAAGTTGCTTATTTGAGCTTTTTCTATCTTCTTAAGTTATGCCTGTAGTGCTATGAACTTTCCTCTCAGTACTGCTTTTGCTATGTCCCATAAATTTTGAGCTGATGTATGCTCATTATCATTTGTTTCTAGAAACTTTATTTCTTCTTTGATCTCATTGTTAATCCATTTGTTATTTAATAACATGCTATTTAGTTTCCAAGTGTTTGAGTATTTTTCAGTTTTTCTTTTGTGGTTAATTTCTAGTTTCATGGCATTGTGATCAGAGAAAATGCTTGATATGATTTCAATCTTCTTAAGTTATTGAGACCATTTTTGTGTCCTAACATGTGGTCTATCCTCGAAAACGTACCATGAGTGCTTGAGAAGAATGTATATTCTACTGCTTTAGGGTGAAAAGTTCTGAAGATATCTATTAAATCAAGTTGATCTAGTGTCTCCTTTAAGTCTGCTGTTTCTTTATTAATTTTCTTTCTTGAGGATCTATCCAGTGTTGTTAGTGGGGTATTGAAATCCCGTACTATGATAGTATTGCTGTTAATCTTGCCCTTTATATCCATCAAAGTCTGCTTTATGTATGTCGGTGCTCCTATATTTGGTGCATAGATATTTATAATAGTTATATCTTCCTGTTGAATTGTTCCCTTTATCAATATGTAGTGACCTTCTTTATCTCTTAATACAGCCTTTGTTTTAAAGTCCATTTTGTCAGATATAAGTACTGCTACCCCGGCTTTTCTTTCATTTCCATTTGCATGAAATATTTTTTTCCATCCTTTTACCTTCATTCTATGTACATCTTTTGTTTTAAGGTGTGTCTCTTGTAGACAGCATATGTATGGGTGCTGCTTCTTTATCCATGCAGCTACCCTATGTCTTTTTATTATTATTATTCATTTTAGAGAGGAGACAGAGTGAGAGAGAGAGATAGAGAAAGAGGGAAAGGGGGAAGGAGCTGGAAGCATCAACTCCCATATGTGCCTTGACCAGACCAGTGCAGGGTTTTGAACTGGCGACCTCAGTGTTCCCAGGTCGGCGCTTTATCCACTGCGCCACCACAGGTTAGGCCTACCCTATGTCTTTTGATTGGATCACTTAATCCATTTACATTTAAGGTTATTATTGATATGTAGTTGTTTATTGCCATTTTATTCTTTAAAGCTGTATTCTTCTTTTGCTATATTCTTTTCCCCCTTTGAACTGTTCACAACAGGCCCCTCAGCATCTCTTGCAGAATTGATTTGGTTTTAATAAATTCCTTGAAGTCTTTTTTGTATGGGAAGCTTTTTATTTCTCTTCATTTTTTAAACGTTAGCATTGCTGGATAAAGTAGTCTTGGTTGTAGGTTCTTGTTCTGCATTACTTTGAATATATCTTGCCATTTCCTTCTAGCCTCAAGTGTTTCTGTTGAGAAGTTGGATGTCATCCTTATGGGGGCTCCTTTGTAGGTGATAGCCTTCTTTTCTCTAGCAGCTTTTACAATTTTCTCTTTATCACTTAGCTTTGGTATTTTAACTATGATGTGTCTTGGTGTAGATTTCTTTGGGTTTCTCTTTAATGGAGTTCTCTGTGCTTCTTGAACATGTGAAATGTTTTCCAGTCTTAATTTAGGGAAGTTTTCTGCTATGATTTGATTGAACAAAGTTTCTATTCCTTGTTCTTTTTCTTCTTCTTCAGGAACCCCTATGATGCGGATGTTATTTCTCTTCATGTTGTCACAGAGCTCCCTTAGAGTTTCCTTTGATTTTTTGAGTCTCTTTTCATTTTTCTGCTCTGTTTCTGTGCCTTTGTTTATTTTGTCCTCTAACTCGCTGATTCAATCCTTAGCATGATTCATCCTGCTTTTAATTCCTTCCATTGTGGTCTTCAGTTCTGATACTGTATTTGTCATTTGTCTAATTCTTTTTTATTATTTCAATTTCCTTTTAATACTTGCTATCTCTTTATTTAGGTGTTCGTAATGACTATCTATTGTTGTTCTAAGCTCTTTGAACATCCTAACTATCATTATTTTAAACTCTGCATCAGGTAGTTTGGTTATATCTGATTCATTCAGGTCCTTCTCTGGGGATTTCTCTTGATTCATTTAGGTTGCATTTCTCTGCCTGCCCATTTTGTCCGTGTGTAAGAAGGGTTTGGCTACTGGAGTCCAATGTGTGTTGCCTCTATGTTCCCTAGGTGTGGCCTGTCTGCAGGCCCGCCACCCCTCTGCCGCTGCCTAGGGTGGTTGGGTATGGGCGTTGCTAGCACCGGCAGTTGCGGCTGTTGCTGCGGTTTATGCCTCGCCTCCGCAGGAGGGGCTGTGTTCTTGTGCCAGGTTCTATAAGCCTCAGCCAGTCTCTGCCTTCCTCCCGCTCCCACGGGTGGGATTGCGCACCACACTAGGGCCACAAGCCTGGGAACCAAGGGCAAGGGTGAGCACTTTTGCTCAGCTGTGGGTCCCTGTCAGCTGGTTCCTCCGGCCGGTAGGGGCTTCTGGTATGTGCTCAGCTGCGAGCCAGGCTTCCGCCCCACCTCCACAGGCAAAGCCGGTTTGTGCAGGGCTTCAAGCATCGGAGGCTGGGTGAGGCTGCGTGCCTGCTCACCCCTGCCCAGCGGCGAATCTCTGCCTGTTTCGGGCTCCTGCTTTTCCCCCACAGGTGGGGTCGCTGGTGGGCCCGCAACCGCCAGACCACTTTCAAGTGTCCCCTTCGCCCCCACTGGGCTAGACCGAGCTCACGCCAGCCAGCTCGGCCTCTGTCCCCCACTGCAGAACCGTGCTTCTGTGTCCCGCCGCCGCCCGCCCTCCAGCAAGCCCTCAGCAATGTGGGTGGGGGCGCTGCAGCTTAGACCCTAACACTCCATACTGTAGTCCTGAAAGCTCCTTCCTTCTAAGTGACGGTGCTCTAGTTGCTGCAGGGGAGCCTGTTTGGCTCCTGCTTCTTCTTGCTAGTTCCAGGGGAAATATTATTTCAGATTTGTGGAGTGACTCAGTCCAGGGTTTAGGGTGGCTGTCCCTCAAAGCTTTTCTCCCTGTGCCTTCCAGACCACACTCTCTTCCTGCTGCTCTGGTCCTCTCCTCTCTCCCTGTCTCCCGGAGTCCCAGGTGAGTGGTTGTGAGAGAGGTTTTCTGCACTGTCCCTTTAAGAAGAATCCTGGGTCTGAGACAAATGTCTCTCACAAACAGTATCCTAACCTGTTTCACAGCTAAATACTGTCCATACGCCTCTTCTAGGCTCTGGGACTGTGGGCTGGGGCTTTGTTCCTGGGACCCAGGTCCCTCCCTCTCTGCTAAACTCTCTTCCTACCACGCGAGTCTCTCTGGGCTGCCTTTCGCTCCAGGGAGCTGGGCAGCCCTTTCTGTGTTTTCGCTTTTCCTACCAGTCTCAATGTGGCTTCTTCAGTGTTCCCCGGTTGAAGAGTCCTCTCAGTCCAGTTCAACGTTGATTTATCCAGATGATGGTTCTTAAAATCAAGTTATAATCCACTTTGGTTCTGGGAGTTGGAAGTTGGAATGTCCGCCTACTCCATCACCATCTTGCCCTTTCCCTGGATTAGAATTTTAAATGTTGTACCTTAGGCCTAGGAATTTCACTTTTTGGAATCAACCCCACAGTTATACTATAGGCTCAAATTCTTGCATCATCATTTACTAACCTTGTAAGGTTGGGCAAGTTTCTTAACCTCTCTATCTATCAAATAAAGATAATACTAGTACTCATCAAATTGTTGTGTGAGGATTAAATGGTGAGTTTATAATAAATCTCTATAAAGCTCTCAAGCCCAGGCCCTGGCCAGTTGGCTCAGTGGTAGAGCATTGGCCCGGCATGTGGAAGTCCTGGGTTCAATTCCCAATCAGGGCACACAGGAAAAGTGACCATCTGCTTCTTCCCCCCTTCCCACTCTAGCTCACTTTCTCTTCTCCTCCCATAGCCATGGCTCGAATGGTCCGAGCAAAGTTAGCCCCAGGCACTAAGATTGGCTCCTTGGCCTTGCCCCAGGCACTAAAATAGCTCAGTTTCCAATCAGTGGAGCAGCAGACCAGATGGGCAGAGCAGCGACCCAGGCAGAACATTGTCTGGTAGGGGGCTTGCTGGGTGGATTTTGGTCGGGGTACATGCAGGAGTATATCTCTGCCTCCCCACCTCTTACTTAATTAAAATAAAAAAGAAAAAGCTCTCAAGTCCAGGATAGAATCTGGCACACACATGACCTAAAGCGTCAACCTGGAGTGTTGAGGTCGCCAGTTCAAGACCCTGAGCTTGCCTCATCAAGGCACATATGAGAAACTATTTCTATGAGGTGATGCTTTCCACTCCTAATTCACTGCCTCTCTTTCTCTCTCTCTTCTGTCTAAAGTCAATACATAAAATCTTTAATAATACCATAATAAAAAAAGAATCTGGCACACTCAAAAATAATTGGAAACATGGGTCCTTGGAAAATCTTGTCTCTTAATCATCTAAGTACTTAGCCATAAAATCTCAGAAGTTTTTTCCTACTTTCTTAAGAAGACTTTTTTTTATCCATCATTGGGGAAATGGTGTATTTCAGACTAAGTCATGAGCACTGAGGTTGTAAAGATAACCTGCCTTCAAAGAGTTCATAGACAAGTACTACAGAAACACATGCAGTCACATGCTGAACAGACTTTATTCCAACACCATGCATGCATGGGCAGTGAGAAATGGAGACATGGCTGAAGAAATACACCAGGCCTTCTCTGTGCCAGCCAGAGCAGGTGTACATGCACATTTCACCCCAAAGGTAGCAAAATCTTCACAGACCTCTCTCTTCCAACCTGCCAGTGTGGTAAGTGTATTATAGAAACTTCACCTGTTGCTTGAAGAATTCAAACAGTTTATACACAATCAAAATGAAATAGAGAGTTTAAAATCTCTTGTACTGGAGGTAAAAGCTCTCAATACCTGGTAAATAGTGCCCATAGCAAATGGTACATAAATGTTAGCTAGTATGCTAAATTATTATGACCCCCATCAGGGTACCACGTACACATGAAAGGCTATGCACAATCAGATTCTTTACAATAGTGAAAAACAGGGAACCATCAAGTTTAAAAATTATGTATAACTACATAATGGAATCTTCTGGGGAAGTTGTTAACAATATTATAGGTTAATTAGTTTGTGCTATGTTTAGGGGAAAAGAAAAGCCATTCATAGTAAAATGTTAAGCTAGTTACAAAAGTATATTGCCTGACCAGTGGTGGCACAATGGATAGAGTGTTGACCTGGGATACTGAGCTCCCAGGTTTGAGGTCTCAGGGTCACCAGCTTGAGTGTATGATCATGTCAACGGTCCCTGGCTTGAGTCGAAAGGTCCCTGGCTTGAAGCCCAAGGTTGCTGGCTTGAGCATGGGGTCACTAGCTCATCTTGAGCCCCCTGGTCAAGGCACATATGAGAAGTAATCCATGAATAACCAAAATGAAACAGCTAGGAGCTGATACTTCTTTTTCCCCAACCCCTCTCTCTCCTCCCTCTGTAAAATCTATAAGTAAAATCTTAAAAAACAAAAATAATTTATAGGAATCAACCTGAAAGTATTTAAATGTATAATGTATATCTGGGTATAGAATTGGGAAAGATATTTTCATTATAAATTTTTTTTGACAGAGACAGAATCAGAGAGAGGAACAGATAGGGACAGACAGACAGGAAGGGAGAGAGATGAGAAGAATCATTCTTCATTGTGGCACCTTAGTTATTAATTTATTGCTTTCTCATATGTGTCTTGACCAGGGGACTACAGAAGAGTGAGTGACCCCCTGCTCAAGCCAGCAACTTGGGCTTCAAGCCAGTGATATTTGGGCTCAAGCCAGCGACCATGGGGTCATATTTATGATCCCACGCTCAAGCCAACGACCCCGTGCTTAAGCTGGTGAGCTCATGCTCAAGCCAGAGACCTCGGGGTTTTGAACCTGGGTCTTCTGCATCCCAGTCCGATGCTTTATCCACTGCGCCACTGCCTGGTCAGGCTATTTTCATTTTAAATTTAAATGTTTGCCTTTTTCCAATGAGCCTATATTACTTATGTAGGCATTAAAAATAATAACAACAAGGACTTAAACCATAAATTAATGTCTGGTCATGGGCAGGGAAGAAGGAGGGAACAAGGAGTGACCCCGATATACATCCCTTTCCTCAAGGCCAGATGATCAGACTCTTTCTGGCCAGCAAAACCTGGGGGTACTGCAGGAGTCTTGAGGAGGAGATTTGTATACTGCAGAGGTTGCAATTGGAGGCAGATTTCATCTTGGTGGCGGCAGCATCCTTGTTTCCTGTTACTTTGATGGCTGGAACCTGCCTCTGTCCCTACTCTTAAATAAATCCTTTAGAAAGAGGAATAAAAGAGAAAATGGAAGGAGAGGATGGGAGAGAAAAAGAATGGACAAGAAAGGGGGAGGGAGGAGAGGCAGAGAGGAAAAAGAAGGCTGATAGATACTGTGTTCCTGCATCTCCATGGCCCCAGGAAGAAGGATGTGGAACTGCTCTCCTGCTCTCTGTTAGGAGTCGCCATGGAGACTGAGTGCTGGCCTCTTCATGATTAATACTCTGAGGCAGCTGTCTTCTTGGAGTCTTTTAAAAAACATACACTATTATTTGAACACAATGACATTTAGAGCAGAGAGATCAAGGTGGGGAGTGGGGGAGGAGCAGTAGCATTATCAAAACTATGACAGGGGCTGGTTCCTTCCTAGAAGAGAGAGAAGAGAAGCTTCCTCCTCCTGATCTCCCTCCTCCCCGCCCTCCCTGGATACACAGCTTCCAGTCTCACTCACTGTGGCATCAGCATCTGAAGGGTCCTTACAGTGACTGAGCATTTGATGAATGAATTTGTTCATTCATTAATTCATTCACTGACTGTCTACTCAGTGCTTGTCTAGAAAGTAAACTCTCCTTTCCCCACCTCTAACTATGGAAATCAGAAATCTCCTCTCACTGCTCGCCACACACACACACCTCCACCACCACCACCACCACTCTACCACCAAAAACACTGCCGCCGCCACCACCAACTTTCAACTTTCATGCTGGTTTCCAGCAACCTTGTATGCACTCCTCAACACACGTCTGATGTGGCCTATAGTGTTACTATCCATGGCAGTCATTCCAGAAAATTCTTGCAGGGATAGTAGACACCAGCCAGAATAAGTTTGCACATCATATCCTACTTGAAAACCTAGAGGGAGATCCTCTGAAAAGGATCCTAGAGTGAATCCTCTTGTAAAACGAATTATCTGCGCCCTGGCCAGGTAGATCAGTTGGTTACAGTGTTGTCCCAACATGCCAAGCTTGCAGGTTCAATCCCCGGTCAGGGCATATACAAGAATCAACCAATGACAGCATGAATAGGTAGAACAACAAATCTATGTTTCTCTCTCTCCCTTCCTCTCTCTCTGAAAGTCAATAAATAAAAATTTTTTAAAAATTGTAATGAATTATATTTTCTTAAATTATCTTGTGGATAGGCTAGCCTGGGCTTAACTCTCAGTTCTACCACCGAATACAACTGTGGCCATGAGCAAGTTATTTAACCTTTTTGAGTCTGTTTCCTCATCTGTGAAATGGGTCTCCAATTCCTTCCTCCAGAGCTTTTGTGATGATTAAATGTTTGTAAAGTGCTCAATGTATATGATTTCACTTTTTTCCACTGTGTAAGTTTGTTTTCATATTTGACATGTGGATTAAAGTGGAGCTCATAGGTCTAAGCTCCTCTCTCTTTCATCCCCTTCCAATGATCTTTATTCTATCTGGGCCCAGATTCTCCTTTTAAGCTTTAAAATTGTGGGGGTGGGGTAAGAGTACCTGTGCTAGGAAGGATTGCAAAATGTTCACTCTCCCTTTATATTTCCTCTTCCTCCTCTACAAACCAAATGCAAATGCAAGTGCCTTCTACAGGTAAGCACCCCTGTATGAAAGCATGTGTTTGTGTGTCCACTGAAAGTGAGTGGTGCAGATATGGGGGTGAGGGCCAGCCCACACCCAGAGCACAAGCTGTGTTCTCCATCTTCTCTCCTCCTCACTCCTCCCTCCCCAGCTCTGCCCCCAGACCTGGCCTCTAAGAAGAGAAAGTTGGGGTGGGGGAGTTGGACCCTTGTCTTAACCTAGCCCAAGGGCCCTTGGCAGGGACTAGCAAGGGAGGAGGAATGCTGTGGCAGAGGGAAGAACAACAGAAGGGACACGGAACCTGGGGCTGGCCAATCTGGCCCGAAAGGGAAACCTGGGGAGCCCTGGATACCAGCCTAGTCAAACCCCTTTGCTCCACCTCCCTCCCAGGCAGCAAAATGCCAGAATGGATTTGAGACATGTGTGCCCTGTGTGTCTGGTGTGGGCTCACCTGGTTTTGGCAATGCATTTGGATGAGAATCAAACTTGGATCTGAAATAGAGTTTAAAAGAGATAGTGCTCTGTGTGTCTAATTCTTACAGACATGTGCTGGGTTTCTGACTTTTCTACACACATACATAAGTGTTGCTAACATAGAACTATATCTGTTGCATTTATTAGGACATGCTGCATGTTCACGACTCTGAGAAAATCTTTTATCATTTCCAGACAGGAGGAGAAGATGAAGGCAAGTGTGTATGCATGTGTTTTGCAGGTGATCATGTGATGACATACTCTGAGAACACACTTGTAGGGTTCTGTGGGTTGGGGGTGGGGCATCAAAGAATGGAGATGGATCTCATAAAATAAAAATAAAAATGGGTAAAATAAAAATCTGCCTTCTGGCCTGACCTGTGCTGGTGCAGTGGATAAAGCATCGACCTGGGAACACTGAGGTCGCCAGTTCAAAACCCTGCACTGGCCTGGTCAAGGCACATATGGGAGTTGATGCTTCCAGCTCCCCCCCCCTTTCTCCCTCTCTCTCTGTCTCTCTCTTTCACTCTGTGTCTCCTCTCTAAAATGAATAAATAAAAACAAAAATTAAAAAAAAAAAATCTGCCTTCTGGCCCCAGAGGCAGATTAAGGTCGGTTGAGGCCCTGGGGCACAGCAGAAAATATTGGGCCCCTTAAAAAAAAAGGAGAGAAACAGGAAAAAATAAAAATAGTGTGTCCGTAAAGTCATGGTGCACTTTTGGCTGGTCAAAAGTGCACCATGACTTTACGGACACACTGTACATGTTAACCATATTTTTAAATAAATAAAAAATATTATGTACTATAAATGTTAAAATTGCACATATGAAACCAAACTTGGTGTTGTTAGAAAAAAGTGTAAAGTTGGGGTTTTGAGGGGCTCTTCCAAAGTCAGGGCCCAGGGCTTGTGCCCAGTGCACCTGCCGTTAAATTTGCCTATCTGGCCCATAGTAGACACTTAAAGAATGAATATTAAATGAATGAACACTGAGAAATTGAATGAATTAATGCCTAGATAATGGATATAGTGTGAAAGGCCTGAGAATCTGGTGAAGCTTGGGCATTACTGGCACTCTCTCTTTAAAAAGGAGAGTATTGGTCAGCAAGGGAGGCTAGGAGATACATGGCCAGGCATGCTAGTAGCCCATCATCCATGAATGACTTTGTTCTCATTCCTAGAAACGTAGAGTAGGAGCCTGCCCTCCCCACCTTCCAGCACCCAGAGTACAAAGAACCAATGCTTCCTGAAGAAAAATACTCTATTTCGTATATTTATTTAATCTCCTAAATTGGTTCTTGAAAGGAGCTAAATAAGATAAAACACAAAATAGAATTTAAATTATTTTTAAAAGATGAGAAAATAAGACTGAGGATGAGATCAGGAGAGTCGGCAGGCTTCTTTTCTTTGTGGGAGTTGGCTGACATGCAGCCAAAATTCACAGCCTCCTTTAAGTTAGGGAGGTGTTTTCCATTTTTTTTTTTTTTTTTTTTTTTTTAGCGAGAGAGACAGAAACAGAGAAAGACAGAGGGAGGAACAGACAGACAGGAAGGGAGAGAGATGAAAAGCATCAATTCTTCATTGTGGCACCTTAGTTGTTCGTTGATTGCTTTCTCACATGTGCCTTGACCCGGGGGCTCCAGCTGAGCCAGTGACCCCTTGCTCAAGCCAGCAAGCAACCTTGGGCTCAAGCCAGTGACCTTGGACTTCAAGCCAGTAACCATGGGGCTATGCCTATGATCCCACTCTCAAGCCAGCAACCCTGCGCTCTAGCTGGTGAGTCTGCACTCAATCCAGATGAGCCTGCACTCAAGCTGGTGATCTAGGGTTTCTATCCTGGGTCCTCAGTGTCCTAGGGCGACACTCTATCCACTGTACTACCGCCTGGTCAGGCTTCTTTTTCTTTATTTCTTATTTTTTTTATAATTTAAGTTTTTTAGAAAGAACCCAATTATTCTAGGTACTGATTCCATGGAAATACTGTGGCTCCTCTGTATATTGCTTTGAACAATATTCCTAGAGCAATGATGGGCAATCTTTTGAGCTTGGTGTGTCAAAATTCGCCAAAAAACTGAGCATAACTCAGGTGGTGTGTCACTTCAAGAAAAACGGCCTAACTGGAAGTCCCAGAACTAGACGCTCTATGCCAGAATTCTCTTGTTTTGGCCTACAGACCTCTGGCACAGAGTGTCTACACTACAGCAAATGTTTTATCCTTGGCTACTGCACCTGGCTGTGCAGGAGCCGAGGATGAAACATCCTTCTTGGCATGTGGCCCCATACTTCTCTGGTATGCGGCCTCATGCAGCCGTGTGTCATCGAAAATGGCTACGTGTGACAGTGCTGATACACGTGTCATAGGTTCGCCATCACGGCCCTAGAGTAAGTCATTTATATGGAAGCAAAAGATAGTTATACAGAATTATCTCATACCCTGTAGGTGAAGGAAGAGTGAGCAGGAATTGGCCTTACTTCTCTGGAAGACAATCTGCCAGTTGTCCATCATAATTTTACATACCATTTTGCCAAAATTTACACTCATTGTAATTTATCCCACAGATATATTCACATGTACATAGTCAAGGACGTTAACTACAACAATGTTGATAAAAGCAAAAGGTTGGAAACTTCCTATATGATCATGGATAGCAGACAAATTGATTTCTTTTACAAAGGAGTATTATACAGCCTTAGAAAAGAATGATCAAGCTCTTTATATTTGGACATGGAAAAGTCTCAGCGCTATTAAAAACGGGAAAAATTATATTGTAGGGCAGCGTATATTCTTAACATGCATAAATTTTTTTCTCGAAGAATACACAAGAAATTTAGATGTGGCTACCTCAGCAGGAAGGTGGGGAGAGTAAAAAGACTTTTACTTTTTAACTGAGCATATACCCTTTCATACTAATTTTTTCTCTCACCATTAGCAAGTAGTATGGTCATTTATAATTTCCCTGTTATTTTCCCTAGCATAAACTAAAAAAAGCTATTAAGAAAATAAAAAACACAGGTAACAAATAACAAATAATGGCAAAAATCTCTCTGGTTTATTGAGTGCCCCAGTACCTACAACTTAATATGCTCTCACCCAATTATTCTTTATAGACAATTTATAAAGTAGACACGTATACATAACTCCATATAACAGGTGAGGAAACTGACATTCAAGTAGATGAAATGACAGCTCAGTGCAGATTAGATCCCCTAACCGTGGAACCCCAAAACCACTAGATCTTTCCTTGCAGTCCCTTGGCCTCTTCCGCGGGGCGACAAGTGCGCTCACGAGACATAAGTATTCACACGGTGCAGCGCGCCGGACTAGCTCACTGCGGCCTCCGTGCACACAGGGCTCTACGCTCAAGGAGCGCGCGCACGGGGCTCTACGCTCAAGGAGCGCGCGCACGCAGCGGCGCGGACCCGGCGGCGGTGGCGGTGGCGGCGACGTCACAACCAGAGCTTTCCTTTTCGGGAGTCCCCGGCACACATCCTGTGTCCATGTTTGGGCATTTACGTCACGGCGGCAGGGCCGGGGCCTCCCGAAATGGCAGTGGCCCCGGGAGTCGGAAGCCCTGAGCCAACGCCGCCGCTGCTATATAAGTGGGGGGGCCGCGGGTTGGGGGAGCCCGGCTGCGCTTTGAAGAGGCGAGAAGCAGCTGCTCGAGACCGGTTCCAACGAGCAAAGGCGCCACAGCCCCCTGACTCCTTTTCCAGAGGTGAGCGCCTGAAGCCAGAAGCCCGGGCGCCTAGGTCTGCGAAGCGCGGGGCGCCCCGACTGCCCGCCTCCCCTCTATTTGCGCGTCCCCAAGCCCAGAGGGAGAGGTCCCCGGCCCCCTGCAGCCACCGCCGCGCCATGCTCCACCTTAGCGAGTTTTCCGGCTCCGACGCGCTTCTGGTCAAGTCCGCGGAGGGCTGTTACTCGGAACCCAGCACCGAACTGTCCAGGCTGCCTGACAGGGACGGGGCGACTGGCTACCCCGGAGGTAAGGATTGCGGCCGGGGGTGCTTAGACGGCGGCGCATTGCGGGGGCGCACGGTGTATGAGAACAGGCGAGGGACAGGCACGCACGAGGCGTGGGGGTAGGGGTGTAGGAAGCTCGCGGGTTTTGGGGTGCGCACCGCCATTAACACCCCCATCGGGCCGCCAGCGCCTCAGTAGGAAATTGTGCGTGTATCAAGGTGTCCTTTTTGCCTGTGCACGTGTTTTTGCGTGTGCATGTTTCTGTGTGTGCATCTTGGGGCGTATGCCGGCTCCAACTGGATCAGAATGTGCAGAAAGGCACTTTATATGTGTCAGTGCGCACCAAGGGATTCTTGAGTAGGGGCTGCAGTCTCCGAGGCGCGCCCTTTTATATGCCCGGAGTTGATTCCCTGCTCATTCCTCAGCAGGCGACTTCTTGAGCTGGACTTTGAGCAGCTGCGGCGCCGGGGGGGACTTAGCCGACTCCTGCTTCCTGGAGGGGCCTTCGCCCACACCCCCTCCCAGCCTCAGCTACAGTGGTAGCTTCTTCATCCAGGCAGTGCCGGAACACCCGCACGACCCAGAATCACTCTTCAACCTCATGTCGGGCATCCTAGGCCTGGCACCTTTCCCCGGCCCTGATATGGCAGCATCCCGGTCTCCGCTGGACGCCTCTTTTCCCTCAGGCCCCGACACCTTGCTGCCAGGTCCGCTGGATCTTTACTCTCCGGATCTGGCCGCTGCCGCCTTCCCAGAGGCGTTATGGGAGGCCTCGCCCTCGGCTGGCGCTTCTTCTCAGTGCCTGTATGAGCCTCAGCTCTCCCCACCCGACGTCAAGCCAGGCCGCCGGGTTCCTTCGGCCTCTCCGGCGATGGACATTTCCTCGGTCTTCAAAGGTCCCTACGCTCCCTGGGAACTGCTTTCAGCAGGGGCCCTAGGGAGCAGTGGGTCACAGGGAGGCTACCAGGCCGCCTCCGAGACCCGTTTCCCCCCGATAGGGGCCAAGATTGAAGATCTACTGTCCATCAGCTGTGCCGCGGAGCTGCCGGCAGACTTGGCCAACAGATCCTACCCCACGGGGGCCTACGACACTTTCCCGCTGACCCCGGGTAACTTAGGGGAGGAGGCAGAAGGCCTCCCGGGGCTCCTGACCCCTCCTAGTGGCGAAGGAGTGAGTAGCGGCGACGGCGGAGAATTTTTGGCTGGTACGCAGCCTCAGCTTTCCCCGCTGAGTCTTCGCAGCGCCGCGGCGGACTTCCCGAAACCTCTTGTGGCGGACATCCGTGGGAGCAGTGGCGTGCCTGAGCCTCTTGGCCCACCGGCCCCATTCCCTCCAATTAAGGCGCGGCGCAAAGGTCGCCGGGGCGGCAAGTGCAGCTCACGCTGCTTCTGCCCGCGGCCACATGCCAAGGCCTTTGCTTGCCCGGTGGAGAGCTGTGTGCGCACCTTTGCGCGTTCAGACGAGCTCAACCGCCACTTGCGCATCCACACTGGCCACAAGCCCTTCCAGTGCCGCATCTGCCTCCGCAACTTCAGCCGCAGCGACCACCTTACTACACACGTGCGCACCCACACAGGCGAGAAGCCCTTTGCCTGCGACGTGTGTGGCCGCCGCTTCGCGCGAAGTGATGAAAAGAAACGGCATAGCAAGGTGCACCTCAAGCAGAAGGCGCGCGCGGAGGAGCGGCTCAAGGGCCTTGGCTTTTACTCTCTGGGCCTCTCCTTCGGCGCCCTGTGAGGAGAAAATAGGTTTGCAGGTTGGGGCGCCGCCGCCCGGCGCGGGAAAAAAGACCCGGCGGGCCTCTCTTCCATACTCCTCTTCCCAGCACGCCCCGGGGCGGGCCTCTGGTCCAGCTTTCAAGTCCTTTGAAGCGCCCGCTGCACACGTCCAGTTCAGCACCATCTCCGCGGACAGCTCCCGTTGTTCAAGCACGGTATCGGTGTGCGTCAGCCGCGTTTGAGGGAAGTCTCAGGCCACCCACCGATTAGGCATTTCCTTGGGACTGAAGACAGTGTTTTGGACCTGGCGCACGCCCCACACCATCCCCTGTCCCCTCATCCCCAGAGACAAGCTGGGGCAGCGTCGAGCCGGTCTCGAGCGGTATTTTGTACAGCAGTGTTGTTTTCAGCAGCCATTGGATGTAACGTTTTGCTTTGGGATTATTTCCTTTTTGTTGTTGTTAATATTTGTAAAGCAGACGCTACTCTCAAGCAATTGGCAAAACTGTTTATTTTTGCAATTAAAATTACTGTGCTAAACACTTACTGAATCTGCCATCTAAGCTCCTAGCCCTTCCGCTCAACCCTCCTTCCCTACCCCAGGAGAATGTGTGCCAGTAAAGAAAGGAGTTCCTTACACTCATGGAGTAATTACCCTTCTACTGCCTGGCACTGTGGCACATAGCAGGCATTCAATAAATATGTACTAAATTAACAAATGGACTTAATCACAGCTAGCCTAAAGGCTCAAGTTGTTTCTGGAAGTTGTGCATATATTATCTTTCTTAATTCTCACAGTCCTGAGTACAGTAATCATATACTCCATCTCAAAGATTCAGGAAGCCAAGTAGTTCACTTTTGGGATAATCTAGCTACGAACAGGGTCAAACTCAGATCTGTCTGGCTGTAAAGCCAGCGCTTATTAGCCATCCCCAGAATACAAGCACCTCAGCTTAATAGCACTGTTTGGAAAAGCTTCCTGCCAGGCAGTGAAATAGGTTTTACAACTAGAGGGAGCCCCAGGCAGTAGTGACAGCAGCAGAAGACTGTAGTATTCCAGTGCTGTTTGTGAACATCCAGCGTTGGGTGTCACAGAGGTTACAGCAGGTGCCTGCGCACGTGTATGAAAATCACATGCTATCAGTGCCAAAAGGGACTTGGCATTCATCTAGGGCAGAGCCAATCCTAGAAAAGAGAGGGTGCTTGCCAGAGGTTCACAACCACCTTAGTTCTTTCTTCAAAGAATCTTCTCCAGGAGGCAGCAGCTCTCTTACCATCCAGTTCTGCACCTGCCAAGCATGTTTAACTCTCCTCTAGGAGAACCCCATCATGACTTTGTGGGGGAGGGTGCAGCTAAGAGGGTGATGGGGAAAGTGGGGTTTTATTTGCCCCCCCCCTTTACTCCCTGAACTCCCAACCCAGAAGTTTTTACATTCTGGCCACCTTGGGCTGACCTTGGAGCATTAATTCCTGTCACACATTCCATCTCTCCTCCCCAACAACTCCTGTCTGATAAGAAAAGGATAGGGTCTGTCTTGAGGCTTCATTCTCTTCTGTTCTGAGGTGTGCTATTCTTGAGTTAAGCCATATAGTCCTGTGGTGCCAGATCAACCCACTTCTGATCCTTTGGCTTCTTCTTGCCTTCACTCTCAGACCTGCTCACCCTCTACCCCCACAGTCCAGTTGACCAGAGACAAAGTTATCAAGTCATAGAATTCCACCCATTTATCTCCCAAGGTGATAAGTGCTTTCACACAGATATGTATCTTGTATCTAAGCATCTTATATACCAATTTGTTAGAAAGAATTCAGTATTAACTCTTCTAGGAGAGTTGACATTTTAAAAGAGTAGCCTGCAGAGGGCAATGTTTAACCCTAGAGAGAGGCTCAAATGATGGATCATCAGATATTATGATAGGTAAGTGGTAGATTCATGGAGACATAAGATAATGATGACTCTTATCTTACTATTTAAGTGATCACATCTTTCACTTACATTCATGGATCACCTGACTTCACTTTCCATGCAGAGTAGGTAAGAAAGAGCACAAGGTTCAGATTTTAAGCACCTGGTCCCAAAACACACAACCTTGCCTGACCTGTGGTGGCACGGTGGATAAAGCATCGAACTGGAATGCTGAAGTCACTGGTTTGAAACCCTGTGCTTGCCTGGTCAAGGCACATACCTGCTCCTCCCCCACTGCCTTTCTCTCTTTAAAATTAATGAATAAAATCTTAAATAAAGAAAAAGAATAACAGCCTTACCAGGCAGTGGTGCAGTGGATAGAGTGTCAGGCTGGGACGTGGTGGACCCAGGTTCGAAACCCCGAGGTCACCAGCTTAAGTGCGGGCTCATCTAGTTTCAGCAAGGCTCACCAGCTTGAGCCCAAGGTCGCTGGCTTGAGCAAGGGGTCACTAGGTCTGCTGCAGCCCCCCAGTCAAGGCACATATGAGGAAGCAATCAGTGAACAACTAAGGTGCTGCAACGAAGAATTGATGCTTCTCATCTCTCTCCCCTTCCTGTCTGTCCTTATCTGTCCCTCTCACTGTCTCTATCTCTGTCACACACACACAAAAAGGATAACAAAACACACAATCTGAATAAAGGAAGAAGGGCAGACAGACTTTGGGTGGGTGGCATCTAACCACCCCACCCTTGCCTTCTTTAGTAGCATTCCATCAAGTACTCTGTTCTATTATGCCCCATCTAGTCTTCACACCTATCTAGGCCCAATATTACTGATGAGAAAATTGATTTAGTATTAGTGCTAGTACCAGAGCCCAGCCTGATTGTAGTACTCCCAGCTGAGAAGTCCCTCCTATTACTCCCAAGGGAAACTGCTGTTATTTTCTGAAGTGTCTTGTAGGGATTCTGAGGGAAAAGAATGTTAAGGAGATAGAAAGAACTAAAATCAAACAATCAGAAAACCAATCCACACCCAGGACCCAAGCAGAATTAGTGGCTAACAGAGAGCTCATTTTCTTTATTTGCTTCTCTTTTTCATTTGGTCCTCAAAATGTGGGTGTTTCCCAGATTTGGTTCTGAGCACTCTCCTTCCCTATTTCAACATTCTCCTCGGAAAGTATCTTCATTCCCAGGCCTTCATCTATCACTACTACATAGATGACTTCTAAGTGAGCCAGCCCTGGTCCCTGCAGCATCTTGATTCTGACTAATGAGTATCTTCATACAGGTTTCCCACCACCATTTCAAATATAATTCATCTAAAATCAAATTATCCTCCGTATACCTAATTTCTGCTGATGGCAACAATCATCTGTTTGGTTCTCTAGACTCACTTAAATAACTACAGTTCTTCCATGGGGTTCACCTTTGACCCTTCCCCCCCTTTCCCCACATCCAAGCTGTCACTCAAACCTGTTGGATCTCACTGAGTTATTTAGGGTCTTATCTACTCTCATTCATGGAACATTGTTTCCTTATTGTAATTTTTATCCTGTAAACTAATCATCAATGGGGATTTACCAGGCAGCAATACTCTGTGGCCTGGGTTGAGGGTATATTTCTCCTAAGCAATTTTGTATTTGCTTGTGCCATGCATTCCAGGAGTATCATGATGTAAACAAATCCTTACATTAATTTCTTGGCCTGAGGTCCTATACCATGCAGGTATTGAGTTCAAACTCTAACTCAAGCAGTTATAAATTTTCAAAGGCAACTACTCCTACGTTAAGCTGGACCCAGGTAGAATAGACGAACAATATTCCTCCTTTTCCGTACCTCCTGGGATTAGTCACAGCACATTTCATGCTTACATTTCTTGGTCTCAGTTCCTTGGTTTTGGTCCATGTAGATTTTCTTTCCTTTTTTGCAAGCTCAGCTAAGCATTTCAGGTGTCTGATATTCTGTGAATCAGTTCCCTATTGTGTATTAGGAGGACTTTGGAGTTATTTGTTCAAAAATATTGCTGAAAACTAAAGCCAGAACATGTTGACTTCTCTATTAAAATATTTCCCACATTTATCCTCCCTGTGCCTACTGCCAGCACCTCCATTCATGCCACCCCCTCCACATACATGAACACCTTGGTTGTGACAATAACATAGAATCTCATAACATGTAGTTGGAAGGAGCTTGTAAGAACATCCTATCTGACCTCTCATTGAATAGAGAACTAAACTGAGACCCACAGATGATAAAGTGAAGTGGGCCTTGAATTAAGACCTTCCCATTTCAAGACCAGTGCATATCCATATATCCAGTCACAGGTATTATTGAGTGCCTACCATCTGTAACAGAATCTCACTCAAGTACTGATTCTCACTCTGAAGAGACAGGGAAAAGTAATAAGAATCTTTTTTTTTTTTTTACAGGGACAGAGAGAGAGTCAGAGAGAGGAATAGATAGGGACAGACAGACAGGAACAGAGAGAGATGAGAAGCATTAATCATCAGTTTTTTGTTGCGACACCTTAGTTGTTCATTGATTGCTTTTTCACATGTGCCTTGACCGCGGGCCTTCAGCAGACCAAGTAACCCCTTACTTGAGCCAGCGACCTTGGGTCCAAGCTGGCAAGCTTTTGCTCAAACCAGATGGGCCCGCGCTCAAGCGGGCGAGCTCAGGATTTCGAACCTGGGTCTTCCGCATCCCAGTCCGACGCTCTATCCACTGCGGCACCGCCTGGTCAGGCAGTAATAAGAATCTTGATGTGGTGGAATATAGGGGACAGTTCAGTAAAGCAACCCATAATGTCTTCTGTGTCCTCCCCCTTCACCCTAACCCCTGTGTCCTGTTTAAGACAAGCCTGCAATATATCAAACTGCTTCCTGTGGTCCCTCTGCCTTTATTCTCTCTCCCTCCATTCCACATTGCACATCACTACTGTTGTAATATTTAAAAAATATTATTCGTGGTGTTTTATTCCAAAGTGACCATAGCTTCCACCTTCCTATAAAACATACACTCCATGTAAAGCCCTCCATATCTGACCCAAATTCATCTTCCTCTGTCATCTCTCCCTTTGCTCTTCCCTCTTCCCTCCCCTCATATATTATCCAAATCCTCCCACCCTTGAGCACCTTCAAGGACAGACCTTTTCTGATTCACACTGTGGCTGCCATAGCACCAAGCCTTAAGTGTCCAGCACACTTAACTGCTAAATTGTTGTGTGGACTCATTGGTGTGCGTGTGTGCACATGCACACACATGCATCCGCGCACGCGCGCGCACACACACACACACACACACACACAGCCTAAATGCCTAAAAGGAGAAAGAAAAACAGAAAGGGCAAAGAGGACGGAAGAAAGGTGATTAAAGAGCAGGAAGCTGGGAGAGAATCAGGAGGAAGAGATGGAAGGAAGCAGGACTGAGGTCTGTGCCTGTTCAGTTCTTACTGAGCCCATGATTCTCTGCCTTAGCTCTGGGCTCCCAGCTGTGTTTGTCATTCAGTTCTCTATCTCTCTCTTGGTTTCTCTGGCCCACATGGAGTGAGATTCAGTTTAACATTTTTAGAACTGTGGTTCCCATAACAACCAAGCAGGAACTGTTGTTTGAAATGTAGCATGGGCACACATGCGCACATGCACACCCACATACACACGCATATGCATGCCCACATACACATTCACCTGTACACATCACTCATATATGCAATATACATCTACATGTACATATATGCATTAAAAAATTCATGTACTCACAAGCACACATATGCATATGCATAGGACTCAGGGGTCCCCAAACTTTTTACACAGGGGGCCAGTTCACTGTCCCTCAGACTGTTGGAGAGCCGCCACATACAGTACTCCATACACTGACCACCAATGAAAGAGGTGCCCCTTCCGGAAGTGTGGCGGGGGCCGGATAAATGGCCTCAGGTGGCTGCAATTTGGCCCGTGAGCCGTAGTTTGGGGACCTCTGGCATAGGCATACACCTGCATGCACATGCATGTATACACACATGCACAAAAATATATGTATACATATACAAGCATGCCCCAAATTGTTTTTGCATATTCATAGAAGCACAGAGTGAGGATAGAGAAAGATCACTAGAACAAAGGTAAAATCCAGACAATATATGGATATTTTTGGCTGTCTGGAAAGCAGGTGGATTTAGGAAACTGTATTTTAGCAGGGGAAGGCTTAGTAGACTTAATGCAGCAAAATGGTGGCAGGAAGTCTCTGCATGTAAGCATAGACTTTGGAATTCAGTAACTTGATTCAAGTGCTGACTATACCATTTCTTGCCCACTAAACTTTAATTTCCCAATCTGTAAAGTGGGGACAATAATAATACCTACTTATTAGGTTTATTAGAAGTATTGAATAATATGCATAAAATGATTAATATGATGCTTAGCAATTGGTTAATGGGAGCTGTTCTTTAGGTCTTAGTAAATGTGGTTTCTCATTTATTCAATCTAAAGACTTTCTAGAGGAAGAAACTTAAGAGCTAGGGGAAGGATGAGGAGATGTGGGGGTGGGGTGAGGGGAGTTTGATCTGTCTGGCAATTATTCAGCTTCAGTCCTTATTAAATTTGCCTCTTCCCAAAAGCCACCTGACAAGTCTATAAGTTATCCTTTCTGATACTAAATGCCCAATGCCTCTGCCTTAGCAGGAGTGGGATGGGGTCAAGGAAAGTCCCAATCAGCCTTATTCATTAAAGAATCATAAAGTACTATGCCAGATTTCTGCTCTGCTGCAGCTGGACTGTCCCTCATGTCTTTGGTGCTCAACCCTGCCCACGCTTGTCTCTGTGCCTTTGCCCATGCATTACCCGTAGCCCGAAATGCCATCTCTCCTTTTCCTCATTCAAAGCCTAGCTCAGCCCTGGGCTTGGTAGCCTCAACACCCTATTATCTCAGGCCCCACGTAGCCCTGTGGACTTCCTCCAAGTTTAGGACAGCCAGATTGGGCCTGCTTTAACAGCTTTGATAGGTCAAGAACCAGGACTTCTTTCCTACTAAGTTCGATGTGGGGATGTGTGGGAAGGAACCTGGGCAGGAGGCCACTGCCCCTTTCCTCCTCCTCTAAGTCGTGGATAAAATTTGTAATGGGAACATGTGCTCCTAGATGGCAAGATGGCACCCTCATGGGCCAGATAGTGAGCCTGGCTGCAGCCACACCCAGCTCCCCTGGTTTCCTACGGATACCTAGAGAGAAATGACCCAAGCAGTCTGCACCGAGACCACGACTCTACATCTGACCCGAGGTCAACAAGTGCACAGACCACGCGTGTAGTACATGAGGCCACTTAGGAAACCCGGTGCGCATCCTAGTAGTGCAGCGCGCCTTCCCTCTTCTGATCCTTCAGAATCTCCCACAGGCTTTGTCCCGAGTGGGAGTGGAGAGGTCCAAGCCAGAATATTAGGGTGAGGGCGGAGATGTTCGCATCAAAGGTGGACAGCAGAGGCCCCAACCAGAGGTGCCCGGGCAGGAAGAGTGCACTGGGCGGTGCTGGGAGCTGGGAAGGCAGGGACTCAGGACCAGCGCCGCCCTTGTGGTCCCTAGGGTGCACCTCTAGGGTGGCGCCGTGGACCCCTCCCCTTTCTAAGCCACTTTCAGAGGAAAACGTGGGGTCCAGGCGCAGCCGCTTCTGGCGGCGTCTACTGCTTCCTCACCTCACGGGAGAGCCCGCCCCGGAGGAGGGGCCGGCTCCGCCCCACCTCCTCCCTGCCTCTCTCCCCCCTTCTTCTCCTTTCCTCTGGCCGTGCGCCCCCTCCTGCCTCCGGTTCCTTCATCCTTCCCCCACCCGGTTTGTGGGCCCCTCCCGTTGCGACTGGTTGGGAGGCTTGGCTGCTCCCGCCCCGAGAGGGAGGCGGGGGCATCAGCCGCGGCTGCCACCCTAAGCTGAGGAGGGGAACGAGACCCGAGGCCCCGAGGCGGCCCTACATCTGGACCAGGCACGCGGGGACTGCCTCTGCACCCCCATCCCAGGGCCGCGGGGCCTGGCCTCGCGGTGGGGTGGAGGAGGTAAGGGCGAGTCGCGGGCGCGCTGCGGTACCGCTTCTGGAGAATGGAGGCGGGGAAGACCCCAACCGTTGCCTCCCTCTCCTCTTCTATCTCACCCACAACCCTCTGGAGGCCCGGAAACTGCCAGACCCGACTGGGAGGAATTCTGGGCAGGCCAAGCCGTAGGCAAAGAAGGGGTTAATTTAAGGAATTAAAATCAGAACGATTTGAGACCAGGCTTCCCATCCCCCCCCCCCACCCTCGCTAGCCGCTCCGGAGCCTGGTTGGGGGCGGGGCGGGTTCCAGACCCCACTGGGACTCGACTTTGGAGAGCAGGGGCCAGAGGGAAGGAGAGGGAGCGCCCTCAAACCCCAGCCCTCCCCACCTGCTTCTGAAAACGGGTGGGGGAGGGGCTTGGTGTTGAGACCTGCCTGGGCACCTGCGAAGGTGTCTGAGGTTGGGAGGGTTTAGGTGTGTGTGTGCGTGCTGGTGTGCACGTGTGAAGGTCTGAAGGTCTGGAGGTGTGCATGTGTGAGCCCCCATGTTTCTGTCTCTTCATATCCCAGTGTCTCAGCTGGTGGCTGCCCACAATGATCTGGATGCCTGTACCCCACTGCATTGCTTTGCATGTGGGTGTGTGATACAGACCTGTGTGCACTTCCCACTGTTTACCTGTGAGTAAGAGTGGGGCCTGCTCTTTCCTTATGTTGAGTGTGCAGTGAGGGGCCCAGATGGCTTTCTGGGTGTGGGGTCCAGGTGCTGGAGCTATGTCTGTGTGACCTTGGGAGGTGTGTGCATGCTTGCAGGAGCTGGAGAATGAATGGGGGGGGGGGAGCTTAGCACAGAGAAGGCAGTGTAAGGACTGCCAGGAAGCAGAGGCCTGGATGCATTGACTCCTGCAGCTGCTGTGGCTCTTCACCAGTCTTCAGTGACTACTCTGGGAGGTACACATAGTGGGGCCACAGCCTCAAGTATGGAGAGCTAGGGTTTCTGCTGTCTTGGGGGACTCAGAGGCATTTAGAGAGTCAGGGGACCTTCCTTTATTCCCACCAACAGGGACCCCTCCAGCTACCTCCTCATTCTTAGAATAAATACCTCCTTCCACCTGTTGGCAGATGAAACAATTGAGCTTACAGCTTCATTTCTTTGTCCTATGAAGTCATCTGTTAACATCCAAATCTTCCTCCGCCATTTCTGTAATTTCTATATTTTCTGCTCCTTTCCTGCATGTGGGTTTTATATAAAAAGAAGGCCTAGAAGGCCAAGTGGGAAGGAGAGGAGATGCCAGCAGTATGGTGGTGAGTTGGGGACAGGGCAGATGACCATAAATAACCAAGCTCTACTAACTTCTCAATTTTGCCTAATCTTCATTTAACAGGAGAAAATGACACAGAGAAAGATTTTGGTGATACCCACATACTTGTTTCTAGATTTAGGGATGCTTACCTTGTTTTTGTTTTTGGAACATTTGTAGCAGGAAGGGGGGTTGTCATAGTTGTTTTAAGGTTATTTCCATTCTGCCTTTGAATTCCCTGGACTTTCCTACCTCTTTGGTAGTACATAATACCCTTTATTTACTCATCCAACAAATATTGAGTGGTACTATGGGCCAACCTGTGACTGTTATAGTATTGGTGCAACATTCCACTCCCAACCAGAAGGAACATAGTGTTGGGACACCAGCAACATGGGTTTTGAAGTCAGTTAGGTAGTACTGGGTTCAAAACCTGCCTTGTCACTGTTTCAGTTATTCACTGGTGTGTAACAAACCTTCCCAGGATTGAGGGGCTTAAAACAGCAGTGATTTATTATTTCTCATGGTCTATGGATTGGCTGTGACTGTGGACTCACTTGGCACCTCTCTCAGCTTCATTTAGTTAAGAGACTGGCTGGAAAGGAATATCACACATTCGGGTCTCTCTGCACATGGCATCTAATCATTCAGTAGTCTAGCCCACATTTTTTATATGGCAGCTGGATCCCAAGAGCAAATATTCTAAGAGGATAAGCCCTAATGTATAACTGCTTATCAAATCTCTGCCTGCTTCAGGCTTGCTGACGTCCCATTGGCCAAAGTTAGTTGTGTGGCCAAGCTCAGTGTCTATGTGGGAGGGACCACAAAAAGGCTGAATATTAGAAGGCATTCTTTGTACCAAAACAACAGTCTGTTATGGTCACTTACTGGCCTTAGACAAGTGGTTTGGCCACTCTGAGCTTTGATTTCCTCATCTTAAAGTGGAGACGATACCCCTACTTGATAGCACTATCTTGAGGATTAAATGAGTAGTGTGGTATCTGACCAGAATAATTAGTAGGCAAATGTTCACTGTTTTGATGATTAAACTGCAAGCACTGTGAAGGCATGACTTACTCATCTTTGTGTCCCCAGTGCCTGGCACAGGCCGTGTGTTTGACATAATTTTGTTGCGCGGATAAAATAGAATGACAAGTCCTAAGCCTTGGAGCTCTGCTAGAGCAACAATGTTGGGAAGACACAGCAAGTTCTTACCTCCCGGTGGGCGACGAGCAAAGCCAGGGAAACACTTGTTCTTTGAGGTGATTCTTGGATTGATTTAGCTATAACCAAATTTACCCAGTTCCATGACAATAAGTAGTAGAAATCACTTTGGTTACATAAACCAATCAATTCATCCATTATTTAGTGTGATTCTTCTAAGAATATACAATTTTTCCTGTATGTGAGGCCGGGTATGAGTCAGTAGCGTTGTTCCTGCCCTCCAATGTATATGTAGGGAAGGATTTGATGTGCAAATAAGCAAAAGCTAGGGCTGGCAAGAGTAAGAGACTTCAGCTAGAAACAGTATCAATGGTCCAGAAAGAAGGGGATAATAGGGCTGGAGCAGTGGCTATAGGAAAAGCAAGGCATAGAGTCAAAATAATTATAAGATAGCATTGACAAAAATCAGTAATTGATGAGATCTCAGGGGGACTTTGAGAATTCAGAGATACCAGGGTGCTGAGTAGATAATAAAGATGTTGGTCAAGATAGGAAACATAAGAAAAAAGTACGTTTGACGGTGAGTATTGTAGCATTGTGAGTTCATTGCTAGCATCTTAAGCTTTGAGCCACCTAACATTAAAATATCCTTTTCATCCCCTCCCTCTCTGCTTGCTACTTCTAAGAAGCATCTTTTTAAAAAAGAATTGCTATAGGCCTGACCTGTGGTGATGCAGTGGATCAAGCGTCGACCTGGAATGCTGGGGTCGCTGGTTCAAAACCCTGGGCTTGCCCCGTCAAGGCACATAATGGGAGTCGATGCTTCCTGCTCCTCCCCCCCTTCTCTTTTTCTCTCTCTCCTCTAAAATGAATAAATAAAAATAGTTTTAAAACATAATAAAAAAGAATTGCTATACATTTCAGGTATAAGGCATTGAATTATTGGTGCCTCAGGCTAGTGGAAATGATGGTACAGGTTAGAATTAGATTATCTCTAGGAGGCATTTAAATATATTCAGGTGTCTCTCATCTTCACTATCACTTCTAGATTCTCCCATGCCACCACCTCCCCTTCATGGTTGAACTGCTTGTGTCCACTCTATCTCTATTTACATTGCTACCTCACTCTCTCCTCAACCCCCAGCAGCCAGGCTCATCGAATCAGCTCTGTCTAAAGTCATCAGTGGACCTTTCCAACACTCTGCTATGATGTGAGTTGTCAACCCCTATAGTTTACAAGTTTTTTCACTCTATTGCCCAGCCCTCCCTCCCTTTTTCCCTTCCTCCCTTCCTCTCCTCTTCCCCATCTTCTCCTCCCTAAGATTTCCTGCCAAAATTCTCATTTCTGCTGTTGGTTCTTAGTAACTTCTGGATTCATTTCCTTTCCCTGCCTCTCTAAGGATCTACATTTCCCCCTACCTCTCCTCTCTACACTTTCTCCCTGCTCATCCACCTTTGTTTTTATGCTCAAGTTGCCAAAACTATTTTCGACTCCATATTGCAACCTACTGAATATCTCTTCCAAGGATGACTGGAACCTCAAATTCATGGACTCTACAATCAGATTCATTTTCTGTCCCTCAAACCCTCTGAACCACATCTCCATCTGTCTGGATTCTCAAAACCTAGACCTGAGCCTGACCCTTGCCTTTTTCCCTTGTGTACTGGCCAGGATCATTCTGTCACCAAGTTTTCTTGACTCTCCTTCCTTAATTGCTCCTGTAACTATCCTTCTCCCCACTCACACTCCTGCTACATTGGCTAACAATTTCTACTTCCAGTGTTCCAACAGCCTTCTTCCTGACCTTGGCCCTTTGTAGTCCATTCTCTGAACTGTGTCTCTGATTTAAGGCTTTGCCATTCCATCATCCCACAAGCACTTCCTGAGCACCTCCCCAATCCCAGGCAGTTGTTTAAGAGCTGGGGAAGTGGCAGTAATTGAGACAATGTTTCTACCTCATGGAGCTTACATCTTCCTTCCCTGAAGGAGGCATACTCTTCCTCACTTCCTTGCCTTTGTACCTGCTGTTTCTGCTACTCACTTTCTGCCTTTCTTCCACTCCCCAAACTCATAACTGCCATTCTTCACCTAATTATTTTCCTCTTTAAGAGTCATTCTAGAGCCTGGCCTGTGGTGGCGCAGTGGATAAAGCGTCGACCTGGGAACACTGAGGTCGCCAGTTCAAAACCCTGCACTGGTTTGGTCAAGGCACATATGGGAGTTGATGCTTCCAGCTCCTCCCCCCTTTCTCTCTCTCTCTCTCTCTCTCTCTCTCTCTCTCTCTCTTTCTGTCTCCTCTCTAAAATGAATAAAATAAAAAAAAAAGAGTCATTCTAGATACTGTTACCTCTGGGGGGTCCTCAAGCTAACTTAAGTGTAGATTTCCATGTCAGCATTTATCTCAAGGCTGTATGGTCCAGTACCATCATCTGCCCCAGAAGATCACCAGCTGCCTGAAAGCAAGGATTGGATCTTGTCGATCTGTGTCCTCAACTTACCTAGCACAACACCGGGAATAGTTCATGGCACAGGGCAGGTACTCAGTAAATGTACACTGAATGACCCCATGTTTGAATAGTTTAGGAAAAAATTCTAGGTAGAAATATAGATTTGCGAGACTATCAGTTAGGACTTTTGATAGCAAGTGACAGAAATCTAACTCAGACTATTTAAAGCAAAATAGTGAGGCAATTCATATAAATGGAAAGAAAGGGGCTGAGCAGGTCTTGGGCATAACTACCGAGGTTCTCAATAATGAAGAGAGGACTCTCCAGCTTGTAGCTCAGCTTTACTTTGAGTGTTGCCACATTTTTACACACCTTGCATGAGTGGTGGCTGGAGGTTTCACAAGGCCATGCACAGCTGTATCATCGTAGCATGTGGTCCCAGAGGAACAACAGGATTCCTTAATCTTTCACATAAATTCCCAGTGAGGGACTCTATCGGCTTAGCCTAAGGAATGTGCCCATCCCTGGGTTAATCATTATGGCCAAAATGATGGGGGTACTATGATTGGCCACACCTGGGTCATGTGTCCACCGTATTAAAATTGGTAGCCCTGTCAGAACCACATGAAGTGGGGAGCAGTAGCTCACCAAAGAAGACAGTATGTTGTTATTGAAGAAAACTTGCTGAACAGATAGAAATAATAACATTCACTGCAGGAATTCTCAGTGACCGTGTGACAGTGGAAACCATGAAAATGCAAGGTTATCTGTGTTTCTGGTGGAGTTAACATGTAAGAATGTGACAGTAGACAGGAGCCAGAGAAGATACACATCTTGAGATAGTTGGTCTTATTTGAGATGAGACTCACCTGTTTTGAAAGCCTTAAAGAAAAGAAAGAAAGAAAGATAATGTCTCTGATTGGTTCTTCTACCCAAAGAAAATCTTGAACTGGACTTAAATGAAAGTAGACTTGAGGCACTGGCTGGTTGGCTCACTGGTAGAGTATTGGCCTGGCATGTGGATGTCCTGGGTTCAATTCCTGGTCAGGGCACACAGGAGAAGCACCCATTGGCTTTTCCTCCCCTTTGCCTCCCCATCTTTTCTCTATTTCTCTCTCCGCCCCCCTCCCTCTCCTGCAGCCATGGCTCAATTGAAATGAGTTGGCTCTGGACACTGAGTATGGCTCCATATCCTCCTCCGAGGCAATAAGAGGAGCTCAGTTGCTGAACAACAGAGCAATGCCCCAGATGGGCAGAGCATGTCCCCTAGTGGACCTGCCAGGTAGATCCTGGTCAGGGTGCGTATAGGAGTCTGTCTCTCTGCTTTCCATCCTCTCTCTGAAAAAAAAAAAAAAAGAAAGTAGACTTGAGATAGGCTTCTCAGATGGCAGAAGGAGCATAACAGATATTTGGGATGCTGAGGAGGCATGTATTTCCTCTTGCTCCTCCCCCTGCCTCCATCACCTTCTTGCCTGAATTTAGGCAAAGCTTCATGTTCATGTGGAAGAGGTATGTGCATGTGGGCAAAAATGTCCCTAAGAATCATTCATAATCGTTCCTTAGCTTCAGCAGATGGAGGGAAACTCTGTGGAAGGTTGGCCTCAGTTGAAGAGCCACATGGACCCTAGAAGCCCCTTCCTTCTTCTACCCTGCACATCCACACACAGGCCTGCACCCCTTTCCCTTCCCCTTACTCCATCAGGGTACTGCAGAGGCAAAGGGTATTTCAAAAGCACATGGGGGCAGGGGGAAGGCTGGCTACTTCTGAGGCCCTGAAATAGCCCCACAGGAGCTGGTCCCACAGGAGGGACCAGCACTTCACTGGGATGGACAGGCACACAGGTGTCCTAACGCCATGCTGACCATAAATTACAGAATAACCCTGTCCCTGAACAGTGGTATGTATGTGAACTGAACTCTGTTTATACTATCTCTAGTCACTTTGCCAAATTTTTCAGTTTTATCTACAGTTATTAGTCTATTCAGGCTTTCTATTTTTTTACTTTTTTTTGGTGAGAGGGACAGATAGGGACAGACAGACAGGAAGGGAGAGAGATGAGAAGCATCAATTCTTCGTTTCAGTACCTTAGTAGTTCACTGATTGCTTTCTCATATGTGCCTTAACTGGGGGACTACAACAGAATGGGTGACCTCTTGCTCAAGCCAGCGACCTTGAGCTTCAAGCCAGCAACGTTTGGGCTCAAGCCAAAGACCATGGGGTCATGTCTATGATCCCACGCTCAAGCTGGTGAGCCCACACTCAAGAAAGCGACTACAGGGTTTTGAACCTGGGTCTTCTGCATCACAGTCCAATGCTCTATCACTGTGCCACTGCCTGGTCAGGCTCTATTTCTTCTTGGGTCAGTTTTTTTTTTTTTTTTTAATTTTTTTACAGGGACAGAGAGAGAGAGTCAGAGAAAGGGATAGATAGGGACAGACAGACAGGAACAGAGAGAGATGGGAAGCATCAGTCATCCATTGCGACACCTTAGTTGTTCATTGATTGCTTTCCCATATGTGCCTTGACCGCGAGCCTCCAGCAGACCGAGCAACACCTTGCTGGAGCCAGCGACCCTGGGTCCAAGCTGGCGAGCTTTTGCTCAAGCCAGATGGGTCTGCGCTCAAGCTTGCAACCTCAGGGTCTCGAACCTGGGTCTTCCGCATCCCAGTCCGACGCTCTATCCACTGCGCCACCGCCTGGTCAGGCAGTTGTTTTTTTTTTTTGACAGAGACAAAGAGTGAGTCAGAGAGAGGGACAGATAGGGATAGACAGACAAGAAGAGAAAAGAGTTGAGAAGCATCAATTCTTTGTTGCAGCTCCTTAGTTGTGCAGTGATTGCTTTCTCATATGTGCCTTGACCAGGTGTGTGTGTGGGGGGGACTATAGCAGAGCAAGTAACCCCTTGCTTAAGCCAGTGATCTTGGGCTCAAGCCAGCGACCTTTGGTCTCAGGCCAGCGTCCATGGGGTCATGTCTATGATCCCACACTCAAACCAGCGACCCCTTGCTTAAGCTGGTGAGCCTATGCTCAATCCGGATGAGCCCGTGCTCAAGCTGGTGGTGACCTTGGGGTTTCAAATGTGGGCCCTCTGTGTCCCAGTCTGATGCTCTATCCTTTGTGCCATTGCCTGGTCAGGCTTGGGTCGTTTTGATCACTTATATTTTCATAGAAAAGCATTTAGTTTATCTAGATTTTCAAAAATTTTCTCCAAGTTGTGCCTAGTAGCAGTTCCATAATTGGAAAAAATCTTGTCTGTCATTTATATCCCTTTTGTCATTATAGTTTTATGTATTTGTTTTCTTTCTTGTTCTTTGAATAGATTTGCCAGAAGGCTATTTTGTTGGTCTTTTCAGAGAAGCATCTTTTGTATTTACTGCTCAAGGGTACTTTTGGGGTTTAATATAGCTCAAGGAAGGTGATACTAGAACAATTATTAAATACTAGTTTTTTAAAAAGTAAATTAAGTCCTGTCTTATACAGGATAAGATATCTGGGGTGAAATAATATGACACCTAGTATTCTCTCAAAATTACCCAGTGTGGCGGGTGGGGCAAGTATGAAACAGGGAAGCAGTGTACACATGAAACAGAAGTGACCATGAGTTACCATATTTCTCCATGTATAATACACATCCTTTTCTGAAAAATTTGGGATCTAAAAACTGAGTGCGTGTTCTACAGTGGTTATAGATTTTACTTGCATTTCCTGCTCTTTTTTTGCGAGAATGCGGAGTTGTATGAATTTTATGATTAATAAAACTTGAGTTCAATAACTTTACGTAATACTTTTATTTTTTAAATTTCAGGCCCCAAAATTAAGGTGCATTTTATATGTGGGTGCATCTTATACATGGGGAAATATGGTAATAATAGTTGAAGCTGGAAGACATTGGAATTCATCATCATATTTTCTCTATTTTTGAATATGTGTGAAAATGACCGTAACAAAAAGTTGGGTTTTTTTAGATCCCTGTTTCATGACACATGCCAAAAATTTCTAGCTGGATTAAAACTCCAGTGTATAAAAGAAAACCACACAGCCTGAGGTATTTGCATGCTACTGAGTCATTGTAAGTTTATGGTTTTAAGATTATTTGTTTAAAGTTCATAATTAAAATTGTTTTTCTGGGCCCTGGCTGGGTAGCTCAGTTGGTTGGAGTATCATCCTGATATGCTAAGGTTGTGGGTTTAATTCCCTGTTCAGGACACATATAAGAATCAACCAATGAATAAGTGGAATAACACCAACAACAAAAGAATTTTTTCTGGGACCTGGAAGGGTAGATCAATTGATTAGAACATCATCCCAGTACACCAAGGTTGTGGGTTCAATCCCCAGTCGGGGCACACACAAGAATCAACCAATGAATGCATGAATAGATGGAACAACAGGTCAATGTTTCTCTTTTGCTGCCTTCCTCTCTCTTTAAAATCAATCAATAAAAAAATGTTTTCTGTACTTTTATAAAAAGGAATTACAGAGTACTAAAAAGAAAACATTGGCCCTGGCCAGTGGCTCAGTGGATAGAGCCTCAACCAGGCATATGGATGTCCCAGGTTCAATCCCTGGTCAGGGCACACATGAAAAGCGACCATCTGCTTCTCCTCCCTTCCTCTTACCCTTTCCTTCCTCTCACCTTCTTCCCCCTCTCCCCCTCCCTCAGCCAGTGGCTTAATTGGTTCTAGTGTCGCCCCAGATGATGAGGATCACTCTGTTGAAGCACATCAGCCTCAGGTGCTATCAAAATACCTTTGTACTCAAGCATCGGCCCCAGATGGGGTTGCCAGGTAGATCCCTGTTAGGGTGATATGGGGGTCTCCATCACTCTCTCCCCTCCTCTCACAGAAAGAAAGAGAGAGAGAGAGAGAGAAGGGAGGGAGGGAGGGAGGAAGGAAGGAAGGAAGGAAGGAAGGAAGGAAGGAAGGAAGGAAGAGGAAGGAAGGAAACGTATGTAACTTTATATATAAATGTTGGTAGGGGCAGACTTCCTAAAGCACAACAAAATCAGAAATCATAAAACTTTTACTGAAGCAAATTTTAAACATCAGTATATCAATAAAGACCATAAGTTAAAGGAAAAGCCAATCAACACACTTGAGAAAAATATTGGTAGTATATAAATGACAAAGGTGCAATATTATAAAAAGCCTTTGTAAATCAATAAGAAAATAGGAATGTTCAGTACAAAAATGTACATAGGCAAGCCATCAGGTGATGCAGATGACTGATAAACATGTGAAAAAAATGTCCAGCCATAGTAATCAAAGAAATGCGAGTGCAACAGCAGGCCATTTTTCATATTCAAATTGGCAGGAGTACAGTGAGGCCAAAGTGTGAAGCTGAGAGTTTCGATGCAGTTAATAGACAATGGGGAGCCACTGAAAGCAAGAGCAGGAGTCATTTGTAGACAGGGATCTGGTGCCTAATACAGGATGCAACAGAGCTGTGTGACTGAAGGTTGGGCCAGCAGTCCAGGTGTGAGGACGCAGTGGCCCAGAGAAGCACAAAGCATGAAAACACTTGGGTTGAAATATCAGTAGGTCTTGATGGTTAGCAGAGAGAGAATAATCAAGATGGCCAGTGGCATGGTATGACTGGGAGGACAGTGGCACCACTGAAGGAAATAGGGATGCTGGGGAGGGGGCAAGAGGAAGTCCAAGGTTTGTCTTTTGACATTGTGAGTCATTCTGTTAGTGTAAAGTCTCATTACTAGTGACTGGCAACCAACTCAAATGATTTAAGCAACAAAAAGAGTTTGCTGTCTCTCACAATTGACAAATCTTAAAGTTTCAGGCACAGCTGGATCTGGCTGCTCAAGGGAATGTCATCATTCATTCTCTTTCCTTTCTTTCTTTCTTCTTGCCCAAAGAGGGGACAAACAAAGCAGATCCAGACTTACGTTCTACCAGTTGAGCACAGGTCCTTGAGTGGCTAAATTGGCCCATAACTGAATGATCACTGTGACTGAAGAACAGGCTGAGGTCATGTGTGCTCACCTGGAATAGGGTCAGCCCTACCCAAATAACCATTCAAAGTGGGGGAATGTTTCTCTAAGGGAAAACTGGGGTCTATCCACAAAGGGGGACTGGAACTGAGCAGCAAAAAAAAAGAAAAGAAATACATGTCCACTATATTCCACCTCTTGGCTGTCCAAGATCTACCCATCCTCTCCCTGCTCCGTGCGTTTTTTAAAAAAATTATTTATCATCATGCAACTATACCTTACAAAAATCAAAACACACTGTTCTGTCTCTGGAAGGAGACATTCCAAGTTCTTATCTAGTTACCACATCCAGCCCCACTAGCTGATGGGCTGTCTGGCAGGGTACTGAGCTAGCCCCTCAGAGTCTTTCAATGTGTGGCCAGAGTACAGTGAGGGAGGAACAATCAGCTGAAACAAACACGTCCCAGCTGAAGAGGGGAGATGAGGAAAAGCACTCAGTGGTCACAAGTCCACAGCATGCTCCACATGCTCAGCCACTTGGCGAGGATGAGGTTCCCTAGCTCCCTATTGGTTGCTCTGGTTCTGCTCTTTCAGACAGCCTTGTGCTTTTGCTCTGTGGCTACTAAGGAGTCCTTTTGCTCTGTGGCTACTGAGGAGTCCCTTTCCATTGGTGCAGTTTTGGTGGGTGGGCAACTGTAGGAGCTAAGTATTTCCTGGCCTTTGTTTTCTAGGTTTGGGGGAGGTGGTTCTTTTTTGGTCTGGCAATACAATTCCCTTAATCATTAGGAAGCTTCCAGTCAATTTGCATTCAGTCATCCTCAGAGCTATTAACCAAACTAGAGACCTCATTGGAAGTTATAATTCATGAATGGAGTCCCTGGTGATGGTGTTGGGGAAGAAGGAGGAGTTGTTTCTTAGCAACAGGCCTTGGTGCTTTGCACATCCCAGGAGCCCATGGTTCTGTGGCCTGAGCTAGGCTTCTGCCACTGGGCAATTCAAATCCCGACTCTAGGGTGGGAGGCTGCTTAGCATGAAAGCTGTGGTTGCCTCTGTTGAGCTGGGAGGGCACAGCAGGAGGGGTTCAGGAGGGTCTGGGGAGTTAGGAGCCTGTCAGGCCCCAGGTTCTTCTCTCTCTGTGTTTCCAGCCTCCCTGTCTTTCCTTGAGCTGACTTTAGCTAGAAGCAGAGAACTAGCTCTTAATTATCTGACTGTCAGCCATATTGGATTACTGGCCTCAGGCAGAAAGAGCTTCTCTGGGCACAGCAGCATTTTCTTCCTCTCTGCTTTCAGATGGTCCCCTTCAGCCCATGTGTCTTTTTCTTATTGGACCTTACTGAGGCTATGGGAAAGGCTATACCCCAACACTGATATTTTTCTGCAAGTTCCCTAAGGTTCCAGCCTTGGTGGGAACATCATCTGTGCTCCAGAGGCAGTGGGAGAGTTTAGTCCCCTGCTCCGCTGCTATGTAGTAGGGTTTACCGACTTCCGAGTGGGCCGGAGATACTGTTTTACCCCTCCCCTTAGTTCAGCTAATTCCTTTTTAAGGACTATTACTTTTAAAAGTTCCATTCCTGATTCTGATTTCTGGATTAGGACTTTTTTCCTGGTGCATGTAACACAGACCCACATCCAATTGGCTTAAGCAACAAAGGGAACTGACTGGCTCACAGAATTGAACAGACCAGGATCTCAAACAGTGTCTGTGAGGAATCTCTCCCTCCATCTCAGTTCTGCTTCTTTGTGTTGACTTCATTCCCAAGTGGTTCCTCCCAAAGGTGGCCCTCGAAGCTCTGGCCCTCACCATTAGCTTAGAAACCTGAGCTCAAAGAGGATACTCACCCTCTGCCCCGTACTTCTAGAGAAGTCCTAGAGAAAGAACTCATTAACTCAATGGCAAAAGACTCTGATTTAAGTTGAGTGATATGTGCCCATCCCAAGATTTTGATCAACACGGCCTATATCACAGGGGTGAGCCATTAACCCCCACCCAGGCCACATAGAAAGAAAGGAATAATGGTTCCCCAAAGTGTTGGCAGGGTGCTGTTCTCAGGAGGAGGACTGGGTGCTGGGCTGCAAAGGGAACAGACATTAGGACCTGGCCACGTTGGTTAGAGCATTGTCCTGATATGCTAAGGTTGCAGGTTCAATCCCCAGTTAGGGCACATACAAGAATCAACCAATGAATGCATAGTAAGTGGAAAACAAATCACTGTTTCTCTCTCTCTCTTTGCCCCTCTTCTTCCTAAGATGAATCAATCAATATTTTTAAAAGGGAACAGACATTATACACCCCATACATCCATGTGGAAATGCCAAAGCAAATGGAACTCAAGAGCAGGTCAGGAAGGAGAGGCAGAGCTGAGACTTAATGGGTTTAAGGTGTGAGTTAACCTGTGGGAGTAAATCAGACTGCCTGGGAGAAAATACAGGCAAAGTGGGTGTGAAGACTTCTCATTCAGGAGACAGGAAGATTAGGAAGGCAGCAAAAGGAAGAGGTCAGAGAATCCAAATTAGGCACTGTAATGGCAGCCTATGAAGATTGAGGAATCAAGAGGATCAACCAGCCTGAACTGCAGTGGCACAGTGGGTAAAAGCGTCGACCTGAAACGCTGAGGTCGCCAGTTCGAAACCCCAGGCTTGCCTGGTCAAGGCACATACAGGAGTTGATGCTTTCTGCTCCTCCCCCACCCCTCTCTCTGTCTCTCTTTTTCTCTCTGTTTCCTCTCTCTAAAAAATGAATAAGTAAAATCTTAAAAAAAAAAAAAGAGGGTCAGCCAAGGGATCAAGTGGGTGAAGACTCCTGATGACAACTGAACTGTCTGATTAGCAGGTGGTCTGTGATCCGGCCCAGCACAGTGACAGCAGAGGGTGGTTAAAACCTGTTTTCAGGCAGTTAGGAAGAGGATGGCAGTGAGGGATGAGGTAGACATCTCATGAGGCAGGGGAAGGTTGAGCAGAAGCCAGAGATGATGGGAGATGGATAGTGGGAGTTGAAGGTGACCAGAGGTGGGATTCTAGGAAGGATGGTTGTTTTTGCCAGAAGGACAGATATCATGGCACTAGGAGCAAAGGGCAGAGCAGGGCCACTTATTGGAGAACAACCTAGCAAATAAATATGAGAAAAGGACTTAAGTTCCTGGAGTGGCAGGGATGGGAGGGTGTGGTACAGAAGCAGGGGCAGGAACAAATAATGGCACACACAGAGGTGTTATCAGGTGAAGTGATATCTTGGTCACTGCAACATGGAACCAATAGTCCAGCCTGTCTTATGGGTATGTTTTGCATGATATGGAAATAAGCATCTTTTACGGATTTCTTTAGATGTAACATACATATAGTCAAGTACTTATAGTGCACTAATCTGAAGTGTACAGCTTGACTGTTTACATATATACACACCTGTATCACATAAGGTTCCCTCCTGCACCTTCCCAGTCCATAGAGCCACCACGGGTAACCTCTATTCTAACTTTGTCATCTTCAATTTAGTCTGTTCTTAAACTCCACATATGTGGAATCCTATAGTATGCACTTTGGCCTGGCTTCTTTCATGTAACATAACAGCGAATGGATTCTTCCATGTTGTTGCATGTACCAATTGTTCCTTTTCTCATTGCTGGGTAATACTCCATTATGAATATACCGCAGTTTATTCATTCTACTGCTATTGAGCACTTGGATTATGTCCAGGTTAGAACTATTATAAATAAAACAATGCTTTCCCCCCCCCCCTTAAAACATTCTCATTCTTTTTCACCCCCATACATGTACAAAACCTCGTACCGGTTTTAGAATGCGCAGGCCAGCCCCCTCTGGGAGGTTAGGCCATGGCTCTCCCCATACCCCTGTCTTATGGGCACGTGCTTGTTTGTCCGACAAGTCAATTTCCTCACCGGTGGTGATACGGGTTTGAGGAGGAGGAGCAGGGATACCCCCTACTAAGACTTAACTCCCTCTTTTCTAGCCTCCTTGCCCCTGGCTGCGGGTACCCTGAGCCTTCCTGATCCCGCAGGGGAACTCTCCCGCGGCCCTCCATGAGTGCGCCCGGTTGACCAGCAGGGTAGCCGCGGTGGAGCCGGGACGCGGCGGGGGCGGCGGGGCCATGGCCTCGCTGGACCTGCCATACCGCTGCCCGCGCTGCGGGGAGCACAAACGCTTCCGGAGCCTGTCGTCGTTGCGCGCGCACCTAGAGTACAGCCATACATACGAGACACTCTACATCCTTTCCAAGACCAATAGCATCTGCGACGGTGCCGCTGCTGCGGCCGCTGCGGCCGCGGCGTCCGGCTTCCCACTGACGCCCGAACCTGCCGCCCTGCTGGCGGTGCCTGGCGCGCGGCGCGAGGTTTTCGAAAGTACGTCCTTCCAGGGCAAGGAGCAGGCAGCTGGGCCGTCACCCGCCACGCCCCACCTGCTGCACCACCACCTCCACCACGCACCCCTCGCCCACTTCCCTGGTGACCTGGTGCCCGCCAGCCTGCCCTGCGAGGAGCTGGCGGAGCCTGGCCTTGTGCCCGCCGCCGCCGCGCGCTACGCCCTGCGTGAGATTGAGATACCCCTGGGGGAGCTGTTTGCTCGAAAGTCGGTGGCCTCCTCGGCGTGCTCGACGCCTCCGCCCGGCCCGGGCCCTAGCCCTTGTCCCGGGCCCACCTCTGCCTCGCCAGCTTCCCCCTCGCCCGCCGATGTGGCTTACGAGGAGGGACTGGCGCGTCTCAAGATCCGCGCGTTGGAAAAGCTGGAGGTGGACCGACGGCTGGAGCGCCTGAGCGAAGAGGTGGAGCAGAAGATCGCAGGCCAGGTGGGCCGACTGCAGGCCGAGCTGGAGCGCAAGGCCGCGGAGCTGGAGACTGCGAGGCAGGAGAGCGCACGGCTGGGGCGCGAGAAAGAGGAGCTGGAGGAGCGTGCCTCTGAGCTCTCACGCCAGGTGGACGTGAGTGTGGAGCTGCTGGCCTCGCTCAAGCAGGACCTGGTGCACAAGGAACAGGAGCTGAGCCGCAAGCAGCAGTGAGTTGCCTGCAGGGCCCTGTTGATGAACGTGCCTGCGAATGATCCTGAGTGGATGCCCCCGTGTGTGTCTGTGTATGTGGCTTTGGTTTATGGGATGTGATTTACGGACCTTGAGAATATAATGATGGTGCATGTGAGGCCAAGACTCATGACATTGTGTGTTTAGGACTGTGAGTCCCGGGCAGTATGAACGTGTGCCTGTCTGTGAAGACTGTTGCTCTTCCCTCTCTGTTCTCTTAGCCAAGGCTAGCTCCTGTGTTATGGCACCAGGTCCTTTTTCCTTTGCCTTCATCAGATATTCCCTGTTGCTATGTCATTCCTAAAAGCACACAAAACATAAGCTTGTTTCTCCTGTCTGCCCCAGCTCTCCCTTTCCCTTAAGCTGCCCCTTTTCTCTCCTCCTTGCAGAACAACTCTTTTAAATATTGTGTATCCTCCTTGTCTCCAATTTCTTTCTCCGCTTTTTTTCTTGAACCCACTCTGATCAGGTGTTCACCTCCACCACTGTCCTCCATGTCACCAATGACCTTCATGTTGCCTAGGCCAAGCCATCATCTTACTTGGCCAGTCAGCAGCATTTGACACAGCTGATCTCGAGACACCTGGCTTTCAGGATGCTCTTCTGGGATCTCCTATCTCATTGCTCCTTTTCAGTCTTCTTTGCTGGCTTCTCCTTATGTCTCAGGTCTTTAGATGTAGGATTATGAAATATGTAGAAGTTATTTGTCCCCATAGTGATATAAGCTCTGTGGTGGCAGGAATTTTTCTCTGCCTTCTTCACTGTTGTGTCCTCAAAACCTAAGAACAGTGCCTGGCACTGAGAATGTGCTCCGTCAATATTGAGTAGATGCATGAACAACTGTGAATGCATTTAGGAGTAAATACTCTTGTAACTCTTAAGTGTGCTGTGTGTATGTGCACGTCCTAGACGGTGGTAGTGCAACTGGAAGTATGATTCTGCATCTGAGAACGTGTCTGAAAAATGTATGTGTGGGGCTGGGTGGTGTTTGAATATATTGGTGGGACTGTGTCTGTCTTAGACTGTGTGTGTGTCTGTGAATGAACATGATGAGTACACATATTTGAGTTTGGGGCTATATATTGGACTTTGCCTACTTGGCTGTGTGACTGTGTGCCTGTGTGTTTGGAGGCAGGAGGTGGCTGTGTGTGACTGAGTATACCTATGAGTATTTCCACGGGGAACAGAAGTGTCCAGTTGTGTGTTTGGGGCCAGTGGGCCAGGTGTGAGTATGTGACTTAGAGTATATGTTAGCATTTCTGTGTATGCCATTGTGTGGGACAGTTTGCCTGGGCTTGTTCTGTGTGTGCCCGTGTGACCATAAGGGGACACTGTAGGCAGCTGTGTGCATGTCGCTACCCATTGGCCAGGGCCTCCTCCGGAGGGTGGGTGGGCAGCCAGGCTGAGGCACTGGGTTAAGAGGCTGCTCTGGGCCCAGGGAGGTGGTGCAGATCGACCAGTTCCTGAAGGAGACGGCAGCACGGGAGGCCAGTGCCAAGCTGCGGCTGCAGCAGTTCATTGAGGAGCTCCTGGAGCGGGCTGACCGGGCCGAACGGCAGCTGCAGGTCATCAGCAGCAGCTGTGGCAGCACACCGAGCACCAGCCTGGGCCGTGGAGCTGGGGGCAGTGGTGCAGGGCCTGGACCCCGGGTCCCAGGCAGAATGGTGAGTGCCCACTTGCCTTCCCTCCTCTACCTTCACACCTGGCTTTCACATATACCCCTCACATATGGCCTGACATCTCCCCTGTCATGCTCCCTCTTTTGGCTCTTCCCCATGAGCACGCTCTAGGCCTGAAGTAGGGGGTCCAGGAACAGGGGAGACCCTCTGAAATAGCAGAAGAATAGGCCCCTGAGCCTGTTGTGAGGTGTGATTCAGAGGTCTATCCCTGCAAATGAGAGTACAGGAACCACAAACTGGGTCTGGGGTGCTGGATGGGTTTGCGGAGGGGGCTGGTGAGCCTTCCTCTCTGAGCTGTCTGTCTGTCTATTTGTCTATCTTTCCCAACTGTTTTCTTCTTCTCTCTCCTCTTCTCTCCATCTTGTACCGTTTTACCTGCTCCTTCTCATCTCTTGCCTCTACTGCCCTCCCCTCCCTTCCCTCCCGCTCTGGGGGCCCTCAGCGAGAACACCACGTGGGCCTGGCCATGCCTAGCACATATGCCGTGTCACGGCATGGCTCCTCTCCCAGCACAGGGTAAGCCTCGGGCCCGGCCCACCCCATGCAGCCCACCCTCACCCTGGAAAGATCCAACGGCCCACTGGATGGCTGACTTGTCTGGAGGCTTGGCTCCTCCTCTCCCCATCTTTCTTGGGTCACCTCTGTCTGTCTGCCTTTTCACACTTAGAGGGGGACTCTTGGAAAGTAGAGTGGGTGGGTTGCCCTTGGCTGGTGGTGGGGGTGGGATGGGGAGTTCAGGCATGACTGGTGCCCCTCTCTTCTCACTTGTTACCATCTGGTCCACCCCACCCCAGGGCCTCCAGTCGTGTCCCAGCTGCATCCCAGAGCTCAGGCTGCTATGACAGTGACAGTCTGGAGTTGCCCCGGCCAGAAGAGGGGGCTCTGGAGGACAGTGGCCCTGGGGGCTTGGCCACACGGGCCCAGGCTGCCAATGGCTCAGAGCGGGCTCAGGCCCCTCGAAGCTCTGGCCTGCGGCGCCAGGCCATTCAGAACTGGCAGCGCAGACCCCGCCGACACAGCACGGAGGGGGAGGAGGGTGACATTTCGGATGTGGGCTCCCGAACAACTGAGTCAGAGGCTGAGGGCCCCTCGGATGTCCCCTGCCCTGGGCCTGCTGTGGCTGGGCCATTGAGTAGCTGCCGGCTCTCAGGTGAGTCCTAGGAGGGTGGGCAGAGAGGCCAGCTGTCCTGTGGTATAGGCCCCATCAGAGGACACAGGGATGAGGCAGTGCATCTCCTGGGCTCCTGCACCTCCTTTCCACTTGCCCCAGACTTTACACAATGAGAATGATACATTCCCACAGCAACCTGCAAGCCTGGGGCCGGAGCTTGCGTGACAGGGCAACACTGCAGCACAGGGCACCTGGGTTGGCTTTTGCACAAGGATGCCACATCTCACGGGGTGGCGGCCCATTTATGTGGTGGGCTCACTGACATTTACAGGAGAGTAGCTGAGTGTTAACTCCGGACTCTGAGGTCCCTGGAGCAGTTGAGGGGGTGCCTTTCCACATACAAACAAGGCCATGAAAATATGTGGCTGGGTGAAGGTCAGGAGGGGAGAGGGGTCCGGTTAGGCTATATGGCTGCACCCCTGTGACTGCTCTGGGCAGCTTTCCACCTGCCTTCTATTCATAGAGTCCCTGTTTCTATCTAGCCTTGCCTTAGTCCTCTAAACCCTTTCCTTCTCCAAACTTGACTCAGTTACCTCATCTGGGGGCGAGTTTAGACTATGTGATCATATATTATCTTAAAAAGAATTTACTGGAGGAAAGGCTACCTTTTTCTTATTTGCAAAATTAGGGATAGGGATGATACAGAGGAGGAGGAAGCAGAGGCCTCTTGTCCTTCCTCCCAAGTCCTGGTTCCCCAGCATGGGTCTCTCATGCCCATTCCCCCTGCAGCTCCTACCCTACCTTAGCTCCCCATCCACATCCCCATGCTGGCCTTTGATCCTCCACACTCACCTTTGACCTTTTGGTATTGTGCAGCCCGCTCTGAGGGAGGCAGTGGGCGGGGTCGGCGAGCAGAGAGAGGCAGCCCCTCGCGTTCCAATGAGGTCATCAGTCCGGAGATCCTCAAGATGCGAGCCGCCCTGTTCTGCATCTTCACCTATCTGGACACACGTACACTCCTGCATGCTGCGGAGGTCTGCCGGGACTGGCGCTTTGTGGCCCGCCACCCCGCCGTCTGGACACGGGTGCTGCTCGAGAATGCCCGAGTCTGTTCCAAGGTGCCTGTGTCTACCTGCCCTCTCGCTCATCCATGCTGTGAACTGACCCCCAACCCCTGCCACCACCCTGCTCGTGTCTAACCCTTCCACGTCTGGTCCTTGCCACTCTTACAAGACCCCAGCTCTTGCTTGGCTTCCTGAAAGGCTCTCACAGGACCTCCTATCTGGAGCTGTCCAATTCCAGCCAACCAAGCTCAGAACCCTCATCCCCAGGTAACCCTTCTCTCCCTGCAGTTCCTGGCAATGCTGGCTCAGTGGTGCACCCAGGCCCACTCACTGACACTGCAGAACCTGAAGCCTCGGCAGCGAGGCAAGAAGGAGAGCAAGGAGGAGTATGCCCGGAGCACCCGGTGAGGCCGTGGTGGGTGGGTGCTCCTGGGTTACAGACCCAGAATTAGGTGGGGATGCTTCCCAGAGCAGGAGGTGGCCACAAGCCGCCCCCTGACCTTTTGCTCATCCCCAGTGGCAGTCTCGAAGCTGGGTTGGAGTCCCTGCTGAAGGCGGCAGGGGGCAACCTGCTGATCCTGCGCATCTCCCACTGTCCCAACATCCTCACCGATCGTTCGCTCTGGCTGGCCAGCTGCTACTGCCGTGCCCTGCAGGCTGTCACCTACAGGTGGGTCCACCCCACCAGATATAACCTTAAGAGGGATGGCCTCAGGCCCAAGGAGTCCCTGGCCTCTGCATATCCTTCCCCCAGGGCTCTCAAGCTAAGGGACCTAAGAGCAGTATGTCCCCAGAGGAGGGAGCAGAGGCCACGAAGGTGGGTGGCCCTAGCTTTGTCTTTTTAACAGGAGTGCTACAGATCCTGTTGGCCATGAGGTCATTTGGGCCCTGGGCGCAGGCTGCAGAGAGATTGTCTCCCTCCAGGTGGCGCCACTTCATCCCTGGTGAGCCTTGGCAGGGGTGAGGTGGGGATAGAGTTGGGTGGGGTCAGGGGTTGAGGACTGAGCAGATCTGGGCCCATTCCATCAGCTGGTTGGGGAGACAGATTCACATTCTTCAATCTGTGTGTTCAGGTGTTAGGAGCAAGGCTTAAAATCAGACCTGGAATCATGTCCTAGAGATTGGTTGGTTTGGCATATGAAAGGTGGTTCAGAGTGGTCAGTGTATAAGTACAAAAAAGCAGGTTGTTGAAAGTCCAAGGTGTGAGATCACACTTATGGTGCTCCTTGGAGCTCCTCAAACATGTCAGGTTTTTCTGCTCCCAGCACCTTGCCCTCCCAAGTCCTCTCTTCACGTGACAACTCCTCCCAGGCCCTCCAGCGTCCCTTCACCAACACCCTGGTAGAATTGTCACTGCTCTCCTGCCTTCATTCCTATTGTACCTTTTCCTGACCTCTGCTGTAGTCTGTTTTGCAACAGTTTCTCTATATTTCAGTCTCCACAAGACTCATGGTTCTCAGGTCAGAGGCTGTAAATGTCCATATCCACATCCATGGTACCAAGCATGCGACAGACGCCAGAGTGGTGTCTGGAGCCTGGTCGAGTACTGAGGGATGAAGTGTTCAGGGAAACAGAAACTTTGGTGTGAGTGGTAGGCACAGCCAAGCAGTGATTGTGGAAAGGCAGGGTGGGGTAAATTCAGGAAGACCTTGCCTAAGGTTTAGATTTTGTGTTTTATCTAGAAAGTATGGGGAAGCAATTGGGGGATTTTAGGTCTTAAAAAAAGGATTACAAAGTAAGATTCTTTGTCTCCCCCTTCACCCACTGTCCACTTATTCAGGGTAGGGACCATGTCTGTGTCATCACCGCTGTATCCCTAGGGCCTAGCTCAGCTGTTCTTGGCTTAGATACTAAACTCACTTGGTGAATGGCTGAATAAGAAAACGTAGGAATGAAGGCAGGAAAGCAGTGACACTGTCAGCAGCTTGGAGGATGAACTGGCAGGGAGTCTAGTTATAATCCCGGTTAATATTGATGATGGTCTGAACTGTAGGTTGAAGACTTACACAGGAATCAGAATTCATAGGTCAGAATCAGGAGGTGAAGGAGAAGGACTCAGGGATGATCCCAGGTTTCTGACTTGGGCAACTGGGGTGGTTGATGAGGCCCTCGCCTAGGGGAATCCTGAGAAGGAGCAGGCTTAGGGTGTCATGCAACCAGAGGCTTTCCTGATGGCCGTCTGTCCCTGTCCCCGCCCCACCGTTCTCCAGCCAGCAGCCCACGCGTTTCAGTAACCGCTGCCTGCAGATGATTGGTCGCTGTTGGCCCCATCTCAGGGCCCTGGGGGTTGGAGGCGCCGGCTGTGGAGTACAGGGCCTGGCGTCACTGGGTGAGTCTTTCCTTGAGCCCGGGGAGTTAGTGAGAAGCAGACATGGGTGTGACGTTGAAATCTCAGAGGAACTCTGGGCTGCAGCCTGGGTGGTGAGAGGAACATCAGGGCACTGGGTAGGTGGTGACCTGGGGAGTTTGTCAGCAGGACCTCTCCTCTTTCTCCCTCTTCCTAGCAAGAAACTGCATGCGGCTGCAGGTCCTGGAGCTGGACCACGTGTCGGAGATCACCCAGGAGGTGGCAGCTGAGGTCTGCCGGGAAGGCCTGAAAGGACTAGAGATGCTGGTGCTCACAGCTACCCCTGTCACCCCTAAGGCCCTGTTGCATTTCAACAGTGAGTGATGGGGAATGCAGGGTGGGCTACAAGTGTTGCCTTTTATCTTCCCTTGTCAGCAAGTAGCATAACCAGCTGCCCGTCACTCCTAGTCAGCAAGCACCAGTGCTGGGGTTAGACTGACCAGGGGTCTAGTCCTGGCTTTGCCACCACTGCCTTCTGAGGCCAGTGTGATTCAAGGTCCTGCAGCATCTGGTCCATATACTTCAGTTCAACAGACATCTGTTGTGCTGTGGTCCACCCATGCTGAAGACGGGAGCCATGCAGCACCACCCGCCCCCATGTGAGCCTCCAGCCAAGGGCAGGAAGGTTCTGGAGCTTTGCTGATCTGGGTCTCAATTATGACTCGACTGCTTAGTAGCCGTGTGACTTTGGGCAAGTTATTATACTTCTCTGAGTTCTATACCCCATCTTCTAAGCTGAGTTTTTAGAATGAATGGCAGGATGGGAGGATTAAATGAGTTGATGCATGTGAGCCCCCAAGGACAATTCTCAGAGGGAAGACTGTTCTCTCCCTGGTGTAGACTCTACGCTATGTGATACCTCTTCTGGCCCCACCAGCTACCCACTCCATCCCTGGTCATTCCTCCACCATCATAGAGGACATGGACGCCCAGCTTGGGCTACTCACACCCGTAAAGGGAGGCCATTATCCAAGACCATTTGACCCTTAGCAGGACCGCATGACCTGAGCGCTGTAGGTTCCTTGATCTTATTATTTCTAGGATCCTCCCTCCCCTTCAGCTTCATGGCCTTGCCTTGAACTGACCACCAGACTAAGTGCTCAGCCTTCAAAATCATGACCTCCAGGACCCTCTCAGCCTCATGACCTTCCTGCTCCTCCTCTCCTGACTTCATGGCAATGTCCAATCCCTTAAGCCCTCTGCTCCCAACTAGTTTGCTCTCTGTCTCCCCTCCTCCGTGCCCCAGCTTCCCCTCAGCCGCTCTGTCTTTGTGATTCATTTCTAAACGCCCAGGCTGGAGCACCATGGTCCCTCTGCCAGTGACATTCCCAGAGCCCCTGCACAGCCGTTGCCTACTCATCCTCCCAGAGTCCACCGCAGCCTCTGCTCTTTGATACCACGGGCCACCTTGTCCCATTGTCTGGTTGAATCCCCAAGCAGCACTGGGCTCCCAGAACTGGTCCCAATTTCTGGCGTTTGACTGTCTCTCAGTAGGGCTATGATTTCACTAGTGAGAGGAGAGAAGGCAGCCCCATTGCCCAGGCCAAACGCAGGCCCCATGTTACCCACCTTTCCCCAGGCATTTGCCGGAACCTCAAGTCCATTGTGGTCCAGATTGGGATCGCGGATTACTTCAAAGAGCCTAGCAGTCCTGAGGCCCAGAAGCTGTTTGAAGACATGGTGACAAAACTCCAGGTGAATTGGCTCTGAGGCCACCTAAGACCCTATGACCCAAGTCTGGGGCTGGTGACGGGAGTGTGATGTACAGGTCTCACGTGTGTGACCCTGAGGAAACTGACCCAGGTTTGGTTTGCAGGCCCTGCGAAGGAGGCCCGGCTTCTCTAAGATCCTGCACATCAAGGTAGAAGGCGGCTGCTAACCCGGGTGAGGGGCGGCAGGGCCCCTGCCAGCCCCATCCCAGGGTACTCTCTTTGGACCTCCAGAGGGATCCTGATTTGGACTGGACCTTTGGAAGCCTGGTGTTATCTCTGGCTTCTAGGGAGGGGTAGACAGTTTCCTGTCTTCCTCCTGGGACAGCAGAGTAACAGACCTGAGCCTGGGTACTGCCTCTCTGGGGCAGGAGCTTGAACGGAAGCTCCCCAGCCCACACCCAATGAGAAGCTGAGTCATCACCAGCACCTGGTGTCTTCTCTCTGAGGACCTGCAAACCCCCCCCCCCCCCAATGGCTCTTTGGCTGCTCAGGCTGGGCTCCCGTTCTTGAGGCCTCTTGGTCAGGGTCCTCTGCTAAGTAAGTCCCAGGCCAGAGGGGGCTGCTCCGGGCAGCTCAGACTTGGTAAGGAGGGCTCTTTTCCCACTCTGCTCTGTTCCAGCCCTCTGTGGGGTACCCCTTCAGACAGCCCACCTGGGCTTGGGTTCACATTCTTCTGGGATAACACACAGGCCTAGGAGTCTGGGCCAGTGGTCAGCCAAAGGTCGGGGGGTACAGCAAGGTAGTGGGAGTGGGCTTGGAAGGGTAAAATATTCACTCAGATCTCCCCAAGGACATTGAGCCCCTTCCTGGTAAATTGCCAGGAAGACAAAAAGCGTTTTTATTGATACAAATAAGACCCCTCCTCCCAACATCCACTTACCCCACAACACACCAGAGTTAAATACCTACCCACAATCTCAAGCCTTTGAGGGGCAAGGCCCCAGCCCTGGGGAACCCTGTCACCTATGAGAAACAGTTCCTGTCCTCATGGAATGTCCTTCTAATCCAGGTGCTTGGACAGGACTCATGGCCTTTGGGTCCCCAAGGCTGTACGGGAAGGAGTCACAGGGCTGACCTCTGTGCCGGGACCTCTGGGAGGCCAGAGGAGGGTGGTCTGGTGTGCTTCCTTATCTGGCTGGTTTGCTTATAGATTCGGCCTTGGAAGGGAGCTAGTCCTGTGGGGCCAAGAATGAGGCTGAACACACACATTGAACTTGTCCCCTCCTTGGTCACAACTAGTCCCGTGGGCGAGGGCTTTGTTGGAAGTTTTTGTTTGGGGGGGGGCATTCTGGGGCCCAAGCCAGAACCACTTGGCTTAGAAGCCACAGAATGCAAGAGGTTTCCACTGACCCCAACATGGTCCCCACAGGACCAGATCCCAGCACTGAGGCTCTAAAGACTCAGGTCTCCCTGTTCCTCCTCAGAATTCCCAGGGTCTCAGAAGTCACGGCCCTGCCAACCTTCACTTGGGAAGTCCTTTCAAACATTCACCTAGATTCTCTGTAGGATTTCCATCTCTTCCGCACAGGGCCGGCTTTCAGCCCTAACCAATAAGCAGCTGGTCCTGGCTGGGGCTGGGTTCATCTCATGTCTCAGTTCCTCCCAGGGACCCAATTTTCTGCCACAACCTGGCTGGACATCAAGCCCCAGCCCTGGGTTACCCTGCAACGAGCCCCCCACACCTGGGCCCCAAACTTAGCAGCGCACCCAGGCTTCCTGGCTTTATACCCAGCTCTCCCAGCTCTTTTCATTGTTGACGCCTTTTCCTCCCATGGCTTGTTCTGGCCCTGCTCCTAGTAGACTCCCTGCTCTGCCCTGCACGAAGCCTTGGCCTTGTGGCATCCCTGTCCCAAAGCAGCTCTATTGACTTCCGTTTCTCCAGACTTGTCCCCAGAAATCATTGGAAGCACAACTTTATTGGTCTAGAAGGGAGGTAGAAGTCCACTTAGGGCCTGGCTGCCCTGGGTGTTCTTTCTCACTGCACCCTCCATAGCCCCTGACCCCCATGAGGTGCTGCCCTGCCTGTCTCTTGGACAAAGCACAAAGGGATGCCCTGCTTGGCCAGAGTCTGCCCTATTGAGGGACCTTTTCTGCTCCTGGAAGCCTCAGTCCCTGAAGACAGGCTCTGGGCAATTTCCCTGGATGGGTGCCCAGTGGGATGCCCCAGCATCAGCACTGGAAGAAGTCACAGTGCTTGGGCAGTGAGCTGAAGAGGGAGAAAGGTGGTGCTGGAAGGACTGACGCCAGCAGTAGGTTCAGTTGCTCATTCGTTCGTGCGAGAGCCCTGCACACCACCACACTGTGGGCTGCTGAGTGAAGGAGACCCACCTCCTGCTGGTGGGAAGTTTGCCTTTCATGGGTTTGGCTGTTTCCAGAAAACCCACCAAGTCCCCCACCCTTTATTTTCCAGCCAAGTGAAGGATGTGTGTAAGTGTATATTGCACATTCTTGGGCCCCTGCCAATAGGAACATGGGTTACAGCATGTCCCATTGCACACCTGTCCCTGAGCCGACAGACTTCTGTGGCCCAGACTTCATGCCTGTCCTAAGAACTGGCAGGTTTGCAGGCCCCACAACTACCATCCCAGTGCTACTTTTGCCTCTTCTGGGGGATAAGCCCCGCTGCTAAGGGGGGGCATTTGCTGGCTAGAATGCTCCATTGTTCACTTTGGCAACCATACAGCTGGGCTGATGATGGGGAACAGGGATGGAGGGTCCAGCCATCCTTCACTCACCTGTATCTCACAAGTAAGATGCAAATAGGTTCAGAGAGTAAACCAAGGCAGGTCCTGCTCCAGGGGACCAAGGCATGAACAGAGGGCCTGTGGGTAGTGACCACTTGGTGTTCCTACCACCTCCCTGCCACACAGCCTGACCCCAGCACCTGGGTGGCTTGGCATATTTGGCTTGAGTGTTGTCCTGCTTTATTTGAGCTGCCTTCACACTGACAGGGAACAAAGAGCTGCTGTAGATGACTGGATTCCAGAGGGAGTGGGCTGCCCAGAACCGTGGCTCTTTACTAGCCAGGATAGACCACCTATAGACCATGAGTGGAGTTTGAGCCAGCCCTTCAGGAATTGCTTCCCCAAATAAGCCACCTCCTTCCCAAGGCCTGCTACTCTAAGGTTTGGCTTCATCCTTTGCCTTTGTGTCTTGCCTGTCCCCCTGGTCCTGTCTCTAGTCCTTTGGGCCACAAGTGGGGAGTTGCCCAGTTCCCAGTCCTTCTAAGGCGCTAACTTGAAGACCTTAACAGAGTGACTATTGGTGCCAAAGACCCAGTTTCAGCTGGACTTGGGTGAGAACAGGAGAGATGGTGAGTGGGTGCAAGGCCCAAGTGCCCCGAGGAGTTAAACTGATGGGCTCTGTGCAACCTGTCATCCCTGATGACAAACTTCCCTCCCCCAGGGGCCTGGCCCATCTCTTTAGCCCTGGTTTCTCACCTAGCCTGCCCAAGGCCTGCATTTCTGTATATATTGCTGTGTATTGTGTGTATGTATGTATTCCTGGACAAGTGTGTTCTGCAGTCCTTGCCTGAGAATAAGATGTAGGATTGGATGAATATAAGAATACCAGGGCCAAGTAAGGCAGGCGGCTCCTACTCCCTCCCCAAACCCTTGGGAACCTGGCCAGTCCCAAGACTGTCCTGACAATCAGGCAGGCTTCCCCACCATGAGTCCAAGCTTCTACTTGTCACCACTGGCATGGTCCCAGGGAGGCTTGGCCTTGGGCTTCCCAGCCTTAACTCTGCACTGGCAGGGGTTATTATGCATTCAGAGGCTCGGGGTGACCTAGGCTTGCCTCACGGCTGGCAAGAGTAGGCTTGGCTCTAGTGGGCACTGCTGGTGGGGACCTCCACACGGACCCCCAGGCCCTGCCTTCCCGGCACAGCCAGGTTGCAAGGGGCCTGCTGTGAGAGGATCACTTTTCCCACCCCAAGCACATCAGGCAGAAGGGTGGAGAGCGATTTTTGGTTTTGTTTTCTAAAGTGGTGCCTGTATCTCCAGCCCCCAGGGGGCCTCCACTAGCCCCATTTCTCCTACCCAGGCATCACTGTCCCAGCACTTTGCTCCTTGTCACCCATTGGTGCCCTTTGCTGAATGTACCTGAGTATGTATGTAAAAGGACTCACCTGGGCATCAGAGAATTTATCACTTTATATCCAATAAAAAAAGGTGAAACGGGTATGTGCCTCAGGGAAATAAATGGTAGATAGCTACATCTTTGGTCTGTGTTGCCAAGCCCTCTGCATCTGAAGCAAACCTGATTGGCACCAGGGTTACCAGAACATTAGGAAACCTGTCTCTGGGCTGCAGATGCCACTGGAGGAAAGCCATGCCAGTCAGTGCCCCACCACAGCTCACTCCTTTTCAGGGTCTGGGGTGCCGTGTCTGACTCAGCAAGAAACCAACTGTGAGGGCAAGCACAGCAAAAGGACAGCAGGAACAGCAGGCACTGCCCAGTCCCTCACTGGCGTGGCTGCCGCCTCAGGAGGCTCTAGCTAACCAAGCAGGTTTTAGCCTAGGAGAGACCATGTTGCCCAACATAGTCTGGCTTCAACTTCCTTATTTTATCCAATGGGGTTGCCCCACTGATTTGGTTACTCAGGTCTTGAAATATTAAAAATGAGAAAAACAAACAGTATTTAGGCTAAACTGCATGTGGTTCTAGCATCAAACAAGTAAATGAGCATTTATCCCTACAACTCTGAGCCAGCTGTTATATGTTTAGAATAGCTGAGATGCAGAAAAATTAGTTTACTGAAAGGCCATCAAGTTAGGTAGGAGTTATGCTGGATTCCAAAATCTAGACCTGCACCTTACCCCATTCCACTTTTGAGTTCAGGAGTGGCTGGACCCTCTCTCTCTGTCTCTCTCTCTCTCAAGTTCAGGAGTGGCTGGACTCTCTCTGTCTCTCTCTCTCTCTCTCTCTCTCTCACACACACACACACTTCCAAATGGAGGTGGGGGGAGATCACTTCCCAGTTTCAAGCAGCAGAAGCTGCAGTGGGTCAATACGACTTATTATTTACCTCTAGTTTTCAACAATGACCAGTGACAGCTAGCTACGGGCCAGCTCTCAGGACTAGTACCACAAGAGGCAGTTAGACCCTGATTTCCAGCTGATTTGTGGCCAATCCAAACTTGCACTGGTCAGAAGTGAGCAAAATGAGACCAGGTGGGTGCTCCTTCAGCCACATCCTCATGGACTTCTAAGAAGTCACTACACTTTAAAAAGTAAATGACCTAAAACATTCCTTCAGGAGCCCTCTACCTCAGGGTCTTGACTAAGAGACACCAAAAGACTGAACCAAAATAATACAGAGGTAGAAGGAGCAGACAAGGTCAGGTAACACATTTACTTGTACCCAGAAAAACTCTGGAAGCAAGGTCCGGCTAGGTCAGGGCTAAAATTCAGAAGAAAAGCGATTCCACATTTCCCAGCCACTTCTGGGACTAAGATACCAAAGTGAAACTTAGGGACGGGCCACTCAGGTGGAGCTCCCTGCAGGCACTCTGCCTTAACCCGCAGAGCTGCTGAAGACAGCTCAAAGGAGGGAAGACAGTTTTTCTAAATACTGAGATGTAGTCATCAACATATTTATAAGTAAAACTCCTGCCCCAAAATAATTTGCAGTCTTAAAGTTTATTTAAACAACCTGCAGTTAGAACAGAGCTGGCCTATCACCACTCATTCCTCGTAATTAACCAAGGCCAGACAGATGAGGTGAGCGTGCCCTGCGGCCAGCCTGCCAGCCACCTGGGAGGGTGGGCTGCCTCTCAATGGAGGCGGCCGCGACCACGGCCCCGGCCAGCAGCCGGGGGAGCATCCACTGTCGAGCGAGGGTTCTTGATGGTTTCATCTACGGATACAATAAGGCATGCGGCCTCTGAGGCTGCAGTCAGGGCATTGATCCGCACCATAGCTGGCTCCCATACAAAGGCCTCAAAGTTGTCAGCAATGTCCTCGTTGTTGATGTCTACCCCGTACCACAAGCCCCCCTGAAAGATCAGAAAAAGAGAGGAGGTAACATGGAACTGCTTTCACATTTCTTGCCCATCCTCCCTCCCAAACACTTGGCGTGTCAGCAAGCCCAGCTCTCTGAACATGTCAGCACTTCTCTGAGGAAGGTGGCCTCAGCCTGTGGCATCACAACAGGAACCTGGAAGTCCTGCTCCTGACAACCACCCCCTTCAAACCTTGGAGATGGCCCTCTTCCTGGCAAGCTGCTGTTTTGGGGAGACCTCACCTCAGGTCACCTTAAAACTGCATATATCAAACCATGATTCTCAAGAGGACATTGTGTGATCCCTTATCTCACTGTGTCTCCTTGCTGCTTCCATTAGTCCCCATTAAATGAGGAACTGAGACACAGGTGAAGTGACTTGTGTAACAAGTCAGAAGCAAGGTTACTAACAGAGTACTACTGTCAGAGTGCCCAGCACTTAAACATTTGCTAAACAACAAAGTTCTCAAAGAAGTGACAACTTGGAGGTGATAGCGCCATGGCTGGTCTGAGTGTCAGCCAGGCTCGGGAGTGCGTCCCCAGTGTGTGCTTCCAGGCAGGGGCCACAGGGCTCCTTGGGTTCCTCTTACTGCACCGTGAGGAGTGATCACACCCTTGGTAGAAGCACTGAAGAAACCCTGGGACCCCCAGATCTGGCACTATGGCTTTGCCTCTGCCCTCAAAAGAGGCACAATTAGTTGGTACTGAGTTTAGTTTCTGCATCATTACCCGAACTGAGCACACAGAGTTTGCATGTTCATAGCACAGTCTCAGAATCTAGCCCCATCCCCTCCAAGCCCCGGACCACAAGGAGAGGAAGCACCCACCTGGGCATGCCTAGCCCGAAGCTTGTTGAGGATGTTTGTGGCATCAAAGCCAGCATTGTCACACAGCTGACGTGGGATAATCTCCAAGGCCTTGGCGTATGCCCCAATCAACAGCTGCTGTTTTCCAGGAATGGTCCTTGAGTAATCCCGCAGGTACTTGGAGAGCTCCATCTCAATGGCCCCACCACCAGCCACCACGGAATCGTTCTGGAGGGACCAAACCCATCTCTCAATATAAGCAACCCCCTGGTCCAAGCTCCAGCCACAGAAAAATTGGGCCACTTAACCCGTAGGTCCCAACTCAGAAAATAGTTCCTCATAGTTTCCCTCAGCCCAAGCCCCAGGAAGCCTAAACATGGCCCTTGTCTAGCACATCCCAGCTTCAACCTACTTAACTTCATGGTTTCTGACCGTCTTCAAGGTCGCCTGTACCTTGAGGACAGTGGCACATCCTGCGGATGGCTGATTACCTCAGCTCCACAGTTTGCTCAGAAGAACAAGTCTTAGCTTTTAAGGCAGCACGACCTATGTGAGAGACTGAGGCTGTTTCTCTATGATTTGTGAGGCAAATCAAGGCCTAAATACCACCCAGGAAAGGAATCAACACACAAATTCAGGGTCTCATTAGCTTGGAAGGGAGAAAGGGCTGTGCAGACAGAAAGCCACCAGCCCAGTACCTTGATGGCCCTCCTGACAATCATGATGGCATCGTGCAGGGACCGCTCTGTCTCCTCCATAAACTGCTCAGCGCCCCCGCGGAGGATGATGGTGCAAGTCTTCGCTTTGGGGCAGCCGGTGAAGAAGTTGTACCTACATCCAAGGCCAAATCAAATCTGTGAACTCTTGTTGCCATGCTGCTGTGTTCTGACCTCAGCAGTCCTCCCAACACTCAGCAGTTGCTCTTCTGTTTTTCACTAAGTTTCCCCAATCCCACCCTTAAGGTCTGGGGCTATACCACTGAAACATAAAAGATTGTGGAATCAAACTTTAGGCCCAGTGTGATCTTCCCTCCCAAAATACTACTGTATCTGAGCTATTTATGCCCCAAGAGGCAAGACTTCAAAAGAGAGCAGCACATGCTGTATTGCACACTCCAAGAACGGCAGGAGGCCAGACGCAGGCAAGTCTCCTGAGTTTCGCCAAGATGCAGCCCTGGCATGCAGCTCACCTCTCGCCTCCAATCTGGGTTTCTTCGAAAACCTGGCAGTGGCCCAGCACTTCTGCTGACAGTGCATTCACACTGGTCTGAATGGAGCCTCCACAGGCCTGAGGAGCAAAGAAGGTAACAACATCCAGTAGTGAAGGCTCACTGAGGCCAGCAAGCTTCCCACCACCTAGCCTCAGAGCATGTTTCCATGCTGGATTCTGCCGGTGACCCAAGGCCCTCTGCACTGGACAACCCACTCTCACCCTTGGTCTCTAGTTGACCCTTACTCCTCTTAAAGGAGAAAACAAAATAAAACAGACATATGAAGGGCAAACCGACCTAGCTGAAAAGAGATGGCCACTTTCTGGTTCACCCAACACCCATCCCCCAAACAAGCGTGCCCTAGGCCTAGCCAATAAGTCAGGATTGGGCGTCTGGTGAGACACTGGCTGGAAGCATCAATACTTAAGTGCATTCAGCTTGTCACAGCATTACTGCTGGGTTTCCTCTAAAATCAGATTTCCTAACTCGTTCTGGTGAGACTAACTTCTGTACCTGAGTACATGAGCACTGGGAATGAAATGCTTCAAGGCAAAAAGGGTTAAGAAGACAGGCTAGAGTCACATGTCACCCTGACAGTGCACTCCTGTCTGCCAGAGGTAAATAATCCCCCACCCCCACCAGGGCCACAAAGGCCAAGAAGCAGCCTGTGAAAGTTCAGTTACCATCATCGTCCTCTTCAGATCCTCCTCTGGCACTCGGCCAGCACAGAACATGTCCCTGTCAGCAAAGTATTGGGTGGCCACATCCCCAATGGGGAGTTTGGACAAGACGACTTTGGCTCCAGAATGATGGATCTTCTCTAACTTGTCATACAGAATGTTCCACTCCGCATCAACAATTGCCTGATAATCCTGAAGAGACCCAGAAAAGGATGAGGATGCTTTGGAGTGGAGGTCAGCATATATGGCGGGCTAAAATACACCTCCCATGATAAAAGTATGCCAATTTATTTGGGAGTCAACAGGGGCAAACAATAGCCTCTCCTCAGTCCAAGTAAACAAGGACCCTGTAAGATAACTGAGGAACCACCTAAAACTTTCAAACATGAAAGCAGAAAGTAACCCCAGGATTAGAAGCTGGCATTGCCAAGGAGTGAAAAACAGTTTAGTTTGGATTAATTCTAGCCTCCTCCAAGGCACTCACCCATGGAGCTCCAATGTCAATACCGTTCCCCAAAGGCCATTCCGCATTGCGGACACATTTCCTAAGAGTACCTGCTTACAGCTGGGTGACACTGCTACCTCCAGAGACAGCCTTGATTACATCAATGATGGGAGTACACCTGTCCCTGTAGCATAGGACCCAGTCTCAAATGGGAGGAGCCCACATCTGCCCAAACTAAACGAATCAAAATACCAGGCTTGCTCGCCATGTAGCTAGAGAGCCCTGGCCAGCCTCTTTCTGCAGCCAAAGGACAGCGTTTCAGCAGGTCTATCCTATCCAAATCCTCTCAAGTCCAGGTCACTCAGGGGTGAACAAGGAAAGAAGGGCTTCAGTATTTAGACATCAATATTTAAGGAATAGGAGTATAATGGGACCCACAGAGCTGGACCCAAGACAACCACAAGACTCAAGGTTTTGAGAGCTGCCCAATTCCACGCCACTGCCAGGGGGTAGGCATACCTCAACTGTGTGGACTCTGATTTCAGCATTATCCTTCTCAGCTTTCAGTTCCAGCTCAACATTTAAGAGGGCAATCTTTGGATTATGGTACTTTTTAGGTTGCATTTCAAACCCAGCATAAGAGAAAGTCTTCTTGAATGCAACACCAGCTACCAGCTGGGAGTCCTGTTTAAAAATAACAAAAATGAACAGTTCAACAGTTCAGCACTGGAATGAAGTGAAATCAAGCCAGTGGTGTGTTGGACTAATGCACATCCATTCCTGTGAACCTGAGAGTTAAGCGTGTCATCATTTCACTGCTGTAACAAAACCTTTCTATTATCATAAAAGGGGAAAAACACAAAACATATTTTAGTTATCTCTCTAGTATGAAGGAAAATCATTCAGCTTGCAGAGCCTGGGCATGGTAAGCTGTCTTCTAAAACTGGCCTCCAAAGCAGGTGCCAAAAGATAAGGCTTTAAGTATTTACCTACAGTGCCAGAAATGGGACAGGCATTTATGAATAAGGCAAAGGCTGTCGAATACTTTTCCCTCTGATCCCAACTCCTGAGTCTTCTACTGCATACACCTACACATACTCCTCTCCACCTGCACTGCATATATATGCACATACACGTATATATGAGTACACACACACACACTCTCTCTCTCTCTCTCTCTCTCTGACATGCTTGCTGCAGCCTAGATGCTTTCTCTTCTCAGATGAAACCAAAAGATCATAAAGGTCAGATATTTCCTGCACAGTTCTCAGGCTAATACTGTGGCTTCCCACATCTCAGTCCCTTAAAACACGAAATTCTACCTCTTACTCAGTAATATAGCTTCCTATGGGCTGGGCTTAATAGCAAGGCGTAACAGAAAGCATAGTGCACATGGGACTGACATTAGCACTGTAAGAAAACTTAGATTCACATCTCAAAATCTTTTTTACTAAATGACCAAGTCATTTCCTACTCCACAAAAAGGGGTATTAAGTTCAATGACCTGACTGTCCTCTGCCAGGGCTAATCTACAGTCCTAATCTATTATACAGCAGCCTATCAGTGAACAGATTCCTGCAAACTTCAAATCCACAGTCTCCTAAAGGGAGTGAGGCCTTAGCTGAATCAAGATGACTGAGCAGAAATTAGTCAAATACAGAAAAAGGAAGAAAGAGGTATTGCCAAGAGGCAGAGACAGTGTGGTGGAATTGGGGAATAATAAGGCATTTGCAGTCTCTGGAATATAAAGGAGAAATCAGGGACCAGTTTAAGAGAATCTTACTGGCTCAGCTAAGGCCTGGCTCTTATCCTGTAGTGAATGCAGAAACCCAAAAAGTTTTACACATAAGGTAGTAAACTGGGGGACTTCACCCTACAATAGAAAGTAGAATGGATTTAGGGGGTACAAGACTGGAGCAAGGGTGGCTACTGTTGTCATGGTAATAAGTAAAAGAGACAAATTAAAAAAGGAAATAGCCCTGGCTGAATAGCTTAGTAAAAGTGTCATCCTGATATACAAAGGTTGTAGGTTTGATCCCCAATCAGGGCACATACAGGAACAGGTTGATGTCTCTCTCTCTCTAATTGACAAAAAAATTAAATAGTAAATTGGTAGGTAAAAATAAGACAATGATTGACAGGTTGTGAGGAGATGTAAAGGTTTTCAAGGATGACCCGATTTCTGGTTTGCATGATTGAATAACGGTGGTAATACCAACCACGTCAAGAAATACAGAAAATGCAATGGGTTTGGAGGACAAAATAATGGGCTCAGCAGCAGTTAGATATAGGAGCATGAGGCTCAAGGAGAGAAGAAGGCTGAAGATATAAAGGTAAGATCAGTTTATTTTTTTTTTTTTTAGAGTCAGAGAGAGGGATTGATAGGGACAGAGACAGGAACAGAGAAAGGTGAGAAGCATCAATCATTAGTTTTTCGTTGCCATTACGACACCTTAGTTGTTCATTGATTGCTTTCTCACATGTGCCTTGACCGCGGGCCTTCAGCAGACCGAGCAACCCCTTGCTGGAGCCAGCGACCTTGGGTCCAAGCTGGCAAGCTTTTGCTCATGTCAGATGAGCTCGCGCTCAAGCTGGCAACCTCAGGGTCTCGAACCCGGGTCTTACCCGCATCCCAGTCCGGTGCTCTATCCACTGCGCAACCACCTAGTCAGGCAAAGGTAAGATCAGTTTAATCTTGAGACTAAGTAAACAATTACTACCATCATTCACTGAATTGTTTATGTGTGGTTTTGTTAATGTTTATATGCCTTTAAGAAATGTGGGAAAGTCTAAGGAAAACACAGGTGTGGCTTAAAGCTCTTGGCTTTCTCTTAAAGGTCACATTATTAGTTCTGATGTCTACTTTAGAGTTTAGTGGATGCCAGTCTAATCTCAATGGTTTACAGAAGTAGGAAGGCCAAGGAGAGGATGACATGATTGTTAACAAAGTCATCAAGCCACAATGAAGAGAATGGTTGGAAAATGAGCGGTCCTTGCGGCCAACAGCAGACATGGCTCAGCTGACTTCCCGAGTCCTCACAGCTTTATGACAGAGAGACCCTCAGCCCACTGACATGTGTGGTGACAGGAGTGGGAGGAGAACAGAGTGGGAGTGCAATTTGGAAGGGTAAATGTCAAAGGTAAAAAAGGGAAGGGTCAGGTTATATGTCAAGCAGGTCTTGCCCTGCCCAAATCACTTCAGGCTGAAGTCACCAAGGAAGAGTCTAGTGAGAAGTACAGCAGGCCAGAGACTGGACAAGGTCTACAGCAGCACGGGGACACCAGCATCGAAGAATGTTTCCAGACAGATACTACTGTGCTGAGAAAGAATGAGCTACAGCTATGCGTGAGATATTGCAGACATGAGCCATGTGTTGCTTATTAAATTTAAATAAATGGAATTAAATATAAAATTCAGTTCCTTGGTTGTATTGGCTATACTTCATGTGTTCAGTAGTCACACCAGGCTAGTGGCTGCCATACTGGATAGTGCAGGTATTTAACTGTATCATCATCACGGAGGTTTTACTGGGCAGCACTGAGTTAAGAGCTACAAGTGATATGAATCATATTCTAAAATACGTTGTTAAATGAACAAAAACAAGTGACAGAAAACTATTTATGATAAACAAGCACTTGTGTTTAAGAAAACAGTATTTCCATATGTTTATAGAAACACAGATTATTTTCAATGAACACACATTTTATAGGGGTCGACTCGGGCAGAAGTGGCATAGGGGACATTTATTTTTTCCTTTAGGTCCTTTAAATCTTTTTTTTTTCTTTTTTTACAGGGACAGAGAGAGAGTCAGAGAGGGATAGATAGGAACAGACAGACAGGAACAGAGAAATGAGAAGCATCAATCATTAGTTTTTCGTTGCCGTTGCGACACCTTAGTTGTTCACTGATTGCTTTCTCACATGTGCCTTGACCAGGGGCCTTCAGCAGACCGAGCAACCCCTTGCTGGAGCCAGCGACCTTGGGTCCAAGCTGACGAGTTTTTGCTCAAGCCAGATGGGCCTGCGCTGAAGCTGGCAAGCTCGGGGTCTTGAACTTGGGTCTTCCGCATCCCAGTCCGACGCTCTATCCACTGCGCCACCGCCTGGTCAGGCTTCCTTTAGGTCCTTTAATACAGTTTGAACTATGTATCATCTACTCAAAATAAATGAATAAAGAAGGGAGAGTGTGTAACTTGTGGAGAAGAATGGACTAAAAGCACTCCTCAGATTCATTCATGGAGAGGGTCACAGATAATTTATCAGAGCTAGCCCCGGTCCCTCCCACATCAACACTGAGATCTGAAAAACAGCCACTTCGCTTTTCACTCTGCTGACAAGTAAATATAGGTCCACAGAGGTTACTCAATGGATCTACAGTCACAGCCGATCATGGCTGTGTGGAGAATACAGCCCAAGCGTGACTTCCAGTCCTACAAGTGTTCCTCTCCCCTGTAATGTGTGCTCTCCTCTGATACCAAGCTGTGTGACAGGTCAATGTGAGAGCAGGAGCTTCCAGGGAAGCTGCAGCAGGCTTACCTCTAGGGCTCCACCTTGTACCTTCTTGATTCCAATCATTTTAAGCTGCAGCAAATCATCAAGCATCATTACCGCATCCACCACCATCTTAGCGAAGAAGGCCTTCTGCTGGGAGATGAGCTTGGAGCTCAGAGCGGTCATGGCACACTTCTCTAGCAACTTCCTCTGCTCCCTGGGACACAAGGGTAGGAGCCTGCATCAGGTCTTAAAAAGCCCTTCTTGTCTGATTCTACTGCAGTGTGGAGGTGATTTCCATTCTAGCCTCTAAATTCAGCCCTCATCAATTTCTTCTGCATCTCTCCCCCCCCCCTTCCCCCAGGAACAGAGAGAGAGAGAGAGAGAGGGAGAGAGAGGGATAGATAGGGACAGACAGACAGGAACGGAGAGAGGTGAGAAGCATCAATCATTAGTTTTTCGTTGCCATTATAACACCATAGTCGTTCACTGATTGCTTTCTCGCATGTGCCTTGACCGCGGGCCTTCAGCAGACAGAGCAACCCCCTGCTGGAGCCAGCGACCTTGGATCCAAGCTGACGAGCTTTTGCTCAAGCCAGATGGGCCCGCGTTCAAGCTGGCAAGTTCGGGGTCTTGAACCCGGGTCTTCCGCATCCCCATCCGATGCTCTATCCACTGTGCCACCACCTGGTAAAGCTCTTCTGCATCTTTAAGGATTATCAGTAACAGATGGTGATTGTAGTCAATGACCACATACACGACAGCTTTTAAACTGCAGTCTACCAGCCTCTTTTGTGCAGTGTGGGCTGGGGCACAGTCAAGGATCTAGCAAGAGTTAGCCCCACGCACATAACAGGGATTACAACATGCTTCTGCACCCAATTTGGCCACAGGAAGTCAAGCTTCTGACAAAGCCCACAACTTACACTTTATCTTCCTTCTTCACAGTCACAGCAATCTCTCTGATCTTGTTGACTGCCTGTCAAGAACAGAAGCTGAGTGAGTCTCTCACTCTATCAACTGGTGAAGTGGATTTCAACCTCTCTTACTAGTCCCTCATCTGTTTATTCCAAATCTTAAACATTTTTACTCTATTGCTGAAGCAACATTTCTAAGTCTTGTAGAGAGCAATGTAAATATCTATAGTCTGGAAATCTTCCATAATCTGAAATGTAGAACAGGTACAGTTGTGCAGAATCATAAGGATACGTCCAGAACTTAGCTCTGGTTATGCAGGTAACACACAATAACAAATGAGTAAAAACAAGCTAGGACACTAGATTAAGCCAAACCTTCTGGCTTATAAAAAACACCTGCAACAATTTCTAGTACTATATATATTAATTATATGTACATGTATCTCACTTCTCATATATTTCATTTTAATTTCACCACCCTGAAACAGAGATAATAAAGGGAGAAAGTGAGGCTTAGAGGAACTGACTTGCGACAGATCACAGAATGAAGTTCAAAAGTCCATAAAAGCAACATCTCAAAATGTGTACTGAAGTACTTAATAAAAATAAAAACAGCTCTCACTGAGAGCCTATGATATAGCGACATAATCAGCTATCAAGTATCTAATCAAATAGCTGCAGAATGGCAGAACTGAGGTTCCTAGGAAGAATTCAGAAAATATCCAAGGAACTCTGCCCATTCTCTCTACAACTCAGTAATGGTTATCATCCTAATAGAAATATGAAGGTGCCAGGCACAAGGCCAAATGAGCCAGGACTCTCATACCAACTGGGTGGCGGTGCGGAAAGCTCGGATGATGATCTGTGGGTGCAAACCTTCCTCCACATAGGGTTTCACCTGCTTCAGAAACTCCGCAGCCAGCAGGGTCACTGAGGTGGTGCCATCACCAACCTGGAAGAGAATGACAGGAAATTCACGTTTTCTCCTGTTGAGGGATAAAGCCCCAAAATTTCATTTTCTGGCAACCTACCCCTTTAAACATGGCACTCTTAAAATGGGTGTGAAGCTTTAATATGAAAGCATAGGTGTTTGCAACAAGTAGAAGGAAGGAAGGTGATAGTAGTCAGGTATCCATTCCATCAAATGGTCCTGAGCTGTAAAATTAATTCCCCAGCAAGGCCCATTCTGCAAAGACGACTGATTTGGACAATTAAATTTTGTTGGGATATAAAATCATATATGCAAACTATCTGCAAACTTATCTATTACATACAAGGCACCATAATGAATAAAATAGTCCCAGTCATGTTTATAATACATGTCACAAATAACCATGTGGTACTCAAAATATTTAAGAATAGAATTAAAATAGACCTAGCAATTCCTTTACTGGGTATCTACCCAAAAAACTTGAAAACACTGGTATGCAAAGACACATGCACCCACATGTTCATAACAGCATTAGTCACAGTGGCTAAGACATGGAGACAACCAAAGTGACTGTCAACAGAGGACTGGATAGAGAAGGTGTGGTCCACATATACACACAACGGAACACTACTCAGCCGTAAGACATGATGACACAGTGCCATTTCCAACATGGATGGACCTTGAGAGCATATTAACTGAAACAAGAAAATCAGCAAAAGCTAAGAAATGTGATTTCACATATAGGTGTGTGATAAAACTGAGACTCACAGACACAGATAAAAGTGAAGTGGTTACCAGGGGAAGAGCGGGGAGGGGAGGGGAGTAAAGAGGGAGAAATATATGGTGACAGAAAATGATCTGACTTTGGGAGATGGGCACACAACACAATCAACAGTTCAAATGCTATAGAGATGTTGACCTGAAAATTATGTACTCTTATTGATCAATGTCACCCCACAAATTTAATTTCTAAGTAAAAACAAACAAACAAAAAACAACCATGGTAACAAAAGACATGAGATAAATATTCTTTAAGGAGTACAAAGCAAAGCCCTTAGGAGTTTACAAGAATTTTTTTTTTTGACAGAGAGTCACAGAGAGGGACAGACAGACAGGAAGGAAGAGATGAGAAGCATCAATTCTTCATTGCAGCATCTTAGTTGCTCACTGACTGCTTCTTCACTAATTGCTTTCTCATATGTGCTTTGCTGGGGTGGGGGGGTTACAGCAGAGCAAGTGACCCATTGCTCAAGCCAGCGATTTCGGGATCTAACCTGGGTCCTCCACGTCCCAGTCCGACGCTTCTATCCACTGCGCCACCGCCTGGTCAGGTAAAAAATATTTTCTAGCCAAACCCCACTAAAACAAACCTCTCAGGACCAGGCAAAGTCCTTTATATGTTAATCACTATTTGGAATAAGCATGTTACTAGTCTGCTCATATTTCTTTTTCCTTTTGCGAAAGAGACAGAGAGAGGGACAGATAGGACGGGAGAGAGATGAGAAGCACCAATTCTTCATTGAGGCACCTTAGCTCTTCATTGATTTGCTTTCTCACATGTACCTTGACCACGGGGCTATAGCAGACCAAGTGACCCCTTGCCCAAGCCAGTGACCTTGGGTCCAAGCTGGTGAGCCTTGCTCAAACCAGATGAGCCCACGTTCAAGCTGGCAACCTTGGGGTTTCGAACCTGGGTCCTCCACATCCCAGTATGACACTCTATCCACTGCACCACTGCTCATCTTTCTAACATGGTAATTTTTTATGACATTTAACCTTATTTCTAATGAGAGAGAAAAAGAGTAAGAGCCCCAAACCTCTGATTTGGAAAAATTTTATTTGTAACTTACTAATATCCATTGTGTAATGTAAAGACTTCTCAAAAGGAAAAAGGTTTACTCTGACAAAGAGTTTAAGCTGCCAAATTCCTGGTCAGCAGATATTATTCACTTGCTGAAAGCCTTTAACAGGTCAAACCTAGATTCTTCTCACTTTAATTTTAAAACAGCCATTCTGTTTTATAGGGTATAGGGTCCTAATAAACTTTTCCATATAACTTCAGGGTACATCTGTAATTCTCTAAAATACAAACCTATCTCTCTCTACATTTACTATCAAGACTCCAACATTAGAAATGATTTCTGTCAAAATGATCAACTTTGTTATGTAAATTTTATTGCCATTAAAAAAGGCAGGGTTTGGGGTGGGGGACTGGAAATCTTAAGAGTTTCCAGCCTCATCTTATAAGCTTAAATTATTTACCTAAGAACTCATATGAATAACAGCACCTGGTCCTAAGATCTCTGCTACAAGTGGTGGAATGGTACAAATTTAAATAGTATTACTTAAACAAGCATGTATTATGTACTTCTGAAATGATAGTTTTAGATATATAATCAAAGACTTTTAGAGAAGAGAATGAAGCAACAAGGAGGCATGTGCTTCAACCTCCATTTGAACACATTTGCTTGATTTTCTTACCTCAGCATCTTGGGATTTGGCAATGTCCACTAACGTCTTTGCTGCAGGATGGATAACATCAAGGAGTTTCAGAATGGTGGCCCCATCATTAGAAATTGTGGCTTTCCCTTAAAAGGAGAAAATACAAAGTAAAAATGTAAAGACTTGAAGCTAATGCACCCTTTACTGGGATGGGGCAGAGGGGATCATGGCAGAAATAAACTGATCTTTTCATAGAGGGTTCTGTGCACAAAAGGCCTCCTAAAATCATAAGCTTCTGAGGATTATGAGCTCCTACTTTTCTTTGAGCAGCATTTAGCACACTGCAACTGGATGTAGAAAATGTTTTAAAAACGAGAAAGAGTAAACATTTAGATATTCTTAACGTAGTCAATAGCCTAATATCTCACATGTCAATTAATACACTAAAACATAAAAGGAAACTTGCTCTTTGTCTTGGCAATGTGATACAATGGAAGTGATCACAGGAAATGCCAGACGGTTCTATTTCATGTTTCTAGACTGTATCTCTCTATAAAGCAACAGCTTCCTGAGACCAGCTTCTTCCCTGTATTTCCACAGGGCTCAGCATTCAGAACCATATATGAAATGGAGCCACTTCATAGTGAGCAATCCCTTAGAGATCTGAAAAGCAAGGAGTTTTCTGATGCCAACCTCTGCCAGCTCCAATACTCCCCAGAAGCCTTCTGTCCTGCACACTGGCCTAAGGAACCCTGCACTTACCTCGGCCATCCACAATGAGCTTGTCCATGCCACGGGGCCCCAAGGTAGTTCTTACAGCCTCAGCAATCACCTGGCAGGCACTGATGTTACTTACAAGCTGGGGGATGCCTTGGGAACTATCAGTCCCCTCTTTCAACAGGATAACTGGTGTGGGCTAGAAAAGAAAGAAAAATCGACTGCTTTAAAAAATCATCTATTACAATGAGACTCAAGGGAAGGGCAAGAAAAAACATTCCCATCTTTCTATAACATAAATATCTAAAGGTCTTTTTAAATCACATTTCCCCACTGTCCACCATATCCATTCCTTAAACAGCCTCTATCTCCAACACATTGCTAAAACCACAGCATATCTGATAGATATGCTAGAAAATGGTTTAAGAAGCAATGATTTTGTTTCTTGGTTTTTTTTTTTTAAGTTTTTTTTTTATTTTATTCATTTTAGAGAGGAGAGAGAGAGAGAGAGAGAGAGAGAGAGAGAGAGAGAGAGGGAGGGAGGAGCTGGAAGCATCAACTCCCATATGTGCCTTGACCAGACCAGTGCAGGGTTTTGAACTGGCGACCTCAGTGTTCCCAGGTTGACGCTTTATTCACTGCGCCACCACAGGTCAGGCAAAGCAATGATTTTGTTTAAAAGAACAAATCAAATAGTAGTATGTTCTCCAGTGCCCAGCTGAATGAGCTTAGCCTTTTCAACTTCTGACCCCATTCTGTGTGGAAGAATTAGGTCACAGCACAGGAGGAAGCAGCAGGCAATGCTCAGTGTTCACCTTCCAGCAAACCATCCACTTATCAGCATTACAGCTTAATCCTAGAGAAGTAGATGGGGCACTGATGCAAAACCCAAGGTGTCATAGCTTCAGGTGTTGTCCTGGAGATGCCCAGGCAGGCAGCTGTACCAATGTTTCACTGGCGTGTAGGGAAGTACTGTAGTTAGGCAGAGAAGCAAACAGTACCTTTGTTCTGCCTAACAAAATGACAACAAATCTAATTCACACAGCAATTTTCCCATTTCTCATGCTGGCTCCATAAAGCTTCCTGTGACTCATCCCCAATCAAATATCCCAATGCTTTTCTTTCTATTTTGCAACAGCCTCCAAAACAGTCACTATCCCTATAGAGCAGTGGTTCTTAACCTTTTTTGAGGTACCGAACCCTCCAGTTTCATATGCGCATTCACCGAACCCTTCTTTAGTGATAAATAAAATATGATTTCTTTTTCCAAATTCCAAGACATAGGTATATGTTTTTTTACTGGTGCACAAAATGAGCCATGCATGAACATCACCTTAAGAACAAAACCAACAAAGTGCATGAACTCACAACAAATTATGGAATTACTTTATTCTGGCCTCTGCGGCAGAGGCTTCTCCGAACCTGAGAGACTGACTCATCGAACCCCTAGGGTTCAATAGAACCCAGGTTAAGAACCACTGCTATAGAGGTTTAATTTGCAGACCTGCTTCAGAAATTATGTAAGACAGGAAAGGGTACTTTCTTATTTTAAAGGGCCTGCTTAAATACCTTTGCTCCAATGTTCTCTGCCTCTGCATTAAAGCTTTAACTTCAGAGATGAGCTCATGAACCAGACTCAGTCTTCCCAGTGACTGTGACTGAACGAAATAATATACTACCTGACCTGTGGTGGTGCAGGGCATAAAGTGGCAACCTTGCATGCTGAGGTTGCTGGTTTGAAACCCTGGGCTTGCCAGATTAAGGTACACATGGGAGTTGATGCTTCCTGCTCCTCCCCCCTTCTCTCTCTCTAAAATGAATAAATAAAATCTTAAAGAAAAAGAAATAATATACTAAGGGTAGACACTGGTTCAGAACTTTTGTTATATGTGTGCTCTTAAGCTATGACTTAAAATTTATTTCTCACTGTGGAGTTCAATGCAAAGTCTGAAAGCTACTGCCCACATCCACCCCTAGAAGTACTTCAGGTGCCCAAGCAGGGAAGGCACAGGACTGTCTCACCCTAACAAGAAGAATCAAGAATTCCCACACCACAAAGTCTAATGACCCATGCGGATGACACCATCATATTAACTGGGCAATTCCTTAAAAAGTTGAATTCCTTTGGCCAGTGCAACTGGAGGGTAGTGAATAAGCAGAAAGTTGGAATAAGGCTGAAAAGGGAGGCAGGAAAAGGAGCACATACTCACTTTTAAACTGTGTTCAGTTTATATTTTACTCCTACGAAGGGAAGCCTGGAAAGAACTGCAGCAGAGGAATGGCATAGTTGGATTTATATTTTTTAAAAATCACTAGAAAATAGTTAAGAAGAGGCCAATATAACGTGTAAATGCATAAAAAGGGGCTGGAAATCCTGGCCTGTGGTGGTACATCGACCTAGAATGCTGAGGTTGCCGGTTTGAAGCCCTGGGCTTGCTTGGTCAAGGCACATCTGACAAGCAATCAATGAACAACTAAAGTGAAGCAGCTATGAGTTGATACTTCTTACTCCTCCGCCCCTCTCTCTTCTCTGTCCATAAAATCAATAAATAAAATCTTTAAAGAAAAAATGAGGGGGAGCTAGAAAGATGCCCAACAAACTGTAAGGAGTGAGAGAGTGTTAAAGAGTTTTGACAATGAGTTGTGTATTTGCAGTTTTGTTTCAACATTTTTCTAATAAGCACATTACACATTATTCTTTTTTCAAGAATGTCCATTAGATAACCCCCTAAATCTAGGACCTTGCATGGGCTAGAGGGAAAATTCCTTCCTTTTCATGGTAGTGTCCCAAGTCTCACCTCAAGAAATGGCTCCTCTATATTTTCAGCATCCTTTTGGGCTCCTTGCACCTTCTTTAAGTAAAAACATGTCTCCTAATAAGGCCTCACCTCCTCCCAGTCCCAGCTAAATCATTGCTCAGGGCGGCCTCAAGTCTTTCTGATTTGCCTCTGCCCCAGATGAATGAAGTCTTAACTTTAAAGCAAAAACCAACTTGAGTCTTAAACTCCTTCAACAGATTCTTCTATCCCTCCAAAGGGCTAACTTATCCAACACTTTTGTGGACCTTTTCTCACCTCCACCTTCAAACTGTACATTTACAAGAGCCACTTGCCACTTCTACCAACACCACTTTCTTCCCACCAGGCCAGCGATTCTTCACAGCTCCCATCTCCTAAGGAGTTCCCAACAGCAGCTGTTAAACAGGGGCAGCCTGAACATGGGATCCCAGAACTCTCTCTTCACTTCCTCCTGTGCACAGCTTTTATACTGCCAATCTTTCTTTTTCTACTTCACTTTTTAAAAAGATCTTATTGATTTTTTTTTAGATTTAAAAGATTTATTGATTTTAGAGGGGGGAAAGGAGAGAGGGGGAGAATGGAAGGCAGGGAGGGAGGGGGAGAGGAAGAGAAAGAAAGAAAGCGGGGGGGGGGGGGGAGGGCGGGGGGGGGGCGGGGGGTAGCAGGGAAACATCAACTCATAGGTGCTTGACTGGGCAAGCCTGGATTTTGAACCTATGGCCTCAGCATTCCAGGCCAACATTTTACCCACTGCGCCACCCACAGGTGAGGCTGCTATCCTTTCTTAAAGGATGAACTTCCCAAAGGTAAGGACTATAACAATCTTAATTTGTAAAGTGCCTAGATTTGGCCACTTATGAAGTAATATTCAGCAACTTTTGATGCTGAAAATTGAACTGTTAAATATATGTACCTGAAAGTGCTTGATATAAGCAATGAAGTAAGAAAGCACTGGTTTATTTTTGGGAAAGCATTGCCAATATGATGATACTACATTCACTGAGAAGTACAAAGCAAGAAGGGCTGGGAAGCAGCTGACCATGTTATTCCCAAGTTCCTCATGCTTTGCAGGCCCTCGGGATATGGCAGGTAGAGAGCCTATGGGGAGGGAAAGGTAGCGGAGTTAGACTGAGCTAAGCCAGGTCAAGCAGGATGAGTCCTCTTCTATCAATTCCCCACGGGTAGGCACTGCTATGGAAAACCCAACTTCTGTCCCCAAGTTACTTTTTAATTTCACTCATCTTTGCTCAATTAGAGAAACAATTTCAGAATCCAGTCATTTGGCAAACCTATCAAGGAAGGCTTGGGAACTGCAACTTAATGATGTTCCTGAAGCATTATTAAGCATTATGTTCTACAAAACCACAACAGGTATTTATATTCCAAGGTTTACAGTGCTCAACACCACAGGCAAGGACATACATTCTGTACAAGCTGTGCCAAAGTCACAAGGCTGAGATATCAGGGGACCCTTTTACCTCTCTTCCAATCACAGAAGGTTTCTAGCGTATCAAGGACTAATTCTATGACAGCAAGGAAGATTCTTGGTGATAGAAATTTCACATTCACATAGAAAATACAGCAGGGAACCAGAGCAGGGCTCAGTTCAGGAAAAACTGTGGTGGTCTGGAGCACCTTGGGGAAGGGTTTTATAACCAGACAGAACATTGGTTTTGATCTCAGTTTTGTGAAAGATAACCAAAACTCTCATGGTTGCCTTTGCATGAGGATAGATTATGGGGAGGAAAGAAAACAAGCAACTACCTAGCAGAATAGCCAACATTTGTTGAGCGCTTACTACATGCTGGACACTTTGTATGTATCAGTTAATTTAACCCCCTAGAACAGACTAAGGGGCAGAAATTTAATCATATGCTCAAAATCACACACCTAGTAAGTGGCGGAGCTGAATTATAAACCTAGGCATTCAGCATGGCTCCAGAGCCCTTACTCTCATTGTCCTACTAGGCTGCCTCTGCACAGAAGATGAAGATGACTTCAGGAATAGGTAATGCTGAAGATGGACTGAAAAATGGCAGTTACTGCAGGTATAAAGCGGACAAGACACACTGATTAATGCCAGGTTCCTTCTACTTTGGATACAAGGTGGATTCACAGGACATTTGGTAGTAAAATGATTACTTCGAATGTGTCAGTTTGATATCCACCAAGACAGGGAGAAACTGCAGGAAGCAGAAAAAAAAAACAACAAACCCAGAGAATTGATCAGATATGCCAAAATGAATGTGTACAGACAAGTCCACAGAAAGCAGTATCTCAGTCAGGGTTTTCCCTTAAACATCTCCCTCCTTAGTGCCAGGTGAGTAATGGAAATATTAGAAGGAACACTTTGTAAAGTATGGCTGTCTAACTCCTATGCTGTACACCTGAAATACAAAATAACACTGAATATCAACTGTAATTGGAAAATACACACCCTCACCCAAAGCAAAAACAGAAACACACAGTCTTAAAAGCTGGATCTGTTCAACAGCAATTCAAGAGCTACCACCGAGGCTTGGGACCCATGAAAGGTACCTGTAGCTATGAGACTGAGAAAAGGAATGCCCTGTGTGGAGGGGACTGGAGGGGGCCTACAGGGAGCCTCCAGGCTTCACCCACCACCACCACCACCTAATGAAACAGAGTTAGGTGGCCAACCAGAAAGCCTGGTCTAATGTCAGATACGGAGGGCCACCTCTAATGCAGTATATCTCCACCTGCCCTGCCCATTCTCCTAGCTGAGGAGTTACATCCCAATAACCAGCGGGGAGTGGTACATTCTGTAAGCACTAAACGTGTTTACTTAATGAGTGAATGAATGAAATCATGAGCAGAGAGGTCTGTTTCCATACATGCAACAACAGGCGGGTAGGGTACATCAACAGACCAAAATTGAGACTGAGCTCTACCTATTCTAGGAAGCGCACTTTACACCCGCATTCCGCAGGGCAGCCAGGACTTCCCAAGGCTGGCCACCGACTGCTTATGCACGCACAACCCGCACTAGTTTAACAGAGGTCACGATTGTAAGGGGGATCCAAAAACCCGGTCCCCGACGCGAGTCCGCTGCCCCGAAGCACCCTGGGACTTGTAGTCCCCAGCCCGCCGGACTAGAGCCTCCACTGAAGTCCCATATAGCCCTCGCCAAGTAACCCTGCTCCGCGCCTGGGCCGAGCCTGGCCACCGCGGGCCAGGGTCGCCCACAGACAGAGTATCGGGGAGATTACAGAAATAGTAGGCAGTGGAGGGCCCTATGGGACGGGTCCAGAACAGGCGTCGCCAGCCACGGGCCAGATGGCAGCGGATGACGGCGGATAGAAAAGGATGTGCGAAACGGAACTCACCATCATCTTGGAAGCTTTTTCAGCGGCTCCCTACTCCTCTTCCTCGCTCCGCGTCCGGGCCGCCCAGCAACCCCACAATACCCCGCGCCAAAAAAGTCCCCAGAACGTTCGATTGGATTGGAGAGGAAGGGGACGGACCACTTCCGCCCCTCTATGGTTCGCTACCAGAGAGTCGCTGTGGCTAAAAGGGCCAGAGGCGGAGCCTCGGAAGGCGCTCTGGAGAGAAGCGTTTCCTATCGTAGATACGCCAAATTTTAGTCATGTTGGGTTTTTTTTTTTTCTTTCCTCTGAGTTTGAAGGATCCTTGCTCGGACTAAAATACCTACTATCCCTAATTGCATAACCCCTCTCCACGCCCCAGGACGCCAGAAGGAACGAAATAAATGCAAACATTTATTGAACGCTGACTGTGGGGCAAAGTTCATGATAAGTAAGCTAGCTCAAAACATCAGTGATCTCATTCAATGCCCACAACCCTATCACGCTGGTACTGTTTCGTACCCATTTTATAGATGAGGAAACAGAGGCTGAGAGTTTAGGAAAGGTAGCCAAAGTCACAGTTGCTCAGTAAGTGGTAGAAAAGCTGGCGTGGGCACCTAGCGCCAATGCCCGCTTTCTGGCTCTGCACTGGTCAGAGCCTCCTCAAGGATGGGCTGTATCTGGCCGCGTCTCCAGCCCTACCATTTGGACCGCTCAAGCACTGGCGAAACTGGGCAGAGGACGAGCACAGCGGAGGTCTCCCGAGATCACCTGTGCGCTAGACGAATAACTTTCCAAGGAGGGGTCATGGAGGAGGAAAGCTCAATTGGGATAAGGCAAATCTTTATTGTGCCAAGACCACAAGAGGCGATAACCAGGTCTTTCGGTGGCTGAAGCGAACTCTTTCAGGAGCTCACCTCCAATTTCCAAATTTCCAGTCTTCCTCCGCCAGCCCACCCACCAACCCGCGAGGTCCTGGGGAGTCCAATCCAAACTGAGAAATGCTGGGGCGTGGCTGGGCAGTTATTAAGAGTTTAGACCAATCAGCCCTCGGCTTCACTTCTCTTGACCAATAGAAAGTGGGCTAAGGCGCAGAGGCGGAAGATGTGGCTAAATGAGCAGGCCTCTCAGCCAATCAACCGTAGGCCTCATTTGCCATCCGCCAACCAACGGCGAGAGCGGGTCAGGGGGTGTAGGGAGGAGGCCCGAGCAGCTGTCAGGCTGAAGTCCGGATAGCAACGCGCGGCGGGTTGGGTGAAGGCAGCGCGGCGAAGTACCGGGCCCTGGAGATGGTCCTCGGCGCCGCGAGCTGGTGTTGTCTCGCGCTCTGGTTCACCGCGTGCATCGCGACTCACGGTGAGCGACAATGGGCGGGGCTGTGCTGCCAGGCAGGCCCTTTGGCTTGCGCGCAGCTGGGGCCGGGGGCCATGGGTCACCTTGGAACCCGGCGAGTTCGCCCGTGCTAGAGTGGGTAGGTGCTGGTCCTCCGGAACTTGAGCTAGACGTGGCCTAAGGGTGGGCTCTGAGCCTCATCTCGCCACATTGAAGCAAGACTTCCCCCCTACCCCCACTAATACCGACCCAGGTGGCCGAGTGAGCGACCAAGAGGAGGAACAAGGAACAAGTAGAGATACTACATGTTGGTGATACGTATGTGAGAACTCATACACATACGGGAACACACATTCCTACACGTGGGCTCACACACAAGCACAGACGTACACAGACAACCTGTTTGCATCTGCAAGAGCAGAGAAACATAAACAGCTGTACTCATATGTATACCACACTTAATTTACAAATATCAACAGATGCAAAAGCCAGGCAACAGTGGTGGTGAGGGGGGGAGAGTTTAGTGGGAAGGCTTCCTGGGAGTGTATCTGTATCTGACGGCAAGTCCTCATTCTCAGGATAAAAGGATGCACAGCCCAGTGCCAAGGCTTGTGAGCTCTACATGGTGGCTAGGATTTGGGCAGTAGACAAGGCCAACTAAAGGCACAATCAGTCCCAACCCTGGCACACAGCGAAGTGAAGGAACTGAAGATTCCAGTGTAACTTGAACAGAGGAAGGAGATAAGGTTGGAGTAGCAGCCAAAGGCCAGATGGAGTAGGGCCTTTCAGGCCGTAGTTTAGATTTTAAGTGCAAAGGGAAGTTGTTGATGGGTATTGAAGCCATGAGAGGGGTGACATGATCATATTTGCTTTAAGATGTTTTAAGGAGATCCTTGGGCCCTGGCTGGTTGGTTCAGTGGATTGAGCCATGGCCCAGCATGCAGATGTCCCAGGTTTGATCCCCAGTCAGGGCACACATGAGAAGTGACCATCTGCTTTCTTCCCCACTCTCTACCCCTTCTCTTGCTCTTTCACAGCCAGTGGCTTGACTGGTTTGAGCATCAGCCCCAGGCAGGAGTTACCAGGTGGATCCTGGTCAGGGCACATGTGGGAGTCTTGTCTGTCTCCCCTCTTCTCACTTAAAAAAGAAAAAAAAAAGAGATACTTGGTTGTTGTTTGGGGAATGGACCTTAGTGAGCAAGAATGGAGGAGGATGGCCTGACCAGGCGGTGGTGCAGTGGATAGAATGTCGGACTGGGATGCAGATGACCCAGGTTCAAAACCCCAAGGCCACCAGCTTGAGCACGGGCTCATCTGGTTTGAGAACAGCTCACCAGCTTGAACCCAAGGCTTGAGCAAGTGGTCACTCGGTCTGCTGTAGCCCCCTGGTCAAAGCACATCTGAGAAAGCAATCAATGAACAAGTAAGGTGCTGCAACAAAGAATTGATGCTTCTCATCTTTCTACTTGTCTGTCCCTGTCTCTGTCACACACACACAAAAAGAATGGAGGAAGATGAACCAATCAGTTAGGACAAGAAATGATAGTGGTGAACTAGGAAGATGGCAGTGAGACAGGAGAGTCGGCTTTTACGTTTCAGTGAGAATTGTTTTCTACCCAGACTACCACAGCTCCACCTTGAACCTTTCAGGTCCACTTCAGAGCAAAGATAGAGTAATCCTCCGAGATGACACTAGAGCTATTAGTCTTCCTGGCTCACCTTTGTAAGCAGCAGTATTTATTAATTTCAGGGATTGCTAACTCTGCATCAACTTTATCCTCCCTGGGAAAAGGATCCACTATCCCACCCACCTAGAGAATCCACTTGGCTGAAGCTGGGTCCCCGGGCCCAGACTATAGACAGCCTAGTTGAAGACACAGGGTTCATGGAGCTTTCTCACCTGTACTCTCTTTTTCAGGCTTACGCATACATGATTATTTGTACTTTCAAGTGCTGAGTCCTGGAGACATTCGATACATTTTCACAGCTACACCTGCAAAGGACTTTGGTGGTATCTTTGTAAGTTGAGGGAGGTCCCCTCCTCTCTGATCCTGTCACCATCTTCTTTCCACTAAGCTGAGGTGTAATCCCTCTCATCCCTTCAACCAGTACCCGAGTGCTGGGATAGGGGAGGAAACAGAACCCAGCTCTGCCCTCTAGGGGCTGCAGTGCAGTACGGAAGGGCTCCCAGCTACTTCCCTAGGTATCATACAGATCTGGGCACCATAGAGGGACCAGCTGTCTTTGGGAAAATGAAAGTAAAAAACCAAGGGTTCTGCTAGTTCTGCCACTGCATAATGTGACTTAAGGCAAGTTACTTCCTCTCTCTGGGTCTATACCAACTCCGCTGCTTATCTTGTGGAAAGAGGTAGAATGACTAGATAAGCCTTTGTGAGAATCAAGTGCCCAGCACTCAAAAAACCACTCCACACTTTTCCTTTACATTTTGTGAGGAACTGATAGGGTGGGATATCAGCCCAATCCTAAAGTAGGTGCCTCTCCTCACAGTCTGATCTATCTAAATATCCTTCAGCACACAAGGTATGAGCAGATTCACCTTGTCCCCGCGGAACCTTCAGAGGCCTGTGGAGAACTCAGCAACGGTTTCTTCATCCAGGACCAGATTGCTTTGGTGGAAAGGGGGTGAGGAGCGGACAGGCACTGGCACAAGGGGAGGGCAAGAATAGGGTAGATTTTAAGATCCATGGTGGTGGTGGTCATTTGAAATTGTTTTTAAATAATTATTTTAAGGGTCTTAAAGATTATCCATGCCTTTTGGCCATTTATTTATGATCCTTTATTAAAAATTACCCATGGTCCTTTCATGCTCCTAGGTGATGGCTTGGGGGAGGGGGAAGCTAAGACCCTGCCACTCCTTTGATCTCATCATCACCTCTTCCAGGGGCTGTTCCTTCCTTTCCAAGACCAGGGTGGTGCAGGAGCACGGTGGGCGGGCAGTGATCATCTCTGACAATGCAGTTGACAATGACAGCTTCTACGTGGAGATGATCCAGGACAGTACCCAGCGCACAGCTGACATCCCTGCCCTCTTCCTGCTCGGCCGAGATGGGTGAGGGCTCCTTGTCTTTGGCTGTGTTGGCACCAGGCTGGGTGCCATAACTTGGGGAGGTCAAGGGCAATCAGCAGTCCCTTCCCACAAGCCTTATCTTGGGGTGCCCAGTTGGAGGGCCAAAAACGTTCTTGGGCTCTGGAACTCCCAGAGTGATGGAGACAGTGGGGCATGATGGGGTGCTGAGAAAGTGACCATCGCCACTTTTCTTCATGTCCTCCCAGCTACATGATCCGTCGCTCCCTGGAACAGCATGGACTGCCGTGGGCCATCATTTCCATCCCAGTCAATGTCACCAGCATCCCCACCTTTGAGCTGCTGCAACCGCCCTGGACCTTCTGGTAGAAGAGTTGGTTCCACCTTCCAGCCATAAGCAACTCTGGGCTGGGGAGCGGAAATCCAGGAATTCTGCTATTTGGGACTTTGAGATAACATTTGGGGACAGGTGGAGCCAGGCAGAGGAAGAAGGCTTGGGCTTTGGCTAGGCTAAGGGAAGTCATGCCACTGTTTCCCCTTCCCCAGGGTCCCTAAGGGTATTTCAGGTTATGGGAAGATGTAAGACCCATCATGGCCCAGGGCTAATTGGCTAGAATCTGGCACTAAAGGGGCTACAGACAGGTATCCTGAGAGCCATCTGTGACCTGTCACATCCCACCTGACTGAAGCCTCCCCAACCCAGGGTGTCCTCACAGTGTCCTTCACAGCAGCTGCTGGAGTGGTTTAAGGAGCTAGTGTTTGGGGACTTAAATCCTCACTGACATTTTAGCAATAAAGCCTCATCAGGGGTGCAACTGTGTTTTAGAATAAGAGCACACGGGTGGTAGAGGCCTTCAAAATCACTATTCTGGTCCCATGCCTTTGTGCTGAGGGGAGGAAACTGAGACCCAGAGACAATAAATGACTTGTCTAAGATCCTTTAGGACTACTGCTCAGACTGCTAATCTTGGATTCCAACTCAGCCTCCTGCTTAAGATCTTAGGAGCCTTAGTTCCCTGGGGAGAAGGCTCATCTTGCTGCTCTGTGCTGGGAATCCATACTTCACCACAGTGGATCCTTGCTCTAGGGCTTTAAAATATTAGCACAGCAGAGTGTAGATGAGACCAGAGATGAGCCCAACTAAGGAACTAGCGCTCCCACTTACTGCCATTACCAGGTCTATCCTATGCGCCTTTTCACCACCCACACTGCTGCGTGCTCTGGCAGCTTGTCAAGTCATTCTCCACCAAGCACTCCTTCAGAGCCCTGTCACCACTCATTTTATTGAGAACAGTGGGCAGGAGGTGGTGGGAGGGGATGCTGGCTGCTGTGAAGGATGAGTCCAACAGGCCAGACAGGCAGGTTCCACCTGGCTCAATCTAGGGAAGGGTCAGAGGGACAGGCACCGGCCTTCCCGGGATCCCTTGGCAGGGGGATGTGGAAGACCCCTTGGGGAAGGTAGGCAGAAAGGAACTGCGAGTGATGGGTTATAATTCCCACAAAACCCAACCTAAAACTGAGGGGGGGTAGTGCTAATTTAGACATAAGGGGACACAGGGCTAATCTGAGTATCTAGCCCAGCTCCTCTAGGTTTCTGGAAGACTTCGTTGTTCCTATGGAGACCCTAAAGATGGAGACTGAAGCCAGGAGAGCCCCTCCACCTTAACTTAGAGCTCCTAAGGAACACAGACAGGCCTGTCACCCCGCATCCCCTTCCCCAGGTCTAGTCATGCTGCTAGAGTCCTCGATGGGAAAAGGGTATGAGGAAGGGGTGATGATCCCTCATATGCCCCTCCTGAGGGAGGCAGAGGCCTTTTTCACCCCATGGGGTCAGCCACTGTGCCAGCGCCTGAAAGGCAAGGCACAAGATACAGATTGTGGAGCTCAGGGAAGGGGTTAATCTTCACTACCCCAGATGTCCACGTGGTGGGAATGGGAAGGGGGGGAGAGGGAGGTAATTTTCCCGGTTCAGTGTTCCCTGGCAGTCTTAGGGAAAGTGCTCTGGTGCCCAGGTCCTCCTTCCTGCCCCCCTCAGTGTGCTAGTAGTAGTCAGACAGATGCCTTATCAGCTACAACGGGAAGATGGGGAAGAAGGTGAAGGCAACTCACCTCTCTCCTTCAATAAAGTAAGGCTGTTCTCAGATTGCCATTTTGTTGCCCCTCCACAACAAGTAGAGAGGGGCGAAGCCTCCGATGGGTGGGTAGGTGTAGCCATGGGGCCAAAGGAGAAGATACACTGGTAGACCCTGCCCTTGGTTCCAGCTGCTTATATTCTGGAGTGGAGTACTTCAGGGGGAGGCCAATTCTGAAAGGCTCAGTGACAGTACAGAACCTGAGCCACTCAGCAGCAGTGTCCAGGGCATGAAGTCTGGTGGGGAGTGAAGGACCTAGGGTCCAGGCTCTGTCCTACCCTCTGGCAAAAACAGAGCTAGAAAAGGGGTGAAGCAGGCAATGGGGGTGGGAGTTCCTTCCAGCCTCTTCTCTGAGGGGAGGCCCCCTTTTCTGACAGAATCTTGGGTAGGGCCCTTTCCAGGTAGGGTGACATCACACATCAGTCATCTCATCCCCCAGCTCTGCGTCTTCTGGCTCTCCCTCCTCTTCATCTTCCTCTTCTGAGGTCACATTGGGTTCATCAGCTTCTGCCAGGCATTTGGGGCAGGAACAGACAAATAGATAGTTCTCCCTGCAGGGGGTAGGGGGTGGTGAGAGAAAACTCAGGCAGCCGCTAAGATGCAGGACCCGAGCCCAGCTGCCCACCATTCCCCAGCTGTTACCTGAGGATCTTGTGGCGACTGTGGCGGCTGCGCTCCCGCTGACAGCAGTCTAAGTAGCTGATGCAGATTTCCTGGAGGGCAGAGAAGTGGGGACTGACAGTCTGTGCTCTCTATTAAATGGGATGGGGGCCTCCCCAACCACTACCCTATCCCCACCTTCTGCCCCATCCCCAAAGGCCTGAGCTGCCCTGATCCATTCCCCTGTGCTCTCAGCAAGCAGATCTCTAAGAGGCTCTAACAACCGGAGGTCATCTAGCAAGCAGGTCATCTGAGGCAAAGAGAAGACTGCAGTTGGCCTTGGCCTCAGGCCATAGGTAGAGGCATTAAGGGCTAAAGTCAGTTGCTATCTTGGTTCAGAAATTATCTTGGTGTGATGCTACCTGCCCTAGAAGAAGATTCGACCAGGCTTTGTGTTGCCAAGACCCCAAACCCACACCAGCTCCCCGTAGCCCAAGCCACAAAGAGCTATCTCCTGCTTTCTTAGAATCTGCAGTTTAGCCTGACCAGTGGTGGCGAAGGGGATACAGAGTCAACCTGGAATGCTGAGGTGACTGGTTCAAAGCCCCAGGCATGCCCAGTCAAGGCACAAACAGAAACAACTATGAGTTGACGCTTCCTGCTCCTTTCCCCTTTTATCCCCCCCCCCCACACACACACATCCAAAATGAATAAATAAAATCTTAAAAAAAAAATCTGCAGATTAGTTCATCAATTAGCCATCAAAAGGTGGCTGGGGGTCCTAGTCAGATAGCTCAGTTGGTTAGAATGTGGTACCCATATGCCAAAGTTGCAGGTTCAATCCCCAGTCAAGGCACATATAAGAATCAACCAATGAATGCATAAATAAGTAGACCAACAAATCAGTGTTTCTCTCTCTCTCTCAAATCAGTAATAATAATAAAAAGGTGTCTGGGGTCAAGAACCTGGCACAGCTATCTCAAAAACTGCTCTGAGGCCTACCGGAGTTATTTTTTAAAGTGGGGTGGGCTTAGAGCATTTCCATGGGCAGAAAGACATGCCCTGGGGTATGGGGGATTCAACTCAAAGCCTGAACTTGGGGCCCTAGCCACTGCTGGTCCCAATCTCTAGAGAAAATTTACAAGGCCCACTGCCCACCCCCTGTATTCCCCACAGCTCCCAGCCCTCTCACCTCTCCTGGCTGAATATCCTCCAGGGCGGTGACATGCAAAAGGAAGTTGTTTTCCGGGAAGGAAGTCTCTGCATTGGGGACACAGCTGTGGTTGCCTGAGTCATGAGAGGCAGCTAATGAAAAAAGCTGACTAATACAAATAACAGCCCCAACTCTGCAGAGCACTCCCTGTCCAGTGCTCTTTCCTGAGGAGCATAAAGCAGCCACGAATGCATGCCCACACCACTCCCTCTCCCACCGTCCATGCCTGACCATTTTCCTCCTACTGGCCACCTTGATTTGAGGTCGTGTTCCCAGTGTCTCACAAAGGGAGGGACAGGCCTATATGCAAGGGCTGCCCATGCCAGACCACTCACTCAGTCCTGTTACTGGACATTTATTGGTAACAGCTGCGCCAGGCCCTCTGAGAGCCTAGTTTGGGAGGGTAGAGTGGCTCTGGAAGGAACCTGGGAAGAGGGGTTTGCGGTAAGGAAACCAGAGGCTGGGATCTAGAACAGGTCATAGTCTGAGCTGACTCTACTCCCTAGCAGGTGAGGACTGCCTGCTCCTTGAGCTCCCTCCTCCCAGGATCCAGAGGGCCCAAGTCCTCACACTTCCCTGCCAAATTTCACAGGGCAGTGGTGGTGCACAGCATCCTTTGAGAGAATTAGAGCTCAATGCCCTGCCAGGCAGAGGGCCAGGCCCACTTGGAAGGTTTTATATATAAGGAACCAGCAGTCCAGTGCAGGAATGAATGAAAAACTGATGGACCAAAATCGACCAGAAGAATCTCCAAGGAAGCTCCAATTTAACCCCATTTCCAGACTCCACCCTCTCAATTTAGAAGGGGCAAACCAAAAGCTGAACTGCACTACACAGCCCCCCTGCTCCATGCTGGGACTCACAGCAGCTCTGAAGCACAAAGAGGCCCGATCCTTCACAGTTAAGAAACTCGCCAGTTGCTGTCAGAAGTAACATGCAGAGGTTAGTCTACCCATTTTACAGGGAAAAGGAAACTAGGTTTACAAGGAAAGACACTTCCTCACTGTCCTGCCACCCTACAACAGTAATGCACCTGATCCCTACCATTTCACCTGAACTTAAACCTCTGAAGCCTTGCTTTTCTATAAATGATTGTATTCTATTTGTTCAGCACTCTCCCACCCCCAGCATCAAGCCTCTGCCAGGTGAGTGTGAGGATCTAAGGGCCATTTCTCATCTGTGTGTCCCTTGGACAGATCTGAAGCTTCCCATAGGAACATAGGATTATGTCTCCCACTGTTAACTTGGAGGTTCCTGGGGGAAGACTGTGTCCACCATGTGACCGGGGGGTGGGGGGGTCTCCATCTCACCAACCTGCCTCGATGTCCTTGTACAGCTGGTCAATGAAAGCATCCAGTTGCTCACGGTCCTGAGGCTTCAGCTCGAGAGCATCACAGGCGTGGACCCACTGACTCAGGGAGCTGGGGGTCCCAAGCAACCGTGGTTTGAGAGCAGCAGGTCTAGCTCCCAGGGCTCTCCACCTCCAGGCAAGTTAAACCCATTTCTTTCTCTAGGCTGGGGACCCTGTCCTCCCCAGCAGACCAAGGTTCCCAAGAGGAGCAGATTCCCAGCTCAGTCTGATCCCCATTATTTTGTGTGTAGTCTAGCACTCTGACCATAGTCACACCCTGCCCCACCCTAATCTGGAAAGGAGCCCTGACTACCTTCCTCAATTTCACAGCAGAGCCCTAAAGGACAAATCTAATATAGCTGGAAGACTGTTTCCTAACCTGGTCCCAATTCCTTGACCATTGGTCCCAACAAGAGCAAATAGAGATCGGAATCCATCTGAAGTGAACCACTGTCAAGAAGAAAGAAAGATGAGTACTCAGGTTATAGCCCCTTGTTTTTTTTCCTGATACAACTCTGTTCAGGTCTTCTGTGAGTCAGTCCCAACCCAACTCCGGAAAACCAAGTCAGCTCTGGCTTAGCTGCCCCAGTAGAAGATGCTGAACCAGTCGCTGCTAGAGAGCTGGCTGCAGTGACTGTGGAGGACACTGGTCCTACCCACCTCACACTCACCTGGCTGAGCGCTTCTTCATAAAGGGCCTCTGTGAAGAGTCTCCGCAGCAGTTCCAGCTGGCTCTGGTTTAGGAAAAACAGGTACAGACATGCATCTATGATGACTTCCCATTAGCACCCAGGCAGAACCCAGAAGACCCTATGAGGGAAGGAAAAGGCCAGCTCTGTAGACTGAACTTTTCCTGGGGGCAAAGGAAGGCCACACAGTCTTTATCTCCCAACAGCCTTCAGCTCAGTGGCGAACCCCAAATCCCTATTTTCTACTGCTCCTACCAGGAGGGCTGTAGAAGCGTGGTTAGAACATCTGTCCTTACCACCAACCTCCAGGCTCCCCTAACTAGCCTGCAGACCAGCCTAACTCCCAGAATTCAGTGCAGGAAGGCCCCCTCCAGACGCCCTTTCACACATCTGCTTCCACCTTCAGGCAGCTCCTGCGGGAAAATCTGCTCTCTGTGAGAATTTGTAATGCTTTGATTGGGAACGGGCACTCAGTACTCTGGCCACCAAAATTCTCCCATTCCACACTGCTCCCTGACCCTGTGGACCCCCAACTTGCCATTTTTCATCATAATTGATTTGCCCACCACTGTCCTCTCATGAGGTCCTGCTTTTCCATATCAGGGCACCCCTCCTTCCTCTGACATCACCCCACTTCCCAGTTTTAAGTCATGAAGGCAAATAGCGGGAGGAATGTAAGTCCTCTGAATAGATTTTTGGCAGGGAAGGGTCCAAATATGGAGCTCCCCTCAGGAAGCTACAGAATATCCCAGGCTATTGGAAAAGAAGGGAAACGGGAGACCAACCTTGAATTTGTCCCCCAAGAGTTTATGGACAATTTCCTCCTCCTCATTGGCCGTTTTATTACAGAACTGGGAGAAGAGCCTGATCCAACAATCCTTATCCTTAGCCTGCAGTGAACAAATGTTTCAGGGTCACATTCAGAAATACCTGTGCATGAATATGTACACATGGACTGACAGACACCCACATTCTTCTTGTCACCCATGTGAGAAGGGTAGCCTGTGTTCTAAAGCCCCTCCATTAGAGAAATACCATCTCACCTGAGCTTTTAGGTAGATCCCTCCACTGACTAGGGACTTCCTCCTGACCTTGCATACCCCTAACCATCTCCAACTGGGGCTAATCTAGCCAATTCAACAACACTTGGAAAAAAAGCAAAGTAAGGCTGAGAAGCAACAATATTTTAATAGAAGGGATTTGTATGGCTTCTCTTGCTTTATGTCAGAGACACAATCCTAAAAAAGCGGTGCTTACAAATCAAATGGATTGCTGCTGCATAAGAAATCCTCTCAAAGGTCAAAGACTACAGGCAACATGAGCTCCCATACCCCCGTTAGATTTATGGTTCGTGACTTCTAAGGTTTACATAGCAAGAAGCTGTCCTTTGGAAAGCCCAGGAGGAACTCTGCATCCCAGCCAGGATCTAGAGGTAAGGAGAAAACTGAGGCCAAAAATTGAATGAGGCCAGAGTCAGCTTCCCTAAAAGGGTCAGGTGGGCTTACCTGCTTCACTGTGGCCACCATCCGGGCCATCAACATGATGCTGGCAGTCTCAGGGGGGTAGTGAATACTCCTGAGGAGAAAGAAAAAGGTTTAGCCTAGAAATTTCCTCCCAAGTAGCTGATTTCAAGGAAGTCCAGTCTGATTGCTACAGAGAATCCTCCCTATGAACCTCATTTATAACCAGAGAGAAAGTGATCAGCAAGGACTTGCACAGGACTTTATGTTCCTACAGGCTTAATGGGGCTCTTTTTGTGAGTGTGCAAAATGCTGAAAATAGTGGGACTGGCAGCTCAAACTAATGGCAGGGGGCTGGATGGTGTGACTTGTTTAACCCTAAGAATAAGGGGTGGGGGAAATCTTGAGGGGATGGTAATTTTAAAAAAATGGCTGCACCTGTTGAGCCCAGGCAGGCAGGCAGGCAGGCAGGCAGGAAGGGAGGGAGGAATAAAGATAAAATTAGATATAATGCCACCTACCTCCATGCCTCCTGCAGCTTACTGAGAGGATGCAAGGGGTCATCCTGAGAGCGGCTGGGGCACAGGACGTGATGGTATTGGTCAGCAGCTGCCAGCCGACATTCTGCACTGCAGTACATCACCTGTTGGAGCGGGTGGAGGTCAGGTGTCCCATATGGTACTCGCCTTCTCTAACTGCATTCCTTCCACAAACAGCCCCTGAGCAGCAGAGCAGCAGCACTGGGACATAAGAAAGCACACAGTGCTCCGGGCGCATGTGAGGGGGTGCCTACTAACTGAGGCTTATAAAACATAGCAAGAAGCTGTCCTTTGGAAAGGAACAGAAAAACAACATAGCACGTAGAGGGAAAGCCCCCACCAGGCCCTTAGGAAGAGGGCAAGTTACCAACCAGCCTATTTTCCAGACAATGGGACGCCTGGAACAGGGATGACAAAACTGGAACAGTAGCAAACCTTTTCAATGTCTTATCCTACAATGTCTTATCCCTCAAGGGCCATGACCAGGTCCACCTTTGCTCTGTCTCTGCAAAGAGGACTTCAACTAAGGTTTCTCCCATCAGTGCATTTCAGGGACACTCCCCAAGGACACTCACCTGGCAGTGGGGACAGTTCTGGTGAAGGTCTTTGCGCACAGTGCACAGCTCAGGGTGAGGCAGCACTTGGCCAGGTTTCCCAGTCAGCCTCTGGGCATTCTCCTCTGCCTTCTCCAGTGCCCGCAGACAGTGGTCACAGGCTAAAGGAGAGAGCCGGAAATGAGAGTGCCTTGAGAACAAAGGCCACGTTTGTCCTTTTCACAGCAGTATCCCCAGGGCTAGAATAGTACCAGCTACATAATAGGTGCTCGAAATGTTTGGGAAGTGACTAAATGAATATGGTAAAGAATTACAGGAATGAATGAATTTCACATGCAGTCAAAGGTAGATGATTCCCTCTTCCCTCTCTGGATTCCCCATCCTTCCTGTCACAATCACCCTGCTTCTCAATGGGACTTAGTTTGTGGGGCTCCCCTCCCAGCCCCCAGATTAGGCTTTCCCCACATTCTGAAATAAATTGACCTGCCTTCCACAGCTCTCTGTGGCCTAAGAAAAGTATGGGGAAAAAAAGGATGTGGTTGGCTTCTGATCACCAACACAGCCTTTTTTCACCAAGAGGCATGCGGCCTCCTCTTGGTAGAGGGCTCCACTTTAGCACAGAACCCTTCATCAAGACGTCCAGTCCCTTATACTATGAGGCTAGACTGAGTTCCACCTGAGTGACAGTCCTCCACCAGGGAGCACTTCAGAAGAGCCTCTTTCCAATAGGCTCACAGTGGCAGACAGCCTGAGATCACACAGAGGTGTAGTTCTCCGGGGCAGTTCTCCAACAGAAGACAGCCTTTCTGCTTAGAATCCCAGAGACATTGCCAGCGGGGATATATGCAGGTCTCTCCCCTGCACAAGGGCAGCTGAGCTCAGCAGCCAGGAGGAGCGGGAGAGATGTGCTCACCTCGGTAGTGATAAAGTGCATTCCAGAGAAACTGTGCAGCCACCAGGGGCCGTTCTACAAAGATGGTCTCCCCCTTCTGAATCAGTTGTGTGGCAAATAGCCCCTTTCCCTAAGAGAACAGAGAAGGAACAGGACGGCCATCAGAAGAGACATAGGACACAGTTCCAAGGCTCCCAGAGGGCCACCCAGCCTCACCCCCATATGCTGCCTCTCAGCAGAGGCCTCTGCCTCTGGAGGGTTCATGGAGCATGGTCAGCACTCCCAGAACTGCTTCCTCTGAAAATGCAGCTCTGACCTCCTTTCACTTGTACTTTGTTCACCTTGTGCAGAACAGAGGGCCTGGGATGTCAGCTACCTTAGACCATCTGAAGGAGAATTTTTAGATTGGCCAGAGCAGGGCCAAAGCTCATAGCCTATAAGGCCTCCTGTACCAGGAACTGGTAAAGCAGGGCAGCCTTCTCTGAGTCACCCACATGTCCCTTCTGCTGGCAGTGCTGCTGCTAATGGCTGCAAAAAATCCTACCCCAGGGAGGAGGTCTAGTTTTGCAGGAGGGCATGTATCCTACTTCCCTGGTCAAGTGATACTCACAGCACCTGGCATAGTTCCTAGTACCCAACAACTTCTCAGGGGTTACTCTGAACGGAATAACTAATCTTACCCCCAATCCTAATGTTCATTTGCTGTGAACCTTTGAACCAATTGCTTCACTTTTTTGGATGTTTCCCCATACGAAAAGTGTATTTAATAATATTGACCAGGTAGTTCCCAGGATACAGTGACAGCACAGGTGAATGTGCCTCGTGAGCTCTAGCTCCTTACGACTCCAAGTGAGCGGATGGGCTGGCTGTAGGAATCAACTGTTAGAAATGCAGAATCTCGAGCCCTGCCTTAGCAAGATGTCCAGGTGACTCTCTTGCATGTTAAAGTTTGAGAAATGCTGGTCTAAAGCACCATACATATCACAGAAGGAAAGAAATATGTGAAGACAATTGCTGAATTGCCATCTCTCAGAAGTGCAAAGGGAATCAGAAGACAACCCAGGGAAGTTATTGGCCCTACCAGGCACTTACTCCCACTGTTTACTTTGAGAAGGAGATGCTGCCCCTGCAAACACTGAACTATCACAGAAAGGGAAGAAAAACGATTGGCACAGCAGTGAAATGTCCTGTCATGTGGCTTCATGGGTAGCGCCCTGTTTTCTTCTAGCAATGGAGCTCTGGCTAGACAGGAGCACCTCCCAAAATCAAAGCAGCAGGGAAGTGTAGACCAGGACAGGCACTCAGTAACCCATGAGCCCCAAACCTGAACCCTCTGAACAGCTAGCTCCCAGAGCTCTAATGGTAGAGTGAGGCTGCTGGAACACCAACCACTGCACAAAGCCATAGGTGCACTTTGGTTGTTTCCCAGCAAATGGGCCTCTACGCCCTGCAACCCCTGGGACTCAATCTAGCATAATGAAAACTCGGCCTTCTGCTATGGGACCAAAAGACATGAACATTATCTCTGACAATCTCAAATCTCAATATTAGATAAATATCTATTTCTTTCTTGAGAACCAAATGTAGAAAATATTTAGTAATCGAAATAAAGTGAAAAGTAGTAGAGCTGTTCCTCTACAAAACCACTATTCCCAAAACATACAAAAGTGGTTCAATGCCCTAGCTGGCTGGCTCAGCGGTAGAACGTCAGCCCGGCCTGTGGAAGTCCTGGGTTTGAATCCCCGTCAAGCACACAGGAGAAGCAACCATCTGCTTCTCTACCCCTCTCCCGCTTCTCTTCCCCTCCCGCTAGACCAGCTCCAATGGGTCTAGCAAGTTGGCCTCAGGTGCTGATGGCACCATGGCCTCGTCTCGGGCGCTGAAATAGCTCAGTTGCTGAGCAATAGAGCAGCAGCCCCAGATGGGTAGCCATCACCCCGTAAAGGGCTTGCTGGGTAGATCCTGGTCAGGGCGTATGCTGGAGTCTGTCTCTCTTCTCCCTGTCTCCCCACCACTCACTTAACCCTTTGAGTAGTACAAACGTTCATGTACATCCTCGTGCCTCCTGACCATCCAGAGTACGATCCTAACAAAAATTTTTATTTTAAAAATGTGTAAGGCAACATTAAAAAAAAGGCAAATGTATGTTCTTGTTTCCATAAATTGATTATCAAACAAACATGAGTTTAAGTTAATAAAACTGGAACTGGAACTAATTTCATTTTTGGAAAAAAAAACCACAACTCACTCCCGGGGGTCAGTGATAATGAAAATAACTCACTACTCAAAGGATTAATAAAGAAAACAAAAAAAGAAAGTTTCAAGAAAAGGCTCTAGTTCATATTTCTAAGAAGCTTGGAGAGGACTGGACCTGAATGTAAAAGGCACAGACTATGCAAATATATTTCCAATTTGAAAAGCAAGTTTTATGAAAAAGATTGTACAAAACTCTAAGACTGTGTAGTAAATTTAAAAACCTTTTTTAAATGAATGACTTTACAAGATATAAATTGCTAAAGCTGAACTCAAGAGCAAGAAAGCCCATACAGACTAATAAGCAGTGCTACTTTCTGGCTGATATGCACCATGCACCAGTATGGCATGCTGATTGGCATCACTGTATTTGATCAGGTTTCTAATGTGATTGATCATGTCCCTGGCATAATAATTGGTAACTGTTTAAAAAGAATTCCTGCTAATACCTATAGTAGCAGTAAAGTGGTCAGAACCACCCCACTTGAAGCCCCTAGTCTATGTGGTTTTATGAGCCAGCTCTGTCAAACCAAATATTTCTCAAACTATTTAATAACAGAGAGAATTGTTCTCCATTTTACTAAAAAATAAGTGGTAAACTGGGGAAATGACACAACATAAAAATCACAAACCAATCTCGTTTGATGAATATAGATGCAAAGAGCCCATGATAATCTATTTAGTCACTAAGTCTGGGTAGGCATGTGATTCTCTCAGGCAGCAGAGCAAGTGTAGTCATGGAAGGGACAGCCAGCTCATTCTTCCAGGGCCTGGGTTCTGATAGAAGGCTGGGACAGGACAATTAGGCAAGCAGATGGGCTGAAATAATAATGAAGTGAGATGGAGGAAGTGAAGAAAGAAAGGGCCTGTGAGACAGGGAGCTAAGTGATGATAAAGGTGAAAATTTCTCCATGCCAGGAGTCATGCAACCGAGACACCATCAATCTGTAAGTCAATCAAGAGTACTAGAGGCCCTGGGGTGAAGATGGAGACGTGAGAAGCTGAGGCCAAGATGTAAGAGTTAACTTTCCATTCATGGAGAGGAATGCTCCAGATGTCCCTTGTATGAAAAGAGGGCAATGGGCACTGACCAGTTAGCTCAGTTGGTTAGAGCATTGTCCCAACACATCAAGGTTGCGGGTTCAACTCCCCAGTTGGGGTACAAACAAGAATCAACCAATGAATGCATAAATAAGTGGAACAACAAATCAATGTTTCTCTCTTTCTCTGCCTTCCTCTCTTTCTAAAATCAATAAACAAAAATTTAAAAAGAAAAGAAATATGAGGACAATGAAAGTTGGGTTGGGCATCTAGATCAGTATGAAGATGCTGACAGCAGGAGGGGCAAGGACTAAGGATACACACAGGCCCTGCAAAGGATATTCAACCTCACTAATAAACAAAGAAATGTAAATGAGAACAAAGCAATACCATTTTGCACATATCAACTGGCAAAGATAACTAGAAAAGAAAATAGTGCTGGAGAGAAAAGGATATGCACCCAGAAAATGAGCTCCCAGACCTCTGACCACAGGGATTAAAAATAAAGACACAACAAGGGCCCATAAATAAATGGTTGAGGAAACTGGAGCCCTCCCATGAAATAAACTAAAACTATTTCTTAGCTCTTAAAAATGAATACACAGAAATAGATTTATTGGTATAGATTTACTGCTGTATCAAAAAGAAGTTTCTAAAATTATTATTTTAATACACATATTGTTGTAACTGAACAGTGAGAAATAGACGTCTTGCCACACACACACAATCAAGAAGCCAAATTAAGAAATTAAGGAAGGAGTCTTTATTAACGCCGGCTAAGCGACCACATGGAGACCTACATCGTTCAAATCAATGCTGTGGCAAACAGTTTGGGGCTAGCTTTTAAAGACAAAATTACATACTGACTGAGGAATGGGGAGGAGAGGAAGCATAGCAGTAGGACAAAGCAGTGAAACAAGTTTTCTTACAATGTTTATCTATAGGATTAATTCAGGAAAAACATTCTGAAAACACCTGCAACCTTGCAAAGCTAGCCCAAGGCCACAGTCTGGGAGACCAGCCTCAAGGCCAGGAATAGGGAGTCTTTTTAGAAAAGTAAGTCTGCTAAAAGTCTCTTATTTTAGAGAAAGTAAGTTCTGCTAATAGTTATTCATACTAAGGGCCTTTCTTTTCTATATTTTAATATATTTGCACAAAAATAGGATTGTAAGTGACTTTTACCTTTACATGCATTTTCAATTTTTTTCTACAACTTAAAAAAAAAACTAATAAAACGACAAAATCACATCATTCTCCTGTTCAAACCCTTCAAAAGCTCCCACAGGCTTCAGGCTCTGGTCCAAATTCCTTAGCACTCACAGGCCCTTCCTCACTCCCACAAAAATTTCACTCAGAAAGTTACCTGGGAACCCACACTTTTTTATACCCCAGTGCTCTGTGTTCAATACATCCCCGCCCGCAGCTCCCGGAGCCCAGAAGCAATGTTGTTCATCAGGGTCGAGAGGCCCGAGGCGCCTCCAGCCCTGCCAGACACAGCCGCATCACCGCCGCCCGCCGGCGGCCCGGTTCTGTAGGAAGGGGCCGCGCACGGAGATTCTGAAGGCTCCGGTACACCGCGTGACCGCCCCGGAAGCCTGTGCGAGGGGACAGACAGCCCCCTGGCCACGAGCACGGGCCGAGCCACAGCGTCGGAGCCTCCAGGTTCCGGACATGGAGTTCCCACGGGGCTGTCTCCAAGGCCGGATGGGGCGGGCTCGTCTCCGGCCTCACCTTGGAGCTGCTCACGAAGCGGACTTCCACGGGGACCCGGGTCCGGCCCGCCACGCCCACGCAGAAGGCGAACACGTCGCACACGGAGGCCGCCATCTTGGGCGCGCCTCCGCCTTCTGACCCATGACCCCGACCGGAGGCGAGAGATCCCGCCCCTACTGGCCCCGCCCCCGGCATGAAGGTCCCGTAGGCTTGCTAGGGTTTACCTACTTGCGAAGCCGAACTTGGGTCACTTTGGTCTATGTTTAGGCACACTGGTTTGTTGACTGGGTGGAGCTGGGCCTGCCTTTGTGCTTTCACATCTGTGCAGTTTTGCGTCTGTCTCTGTCTTCGGGACCAGTGTGTATCGGTATCAGAGCCGGTGTGCATGTATAGTTTTGATGTGTGCATCTGTCTCAGTTCATGTTTGTGTTTCCATTTACTGGCCCGTCTTGAGTAAAGCGGTCTTTGGACCCAGCCGATGGATAGGACAGCAGCTGGCAGCGTTACTCTTATCCTCTCTGACCCTCAATCTGAAGGAACGGACTAGTTTACGCCACAAAGTCTGACACAAGATTTCCCTTCTCCGTGGGCCCTCTGACCGCGGGGCAGACAGTCCTATGAATGTGAAGGATTCTTGGAGCCAGACCTTGGCCTTCCTTAAGCCTGCAGCCTGGTGTCCAGGAGAGGATGTCCGCTGCCTTGGGAAGCAGGTGGTTTTCCAAGGCTGACTCTACTCCCTATCTTTCCTGTCTCAGAAAATTCAAGAGCAGTGGGGACCGTGCCCTCTTTCACCACCAGGTGGCAGAACAGGCCTCCTTCCACCAGCTCACCTCAGCACCCAGAAGCCATTCTGGATTCTAAAGAAATACCCTCAACAAGAGGACCACCCAGGAAAGTGGAATACCAGCGAAATCAGCTTTGGAAATGCTGGTGGCCGTCCTCACTGGGACAGTTAGGCTTCTTAGAGCTAAACCAAGTAGATTGCTGGGAAGGAAAGGGAGCCATGAGCCAGGATCGTGAAGAGGGATAATGCCTTGTGAAAATACAGCAGAGTTTATGATAAAATGTCAGCCTTGCGGAAGGCAGAGCCAAATTTCTCTAGTCTATATAAAGATGGAAGGGAGGGTAACTAGAATAGCTAGAAAGAAAGATGGTGGTCAGGGTGGCGTATCTGCTTCAAGGAGACAGCTGGGCCTGAGCTCCTTCTGAGAATGGTAACAGTTCAGACAAAACAGGAAAACTCTGGGGAACCCTGTGAGGACAAGTGGACTAAATGGTCTACCCTTCTCTCCTTTTTGCTGTCAACTTTACCATTTTTGTTGGGGAAAGGTCTTTTATTCCCAGACATTGATTCAAGGAGGCCCTCTCTCCTCCACAGCCAGGACAGGAAAAGATTAATCCCTGGAGAAGCCATGGCTGAGACAGGAACCACTCTCCCAGGTGACGGGGGTCTATAAGCCTTAACAGTAGCTGCATACTTAGCACTGGGCTTAGCATACTGTCAGTGCTTTACAGTCATCATCTTAGTCCTAGGAGGTCTAAAGTATCAACACATCCATTATACAGGAGAAGAAAAAAGGCTCAGAAGTTCAGTAATGTGGCCAAGGAAGCTGAAGGCCCAAGTCTGTGCTCCTTTCCATTGCATTATTGCAATTCCCAGGAGTCAATGTTGAAAAGTTCTCAACAGTTCAGATTCCTCTGATGCCCCTTGACACTGATGAGGCTCTTTGTTAAGATGTGGGGCAGGAAGGTCCAATAGTGTCCTCAGGAAGAGCTAGCCCAGACAGGCTGGGTTGAGTCTCCATCCCAGTCCTTGGCTGTCTACCCCTGACTCAGCATCTTCTCTCTGGGTGATGGTGTCAGAGCTGCTGGAGGGTTCGTCTTGGGAGGCAGCCATGGCAGATGTGGCTTGTGGTTTCAGCTTTTGTTGCTTCTGATACTTGACCCTGCGGTTTTGGAACCAGATCCTCACCTGTAATTGGAGGCAGTGGGCAAAGATCAGAATGTGACCAGCAGTTCCCACTGTTTCCCCCATTTCCACAGTACCCATTCTACTCTGATTAAAATTTGCTCTTTCTTCTAAGGGAAGCATTGCCTCAAAAACATCCTTCCCTGTAATTCCAGTTGCCATTCTGTCATCCATTCATCCAATAAGTTTTTACTGAGCTCCTAGCATGTACTAGGGCATTACGCTAGATTATGGTAATACAGTGGAGAAAACAGAGGCATGGTCCCAGCCCTCATGGAGCTTACAGTCTAGTGGAGAGAGACTAATAACAAGCATGAAAACAAACAAATATGTAAACACAAATGGAGGTACACACATGCGTTTGAGCCTCCCTGAGGAACCAGCACTTATATCAGAGGATGGGAGGCCAGCCTGGTGGGGATAGAGTAAAGCAGGCCAGGGAAGGGTATAACCCATAGGAAGGCTCTGAGGTGGAACCAAGCTTGAAGTATCTGAGGGCTAGAGAGGAGGAGAGCGTCACTGGCACAACTGAGACTTAGAGGAAAAGTGAAGGAAGAGAAACTGGGAGAGACCAGTAAGGGCCAGATTACCCAGGACCATGAAGGTCAGGGGAAAGGAGTGTCAACTTCAAGGCCTTTTACTTATTTTTACTTTCTTTAGTGAGAGAAAGAGAGAGAGAGATAGACCGGCAGGAAGGGAGAGAGATGAGGAGCATCAATTTGTAGTTGCAGCACCTTAGTCATTTACTGATTACTTCTCATACATGCCTTAACTGGTTCAGGCCAAGCCAGTGACCCCTGGGCTCAAGCCAGTGACCTCGGGCTTCAAACCAGTGACTGTGGGATCATGTCTGTGATCCCACGCTCAAGCCAGTGACCCTGTGCTCAAGCTGGTGAACCTGTGCTCAAGCTGGATGAGCCCACACTCAAGCAAGTGACCTTGGGGTTTCAAACCTGGGGCCTCAGAATCCCAAGTTGATGCACTATGTACTGTGCCACTACCAGTCAGGCAACTTAAAAAGGCTTTTAAGTGGCATGTGACATAGTCCTATTTATATCTTAAGTGGATGGCACATCTGGCTGCTTTGTGAAGATGAAAGGAGATGCAGGGACACAGCTGGGAGGTTCTTGCAGTTCTAGTGAGAGCTGGGGGCTGATATGAACTGGGGCAGTGAAGAGAAATGAAGTGATTCCAGCTGTGTTTGGAAGTAGAGGTGACAAGTCTTGCTGATGGATTGGAAATGGGAGAGAAGGGGAAATCTAGGATGACTAGGTGTTTTGAGCAGCTGGATGGATGGTAGGGTCATCTGTGGGGAAAGGAACAGATTTGGGGAGAAAAAAAGTCAGGAATTGAGGTTTAGAGGCCTGATCTGTGGTGGTACGATGGATAAAGCATCAACCTGGAGGTCGCTGGTTCAAAATCCTGGGCTTGCCTGGTCAAGGCACATATGAGAGCTGATGCTTCTTGCTCTTCCCCTCTTTCTCTCTTTCTCTCTCTCTCCTCTCCTTTCTAAAATGAATAAGTAAAATCTAAATTAAAAAAAAAGAATTGAAGTTTAGAGGCAAGTTTGAAATGCCTACCCATTAGACATCCAAGTGGAAACCTCCAAAAGGTAGTGAGATGTACAAGTTTAGAAGTCATTGGCTTATCGATGGTATTTAAAACCACGGGAATAAATGAGGTCAGCTGGGGAGAAAATTTTGAAGTCCAAAAGGGGAGAATAGCCTATAACAACAACAGAGAAGAAGTGGGCAGAGAGCTGAGAGGGAAACCAAGAGAGTGTGGTGTCTAAAGGCCAAGAGAAGAGTGTGTTTCAATAAGAAGTCAACTGTACCAAGTGGTGGAGTAAGATAAGAAAGAAAAGCATAATTTGACTTTGGCAACACTGAGGTCATTAGAGACCTTGATAAGAAGTTTCAAAGGAATGATAGGGCAAGAATTCGTATTGGAATGAATTAAGGAGTAGATGGGAAGTGAGGACATGGAGACCAAGAACATAACTAGTTTTTGAGAAATTTGTCCATGAAAAGAGCAGAGAAATGGTGCAGCAGTTGGAAGGGAGTATGGAGGCAGGGTCAAGGGCATGTTTATTATTTTTAATATTTAACTCTTTGAATATCTACTTAATTTCCCTGTCAGCCTCTTATTTAGCATGGAAATATAAATTTCTAGATTAATATCTAGATTAATATCATGTGTTGTTTCCATAATGTAATTTCAAACGGGGCCATTTTTCTCATTCACCAGAAAGTATGCCAATAATTAGGCCTGTCTCTGCCAACTGCCTGGCACAGAGGAAGGAAGCCCATGTCTTCCAGCCACCACACAGGGCCTTCCGGAGAACAATGTCTATCCCAGCTGCAGTCTAGGCCACACAGGAGTCCCTGTTCCTACCTGGTTCTCTGTCAGGTTGAGCTGGGCTGCCAGCTGGGATCTGCTCTTTCCTACTAGGTTGTGCTGTTTTGCAAACACTTTCTCCAACTCTTCTAGCTGCTCCAAATTAAACATAGTTCGAACCCTTTTTTGTGGTCTCTCAGTGTCCTGAAGGTCCTCAGCTGGGGCACAGTCTGGGGGACTCCAGAGGCCTGGGCAGTGAGCCAGTTCCAAACCTAAAGAGTAACCATCAGGAGAGTAGGTTAGCCAGCACCCACCAACCTACCCATCTTGGAGGGGAGTGTAAAACAAGCTCACAGCCCCAGTGCTCCATCTTGCCTTTGGCCAGGTAACACAGTAAGAGACATAATGGGAAGAAACTGTCCAGAAATAATAGAAAACAAATGAGACAGAAGGGACAGTGTTGTGACTCCTTCTGCCTCCACTATTCTCCAGCTGAGTGGTTTAACCTCTGGCCCTAAGAGGAATTGCCAAACCTCCGTCTCTCCTTGGCTACCTCACTCTGTTCCTTGGCTACTTCAGCAAACCCTACAGGATGGACAGAGAAGGGACCTTCTAGGGATCCCCCTTTTCATTCATTAAACCAATACTTTCTGAATGTCTACTATGTGTCAGCCATTGTTCCAGGACAAAATAGAGAATCCCTGTATTAAAGTAGAAAATATTGAGTATGCCAGACAAGGATTAGTGGTAGTGCAGGGAAGGAAAGGGTGAATGTGTGTGTGTGTATGTTGTGGGGGATAGTTTGCAACCTTAGAAAGGTGAGCCACCTTACTGAGGTGACATTTGAACGGGGCCACTATGTACAGCTTGTGCCCTGTGCATGGGTACTCAGCTGAGAGCGTAAGTGGAGTCTGAAATTCTGCCTCCTCTCCACAGGCCAATTGTTGCCCCCTCTCAAAGTGCTGTGTCTGCCTGAAGGAAGAAGTGACTTTTCCTAATACACACAAAGGTGCTATTTAGCTCACGGAGGTTGAAGATTTGTCTACCAGGAGACAGTACCTGAGTTATAACTCAAAATGAATGAAAAAGGGAGCCATTGGGCGATCTGGGAGGGGAGTGTTCCAGAGAGAGGAACCAAAGTGTAGTGCTAAGTCACTCAATTCCCATTAGCTTTGAGGAGGCTCCCAGGCTGCTCCAGTGAAGGTGGAGTGAGGCCAGGACCGTGGCTACCCAGGACACCAACCACTGGGCCCACCAGGCTTACCATAAGCATCAGCATAATAACAAGAGGCCTGATTAAATAAATTGTAGTACATCCTTACCGTGTAAAGAAGGTCTGTATGGATTGTTATGGACAAATCTCCAAGCTATATATATATATGGTCAACTGGAAAAAGTAAGGTGCAGAGGAGAGTGTCTGGTGTGGGGGAAAGTATGTGTGTGTATAGTCAGGTATTAAATATGCATAAAATACTGCTGGAAGAATAAAGAAACTGGTGTCATTGCTTGCTTGTGGGTGGGGGGAACCAGGTGATTGGAGGTGAGCCACCTAGTGGTAGAAGAAATTTCTCCATCTAAGTCAGGGGTGCCCACACTTTTTCAGCTTGTGAGCTACTTATAAGATGACCAAGTCAAAATGATCTACCTACAATAAAAATGCAAAACATAAATTTATTTCTTCTATATTATCATTATTTAAGTTACTATTATTACTATTTAATATTGTGTATTCTTCTTTCACCTTTCTCCTCAGCTCTCTTTTCGGAGGAAAGTCAATGTCATAGTTTTTATGAACAGTCCAAAAAAGCCGCTCCACATTTCCCTTCTTTGGAATAGCAATGGCACACAGACAGATGAGGCAAACGCACTTAGAATATGACATAGTGAAAAAAATCCCCTCCCATTCTGTATGAAAGTGGTAGGTTTTAAGCTCCTTACTTAGATCAGCTACGGCACTCATTTTTATACCCTTTGTTGTATTTAGTTTAAATAAATTGAAGGCTGCCTGACCTCTGGTGGCGCAGTGGATAGAGCGTCGACCTGGGAGCTCTGAGGTCGCCAGTTCAAAACCCTGCACTGGTCTGGTCAGGGCACATATGGGAGTTGATGCTTCTAGCTCCTCCCCCCTTTCTCTCTCTCTCTCTCTCTCTCTGTGTGTGTGTGTGTGTGTGTCTCCTCTCTAAAATAAATAAATAAAAATAAATTTTTTTAAAAAAAAGATTTTATTAAATAAATTGAAGGCTAACTACGCAGCAATGTAACTGAACGAGTTAGCGCGGTTTAACGTGCATGTGCAGGGTGTCAAAAGTTCAGACGTCAGATTGGCTACCCTGTATGCCAATCAAAAGACAAATGTCTTTTTAATGTCATGCGATCTACCCACACTTCCATCGCTATTGACCAGTAGATTGCAATGGACGTATTGAGCACCCCTGATCTAAGTAAATATTTTGACATTTGAACTGTGATTATAACACCTATGCAAAAACTACCGGTAACTTGAAAATGAGACAACTTTAATATTAAGTAGTAACTGCAATTCAGACCTCAAGTGTGTGGGGAGGTTAGAAAAATGTGACTTGGGGTGATGGGCATCACTCCCAGCTGCAGTGGCATGGATTTGGATGGGGTTGGGAACCTAGGGTTTCTCTCCAACTGAAAGGGGTTGAGGAAAGAGAAGGTGGGAGAAGCGCAGGGAGTAGAAACCAGGTAGGACTGTGTTACAATAATCTTATATGGGTTGATAAGGCTTGTACTGACTTTGCTGATTTTCCTCATGGAGACATGGGGAAGCATGAACTAGAGAGCCACAAAGGGTTTTTCTCTTATTGGTGGACATTAATGCTAGAGCAGAGTTGCCGCAGCAGTGAAATTCTCATGGGGATAATAAGTGTCTGCACTCCAGAGCACTATAAGCAAGCAGGCTCAGAGTGGTTCGGTGTGGAGATAAGCTCAGACAGATGTGAACAACGGAGGCCACCTTGGGTTCTGGGGATTGGCCAGCTCCTAGCACCGTGATGGCGAACCTATGACACACATGTCAGCACTGACACGTGTAGCCATTTTCAATGACACACAGCCGCATGTGGCCGCATACCAGAGAAGTATGGGGCCGCATGCCGAGAAGGACGTTTCATCCTCGGCTCCTGCACGGCCAGGTGCAGTAGTAGAGGATAAAACATTTGCTGTAGTGTAGACACTCTGTGCTGGAGGTCTGTAGGCCAAAACAACAGAACTCTGGCACAGAGCCTCTAGTTCTGGGACGTCCGGTTAGGCCGTTTTCTCGAATGGACACACCACCGAATTATGCTCGGTTTTTTGGCGAATTTTGACACATCAAGCTCAAAAGATTGCCCATCACTGTCCTAGCAGCTCCCGGCTGAACAGCACCACCTGTAGCATCTGCTTCTCCCGGCTAAGACAGGGACATGGGTTCACTATGAGAGCTACTTTGGAGAATAGTCTGTGCCTCCAAGCGCTCTCCAAAGGGGATGTGGGAGGGAGCAAATGACTCTATAAATCCCTTATCAAGGACGCAGCCCTGGGCGGAGTCCCCTGCAGCCCCAACCTTGGCCTAGGTAGCCTTCAGAGTCCTGCGCTGGCCCACTGGCCTCTCCCTGGTTCTGCATCCGCCCTCACACACACCTTCTCCCCCCTCAGCAGCCTGAGGGGAAATCTGGCGCCAGCGGCTGTTCTCAGCGAGTTCCCTCTGGCCTTAGTTTCAACTGCAAGGTCAAATGTCATAGGACCCCTTCCCACTACAGCCGTGTGTGGTTCTCAAATTCAGGGACTTCTCTTCTATCCTCAGCATACTGTCGTCGCCTCCATTCTTCAGCTACCCCGCCGCTTCCCTGGACGTGGGCACCGGGGTACCTCATACCTGTGACACCGAGGCTCTGGAGGCCGCAGAGGTGAGCCACGCGCAGTCCCAGCGTAGGGGACTGGGGGAACGGCTGGTAGATCCCCACGCTCAGGTAGGCGGGCGGCAATGTAGCGGGGCACGCCCAAGGTAGAAATGAGGCTGGAGACGGGGAAGGAGCGGTCCAGATGCCTAAGGGGGCGCAGACAGAAACGGGCAGCAGGGAGGCGGCAGAAGCGCGGGGCTCGGGCCTTGCCAGGATGGCCTCGACGGAGAACGAGGACTCGAGGTGCCTGGGAGCGCGGGACCCGCCTGGGTCAGCGGAGCTGCGCTGAAGCGCGGGGGGCTCGCGCGGTGGGGAGCAGCCTGAGCGCGGGGACCGCACCTGATCGCTCTCGGGGCTGGACATGGCGCAGCCCTGGCCGGGACCGCGCGCGCGGAGGGTAGCGCGAGGGTCGAGTGAGAACACCCTATAACAGGGAGACCGACTGGGGGCCAGGGCCAGGGCCAGAGCCAGTCCCAGCCGTCCGCGAAGGCTCTTAAATTTGGCGGGGCGGGGCGGGGCGGGACAGGGCGGGCCTTTTCTTCTTGCGGCCGGGGCGGGGCCTCCGGTGAACTGCGGAGTCCCCACCCTCCAAAGCTTGTCCACTGAGGATACCCAGGTGCCGGGCGAGTGGAGGGGCGCAAAGCGCCAAAGAGCATACTCCCTCTGTTCTTCCTCATTTACAAATGCCCCATCTGGTGTCGTCGAGAGGGACTCTAGCTCGCCGGTAATGGTGGGCGAGGCCAGCTTGCCACCGAGGCTCCGTCAGGCCTATGCTTATCCGCGCCGTCTTTGGAGCAGAAGCCCGAGCCAGATTCGCCTGTGACTACGCAGATCTTACATTTGCTTAAATTAAATTTAAATATCTTGTTTATAATCACAGTGAAAAGTAAATTTCTCACTCGGTCTACCCAGCCACTTTCAATGTCGGCCGACACCTTTGTTTACCAACTTCTTTAGGACCTTTCCAGGAACTTTCTGTACCCACATTAACTGGGCTCCACTGGAAAAGTCTTTCTTATATCCAAAAAGGTGGAAGGACTGTAACGGTTCCTGATTTACACATACTAACTTGTTGTCAATGCATGGGAGTTGATGGCCTACAAAATTCCTTGCATTATTAGGTGGTGAGCAGGCATTCTATCCCTGTTTTAAAGATGGATAACCAGTACTTACTAGCTGTTGTCCTTGGTCATATTACACGTTATTGTTTTTATTTCCTCACCTGAAAAATGTTGATAGTAGTAGCTACTTCATGGAGTTGCTGTGCAGATTATGTAACACATGTAAACGTTCAAAATTGATCTGTGCATGGTGAGCACTACGATATCATTGTGGGGCTGGGAGGGAGTCCTGACTGCCAGGCTACCGAAGGCATTCTGCCTCCCCAAATCAATTCCTAGTATTGAAACTACTCAATCAGGTGCAGGGCAGTTCTCTGTCATTGTCGATAGGCGTCAACTCGGATACAAACATTCCTCTGCTGTCCTGACAAGTGGCGGCCAGAGGAACCTGGGTGGGTGGGCAGCTGCCTGCCCCTCCCCTTTTTCATTTCAATAAATACTGGGCTCTGCCTTCTGAGCAGCGCCCTCCCACCCCCCTGCCCACTTCCCCGCAGCCTGGAGCGTAAGGTTGTGGGTGAAACGAAGGGAGAGTGACCCAACTGGTCCTATCTAGGTCTAGGCTTACTGTGGTCAGTCAGCACCTGCTGGGACAGGTGCTGACTGAGCACAGTGCTGTCCCCAGGGGACAGCCTGGGGTAGGCGTGTGGGTGCGATGCAAACTCTCAAGAAGGGTTCTCGCTTGCCTAAGGTCAGAAGCAGTGTGTGTTAGGAGATTGAGGGTAAAAGTTCGAGACCTTTCCCCACCCCAACACCCACAACTCCCAAATCCTACACACACCCCTCCATTTCTCAACATGTTTCTTTTTGAGGAGCTTTGCCACCGGGAGGGAGGGGCTGTGCGACCCCAAGACCCACCCAGATAGCAGTGCCAGGGCACCAACGGCATGCTTTGTGAAAAGGGGGACAAGACCCACAAAGACAACAACAGTTCATGCTGTTGGGAAACATTGGAGCACAGTGACAGAAAATGTGGATTTGGGAGTTGGACAAACCTGCCTTCACATCCCAGCTCTGTTACTGAACAATTCAGTGACTTTGGATAAGTGGCTTATTCACTCTAAGCAGCAATTTCTTGTAAAAGGGAATGAACTCTTAGGTAAGAAAATACTAATACTTAAAACTGATGAGATCACCTGACCAGGTGGTGGCACAGTGGATAGAGTGTCGGACTGGGATGCGGAAGACCCAGGTTTGAGACCCGAGCTCGCCAGCTTGGGTGTGGGTCCATCTGGCTTGAACTAAAGCTCACCAGCTTGGACCCAAGGTTGCTCGGTCTGCTGAAGGCCTGGGGTCAAGGCACATGTGAGAAAGCAATCAATGAACAACTAAGGTGTCGCAAAGGCAATGAAAAACTAATGATTGATGCTTCTCACCTCTCTCCGTTCCTGTCTGTCTGTCCCTATCTATCCCTCTCTCTGACTCTCTCACTATCCCTGTAAAAAACAAACAAAAAACTGATGGGAGTTAATGATATTTCAGTACATAGTTATCTATTTTCTGTTATTTCACTTATTTTTCCTCAGACTGTAAGTTCCTGAGGATAGACATTTTTTTTCTTATTTGTTCCTATGCTTACATGTGAGCAAGCCCACACACACACACATTTTTAATTTTTTTTTTTTATTTTAGAGAGGAGACACAGAGTAAGAGAGAGAGAGAGAGAGAGAGAGAAAGGAGGGAGGAGCTGGAAGCATCAACTCCCATATGTGCCTTGACCAGACCAGTACAAGGTTTTGAACCGGCGACCTCAGCGTTCCCAGGTCGATGCTTTATCCACTGCGCCACCACAGGTCAGGCTGCCACACTGTGCACTCTGTTCCTTTGTTATTTATTTATTTTAGATTTTTAATTCGTTTTAGAGAGGAGAGAGCGAGAGAGAGAGAGAAAGGGGGGAGGAACAGGAAGCATTACCTCCCATATGTGCCTTGACCAAGCAAGCCTAGGGTTTCCAACCAGCAACCTCAGTGTTCCAGGTCAATGCTTTATCCACTGCACCACCACAGGTCAGACTAAGGATAGACATTAATATCTCAAATTTACATATAAGTAAACAGTAACTAGACCAAGAAAAGTTAATAGACCACGTAGGTTAAAATCCCGTAGCTATGTGACTTTTAGCAAAATGTATTTTTTTGGTTTTATTTGTTTGTTTTTTAGCAAGAGAGACATAGAGAGGGACAAATAGGGTCAGACAGACAGGAAGGGAGAGATATGAGAAGCATCAATTCTTTGTGGCACCTTAGTTGTTCAATGATTGCTTTCTCATATGTGCCTTGACTGAGGGACTCCAGGTGAGCCAGTGACTCCTTGCTCAAACCAGCGACCTTTGGGCTTAAGCCAGCAACCACAGGGTTATGTCTATGATCCCATGTTCAAGCTGGTAATCCCTTGCTCAAGCTGGTGAGCGTGCGCTCAAGCCGAAGGGTCCCACAGTCAAGCCTGTGAACTCATAGTCTTGAACCTGGGATCTGTATCCTAGGTGAGTGCTCTATCCATTGCACCACCACTGATCAGGTTGTTTTAATTTTTTTATGAAAAAAGTACTAATTTTCATAAAGTTTAATGATTTGCTCTTGTGTCCTTGAAAAGAAACTTTTGCCTACTCCAAGTCATGAAGATAGTCTGCTGTTATATTTTGATACTTAATTATTTAACCTGTTACATTTAGTGCTAAATCAATCTATATGTAGGTTTAAAAAAAAAGACTTAAAAGATGAATCAAAATCTGAAGCTATAAATGAAATATTGATGGATTGAAATACAAAATTTAAAATACAAAACTTGAAATTGAAATACAAAAGTTTTAAATGAATTTAAAATATAAAAGTTAATTGTATCAATAGTTTAACTACTTTTTTGTTTTCTACATGCTTTAAGAGACTAATATATTTAAACCAAGACAATAGTTATTAGTGTAAAAGCTAATATTAATGTAACTTTGATTTTTAACTCCAAATCCATTTTCTACATAATTTTTCTTTCATTTTCTATGTAATTTAAGAAACTAATGCATTTGTTTTGGCGCATACAGTGTATAAAGATGTATTTTTTTTGCATCAACAACCAAGCTGTAAAGGCACAGTTTTTGTATATCATTGAAATTAAGTTGGTATAAATTCAAATTAGGATGTTACAACATTAGGATCCTAAATGTAATCCCCATGGTATTGATATACAAGAAAATAACTATGTAATATACACAAAAGGAATTTAAACATTTCACTATTTAAAAAATCAACTAAACAGAAAAGAAGACAGTAATGTAGGAAATGAAGGACATAGAAAACAGCACGATGACAGAAGTAAGTACCTTTTTATCAATAATTACTTTAAATGAAAATGGATAAACTCTCCAAAAGACAGGGATGGACAGAATGGATAAAAAATAAGATTCACTATATGCTGCCTACAAGAGAAGCAATTGAGATCTAAAAACAAAAGCAAATTGAAAGTGAAAAGATGGAAAAAAATATTCCATGAAATTAGTAACTAATAGAGAGCAGGAGTAGCTATACTAATATCCAGACAAAATAGATTTCACATGACATAAAAGACAGAGACTTTTAACCTGTGTTTAAGTGAGATGAGTGTTTCTATTCGAAAGTGAGGGTAGACCAGGATACGTTTTCCTAGTTATATGGTTCTTCAGATTGCTTTTAAGATGTTTTTGTGAGGGACTAAAAAAATATGGGACTATTGTTTCCACAATCTCTACCTGAAGAATCTGCTAGAGAGAGAACTTCAGGCAACCCAAATGAGGGGAAAGAAAGCAGCATAAATTATAATGGCAATGATCTGGCTCCTAACATCACAAACAGAAATGTATATGTATGTATATTATTATGACTACAGAAAGACAACTAGAAATTATATGCCCGCTCATGGTAGTATACAACTTTACCTATAAAGTTTGTTGTAAGGGGGAAAAGAATCAAACCCAAATCTGATCAAATCTTTAGATCTAACTGCATATTCACAGGAAATATATTGGCCAGAGCAACATCTTAAACACCACAGGGATGTAGTCAGCAAAATCCAGGCTATGGGACACTCTATAGGACATACTATTCATCTTCATCAACAAATAAATTATAAGGGGGAAAAAATGACAGAGAGAGAACCTATGGGTTATGAGTCATAAGAGACATACGAACCGATTGCAATGATGGATATTTATTAGGAGCCAAAGGAATTGTAAAGATACTTACGAAGTAACTGAGGAAATTTGAGTACTGGATATTGGATGACATGAAAGATTACTGATGGATTTTTTTAGAGGTATGTTAATGGTATTTTTTAAGTATAATGAGTCTTTATATTTTATAAAAACCTAGTGACTATACATAAAAATAAATGATGTCCAAATCTGCTTTAAAATAATCTCAGGTTGGCGACTGGCCAAAATGAGATTGGCCAAATTGTTGAAGTTGGCTGTTGAGTGAATGGAGTTCCTTCCCTCCTTCCTTCCTTCCCTCCCTCCTGTCTCCCTCCTTTATTTCCCTCCCTCCCTCCCTTCTTTCTTTTCTCCCTTCCTTCCTTCCTTCCTTCCTTCCTTCCTTCCTTCCTTCCTTCCTTCCTTCCTTCCTTCCTTCCTAAGTGAGAGAAAGAGAAAGAGAGAGGGCAGAGACAAACAGGGATAGAGATAGACAGGAAGGGAGAGAGATGAGATACATCAACTCATAGTTGCAGCATCTTAATTGTTCATTGATTGCTTTCTCATGTGTGCCTCAGCTGGAAGACTCCAGCCAAGCCAGTGACCCCTTGCTCAATCCAGAGACCTTGAGCTCAAGCCAGTGACCTTGGCTTCAAGTCAGCGACCTTTGGGTTCAAGCCAGCAACCATGGGGTCATGTCTATGATCCCATACTCAAGCCAGCAACCCCGCTCTCAAGCTGGTGAGCCAGTGCTCAAGCCATCAACCTCAGGGTTTTGAACCTGGGCCCTCAGCATACCAGGTCGACACTATTTACTGTGCCACTGCCTGGTCAGGATCCTTTTTTTTTTAGGGAGAGGAGATGAGACAGAGAGACTTCCGCATGCACCCCAACCAGGATCCACCTGGCAACCCTGTCTGGGGCTGATGCCCGAATCAACTGTGCTAGCCTCAGTGTCCAGGGCTGATGCTTGATTTGAGCCACTGGCTGCGAGAGGGGAAGAGAGAGATAGGAGGAGAGGGAGAGAGAGAGAACCAGATGGTCACTTCTTATGTGTGCCCTGACCAGGGATGAACCTGGGACATCTGCATCCCAGGCCTTTGCTCTGTTACTGAGCAAACCAGCCAGGACAAGGGGTTTCATTATAGTATTCTTTCTGACTTTATTTATATTTAAGACTTTCTATAACAAAAAGTAACAATTAAAATAAAGACTGACAATAAAGGAATTGTGTTCAACTTAAGTAGGAAAAAAAACAAAAGAAAAATGTTAAAATAGAAGATCGCTGTCAGGGCTCATATAAGAACCAACCAATGAATGCTTAAATAAGTGGGAAAACAAATCAAAGTGTCTCTCTCTCTAAAATTGATAAATAAAAAAAATTTAAAGGGCCTGACCTGTGGTGGCGCAGTGGATAAAGCATCAACCTGACAACACTGAGGTCGCCAGTTCAAAACCCTGCACTGGTCTGGTCAAGGCACATACGGGAGTTGATGCTTCTAGCTCCTTCCCCCTTTCTCTCTCTCTCTCTCTTTCTGTCTGTCTCCTCTCTAAAATGAATAAATAAAAATTTTTTAAAAAATTTAAAGGTATTAATACATCAAATGTGTAAGTTTATATAAAAATAGTACTATGATTATGAAACCATGGCAACACAATAAATTAAAATAAAAAAATAATAATATGATCAGGTTTGTCCCAAGAATATAAGAAAGTTCAACATCATAAAATATATTAAGGAGTATATCATATTAACTGATTAAAGAAAAATGTAATAGTTTTAATAGATGCAGAATAAAACATTTGATAAAGTTATAAAATCACTTTAAAAATGAAAACTTTTAGCAAACTTCAGGGTAAAAGGTAGTCATCAAAGTAGTATTCTATATAAACAGATTGAAGAAAAAAATATAGCCTGGCCTGTGGTGGTGCTGTGGGTATATTGTTGACCTGGAGCACTGAGGTCTCCAGTTCAAAACTCTGGGCTTGCCTGGTCAAGGCACATAATGGGAATTGATGCTTCCTTCTTCCCCCATCCTCTCTAAAATGGATGAATAAAGTTTTATATATATAAAAAAGAAGAATATATAATGATCTTAGTAGATACAGAAAAATTATAAAACTCAACATTTATTTATTTAAAAAGTATACCTTTTACCAAACTAAAAGATAACGGGTAGTGATCAAAGACCTACAGCAAAATTCATATTTAAACGTGAGACTTCAGAAGCAGTTCCAAACAAAATCAGAAATAAGATATGTATATTGTAATGTCCTTCCATTGTTGAAGGACATAAAATAAGATCTGAATAAATGAATGGGAAGAACCCAAGTCAAAAGATGACAAAAAAAACAATACTCAAACCCAAAACAAACAAAAAATAAGGGAGGTAGATCCAGTGGAACAGAATACAGAACTCAGAAACAGACCCAGGTACATGTAGAAACCTGATATGTGACTTCAGAATGCCATGACAGTAGATAAGGCATTCTATAACTTGATGGATGGTGATATTGGAAGAAGCATTGTGGACAGGGAAAGCAAATCCATGTCATAGTAACTGGATATTCCAGTAAGAACAAACCACTTCCTTCCTATGTAACCAACTTGCCACCAATTAGCTGATTGATTTTCAGATTGGGGGTTCAGTGTCAGTCTCTGCTATTGGCAGGTTGGGCACTCAGCAATGACTATAGCCAGATTGCCCTTGGTGAGTGGGAATCTGTTACTAAGCATATGTAGAACCCCCATTCCTTCTACCATGGCCACATTTTTATGAGCCTATTATAGTAGCCATACCTATTTGTCTTTGGTGATAAAGTACCATTACTTGGTCCCTACTAATCTGGGATCCTATCATCCCCATTGAATTTAGGGAGCCAGGTTCAATGGCATAAAATCTTGCTATTATTTCTGGCTTACAGAGAGTAGCCACAATAGAGCTCTTCAAGGATATCAGGTCTTTCCTCATTAATGTATTTCTCACAGGCTTGGTAAAAGAAGTGTCCTCTGGACCTTCCTGGGAACATATTTGGGGAACAGGTAAACAGGTCTTATACAATAAATCTAGCATTCCAATCTTCCTTAGCTTTCGGATACTTTCTTCTATAGTATACAAAGAAGTTTGGTTATTTCAGCTTCCAAATTGCAGTCAACCAACTGAGCAAACTGTTAAAACCACTCAGGCTAACACATTGAATCAAGAATCTCTGCTTAGTCTCTCATAATTAATTCAGCCCAATCTGACTATATTCCTTCCACTCTGATCCCACACTTTGGGATCTATGTCTATACATTTTCCTAGGACTCCGTTGATATAAATTGGCAAAATTATGCAATTATTTTGGTGAATATCATACCTTCTCATGACTCATGCTTTGCACTTCACCCTTTGGACTTGAGTCTGTAAGCAATGAGAAGTGATGCAGGTAGAGCCTGAGAAAAATCAAGACCACCCCTTCAGGGAAAGCCACTGCAGGTCCTTCAAGCTAGGGGAGACTAGATTCCGCATATAGGGATGGAAGGGCTATTTCTACTGAGAAAGGAAGTTCAGAAGAACTTGGGGACTCAAGGCCCATGGGTTTACTGGAATCTGCCCACATATGTCCCATCCTAATTTCCATGGCCCTTGTCAGTCAATTACCTAATTTTAACAGAAGAGACCTGTGAGGTTAGGAATGTAATTTGTCCCATAGGACAGCCATAGACACTTTCAGGTCCCCTACCTTGAGCTGGGAATGTAAAGCCCTGTTCTTCAGGGCACTTAAAAACAACCCGCTAATTGGTATGTTCAAATAAATTCTTGGTGAACTAAAGCTTTTATTTCTGTAGACACTTACTTGCAACGGAGGAAGAAGTATAGCTGTAGATGCCAGCATATTGAGCCCTAGTCAGGATCCTCTAACAAGGGAACCTAGCGTGTTGGGGAAGATGTGTTAGGAGGCCCCTGCACTGCCCTTTCTCCCAACACCCTTGTGATCCCTGGTTCCTTTTTTTTTTCTCACTCTATTACAGGGTCTGTTTCTTTTGTTCTCTTTTATCTTTCCAAAGGGAGGTTTTTTTCATCCAGAATAAATGTGCAAGCTGGGAAATATGCAGGTCTTTGGAGCTGAGATGGAGCCCCCCCACACACACACACACACATCAGGTGTCAAGTGAAGGCCAGCCTGCAGGATGAGAAGGCCTGGGGCTAACTCGGGGGAAGCCCACACCTCCTCCCTCTGCGCTGCTGTCTCAGCTGCAGCACACACCTGCTCTTCCCTTCCTCTGTCCCTCTGGAGTTCCCTGCACCTGACAGGCAAGAGCAAACAAGGCTGTTTGTTTGTTCCTCCCTCCCCGGAATGCACAGTGACACAGAGGAGGCACTGTACACATTGCACTTTGCAGTTACCTACTGTTTCCTACCATTTTTTTTTTATTGTATGCTGCTTTTAAGGCTGTCTCTGAAATTCTACACTCTTCAATTAGACTGAAGTCAGCAAACATCTATTTGTTTGAGACCTTTTTTATGTGCTGGGTTTATGAGGGGGTACAAAGGAATGAAGAATACAGTTTCTCCCCATTGGGAACTCACAATCTCATGATGGGGGAGGAAGGAGCAGAGACACTCCTCCAAAACTAAGTAATACAACTGTCAATCAAAAGGGGCAAGTTCCATGGGAATATGAAGGACAAAGATCAGTTATAACTTCAAAGTCCAGGAAGGCTCCTTGAGGGAGGCTTTTCTCTGCACATACCTCTGAAGAGAGGAAAGTCTATGAAGGCAAGGAGTGGGTGAGGTTATGCAGAAAGAAAATGTTGCAGGAGAGGAGAGAAGGGCTAGCTACTATAGACTTACTGGGACTCCCAACTCTAAGGATAGGCAACAGAGGAAAAAAGGAATGATCTGGGAGGAAGGATGAGGACCAGGGCAAACAACCCTGGGCAGTGAGACTAATCTGTTTTCTACCCTCTTAGAGTACTTTGGAGCTGGCTGGAACCTTAGCAGCAAACTAGTCAAAGCCATTTGCTGTACAGAAAAAGAAAGACAGTCTGACCAGGCGATGGTGCAGTGGATAGAGCATCGGACTGGGATGCGGAAGACCCAGGTTCGGGGTCGCCAGCTTCAGTGTGGGCTCATCTGGCTTGAGCAAGAGCTCGCCAGCTTGGACCCAAGATCGCTGGCTCCAGCAAGGGGTTGCTCGGTCTGCTGAAGGTCAACGGTCAAGGCACATGTGAGAAAGCAATCAACGAACAATTAAGGTGTCACAACGGCAACTAAAAACTGATGAATGATGCTTCTCATCTCTCCTCATTCCTGTCTGTCTGTCCCTATCTATTCCTCTCTCTGACTCTCTCTCTGTCCCTGTAAAAAAAGAAAAAAAAGTAAAGGAAAGACATTGAGATCCAACTAAATTGGGAGTTATTTGCCCAAAAGGCAAAACTCAGTCCAGGCCTCTGAGCTTCTAGGTTATTCTATACCATGCCCCTGTGATAAGCCCAACCCCAGTCAGCACTGTATTCGTTGTTTTATCCACTAGCCTTGAAAAACCACAGTGCCTAGCACATAGATTAACCCATTACTTCTTGAATCAAATTCTGTTTTCCCCCTATTTGTCCAATCCAAAGAAAGGAATGAGAGAGCGGAGTGGTTTATACCGAACCCCTATGGTCCAGGTGCCATGCAGGGTACACATTTATGCACCTTGTTGATTCCCACAATCATGCTGTGATTCCCATTTTGGGTCTTGGAGCTAAGTGATTTGTTTACAGCTAGTGAACTGTCAGAATTCAAATCCAGGCCTGACTACCTTTAAATCCCACAATGAAAGTGTCCATATAAATGGCTGAAATTGGATTGAATTGAATTGATTTCTCCTCTGTGCTCACAGCTCTTAGAGGAGGAAGGGGTTATTGCTTTTTCTCTTACGGTGAATGGAGGATGGAGCTGTGAAAGAAGAGAGTATGAGAGAGTAAATCCTTTCTAAGGGCTAACTAGTCTTTTTTTTTAAAAGATGTGTGTGTGTGTGTGTGTGTGTGTGTGTGTGTGTGTATAAATGTTATTCAGTTTTTTTAGAGAGAGACACAGAGAGAGAAGGGGGAGGGGCAGAATGCATCAAGTCTCATATGTGCCTTGACCAGGCAAGCCCCAGGGTTTCAAACCAGTAACCTCAGCATTCCCAGATCAACGCTCTATCCACTGAGCTATCACAGGTCAGGCCAGGACTAACTAGTCTTAACTTGTCTTAACTGACTGAACTTCCAACACCAGTATAAGAGCCAAACAACAGTATTGGTTATTTTTTTAAAAAAGTCACAACCTATCTGGCTTCAGCCCTAATTTGCATCATCAACATTCGAATGTGGCCTGAGTGTCCAAAAACTCAGGGGCGTTACTGAAATAGAAAGGCACAAAGAGAGTTGGGTAGTGATGTGTGTGATCTTCCCAAGAGTCTTGTAAGCAGATGGAGTTGGACAGGGAAAGAAACCTGGAAAGAGGTCTCTGTGCTCAGAAGAGAGGATAACAGAGATGACGATGGTGATGTGATGGTGGTGATGGTGCTGATGGGGGGGTGGAGGTATGTATCTTGCAGGTAGATGTTGAGGGGTAAGGATCAGAGGGAAGAGGGTAGGCTCATCACAGGCCCTGCATACCAGTCCAGACCTTCTCTCAGCCTCTCATAACCTTTTTAAGGCTCTTCCACAAGTGGGTTTCTGGGGTTGTTACCAAGCTCTTGCCACCACCTACTGAGGACGGGGAGGTTGAGTCCAGGGATGGGAGGCAGGTTGGAAGATAACTGGTGTGGGGAGGAGCACTCAAAGTCATGGGAAAGCTCGTTGCCCAGGCAGGTGCAGAGGCTGGGCCTGGCCACCAGCTGGGGGTCTAAGAGCAGGGTGGAGATCAGGCTACCTGTTTGTTCAGCACCAAGCTGAGGTTCCTGTTAGGAAGTGCCCTCGTTTGTGACCAGTCTGATTTGTTTGCTGTTCACACTTGCATGGAGAACTGCCCCTGGGAGTCCTGGCTTCAAACATAGTCGTGGGTGTGGGAAGGGGAATTATGGGTCCAACTCAGAGCTTCCAGGGTCCAGAGAATAATCTGGGAAAATCAAGGTCTACAAACTCCTGATGAGGAGCGGGGCAGGGAGGGTTGAACCCCTCAGGAAGCTCAGCTCTCACTTTCTGCTTTCCAGGGAAGGGCCAAGTGGGGTTTGTCCAATGAGGAGTCCTGAGTCACAAAGAGTTAGGAATTTGACCTCCTCGCTCACCAGGGGAGCTGCCTAGTGAAGAACAAAGTATCCTAATGTTGGGGTCCCACCTCCCAGTTGCTAATTTAGTTGGTCCGGGGTGTGGCCTGGGAGTTGTAAACCTTCCCAGGTGATTCCACTGTGCAGCCAAGGTGAGAACCACTGTTCTAGATCTACCAGCTTCTCAAACCTTAATGTACATGCAGACCGCCTCGGGATCTGGTTCAGTTGAAGATCCTGACTCAGTAGTTCTGAGTTGGACCCTTAGAGTCTGCATTTCTAACACACTCTCAGGTAATGCTAATGCTGGTCTGGGGAAACATACTTTGAGTGGCAAGTCTCTAAACTTGCTTTAGATTCCTCATTCCAGTCATCCTCACTGCTCAGTGGGGAGGGAGTAGAGCCATGTCCCTAAGCTTCCTATGCCTATTCACCCAGCTTACCCTTTCCCCACCACCTTACTTATTAAAGTGATCAACAGACCTCACAGCCTATCTGGTCAAGGCCAATCCTCTAGTAATTCAGGGTCTAAGTAGATAAGAGGGATCCCCAACTCTGCCTGAGACAAACCAATTCAAGTTGCTTTAGTTGGAGAGTGTGACAGAGGTAGGGAAGGGCAGGAGCAAAAGTAGCAGGGACATCCTTCTCTTGTCCTCTTGACAACTTGGGCCTGTTGGGCAAATCGGACATAAACATTGTGTGGCAGGGTCTGTTTCCAAAGATGTCTGTAATAATACCTTCCTTCCCACACGCTCTATTGCAGAGAGGACTTGTTACTTCCCCAGCCTCTTTTCTTGGATCTGGGCTAGCCCTATGACTTGTTTTGGTCAACAAAATGTGGAGAAAGTGATACTGTGTAACTTCTGAGACTGGGCCTGTGAGCTGAAGTTTTCCCCTTGCCACATGGGTTGCTCATTCTTACAAAGAAGGTCAATTTAACCATGTGGAGAGGATGAGAGGTTCCAGTTTCCCAGCCAACCCTGCCAAAACCCTGTACTTACGAATAAAACTGTCTTAACTTAGTCCCAGCCACCAACTGATAGCAAAACTGGCTACATAATTTGTGGAGCTCGGTGTAAAATGAAAACATAGGTTTCATTGTTCAAAAATTATTAAGAATTTCAAGATGGCAACAGCAGAGCCTTAAACCAATTACCAGGTCTCTGTGAACATGGGGACCTGTGCAACTGCGTAAGTCTCACACCTATTAAGCCAGCCCTGATTGCAACTTCATAAGAGATCCTAGCTGACAGCATGTAAAGCAGAACATCCCAGCTGAGCCCTGCCCAAATTCATGACCCTCAGAGTTGAGAGCAGATAACATAGTTGTTTTAAACCAAAAATTTAAGAGTGGCTTGCTAGACAACAGCAGATAACCACAACACATAGCATGGTCTCTTTTGTAGAATAGGAGATGGGTGAGAGAAGGTACTGGCAGGTCAATAATTTGAGAATTCTTTTTAAATTTTTTTAAACAAATCATTTTATTTTATTTTTACAGGGACAGAGAGAGAGTCAGAGAGAGGGATAGATAGGGACAGACAGTAAAGAATGGAGAGAGATGAGAAGGATCAATCATTAGTTTTTCATTGCCCGTGCGACACCTTAGTTGTTCATTGATTGCTTTCTCACACGTGCCTTGACCGCGGGCCTTCAGCAGACTGAGCAACCCCTTGCTGGGGCCAGCGACCTTGGGTCCAAGCTGGCGAGCTTTTGCTCAAGCCAGATGGGCCCATGCTCAAGCTGGAGAGCTTGGGGTCTGGAACCTGGGTCCTCCGCATCCCAGTCCGATGCTCTATCCACTGTGCCACCACCTAGTCAGGTGGTAATTTGAGAATTTTTATGGACTAAGACCAATGACAGATGATAATGCTTGTTTGTTAGATGGATGATTATTTTAAAGATGAAATCAACTCACAGAATGCAACAGATAAAAAACTAAAACAGCCTGACCAGGCGGTGGCGCAGTAGATAGAGCGTCGGACTGGGATGCAGGAGACCCAGGTTCGACACCCCGAGCTCGCCACCTTGAGCGCGGGCCCATCTGGCTTGAGCAAAAGCTCGTCAGCTTGGACCCAAGGTCGCTGGCTCCAGCAAGGGGTTGCTCGGTCTGCTGAAGGCCCGCGGTCAAGGCACATGTGAGAAAGCAATCAATGAACAACTAAGGTGTCGTAACGGCAACGAAAAACTAATGATTGATGCTTCTCACCTCTCTCCGTTCCTGTCTGTCTGTCTCTATCTGACTCTCTCTCTGTCCCTGTAAAGAAAAAACAAAAAACTAAAACAACGCAGCGTCTGAAGATATACATACCCCAGAATATGGTGACCTGGGTAAAGGCAGAGGAGGGCAGAGATAGAAGCCCTCTCGCTTTGCCTTTCTCTGGGGCAGGCAGGAGTAGAAGAATGAAGGTGTGGACTCAAAGACTGGGGCTGACATCAGACTTGCACAAATTTACATTGTGAGAGTCTGGGGAGCCTCACTTCTCCTCATCTGTCCCCATCCTGCTGCCCCTGCAGCCTTTCTCATCCCAGAGAATGGCACCTTCATCCTTCTAGCTGCTCAGGCCAAAAATTTGGAATCATCCTTGGATCCATTCTTTCTTTCATCCTCACACCCAGTTCGCCAGCATAATTCTCATAAGGCTCTACCTTCAAAATATATTCTCAGTGAGACTTCATCCAACCACCTCCACTGATACTACTGTGGGCCATGCTCCCTGTCGCCTGCTGGGATCACTGCGGCAGCTGCCTGTCTGTTCCTTTGCGTTCATCCTTGCCCCCACTAATCTTCAACCCAGCGGCTAGAGTGGTTCCAGTAAACAGGGTCAGATCATGTCATTGGAGATCCTTTGGGGATCTAAAAGCTTCGGGACCACCATTTATGGGGTATCTGCTCTGTGCTGGCTACATAAATCAAAGCAGTGGCTCCTCACCACACCTGTGAAAAATCATCAATGCTACCTGACAAAGAAGGAACACAGGCTCAGAAAAACGGACTCACAAAGCTGGCCTATGTGGGCAACTAACAGGGCACAGAATCAGGCCCCTACCTGCTCTGGAGCTCTGGGAGGCGGGGACCCAGTTTTCTCAGTCCTTGCAGAGCTCCTCGTCAGTGCCCTGGAGGATGTTAGCCTTCATTTCGCCAGTGGTTTGTAGAGGTCTGGGCTTGCTGCCAGGATTCGGTTTTACGTCTAAGTTGTTGTGTTATGTGGTATAAGAAAGTCACTTAGGACCCCTATGAAGTGGAAATGATCATCTCAAAGGGTGCTGAGCCCATTCACGGGGCACTATTATGCTAAATGCCTGTCCTGCCTGGGCGCTGTCCCAGCTACGCCACAAGAACGCACCTCGAGGTGAGCGGTGAGAGGAGGTCCTGAGCGCCTGGAAATGGGTTCTGAAGGGCCAGCCAACCGTGTCGTTTCTCCCGTTGGGCAGCAGGGGGCGCACGCAGACCGTATGATGAGAGCGCCTGTCCCTTAAGGCTGCAGGCAGCAACCCGATCTCAGGGGTTTCAGGAGCCCCCGTGAGGGCACGGGGGTGAAGAGGAGCGGTTGTAGGGGCAGGTAGAGGCCCTTCATACAGAAGCCTAAGAGTTAGAATCAGCTTGTTATAGACTACTCAGAGGCTCCGGGAAGTGAAGCCCGAGAAAGCGTGGCGCGGCGCAGTGACGAAAGGGCGGCAGAACCCTGGTAGGGAGGAGATAGGCGAGACGCTGTGTCGGGCGCCCTTGACGGCTGTTCCTGAGCTGGAGGAGTTGATGCTTCCTAACTACTGGGCAGAAACAAACACCCCCCTCCTCCTAGGAGAAAAGGGGTGGGGGAAGAGATCTTCATCCTGTGCAGTCACACCTGGGATGTGGTAGTGTGTGAGTGTGTCTGTGTGTGTGTGTAGGATCTTCCTGCTCCCAGATGACACTTCTTAACAGCCCCAAATGTGCTAGCAGTCAAGGTCCTTCTGGCCTGACATGGGTTGATAGACCTATTTTTCTTTTCTGATTCCAAAACTACTATATACGTGTTGCATAAAAATAAAACAACACTGACATTACTGCTAAGAAAATGAAATCCTCTCCATAATTTCCTGACAAAATAACCTCTGTGAACACTATTGTTCAGGTTTATTTCTATTCCATATATAAACTAATGTATGTATTTATTATGACTTCGATAAAAATCTATAAATCAAACTATAAAACTGTTATTTAACTTGCTTTATTTCTCAATATATATTGCACATCTCCCTGAGTCAGTATATAAAGCTTTGCCTCAGTTTTAGTAAGTGGTTATACAGAACCCAATGGTTGAGCCAGCCAACTACTGATGGACCTTAAGATATTTTGCCCCTTTCAACCATGACAAACATCCTAAGGGTAATGTGCTCCCTGCAAGTATTCTTTAGGAGTGATTCTTAAATGTACGATTCCTGGGAAGACAAAGATGTTCATTTTATTTTTTTACTTATTGACTGATTTTAGCAAGAGAAAAAGGGAGAGAGATTAGAAAGAGAGGAACATCAATCTGTTCCTGTGTGTGCCTTGACTGGGGATCAAACCAACAACCTCTGCACTTCAGGCCAATGCTCTACCAACCAAGCTATCCAGCCAGGGCAAGATGTTCATTTGAAATGTTGGCTGATGTTGCTGCATTGCCCTTCACAAAAGTTGCCTGGGCAGTATGCCGAACACTGTAAAGAGATCTTGGTGGGTTCAGCCACGACCTCTCCCGAGGTGAGGGCTGAATCCTCCAACTCTTGGAACTGGTAGGTGCCTGACCTGGTCACTCTGGAGGTCCCAGCAGCTCACTAAGGAACTTAGGGGAGGGTGAAAAGGAAGGGAGATAAAATGCTAGTTCAGTTCGTAAGTGTCAACAGCAAGATAAAAGATTTTTATAACTGCTCCCAGAAAAGGGGAAATTACAAAGTCCCTTCTCTCCCAAAGGACTGTGGTGGGGTGGGGTTGGGGTTGAGGCCAGTTGTAGGAGTGAGGCACCGGTGGGGTTGTCCCTGGAAGGGAAACCATGTCACTCTTTAGGAAGAGGGTCCCTGTGGACACAGGAGCCCCATGGACCAACCCACTGCCCTTTCAAGCTCCAGCATCTGTCTGGAGGTAGGAGAAAACCCTACCCCTGGCCAAACCTCCCTGCTCCAACAGAACATATAGCCTATCTTTGAGGGAGAAGAGAGAAGGCTAAGCCCCACCCCCGCCACCCCCCTTAGAGAGCTCCTGAGGTGGAATCAGTTGCTAAATTTGTCTAAAGAGCCTCTGACCTGGCAGAGCCCTGGTGGAAGAGCTTAGAAGTTCCCTGTGTCTTGGTAAGTAGGCAGGATTTGGACTCTCCAAGAAGCCTGAGCAAAGGCATGTTTGGAGGAGTTTCAGTCTGCTCAGGAACAGGAAGGAGCAATGGTGGATTGATGGTGAGTTGGAGGTGGGGGCAGGGCAGGAGGAACTCAAGCTGGGACTGCGATAGAGGCTCATGTGAGGGTGCCCTACAGCGCCAAAGAGAAGAGTTTGTTCCAGAGTCCTAGAATGCCCTTCTGACCGCTGGACCTCTGGGGCCCTGGAAAATCTGGGCTTCCAGAGTCTGAACACGTTCCCTGTGGCTGCTGGAAGCCTGTTGGAGGCTCCCTTCCCAGAGCAGCGGAGGACTCAGTCCTGGGGAGCCGTTCAGCTAGGCAGCGAGGCCCATGGACACCAGCGGGCGCCATCCCCCGCGGCGCTGGTCCAGAGCGGACACGGTGGCAAGGCTGCTAGCCCCGGCTGCGCACCTGGGCCAAGGGCTGGCACTCTGGTCTTCGCATCTCCACCTCTGGCTCTTTTTTTCTTACCCACTCTCAGCCAGGAGCTCTTTCCCCAGCCCCGGCAGGTCAACGGAGGATTAGGGTTGCGCGGAGAGGGGAGAGTTAGCAAATTCAGGAGGGTGAGCTAAAGGAGGTTGTGCTCGAGTTATCTCCATTCGCCCTCCCTCTTCCCCTTTCTCCGCCCTTTCCCTGTCCTCCCGGCCCCACTGGTCCTGCTCTCTCCCCACTGGTCTTTCCCTCCTCCTATCATGATCTTTGGTACCAACCCAGTTTTAACTGGAGTTGGTGATCCTCCACATGTGTGCTCTCATGAAGCAAAAGATCCAAATTCATAATATTAGAAGGAAGGAAAAAAAAATCCTTTGCTCCCTCACATGGTGCCTGCCCCCTTGGAGTCTTTCCCTCTGCAGCGCCCCCACCCCCCACCCCCGCCTGCTTGCGGGCTCAGGTGGCCGAGCCTCCCCTGGGGCGGAGGCCAAAGGCCTCCCAGGAGGAGTAGGGGCTGTGGCTGCCCCACACTCCCCCTGTCACACATCCGCACGCGGCAGAGTCACTGCCCTGTCGGCGCCGCCGCGGGTGGAATCGGGGACCGGGGATTGAGGCGGCCGCCGCGTGTTTGCCCAGCGCCCGCCTTCGCCGTCCCTAATCTCCGATACACTTGCAAGTTGGCTTCCTGCCCCGGGGCCCCCGCTCCTCGAGCAAACAGGCGGAGCGAGGCGTTGCATCCGAAATGTGGCATTTGAGCCTAGCCGGAGGAAAGCCGAGCGCTGCCGGTCGGCTGTAATTGCCCTTCCCGCCCTAATCCTCCGGCCAGCCCCTTCCTACTTCTGCAGACCATTGATTAGGGCGGGAGCCGCGAGCTCAGCCAGGCTCCGGGAGGGGTGCCCCAAACCCCTCCCTGGGTAGCTGGCAGTCAGGACCTTCCCCCCCACCTCAGTCTCCCTGTGCACCAGCCCCTCTCCATCTAATGTCCTTCCGGATTTGGGGGAAGAGAATGTCCCTTGGAAGGGCATCAGGTTGCCAGGGGAAAGATGGAGTGGAAATTAAAAGGCAAACACCCCAAAACTTTCCCAGGCATACACTAGGCTGAAGGATGTAAGACCCAGACCACGATGTACTTTGTGTGATGAGGGATGTGGTGCAGAGCATCCACAGGGGCCTGGCTGGGCTTGACACCCTGAGACCCACTATGATCTGGAGTTGAGAGGTCCCTGTGTGCCCAAACCACCCTCAAGGGCCCAGTGCGTCTGCAGTGGCCAGGTGTAAAGCCTGTGGCCAAGGCCGCCATCACAGCCATCTGACCAATGCAGGTTCACACTGGATTTGAACAGATGGTAATGAAACAACCGAGCCATCAGCTTTAATTCTAGCTTGCACCCGGCAAGCAAGCAAACACACACACTGGGCTCCAAAACCCACTCATTCAGTGCTCACAAAGCTACTGACTTATATGAGTTTCCTAGAGTCAAAAGTTTCTAGCTCACCAGACTTATTCACCTCTGTTCCCCCATCTCCTTCTCTACACAAACTCTGCACAAACTGGTTTCTCACTCATCACTCCACCAACTTGGCAGCTTCTCCTCTCCTCCACGTGGCCTTAATCTGCTCTTCTCTCTAATGCTAACCTCAGGAACTGCAAGAGAGCAAGCTCCCAGTTTGCTCCACTTTATAGCGTAGATTCAAAACCTTTAATCCAATCTACAAACAAAGAAGTCTCTGATACAAAGCCACTTATCTGAAACATACTCGGAGGATTCCTCATGTAGAGTGCACCACCCTACATCATCCAATCAGTCAAGCGTGTGGGGAAAAGCTTACTCTTAAAACTTGCACGTGGGCAGCATCATCTTTAACAAAGTGAGCATAATATATTTCATCTGCCCCACATCAGGGCTCACTTCCTGTGGTCTTCCCAGAGGGGCCTGGGCCTCACAGCAACTTCATTCAGCTTTCCATCCACTGAACACAGGGATGGGGACTGCAGAGTGCCAAGAGCTCCAAACTGGAAAACAGACATGGCCTTTACCACAAGCAGTTAAACGAGATAGGTCAGTACAGGGGAGGAGAAAAAACGAGGCCTTGGTGTTGGCTTCAAAGGGACAAGAACTGGTTGCCAGCTGGAGTGAGTTTTGTTGGTTTCCTCCCTTTCCCCAGCCTTCCATCCAGGTCCCCAGCCTACACTCCTTCTCCCTCCCAGAACAGCCACCCCAGGCCAGGGAAACAGCCTTGGTCTTCCTGGCCTACATCTCTGGATTTAGGATCACAGTTTAAGGCTTGGCTTCTCTGTACAAGGGCATGGCCCCTGAGGGTCCAAGGAGCAGGGGCCTCCTCTGACAGCCTGAGGCCCAGGGAAGAAAAGCTAGGGCTGGGGACAGAAGATGGGCCAGGGTAAGTAGAGATCCACAGAAATGGAACACAAAGGCAGATAGATGTAAGAGGGAAATCAGGCTAAGAGGATTTGATAGCAAACAAGAACCTGATGTCTCAGTACCTCCCCTGGGCACCCCTGAAAAGGGCTGGGGCAAAGCAGGTGAGGAGCCATGGAGGGCACACATGTAAGAAGGCACTCCCTCTCTAGTTCATACAAGGGCAAGGTCAGCATCCTGGAGGGAGTACCTCCTTGCCTCACCCTAGGCCCTCTCCTCATTGCCCTAATGGAGTCCCCCCTGGCCTAGGGTAGCCCCAGTCACTGACCATTACCTGGGATTTGTCTCATAGCCTGACATCATCCTCGCTCTTCACTTGGTTGGTACTGACAGAAGGTGCACGACTCAAGGTCACTGCCAATAGCAGTACCTAAGTAGGTAGTGAGTACTAAATAAATATTCAGCTGATGAATAAGTAAATGACCCTGTGTCAGCCACTCTCCTTATCCCCCATCTGAATTCCTCCCTTTAGACATGGCCAGCTGCAGTGGCCATCCCTGGGGTTGCTGGCTTTACCTCTAACCCTTCTGCCTGAGTGTGAATTTACACAATTGATGGGTTTTTATTCTCACTTTCTCTGATACTAAGCTCCACTTCTCTCTCCAGCCAGATGACAACTCCCTGGGGTTAGGGGCCAAGCCTGGCCTGGAATTCCTTCTCTGCCTTGCAGCACACAGCCCAGGGAGGCCCTCAATAGATGCTGTGTGGCACTTGGGGCCTCACACCCATTTGGGGACTTTGGGCAAGTCCCCCTAATGCCTTATTTCTGGTCAAGGAAAGAATGATCCAGGTCACAAGTCTTTGCAGTGACAGAGTTGGCAGAAGCTAAGACCCTGTTTCCCAGAAGCTGTGAGATCTTGTCCTTACGATTAGTAATTGCATCATGTATGTAGGGGCGGGCTGGTGGGGCTTCTCAGCTTTCTCTTATCATACCCAGTACATGGCCACTAAGTCCAATGAATGTGACAATGAACATGCGAGCAGGTGGGAGTGTGTGTGATATCTGTTGGGGGGTTGTGTGTGTATGTTGTTTGCTGTGTATGAATGTGAATGAGTGCCTGGGGAGCTGTGTGTGTGTGTGTGGTGTCAGCGGAGGTTGTGTGTGTATGTAGGGATTCTGTTGGATATGAACGTAGGTTGGTGGAGAGTGTTGGCTGGGCATGTGTGTCTGCTGAGTGCGGGTGTGTATGTAGTATCTCCTGGGTGTGTCTTCATGCTGTTAGTGTTTTCTAACAATGAGGGTTAGTGGTGTCTGTGGGGTGTGTCTGCAGAGCATGTGCAGTGCTGGCTGGAGTGTAGTCATGTCATGCCTGCTCTGCGTGCATGTAGGCGGCTGGGTGCCGGCCTGAAGGCTATATGTGTGTGTGTGTGTGTGACAGAGAGAGAGACAGAGACAGAGAGAGGGACACACAGGGGCAGACAGACAGGAAGGGAGAGAGATGAGAAACATCAGTTCTTCATTCATTGATTGCTTTCTCATATGTGCCTCGACCAGGGGGCTACAGCAGACCCCTTGCTAAAGCCAGCGACCTTGGGGTCATGTCTATGATCCCACACGCAACCTGGTGAACCTGTGCTCAAGCTGGATGAGCCTGTGCTTAAACTGGCGACCTCAGGGTTTCCAACCTTGGTCCTCTGCATCCCAGTCCGACGCTCTATCCACTGCGCCACCGCCTGGTCAGGCTGAAGGCTGTACATATTGTGATGCTGCCTTCCAGATGCCTCTGTGTAAAGTCTGATGATCACCCTATACTTGGCCAGAGGCTGCTGTCTCTAGGATTGGGTTGGTTGGCAGGCATGGATGAGGCTCTGGGAAGTCCATTGCTTCAGGAGGTCAGGAAGCTGAGAGATAACAGTAACTGCTGTGACCAGGGGCATGAAGCCCTACCTTGGGGAGGTGCTGGCTGCCATAAGTGGGCCGTGGCTGGTGTCTGAAGGCCTCAAGTCCTGTTGAATACAAATGGCAAGGCCCAATGCACCACATAGATCAAGGGCAGGGGAGAGGGGTGGGAACATTAAGTCTGGGTCTCAATCCAGACAATACATTCAAGCTCAGGACAATCGGAAGGAAGGGAGCCCTGGGAGAGGGTGAACGTGGATGGTTGCAGCTGGTGGGATAAGGAAGTAAGTCAGCTCTGGAGGGCGAAGATTAGCCCACAGGGCACCCTTCTGGGCAGCAGCAGCTCCATGCCAGAGCACAGGACTCAGTACAGGGAGCAGGAGCTGGATCTCAGCCCCACTGCCCAGCTGGTCAGGTGCCCTTGTACCTTGTACAAACCTGCTCAGCTGGACACAATGACCCTGGACCTTGGCCTAGGAACTTGTAACTTTCAGTTCCTGTAGGGGGAGAAGTGGATGTCCTCAGGCTTTGGAGGAGACCCGGGAAGGCCGGGCAGGCTGGGCAGGGGCTGGCTTTGGAGCTGGATAGCTGGAGTCCTGTTGGCTGGACATACCATCTCCTGGGTCCTGGGCTGGCTTTCACAGCAAAGATAGGATAGAAGGAAGGCCCCAGAAATCCAGAATTTTCTCACCTCCACAAAGTGCCAAAATGGCCCCTCATCACCCATGGGACAGCTATAATGGGGAAGACACAGAAAAAAAAAAAAGAAAGAAAGAAAGAAAAAAGAAGGAGCCCTGACTAGAAAAGGGCATTAAGAAAGGATCCTGACAGGGGAGAGGAGAGCAGCTTCCCAAATAGTAAGGGAGTCGCCACGGTGACCCACTGACAAGATTTCTAATCTGACTACTGACTTCTTTCTGGCTTCAGTTCTGTCATCTTATTGAGGAGGTTGGAATAAAACAACTTCGCGTCTCCTTTCCCTACTACTCTAACCACAGACAGACCAGCCTGACAGAGGGCTGCCCCAGAGGATGGTTAACACTTGCTCCTCTCCTCTTTCACAAGAAGGAGAGAGCAGTGGTGGGGGTGCGGTGGGGTGGAAGGGGTGGAGAGTTGGATGCCTCAGTGCAGCCTGTCCCTAGACTGACAACTAGCCACGCAGGCAGGGGGCTTGCCGTCTGGAGCACCATCTCACATGTCAACAAAGACTTGAAAGGACTATTATTATGGACTTTTAGTTCCAAGGAGAACAGTGTCTTTCTAACTCAATTCTAGAATAAAATTTGGAGCTCACACCTCTAGACTTACAAAACTGAGATTCTGGGAAACTCTGACAAAACCCCTGAGCCAATGTGAGTAGCCTTGGCCATTTTTTTGGTCACTGGGCCTGGATGACAGACAAGGCACAAGACAGAGAAGTCAGGGCCTTTGGAGGTCACACAGTGAGCGGAAGAGGAGGGTGCTGGTTGCCTTAGCACCCAGGAGGGAGGGGGACGTCGTGAGCAAGATTTTTCACACCTTCGGTAAAACAGGAAAAGAAAATTATTTCTTCTATTTCCTTCTCTGAGATTAATGATAAATGGTCTATACCCTAAAAGAAAATGATAAAGACTCTAATTTTACTTGGAGGCTTGGAAATGCCATTTCCACGCAAAACAGGGAGCCCATAATCAGACTGAGCGGGGCAGAGCTTTGATAGAAAATGTTTTCCTCTCTCCTTCTATTTCTTCCCCTCCTTTCCCTCCCAAACCAAGATGCCCGACAGCTAAGAACAATGCTCAATAAAGTGAAATAATATTTTAGTCAAAATAGGCCAAGACTGCTCCCAGCCAACTGTAAATTAGCATTTTGAGGGCAAATATGCAGACAATTTGAGATAATGAAGCCTGATTATTCAATCCAATGAATGTTAACTAGGGAGCAGAGGCTCCACTGCCTTATCTCACTTCATTCGATTTATTTTTTAATCGGTTCACATTTGAACTCTTTATTTGTTTCTGTTTTATGTGCCCCCTCCCTCCCTCCCTCTCTCCTTCTTTCCCTCCCTTGGTCTGTTTCTCTGTCTCTTTCACACACATATGCACACAGAGTCTTCCTTCCCTCTCCCCCTCCTCCACTCTTGCCCAGGCTGCAGAAAAGGACCAGCTTGGCCCTTGGGGTGGGCTCAGCAAGTCCCCCAGAGCACCCACTATGTACATGGTCCTTTGTGGAGTTGGAGGGGCGGGGGCTGAAGTGCACAGACAATACAGGCCCTGCTTCCTAGTGTTTAAAGCAGGGCTGCCTAGAGGATCTGGGAAAGTCACACACGTTTGTAAAGGAATATGCCAGGTGCAGGAGAGGTGCAGGAATCTGGGATGCACATGGAGTCCTAAACAATAAGAGAAAGACTTGTAAGACCTTCAAGACACCCTCTTTGAAAGGTCCATGGTGAGCCCTTGCATCCCCAGGAGACATGAAAACTTATCTTAAATTAGTTTTCATTCCAGGTAGGACTAACTTCATACTTTGCAGAGCAAATTGAAATGAAAATACAGAGCCCCTTGTTAAAAATTATTGAGAATTTCAAGATGGTGATGGCAGAGCATTAAAGCAAGCATGGGGGCTGTGTCACTGGGCCTTGGCAGCTGTGCAGACAACAAACCCTGACCCAAGAGCACCAGGAGGTAATTCAAGAAGGCTTCCTGGAGGAGAAGTGAGGCAGGATCTTCTAGCTGCTGAAAAGCTGTCAGCAAGGCCTTGTTTCTTCTGGGTAGTACCTGTTCTCCAGCCCAGAAAGGATGCTTACTTGGTGCTGGAGACAGCTCCCGCCTGAGTGGGGCTCCCTCATGCTTTGGTGGTTCCCTGAGCTTAGCCTCCTCCTTTGACATTGGCCCTGCTCTTTCCCTTACCAGTGCCTGCTTACTGGTTCCTGCCCCTTTCCCCGTGGGCTCCTATCCCAGTTCCCGGTCCTGCCACCCCCTTCCCTCGGTGTTCACTGAGTGCCTTCATGCTGTTTGCAGCCAGAAATCTCCTCCCAATCATGGCCTCACCCCTTCTCTGCCCTACTCCTCAGCATGCCCGCTTCCCACCAAACCTCCTGCTCAAGTTCATTAGACCCCTCAGACCCTCGGTGCCTCTGCTCATGCTGGAAGGCCCTCCTTCAGCCCCCAACCCCCTCTTCCCATCTACCCTTATTTTCATCCCTGTCTTAATGCCTAGCCAGAGCTTTGGTGTTAAGTAGCCCTGGTTCTCTACCAAGCTTTGCCCCATAATGGCATGTGCTCTTGGGAAAGTTATTTCACCTCTCTCAGCTCAATTTCCTTGTGAACAAACAGGAATGTACTAGGCCCTATCTCATGAGATAAATTGGAGGACAGAATGAACTGGTGCAGGGGGTTGACCCTCATGAATGTGCATACATGTTAGCTCACCACTCTGGGAGGCCATAGGGCAAGCTGCCCTCTCAGAACTTCTGTACCATTCAGAGGCCCCATAACACAGTGTGGTGTACAGTGTTGCGCTGTTTCCTCCACTTGACTGAGTCTACCATGAATGGGGTGGTAGACACTGAGGATGGGTTCCCTCAACCTCCCATGCTATCATCTTATTGGCTGGAGAGATTAGAAAACTAAAAACTACATTTCCCAGACTCCCTTTGAGCTAGGGTTCTGGAAGTGAATAGGATCATACCATCAGTTACATTTATGAAATTTAGAAGGTGGATATGAGTCCAAGGCTGTTTTCTGCCTCTGGTCGATTCTAATGACTAGCAAGATTATAGAAACATGGTTTTTGGTTTGTTTGTTTGTTTCTGCAATAGCTTCCATAGTTCATTCTCTAGCTCCTGGGAGTCAAGAGTCAAGGACAGTGGTGACTATGTCAGTAGTAGCTTGATTCTGGTTTCTTGGTCTCTGTGTTATAGCTACAATGGTTTCAAACTTATAAAGAATGGTCTCAGAAGTTGTAGTGCCACTGCAGTCAGTTCAGAATTCTTCTGGAAATCATTCCTGGATATTCAGGTTAAAACTAACTATGTTGGCCCTTCCAATATTTTGAAATCACCTTATTCTTTATATTAAATCTGTCTTTGCTTAAATGCTCAGAGGGAGTTTCTACATGAACCTTGACAGGCACATTGTAAACCCTGCTTGCTCTTTCTATTGCACACGCACAACACAGCACCTAACAGAGGTCTCCCTTTCCCAAGAGAGCCCACCCTCCACATCAGCAGATCCAGTGCCAACCTGGCCTCTGAGCTGCTTGGCTCATGTGCTGGTCATTGCCTGCTTGCACATTCATTTATTCCCTGCCCTTCCCTTGCTCTTTCAGATTCAGGGAGTTGACCCTTGCAAATTATGTTTCCCAGTAATTTGCTCTGTCCATTGGTTTCCTACTGTGTTCAACCGATTTGAGGCCCTGGTAGGAGGCTGGAGGACAGGAGAAGGGAAAAAGCCAGCATATTTCATGTCCTTTCTCTCTTTCTCTTGTTTCCATTGGCATCTATTCTGTGCAGCCAGCTTCTGCCAGGCATTTCCCCTTAAAATGACTCCAGCTCCCAGCTGTTGGCCCCTTCAAGTTGTAGCTTTGACCTGGAAGCCCCAGCTCATGGCTCTGGCAAACACCACCCCTCCCTCTAACTGTCAGGCTCTGGGGTGGTAGCAACTTCCTGCAATTATTAATCTTGGAGTTGCCTCACCTTTCCATTTTCAGCTCTTCCAATACTCTGTGACTGGGTTCTTAAATTAAACCCCCTCTGCAGAAAGCAATCTGGTATGAGCAGGGTTTGCAGCCTTAGCCTCTTTCCTCATGCATGTGGTACTGGGGCTGAGCACCACCCCACCCACCCCTGCCACATCTTCCCTCCTCGTGGACACAGTCTATCTCAGAGGCCTGTCTCGCCAGCCCGTCCTGGCCCAGCCTGCAGAAACATCTGGGCAGAGTCCTTCGGGGTCCCCTTCCCCAGCTGGGCACTGGGGCTGGGGGAGGAGCCATGGTGAATGACAGCTTTCACCAACACCTCACTCTTCTCTTCTCGACATGTTTACTCACAGGCTGTCTGGATAGTGTGAATCCTCCCTAATAGATATTTCATCCAATTAAATAATTAAAGCAGATCGTTGCTAAGCATCCTCGGTGAATGTCTCCCAGTCCTGGAGGCTCCCTCATGCCAGGCCATGGCTGTTGCCAGCCAGGGTCTGGCCAATGCTGAGAGGACAGAGGCTGGTGGGAGGATCTGCCCCATATTTCCAGGCTGGGATGAGGGAGATGAGTACACTAGAGAGAGTAGGAAAGGAAGAACTTAAAACCATGTCAATGCAGCAAAGTAAAAATTAAAATAAAATAAAAGAGAGAAGAGAAGGAAAGGTATTTAGAAAAGGAAGGCAGAGGCTCGTGGGAGAGGTCAGCAGACAGTTGGGTAAGGATCCTGCAAAGGAGAAGCTAAGAATGTATTCATACTGTGGAATACCGCTCAGCCCTTAAAAGAAATAAGATAAATTTGCATGTATGGACAGGAAAAGGTCACTAAGATACTATGAGTGAAAAAATGCAGACATAGTATGTACAGCTTAGTTTAAATATGAGTAAAACTAGCACACACATGTACATGTATACCTGGCCACCCATGAAAAAGGGGCTGGAGGAAGCACACCCCAATGCTCCTTGGGTGGCCTCCGTGCCTGGGTGTGGGGTGAGGAGAAGGTGGTGTTCTCATTTTACTCTCTGCACTCCTGAAATGCTCGACGCTTACAACCAGAACGTGTTCGTAGATCACTTCTATAATTTAAAAAAAAAAAAGCCTGACCTGTGGTAGCGCAGTGGATAAAGCGTCAACCTGGGAACACTGAGGTCGCCAGTTCAAAACCCTGTACTGGTCTGGTCAAGGCACATATGGGAGTTGATGCTTCCAGCTCCTCTCCCCTTTCTCTCTCTCTCTCTCTCTCTCTCTCTCTCACTCTGTGTCTCCTCTCTAAAATGAATAATAAAAATAATAATAATAATAATAATAAATGTAGTGAGGAATACTGTTAGAAAAAAAGAAATAGCTGTGTCTTAAAAAAAATGGCGCAGAGGAGGATGTAGGAGTTATGATAAATTGAGGAAAATAGATTCTTAACTCCAGGGAGATAGTCTTGAATCAGTAGTTTTCAGTCATTTTGGCCTCATGTCATAGTGAAAAACAGGTTTTCAGTAGATCCCGGTACACACACATGTATATTCTTAACAGAAGTTTCACAAAATGATGTTTGATTTTAGTACATACTGTGTACTCTAATATTTTCAATTCTTTTCTAATTTTCCCTTTAAAAATACTGTTTGTCCAATGGACTTTATGAGCATTATTTGAAAAAAGCTGCCTGAACGGATAGGGCTCTGGGGCCCTCTTAGGAGAGGCTTGCCCATCAAACCCTCAGGGACAACCCCAACCCCAGGCTGGAGAGGAACCCTGGAGCCTTTTCCATGCTAACTCCCAAAGGGGACAGGGAAAGACGTTCTTCACTGGTACCACCACACGGTGACAGCACTGTACCAATCCAAGCACCAGCCCAGAGGTCTATCTTTAAACCATGATGAAACAGAATTGAACTGTTGTCTACCTTCCAACCCACCTCCAGGTCTTACCTCTGAGAGGGAGGGGTGAGAGAGAAAGAGAAAGAGAGAGAGAGAGAGAGAGAGAGAGAGAGAGAGAGAGAGAAAACCCAAAATTCTCCACATGAAGTCCAAACCTCCTTCCCAACTGGGGTAGCCTAGTCTTAAAGATAGAACCAAATTCCACCACAAGTTCAAAATCCAAGTTTTTCATTATTAATTCTGTGTCCTTGGGCAAGTTTCTTAACCTCTCTGTGCCTCAATTTCTTCTGTAAAATGGGCATACGTAATGATACCTTCTTTTTAAAAAAGCCTCCTTCCCTCAAGGAGTTATAAAGATAAAATGCGCTAATACACGCAGAGCCCTAAGAGTATAAGCTATGGCTGTTATGTTGTTTTCCCTCCTGGTTGCTTCTGCTGTGAAGGTGCTGTCAGTGGTGGAACGTGCTTTAGTGGTCAATTAACTGCAGAAATGAATGAAATCTGGGAGAGCTCATTTCCAACCTTCCCCCTGGCTGGGCAGTGGGCTGGAGCTGGGGGGTGGAGGGAGGTGGAGTGTGGCAGCTCCGATGAGGCTGATAAGACATGACTCCAGCTCCCTTGTGATTGTGCCCGGGGGCCTGGCCACCACCCCACCCCTCGCCTCCCCCACTGCTATACACACACTCAGAGTCAGGCCTATCTTGGCCATCACTGTTCCTGAGTCAGGACCAACCTCTCCCTGATCTCTTAGGTCAGATGGGAGACAGACACATCCTGTAGACCCTGAGAACAGCTCACTCTACGTTCTGTGCCAAACTAATATCCCTCCAGAAAGTAGGGGTGGCCCACCACTTCTCTCCTCTGCATGTGGGTACACTACACTCCTCCCCTCCACCAGGTGCATGGATCCTGTCCAAGGTCTCCTCCCCGCAGGGCTCCCATCCTCGGGTCAGTCTCTTTCCTCTCTACTCCAGTCCTACTAAAAGCATCCTTAATGCACCCTGCTCCGCAAAGCCCCTTCCTTGAGCTGGGTTCCTTCTCCATACCCAGATCCAGGCCTATTTCAGTCGTCACTGGGCCCTGAGGTCAGCACCCTCAATTTCACCATCTTCTAAATGTCATGGCGTAACGTTATCTCTTTAGAAACTTGAAAACAGAATCCGAAAGTATTAAACATAACCTTCAAAATGGCCACAGGTTTTCTTTTTGAACTCTTTCCACTGAGGCACATAACCCAAGGGTGAAACAAAGAAGCACCAGAGAAGCCTGGAATCCACATTTGAATATGGCAAAATTGTCTCTTTTTTGGCATAGTTTTCTGAGTTTTAACATATGCAGAGAGCCCTGTGACCATCACCCAAATCAAGATACAGAACTATTCTATCACTGCTCCGAATTTCTTCCTCTTGTCTAATTTTACTTGTATTTATTTCTCCTCCTCCCAACCCCTTGCAACCACTCATTTGTTCTCCTTTCCTGTAGTTTTATCCTTCCCAATAATGTCATATAAATGAAATGCTAGACTAGGTAGCCATTTAAGACTTACTTCTTTCACTTATTACAATGCATTTGTGATTCATTTTCGTTGTTGCATGATTAAGGGTTCGTTCCGTTTTATTGCTGGGCAGTAGCCCATCATGTGGGTGCACTACCGTTTGGCTGTTTATTATGGGTAAAAGCCTGGGAGTGGGATTGTCAGGTCATATTCAAGTTATTTAAAAATAAAGAATGAGAGCAAATTTTTTTCCTAATCTTGTAACTCCACAGGCAACCTCTGTTACCATTTTCTTTGTATTTTTCCAAAGGTGTGTGTGTGAGAGAGAGAGAGAGAGAGAGAGAGACAGAGGGATAGAGAGAACATATAAATTTTAAAAATATACAAGTCACCATATAATATATGTTTTGCCTTTGTTACCTTTTTCAATTAAAGATTATATCTTCTTAATTCTGTTTCATTCTTGTCTATAGCTGCCTAATATTCCACATACAGATGTACCATACTTTAACTCCTTATTTAAGATATCGGAGTTTCTGGAATTAAAATGTTGTAACAAGCATCCTTGTATGTGTTCCTTGGGTTGTTGTTTGACAACAATAAAATAACTCATAGATGGAGTTCTGAGAAGAATAATGTACATCCCAACTGCCACTCTCTCCCCTCCTCCCCTCTTCCTTGGCCCATAGCAATTTGGTCTGGGCCCCCAGTAACCAATGAAACTGCCCTTCATTGCTAGTCCTCCTCCATTTCTCTAAAGCAGGCAATGTTGCTGGCCCCACCCTTCCCTTTGAAATGCCTCCTTTGGAAGCCTCTGGACTCTCTTGGTTCCCCTAACTTCTCTGATTATAAGAGGCAGATTAAGGTTGGTTGAGGGCCTGGGTGCAGAAGAAAATATTGGGCCCCTTATATTAAAAAATGTGTAAAGTTGGGGTTTTGTGGGACCCTTCAGAAGGCGGGGCCCAGGGCATGCTCCCGGTGCGCCCGCCGTCAAATCTGCCTCTGCTTCCCCATTTCTACAACCTCCCACCAACCCCACTGCAAATGTTCAGCAAGACCCACACAGCTGTCTCCTACCCCCCACGGCTTCAGCAACACATGCTTTCAGGAGGATCCTACTTTATGTCCACAGTTCTGACCTCTGTTCTCAGCTCTCATCAACTTCCTGCCCACGTTGTAGGGCCAACATCCCAAACCTGATCAGCACCTTGCTTCCCTCAAAAGCTGTTCCTTATCGGCCTGCCTTGGCTTTACTTATGGAGCTGTCATGCCACCAGGAAGCTGACATAACCGCTGTCTGCTCCCTCCTCCCATTGGTTGGCCACCCGCCTAGGAAGGGGTGGACACAGGATTTGGTGCCAAGCAGTGCGGAGCCTGCTTGTTACATGTGACTACAATATTGTTCCTCCTTATTCATTGAGATTGTCTTAGAACAGACCATCTGGCCTCCAGACCGTACTAAATCCAACCAGCACTCAGCTCACAGATTAATCTTCCTAAAACATTGCTTTAATTACATCATAATTCGGATCAAACACCTTCACTGCCTTTAAATAAAACCCTGATACCAGCGTTGCTCTTCAAGATCCTCCATGCACTGGACCCAACTTTCCCATTCAAATAAAGATTTCAGAGTCATTTACAATTTTATTTACTGCCCTGGCTGATGGCTTGGTTGGTTAGAGCATCATCTGAAAGTGCAGAGGTTTCTGGTTCAATCCCCTGTTGGGGCACAAACAGGAATGGATTGGCATCCCTGTCCCTCTTTCTTTCTCTCTCTCTCTCCAATTAATAAATACAAATTTGAAAATATTTATTTATTTATTTTGGGGTAATGAATAAGTTTACATTGTTAAAAATTCTAAATATAAAAAGGATTCAAAGTGAATACCTCTCTCCCTCCCATTGCTCAGCTACCCAGTTTTGTTCTTCGTAGGGAATAAATATTAGTATCTCATGTATTTTCTTCTGAGATATTTGGTTGTGGTAGTTCAAAATCATCCAAAAATTCTTTTATACTTTTCCCTTGAGTATGGGCTGGGCTGATTGATTCACTTGTGGTGGTGGGTAGGGTTCTAAGACTAGTGTAAGAAAACCCTTATGGCCTTCTTGCTGTGCTTTCCCTGGATCTGTCTACCATGTCACAAGGATGCAGAAGCCGGCCTCAATGACGAGTAACTGAGGCCTCCTACCCACAGCCCTGTGAGGTGACCATCTTTTTTTAAAGTAGAAAGTGCCCTTTAAAACACTTTTTATATTTATTGATTTTAGCAAGAGAGGAAGGGAGAGAGAGATAGGAACATTGATCTATTCCTGTATGTGCCCTAACTGTGGATTGAACCAGCAACCTTTGTGCTTTGGGAAGATGCTCTAAACAACTGAGCTATCAGGCCAGGGCAAGGTGACCATCTTAAAACAGATCCTCCAGCCTCAGAGAAGCCTTCAGATGACTGCAGCCTCAGCCCATATCTTAATCACAACCTCAGGAGATACCCACCCAGCTAAGCTGCTCCCAGATACAAAACTGTGAGATAATACAGTTGATTCTTATCATTCATGGCAGTTTTGTTCTATAAAGTCACTGAGAACACTGAATTGTCAAATACTGAACTACTGCTTCTAAGAGAGATATCGTGTAAGTTCCCATAGAATTTTGGTCACATTTTCCTCAACTGATTAATACATAACATTGTGTTATGCGTGTTTCTGTTTAAGGACACCTTATTTAATAAAAACTGTTGATTAAATATTGAGCTCATGGCCAATGGCTTTATTACTCATTATAAACTGAAGCAAATATATCCAACACACGTGTTTCCTCCGTAAGGTATGTCCAGACTTCTTTTGTTTTAGGGGACCTTTATAAACAGTGAAATCACCAACAAAACCCACAAAAATGCAAAAACCACAGGCACTGAATAGATGGAGAAAAGCATGCTTGTTCACAGCAGAGAGCTTGAACAAGGGGGGAGCGTCACCTTGTTCCACCTCAGCTGGGAATGTGCACATGGGCCAAACTTTTTGCTGCTCTGCATGTGTATGCAAATGACACAAAAGCACTTTGAATATTGATTTTGGGGTTATAAGTAAATTTTCACAAGTAGGTGAGTAAACTAAAAACAGAATACATGAATAATGAGGATTAACTATAAATATCTGTTGTTTTAGTCCACTAAGAATTGGGGTAATTTGCTCTGCAGGAGATCAATAATGTGCATAACCTATGATCCCAGTTTTTGCAGAATAATGATATATGTATAGAAAAGGGCCTGGAACTGGAAATACCAGTATAAGTAACTTTAGATGTGTGGAATTAAGGGTGTTTGGTGGTAATTTCTGAAATATTTTTTTCTGAAATAAGTATGTATTACTTATTGATTAAAAAAAAAGAAAACATTTAAAATTATATTGATAGATGGTGTTTGTTCCAATTAGCTAACTGATGTTAGACAATTCTTTTGCAATAAATTTCAGGTTGTTAAACATTTACTGACCTAACCAATCTTTTTTAGGATACGTAAGTAATTCCATCCCACCAGATTACTGTTGTCCAAACTGTTTTTGAGCCACATGATATATTTCCTATTCAATCATCTCTTCTCGTCCTTTGTCTTCAGTCTCCCCTTCCCAATTCCTACCCAGACCTTGCTCAGATCTCTCTCATTAAAACAAACAGCACCATTCTTTTCCTAAGAATGCCTGCATTCACTGCTTCCCTTACCTCATTCTCAAACTCTCTGTCCACTGGAGTACACCTTCTGACTCCATCCATTCAGCAGAACTGTTCCCCACCCTCCTGTGGCTAAGTTCAGTAGACATTTCTCAGGTCCTTTGTCCCCCTAGTGCTCCTCAATGTGCCCTCTCCCTCCTTCTTGAAGCACGCTGTCTGGGTTACCATGTCCACAGACTTCTTCCTTACCTATCTAGATGCCTGCTCCTCTGTGGCCTCTTTTTGCCGACTCTTTAGACTCTCTCCTTGTCCTCTTCTCTCCTTACTTCCCACCTCCTCTCTGGGAGCTCACTCACCCCATGGCTTCAATTACCTCTGTATGTTGAGGGCTGTCCGCAGGTTCTGTCAGCTCCCTGCTGTTTAGCCTGAGCTCTTACCTGTATGCCAACCATCTACTGGGCCTCTCACTCGGATGTTTCCACTCAGCTTGTCCACGCAGGATCCTTCATCCCCCTTCCCAGGCCTCTCTAGTCTGTTCTTTCCCTTTTCCCATTTTAGATTCTCATGCTAGGAACTTGTAAGTCACTCTCTCATTTTCCTCAGACTCCATACAGTGCTAGGCACTCAGGGGCATTCAATTAATATTAATTTAATGACTTTAATTAACCACCAAGCACAGTTGATTCCACCTTTGAATGACCTGCTGGCCTCCCTTTTCCATATTCTATTGCCTATTACTAATCTGTTTCTCCAGTAAACGATGGGACTGAGCTAGAGGCAGCAGAACTGTGAACCCAAGGCACCTTGAAAAGATGCTACGGAGAAATAAAATTCAGCCTGCTCTTAGGGCGCCAAGGTGCCCCAGCTGGTACAGGGCTTCTTCCTCTTATGCTGCCTCTCATCATCCATTCAGGAGGCAGGGGTGCCTTTGAAGCCGCCATGCCCTCAGAGCTGCATCGGACGGAAATGGCACTTCTTTCTAAATACTGAAAAGTGAGATGAGATCTATCCATACCGAGTCCGGTCCAGCAAGCTGCACGTCCATCTTCACATTGAATCGGCCTGGGTTAGCCAGAGGGAAAGGTGGCTCCTGCCTCCAGGAGGTCCCATCCCAGTTATGAGCCAGGAGAGGAGGGAGGAACAGCGGGGGGCGGGAGGGAGGCAGAGAGGTTGTGTGCCTCGTGGAGCAGTGGGAGCAGTGAGGATGACCAGGGTCTGGGAGAGAAGGAGATAACCGATTTACTCACTGTTCACAGATTGCCTTGGGGCTAGCCTTGCTGTTGAGGGCAAAACAATCTTCCTCAACTCAGACCCTAATCTACACCCTGTACCGACCAGCCACTCTGGTTAGCCCAGGCGTTCGAAGAATTTGTAGTTCTGAAAGTTATCAATAGGTGGCGCCCTAAGATCACCTTTGCTCCGTGCAGGGAAGGCTATGTGAGCTAAACTTGGATGGGAAGGATCTGATAGGTGAATCAGAGGAGCAAATGTGAAGGAGGGGTGGTGATCTGACTTCCACGTTTCTCGCGTGTATGACATCCAAAACGTAGGCATACAGGAGAAGAGCAATATGGTGGTAGTCAGGGAAAGTGAGTGGGGTTTGAACCCGTGGAAACAGAAGTCCTGAGGGACATCCTGTGGGAGATGTGTACTGTAACACGGATACACAATTCTGTAGCTCTGGGGGAGAGATTGGGGTTAGACATGTATATTTGGGGTCATGATTGTATGAGCAATGATGCCTGACCTGAGATTGCCTAGAAGGCATGAGAAAGAGGCAGAGGCCTGGGAAGCATCGGTATTTAAGGGGCTGGAAAGAGAGGAAGTGGACCATCAGAGGTAGCAAAATAACCCAGAGGGACTGTGGTGGATGCAAGGCATGACAGTTTAAAAGTGGATGAGTGTCCCTGTTCAAAGCCCTCTAAAGAAGTGTTGCCAGCTAGTCCCAAGACCTCTTATAATGTATGGTTCAGAGAAGGAGAGGAGAAACACACAGAGAGGCTAAAGGAAAGGTGGGCCCTTATCTAAAGAGGCAAAGTACATAATACAGTGATGGGCAATCTTTTGAGCTTGGTGTGCCAAAATTCGCCAAAAAACAAGCATAACGCAGGTGGTGTGTCACTTTGAGAAAAATGGCCTAAGCAGAAGTCCCAGAACTAGACGCTCTGTGCCGGAGTTCTGTTGTTTTGGCCTACAGACCTCTGTCACAGAGTGTCTACACTACAGCAAATGTTTTATCCTCGGCTACTGCACCTGGCTGTGCAGGAGCCGAGGATGAAATGTCCTTCTTGGCATGCAGCCCCATACTTCTCTGGTATGCAGTCGCATGTGGCCGCGTGTCATCAAAATGGCTATGTGTGTCAGTGCTGACACGCGTGTCATAGGTTCGCCATCATGGACATAATAAAAACAGGCAGGAAAAAGAAAATCCATGGGAAAAGGATAGGTCACCACACTGGGGCTTAAAATAACTGGGGTTTTCAAATGTAAGGGTCTCCAGAGTAACTCCAGGATAAAAGAAAGTTGGGGGAGGGAGAGAAAAAAGGACTCTTGGAGAGTGTGTTCTAGCAGAGTGTAAATATAAATTTCTTCCTGATAGAGGCAGATTAAGGTCAGTTGAGGCCTAAGGTGCAGAAGAAAATATTGGGTCCCTTAAAAAAAGGAGAGAGGGAGCAAGATGGCAATGGAGTAGGTGGACGTACCAACTTCCAACTCCCAGGACCAAAGTGGATTATAACTCAATTTTAAAAACCATCATCTGGATAAACCAACTTTGAACTAAACTAAGTGGGCTCTTCAACCAAGGAACACAGAAGAAGCCACATTGAGACTGGTAGGAATAGCAAAAACGTGAAGGGGCTACCCAGCTCTGCGGAGCAATCGGCAGCCCGGAGAGACCCGCGTGGCGGGAGGAGAGTTTGGCAGAGAGGGAGGGACCTGGGTCCCAGGAACCAAGCCCCAGCCTACAGTCCCAGAGCCTAGAAGAGGCATTTGGACAGTTTTGAGCTGTGAAACAAGTGAGGGAGCTCCCAGGCCTACAGTGTGGAGTATTAGGGCCCTTCCTACTCTGCTGAGGGTTGCTGAAGGGTATGGTGGCGGCAGGATGCTGAAACGCGGTTCTGTCGGCGTGGGTGGAGGCCAAGCCGGTGTGAGCTCAGTCTAGCCCAGCAGGGGCGGAGGGGACGCGCAAAAGTGGTCCATAAGCTGCAGGCCCGACTGTAATCTCACCTGCGGGGACAAAGCGGGAGGCCAGGAACGGGCAGAGATCTGCTCTGCGACCCTGCGCAAGCCGGCCCTGACCACGGGGATGGGGCTAGGACCAGGGACGGGCGGGGACTTGCAGCTGAGCTCACGGTACCAGCCCCGCCCGGCCGGAGAAACTGGGTTTGCCATTCTACGTGCGCGAGCGGGCTCAGAGCGCAGGGTTGCGGTAGAGTCTGGGACAAGCGGAAGCTTGCAGCTGAGCGGAAGCCAGCAAACACGCCTGGCCCAATAAACCTTGGTTTGCGACCCTGCGCAGAAGGGCCCTGGCCTCGAGGGCGGGGCTAAAGCTCCAGACGGGCAAAGGCTCACAGCTGAGAGCACGTCAAAAGCCCCGCCCAACCTGTGAAACTGTGGCGAGCAGACTCTGACTGCGGGTTCTGGGCGGAAGTACGGAAACAGGCTGGGTCTGCAGCTGAGCAAAGGTGCTCACCTCTTCCCTTGGTGCTGAGGCTTGTGTCTTGAGTGACAGCCCCTCCCACGGAGGAGAGGCAGAAATCACAGAAAAAGCCACAGTGGGCCGGCGCTGTCAACGCCCATACCCAACTGCACTAGGCAGCGGCAGAGGGGGTGGCAGGCCTGCAGACAGACCACACCTAGTGAACACAAAGGCAATACCTACTGGACTCCAATGGCCACAACTTGCTTATACACAGACAAAAAGGGCAGGCAGAGGAATGCAAACCAAATGAATCAAGAGAAATCCCCAGAGAAGGACCTGAATGAACCAGATATAAAATTACCAGAAGCAGAATTTAGAATAATGATAGTTAGGATGTTCAAAGAAATTAGAGCAACAATGGATAGTCATTATGAACACCTAAATAAAGAGATAACAAGTATAAAAAACGAAATTGAAATAATAAAAAAGAATCAGACAGAAATGACAAATACAGTATCAGAACTGAAGACCACAATGGAAGGAATTAAAAGCAGGATGAATCATGCTGAGGATCGAATAAGCAAGTTAGAGGACACAATAAACAAAGGCACAGAATCAGAGAAGAAAAAGAAAAAGAGACTCAAAAAATGTGCGGAAACTCTAAGGGAGCTTTGTGACAACATGAAGAGAAACAACATTCGCATCATAGGGGTGCCTGAAGAAGAGGAGAGAGGACAGGAAAGGGAAACTTTGTTCAATCAAATCATAGCAGAAAACTTCCCTAAATTAAGGCTGGGAAACACTCCACACATTCAAGAAGCACACAGAACTCCATTAAAGAGAAACCCAAAAAGATCTACACCAAGACACATCATAGTTAAAATACCAAAGCTAATGGATAAAGAAAAAATTTTTAAAGCTGCTAGGGAAAAAAAGGCTATCACCTACAAAGGATCCCCCATAAGGATGACATCAGACTTCTCAACAGAAACACTTGAGGCCAGAAGGGAATGGCAAGATATAATCAAAGTAATGCAGAACAAGAATCTACAACCAAGACTACTTTATTCAGCAAGGCTAATGTTTAAAATTGAAGGAGAAATAAAGAGCATCCCAGAAAAAGAAAGCCTGAAGGAATTCATTAAAACCAAACCAATTCTGCAAGACATACTAAGGGGTCTGTTGTGAACAGTTCAAAGGGAGGAAAGAATATAGCAAAAGAAGAATACAGCTTTAAAGAATAAAATGGCAATAAACAACTACATATCAATAATAACCTTAAATGTAAATGGATTAAATGATCCAATCAAAAGACATAGGGTAGCTGCATGGATAAAGAAACAGGACCCATACATATGCTGTCTACAAGAGACACACCTTAAAACAAAAGATGCACATAGACTGAAGGTAAAAGGATGGAAAAAAATATTTCATGCAAATGGAAATGGAAAAAAAGCCGGGGTAGCAGTACTCATATCTGACAAAATGGACTATAAAACAAAGGCTGTAGTAAGAGATAAAGAAGGACACTACATAATGATAAAGGGAACAATTCAACAGGAAGATATAACTATTATAAATATCTACGCACCAAATATAGGAGCCCCGACATACATAAAGCAGACTTTGATGGATATGAAGGGTGAGATTAACAGCAATACTATCATAGTAGGGGATTTCAATACCCCACTAACAACACTGGATAGATCCTCAAGAAAGAAAATTAATAAAGAAACAGCAGACTTAAAGGATACACTAGGTCAACTTGATTTAATAGATATCTTCAGAACTTTTCACCCTAAAGCAATAGAATATACATTCTTCTCAAGCGCTCATGGTACGTTCTCTAGGATAGATCACATGTTAGGACACAAAAATGGTCTCAATAAATATAAGAAGATTAAAATCATATCAAGCATTTTCTCTGATCACAATGCCATAAAACTAGAAATTAACCACAAAAGAAAAAACTGAAAAATACTCAAACACTTGGAAACTAAATAGCATGATATTAAATAATGAATGGATTAGCAATGAGATCAAAGAAGAAATAAAAAAGTTTCTAGAAACAAATGATAATGAGCATAATCAACTCAAAATTTATGGGACACAGTAAAAGCAGTTCTGAGAGGGAAGTTTATTGCACTACAGGCATATCATAATAAGCTAGAAAAAGCTCAAATAAGCAACCTGACCCTGCATCTAAAAGAACTAGAAAAACAACAGCAAATAAAACCCAGGACAAGTAGAAGGAAGGAAATAATAAAGATCAGAGCAGAAATAAATGACATAGAGGCTAAGGAAACAATACAGAGGATCAATGAAACCAGAAGCTGGTTCTTTGAAAAGGTAAACAAGATTGATGAACCTTTAACTAGACTCACCAAGAAAAAAAGAGAGAGGACTCAAATAAATAAAATTAGAAAGGACAGTGGAGAAATAACAACTGACACAGCAGAAATACAAAGCATTGTAAGAAAATACTATGAAGAACTCTATGCCAAAAAATTAGACAATCTCGGTGAAATGGACAAATTTCTTGAATCATATACCCTTCCAAAAATCAATCTGGAAGAATCAGAACACCTAAACAGACCAACTACAACAAATGAGATAGAAACAGTTATCAAAAAACTCCCAACAAAGAAAAGTCCTGGGCCTGATGACTTCACAAGTGAATTCTATCAAAAATTCAAAGAAGAACTTACTCCTATCCTCCTCAAGCTATTTCAAAAAATTCAAGAGGAAGGAAGACTTCCGAACTCCTTTTATGAGGCAAGCATAATTCTGATCCGAAAACCAGGCAAAGACAACACAAAGAAAGAAAATTATAGGCCTATATCCCTGATGAATTTAGAGGCTAAAATTCTCAACAAAATATTAGCCAACCGAATCCAGCAATATATGAAAGAAATCATACACCATGATCAAGTAGTATTTATTCGGAGAGGCAAGGCTGGTTCAATATTCGCAAATCAATCAATGTGATTCATCACATAAACAAAAGGAAGAACAAAAATCACATGATAATTTCAATAGATGCAGAAAAGGCATTTGATAAAATCCAGCACCCATTCATGCTCAAAACTCTCAGTAAAGTGGGAATACAGGGAACATTCCTTAACATGATAAAGGCCATCTACGACAAACCCACAGCAAACATCATACTAAATGGACAAAAATTAAAAGCAATCCCCTTAAGATCAGGAACCAGGCAGGGTTGCCCCCTTTCACCACTCTTATTCAACATAGTTCTGGAAGTCCTAGCTACAGCAATCAGACAAGAAGAAGAAATAAAAGGCATCTAAATTGGAAAAGAAGAAGTAAAACTGTCATTATTTGCAGATGATATGATATTGTATATAGAAAACCCTAAAGTCTCAGTCAAAAAACTACTGGACCTTATAAATGAATTCAGCAAGGTGGCAGGATATAAAATTAATACTCAGAAATCAGAGGCATTTCTATATACCAAAAATGAACTGTCAGCAAAAGAAATTAAGGAAACAATCCCCTTCACTATTGCAGCCAAAAAAAAAAAAGTACCTAGGAGTAAATTTAACCAAGGAGGTTAAGGACTTGTACTCGGAAAATTATAAAACATTGATAAAAGAAATCAAGGAAGATACAACCAAGTGGAAGCATATACTGTGCTCATGGCTAGGAAGAATAAACATCATTAAAATGTCTTTATTACCCAAAGCAATTTATAAATTCAATGCAATTACAATTAAAATACCAATGACATACTTCAAAGATATAGAACACATATTCCAAAAATTTATATGGAACCAAAAAAGAACACGAATAGCCTTAGCAATCTTAAAAAGAAAAAATAAAGCAGGAGGTATCACTCTTCCTGATATCAAGGTTTACTATAAGGCCATTATACTCAAGACAGCCTGGTACTGGCATAAAAACAGGCACATAGATCAATGGAACAGAACAGAGGACCCAGAAATAAACCCACACCTTTATGGACAACTCATATTTGACAAAGGAGGAAAGAACATACAATGGAGGAAAGACCGCCTCTTTAACAAATGGTGTTGGGAAAATTGGACATCTACCTGCAAAAAAATGAAACTAGACCATCAACTTACACCATTCACAAAAACAAACTCAAAATGGATAAAAGACTTAAATGTAAGCCATGAAACCATAAGCATCTTAGAAGAAAACATAGGCTGCAAGCTCTCCGACATCTGTAGCAGCAGTATATTTGCCGATTTATCTCCACGGGCAAATGAAATAAAAGGCAAGATAAACAAATGGGACTATATCAAAGTAAAAAGTTTTTGCACAGCTAAAGACAATAAGAACAGAATAAAAAGGCAAACCACACAATGGGAGAACATATTCGACAGCACATCTGATAAGGGGTTAATAACTAAAATTTATAAAGAACTTATAAAACTCAACAACAGGAAGACAAACAATCCAATCAAAAAATGGGCAAAAGAAATGAATAGAAATTTCTCCAAAGAGGACATACAGATGGCCAATAGGCATATGAAAAAATGCTCAACATCACTAATCATTAGAGAAATGCAAATTAAAACCACAATGAGATATCACCTCACACCAGTGAGAATGGCACTCATCAGCAAAACAACACTGAATAAGTGCTGGCGAGGATGTGGTGAAAAGGGAACCGTTCTGCACTGCTGGTGGGAATGCAGACTGGTGCAGCCACTGTGGAAAACAGTTTGGAGATTCCTCAAAAAATTAAAAATCGAACTGCCTTTTGACCCAGCTATCCCACTTATAGGAATATACCCTATGAACACCATATCACTGTTCGAAAAGAAGAAATGCGCCCCCATGTTCGTGGCAGCATTGTTCACAATAGCAAAGATCTGGAAACAGCCCAAGTGTCCATCAGAGGACGAGTGGATTAAAAAGCTTTGGTACATATATACTATGGAATACTACTCAGCCATAAGAAATGATGACATCGGATCATTTATAGCAAAATGGATGTACCTTGATAACATTATACGGAGTGAAATAAGTAAATCAGAAAAAAAAGAAAAACTGAGAACAGCATGATTTCACACATAAGTGGGACATAAAAAGTGAGGCTATGAGACATGGACAAGAGAGTGGTTGTTACGGGGTGGGGGAAGGGAGGGAAGGGTGGGATAAGGAGGAGGGGAGGGGCACAAAAAAAACCACTTAGAAGGTGACAGAGGACAATTTGACTTTTGGTGACAGGTATGCAACACAATTGAATGATAAGATAACCTGGAGATGTTTTCATTGTACATAGGTACCCTGATTTATTGGTGTCACCCCATTAGAATTAATAATAATAAAATATAAAAAAAAATAAAATAAGTTATAAAAGGAGAAAGAGACAGGGAAAATAAATATACATGTTAATCATAGTTTTAAATAAATAAAAAATATTATGTACTATTAATGTTAAAATTTCACATATGAAACCAAACTTGGTATCATTAGAAAAAAGTGTAAAGTTGGGGTTTTGCGGGACCCTGCAGAAGTCGGAGCCCAGGGCGCCGGCCAGTGTTCCTGCCATTAAATCCACCTCTGCTTCTTGATATCTATTTGGAGGCCAGACTTAAATGAAATACGCTTTTGAATAACATAGAACCTTATAGGACTTCAGTCTTATTACAATTCACTGAACTTTAGCAAGCTAGAAATAGAAAAAATAATCTTCCTTAACATGACAAAGAGAAATGATCAGAAATTAATCGCATTACTTTAATGACGAAATGTTGAAAGCATTCTCTTAAAATGTAAGACCAAGAAAAAAATTTCCATTATTGTTGCTATTATTCAACATTGTACTGAAGGTTCTATTTTGCCAAGAAGACAAAAAGAAAGAATAATTTTTGGAAAGAAAGAAACCAAATTATCATCATTGCAAACGTTATTGTGTACCTAGAAAAGAGAGTTAACTGAGAAATAATTAAAACTAACAAGAAAATTAAGCAGTCATAAATGTTTACCTGAAACCTATTGATCAATGTCACCCTGTTAAATTTAGTTTTCTAAATAAAATGTAAAAAAAGAAAATTTATTGACCCACACAAGATCAATATACAAAAATTTTATATACCAGTAATAAGTAATTAAAAAACATAAAGGTCAAGAGATATCAATTCCAATAGCAACTAAAAACTATAAGATATTGTACATATACATTTACAATGGTTAAAATGATAAATTTTATGTTATTTATATTTTACACAATTAAAAAGATAAATACTATACCTGGATTTAAATTAATAAAAAAAATTTTCTTCATTAGAAAGCATTGCTTAAGAGAAAAGAAAGAAAGCTAAACAAAAGGAAGGAAACATCTTTTTTTTTTTTAGGACACATCATATTTTTAAGATGCTATCGTTGGGCAGTATTTTAATTAGTTTAAACCCTATGAATTAGACATTATTATAATTATTTTATATGGACAACATTTGTTTGTCTACATGTTTACTAATTTCTTTGCTCTTTCATGAATCTTCAACCTTCCTTCCAGGATTATTTTCCTTCTTCCTGAAGAAACATTTTTTAGCAATTTTTTAGTATAGGTTTATTGGTGCTAAACTCAGATTTTGTTTATCTAGCTATGTCCTTAGTTTACCTCAACTTTCAGAATAGTTTTGCTGAATATATGTGATTCTAGCATGACAGCTATTTTCCCTTAATTCAGACTTTATTATTCTGCAGGCTTCTGTTTCTCATGCTTGCTGCTGAGAAATCTTTGTCACCTTAATTTTGTTTCTCTACTCAAAAAGAAACATGACTTTTCTTTTTGATTGCCTTAAAAAAACGTTTTGTTATGGAAAATTTCAAATATACCCCAAAGAAGAGTGAAGAATTTAATGAATTGGCACATTTCCAATGCCTGGCTGCAATAATTAACATCTTCGCCACCAGTGTTTCCTTTATTTTGACTCCCTTTCACGGAGGCACTTTTTGTTTCTTTTGCTATAATATTTAAAGTAAATTCCAGGTATATATCTACATATGTGGATCAGATTGCATCTTTGATAGATGAGGACTTTTCTGCTTTATATTTGTATTAATCTCTTAATATCATCTACTTCCTAATGCGTGTTCAAATTCCCCTGATTGTTCTAAAAGGGTCTTTTTACAGTTGGTTTGTTTGACTCAGCATGCAAACAAATTCCACAATGTGCATTAGTTGATGTGGCTTTTAGGTCTCCTTTCATCTATTACAGCCAGCCCCACCCCACTTCCTTTTTTATGCCATTTATTCATTGATAAAAACAGGCCATTTGTCCTGTAGAATTTCCCACAATCAGGATTTGACTGATTACTTCCTCATGATGTCAACTCACTTGTTCCTTAGCCCCTGTATTTCCCCACAAATTAGTAGTCATAACAGACCTTTATTAAATTTAGGTTAATTATTTTGGCAAATACCTGTCATAGGTGGCACTGTGTATCTTCTATTGCACCATACCAGGAGGCACACTGTGTTTGGTTGTTGTACTTTGGTGCTAATTCATCCATAACTAAATTAAGGGTGCAAAGTGATAATTTCCTTCCAATTCTATCATCCCTTCTCCACTTATTTATTTTTTTAAATTAATTTTAATGGGGTGACATTAATAAATCAGGGTACATATGTTCAAAGAAAACATCTCCAGGTTATCTTGTCATTCAATTATGTTGCATACCCATCACCCAAAGTCAAATTGTCCTCTGTCATCTTCTATCTGGTTTTTTTTGTGCCCCTCCCCTCCCCCCTCTCTCGCCCTCTCCTCCCTCCCCCCACCCCAAAACCACCACACTCTTGTCCATGTCTCATAGTCTCATTTTTATGTCCCACCTATGTATGAAATCATGCTGTTCTCAGTTTACTCTGTTTTACTTATTTCACTCAGTATAATGTTATCAAGGTCCATCCATTTTGTTATAAATGATCCGATGTCATCATTTCTTATGGCTGAGTGGTATTTCATAGTATATATGCACCAAAACTTTTTAATCCACTCGTCCTCTGATGGACACTTGGGCTGTTTCCAGATCTTTGCTATTGTGAACAATGCTGCCACAAACATGGAGGCTCATTTCTTCTTTTCGAACAATGCTACAGTGTTCTTAGGCTATATTCCTAAAAGTTGGATAGCTGGGTCAAAAGGCAGTTCAATTTTTAATTTTTTGAGGAATCTCCATACTGTTTTCCACAGTGGCTGCACCAGTTTGCATTCCCACCACCAGTGCAGGAGGGTTCCCTTTTCTCCACATCCTCACCAGCACTTACTCTGTGTTGTTTTGCTGATGAGCGCCATGATGTTGAGCATTTTTTCATTGCCTATTGGCCATCTGTATGTCCTCTTTGGAAAAATTTCTACTCATTTCTTTTGCCCATTTTTTGATTGGATTGTTTGTCTTCCTGGTGTTGAGTTTTATAAGTTCTTTATAAATTTTGGTTATTAACCTCTTATCAGACGTATTGTCGAATATGTTCTCCCATTGTGTGTTTTGTCTTTTTATTCTGTTCTTGTTGTCTTTAGCTGTGCAAAAACTTTTTAGTTTGATATAGTCCAATTTATTTATCCTGCCTTTTATTTCATTTGCCCATGGAGATAAATCGGCAAATATACTGCTGCTACAGATGTCGGAGAGCTTGCAGCCTATGTTTTCTTCTAAGATGCTTATGGTTTCACGGCTTACATTTAAGTCTTTTATCCATTTTGAGGGTTTTTTTGTGAATGGTGTAAGTTGATGGTCTAGTTTCATTTTTTTGCAGGCAGATGTTCAATTTTTCCAACACCATTTGTAAAAGAGGCGGTCTTTCCTCCATTGTATACTCTTTCCTCCTTTGTCAAATATGAGTTGTCCATAAAGGTGTGGGTTTATTTCTGGGTTCTCTGTTCTGTTCCATTGATCTATGTGCCTGTTTTTATGCCAGTACCAGGCTGTCTTGAGTATAATGGCCTTGTAGTATACCTTGATATCTGGAAGAGTGATACCTCCGGCTTTATTTTTTCTTTTTAAGGTTGCTAAGGCTATTCGTGTTCTTTTTTAGTTCCATATAAATTTTTGGAATATGTGTTCTATATCTTTGAAGTATGTTATTGGTATTTTAATTGGTATTGCATTGAATTTATAAATTGCTTTGGGTAATATAGACATTTTAATGATGTTTATTCTTCCTAACCATGAGCACGGTTGGATGCTTCCTCTTGTTTGTATATTCCTTGATTTCTTTTATCAATGTTTTATAGTTTTCCGATTTCAAGTCCTTAACCTCCTTGGTTAAATTTACTCCTAGGTACTTCATTTTATTGGTTGCAATAATGAAGGGGATTGTTTCCTTAATTTCTTTTGCTGACAGTTCATTGTTGGTATATAAAAATGCCTCTGATTTCTGAGTATTAATTCTATATCCTGCCACCTTGCTGAATTCATTTATCAGGTCCAGTAGTGTTTTGACTGAGACTTTAGGGTTTTCTATATACAATATCATATCATCTGCAAATAATGACAGTTTTACTTCTTTTTTTCCAATTTGGATGCATTTTATTTCTTCTTCTTGTCTGAATAAGAGTGGTGAAAGGGGGCACTCCTGCCTGTTTCCTGATCTTAAGGGGATTGCTTTTAATTTTTTCCCATTTAGTATGATGATTGCTGTGGGTTTGTCATGGATGGCCTTTATCATGTTAAGGAATGTTCCCTGTATTCCCACTTTACTGAGAGTTTTGATCATGAATGGGTGCTGGATTTTATCAAATGCTTTTTCTGCATCTATTGAAATTATCATGTGATATTTGTCTTTTTTTTTGTTTATTTCATGAATTACATTGATTGATTGTGACTTTGAACCAGCCTTGCCTCTCCAGAATAAATCCCACTTGATCATGGTGTATAATTTTTTTTCATATATTGCTGGATCCGGTTGGCTAGTATTTTGTTGGGAATTTTAGCACCTAAATTCATCAGGGATATTGGCCTATAATTTTCTTTCTTTGTGTTGTCTTTGCCTGGTTTCAGGTTCAGAAATATGCTTGCCTCATAAAAGGAGTTTGGAAGTCTTCCTTTCTCTTGAATTTTTTGAAATAGGTTGAGAAGGATAGGAGTTAGTTTTTCTTTGAATTTTTGGTAGGATTCACTTGTGAAGCCATCAGGCCCAGGACTTTTCTTTGTTGGGAGTTTTTTGATAACTGTTTCTATCTCATTTGTTGTAATTGGTCTGTTTAGGTGTTCTGATTCTTCCAGATTGATTTTTGGAAGGGTATATGATTCAAGAAATTTGTCCATTTCACCTAGGTTGTCTAATTTTTGGGCGTAAAGTTCTTCATAGTATTTTCTTACAATACTTTGTATTTTTGTTGTGCCAGTTGTTATTTCTTCACTCTCATTTCTAATTTTATTTATTTGAGTCCTCTCTCTTTTTTTCTTGATGAGTCTAGTTAAAGGTTCATTGATCTTGTTTACCTTTTCAAAGAACCAGCTTCTGGTTTCATTGATCCTGTGTATTGTTTCCTTAGGCTCTATGTCATTTATATCTGCTCTGATCTTTATTATTTCCTTCCTTCTACTAGTCCTGGGCTTTATTTGCTGTTGTTTTTCTAGTTCTTTTAGATGCAGGGTCAAGTTGCTTATTTGAGGTTTTCCTAGCTTCTTGTGGTATGCCTGTAGTGTTATGAACTTCCCTCTCAGTACTTCCCATAAATTTTGAGTTGATGTATGTTCATTATCATTCGTTTCTCAAAACTTTTTTATTTCTTCATTGATCTCATTGTTAATCCATTCATTATTTAATAACATGCTATTTAGTTTCCAAGTGTTTGAGTATTTTTCAGTTTTTCTTTTGTGGTTAATTTCTAGTTTCATGCCATTGTGATCAGAGAAAATGTTTGATATGATTTCAATCTTCTTAAATTTGTTGAGACCACTTTTGTGTCCTAACATGTGGTCTATCCTAGAGAATGTACCATGAGCGCTTGAAAAGAATGTATATTCTACTGCTTTAGGGTGAAAAGTTCTGAAGATATCTATTAAATTGAGTTGATCTAGTGTATATTTTAAGTTTACTGTTTCTTTGTTAATTTTCTTTCTTAAGGATCTATCCAATGATGTTAGTGGGATATTGAGATCCCCTACTATTATAGTATTGCTGTTAATCTCGCCCTTTATATCCATCAAAGTCTGCTTTATGTATGTCGGGGCTCCTATGTTTAGTGCGTAAATATTTATAATAGTTATATCTTCCTGTTGAATTGTTCCCTTTATCATTAATTTAGTGTCCTTCTTTATCTCTTACTATAGCCTTTGTTTTAAAGTCCACTTTGTCAGATATAAGTATTGCTACCCTGGCTTTTTTTTTTTCATTTCCATTTGCATGAAATATTTTTTTCCATCCTTTTACCTTCAGTCTATGTGCATCTTTTGTTTTAAGGTGTGTCTCTTGTCGACAGCATACATATGGGTCCTGTTTCTTTTTCTTTTTCCTCACAGGGACAGAGAGAAAGTCAGAGATAGGAATAGATAGGGACAGACAGGAACGGAGAGAGATGAAAAGCATCAATCATTAGTTTTTCGTTGCCGTTGAGACACTGTAGTTGTTCACTGATTGCTTTCTCACATGTGCCTTGATCCCGGGCCCTCAGCAGACCGAGCCACCCTTTGCTGGAGCCAGCATACTTGGGTTCAAGTTGGTGAGCTGTGCTCAAACCAGATCAGCCTGCTCTCAAGCTGGTGACCTTGGGGTCTCAAACCTGGGTTCTCTGCGTCCTAGTCCAACGTTCTATCCACTGCGTCACTGCCTGATCAGGCTAATGCTTTTTTTTATTGTGATATGAAGTTCTTTTTTATTGTGGTAATGTTTGTTGATAAAACCTGGAGGTAGATTAAATTGCATCATTATGTAAATATTTACATAAATTATTATATATAAAATGAATATTATGAAGTTATTTACATAGTATTTATAAAGTTTATAAAATAATGTACAAAATTATTTTAAATAATTTTAGGTAAATATTAAATAATCAATTATATATACACTTTTATCTCAGTTACAGGTATATATATATTTAAACATTTTTAATTGATTTTTTAGAGAGAGAGAGAGAGAGAAAGGGAGAGAGAGGGGGAGGAGAGAGATGAGAAGCATCAACTCATAGTTGCTTCACTTTAGTTGTTCATTGATTGCTTCTCATCTGTGCCAGAGACCTTGGGCTCTAGCCAGGGACCTTTGGGCTTAAGCCAGCGACCTTAGGATCACGTTGATGATTCCATGCTCAAGCCAGAGACCCTGTGCTCAAGCTGGCAAGCCTGTGCTCAAGCCAACAAGCCTGCATTCCAGCCAGCGACCTCAGCATTCCAGGTGATTGGTCTATCCACTGTACCACTACTGATCAGGTCAGTTCCATATAAATTGTGCACAGAAATAAAAGTGTGATTCATGGGACAAAACAGAGCAGTGAAAGTAAACAAATCGACATAACAAATCTCATGACTGTGAAAGAGCAAGCTGTAGAAAAATACATGCAGTATAATTTACAGAAAAATCAAAACAAAAGGAAACAATATATCATTTAGAAAGGGGTAGCAGTTGGACCAAATGAAATTACTTAATATATATATGGTAGACAATAAAGAAAAGTAAAGAAGTATAAACACAAAGTTAATGTCACTGGGGATGAAAGGGGCTAGAATCTGGGAAGGGTGGCAGGGGTTTCAAAAGTTCTGGTTTACTAAGTGGATGGATGGTAGGTCCACTGACGCTTGCTTGGTTGTTATTGTATTTTTAACATATGTAACAAGTGTTCTTTGTATTTATTCAGCATTTTATAAAACTCTGTATTTAAAAGAGCAAAAGAAAACACATTCTAGTGATACTCATGGCTGCATCTGGGCATTTTGAGCATGATCTTGTCCCTCTCTTATATTTCTTTATGTCATTAAAATTTTGTACAGTGGCATTTATGTATTACTTTGATGGTCAGGAAAAAATCTAGCTAAGTTGGAAAGCTGGCAGCAAAAGATTAAGGTTTTCAGAAATGAGTCTCAGATTGGAATATTAAAAAAGAAGAAAATTTAGGTGAGATGTTTTACTTGTCTTCATGTACAAGAATGCAGCAATATCTATATATTTTTGCCTGATGGCAGTATATCTACATCACAAGGTTAGTGCAATAATCCCAAAATGATGACACTTTGAGAAGCTGACACAGTATTCTACATGTGATAATTACTGTGAGAAATTAATAAGGAAGACTAAGCATAAAATTGTTCAGATAACCTGACCTGTGGTGGTGCAGTGGATAAAGTGTCGACCTGGAATACTGAGGTCGCAGGTTTGAAACCCTGGACTTGCCCGGTCAAGGCACATATGGTAGTTGATTTTTCCTGCTCCTCCCCCATTCTTTCTCTCTTTCTTCTCTCTAAAATAAATAAAGTCTTAAAAAATTAAATTAAAACTGTTCAGATAGAATTTATAAAGCACTCTTTAACAGTAAGATTTGGGAGATTTTATAAAAGCTATCAAAATATTGCATAATATCCTTCTCTAGAGAGTTAAAAATAACTTATGGACAGTTTCAAACATATCCCCAAAGTGGAGAGGATAGCTTATTATTGGTTTTCCACATACATGACTATTACCCAAATTCAACAATTATCAGAATGTTGTCAAGCTCACTTCCTCTTTCTGTGCATGCATGAGTATGTGCATGTGTTTATTGTTTCAAGTACTTCAAAACAAAATCTAGATATATTGTATCTCTAAAATGTGTAGAATTTTTCTTATATACATAATGCCATCATCACATTTAACAAAATGAACAATAATAATTTGTGTATTCTCTAATACTGGGTCGATCATATTCAAATTTCCCCAATAGCATCAAAAAATGTCTTTTTATGGTTTGTCTGTTTGCATTAGGATCCACAAATTTAATAATCATGTCTCTTAAATTGCTCTTAATCTAGAATCCTTCTTTTGTTTGTTTTTATTTGTTTTTGACATGACTGACAGGGATATAGTGAAGAAACAGGATCAATTGTCCTGTGAAACACCCCAATTTCTGGTTTTAACTCTGACCTTCCTCACGGTGTCATTTAACCCGTTTTTCTCCTCCTTGTGTTGCTGTGAATTGGAACTCAGTTCTGAAGGCTTTTTGGGTCCTTGCTTTGTTGAGACCACTCTATACTTGGGACTTTGTTCTCTATATTGTATCATATCAGGGTGCTCATATTGTCTAATTGTTCCACATCCACTAAGTTTTCTTACTTTTACAATTCTATTTTTTCTAGAAGTACTGTTTTTCTCTAATTCTATTTTATCCTTTAAAATAGTCTCCTCTGTTTTGCTCATTTTTGTGATTCCTTCTCTTATTTCTTTGACCATTTCATACATGGAATATTTTTATTATGTAGCTGACGATGCCCCTCTTGTAGGGAACCTACAGGACAATTTGTTCAGGAAGCAGGCTGTGAATATTATTCAGGGACATCAGTGGCATGCCTGAAAAGCTGATGAAAATTCTGCTGAAATCCTGCCCTAACATTTGCCCGCAGAAAAGAGATAAAAACCTTCAAAACAAAGACTCAGCATGGGCTCGCTCTAGAGCATGCCCATACCCTTCTTAGGCATGAAATTTTCACTTCCTTTTTCCTAAACTCTAGGGTCTCCCCAATGAGACTTGCAACCAGGGGAGCAGTGGGCAGTGGCAGCTTGTCCTGGGCTTACCCCTTGAACCTGTCTACAAGGCTCCCTTTTCCTTTGACTTTCCAGTGAGGTAACAACAGCCCTGCCCTGGCTCACTTCTTTCTTGTTGCTTCTTCTATCCTAAGTCCTTTCTTTGTCTCACTGTCCCCAACTTTATTTAACATACTCTCAAAATCACTTGGACTTATGTTGTGAAATCTTTTCCTGCAAAAGTCAAGAACCCACACACTACCTGTCAGTTGAAGGCAGTTCCACTACAGGCGAGTCCCTGTCTGGTAATATTGGTGGCCTCACAGGTATAGAAGGGAGCCCCTAGGAACGTTGTTTTTGAGTTTGAGACATGAACACAGACCTGTTTAATTATTTGCTTCAGCACAAGTGAAAGTTTGTCACACAATGAGCACAAAAATGTATATCCTAAATGTATATCTTAGAATGCTCCAACCTGACCAGGCGGTGGCACAGTCGATAGAGCATCGGACTAGGACATGGAGGACCCAGGTTCGAAACCCTGAGGTTGCTGGCTGGAGTGTGGGCTCATCCAGCTTGAGCATGGGGTTGCTGGCTTGAGCGTGGGATCATAGACATGACCTCATGGTCACTGGCTTGAGCCCAAGGTCACTGGCTTGAGCAAGGGGTCACTTGCTCTGCTGTAGCTCCCCCCACTACCAAAGCACATATGAGAAAGCAATCGACAAACAACTGAGGTGCTGCAATGAAGAATTGATGCTTCTTATCTCTCCCTGTCTGTTTCTCTCTCTCTGTCTCTTTCACACACAGAAAAAAAGAATGCTCCAGCATTCAAAGGCGAACTACCTCCACCTAAGCCCCCTTCTGGGTGCTTCCTCTCTTTATCTCCTATTCTCACTCAAGAAAATGAGCACTACAGCAATTCCCTCCACCATGAGTCCTGGGCTTCTCCAGCCCCTTATCTCAGGTCAGGATGCTAAGTTGGTCTTTCCACATGCTGACCTGCGCTGTTCCAGAAAGACGGACAGCTTTACAAAACTTACCCACTTATGGGACCCTGCACCCTCGAATAACACCACAGTCCTTGTTGGTGCACCTCCCGAAGCCTGGATCCATCAGTCTGGATCACAGCTTTGCATTGCTCCATGAAGTGGACCTGCAAATGCATGTTGCCACGGCCAGTGTAGGTCCCTCCGAGGTCTCCAATCTGAAGAAGAGATTCACCTCCAGCCCTTTTGGCTGCCTTGCTAGCTCTCTCTCTCCTCCCAATTTCCTGTGGGTGACTGCTTCAACAAGGACATACCCATACCCTTGCCCAAAACAGCTACAGAGACACCTGGTCTGAATCATATTTAAGATATATATATATATATTGTAATTTATAAAGGTATTGCTCTTAGAAAATTCCATCTTTAATGTGGCCCACAGGTCCTAGGAGGGTGGCTCCTGCCCTTCCTTCCTGCCATCGCCCTCTGTGCTCAGGCCAAACCTGCCTATTCTGCTTCTCATCTTTCTCTGGTCCAGCCCCATGTTAATTTCCTCAGAGAAACCTTTTCCGGACCTCCCAACAGAAATAAAGTTCCTCTGTAATGTGAGCTCCCATAATCCTATGTTCTGCCTTCATAGTGCTTACTGAAGTTTTCAGTTTTATATGTTTGTGGTTATGTATTTAATAGTCTGTCTCCCCTGTGAGAGTTCCCCAGTCATGGGGGGAGTTTCTTGGGAGGCTATGTCTATCTTTCTCACATTTTCTGAAACAATAAATGAATGAAAGGAAACCATTTACAAAAGCACTTCTCCCATTCCCAACAATTTATTATTTACTTGCTTATTTACATTTGGTTGTCAAATGATCTTTAATGGAAACATTTTCCTTTGTCGTTCCTAACTGACTGGGCATTCGACTGCACCGCTGTTGATGTCATGTATGCTGTCACGAGAGTGGCAGTCATAAACACTGCAGCTCACAGGCTGGGCCATCCCCAGGGTTTCTTAATGGGAGTTCTTAACAGAGTTCTCTAGCTAAAGATCAGTGCTGTATCTATTGGGCAATGTGGACAATCCCTTCAAAAGTGATTATTTCCATGGTGCTTAATGTTTTTCTGCTTCCTTCAGTCTCTTGGCGGTTCTTTGAGGGCTTTGCTGATCTGTTTTTTGTGAGTGGTCAGTTTCACTGAGATCCTCAGACCCTTCCAATCACCAGTTACTTTAGCGATGCCATCACCAACCTTTGTAGAGACGGGCCCAAGGGGTGGGTGGATCTTGGCATCCAGGGCAAATGTGGCACTGACTTCCAACTTGTGCATCTCAGGTACATGACTTTGATCTCATTGGGATAAACTTCAGGGGTATGGATTCAGGACTACCAAAGAAAGTTGCACCTAAGCCTCTTCCAAGCAGAGAGACTGGAGGACCCCAACAGTTGAAAATATGTAGAGCTTCTAAAAAAATATACAAAACTTCTAACTGTTTTAAATTTAAAATAGGTTGCTGGTTGTATCTTTACAATTCGTCTAATCAAAAGACCCAAAACTCAAGTGGTTTTCTCAAAATAAACAAAGTCACTAAAGAAGTCTAGCAACATCAAGGAACCCGCAATTTAGAGACTAACAACTTGCCTTAGGAGGACTGAGGTCAGAGCGCCCCAGAGCCCTCAGGCTGCAGTGTGTGGAGGAAAGTTCTCCAGGGTGGGGAGGTAGCTCTGACAGAGGGAAGCCTCAGCTTCTATTCCCCTTTTGCAGCCACCTGCAGTGCTCCTGGCTTTTCCCTGACTGATATACTGTGACTTCTTTATCTTTGCAGATATTTAGGTTCCAACCCAAGTGCTTTGCTGTTTTAAATCGTGCAGAAATAAACATTCTTTTTTTTTTTTTTTTGAGAAACAAAGAGAATCAGAGAGAAGGACAGATAGGGACGGACAGACAGAAAGGAAGGGAGAGAGATGAGAAGCATCAATTCTTTGTGTGGCATCTTAGTTGTTCATTGATTGATTGTTCATTAATTGCTTTCTCATATGTACCTTGACTGGGGGTTATAGCAGAGCGAGTGACCCCTTGCTCAAGCGAGTGACCCCACACTCAAGCCGGTGACCCCATGCTCAAGCTGGTGAGCCTGCGCTCAAGCCAGTGACCTTGGGGTTTCGAACCTGAGTCCTCCGCATCCCAGTTAGCTGCTCTATCTACTGTGCCACTGCCTGGTCAGGCTCAGATTTTTAAAAAATACTTTCTGTTGTTTTCCATCATTTGCTTTTTGATCTGTGTTTCTTTCTTTCTTTCTTTTTTACAGGGACAGAGAGAGAGTCAGAGAGAGGGATAGATAGGGACAGACAGACAAGAATGGAGAGAGGTGAGAAGCATCAATCATTGTTTTTCATTGTCGTTGCGACACCTTAGTTGTTCATTGATTGCTTTCTCACATGTGCCTTGACTGCGGGCCTTCAGCAGACCGAGCCACCCCTTGCTGGAGCCAGCGACCTTGGGTCCAAGCTGACGAGCTTTTGCTCAAGTCAGATGGGCCCGCGCTCAAGCTGGCAAGCTCGGGGTCTCGAACCTGGATCTTCTGCATCCCAGTCTGATGCTCTATCCACTGCGCCACTGCCTGGTCAGGCCTTTTTAAAATTTTTATAAAGGTTTTATTTATTAACTTTAGAGAGAGCAGAGAGAGAGACAAATGAAGGGAGGAGAAGGAAGCATCAACTCGTAGTTGTGGTATCTTGTATGTGCCTTGACTGGACAAACTCAGGGTTTTGAACTGGTGACCTCAGCACTCCAGGTTGATGCTTTATCCACTGCGCCACCACAAGTCCAGCTGCTCTGTGTTTTTTTTGTTGTTTTTTCGTGTCCCCAACAATTTGATAAATGTATAATTAAAAAAAACTTTTTTTTACTTCTAAAAAAGAATGCTTAAGCCTGTAAAACTCCAAATTCATTCCCCTTAGAAGCCAAGTGAGCAAGCAGACAAGAAATAGAGATACTGAAGATCTAAACAGTACAATTAACAAATTTGATCTATGGATTAATAAATTTGATCTTTTTGAGCACAGGAATAACATTTGAATTGGCCAGAAAAGGAACTGTAATGAATTTCACAGAATCAATATCCTACAGGCCATGTCATCCAGCCATAAAGCACTCCAATTGGAAATGTTAATTAATAACAAAAGTAAGGCTTAATAGCACATGCCTCTTGCAGTTTTGTGACTCTGCTGTCCCTCTGATCTCTCTACCTGCTCTTCTCTCCTGGATTGCTAGATGCCTCAGGAAAACTTGAAATTCTTACTCCACACAGCAATTCAGGTTGTTTAGCTTCTCCCTGTGAGCTCAGCTCCCAGACCAACTTTCTTCTTCCAGAACCCATCCAGGCGCCCAGAAGAAACAAAGGTGTCACTTTCTGATTTACCAGGACCTGCCATGCTTAGAAATTTCTAATGGCAACTTCACACACAATCAGTATTTATTGGTTTTGCATCTCCCTCCACCATCCTATCTTAAAATAAAAATGGTTAAGTCTGACCTGTGGTGGCACAGTGGATACTGGAACACTGAGGTCGCCAGTTCGAAACCCTGGGCTTGCCTGGTCAAGGCACATATGGGAGTTGATGCTTCCTGCTCCTCCCCCCCTTATTTCTCTCTTTCTCGCTCTCTCTCTATAAAAATGAATAAATACAATCTAAAAGTAAATAAACAAAAATGGTTAAGTATAGAAGTCCTGAATATTGAAGATGGAACCATCATAGATGGTTATTATGATCTTGAAACTTTTGAAGGGTACTGTTCAGGTACTTTGAAGGATGTCCCTCAGTTGGATTTGTCTACTGTTTTCCTCTTGATTAGCAAGTGGCTCTGAGTTAGAAAGGCACAAATGTGAAGTGCCCTTCCTGTTGCTTCATGTCAGGGGTATATGCTACTCAATATGATTTATCATGAGGGATGTTCATCTAGATCGCTTGATTAAGGCCGGGTCTGCAAGGTTTTGTCATTGTAAAATCACTATTCTTTGAAGATGAGTCTCTGAGTTCAGCCACACTCAAAGAGAGTGGAATGGAATTAAGCTCCACTTCTTGGAGGGGGCAGTAATTGCATATATGATTTAGAATTTTGCTGTAAGGAAAAATTTTCTCTTCTCATTTACTTTATTTATTCACTCAGCCATTTATTGATATCACTATAAACTCCTGGATTTTTATCTTATTTTGTGGGTTATAATCCAGTACTATTGTGATTTATTTTGTGGCCCACATTGTTCCAGATCTGGCCTTTGGGAGTTCTTTCATGTTGTGTTCTTTGGATATTACCCTTTACCCCATGACAAAATGATTCAGGTTTATCTTATATTTCCCTCGCCTTAGTCCTAGAATCAGCTATTTCTCCAAGCAGCCTGGTTCTTTTTATTGGAGAATGATATTTAGAAACCATGATCTGCGCCTGACCAGGCGGTGGTGCAGTGCATACAGCGTCGGACTGGGATGCAGAAGACCCAAGTTCGAGACCCCGAGCTTGCCAGCTTGAGCGCAGCTTGAGCAAAAACTCGCCAGCTTGGACCCAAGGTCGCTGGCTCCCGCAAGGGGTGGCTCAGTCTGCGGAAGGCCCGCGGTCAAGGCACATGTTAGAAAGAAATCAATGAACAACTAAGGTGTCGCAACAGCAACGAAAAACTAATGATTGATGCTTTTCATCTCTCTCCATTTCTGTCTATCCCTCTCTGTGACTCTCTCTCTGTCCCTGAAAAAAAAAAGAAAGAAACCATGATCTGCATGCTGGATGTACTCATTGCTATTGGTGTGTTTACTAGTTTTCCAAGTTCCTCTTCTAGTTCTTTATTCCTTGCAATTTTTATTTTGAAAAACAAAATGGATTGTTTATCCTGTAGTGTGTATTTTGCTGGTTACATCCCTGAGTTGTTGTTTAACATTATTTTCTGTCCCATATCGTTCCTAAAAACTTATAGTTGGAGCTACAGACTTGATCAGATTCTGGTTCGATTTTTTTTTCTTTTAAAGAGGCAAGACTAATTCATAAGTGGTGGTGTGTTCTTCTTTTAGGAGGCACATAATTCCTAGTTATATCTTTTTGGTGTGATGTCAGCAGCCATTGACAATCATTGCTTGGGTCCATTCATTCATTAGGGGCAGTGAAATAGTGATATTCCAGGTCAATTACTCCTCGTTCATAAATTTATTGGAACATTTCTATAGATTCTTTTCCTCATCTACTATTTTCTTACCTAATGTTACAGTTCATATAAAAAAAAAAAGGTAGAAAGAATTGCTTTCCTTTATTTAGCAGGTTATTTTTTTAGGTCATGTTTTTATCTTTTATTTTATTTTATTTTTTTAATTTAGAAGTTAAATTTAATGGGATGACATTGATCAATAAGAGTACATAGGTTTCAGGTGAACATTTAAATAGCATTTGAACTGTTGATTAAGTTGTGTGCCCTTCACCCAAAGTCAAATCATTTTCCATCGCCATATATTTGTGTTCTCTTACTCCCCTCCCCCATTCTCTCTCCCCCGTAACCACTTCACTTTAATCTATGTCCATGGGTCTCAGTTTTATATCCCACACAGGTATAAAATTATATAGTTCTTAGATTTTTCTGATTTATTTATTTCACTTAGTATAATGTTCTCAAGGTCTATCTATGTTGTAAATGGCACTATGTAATTTCTTATGGCTGAGTAGTATACCATTGTGTGTGTGTGTGTGTGTGTGTGTGTGTGTGTGTGTATATATATATATATATATATATATATATATATATATATATATATGGCACATCTTTTTTTTTTCTTTTTACAGGGACAGAGAGAGAGAGAGTCAGAGAGAGGGATAGATAGGGACAGACAGACAGGAACGGAGAGACATGAGAAGCATCAGTCATTAGTTTTTCGTTGCCGTCGGGACACCTTAGTTCATTGATTGTTTTCTCACATGTGCCTTGACCGCGGATGCGGGTCTTCAGCAGACCGAGCTACTCTTGCCTAATTGACTAGATGGGTCCAAGCTGGCAAGCTTTTGCTCAAGCCAGATGGGCCCGCGCTCAAGCTGGCGACCTCGGGGTTTCGAACCTGAGTCTTCCGCATCCCAGTCCGACACTCTATTCTGGTCAGGCATACCACATCTTCTTTATCTAGTCCTCTATCCAGGGACACCTTGGTTGTTTCCATGTATTGGCCACTCTGAATAATGCTGCAATGAACATGGGGGTGCAGGTTTTCAAAATGGTGTTGGTTCCTTATCATCTCCTAGTGATAACAAATTTAATATTTAAAAATGATGAAATTGTGGATTTAAATATATTTAATGTATTTCAACCAATTGATTTTTTATCCTTGCTGATGTTCTATTTGTTATACCTTTGGCCATTAGAAGTCTCTCAAGTTAGCTCCTGAGCAGGAAAGAGGCAGATGCCCCGTGCAGCCTCTAGGTTTCATTCAAGCACCTCTATCTAGTCTTACCCCTGAAGAGGACAATACTGAACCTCCTAGGTTTCTGGTTACCAAGAAAAGGAATACAGGAGAGGGGGCCAGTCATAGTAGAAAAGATGATGAGTTCAACATTGTTATGGGCTGAATTGTGTGTCCCCCTATCTCCCAATTTATATGTTCAAGCCAAAACCCCCAGTGCATCAGATTATGATTGTATTTGGAGACAGAATTATTAAGGTAATCCAATATGCGGTATCTTTCATAAGAAGAAAAGAATAGGAGTTTTAGTAGTTTCCTTGTGGATTCTTTAGGATTTTTCCATTTCTAAAATCATGTAACTTGAAAACAGTGATAGTTTTACTTGTATTTTCTTTCCAATCTGGATGGCTTTCATTTTTTTTTCTTGCCTAATTGCCTTAGCTAGAACCTCCAGCAGAATGTTGAATAGAACTGAAGAGAGAACATCCTTGTCTTATTCCTATTTTTAGGGATTATATCGTAATTTTTAATGGCTATTATTTATAAAGATGTCAAGTTTTCTCACAATAATTTATCACATAATTCCAAAACAATTAGAGCTCATGTGGATAAATACATGGGTAAAAGTAGCTATGAAATCTCTGAAGAAAAGAAATGAGTGAAGGAAGACTTGCTTTTTTATTGTAATAAAGCATTTCAAATACAACAATAATTAAAACAGAATGGCACTGGCATAATGATATAAGTCTCAGTGGAATAGAATACAAAGTTTAGATTCCGTCTATAGTATGTATAAGAACTTTTAATAATAAAAACCACAATGGCAAAGGGATAGGGTTTTGTAATATGCATTGGGAGACTTGGATAGCTGTTAAAAGAGAGGGTTAGATTTTTACCTCAAATAATTTACCAAAATAGTTTCTAGAAGAGTTTAAAGAGAATGAAAGAACAAAGAAAAGCCAAACAACTTAATAACTAGAAAAAATATGAGTGAATATTATTGTACCTGTGAAAGAACTTAACTTTGAAACAATGGAAGATATTAAATATATAAGACAAGGTGTTATTATTCTTAACATATAAAGGATTAATAAAAATTAATAAGAAATTAAGCCTGGCCTGAGTTTGCCCCGTCAAGGCACATACAACAAGCAAGCAATGAACAACTAAAGTGAAGCAACTTTGAGTTGATAGTTCTTGCTCCACACCACCCTCTCTGTAAAATCAATAAATAAAATCTTAAGAAAATAATATGGCTTCAAAGAAAAATAGGCATAGAAAATACACAACTCATTAAAAAAAAGGAAACACAATAAAAGAGAAAAGACTTACCTGCCCAGGTGGTAGCACAGTGGACAGAGCATGGATCTGGGATGCTGAGGCCCAGGTTTGAAACCTGGAGGTTGCTGGCTTGAGCATGGGCTCATCTGGTTGAGTGCAGGGGTGGGGGGTTCTGGCTTGAGCCCAAGGTTGCTAGCTTGAGCAAGGGGTCACTGGCTCAGGTGGAGCTACCTTCCCCTCCTGACCCCTGTCCCTTGGTCAAGACAAGTATGAGAAGCAATCAATGAACAACTAAAGTGCCACAATAACTTGATGCTTCTCATCTCTCTTTCTTCCTGTCTCTCTCTTTCTCTCTCTCTCACAGTAAAGAAATAAAATAGGTCACAGTAAAGAAATAAAATAGGAAAGACTAATAGGTAACTTAAAAATATTCAATCTCATTGGCAATCAAAGAAATACAAATGAAATAACTTTGCTTTCGGCAAAGATTAAGATAATACTCATTACTCTTAAGAATGTGTTGAGGTAGCTCTCATGCTAATGCTATGAGCTGATTTCCTATTATTAAGCCCATTTTATAGATGTGGAAACTGAGATTAAAGTGGACTTCAGTAATTTGTCCAAGCAGGTGGTGGCACCAGGATTTGAACCTGGGTTGTGTGACTCTATTATGATGAGGCCAGGAAGGAGAGGTGAAGAACAGGGGAAAATGTAGCTTGAAGAGCCAGGTAAATATTTTGGAAGTGCTTATGTAGAAGGGCCGTACTACAGAGGGAAGCAACAAATGGAAATTACACAATGGACCACTCTTAAAGCAAGAACTGCCCTAATGGACTAGAGAGGTCCAGGAAAGCTTGACAACACTGAGCCCTGGGAGACAGAAGAAGCTGGAGGTCCTCTGTCTAACCCTCCTGACAGGCCTTGCTATTCCACAGGGGGATGAGAGGAAGATAGGTGGGAGAAGACCATCTAGTCGTTTTGGAGAGCTAGCAAAGAGATGAAACAGAACTATTAAAGGAAAATGACAATTTGTAAAGCCAGTAGCCACGGATACCATCAAAGCCGCCTGGCCCATTCAGGTTCGCATTAGATTTGGACAAATGGTAATGAAACAATGGGGCCAAGAACTGGTGGGCTGTTAATTTTAATCCTAGCTTGCACCCGGCGGGCAAGTAAAAACACACACTGGGCTCCAAAACCTACTTATTCAGTGCTCAAAAAGCCACTGACTTATCCGAGTTTCCTAGAATCAAAGGTTTCTATCTCACCAGTCTTATTCACCTCTGTTCCCCATCTCCTTCTCCCTGCACAAACTCTGCACAAACTGGCTTCTCCCTCAGCACTCCACCATCTTGGTTACTTCTCCTGGCCTCCCCCATGTGTCCTTTCTCTGCTCTCCTCTCTAATGCTAATCTCAGGAACCAAGAGAGAGCTAGCTCCGGTCTGCCCCGTTTTATAGTGTAGAAATCCAAACCTTAATCCAATATACAAACAAGGAAGTCTCTAATACAAAGTCACTCATCTGAGGCATAATGGAATTACTCATGGGAGTGCACCATTCCTTTACACGCAACAGTCAAGGGTGTGGGGAAAAGCTTAGTTTTAAAACTAAACCTTATGCTATAAGAATCCTGCCTGCCCATAGCCTGTCCCCCAAACCCAATGCAAACTATAAGCGAGCAAACACATACATCATATTTGCAAACTTATTTGACCAATGCATATACATGTTAGTTGTAGTTAGGTAAAGATATCTTCATTCACAAAGCCTTTGGGACTCTATTCTTAAAGTGTGGGTGGGCTTCATCCTGAATCTGACCTTAGGTAAGTCTGTTGCCCCTTTTTATATCTCAATATCTTCATCTGTAAAATGGGTATGATAACACTTTCTGGTTTATCAAACTATAAATGGATGTGGTGCTTAGATGACAAACAACCTAGTAGGGGGGCAGATTGCCACAGGCAGTAGAGTCACTCAGACCCAAATTCAAGTCTAGTCTCTGCAATTTTTCAGTTGGAGACATGGGGAAAATTACCCAACCTCTCTCTACTTCAGTTTCTTCATCAGAAAAAATGAGGTTAGCAATAACACCTGACTTAAGTGGTTGTTTCTGGAATAAATGAGATAATACATATAAATGGTAGAACCACGATGTCAAAGCCATTACACACAGTTGTCTCACAACCATAATATATATAAAACAACACATAGTGTAAAGCAGGGATGCCCACACTTTTTCATCTTGCGAGCTACTTATAAGATGACCAAGACAAAATGATCTACCTACAATAAAATTGCAAAACATAAATTTATTTCTTCTATATTATCATTATTTAAGTTACTATTATTACTATTTAATATTGTGTATTCTTCTTTCACCTTTCTCCTTCTCAGCTCTCTTTTCGGAGGAAAGTCAATGTCATAGTTTTTATGAACAGTCCGAAAAAGCCGCTCCACATTTCCCTTCTTTGGAATGGCAATGGCACACAGACAGATGAGGCAAATGCACTTAGAATATGACATAGTGAAAAAAATCCCCTCCCATTCTGTATGAAAGTGGTAGGTTTTAGGCTTCTTACTCGGACCAGCTACGGCACTCATTTTTATACCCTTTGTTGTATTTAGTTTAAATAAATTGAAGGCTAACTAGGCAGCAATGTAACTGAACGAGTTAGCGCGGTTTAATGCGCATGTGTAGGGTGTCAAAAGTTCAGACGTCAGATTGGCTACCCTGTATGCCAATCAAAAGACAAATGTCTTTTTAATGTCATGCGATCTACCCACACTTCCTTGGCGATAGACCAGTAGATCACGATTGACGTATTGAGGACCCCTGGTGTAAAGACTGGAAAGAAACATAACAAATTGTTAGCCGTATTTATTTCTGGAGGGTGAAGTTATACTCTATTTTTATTTTCTTCTTTATATATTTTTTGTATTTTTAAAATTACTTTTAAATCAGAAAGAAAAGGCTGTATATGATGGGCAGATACCTGGAGATTATTTGCGATGGTTCTCCACTGCAATACAATCTTTGACAACATTTTCTCATGTAATCTTCTCAGCAACCGTTTGAAGTAGGAATCATTATCCCCATTTTCTAGATGAGGAAATGAAACTGAGAGAGAGACTAGGGAACTGGCTTAAACTTCAGGTCTCATTGCTGCAAAGTGACAGAGAGCCAAGATCCATAGGTAGATCTGGCTGTCTCCAAGGCTAGGTGCTGTTCACAGGGATGCTGGACTATGGGGCTCTTGCCAAGGACTCCTCCACCCCAGTCATCTGATCATAGAGTTAATGGGGGAGATTGGCAGGATTGGGCCTGTGCAGGTGTGCCCCATCTGTTTTTCTATATCCATATTCCTGGTAGACGACATGGCCTGGAGAGTGGGGATCTTTGGCCTCCTGCTCTCATAGCACTGGAAGTCAAAGAGTTCTGTGGAGTCTCCCCAGGAAGAAATAAAGGTTTCCAGTAAAAAGGTATCCAGTAGAGGAACTAAAAATAATAGCATTACTATAAAAGATTGACAGAGAGAAGTGGGTGTGAGTAAGCTAAACATTATCATATCAGGAAGATAATAGATAATGGCTAGTCCTGATAAATTCAAATATGACAGAAGCATTTTCTATAGAGATATGGAGGTAACCACCAGGCCTGCAAACACAAATGGCTATAAAGTAGTTATTCCTGATTCCAGAGGTGAAGAGGGAGTTTTTAGTTTTCATCATGAGTTTATCTTCCCTATTTGATTTTTAAAAAGCTGAGCATGTGTGTCACATTGCATTTATTTATTTATTTATTTATTTATTTATTTAAGTACAGGCTCTGAAAGAAATAAAAAGCACAGGCTTTGGAGTCATCTATGTGAATTCACATCCTACCTCTGCCAGGTAAGAATCTTGGGCAGGATAATCTCTCTAAATTGCAATTTTATCTTCTGTAAAATTAGAATAAAAACCATACTCGCCCTCAAGGTTACTTACTTTCAGGATAAAATGAGCTAATGAATATAAAGTGCACAAACCGGTACTGTCCGAAATTCAGCATCTATAATTATTAACCATTATTATCATTATTAATAATAAGCCAAGCATGCAAAGTAATATCCAGGCTTTGTACATGGTAGGTATTTAATGGGAGGAATAGTTTTAAACCCCCACCTGAACCTATAATTTCCCCCAACTCGTGACGCATGAACTCTAGCGCTCTGAATGAACACTTAAATATTGATGTGGTTACTCATTTATTCATCACACTGCTCTCAGCAGCAGTGGCTGCTGAGGGCAAGCCCAGCTCTTTGGCCTTCTGCGCCGCGGTCCCGCCGCCACCGTGGTCCCCTCTTGCACTGGAGGTTGGAGGCAGCGGCAGCTCACCCGCTTCCCGATCGCTGATGCGGGGCCGTCATTGGCGAACCGGGAATAGCTTCTGGTTTCACCTGGGCATCTTCCCGGGCAAGGGCGGGCTGATGGAGGGGAAGCGCCGCTCGAGATGAGGGGGACAGCTGGCTCTCGCATCACCCTTACATGCGCGCGACAAGGGGATGACCATCCCCAGAGGGGCGGGCTGGGGCAGTTGTAGAGCGAGAGCAGGGACATCTCGAAGGAAGATGTGGCATTGGCCGGGAGACTCAAAGCGGGCATTTTAGAACTGCCAAGGGGGTCGTGCCGGCCTAGGCAGGCGGGGTTTCTCGGGTGCCCCCAGCCTGAGGCGAGGCCAATGTGGGAGGCCCGCCCACTCCTTTGCAGAGGCCGCGCGCCGCGCCTCTCGCTTCAGCCGCCGGCGGGTCTGCGGCGGCCTGAGAGAGGGCGCGGAGCCCAGGGCCTCCGCAGCACTGCCGCACCGCCACGCGGGGCTGGGTCACGGGCCGCGGGGCGGGGCGAAGGGAGGGGCGCTGACGTCGCGGCGCGGCAGGCGGCGGGGAAGGTAGGGAGGTGGGAGGTGGTAGCCGGCTTGACCCAGCCCAGTCTTCCGCTGCAGCGGCCGGGTGTGCGGTAGGCGGAGGTGGTGGCGGCGGTTCTCCGAGCCGGCTCTTGACAGCCCTCCGCTGCTGTGTCCAGTTTATCCCTAGGTCCGGTGCTTGCGCCAGGTTGGGCCAGCCCTCGCCCGCCGCCGCTCCTCCTGCCATGGCCCTGGTGCGGGGCTCGGAGCAGGCGGTGGGGCCCTCCCGCTGGCTACCCACGCACGTCCAGGTGACCGTGCTGCGGGCTCGCGGGCTGCGGGGCAAGAGCTCGGGCGCGGGCAGCACCAGCGACGCGTACACGGTGATCCAGGTGGGCCGCGAAAAGTATAGCACGTCGGTGGTGGAGAAGACCCCGGGCTGCCCAGAGTGGCGCGAGGAGTGCTCCTTCGAGCTGCCCCCCGGCGCCCTGGACGGCCTTCTGCGGGCTCAGGAAGCCGATGCGGGCCCGGCGCCCTGGGCCGCGGGCTCCGCCGCCGCCTGCGAGCTGGTGCTCACCACCATGCACCGCTCGCTCATCGGCGTCGACAAGTTCCTGGGCCAGGCCACGGTGGCGTTGGACGAGGTCTTCGGCGAAGGCCGAGCTCAGCACACACAGTGAGTAAGGGGCGCGGGGTGCGCAAACGGTTAAAGGCCCTCGGGGCGGGGCGGGAGGTAGGCAAGACCCCGGACCTCGGCCTGGGTGGTGCGCCCTTTGCCTCGCGCCCAAGGGCGTAAACCGACAAGTGGTTTCTAAACATTTCGGGGTTCCCTTCCCATTCCCAAACATGCGCTGTGCTGCGCTTGGCACTCCTGGGCCTTAGGAGGCCCCCGGGAGGTGTGAATGGTGGCCTAGCGTTAAGCGTAAATTGTCAAGTAAAATCGGGGGAGGGATCTCGAGGTTCTTGGAGTGTAGGAACCTCAAGAAGAAAAATCTTGGGGCATTCTTAGGGCCTCAGGGCCTGATTCCCTTTCCTAAAAGGGGAGGTGAACTGCAGGCGCCTGACCCAAGCCAGGCCCTCAGGCGAGTGGAGAGGCGCTGCCTCATCCTGTGGGGGAAGGAAGGTGCAGTGTTGTCCTCCAGGGACAAGGAGGTGCCCCACCAGACCTAGAGACTGAGAAGGCATCTGCTTCTTGTCTGGAACTGGGATGTCCTCTGCTGCCTAGAGATACTCAGGGACCATGTTCCTCTGTGTCCCTGATCTGAGAACAAGAGTACCTCTAAGTAAAGGAAGGAAAAACACTTGAATCAGTATACAGTCTCCTGCCTGCCCTGCCTGAGGTGGAAACAGCAGCATGGTTAATGCACAGCAGGAGATAATTGCCCAGTCACTTCCACCTAGAAGGGCTGGTGGGTTTTTTGTGGTCATTTATTTTGGCAGTGTTTAACCTTCCCTGTGTGAAGATCAAGGCTTCAATGTGGAGCTTCATTTCCTGTTTTGGGCTTAGGCAGGACCTGGAGGCCAGTTTCCAGGCCTGACAACCTGCTGTGGATTACTCAAGTGATCCTGTGGGGTGACACTTTCCCTGGGCTTCATGGGTCCTGGATGAGGGCAGAGGAGTGCCATAGGGGGGACAGCTATCAGAAAGGTTTGCCCAATTGGAACGGCATCCAACTTAGTAAACCTAGGAAGTTTACTGGAGAAGGATGTGATGAGCCTGGTGCAGATCCAAATGAAAGCAGGAGTTGGATAGAAAAGGCTCTGACCTTGAACATTTAAAAAAATGTAGGTAGGAAAAAGCCATCATGGCTCTTTATGGCCTGGAGTGGGAAGCCCAGGGCCAGTCCCCTGCAGGGCTGTGACCTGTCTCCGTGTCCCCCTCCCCTGGCCTTCTTCTGTCCTTCCCTCATGACTTGCTGTTTGGTTGCTGGGTGTGGGTCATGTGGTATAGCTTGGCCCATGTTTTGTTTTTTTCCTCCCCTTTTCTGTCCTCTCCCTCCTTCCTGGCTCAGGGAGCCCAAAGGGGTGGGTGTGGGGCGGAAAGTTCTCCTCTATATCTCTTAGTGCTTTCTTTTTCAGAAGAGGCTTCTCTCCCCAAATTCATTCCACTTGTTTCTTTCTTACTCCTTCAACCTCCACCTCTCTCTCAGATAATCTGACCAGACTGGTAGAAGACACCTCTGCGAGACCATCTCTAGACTTGTAGGGAGGGACTGCTGTGAGGCCAGTGACTTTGATATTTTTTTCAGTTCCTGACCTTGTTTTTTTCCTCAGCTGTGCTTATTTATGCCTGTAGGTCCAGGTGGGTCTGTTTTCAGTCAAAGACAGGAAGTTCTCTTGGAGAATTTGACTTGCCACCCCTGGATCTGAATGGCTGAATTGACTTAACAGAAGCCATCTTTCCACAAGGATCTTTCTGCACCTAACTTGCTGCCTTTCCTCTGATGGATGCGTTGACCTGGATTATTTATAGAACCTGGAAGGGGCAGGGAAGAGAAGGGCACTTGTGGTGGGCAGAGGAAATGTCTGTGAAACTGGCCTGATCTTCTAGTACACTAGACCTCACAGCATGCCCACCAACAGAGGGTGAGGACTATTGCCCTCACTCTGGTCCCCTCCTCCCACCTCTGGCTCTAATGGCCACTCCTGGTGGCCTTTCCTGGAACACTTTGGTGTGGGTTCCTAAGACAGTGAGTCTGCACACTGCCCAGAAGGGAGAGGGCAAGATGGAGAGGACCAGGGTGTACCCTCCTCAGTTTTGGATAATGGTGAAAAAGAACAGGCTCACATTTTAACTCCTGGAACCAGATGTGGTTGTCTCAAGGAAGGCAGATGATACCCCCTTGTCACCAAGACAGAATCTGCGTGGGGAAGGGCAGCCTCATAGTTAAGAGGAGGGGCCTGTGGAATAGCAGAGCTCAGAATCCAGTCTCAAACATGCCAGCTTCTGGCAACTCAGGTAAACTCTCAGTGCCTCTGCTTTCTCATCTATAAAATGGAGTTAATTTATACCTTCACAGGGTTTATGTAAGGAATGAAATGAGAATGTAATTAAAATATCTGGTGGAGTTACTGGACCTGGTTGATGGTCAGTGAATAGCAGTGATGGTGGAGGGAGTTTTTGTAACAGTGTCTGGTAGCTGTGATCTGGGAGACATCCCCTGCCCTAGAAGGGCCTCTCATGTGATGGAGGAGACAGTATAGAACTTAGAGCCTGGAAAGTCCAGGACTGTGAGTGGCAGGGTATAAGCAGGAATCTGAGAGCTCCTGATGAAATGGGCTAGCCCTTCACAGCCCTTCACTGCTCTCTTTATTGCTGGAGCTTTGAGAACTAGGGCTTGAGGAACCTGCAGTTGAAGCCAGGCTTGGATCAGCGTGCAGCTCTTCCCCAGCAGCTTGCCTGCAGTGGCCTCTGCCTTCCCAGAAAGGCAGGACAGCACAGGGTTTAAGAGCCTGGATACTGGCTTTCACTCCCAGTTCTGACTTATTAGCAGGCAAGTTACTTAACCCATTTCCTCATTTTTACAAAGGTCATGATAATAATCATAGAATTGTACAGATAAAATAAGATAGTATCTACAAAGCCTTAATATAGCTCCAGACCCATAGCAGGCTTTAAAAAAATATTAGTGTTGGGGTTACTCTTAGGGTGCTGCTTTGTGTGATTATGTTGATGGCAGTGGCTGGGGTCTTAGATGCTGCAATAGCCTCTAAAGGTCGTTTGTTGGTGGGGTACTCTGAGGCGAGGGCTTTCACTGGAGACTTTCTAAATATTGAAGCAGAAACTCTCAAAACAAAATTTTGTAATACACAAGAAAATTGGTTATAAAGTTTTCCCCTCAGTAAAACCATACATGGATCATCATGGGTCTGAAAATCCTGAGATGCTTCTTCACTTGGTCCTCTCTGGCTTTTACCTTCAGCACTGCTCCTAGTACACTCCAGTGGGTGTTCTGTGTGGAATAAAATGGTCCCTGTCTTAAGGAACCCCTGGCCCAAGCTTGTGGGGTCAGTGGTAAGAACCCGGCCCCTTGGGAAAGCCAAGGCTGTGGGCTCAATTTGGTCTGGGACTAGTTTTTCTTTTTTCATCCCCAAACTCTTGTGACCATGGACAGGCTGCTAACTGTGGCTCCCTGCAAGGCTCTGCCAGCCCAGGTCAAACAGAGACTTGGTTTGATGGGGAACCTCTGAGAGACCTGTGGCACCAGCAGGACTTAGGTTTGAGACCAGAACCTTCTGGCCTGAGACCTCTTGAGGAGGGTGGGTTTGGGAGCACTGGGAGAGGCACTTTAAGGGAAATGCAACCTGTTGGCCTAACGTTGGGGTGGTCTTCAAGGGTGTCCACCTATTCCTTAGCCTGTGCTAAGTTTTAGCCAGATGCCTGGCACAGAACTGTTGTGGTTAGATGGCACACGACCCCACAGCCTTCTCTCCAGATGTGACTGCTCCTCAGGTAGCAACGGAGGCCACAAGGGTCCTTGGCCTTTTTGATTCCTGTTCTAGCCCCACACCTGCAGTTGGAGGACTACTTGGCAAGTCTGCTTTGGCTGCTGAGGAAGGGTGTGGCTGTCCATAGAAACCAGTCATTAGGACACAGGAGGCTCCAGCCAGTCATTAGGACACAGGAGGCTCCATAGTTATGGGACAGTTTTTATTTGGGATTGCTTGAGCAGCAGTGTTGGGGTGAGTGGGGAGGGGTAGGAAGTGAGTTCTCTTTCAGACTGGGCAGCTCCTCCTGGCTGGCACAGCCACTTCCCGTTCTCTCTGCATCTGTCACTGGGCGGTAGCCTCATCTCTGCCCTGTTCTCCCCTTCCTGTGGGCGGCCAGAGACAGGCACAATTTGGCAGAGCCTCTGTCCAGGTGACTTTGAGGGCTGTCCCTTTGCTCTGATGGGCACTGCCTGCCTCATTTGTTACTGCCGCCACCCCGTTCTGTGACTCTCTCACCTTGTCCAGCTGTTTCCCCTGCCTTCCCACCCTGCTCAGGGACTGATAATTAACACAATCAGGGAGCGCTGTGTGTTTTCTGGGAATCAGTATTCTTTATTTCAGCCCTTTGCAAAAACAATGTGGTCATGAAGAAGCTTTGCCCCTCCCCATAGCCAAGTAATAAAAATATGTCCACAATGTGGCCTGGCAGCCCTGTCAGGGAAGAATATGTTCACTTGGCTTCTTACTCAACTGGCTACCCCTTAGGTTCTTCCTTCCCTCAGGAATGGTGGCCATCAGTTGGGAACTGGGCTTGGCAGCTCACGTTGAGGCCATGAGTGTGCAGCTGGCACAGGCCTCACAGGAGTAAGCAGTAAGCAAGCAGGGACCCTGAAAGTTTAGCTCTTGGGAGCAGCCTCTCAGAGGAGCTGCACAGGGAGGGGCTTTGTCTCTGGCCACCTCAACCTTCAGCTGACCTGGGGGTGGGGAAGCACAGCCCGCAAGTAATCCTGGATTCTAATGTCAGAGCTAGAACAGTGCTTAGACATGTGGAAATTGAGGCTGGGGAAGGAGAGGGATGTGCTCTCAGCTACTCAGCAATTAGGGAGGGTGGGGCTCTGTGTGTGGCTTCTGTTAGGCCCTGGCACCAGAAGAGATGGCATTTGGAGCCCTGTGTACATCCCAAGGCACTTTCTGTGGAAGTGCCTGTGGGGTTTTAGTGAGAGGGGGAGATTCCAGCTGGGATGGTGGAGGGGTCCTGAGGCTTATCTGTGGACCTGGTAGGCAGTTCTTTCTTGAGCACCTCAGCAGAGGCTGAGAGGGGCCACAGGGGGATATGGATACCCCAGCCTCCATGCCTAGAGGGCATGATCTTGTTAGGAAGGTGGACCCCAACTTTTGGAGGAAGGGCCACAGCCACGTGCTGTATTTGGGTACCTGGCCAGGGAGCACTGGAGAAGTTCAGAGTAGGCAGAGCTACGGGGGTCAACTGTGATCAGGGAAGGCCTCCTTGAAGAGGGGATGTACACCAAAGACCTGTCAGGCCAGACATCAGGGAGCCCATCTGCCACTCCACCGTTCCCAAGTTCCCACGCTGACAGCATGTGGCACTTTGTTTTGGAGGATTATTATTGCCTTGTTGATCATAAACCCTTCCTGGGTGCTGCCACTGTTCTAAGGACTTGACTTAATTTAGCTCACAGCAACGTTTAGAGCAGTGGTTCTTAACCTTTTTTGAGGTACTGAACCCACCAGTTTCATATGTGCATTCACCGAACCCTTCTTTAGTGATAAATAAAATATGATTTTTTTTCCAAATTCAAGACATAGGTATATGTTTTTTTACTGGTGCACAAAATGAGCCGTGCATGAACATCACCTTGCTCAAGGAACAAAACCAACAAAGTGCATGAACTCACAACAAATTACGGTATTACTTTATTCTGGCCTCCGCGGCAGAGGCTTCTCTGAACCCCTGAGACTGACTCATTGAACCCCTAGGGTTCGATAGAACCCAGGTTAAGATACACTGGTCTAGAGGTATATAGGTAGTTACTGTGTTCAGCAGATGGGGAAACACAGAGAGGCAGAGTGACTTCTCAAGGTACATGGTCCATGCTAGAGCCAGAAGCTGGACCCAGGTGCCTGGCTTGACATTTTGTGTTCTTCACCACCACACGGTATTGGCCTTCTCAGTTTTCTTCCTGTTCCTCCCATGATTTAGCTCAGCATGGGACCAGGTGCTCAGCACCTGTCCTCTGAGGGTTCCTTTCTCCTCCCCAAGGCATACCTCAGGGTTAGTCTTGGACACTCTAAGCATAGTCTGCTTCTTTAGTGGGAGGCCTTGGATGACTGAGATAAGCGCATTTGGTCTGTGGCTCCTTGTCTGTTGTGTCTGTGTGTCTGTTTTGGGATGGGGGTCTTGCCTGGCACTTTGGGAAGGAAGGTATCACTGCCACAAGGGTGTCTCTCAGGAGTTGGCAGAGGCCTGGGAAGCTCTGCATTGGCCGCGGTACTATCCCCTTGCCTCAGGGAGATTGGCTCTCATTGGCTTATGTAGCAGAGCATCAGCAGATACAAGACTTTCTGACTTTTCCCAAGACATCACATGCTTTTTTTACTGTGACAGGATACTCCTGAGCCAGCCAGTTCGTCCCCCTATGGCCATGCAGATGCAGTCATTTGTGGGTTTCGTTCTTTTTTCTTTCACATCTAGGAAGCAATGACTGGGCAACCCCTGTGACTAGCTCAGGGCTTTGGTGAAAACGAGAGAAAATGTATTGTCCTTTCCCCTAAAAGGGTGAAAACATGTTTGAGATTAGACTTACACAGGGAGGATAATTAACCGACAAAGCAACATATAAAATGTATGAGAGAAGGAAATGGTCAGAAGAAGGGCAAACTTAATCAGGGTTGGAGCGATCAGTGTGGGCTTCCTAGGGAAGGTGGTATTTTCAATGACCAGGGAGGCATGCAGGGGGCTGGGCAAATTTTTAGGAGGGAGACTGACTGCCCTTCTGGAAGGCGAGGTGAGTATGGTAGGGAGTACAAGGGAGTCATACTTAGTTTCTTATGTACCTTTCCCAGCAAAGCAGCCTTTATTTCTTATTTATTTGTGAATAGTTCACCTGGTTCAAATTGTGAAGGTACAGAGGATACAAAATGAAAATCTCCCTCGTCCGAATCTTGAGTCACCCAAGGTTGATTCCTCTCTTCATAGGCAACCAACATTGCCAGTTACTCCATGCATGTTTAAAAGCCAAGGCATTATGCGTTTTCTTCTCCTCCTCCTTTTTATTTGCACAAATGCAACACTCTCCACACACAGGTCTCAACCAGTGATCAGGCTGACTTCCTCACAAAGGGATGTTTATTGTTTGTCTCTACCTGTAGTGAACCTGATCGAGACCCTGGCAGAGGGGACGGGCAGTACTTAGATTTGACCTCCATGACACAAGACTCTTGTTTGGGGTGAATATGGGGTTAGGAGCAAACTGGGGTTGGGGAGGTGGTGAAATAGAACTTCCATATTTTCCTGTCTGCCAAAGACCCCCTGGAGAGGTCATCTTGCTGGTTCTTTCCTTCCTCAGGGACAGGGTCGTGGCTGGTTGGTCCTGGGCCACCTCTCTCCTATCAAGCTGATGGCAGCCTATAAAAGGCCCTTAATAGACAATAAGTCCAAATCTTTATGTGTGGTTTGCCCTACTTTTCAGAGCACTTTCCCAGCATCACCTCATTCTGTTCTTCCCTGAAGGCAGGCAGGGTGACTCCCATTTTTACAGATAGGGAGACTGGGGTCTTAGGAGGTAGAACGACCTGTTCGAGGTCACAAGACTCATTAGTGGCAGCCAGATTTCTGACCTCTAAGCTCAGTACTTTTTTCCCTACCTCATGCTTTTGGTCATACATACTTTCTGTTTCTGTCTGCGGTGGTTAGACTGGTCTCCAGTCATTTTTATAACTTTTTTTTCCCCTGCTGGGTGAGTGCGGTTGGTCTTGGCCAAGTCTGAGGCAGCTGATGGTGACAGACCTTTGGAACCTCCAGCAGTAGGAGGGATGAAGAGAGGAGTTATAGCCAAGATGTTTGTGCCCAGGAGGGAGGGAGGCAGACCTGGCTGGATCCACAGGGAGCTGAGTAAGCCATGCTCACAGAGATGGGCAACTAATAAAGTAACGGGCAACTAATAAAGTGATGGTTCTGGGCTGCAGGGACTGTCCCTGGGGGCTGTCAGTGCCAGGCAGGGTGCCAGAGTAGGCGATAAGAATCATCTTCTGGCCTGATAAGAGGCAATATCCTGCCCTGTGATTGTGTCAAGCTTGCAGTTCTACTGTAGATACCAAATCAAAGGGTGGGTTAGGTTTTGGGTGTGGGGAGCCAGAAGGGGTTGGCCTGCCACCTGCACACCTCCTGTATGATAGTGCCTAAGGACCACGGCTGATGGCGGGGTTTGGAGAGGAGGGAAGGTATCTGGATGGGGGAGACTGTAGAAAGGTCTTTCAGCGTCTCTTCAAACTGTGAGTTATAATAGTTTTAGCTTATACTTCTCCCTGCCTCTAACTGCCTTATTTTATCATCCCTTTTACAGAGGTGAAATGGCTGGATTAAAGCCATTTAGTAAGTCAGATTCAGGACTAGGACCCAGGTCTCCCAGGTCTTCCAACCCACTGGGGTTTTTCCACTATGTCCTTAAAATAATCTTTCTTCAACTTATTTTTGAGAGTAGCTGAGCCCTGTGGATTTCATCTCATTTATCCAGCAGTTGTTAGAATGTGTTCCACATATCACACCCTTGGTTGTGGGATTTAAAAGGTGGGTAATAGTCCCTGCTGTCCGTAAGTCATGAGAGTGCAGGGTGAAATGTCTCTGCCAGAGTGGCACTGCGGGGGTGGGGGGGAAGGGCTGGCCCCTCCCACCTTCCCCATTGCTCATGTCCTAGTTTAGGGTTTTGTTTTTTCTATTAACCTCTGCTCTGGACTGTTATTATAGCTGCTGCTGCCTTTTTATAAGCCAGAATGCCAGGTTATTAAGTTATGATGAGAAATAACTGCTAAGGCATAAGGATTTGCTTGGGTCAGCCCAGCCATGGCACCCACCCTGTGTTGTGCTGGCTTCCAGGCAGCCTCCCCTGCCTCACCTCTGCTGTCCCTTGCTCTTCCTATAGCACAGTTTCTATCAGGTCCTGTTTACATGGCATACCCTGTAGTGCTCTCAGGGCCAGAATAAAGTTACAGCTCTTTAGCACGATGTTTGAGTCAGTCTCATATCTGTTCCAAAGCACCTTCCTGCCTTACTTTGCCTGTCCAGCTCAGTGTATCTGCATATTCTCTTCCTTCCACCTGGACTGTCTCCCCAGCCCTGTCCTTGCTTCCTTCCCACCCATTGTTCAAGGTCCAGTATAAATGCCATGCCATTCACCAGCTCTCTTGAAATCATCTTAGTACTCCCCTTTAATCTTCCTGTGTAGTTTGTGTATTTTTGTGGTGTTTATCACCTTCTTCCTTTATTTATGTGACTGTCCTATTTCCCCAACAAAGTGTAAGCTTCTGAAGACACCTTCTTACTTGTTCCCTTGTTCCTGGCAAATGTTTTGAGTGGAGACTTGGCTGAGGCCTCCTCTAGTTAGGTGAGATGTCACTGGTGAGTTAATTCCTTGTGTCTTTAGATAGACATTGTGAGTGCCAGGATGGGTCCAGGACCCCACGTGCCAGGCCCTGTGCTGGGCTGCGGCCATGAGTAGGTCAGCACAAGAACAAAGCTCAAGATAAGACCGGGAGTAGGGCTCAGTCATAGGACAAGGAGAAAAAGCCTGTGTCCTGGCCCAAGGCTACCCTGACCTCCTCAGGGGTCTAATATTAATCTGCTGTTAGTCCCAGGTGAGTCCAGAGGAGAGTATACGTAAGTCAATGCTCCCTAAATGCTTCAGTACATGTTTTCAACCATCTCCAACAGATGCAGGTGTTATTTTAAAAAAAGCATAACTATAATGCTGTTATCACATACACAAAATCAACAACTCCTTAATAACCGTCCAATATCCAGCCCATATTCAAATATCCCTGATATCATAACTGTCTTTTACTCTTTTCTTTCCTTCTCTTTTCTTTTTTAATTAAGTGAGAGGCGGGGAGGCAGAGAGACAGACTTCCTCATGTGCCTGGCCTGGGATTCACCCGGCAAACTGCCTACTGGGTGATGCTCTGCCCATCGGGGGATGCTGCTCCATTGCTGAGCAACCGAGCTATTTTAGCACCTGAGGCGAGGCCTTCCTCAGCACCTGGGGCCAATTTGCTCAAACCATTCAAGCTGTGGCTGCAGGAGGAGAAGAGAGAGTGAGAGATAAGGAGGGGGGTGGGGAAGCAGATGGTTGCTTCCCCTGTGTGCCCTGACCAGGAATCGAATCCACAACTTCCACATGCCAGGCCAGTTCACTACTGCTGAGCCAACCGGCCAGGGCAGAACTATCTTTTCATTGGTGGTTTGTTTTAGGTCTGATACTGTGTCTAGTATCAGGTCTCTCAGTATGACAGTTCCCTCTCTCTTTGTTTCAACCCTTCCCTCATGGAGGGGCTGGGTCCCTTGTCCTTGAGAACATCCTACATTGTGGTCCAGGCTGAAGGGTTCTTAATGATGCTATACACCCTCATTCTAACCTCTCTGCTATCCCCTGAGCACTAAGTCTGGAAAGCTTGCTTCCCAGGTCCCACCTCCCAGCAAGAGCCCTGTGGGATAGCTGACTCTGCTGCATGGCCTCAGCATCTGTATTTCATCTTCAGTGAGGGCCAGGTTAAGCCATGGGATCTGGACTGTTAGCCAGACCCAACCATTAGGAAGTTCCCCATTACGCTGTCTCCCAGCGGTTTTAGTATTCATTGATGATAATTGCCACCCAGGTCTCCAGTTCTGCCTTTTCTTCTGTATGTATCTGGAATCTGGCATAAGGAAGAGCTTTTCCTTTCAACAGTTTGGTCACTCTACATAGAAATGGCAGGCTGGAGCCTGACTGGTGGTGGCGCAATGGATAGAGTGTCAACCTGGGAGGCTGAGGACCAAGGTTTGAAACCCCGAGGTTGCTGGCTTGAGCGTGGAGTCACTGGCTTGAGCACAGGATCTTTGACATGACCCCATGGTCACTGGCTTAAAGCCTAAGGTCTCTGGCTTGAGCAACAGTTCACTGGTTCAGTTGGAGCCGCCCCAGTCAAAGCACATATGAGAATCAACCAATGAACAACTAAAAGTGACACTATGTGTTGATGGCTTCTCATCTTTCTCCCTTCCTGTTTGTCTGCCTGCCTATCTCTCTAACTTAAAAAAAAAGAAAAAGAAAAGAAATGGCAGGCTGGAGTGACAGGAATTATAATTTTTGCCATCATTTTCCAGTTAGTAATGACTTTCAAATGAACAACACACCCTGCCCAGGAAAGTGCATACTAGTCATTTATGTGGGAGGAGTTCCCTGCCAGAGCAGAGAAGGCAGGGCTTTGTGGGCCTGGGGAGGTGAGGACAGGGTGGCATGTCTCTGAAAGCTGCAGGTCTTTGGAGGGCAAATGATTTAATCTATACAACATTGCTTGAACTGGCCAATGGCTGGTCTGCTAGAAATCTGGGGTAGATGATATATTAGCAGTTAGATATTTTGGTGTTTTCCCCTGTATACATTGTCAGTTTCATAGGCCCGTCATCCCCAGTACGGCCATAGCTCTTCACCAGCTTGAAATGAGACCACTCTCCTGAGAGGCTGGAGCTGCAGCTACAGCCAGGAAAGAGAAGCTGCAGACGTGGTGGGTTGCAGGTGTAACAGGTAAGGCTTAGGTGGGGACTTGTCTGGGGAAGTTTGGGATTGTGGAATAAGGGTCATCATAAAAACAAGCTCTGGGAGCAGCCTGCACCCCAGTTAGCAGGTACACTTGGCAGTTTTTCTCTCTTTGGAGTTACTTTTATTGGCGTGCAGGGAGCTGAGGGTAAGATGGAGCACTGTAGCGTGACACTGGTGTCTCAACTGCAGGCCAGCTTCTTGTTCGTCGTCAGGCTTTCCCAGACCCCTGAGTAGAGTCTGGGGAGCAATGCCTGTCCTCTGCCCTGAGACCTCAGCCTGGGTGCCATGCATTGAAGCAAGAAGGCAGACACCTGCCCTTCTGCTGCCTTTGTGCCCTCCCTACTCTATAGCAGGTGTTCTTAGTCCTTTTTGTGCCATGGACCTCTTCTCAGAATAAGATCTTCAAATATATAGGATTACAATGCATACATGATTTTGAAGCACATTTATCAATATATTAGGACCTTTGTTAAAGTAACGTGGATTTTATTACTATAGTATTAAATCATGAGATCCAGTGGTGGTCTAATAACTTTAAACTTCACAGTAATGATGAGTACAGATGATATTTTGTGACATCTATAACATCTGTAGTGTGATATGGAAATATCTATTTTTTCCTGGTGACACACTTATGGGTACTGCTACTCTACTACTACTGTTGCAAAAATTTATAATTGGAAGAAAAACTAAATTTCAGTTAGATAATCTATATAAATAAAAATGTAAATGTTTGTTCAAAATCTTAAATCTCTGAAAGTTCTTCACCAATTGCTTTGAAATTTTGAAACAGCGTTGCTTTTGAATACACAGTCTCTTTTATATACCTACTATATATATATATATATATATAGATGTCACACCTGTGACAGGTAAAAACATGCTTTTTTTGAAAAAACCAGTGCCATCTGTTGGATGTAAAAGCAACACACGCTATGCTAAATATTTTATGATTCTATTTCAATGTTTCCGATTTAAGATCTATTTATGTGCAGCCAGACTTGAGGATGCATGGTTGTGAGCACAGCGATCGCATTCTGCAGCTTCAGATCTACTTTGTTCTCAACAGAATGAATGCGACAGGCTGAAAGTTGTCAACGAGAAACAGCAGATCAGCATCAAACATGACTCCGTGCTCAGCAATCACACGATTACAATTGCCTTGCATTCTGGTACAACCCCTAGCTGATGATTATAGTTTGAGCCGGTATGTTCTCGTTGGCACTATGACTGAAGTGTGTTCTTATTGCAAGGCTCTGAAATTTAATGGAGAAACGAAAGGAATGTGTTGCGCCGCTGGGAAAATTAAACTGCCTCAACTTGGAGAACCACCAGAGCCATTAAAAACTTTGCTTGCCGGATATACCGCTGAATCAAAGCATTTCCTATCTAACATCAGGAAATAGAACTCATGCTTCCAAATGACGTCGTTTGGTGCAGAAATCATAACAGCTCAATTCATGCCAACTTTCAAAGTGAAAGGACAAATTTATCATAAAGCCGGCTCCCTGCTTCTGTTCCCAGATGGTCAACATAAATTCCTACAAATGTATTTCATTGGTGATGGCAATGATGAATTGAATGCACACTGCAGAATTTCTACCGGCATGAAAAGGTCCATCGTTTCCCAACTGCGAGAGTTTCTTCACGAAAAAAACAATTTAGTGCGTTTGTTCAAAACAGCATTTGACATGATGCCATCTGATACACACAGGATTGTTATTCATGCTGACAAAACGGCTGCTGGAGAACATGTGCGAAGATTCAATGCTCCAACTATAGACGAAGTGGCAATTGTTATACTCAGAGATCAGTTCCAACCTAGAGATATTGTTCTTCATCGGAGAAACAATCAGTTGACAAAAGTTGCAGAAACTCATCAATGCTACGATGCCCTGCAATATCTAATCACTTTTTGGGATGGTGCCTATGAATATCACTTCAACGTTAAGGTGATAAATACAGTCAGTGGCTAAGAAACACATATGAAATGCAGCGCAATGAACCATTATTATTCATACCAATTAATGATTTGAGAGAATGAAGGCAATCTCATTTTGAAATGCCATCAATTGTTTCACCAACACATCGTGGATATGTATGCAAAAATCAAAACAACGTTTCATATTCATCTGTTTGAATCAAACCAAGCTTCGCTCTGAAGAATACGTTCATTTGCGAGATGCAGTTGTAAATGACAATAGTACAACTAACGTTGGAAGACTAACGATTTTGCCATCTTCATATACAGACAGTCAACGTCATATGCATGAGTATGCTCAAGATGTAATTGCGTATGTACATCACTACGGGTCTCCAGACCTATTCATTACATTAACATGCAATCCAGCTTGGGACGGTATACAACAGCTCTTACTTCCTAGGCAGTTGCTGGTGGATAGGCATGACATCACAGCACGTGTTTTCAGACAGAAACTGAAATCGTTGATGGATTTCATGGTAAAACATGAAGTGTTTGGGTCTGCGCGCTGTAAAAAATTAATGAGCAACGTCGTAGAAGCAACAATCTTGACAGGACCTTTCAAAGGTGAAGATGTCCTCATTCCTCGCATTCCTATGATTCCAACAGATGTGCCATTTCAATTTAAGAGATTGCAGTTCCCAATTTGATTGGCATTTGCAATCACCATCAACAAAGCTCAGGGCCAATCTTTAAAATTTTGCGCATTTGATCTAGACATGGATTGCTTCTCACATGGACAATTATGTTGCGTGTTCTAGAGTCGGCAAACCAGACAATCTCTATATGCACACACAATGGAACAACAAAAAATATTGTATATCCACAAGCATTGTGAAATTAAACATATTAGAAACGTGTGCTTTCTCTTTTCTTTTCCATTTAACCAGACTGAGCCACAGCAACACGTGGCCAGGTACAGCTAGTCTAAAATAAAGATGTAATTTTTATCTAACACATACCCCTTGCTCTGGAGAAATAGGAGTGACTTTAAATTCCTTGGTTGGGCAGGGAGCTGGGTTTTTGCACCCATTCTGTATGTATGTGTGTGTGTGTGTACCTGTGTTGTACTCGGAGAAGGAGGCAGTCTGGTGCAATGACCAAAATTAGGGGCTCTGGAAAGAGGGAGCCTGAGTTCAAATTATGGCTCTCCACTTACTGAAAATAAATATGTGACAACCCAGTGGACTGCTCTGTGCCCATGTTTGCATCTGTAAAAATAAGAGCTGACACTTGTGTGGCATTTCCCATGAGCCAGACCCTATTCTCTAAGTGTCCCACACATAATCCACTTACTCCTTAGAGAGTTTCTTGAGGGAAATGGACTTCCATTACCCCCATAGATGTGAAAACTGAGGCATAGAGAGATTGGGTGGCCTGCCCAAGGTCACAGAGCCGTAAGAGATGGGGCTGGGGCTTCACCTGGGCAGCCCGGCTCCAAAGTCTATGCTGGTAGCCACTCTCAGGGTCAGCCTCCCACACCTGCCCTACAGGGCTGTTAAAAGGATTAGTAGGATATAATTTGGCATGTTGAGTGCTTAGTATAGTGCCCAACACACAGTAGGTACTAAATGAGAGGTGAAGTTGTTGATGGAGATAAGATTAATGGCCTCATAGTGACGGGCTAGGGTGGAATCAAAAGCTACCTTCATACACAAGTCTGGGCATTTCTCAAATCTGGTTGGCACCTTCTCAGGGAAGTTAATGAGATTCTTAGCTCAGGGATGGGGGATGAGGGTCTCAAGGATAAAGAAGATCCCCTTTGGTAACTGTCCCTTTGATGCCTGGCTCTTGTGACACCTTCCCTCAGGAGGCTTCTGTTAGAGGATGGTGGGCAGGAACCCCCTCTTTGCTCTTTGGAAACTCCTGGTGTCATGGATAATACCCATGGATTTGTAGTGATAGAAATGTTGCACAACTGTTAATTTGCAAACAGGAACAAACAAGTTCCTAAGTCAATTCATGGATTGATTAATTTGTTCGTTCATTGAACAAATATTTGAGTGTCCACTATTTGAAGTGCTGGAGAAGCAGAGATGAGCAGAATGAGCAGGGGAAGACAGACATTAAATGGCTGTGCATACACACATCATCTTACGGTGTGGGATACATGCATGCTCATGTGCAGATGTACATGAATACACACACACTGCTGCTCTACTGCTCTGCTACATGTCAGGTAGGGTTAAGGATGTTTAAAAAATAAAGTAAGGTAAGGGACAGTTGTAGTTGAGGTACTCAGGAAAGAAGGAGGAGGTTCAGACAAACTTGACATGAGTGAGTGAGTGAGTGAACCGTGGCCTGAGATCTAGGCCTGTGTCTCAGCAAAGGGCGAAGCAGCTACATAGTGGCTTTGAGTTGGGAGCGTGGCGGTTGGGTTCAGGGACACCAGGAAGGCCAATGTGGGATGAGAGACACAGAGTGTCAGGGAGCCAAAAGATAAGTCCTTTCCATCATTCTAAGGGGTGAATGTAATGTGCTCTGACCTCACCTGTTTGCTGGGTGGATAGCAGGGAGGCAGGTGAGCAGGGAACTGTATTGTCCAGCAGGAGATGGTGGGGGACTGCACTTAGGGTGACAGTGGTGGGGAGGGGGTGGATTGTAGATATAATTTGCAGGTAGAGCTAAAAGAGTTAAAGGTTTCCATGTGGGCTGTGAGGAGAAAAAGAGACAAAGATAGTTCTTGGGTTTGGGGCCTGAAATAAATGACATGTGGGGGGCTCAGGAAGGGGCAACATGATTATTGAGGTCGTAAGCTGAATTTTAGACTGGTTAGAATTGGAAATGAGTCTGGTGTGCTCGGGCCTGTGTCTCTCTGTCCCCTGCCACCCTACTCTCTGACAGGAACCACCCTGGCACTTGCCTATGTTTGGCATCTGCCCTAGGTTGGCCCTCCCAGAATGTTGGGCTTTTCCAGTTACACTGTGTGGCAAGTGTTAGCTCAGCTGTGTGCCCAGAGAGATGGGTGGAGAGCTGGGTATGGGGAGCCCACTAGCAGGAGAGAGTAGGGCCATGGTCTTGATAACCAAGAGAGGCAACAAATCCCCCACTCCTGGCATTCCACCTTTATCCTCTGCCCCTGTGGTGTGTGGGTAGGGGTCCAGCCTGGCTGGAGATTGAGGGCTGAGTCCTAAGTTCATACTGGACCTGCTGAACTTTGTCGGGCATGGGAGCGTGGGGGAAGATATTGTGGCTAAGCAGGGACCCTTTAAGAGTTTTCCCACGCCTGACCTGTGGTGGTGCAGTGGGTAAAGTGTCTTCCTGGAGTACTGAGGTTGCTGGTTCAAAGCCCCTTGCCCCGTCAGGGCACATATGAGAAACAATTACTGTTACTAGGAGTTGATGCTTCTTGCTCCTCCCTATCTTTCTCCCTCTCTCTCCAAAATCAATAGATAAAAATCTTTAAAAAAATGTTTTCCTGTGGTTGGTGCTCAGAAATTCGGGACCCTGATGGCTGTTGGGGAGGCTGCTCCCAGACAAAATTTAATGGTCTGGGGCAGGACAAACCCCAAGATTTTCTCAGTGGCCTCTCAGGGCTCTATCCCCTCAGGATTGTGCCAGCCCCTTGAATGGGTTTCTGGTCTTTATACACCTTCTGTGTGCCTGTTTGGGAGGCTGATGCACATCCAGCCCTTTTCCAGCCTTTGCCCTCTCAAGGTGTCTAAAGGCCCAAGTGTTTGCATTCAGCTTGATAAGAAATGCTTCACTTAAAAGACTATGGGCATGGGCTGGAGTTAGGCATCTTCATGTTCAAGTTTGGACTCCATCACTTATTATCTGTGTGACCTCGGATGAGTCACAAACCTCTGAAAGTTAGTTTCGTCATCCACCTAATAGGGAGAAAAGACCCAGTCTCCTGGACTGTATGGGTAGTGGAAGAGGCGCAGAGCCTGGGACGCAGTGAGTGCACAGTGAGGCCAGCCCTGCTGATTCTCACTCAGCTCATCGCGTGTCTCCCTCCGTGCAAGTATGGTTCTCATAGCCCATCTATACTCACAGGGTCAGATCTGTATTTTAACCAGACCCACAGATCCTTTAGTTTGTTGCAGTTTGAGAAGGACTGATGAACGTCACTCCTGAAGAGTAGCATCCATAGCGCTGCACACCTATTCAGGGGCATGGAGGTTCCTCTTACTGCTCTTTTCCCATCATGTCTGGGCTGCAGATGCACCTGGAATAAGTCCCAGCTAATGATCATCTCTGTGAGAACCCTTGCCTCCCAAGCATTTGCTGCCAGGGCCTCAGAGAGTTCAGGTGCCCCACACAGTTCAAGTGTTGAGGTGGGTGCGATGCAATGGAGCAGTTTGAACCTGCAGTGGCGAACCTGCAGGTTGGTGATTTACATGCAGCAGGAGCCAGGAGCCTGGGCTTTGAGAACCGGAGTGGGGCAGGGGAATTGTATTGGAGCACAATCACTGTCTTGGTGAGAGTGCCCTTTCAGAAGTGGTTTTGTGGAAAGGAGGCCTTGTTCATTGTAGTGCTCTTTATTAATAGGAAGTGCTTTAATGGTGCCTGCCCCTCCCCCACATGCATGTTCCATGGGTACATAGTTATCTCCCGGGGGAGGGATGGGCATTGCTAGGGCCAGCCCTTTCAGAAGGACCAGTGGTGGGATTCAAATAATTTAACAACCGGTTCTCTGCCCTAATGACTGTTTCAAGTATAAAAAAACAATATGCCGAAAGGTAGATTATTTCATGCATTTAATTCTTAAATAAGAACAATAAAAGAGGTACACAAAACTAGATTATAAGAGTTTTAAGATATTAATGAAAAATACTAAATAATACCTGGCAAAATACGATAAAACTGTTATTTAAGATATTTCCATATTGCTTTTTGGTTGGTGTCCTCACTTGCAATTTTCTTTTATTTGAGCATCATTGGCTGTATGATTTATCCTTAACTATCTTTTCACTGTAGGAGTAGGATCCAATTCCTTTAGGGTGTAAATTGGGGATTTCCACTTTGGGTGGCTACCCAGGCAACCTCCTTAGAACCCTGATTACAAATGCCATTTTAACAACTGGTTCACCAAACTTCACAAAAAATTAGGTATTGGTTCTGCTAAACCAGTGTGAACAGGCTGAATCCCACCACTGAGCTGATCCTCTGGACTTTGGAGGGCAAGCCTTAGCCAGGCAGGTGAGAGATGCAGGTTTCTCTGGGTACTACTTGAGTACCCAGAGAATGAGAATGATCCCAGGTGGACAGAAAGTTGGTCTCTGATCCACAAAGGGAGGTAGACCAGGCAGGAACCATCTCACTGTGAATTCAGTCACTTGAGGAGGAACCCTTCTCCTTTCACTTAAAAATATAGATTCCCAGGCCTGGCCTTTGTAATTCTGTAGGCTTTAGGGGGTGTCTTGGTATGGGTAGATATAGTCCCGTGCTGACACATAGCAGGTGTGGGTGTCTCAGTTGGAGAGTTCTGTCTCATGGGCCACCATCTAGATGTGTGTTGGGGTGTTGGGACCTTGGTCAAATCCTGACTGATTTTGATTGGATCTCAGCCATGGATAGGGGTGACAGGTCAGGCCTCAGCCTGGGCCTTGGAGTTGGAAGTCCTGGGGCTGCAGTGGCCCATGCAGGGCTGTGAGATAGTGATAGAGAGAGCGTGCACCCAGAGGTGCGGGGGTGGTATGAGGAGGAGCTGAAACTCTTAAGCCAGAGGCCAGGGCAGGAGGCCCTGCTGCCCTCACATGGGACCCTCTTTTCTGTGGCCAGTCCTGCGGAACTGAAGGTGGGTATTTGTTCAAGGATCTGGCAGATGCCCTTGAAGGTAAGGTACAGCTCTCAGGGTTAGGGACTTTGTGTGTTCATCCTCTCAGCGCCCCGATGGGGTGGTATCCCCACCTGATGACCGGGAAACAGAGGCTTATGGAAGTAACCTGGTAGGTGGAGGTTACACACCAGTAAGTGTGTGTGGGGGGGGCAGATGTACACTCAGGGTGCAGAGCCAGCTCTGAGCCAACCATGCTGGGCTGCCATATGCATTGGAGAGCTCTGATCAATGGGTGGGTAGAACCAGGATGAAACAAGAGGGAGGGTGGGCAATGAATCGCTGAGGGCTTGACTGCCAGGCATTGTTCCTTTGCTTTGGAGCTGTGTGCCTGGGGGGGGGAGGGTGCTCAGTAATATGCACAGGGCACACAGTTTAGCTGGGGAAATCTCAGGCAGCTGGGACTGACAGAGCAGAGTGTGGCCAGATCTGACTGTAGAGTGAGTTTGGTTCAGAGTATGAACACCTGATCAGAAAGAGGAGGGTTGGACTGAGCCAGGATGGTGGCACCTGAGAGAGCTTCTTAGAGGAGGTGGATCTTGAACTGGGCCATAGGACCATGTAGTCTCATTCCCCATGGGAGCCTCAGTCTGCAGCCTTGAGATGCTCAGAGCCTATTTGCCCTGGAGTCTGCTGTGCGCAGGACTCTGTAAAGAGAAAGTCTCCATCATTTCACTGAGGGATCATCAGCCCGTCTCAGCGGTGTTCAGGGCTTCCTAGCCTTAACTGGACTGTGTGCTGCAGTGTTGGGCAGGCCCGGGGTCTGTTGGGGGACCCTGTGGACAGGCAGGAGGAAGCAGGGGTGGGAGGGAAGAATGTGGCCTTTGTTCTGGGGCTGTTGGTGGTGGTGCAATGCTATCTCAGTCTTTGAGAATGCCTCCTGTGGTTGAGTCCCTGGGGCACCTGACATACCAGCCAGGGTCCAGTTCAGGCCTGGCCTGGCGGACAGAGGAAAGTAGGATGAGTTGATAGGGACATAGCTGAGTGACAGTGGCTGGAGGTCTGGAGGCAGGTCCTGGCCATTCTCAACCTCACTCTGCTGTGGATGGGAGAGTCAGAAAATGGTGAGGGAAGTCGTTTCTTTTCCCTCCTGGCTGCCCTGAAAAGCAGGTCCAGAGAGAACCTAAAATTTCCTGGGAAAGAGCAGGAGAAGCAAAGGTGACCTTACAGAAGAGAGGGTTGGAAAGGGCAGGGGACAAGGACCCTTCGGGCAGAGGGCCTGAGCCTCCCCCTGGGTTAGTGAGATGCCTTCCTTTTACTAGAGGACAAACAAGCAGCCCATTCTGTGGTTCAGGCAGCTGCGGAGATAAGATAGGAATGGATGTTTTCTTGTCCCTCTCTCCTATTATGACACAAATATATGCTCCTTTTGAAAAATTCAAACAGGACAAAAATAGACAATGTCGGATGTGATAGCACTTTGCAGCCTGACTTCCCGAGATAACAATGGCTAGTGCTATGGTGTTAGTGCAGTGGTTCTTAACCTGGGTTCTATCGAACCCTAGGGGTTCAATGAGTTGGTCTCAGGGGTTTGGAGAAGCCTCTGCCGCGGAGGCCAGAATAAAGTAATACCGTAATTTGTTGTGAGTTCATGCACTTTGTTGGTTTTGTTCTTTGAGCAAGGTGATGTTCATGCACGGCTCATTTTGTGCACCAGTAAAAAAAACATATACCTATATCTTGAATTTGGAAAAAAACCCCATATTTTATTTATCACTAAAGAAGGGTTCGGTGAATGCGCATATGAAACTGCACATATGAAACTGGTTCGGTACCTCAATAAAGGTTAAGAACCACTGTGTTAGTGTGACAGGTGGGTCTGAGGGCCCCTGACCTTTATGCCCCAGCAAAGGATGTCTGCTGATTCCAGCTACTCTGGGTTGGGAAGGTTTGGGGCTGGAGGCCATACATTGCTCTTCTGCCCCACCTACCAGGATCTTCCTGCCCTAAATGGGGCCTAGGCCAAGTCTAGGGAAAGTGACTAGGGCTTGCCCTTTAAAGACTCTGTGTGGTGCTCAGTGTTGCTAGGGGGGACCTGATGCTATTCTAATTCCTGAACCTGTCTCTCCTCTCTGGAAACCTTCAGGATCTCCTGTCTGTATCTGGTGTTCTGAAAGCACAGAGATACCTATTGGCTGGCTCTTTCTTTGTTCATTGTGCTGCATACTTGGGGGCCCTTCTGTGCTGGTGTTTCTGTCCTTCAGCTAAGGAAAACTTTATTGTGTTTTTTCTTTCTTTGTTTATCCTCTTTGTGTTGTTTGCATGTACACTTTATTTTTTTTTCTTAGTTAATACAATTTCTTTTAGAACAGTTTAATGTGTACAGAAAAACTAGTGAAAAGTACAGAGAGCTCCCCCTATATACTCCTTAACACTGTTGCTAGTATCTTGCATTAGTGTGATACATTTGCTACAACTGATGAGCCAATGTTGAAACATTATTATTAATTAGAGCCTTTAGCTCACATCAGGGTCCACTCTTTGTGTTTTATATTCTGTGGGTTATGACGAATGTATGATGACATGTATCTATAGTCATAGGATTATACAAAATAGTTTCACTGCCCTAAAATCCCCTGTGAATTGTTGATTTTCAGGTTGCTCGGCTTTTGTCTTATTTAGTGAATGGGAGAGATGACTCCCAAGCCTCACATATGGGACCAGACTTATCCCTCTTGTTTGACTCTCCAGTTATTTGGTGTGGACTTCCTAGGATCAACTTCTAATAATCGCCTAATTTTTGTCTTTCTTCATTCTGAAGATTTCCTCCAATTTATTTTGGAACACATCCTTCGAATTTTTTAGTTCAGCTCTTCTGTGCCGGGGAGGTTACACATCCTGGGTGCTAGTGCGAGAAAGGGGCCTGATTTTCACTAAGTCCTGTTTTCAGCTGTATCTGACCCTATCATTTGGGCTGGTCTCCCTCAGTGCAGAGCCTTTCTGGCTCAGTGTCTGCAGAGTCTCTCCACTCACATCTGAGATGGGCAGGAGTGTGACCTGGGTGAATGGGGACAGCCAGCCAGGCAGAATCAGCTTGGTCAGCCCTTCCTTTTGGGCCTTCCCCTAGGAATCTGAGTGGTTGGGGGAGGGTTTTGGGAAAGAGAGGGAGGAAGAGCTTCATGCACACTCGTCCCCTGGATGGTGGACTTCACCCACCCTGGCCATGTGTGTGAGGGTCTCTCTGGGAGTGTGTAGTACAAAGAACATGGGCTTTGGGTTGAAAAAAATCCTGGCTCCCTGGCTTCCCTCTCCTTCCTAGTAGTTTATGCTCAGAGGAGGGACTTCCTGAGCCTCGACCTCCTGATCTGTGAACTTGGGGTAGTGTCTCCGACCTCATGGGCTTGATGTGAGGTATAAGTAGGTGGGAGTAGGAAGAGACGCCATGCACTCCATTGTAACACGCAGCAGATGCTCATCAGATATGAGCGCTCTTTCTCTTCCCCGGGTCTCTTGCTTAAGGCCCTTTTATGCCATCCTGTTTGCTCCTATATCTTGCAGAGGTGCTCCTGGTGGGTGAGTCAGTGAGTGGGTGAGGTATGTGTGGCCATGCACCACGGTTCCTGTGTTCTTGGCCCAGGGCCTCTGGGTGAGCTGTTCTTTCTTGGGCTCACTGGTGGCTCAGAGCAGAGCTTTAGCTGGAACTGGCCAGGGGAGATGATGTTAATAGGGAAAAATGTGGGCAGGTCTGTCTGTAACACGGGACTGGAGATGTTAGAGTCTTTCCTAGACCCAACCTCCCCCCTCTGGGCCTCAGAGTGTCAGTTGTAGCGGGGATGGGGCAGGGAAGAGGTCTCTGAGCTCCAGAGAAGCTGCTGGGGTTTGGTGGTGCTGTGGCATGGTAACCCCTGCCCTGCCTGGTAGCACCGAGGAGCTTCCCCTACTCAGGATGTTGTTTCTTTCATTGTGGAAAAGTGTTGGATAGTTTTATGCCTGTGGTGTGGAAGGCAGGCCTATGTGTCAGAGCAGGAGTTGGTGCTGAGAAGCTGTCATGGCTGTATGAGGTGATGGGCACTGGTGGAGGCCAGGCTCCCTGTATCTGTGACCAGAGCTCTCCCCTCACCCTTCTCACAGGTGGTACAAGCTACACTCCAAGGCAGGCAAGAAGGAGAAGGAACGTGGGGAGATCCAAGTCACCATTCAGTTCACTCGTAACAACTTGAGCGCCAGCATGTTTGACCTGTCCGTGAAGGACAAGCCGCGGTCCCCCTTTAGCAAGATCAAGGACAAAATGAAGGGCAAGAAGAAGTATGACCTGGAATCTGCTTCTGCCATCCTCCCAAGTAGTGCCCTGGAGGATCCCGAGCTTGGCAGCCTGGGCAAGATGGGCAAAGCCAAAGGCTTCTTCCTTCGCAACAAGCTGCGCAAGTCATCCCTGACCCAGTCCAACACCTCGTTGGGCTCGGACAGTACCCTGTCCTCAGCCAGTGGGAGCCTGGCATACCAGGGCTCTGGTGCCGAGCTGCTCACCCGTTCTCCTAGCCGCAGCAGCAGGCTGTCTACCGAAGGGGGTGAGCAATGAGGGGCCACACCTGCTGTGGAGGGTAGCGGAGGTCACACTTTCCCTTCAAGGGAGCAGGGGAGGCCCCAGGCCAGGTAATGGCTTCTCTTCCCTGTGCTAACCCTCCGTGTGCTTCCTTTTCAGGCAGGGACTCTGCACAGTCCCCCAAGTTGTTCACCCATAAGAGGACCTACAGCGATGAGGCCAGCCAGATGCGTGCCACTCCTCCTCGAGCCCTTCTCGATCTTCAGGGCCACCTTGACGCCACCACCCGCTCGTCTCTCTGTGTTAACGGGAGCCACATTTATAACGAGGAGCCCCAGGGCCTCTTGCGGCACCGCAGCTCCATCTCGGGCCCATTTCTACCCTCCAGCTCCCTGCACGGTGTTTCTTCCCGGCCCTCTGAGGAGGGACCTCAATCTGCAGATGACTCCTGGGGCAGAGGCAGCTGCAGCACCAACAGCTCAGAGGCAGTGCCTGGACAGGAGGAGCTGAGCACTCAGGCCAAAGTGCTGGCCCCAGGGGCCAGCCACCCTGGAGAGGAGGAGGGGGCCCAGCTCCCAGAGGGGAAGCCAGTGCAGGTTGCCACACCCATGGTGGCCTCCTCTGAGGCTGTGACAGAGAAGGAGGGAGCCCGGAAGGAGGAGCGGAAGCCCCGGATGGGCCTCTTCCACCATCACCACCAGGGGCTGAGTCGGAGCGAGTTGGGGCGTCGTGGCTCTCTGGGGGAGAAGGGGGGTCCCACCCTGGGGGCCTCCCCCCATCATTCATCCAGCGGGGAGGAAAAGGTCAAGAGTAGCTGGTTTGGTTTGAGGGAAGCCAAAGAACCAACTCAGAAACCCAGGTACGTCCTTGGCAATACCAGCTTTGCCCCTCAGGAAGGATGCTGGGTGTTTGCAGCCTGGATCCCAGGGTGGGAGGAGGGGCTAATGATGTGGCCCTTGAGTAGACCGCGGGGGGGCTCCGGCTTTGCATGATTGAGTGCAGTTCTCCCTAAGCCATGGCTTTTTGTCTGCAAATGGAGGCAGGTGAGTCTCAAGAACATGGTGCTCTGAGGGCCCAGTGTATCGAGGAATACAGCTCTTCAGTGGTGGGCCTTGCTTCATGAGTTAGCATACCCACCCCTGCAGGAAGAGGGAGGAACAGGAGAAAAGCAAGAACGCCAGTTGTATATATTCTATGTTATTTGACCTCCACCTCTTGCCCTCTGGCCTCAAGGTAAGGAAGACTTGGCAGGTAGAGAGGTGGGGACTGGGGACTATACCTCAGACTTCCTTACCCTCCCTGAAGCTAGCCGGCTTCCCCAAGCTGTCCCTGCTCAGTTTGTATGTCTCCCCCCAAGAGGGGAGTCAAGTAATTGATACCTCCACCCCTTCCTCCATGTACCTACCTCCAAATGCTCCCCTGCCCTGGCAAGAGGTTGTGGGCACCTCCCTAAAAATCTGTAACCTTCTGTCCTTGGAGACCCTTAGGCTATGGCCCTCTATGGGCCTCATGGTCTTGAGGCCTGGCCAGCACTGCTGATGATGGCTGCTGTGTTCCGAATGTGCACAGTCCCACCCCAAGGAGGGATGCAGGAGTCCTTTAGCTAAGGCCCTGGACCGAGCTACTAAGAGGGTTCTGATATCAATTAGGATTATGCATCCTGTTCCAGTGGGGGGAGGGGTTGTTCCCCACACATCCAAGGGATTCTCTGACACTAGCTGGGTGTCCTGTGATTCAGCTCAATTATGACACTTTACTGAGAGCATCAGATTTCATGGGTAAAGGGCTCAGTCCTACAGGACAGTCCTACCTCTCCCCCTGCTTTAGGTGCCAATTGAAAATCAGTACTCCCATCTGGCCAGCTATACAAGGGAGGTTCCAGCAACTCCCCTCTTGGGTTTGACCAATTTGCCTAGAGCAGCTCACAGAACTCAGAGAAACATTTTACTTACTAGATTACAAATTTGTTATAAAAAGCTATAACTCAGAACAGCCAGATAGAAGAGATGCATAGGGTATGGAGTGGGGGAAGAGCACTGAGCTTCCATGACCTCACTGAGTGCAGTCACTCGTCCCCAAGTTTGCACATGCTCAACAGCTCTCCCAGTCCTGGGATTTTGTGGTTTCACTGCACAGGTGTGAGTGATTGATTCAACCTCCAGCCTCTTCCCCACCCCTGCCCCCAGAAATTTGGGTGTGGGACTAAAAGTTCCAATCCTCTGTTTATGGTGGGTTCCCCTTGGCAACCAGCCCCCAAGCCCATTAGGTGCTTCGAAAAGTTACCTCAGTAATGTAAAACCCCGTTGTGGTGAAAGGGTATGTTATGAATAACAAACACCCATTTCACCTTCATGGCACTGAAGTGTTTTCAGGAACTGAGGACAAGAGACCAAATATTATAACAGAAGATGCTCCCCTTGCTATTATCAGGAAATTTCAAGAATTTTGGAAGCTGTGATCCAGGAACTGTGGATGAAGACCACATATACAGTGTGTCCGTAAAGTCATGGTGTACTTTTTTTTGACCGTGTGACCTTACGGACACACTGTATATGGGAAATATGTATTTCTTATAAATTACATAATCACAGTTCCTTACCACTACCCTGGTCCCTTTGCCTTTTCTAACTCTTTAGTCTTCAAAAGCTGCTGAGTTGTCCAGCAAGGCCCATGGTGGGGTCCAGGCCTAGGCCATAGGCGCATGTATTTCCCATTCTCAGAGGCCTTAGTCCAGCCCTGAATAGGAGCATGTATGGCAACCCTAATCTGTGGCAAGGACAGCGTGTCTGTTTCTCAGCAAGCCTGCCCCTCCTCTCCTCCCCCCTGCCCATGGATATAGGGGCAGGGCACAGTGGTGAAGTGATAGGGTAGAGGAAGGTCCCTAAACCCCTTCTCAGCAGAAGGAGAAGACTCCTGAAGTCTAGGTTCTTCTCTTTCCCTGTGAAATACTGAGTCTGCTGAGAGGAATGGGGAGAGAGATACAGGGCCTTTCTCTGTTTGGGCCCTAGCCAGCTGGTAGCCACATCGACGGGTGTGTGGGGTGGGTCAGTGTCTGGGTGAGGCCACTCTTTGCTTCCCTTGTTTAGTCCATCACCCTGGTTCCTACTGCCCAGCCTCAACCTACTAGTGCCAGGGTAACTGCTGGCTACCTATAGCCTATGGGAAGATCAGGAAGAAAGGGATGGGCCTTTCTCAGATGCCCAGGCTAAGCCTGGTGGCCCTGTGACAACTCAGAGTCCTTTGTAGGTGGTCGAAGGGGGAGAGGTGGCAGAAGACCTAGGCAGGGCATTTGCTAGGAGCAGCTGTGGGCCTGGGTCAGAAGAGGCAGGGGCCATGGGCTCAGTGCTATCATTTATGGGGTATCTCTGGGTCTTTTCTGAGGCAGGATAGATGCGGGGGGACAGCTTTCTGTAAGGTCATTTCTGGGCTCTTGCCCAGGCTTTGGGCTTAGACTTGGGCAGGCCATGACTTTGAGTGATGTTGGGGTTGTCACTGCTCCTGCTTATGGCCTCTGTTTTCTTTCTCCTGTTTCTCAGTGTCTCCTAATGGCCTTGGGGAGTCTAGAGAAGTTGGGTCATTGACTGACATAGGAAGCTGAGGTGTTTTTGTTTTATTTGAATTCTGAGCTTGTCCTCAGCTGGATGGAGGGTGTATGGGACATCCCTGCCCTTTCTAGGGCCCACCTGCAGGGGCAGGCTCTGTGGCCTTGCATCCAGGAAGGGTGGGAGGGTTTTCCTTTGGGTAAAGTGGCTTGACCTGGAGAGGCATGAAACCGGCCATTGCTCTCCATCTGCATCACCCTGGGCCTGTGTACCTTGTGGAGACAGGGAGGATGGCCTGGAACAAATGACTATTGCCGCTTATCCAGCAGGGTTGCTTAAGTTCTTTTGGGGAAATATGAGAGGTGAGCTGACTCACAGCAGGAAGCTGAAGGTTAGACACCCAGAACTGGACTGACTGAATGGAGCTGCAGGATCCCCAGCTGGGGACACGGAGCCTGTCCCCAGGTCCTGAGGTTTGGGTGCCCTAGGGTTGTAATTGCAGATTGCTGGGTGCTCTTCACTGGGAAGGGCAGCGGCGCCCTCTGGTGCTCCCAGGTGGCACTGATGCCCTGTGGAGAGGCCCGAAGTAGTTTGTGTTGGGCACACAATATCCATAAAAGAGAAAAAATCCAAAGAAAAGCTGCTGCTGTTGGAAAACGCAGTGGCTGGAAGAGAGGGAACAAGGGTCTAGAGGGCTAAGAAGATGGTCCTGTTCCTTCCAACCTCGTCTGCCAGGTCCTGTGGCTGTTACACTAGGCCCCTAGCGCCGCAGGCAGATGCATGTGTGCGTGCGTGCGTGCGTGCGTGTGTGTGTGTGTGTGTGAGGGAGGAAGTTGAAAATGCAAACCAAGCCCCGTCCAGGCCCCTGGACACATGCCTACTCACCAGTCCTGCTGTGAGCCATTCATTTTTAGCTGTAGGGCAGGCTACTTGGTGTGTGTTTAGGACTGTTGAGACCATGGCTGTTAACCCTGGCAGGGTCAAAGTGGATTGTTTTTGTGTCTGTCCCTCTCTTTCTATTCCTTTTAGAGGATCAGCTATTCAAGGGCAGGTTACTCTGTGCCCTGCCCCTCCCCCATCTCACTGACCATAGAACTTTGAGCACAGTGTGGAAGCAAGTAATGATTACAAACATTATTTTAATTGTGGGTGAGTATGGTACAACACAGAGGCCTTTCAGGATCTCTGCCTCTGCCACAGCCCCTCACCGGGGGTGGGGGTGGACAAAGTCCCAGTGAGCCTGGAGTGTGCAGTGGCCACCAAAAGAGCTTGCATTCACAGTGGAGTAAATGAATAACTATGCTGTGTGCCCAGTGCCATAGAGTTGGTTGGGCCATATGTCCTGTTTGTGCTTGTTTTCCTGGCACAGTTAATAGTGTCCATTTACCATATTCAAAATGTTCTGGTTTGGAAGAGAAATTATATGGTTTCCCTACTTACAGCTCACAAGGCCCCATTATGTGCCCTCATTGTGCCCAGATGCTGGACACGTTTTCTGGACATCCAGGCACATCTCAGGAGATGACAGGAAATCATCGCTTAGGAGTGATGGTTGAAGGACATGTTGGCTGGGGGTGGTTATGTCTCAAAGGCTGGCTTTGGGGAACTGCCTGGTGGAGAGGCTTTCCGGGTCCACATGCCATCTCTGGGATCAGTGTGTGGAAATAGCAAGGACACAGAGCTCATCTAAGCCTAAGGAAACGCTGTCCACCAGTTAATTCTGACCTTTAGCTACAAAGGTGACCCCGTGGTATAGTGAGTTTCCCAGTGACAGTAGTGTTTAAGAAGACAGGGGCTGTTGGACTGAACAGGTGATTCCTGCATTAAATGGCTGGTTCAACCAATTGTTTGAAGGTTCCTGCAGGCCTTAAAGTTTTATTTCCATAGCTTGAAGAGGCAGAGCCATTTGGACTTCTGACTTCTTTCCCCAACTTTTGGTGCTAAAAGATGAATTAGCATATGTTGAAGCCCCCACCACTTTGGTGGGGGGTGGGTGGCACTGTACTTAGGCTGGCAAGGTGGGTTTTGGGATTCAGATGTTTATGTCTGTCTTCAGGGCATACCTTGCAAAGCCAACCATGTGTGGAAATGTGTCTAATCTGTGTCAGGTGGAATGGTAGGGAGGGGGTGTCTTAAGGTGTGAATTTCAGAATGTGCATCATATGGAGTGAGGATGAAGGAGGTGTGGGGGAGGGGTTTGTTGCTAGTTAGGAGTAATGGACAAGATGCTCTTAGAGGGACCCTGCCGGGCCTGACACCTGGAGTCCTTACTCCAGGGACAGCCACTTGCTGGTTCCATACCAACAGGTTTGTGTGCACCCCTGGAGAGCCATTGGGAGTTGCCAGCCTAGCCTGGGCTCCAGCTTGCTTCCCTGCAGCTCTGCTGCCCTGTAGTTCTGACTGCCAACCCAACTGCTAAAAAATTGCAAGGGTGAGTGGGGTCAGGCTGGGTCTGAGCTAGGCTCTGTTTATTATTTGATGGGGTTCTCTTCCCCCAGGCCTTTCTGGGCACTTGTCATAAAGGAGAGTGGGGAAAGAGGTGACTCAAAGTACTCCAGCCCTGTTCTTGGGGGCTGAGGCCTGCTGGCAGGGTTGGCTGCATCTGGTACGGGTGCTCCAATGGGGGGCACCTCAAGGCAGGGTCTTGACCCGTGTAGTGGTGGTAAATTGCTCTCCTTGGCATGTGTGCCTTGGCCCTGGGGCCTACCTGAAATGAAGGGAGAAGGGATGTTTTCAGGGGTTGGGCCTAGGATTCTTGCTCCTTTAGTATCATCACCACGTTGTGACCGTAGAGGCGGAGTGGTGCTGGGAAGCCCAGGTAGGATGAGAGTGGATGGGACTATTCTTAATTCCTCTTCCTCTGTCTCTAGGTGGTAGTATGGGACTGAGAATTCACCCTTGGATAGCACAAAAATCAGGTTAGGAGAGTTTCTGGAAGTTGGATTCTTAAGAGAAACCAAGGGGATGGGGACCTGGATGTGCCCTGCCTGTGTGGCTGGGCTCATAGATTTGCAGAATCTTGGGAAGCCCACCTTTGCTTTTGGGTGAACTGATTCTTTCCCATCTCTTGCCCCTGGTGTTTGTGGACAAGCTGGCCCAGCCTCGGCCCAGCTCTGTGTTGGGCCTGCTCTCTCTAGGGCTCTGGTTCTCAGAAGAATCCTAGGAAGCTCCAGATTTCTTGGCCTCTTCCCCTAAATGCTCTTCTATCCCAACCTGCAGTCCTTGTGGGCTGACTGGTGAAGCCTGACTTCTGCCACCTCATGGCCCACCCCCAGGGAAGAAGCATCTTGAGTGGAGAAGATGGATGTGTAGTTCTCCAGGATATTTCTACTTGGCCACTGGTCAAGAAATTAGGGTCTTTGGCTTATAGTGAGGGCTGGGAGATAGGGCTTAAGATAGTAGGTGAGACCACAGAAGTCTGGGTCTGATGTGTGGGGTCAGCTGCAAGGTAGCTGCAGACCACAGGCAGACTGCTGCAGGGTGCTGGGTCCTGCACTGTCTGTGTGCTGGGAGTATCCTGGGGAAACCGAGAGTTCTAGTGTCAGAGTCTGCCCCTGCCCACATCCCTAAAGTCACTTGCATGCTGTATAGATAAGGTCAAGTGCAGGGGATGCCCCTCCCACAGAGGACCCTGGAGGGGACACCTGCAGGCCAGCAAATGTTCTCCAGTGTCTTTGGCAGTGTAGGTTCACTGCCCCTAATGACTTTCAGAGTTGCTGCTGCTGCCTCTGGTCCATGTTTCAGCCTTTGTCTCCCCATCAGGGCTGCTTTCAAGGCTGGCTCATGGGTGCCATAGGTGAGGGGAACTGTCTGCCCAGTGCCGGTCCTTGTGGATGCCTGACAATAGATGTCCTCAGCAGTGTCTTGCTGTCTTCCTCAGACAGTTATGTACTGACACCTTGTCATGCCTGATGACAGCCCATCATTACCTCCTGTTTCGGTCAGGGGCCTGCAGAAGCCAGTCGTGTCTCTATTAGTGCTGGTTTTGTCCAGCCAGGTATCTGGGCTGGTCTTTCTCTGGCCTCTGAGCCATCTGGTATCTCTTTCCTCTCAGTCCTCCAAGGACCATAAGGTACTTTCTGCTCTGTTCATCAGGAATAGTTCTCTTGTTGAGTAGAACCTTCTGAACGGGGTAATAGAAAGTGCACTTGGTTTAGGTTGGGATCCTGCCTATAAAATGGGGTTATTGCTTCCCAGGGTTGGTGTGAAGATTAAATGAACTCTGCCCAGCATCTTACTCCTTGGGTGGGGCCTATGTTAGGTTACATGTTGGGTCTTCCTTCATTCCCCCGGCCTAAACATGTGCCTGAACCCAGCCTGCGTGGTGTACCTTGTCCAGAGGCAGGTGGGGGGCAGTGGGTGTGGTTTTCAGGAGGGGCGTTTCCAGTCTAGGCATTAACCAGGAGGCTCATGGTTTTGTCTCCCTCCACAGCCTGGACGTGTCTCCTCAGGTAGAACCTGACCCAGCTGCTCTTCCTCACCACCTCCCCTGCACCCCCTGTGCTCCGGCCCCCCCCACTCCTGCTCCCGCCGCTGCTCCCATGCTAAGCACTAACCTTTTTGCAGCCACCTCCCCCGCTGCTGCCACTGCTGCTGCCACCACCGCCATCCCTGAAGCCATCCCATCTGGATTCTTGGGTCTCACCAACCCATTCCTCACCTCCTTGCAGAGCAACCCTTTCTTCGAGGAACTCATAGCTGACATAGCTCTAAACTCTCCTTCACCTGCTCCCTCTCTCCCCAGTGCCTCGAGGGCCAGCCCCATCCCCCTGGCCTCCCCTGGGAAAGCCCTTCCTGAATTGGACGACACCTTCAACGTCTTTGCTGCCAGCAGGCTGCATCCAGAGGCCAGGAGTGAGATCCTGGCCCCAGCAAGAGTGGGGCTGGAGGCGACAGGGTTGACTGGGCTGCAAGACCCGGGCACCGGGACCATGACAGTGGAGGCAGCTGAGCCCCAGGAGGACCCTGGGGGCGGAGGAGGAGGTGGGAGCAGCGAGTGGCCGGAGTCTATGGTTCCTCTGGACTTGGGACTGGACCACCAGCGTTTGAATGCTGCTGACCCAGGGCCTCTCGGGTCTTTAGGGGCCAGCCTGCCCTCCACATCAGCTTTGCTACACCCACGAGCCTCAGACTCCGAAGCAGATAGGGAGCCGGCGGCCCCAGGAGGAGGAGAAGGCCAGAGTCCAGCAGACAGTGCAACATCTCTGTTTAGCTCCCCAGAAGTGATCAGTGTGTGGGAGAGGCTACCTGGCCTGGACGACGTCCTTGAGGGACAAGATGAGGCCTCCAGAGGCAAAAGCCAGCTTTTGCAGGAGCTCGATACAGTTGAGAGTTCCTGGCCTTGGGATGTGGTCAGCCTTTCTCCTGCAGCTGAGATGTCCTCACCAATGGTATGGGGAGAGTCTGATGAACTGCCTCCTCCCCAGGTGAAGCCTGAGCCACCAGAACCTGTGAACCTCCAGGGGAAGCAGGGGGTTCCCCAGCTGGAGCTGGAGCCCAAGCCCGAGCCCAAACCCAAGTGGATGTTGGACAAGGAGCTGCAGCCCAGCATGCCACCTCCCAAGCCACTCCACCTCTCCACACCCTCAGATTACCCAGATGAGGAAGAGGAGGAGAAGGAGGAGGAGGAAGGGGTGGAGGGAAAGGCTACTGTGGGGCTGAGTGGCAGGGGGGCAGAGACAGGAGAAGATGACACTTTCCCAAATGTACTGGTTGCTGGTCTCCAGGAGGCCAAGGAGGACTGCAGGAAGCCTGGGTCAGAGTCTGACAGCTGTTCTTCTGGAACGCTGCTGGGTGAGCCAAGCCTGGAAGAACCAGTGGGGGATGCCAGCCCTCCTGCATCGGGGCCCTGTTTACCTCTGCCCACCAGCTACCCTGAGGGTCCTGTCCCCATACCGTCTTACTCCAAGAGCCTGGCTCTGCAGAGTCAGCAGGTCTGGGGGGCTCTGGAGAGAGGAGAAGGCCCTAAGGCTCCTGAGCCCCAGAGCCAGGAGCCAGCAGGAGAGGGGCACGAGCACCTGCCAGGCAGCTCCCAACAGCCTGATCTGTGGGTTTTGGAGGAGGATGCCTTGAACCCCTTCTTATCTCAGGGGAGCCGAGATCCCCCTAGCCTTCCATCCATATCCCCTCCGGAGTCCAGGGACTCTTCCATCTACTCTGGACCAGAAGAGCTGCCTACCCCCCCAGAGCCTGCCTTTCCACCACCCCCTCTCCTGCCCTGGGCCAGCCACTGCCACAAGGAGCCCAGTTCTCCAAGCTCTACTTTGCCTGGAGCCTGGCCCCTGACCTCTTCCTCCCCGCCCCTGGGGGAGCCAGCATTCCCCCCTGGGGGCTCCCCCGGCCCACTTGGGGAGGACCACACTGCAGCCACCCCAGCCTCCCCGCTTGTGCTTCTGCCCTTGGAGACACAACCAGCTGAGGAGCCACAGCCCAGTGTCAGGTGAGCAGCCACCCCGAGAGCACTCGCCAGGAGGAAGGGGTTGAAGGGGGCAACTCAGTCCAAGGGCTGAGGTGTTCACAGTCCAGCCTCAGTCCTCCGGGGTGGATGGGGAGCTTGTTCACCCAGGCAGGACGAGGGAAACTTTGAAGACATGAGCCTTCTGTGGTAACAGCTCTACAATCACTTGGGCCAGCAGGTGCCCCTACAAGCCAGGACTTTGGGAAATAACACTGAGAGGCAGGGAAGCGAGGAATGGGGTGGGGAGAGATAACCAGGTCTCAGGTCTAGCAGGGGAAAGAGGATGAGAGCTAGGGCACTGAGGTCAGAGAGGAAAGCAGAGACACCTTTGGAGGAGGAAAAAGAAATGCTTTCTGTATGTGCCTCTCCGAAGAAAGGGTCTCCAGCCCCATCAGGTGCTTCACTGGTTTGTGTCTGTGCCTGTGCTTCAGGGTGTGCTTAGGACTGTGCTGAGTTGACAGTGGTTGCATATGCAACTGTGGTCACTGTGGCATTGGTCTGTTGTGGAAGAATTATGAGGCTGTGACCTCACCAGGTGGCCAGGAGGGGTGGCCAGGTCGCTTGGGGGTGATCCGGTGTAATTTAGCTGGGGCAGAGGGTGTCCAGTCTGGAGGGGTACCAGTACTCTGGGAGGCCGGAATGGAGAAGTGGGGGCAGAGGCAGCGGCTGCCTCTGATGAGCAAGGCAGGTGAGGTGTGAGAGAGCAGATAGACTCCGGCACTGGCCTCTGTGAGACCCCACTGGTGCCTGCCTTCAGTCCTCCAAACTCAGTGACCATTCATTGTGAGTCAGACACTTGACAGGCACGAAAGCTGATGTCCCCATTGTTTTCCCAAGGAGTTCTAATCCAGTGGGGAAGACAGAAGTGAACCATAGGGAAAGAAGGCCCAGGGGCCAGCCCTGATCTATGAGACAGGGTGGGAGGCAGTTGGGGCTGCCTATCTGCTGTTGCACTGGTGGGTGGTGAGGCCATCCCCAGAGGTGTGGGAGTGGAGGTGGTTCCGCTTCCTGGTGTCCTCAGTAGGCCCTGCTGGATTCCAACAGCACTTCTCATTACACTTGCCACTTTTTAGAAGTTTGATTCTCTTCAGAGTTGGCTTCATGTCTCTACTTGGCATGTTCCTTACCTTATGATGTGGATGGGCCAAATATAGCGGTCCTCATTTCTCAGATGGGGACATGGAGTCCAGGAGAGCTCCAGGCTCCAGGGTCCCTCAGGTGCAGGGGAGCAGTCAGACTGGGAGCCCTAGGGTTCCTGATCCTCATTCAGTGTTTGTATGGCTCAGTGGTATTCCTCCCCTCCCTCAGCACAGCCCACAGGTGGCATTAGAGCTGCCCTTACACCCCCCTTCCTAATGCCAAGTCCTATGCGGGAAGAACAGACCGAGCTATGTCCTTTTCCCTACTGCCTGCCTCTGCCTGGGCTCTTTGCCAGTCTCTCAAGCGGTGAGCCTGATTCCACTGCCCTCTCCTGTGGGTGAGCTCTTCAGTGGATTTCAGGGCCTTGACCTAAGCCATTTTGTTTCTACTCCCTAATGGTATGAATTCCCTCTGAACTAAGTAATATTTCAAAGGTCCCCTAGGGGTAGGTTAATTGATTTAGGGGCCTGATGCTTGCCATTTGGGTAACTGTCACAGGTATGGACTCCTGGGGGAATCTCAGAGAAGTGTCACCGTAGCCAGCCTGGGGGAATCAGGAAGGTTTCCTGGAGGAAGTGGCCTTGTATAACTTTGAAATCTAAGTAGGAGTTAGCAGGCCCACAAGTGAAGGGGTAGTATTCCAGACAGAGAAACCGCTTTTGTAAGAGCCTTACAGTGAGAGAGAGTCTGCATCCCGGGCAGAGGGCCAGGAGGAAAGGATGGGGCCAGTTATCTCAGAGACTCTTTTCTGACCCTGAGAGGGAGGCTGAGCTCATGACTCCGCAGCACAGTGGAGGAGTGGTTGCAGGAGGGCAGAACTTCGCAGAGGAGTTGACTTAGCAGCTGTTGCCAGAAGGAAGGTTTGGCAAGCCCCGGTCTGGAGAGGAGGGCGTGGCATGAGAGAAGGGAAGAAGGTAGTAGGGCTAGGTGTTTGCTAAAGCTAAACCCACTGGGGTTCCCAGGTGTCTGACTAGAGCCATGGGAGGCTAATGGTGCCACTCACCGCTGGGCAGGTGTGGAGGGGAAGGTAATGTGCCTGGGGTGGTCCCAGAGTCAGCTCCACAGAGAGGGCTAGAAAGTGAGAACCAGGGGGTTCTCAAGCAGGAATGTTAGTGATGGACTGGTAGGGGCTGACATCCTGTTCTGTGGGTAAGGAGTCAATGAAGATAAGAACTGAGAGAGATAGAATGTAGTCTACATGCCCTGGAGAGGTTGGATGAGAAGGAAGAAGAGGTGGGATGGCGGGGTGGCAGCCGGGCCTACATAAGCTGAAAGGAGGGTGTTTCAGGCTGGTGTAGATGCTGATGGGAAATGATCCATGAGAAGAGAGGGCAACCAAGTATCCCAGTTTGTCCAGCTCTTTCCTGGTTTTAGCACTGCAAGTTCCACATCCTGGGAATCCCCAGTCCTGGGAAAATCAGGAAACTGGGAGGGTTGGTCACACACCTGCCCCTACAATACAGAAGAGGAGGGAGGGAGGTGGGAGGATGGGTGGAGGGGGACGGCCCTGGCAAAGACTGGGTATAGGTGCACAGAAGTTTGTAGGAGGCCTCTGCTGTCCCTGTGAAGGGGCCAGGCCGCCTGGGAGTGAAATCAGGAAGGGGCAGGTGGTGGGTTGCTGAGGAATGCTGAGCGCAGCTTCCTGAAGCCCTTGGTTAGGTAGAGCAGCCACCACCAAGTGCTGGTCTCTGTCCAGCAGACCTGTGAGCCCCTTTTCCTTGTGCCACCCATCCCTCCCCATAATGCATCTCTTGTCTGTCTCCACAGTCCTCATCCTGTGAAGCCCCTCAGTGCTGCCCCTGTGGAGGGCACCCCCGAAAGAAAGCAGCCCCGCTCCAGTCTGAGCACAGCCTTGAGCAGTGGGCTGGAGAAGCTTAAGACAGTCACATCGGGCAGCGTTCAGCCTGTGGCTCCAGCCTCCCAGGCTGGCCAGACCGTGGACACCAAGAGGCTGAAGGTGAGGCCTAGCAGGATGCCACAGGGGATCAGACCAGACTTGTGGTGCTATGGAGAGAGGTCAGGTGTCTTGAGGTCAGAAACAGGTTGCTGGATGGGGTGGAGCAAGGAGCAGGCCTGGTCTCACACGCCAGAGCCCTGAAGCCAGATAGGCCATCTCTGGCATTGGAGACAAGGCCTGTGGGCCAGGGGCCTGTGGTGGTGCAACTGGGGTGTCAGTGAACAGGAAGGCAGGTACGCCAGAGGGTGCCCTGCTCACTCATTCCGTCTGACCTCAGGATGCGGGTGTGCTGGACCAGTCAGCCAAGTATTACCACCTGACCCACGACGAACTCATCAGCCTGCTCCTGCGGCGGGAGCGGGAGCTGAGCCAGCGGGACGAGCACGTGCAGGAGCTGGAGAGCTATATTGACCGGCTGCTGGTGCGGATCATGGAGAGCTCGCCCACACTGCTGCAGATTCCTCCCGGCCCCCCCAAGTAGCTCTCCTCACCTCCACCTCCCAGGAGGGTTGGCGTGATGCCAGGACCCAAACAGGACTCACACCCTCCCTACATCTGCTGAACTCACTCTCACCTGGGGCGGCTGTCACCCCTTACTCCCCCTCCCTCCTGCCTCAACTGGGGCTGCTGGGAGGAGGGCTTTTGAACTCCCATTGGAGGTGGGTCTCACCCACCTGCCTATTTTCATACTCCTTAGTTTGGAGGCTCCAAAAATTGGAACAGCATTTGGCCCTCAAGACAGAGTAGGGGTAAGCTGCAATTTGATGTATCTGAGACATACTTTAGTATGCCACGGACAGCCATTTCTTCCACAGCTAAACCCTTGTCCTCACCATCTCTTCCAGCCCCTGCAGGCCTCCTAGTGTTACTAGGGCTGTGGCAGGGACCAAGGTGCCCATGTGTCTGTAAGTTACAGGCAACCAGGGCACTTACTCTTCAGCTTCACATCAGTTCCCCCAAGAGCAAGGAACCCGTGTGGTCCAATGTCACACCTGCCATGTCCCGAGCTTGTCTGTCTGCAGTTGTCTGTGGAGTGAATGTGGTGAGGATGGAGGGAGATGATGTGCATTCTGCAGGCCACTCCCTACCCTCCTCTTCTGACCTTTCCATGAGTTAATGTGTGAATGTGTGGAGAGCTGGGACACGTGGGGAGACCACCACCTCACCCACATCCAAGGTATGGGCCCCTCCACGCCTCCGAGCTTTGGGTTGTTTATGTTGGAGGATCAAGCCTCCATTCCTGTTCTCGTTGCCTGTCCAGATGCTAAAACTCTGTGCTGCTACAGGGTTTGAATTTTTGGAAACTGATTAAAATGTGCCTTTTGTGTGTGGGATTAAGAGCATCTGGACGTAGACTTTGCTCCCTGTTTGGCACCCGTCTCCCTATTGAGCACATGGGGCTGGATCTGGCAGGACCCTAGGAACGAAAATGAAGGATGGGCAACCCTGTTGTGTGCTCTGCCCTCCCCTGGATTTAATTTTAGTTAAGGGTCTGGCCAAGCTGCTGCTGTTCCCTTACCCTAACCGCTGTCTTCTTTTACTCCCTCAACACTAATTGAGGGGGATCCTGAGGCAAAAATAACATTCTGGTAGTGGGAGGCTCCTCTCTGTCTATACATAGGAAAGAGGCTTTGTTGTCCTCACATCCATCCATGGCCTGCTGTCCCAGCCTATCCCTTCTTGCCTTCTGCCCCATAGCCTTGACTGACTTGGCTGCAGTGCACTGTGAAGCGAAGTGTCTGTCCTTTGGCCCAGCCCTGTTTGCTAGCAGAAAAACAGGCTTCCCCACCCTACCTTAGCAAGCTTGAGGGGTGTGGAGAAGCTAAAGGCGGCCAGCTTTGGCCCGGTGAGGAAGTGAGAGCTCTTCTGGGATTGCTTGTTCTCCATGAGCTTGCCCGAGTGTCGATCTCTGGGGTCATGCAGAAAGCCTTTGAAGGAGATTTGCTGTGGAGGATGTCTTCTTCTGGGAGGAGGGAGAGGAGCCCCACATGTGGGGGAGAGTCCCTGTAATGATATCTATCTTAAGGACCATTCATCAAAGCTGAGGGAAGTGTCCACAGGGAGTCATTGGGGGTTGAATGGGTATCTCTTCTTGGGGAAGGGGGTCCCTCCTCTACTAGGTATTCCTCTGGGCTCTATGTAGGCCAGTCCTGACTCTTGACTTTCCACTCATCCTTGATTATGGGCCTCCAGAATGCCCAGGTCAGAGATGTCTTTGGAAGAGCTTGAAAGTGAAGCCCAAGGTTCTTATTGGGTGTTTCTGCTGCTGGCCAAGAGTCGGAAGAGAGTTGCAGGTGGGGTGGGCAGGGAGCAGGCACAGTTCTGCTTTGTCGTTTGTCTTCCTAGTTGTAACTCCCATTTATAAAGAGCTTGTTCTCCATGTTTCAAGCACTTTAGGAAGAATAAAGTTCACAGATGCAGGTGGCTCTATTGTGTTCCTGGTTTGATGAGCATGTGAAGCAGGCTTCCTGGAGGAGAAGGCAGGTGATGGGGTTCTAGTATGACACTGCCCCTGTCCTAACATCAGGACGGCAGTGCAGTGTTGCCCAGTGGCCTGGACTCAGCCTTTTTTCACTCCCAGATACCACATTTATCGAGTACTGTGGGGAATACAGGGGATAGAAGACTTGATTCCCATTCCCAAGCCTAGCAGGGAGAGAGAAGATACAAATCCAAGACACAAATGGTTCTTCATGGCTAGCTAGAATCTTTCCAGCTTTAGGGGAAGTTTGACTGCCACAGATCATGCATTGTTCAGAAACACATGGGCAGGCATGAACCAACCCTGCTGCACCTCACCACAAGACTAAGGAGACCCAAAGTGGGGTTCCCTAGGGTCAAAACCAAGTATTTCTACTGTCCTCTTGTATGAAACTGGCAGCTCTCCTAACCCCAGTGTGTTCATTATCCCTGCTGGTGCCTTGCTCTACAACCTGCAGTACTCCCCCTTACCTAAAGTCCTTGTAGTGCTAGGTATACACCACTGAACCCCACTCCCCACTCCCCTCTCTTCCCACCCAGGGATTAGGCCCAGGAGGGATCTGCCTTGGCAAAAGGAAGTGGAGGCTACCAGGGCTTTAAGGTCCCCCCACTCCACCACGTTTAACTCATCCAACAAATATTTGAGTCCCTGCAGTGAGTTCTACCATGCCTGGCACTGAGGACTCAGCTGTGAATCAAAATGTCACAAATCCCGCCCTGTGAACCTTACAGGATAGATACTGAAAACCTTAAGTAATTATAAATGCAAGGGCAGCAAAAACAGACGTGCTGGGTGCTGTAGGAGCATGTAGTGGGTTTCATGGAAGTAAGTGATGGATTGAGAAACTGTTTAAGAATAAGGCCACAAGCGAGCCAGAGTCAGGGGAAAATAAGAGTTTTCTGGGTACAGAATGTTCCAGGGTCAGGGGTGCGGCGCGCACAGCTTGCTCAAGGAACTGTCAGGACGGCTGTAGAGCACAAGGTGAGAGGTAGGGTGGGTCTTTTGAAAAAAACTACCTGAATATTCCCCAGTACAACTTCCTGCAGAAAGCCTTCCACGATTACTCTGCTTGCAGTCATTATCCATCTGGTCCCGGTTCGGCCCAGCTTGAATAAGGCTCTTCTGGGCTGCAGCTCCAGAAGTGACGCCTACCGCAGCAACTAAAACTTCTAAAGGTAGGTAACCGGCGAGGGGTAGCCCGTGGTCCCCTTTGTCTGGACCTTAGAATCACGCAGACACACTCTTCCCGACTGTGCGTCTGTTTAACTGACTCACCGCAGTCTATCTAGAGTTGTCCAGCCTCGTGACAAAGCAAACTATACTCCCCACAACCCCTTGCGCCGCTGGCTCGCTGCGGTTGCTTCTGGCCAATCGGAAGAGGCTACTGTGGCGGGGGCCGAGGAGGGACATTTTAAAAGGGCCGGGGATTGCGGGCGTCAGTGGCCATGGCGGATACAGCGACTACAGCATCGGCGGCAGCGGCAAGTGCCGCTAGCGCCTCCTCCGATGCACCTCCTTTCCAGCTGGGCAAACCCCGCTTCCAGCAGGTGAGGACTGGATTGTGGTCTGAGGGTCACCGGGTGGCACAGGGAGGGCGAGCCAACTCCTCTCCATCATCCTCTTTAGCCTTAGGGTCTCCGACCCGCGGACACCCGCGAGCCGGCAGCTACTAGATCGGGGACCTCGGCCACAGCCACTCCTTCTCCATTGGTCAGCAGGGTGGGCGAGGACCCCACCTTAGCTCCCTATTGGCCATCGGAGCCGTCTCTCTGCGGCGTCCCGCGCCCTTCAGCCTTTCCCTCCAGAGGCGCTCTGTGATTGGCCGCTGCCGGCCGCGGCCAGGGATGCGGGCACTCGGGTCCGAGCCTCTTCTGCAGGGTCGCTTTGGGCTGTGCAGCTGCCCACTCTGGGGGAAAGTTCGAGTCCTGCCCTGGATGAGAAGTTGCTGTGGCCGAGATGCCTTCTGACTTTTTCCCCAGATGGGGACTGAGTCTTTCCGAGCTTCTGGAGGAGCCTTTGGGCAGCATCTATGCCCCGCGGTCACGCTCCCAGTCACCGCAACCTGGTCCGCGGTGCGCGACAGGTCAGGGCCTCTAGCCGGGAGGTGCTCACGGCCCGGCGACTCCGGTCCCCTCCGGCGGGTGATTTGCTGACCCAGCGAGTCGGCCGGCTGCTGCCCTGCCGGGGATGGAACGAGGACTTGCCGGGAGAGCCGGGTGCCGGGGAAACGCTGTGTCATCTGCTGGAGCAGGCGGCCGTTGGGAGGGTCTACGTCCCGGGAGCATGCACCAGCTTCCGCTGCGACCTCGGCTAAGGGTCTCGGCACCCGAGCCCAGGGACCTCTGAGCGCTTGGCTCTGTCAGACCTGCTCGGGCTTTTTGAGGCACCGTGATAGTTAGTGGTCCTTGTTTTCTGGGACCCCCGGCAGGGCGTCGCTAACAAGACCTAGGCCACGGAAGCGGGAATCGAACTCTCAGCCCGGACGTAAGGCCGGGTCTAGAGGCTGGGAGGGGCCGCCGAGGGCCGCCGCTTTTGCTCGAACCCTAACATAGGCTCTGGCCCCGGCTGCTTCCAACGCGGAGGAAAGGGACTTGATTAGAAAAAGGGCAAAGAGACTTGGCTGAAGTGAACCTGGGCTTGCCTGGGGTTGTGGGCAGTGGAGGCTGACAGAAAAGAAGTTTGTGGGAAGAAAGGAAATGTACAAAGGTCGGTGCGGTGGGGTTTTTCATTTTTATTTTTTGTTGTTTGGTGATGGTGGTGGTAGAGAAACTTGTTCCAGCAAGGCGGTGCTCTGAGCCAATTAAGGAACTGTGTGTGTTCTTGAGCCTTCTGGGAGAATGGCCCCACTATTTTAAAACAGAACTTTATTTAAAAAATAAACTATCTCAGCATGTAGGTGTCTGAGGTGAGATGGCCTCTTCCTGCCATTGTAGGGTGCCACCTAGGGCAAGACTGTCAGGGGTACCTTTGCCTGAACTTGAGTGACCCTTCATTGGATGTCCCCCTATGGGGTTGTAGGCATTCATTAAGGCTTAGTCAGGCTCACCTCCTCCCTTCTTCCCCTGTGACAATTACCCCTGCTGGGACTGACTCTTGCCCACTTCTTTGGCCACCCCGGGTGGGATCCTTAAAAGTCAGTCCACCCTATGGTCCTTTAATACTTCTCTGGTTATTTGGTCTCCTTAATCTCTGGGTGCACCTTTTGAGTGAAAGGGCTGATCTTTCTTTGCCCCATCCTCTGTCTCTATCTTAACGCTGAGCTGGGGCTAGACATACAGTACTGTGCTGAATAAAGATCTGTAGGGAGGTTTTTCTCTGGCACCTGTTCGGGGACATACAATCAACACAACAGACATTGATCAAGAACTTCCAAGTGGACTGAGCCCTTTGCTGTGATCACTACTGGAGCCATAAATGCACATTTGAGACTCCTCTGTTCCCGCAGCCATTGCTGGTACCTCTTTTTGGCACTGCTCTAGAAGGCAGTAACAGAGTTTGCTTTCAAAGCGCCCCTCTTCCCGCGTAGTGACCTGCATAAAAAAGCACAGTGCATGTAATTCATCCATGTTAAAGAACACCTCTTCACCCCCAAACCCGTTCCCTATCGCACTGCTCCCAGCTGTGCAGGTGGCCCAAACTGCCCTGTGGACTCCTAAGAAACCTGGGAGTCACTGGTACTTCCCTTCCTTTCTCTTACTTTCTAAATAGGGCCAGAGGTCCAGTGTTCTCATCTCTTAAACTGCTCTCAAATCCACTGGTCTCCACTGCCGGAATCCTAGACCAGGTTCCCATCTATCTCCCGAGCCACTGTGGAAGCCTTGTACTAAGTTGCACTGCTTCCACTTCCAATCTTCCCTCTTCCTCATGGCACAGTACCAGTGCAGGTCTGGTAAGTGACTCCCCCTTCTCCCACAAACTTAAACATCCTTCAGTGGCTTCCTTTGCTTCTGAAATAAAGACTTCACTTTTGAAGGGACCCAAAATGCCTGAATGACTCACCCCTGCTGACCTCTTTTCCCCACCAGTGCACCACCCTCAAACCTTCCTTTTTACCGCATTGACTGCTTTCAGCTGCTGGAACCATGAGTGGTTCATAATCCAGTGTCCATTCTCAGAGCCCACACCAGGACATGACCGTTAGTGCCCAGCCAGCCTCACCACTTTCTGCAAGAATGGGCACCAAGATCTTTCCTTATTCCCTGAAGGTACCCAAATCCTTCCTTTAATCCTTCAAGGATCTCCCTGTGCAGGAGGGCAGGGAGGCAATGGCACTGAGCAGTGTCAGAGGGTAGAGACAACTTGCCTCGATGGCGTTTGGTCTGTGATCATCTTTCTCCGCATAAGATGATGACAATAGCCAGGTATTGTTCCAGCCTTTATGTGTGTTGGGTTATGTAATTTTCACAACAACCTTGTGAGACAGGTACAGTTATCCCTTACATTATTGGTAAGAAGACTGCAGCACACAGATTAACTAATTTCCTAGGCATTCTGGCTCCAGAGTCAATGTCTGTTTGCTTATTGTCAACGTTTCTATGGGGATTTCCAAACAAAAAAGTGGAGACTGTTGACAGTGATTCCTATGCACTTGTCACTCAGCTTCAATAATTACCAATGAAAGACTAGCCCCGCTTAATCTATACATATAACCAATGAATTACTTTATTATTATTTTTTAAGATTTTATTTATTGACCCTGGCCAGGTTGCTCAGTGGATAGAGCGCCGGCTTGGCATGCAGATGCCCCGAGTTCAATCTCCGGTCAGGGCATACATGAGAAATGACTATCTGCTTCTCTCCCCTTTTCTTTCCCCCTTCTCTCTCTTCCCCTCTCACAGCCAGTGGCTCAATTGGTTTGAGTGTGGCCCCAGGTGCTGAGCATAGCTCAATTGGTCTGAGCACATCAGCCTCAGGCACTGAAAATAGCTCAGTACTCAAGCATCAGCTCCAGATGGTGTTGCCAGGTGGATCCCAGCAGGGCACATGTGGGAGTCTGTCTCACTATCTCCCCTTCCCTCACTTAAAAAAAAAAAAAAGTTAAAATTTTATTTATTGACTCTTTTAGAAAGAGGAGAGAGAGGAAGGAAAGGAAAGGGGAAGGGGGAAGGGAAACAAAGGAAGAAAGGAAAGGAAAGAAAGAAGGAAGGTAGGAAATAAAGAAAAGTGAGGGTAGGGGTAGGAGTGGGAAACATCAACTCGTAGTTACTTCTTGCATGTACCTTGACCTGGCAAGCCTAGGATTTGAACCGGCAACCTCAGCATTCCAGGTCAATGCACCACCACAGGTCAGGCAACCAATGAATTATTTTAAAGCAAAACCCAGGTATCACATCATTTCCTTGTACCTGCTAGTAAGTATTTCTTTAAAAAAAAAAAAAAAGGACTTTTTTCTGTTAGTTGTTTAAAAATTTTTTAATTTTAGAATAATTTTAGATTTACAGAAGTCAAAAAGAACAATTCTTGTATAACTCTCGTCCAGTTTCCCCTAATGTTATCATCTTACATTTCCATGGTATAGTTGGTAAAACTCAGAAACCAACCTTGAAACACTAGACTTTCCCTCATTCTGAATGTGGCTGAAGGTATCTCTGTGATATTACTGAATGTGTTCCTCTGTTCCCTGTAAACTTGAAGGCCATGCTTTTAACCCCTGCCCCATATTGCCTACCGAAGGGGAGGAAGATGACAAGACAGCACCTGGAGAAGCTTTGTGACCTGACCGTGCTCCCTTTCTTCCTCCTGTACAGCTTATTTCCTCTCCTGAACCTGCCCTTCACTTCAGACCTGACACCATTTTTGGCACGTTGGCCCCTCGACAGGAAACAGACACACATGCTTTTTCCCACTTGTGTTTTAGTCTATGCACAAATAACTTTATTAAACTTTCTTGATTCTTCGGGGTTCTCACTTAATCTGCCAAGATAACTGGGGGTAGGGGTGGGCTGTGGGTGTGCTGGGCTCTGAAATTGCCCATGGTGGCAGAGCATATGTGTTGCACAGGGCTCCCCTGGGGTATGGGGACTTGCTGGGCAGGAAAATGCACTCTTCACTCCAGGGTGGATAGGTTTGTGTGGCTGAGATTTGAGAGGCATTAGGGAAGTTTCTTGTATAGTTTGCCTGAAGTGAGTTCTAAAATGTAAGTGACTTATAGGTAATTATGTGTTTTAGTCATTTATGTGCTATAGACTAGGAGTGAGTTTCCCATTGCTGTGGAAAGGGTCGGTACCTTCTTGTCCAGTGGCTCTCAACCTCTGCTGCACATTACTTACCTGGGCAGGTTATTAAACAGACAGTGAAGCCTGGAGCCCCCTCCCCCCCAGGCCAATAGAATTTGAACCTCTGGGTGTCCAGCTGGTTTTTGGAATACCCAGGTGATTCACTGTGCAGCCTGGCCCAGCCTTTCTTCCTTTGGGCTACAGCTTCAGTGAGTAGCCCTTAGCTGCTGCTCCCTGGCCTGGCTCTGCCCCAGGGGAACTGGAGGTGGGAAGGCCCTGCCATGGGGGCAGTGGAGGTGGGAAGGCAGCATGTACTGCAGGCTCTAGCCCCTGCTCAGAATTAGCTGACTCACCTTTCTTGTGAAAGAATCTGGAAGGAATTATTTGGCTGACTCATTCTTCAGGTCAAGAAAAAGGGGAGGAAATCATCCACTGATAACTGATTGGGTCAAGAGGGGGCAAATTTTTTTGGGAGGTGAGGGGAAGGCCATACATTTTAAACTATTGAGAAAATAAAAGTTAATTAGACTGAAACAAGCAAAAACCTTCCCTGCCATTCACTGGGCCCAGAAAACAGGCATTAAGTAATGCAGTAACAAAGAAAGGACCCGCTCCTTATAGACAGTGTCCCAACAACCCACTTCTTGAGTTACCACTCTTTGATACTCACTGAGAAATCACATTTTCCCAGATCTCTGGGGTCTCTTTTATAAGGACACTGATAGCACTCAAAAGGGCTGTGCTCTCATATCCACCTGCCTTCTAAAGGCCCCACCTCCAATACCATCACCTTAGGGCAAGGCATTAGGATTTAACCTACGAGTAGTGAAGGGACACAAATATTCAGACTGTAGTAATAAGCACAGTATAGTTACTATATGCAGGAAATTTAATATGGATACAATACTTTTATTAATCTATGACCCACGTTTTTGTCAGTTGTCTCAATAAAGTCCTTGAGAGTATCATCCCTTACCCTTCCCATCCAGGATTCAGTCCAGAATCATGCAATACATTTAGTTGTCTCTTTAGTTTCCTTTCATGTGGATCAGTTCCTCATTCTTCCTTTGTCTTTATGACATCGACATATTTGATGAATACGGCCAGTTATTTCATGGAGTGTTCCTCAGTTTGGGTTTGTCTGATGTTTCTTCATGATTAGATTTAGTCATTCCAGAATACTACGAGAGCGATACAGTGAACTTGTCAAGGTATCCTATCCAGAGGCACACAGTTCCCGTCTGCCTGTCATGATCCTTTTAACATGTCCCCATCACTTGTGGAGGAGGTGGCACTTTATTACTTTCTGGCACAAAAATATGTACCAGTCATATGTTGTACCTTCCCTGCCCCAGCCCTGGCATTAAGGCATTAAGGAACCCTGATTCATTTTAGCTGACAGAATCCGGGTGTCATTCTGTCTCTTTGCTACCCATTCACTATCTGTCTGGCTCTACTTATTTCCTTGTCTATGAATTGGAATCATCCTCTTTATATGCCTGTCACACCATCATAAGCATTTTTCCACATCATCAATGTCTGAAGACAAGTAAATAACTGCAGAGTGTTCTGTCTCCCTACACGTTTACAAATAATGTAACAGTGAGCTCCCTCAGCATATAATATACCTCTGACCAAACCTCTGAATGTCTCTGATTATTTCCTTAGACTAAATTATTAGAGGTGAAGTTTTGTCAGGACAGCAGTGTGATCATCATGGTTTAGGCCATTTGAACTGTAAGAGGTTAGAGAAGCAACTGTTTTTGTTAGGAATGGTGCTGAATTAGGAATGGTGCTGAATCTTGAATCTGTCTGCGAAGGGCAGCACCTCAGTAGGGGTGGAAGCAGGAGGCGGAGAGTGACTCCAGGAAGGCATGCCATAGTGAGCAGATATGGAGGCAGCATGGGGCCTGGTGTGTGCAGGGGACTTTGAGGTGACCCAGGACCTATATAGGCTCTTTATCAGGAGAGGAAAGACCCTTTATCAGGTTGGCTGCAGGGTCTGAGCAAAGGGAGGGAGTATGGAGGCTTCTGTTTCCTGCACTATGCAGAGGACGGTGCTAGGAGAGCTGTGGGGTCCAGGAAGGATCTGGGACAGAGCCTGGGAGTGTCGTGAGGCATGAACCCCCAGCATTTGCAGCTTTTCTCTTTGTCCCCTAGCTTGGCACCCTCCTCCTCTTGGGCTTGGCTTTGCCAAGCTGGCCCTGTCCCTAGGGCAGAGGGCCCAGCAGCAGGGTTGCTCTGTTTCCTTTTATTGTGCTCTATTGCCTGTGGCCTGCTTTGCACAAAGCCCTTCTTTTCCAGGGACCCTGCCCTGTGGCAGGGCCGGAGGGAGTCTGCCCCTCCTTCTGGGCCTCACTGCAGCTCCACAGCTGTGGGTGAAGAAGGATCTGAGGTCTGCAAGCATGGTGCTGAGGTGCTTGAGCTCTGCCTATGGGAGCTTGACCTTGGAGAAGCACCTCCCCTCACTCGAGAGGTCCAAAGCAAGGCCGGTAGTGAGGGAAGGCTGGGAGAGAGTGGGGGACCAGGCCTGACCTCCAGTCTGTATGCTCAGTGGTGGTGGGTGCGGAGCTGCCGAAATTCTTTGAGTAGATCTCAGAGGGGCACTGAGGGGGAAGGGAGAAAAACCTTGAAGAGAAGTTGGGACAGTCACTGCGTCTTAATGGTCTTTCTGATATGACGTTACTTAGCCCTCAGACTGGGAAAGCGGGCCTCAGGTCTCAGAGCACTGAGGCCTCATTGGCATTTATCACCATGTGGGGAGTCCTCGGGACTGTGATGACTGGGGTGAGGGGTGGGGCTCCCAGTGACGGAGGAGGGCCTACAGCAGCTGATCTCTCCTCTCCCACCCCTTCCCCAGACATCCTTCTATGGCCGCTTCAGGCACTTCTTGGATATAATCGATCCTCGCACACTCTTTGTCACTGAGGTAAGTCATGGCTGTCACTGGGGGCGGGGGCACTTGGCCTATTTTATACCTTGCCACTTTAGAAGATCTGTGGGTGCTTTATACACATTATCTCTTTTTATTTGGATCTCACCACATCCCTTCAAGGTACGTATATATCATCATCATTATTATTTCAAATTTGAATAAAATTATGTCCAACTACAGGAATTACACGCTCATTACAAGAGTTCAGACAGCACAGATGTGTTTAACTAGAACAAAAAGTACCCTTTATATACTCTTCCTGCCCAGTTCCCTCCTCTCCTAGGCAACAAAGGTATAATTTACCTTCTACATGTGAACTATTCTGTGAATTTTGCCAAACATATTCATTCAGTCATGAATCCAACCCCGCAGTAAAAGTGTAGTGCATCTGTATCACCCTAAAATGTTTCCTCATGCCAGGTTAGTAGTCACTGTCCCCAGCCCAGCCCAGCCCCTGGTGACCACTGATCTCTTTTCTGTCCCTACTGTCTTGCTGTTTCTAGAATGTCATGTAAATGGAATACAGCCGTATGGAGCTGTGCGTGCCTGGCTGCTTTTCCTTAGCATAATGCTTTTGCGAGTCGTCTGTGTTGTTGCATGTATCAGTACTGCGTCCCTGATCATTACTGAGTAGTAAGTATTCCATTGAAAGGATATTCTAGAACTTGTTTGTCCGTTCAATTGTTGATGAACACCTGAGCTATCTCCAGTTTTTGGCTGTTATAAATAAAACTGCTATGAGCAAAAAAAAAAAAAAAAAACCAAACAAACTGCTATGAGCATTCTTTGTGTGGATGTATGCTTTCATTTCTATGAGTAAATAGGAATGGGCTGGCTCATATGGTGTGTACGTAAGTATATGTTTCACTTCATAGGAAACTGCCAACCTGTTCAGAGTGGCTCCACGTTTTATGTCCCCATTGGCAATGCTTCACTTGCTCCCAATCCTCACCAACACCTGGAATTGTCAAATTTAAACATACTAAGTTTATTTCACTATCCCAAGAAGTGTATCTTTGTAGCCTTTGTAAATGTAGTTAAAAATGTGTGTAGGAATGCATGCATATACGAAATAGCAAAGATTTATTAAGCACATACTATGAGCAAGGCAGTGCTGTAAGCATTTTATATGTATCAGCTTATCAGATTAACTCAAAACAACCCAGAGGTAGATACTATTACAAGTTCCATTTTGCAGATGAGGAAACAGACAGAAGTTAAGTCTCATGGTGCTGACCAGTGATGGAGCCAGGGTATGAACCCAGGTAAGCTTGTCTTTAGGACCCTTACTCTCAGCCAGTTTGCATTCCTGTTCAGGTAATGAGTTTAGAGAACTCTCCCAAGATTACTTAGCCCTGGGCCACATATCCTAAGGGAAGTCACTGAGCCTCTTGGTTGGCTTCCTGAGTGGATAACACTTTTCCTACACATCTGGGAGGGAAAAGCCATGTTGGAAAGAAGCACAAGCAAGGTCTGCTGGGTACCTGGGCATGGAGCAATCCCCACTGTGCCCAAGGGAGCAGCCTAGTAATATGAAATGTGGGAATTAACCTGTCATGTGGTTTCTCACTGCACCTCAGCAAGGACAGAGGGCTCAGGTATTTTACTAACTGACCTATGTACCCCTCTGGGCCTATTGCCTCCTAAGGGCAAGGCTGCTGTACTTTTTGGCTCTATCTGGATTCTCCTAAGGAGTTGTCAATGTGATCCAAACTAGGGAAACTACTTACGTAGCTTAGATTATGTGTATTTCTGGAAAGGTCCAGAATGGTGCAAAACTAGATACAGTTGCCACCTAAATTTCAACATAAATGCTACCTGCTTGATGGAGGAGCCAGTGCTTAACTCAAAGGATGGAGGTGCTAATAATGGTAGACTTTGAGGCATGTTGAGAGATGACAGAGGGAGAATAAGAAGGTTGGGAAGTAACTCAGTGCTCCCCATATTACCATGAGCTGGCAGGGGCTTTGGGCATGGATGGGCTGCTACAAGGTGGCATGCTGCCTGTGCCTGGGGGCTCACACCCTCCCTCCTCTTCATCGGCCCACTTCTCATTCCCAGACCACTTCATATTATTGGCCTGCTCGGCACCACATCTTTTTTATTCAACTCTTGTATTTTGAAAGGTCCCAACATTCTTGTACATCAGCGGTGGTCAACCTGGTCCCTACCGCCCACTAGTGGGCGTTCCAGCTTTCATGGTGGGTGGTAGCGGAGCAACCAAAGTATAAATAGAAAGATAGATTTAACTATAGTAAGTTGTTTTATAAAGATTTATTCTGCCAAACTTAGTGGAAATCCAACATAAAGTACTTGGGAAGTAATTGTTATTATATGCTTTAACTTGCTGTAACTCCGCTTTAGAAGTTTTATAAAGTAAAGTTACTTTCCTACTTTATAAATCACCATTACTGTGGAACTGGTGGGCGGTTAGAAAATTTTACTACCAACAGAGATACAGAAGTAGGTGGTAGGTATAAAAAGGTTGACTACCCCTGTTGTACATCATTAAACCATTGGGGTCTAAATACCATTACTACATACAAAAACCTCATACTTCACTATTTTTTTAAAAAGATTTTAGTTATTGACTTTATAGGAGGGAGGGAGGAGTGAGAAGAGTCAACACATAGCTGCTTTGCTTCAGTTGTTCATTGTTTGCTTGTTGTTATGTGCTTTGACCAGGCAAGCCCAGGGTTTTATTTTTTTTTTTAATTTCTTTTTTTCATTTATTCATTTTAGAGAGGAGACAGAGAGAGAGAGAGAGAGAGAGAGAGAGAGAGAGAGAGAGAAAGGGGGGAGGAGCTGGAAGCATCAACTCCCATATGTGCCTTGACCAGACCAGTGCAGGGTTTTGAACCGGCGACCTCAGTGTTCCCAGGTCGACGCTTTATCCGCTGCGCCACCACAGGTCAGGCCGCAAGCCCAGGGTTTTAAACCAGAGACCTCAGCATTCAAGGTCAGTGCTCTGTCCACTGCTTTGCCATAGGCCAGGCTCATACTTTTCTATTAATTGAAGTGTCAAAGCAACTTAACTATTTCCTAACTAGAAAATAAAACCAATGCAATAGCTAATTTAGAATATTTTTCAGATTTCACATGTTCCCTTTCCTCATCAAAGATTCTGATAGGCTTCCCAGAAAGATCCTCACCTTTCCTCTAGTCATACCCGCTGACACACACACACACACACACACACACACACACATCCCAGTTGGGGACTGTTTCCAGCACTACTTCCTGGCCTTTTGGAAAGTTTCTGCCCACAGGAGATCTTCTAGGCCCTAAATATTCTGCAGGGGCCATGAGTGGGGCCTTCAGGCCCTCACTGGTTCTAGTTCAGGCAGGTGGCTTAGCAAAGCCATCTTATAGGCACTGAGAAGGAAAGGTCTCTCATTTGAGCCTCTCCCCAGTGAACTGTGGTGCTATCAGGAGGGCCAGCCTCCCTCTCCTGCTGGGCTCACAGACCATGGCTTCTGTCTACAAAACACTGTTTCTCTCCCAGGGCCCTTGGCTGGTATCCTGGGAGGGAGTGTGGGGTGGTGGCTGCCCAACTGGAGGATGGCCTGTTTGCCTGTGAGGGTGGGAGGATAGTGGGGGACATGAGGAAGGGGCTTTGGAACCCAGAGTTTCCTGAGGTAGAAAGATCCTGGGCAGTGTGAGCTGTCTGTAAGGGCAGACGGGAATGTCCAAGAAGCCAAGCAACACTCAAGAGAGTTGGAGAACCAGTTTATTATACCGGTGGGCCCAGAGGAGTTCACACTCCAAAGTCTGAGCCCTGACTGGTGGGCTTTAGGACCTTTTTATAGCCCTGGCTGATGGAAGAAGCAAGCAAGATTACAAAAGCAAAACTGGAATTAGCAAGCAGAGCGGAACAGTTACAGGTGAAGCATTTTCCTTTGTCATTGAGTCATAGCCATATCATTCCCCACTCTGCCTTCTAACGAAGTCTATGGGGTATCACTATACATGTCTGAAAACACTCATTAGGACATGGAGGCGTGGGGGCACTTAGTGGTAGGGTGAGGTTTACTAGGATGAGTTTGATTAGGATTTTGTAAGGAGTTGTTTTAACAGAAAATTTCCAAAACATTTTATAGTAACAACATACTAATAGTAATCCTACTATTAGTATGTAAGTGACTATTAATAACAGGCTCTCTAGTCTATTCTAATCTGCTGCAACGCTTGCAGCTAATCCTATACCCAAAAGTAGAGTCAGGATCCTGCTGATGATCAGGAGCAGCAGCTGGCAGGTCATTGCAACCCTGGTTGTTCCTTGGGATCTGCTGGTTGGGGCCCTTCATCAGTTTCTGGTAGTATGCACATTGTGGGGTCACTGTGAGTGGTCCAGGTCTCTGGCTGGTCCTCAGTGTTGGCTCTTGAACTCGGATATGGTGAATCCAGGATGCCGTACCTGCAATTTATTTTATTTTTGTATTTTTTGAAGTGAGAAGCAGGGAGGCAGAGAGACTCCCACATGCGCCCGACCTGGATCCACCTGGCATGCCCACTAGGGGGCGACGCTCTGCCCAACTGGGGCATTGCTCTATTGCAACCAGTCATTCTAGTGCCTGAGGCGGAGGCCATGGAGCCATCCTCATCTTCTGGCCAACTTTGCTCCAATGAAACCTTATCTGTGGGAGGGGAAGAGAGAGATGGAAAGAAAGAAGAGAGAGAAGGGTGGAGAAGCAGATGGACACTTCTCCTGTGTGCCCTGGCTGGGAATCGAACCTGGGACATCCACACACTGGGCAGATGCTCTACCACTGAACCAACCTGCCAGAGCTCATACCTGCAATTTTAATGGCAGTCAGAGTAGCCAAGACAACTATATATGGACCTGTCCAAACAGGTTGGAGTGTTTTTCCCCCCAGTCTTTAACTCATACTATGCCTCCAGGCTGATAGCAGTGGATCCAGTGCCTTAAGGGGATTAGGGCCCTCTAGAACATCACAGCCTATCTTATGGAATGTTTTCCCTAGCATCTGGAGTTGGGTTGAGAGGCTCTGTTCTATCTGTTGGGGGTTTCCTTTCAGCTTATTAATGATGGATGGAGGTCTCCCATATAATATTTCAAAGGAGGGGAGTACCCTGTGGGTCCAGAAGTGTATCGGACCTGCAGCATCATAAGGGGTAGCATGTCTACTCATGGGAAGCCTGTCTCCTGGCAGAACTTAGCTAGGGTGGTCTTTAGAGTTTGATTCATGCGTTCAACTTTCCCTGAACTATGAGGCCGGTATGCAGCATGTAGTTTCCTTCCAGCTGATTTTTAATACTTTTGCTATTGCCTGAACAGTGGTTGACAGAAGGCAGGCCCTCTTTGCTGCTTGGTCAGCAAAACAGTTTCCCAAGTTTATTGGGTTGGTAACTTTTTGATGTCCTTTGCAGTGTATGACTGCTACTCTTTTGGGTTTTCAGACTGCTTCCAGTAGTTGAAGAATTTCTTCTTTGTTTTTCTTTCTTTACCCCTGGCCATGAGTAGTCCTTTTTCCTTATAAATTGCCCCATGCACATGTAGGCTTGTGAAGTCATATTTAGAGTCAGTTAAGATGTTGACTTTCTTCCTCTCTGAATATCATAGTGCTTGAATTAGTGCCTATAGTTCTGTTCTTTGAGCGGACCATCCCTGTGATAATGCTTCTGCCTTGATGACCCGGTTCTGGGTGGTCGCTGCATATCCAGCTTCCTGTTTCCCATTTTGGATGAAGTTACTCTCATCTGAGAACAGTTCTAGTTCAGGTTCAGTTAGGGGGGTGTCTGTTAAATCAGGTTGGCCTGAGTAGACCTTATCTATGGTTTCCTCACAGTCATGATCTGGTGGCCCAGCCTCGGTGGCGAGGACTGTGGCTGGATTCAGTGTGCGTACTGTTTTTAGTGTCACCTGTGGGTGTTCGCACGAAAGCCCTTAATAGTGGGCCATCCTGGCACTGGTGAGCCACTGGTACCCCTGGCCAACATGCAGTGACAACCCTGATGATGGATGGAGGTTCTGGCCTAAGCTGAGCTTGTCAGCCTCTTTGACCAGTGTCACTGTGACAGTTAGTGCTCGGAGGCAAAAGGGCCACCTGGCGGCCACTGGGGTGAGCTGTTTAGACAGATAGGCCACTGGTCTCTGCCATGGCCTGGCAGTTTGGGTGAGGACCCCTAATGCTACATGGCCTTTCTTGCAGATGAAGAGATTGAATTCACAATTTACATTTGGCAATCCTAGTGCTGGGGCACTGGCGAGCAGTCTCTATTTCTTGGTATGCTGTCTCCTGTTTTTTGCCCCAGTCTAGGAGTTTTCCCTCTGGCCTGCTAGTGCCTTATATAGGTATTTTCCCTTTCCTGAGAACCCAGGGATCCAGATGTGACAGAACCCTGCGGCTCCTAAGAACTCTCTGAGCTTCATTTTGTTGTTGGGTCTAGGGAACAAGCAGATGATTTGTTTCCTCTCGGTTCCTAGGGAGAGATATCCTTCAGTGATGATGAACCTGAGATACTGAACCTGGGGCCGGCATATCTGGGCCTTTACCCACAACATCTCGTACCCTGTGTCGGTCAGCAACAGTAGCAGAATTCTTGTGCCTCTCTAGCAGTCTTCTCAGGAGTCATTGGCCAGGAGATTGTTTACCATATTGTAGCAGGGCACAATTTACTTCTTCCCCTGAGAAGGCCTTGGAGTCTGCGGCAAAAGCCTCACTGAACAGGGTAGTGAGTTCTTGAATCTCTGTGGCAGGCCTATCCAGGTTAGCTGAACTTTCCTGCCTGTGTGAGGTTCTTCCCATTCGAACACAAATAGCGGCTGGCTCTTTGGAGCCAATAGGCAGAAAAAGGTGTGTTTGAGGTCCAGGTACCAGGTTGAACCAGCTCTTTCAGGGAGGAAAAAGACTCATGAGACGATAGGGGTTAGGGACTATAGGATGTAAGGTGATAGCAACGCTGTTGACTACCCGCAGATCCTGGACTGGCCGATACCTGCCTTCATTTGGCTTTTTCACTGGTAGTTGTGGTGTGTTTCAGAGGGACTGGCATTCTACCAAAATTCCAGATTCTTTGAGTCTTTTAATGTGTTCCTGTGTTCTGATTCAGGCTTCTCTGGGAACTACGTATTGTTTCTGTCTTATCGGGATTGCTCCAGGCTTCAGGTCCACTATGGTGGGCGGGCGCATGATTCTTAGCTAGTCTGGGGGTGGGGGGATAGGTTCTTTTCAGCCCACACCAGTGGGAACTCCTCTAGTATTTCAGGAGGGTTTTGCTCATTTATCTCCTGAGCGTGGAGCTTCTATTCAGCCTTTCTAGGAACTATTACAGACATTATCAGGGTCTCCTGTGTTCCTAAAGTTAGGCTGGCAGATTTTCTGGGAGTAAAACTTATTTGGGCTCTGTTATTTAAGCTTAGTTAGCAGGTTCTGTACCAGAAGAAGAATGGGACATTCAGGCAGATATAGGAATTCATGGACAACTTGATGTCCCCAAGTTGACATGTTCGGGACTTGCAGAAGGGGCAAGCAGTTTGAGTGCCCGTAGTTCCAATTATGGTGGCTTCCCGCTCTGTAAAGGGTGCAATCGGTGTGGTGACTACTGAGTGTTCTCCGTGTCCACCGTAAAAGTCATTGGTTGGTCCCCTACTTTCATATTGACCATGGGCTCTTGGGGGCCTATTTTCATGGAGCCCGGTCTTTCCTAATCGGAATTAACCCCAGCTAGCCCAATCAAGTCCTGGACCGCTGGTTCTGGTTGATACTTTCCTTTTCTTGACTGAGCAGTTTTGGCAGTAGGGCTAGAGGCTGCTTTCTGGTTGGGGCATTTATTTTCCAATGTCTGATCTCTTTGCAATATGCACATTGATTAGTTTTCAGGGACTTGCGTCCTTTAGAAGGGCGGACTACCAGGACCTCGCACTGTCCCTTCTTATTTACTCAAAACCAAACCCATGGGGGCAGCGTCTGTGCTATCTGTAACCAAGAATCTATATAGGGAAACTGATCTAGATGGCTGGGATTACCTGTCATGACCTGGTAAACTGCTCTGACAGTTGATAAGTCTAAGGTTCTGTCCAAGGGCCACCCAACCTGAAAGGTGAGCCACTCGAGTTCACAGAGGATGTGGAGTTTTCCAGGGGTCAACTTCATGCCATAATCATCAGAAAACCCCTTCTTAAAATTTCTATCATGCAGTCTAATACAGTGGCTTTGGACTGACCAGACCCCATGTCTAGTCTAAATATGACCTTCCAGTAACCCCTCCTGTGTCAAGAGTCACAAAACAGACAAAGGGTGGGAGCCCCCTTTTCAGAGACCACTCTCTTGTGAGACTTTAAGGTGTGTCTTAGCTAAGGTGCACTCATATAAACCCTGGTCCTGGTTGTCTCCCGAAAGGGAGACAAGTCACCATTATGCCTGATGATGTCGCCATGGAACCACAGGTTAGGTCCCACACAGACTTCGTAGCTTGTGCTGTGGAGCCACAATCAATCACTCATACATTCATCATACAGAGGTTATTACTTTTCCCCCCTTTCCCGGGGTGTCCCTATCTGGTGTCTCAATCCTGAGACCGGGGAAGGTGATCAAGCTCCCCTTCCATCCAGAATCAAGCCTGATTGGGTGACTGGTCCTGGGACAGTACCTTGTCCAGATGTGTATTCCGAAAAGGTTAGTCTGTCTCTCTGTTGAGTCCGGTTGGGTCCAGTTACCCCCAGGCGTGGGTTGGGTGGAGCTGCCTTGTTCACGTGGAAGGCCCCCGCCATCCAGTGGTTTGTTGCTGGGCCAGTGGTGCAATGGGCCAGCACGGTTGGCATCCCCCAGGGAACAAAATGTTACAGCAGACTGGAATGTTCAAGAAGCCAAGCCATACTCGGATAGTTGGAGAACCAGTTTATTATGCCTGTGGGCCCAGAGTAGTTCACACTCCAGAATCTGAGCCTTGACTGTTAGGCTTTGGGGCCTTTTATAGCCCTGGCTGATGGAAGAAGCAAGCAAGGTTACAAGAGCGAAACTGGAATTAGCAAGCAGAGTGGAAGAATTACAGGTGAAGCATTTTGCTTTGTTAACGTGGAGTCATAACCATATCAGTCTGATCATTCAGCTCTGAGGGGCAGCAGCTGAATCAATTGATAGACTCCTCGTGAGAGAGTGTTGCACTTACTTATTTGCAATTTCTTATTGAAAGAGCTTTAAAAAATTCCAACCAGTGTATGTGCAATGAGGTGGAGGACATTTTATTCACTGTAATTTCTCTTAGGATGAAGGCTGTCTTTATTTTATGAATGTCTTGAGCAAGGCTTCCAAGGAGGAGGTTGGTCTGCCTGAAAGAGGTTGGAGAATTGGGCTTTGATCCTAAAGGACAGAAGAGAGAGGAGGAAGAAGTGGGGAGAACAGTGGGAAGGAGAGCAGGTAACCTGGTGAGCTGACAGGTCAGTGCTTGGGGGCTTTTTGGAGATTAGTAATGCCTACTATGCTTGTGATAGTTGTTGACATGACACAATTTTGAACCCTTCACCATCATTCCTGGAAAGTTGTCAATAAAGTCTGCTTGGTTCATGAAATGTCTGCAAGAGTAGATTATTCGAGGGGCTCTTGAGGTGGTATGGGTCTCCATCAGGGTGCAGGATTATAGGATCAGTTGAGGAAGGAAACCACTAGGAGCTGGCTGAAGCCCCACCCCAGCTTTGGCCTTGCACTCAGGTCATGGAATTCCATCTGCATCTCTGAGGCCAGCTGACATCTAAGCTACTTTTAATTATAGACTGAGGAGAAAAGGGATTTGCTATTCTGAATTCAATAGTTCTTTAAGGGAATGCATGGTTGATAGATTATCATTCTGAAGAGCATAGGAAACTAACTGACATAGTATTACTAATACCATCTCCATACTAGTATTGGTGTAGTAATCAGAAACTATTTGGGGGTGTATTGTAGGATAGAACAAATAAGTAATTATACCGATGTTGGGAACTGGGGTTCTCACCATGGAGTAGGGAGATACAAATATGAAGTAGGGGAAAGACAAAGAATTATGTGATGTTGTATTTGAATTGGAAGTATTAGTTTGAACTCATGATTTACACACACACACACACACACACACACACACACACACACACACACGTATATTTCCCAATTTCCTGGCTCTGTTCACTGAAAGGGCTTAGAAGCAGTGACACTCAGTAACAATGTACCACTATCCACCAAAAGGAACCAGGTCTTCTTGGAGAGACGGCCAGATCCCCATGTGGCGCAAGGAGAATTGCTACATAAAGTTAGAAAGTGCTCAGTGAGTGATGAAGACACAGGAAACGGCTCAGAGGACAACCCACTGGCCACATTTGGCACAATTTGAACATTAAGAAGAATAAGAGCAATGGGTTATAATAGATTGATAATAATTAATAATAATGATAAATCCACGAGTCCATAGTAATAGTAAAAATGTGGGAGAGGGAAGCTCTTCCTCACAGAAGAATGCCAGCTAATATGGAAGGAAATAACCAGTGTGTAATCCTCAATGAAACAACTGATTCCAAGCAGGATTATTAACAGATGCTATTTCCATAGAGCAAAAGATTGTTGGGAAACAGGATGTTTGTATGCTCTCAAATCAGTATCATCCTGAAGATTATTCATCAATGCAAAGAGGAAAAGGTACCTTAACAATGGTTGGAGGACACCCCTTTAACCAGGTGACCAAACTTAGCATCGCTAACAATGAAGAAAACACACCATATGCCTCCTGATGTGATGCGATTCTGGTATTAATCCCTAAATATGTGGAAAAGTATGAAAGTCTAAAGAAGCAAATAAAAATGCTTATTATCCCACCTGACAGAAATAATGACCATTAACATTTTTATGTATGTTTATGTACAAAATTAGGATGTTTACATAATGCATATATATACATATAGTTAGTGCTCTTTCTATAGATATATGAAGAATCATAAGATATATCTGTATACATAACATAAATGTATACATGATATATATTCTTTTTCTCCATGTAGCATACCATGAGCATTTTTCCTTGTCATTAAATGTTACAAAATGTGTTTAATAACTGCATAGTAATCTATGTGGTAATTCTATAATTTATTTAGTAACTTTCTCCATTATTGACCATTTTGGGTGGTTTCAAATCTTTTGCCATTATAAATAATATTGCAATAAATATTCTTGTACAGAAAACTCCATCTTCTTTATTTCCTTTGGATAAATTACACTGGGGAACAAAATTTTTGTTGCATCCACAAAAACACTTGTTCTTACCTAATTCAAGTGTGCTGATCTCAAATCTGACATTAGTTTTTCTCTGTAAGCTACAGTTTTTGTGAAAATATAATAATTTATATAATGCAGTAAATACACATATACTACAAGATCAGAATTTGTCTACAATTTTGAAATAGAACATATTAAAACACTTATTTTAATCATAAAATTTGCGCAAAACTTATTTAAATTCTATTCAGGCAAAAATTTGCGTTTGTAGCTCTTGTTTTTGTGTACTTGTTGAGGACAATCTTGTTTGATGCTCCAGCAGTAATCTGCCATCATTTAGAGCTCTCAAGAAATAGCTACCATTCTGTTGGACTGTAAGTGGTAACACCTACCTGGCTGAGAAGACTATTGAAATTATGACATTAAACAAAGTGTTTGTCTTCGGAAAAAAAGTTCACAAAAATTTGTTCACGCTTCCTGAAATGGGATACTTTAGCTGACTGGTGAAGTACATTCTTTTCTTGAAGCCTGGAGGCTAACAACTCAGCTGCTTTCTTTGATAGGCCCAAATCTCTTACTAAGTCGTTCAATTCAGGTTGGCTAAACTGCTGTGGGGTTAATGACTGCTTGCATCAGAAGAAGACCCTTCAGATTCTACAACCATTTCCTCATGCATCTTATCAAAATACACTTGATCACCATGTTCACTTTCTTCATCCTTTGAAGAAATAAAACCATTGAAAACTGGAACTGGGAGTGTCTCAGAGTGTGGGATAGGTCATATTGCTGAAGGAATATTAGGATATGCGATCATATGCCGTTTTTTTCTTGCCGATGCCCTTTGTAAGGATCAGACAGAAATAAGAGTCACTGCTGTTGTCCTTAGGTTCACGCGAAACCATGGGAATACCAAAAGGCATTCCTTTGCGTTTTCCTTTTGTCCAGTCATGAAGCATTTCCTCACAATCATGACACACAATATGAGGAGCCCAATTCTTGTCTTGATCACCAAGGGGAACTTGAAAATAGGCAATATATGCACGTGTCACAAATGATGAAATATTGCACCTTTGACGTTGAAGTGTGTAACAGCCACATATATAACAGAAGGTGTCAGGACTATTCTTACATTTACGCCTACTCCAAGAAGCCATGATTCAATCTTAAAACAAAATAAGAGGGTGTTTTTATCAGATAATTTTTTACATTTAAAAACAACTACAATTATGTAAAAGTGATGTTTGTAAAACTAATTGCCTTGTGGTTTTGTTCAATCCAAGAGTCGTTGCCCTTTAACTCTAATGTAAAAACCAATGCATGTCATTAACTGTAACAAAAAGAAATTAAAATTGCATAAAAACTAGAGCATGCATCAAAAAACAGATTTTAGCAATGCAGAAATATATAGAAACAGTTCTAAAACCTCATGCAACAGAAAATGAAAGAAAATGTTCCCCAGTGTAACTAGAAGTGGAATTTCTTCATGAAAGCCATTTTAAAGGCTTCTGAATATATTGCCAAATTGCCCTGCAAATTGTAGCAACCTGTACCAAGATTCTATCAGTTTATACTCTCAAAAGCAGTGAGTGAAGGTGTTCATTTAAGTGCATTTTAGACAGCATTAGATACTCTAATTTTAAAAACTTTTGATGGAATTTTTATTTTAAAAAGTCCAAATGTTAGTACCTTTATATACTTCAAGTTCTTGCCCACCTGCATACATTTTTGCCATTACATTGAACACAGACTTTTTATTTGCTTTTTTCATTTATTTTCAAGTTCTTATAATTTTTTAAAGTCAAATGTAGTATAAATAACCATTACTATTAGACTTTTAGATGTAACACGTAGGTGGTTTTTTATCTTGTGATCCTGCAAAAACCAACAAAATAACAGACATGTCAGTTTTCACCTGTACTAAGTTTATCATTTTTTTAGACTAAATCCCTAAGAGAAGGCTATCCAGACTGGAGGCCATGATTGTTTTTATAGTTCTTGGGAAAGCTGGGCCAACTTTTTTTCTAAAGGGTTGTACTACCTGCCATGCTACCAGAATTATATTGGTTTACCTCACATGGGCCACCAGAGGGTGACCAGTGGTCTTCCCATGTGTTCCTGGTTTCCTCTTCTTCCCTTGCTCGGGCCTCCCAGAGGGTTGCTCGTGGCTGGTGGGAGCCAAACAAGATAGCCCTGCAGTCCCTAGACTGCTGGGAGGGAACAAGAAGGGGTGGGAAGGCCCAAGGAAGACCCGAGGGCTTGGCACTCTGCTTGCACATAAATCATTAGCTTTGGCCCCAGAGGTAGATTAAGGTAGGTTGAGGCCCGGGCACAGAAGAAAATATTGGGCCCCTTCAAAAAAAGAGAGAGACAGAGAAAATAAAAATACCTGTTAACTATATTTTTAAATAAATAAAAAATATTATGTACTATTAATGTTAAAATTGCACATATGAAACCAAACTTGGTGTCATTAGAAAAAAGTGTAAAGTTGAAGTTCTGCGAGGCCCTTCAGAAGTCGGGGCCCAGGGCGCGCAACTGGTACGCCCACCGTTAAATCCGCCTCTCTTTGGCCCACAAGCCCCCGCCCCTGGAGCCACAATAGGAATGGCTCAGACAGCGTGGCAGACTAGGTAAGGATGTGTGGCCCTGCTCTGGGCAGACTAGGTAAAGATGCGAGACTGGCCCAGGTGTGAACAATCAGAGAGATACTGAGCAGTTAACATGAAGTGACACATCCCACTGCCCGCCCCCTGCCAGCCATCCCTGCTCCATTTCTTCCTGCACACCCACCCCGCTGTCAATTCATTCTCCCTGACACATGGCTTGCTTTTTCCTTTTTTTCAGTCTGCAAGCTTTGGGATTCTTAATGCTTTGCCTGAAATGCCCATGTTTCAATTGTACCCTTTTTCTAAACATGCTCTCTGGTTTTTCTGTGTCAGGCTGGGCTCAGCTTTGAATGAGAGTGAAGAAGGGCCTTCCTTTTCTTACCTGGGGTGCCCACCCCAGTAGGCACCAGCTTTGGGTGGGGAGGCAGTGCAAGCCTTGCTGGGGGTTCTTTGTGAGACTGCCCTTCACTCAGTTACTGTCCTGAGGATAGGGGGTTCTTCCATGCTGACATTTTGTGGAAATGACCCAGAGCTGGGATGGAATGGGTTCCCAGGTACCACCCACTGACTCTGTGGCCCTGGGCAAGGAAATGCCCTTTCCTCTCTGTCCCAAATTGTCAAAAAAGGGGATGGCCTAGATCAGGGGTGCCCACACTTTTTCAGCTTGCGAGCTACTTATAAGATGACCAAGTCAAATGATCTACCTACAATAAGAATGCAAAACATAAATTTATTTCTTCCATATTATCATTATTTAAGTTACTATTATTACTATTTAATATTGTGTATTATTCTTTCACCTTTCTCCTTCTCAGCTCTCTTTTCAGAGGAAAGTCAATGTCATAGTTTATATGAACAGTCCGAAAAAGCCGCTCCACAGTTCCCTTCTTTGGAATAGCAATGGCACACAGACAGATGAGGCAAACGCACTTAGAATATGACATAGTGAAAAAAAATTCCCTCCCATTCTGTCTGAAAGTGGTAGGTTTTAGGCTTCTTACTCGGACCAGCTACAGCACTCATTTTTATACCCTTTGTTGTATTTAGTTTAAATAAATTGAAGGCTAACTAGGCAGCAATGTAACTGAACGAGTTAGCGCGGTTTAACGCGCATGCGTAGGGTGTCAAAAGTTCAGACGTCAGATTGGCTGCCCTGTATGCCATTCAAAAGACAAATGTCTTTATTTTTTTATAATTTTTAAAATTAATTTCAATGGGATGACATTAATAAAACAGGGTACATATGTTCAAAGAAAACATCTCCAGGTTATCATTCAATTATGTTGCATACCCATCACCCAAAGTTAAATTGTCCTCTGTCACCTTCTATCTGGTTTTCTTTGTGCCCCTCCCCTCCCACCTCTCCCAACCTCTCCTCCCTCCCCCCACCCCGTAACCACCACACTCTTGTCCATGTCTCATAGTCTCACTTTTATGTCCCACCTATGTATGAAATCATGCTGTTCTCAGTTTTTCTTTGTTTTACTTATTTCACTCTGTATAATGTTATCAAGGTCCATCCATTTTGTTGTAAATGATCCGATGTCATCATTTCTTATGGCTGAGTAGTATTCCATAGTATATATGTACCAAAGCTTTTTAATCCACTTGTCCTCTGACGGACACTTGAGCTGTTTCCAGATCTTCGCTATTGTGAACAATGCTGCAAATGTCTTTTTAATGTCATGAGATCTACCCACACTTGCTTTGCGATCGACTAGTAGATCGCGATCTATGTATTGAGCACCCCTGGCCTAGATGGTTCTATGATATACACACATGGGAGTATTTTTATTCATGTCCTGTGTGAACAGGGCACAGTCTCTTGGAATCTAGGGATTCTGTAAAACCAGCATCACCATCAACGGGCTTTGGTCTGATACTTTGGAACCTGGATTTCTAACCCTGATCATACCCTTTGCCTCTCCCCCCAGAAGCCTCAGTCATTCATTTTTGTTATGTGCACATTGTATGTGGCCCTGTATTGGTGATGGGCTGGGGTGGGCATGTCCTGTGATCCTGCAGAGATACCTAAAACCAGCCAGTCCCCTGCTCCCTGCACTTGGCCATCTGACAGATCACATAAGCTCACAAGGAGCAAGTGGTCAGGGATCTCAGAGAGGTGCAAACCCAATGCTCTCTGACTGTTCACAGGAGGGAACATTTCTGGAAGACTCCTGGAGAAGTGAGCCTTGAAGGGTGGATGGGGTTGGTGATGGACTTGGGGAGAAAGGGTATCTTGTTGAAGGGAACACTATGGGCAAAGTCAGGAGTGGGAACATGCAAGCATCACCTGCAGAACATGGGAGTCCTTTTCCCAAAAAGGGGGTGAAATATTTCTGGGTGCTACTCATATCCTGGCCTGGCACTGTCACTCCCATCATATATTAAATATTATTATAATAAGTTAAATATTTATATCAGTTTGTCATCCTCCCTTAACCAAGCAAGGATTATACTCAGTCTGCATTTAGTTTGGGGGTATGCTATGGTGCCCTACCTCCCCCCTTAAAAGATTAGTTTTGCTTCTGATGACTCTCATTAGCTTTCCTTTCTGTACCCTGCCCTTCCTGTGTCCCTCTGTCCCCACTTCTGTCTGGTTTGGACTCCTGTCCTCTCCTTAATAGGGTGGTCTCCTGTTCATCACCCTAATACTCCATACAATGAGTGCTCTACTTTCCACAGCTTCCTTCTCCTTCCCTTCAGACACTTGGCCCCTGGAGCAGATACCCTCACAGTGACACTTTTGGCAGGGGAACCCGAGGCAGGCAGGTTGTTGATGGAGTCTGGGAAGCAGTGTCCTGGGCATCCATGCCCCTGGCCCCAGTCTAGTCTCCAGCTAGCTGGGCCCCTCCCCGTCTTTGCATTCAGGGCCTGGCTGCCTGTTCCTGGTGCAACAGACCTGCAAAGTTTAGCCTCTCACTGACCACCAGCTTCCCCGCTCCTCACGTGCCCCGGGCTCTTCCACCAAGCCTCACAGTGCATCTGGGTGAGAGGAGAGTTGACCCTCCTCCTGTTCCTCAAGTCTTCTGAAAATGGCCCCCTTCTCCATGGGGAGATAAGCCCCCACAGCAGCCAGCTCTCAGGGACCTCTCAAAACAAGTAGCCTAGGCACTTGCCTGCCCCAGAGAGTAGCCTGGAGCCCCAGCCCTTCAGCCACTGACGGGGGGCCTGGCTGAGGGTCAGCAAGGCCCAGAGACAGAAAAGCACATTCTAGCTTCTTCAGTTCTGATTTTCAGCTTTGTCTTCGTGAACTTTGGATGTAGTTCTCCTTTAACCCAGGCCAAGATTAGGGCTCCTGGGAACTCATTCTTGTGGCAGGAGGCCTCCCTTTGATGACCGTGTCAAATGAGATGGAAATTGACCAGGTTGTTATAGGAACTTGGAAGAATCCCTGGAGTGGGAAAATAATGAGAACACGGGGCCATTCACCACTCAGCAGTGGAAAGTAGAGCACTCATTGTCTGGCGGCAGGAGCTGTGCAGAGAGAGGAAGCAGGCTCTGGTGGGAGCTTGCTGCATCACCAGGAGGCTCTGAGAGTGTCGGGGGCACAGAGAAAGGGTCTGACTGAACTCTGTACTTAAACACTAAACCGTTCACTTTCTGTGTGGACTTTAAGCAAGTTAAAATAACAGTCAACACAAAAACAAATGTATTAAGTCTAGAAGGAAAATCATTCTCACCTTTGCAGTGATTATCACAGGGTATGTTTACAGGGCATTTAAATGAATTTTTGTGCTTTTCTGTTTTGTTTTATATTTTTTCCCTGACACTTTTTCTAAACAGCATGAATTAACTGGGTTGCGGTGGGGCAGGACTCCGAGAACACAAAGTTGTCTCCAGTTTGGAAACACAGATTGTGGGTGGGCACTCTGCAACTTTGGAATTGAAATGTGTATATTTGAAAGGGTGGAGGCAGTACCTTCCAGCGGTCAGGCTGCTTCCAAGCAAGTGTTCCTGACCTGGATGTCCAGCACTGGCCACAGGTACTTCACACACAGGCCCGGTGGGTGGGTGGAGGGTGGCCTGGTGGGCTTGTCGAGGCTGGCTGTTATTCCTGTTGTTACAGTCCAGGAGGTGGCTGTCCATTTTTCATCCCATGAGAGCACCCTGTCCGCTGTCCCCCGTCTGCTGACTCAGCAGATGTATGGTCTGCCCCACTAGGTGCCTTTCTTTCCTGATGCTGCATCCTGCCTTTGGACCAAGGGGCTTATGTTGAGGCCTTGGCCCGCCTGTTCTCAGCCAGCTTTGTCTGTCCTTTGTCAAAAGAGGAGTGGGGGGCCCTGGCCAGATAGCTCAGTTGGTAGAACATCATCCTGAAGCACAGAAGTTGCCGGTACGATCCCCAGTCAGGTACATACAGAAACAGATTGATGTTCCTGTCTCTCTCTCTCCCTTCTCCCTTTGCTAAAATTAGTAAATTAAAAAAAGAAAAGAAAAAGAATGGCAGCTTCATTGACTTTTTTCACCCATGCTGGGTATCCCTGATGTCTGGGTCCATTACTTGACCTTGACATAGTCTGCCTTCTATCACTGCTAATATTTTGAGGTACAACATGCATGCAGTAAAATGTACATATCCTAAGTGTATTGCTTAATGGATTTTGATATATTTTTATACCCACATAACCATCACTCAGATCAGGTATTTCCATTACCCTGGAGGGTCCCTTGTGCCCTTTCAAGTCAGTACCCCCTAAAGGTAACACTACAATAACCTCTGCCACCACAGGTGAGTTTTGACTGTTTGTTTTTAAATTTTATGTACTGTAGTCTTTTACATCTGACTTCTTTGGCTTATCATGCATATTAGCTGTCTATTGCTATGTAAGAAATCACCCCAAAATTCAGTGGCTTCAAACAACAACAGTCAATTCTTATGCATTTGGGTGGGGCTTAGAGGGGATGGCTCCTCTCTGCTCCATGCAGCATTGGCTAGGGTATCTTGATGGGGGGCTGGAAGGTCCATTTCCAGATGACTCATTTGCATGGTGGGCAAGTTGGTGCTGACCATCAGCTGGAACTGTGGGCTGGGCCCTCAGTTGCTGTCCATGTGGGTGTCTTCATAGGGTGCTTGGGCTTCCTTACAATATGATGGTTGAGTTCCGAGAGAGTGACCATCCCAGGGGAACAAGGTGGAGGTGCAAGGCATTTTTAAAACCTAACCTTAGAGGTCATATAGCCTCACATTGGCCAAACTCTGTTGAGGTAGACATGAAAGTCTTCCCCGGATTAAGGAGAGGGGACATAGCCTTTACTTCTGGGTGGTTATATGAGAAGGTTCTAGTACAGCCTGGGGGATGGGAGGTATTGGGGTGGCCATCTTTGGAAAACACATTCTGTCACATTATGTTTGCAAGAGTCATCCACGTTGTCACGTGTATTTGTAATTTGCTATTTATTTATTTATTTTACAGAGACAGAGAGAGAGTCAGAGAGAGGGATAGATAGGGACAGACAGACAGATAGGAACAGAGAGATGAGAAGCATCAATCATTAGTTTTTCCTTGTGACACCTTAGTTGTTCATTGATTGCTTTCTCATATGTGCCTTGACCATGGGGCTACAGCAGACGGAGCAACCCCTTGCTTGAGCCAGCAACCTTGGGTCCAGCTGATGAGCTTTGCTCAAACCAGATGAACCCGCGCTCAAGCTGGCTACCTCGGGGTCTTGAACCTGGGTCCTCTGCATCCCAGTCTGACGCTCTATCTACTGCGCCACCGCCTGGTCAGGCTGTAATTTGCTTTTTAAAATGACTGTAATATTTCATGGTGTACATAGACTACAATTTATTTATTCAGCCTACTATTGACATTTGAATTGTTTGTAGTTTTGGGCTATTTGAACAGCACTGCTATGAATATTCTCAACAGATGTTTTGGTGGACAAAGGTGGCCTATTACTGTTGCTGTCTCTTTAGCTTTTAAGATTTTAAAAATACAGTTCTATCTTTTATTTTCTCTCCTTCCCCATCAGTTACTGTAGCCATATGTATTTTACTATGTAAATCTCTGCTAGTGTTTTTAAAATGTTGAAAAGAAATTATATCAGTATTATATAACTATGTTCTCTTTATAAAAACTTTTCAGTATTACAATTAAGATTAAAGTTCCTTATCATACCCCTTGCCGAGTTGGGATCTTTCCTCCTAGCCCAAGGTAATCTCTGTCACCAGTTTCGTGGGTCTCCTTATAGAGCTTTCTGATGCATTTACATGCATAAATATTCTCATAGAAAATATTGTTTTCTCTGTGTGTGGGGGTGTTGCTTGGTACAACAAGTGGCATCATACTGCTCTGCAATTCACTTTCTCACAAAAAATATCTTGGAAGATATGGCCATAGAATCGCATATGATCTACTTCACTTTTTAAACAGCCAAATGTTTCATAGTATTATTATACCACTGCCATTTAGCCATTTCCCTATAAAGGACGTGTAGGTTGTATCCTTCTTTGTTGCATGGTGTATGTCCCATGAACCAGAGGGCAGGCCTTATGCACTGTAATGTTGTCAGTACTTGTGGTCAGTACAGATGCATTCCTGCGAGGGATAGAGTTGCTGGAGCCCTGGACCTGTGCTCCTCAATATCTGTTTTCTCTTCCTTGCAGAGACGTCTCCGAGAAGCTGTGCAGCTGCTGGAGGACTACAAGCATGGGACCCTGCACCCGGGGGTCACCAATGAACAGGTAACTCTGCTGGAGGAGGGGGAAGGAGAAGATTACAAATTCCTAACCTTTTCCCTGAAGCCAAAACCATCTCTTTTCCCTTTAGTATCTACTTCTACTGTGGCTGCATACCCCTGTGTACTTCTGGCTTTTTGGAGGGGATACTCAGGTCTCATCCATACCCTGGGTCTGGTGCGAAACATGGAAGCTGATGAGTCTAGAGAGACCCAAAGGCAGTAGTTTGCTGGAGCTGACATGGGTACCTCTTCCCAAGTCCACATTCAGTGACATCACAGTGACAGCTTGAAATCAGCCAGAATGAGAGTATTTACACTATGGAAATTGGCAAATTCTACCAATTAGGACTCTTTTTCTCCCCTAAAATTGATTATTAATTATTTATCAGCATGCCACTCCCCAAAAGTTGAAGTTGAAGGTAGGGAAAAAGGGTAGATGGTGGGGATTAAGCTAGGACACCGTGGTTTTATTTTTTTTAATCTTGTGAAGGAACCTGACCTAGAGCTTAGTGAAATATTGGTAGCTGTGTTTGGTTTTGGGGAGGGGTGGAGGATGTAGTGTAGAGCAACTTTAATGATTACAGAGACTGATGGTTAATGTGCTCAAGTTTCTCTTTCTGTTCATAAACTTTATTTCAAAAACTTGAAAAAATTAATCTCGCATTTTTTAAAGCAACGTGTGTGCATAGTTCAAAAGGTCAAGTAGCACTACCTGACCTGAGGTGGCGCAGTGGAGAAAGCATCGACTTGGAACGCTGAGGTCGCCTGCTTGAAACCCCGGGCTTGCCCCGTCATGGCACAGACGAGAAGCAACTACAAGTTGATGTTTCTCTCCCCACCCCCCACCTGCTCCTCTCTCCTCTTTGAAATCAATAAATAAAATATTGAAAAAGAAAAAAGTCAAATAGCACTAAAACACTTGTAAGGAAAAATGAACTGCTGCCCATCATCCTTCTTCAGTTCCCATTCCTGTTTCCCAGAAGCAAATAACATTAGCTGTTTCTTCAGATAGAAATCTGTATTTCAAACTAACAGGTTTATCTATACTGCTATTTCTCAACTAATTCTTTTGTATTTTCTATTAGAGTAGTTGAGAATTCAGTTCTCTTAATATCTACACCCATAAATATGCTTCCCTTACCCACCCTCATCACTCTCCCAAGATAGTTATCATTGCTTAGGGTCTATGGATATTCAGTATTCACTTTATAATTAGTGACATTTAGTATCGAGTCAAGTTCGTTGTATCATGATTATGTTTCCTTGTTTTGTTTGTTTTTTAAATGAGAGGAGGGGAGATAGACAGATTTCCGCATGTGCCCCAACTGGGATCTACCTTGCAACCCCTGTTTGCGGCCAAGACTCAAATCAACTGAAGTATTTTAGTGCCTGAGGCTGACGCTTGGACCAACTGAGCTATCCTCAGTGCCTGAGGTAGATGCTCTACCAACCAAGCCACTGGCTGCAGGAGGGTAAGGGAGAGAGAAGGGGGAGAGGAAGGGAAGAGAAGCAGATGGTTGCTTCTCCTGTGTATTCTGACTGGGGATTGAACCCGGGATGTCCACATACAAGGCCGATGCTCTATCTACTGAGCAAACCTGCCAGGGCCTTTTTCCTCTGTTTTTTTAAACTTTATATTTTACCTGAAGTTAATGGTGACCTCTTTTTTCCTCATTAGCACAGTTTTCTTTGTACCATTTCTAACTCTTCCTGCAGCCTCTAGATGCATTTTCAGTGCCTCCTTTCAATCCTGAAGACTCCAGTTCTTCAGTTCTATTTATTATTTCCCCTGAAAATTTCCTTCCTGAGCTCACCTCCCTTCAGCTCCAAGCTTCCTTTCTGTGTATGTACACTTCGAGTTTGGTGGAACACTTCTTCCAGTAGTTTCCTGAGAAAGAAAGAGTAAGTGGAAGAAATTTTTTGCATACTTTTATGTCTGAAAAATGTAGTTCTGTGCTCAACCTTAATTGACAGTTTGGCTGTGGAGAAAATTCTAGGATGACAATCATTTTCCTTCAGAAGTTTAAAGACATTGCTCTGTTGGCTCCTAGTATAGCAGCTGAGAAATCCGAGGCTATTTTATTCCCTATTCTTTGCAAGTGACCTGTTTTCACTCTTGGAATGTTTAGGATCTTCTCTTTATCTATAAAATTTATTTCTGAAGTTCTACAATGTTATGTCTTTTAAAATCCATTATTCAGGGCTCCTGGTAATTTTTTCAATCTGAATATTCCTGTCTTTCAGTATGGCAAATTTTCTTAAACTGTTTATTTGACAATTTCTTCTCATTCTGAAATTCCTATTTTCAGAATATTTGACATTTTACATTGACACTCAGATTTTCTTATGTTTTTTATTTCTCTATTCCTTGACTTTACCCTGTGTTTGGGTTTGCAGAAATTTTCCTTAAGTTTATTTTCAACATGTCTTGAAATTTTAAATTCAGCTAGTATAATTTTCATTTCCATGAACTCTTTCATTGTTTCTTTAATTATTTTTAAATAGAATCCTCTTTCTGTTTTTTTATTGTTGTTGTTTTTTTATATTTTATTTTTTCTAAAGTGAGAAGCGGGGAGGCAGAGAGACAGACTCCCACATGTGCCAGGCCAGGATCCACCCAGCATGCCCACCAGGGGGCAATACTCTGCCCATCTGGGGCCTTGCTCTATTACAACTGTAGCCATTCTAGTGCCTGAGGCCAAGGCCATGGAGCCTTCCTCAGCGCCCTGGCCAACTTTGCTCCAGTAGAGCCTTGGCTGCAGGAGGGGAAGAGAGAGATGGAGAGAAAGAAGAGGGGGAAGGGTGGAGAAGCAGATGGGCACTTCTCCTGTGTGTCCTGGCCGGGAATCAAACCCGGGACATCCACATGCCGGGCTGACACTCTACCACTGAGCCAACCGGCCAGGGCCTCCTCTTCCTGTCTTGTGAATACAGTAGCACCTCATCTCTCTGCATTCTGGAAGCCAAGGAGAGGAAGGAGTTTGGGGTCCCCAAATTCCCTGTGGGCTCATTAATTTCACTGCTTTTAGCCTCACCTTTCCCCACGTCCCACTGTGGTAGTATTCTCAACTTTGGAGTCAGTATAATTCAGTTTCCCCAGAAGGTTGTTAAACCTTCAGCATCTGCTAGGGACACAGGAGAGGGCAATAAGAGTTACCTTGCTGCACAGGGAAGCCCTGAGGGTATTACAGCTTTGAGGACAGACTTTCAATCAACCCCTGTGTCTAGCCCTATGATCAGCCCTTTTTTTCTGTGGTTTCTGGTCCCTCCAGGTCTTGAGCTTTGCCCGTGTCCGTGGGGTGATGGGCTGGCTCCTTAAGCCCTCTTCAGAAATTAAGCGGATGGCTTCTTCCTTTCTGCTGGGTCAGTTACTAATACTCTACTCATTTTTCGTCCAGAAACATGATGCTGTCTGTCATCTGCCTTTGTCTTCTCTTCTGTTCTTCTGGTAACTGTGCGGCATGGCCCCTGCCGTCTTCTCATGCCTTCAGGCATGAAGCCCATGCTGAGGCTCTGTGCTGCCAACCCTGCACTCCAATGGCTGGCGGGGTGTTCCTGGGGCAGGTGACTTAGCTATCAGCCCTTGCCAGTCCAGCTCATTTTAGCATGTATTTAGGGAGCACCTACAGGCCAGGCTTGGTGCAAGGGCCTGCGGGAGAGAGCAGGGAAGAAGCTGGAGGAAGATCTTGCTTCATGGACTCCCAGGATCTAGGCAACAACAGTGAAAACCGTGGGAGAGCAGAGGAAGGAGGAAACTACCCAGATGAGGGACTTCTGGATGAAATTTCTCTCCAGAGATTTGAGGGCTGAGAAGGGGCTGGTGAGGGGAGGGTGCCACGCTGCAGCTCAGCTAGTGAATGCAGGAGCAGGTGCAGCACCTCCGTAGGATGTCCTTGTACAGGGCTCTGTAGAGTGACACGAGATGGAGCAGTGCTTGGCTAGGCAGGGTCTGATCTCAGGCATCTGCGCTGCCTGCTCAGTTGGGGCAGCCGTCATCAGGAAGGGCAGGCCGTGGTCTCCTCATTACTAGCACAGTACTTCTCTCTGGTACCGAGGAGCCTGGGTGGCATGATCCGACAGCCCTCTCTAGGCTGAAGAAGTCCTGAGACCCTTGCAGTTCCTCTCAGACACATCAGGGCTGGGTCCAGCCTCGAAGCCCTTCTTGACCCTGTGTCACTCCTAGCCAAGTTCCCCTCTGGCCCATCCTTGCTGAAGTTGGCCTCTGGAGCTCCTTCCAGCTTCCAGAGTTTGGAGAATGAGGCCACGTTTCCCCTCTTTGCTACCTTCAGTTGCTTAAAGCTGCCTGTCTTGTTTCCTGGGGCTCCTTTGTTTTCTGTCCCCCAAACCCCCACATACCTCCAGAGAGCTGGGAGGTGGGGACCTCTGGCAGTAGCCATGCTTCCCTTTCTGGTTCATGTTGGTAAGGCCTGCAGTGTCCACCCGGTGGCTCGGCAGCACAGTTCTCTGGGTGTGAGCCTGCCCCTAGTAAGCAGATTCTCCCTCTCCATCTCTTCCACTCCTCCTGGCTCCCCAGAGGATCGGGGTTGTGTGCTGTGCAGCTCTCATAGTACTTCTTCCCTCCCCCAGCCTCAGTTTGCAAAGTCACACCTGCCTCTGGCCTTTATGGACACAGGAACGGGGTGGGGGACTGCTCAGGATTTGGGGAAACCTCTACAATCTGGAGTTAAGGACAGTCTTTGTTCCTGGTCCAGGCTGGCTCTATTCAAGGGTCACTTCTGTGCCCTCCGAAGAGGCCCAGGGTGGTTCTTCACCTCAGTTTGGACAGCAACTTTGTCTGCTCCTAGGCTCTGGGCCTGCGCTGATGTCCTGCTGCAGGCGTTTGGGTCAGAAACCTGCACCTGTGTCCCTGTAGCTGCAGGCCTGTCCTGATATCATGGACAGCACTGGGTAACCTGCGTGCGAGTTACAGCGCCTCACCAGTGGGTATACGTAAGTGGATTGACAGTTTGTTCACACCGATGGCCTTGGTTTGGTCTCCCATTAGTGGTGACTGGGATCTTCTCCGGAGACTGTTAACTTGTTAAAAGGTTGCTGCACCAATGAATAATCAGTCCTAAGGATAAAATAAAAATAAGTATAATCTACCCTTTGGGCTTAACGGCTAAGAGATTTGATATGCTAGGATTCCTAATAAGGACTGTAGCTATCCATTAAACAGCAAAGCCATAGGTGAGAACAAAAATGTAAGTGTGGGCAGTAAAGTTTCTGGGCTGACTCTGCCCTGCGCCCTGTGTGTTCTGGAATGGTCTGGCATGGATGGAGCTGGGTGGGGTTAGATATGGAAGACCTTCCCACCCCCCGTGGTATGAGCCACCACTAGCTGCATGCTTACTAAGTGCCAGCCCCACGCTGAGTACCAGAACTTCACAGCCTTGCCTCAGTTAGTCTTCACAGAAACCCAGTTTGGTAGGTAGCTATATTAAGTCCGTTTTACAGGCAAGAACACTGAGGCTCAGAGAGGTTAAGTTACTTACCTAAGGTCACATAGCTAGAATGTGTGGGACAGGGACCCAACACCGGGCGTGTAAGAGCCAATGTCCATCGTTCCCCCCCAATCTGAAGGCAGCACTGGAAGGGAAGGCAGAATCATGTACACAAACACAGGGCAGAGAGTGGAGGGGGCTGTGGACACAACCTGAGCTTGTGAAGGTTTTGAAGCTCCACTTAAACCTGTGTGGTTAACGCCATCAGTCTAGACCAGGGGTGCCCACATTTTTTCAGCTTGCGAACTACTTATAAGATGACCAAGTCAAAATGATCTACCTACAATAAAAGTGCAAAACATAAATTTATTTCTTCTATATTATCATTATTTAAGTTACTATTATTACTATTTAATATTGTGTATTCTTCTTTCACCTTTCTCCTTCTCAGTTCTCTTTTCGAAGGAAAGTCAATGTCATAGTTTTCATGAACAGTTCGAAAAAGCCGCTCCACATTTCCCTTCTTTGGAATAGCAATGGCACACAGAGAGATGAGACAAACGCACTTAGAATATGACATAGTGAAAAAAATCCCCTCCCATTCTGTCTGAAAGTGGTAGGTTTTAGGCTTCTTACTCCGACCAGCTACGGCACTCACTTTTATACCCTTTGTTGTATTTAGTTTAAATAAGTTGAAGGCTAACTACGCAGCAATGTAATTGAACAAGTTAAAGCGGTTTAACGCACATGCGTAGGGTGTCAAAAGTTCAGACGTCAGGTTGGCTACCCTGTATGCCAATCAAAAGACAAATGTCTTTTTAATGTCATGCGATCTACCCACACTTCCTTCGTGATCAACCAGTAATCGCGATCGATGTATTGAGCATCCCTGGTCTAGACTGTAGCGTCTGCCGATTGTCCAGTATATAAAAGGCGCTGAGGCAGGTGGGCAATTGACACGTGCCATGGTTGCTGTCTTCACATGGCCAGCTCCCAGCACAGGTGAGGCCGCCACACAAGTGGGTGGCTAGAGCCAGGCTGGAGGCTAAACCACATGGTGCTAATGCTAAGGTGGGTAGGAGTTTATCCGCGAGAGATTCCTGAGACTGCAGGTGATAAGGAAAGGCTTTGTGGAGGAGGAGCACACGTGGGCGCTGAAGGTAGCTCGAATGCAGAATAGAGAGAGACCAAAGGCAGTGGGAGGACATTCCCTGTAGGTCACAGACAAAATCTGAGAAGTAGAGGAGGGAAAGAGCGAGACAGAGAAAGAGAGAACTGGGAGAGGGAAGAACATAGAGAAAAGATAGATGAGATTAGAGAGAGATATTTGGAGAGGAAGTTGGGAAGTTACAGGACAGATTGTGAAAGTCTTTGAAACCCAGGTAAAGAGATGCCAAAATGTTATGTGGGGCAAGAGGCAGCTGCTGGAATCCCGTGAGCAATGTAGTATATGAAAGTATACAGTGGTGGAGTCATGGGGGTAGGGCGCCTGGTGAATGGGGCAGGGAAGCTACTGGAGTGGTAGGGAATGAGGTGAGCAGGACTCTGAGAGCCACTGCAGGCTTCTGCGTGGTGGTTCTTACCCATCATTACATGTTCCCCAGAGACTGGGAACCAGCCCACCTTTCTTAAGTGCTTACTCTGCACCCAGCAAAACATATCGACTGCGCAGAGACCCCATGCAGTGTGGACTTCTGTCTGTAACCTACCAAGGAAAGGACAACTGTGGTGTAAGAGATCCTGCAAGGCTCCCTGGCAGAGAGGAAATGGGGTCAGCTGTGTTTGGGCTTTGCTGAAAATAGCAGAGAAAATGCTGAGTTAAAAATACTTGCACCCCAAATCTTCCCTGGGCGTCAGTAGGTTTGTCAAAAGCTGACTGAAAGAAAGGCTTGGCTGACCCCCCACCCCTTACCCTGACCTCTAGCCTCAAGCTTCTGGGATCCTGATCAGCACCCTGCCCCTTTGGGCTGGCCTGGGTTGGCCCTTATATGTAGTTCGTGGTGAACAGGCAAGTGATCAGTATTAGTTGAAGCATTTGTATAATGTGCTAGGTGTTGTATTGGATGCTGAAATCTCATCTCTGGGCTGAGTCACTGTAGTAGCCTCTTGGATGGTCTCCCATTCTACCTGGGCCCCTGTGTCTCTTCCCAATACACCAGTCAGAGCGATCTATGAAAACTCATTGCATCACTTTTTCCTCTGCTCCAGGGTTTCTCAGCCTCAGCATGACTGGCTTTTGGGACCAGACAACTTTGTTTTGGGGGCTGTCCGGTGCACTATAGGAAGTATAGCAGCATCTCTAGTCTCTAGCCACTAGATGCCAGTAGCGTCCCCTCCCAATTCATGACAACCACACTTTGCCAGATGTCCCTGGGGTGCAAAATTACCCCCTGTTAAGAACCAACTCTACAGTAGCCCCTGTTTCTACTCAGAGTAAAAGCCACAGTCTTTAACATAACCTACAAAGCTCCTACTTCTCCTTTATCTGCCTCTTCCTACTCTCCCCCTTACTTAGTCCACTGTAGTTACACTGGCCTTCTTGCTGTCTCTTCAATATTCTGGGCAGGCTCACTTCTGCCTCAGGGCCTTTGCACTGGCTGCCTTGTTTGCCAGACAATCTCATACTATATATATACATGGCACGCTCCCTGCATCAAGTATTTCCTCCAATGTCACTCCTGTGAAAACTAACCTAACCACCTTACTTACTACTGTCAGGTCCTAAACATCGTCCCCCTTGAGACTCCGTCAAGGAAGAAAGTCAAGGGGAACAAAGAAAGTACCCAGTAGGGCCAGAAGTAGGACAAGAGATGGAATCTTAGGGGGTCAGATGAATGGGGAATCCAGGTACTAGGTATGCTTTATGGGGATGGAGAAAATGCAGCCACAGTGTCTCCCTCTACCCTCTTCCACCCTGGCCTCAGCCTGTGCCAGAAGCTGTGGCCCTGGCACATCATGTTCCTGTGTCCCCTTCATGTTTCCCATCCTTTATTTACCTTCTTGTGTAGACCCCATTACGATAAATTTTCTTTAAAAGTCCATCCTGCCTGACAAGGCGGTGGCGCAGTGGATAGAGCGTCGGACTGGGATGTGGAAGACCCAGGTTCGAAACCCTGAGCTCGCCAGCTTGATCGCGGGGCCATCTGGCTTGAGCAAAAGCTCGCCATCTTGGACCCAAGGTCGCTGGCTCCAGCAAGGGGTGGCTCGGTCTGCTGAAGGCCCCCGGTCAAGGCACATGTGAGAAAGCAATCAATGAACAACTATGGTATCGCAACGGCAAAGAAAAACTAATGATTGATGCTTCTCACCTCTCTCTGTTCCTGCCTGTCTATCCCTATCTATCCCTCTCTCTGACTCTCTCTCTGTCCCTGTAAAATAAATAAATAAATAAATAAAACATTAAAAAAAAAAAAAGTCCATCCCTGCTGCCAGCACATACCCTGTTTTTCCCATGTGTCCTGTAGCACCTATCCTTCTGGCCTGTCAGAGAATCCACTTATTATTTTTATTGCTTCTTGTCTGTTCTCACTAGCATGTAAGCTTGACAAAAGCAGAGATTTTGGGTCTTTTTGTTCACCAATGTATTCTTAATGCCTAGATCAGTGCCCAGCACATAATAGCTGCTCAATAAGTTCTTGTTGAACAAAGGAATTTTCCTTAATCTTCCCAATAACTGTGAAAATGAGTATTCATATCCCCATATTAAAAACGAGGAAGTGGAAGCGCAAAAGGATTACATAAGTTTCCCCAAATTGCAGAGCCAGCAAGTGGGAGATCCGGAGTGCTGATCCATGTTCAACTCCAAGGTCCACTCTCTTAATAAAGAGAAGCTACTGGATCTGGAACTCGGGACCACTGCTGTGCACTAACTGGAGAACCAGGGGCACGTTCCTTCTCCTTCAGATATCTGTAGGCTTGGGGGGGGATACCTTCATGCCACATAGACTTGCATCTGTACATATTACCTGGGAGTAACCATGGCAACAAAATTAATGGTAAGGAGTAATAGGATTGGCCCAAATGATAAATTAGGAAGATTTAAAAAATTTTTATTTTATAGAAGCATCTTTTGCCTTACAGAAGGATCCCCTTCAGGCTCTGTTTAATTACCTTCTGGAGCCTGTTTTAAATAGGCTCTGTCTTTGCTGCCTTCAGAGGTTTGGAGAAGCAGCTTGGAAGGAGGCAGAGGGGAAGGGGAGCAAGCCAAACTGGGGGTGGGGCCTGGGCAGTTAACTCTTCCGTTGGAGGTCTGAGATCTGGTCGCTGGCATATACACCCTGCTCTGCCCCTATAAGGCAGGGCTTCTTTTTCTGAAGCTTATTAGGGATCCACCCTCGGCCTCTCTCTTGGTCTCTTTCCTGGGGTTCTTCTAACAGGTTCAGATGGCAGCTCAGCTGATACTCAGGCCATTTCTGAAATCAGCAAATTTCTGCATTGTTCTAGCAACTGCTCACCAGGACTGCTTCCCACATACCCCTCTGTCCTCATTCTCCAAGTTAAAAATCAAGCAAGGTCCAAAGTCTCAGATCCACAATGGCTTGTTGCTGCAGCTCGTCAGTTTCAAGGATCAGGACTGCACATTTTTATGTTCAGTCAGGGACACAGAGGGAAGTGGGCTGAGCCCAGCGGAGATTGGTCATGCCAAAGAATTATAGTTTAAAGTAGAGCTGCTTCCTCAGGCTGCTGAGAGGACACTGGGGGCTCCCTGTCCTATGTTCTCAGTGTGGATGGCCCATCTTCTGCATCTCTTTTCGACTCCCATTGAATGCTTTACATCCCATCTGTAACCTATTTGCAGGACTGGCTCATGAAGCTTTAAACTAGCAACCAGCACTTGGCTTGTGGGAGATACCCACTGCCTTTTCTGTACCCAGTCTGATTGATGAGTCTAGCAGTTTCCAGGGAAAAGCCCAGACCTGAAAAGACTTGTTGCCACTTCCTGCCCCTTCTCCTGCCAGATTAATTTAAAGAGCAATATAAGTGTAAGGTATTTGGCGACTTGCATAGGAAGCCCATGTAAATTAGTGGCTGATCCAGGGCCAAAATCTCTGACCCTGACTCTTGTTGCCATAGTCTGGAGATGGTGAGCCTAAACAAGATCAAGTAATGGCTAGGAATTGTAGTTTAAAGTGGAGATGTCCCTCCCACCTCACTGCAAAACCTCCTGAGGAGGGAGCATTGCCAAATGTCACAAGAAGAGTGTCATACACTGTCTTAGCTTTCGTTCCTTCCTCCTGCCTCTGGAAAGACTTTCCTGATATCATGGGAGGCAGTTGCCTCTAACCCCAAATGGGTTATCTTAGTCAAGGTTATATACTAACTTCAGTAACAAAAAGATCCCAGAATGTACCAGCTCAAATAACAGAAGTTTATTTCTCATCCATGAAAGCATTCAAATTCCAGCAGGCAGGTGGCTGTGCTCCACAGGATTATTCAGGGATCCAGGTTCCTTCCATCATGTTTCTCCACCATCTTCTTGGATTGTCTTCGGGGTGGCACAGGCTGGGCTGCAGCCATATCCTGGCTCTGGTACACAGGAAAGGGACAGAAAACACGGAATGGGAGGCTTTGGCTAAGAAAGGCACATATTCCTATCAGATGCCATTGGAGAACTCAGTCACATGGCCAAGCCTACCTGCAAAGGAAACTGGAAGATGTAGTGCAGCAGGTCAGCTGCCTGCCCACTACTGTTCTATTACTATGGAAGAAGGGGACCTAGATTTTGTTGGACAGTTAACAGTTTGTGCCACAAAAGTCAATAAAGAGCTTAGATATAGTTGTGTACCCTATATCTATTTTTCTCATGGTTACTCTTAGTTTTTTTAACAATTCTTTTTGAATAGGGAACATATGAACAATTTACAAAATTTTAAAGATATATATTAAAAAGGTAGAGAATAAAAACCAAGTTTCCCTTTCCCTGTCACCCAATTGCCTCTCCCTAGAGTAACCATTTGGTTCCTCTGTCTTCTGCCAGAGAGAGCTGAACACATTTAACCTTTTTCTTTAAATGGTAATGATATAATAATGATTACTCCAGGAAAATTCACTGGAGCATGGTTGTGACAGTAAAAGATGGGACAGTCACAAAGGACGAATATTGTATGATCCCGTTTACTTGAAATATTATGAGTGGTCGAATTCCCAGAGACTGAAAGATGGTGGTTGCCAGGAGCTGGGGAAAGGGGGAAGGAAGTTAGTGCTTATGGGTACAGTGTTCAGTTGGGTAAGTTGAAAAAGTTCTGGAGATTATGCTGGTGAAGGTTGTACCACAATGTGGATATACTTAATGCCACAGAACTGCCACTTAAAAACGGTTAAAATGAGCCTGTCCTGTGGTGGCGCAGTGGATAAAGTGTCGACCTGTAATGCTGAGGTCGCCGGTTCAAAACCCTGGGCTTGCCCGGTCAAGGCACATATGGGAGTTGAAGCTTCCTGCTTCTCCCACCTTCTCTCTCTCTCTCTCTCTCTCTCTCCCTTTCCTCTAAAATGAATAAATAAAAATAATTAAAAAAAAAAAAAAAAAAAAACCGGTTAAAATGGTAAATTTTATGCTATGTATATTTTACCACAATAAGATGGGAAATAGCCTAAAAGTCTACTAATAGGGCACAGTTTACAATATACAATACATTCATTCAAGTTTTCTACTGGAAGAATAAGGTGCTCTTTGTGCACTGATGTGGTAAGATCTCCAAAATAGTTTAGATGCCCAAAGGGACAGAATGGTGTGCAGTGGTGTGTTAGCATTAGAGACGGGGCAGGTGGTGATTAAGAGTCAGGATTCTGTCCTGGCCAAATGGCTCAGTTGGTTAGAGTATCATCCCAAAGTGCAGAGGTTGCCGGTTCAATCCCTGGTCAGGGCACTTACAGGAACAGCTCAATGTTCCTCTCTCTCTGTGTCCCTTCTCCCTTTCTTTCTTGCTGAAATCAATAAATAAGCATAAAATAAAAAAGAGTGGGGATTCTGGAACCAGACTGCTTGGGTTCAAACCCCAGAGCTTCTGTGGGAAAGGGCTCAGCAAATTAGGAAAGCAGGGAGTTATCCATCACATGAGAAATTATCGGTGACACTGGCTTGCCTAGGCCATATGTTTTGTGGGGTCACTGCAGGGTGTGGAATGTGTCTGTGAGCTCTGGGGTCCTGGCCTTGCCTGCTGACAGCCCGGCTGAACTTCGGCCTTTGTGGATAAGCCAGCATCTGCCTGACTCTCACAGCTGCTCCCTGGGGGGAGGTAGAGGAGGAAGTCCTTGAACCTGAGGGACACAGTGCCACCATGGGTTATAGGTGCTGCTGGGCTGGACTTGGGTGGGAGGTAGGGGAGAAGTACTGGCAAGGAGCACCTGCTGCCTGGCCTCAAGGAGGTTCTGCGCCCTCAGGTTGATGTCAGCCAGTTCTCCTCCTCTTCTCATGCCTCAGGCATAGCAGTCACTCTGTCTTTTCCTCCAGAAAGCCCCTTGAGGCCAAGAGGCCTGAGTGCCCGTGTCCAGTCCTGCCACCAGGCGCCTGGGGCCTTGGCTGAGTTACTTTACTTAGTCTTTCTGAGATTGAGTTCCCTTGCCTTAAAATAATCTACCCACCTCACAGGCATGTTGTAAGAATAAGACAATAGACATGAAATTACTTTAAAAAATAGGCCCTGGCCGGTTGGCTCAGTGGTCAAGTATTGGCTTGGCATGTTGATGTCTGGGTTCGATTTCTGACCAGGGCCCACAGGAGAAGCGACCATCTGCTTCTCCACCCACCTTTTCTCTCTCTCTTTCTCTCTTCCCCTCCTGCAGCCATGGTTCGATTGGTTTGTGCGAGTTGAACTTGGGCGCTGAGGATGGATTCATGACCTCTGCCTCAGGAACTAAAAATATGGCTCCACTGATGAGCAACAGAGCAAAGGCCCCAGATGGGCAGAGTTTCAACCCCCAGCGAACTTGCTGGGTGGATCCTGGTCCCGGTGCAGGGTGTCTGTCTCTCTGCCTCTTTCCTCTCACTAAAAAAAATAATAATAATAAGTCCATTAAAAATATTGCTCATTTGAATGACTCTCCCTCTATTTAAGCATTTATGGAATGTACCCCATGGACCATGTAATTTAGATATGCATATCTTATTTAAACCTTTGTATGAGTCACAGTAAGCCAAGTGCTATAACAATCTCCAGAGTTCAGAGGCTTATATAGAGTCTGTTTCTCATGTCAGGGTCCAGTGCAGCCCAGGGACTTGGAACATGCCATTGTCCAGAGACCCAGCTCTTTTCACTTCGTGGCTTTACTGGGAAGCTTTGGGGCCAGGTCTGGAAGTGGGTCCTCCCACAGTCCATTAGCCAGCATATGGGTGGCACACCTAACTGTGGGGGAAGCTGGGACATGTAGGCTTAGCTGTGGGCACAAGGGAAAACACAAACTGTCGTGGAGCCTCAAACATCTGCGTTACAACAGCCCATCTCAATGATGGGAAAACAGGCAGAGGCAATGTAACTGGCCCAGGGCCACAACTCCATTAAGTGATTTGAACACAGGCCTGTCTGGTTCTGACACCTGCTCTTTACACTGTCCTTTGATGTCTTAGGCCAGTATTTTCTGCCCAGGCTGTTCATCAGAATCATGGGGGATTTTAAAAGAACTATATAAGGAAATTTTGAGTTTTTTAAAATAAAATTTTCATTTTAGAATAGCTTTATATGAGCTAGGGGAGATGGTATATAGGACAGTGATGAAGGGCTCGTGCCTGAAATGGTCCTGGACTTGGGGGTGTGTGTACATACTTCAGGAAGGCACCTTCTCAGCAAAGAGGGTTCAGCCTTTTATTTTATAATCTGCTGCACAGCATGGCTGGATAGGATTAGGAGGCCTCTTCACTGCTGATGGCAATATCCAAGAGTATTCCATAGCCCCAGTTTGCTTTACTATATAGCCATATGCAAATAAGGGAGTCTTTGATACAAAGTCACACATCTGAGGCAAAAACAGGAACTCTCTTAAGGCATAAACAGGAATCCCCTCCACCATGCATAAGTGAAATCAACATCTGAACAAACAAAGGGTGAGAGGGGCATGTAAATTGCTTCCAGCAACTTAAGCAAGCAAGTGAAGTGAGTGCAAATACTCAGCTTCATAGCCAATATGGAGGTGATGGGGGTTGGGGGAGAACTTAGCCTTTTGCTAAGCTTCGAATTTACAAAGGCTTTTTGCCACTTGCAGTCTACCACAATGATCTTTTTCCATCTTGGCTGTCAGTATGCACTCACCTCCTTCAGCTAACAGTGATTCTGCCTTGGGTTTTTCTCCCTCCAGTCCCTTCTGTTCCCTAATTATTATTTTTTCAAAAACTCTACTGCTTGCAATCTTCCTGGAATAGCAGACAATCAAATATGTTTGAAATGTATCTAAAATGAGAGTAATTAGGCTGTGAATTAAGGCTTGAGGGACTGCTGTGAGTATAATGCATAAACTTTAATATATCAATTTTATAATGTCTATTTTTGCTACCCAGTAGCCTTCTGCAACTCAGTTTCTATTCCAGATAGCAACACTGCCATGCAAATGAAGCATAACAGAACTATTCCCTGCAAAATGAAATATACACTGATGGCCGCCTCCTCACTCTCACCTGTACCTTGCTTGCTCCATTAAAAATGTACTGGCCCTTGGTTTGCCCACAATGTCAAGTTTTATTTACCATGTTTTCTTGATTCTATAGGGCTTATTCTTGTTATATTTTAACATATCTTAAATGGGTGAGTCTTTTTAGTGATGGGGGTCTTGGCATTGTTATTGTTTTCTTACTTAGCAGCACAGAATAGTATTTTAGGATTAATGATGTTTTAGATTCAATGAAATACAGTATTTATATCATTTGAGGAAATTGACAGATTGTTCAATTTCTCCAGTCTGTGCCCCTTGCTTGTGCTGGAGAGAGACAAGTTTACCACTCATTTGAAAGCAACTTCCTATCACCTTCTTAGCACAATAGGGATAACAGTATTGACAACAGTAAGCGGTTATATATAAAGCATTTACTATGTGCCCAGTGCTGCTCCAGGCACTTTTCATATATTTTTCCAACAATGTTGGAGGCACAGCTATTACCCTTTTTATAGATGAGGAAATTAGGGTGTCACAGTGGAAATAGCAAAGCCGGGAGTCCCTGAAAACATCACGTCATGCTGCCTCTAGTGATTCTGGGAGATGGTAGAAGGGATCTTCATTTAAATCAGGCTTCTTACCTGACCCTACCTTAGAATCAGCTAGGAAACTTTAGAAAAAACGCTGGAAGAATTCTTTAATATTACAGCAGCCAGAGTTGAGAACCCTTTGTTTACATGATCTGTGTGAAATCCCCTCACTCTGCTGTTCAGGGTCCCGGATGCCATCCTCGGAGGGTAGCTGCCAGATTTGGGTGACCAGGACATCCTGAGCCTCTTCAGCCCTTTGGAGCTAGAACTCTTGGTTAGAAAATATGGCTGAGAGACCTTAAATTGATAAGAGCTTTTATTTTTTCCCTTTTTCCTTCTCTCACTTCCTTCCTTCCAGCTCTGGAGCGCACAGAAAATCAAGCAGGTAATTCAATTTTGTCTTCTTTTCCTTCCCTACTGCATGCTCTCCTAGACCCTGTCCTGTCCCTGAGATCTTTGGCTGTTGCACGCCCAGCCTCCCCTCCCCTTTGTTCCTGGCTGCCCCTCCCCTTCCTTCTCCCCTAGCACCCAGGACCTGAGTTTCTGAAGACTAGGGCTCAGGCCAGCTCACCTTTCCTGGGTCCCCTGAGCTCCTTCCCTGTGGCTCCTTCCACACAATCCTTATGATGTGCCTACTATGTGCCAGGCCCTGGGGTTCAGAGGCCTGCAAGGTAGACACAGTCCTGTCCTTCCACACCCTGTAGTCAGCTTTGAGCATTAGTGAGATTAGTCAAAGGGTAAGTACTGTTTGAAGCCCATGTTTTAGTTTTCTCTTGCCCTGAGTGGTAGGAAAGGGCTGACTGATCAGAAGAGCAGATACAGCCACTGGTCATCTGAATCATCCTGCAAGAACCCTCTGATCCTCCTGCCTCCCTCCCTCCCGCCATGTGCCCCTCCCGCTCCCGCTGTTACCCTGTGCTATTCCTTGTTCTTGCCAGGCTATTCTACACCCAGACACCAATGAGAAGATCTTCATGCCCTTTAGAATGTCAGGTAAGCCCTTGGGACCTGGTTCTGCTCAGCCAGGGCTACTTCCTATGGTCACAGTTTCAGGAACGTCAGCCTGGGGAGGGAACAGAGCCAGTTACGTACATGGCCACACTTGCACCTGCATGCTAACCTTGGCTCAAACATACAGGACTCTGGCCAGGCCTCAGAATCACCTGTGGAGCTTTTAAAAATGTGCCTTTTCTACCTGAGCAGCTGGGATGGAGTGGGGCCTCTGCAGGTGATGGCCCATGCCCTGGCCCCCAGTTTTACCCCACTCACAGTCAGCAGCCTCTAGGGTGACCCCTGCCATAGGCACGCCTGCCTCTTGGGAGTCACTGCTGTCCTACCTGCACACGCTGCACGCTTTCCTTCCAGGTCCTGCTTCCACTCAGCCCTTTAGGCAATTAATCCCCAGACTAACTCCTTGGTCTCTGATCCTGCTATTAACCTGCCCTTCAGAATGTCTGCACTGTGTTGTCCTACTGTGCACATAGGGACGGCCAATTCCCATTCTGTGGAGACCAGTGTGGCGGGGGAGTGGGCGAGTAGGTGTAAGATCCCTGCCACCTGCGAAGTCCCCACCCTGTGGTCACTAGAAGGATAGTTCTAGTACATATGAACCTAATAGCTCAGAAAGCCCTTGCTCACACTCTGTCTAGGGCTGGCATGCTTATCCTGCCCACAAGTTCTGGGGGCCACAAGTCTAGCCCAGAGTCAGACTCACACGTGTGCTGATGCCTCCTCCCTGGGGTACTACCCCTGAGTTACAAGGTAAGGGAGACGGCTGCTGGATGCTGCCTTGGGAAGTCCTCAGGCAGCTGGAGAAAGGGGTTCTCAGTCGAGTAGGTCAGCCAGGTTCCCTGTGCCCAGAGAGCTTGACCCCATGGGGGCAAGAGAATAACAACCACATGACATCCTTGGGCAAACTGAGGCAATTAGTGTCCAGTGACCCCCTTGCTTTGCCATGAAGAACTCCAAGGAAGCAAAGGCTGTGAACTTGTCATAGTGCTGTGAGCACTTCTCAGTCCCCTCTGGGGCCCTAGCAGGCTTTTACCCTGAGCCTGGTATCTCTTGTCATTTTCCAGTAAACTTTGAACCTCTCTCCAGAGTGATGGCTAGTGTGCACGCACAATTACACACCCACAGGATGCAGACCTTTGCTTTAGATGTCATTTAAATAGATGAGCATAGTTTGCTGCTATCCAGCTACCAGATGCCATAAGTTAGAGGTTGGAGACAAGAGGCTACCCAGTGACAGCAGGGGGGATGGTGGAGGGCTGCCACAGTCTAGGGGCCGTGAGCAGTGAGGAGATGGCATAAGGGCTGGACTGTGCTTCACAGCAGCTCTGTCCTGCTCTACTGAGGATATCTAGCCAGGGTACTAGAGATCAAAAGAGCTCTGGCACTTAGAGTTACACATCTCACGTGGGTGGGGAATTTCCTTTCTAGAATTGATCATGATGCCAGTGAAGTAAGGGTATGTGCCAGGAAGACAAGTGAGGGAAGAAGGAAGACATTCTGGGGCCTTCGAAGTCATTGCAATGTGTGTGATGAGTGTAGGCAGGGCACTGTGTCTCATGAAAGAAACGATGGGAGGGCCACCAGGTGTGGAGCAGTGGTGCCCCAACTGTGGGCATTCCAGCCTTCAGGAGTGGGCCTCTGGGTTTTTGAGGGGAGTGAGAACTGTCTGGCTAAAGGGGAACAGAGGGAGGGGAGACACAGGGGAGCCCTCTGTACTGGGGACGGCCAAGCTGGAAATAAGTCTGGGGACTAGAGGTGCCTGTCCTTTACCTGACCGTCACCCTTCAGTGGGACCACTGCCAAGACTAAGCCCAGAAGCTCTTCCAGTATCTCATTTGAGAGGTTGGTGGGGTGGAGTGGGGGGGGGGTTATAAGGCCTGACTTCTCTCTCCTCTCACAGGTTACATTCCTTTTGGGACGCCAATTGTAAGTATTACCTTCAAAGAACATTTTTTTCCCTAAAATATTTTTTAATGTATAACTTTACATCATTGCTCGTAAGTGTTTGACTGAGTTGTTGATTTAGGATAAAATCCTGGAAGGGAATTAGTGGATAAAATAGCATACATTTCTTCTTACTTCTCTTGCTTTGTACTGTCAGCTTCTTTCTGTAGAAGGCATGTCAGAGTGCACCCAACACAGAGCCTCCAAGTCTCTTCATCTATGCACACTTCCCATCCTGAGAATTCTCATTAAGCATGTTGGTTTGGTTACAGAGAAGTTTTCTCCAAAATCTTGGGGAGTCAGAAAATAAGTGTGATTTCTGAAAAGTAAGGGTTTGAATTAACTCAGAAAGGATTTCATCTTCTTTTTGTTCAGTTTTAGAATCAGGGTTAAATTTACTCTTACATTTTTTTATAAGGGAGTGAAACGAATGTACAGAGAGTTACGTTCATCATAAATGTATTTACAGTCGTGGCCGGATGGCTCGGTAGGTTAGAGCATCTTTCCGAGGTGCAGAGGTTGCCGGATCCATCCCAGGTCAGGGCACATACAGGAACCGATCAATTTTCCTGTCTAAATAAATTGTTTTCACAGAGTGAGCTCATCCAAGTCCTTAGGTAAAGGTTTAGAGCATCATCAGCATCTCAGAAACCTCTGTCACTGCCCCCACACCACAGAAAACCACTTTTCTGACTTTCTTCACTATATTCTCATTTAGCCTTTTATTGAGCTTTATATAAATTGAATCATCAGTATGTACTTTTTTTGGCCTTTGGGTTCTTTTACCAAAAATTGTTTGTAAGAGTTATCTGTATTGTTCTATGTAGTATTTGTTTTTCATTGCTGCATCAGATTACATTGGTATAACAATATTGAAATGTCTTTTATCTACCCTACTGTTGGTGAAAATTTGGGTTGTTTCCAGGTTGGCATTCACAACAAACAGTGCGGCTTTGAACATGATTGTGTAAGTCTTTTTAGAGGACATATATATTCTCATTTCTCTTTAATTATTCCTAAAAGGATAAAGAGATAAAAACTAAATACAGTGTATGATCCCAGAATCAGGATCCGGGCAGGTGTGTGTGTAAAATTGTATTGTAGTCTCTTATAAAGTTAAACATACACTTAAAATGTGAGCCAGCAATCCTAACTTTAGGCATGTACTTCAAGAGAAATAAATACATGTGTCCACACAAAGATCCATATGTGAGTGTTTATAGTAGCTTCATATTAGCCTAAAATGGGAAACAGACAAGAATGACCAACAGATGTTAAAACCACTGGGTGAAAAACTGATGGAACAGGATTTACCTAGTCTCAAAGTTTCCTATATATCATTCCTTCTATGTTTAATAGTTGGTACTCTCCTGTAAATAAGAGATTTCCCTTCTGCCTCCTCCTTTAATGTGTTACAAAACTATCAATATGATCTTGTGTATTTTTTCTGTTCAGTGGGTAGTAATTTACTCCTGTCATTACTCATTTTTATATATAAATTGTGGCAAATTTGACCAGTAGAACCCTTTAAAACAGTTTCTCTGTCCATTTGACATGTACTTCTTATTCTTCGAGTACTTCAGTACTTTCTGGATATTCCAGACTCCTGTAGTTTCTCTACCCCAGTCCTAAAATCATTCATTTCTCCAAAGAACACTGGTTCCTTTTGTAGGATAAAGGTATTTAGAAACCAAAATTTGGATTCTGGGTGTGCTCATTGTTACCAAAGTGTCATTGTTGCTAGGCCATCTTTGCAGATAGAGTTAGGAGGTACAACTTTTTAAACATCATGAGTTTGTACTAATACCTCTAATTCCAATCCAACATTTCAGAGTTCTTCTTTCCTTCATTCAGTATTTATGGGTCCCTTCTCCCTGAATGAGAATCTGACAACAATACACACACACACACACACACACACACACACACACACTTACTAAATCTTATACATATAAATAAAAGATTTTCAGAACTGCTATGCAAATACCACCCCCAATAAAATGTATTAAGTAAAGCCAAAGACTTCTTTGAAGTTTTTTTTGTCCATTGAATATATCCTACCGAGATTTATACAGTCAGACAACCATGTCTAAATTTTTTTCTTCTCATATGTTTATGTTATTTATTTGCTGTACTGGTAGGTTTATTTGTTTCTGTTGTCATTCAACTTTAGTTATCCATTCTTACTGATTTATTTTTGGAAATATATAAAATATCAACATAGTTCAAAAGTTAAAGGTATATAAAAACTCATAATAAAAGTTTCCTCTATCCCTTCTACCTCCTTCCCACCCATCCGCTATAAGTAAATAATTTTATTCTTCCTATTTTTTTTTGTAAAAATAAGCAAACTATATAACTTTTGCACAGTATTTTTCTTTTTCTTTTTTGCTTAATAACATATCCTGGAAATCATGGTCTATCAGTTTATAGAGATCTCCTCATTCTTTTATTTTTAATAGCTGCATAGTAGCCTGCTATGTACAAGTACAATAATTTGTCCAGCTAATTTTCTATATATGAACATTTAGGTTAATCCCAAAATTTTGCCAGTATGAATAGTACAAGAGTGGATAACCTTGTGCAATTGTTTTTTTTAATATTGACAGTAAATTCCTAGCTTCTATGTAGGACTACTTAAATAGACATTTCTGGCCATGAGCAACAAAAAAGAGAGAAGATGCAAATAAATAATAATAAAAGTATAATACCTACAGATACAATAGAAGTTTAAAAGATGAGAATGCATAGGACAATAAATTTGAAGACTTAGAAGAAATAGACATATTTCTGGGAAAGTTTAAAACTACCTAGCAAGTATAGTAAATTTAACAATTATTTGGGCATTTCGTGTGTGTGCGTGTGTGTGTGTGTGTGTGTGAGAGAGAGAGAGAGAGAGAAAGAGAGTGTTTTCTTTATTAGGCTAAAGTCCCTCTTTGGATAATATTCAGAGTGTTTGGGCAATACACTTTGTGAGTCCTCCCATATCTGGAAATGTATTGTTTTTCTCTCTTATGCCTGATTCTCTCTTCCATTAAAGGTAAACTTCCCCTCCTCCCCTTGGGATCCTTTGGTATTTTCCCTCTTTATCTTCAGAATTCAGAAATATCCTCAGGATAAAATTTTTTTTCTCTGTATGTTTTATAAAATTATACAAGTAATACATGAATATGTTCTTGGAATTTCAAATTACCACCAAGAATTATTTAAAGACTATTTTAAAAGTTATGCAAGTAATACATGAATATGTTCTGTCGGCTCAGAATTCAAACAATACAATAAAAAGTACTAAAATTTCCTCTTACAACCCTCAACCCAAAATCTGCTCCCAGAAGCGAGCTCTCTTAGAAGCTGGGTGTGAACTTTCAGGCTTTTTCTATGTATTTGCATATATGTGAATCATCATTTAAACTATTAAGATGATGTTAAACTATAACAATATATTATTTATTTACCTACAATTCGCTGATTACACGCAACAGTTTGCCTACATAAGGAACTGCTTAGTTCATTCATTCATTCATTCATTCATTTCTCCTGCTGAGTCGTAGTCTTCCCTAATGATGGGTTTCAGTTGTGGCTGATTATTTAATAATCAGAAATAACAGTATTGTGAAAAATCCTTATAAAGCTTTTTTTTTGTAGAAGTATGAAGATTTCTCAAAGGCCTGTGCTATCTTAGATAGTGAATTTGCTGTGTAAATGGCTATGTATTCACATTTAAATTTTTGATAGCTATTGCCAAATTACCCTTTAGAATGGTTAGATTTCATCATACCTTTGAAATACTGGCATTCATATTTTTAGTTTTTGTTTTTTTGGGTTTTCTTTGGTGATTCTTATGGAAGAAAAGTAGCATCTCTTATGGTTTTAACTATTTCCCTGAAGATTGTGCTTCTTTTTTTTTTATTCTGACAGAGACACAGAGAGAGAGAGAGAGAGAGAGAGAGAGAGAGAGAGGCAGATAGGGACAAACAGGAAGGGAAAGAGATGAGAAGTATCAGTTCTTTGTTGTAGCACCTTAGTTGTTCATTGATTGCTTTCTCATATGTGCCTTGACGGGAGGGGGAATGCCACAGCAGAGCGAGTGACCCCTTGCTCAAGCCAGCGTCCTTGGCCTCAAGCCAGTGACCTTGGGCTTCAAGCTAGTGACCTTTGGGCTCAAGCCAGTGACCATGAGGTCATGTCTGTGATCCCAAGCTCAGGCCAGTGACCCCATGCTCAAGTCAAATGAGCCTGCGCTGAAGCCTGCAACCTTGGGGTTTCGAACCTGGGTCCTCTGCGTTCTAGTCCGATGCTCTGTCTACTGCGCCACCGCCTGGTCAGGCAAGATTGTGCTTCTTTTCAAGTACATATTTATTGGCCATTTGTATTTTATCTTCTGTGAACGTCCTGTTCACATCATTTGTCCATTCTTCCATTGGCCGTATTTTCCTAATTATTTTTAAGAGTCCTGTATATATTTTGGATACTATTCCTTTGAATTTTTATGTTGCAAATTTCTTCTCCCAGCTCTTTCCCCTGTACTCTCTGTGTCTTTGTTGTAGAAAATTTCAAATATTGATGTTTTTAATGATTTTTCCGTGCCTAACCAGGTGGTGGCGCAATGGACAGAGCGTCGGACTGGGATGCAGAGGACCCAGGTTCAAAACCCTAAGGTTTCCAGCTTGAGCACGGGCTCATCTGGCTTGAACATGGGCTCACCAGCTTGAGTGCAGGGTCTCTAGCTTGAGCGTGGGATCATAGACATAACCCCATGGTTGCTGGCTCGATCCCAAAGGTTTCTGGCTTGAAGCCCAAGGTCGCTGGCTTGAGCCCAAAGTCACTGGCTTAAGCAAGGGGTCATTCACTCTGCTGTAGCCACACACACACCCCGTCTCCGTCAAGGCACATATGAGAAAGCAATCAATGAACAACTAAGGTGCCACAATGAAGACTTGATGCTTCTCATCTCTCTCCCTTCCTGTCTGTTTGTCCTTCTCTCTGTCTCTGTCACACACACACACACAAGATTTTTCCTTGGATTGATATTGAGTCTTGTCCCAAGTTCTGATCTCCATCTCCTTAATTAATAAACTGGATTTGTAAGACTTGTGTCTAAGAAATAGCTCTTGGATAAATTTGTCATTTCTTCTGTTTTTGTTTACTAACTTATTTGTTTTTGTTTTTATAATATCCTTTGGCCTCTTTTATTTGTGGTTAAGTTTATTTTTCTACTTTTTGCCTTTAATATTTATTTTTTCTCATTCTTTCCTCCTGATAAAAAGTACTTAGGGCTGTGACTTTTCTTTTGAATATATCTAGAACTTGGCTATATCTAATATATTATTTTATATAGTGATCCCTGTTTTTATTTTTCAGTAAGTTTGAAATTATAGTTTTTAACCAGAGAATTTAATCTTCTAGATTTTTCTTTTTAATTTTAGAGAGAGGAGAGAGAGAGAGAGAAGCGGAGGAGCAGGAAGCACTCACACTTCATAATAGTTGCTTCTCATATGTGTCTTGACTGGGGAAGCCTGGGGTTTCAAACCAGCAACTTAAGCATTCCAGGTCAACACTTTTACCCACTGCGCCACCACAGGTCAGGCTACCATTGTTTTTTGTTTGTTTGTTTGTTTGTTTTTAATGTGTATCTTATTGATTTTAGAGAGAAGAAGGGAGAGAGCAGGAGAGGGACAATAACATCTGTTCCTCTATATGCCCTGATCGGGGATCAAACAGGCAACCTCTGCACTTCTGGACAATGCTCTAATCAACTGAGCTCTCTGGCCAGGACTCAGTATTCTAGCTTTAATTACATAGAAGAACACAGTTCAAATCCCATCTGGGTTTTTTAAAATGTATTATTTTGCTATTATTTTCTAGTTTGTTTGTTTTTTCCAGAGAGAGTGACCACTGCAATTCTGCCATTTGAGATAATAGTGTGGTTTTCTTTGTAGCATAGTATATGATTATATCAGTTAGGATCAGGACCACCTACATATAAAAAACTTCAAAATAACAGTATCTTAAACAAATTAATTTCTTTCTCTCTCATGTCAAAGAAGATTAGAAATAGGCAGATCCCCACAATGCTGTGAGGAACCCAGACTTCCATTTTCTCTACTATTATCAGTGCTGTCTTCTACCATCAAAATTACCTTATAGTCCATAATGGCTGTGGAGTTCCAGCCATCATGTCCACAGCACAGGGAGGAGAAAGAAGGAGTGAAAAAGGATATATGTCCCAAATGAGTCGGCCCCTGTAACGAATCTTCTTCAAAGACACACACAATAGTTTTGTTAATATTTCATGTAGAATTTGGCTGGATAATAGTTGATCCCTAATTATAGGGATTCTGTTAGTTAGAAAGAAAGGAAAAATGTTTAATAGATAGGCAAATGAGAATCTGCCTCAAAATTTTTTATAAATATTTCATTAACACTTGAAAAAAATACATGATTTGGCAGTATCATCTCTTTGCCAAACTGGAGAAGTTGAATTTCAGGCTCATTTCTTCTAAGAGGCCAACTGGACCCTTACAGAATTAATGGCTGCCACCATCTGTGAAGATCTTGCTAATCCCAGGGATGCCAGCACTGTCTCTAGTTGCAAGGTGTTATTGAGGGCACCCCAGACATTTATTTGCACTCTCTCTTCTTCTTGCCCAAGACAGGTCAGTCATTTCAGGGTCATTACAGCCTCATAGGTGTCCTGTGAACCTGGGTGCTGGTCCACTAACTTATTGTCCAGGGCTCACTGCTAGAGTAGATGCTGTGAACATCCTGTCAACACCAACACTGCCCCAGCCTGGAGCAAACGTCCCTCAGTGAGTAAATGTGTAGGGTATGTTGCCCGGGACTCTCAAATCCTGTGTGGACACTTGGTTGAGGTGAACTGGTAGCTTGGCCTGAGTGTGTCCCATTGGGCCTCAGTAGTAGCCAGAGTCAAAGTGACAATGCTCACCTAGGCCCACTTCCTAGTCCCAAATATCCGTATTCAGGATTAGAACAGCTGGCCTAGAGGCCAGGTCCTGAAAGTAGGCTTCCACTTTGGTACTTTAACTTGGACAAGCAATGTGAGGACATACTGATCCCACTCGCTGCCCAGGTCACTGCCTTGCCTTGTGTGGAAGGAGCACAGCAGCTGCTCCGGTGCTTCTATCAATGTCTGGCTCCCATCAGCCCCAGCTCCTCGGAGGCCCCCTGGAGCCTGGTAGCATGGAACATCTCAGCAAATGCCTGGTCTGAACAGGATGAAGGTTCCAGTCCACACCTTAGGGAAGCCCCTGGTGTGATAGAGTGGGTAAAAAATATAGACATGCAGATGCCACTAAATGCTTACCAAAATAGAGACGGGGGTGCTGGCAGATATATTAGGAACTGGGTCCCTGAGTGATGAAGGGAAGGGGTAAATAAGGTTGGCAGGTACCTTGACTGAGATGCTTTTGCAAGCAACATTCAAGCTGCCTCCTTCTAGCTTGACCGTACACTGTTCCCACCTAGACTGAGAGGAACCCTGCCCCCACCCTGCTCTCTCCCAGAGCTCAGGAAAAACGAGCTGGTTTTCTCCCAGAGCCTGGTGCCAGTTTAGTCAGCAGATTTCACAGATCTACTGGCACCCATGTAGCGTCTTATTTTAAGCTTAACATTTGAAGATGGGAACTTTTCCCCCTTCGATGTGTGGCAAAGAGATCCCAATTTATACATAAGCATGGTGGCTAAGCCAGTGCCCCAACGCTGGTCCCCAGGCTAGTGCAGTGCATGGCTTCCCTCCCTCAGGTTCTTTGCAGAAGGACCCCGCCAACCATAGCCACTTTTTAAAATTGGTTTTAGAGAGAGGAAGAGAGAGAGAAACATCCATGTGTTGTTCCACATATTTATGCATTCATTGGTTCATTTCTGTATGTGTCCTGACTGGGAATGGAACCCACAATCTTGGCGTATCAGGATAATGCTCTAACCAACTGAGCTACCCAGCCACTTTTGTAATTGGCAGTTCTATTCCCATGTTTCCACTGAGAGGTGTGCAGCACTGTCATTTCCATGCACATGTGGCTGGGGAAGGCAGGGCCAGTGCTCTGGCCCCATCTCGTCCTCTGCATTTCCCCACCTGCCTTCCTGTGCCCACAGCCTTGGCTACCAGAGCATCTCAGATCCTGGGTTTCTCACGTGGATCTGAGTTTCTCCCAGGTATTCTGTGCCTCCCTCCTCAGCCTGAGCTCCCCACGTCACGGATGCCTTTCTCCCCCTTTCTGTATCATTCTGGAAATTTCAAAACTGAAAGCCTCACTCCTCCATATCCAGCTGGGGGCTGAGGAGAGCAGACTGACACTTTGGTCAGAATCTAGTGGCCTTGAGTTACATCCATACCAGATTTCTACCTTGGGCCATTTAGGGCTTGGACTCTGTACTCCGAGCTCTCTCATTTTGTAGCACAGGTGACCAAGTGGACTTTGAAGCCCCACTTCTCAGAAGGTGCTGGCATATCCAGTCCCTTCATACCTGGGGAGGAGGGTGGACCACAAAGGTCCACTTTACATGAGGATTGACTGTATTCCCAGGGCCTTTGGGACATCTCTCAACCTTCCTCACCCAGCCTCTGCTTTTTCACACACGTTAAGCCCGGTCCTAATTTTTCTTCATTATGAATGACACCAGCCATTTTGGCCTTGTTTATATCACATAAAAAGTGTTGCCCAGTTCAACTGGATTGACCAGTCGGGGACAAACATTCATCTGACAAAAGATATTGTCTTTAACAGGTTGGGATCCTCTGAATCGCAGCACTTCTGATGCACTGAAGTGTGACTTTTCAGATCATTAGCCACATAAATCAGAAGATGGAGACAAAGTAGAGGGAAAAAGCAGGCATGTTGTTGAGTACGGGGCTCTTGGCAAGTCTTTAAAAATGGAGAGGAGCATTTGGACTTGAGTGTCTCTGTGCCGAGGGAAGGGGGGTAATAACAAAGGGAAGGGGTGTGCTGCCTTACCAGTGAGGACTCCCAGGCGTGTGGGAAGTGAACATCAAATGGTCCCACTCCTCTGAAGCTTCTGGAAGCTCTTGAGATTGACACACTTTAAACAGATACTACTGAGGTAGGTGAATGATGCAAAGAAGGCAGGCAGTGTGCAGGGGAACATGTGATAGGGGACCTGACCTCACCTTGAGGATCAGAGAAGGCTTCCTGAAGTAAGTGACAACTCAGCTAAAAGCTAGAGGATGATTAGCCAAGTAGATACAGGTGGAGGATAAGAAGGACATTATTTCTATCATTATCTTGCTTAGCAAGATAATTCTGTACCCTATAGCTGTCCCCTGATTTGTTTCACCACCCAGTTGTTTTGACACACACCCTGTTTTCTCTGGATTGTCTACGTTTTTACATAAAAAAAGTCTTCAAGTCTTGGCTGGGTAGCTCAGTTGGTTAGAGCATTGTTGCAATATGCCAAGGTTGCAGGTTCGATCCCCAGTAAGGGCACATATAAGAATCAACCAACCTGACCAGGCGGTGGCACAGTGGATAGAGTGTCGAACTGGGATGCGGAAGACCCAGATTCAAGACCCCGAGGTTGCCAGCTTGAGCGCGGGCCCATCTGGCTTGAGCAAAAGCTCGCCAGCATGGACCCAAGGTTGCTGGCTCCAGCAAGGGGTTGCTCAGTCTGCTGAAGGCCCGCGGTCAAGGCACATGTGAGAAAGCAATCAATGAACAACTAAGGTGTCGCAATGGCAATGAAAAACTAATGATTGATGCTTCTCATCTTTCTCCCTTCCTGTCTGTCTGTCCCTATCTATCCCTCTCTCTTACTCTCTTTCTCTGTCCCTAAATTTTTTTAAAAATTAAAAAAAATAATAATAAAAAAAAGAATCAACCAATGAGGGCCTGGCCGGTTGGCTCATGGCTGCTGTATGGAAGTCCCAGGTTTGATTCCCACTCAGGGCAAACAGGAGAAGCACCTATCTGCTTCTCCACCCTTCCCCTTCTCCTTCCTCTCTATCTTTCTCTTGCCCTCCCACAGCCAAGGCTCCATTGGAGCAAAGTTGGCTAGGGCACTGAGGATGGCCCCATGGCCTCCGCCTCAGGCTTTGAGGATGGCTCTGGACGCAGTGGAGCAACACCCCAGATGGGCGGAGTATCGCCCCCTGGTGGGCATGCTGGGTGAATCCCGTTTGGATGCATGCGGGAGTCTGTCTGCCTACCCATTTCTCACTTCAGAGAAAACACAAAAAAAGAGAAAAGAATCAACCAATGAATACATAATAAGTGGAACAACAAATCAGTGTTTCTTTCTTTCTCCCCCCTCCCTTCCTCTCTTTCTCTAAAGTCAATAAATTAAAAAAAATCTTCTTTTCCTATTATTTGAGTTAGTTTTGTATAGGCAGTGGCCAAGGAGGTGTGGAGGGTTGCTCATGTCTCTCTGTCTCAGTCCCAGTATCACAAGTATACAGAATTGTGACCAGTGGCCTTGGTCCCCTGTTCTTGTGTTCCACTGTTTATGTCCCCCTTGTGGCCAAGCAGATTGGGATATTTGATGGCGCCTTTCTCCCAGACTGAGACCTCATCCTCTGCAGAGATTAGAATACTCGGAAGAAGGAGGCCTGAAGGGAAGATGTGATTTTTCTTGTGAGCCAGTTTCCATGTGGGTACCATTGATTGGCCCCATCTCAATCCTGTCCTGAGACAAGGCTCAAGCACAGACTACCATTCATCCCTTCCAGGGTGGCCCCAGACTTGGACTAATGGTCACCAGGTGGAGTGGATGGACAAACTAGCTGTTGCTCAGGAAGCAACATCACTAGTAAAGACATAATTCAAGGTGCATTAACGGTGTAGAATATTGAGAGCCAGGAAGGACAGCATATTCACTCTTCCTATGTGGTGATCTCTCTGTTCATGAGACTTTGCTACTATAGTGCTGTACAACAAACATCCGCAAAATTTTAGTGGCAGCCATACACATTTATTTATAGGGATCTGCGGTCTGGCCGGTCTAGACTGGGCTTGATTAAAGCATTTCTGCTTCTAACTACAGTGTCTGGGATCAACCGGGGATCACCTGACCCAGGCTGCACTCTGCTCCTCACGTCTCTCACCCTCTTTGGACCAGGACACTAGTCAGGGCACACCTCCTGGCAGCAATGTTAGAAGCACCAGAGGGCGACTGACACACAGGAGGCTTCTGAGGCCTGGCTCAGAACTGGCACACTGCCACTGCCTCCCTCATGATGTTGGCCAAAGCAAGTCATGTGACTAAGCAACACCAAGAGCAGGAAAGGGTATAGATGCAGGGAAGAGTGGAGAATCAGGACCAAACTCAATCTGCACCCCTGCTCCAAAGGCAAACACCCCCATGCAATTCAGACTTGAACAAAAGCCTCAAGGACGAGATGGCTAATGGTTGTCATTGTCACAATCCAGCATAGGTCTTTTTCTGGCCAATAATTATTTAATGTTCTTAATGAGTTCTTTGTTCTGAGTGCTTCAGGGGACATCAGAGAGAAAAGCCCTTACTCTACCTTTAGGAGCTCATGATCCATTGAGGGATAAGCCTGTCCAAAGACAAGGTGTGGGCAAGCTGATGCTCAGTTGTGTCATGCAGACTATAAGAATTCAGAGAAAGGAGAGAGCAGCAAAGACCAGAAAAGAATGAGGTAGAAAGAGAGGAATTATACTAACACCTCGTAAGCACTTGCCAAATACCAGACACTGTGCTGAATTCTTCTCATGACCGTCCAGAGAGATACTGGATCATCACCATTTAATAGATGAAAGAACAGAGGCACAAAACTCACGTAACTTGCATGTGGTCACTTCTCTGATAAATACTGGAACCAGGATTTGAGTCCAGTTCTTCCTGTAGCCAGAGCCTGAGTGTTCATGACCAGAGCCCAGGGCTAGCCACCCAAGGGGAAGGGGAATGGCAAAAGCAGACAGATGTGCATAGAGGACAGCTTCCAGGGGGTGGGAGCTGCAGAGGGGACCCCAGCCACGTTATGAACTATAAATGAGAGCAAAGATGGGATGTGCGATTTGGCCAAGGTCCTGCAGCATGAGAAGGTGGAGGCTGGGCTGGAAATTCTGGCTGTTGGCTCTCTTTCTACTTTCCCGGGTACCAGCTGCATTCTGGGCTCTCTCCACCCATCTGCGTGGCCACGCCTGAAGCGTTTCCCTCTTGGAAGAGGTGCAATCCACTGGCATTGAAGCGGGGTGGACTGGCTTCCTCTCTCCATCTTTTTTCTCCTTTCCCCTGCCATGTTCTGGAAAGGGCAGCGTGAGGGAATGTGGGCAGGTTGTACCAGAGATACACATCTGAGAGCTGAAGGAACATTTATTTTTAATTTAGACTTAAAAAGAAAAAAGGAAGTTATAAAATATCTGCTCTTGCTCCTGGGATTGTGCAGATGGTGCTGCGTGTTGCCTAATAGGGAATGGGGTTGGCGCCACGTGCTCCTGGCCCCGCCAGCCTGACTTGAGGACCTGGAAAGTGGGATCCCCACAGCCCTTTGCCTCAGCTCACATGGCTTCCTTAGGGCTGTTTGGTTAACGCAGTGTGGTGTTCTGCTACCTCCTAATCTTACCTTTCTGGGCTCCAGTCTGTTGATTCCCCAACCTCCTCCTTCAGTGCTCTCAGCTAACTGTTCTTGCTCCCATGAGCTAACACACACACACACACACACACACACACACACACACACACACACACACACATGCCCACCTCAGCACCATCTTACCTCCTCCTACAGTGAATGGCCAGAGCATACCTGCCTCTCCCTGCCTGGACTCCGGTTTGGATGTTATTACTTATCAACCTCATAGACACCCAAGTTCCTGATTAAACCATTTTGCCATTTTTCTGCCCAGGTGTTATGAAGGGTTTTCTCATACATTCTCCTGTTTGCTGTTGTTTATTGGGATTAGATACCCTGTATTCCTTTCCTCTGATATTCCCCACTGGGAGCAGCAGGGAACTTGGTGCACAGGTGCTGCTTGAAATGGGCATGGAGTCTAATTCTTCCTTTATGCTCAGGGGGATGAACCAGAGAAGGAGCCTCTAAACTCGGAGAGACAGAGCTCCTGAACCAGGAATCAGGAGACCTGACTCCTTTTCTAGCTTGCTATGAAGCCCTAGGCAGATCACCAAATGTCTCTAAACTTCAGTTATCGCATTTCCAAAATATAGAAAATAATCTATATTTTGTCTGAGCCCTAGAGTTATAATAATGATCATGGTAAGTGGCATAAGGAGAAATGCTTAGCAAAATCAATCAATCATTCTCTTTAGGAAAGCATAAAGCCTGACCTGCGGTGGTGCAGTGGATGGAGTGTCATCCTGGAACACTGAGGTCACCAGTTCAGGGCCCTGGACTTCCCTGGTCAAGGCACATATGGGAGTTGATGCTTCCTGCTCCTCCTGCTGCCCTTCTCTACCCCCCTCCAATAAAATAAAATAAAACATAAGGAACAGAGGTACATGGACATCAGGCTTATATTAGAACTGGAGGCTGGGACAGGACGCTGGTCAGGGTTGGCCAGCAAGGTGAGAAACCCACTGGTGACAAGCCATGAGTGTGTGTAGTGCATAGCCTGGGTACCAGTTTGGTTTAGTTTAGGGCTGTGGTTCATTTTGGAAAAGACTCAGTAATCATATTTTTTAAATTCATGCATAAGATAAACAGAAGAAGATGAAAATGAGACAAAAGGAAATTTAGGGAAGGGAGGATAAGGTAAAGTCTGGAGTGAAATTTGGACACAAATTACGTGCCATGAGGATGTATATACACTTGGCAGATGTAGGTCACGGAGATCTGGCCTCAACAGTCAGTGCAAAGAGAAACAGTTTAATGCCCAATATCTGCACGACTGGTGCAAACCAGATGCTCAGAAGTCCAATTTCTGAATCCTGTTGGGAGAAGATTCATAAGGGGACCCTGTGAAGTGATGAGCTGCGAGGGTCCTGGACAACAGCTGTTTGGTAAATACAGTGAGTTCCAGGGGGCTGCATTTTACCATGCTTCTGGTAGCCCGAGCACAGTACAGGCAGTGCAATGGGGACCAAGGGGGAGAAGACACACCCATGTTATGTAAACCAACAGATTAGAGGGGATGATAAGCTTTTAACAGTGAACTGCTTTCATTTCCTCAGGCTTTGGGAGGCAGTCAGACATGCACATGTGTACTGATATGCATGTGCGTGCACACACATATACTCGCTGGATCACTTTGTTCCCAGCTTCAGGCCTCTCTAGGCTCAGCTTCCTCTCTATGGTCTGGCTCCTGACTGGCAGCTCTACTAAAAGGTGGTCCAATGATCCCCAGGATACTTATCAACTGGGGGGATTCCCTTTACAATGGGACTAGCTCTATTGACTTAACATGTATTACTTGGAAGCTGAGAATAGAATTATACTGAGATAAGACCTCCAAGGTTAACCACTTTACCATATAGGTAAGAAAGCTAGATATTGTTGTCTGCTAGATATCACAAAGGGACAGAGCTGAGGCTGAAAACCAAGGTCTCCTGATTCCCACCCCAGTACCCTGAGCTGTCACTGCAAAGAAAAACAGAGTCTCTCATTTTGGGAGAGAAAAATTTCATAGTTCCTCATGGGAGCTATGGAATGGCGTTACATTATATAATTTTATGCAAACGGATATGGGCCAATAAATATGAATTTGTGTGCATATTCACTGTTTTAAAAACATTTTAATCTTTAAAACATGATTTAGTAATATTGCTGAGGATGTCTATAATTTGATTTACTGCATAGAATTGAATGTTTATACTTGCTCCTTACAGAAACTCTTGCCAAAGAGCCATTTTATCTACAGGAATAATATAAGTCAATATGTGGATGGTTGTGCACATTTTTCCCCATATGCAGTGGTACTTGGTAGATGTTATTTTGCACGTAAGCATTCAAAAGGTAAACTTGAGAGACACGTGGGTCCCTGAAGTCCAAGGTTTGGCGGTGTTAAAATCAGACACTTAAACTTGACTTTAAACAAAAAACAAAGTCAGCACTAGGTCTTAGGTGATATTTGGGTTTTGGGAATAATGGATCCACACATATGTAGTCATGCTTAGCTATATGGGTGTATCGGCTCATTCATTCATTCTTTCAGTTATTCAACAAATATTTTTTAGACATTCATGTTTTATTCAATAGTTTAAACATGGTGCAATAACAGATATTAATTTCCCCAACTTATATTTGTAAAGTACTTAAGGCCTTTGAGGTATTTTTTATTTAATTTTCACAAAAATCCTGTTGGATGGCTGGAGTGGGAAGGATCCAGTTCGCGGAGCAGAAGAGAAGATGCTTCTTTAGTTTGCTTGTTGCCCTCCCCACCACTTGTGGGAATAATGCACCGCAGCTGTCAGAAAGAGCCTGACCAGGTGGTGGCACAGTGGATAGAGCATCGGATTGGGACACGGAAGACCCAGGTTCAAAACCCCAAGGTTGCCGGCTTGAGCGTGGGCTCACCAGCTTGAGCTCGGGGTTGCTGACTTGAGCCCGGGGTTGCTGACTTGAGCCCAAGGTCACTGGCTTAAGCAAGGTGTCACTTGCTCTGCTGTACCCCCCCCCCCAATCAAGGCACATATGAGAAAGCAATCGATGAATAACTAAGGTGCCACAACAAAGAATTGATGCTTCTCATCTCTCTTCTTTCCTATCTGTCTGTCCCTCTCACTGTTTCTCTCTCTTTGTGTCTCTGTCAAAAATATAAAAAAGACACACACACACAAAAAACAGAAATATCTAAGAAGAATGTGAGAAAGTTCTATGTAACCTGATGCATGTTGCACTACAAACTGATTTCTTTTTAATTCTTGGTGATATGTATGTGTATGAGTTTATATAAGATGTTTTTCTTTAAAAAATGGCCTTATGCTATAATACAATTCTGCAACTTTTTTTTTTTATCGTACACAATCTCACTGTGGGCAGCAGTCTGTATGTACACATGATCCCTATCAGTTTGTATAGATTCAGCTTACTCTTATTTGTGGCTGTTTAATTATTTTTTGCATAAGTGTAGGGCGTTTCTTTTGCTCCTTTTCAGCCTTTCTCTCCTCTCTCTCTCAGGTGGTCGGTCTTCTTCTGCCTAACCAGACCCTGGCATCCACTGTCTTCTGGCAGGTAACAGTCTCCCAGCAAACAGGCTGCTGAGGGAGGGCCCAACAGGTACTGGTTAGAACTCCCTGCCTCAGTGTCTCCTCTCCCATCCGTGCCCTTCAGGGAAGATCACCCCACTTCATAACCCAGGACTACCCAGACGCTACTGGGGGAGCCCCACGTTTCAGGCCATCATGTCACTTTAACCTTTGCATGGAGGTGATGAGGGCTGGGCTGGTGCCCTAAGCTGACTGGCTTGTTGGTGGCCACCCAGTCTGTCTCTTGGCTGCTTGTCCCAGCGCCAGTGACCCCAAGGCCCACTGCCTCTTTGCTATCAGCCTCATCCAAATTTGTGGGAAAGGTAAATCCACCCTAACCCCAAGGCAATGAGGTGAATAAGGAAGCAGACCCTTGTCCTCACTCCTGAAGAGAGTCTGGCTGAGGCTGGCGATAGTTGAAGCTGCATGTATGTGTGTCTACAGAGAAAGGGGAAAGAGGGAGAACCCGTCTGTCTTCAGGAGAAAATGCCCATCTTCCCTGAGCAAAACCCCAGCAGTGCCTGTGTCAGTGATGCAGGTGGTGCAGGACACTGGGTGGGGATATTTTATAAAGAGGTTTAGGGCTGTCAAGCATTCCAGCGGCCTAAATGTCCACCTCTGTCCAGTAATTATGTAATACGACTGGTGTGGCAAAGGCAGGGGAACCCCATTTGGAGATACAATTTTGGAAGTGGTAGCCTCTGGATTAGTATGGACTGCTGTGGTGGGCAGAACCAGTGTCCTGGTTTGCCAGAAGCTGAGGGATTTCCTAGGACTGGGGACATGCAGTGCTAACTGGCACAGCCCTAGGCAAACTAGGCAGTTGGTCATGCTAGTAGTGGGATGGACAGACCCACCATGAGCTAGTGACTCAGGTCTTTCTGAAGGTGTGTGGCCTCCCAGGGCTCAGGCCTGGCTTCCAGGGAGGTAAGCACACTTTCCCTGACTTCTCTCCCCTCTTGCCTTTCAGTGGCTGAACCAGAGCCACAATGCTTGTGTCAACTATGCAAACCGCAATGCTACCAAGGTGAGTGCCACAGACTGCCCCCAGTGATGGGTTTCAGGCTGGTTGACCTTCATCTGCTGTACATGCCACTCTATAGGCACCTTATTTAAATCCCCACCCCTTCAGGAGGGGCCCTGCTGGGACTGTTCACATGACGTGAAGCCCATAAAATGGGAGTGTGGTGGGGATGGTGGAAGGGATGAGCCCCACTGGCTTCAGAATTCCCGTGGGCAACCCTTATACCCGATATTGGATCAGGACAGCATCAGCCACATGGGAATTGGATTTCTCCAAAGTTTCCTGGAAGCTGCCTCAGTGTCGCCAGATTGTTGGTGGCAGAGCTGAAAGGCTGCTCTTAAAGGGTGTTGGGTCAGAGAAGACTGACACTTCCTCCCCAGTCCCTGCCCTCCTGAGACAAACTTACCATGGAGGTCTGGTCCAGGAAGGGTCCGGCCACATCTTCATCGGCAATGCTGCCTCTTCCCTGTCAATTCTCTGGCTCTTTGGTCTAAAGGCAGGAAGAGGCGAGGAGGAGTCTAGATCCCCTTGGGGGCTATCAGTTTGGGTCAGAAAGGGTCTGGGCGTTTTCTAACCTTGGGGCTGGCGTGTGGGTGGTAATACTTCAGGGTCTAATACTCTGAGGACACCACCCCCATCTAAACCTGCAGCCCGTGCCTCATTCATGTTTCACACATACATCTCTGCTTGTTTGGCTCCTGTTTACCTTAAACCAAACATCTCCAAGGTTGCCATTATGGTATATAAAGACAAGATCCTCAGCTTACTTAATTTTCTACAGCGTACCTGGGGATGCATTTTTCCATAGAAATATCGAGTAACTGTCATTTGTTGGCATGGAAGCACAGGTGCTATCTGGGTTGAGAAGGCCTGTGAGAGCCACCAGGTGGTAGCCTCTCCGACACTGCCATCTCCGGCTAGGACAGTGATGGGCAATCTTTTGAGCTTGGTGTGTCAAAATTCACCAAAAAACCAAGCATAACGCAGGTGGTGAGTCACTTCGAGAAAAACAGCCTAACCGGAAGTCCCAGAACTAGACGCTCTGTGCCGGAGTTCTGTTGTTTTGGCCTACAGACCTCCAGCACAGAGTGTCTACACTACAGCAAATGTTTTATCCTCGGCTACTGCACCTGGCCATACAGGAGCCAAGGATGAAATGTCCTTCTTGGCATGCGGCCCCATACTTCTCTGGTATGTGGCCACATGTCATTGAAAATGGTTACATATGTCATTGGTTCTCCATCACGGGGCTAGGAAGTACTCCAAGTGCCAAACAGTCACTTGCAACATGTGGTCTTCCTAAATCAGGTCTGCTGGCCCACCATAAATGACCCATTTGGCCCTTGCGGTTCTCTACCGTCAGCAATGTCCACCAGTGACCTCTTTAGAACAGGGCAGAGTGCAGTGGGCCCTTCAGCATCTCCCTGGACTTCGCTGCCTCATGTTTCCATTTTTAGAACTGTGCTGAGGGAGGTCCCTTTGGTGTCCAGAGGGACCTCTTTCTTCTCACCTGACCCTCCCGTCTGGGAGAGAGGAATGCCCCATGCTGGCTGGGGCTCTTGGAAAGGGTACAGTGTGGGAGCTTTGGGCAACCAGTGGGCCTGAAATTCTGTCTCTGTTTTCCAGCCTTCACCTGCATCCAAGTTCATCCAGGGCTACCTGGGAGCTGTCATCAGTGCTGTCTCCATCGCTGTGAGTAAGCAGCCCACCACTCCCACCTTCTCAGTCTTGCTCTGTGCCTGCCCCACCCAGCGTCTTGGGCCAGACCCTTTCTGAGTGTCAGACCTGGACAAGGAGTGTGGGAGACAGGTCTATGGGTGGGCCATCAGGGTGGGCTTTCTAGGCAGAGAGGAGAGTAGATCCTGGTAATGCTTTATTTTTTATTGATTGCTTTTAGAGAAACAGAGAGAAGAAGGGAGAGCAAGAGAGAGAGAGAGAGAAAGAGAGAAACATTCACTTGCTGTTCTACTTAGTTGTTACATTCATTGGTCACTTCCCATATATGCCTGACCGAGGATCAAACCTTCAACTTTGGTGGTTTGGGACATCATCCTAAACAACTGAGTTACCTGGTCAGGGCTCTGGTGATACTTTACTAGAGAGAACATAGACTGGTGAATCGGGTTTCAGAGAGCAGGCAGGTGGGGAGGTGGTGCCTGTGGGTGGTGGAAAGGGCGGCCCACTCCAGCTGAGGGCCGTATGTTTGTCCCTAGGGGGTCCTGTACTTGCCTGGCACTCTTTTCAGAGGAGCTGGTCCCCATACTCGGTAGCACAGCTAATGCAAGAGGCAGGGGGCTCTGAAGTAATTCATAAGGTTGACCCAAATGCCAGTTCCCCTTTGCTCATTGTCTGAGCTCCTGAAGCACTGCTGTCTCCTCTCAGTAGCCTTGGTCATGTGGTCACATGTCCAGGGCCTTCTGGAGACCTCTAAGCTCCTCAAGACAGGGAAAATAGGCTCACTTTGAGTCCCATAGAACTTTGATAACAGAGCAGGGGAGGCTTGTAGATTATGTTAGCACAGGGACAGATCCCAGGTGAGCGACGCGGGTGGGTAGCACAGCGAGGGGCCTAGGCCCTAGCCAGAACGGAAGCTCAGGCTGCCAGGACCTTGGCTGCACTCATCTCACCCATGAGCCCACCCTTGCTCCTCTGTCTGGTGTACCCTCTCTGGGTGTTTCCTATTGCTGACTCTAGAGGCAAGTGTCACTTCACAACTCTGTTATTTTACGCATTACACAATAAATATATGCAATTTCTTAGGAAAGAATTAGAAAATTCAAATTAAAAAACATTCATATATAATAATCTTTCTGTGAAATCCACTTTCCTCACCTTTCCCATGTCATTAAATATAATAATCGTTCATTAAAACATACTAACCCTTTATGCTCTGGCCCGATAGCTCAGTTGGTTAGAGCATATCCCTCTGAGCATATCGAAGCACAGAGGTTGCCTGTTTGATCCCTGGTCAGGGCACATACAGGAACAGATGTTCCTGTCTCTCTCTTGCTCTCTCCCTTCCTCTCTCTAAAATCAATGAAATAAACATTAAAAAAAAGATACTAACCCTTTGTCCCAAACAGCATCATTGACTTCACTGTTCTTTTAAAGTGGGGTTGGGGTTGTTCTGAAATGGCCTCATTTACTCTCCTCCCACATAGACCAGATCATCTCCAAATAGCTGTGTGTGGGGGGGGGGGGGTGGGGGGGCTGTCCTCATTTCATGACCAAGATTGTTCTCCTTCCCTGAATCCTTATGGCTCATCCCCAGCAAGAAGCCAGCCAGGCATTACCAAGTCTGTCTGAGTGGCTGGCCCAGAGACTGCTAACCCCACCCAGGTGATCCTGCAACCTAGCATGAGACTTCACTTGGTTGGGATCACGCATCTGGGATCCTTGATTCTGTGGGGGTTGCTTGTCAAGGTCAGTGGCTCCTGGAAGAGACTGGAAAGGGCTCTGTTACTTCTTTCTTTCCGATGTCACCTCCTCTTCCCTTATGACAAGAGGAGCTGATGTCTCAGCCTAGTTTAGCGGCTTGAAAATCCCACTTTCCTTCTTTGAGATTTAAGGGGGGGGGTTGGGAGCTGTAAGGAGAAGCCACATGGCGGAACACTGAGTGGCTCTGACTGGCAAGGGCTCGAGTGGTGGGACTTTCCTCCTACAGGCCAGGGGCCCCAGGCTCTGCACCCACAGTCCTTGCTTCTCACCCAAGAGGCCCTCAGTCATTCTTTCCCAGCTGCTTGCTGGGAGCAAAGCTAGCCCAGATATGGAGAGGGGATTCTGAGGCCCAAAGCTGAGCAGGGTTACTGGAGGTTTGCAGTCCTTCCTGGCTCTCTGAGTCTAGGTCCCACCCCTAAGGACTGGGGACCTCGCATTGGGTTGTTATGGCCCCCAGGGGCTGTTCCTGTGGAGGAGGATGCCCTCCTCACTCCTCCCTGCCTAGCTGCAGAGTCCTCGAAGAGGTTTTCCATAACCCATGCCACAAGTTCTAGAAACTTCTGTCCTTCACACGCACTCAGTTGTACCCCGTGTCCTGTCCTCTCATTGTTGCAGTGGATTACAAGTTACCCAGGGACAGGCCCTGTGTCTTCTCCCCCACTGAGGGGGGCATGGAGCAGTGCTCCATAAATACTTGTTAATTAGGTTGTGATTGATTGCCGGCCTCGGAGGCCCTTCTGCGCTCTGATCCTCAAGTCCCAGCGGTGGCAGCGTCCCTCTGCCTGCCGTCTTCACACAGTGAGGATCTAACTCTGGCAGATGGAGTGGAGTTTCTGACTTGGAAAATCTGCAGCTTGCTTGCTTGCTTTTCTTTTGTGTGTGTAAATCACAAACGTCCGAAGAAAGAGGCTTTATTTTATTTTCCTTTCCCTCGTTCTTTGGAACCCCAGGCCCCGCGGCCTCATTAACTGATCTCTGCTTCAATTAGTGACAAATCCCCTCCCAGGGTGAGCCTGTTAGGAGGAGATGACCTGCAAACAAGTGTCAGGGCCCCAGTGGTTGGCCCAGCTCTGGCATTAATTAAAACGAGTCCCTACAAGCAGGCAGCTTGGATGGGGGTGCTGACAGGCCAGTGGCAGGTCCCAGGGACCGAGGACAAGCTGGAGTGAGGCTAGGCTCTGGAAGTTGAGGCTCCTCTCTGAACCCTGCAGTGCACTTTTCCCCTCTCAGTAGAGCCCATGGCCTTGCCTTGGCCAGCAACCTCCAGAGTTGGGGACCCCCAGTTGGCTTGCCCCGGAAATGAAGTCTCATACTGGTTTCAGGACCACCAGGGCTGGGTAGCAGCCTTTTGGTGAACCCTCTAAATAGAACTGGCAGTATCTGGCTTCTTGCTCGAGAATGAAAAAGAAATTTTGTCTTAAGTTATTTTTGAGACTTAACAGTTTGCTGCCTTTTAACAAAGGGAGCCTCCATCAGTCCTCACTGTGTGTTAGCTCAGGAGTTGGTATTGAGCACTCCTGAGGACCTGCCCCAGTCCTTTCCCAGCAGTTGGTCAGCTCCACTGGATCCTGGCTGCACGTGGCTGTCCTGTTCACTCCCCGAAGGGTGTGTATTTGCGGAGTACCTTGGAGACACTGAGATGCAGACGCACAGACCGGTGTGTCCTTCCAGATGCTGCGAGGGGAAGCTGGGATACTGTTATAACCAGAATCGTGATGAAGGCAACCCTTGGGTGTGGTGGCACCCAGGGATGGGGCCCCTGATTTGCACAGGACAGACCAGGGTGAGGCGAGGCAGGGCTGTATGTTTCATGTGGAGGGTGCAGCACAGAAGGGCATGCAGGAGGAGAACAGGACAGATCCCAGATGTCAGAAAATGAATGTGGCTAGTTTGTACAGAGTGATGGCAAGGAGGTGATGAAGAAGCAGGGGGAGTAGCAGGGGTTGCTCGTGGAGCCCTGTACAGCCATGCCAGAAACGCTGCCCGGGCTCAGGGACCGAAGTACTGCAGGGATATAGGCAGAAGGGGGCTGGAGAGGTCATGGGAGAGTTGGCAGGCCTGGAAGATGGACCACCTTCATGGACACAGGGTCTGGGATGAGAATGGACCTGGGGCTGGAGAGGAAGGCTCAGAGCTCAAGTCGAGTCAGGAGCTGGCTGTTGGAGCCAGCCCATGATGGCTGCTTCCTGCCTGACCCTCAAACCCTTTGCCATCAGCCAGGTCTTAGCTGGCTGAGGACTTCCCCTCTGGGGGCAACACTGACCTCCGTTCCCGAAGGGCCTGGGCCCTGGGCATCCTTTTGTATAGGAAACAGTGATGTCTGTTAACCTGTAGTACTAGACACTAGAGTATAAGGAAGTGTCCGGGGGATCCCTGGGTCGAACCCCTCCTACTCCCAGTTTCTACTGCTTACTCCACGTCTCCATGATAGTCACACAGGCAAATAACCATAATGGCTAACACTTATGGAATGCCAGGTACCATTTAGCTGTTTGTCTTCATTTTACAGATAAGGAAACTGAGACACAGAGGTGGAGTTAGCAGCAGAGCTGGGATTCAAATGCAGGCTTAGTCACACACTGTTCTTCTAACACAGAACCCCTTTGCTTCCTGCTCCTCCTGTGGCATAAGGAGGCTAGAAAGCCAATCAGTATTCTCAGCTTCCAGGTTGAAGGAACTGTTACCATGCCCCCAGGTACCCCAAGAACAGTGGGGATTAGAAGAAAATGTTTGAGAGACTCTTTAGCTGTAACAGGGTTACAGCTCACCTTTGTATTTGCACCTAGCTGGCTCTGTGGTCCAGGGTGCACCTCAGGGTGTTCCTTGTGGTCCAGGGTTCACCTCAGGGTGTTCTCTGTGGTCTGGGGTACATCTCAGGGTGTTCTCTGAGGTCTGGGATGTACCTAAGGGTGTTCTGTTGGTTGAGGGTGTACTTTAGGGTGTTGTCTGTGGTCTGGAGTACATACCTCAGGGTGTTCTCTGTGGTCAGGGATGTACCTTGGGGTGTTCTCTATAGTCTAAGGGTGTACCTCAGGGTACCCTCTGTCATCCAGGGTTTACCTCAGGTCCTGCTGTTCTCTGGGCTTGATGGAGGAAATAGCCTGAGAACCCTGAACCAGACTATTGTCTTGCTACTGTCACTGGGATGGGCTTCTGAGTTGGAAGCATTGCATAGACCCTGTAGCATACTCTAAAGTGTTCCAGAAGCCTACAGATGGCACTGCTGGCAGTGGTGAGTCTGGCATGAATGTCAGCTCTGTATAGATTCTAGGGAGGACAAGTTGTTGTCTCTTCCTACGTGGAAGTGGTCTAGTGTAATTGGTTTCCCAGCAGGTGGCCAGCTGGTCTCTGTGGGTTATGGTTCAGGGGTCAGGTTTGGTCAGTGTAGCTAGCAAATAAGCCACTCAGTCACATCCAGAGCGGCTGGTGTTTTAACCTGTGCATGACTCTATTCCAGCCACTTTGGCTCTTTGCTCCTGAGCCTTTGCCACACAACAGGCTGTCTGGGGTTGCAGGAAAATTAGAGGGTAATGGGACACTTTGTTACCAAGTTTATTCTACAATGAGCACCCTCTGGTGGGCAGTTTTGGTACCTCAAAGTTTCCTTGACCTGCCCCAGTCCTTCCCCCTCTGGACCTCCTAACCGTTTGGTTACATTATTTCTACCACCCGAGAGTGGATCTCGATTCTGACCTCGTGCCATTATACTTTTCAGGCATGCCCCGTGTTCGCCAGGGGCCCTCCGACCCCCTTATGGCTAGCACCAGTGGAGTCCACAGAGCCAGCTCTGAAGCCTGCTGAACCTGAACCCTTCCTTCTAACCTGGCTGTCTTCTACTCACCCTTCAGGGCTCAGTCAGGCATCCCCTTTCTCAGAAGCCCCGTCATGGATCGGGGCCACCCCCTTCAGGCCCCTCCTCCTGGCAGAGTGGATGAACCATCCACTCGGGAGGACTTAGGCCCATGTGTGCAGCATCTAGCACTGGTAGAGCGGCTTGCTAACGCTGTGGACAGCAGCGACTGCACAAGGCAAGTCCCCTTGTGGTGCTTTGTTATTTCCCTCCTGTTTTATAAATTATTCACTTGATTTATTCTAGGAACATTTATTAAGCACCTATTCATTTCACCAAGCACCAGGAATTCAGTGAGGAAAGAGAGGCAGGGGCCTTGAGTCCAGTGCGTCAGGCCTATTAGGAGAGATAGACGTTTATTTAGTAGAGTCCATAGGTAAAAACATTTCTTTGAAATTCAGTTTTTAAATCATATTCATGATTCTGATTGCCATATTTTAAGAAGGTAAGTAAATATGTACTTAGAGACCGTGATAGTTGCATGGAAGGAGGTTGTTGCAGGTTCGGAGAGGCCATCCAAGGGATCCTGAGTGACAGGGACCTCTGAGGGCCCGATATTCAAGCTGAAATAGTGAGGAGGCCAAGGGAGGGCCAGTGCTTGGAGGCCCTGCGGGGAGAGAGATGGGGTTGGGCAAGGAGGGAGGAATGGAGAAAAAGAGAAATTGGCTCATCAGAGGAGCAGGGGCGATGGTGAGGTGGCTGGAGTCTGGCTTGCACGGTCACACAAGGCCGTGCACATCTGTTAAGTGTGGTGAGAAGTCACGGACAGGCTAACACAAACTGTATCCACCTTTTGCAGATCACTCTGGCTGCTGTGTGAAGAGGGGATTGGAGGGGAGCAAGAGTGGAAACGGGGCTGGGTTAGAAGTGGGCAGTCATCGGGGGAGAAGAGTCTGGTACTTGGGGAGTGGTGGGAGCAGAGAGAGAGGAGTAGCCCCATGCAGGGTATCCAGGAAATGAAACTGGTAGTTCTGCAGGATGGGCTGTGTGTGGGGTGGCAGAGGCTCCTCTCAGGGGAGACTCCTAGGCTTCCAGCAGGAGGGGTGAGCTGGGATGGGAGAGGAACTACATGTAGGTGAGGAAAAGTAAGATAACCATCATTAGGGGTAAGGTGGAATGCCTGAAGCTCCTCAAAATAGGGTCATCTGCAGGGGGTTGGTGGATGGGCTGGAGGAGAGGGCACAGCCTGGGTAAGAGGGTGCTACATGCATTGCTCAAGCCCCACTGGTGTCTCCTTGCTGGCCTTGCAGAAATTAGGCTGCTGTTGGCCTGAGCAAGACACTGACAAATCTCAGCAACATAGCTCATGACATTGAGGGTCCTGTGTCATGGAGGTCCCACCCCACTCCGGTTCTTGGTGGGTCAGCACTTATCCCCACTACGGGAAGTCGTCAGGAAGCCAGTCTTCTCTCCTCTCCCTCTGCTGCTGTGGCAAATTCACCAGTATGGGAGCCAGAGCTTGGAGAGAAGTGGCCAGAGAAGGCCCACTGCTCCCTCAGGCCTTTACTGATGTCCTGTTTCTGGCTTATCCCAGGACCCCTGTCTGCTGGCCATGTGGGAATTCTTGTGCAAAATCCACACCCTGTTTGTTTTCCCCTCCACCCAAATGGAGCCCCTGTTTGGTTAATTTCTATTTTGTGGCTTATTTGGAGGCTGTTAAAACAGACCCTAGGGGACCCTCAGCAGTGATTGTTCCATATTTCATTTTCTTTCCCAAACTCGATTATTAGCTCAGATTTTTCTGATTGCTAGCTGCTGTTCGTGATGAGTTGTGTGCCATTGATGCCAGCTGGTTCCCTTAAACAGAACCCACCATGCCAGGGAAAATGAGCTGGCATTCAGAGCCACCAGCCACTTGGCTTTTTAATTTTAATGGGCTCCACCAAATGTTCCAGGCCAAAGGGCCCCCAAGGAACCAGAACAGACGGGCTCCCAACCCCCGGTAGGCAGCCCACCCTGGTTCTCTTCCTGGCTGTGGCCATCCTAGCTCCTGGGACAGCAAGGCCTCGGTTGGGGGCTATGGGAGGAGACGGGGTGAGAGGCCACTTGCCGTCTCTGTATTCATGCCTTTCTGCCACCTGCTAATCATGGGTGGGTGGGGTGGGCTACCTGAGAGCTCAGGTCTTCTCCCCACTTTGCTGGTCCCAGTCCCTTCCCTGGGCGTGGCCTACGCCATGCACTCAAATGTGTGTGTGCCTTAGTAAATCTCACCCTGTCTGTGTTGGGAAGGCTATGGTGGGCTTTTGGGGAAGTAGAAGCTGGAAGAAACCTGGGACATGGCATCATTTTCTCTCCTTTCCTCCTCCCATGTCGGGCTGCCATGTTGCGTACGGGAGACAGGCTGGGTCAGTCACTCTGGACTGCCACTCTAGTCGGAAAGGGAAAGGCTCGAGGGTCAGTAGCAAGTCTGGTGTTTGCCACAACCGAAGGCCACTGTTCCTGCTTGCCCGGCAGCCACACTCCAGCCCTGCCTGCCAGCAAGAGGCTGCCAGGGAAGGGCCTGAGCTTCCTGCTGGCATCTCGGAGGGTTCCTGCTTCTGACTCCTGCTTCCCACTCCTCAAGCACTCTCTGCATCTTTCCAAGTGAATGTGGGGGCATTGAACCCAGACCTTCTGGTTTCCAGTTGTGGGGGAGAAGGGGAGGGGCAGGGGGTTCAAAGGCTCTACTTCTCTGACTGGAGCTGCCTTCCTCTTTCCACTCCTCTGGGCCCCAGCCCCAAGCTGGTCTTTTGAGGGAGGCTTTTGCTATGCAAACAGCCAGTTTTAAATTGAGTGTCTGACATTAAAGCACTCCTCATTGAGATGGAAGACAATTGTAAAGTAAATAGCACAGTGGTTAAGAACAAAGCTTTGGAATTAGCAGCCCATGGGTTCAATCCTAGCTTTACCTGCCTGATAATAGCTGTCTGTCCTTGGACAAAGTTACTTAACTCTCTGAACTGTCTGAACTTCTCTGAATCTATAAGAAGAGGGTAATGCCCTATGTAAAAGTCTTGAAATGGGGGTTTAATTAAGATCTTTCACTTGCCAGGCGTGGCCGGATTCCCCACACCCCTCCACACTTCCCCTCTGCACTCTGTAGGAACGTGTTCCTGGTATTGTGGGGTGGGGGGAGCATCTCTGAGTCACAGAATAGACGGTCACTTGCTGCTGGGAGCTGGGGAGACTTGGACTTGATGAGTCCCATCTGTGTGGCGGCAGCAGCCTTGAAGCAGGGCATCAGGGCCCAGTGTGGCTGGCAGGTCCCCAGCCCTCCCCGTGATACCACTGAAACATGTCCAAGCTGCATGCCTCTCCCCACCACCCAGCCTTCCCTTGAACAAGCAGAGAGGACAAGGATTGGACTCTGAGCATCAGCTTGAGGCTTCACATGGAGGTCAGGCATCCAAGAGTCCAGGCTGGGTTTTTGCCTGGCAGCCCTCTGGCTCTGTGGGGCCGTGGGCTACTCAGAGGCTGGCTAGAACTTCCTGCTTTGACGGAAGCTGACCCCCAGCAGCCATGGAGGCCTTCCCAAGGCTCTCGGTCTTCCCTAAAAATGCAGAAGGTTGAAGCCAGAGCCAGGGCTGAGGGTGCAGTTGGTCTGCTGTGCTAATAGGTGTTCCAGACCAGAGCAGGCAGCCCTGGGCCCCCTCAGACCAGGAATAATCTACAGGGCAGGGGCTGGCTCTGACCTCAGCTCAGAGAGCAGAGGCTTCTACACACCTTCCGGTCTGGCCACTTGCATCTTGTTTCTTCTCTCTCTCTGCCTGTGCTTGTGCTCTTTTCCCCACCCAAAGCTCCTTTTCCTCTGCCTGGACTAATCCCACCTTCCCCTCCTCCAAGGAGCTGCCCTTCTGGCCTTTGCTGATCACTCCATCCATTCATCTGTTTGTTGTTGGTTCATGCGTTTATTCTTCAGTCACAGTGTATTCAGCGTGTACTATATGCCATCCTCTGCCCTAAGTACTAGGCACACCAAGATGAAAAAGACACAGTTCTGCCCTTTCTCTCAGCCCGGTAGGGGACATCACACCCATGAGCCATGTGCTGAGTGCTGGGAAGGAGAGACTTGTGATGTGCAGGGCAAGCACTTTCTGCTAAGGAGAGGTGACATCATTCTTATATAGCTTAATTTATTGAGGATTCTTATTCTAAACACTTATATCCATTCTTATACCAGTCCTGGGATGTTGCACATGCTGTCATTTTTTACAGATAAGGAAACTGGGGCAAAGGTTAAGAGACTTTATGACTAAAAGGTTAAATGACTCCCATTGTTAATAAATGACACTGGAGGTGAAGCTCAGAGGTAGGCTTTAAAAGATCAGGTGTGGACTGAGTAGAGGAAGGAAGGAAAACATCCCTCGCATAGGGGCCAACATGAGCAAAGGCCCCAAGGCCAGAAAGCTAATGTAGCATCGTGTCAGTGTAAACTGGACTCACCGAAGGAGAACAGGGGCTGTTGGGGGAATGGGGAATTGAGGTTATGGACCACTGCACACTGGAGATTGTACCTTCTCACACATATCATGGGAGGAGTTGGTGGTGGTGAACGTGATTGGACCTGTGTTCTAGAAAATCAGAGGGCAGCATGGGGATGAACTGGAGTGGGGAGAGCCCAAGGAAAAGCGAGGGGGCCTCTGGTGTCCTGGGCCAGGTGGGGGAACTGGGTCTGCACCCACTCCTCACTCCTGTCTTGTTCTGAGCTGCCCCCCTTAGCTCCGCAGGCACCTGTGGGCAGGTGCGTGGAGCCTCGGAAAGGTAGTCCGTAGAGGCTGGGTGGGAGTGAGATCCTACGCTGCACTTATTTGCAGTAGCAACTACCCCACCATCACTTTTCCCTCCCCATGGAGGCCAGGCGTGTGTTTGCAAACGTAGCTGATGTTTTACCTCTCTCTCTTTCTTCTGAGCTGGTTAACTGGGATGCCTGGGCAGTGGCGCTTTAGCTAGCCCTTCTGGATCTCTGCAATCTAGGGTCCCGGGTGCAGTTGCAGGGAAAGATGGTGCCCCTAGCTCTCGGCTCTTCCCCCAGTCTGCCCCTTCCTCCCACAGGCAGCTGTCGCACCAGGCACTTTTTTTGTTTTCTCTTTCTAAGGTGGGGCTTAATGTCCTGGTTCAGAAAGCCAACAAGTTCACCCCGGCCACCCGCCTTCTCGTCCAGAGATTTGTGCCCTTCCCTGCTGTAGGTAAGACCTGCACAGTGCTGAGTGTCTGCGTGCGTGCATGCGTGAATGGGCATGTGGGGCTTTGTGGCCCTTGGGGAGCTGGACAGCTGCTCTGCACTCTCCTGACATGGGGTTAGGGGTCGTTCTTGGCAGGGACAACTGGAACAAAATGTGTGTAGATAGAAAAAAAGTAACAGGGGCCTCACTGACTAGCTCTGTGCCCAAAATTCTTTACAAGGATTCTTAACCTGGGACCCCAGACCCCAAAAGGGTCAGTAGATAGAAAGTAGTGGATCTCATGAACTTGGTTGCAGAAAATTTTATACTAACCTCTAAACTAAAATTTAATACTTCCTTCCATTATTAAATAGGCAGAACACCACAGTAACGAGCAGGTCCTGTAACTGTCCAACCAGTAGAAGTTACAGATATTTTCATGTCCTATTACAATTGTTACAGAGATCTTCAAATATTGTTCAAAATTAATACTAAATTAAAATTAGACTAAACTGATCCACTGGTAGATCTTGTTTTTAATTCATTAGTTAAAAAGCAAATCTATTACTATATCACAATTTTAAAAATATTTTGATAACTTATTTCAACATAATTCCTTTGTAGTCCTGTGTATTTTGTTTTATGCACTTAGAAACATTATTTGGGAGCAGGGTGCATAGGCCTCACCAGATTGTCCTAGGGGTTCCTGACACAAAATAAGGTCCAAAGGTCCCACTAGTCTATCATTCCAGGCATTTGGGTATTGTGGGCCCTTTAGGGTATAGCAGCCCCACACACATTCAGGTGATTGAAATTGCACAAGTGTGTGTGGAGGGAATCTCACCTGCTTTTAGCAGAGTTCTTGCTGGTCTTGGAGTCTCTGAGCTCATACAGATGCCCAGTCCTGGACCTGGGGATCCCACAAGGCCTAGCCTGGATCTTAAGCAGCCCACACCTTGTTTTGGAAGGAGGTACCACAGGGGAAAGTTTTTCTTAATTACAAAAGAAATAAACAATATCAAAAGAAACATGAGGCAGTTTGTGATTAATCAAAAGAGAAGTAGAGCCAGACCAGGCAGTGGCATAGTGGATAGAGGTTCAGATTGGGATGCAGAGGACCCAAGTTCAAAACCCCAAGGTCGCTGGCTTGAGTGCGGGCTCATCTGGTTTGAGCACAGCTCACCAGCTTGAATCCAAGGTTGCTGTGTTGCTGGCTTGAGCAAGGGGTCACTCGGTCTGCCGTAGCCCTCAGTCAAGGCACATATGATATGAGAAAGCAATCTGAACTAAGGTGCCACAATGAAGAATTGATGCTTCTCATCTCTCTCCCTTCCTGTCTGTTCCTCTCTCTGTATCTCTCTCTGTCTCTGTCACAAAAAAAAGAGAAGTATGAGCCAGTGTTTGAACCATGACATTGAGTTTCCCCACCTGAGGCCAGGAGACAAAGATGGGGGCCAGCTCAGGAGGGGTATGGGGTCCTATGACCTCCTTGGACACAAGGCTCAGTCTGAAGAGCTGGTAGTCAGACCCAAGTTCATGTTCTGGACCCTGTTCTCCAGAGCTCAGCTTCCCCATCTGTAAAATGAGGCATCAGTACCTACCTTCCTACATTCCAGAGCTGTGGGAGGATCAAATGAGACCACAGACCAGATTCCATTCACAGGAAAGTGCTTTGAAGCACCTGAAAAGCTCCTGGGAATCATTCCTGGGCAGCCCCGCCTCCTCCATGGCCCAGAGGCTAATGAACCAACCTGCTTATGAGCCTCAGCTGACCCGGATAATTGCTATAGCAACTCCACACTTTTAATGAACTCCCAGCTATTTCTGGTGTGGGCCATTAATGGAATAAGTCTTTAGATCTGACTTTGTTAAGGAGCCTAATTAAATGAACATGGCTGCCATTCGTGCAGTCCTCCCCATCCTGGGCTGAAGGGTTAGGTGCAGCCTGGGATGGGGGCAGCTCTCAGCTGCACTGGACAGGATCTGGGACTCAGCTGAGATCTAATCTGTCCTTGAGCCAAGCTTCAGACAAGGACTTAACCAGGGCCCATTCCAGCCCTGCTCTACTTGTCAGCTTCCTGTGTGACCTTGAGGGTGGTCTTAACCTCTGTGAGACTCCTTCATGGGGAGGGCCCCTACTTTCTGATTTGACCCTTTCTGCCATACCCTCCTGAGACTTTGACCTTCTCTCTTTGGGTTCCAGCCTGACTCATCTCCTGCCTTCTTGTTGGGTGGGAGCCTGCAGCCTCCTCCCACAAGTCCAGCCAACATTGAGGGGTATTGAGTTCCTGCGTATCCCTAGTCAGTTGCACCAGATGCGCTCAGTGTGGTTTGCAGCCCTGATAGTCCCAGTTTGCCAGGATCCTTAGAGAAGCAGACCCTTTCTGGTTGCTTCCTGAAGCCTGCTGTCCGAGTCCTGGCTGTGTGCCTGCCTGCCTTCCACCCCCTGCTCCAGTCTCTCCTACCACATTCAAGCTTCCATCTCTCTAGCCCCAAATGTCCATCCCAGGCCCATCTGCAAATGGGTACTAGCTGAATTCCCTGGTCATGGCTGACACAGTGGTATATAAGATAAATAGGAATGCAGGTAGTCAATTAGTGAGTGTTGTCCCAATACACCAAGGTTGCGGGTTCAATCCCCAGACAGGACACACACAAAAAACAACCAATGAATGCATAAAAAGTGGAATAACAAATCGATGTTTCTCTCTCTGTCTCCCTCTCTTTCTAAAATCAATTTTTAAAAATGGTGAGACAAAAAATTATGTTAAAAAATAAATAAATGGGCATACCCCGCACTCTCCAGGGGCTCAAAAATCCCTAGGTCCTCTCAGGCCACCATCTAGTGCACTCGGCCTCTTTCCACCTCAACCTCAGGGGCCTCGGGCAGGACAAAGCATCTCTAAGCCCCCGCATGCTATCGCACCAGGCGCTCACCCTGCTTTCCATGGCTGGCTGGGTCAGACCACCGTTAAGACCACCAAGAAGCTTGCTTAGGACTTGCTTTACCTTGAAGAGGGTTCTTTGCCTCTGAAGCCCTGGCCCAATGGGGAGACAGGACTCACTGAGCTGTGAGTGCACAGGGCAAGTAATCAGATTAAGTTCTGGTTGTTGGGATGTGTGTTTAGGGAATTAAAACGAGAGTATTCAGGGTGAGGGAGGGCCCTGAAGTACACTGTGTGCACTGTGCTCAGAGGCAACATACCCACTCTGTCCCTCCTGGGCAGGCTGGAAACTCGGACTCTGGGGAACCAGGAAGCTCCCAAGAGTCAGGTGCTTCTTCCCACTGCTCCTTCCTGGGCTTCTGCTCCAGCCTGAGGTCTGGGAAGTGGGAGGACACCTCTCTGTACGGGGCCCCACATGCTGCCAGAAAGAGAGAGAGAGAGAGAGAGAGAGTCCTGAGACCCCTGGTACAGGACACCCGGTTCTTGCACCTCATTCTGCCATGACCACCCCTCTCTGGCCTGGGACCAGGCCCTATTTCAGCCCCTTCCCGCTGGGACTTCCCCTAGGTTTGCAGAGCCCAGTGTTCCCCAGGCTCCACTGTGCTCATTTCCCCTAGCAGGCCTCTATTCCCCTCAGCTCTCCCCATTCTCTCTCTAGGAGGCCCCTAAGGCAGAGGGAGCCATCCCATTTTACAGAAGAATAAACAAATTCAGACACTGAAAGTTATCCTGTCATGGCCAAGGCCCAGGCCCAGGCCTCACACATAAGCCCAAGGCTACTTCAAGTCCTTGAATAACTCTTCACTTCTCTAGCTAAGAAGCTTCGGGATGTGGTCAGGGGGCAGCCGAGGACGTTGGGTGTCTCACCAAGAGCGCCTCCAGGTTCACCCCTGGTTTTCCAGCTGTGATTGTGTTCATGTGTGCACGCGTGTGTGTGCGTGTGTGCGCGCAGAGCCAGCGGCAGCCCCAAGGACACTCAGTGCAGCCTTTCCCTGAAGGTGGTTCCAGAGCTTTGCTTTGCCTGGTTCAGAACAGCAATCATGTGGGAGATCTTAGTTTCTATTTATACATGGACATGTTAGGAAAGACGGCATTTGCTGGCATCAGAATCGATTGGGGACTGGTAATTAATTTGTTTAGACCTTAATTAATTCTCCAGTTCTTTCTTATTTGTGGTCTGTCACGCTTAATTGTGTTCAGGAGCTGAGCTTGGAGCAGGCCCTCCATTAATTGACGTGCGGTTGCTGTGAGGTGGAAGTTAATGGTTTGGGGAGCTGGGCAAACAGTGTAATTAAAGGTCAATTGAGGAGGCATTGGAAAAATACAAACCTCCAGGTCTAGCCACTAGTCTCCGTAAGCAGAGTCAGTTCCTGCAGAGGCAGGTCCCACAAACAGTCCTCGTGGGAGGACGCCGTGGGCTGGTGAGGTGGGCTGGGAGGAGGGGCCAGCAGGAGGGTGGTCCAGGTGCCAGGTGTCCTGATGGAGCACTGCCTAGAGCAGAGGTCCCCAAACTACGGCCAGTGGGCCAAATTGCGGCCACCTGCGACCATTTATCCGGTCTCCACCGCACTTCCGAAAGGGGCACCTCTTTCATTGGTGGTCAGTGTATGGAGTACTGTATGTGGCGGCCCTCCAGCGGTCTGAGGGACAGTGAACTGACCCCCTGTGTAAAAAGTTTGGGGACCCCTGGTCTAGAGAAATAGATACAACTATACCTTGTTAGGAATGGGCTGGTGGAGGAGCTTTAGCCCGGAGCTGAAAGGAAGAGGCCTCAGGTGTCTCCTGGCCAGCAAGGCTCTTTACCCAAGATCTGTGTCTTTGTGTGTAGGGGGTGGGGCAGGAAGCTCTGAAGGTCACCCCGAGGCTGCCTGTTGAATCCACACAGAACAGGGGACCAGCAGTGTCATGTGCTCAGAAAGACTTATGTGGGCCCTGAGCTCCTGATGAAGCCTGAGCCTCAGCACCAGCCAGCCGACTCCTTGCACAGGGAATAATGTTCTTGTGTGGACCGGAAATGCCAGCCTCATCATCCCTTTGCTGAAAAGTGACTTTTTCCTATGCTGTCTATGGCAGTCCCTTATGTTAAATGTCATAGCTTATTTCATCACCATGAAAAAAAATCTCTGTACTCACCAGTAAGTCCATTCCTTAAGATGTCTGGGCAGCCGTTCTTTCATACCAGTGTGTCTGCGTCTGCCCCCCTTTCTAGGACCCCCTGGGTACCCAGGCCACAGGAGTCTTGGTGTCATTGATTCCCACATCCACTTCACTGCTCCTGCCTCAGGTGCTCAATTCACTGTGCTTGCCTTATCCCAAAGGTGGCCATGGCAGTGTGTCTGAGTCCCAGGGGTCAGTCCCAGGACTACTCCTCTCTCATCCCTCCTCCCCTGTGATTAGAAGACTTCAGGGTACCCCCCGTGTCTGTTGTGTCCTGGTCTTGTGACTTACGACTCCCTCCACACAGGTCAAGGATAATGTTACATCCACAACCTTAAGGTTCCTCTGGAGGCCTAGGAGTCCTTTCATTTACCTGGCTCCTGATCTTGCTTCTGCTCATACCTCATCATAGCTGGAATGAATATTGTGACCTCCCTCCTGCCTTTCTTCCTTGGCTCCAAGCCTTTGCACATAGCCCTGCTTGCCTGGATTCCCCACACTTCCCCACGAGCTCAGCCCCACCCTCTGCCTTCCCTTGGCTGCCAGGTTTTGTTTCTTGGTTCAGGCACTACCTCCTCCAAGAAGCCCTCCCGGGTAGCCCCAGTTAGAGTTAGAAGACAATACCCTGTGAGTGCCTATGTCTATCTTGGAACTGCCTGTTTTTATTTCCAAGTCTGCCTCCCTCATCAGACTGTGAGATCCCCAATGATCTTATTCATCACCAACCCCCAGGCCTCCTGTATGCCTGGCACACAGTTGGTGCTCAGTGTTTGTTCAGTGATTAAAAGAATGCTTTGGTAGAAAGGTTTTGAAATTGGGTGCCCATAGTGGAACTTCTACCCTGATAACATTGGTGACCAGATTCTGTAACTGCTTGGACATTCATTCTTTTTTTTTGCTTTTTGTTTTTTTTTTAAAAAATTTTTAAAATTGTTTTTTGAATGTTCTGTTCTCTTACAAGTTTTCATCATCACTGTCATCCACCTTTTAGTAGGCAGGCTAGGGTGGATGGCCCATGAACCTACCACTTACCAAGTTACCCTGGGCACGTTGGATCTGGAAGGATGGGTTGGCTTAGCTGGTCCAGAACTGGCATAGGCCCTCGGTATGTGTCAGGCCCCAAGAGGACATGGGCAGTGGAGCCAAGTCAGCTAAAGGGAAGTCTCCAGTGGTGTGTCCTGGGGCTGTGTCTTTAGTCTTGTCCCCTTTGGTTAATTATATACCTGAATTGGTCAGAGGGAGCCTATGGGTCACATTCAAGAAACAGCAACTTGGTGGTAATTATGATTTCATGGGCAAGAGTTCCAGGATCCAAAAAGACCTCACAAGGTTTGATGTAAGGCCTGCTGTTCAAAAACATGCACCTGCACAAGTATAGAGGTGCTGAGACCTGAGTTGACCAGAATCCTAGGATAAAGACCTGGGGATTTCACAGATTGGATGTTCAGAATAGGTCCACAGTGTGGCTCTGATGAGGCTCACTCAGACTTCAGCTGTATTACTAGAGATAGAGTGCTCAGAACAAAGGAGTCTGTTTAGTTCTGGACTTAATACATCCAGAGAAGCATTGATAAGTGGGAGCCCAGCAAAAGTAGAAGGATCTTTTGAAAACCTGACAGTCTGTTATTGGGAGCTGCCCAACTCCTCAGTTAGGGAAGTGTCCAAGTACAGCCTGGCCCAAAAAGCTGTGAGGTGCACTCACATGTGACCAAGTCACCTGTTTCTGGGCAGCTTGCCCAGGGTGTGGCATACAGTAGCTGCTTGGTGAATGCTTATGGACAGACCTTCAATTCAGAGATTTTATAATTCCTGTGATCAAAAGAAAAAGAAGCCCAGAGACAGAAGGTGTGGAGGCATAGGCAAGGGAGGAGGAGTTTTGAATTTGGGAAGATTGGAGGCCTGGTTCAGGCTGGAAGGGAGAGAGCACGTTGCGGCCTTGGATATTGGCGTAGAGTTCAAGCTTGATCTTATGGTTATTGGAGAACCACCAAAGAATCTCAAGCTAGGGAGCCTTCCAGAAGATGAATGTGTTAGCAGGAATGTTTTATTAAGAGATTCTGAGCATTAGAGGCCGCCTACACTTAAATTTACAGGCTGATTTTCCAATCCAGTAATTCCCAGTCCTGCGTTTGTGACACTTCGCTATGGGATGTGAAACTTTTCTAATGCTCCAGTGATTTAAAAGAAAATATGCCACACAGCACTGCCTCTGAGGCAGAATGATGGAGAATATCATGAAATTCAGCAAATATTAGGATGTGCATCCTCATCAATAATCATCATCCTTTAACGGCATAGGGCTGTGTTCATATGTGATTCCAGAATGCATGTGTGTGTGTGTTTAAGGTGGTGGTGTACATATATGTCTGCTTGTAAATCCATAGACCATGTCTGGTGGGGACCTGAGGAGCTGGCTACAGTGGTTGCCTCTGGAGAGGGGAGTGAAGCTAAGGGTCAGGAGTTGGAAGGAGACTTACGTACCTTTTTAATTTATACTCTTATATGATGTAGTGACTGTGACTGTTCATGTGTTGCCTACAAAACAGGAGAGAGGATGTGGGGAGGTGTAGTCCGAAAAACTACAATGTCAGTCTGGAGTTAAGATGGAAGCTAAACCTCCTGGTTGCCATTAGAGTGTTTTTGTTTTTGTCTTAATAAAAATGGTTCTGTTTTTCTCTGATGATACATAATTGCTACATAAAGTTAAACCATCCTATTTCTCTCCCCAGAAATAAGTTTGGTACAGATCCTTCCAAATTCCAGTAGACATCCAAAAGTGTAGGACTCTTTGACTACCTGTTCCATCTATGTGTAGTATACATATATATTTAATGCAAATGACATCCTCCTGTGTACACTACCCTGTGGATGGCTTTTTCACCTCACAGCCTCACAATAAATTTTGGATGTCTTTCCATGGTAGTCATAAAAACCCGTAATGCATTCTGTAGCTTCTGTGTGTGTGAGAGAGAGGGGAGAGGAGAGAGTGATGCTGATTCACATATGTATGCTAACTGGAATGCCAAATCAACTGAGCTATATTTAGTGCCTGAGGCTGATGCGCTCCGAGGGAGCTATCCTCAGCTCCTGGGGCGACCACACTCAAACCAACTGAGCCACTGACTGTGAGAGGAGAAGGGGGAGAGAAGGGGGAGAGAGGTAGATGGGCACTTCTCCTTTGTGCCCTGACCGGAAATTGAACCCAGGATGTCCATATGCTGGACCTACACTCTATCCACTGAGCAACCAGCCAGGGCCTCATTCTGTGCCTTTTATAAAAAATATGAGATATTATTTCAAATACATGGAATAATGTAGGACATATAGAAATAAGTGTTAGACACACCCAAAGCCTTCTGTGCCCTCCATCATTTTTATTCTGGTTTTCTCCTTCTTTTCCAGGGTCAGGCTGTTGGCTTTCATTCTCCCCATTTTTATATATTATCATGTGTGTATGTAGCATTAACAAGAAATGATGGTTTTGTGTTTTTAAGTTTACATTAACTGTCATACTGTAATGTCCTTTTAAGACTTGCTTTTCACTGTGGTTTAGAGATTTATCCATGTTAATACGTATTATTCATTTCAGTGGCTAGAGGCATTATACTGTATGCCTATTCTACAGTTGATTAATTGGGGACATTTAGGTTGTTTCCAGTTTCTCGTTATTATACATAGTATGCACTCAACAACCTGGTGCATGTGTCCATGGGCATACCTGGGTGAGCTTCTTCTCCAGGGCAGAGGTTTTCAAACAACCACCTAGGAGCTTTAAAAGACTGTTGAGAGCTGGGTTGTAGATTTGGTTTTCGTTTTGCAGCCTTTGTTGAGAATCACCTCTCTAGAGGCTGTACCTAGAAATAGAATGACCATCAGAAGGCATGAACAGCTCAAGCTTTGCTGGATATTGCCAAATGAGCATACTACTTTTACCCTACCTACAAGGTTCAAAATCTTTGTTCCTCTACATCTTCTTTAATACTTGGTATTATCAATCTTTTAAAAATTTTGTCCATATGAAATGGTCTTTTCTCATTTTAATTTGCATTTTTCCAATTTCCTGTTTGGTTGAGATTTTTTTTTTTTTTTTTTTAAGAGTGAAAGAGACAGATAGGGACATGCAGACAGGAAGGGAGAGAGATGAGAAGCATAAACTCATAGTTGTGGCACCATAGTTGTTCATTGATTGCTTCTCATATGTGCCTTGACGAGGGTGCTTCAGCCAAGCCAGTGACCCCTTACTCAAGCCAGCGACCTTGGGCTTGAAACCAGTAACCTTTGGGTTCAAGCCAGCAACCATGGGTCATTTCTATGACCCCACACTTAAGCTGGTGACCCTGTGCTCAAGCTGGTGAGCCCGTACTCAAGCCAGCAACCTTGGGGTTTTGAATCTGGGTTCTCAGCATCCCAGGCTGTTGCTCTATCCACTGTACTACCACCTGGTCAAGCAAGAGAACCTTTTCTTAAGTATATTGGGCATTTGGGTTTCCAAATAGGAGGGAGGAAGAGAGAGAGAGAAAGATGAGATTACTATTTTATACCACAGACAAAAATAAAATCCATATAAGTTAAAGACTGAAATGTGAAAAGCACCTAGAAGAAAATATAGATAAATATTGGCACAGGGATAGAGTTTCTTAAAGACACCTTAGAAAGTATATATCAAAGAGGGAAAGATTGCTTATTTGACTACATATTAAACTATATGTCAGAAGACACCATCCACTAAATAGAAAACAAGCTAAACTGTATTTGTAAACTATTTAACCAATCAGGATTAATCTCCATTGATTTTTTTTTCCTTAGATTTAAAAATCTAGTTTTGACTATTGGTAAGATTGAGCTCATGTTTATTGATTTTTTAAACATTTCTTTTATGAATTCCTACTCAAATATTTTTCAGTAATTTTTATCACTATATCTTTTTCTCTATAATTATTAAGCCCTTTATACATTTTTATGGATTTTTTGGGTAAAAGTAATAAAACCGTCACTCAAACCAGCTTAAGGAATCTATCTATCTATCTATCTATCTATTTTTTGTTTAATCTCTTCACCTTTATTCACCACATCCCCAAATCCCCCTCCCCTCTGGCAGTTGCCAGTCTGTTCTTTGTCTCTATGAGTCTTCTATTTTGTTTGTTAAATTTATTTTGTTCATTAGATTCTATATATGAATGAAATCATATGGTACTTGCCTTTCTCTGATTGGCTTATTTCACTTAGCATAATACACTCCAGGTCCATCCATGCTGTTGTAAATGATAAGATTTTCTTCTTTTTATGGCCAAGTGGTATTCCATTTCGTAAATGTACCACATGTTTTTTATCCGCTCATCTATTGATGTGTACTTGGGTTTTCATATCTTGTCTATTTTAAATAATGCTCTAATAAACATAGGGGTGCATATATTCTTTCAAATTAGTGTTTTGGTTTTCTTCAGATCTATTTCTAGAAGTGGAATCACTAGGTCGTCAGGCAGTTCCATTTTTATTTTATTTTATTTTTTACAGGGACAGAGAGAGAGTCAGAGAGAGGGATAGATAGGGACAGACAGACAGGAATGCAGAGAGGTGAGAAGCATCAATCATTAGTTTTTCATTGCCATCACAACACCTTAGTTGTTCATTGATTGCTTTCTCATATGTGCCTTGACTGCGGGCCTTCAGCAGACCGAGCAACCCCTTACTGGAGCCAGCGACCTTGGGTCCAAGCTGACGAGCTTTTTGCTCAAGCCAGATGGGATCTCGCTCAAGCTGGCGAGCTCGGTGTCTCAAACCTGGGTCTTCCGCATCCCAGCCCAACGCTCTATCCACTGCGCCACCGCCTGGTCAGGCCCATTTTTAATTTTTTTTTTTTTTTAATGTATCAAAGGTTTTTTTTTTATTTTTTTAAATTAGTTTTTTTGTTTGTTTGTTTTTTTATTTTATTCATTTTAGACAGGAGACACAGAGTGAGAGAGAGAGAGAGAGAGAGAGAGAGAGAGAGAGAGAGAAAGGGGGGAGGAGCTGGAAGCATCAACTCCCATGTGTGCCTCGACCAGACCAGTGCAGGGTTTTGAACTGGCGACCTCAGTGTTCCCAGGTCGACGCTTTACCACTGCGCCACCACAGGTCAGGCCCATTTTTAATTTTTAAGGTAACTCTCTGTTGCTTTCCACAGTGGCTGCACCAGTCTGTACTCCCATCAACAGTGCACAAGGGTTCCTTTTTCTCCACATTCTCACCAACACTTGTTGATCATTGATTTATTGATGATAGTCATTCTAGCAGGTATGAGGTGATATCTCATTGTTTTTTTTTCTTTTTTTCTCATTGTTGTTTTAATGTGCATTTCTCTGATAACGCTGGGGAACAATTTTCTTTTTCATTTTCTGTTGCATGAGGTTTAGAACTTTTTCTATATATTTCTGCATCACTGATTCCAAATCTGAAATCCATTTTTTGGTGCCTACTCTAATTTTTATGCAAGTTTAATTTCTTTTTGTTATAGTTAATGGCATGCATTGGTTTTTAAATTGGAGTTAAAGGGCAATGACTCTTGGATTAAACATAACCACAAGGCAATTAATGTTTTACAGACATCACTTTTACATAATTGTAGTTGTTTTTAAATGTAAAAAATTATCTGATAAAAAACACCCTCTTATTTTGTTTTAAGATTGAATCATGGCTTCTTGGAGTAGGCGTAAATGTAAGAATAGTCCTGACACCTTCTGTTATATATGTGGCTGTTACACACTTCAACGTCAAAGGCACAATATTTCATCATTTGTAACACGTGCATATATTGCCTATTTTCAGTTCCCCTTGGTGATCTAGACACGAATTGGGCTCCTCATATTGTGTGTCATGACTGTGAGGAAATGCTTCATGATTGGACAAAAGGAAAACGCAAAGGAATGCCTTTTGGTATTCCCATGGTTTGGCGTGAACCTAAGGGCCACAGCAGTGACTGTTATTTCTGTTTGATCCATACAAAGGGCATTGGCAAGAAAAAAACGGCATATGATCGCATATCCTAATATTCCTTCAGCAATACGAACTATCCCACACTCTGAGACACTCCCGGTTTCAGTTTTCAATGGTTTTATTTCTTCTAAGGAAGAAGAAAGTGAACATGGTGATCAAGTGTATTTTGATAAGATGCATGAGGAAATGGTTGTAGAATCTGAAGGGTCTTCTTCTGATGCCAAGCAGTCATTAACCCCTCAGCAGTTTAGCCAACCTGAATTGAATGACTTAGTAAGAGATTTGGGCCTATCAAAGAAAGCAGCTGAGTTGTTAGCCTCCAGGCTTCAAGAAAAGAATGTACTTCACTGGTCAGCTAAAGTATCCCATTTCAGGAAGCATGAACAAATTTTTGTGGACTTTTTTTTCCGAAGACAAACACTTTGTTAAATGTCATGATATCAGTAGTCTTCTCAGCCAGCTAGGTGTTACCAATACAGTCCAACATAATGGCGGCTGTTTCTTGACAGCTCTAATCGATGGCAGACTACTGCTGGAGCATCAAACGAGATTGTCCTCAACAAGTACACAAATGCAAGAGCTTACAAACACAAATTTTTGCCTGAATAGAATTTAAATATGTTTTGCGCAAATTTTATGATAAAAATAAGTGTTTTAATATGTTCTATTTTGAAATTGTAGACAAATTCTGATGCAATCATATCTTTTAGTGCATGGGTGCTCAATACGATCACAAAGGAAGTGTGGGTAGATCGTATGACATTAAAAAGACATTTGTCTTTTGATTGGCATACAGGGTAGCCAATCTGACATCTGAACTTTTGACACTCTACACATGCGCTTTAAACCGCATTAACTTGTTCAGTTACATTGCTGCGTAGTTAGCCTTTAATTTATTTAAACTAAATACAACAAAGGGTATAAAAATGAGTGCCGTAGCTGGTCCGAGTAAGAAGCCTAAAACCTACCACTTTCATACAGAATGGGAGGGGATTTTTTTCACCATGTCATATTCTAAGTGCGTTTGCCTCATCTGTCTGTGTGCCATTGCTATTCCAAAGAAGGGAAATGTGGAGCAGCTTTTTCGGACTGTTCATGAAAACTATGACATTGACTTTCCTTCGAAAAGAGAACTGAGAAGGAGAAAGGTGAAAGAAGAATACACAATATTAAATAGTAATAATAGTAACTTAAATAATGATAATATAGAAGAAATAAATTTATGTTTTGCAATTTTATTGTAGGTAGATCATTTTGACTTGGTCATCTTATAAGTAGCTCGCAAACTGAAAAAGTGTGGGCACCCCTGTTTTAGTGTATTAGTGTATTTACTGTATTATATAAATTATTATATTTTCACAAAGCTAACCTTACTATGTCAAACTAAATGTTGAAAATTTTACAATAAGATAAAAACCTAAAATCTTGAATTGCAAAAGAACTGTTGCTTACAGAGAAAAACTAATGTCAGATTTGAGATCAGTACACTTGAATTAGGTAAGAACAAATGTTTTTGTGGATGCAATAAAATTTTGATTCCCAGTGATTGGTGACATTGAGTATAAGGGAATGTATTACTTTACAAAGGTCAAGTCCCTGGTGAAGCACCCAGGCCCTTCCACTCTGTCAGGGGCCTCATCTGCAGGGTAGCTCCCTTCTCAGTGGTAAAGTGGCATCAGCAACTCCAAAGGTCACATCCAGACCCACCACTTCCCAGAGGACAGGAGGCAGTGCCTGCTACCTCTTTTTAAATAAGAGGAGACCTTTCCCAGAAGTCCCTGCAAACATCCCTCATTGGCTAGTATCAGTCACATGTTTCTTCCTAAACCAATGACTGGCAAAGGAGGGATTATTACAATTAGTTTAGATTAATCTTTTGGGCATAGAATAGCTGTTGAGTTAGTCACCATGATTCTCCATAGATTCATATTAGTAGCTTTGCCACATATAATAAATATATTTTTCCATTTCTTATAATAGAATTTATGAATAGACAGTGAATGCCACATTTCTCTATTCTAAGATGTCTCTGTTATAAGAGGCATTAATATAATAGCCTTTCAGTACAGGAGAGGACTGTATTTCATCTTCATTTGAAGGAATAAATAAGCATTCGCTACACATTTAACCCAAGTCACTTTCTTCACCCACAGTGTGAGTCTCAGCCTTCTTCACATTTCCAATTCCCTTTTAGACATTAGTTGTAGAACAGCATCATGACCACCATTGCTTTTTGTATTCCCTATCTCTATCTTGACTCCTTCAACCCCTTTAAAATCAACATTATAATTTCAAAGCATACAAAAGAATATTGGGAATTATTTGGCTGCAGCTCCTATTTGGTTATATTTGCAGTTTCATTTTTTTCCTTTACTTGCAGGAAAAAATATTCCTGAACTTAATCAGCTACTTTAGGTAGTTTCTGACATGCAGATGCCTAAGTGTAGGACCCATGAATAGATTACACCAACCCCTGCTGGATTTTAAATTTTTATGAGCTACTTCAAGAAATTTGACTATTTCTTTTCAATTTTTAAACAAGTAAAGCGTGATTATAATCTCATTGTAAAAATGCAAACAGTATAGAAAATTATAGGGTAAAAAAAATGGAAGTCCTTTAACACCTCCTAATTCCTAAATTTAGTTTTCTTCCCCAAGGAGATCACTCTGGGCGGTGTGAAGCTTCCAAAACTTTACTTATAAATTTATGGGCACACAGATGTGTGTATACCAATTATGAGGTTTTACATTCAGTAAACCATTCTGTACGTACTCAGCAGCTCTTTTCATATAAGTTTGTTTTGGAGAGCTTCCCGTGTAAGTTCCGTAAGTGGTGGACATTTAGGTTGTTTCTAATTATTTGCTCTTACAAACAGTGCTATAATTAACATCCTTGTAAATGTCTCTTTGTACATATGGGCAAGCATTTCTTTAGGGTAGCTATCTATGGTTTGGCAATTTCTGCTGCCTTTAATTGCATTGCCTGGTATCTGGCAGACGATCTTCCGCATGTACAATAACTTTTCATGTCCATACTCCATTATAGCGTAAGTTTTAAAAAGAAGTTCTAGGCGACAATTAGGAATCTAAGTTTAAGTTCATATTCTGTGTGGATTGCTGTAAGCAACTGAGGTGACGCTTGAATGAACAGGTCCACATGGTTAAGTTCACCCATGCACAGGCAGTCATTACAGGGAGCACATGAGGTCCTCCTATCCCAAACACCTATTGTAAGGCTCCTCATGGTTTTGAAATCCTTAAAATATGAGAAAATGCATTGTAGAATGGAGGAGTTATGGTGTTTTATTTTCCCTAAATGAATAGCCTATTGCTTCACTCCCATATTTCAGGTGTCCTTTCCCTGCGAGTTGATACAATTGCTTTACCACAAACTCATCTCCCCCACAGATGGGTATGTCTTTGGACTATTAACTTTATTGATCTATATGTCTGTTCCCATGAGTCTATGCTAGTTCAGGGGGCACATTCTCCTGTAATCTTATTTTTGAGAACTTACTTACACATTTATCTTGTGTCTACTGCTCTTTCTTCCCATGCTGTCCTTTTACCTAGGGCACTTCACTAGCTATTCACAGCTGGCATGACTGCATCATGATGGGTCTGATGTGAGAACATCTGCAGCAGTCAGACCATATTTTTCTTGGGACTTGACACTAAGCTTCCATCAGCATGAAGTGATCTCTCTCTCATTCTTTCTCTCATCCTGTGACATCTCCCAGCATCACTGCTCCAACATCAGTTATGCCTGAGTCTTGAATGGTGTCAATCTGAGTTGAAAATGTGCCAGCTTTCCTAACATCATCACTAACAGACTGCTTAATTAACCTGCTGATACTGTCAATAGTAGATTTTGCTGGTGTGCTAGAAAGGAGACCCATGGCCCATGGTTGGTCTCTCTCTCTCTCTCTCTGTATTTTTCACTTGCTTAGGTTCTCAGTGTCCATGACTCGGGAGCTAGACTTGCCAGGAATGGAATGGGAGGGCCAGAGAGGGCTTGAGAGGAATATAACAGAATCGAATGTTCTGGATGAGATTGTGGAAATAAAATGACTAAAACAGGGCAGCAATCTCACTGCTCAAAGGCAGGATGGCAAAGAACCTGTGCATACAGCAGGTGCCCAATTAATGGACAGCAAGCATACACAGTCAACAGAAGAGATGACAGGGGAAGTGCCATTTGAGTAGGCAGTAAGAATGGGGGTATTCCAAGGTAGGAGCTTGGGATTGCCATCATTCTGAGGTGGTTTTTAGGGTTTTGGTTTCCTCTTTTTATTTTATTTTTTTTAATCAAGCAGCTTAAATAAGAGGGGAACTTTGTCATTCCAAAAGTATCCTGGAGGGGCTGTCTTAGGAGAGGGAGGCTGGGTTTTCACTCCCTTTCATACCAAGTCATTTTGTGTTTGAACCAAAGTCCTGCTCTATCCCGCCGTGGCTACATCACATATTTGAAAACCGCGGAGAACAAGCGAGATTCCAACATGGACGTAGGGCTGGTCAACCATCACCTCTAAATCCACACTGTCCCTTCTCTTTGTCTGTTTCCTACACACACAATTGGGGCTAGAGATGTCTCAGCCATTCCTGGCCTCCCTTAACCTGGCGTGACACTGGCACAGAGGTTGTGAGCCCAGGGATCATATGGAGGTGCTTCCTGCAGCCCTTCCATCTACTCCCAGGAAAGTAGGAGAGAGAGTCGAGTTTGCAGAGTGAGCTGGAGGCTCCTGACTTGAAGCACATCCCTGTAGCCTCTTTCCCAGAATGGTGGTGGTGGTGTGGTGGTGGTGGAAGCTGTTTTCGGAGGGCAGAAACCTGCAATGTCCTCTCCAGTGATTTTGTAAGGTCTCCTGGGCACTGCCGGCCTGGCATCCCCAGGGGTAAAGGATGTAGAGCATTCCTGTAGCCACTAAGGGGCATGTCACTAACACAGGCTGGGTGCTCCCTTCCCCAAGGCCCCTGTGGGGGTCTTTTCTGGCCTTGAGCCCGGGGCGAGGGGGTGGGGTGGCTGGGGCTGGCAGGAGCTCACCTCTGAGGGTGAAGAGAGGGAGGTTCAGTGTCAGGATTAGAACCCAAGTCCAGCTGGCCCGTACCGGGGTTCCCAACCTCTCTTCCTTTTCCTCAGATTCACTTTCCTAATTCTGTCAGTCTTTTAGATGTGTGTAACCCAGGCTTTTTGTTTTGTTTTGGTGTTTAACATAAGCACTACTGACATTTTGAGCTAGATAATTCTTTGTTATGAGGGCTGCCCTATGTTTAGCAGCATCTCTGGTCTCTATACACTAGATACCTATAGCTAATCCCCCCTCCCACTCCACAACACCCAGCAGGTTGTGATAATCAGAAATGTCTCCAAACATTGCCAGATGTCTCACAAACCCCTCGTTGAGAGTCCCTGTGTAGACAGGTGAGCGTACCTACTGTGTGGACAGGAGTGGCCTGACGTCTGCAGAGGTCTGCCCATGGTCACTACTGTGGCTGAGTGCCTGTGGAAACATGAGAACTGCTCAAAGATGGCATATGTGCTGTAAATACATTTAAAACCTGTATTTGGTCTCCTGCTTTTCTCTCCAAAGACTGCAGAGCCTCTCTCTCTTCCCCTGTTTATTCCACCTCCCCACTTTATTGATAACGGGGACTGAGGCTCAGAGACCCCTCCAGAGTTTTAAGCCACCCCTCACCTGCAGAACCCTGTCCCCCAGCTGCGAGCACCCTGGACTCCTCTGCTCCCCAGTGTTGGCTCAGGCACCAGAAGCATCTGTGGTCCTCTTCCCACTCCACCTGCCCACTAGGCCCCGCAGCCCTCCAGCTCCCAAACCCTGCCCCCCACCGGAGGGAGTGAGGAAGCAGCAGGTGTTGATGCTAATCAGCGTTCACAGCCCAGAACTGCAGTCGCTCCCAGGCTCACACACTCCCCAAAATTAAACACTCATTATACAAAATTAATTGACATTAATTAGCAAAAATTAAAACTTTAAACACAGCAAGGCGCTTTGGGGGGAGGAGTGAAGCAGGCAGGCTCCACACTTGTCACCCCCACTCCCCACCTGCCCACCCCCCCCAAGTTCCCCCACTTCCATTCTGTAGCGGGGCTGGAGGAGTTCAGGCAAGGTCACGCCCACACCCAGCCTCGGGCTCAGGCCCAGCCATGTGGGGCCCAGGTGAAAAGCCAGAAGAGGCTCTCTATGCTCATCACCAGCTGATGGCTCCCCCCCAAACTCTGGCATCCAGTGCCTAACTAAGGAGCCAGCAACCCTCCCCTCAGTGCAGGTCCCCACGATCTCAGCTGAGATGGGTGGGCATGGCCAAAGGAGGAAACCCAGCCACCTGAAGCCAGAGTGTAGAAGGTATTCCTATAGCTCTGCTTGCCTCTGCACCTCATCCCCACCTTCTGGGCATCCAAAGGATCAGACTCTGTGGCCTTCCAGCTCTGCCCCACTTTGCTATGTGACCTCAGATAAATCACCCCCCTACACACACACCCAGAGCCTCAATTTTCTATCCATATGATGAGGGGGTGGTGTTGGGTGAACACTGAGGTTCCTGCCTGCTCTGGCACCTGCTGCCAGGGAAGCAAATCTCTGGGAACTTGATTCACTCTGGAGAGCAAGGAGTTGAATGTGGGAGACTGGCATTTCCAGAGGATGCCCAGAAAGGCAGCCCAAGGGACTGAGTTGCTGATGGTGCAGCATCAGGCACCAGTGGGGGATGTATCTTCAGGCCAGAGATGCCCCCCCAACCGCCCCCAGATGGGTATCCATCTGACTTTCCTGCAGGAGCCAGCCTCTTTGATTACTGGTTGCTCTCTGAGCCCTGAACTGTTTCTCCTTCCTCCCTAACACTGGTTATTTTCCACCTTTACTCACTAGGTTCCCAGGGGCCCCCAGATTCCTCACCAGGCTGATAGGCACCAGAACCACACCTTTGCCCACTTCGTTTGAACTCAAACTTGGCATTTATTCTGAACTTTGTTGTTTGGGCTAGGGAGGCTTGGGTGAGGGGTGGAACCTAGTGGTCTTCACCAGATGGAATGCCATCCTCCCCCCTCACTCCTGCTCCCTGCTCCTGCCTCTTTCTAGCCAGTGCCAATATCTGTAATGTGGTCCTGATGCGGTATGGGGAGCTGGAAGAAGGGATCGATGTCCTGGATGGTGATGGCAACCTCGTGGGTTCCTCCAAGATTGCAGCCCGACATGTGAGTCCTCCCTGGAGGGGGCGGGCAGCAACAGGGTCGGTGTTAGTTTCCCCTAAATGTTCTTATTCCTCAAAGGCTGTTGTCCACAGCACTCTTGTTTTGTCCTCTTAATCTCTCCTCCTCACCCCGCTCTACCTGCCATTTTTATGAGTCCCACCCTTGAGGTCTGGCCCTCCACCTTGTCCCCTATACATCCCTTTTTCTCTCCAAATGCCGTCTCACCACTGTGAACCATCCCTATCTCTCGTCCCAGCCCCTCAGGAACCAGCTTCTCTGATCCGTTAATTGGCAAGGGCAGATTAGACCCCCAGAGCTTTCTCTTCCCTCCCCAGGACCTAGGACCCTGCTCCCTGGGCCTTCCTATCCTCTTGAGTAAGAAGAAGAGTGGGAGCCAGTGCTTCCTGGTTCTATGCTAATAAGCTCTTCTGCAGTGGCCACCTCACAGGGAGTGAGTGCGGCTAAGGTGCTGGAATTTCGGGCTTGCAGAAGTCCGTGGGGGTGGTTGGGGAAGAATAATTTGTTATAAGAAGACCCTCTTCCCTCTTCCACCTCTGGTCTCACTGGCCTCACCCACTTCAGCTACTGTAATTAAAAAAAAAATCCTATACGTTCATATCTCTCCACATGCTTTCCAGCCTTCTTCCTCATGGTGATTAGTGGCTCTTTCTGCTTGGGCTTCCAAGCGCCTGGGCAGGGGTTTCAGCTGTGAGGTATCTGACTATTTCCTTGTGCTCCAGGCACACTGTCTCTCCTCAGCTCCCATGGGACCTGCGCCTCACCTGTCGGTGAGGCCTTCTCCCTAAGCCTCCCATGTACAAGGCCCCTCTTATCCCAGTCCTGCCCGCCCTGCTGTTTCAGGGAAAGTGAGTGCCCATCCAAGGCTCTTAACCAGAGGGGACTCGGGTTGCCAATGCCACACTGCATCCTCCACTTCCTGCACTGTGGCTCTGGACCCCGTCATTCCTACACCTGTTTGGGAGGCAGGAGGGACCCTTTCCCGGGACTACCTGAGGCTGGTCATGAAAGAAGGACCCAAGTTCTTGGGAGAAGTTTTCAGCCTGAGCTTGTCATTATAAAGGAATTGGCCTCAGTTTCTTAGCTGATACCAACCTCCTATCCAACCCCATACTCTTTCTTGACCTACCGTGTGGGAGGCCAGCAGTGCTAGCTCCTGCTCCTGGTCCAGACAGCAGGAGCCCCGTGCTCTTCTGCAGCCCCTGGTGTTCTCTCAGCCTGGCTCTGTCAGCTTCTTGTTGTCCAAGGGAAGACCCAGAGACCTGGGGGTTATGAGTTATTTCTGGAGGGCTAGGAGCCTGTGGGGTTAAAGGAACTCCCCCACAGTGACTGTCACAGTGCAGAAGGGCCACTGAGCTGTGCCCTGACCATGCCCTCCCTGCCCAGGAATCCTGAGGGAGTCCCCAGAGCAGGGCCCCAGGCAGACTCCCTGTGGAGACAGCAGACACTCAGCAGAAGCACCCTCCCCTTACAAAGGCAACCTCTGGTCACTAAGAAAGACTCATCTAGAGTCAGGAGACGCAGGTCTTTGAAATCTTTGTCCTAAGGGATGTCAAAAAGAAAAAAAAAAGTGAATCCCAGAATATCTGTCATCCCCGAGCACCAGGAATCTGATGTGGCTCAGCAGCCCCAGCTGTGTGTGCTGGTCCTTCTGGCTCCGGCTCTGTTGTTAGAGCACCTCCAGTCCCCGTATACCAGCCCTGAGGCTACTACTCCCTGGGCACAGGCCCCTTCCAGGGGCCCATTCTGTGTTGCCACCCCTCCCCCACATGTGGCAGGTGCCAGGGATCTGCTCTTCAAATGTGTGTGCTGAGAAGATGGGGTAGGGTAGCTTTTCTCTGTTGTTTGGAATATGGCTTTGTGAGCAGTTCCATGAATTATTCCACTCAGCCAGCTGTGCTTAGCAGTGCCACGCACACCTAGAGGCTCTGGAGTGGGATTTGCTGCCTGGCAGCTATGCCCCAGCCTGGGAGCCGACTCACCACAGCCTCTGCTTGCCCCTCAGGCCCTGCTGGAGACGGCGCTGACGCGAGTGGTCCTCCCCATGCCCATCCTGGTGCTCCCGCCAATCGTCATGTCCATGCTGGAGAAGTGAGTTGGGGCAGCCCAGGACAGTGGGGCCACCAATGGGGGTGAAGGGAGAGGGAAGGGTAAGGGATGGGGGGTAGCTGGCAGCCCGCCAGGTTTGTTCAGACTCTCCCAGGCAATGCTGCTGGAATCAGTGAGAATTCAGGGACTGGGACTGTGCAGGCCCCTGTGCTCGGTCCTGGGAAGGCTGGCCCCACTCTGAGGACCTGGTGATTCTGGGGGGGGTGTGCGTGTGCACAGGTATGTGTGTGCGTGCCCTCTTGGTGCACAGTGCAGGACCAGCTATGAGGAGCGTCTAAGGACTGTGGTAGGAAGACTTGTTTGGAGCCAGCACCACCCTATCAGGCACCCTCAGGAGGCAAGTTACCGCCTCACCGAGCCTCAGTGTCTCCATTTACAGAACACTAGTAGTACCAGCCTTCCTGCCTCCCTCAGAGGGCCCTTCTGAGGACACCTACTTGTCATGACTTTAAAGAAATAAGGGAACACATTAATAAAAACAATGATAGAGCGATTCTGTTAATTAATGAGTGTGAAATTGAATTGTGAAGACTGAAATGCTGCTCAGGGAAGCTGAGGGTGGTGGGGAGGGACCAGGGTAATCTCCATGTAGTTTGGGCAGGCCCCGAGGATTAAGGGGCATCTAGCAGGAAAGGAGTGGGGAAGGATCTAGGCGGCGGGTATGGGGGGGAGCAAGATGATTAAAAGCTGGAGGTGCAGGCCCCCCTGCAGGTAAAAATGCAGAGGTGTTTACTGTCTCCCTCCTGGGGCGCAGCCTAGGAGGGACACTTGATGGCAGCTCAGCTGGTTGGGGGCAGTGTAGGATAAGGACAGGGTTGGAGGTGCTCCACTGGGGTTCTGGGACAGGACAGTCTCCTCAGTTTGAAGAGTTCTTATTCCCACAATAGAAATTATAATCACAGCTAATATTAAGCCCTTGACTACGTCCCAGTTCTCTCCCAGCCAGGTACCTGCCCAAATTCCATCTCAAAGGTATCCTCCATGACCCCCCCATGGGGATAACAGACACCCCCTCATCCCTCACACTGCCTTAATTTTATTCACAGTACTTAGCAATATCTGAGGTTCTTTTCCTAGTTGTCTACTATCTGTCTGCTCCACTGTAATGTAATCTACACAGAGGCAAGTAAATTCCTTCTACTTACTGCCCTGCAAAGCTTCTAGCATAATTCTAGCACATAGTAGATTCTCAGCAAGTGTTTGTTGAATGAATGAATGACACAATCAACTAAACTTCACAACAGTGCAATGACGTAAATATGGTATCCTATTTTACAGATGAGGGATGGAAGGCAAAGATTTTGTCATCTGCTTACAGCCATATACTAGGTAATGGCAGAGCCAGGAGTGGCCCAGGCATATGGCTGCAGATCTGTGCCCTTCTTCCCACACTGGCTTCCTCTTGGGTCTTCAGATCACCTCACATAATCAATCACCATGTCTTTGGGTCCTGTCCTCCATGGAGACTGGGGAAGAGCAGATATGGGGGCCTGACCTCAGAAAGCCTGTATTATGATAAGGGGGATGGGCATGACCCATACATAGTTCAGCCCCAGGTGGGATGGGGCAGGGTGTGAACAGGACCAAGGTGACCTTGAGGGGAGGAAGCACTATGGGCCCAGCAACAAGGAGGGCTGGTTCAGAGAAGAGAGGCTGCAGGTGACTGAAAACCAAAGAGGACTTGGGCAGAAGGGAGGGCTTTCTGGGCAGCATGTGGGCCTGTTGTGTAGACATCAAGGAGACCAGTCCAATAGAAGCAAGTAGGCTTTTCGGGGCTAGCTGATGAGGGGCCCTGTGTCCCTTCCTCACCCTAGAAGAGGGGGAGAGGTGAAAGAGGGGGAGGACCAGAACAGGGCCATGGTGGGTTGAGCACAGGGTTGTAAAATAATTAATCTCGTATGGAAGTTGTAAACTGTCCCAAGGAAAACAATTGCTTTTGGCCTGACCCTTATATATGTAGCTGCCTCGTGGACTGATGCTGTCCCCAAATACCAGCCAGAGCAAGTGCTCACAAGGACACCATGGGACATTTGAGGAAGGGAGGGCTCTTCTGTTTTTTAGGCTGCCTAATCCCAAGCCTAGAGTTTGCTGGGGGCCCCATGGTCTGTGATGCCTTCCCAGTTGGCATCCGAGTTTATGCAGAAAGTGGAGTGATGGTTAGTGTTCCATTTGTTTGGGGGCTTAAACTCAGCTTTGAGAGGTTTGGAGGTAGGTGGGATGGTTCTAGTTCTGAACCTCCCCAGCCTGGGATCTGCTCAGAGTCTGACTGCCATGAGTCTGGATCAGCTCATGGTCCAAAGAAGCATCTAGAGAAAGGTTGGCTTTGTACTTGGGTGGTCCTTCCCTGAGCCTCTTGGAGGTTCTCTGGGGAGAAAAAAGGGTTCAGCCAGGGTTTCCCCAAGAATATCAAAATGGAAAAGACCCAGTTTGTGCCCTTAAAGACCAATTCACACGTATGGGGGAACTGCAGGACCAGGCGGTGGGGCCCAGTGGGGCCCAGTGAGGCTCCTAGTAGGAAGATGAAATCGGGTCCTTGCTCCACTTCTTTGGGGCTGGCTGGTCCAGGAGACTCCCTCAGCCTCAGTCATCCCCGCCCCCAGAATGTTTGTTCCCTAGGGCTTCTATCCAGCAGGCCCTTGGCTCTTTTTAGGGGCTGCACTGAGCACCTCATTGCTTTTCCATGCAGGGGCACTAGTGGCAGGACCTGGGCTGAGGAGTCTGGCTGGGGAGGCAGCCACACCCTGGGGTGAGGGAGTCAGGACAGCCAGGGAAAAAAGACAAAAGAACACTTACAAAGCATCCTACTTGCAAATTAATGGAGTGCAAACTAAAACCTGCTCCTAGTGCGGACGGTACACACAGCAGTGGGGAGACAAGCTGTTGTGTGTGGGGCTGGGCCCCAGCTTGATTCACTTCTGGCCTCAGTTTACCCTCTCTGCAAGCTGTCCTCTGAAGTCCCTGGGTTTCCTGCTACCATAAGAGAAGTAGGCACCAGGCATGTTCAGGTGTCCCTGTCCCTGAGACTGGAAGGAAAAGTGTCTGAAATCAGAAACAGAGGAGCCTCTGTACGCAGCCCAGAGCAGGCCTCCCTCTGAGGGGCGCCCTCTGCCCCCAAATATCTTCTCACCCTGCTCAGCCTCTCCACCTTGCTGAGGAGGAAGCTGGTGTTTAATCCCAGGCTGGGAGATCAGCCCCCTCCCCATAATATCCCCAACTCAGAGGTTTGTGCAGTGGCCTTTGCCCCAGCCCTACACCCCTGGCCCTGGAGTTTACCCCCCACCCTAGGCCTGGGTTTCAGCTGATCCTGGGGTCCAGCAGCACCCTCCACAGTGGTTCCTGAGGCCGCTCCTGCCTCCCTCATTTCCTGGGATCCAGGTCTTTCCTTTCTCCCAGTCACTCACACATCTCTCCATCTGCATATTTCAACTCCCCCAGCTGCTTTTCCAATCCCTCCCCGCCTTTCTCCCCTCTGCCCCTCCCCCATCCTGCTGTGTTCACTCTCCCGCCTGCTCTGGGCTGGCACTTCAGAGGCTCCCATTGGGCCGAAGTCCCAGGCCTGCCTCCTTCCCGAATTGGGAGCATAGACCTGGGACTTCCTGGGTCTCCTTCCCAGTGAGGACTTCAGCCAGCCACCCATGAGAGATAAGCCAGGGTAACAGCCCTACATGGAAAGGGGTCAGTCACTGCCAGGAGTTCCCAAGGATTGAGTTCATCCCTACCCCTCACCTGCCACCTTCTTTCTTCCTGTCACCTTCCTTGCCCTCAGTGACCCTTGGGGCTATGCCTCCAGGGACTGAACACCCTCCTGTCCCATTCTCTCTGCTCTAATCACCTTCAGGAGCTGAGGTCTTGTTTACTGCCAACGTACAGGACTGGAAGGCAGCACCTTCCAAAGCCTCTTGAGAGCAGGGGCTCCAAGCCCTGTAAGCAGGTCTGGAGAGTGAGCCCTGTATCCCACCTTCTGGTCTTGCTGGAGAAGTTAATCCTCATTAAAAAAAGGTCTCAGGGTCTATCTCAGCCCTTTTGCTGCCCCTCCATGACTCCCATGGGAGCCCAGGAGGCCTTGGGCTGAGTTCATGGCTGCTGTGAGGCTTGCCTGCAGAAGAGAGAGAGAATGGGGCTGCTGGACCCAGGTCATGGGAAGGTCAGATGGGCTGAAGCTTGATTTAGACACCTTTGTCCTACAGCTCTCGATGCTGTAGAACTTCCCTCTCCAACAACTCAATTTAGGTTTAATTCAACAGCTGGACAGACCTCGGGGTCTGGGTAGGTGGGAAGGGCTGGAGGACAGCCCGCCACCAGGATCTACCCTCTTTCTTGCACACAACAGGGGCAGTAACAATTATTGAGCACCTACTGTGTCCAGGCCTGTTACTAGCATAGAATTTATAAGTAATTGTATCTTATTGGTACCTTAGCAGAAACTTGTGGGCCAGGGTTTCTCAGAAGTGTGGTCTGGGGATTGACCACCTGTGTTAGGGTTGTTTAGAATGCAGGTTCCCAGGTATTGTACCAACTGAATCAGGATCTCATGGGGAAGGGGCTCTTGGGAGTCTGCATTTTTAACCAGCTCCTAGACTGTAGGTTTGAGAACTGCTGCTCCCTAGCTGCTGTCTGCTCAAGGCCAAGTGCTCCTGGGATTCTTGTCCCAGAATGTAATGGTGGTGTGGGGTTTGCCTGCCCCTAGGAGGGCCACAGGCAGCCCTGCTCCAGTGGAGCCGGGGCACAAGCCCCAATCACATCATCTTCATACCAGAAGCCAGACACAGCCCTGTGGACGCTGACAGTGACCGAGGTCGGATTTAGTGCCCAACATCCTCTGGCAAATTGCCCACTCATCCACCCTGCTGTTGCACCCACCCTAACCTCCCCAGCTGGATGCTCAGTGGTCTGCACTGAAGGGCCTGCTGGATCATACAAAGTGGAAGGCTCTGACGGACAACACGGTAGAGGTGTCTCTGCCAGCTGGTATCCCACTTTGTCTGGAGAGCCCCTTTTGTCATGGCGCTGGGGGACCCAGGGCCTAGAGGGAGGTTCTTCATACCCCTCTCCTGCCCAGGAATCCCATCTCTAAGGTTTGTCATAGAGAGTGGATGTCAGCTATGACATGCCGGTGATGAAGTTGGCAAAGGGTCCTGAAGGTGGGAGCCAAGAGCACCGGGTGACAGCACTCTTAGGGAATCAGGAGTCCAGGCAGTAGCTCTGCTGGTCCCCTGCAAACTTAGCCTTGGCCTTGGGCAAGTCACTGCCCTCCTCTGTGGCTCTTGGATTGAAGCTGATGAAGTAGTCAGTGGGGTATGTTCTGTTCCCACACCCAGAAGAGGGTCATATTCTCCCAGCTGTGTGTCTGTATGTGTACATGTGTGTATGTGTATATCTTCATATGCATGCATGCAGGTATATGTGTGTGTGTGTACATGTCCATGTATGTGCCTGCGTGTGTGTGGTTTGTCTCTTCCCTTGAACTTGGCACCTATTCAAGTTTGTTTGCTATTTCATCATGTGCTACCTTCGAAGGTCCTCTCACTCTTCTGTGTGTCCCCCCAGGAGCAAGGGTCAACAGCCTCCCCTGTTGTCACCCCCACATGTAGCCTCCTTTGCACAGTGGTGTGGAAGGGGTCCCCACAAGTGCTCATTTATGATTTATGAGAGTTCAACCAGCAATGTCCTTCAGGGCAGGGTTTGGGGAGCAGGGTGCCAACTGGGGAAGACAGAATCCCACAACTACGTAGCCGCGGGCCAGCAGTGGTCCAGATCCATGCTCCTGGGACTCTGAGTAGGACCCAGTGTGGTTTCCTAGTGGCCCGCTTGCCCTCTGTTCGGGTCTCACGGGGCTGCCTCCTTCTCTTCCCCACAGGACAGCTCTCCTGCAGACGCGCCCCCGCCTGCTCCTCCCTGTGCAAAGTCTCGTGTGCCTGGCAGCCTTCGGCCTGGCTCTGCCTCTGGCCATCAGCCTCTTCCCACAGATGTCAGAGGTCAGTGAGGGGCGGGGCTAAAGGACAGGACAGGAAGGATGCAGTTATGCCAGTAATAAATACTTATTTAGTCTCCTTAGTGCTGGGCTAGGTGCTGGGGTTAGAACCAGGAATGAGGCTGTCCTCTCAGAGCTGAGAGTGAAGCAGTGAACATAACCATGAAACAGGGACTAGAAAATGAAGGATGAGGTATGTTAGAATGAGCCCAACTCAGCTGGATGTGGGAGGAGACAGTAGGGAGCCCAAACTGAGCCTAGGGGGAAGTGGCATATCCTAGGGCCTGGAGGATGGGATAGAGTTGGCCAGGTGCATAGTGAATGATAGGACATATAGGCTGAGGTCACCTGGGGAGAAGGTGTGAGGCGGCACACAGCATGTTCCAGAGCTAGGAAAGTCTGCCCCTTGAGCAGAGAATGGAGCGAGATGAGGTGGGTCAGGAGAGGGAGCCTGGGCCCCACTGGTGCTGTGAAGTTGGGAGCCAAAGCAGAGAGGGTCATTGTCATCAGAAGGGCTATACAAAGCAGGACCACAGATTCCTGATTCTGAACAGTCCCCATGGCTGCATTGTAAGGCTGGGTGGGTGCTCTGGAGGAGAAGCAGCCATCAGAGGCTGTGGCAGGCGTACAGTGAGAGATGATGGCAGCTCGGACCAGGCTGCTGGCAGTGGGCATCGAGAGAAGTGGGCCCTTTTCAGGCAGAGCTGGGAGGCATCTTCATGAGAACTGGTGAACTGCATGTTGTGGGGTGGGGAGCTGCAGGATATGTGCCCTTTCTGTGTTTGAGCAACCAGACAGACGTTGGTGCTACGTGACAAGTTGGAGGACCAAGGAGGGGCCGGTTTGAGCAGTGACAGCGTGTTGCGTTGGATGGACACGTGGGGGAGGTTGGCTCTGGGTCTGGAAGACCCAGAGTAGGGCCACCAACTGATGGTGGAGACTTGACTTGGGGTGGTGAACATTCAGCACAGTGTACGGCTGTGCTGTGGAATTGTGCACATAAAACCTGTATAATTATGTTAACCAGTGTCACCCAATAAATTCAATAAAAAAGAAAAGAAGTAGGGCCACCAACATAAAAAGTAGTAATGGAATCAAGGGCAGTGGGTAGGATCAGCCAGTGAGCCTGTGGAGAGAAGAGGTCCTGGGTAGAGGTGATGTCTAAGAACAAGTGACTGGGGGGGAGGTAAAGACACAGCCAAGTGGGGTTCGGGGTGGAGAGCTGATCACAGAGTCGGACGTGAGAGGTGAGGCTCCATGTGGACAAAGAGTGTCTGTTGGAGTCTCAGGCAGTGAGGGCAAATCTTGTCCCAAAGGGCGGGCCCAGCTGATAGGTGAGGAATGGGGTGGCAGGGCGGAAAGCTTGGTGCCAAGGGAAAAAGAGAAACAGACCCATAGCTGGAAACAGGTGTGGGATTGAGGGAGGCTTCTCTTTCCTTTCCCTCTTTTTAATTTAATTTTATTTATTTTATTGAATATAATGGGGTGACATTGGTTAATATAATTGTATAGGTTTTAGCCTGACCAGGTGGTGGTGCAGTAGATAGAGTGTTGGACTGGGATGCAGAGGACTCAAGTTCGAAACCCCGAGGTCGCTGGTTTGAGAGTGGGCTCATCTGGTTTGAGCACAAGCACACCAGCATGAACGTGGGATCATAGACAATGACCCCATGGTTGCTGGCTTGAAGCCTAAAGGTTGCTGGCTTGAGCCCAAGGTCGCTGGCTTGAGCAAGAGGTCACTCACTCTGCTGTAGGTCCCTGGTCAAGGCACATGTGAGAAAACAATCAATGAACAACTAAGGTGCCGCAATGAAGAACTGATGCTTCTCATCTCTCCCTTCCTGTCTGTCCCTGTTTGTCCCTCTCTCTGTCTCTCTCACTCTGTCTCTGTTACACACACAAAAAAAATTACATAAGTTTTAGGTGTACAATTCTATAAAACATCATCTGTATACTGTATTGTGTGTTCACCACCCAAGTCAAGTCTTCTTCCATTATCATTTATCCCCCTCTACCCTCCACCTCTCCACCCCCTTTCCCTCTGGTATCTGAGTCTACTCAGGCACCCCTATGTTCATTGCAACATTACTTACAGTAGCCAATATTTGGAATCAGGCCAAGTGTCCATCAGTAGATGAGTGGATAAAAAAGCTGTGGTAGATTTATACAATGGAATACTAGCCATAAAAAAGAAGGAAATCTTACCCTTTGTGATGGCATGGATGGACCTGGAGATCAATATGCTGAATGAAGTAAGCCAGTCAGAGAAAGACAAATACCATGTGATTTCACTCATTTGTGGAACCTAATGAACTAAATAAACTAACAAATAAAATAGACTCATAGATATTTTCCCCTTTTTTAAATGGAAGAAAGTGGCACTTGTGTCATGCAAAGGGAAGACACAAGATAGAAATGGAGGACAGTGGGGGAAGGAGGATGGGAGATCAAAGTCTATAAAGGGGACAGGGATTCAAGGGACTCACCTTGGCCGGGGAAAGCCCTCCACACTTTAGTAGGGGAGGTCGTGCAGTTGGCAGTGCAGTTCGGGGGTGGAGAGGTTAAGGAAGTTCTGGTCTGTCTTTGCAGACTGAGCAAATATGGGGAAAGGGAAGTGCAGAGATTTGAGGACTGTAGAGAAGCTTCTAGATATTCAGAGGAGTGAGTGGGAGAGACAGCTGACCCAGGAAGTCAGACAGCCTGACGGGCAGTGGAGGGGGTCATCAGAGGGGAAAGCTGAGGGAGGACACAGGTCTATGGCTGTGGGCAAGGCTGGTCCACCCAGAGGAGCTGGGGACCACTCAGAGGGTTTTATCTGGTTGAGTGGGGTCTTTGGGAGGTTGGTAAGAGATCAGGAGAAGCAGTGGACCCTGGAATCTCAGCTGGTGGCGGTGAAGATGGGCAAGCAAGATGATGGGCAAGCAGTGTGTGATGGAGAGGTAGACCCGAGGATCAGAGAGTGAATTTGGTATTTGTAGTCACTGAGCTCATGGGCAGAGGGAGGCTGTGGCTGGAGACAGGAGCTCCTGAATTTGGGATTATAGGACTAACCCTGCTCAGTCTTCGAGAAACAGTGGGAGGGGTCCTGGTTCCCAGAGGAAAGTTGGGGAAGTTGAAAATAAGGAGTGTTAGACCTGGACTGTGAGGACTGGAGACCCAGGGTCTTAGAGTAGAAGTTGGTGATCCAGCCTCTAGGCTCTGCAGTCCTAGGAGGGTGGGACTAGACCTGCTTCCCTTTGCTGAGCCCCCAAGTTTAGGAGGAAGCTATGATGTGGTAGGGCTCCTGTCTTGGGGGGTAAGCCACACGAGGATGGGAAGCCTGATGTGTGACCTGTGCCAGCAGTATCTCATGCCCACAGGGCCCATTCTGGTCATGAAACCAGGGATACCCCTCCTACCCACTTTCCCACACCCCATGAAAGCTGCACAGCTATTAACCTGATGCTTGGGGCCTCCAGATGAAGCCTAGAGCTTCAGGTTGCCTGGAAGTTCTGAAGATTGGAGGGAGGGCACTTCTCAGTGAACCTGCCATCACCTTCCTAGAAGGGCTGGGCCCTGCACTCTCCAAAGCTGCCACATCTCTTTGTATCTTCAGGCTGAATCTGTTCTAGACAAGGGTCCATGGGCCCCATGTGCTTGAAGGTGCACTTTGTTCAGAAGCTTCAAGCAGCTCTCATGGCTCTACCTGTCTGCATAGGGTAGGGACCCAGGGTTGAGAAACTTCAAGGTACAGAGTGCAAGACGATCCCCGTTGAAAGAACTTTAAAGGTCATCCAGTTCACCATCCTACTGGCTCTGCTGGGGAAATGGAGGCCCAGAGCAGCCAAAGGACCAACCCAAAGTCACAAGTCAAGTGTTGAAATGGGAGTAAACCCCAGAGGCCACTCCCAGCCCCGAGCTCCCAGGCAAGGCTGCATCTGCTTGTTGGGATTTTCCCTTCTCACTCAGCCGCCTGACTTACCTGGGGCAGTAAAGTGAGGTCAAGCTGGAGGCTGCCCTGCAGTGGGGAAGAGGGAGGGATGCTGTGGGTCTTTGGCAGGTGTTCCTCTGGGGCAAATAATGCAGAGGTGACAGGAGGTGGTCTAGGTGGGCAGCCCTGGCCTCACAGAGGTTCCATGTCCGAGTGCAGGCACCTCTCTTTCCCCTGCCTGCCTCTAATAGGCATAGTTCTTCTGGGTGTCTAACCAAAGTCCCTCTCATTGCAACCCAGGCTGCTTTCTTTTGATTGGGAAGAATATAGTCATTGCATAGGGATGTGATTTTCAGAGCCCCCTCCTCACCTGCATCAACCCCACTAGCATGCAGGTTAAGTCTGGGCATTATGGGGTGCTTTGAGACCTATCTGTGACCTACAGCACCAAGGCCATCAAGGCTGAGAGGACCTCATCCCTCTCCATTCATCCTCCCAATTAATTCTTTCTAACGAGGTACTGCTTTTGCCATATGGGGATCATATCTCATCCCAGAAGCCAGTGGGATTTGCCACAATAAGTCTGGACTTGCTTGGGCTGACCCAGCCTTGCCAATACCCACCAAGGTTGTCAACAGGAGTAATTGCTGAAACACTAAATAATTAATTAGGGAACTTGGAAATCACACTTAGGGACTGGTTCCTAGCCTGACTGGCCTTGGTATTTGGCATGAGGTTTTCAACCCACTAACCCCAGAGACTTGAGAGAACTTCAGTCTCTGGGCGAGAGTTTTGTCTGGTCTTTTCCAATCAGTATTTCTGCCTACTGAAATGGTGCTAATTTTAAAATTAAAATTACAAATATTAAGCATTTACTAAGCATCTACCAGGCCAGGTAGCACGCTTGTAAACTACATACCTTGTTGTGTGAAATCTCCATAATGTCGTTCACTTCCCAGGTATTACTGACCATCAGGAGATGTGTGCATCTCAGGCTCTGGGGAGAGATTTTGGCTGGAGACATGGAACCTTAGGTGAATGGGGCAAAGTGAAGTTGAGGAAGGGATCAGGTCACTGTGGGGGGAAGAAAAGGCATCAGGAGCAGCTGGAGCAGAGGGAGAATTCTGATGGAGTGGCTTCATGGTTGCTGAGGACAAGGGCATTTCAAGGAAGAGGGGGCTCTCTGCAAGTGGGCTGCTGTGGAGAGGATTAGGAGTCAACTAGACTTGGAAACAGTGATGTAGCCAGACAAGGCTAGAGGAGGCATAGTGGTAGTCATGTTTCTATCTTGTTTAGAGAAGTTGGCTCAGGGATGGGAAACCATTGGAGAACAGCAAAGAAAGTTTTATTCACTGGGTGTTCTGTGAGTTGGGGGTTGGGAGGCAATGATGGGGTGCCTGGGTCTAGTAAGTAGAGGGACCTATTTGGCTACAGTGGGGAAATAGGGGTCCAGAATATGACAGCCCTATAAGGCAGGTACCATTATTATTTTCTGTTTACAAAGGAAGAAACTGAGACATATCAAGGCTAAGTTGCTTGCCCAAAGTCCAAAGTTGTACTCTGTACTCACAGAAGGATTCCATAACCCTCCCCTCCCACCCGACATCACTATTAAATGAGAAGACCCAAGTTTGAGCCCCGGATGACTGCCCACCCCCAGCCCTCCTACCTTTCATGGGAACTCCATGTCCATGTTCACAGGGACCTTCTGGAGTAGGTGTTAATGCCTTTGTTCTCTAGAGCTGAGGGATTATCTAGTGGGCCAGCAGGTGGGGCAAGGAACCTCCTTAGGAACTTGAGTGCTAGATTGGGGGCACAAGGCTGGCCTCCGTGCCAGGCCCAGCCTGTCAGGATGCAGAAAGCATGGGGATCAGTCCTGGTGGGACCTGTGACCTGCAGGTTAAGGCTATGGGGCATTGGCCAAGGTTGGATCAGCCAGGCCATGCCCAGGCATGGATGGGCCCATGCACCCAGAGTCTTTTCCCCACATCATAGTCATTGGAGTGCTTTCCCCTTCTTCCTGTAACTGGGAAGGCCATGTCAGAGCCCCCAGTTCTCAGGAAGTCTCTGTTCTGGTTGAGTAGACAGAGAAGCCCAATAAACAAGAAATGTCAGGTCAGGCTGGTTGTGGAGGCCTCCGTGACATGGTAGGTCCTGATTTGTGATGGCCTTTCTGGCCCTGCCCTCACTTGAGATTAAGGCTCTGGGTTCTAGGTAAATGTGGTAATTTGATAAAGAGTGCCAGTTCTCAGTCTTAGGGACACCCAATCTATTGATGGAGGGAGAAAGGAACTATTGTCCTGAGGAGGGAGATGGGACACAGAAAACACACAGCATCAGAGTCTACTCGGGTGATGTAAAACAGATTCTGATGGGCTCATCAGGAAGGACTTCTTGGAGGAGGGGTCATTTCTAGAATAGACACACACACACACACACACACACACACACACACACGTACATGACTTGGGTCCCTCAAAGGAGATTCCCAGGGTCCAGTCTCTGGACCCACAGGCTTGGCTGCCAAAAGAGGCTGGACCAGGGAATGGTGAATGTCTCTTCAGCTCTGACAGCCGGTGTTCCCTACCTGGGAGCACATCTAATCCTGTTTAATAAAACTCACGTCTCCCCAGAGCAAGAAGCAGTACCCTGGCCAAACCCTTCTCCCCACACCCCTGTCTATTCTGTTTCTATCTGTGTGCTTTCTCTCTTCCTCAGTTCCTCTCTGGCTCCTCCCCAATCCCAGTCCCCTCTCTTTCCCCCCACTCTTCCCCTGGGAGCTCGGGGGCTGGGGAATGGGGCTGCACGTACAAGCCGGAGCCATTGTTCCACAATCTGTTTTTGTCTTCATCTTGTTGGCAGGCGGCAGGAGAGGAGCAAAAGGTTAATGAGGCACTGTGCAGTGGGATTACCGCGTGAACGGCGAGCGGCGGGCGGCGAGAGCCAGCCATGGTGACAGGGAACTAATTAGGAGCAGTTTAACAGGAGGAAAAAGTGAAATCTCCTCTTCACCAACTGTCAATAATTAGCTGTTTGGTGAGGCTGAAATGTGTCCACAGGAAAAGGTGGGGCTCTTCTGTGGAGGAGTGAGGCTCAGAGGAGTGGGGGCCGCGGTTGGCACCGCCCTGTCCCTAGGTGAGGTTGGAGTTGCTCCACATTCTGCAGGCCTGCCCTTCTTGGACTGGCATCCCTTAGCCCCAACTATCCAAATGACCTTGATCTTGACCTCAAAGACCTCAGTTTCCCCGGCCATAAAATAAGGTGTTGGAACTCAGTTTCTTCCTGGCTATGCCCATTAGGACTTTGAAAGTGAAACTAGGAGGCGGGGCCCTGGTCCTAGAGTCAGATTGCCCACCGCAGCCTGTGTGACCTTAAGTCAGATGCTGTCCCTGGGGTGTCTTGTCTGCAGCATGGGTGTGTCCCACCTTCTGGGGCATGATTGAAGGCATGGCTCGAAAACAGTGCTGAATTGTGAATGGACAGAACCTCACCTTCCTCTGAACTTCACTCACTTGGTTTCTCCAGGTTTCCTAGCAGCAGTTAGGGCTGGGCAGGGGCAAGAAAAAGGTGGGCTGTGCCTCCAGCTGGGCGGCAGGTAGAGGAGGGGTCCCAGGCTGCTTCTGCAGGGCTCTGGGCTGGCCAGGTATGGGTGTTTCCCTCTTCCCTACATCAGCTTCACAGGGCCCAGTGGGGCCAACAAGTCAGGTTCACTACATCCAGGATTGTATCCTGTTGGGCCTGTTTGCCCTGTGATTGTGGGTTTGTTGGCTCCTGCCCTTTGGCCTTTCCTGACACCTCAGCTGGGGACTCTCTCCCCACTCTCCATCTGCCCCTCCAGCTTCTGCTGAACACCTTGACTAGAAGAAAAACATCATCAGAGCCCTCAGGGCTTCCTGCTCTGAGCCTCCATGACAGCCCTGTTAACCCCCACTCCTCTCAGCCCTAGAGGGTCTGGAGCACTAGAAGCCTGTCCTGAAAAAGGCTAAAGCCTTCTTCATGTCCTCCCACCATTCACATCTTGCCCTGGGCCCAGAGGGTGGCTCTTAGAGGCCAGGCCCATGCTATATATACATGAGGTACCTGATGGTCAGGCTCAGCCTCCCCCTTCTCACTCACTACTCCCACACCTCCCTTCTCTGTCTCCAGCTTTCAGGGTTTAGAAACAAAGCAACACAGTCTCTCTGTACAGGAAAAGAATATGGGTAGCCCCAGTGGATACCAGAACCTTCACCATCTCTCTCCCTATTACCAGTTCTGAGGAAAATAGTGGTTTTGATGAACCAACTTGGCTGGGAGCTGTGACCCACAAGAAGCAAATATCTCTCCAAGCTTGCCTCTCTTTCTCCAAGAAAGCATTTGAACTCCCAACCAGAACTGGGGATGAGTCAGGTCTTCATTCAAACTGTTCTAGAAATGACTCCTCCTCCAGGAAGTCCTCCATGATGAGCTTCACTAGGATGTATCTCACCTCACACACTTAGACTCTAATACTGTATATATCCTGTGTCCCATCTTTCTCCTCTGGACAATGGTTCCTTTCTTTCTCCCTCAATGCATAGGGTGTCGCTAAGGCTGAGAACTGTCACTCTTTATCTATACCTAATACAGAGCATGGATCATCTCGGCTCACCTTGACTTTATTCATTCCTGCTTTTCCTGCTCTTCATGGCTGATGGGAGACCAGAGGCAATGCCTCTAGAGGACATTGTGTTTCTGAGTCCACAGATGATCACCATCTCCCAGAGCAGGGGCCTCCTCCCTTTCAATGTCAAATCCATCTCTTACTTTGCTTGGAAATGTTTGTTTGGGGTTTTTCTCATATACTGGTTTAATCAGTCCTACTGAACTCCAAAGTGGGCTATTTTTGCCATCAGAAATCTGCTGCCTCTTCGCCCGCTGCTTTCTTGGAGTTTGCCCACAGGACCCCCCAGGAGGCATGGATGAGAATGGCAAAGCCGCTTGGAGCCCAGGAACGCCAACGCCACCTGTCATGTTGCCTGTTCCACACCCCCCAACCCACACCTGCACGTGCATGCAGGCCCACCCAGAAGCGCATGCTCGAACATGCACACACATGCCCCGGCGGCAGGCCTCAGCAGGGTTGCTTGTCAGCCTATCTCTCCCTGGTTCTTTCTAGGATCTTCTAGATCACCCAGATGAATTGAGGATAGGGAAGAAGGAGGCTTGGTTGTGCAAAGTTTCTGTTGAGAGGATTAAAAGCATCAATATATGTGAAGCGTTTAGAACATGCCTGGCCCGCAGCAAGAGCTCAGCCATGTGGGCCGTGAGGAGATGCCAGCAAGCAAGACTGGGCCTGGGCACAGGGATAACCACATGGTCCTGCCTTGCTTATATAGCATCACATAGGTTTTCTAAGCCTCCAAAGGGCTCTCCCATCTGTTTCTTGATTTATCCTCATCCCAACCCCAGGAGGTAGCAAATCTTCCCACTACACGTATGGTAAAACTGAGGCCCCTCAGTTGAGAAGATGGAAGATAGAATGATTCTGAAATTGATCCACCAGAGAGCACCCAGAAACAATGCAAAGCTCCAAAATGGGGAGGGGGTCTGAGCATCCCCTGGGGCACATCACACAGTGGCGGGGGAGTATAACACAGGATTCCTGCACTTAGGGAGCCCGGTTCAATTTGATTCGACTTTTGTCGAGGCCCAATAGTGCACAAGGCACAGGGATACTGCGCTGTCTCGAGTGGCTCGCACTAAGGTGAGGTGGGGATCGCAGTATTCACAGATGGTTAGTGTACAAATTGGCCTATAACTGGGTATGTGATGGAGATAGGAATAAGTGCCAAGGGCACCAGAGGTGGCAGCATGGATTTGGTCTGAGAAGATCAGGAGAGGCTTCCTTGTGGAGGCAGCCTTAGAAGATTAGGATATGGCTGGACTCAGGCTTCAGCCTAAACATACAATATACTGGAAATAGAGAGCAGCCAGTGGGTGAGGAACCGGAAAAGGTTCCAGAAAGCATTGAGTGTCCAGCCAAGAAGTTTGACATTCATTGAGAAGGCAGTAGGAGCCCAGGGCCAGCACCAGAGGCCTGACCCAGGGATCCAGGCTCAGGCCTCAGCTGCTCCTCAACCCTAGCCTAACACCCCTGCCCACCACTCAGGATAGCTTCCCCGAAGGTGTGGCCTGGTTGTGTGTATCTGAACAGGACCTGAGGCCTGCCCAGCCCTGGTGAGGAAGGTTGGGATGAGGCTGCCTAGAAGATACGTTGGTTCCGGGCCTGGCAGAGGCCTCAGGCACACAGGGTCAGCCAAGTGGCAGCCTGGGCAATGGACCTCATGTCAATGTTGTCGCCACCTGTGGGCCTCAAAGGCCCACACCTTTGGCCAGGAGCAAGAGGCAGCTTTGAGCAGTGTCACAGGGTCACGCTGAACACCCCAGCCCCCATCCCTGTGCCTTTGAAAAGGAGGCAGAAAAGCCACCAGAAAAAAGGCAAGGAGGAGGAAGTTCTTTGTAGTAGGTAAAAGCCCCTGAGAATGGGGCACAGGCTGGGGATCCAGTTTCCTGTTTATGTCTCGGCACCTTAGCTCCAGGTTCAAATATGTAAACTATCTGCTGGCCCTGGCTGCAGGTGTGTGTGCTCCAAGGCTGCAGGGGCAGAGACATGGCCCCAGATGCATTCCTGACTCTGGCCCCCCACCCAAGATGAGCCAGGGGACAGAGGCAAATAGCTCAGGGTTAACCCTTCCTCTGCCACAAAGGAAGACCATCAGGCTGCTCTAGGGGATCTGGGGCCAGCTGGGCCTTGGGGTGCTCAGGGGAGGCTGGGGGACACAGGATGTGGTGCTTCACGTTTGCTGCCTCTGACTTTAGGTGCAGCCAGAGGTGCGGAGATAGCTGCTGAGAGCGGCAGCCGGCCTGCTAGGTCTGCAGGGTGGAGTGGGGTTCTGATGTGGGCGCTGGGGGGAGTCCTGAGCTAGGGTGCAGGGATGCTAGCAGCACAATGCTGCTTAGGTTTGGCAGGGTGGGCATGTTCCCAGCAGGCCCACATCTTCATGGCACCCCCAGTTCTGAGGCTGGGGGGTACCATCGGCCAGTGCCAATTGGTCATTTCAGCTTTCTCACTGGTGCCTGTAGACCCCACCCTCAAGGGCTCTCACCCCACATCCCAAACACCCCCTTCCCTCAAGGGCCCCTCCTGACTGTCCATCAGGTGCCTAGGGAAGAGTCTACCAGATAACAGTGGGGCAGCCTTGGCTGTGTCATCCCTTCTCCCTGTGACCACTTCTTACCCAGCTCTCTTTCTCCTTGTTACCTTCTTCCCAGGGGGAACCCCTCAGAACTCTTCTGTGGACAGAACTAAGCCCCTGCCCTAGCCCACTACCTTGGGCTCAAGGTCCTTTCACTGGGCCTTGGTACCTCCCTCCCACCTGTGAGGCACTGTAGCCACCATGTCATTAATTTTCCTTCCAATGTGGAACATACAGCCAGCTTCTGCTTCTTACCCATCAGTCCTCCAAACAGCAGGAGGCCCCAAGAGAATAGTCCAACCCTTTGTCCCTATCTTGGTCATCCCAGAGCTGGTTACATCTACAGCAGGGCACTCCATGGTCCCCACCCAGGACCTGAATCACATTTATTTACCAGCAGGGCCGTGGTTGTGATTTCCATGGACAACATAGACCCCCATACCTCAGGCAGGTGATCTTCAAGGGGGCAGGGTGTAGCCTGGGCTTCCCTGCCCCAGACTCTCTCACTGACCCAGTCGCAAGGAACCCTAGGGGTCCTGACACCCATGAGACCTCAAGATGGTAGGTCATTGATCCCACCTGTGGCCAGAGAGCTGGCAGGGTCTTCACCAACAGCCAGTTGAGTTGGCCTAGGACAGAAGTGAGAGGCTGTGACTGGGATCAGCATGGAATGAAGATTAGGAAATCTGGACTCCAGAGGTCACCAAATCCCGTTGCCAAGACCGAAGCCCCACAGCCCTCAATGGAATGAACCAGGTAACTGTTCGCCTGGTGTCCATGCTGCCTTGTGCCTGTGGCACTCTCTGCCATTGCTTCCACTCCTTGGGCTGGTCTCCCAAAGCCGCCATCATGGATGGGCTTGTTCCCTGTGCCCATGTGACTGCTCCCCAAGCCTGGCACCCTTTCTTTTTATCTGCTTTCCTGGGTAAGCTCCTGCACTCCGGGGGCTCCAGCTGTGCTCACACATTCTGGGCTCGTTCTGCCCAGAGCCCAGAGCCTGGGACCCATCTGCTCTCAGGCCTCTCCATCTGGGGGACTCAACATGGCCACATCTGAGCATGTCACCCTCCCACCCGGACCCATCCTCCTCCCATGTACTCCCTTCCTCTGAGAATGGTATCACCAGCCACCTCAGCTCCTCAGCTAGAATTAGGAATTGTCCAATGCACAGTCATCCTCAACACCTCCCTCTCACCCCCACATGGGATTGGTCATCAACGCCTATGTATTTCATCTCCAGAAACGATCCCCAGCATGCAGCCTTCTCTAAGCCCCAATGGCAGCCTCACAGGCTGGGACCCGGCACCTCTTTCTGATTCCCACAAGTGCCCCCACCTCCAGTCCATCCTTTATACCCACCGCCACCAGAGGGACCTTTCTAGAACAAAGCCTGCCCCTGCTCAGAATTCTTCCATGGTTCCTTATTGCCCTCAGATAAAATCCTGATAACTTCTCATGGCCTATAAGGGCCTGTCTGTCCCAGCCCTGTCTCCATTTCTTCCACATGCCCAACATTGCCCACAGGCCATGCCAACCAGCTAATGCTTTTCTCAGCAAGCTTTTCTTGCCCTCTCATCAAAATCCTCCACTTTTCTCCTGGCCCACCTCCTCTGAGGAGTCTTCCTTCCTCTTTCTCATTAGTACGTGGTAACTCCGCCCCCTCCCCAGTTTCCATGGCACTTTGTTTCTCTGGGATCCATCTGCTTTACTAGCTGACTCCTCCCCTAGACTTGGAGCTTCTCAAGGGCATGGCTGATCTTCCCTATCTCTGTGTGTCCAGCCTTGATGTATGGAGTTGGCAGCCATAAACATCTGCTGCCTTGAAGGCTGATTGAATTGAAACGAGAAAAAAAACCTTGCATGCCAGCTCTGTCCTCAAGCCCCGGCTCCTGAGTGTCTCAGTCACTTCCCCCCAGAACCTTCCCACTGCCTGCATCACCCCCATGCTTCCCTCCTACCTGCTGCTGTCAGCAAAGTGGGGAACCTGGGGGCCCTGGGCCTGTGACAGCATCTACTGGGAGACTCACCTGGGCCAGCCCTCTGCAGGGAGAGTGTTGAGTGGGCCGTGGCCCTGGCCTGTGGCCCTCCACTGTGGTGGTGAGCAGAGCCTCTCTGTTTTTAATGTGGGCCTCAGTGCTTCAGTGAAAGCCGGCATGGGAAGTTGCTAATAATGGCACTAAAATAAAATATGCTACATCTGTTATGGGTAGCAGAACAAAATTAGCTGCTCACACCTCTGACATCCAAGATGTCTTAACTTAAAATACTCCTTGGCTTACTTTACATCATTTACTGATTATATTTAAAAGAAATACAATTTTGCAATTACTGTTCTTTCCAGCGTGGTATCTATGCATCATTTTCTTTTTATGTTTATATATTTCTCCTTCATTAGTGCAGTCTGAAGGGTGATTAGGATTCTTCAAACATTTTACAGAGGTTAAACGTTGATTAAGATTTAATTATTACTGTAAATAGCTTGGAATGACATATGGTGCAAAAGCCTGACATATGTGCATTTGAATAAATGAAGTGCTATTTCCCAGGATGCCTCAGTAGCTGTTTAACAGCTTTCCCGAAGGGTTATGTTACACCTCATGGTAAGATTGCTGGGATGTTATATTTTGTTGGTTTTTGCAGCTGAAAGCTAAGAACAGTTTTCCAGTTTTTTAAAAACATTGAATATTTTAAATACCTAAATTGTTTTGCACAAATTTTTGCTAATTTGTCTAACTAGGTTAAACATTTTCAAAAGCATTTAGATTTTTAAGCGTGGGCGCTGTGCATTGTGTCAGTGGCAGTGTGGGGACGAGGGGAGTCGGTGGGGTGGAGGAGACTCAGAGGCCGGCAGGGTGGGCACAGACAAGGTGCCTTGAGGAGAAGGGGTGGGCTCAAGCCCAGGCCTTGAGCCCAGCTCTTGTCTCTTTGGCCCTCTCAAACGGCCAGAGCCTGAGTGTTGGGGTACAGGGACTACAGGAAAAGGGTGTCCCTTCTCCAGAAGCTCTGCTGCTATGCCCACCAGCTCCAGTCCACATCAAGTCCCCTCTTGTCTGGCTTCTGACACGCACAGTTTGGGCATGACTGAGTTCTTTGTAGGCAAGGCTGATCTGTGGCACCTTTGGCTTAGGCCCTAAGGTCTCTGGTCAGAGTGCCACTGGGTGACAGCATGGGGAGCTGGGTTGGGGGCAGGGTTGATTCAGTTCCATTGTGGATGGGTTGAGTTAGAGTGCCTAAGAGACATCCATAAAAAGGTTTAGTCAGCTATCAGTTGGTGGTGGGAGAAAAGGCTGGACACTCCTCAAATGTGGGAGTCACCAGGAAGGTTGAGTCCCTCAAAGGGTGTATGCAGAGAAGAGGGCCCAACCAGGGACTCTGAGAAATGCCCAGTGGGTATCACAAGAAGGGTGGGATGGCAGTGACCTTGGAGAAAAAGATTCTCTGTGGAACATGGTGGGAACAGAAGCCAGATTTCCTGTGGGTTGAAAAGTCAATGGGAGGTGGGGAGGTGGGGAGGTGGGGATGGCTACTACTGTAGACATTGCCTTAAAGAAATCTGGTTGTTGGGGAGGAGAGACACCAGGCGGTAGCTACTCTGTGACGGGGTTAAGGCGGGGGGGGGGGGGGGTTCCTAGACAGAAGGTTCTTGTCTATGTTGAAATGCTGGTAGGCAGGAGTCAGCAAACTGAAAAGATGAGAAAAAGGGAGGAGAATCCAGGAGTAGGCAGGGGGAGGTGGAGCTCGGGGGAGATGTGATTCTGAGGGATAGCTATTGTCGCGTAGCAGGAGGGCACAGTGTGTGGACACAGGCAGGTCATGAGTTTGATGATGGGACACTGACAGGTTCCTTCTGATGCCTTCTGTAAGTAAGGTAGTAAGAAGGCTCATCTGCTCAGATGAGTTAGGAGCTAAGGTTGGGGTGACCTCTGTGGAGAATGGGAGAGGGAGGTGGCTAGCAGTGTGGCCAGGGGCTGAGGGGCTTGCTGTCTACTGTGAGGATCCAGCAAAGTCATGGAAAGTGAACGTTGAATGGGCTCCTTGGGGCGGTCAGGTTCAAGTGGAGACAAGGTGGCTGCATAATTGGTTTCCTCTGAAGAAGGGCTTCTTCCAGTCAGGGCTTGAAGGACCTTAGGGCTAGGTAGAGACTGAAGTGACGCCCCGCATGTCCAGGTTAGAGGGGCAGAATATAGTACTAAGCTGTAGGGAGTCTGCGGCCTGAGGTCTTGGTGGTCTCAAACCAGACGGGGAGAGTGAGTGGGTCCTGGAAGGACAGGACAGTGGAGGCCGAGAGAGTGGGGGTTGGACTTAAGGAGTCTGAGTAGGGCAGTCCTAGTTGACCAGATCTAGGGTATGGCCCTGGGAGGAGATTTGTGTAGCACAGAGGACAAGGTCATTGGAGATATGAGAAATACAGAAGTCAGAGGCCAGAGTGTAGGATGTTCACATTCATGGACACACAGTCAGAAGAGGCAAGACCTGGGTGGGAAGGGATATTGTGAGCCCACTGGCAGGAGGGCAGATAAAAATGAAAGGTGTGTTAGGTGGCAGACATGGGACCTGGCTGGGGTGCCAGGGGCAGCGGGGGGACTGTGAGCCCCAGAGTAGTTCTAACTGCTACTCCTATCCTCCCCACTCTTCCCTGTCACCCCCCTCAACCTTTCCTCCCTCTGTTCTTTCTCCTCAGATTGAAACATCCCAGCTAGAGCCTGAGATTGCCCGAGCCACCAGCAGCCGGACAGTGGTGTACAACAAGGGGCTGTGAGTGGTGGCCAGCCGGCCTGGGGATGCAGCATTGTCCAGCCTGGGGAGTTGAGATTGGGGAGGAGTCTCATGAGCAGTACCCACAGAGAGGGGCAAGCTGAACCCACCAGTCCTGGGCCACCTAGGGGGGCTCTCCATCCACAGTGATAGGGAGACTAATCTATTCACATGTTAACATAAGGGAGAGGAATTTTGACACATTTCCTATAAAAATAATCAAGTGCATTTCTGGGCCTTACGTGGGGTTGTCGAAACTCTACTCAGCACAATTATGTGTGAAGCTGAATAATTGTAGAGTGCCCACAGGGTAGAATTAGGATCCTTTTATACTTTCTGTTTTTTTAATTTTTTATCAGAATCAAGCCTTGGTTGCAGCTGCCCAGATGCTGCTAGCAGGTGGTCTGGTGGTGGGAATAAGAGGAGGCCTGCAAACTGGCTGGTCTGATGGCCAGGTGGTAGATTTAAGGTGTTACTGTGGCCGAGACTGATGTCTCCCTCGGTTGGGCAGTGGTGGGGAACAGAGGGGAGTCAGTCTATACCTCACAGGATGAACCAGATATGACTAAGTTCCTCAGGAGGTGGCCCAGAAAATCAAGGAGCACCAGAGGCCTCTGGAAGATCCCATGGGCAGCTGGCTCAAATTGTGGCCAGCCTTCGATATCCATGCCACAGCTGCAGAACCAATTCCTTTACATAAAACCCAGTGACACACTGGGGCTGGCATCACCCTTCATCAAGCCCTGATATATTTGAGGTCCCTTAGATGACCCCAGCTCTAGGCAGGAAGCCTCAGGAAGAAATGATGTTTGGCAGGAACCATAGGCATGTGGTCTGGCCTTTGCAGAAAGCCCCTCCTCCTAGCACTAGTCTGGGAGCTAGGTGTTGGGGCCAAGTGTGGGCTAGAGCCAGGCTGACAGCAGCCATCAGGGAAGCATCCACAGCCACTAGGGCTGCCTGCTCCATCTCACTGCTTCCTGAGCAGGAGGGTCTCGTGTCTGAGAGTACAGAGAGGCCAGATCTGTGGGCACCGATCTGAGAGGAAGCATCAACCCAGGAACAGGAGGCATTGGCTTTGGCTGGCTGGCTATGGGACCTTGGACAAGCCCACTCTCTTCTCTGAGCCTCCACTTCCTGTCTAGAACCAGAGGACTGGATCAAGGGTTTCCCACCTGCTCTTCCAGCTAGATCTCATCTTGGCCTGTCCTGCTCAGATGCTGGTCATCCCATCCCAACATGGACACTGAACTGGGAAAGGGGCAGGCTCCTTTGGGTATGGCCAGCAGTTGGCCTCAGAACCTGGACTTTGCCCTTTTGTGTATGACTCCACATCCTGGGGGTACCTGGCCTTTGCCACTTTACAGTTCTGAAGGAGGAGGCAGTGTGGATACCTGGGCTTGCGTGGGGGCCGTACCCACATGCCACATCTCACTCTACCCTGGCCTCTGGGGCCCTTGCTGCTGGCTACCGTCCCCCTTCCAGGAAAGAAAGAGAGCTCCACAGAGGAATGGGGCCTGACAGGGGAGTGAACAGGGTAATCCCTTGTCAGAAAGGCCCATAAAAGAGGAAGCATGGGCCTCAATGTACCTCTCACCTGACCCCAACTGGAATGAGCCCTCAACATGCAGCCACAAGATCTCCCCCACTCTGGTGACTTCACCTATAGGGAGGAGTGGCTGAAGGTGAATGCTGACATGCAGGGAAAGGCTAGTGCAGGGCAGCAAGGGCCTGGCTGCGAGACCTCTGCTATTCTTAGGGTGGGGGAAGTTGTGGTGAGGGGGTCTTCTACAAGCATTGACACCATCCATCCCACCAGAAGCCCCTGCTGCCCTCAGCTTCCAGTCAGCTCTTCAAGGGCCTGCCCTGAGGGCCCCCCACTCTCCCAAGGAGAAGGGGAGAAGGCAGAGAGGCAAGCATAGAAGACAAAAGTGCAGAGGGAAGGGGTGCTATGGTGTTGGAGGGGCAGGTATTTTTTAATTACTCCTACCATAATGTGAATGTGCCTGTGACTGGGGGCTGGGCATGCCTGGGACCTCTTTTGCAAAATGTACTTCAAGTTCACCCTGCGCCCCTTCATTGGGTCTTATTCTTGTGCACTTTACTTTGGGACCAAAACTGCCCATTTTAGCTGCACTCCCACCCCTCCAGAGGCATGGCAGAGACAAGATCTTCCAGCTCCTCCTTTGTGCTGGCGGCCCAACCCCAGCCCTATGGCCTCTGCATCTCATAACCCACTAACTAGGTCTCCCAGAGAATTTCTGGTCATACTACTAAATGCAATTTCAGGTAACTTGAGGGGCTCCTCCTGGCAGGGCTGGTGGTGGCAAAGAATCCTTGTTGCTCAGGGTAATGGTGACAGACTCGGCTAGCCATGCTGCTAGGTCCTGGTCTGCCTGTGGATCACACCACGAGGGGAAACTGTCAACCAACACTCACCCTTCAAGTCTGCTGAGGTCAGAGGAAGGAAGACCTGGGAATATTGTTTTGTGACTGACAAGGAGGCCAAATCGGGGCAGGGTTGGCCCAGCGGTGCCAAAATACAGGGCACACCTGCAGCTGATTCTCCAGCTCTGGTGTATTTGTGTGACCCTCCTCTGGCCACTTCAAACATTCCCGAAGGCTCTGGGATGCCCTTCTCCTATTTCCAGAGGACAATCAACGTGTGCAGGGACCAAAAACCCAAGATGTCAAGATGGCCGACATACCCCTTTCTGATTGTGGGTGGAGGAAAAGTGCAGGGAGGTATCATTCCTGTCCAGGACCTCTGGCCTGGCTGAAGGACGGGGTCCATAGAGGAGAAGGGCCAGTGGAGAGAAGTGAGATGGTTTTCCAGCCCTGGGCCAGTGTGAGTGAGGCACCAGCACATGTGCCTCGGTCACACCCAGGTTTCTTTGCAGTGTCTTTTTAACCTTCTCAGAAAATGTCTCAATCTCTGTGATCTATGTCATACTAATGAACTGTGGGCAATAAATGATGGGTTTAAAGCATCAGGGCTTGGCTTTGTGAATTATGGGTGGGAGAGGTGGGGGCCGGGAAACTGAGAACACGCCAAGGGCTAGCTGAGGATTTTATGGGATAGTCCCTGAGGAAGATGCAGGCGCAGGCTCAGGATGGTCAGGCCCTCTGGGAGGCCCAGGGGAAGGGGAGAGGAAACTGGACAACAGGAATGAGCTGAAACTCAGCAGAAGGAACCCCCTTTACAGAGCAGTTGCTGAGTGATTACTGAGGGCCCCGCTGCAAGGAACTGGAATAGTCAAGGGATTTTGCTGGATTCTCATACTGTTTATATCAAGGGAGAGTGGTGGTGGTGGTGGGCAGTCGTTCTGGTTAGTCGCAGAGTTCCTGTAGGAGTGCAGCCTGGCCTTTTTCTGGGACCTGCCTGGGAGCCAAGAGAGGCTATATAGGGAGGAAATGTTTAAGCCAAGTGGAAGGGCACCTGATGTCCTCAGTGTGCCCACCACCAGCCCTGGGAGGTGCTCCCTCCTCATTCCTCCAGTCCCTCAGGCCAGGCCTGGGCTGCCTCCGGACAGCTCTAGGCCCTCCTTTGCTGGGCAGTCCCGGAGTTCCTGTAGGAGTGCAGCCTGGCCTCTTCCTGGGACCTCCAAGCATCTTCCAGCCCTGCAGGGAGAGGCTGATGGCTTCCCAGGCAAGGTGACCATGTCATAGAGGTGGGTCGGGTCAGCCTTGGCTCCAGCCCCAGCTTGGTCCCAACGTGACGCTGTGACTTCCAGACAGTCACTTCCGTTATTCTCCCTTTCATTCAGTCAGATGTTTGAGGCATATTCTCCAGTAGAGCCTTGGTGTCCTTAGCTATAAAAATGTCAAGAACAGCATGGCTCACTGGACTGGTGTAAGGAGACTGGAGAGAGTAGATGAGGAACTCACCCAGACTCTTCTCTCTCCCTCCCCAATGTCAGGGGCGGGGTCCTAAGAAGGGTAGAGGGGGTAGGGGTGGGGGAAGGGTCTGCTCCCAAAGTGATACTTCTGGGTCAGGGGGCTTCTGTCTGGGGAATTTTTTTGCTAAGAGCCCCACTGGCCACAACCCCCATCAGGGTGGGCGGAAATCCTTGACTCTCAGAACAGATACAAATCCCTCCTGGGAGCTGTTTGTTGTTTTTAGCTGGTCTGGGGTCTCAGCTCCTGCCCAGCCCAGAGATCATTAACACTCTAGGAATGTGGCTTCCACCCGCTGGCCCCTAGGGCCTCCCTCCTCCCACCCAGGCCATGGTTAGAAGGAGAGTCCGAATGCTAGGGGATGAAGGCAGTGATGAGTGACCCTTTCCCCAGGCTCTGGGGATCCCAGCCTCAATTTCAGAAAGCAGCTTCCCTCAGTCTCCCAGAGCTGCTGCTGCTCCTGCCATCTTACCCAGCCCCAGGTCACTGATTAGCTTGCAGAACAGGAACCCCTCAGCCATTGCCTGCAAGGCCTACCCCACACATGCCCATGCCTCCTTGCAGCACCAGGGGTCTCTCAGAGCAGTGGCTGAGAAGTACTCTGTCTCCATGCTGCACTCTGATGTGCGGTGTGGTAGCAGTGAGTCTGGCTCCTTCCCCACAGGATACCTCTACAGCCAGAGCAGGAATCCGGACCCCTACTCCCCCAACCTCCCTGGGCCTTGTGGAGGAGTGGAGAGAAGGAAGGAGAGAACAAAAAAGAGAAAATGAACAAACGAGCAAATAGGCAGAGGCAGCAGATGCCACCCCCTGAACACCCCATGCAAACCCAGTGAGGAAGTAAGGGAAGGGGGCTGCCCCTGCCACCTGGGCTGGCTTTCCTCTTCACAGGTAAACCTGGTAGAGAGAGAAACAGTACTGCAGGGCCCTAACTCAGCTCCTGGGTTGAGCTGACAGAAGCTCAGTTGTTACAGAAACAAGGGCAAGACATTGAGAGTGAATGTGGCCCACTGCTGCAAGGTCAGCAAGAGCTGGGAGCCATCGGAGGCTTCCAGCGGGGAAGTAGAGTCATCTGACAACAGAGTGGAGTGGAGCATGGACTCTGGCAAGACTGCTGAGGAGACCAGGGAAGAGGGCACTGTGGCAGTCAAGGTGAGAGAACCTGGGGCCTGGGCTGGGTGGTGTATGGGGACGAAGAGAAGTGAAGACATCAGGACTGCTCGCTCTTGATGGTTGATTGAGGGGAAGGTGACAGAGAAGAGTCAAAGATAGCCCCAAGTTCCTGGCTTGGGCAGCTGAAGACATAGATAGTGGTGCCGTTTCTTGGTGAAGAAAGAACAAATTTGCAGAGAAAATGATGCATTCTGTTTTCCAAGTTAGTAGTGGCCCTGGCTAGTTGGCTCATTAGTAGAGCATCGGCCCGGTATGTAGATGTCCCAGGTTCGATTCCTGGTCAGGGCACACAGGAGAGGTGACCATCTGCCACCCTTCCCCTCCCCCTTTTCTCTCTCTCTCTCTCTCTTCCTTTCCCACAGAATGGCTTGACTGGTTCAAGCGAGTTGGCCTCCAGCACTCCGTGGCCTACACCTCAGGAGGTAAAAAAAAATGGCTGGGTTGCTTAGCAATGGAGCAAGGGCACCAGATAGAGCATCGCACCCTAGTGGGCTTACCGGGTGAATCCCGGTCAGGGTGCATGTGGGAATCTGTCTCTCTGCCTCCCCTCCTCTCACTAAAAAAAATAAAAACAAATTAATAGAGGTTCCTGTAAGATAACCAAGTTGGGCTATTAAGAGACAAGTGTCTGAAACTCAGAAGGCAGAGATTGGATATGTAGAGTGGCATGGCATCCATTTATCAAGAGAGCACCTGAAGCTAAAGGAACAGAGGCAACCACACAGGTAGTATGTGGCGTGAGAAGAGGAAGACCTGGATGTTACCTCAAGAAATCCCCATCTCTGTGGCCTGGGTGGAGAAACATAAGGCTGCTAAGAAGTTCAGCCACAAGGAGTGTTATGGGTTGCCTGACCAGTAGTGGTGCAGTGGCGTGTCAACCGGGGACACTGAGGTACTAGATTTGAAACCCTGAGGTCACTGGCTTGAGCATGGGCTCATCTGACTTGAGCACAGGCTCACCAGCTTGAGAATGGGATCACCCGTTTGAGCATGGTGGGATCACCACATGATCCCATGGTTGCTGGCTTGAGCCCGAAGGTCACTGGCTTGAGCCTAAGGTCACTAGATTGAACAAGGGGTCACTGGCTTGGCTGGAGCTCCCCCCCCCCAGTCAAGGCACATATGAGAAGCAATCAATAAACAATTAAACTGCTGCAACTACAAGTTGGTGCTTCTCTCTCCCTTCCTCTCTGTCTCTCTCAAAAAAAAAAAAAAAAGGAAGGAAGGAAAAAAGAAAGAAAGAAAGGAAATAAGAAAGGAAGAAGAAAAGAAAGGAAAAATTTATGGGCTAAATTTTGTCCCCCAAATTCATACATTGGAGTCCTAATCCCCCATACATCAGAATATGACTGTCTTTAAAGAGGTAAATCAGGTAAAATGAGGTCACTAGGTGGGTCCTATTTCAATATGACTGGTGTCCTTAGAAGAAGGAATTTGGACACAGACATGAATAGAGAGAGAATAACATGTGAACATGAAGACAGTCATCTGCCAGCTAACAAGAGAAGCCTCAGGAAAAAACAACCCTGCTGGCACTTAGATCTTGAGCTTCCAGCCTCCAGAACTATGAGAAAATTTATGTTGTTTAAGCCTCAGACTGTGTTGCTTGTCACTGGCAAACCTAGCAAACTAATACAAGAGGTAAGAGGAAGATGAGTGTACGGTATCCCAGAGGACAAGAATTAAGCATTCTTCAAGTGGGAGCAATTGTCCACATACTTAGTAAGTGCTGAGAGGAAGGAAGATGAAGACCAGGGCATGTTCCTTGGAAGGAGCTGCAGAGAATGGTCTCATTGGAGTGTGGTTAGGGCAAAAGCCAGATCTTTATGGGTTGAGAAGTTAGCAGGCCTCCCACTGACTGCCAGTGTAGATCATTCTTTAAAGAAATTTGGTTGTGAGTTGGGCCGACATGTGACGATGACTGTAGCATGACATGGGGCTATGGGAGGGTTTTAGACAGGAGACTTTCGGGCCTATCGAAACTCGAGTGGATGAGAGCAGAAGAAACTCTAAAGGCAAAAAAGAAAAGGAAGAACCACCCAGAAATGAGGACCTGCAGGAATGTGGGGAGAATGCTCCTTGAGGAGAGAAGAGACTTGGGTAGTAACAGGAGGCAGGTGGAGAGGCTGGGCTGGATGCAGACAGTGTGTGTTTGAGGGTAGAAAGTTGAGGGGTAAGAGGTTAGTTTCCCTGGCTCCTCCAGACCTACCCTGCACCCTTCCCAGCAGCTCTCCAGGAGGCTGACTTGAATGGACTTGACGTCTGGCTCCCACCACTGGGAATAACCAGCAGGAAACTGGAGGATTAGAGGAGGGTGAGACAGGGGTTTATTCCCCCTGGTCTCCCCTGTTGTCTGTGGGTCTCCCACTACTGAAGGCCACAGCTCCATTTGGGGCCCTCTCTACCTAGCTGTCCTCCCAGATTCTGGTAACTGCTCCTGCCCCTTGTGTCTTTAGGCCTAAGGGCTATATGTGCTCCCCATTGCTGCTAGCCGGTGGTACCGCAACATCTCTTGTTGGCTTCCAAAATTCGTGATTATTCCTTTATTTAGCTCTCCTCAAAGTGCCCCACTGAAGGGACCGCCTCTTCCTGCCAGACCCTGACTGATAGGCGGGTGTTCTCTTCCGGTGCTTCTTTCTCTCCGGGATGGAAGTTAAGTCCTCTGCTAAGGGTGAGGAGGGAGAAGAGAGTGTGGGAAGGAGGATGACTGTTTGAGACATCCCCTGTGGATAATGGAGTGGACTTTTCAACGAGGGTGAAGCGTCAGCTGGGGTAGGACCCTGGAGCTCCAGGGGAGCCATCCAGTAAACTTGCCTGATGTCCTTATAGACTCAGCTGCAAGAGCAGGCAGGGAAACAGATTCAGGCAACGTCAGGATTTTGCCACACTGGGAAAACTAAGGAACAGTGGGACAAGAGGATGCTGGAGAGAGAACAGAGGAGCCCGTGGTCAGGAGGGGCCCATGAGTTCAAGCATAGATATAGAGGAAAACTGAGTGAGCGGGAAGAACATGGGATCTGATAAGGCTTGAGAGTGGATGGTGATGAGGAGGGTGAGGACTGAGACTGTGCTGCTGGGTGAGGGTGTCATGTGGACCCCCAGGTCTTGGGGAGCCAAGAAGATCATAAACTGATAGACACAGTGTTTGACAAATGAGGAGGCATGACTGGGACATGCAGCCACACACTGCCCAGGTGCACAGCTGCACCCCCACACACACCCACACAGTCACACTCATGCACACACGCCCACAGCCCTCCCAGACCAGACACTCCCAGACACCCTCACAGGCACTCACCCTCACACACACCCCAGACAGCAGATGGGGCGCTCGGGTAATTGGTTAAACCTGCTCTGATGTCTGGCTCCGCATTGGCAGCGCCTGTCTGACAGGAAAGCTGGCTGGGCCTGCTCTGCTCAGCCTGCTGGCCTCCCTGCGCCTCCCCCTGCGGGGCTGCCCTGCAGCATGAGCCTGAGCTCCCTGAGCTCGAGCTTGAGACAGGCCATGGGCCCAGCCTGGCTCCCTCTTTGCCAGAACCCAGTTCATGGGCAAGGCTTCCACAAAGCCCCGCAGGAAGCAGTCACAGCACCTACCTGTAAGGAGAAGTTGGTGTAAGCCAAGTGCAGACATGCTAAGAGCACCAGCCATGCTGTTGTGGAGGCTGGAGGGACTAATTTAGAAAGTTCCGGGGACAAGAGGATGTATAAAGATCATTCCCTGGATCTGAGGCACAGGGCATAGGCTATGAGTTAAGAACAGCCCCCTCTGTATTCCCTTATCTTCAGCCACATGCAGCTTGGGGTTCCCACAGGTGCTCATCACACCTCAGTCCCCCCTCCCCTGGACTGTGCAGGGCCGGGGGTCCAGTGCCACTGAGAATGTGACTTCAGGGAAGGCCGGATGCCATGGCTCCTGTCCACCTGTCCTCACCCTGCAGACTCTGATCCCCAGGGAGCCTGGGGGAGGGAAGGGAACATCACTCCCAGGCTTCTTCTCCCCTTCCCGGCTGCATCTGTGTCTCTTTGAGAGAGACTTTGGTTTGTTCCCTGGAGAGGGCCCAAAAACTCCCAAATTAGCAAACCTGGCAAGCCCGCAGCTCAGAAAATAGTTCATCCTGATTCCATGTTTTTCAGGCTCACAGAAGCCTTTATTAATGAAGTCACAACACCAATATTTACCGTCTGGGGGAAGAGGCACAACATGGGGGATGGATGGGAGGGCCGCAGTACTCCTGCCCCGCCCCCAGCAGGCCTGGCCTAGGAAGATTGGCAGGTTTCCCTGGGTCTTTTCCAGCTCTTTATATGTATGACCAGGCCGCTCTGCTGTGATCTCCTTGTACCCTTCCCCCAGCAAGTGAGAGAGAATCTTGAGAGGAATAGCTCACCCATTCCTCTGCCCCCTACTAGTGCCAAAAGGATGCCTCATCTCTTCATCCTCACCAAACCTGTGTCCTCAGTGGTCATTCCACCTGGCTGACGGTGAAGGAGTACACCTGAGGTTTAACTTGGGCTTATTCACGATGTGAGGGACGCATTTTTTGTGGTTTATGGGGGCAAGGGGCATTGGAATAGGACAAAGCCCTTTGGTTTCTCGTCCCAAATGAGTCCCAGCAGAAGGACCTTCTGCTTTTGGATCCTTAGGTGTGCCCCAGGCAACAAGGCTGGGCCTTTGACATCTTTCCAATGACTTCAACATAGATCAAGCCCCCAGGACACTCCAGGCACCAGGAACAGTGTAAGTAAAGGCACAGCTCAGGCAGAATCCATGGCTCACTGAGGAACAGGGATGACATGGGTGAGACTGAAGCAGAGGGTACCAGGAGCGAGGTAGGAGAGGCCAAGGGTGGGGACGTTAGGAAGGGAAGACAGGGTTCTAATTGGGCTCAAGGGAGAGAACCCTGGCTGTAGCATGGAGGTCCTTCTTTGAAGTGGGCCTCATCCTCAATATCCACACAAACCTCATTATATCTATTATTATTCCTCTGCTCCCCTCCCAATTCCCCAGGAGCCATGTACCCTGTTTCCCAAGGTAGACAAAACCTTGGCCATTTGCCATTGTGGGCAATCCTGCAGAACAGGTAAAGAAATGCTTTGGGTTTGAGGTACTGAGGAGTGTGGAGTCCCACAGACAGCTGGTGGCTGGCTCAGTGGGTATGCGGCTCAATGGAGCTCAGCTGGAGGCATGGACAAGGGAGCCAAAGACAAGTCCTGGCACTGGCTGCAAGGCCCCAGGCCAAGGACACATGGACTGACCCTGGGGTGGACAGAGGTGACGAGGCAAGGACAAGACTGGAAAGGACTCAGAGAGGCAAAAGAAGAAGGTGCCAAAGGCACCGGATAAAGGTAGGGAGGAGTGGGGAGTCAGGAGGGAATGGTCAGAAGATTGGGGTGCAGGTGAAGCCATAAGGAGGCGGCAGCAACTGACTATCATCAGCATCAGAAGATGATTGGGAACCACTTGGGAGGTAAAGAAGTAAAGACAGGTCTGGATGTCATAAGGAAAAGGTTAGGAATACAGGTTTTCCTTTTCTAGGATGGAAGAAACCTTGGTGTGTAACAAGCAGGAAAGAAAAGGGGACAAATTGAAGGGCAGGTGAACTAAAGAGCGTGGTGTGCCCTGCTCTGGAGCTCTTTCCCAGGCTGGGAGGCCCTGAGTCCTTGGGCGAGGGTTGCAGGCTTACACTCAAGCCCTTTTTCTGAAGTTTTCACTTGCACAGGGGGTTCTCCAGGGACAGGTGAGCATCCTGGTAGGGCCAGGACTTGGGGCTAGGATTGTGAAACTCTGTGAAGGGTGTCCCCTCCACCCAGCCCCCAAAACTCCCCTTTTTCTCCAGTTTCTCCTCGACTGGAGGAGAAGCCACTAGAGTCCCTAAGCATGGGGGATTATGCACATTCTTTTCTCCTCTGACCTACCTGGACCTGACTCTCGTTGCTCAACGTATTTGCAAAGACCTGAGCATAGCCTCCCGCCTGTACAGGGGCATCATCCTTCCCTATGTCTAGCCTTCAACTCTTGTGGAATTGGAGCTAGAGACCAGGTCAATAACCAGCAAAAAAAAAGGAGTTAATAAATTGAATCTCCAAGCCCCTTCACCCAGGCTCCCAGGCCCTGAACAAGCTTGTGCTGGCAGTTCCCACTGGCCCCCACAACCTGAATCCACCACCCCAGGCTCACAGCTCGGGGCTTGGAGCTGGATGCCTGTGTCATTAAGAGAGAGACTTTTATTGTTCCCATAGGGAAGGGAAACACAGGGGATCACTAAGAGCTACAGTAGGTGCGCTGAAAAATAAATTAAAACAGAAATGCTTCAAAACAAAAAGAAGAGAGAAGTGGAGAATGGCTGGGAGGCAGCAGTGGCCGTCAGCCTGCCCAGGCGGGTGGGCAGGCAGGTGGGCGGGTGGGCGGGCTCTTCAAGGAGAAGGCAAAGCAGTCCCAGGCCTCAGCCAGCCCATTTCTTGTCCCTCTGTCGGTGGTAGCCCCCGGCTCCAAGCCCTATGGGGCTGTGACTTGAGGTCTTCCCGCAGCCTGACCAGGGAGTGACCAGAGTCCAGCTGGGCCCATCCACAGGCCTGGCCGGCAGTGAGCAGCACTCTGCCCTCATGGATTTGTGGCTGCCCACCCTAGTCATTGGAGGTGACATCGATGTCCTCCCCGTTGGCCTGCTTGGTGGCAATGCGCCACCGGTTGATGTGGTGGGAGCCCTTCTTCTTCTGCTCGGACTCAGGCCCCTCCTCCTCCAGCTTCTGCCGCTTGTACTTTGTCCTCCGGTTCTGGAACCACACCTTCACCTGGGCCAGGGAGGGAGGGGCACAGGTGAGAAACACCCAGGAGGCCCCCAGAGCAGCCACAGGGGCCTCAGTACTCCCTCCGAGCTGAGAGCCAGATGGGGAAACCAAAACCAGGATCCTTTTCCCTGGCCAGCTGCCACCTTTAAGGCTAGAGAGGACACAGAGGACCAGAGAGGGCTGGTTTTCCTGTCCCTTTTAACAGAGGGAAGGCAGAGGTCATGGAGCTGCGAGCATCCTGTAGCCACAGCACAACAGAGAGGGAGGCCCAGGCTCTGGAGCCTGGCAGACCCAAGTCTCTACCAGTTTCTAGAGAAGAGATAATCATCCCTCCACAGGGTTAATGGAAGCAGAAATGAGAGAACATATGAAGCCATCACGTGCTCTGTCTGTCCGCTCCTTCTGACCACACAATTTTATACTTGGCCTTGCCGAGCCAGGCCAGGCCAGACCATTCTGAGTCAGTGGCAGGAGCCTGGCTGACCCTTTGCTAAGTCTCTTCCCTTCTCTGGGCTTAAATCTCTCATCTATAGGAGAAATGCTTTCCGGGGCCCTTGCAGTTCCAGGACACCTCCTGGGGTTTTGCTCTAGAGCCGTGATGGCGAACCTATGACACGCGTAGCCATTTTTGATGACACACGGCCGCATACCAGAGAAGTATGGGGCCACATGCTGAGAAAGACGTTTCATCCTCGGCTCCTGCACGGCCAGGTGAAGTAGCCGAGGATAAAACATTTGCTGTAGTGTAGACACTCTGTGCCGGAGGTCTGTAGGCCAAAACTTTCTGTTATTTAAACTATAAATATCGCGAAATTATGGTTTTATTCTCAAAGTGACACACCACCCAAGTTATGCTCGTTTTTTTTTTTTGGCAAATTTTGACACACCAAGCTCAAAATATTGCCCATCACTGCTCTAGAGGGTCTCTGGGGAAGGTGGTGCAGAGAGGGCAGGGTTATAAAGCATGGATGGTTTCCTGGAAATGACAGCACATTTGAAAGCAAGTAGCGCCAACTGCAGCTAAGGCGATCCATGGAACCCGTGCTCAGGGCGAGTGGAAAGTTTTGTGTGGAATGATGGTAAGAACCTTGGCTTGGGGCAGCAACAGTATTGCTCAGGAGAGATCTCTGAGTCCTGGGCAGGGCCGGGGCAGTCCTCAGAAGGATGACCTGGTCCAGCCCTGACTCCCTGAGAATGGGTGAAAGGAACAGGCCTTTGCCATAAAGCCAGGCAATGGCAGTCAAGAGCAGGCTTGGCATCCAGGCCCAGGGAGCAGTTTCCTGCCCAGGATGCCCCACCCTCACAATTCCCAGACACTCACCTCTGTCCCTTCCATGGAGCCCACCCACCCTAGGGATCCCCCTAACCACGCCCCCACCGAGGGTTTCCACAGCACCATCTGTCCTGTCCCTTGATTTTAGAGCACTAGAATTGGGGGGGAGGGATAGTGCTCGGTGCCAGCAGACTAGCCAGCTAGGGACAGGAAGAGATGAGGGGCCTGTCCTCAGGCTATAACACAAGGGCTTTCTTTCTTCCCTCATTTCCAGGGCACTGTTCAGACGCCTTGCCTGTGTGTCACCTCAGGTAGATGGGGAAGATGGCAGATGTTCTAGGCACAGGGCTTCTGGGTTCTATGCTCACCTTTCCCTGGACACAGGGATAGTTGGGCCCTGGGTGGTTCTCAGCATAATCATTTGGCGGCCAGCCTGGCTCCTGCCCCTCACCCACCCCCCCAACCCCGGAGCCTGCTGTGACTGTGCCATATAGTAGGTTGGTGAGTTTGCCCTGCCTCCTGTGCAAGGCATGCCCACGAGTCACGTCTGGATGCTGGCCTGAGGCGGATTCCTAAGAGTCCAAGGGGCTTGCTGAGGATTAGGCATGGTTGGTCTGCTGACAGGGTGATCTAGAGCAGCCCTGGGCAGCACTAGGGACAGAGGACCCCTATCTGTTCCTTCTCCCTCCCACACATTCCCATGTCTCCTTCCTAGAAGGAGACCTGCCTACAGTAGGATGGACCCAGCCTACTAACCTTGCCTAGAATCACTGGTCCAAGGGAAGGAGGCTTCAGTGGTGGAACTTCAGATATAGGGGTTGCTTCCTGGCACACCCAATGAAAGGTGCTTCTGAATATTTTCTCCAGGAAAACAACTGGTGTCAAAGAAGCAGCTGTCTAGAAACAGGGCCATAAACTCTCTTCCCAGGCAGCCTGGCTATCTTCTGAACAGTCTTGGGCTGAGTGTCCAGATGCTGTTTACAAAGACTGTACTAACACAGGGATGCTTATGACTTAGTAATAGTGGTGAAAATGACAGGATGCACAATATGGTGACAACAACTGAAAAACAAAATCTATGCATGGGAGAAAAAAGACTAGAAGGATATGTACCCAGCATTTAGACAACTTTTCTTTCTTCTTTCCACTTTCCTGAACTTTCTTTAATGCATTACTGATAGCAATTGATAGTTATTTTTTACTTGGAGAATAAAAGGAACAGGACCTGAGTGTAATAGGAAATAAGAGTGACACCCATGACCTCTCCAATCCAGCTGGACTACTCTGGGGTCACCCCAGAACCCCTTCCCTAGAGGACAAAGGGCCTAGAAAGGAAGCAGGACTACCAGCTCTGTGGGAGCCAGTCTTAGGAGGCTATGCTTCTTCTGTACCTGTTGCCCCACAACACCCACACACCTTTCTCTAAGTCCCAAAGGCACAGTTAGGACATGGCTAAAGGAAGCCCTCACCCATCTGTGTCTGACCCCTTGGAGTTTGGCAAGAGAGGTTCCTTATGGTCTCCCAAGTCCCTACCTTAGTGAATCTCTGAGTTTTTTAGATAAGCCACACTCTTCCAAGAGTCTCTGCTTTGACCTGAGTTACCCCACCTGAAATGTTCTTACTTAGTCTTCAAACCCTGCTCAGATGTTCTGAAACTGGACCTGCCCCATCACCTATCTGTACTTCCTTAGCGTTTTCCTCTGTCTCAGAAATGGTGACTCCAGCAGTGTGCTAATTTATTTGCTCAAACCTGTCTCCTCATTGGACTATGAGAACCTGGAGAAGCGAAGCAGTGAGTTAGTCTGCTTTGGAGTCCTAATGGACACATTTCAGGTCTGTTCAACCAGCTGGCCAGAGAGATGAGGTGGCCCGGCCTTATGCTCTAGGCCAGACCTGGAAAACAGGAGAAAGTCGATGGCAGAGGGATTGTGGTCTAATTAGTAAAAGGGTTTAGAAAGTGCTAATTGCTGAAGAGACAGGATCTTCTTTTAGCTTAATTCAGTGGACACTTTTACAAGATGGTCAATTTCTTTTTTGAGAGAGAGAGATAGGGACAGACAGAAAGGGAGAGAGATGAAAAGCATCAACTCATAGTTGCAGTACTTGGTTGTTCATTGATTGCTTTCTCATATGTGCCTTGATGGGGGGGGGGCTACAGCTGAGTAAGTGACCCATTCCAGTGACCTTGAGCTCAAGCCAGTGACCTTGGGCTTCAAGTCAGTGACCTTTGGGCTCAAGCCAATGACCATGGGATCATGTCCATTATCCTATGCTCAAGTCGGCAATCTGACACTCAAGCTGGTAAGTCCATGCTCAAGCTGGATGAGTCCGCACTCAATCCAGCGACATTGGGGTTTCAAACGTGGGTCCTCATGTCCCAGGTTAATGCTCTATCCACTGTGCCACCACTGGTCAGGCCAAGACTGTCAATTCTTAATTCTCCATGTTGAGGATTGTATTAACCACTTGTAGGGGGAAGTTGGGGGAGGGAGACATTATTGGGGGACAAGGGTCAGTTTGAGATAGGCTGGATGAAGAAGATGAAACTGCTGTAGAAGAATGAATGAATTAATCAAACAATCAGTCAATGCATTAGTGGACTAATCATCTTATTCATTAATGAACAAAGGCATGCATGTATTGATGCATGAGTGAATGGACAAATGAACTAAAAAGCATGCAAACTACATCTCCAACCAATATTTCACTCTTAACTCTGAAATAATCTTCTGTCTGAATGAACCAGCTGTGGATCCCTTCTTTTCCACCACTCCCCAACCTTAGCTCACCCAAGTGGAAGGGTCTGGGGCTCCAGGGCCCTGCATACTTTCAGGTGAATACCTGTCCTCTACTCAAGGGGTTCAAATAGCCTTATTAAGGGGTATTTGAATTTTGTAACTTTAATACAAAAAGTTCTTCCCTCTGTCCTACTGTTCCATCTTCTGCTTTAATTTCAACGTGTGTCCTCCTATTCTGTCATCCTCAGACACAGAGGAAGTCCTCAGATAAGATAGAGGCTTGGAGACATAAATCAAGCCACTCCCCTAACCTGCCCTCCTCCCATCCTTTCACTTTGTGGGATAGACACAGGATGAGGGATCCATTCGATCATGTGAGTTGCCCTCACTCACAAGGTCAAGTCCAATGCCATGGTAAGCTCAATTCTCACCCCCTTTAACTGAGGTCACCTTTGACGCCTCCCCCATCAACTGTAGCCCTAACTCTTCCTAAGCCTTCTTGTCTTCTCTCAGACCAACCTGGATGCTTCCCTCGCTCTTAGGTGAATCAACCATGTAGGTCTCCCCTGATCTCCCTCGGCACAGTCCCGTCACTTCAAAAGGACTCCAGTTGTTCCCCTTGATGCAAAGTGTGCATACCCCACAAGTGTGCATACTTTGTTTTTAGGTCTTACTACTAACTGAGGAATCTCCAAGGCCAAGGACCACATGTCTGCACCCTTTCCCTTCACAATCAGCTAAACTTAAAGCCAGGGAAGGTCAAGAAACACTTGCTGAACTGTTCAGAGCAGGAGGGTCAGCTGGAACCACTGACCAATTGACCAGGCTGGAGCAACGAAATGCTTTCTCTCATCTCCCTAAAATGACTGTGCCCCCCTCAGACACATGCACAGAAGCATGCAAGCTACATTCCATGCTATAGGATGGCTTGCCAGCATCTGATATGTACATATGATATCACCTGACCTTCGAGATCAATAACACTAAGCCTGTATGTGCCCCATATTGTGGGTACACAATGTTGCACACACCCATTATGCACACACAAACACACACACTCACTTGCACTCATGGCTCTGATCTGACTAACCACCAGGACTAAACTTAAGTGGACATCATCCAGGTCAGACTCCAGGGCTATACAACAGCAGTGAGGAGAAAGTGATTGGAGCCAGAAGGGAGAAGAGCCTGGGGCTCCTCCCTCCACCTCCTGAATCAACCCCTGTCATCCCAGCACCCTACCCCCAACCACACATGCAGTCCTGCCCAGCAAAGAAGATCAGGGTGCCCACCTCCCGACACTCCATGCTAAAGCTTTGGGTGTACAGACACCTGATCTCTGGATTAAAATCTGCACACTGATTTGCCTAACCTTCCCAAAAGCTTTATCCATGGATAAAACCAGATCTTCTAGATCAATAATCTAGAAGAAAGTGCAAGAGAAAGATAGAAAACAGGGGCAGGGAGGAGTGACAGCAGAGAGCAAGGGGAATGACAGAAATTAACATATGGCTATGTGTGTACCGTTAAGAGAAGTCTGCCCATTCATTCATCACATGTTTATAGAGCATCTACTCCTTACTGATCACTAAGCTGGGCCCTGGGGTACAGTGAGAAATAGGAAGACTTGGCCTCTGCCTCCCAGAGCCAAGATGTTCAGGCTGGCTGTTCATCAAAACTTTTCCTGGGTCCCATTCTGAAACTCCTAAGACAATTCTGAATAGAGCCTAGGAATCAATATTTTAAAATTTCTTTGTGAGATAGAGACAGCTTATCAACAGACTGATATTTGGACATGGCAGATGACTAAACAACAGCAAAGTCCACTTAATATTTTGATATGTGGGACATACTCTGTGAGCTCTGAGAACTTAGAGGAAGAATCATACACAGAGAAGTAGAATATAGATGAGGCAGAAACTCAGGTTGGAAAGAACCCTGGAGTTAATTTAAGTAAGTCTTTTTTTTTTTAGATTTTATCTTATTAATTTTAGAGAAAGGAGAGAGAGAAAGAAAGAAAGAGGGGGCAGAGGAGCAGGAAACATCAACTTATAATAGTTGCTTCTTGTATGTGCCTTGACTGGACAAGCCCAGGGTTTTGAACCAGCAATCTCAGCATCCCAGGTCAACGCTTTATCCACTGCGCCACGACAGGTCAGGCCTAATTTTATTCAGTCTTACAAATACAGCAACTGAGACCCAGAAAGAAGACAAAGTTGGGACTGATGATGATAGATAACCATTAGCAGATATAGGAATATACTATCTTTGTCAGTTGCTAAACAGATCTATAGAGAGGGAAGTTTAAGGTGGATGGTAGGTACACAGAAGATAGAACAGAATAGACGATAGGGAGATCACCAACAGTTGGGTAAATATAAGTTATTGTTAGGAAGAACACTATAATTAATAGAAATCAGGAAATATAAATTAACTGGCTTTGGGAGGCAGTATAATGAGAGCAGACATTAGTACATGGCTATATATAAAACAGCTATCTGTGAAGGATAGATTAGAGAGCTCTGAGAGAAAAATATAGATATTGACAGTAGAAGTAAACGGCAGGGGGCTGATGGGAGCCACTGATGCTTGACAAGTAGCTGATAGCTAGAAATGAGGTAAGTTTGCCTGGTAAATACTGTAAGATGGAGAGTTAATTAGTTAATGATATAACATAGGTCCAAATGATAAGTTAGGAGAGGGACAGAAAGACAGCTCTGATGATAAAGGAGACTGGACGTAGCAGGAAGAACAGGGACTAAGAGTCAGGAAGTCCAGCTTTGGATCTTATTTTATTATGTTGATATATTACTTCAAATAAAGGGAAGGAAGTACTGGGGATAAGAATTGATATTATTTGAATTAATATGAAGTGCCTTTAATCCTTAAACAACGTATTTTCTGGAGGAGATAAATGGAGCTCAGAGAGGCTGAGTACTTCACACAGTTAGTTAGCAAGGAGGCAAATAGTGAAATTGCATCTGCCTGCCTGGGGAGCTCTGCCTGGCCTCACCTCAGAGTCCTCACTTGGAAAGACAGCCTCTACATGGAGCTTTCTCCAGCTCAAACCTCCTGTAGTTCTACTATTATTTTTTGTTCCATATGCTAAAACCAGCTCACCTATATAGATGGAACAATATTAGACATGAGTTTTAATAGGGAAACTTTTAAATAAGTCTGTTTTAAATATAAGTCTTACAATGAAAATGAAAAACAATCATGTTTACTAACTGGCATTATTAGGAGCAAATATTGACAGGCAACTAGAATCAGCTAAAGAAAGTTAATTAAAAATGCTTTCACTGAACTAAAAAATCAAAAGTTTAAACAATGACATTTGAACAAGTGTTAATCTGTAGGTGGTGGAATCATAAATCCTTTTTGGTTCTTACACTTCTGCAGTTAAAATTAAATGAAGTTTAACTGTAAACACCATTCTTGTTTTTTTCTTTTTTATAAGGGAATATTTTATAGCTTCATATTCACTTTGAAATATCCCCTAATTTTTGTGAGCAGTATATGTGTACACCATAGTTTTTTTTTGTTTGTTTGTGATAGAGACAGAGAGAGGGACAGACAGGAAGGGAGAGAAATGAGAAGCATCAATTCTTCATTGCAGCACTTTAGTTGTTCACTGATTGCTCTCTCATATGTGCCTTGACGGAGGTAGGGTAGGGGGTTGTTTACAAGAGACCTAGTGACCCCTTGCTGAAGCCAGGGAGTTTGGGCTCCTGCTGGTGAGCCTTGCTCAAACCAGATGAGCCTGCGCTCAAGCTGGCGACCTTGGGGTTTCGAACCTGGGTCCTCTGAGTCCCAGTCCAACACTCCATCCACTGCACCACTGCCTGGTCAGGCTGGAAACACCATTCTTAAATCGATTTCTTGTTTCATACAAGTTTAAAATGCTGTTTACCAGGAGGGGGGAAGGGGTATTATTTTATGAACATGTTAAAAAAATCTTCCTTTAAAACGTATTTTGAATTAACTCTATTGTTTTGTAAGCTTTATCTCTACGAATGGAACAGCTCAGATAGCAAATCTGGTGGGGGGGTCCTTTAGCGGAGACAGGAGCAATGCATTGATTAAGTGGGGTATCAGACAGATAGGACGATAGTACTGTAGATACAAAATAGGAATCGAGGATGAGCGGGTGAAGTCTGCGCCCCCCGCAGGGAGCTGGGAACTCAGGGTTTGGACTCACCTACTAAGCCTCCTTCCTACCTTCACTACCCTCACTGCTCTTTGGGAGACCCCAGGTTGCCCCTCCTCACCTCAGCCCAGCACCTTCTCACTAAAGTGGCGGGTGGTACAGGGTAGGAGCGGAGGAGTACAAGAAAGGGTGCGGATGATGAAACGCTAGGCCAGATTGCAGACCTCTTATCTGGACATCTAGGAGCTGACAAGGACAGAAGGGAGCAAGGTCTTCTGAGGCCCCTCTAGCAAGTCGTACTCAAGTGGACCAAAAGTTTAGGCAGTGCTCCCAATGCAGCATTTACTTATGGCAAAGTCTTTTCTTAAAACATAAAAAATTTTTAAAAACCTGCTTCCTGATAACTCCCATCTACTTCTTTAAATTAAAAAAAAATTATCAATTACAAAAATACGTGATAATTGTAATTTCACCCAGTCCAAACCCCTCCAACCTCGGAGTTTATTCTCTCCCCAACTCAGCCGCCCTTCTGAAACCAGTCCCGGGATAGCCAGAATTTACTTTCCACCATTCCTAAGCCGCTCAGATGTCATCGCATTTCCAGAGCCATTTTCCACGGTTCCCTGCCAGCCGGCCTGTGCGGGGCTCAGGGGCCACCCTCCGAACCCAAGCAAGGCTGGCCGCTCCCTAGCTTATCCCCCCTGTTTCTGATCTTTCTACTCGGAGCACTCAGGGGCTTTCTCCCCCTACCGCATCTGCTGGTGGGCAGTCGAGGCCTCTGCTAGCTCTGCCAATGAGCAGCCGCAAAGCCAGTGCGGAGAAGGCCTGGGCATCCCACGAAACTGTGAGCGCCTCGGAAGAGTAGCGGGAGAAGGGGTCAGTAATCTAATCGCAGCGCTGTGATGCCCAGTGCCCACTGATGCTGCCCGGGAGTGGCAAAGGGCCCGCTGTCCCCTGATGACCCGGTACTTCCTATGGACTTTGGGAGCAGACTCGGGATAAGGTTTGATCCCACCTCCTGGTGAGTCCTTAGGACTTGATTAATTAAAATACTGCGGCCTCTGCCAGGCTAAACGCCGTTGGAGGTCTGGGGCTCTAAAGACAGGCTTCGGGGAACGCTGCGACGGGGCAGGAAAGGGCTCCAGGAAGGAGAGGGAGAACTCAGGCAGCTCTCGTATCCACCCGCTCCCACCTCCATCGGGGGCTCCGGGACTCCGAAGTGAGCGCAGGCGGCCCGCTGGCGGGGTGACTGTTACCTGCGTCTCAGAGAGGCTGAGGCTGCCGGCCAGCTGCTTCCGCTCGGCGCCTACCACGTAGTGGTTCTTCTCAAAGGCACGCTCCAGTCGCAGCAGCTGCGAGGGGGAGAAGGCCGTGCGGATCCGCTTGGGCTTGCGTGCGAAGGGGCCATGCAGAAGCAGCCCGTCCTGGGGCACGTCGCTCGCTGCTGCCGCACCGCCGACGGCAACACACACAGGTACAGACAGAGAGAGGGGGAGACGTGAGCCGCTGCCTGGGGCTTCTCCAGCTCGCACGCGTACTCCCTCGGGAGCACCGCTACCCTTTCCAACCCTTGACTCCTTCTTTCTCCCCTCTCCTTTTTGCTTCTCCTTCCTTAAGTCCACTCTCCTCCCCCAACATCCCCTCACACTCCTAGAGTTACAGATCTGGAGAGGAGAGGTGCAGAAGTGCAGTGCCGCTGTTATGCTAGGGGATGGGCCCGGGCCTGGGGAGGCGCCTATCGGCCCAAATCACAGTGCCCGGAGCAACCCAAGAGGCCAAGGTGCGAGAAAAAAACCTCTTAGCTCTGTCTGTCTGCTTGTCCCATTATATCTCCCCCAAAGTGGACCAAGAGTAGAGAAAGGGCTGGATGTCCTAATGTGATAAGGTGAATAGTGAAGCTGTTAGGCTTCCCCGGGCCAAACACAGATTCAGGAACTAGAAGATACATCCAAGGAAGTCTTTCCTCACACCTGCTTAAACCAGCCTTGCTCAAGCACTAGCCCAGGCTCTACCTTGCCAGTAGGTAAAAAATGGCCAGGCAGCACCTGCAGGTCTAAGGTCAGGTTCTTCTTCTGTCCTTCCCCACCTCTCTCCCCTAACCCCTCAGGTAAAAGCCTCTCCCCACAGGAGGCTCTCTGCTTTCTGGTGGGAAAAGATCTTGCTTCATCTGTGAATAGTTCTGTGCTAAAGAAACATATTTATAAATATCTTGATGTCAGCTTTCTCTCTAATAGATATAAATATATAGATATATTGGTTTCTCCATGGGTGTTCATAAATATTTGCTCCAGATGGGAGTCTTCTTCTCCCATCTACCATACAGGATTTTCAAAGAGCGTGACTGTCCCTTGGCAAATGTGGCCATCATGGAGACTCAGCTCCTACCTGCAGGAGGAGGGGATGACATTGGACTGGATGGGGCTGGAGTGGTGGGGTCAGGAATTACAAAAGCCAAACAAACTTCCACCCAGATCCCCAGTCTCCATGAACTCCCACCCCTACCCTCACTAGGCCCTCTCTGGCTTGGTTGCACATGCTAAAAGGCTCAAAAAAAGCCCTGAAATAACCCATGGGTTCTCAGGCAGTGGCGCATAACAGTCCCCCAGACCCACCAATAACACAGAGCCCTAGATAGAATGTTTTGACTGAGTGAACTGTCAAGATTGACTAATCCAATGAAGAACTTCTTCAGAAATGGCCACTGGTTTGACTCAACTTGACCTGTTGTTTTGTTCTTAAGACAATTGTTTGGATCATTCAGCTGAGATCTCCCATCTCTGAAAATACATCTGTAAATGAAGCAGGGTTTATAATTGAGATGCTGTTGCTAAAACTCCCCAGGTTCATGTCCCTCTGCTGGTGGAAACTGCCTGACATTACTTTTTCCAAGTCCCTGGGCTTCACACACCACTACAAGCAAACTTATTGCTAGGGTTTTCTGTAGAACAGGGTTTCCTAGCAATAAGGGGCTAGTGCCTGGGGGGAGATCAAGTCCTCTGACTGAGAGAAGCCACTAATTTACAGTCATCGATCTGTGCTTCTACAAAAGGGAGGGGAGTCCCATCATAGTAAGATGGAGGGGGACAGCCTACCCATGGGGCTCTTCAAGATGGAGCAGGCCGAGGATTCTAAGTAAGGCCTGACTGAAGAAAGAGACGTTTAATTTGTGGTAGTAGAAGGGATAGATAGAAGATCAGAGAGGTGGTCTGACAGAGAGGGGTAAGAGGGAGAGAAAGAAAGAGCCTGATAGGTAGGAAAAAGGATAAGGTCTTAAGTGTGGGCAAGAGAAAGGTGGGAGAGGTGTGTGCGAAGCAGATACTTCTTGTTGATGTTAAAATAAATTGCTTAAAAAAATAACCCTATTCTGAGCCCAGGTCAAGCCCCAACAGTGGTTTCCTCTGGACAAATGAGCTGGAGAGGAAGAGAGAAAGCCTAGCTCCTCCTAGCATTTGCAGGGTTTGGCTCCAGTGGCTGGACTGGCCCGGGCTGGTCAGAAGTGAGGTGGGAGCAGAGACACTCTGCAGACGTGAGTGAATGGGAGGTAGAGGTGTGAAGGGCAGTATGTGGTGAAAGAGGCAGGACACAGAGTGTGTGCCGTGGTGGCTGTTTTATGTTGTAGTTTGTGTCAGTCCCTTCTGTGGTGGAGTTTTCTCTTTGTTTGTCTTTATAAACCCAAAGTAGAGGATGGAAGCAACAGGCTTCAATGTCATTCTGACAACACACATGTCCACTTGCCACCAGTCTGGCTATTTAGGGGAAAGTTAGGTTGCTTGGGGTCTGCCTCACTGAGAGAATGGCCCCAGTTCACTGTTATGTCCTGTCAGGTAGGGCAGCGTGTATCTGCAGTCTGTTCACATGCATGTACAGAAACATAGAGGTCCTTCTGATCCAACCACAGAGAAGCAGGAGGCAGGAAATTTTTTCAAGATGCTGATAAGTGATGACAAATAAGCAGGGCTTTCCCTGTAAGAAAGAGGATGTTTAATACAAAATTAACCATCCCGAGAAACGGATCAATAGATACATCTTTGTGTAAGGACAGGGGTGGTTTGTTGCTTTAGGTACCTATGTGCAAGGGCCTATCTCACTCTGACCTCTGGGGCAGGGGCCTCAACCACCCTTAGGACGACTTCAGTTTCCCCGTATTTGGAGTACAAGGTCAGAGCAAACTTGGGGCTGTGGTGCGGTGTGGCCTGTTTTGATCCCATAATTCTGGGTTGTGAGAGTGGGCTCTCAGTTTCAGATAAGGACAGGTAGGAAAGTAAAAAGCAGCTGGTTTAGCAGTCACTGGAGCTAGGAACTGAACCCCACCCAATCCGGTTTTCCTCTAGTCTCTCTCTGCCGGCCACTTCAAGGCACTGGCTAGGAATTAGCAGTAGAGACTCCCAAGGAGGAGGCGACTGGAGGTGGAAGCAAGGGATCTGAAGGGCCCAGGGCTCGAGCTGCAGTACCCTCAGCTGAGGCCTCGGAGGTCCAGGGGCTTTAGGCCTGATGACGGGGTGGAGAAGCCTGGGGCTACCAGAGGGAGAGGCTGGCCAGGCAGCGGAGATAACCTCATTCCCTCCCCTCCCGCCGGAACAAAGGCGCCCTTTGAAGCACCGATCCTTTACCAACGCTGGTCCCAGAGGGTTGAGTCTCCCAAGACCCCCTCCCCTACGCTGCTCAGTTGCTAGGAAAGTTCCTGAAGTCCAGGAAATAGCACCGAAGTGCAGCCAACACCTGGTCTCCTCCGGCACCTCCCCTCCAGGCCTCGAAAGCTGCCTCCCTCTGCTTCAGGATCGTGCAGCCCAGTCTGACCATCCCGCGCTGGCTTTTCCTCTTCCACCGCCTCGCTCAGCGGAGAAGCCGCTCCTCTGCGTACCGGGACGGGCTGCCAGAGAGAGTGCAGCGTCCTGAACGCAGACACGTTTCTTTTCGTTCATGTAGGGTTTCATTTCTAGTATTAAAACAGGGCTGAAATGAGCATCGCAGAGACCCGGTTCTCTAGAAAACGCGGCGCCGGAAGATTTGGGCCGGCTCGACTCGCAGCCCTAAGCCCGGCTGGCACCACAGGGCACATCGCCACCGGGGCGCGCACAGGTCTGCTGCGAGGCTGACCCTCCCCGAAATCAGAATGTCTAGAGTTCTAAAGTCTTTCTGTGCCCAACGAATTTCCGAGTTCAAAAATGCAGCCACATGTGGCTCCATTTCCGTATCCAGACACGATTCTTGAGAGAAAAATCCAAACGTTTTGCAACTCGACAACGTGCCCGCGGGGACTGATAGTTAAGGGAGCAGCGGCAATTTCCGAAAGGGTTTTCCGGAAGATTTGTCCGGCCTAGTCTGGATGGGCATGCTCAGAGCCGGAGCTGGATCTCTCGAGAGGCCCCCGGACCACGGTGCCCCAAACCTGGGCGGGTGAGGCCAGAGACAAGAAAGGCGGCTGGGAGGGCATGGGGCACGGGTCGGAAGCCGAGGGCGCCGAGGGGGAAAGGCTTTCTGTGGCTGAGCAAAGACCACAGGACTTAGGACGGGCTCTATCCTCTAGTCCGAGCCGCTATCCCTTCGCCAGTCCCTCCACCGACCTGGTGGAAAGGTTTAGAAACAGACGCGACTCTCAAATCGGTCCGCAGGCACAGGGTTTAAAGATTCAGGCCGGGAACCAAGCCATGGAGGACGGCCGTGGTTTGTTCAGTTTTGAACAAAACTTAATTTTATCAGTAAACATTGATTTTAATTGACAGGATTGTCACCCAAATCGCCTGACACCCGTAGGCCTGTATTTCCCCCTGGATGATTTAGACAAATCTTTGAAATCTTCAGGGGAGGTGTGTGTCCACAAAAATTCAAATAATTACATTCTCTTATTTTGTGGGGTCTATTGGGTCAGAGTCTACTAGCCAGACGGGACTGAGAAAACAGTCTGACAAATTGGGACCCGAGAAAGAGGCTTCCCGTGAAACAATCAGCTTTAGCTGATGTTTCAAGAGATCATTTTTTCTCCTATTATCCAGATAACTGTACCAGTTTATTTTGACTGTGTAGACGGATTTACCGTCAGATTAGCTCCAGGAACCCAAGCTCTAGCCATGTCCTTTTCATTTCTTTCACTAAAAGCTGGTTACCTAGCTCTGGGTCATGGAAGCTCACGAGGCTAAGGTCCGGTCTACAGTAACAAAATAAAGCCGAAAACTAAAGGAATTACTACACAAATTAAAGCTACTTTTTTAAAGAAGAAAGAAAGAAAAAAAAAGAAAGAAAGAAAGAAAAGAAAAGCAGGAAACTCCAACAAATTCAAGGCAGAAAACGAACTCCAACAAATGCAACTCTTCTTCGGGAAAGTCAGATAATTGAAACGGTGTGTGTGTGTGTCTCTGTGTGTGTGCGTGCGCGCGCTCGCGCGTGTGTAAGGCCAGTAGAGGATCTTCATTAGCAAACCCATGGCCCATAGCGGACTAAGGGGCTCGGAGAGTCTACGACCTTAAAAGCGTTTTGCCCCCGCCCCCTGCCTGGGAGGGTGGCCAACGGTCCCCCTACAGCCGGGTGGGCTAAGAGAGTAGGCAAAAGGCAGAGGAAGCTGGTTTGCTATTGCAAACCTTCCTCACCTGCATCCGAGAGGCGCGTGTGACTTGGAGAAGTCGGGCCGAGGTTGCTGAGAAATATCTCAAGACAGCGGACAACACCGTACTGAACATTAACTCTTCAGTTTGCCCTAACCGCTGCCCCTTCTTCACACAGACGGGGCACGCAGGTGGACTTTGCCCTGCTCGGACGCGCCAGCTTGGGCGGATCCCTGGGAGCTGGTGATGGACGTGCGAGCGAAGTATGGTCACAGGTCCAGCCCGGGAAGAGGGAGGGTGGCGGGCACTGCGCTCTCTGGGCTGGGACTGGCTCAGCCTGAAGAGATTAAGGCAGGCCTCCGGGAGGACTGGAAGAGGCTCCAAGGATGCTCCCGGGTTTGGCATCCGGCATCGTAACTGGGAAAACCTGGAGATCGCAACCTGTCTCTCTGGGAGAGGACCTAACGCGGCAAGAAGCACGGTGGATCCTGCGCGGGTCTCCCCGGCTTGGGAATCGGCCTCTGAGGACCCGCAGCCTTCTTGCAACAACTTCCGAACAGCCCCGCGCGCCCCGAGCCTTCTCCGCGTCACCGCAGCGCGGGCGCCGGCCGGCCTCCTAGGCGGGCACAGCGTGGGCACTCACCCTGGAAGCGGTGGCCGAAGAAGCGGTTCCGCAGGACCCAGGGGTAGAAGTGCAGAGGGTCCCGGTGCTGGGCGCCAAAGAAGGAGTGCGGGGGCTGCAGCGGGGAGGTACCCAGCTGGTGCGCCTGGTGCACGGTCAGCGCAGGGTGGTTCATGGCCTCGGGGAACACGAGCTCGGGCCCACCGTAAAGCGAGCGGCCGGCCCCCGCGGCGGCTGCTGCTGCGGCGGCAGGGAAACCGCTCACGAAGGCCGCCTCGGCCACACTGGGGTGAGGGTAATTGAGCGCCGTGGGCCGGAGCGGCTCCTCCGAGGCAGCAGCCGCCAAGGGATGGGAGCTCGCGCCCCCGCCGGCAGTGCCCCCGCCGGTGCCGCTGTCCTTGGCCACCAAGGACTCGATGGTAAAGCCGCGTTTGGTTGTGGGCTGAAACATGGTCGCGGGCGCCAGAGCCGAGAGATGCAGCCGGGCTCTGGGGAGCGCTCCGCGTCCAGGCGCCGCCGCCGTGCAGGGTGTGCTCCTAGCCAGGCACATGCACACACACCAGCACCCCTCACCTCCCCCGTCCGCCCGCCTGCGCTCAGCCCCTGCGGGTGAGCCAGGCACGGAACGGCGAGGGGCGTGCAAGCCAGCGAACGCGGAGTCGGGCCACCGCGCGCAGCTAGGCGCGACGACTTCTGCCGGCAAGCGGGCAGCTCCCGGCGAGTGCACTGGCGCGGACTAGTGCGATGCTGCGAGCAGTCTCTACGACCGGGGGGCTGAGCTCGGTCCCCTTCCTTGCGAGTCCAGTCAGGACCGACCCCAGACCCCCATCCTCCAGCTGTGTCCAGCCTGGCCTTTGCAGCCGCCGCACTGTGAGGCGCGAGTTAGCGGGCACCTGCCCCACGCTAGCCCATTGGCCAGGGCTCACCTGCCCCAAGGTGGGGGGCGGGGCGGGGCGGGGCGAGGGACTGCGGGTGGGGAAAGGAGCCAGCAGTCAGAGGCAAAAACCGGACTGGAGCCTCAGCGGGGTGATCCAGGCCTACCACTACCCCCTCGCCTCTGGCATCTTCTAGCTTCTCTGCCCTTTAGTTGAGTCCGGCGGCCGCTGCAACCTTCTCAACGCAAGCTATAGCCAAAGGAGGCGTCCGTGAGGCCGAGGCTTGGGAGAAACTCCAACTCCATTCCCCTGTGTGAAACTCAGTTGAGCCCTCTCCAATTCGTCCTGGGATTTTGTTTAAATTCTTAGACAACTTGGAAATGAATGGAGAGTGGGTGTTTAAGGTCCAGCAAATAGATTCTCCCAAGAAGCAGCTCCCCGCTTTTCTGGCAACCGGACCCTCCAGCTCACCCACCACTGTCTATTGGGCCGCGACCTTGTTCGTGAAGTTTCGCATTTTCTGGGTGTTATAGGACGACAGCTCCAGAAATTTGGATACTCAATACTTTTCACAAGGGCCAGGCCGGGGACAGCGCGAGAGAAGCCGCAAGAGCGGTCGCCCTGCAACCCTTGAGCCGTAGTTCGCGGGACTCGGAAGCACTTTCTTGGCCCAGCCACAGCCACCACAGCCGGCTCGCACAGGAATCGCCGGCTTCAGCGCAGGGCAATTTGGTTCCCTCGCCTTCTCTGGTAGTGGGGGTCAAGTGCAGGCTGGCCGGGCCAGGCCGGGGCCTCAGCGACACTGTCTTAAACTGGAGCTGGCCGAGCAGTCGATTCCGTCCACAAGAAGACATTCCCGCAGTCCCAGGAACGCAGTGGCCGTCTGGCCTCACCTGACGGTCACCTTTCACCCGCGACTGCAGAACAGCGGACAACTCTGCTCTCGCCAGTTTCCTTTTCGTGCAGTAATTCCCGGGAGCGAGAGTGCTGTTGGCAAGGAGAACTAGTACTCCACAAACTTTTTCACCCGGGCCTTCCAGGCCTCAGGAAGAGACCGCGCCAAGGCCTAGGAGGGCGCTGGGCGGTAATGGGGAGGCTGAGACCCGGACCCTGCGGTCGCAGTGAGAGATGGGGACCTCAGCGCGTTCCACTTCCTCGCAGCTGTCGAGAGGTCAGTCAGTGGCTCGGCCGCCGCCCGGGTGTGCAGATCCGAGCTGGACCTCCCGGCGCCCCAGGCCAGGGGGTTCTGCGTGCCGCGTGAATCTGCAGGTATTCCAGGCCGGGTCTTGGGAGTGGCCTGCAAGAGCCCCAGTAGCCCTAGTCCGGGGGAGCGCTCCGGGCGTCCCTGTCGCCACAAAGCGGGTTAAAGTCTATTTTCCACCCGACTGCTCCGAAAAGCCCCGCGCCAACGCCGTTACGACCTAGTCGGGTGAGGTGGGGAGGGAAAGGCGAGAAAGGGGGAGGCGAGGCCACCGCACCGTGCAGCCCTTCGCGTCCTGGGAAGCCCAGGGCAGAACATCGCGGAGGTGCCCAAAAACGCCTGCAGAAGGAATCTTTACGGAATCCGTGGCGAGCGCTTGTGTCTCTTTTGCTGGCCTCTCCAGATCTTTCTGGCCCTCTGTGCTGGTTTTTCCTACTCTCATATTTCTTTCTCGGGTTCTCTGTTTCGTCTCTCTCTTACCTCCCTGCTCCTCCACCCCGACTTGTCCTTTATTACTTCCTTCTTCTTTGCTGCGTTCTCAGTCCTAGAAAGGGGGAAGCTACACCAAATGGAGACGGGACCTAACCAGGCCGTAACACCAAGAAGGCGAGAGTGCAGAACTGAGTAGAGGCACAGACAAGGAGAATTTCGTTCTATATGGAAAGAAATGACAAGGGAGCAAAGTCCCCTTAAGGACGCGGGTTCAACTGGATAAGCACTGCCTGGGCCTGTGCTCTTTGGAGACAGATCAAGTGCTGGGGGCTGCGAAGGAGAGGTGCATGTTGAACTCGCCCCCAGAGCCTTGCACCCCTAGCGGGAGATGAACCCCACCTGCCTAGCCGCAGGTTCTCACCTCCTACCTCACTGAAAGGCTGGGCATTGACCTCGAACTCGCTAAATTGGGCAGGCAGAAGAGCTGTGAATCTATCAGGCCATTCCTAGATTTGCATCTACAGACCAATCACATCTACATTCATTTCATATGGCTCTGGATTTACATGATTTTATGTAATTCAATTAGAGCTTCAAAATAAGTTTCGCTTGTTGCGGTGCTTTCCAAATCCTTTGACATCCAGCCACCTGCCATTAACCCCATTTTACAGGTGAAGAAATAGACTGCATGAGACTAGTGACTTGAGGCTGGTTATGGTCTGGTTTCAGCTGGGACGGGTTCAGTGGTCTTGGCCTGTCTCAGGTTCTGTCCCCATTCCACTCCCATTCCCGCCCCTGCAGCCAATTCTCCCAAGATGGGGCATCCACAGGGTTATGGCTGGGGTCCTGGGGTGCACTGGATATTGACGATTCTACCTTCATCTTCCCCTCCCTTTCCTCTCCTGTTGCCCCTTTCTTACCGTTTCCTCTCCTTTACTTCCCTAATTTCCTTCCTTTCCCCTCCCTTTGCATATATTTATTCTTAACCCAGTTTCCTCTATTTCTGCTTTTCTCAGGGCCTCTTCATCTGCTGTCCTTCCCCTGAAGTTAATTAAGAGAGCTTGTCCCCCTTAGGCGGGGCAGGGGTGGTGGTGGTCTCTAAGCTTGCCACTGTGTTCTGGATCCAGTATCAATGCCCCACTGGGCTCCACCGGGCCCCAGCCTCTTCCTATGCCTTCTCCCCTGCTCAGTCTCTGCCAAGATCACACACCTCTCCTTCTACCCACCCCCTTCCCCACCTCCTCCACTGTACACAAATGCCTCATCTCCTCATAAGCTGACAGCTGCCACCTTAACCAAAACCTGCTGCTCCCTCCTTCACCTTTGTTCCCCAACCCTTCCTCTACCTTTCCTGCCCTCCCTGCCAGGCTGCTGAGTTCTGTTCCTGACCAGAGGCTGATCATGCCTTCCTCCTGCTGGAATGCCTTACCCTCCCACACATCTGTGGAAGGCTTACCTTTCACTCTGCATTGCTCACCCCCCTGGAACACCCATCCTGGCTCTGGCCCCTCATTAACTTTTCTCCTCCCTCCTCCATCTCTGGAATACCCTCGGCTCAAATCCTAACTCTTCCATTAGTAATGGTGACACCTGGAGCTGATAATCTTGCTTCAGTTTACACATCTATGAAATGGCAAACATAATATGGGAGCTCTGTGAGAAACAAATGAGTTTGTGGTGTGTAGGACCAATGCTTGGTTCAGAGAGGCACTTGGTGAATGTTACTGTCTCTGCCTTATGCATATGTGGAAAACTTGGGGATTGTCCTCAAATCCTCACTCTCTTTCATCCTCAATATTCAATCCACCCACCAGGTCTTGTATTTAAGTACTTCTCAAGTCTAATCCCCTCCATATTTGATTCTTTGCTGGCTAACTTGATTCTTGACAACTCCATGGGAAGTCCTTTCCACCACCAGCAGTCACCACTCTATTTAGCATTCACCTGCATAGTGGAGTTGCTTGTGTCTGCAATCTGTCTCCCTCACTAGGTTAGGATTTCCCCGACCTCACCGCACAAGCTGGGAAACTGTCATGACCTCCATCATAGCCCAGGCAATGTTTGCCCAACAGAGCACCTGCCCCCTCATGGAGAGCTTGGTCCAACAACATCCCCAGCCATATCTCCCTTTTACTTCCCATCTTGCTCTTTCCTCTACAGCCTACATTCATCTTCATGTCTTCCTGTCCTATAAAAAGTCTTCTGTCCTCATGTTTCCCTCACTCTGTTAACTTTTCTTCTTCACTGCCAAACTTCTTGAATAAGTTTTAGTCTCTCTCCAACCCCCTCATTTTTCTTTGAGTCAATAAGCCTTTGCAACCTGACCTCCACACCATTACATTAGGAAAATGGTTTGTAAAATCTCCAAGACTTTTAGTATAGCGTTATCACAATAGCAACCTGTGCTTATAGAGACAATAACAAGTACAACTTTATGGAGCTATTGTGAGATTGAATGAGTTATAATTTTCACCCAGTGGGCTTAGCACACTATCTAGCACATAGTAAATACTTTATAAATGTTAGCTATCATTTTAAAATTGTGCTGTCCAATATGGAAGCCATGTGGATATTGCATGCTTGAAATGTGGATAACCCAAACTGAGATATTCTGTAAATGTTAAATACACACCAGATGTGGAAGGTTGAGTGTTAAGCACATGTAAACTATCATTACTATTTTCTGTGTTGATTACACATTGTAATGATAACAAGGGTGGACAAAAGTAGGTTAATAATTGTAAATAATAAAAAATAAACTGTTTTACATATTCACAATTGTAAACCTTCTTTTGCCCACCCCTGTAATTGGAATATATTGGTACCAAATAAAATATATCATTATGATTATTTTTATCTGTTTCTTTTTACTTTTTAATGTGGCAACTAGAATATTTAAAATTACATGTGTGTTGCACATTGTATTTCTATTGGACAGAATTGTTATAGAAAATACAGGGAATTCAAAAACATGCGGGAGGTAAATAGATATGGGGAAGGGAAAACAGATTTCATAATTATATAATTCGACCACCCAGGAACAACCACCATAAATTTATTGCAATATATCCTTTCAGCTGTTTCTCTCTGTATATGCCTCCCTTAACAGGGGGCGGACATCATACTGTACACAGTTCTGTAACCTGCTTCTTTGTCTTTACAACCAGTCAGAAGCATCTTTGCGTCTTATTAAATATTCTCTATTGGATATTTATGCTGGTTACAGATTCTCACTATTTTCAACAAAATTTTGACCAAAAGCCTCATAGCCATATTGTTTTTCTATATAAATGTCTAGCAGTATGATTTCTAGAAGTAAAATTTTCAGATCTGCAATATTTTAATTATCTTGATGCATATCACCAATTTGGCTACTAGAAATATTGTACTCATTTATTCTCTCACAAGTGGGGTTTAACAGTTTTTGTTCATCCTCTGAAAGAGTCATCAGACTCCTTATTTAAAAATTCCAGGGTTTTTAAAGTCATAGTTGTCTGTGGGCTCTTCAGCATTTAACTACCTTTAACTCACTTTTCTTTCAGAAGTTCTCTCTTCCCTTTATTTTTCTAACAAGGTACCTGCCTGGATCTGCTGCCTCTGGGAACTGCTCCTTCATGGGCGTCCCTTTCTTTTAACTGTGGGCATCCACCAGCTGTCCTTGCCTATTTTCTGTATCATTGTTTACTTTCGTAGCTTCAACCAATACCTTGATACAGACCCATAAGAGCATGGGTTTGTAATGCTAACTTTTCCCCAGATTAAGTCACTAATTTTTTTTTTTTAGTTTTTTCATTAATTTGAGAGATAAAGGAAAGGGATGGAGGGAGAAAGGAAGGGGGAGAAAGAGAGCCATTAGCTTGTTCCAGTTAGTTGTTCCCTCATTGATTGCTTCTCTTAAAATATATATATATATTTTATTGATTGATTTTTAGAGAGAGAGGGAGTAGAGGGGGAGGAAGAGAGAGAAAGAGAGAGAGCAAGAAGTGTCAACTCACAGTTGCTTCACTTTAGTTGTTCATTGATTGCTTCTCGTATGCGCCTTTACCCAGCAAGCCTGGGGTTTCAAACATCAAACCAGAACTGGTGACCTCAGCACTCCAGGTGGATGCTCTATCCACTGCCCCACCACAGGTCAGGGTTTGGTTGTTTCTTTTATATGCCCTGACCTGGGATGGAACCTGTGACCCCGGTGGGCTTGGGTGGTGCTCTATCTCCTTGGCTTGGTCTCTTCTGATAACAGGCCGATTTTCTGCTTCAGGACACCCAGTCTCAGCAACTAAGGTGTTTGTGACACCTTTCTCTCAGTCGTTGTCCTTCATATCCACCAGTCTTTGCATCTGTTTCTTTCTGTTCTCCTTGCCACTGGCCTACTTCAGGCTCTTGTTACCTTTCCCCAGTGATTCTTTTATGATTGCCACTTGTGGTCTCTCCATGTAACAATTTATCTTACACATGGCTGCCAGGTTTCTACAACACAACTCTAACCTGTAACAATAGTTTGACAACTGTGGAAACCAGGGCTGTTTCTTTATCTCTGTGACTCAGTTTTTCATCTGCAATCTGGAGATAATAATAGTACCAGAGAGTTTTTGAGAGAATTAAAATGAGACATTTCATGTACAGCTCTTAGCACATAGTAAGCACTCAATAAGCATTAACTCTTAGTGTCACTATTCCCATTGACATTCATACACCTCAGGTTGGCATTCAAAGCCTTCCATGAGGAAGTCCCTACCTTTCTAGACTTGTGCCCTCACCTATGGGTAGGCTGCACTCCAAGCACTCCTTGCTCTCTGTGCCTCTCTGTGCATGACCTATGTGTCTCCCTCCAACCCTGCTCAAAAACATTATTCCAGATTATGTGTCAGTACAACTTCTGAGAGGAAGTAAGTTGTCAATAGTACATGAAATCAACTATATAGAATAACAACTTCATGAGAACTTCATTTATTTTGTTCATTGCTGTGTTCCTGATACCAGGCACAGTTTTCTGGCATATGATAAATGCCCATTAAAGATTTGTTGACTGAATATATGAATTTGAGAAACATAATCTAAGACTCTCTTGAGACTGTGTAGAAATGTAAATTTTCATTACAATAGAACATAAAGAAGAGATTGTCTATGCCCTGTGAGATTTGCCACAAAATGAGTTGAACATAGGCCTCCTGGGAAGAGTTATCCTGCAGAGTCTCTAACTGATTGGAAAAGAGACCCAGACACTTTTTTTCCCACTCATTTGAGAGAGAGAGAAAGGGTGAGGGGAAGAGAAGGAAGCCTCAATTCCCGTATGTGCCTTGACTGGATAAGCCCAGGGTTTCAAACCAGTGACCTCAGCATTCCAGGTCAACACTTTATCCACTGCACCACCACTAGTCAAGCAAGACCCAGACATTTTGAATGTGAACTCTGTCTAGTAATTGGCTAAAATCTTGAATAGGGAGGACTACAGATAAAAAATTTCCAGTGTGTTTCTATATTGTAAGATATATGATCTAGGAGCAAATATCATTTTCTTCTGGGAAGATCACTTCAATGAATGCCTTATTTTTACAAAGATAAATCAAAGTCTGAAGTCTTTTTTATTTCAGTTCTAAAATTTTATTTGAAAATAATTTTATTTTTCAATTACAGTTTAGATTCAAAATTATTTTGTATTATTTTATGTGTACAGCATAGTGGTTAGACAATCTTATACTTTACAAAGTGATCCCCCTGATATTTCCAGTACCTGCCTAGCACCACACATAGTTATTATAATATTATTAACTATACATATTCCCAATGCTGTACTTTATATCCCCGTAACTATTCTATAACTACTAATTTGTACATCTTAATTCCTTCACCTTTTTACCCAGTCCCCCAACTCCCCTCCCTTCTGGCAATCATCAGTCTGTTCTTTGTATCTATGTGTTTGTTTCTACTTTGTTTGTTCATTTATTTTGTTCTTCAGATTCTGCATATAAGTGAAGTCACGTGGTATTTGTCTTTCTCTGTTTGATTTATTTCACTCAGTATAATATCCTTTAGGTTCATCCATGCTGTTGAAAATGGTAAGATTTCATTTTTATGGCCAAGTAATCCCTGTGTGTGTGTGTGTGTGTGTGTGTGTGTGTGTGTGTGTGTGTATTTTGAGTTTCTTTGCATGTATACCCACAAGTGGAAGAAGAGGAATTGCTGGATCATAAGGCAGTTTCTTCCTCCCTCCTTTCTTTCCTCCCTCCCTCCCTCTCTTCTTTTCTTCCTTTCTTTCTTTTTTTCCTTTTTAAATATTTTATGTATTGATTTTACAGAGAGAGGAGGGGGGCAGAGAGTGAGAAGTATCAACACATAGTTGCTTCACTTTAGTTGTTCGTTGCTTGCTTGTCATATGTGCCTTGATGGGGCAAGGCCAGGGTTTTGAAACAGTGACTTCAGCATTCCAGGTCAATGCTCTATCCACCATGCCACACAGTCCAACCAAGGAAGTTTCATTTTTAATTTTTTGAAGACCCTCCATATACTGTTTTCCATAGTCGCTGCACCAATCTGCATTTTCACTGACAGTACACAAGGATTCCCATTTCTCCACATCCTCACCAGCACTTGTTTGTTGATTTATTGATGATAGTCATTTTGATAGGTGTGAGGTGATACATCGTTGTGGTTTTAATTTGTATTTCTCTGATGATTAGTGATGTTGAGCATCTTTTCATATGTCTGTTTGCCATCTGTATGTGTCCTTTGGAGAACTGTCTATTCGGGTTCTTTGCCCATTTTTTAATTGAATGGTTTTTTTTGTTTCTGTTTTTATTTTTGTGTATGTTGAGTTGTAAAAGTTCTTTATAAATTTCAAATATAAACATTGGCAAATATCTTTGTACATTTAGTAAGTTGTCTGTTTGTTCTGTTGATGGTTTTCTTTGCAGTGCAAACACTTAGTTTGATATAGTCCCATTTGTTTATTTATTTATTTTTATTTCCCTTGCCCAAGGAGACATGTCAGAAAAAATATTGCTAAGAGAAATGTCAAAAATTATACTGCCTATGTTTTTTTCTAGGAATTTTGTGGTTTCTAGTCTTATATTTAAGTCTTTAATCCATTTTCAGTTTATTCTTGTATATGGTGTAAGAATGTAGTCTAGTTTCTTTCTTCTTTCTCTCTCTCTCTCTCTCTTTCTTTCATGTATCTGTTCAGTTTTCCCAATACCATTTTTGAATAGACTCTCTTTACCTTATTTATGTTCTTGCCTCTGTCATATGTTAATTGACCATATAGACATTGACTTATTTCTGGGCTCGCTATTCTGGTCCATTAATCTATCTGTCTGTTTTTATGTCACTATCATGCTGTTTTATTTACTACAGACTTGTTTTTAAATGGAGCAACTAGAGATCCCATGACTCAGTATCCTAAATAACAACATAAATGTCTTCTCTATAATAGATATTATTTTTGCTAATTACTATTACTTCAGGAAAATGGTTTTCTTTTTTCAACACATGGATCTAGGCTGTCCTGTCCCTGAAAATTAGGGCTCTTTCTTGAGAGTGTGCATGTGTTCTTATGCAAATGGAGAACATAGAACTAGAAATGAAGGGCAGGGAGGCCTCTATCTTTACCTCCCACTAGTAGAGAATTCTAGACCAGAATTGCCAAAGCCCATCTTGAACTATTTATTTTGCTGAATTCCCACTCAGAGTTTCAGTCCAGAAGGAATCTCAGGCTTTGGGAAATGTATTCATGTCAGATGATTATGTATAGTGAATTGGCCCAGTAGAACTCCTAAGCAAGGCCAGCTCAAGGGGTTCTGGAATAGACATGTTAACTTGCAGGCATTCTGTGAGGCAACAGAAGGGGCTAGGATGGGTATATATTTAAGAGAGCAAGTGAGATTTGGGCTGGAGCTGGTTGATAATCTTTTTTCTACAAAACTAGAGAGGCTAAACCTATGAAAGAGAAAAGCTAGACCCTGCTGTCACATGGATCATGGGTCATGCAATGAAAAATTTAGCTCTTTGGGATAGATCAGTGCCAAAATACTTCAGTGGGCCCATCTCCAACTGACTTGGTGTTCTGCCAACCTGCTCACTTTCCCACCTTCCCAACTGCCCATTCACACAAAATTGTTTGTTCATATAAGGATCTGAATAGCTTTGCATCACTCAATACACAACTCTTCTTCAGTTGTCCAACAATTTCTTACTCTTCTTCAGTTGTCCAACAATTTGGCCAAAGTCATTTGTGGATTCTTTCTTTGTAATTGAATATGATATCACATTTGTTCCTAATAATATGGTAGACTAGATGTCTAGAGAGCCTTCCCAGTATAACACTTAAGAATACATTTTATTACATTTTGACTTTTTAATTATAAAAATTTCCAAACATACACAAAAGTAGACAAAATATTATAATAAACACACAATACCCTCTTACCTAGATTTTACAATTATCATTTTTCCATTGTGCTTCCTCTCTTTTTCTTTGAAGTATTTTAAAGTAAAGTATAGTCTTCATGATGCTTCATCCCTAAAAATCACACTAAAAATCTCTATGGGAAATTATTATTTTTTAATGGAGACTTTTTATTATGTGCAGTTTCAAACATACTTTATAGAGATAATGGTATAATAAATCTCCACATGTTTATTACTCAACTTCAATTATCAGTCTTTCGCCAGTCTTAAAAACATTTTTTTTGAATTATGGCTGAGCTGGCAGAAGAATAAGGAAAAATTCTCAATTTCCCAGGAATGATAGAAAGCTTGAACTGAGACGAGGAAGTGATTTCTAAAGCTAGTGTTTGTATTGAAACAAATCCTAATTTACTGGTGGCTCAGCGCTTGGGCTTTAAAGGGTCACAGTGAGAGGGACAGGGGGAAAAGCTTGGGACAAAAAGTCAGATCAGAGGTATTGAAAGGTAACATCCTTACTGAGTGACCAAGAAAAAAATCTCATCCCCACAAAGGGAGGTCGTGGGTATATGTATCTGGCATAACTCTGGTTCTGTGTGTGGAAGAAAAAGAAAACCAACAACATCTTTTCTTGATAGTTTCTAACCAAAGTCCCACTTTACTGGGATTTAGGGCTAGAAATTTTAGGAGACCCTAAAAGATTTCAGGCTAAAAATTTAGTATCCATTGGCAGAGCAAACAAGTGTATTTATTCCTCTTATTTCAGGGAAGATACTTGAAAACCAAACTTCATAACCCCCCAAAGTTCCAAAAAATATAAACTAACAATTAAAAATCACAAAATACACAGGGAAACAGACAAAGGAATTAGCAGAAACCACAACTGCAGGTTCAGACCTGCAGAGGCATCATATATTAGGATTATCACATTTAGAATATAAAATAATTATGTTAAATATGTTTTTAAAAATGAGAGTATTAGAATAAACTTAAAAATACCTAGTGTGAAAAATAATATAATTTTAGAAATACATTTGACAGTTTTAAATAAAATTAAACATATAGCCTTTTGGTCATTCTACTCCTGAGTATATACTCAAGAAAAATGAGGGCATATGTCCACAAAAATACTTTATTCATAATCACTAAAACCTTGAAACAATTTATATGCCCATTAACAGCAAGATGAATAAATAAGTTATTTGATTCATATAATAGAATGCAATAAAAAATGAACAATGGATACATGCAACAACATAGATAGATCCGAGATACATGGTTGGTAAAAGAAGATAGACACAAAAGAGTACATGCTGTAAGATTCCATTTCTATGATGCTATAAAAACAGATCAAATTAATCTATGTTGATAGAAGTCATAATAATGGTTACCTCAAGAGATTATTGACCAGAAAGGGACACTGTGAAATGTTTTGAACCCCTATAAATGTTTATCTTAATCTGGGTGTTGTTTATATAAATGTACATATATGTAAATATTTATCATGATATACACTGAAGATTTGAACATTTTACTGTATATAAATTATACCTTGGAATAAACAAGAAGGACCCAGTCAATTTGGAAAAAAGACCAAAGGGAAATATAAAATGTAATTACTGAAATTATAAACTTAATTTGTAAGACATTAGCAATTAAGATTAGACATAGAAGAAGAAAGAATTCACAAACTGGAAGGTCTGAATAGTTGAAGAAATGCAATAGAGAAAGGGGCAAAGTTATAGAAGTTATCAAAAGATGAAGAGATATGGAGTATTGTGTTTGAAGGAGTATATCTAACCAGAATTCTAGATGTAGAGAATAGAAGTTTTGAGGGAGAGGCTACATCTGAAGAGCTAATGGTTAAGAATATTTCAAAATTGATGAATGGCACCAATTCTTGGATTAAGAAAGTCCATCAAATTCCAAATAAGATAAAAAATAGAAGCCTACACATAGACAATATAATTGCAGAATGCCTAAGAAAAAGAAAACTTAAAAGTAGCCAGAGGGGGATAAAAACCAAAAAACATTATTACAAACCAATGACAATTAGGCTAACAAGGGACTCTTTAATAATGGATGCCAGAAGAGAGTGGACTATATCTTCAAAGCAATGAGCAAAATTGACTTATAACACATAATTGTATTTCTAGCAGCAATGGTTTTTTACGAATAAGTGTGAAATAAAGACATATTTGGATACATTTAAAAAGAACAATTCAACCAATAATCTCTCACTAAAGGAATTTCAGGTAAAAGAAAAATTATTGTAGAAGGAAAATCTGAGATGAAAGGATGAATGATGAGTAAAGTTAATATAAATAAATGTTGACTGACTAAAAAGTCGCCAAAGGAGTTGAATAGATATTGCTCCAAAGAAGATATACAAATGGCAATGAGCCCATGAAAAAAAATGCTTAGCATCATTAACCATTGGGGAAATGCATATCAAAACTACAAAGAGATACTACCTTGTACGCAGTGGGTGGCTATTATCAAGAAACAGTAGCAAGTGCTAGCAAGGATGTGAAGAAATTAGAACTCTTGTACAGTTTTGGAGAGAATATACAATGATATAGCCAGTATGGAAAACAGCAAAGCAATTTCTCAAAATATTAAAAATAGAAGTATCATATGATCTAGCAATCCTATTTTTTACTTTATACCCCAAAGAATTGAAAGCAGAGTTTTGAAGAAATATTTCTACATTCATACTCATTGCAGCATCATTTATAATAGCTAAGACATAGAAGCAATCCAAGTATCCATGGATGGATGAATGGATAAGCAAAATGTGGTATATACATACAATGGTATATTATTCAGTCTCAAAAAGAAAGAAAATTCTGTCATATGCTACCACATAGAAGACCCTTGAAGACATTATGCCAAATGAAATAAACTAATCACAAAAGGACAAATATTGTTTGATTTTACCTCTATGAAGTACTTAGGATAGTCAAAGTCAAGAGACCAAAAGTAGAATGCTGGTTGCTGGGGAAAGAGGGGATGAGGAGTTATTGGAATGTGAAATCCTAATGGGTATAGAGTTTTCATTTTGCAAGTTGAAAAAATTGATAGTAATGATGGTTGCACAACAATATAAACAAATTGAATACCACTGAATGTACTTAAGATGGCAAATTTCATGTTATGTATATTTTACCACAATAAGAATAAGTTAAAAATAAATATATAAATAAAGAATAAATAAAATTAAATGATGACAATAGAAAGTAGTGTGTGTCTTTTAAAATATATCTTTATGGCAAAATTAAAACTTAGCAAATTCCCTCAAATATAAATATTGATTGTATAAAATCTTAATGTTTCTATATAATTTGTAGGACTGAAAAAAAAGTAAATATTGAATAACAATAGTTGGGTCAGAGTGGTGACCAAAGTTAAAGCATGTTTGGGTCATATGTTTTCCTGAAGAAATGTAAAGATAGATTTTAGATATTTTAGAAATTAAATATGCTAGATAAAATGTCTGGGGTAACTACCAAAGGAATAGAAACAGCATATTACTTCCAAATTAGGAAAAAATAAAATAATAGAATCATAAAAATCTAGGCTGAATGACAATTAAATAACAATAAAACAGTTTCTTAATAGAAACTACAATCAGTGGGAAAATCTTAAAATCCATGGTTTCTAGGCTATAACAGCAGTATGCCACTAGGCTGAAAGAGCCCCGCTTTGGGACATTAATCTGGTTAGAAAATAACTGAGAAAACATGGAAAGTGTCATAACAAGAAGTGTTAGAGAATCTGTCATTGGCATTCTCCTCTTGGAGATGGAACACAATCACTGAGCAACTCTAAATAAATACTTAAATTACAGGAATTTTTAAAAAAGTGATGTCAAAACAAAAGTTTGAATTCCTATTTTTCACAAAAATTCCCAAGAGTTTGCCATCAAATTATGATGCCAATAGTATTGTGAAGAGTAATCAAGTATTTCACTATCAAGAGTTAACCAGAATTGACATGAGGGTTGGTGTAGAGTAACACATTTCAAGCCAAGATTCTGAATATGGTTTGAAATTTATAAAAGAAAGTAATAGGCTTTACTAGTTCAAACCTACCTTCAACATATAAAAACTTCAAGGTGAATTAAAATATTATTTTAAAACCTTTATAATCAGACTGTTGGGGGATGGAACAGAACATTATTCAAGATACACTATTCTGTTACCATTCTAGTTGTTCTGCTGACAAAAATTTAAAAATGAAAGAGCAATTAAAACTTGGAGTAAAGTTACTGGAAAATGTCAGAAAACCAGAAAAAATGTGACATCATTTATATTAGTGTAATTTTGTAGTGAACATCTACTTTTCAGTGACATTGCCTTTTGTAAACTATACTGATTAATTGAAACCTAATGAAGACAATAGACTATCTTAAATTGAAAATATTTTATTTCTGAGAAAATTGTGTTTATCAAGGGCTTAGGAAATCCAGTTTGTGAACAAAGGCAAGTACTTTTTTCTAAGTGGTGTAAATACTTTATTAACTAATAAATCAGTTTATGTATTAGCATCCCAATTATAAAAGTTTCTCTGATCCATCTAGTGTACTTTACATGGTTCATCCTAAAAAATAAAAGTTGAGATGTACAATGTATTTAGGATTAATTTTCAATTGGTAATTAGAAATTAAAGTTTTCCTCACAATATTACTCTCCTTTTCTTCCCAAATACATTCAGTGACTTTTCATTGTTTTGAGTTAGAAATCAAGGAGAAATATAAAGAGAACTTACAACTAATTTAAGTTGATTTCTACAGACTGTGCAAACTTACTATGAAACTTGGGCAAACTACTGAATCTTTCAGTGCCAGTTCCCTTTTCTGAAAAATGGACTAAGTCACAGAACCTGCCTTATAGTTAGCTGGGAGGACTTACATATATGTAAAGCACTTAGAATAGTGTCTGGCACATAACATATCCCTAGAATGAAATAATTAAAATAGACATTGTTTGCACGAATGAGATAACTATAAGACAACTAATAATGTAATGTTTCCAAACTCTCAACCTGTGCAAGGTTCCTGCAGAAAATGCCACAACTATTTTAATTAAGCAGAGGTTCATGGATGTCATGGGTATGGATAAGATCACTGGGAGGTTCTTACACCAGATTATTATGGAAGCTGGATCTAATAAAATATTTAGCTATGTCTACATAGGAGTTGCTGACACAAGTGAAAGATTTAATGTTGTTGCTGAGTTTATGGAGGATGAGCCAAGAGCTTTATACACACATTGTCATGCACATCTTGGGGATTTAATGGTGTTGAGATTTGTCGGGATATGAAAGAACTCTGCAGTGATCTCAGTACTGTCAATTCTTTGTATGACACTATTCATGCATCTCTGAAAAGCTGGCAAATTTTCAAAACATTTGTAAGCACAGTGAAGGCATAACACACAGGAAACTCAAAGGTTGTTGAAAACATGTTGGATTGCTGATTATGATTGAGGGACTTCTGCAGATGACTCAAACATGGGAACTTGTATCAAATTATTCTTGAAATGCACAGGTGGCTGGTGCAGGGAGGTCTTGGCTGACTTTGGTTTCCAAATTTGAATTTACCTTTTGTTTACAAATTTTAAACAATGGGCTAAGCATTGCAGCCATATTTTTCTGAAGAACTTCTAATAGAAACTTAGACATTTTTCTCTTTGCCATTAAAGCTCAGAAGCAGAATTTCTTGGTTTATTTTCTAAGAGAAGTGATAAATATTTCAAAATTATTTGGGGCAGAATAGAGAAATTATGCCAAAATATTATACCCAAAGGTTTCAAAGTTGAAAAAAATTATGTTAAGGAAAAAATAAAGTTTATAGTAATTCAAGTAGTACTTTTCCCCTACATCAGAAAAACAATTTATAATAAATTTTTATTTCCTATAAATAGTAGCCATATTACTAAATTTGTCTTTCCAAAAAGCAATGGCAACAAAATTAAAGAAATTTCAGAAATACTATTTCATGGAACAGTTTATTAATTGAAGCAACAGCTAAACCTGTGCAAGAACTCCTAGTGTGCCTGCCCGCTGTGCCCACACCTCCATACATCTCTCCTGTCCTGGGTGAACCACAGGACCCTCCTACTGGCCACAACTGATCGGACTGGGGTGGTCACCGTGAGTTTGCCGGTGATTTTGATTTGGACCAGGCTCAAACAATGAGATTCTCTCTCAGGCATTTGAGCTAAGTGACTCACAGGGAAATAACTTGGTAGTGGGCAGAGGAGCAGAGAGTACAGCAATGCAGAGAGATAGGGACAGCCCTGGAGAGCCTGGTGGCTGAGCTTTCGGGTGAGCCCAGGGCAGCAACCCCTGCAAAGAAAGGGTCATCTTGGTGTCAGTCCGAAGGTTTAACATGGCACTGCTCTACCTATGTCTGTCTACCGTGAGCAGGTCTTAAGTCCTTGAGATAACTTTCATGTTATCTCACGCCCCCCTATAGTAGATGCTTCCCAGGCTCCTTGGGAAATGGATTCATTAGTCTGAGGATAGTTAGGAAATCTGACCAGGTGAAGGTTATGATGAGTGTGGAGGGCACAGCAGGAGAAAACTCTTACTGGATTGGTGACATCAGTGTCTGGGGAGAGGCTTGGAGAGAGACCATAAGAGCCCTGGGACATCTTAGGAGCCTGGTGTTGAGGACAGGGACCTGATAATATAGACACTCATCCTCTGAAAGTAGCTCATAAGTCGCAGTGTCTCAGTCCTGATGCCACAAAGACATCTGTCATCTGGCCTCATCCACTCCTAACACCATGAGCCACCCAGCTACCTGGTGTCCTGCCCCCACATGAGAGGCCCATTCTCCCCTCAGTGCTGCTGCTCATGAGGCTCCTGCCACCCAGCATGCTCTACCCCTCCACACCAACATTCAAGGCCTGTTCTTCCCTCATTTGTTCTGGGCAGTCCTTGCCACCCTCCCTCCACTAAAGGTTGCCCTTTGACGCCTTCAGGCCACCTACATTTGTGCAACTCTGGAAAGGTTTGTGGCAGGGACCTGGGACTCCCTGAGACTATGGCATAAAAAGAAGACAGCAGCCACCATCCTTGGTTCCCTCACCAGAAATTCAGTACCTCCTCACCCCCTTTTTGCCTTATTCCATGGCCCACCATCCCAAAGAGAGAGTTAGAAGAGGTTCCTTTATCCCATATCCATGTCTGATTTCTAGTACTCCTGATCCCTGTCCAGGGGGCCTCTGGTTTCAGCTGTTCTTTCTCCTTCTGCTTTCACAAAGGCTAGGATGCTTCTCCTAGGCTGCAGCCCACTCACTCACCCCACCCAGCCCTGGGGACACCCCTGTCTCTGCCCCAGCTGCAACATCAGCCCAGGCCCCCTGCTCCAGCCCCAGCACTGAAAGCCAACCATCCTTTAATGAGCATATTAGTGCTCAGGTGTAGCGAGCCCAAGATTCTTCGTAAGCTGGGGCAAGCTTCTCGTTATCCTAATGAGCCGGCTGGCAACTCTTCTGGAAACCCTCCTTTCTCCAGGGACCACAGACTGGGTTCCCTTGGTTGCACCACTGGGTCTGCCCTGCCCTTCCCATCCTGCCACCACCTGCAGCTCAGGCCTCAATCTTGCTGCCCCCATCCTGCATTCTCAATGCTGATGCCATGGTTGATGGAATTTCTGGTTGCTCAGACATGAACCACAAAAAAAGCAGGACATGCTAACTAAGTAAGCCAAGCTTCCTCTTGCTCCAGTGAAAGTCCCGTCTTGCTTTTTTCAGCTCCATCTGCTCTTCCTCAGAAAGCCTGACTGCTCTAACTCACCTGGATCTTCTAGTTCTCTCCAGAGAAGTCTGAAGTTCACAAATGATTCTACTGGAGGTAAGAATGTCTGTCATGGTATGAGTAAGGTCTCCGTGGAACATAGACCATGCAACTGCACTCACCACAGCATGAGTAGAACAGTAGAAATTTAAAACAGCAGAACTACATTTTCTTTGAACAATCTGCCCTTTCTTCCCTCCTTTCCTCCCTCCCTCCCTCCCTCCATCCCTTCTTTCCTTCCTTCCTTCCTTCCTTCCCTTCCCTTCCCTTCCCTCACTTCTTCATTCCTTCCTTCTTTCTATTATACTTTCTTCTTAATACTAAGGAAATGCATATTCACTATGGAAAAATTTCAATATATAGGAAACTAAAAAGAGCTGCATAAAAACTCTTCAAAGTCCTGCCAGACATAATTATTTTTACATTTTACTGTTATTAATATTAACAATAGCTAATATTTATTGAGCTCTTTCTAGATACAAGGCACTTTTGTATAACTTTCCATTATTATTTCACTTCATCTCCTGACTCTATGAGACAGATGCTCTTTTTAACTCCATTTAACCGGTGAGGAAATTGAGAAACAGTTTAAGTACATGTTGACTTGACTCCATGCAGATGATAACCAACTCAAGCACTAGGCAATGTTAAATTTTTGATGTACATATTTGTAGTCTTTTCAATAGATCATAATTAACATGGACTCCTTATCTGTTTATTTGTACAAATATATTTTGAAAAAAAATTAAGTAACATAGTCATACTTTACATTGTTCAAATAATATATTGTACTAGAGAAAGTAAAAAATACAGATGACTTTATTTTTGATAAATTCTGTAAAAATGTTTTTATTTATTGATTTTAGAGAGGGAAGAAAGGAGAAAGAGGGAAAAGGATTTATTGTTCCACATTTTTATGTGTTGGTTGGTTGATTCTTATATGTGCCTTGACAAAATATTGAATCTGCAATCTTGGCATTTGGGGACAATGCTCTAACCAAATGAGCTACCTGGCCAGGGCAAAATACAGATGATTTTAAAGAGGGAAAAAAAAATAATTTGTAATTCTTTCACCCACAAGGCCACTGGTTACATTTGGGAATCTATCCTCCATTCTTGGAATGAATTTAGAACTAGGAACATAGATAGCTGTAGTTCCCAAATAGGGCATTGTGATCCAGGGAGTCTTTTAAATTTTTTTTTTTTTGAGTCTTTTAAATTAAAAAAAAAAATTTTTTTTATTGATTGATCTTAGTGAGAAAGGAAGGTAGAGAGAGACAGGGAGAGAGAGAGAGAGGAACACTGAGTTGGTCTCATATGTACCCTGACTGGGAATTGAACTGGCAACCTCTGTGCTTCAGGATGATGCTCTAACCAATTAACTATTCGGTTACGGTCCAGACAGTCTTATATGAGCTGGGTAGCCACTTGAACATTCGGCATTTGGCCTGGAGGATGTGAATTATGTTTGAAATTGGAAGAACGGTTCTGTCTGCTGCAGGCGAGTATGTTCCAAACTGTAGTATTAAACACTACACAGAGTCTTTATAAACACTTGGGTTGCAGGAGAAAGAGAACTGAACCAAAGGTCAACGAAGCTGGACACTCCACCTGAGAGCTTAAGCTGGGGAAGTCATTTCCTGCCTGGGCCTCAGTTTCTTCATCTGTACAATGAGCTACTATAATTATGCGTATCTTTATTTCTGGGTTATCTGCTGCATTTGGGATGATTCCTGACACAGTCCCCGCCCAGCTCTTGCAGGGAACACAAGAGGGATGATTATTATGAAAGAAGCTGGGGTCAGAGAACACCAAAGGCTTAAGGACGCCCAAAAGAGGATGTGAGCTTTATTTTCCTGGGGGGCTGGGCCAGCCAAGCCGATTAGGGGCCCCAAGCAGCTGTGGGCAGGGGAGGCCGCTGGGTGTAAGGGGATTCAAATGGTTCTTTCCCACCCTCTCCCCCACCAGCCTGCTCTGTGTAAAAATTCCAAACTCTCAATCAAACCTCCTTTTCTTTTCTCCTTTCATTCACCTGCCCATCTTCTTCTCTTCTTCTCTCCTTTTCTATCCAAACTCATAATTAATCGCTCAAGGCAAAAGTAATGAATGTTAATTGGCCATCTGTAGGAAGACTAATTAAAATCTACCACGCTGGGGTTTCAAACATACCTATAGCAACGGAGTGAATCGGGAATGAGGCGAGGAGGGACTGAGGTAACAGCTGAAAGACTGGAAAACACCATTGAGCTTAGGTGTGAGGGAACAACGCCAGAGAGGGGCTGAGATGCAGGAAGGGATGTGTGTGGGGGAGACTTCCTTGATTTACTCTTACCACTGTAGGACCTGGCATTTTGTCGCTGTTCTGTTTTATGTTTAACAAGCACATTTACACATTTCCTTCTCACTGGACATGTAATAACGGGATGGCTGGAGTTTGTCAACACATAGTTGTTGTCCTTTATTCACAAGCCTGAACACACCCATTTACCCAGGAATACCTGCACCATGTCAAAATCACACCTAACCAGATACACAGACAGACATGTACACATACACACACAGACACACAGATCAAATCTCATGCACAACTTTGTACAGGTTCATCCAGCAAGGCAATAATACCCTGTCACATGTGTACACATGCACACCCAGTTATAAGCTGAGAGCAACCAAGGGACGCAAGGTAGTTACATACAATCACATATAACCACATGTATGCACACTGTTGCATGCATTCATGGTTTAAACACATATCCCTACTGTTAAAATGTAAATGTGGACATGCATTCATAGTAGTTTACGCTTGTACTCACATTCACACAATAGTCTCACAGGTATGTACATATAGTTGCACACCCAAACCCCCATTTGTATGCACACACAGTATTTGGCAGTTTTACATCAAAATGCTAATACATAGGTACAACTGCAATTACACAAGCTCCCCCTTCAGGCATAAACAAAGTTAAAGCAACAGTATGACTAATATTAATACTAAGGTGGCAGAGTTATACACACACACATGACTGAGCCAATGGCAGGCCCATGTGTGTGGTTCATATACATCCATACATGTGTACACAGTCTAGGAAGAAACATACCCCAATGATGGCCTCTCATCTTCCTGAAAGGACAGGGACCAAGTCACAGATCTAAGGGCCTAGGCTTCATCTCCTCCCTAAGAACACTCTGCTTTGAGCAACATGAGCACCCACAGACTTCCTAGAATGTCCTCTCCAACATCCGGGCAAAAAGATGGTGGGTCTGAGGGGAGCACGAGAGAGAGGCGCTAAGGGTCAGCATGGCTTTGATAAGGGCAGGCAGGTGTGAGGCGGCCAGCCTGAGGGATGGGTGGCAGGGCCTCTGTACCCTCTACATCTGGAAAGAGTCAGTTCTATGGCTCAGGGAGGCTTAATCTGGGCGGGGGACATGGCATTGTGGGAAGAGCTCTGGCACAAGGGTTGGGCGCCTTTGGCCAGGAACCCTCTTTTTCTTAAAGTGAAAAGTGAGGGAACCTTCTGCATAGTTTTGGGGCCTCTTCCCATTGCTATAAAATCTTATGATTAGCTTAGAATAGCAGGAGGGAGTGCAAACATACGCACAAAATTTCCTGACACATGGGTGATGAGAAAGGGCATAGGGTCCCACCTATGGAATCTTATAAGAAGGGGTTAATTAAGCATTTCCCTGTCCCTGGCTTTGTGCCAAACCTCTCTGCTCTTATAGGCTCAGGGGTCTGAGGTTCTCAGATCTCTGCAGCCCGGAGTCAGTGCAAGGCACATCCTCAGGTCCATCAGGGGCAGCAGCTGGGAGAAGAGCAGGTCACAGGAGGGGGCAATGTCTTTAGTGCCACCAGTAGGGAAGGACCTCTGTGCTGGGTGTATCACTGGAAGTCAGGAGTCAGACACAGAAGGAATTCCCAGGTATTATAAGTGAGATGCTAAGAATCCCTGATATCCCAGGAGTGACCAACATACATGAAGCCGGGTGCTGGTCACCACCCCTCTGGGATCCAGGTGGCCTGGCTACTTTACATCCCCACCTGACAAGTAAGGAGACCAGCTGCTCTGATTGCCCAGGGCAACATGGCTGTAAGTGCCAAGCAAGGCCACCAAAGCCTGGTCCAGTAGGCTAGCTCCTGAAGTTGGGCAACCCCAGAGCTTGTTCCTGTGCAGGACAGACAGGAGCAGCACCTGCTTTTTCCAGGAGGTGTGGACCTCCTGGAGAGCCTCTGGGCCCTCGGGGTCTTCTGCTGCCCAGTTAAGACCTCACAATTCTCTGGGAGGAACAGGCACATACACACTCTCATACTCACACTCACACACACACAACCCTATGGCAGCTTCTACATTTGGAGCTGACAGATGTGCAAGGTAACAGCTAGGCACTGCCTGTGCAGCTGAGACCCCGCGACAGAGCGGGATTATTTCCAGCAAGGCTCAGGAGGCTGTGTGAGTGCACACCAAGGTGTGTGAGTGTGTGTGAGGAAAAGAGTGTACAAGTGGTTTCTCCTGCAATCTCTCTCCCTCCACTGAAATCTGTCTTACTGTATTTTCTAATCTGTCTTCCTGCCTTGTTCTGTTTCTCCACCCTCCTCTCACTGTCCTGCTCACCCTGTGTCAGTCTTACTGTCGTGCCTGTTTTTGTTTTGGCCACTCTGTCTCCAGAGAGGAGAAACTCCCCTCCTCTCAACTCCTCTACTTTGCCCCAGGCCCCTTTCCTGTCCCACCCAGGCAAGCCACAATGACACACTTTTAGAGAAAGCCCATTTTGTTCTAGATAATAGTGGTGCTGTCCAGGGGGGCAGGGGAATTTGGGGCTGTCCTGGGGCCCAGAGAGCAGTACCCCAGCCTTGGCCACTGTCTTTAGGACTCGCCTTTTCTCTTAATAGGATGCCCATCATTTATGTGTAAATTAGCATTTTAAAAGCCCTTTCTGCCCCTCCTGTTACCCTCTCTATATTCCCAACCCTCACCACATACTGAACCTAGCGCTGACCCCAAATCTGGCCTCCCAGTGGCCCTGACCATGGCCATATTGACCTATAATTCTGATTTCAGACTAAACTCAACCCCTTACCCTGACTCTGTCCCTGGAACTTCCCTTCTCTGGAGGGCTCTCTTTTGATCAGTGCCTATACAACTTGGGTTCAAAAGGATCACAGCTCACTTTTAAAATTAATTACTGGTCCTGGCCAGCTAGCTCAGTCAGTTAGAACCTTCTTTCTTTTTTTTTTCTTTTTTGTGACAGAGACAGAGAGAGGGACAGATAGGAACAGACAGACAGGAAGGGACATGAGAAGCATCAACTCATAGTTGTGACACTTCAGTTGTTCATTGATTGCTTTCTCATATGTGCCTTGACCCGAGGGCTACAGAAGACCGAGTGACCCCTTGCTCAAGCCAGTTACTTTGGGTCCAAGCTGGTGAGCCTTGATCAAACCAGATAGGCCCGCGCTCAAACTGGCGACCTTAGGATTTTGAACCTGAGTCCCCTGTGTCCCAGTCTGACACTCTATCCACTGTGCCACCGCCTGGTCAGGCTAGAGCCTCTTTCTGAAACACCAATGTTGCAGGTTTGATCCCTAGTCAGGGCACATACAGGAAGTGATCAATGAACACACAACTAAGAGGAACAACAAATGAATACAGCTCTCTCTTTCTCTTTCCCTTCTTCTCTCAGTCTCTAAAATCAATCAGTAAAAGAATTAACTACTTATTTTCATAGTTGACTTGTTAATGCTCTAGTGCAAAGTGGGGACATACCTAGAGCTACTGAATTGGCATCTGGGTGAAGGAGGAGCAATGGAGCAGCAATTTTTTGGGGAGAACTCCCTAGGTGATTCTGACACAGGTCAGCCCCCCCCCACTTCCACCATACCCACTTGGGGATTTCCTAGGGGTCCTGAGGGAGCACTGAACCTCCACACAGGAACACCTGGGCTGAGTGGGAACCCACACAGTGGAGGCAGGTCTGCAGGGGCCTGACTCCCAGGCACCAGTCATCACATCCAAGCCCTTCAAGTGCTTCCCTGTGTCACTTGCTCACTCACTCATATTCATTCATTCATTCATTCAAACACTCAACAGTAGCTCAGTGGGTAAAATCTGTGGGATACATACAGCCTCTTGGGCCCTAGGCCTTGGATCCCTGGTATCAAGCTGGGGTTTAAAAGGATAGGGCCCAGGCAGAAAAGACCTCTGCTCTGAGCAAAACCTGAACCAGAGTATGGGCCAGACAGGCTCCGGCACCTCCAAGAGGAGATAGGAGTTCTGAGGAGTGGGCCCCTCTCTTCCCTTGCTCTAGGGTTGGGGACAGGGGTGGGAATGGGCTTGTGGACTAAGAAACCACCAGGGAGCTTTCAGGTTAGTCACCTAAGGAATCCTTACTGAGCCCCTGGGGTCAGCTGGAGGAGGAGGAGTTAGGCTTGAGGTGGAGCGCCCAAAGTTAAGAAGAAAGTTCCTTCTCCTAACCTCCCTCCCTACTTTTCCCCAACCCCTCCTTCCTTTTTCACACTAAAGGCAGGTATGAGGATGGGTGAAATGGGAGACAGAGCAAGAAGTCTTACTAATAAGTAACAATAATTCTAGGGTGGGGGGAGGAGGTGGTCTCTACTTCAATAGTCTGGGAGGACATCAGGCTTGGCCCTGCCCCGCAGCATAGCAGGAGGAAGGAAGACCTCAGGACTAAGTAGGTGAGCCAGAAAGTTCATTCTGCTCATTCTGTCCTCTCCTCAGTCACCCTTTAACCCTTCCCCGGCTGGCTTGGGGCCCAGAGTGACTCCTCAGTTAACTTCTCTGCAAGCCACCTAGTGGCCTGGTCCTTTCCCCTCCTCCCCCACATGCTACATCACTGAGATGACATGAGGACTGGAGAGGTGTCATGCCATGGGGTCTCCACACTGGCACCCTCCTGGTCACGACATAGGAACTCAAAGGTGAGAGAGCACAGCCGGGCAGTCTGGCATGTTACACAGGCTGTGCAAATGTGCTATGGGACTGGGAACAACTACAGACACATTAGCATAGGAGGCCATGTTCTGTGGAGAGAGGCTGGGGTTCATGTGCATGAGGGCAGAAGGCATTTTCCCAGAGCCGAGCTCCCCAAGGTGAGACACGGGAGATTCTAGGATGGAGCATGGCCTGGAGGTGTGGCTCCGGTGGGGAGGAAGGAGCGCCTGGGCACCTGCAGGCTTGGCTAACAATGGACCCAAGCACCAGCCTGCACTGTATTTAAGAAACAAAGGACAGGAATTGTGGAAGGAGGGGGATGGGGGCATCTGACCAGCCTAGTCCCAGCTGGTCATGCTCATGGACAGACATGCTAGAGGTCCTTGGGGTAAACATGGAATATTCCCCTCACTCCCGTGTTCCTCACAGGCCAGCTGCTGGCCTCCAACTCAGGGCTATTAAACACAAAACCAAAAATTTCCCAGCTCGTTCATGCCAAAGACAAAGGGAAACTTTGTCTTTTGGCTAATCTGGGGCCCTGGCTTGACCCAGCAGCTGGGCTCAGCATGTGCAGGCATGCATTGTGTGTGCTTACATGTGCTGGTGTGTGGTGGCCAAGGCCAGACCATGCATCTAGGGACACAGATTGTTAACCCTCTGGTGGGTGGCAGCTTGTGGCCCAGAGGCTGGCAAGAAGGTCTCCCTGTCCCAGTGGTAGAGGATCTTGGGAGGCCTGGGAAATCCCAGGGCCAGAGCCCACAGGTTAGTAAGGAGGCCTAGGGTCCTGCCAGAGATAGTGAGCCTGGCCCTTTCTGATCCCCCAGCTCCCCAAGGGCCTCTGAGGGTCCAGAATCCTAGAGGATAGGAAGAGAGACAGGTCTAGGGTCATTTCCAAGGCTCTTAAATCCCTGGGCTCAGAGAGGACAAGTGTCAGGTGTGAGAGATTCTCGCCACCTGGTGGGGACATGTGGAACTGCTCAGGCTGAACGACCAGCTTGTTTGGGAAGAGGAGAAACCTTTGCTGGAACATTCACCAGGGTGGGGTTGGGGTGGTGCTGACTGCCCTCACTTTCATGGGAACAAGGGGCCCAGTGAGAAAACCCACCCAACACCCACCAGACAGAAGGGACCACCCAGACTGGTCGAGGCCCACCTGCAGAGGCAAACCTGATGTCTTCAGATATAGTCTGACCATGTTTAAAATTACCTGGAGAAAGGTTTACATGAAGGAATGTTGGAGCTCATCTGTTTTAAGGATAGCCCAGAAAGGGGGGGCCCTGTCTGAGAACCCCCAGCACATGCATCAGAGGGAAGCTAGACCAAAGGGTTCTTGACTCCAAGGTTCATGCATTTTCCTATGAGCCCAGTGAGTCCAGGACAAACCGTTCAGAGCAAACCCCAGACCTACTGAGGTCCAGAACAGGAACAGTGCAAGGAGAGCTCCTGCCTCAGGTGAGCAAGGGGCAGGCACCTGGGCCATGGGGAGGAGATGAGGTTGCAAGTGGAGCTCCAGAATCATCTGGATATTCATATTAAAAGGCAATGAATAGTATTGGCACCCACGAGGCAAATACTGTGCTTAACCTTACAAACACTGGGTTATTTAATGCAATGACCCTTTGAGGAAGGCAACCTTATAAACCACATTCTTTAGATAAGAAAATTGAGGCACAGAGAAACTTGCCCTGGGTTACAGCTGGTGAGCGGCAGAGCAGGGACTTTGTATAGCGATTTGACTCCAGTGAGCAAAAAGGCTCTGCTAAGTGAAGAGTGTGAATCACTGGTCCTCTCCTAGGAATCCCCGAAGGGCACTACCAGCTTCAGCCCAGGGCCTCACTCCCGCCAGAGGAGCTGCCTGTTCAGGAGGCAGCATGGCCTCAGTGCGCCCTCTGCTGTGTATAAGGAGCAAAGAGAGTTCCCTTCTGCAGAATCAGACCCAAGTCTGAGTCCCAGAGCTGGCTGGCAGGGAACACACTCTCCTCCCAAATATGGGCCAGGAAAGGGCTGGCTGGCTATAGACTATCACTGCAGGGCTCCTAGCTTGTCCACACCTACCCACCTGCAGCAACCTGGTTCTACCCCTGGTTTCTCAGGACTTCCCTCTTGGATATTGCCCTCTAAGGGGCCCTAAGGCATGTTGGCCCAAGGCCCACCCCCCTGAGGACCAGGACCATGGGCAAAGTATTACCAGAGGGGCCCACAACAGGCCCCTGAGGAGGTGGGATCTATTCAGAGCACTGCCATGTGGCAAGGAATAGAAATGGGAATCCAAGAGAGCCAGGGAAATGACCTTTCCCTGAAGGCTGGATAATCTTTGAATAAGTCAAGGGTGAGGAAAGACTGGGGTCACTATAGGTAAAAGCATGACAAACAGGTGTCTGGGTGTGCCCATCTTGTCCAACTTTGAACCTGACCTTGCCACTGGGCAGGACTCAAGTGACAAGAGGCACACAGTTCCAAGATAACTCTCCTAGAAATAAGTGTGGCACCCCAAGTGTGGGTTCATTGCCTCAGGAACAGCCCTGGGCCCAGCAAACTAGGGAGTCAGTCATTGGCCTACAGCAGAGACATTACTGTCCACTAGGCACTAATAAAGGACAATCACATTTTATTTGTATTTGTCTTGGACGTGTACCAAAACTCAGGTCCCCCTGCCCCCCCCCCCGACTCCTTACTCATGTGGGGAACAAAGAGTAGGTTCTAGAGGAAGAAGGCATGAGAATGAAGTCGTGTTCAGCAGGTCCCGCTACCCTGAGTAAAGAGGATCCCTGTGGGCTGGAACTTGCATTGCCCCCTCCCGCCCCCCACCAGGCCATCTGTAATCTACTGTGCCCTCCTATCTGAAACAGCTTACCCTCCTTTCGCCATAAACTGGCCACGGACAGGAGACCCAACTCCCTCTCTTTAGTTTCAGCTTCTTGTCCTAATTTTCTCATCTTTTAAATTCTACTCCTAGAGAGAGAACACCAATAACCATACCTCTCTCTCCCAAGCCCCCCTAACTCCCTAACTTAGTGTGCTCAATATAGACTCCTGAACATTGTGCACCCAGCGACCCCACTGCTGACTGGGTCTGAGAGCAGGACAGCAGGCAGGAGCGCTTATCTGTGTAAAGCAGGTGGGAGGATGTGAGGAGGCACAGGGCTTCTGGGTGTGCCTGAAAGAGAGGAAGAGAGCCCCAAGAAGCCCAGGATATGGGCTTATTTATCGTAGAAGTCAACGTGGGCTCCAGACTTGAACATATCCTTTTGCAGCAAGCTTAGAAGCTTCTGTGCTGACATCTTACAATCCACCAGCTCCCCCTTCATCTTCAGCTCCTGCATCCTTTTTCTCAACTCTGGGTCCACAGAGGTCTCCCGGGCCAACTGCTGCATATCTGTGTCCAGGGGCCCTGGGCGATAAAGAGCAGAAGTTGACGGGTACAGTTGAGGCAGGGGCAAACTCTATGTGTGTAAAGTCAAGTCTGTCCAGAGGCGGTACTTTACCTTGGCTAACATGTGTGGTCAGTCACCAGAGGCTCTATTCTGTCACTAGTGAGCTCCAGACTCACTCTCAAATTCTAATGCCAACTGCACATGGTCCCTCCAGACCAAGCTTATCGTCTCCTATCTAACCAATGTCTCCTCCCGAGGTGAGTGAACTCTTATTGGCACTTTCTATTTTTCAGAAGAGTAACTATAGTAATCCAGAATTTGGAGTTAATAGGCCTCAGGTACAGACAATAGAGGAATCTCAGGGTTTGAAAAGCTAGCCTCCTGATTCTCAAATGTTTTTCAACCAGCTGTGCATCCCTGGTAAATGGGGACTTGCTATGTCTTTGGACAATTAGAACATTATTTTCCCAGAGACTGAAATGAAACCACGTCTGGTCTCAGCCTTCACTCAGGTCCTGGTGGCCTTACAAGAAGTTCAACTTCTTCCTAATTCCCAGGCAGTCCCTGAGATCTAACCCAGTCACATGCAATTCCGGAGTCTGCTCCACTCCAAGCTATGGTTTTCATTTGCTCACTGTTCACCAAACTAGTCCTAGGCTGAGCTCAGTCAGACTGGGTGCTGAGTTGAATGCTGGCTGGAAAAATAACTGTGTATGTGTCAGGGAGGGAGAACTGGGTACCGGAGAGCATGAGGAAGTAGAAATGGCACTGATCATGAATTTGGAGGCAAGGTTTGATCCTGGCTCTGCCACATCTGGGTTTTGGTCAGGTCATTCTACCTCTCTGCCCTCAGGATGCCGAGAAGAATAGACTATTTTTGGATCTCTAACTAAGTTGCTCAGACATTATACAACAGTGTCACCACTTTCTAAGTGCAATAATCTCAAGCCTAGAAGTCTCACTTTTAAGAAAGAAGCGCAGTGGCGTAAGAGTAGGGTGGTGAGAAACTAGACCAAATGTCACAGACCTCATCCTTTCATTTCTATGGGGGTCCTGTTTTATTTAAACCAACATCCTCCCTCCCACTCCCACTAGTGTCCAGCACAGTTCAGCCTAAAATGGTCAGCATTCAACAATGTCTGTGTGCTCTTCATTCAACTAATATTTTCTGCAAACTGATTCAGTGGGGCACTTTGCTAGGTGCTCGGGACATACTGGCATAGTCCCTGCCTTCAAGGCTTTCCTATCAAAAGAGAAGTATACAGACTGGCTAGTGGTGGCATAGTGGATACAGTGTTGATCTGGGACACTGAGGTCCCAGGTTTGAAACCCCAAGGTCACTGGCTTGAGCACAGCATTATTGACAAGATCCCATGGTTGCTGACTTGAGCAAGGGGTCACTGGCTCAGCTGGATCTCCCCCTGCCCCCGCCAGGTAAAGGCATGTATGAGAAGCAATCAATGAACAACTAAAGATGCTAAAGACGTAATTATTAGTTGATACTTCTCATCTCTGTCTTCCACCCTCTCCCTCACAAAAATTAAAGAGAGGGGGGGTATACATATGAATACACGTTGGTGGGTCCCATCTAACAATTAGAAGTGTTAACAATTAGATAGTACTTCACAGTTAAAAATTATTTTCACATACAAGATAGGACAAATGTAAGTTTATGGTTGTATGAGAGTTTATTATTTAAAAATTATTTTTAAATTTTTTATTAAGTGAGAGGTAGGGAAGCAGAAAGACAGAATCCTGCATGCACCCCAACCAGATGTACCCAGCAAGCCCCCTAGGGGGTGATGCTCTGCCCATCTGGAGCCATTGCTCAGCAACCAATCTATTTTAGCACCTGAGGTGAGGCCATGGAACCATCCTCATGGGGCCAACTTTGCTTGAACCAATTGAGCCATTGTTGTGGGAGGGGGAGAGAGGGAGGGAATAAGAGAGAATGGGGAGGGGTAGAGAAACAGATGGTTGCTTCTCCTGTGTGCCCTGATCAAGAATCAAACCCAGGACCACGTGGGGCTGATGCTCTACCACTGAGTCAACCAGCCAGGGCCGAGTTTATTCTTGTATTATTAATTATTGTATGATTTTCTATATGAACAACTGTAAACCTACTTTTACCCCACTCTGTATATTACCAAACTGCCCTGTGAGACCAGTGGAGTCTTCCATTTTATTTGAGGAAATGGGGTACAGGCTTGGAATTCAAAACTTAATTGTCTCTCAAACTCTAATAGCTCAGATTTTCTGGCCCCACTATCCAGTTCAGGTGGTTCCCCACTCTCCCTCTATACCCTCTAACTACGGCTCCCTGCTCCTGCAAGCTCTAACTTCCTTGGATCTTGTATTTCCCTTAAGGAGTGATGAGTCATGATTCAGGGACAATATATTTGGAGGAGAAGGACTAGGCCCCTTGCTCAGCCCCCAGAGGGAAACCAGCCTTTTCTGGGGGACAGGGATGGCAGTACTGTCCCACCTACCTGGGGCATAGCTGAGCACCCTCACACTAGGTTCCTCTTTGGCCAGGACCTGGAACATCATGTCACGGGCAGCCTTCCCAGCACAGTACAGTGCCCAGCCTTTGAAGGGCTGCTGAGCACAGATGGATGAGATGTTAACTACAGTCCTGCTGAGGCTAGGACTGTCTGGGAAGGCCTTCAGGATGCTGGAAGTCAGGCACAGCATAGAGGTCAAGTTGAGAGCCCAGTAGCTGTTCACTTCAGCTGCATCAACCAGGTTAATGAAGCCTTTGGACACATCCCCAAGAGTGCCTGAAAAATGAGACCTTAAGAATCACCAAGTAGAAATGGGGCTTTCCCTCCCCTCAGCCTTCTCCAAAGTCCTCCATGACTCCCTTCCCATTCAGACCTATAGGAGTCTCCCTAGTGCTTCTGAAGGCACCTCCTCTTCCCAGCTCTGCACACACACACACCAGGGGGCACCCACTTACCCCTAAGTTGCAAACTGAGAAGACCCTGGTCTGGGACTGGGGGAGAACTCTGGGGCTATTTGCAGAAGCCAGGAAATTTACTTCTCCTGGGAGACCCCATGTACTGACTCAGGTCTCCGCCAGAGGGCGCTGAGCAAGACGATCGGGAAAGTTCCAAGCGTTTTAGGAAATCTGGCCTTTGAAGGGGAGGGCGGAGTGGGAGTGAGGGAAATGGAGTAAACACCAGGTCTTCCTCCATACCTCACTGAAACGACTAGGAGGAGGCAGTGAGAGGAAGGACGGGAAGGGACGCTAAGTAAGTATTCTAAGCGCTCACTCCGGGAGCCTGTCCCCTTCCAGCGGGCGTCTTACCTGCGTTGTTAATGAGCAGCACTCGCTGCAGCCCTTCGGGCCTGGGAAGTTCGCGCAGAGCGTCGAGAAGGCGCTGCAAGCCGGCCTCGGAGCCCAGGTCGGCGGGCACCCGCACCACGAGCAGGCCGCTCCGCCCCTCTCTCAGCTCGGCCTCCAGCTGCCGCAGCGCCTCGTCGTTACGGGCGCTTAGGACCAGCACCGAGCTGGGAGATAGCAGCGGGGCTAGGAGGAGGGCCAGCGCGCGGCCGAAGCCACGAGAGGCCCCGGTAACCACGCACACGGCGCGCCCCAGGCAGCCCTCCTGGCTACCTCCGCCCTCCATGTTTGAGACCTCCATGCCTCGGACCTCTACCAGCTCGTTCAGGAACCAGTGACCCAAGGACTGGACCTGGACAGGAGTTGGCGGAAGCCCCACCCAAAGTGGGCGGGGACGTAGGACTACAGTATTTGTTCCTTGGCCATTGGTGGCAGAAGGGGGGCACCTGCACCCCTTCTGAGTGGCGCGAAAGCGCTAAACGAAAGGGCGACCCCCGCCACACACAAATACGGAATCCTAGTACTTTCAGTACACACACACACACACACACACACACACACACACACCAAAAGGGCGACCCCCGCCACAACACACACACACACATACACACACACACACACACAATCCTAGTACTTTCAGTTCCCCGCTGGGATGGTTCTCTTCCAAAGTCCAATCCGACTTTCTTGCATAGACCACACACACACACACACACACACACAGAAAATCCTAGCAATTTCAGTTTCACACTGGGATGGTTCTCATCTAAAGTCCGACCCAACTTTCTTGCACAGGTGACTTCCTCCTGGTCAGGCCATTCTGCCCCGTGGCTAGCATCCTTTTTTAGCAAAGCCCTGAATGAATCCCAGGCCAGGTTAGGCCTGTCCAATACATACTGGGCTTGGTAAACTGACCAACCGCCCTGTGTGTTTCAGGAGTGTAATGCTGGTGGCGAAGGCCAGGCAGGTTCACATTGAATTCTGGCAGACTGGTAGAAAAACTGCCCAGCCGGAAAGGTGCCATTCCGCTTAATAAAATCTCACAAGGCGGACAAGCACACAGGCAGGGGAAACTGCCTCTCAGGCAAAGAAACAGTGAAATGGCCCCTCACAGTGGCAGGGAGGCCATCTGCAATCTTTCATCTCTTTCATGGCAAGCACCCATAGATTTACAAAGGCCATACACACGTGGCGCAGCTGCCCACTCACGCACCAATCAAAGTGCTTGCAGCTGGTAACCCCAGGAGCAAGACTAACACAGCTCCTCACAAGGAGCTACCTTCAGGAGAACCACAGTAGTTCCTCCAAGTGATGTAAAAACCTCTTCTTCCTTACCAGGCTTTAAGCATTGTGGTGCTGGCTCCAGATTTGACTTTTGCATTCCTAAAGGTCTATGTACCCTGGGATTCTGCAGCCATTCGTGCTACACTCTTCCTAGTGCGCAATTGCATCTACTCCCAACTTCAAATGTTACAGAGATGATCACCTAAGTCCTGTTCAGGACTGTGCTTCAGAAAACCCACATTTCCATCTTTTTTTTTCAAAGACCCAGGGAAGATGAGAAGTTGGCTACAATCTCCTTAAAAGGAATCTCTTCAGACTTTATTTTAGCAAGGGTGGTAAGTAACCTCAGATAAGTCAGCCCAAGTCTCCACAGGGATGTCCCCTCCCCTAGAGATAGACATCACAATTGCCTTTCAACGCTCCTGGGAAAATGCATTTTTGCTTCTGTTGGGCAGATAAAATATATTCTGCTCACTTTGTTAAAGATGGTGCTGCCCACGTGGAAGCCCATAGCTCAGGTGATGATATTAGTTGCATTTCTTGCTTGGGATGGGTGTGATTGTATTAATGTGTGTTGGGGGGGCGGGGCTTTCGCGCCAAAAGGTTTTGAAAGGAAGAGAGGTCATGTTGTTCTGGGGGAAGAGTGATTACGTTCTAGGAGGAGCCCATGCTGTAAGAGCCATGTAGAGGAGGCCAGGAGAAGCAGCCAGGAGAAGTGCTGAGGAAGAAGCCGGTTTGTGCAGAGAGAAGTGTAAGGTATTTTTCCCCATGGAGGAAGAAGGAAGGGGCAGTAGCCACAAAGTGTGAAATAGTAAAGGCTTTATTTAGTACCACGCTGCCCAGACGATGTTCCCTGTCCCCCGGGGACAGAGGCCAGGGAAGTCTCATGGGGTGATCTGCGTGGGAGATATTTAGAGGGTCCCGTCTAGGGTGGTTGAGTTGATATGACGTGGTGAAATCTCGCTGGCTGGCAGACAGTTGCTCTTTTCCCAAGGACTCCTGGGAAGTTTCTTTTGGCGGGTATGAATGTGGGCGGTTCTAGCCAAAGTTCCCGGGTCTGGTTTCTCACATGACCTTTCCCCATTGCTGACCACCTTACATTCTGACCTTTTGTGTTAATTAGGGGTGCCACTATTCATCTGGCTACTTCCTGCTGATTAGGGGCATCATGGGGAGGGGAGGTCATAAGGTGGTGACTTTGAGGGGTGTCAGGAGGAACATCTGCTTGACTGTGACTGGAGAAATTTCACAGATGCGGTCCTGTAAGGATTTTTAAAAAAGAGGAGTAATAGGAGGATCTGTATGGTCCAGCCTTTTGGTGAGCTGGAGATGGGTAGGGTCCAGTGGTTCCGACTGCCAGTGGTCCTGTATGGGGGCAAGCTTGAGGCAAAACTGCATGTCAGGAGTGGCGTACGAAGGGGAAAGGAAGGGGTCCCATCCACTCCCATAACAGAGACCTGTGAGGGAACTAGAGGTCCAGAGTGTGATGGCAAAACAGAAAAGGTAGCCCCCATGTTCACAAATGAGATGGACTTATCCATTCCTGCAGCATTACCTTGGGTTCAGCGTAGGTGAGGATGATGGTGGTCTCCGAGTCCAGGCCGTGTTAGTCATCCATGAGGTCTAGGAGTTCGAGTGGTGGGCCTGCCTGGCTGGATTGGTCTCCCATTCAGGCGGCTTGTCCTTCATGTAGAGACACTGAGGATAAGCCTGCTGCCCAAAGGGGCAATCGCTCCGCCATTGACCGGGCTGCTTGCAGTCAGGGCAGGGATCAGTGGGAAGCCATGGGCAGGGGCACTGTTGGGCACAGTGACTCTGATTGCCACACTTAAAGCAAGCTCTTGGTGGGATTCTCTTTGTGGCTTGGACCTCGATCGGGTACTTCCTGTGCCTTGCCCCTGTTGTTCTGCCGGCCTCAGGGCTGCCACAAGAGTCTGGGTTTGGAGCGTTACCTTCTGCTGCATGCAGCCCTGGCGAACAACCTCGGCTGTTTCCTACTAGTCGTGACCATTAAAAACTTTAAATGCCATGTTCACAGGTCTCGGATAGGGGTTTGGGGGTTAGAATAAAAGGAGGGGGAGTCCTGGGCAGCCCGGCACCCAGATCCAGCCAGAAACACTGGAGCCAGAGGCAGGACAGGGCCAATAGCTGGCGGAGGGTGACCTGATGGAGGAGGGGCTTAAGAGCACAGCGGAGAAGGGAGGGGCCCCTGGCCAGCAGGGGAGGAGAAAGAGAGACTGGTATTTGCATGTGAATGAGAAACAGGATCTTACGAAGGGAGGAGAGGGGGCTCTTGAGGGAAGAGACCTGAGTGGAAGAGGTCCGCAGAGGGACCAGAGAGGGGCCCCGAGAGAGGGGCACCCCCAGGGGTCAGGCAGGCGGGGGAGAGAGAAGGAAAGATCAGGAGTGGAGGGTTTAGGTGAGGTTTCTCTGGCCAAAAAAGGGCCCGCATCGTAGAGCAGGCGGCACAGAGATTAGGTCAGGAGTGCGAATAGCTAGAAGCCCTGAATGTAAGGGATCTCCAACCAGTTTCCAGTTCTTTTGGCAATAGTTAAATTGGTGAGGGTGTTAAAATCGAAAGTCCCTTCAGGAGGTTACTTGGTCCAATTATCCAGTGGGTTCTGTGTCCTGGCCACAGTGGAGAAGAACAGTTTCTTCTTTAAGGAGGGAGAGATTTCGGATAAGTCAACTCCAGGAGTGTTTTTGGATTAGGTTTAGATTCCTGTGCCCCAAAGCCACCCTCAGTCCTCGGAGTGGTCAGAGATGAGCATTGGCGTCCCGCAACTTAAGCTCTGGCCACTGGACGGATAGGTAAAGTGGACATACTTGGGACGTCTCCACGGGCACACATGTACTCGGAATGGAAAAGAAGTTCCTGATGCAGCTACGATTTTGGACAGGGATTTTCGGAGGAAAGAACTGAGGAGAGGCTGGAGGCAGGGGACCTACTGCACCTTGTGCAGAAGTGGGTGGAAGGTTGGAGGTCCTGCTTTTTTTCTCAGAGGGAAAGGAGAGAGGAGCAGTCCTTGCGGACTTCTGACTCCTTCCGGGTTTTCAGCATGAAATGTAAGGTATTTTTCCCTGCTGAGGAAGAAGGAAAGGGCCGTAGCCACCAAGTGTGGAATAGTAAAGGCTTTATTTAGTACCACGCTGCCTGGACAATGTTCCCTGTCCCCAGGGACAGAGGCCAGGGAAGTCACATGGGGTGATCCACGTGGTAGATATTTAAAGGGTCCCATCTAGGGTGGTCGAGTTGATATGACATGGTGAAATCTCGCTCACTGGCAGACAGTCGCTCTTTTCCCAAGGACTCCTGGGAAGTTTCTTTTGGTGCGTATGAATGTGGGTGGTTCTAGCCAAAGTTCCTGGGTCTGGTTTCTCACGTGACCTTTCCCCATTGCTGACCACCATACAAGAAGGAGATGGAAAACAGAGGTGAATAAGCCTGGTGAGGTAGATAGCTTTGATTCTAGGAAACTCGGATAAGTCAGTGGCTTTGGGAGCCCTGAATGGAAAGGGAAGTGTTTTTCCACTGTGTGTATTTCTTGCCCACTGGGTGCAAGCTAGGATTAATGCTAATGGCCCACCAGTTCTTGGCTCCATTGTTTCATTACCGTCTGTCCAAATCCAATGCATATCTGCATGGACCAGGCACCTGTGATGGTGGCCGTGACTACTGGGTTTACAGCTTCCTTATGCTGTGAGCTATTGTAATGCCGTGACCAAGGCCAGGCACATCCACATTGGATTCAGGCAGACAGAAAAACTGCGGAGCCAGAAAGGGTTGGGCCATTCTGTTTAATAATGTCTCACAACAGCGGATGAGCACGCAGGCAGGGGAAACCACCTCTCAGGCAAACAAATCGCAAAATGGCCCCTCACAGTGGCAGGCAGGCAATTCACGCATCCACAATCCCCAGTCTCTCTCGAGCACACGTGTCTCTACCATGTGCTCACATACTATACAAGCAAAGTACTTACAGCTGGTAACGCTATGAGCAAGCCTAACACTGCTGCCCCACAGCTATTATTACCAACATGTGGGAAAACAGCTGTGTTAGGCTTGCTCGCTGGTTTACCAGCTGCAAGCACTTGGCTTGATTAGTCCATGAGCATGTGGCAATGCTGTGTGTGTGTGTGGTCTATGTAAGGCTATGAGTGCTTTCCCTCTGGGGATTCTTCCAGATCACTCTCCTGCCACTGTGAGGTGCAGTTTTTCTGCTCCCTTGCCCTTCACTGTGAAAAACAGGTTTTTCTTTGTTTCTTAGCTTTTTTCCTGCTTTGTTTATTCACTCACCTGTCTTTCCCAGTCTCCAATAAACAGGTTGACCCTACACTTTCTGGCTCCACAGTTACTCTACCATCTGCTCGAATTTACTGCAAACCTGCCTGGCTTCAACCATCAGCATCACACAACACCAAAATAATTTTTCTTGTGGGGGAACAGAAAGCGGGGTGGCTTTTCACTTGTTAACATAGATGCCTTTACCACAAACATTTTGTAAAATGTGCAGTTCAGACTGTGCCTCTCCATGGAACACATTCTAAGGATGTGGGGCAGCTGTTAGGTTTGCTCGCTGGTTTACCTGCTACAAGCCCTTTGCCTGATTAGTGCGTGAGCACATGGCAGCACCACGTGTGTATGGCCTGTATAAGGCTATGGGTGCTTGTGCTTAGGGGGATTGCAGATGCACGGATTGCCTGCCCGCCACTGTGAGAGGCCACTTTTGCTGTTTGTTTGCCTGAGAAACTGTTTCCCCTGCCCGTGTGTTTGTCTGCCATTGTGAGATTTTCTTAAACAGAATGGCCCAACCCATTCCGGCTCTGCAGTTTTTCTGCCATCTACCCAAATCCAATATGAACCTGCCTGGCCTCAGCCAATGGCATTACAAAGAACAAATGAAACTACAAAGGAACCTTAGGCTTTATTGCGTAGACATCATTAATATGTATAGTACTACTCTGAAACTATTATACATAAAGTAGGACAAAGAAAATATTTATGCTAATATTAGAGAAATAGATCACGTATGAATTCAAGGAAGTTGTAATACCAGTAGCCAAGGCGAGGCAGGTCCACATTGGATTCAAGCAGATGGTAGAAAAACTGCGGAGCCAAAAAGCCTTGGGCCATTGCTGTTTAATAACGTCTTGCAACAGCAGACTAGCAAACCCACAGAGAAAACCGCTTCTCAGGCAAACAAAGAGCAAAAATGGCCCCTCACAGTGGCGGGCAGGCAATCCACAGCCTGCCATCTGCGATCTCTCCTGAGCACAAGCACCCATAGCCTTCCACAGACTATGTACATGTCCCTCTGCCACGTGCTCACACTAATCAAGGAAAGTGTTTGCAGTCGGTACACCAGCGAGCAAGCCTAACTCAGCAGTTTTCCCAACATTCTACTCCTTTAGGGTTGTTCACCTCACAATCTACACAATTGGCATCTTTCATGATGGCCCCTATGCGTGGAGTGAGGTACATTACAGAGACAGACTATAGCAGCAGCACAAGTTATACAATAATTACAAAGGTGCCCTTCACAAAGTCTTCCTGAGCACTCTGCCCAAGGAGCTAACTGGAGGTCCACCTCTAGCCCCCTACCCTATGGGAGGTGGGAGGACCTATGTAGTCCAGGGCCGTGTCCATTGAAACAGTAAAGTGTCCATAGTGCATCCCTGCAAATGGATGGGAACAGTTTCCCAGGGCAGGAGGGCCTCCACAGGTGCTATGGCCCCCTTACAAAGTTTCTCATAGTACTGTCCACAAGCAGCGTGTCCTTCCAGCAAGGGAGCTGGTGCCCCCTCTGGTCACAGTCCAAGAGTCCATTACACTGCTCAATGATCAGTCTGATAGACAGCTGTCTGTGCAAATGACCCAAGGTGGAAGTCCATTACAGGCTACTAGGCTACTAGCAACACAGCTTTCTTTTTTTTTTTTTTTTACAGAGACAGACAGTCAGAGAGAGGGATAGATAGAGACAGACAGACAGGAATGGAGAGAGGTGAGAAGCATCAATCATTAGTTTTCATTGCCATTGTGACACCTTAGTTATTCATTGATTGCTTTCTCATATGTGCCTTGACTGCGGGCCTTCAACAGACCGAGCAACCCCTTGCTGGAGCCAGCGACCTTGGGTCCAAGCTGGCGAGCTTTTGCTCAAGCCAGATGGGCCCGTGTTCAAGCTGGTGAGCTCGGGGTCTTGAACCTGGGTCTTCCACATCCCAGTACGACGCTCTATCCACTGCGCCACCGCCTGCTCAGGCCACACAGCTTTTTATTAACAGGCCTTAGTACCTTTCCATAGTGCTCTGTCCATTACCACAAGCCCTATCCAAACTCCTCAGCAAGCTTATAGGGCTTGCCAGGGTCAAACACATTCAAGGTCTGTGCCACCTTGACAGTTTTTTAGCTGCTGCAGCAAAAAGCACTTCTTATCTTCTAACGTCAACACCTGCTGCACATTAAAAGGGACCAGTGGATTACCAATTTCACATGACCTCTCCAGCCCCCTCGCCTGTCCTTGTTGGACAGGTCCGTTGGCCTTCCCCTTATTCACATTGGGATAACAGGTCTTGGGGATCCTCCTCTCCCTCAGCTGTCACCATCATATAATCTTGCAACTCTGCAACCTGAAAGTCAGCCATCTTTTTGGCAGCCGCTGGGGCTGCCTGCTCTCCCGCCTTGTTTTTCAGCAGCTGGAACCTCTGTCCCAGCTCAATCTGCCGCCAAAGCTCTAACAGAACTTTATTAGTCTTGCCATCTGATTTCTCTCTATCTACCTCAGCCTTAATCAAATCTACCCACATTTGTGTTTGGGTAACCTTTTCAGGCCCATTTCTTCTGTAAGTTGGGGGAGGGGCAGCACAGGCAGCAACCCTCATAGCCTTATCGTGGGAGACAGGCTATAAGCTGACAAAGTCCTTATAGCCTAGGCTTAGTTTAAGACTAAGCTCTTCCCCACCCTTTTAAGACTAAGATCCTCCACACACCCTTTTTAAGACTAAGCTTTTCCCCACACCCTTGACTGTTGCATGGCGGGGGTGGTGGGGGTTGATGCACTCTTATGAGGATTTCCATTTATGCTTCAGGTGTGTGACTTTTTATCAGAGATTTTCTATTTGCATATGGCTTAAAGGCTTTAATTCTCTATATAATAAAGCAGACCAGGGGCTCTCTCACTCTGGCTTGCCATCAGCTTGCAGAGGCCTCCTTATCCCGTCCTTTTTTCTCTTTGAGTCTACTTCTTCATTCCACATTGTTCTCCCTCAGGACCTGGAATTACTAGTCATGCTGGCTTGTAGCACCTTATAGTCCATCTCTGTTCCAGACAGCATGATGCTATCCACCCTTATGTCCCACAGTTGCAGCAACCAGGCTTTTAGAGGCTCAGTGGGTTTCTGCCTGAATTTCACCCCTAATTCTATCAGCTCTGCTGGGGTGTAGGGCCAGACTCCAGAGTGCTCCACTACCTGGGGAGGGAGCTGTGTTTGCCCCTGGGGGACTGTTGGCTGCTGGGTTTTTACTTTTTGGGTGAACACCAACCAGGCTCTGAGTTTGCAGATGGCAGCTTCAGCCTGAGCCTACCCTCAGAAGAGAAGTTGGGAATGCCTGCTCTTGCCAATTCAGAGCCACTCTGCTGGCTCGGATGCCGCTCCACCTTGGAGCCTGCTTCAACTTGTGAGGCTGCCAGCTCTTGGCCTGAAGCTGGAACTTGAGCTCTTGAACCCGCAGTTGCTTCTCCAATACCTGTTGCTGTCAATGCTCAGCTTCTAGGGCAAACTGCAGCTAATGAAACTGCAATTCCTTCTCCAGAGATTGTTCCAGTTCCAGGCACTGTTGGTGCTCAGCCTGCATCTCACACTGCAGCTCTCGAACCTGGTCAGTCTTCTTTTCCAGCGACTGTTACAGTTCCTGCTGCTGTTGGCGCTTGGTCTACAGCTCATCCTGGAGCTCTCGAACTTGGGCAGCCTCTCATACAGAGCTCTCGATTTTTTTTTACAGGGCTGTAAAAAGTACCCAGCTCACAGCCTCAAAAGGACAGCCATGGGGAACCATATGCTAGAGAACAATGACCACTCCTCTACTCCACCCTTCAAAGGTGTCAATACCAATCTGCTTCGAATCCTGCCCACTACACCAGATGTAATGCTGGTGACCAAGGCCAGGCAGGTCCACGTTGGATTCAGGCAGATGGTAGAGAAACTGTGGAGTCAAAAAGTGTTGGGTCATTCCCATTTAATAGAGTCTCACAACTGCAGACAAGCAAACTGGCAGGGGAATACCACTTTTCAGGCAAAGAAACAGCAAAAATGTATAGTATGCATCATGTGTGTGTATACTATATTTGAAGCTGCCCTGTTTTCACTTATCTGATAAGAGAGGAAGATAAAGATTTTCAAAGCCTTTTGTTTTTTAATTAAGCAAAAGGCAGGGAGGCAGAGACAGACTTTTGCATGTGCCCCAACCAGGATCCACTTGGCAAGCCCCCTACCAGGCAATGCTCTGCCTGTCTGGGCTGCTGCTCCATTGCTTGGCAACCGAGCTATTTCAGCACCTGAGGGGAGTCCATGGAGCCATCCTCAGCACCCAAGGCCAAATTGCTTGACCCATTTGAGCCATGGCAGTGGGAGGGGAGGAGAGAGAGAGAAAGCAAGAGGGGGAGGGAGGGGGTGGAGAATCAGATGGTCGCTTTTCCTGTATGCCCTGACCAGGAATTGAACCTGGGATTTCCACACTGAGCTGACCCTCTACAACTGAGCCAAGTGGCCAGGGCAAGCCTTTTTTTTTTTTTTTTAGAGAGAAATACCAATTTGTTGTTTCACTTTTTTTTTTTTTTTTTTAGCGAGTGAAAGAGACAGACAGGAAGGGAAAGCCAGCAACCTTTGGGTTCAACCCAGCAACCATGGGATCATGGGAATATGATCCCATGTTCAAGTGGAAGACATTGTACTCCAGTTGGTGAGCCTGTGCTCAGGCCCTATGAGCCTATGCTCAAGCCAGCAACCTTGGGGTTTCAAACCTCAGTGGCTCAGGTCAGTGCTTTATCCACTGCTCCACACCTGATCACTTATTTATGCATTCATTGGTTGATTCTTGTGTGTGTTCTGACTGGGGATGAAATCTGCAACTTTGGCATATGAGGGTGATACTCTGAACAACTGAGCTACCCAGCCAGGGCCCAACAGCCTACTCTTTAAGTAATTTTTAGTAGCCTCTTCCTGCTATCCAGGTCTCACAAGGTAGGTTAGTGAAAGCACAATCCCGTTTGTTCACTCATTTGACATTTATTGAACTTCTACCATGTGCCAGGTGTTGAAGAAAGGAGGGAACAATGAAGGGGCTAATAATCAGACCTAGCCTTTTCTAAACTTGGCTGCTTCCAGGAGGAACTGTTTGGAAACAGTTGCCAAGGAGAGTGTAGTTTGACTGAACTAAGTGAGCACCTGTAAAACCCATTTCTGAGGAAGATGGTTATCTGCCCCTCACTTTCCCCCAGTCTTAGTTCCAAGTAATATTCCAGTAAATTGTGAATAATATATCAGTGGAGGCATAGTCCATTGAATTTATTTAGCAATAGCACAATAGTTTTCAAATACTCCTGCATGTTGTTGTCACTGGAGAACTTCAAAAACAGATGCTAGCATCCCACAGGCCTGGGCTTAGGAATATTTTTTACTTAATTTGTTTAAACAAACAAAAAATAGTTCATCCATTTCTCCCAACCACCCTCTCTTGTCTCTTGCAACCACCAATCTATTCTTTGTGTCTATGAGCTTGGGATTTTGTTTTTCAGACTCCACATATGAGATAATACAGTATCTGTCTTTCTCTGTCTGACTTATTTCACTTAGTATAATGCTCTTGAGGTCTGACTATGTTTTTGCAAATGGCAAGATATTCTTTTTTATGCCTGAATTATACATATCTATACATACATTTGTGTGTGTGTGTGTGTGTGTATATATATATATATATATATATATATAGAGAGAGAGAGAGAGAGAGAGAGAGAGAGAGAGAGATCTCACAATTTTTTAAAATCTATTCTTCCATCATTATACACTTAGGCTATTTTGGTATCTTGGATATTTTAAATAATGCTGCAATGAGCATGGGTGTGCATATATCTTTTCAAATCTGTGTTTTTGTTCTCTCTGAATTAATATCCAGAAGTGGAATTGCTGGATCATATGGTAGTTCTAAGTTTTTGGAGGAACTTTCATATTGATTGCACCAATTTACCATATCGCCCTATGTATAAAACGCACCCTTTTTTGAAAAATTTGGCATTTAAAAAAACTGAGAACAGCATGATTTCATACATAGATGGGACATAAAAGTGAGACTATGAGACATGGACAAGAGTGTGGTGGTTATGGGGTGGGGAGAAGGAGGAGAGGGTGGGAGAGGGGGGAGGGGAGGGGCACAAAGAAAACCAGATAGAAGGTGACAGAGGACAATTTAACTTTGGGTGATAGGTATGCAACATAATTGAATGATAAGATAACCTGGAGATGTTTTCTTTGAACATATGTACCCTGCTTTATTAATGTCACCACATTAAAATTAAAAAAAAAATTTGGCGTCTAAAAACTGGGTGCATCTTATACAGTGGTTATTATTTAGATATTATTTTACTTGCATTTCCTGCTTTTTTTGCGTGGATGAGGAGTTGTATGAATTTTATGATGAATAAAATTTGAGTTCAATAACTTTATGTAATACATTTCTTTTCAAATTTCAGGCCCCAAAATTAAGGTGAGTCTTATATACATGGGAGCGTATTATACAAGGGGAAATATGGTACATTTCCACCAACAGTGCATAAGAGTTTCCCTTTCTCCACATCCTTGCCAATACTTATTGTTTCTTGTCTTCTTCATAATAGTCATTCTAACAGGTGTAAGGTGGCATTGTGGTTTTGATTTGCATTTTTCTGATGATTAGTTATGTTGAGCATCTTTTCAAGTATTGGTTGTCCATCTCATATCTTCTGCCCTTTTTAAACTGGATTGTTTGTTTTTTGCTCTTCAGTTATATGAGTTCTTTATATATTTTGGATATTAACCCCTTATCAGATGTATGATTTGGAAATGTTTTCTCCTGTTCAAAAGATTGTCTTTTCATTTTGTTGAATGGTTTTCTTAACTGTATAGATTTTAGTTTGATGTAGTCCCACTTGTTTAATTTTGCTTTTGTTGCTTTGCTGTTAGTGTCAGATTAAAAATATCATCACCAACACCTGTGTTAAGAAGCTCACTGTTTATATTCTTTTTCTAGGAGTTTTATGGTTTCAGGTCTTGATTTCGTCTTTAATCTGTTTTAGATTAATTTTTTTGTATAGTGTAATGTAATGGTCCAGTTTCATTCTTTTGCATGTGGCTGTCCAATTTTCTCAACACCATTGATTGAAGAGACTGTCCTTTCTCCATTGTATACTCTTTGCTCCTTTGTCATAAATTAATTGACCACATATGCATGAATTTATTTTGTACTCTCTATTATGTTCCATTGATCTATGTGTCTGTTTTTATTCTAATACCATACTGTTTTAGTTATGATAGCTTTGTAATATAACTTGAATTCAGGAAGCGTGATGCCTTCAGCTTTGTTTTTCTTAGTAATTTTCTCTAGGAATTTAAAAAAGATCTTCCGGTGATTTTAATGTACAAATAAGTTTGGGGACTACTGTAGCAATTGGTGGTAATATTTCTTGTAAAGGTACAAATGCCTGAAAGGCAAGAAATATGTTAAAATAGATTTAAAAACCTAAATCTGACAAAGGACATTAAAAGAAAAATTGGTAAAATTTGAATAAGACCTGTAAATTAGCTGCTAGCCTTGTATTATTTCCTGATTTTGACCATTAAACTGTTGTTATCCAAGAGAATATACTTGCTTTTGTAAATACACTGAGGTATTTAGAGGTAAAGGGCATCTGTTTTTTATTTTTGTATTTTTCTGAAGTGAGAAGCAGGGAGGCAGAAGACAAACTCCCACATGCACCTGACTGGGATCCACCTGGCATGCCCATTAGGAGATGATGCTCTGCCCATCCTGGTATTGCTCCATTGCAACTGGAGCCATTCTGGCGCCTGAGGTGGAGGCCATGGGACATCCTCAGCGTGCAGGCCAACTTTGTTCCAATGGAGCCCTGACTGTGAGAGCGGAAGAGAGAGAGAGATAAAGGGGAGGGGGAAGGGTGGAGAAGCAGATGGGCGCTTCTTCTGTGTGCCCTAATCGGGAATCGAACCCAGGACTTCCACACACCAGCCGATACTCTACCACTGAGCCAACTGGCCAGGGCCGTAAAGGGCATCTTATCTGCAACTTACTCTCAAATGTTTTAGAACAAAAATAGAATAAATAAAACAAGTGTAGTAAAATGTTAACATTGAAGAGATCTGGGTTAAATGTGTGTAGGAATTCTTAATACTACTATTACTACATCTTTTTAAAAGTCTGAAATTATTTACAAATAGCAAATTAAAAATAAGTAACCATGCTGACAACTCAAAAATAAAAAGACAAATGAAACTGAATAATAAATTAAGGAAGTGGAAATATCCAGAATGTGAGACTTCTGCAGAACATTGATCAGTGTCTTTGAGTCAGTGCACGAAAAAATGGTGGAAGAAACTGCTTTATATTAAAAAGACATGACACCCGAAAATAACATGTTTGGGTTCTGATTCAAACAAACCAATGTAAAAAATATTTTTTAGATAATTGAGGAAATTTCTATATGGATTGGGTATTAGATGATGTCAATGACTTATTATTAATTTTTTTGTTTTGTTTTAGCAAGAGAGACAGAGAGAGGAAGACAGGGACAGACAGACTGAAAGGGAGAGAGCTGAGAAGCATCAATTCTTTGTTGCGGCACCTTAGTTGTTCATTGATTGCTTTCTCATATGTGCTTTGACCGGGGGGCTACAGCAGAGTGAATGACTTCTTGCTCAAGCCAGTGACCTTGGGCTTCAAGATGGAGACCTTAGGGCTCAAGCCAGTGAACATGAGGTCATGTCTATGACCCCATGCTCAAGTCGGGGACCCCACACTCAAGCCAGGTGAGCCAGTGCCAAGCCAGATGAACCTGCACTCAAACTGGCAACCTCTGGGTTTCGAACCTGGGCCCTCAGCATCCCAGGCCAATGCTCTATTCACTGTGTTATCACCTGGTCAGGCTGACTTATTATTAATTTTTTAGGTGTAATAATGGAATGTGGTTATGTAAGAAAATGCCTAAAATTTTTAGACAAAGTGATATGAAACCTATCCAGTGGCTCAGTGGATAGAGCACTGGCCTGGTGTATGGACATCCCAGGTTCGATTCCTGGTCAGGGCACACAGGAGAGGTGACCATCTGCTTCTTCCCCTCCTTGTTCCCTCCTTCTCTCTGTCTACCCCTCCTACAGCCAGTGGCTCTATTGGTTCAAGCATCAGCCAAGGCACTGAGGATAGCTTAGTTCATTCGAGAATCAGCTAGAGGCAGGGGTTGGTGGGTGGATCTTGGTTGGAGCACATGCAGGAATCTGTCTTACTATTTCAGCTCTTCTCACTTAAAAAAATAAAATAAAATTTAAAGAAAAGTCTGGGATATGCTTTAGAATACTTAAGTAACAAAAAAGAAGAAGGAAGAAGGGGAAGGAAACAGGGATAGATAAAGCAACGGTGACAACCTTGATAACTATTTATTTGTTTATTTATTTACTTATTTTGAGAGAGAGAGAGAGAGAAAGAGGAAGGGAAAGAAATGAGAAGCATCCACTCATAGTTGCATCACTTTAGTTGTTTATTGATTACTTCTCATACATGCCTTCACCAGAGGTCTCCAACCAAGCCAGCAATCTTGGGATCATGTTGATGATCCTGCACTTGAGCCAGCTAACCCACACTCAAGCCGGCAGCCTTGTGTTTTTGAACCTGGGGTCTCAGCTTCCCAGATCAACACTATCTCAGGGGTCCCCAAACATTTTACACAGGGGGCCAGTTCACTGTCCCTCAGACTGTTGGAGGGCTGGACTATAAAAAAAACTATGAACAAATCCCTACGCACACTGCACATATCTTATTTTAAAGTAAAAAAACAAAACGGGAACAAATACAATATTTAAAATAAAGAACAAGTAAATTTAAATCAACAAACTGACCAGTATTTCAATGTAAACTATGGGTGCAGATGCATCCTGTGCTCCTCTCACTGACCACCAATGAAAGAGGTGCCCCTTCCGGAAGTGCGGCGGGGGTCAGATAAATGGCCTCAGGGGGCCGTAGTTTGGGGACCCCTGCTCTATCTACTGCGTCACCATTAGTCAAGCAAAAATCTTGATAATTATTGAATTATTGAATCTAGATTATGGGTAGAGCTATATAGGAAGCCTGATGCGCTCAGTGGCCACAGAAGTAACCAAATAGAATGATCTGATCATAATTTTTTTTTAATTCAGTGAGAGGAGGGGAAGCAGAGACAGACACCTACATGGGCCAGAGGGAGGTCCACCTGACTAGCCCACTAGGGGGTGATGCTCTGCCCATCTGGGGCATTGCTTGGTTGCTCAGCAACTGAATTCTTAGCACCTGAGGCAGAGGCCATGAAGCCATCCTCAGTGCCCCAGACCAACTCACTCCAGTCGAGCCACGATTGCACAAGGGGAAGAGACAGAGAGAGAGAAAGGGTGCAGGAGCAGATGCGCGCTTCTCTTGTGTGCCCTGACTGGGAATTAAACCCGGGACTTCCACACAACAGCCAACGCTCTACCACTGAGCAACTGGCTAGGACCTGATCATAAATTCTTTATTTTTAAAATTTATTGTGTTTACATAGATTCTAGTGTCCCCACTAAATGCATCCCCCCACCCCTGTAATCCCCTCAACATCCCCCTTGTCCCCCTCCCACCAACACCTTACCCCCTTCCCTCCAGGATTTGCTTTTTTGCTCTCTATAATGCTGTGTTATGTGTATATAATTTCACCAATCTTTTCTTTCTCTGATCCCATCCGATCATCCCCTTTCCCTCTGTCTACTTTTCCTCTGGTCCCTTTGATCCCGCCTCTGACTCTGTTCTGTTCCTCAGTTCACATTATTCCTTGGATTCCTCAAATAAGTGAGTCATATAATATTTTTCTTTCTCTGCCTGGCTTATTTCACTTAATATAATAGTTTCCAGGTCCATTCATGTTGCAAAAGGTAATATTTCCTTTTTTTCATGGCCCCATAGTATTCCATTGTATATATGTACCATGGCTTTTTAATCCACTTGTCCACTGGCGGACACTTGGGCTGTCTCCAGATCTTCGCTATTGTGAACAATGCTGCCATAAACATGGGGGTGCATTTCTTTTTTTGAATCAGTGATATGGTGTTCTTGGGATATATTCCTAAAAGAGGGATGGCTGGGTCAAAAGGCAGTTTGATTTTTAGTTTTTTGAGGAATCTCTATGCTGTTTTCCAGAGTGGCTGCACCAGTCTGCATTCCCACCAGCAGTGCAGGAGGGTTCCCTTTTCTCCACATCCTCGCCAGCACTTATTCTGTGTTGTTTTGCTGATGAGCGCCATTCTGACTGGTGTGAGGTGATATCTCATTGTGGTTTTAATTTGCATTTCTCTAATGATTAGCGATGTTGAGCATTTTTTCATATGCCTATTGACATCTGTATGTCCTCGTTGGAGAAGTGTCTATTCATTTCTTTGCCCAGTTTTTGATTGGATTGTTCATCTTCCTGGTGTTGAGTTTTACAAGTTCTTTATAAGTTTTGGTTATTAACCCCTCATCAGACGTATTGTCAAATATGTTCTTCCATTTGTGGTTTGTCTTTTTATTCTGTTCATATTGTCTTTAGCTGTACAAAAGCTTTTTAGTTTGATATAGTCCCATTTGTTTATCCTGCTTTTTATTTCATTTGCCCGTGGAGATAAATCGGCAAATATATTGCTGTGAGAGATGTCAGAGAACTTACTGCCTATGTTTTCTTCTATAATGCTTATGGTTTCACAGCTTACATTTAAGTCCTTTATCCACTTTGAGTATATTTTTGTGCATGGTGTAAGTTGGTAGTCTAGTTTCATTTTTTTGCAGGTAGCTGTCCAGTTTTCCCAACACCATTTGTTAAAGAGGCTGTCTTTACTCCATTGTATGCTCTTTCTTCCTTTGTCAAATATCAATTGTCCATAAATGTGTGGGTTTATTTCTGGGTTTTCTGTTCTGTTCCATTGATCTATATGCCTGTTCTTATGCCAGTACCAAGCTGTTTTTAGTACAATGGCCTTGTAGTATGACCTGATATCAGGAAGTGTGATACCTCCCACTTTATTCTTCTTTTTCAAGATTGCTGAGGCTATTCGTGTTCTTTTTTGGTTCTGTCTAAATTTTGGAATATGTGTTCTATATCTTTGAAGTATGTCATTGGTATTTTAATAGGTATTGCATTGAATTTATAAATTGCTTTGGGTAATATAAACATTTTAATGATGTTTATTCTTTTTAACCATGAGCACGGTATATGCTTCCACTTGTTTGTATCTTCCTTGATTTTTTTTTATCAATGTTTTATAATTTTCCGAGTACAAATCTTTAATCTCCTTGGTTAAATTTACTCCTAGGTACTTTACTTTTTTTTGTTGCAGTATGAAGGGGATTGTTTGCTTAATTTCTCTTTCTGACAGTTCATTGTTGGTATATAGAAATGCCTCTGATTTCTGTGTATTAATTTTATATCCTGCCACCTTGCTGAATTCATTTATCAGGTCCAGTAGTGTTTTGACTGAGACTTTAGGGTTTTCTTTAATACAGTATTATATCATCTGCAAATAATAATAGTTTTACTTCTTTGTTTTCAATTTGGATGCCTTTTATTTCTTCTTGTTGTCTGATTGCTATACCTAGGGCTTCCAGAACTATGTTGAATAAGAGTTGTGAAAGGGGGCACCCCTGCCTTGTTCCTGATCTTAAGGGGATTGCTTTTAATTTTTGCCCATTAATTATAATATTGGCTGTGGGCTTGTCATAGATGGCCTTTATCATGTTGAGGTATGTTCCCTGTATTCCCACTTTGCTGAGAGTTTTGATCATAAATGGGTGCTGGATTTTATCAAGTGCTTTTTCTGCATCTGTTGAAATTATCATGTGGTTTTTCTCCTTCCTTTCGTTTGTGATGAATCACATTGATTGATTTAGGAATGTTGTACCATCCTTGCCTCCCCAGAATAAATCCCACTTGATCATGATGTATGATTTTTTTTTTATGTATTGCTGGATCTCGTTTGCTAATATTTTGTTGAAGATTTTAGCATCTAAATTCATCAGGATTTAATAGATATCTTCAGAACCTTTTGCCCTAAAGCAGCAAAATTATATTGGCCTATAATTTTCTTTCTTTTTGTTGTCTTTGCCTGGTTTTGGAATCAGAATTATGCTCACTTCATAAAAGGAGCTTGGAAGTCTTCCTTCCTCTTGATTTATTTGAAATAGCTTGAGAAGGATAGGAGTTAGTTCTTCTTTGTATCTTTGGTAGAATTCACCAGTGAAGCCATTCAGCCCAGGGCTTTTGTTTGTTGGTAGTTTTTTGATAACTGTTTCTATCTCATTTGTTGTAATTGGTCTGTTTAGAGTTTCTGATTCTTCCAGATTGATTTTTGTAAGATTATATGTTTCAAGGAATTTGTCCATTTTGTTGTTTAATATTTTGGCATACAGTTCTTCATAGTATTTTCTCACAATATTTTGTGTTTCTGTTGTGTCAGTTGTTATTTCTCCACTCTCATTTCTAATTTTATTTATTTGAGTCCTTTCTCTTTTTTTTCTTAGTGAGTCTAGTTAAAGGTTCATCGATCTTGTTTACCCTTTCAAAGAACCAGCACTTGATTTTATTGATCCTCTGTATTGTTCCTTTAGCTTCTATGTCATTTATTTCCGCTCTGATCTTTATTATTTCCTTCCCTCTACTACTTCTGGGCCTTACTTGCTTTTCTTTTCCTAGCTCTTTTAGATGCAGGGTTAGGTTGTTTATTTGAGCTTTTCCTAGCTTCTTAAGGTATGTCTGTAGTGCTATGAACTTCCCTCTCATTACTGCTTTTGCTGTGTCCCATAGATTTTGAGTTGTTGTATGCTCATTATAATTTGTTTCTAGGAATTTTTAAAATTTTTTCTTTGATCTCATTGTTAAGCCATTCATTATTTAACAACATGCTATTTCGTTTCCATGTGTTTGAGTATTACAGTTTTTCTATTGTTGTTGATTTCTAGTTTCATGCCACTGTGATCAGAGAAAATGCTTGATATGATTTCAATCTTCTTAAATTTGTTGATACTGCTTTTGTGCCCTAACATGTGGTCTTTCCTAGAGAATGTACCATGAGCACTTGAAAAGAATGTATATTTTGCTACTTTAGCGTGAAAGGTTCTGAAGATATCTATTAAATCCAGTTGATCTAGTGTGTCCTTTAAGTCTGTTTATTTGTTAATTTTCTTTCTTGAGGACCTATGTAGTGATTTTAGTGGGGTATTGAAATCCCCTACTATTATAGTATTGCTGTTGATCTCGCCCTTTATATGCAGCAAAGTCTGCTTTATATATTTAGGTGCTCCTATATAAGGTGTGTAGATATTTATAATGGTTATATCTTCCTGTTGGATTGCTCCCTTTATCATTATGTAGTGACCTTCTTTATCTCTTACTATAGCCTTTGTTTTAAAGTCTATTTTTTCTGATATAAGTATTGCTACCCCAGCTTTTTTTTTTTCATTTTATTTGCATGAAATATTTTTTTCACGCTTTTACCTTTAGTCTATGTGTATCTTTTGTTTTGAGGTGTGTCTCTTGTAGACAGCATATGTATGGTTCCTATTTTCTTATCCATGAAGCTACCCTTTGTCTTTTGATTGGATCATTTAATCCATTTACATTTAAGGTTATTATTGATATGTAGTTGTTTATTGCCATTTTATTTTTTAAAGCTATATTCCTCTTTTACTATATTATTTTCCCCCTTTGTTCTGTTTACAACAGGACCCTTAACATTTCTTGCAGCATTGGTTTGGTTGTAATGAATTCCATGAGTTTTGTTTTTTTTTTGTCTGGAAAGCTTTTTATTTCTCCTTCAATTTTAAATGATAGCTTTGCTGGATAAAGTAGTCTTGGTTGTAGGCTCTTGGTCTGCATTACTTTGACTATTTCTTGCCATTCCCTTCTGGCCTCAAGTGTTTTTGTTGAGAGGTCGATGTCATCCTTATGGGGGTTCCTTTTTAGGTGATAGCCTTTTTTTTTCTCTAGCAGCTTTTAATATTTTCTCTTTATCTCTTAGCTTTGGAATTTTAATTATGATGTGTCTTGGTGTGGATTTCTTTCGGTTTCTCTTTAATGGAATTCTCTGTGCTTCTTGAACTTGTGTGACTTTTTTCTGCATCAATTTTGGGAAGGTTTCAGCTATGATTTGATTGAACAAGGTCTCTGTTCCTTGTTCTTTCTTTTCTTCCTCAGGAACTTCTATGATGTGGATGTTGTTTCTTTTTAGGTTGTCACAGAGCTCTGTTAGAGTTTCCTTAGATTTTTTCAGTCTCTTTTCTTTTTGCTGCTTCACTTCTGTGTTTTCATTTATCTTGTCTTATAAATCGCTGATTCGATCCTCTGCTTCATCCAGCCTGCTTGTAATTGCTTCTAGTGTAGTCTTTATTTCTGATATTGTATTTGTCATTTATTACTGGTTCTACTTTATTATTTCAATGTCCTTTTTGATGCTTGTTATCTCTTTATTTAATGCTCACTGTGTTGATCCACTGTTGTTTTAAGATCTTTCAGCATTCTAATAATCATTATTTTAAACTCTGCACCCAGGAGTTTGCTTATTTCTGTCTCACTTAGTTCATTTTCTGGGGGTTTCTCTTGTTGATTCATTTAGATTGCACTTCTCTGTCTTCCTATTTTGACTGTGTTGCCCTGGACCTCCCTGGCCGGGGCCTGGTGCAGATCAGTGGGGGTCACTGCCTATGACTGGTTCTTATCCTCCTTTTGGGAGCTACAGGTTATCCAGATCTTGTGGCTGCCTCTTCTGGGCCCAGGTGTCATTGTAAATATCAGCTTCACCCCTAGGCTTGCTTTAATCTACTCTTGGCCTGGGAGAAGTTCCTTGAAAAGTTCAAGTTCCCCTAAAATCTGCTTTCTGTTGCCTCTTATTGTTGGCTACTTGTTGGGCTCAGTACTGTAATTCAGTGATTAGGTACAGTAGCACTCAGTAGGGTATAGTCTCAGGGATCCAGTGGGTGTGGCCCCTGTGCTTCCATTGTGTGGTCTACCGGGCCACCACTGCTGTTGCTGCCATGGGCTTTTGGGCTCAGGTGCTGCTGGCATCAGCCGGTCTCCATGACCACCGCTGTCCTGGTCAGCCCTTCTTGCCTGTGTGCCTGTTTGGACTGCTTCTGTGGCCGCCCCAGCCTCCACTGCCCCAGAGAGCCAGTGTGCGCCACCCGCCACCGCACCCTTGCTCACGAGCTTGGGCTTCTGCCTCTGCCCTCACCCCCATGGGTGGGGCCGCGCATGCCTGCTCAGACCACTTCTGGGGTTGCCTAGACTCCGGAGGTCTGTGGGTCAGCTCAGACTTCGGTAGCTGCCATGGAGGGGCCATATGTGCCCTGCTTGGATTACCGCTGAGGGCATACCCCACCCCGGGCAGGGTTGCGCGCCAGCCCCAGTCTCAGCGGTGGTAGCCCGCTTCTGGGATTGTGCGTGCCCGCGTGTACTCCTTTCTCCAATGCTCAGGCCTCTCCGCCCCAACCAAGGGCATGCCTACTCAGTGAGCTAGACTGTCTGTACGCCTGGACTTCCCACAGCAGTGGAAATGGCGGTTCTTGTTTCCGTGGCCTCGGCAAGTACTCAACAGTGTGGTGGGTGGTGTATCTTAGGCCTCTGCACTCCCTATTTGTGTCCCTAACATGGTACCTGGTTCTAAGCGCCTTTGTTCTAGCTAGGTTAGGGGAGCCTCCGGTGGATGGGGCACTTTCTTTTCTTTGCTGTTGATGCTGTTCCCAGGAAAAATCTTTACTTTTAATTTGGGAAGTGACTCAGCCCAGGGGTTAGGGTGTCCTTCTGGACCTCTGGGAAAGTGGCTGTGAGCGAGGCTCTCCATGAAGTTCTTTTAATACAGAGCCTGAGTCTGAGAGTCCTTCCTCCTCTTAAACCATGTCTAGGCTTTTTTCTCAGCCAAATATAGTCTGTAAGCCCCCTCCAGGTTCCAGGGCTCTAGGCCGGGATTTCAGTTTTGGGGATAAGGACCTACAACTCACTGGATAGCCCTCCCCATTGTGAAAGTCCCTCCTAGGCACTGCTCACTCCCAGGAGTGGGGTAGACTTTTCCGCATCTCCACCTTTCCTACCAGACTCAGTGTGGGTTTTTTGGTGGTCCTTGACTGTAGGATCCTCTTAGTTTAGTCCAAAGTTTGTCTTTCTCGATGAGTGTTCTCAGATTTAAGTTGTAATCCACCTTGGTTCTGGGAAGTGAGATTTGGAGCGTCTGCCTACTCTGTGGCCATCCTGGATTACTCGGATCATAAATTCTTAACTGGGCAGTTCACAGTGGTAGTCACACCCCAGGCCTGTAGTTTTCTTAGTAAAAGATTAATCTTTACCTTAAAGGAGTCCTGTTCACTGTTCTTATAATTCTAGGATAACATACCTTTGCAATGTCAAAGTAATCTTTTCCACACCCCTCAAGGCCTAAGTACCCCATGGGAGCACATGTAGCAGAACTCTTCACTATAATACTGTTGCCCACTACATCTCTATGCTCTGTAAATGTTAAGTGTTAACTATTTTGTACCCACAAATTTAACAACAAGTGTCTCTCTATTTTGCTCTTAATGCAATCCTAGAGATTTTCTCACTTTGCTTTCTCTCTGCTCCTTAATCTCCCACCAGTGGATTTCACCTACATTCCTTACACATCTCTAATGTAATGTACAAAGTTAACTGCAAAACTGCCATTCTCTGGAGCAATTTTTTTTCAATTTGTTGAGATCTTGCTTCTGGGAATGTCCTCAGTTTGGCTCAAATAATAAACTCATAAAAATTTCTGATAGTTTTGAACTTTCTTTTGTTGATAGGTATATTGTGGTTCATTATATTATTCCCTTTCTTTTGTGTTTATGTGAATATTCCTATCTTAAAAAAAAGTTTAAACTCCGAAAACTGATAAAAGTACCATAGAACATTCTACTACTTAATATTGTCCAAATTGCCTCTCAAAAAGTTAGAATAAGTCTATACTCCTAACTAATAGCATATAAGCATGTCCATTCCACCATATTAATTTTATTTAAGTTCTTTAGGTTTTAGTAAGACCGTGTATTTGATTTGTTTGCTCTTTGCCCATTTCTAGTAGGCTTCCTAATTCTAGGCTTTTTGGTGGTTGCTTATTTTTTCAACCTCCATTTTTTTGTTCCACTTCTTTGTCCCCCTATTGATTTGGAAGTTACACATCCTATTTTTAGTCTACCCATGATTACTTTTGAAATAAAATTTTAAATAGTGAACTTTTATTTTTCTATTAATATTAAAAGTACAATATTATATTTGGGAGGAAACAATATGAGTCTGGATTTTGGAGGCCTGGTTGGAAACCTGGCTCTACCTTTTGCGTATGCAATGTCGGCCAGGTCACAAAACATGTTTAACCTTGGTTATTTTATAGGCTTATTTATTCAACATTGTAAAAATATTTGTTGAGTGCCTAACATAAACCAAGAAATGGGCTTGTCTCTGGAGAGCAACTCAGACAATCCCTGTGTTCATAGAGGGTGGAATAAAGTAGCTGAACATAAAGCACTATTACATGGCCTTATAATTAATAAATAGCATAGTATTATTATTTTTATGCCTCCATATTATGAGAACTTTAGCAAACTTTATTTTATTTTACTTTTAATTTTTATTTGTTGATTTTAGGGAGAAAGGAAGAAAGAGAATGAGAGATTGAAACATTAATCAGTTCCTTTATATGCCCTGACCAGGGCCTGAACTTGCAATCTTTGTATATCTAGATGACGCTTTAACCAGTTGAGCTATCCAGACAGGGAAAATTTAGCACATTTTAGTTCCTTCTTCTACACCTTCCCAGGCACCAGTTTTGTTTTTAAATATTTTTTTTATTATTGTTTTTTTATATATATATTTTATTATTATTAATTCTAATGGGGTGACACCAACAAATCAGGGTACATATGTACAATGAAAACATCTCCAGGCCATCTTATCATTCAATTGTGTTGCATACCCATCACCAAAAGTCAAATTGTCCTCTGTCACCTTCAATCTGGTTTTCCCTGTGTCCCTCCCCTCCTCCCCATCCCACTCTTCCCTCCCTCCCCCCATCCCATAACCACCACTCTCTTGTCCATGTCTCATATGCTCACTTTTATGTCCCACCTATGTATGAAATCATGCTGTTCTCAGTTTTTCTTTTTTTCTGATTTACTTATTTCACTCCGTATAATGTTATCAAGGTACATCCATTTTGTTATAAATGATCCGATGTCATCATTTCTTATGGCAGAGTAGTATTCCATAGTATATATGTACCATGGCTTTTTAATCCACTCGTCTTCTGACGGACACTTGGGCTGGTTCCAGATTTTCGCTATTGTGAACAATGCTGACACGAACATGGGGGCGCATTTCTTCTTATCGAACAGTGCTATGGTGTTCTTAGGGTATATTCCTAAAAGTGGGATAGCTGGGTCAAAAGGCAGTTCGATTTTTAATTTTCTGAGGAATCTCCAAACTGTTTTCCACAGTGGCTGCACCAGTCTGCATTCCCACCAGCAGTGCAGAAGGGTTCCCTTTTCTCCACATCCTCGCCAGCACTTATTCTGTGTTGTTTTGCTGATAAGTGCCATTCTGACTGGTGTGAGGTGATATCTCATTGTGGTTTTAATTTGCATTTCTCTAATGATTAGTGATGTTGAGCATTTTTTCATATGCCTATTGGCCATCTGTATGTCCTCTTTGGAGAAATTTCTATTCATTTCTTTTGCCCATTTTTTGATTGGATTGTTTGTCTTCCTGGTGTTGAGTTTTATAAGTTCTTTATAAATTTTAGTTATTAACCCCTTATCAGATGTGCTGTCGAATATGTTCTCCCATTGTGTGGTTTGTCTTTTTATTCTGTTCCTATTGTCTTTAGCTGTGCAAAAACTTTTTAGTTTGATATAGTCCCATTTGTTTATCTTGCCTTTTATTTCATTTGCCCGTGGAGATAAATCGGCAAATATACTGCTGCTACAGATGTCGGAGAGCTTGCTGCCTATGTGTTCTTCTAGGATGCTTATGGATTCACGGCTTACATTTAAGTCTTTTATCCATTTTGAGTTTGTTTTTGTGAATGGTGTAAGTTGATGGTCTAGTTTTATTTTTTTGCAGGTAGATGTCCAATTTTCCCAACACCATTTGTTAAAGAGGCTGTCTTTACTCCATTGTATGTTCTTTCCTGCTTTGTCAAATATCAGTTGTCCATAAAGCTGTGGGTTTATTTCTGGGTCCTCTGTTCTGTTCCATTGATCTATGTGCCTGTTCTTATGCCAGTACCAGGCTGTCTTGAGTATAATGGCCTTATAGTAAACCTTGATATCTAGAAGAGTGATACCTCCTGCCTTATTTTTTCTTTTTAAGATTGCTGAGGCTATTCGTGTTCTTTTTTGGTTCCATATAAATTTTTGGAATATGTGTTCTATATCTTTGAAGTATGCCATTGGTATTTTAATTGGTATTGCATTGAATTTATAAATTGCTTTGGGTAATATAGACATTTTAATGATGTTTATTCTTCCTAGCCATGAGCACGGTATATGCTTCCACTTGTTTGTATCTTCCTTGATTTCTTTTATCAATGTTCTATAATTTTCCGAGTACAAGTCCTTAACCTCCTTGGTTAAATTTACTCCTAGGTACTTTATTTTTTTGGCTGCAATAGTGAAGGGGATTGTTTCCTTAATTTCTTTTGCTGATATTTTATTGTTGGTGTATAGAAATGCCTCTGATTTCTGAGTATTAATTTTATATCCTGCCACCTTGCTGAATTCATTTATAAGGTCCAGTAGTTTTTTGACTGAGACTTTAGGGTTTTCAATATACAATATCATATCATCTGCAAATAGTGACAGTTTTACTTCTTCTTTTCCAATTTGGATGCCTTTTATTTCTTCTTATTGTCTGATTGCTGTAGCTAGGACTTCCAGAACTATGTTGAATAAGAGTGGTGAAAGTGGGCAACCCTGCCTGGTTCCTGATCTTAAGGAGATTGCTTTTAATCTTTGTCCATTTAGTACGATGTTTGCTGTCGGTTTATCGTAGATGGCCTTTATCATGTTAAGGAATGATCCCTGTGCTCCCACTTTACTGAGAGTTTTGAGCATGAATGGGTGCTGGATTTTATCAAATGCCTTTTCTGCATCTATTGAAATCATCCTGTGATTTTTGTCCTTCCTTTTGTTTATGTGATGAATCACATTGATTGATTTGCGAATATTGAACCAGCCTTGCCTCTCCAGAATAAATCCCACTTGATCGTGGTGTATGATTTTTTTCATATATTGCTGGATCCGGTTGGCTAATATTCTGTTGAGAATTTTAGCGTCTAAATTCATCAGGGATATAGGCCTATAATTTTCTTTCTTTGTGTTGTCTTTGCCCGGTTTTGGGATCAGAATTAGGGTCGCCTCATAAAAGGAGTTTGGAAGTCTTCCTTCCTCTTGAATTTTTTGAAATAGCTTGAGAAGGATAGGAGTTAGTTCTTCTTTGAATTTTTGATAGAATTCACTTGTGAAGCCATCAGGCCCAGGACTTTTCTTTTTTGGGAGTTTTTTGATAACTGTTTCAATCTCATTTGTTGTAATTGGTCTGTTTAGGTGTTCTGATTCTTCCAGATTGATTTTTGGAAGGTTATATGATTCAAGAAATTTGTCCATTTCACCAAGATTGTCTAATTTTTTGGCATATAGTTCTTCATAGTATTTTCTTACAATGCTTTGTATTTCTGTTGTGTCAGTTGTTATTTCTCCACTGTCCTTTCTAATTTTATTTATTTGAGTCCTCTCTCTTTTTTTCTTGGTGAGTCTAGTTAAAGGTTCATCAATCTTGTTTACCTTTTCAAAGAACCAGCTTCTTGTTTCATTGATCCTCTGTATTGTTTCCTTAGCCTCTATGTCATTTATTTCTGCTCTGACCTTTATTATTTCCTTCCTTCTACTTGTCTTGGGTTTTATTTGTTGTTGTTTTTCTAGTTCTTTTAGATGCAGGGTCAGGTTGCTTATTTGAGCTTTTTCTAGCTTCTTATGATATGCCTGTAGTGCAATAAACTTCCCTCTCAGAACTGCTTTTGCTGTGTCCCATAAATTTTGAGTTGATGTATGCTCATTATCATTTGTTTCTATAAACATTTTTATTTCTTCTTTGATCTCATTGTTAATCCATTCATTATTTAATAACATGCTATTTAGTTTCCAAGTGTTTGAGTATTTTTCAGTTTTTCTTTTGTGGTTAATTTCTAGTTTCATGGCATTGTCATCAGAGAAAATGCTTGATATGGTTTCAATCTTCTTAAATTTATTGAGACCATTTTTGTGTCCTAACATGTGGTCTATCCTAGAAAATGTACCATGAGCGCTTGAGAAGAATGTATATTCTACTGCTTTAGGGTGAAAAGTTCTGAAGATATCTATTAAATCAAGTTGATCTAGTGTCTCCTTTAAGTCTGCTGTTTCTTTATTAATTTTCTTTCTTGAGGATCTATCCAGTGTTGTTAGAGGGGTATTGAAATCCCTTACTATGATAGTATTGCTGTTAATCTCTCCCTTTATATCCATCAAAGTCTGCTTTATGTATGTCGGGGCTCCTATATTTGGTGCATAGATATTTATAAGAGTTATATCTTCCTGTTGAATTGTTCCCTTTATCATTATGTAGTGTCCTCCCTTATCTCTTACTACAGCCTTTGTTTTAAAGTCCATTTTGTCTGATATAAGTATTGCTACCCCGGCTTATTTTTCATTTCCATTTGCATGAAATATTTTTTTCCATCCTTTTACCTTTAGTCTATGAGCATCTTTTGTTTTAAGGTGTGTCTCTTGTAGACAGCATATGTATGGGTCCTGTTTCTTTATCCATGCAGCTACCCTATGTCTTTTGATTGGATCATTTAATCCATTTCCATTTAAGGTTATTATTGATATGTAGTTGTTTATTGCCATTTTATTCTTTAAAGCTGTATTCTTCTTTTGCTCTATTCATTCCTCCCTTTAAACTGTTCACAAGAGGCCCCTTAGTATCTCTTGCAGAATTGGTTTGGTTTTTATGAATTCCTTCAGGCTTTCTTTTTCTGGGAAGCTCTTTATTTCTCCTTCAATTTTAAATGTTAGCCTTGCTGGATAAAGTTGTCTTGGTTTTAGGTTCTTGTTCTGCATTACTTTGATTATATCTTGCCATTCCCTTCTGGCCTCAAGTGTTTCTGTTGAGAAGTCCGATGTCATCCTTATGGGGGCTCCTTTGTAGGTGATAGCCTTTTTTTCTCTAGCAGCTTTTAAAATTTTTTCTTTATCCATTAGCTTTGGTATTTTAACTATGATGTGTCTTGGTGTAGATCTTTTTGGGTTTCTGTTTAATGGAGTTCTGTGTGCTTCTTGAATGTGTGGAGTGTTTCCCAGCCTTAATTTAGGAAAGTTTTCTGCTATGATTTGATTGAACAAAGTTTTCATTTCCTGTCCTCTCTCCTCTTCTTCAGGCACCCCTATGATGCGAATGTTGTTTCTCTTCATGTTGTCACAAAGCTCCCTTAGAGTTTCCTCACATTTTTTAAGTCTCTTTTCCTTTTTCTTCTCTGCTTCTGTGCCTTTGTTTATTGTGTCCTCTAACTCGCTTATTTGATCCTCAGCATCATCCATCCTGCTTTTAATTCCTTCCATTGTGGTCTTCAGTTCTGATACTGTATTTGTCATTTCTGTCTAATTCTTTTTTATTATTTCAATTTCATTTTTTATACTTGTTATCTCTTTATTTAGGTGTTCATAATGACTATCCATTGTTGCTCTAATTTCTTTGAACATCCTAACTATCATTATTCTAAATCCTGCTTCTGGTAATTTGGTTATATCTGGTTCATTCAGGTCCTTGTCTGGGGATTTCTCTTGATTCATTTGGTTTGCATTCCTCTGCCTGCCCATTTTGTCTGTGTATAAGCAAGTTGTGGCCACTGGAGTCCAGTAGGTGTTGCCTTTGTGTTCTCTAGGTGTGGTCTGTCTGCAGGCCCCCCACCCCCTCTGCCAGTGCCTAGGGTGGTTGGGTATGAGCGTTGCCAGCGCCGGTCCACTGTGGCTTTTGCTGTGATTTCTGCCCTTCCTCCGTGGGAGGGGCTGTCACTGAAGCCACAAGACTTAGCACCAAGGGTAGAGGTGAGCACCTTTGCTCAGCTGCGGACCCAGCCTATTTCTGGACTTCCGCCCAGAACCAGCCGTCGGAGCCTGCTCGCTACAGTTCCGCGGGTTAGGCGGGGCTTTTGACATGCTCTCAGCTGTAAGGTTTTGCCCGTCCGGAGCTTTAGTCCCGCCCTCGAGATCAGGGCCCTTCTGCACAGGGTCGGAAACCAAGGTTTATTGGGGCGGGCGTGTTTGCTGGCTTCCGCTCAGCTGCGTACTTCCGCTCATCCCGGACTCTACCCCGCCCCCGCGTTCGGAGCCCGCTCTTGCACGTGGGATGGCAAATCGCGGTTTCTCCGGCCTGGTGGGGATAGTAGCGTGAGCTCAGCTGCGAGCTTCCATTTGTCTCGGGGTCTACCCAATTCCCGCGCTCGGAGCCCGCTCGCGCACGTATACTGGCCAACCGCGGTTTCTCCGGCCCGGGGGGTGGGCTGGTAGCGTCAGCTCAGCTGCGCGCCCCTGCCCGTCCCTGGTCCTCGCCCGGTCCCCGCGGTCAGGGCCGGCTTGGGCAGGGCCTGCCCGTTTCTGGCCTCCCGCTTTGTCCCCGTAAGTGGGATTAAAGGTGGGCCCGCAGCTTCCGGACCGCTTTCGCGCGTCCCCTCCGACCCTCTGGGCTAAACCGATCTCCCACCGGCTTGGCCTCTGCCCATGCCGACAGAACCGCGTTTCAGCGTCCTGTCGCCCCAAACCCTTAAGCAGCCCTCAGCAGAGTAGGAAGGGACCTAATACTCCACACTGTAGGCCTGGGAGCTCCCTCACTTGTTTCACAGCTCAAAACTGTCCAAACGCCTCTTCTAGGCTCTGGGACTGCAGGCTGGGGCTTGGTTCCTGGGACCCAGGTCCCTCCCTCTCCGCCAAACTTTCCTCCCGCCCCGCGGGTCTCTCCGGGCTGCCGTTTGCTCCGGGGAGCTGGGCAGCCCTCTTCGCGTTTTCGCTATTCCTGCCAGTCTCAATGTGGCTTCTGCAGTGTTCCTTGGTTGAAGAGTCCACTTAGTTTAGTTCATAGTTGGTTTATCCAGATGATGGTTCTTTAAATTGAGTTATAATCCACTTTGCTTCTGGGAGTTGGAAGTTGGTACGTCCGCCCACTCCGTCGCCATCTTGCTTCCCTCTTGTTTTTAAATTTTTACTGATTGATTGATTTTAGAGAGAGGAAGGAAGAGAGAGAGAGAAAGAGAAACATCAATTTGTTTTTCACTTATTTATACATTCATTGGTTGATTGCTATATGTTCCCTGAGCTGGGATCAAACTTGAAACCTTGATGATGCTCTAAACAACTGGGCTACCCGGCCAGTGCCTACATTGATTAATTTTCACATGTTGAACCTACCCTTTCATTCCTGGGATAAATCCTACTTGGTAATGATTGTAAAGCTTTCAGTGTGTTGCTAAGTTTAGATTGCTAGTATGTTGTTGATTTTTGCATCTATATTCATAAGGGATAGCCCTGGCCAGGTAGCTCAGTTGGTTAGAGTATCATCCCAATAGAACAAGGTGTGGGTTTGATCTCTGGGCAGAGCACATACATGAATCAACTGCCTGACCTGTGGTGGCACAGTGGATAAAGTGTCGACCTGGAGTGCTGAGGTCTCAGGTTCAAAACCCTGGACTTGCACAGTCAAGGCACATATGAAGAGCAACTACTACAACAGTGGTTCTTAACCTGGGTTCTATCGAACCCTAGGGGTTCGATGAGTTGGTCTCAGGGGTTCGGAGAAGCGTCTGCCACGGAGGCCAGAATAAAGTAATACCGTAATTTGTTGTGAGTTCATGCACTTTGTTGGTTTTGTTCTTTGAGCAAGGTGATGTTCATGCACGGCTCATTTTGTGCACCAGTAAAAAAACATATACCTATGTCTTGAATTTGGGAAAAAAAATCATATTTTATTTATCACTAAAGAAGGGTTCGGTGAATGTGCATATGAAACTGGTGGGTTCGGTACCTCAAAAAAGGTTAAGAACCACTCTACTACAACAAATTGGTGCTCCCTGCTCCTCCCCCATTTTTTTCTCTCTCTCTCTAAAAAAAAAAACCATCAACAAGTAAAATCTTTTCCTAACCTGTGGTGGCGCAGTGGATACTGGAACGCTGAGGTTGCCAGTTCGAAACCCTGGGCTTGCCTGGTCAAGGCACATATGGGAATTGATGCTCCTCCCCTATTCTGTATCTCTCTCTTTCCCCCTCCCCTCTCTAAAATGAATAAAGTCTTAAAAAAGCTATAAAAAATCAACTAATGAATGCATAAATAGTGGAACAACAAATCTATGTCTCTTTTCCTTCATCTCTCTCTAAAATCAATAAAAATAATTTTTTTTATTCATATGAGATACTGATCTGTAGTTTTCTTGTAGTCTTTTTGTCTGGCTATTGTATCCAGGTAATAGTAAAGGAAATTTGTACAACACAGTTACAAGTTTTACTTAATATATATATATATATAAAATGTATATATAATAATATATATGTATAGTGTATATATAGACAGAATTTTTCTGTCCATAAATAGACAAAATTTATTCTTTAAAATTTAATGATAATTTACAAAAAATTCATCATGTACATAAAAATCTCTATAAATTCCCCAAATTCTCTTAATACAATGTAACAAAATGAAAAAGCAGTAAAATGATATTTCCAATAATTCACTTGACATTCTTTCTTTTACTTCTCATTCTTTAAAAATAATTGTTTTTATTTATTGATTTTAGCCAGAGAGGAAGGGAGAGATAAAGAGAGACAGGAACTTTGATTTGCTTTGGTATGGGCCCTGACCAGGGATCAAACCAGCACCCTCTGTGATTCTTTGGCCTATGCACTAACCAACCAAGCTATCTGGCCAGGGCTTTGACATTCTTAAACCACCTTTCCAAACACTCATTTTGAAGAAGAAATAAAAATCTATTCAGAGTCTGACCAGGCAGTGGCGCAGTGGATAGAACATTGGACTGGGATACAGAGGACCCAGGTTCGAAACCCCAAGGTCGCTGGCTTGAGCGTAGGCTCATCTGGCTTGAATGCAGGCTCAGCAGCTTGAGTGCGGAGTTGCTGGCTTGAGCATGGAATCATAGACATGACTCCATGGTCACTGGCTTGAGCTCAAGGTCACTGGCTTGAGCAAGGGGTCACTTGCTCTGCTGTAGCCCCCCAGTCAAGGCACATATGAGAAAGCAACCAATGAACAACTAAGGAGCCTCAATGAAGAATTGCTGCTTCTCATCTCTCTCCCTTCCTGCCTGTCTGTCCCTATCTGTCCCTCTCTCTGTCTCTGTCACACACACACAAAAATCTATTCAGAAAACAGTAATAGTGAGAACACTGCTTTGTATATCAGCAAAACTCTTCTGAGAGGGGAAAAATATTACTAAGTAAATATATTTTGTTAGAAAGCAACGCCCCCAAAAGAAATGAATTAAGTATTTGCCTTGTGTGAGTTAAAGATCATTGTTTACAAAAAACAGAAATCAACTCAGATAAAACAGAGAGAAAGATGAAAAACTAGGTCCAGCCCTGGCCAGGTTGCTTAGTGGATAAAGCATCATTCTGGCAAGCCGAGGTGGCAGGTTCAATCCCCAGTCAGAGCACATACAAGAAGCAAACAGTGAGTATACAACTAAATGGAACAACAAAATGGAACAATGAGTTGATGCTTCTCTCTCTCTCCATTTCCCTCCCCCCTCCTCTTTCTCTCTCTCAAATCAATGAGGAAATGAAAAACAAACAAACAAAAACCCAGGTCCAGAAAGGGCAGAAATCCCAGGTGGCTCTGGGTTGGTTGCTTCTGAAGCAGGGAACAGAAATCAGTGAATCAGATACAGGATGAATCAGCTACTGGATGAATCAGTTACAGCTGTTTTCAGTCCTACAATTTTGCTTATAATTTAGTTGCCATGGAGCAAGCATAAAATTAGCCTAGGTCAGGTTGCATGTCTATTTTTTAATCTGAAAAAATTCAGTGCATCTTTATTGATGGTTTCACCAAACAGTGTCCAGTAAGGAAAGGTCAGTTCCCCAAGAATAGTTGGGGTAGTGCTGTCAGAAGAAGGAGCAATGGATATGGGGGTAACAAAAACACAAAATAGCATTACACAAAATTACACAACTTAGAAGCTAGAGTTTTGCTAGAATGTTCACTATAGCACTTGCTACAGTACCAAAAAGTAGCAAGTGAGTGCTTTCTTTCTCTTCCTCTCTCTCTCCTCCCTCCTGTATGTGTGTTCATATCCTAACACCTGGACCTATGAGTATGCCCTTATTTGGAAAAGAGGTATTTGTGGATGTAAATATAATTAAATGAATGATTTTGGGATGAGATCATCCTGGGTTATCCTCATGTGCCCTAAATCCAATAACCTTACAAGAAACAGAAGAGGAAAAGACATAGACATAGAGAAGGCCATTTGAAGCCAGAGATTAGAGTGATGTAGCCACAAGCCAACACATGCCTTGAAGTGAGTGGAGCCCTGCTGATACCTTGGTTTTAGAATTTTCCCCACCATTGCTGTGAAAATAAATTTGTTTTAAGTCCCCTGCTTGGTGGTAATTTGTTACAGCAGACCTAGAAAACTGATAATATATACATAAACAACAGTAATCACTGTGTAGAAGATAGATGGAAATTTCCATATTTTTCTACAATATAGTACTATGTTTTAAAATGTGGGTCTAAAGAAGTATAGCACATTTAATGCTAGACAAAATAAAATCTAAGCAAAAAATACTAAATGTACCTATATTCCCACGGGCAATTCTCTATGAGAATACTAGCCACTGTGACTTAGGGAACCCCTCCAGCCATGTTTCCTATTCATTGCTTTGAATGCCTGAGCTTCTGTCTGGTCTTCTGAACTCCTTTGGTATCTGTCTTTCTGCTCCATCTCACCTGCATTCGCCTTCTTTGGTGTCCAGGTTGGTTGGGTGGACTGGTTGGAGGGCGGGATCTCTCTCCATGGTGCTGTGACCTGGGTTCCCAGCACCCAGCATCCTGGATCCTCACTTGTCTAGGAGAGGGAAATTGGAAAATTACAAAGAGAGGCTATTACTGCCTTTCAAGTGCTCCTACCACATGAAAGTGTGAAAATATCGGGTAAAAATAAACAGTTGTGGGATTGAAGTTATCTTTATTGGTGGGGTGGGGTGGGGGGAAAGCCAGGTGATGAAAACTTAGGCCACCTTATTTATGGAACTGGGAAATGAGAAGTGGTATTCACGGTATTCTGGCTACCCAGTATCCCCAGGACACCCAACAAAGCATCACCATCTAACCAGGTGGACACTGGGAAGACTGTGGCTCTTTTGGGAAACCCAGCTAGATTGAGGATCACTTGCACAGCACCATTATCCCAAAACAGTTTTACACACGGGCTGTCAAATCACCACCAGGTGGCGCCAACGAGCAGCCCGGACCTGGTGTCTGTATTCAAATCCCACAACCTCAGCCTAGAGATGTGGGGAAAGCACCAGAATCAGATGCTGCATGAGTCTCTTCAGAAGGGCCCTTGCTCTCTGCCTTCGACTCCAAACTCCCCCGAAGTGGGTATGGACCCCTTACATCTCCACCCCACAGTGAAATCCCAAAGTGGAAGTTGTCTGCGAAGAGCAAGGTTGTAGTAAGCCTTGCAGTAGTCAGCCCACAGCAGCCTGGCGAATATCAAGATTGTCAAAGCGCTACAGGCCCAAGAGTATGCAAAGTTTTCATAAAGGTAGCCAGGAGAGGGCTGGCAGAGTGGAATGGCCTCGAGGTCTGGGCCAATTGTGGACGTACCAAAACTGGTAAGTGTGGGGAGAAGACCACTAAGCTAATGTCAGCATAGTCTGGCAGGTGTCAGGACTGGGAGGGGAAGACGATGTCTACCTCAAGGTATGCCAAAGAGACAGGTGATGACCACGGAACATTTAGATACTCCCCTTAAACTACAAGAAGTTCCCCCTGACTTAGATGCAACCTCCTATGAGAAGGTGGGAAAAGGGGAACCATAGTGGCCGGGAAAAAATCCTGAAAAAAACTCAGAAATAGCTGAGTTTATCTGGAAGTGACTAATATTTGTGTGTGATCAATGGGTTTTATTTTTAATAGCCTTTAGGAGTAATTGATACTCAAAAGTAGAGGAAAAATTCATACCTTAAAAAAGTACATTTTGGCCTGACCAGGCGGTGGCGCAGTGGATAGAGCGTTGGACTGGGATGCGGAGGACCCAGGTTCGAGATTCCCCCGAGGTCGCCAACTTGAGTGCAGGCTCATCTGGCTTGAGCAAAAAGCTCACCAGCTTGGACCCAAGGTCGCTGGCTCGAGTAAGGGGTTACTCAGTCTACTGAAGGCCCGCGGTCAAGGCACATATGAGAAAGCAGTCAATGAACAACTAAGGAGCCACAACAAAAAAACCCTAATAGTTGATGCTTCTCATCTCTCTCATTCCTGTCTGTCTGTCCCTGTCTATCCCTCTCTCTGACTCTCTCTCTCTGTCCCTGTAAAAACAATAAATAATAAAAAAAATTTTTAAAAAAGTACATTTTGTTTTACTAAACTTGAATCTGTGGCATATGAAGTGGTTGTCAGCTACAAATATTCATAAAAATTGATTGATATAAGAAACCTTAATAAATTCCAAAAAAGCAGAAATTGGATAAGCTACATTCTATAGCCACAGTGTAACCAATAAATATATGAAAATAAACAGGAAAACACAGGCACCACTAGAGTCAGATAAATCAAGATTATAATATCAGATTCTTAAAGAACAAGAAAACAAAAAGTCTAAGATATATGGAATAAGCTGTGTTTTCACATATAAAATCATAGCTTTTAAATGCTTTTGTTAGCTGAGAGAAAGAGAATTGATCAACTGAATATTTTAGAATTTTAGGATAATGAAAGGTCCTTCTAAAGGAGTAAAGAAATAACAATGGAAATAAATTAATTAGAAAAAAGAACAGAGTTATTTTTTAAAAACTAATATAGAAATTACACTGAGCCAATGTAAAATATATACTCCTTATCTTGTCCTTCAGAAAGCACTTAGCCATGTGTCTCAGCAAAGGGCTCTTTGCTTCCTTCAATTTGCCCACTGTGCCCCTCTAAGGAAAGTTACAAGACATCCTTCCTTGTAGATTACAGTTTACTCCCACAAAATCTAAAGTAACCTTTAAAATCTGGAAGTTCCCACACCTATATAGCTCAGATGAGATAGGGAACAGTCCTTAACGATGACAGCAGGATAATATAAGTTACTATGACCAATTGGAAAGAACTCATGTGTGTGTGTGCTTAAGGGTGAGTGTGTATTTTCTTTCAATTTTAGAGTTATTCTAAACTGTTGAATCCAGATATCCTTAAAGAATTCAGTCCCAACACACAAGTACATTTAGTATGTGTCACACAATCAGTGATGAACATGCATTATAAACCAAGGATTTTTACTTCAAATTATGCACCTAAATTTTTTTAAAAAGAAGAAAACACTTCTCAGAAAAGAATTACAGCGGTACCTAGAGATATGAATTTAATTCATTCTGTAACCAAGTTTGTAAGTCAGTCAACTTGTATATCAAACTGCTGATACTGAACCCGTGCACCAACACGCCAACTAGTGGCAGTTTCCCGAATCACGACTCGTATCTCAGAATCTCATTCGGATCTCGAACACAAATACGAACCGAGTCGCAGCTCGTATCTTAAAAATTCGTATGTTGGTCTGTTTGTATCTCAGGGTACCACTGTACTTTGATTTTCTTGTCCACCTTTATCAATCATCAATAATAACTGAGCACCACATACCAGGGACTCAGTGCCAATCATTATCTTGTTAATCTCTCCTTGTGTGGAGGTACCATTATTATTCCCATTAGAGGGGGATCACAGAGGAGTTAGTGACTTGCCCTGCATCACACAGCCAGCCCAGTGCTGAGCCAAATGAGGTTTGTGTGGCTTCCAAGGTACTAGTCTTATCATAATGCTATAAAAGTAACTATTTTATAATAAAAGTACTTTTTGCCATTATTGTATGCATATAAAAATTAATATGTATACCTGCCTTGGTTTTTTTTGGCCCTAGATTTGACCTGAATCGGGAATCCCGGCTTGCTGAGAGCATGGACACTGTAGTGTGTTATGACTACCGTAAGGTGGCAGCAGAGTCTGAAGTTTTTTTCTCTGACATGAAGTCCAGAAGCTTGCGTGCTCTGCGAGGATCTGCCAGCTAGAGGAGCCCTCCTTGTCGCATGCTTCTTTAGTCTCTCGCCTGGCTTCCATTTGCTTTCCATCATTCTTCTGTGCAGCTTCTCACAGCTGAGGAGCCATGGCACTGGCTTGCACGAAAACACCACTGTTTCTAGTGCAAAATTTTCTGTACTTGAGCCCTATTCTGTGCTTGAGTCCTATGAAGCTTACAAAAAAAAAAACCCCTACCCTTATACTGACGGTTGTAGAAATTTAGTTATTTTGTTTCACATAGTGTCTATTTTGATTTGTTAATACTATAAGGTATTCCTAATTTGCCACTTTATCACTTCCCTCCATATTTTGGCATCTAGTATTAAGCAAAATCTATTGACTTCCCTGGAGCAGCCTAAATCAGGGAGTCAGGAGGACATCTCAAAGTTGGGAAGGCTAAACTTCCTAAAGCTGCCTTGGGCTCACCAAGGTTCGGTAGGCATGGTTCTTGTGCCTGCAGTTATCACCAGTTCCCCCGAGATCCGGCAGTCCTTGGCAGTGGTTTGTGCTTTTGTGTGTGAGTGTGTGTCTGTGTGTGTGCTCTTTCTTTTTCTGTGTTTCATGGGCACTTTCCTGGGAAGGTAAAAGAAACTACACTGAGGACTGTTAGCCAGAACACTCTTCCCAGACACAGTTGGGCTGAAGGTTCCTGGAGTAGGCGCCAGGGTGGGTGGGATTCTCCCCTCTCCTTCCTTCTCCCCTTCCCCAACCATGCTCACTTATCACCATCTTTAGGAAGGCAAGTGAGGTCTGGCTAGAGACAGGTGCCTGTGGCTCTGGGAAAGAATCTTAGAAGTGTGGCTCCAGAAGGAAAAAGAACCAGAAGGGTTAACTAGATTGGTTTGAAAAAAATTCTGCTTCTATGTGCAGTCAGGGCAGAGGGTGAGTCTCCTGTGGCCCCTTCTCATCCATGATGCTCTTACTGACTCAGGGCCCTTAGTGTTGATGCTCCTGACTCCAGTGCTTTTCCACAGCTTGGTGAAGTAGTCATCTCATGAAGGTCCTTGTTGTCCATCAACTACCCACTCAAGAGGTCCCAGAAAAAACCATTTGGAAACTTCTGCTGTTGTGCTGTGGGCTGGACAGAGAGGAGTGACCTGCCTCAGCACCTAGAGACCCCATTCTGAAGATCAGGGCCACCACTGTGGCTGCCCCTACTACCACCACCACGTCCCCATAGCCAGTCATCCCAGCTCTCGCAAGCCTTTAGGGTTTCGCACCTTTGTATTTGGCAGCCGAGAGAAATGACTCCAAAGCCTTACATTCATCTAACAAACCCCTTAATAGGTCTGCATGATGAAGGAGAATGGGAGTTGAGAAATGGGGTTGCAGCAGAGGGAGGAGTACCCCAGGGTACTGGGCTGGTGTGAGGGACCGCAGAGGTAGCTGGAACTTGGACAGTGAGGAGGGTGAGGGGCAAGGTAAGGAAAGGGGTCGGTAGGGTGGAATTCTTGGTCTTTCTCATGATAGCAATGGAGAGCAATTCAAGAGTTTAAAACAGATTAGTGATATAATCTGATTTGTGTCTTAAAAGATGATCTGTCTATAAACTGATTTGGAGGGGGATAAGCATGTGAGGAGGATATAGCTGTGGCCTAAGTGAGAGATGATAGTGGCATGAAGGGGGTGGCGGTGGAGAGGAGAGAAGACCTGTTTACAGTCTGTGGGAGAGGAATGAAGGTGGGTTTATGATACAAGGCTGAGGTAATTTTCCTGTAAACGTGCTCACCCTCCCATACACATTCACACTGACATTTACACTGTCACTCCACCTTCCACATTCACCTGGTGCTGTGCTATTTGCATAAACACGTGGATACTGTAGGACTCCCACGTCCATGCTGCTCCTCCACTGCCAGTTCCTGGAGGAAGTTTCCTCTGTCAATCATCTCAGAGGGAGAACTCAGGGATCAGGTGACTTGGGGTAAGGAGATAAACATAGAACAGTTCCCACTTTGTGATTTTTCTTTTTGTGGTTTCATTTATCCTTGGTCAAATCTAGTCAAAATATTAATTAGAAAATTCCAGAAAGAAACAAATTATGCTACTCAGAACAGTGTATTGTTTTGAGTAGTATGATGAAGTCTCTCACTGTCCTACTCTATCCTTCATGGGAGGTGAATCACCACTTTGTCCAGGGTGTCCGTGCTGTACCTGCAGGACGGAAGGGAATCAGAACAGGTCTTCCCAAGAAGTGCCATGCCAGCATGTGAATCGGTTTGAGCAATGGAGACCCTGCAGGCTCACAAGAAACTTCTACTTCTCCCTTAAAGAATTTAAAGTAGAGACTTTCCCCATAATGAGATATCACTCAAAATAACTTTTTGTGATCTGTTTTTAGGGCTGGGAAAACTTCTAATTACTGCACATCTGCTCTTCTGACTGCCCTGTGAGTGACCTTCCCCTCCTCTGAAGACCCAGGTGCCGTACCTGATCCTTGGCTTGGAATATCATACATGCCTTATTTTACCTTTCTGTCTCCAATCCTCTCCTATATGTGGGATTTCCATATGTGCATATGTAATTATATGTTGTCATATTCTCTTGTGTCAATCTGTCTTGTGTCTATCTGAGCACTAGACCAGCCAAAAGAAACTAGAAGGGCAAAGCAAAGTTTCTTCCTCCCTCATAGTACAATGAGATGTTTTGAGAGAAAGAACGCATTCACATACCTTTTATTACAATATAGTGTTATAATTATTTTATTATTAGTTACTGTTGTTAATCTCTTCATGTGCTTAATTTATCACAGGTATTTAAGCATAGGAAAAAATATACCATATATAGAGTTCAGGACTACCCACAATTTCAGGCATCCACAACTGGGGATCTTGGAATGTATCCCCCATGGATAAGGGGGGATTACTGTACAATAGGTGATTTAGGAAGAGTGAGATCCTGCCCTGGTTGGATAGCTCAGTTGGTTAAAGCATTGTTCCAGTTCACAAATGTTGCTGATTTGATCCCCAGTCAGAACACATACAGGAACAGGTTGATGTTTCTGTCTCTCTCTCTCTCTCAAATAATTTTTTTTTTAAATTAAAGAAGACTGACCAGGCAGTGTCATAGTGGAACTGAGATGCGGAGGACCCAGGTTTGAAACCCCAAGATTGCCGGCTTGAGTGTGGGCTCACCAGCTTGAGCACGGGGTCACTGGCTTGAGTGTAGAATCATAGACATGACCCCATGGTCACTGGCTTGAGCCCAAGGTTACTGGCTTGAGCAAGGGGTAACTTGCTCTGGTGTAGCCTCCTGGTCAAGGCACATATGAGAAAGCAATCAATGAATAACCAAGGTGCCACAACAAAGAATTGATGTTTCTCATCTCTTCCTTCTTGTCTGTCTATCCCTATCTGTCCCTCTCTCTGATTCTCTCTCTGTCTTTGTCAAAAAAATAAAAAATAAAATTAAAGAAGAGTAAAATCCCAAGGTATGGGTCTAGCTCAACAAATCTATGACTTCATCCAGCCAGGATCCCTCTGAAGACCCTGGAGAAAAGCTAGCCAGCTGTTTCCCTGTATACCAGCTCCCTGGGTCCTGGTCCTTGGAGAAGTTGCACCAGAATGCCATGGCTACTGTGGTCATGTGACTGACGTAGGATTCACCTCCTAGCCCAGAGGACCCAGTACACCACAGTTGGAAGGAGGTTTGGGAACAAGACCCCTGGGCTTTCATGCAGGGCCTCTTAATTGTCTTGGGGACAGACAGAGCTGAGGTGCAATGTTATTTGACTTTGGCTCTCCCCAGAGGCCAGTCTAGCCCAGCCTGAGGGAAGGGGTAGGGGGCTAACAGGCTGAAGGGGAGAAAGTGCTGGAGACCACTGGAGAAGGTGAGGGAGGCTAGTGGCTGACCTCCAGGAACATATTAAAAGGACATAGGAACCAATGTGAAGGAGCTCCCAGTGGTCAAAGCTGGGACAATTTGAGCAATAAAATAAACAATGTAATATTAGATTATTTCCCAAAACATAGAATAAATGTACATGTGTCCATAGTGACAAAAATATGTGTTTGAATAAACAAGGAAATGGTGGAGGAATCTTCCGAAGAATCTCATTGAATGCATGTGGTTATTTCCTCCTCTAGGAGGGGTGCTTAGTCCCCTCCACATGGGAAGGCAGACTTGACTCAGTCTGGATTCCAAAGAGTTTGGGAAGGGAACTGTAGGAACACTGCCGAGGAGAGAACTGGCAAACACTGCCTTAATCATGTGCTCAGGATGAACATCACCAGTGATGCTCAGTGAGTTCATGCCTCACTGTGAGGCAATGACAAGCCATTTCCCCTCTGGTATTCTTTCTACACACTCATAACTCCAGTCCAGTCATGAGAAAAACATCTGCCAAACTAAAATTGTTTTATAAAATACATGACCAGTATTGTTCCTCAAAATCACCAAGGAAAGTTTGAAAAATGGTCACAAATTGGAAAAGACTAAGAGACATGGTGGCTAAATGCAGTATGGTGGTCTGAATCGGATCCTGAAGTTCATAAAGGACATTAATGGAAAACCCAGTGAAATCTGAATGGAGCCCGGAGTTTAGTTAGTACCATGTCCCAGTATTGGTTTCTTAGTTTTGACAATGTTCCATGTAATATAAAAGGATAACAGAAAAATGAAACTGGATGAGGGGTATACAGGAACACTGTATACTGTACTACTTTTACAATTTTTCTCTAAATCTGAAATTATTTTAAAGTTAAAAGTTTATTAAAAATATATATCCAGGAGGTTATTGATTTAGCACACAGGGAGCCTCCTCATTTGTTTCTGCTTCTGTATAGTACTCCAGTGTATGGATTTACTGTAATTTATTTAACCATTTCTCTATTGGTGGACATTTAGGTTTTCAATCATTTTGCTGTTATAAACAATGGTACATGAAGGATATGCCATTTACACATGTGAGAACATCTGTAGAATAACTTCCTGAAAGTGCAATTTTTAGATAAAAAATATTGGCACTTGCCATTTTGATCAATACTGCCAAATTGCCTTTCTTAAAGGTTTGTGGATGAAAAAAGGGGTTCTATGGAGAGTAAACTCACAGGGCGATCTAAACACAAATTCCTAACTGGGCAGGTCATGGTGGGTAGTTATTTGCAGGCTTATAACTTCTTTACTAAAAAGCTTTTCTTTGGTTTAAGCAAGCTCTGTCCCTTGGTGTTTCTGTGCATCTAGGTTAACATACTTTTGAAATGCTTCTTTTCAGACCACTCCTTCTAAGACATAACTACCCTCAAGAGAGCTAATTTTAACTATCCTGTAAACTAATCCCCACCTTGCTTTCTCCCTCCTTCATGTGACCTTCATGTGTCCTCTCCTTTCAAAAGCACAAAAGAAACTGCAAGACTGCTATTCTGCACAGCATTGAAGTTCTTGCTCCCAAAAATATGTTGTTAGTTTGGCTCAACTAAACTCTTATTAAAAATTCTTTACAGGTTTGAAAATTTCTTACATTGATATTTACTTGGTATAGTTGGCAGGATTTGGAAGAAGCCCACCCAGGACCACCCTTTGGACCTTGATGTGGTGCTAGGTACAAGCAGGGGCTCATTGTGTTCCACCAGCTTTCGGCTTCACATCAGATGAACTTGGGTAAGTCTTCTTTCGAAATTCCAGGTCTCCTTGCTTTGCGTAACAGGTCATAACTTAATTTCAGCTGTTCTTAGAAAATCCTGGAGATGGATAAAGGTTAAGATAACCCAGGCAAAGGAAAGACAATGGGTTGCTGCTTTTATTCTTACTTCCACCAGCAATGTAGGAAATGCCTCCTCCCTCACATTCTCCCAACACTGGTTATAATCAAACCATCTGTAGACAGGAGGTTTCCGAACCTCCCTCCTCAGGTTTGATTAATTTGCTAGAGCAGCTTACACAACTCATGGAAACTAGTTTACTTACTAGATTACGGATTTATTACACAGAATATTAAAGAAGTTGGGGCCAGAAAGGCTCTAACACAGAAACTTTCATCTAAGTGGAGCTCGGGGTACACCGCCCTCCATGTAATGGACACACACCACAGATCCACTTCAGTGTAGCTCTCCAAACCCCATAGATAAGGGATTGATTTGGAGGCTTCATTACATAGGTATGATTGATTAAATCATTGGCCATTGGGGATTGAACTCAATTTCCAGCACATCTCCCCTCCCTGAAGGCTGAAAGGTGGGGCTGAAAGTTCCAGCCCTCTAATCACATGGTTGGTTCCCTGATAACAGGTTCTCATCCTTAGGTTGCTTAGGGGCTTTCCAAAAGTCAGGGTATTTTTGTTTTTGTTTTAAATTATTGATTGATTTTAGAGAGAGAAGAAGGGGGAGAGAGAGAGAGAGAGAGAGAGAAAGAAACATCAGTCTGTTCCCTGACTGGGGATCGAACTGGCAACCTTTATGTATAGGGATGATGCTCTAACTGAGCTATCTAGCTAGGGCCCAAAATCACCTTTTTAATATACACCCAGGCTCAGTTGAAAGGGCCTGTTTTTATAGTAAGATATCTGCTTCACCTTTGCAAGTAAAAGAGGAATGCAGGAAAGTCAGAGTCAGAGATGTAATGATAAACGCAGAGGTCAGAGTGACCGGATTGCTGGCTTTGAATATGGAATGCAGTCAGCCTGCAGAAGCTGGAAAGGCAAGGAAACAGATTCTCCCAAGAGCCTTCAGAGGAACACAGCTGTGCTGACATCCTGATTTTAGCCCAGTGAACCCCATTTCAGAACTCTGACCTTCAGAATTGTAAGGTAATACCTTTTTGTTGTTTCAAGCCACTAAGTTTGTGGCAATTTGTTACAGCAGCAATAGGAAACTAATACACAGTAGTTGTGGTATAATTTTTATATTTTAGGAAGATGGCTCCATTGCCTCTCCACAGCCTGAACCCCAAAACACTTCATCTATACCCTACCTCCTGTGATAATGGATGAATATTCTCACCCTCATCAAAAGCCACTGTTAACTGTAGACTTACCAAAAGACCATCAGAAAAAAAACTATTTGTCAAGTTAAGCTTACTTTCTTAGACCTGCTTTGGAAAGGGAGAACATCATTGCTGAATCTTAGTGTAGTGTCTCAAAATAGAGAAATGAGGACAGGATATTTATAGAGTTTCAGTGTTCAGGTTGGGTTATCTTGAGGTAGTGTAAAGCCAGTAGTCAAGGCCATTATCACGGCCGCCTGACCCGTGCAGGTTCGCATTGGATTCGAACAGTCGGTAATGAAACAATGGAGCCAAGAACTGGTGAGCCATCAGCTTTAATTCTAGCTTGCACCCGGCGGGCAAGCAAAAACACACACTGGGCTCCAAAACCCACACATTCAGTGCTCACAAAGCTACTGACTTATCTGAGTTTCCTAGAATCAAAGGTTTCTAGCTCACCAGACTTATTCACCTCTGTTCCCCATCTCCTCCTGCACAAACTCTTAACAAACTGGCTTCTTCCTCAGCACTCTGCCATCTTGGCTACTTCTCCTCCACATGGCCTTAATCTGCTCTCCTTTCTCATACTAACTCAGGAACTCAGGAACCAAGAGAGAGAGAGAGCTCCCGGACTGCCCCAGTTTATAGCATAGAAAATCCAAACCTTTAATCCAATTATACATACAAGAAAGTCTCTGATACAAAGCCACCCATCTGAGGCATAATGGGATTCCTCCCTACATCACCACCCTTCATCATCCAATCAGTCAAGGGTGTGGGGAAGAGCTTACTCTTAAACTAAGCCTTAGGCTATAATAACCCGGCCTGCCCACAGCCTGTTCCAGAACACACATTAATATCAACGAACTTCCATGTGCGCAGTGCCATCTTTAACAAAGTGAGCATAATATATTTTATCTGCCCAACAGGTAGCAAGGAGGAGAACTGGGGAGATCGAACAGAGTGTGTAACAGTTTTGGAATGGTGAGTATGAGGGAGTCTTTAGTGAACAGAGGGTCCTAAAGGAGGCTTGATGAACAAGTCATTTTAGTTGGTTCAGTCTGACCTCCCCAAAGTGGGTGTTTCCTGGAACAGTCAGTTAAGTTACTTTTACTTGATCTCAGTCTTGTTTCTTATTTTCCCTTAAAAGATAAGAAAATTTATTTAGAAAGTCATAGAGGTAGAAGAAATGGGCTCAGGAAACAAGTTACAGAGGCAAAAGAAGGGTTTGGAGCTCAGGCAAAAGAGAAATGTGCCTGGGGGGAAGAAGAGGAGGATGGGAAAGGCACCGGTGGCTTCCGGGAGGGAGGGTGCTGAGCTCAGGATTGTTTAACTCGAGGACAGGAACGCAGGCCCAGGCCCAGTATGGTTAAGTATAGGCACAAGGAAGTATGTTGCCATCAGTGCTCACCAGAAACTCCATTAGTGGCCTGGATTTCATTCCTGCTCTTCACTCAAGGTCTTTAGCCCTATAATTGCCTCTGTCTTTGGCGTCATCCATTCTCCCTCTCTATTAGATCATTCCCATCTCGGAGGAGAAATCTCCCCACAGACCCCTTTTACATTTTCCCCACTTTCCTTTACAAAAAAAACTCTTGAAAGAGTTGCCCATGGTTATTGCGTTTACCTCTCCATCTGCCATTGCAGCTGCTCTTACCCCTTTGTCCTCTAGCTCTTACCACGCTGGTCTTCTTTAGGTCTCTGGACACTGCCAGTGTGCTCCTGTGTCAGGGCTTAGCCCTGTCTGCTGCTGTTTGCCGGTACTGCTTCTCCCTCCCCCAACATCTTTGCACGCTGCCTCTTGTCCTTCAGAGCTCAGCTTCAATGTCACTTCCTCACTGACACCTCTACCAATCAGTCTAGAAATGGCTGGTGCATGCTTGATTATGTCACTCCACTTTAAACAAATATTTATTATTATTTTTAATGGTGGCAAAATACTCATAAAAGAAACTTTACCATTTTAACCTGTGGCATGAATTCAATGGCCTCAAGTACATTCACATTATTGTGCAACCACAGCTACCAGCCATCTCCAGAACTTTCTCATCTTCCCAAACTCAAACTTTGCATCGATTGAATAATAGCTCACAATTTCCCTCATACCCCCAGCCTCTGAAACCACTATTTAATTTCTGTCTCTATAAATTTGCCTATCCCAGGTGCCTCATATAAATGAGATCATATAATTATCGTCCATTTGTTTCCAGCTTGTTTCACTTAGCATGTCTTCAAGTTTCAACCATGTGGTAGTATGTGTCAGAATTTCATTTCTTTTTAAGGCTGAAGAATACTCATACATAGAATGCAAATATAAAAACACAAATAGATTAAACAAAATGTCTATCTGAGGCAGAATAGTAATAAGCTAGAAAAATTCCTTGACAAGTGGAACAGGCAAACTGTGACAGTCATCGAACAAATGGCTGAGCAGTTTACAGCCAGGTTCAGGGTGGAAAGCCCCAGGTGCCTAGCAAAGGGCAAGACTGACATTCCACCTCGTCCCCAGGGTGGCCTTTCCCCGCAGGATGGTCTTTCTTCCACTGGCATATTGCTGGTCATGTGCTTTAGATTGCCTGAACTTTCCAACATAGAGATAACATTTGGCCTCAGTTGTATTTCAGCTCCAGGCCCAGAAAAGCAGCAAAACCAGGTGGGTTATCAGTTGCAATGACTAATGGCTCCTGATGCTGACCAATCAATAGAGATTATGAACCTGAAAGGGCACACCTAGAAAACCTGATGAATATTCTATTGAGAGTCTCCCCTGTAACCTCCCTTAAAATCCCTGACTTTGGAAAGCAGATAAAATCCCTCAAGACAAAGAAGCCAGGGAGGCTCTGTCAGGGGCATGCCCATGACTTATCTTAGGTGTGGAGTCTTTACTTTTTCTCTCCTAAATGCTAAGAGTCCCCACGAGACTTGTAACCAGAGGAGCAACTGGGCAGCAGAAGCTTGTCTCGGGCTAACCCCCTGAACCTGTCTCCAGGGCCCCCTTTTTTCTGACTTTGCAGTGAGCTGACAGCACCCTACCTTGGCTCACTTCTTTCCCATAACATTTCCAGAGAGCCAAAGAAGCCCCGCTTAGGCGCTCTCCTGTTGCCCCCGCCCCCCTCAGTTTAACTATTGATTTTTTTAGAGAGAAAGGAAGGGAGAGAGAGATACTGATTTGTTGTTCCAGTTATTTATGCATTCATTGGTTGATTCTTGTATGTGCCCTGACCAGGGATTAAACTTGCAACATTGGTATATTTGGATGATGCTTTTTAAATTTTTATTAATGTTTATCCTATTGACCTTAGTGAGAGAGGAAGGGAGAGAAGAGAGAGAGAGAGAGGGGAATGTGAATCTATTCCTTTATATGACCTGACTGGGGATTGAACCAGCAATCTCTGAGCTTCAGGATGATGCTCTAACCAACCAAGCTATCCAGCCAGGGCTGGATAATGCTCTGAACCAACCTGCAGCTGAGCTACCTGGTCAGGGCTCTCCTGTTGCTTCTTATATCATAGCATAGGCCATTTCTTATTTCATTGTCCCCCAGCTTTAATAAACATACTCTCAAAATCACCTGGATTCAAGTTGTGAAATCTTTCCTGCACAAAGTCAAGAACCCATACATTACAGGCCAGGCTGAGGCAGACCCACTCTTGGCTAGTCTCTTTCCAGTAACACATCTGTTGATGGACAATTGGGTAATTTCCATCTTTTGGCTATTGTGAATAAAGCTGCTATACAGTAAACGTTTATGTGCAAGTATCTGTTTCAGTACCTGATTGCAATTCTTTTGGGTATATACCCAGAAGTGGAATTGCTGGATCAAATGGTAGTTCTATGCTAATTTTTCAAGGAACCTCTAAACTGGTTTCCATGATGGCTGTATTACTTTACATTTCCACCAGTAGTCACAGTGGTTCCAATTTCTCTACATCCACACAAACAATTGTTACTTATTTATTTATTTTATGATAGCCATCCTAATGGGTGTAAAGTGATATATCAGTCCATTTTAATTATCTAAGTAGTCTTTATAACTAGTGTGAGGTCTAGAATCTATACTCACCTACTGAGGCTGTATCTTATTGGTATGCAGATTGCTTTGAGCTAAAGACTATTTCAGATTCAGGCTCAAGAGAAACTTCTCTCCTGCTGCCCCCACACTTTAATATCTGGAAGAATGTAAAGACCTTACCTGTAAAAGAATATCAGAGGTAGCTTCTTTTGACCTACCCGTAGGGCAGGGCAAACTAATTGCTGAGGTTTATTCTTCTTATCCTGCAATGACCTTTTCTTTAAAAAAATTTTTTAAATTTATTTTTATTGATTTGAGAGAGAGAGATAGAGAGAAAGAGACATCAATTTGTTGTTCCACCTATTTAAGCATTCACTGATTGATCCTTGCATGCGCCCTGACTGGGGAGCGAACCCGCAACCTTGGTGTATCGGGACGACAACGTTCTAACCAACTGAGCTAACTGGCCAGAGCCACTGCAATGACCCTTTGAAGCCCCCATGGCACTTTACCTCATCCCAGCTCAGGATGTCTTCCTGCCCTCAATCTCCCTATCTCTGAACCCTTAGTGAGGTAAAGCGCCAGTCTTGCCTTTTGCTAGGTAGGCACCTGGGGCTTTCCACCCTGCTGAGCTTCTGAACCTGGCTTGCTATTCTCTCATGTATGTGAGGTTCCCGTGTGCATGAGATGAAATTTGATTTTCTTTTGTCAGTCTGCTTCCTATTGTTTTGATTATTTGGCTAGTCAAAAGAACTAGACAAGAGAAATGGGGGGTTTCCCCATTCCCCACAGTTTCAGCGCTGTGAGCCAGTTTCACTGGCTGGAACGTGGCACTTCCCGCGAGGCCCCTGCAGATGAGGAGATCCTGGGGCATCTGACACAGGCTGGCAGGGAGTTCTTACCCCATCAGCACACCCCAGATCTCTGTCTACAGCATCCTGTGGGAGTGAAAATGGTGAGGATCTTTTTCTCTCTTCTAAATTTATATTTGCAAGGGAAAATATTTGTAAAACTATTTTCTTAGGCCGGCAAAATTTGGTTATTTTCTCTGGCTAATCTGCCTCATATGTATTTGATTATTTAGACTAGCCAGAAAAATCTTGAGAGTAAAGTTTGTTTCTCCCCCACACTAGCTGAGAGTTTACACACACACACACACACACACACACACACACACACTTTTTTTTCTCTCCCAAATATGTTGTAAGCTCTAGAAGAATAGGGATTTTGTCTTTCTTGTTTACCACTGTATTTCCCTCACCAAAGAGTGCCTGGCAAGTAATAACAACAGTAATGACAATAGCTACAACAAATCCAATAGCCAAAACTGATCCAGCACTATTTCATAACAGTGTCAGGTGCTGTTTTATAACAATATAACAATCTTGTAGGAGAGGTATTATTATTATTATACTGGTTTTACAGATAGCAAAACTGAGACACAAGGAATTGAGCAACTTGCCCAAAGTCACACAAGTAGTGTCAGGCAGATGTTCAAGAAAATTTTTTTGAATAGAAGAGCAAAGGAATGAGTGAAGGGGAATGAGGATTTTAGGAAAATGAATTGGCACACTGTTGTAAAAGTCCTGGCAGGAGGAGATGTTAAACCTTGACTTCTGGTAGTTACCATGGTGCTAGACCAGTGTTTCTTACCCTGGGTTCTATCGAACCCTAGGGATTCAATGAGTCGGTCTCAGGGGTTCGGAGAAGCCTCTGCTGCGGCGGCCAGAATAAAGTAATACCATAATTTGTTGTGAGTTCATGCACTTTGTTGGTTTTGTTCTTTGAGCAAGGTGATGTTCATGCACGGCTCATTTTGTGCACCAGTAAAAAACATATACCTATGTCTTGAATTTGGAAAAGAAAATCATATTTTATTTATCACTAAAGAAGGGTTCGGTGAATGCGCATATGAAACTGGTGGGTTCGGTACCTCAAAAAAGGTTAAGAACCACTGTGCTAGACAAAGCTTGGGTGGGGGTTATCCAAGCCATGGCAAAAGAAGAATCATTGTCAAGATTTCATGGTTTTTACAAGGTGATGAAAAATGATTTGACTTTGGGTGATGGGTATACAACATAATCAACAATTCAAATGCTATAGAAATGTTTACCTGAAACCTATGTCCTCTTGTTGGTCAATGCCACCTCATTAAATTTGATTTTCTAAATGAAAAAAAAGATTTCATGGTGTAAATTTATATTCAGAAATGTCTCTTTAATGTACAAGAAATTAGATGGCCTGGGATGGGCGTGCAGGTTGTGAGAAAGGGCTTGAGGAGGTGAAGGAAAACTAACCCAAAACACTCCTGATCCCACCATGCATTTTGGTGCTTAGTTATTTTCAACTTAGCACATTATCACACTCTGTCTTTGTGTTTTCTGCTTGGTGTAGAGTATGCAGAGGATAATGATCTGAGTTTCTGCTTTGTCTTTCATTCTCTGATTTTCTTCTCCTATTCTAAGGAGGCAGGCTGGCTTCAGTTGACACTGCCTCAGAGCCATTTGTGTGGCAAGACAGACAAGAACGTGGTAAGAGGACAGTCTAAGTTCTGTGATGGGTTGATGCTAGGGTATGGAGAGAGGGAGCATGTAGGATCTGTAGGGATAAATCCAAAGTGAAGAGGGTAGAATGGAGGAAAGAGTTCTTCAAAACTTGGGCAGTGACTTAGGGGTTCCCAAACATGAGACCCTGAGCTGCTTCCCATAAAGCCCCCTGCAGAGGTGGTGAGACAGTAGAGAGGAATGGCCCCCCAGTGCACCCAGACACTGGGGTTACTGACCCCTCAGTGCTTCCTAAGGAGAAGGGTGATTTGAAGGCTGTGGGGTACTTCACAGGTTTCCCAAGGCTGGGACAACGAGCAGCTCAGTTCAGACTCCCCCAAATGTTTTGCTCCAGGATCCCCGCTGAACCTTCCCTCAAGCTTGAATTTCTGCTAACCAGAAGGTTGAGCCTTTGGAGGTAGATTTAACTTGATTAAAGAAAATTAAATTAATGTACCATTTTGCATACCCAGTTTGCAAAGAAAAAAAAATTATTTTGTATTTTTCTGAAGTGAAAAGCAGGGAGGTAGAGAGACAGACACCCTCATGCGCCTGATCAGGATCCACCCAGCATGCCCACCAGGGGGCGGTGCTCTTCCCATCTGGGGCATTGCTCCATTGCAACTGGAGTTATTCTAGTACCTGAGGCAGAGGCCATGGAGCTATCCTCAGCTCCTGGGCCAACTTTGCTCCAATGAAGCCTTGGCTGTGGGAGGGGAAGAGAGAGATAGAGAGAAAGTAGAGGGGGAAGAGTGGAAAAGCAGATGGGCGCTTCTCCTTTGTGCCCCTGCTGGGAATCAGTCCGAGGACTTCCACACACTGGCCTGATGCTCTAGTGCTAAGCTAGTTGGCCAGGGCATAAAGAAAAATTTATACTTGCTTTGTGTGTGCTTGTTGGCTTCCCCAAATAGATGAGACACTCTCTAAATGAGGGGATTGATTTTTTAAATTTATTTTGTCAACAAAGATTTATTTAGCACCTACTATGTGCCAGGCACTGATCTAGACACTAGGAATACAATAAACATTTCAGACATAGTGCCTGCCCCCTTGGATTTACAACTTAGTGAAGGAGAAAGAAAATAAACAACAAACAAATAAACAAGTATATAATTATAAATTGGGATGAGTGCTACAAAGGGGAAATAAAGCAGTCTTCATCTTAGCAGCCAAGTGTCTAACTAAGGAGTTGGCCCTATAGTTGTGCTGTCAAAGCGAGAGAAAGTCGATGTGTTGATGCAGCCCAGCCTCAGCTTCTCTCCCGGAGAAGCACCTTGACCAAACCCAGGTTCTGGGCCTGCTGCTACTTTCTGTCATGGCCAGACCTGCCAGACCTTTTCAATTTGGACTTCTAATACTTTGCACACCATGTTTGAATGGCCAGTCACATTCTGTTTGTTACCATCTCTGAAGGGATAACTAACCTCAGAACTGTTAACTCCGATTCATCCTGCAGGTCTTAACATAAACATAAATTCAAAGCCAGAGGTGGTCAGGGTTTGGTGTGTTGGGAGGGCTGAAAGGTGGCCCCTGCAGCTGGAAGGTGAAGCTGGGGTGGTTGGGGGAAGGGGCACAGGGTCATGGTTTAAGTTTGGATTTGGATTTTGTTCTAAGTGCAACAAGAGCCATGTGAACACTGTAAGTTGAGGAGAACCTGTCTAATTGTTGTTTTAATCCATATCTATTATTCTAGATATTGAAGTAAAAGACTGTCTATTCAGTTGTTTGATTATTACTTTCCAAATTGAATTAAATGAGGGGTTGGTGGGTAGATGGAGGGAGATAACCCCTCTTTGGAGGTGGCTTCCTTTTTAAAAAATTTTATTATAGATATATATGGTAAACTTATTATTTTATTTAGAAATTAAATTGAATGGGGTGACATAGGTTTCTGGTGAACATTTCCATATCATTTAAACTGTTGCTTGTGTTGTGTACCCATCATCTAAAGTCAAATCATTTTCCATCACCATATATTTGTCCCTCTTACTCCCTCTCCTAAGCCCCCTCCCTCTGGTAACCACTTCACTTTTATCTATGTCCATGAGTCTCAGTTTTATATCCCACCTGTGTGTGAAATCATACAGTTCTTAGCTTTTTCTGATTTACTTATTTCACTCAGTATGATGTTCTCAAGGTCCATCCATGGAGATGGCTTTCTTATGGCTAACAAAGACTGGAAAGTTTAAAACCCAAAACTTCAAGGTTGAAGCTGTTTCAAGTTTCCCACAATTTTAAAGTGGAACAAACCTGTGACAGTCAAGTCCTGGAAAGGTTGACAAGTTGTTCCAATTTTCTCTTGCTCAGCTTCTCCCTTTTTCAGTCTGACAAACTCACTGGGGAACTTAAAATAAATTTTTTTAATTTGGTGTGTCAGAGATTCCAGGCAGTGTATGTGTAGTGCAAAATATTGAATATAGCTTGCGATCTTGAGGGACAGGTAAGTTAGGGTGAGAGACGGGGAGGAAAGGTGCCCACATGTGGAAAGAGGCCTCTAGGCAAAGGAAAGGACCCCCAAAATCATGATCACAGAATGTGTCTCAGGCAGGGGCATGTGCTCAAGGTCTGAGTTCCTTACTAAGCCCCATGGAAACATGGGTGATGTCAGTGTGCTTGTGGTCTCAGGGGCCTGGCAGAGCTGGAGGCTGACATCACTGCCCAGGGGACTCAATGTGCTCAGACTCTTGGGAGGCCTCCTTACAACCCCCAAAGATGCTAGAGCGGGAAATATGACCAAGAGAGTCCTGGGGGGTCAGCTGCTTTCATCCGCTGTTCAATTATTCTTCTTTTTTCTCACCTTTCTGCTAGCACAGAATCCTTCCTTACCACTATGGAGAGAGACAGAAAAAGGGAGCATTGATGCTCTGCACCCAGGAAACTTTTAGGCCTTTTGAGGAGACATATCTCTTCCCCTAAGAGAGCCAGCTATGTGCAAAGGCCCCTGTCCCCCACAGAACTCATGGTATATGTGGAGAGACATACATGAAAACTAATAACAGCAATAAAAGAAAGGGTATGAAGCCCTGCCTGGTTAGCTCAGTCAGTTAAAGCTTTGTCCCAAAATACCAAGGTTGAGAGTTCAATCCCCCAAAAGAGCATATACAAGAATCAACTAATGATGGTATGAATTAGTGAAACAACTTGATGTCTCTCTCTCTCTCTCTCCCTGCTTCTCTCTGTCTCTCTAAAAATCAATCAACTAAAAAAATAAATGAAAGAAAGTATAGGGAAAAAATGTATGAGCTTTGAGGTTAGGCCTCATTACTAATCTCAGTCTGTCACTTGGCTATGAGCCATCTGACCTTGGGCAAGTTATTTCAACACTCTGGACCTCAGTGTTTTCATCAATGAAATGAAGACAATTTTTTTTTTTATGGCAGGATGACTATGAAGATTAAATGAGAGAAATTATATTAGATTCCTGGGAACCCAGTATTTAATAAATGGTAGTTGTTATTGTTACTCAAGATTACACAGTGTGGTAGGGACAATGTAGAGTCATGTATTAATACAAGCTAGAGATGTTGACATAGGATCCATTGATTGCTTGCCTGTGTTAGGAAGGGAAGGCTTGTCTTCACAAAGGAAGGCCATATAAACTGGAACTTGAAGAATGATTGCACAAAGTAAGCAAGGAGGAGGAAAGAGGAAGAGTATTTATACTGAAGAAAGAGAATAACATCACTAAAGACTAAAAAAAGGGGCAAGCAGTTAAGTTCAATTCATTTCAGCCCAATCTACACGAACTAAAAGCTTTCTATTCTAAGTCCTTTGCTAAAGTGCTGAGAACCCAGGGGTGAATAATAGTATTAATATTAACCCTTGTTTAAGTACTTTGTATATATTAGTTTCATTTAACCCTATGAGGTGCTATTATCATCCTCATATTATGGATAAAGAAACTGAGACACAAAGAAATGAATAATTTGCCTGTCACACAGCTAGAAACCAGTAGAATCAAGATTTTAACCCATATTATCTGACTCTCAAGTGTCCTAATTACTCTGCTGTAAGAGACTGAGCTATCCTGAAGGGAAGTCAGTAGTAAAATTGTGTGATAACCCTTGGGACAGATATGTACACAGTAGGCTGAGAGCTCAAGTGGAAGAATGAGATCATATAGCAAAGGCTCCCCATAGGAGATGGTGACTCTGGAGTTAAGTCTTAAAGAATGAATGTGTAGTTCTAGGTGGAATGAACAACATTAGCAAAAATGGATACAGCAGATTGGTTTTAATAGTCCTGGTATGATGTGCAAGGACCTGAATTAGGCAGAGCAGGGATACATGGGATAAAGAAGAGTGAGCAGATGCGTAAAATAACAAGGCTTGGTGGTTGATTGGATGCAAGATATGAAGGAAAAGAAGAAAACTAAAATGGTTCCTGAGTTTCTGTTGTGAGCATCTAATGTCATTAAGTGAGAGGGATTTGAGAAGGGAGAGAGTATAGAGTCAATTTTGTACACATCGAGTTAAAAGCACCTGGGAGGTATTTAAGAGCAGATATCCACCCAACAATAATAGTTGCAGACTTCATTATCTTACTTTTTCTTTTTAAATTTCTTTTTATTTACTCATTTTAGAGAGGAGACACGGAGAGAGAGAGAGAGAGAGAGAGAGAGAGAGAGAAAGAGAAAGGGGGGAGGAGCTGGAAGCATCAACTCCCATATGTGCCTTGACCAGACCAGTGCAGGGTTTTGAACTGGTGACCTCAGTGTTTCCAGGTCGACGCTTTATCCACTGCGCCACCACAGGTCAGGCTATTATCTTATTTTTGATAATGGATATAACAACTAGGAATAAGGGAATAGAAGACTTGAACAACAACAGAGTACTCATCCTTATCACATAGAAACACTCTCTATGATAGACCATATCAATAAATGTAAAAGGACTGAAATGAAGTATGTTTTCTGTACCACAATGGAATTAAATTAGAAGTAAATGGAGCCTGACCTGTGGTGGCGCAATGGGTAGAGCATCGACCTGGAATACTGAGGTTGCCTGTTTGAGGCCCTGGGCTTGCCCGGTTAAGGCACATATGGGAGTTGAAGCTTCCTGCCTCTCCCTTCCTCTCTCTTCCCCCACTCTCTAAAAATCAATCAATAAAAAAAATCTTATAAAAAAAGAAGTTAATGGAGGGTATTCACAAATATGTGAAAATTAAACAACATATTCTTAATAATCAGTGGATCAAAAATCATAAGTAAATTAGAAAATATTTCAAGATGAATAGAAATGAAAGCACAAATTGCCAAAACTGTGGGTAGCAACTAAAATAGCAATAAAAAGTAAATTTCTAGCTATAAATACCTATATTGAAAAGGAAGAAAATTCTCAAATCTATAACCTAAACCAGTGATGGGCAATCTTTTGAGCTTGGTGTGTCAAAATTCGCCAAAAAACCGAGCATAACTTGGGTGGTGTGTCACTTCGAGAAAAATGGCCTAACCGGAAGTCCCAGAACTAGATGCTCTGTGCCGGAGTTCTGTTGTTTTGGCCTACAGACCTCCAGCACAGAGTGTCTACACTACAGCAAATGTTTTATCCTTGGCTACTGCACCTGGCCGTTCAGGAGCCGAGGATGAAACATCCTTCTCGGCATGCGGCCCCATACTTCTCTGGTATGCGACCGCATGCGGCTGCGTGTCATTGAAAATGCTGACACATGTGTCACAGGTTCGCCATCATGGACATAAACTAAAGGAACTAGGAAAAGAACAGAAAACTAAACCTAAAATAAGCAGAAGAAAAAAATGATAAAAAATATTAGAAAAACAACTGAGACAACCAATAAACCAAAATTGGTTCTTTGAAAAGATCAACAAAATTGAAAAACTTATAGCTAGACTGACCAAACAAACCACCGAAAAACAAAAACCCAAACAAAAAAAGAATAAAATACTTTAGAATAAATTTGGTAACCTAAGTATAAGACTTGTCACTGAAAACAAATTGTTGTTGAAAGGAATTTAGAAAGACCTAAATAAATGAAAAGATATCTCATGTTCATGGGTTGAAAAATTTAATATTGCTAGGTAGTAATATTTCCCAAACTAAACTATGTCCCAATCAAAAGCCAAGCTGGCTTATTTTTTTTTTTTTTTTGCAGAAATTGACAAGGTTACCCTAAAATTCAACTGAAAATATATAAACAATCCTGAAAAAGTGCAAGGTTGAGGAACTTCACCCTTCATAATATCAAAACTTACTACAAAGATATAGTAATCAAGATAGTGCTGTAGTGGCATAAAGTTAGATGGATCAAGGGAATATACTTGAGTGTCTAGAAATGAATTATTTTATGATCAATTGATTATTTAAAAATTTTATTTTTTGATTGATTTTAGAGAGAATGGAAGGGAGAAAAAGAAACATCGATTTGTTGTTCTACTTATTTATGCATTCATTTGTTGTTTCTCATATGTGCTGTGATGGGAGATGAAACCTGCAACTTCAGCATAGATAATGCCCAATAGTCACGTGAAAAGATGTTCAACATTAATTACCATTAGAGAAATGAAAATCAAAACTATAATGAGATGTCCTGACCAGTGGTGGTGCTGTGGATAGAGCGTGACCTGGTGTACTGAGGGGCCTGTTTGAAACCCCAAGGTTGCTGACTAAAGTGTGGGTTTGGCAGCTTGAGTGTGGGTGTGGCAGCTTGAGTGCAGGATCATAATCAACATGATCCCAAGGTTGATGGCTTGAGCCCAAAGGTCTCTGGCTTGTTGCCCAAGCTTGCTGGCTTGAGCAAAGGGTCACTGGCTTGGCTTGAGCCCCCCAGTCAAGGCACATATGAGAAGCAATCAATAAAAAAAACAACAACTAAAAAGTGAAGCAACTACGAATTGATGCCTCTGACCTCGCTACTCCTCCTCTATTTCCCTTCCTCTCTCTCTGTCTCTTTCTCTCATAAAAAAGGAAAGGAAAGGAAAGGAAAGGAAGGGAAGGGAAGGGAAGGGAAGGGAAGGGAAGGGAAGGGAAAGGAAGGGAAGGAAAGGAAAAACTATGATGAGATGCAACTTCACATCCACTAGAATAGCTAAAATGAAAAAGACACACACATACAAATGTTGACAAGGATGTGGAAAAGTAGGAACTCATATTATTGGTGGGAATGTAACATGGCACAGACACTTTGGAAAATATTATGTAGTTACTAAAATGTTAAACATGGAGTTACCATATGACCCAACAATCCCTAAGTCTATACCAAGGAAAATTGAAACGTATGTCCACACAAACTTGTATGAATGTTCCTGGCAGCCTTATTCATAATAGTTAAAAAATAAAAAACAACCAAATGTCTATCAACTGATGAATGGATAAATAAAAGTGCACTATTATTTGTCCATAAAAAGAAAGGAGTGCCGATATATGTATGCTATTATACAAATGAACCTTGAAAACATTAGGTGAATAAAGCCAGTTACCGAAGACCACATATTGTAAGATTCTATTTGTGGAGCATATTTCCTGTGGTGTCAAACAGCTATCAAGGAACATGCGAATGAGAATTGACTAAAGAGAGATACAGGCAGTTGCAGGGTTTGGGGCAGGGAACACAAAGAACTTTGCAGAGCAGTTGAGTGGAGGCTATTTGCATATTTGTGCTCTTTTCTCTAGTTGCCTTTGGCCCTTTGGTGTGAGAGTCGAGAAGGGTGATTGATTCAGAGTTGGGGTAGGACAGTGCAGTGAGAGGGCAGGGTCTGGCATCGAGAGTGATTATGGAAGAATGCAACTATCAGCCTTCCCTCAGGAAGGGTCAGTTAAGGCAAGAGATGGCAGGAGTGTTCTGGGAAAATGTTAAATGTTAAAGGAGCCTGGCTTAAAGTAGAGATCAACAGGAATTATAGAGCAGTAAGGCAATGAGGCACTCTGAGGTGTTTACAATTTGCATAGTGCTCAAGATTGATTAATATTGAAAGCAAAGGAGAAATTTTCCTGGCCTTCCTTTCTGAATGAAGCTCACAGGGAAGGCTTCTAGAGGAGGCTGGTTGCTGCCCCAATCATGTTGGCAGAAAGCAACTAGTCTGTGGGTCAGCTCAGGCAGTTATTCATCCCAGATGTTTGTAGCTTTGTGTAAAACTGGGATGGACTTATTCAAATTTATGGCTCTTGAATAAAAATAGGTGGTGATACCTGACCTGTGGTGGCACAGTGGATGGAGCATCAACCTGGAGTGCTGAGGTTGCCGGTTCAAGACCCTGGGCTTGCCTGGTTAAGACACGTGCAGGAAGTAACTACTATGAGTTGATGTTTCTCGCTCCACCCCTTTTCTCTTGCTCTCTCCCTCTCCTCTCTAAAATCAATAAATAAAATAGGTGATGGTGGCCCAGCTGGGTGGCTCAGTGGGATAGAGTGTTGTCCTTGGCCTGCCAAGGTTGCAGGTTTGATTCCCAGTCAGGACACATAGAAGAAGTAATCAATTAGTGTACAACTAAATGGGACAACTTCTCTCTCTCTCTCTCTCTCAGAAAAATAAAGAGGTTGTGGTATAATTGGTCAGAGGGAAGATGGGAAGGAGTAAGAGCTGACTTTGTCAAGAAATTTAGATATATATTTTTAAAATATTAAGTTTGAAGTGGTAGCAGGATATTAAACAGTAATAGTGTCCAGAAGACAACCAGAAATCTATCTGAAGTTTAGAAGAGAGCATTAGGAGTCAACAGAGAGATTATATTTGACCCCCTGGAATTAAATGAGATCACTCAAGGAGAGAGAGGGAACTGACTAGAAAAGGAGGCTGAGAAGAGAAACAGAGTAAAAAAAATGGTGATGAAAATTAAGAAGATGCAGGCACAGGAGGAGTGAGCCAGGATTATAATGTGTCCCAGAAGCTAAGGGAAGAGAAACTTTTATGGAAGAAGGTGGAGTGTATTAGATAGTTATTGTTACAAGAAAGCCAAGTAACCCAAAAGGCAATGGCTTACAACAAAAAGTATTTTTTTTTTTTAAATTCAGTGAGACGTGGGGAGGCAGATACAGACTCCCGCATGCACCTGGACTGGGATCCACCTGGGAAACCCACTAGGGGTTGATGCTCTGTTGCTCAGCAACTGAGCTCTTCTTAGCACAGTGATTCTTAACCTGGGTTCTATCAAACCCTAGGGGTTCGATGAGTTGGTCTCAGGGGTTTCAGAGAAGCCTCTGCCGCGGAGGTCAGAATAAAGTAATACCGTAATTTGTTGCGAGTTCATGCACTTTGTTGGTTTTGTTCTTTGAGCAAGGTAATGTTCATGCACGGCTCATTTTGTGCACCAGTAAAAAAACATATACCTATGTCTTGAATTTGGAAAAAAAATCATATTTTATTTATCACTAAGGAAGGGTTCAGTGAATGCGCATATGAAACTGGTGGGTTCGGTACCTCAAAAAAGGTTAAGAACCACTGTCTTAGCACCTGAAGCAAGGCCATGGAGCCATCCTCAGTGCTCAGGGCCAACTTGCTCCAATTGAGCCATGGCTGCAGGAAGGAAGGAGAGAGAGAGAGAGATAGAGAGAGAGAGAGAGAGAGAAGTGATAGGGGGAGGGATGGAGAAGCAGATGGGCGCTTCTCCTGTGTGCCCTGACTGGGAATTGAACCGAGGATATCCACAAGCCAGGCCAATGCTTTACCGCTGAGCCAACCAGCCAAGGTAAAAGTATTAATTTCTCACTTAGGAGTTTGTGGTCAGCTGGGGGTGCTCTGCTTCAGGCTGCAGTTTGTAGATTGGTTGGGTAGCTCTGCTCCCCATTTTTCATTTTTACAGGACCAATAGGCTTTGCTAGGCATGTTTTTCTCGTGGCAATGCCAGAAAGGCAAAAGAGGAAGCCCACTCATGTATGGGCATTTCAGGCCTCTGTTTATTGCTTGTCTCTCTCATTAGCTGAACCAAGTCATATGGCTGAGCCCAAAGTCAACAGTCAGGGAAATACACTTTACCTATAGTGGGAGGAGCTGCAAAGTCATATGGAAGAGTGAAGAATTGAGAAAAATAATGCAATGAACTGTATACAGGTAGTCAACTAGGCCTGTTCCCTAACATTTTGTGAAGACTTGGGATAAGGATATGAAAGGAGGTACACTCCCTTTCTCTCTATTATTCCATTCAGTGCCGGGAGCAACATGTGTCAAGTCATGGATACATATCAGGTGAATGATGGCTGGAAAATACCTTTGGATTTTGCAATTAGAAAGTTCAAGATCATGTGTGGAAAGCTGTTTTTTAGGAGTGGTCTGAGTTAAGATATCAAGGAACAAGTGGGAAGCATAGAGAAAGAGTGAGTGTAGTATATATTTCCAAGTAATGAAAGGAATGAAAGAACTGGGATGGCTCAGAGAAGCAAAGTTGAGGGGAGAGAGTTTTTCATTTTAATTCCCCCTCCAGCTTTATTGAGATATAATTGACATAAAACATTGTGTAAGTTTAAGGTGTACAAACTTAAGATTTGGTTCATTTATATGTTGCAATACAATCACTACTATAGCTTTAACTAACACGTCTATTATGTCACATATTTACTTTTTTTTGTGGTAAGAACATTTAAGATATTCTCTCTTAGTAACTTTCAAAACTAAAGTATTGTTAGTTAAAATTACTATGCTGTGTACATCCCCAGAATTTACTCATAACTGGAAGTTTGTACCTTTTGACTATCATCTTGCAATTTCTCCCAGCCCCTAACTCCCTGGTAACCACCGTTCTACTATTTCTATGAGTTGGACCTTTTTAGACTCCACTAGAAGTGATATAATACAGTATGTCTTTCTCTGTATGACTTATTTCACTTAGCATAATGCTTTCAAGTTTAATCCATGTTGCAAATGCCCAGGTTTCCTTTTCTCCTGGCTAAATATTATTTACCATCTATCCATCTCATATCTTCATCCATTCGTCTGTTGTTGAACACTTACATAGGCTGTTTCCATGTCTTGGCTAATGTGATGCAACGAACATGGAAATGCAGGGAATTTCTTTGAGATCCTGTTTTCATTTCTTTTGGATAAATACCAGAAGTGAGATTGCTGGGTTATACAGTAGCTTCACTTTAGTTGTTCATTGCCTGCTTGTTGTATGTGACTTGATCAGGCAAGCCCCGGGTTTCAAACTGATGACATCAGCATTCCAGGTCGAAGCTCTATCCACTGTGTCACTACAGGCCAGACTGTCTTTAATTTTTTGAGGAACCTCATCACTGTTTTCCATAGTGGCTGTACCAATTTATTATTCTACAAATTGCACAAGAGTTCCCTTTTCTCCACATCTTTGCCAATTCTTTTATCTTTGACAAGACATACATTTGTCTTTTCTGATGATAGCCACTCAAACAGGTTTGAAGTCATACCTCCTTGTGGTTTTGATTTGCATTTCCTTGATGATTAGTGATATTTAACATTGTTTTCATGTGCCTGTTTGCCATTTTTACTGAGCAAAATAAAGCAAAGAAGGAAAGACTAGAGCTGTAAGAAGGAAGAAAGATAATTGTAAGAACTTTCCCCAGAGAAGTTAACTTCGGAAAATGATAAGGATCCCCATTTCTCTACATAGGAGATGAGGGGGAGTTGGATGAAAGATGCTGAAGGGGAGGGAAAACAAGCTTTTAATAATAGATGGGAATTCTTCCAATGCAAAAGTAAATCTTCGAGGAATGAGAAGGATGGGAGCTGGGCTAGAATCTTAAGTAGGAAGCAAAGGATTACAGGTGGGGCCATGAGCAGAAATAGAAGTCAAAGAATGGATCAGCAGCTCTCAGGGCCCAAATGATGCTGAGCAATACAAGTCTTCAATGGTGCTAGTTGCTATGGTCACAGTCTTCTTTCTTCATTACAATAAGAGGGAGAGAAATGAGCAGTGTAGGTAGGCTGATGATCAACATGTAAAAGGAAGCTAAAGAGTAGCCTGGCCTGTGGTGACGCAATGGATACAGGACGAGCTGGAATGCTGATGTCACCAGTTTGAAACCCAGGGCTTGCCTGATCAAGGCACATATGACAAGCAAGCAATGAACAACTAAAGTGAAGCAACTATGTGTTGATACTTCTTGTTTCTCATTTTTCCTCTCTATCTGTAAAATCAATAAATAAAATAGAAAAAGAAAGAGATATATTTCTAAAAGAAAAAGAGTTAGAGAAGGCTTAGACAAATTGGTGGCTCATGGGAGAACATGTAGTGCACAGCTTCTAACATTAATTCTGCCAAGCTCTGTGCTAAGCCCCTTATATTAGTTACTTCTAATTCTTACAACTGCTTAAGGTATACATTATAAACACTATTTTATAAATAAGAAAATTGCAGCTTAAGGAAGCCATGTAACATCCCAATTCACTTGCTGATTAATGGAGAAGCCAGGAATCAAACTCAGATCTCTCTGAATTGGAAGCTTGAATAGAAAAACAAAATCCACAATAAAAGGGAAAAGGTGCCAATAGATTACATAGAGATCAGAGGTGAAGATTGAAATGAGAATAATGTGTGGGTCTCAGAGAAATTAGGCTCAGGGAGAGGTGTATAGAAAAAAGGCAGAGAGGAATTTCAAAGTTTGTGGTTTTGTGGGTAAAGCAGTGTTTACAGAACGGAAGGGAAAAAGTGCAGCTGTGAATGAATGCATTGTCTGTATGGCATGAGGAACATGGCTGGGGATAGTTGGGCTACACGAGGCCAAGGCATTGGGTGGACTATCCAGGTTGATATTGAGGTGCTTCAGGATCATAGAAGAGAATGAAGCAGAGAGGAAAAAACTGTGAGCCAAGTGGTGAAATTTCTGAGGAATATGAGCATTAGCAGATGACCATAGCACAGCCGGATGCAATAGATTTCAAAGGTGAGTTGAGGAAATAGGGTATTGGAATAACAGTTTAGAAGTGGCAGTGGGTTAGTGAGAATATTGATACTATAAATCTACAGATGTGGGAGAAGAGAAAATCAGTTCATTTAAAGTAAGTGGAAAGAGGTTGTACTGAGAAGAGGTCTTCAAAGTGACCTGCAAGGGGTCTGAGAAGTGATGTAATCTCTGGGGCTGATGTTCTGCCCATCTGGGACCGCTGTTTCATTGCTCTGCAACTGAGCTATTTTAGCACCTGAGGTGAGGCCATGGAGACATCCTTGGTGCCCGGGGCCGACATGCTCATTTGAGCCATTGCTGCAGAAAGGGGCGAGAGAGAGAGAGAGAGAGAGAGAGAGAGAGAGAGAGAGAGAGAGAGAGGAGGGGTGGAGAAGCAGATGGTTGCTTCTCTTGTGTGCCCTGACCAGGAATTGAACCTGGGACTTCCACAGGCAGGGCTGATGCTCTACCACTGAGCCAACTAATCAGGGCCTGATATAATAAATGATACTATAGAGGCCAAATGATTAGCTTAAGTTCACACAATAAATTGGCAATAGAGGGTGGGACAGTATGGCTCAATGATCAGGAAATGGGCCTTGGGATCATCAGATGGACCTGGGTTTGAATACCAGCTTCATCATTTGTTAGCTGTGAGACTTGAGGTATTAGCAATTCTTTCAATTTTCTCATCTGTAAAACGAGATACATAGTATTTATTGTGAAGGATTGCTGTAAGGATTTCATGATCTGTGTGAAGTGCTTACTTTTTGTATTGTGCCTGGCACAAAGAAAATGCTCAACATTTTAACTACTCATGCTTTACCTGAATCAAAGTTTCCCTGACTCTCAGTCTAGTGCTTTTTTGGTCATTCCACACTGACCTTACATTCTCTGTATTTAGAGGGCAGTCTGCCTTCACTGAAGCTTTCCTAATGAAGTCACTCCAGACTCATACACACTTGTTGGTAATGTGAGATTTCTGACCTCTGTGGGGGCTCAAACAAAACAAAACAAAACAAAAAATTGCTGAAAGTAGTGGAAGCTAGGTTAACCACTTCCATACATATCTGGTCTACACACCAGTCTGCTTCTTGAGATGGACAAAGTTTTCTGCTGAGTGAGATACTAAAATGAGTGCCTAAAGGGACCCTCTGTCATGTATTTAAAAAGATCTTTAGAAACATGAAAGGCTACATACACTCTGAACCCTTCCTACATCCATCTGGAATTGTTTAAACATGAATAATGAAATAAAATGAGGACAGCCAGAGATTATTTAGACACAGACAGGTTTAGCAACTTGCTCACTTCCTGGTAAACCAGGACTTGTAACCCATTCTCCTCATTATTGATTTTGTGTAGTTTAAAATTTTATTTTTAGTTAATACTATTTTTATTGAGAAAGTAATACATGCACAAAGGAAAGAATTTCAAAAGTACGTACATAATTTAAAATGACCTTCCTCCTACTTCAGGCCTTTTCCTTCCTATTCCTCTCCTGGCTGCCACTACTGTTAACAGTCTTTTGACTGTCTTTTCAGAAATATTCTATGTATGTAATGTTTTATGTATATATAAGCATATAAATATTTATTCTTAAAAAAACAAACAAATGAAAACATACTGTATATACTGTTTCATTCCTTGCTTTTTCACTCAACACTACAATTGGAAGACATTTTCCTATCTGAACATAGTCTTTTCTCTTTCTCTTCAGTGATTGCTTAATACTCCATGGTATGGATTTTTTGTGGTTGTTGTTGATGGCAACATAATTATCTGTCACTCTGCTCCAAAATTTAGAGCAATACCCAAGGTCCTCCTTCCCATATCTAACAAATTGTGCCAATTCTGCTTTTAAATGTATTTATTTGTTCATTTTTTATTCTATTTTCCTTGAGATATCCCTGGTTTAGCCCTTAACATTTTCTTTATCATTTCTTTGTCTACAAATTTTCCATTTTTGCCCACCTTGCACACTTGTTTTTGATCAAATTTCTTAATGTCAAGCTTCTCGTTGTGTCAGCCTTCTTCTTAAAAATTATAGTGGATTCCCATTTATTGTGTTATGTAAAAATTCAAACTGATCAATAAATAGGATTTTTAAATTCTCTTTTTTTGTGTGACAGAGACAGAGAGACAGAGAAAGGAACAGACAGACAGGAAGGGAGAGAGATGAGAAGCATCAATTCTTCGTTGTAGTTGCCTTAACCAGGGTGGGTGGAGGTGGGGGGCTACAGCAGAGTGAGTGACCCCTTGCTCAAGCCAGCAACTTTGGACTCAAACCAGCAACCATGGGGTCATGTCTATGATCCCACACTCAAGCCAGCAACCTTGCCCTCATTGCTGTTGAAACTGCGTTAAAGTGGGATGAGCCTGCACTCAAGCCAGCGACCTCGGGGTTTAAAACCTGGGTCCTCTGCGTCCCAGTCCAAGGCTCTATCCACTGCACCACTGCCTGGTCAGGCTGATTTTAAAATTCTAACCTGGGGATTTTATGAAATGCAGATGTATGTAACAGAATGTCTAGATGTAAGATCTTTATTATGCATTAAAAACAAAAGTTTCTAGGTGCTTCCGATACAGTTGGTCATTGGATCAGTGGAACCATTAGAATAAAGTGCAAATTTCTCAGCCCAGTATTTCTCTCTAAGTACTTTTCCAGCTCAACCTCTTACTGCTACTTCTCTACATAGCGCAAATAAAGTTCTTGCTGGCTTTCTAAGATTTTCTCATACATTCCAGTCTCACCTTTTAAATCTCTAGGCCCTGTCTATGGTCCTTTGCACCTACAAGTAATCTCAGCTTGAGTCTCTGAACTGGTTTACAGCCACATTCTGTCTTCTGTCTTAGTTTGGGCTTCTTCAGCTTTCCCTCTTCGCACCCCTAACTTCCAGCTTGTATAATAGCTGCCCATAAAACCTAGTTAATCCTTTCTTATTATTCGAACCTATAAAGCCTTTTGAACTTTGTGGCAAGGATTTTAAACAAGAGTTTGTAGGATTAGGGCCATTGCCTGAGTAGATCACCGCTGCACCTGCAGTTATTACTTGTTCTTGACTTAAAGTGCGGCTTTCCACACTTACTTGTGAATTTAATAAATGTGTGAGCGGAATCCTGCCTAACATCTCCCAGAGAACTACGAATCCCAGAGGGTATTGCGTGGAACTCCAGCAGACGCAGTTACGCAAGGGGGCGTTGCCGAGTCTGAGGGAGGGGTCGTCTGCGGGTAGCCGAAGCTGGGGAGGCTCTGGAACCGAGGGTGCGGGTGCGAGTGGGAGCGTACGGTGAGCAGAGCTGAAGGAAGGGACACTTTGCCGGGTGCTCGTGTCTATGGAGCGGGGTAAGATGGCGGAGGCAGAGAGTCTGGAGACAGCAGCGGAACACGAGCGGATCCTGCGAGAGATCGAGAGCACCGACACGGCCTGCATCGGGCCCACGCTCAGGTATTCCGGCTGCCGGGGCTACCCACGGGCGGGCGCGAGAAGGACAGGGGGGAGGCTTGTTTGGGGCTGTGCGTCTGGCCATCCGCAGGCAGGGCCAGCACTGGCCCCTCCCTTCGGACAGCTGGGTGAGGGACCTCCACCCTTGGTGAGGCGGGTCTCCCTCTGCAGCCCTGACGTAGGGTGCCTTCCCCATCACCGATCTCCCATCGCTGATCGCCGTCTTCACAGCCCGATTACGGTGAAGGCTCCCCCTGCCTGCCTCCCGGCTGGGGCAGCTTTCGTTGTCCCTCCTTCATTCTCCCTCCGAGGCTAGCAGGGCGGGCAGCTAGGGCGCTTTGATCAGATCTTTCCCTGTGGACACCACCCTTCTCCCTCTGACTCAAGCCCCTTTCTGCCCTAGACATAAGTCCTACTACTCTTCGGACAAAACACAATTTCACCCCATGGTCTGTTTCTCGGACATTAAACTCTTGCCTCCTTAAAACCGCAACCACTTCTCAGAAATGAGTTCCTGGAAATCCTAGGCCTGGAAGGAAGTTTCCCGCAACCTGTGCCCTTCTCCTGGGAGGGTGTGCTCCCATAAGCCTATCAGGAGGACGACCTCTCCCAAAGGTGCAGCCTCATGGTAGTCTCATCGCTGAGCAAGTTATCCCCCTTTCGCCTCCGTTACCATTACTTTTCTCCCACACCTTCATTTTATTTGGATATGTCAAAAGAAACCCCCACCCACCTCCGTTTATTTATCAACACTTAGGTATCATTTACAGTACAAAAAATTGTGTTAAGCAATTGACAAATTTAAGTTATTCAGATCTCGAAACAATCCCGTTAGGCACTATTATTACCATCATTTTACAATTGAGGCACAAAGCGGTTAAGTGACTTGCTCAAGGTTACTGAGAAAACAAAGTGGGAGAGTTGAGATTCCTGCTCAGGCAGCCTGGATCCAGATTCTGTATTTTTCACCTCTGCTGTTTGTTCTGCCTCAGTTGGGGATTACTATCCAACTGTACTTGTTAATTACTTGCCAAGCCCAATTTCGAACTACCTTTCTCTTTTGCCGCAGTTTACTAGAGCTCTAGAACTAACACATCTTCATCGTTCCTCTGATGCTTTCTGATCTCCATATAGTCTTGGATCACTGGTTCTCTCTTAAAAAAAGAGTTATTACTCTCTGCTTGCTTTTTTTTTTTTTTTCATGGAGAGCGATGGCTCATGAAAAGACTGTTTGAAGGAGGGGCAGGCTGGAGACTTTACTCCTCATCTCCACCTGCACAGCTTCCTTTCTTGCAGGCACAGTTCTCCAAGTGCTATCCTGTGAACATGACTACCCCTAGTAGTTGGCTAGTCTCTTATTGCATTATGATCATGACCATAATTCTCCTTTCTTTATCCATTTTTTTTTTGAGCTCTTAAGGGTAAATGATCCTCATTCATTATCTTTTATAAAAACCAAGGGCTTCTTACTAGTATTTTTATAAGGGCATTATTCATTGTTATTAATATTTGGTTTTCAGAAACAAGATGTTATTAGAGTTACTGAGGATGCTGTTTCAGTATTCTACTAAGAAATTTGGCTGCTGAGCTGCATTTGGCAGCCAAGCAAAGCTCCCACTGGAACAGTTGGGATTACCAGAACTCTTAGGAAGAATTCTTTCTCAGACACCATCAATGTTAACTTGAGTTGGTTGTGGTTTTTCATTGCCTTACTGGCTTATATGACAAATGACTTTTATTTAGTGTTATCAGTTTAGTTTATTGTGATTTATTATGTTAACCCTCCACTGAATAGTAATGCATATTTGTAAAAATTGAATTTTGGCCTGTAATTTTCTAGTATCTTGCCATAATAGTATATGCATATGGTTCAAATATAAGTTACCTATTCTTCCCAAAGTTAGCTTTATTGTTATCACTGAGTTCTTTCTTACTAGAAAGTGAGGTTTTATGGGGATAGATGAATTAGGGATCTTTTGCTCTAAGTGGACGTGTAAGGAAAAAAAAAGGGTTTGAGAACCTCTGTACTACCCTATCAGTTCTAGCGGCTTTTCTTGACTACCACTATCATTGTTAGGCGCTTTTCATTTTTAACCTTGTCCTGTCTTTGTCAGGTAACCCTAAATTTTACTCTCAGACCCAAGATTAAATCACTTGAACATCTTTTTTTTCTTTTTTCTTCTAAATGAGAGGATGGAAGACAGACAGACTCTCGCATGTGCCCTGACCAGGATCCACCTGGCAACCCTTGTCTGGGACCCATGCTCTAATCAGCCAAGCTATCCTCAGTGCCTGAGGCTGATGCTCTGATAAACTGTTGGTATCCTTAGCGCCCAGGGCTGATATTCGAACTAGTCCATTCACTGGCTGACAGAAGGGCAGAGGGAGAGAAGGGGGATGAAGGAGGAGAGAAGCAGATGGTTGCTTCTCATGTGTGCCCTGACTGGGGATCGAACCTGGGATGTTTGCATGCCAGGCCAATGCTCTATCCACTGTGCCAACCGGTGAGGGCCATTGAACATCTAAAATACAAGTAGTACCCACTGTCCTTGTCTTTAGTCTAGCTTGTCCTTGTCCATATTCATAGGGGATGATCTTCTCTTTTTTTCTTATCCTATTCAGAGAGAGCAGCATGCACAGACATGATGTTTTAGGTCCCATGCTTTACCCTGGATGTATCTCCATTATTATATATGGTTTTTCCATCACAGTCATTAGCCAGATTTGATTAAGACAGTAGGCTCTCTTCCCTAACTTTAAACTGTAAATCTCAAACTCCTCTAACCCACTTCATGGTCTTATCTCTTTCATCTGTTGAGGTAGCATTTTTAAGGCATTAGATTCTTAGCTGTTCCTGAGTTATGTTTTGTAACTGAAGAGGAATGAAAAAACAGAAAGTAATGGTAAATTGATCACAGATAAAAGATTGGTATGCCATCCCTAAAATTCCTGCTCTTCACAAAAATGCACCTAGTTACATTTGCTTAATCAGATTCTCTTCTTTCGAATTATCACTTGTGAATCATTATTTGTTTCTTTCTCTGGTATACCAAATTATCCTTCCAATCTAACTCATTTTTGTTTGAGGAACCCCAGTGGCTTGACTTTTTTTATTATATAACTGTCCTTATTTTAATCTTGAACAATCAGACAATGTCAGTCGATTCCATATATTAAAAGGGAGTGCCTCTCCTTTTTCATTGTAATTCTGAAAGGCCCAAGCATATCATGCATGTAGGGGCTGTTGCCTAGCAAATTCTTTTGGGAAAGCAACCATTTCTTTCTTTTCTGTTTTCATCTTAAAAATGATTTTGTTAGTTGCAAGTCTTAATTTTACAGATGAGGAAAGAGACCCATAAGATGATAGGGTCTATCTTGTTTTTAAAATAATATTGGCTCTGGCTGGGTAGCTCAGTTGGTTAGAGTGTCATCTCAACATGCCAGGGTTTGATACCTGGTCAGGGCACATACAAGAATCAACCAGTCAAAGAAAAAAAAGAGTCAACCAGTGAGGGCATGAATAAGTGGAACAACAAATCGATGTTTCTTTATTTCTCTCTCCCTTCCTGTCTCTCTAAAAATCAATAAATAATAATAAAAAAATAATATTGAAGTCCTGCTCAGGTAGTTCAGTTGGTTAGAGCATTGTCTCAACACATCAAGGTTGTGGTTCCATCCCTGATCAGGGCATATACAAGAATCAACTGATGCCCTGGTCCAGTGGCTCAGTAGATGACGCGTAGAGCTGGATGGAGCACCAGAGATCGTGGTTTCGACCCCCCCACCCCCAGAGTCAGGGAACTCATGAGAAGCAATTAATGAGTACACAACTAAGTGGAACAACGAGTTGATGCTTTCTTTTCTTTCTTCTTGCCCTTTCTCTTTCTCCCCCCAACCCCCTTCCTTTTTCTCTCATATCAATGGAAAATTTTTAAAAAAATCAACCAATGAATGAATAAATAAATGGAACAAATAAGTTTCTCTCTCTTCCTCTCTCAAATTAATTAAAAAAATCTTTAAAAATATTGATTTCAGCTTTGTAGCACTAATGCTGAAATATTGATTATAAATTACACATGCACAAGTCTCCATATTTTCAGTTTTCAAATCCCATCTTTGTGTCTCTAGTTTTCCCTCATGTCACTTATTCAGTAGGTAATTTCCTCAGTTTGCTCTCTGGATACTAGCAGTTAACATTCATTTAAAAAAATTTTTATTTATTGATTTTAGTGAGAGAGGAAGGGGGAGAGAGAGAGAGATTGAAACATTGATCTGTTCCTGTATGTGCCCTGGCCAGAGATTGAACAGGCAAACTCTGTGCTTTGCAATGATGCTCTAACCAACTGAGCCATCTGGCCAGGGTAACATTCATTCTTCATTGCTATTTCAGATTTTGTTTTTAAACTTAAACAAATATGTTTATTGAGGTAACTTTGGTTAATAACATTATATTTAATATAAAGTTCAGCTGTACAACATTATAACTTGATATCTGTGTGCTCTCTTGTGTGCTTACCACCCAGAGTATAGTTTCATTCCATTACCATGTAAACTTTTTAATTTAACAGTGAAATATAATACCTTTAAGAATAGCTTTATTGAGATATAATTCATATATCATATAGTTCACCCATTTAAAGTGTACAGTTTAGTGTTTTTTGTTATACTCACATTTGTGCAATAATCACCATAATCTAACTTTGGAACATTTCCATCACTCCAAAAAGAAATCCTACCCATTAGCTGTCACTTTTCATTCCGTCTCCCCTTCCTCCCCAGCCAATCACTACTTTCTGTATTTATGGGTTTGCATATTCTGGACATTTCATGTAAATGGAATAACACAGTACGTGTTTCTTTGTGACTAAGCATGTTCTCAGGGTTCATCCTTGTGGTAGATTGCATCAGTACTTCATTTCTTTTTATTGCCGAGTAAGTATTCCATTGTATAGATATACCACATTTTATTTATTCATCAAGTAATGGACATTGGGGTTGTTTCCATTTTGGGACTGTTATGAACAATGCTTCTAAGAACATTTGTTTACTAGTTTTTTTTTGTGGACATATGTTTTCATGTCTCCAGTGTGTATATCTAGGAGTGGAGTTTCTAGGTTATATACTAACTCTATGTTTAACATTTCGAAAAACTGTCAAACTGTTTTCCAAAATGTCTTATCCAGCATTTTGCAACCAGCATTTATATTCCAACCAACAATATATGAGAGTTCCAGTTTCTTCATATCTTTGTTAGCAGCTGTTACCATCTTTTTTATTTTGCTATTCTAAGTGTGAAGTGGCTGGCATCTCACTGTAGTTTTGATTTGTATTTCTCTAATAGCTACACTTTCCATGTGATTATTGGTTATTTAACTTTGGAGAAATGTCTTTTCAGATCCATTGCCCAGTTTTTAATTGGTTATTTGTCTTTTTTGTTGTTGACTTGTAAGTGTCCTTTATATGTTCAGTAGTCTCTTACCAGATATATGATTTTCAAACAAATACTTTCTTCCATTGTGTGAGTTGTCTTTTTTCTTTCTTTTACTTTTAATATTTATTTTATTGCTTAAGAGAGAGTAAGGGGGAGAGAGAGACAGGAACATCAGTCTCTTTCATGCCCTCACCCAGTATTGAACTGGCAATCTCTGTACTTTAGGACAATGCTCTAACCATCTGAGTTATCTGGCCGAGGTAGTAACATTTTTATTTTTTATTCTAAATGCAGCATAATGACTTTTAAAATGACTGAAGAGGTCATGGCTAGGTAGCTTAGTTGATTAGAGCAGTGGTCAGCAAACCGCGGGTCGCAAGCCACATGCGGCTCTTTGACCCCTTGAGTGTGGCTCTTCCGCAAAATACCACGTGCGGGCACGCAGATATGTGCGGAGGTGTTGGTGGGTCAGGTGATGGGAGACTGGCCGCAGGATACGCAGCAGCGCAGGGAGGCGCACAGGATTCATGCAGGAGTTGAGTGAGCATGTGGCTCGCCAGCGGTGGTTTGCAGACCACTGGGTTAGAGTGTCATACTGATACGCCAAGGTTGTGGTTTCCATCCCCAGTCAGGGAACATAAAAGAAGAGACCAATGAATGCATCATTAAGTGGGACAACAAATTGATATTTCTCTCTCTCCCTCTCCTTCTTTCCCTCTTTCCCTTGCTCTATCTCCCTCTCCCCCTTTACTCTGTTCCTCTCTCTAAAATCAATCAATAAAAAGAAAGATTGAAGAAACAGACAAAAAGATCCTACCATTCTTTCACAACTCTTAGGTTTGTATATTTCTCTTTAACTTTTTTCACATGCATTTTATTACATCAGGTATTAGAAGAGTATTACATTGTGACTTTTCAGTTAACATGTTATATACAGTTTTATACTTTTTAAATCTATTTTATAGCTATATCACCTTAGTGGTTTCATTCATGAATTAATTTTTTTTTCATTCATGAATTAACTTACTCATTCAACAAATACTTATTGAGCAAGTTCTATGTATTAGACATTCTTGCAGGTTCTGGGATATAGCTAGGACAAAATACACAAATCCTGACCTTAGGGACATTGTATTCTAGTGGAACACTCACCAAATAAACAAATTCATAAAATAATGTTTTTGCTGATTAGTGTTACATATGGTGGGATATTGGTTTTGATTAGGTGGCTAGAAAAAGTTGTTCTGGAAAAGGTTTGTAGATAGTGAAATAGTAGCCATATGGCTCTCTGGGGGAAGTCTATTTCATAGGGCACAGCAAATGTCAGGGTCCTCAGGAGAAGTGTCATGTGTAATGGTGGCAGGTGGTGGGAGGAGAGTACGCAGTCCAGATCATGTTGACTAAGAAAGAAGCTGATTTTATTCCAAGTGGTAAGGGAATGCTCTGAGTTATGTTATACAAGGGGAACATTCTGGCTGCTGTGTGGGGACAGTAAGAGAAGAAACAGGGAACTTGGCCAAGGGATATTTGCAATAATAAGAGGCAAGAAGATGGTTGTGGCAGTAAGGTGTTGAGAAGATGATGAGAAGTATTAGATTTAGAATATATTTTGAAAGTAGAGCCAAAATGTTGGATTATTTATGGGGATTAGAGAATGAGGGAGCTCAAGGATGATTCTAAGGGTCTTGGCGTAAGTAACTGGGTCAATGGTGGTACCATTTATTGGGATAGGAACTAAAGGGGAGGGACTTTATTTATCTTTTCATTGCACTTACTACTGCCTGACACATGTGATTTTTGATTTTCTTCTCTACTAGGATGTGTATTCGAGGAGGGAGAGGGATTTTGTTTCTTTAGATTGCTGCCCTATTCTGGAGCCTAAAAGAGTTCCCGACATATAGTTGGTGCTCAATAAAAATTTGTTGAATGAACAGGAGAATAAAATGTATTATGAACTGTTAATTATCTGGGTTGATTTAACTGATTTACTGATTAATAATCAGTTAATTAACTGATTTGTGAATTAACTGTCTTAAAAATATGACTAGACTTATTTATTTATTTATTTAATTTTATTTTTTTTTAACAGGGACAGAGAGAGAGTCAGAGAGAGGGACAGATAGGGACAGACAGACCGGAATGGAGAGAGGTGAGAAGCATCAATTATTAGTTTTTCGTTGCCATTGCGACACCTTAGTTGTTCATTGATTGCTTTCTCACATGTGCCTTGACCTTGGGCCTTCAGCAGACCAAAGCAACCCCTTGCTGGAGCCAGCGACCTTGGGTCCAAGCTGGCGAGCCTTCGCTCAAGCCAGATGGGCCTACGCTCAAGCTGGCAAGCTTGGGGTCTCGAATCAGGGTCCTCCGCATCCCAGTCCAAAGCTCTATCCACTGCGCCACCGCCTGGTCAGGAATGACTAGACTTTTGAGAAAAAAAGAAAACTGCTGAAAACCTTGAAAACCTCAATGTATCAGAAATGTTTATTTTGAATTACATATAATTTTGTAGTTTGTCCACCCAAAATATAATCTATGGCCCCTAAAGCTTGCCATTCCTTAATATTTTGTGCAGTGTTGTCAAAAGTTTGCAAATGTAAGTATAACTCTAGTGATAAAATGTTATAATTTAAGTGCATGTTGTATAAATAAAGCTTAGCATTTGTCAAAAAGTTAAAATTATACATTTGGGAAAAATAATTTTCCCTAGCTGGGTAGCTCATTTGGCTAGAACATTGTCCCAATACACCAAGGTTGTGGATTCAATCCGTGCTCCGGGCACTTGTAAGAATCAACCAATGAATACGTTTTTCAAAACTTTATTTATTAATTAAAAATTTTCCCCCATTGATTTAAGATAGAAAGAAGGAAGAGAGAGACAGAGAGAGGGGAAAGTAGAGAGAGAGAAGTATCAACTTCTCTCTTTCTACTTGTTTTCGTTATTTTAGTTAGTTGTTCCATTTAGTAGGACACTTAGTTGTTTTTGTATGTGCCTTGACCGGGTATGGAATCCACCACCTCAGTGTGCTGGGTTGACGCTTTATCACTGAGGCACCTGCCCAGGACCAAACAAAAATTTCTAAGCCACAATAATTTCATTTGGAACAATCTTAAATTTGATGTTTAAAATAAAAAAACTCCAACTCATGTGGGCCATTTAAAAAGTTGCCAACAAGTAAAAAACCATAGGTCTTTTGCCTTAGGCATATAAATTAGAATATACTGGCTGGAAAATGTATATCTTATTTAGAATATTTTTTTATTATTATTATTAATTTTAATGGGGTGACACCAATAAATCAGGGTACATATGTACAATGAAAACATCTCCAGGTTATCTTATCATTCAATTGTGTGGCATCCCCGTCACCCAAAGTCAAATTGTCCTCTGTCACCTTCTATCTGGTTTTCCCTGTGTCCCTCCCCTCCTCCCTACCACCCTCCTCTCCCTCCCCCAACCCCGTAACCACCACTCTCTTGTCCATGTCTCCTAGTCTCACTTTTATGTCCCACCTATATATGAAATCATGCTGTTCTCAGTTTTTTTTCTTTTTCTGATTTACTTATTTCACTCCGTATAATGTTATCAAGGTCCATCCATTTTGTTGTAAATGATCTGATGTCATCATTTCTTATGGCTGAGTAGTATTCCATAGTATATATGTACCAAAGCTTTTTATACACTCGTCTTCTGACGGACACTTGAGCTGTTTCCAGATCTTCGCTATTGTGAACAATGCTGCCACGAACAAGGGGGTGCATTTCTTCTTTTCGAACAGTGCTATGGTGTTCTTAGGGTATATTCCTATAAGTGGGATAGCTGGGTCAAAAGGTAGTTCGATTTTTAATTTTTTGAGGAATCTCCATTCTGTTTTCCACAGTGGCTGCACCAGTCTGCATTCCCACCAGCAATGCAGGAAGGAGGGTTCCCTTTTCTCCACATCCTCGCCAGCACTTATTCTGTGTTGTTTTACTGATGAGTGCCATTCTGACTGGTGTGAGGTGATACCTCATTGTGGTTTTAATTTGCATTTCTCTACTGATTAGTGATGTTGAGCATTTTTTCATATGCCTATTGGCCATCTGTATGTCCTCTTTGGAGAAATTTCTATTCATTTCTTTTGCCCATTTTTTGATTGGATTGTTTGTCTTCCTGGTGTTGAGTTTTATAAGTTCTTTATAAATTTTGGTTATTAACCCCTTATCAGACGTGCTGTCGAATATGTTCTCCCATTTTGTGGTTTGTCTTTTTATTCTGTTCTAATTGTCTTTAGCTGTGCAAAAACTTTTTAGTTTGATATAGTCCCATTTGTTTATCTTGCCTTTTATTTCATTTGCCCGTGGAGATAAATCGGCAAATATACTGCTGCTACAGATGTCGGAGAGATTGGTGCCTATGTTTTCTTCTAAGATGCTTATGGTTTCACGGCTTACATTTAAGTCTTTTATCCATTTTGAGTTTGTTTTTGTGAGTGGTGTAAGTTGATGGTTTAGTTTCATTTTTTTGCAGGTAGATGTCCAATTTTCCCAACACCATTTGTTAAAGAGGCTGTCTTTACTCCATTGTATGTTCTTTCCTCCTTTGTCAAATATCAGTTGTCCATAAAGCTGTGGGTTTATTTCTGGGTTCTCTGTTCTGTTCCATTGATCTATGTGCCTGTTCTTATGCCAGTACCAGATTGTCTTGAGTACAGTGGTCTTGTAGTAAACCTTGATATCCGGAAGAGTGATTGGATGATTTAATCCATTTACATTTAAGGTTATTATTGATATGTAGTTGTTTATTGCCATTTTATTCTTTAAAGCTGTATTTTTCTTTTGCTATATTCTTTCCTCCCTTTGAACTGTTCACAACAGGCCCCTTAGTATCTCTTGCAGAATTGGTTTGGTTTAATGAATTCCTTGAGGCTTTCTTTGTCTGGGAAGCTCTTTATTTCTCCTTCAATTTTAAACGTTAGCCTTGCTGGATAGAGTAGTCTTGGTTGTAGGTTCTTGTTCTGCATTACTTTGAATATATCTTGCCATTCCCTTCTGGCCTCAAGTGTTTCTGTTGAGAAGTTGGATGTCATCCTTATGGGGGCTCCTTTGTAGGTGATAGCCCTTTTTTCTCTAGCTGCTTTTAAAATTTTCTCTTTATCCCTTAGCTTTGGTATTTTAACTATGATGTGTCTTGGTGTAGATTTCTTTGGGTTTCTCTTTAATGGAGTTCTCTGTGCTTCTTGAACGTGTAAAATGTTTTTCAACTTTAATTTAGGGAAGTTTTCTGCTATGATTTGATTGAACAAAGTTTCTATTTTTTGTTCAATCTCCTCTTCTTCAGGAACCCCTATGATTCGGATGTTATTTCTCTTCATGTTGTCACAGAGCTCCCTTAGAGTTTCCTCACATTTTTTGAGTCTCTTTTCCTTTTTCTGCTCTGCTTCTGTGCCTTTGTTTATTGTGTCCTCTAACTCGCTGATTCGATCCTCAGCGTCATCCATCCTGCTTTTAATTCCTTCCATTGTGGTCTTCAGTTCTGATACTGTATTTGTCATTTCTGTCTGATTCTTTTTTATTATTTAAATTTCCTTTTTTATGCTTCTTATCTCTTTATTTAGGTGTTCGTAATGACTATCCATTGTTGCTCTATTCTCTTTGAACATCCTAACTATCATTATTTTAAATTCTGCATCTGGTAATTTGGTTATATCTGGTTCATTCAGGTCCTTCTCTGGGGATTTCTCTTGATTCATTTGGGTTGTATTTCTCTGCCTGCCCATTTTGTGTTTGTATAAGAAGGTTGTGGCCACTGGAGTCCAATGGGTGTTGCCTTTGTGTTCTCTAGGTGTGGTCTGTCTGTAGGCCCACCACCCCCTCTGCCGCTGCCTAGGGCTGTTGGGTATGGGCATTGCCAGTGCCCGCCTACTGCGGCTGTTGCTGTGATTTCTGCCTCTCCTGTGCGGGAGGGGCTGTGTTCTGTTTCCTGGCTCTACAAGTCTCAGCCTGCCTGGGCCTTCGCCTCGCCCCCACAGGTTGAGTTGCGCACTGCACTCTAGCCACAAGCCTCACCACGAAGGGTAGAGGTGAGCACCTTTGCTCAGCTGCGGACCCAGCCTTTTCCCGGGCTTCCGCCCAGCCCCTATGGTCAGAGCCTGTTCGGCACTGTTTCTCAGGTTGGACGGGGCTGCTGATGTGCACTCAGATGTGAGCCTCTGCCCGTCAGGAGCTTTAGCCCCGCCCCTGAGGCCAGGGCCTGCCTGCGCAGGATGGCAAACGTGGTTTCTCGGGCTGGGCGGGGCTGCTGGCGTGCACTCAGCTGCGAGCCTCCGCTCCTCCCGGGCACCAGGCCCGCCCCCCACGTTCAGAGCCAACTCATGCTCGCAGGATGGCAAACCGTGGTTTCTTGGGCTGGGCAGGACTTCTGGCATGAGCTCAGCCAGGAGGCTCTGCCTGTCCCTGGTCTTAGCCCCAACCCAGTGGTTAGGGCCGGTTTGTGCAAGGTCGCAGAGCAACTCTGCCTGTTCCTGGCTTCTTGCTTTTCTCCCACAGGTGGGGCTGCAGGCGGGCCCACAGCTGCCGGACCGCTTTCCCGCTTCCCCTCCACCCCTGCTGGGCTAAACCGAGCTCACACCGGCTGGACCTCTGTCCCCGCCGACAGAACCGCGTTTCAGCGTCCTGCTGCCACCATCCCTCCAGCAAGCCCTCAGCAGTGTGGGTGTGTGCACTGCAGCTCAGACCCTAACACTCCATACTGTAGTCCTGGAAGCTCCCTCTGTCTAAGCAGCTCTGCTCTAAGTGCCGCAGGAGAGCTTGTTTGGCTGGTGTCCAAACAATACCTTTGCTGGTATTGCTAGTTCCAGGGGAAATATTCGTTTTTGATTAGGGAAGTGACTCAGCCCAGGGGTTAGGGTGGCTGTCCCTCAGAGTGTTTCTCCCTGTGCCTTCCAGTCCACACTCTCTTCCCGCTGCTCTGGTCCTCTCCTCTGTCCTTGTTCCCCGGAGCCCCAGGTGCGTGGTTGTGAGAGAGGTTTTCTGTGCTGTCCCTTTAAGAAGTATCTTGGGTCTGAGAAAACTGTCTCTTTCTCACAAACAGTATCCTCACTTGTTTCACAGCTCAATACTGTCCAAATGCCTCTTCTAGGCTCCGGGATTGCAGGCTGGGGCTTTGTTCCTGAGACCCAGGTCCCTCCCTCTCTGACAAACTCTCCTCCCGCCACACGGGTCTCTCCGGGCTGCCATTCGTTCCGGGGAGCTGGGCAGCCCTCTTCGCGTTTTCGCTTTTCCTACCAGTCTCAATGTGGCTTCTTCAGTGTTCCTTGGTTGAAGAGTCCACTTAGTTTAGTTCAAAGTTGGTTTATCCAGATGATGGTTCTTAAAATTAAGTTATAATCCACTTTGGTTCTGGAAGTTGGAAGTTGGTATGTCCTCCTACTCCATCGCCATCTTGCTGTCTCCCTGGAGCATCTTGTGCTTGCTTTTTGTATCTCTCTTCTACTTTCTATAATTTATTTAGTTTTAAATTATTTGTTGATTTTAGAGAATGGGAGGAGAGAGAAAGAAAGAGAAAGGTAGGGGTGGGTGGTGGTGAGGAGTGGGTAGCATCAACCCGTAGTTGCTTCTCGTATGAGGCTGGACCTGGCAAGCTGGGGGTTTCAAACCAGCAACCTCAGCATTCCAGGTTGATGGTTTATCCACTGTGCCACTACTTCCTATAATTTAGAATTTTAATTCATTTATTGATTTTAGAGAGAGAGAAAGGAAGGAGAGAAGAGAGACAGACAGACAGAAACATCAATCAATTGCTGTATGTGCCCTGACTGTGATTGAACTGGCAGCCTTTGCATATTAGGATGATGCTCTAACCAACCAAGCTATCTAGTCAGGACCCTACTGCTTATTTTTTTACTTTTGTCTTTGCTCTTTAGGTTCTTTTTTTTTTTTTTTTTTTTTTTACAGGGACACAAAGAGAGAGTCAGAGAGAGGGATAGACAGGGACAGACAGACAGGAATGGAGAGAGGTGAGAAGCATCAATCATTAGTTTTTCATTGCCATTGTGACACCTTATTTGTTCATTGATTGCTTTCTCACATGTGCTTTGACCACGGGCCTTCAGCAGACTGAGCCACCCCTTGCTGGAGCCAGCGATCTTGGGCCCAAGCTTGGCGAGCCTTCGCTCAAGCCGGATGGGCCCGTGTTCAAGCTGGTGACCTTGGGTCTCGAACCTGGGTCCTCCGCATTCCAGTCCAATGCTCTATCTACTGCGCCACCGCCTGGTCAGGCGCTCTTTTGGTTCTTGAAGTGTAGAATCCTAGATGATGATGATGATAAAAGTTTTTAAATGTTAGTGTTTTTATTTTACTTATTTTAGAGAGAGAGGAAGGGAAAAAGAGAGAAGTATCAGTGTGTTCCTGTGTGTGCCCTGACCAGGGATTGAACCCACCACCTTTGCATATCTGGAATATGCTCTAACCTACCGGGCTATCCAGCCGGATGGAACTTAGATGATTGATTTGACAATTTCCTCCCCTTTTTTTGTTTTTTAAAGGAGGAAAAGACTGATTACACTTTATTTTAAAAATTCAAATGGATTTTAATACAGAAAATAAAGACAACATATTGCAAATTTATCACTCAAAGGGATATTTCTATTTAAGGAGATCAATGTGTTATACTTTGAGAGATGAAATGTTACAGTTTGCACATCAAAATTAAAAAATGAAATTAGCCTCACGGGTGGTGTCTCAATGCATAGAGCATTGGTCGACCTGGGATGCTGAGGTCCCCAGTTTAAAACCTCGAGGTCACTGGTTTGAGCTTGGGATCATTGACATGATCTTACAGTTGCTGGCTCTAGCTCAAAGGTCGCTGGCTTGAGCAAGGGGTCACTGGCTCGGCTGGAGCCCCCTGGTCAAGGCAGGTATGAGAAGCAATAAGTGAACAAAAAAATGCTGCAACTATTGAGTTGATGCTTCTCATCTCTCTCCCTTCCTCTCTCTCTTTCTCAAAATAATTAACATATGAATTTAAATTGAAAAATGAAATGTTTACTGAGGTAATCAGGTCAGGAATCAAAGGTGAAGGGTCACACATTATTAAAAAGAAATTCAAAAGCATGGTTACATTGTGGTCTCTCATTAGTGTTCCAATGGGGCCTTTCTTTGGGTAAACTGGAACATTTTGGCAGACCTTCAAGCAGCTTTTTTGGTAAAAAGTGTTTTACATGACTACTAATGCTGTGCCCATGATCATCTTTTAGAAGTGGCATGGTGTTGACAACACAGTAGATGCTAGTTCTGAATAATACACTTTGATAAACACTTGTCTGGCATGTTTTCAGCAGCGATTATCCTTCCATGTGTCTCATCTTTCTCCTCACTCCCAGCTGGTGCCTAGCCCAGCTACCCTGCAGCCCTCCTCTTTTTAAATTTTAATTAAATTTATTGGGATATTGGTTAATAAAATGATATAGGTTCAGGTGTACAATTCTATGATACATCATCAGTATATTGATTGTATTGTGTGTTCACTTTCCCAAGTCAAGTCTCCTTCCATCACCACTTATCCCCTTTTCTAAAGTATGCATTTAGTGCTATAAAATTTCCTTCCATCACTGATTTCTCTGTGTCCCATAAAGTTTGCTATGTAGTATTTTAAGATTCACTCAGTTTAGTGTGTTCTTTTATTTCCCTTTAGACTTTCTGTTTGACCTATCAATTATTTAGAAGTGTGTTATTTAGTTTTCAAGGGTTTGAATGTTTCCTGTTGTCCTGTTACTGATTTCTAGGTTAATACCCCTAATGTTGTGGTTGGAGAGCATACTGAGTATGATTTCAGTTCTTTTGAATTTGTTGAAGTTTGTTTTATGGCCCACAGTATGCTCTTTCTTCTGTGGACACTGAAAATAACGTGTATTGTGCGATTAGGTAGTGTTTTACAAATGTTGATTAGATCCCATTAGTTGATGGTGGAGTTCTGCTCTTCTGTATGCTTGCTGATTTTCTATGTGTTTCTGTCTGTTGTTGGGAGAGTGGTGTTGCAGCCTCAGTAATTGTGTTGTCTGTTTCTCCTATGAGATCTGTCAGTTTTTGCTTCCAATTTTTTTTTTTTTTTGAGAGAAAGAGAGACAAGGGAGAGAGAAGGAAGAGAGGGTGAGAAGCATCAATTTGTTTTTTTCACTTAGTTCTTCATTGATTGCTTATGAGGGAGGAGAAAGAGAGAGAAGTACCAACTCATAGTTGCTTTCAGTTTAGTTGTGCATTGATTGCTTCTTCTATGTGCCTTGACTGGGGCTGAGACAGTGTTGCCTTGCTCAAGGCAGCGACCTTAGCTTAGGCTTTTCATGCCAGTGACATTTGGGCTCAAGCTATTGTGCTTTGGGATTGTGTGAATGATACTCCTACTTTAGCCAGTGACCCTGTGCTGATTAGCCCACACTCAGAGCCAGGGACCTTGGGGCTTTGAACCAGCTACCGCAGCATTCAGGTTGGACACATTATCCACTGCGCCACCACTACTCAGATTTTTGCTTCAGTACCATTTGGTACATACACAGTTAGGATTGCTATATCTTCTTGGTGGGTTGACCATTTAATTCTCTGTCTTCTGTTTTTTCTTTGCTCTGAGGTTTACTTTATCTGATAATAATATAGTTACTCCTGCTTTCCTACGATTAATGTTTACATGATTTATCATTTTCTATCCTTTTTATTTTCAGCCTGCCTATATCATTATATTTGAAGTGAATTTCTTATTGATAGCTTATAGTTATTCTGTGTTTTTAAATCTGCTGTCAGTCTCTGGTATATTTAAAACATTTTCATTTAATGTAATTAATGATATGCTAAGTTTCAATTCTGCTTTGTATTTCTTGTTTTATGTTTACTTTCTCCTTTTTTGTTTCTCTGTTTTCTTTTTTGTGACTTCCTTTGAGTTACTTGATTGTGTTTTTGAGTGTACCTTTGTGTATAGTTTTTTGGTGGTTTCTCAGGTTAACATTATTTAATATTTAGCTTATCAGTTTAGTGGTGTTGTCATTTTACCAGTTTGAGTGAAGTATATAACTTTACTTCCCTTTATGTCCCTTCATCCTCCCCTATTTATAACTGTCTTAAATATTTTCTCTACAAACAGAACCATATCAAAACTTTTAGTTTTTGCTTTAAGCAGCAAACCTAATGTAGAAAACTCAAGAGAAAGTAAGACCTTTTGTATTCACCGATATTTTTGCTTACTGTGCTCTTTCCTTTCTTATGTTCCAAGATTCCTGTTAAAAAAATAATTTCCTTTCTGTTTAAAGAAGTTCCTATGCCATTTTTTTAAAGAGTGGGCAGCAAATTTTCTCTCTCTCTCTCAGATAATATAATGTCTATTGTTATATCTTTCAATTCACTGATTTCTTTACTTTGTTTCTTCCATTCTGCTTTTGAGCCCATTAGTGAGTTTTTTGTTTCAGTTATTGTATTTTTCAGAGCTAAACTCTCCATTTGGTAATCCTTTATTCAATTTTTTTGCTGAGGCTCTCAATCTTTTTGTTTCAAGTATATTTATAATAGTTTGTTGGACCATTTTTGTTATGATCACTTTCAAATCTATTTCAGTTAATTCTAACATCTCTGTCATCTCAGTTTTGGCACCTAGTGATGATCTTTTTTCATTACTCTGACAACTTCTTTGTTCTTGGTATGAGGAGTGATTTTTAATGCCACCTATACAGTTTTATATTATGTTATGGGACTCCGGCTCTCATTTAAACCTACCCCTTTAGCCAGCTTTCTTTGACACTGCTCTGGCAGGAGAAGTTGTGAGTTGCTGGCTTATTACTGCTAGGTGGAGGTAGATGTCCATGTTCCCCACTTGGATTCTGTTGACACCTGAAAGGGGCTCCTCATTACTGCTACAGATCAAAGTCCTGGCTCCATATATAGTCTCTGCTATTATCAGGGTGTGGGGATTGTAACCATCTGATGGGGGTGAAAGTCTTAGTTGCCTTCTTGGCCTTTTCTGACACCCTTACCTGAGTGTGGGGTGCTTTGTTATTACCTTGTAAGGGTGGAAGTCTTGGCTCCATCTCTGCCTGTGCTTGTGTGAGTATGAGTGTTTGTCTGAAATACAACAGTGATTGTGTGAATGTTTTCTGTTTTGGTAGGCTATCCCTTATGTCATCTTTGGATAGAAAAAGCAGGCTTTTGTTGAGGCTTTTATTCTGTGTTTGTTTTTTGTTTCTTTTCAGTTGCGAGCTGAGATATGAGGCAAAACTAAAATCCAGAAAATTTACCATAGTGTTACTGTTTTGGTCCCGAGGTCTCAAGCCAATCTGCTTTCTTCTTTCTTCCTTTTAGATCTTTTTATGTTTTTTTATATATGATGCCTAGAGTTTTTAGTTATACTTAGTGGGAAGAATAGGAAAAACTATATCTGCTTCACTTTCTCAGAATGGGAGTCCTACTATATGTCTTTTAATTAAAAATTTTTTTCTTTTAATAAATGTGATGCATGCTCATTAGTAAAAATAAAATCAAGCAGCATATAAAAGTATATAGGTGACATAAATATGAATCAGGTAAAAATATATTTTTGAGAAATGACCCATTATTCACTTTATGGTGATCATAATTTCATATCAGCATCATTCCACTTAATATACAAATAGCAGGGCAAATAGGAGAAAATAATTTTCATAGAAATTGGGTATTGGGTATACTATAATGCTGTTTCTATGAAAAAGTTTTACATTTAATTTAACTTGAGGAAACTGAAATGAAACATGGAATTACTGAATTTCAGGAAATTTTTTTTCATAACAAATGAGGTGTTTTTTTTTTTTGTGACAGAGACAGAGAGAGTGACAGGTAGGGACAGACAGACAGAAAAGGAGAGATGAAAAGCATCAATTTTTTGCTGCACCTTAGCTGTTCAATGATTGCTTTCTCATATGTGTCTTGACCCGGGGGCTACAGCAGCCCGTGTGACCCCTTGTTCAAGCCAGTGACTTTGGGCTTCAAGCTAGCGACCTTCGGGTTCAAGCCAGCAACCATAGGGTCATATCTATGATCCATGCTCAAGCCAGTGACCTTGTGCTGAAGCTGGTGAGCCCATGCAAGGCGGATGAGCCCATGTTCAAGCTGGCGACCTTGGGCTTTCGAACCTGGGTCCTCTGCATCTCAGTTTAACGCTCTATCCACTGCGCCACCGCCTGGTCAGGCCAAATGATGTTTATTTTTAAAAGATCTCCTAAACTTAAGGTAAAATGTCAGTACCTATATTTGTAATTTAAAAAATGCACGTTTAATTTTAGGCAGTATTAATTGATTTCCCACAGTGGAAATAAAGGAAAATTGGTACTTTTTCTTTTTTTCAAAACAGCTTAAATGAGATATAATTCACATACCATACAGTTCATCCATTTAGAGTGTACAATTTAATGATTTTTATTACATTCTCAGGTTACATTATTTCTCCGGAGAAGAATCCCCTGATGCTTTACCTACTGTTAGGTCTTTGGCTGCTGGAGTATCCATGAATGGGGTACATGTGTCGAGGCTTGATTGTTCTGTATTCAGTCCTTGGATTAATCTGTTTACTTTCAGTGCTTCTGTTATTCTTGGCACTCTGACTCCTGACCTCTGTGCTTATGGCTGGTACTCAGACTCCCTTTTGGCAGATACTCTTTTTTTCTACTACTTGCCTTCATCCTTACTGCTCTTTATCAGCTTTTGTCTTCCAGAAATTTGTTGCTATTTCTTGTTGGCTGCAGTCTATTTTCTTGTTGTTTTGGAGTAATGGGTTTATACGCTTTTCTGTAATGGGGTTTTAGGAGAAAGAAGGTAAATGCATGTGCTTGTTTCATCACATTGAAGTGGAGGTTTAGAAGCCAGAGTAACTCCTGCTGGCTCAGCTGTTACCTTCTAGGGTACAGCCAGTATATATTAAATAGTAGACAGTCACTAGATTTTTAACACTGTCCCATCCCCCACTCCCATTTCAGTACTATTTTCATACAATGTGATGTCCCTCTCCCATTTATGTAACTTGCACTTTTTTTTCTGATTTCCCTCCCACATATTTTCTCTGTCTTTTCTCCTGTTTTACACCGCCAGTCATTTGTCACCCAGTCTTCCTCAAGTCTCTATCCGTGACTATCCTGTAGAAATCTTGCAAACTTGTGTTATGTGTCCCAGTGTTTTCAATTCTTATTTTTTTGTTCATATTTTATAAAAAGTGTATTAGTTTACATGATAACCCTTTAAACTTCATTATTTTCTATTTTGCACGAAGTTATTTTATGTCATGAGTGTGTGACATTCCTAGCTGATTCATTTAATATTTCCTTTTGTTAATTGAGTACCTTTATGGACCAGGTACTTTATTTTTAAACTGTAATGGATTTTTAAATATTTTAAAGTTTTATAAGTTTATTGTATAAAAGAAACAATTTAGAAGTATATAAATGAATTTCTCTCACTTCCCTATACTAAACTCACCCCTTCAAAGCATTATTAGTAACTTAATGTGTAATTTTCTAGAATATTTTCTTTGCTTATAGAAGCATGTATATATGTATACACATTCATATGTAAATATATAACCGAATAGTTTGTTTTTATAGTGGAAATTACCATGTACATTTGGTATACATCTATTTTTTCTACTTAACAATATATATGTCAGATATCTTTATAAGTTGAAACTTCTAGATCTTCAATATTTTTAAAATTTTTGCCCGTGCACACGCATGCAGGAGGGGGAGAGAGAGACACACACACAGAGAGAGATACAGACAGGGACAGACAGACAGAAAGGGAGAGAGATGAGAAGCATCAACTCATAGTTGCAGTACCTTAGTTCTTATCTGTGCCTTGACCAGGTGGGGGGCCTTCAGCCAAGCTGGAGGACCCTTGCTAAGCCAGCAACCTTGGGCTTTAAGTCACTGACCTTGGGCTCAAGCCAGTGTACTTGGGCTTCAGGCCAATGACCTTTGGGCTCAAGCCAGCCACCATGGAGTCATGTTTATGATCCCATACTCAAGCCAGTGACCCTGTACTTCAGCTGATGAGCCCATGCTCAAGCTGGATGAGTCCGTGCTCAAGCCGGCGACCTTGGTGCTTGAACCTGAGTCCTCAGCATCAGTGGATATGCTGATACTCTATCCACTGCATCACTGCGGGTCAGGCTCTTCATTCTTCTTAATGATTGCAGGATATTCTGTTGTATACATACTCTTCTATTGATGGACATTTAGAGATGGTTTCCTTATCCCTCCCTACGTTGTTCTGACAAACAGTTTTGTAGTCATACCTAAAACCATATAATCAGTGTATAAGATACAGCTTTTCATTTCTGTGTGTCTAGTGGTAGGAAGGGAAAGAGGAGAAGAAGAAAGTCATACATTCAGTTCAACCCAAAGAGAAATAAAATCTTTAGGCTATAAGACCAAACAAAACAACAAAAATTCTTGTTTATCTCACTGAAAATCGTCTTCTGATTCTTCAGAAGACTTTGCCTGCAGTTCCTACTTCTGTGCCACATTTAAGGAATAGGCTTTAAGTATTAGAAACGGATATTTTGTTTGTGCTCCTAAACGTTTTATCCAGAGTCTTAAGCTGAGTAAGGGTAAAAAAAACCCCAAAACACCTCATGCAATCAGTATTCTTTCTTATTTCATAATGATCAGTACTAGAACAGTAATGCATCAAGTTTGCCAGCTTCTTGCATAATGTTGACTGGAGAAGCCCAGGATTGCATTTATTGAGGATGCTGGCATGTAATTGTAATGGATTATACCTTTTTCACTGAGGATGATCACAGTGTTGTCCTTTAAAATAATGACTCAGGCTGTACTTCAGTCAGAAAAGACTATTCATGAAGAGCAAGTAAAATGGCATAATGGTTCTTGAATAATTCTTGGGGAAGAAACTCTTTCTAAGGGCTTTATTTAGCTTGAATTTTTAAATCATTTGTATCGTATGGGGCCCATGACTACTAGAAAGTGGTTTCTTCTCAGTATATAACATTCTGGCAGCAGAGAAAACAGCCTCTCAAAGGTATAGCAGATTTAAACTGTCTTTGGTCTCAATTATCACAGTTGGACAGCATGACCCAGAATTTGTCCTTGTTAACCAGACTTATTAAAACAAAGTCAGAAGTTTATAATAAATTCTAAAAAAAATTCAAGTGTCCTCTTTGTGGTTTTATTTCCCATGTCACTACACAAACTTGGTCAGGAGTTTTATTTTTTGCTGCCTGGCAGTTTTTGACAAACTAGGAGGACAAGTCCCATGTTGCTAGAATCACTTTTAAATTATAAATGATTTTTGATAGGAGAAGTAGAGAGAAATTTCTCAAGTACTTTAGGCAGAGATGTAGAAATTTCATTTCATTACATCGAGTTACTAGATATACTTTGAAATTACCTTGACTTTCCCTGTTTTATTCTGTTTGCTAGTCCTGTAAGGCTAGTCCCTCATGGGGATGGCCTCTGCAATAGCAGAGAGTTAACGCTGAAATGGTTATTTTTCTGGTATAGAGGTAAAGAGGGGCTTCAGAATCCAGTTTGCTGTGGACCTGAGCAGATTTATTTCTGGTGCTAACCTTTTGCACTGGTAGGTTCTGTTCATCAAATAAAAAACTTAAAAGACTGTTTCATTTAAGTCAATATGTTGTCACAAAATTTGCCAGTAATCAGACCACTGATTTCTCCATGGCAGTAGGCTGGGCTGCATCAGACCATTGCCTGTTGTATGTAGTGTTCTTGTTCTCAGAGATATAATAGATAAAATAGGCAATGAGTCTTATTAAAAAAAAAGTAAATAAAATTAAATTGACTCAGAAGTAAATGAAGAGAATGGGTCTGTAGCAAAATTCTCTAAAGTTTTTTTTTATTTTTTATTTTTTTACAGGGACAGAGAGAGAGTCAGAGAGAGGGATAGATAGGGACAGACAGGAACAGAGAGAGATGAGAAGCATCAATCATTAGTTTTTCGTTGCCGTTGCAACACCATAGTTGTTCATTGATTGCTTTCTCACATGTGCCTTGACTGCGGGCCTTCAGCAGACAGAGCCACCCCTTGCTGGAGCCAGCGACCTTGGGTCCAAGCCGGCGAGCTTTTGCTCAAGCCAGAGGGGCCTGCGCTCAAGCTGGCGAGCTCAGGGTCTCGACCTGGGTCTTCCACATCCCAGTCCGATGCTCTATCCACTGCGCCACCACCTGGTCAGGCTAAAATTCTCTAAAGTTTTGCTTTCCTATGTACTACAGTCCATGCCAAACCAGCATCATCCTGTGTGATGGGGAGCCAGGGTCAGGACAACCTGCTGTTCTTTTCTGTTTGGAGCTACAAACCCAGAGCTGTATAGCCTGATCATTGGTTACTTGGAAAGATGAGGTGATAGGTTGTGTACATGGCTGGGAGGCTTTAAGAATTAAAAACAATATATTGATTTGAGAGAAAGATTGACACATTGATTTGTTGTTCTGATTATTTATGCATTCATTTGTTGATTATTGTATGCACCTGACTGGGGATTAATTAAACCTTCAACCTTGGCATATTGGGATGATGCTCTAACTACTGAGCTACCTGGCCAGGGCCTAGGTTAGTTCTTAAGCGTGGTTGCTTTTTACAGTGTGCAGGATATATACTGGATAGCTGGGTCATTTCTACTGTAGATAATGTAGATTTATGTACAGATTGGGGAAAACGTAGGTTTACAGTTGTAAATAGTTTATTCTTGTATTGTTTATTAATTATTGTATTTTCCATGCAAGCAACTGTTACCTACTTTTGCCCCGCCCTGTATTCATTGACAGTATTTCAGTAGATGGTAGGCAAGAGTCTTAGATAGGGGAAAGATACCATGTGGGTAAGTGTAGAACCTATTTTTAAGTATTAACTATTTCTTAAAAACCTGTGAGAACTCTTTTTTAAGTTTGTAGATGCAGTAATTTTAAGTGCATTGTCCATATATTTATCCTTTCTTTGCTGTATTTATTATTTCTTCCACATTCTTCTTATTATGATGAAAGTAATAACATTTTTGAATTGATTCTTTATGTTAGGCTGTTATATTTGTTATATTGCCCTACAATGTCTGTTCTATCCATTTGACATTCTTTTCTTTCTTAGAATATCTTTTCACTTTTTCTAAAGGTTATAGTCCTAAATAATTTGACAGAACTTTGTCACAGTTATTGTCATTTCATTATAACAATAATCATATGCTCCGTGTTCTTCTTTTTTCATTATGTTATCAGATTTCAAGGGACACTTATTCATTCTATTATACTGTGCTGTTCCAGTTGTCTTGATATTACGTTCTTTCAATTTCAATAATAATTCAAAGCTGGTAAAGAAGTTGTGGAAAATATTTTATATTCTGATGGGTACTGCAGAAAAGAAGTCCTCCTCATTATCATAGAGGCACCACTCACACTTGTTCTTCTGCACATTTTCCTTCATAAATATCCATGTGGAAGCAATACCCAGACTCAGAGCAGCCCTACTGCCCCGAAAACTGCTAAAGTAAAAAAAACTTTACTGAATTACTAAAATACTTAATTAAATTAGTATCAATTTTAACATAGCACATTCCATGAGCCCCAAATGGGATCAATAAAAAATGTTAAAAAATAACTTAAAAGGCCTGACCTGTGGTGGCGCAGTGGATAAAGCATCGACCTGGGAACACTGAGGTCGCCAGTTCAAAACCCTTTACTGGTCTGGTCAAGGCACATATGGGAGTTGATGCTTCCAGCTCCTCCCTCCTTTCTCTCTTTCTCTCTCTCTCTCTGTCTCCTCTCTAAAATGAATAAAATAAAAAGAAATTAAAACAGTGGTTCTTAACCTTTAAAAAAAAAACTTAAAAAAATATACCAGTAAAGTAACCTAAATTTTATTATCTAATTCCATTTTCAACCCTAATACATCAAAAATATCAAAAATAAAAATTTGGCATTTTTAATACTGACAGTGTTATTTTATTCTTTTCCTGGAGATAAAAGCTCTTAAGTGAATTTGCTATGAGGGTGTTTTGGACTTTTATTTTGAATGTGTTTAGTTTGTTCACAATTCAGCAACTCTGAGGCCTTAATGTAGATGTTCTTGCCTTGTTGAAATGACTTAATGCTTGGGTTCTGTTAATAAATTCATTGTATGTTGTATAAACCTAACATATTTTCCAGAGATTTGGGTATTACTCAGTTGTGATTCAGTGTGTGGTCAGCTGGGATTCCAAGATCATTTGTTATTTTTCAGTTTCCAGAAGGTTGCCCTGGTAGCAACAGGCTTTTGATAGTATTCACCATTTAGAGCTGTTGTTTCTAAAGTTGGATTTGGAAGTTTTATTTATTCTTTTTGCATCAAGATTAGTCACAGTTCTGGTGGGCTGCTGCTTTATTTCTGCTATTTTGAATATTTTTGAGGTTTATCAGTAAGCTGGCTCTCCTGCTGGGGATATCATCTATGTTTGTTTGGATCTATGTGGCACTAACCATATCAAGAGGAGTTTAAACTGGCCTTTCAGGTCACCAGGTTTTGAGTTCATCTAAAACAGTGGTTCGCAGATTTGAGTGTGGATCAGAATTAGCTGGATGGCTTGTTAATACAGATTGTGGGCTCCACCCACAGAGTTTCTAATTCAGCAGGTTTGGAATAGGACCGGAGAATTTGCATTTCTAAATAGTTTTAGGTGATGCTGATTCTGCTGGTTTGGTTCACACTGAAAATCATTGCTGTAAGATAAAATTACGTTATTCTTATATAAAGTTACAGTACCTAGTAATCTGACATGAAAAGCAGTAGGTTTGGCTCATTGAGAAAATGATCAGAATATTAGAATTGTTTTTATTTTTATTTATTGATTTTAGAGAGACACACACAGAGAGAGAAACATTGATTTGTTGTTCTGCTTATTTATGCATTCATTGGTTGATCCTGACTGGGGATCGAAATTGCAACCTTGGAATATTGATTGGGATGATGCTCTAATCCACTGAGTACCCAGCCAGGGCCAGAAAAATGAAAATTTTAAAAGATGAGATTAAGATATTAATAGTAGAGATGCCAATGTTTTCTTTCTGTGTCCAATAGAAACTGTTGTTCTATGTAGGTTTGCTTCTGACACTATTTTCTTCAGAGAAGAAGGGGTTTCCTGATTTGAGGCATACATCTAAACTGAACTTTTATACCTATCCACAGCCTTACCAAGCTCAAATAGCTATTTTGATACTTGTTCCTGAACTGTATAGTGCACTTTTTATTTCTTTAGCAACTCTGAAAGACTGGTTCCTTATACTCACCACATGGAGATTGAGAAGGAAGAAGGTATTATTTGTTCCTTCAGATAGATGGAGAACTTCTGCTATCAAACATCATTGATAGAGCGTATATTACATTGATTTTTGATTCTTTCAGAACCATGGTTTATAAAAGGTATTGTAGAGAAATTATCATACCAAATTTTAGTATAGTGTAGTAGTTAAGAGCCTTGTTTCCAGCACCCAACTATAATAAATGAGTCATGGTGGTTTATTTTGATCATTTATCAATTTACAGTCACTGAACTCATTCAAATGCATATGCTTAGGTCATACTCTATTAACACCTTCTGTAGGAATTGAACAAAGGAAATAGAGATTGATAAAGTTGTAGGAGCTGATTAAAGTGTTGTTGATTATTAGTGGACTTTACATGAATCACTTTTTTTTCTGTTGCTCCACATTTCACCAAAATATTGGTGATTGTCGCCATATTTCAAGATTACATTTAGGGCTGTTTGACATTCACTTGGGGAGCTCTGGAGGGTCACCTCAAAGGTAGGCAGTTATCATTTCAGAGCAGCTGATACTGAGCTGGGTTAAGAGGCCCATATGATTGCCCGTTTGGAGAGGCCTGCCTTACATATTTAAGATGCCATAGACAGAGAAACAGTGATTTTAATCTGAACTTTAAATCAAAAGTCAAGTGGCAGGTTATCTGATCAAAATTGATCTGCTTCTAACAAGGGCAGCTCTATATAGCATGTGACAAGATTTCTCTATTTATATGATAGTTAATGAGTTTACTAAGCAACATAGTAGTGGTTAGTGGGAGGGCAATTAGTTGTTCATAAATCTGTATTCATCTCTGATTCCTAATACTGAGGAGCAGTGTTTCACCAGTGAACACCTTCCTTTTTGAATGAGATTTAGAGCAGCTCCTCTTGGCATACCATGGCCCTGATGGAGAGATGGAGGCTGAGTTTTAGTTTTCTCAGTGTTCCCTTCCTTCCGTTTTATTAATATGTCTTACATAATACCTACCAACCTTTTGCCCACGACCTATTTGTTATTTTAGGTACAAATTATTCTGGCATCTTCTCTTCTTTTATATCCTCTTTTTCTCTAGTTCAAATCTTTACCTTCCCAGTGGCTCATCTCCCAGTTGAATTACCCCTTTTAATAGTTTTCCCTGAAACTCTACCTAATGACATCCCCTTATATCTCATGACTGTTTGCAAAGGTTGTCCTTTCAGTCATTTTTCATCTGACAACCATTCCTACTCTTTAAGGCCTCCTTTAAATTTCTGATGTCTCATTTTTCCTTACTCTTTCAGGTGTTTAAGTAGTTAGTTTTCTTTGTTTCTAAAGAACATTGTTTATAAGTCTGTTGTAGAACTTATCACATTATTATAGAATTGATTTGTTAATTTTCCCTTTCCCTCAAGGCTAAGCATTTTACCCTCCTATGAGTTTTATATTTAGAACCAACGTATCATAATAATATTTGGGTTTTGGGGTAGGCAGAGAGTAGGGAAATAGGCAGAATAACCAATATTATTTTCTGAAGTTACCGTATTTCCCCATGTATAAGACACTCCCATGAATATATAATAAGATGCACCTTAGTTTTGGGTCCCGAAATTTGAAAAAAATTGTATTACATAAAGTTATTGAACTCATGTTTTATTCATCATAAAATTTATACAACTCCTCATCTGTGTGAAAAAGCGGGAAATGCAAGTAAAAACAATCTACAACCACTGTATAAGACGCACCCAGTTTTTAGAGCCCAAATTTTCCCAAAAGGGTGCGTCTTATACATGGGAAAATACTGTATCCTATTGTAAATGTAACCTGTTCTTAGGCAGATCAGATTTAGGAAACAGTACATTTGAAAGTTATGAGTCTGAAATTGGGTTCTTGAGCAACTATATGCCCACTAACCATTTGGAAAGTCTCTGTGTGTTCTTTTTGTACCCATTATGTAGATTTGTGTCTCTGAAGATCATTGCTCTTAAGCAGTGGTTCTTAACCTTTTTTGAGGTACCGAACCCACCAGTTTCATATGCACAATCACCGAACCCTTCTTTAGTGATAAATAAAATATGATTTTTTTTCCCAAATTCAAGACATAGGTATATGTTTTTTTACTGGTGCATAAAATGAGCCGTGCATGAACATCACCTTGCTCAAAGAACAAAACCAACAAAGTGCATGAACTCACAACAAATTACGGTATTACTTTATTCTGGTCTCCGCGGCAAAGGCTTCTCCGAACCCCTGAGACCGACTCATCAAACCCCTAGGGTTCGATAGAACCCAGGTTAAGAACCACTGCTCTAAAGAAATTCCTGTGTATTTGCATTAGGCTCCATGTAAAGGAAATGGTCACAGTACCAATGTACATGCTAACTAAAACATGTAAACAGTACAGATGTCCAAAAATAATAGGATTGATAAATAAATTACTGTATATATGGTAGAACATTTATACAATAATGAAAATGGACAAACCGTATAGGTAAGGTACAACAATATGGACTCATTATTTATATAATATTGAAAGAAAAAGGTACAAAAATACAGTTCTATATTCCCTTTTTATAGGTAAAACTAATCAGTACTATTTATAGATGCACACACATATGCTCAGATATAAAAAACATCAAGGAAGTAGTTATTACAAACTCATGGTAATGTTTACCTCTGGAAGGCACAAAACAGTCATTAGGGAGAGATACTTGGTATAGCAAAAGTGACTTGATTCTGGTAGCCAGCTGACTTTAAGGCAAATTAACCTTTTGGCTTCAGTTCCTTTGACTGCAAACTGGAATTATATAACCACTTTATGAAAGTTGGAAGGATAAAGTGAGATAAACTATAAAAGCAGTTAGCTCAGTGTCTGGCTAATAGTAAACACTAAATAAATGGAAATGGTAATATTTTCCATATTATATTGTGTTTTTCAACAGATGGTGTAGGCTTTTGGTAAAGACGATAAAGTTCAAAACAAGTGTGGATGAGCCTGACCAGGCTGTGGCGCAGTGGGTAGAGCAGGCATGGCCAACATATGGCCCACGGGCTGGATGCAGCCCGTGTAATGAGTTTATGCGGCCCGTGATTAAATTTTTAATATTCTCCGCTACTTTAAAATCTCAGCTACTCAGAAGCAGATGCATTTTAGATTATTGGAAATCGAGATATTTAAGAAGATGGTGATATGCAAAAAATAATTCTGCATGTGACTAATCTAGGGTTAACTTCCAATAATTGGTTGAATGGATTTGCGATACTTTATTTTTTTTAAAAAATTCCATTATAGCCTGACCTGTGGTGGTGCAGTGGATAAAGCGTCAACCCGGAATGCTGAGGTTGCCAGTTCAAAACCCTGCACTTGTCTGGTGAAGGCACATATGGGAGTTGATGCTTCCTGCTCCTCCCCCCCTTTCTCTCTCTCTCTCTCTCTCTCTCTCTGTCTCTCTCTCCTCTCTAAAATGAAAAATAAATAAATTTAAAAAATTGCATTATAAAGATTTACAACTTTTGTACTTGTCTGTACCCTTATACTCATCTGTACTCGATATGAACTGTTTGACGTTTAGCAGCGATATGAAACCCACATTATTTTTAGGTGGAGTTTGCCAGTGCACACCCAAGGTCAAATAATTCGTTATTTTTGTGGTTAAGTGTGCTGAATCAAGTGGCATTGTAGCATAGACAGTAGTAGCAGTTGATAACTGAAAATGTGTCCAGGCTGTTTGTAAAACGAAATAATTGTTTTATTTGTGATATAACCTTTTCAAGCTCATTCTATTAATTAAATATTGTTTCGATTGATTGCAATACAGTTTGAATATTTATATGGTATGTAATTATATTTTTATTAAAATAATATTGTATATTAAAATTTTTTCACTCACATTTATTCATAAACAAGTTACATAATAAAATTTTGTTTACTTAAATGAATAGTTTTTGTATTTAACATTTTTTTAAAATATTTCATCCATCCCGTGAAAAACGTTTTCTTTCTAATCTGGCCTGGGGACAAAAACTGTTGGCCATGCCTGAGATAGAGCATCTGACTGGGACATGGAGGACCCAGGTTCCAAACTCTGAGGTCGCCAGCTTGAGCGTAGGCTAATCTGGTTTGAACAAGGTTCATCAGCTTGAGCCCAAGGTTGCTGGCTTGAGCAAGGGGTAACTTGCTTTGCTGTAGGCCCACCGGTCAAGGCACATAAGGGAAAGCTATCAATGAGCAACTGAGGTGCTGCAATGAAGAATTGATGCTTCTCATCTCTCTCCCTTCCTGTCTGTCTGTCCCTATCTATCCCTCTCTCTGAATCTCTCTGTCTCTCTCACAGAAAACAAAACAAAACAGTACACAAGTGGATGGAGTTAAAATAAGGAAATCTAGAAATAATGATAAGAACAAGCAAACTACATTTGGGTAGTACTTTGTCTCATATGCCTTGCTCTTTGGGCTTATTATTTTATTTAATCTTCAAACTAACCCTGAGGCCAGGTCAGTTATACCAGCCAGAGTTAACCCCTGTGTTATGGCTTAGATGTCATTGTCAACATTTCACATTGTATTGGTTAGGTAACTTCTCCAAGGTTCTACAGCTAATAAAGTGATAGAGCTGGGATTTGAATCAAGGTATTTTTACTGAGTTGTTACTTATGATTAAATTTGGCTTGAAACTTGTCAGAATATAGTCATTAGTCTGCTTTCAGTGTACATGTAAATGCTTCCAAGAGTATTTAACCAAGGTGTACGCTGAAGTTCTGTTGAAGACCATTGGATTATATCCATTTCCGGCGAGGACTCCATTTTCTGTAGCTATGCAAAAGAATCTGGTTAAACTAATTCAGTTTATTTCAGGATTAATTCTAGTTTAACAGGGTCCAGTCTGAAATCCCGAAGCTGAGATTTTGGAAAATAGTTTTGAATCTAAATTTTAGTGAATTCAAAATTATAGGCAAAAGTTTACAGGGTTGGTTGCTGAACTTCAGCTCCTTTTGATTTATTGTGTTTATTGCCTTTGATGTTTATTGTGGTGAAGCCAGATTATTTATTTATGTATTTATTTATATTTAGCGAGAGGAGAGGATGTAGAGACAGACTCCCACATGTGCGCCTACAGGGATCCACCCAGCAAGCCCACTAGGAGGCAGTGCTCTGCCCATCTGGGGCCCTTGCTCCATTGCAGCCAGAGCCATTTTTTAGCATATGAGCCAGAGGCCATGGATCCATCTTCAGTACCTGGGGCAAACTCGCTTCAATTGAGCCATGGCTGCAGAAGGGGAGGAGAAGAGAGAGAGAGAGAGGGAGGGGGAAGGAAGAGAGAGAAGAGAGAGGGGGAGGGGTGGAGAAGCAGATGGGTGCTTCTGTATGCCCTGACTGGGAATCAAACCTGGGACATCCACATGAGTCAACTTGAAGCCAGATTTGATAACTAGTTTCCAATCAGATTTACAGTAAATTCCAAGGATTAAAAAGATGACTTCATCAAGGATTGCTTATCCATTTGGTCTTGAAGATACCTGGATTTTGGGTATTGACTTTTCCAGCTGTATTTGTTCTTTTGTTATTACTATTTGTTAATAAGCATTTATATAACCTTGTGTTTTAAATTTATTTTTAATAGGCTTATTTTCAGTTCAGAAAATATTTATTTTTTATAGAACAGAAAATTGAAACTTAGAGAAGTTCAGTGATTTACTTCAAGTTCACATAGGTGGTATATTACAGAATTGAGACTTGACACTAGATCTGACTACAAAGTATGTGCCCTTGAGTACACCTGACATTTACACATTTTACCATTTGCAAAGCACATTCACTATGTTACCTATTGGCAGCTTAGTGTAATGCTTTGGAGCCATATTTGTTGGTGAAAGTTTTGGATCCACAAATTATTTCCTGTGTGACATTGTGTAAGTTACTTGAACATTTTGTGCCCTAGTTACCTCACCTGTAAAATGGGGATCCCAATATATTTTTTTGCTGATTTTGAGAAGAGAGAAAGAAAGAGAAGAGAGAGAGAAAGAGAAGCATTAACTTGTTGCACTAAGGGTTCCATTTAATTGGCACCCACTGATTGCTTCTCATATGTGCTCTGACTGGGGCTCGAGCTGATGACTCCGGTGTTCTGGGATGATGCTCTATCCATAGTTCTACTGACCATGAAGGATCCTAATAATTCTTAACCTCATAGGTTGTTCTGAGGATAAAATGAAAAACACATTTAAAATACTTAAGAGTGATGAGTGATGCCTGGCATGTTAACAATAAATGTTAGATATGATTACTATATATCAGGGGTAGTCAACCTTTTATACCTACTGCCCACTTTTGAATCTCTGTTAGTAGTAAAATTTTCTAACCACCCACCGGTTCCACAGTAACAGTGATTTATAAAGTAGGGAAGTAACTTTATAAAATTTATAAAGCAGATTTACAGCAAGTTAAAGCATAAAATAATAATTACTTACCAAGTACTTTATGTCAGATTTTTGCTAAGTTTGGCAGAATAAATCTTTATAAAAACAATTTACTATAGTTAAATCTATCTTTTTATTTATACTTTGGTTGCTCCGCTACTGCCCACCATGAAAGCTTGAACGCCCATTAGTGGGCAGTAGGGACCAGGTTGACTACCACTGCTATAGATGATCAAAATGTAGGATTGTTTTATTAGATTTATTATTTTTTAATCATTTAAAGATTTTTATTTGATCTTAACCAAAAGGCTGAGAAGTGATATTTATTTTTTATTTTTCAATTACAGCTGACATACAATATTATTAGTTTCAGGTGTACAATTCAGTGATTACACATTATATAACTTACTAAGTGATCATCCTGGTAATCGAGTACCCATCTGACACTATACATATAAGTTATTAGAATATTATTGACTATATTCACTATGCTGTACTTTCATATCCCCATGACTATTTTGTTACTACCAATTTGTACTTCTTAATGCCTTCACCTTTCCCCCCATCTCCCCAGTCTCCTTCCCATCTGGCAATTGTCAAAATGTTCACTGTATCTATTAGTCTATTTCCCTTCTGCTTGTTCACTTATTTTGCTGTTTAGATTCAATTGTTGATAGATATGTATTTATTGCCATTATTGTTCATATTCTTAATCTCTATTTTGTTTTTCTTCTTCTTGAAGAAGATCTTTAACATTTCATGTAATACTGGTTTGGTGGTGATGGACTTCTTTAGCTTTTTCTTGTCTGGCAAGTTCTTTGTGTCCTTTGATTCTAAATGATAGCTTTGCTGGGTAGAGTAATCTTGGTTGTAGCTCTTGCTTTTTATCATTTTGAATATTTCCTGCCACTGTCTTATAGCCTCCAAAGTTTTTTTTTAAGAAATCAGCTGACAGTCTTATGGAAGCTCCCCTGTAGGTAACTAACTGCTTTTCTCTTGTTGCTTTTAAGATTCTCTTTGTCTTTAACCTTTTGTATTTTAATTATGGTGTATCTTGATGTGAGCTTCTTTGGGTTCATCTTGTTTGGGACTCCCCTGGATATATATGTCTATTTTCTTCACCAAGTTAGGAAAGTTTTATGTTATTATTTTTTCAACTATGTTTTTAATTTCTTGTTCTCTCTCTTCTCCTGCTAGGACTCCCATGATGTGAATGTTGTTACGCTTGAAGTTGTCCCAGAGGCTCCTTACACTGTCTTTATTGTTTAGTATTTGAAATTTTTTTCTTTTTACTGTTCTGATTTGGTGTGTTTTCCTTTCTTATATTCCAAATTGCTGGTTTGATTCTTCGCTTTATCTACTATTGATTCCCTGTAAATTATTCTTCATTTCAGCTAGTGTATCTTTCATTTCTGACTTTCTTTCTTTCTTTCTTTCTTTCTTTCTTCCTTCCTTCCTTCCTTCCTTCCTTCCTTCCTTCCTTCCTTCCTTCCTTCCTTCCTTCCTTCCTTCCTTCCTTTCTTTCTTTCTTTCTTTCTTTCTTTCTTTCTTTCTTTTTATGGTATCTGTGTTCTTTTTCATGCTGTTAAAGTTCTTGCTGAGTTCTTTGAGCATTCTTAAAACCCTTTATTTGAACTCTATATCTGATAGTTTGTTTGCTTCCATGTCATTTAGTTCTTTTTCTGGTGATTGCTCCTATTTTTTCATTTGGGACATGCTTCTTTGTCTTCACATTTTGGCTACTTCCCTATGTTTGTTTCTATGTGTTAGGTAGAGCTGCTACTTCTCCCAGATGTGGTAGAGAGGCTTTGTATAGTAGATGTCCTATAGGGTCCAGTGAACAGCCTCCCCAGTCACTTGAGCTGGGAGCTCCATGTGTGACCCTGTGTGGGCTCTCTGCACTCTTTGTTGTAGTTGAGCCTTGATTGTTGTTGGCATTACTGGGAGGGATTGACCCTCAGACTGATTGGCTATGAGGACTGGCTGTGACTATAGTCACAGGAGGAGCTGATGTGCATGAGTCGACCCTATGGAGCAGGACTTGCTTCAGTGGGGCTTTGGTGCTCACCAAGTCTGCCCCTTGAGAAGCATCAACTTGTAGTTGTGTCACTTTTAGTTGTTCATTGATTGCTTCTCCTGTGTGCCTTGATCTGCAGGCTCAAGCTGAGCCAGTGACCCCTTCCTTGAGCCAGTGAGCTTTTGTTCAAGCCAGCAACATTGGGTTTTAAGCCAGCAACCCCGCCAGAATCATGTTGATGATCCTGTGCTCAAGCCAGATGAGCCCATGTTCAAGCTGATGACCTTGGGGTTTAGAACCTGGAGCCTCAGCATCTCAGGTTGACATTCTTATTAATTGTGGCATCACCAGTCAGCAAAATAGACTACTTTTGTCTATCTTTCTGCATTATTTAAGAAAGGAGATATAAGCAGCTTGTTCACTATATTTAGATTTAAATTTTATGAGGCTAGAATAGGCTGAAAGCATGGCTTTTGGTGGGGTTGCTTTAGGTCCTAGGAAGTATTTTAGAGACCATTTAATAAGCTAATTATTGAGTTAGTTTTTTTTAAGTCCCCATTTTACATTATTTTAAGATTATTTGCTATTAAAGAGCATATTGTGGATGAGGTCCTTTCTGCATGTGAAGTATTGATGAGGATACTAAATGTAGAATTCTTTTCTTATTTTTATTTATGTGAGAAAAACTGTCATTTGCTACTTAGGTTGTAGAAACTTGCTACTTACTGCATGTACTTTAATGTTTTGTTTTCCTTAGGAGGTTTCTTTGATTATACTTAGTATTTTCCTTCTTGGATTAAAATATTTTTTTAATTTATTTCTGTGAAGGTTTCTGATGTTGCCTTGAAGTGGAAGTATTATTCATGGGGGGTGCTGGCAATGTACTTAACACACTAGTCCATTTCAGCCATGTTAGATAGGAAGTGGATTTATGGCCGCAGATGGAAACTCCTTTTCCTAATTAGTCCTGTGCCATTCCTTTGAGTGTGGCAGCATAAAAGGGGGTCTGTGGGTACTTATGTAGATTGATATAAGACTTGATAAAGTTTATAAAAGAAGAAAAAATGAGGGAGACTTTGCTTTCTATTAATTAGGTGGTGGTAAATTTGTTCTCTCTGAACTCTGGGAGTGTTAGTATATGAGTATGTCAAGTTCTACCTTTCTGCTGCCCCAAATTTTTATTAAGAAAAATTTCTAATTTATAGAAAAATGGGAAGAACAACCACTTAGATTCAATAATTAGTTATTAACATTTCCCATATTTACTTTAGCTATATACATTTTCCCATTGGACATCACATTGGCTATTTCTTTGTTTTTTTGTTTGTCAAATGATTTTTAAAGGAAATATTTTCCTTTGTATTCCTTAAGTAGCTGGGCTTTCCAGTGTACCACTGTTGATGTCATCTATTTTGTCACGAGGGTGGTGGCCATCAACACAGCAGCCCACAGATTGGACAGTCTCCATGGTCTCTTTAATGGTTCCAGAGAGTTCTCTGTGAAGCTAAAGATTAGTGTTGCATCTGTTGGGCAATGGTGACAGTCTCATCAAAAATGGTATTTCCATTCTGCTTCATGTTTTTTCTTCTCTTTCTGTTTCTTGGTGGATTTTTGAGGGTTTTGATGATCAGTGCAGAGGTTGAAGGTACTACCTCAATCTGGGCCTATTGGTCAGTTTCACTGTGATCCTCAGACCATTCCAATCACATTTGCTTTGGTTATATTATCACCAACATTTTTTAGAGACAGATCCAAGGAGCCAACCTTGGGGGCCAGAGAAGACTTGGCACCAACTTCCTCACCAGTGCACCTGAGGTATACAACGTTGTTCTTGTTAGAGTCAAACTTTGGCAGCGTAGTGGAGGCTGCTGGTGTTGGATGAACCCGAAGTTAGGATGACTGAAGAAAGTTGTACCTAGGCCTCCTCCGAACCAAAAACTGAAAGGAGTCATGTTGGCTTTTTCTTATACAGTTGGAAGAAGGTTAGGTTTGGTGTCTTGTTATCAGTCACTAATTTAGATGTTTACATTTTGCCTGAAGGGTAGACCATTTTGACTTCTGAGTAATAAATGAAGCAGTTTTCTTTCTGATAATGTTAATAATGTCATTTAGTTCTTTTTCTGGAGATTGCTCCTATTTTTTTATTTGGGACATGTTTCTTTGTCTTCACATTTTGGCTACTTCCCTATGTTTGTTTCTATGTGTTAGGTAGAACTGCTACTTCTCCCAGATGTGGTAGAGAGGCTTTGTATAGTAATCCTATAGAGTCCAGTAGCACAGCCTCCTGGACTCTAACATTAAACATATAGTCACACCCACCTCTTAGGAACTTGGGAGACAAAGCTAAAATTAAGAAGTCGGAGACTGATATTAATTCATATTCACCTCAGAAAATGTTGAGGTGTTTAAAGAATCCTGATGTCAGCAAGCTGTGCCCCAACAAGTGAATCATACACACCTACCTGTCCTAGTCTCTCTCCCAAACTTCTTCACTGTATGTTCCCTAGAGGTGGAGGTAAAGTAGAGAGAAGAAGGGTTGGAAGAAAGTAGTATTTATTGACTAGAGCTTGACGTTAACATGTTAGCTCATTTAATAATAACAATGCTATTATAGATATTAGTATCCTCATTTTATAGCTGAGGAGACTGAGGTTCAGATAACTTAAATAATTTGCCTAAAGTCACATACAAGTGGTAAAGAGAGGGAGGAGTATTTTTGAATTTAAAGTCTGTTATTTTCAGCTCATGGTGATGACAGTATGTCAGGTACATTTGAATTACAGATCTCAGGCGGAAAATGGTGCTTTTAACATTTTTATAGCTGGATAAATAATCTAAGTCTCACATGCTTGGCAGTCTGTGTGGGATTTGTCAATACTGCTTCTTAGAAGATAGGTGACAAAGGTCTTGTCTTAGATCCTTTGGGGTTTTAGGGAGCTTGATAAGTGCTAAATCAGAATTTATAAGTCATGTTTTATGCTTATGTTCATGCTAGAAAGAAAAGTGAATAATTACAAGGTAAACCAGCCAAATTACAGCTGAATTCCACCACATCAGCATTTTCAGAAGAGGTAGTGTCAGACACAGCACTGCACCCAGAATCAGCTATGCACAGCTGGTAAAAGAGGAATTCATTGGAGAGGTTGTGACTCATCTCTGAATCCTGTAGAAAAAGCTGAGGTGAAGATCTAAGGAGTGAGCTGAAGCAAAGAATGGGTTTATAACTTGCTCAGCCAGCATGAGGAATATGGGAGAGTCTTGTTATTTCAAAAGGATATAGTTTGTTAAGAATATCCAGTTCCAGCCCTGGCTGTATAGTTTGGTTGGTTAGTGTTGTACCGATACACAAATGTTGTGGGTTCAATCCCCGGTTAGGGCACATACAGGAACAGATCATGTTTCTGTCTGGCTCGCACTCTCCCTTTCTCTCTCTCTAAAATGAATCAATAAATTTGGAAAAAAGAAAAAGAATGTCTAATTCCAGAATGTTGCTAATTGAAATGTTGATACTAGGTAGTTTGCTTGGCTCATGCACAGGCTAAATGACTAGTCTTCACATTCAACTTATCACCTATATTTGTACTAAATACTTTTAATAATAACAGCAGTTAACATTTATTGAGTATTTACTTTGTGTTAGGCCATATTCATTACAGTTTTATACATATTTACTCATTTAATACAACAATCCTATGAGGTAGTTGAGGGAATAGGCTAAGAGAGGTTGAATAATGCAGAGATCATGGCAAGGAACAGGAATTGGAATTTGAACTCAGGCAGTCTGCATCTAGTGTCTTTGCTCTTGACTACTATGCTATGTCAAAACCATTATGCTATATTAGAAAAACACTATAAGATAGGTATTATATCATTCTTTCATCAATTATTTTAATTAAAAATGTTTTTATTTTATTGATTTTAGAGATAGGAAGGGAGATAGCAAGAGAGAGACAGGAACGTTGATCTGTTCCTGTACGTGCCCTGGCTGAGTATTGAACCGGCAACCTCTGTGCTTCAGGATGATGCTTTAACCAAACAAGCTATCTGGCCAGGGCTCATCAATTATTTTTTTTATACTTGATCTTAACTAAAGGCTGAGAAACGATTATAATTTATTTATTTATTTAAAAATTTTTTTATTTCTTTTTATTTATTTATTTTAGAGAGGAGACACACACACACACAGAGAGAGAGAGAGAGAGAGAGAGAGAGAGAGAGAGAGAGAAAGGGGGGAGGAGCTAGAAGCATCAACTCCCATATGTGCCTTGACCAGACCAGTGCAGGGTTTTGAACTGGCGACCTCAGTGTTCTCAGGTCGACGCTTTATCTACTGCACCACCACAGGTCAGGCTATAATTTATTTATTTATTTATTTTTAAAATATTTTATTTTATTCATTTTAGAGAGGAGACACATACACACACACACAGAGAGAGAGAGAGAGAGAGAGAGAGAGAGAAAGAGAGAGAGAGAGAGAAAGGGGGGGGAGGAGCTGGAAGCATCAACTCCCATGTGTGCCTTGACCAGACCAGTGCAGGGTTTTGAACCGGCGACCTCAGTGTTCCCAGGTCGACGCTTTATCCACTGCGCCACGACAGGTCAGGCCGCTATAATTTATTTTTTAAGGTCATGCTTGAATGGGGAAAATAAGAATATGAAGTATTAAAACCTCTTAATGATGTCCCTCTAATCTAGCTCAAATGCTTGATGGGTCTTCCTTTTAGTCCTTTGAATTTATAGTGCAGTCTCAGAAATCTCTTTCTGATCTTAACTAGAACCGTTTTGAAGTTTTTGTTATAATTAAAAGTAAATTATCATCTTAAATTTTCCTTAGAACTACCTCTTACAAAAAAATAAAAATAAACCCCTGGAGATTGAGGTATATAGACTTTTAAAAGATCTTCCAAGAAGCACTTTCTAATAACATGTAATACATTAAAGGTTGTCAGGTATTTGTTTTGACTTAGAGTTTTTTATGAGGTTTCTTCGTGATTAGATTGCTTCTCTGGTCTCTGTACCTGCTTTCTCTCAGTGTCTGTAGTTCATAAACTGTAAAACTTAGTATTTAAATAAAAACTTAACTCATTGCTGATGTTGTCCCCTTTTCCCCCTGACAGTGGCCTAATTTAGGCCCTTACGTTTTACTTGGATAACAGTTTCCTTACTGGTGCCTCTACTTCATTCTTTTCAATTTTTTTGAACAAATGTCTACTTACTTAGGGTCTATTATGTGTGAGATGCTGTGCTCAACACTGAGCGTATCAGCAGTAAACAAGACAGGTATGGTCTTACCCTAGCTTATAGTATTGTCAACTGTTCAGTCCACTTTGTATTCCATTATCATAAACTTTCTAAAATCCAGATTTCCTGGTTCTCATTTGCCTACCCTAGACTCTTCATAGCCAAGTTGTAGCATACCTTCCAGTTCAAGTGACTTCTCTAGTGAAGTCATCCTTGATCTCTTCTTAGAAGCAGACACAATTATTTTTTTACCTTGGGTTCCATTCCATAGCACTTTATAAAAATCTTTATTAGAGTATTCATTATATTGTATTATAGCTGTTTGTATCAGATTTCTCTGATAGTTTGAATATTTCTTAAAAACAGGGGTAATTTTTGTTCATTATTGTTTTACCATTGGTTCAAATATAGTGTCTGGAATATAAGGGCTGCATATATATTTCAGTTATATGGTGTAGTCTGAATACTTCCTGTCATTGCATATATTGATTTTGTTTCTCCAACTACTGGTTTAAAGACTCTTATAATTTCTTTGTATTTCTTCTGACATCGAGGCTGGTGCAGATAACATAATAAATCCCTAAATAAATATTTTCTGGTTATTATTATTATTTCAGCATTCTGGCCCTATTGTTTAGAAAAGTACTTATTGGTCCCTTGTTTTACAGAATGTCTTACTTTAATAAAAATATTCAAATATTTTACTCTAAGGATTCTTATTTAATTTTATGCCTATCCTGAATAGCTGTTTTTCTTATTGATCCTGTAATTGATAAGTTGGATCTTTCTTTCTCCTACTTGGCTAGTATAGTACTTACTTGCTACTACATTTGTGTCTCACCTTTAAAATGATATATGATTTCTTAATAATGTACTTTATGCATCATCTTCACTTCTAGTTTTAGGTTATTGCCCTTTGTATCGATTAGTCTCCTATTTTTAATTTTATTTAACTTTATCTTATTTGTATCTTTACATGCCATTTTAAATCCTTAAACAAAAAAACAGAGAAACCAACAATTTGTGGTCTTTTGTGATTTCATGTATGTTTTTGGAATATTCTAGTCTTGTGAAATACACCATTGGTATCTTGATAGGAATTGTGTTAAATCTATAAATTGCTTTGGGTAATATGAACATTTCAATGATGATAATTCTTCTTATCCATGAACATGGTATATGTTTCTACTTATCTAAGAACTGTTCTTATAATCCTGTTTTGCACTAGTGAAAGAAATAATATTTTTTACTTGTTTTTATTTTTTTGGCATTGGTATATTTGGAAATATGGAAAACTCAGTGGATCACAGGCATACTTTGTTGTTTATGAAGCTATTAATTCAGCGGTTCTTAACCTTTTTTGAGGTACCAAACCCACCAGTTTTATATGCGCATTCACTGAACCCTTCTTTAGTGATAAATAAAATATGATTTTTTTTTCCAAATTCAAGACATAGGTATATGTTTGCTTACTGGTGCACAGAATGAGCCGTGCATGAACATCACCTTGCTCAAAGAACAAAACCAACAAAGTGCATGAACTCACAACAAATTACGGTATTACTTTATTCTGGCCTCCATGGCAGAGGCTTCTCCGATCTCCTGAGACCGACTCATCAAACCCCTAGGGTTCGATAGAACCCAGGTTAAGAACCACTGTATTAACTATTTAAATTCTCTTACAGTTTTTATTTTAGTAATATAATATGTTACATATAAACCATATATTAAAAAGAAATAAACAGGATAGTAATATTTTTTGCCTTGGGACTATTGTTGCAAGTGACAAACTCAACAACAATTAATTTAAGGCCTGACCAGGCAGTGGCGCAGTGGATAAAGTGTCGGACTGGGATGCGGAAGGACCCAGGTTCGAGACCCCAAGGTCGCCAGTTTGAGCGCGGGCCCATCTGGCTTGAGCAAAAACTCGCCACCTTGGACCCAAGGTCGCTGGCTCGAGCAAGGGGTTGCTCGGTCTGCTGAAGGCCCGCGGTCAAGGCACATGTGAGAAAGCAATCAATGAACAACTAAGGTGTCGCAACGACAATGAGAAACTAATGATTGCTGCTTCTCATCTCTTTCCGTTCCTGTCTGTCTGTTCCTATCTATCCCTCTCTCAGACTCTCTCTCTGTCCATGTAAAATAAAAAAAAAGAATTAATTTAAGGAAAAGAGTTTATTAGCTTACCATGAGTGTAGACAAGGCCCACCGAGGATGAGAATGATGGAGCCACAGAGACCTGACTCTGGGGACAAGCTTCAGTGATGCAAATCCACTTTATTCAGGAAGTAAACTAGCTTATATGCATGGGTTCAGCCAATGTTACAGCATGTTCTTCAAGGCCAATGGCTAAAATGAGCTGCCTGGTTGGCGCTGAGTCACTTCCTTACACTGGGCGAGCTCCCTTCCTGGGTGTTCCCAGGAATGATTAACTTGCTGGAGTGTTCTCACAGCATAGCATTAGCCACAGCTGCCAGGTGAATGCTCTGCACTCTACCAACACCTGAGCAAGCATCTGAAGACCTAGGGTCAAGCTGGTGTTAGGGAAGACTGCAACACAGAACTTATGTTGACAATGTGTTTGTGGTATGTTTTACATTTTTAACAAATGTTTTCTATGTAGTTAAAAAATATACACATGTCACAGGGTAAACCAGGTGGAAGGTGACAGAGGACAATTTGACTTTTGGTGACGGGTATGCAACATGGTTGAATGATAAGATAACCTGGAGATGTTTTCATTGTACATATGTACCCTGATTTATTGGTGTCACCCCATTAGAATTAATTAAAAAAAATACACATGTACACAAATGCATATAAAATCTATATAAAAAGTTTTGTGAATATATAACATGTATTTTTGTTACATAATTTTATGTATATTATGTATAGGAGCAGCAATATATAATATGCACATTTCTATTACATATATATAGTATATATACTTTTAAAAATAGGCAGATAGAGAAATAGAGGAATGTGAGATTACAAAATTAATTACAAAATTAATTTGTAATTGATTGGGTTGACATGGTTTGTCAAGGTATACAGGTTTCAAATGTACTATTCAGTATAATACCATCTACACACCACATTGTGCCCACCTCCTCGCCCCAAGCAAACTTTCTTTCTGCCTCCATATCCCCGCCTTAGCCCATACTACACCCACCTCCACCACCCTCCTTCCTTTTCCTCTGGCTATTGCCACTATGTTTCTGTGTCAATCTTAGTCATGGCTCTGTGTCTTGGCAAATAACACTGGGGAACAATTTTTTTTTTTCATTTTTTGTTGCATGAGGTTTTAGAACTGTTTCTATATATTTCTGCATCACTGATTCCAAATCTGAAATCTGTTATTTTGGTTCATGCTCTAGTTTTTATGCAATTTTAATTTCTTTTTGTTACAGTTAATGGCATGCATTGGTTTTTAAATGGGAGTTAAAGGGCAATGACTCTTGGATTGAACATAACTACAAGGCAATTAATGTTTTACAAGTATCATTTTTACATAATTGTAGTTTTTAAATGTAAAAAATTATTATTTGATAAAAACACCCTCTTATTTTGTTTTAAGATTGAATCATGGCTTCTTCAAGTAGGTGTAAATGTAAGAATAATCCTGACACCTTCTGTTATATATGTGGCTGTTATACACTTCAACGTCAAAGGCGCAATATTTCATCATTTGTGACACGTGCATATATTGCCTATTTTCAAGTTCCCCTTGGTGATCAAGACAAGAATTGGGCTCTTTATATTGTGTGTCATAATTGTGAGGGAATGCTTCATGACTGGACAAAAGGAAAACACAAAGAAATGCCTTTTGGTATTCCCATGGTTTGGCGTGAACCTAAGGACCACAGCAGTGACTGTTATTTCTGTCTGATCCATACGAAAGGCATCAGCAAGAAAAAACGGCATATGATCGCATATCCTAATTTCCTTCAGCAATATGACCTATCCCACACTCTGAGACACTTCCGGTTCCAGTTTTCAATGGTTTTATTTCTTCTAAGGACGAAGAAAGTGAACATGGTGATCAAGTGTATTTTGATAAGATGCGTGAGGAAATGGTTGTAGAATCTGAAGGGTCTTCTTCTGATGCCAAGCAGTCATTAACCCCTCAGCAGTTTCGCCAACCCGAATTGAATGATTTAATAAGCGATTTGGGCCTATCAAAGAAAGCAGCTGAGTTATTAGCCTCCAGGCTTCAAGAAAAGAATGTACTTCACTGGTCAGCTAAAGTATCCCATTTCAGGAAGCGTGACAAATTTTTGTGGACTTTTATCCCAAAGACAAACACTTTGTTTACTGTCATGACATCAGTAGTCTTCTTAACCAGCTAGGTATTACCACTTACAGTCCAACAGAATGGTGGCTATTTCTTGACAGCTCTAAACAGAGTCTGAAATGTGTTCTCCTACACCACGGTAATGTTTATGCAGCGGTTCCAGTTGGTTATTCAAGTCACCTGCGAGAAGATTATAACGACATCAAAATTGTCCTCAACTTTCTCCAGTATGAGGAGCATAACTGGATCATTTGTGTGGATCTTAAAATGGTAAATTTTCTGCTAGGACAACAGAGAGATTTCATGAAGTATCCTTGCTTTCTGTGTTTGTGGGGCAGCTGAGCTCAGGAGAAGCACTGGACACAGAAGAAGTGGTCGAAATGTGAAGCTCTGGAAGTAGGGATGCAAAATATTGTGAATGAACCTGTAGTTAATCAAGACAGGATCATTTTTCTCCCACTTCATATCAAACTTGGCTTAATGAAACAGTTTGTTCAGGCTTTGAATAGAGAAAGTGAATGCTTTCAACATATTATTTCTGCTTTCCCTGCTTTGTCTTTTGAGAAGATAAAAGCAGGTGTATTCGATGGACCTCAAATTCGATCTTCAATCCCTCATAAGTGACGAAGAATTTGCCAGGAAGATGAATAAGGAGGAGAAAGCAGCATGGCAGCCTTTTGTGGCAGTTACAAAGAACTTCCTTGGCAACAGAAAAGCAGAAAACTATGAACTTCTGGTTCAAAGGAAGCTGGTTCAAAGGAACATTGGATGCAACATGAGCGTTAAGATTCACTTCCTGAATAGTCACCTTGATAAGTTTCCTGAAAATCTTGGAGCTGTTAGTGATGAGGAGACTACTGCTAGAGCATCAATCGACATTGTCCTCAACAAGTACACAAACGCAAGAGTTACAAATGCAAATTTTTGCCTGAATAGAATTTAAATAAGTTTTGCGCAAATTTTATGATTAAAATAAGTGTTTTAATATGTTCTATTTCAAAATTGTAGACAAATTGTGATGCAAGCATATCTTTTAGTGTATTTACTGCATTCTATAAATTATTATATTTTCACAAAGATGATGCCCAAGAAGACATTCTACTTCATTATGTAACTAAATGTTGAAAATTTTACAATAAGATGAAAACTGAAAATCTTGAATTGCAAAAGAACTGTAGCTTACAGAGAAAGACTAATATCAGATTTGAGATCAGCACACTCAAATTAGGAAAGAACAAGTGTTTTTGTGGATGCAACAAAAATTTTGTTGCTCAGTGTAATTTATCTTATCTGTAACTCAGTGTCTCTCTATATAAAATAAAGATGATATTGTTATTCTATATTGTGGGATGGTTTTGACGTTAAGCAAGATAATACATGAAAGTATTTACAACAACTCTTTGTAAGCAGTAAACATGGAATAAATGTTATAAATACTGTAATGTTTATGTTATACTATTTATATACATATATACTGTATATATTTGTATTGTGTTAATATATGAATCTGACTGGCGGGGGGGATGTTGATATGAGCATGGCAACCTTTGAATTTGTAGCTGTCCAGGCAGAAGTGTGGGTAGCTTGGATAACCCCAATTGTGCTTGGTATCTGAAGTGGGGACTGAGCCCTAACTTGTAGTGTCTGGTGTAAACTCTAGTAGTTAGTGTCAGAATTGAATTGTAGGACTCTCCCTTGGTGTTAGAGCATCAGAGAATTGGTAAAGAAGAGAAAGGACTTTTCATTGGCTATATGGCTAAAGCTGCTATGAACATTCATATACAGACACTTGATTTTTTGGTCAACATAATCGATCATTTCTCTGGAATTAGTGCCCAGGTGTATGGTTGCTGGATTGTATGGTAAATGTATGTTTACTTTTTAAAGAAACTGCCAAACTATTTTTCTAATTGGCTATATACCATTTTAAATTCTCCCTGACAATGTGTGAAAGATCCAGTTTCTCTGCTCTTCCTTCCCAGCATTTGGTGTTGTCACTATTTTTTATTTTAGTCATTCTGATGTATGATGATTTTGTAATACTATGTTGTGTATTATGATTATATTTTAAATCCATCTTTATTATTGTATTCTCCAGAATGACCAATTTATTAATATGTGGGATTTACTGTTGCTGGCTGTTTATATTTTTGAAGCTGTGGCCCGTTGCCCTCCTAAAGATACCCAATACTTATGAACTTTTCTTGTGAGACTGGGTGGTGATATATGTTTTTTTATATTTCTTTTTCAGTTATAATTTACATATAATATTTAATGGTTTCAGGTGTACAACATAGTAATTAAACATTTAAATACCTTATGAAGTGATCACCTCGGTAAAGCTAGTAGACTGAATGGTGATATTAATAAATGTAATCTTTTGATACTGTATAATGTAATATGTCAATATTTGGAAGACGTGTCTAACCCAGTGAACCAGTGTTTTTCAAGTGACCAGTGCCTGATGTTTCAGAATCATACATGGGTAAAAGATTTATTTGAGGTGTAATATAGACCAGTGGATTTTGTTTGGAAACTTGTGGAGTTTTGAGGTTGTATCAAAAAAATATTTTTTAATTATATGAAAAGCCTTTAAAAACTGTAGTTTTTCCAACTACATATGTATGAAGCTGTGTTTTCTTCATATACAGGGCAAAAATACCATATTTCCACATGTATAAGACACACCTTAATTTGGGGGCCTGAAATTTGAAAAAAAATGTATTACATAAAGTTAATGAACTCAAGTTTATTCATCATAAAATTCATACAACTCCTCATCCATTAGCTTGTCCTCATCTGTGTTTGATTACGAATCACTGTTTTCATATATTGCTCTGTCCTCAGTTCCACCTATGGCTTTGAAATGCCACAACCATGGTATAAGACTCACCCAGCTTTAAGACCCCAAATTTTTCAAAAAAGGATGCCTCTTATACATGGGGAAATATGGTAGCTTTACAGGTGTAGTAATATAAATAATACAATAATAATAATAATGCAAGAACAAACTTTTGTGTATTCACAACTGTAAACTTACTTTTGCCAAATCTTGTTCTGCAAGCAAAATCACATATGGCAAGAGATTGAATGCCGAAGCAGTTACAGAATCCAGATATATTCTGTTAAACCAGACATTAAAGAGATTTGTGCAAATGTGAAACGAAGTTTTCTATTTTTTGTTTTGAAATATATAAATATTTTACAAAATATATTCATTGACATGTAATGGGCTTATTGTTAATTTTAAATCTATCAATATTTTCTAGTTTCCCAGTGTTAATTTTTAATTCAGGAAATATTGACATATATATATAACCCATATAAAGAATAGTCTGGAGGGTCCCTCAATAATTTTTAGTAATGTAAAGGGGCTCTCTATATAAAAGGTTTGCAAACTGCTAGTTTAGATGAAAGGGAACTGAAGAGACATGACAGCTGAGTATGATGTGTGATCCTGGCCTGGATACTCTCCAGGAAATGAAAATGCTCTAAGAACATTATCAGGACTGTTGACAAAATTGGCATACTGGACTATGGATTAGATTATAATTGTATCAATGTAAAGTTCTTGATTTTGATAAATGTGCTGTATTTGGGTAAAAGAGGAAATACACTGAAGTTTTAAGAAACAGTGTGTACAACACATTCTCAAATGGTTTAGAAAAATACATGTACTTATAGAAAGAGAATGACAAAACATGTAGCAAAAATGTTACTAATTGGTGAATTCTGCATGAAAGCTATACAGGAGTCTTTGTATTATTTGTACAATGTTACATTTCAAAATAAAAAAAAAATTGTGAAGTGATAAATCTCTTTGAAGCATATTTTACATATTAATTGGTGTTTGTGCCTAACTCTTTGTGCTCTGCTGCCCCCTAGTGACTTTTATGCTTATCAGCAATTCATTCTGTAAGTACAATAACCTGGGAGTTTAGAGCAGGGTAGTTAGTCATACTTTAAAAATAACTTAGTATCAAGTAAAATAATTTTCTTTTTGAGGGAGAAGTAGGATATTACTATGACACTGTACTGCATGGTCTCTTTTGTCTCTGAATTTTTTTAAATTGTATTTTTGTTCTTGTCCTTTAGTTGTATCCACAGTTCCCTCTTATTCTCCTCCCCTACTTCTTTTTAAAGATAGTATTTATTGGTTCCTCATCTGACAACAACAGTTAAACTTACTTATACTCTTCCCTTGTCTCTTTTTCTCTACCACTAAATATTAGTCAAAAATATTATCTTAGTGTTTGGCTTTATAGTTTTAATATGCTTAGAATACTGCTAGCCCGACTTGAAATCTTAAGGCTCTGAAAAGTGCCTGTCGTCACAACCTGCCTAAATTCATTAGGCAACAAAACCTGATGTGAGATGACATGAGATAGTGATACTCTTTATATTTACTACTTGTGTGAATATTCCTACATATTGCTGCAGAAATACTAATGTGACTGATTCTGGAATGTTTCTTAAGACCTCACATATAATGTATGATATATGCACTATATTTGTTTTTTTCAAACCTGAAAAATTCAAAATTATGAGATGTTTCTGCTCCGGTAATTTTAGATTAGGGATTGTAGACTTTACTTAAGTTGTTTACCTTTGACTCCCTGGTATTACTATATTTCCCCATGTATAAGATGCACTGTTTTGGAAAAATTTGGGGTCTAAAAGCTGGGTGCGTCTTATACCATGGTTGTGGCATTTCAAATGCCATAGATGCAACTGAGGATGAAGCAATGTATGAAGATGGTGATTTGTCATCAGACACAGATGAGGACAAGTTAATGGATGGGAGTTTTGACAGTGATGAGGAGTTGTATGAATTTTATGATGAATAAAACTTGAGTTCATTAACTTTATGTAATACATTTTTTTTTTCAAATTTCGGGCCCCAAATTAAGGTGCGTCTTATACATGTGAGTGTCTTATACATGGGGAAATACAGTAGGTATGAGGCGTTCCACCAGTTTGTTCTACTTGCTATCTTTTCTATTTTTATTAGTTGTATAATTTTGCACACTATATGTATATTCTGTATTTTGTCATTCATAATCTGATCTTGTTTTTGTCTTAGAGTTGCAGTTAAATAGTTCACTTTTTACTACTGATCTTTATTGTGGAAGTTTTTTTTTGTAGTCTACTTTGGTTAGAGTTCTTTCTCTAGTGGTTGTCTTAGGAAGGCCTTATAGGAACAAGAATTTTTGAGTTAGTGTACATGCAGAATGACTGCTCTGTAGACTGTTCTGCTGGATTATATAGTAGTTCTATTTTTAATTTTTTTAGGACCCTCCATACTGTTTTCCACAGTGGCTGCACCAGTTTTCATTTCCATCAATAGTGCACAAGGGTTCTCTTTATCCCACATCTTTGCCAACGTTTGTTATTTCTTGTCTTTTGGGTAATACAGTGTGTCCATAAAGTCATGGTGCACTTTTGACCAGTCACAGGAAAGCAACAAAAGACAACAGAAATGTGAAATCTGCACCAAATAAAAGGAAAACTCTCCCAGTTTCATACCTATTCAGTGCAGTTCTATGTGGGCTTCATTTGTTGCCCTACACACATTCAAATGATAGTGAAGTTTTTGCCACACTCGGGTAAGGACGTCTGGTGTAACAGAGTGAATAACATCTGTGATTCTCTGTTTTAAGTGATTAATGTTGTTGATACGTTCAATGTACACATGTTGCTTCACATAATCCCAAAAGTGAAAGTCTAAGTGCATCAGATCCGGGGATCGTGGTGGCCATGGCTTGACAGAACCCCTGCCTATCCACCACCAGGGAAATGTTCTATCCAGAAACTCAAAAACAATGGTGGCGCAGTGTGGAGGAGCGTCATCCTGTTGAAAGATGACACCCTCTGGAAATTGTGGCACTGCATACAATTCCAACATGTCAAGATAGGTATTTGTTGTCACAGACTGCTTCGCCAAAAAAAAAAAATGGGCCTATCAACTTATGCATCAGACCACACCACACGTTCACTTTAGGGGTGTTAGGTTTGTACTCAACGTAGGCATGACGATGTTCAGCAGCCCATATTCGGACGTTATGGCGATGAACATGTCCACAGATATGGAAGGTCGCCTCATTGCTAAACACAATCTTCTGCAAAAATCTTGCATCATTGTCGATCTCATGAAGCATATCTGTAGCAAACGCGCATCATGTGGGTCTATCTGCCGGTTTGATAGCATGCAACAGCTGCAATTTGTATCCTGTAAAACAGAGACGTTTCTTTAACACCTTATGAATGTAGTCTTACTTAGGTGTAATTGTCGAACACACAGATTTTTTAGGGCTCCTTAGGTAGCTATCCCGTATACACTCTACAGACTCATCACTGACTGATGGCCTACCAGAACGGGGTTTCTCCACCAAACTGCCGGTTTCCTTCAACTGCTTATCCAACCGAGTAATATTATTCCTATGTAGTGGCACTTTGTTATAAACGCTCTGATATTCATGTTGCACTTTGGTCATGGATTCAAATTTAGCGAGCCACAGAACACACTGAACTTTCCTCTGTACCGTCCACATCTCGACTGGCATGGCCGTGGGCTGCTCCACTGTATACTCCGTGTTATGTCATCATCTGCGCATGCGCACATGCTGCCACATCATCATACAGAAACTGGGAGGGTTTTCCTTTTATTTGGTGCATTTCTATCATCTTTTGTTGCTTTCCTGTGATCGGTCAAAAGTGCACCATGACTTTACGGACACACTGTAGTTCATCTAACAGGTATGATGTGATATTTCATTGTGGTTTTTATTTGCTTCCTTGATGAGTTATGAGGTTGAGCACCTTTTCATGTACCTGTTAGACATCTGTGTATCTTCTTCAGAAAGATGTTTTTCAGTTCCTCTGCCCATTTAAAACTCATATTGTTTGGCTTTTTTTTAAATTTATGTTTTTGTTTTTGAGTTATATGAGTTCTTTATTATGTTTTGGAATTTATGTAACCTCTTATCAGATATATGATTTGAAAATACTTTCTTGCATTTCATAGTTTACTTATTCATTTTGTTGCTTTCTTTGGTGTACAGAAAAGCCTTTTAGTTTGATGTAGTCCCCACTTGTTTAGTTTTGCTTTTGTTGCCTTTGTTTTTGATGTCAAATCCAAAAAAAAAATATTGCAAAAACTAATGTCAGCCTGACCTGTGGTGGCGCAGTGGATAAAAGCGTCGACCTGGGAACACTGAGGTCGCCAGTTCAAAACCCTGCACTGGTCTGGTCAAGGCACATATGGGAGTTGATGCTTCCAGCTCCTCCCCTCTTTCTCTCTCTCTCTCTCTCTCTCTCTCTCTCTCTCTCACTCTGTGTCTCCTCTCTAAAATGAATAAAATAAAAAGAACTTAAAAAAAAAAGTTAAAAAAAAACCCAAAAACTAATGTCAAGGAGCTCATCACCTATGTTTTCTTCAAGGAGTTTTATGGTTTTAGCTTTTAACGTTCAAGTCTTTAATCTATTTTGAGTTAATTCTGTGCATGGTATAGGATAGAGGTCCAGTTTCATTCTTTTATATGTAGCTTTCCAGTTTTCTCAGTACCATATGTTGAAGAGACTGTCCTTTCCCCATTGTATATTCTTGGCTTCTTGGTTATAAATTTGATCATATATGTGTGGGTTTATCTTTAGGGGTCTCTGTTTTGTTTTGTTGATTTATGTGTCTGTTTTTATGGTAATACCATATTGTTTTGGTTACTATGGCTTTGAAATATAGTTTGAAGTCAAGGAGCATGATGCCTCCAGTTTTGTTTTATTTTCTTCAAGATTGCTTTGACTATTTGTGGTCTTTTGTGGTTCCATACAAATTTTAGGATTGATTGTCCTATTCTTGCTTTTGTCCAGGATTTTCTTTTCCTGGTATATTTTTTGGCCCTTTTTATTCTGATATTTAGGAGTTACCATAAGGATTGTAACATGCCTTCTTGACTTATTAGCATGCAATATAAATTAATAGTTTCTTAATTTATATTGCATGTTAATGAGTCAATGTCCTTATGTTGTGAATTTTAATTTTGCATATCATTTAGTGCCCATAAAACATTATCCTTCTTATTTTGTAGAGTTAGCATTCATTTATGTTTACTTTTTCTTTTGGTTGATTTTCTTTTCTCCTACATATCTGTGCTTCATTTTGAGATTGCTTTCTTTTTGCATGAAGAACTTTCTTTAACATTACTTTCAGTGTAAGTCCACTACTGATGCATTCTTTTTGTTTTTAAGAAAATGTCTTATTTTACCTTAATTCTTTTGGAATTGTGGTAAAATAAATTTTACACAACAAAATTTACCATGTTTTTAAAATTTATTTTATTTTTATTTTATTCATTTTTTTAGAGAGGAGACACAGAGTTAGAGAGAGAGAGAGAAAGAGAGAAAGAGAGAAAGGGGGGAGGAGCTGGAAGCATCAACTCCCATATGTGCCTTGACCGGACCAGTGCAAGGTTTTGAACTGGCGACCTCAGTGTTCCCAGGTTGACGCTTTATCCACTGCGCCACCACAGGTCAGGCAGAGAGAGAGGGGAGGAGCTAGAAGCATCAACTCCCATATGTGCCTTGACCAGACCAGTGCAGGGTTTTGAACTGGCGACCTCACTGTTCCCAGGTCAATGCTTTATCCACTGCGCCACCACAGGTCCCATATTTTTTAAAGTGTACGTATTTGTGACATGAAGCTAAAATTTACCATTTTTAAGTGTACAGTTTAGTTGCATTAAGTACATTCACATTGTTGTGCAACTTGAACTTCACCATCATCCATCTTCAGAATGTTCCTCATGTTCCCAATCCAAAACTCTGTACTCATCAGACAAGAACTCCCTGTTCTCTTCTTGCTTCTGCTTCCAGCAGCTGCCATTCTACTTTTTGTCTCTGAATCTGACCACTCTTGTCTTAAGTGGAATCATACAATGTCTGTCCTTAAGCAACTGGCTTCATTTAACGTAATGTTCTCAAGTTTCATCAAGGTTGTAGCATGTGTTGGAATTCCTTTCCTTTAAAGGGTGAACAATATTCCTTTATATATTAACCACATTTTGTTTACCCATCTGTTGCTAAACACTTGGATTTCTTCTTTCTTTTGACTGTTGTGAATAATGCCGCTGTGGACATAGAAGTGCAAATACTTTTTTGAGTCCCTGATTTCAATTTTTTTTGCGTGTATACCCAGAATTGGAATTGCTGGACCACATGTAATTTTATTTTTATTTTTTTGAAGGAACTGTCAAACTGTTTTCCATTATGTACCATTTTACATTGCTTGCCTAAATTTTTAAAGTTTTTATTAAAAAAATTTTTTTTTACTAGTTTAGGGATTCTAGGCTGACAGTTTAATTTTTTTAGCACTTTAAGGTATCATTCACTGGTTGACTTACATTTTCTGTTAAAAAGTCAGCTTTGAATCTTAATATCGTTTCTTTAATATTTTCTCCTTTGATTTTGGTTTTCTGCAATTTTACTGTGATGTACTTAGGTATAGTTCTTTTTGCAGTCATCCTGCCTGAGGTGTGTAGGGCTTGAAATTGTAGATCGATTTTTTTTGTTAATTTTTATTTATTTAAGTATAATTGACATACGATTTTATATTGGTTATGTTAGTTTCAGGTGTGTAATATAGTGATTTGACATTTTTATGTCTTACAGTGTGATCACCCCACTATTACTGTATAAACTTATGAAAATATTATTGACTAAATTCTCTTTCGCCTTTTCACCCATCATCTCATTCCCCTCCTGCTGGTAACCATCCCTGTGGTCTTTCTTTCTCTGAGTCTGTTTTGTTTTTAGGGCCCACATATAAGTGAAAGCAGGGTATTTGTCTCTCTCTGACTTATTCAATTAGCAAAATACTCCCTAGATTTATCCATGTTGTCACAAATGGCAAGATTTCATTATTTTTTATTGCTGCATAGTATTCATTTCATTATGTCTGTATACCACATCTTTTGCATCATCCATTGATGGACACCTAGGTTGCATTAGTCTCTTAAGTATTGTAAATAAAGATGCAATGAACATAGGGGTGCACATATCTTTTTGAATTAGTGTTATAGTTTTCTTTCGTTAAATACCCAGAAGTAGAATTACTGGGTTATATGGTATATCTATTTTTAGTTTTTTGAGGCATCTCCACACTGTTTTCCACTGGGGCTGTATGATTGTTCCCTTTTCTCTGCATCCTCACCAACACATGTTATTTGTTGATTTTTTGATAATAGCCATTCTTACCAGTGGGAGGTGATATCTCACTGTGATTTTGATTTGCATTTTCCTGATGATTAGTGATGAGCATTTTTTCATAAGTCTGTTGGCCATCTGTTTGTCTTCTTTGGGGAAACTTCTTTTCATATCCTCTACCTTTTTTATTATTAGATTGTTTATTTTTTTATTATTGAGTTGTATGAGTTTCTTATGTATTTTAGATATCAGTCCCTTGTTGGATATATCACTTGTGAATATATTCTCCCAGTTAGTTGGTTGGCTTTTGTTTTATTGAAGGTTTCCTTCACTGTGCAGAAGAAGCTTTTCAGTTTGATGTAGTTCCATTTATTTATTTTTTCTTTTGTTTTTCTTGATCAACGGGACATGTCCACAAGGTACTATTCAGAGTGACGTCAGATAGTGTACTGCCTGTGTTTTCTTTTAGGAGTTTTGTGGTTTCGGTCTTACATTTAAGTCTTTAATCCAGTGTACATTGTTACCTCCTTTGTCGTACATTAGTTGACCATATAAGCGAGGGTTTATTTCTGGGCTCTCTATTCTGTTCCAGTGAAGATCAATGTCTTTTATGAGTTTTGGGAAATAGTTGGCTCTGGGGTCTTTAAATATTGCTTCTATCAACTCGTAATTGGCTTCTCATGTGTGCTTTGACCAGGCAAGCCTAGGGTCTTGAACCAGTGACCTCAGTGCTCCAGATTGATACTCTGTCCATTGTGCCACCACAGGTCAGGCCCACTATTTTTTAGATCTATGGCAAAGTCTCAGGCAAAGGATATCATCGATGGGTGCTTCAAATGCAAGAAATGAACAATAAACTTGGTTTTTTGTTTCTTTTTTTTTTTTTTTACAGGGGCAGAGAGAGAGAGTCAGAGAGAGGGATAGACAGGGACAGACCGACAGGAACGGAGAGAGATGAGAAGCATCAATCATTAGGTTTTCGTTGCCATTGCGACACCTTAGTTGTTCATTGATTACTTTCTCACATGTGCCTTGACTGCGGGCCTTCAGCAGACTGAGCAACACCCTGCTGGAGCCAGCGACCTTGGGTCCAAGCTGGCGAGCTTTTTTGCTCAAGCCAGATGGGCCGTGCTCAAGCTGGCGAGCTCGGGGTCTCGAACCTGAGTCTTCCGCATCCCAGTCCAACGCTCTATCCACTGCGCCACCACCTGGTCAGGCGGTTTTTGTTTCTTAAAAAAAAAATGCTTCTGCCCCATTACAGAATGATAAACGTCTTTCAGCAGAGTTACAAATTCAGAACTATTTTCACTAAAATATTTTTTGCTATTTTTACTCTCAGTTTTGCAGGATATAGTGTAGTATCCCACAGGCTATATAACTGGTGAAGACATCATTATTTAGTGGCTAATGTAATAATAGCTTGTGTATTCTAAAGTTTAATTTTTTATTTTAATTTTTAATGTGGTAAGTGTCATATACAAAAGATTTGGGAACCACATTATTCCTTAAGTGTATTCAGGCCCCAGAATTTGACAACTGTTGTTAGTCCTTTTGACTATGTTTTATATATTTTATATTACCTAATTCCTCTGTATTTTACAACCTTTTATTTTCCTCTTTGTGCTTTAGTCTAGATATTTTCTGTTGATTTATATTCATTAATCATCTCTTGTTGAAGAAACATCTGTGGAATTCTTAATTTTAAGAATAGCATTTTTTCACTTCTGAATGTTCCCTCAATTTTTTAGTAACAAAGATTTCAAGGCATTGATAAAATTCTCCATCATTTCATCTAGATTGTTCATCTTTTCTTTTTTATGTCTTACCATATTAATCATAGCCATTTAAAATTTTTTTCTGATAACTTCAATATCTGGATCATCTATGGATTTTGAATTTTTAGTTGTGTGATTTTCTCCCTTGGTATCTGGTAATTTTGGACTGAATGGTGATAAAAAAATGTGGAAGTTTATCCATCCCCCTACCCCTTTCTTTTGTAAAGCAGACAATGTGGAAATGATTTTCTTTCTTTTTCTTTTTTCCATTTTGTATTTTTCTGAAGTGAGAAGCAGGGGCTGTAGACAGCCTCCTGCATGCACCCTACAGGGCTCTTCCCGGCATGCCCACCAGGGGGCAAAGCTTGGCCCATCTAGGGCATTGCTCTGTTGCAACCAGAGCCATTCTAAGCACCTGAGGCCGAGGCCATAGAGCCATCCTCAGTGCCCGGGCCAACTTTGCTCCAATGGAGCCTTGGCTGTGGGAGGGGAAGAGAGAGATAGAGAGAAAGGAGAAGGAGAAGGGTGGAGAAGCAGATGGGTGCTTCTCCTGTGTCCCTGCCCAGGATTCGAACCCAGGACTTCCACATACCGGGCCGATGCTCTACCGCTGAGCCAACTGGCCAGGGGCAGCAATGATTTTTTTAATATAACTAGGACAGAGCTGGCTAAATTAGGGTTTGGTTTGGCAGGGCTGTGGCTGCCTGTGGTTCAGTACTTACTGCTTTATGATGTGGTCCTCCACATTTTCCAAATACCCTGATGATTAGGGCCCCTTCTTTGAAGTGGATAACTGAATTCTAATTTATTTCCTTCACACCTCAAGGCTACCTAAAAATAAGCACTAAATATCTAACAAATTTAAATCAGAGTCATTTTTGAAAGGAAGACAATTTACTTTTATCAGAGTTCCTTGTTGTGTTTCTTTAATTCAGTATATTGAAACAATCATGCAGTTTTAGTAACCTTTCTTTTCAGAAAGATGTCTCTTAATATGCTAACCTAGTTTTTTACAGTTTTAATTTTATGTTTTGAGTTTTAGTATCACTTACTTTTTAAAATTTTTTGTTTTGATTTGTCTTAGGATCATTTTCCCAAATAAATCCAAATAGGTCAAGGTTGTGTCAGATTTTATTTTTATCTTTTAGAATATTAAAAATAAACTTGCTAATATCAGTTATACAGTTGAACATATATTTGATTTCTCGGTCTAGGTATAAAATAAAATTATTGACTAGAGTGGACACTAAGATGTCTCCATGTAGAGACAGTTAACAACAGAGGCAAGGTCTTAATTTATTTGAAGACCATGCCCATCACTAAAATAATCTTATCTTGGAACACAAAGGACAGTATAGCAAGGCTGATTGTTATATGCCATGCTGTTGTTTTAGGAGTATGATCCAGATAATTGTTTCTGGATATTAGCATGGAAAATGGTTTCTTGGTGGAGCATATGTGAGCTTGGAATTATGAATTGTCTTAGAATTTCTTTTCAAGGGAAGAAGTGTATGAGAGGGAGGGTAAGCAAAATATTTTGTTTATAATTTGCTGTAAAGATGACTTATTACAGTTGAATATTAAATAGCTCAATAAAATGTATCTCAGTTGGTTCTAACTGGTGTTTCTTTCTGACACATGGTGTGAATCAACTGTCCTTCGAAGTTGAAAGAGCAGAGAGCTTGCTGACACAACTTCTTTGTTCTGGGGAATTGTTTCCACTGTGCCTTCAAAAATGAGGGACATTAAAAGTTTTGGCTCATGGCAAGTTCTCTCCAAGTTGGACACAGTTGGGGGGGCTGAATGTTGGCTAAAGGAAGTAGGTTGGACATTAATACCCTGGACATTAACTTTTTCAACCTCTCTCTACTTGACTTTATGTGATTTAACAGTCCCTCCTTCACCCTTAAAATGGAACCAGAAAATCTCAGTTTTTATATTTTGGCATTTTCTAGGATTCTCCTTTTTTAGATCTTAAGAGAGTTGCTGGGGTTCCTGTCCTTGACGATAGTGAGTTTTCTTTTGTGAAAATATTCTTGTCCCTAGCAAAGGGAAACTTGAGTGACCAAATCATTGTCTTAAAAGATCTTGGAAGCCCTGGCTGGGTAGCACAGTGGATAAAGTGTTATCTCAGTACACCTAGATCCTGAATGTGCTCCCAGTTAGGGCATGTACAAGAGACAGTCATTGAGTGCACAATTAAATGGAACAACTAAATGGAACAATGAGTTGATTCTTCTCTCTTTGTTTCTCTCCCCCCACTCTCTTCTTTCCATCAAATCAATGGAAAATTTTAAGAAAAAGATCTCAAAAGCCTGGAAAAATGTACTATACTTGTAATGGGTAATAAGTTGTAGATTTAGAATGTCAACTGAATGATTATAGTAACATATAAAATCAAGCTAAATTTTTTTTATGTGACTTTAAGCTCAATATACAGTGCAATATGACTTCCGAAACTGTAAAGCATTATTGTTAGGATTTAATAGAAGCTGAGGAACAAAGTTAAAGGAGGTGTGTCTTATTTTCCTACTTTGACCATGTTTGATTTAAAATTGGTAATACTTACAGCATACTTTCTGTGTGCCAGGCACTGTTTTGAATGCTTACTTATATATTGTGCCATTTAATCTTCACACAACTGTATGAAGTGGTTGCTGTTATTATCTGTATTTCACAGACATGGAAAGTGAAGCATAGAGAAGTTTAATAACTTGTCCAAGGTCACACAATTAATAAGTAGCAGAACTAAGACTTGAATCTAGGAAGTCTGGCTTTGAAACCTATACTCTTGACCACTGTGCTATACTGCCTGCTTTGTTACACTTTAAGAAGAATGTTGACTACTGGAACGTGTCCAAAGGGTAAAAACCTGAATTGAAAAGCTGTTTATATATGGAATAGTTGAATAATTTGAGATTGTTTAGTCTGGAGAAGGGAAGGGAAGAATCAAGATTTTCCTTCTCAGTAATCCTCTGAGGGCACAAATAAGATGAATGGTGAAAATTATAGGAAGGAAAATTTCATTTTTGTATTAGAACTCTGTAACAGCTGTTAAGAAGGGATTGGTTGCCTTGTAATGAGCTTCCTTTTACTAGTGATGTTTCAGCAAATGCTGGATACGTATGTGATGGAGATAGAAAATATTGAATTTGTGTCTCTGAGTTTGGCTGGATCATCTCTGAGGTTTCCTTTTTTCTGTACATTTTTATAGTGAAGAGAGGTCTTTATAATGGTCTAGTTGGTACTGTCTGTAAACAAGTGTTTCTTTGAAAAAAAAAGATTCAGTATTGATTCCTAATGGAAACTTGGCATCATAATGTGAGAGGATGGGTGTGTCCTGATTTATTTTTGTCTAAAACATGAACTTCATTTATTTATTTTTGTAAATAGCTTTATGCTATTGGTAGGGAATTCTTTGGATGTGATGCTAGTGGAAAAGGAAACAGTAGAAAATGGGAACCATTTTTAGTTCAAAAATCAATTTATTTAGTAATAGATTTGAGGTTTCATCATAATAACCATCAATCCCCTCTTCCCCTCCTGTTTGAAGAATAATGAAAGAACATTAATTGGTGGGCTTCATAGTTGCAATGGAATAGCTCTAGAAGCTGCTGCATCAGTCTTCAATTAAGAATTTCAAGTTAGCGGTGCAATATATAGATCATGTATCATAGAAATGTACACTTGAAATCTATATGATCTTATTAATCAGTGACACCCCAATAAATTTAATAAAGGAGAAAAAGAATTTCAGGATATCAAATACATGTATGGTTTCAACTCTATGTGTGGAATTCCACTTATATGTGGTATCTAATGAACAAAATAAACAAACAAAATAGAAACAGACTCATAGATACGGAGAATAGACTGACAGGTGTCAGAGGGGATGAGGGTTGAGGGACCGGGTGAAAAAGTGAAGGGATTAAGAAAAGAAAAAATTTATAGACAGACAACACTGTGGGATTGCAGGAGGGAAAGTGGGTGCGGGAGGTGGAGAGGGTAGAGGAGGGATAGATGGTGGTGGGGGAAGACTTGACTTGGGTGGTGAACACACAGTTTAGTGTACAGATGATGTATTATATACTGCTCACAAAATTTAGGGGATATTTCAAAATGAATATGAAGTGATAAAATATTTCCTAATTTTTGTGAACAGTACAGAATTATACACCTGAAGCCTGTATAATTTTATTAACCAATGTCGCTTTAATAAATTCAATAAAAAAACTACAGAGAGAATATTGATTGGTTTATTGGAAAGGCCTTGTGATTTGACATTTGTGGGCCTAGAATAAGGGAGAAGGATTAGATTTTTAAAAATACTGGTTACAAAATGGGCTGAAAAAGAAAAAAATGAAGGAGAGTAAAATTGACTTCAATATTTTTACAACAAGTAAGGCAATGTGGTGCCATTGATAAGAATGGTGAGGTTAAGAACATAGGAAATAATATTAGGGGAAAAATACCATTTTGAGATTATGGTTAATGGTAAGAGAGGGTTAGACCATAGAAAAGATACTGAATTTAAAAATTTTGACCATGGTGAGTGCTTCTTGGGTTTTAAGTGATAGATTGTGACTGGAACTTCTCATCTATTTTTTTTATATTTATTTGACTTTTTGATAATTATTGAAGATTATACCTCAAGTTATCCTGAAGTGTTTGTTCATGTTGGGTGTTTATTTTAATTAATGTTTTATTGAACATCTACTACAGACCAGGCACTAGTGTAAACTCTTAGATACATTTCTTTTTTTAATTATGAAAACAATACTTTTTTTAAAATAAAATATAAAGTTACAGAAAAGTAAAAAGAAAAAAGGCACAGTTACATGATCTAAGCATTGTCATTTGTGGTGTCTCTCTCTCCTTTCTCCCTCTTGTCCTCATCTTCCCTTTTCTCCCACTCATTGTTTTTCTTCATCTTATCCTTGATAAAGTGTAGCAATCAGGGGAAGGCAAATGTTTCTGTGTATTAGCAATATCAGAAAGATTGCTTCATGTGTGAAATGATCACAGTGATAACTACTTCCATAGGATTATTATTATTTTGTTCTTTTTGAGGGGCATAGACAGGAAAGGAGAGAGATGAGAAGCATCAACTCCTAGTTTCGTCACTTTAGTTGTTTATTGATTGCTTCTCATATGTGCCTTGATTGGGGGGCTCCAGCCGAGGCAGTCACCCCTTGCCCAAGCCAGTGACCTTGGGCTTCATGCCAGCGCCTTGAGATCATGTCAGTGATTCTTCCCTCAAGCCGGTGGTCTCAGATTTTGAACCTGGGACCTCAGTGTCCCAGGTTGACACTCAACCCATTGTGTCACCACTGGCCAGGCCCATTGGATTATTTTTAAGCAACAAGTGAGTTAGTGTATGTAAATTGTTTAACAGAAAGGACTTGGTAACTATTTTAAAATATTTATTACTTTTAATATTATTTTATAATATTGAGCTGGAGTTATCCTTTAATTTGATATAAGTATAGTAAGATTTCCTAGATAAAATTGCTGGGTAGTTGAATGATTGACCTCTAATGTTCTATGCTTTTCTTATGAGTTGGTACTGTAAGTTACTATCCCCCCTCGTGTTCTTGAGCCATCAGTCATTGCAAACTCAGACATACACCCCTATTTTTTTTCTGAACAATGATCAGTTATAAACTGACTTAGCTGTCCCATAGGATATGTGGTAGGATTTTTCTGCATAGCCCTATGATAACCATTTAATAGAACACTTAGTTCAGGTCAAAATAATGAAAAAAATTGGTAAGTAACAGGACATTTAGTATTGCTTGGTTCTCCATGACAGTGTCTAGTCTTAGTATGAGAGTGATGTTTATGATACTGAGTTTTTGACTACTGTTTTTTTAAAGATTTTATTTATTAATTTTAGAGAGAGAGGGATCACAGTTGCTTCACTTTAGTTGCTCACTGATTGCTTCTTGTATGTGCCCTGACTGGGCAAGCCTGGGCTTTTGAACCGGCGACCTCAGTGTTCCAGGTGGGTGCTCTATCCACTGTGCCACCATAGGTCAGGCTTTGCCTACTTTTATGTTCTACCACATACAAATCTTTAACAAACTATCCTGTCCTCGCCCTTAAAAATGTAAAAATTAAAACCCGTCAACAAATTCCTCTCCTCTGAGCCTGAGGTTGGTAATTTCTGAGCCTATAACCATGGTGTTTGGGAGCTGTTTGTGCCGTTGCAGCCCCATTGTCCATGGTTTAATCATCAGTAGTTAAAAGGGAAAGCAGAAAATGGCTCCAGGCTACACAGTACCATAAAAAATTTTCCACCTGGAAACTATTTTTTCCTAAAAGCCCTTGGGGACTGCTGTCACCCTCCCCCTTCTATTGGCAGAAACACCTTTCCCTTCAGACAGGTCTTGTTGCAGTTTAATTGTCTTTCTTCTAGCTTCCAGAGGAGGCTAGGGGAGAGCTAGGGAAATAAATTATTCCCATGCACTTTTCTGCTTCTACAGTAGATATCCTTGAACCTTTTAAGTTTTACCTTTTCTTCCTCTGATTCTTTCTTTTTCTTTTTAGCTGAAGTACCATTTTTTTTTTTTTCACTGCTGGAATTTGAATTTACTTTGTAAGTAAGAATGTTTGTTATTGACTCTAGTGCTTGTCTTTGGAGAAAATTTAAATGTAACATTTTTGGGCACTGCTTTAGGCTCTTTGTCACTTTATAATGCCTTCTCTGTGAGGTACAGGCGTTGTTCCAGGTGGAAACTCTCAAGGAACTTGTGGTTCTGTAGGGGAGATAGACATGTAGATAAATCTTTACAATGTAGAGTGCTCAATGTTTTAACCTTTCAAAAATATGAACAAATAAACATTTCAAAGCAAAAGAATATCAATTCAGCTTTCAATCAGTAAAAGTCATTAGTGATGGTGCCCATTCATTTCTAGCATAACACTAGGCAGTTGTCCATGAACTTTATGGCAAACAGAATGACAGTATTTCTGGTGAAATTTACTTCAAACCACATGTTTCATGGTTTCAAGATCAGTTCAGATTTGTGCAATGTCAAAGTGAGGGCCAGGTGGTGAATGTGAGAATACCAGGGCTGTTATCTTGTGTCATTTACAAGAATAGGCTAGGCACTTAAACAGATTTTGTTTTTTAATTTAAAAAATAGATTTTAAAATATATTCCTTCAAAAGCTAGACCAGGGGTAGTCAACCTTTTTATACCTACTGCCCACTTTTGTATCTCTGTTAGTAGTAAAAATTTCTAACCACCCACCAGTTCCACAGTAATGGTGATTTATAAAGTAGGGAAGTAACTTTACTTCATAAAATTTATAAAGCAGAGTTACAGCAAGTGAAAACATATAATAATAATCACTTACCAAGTACTTTATGTCGGATTTTCGCTGTTTGGCAGAATAAATCTTTATAAAACAACTTATTATAGTTAAATCTATCTTTTTATTTATACTTTGGTTGCTCTGCTACCGCCCACCATGAAAGCTGGAATGCCCACTAGTGGGCGGTAGGGACCAGGTTGACTACCACTAAGCTAGACTATTACATACTGCAAAAGGTTTTTTTTGGGCTTTTTTTGTTTTTGTGACAGAGACAGAGAGAGACAGAGAAAGGGACAGAGAAACATGATGGAAAGAAATGAGAAGCATCAATTCTTCGTTGTGGCACCTTAGTTGTTCATTGATTGCTTTCTCATATGTGCCTTGACTGGTGGGCTACAGCAGACTGAGTGACCCCTTGCTCAAGCCAGCGACCTTGGGCTCAAGGTGGTGAGCCTCATTCAAACCAGATGAGCCTGAGCTCAAGCTGGCGACCTTGGGGTTTCCAACCTGAGTCCTCCGTGTCCCAGTCTGATGCTGTATCCACTGAGCCACTGCCTGGTCAAGCCAAAAATTTTTTATTGTAGATGTGATTGCCTCTTTTGGGGAAGGTTACCTAATATCAGCCTATCAGTAAATAGGAGAAAAGTAACCTTCAGTATGAATATTCAAAGAATGGGTTCCGTTTACCAAAAATGCCTTCAGAGAGTGCAAACTTAAACTCTCTCTGGTTTTACGAACAGTTTCTTAGGTTCTACCTTGTTGGTAAGGAGGAGGAGCTTCGCTACCAGTGTAGGGTAGTTACACGAAGAGTGACTTTTTATAGAAGTAAGTTTTGAGTGAATATTGAAGGATGAGTGGAACTTTGCCAGATAACGTGAAGTAAGGAGATTATGGGCAGAGGTACTGACTATATATTGATAGTTCACTCAAGGAACTTGAAGTAGAATTGTAGAGTGAATGTGGGAGTATTCAGAGATAAATCTGTATGTGGAAGGGTCTTTTATAATATGCTAGGGACTTTGTACTTGATCCTGAGACAGTGTGTAATCTTAAATAGGGATGTATGTGTGTGTGTTTCATGATCACATCAAAGATGGATTATTAGAGAAATAAGAAGAAAGGGGTAAAAACAGTTGTGCAGAAGAGAGATAATGAGGATGTAAGCCCTGATGGTGGTGGGGATAGGGAGGAAGAAAAGCACAGAAGAGAACCCTGGCTGGGTAGCAAGATTGGTTAAAATGTCACTCCAATATGCCAAGGTTGAGGGTTTGATTCTTGGTGAGGGCACATAGAAGAGTCAAGCAATGAATGCATAAATAAGTGGAACAACAAATTTATTTTTTTCTCTCTCTCCTTCCTCTTTCTCTAAAATCAATAACTAAATATAAAAAATTTAAAAAAATCATAGAAGAGCCCTGGCCCAATAGCTCAGTTGGTTAGAGCATCATCTCGAAGCACAGAGGTTGCCAGTTCAATCCTTGGTCATAGCACATACAGGAACTTTCCTCCTCTCTCCTCCCCTTCTCTAAAATCAATAAAATAAACATTTAAAAAATCATAGAAGAAACATGGAATTAGATTTGGTAGGTCTTGGTGATTAATTGGAGGGGAGATATGAGGTGGGAAGTGAGGAGGGAAAGTTAACTTGCATATTTGTAGTGGCTGGTGGTACCTTTATTTTAGATGGTGAATATAGGAGGGTTGTATAAGTTTGGGTAGAAGGCTAGTGGTTTCAACTTTTGACATGCACAATTTGAGGTGTTTTTGAGATAATGGTGGTTGGATTTTGAGGTTTATAGGATTTGACAGAGATGTGTCCTGGTCTTATTATTTTGGGAACCAAAGATGTCTAATTAATAGTGAAAGCTGAAGTATTGATGTTATTTCCAAGGGAGTATGAATGAAGAGTGAAAGGATATGAAGGCTCAGCATGTACTGAGGGCTGGAAGGAAAAATTACTGGAAGGAATGTAAAGGAAGCTCTGGGAATAGAGATTTAAGAAAGAGGGAATGGTTAGCAGTGACACGTACAAAAGAGGAGTCAAGTAAATGGTGAACTGAAGAGTGAATATTTAATTTGACAATTAGTAGGTTTTATTGACCTTAGCAAAATAGGTTCACTGGGGTGATGTGGGTGAGAAACAAGTTATACTGGGTCAAAGAGCAAGTCCCATTTGAGAAAATGTAGGCAGTGTATGGATATTGCTCTTTAAAGAATTTTGACTGTGAAAGGAGAAAAGAGAGAGAAATGATACCAGAAGGAAAATTATCAGAGGAGAGATTTTAACTTAATAGTACCTTAAAAAGGGGGGAGGAACTATTTTGAATTTTTAAAGAAGTTAATAGAGATGAAACATTTGATAATACAGAAGTAAAAATGGGGTAACAACCTTCCTGGATAGAGGAGTAATTAGATGTTTAAAATATAGGATTAGCCTTATATTGAAGTGAGATTTCTGTTTCACTGAAAGAGCAAGGCACAAATGTAAGGGTAGACAGATATAGATAGATTTGTAGATTGGGATGAAGGAAATTAAGAAGATTCATGCTTGAAAAGCCTGTGAAATTTTCTTTATGAAATATGTGGCAAAGTCATTTGTTGTGCAACAAAGTTGCAGGATTGAGGTTGGATAATGGTAACAGTTTGGAATAAATACTATCTGTAGTGGAAGAATGAGTTGGTAAAAGACATACCAAATGTTTAGATGGTGCTAAAGGTCCTTTGTGGTTGTGTAATTAGCTCCATGAGAGTAAGGTCCTCTATGCTACTGAAGTTGAGCCGTTAAGAGAATGGATAACGAGGTAGCCATTCTAAATATGGATAGATATATAACTGAACAGTGCCATTCTTGTACTGGAGGACTGCTTTTGGTAAGGCTTTTATTTTGAATATAAAAACTTCTATGTATCTTATCAATTCTGGGAAATTCTCTGCTATATTTTTTTAATATTAACTATTTATTATTTCTTATTAGAGCTCCCAGTAAACTCCTGTACTTTATATATTTAACCTTTCTTTAATGTTTTCTGCTGCAAGTTGAATGTTTGTGTCCCTCAAAATTCATATGTTGAAATATTAACCTCCAAGTTGATGGTTTTAGGAGGTAGGACCTTTGGATATTATTAGGTCACAGGGGCGGGCCTTCATTAGTGCCCCTCTGCTATGTGAGGATACAAGTTGTCTACAAAGAAGCGGGCCCTCGCCAGACCCAGCTGGCACCCTGATCTCAGATTTTCAGCTTACACAACTCTGAGAAATAAATTTCTGTTGTTTATAAGCTACTCAGTTTGTGCTATTTTCTTTATAGCAGCCTAATTAATCTAAGACATTTTCCATTTTTTGTCTCTCTGGGCTGCATTTTGTAGAGGTTCTATATATACCTCTCAATTAAATATTGTCTCTTCCAATTTATTAAATTTTAAATAATGATTATTATAGTTTCTATTCTAAAAGCTCTATATATCTCTAGTTTGTCTATTTTTGTAATTCCCTTATATTTCTTTAAATATATTACACTTTATTTTTAATTCATATGTAATTTTAATTCTTGTTTAATGTGTTTTATTTTCCTTGTGCATTGTATGGTTCTTGATACTTTAATTTAGTTCAAGGAATGTAATTTGTGAGACTTTTTGGAAATATGGGTTAAGATGTACTCCTCTAGAGAAGATTAACCTTTGCTTTAGTAAGTTTTCTGGGAGTACTAATAACCAGACTGGGACAACTTTTAAAATAAGTTCTCTATTTGATATATCCTATATCACACAGATAGTACAAATATTATAAGTATGGGCCTCCCTTCTGTGAGAAGGCCAGCTTATGGTTTCAAATGATCACAGGAACCCTTCCTCTCACCCCATAACCTAGTACCAGACAGGTAAGTTTCCTTGTAGTTTCCCCTTATGGGGAAGAGTTTTTCTGCCTTATTTTTCTGTAACGATGTAGCTCTTGGTTATCTTGGCTTTATTCATTTAAGGGCTTCTGATTGGATTCCCCACTTTTTTCTGGGCTCTGTGCTTTGTCTCTTTTTAATAATTTATTTATTTATTTTAGAGAGAGAGGAAGAGAGAGAGAGAGCAAGACAGAAACATTGATCTGTTCCTATATGTGTCCTAATGGGGTTGATTAATCCCACAAAGTTAGCATATTGGGATGATGCTCTAACTAGCTGAGCTATCTGGCTAGGGCTGTTTCTTGTTCTATATATGACTATACAGTCATACCTTGGCATATCATGGTTTACTTTTTGCGGTCTTGCTGTATTGTGGATTTTTAAATTGTATGTATCTAATTTTGTATCGCAGATTTTTTGCTATATTGCAGGATTTTAAGTAGGTTTAAGAGTGTAGAAAGTGTTTAAGAGCATAGGAAATATTTATAAGAGTGTGGGAAAGGTTAGTAACAGTGTGGGAAAGGTTTATAAGAGTATGGGGAAGGTTTATAAAGCCTTAAAAATATATATATATATAATAAATATAAGTTTGCTACTTTGCGGATTTTCGCCTATTGCGGTGTGGGGGGGTGTTCTGGAATCTAACCCCCGAAACAGACCAAGGACCACTATGGAAGCATTAGGCTAGAGGGGATTGATAGACTTTGGATGTCATTGCAGATTTGTTTTAACCTCTGGAGATTTTTATTTTCTTTTTGCTTAGCCATGTACTAAAAAAAGATTTAGAAGCTTAATCCAGCAGTTTTAGGAGTGTAGTAGTAGTAGAAAGGTTTTTTCTGTTATGTCTAATCTTCCATAGTGTTTGTGGGACTTCATCCTATTCGACCTACTTTGTTCTTCACTATATTTTTTAGGATAGAAAGTATTGCGATTCCTTTTATCCACCCTCCTTTCAGGGTCTTCATTGCTTATAGACTTAAAGATTGCAGTTACTTTTGGCCATGAAGTGTCAGTAAACAATCACTTATGGATAAAATTGGACCAGGAATTTAATATTATGTTTGCAAGTCTGATTTTTTCTCAGAAAATCAGAAATGTGTGTGTGTACATATTTCATGCATATGTGTATATATGATACACACATACATATATATATATAGTGTACACATATATATGCACATATATGATATACACAACATACATGTCTTTATTTCTATTTTATTTTTTTGGGGAGAATTTATTTTTTTATTATTTTTAATTATTATATTTTATTTAGACAATTAATTTTAATGGGGTGACATTGGTCAACTAGAGTACATAGATTTAGAGAAAACATCTCCACATCATTTTGACATTCAATTATGTTGTATACCCATCACCCAAAGTCAGATTGTCCTCTGTCATCTTTTATTTGTTTCTCTTTATGCCCTCCCCTTCCCAACCGCCCTCTTTCTTCTCCCTTCTTGTTCCCCTGGTAACCATCACACTCTAATCGAGGGGTGCCCACACTTTTTCAGCTTGCGAGCTACTTATAAAATGACCAAGTCAAAATGATCTACCTACAATAAAAATGCAAAACATAAATTTATTTCTTCTATATTATCATTAGTTAAGTTACTATTATTACTATTTAATACTGTGTATTCTTCTTTTACCTTTCTCCTATTCAGCTCTCTTTTCGAAGGAAAGTCAATGTCATAATTTTTATGAACAGTCCGAAGAAGCCGCTCCACATTTCCCTTCTTTGGAATAGCAATGGCACACAGACAGATGAGGCAAACACACTTAGAATATGACATAGTGAAAAAAATCCCCTCCCATTCTGTATGAAAGTGGTAGGTTTTTAGGCTTCTTACTCGGACCAGCTATGGCACTCATTTTTATACCCTTTGTTGTATTTAGTTTAAATAAATTGAAGGCTAACTAGGCAGCAATGTAACTGAACAAGTTAGCATGGTTTAACGCGCATGCGTAGGGTATCAAAAGTTCAGACGTCAGATTGGCTACCCTGTATGCCAATCAAAAGACAAATGTCTTTTTAATGTCATGCGATCTACCCACACTTCCTTCGCTATCGACATATTGAGCACCCCTGCTCTAATCCATGTCCATGAGTCTCAATTTTGTGTCCCACCTATGTATGAAATCAGAGTTCTTAGTTTTTTCTGATTTACTTATTTTACTCAGTATAATGTTATCAAGATCCATCCATGTTGTCGTAAATGATCCTATGTCATCATTTCTTATGGCCGAGTAGTGTTCCATCTTATATATGTACCACATCTTCTTTATTCAATTCTCTATTGAAGGGCATTTGGTTGTTTCCACATGTCTCGGCTACTGTAAACAATGCTGCAGTGTGTCTTTACGTACCAATGTTTTTGAGTTTTGCGGGAACATACGTATCTTTAAATGACACTTATCATTTGACTTAGTGACTCTGGGAAACCTGGTTGGTCTAATTTTATTAAGTCCACATTAAATTTACATACATAAGGAAACCAGGAGTGTTCATTTAAATATTTCCTATATCCACCCCCCACTGTTTTGTTTTCTGTATTAATAGCTTTCTCATTTCTATCATTGGAACCATAATAATTTTAAGTGTGGAGTTTCTGAAGCATTTCTTCAGTTAGTATACAGTCTTTTAAAATATTTACATAGCTCTGCAGAGTATTTATTTAATTAAATAATGTCTTTTTTAAAGGATCTTAAGCTTACCAAAATACCCTAGTTTGGACTCATAATTATGATGGTGGTAGATATTAAGTGGATCAGTAGTTTCATTTAGCTCCACTCAACTTTGTATGTTGCAGTGTTAAATTTGACACTCTGAATTCCATGCAGTGAAAATGGAGTTAATCCACAAATGTTAATTATAACCCTGTGTGTACTAACTACCTTCCTCTTCTGTCTTCAGTTTTCCAGGTTAGATTCAACAGGAGTCAACAGGCTGTGGATGGATTCTTTTTATTTGGCAGCAACATCCATATTCCAACTTTTAAAAATTTCTTTTTATTTTATTCATTTTAGAGAGGAGACACAGAGTGAGAGAGAGAGAGAGAGACAGAGAGACAGAGAGAGAGAGAAAGGGGGGAGGAGCTGGAAGCATCAACTCCCATACGTGCCTTGACCAGACCAGTGCAGGGTTTTGAACTGGCGACCTCAGTGTTCCCAGGTCGACGCTTTTATCCACTGTGCCACCACAGGTCAGGCTCCATATTCCAACGTTTAGCTGCCAGATTTCATGACCACCACTGATTGCTGCAATGGAATAAATCTTTATGCACTTAACACAAGTTGATACAGAGGCCAAAATGAAGCCACTGATGCATCCTGTAGTGCCTTTGTATCTTCAATTACTTAGGGTGATTAATTGTTCAAACCATGGCCCTGGCCAGTTGGCTCAGTGATAGAACATTGGCCCGGCATGTGGATATCCCGGGTTTGATTTCCGGGCACACAGCAGAAGCCACCATCTGTTTCTCCACCCCTCTCCCTTCCTCTCTCTCTCTCTCTCTCTCTCTCTCTCTCTATTTCTCTCCTGAAGCATGGCTCAATTGGTTTGATCGAGATGGCCTCAGGCACTGAGGATGGCTCAGTTGCCTTGGCCTCAGGCTTTAAAAAAATGCCTCTATTGCTGAGCAATTGGGCAATGGCCCTAGATGGGCAGAGCATTGCCCCTTGTGCCCAGTGGATCCCGTCGGGACACATGCAGGAGTCTGTCTCTGCCTCCCCTCCTCTCAGTAAAAAAAAAGAAAGAAAGAAAAATAAATTGATCAAACCACGTGACAGTATCATGGTAGCTTTCATTAGTTTATTTCCTAATAGTTTGTTATTGATTTGAATGAAGTTTTGTGACAAGATCCTCTTCTCTACTTACCTGTGCTGTTGAACCAATACCTGACTTAATAGGCCCTTTGGCTAAGTGCCAGTTGGAACTTCTCCACTCTGCTTTTGTCCCTCTGAAAATAGCCATCATAAAAATGTGGGGCTCCCTTTCTGCCTTCAGGGAGATCTCCATCACAGTATTTATTGTTTTGGTTCATGGGCTATCTTGGTGAAGTCATTTGGGTACTTTGGTATATGCAAGGGTGAAAGAAGGATTTGAATGTATTTGATCACCTGTAGCAATGCAAAAACATTTGGCTATGGTCTACAGCTTTGGCTTCATTAACTAGCATATACCTCCCTTATTACTGATGATGATAGACAGTGATAAGCTTTCACTTTTATGCATCCACATTACCACAGTAAGGTCTGAGAGTTACATTGATAGACAAACTGTAGTAAAGAAGGGAAGGTGCTTTAAAATTTTATTGACCTCCTGCAGTTTCTTTTTTAATATCATATACAAATCTGTTTTACACTTTATTTATTTTGAGAGAGGGAGAGAGGGAGGGAGGGAGGGAAGAAGAGAGAGAGGAAGGGAGAGAATGAAAAGCATCAACCTGTAGCTGTGGCACCTTAGTTGTTCATTGATTGTTTTCTCACATGTGCCTTGACTGGGGGACTACAGCTGAGCCAGTGACCTCTTGCTTAAGCCAGCAACCTTGGGCTTCAAGCCAACAGCCATTGGATCATGTTGATGATCCGGCCTAAGCCGGATGAACCTGCGCTCAAGCTGGTGACCTCAGGGTTTCAACCTGGGACCCTTGTGCTATATCCATTGTGCCACCACTGGTCAGGCTTCTACTTTATTTTTAACTTCTGGAATAAACAAAAATACTAATGATGCTTTTATGGTATTTAATGAGAAGAAAATGTTTCAGGACTAAAACCATGACAGAAGTTAAAAAACATATTAAAAAGACCACATTAAATGCTGAAATTTTTTTCTTTGATTAATCAAAACCAAAAAGCAAATTGTTCAGTCATTTGTATCTAGAAGTTCTTGTTTCTGAAAACATCTCAACAGATAAGCTGTGTTTGATGTGATTCTCTTTTGCGTCCATCTTTGAGAATGCAATCAGAAACCCACATTAGGTTGTTTCTTTTTTTTCCCTTTTTTTTTTTTACAGGGACAGAGAGAGAGTCAGAGAGAGGGATAGATAGGGACAGACAGACAGGAACGGAGAGAGGTGAGAAGCATCAATCATTAGTTTTTCATTGTCGTTTGGACACCTTAATTGTTCATCGATTGCTTTCTCACATGTGCCTTGACCGCGGGCCTTCAGCAGACCGAGCAACCCCTTGCTGGAGCCAGTGACCTTGGGTCCAATCTGGCGAGCTTTTGCTCAAGCCAGATGGGCCCACGGTCAAGCTGGTGACCTCGGGGTCTCAAACCTGGGTCTTCTGCATCCCAGTCCAATGCTCTATCCACTGCGCCACTGCCTGGTCAGGCGCATTAGGTTGTTTCTTACCCTTTTTTTTCTTCTTCCATCGTCACATACCTGGAGGATCTCCTTCAAACCAGGATCTGTGCTAGATGCTGAAGATAAAATGGGCAAGACACAGTGTCTTCCACAAGGAGATTAAAGTTCTAATATGGGAAAATTGGTGAGTGAATGGGCAACCAGAATTTAGTTTAGTAAATTATGTGATGGTGTTAACAACAAAGGAGGAGCACATAACAGAGTCTTTGTGATTAGAGGTTTCCCAGGCAAAGTTAGGTACAAGTTGAGATTTGCAGAGTGAACGGGAGTTAACTAAGAGAAAAGAATGAAGAGCAGTCTAGGTCCTAGGGACAGGATTTCTTAGCCGTGTGTAGACTTTGACTTACTGGTTTTTTTTGGTTTTTTCTTTTTTGATTTGCCTGCTATCTTTGAAGACTGAACAATGCTGTTCATTTAGAATACTTTCCTTTGCAAGTAGCATACTGTTGAGGGAAAGTGGAAATAGCATATTTACCTTAAAATGGAAAATTTATTAACTCATAAAGTCTGGAAATAGGATTGTTTCTGGATTGGTTCTTTGTCAAGGATGCAGGTGTTTTCCATCTTTTATCTTAGTCATCTTCAAATTATTGGCATTCTCTCCTCTCATCTTAGTATGGTTCCTGCATCCCCAAGCATCATACAGAACAATGTCAAAAGTAGGAAAACCAGCTTCTTTTCCTGCATCCTTCAGGAAAGAATATTTTTAAATGTATTTATTGAGTTTAGAGAGAGAGGAAGGAAGAAAAACAAACATCGATTTGTTTCACTTAGTTATGCATTCCTTGATTGATTTAAAAAGTTTTTATTAATTGATTTTAGAGAAAAAGGAAGGGGGGTGAGCAATAGAGAGAGAAAGAGAAAGAGAGAAAGAAAGAGAAACTTTGATTTGTTGTTTTACTTACGCATTCATTGGTTGATTATTGTATGTAACCTGACTGGAGACTAAACCCATAACCTCGGTGTATCGGGACAATTCTTTGACCAACTGAGCTTCCTGGCTAGGGTCAAGAAAACTGTTTCCTGGATCCTCCCTACTAGACTTCACTTTACTTCTCCTCAGTGAGAGTTGTATGACCTACTAATTGGTCACTGACAAAGGGAAAAGAATTACCATGATTGGTTTACAGATTAATTAGTGTTTACCCCTGTGGTAGGATGGGAAGGTGAAATACCAGAACAAACTGGGACTCTTCCAAGAGGAAGAAGAATGGAATAGCTGTTGTGAAGACAGACATAGCTAATAGGTAACTGACTCATCTTGAAGTAGAAGTCTCTCACCCCCTCTCTCTCCCACTTAGCTTTGTGTCAGGCTTCTAATTGCATTAGCTTTTCCTAATTGTGTTTTTTTTTTCAGAGTCAAGTCCAGATGTGTTGGTAACAAGCAATGTAATTTTGATTAAGGCATTTAACTTTTCTTGGCCTCAGTTTTCTCCATTGCACAATAAGATCCTTGTATTCCATTTTCAAGACCTCTTTCAAGTCTAATGTTTTAGGGGTCCATCTGACTATTTTGCTTTTCTTGTTCTAAAAGGAGACTGATGTACTCCAGAGGATACTTTCTAGCTGTGTGAATTTGGTAGGCTACTTCATCTTCTTGGGTTTCAGATTCCTTATTTATAAAATGGGAATAATGTCTAATTTATAAGATTCATAGGATTTAAATGAGATTCCATAGGCTCATAATATTATTTACTTTTCTCTTATGACAAACAGATTTGAGCTGATGTAGGCTCTAGCAAGTGACATAATCCTATAATGGTTTTGTATAGGGGAATGATAAATAATTGTTTAATAGAATGCCTGAAGTGCCATTTTATAAGTTAAAATCTCTCTCAAGATACACATGAAATCTAGGCAGGATGTTCACAGATATGCATCAGATATAGACACAAAGGTAAAACATTTACATTTTGCAAAAACCTATAGTTTATTTGATGGTTTTTAAAAGCTAGACTTTAAAAAGCAGCATTAAGTCATTAAGTTAAAATAAAGCCTATTAAAAGTTGTTAATTTCCAAGCATTTCTTCTTATTTATTTTTTACTAGGTACCAGGATAGTCTTTGGATTACCACAAATAATTAAACCAATGGTGTAGTTTATTTCAAAGTCTTACTTAACTCTGGCACACCAGGACATATCAAAAGCACATGACCTTATTCTCAAAATTCTGCTTATTATTAGGAATGGAAATGTATACATTAGGGTATTTTAAATAAAATATAACTTTATAGTTATAAGTCTTTAGCCAGCAGGAGTTATAGAATATAGTTTTTCAATTTTTGAGCAGTCCCTCTGACTTGGCCACATCAAGTTTAAATTTCAAGGAATGTTAGAAACAGGCTATCACTAGATGGCAGTCTTTCTCTACTTTAAGTCCTTTGTGGGTTTTGGGGAGCTAGCTACTCTTTGTTCAAGTACAATGTTGGCTATCAATATTAGGTTAAACTTGAGTTAGGTCTGTCACTCTCCAGAATTTAAGTATTGTTTATCTTTGTTTTTAGCATTTTATATCTGATAGATGTGTTGGTTTCCACTGAGTAAAGCTGAGTTTATAGCTGAAATGCTGATTAGAGCTAAACTGTTAGGAGTGATCAATAATTGCCTTTTCCTATGGTAGGCATCTAGAAACAAAATTTTAAATTAGTGTTTTGTGAACTCTTTGGTAACCAGATGAAAACTATGGATTGGTTTCCCTTAAAATTACATATGTGTGCTTCTGCCTGTGCATACAAAATTCACATAAAACCTGGAAATTGTGAATGTCCTGATGCATACCTGCAGAACACAAATTTGTTAAACATAGTCCCAAACCCCTGTTTTAAATACGTATTATATTTTACTCCAACTTTTAAAAATTCTCAAGGTACCCTGGGATCCATTGTAAACCTTTCGTGTTATTCAACATTATTATAATAAAGAGAGTGTTAGAATCATAAAGATCCTAAGATAGGAGAAACAGGCCAGGAGATAGCGATAGAGATATAGAAAATTCATTAACTTGTTTTGAACTACCTGTTTAGATAATTCTGAAAATGTATGATCTTTACATTATTATTGATTGAATTTGAAAGTGGAAGTGAATTGTAGAGATTTAGAGCTGGGTTGATACTTTAGAGTCTGTGTAATTGATTGCTTCCTATTTTCTGAATGAGAAAGCTGAGTCAGATGAACTGACTTGGCCAAAGATCCATAGCTAATTACATTGCTATAACCAGTGCCACACAGCTAGGTAGCTAAAATCCATGTTTTCTTTCTTTGATTTATATATATTTTTATAGGAAGTTCAGGGAGCTGGGGAGTCATTATTAACATGTTATAAATATTTTAACTTTGGGATTTTTTTCTTGAAGTTGTCTTTTGTGATATTAATATAGATCATTATAAGGAAAAAAAGAGAAAAGGTTTACATAGTAAAATGACGTAGACTTGCTACTTAGTAAAATATACGGTTAAAATATAATTGAATTTGAAACCAAGAATTATCTAATATTGAATAACGTCTGCTTATACCATTTAGATAGATTCCTTTTCAGTGTTTATTGCTTTTCTTCAAAAGTCAAAGAATATTAGTATATTTACATGGAAACCTTTATTTTATTTTTTTGAAAGGGGAAAGGTTATCTTTATTTGAGATTAGTCAATAGTAGTGTATTGTCTTGTATATTTCAAATAGCTTCTACAGGCAAGTGGTTGCTCTACAGTATGTCTTAATTGTCAAAGCAGGGATTGTTATAATTTATTTGATGGTCTTCTCTGTTTATTTCAAAGGAAGGGGAATGAACCTAGATTGTTCTGGCTTTTCTAAAGTAAGTTTTCAGAATTCTACTGGAAGCCAAACAAGTAGACATATTGTCTGTGGTTACTGATGAGTTTTGGACAATGAAACTGACCTGCTCAGGAAAGTGTGCTTTCTGATCCATAGGATCAGGGTAGTGATTCAGTACTCACAAATGGTCGTAGAACCAGAAAATATTGGTAATGATAAAATGTATATTTATTGAACAAATGTCAGAGATTAAAGAGTTCTCAGAGATTATATTATTCATTTAGTCAACAAATGCTCACTGCCTACTACTTGTCTGGCACTTTTCTAGAGGTACAGTGGTAAATATGGCAAACATAGTTCTTGTCCTGAAGGTTACAGTCTAATAGGGATGGGTTGTGGAGAGAGATAGACAATACACCATGGATGATGAGAAGGAGAAAATTGTTTGAAGGTATAAGGGACAAGCATTACTAGCATAAAAACAAAATGTTTGAGGCAGGAAGAAGCTAAGAAAGTATCCAGTGTAGTTGAAGCATAGAGTGTGGAGGGAGGCTGGGGGTGGAAACCAGAGAGAAGAGAGAAATGAGGTTAGAGAAGCAGAGGCCAGATCATATAAACTCTAGTAGGCCATTGCAAGCATTTAAGATTTTTGTTCTTTTTGTAAAGAGAAACCGTGGGGGAAATTTAAGCAGGGGGATAACATCTGAATTACTGCTTTAAAAAGATCATTTTAATTGCTGTGTGGAGACTGTATGCATTGAGGTAGAGAATAGGAGAGAGGAGGAGTGGAGAACAGAGACTTTTAGGAGGTTGTTGGCTCCATGTGGCAATAATGCAGGTGTGGACTAAGGTGTCAGTGGGCATGGTAGGAGGTGTTCAATTTTAAGATGTTTTGAATGTTTAGTTGTTAGGACTTTATTACTTATTAAATTTGACAATTGCCTGTTTTTGTTTTTCTTATTTTCCTTTTTATTGAATTTATTGAGGTGACACTGGTTAACAAAATTATACAGGTTTCAGGTGCATAGTTCTACAACATGCAGATGTAGAATCTCAAAGAAGACGTGCAGATGGTCTGTAGACATTTGAAAAGATGCTCAATGTCACTAATCATCAGAGAAATGCAAATTAAAACCACAGTGAGATATCACCTCACACCTGTGAGAGCTGTCAGGACATTAATGGATTGGAATGGAGTGTATGGGATGTGTGATGGAAAGAGATGGATTAGGTGTGATTCCTAGATTTGTATTTTTGACTTTGGCAACTAGATAGTGCCATTAGCTGTGATGAGGTGGATGGATGCAGTTTAGGGGGGAGCTTGGGGGAAGGAACAGTTTGGGAAGAAGAGATAGTTTAGTCATAGATTGTTTTTTTCTGTGTTAAATTTGAGATGGCTTTAAAAAATTCAATTGGAGTTGTTAAATAGTGGCTAAATATTTGAGTCTAATGACTCAGGGAAGCGCTCTGAATTGGAGGTATAGAGTAGGAAATCATCACTATATGGATGGTATTTTAAAGTAACAGGTGATAGAATGTAGCTAGAGAAAAGAAAAGGTTTTAGGAATATATAGAAAAATAATAGAGGAGGAGAAGCTCATAAAGGAGGTTGAAAAGGCATGTCAGTGAAAGGATAAAAACTGCATTAGTTTGTATCATTGAAATTAGGAAAAAAGGGTTTCAAGAAGGAAAATGTGTTAAAGCATAGCAAATGCTGCTGTTAGGTGGACTAAGAAGAATGCTATTTATTGAGAGCTGAGGAAGTGGGAAGGTGCTCTGCTGGGAAGGGGAGCATAGAAATAAGACGGTATCCAGAGGAAGTACGTGTATAAGGGCAGGTTTCTTGGAGTCATGTTTATGTACCCATAAGAGTGATTTAGTGGAGTGGGAGAATTCTTTGAAGCAGGGGAGGGACGAAGGGAATAATTGCAGAAGTAATGTTCTTGAGACAACAAGGATTGTAGCTAAAAGCTTGAAATACTTTTCCATTGACAGAGTAGGAGTTACAGATGCAGACAGGTTGGTTGATTTTAGTGGGAGAAGAGGACATCCTTCTTTTTTCTGTAGTCAGCAGTGAGGGGATGGACATTTGGGAAGAGGGAAAAGTAAGGTTTTTATACACAGTTACTTAGGAGAATATAAAGTGACTTTTTGGTGGTGGTGTTGGTGCATGGAAGGGGAAGAGAAGATTTAGTAGTATATCTAGTGGTTTTTATTGACTTTCTTTTTACATTTGTAGTTATAGAGCTCACCTGAGTCTAGCTGGCATAGCTATATGATTTTTCCCCAGCAGTGTCAGCTTTTTGGGTATTGTCATGAATATTTTGAGTTGTGTTTATCCAACACTGAGTTTTTCTAGATTAATTTAATTGAGAAAGAAAAGTGCAAGGACTTGTTATTTCTTCATTTTATGATGAGAATTCTGTGATGAATACAGTCAAACACTTAATATTTTTGAATGTGTCCTGACCAGATAGCTCCGTTGGTTGGAATATCAACCTGAAGTGCAGAGGTTGCCGGTTTGATTCCTGATCAGGGCACATACAGGAACAGATTGATGTTCCCCTCTCTCTCGCTCTCTCTCTCTTTTTCTCTCCCTTCCTTTCTGGCTAAAATTAATAAATAAAAATTACAAAAAGGCTACATTTAATATTTTTGAATGAACGAGAAGCAAAATTTTGTTTTTTTTTTTTTTAAAAAAACTCATCTAACATTGGGACAATATTAATACAATTGGATTACTTTGTGGTTTATGAAATTTAATATCTAACTTCTAAATAAATTTGCTTCTGGTTTTGCAATTCTTTTTCTATATCTTTGAAGTAAATCTGCTGTAATCTTCATATCATTTTTAAAAAATACATCATCTATATACTGTATTGTGTGTTTACTACCCCAAGTCAAATCTCTGTCACCATTTATCTCCCATTTTCCCTCTGCTACCTCCCCCACCTCCCTTTCCCTCTTGTAATCCATGCAATTTTTTTTAAAGGTCTGTCTATGATGGTGAGGAGCATGGACGATTCATGGAGAAGCTTGAAACTCGCATCCGCAATCATGACCGAGAAATTGAGAAAATGTGCAACTTTCATTACCAGGGCTTTGTGGACTCTATAACTGAACTGCTTAAAGTGAGAGGAGAAGCCCAGAAACTCAAAGTAAGGACACTCTAAGAGAGACTTGGTTCTCTGTCCTGTGCTGGGATTTTGACTAGCATTAGAGGAGTAGGGAATATATTGCAGGTTGTTACTTATGTACTACAAATAAGATTTTTGTATAGTAAGAAAGGACGAATTAGTGCTGAAACAGATCATTGGAATCATAGCTTCTAGCTAAAAAGAAAAGTCTTTTAAGTTAAATTTGGGATAGCTACATGTGGATGAGAACCAGTAATAGAATAAGTTATAGTTCTTTCAAACAGAAATTTAGTTGACTCTTAATAACATCTATCTACTTCCTTACTAGATAAAAGTTATCCCTGTCGGATGGTGTTATTGCAGGGCCTGGCTGTAGAAGTCTTCAGCGTGGCAGCCTGAAGGAAAACAATCATAACAGTTGTGGAGTGCTTCTTACTAAAGCATGAGGGTTCTTTCTTGATACAACAGATTCAAGTTGAGGAAGGAGGCTGGACATATTAGTCTGGTCCCTGGCTTAGCAAATCCACTTATCTTGGATAACTGACTTTGCTTATCGATTTAAAATCTAAGTACTTCACTAAACAGTTTTATTTTTTCTAATAATTTGTATTTAGATTTTTCTTTAAGTTTTCTCTGTAAACTTACTCATATTATCTGAAAGTAATAACAGCTTTTTTTCCTTCTTTCCAGTTCCTATACTTTTAATTTCTTTCTTTTCCTTTTCCTTTCTTTCCTTTGTTTTTTTGCTTTGGTCTTGTTAGAATTTGAATTAAAGTTCCCAAAGGACATTCCTGGGCCATGGAGTGAACTTGACACCGAGTGTAAAATTCATATAAAAGAATACATTAGTAAGAAAAACAAAGAAACAACTTTATTGAGGGGAGAAGTGGGCTATTAGATGTTAAATTATATTTTCAAGTGACAGTAAATTTAAAAGCTAATTGACTGTGAACTCTGACATGAATGGACATGAAGCCATTACATTGCTTAATATATTTTATTTAATGTAAGTTTTTGTACATTTCTATAGAGATATTAAGGTGTTTGATTATGGGATGCTGTCATAGTACCCATTGGTTGTATAATATACAATATGAACCATATTATCTTTATAAATCTCCGAAATTCTGAAGTCTAGAACACAGTGGGGCCCAAGGTTTCAAATAAGAGTTTATGGACCTGGCCTGACCTGTGATTGCACAGTGGATAGAGCGTTGACCTGAAATGCTGAGGCCGCTGGTTCAATGAGACCCCAATTTGCCCAGTGAAGGAACATGCAGGAAGCAGCTGTGAGCTGATGCTTCCTGCTCCTTCCCCATGCCTTTCTCTCTCTCCTCTCTCTAAAATCAAGTAAAAATAATATAAAAAAACCCAAAGAGGTCATGGACCTGTACAACAATTCTCCAACTATCTTAAGAAATACAGTATTGCCAATTGAATATAATTGAAGCTTTTTTTGTACCCTTCATCTCCCTCTCTTACAAAAATAACAGCTCTTCTGGTTTGTTGTTCATATTGTTTAATGCTTACCTAACTGAAATTAAGTTAAATCCCTTTTTCATTCAACACATCAAAATTAATTTCAGATGAACTAAAGAGTTAAATGCAAAAAATAAAATCATAAAGTAACTATTAGAAGATATAGAGGAATATATTTCTAGACACAGTTTTAAAGCAGAAAGGAGAAATTGATAGTTATGAGGACATTAAAATGAATAACCTTTTCTACATATAACTCAAAATGAAAAGATAAGTAACAAGTAATAGTTACAAATATATGTGACAATTGATAGTCTTAACATAAAACATCTTTGCAAATTAATAGGAAAATATAAACACTAATAGAAAACTGAGAAATAACTGTATACCTTAATATACAGTGTAGAAGAGAAATACAAGGGAACTCTACAATTTAGAAATATTTAAAGGAATGCAAATTAGAAATACAAGTTGCCGCCTGACCTGTGGTGGCGCAGTGGATAAAGCGATGACCTGGGAACACTGAGGTCACCAGTTCAAAACCCTGCACTGGTCTGGTCAAGGCACATATGGGAGTTGATGCTTCCAGCTCCTCCCCCCTTTTTCTCTTTCTCTCTCTCTCTCTTTCTCCCACTCTGTCTCTTCTCTAAAATGAATAAAATAAAAAGAAATTAAAAAAAAAAAAGAAATACAAGTTGCTATCTATTAAAATGACAAAGACGAAAATAATAAGATTGGAGATGATACCAGTCAACAAAGAAATTCCTGGTTGGAGTGTAGATTGTTAGAAACTATGAGAAGAGCAATTTTATTTATCAATACTTAAAATTCCACATAGTTTTAAGATTTATTCTAAGGCATGTACAAGGATGTTCATATGATTTGTTAAAATAGATACAACTTTTAAATGTTCCTAGAAGTTATTTGATAGAGGAATAGTAAAATAAATCATGGTACATTCATTAAAAAGAATAATAAACTACAATACATTGTAGAACAATATCTGACAGGGAAAAGTGTTGGGAATATTTGCTTAATGTATAAAGCAGATTAAAAATGTGAACAATTTGATTTTTTATGATTTTAATTTATTTTATTTACATAGATTCAAGTGTCCCACCGAATATATCTTCCCTCACCCTCGTGTTCCCCTCTGCCTCCCCTTTGCCCCCTCCCCCCAGTGCCTTCCCCTCTTCCCTCCAGGATTTGCTGTTCTGTTCTCTTTAATGCTGTGTTATGTATATATAATTTCACTAATCTCTTTCCCTTCTCTGATCAATTAGATCTTATTTAAAATAAAAAGTTATCTGAATCTTTGGGAGCTGAATAGACTCAGATGGCCAAAAGAATCTGAAATGTGTGATAATGAAGATGTGGGGTTCCTGCCTGGAGCTATGGGGACAATCTAGGTTCTCAGACGTCTGGCTTCCCACCCGCACCTTGGGCTGTTCTTTTCTATGCTCCGTGAACATGTATATTCCAGAACTTCTCCCTCTGCTCCCAGTGCCTCTCACCCATGATGGGCAGTAGGATGCTCTGTCTCTAGTTACTGCAGTAGTCACGTGTAGGCAGATAGCACTGAGTAGTGCCTGTAATGTTAGTCAGTTGCTGTTTGGTACTCCTCCTCTTTCAAGTTGCAAATTTCCTTTAATGACTCAGGATGCTCCTGAGAGAAAGCAAGAACTGGGGGAGACCAGTTCAGCGTCTTTGGCTGCTCAGGCTGCACTCACTCACTCGGAGAATTGAGGGGATTAAAGTCCAGCAGCACATCTAGGATGCTCTGCTCAATGGGGGTCCATTCAACTGGGATTAAGTGTTTATGAAATTTAGAGGATCTTGAATTCTAGAAGAGTTAAAAAAATTAAAAAGTTTAAACATTAACTGTTCAATACTATTTAACATAACAATTAAAAGAAACTATGCTCTCTAGGATGTTTGCTATTTGATTCAAAGCATGTGTATGTGTGTCTCTGAGAGAGAGAGAAAAGGAGAGAGAGAGAGAAAGAGAGAGAGAGAGAGTATTCCCTATTCTTTTGTATGGGGCTGCAGCATAAAATGTATTTCTTATAATGAGTTTGAGGTAAAGTATATTTCAGATATGTCTTTATATGGTAAACAAGGTATTTTAGCAGAGACAGTGGTGCTAACTTTAGTAGTATTTATGGAAGATTGTATTTTATGAAATCTCCAGTTTAGGATAAAAAATAGTCAAATTATTCTTGAATAACTTCTCTGAACGGGATAACACTAACACTCAAGGCATCCTACCCCATTTTTATTCACATTGCTTGAATTTCCTTATACTGAACTGATATTAATCCTATTTTCTAGTAATGTCCATTTATTGGTTTAAATAATAAGCACTATTTTTAGGGCACCACCTTTATTTTCTGATAGTTTTTCAGATGTTTGAAGGACAGCTGTTGTTCAGGTATGGTGCACAGCATCTAGTGCCCAGGTTTAGTGATTAGTGTCTCCAAAAGAATCTTTCCCCCTCTTTGTGAAACAGGCTGAGCCTCTCTGAGATAAGACTGGAATTTCCCTCCCTTGTCTCTCAAACTCTTTACCTAATTAGCACTAGGTACTGCTTTCCTCGGCAGTACCTAATGCATGTGCAGTTAAGCTCTAGAACTATCGATTGCTGTGAGGCCTCATTATAACAGTAAAAACCCACACACCTGAGTGATTTAACATGCTAATGAAACATACAAGGCTTGAAGAAGCATGTAGTCATAATGTAAAAGCACCGAAGAACCCCTGCCTCTACATACTCACGACGTCACCTTTCCCACCTGAATTTCTTTAAAACTGTTCTCTGGCTTCTTCGGTTCAGGGAGCAACATTCCTTTCTCTCTTTAGATATTGTCTCCCTTGATGCTCAAGCTATATATAATGAGTCCTTTTTTTGGGTGAACTCTCTTGATTTCCATCTTGGGAGTTCCCAAGAACCCAGGTTGGTTCATAGGTAGAATTCTCCCCTGCCTTGTGGGAGACCTGGGTTTGATTCCGGCCAATACACCAGGCTCTATATTGGTCTTTTGTGATTGCAAGAAATCTCCCATTTCCTTCCTGGGAGATTGCAAGAACCCTGGGTGCTGGTAACATTCCGGCTAAAAATGGCATTCTCTAAATTTTTCATGTAGGTAGCTTTGACTCCCTCTTCAAACATATGTCTAATCATGCTTTAATTTGTCAATGACTTTCCTGAAACATGGCATCTGGGTGTAATTCTCTTAGTGTGATCTTAAAGCCTTGTCTTCTCACATATTCTAGACCAAAGACCAGAAAAATACACTATATCTTGCAGGCCAAATCCAGCTTGCCTCCTATTTTTGTAATTAAAATTATTGAAACATATCAATGCCCATTCATATATGTCATGTTTTTTGGCTGCATTCTTGCTACATTGGCAGAGTTGAGTAATTGCAACAGAGCTTATCTACCTGGTCTCTTGACAAAAACAATTTGCTGATCCCTATTTTAGATAACACATTTATTATGTCATCTTAGAGCATTTAGATGGCTGCATCACACTTTATTTATGTTGAGCTCACAGTCTAGTAAAACCAAGTATTTCGCATGTGGTGCTATTAAAAAAGTAATCGAGGGAATTTGAGGGGCTTGCTTCTGTTTTTGATACTTTTTTATAAAGACTTTTTGGAGAAAGTCTAATTTTATTTTGTCTCTGGAAGGGTGTACATGCAGTAATTTGCTCTGAAAATGATAGTCAAGGAATAGTTTAGGGCAAAAGTTTCAAAAAACTAATTTCTTGATATGATCCTCAATAAAAGGGTATTATGTTAAATAACTTTGAAAAATATTCTCTATGATATCCCCTTCTTGGGCATTCACAGTGCATATAGAATATTAAAGGCGTCAAGAAATCTTCTGTAAACTCACCTGTTCAGTGGAATTTCCCATGCATATTGTGTGTTTGTGTGTGTGTGTGCATGTGTGCACCTCTGTGTGCATGTACAAAGTACCTATTAACTAACACTTCTTGGTGTTCCAAGGAACAAATAGGAAATATTGGGTAAGGGAATGCCTTAAAAGTTTAAGGAGTGGCAGCTACTAGAGGAAGGGTGGAAAGTCTCTGTCAAAGAAAGCTTTAGAAGTAAATATTGCTCATGTTTTGAAAATGTCAGAGATGGTGAGGAAATTACTATTCTATGTACTTATATTTTTTATATCACTTGAATATTCAAAGGTAGGCACCCAAAAAAAGTAGTGCCAGTTTCTTTAAATTATGAACTCTAGATAATTTATTGACAGTTTTGACTATCTGATGGAGAGATTAATTTAGAAAATGGGAATATGGAAGCGTTATGGACTGTTAAGAATTAATTATCCAGAAAGAATTAAGATAAAACTTTCTAAAGTTAGGATAATAAATAGGGTAAATTTGACCTGAGTTAAAAAGTTCAATTTATACCCGAGTTTTCCAGGAATACATTAGTAAAGTGAGGAATATAATAAAATTTGTTCTTTCTGCACATAGTAGAGATGGTAAGAGTCTTTGTGGGTTATATCTTGTTTTTTTTTTCTTTCAAAATTAAAATACAATGTTTAGTTGTTATAGTATCATCTGGAATATTCAAAACAGAACATACCTCTTAATAAAATTTCTTTTCATTGTTGAAAAGTTCATGCAACATTTAGTAGAAAAGTTGATATAATTTAAACACAGGATGATACCACTAAGCCAAAATATGGTAGAATATTGAAACTATCTGAATACATATCTTCACTTAGTCTATTTGTTGTAAATTTTGATCTTATCCAACTATTGTGTAAATGTTTTTATGAGTTTAAATTGTCTTCTTTCCACAGAATCAAGTGACGGATACTAATAGAAAACTACAACATGAGGGAAAGGAAGTAAGGCCAGTTTAACTTTTGAAAAACCCTTTTCTGTTTTCTGTCATTCTCCTTTGATGACTGTGTTCTTAATTTAGTGGCTTATAAGACATAAGCAGTACATTGGAGGAATTTGGATATTATTTGTTGCTTCTAATGTTTATCTGAATTAAGTGAATACAGCCACTAGAAAGCTTAATGAGAGAGGATATAGCCTTTCTTGGCTGTGATTTTAAATTGCATTGGTAGTCATCACAAGGACAGTGCTGTTCCTTCTGCCTGGGATGCTTTTTTCCCAATATTTACCTACTTCAGCTTTCTGTTTTGTTAGCTCCTTAATGAGGCATTTTCTAACCACCTTGTTTGAAATTGCAGTTTCACTTTCAACCCCCTGTATTATTTTTATCTTTCTAAGCTTTATTTTTCTCCATTGTGTTTATCATGCTCCGATATTATATATATTTACTTAGATTTTGTTTTTTTTGTCTGTCTTCTTCCATTAGAAATCAAGCTCCATGAGGTCAGGAATTTTTGTTTTATTACTATATCCCACTACCTATCTAAATAATGACTGGAACAAAGTAGGTGTTGCATAAATATACACTTGTTTAAAAAATCATTGATTCCATTCATTGATATACTCATCACTTAAATTATTATAGTTTACAAGATTATTTTCTATCTATTTTTCTCACTTGATCCTCATCGCAGACTATGACAAAGTCAAGACAAGGTATTATAACTATTTTATTGATGAGGAAACTAAAACAGATGATTTGCCAAAGTTTACATAGTAAATGGGAAGGCTGGCTAAAACTTGTTTCCTGACTTGTATGTAGTCCATTTCTGTTCCCTGTATCATGTGCCTTTCTTATTGCCTGATTTATTAATTTTGATAATCTTTAAAAAGAGCTCTTGATTGTTTTATTGGTGACTTAACTGGGGCTATTCTCTTTTATTCTTTTTTGCATGGTATCTAAGCAGATAATATTTTTAGATACAAGAGGCTATATAAATAGATTAGTCCTTTTTGAAAGTTTGTTACATAATTTAAATTATGCAGAGATATAGTTTCTTTTAGTTTTCTTGTGATATGACTTCAGATCAAAACTTTTAAAACAGCTATGGGAAGAAAAGTAAGTTACTCTTCACTAAACTGTAATTTTTCAAAAAGCACACCTTCTAAGTGTGTGGTTTATTTGTTGAAAGAGATTTAATTGAGATTATTTTCAAGACTCATTTGAAACTATATAGGAAGGATTATTTCCCTCTAGTATCCTAGCACTGATCTACAAAATATAGAATCTTCTCAGAAGAGTGATGAAACCATAATTCATGAAGAATCTGAATACTGTTTGGAGAAAATCTGAACATTTTTTATTTTCTCCTGGATAGCCTCTGAATTTTAGGACTTTATTTTACCTAGCCTTTCCTTGTATTGTATGTACCCTGAGGAATTAGTAGGAGACCACGCAGGAATGTTTTACTGGTTGAGAAAGGCAGTTTCTTAAGTTCACTTGGCAGGTCTTACTATGAAACTGTCTGGGATTTTCTGATGAATTGAACACAGGGTGGAAAAATGTGACTGAAAGCTTTTTATTTACAGCTATTGGCATAATTCAGTTTTTTCCCCTCTTGCCAAGTTGGTAATAGCAATGGAAGAGCTGAAGCAGTGTCGACTACAACAGAGAAATATTTCTGCCACTGTTGATAAATTAATGCTGTGTCTTCCAGGTGAGGAACTGGAAATGGATAGGATTTTTGATGCAATTCTTTTAGCTTTAATTAGTCTTTCACTTTCTCTAAATAATGTTTGTTTGCTCCCCCCCTTCTCTTTCTAGTCCTGGAGATGTATAGCAAACTGAGGGACCAGATGAAAACTAAAAGGTAAGATGTTTTTTCTAACCATCTTTTTGTAAAGTTTTAAAACTACAAAGAATAAAAAAACACTTGTATGCTTTCTCTGAATTAGCAAATAGTAATAGTTTTTCCATTTTGATTGATATATATGTAAATCTATATACAGTGGTCCCTCATCTATTGTGGGGGCTAAATTCCAGAACCCCCCGTAATAGACGAAAATCCGCAAAGTAGCGACCTTATATTTATTTTATTATTTATATATATTTTAAGGCTTTATAAATCCTCTCCACACTCTTATAAACCTTTTAAACACTGTTATTAACCTTTCCCACACTCTTATAAACACTTCCTATGCTCTTAAACACTTTCTAAATAATTAAGATAATAAATATATAAAAATACCTATATACCACAAAGTTCCACAATATACAAAATATCTGCAATACAAAATTAGATACACACAATTTAAAAATCCGCGATACAGGGAGACAGTGAAAAGTGAACCCTGATATGGTGAGGGATGACTATATCATATATATATGTATTTGGACAGAAGGAGGAAAAGATATACATTTTAAAAATTACAGATAAAGCTTACCTACCTTTTCTCTGTCCTACTTCTTCTCCTACTCCCCTTTGGAAACTAGTATCATAAATTTGATGAGTATCCTTTTGGTCCATGCTTTTAACATGTATAAATTATTGTATTATTTTGTATTTTCAAAAATATTTACATGAATGATTCTTAGTTCTCACTTTTTTGAGATTCATTTATTTATTCATTCAACAGAAAATGAATTTAGTACCTAACGTATGCTAGGCATTGCTCTCAGTGGCGGGGATATAGCTCTGACGAAAGCAAACAAAAATATCTGCTCTTATGGGACTTACTACTGGTAATCATCCTAGTAGGACTGATTTTATTTATTTATATATGTAGACCTAGTTCACTTTCTTTAAACTCTCTATAGTAGTCCATAATATGAATAATTCACATTTCCTCTCATAGTTCTAGTGGTTTCATAGTGCCGTTCACCAGTATTTTTCTAGCTGAACCTTCTTTTGGCACATAGTAGGATATTTTCTGGGTTCCCTTGGGCTGTGTGACTCTTTCTGGATGGTAAGATGTGAGCATAAGTGATGCGTTTTATTTTTAGACTTAGCAGTTAATTTTTTGTGCAAGTTCCTCTAGGGTTCTATTTTCTGTTAGTTATGAAAAATGATAATTTGCAAAGTGATGATTGAATTCCTGAATATTTGTAATGAACAGAGCTTCCCTGCCAAACTGTTATGGATGTAGAATATGAGTAAGTTATAAATATTTGTTTTAAGCTACTAAGATTTTTCAGATTGTTGTTACTACAGGATGACCAATCTGACTGATACTATGAGAAACATTTTGGTATGTTTTCTATTGTTTGTTATGCAGACAAAGGTGCAGTAAATGCCCTAGTTCATGTCTCTTCAGGCCTACATTCAAGGTTTCTTGAGAACAGTTCTCTTCAAATGCTATGTTTACAAATTACATGGGGATTTGTTAAATGTAGATTCTGATTCAGTAGGTCTGGGGTCATTCCTGTCATTTCTATGAAGTTTTCAATTTTTTTTTTAATATTCCATTGTATTTTCTGTGTAGATGATCATCTTGTTTGTAAATAAAGACAGTTTGTATTTCTTTCCAATAGAGATGGTTTCTTTTTGTATTATTTTTCTTGTCTTATTGAACTGGCTAGCACTTCTAGTACAGTGTTGAATAGAAGTAGTGAGAGTGGATATCTTTGCCCTCTTCCTGATTTTAGGATAGAAAGTGCTTCACAATTAAGTGAGATGTTAGGTATAACTATTTTTGTACATGCTATTTATATGATTGAGGAAGTTCCCTTCTATTTTTGGTTGTTGAAAGATTCTGTTAGGAGTGAAAATTGTTTTTGTCAAATGCTTTTTCTATGTCAGTTGGGTTGATCATATATATATGTGTGTGTGTGTGTGTGTGTGTGTGTGTGTGTGTGTGTGTGTGTGTGTATATATATATATATATATATATATATATATATATAAATTTATTTATATGATAAATTATATTGTGTAATTATTGACTTTTAAACCAGACTTGCATTTGTGGAATAAATCCCACGTGGTCATAGTATATGATATGGTATTTGATTTGCTAAATTTTTTTAAAGAATTTAGCATCTATATTAATGAGGAATGTTTGTCTATATTATTCTTTTTTTGTAATGTCTTTGTCTGATTTTGATGTCATATTAATGCTGGCCTCATAGAATGAGTTGCAAAATATTACCTCTTTGACTTTCTGGAAGAATTTGTATAATGTTGGCATTGTTTTCCTTAAATATTTAGTAGAATCTACCAGTGAAGGCATTTGGACAAGGGTATTTGTTTTTAAAACAAATTTAATTAAAAAATCAGTACTGGGCTGCTTGCATTTTTTTCTTGAGTAAATTATGAGTAAAATGCTTATTTGTGTTTTTCAAGTAGTTTGTCCATGTCATCCAAGCTGTTGAGTTTATTAGTTAAAATTGAAATGATATTTCCTTATTTTATCATGTGTAGGAATTATAGTGATACTTGCTCTTTTATTGCTTATGTTGATACTTTTTTATCTTTTCTATTTCTCTTTTTTTAAAAATTATTTTTTAATTACAGTTGACATACAATATTATATTAGTTTAGGTGTCTAACAAAGTGATAGACATTTATATACTTTATGAAGTGATCACCCTGATAAGTTTAGTACCTGTTTTTTTCTGATTTGTGTCTGCCTCCCTCTCTTTGATTATTCTCCCTAGAGGTTTATCACTTTTAGTAGTAATGTTTTTCAGAAAGTACTTTGAGGTCTTATTGAGTCTTTTTCAGTTGTCTTTCTGTTGTGTATTTTATTGATTTCTGCTATTATTGTTAGTATTTCCTTTCTCTTGCCTACTTGCGGTTAAATTTGCTCTTTTTCTAGCTTTTTAAGGTGAGGGCCTAGAGCATTGAATTTGGTTCTTTCTTTTTTATTGTTGCAATTTAAAACTGTACATTTCTCTTTAAGTAGTGCTTTGACTGAATCTTACAGGTTTTATGATGGTATTTTTCTTTCAAATATTTTCTAATTTGTCTTGGTTTTTAAAATTTAATTCAGTAATTGTAGTGAAATAGTTAATTTCCAAATATTGGGATTTTCCAAATTTTCAAAATTTATTTGTAATTTTAGTTTATTGTGTTCACAAATGTAAATGTATGATTTCAAAGTTTTATGTTTGTTGAGACTTGTTTTACACCCATCATTCGGTCTATTTTGGTGAAAGTCATGTATACTTAGAAATAATGTATATTCTGTTAAGTAGAGCATTTTGAAATTGTTATTCAGTACACTTGGTTGATCAGGTTTTCTACATACTAATAATTTTGTATTTGTCAATTGTTCACAGAGGAGTATTGAAATTGCTTATAATGATTGTGGATTTACATATGTGTTCTTTCTGTCCTTTGAGTTCTTGCTATGTGTATTTTGAAGCTCGCTTTTCTGATGCATAGACATTTAGCATTGATATATCTTTCTGATGAAATAGCCCATTTATTATGGGAAGATTCCTCTTTATCCCTGGTTATATTCTTTTTTCTAAAATGTATGTTTTATATTAATGTAGCCCTTGCTGCTTTCTTTTTGTTTAAATATTTATATTGTCTCTTAAAAATTTTGTCTAAAATATATGTATATTTTTTCATTAAGTGGGAGGTTGGGAGGCAGAGAGACAGACTCCCACATGTGACCCAACCTGGATCCGCCCGGCAAGCCCTCTATGGGGCAATGCTCTGCCAATCTGGGATGTTGCTCTGTTGCTCTGCAACAAGCTACTTTAGCGCCTGAGGCGAGGCCATGGAGCCATCCTTAGCTCTTGGGACCAACTTTGCTCAAACCATTTGAGCCTTGGCTCTGGGAAGGGTAGAGAGAAAGAGAGAGAGAGAAAGGGAGGAGGAGAGGTGGAGAAGCAGATGGTTGCTTCTCCTGTGTGCCCTGACTGGGAATTGAACACAGACTTTCTCACACGGGGCTGAGGCTCTACCACTGAGCCAACTGGCCAGGGCTTAAAATATTTTTAAAATAATTTATTTATTGATTTTAAGGAAAGAAGCATTGATTTGTTGTCTCGCTTATTTATGCAACCATTGGTTGATTCTTATATGTGCCTTGTCTGGGATGGAACCTGCAATCCTGGTGTATTGGACAACACTCTGACCAACTGAGCTACCTGGCCAGTACCTGTCTAAAATATTTTAACAGCTTTTATGAGATATAATTCATATTCAGTTCATCCATTTAAAATGCACAATTCGGTGGCTTTTAGTATGTCCACAGAGTTGTGCAACCATCACCGCTGTCAATTTTAGAATGTTTTTGTTCTTTCCAAAAGAAAATTTAAGCTTCTTAGCTGTCACTACTCAATCCTCTCTGATCCCTGTCCTCCCTTTCCAGCTACTGGGAACCACTAATTGACTTTCTGTCTCTGTACAGTTATCTGTTCTGGAATTTCATATAAATGGAATAATATAATATGTGGTTCTTTCTGATTTGCTTTTTTCAATTAAAATAATGTTTTTAAGGTTCATTCATGTTGTACTGTATACCAGTTCTTTATTTTCTTTATTGCATTATAGGATTTACTGGGGTGACTCTGGTAACAAAGTTATACAGGTTGCAGGTGCACAACACTGTGTGTACCTATCACTGTATTGTTTGTTCACTACCCCAAGTCAAATCTCCTTAATAAAGAGGAAAAATAAATAAATAAATAGGACAAGGAAAATATATAGGAATATATCACATTCTATTTCTCTGTTCATCAGTAGATGAACTTTTGGGTTGTTTTCACTTTTTGGTTTTTATGAATTGGGCTATGAATTTCTGTTTACAGTCTTTTGTGTGGAGATGTTATAATTTTTTTTTTGATTATATACCTAGGAGTAGAATTGTTAGATTGTTTTAATTGTATGTTTAATCATTTGAGGAAGTGATAGATACTTTTTTGTTACCCTCCCATCTGTAGTATATAAAGATGTCAATTTAAAAAAATTTTTTAAAATATTTATTTATTTTTACAGGGACAGAGAGAGAGTCAGGGAGAGGGATAGATAGGGACAGACAGACAGGGAGGAAGAGAGGTGAGAAGCATCAATCATTAGTCGCAACACCTTAGTTGTTCATTGATTGCTTTCTCACATGTGCCTTGACCACGGGCCTTCAGCAGACCGAGCAACCCCTTGCTGGAGCCAGTGACCTTGGGTCCAAGCAGGCGAACTTTTGCTCAAGCCAGATGGGCCTGCGCTCAAGCTGGCGACCTCGGGGTCTCGAACCTGGGTCTTCCGCATCCCAGTCCGGTGCTCTATCCACTGCACCACCGCCTGGTCAGGCTAAAGACGTCAATTTCTACACGTCCTAGTTAATACTTAACTTTTGTCTATCTTTTGATCATGGCCATCTTGGGGGTATAAAATAGTATCTCATTGTTCACCTTCATTTTTGAAAAATATTTCTGATGGCTATAGAAGTCTAGGTTTATGGATTAATTAATTCTTATAATGTGATTTCTTTGACTTTTGGCTCATGTAGTTTCTGAGGAGAGGTCTGTGTATAGTCTTACATTTGTCTGTCTGTACATAATGTGTCATTTCTCTATCTGTTTTGAAAGCTTTGTCATTATAATTTATTCTCAGCAATTTGATTCTGATGCACTTTAGTGTAAATACATGCGCATGCATATATGCATGTGTATTTTTCCCACTTGTAGTTTGTTAAGCTTCTTGGGTTTGTGGTTCACAAATCTGGAAAATGTTCAGATACTATTTTTTTCAAACATGTTTTTCCTCTCCCTTTTCCATCCTCATTCTGGGACTTAAATTACATCTATGTTGGAATAGAGGATCTATTTTGTTCTTCCTTCAGTCTTTTTCTGTGTGCTTTATGTGGTATATATTTTATTGTTGTGGTCAGATCCACTGTTCTCTTTCTTTTGCATTGTCCTGTTTTCTTTTAATCCCATCCAATGGAATTTTCCTTTCAGAAAATATATTCCTTATACTTAGGAGTTCCATTTTTTATTATGTTTAGTTGTTTCTGTGTCCTTCAATACATGCACATAGCTCTGCTATCTGTTTTCATGTACTTCTTTGCTAGTTCCGTTACTTTTGGCATTGGATCTCTTTCTGCAGACTGCTTTAGTTTTTCCTAGTTATAGGTCAGGTTTCTGTTTTGTTTTGTTTTTTGTTCTTATCGTGTTTTGTAATTTTTTATTGAATAAATTGACATTATATTATATTGATGAATGTCTGGATTTTTTATTTTTCTTAGAGAATGTTGATCTTTGTTTTGGCAGATAGTTTAGTTGTTTGCAGATTTGTTTAAACCTCATTTTTAAGCTTTGTTAGTTTCACCTTCATTTTAGGGGTATTTCAGAGTAGTATTCATTTGCTGAATAACTCAGGAATCCCCAAGGAATCTTCATTTTGGCTTTTTAGTTATTTCTCTGCCTTGTTTGAACTCTTGGAAGTACTTATCTTCCATCTCCATGGTATATGTATGTCTCTCCCTTCCTTTCCTCTTCCCTTCCCCTCCTTTTCTTTCTTCTTTTGCCTGCCTGTGTGGAATCTTATTTTTCCTATGCTTGGTCTAGTACTCACCAAAGACTCAAGGGAACCCCTGTGTAGATTTCTGCAGTTCTTTTCTGCATTGCTCCCCTCACCTTTCTTTTTTTTTTTAATTCTGCCGTATAACCTCAAGGTTCATCAGCTTCCCTAAACCTCTTGTCTCTGACTCTTGTGTTGCTATGCTGATGGGTCCTGTTTGGTTTATTTCTGACTCTTTTTGTGATCTAGCAATCACCTTCAGATAGATAATGCAGATAATTATTAAAGTTACCTTCTTTGTTTCTTTTTTCAGAGATTAGAGTTTTCTGTTACCTCATGTCCAGTATCTGAAAACAATTGTTTTATATATTGTAGCCTATATGTATTCTACTTTTTAAAAGTGACGGTTCATGTCTGTTTCTTGTTACTCCTTCATGGCTGGAAGCCTAGTTATTTTTAAAGCTGTAATTACTAATTATGCTACTAGGTTTTATTTTCCCTAGGGAAGAATATCTGACCACCTATCTATCTTTAGCTCATAGAAGGGATTAAATATTTGTTAATGATGCTTTTTCATTAGGAAAGGTACTAATATTTCCTGTGGTGAAAGTTTTTATTTCATATTCTTATCATACTCTGAATTTTAAAAGATTTCACATGGGTAGTTGTGATCTGCTTTAAAAGATCACTTATTAGAATTTTAAAAACCATTTTGTGAAAATGGTTTTTAAAGTTACCATGGCAAGAAAGTACCAAAATTTAATTTGCCTGGAATCAACATTTCTCTTTGTCACCATAGCATTCAACCATGTCTGACCTTAGTTCTCCACATTCAACCATGTCTGACCTTAGTTATCCACTTTATGGGATTTTTTAGATCTCCTTTCCTACCACCTTTCTTTTTACTCCCTATTTTTATTTCTTCTCACATCACTATTAAAGAACCTGCATTACTGGAAGAGTAGGACAGCTAGCACACATGCAAATAAAACTTAGAATTTAGTTTTTTATTCCATTTTAATAATGTTTAGAGATTGTCAAAAGTAATGTCAAAATCTTGTTTTAGATCTCCATGGCTATTGGAAATAGGGTCTTTTTCTTTTGGTGCCTCCTATACAGGTGTTTAATTGGCTATCATTCTTTAACCTGTCACTGATACTTGAAATATATCAGAAATTTGAATATACTTTTTGGTCTGTAATAGTGGGAACATGAATATGGTAGAAAAAAGATAATAGGGAAATAAGGTGACATTCTTTGTTGCCTGGAATCACTGGGTTTGCTACTAATTAGTATTGAAAAATGTGGAGTTACTTGACAGACCAGATGTTTTCGGCATGCAGCCATGTGTCTCATCAGTGAATGTGCCTTGTGTCTGCAGGCAACATTGTTAGATTTTTCTCGTTCTATAAACAATGTTCTAAAATATAACTAAACCCCAAAGTGTGTTTATCTTTTTGGCTTAATTTCTGGCTTTCTATTCATTCTAAATTTTCTCTCTAGAGGAATTGCATTTTATTGCACATAACTCTTCATACCTAATTGTACTATAAACAGCATTCTGTTTATACTAAACCATGTGAATTGCATTGTTTTTGATTCTAAAATTTTAATAAAAGCAACCATTTCAGATTAAACTATATTTGTATTTTTATTTCTAAACTTAGAAGAAATAAACCTTTCTTCCCTCCATGTATGTGGACTAACTTTTTGATTTTTGGAACACATGAAGGAAAAACAGCAACAACAAAAAATAAAACAGTAAAACCAATCTCTAGTCTTTAGTGTTTGTGGTACTAAGTGTATTTGAGCAAGAAGAGATTAAGCGTCTACTGTGAAATTCACTCTTAAAATCTAAAATAGGGCTGTAAGTCCTTTATTTACTAGGAACTGAGTTTTTCCTATACTATTATATTATTGGAAATTAGGAAATTAAAAAACATGAAGTAAATTACCAACCATTTTGTTACTATACAAAGGGAAAAAATCATGGTTAACATTTTTGTAAATATTTTTCTAGTTATTTTTCTATGTACTCATGTGTGGGATACTTAATGATATATAGCTCATGCATGCATATAGATTCATAATCTATACATGTATACATATTAATAACTTTGAAAAATGCTATGATTTTATTTGTATGTTTTGTTTTTGAAATAATTTTTATACAATAGTATTGTAAAATTTTTACTACTTTATTAGCCTTTTAGTACATGGATATACCAGAATGTGTTAGTTCCTTGTTATTAGACACCTAGATTAGTTTTTTATTTATTAATAAATATAACTAATTCAAAAAGCTTAGGCATGTTTTGTATAGCTATCTTTGTTTTTTGGAAATGCAATGAAGAATTATTTTGGAAAACTTGTATTATTAATACAAGTTTGTTTACTAGCAGGCTGTGAAGGATCATTTATTGAAACCACTAAAAATAATACATGATCTTTTTTGGTAGTTTGAATGACAAAATTATGTTTTTTATTGGGATTTCTACAAATATAAGTTTAACTTCTGTTTTCATTTGTTGGTCTTTATTCTTTTTCATTTTTTTGAGACTTTACTTTGTTCATTGCTTTAAAAAAGCACAAACAAAGCTCAAGCATATATGTTACAAATAATCTTTACCTGATTATTTCCGCTTTCCTCTTTATTCTTATTATGTACTTTTTATGTATAACTTATTTTGTTTTTATCTGTCACCTTTATCATTCTCTTATGCCTATGGAAGCTTCCCTGTCAGATAAATTATTGTCCCTTTATAGTTTTGAAATGTTTTTCTACATTAACAGCAATATTTATTGTCTTAAAATCTATTTTATCTTATAGTAACATAGCTATTTAAGCATTTTTTTGGATTACTTTTTGCACAATATATCTTATTCTATTTTCTACTTTATAACCTATTTGTATCTTTGAATTTAAAATGTTTCTTGTGGACAACATGTACTTATGCGGACCATGTATTTTAAATCCTTTCTGACAGTGTCTGCTTTTTGGAGTGTATATAATCATAGATATGGTTAAATTTTGCTCTTTTGTTTTCATGTCTGTTTTTGCTTTTATTTCTACTTTCTCCCTTTTTTGTGTTAAATAAATTTTACCATACTATTTTAAAATACCTCTGTTAATTCTTCTAGTGATTATTTTTTGGAGTTATTTTCTTAGGGCTGCTGTGTGGATTATAATCTGCACCATAATTATTACAGTGTACTTGAAATTATTGGTGATACAATTTTGGTGTAGCAGATTTACTTTATCTTAGCTTCATTTCTTGCTTCCTATTTGTATTATATTGTCATGTATATTATATCTGTGTATTTAACAGAATCAGCAATGCATTCTGTGTTATAATCATTGCTTTAAAAAATCTTGAAATGGAATTAAAAGAAGAAAAGAGGAAAGTATTTTTTATTATAATTTACTTGTCTTTTAGTGCATATATTAATTGTTAATTATTCGAGAGTTTCCATTGATATTTTTAATAAATCTTAGTACTGGATTTGTCTTAATGCACAGTGAAAACTTATTCAGGCTAGAAATTTTAGCCAAGGAATGTATCTGTGATCCTAGAGGAGACTGAGTTGAGCTAAAGGTGATATAATTCTTTTTATAGGCATTATCCTGCACTGAAAACTCTGGAACATCTAGAGCATACCTATCTGCCTCAAGTAAGCCACTATCGATTCTGCAAGGTGATGGTGGATAACATCCCAAAGCTTCGAGAAGAAATTAAAGATGTCTCTATGTCTGATCTCAAAGACTTTCTGGAGAGCATCCGCAAACATTCAGACAAAATTGGAGAGACTGCCATGAAGCAAGTAGGTCTTGGGTTTATGATAGGTTGGCCAATGACTTTGCAAGTATTTTGTTAAATTCCTTTGCTAAGAGTCTTAATTATATCTTGTCATTTTAGGGAAATCTTTCATTTTGGTTGGAATTTATGATTTGGAAATGTTTTATTTTCTTAACAGAGAAATGAGTTATTTGCTAGTATATATATATTTTGCTCTGTGCATGTCTAGTAAATACTGATTGATTGTGATAGTTTATATTGGGGTTTTAAAGAATCATCTATCTATCTATCATCTATCCATCCTTTCCTTGGCTTTGGATATAATTTGAAGCCCAAGATTTTTAAAAGTTTTCATTCTAGTTAATGAGTTAAATTGTGTTGCAGGTACTTTTGGTGGATTATTTACTGAGTTAAGCAATCTGTCGTGTTATAGATTTGAATTTTTCTGTAATTGCTGTTTCTGATTATCACTGGGTGTCAATGAAAAAGGGCTACTGGGGAATGCTATGAATTGTTGTCATAGGAAAGGATTTATTTATGGCTTATAAAAATTAACAAATGTGTTAGAAGTACTTAGATTTTTTTCCTTATTCATCTTTAAGTCACTAAAGCCACAAGGAATGCCTGGATTTCTTTTGTTATTATGAATAAAAGAACAGGAATGATTTGCAGTGCTACTTGCTCTTTTGCAATTTAAGTCACATTGATTTTATTAAAATTTCTCAGTATACCTTATGATGTAGCCTGCAACAATAAATAGAGGATTTGTTTATTTATGGAAAGTGGTTTTTTATTTTTGATTCTGTATACAACTGTGTTCTTGAAGTCATTTGTAGTTCTTATTCTGTAAGGAAGGAGGGAGTAGGTCATACTTGGATCATATATTCAGTCGCTGCTGGCCATAGTTATTTTCTTTCAAATGTCTGTTTGATTCTGTAAAAGAGATTTGTCTATTGAGAATCCCTTTCTTAATGGATTGCAGATATTCCCCCCCCCTTTATTCTTTTTAATTTTGTCACTGTTATACTTTACAAAGTGAAAACTTTAAAACTAGTTGATGATAAACTTGGTAGAAATCATGATATATTGTCATTATTTTTTTTAGTGGTGATGCAACAAAATTAATTATTAAAAATATACCTTTTGCATTGATGGGTGATGTTTTGAGTATGGGAATGAAAGTATCTTATAAAATAAGTCTTTATTGTGGTTGACTAATTATTTCTAAACTTTCAAAATATAGGAGTATAGTACAAAGTGTCTGTGGAAGCTTCTTTATTTATTTATAGAATTAAATTTAACGAGGTGACATTGGTCAACGAGAGTACATAGATTTAGAGAAAACATCTCCATATCATTTGGACAATTATGTGTATACCCATCACCCAAAGTCAAATCATCAGTCACCCAATATTTTGTTTCTCTTTAAGCGCCTCCCCCTCCTTCCACCTATTCTCTCTACTTCCTTCCCCTCCCCTTGGTAACCACTGCACTTTTATCTATGTCCATGAGTCTCAATTTTGTGTCCCATCTATGTATGGAATCAGTTCTTAGCTTTTTCTGACTTACTTATTTCACTCAGTATAATGTTATCAAGGTCCATCATGTTGTTGTAAATGATACTATGTCATCATTTCTTATGGCTGAGTAGTATTCCATTGTATATATGTACCACATCTTCTTTATCCAATCCTCTGTTGAAGGGCATTTCGGCTGTTTCCATGTCTTGACCACCATGAACAATGTTGTAATGAACATGTTTTCAAGTTTTGGGGGTATATACCCAGTAGAGGGATTGCTGGGTCATATGGTAGTTCTATTCTTAAGTTTTTGAGGAACCACCATACTTTCTTCCATAATGGTTGTACTACTTTACATTCCCACCAACAGTGAATGAGGGTTTCTTTTTCTCCACAGCCTCTCTAACACTTGTTATTATCTATCTTGTTGATAATAGCTAATCTAACAGGTGTGAGGTGGTATCTCATTGTAGTTTTGGTTTTTATTTCTCTAATAGCTAGTGAAGATGAGCACTTTTTCATATATCTGTTGGCCATTTGTATACAAATTTAATGCAATTCCCATCAAAATTCCAATGTCATTTTTAAAATAATGGAACAAAAAATTATCAGGTTTATATGGAACCATAAAAAAGTCTGAATAACCAAAGTATTCCCAAGGAAAAAAAATGAAGCTGAAGGCATTACAATACCTGATTTCAAACTATACTACAGGAGCATGATAATCAAAATAGCATGGTACTGGCAGAAAAATAGACACACAGACCAATGGAACACAATAGAGATCCCAGAAATAAAACCACAAATATATGGTCAAATCATCTTTGATAAAAGAGCCAAAAACACACAATGGAGAAGAGAAAGCCTCTTCAATAAATGGTACTGGGAAAATTGGAAAACCACATGCAAAAGAATGAAACCTGACTACAGTTTGTCTCCTTGCACAAAAATTAATTCAAAATGAATCAAAGATCTAAATATAAGATCTGAAACAATAAATTACATAGAGTTTATGGTAAGCAACAGCTCACTGAATAATGACTTCCATTGAGTAAACATTTGGCTCTGGTTATCTTCAGGGATGCTGTTGGCTTGTGATCCGAGCTCAGGGGACTCCGAGGCAGGGCTAGGACAGGGGGAAAAGAGGGGAAACAGTGTTCCTGGGCACATGTTTCAGCAATAATACAGTTATAGAACTTTACATTTCTGTTTTCCAGATCTGGAAAAGAACAGATATATTTAAATCATTTTTGTTGAACGGTGTTTGTATGTACACAGTATTATGGTACTTTTTTTTTCTTTTTTTAGTATGAGAACTTTTTTGTACTTGTACACATTGGACCACTGTAGTTACACTTTTATATTAAAGGGGGAAAATCCTAACATAATGCCAAAAAAAAAAAAAAAAAGAAAAAGAAAACATAAGTATTAAACTCCTGGACCTTGGCAGTAGAGAACATTTTATGAGTTTGACCCCAAGGCAAGGGAAGTAAAGGCAAAGATAAATGAATGGGACTACATCAAACTAAGAAGCTTCTGCACAGCAAAAGAAACTGTCAACAAAACAAATAGACAGCCAACTAAATGGGAGATTATATTTTCAAATAACAGCAGAGATAAGGGTCTAATATCCAAAATATAGGTCAAAAGTGCACCATGACTTTACTTACACACTGTATAAAGAACTCACAAAACTCAGCAACAAACAAGCAAACAATCCAATAAAAAATGGGATGAGGACATGAACAGACACTTCCTTTTTTAAAATTTCTTTTCCTAGGCATCTGCCTGAGAAATTGACCACTTCTTTTTTGGTAAAAGAGAGGATTGTATAAAGACTATTAACTCATTTAATGTGAGATTATTGGTACTTATTTTTCTGTAGAAACTAAGGCCAAGGGTAGAGAAGTGACTTGCTCCAGTTCAGATAATTTGTAAAGGTCAGATTCTGTAGTAGAATTAAGATTAGATTGAGGTGAATTGTCTGCAGTGGCCCTCTATCTGTGTAAACTATTAGCTATATATTTGTCACATAAAGAAATGATGAAGAAACCCTTCTGCAGCAATCTTCAAAGCCATTAAAGATGGCACAGGAAACATAATGGAAGGAGCTCCTAAGTCACTGTTGTGAACAAAACAATCAGAAACATCATATTGGGCTTGACATAAGTGAGAAATAAACCATTTCCTCTCTTTCTTTTCTAATATCCATGAATTCAAACAAAAATTTATTGAACACTATCTACAAAGTAAGTGGTAGTTTCTCTCCCACCTACTTCCCTTACCTTTTAGGTACTATAGAAGATTTAAAAATGTTAATGTATCTTTCCCTAGCCAGTGGCACAGTGGATAGATCATTGTCCCAAGCGCCAAGGTCACTGGCTCAATCTGGGGTCGCCGGTTCAACCTCAAAGTCACCAGTCAGGGCACGTATGAGAAGCAATCAATGAGTATACAACTATGTAGAATGAATGAATGCTTCTTTCTCTCTTTCTTCCTTAAATTTTTTACCTTTCTTTTCTCTTAGTGTTTAGGTTCTGTATGTGTTTACCTCTGTAACCCTCTAAGGCATGAGTTTCTGGACTTTTGTTCCCTATAAGTTCAGTTTGTAAATCAGCCAATTCTTTTCTATGCTCATCTTCTTTAGGTAATAATACCTTGCTAAAAGCAGAAAGTAAATGCCAGTATATGCTGTGACTGTCCATTCACCCATAGAGCTACAGTAGACACATGGTGTGCCTTTTCATTTATTACAGGTTTCAGTTTTTTCAGTTGTGTCACTATTACAGGGCTCTGCAAGCTTTTGACTTGTGAAATATATATTCTTGCTGCCTACTGCCTGGTCTCTAAACTAATGCCGTTTAAGTTATTTTTTTTTGTTTGTTTGTTATGGCAACATTGTTCTTCCAGTACCTGTTTCTGTTTTCCTTAAATAATGTTGCCTGCTGTTATAGCTAAGCTCCAAAATCTCACCATAGAAATTTTATTTTTAGCTCATGTAAAGTCAGATGTAGAAGTGGAGGCAGATGCTCTACTGTTGGTCTTGAAGAAACAGATTGCCATATTTTGGAGAGGGCCAGGTGGCAGGGAACTGTAGTTTCTGGGAACTATCCCTTGCTGACAGTCAGCAAGGAAATGGGGACCTGAGTTCTATACAACTACAGGGAACTAATTCTACCAAAACATGAATTAACTTGAAGAGGACTCTGAGCTCTAGATGAGACCACAGCCCTGGCTGAGACCCTGAGCAGAATATCCCTGCAGAAACATGCTGAACCCCGGCCCATGGAAATGCTGAGATAATAATTGTGTATGGCTTTGAACCTCTAAGTTTGTATAATTTGTTAACAACAATAGAAAACTGATACACTCTGTTATATCAGTCTTGAATAGAATTACTTTTTTACTAAACTGTACAGTTTAGTTTTGCCTTTGGATCTACAAAACAGTGGTAAAGTCTGCTTTAAAATGGTATTTAAGTAGAAGTTTCTGGGTCTTCCACCTGTCCAGTGTACCTGGAGTATATTGAAAGATAAAAAGTTGCAGAAAGGTAAGAAAATGTACAGTTATGATTACAAGGTTAGAAGTTCAATCATTTAGCAAAATCTGAGGATAAATTTTAAAATTGTCCATTCTACTTCTATTACTAATTGAATTTTAAGTTAAGCAGTCATGATTTAATTTTCAAAATTTTTTTCACATATACACACACATGGACAGCGTGGATTGAAAACATTATTAGACCCATCTGTGGGTTTTGCATGGAAACAGAGTCATCTTTAAAGCAGGTAGAAAAGCCCTCTCTTTTATCCTCTCTCATTTTCAATGTTGATCTTTTTCCAGGGTGCTTCTAAAATAACATGCATATCTGATTTTAGAATTATCATTTTAGCTTGAAGTGATTTTATAAAAAAGTCTGAAGTTCTTTGTTAATTATCTTTTGTTTTCTAGTTCCTTTTAAAATTTATTTCTGTGATTCACTTACAGGATTGATTTGTACAGGAAGGAAGTTTTGTATTTGTTTTGACTCGTTTGCTCTAGGCTTTATGGAGCTAAATAATGTTTATAATGTAAATATTCTCAGGTTGGTTGATTTCTGTGTTAGGCCCTTTAATGAAGGGAAGGATTTATTTACTTCTAAAATTTTAATTTGGGTTTGCCAAATTATATGGGTTATATAACTGATGTTTAGGAAAGAAACTGGTTGCCCATAAAAGAAATTGAAGGCTTCCAGGCATTCATCCTTTAGTAACTGGTTTTAAAGAAACTGATGCTTGGATGAGATTAGTTGTCACCATGGTCCTTTCCACCTTACACTTTATTTGGTTAAGTGTTGACCAGAGCAAAATGTGCTCTTTTATTTATTGTGTAGACTTATTTCTGGCACAGCTACCACTGAGTTCACACATGCCGAGTAATGACTGCCAAGTAAAAGCAGTGTTGTTGTTAAAACATCTTTTGTGCTGGATGTTATGCAACACTTCCACAGAATATGACCTTTGGAGTCAAAGAAGTTGGTGTGCATTTAGTCTGGTGTTCTTGAATTGACTTTATATTCTCTTTTCTTCTTGATTTTGGTATTTATTTCTTGCTACTTGCTCTTTGCTGATAGGTGGGGGTCAGGTGGGAGAATATGAGAGCTGTTTTATAATAGGGATTGTTGAAGTAGGCAGCAATCAGAATAGCTATGGTAGATAGGACAATTTTAGTTTACTGTTAAGTAATATGATAATTAACAGAATGAACTTTGAAGTTTGGGTTATACTCTTAGATTTGCAGTTTGCTAGCTATATGACAGTGTGGAAATTGCTAAATATCAAATTAGGTCTTCTTTTAAAAAATATTTTAAGTTGTAGTTGACTCACATTTAGTTTTTATAACAACTCTATAAAATTGGAGTCTTATTTTTATTTTGTTAAGTGAGAGGCAGGGAGGCAGAGAAAAAGACTCTTGTGTGTGCCCCGACCAGGATCTACCTGGCAAGCCCCGTCTGAGGCCAGTGCTCTGCCCATCTGGGGGCACTGCTTCATTGCTTGGCGACTGAACTATTTCAGTGTCTGAGGTGATGCCGTGGAGCCATCCTTAGCACCTGGGGCCAACTTTCTTAAACCATTTGAGACATGGCTGTGGGAGAAGAGAGTAACAGAAGGGGAGGGGAAGAGGTGGAGAAGCAGAAGGTCGCTTCTCCTGTGAGCCTTGACCATGAATCGAACCTGGGACATCCACACACTGGGCTGATGCTCTACCACTGAGCCAACTGGCCAGGACCTAAAATTGAAACTTTAAATAATCTTTTCAAAGATGTGGAAACATTTAGGGAAATCGAGTACTTACGTCAGTCACAGGCATATAATAAAGGTTAAATTAAACAAAAAAAGGACATGCTAGTGAGTGGCAGTTGTAAATAGACTTAAGAATGTTGAAAAGGAGAAGATAATTAAAGAGGTTAAACTTGATGTATTGAAATACTTTTTTTTATTCCTAGAATTTAATTTCTTGTGGTATTTTTAGTCTTAAATTAGGTCTCATTTTCATTTTATTTTATTTTATTTATTTAAAGACAGACAGAGAGACAGCCAAGAGGGAGAGAGATGAAAAGCATTGACTTGTAGGTGTGGCACTTGAGTTGTTCATTGATTGCTTCTCATACATGCTTTAATAGGGGGGCTCCAGCTGAGCCAGTGGCCCTTTGCTCAAGCCAGTGACCTTGGGCTGCAGTCAGTAACCTTCGGCTTCGAGCCAGTGACCTTTAGGGTCAAGCCAGTGACCAAAGAAGCATATCGATGATCCCACACTCAACAGCGATGCTGTATTAAAGTTGGCAAGCCTGCACTCAAGCTGGCAACCTCAGGGTTTCAAACTGGGTACCTCAGCATTCCAGTTCAATGCTCTGTCTCCTGTGCCACAACTGGTCAGGCTAGATCCCATTTTTAAACAATTTTTCCCCCTTGCCTTAAAAAAGTTATTTCTATTATATATAATTCCAAAATATTTTAAATGTGATTTCAGTTAAAGAGCACAAATATATTAGATAACCATTAAATTTAAAAGATCAGTATCTTTCTACTGGTGTCTAGTTCAGGTGATAGAAGAAAGATAATTTATTTTCTTAATCGATTTTGAGAACAGTATTACAGTTTAGTTTTGAGGCTTTCTTTTCTTGGCAAAAAGGTGTGTGTGTTTGTATGAAACAATATTATATTAGCTTATTTTTTTTCTCACACTTTAAGAGAAAATTGTCATAGAGACTCTCAATATAAGTTGTGAATATGGTTGTGTGGTGAGTTTATCCTAAAATAGACCATTGCTTAGAAAATCTAGAGGAAGAACAGTTATTACAATACTTAGACCATCTCTCACAAATAGACATGTAGAAATATCTGTATCTCTATCTATCTATCTATCTATCTATCTATCTATCTATCTATCTATCTATATCTAGTTATTTTAAAATTAAATTCTTTTGAGAATATTCCTTTTATGAGCCATGGTTTGTACTAAAGAGAAATAATACATAATTTAAAACCATGTAGTATTATAAGAATAAACTGATGAGCAGAACAGAATACAAGTACAGAAATGGACATCTGTAAGAATTTAATGAGTAGTAAAGGTAATTCTCCCTCAGTAAACCTTATAGGCAGAAAGGTTAGCACAGTGCTTGGGAACACTATTCTCCTTGTCATTCTGTGGAGGGATCTGATGGGTTCAGCTACATTGTTCAAATAGCGGGACATGCCTCAAGAGAGGACCCTGCTCTTGTATCACTTATATGAAAGTTAGGAGGAGGGCCAAGAGAATCTAGTGAATATGGACTAAGTGGATTCTTGCTGGTGAGAGAAATAACTTGGCTCGGAGAATTCTCATATCAGTGCCAACTTATGTCAGCTGAAAAGGCCTAGTATTCTTCAGGTAAGCTAGGTCAGTTTTATTGAAGAAGCTTATTATTAAACTGTGAGAATGGAGAAGGCAGAGAGCCATTGGGGAACATCTCTAGCAGATGGGAATACCATAAACATAATTGTTGCTTTACTTATCTGTTTTCCCGACCAGTCTAGTCTCTGTAAGGAGATAGGGCCTTATCCTTTTATCTTTAGCACCTTACTAGCATAGTGCTTGGTGATTATAGATGTTAAATCAATTAATGGTCGTATTCTGTGAATATTTAATTAAATTTAATGTATCTACACCTTAATATTTTTCAGGAAAAACATCTTTTTTTTTTTAATGTTCTAAGGTGTATGCTCTTAGTTACCAATTATGTTTTTAAAGTACCAGTATATGACAATATCTCAAATTGCTCTTTGAAAGGATTTTGACTTTATCTCATAGTACGGTGGAGGTGCTAAAAAGTTATCAAGTTGACTTTTTGTTAAAGATGGTGGATTGTACATATAACATTTATATATTCTACCTCTCCAAATTCATAAAACAACATCTTAGGAAATTTTTATAAAAGCATGGGCTCTCAAACATAAAATATTCAGGAGAGTAGATGATAGCAACATTTTTAGAAGCTGCAAAGTAGAAAGAGGTGTGATAGTTGTACTAGCATACCTGAGAAAACTCAGTCCTAAACCAGTAGTAAAAGTATATAAAACCCAGTTTTTAGTGTATTGTAGAACCATCATGTCTTAGAAATTGATAGTATCTGGTTGCTCTGAGAAAAGGGGGTAAAATCAATGCACAAACCAGGAGGATTGGTTGAATGTCTATTTCAAAAGAAGTTAGACAACTTTCTTCCCCAGCTATTCCCCCACCAGTCGACTGCCCTATCCCAGCTTTAGCAGAAGACCAGTGGAGAATAGATGCAAGTTGAGGGTAAGGTTACCAAACTGACAACAGTGAAAGTTTGTATACTAAATATGGAGATTTATCTTAATCTCACAGTTCTCTTTTATGATGTGGTTTCCAGAACTCTCATAGGCTTACATCCTTCAGGCTTGAGACTGGAAGATACTCTGAATAATATGATTAGCCCCAGAGAAATGTCCTCAAGGTATGTCCACTGGGTTGTCCCCAACAAGATGGACAAGTCAGACCTCTTTGAAGTCAACAGTTGACCAGACTTATGTACATGCACAGAACTTGCAATCAGCTTTTTAGTTTTCCAATTTAAAATATGAAGGGATAATTAAGGGTTACCAGACATTTAAGAAAACCCTCTAACATGAAAGTTAGGGGTCAGAACAAAAATGTAGAGATTTTGTAAGGAGAAGAAAACCAAAAAGGTAAACCAAAACAATTATCAATAATAGCATTAAAAAGATAAGAGAAAATAAATTACCTGAAAAAATGATCAGAATGCTACATAAAAGGAGAAGTTTAGAGAACGAGAAGAATGTTTAGAAATTAAAAATATGTTAGCTAAAACCACCAAAAGGAGGGTTTGGAAAATGAAGTTGAAAAAATTCTACCAGAGAGAAGAGTAAAAAGAAAAAGAGGTGGAATATGGGAAATAGAAAATCTGTAAGAATCTTAAAGAGTCATCCAGTAGGTCCAGCATTTAATATGAGGGATTCTAGAAAAAGAAAGCAAAGAATATTAATAGAAGGAATTCAATCATAGAAATAGTGTGAGAAATTATTCTGAGACATGAACTAACAGGTTAAAAGACCCACCAAGTGCCCCAAAAGGGTTAAAAATAAACTTACATTGTGTTTTAAAATTTCAGAAACCAGAAGACTGAGAGAAAATCCTGAGGGCCTCTAGAAAGATTAAACAGGTCACATACAAAAGATTTGGTATGTAAAAATTATTTTAGACAATACTGGAAGCTATACTCTAAGCTGGACTGAACCAGAACTGTGTCTTTAAAGTTCTAAGGGAGAGAGATTACACATCTATATACCATTTGTAACCACAATACCAAGCAAGTGTGATGGTAGGGTAAGTAAAGATGGTTTCAGTAATGAAAGACCTGAAAAATTTACTTCCTGTGAACAACAACAAAAAAGGATCTGATATGTTCAGGACATAGATAATCCAATGGAGGGAGGAAAGTAGAAAGAAGTTCTAGGATGATGGTTAAGGGAGATAGTTGATTGACAGTGAAGTAGCAGGGCAGAAAGTGCAACCAGCACAGCCTGGAGCATTTGAGAAATTTAAAAAAATTCCTAAGAAGATGAAAGTGAATACCGGATGAATTTATGCATTTTGAGTGGAAATTCAGATAATTTCGGAGAATATGCTAAGTACATAGAATACTAAGCAAATATATAAATGAGAAAACTATTAACTCCAAAACACAAAAGTTGTGCAAAAATGAAAAGTAATCATAGTGTCTTACATGGGTTGGCTGAGAATTGCATTTATATAGTTATAATAATTGAAAACTAAGTTAATTATCCAATCAATCCATTGACTGACCTGTGGTGGTGCAGTGGATAGAATGTCAACCTGGAATGCTGAGGTCTCCAGTTCAAAACCTTGGGCTTGCCTGGTCAAGTCACATACAACAAGCAATCAGTGAACAGCTAAAGTGAAGCATAGTTGATTTCACTCATTCTCTCTCTCTCAAATCAATAAATAAAATCTTTAAGAAATTTATTAAAAGTTAATCCATAGATTATCCTTGTTTTTGAGAGATAGGTTAATGGACACTTTGCATACGTGTTATATATGTGAATGAGACCTAAGTTCTCATCTTCTATGGTGCAAAGTCAATAGACAACGCTTAAAACCTAAAAAAACGTAATAGGCAAAAGGCAGAAACAACCCAAGAGTTTACTGACAGATGAATGATAAAATGTAGTATACCAATTCAATGGAATAATTATTCAGCCTTAAAATAGAAGTGAATTTTGATACATGCGACAACATGGATGACCCTTGCAGACATTTTGCTAAATGAAATAAGCCAGTAATGAAAGGATGAGTATTGTATGATTCCACTTATGTGAGGTTTCTGAAGTGGTCAAATTCATAAAGACAGGAAGTGGAATGATGGTTTCCAGGGGTTGGGGATAGAGAGGATGATAAGTTATTATTTAATGAATACAGAGTTTCAGTTGGGGAAGATGAAGAAGTTCTGAAGATGGATGTTTGTACATCAGTGTGAATGTACTCGATACCACTTAATAAAAATGGAAGTTTTATGTTATGTATATTTAGCACAGTCAAAAAACCTTAAAAAACCCCACAGAAAACAGGTAGAAGCAACACATAATCATGTTATATAGAGATAAAGAGGTAAGCATCAAAACAGTGGTTGCCTTTTGGGGAGCAGGATTTGGGGGAAAGAGGAGAGGAGGAAACTTATTTCTTATAATGAACTCTGTAGAACTATTTGACTGTATACAACGTAACTATGCATGACTTTGCATGAGTAACTTGGATAATATCTATTGAACAAAAGTAGAAAAGAAATATAAATTGTCAGATTTGAAATATATACATATCAGACAGGATTTGTTAACGGACTGGATATGAGGTGGGAAAAACTCAGGGTACACAGAGAGATTTGCCCTTATTTAAGGGACTATTTATTTATCCTTAACTTTGGCTTTATTGATTTTCTTTTCTGCTTTATTGGGAGTAATTGAGCAGTGTTCAGTCCTCCGATTCATAAATGTAACAAGATAGGATTGGAATTATGTGTTAGATGTAAATTAAATTAAGGTCATTTCAATTCTCAGTTATATTGTGTGCCTTATTAAAGAAGGGAACAGACAAATTTGGTAAAATGGACAACAAAACAGATATTTTGTATAATGTAAAAATCTTGAGGGTGATGATAAAGGTTGAAAATTTGTAATTATCAGAATGATCTCTTTTCTTTGCCTTGACTTTTTAAGATATTTACCTGTTTAGAAGAGAATATGAGTTTTTCAACACTCTCTCTTGGTTGCAAAATAAATGTCACACTACCCCACACCTGTCACTACTGCAGGCCCACACACTGATTTCGTACTTGGGCATGTGTTCTGGTGAGTGAGTGAGTGGTCCCTGTGCTGCTGCAGAAGATTGGGAAAGAGGGAATTAGAACAGTGAAGGAAGGTTGTGTTCATTGGTGGGCCTTCATTAAATTAGCTTGGCCAGAGTTTTTTGGGAGATAGCCTGCAGTCTCATTATTATTTCACTGGGAAACAAATTTTCGTTAAATTTAAAATAAAGGAACATGACCCACACTATGAAGTTTTTCTTGGGTGGTTTGTACAATAACTGAACTTCATTCTAATACAGGACTCCTGGAATTTCCTTCTACCCCCATGTCATAAATAAATGCACCACACTAATGTAGAAATGAGGTTCAGTTCACTAAACTCACTGTTGACTGGAATTTGAGACCAGTACTTTAGATTTAAGTTGTGAGGTGGAAATGAATTGATCTTGTTAACATAAGTAAGATACTACTTGATTACATTTTTATTATATAGTTTAACCTCTGAAATATGCAAGCATATGTAAAAGATTATTTAAAATGCTGTTGCTATAATATGCAATAAATATTATTACACAGGGGGCTAAGAACAACCACTTTATTATCAGATAAACTTTACATTGGCCAGGTACAGCCTCTGTCTGCCTTTCTAAAAGCTGAATGGAAGCAAGATGTATTTTTTATCTTATCACTGAAATGGACTATTAATGCTTACATTTAATACAGTGTGTCCGTAAAGTCATGGTGCACTTTTTACCGGTCACACGGTCAAAAGGGCACCATGACTTTATGGACACACTGTAGATAGTGATCTCTAATTACAAGTCTGAATGAGCTAGTATTCTTGTGATGTATTTATAAAGTTATTGTCTTACTTTGATTATATATCAAATTAGATATAACAACTGCATGTTTGAAATACAGAATAAATATTTTAAAACAAAGACTTGCTTCTGTTTTACTTCCCATCTCTTTACATGCTAGGGTTTCTTTCTTCTTTTTTTTTCTCTTTTCTCTTTTTTTCTCTCTTTCCCTCTTTCTTAGTTGTAGAAATCTTGCTTGCAAGACCAGAGGATTCAGCTACTTTCTGAGCAGACTTACATGTTGACTGCCCCAGCTGGGAATCTGTATTTTATAAAAAAAAAATCAACCATATAAGATATAAGATCTAAAACCATAATAAAGTTGAAATTAAGTTTGAAAGCTATGGTGTTTCTGTCTATTATGTACATATTTAGTTGTGTTGATAATGGTTTTTCAGCTAAAGAGCAATTTTATATATGACATTTTTAGAGGGTTTCAATTCAAGGGCAAAGACTAATCAGTTCTGGTTTTTCCCAAATCCCAGATTTTGCTGATATTCTGATATAATATCACTATTCTAATTAGATTTGATTCTAGTACCTAATTTGATATCAACACAGTGAAAAGTATACAAAGCAAACAAGGACACAAAGGACATGATTTAAAATGGTTTTAAATTTTATCCATTTTTAAATTAAATATGATTAATTTTTGGATCCTGTCTGCTGATAGTAGTTTATTCTGTTTGAATTTCATCCTAAATTTGGTGAGAGCTTTCTCACACTTCTCTATCCTAAGTTTATATCTATTTAATATAATTCTATAAAGTAGATCTTATAGATCATGATTAATATGTTTGGTCATTTCAATTTTGCTTAAAAACATACTTTTATTGGGCTAACAGGGATCATTAATAACCAAGAAAATAGGTCTCATGAAATTGACTAGAAGTTACTATAAAATTTTTTAAATAGAAGTGTTATGAGTTATAAAATATTAGAATAAAAGAGGAATTAGCACCAACAAAATTTACTTTTACTTTTTAAAGATTGAGCTTGAGATAGAAGTGTAAGATTGTAGATTGTTTAATATACTTAGGGTTGGGAGAGAGGAGACTGATTCCATTGTTGCCACTCTAAGGGACCATAGTCAGTTACTCAATATGAACATGACTTCCATTCATTGCAGAGTTGGAGAGGTAAAGCCTTCTTACCTTACCTTTGTCATGCTGGTATAGTGATACTACAAAATACCAAACATCAGTTAACCCTCTTTCTAATAATTTTTAGAAAATATAAGCTTATATTCATTCCTAGTCCAGTCTGTAAAAAAACTTTTGTACTATATTCATAATTAAAGAACATAGGTTTGGAATCAAGAAAGCGAGGTTAAAGAATGGCTATCTCACTTACAATATGATTGGGCAAAACATTTAAAACTAAGCCTTAGTTTCCTCTTTTAGTAATTAGAGTCAAATAAGATCATGTAAATAAGTACTTAGCACTATGTCAACACACAGCACACACAAGAAATATGGTGTTTTTGGATGATTTTTGTTTTGAGATCTATGTGATTTTATCAGAAAATTAAAATCTTCCGTTGAAGGTAGCTTGGGTATTGATAGCTTGCTGGTTACCAACTGTCTCTCCCCCTCTATATCTATTTATTAAATGATTGCAAGTATATTTTTCCATGAGTGTTTTAAAACAAACTGATTTGGAAAAGCATGAGTCACTACTTTTGGAGAGGAAAAATTTTTTTAACCTTAAAAGGTTTTTATTATTTTCAGGCTTCAGTGTTAAAAAATCTGGGCACTTTTTAATTTTTTTGGTTTATTTTTGTTTTTTACTATATTTGCAATGAAGGCTTTAATGTCAATGAGAAACTAAACCCTAGATCTGTTTAAATAAGCAAATCAGACCATAGAAATTAATGAGACTTAAATGGATTTTGCAGAATGTAGTGGAGCCAAGTTCGAGGTTTGGATCTGGAGCCCTCCCTAGGCCCTGTGGTGTTCCCTTTGGCCTGAAGGATGGTTCTTCCTGGTCTTGAAGAAAACAGTTGAGATTCCTAGGATTGTTATGCTCTCAGCATGGTTTATTCTTATCCTCTATCAGATATTTATTCTTACTGAGCACAAAAACACCATCAAAATAATTCTAAGAGAATTTATATATGAGGGAATAAAAAGAAAGGGAAAATATTTAAACACATTTACAAGGGCCAGAAAAATAAATTTAAAGATGATTTAGAAGAGAGGGCTCTAGCTTAGTTGTTATTTTCTCACATCTTTCTAGATCTTCCTGCCAGAGTATTTTAGCAGGTAACCCTAAAGTAGTTAAAATGTAAAACATACAATAAAATTCATTAATTTTTAGAATGCATGAGTTTTTAACACATGCTTAGATTCAGGTAACCAGCACCACAAACAGGATACAGAGTAATCCCATCATTTCCCAAATTCCCTTGTGCTGCTCCTTTGTAATCAAGCCTTGTCTCTACCCATAACCCGTGGCCATTGATCATGAAGTGAATCAAAAACATAGGATGGAAAGCACAGCCAATCAATAATGATGACTGCCAGAACTTTAGTTAATTATTGCTTCATTACACATTGATTGGGAACGTGGCATTTCTCTTATTCTCTCTTGTTTAGGATCTCAACAGAGAAATGGACTCCAAACCCAAAACACAAAGTGAAAGTTTTGCAGTTGAATAGTGGCAGGTAAACATCTAACTTGCTGCTTTCTCTAGGTCTGTGGGATTCTAAAGTTTAGAGGCTTTATCACCTTTGAATCTGACTCTTGGGATGGATTCTTTCTGTTTTCATTAGAAGGTGAATGGATAAATGACAGCTCTGTGATGGCTAGGGACTATAACACTTGAACTAGGAAGTATGGGAAATGGTCAGGTCATTAGAGTTGAATTTTTAAATCATAGACTTCTTTTTTTTTTTTTGTGAGAGGCCAATGAACAGTGCAATGGCAAGAGTTTATGCTGTAAATGGAAAATTTTCAACCGATTATGTTTTTGTTTTGAAAGCTTGTAAAAAAAAGTTTTGTTGACAAGTTTAGGCTACATTACCTTCCTGACATACTTTTCTAATTGCACATATATAGCAAATTTGGAAGAGCTTTCAGTTATTACTGGTATGTGTGCATGTGGAGGAGAAATTCTCAGCAGATCAGAGCAGTTGTTTGTGCGGGGAAGAAAGGCTTTGTCAGGTTGTGGTGTGTATACTTGCACGTGTGTGTGTTTGCTTAAACTCAGAAATCGGCCAACCATGGAGGCCTCAGTGTGGTTAGATATTAATACAGAACAGTGATAATGGCTTTTATATAAATTTTTAAGTATTTGGAGATTTTTAAAAATTGAGAAAATACTCTTAGAAATGAGATTGGTCTGTTAGGGGAGGTGATTATACTTTATACCAGTGAGTTGTTAATGAGATTGGGAGGGAAGTAGTGAATTGAAGAGCCTTTATTTTTAAAAAGTCTTAAAGTGCTGATGCTTAAGATGTGTTTTGTCCTGTGGCACACCACCATGAAGAACATACACTTTAAGTCATAGGGAACTCACTTGCAAAAGGGATCTGGGCCAGGTGTTTGGACGAGGGAAAACTGTAGCTAAGATAGAGTCCAGGAAATGGAACTAAGATAATAGTCATTTACTGACATTTTTCTAGGGCATGTGTCTAAATTGCTTCCATCATTTTGTTCCCATAGAACCTAACACATTGCTTTGTATTAACTAGGCATTTATCAAATTTTTGTTTTATTATACATACATATCCTTTTTTTATTCTCATTGGCAGGGCACTTAAGAAAGCCCAGATGAAATTTTTTTCACTTATGTATAATTTTATCTTGATTTTCCTCTAGTGAACCTTTCTCACTTCTATATACCATTTTCTTTTTTTAGTTGTGGTAAGATGTAAATAACATAAAATTTACCTTTTTGATCATTTTTAAATGTACAGTCTTGTGGCATTAAGTACATTCACATCGTTATGTAATCATCACCATCATCCATCTCTAGAACTTTTCCATTTTCCCAAACTGAAACCTTGAAAGCAGTGAATTTTAAGCTTGTAAACTGTGCTCCAGTAATGACTGAAGGTAGAGTTTTTTATATATTTGTTGAGGGACTCGTGATTTCTTTTCAGGGAAGAAAAAGAGACAAAGAGTAAAACTGGAATTCTTTTAATTTTATAAGAAGTAGATTATAATTGTTGAATTTTATAGATAGGTTTTTCTGTTCTTCAATTTCTTTAAGAAATATGTTCAGAAGCAACACTGGGAGTGGCCCTTACTTTCTCAAAGTCTTGAGAAAGAGAGAGAGAGTTTTTGCAGTCTTTGTATATAACAAGATATGTATACAGAAGACTATATTTTTTCCTTAGGTTTTGTGTTTAGTCCCATTACTGGCTGGCTTGGCCATGATTGTCTCTATCCTCTTTTGAGGGCTACACCATGGTGCTAGATATAGATCTATATATATATATATATATATATATATATATATATATATATGGTATTTTTGCCCTGGTGTCAGAGAATTTGAGGATAAGGAGTATATATATATTTTTAGTACTTTAATTTTATTTTTTGACTTAGGCTGAAGTCTGTTGTTAATTTGTATTTTTCTCCTACTTATAAGTAAACCAAATAAAAATACTTCCCCACAGAATAACTAGGTCTTCTCAGTCCACTAAACATGGATTTCCTCGCTGTCCTGATGAAGGGGCTGTGGTCTAACTGGGCATGTGGTTTGTTTGTCTTTCTTGGTAGGTCTTCAATCAGAGTTGATCCTTTAACATTGGAGAATAGAGATATCTATAGCAGTAGTTCATAAACATTCTAGAGACATAAACCTTTTAAGAATCTAATGAAAGCCATGAACTCTCTTTTTAGAAAATTACCATAGAATAGAATTTTTTTTTTCATAAAATGCCGTGGGATTTAGGCATTCTGTAGAATATATCCAGTTATATATTCTTGGTGGGAGCCATCAGGATATTAAGGTCCACAATCAGTATCAGATTCAGTAGTATATTCTGGAATTCTTCTATTCTAGTTTCATTATGATTTGTGAAGAGTACGTAGAAAAGGTTGAATAAATTAGTGACTATCTCAGTTTCTTTTTATGCTATCAGTGAAAATGGGTGTTATCTTCATAAACACTTTGACAAGTAGGTTTAAGATGTTGGTAAACTCTTCTGAGTAGCTGAGTTTAAATAGCAGATAGGTATCAGAAAATAAGTTGGCCTATATTGCATTTTGCTGTCAAAATTGGATAAGGTTGGGCTCTGACTTATCATGTGTTTTCGTCAGTTATTTTTTCTCTTATTTCGGTTGTACAGTATTATAGAAAAAATAGAATGGGGCAAAATAATTTTTAAAAAGTTCTACTTTTGACTTTAAGTAGTAGAGATAGCATGATATGAATAAACTTAAGTTGGTAACTGCCTAAATACATATTTAGTATGACATAAAAAGACATTTTACTTTGGGGAAGACTTGACCTCTTTCTTCGCAGAGAAAACCCTCCATTTTTTCTTATGAGTGATCTTACCTCTTAACCAATGTCATAGAAAACTGAGGACTATTAGGCAGAAACTTCTGGGCTTTCAGCATTCTTGTTCCTTAACTGTTTAAGTCTCCATCACTCTTTATTGCTCTAACTCCATCTCAGAGGAAGAAGCTATTTTTCCTATGGAAGCTAACTATTTCTTTTACTGGTGCTCCATTTCTTTTCTTTCTTTTTTTTCCCCTCTGTCGGTTATTCCCTTATTTCCTCCCTTTTTATTCAACCTTCCCCTTCCAATAACTTTTTCCACTTCACAATTGACATGCTCAGGTCTCCCTTTTGTTGGCCACATCGCTGGAATCCCTCTTCCTTTCTCCAGACCATTTATTTGATGCTTTTTTTTCCATATTCCCTTTTTTCATTGAATGATATCACTTTATCCATGATAGAAATCTGCTATGCTAAGTTGTGCTATGATAGTTGTGCAAGTATTGTAGTAAGTAAAATATTGTGGGATGGGGAGGAGTATACATAATACTGTAAAATGAAAATGCATTGTATTAGTAAAAGTAGAATATAAGAACTAGGGAGATTCTTCCTGGGATAGTCTGAAATTTGTAATGTTTGGAAGTAGAGATGGATTAAATAGCCTGATGAGGCTTTTTTCAACTTTACTATATTTACTACAGTCTCTAGGAATTTTCAACACATTTGACACCCTTATCTTTAAAAGAAATTCAACATTTGTGTCTAATATCTGTATATTTATAAGTTGTATATGTGTATTATTTTCATTAACTCATTGATTCTAAACCGTTTTGATGATAGACTTCCTTTAGTAAAGCATTTTTGTGTGTATGTACCCCATATTGCACATTTGATTTATTTATAAATTATATACATATGTACAACTCGTTTCAGCTACTATCTTAGGACAGGATATATATTTAGTCTAGGGATCCATTGTTAATAATGCATTTAAATTCCTTTTTCAGTTAGTTTTGATAATTTCAAATTTTGGGGTTTATTTGCTATCAGCTCTGCTTTGATCATTTTTGTACTTACCACATGGTATGTTTGGCAAGGGGTCCTTGCCAGGTGTATCAATTTTCCATTATTGTTTGACAAACCACCCCATAACTTCATGGCTTAAAATAATACCAATTTATTATCTCTTATGAGTTCATGGGTCAGCACTTGAGGCTGTGCATAGCTAGCGAGTTTGTCTGCTGACCTCACCTGGAACCACTCAGTGGCTGGCTGGCAGTTGCTGCCCATTGTTGTCTTGGTCCTCTACCTGGCCTTATTCCCCAGTAGGCTGACCTGTGCTTCCTCAGAGCATGCTTGTCTGAGAGTTTAGAGAGAAAGAGAGCTGAAGCTCTAGGCCTCTTATGATCTAGACTCTATAATTTGAAATTGTCCATCACATTCTGTTAACCAAAGCAAGACATAAAGCCAAGTCAGATTCAAGAACATGGAGAAATGATCTTCACTTTTTTATAGAAGTAGCAGTGTCACATTGCTAAGGGGTATGTGCACAGGGAGGCATGATTCACTGGGGACCAATGTTATAATGGTCTAGCAACACTGGGATAAAGACAGGTATTCACCTTGCACTTTTCTTGTCATTTGCATGTGTTAGAATTATTAGTATTATTTGAGGTTTCTTTCTAGAAATATGTTAAAGTCATTTGTCCATTTTCTGTAAGTTTAACTAAAACTAAATTATATAATCTGATTTTACTTAACTGAACACATATCATCTAAATACATTAATAAATTGAAAGCAAATAAACAAATGAGAGTATTATATCAACCACTTTGCATTCTTTCCTCAATATAGTATATCTTGAATTCCACAGAGCATGAGGGCATCAGTGTGATTTTTTAAATCAAATGTTAGTAAAGCTTAGTTTCCTTTTTTTAAAGATGAAAATGAGTATAAATACTAATGGATTATTTTTACTTAACCTTGGGAGTAGACACTCCACTTTGGAAACCATGGGTTAAACTGATATGGAATAGCTGTGCCCCAAGTCTGTGGCACTGGTATGCCCGGGAGTGTCAGCCCTGACAGAACTCAGTGATTCATAATGGTGCTCTTTCTACTGCCTCAGAGAGTTTCTCAGTGTCAAGTTCTAGGCTGGCCTTTACAAAGAGATTATAAATGATAAACGAGGTAAAAAGTGTCTGTTTTTCTGGTTTTAAGAGATTAATTTTACTTGTGGAAGACGTAGAGGGTGTTTCAGGAAATATATTTTATAGTTGGTGTTTTAGGAAAGAGCTTATTTGTGTGGAGTTGGAGTTTGTATGAGGAAGCTTGGGAGATATGGCCTTCCATTTTTCCTTTAGCAATATATCATTTTTTTCATCATTGCTAACTTTCCTTTGGTTTTCATATGCAAAGAAGAACTATGGTATACAGAGCTGTGTCATAGAATTGGGCACCTGAAGCCTATATAATTATTTCAACCAGTATTACCCAATAAATACAGTTAAAAATAGTAACCATTCAAAAAGGACTGTTTTCATATATTTTTAATGTGTTTGGATGGGAGATGAAAATAAGTGTTTATTTCCAGTGTATGAGGTTGGTCTTAATCCTGTTCTGTACAAAACTCAATTCATAGTTGCAGTTTCCTGATGTCTTTGAGTTTGCTGATATCACTTCTTTAGCTCTGCTATGTGGTTGTCCTATTACTACTGAAGCTTTACAAACTTGAGAAGCTTGTTAAAATTCTAATGTAGTCATAGCTACTTCTCTTTTAGCTGTACTTTTCCTTGTCCTGGTGACTACAGTGGATGCTTCTTCCATGCAGTCAGCAGGATTAACAAATAGGCAAGCGGAACCCCAAACTATTCAGCCTTCTTTCTTGCTTTGACCCATAACCTCTTCTTTGGTTGGCAGTGTGCTGGTGTTGACAGTTCTCCTGGTTCAGCCAAAGGTGAAAGATAATTGCTTGTGGAGTAGCGGCTTGGATGGTATGTGTTTTTGCAGCAAGCACCCCCACTCCCATCCCGAGGCAAAGCTTTGGATCTGGTGCACATTTCAAAGCATATGTTAAACTTTATGTGATACTGACTAAAATGGAGGGCTCCAGGGTGAATTGGCAGAGCCCCACAACTGCATCTGCCAAATGACATACAGAGAAATGTCTTGCTACAAATACAGCGGCTCAGCTCTGTGTCTCTTAGCCATACACAGGCCTGCAAAAGGAAAGGTGACTCTGGGAATGAGCGCAGGCACAGGCTGTGGAGCACCCAGAATTCTTTAGCAACTCCTTTGCTTCTGTGGCATATTAGCAGGAAAGAAAACCTTCTCATTTTTTCTTTCTTTTAAATAGCAACAACCACAACAAAACATATGGAAATAATAATTTGTATCACCATGTCCTTCAGTTTGTGATTTCTACTGAACATTTATGAAAAAGTCGAACTTGAACCAAAGACTTGGAGGTAGAAGAATTGTCTACCTTCTGAAGCTAAATTTATGGATGACTGGGATGAGATCTTGAAGGAAGCAAGACTTTTACAAGGCAGATGAATTTGCATCCAGGTTTTTTAGGTTCATGGTCTCCTCAGGATTTCTTTCTAAAAAGAAGGATGTATTTATATCACATGTATAGATCATCACTTCCTAAAAGGTAACAGAGACAATGTTAGTATCTCAGGTCACATATCCTTAGACTTCTTGACCTGCATTTATGACAGGGTTAGGATAGATAGAACATCGGCTCTTTAAAGGGATTTAGATACTTTGTTAGGAAAAGGTAAGGAATTTTGAGGAATAACAAGGATGAGTGGCACACATATGGGAAAAAAATGAAAAGAAACAGGTTGAAGACATTAGTGAAAAGAGAAGGATTAGTAATCATCCAGGCTTCTCATTCATGGGTGAACCAGAGGGAACAGGTAGAAGAATAGGGATTGCAAAATGTGGAATGGGTATGAAATATCAATAAAAATCAGCCACAATTATATTGATTTATGGATTGAAATGGCCCCACCAAATACTGATGTATTTCATTCCATTTATATCCTGCTCTAGAGACTGAAGAATTGTTTGATCCTTTGGTTTTTCAGAATGGCCCAGAAGATGGCTTTGGGGACTCACTATGGGATTATACTAGAGGTGGGGCAGATCCTGGATTACATTTTATTTTTAAGAACTTGCTTTTATAAATTCTATGTAAAAAAGGGAAAAAACAAGTCTTATGTATAAGATGTATTTTAGTTTTCCAGGTAAGATCATCAGATCTGCTTTGCTTTTAAGTGTTTTCTGTGACATATCATATTTCTTTGTTAAAGTAGATTTCCTCTCTTTTTCCTCCTACTCCTTCATCTTTACTCTTTTGAAACAAAGTTGGAGGATGTGCAGGGAACAGAAAGAAAAAATGTTGGCTATTTGCCTACCATTTTGGAGTTTTATTGAATTTCATGCAATTTTTTCATTTTTTCTTTGGTATTAAAGCTCAGTTTTCAGTCATGAAAATCCTTATTTCTAAAGACTATTATTTTAAAATTTATTGATTTTATTAATTTTTAATTTTAATGGGGTGACATTGATAAATCAGGATACATATGTTCATAGAAAACCTCTGCAGGTTATTTTGACATTTGATTATAATGCATACCCATCACCCAAAGTCAAATTTAAAGAGTATTTTTTTTTAAAGAGTATTTTTGACTAAACTTCTGTTAAGAGTGTTTTGCGGGTGGGAGGTTGATAATCAGTGGGTTTTTTTTCTCTCCTAGAACCTTGGTTAGACAAATAGAATTTGCCTAGAGGATATTAGCATTGACTTCATGTAAAAGAAGTTTGAAACCCAAGATTTCACTTAATTTCCTCTTTGGGGCTTTTGTAGACTATTTTGCACAGATAGAAAAACACAACTGGAATGTAGCGAGCCAGTAAATCTCAGTGAATGCCACTTCTTTCCAAGGATCACCCTAGAGTTTCGTATGGGTCACTTACTAAATTGAAGCGTCAACTTTGGTCAAGCAATCTTATTTGATAAAAAATACAATGAAAAAAGAAGAGGAAGGTTCTACACACTTTTTTGTGTGTAGTGAAAGTTGTAAAAGAGAGGATGGAATATAGAAAAGGAATTTGGAACTTATCAGTAATCATATAGTATTTCCTTACTATAGCAATTTTACCTTACAAATTTATTTTATGCCTGCAAGATTATCCTTGTTTAATAATATCTCATAATTTAGATATATTTTTTTAAAAAACGTCAGGATTATTATCTTGATGTTTTACACTTTGTTTATTATTTCAGTCAATAAATACCTAGTGAGTGTGTATTAGAAACAAGTCAGTATAAATATGTCAGATGGTCATATTTGTGGTGGAGAGAAATTAAGCAGGGAAGTGGGAAAGTTTAGCTGTTTATTTGAGGTTGGATAAAGTGTTCTTTAGTTAGACACTTAAAAATTAATCTTGATATATTCAAGATTTATTGTCTCTTCACATCAGCTGAAACTCATTATTTTGTTAGAGTGTAAGCAGCTTTGGTCGAGAGCAGCATGCAATGCTTCTTCTCCAGTAGCCCAGATTCTGACTATATACAACTATTTGTTAAGTAAATGGGCATAAAATTTTTTATTTGTTCTTGTTTTACAAAGTATATTTGGCTAGTGCAAAGCCAAATACAATAGCAGGTCATCAAATAATAGTATCCAATTAAAAAAAAATGTACCTGAAACTTTAAGATTCAAGAAGTTTTTACCCATTATAAGTAAATATATATATATTAATTCAAAATTGGATTTGGATGCTTTTTCTGTTTTTGTTGCAGTTGACATCTTTGATGGAACTGATTTCTATCCAGATTCGTAGACACATTTGTGTTCTACTGTTTTATTTCAGGGCAGGAAAGTTTCAAACCATTTAGTCTTTTTATTGACACTTGTAATTTTTACTTACTTTACTCTCTAATAGGGTTTTTGAGATGGCTTTATTGAAGCCTTTGAAGTGTTTTCAGATTTTGTCCTTACCAGCATATGTGCATTATCTTGGTTCATAACTTTCACGTAACCTCAGAGCAGTTGGTATCATCAGTCCAGGTTTAGTCGGAGGAGTAGAGCCACTAGAAGAGTTCTAACCCAGTTCCCACAGTTGCAAATGATCAATCCTGAAGCCGGGCTGTTACCTTTGTGTCTATCATGGAGTTTGAAGTCTATGTGGAAGGTAGCCAGGAACAGAATGTAGAAGGAGAGCAAGGACAAGCTGGAACCTGCAAGCATGGGCTTGAACCCAGGAGAATGGACTGAAACACTGGTTAGTTCTAGTTGTCTCTGATCTTGATGTTGTGGGTATACTGCTGGAGAAACTGATGTCCTTCATCTTGGAGCTGAACCCACACGTGGCTTAGAAGCTGAAGGATGATCCAGGGGAAAGTAGAGTAACTGCAGGTCTGGCTGCTGCCTTGTGCCAACATACTTATCCTAGCAGTTAAGTGCAATGTGAACCACAAGATGGCTGCTGTTTTATTTCTACTCTAAATCTTGCAGTCATATCTCTTGTGCCTCACCTTAACTAGAAACATATAGGGAAGAGAATTAGGGGAAGTGTAGTTTGGTCTAGCCAAGTTGATACATCACAATTATGTGTGTATGATACCAGGACAATTAAGAAACATTACTCTATAGTAAGGGTTGTAGCTACAACCTGTGGGTGACCACCTGGTTTTGTAAATAAAGTTTAATGAGAACACAATCATGCTAATTTATTTACATATTGTCTACTTTTGTGCTGCCCAGGAAAGTTGAATAGTTTGTAATAACCACTGTATTGCCTACAAAACCTGAAACATTTACTTTTTGGTCCCTTTAGGATAGTTTATTGACCCTTATTCTCCAGGGACTAAGAGATTCTTTGCATCCCAGAGGATTCATATCTAGAAATACTCTCAGACGCTCTAGACCATTATATTTATTCCTAGGAGCCTTGCTAATTTATATATATTTTTTGTAAGTGTTCTGTTACAATTTTGTGGTTTTTAAAAAATCTATATATTTTCAAGTTTTCTGAAATATTAACCAGAAATAGAATTAAAGTTATTGATAAAATATTACTGATTGACCTTCTTGTTAGAGCTCTATAAATTCAATTTCATATTAATCATGGTTTTTCCTATAAGTTCTATTGCTAAACTATATTGTGTGTTACTTTTTGTTCTTTTAAATTTTATCCCTGTGTTTATAGTTACATATTTAAATTTTTTATTTTAATTGATTTTATTGGGGTAACACTGGTTAACATAATTATACAGGTTTCAGGTGCAGGTGCCAATTCTACAACACATCTCTGTACACCATACTGTGTGTTCATCCCCCCATGTCAAGTCTTCATTATATTTACATTTATTAAGGTTGATATATTAGTTTTGTAGGGCTGTTGTAGCACAGTACTACAAATAAGGTGGCTTAAAAACACCCCAGAAACTCATTCTCTCACAGTTCTAGAGGCCAGAAGTCTGAACTCAGGCCATAGTCAGGGTTGATTCCTTTGAGGTCTCAGAGAGAGAATCTGTTTTATGTTTCTCTCCTTGCTTCTGGTAGCTTTCAGAAACCCCTGGTGTTCCTTGGTCTGTGGCAGTATAACTCCATTTTCTGCCTCCTTTATCACACGGTGTTATCCCCTGTGTCTGTGTCCCTTCTCCTTTTTTTTATGAGGAGAAATATACCAGTCATATTGGATTAAGGGCCTACTGGTGGTGTCAGCATGATTACATCTGCAAAGAATTTCCAAATAAGGTCACATTTTCAGGTTTTGGGAGTTAGAACTTCAGTCTAACATTTTTGGGGACAGGCTTTAACCTGGGACAGTAAAATTTAAGTTTGACTGAGTTTCTGACTAGCCCTTCTTAGCAGCTGTGTCTGTATTGTGATGCCAGAAGGAAATGTTGAAATGAGTGCTACATGCATCAGAGATCTTTAGCATAAGAAAGTCTGCACTTCATGAAAAACTAATTAAAACTAAGTAGGTATAAAAGGCTCTATATTCAAAGATTAATATTGTATACCCAAAGTTGTTGAATAGAAAGACTGATTCATGATTGTTACTAGTATTTGTCAACAAGTTGTGACTAACTGCAGTCAACAAGTCAATAGTGGTTAATCAGTGACACTTTTAATGTGATCATGATGTACAAGGGCTTTTACTGTCAAAGTATTCAGAAGAAAGAATCCTTTAGAATCTTTTCAGGAAAGGTGAATTGACATATGATAAACTGATATTATAACTGTTGAGGCAATGTGGGCATTAAAGGAATGAATAGGTTAGTTTTGTTTTTAAAAAATGATATTCTGCTTAACAAAGAAAATAAGATATTCCTTTTTCTTTATTTTTTGTCCCATGGAAATGAAATGATTGGAATATGCATAGGGCCATGAGGATTTGAAAAAAGCCATCAGTCATTTGTTAATTATAATGTTGCTGTCCTTGGTTATCATGTACTCAGATGGTGCTCAAATGATGAACATATTACTGATAAGATGAAGCATCTTTTTAGAGGCTTTAGTTATGGTTGACATTTTTGTGAAGCAGGTAAGTGTTTTGTCCTTTCTGCCTTGTATGCTAGAAAAGTAAGTGTTCGGAGAAAAAGCTTTTTGGGGCAGGCTGGCTACAGAAATGTGATGGTAAAACTGGTTTGAACTGAAGGTTTATTACTGAGCTGTAATAAACCATTTCTGCCCTCCCATTGTGTGAAGACTTCAAACTTGTATAACAGGTTGTCTTGGCAGAGTTGGAGCTGGAGTGAGAAGTTAGATAATATTCCACTACATATCTTGTATATGTTTTGGGCAGACAGTTTCATTAACTGTCTCAGAAATCTCAGGGAACACTTAAGAATGTACCTAGCTATGTCCCTCATTTATCTGGTCATTATGGACTACAGGGAAAGAAGGTAAACTATCTGCACAATTGTCTTTCTTAAACTGAGATAAGGAGCTAAGATTACAAGGAGACAGCAGAGCCCCTAGTAGGAAGAAGCATGTGATGATCCTGACACAATGAGTCAGACTTTGCCGCAGGGCTCAAATATTAGAAAGGAGCATTGATCTGACCATTCTCTCTTAGTTTTCTCCCCTAACTTTACTCTTAGACCAAGCACTTTTATTCCTTAGGATTTGAAGCTGTAAGATTTATTTTTAAGAATCCAATTTCTTCTATTGTGGGGTATTTATTTTTAAACTAAATATTAAAAAGGAAGGCATTTCTTATAAAAAAGAGAGAATCGAACAAAGTGGGCCGTGAGTGAGAATATGAATGGAAATCAGGTTCAACCACTTTAATAAATGAAGTTTTTGAGCCATTGAGCTTGGAGAGATAATATTGTTAGAGTAGCCTAATAGTATATTGAGGTTGATAGGCCTAGGAGACATTCAGGTTATGTTTACCTTTCAGAGATTTAATGTTGTAGTCAGGTATAATTTTTAGTTTTGGTTACCTAACTATGAAATAGAGTAACATACCTTTCTGGTCAGCTGCTCTGGGCTAAAATTATTAGAGCTGGGAATTGACATAATTAATGTGAATATAAAAGTTAGTAGGTGGCACGTTATAGAAGTTTAAAATGGGAGCCATGACTTTAGCTTTTAATTTTACTTCAATTTAGCTTTTGGTCTTAATTCATCACTTACTGCTTTGGATTTGTTTTCTCATTGGTAAAATAGGGGTGGTTAATATTTATCTACAGTACAGAGTGATGAGATTAGTACCACTAGCCAAAATGATATACAGCTTTGATTAGATAACTTTGTAAATAAGCTTGATGATGTTGGCACCCTTATGATTTAGTACTAGATTATTAGTTTTCTAGAAGGCAGGGAAAAAAGGGATAGAAGAAACAGTATTTTTACTTTGGACGTGAGAGTGATACAGATTAGCTCAGTTATTGTGGTGGATGTAGCAGGTGCTGTTGGTTCCCTGTTTATATCCTTTTAGTTCTTACCCTTTCAGTGCATACTGACTGAACCTCCAGTTGCCAGCACCTGCATCTCTTTGCCTAAAAGCTTTCTTTGGATGCCAGAAATGGAGAATTTATACCACTTCTACCCTACTCCTGTCCCAGTAGTCCTCAGTCAGTAACTGATGAAGCTGGTATAGAAATACTTCATCTCCCTTGTCCATCAGATGGGAGGGAGATATAGAATCCCTTTGAAGCAAGTATTCTATATATTACTTCCAAGTTCCCATGGAATTTAAGTTTCAGTTGGCCTAACTTGCATGGTAACATATCCTATATTGACTTTCTTTTTGTTGCTTCATTTCCTTCCTACTAGTCCTTCCTGGGCTTCTCTCCCAAATAAATTCCTTGGACTCCCAATTTGTGTCTCACGTTCTCCTTCTAGAGGACCTTAAGATAGTACTCAATAGCAGTGAAAAGTCTGGACCCTATTTCTATACATACCCAACAGAAAGTGTGAGTTTCTAGTAGATTATGACAAAGAATTGTTACATAGCCACTTTAACTCCCAATGAAGTTATTCATCCATTCCTTTCCCCCACTTATGGGGTAATCTGGATGGGGAGAAACTTCCTTTGTCAGGAGGATATATTTTATTTATTTTTTATTTTTTGACTGGTCATATTACCCCAAGTAGGAGATTATAGAATCCTTCTTGCCTGCCAACGTTTTAAAGAGTCTAAGTGGAAGAAAAAGATTCGGAATTTCTCAACATTCAGAAAGTAGACTCACATGCTTAATCCTCTTGTTTTTAGAAGGATAGCTTGTCTCCTCAATTGTGACAGCTATCCCCCTGTCCAGAGACCTTCTGTTTTTTTCTTTTCTAGAGAAAAATTCCTACCCTTTTGTTGTGGCAAGAGAAGAATAGGTACTTGGCCAGATGAAGTTAGAAAGGGGAATCTGAGGGTCTAATTGCTGCTTGCTCAGACTTTCATCTAAGCCCATTCAAGCTTCATTTTCTACTTTTCCTTCCAGAGATACCCATTGCTACCAATGTGATACAAGTCCTGCTGCTACTTGCTCGCTTTGTCTGGTTACCAATTGGACCGTCTGCCTTCCAGCTTCCAACATTTTGTTGCTGTTGGTTCTTATGTACTGTTTGATTTATGCCTTTTTTTTAAAAAAGGCTGTTTAGTTTTGTTTCAGTGGAGTTTTGAGGAAGGTATTCAGCTTAGTGTATGTTCAGTTTGCCATCATTGACTTGAAATCACAGAAGTTAGCTTTTACCCAGGAAAATGTAATAAAAGAGACTATACAGCCAGCAGTATTGAATAAAATGGTAGGTTGCATAGAGTGCCCAGTAGTTAACAATTTGTGTATTTCTGAACATCTGAGGAAGAACATTTTAAGCAATTATTTCTTTTCTAGACTATTCATAAATACTGCCTAAAAAGAAAAACAGACGAAAAAGTTGGGGGAGAAACTTAGATCTTATGATTTTAGTGTGCGTGGGCTATATATTCTTTGTGAGGTATATTTGTGGTGAATGTTGTCGTTTGGGGTGAAAGTACTATTTTTATGAATTGTGCAGAACTCTTCTTCTACAGTAGGAAGAAAGAAGACTATAGTAACAATACTTATTTACTATTGTTTATATGGGAAATTAAAAATATTTGAACGTAAATAATTTAGAAAGGTGTTTAATTTGATTGATGGGATAAACAAAGAACCCAGAATCTTGCTTACGGTTACAGAGAAGTCTCAAAACAAAGCACTTTCCTTCATTTGTGAAACCTGGTCTTTTTCAGATCCCACTCCTTGGCAGAAACTTGTGCCTTATTCATCAATTGTTTTGCTTTGGTAGGATTATCAGATCAAAATTGTATATTCTAAGATGCCTACTGAAAATAGTATTTTCAGTGGTACTATCTTTTTTAGTATATCTTAAAGTTTATTTAACTCAGTGAACTCTGTATATGGCATACTTGTGAAATTTCAGATTTCTGTGGGCTTTTTTTTTTTAATCATGACTGTTGCCTCTTAGACTTAAAAGACTGAGCCTTCCTAAGGAAATCCACTTTTGAAAACTCCAGACTTCATGTGTGATGGAACTTAAAAGAAAAACTCTTGGCTGAGCTTGAATGCTGAGAACCAGTTAAGTGGTTTTCTCTGTCTGGAGAAAATTGGAAAAAGGGAACTATTAAGCCCAGCAAATGTAGTTGTTGATGGAAATGCTGACAGACTGGTTCTGCTTGGTGCCACTGTTGTGAGAAGTCAATCAATATTAGATGTATTATAAGAGCTGCTGCTTATGTACAAGTTGTGTCTTATAGACCTTGTCACATATAAATAAACCTCTTCAAAAAATGTTAAGTGATTTCCATAAAAAACATTTATTCTGTTCTCCTTCTTAAGCCAAATTCTTGTTGTTTATGGCTTCCTGTACCCAACAGTTCCTGATTGTCTCAAAAAGCAAAACATGTCCTCATGGATTAAGCTGCTGAAATGCCTTTCAGGCATTGTTTATGAGTCTGCGCTCTTTATATTCAGAGAGAAAGCGAATACTTTAATGTCTTCCATATTCCATAAATCTGTCCCATGCTACAATTCCAAGCTGTGTGTGTTTTTGTTAGAAGTTACTTCTGGTTGTACTTAGGGAAGAAAAGCTGCCTAAGAATGTTAGTGAATATTTGGGTGGTGGTGGTGGCAGACTCCCCTAAAGGGGATTTGTACTGGTTGAGAGTCTTGGTTTTTAGCTCAGGAAAGTAGTCACCAAAGGTGCTGTTACAGTTAGTAGCAGAGTAATTGCTCTTTGATTGCTTTGCACCAGTAAATTTCCTGTTTGGTTCATCCTTTGGGACCAGTCTTCCCTCCAGGCAAGCTTGCTGACTTACTACTTCTAACTCCACTACTAAGTGGCATACTGAGTGTATCTGCTTATTGGTCTCAGTAGAAAGAAGTTAGACACAGCTTGTCACATAATGAAGCTGTTTATCTCTGCAGACTGAGCAAAAAGTAATTTGAGTTTCAGATCAAAGTTTACCGTTTTCATCTTAACATTTATTTTGAATACTATCAAACATACAGAAAAGTTGGAAGACTTGTATAGTTAACATTCATTTACCCACCAACTAGATTTTACAATTAACATTCTACAATATTTGCTTTATCATGTGTCTATTATCCATCAACCCATCACATCTTTTTCATGAATTTCAAAGTTAGTGTGAGACATCAGTGCACTTCAACTCTAAACACTTTAGCAGTATAACATTAACTAGAGTTAATAAAGCTGTTATGAACATTCTTGTATAATATATGTATCATTTCTTTTGGGTATATGTACCTGGGAATGGAATTCTGCCATCAGAATTTTGTAAATACTTGTAAACCTTTTGGAAAAGTCATTGTATCATTTTACATTCACACTATTAATATATGAAAGTTTCAATTACTTGGGATTTGAAACACCAAGGTTGCCGGCTTGAGTGTGGGATCATAGACATGACCTTATGGTTGCTGGCTTGAGCATGGGGTCACCGGCTTGGCTGGAGTCTCCCCTCCTCAAGGTATGTATGAGAAAGCAATCAATGAACAACTAAGGTGCTGCAACTATGAATTGATGCTTCTCATCTTTCTCCTTTTCTGCCTGTTTGTCTCCTTCTAAAGAAAAAAGAATTAAAATATACATATTTGCAGAAATGGGCTGGAGCTATATTCAAGAAATTATAGCCCTTTTATTCACATCTGAAAAATAATTAATATGCATTAATATAGATCTACCAAATAATTTTTAATAGGTTATTATATAAATACCATGAAATAACTATTCCTGTATTTCTGGACATTGGATTGTTCTTAATACTTTTAAAAGCAGCCTTTTTTTTAAATACAGGCACGGGGTAGGCAAAGTTAAGGATGTTAGAGAATCAAAAATGAAAAGACATAGTTCTGTCTTCTAGAAACTAATAATCCAGTGAAACTGGATTGTAAAGCCAGTAGTCGAGGCCGCTATCACAGCCGCCTGACCCACACAGGTTCGCATTGGATTCGAACAGATCGCAATGAAACACAGGAGCCACAAACTGGTGAGCCATCTGCTTTAATTCTAGCTTGCACCCGGCGGGCAAGCAAAAACACACACTGGGCTCCAAAACCCACACACATTCAGTGCTCACAAAGCTACTGACTTATCCGAGTTTCCTAGAATCAAAGGCTTCTAGCTCACCAGACTTATTCACCACTGTTTCCCATCTCCTCCTGCACAAACTCTTAACAAACTGCTTCTCCCTCAGCACTCTGCCATCTCAGCTGCTTCTCCTGGCCTTCACGTGGCCTTACTCTGCTCTCCTCTCTAATACTAATCTCAGGAACCCAGGAACCAAGAGAGCGATCTAGCTACCGGTCCGCCCACTTTATAGCATGGATAATCCAAACCTTTAATCCAATTATACATTCAAGAAAGTCTCTGATACAATGCCACCCATCTGAGGCATAATGGGATTCCTCAGGAGAGTGCACCACCCTACATCATCCAATCAGTCAAGGGTGTGGAGAAGAGCTTACTCTTAAACTAAGCCTTAGGCTATAATGACCTGGCCTGCCTACATTACAGCTTTTCCCCCACAGCCATCTCAAGCATAAGGGCAAATAATATCACCTGGATGACGGGCTTCCATGTGGGCAGTGCCATCTTTAACAAAGTGAGCATATTATATTTTATCTGCTGAACAATCCACCCCTATGCTCACTTTACTACCCACAATTTACATCACCGGTATCCCTGTACAAGGAAATGAGTACATTACACAAATTACAGCAATAGCACAAATCATACAGTTTCAACAATTACAAAGGTATACACATTTCACCAGTCTCTGAGCACTTTGCCAAAAGTGCAAAATGTCCTCGGCCTTCTCTCTTGCCATTTGAAAGGCTTCCCGGGGCAGGGGGAGGGCCTCCAGTAAAGCCACCCCCCACCCCCATCAAGGTATTTCACATTGTCCAAAATCCATAAGTCCATTCAACAAAGGAGCCAGTGCTCACTCGGGTCATAGTCCAGGAAATCAGTCCACACACATGAGGTGTTAGCCTCCCCCCTCATCTCTGCCATCCTGGCAGCTCGTACACTGTCCCAAAAAGGAGCACATGGCCATGACAGTCAGAATTTCCATCTCTGCTCTGGGGAGCATGATGGCATCCACCCCTATGTCCCAAAATCGCAGACCTACCGGCAGCGTAGCTACTACTCGCTGCTGGGCTCTCACCTTCTGGAGACTGCGGATTGCAACTCCAGCTGGATTCTCCTCATCCTCCAAAGAGGAACTGCAAACACCAGCTCCTGCTGCTGGGCTTGATTCCCGGGCCACCGCTGCCTTCTGCTCAGCAGGCCTTGCAGCTCCAACCCCGGCCTCAGCCCTGGTCCTGGCCTCAGCTCCAGGCCCGGCCTCATGCTGCTGCTGGCTCTCCACAACATCCAGGGCAATCTCCAACTCACAAACCTGTGATTCCTTCTCCAGCATCTGCTCCATTTCCAGGCGAATCTTGCAAACCTGGTCGGCCTTCTCCTCCAGCGCTTCCTTCAGCTCCAGCGTCAGCATCTGTTTCTCCCACGTTTCCTCCAGCTCCTTCCACTGCTCAGTTTGCAGGTCCTGGGCAGCCTCTTTCATAGAGCTCTCAGTTCCTCACACATGGCTGTAAAAGTCAGCCAGCCTACAGTCCCCCAAAAAACAGCTATGGGAAACCAAAACAGCAGCCAGTCCTCTACTCCACCACTCAAAGGTGGTGGTGGCTCCAAGCCGATCTGTATCAAATCCTGCCACAGACTACGCCAAATGTAAAGCCAGTAGTCGAGGCCACTATCACAGCCGCCTGACCCACACAGGTTCGCATTGGATCAAATGCTAAAAGCTTTCAAAATAAAGTCTTTCTCTGTGCAGAGTGTGCAAAGAGTGTGGGGAGGTTTGTACACAGTACACACAGTATGCATGACTTACTGGTCAGTTTTTTGTTGGTGTACCTGTGCACCAAGACTGCCAAATTTTGATCAAGTTTGGTATTCTAAAAATATAGTCAGTGAGTTGCATTTGAGATTGTGAATTTTGAAGGTTGTTTGAGAGAACCCTAGAATTACATGAGAACTTTATGGGGGTTCATTGAAAGAAAGAATAATTATAGAGGGTATGTCTATTTCAGTGTTTATATGTAATTTCACAATAGGATTTGAAGATCCAGGTTATAAAACAGTACCATATAAGAACTTCCTGACCTTTTAATTTAGCTATGTATGGAATCAGGATGGATTTCACTTAGTTATGTTTATAGAGTCAGAACCAAATCAGTTCAAATATTAAGACTTGGTAACTTTATCACCATAAGACTTAAATCTTTAGAATTTATTGAATGAGTTGGTTTTCTCCTCTATTATGGTTGCCCTGTGGTATGTATGAGAGGCCATCACCTTTCCTTTTGTAATTACTCTAAAGCAGTGGTTCTTAACCTGGGTTCTATCGAACCCTAAGGGTTCGATGAGTTGGTATCAGGGGTTCGGAGAAGCCTCTGCTGCGGAGGCCAGAATAAAGTAATACCATCATTTGTTGTGAGTTCATGCACTTTGTTGGTTTTGTTCTTTGAGCAAGGTGATGTTCATGCACGGCTCATTTTGTGCACCAGTAAAAAAACATACCTATGTCTTAAATTTGGAAAAAGAAAATCGTATTTTATTTATCACTAAAGAAGGTTTCGGTGAATGCGCATATGAAACTGGTGGGTTCGGCACCTCAAAAAGGTTAAGAACCACTGCTCTAAAGTATGCTTTCTTCCAGGAAGCTTCTTATTGATCTTTCTGACAGAAGGGATAGCAAAAAAAAAAAAAAAAAGGTAAAAAGAGGAAAAGAAGGGATAGAATATAATATTAAAAAAACAAAATTTGTTTAGGAGTTTGTGCACTTTTTGTCTTACTACTATCTGAATTTTATCTGGTTCAAATTGTGATTTTCAACTCTGGGGCTCTTGTTTCTTGAATGGAATAAATAATAAGTCAGTCTATCCATTCGTCAAAAAGGAATCTTAGGAAGAAAGAGCAGATGGTTGCAGCCATTATGTTTCTGACCCAGCTGGGAAGGATATTGTTTTCAAATGTTATTTCTATTGTGTTTAATACTGCTTGAGGGCCTGTTTCCAGCAGCTTATTTTATTTGGCCATGTGTTTTGTCCAACTCATGGTGCTAAAGGGAACTCTGGTCAACACTTTGATTATAGAACTCAACTAAGGTGACCAGACGTCCTGCTTTTGGTGGAACAGTCCCGATTTTTAACAATTTGTCCCGCGTCCCGTGGCGTTTTAAAAAAGTCCTGATTTTTGGAAGGATGCACGAAAAGCTAGGGAATGGCAAGAGAACGGGAAGGGAATATACGGTTTTCGGCGGGGAGACCCCACCTCGACCTGGAAGCGCCCGCACTGCTGTAAGAGCTGGCTGCCCCGTGCGGGGCGAAACAAACAACTTCTGGCAGGAAGTACCTGCTGGGGCGGCGGCTGTCAAGACCCCTAGCTACCCATTGGCCTGTGTCCAGGACATGGGCATACGGCTCCGGGCTACGCCAGGCGCAAACCACTCAGTCTCCAGTAGGCGGCGCGGGGAGCGCGGCTGCTGCAAGGATGAGTCCAGGCGGGGAGTGTGCGACACTGCTCCTTTGTGAGCCTGCCAGCAGTGCTGCCCTGCCTGCTCCCGCCCGCTCTCGTGCAGCTCTGGCATTGGTTTCAGGACCATGTAACCTGATCCCTCTGACTCACTCAAAATTTCCCATATAGTAATATTTTCGAAAATGATCTTTTTAATGAGGTATCATTATTAAAAAATAGATTGATAAGGAAATGGTTAAATCTTGGGCATCAGCAAAAATCATAATACAGAACAAATGGTTAGAAATATTTCATCATTTTGAAACAAACCATGTTCCGTACAATAATGCACCAAAAATTGTGGAGTATGCGCTGTCTTTACCAGGAACTAATGCTGCAACTGAACGTGTTTTTTCTACGGTAAATAAAGTGTGGACATCAGAAAAATCACAATTAAGAGTTGAGACTTTGGAAGCCATTTTATGTGTGAAATATAATTTAACAAATTCTTGTGAAAAATTTCATGATCTTTTAAACAACGACAGCAATCTACTAAAAAAATTTCACTCAAATATGCCAAAGAATAAAATAATACTATACATAATTTTTAATGTATTATATTTGTAAATTGTACTTATGTTGAAATTTTAAAAAATATATTACAATACTATTTTTTCATTCTATGAAAAAATTTTTTGCTCCATATAGACCAAATTTTTAATCAAGAACTCCCCCCTGAAAGGTGTCCCGCTTTACCAATTTTTTTTCAAATTTTTTTTTATTATTAATTTTAATGGGGTGACACCAATAAATCAGGGTACATATGTACAATGAAAACATCTCCAGGTTATCTTATCGTTCAATTGTGTGGCATACCCGTCACCCAAAGTCAAATTGTCCTCTATCACCTTCTATCTGATTTTCCCTGTGTCCCTCCCCTCCCCCCCACCCCGTAACCACCACTCTCTTGTCCATGTCTCATAGTCTCACTTTTATGTTCCACCTATGTATGAAATCATGCTGTTCTCAGTTTTTTTTTTCTGATTTACTTATTTCACTCTGTATAATGTTATCAAGGTCCATCCATTTTGTTGTAAATGATCCGATGTCATTGTTTCTTATGGCTGATTAGTATTCCATAGTATATATGTACCATAGCTTTTTAATCCACTCGTCTTCTGATGGACACTTGGGTTGTTTCCAGATCTTCGCTATTGTGAACAATGCTGCCACGAACATGTAATTTTGTGGTTTGTCTTTTTATTCTGTTCTTATTGTCTTTAGCTGTGCAAAAACTTTTTAGTTTGATATAGTCCCATTTGTTTATCTTGCCTTTTAACCGCTTTACCAATTTTAATATCTGGTCACCTTAACTTAACCAGGCATTGTGACTAGCAAGATTAAATGCCTTCTCAGACAAATTTTATTAGTTTTCTTTTTTAGATACTATTCTCGTTAGAAATAACTCTATGAATTAAAATTAGGCGGTCCTATTTCAAGGCTAGTGGAGAGAAGGCACTTAGAGGAGTTGTCATTTTATATAGTGTATGCCCCTGATAGCAAAAGTATTTCAGTTATTAATCTTGTTTTTAACAAATTAAAGGCCACAATATTGTTGTGACTAGTGTCTTCTAGAAAATTCACATAGAGGTGTTCATGGCATCCCCTTTGTTACCAAACTACATTTACATCCTCTTTTTCTGAGAACTTGAGACATGGAGCTAAGTTTTAACTTCCGTGGCTAACATTTTACATGGTTAAAAGTATAGATTTTGGCTTAGGCACTAGCCTTCTATAGTGGACAGATCCTTTCATTTGCTACTCAAGAAATTATCCTGTGTATGTACACATACTAGAATTTCTTGTCAAGAGATTCATTCACTTGTTGCCAGTGAAAACCTTTATTGTATCAGATTTTGTGCTTGCAATTCAAAGACTTGTAAGACAAGCTCTTGTCCTTAAGAACCTTATGACTTAGTGAGCATTACAGATGTAATATTCAGTGTTTTCCCAACCACCAGTCGTGAACCAGTTCACTAGAAATACGGTATCTGTCCACGAAAGTGTTAGCATCCTGATGCTGTATACAATTTGTAGACCCAATGATCTTAGTCAAGTTCTCTTATGCTCAGGATGATTTCTGCCCTAGCAGTCCCTGAAATAAGTCTATTTTCAGTGGTCCCCAAGTGTAAAAAGGTTGAAAACCACTGGATTATAGTATAATACTTTGGTGGAGGTGTGCATGTAAAGTTTTGTGTGCTCAAAGAGGTATCTGCCTCATACTGAGATAAAATTTGAGGATGAATATAAGTTGGGTAAATGAGTAAGGATGAAATCCTATTCTAGGCAGATAGAGTGTTTCAGGGATGGAAGGTTTGTATAGAAAGAAGTACAAGTAGTTTATTGAAGCCTCAGTGAAGGGTATATTTGCAGAAATGTTTTGAGAGATGAGAACAAAGTGATATCCTGTAACTAATTCATGATGACTTTATATAATAAATTGAAGGAATTAGAATTTTATTCTTAAAGCTAACATTAATGGTTTCAAGAAAGTTATCAATTTATTAGAGTTGGGCATATAAAGAGTCATGTGTATAACCTCTCACTGATAGCAATCAGACAATCAGTTAATGGACCGCCAACCTGGAGGCAGGGGGTTCACACCGAGGATCAATAAACTTCAAACTGAAGATGAAAAACCATGACTTTTTCCATTGTTTGTTTCCTTTTTCCTCCTGTAATTGGCATGGTCTGAGACTGGTGGGAGAAAAGGGGGAAGGAATAAAGGATGATATTTGAAAAGGAGTAATAACAATTTGAGTGCTTCTTAGTTGTTAGACACTGTTCTAATAAATGCTTTACATGAATTATCTTGTTATTTTATTTTATTTTATTTTTTTAATATATATTTTATTATTATTAATTCTAATGGGGTGACACCAATAAATCAGGGTACATATGTACAATGAAAACATCTCCAGGTTATCTTATCATTCAATTGTGTTGCATACCCGTCACCAAAAGTCAAATTGTCCTCTGTCACCTTCTATTTGGTTTTCCCTGTGTCCCTCCCCTCCTCCCTATCCCACTCTTCCCTCCCTCCCCCCATCCCGTAACCACCACTCTCTTGTTCATGTCTCATATTCTCACTTTTATGTTCCACCTATGTATGAAATCATGCTGTTCTCAGTTTTTCTTTTTTTTCTGATTTACTTATTTCACTTCGTATAATGTTATCAAAGTCCATCCATTTTGTTGTAAATGATCCGATACCATCATTTCTTATGGCTGAGTAGTATTCCATAGTATATATGTACTATAGCTTTTTAATCCACTCTTCTTCTGACGGACACTTGGGCTGGTTCCAGATCTTCGCTATTGTGAACAATGCTGCCACGAACATTGTTATTTTATTTTTTACAGCTTGAAGTAGTACTATATTGTCCCCGTTTTACAAATAAGGAAATAGAGGGAGAGGTTAAAAAAGTGAACTTGCCCAAGGTCACATAGCCAGTGAGTGGCAGAACCAGGATTTGAACCTAGGCAGTTGTGCTCCAGAGCACATAACTTTTATTTTATTTTTTAAAAATAACTTAAGGTTAAAGAACACTTGCAAAACTGGTATGGAGAAGTCCATATACACTTTATCGAGATTGCTCAAATATTAAGATTTTGCCATATTTGCTTTATCCTTCTTTCTGTACATATGATTATATATATAATTATTTTTTTCCAAATGGTTTTAGAGTTAGTTGCAGGCATAATGCCCCCTTAAAAATGCACTTTCTTTTATAATCACATTAGCAAAACCAGGAAATTAATATTCATATTATCCAATTAATATTATTCAAATTTTATAAAAGAAAAAATTTGTTTTGGTCCAGGATTTAATCCTGTTCAGAGTTTGTGATCTTAATTTCTATAATGTAATGCCTTTTCTTGGGCTAGTCACCATTGTTGGTATTAGCAGAACTGTTTCTAGCTACATTGATTATATTGCAGTTTTATTTTGAAATCTATTGTCACTTCTGTTAGCTTCAAAGAGTTAATAATTTCAAGGTTAATTTTTTTATTTTTCAGAATTTTTCTCCCATTATAAGTGTACACTTTAAATTGCTGTCTCTTCCTCCAAATTCATTTGCAACTCTTTTTTTATTTTTTGTGACAGAGACAGAGGGACAGATAGGGACAGACAGACAGGAAGGGAGTGAGGTGAGAAGCATCATTTCTTCATTGAGATACCTTAGTTGTTTGTTTGCTGCTTTCTCATATGTGCCTTGACCAGGGGGCTATACAGCAGAGCAAGAGACCCCGTGTTCAAGCCATTGACCTTTGGGCTCAAGCCAGCGACCATGGGGTTATGTCTGTGATCCCACGGTGAAGCTGGATGAGCCCTTGCTCAAGCCGGCAGCCTTCGGGTTTCAAACCTGGGTCCTCTGCGTCCCAGTCTGGTGCTCTATCCACTGTGCCACCACCTGGTCAGGCTCATCCAACTTTTATAATATCAGTGAAGTCCCATGGAATTACCAGTTTTTTAATATCAGAAATGTTATTCTTTTTCCCAAATATCCTTCTGTCATTGAAAATATAGTCCCCAAAACAATCTTGACAGATAACAACTAAGAGACCCATGTATTTTTTTTTAGAACTGGATTTTTTAATCTGGGGCCCATGAACTATAGGTCCACAAGGTTCAGTAGTCATCTAAAATTATATGCAGTATTATATGTTTTTGCATGTACTTCTGGATAGAGGGTTCATACCTTTCCTTAAGGTTTAAAATAGTTGATATCCCAGAATAAGTTTGAGGATTACTCTGATAGTGTGTTAACTTCTAGAGGAAAGAGATCACATCTTGAGGTATGTTGTTGTGTCTTTTGAAATTCTAGTTGGCAATTAATCAAGTGCGGTTATTGAATATTCACATTGCACACCAATTTGATGTCTGCACTTGCACATGTTAGTATATCTATGTTCCTAATTTAAGTTGACTGCTATTGTGTATATTTTAACTATTAGTTTGCTCCAGTTTCTTAATAAGCAACACTCTCTCCTTCCCATTGCCAACTCTTCCAGGGAGCCAGTACCAGTCCAGACATACTATTATACTACTGAGCAGTGAAATCAGCTTGTTCACTAGTGGTAGCAGCATTTATAGGCATTGAAATAGAAATTGGTAATCATGTTACAAATGTTCAGCAAGCCACATTTCATGACCAGCTTTGCAAAAAAAAAAAAAAAAAAAAGAAAAAAAAAAGAAAAAAGAAAGTGTGAACAGCTGTTGGTGCATTGCATTTGCATTTTTGAATTTCAAGTGCAGATAAAATATTAGCAGCTGTGATAGATAGATTCCTGCAGTTGACCTATTGGCTCAGGGTATGCAATCCATTGATACTGTCAGACTGTCAGGGTCCTGGTGATAACTATGGGGAGAGGGAGAATCTAAGAGATGAAAATAGATTTGTTAGTCTTTTAAGTTTTTGTCCTTTTTTATTTTTTAAACTGTATAGTCCTACTGGAATATAGCAATTATTATAATCACTGAAGGAGCTTTGACATAGGAATTCTAGTGGTTGATTGTTTTTAGACCATGTATGCCTTAAAAATAATCAAGTAGTTCTCTCATGTATTGCCCATCTTTTTTTTATTTAGTCTATTCTGAATTGTATGTCTTTATAAGATTTTAATTCTGCCTTTGAATGTGTTTGGGTTTCCTCCTCCATCTTTACTTATGGCACTGTTGAGGAACTCTTATATGAGATCCAAATGCTTGAGGGCAGAATTAAACTTTATTGGTGAAATTACTCTAGACCCACTTCTCATAGCATGTATTAGTAAGTTACATTTTTCCTCTCCTCTACAAGTTATGAAGTAAACTGTCAAGGAATATACTACTGTTTGACTTGCTGGCCCACTGAAGCTCAGTGTATAATATTTTTGGAGAGGGTCCAAATACAGTATTAAACAGGATTAAAGTGTGAAGAGTAGACTTGAAGGTGTTGAGTGCCTAAAGCTATAGAAGAAAGAGTTGAGGAGTAACTGCATACAATCAGTTCTTACTCTTTTGAACAACTATTTCTTCTAAATTTGAATGTACTTAGTTATCTTTTACTGTCCTTCACTCATTCCCACACCTGTTGAACTACAGGAAAGAAGGTCTAGGGTTTATGTTCTGCCAGCTGAAAGTCAAGGTAGAGATTAGGGCTGTCTGCATTCTGAAACACAAATATATTCCAAGAATTAGCAGATTTTTGGTCCACTCATCTTAATAAGAAAGGTATATTTACATTTTCTCTGAATTGCTTTATTTTGGAAAACCGTGAAGGCCTTTTAGTCTGAGATTTTATGTATTTAGACATTCTGGTACTAGTACTTAGTGGAATGTATAAGAACAACGTCATTTGAATTTTGCTTGTTTCTGGCACATTTGGTTTCCAGGGCATCACTCTGATGTGTCATAAGGTGGATTAACCCAGAACATCCTTTTCTTCTTTTTTTTCCTTTTTGTAGCAATTCCTTCCTTGTTTGAGAACCAAGACAGTTTATGCAATTGGTGGTAGTATCTTCTTCATCTGCCTAGGAGGCTAGAAAATCTTGTGATCTGAGTCATTTCTCAAGAATACAGTTGACGTCTAAATAGGGCCCTTCTTTAAATTGGGGCCATTGCCTCTGTTTTGGAAATAGTATTTGGTGGCTCTCCCTTCACTCTCAACCACTAGACCTGTTAATCTTACTGAAGACTTCAGATGTTATATGTAGTCCGTGCAGGTAACCAGATGCCAGATGCTGTTAATTTCTGATTCCATGAAGACCAGCTGGAAATGATTGAAAGGAAAAGCACGTTCTTTTGTTTAACAAGACAAAGCCTATTGTGTACTCTGCTTCTGATGCTTAAAAGATGTATTTTTTTTCTTACTGCGTAGTATGTAGAGCTAAAAGTTTTGAACTCTTCACTTTAGAAATTACTTTTCCAGACAAAGAGCAAAACAATGTTTGTTTAAATTGTTCTCTGAAACATGACTGATAGTGTTTACAACATTTCTATGACATTTTGATCCAGTGGGGAGTACTTGGAGAGGTATTTAAAGTGCTTTTCACTAAATCAGATGCTTTGTAGTCTTTGAACCTTTTTAAAAAATCATTTGAGAGGTTGAGTAAAGAGAATGAAAATGGCCAGGGCATTCACTAAAGACTCAGAATGACTTATAAGCAAAACTGATTTTTTTCATCAAAAATTGAAAACCTACTATTTTTTTTTTTTAGCTAGAATGAGTTACATACATATTGGTTCAGAGCTTTGTCTATTCATTCAGCCTTTTTATAAGAATTTTCAGAGTCTTCTGTTCAGTGAGAATTTTTTTGGAAAAAGTTATTAGGAGGAGGTAGGTGTGTGTGTGTGTGTGTGTATGTGTTTAGATTCTACTACAGAAGATGCTATAGTTTGATTTAGGTACCATGGACATAATAGTAGAACAGAGGAAAGCACCACATAACTGTTTGTATCGAGCCAAAGATAGAGTACACATAGCAAAAATTGTGTTTTGTATATTGTTTTTTTTTTTTTTTAAATCTGATGTTTGGCATTTCAAAGCATTTAACTGTTTCAAACTACCTCATAGGATCTGATGAATCATAAATAATCGACCCATGTCACAGTCAGTTACTGATAGAGAATCCAAGTGTTATTGGTAGTTTTTTAAAAGGTGATTCTGTTTAAAACATCAGACTAATATAATATATGCTTAATGCTGTCCTTAAATTGGGAGAGATCTTGTTTAGATTTTAATAGATTTTTAATCTCTGCCTTCCTTAAATTGGGAGAGATCTTGTTTAGATTTTAATAGATTTTTAATCTCTGCCTTCCTTAAATTGGGAGAGATCTTGTTTAGATTTTAATAGATTTTTAATCTCTGCCTTCTCCATTAGGCTTACACAATACTTAACATTAACCATGTACCTCTCCAGATAACTTCAACAGAGTCCAGGAAATGACTCAGTTTGAGTCATATGCTCAATCTTAAACTAAGACCAGAAGAATGAGGTACTCGGGCTAGCCTGGGTTGTATGGGCATCCCTGTGATATGAAGTCATAGATGCTATTGACAATAATATTTATTCAATAAATATCAATATCCTATACTGCACATCAGTTGAATCTGAATTACTGAGGATGAACCTGGACATTGGTATATTTTAAAAGCTTTCTGACTAATCCCAGTATGTCTTTAAGCTTGATAAACACTGATACAGACCTTTAGAGTTGATGTAAAGACTTAATTTTGAGTGAGAAAGAAGCCACTGGAGGGTTTTTAGATCCCTTTTTAAAATTCTTTGGATACATGGCTCTGACTGCTATGTGGAATATAGACAAAGAAGGTGAAAGTGGCCTAAGAGGACCAGGCAGTGGCCAATTTTATCAATACAGACATGAGAGGACTTAGACCAGGCTATAGTGGTGGAGATGTTGAGAAGGATTATACTCTGGATTTAGCATATTTTTAATATAGAACCAATAGGTGTATTGAGTGGGTTTTAGGATAAAGAGAGGTCAAGAATGGCTCTAAGGCTTTGGTTTGAATGTTGAAAGATTAGAATTGCTCTCTACTATGATGAAGAGTGTGGATGGAGTGGGTTTTGGTAGGGAAAGAGAGGCTGGGAGAGGGAATCAGGAGTTTGATTTTAGATGTGTTAAGTTTGAGATGTTTGGTAGACATCCAAGTAGTGATGTTGAGTGGAGTGATGGCATTTATGAGTCTGGGGTTCAGGGAAGAGCTGGTGAAACAATTTTGAGACTCATCATAGAATTGGATGGAATCACTCAGAAGGGGAGTGTAGATAAAAAAGAGGTGCAAGGACTAAGCCAGTGATGGGCAATCTTTTGAGCTTGGTATGTCAAAATTCACCAGAAAACTGAGCATAACTCGGGTGGTGTGTCACTTTGAGAAAAACGGCCTAACCAGAAGTCCCAGTACTAGACACTCTGTGCTGGAGTTCTATTGTTTTTACCTACAGATCTCCGTCACAGAGTGTCTACACTACAGCAAATGTTTTTTTTCCTCAGCTACTGCACCTGGTCATGCAGGAGCCAAAGATGAAACGTCCTTTTCGGCATGCGGACCCATACTTCTCTGGTATGCAGCCACGTGTCATCAAAAATGGCTACATGTGTCAGTGCTGACACGCGTCATAGGTTCGCCATCATGAGGCTAAGCGCAGGAACTTTTCCAATATTTATTTAGAGGATAAAAAAAAGAGGTGTAGCCAGTAAAACAGATTAAGAATAGTATTCAGTAAAGAAATAGAAAATCCAAAAGAGAGAGGTGTTCTAGGTTCTTTTGTAAAGAATGAGGTTTTCAGTATGAGGGGAAGAGCAAGTTCCTGAAAGATTATTGGGCAAAAAGTATCGAAGGGTCTTAAATGTCATTTCGAGGAATTTGGGTTTTTTCCTCTCGGCCCTATGAAATATCTAGGAACAGAAGAGGAACATGACAAGTTTGTGTTTTAGACAGGCTTATTGGTAAGCAGTGTGATGATAGCCAGATTAAACAAAAAGGGATCTAATTGAGAGACTATTGCAGAATTTCATGGGAGAGATGTATATAGTAGTTTAATGTACTTGTTCAACCCTGTCAAAGCTAATGCTGCCTTTTTGTAAGGAATATTTTGTGATGCCCTCTTTATAATTCTAAAATAAAATTTATAGATAATATAATCCATATATATACATAATTGAAAAACTAATATAATGTTTTAACAGTACTATAAAGGAGAAATAAACAGAAAGTTATTTACAAGAAAATATTATTATAACATAAAAGTTATATTATGATACAGTTTATTTACTTGGAAAATATTGTCATTACAACCCCTTCTGATGTGCATTAACGAATCTGAAGTGGGCTGTAGCTTATTTAAAAATTTTTTTTAATAGTGTCTTTTACGCAGCTAAAGTCTTTAATATTGATGAAGTTCAGTTTATCAGATTAAACAAATGAATTATGATTTAAGTATCATGTCTAAGAACTCTTTCCCTAACCCTAAGTCATGAAGATTTTCTTCTATAAAACATTTTAGTTTTAGGTTTTGCTATTAGGACTGTGATCTATTTTCAGTTAATTTTGTATAAGGTACTACTAGGTCAAGTTCAAAGCCTATTTTTGTTCGTGTGTGGATGTCCAGTATGTTTCAGCACTATTTGAGGAAAAGTCTATCTTCATTGACTTGTTTTTGTAGCTTTCAAAAAATTAAATGGCCATATTTCTGTGAGCATATTTCTATTCCATTCATGTGAGGCTCTATCCCTTCACCATAACACATTGTCTTGGTTACTGTAGCTTTAAAGTAAGTCTTAAAATTTGATATTATAATTCCTTCTATTTTATTCTTATTTTTCCAAAATTAAAAAAGTTCCAGTTCACTTGTATTTTTATATAAATTTTAGAATCAGCTTTTTTTTTTTTAGAATCAGCTTTTTTTATATCTACAAAATATCCTGTTGAAATAGAGTCATTGAATCTATGGTTTAGTTTTGAGGAGAATTAAATCTTTATTGTGTTGGGTCTTCTCATCCATAAATATGGTATGTCTCTTCATTTATTTGATTTCTTTTATTAGCATTTATAGTTCTTAGCATAGAGGTTCTATATGCTAAGTTTGTAGCAATTATTTCATATTTCTTTCATGCTATTATAAATGATATATATAATTTTTAGTTTCCAATTGTTTAATGACAGTATATAGAAGTACAGTTGATACTTATGTGTTCACCTTATATCCTGTAAGCTTGCCAGAGTCATTTGTTTGTTGTAGAAGTTTTTTTCTTTTATTTTTTTAAAGATTCTTAATATGGCCCTGGGTGGTGGCTCAGTGGATAGAGCATCAGCATGGTGTATGGACGTCTTGGGTTTGATTCCTGATCAGGGTAGACAAGAGAAGCGACCATCTGTTTCTCTCCTCTCTCATTCTCCCTCTTCCCCTCCCGCAGCCAGTGGCTTCAGTGGCTGAAGCATTGGTCCCCGGCACTGAGGATAGCTGGACTGATTTGAGCATTGGCCCAAGACAGTGGTTGGCAGGTGGATCCTGGTTGTGGTGCATGCGGGAATCTTTCTCACTATCTCCCCTCCTCTCACTTAAAAAAAAATATTCTTGATATGGTCTAGGTAGATAATTGTTTCATCAGTGAATATGACAGTTAACATTTTTTTAATTTCTGATCTGTATGCTTTTAATTTCTTATTCTTGTCTGATTATATTGGTTAGTGTATGGCCAGTAGTCATAGCTGTTGTGGTTGTCACCGCGGCCGCCAGGCAGGTGCAGGTCCACATTAGATTCGGACAGATGGTAATGAAACTGCAGAGCTGAAAACTGGTGGGCTATTTCTTTTATTCTAGCCTTGCAACTGGCTGGCAAGTAAACACAAACACATGGGGCACCAAAACTCACTCACATGTTTTCCGGTTCCACAACCAGGAGAATCTTTCGGTCTTTTTCTAGAATCAAGGGCCCCCACTAGTCTTACTCACTTCCGGTTCCCCATCTGCCAACATGGCTTCTTACTCTGCAAAACTCAGCACAAACTGGCTTCTCCTTCAGCACCCCACCATACTGGCTGCTTCTTCTTTGCAAAACGTGGCCTCTGCTTCCCTTTTCTTCACTAACTTTTTTAAACTTTTTGGTGCGGAAACCCTTCCTCCAGCACACATTAGCATAACAAAGCTCCTTCCCAAGCAGGAAAGTAATTAGCTGTTTCACCTGGGCAATGCAATTCACGAGAGCAGCAGCCATTTTTAACAATAAAAGTGAGCAAAATAAAATAACACAAATTTTACAAACTTATTTGCCCAACAGGTAGGTACTTTTCAGTTCCCTGGGGGCTTAAAAAATCCTTTGGCTAGAAAGCTGGGGTTTTTGTTACTCTGCTTTGCTGTGGAATTCTTCAATGGCCCCTCATTCTAAACCAAACAGAGAAAAATAAAAAAAGCACTGGGGTTTAGCACTACACTCTTATTATTATTTTTTAATTGAATTTTATTGGGTGACACTAGTGAACTTAATCATACAGGTTTCAGGTGTCCAATTCTATGAAGCAGCTCTGTATACCATAGTGTATACCCAATCCCCAAGTCAAGTCTCTGTCCATCACCATTGGCCCTACCCTCTTAGAACCACAGCCCCACTGTATGGAGGGAAAGGTTCTTTTCAGAGTTTTAGCTCTTATGGGCTCCCACTAATGAACATTGCCATTGTTGCTTGGAGATGGTTTTATAGGCTGTGGTGGAAAGAAAAGAGAAAGAGAAAATGAATGAGGCTGTTCCATACTTTCCTTGCTCTTTGAACCCAAACCAGAGGTGGTCATGAGCTTTATTGCTCAGTTCTAGGTTTCTGGGATATTGAGTTCAGTCTAGGAGATACCAGAAGAAAAAAAAGGTGAATTTACTTTCAGTTTGGTGGTACTTCAAATTCTGGTCTTTTCCCCCAGTGAGCCTGCTATTATTTACTTTGTAAATAAGATACTCAAATAAAATACTCCATGCCTTCTGTCCAGGTTTTATAGCTATATTCAGTGGGAGAAATAGGTTTGAGTATGCTTATTCCGTGTTACCTGGAACTAGACTCCATTAATGGAATTTTATAGAGATTGAGCTAACCCATCTTTCTGTGGTGTGATCATAGTTGTAATTGAAAATATTCTGTGATAGAACAATTTTAATAGGCAAATGCATTGATGGAGACAAAGTTGTTATTAGGAGGCATTGAATCAGGATAGCATATGTATAGTGCTCCAGAAGAGAATTCTGAGGATACATAGTTAATTCTTTATCTGTGCCATTTCTATGAAAAAAAATTTTTTTATTAAAGGGAATAGAAAAAGGATAGTTTTCCTAAGGATGAGAAAGGAATACCAGTACACAAATGTCACTGGAAATGCATGTAATAAGCATTGTTAACTATATTCACGGTAATTAAATAATTACAGGTTTTATTTCTTTCAGCTTTTTGATTAGGTAAATCAGAGTTTTTATAAATTAAGATAATATGTACTACCTATCTGCATACTGAATTTTAATAGTTAATTTCACTCTTACTCTAAAAATTTAGAAAAGTAGAGAGTGGGATAAAATGGTGAAGGAGATTGTTGTTCTAGTTTATGCCGTGATTTCTTATTTTGGATTTTATCCAGACTGATCTGCATGGGATAGATCTTTTGCTGTTTTCAAATTGCCTGACCCTTTTGTAAGCTAAGGCTTTTAAGAATTCAACATTACAAATACCTTAGGTTCATTGGCATATGCAGAACAAATGTGAATCAAACACAAAAATGATTCTCTCAAGAAATTTATTTATTGATGTGGTAGTGATATCTACAATGTTTACAATAGCCAGCTAAGTGGGATTTTGGGTATGCTGAGAAGCTGACAGCTTGTGGGTCCTGAACAAAATAATGTCTTTTGTGGGATAAAAGGAGAAAAGATGTGTTCTTGAAATGATTATTTATAAATTATTTGAAATCTTGTTCTGCTTCCAGCTCAGGAGGCGTTTGCCAGCACTGTGGTCACTACAATAGTGACACTTTGGATGCAAGAAAAACCTCACAGGAGTCTGTTTGCATTCAAATAACAAGACAAAGAACCCAGTGTAGGCTTGAGAAAAGAAAATATGGTTTTGCACATTTCTCTCTGATGGTAAAATAATTAGGAATTAGGATAAAGTATTGTGGAAATTCATTGAAAAGTATGGTATGGATTTTGTTGGTTATGTAGTGGGAAGAGATTAGCAATTCCCTTGATTGAAGGATAGACATCCCCATGGAGAGATATTTGCTTTGGTGTGATTTTATTTTCTTCAGATGAGAGGATAATATTGCATTTTAGGTTGTTTTTTGGAACTTGGGATATAGTCAAAACAGTCTATTATTTTCATATTGTATGCATTTGTTTATTAATTTATTGTATGTTTTTGTCTACTTCCAAAAATAATTTGAAATACTCTGGGAAGAGACATAGAACTATAAATACTGAGGTTAAATGAACAGTAATATAGCAATGAAAATGCTGGTGAATAAGGGGCATAACTAAAAGGAAGACTAAGTAATTGTACCAAGAAACTGAGATACAGTAAGTTACCATATTTCTATATGTAACCTTACTCTGAGTTTTCTGGCAGGCAAGGATTGAAAAGACAAACGACAAACATGGGCTGTGTACTTTTCATTATTATCTGATAAAAAGAAATGTCAGTTTTCTCCCTGGCCATTTCTAAGAGAATATATATATATATATATATATATATATATATATATATATATATATATAAAACCAAGATAACTTATTGGGCAGGAGGGTTACACAATAACTATGATTAAAAAGAATCAAAGTAGTCTGGCTGATGGTAGCACAGTGGATAGAGTGTTGACCTGGAATGCTGAGGCCTCAGGTTCGAAATCCCAAGATTGCTTGAGCGTGGGCTCATCCAGTTTGAGTGCAGGTTTACCAGCTTGAGCGTGTGGTCACCGGAATGAGTGTGGGATTATGGTCTCTGGCTTGAGCCTGAGGTTACTAGCTTGAGCAAGGGGTTGCTGCCTTGGCTGGAGCCCCTGACTCAAGGCACGTATGAGAAGCAATCAGTGAACTAAAGTGCCGTAACTACAAGTTGATAATTCTCATCTTTCTCCTCTCCTGTCTCTCTCTCACAAAAAAAAGAGAGAAATAATTAAAATATATTTGTGAAAAAAAGGATAGTAACAATAAAAATACACTTATTAAAAAGTATTTTTTGTTTCTTAATTTCTTTTTGCCAATTAGAATTGTAACTGTTAGTGGCCAGTCATGTTGGAAAGGCAAGCAGAAGCTCCTTGTTGGCGCCAACACCAAAGTGTCAGAGCGATGGAGGTAGAGGAATTAGGTGATGGGGAAATTGAATCTGGAACTGAGTCTTTCCTCTTCTCTGGATCTATTATAATATTTGTAAAAAAGACAGCCCTGCCTGACCAGGTGGTGGCGCAGTGGATAGAGCATTGGACTGGGATGTGGAAGACCCAGGTTCGAGACCCCGAGCTTGCCAGCTGGAGCGTGGGGCCCAACTGGCTTGAACAAAAGCTCGCCAGCTTGGACCCAAGGTCGCTGGCTCCAGCAAGGGGTTGCTCGGTCTACTGAAGGCACGCGGTCAAGGCACATGTGAGAAAGCAATCAATGAACAACTAAGGTGTCGTAATGGCAACGAGAAACTAATGATTGATGCTTCTCACCTCTCTCCGTTCCTGTCTGTCTGTTCCTATCTATCCCTCTCTCTGACTCTCTCTGTGTCCCTGTAAAAAAAAAAAAAAGCATAGATAAGAATAAAATACACGTAATTAGAGATAAATTTTTAAGTAATTTTAAAGGACAGAAATGTTTGGTATACTTTGCTATTAAGAAATATTATTTTGGTCCTCTTTAATTATTGAATTTTATTGGTTTAAAAGTTTTAAGTTGATTTTGTATATTTTTATTGTGTTTGATTTCTTCCTTTTCCTGTTTCTTCCCTCCAGTTATCTCAGAATATATTGACTTGTTATAGGTAAAGGACATATCTATATTGGTGTCTTGAAGATTTTTTTTGGTATGATCTTCAGTATAGTTTTATAGAGGAAGTTAGAATTAAGAGCTGGAGTAGTCAACCAGTTCTTTGGACTTTATTTTTCACTATCTGTTGCCTTATTTAAGTAAGGTGTACTTTTTAAAATTATAACAGTAATAGTTGCTTAATGTAGGTGATTTGGGAAATAAATAAAATAAGAATTGTATATAATTAATACTTACAGGTGACAGCTGATAATAGGTTGGTAAGTGTCCTTAAGGTTTTATGTGTCACATTTAGCTTTTAAAATCTAGTACTATATTGCCTGGCCTGTGGTGCACACTGGATAGAGCATCAACCTGGAACACTGAAGCTGCGGGTTCAAACCCTTGGGCTTGCCCCATCAAGGCATATATGACAAGCAGTCAATGAACAACTGAAGTGAAGCAACTATGAGTTGGTACTTCTTGTGCCTTCCCCCTCACTCTCTTGCCTCTCTCTGTAGAATCAATAAATAAAATCTTAAAAAAAAAATCTAGTACTATATTGTGAACATTTTTTAATGTAAGAAAATATTTTTCAATGATAATAGCCAGTATTTATTGCTTTATTTATCTTATGTAAAATTCTTTGGTGGGCTCTCCAAGACTAGTACAATGACTTATTCCATAAAAACACCCAGGTTTTTTCTAACTTACTGCTCTGTCATCTGTCAGTGCTACCTTAAGGTCCAACATGACTGTCTGAGTTCCATTTGTCCTAGCCATACTCCAGGCAGGAGGAGTATTGTTCAAAAAAAGAGAGAAGACCTAATGTTGAACAATCATGGTTATATGGTTAAGTAGTTAATAAAATAGATAATTGATGATACATTGTTAATTCAAAACTAAATAATAGGTTATAAAATAATATGCATATATATTTATATATGTATATATATACAAATGTGTTTGTGCACACACATACTAAAAATGTCTGGAAGGACATACATCAAATGATAGTAATAGTCTAGTCATCTCTGGGTTTTATGGATTTTTTTTGTGTGTGACAGAGACAGAAAGAGTCAGAAGAGGGACAGATAGGGACAAACAGAAAAGGAGAGAGATGTGAAGCATCAATTCTTTCTTGCGGCACCTTAGTTGTTCATTGATTGCTTTCTCATATGTGCCTTGACCCGGAGGTTACAGTTGACTGAGTGACCCCTTGCTGAAGCCAGCGAACTTGGGCTCATGCTGGTGAGCGTTGCTCAAACCAGATGAGCCCACACTCAAGCTGGAGAGCTTGGGGTTTTGAACCTGGGTCTTCCGTGTCCCAGTCCAATGCTCTATCCACTGCGCCACCACCTGGTCAGGCTGGGTTTTCTTATTTAAAAAAAATAGTGCTATGACAAGCGTCCTTGAATGAAAATTTTTACTTTCACCAAAAACGGACAAGTGTGTCTTTTATCCAAACTTGTTTACTTTCACCAAAAACGGACAAGTGTGTCTTTCATCCAAACTGTTGACAGACTTAATTTTTAAATAAAATAAAACATTTCTACCATAAAAGGAAAAATTGATATCTTATTGTTTTGATATGCAATTTTTGACTACGTATTTTATTTCTTTTTTTGTGAAATTGCCCTTGCATTTGTGATTGATATGTTTAATATAATCAATCTGTTGAGCCCCTCCCTTGTTTTCTGTTATGAAATCTCCATTCCAAGACTACTTTCTTTTATTTCCTACAGTATGGCTCTTCTAGTATGAGATAGAAACCTGATATTGTATATTTTTACCAAAGATTATCTATTTATCTCATTTATTAGAAAATTAATTTTTTTCATACTGATTGAAGTGATATCTTTTTTTAATTTATTGATTTTAGAGAAAGACAGAGACAGACAGAAACATTAATCTGTTCCTGTATGTGCCCTGACCAGAGATTGAACCAGCAACCTCTGTGCTTCAGGATGAAGTTCTAACCTACCTAGCCAGGGTAAAATGTTACTTTTTAAAAATTTGGCTATTTTTAGATTTTCTATTCTAAAAATAGAAATTTCTATTTATGTTATTTTCTTCTGTCTATTGCACGCTATATTGCTTCATAGTACATATACTATAATATCTGATATTTTAATTTCTCTTTCATTACTCTTCAGTTCAAATGTTTTTCGGAATTTTCATCTATATATTACTTTATTTCCAACAGTTTCTTAGAAAACATTGTTATGCTTCATAAGAACTGTGAAATTTTCAAAAAGAATTACAGTATGTTTTAAATTTGATTTCTGGATAAATTGACATACAATAGAGGCATTATATCCAGGAACATGATATCTATCTTCATTTATTCTTGTCTTCTTATGTCTATTAAAATAGTTTATGGACCAAGATATAAGAAAGTAAATAAGTTTAAACTTGGAGCCTTTGCAAAATATCTAATCTCAAGCATGGTTAAGTAGTTTAGTATTACTAAATTAGAAAAGCACTTTCTACATAGAAATGAAATTTGTAATTTTATCCATTATACTTTTAATAATGTCTTTGAATCTGTTATATATTTTAGTGCTCATTTCCAGGCTTTGGATACTGGAATTTCTTCATGTTTGGGTGTTTATTTTGATTAGTTTTGTGTTTGATTGAAGTGCGTCTTTGAATACTTTTTTTCAGTAAGTTTACACAGGATGGAATATACATGGATGAAAATCTTATGGAACTACTGTATATCTCAAGACTTTTTTCCTTCTCTAACAAATAACTTTCTTGATAGAGAATTCTTGTGTCACATGTTTTTCCCCCCCAGAATATATTTATTTTCTTGCATTATCTTCTCACATTTATGGTAGAAATCTGATTTATCTGCTTGATTTTCTTTTTAGTTTCTAAAAAATCTAGAAATTTAAAGAATTAAAAAAGAACCTTGATAGTTTTGAATAAGTTTTTATGCAGTTATTCATAATATGTGCTTTTACTTTTTTAATTGACCTTCATATTTTCAGGCTAATAAGCTAAGTGATTATAGTTACAATTATTTCTGCATAAATATCACTTTGTATAGAATGGTTACTAAAATCTGTGTACTTAATTGTTTGAATCATTGATCTAATAATTCAGATACTGAGTGTTTTTGTCAATAAAAAATCAGATTTGTTCTCTTAATGAAAACTGTTAGCTGAAGTGTGGGTAATTTGTGAAATTTGTAGAAGTAGGATTTAGATTTACACTTTGTTTTACATGGGCTACCTATGTAAAAAAATAAATTATTTGTAAATAAGAAGAATGAATTAATTTGTTACTCAATTTATAGTGTTTGTTTTCAATCAATACCCCTTTTTCTTGGATAGTTTATGTAGTAAAACCTAAGAAAACAAGTTCAGCCTGTTTTTAGCTTAATTAGCTTATAAAATCATATAGCCTGCTAACTTGTTGAGAGAATTTTGTAGCAGTCTTGTTGCGTGGGTGATAACAGCTGTTGGGAATTATATTTGGTGTTTTTGAATTTAAAATAATCCTAGCATAAAGTTGTGTGGTCAAGAAAAAAAGAGAGAGAGAAAAAGGAAAGGAAAAGAAATTACCTGCCTTCTGTGTTCAGCATGTAAACATTTCATGTATTCAGAAAGAAATAAGACACTTAGTTGTTTAATTTACATATCTGGAGGAGCCAAAATAACAAGAGAAAATCAGACTTTCTATGTCAGTTTTTTTTTTCTTTTTATTTATTTATTTATTTATTTATATTTTTTTATTAACATTAATGTGGTGACACCAATAAATCAGGGTACATTGTACAATGAAAACATCTCCAGATTATCTTATCATTCAATTGTGTTGCATACCCATCACCCAAAGTCAAATTGTAATCTGTCACCTTCTATCTGGTTTTCCTTGTGCCCCTACCCTTCTCCTTTTCCCACCCACCCCTCCCTCCCTCCACCTCGTAACCACCACACTCTTGTCCATGTCTCATAGTCTCACTTTTATGTCCCACCTATGTATGAATTCATGCTGTTCTCAGTTTTTTTTTTTCTGATTTACTTATTTCACTTCGTATAATGTTATCAAGGTACAACCAGTTTGTTGTAAATGATCCGATGTCATCATTTCTTATGGCTGAGTAGTATTCCTATAGTATATATGTACCATAGCTTTTTAATCCACTCGTCTTCTGACGGGCACTTGGGCTGTTTCCAGATCTTCGCTATTGTGAACAATGCTGCCACAAATATGGGGGTGCATTTCTTCTTTTCGAACAGTGTTATGGTGTTCTTAGGGTATATTCCTAAAAGTGGGGTAGCCGGGTCAAAAGGCAGTTCGATTTTTAATTTTTTGAGGAATCTCCATACTGTTTTCCACAGTGGCTGCACCAGTCTGCATTCCCACCAGCAGTGCAGATGGGTTTCCTTTTCTCCGCATCCTCACCAGCACTTATTCTGTGTTGTTTTGCTGATGAGTGCCATTCTGACTGGTGTGAGGTGATACCTCATTGTGGTTTTAATTTGAATTTCTCTAATAATTAGTGATGTTGAGCATTTTTTCATATGTCTTTTGGCCATCTGTATGTCTTTTTTGGAGAAATTTCTATTCATTTCTTTTGCCCATTTTTTGATTGGATTGTTTGTCTTCCTGTTGTTGAGTTTTATAAGTTCTTTATAAATTTTGGTTATTAACCCTTTATCCGACGTGCTGTCGAATATGTTCTCCCATTGTATGGTTTGTCTTTTTATTCTGTTCTTATTGTCTTTAGCTGTGCAAAAACTTTTTAGTTTGATATAGTCCCATTTGTTTATCTTGCCTTTTATTTCATTTGCCCGTGGAGATAAATTGGCAAATATATTGCTGCAACAGATGTTGGAGAGCTTACTGCCTATGTTTTCTTCTAAGATGCTTATGGTTTCACGGCTTACAATTAAGTCTTTTATCCATTTTGAGTTTGTTTTTGTGATTGGTGTAAATTGATGGTCTAGTTTCATTTTTTTGCAGGTAGATGTCCAATTTTCCCAACACCATTTGTTAAAGAGGCTGTCTTTACTCCATTGTATGTTCTTTCCTCCTTTGTCAAATATCAGTTGTCCATTAAAGGTGTGGGTTTATTTCTGGATTCTCTGTTCTTTCCATTGATCAATGTGTCTGTTCTTATGCCAGTACCAAGCTGTCTTGAGTATAATGGCCTTGTGGTAGACCTTGATATCTGGAAGAGTGATACCTCCTGCTTTATTTTTTCTTTTTAGGATTGCTGAGGCTATTCGTGTTCTTTTCTAGTTCCATATAAATTTTTGGAATATGTGTTCTATATCTTTGAAGTATGTCATTTATATTTTAATTGGTATTGCATTGAATTTATAAATTGCTTTGTGTAGTATAGACATTTTAATGATTTTTATTCTTCCTAGCCATGAGCACGGTATATGCTTCCACTTGTTTGTATCTCCTTGATTTCTTTTATCAATGTTTTATAATTTTGTGAGTACAAGTCCTTAACCTCCTTGGTTAAATTTACTCCTAGGTATTTTATTTTTTTGGCTGCAATAGTGAAGGGGATTGTTTCTTTAAGTTTTTTTGCTGACAGTTCATTGTTTGTATACATAAATGCCTCGCCTGACCTGTGGTTGCGCCGTGGGTAAAGCGTTGACCTGGGAACACTGAGGTCGCCAGTTCAGAAATGCCTCTGATTTCTGAGTATTAATTTTATTTCCTGCCACCTTGCTGAATTCATTTATAAGGTCCAGTAGTATTTTGACGGAGACTTTATTGTTTTCTATATACAATATCATATCATCTGCAAATAGTGACAGTTTTACTTCTTCTTTTCCAGTTTGGATGCCTTTTATTTCTTCTTCTTGTCTGATTGCTATAGCTAAAACTTCCAGAACTATGTTGTATCAGAGTGGTGAAAGGGGGCATCCCAGCCTGGTTCCTGATCTTAAGGGGATTGCTCTTAATTTTGTCCATTTAGTATGATGTTTGCTGTCGGTTTGTCGTAGATGGCCTTTATCATGTTAAGGAATGTTCCTTGTATTCCCACTTTACTGAGAGTTTTGAGCATGAATGGGTGCTGGATTTTATCAAATGCCTTTTCTGCATCTATTGAAATTATCATGTGATTTTTGTCCTTCCTTTTGTTTATGTGATGAATCACATTGATTGATTTGCGAATATTGAATCAGCCTTGCCTCTCCAGAATAAATCCCACTTGATCATGGTGTATGATTTTTTTCATATATTGCTGAATCCGGTTGGCTAATATTTTGTTGAGAATTTTAGCGTCTAAATTCATCAGGGATATAGGCCTATAATTTTCTTTCTTTGTGTTGTCTTTGCCTGGTTTTGGGATCAGAATTATGCTCGCCTCATAAAAGGAGTTTGGAAGTCTTCCTTCATCTTGAATTCTTTGAAATAGCTTGAAGAGGATAGGAGTTAATTCTTCTTTGAATTTTTGATAGAATTCACTTGTGAAGCCATCAGACCCAGGACTTTTCTTTTTTGGGAGTTTTTTGATAAATGTTTGATCTCATTTGTTGTAATTGGTCTGTTTAGGTGTTCTGATTCTTCCAGATTGATTTTTGGAAGTTTATATGATTCAAGAAATTTGTCCATTTCATCTAGATTGTCTAATTTTTTGGCATAGAGTTCTTCATAGTATTTTCTTACAATGCTTTGTATTTCTGTTGTATCAGTTGTTATTTCTCCACTGTCCTTTTTAATTTTATTTATTTGAAACCTCTCTTTTTTTTTCTTGGTGAGTCTAGTTAAAGGTTCATCAATCTTGTTTACCTTTACAAAGAACCAGCTTCTGGTTTCATTGATCCTCTGTATTGTTTCCTTAGCCTCTATGTCATTTATTTCTGCTCTGATCTTTATTATTTCCTTCCTTCTACTTGTCTTGGGTTTTATTTGTTGTTGTTTTTCTAGTTCTTTTAGATGCAGGGTCAGGTTGCTTATTTGAGCTTTTTCTAGCTTTCTATGATATGCCTCTAGTGCAATGAACTTCCCTCTCAGTACTGCTTTTGCTGTGTCCCATAAATTTTGAGTTGATGTATGCTCATTATCATTTGTTTCTAGAAATTTTTTCATTTCTTCTTTGATCTTATTGTTAATCCATTCATTATTTAATATCATGCTATTTAGTTTCCAAGTGTTTGAGTATTTTTCAGTTTTTCTTTTGTGGTTAATTTCTAGTTTCATGGCATTGTGATCGGAGAAAATGCTTGATATGATTTTAATCTTCTTAAATTTATTGAGACCATTTTTGTGTCCTAACATGTGGTCTATCCTAGAAAACGTACCATGAGCGCTTGAGAAGAATGTATATTCTACTGCTTTAGGATAAAAAGTTCTGAAGATATGTATTAAATCAAGTTGATCTAGTGTATCCTTTAAGTCTGCTGTTTCTTTATTGATTTTCTTTCTTGAGGATCTATCCAGTGTTGTTAGTGGGGTATTGAAATCTCCTACAATGATAGTATTGCTGTTAATCTCGCCCTTTATGTCCATCAAAGTCTGCTTTATGTTTGTCGAGGCTCCTATATTTGGTGCGTAGATATTTATAATCTTTATATCTTCCTGTTAAATTGTTCCCTTTATCATTATGTAGTGTCCTTCTTTATCTCTTACTACAGCCTTTGTTTTAAAGTCCATTTTGTCAGATATAAGTACTGCTACCCCGGCTTTTTTTTCATTTCCATTTGCATGAAATATTTTTTTCCATCCTTTTACCTTCAGTCTATGTGCATCTTTTGTTTTAAGGTGTGTCTCTTGTAGACAGCATAGGTATGGGTCCTGTTTCTTTATCCACGCAGCTACCCTATGTCTTTTGATTGGATCATTTAAACCATTTACATTTAAGGTTATTATTGATATGTAGTTGTTTATTGCCATTTTATTCTTTAAAGCTGTATTCTTCTTTTGCTATATTCTTTCCTCCTTTTGAACTGTTCACAACAGGCCCCTTAGTATCTCTTGCAGAATTGGTTTGCTTTTAATGAATTCCTTGAGGCTTTCTTTGTCTGGAAAGCTCTTTATTTCTCCTTCAATTTTAAATGTTAGCCTTGCTGGATAGAGTAGGCTTGGTTGTAGGTTCTTGGCTGCATTACATTGATTATATCTTGCCATTCTCTACTGGCCTCAAGTGTTTCTGTGGAGAAGTCTGATGTTATCCTTATGGGGGCTCCTTTGTAGGTGATAGCCTTTTTTTCTTTAGCAGCTTTTAAGATTTTTTTTTTATCCATTAGCTTTGGTATTTTAAGTATGATGTGTCTTGGTTTAGATCTTTTTGGGTTTCTCTTTAATGGAGTTCTCTGTGCTCCTTGAACATGTGAAACATTTTCCAGACTTAATTTTGGGAAGTTTTCTGCTATGATTTGATTGAACACAATTTCCATTTCCTGTCCTATTTCCTCTACTTCAGGCACCCCTATGATGCGAATGTTGTTTCTCTTCATGTTTTCACAGAGCTCCCTTAGAGTTTCCTCACAATTTTTGAATCTCTTTTCCTTTTTCTTCTCTGCTTTTGTGCCTTTGTTTATTGTGTCCTCTAACTCGCTGATTCGATCCTCAGTGTGATTCATCCTGCTTTTAATTCCTTCCATTGTGGTCTTCAGCTCCAATTCTGTATTTGTCATTTCTGTCTGATTCTTTTTTATTATTATATTAATTTCGTTCATTATACTTGTTATCTCTTTATTTAGGTGTTCATAGTGACTATCCATTGTTGCTCTAATTTCTTTGAACATCCTAACTATCATTATTCTAAATTCTGCTTCTTGTAGTTTGGTTATATCTGGTTCATTCAGGTCTTTCTCTGGGGATTTTCCTTGATTCATTTGGTTTGCATTCCTTTGCCTGCCCATTTTATCTTTGTATAGGCAAGTTGTGGGCACTGAAGTCCAGTAGGTGTTCCCTTTGTGTTCTCTAGGTGTGGCCTGTCTGCAGGCCTACCACCCCCTCTTCTGCTGCCTAGGGTGGTTGGGTATGGGCGTTGCCAGCGACAGCCTACTGCTGCTGTTGCTGTGATTTCCATCTCTCCTCCACGGGAAGGGCTGTCACTCAAGCCACAAGCCTTAGCTCCAAGGGCAGAGGTTAGCACCTTTGCTCAGCTGCTGAACCAGCCTGTTTCCGGAAGGCTTACGCCCAGCCCCCGCAGTCAGAGCCTGCTTGCCACAGTTTTGCGGGTTGGGCGGGGCTTTTGACGTGCTCTCAGCTGTGAGTCTTTGCCCGTCCAGAATTTAGGCCCACCCTCGAGGCCGTGGCCCTCCTGCGAAGGGTCGCAAACTGCGGTTTATTGGGCCGGGCGTGTTTGCTGGCTTTAGCTCAGTTGCTAGCTTCTGATGGATCGGGACTCTACCACACCCCCACATTTGGCGCCAGCTCGCGCACGTAGGGTGGCCAACCGCTGGGATTTCTCTGGCCAGGCGGGGCTAGTAGCATGAGCTCAGCCGCGAAAGCCAGGTCGCTCACGTAGGTTTGCAAACCACTGCGGTTTCTCTGGCCGGGCGGGGCTAGTAGTGTGAGCTCAGCCGCAAAAGCCAGCTCACGAGCACATAGGATTTCAAACTACTGCGGTTTCTCCGTCTGGGTTGGGTTGGCAGCGTGAGCTCAGCCGCGAGCCCCTCGCCCGTCCCTGGTCCTAGCCCCGTCCCCGTGGTCAGGGCCGGCTTGCGCAAGGTCGCAGAGCCCATCTCTGCCCGTATTTTTCCCCACAAGCGGGGTCACAGGCGGCCCACAGCTGCCGAATCACTTGTCCCCTTCGCCCCTGCTGGGCTAGACCGAGCTCACATCGGTTGTGCCTCCGCTCATGCCGACAGGACCGGTTTTCAGCGTCCTGCCACCAACATCCCTTCAACAACCCTCAGAGAGATAGCAGTGTCTTAAGTCTCCACACTGTAGGTTTGGGAGCTCCCTCCTTCTAAGCAGCTCTGCTCTAATTGCTGCGGTAGAGCTTGTTTGGCTAGTGTCTTGTCTCCCTTTGCTGATATTGCTAGTTCCATGGGAAATATTCGTTTTTGATTAGGGAAATGACTTAGCCCAGGGGTCAGAATGGCTGCCCCTCAGAGTGTCCTCGTGCCTTCAGTCCACTCTGTGTTCCCGCTGCTCTGTTCCTCTCCTCTGTCCCCGTTCCCCGGAACCCCCCGGGTGCATGGTTGTGAGAGAGGGTTTCTGCGCTGTCCCTTTGAAAAGATTCTTGGGTCTGAGAAAACTCTCTCTTTTTCACAAACAGTATCCTCACTTGCTTCACAGCTCAATACTGTCCATACTCCTCTTCTAGGCTCTGGGACTGCAGTCTGGGGCTTGGTTCCTGTGACCCAGGTCCCTCCCTCTCTGCCAAACTCTCCTCCTGCCACGCGGGTCTCTTTGAGCTGCCGTTTGCTCCGGGGAGCTGGGCAGCCCTCTTCGTGTTTTCGCTATTCCTACCAGTCTCAATGTGGCTTCTGTAGTGTTCCTTGGTTGAAGAGTCCACTTAGTTCAAAGTTGGTTTATCCAGATGATGGTTCTTAAAATTGAGTTATAATCCACTTTGGTTCTGGGAGTTGGAAGTTGGTACGTCCGCCTACTCCATTGCCATCTTCCCTCTCTCTATGTCAGTTTTAAAGTCTAGTCTCTCTCTCTTACGAAGCTATGTAAATTTCCTTTGGGTTTTTCTTGGTTGACCCAGTTTAATCATAAATGTGAGAGAAATTAGTAAACTTATCCCAGGATTTGATATATACACCTTTTTGAATAAGATAAGACTTTCTGAGACTTCTGTCGATACTGAAAGCTGGAAGAAAATCTGATGTCTAAAAATGTTTTCTAAAAATTAAATGGGGATGTTGGTGTATCCCACTGAAGCATAAACATGGGAGGATGTATATTTAATAAAATCTGTATTAAATGTTTGGCTCAAATATTAGATAGCAAGCCAATAACTTTGCTTAGCCAATGAATAGTAAGTGTAGATATTTTATTCTTTTTGTATTCAGGATTAGGGAGTGAAAGTAGATGATTTTTAAAGTCTCTTTCAACTCAATGTTTATTGAAAGACATTGTTATAACATTGCTCTCTAGTAAAACATGGAATGATTATAAAAGTAAGTTTTTCTTTTCTGCATAGAATTATATATGTGAAATGTGTTATAATTACATGATATATACCTAATATATGTGTATATGTACACACATATGTGTATATATAAATAAGCCATATGTGAGTGTGAGTGTGTGTGTGTGTGTGTGTATTTATATATATTGGGTATATGTATTATGTGCATATACATATGGCTTTTATGGAGTTTTTGTCTCAGCTAAGTACTACAGAATGTAATTAGGTTGTTCTGTAGCAAAATGTCTATCACTAGGTCATTGTTGATAGTTGCAAAATTTTACTTGATTACTCAGGAAAAATTAATATTGGTATATATATTATATATATATTGGTATATGTATTTTTAGAAACTGTTAGTCTGTGTTTTTGGCTAGAACAAGCAACATTATTTTGGTGAATGATTGAATTATTGTTGAAGCCACAATGACAGACTTTTTGATGTGGTTTGTACTATGGTAGTAAAATCTGTTGAGAAGTTAGGATTTGTAAGTCTTCTCAGCACAAAAGTTGCTCATCTTTTCCTATCTTAAAATGGTAAACATTTGCCTTAGTTTTCTAACTTTGATATTTTGCAAAATAAGGGTACCAAGGAATTGGTAATAGTTCTTCAGTTGTTGGGTAGTTTTGTTACTGACTTGAATAAATGTAAATATTGATGTCACATTAAGAGTCTGGGAGCTCAGGGGGCAAGATGGTGATGGAGTAGACTGACATACTAACTTCCAACTCCCAGAACCAAAGTGAATTATAACTTGATTTTAAGAACCATCACCTGGATAAACCAACATTGAACTGGACTGAGAGGACTCTTCAACCGGGGAACACTGAAGAAGCAACATTGAGACAGGTAGGAAAAGTGAAAACACGGAAAGGGCTGCCCAGCTCCCCAGAGCAAAAGGCAGCCTGGAGATACTTGTGTGGTGTCAAGAGAGGCTACTGGAAGAGTAGGGACCTGGGTCCTAGGAACAAAGCCCCAGCCTACAGCCCCATAGCCTAGAAGAGGTGTATAACAGTATTTAGCTGTGAAACAGGTTAGGATACTGTTGTGAGAAAGAGACAGTTGTCTCAAACCCAGAAATCTTCTTAAAGGGACGGTGCAGAAAACATCGCTCACAACTACTCACCTGGGACTCCGAGAGACAGGGAGAGAGGAGAGGACCGGAGCACCGGGAAGAGAGTGCGATCTGGAAGGCACAGGGAAAAAAGCTTTGAGGGACAGCTACCCTAAACCTTGGGCTGATTTGTGGAGTGCCACAAATCTGAAACAATATTTCTTCTGGAACCAGCAAGGGGAAGCAGAACACCAGCCAAACAGGCTCCCCTGTGACAATTAGAGCACAGTCGCTTAGAAGGAAGGAGCTTTCAGGACTACAGTATGGAGTGTTAGGGTCTGAGCTGCAGCGCCCTCACCCATACTGCTGAGGGCTTGCTGGAGGGCGGGTGGCAGTGGCAGGATGTGGAAGCACGGTTTCTTTGGCCAGAGGCCAAGCCAGCTGGCATGAGCTCAGTTTAGCCCAGTGGGGGAAAAGGGGACACGCGAAAGTGGTCCGGTGGCTGTGGGACAGCCTGCAACCCCACCTGTGGGAGAAAAGCGGGAGCTAGGAATGGGCAGAGATCCACCACTGGGCAGGGGCGAGTGGGAGCGCAGCCTCACCAGGCCTCTGAGGCTTGAAGCCCTGCACTAACTGGCTTGGCCAGCGGAGGTGGGATGGAAGCCTGGGCTCATGGCTGAGCACGTGGCAGCAGCCCCTCCCAGCCAAGGAGCCGAGGTTGGCAGGGGCAGGGCAGAAGCAGGACTCACAGCTGAGCACACACCAGAAGCCCCTCCTGGTTGGAGGAATTAGACAGGGACCCACAGCCGAGCAAAAGTGCTCACCCTTGCTCTTGGTGCCCAGGCTTGTGACTCGAGTGTGGTATGCAATCCCACCCATGGGAGAGTGGTGAAGGCCGAGACCAGCTGAGGCTTATAGAGCCTAGCATGAGAACATAGCCCCTCCCATGGAGGCCGAGGCGGAGGTGGAGGCGGAGACTGCAGCAGCAGCCGCAGTGGCCGGGCGGCAACACCCACACCCAACTGCCCTAGGCAGCAGTGGATGGCATGGTAGGCCTGCAGACAGACCACACCTAGGGAACACAGAGGCAACATCCACTGGACTCCAGTAGCCAAAGCCTTCTTACACACAGACAAAGGGGCAGGCAAAGGAATGCAACCCAAATGAATCAAAAGTAATCCCCAGAGAAGGACTTGAATGAATCAGATATAACCAAACTACCTGATGCACAGTTTAAAATGATAGTTAGGATGTTCAAAGAGCTTAGAGCAACAATGGATAGTCATTATGAACACCTAAATAAAGAGATATCAAGTATAATAAAGGAAATTGAAGTAATAAAAAGGATTCAGACAGAAATGACAAATACAGTATCAGAACTGAAGACCAAAATGGAAGGAATTATAAGCAGGATGGATGAAGCTGAGGATCGAATCAGCGAATTAGAGGACAAAATAAACAAAGGCACAGAAGAAGAGTAGAGGACAAAATAAACAAAGGCACAGAAGGAGAGCAGAAAAAAGAAAAGACTCAAAAAATATGCCTGACCAGGCGGTGGCGCAGTGGATAGAGCATTGGACTGGGATGCGGAAGACCCCGGTTCGAGACTCCAAGGACTCCAGCCCGAGCACGGACCAATCTGGCTTGAGCTAAAGCTCGTCAGCTTGGACCCAAGGTCGCTGGATCCAGCAAGAAGTTGCTTGGTCTGCTGAAGACCTGCCATCTAGGCACAAGTGAGAAAGCAATCAATGAACAACTATGGTGTTGCAAGGGCAACGAGAAACTAATGACTGATGCTTCTCACCTCTCTTCGTTTCTGTCTGTCTGTCCCTATCTATCCCTCTCTCTGACTCTCTCTCTGTTCTTGGGGAAAAAAAATCTGAGGAAACGCTAAGGGAGCTCTGCGACAACATGAAGAGAAATAACATCCGCATCATAGGGGTTCCCTGAAGAAGAATAGAAAGAAAAAGGGATAGAAAGTTTGTTCAATCAAATCATAGCTGAAAACTTCCCTAAATTAAGACTGGAAAATGTTTCACACGTTCAAGAAGCACAGAGAGAGCGCGTGGGACTTGCCGGAGTAGTCACAGACTTTAAGGGTAACTGGCTTGTCTCAAGGACAAAGGGGATTCATTAATCTTTTAAAAGCCGCTCCTGGGAAGCAAGATGGCGACGGAGTAGGCGGACATACCAACTTCCAACTCCCAGAAGCAAAGTGGATTATAACTCAATTTAAAGAACCATCATCTGGATAAACCAACTATGAACTAAACTAAGTGAACTCTTCAACCAAGGAACACAGAAGAAGCCACATTGAGACTGGTAGGAATAGCGAAAACGCGAAGAGGGCTGCCCAGCTCCCCGGAGTAAACGGCAGCCCAGAGAGACCCGCGTGGCGGGAGGAAAGTATGGCGGAGAGGGAGGGACCTGGGTCCCAGGAACCAAGCCCCAGCCTGCAGTCCTAGAGCCTAGAAGAGGCGTTTGGACAGTTTTGAGATGTGAAACAAGCGAGGGAGTTCCCAGGCCTACAGTGTGGAGTATTAGGTCCCTTCCTACTCTGCTGAGGGCTGCTTGGGGGTTTGGGGCGACAGGACGCTGAGGTGCGGTTCTGTCGGCGTGGGCAGAGGCCGAGCCAGTGGGAGATCGGTCTAGCCCAGAGGGTCGGAGGGGACGCGTGAAAGTGGTCTGGAAGCTCCGGGCCCTCCTTTAATCCCACTTGCGGGGACAAAGCGGGAGGCCAGGAACGGGCAGGCCCTGCGCAGGCAGGCCCTGACTGCGGGGACCGGGCTAGGACCAGGGACGGGCAGGGGCTCGCGGCTGAACTGACGCTATGAGCACCCTACCCCCCGGGCCGGAGAAACCGCGGTTGGCCAGTATATGTGCGCGAGCAGGCTCCGAGCGCGGGAACAGGGTAGTTCCCGAGACAAGTGGAAGCTTGCAGCTGAGCTGACGCTACTATCCCCGCCCGGCCGGAGAAACCGCGGATTGAATTCATACGTGCACGAGTGGGTTCCGAACGCGGGAGCAGTGTAGAGTCCGGGATGAGCGGAAGTACGCAGCTGAGTGGAAGCCAGCAAACACGCCCGCCCCAATAAACCTTGGTTTCCGACCCTGCGCAGAAGGGCCCTGGCCTCGAGGGCGGGGCTAAAGCTCTGGACGGGCAAAAGCTTACAGCTGAGAGCACGTCAAAAGCCCAGCCTAACCCGCGGAACTGTAGCGAGCAGGCTCCGACTGCTGGTTCTGGGCGGAAGTCCGGAAATAGGCTGGGTCCGCAGCTCAGCGAAGGTGCTCACCTCTACCCTTGGTGCTAAGTCTTGTGGCTTCAGTGACAGCCCCTCCCACAGAGGAGAGGCAGAAATCACAGCAAAAGCCATAGTGGGCCGGCGCTGGCAATGCTCATACCCAACCACCCTAGGCACTGGGAGAGGGGGTGTGGGGCCTGCAGACAGACCACACCTAGAGAACACAAAGGCAACACCTACTGGACTACAGTCGCCACAACTTGCTTATACACAGACAAAATGGGCAGGCAGAGGAATGCAAACCAAATGAATCAAGAGAAATCCCCAGAGAAGGACCTGAATGAACCAGATATAACCAAATTACCAGAAGCGGAATTTAGAATAATGATAGTTAGATTGTTCAAAGAAATTAGAGCAACAATGGATAGTCATTATGAACACCTAAATAGATAACAAGTATAAAAAATGAAATTGAAATAATAAAAAAGAATCAGACAGAAATGACAAATACAGTATCAGAACTGAAGACCACAATGGAAGGAATTAAAAGCAGCATGAATGACGCTGAGGTTCGAATAAGCGAGTAAAAGGACACAATAAACAAAGGCACAGAAGCAGAGAAGAAAAAGGAAAAGAGACTTAAAAAATGTGAGGAACCTCTAAGGGAGCTCTGTGACAACATGAAGAGAAACAACATTCGCATCATAGGGGTGCCTGAAGAAGAGGAGAAAGGACAGGAAATGGAAACTTTGTTCAATCAAATCATAGTAGAAAACTTTCCTAAATTAAGGCTAGGAAAAATTCCACACATTCAAGAAGCACACAGAACTCCATTAAAGAGAAACCCTAAAAGATCTACACCAAGACACATCATAGTTAAAATACCAAAGCCAATGGATAAAGAAAAAATTTTAAAAGCTGCTAGAGAAAAAAAGGCTATCACCTACAAAGGAGCCCCCATAAGGATGACATCGGACTTCTCAACAGAAACACTTGAGGCCAGAAGGGAATGGCAAGATATAATCAAAGTAATGCAGAACAAGAACCTACAACCAAGACTACTTTATCCAGCAAGGCTAACGTTTAAAATTGAAGGAGAAATAAAGAGCTTCCCAGAAAAAGAAAGCCTGAAGGAATTCATTAAAATGAAACCAATTCTGCAAGAGATACTAAGGGGCCTGTTGTGAATAGTTTAAAGGGAGGAATGAATAGAGCAAAAGAAGAATACAGCTTTAAAGAATAAAATGGCAATAAACTACTACATATCAATAATAACCTTAAATGTAAGTGGATTAAATGATCCAATCAAAAGACATAGGGTAGCTGCATGGATAAAGAAACAGGACCCATACATATGCTGTCTACAAGAGACACACCTTAAAACAAAAGATGCTCATAGACTGAAGGTAAAAGGATGGATAAAAATATTTCATGCAAATGGAAATGAAAAAAAAGCAGGGGTAGCAATACTTATATCAGACAAAATGGACTTTAAAACAAAGGCTGTAGTAAGAGATAAAGGAGGACACTACATAATGATAAAGGGAACAATTCAATAGGAAGATATAACTATTGTAAATATCTATGCACCAAGTATAGGAGCCCCGACATACATAAAGCAGACTTTGATGGATATAAAGGGCGAGATTAACAGCAATACTATCATAGTAGGGGATTTCAATACCCCTCTAACAACACTGGATAGATCCTCAAGAGAGAAAATCAATAAAGAAACAGCAGACTTAAAGGAGGCACTAGATCAACTTGATTTAATACATATCTTCAGAACTTTTCACCCTAAAGCAGTAGAATATACATTCTTCTCAAGCGCTCATGGTACGTTTTCTACGATAGACCACATGTTAGGACACAAAAATGGTCTCAATAAATATAAGAAGATTGAAATCATATCAAGCATTTTCTCTGATCACAATGCCATGAAACTAGAAATTAACCACAAAAGAAAAACTGAAAAATACTCAAACACTTGGAAAATAAATAGCATGTTATTAAATAATGAATGAATTAACAATGAGATCAAAGAAGAAATAAAAAAATTTCTAGAAACAAATGATAATGAGCATACATCAACTCAAAATTTATAAGACACAGCCAAAGCAGTTCTGAGAGGGAAGTTTATTGCACTACAGGCATATCATAAGAAGCTAGAAAAAGCTCAAATAAGCAACCTGACCCTGCATCTAAAAGAACTAGAAAAACAACAACAAATAAAACCCAGGACAAGTAGAAGGAAGGAAATAATAAAGGTCAGAGCAGAAATAAATGACATAGAGGCTAAGGAAACAATACAGAGGATCAATGAAACCAGAAGCTGATTCTTTGAAAAGGTAAACAAGATTGATGAACCTTTAACTAGACTCACCAGGAAAAAAAGAGAGAGGAGTCAAATAAATAAAATTAGAAAGGTCAGTGGAGAAATAACAACTGATACAACAGAAATACAAAGCATTGTAAGAAAATACTATGAAGAACTATATGCCAAAAAATTAGACAATCTTGGTGAAATGGACAAATTTCTTGAATCATATAACCTTTCAAAAATCAATCTGGAAGAATCAGAACACCTAAACAGACCAATTACAACACATGAGATCGAAACAGTTATCAAAAAACTCCCAACAAAGAAAAGTCCTGGGCCTGATGGCTTCACAAGTGAATTCTATCAAAAATTCAAAGAAGAACTAACTCCTATCCTTCTCAAGCTATTTCAAAATATTAAAGAGGAAGGAAGACTTCCAAACTCCTTTTATGAGGTGAGCATAATTCTGATCCCAAAACCAGGCAAAGGCAACACAAAGAAAGAAAATTATAAGCCTATATCCCTGATGAATTTAGACGCTAAAATTCTCAACAAAATATTAGCCAACCGGATCCAGCAATATATGAAAAAAATCATACACCACGATCAAGTGGGATTTATTCTGGAGAGGCAAGGCTGGTTCAATATTTGCAAATCAATCAATGTGATTCATCACATAAACAAAGGGAGGACAAAAATCACATGACAATTTCAATAGATGCAGAAAAGGCATTTGATAAAATCCAGCACCCATTCATGCTCTAAACTCTCAGTAAAGTGGGAATACAGGGATCATTCCTTAACATGATAAAGGCCATCTACGATAAACCGACAGCAAACATCATACTAAATGGACAAAGATTAAAAGCAATCCCCTTAAGATCAGGAACCAGGCAGGGTTGCCCACTTTCACCACTCTTATTCAACATAGTTCTGGAAGTCCTAACTACAGCAATCAGACAAGAAGAAGAAATAAAAGGCATCCAAATTGGAAAAGAAGAAGTAAAACTGTCACTATTTGCAGATGATATGATATTGTATATAGAAAACCCTAAAGTCTCAGTCAAAAAACTACTGGACCTTATAAATGAATTCAGCAAGGTGGCAGGATATAAAATTAATACTCAGAAATCAGAGGCATTTCTATACACCAACAATGAAATATCAGCAAAAGAAATTAAGGAAACAATCCCCTTCACTATTGCAGCCAAAAAAATAAAGTACCTAGGAGTAAATTTAACCAAGGAGGTTAAGGACTTGTACTCGGAAAATTATAGAACATTGATAAAAGAAATCAAGGAAGATACAAACAAGTGGAAGCATATACCGTGCTCATGGCTAGGAAGAATAAACATCATTAAAATGTCTATATTACCCAAAGCAATTTATAAATTCAATGCAATACCAATTAGAATACCAATGACATACTTCAAAGATATAGAACGCATATTCCAAAAATTTGTATGGAACCAAAAAAGAACACGAATAGCCTCAGCAATCTTAAAAAGAAAAAATAAAGCAGGAGGTATCACTCTTCCAAAAATCAAGGTTTACTATAAGGCCATTATACTCAAGACAGCCTGGTACCGGCATATGAACAGGCACATAGATCAATGGAACAGAACAGAGGACCCAGAAATAAACCCACAGCTTTATGAACAACTGATATTTGACAAAGGAGGAAAGAACATACAATGGAGTAAAGACAGCCTCTTTAACAAATGGTGTTGGGAAAATTGGACATCTACCTGCAAAAAAATGAAACTAGACCATCAACTTACACCATTCACAAAAACAAACTCAAAATGGATAAAAGACTTAAATGTAAGCCGTGAAACCATAAGCATCTTAGAAGAAAACATAGGCAGCAAGCTCTCCGACAAATGTAGCAGCAGTATATTTGCCGATTTATCTCTACGGGCAACTGAAATAAAAGGCAAGATAAACAAATGGGACTATATCAAACTAAAAAGTTTTTGCACAGCTAAAGACAATAGGAACAGAATAAAAAGACAAACCACACAATGGGAGAACATATTCGACAGCACATCTGATAAGAGGTTAGTAACTAAAATTTATAAAGAACTTATAAAACTCAACACCAGGAAGACAAACAATCCAATCAAAAAATGGGCAAAAGAAATGAATAGAAATTTCTCTGAAGAAGACATACAGATGGCCAAAAGACATATGAAAAAATGCTCAACATCACTAATTATTAGAGAAATGCAAATTAAAACCACAATTGAGATATCACCTCACACCAGTCAGAATGGCGCTCATCAGCAAAACAACACAGAATAAGTGCTGGCTAGGATGCTGAGAAAAGGGAACCCTTCTGCACTGCTGGTGGGAATGCAGACTGGTGCAGCCACTGTGGAAAACAGTTTGGAGATTCCTCAGAAAATTAAAAATCGAACTGCCTTTTGACCCAGCTATCCCACTTTTAGGAATATACCCTGAGAACACCATAGCACTGTTCGAAAAGAAGAAATGCACCCCCATGTTCGTGGCAGCATTGTTCATAATAGCGAAGATCTGGAACCAGCCCAAGTGTCCGTCAGAAGACGAGTGGATTAAAAAGCTATGGTACATATATACTATGGAAAACTACTCAGCCATAAGAAACGATGACATCAGATCATTTATAACAAAATGGATGTACCTTGATAACATTGTACGGAGTGAAATAAGTAAATCAGAAAAAAAGAAAAACTGAGAACAGCATGATTTCATACATAGGTGGGACATAAAAGTGAGAATATGAGACATGGATAAGAGAGTGGTGGTTATGGGATGGGGGGAGGGAGGGAAGAGTGGGATAGGGAGGAGGGGAGGGACACAGGGAAAACCAGATTGAAGGTGACAGAGGACAATTTGACTTTTGGTGAGGGGTATGCAACACAATTGAATGATAAGATAACTTGGAGATGTTTTCATTGTACATATGTACCCTGATTTATTGGTGTCACCTAATTAGAATTAATAATAATAAAATATATATTAAAAAATAATAATAAAATAAAATAAAATTCAGTTCTTTAAAAAAAAAAAAAAAAAGAAGCACAGAGAACTCCATTAAAGAGAAACCCAAAGAAATCTACACCAAGACACATCATAGTTAAAATACCAAAGCTAAGTGATAAAGAGAAAATTTTAAAAGCTGCTAGAGGAAAGATGGCTATCACCTATAAAGGAGCCCTCATAAGGATGACATCTGACTTCTCAACAGAAACAGTTGAGGCCAGAAGGGAATGGCAAGATATATTCAAAGTAATGCAGAATAAAAACCTACAACCAAGCCTACTCTATCCAGCAAGGCTAACATTTAAAACTGAAGGAGAAATAAAGAGTTTCCCAGACAAAAATAACTGCAAGGAATTCAGTAAAACCAAACCAATTCTGCAACAGATGCAAAGGGGCCTGTTGTGAACAGTTGAAAGGGGGAAAGGAATATAGCAAAATAATAATACAGCTTTAAAGAATAAAATGGCAATAAACAACTACATATCAATAATAACCTTAAATGTAAATGGATTAAATGATCCAATCAAAAGACATAAGATAGCTGCATGGATAAAGAAACAGGACCCATACATATGCTGTCTACAAGAGACACACCTTCAAACAAAAGATGCACATAGACTGAAGGTAAAAGGATGGAAACCAATAGCCTCAGCAAACTTAAAAAGAAAAAATAAGGCAGGAGGCATCACTCTTCCGGATATCAAGGTTTACTACAAGGCCATTATACTCAGTACAGCCTGGTACTGGCATAAAAACAGGCACATAGATCTATGGAACAGAACAAAGAACCCAGAAATAAGTGCACACCTTTATGGACAACTGATATTTGACAAAGGAGGAAAGAACATACAATGGAGTAAAGACAGCCTCTTTAACAAATGGTGTTGGGAAAATTGGACATCTACCTGCAAAAAAATGAAACTAGACCATCAACTTACACCATTCACAAAAACATACTCAAAATGGATAAAAGACTTAATTGTAAGCCGTGAAACCATAAGCATCTTAGAAGAAAACATAGGCAGGAAGCTCTCCGACATCTATGGCAGCAATATATTTGCTGATTTATCTCTATGGGCAAATGAAATAAAAGGCAGGATAAATAAATGGGACTATATGAAACTAAAAAGGTTTTGCACAGCTAAAGACAATAAGAACAGAATAAAAAGACAAACCACACAATGGGAGAACATATTCGACAGCCCGTTGGATAAGGGGTTAATAACCAAAATTTATAAAGAACTTATAAAACTCAACACCAGGAAGACAAACAATCCAATCAAAAAATGGGCAAAAGAAATGAATAGAAATTTCTCCAAAGAGGACATACAGATGACCAATAGGCATATGAAAAAAATGCTCAATATCACTAATCGGTAGAGAAATGCAAATTAAAACCACAATAAGATATCACTTCACACCATTCAGAATGGCGCTCATCAGCAAAACTGCACAGAATAAATTCTGGTGAGGATGTGGAGAAAAGGGAACTCTCCTGCACTGCTGGTGGGAATGCAGACTGGTGCAGCCACTTTGGAAAACAGTATGGAGATTCTTCAAAAAATTAAAAATTGAACTGCCTTTTCACTCAGCTATCCCACTTTTAGGAATATATCCTAATAATACCATTGCACTGTTCGAAAAGAAGAAATACACCCCCATGTTCGTGGCAGCATTGTTCACAATAGCAAAGATCTGGGAACAGCCCAAGTGTCTGTCAGAACACGAGTGGATTAATAAACTTTGCTACATATATACTATGGAATACTACTCAGGCATAAGAAATGATGACATTGGATTATTTACAACAGAATGGATGCACCTTGATAACATTATACGGAGTACAATAAGTAAAACAGAATAAAACTAAGAACTGCATGATTTCATACATAGGTGGGACATATAAACTAGACTATGAGACATGGACACAATGTGGTGGTTACAGAGTGGCGGGAGGAAGGAGCGGGAGGGACAGGGGGGAGGGGAGGGGCACAAAGAAAATCAGATAGAAGGTGACAGAGGACATTATGACTTTGGGTGATGGGTATGCAACGTAATTGAATGACAAGATAAACTGGAGATGTTTTCTTTGAACATATCTACCCTGATTTATTAATGTCACCCCATTAAAATTAATTAAAAATGTAGTGCCTGACCAGGAGGTGGCGCAGTGGATAGAACATCGGACTGGGATGCGGAAGACCCAGGTTCGAGACCCCGAGCTTGCCAGCTTGAGCGTGGGCCCATCTGGCTAGAGCAAAAGCTCGCCACGTTGGACCCAAGGTCACTGGCTCCAGCAGGGGTTGCTCGTTCTGCTAAAGGCCAGTGTTCAAGGCGCATGTGAGAAAGCAATCAATGAATAACTAAGGTGTCGCAACGGCAATGAAAAACTGATTGATGCTTCTCACCTCTCTCCGTTTCTGTCTGTCTGTCCCTATCTATCCCTCTCTCTGATTCTCTCTCTGTCCCTGTTTAAAAAAAATAGCATAGATAAGAATAATATACATGTGGTTAGAGATAAATTTAATAGAAGTGGCACAAGACTATAATAAGACTTAGTTTATAGACATTAAAGAATGCTTAAATAATAAGAAAAAAAGGTCTGGGAGCTCAAACTGTATACTAGGATTTGGACTTAACACAAATTCGAGCAAACTAGAAAGATATAGATGCAAACTTGTTACTGAATAGAAAGAAAAGAATGTGAATAGAGTAGGGGTAAGCCATGAGGAAGATACAAATTCAGTGGTTTATTAAAAGAAGATTTTATTATAACTATGTAGGGTGTATTGTGGAATACAAATCCTTAATATTATAAAATAACACATATCCTCTTTATTACTATCAGCATTCAACATTTAATAGAAATTCAATCAGTGTAATATAATAAAAATATGAAATGAGTTGTGGAAACTATAGCTAAATTACTTTAACTTGCAATATTAAAGTAAAGGCGTTTATTGGGTAAGCCTAAAGTGATTTTAATCAGTAAGAGAGATTTACTGACTAGCTACAAATATATAAAAGTTACCATATGTAAGAAATAATGAATAGAAAGATAAAATGAGAAGAAAGGTCCTATATACAAGAGCACTAACAAAACCTGCACATACTCTAACATGTATATTTCCTAGAAAAAATATGATATAATTAAATAATTAAGTTAAATTAACAAACTCGCAAAGAAGATCTATGTGAAGAAGAGAACAAGACATTATTAAAAGACATCAATAAAACTTTAATAAATGAAGATATCATGTTGATGGGTGGAAAATTATAAATTTAATGTAGTTATGATGAATATCCCTGTGAAATGAGTCTTTTGGCTAAAATTGAAAAAGTGATTCCAGAATTTAAGGAATAACTACAACCATATTACCGTGAATAATGGTGTGTGGCTTTTGTGGTAGGCATTTATGATTTGTGAACATATGAAAATATATAAAGCTATATAACATATAGTAGTGACAGACGGAGCCATTGTCTGGAATCGAAAGTACCTAAACCAGTGGTTCTTAACCTTTTTTGAGGTACCGAACCCACCAGTTTCATATGCGCATTCACCGAACCCTTCTTTAGTGATAAATAAAATATGATTTTTTTTCCAAATTCAAGACATAGGTATATGTTTTTTTACTGATGCACAAAATGAGCCGTGCATGAACATCACCTTGCTCAAAGAACAAAACCAACAAAGTGCATGAACTCACAACAAATTACAGTATTTATTCTGGCCTCCGTGGCAGAGGCTTCTCCGAACCCCTGAGACCGACTCATCGAACCCCTAGGGTTTGATAGAACCCAGGTTAAGAACCACTGACCTAAACAAAACATATATGATGAAAGTGCCATTTTAAATCACTCATTGAAGACTAAAGTGTTTAGTGTGGTACACAAACACTACAGGCGGGTTAAAGAGGTAAATGCAAAGAAAATCCTATCAAAGTACTAGACAATATAATTTTGGGCTTCTAAACATGATACCAGAAGAATTAGAACAATATTTGGGGAAAGTTTGTTATATTTTATTATAAAATTAAAAATTTATGTCTTATTTATTAAAATGAAAAGTGAAGGCATATTACAGAGTGGGATAAACTATTTCATATCTGATTAAGAACTTGTATACAAAATATACAAAAAACTCTTCACACTCAAAAATAAAACAACTCAGTTGAAAAGTAGGAAGCTCTGAACAGAGGAACATATTAACATGAAAATTAGCATATGAAAAGATGTTTCACATTATATGTTATCAGGAAATTACAAATTAAGAAAATGAGATAACTACTGTAATCCATTAGAATGAAAACTCCAAACACTGACAACACAAAATACTGATGAGGTTGTGAAGCAACAGAAACTTTTCTTCACTGCTGATGGGAATACAAAATAATACAATCACTTTGAAAGACAATTTGGCAGTTTGTTACTAAGCTAAACATACTGTTACCTTGTGATCCATCAATCATGCTTTTACATATTTACCCAAATGAGTCAAAAACTTGCCTTCACACACAAAATGCTGCCCATAAATGTTTATAGCAGCCTTATTCATCATTGACAAAATTTAGAAGCAACCAAGATATCATTTAGCAGGTGAATGGATAAGTAAACTATGGCACATCCAAGCAAAGGAATTCTAGTTATTACTAAAATGAAATGAAACTGTCAAGCCGTAAAAAGACATGGAGGAATCTTAAATGCACATTGCTGTGGGAATGAAGCTCTTCTGGAAAGGCTACATGACAGTATGATTTCAATTATCTGACATTTTGGAAAAGGCAAAATGGGTTAGGGGATGGGGGAAAGAATGAGTAGGTGGAGCATAGCAGATTTTTAGGATAATAGTTTTATAATGGTGGATACATGACATTTTACACCTGTCAAAACCCACAGAACTGTACAATACATCTTATACAAAGTAAAGTAAGAGGAACTCAGAATGTCTGGAAAAGATGAGATGGACTTTAGTTAATGATAATTTATCATTATTGGTTCATCAGTTGTAACAAAGATGCTGCACCTATGTAAAATGTTAGTTTTAAAAAATCATTTATTGAAAAAGGGCAGGCAAATAGCAACTGAAAAACATTTGTATTTTGGAAAGTACATAGTTAATAACTTTTTTTTTCAGAGAACTTTAAAGACAGCCTTATAAAAATGGGCAGAGAACCTGGACAGATTGTTTACAAAAGAAGACAAATTCAACAGAAATAATACAGTGTGTCCGTAAAGTCATGGTGCACTTTTGACCAGTCACACGGTCAAAATTGCACCATGACTTTACGGACACACTGTAGTAATGTACTTTTAAGCTCTAATATGAAACCATTTTGTCACAAATGAAATTGGCAAAAATTTTCAAAAAGTGATACAGTACTATACTGTGACCAAGAATGTAGGGAAACACCCATTCTTGTATACTTCTGATTGGAGGAAGTATTGGTGAGTGAAAGAAAATTTGTGAACACATATTCAAGCTTTAAAGTCTTGACCTAGAATTTCAAGGTTGAGGGTTTATACCAGTTAAAATGATCAAGGATGTCTGCAAAGGTCTAGTTATAAGGATATGCACTGCATGATGGCAGTAAAAATTGGAAACCTCCCAATTGTCCACCATTAAGGAATAGTTAAATAGATTGTTGTATATGAATACAGTGGGAAAATGTGCGGGAAAATGTGCTGAAATGTTCTAGAACAGTGGCTTTCAAACCTGAATGTGCTTCAGAATTACTAAGGACCCTGTTGGACAAAGGAGTTTGTAAGGCTTGTGTTTTTGAGTTTGCTCACTTTTATTGTTAAAAATGGCACTGGGCAGCCACGTGTGTGCTTGCCGTCAGAGCAGGGCAGTTGATTGCAAATTGCGGATTACTTTCCTGCTTGGGAGGGGCAATTGTTATGCTAATGTTTGCTGGAGGAGGAGTTTTGCCCCAAAAAGTTTTAAAAAGAAAAAGAGAAGGAGAAGGAAGAAGAAAGCCAATATGGCAGGGTGCTGAAAGAGAAGCCAGTTGTGCAGAGAGTAGAAGGGAGAAGGTGTGCAGATGGGGAACCAGAGGTGACTGAGACTGGTGGGGCCTTTGATTCTAGGAAAAATTGGTGAAGATTCTCCTTGTTGTGGAACCAGAGAATGTGTCAGGGTTTTGGAGCCCTGTGTGTGTTTGTTCTCCGGCTGGTACAAGGCTAGAACAAAGGAATGACCCACCATTTTCTGGCTCCACTGTTTCTTTACCATCTGCCCGAATCTAATGTGAACCTACATATGAATGGCAGTGAAGGTGGCGGACTATTGGGCGTACAGACCCCATCTTTAGAAACTATGGTTTGGCAGGTCTGGCGGGTGGGAGAGATGAATTTGCATTAGTGATATTTATGTTGCTGGTATGAGGACCATATTTTGAGAACCCCTTTGTAAAGCCAGTAGGCATGGCCACCATCACAATCACCTGGTCCATGCAGGTTCAGGTTTGATTTGGACAGATGGTAATGAAACAACAGAGCCAAAAACTGGTGGGCCATTAGCTTTAATCCTAGCTTGCACCCAGCGGGCAGGAAATACACGCAGTGTGAAAACACATCCCTTTCCATTCAGGGCTCCCAAAGCCACTGACTTATCCGATTTTCCTAGAATCAAAGTTTCTACCTCACCAGTCTTATTCACCTCTGTTCCCCATCTCCTTTTCCCTGCACAAAATCTGCACAAACTGGCTTCTCCTTCAGCACTCCACCATTTTAGCTGCTTCTCCTATTCTCCATGTGGCCTTTCTATGCTCTCCTCCCTAATGCTAATCTCAAGAACCGAGAGAGAACAAGCTCTTGGTCTGCTCCATTTTATAGTGTAGAAATCAAAACCTTTAATCCAATATACAAACAAGGAAGTATCTGATACAAAGTCACTTATCTGAGACATAATGAGATTATTCATAAGAGTGCACCACCCCCTATCATGCAACAGTCAAGATTGTAGGGGAAAGCTTAGTCTTAAAACTAAGCCTTAGGCTATAAGGACTCTGCCTGCTTACAGCCTGTCCCTCACACCCATTGCAAACTATAAGTGAGCAAACATATAAATCATATTTACAAACTTATTTGAACAACACCCTTTATAACAAATATTTAGGAAAAGAATGCAGATTATAAATTAGTGTTTATAATCTGTATAATAGTATGTGCTAAAATGTTTACAATGATTATTTTGAAAATGGAAATAGGGGTGATTTAAATTTTCTGCTTTTTGTTAATCAAGAAATATTCTTTTTAAATGAAAAGAAAAATTGAAACAACTTAAAAGACAAAAGAATAAGGTGGAAGAAGACTTTAGTTCTTTTCAGGTTTAGCATGAGAACTAAAAATCTCAGGCAATCCATGGTTCCTTCTTCCTGTCACCTCCTACACACAATCAGTTATAAAGATGTATCAATTTTACTTTCAACATATTTCTTTAATCTTTCCGTGGTTTACCATTCCTTCTGCCATTACTTCAGTTTAGTCTGTTATTATCTCATCATTTGGTATCTGGATTAGACTCTTAATGTTTCCTTTAGCTCCAATTTTAATCTCTTACAATTTAGTTTTTACACAGTAGCCAAAATAATCTTCGTAAAATTCAAATTTGAAGCATTGAGCAGTTATTGTGTGTTCTTAGCTGCCAGGATAAAGCCTAGACTGTTAATTCTTACTCATCTTCCATACTTCTTTTCTTTCCAGACATGCTGGGCTCCTTTTATTTTAGTTTGTATTAAAATGTATTTTAATTTCCCTATTCAGGTCTGACCCCCACCCCTATTCCGCACTGTTTTCGGGGCTTGTCTTCCCACTTACTTCACCTCGAGCTTGCTGACTTCTGATGACTTAACGTAAATGTCATTTCCTTTGGGGAGCTTTTTCTAAGTTACCTAATTCCATATTAAGAACCCTTTATGTGTATTTCCGTGGCATTCTTTATTTCTTTTATCATAGGATAGATAACATTGCAGTATAGTTGCCTCTTTACTTGTCTGTACTATCCAATTTTCTATAAACCCTCAGAGAGTAGGGATCAGTTGTCAGGTCTAGAGTGGGAGCTTCAGAAATAATTGATGGCTAAGTGACTGAATGAATGGATGAAAAATGAAACATAAAGAAGAAATGTAAAGATGAACTGATGTATGGGCGCTAAGTATAATTCTTGTAGCCTGCTCTGGTTAGTCTGGAATTCTCGTATTTCTTTGTTCTACCAGAAGCTAAACTTGCAAAGGATTTGGAAGACAATTTTCTTGATGATTAAAGAGCTAGAAAGTAGAACCAACGAGGCAAAGTTCAGGGAATTTAAAGTATTATGAGTGTCCTGAAATTTCATGGGATGATCTAAAACAGGAATCGGGAACCTGTGGCTCGCGAGCCAGATGTGGCTCTTTTGACGGCTGCATCTGGCTTGCAGACAAATCTTTAATAAAAAAAATAATGTTAAAAATATAAAACATTTTCATGTATTACAATCCATTCATTTTCTACTGCTCGTGTTCATGGTTGCGGGAGGCTGGAGCCAATCAGCTGTCTTCCGGGACAACACCAAATTTTTATTGGATAATGTGTAATGTACATGGGTCGTTGTGAGGTCAGGAAGTAACTTCCCTCCTTTAATCAAGTAGTCAGCTAGCTAATTGCAGAAACCCTTTTGATGAAGAAGATGGCTAAAAGAAAAAATGATGAGTAGTATTGTACTTTTCAGCAGGAATGGACAGAAGAATTAGCCTTTGTGGAGAGAGCAGGTTCTGCAGTGTGTCTAGTATGCAATGATAAAATTGTATTGATGAAACGGTCAAATATAAAGTGGCACTTTGACACACGCCATTCTACATTTGCATCCAAATATCCAGTGGGGAACAGCAGGAAGAAAGCATGTGAAGAGCTACAGTGCAGAGTGCAAGCTAGTCAGCAGCAACTCCGTGTTTGGACCCAACGAGGTGACTGGAATTTGGCTAGCTTTGCTGGTGCTTTAGCAATTGTGTGAAACAGAAAGCCATTCACAGATGGGGAGTATACCAAAACATTCACGCTTGACGTTGCCAATGAACTTTTTGACGACTTTTCGGATAAAGACAAGATAATCAAATGAATAAAAGACATGCCTCTGTCGGCAAGAACTGTTCACAATCGTATCATCATGATGGCAAATCAAATTAAGGCAACACAAGTGAAGGACATAGATGCAGCACCATTCTTTTCTCTCACTTTGGATGAGTCAACAGATGTAAGCCATTTATCCTAGTTCAGCGTGATTGCAAGGTATGCTGTTGGTGACACACTATGTGAGGAAAGTCTTGCTGTTTTTCCTATGAAAGAGACAACAAGAGGGGAGGATTTATTCAAGTCTTTCAATGAGTTCGCGAAAAAAAAATCTGATGGATAAACTTATTTCAGTGTGTACTGATGGTGCTCCGTGCATGGTGGGGAAAAACAGAGGATTTGTTGCGCTTCTTCATGAACATGAAGAGAGACCCATCCTAAATTTTCACTGCATCCTACATCAGGAGGCACTTTGTGCTCAGATATATGGTGAGCAGCTTGGTGAGGTGATGTCGCTGGTTATTCGGGTGGTCAATTTTATTGTTGCCTGAGCTTTAAATGATTGCCAGTTTAAAACAATGCTGGATGAAGTTGGGTATAATTATCCTGGTCTGCTTTTGCACAGCAATGTGCATTGGTTGTTAAGAGGGATGGTGCTCAACTGTTTTGCGGCTTGTCTGATTGAAATCCAGACTTTTCTTGAAATGAAAAACGTCGAGCATCCTGTATTAGCTAACACTGAGTGGCTCCTGAAGTTCTACTATCTTGTGGACATGACTGAACATCTGAACCAGCTCAATGTGAAATGCAAGGCGTTGGAAATATAGTCTTATTTCTTCAACAAGCAGTGTTGCATTTGAAAACAAGCTGAAACTCTTCATCGTGGACATTGAAACAGGTCGTTTACTACACTTTGAAAAACTGGGAGAGTTTAAAGATGCATGCACAGCAAGTGACCCTGCTCAACATCTTGATCTCCAGCAGCTAGCAGGCTTCACATCTAATCTCCTGCAGTCATTCAAAGCGCACTTTGGAGAATTTCATGAGCGTACTCGTCTTTTTAAGTTCATCACCCATTCACATGAGTGTGCAGTGGACAGCGCCGACCTGAGTTACATCCCTGGTGTCTCCGTCAGAGATTTTGAGCTACAAGCTGCTGACCTGAAGGCTTCAGGCATGGGGGTGAATAAGTTCAAGTCACTGAATGAGGATTTGGAAAGACTTGCATGACAGCAAGCAGATTTGGTGAGCAAACACAAGTGGAGATAAATGAAAAAACTTTAACCTGCGGATCAGCTGATTGTCAAAACTTGGAACGTTCTTCCTGTCACATACCACACACTGCAGCGTGTGAGTATTGCTATATTAACAATGTTTGGCTCTACTTACGCATGTGAGCAGTCTTTCTCACATCTAAAGAGCATTAAGACCAACCTACGATCACATTTAATGAAAAGAAGTCTCAAAGTCAGCATGAAGCTTAACCTCACCACGTATCAACGAGACTACAAAGCCATCAGCAAAACCATGCAGCACCAGAAGTCGCATTAATGGTAAGAAGTACTTTATTAATCATTGGTTAGCAACAGCATAACAACATTATTAAAAGGAATTCAAAGATTTATTGTACTTTAAAAGTGTTGGTCTTACATAAAATGCACACATTTACTTGTATTTAGTGTTAAACATATTATATTGTATGGCTCTCACGAAATTACATTTTAAAATATGTGGTGTTCATGGCTCTCTCAGCCAGAAGGGTTCCCGACCCCGATCTAAAAACTATCTTTAAATATATGCACACATAGTTCAATTACTAAGAATACTGATTAGCTATTCTCCACCATTTCATGAGGAAAAAGAATTTGGTTGATTCTATAGCAGAATTTAAATTCAATATATGGGGAAAAATTTAATGTCTGCCAATAAATAGTGGAATTATTTACTGAGGCAATCTGGAAAGTGCCAATTTTGTTTTGTTTTAATTTTTTAAAAATATTTTTATTTATTTATTTTTTCCAAGGACAGAGAGAGAGAGAGTCAGAGAGAGGATAGATAGGGACAGACAGACAGGAATAGAGAGAGGTGAGAACCATCAATCACTAGTTTCTCGTTGCTCTTGCGACACCATAGTTGTTCATTGATTGCTTTCTCACATGTGCCTTGACCGCGGGCTTTCAGCAGACTGAGCAACCCCTTGCTGGAGCCAGCGACCTTGGGTCCAAGCTGACGAGCTTTTGCTCAAGCCAGATGGACCCGCGCTCAAGCTGGCGAGCTCGGGGTCTTGAACCTGGGTCTTCCGCATCCCAGTCTGATGCTCTATCCACTGTGCCACCGCCTGGTCAGGCTGTTTTGTTTTAATTTGTGAAAAACCTTGTAAATAGAGAAGTATTATAAGGAAAAGAGATAAAGATGATTTATGAATTTTTTTTGTTAGTCAATAAAATACAGATAATTATAGTTCCTCATATACAAAGGAAATTTAAAATTAAAATTTCTCAGCAGTGCCACTTCTGTATATTTATCTGAAAAAATCCAGAATACGCCTGACCTGTAGTGGTGCAGTGGATAAAGCGTCGACCTGGGAACACTGAGGTCGCCAGTTCAAGCCCCTGTGCTGGTCTGGTCAAGGCACATATGGGAGTTGATGCTTCCAGCTCCTCCCCCCTTTCTCTCTCTCTCTCTCTCTCTCGCTCTGTGTCTCCTCTCTAAAATGAATAAATAAAAAGAAAATTAAAAAAAAAATCCAGAATACTTTTTGCAAAGATATATGGCAGCATTATTTGTAGTAGCTAAGATAGGGAAGCAACCTAAGTGTTCATTGATAGATTGGATAAAGATGTGATACATCCTTTATTTTATTTTATTTTTTTATTTTGAGAGAGAGCTGCAGGGAGAAAGAGACAGGAACATCGAGCTGCTCCTGTATAGGCCTTTACTGGGGAATCGAACCGGCAACCTCCACACCCTAGAATGATGCTACAACCAACTGAGCTGTATGGCCAGGGCTTAATTTCTTTTGATTTATTGTTTCAGAGAGACAGAGATAAGGAGGAAGGGAAGCACTCATTTGTTTTTCTACTCAATTGTGCATTTATTGGTTGCTTCTTGTGTGTGCCCTGACCAGGGATCCAACCCACAACCTTGTTATTTTGGGACAACATTCTTACCCGACTGAGCTAACTTACCAGTGCCAAGATGTACATCTTTACAAAAGAATAGTACTTGGCCATAAAAAGTATGAAAACTTACCATATATAACAACATGGATGGACCTAGAGGGCATTATGCGAAATGAAACAAGTCAGACAAAGAAAGAGCAAATATCATATGATTTCACTTATATGTGAAATCTATAAAACAAAATAAACCACCAAAACAGAAAAAGACTCATAGATACAGAGAACAAACTGATGGATGCCAGCTGGGAGGGCGTTTGGAGGGCTGAGTGTAAAGGTGAAGAAATTAAGAAGTACAAATTGGTAGTTACAAAACAGTCACAGGGATGTAAAGTACAGTGCAGGGAATATAGTCAATAATGATGTAATAACTATGCACTCTGTCAGGTGGGTACTAGATTTATTGGGGGGATCACTTTGTAAGCTATATAAATATCTAACCACTATACTGTACACATAAAACTAATATAGCATTGACTATCAACTAGAATTGAAAAATAAAAATATAAATAAAACTAAAATTTCTCTTCCAAAAAAGCTGTTCAGATTTGAATATTGTTAATGTGAATAGTTTTCTGACTAATTTCTAGGTAGCCTCACCAATTTCCTGTCAAGATTTAAGAAATTTTAGCCTTAATCTATGGAGAAAATACGAATGTCAAGATCTGAGATGTTAATAATCAATATACAGACAGCTGTTTTGGGGTAACATGAGCCTAGCAAGCAATGTTGACTTAAATGAGTGATGTGTATCCTGTATAATCAGTAGAATGTAAGTTTTAGCTTTCTCTGCAGCTGCAGGAGACATATATTTAATTAATACTGAAGCAATTATCTTGACAAGTAAATCAAACTCAATTAGATCTCAATTAGAACACTAACATTTTCTTAAATATTGTATGGTTGCCAGATGGTTACACAACTTTTTTAACCCCTCCTTTCTTTCTTTTAAAGCTTGACTTTCCTACTACTGTGTTCATTAGGTATAATCACTCAGTTTTGTTTTCTTATTTGAGGGAGGAAAATTGAAATTTAACATACTGAAATTCTCATATCTGGCATTGTACAGTTTTGTTTTACAGATATTTGGAAAAGTAATAAATGTTTTCATTTATAAAATTAATAAATTCCAAACTGGAGATGGTGGGTCACTTACAAAGAGACTTTCAGAAGGCATTTAGTAATTCATACCCCTGCTGAGGCAGCTCAAATCAAAACTTGATCTGTATATCATTGTGTCATAATTGTATTTTGCCTTCAAGTGTAATGAAAACATAGATCTTTTTTAGGATTAATAAGTGCAGGTATTCCATTATATAAACTGTTATATAATGCTTGCTAATTAAGACATTTTTGTATTATCTTCCACTAACCACTTAGTTATACACTGTGTCCGTAAAGTCATGGTGCCCTTTTGACCGGTCACAGGAAAGCAACAAAAGACGAAAGAAATGTAAAATCTGCACCAAATAAAAGGAAAACTCTCCCAGTTTCATACCTATTCAGTGCAGGTCGATGTGGGCTCTGTTTGTTGCCCTACACACATCCAAACGATAGTGAAGTTCTTGCCACACTCGGGTAAGGACGTCTAGTGTAACAGAGTGAATAACATCTGTGATTCTCTGTTTTAAGTGATTACTGTTGTTGATACGTTCAGTGTACACATGTTGCTTCACATAACCCCAAAAGTAAAAGTCTAAGGGCGTCAGACTCGGGAATCGTGGTGGCCATGGCTTGACAGAACCCCTGCCTACCCACCGCCAGGGGAATGTTCTATCCAGAAACTCATGAACAATGGTGGCGCAGTGTGGAGGAGCTGTTGAAAGATGACACCTTCTGGAAATTATGGCACTGCATACAATTCGGACATGTCAAGATAGGTGTTTGCTGTCACAGACTGCTTCGCAAAAAAAAATGGGCCTATCACCTTATCATGCATCAGGCCACACCACACGTTCACTTTAGGAGTGTTAGGTTTGTACTCAATGTAGGCATGAGGATGTTCAGCAGCCCATATTCGGACGTTATGGCGATGAACATGTCCACAGATATGGAAGGTCGCCTCATCACTAAACACAATCTTCTGCAAAAATCTTGCATTATTGTCAATCTCATGAAGCATATCTGTAGCAAACGTGCATCGTGTGGGTCTATCTGCCGGTTTGATAACGTGCAACAGCTGCAATTTGTACCCCATGAAACAGAGACGTTTCTTTAACACCTTATGAATTGTAGACTTGTTTAGGTGTAATTGTTGAGCACACGCACACACAGATTTTTTAGGGCTCCTTAGGTAGCTATCCTGTATAGCCTCTACAGACTCATCACTGACTGATGGCCTACCAGAACGGGGTTTCTCCACCAAACTGCCGGTTTCATTCAACTGCTTATCCCACCGAGTAATGTTATTCCTATGTGGTGGTGCTTCATTATAAACACGCCGACATTCACATTGCACTTTGGTCATGGATTCGAATTTAGCGAGCCACAGAACACACTGAACTTTCCTCTGTACCATCCACATCTCGACTGGCATGGCCATGGGCTGCTCTGCTGTATACATGGTGTTACGTCATCATCTGCGCATGCGCACACGCTGCCACATCATCCTACAGAAACTGGGAGGGTTTTTCTTTTATTTGGTGCAGATTTCACATTTCTATCATCTTTTGTTGCTTTCCTGTGACCGGTCAAAAGTGCACCATGACTTTACAGACACACTCTACTTAGAACAATTGTGTCTAAGTGAGGTTTTCCCTTCAAGTACTGTTTCAAAGGTCAACTAAATGTCTCAGTTCAGATACAACTACTTCACTTCAGTCTTAATTTTAATTTTCTGTATCTTACTTGATTGTTTACTCATAGATAAAGATGGAGGATAACAGTAGAGGCAGTACTAAATCATGGATTAGAACTATAGGGTTTGTGGTTAGATTACCTGAATTTTAAATCCTGGCTCTATTATTTCCTAATTGTGAGGCTTTGGGCAAGGAAATTAACCTCTGTGATACAAAGTGTAAGGTAATAGACCTAACTCAAAGGGTAGTTGAAGGTTTAAAGCAGATAAAGCATGGAATGTGAAAAAAAAAAAAAGCATGGAATGTGCTCAGTATAAAAAAAAATATTTTTTGTTAAGTGAGAGGAGAGGAGCTCTAGTGAGACAGACTCCCACATGCACCCCTACTGGAATCCACCTGGTAATCCCTGTCCGGGGCTGATGCTTGAATCTGCCTAACTATTTTCAATGCCCAAGGCTGATGTGCTCAGACCAACTAAGCTGTCTTCAGTGCCCAGGATGATGCTTGAACCTACTGAGCCACTGACTAGGAGGAGAAGAGGGAGAGAAGGGGGAGAGGGAAGGGAAAAGAAGCAGATGATTGCTTCTCCTGTGTTCCCTGACCAGGGATTGAACCTAGACATCCACACGCTGGGCTGATGCTCTATCCACTGAACCAACCAGCCAGGGCCCTCAGTATATGATTTTTGATACATATTAACACCCAGGAAAAATTGGCTCTTGTTTTTGTTATTATTATTCATTTATTTTGTCATTGTTTTATTCATTGACTTTTTCAATGAATACTTGGGTAATAGCCTTCAGATAAACTTAATTCTGAAATTTAAGGATTTAGGGTTTTACTGCTTAGCATATGCGTAAGATTTTCAGAAGAGATGAAATAATCTTTTAAATTATTTTCTTTTTTTTTTTCTTAACTCTTCTAGCCATTCTCCAAATGTGCTATATCAGGTGTTGGCAAGTATTTTGTGTAAATGGCCAGAGAGTAAATACCGGTAATAAATATTTTAAGATTTGGGGCCACATACAGTGTCTGTTGTATTTTTCCCCCTTAACCTTCTATTTTGAAATATTACAGATTAACAGAAAGTTGCAAAGATAATACAAAGATCTCATATACCCCTCACACACTTTTCCCAATGGTTACATCTTGAATAATTAGAGTACAATATTAAAATAGGGAAATTGACATTGATAAAATGTGCATAAATAGTTCTGTTATCCCATGTGTATATTCCTGTAACTACCACCTCAGCCTGCAATCAAGATACAGAACTATTCCAGGGACCACAAAGTATTGCCTCATGCTACCCCTTTATAGTCACACCCACATCTCATCTCAATATCCCTAACCTCTGGAAACCACTGATCTGTTTTTATTTTTGTCATCTGGAGAATGTTGTATGAATAGAATGATGCGATATGTGACTTAGTGATTGGCTTATTTTTGCTTGACCTTGAGATATATTGTTTTGTGTTATGACTGTACCTCCTTGTTATTGTGTATAGTTTTTGAGGAATTGGTCCATTTCCTCTAAGATGTCAAATATATGTGTGTAGAGTTGTTTGAAGTTTTCCCTTATTATTCTTTTCATGTTTGTACAGTCTGTGGTGCTTTCCTCTGGTTTATTTCTGATTTATGTCCTTTCTTTATTTTCATTGTGAGTCTTGTTAGAAGTTAGTCTTCCTGGCCGGTTGGCTCAGCGGTAGAACGTTGGCCCAGCGTGTGGAAGTCCCCGGTTTGATTTCCGGTCAGGGCACACAGGAGAAGCGCCCATCTGCTTCTCCACCCTTCTCCCTTTCCTTCCTCTCTCTCTCTCTCTCTCTCTTTTTTATACAGGGACAGAGAGAGAAAGTCAGAGAGAGGGATAGATAGGGACAGACAGACAGGAACGGAGAGAGGTGAGAACCATCAATCATTAGTTTTTCGTTGTCGTCGCAACACCTTAGTTGTTCATTGATTGCTTTCTCACATGTGCCTTGACCGCGGGCCTTCAGCAGATGGAGCAACCCCTTGCTGGAGCCAGCGACCTTGAGTCCAAGCTGGCGAGCTTTTTGCTCAAGCCAGATGGGCCCGCGCTCAAGCTGGCGAGCTAGGGGTCTCGAACCTGGGTCTTCCGCATCCCAGTCCGATGCTGTATCCACTGCGCCACCACCTGGTCAGGCTCCTTTTCCTGTTTCTCTCTCTCTCTCACTCTCTCTCTCTTCCCCTCCCAAAGCCAAGGCTCCTTAGGAGCAAACTTGGCCTGGGCGCTGAGGATGGCTCCATGGTCTCCACCTCAGGTGCTAGAATGGCTCCGGCCACAATGGAGCAACGCTCCAGATGGGCAGAGCATCGCCCCCTGGTGGGTATGCTGGGTAGATCCCAGTCGGGTGCATGTGGGAGCCTGACTGCCTCCCCACTGCTTCTAACTTCGGAAAAAAAATAAAAATGTTAGTCAATTTTACTAATATTTTCAAAAACCCATTTTTTGTTTTATTGATTTTTTTCCATTAGTTTTCTGCTTACATTTTAATTGATTTGTGCTTTTATACTTAGTATTTCCTTCCTTTGGCTTGTTTTGAATATATTTACTTTTCTTTTCCTAGTTTCATGAAGTGGGAACATAGAATATTGATTTGAGATTTTTCCTCTTTTCTAATACATACATTAATGGTATAGCTGTGTCCCACAAATTTGGATGTGATTTATTTATATTTTTATTTAGTTCAACCTATTTTTAAATTTCCTTTGAGACTTTGTCTTGATCCATGTATTTTGTTTACTTTCAAATGTGTAGAAGATTCATTATTTTTAGAGATCACAACATGTGATTTCAATTTTAAAAAATTTGTTGGTATGTTTTATGATCGAGTATGATCTATCTAGTATATATTTGTGGATACTTGATAAAAAATGGGTATTCTGCTGTTATTGTGAGGAGTGTTCTATAAGTGTCAATTAGGCGTTGTTGGTTGATGGCATTGCTGAGTTTTTCTATATCCTTGTTGATTTCTGTCTTCTTGTCCTATCGGTTGTCGAGTTAAGGGTGCTGAATATCCAGCTATACTAATTTGGTTATTTCTTCTTTCCACTCTGTCACATGACACCTTGCAGGGGTTCCTAGTTAGCTCTGACCAGGATTAAAGCCCTGGCTCCCTATTCTTCCTTTTTTGACAGTGGTGGGTGGGAGTGAGAGCACCCCATTATAGTCTGGAATGGGTGAAGTCTCAGCTCCTCATTAGGTGTTTGATGAGGTGGTGGTGGGTGGAGCTGCAGTTTTTTCTTTGGTGTTTGGCTGGAGTAGAGTAGTTATAGTGCAAAAGATTTCTGTCTTGGTAGATGACAGTCCCTTTTCTGGTCCTTTGGCTAGAGATTGGGAATTTTTTTGAGGGGGCTGCTTTCATGGCTTTTCTAGGTTTTTGGCTTCTGTAGTAGCCAGTGTTTTATATATGAGTCAAAATAAAACCCAGGGAACTCACTGTCATGTCATTTGTTGGATCCTGAGGTCCCTATATAATCTATCACCTTCTCACCTCCTCTCAGAATCTGTATGTAATATTTAGAGTTTTTAGCTGTACTTAACAGAAAGAACAGAGTTTTAGCTGTACTTCAAATATCTCTTATCTTTCTGGAAGTGGAGATCCTTTGTTTTTTGTTATTTTTTTTTTCTAAGACTATTTATTTAGAGCTGTTTTAGGTTCATAGCAAAATTGAAAGTAAAGTAAAGAGGTTTCTCTATATACCCTCCTACCACACACGCATTGCTACTTCCATTATCAGCATCCCCCCACCTAAGTGGTGCATGTGTTGGAACTGATGAACATAAATTAACATGTCATAATCACCCAAAGTCCATATTTACATTATGGTTCACTCATTTGATCCCATAGTTTACTTTATGGTTCACTTTTGGTATTTTACATTCTGTGGCTTAGGAAAAATGTATAATGACATGTATCTACCATTATAGTATCATACAGAGTATTTTCACTACACTGGAACTCCACTGGGCTTTGCCTGTTCACAACCCATGACCAACTCTTTGCAGCCACTGAACTCTTTCCTCTCTCCATAGTTTTGCTTTTTCCAGAATGTCATATTGTTGTAATTATAAAGTATGTAGCCCTCTAAAATTAATTTTTTTTCACTTAGTAATACACATTCAGCATTCCTTCATGTTTTTTCATAGCTTGATAGCTCTTTCTTTTTATGATGAATAATATTCCATTGTATATTATAACATAGATTATTTATCCATTCACCCATTGAGGGGCATCATGACTGCTTTTGAGTTTTGGAAATGATGGATAACATTGCTATAAACATCTGTGTGCAGGGTGCACTTATTTGTGTAGATATAAGTTTTCAACTCTTTTGGATAGATGCTATGGAGAGCAGTTGCTGAATTGTATGATAACAGTATGTTAAGTTTTGTAAGAAACTACCAAACTGCTATATGCCATCTGATATTCCCATCAGTAATGAGTGAAAGTTCCTGTTGTTCAAAATTCTCGTCAGTATTTGGTGTTTAAGATTTTGGTTATTCTTATAGACATGTAGTGATATTTTGTTGTTTAGTAGTGTTTGTCTGCAAAACCCTTAAAAATGTTAAAAGCCCTTAGCCTAAGGACTGTATGAAAACAGGCTATGGAGTGGATATGGTTCATGGCTGCGGTTCACCAGCACTTTGGCTGTGCCTGTGTTATTAACCTCGCTTGACTCTTTCTTCTGGTGGCTGACAATACTGCAGTCACTGGCTTTTAATGTTTTCTTTTTTGAAAACTGCCAACTCTTTTCTGTCTTTGGGCCTTCCCACATGCTCTTTCATCTGGATCATACTTACTTCCATTGTCTCCCTGTCTATCTCCTATTTATCCTTTAGATTTCAGCTTAAATATCATCATTACAAATGGGCCTTTCTTGACTTTAGCAATCTAAGTTAGATCCCATGCACTACTACTTCGTAACACAGTCAACTTTTCTTTTATTGTACTAATGACAGTATCTTCCTCGAAATATGTAAGTGTGACTGTTTGCCTAACATTTGTTTTTATTCTTAAAAATGGAAAGTTCTTTAAAGGAACAGACCCTCTGTTTTATTAAGCAGCTTACACTGCCCTAGAATAATATTTCAATATTTAACACAATGATTAATGCTTCAGTTTTATTAAGGGAAGTTGAAACTTACATTGGTGTCAGCCCCAAATACTATTCTAAGTGTTTTACCTGTGTTTGCTAAGTTAATATTCTTAGAAGTCTGTAAGGCAAATATTGTCATTCCTTTTTATAGGTGAGGATGATGAAGCTGGAAGAGCTAAAATAATGTGTTTAAGTTTGGAGACTTAGAAACGAACAGGGTCAGCAGGTAGCCTGTATCCAAACTCATTTTGTTTTAATTACACTAGCATTTCTCACTGAAGCTTCAGAATCTTGATGGTGATAGGAGATGGGAAAGTGATACTAAAATAACAACAACAAAAAAGAACACTGTGATGGAATTGGTTACTTTCCCAGTGCAGGGACAGGAAAACAGGCCGCCAGGGATGTATGTGCCCCTATGTTTAGAGTTCCTGCACCTCCACCTGCTGGCAGACACAGTATTTTTTGTTAAGGCGCTTAATATTTAGTCAGAGGGACAAATTTTGTAATTTGCTATTGATTAAGTAAATGCTATATTGTAAAATTTAAAAGGAGATATCAATGAATATACTGAGGAGGGTACAGTTTGTTCTAGCTGTTCAGTTTAAAGAAGTGTGTTCACAGCTCATTCCCTTCAGTGGGATGGCAGGATGGAGATTAAGAAGCAGTGTTTAATACTTACTTCCTGGGGGAAAATTCATATAGTCTCTTGTGAGGTATAGTATTTAGGTGCTAAGAAGCAGAAGGTAGACTATGCAGAATGTAAGAGACTACCATTGTTAAATTTTTGCATATTTTTCTATAGAATTTTTGTTTCCATGGCTGTGCTTTTTAAGAATAATTTTTAATTATACTGTATGTGCAGCTGGGTGTTTTATTTTACACATTTATTTACATGTATTTTTATGTTATATATTGCATGCGAATGTCACTTTTAACAAATGTTTTGTGCTCAAGACATGCTGTATTAATAATTTTTACTAAATGATGGATAATTAGATTATTTCTAGTTTTAAAAAATATTAAAACACCAATTATATGCATAGAGCCTTTTCCATATTAAGATCATTTCTCTAAGATTGATTCTGAGAAATGGTATTATTGAGTTGAAGAATATAAATATCTTTTAAAATTGAATTTATTGTGGTGACAGTGGTTAACATAATTATTCAGGTATTAGGTACCCAATCCTACAGCACATCTCTGTGCACTACATTGTGTGTTCACTCCTCACAAGTCAAGATTTCTTCTATCACCAAGAATATAAATATCTTTAAGGCTGTTGTTACACATAAAAAAATTGTTTTCCAGATAGAATTTTCACATTTTACAGATACTTCCAGAGAGTTCCTGTTTCATTGTACTTTTGCCAGTACATGTATTTTTCTTCAGTTTCAAAAAATTTAATAGGCATTGCTTACTCTGCCTTTGTATAATTACTAGTAAGACTAAACACTTTCTTTAAAACAACTTTGGAAAAAAATAACAACAAATTTTGAGACACAGAACGTGAGAGAGATAAGGAAGGAGAGAGAGGGTGAGAGAGGTTGGGAAGCATCAACTCATAGTTGCTTACACTTTAGTTGTACATTGAGCTTCTTATAGCTGCCTTGACTGGAGTCATGCCAGTGTCCCCTAGGTCAAGCCAGTGACCTCTGGGTTCAAGCTGGCAAGCTTTGAGATTATGTGGATGGATGATCCCCTGCTCAAGCCAGTGATCCGGTGACCCCATGCTGACGAGCCTGCTCTCAGAGCCAGTGAGCTGGGGACTTTAAACCAGCAACCTCGGCATTCTGGGTTGATTTTTCATCCACTGTGCCACCCTGGTCAAGACTAAACATTTTCCTTTCCTCTCCCTCTCCCTCTCCCTCTCCCCCCCCTCCCCTTCCCCCTCCCCCTCCCTTGAGAGGAGGGGAGATAGGCAGACTCCCGCATGCACCCCAACCAGGATCTACCCAGCAATCCCATCTAAGGCCGATGCTCAAGTACCGAGCTGGTTTTAGTTCCTGAGCCTCACTTGCTCAGACCAGCTGAGCCATCCTCATTGCCCGGAGCCATGCTCAAACCAATTGAACCACTGGCTGTGGGAGGGGAAGAGGGAGAGAAGGGGGAGTTAGCAGATGGTCACTTCTTCTGTATTCCCTGACCGGGACTCAAACCCAGGCTGATGCTCTATCCATTGAGCCACTAGCCAGGGCCTTGTTCATTCTTCTATTGGGAGCCTATTTTAATTTTTTTATATCATCAGTTTGTATCTACTCCCATATATATTTTTTATTTTCTTAAAATTTATTTTTATTTTTTATTACTTTTTCATTTATTATGTTTACTTGGATTCAAGTGTCCCACTGAATATAACTGCCTCTCCCCACACCTGTGTCCCTATTTGTACCCCTTTTGCCCCCCTCCTCCTATCTCCCTTGCCCCTTCACTTTAGAATTTGTTGTCCTGTTATCTATATCTTTGTGTTATGTATATATAGTTTCACTAATCCCTTTACCTTTTCTGATCCCATCCCCTCATCCACTCTTCCCTCTGACTGCTCTCCCTCTGGTCCTTGTGACCCTGCCTCTGCCTCTATTCTGTTACTTGGTTCACTTTGTTCATTAGATTACACATATATATGAGATCATATGATGTTTTTCTTTCTCTGCCTGGCTTATTTCACTTAGCATAATAAACTCTAGGTCCATCCATGATGTCACAAAAGGTAAGATTTCATTTTTTCATGGCTGTGTAGTATTCCATTGTATATATGTACCACAGCTTTTTAATCAACTCATCCACTGATGCACACTTCGGCTGTTTCCAGATCTTGGCTATTGTAAACAATGCTGCAATAAACATGGGGATACATATCCTCTTTTGAATCAGTGATTTGGTATTCTTAGGATATATTCCTAAAAGTGGGATGGATGGGTCAAAAGGCAGTTTCATTTCTTATTTTTTGAGGAAACCCCATCCATACAGTTCTCCACAGTGGCTGCACCAGTCTGCATTCCCACCAGCAGTGCAGGAGGGTTCCCTTTTCTCCACATCCTCACCAGCACTTATTGTGTGTTGTTTTGTTAATGAGTGCCATTCTGACTGGTGCAAGGTGCTATCTCATTGTGGTTTTAATTTACATTTCTCTGATGATTAGTGACATTGAACATATTTTCATATGCCTATTGGACATTTGTATGTCCTCTTTAGAGAAGTGTTTATTCAGTTCTTTTGCCCATTTTTAAATTGGATTGTTTAACTTCTTGGTCTTGAGTTTTAGAAGTTCTTCATAAATTTTGGTTATTAACCCATTATCAGACATATTGGAGAATATGTTCTCCCATTGTGTGGGTTGTCTTTTTATTCTGTTCTTATTGTCTTTAGCTGTGCAAAAGCTTTTTAGTTTGATATAGTCCCATTTGTTCATCCTGTCCTTTATTTTACTTGTCTATGGAGATAAATTAGTAAAAATATTGCTACGAGAGATATCGAAGAGTTTACTGCCTATATTTTCTTCCAAGATGTTTATAGTTTTGTGATTTACATTTAAGTCTTTTATCCATTTTGAGTTTATTTTTGTGAATGGTGTAAGTTGGTGGTCTAGTTTCATTTTTTTGCAGGTAGCTGTCCAATTTTCCCAGCACCATTTATTAAAGAGACTGTCTTTACTTCATTTTATGCTCTTACCTCCTTTGTCAAATATCAATTGACCATAAAGGTGTGGGTTTATTTCTGGGTTCTCTGTTCTGTTCCATTGATCTGTATGCCTGTTCTTATACCAGTACCAAGCTATTTTGAGTACAATGGACTTGTAGTATAACTTGATATCAGGAAGTGTGATACTTCCCACTTTATTTTATAAATTTTTGGAATATTTTATATCTTTGAAGTATACCATTTGTATTTTAATAGGAATTGCATTGAATTTATAGATTGCTTTAGGTCGTATATGCATTTTAATGATGTTTATTCTTCCTATCCATGAACACGGTATATGCTTCCACTTGTTTGTATCTTCCTTGATTTCTTTTATCAATGTTTTGTCATTTTCTGAGTACAATTCTTTAACCTCCTTGGTTAAATTTACTCCTAGCTACTTTACTTTTTTGTTGCAATAGTGAAGGGGATTATTTCCTTAATTACTCTTTCAGACAGTTTATTATTGGTATATAAAAGTGTCACTGATTTCTGCATATTAATTTTATATCCTACCACTTTTCTTTTTTTTTATGAATTTACTTTTTATTTTAGAGCTTGTACATTTTAAGTCAGTTACAAATGTCTTCCCCACTCCAAGATCATAATGGAATTTAATAAGTTTTATTTTTTTCAGCTACGTTGTTACCTATTTTATTTTTTTTATTTATTGTGTTTACATAGATTCTAGTGTCTCCCCAAATGCATCCCCCATCCCCCATATTCCCCTCAACATCTCCTTTACCCCTTTCCTATGAGCTTCCTCCCCCCTTCCCTTCAGGTTTAATTCTGTTCCTCAGTTCACATTGTTCCTTGGATTCCTCAGATGATTGAAGTCATATGATATTTGTCTTTCTCTGCCTGGCTTATTTCACTTAACATAATAGTTTCCAGGTCCATCCATGTTGTCGCAAAAGGTAAGATTTCCTTATTTTTCATGGCCCCATAGTATTCCATTGTATATATGTACCATGGCTTTTTAATTCATTTGTCCACTAAGGGACACTTGAGCTGTTTCCAGATCTTTGCTATTGTGAACAATGCTGCCATAAACATGGGGGTGCATTTCTTTTTTTGAGTCAGTGATACAGTGTTCTTGGGATATATTCCTAAAAGTGGGATAGCTGGGTCAAAAGGCAGTTTCACTTTTAGTTTTTGAGGAATCTCCATACTGTTTTCCACAGTGGCTGCACCAGTCTGCATTCCCACCAGCAGTGCAGGAGAGTTCCCTTTTCTCCACATCCTTGCCAGCACCTATCATGTGCTTTGTTAATGAGTGCCATTCTGACTGGTGTGAGGTGGTATCTCATTGTGGTTTTAATTTGCATTTCTCTAATGATTAGTGATGTTGAACATTTTTTTCATCTGTCTATTGGCCATCTGTATGTCCTCTTTGAAGAAGTGTCTGTTCATTTCTTTTGCCCATTTTTTGATTGGATTGTTTGTCTTCCTGGTGTTGAATTTTATAAGTTCTTTATAAATTTTGGATATTAACCTCTTATCAGACGTATTGTTGAATATGTTCTCCATTGTGTGGTTTGTCTTTTTATTCTGTTTATATTGTCTTTAGCTGTACAAAAGCTATTTAGTTTGATATAGTCCCATTTGTTTATCCTGTCTTTTATTTCACTTGCCCATGGTGATAAATCAGCAAATATATTGCTGCTAGAGATGTTGATGAGCTTACTGCCTATGTTTTCTTCTAAGATGCTTATGGTTTTTCACAGCTTACATTTAAGTCTTTTATCCATTTTGAGTTTATTTTTGTGAATGGTGTAAGTTGGTGGTCTAGTTTCATTTTTTTTTGCAGGTAGATGTCCAATTTTCGAACACCATTTGTTAAAGAGACTGTCTTTACTCCATTGTATGATCTTTTCTCCTTTGTCAGATATCAATAGTCCATAAGGTGTGGGTTTATGTCTGGGTTCTCTGTTCTGTTCCATTGATCTATATGCCTGTTCTTATGTGAGTACCAAGCTGTTTTGAGTAAAATAACCTTGTAGTATAACTTAATATCAGGATGTGTGATACCTCCTGCTTTATTCTTCTTTTTCAAGATTGCTGAGGCTATTCATGGTGTTTTTTTTTTCTTCATATAAATTTTTGGAATATGTGTTCTATATCTTTGAAATATGTCATTGGTATTTTATTAGGAATTGCATTGAATTTATAAATTGCTATGGGTATTATAGACATTTTAGTGATGTTTATTCTTCCTAACCATGAATACAGTATATGCTTTACTTGTTTGTATCTTCCTTGATTTCTTTTATCAATGTTTTATAATTTTCTGAGTACAAGTCCTTAACCTCCTTGGTTAAATTTACTCCTAGGTACATTTTTTTTTTTTTTTTTGCAGTAGTGAAGGCGATTTTTTCCTTAATTTCGCTTTCTGACAGTTCATTGTTGATGTATAAAAATGCCTTTGATTTCTGTGTATTAATTTTATACCCAGCCACCTTGATGAATTCATTTATGAGGTCTACTAGTATTTCCCTGAGACTTTTGGGTTTTTTTATATACAGTATCATATCATCTGCAAATAATGATAGTTTTACTTATTTTCCAGTTTGGATGCCTTTTATTTCTTCTTCTTGTCTGATTGCTGTAGCTAGGACTTCCAGTATTATGTTGAATAAGAGTGGTGAAAAGAGCCACCCCTACCTTGTTACTGATCTTAAAGGGATTGCTTTTAATTTTTGCCCAATAATTATGATATTGGCTGTGAGCTTGTCATAGATGGCCTTTATTATGTTATGATATGTTCCCTGTATTCCCATTTTGCTGAGAATTTTGATCATAAATGGGTGCTGGATTTTATCAAATGCTTTTTCTGCATCTATTGAAATTTTCTTGTGGTTTTTCTCTTTCCTTTTAGGTGATGAATCACATTGATTGATTTATGAATATTGTACCATCCTTGCCTCCTCAGAATAAATTCCACTTGATCATTATGTATGATTTTTTTCATGTATTGCTGGATCCGGTTTGCTAATATTTTGTTGAGGATTTTAGCATCTAAATTTATTAGTAATATTGACCTATAATTTTCTTTCTTTGTGTTGTCTTTGCCTGGTTTCGGGATCAGAATTATGCTCGCTTCATAAAAGGAGCTTGGAAGTCTTCCTTCCTCTTGAATTATTTGAAATAGCTTGAGAAGGATAGGAGTTAGTTCTTTGAATATTTGGTAGAATTCACCAGTGAAGCCATCTGGCCCAGGGCTTTTGTTTATTGGGAGTTTTTTAATAACTTTTGATCTCATTTGTTGTAAATGATCCGTTTAGATTTTCTGATTCTATCAGATTGATATTTGAAAGATTATATGTTTAAAGGAATTTGTCCGTTTCACCTAGGTTATTTAACTTTTTGGCATACAGTTCTTCCTAGTATTTTCTTACAATATTTTGTATTTCTGTTGTGTCAGTTGTTATTTCTTCACTCTCACTCCTAATTTTATTTATTTGAGTCCTCTCTCTTTTTTTTCTTGGTGAGTCTGGTTAAAGGTTCATCAATCTTGTTTACTCTTTCAGAGAACCAGCTCTTGGTTTCATTGATCCTCTGTATTGTTTCTTTAGCTTCTATGTCATTTATTTCCGCTCTGATCTTTATTATTTTCTTCATTCTACTACCTCTGTGCTTTACTTGCTGTTGTTTTTCTAGTTCTTTTAGATGCAGGGTTAGGTTGTTTATTTGAGCTTTTTCTAGCTTCTTAAGGTATGCCTGTAGTGCTATGATCTTCCCTCTCAGGACTGCTTTTGATGTGTCCCATAAATTTTGAGTTGTATGCTCATTATCATTTGTTTTTAGGAATTTTTTAATTTCGTTTTTGATCTCATTGTTAACCCATTCCTTATTTTATAACATGGTATTTAGTTTTCATGTGTTTGAGTATTTTCAATTTTTCTATTGTGGTTGATTTCTAGTTTTATGCCATTTTGATCAGAGAAAATGCTTAATATGATTTCAGTCTTCTTAAATTTATTGAGGCTTGTTTTGTTTCCTAACATGTGGTCTATCCTATAGAATGTACCATGAGCACTGGAAGAGAATATATATTCTGCTGTTTTGGGGTGAAAGGTTCTGAAGATATCTATTAAATCTAGTTGATCTAGTGTGTCATTTAAGGCCGCTGTTATTTTGTTAAATTTCTGTCTAGAGGATCTATCCATTGATGTTAGTGGGGTATTAAAGTCCCGTACTATTATAGTATTGCTCTTGATCTTGCCCTTTTTATCCATCAAAATCTACTTTATATATTTAGGTGTTCCTATATTAGATGCAAAGATATTTACAACAGTTATATCCTCTGATGGATTGCTCCCTTTATCATTATGTAATGACCTTCTTTATCTCTTACTATAGCCTTTGTTTTAAAGTCTATTTTGTCAGATAAGTATTGCTACTGCTGAGTGTTTTTCATCCCTTCATTTTTAGTCTATGTGCATCTTTTGTTCTGAGGTGGGTCTCTTGTAGGCAGCATATGTACGAGTCCTATATTCTTATTCTCACAGCTACCCTATGTCTTTTGACTGGAGCCTTTAATCCATTTACATTTAAGGTTATTAATGATAAGTAGTTGTTTATTGCCATTTTATTCTTTAAATCTACAATCCATTTTTATTCGATCCCTTTTTTTCCTTTGCTCTTTTTACAGCAGGCCCCTTAACATTTCTTGCAGTTTGGTTGTAATGAATTCCTTGAGGTATTTTCTTTTTTTCTGGGAAGCTTTTTATTTCTCCTTCAATTTTAAATTATAGCCTTGCTGGATAAAGAAGTCTTGGTTGTAGGTTCTTGCTTTGCATCACTTTGAATATTTCCTGCCAATCTTTTCTGGCCTCAAGTGTTTCATTTGAGAAGTCAGATTTCATTCTTATGAGGGTTCCTCTGTTAACTGCTTTTCTCTGGTAACTTCTAGTATTTTTTCTTTGTCTCTTTAACTTTGACACTTTAATTATGATGTGTCATGGTGTGGGCCTCTTTGGGTTCCTCTTTAATGGAACACTCTGTGCTTCTTGAACTTGTGTGACTTTTTCCTTCATCAACTTAGGGAAATTTTCAGTTGTGACTTCTTCAAACAGGTTCTCTATTCCTTGTTCATTTTATTCTTTTTCAGGAACCCTTATGATGTGGATATCTTTTCTCTTCATGTCGTCTCAGAACTCTCTTAGTTTCCTCAGACTTTTTGAGCCTCTTTTCTTTCTGCTGCTCTGCTTCCATGCTTTCATTTATCTTGTCCTCTAAATCGTTGATTCGATCCTCTGCTTTATCCAGCCTGCTATTCATTCTTTCTAGTGCAGTCTTTATTTCTGATATTGTATTTGCATTTATGACTGGTTCTTTTTTATGATTTCAATGTCCTTTTTGATGCTTGCTATCTCTTTACTTTGGTGCTCATTGTGTCTATCCATTGTTGCTCTAAGATCCTTGAGCATCCTAAAAAATCATTGTTTTAAACCCTGCATCTGGTATTTTGGTTACTTCCATCTCATTCAGTTTTATTTTCTGGGGATTTCTCTTGTTGATTCACTTGGGTCACATTTCTCTGTCTTCCCATTTGTCTTTGTTTTGGGTAGCACTGTCTGACTTTGAAATTTTTCTGTATTCTTTATGAAGAAGATGAGATCAGTGGTACTGTCCTCCAGGCCTCTTGTTTTCCTTGTTCTAGGAATGCTTGAGGGTACTATTTTCCCTCTTGTATGTGAGTTTTAGATTCAGTTGGTCCTTTTTTTTTCCAGTTGGTCCTTTTGTGGGCATTGTTATCCCTTTAGGCTTGCTGGTTCTAAGGGTCAACCTTTATTATGTGTATTACACACTGTGCAATGTCTGTCCTGTTGGTCTTATTTATTCTTTACAGTGTCTGGTGCTTGCTAAACTCCACCTTTGGGTTTTCTACTTGTGTAGGTAGTTGAGTCTAGGTTAGGTGCTGTCTGCCACCCACTCCCAGTAGTGTTGGCTCTAGTTCTTCTTGGGTTAGTGTCAACTGTTTATAACCTGCTGTAGGCTACCATTCTGCAGCTACTGCACTTTTTGCTGCTTCTGTCTGCATTTTCTGTGTGTGGGTACTGTGGGAGGGGCCAACCTTTGTATAAGGATCAGCTTCCTCCTGCTTAGAGATGACAGCAACTCTGTAAAAGCCCCAAGCTTTGTAGGATTTCTCTGTAATTTTCAGCTGCTCTTCCTCCTCTTGTAGCTGCCTGGTCTTCCCACAGAGTCTTTTGTAGTAAGGTTGTAGTGTGGGCTCAAATCAACCTCACTCAACCAATTCCTCTACAGGTTGCACGCTTGGTAGGTTAGGGTAGCTGAGGTTGTGAATGCAGTATTTGTGGGACCCCCTACTTCAGGAGTCTGTTGGTCAGGATCTCAGTACAGGGAATGGCCTCTACTCCAGAGCTTGATCCCTCAGCCACTGCTGTATACTCAACTTTTATTTCTCCCCAACAGGGTGAGCAGCACATTCAGACTGAGTAGGGCCAACAGTCCCCTCTGCAGAAGTTCTTTCAGCTGTTGAGACTTCAGTCTCAGGGAGAAAGACTGAGAGAGTCCTCTTCTGGGGCTGACTGTGCCCCTCCCAAAGGTGACTAAGCCCTTTGACCAGATCCAACAATAGGCTCACAGGTACCTACATGTTAAATATCCATGTTCTAAGCCTCTCTCCCTTCCCCCTGTGGAATCAAGCCTAGCAGGACAGAATATCCAGCGCCCAGGCCAGTTGTGAAGCTCCACCTTATCCAATGCAGATGAGCTGCTGTGCTGGTGCTGATCACAGAGAGTAGAACTTACCTCTGCTGGGCCAGGTGTGAGGAGCTTTTCTTTAGGATACCACTCTAGCAAGGATTGTTAGGTCCTGAACCGATGCTTTCTGTAGGTGGCCCCTGGATGCGCCAGCCCTGGGCCTCCCAAGCAAGAATGCAGCACAGACCAATGGGAGACACTGCCTATGACTGTCCCTCAGCAACCTTCTTGGAGCTACAAGCAATTAAGAGTTTGTGACTGCCTCTGCTTGGCCGAGATATACATGGAAATACCATGACGCACTCCAAAGCTGGTTTTTACCCATTCTGGCCCTGGGGGAAAGTCCGCCAAGTTTTAAATGGCTAAGTTTCCCTGAGTTCCACCTCCTGCAGCCTCTGTCTGATGGCTGCTTGTTGGGCTCAGCTGCTGAAAAAACCTCTAGTAGAGTCTAGAGCCTGGGGAAATTCAGAGATTAGGAAGGTTGGTGGGTGTAGCTCTTCCCCTCAGTTTTAGGTTCCAGTCTGTCTAGACTTTTTTCACAGTGCTCAGTAGGGTGAGGCTCTAGGAGTCTGGTGGGCATGGCCTTAGACCCAGAGGTGATGTCTACCCGCTCACAGTTTCAAGTGATTCTCTTGTGTAGTGGAAGCACCAGTCATAGACTTGGGAGAGCATGGGGAGGAACTCCGGTCTCAACACTAGAAAACTGAGTCATTGATGTGCCCCCCGCTTCGTGGTTTCTCAGAACAACGTGTCGCCATGACTGCGGTGTGAGAAACTTCCAAGGGTGGAGCAGCTGCTTTTCCCCAGGCTGATGCCACTCAGAGGGGATTGCTGTACCCAAGAAATATGGTGACTGCAGTGCTGAAGAATGATTCAGCATAGGGGTTCTGGTGGCTGTCCCCCACAGTGTCTCTCCCTGGGCCTCCAATTTTATACTCTCCTTCCTCAACTCCAGTCCTCTTAGCTCTCCCCTGCCAGAGCCCCAGGTAAATGGCTGTGAAAGAGGTTTTCTGTGTGGGTCCTTTAAGATGGGGTCTGTGTCTGAGAGCTGTGTCTTTTTCTTGCAGACTTAAACTGGCTTTTTTCACAGGTAAATGCTATCTGGGGGCATCTAGGCTCTGGGGCTCTAGGCTGGGGCTCTGGGCCTGGGGCTGAGGACCCACACCTCTCAGGGCAACCCTCTTGCAGTGAGAGTCCCTCTGGACCCTAGCTGCCACTTGCTCCTGGGAGTGGGGCAGCCCTTTCCACATCTCCACCCTTCCTACCAGTCTCAGTGTGGCTTCTTTGGTGCTCCTTGGTTATAGACTCCTCTTAGCATAGTCCAAAGTTGGTTTTTCAAGATGATTGTTCCTAAGTTGTAATCCAGTTTGGTCCTGGGAGGTTGCAGTTGGAACGTCTGCCTATTTCATTGCCATCTTTCTTCTCTATTTTTATGTTTTGGTGATTTCTTATTGTTTTTATGTTTGGATAGTTATTTGATTTTATTTTAAAATGTATTTGACTGTTTTATTCCTTAATTTAGCTCTTCAGTATACTTGGAAAAAATATTTTTGGGTGGGTGTATAGTATGATCTAAAGATCTAAATTGCTTTTCAGGTTGATATCACCGTTTATTGGATAATTCTTGTATTCTGTTATGAATTTGGCTCCTGCACCTGCTTATGTGTTTGCACTTTATCTTTTACAGGTTTGACGTTAGAGTTAAACATTATGATTGGATAGAGTGATGGCATGGAGCAGTCGAGGGCCTATATAATAGTAATATGAGATTGTGGGTAGTTTATCTTTGATTCATTTAGTATACAGTGTTTTACACACAGATACACAAATAAGTACATCTATGAATTCACACAAATACTTTAGAATTTTTGAAGTGTATTAATAATGCCACATTGCCTGTTCACTTTCTGAGATATTTGTCTTTATAACTAAGTGTTAATTTTTGTAGGATGTTCTGATTTGTGGTGGTAATGCAGAGTCATGGTGAATGTGCTATTATGTAGTATGCCATGTTAGGACATCACATTGGTATTATTTGGTTTAGTTTGGGGATTTGATATGGTGCCAGTGTTCCTCCTGCAGTGTTGACTACTGTACCATTATTGCAGAGATAGCTGTTTCCTCCTGAGATTTGTACCTGAGCATTAGAAATTTTTTCCTGTACAAAAGGACAGTTAACATGCTTTAGGATTGCCATTTCTCCTACTGTAATTGTTTAATTAGATATCCTGGGAGTTCTTTTCCCTCTTCTTTATCTTGAGAAGTAACTCTATATTTTCTAACTTCTGGTGGTTCTGTTGCTTTCAAAAATGTAAAATGTTTAATTTGTTAGAAAAATTTATAAACATTCATTGTATAATACAGAAGACTATCTAGAAATTTGGTAGTCTCAGAATGAGAGTCTAGAGGTCACAGTGGAAAGGTTGGGGAAAGAGGTCATGGACATGCATAGGACTAATTCATATTGGGACAGATGTTGCATATTCGGTTAACTCCAAGAACTAAGTGGGTATATAAATGGGTATAGTGTAGATTTTGCAGGCCTAAGTGGGTTAGTTAATATTCAGTGCTGACTGATTATTTCCATGGGGCTCAACATTATCAGACCTTACTTTTTCCCCTAACAGATACTGAAAATCTGGATATTTGTGTTAATTCTCTAATTTTTAAATATTGGCAGGTTATACATTTGTGATTCCTCACTTAGGACATCTAGAGAGCATGTGGGGATGACAGTCTGGAGGATGGTAGATGATTAAAGAGAGTTATGCTTCAATCATTAAGCTAAATGGGTATGAGGTATAATAGAATTAGTACCCATGGAATGATCATGGGTAATCAGATCTCTTGTTCTGGTCCTGAATATTTCTTTCTGCATTTGTTGTCTCTTTGAGGATTGGCCTGATGTAATGCTACCCATAGCTAATGTTGCTTCCAAATGCTTGCAATCTGGTGAGTATTAAAGACAAGAAGAAATTATAATAAAGGACAATAAATATTATTATAGAAGAAGTAAGTATAGCAAATTTCTCAATGTCAGGAGAATGATTTTAACCCATATTAGGGTGATCAAGGAAAGCCTCCCATACTAACTGGTGTGTTAGCCGAGACAAAGGAGTTGCTGAAGGTGGGTTAGTGGGTGGACATGTTGTGTGTAGAAAACAAAGTGGTGCATTTAGAAATGGTAAAGGAATTCACTTCCCCTAACTTTCTGTCATTTCAAACATTGTTTTATTTCATTGATATCTTAATTACTGTTTATCCAGGGTAAAAAAAATAAGAATTGACTAAAAAGATGAATAAATGGATAACTAGTTGAATATAAAGAGCAATAATAAATAAATCTTTGAGAATAGAGGGTTGTTGCTATTGCTCCCATTGTAGAGGGTCTTTTGTGTTGAGTATTGGCTCTTTTATCAGAATTAAGAGGTTAGGAGTATGCTTATTATATTATATATTAATAGCTAAAGAATAGGATGAATGTCAGAATCAAGATTCTGAAAGCTCTTTACAGGGTGATCAATTCAATTTCATTTTGAGTTAAAGTTTTATCTGGAATACATTGCATTGCTCTTAAACCTAAAATAAGTATAGGATGGGAAAATTTTATAAGCAGCACGTGTGTGGAGGAAGTGAAGTGTGATCATTCAAAAAAGCAGAGGCTACATGAATAGTTTAATATGGGTTGAAGGAGAGGGCAGTCCCATCCTATTCTGTTTGGAAAACACCTGGAATGTTACATATTGCTTTTGGAGACATACTTAAATAGGCTATAAGTGAAGCAGAACACCTTCAGGGGAAAGGAAATAAAAGAATAGTTATTCAACAAAACACCATTGCATATGATGAGTAGTTGAAGTCCTTAAGGATATTTTTAATCTAGAAAACAGAAAATTTTGGGCCATTGATATGGTTTTATATTTTTAAATGGTTAAATATGGGAAATTGATTGGCATTGTAATATTTTGGCACCAAGAGCGTAGCCTCATAGTAGATGGGCAGGAGAAGCTTTGGGGTTGGGGAAAGATTAGGATGCCAGTGGAAAAGCAAAGGAATGGGAAGTACCACTTCCATACTATAGATATAGTTTCATATGCATTACATCATATAATCCTTATAATACCCAATGCATTAAGTATTAGTTTAAAAATAATTTTATATAAAAACATTATTAGCTTTTTATAATATAAAATGTTCTTTAAATTTGCTAAAATCATGTTTGCTTAAAACTGCTTTTAAAAGTTAATCCTGCCTTTCAGATGGCTTTCACATTCTGCTTTTATAAAACCAGTTAAGAACAACAAATGCATCTACAAGAATTCATATACAGGTTGGGGCCAAAAGTAGGTTAACAGTTTTTTGTGTGGAAAATAATACAATAATTAACAAGCAATAATACAAGAATACACTCTGTTTCATGTACTCCCTACTGTAAAACTACTTTTGCTCCACCCTCTATAATAAAGATACAATAGAAAATGAGAAACAGAGGAATCTTAACCTACATTTTTGTGTTTCTTCTGAATGGATTTTTCAATCTTTCCATTTTCTGAATACAAGGTACTAAAGCACCAGCTATACATTATATCATCTTTTCTCTACAAAAAAAAAAAGGTTGGTTGCAAGGCTTCACAAGTGCATATGCTTCTAAGGTGGCCAAATTATGCAAGGCAATCAATTAACAACAGCACTTTTTACCAACAATTCGTGTAAGAGCTTTTGTTAGTAATTTTATCGATTTTTAAAAATAATATAAAATTTTCTATTTGAAGCTGACTACATCCAAAATGCTTTTCTATCTCAGGAGTGATTTCTGTGGATGGAACACTGGCTGCATGAGAATGTGCAGCCTAGTTGGTTAAATTACAAAGGCCCTGCTGTATGACTGGCAGGTTATTATACAACGGGGCAGGCTTCTCGGATGTGGCACCAATAAAGGGAGCACCGCTGAAATGGAGTGTTTTTAATATGTACATTTGTAGGGTCTTAGACTCAATTAAAGAAGGAATTTGGTTTGTAGTTTGCCCTGACTTTCAGTAATCTGAGAAGCAGAGATGAAGAAAGGAATGATTTTGGATATTGAACAGCATTTCAGATCAGCTAAAAAAACACAATAAGACACTGCTTTTCCATTTTGCCTACTAAAAGCCTGTGCATTACTTCTGCCCCACCCCCTATCTTCATAACAGCTTAGAGGGCAGTCTCTCCTTACTCAACTACAAAACATGGTATTCCTCTGATACTGCTCTCTTCCTTACCTCTTCAACCCTCTGCAATAGAACACTCAATCAGCCTCATTAAACAGCAATTAAACTTGCTTCTGAATACTACCTATCCAATAAGGCACAGATCAGAAAAATCTTAATTAAGATTGTTGATCAGCAGGGATCAAGCTTTAGCCCATTGGATAAGATTAGTCTACTTTAGATGGCTAATAAGTATATTTAAAAATAATGTAAAAGAAGGAAGAGTTTTATATTCCATGTAAGCAGATTATAAGGTACTGGAGAGGGAAAAAGCTCCTCCTTCTTATACTTAGCAATGCTTAATAGTATGTGTAAAGTATTGTGTCACTTAGATGTCAAAAAATTATTAAAAGGCCGTGATACTGTCTTTAATGTTTTAACAGTCAATGTGAGAAAACTATAAAGCATAAGAAAGTAAAATGGTAGTATATAGATAACAAACATTATAGGCAAGGCATAGTAAAGATGTTCAGAACAGGAAAGAGTCAAGGAAAGCTAAATAAAAGAATCCACAGAATCTCACAGTTTAAAGAGACCCTTAGATCATCTTTTTAAAATATAACCCATTTAAAAAGTGACTAGTCCTCAGATATGTCTATAAACTGGAAACATTGTCTGTGGAAGAGGCTAAACCATAAATTATTCCTCAATTTAGATTTGGAAGCTATCATGCCAGCTATTAATTATCATTTTATTATTATTATTATTTTAGGTGAGAAGAGGGGAGATAGTGAGGCAGACTCTTGAATGTCCCTTGATGGATCCACCTGGCAACCCTGTCTAGGTTGGTGCTCGAGTACTGAGCTCTTTTTAGTGCCTGAGGCTGACCCACTCCCGCAAGCTATCCTCAGCACTTTGGGCCACACTCAAACCAGTCAAGCCACTGGCTGTGGGAGGGGAGAGTGAAGGGCGAGGGATTGAGAGGGGGAGAGAAGCAGGTGGTAGTTTCTCCAGTGTGCCCTGACTGGGAATCGAATCTGGGTCTTACATATGCTGGGCTGATGCTCTAGCCACTGAGCCACAAACCAGGGCTGCTATTTATTATCTTTAGGTGAACTCTAAATATTATTGGGATTCTGTGGTATATCCTCTGCTTGATAACCATTTGGTGTTTATTCTCTTCTTGTTAAATCCAGTCAGATATATGCTGAAAGAGCCATTATTGTTGAATATGAATTCATCTAAAGAATGGTTTAAGGATGGTTTTATATTTTATCATTTCTTTTAAGTGAAAAAAAGTGTGTTTTGAAATTTTTATTATTCTTTCTAGACCTGTTGAGGTGTCCTGGGAGATGGGGAAAAGCATAGCTTTAAATTACTTGATTCATATAGTAGTCCTGATGTTGGAAAGGAAGGGCTACTATTAAATTCCAAATGAGGATGAATTCAGAAGGGAGGGATGGATTAGTAGAAACTTTGAAGGATAGCCAGAACATCTAAGTTTAGTTTCTTTGAAACCATGAAGAAGTTATAATTTTATAAAAACCACAGTAAATTCAATTGGAAACTATTGTTCAGTGTAAATGATGACCAAATGTGAATTGGGAGGTGAGGGTATTCCTGAACTTCTTTAGTATTGGGTCAGCTGTGGTGGTCCTGTAGCAATGGAAGGAGAACAAGAATATCCTCTGATGTTTATACAATTCAGTAAAAGACCAGTAATTCCAAGAGAATGCATGACATTTGGTATCTTGAATAAGAGTGTAGGAACTTGGAGGTAATTGTTATGGCCTGGAGCCTTTCTCAGCATATGCTAGCAAAGTTTGAGGGGAAAATGTTCTCTTTCCAGATGTGTTACATGGAAGAGTTTCTCATGAGTTGCTGGAATGAGGACAATAGGGGAAACAAGAAGCTGATGTTTTCTTGCCTTCCTAATGGACAGACGAGGGGGTCAGTCTCTTGGAAGAGTCTGGCAGTAAATTTTGTATGAGTGGTAACCAAAAGCAGTGAACCTAGCAAAGCTGATTTTAGGGTATGGGACATGTATTTGACTATGCAGTTACAAATATGAAAGGACTGTTTCAGTCTCATTTGGAATTTCATAAGTGAACAAATGTTAAACAGTATTGAAAGTTTTTTCTCTGTCTCTCTCTGTTTTTTTTTATAAAAGAAAAACTGAATGTTCTTGAGCATGGAAAAAGATAGGGAAAGACAGGTCACCAGGCTGTTACTATGCATTAGGAGGTATGAGAGTATGTGTTTAATACTCTGTGCACTCGGCAGACAATCTCTCTCAGATTCCAGCGCTGTCACTACAACACGTGTGATCTTGGGGAAGTGACCACCAATCTCTTGGTGTTTGTTTCTTCCTTCTTAGGATTGATGTAAAAATTAAATAAAGTAAAATGCGTATTTAGAATGGTGCCTTGTAGGCACTATCATGCTTTTAAAAATAAAATATAGTAAAATAAGATTTTCAGATTTTGATCTAAAGGGAGAAAATATGGAGTTACTATTTATATCTTCATTGGACTAAAAACAGTATATAGATTAAACTTTTATATTAGCATTTAATTTTGGTTATGTACTATAGGAGTTAAGTACTGTAGGAGTGTAACTTGAAAGGAGTTTCTTATGTATTCAGAAATATGACATTAAAACATGACCAACATTCTGGTCAAAATCTATAGTCATTCAGTATTTCATTCAGTCCTTTGTAACTAATTCTTGTTTCACTTCATCTTGGGTTATCATATTCATGAACCTATTTGCTTTTCAATTTATGTTTTAGAAATATTTCCTTAGAACACTAGTATGCTCTCAAAGGTGCTTAAGTGATATATCAGAATCCTATACCAAAAGGACCTGCCATAGTCCCTTTCCATGGGTAGACTTCTTATTGAAAATGGAGCACTGTGGCCTTTAGCTAATTGATAACAAGTGGTTTTAGGGAATATCAGTTAAGTATCTGTAGGTGACAAAAGATTTAGCTTAGCTGTGCTTAACTTATTACTGGTAATTTTAAAAGTGGAAGATCTGATGAGAGTTTATTACAAGAATTATATAACTAACAAGAATAACATAATTGAAATTTGTTTCTGTGGCATGGGAAACAAGATAGATGTTAATGCAGAAATTTTGTAAATATGTCTAAAAATATATTTAATTGACCCTATTTTCAAAGAATAGTGTGTATTGGTCTAATTCATAAAAATGGACAAATATAGTCTTTATAGATATTTAAAATATCTAAAGATATTTAAAATATCTATAATAAAATCTTTAGATATTACATATTAGTTCTGACATAATATGCCATAAATATATCAAGTATATCAAGTAAGAAGATTCTGTAGGTCTGGAGTAGGTCCTAAACATTGATGTATTAGTAAGACTAGATAGATAAGTAATGTGAATCCTCAGTTGCAAACCACTGATCTGGAAGATGATGGATTCAAATGAAATAAGTAAAGTTGTGGTCAAGTTACCACTTTAAAAACAATGGAAATTGTGATTGTAACACTAACTGTACTATTGTTCAATATCAGACAAAACACCAAGATTCTGATAACAAGAAACATGACCATCAGTAGTGAGGGCATTGCCAAGATTGTCCCATGAACACAGCGCTACCTCAGTTGCTCTCCTATAGCTGTGATGGCGAACCTATGACACACGTGTCAGCACTGACACACATAGCCATTTTCAATGACGCATGGCCACATGCGGCCGCATACCAGAGAAGTATGGGGCCGCATGCCAAGAAGGATGTTTCATCCTCGGCTTCTGCACGACCAGGTGCAGTAGCCGAGGATAAAACATTTGCTGTAGTGTAGACACTCTGTGCTTGAAGTCTGTAGGCCAAAATATTTTTGTTATTTAAACTATAAATATCTATGAAATTATGGTTTTTTAAACTATGAAATTATGGTTTTTTTCTCAAAGTGACACACCACCTGAGTTATGCTCGTTCTCTTGGCGAATTTTGACACACCAAGCTCAGAAGATTGCCCATCACTGTCCTATAGCCTTTGCTTGTATGTAAAACCCAGCATTATATTCACATCCTAGATCAATGTCACCTTCTTCATATAGGTTTCTTGGTATCTTCAGTTGACTTTAAAACTTTTTATTTTGAAATAAGATTACAAAAGTTATAAAGATAGTTTGAAGAAGTCCTGTGTACCCTTCACCTGGTTTCCTCCAGTGGTCATATCTTGCATAATTATAGTATAATATCAAATCCAAGAAATTGACATTGCTACAATATATGTGCATGTATATGTGTGTATATGCTATTTATGTAGATATTTATTTATTTATCATTTATGTAGATTCCTGTAACCACCATTACAATCAAGATAGAGAACTATTCCATCATCACAAAAATCTATTATCAGTATTTTGCCATTTATTGTAATGTGTAGAAATCTTCCCTCTCTTATGTCTCTTTATTCTCTCTTGTTGAAAATACAATTGTCTGAAAATTTTTCTGTAAATATATTAAAATCTCTACCAGACAATATCAAAGTTTTTCTTTGATCAACATCTGTTTTAGTAAATTTGAAAGGAGTAAGGAAACCTATTGTATTTACTAATGTTTTTTTCTTTTTCTGTTATTTTTCCTTCTTTCCTGATGTTCCTTCCAAGATTCATTTATTATTGCCTTTCTGTTTAAAGAATGTCCTTTAAAATAATAATAATAATAGGAGAAGCAAGATGGCGACGGAGTAGGCGGACGTACCAACTTCCAACTCCCAGAACCAAAGTGGATTATAACTCAATTTTAAGAACCATCATCTGGATAAACCAACTTTGAACTAAACTAAGTGGACTCTTCAACCAAGGAACACAGAAGAAGCCACATTGAGACTGGTAGGAATAGCGAAAATGCGAAGAGGGCTGCCCAGCTCCCCGGAGCAAACGGCAGCCCGGACAGACCCGCGTGGCGGGAGGAAAGTTTGGCGGAGAGGGAGGGACCTGGGTCCCAGGAACCAAGGTCCAGCCTGCAGTCCCAGTGCCTAGAAGAGGCGTTTGGACAGTTTTGAGCTGTGAAACAAGTGAGGGAGCTCCCAAGCCTACAGTTTGGAGTATTAGGTCCCTTCCTACTCTGCTGAGGGTTGCTGAAGGGTTTGGGGTGGAAGGACGCTGAAATGCAGTTCTGTCGGTGTGGGCAGAGGCCAAGCCGGTGTGAGCTCGGTCTAGCCCAGCAGGGTAGGAGGGGATGTGCGAAAGTGTTCCGGAAACTGCGGGCCCGCCTGTAATGCCACCTACAGGGAAAAAGCGGGAGGCCAGGAACGGGCAGAGATCTGCTCTGTGACCCTGCGCAAGCTGGCCCTGACTGCGGGGACCGGGCTAGGACCAGGGACAGGCGAGGGTTCGCGGCTGAGCTCACGCTACCGGCCCGCCTGGCCAGAGAAACCGCTATTTGCCATTATACGTACGTGAGCGGGCTCCGAGCGCGGGAACGGGGTAGACGCTGAGAGAAGTGGAAGCGCGCAGTTGAGCCCACGCTACTATCCCCGCCCGGCCAGAGATACCGCGGATTGCCATCCTAAGTGCACGAGCGGGCTCCGAACGCCGGGGCGGGGTAGAGTCTGGGACGACTGGAAGTACACAGCTGAACGGAAGCCAGCAAACACGCCTGGCCCAATAAACATGGGTTTGCGACCCTTTGCAGAAGGGCCCTGGCCTCAAGAGCGGGGTTAAAGCTCCGGACCAGCATAGGCTCACAGTTAAGAGCACGTCAAAAGCCCAGTACAACCCGCAAAACTGTGGCGAGCAGGCTCTGACTGCGGGTTCTGGGCGGAAGTACGGAAACAGGCTGGGTCCTCAGCTGAGCAAAGGTGCTCACCTCTACGCTTGGTGCTGAGGCTTGTGGCTTGAGTGACAGCCCCTCCCGTGGAGGAGAGGCAGAAATCACAGCAAAAGGCACAGTGGGCCGACGCTGGCAACGCCCATACCCAACCACCCTAGGCAGCGGCAGAGGGGGTAGCGTGCCTGCAGACAGACCACACCTAGAGAACACAAAGGGAATACCTACTGGACTCCAGTGCCCACAACTTGCCTATACAAAGATAAAATGGGCAGGCAGAGGAATGCAAACCAAATGAATCCTGAAAAATCCCCATATAAGTACCTGAATGAACCAGATATAACCAAATTACAAGAAGCAGAATTTAGAATAATGATAGTTAGGATGTTCAAAGAAATTAGAGCAACAATGGATAGTCATTATGAATACCTAAATAAAGAGATAACAAGTATAAAAAACGAAATTGAAATAATAAAAAAGAATCAGACAGAAATGACAAATACAGTATCAGAACTGAAGACCACAATGGAAGGAATTAAAAGCAGGATGAATCACGCTGAGGATCGAATAAGCGAGTTAGAGGACACAATAAACAAAGGCACAGAAGCAGAGAAGAAAAAGGAAAAGAGACTCAAAAAATGTGAGGAAACTCTAAGGGAGCTCTGTGACAACATGAAGAGAGACAACATTCGCATCATAGAGGTGCCTGAAGAAGAGGAGAGAGGACAGGAAATGGAAACTTTGTTCAATCAAATCTTAGCAGAAAACTTCCCTAAATTAAGGCTGGGAAACATTCCACATATTCAAGAAGCACACAGAACTCCATTAAAGAGAAACCCAAAAAGATCTACACCAAGACACATCATAGTTAAAATACCAAAGCTAATGGATAAAGAAAAAAATCTTAAAAGCAGCTAGGGAAAAAAAGGCTATCACCTACAAAGGAGTCACCATAAGGATGACATCAGACTTCTCAACAGAAACACTTGAGGCCAGAAGGGAATGGCAAGATATAATCAAAGTAATGCAGAACAAGAACCTACAACCAAGACTACTCTATCCAGCAAGGCTAACATTTAAAATTGAAGGAGAAATAAAGAGCTTCCCAGTAAAAGAAAGCCTGAAGGAATTCATTAAAATGAAACCAATTCTGCAAGAGATACTAAGGGGCCTGTTGTGAAAAGTTTAAAGGGAGGAAAGAATAGAGCAAAAGAAGAATACAGCTTTAAAGAATAAAATGGCAATAAACAACTACATATCAATAATAACCTTAAATGTAAATGGATTAAATGATCCAATCAAAAGATATAGGGTAGCTGCATGGATAAAGAAACAGGACCCATACATATGCTGTCTACAAGAGACACACCTTAAAACAAAAGATGCACATAAACTGAAGGTAAAAGGATGGAAAAATATATTTCATGCAAATGGAAATGAAAAAAAAGCCGCGGTAGCAATACTTATATCTGACAAAATGGACTTTAAAACAAAGGCTGTAGTAAGAGATAAAGAAGGACACTACATAATGATAAAGGGAACAATTCAACAGGAAGATATAACTATTATAAATATCTACGCACCAAATATAGGAGCCCCGACATACATAAAGCAGACTTTGATGGACATAAAGGGCGAGATTAACAGCAATACTATCATAGTAGGGGATTTCAATACCCCTCTAACAACACTGGATAGATCCTCAAGAGAGAAAATCAATAAAGAAACAGCAGACTTAAAGGAGACACTAGATCAACTTGATTTAATAGATATCTTCAGAACTTTTCACCCTAAAGCAGTAGATTATACATTCTTCTCAAGCACTCATGGTACTTTTTATAGGATAGACCACATGTTAGGACACAAAAATGGTCTCAATAAATTTAAGAAGATTGAAATCATATCAAGCATTTTCTCTGATCACAATGCCATGAAACTAGAAATTAACCACAAAAAAAAACCTGAAAAACACTCAAATACTTGGAAACTAAATAGCATGCTATTAAATAATGAATGGATTAACAATGAGATCAAAGAAGAAATAAAAAAGTTTCTAGAAACAAATGATAATGAGCATACATCAACTCAAAATTTATGGGACAGAGCAAAAGCAGTTCTGAGAGGGAAGTTTATTGCACTACAGGCATATCCTAAGAAGCTAGAAAAAGCTTAAATAAGCAACCTGACCCTACATCTAAAAGAACTAGAAAAACAACAACAAATAAAACCCAAGACAAGTAGAAGGAAGGAAATAATAAAGATCAGAGCAGAAATAAATGACATAGAGGCTAAGGAAACAATACAGAGGATCAATGAAACCAGAAGCTGGTTTTTTGAAAAGGTAAAGAAGATTGATGAACCTTTAACTAGACTCACCAAGAAAAAAAGAAAGAGGACTCAAATAAATAAAATTAGAAAGGACAGTGGAGAAATAACAATTGACACAACAGAAATACAAAGCATTGTAAGAAAATACTATGAAGAACTCAATGCCAAAATATTAGAAAATTTTGGTGAAATGGACAAATTTCTTGAATCATATAACCTTCCAAAAATCAATCTGGAAGAATCAGAACACCTAAACAGACCAATTACTACAAATGAGATTGAAACAGTTATCAAAACACTTCCAAAAAAGAAAAGTCCTGGGCCTGATGGCTTCACAAGTGAATTCTATGAAAAATTCAAAGAAGAACTAACTCCTATACTCCTCACGCTATTTCAAAGAATTCAAGAGGAAGGAAGACTTCCAAACTCCTTTTATGAGGCGAGCATAAATCTGATCCCAAAACCGGGCAAAGACAACACAAAGAAAGAAAATTATAGGCCTATATACCTGATGAATTTAGACGCTAAGATTCTCAACAAAATATTAGCCAACCGGATCCAGCAATATATGAAAAAAATCATACACCATGATCAAGTGGGATTTATTCTGGAGAGGCAAGGCTGATTCAATATTCGCAAATCAATCAATGTTATTCATCACATAAACAAAAGGAAGGACAAAAATCACATGATAATTTCAATAGATGCAGAAAAGGCATTTGATCAAATCCAGCACTCATTCATGCTCAAAACTCTCAGTAAAGTGGGAATACAGGGATCATTCCTTAACATGATAAAGACCATCTACGATAAACCGACAGCAAACATCATACTAAATGGACAAAAATTAAAAGCAATCCCCTTAAGATCAGGAACCAGGCAGGGTTGCCCCCTTTCACCACTCTTATTCAACATAGTTCTGGAAGTCCTAGGTACAGCAATCAGACAAGAAGAAGAAATAAAAGTCATCCAAATTGGATAAGAAGAAGTAAAACTGTCTCTATTTGCAGATGATATGATATTGTATACTGAAAACCCTAAAGTCTCAGTCAAAAAACTACTGGACCTTATAAATGAATTCAGCAAGGTGACAGGATATAAAATTAATACTCAGAAATCAGAGGCATTTCTATATACCAACAATGAACTGTCAGCAAAAGAAATTAAGGAAACAATCCCCTTCACTATTGCAGCCAAAATATAAAGTACCTAGGAGTAAATTTAACCAAGGAGGTTAAGGGTTAAGGACTTGTACTCGGAAATTATAAAACATTGATAAAAGAAATCAAGGAAGATACAAACAAGTGGAAGCATATACCTTGCTCATGGCTAGGAAGAATAAATATCATTAAAATGTCTATATTACCCAAAGCTATTTATAAATTCAATGCAATACCAATTAAAATACCAATGACATACTTCAAAGATATAGAAAACATATTCCAAAAATTTGTATGGAACCAAAAAAGAACACGAATAGCCTCAGCAATCTTAAAAAGAAAAAATTAAGCAGGAGGTATCACTCTTCCAGATATCAAGGTTTACTATAAGGCCATTATACTCAAGACAGCCTGGTACTGGCATAAGAATAGGCACATAGATCAATGGAACAGAACAGAGGACCCAGAAATAAACCCACAGCTTTATGGACAACTAATATTTCACAAAGCAGGAAAGAACATACAATGGAGTAAAGACAGCCTCTTTAACAAATGGTGTTGGGAAATTTGGACATCTACCTGCAAAAAAAATGAAACCAGACCATCAACTTACACCATTCACAAAAACAAACTAAAAATGGATAAAAGACTTAAATGTAAGCTGTGAAACCATAAGCATCTTAGAAGAAAACTTAGGCAGCAAGCTCTCCAACATCTGTAGCACCAGTATATTTGCCGAATTAACTTGACGGGCAAATGAAATAAAAGGCAAGATAATCAAATGGGACTATATCAAACTAAAAAGTTTTTGCACTGCTAAAGACAATAAGAAGAGAATAAAAAGACAAACCACACAATGAGAGAACATATTCAACAGCACATCTGATAAGGGGTTAATAACTAAAATTTATAAAGAACTTATAAATCGCAACACCAGGAAGACAAACAACCCAATCAAAAATGGGCAAAAGAAATGCATAGAAATTTCTGCAAAGAGGACATTCAAATGGCCAATAGGCATATGAAAAAATTCTCAACATCACTAATCATTAGAGAAATGCAAATTAAAACCACAATGAGATATCACCTCACACCAGTCAGAATGGCACTCATCAGCAAAACAACACAGAATAAGTGCTGGTGAGGATGTGGAGAAAAGGGACCCCTCCTTCCTGCACTGCTGGTGGGAATGCAGACTGGTGCAGCCACTGTGGAAAACAGTTTGGAGATTCCTCAGAAAATTAAATATCGAACTGCCTTTTGACCTAGCTATTTCACTTATAAAGATATACCCTAAGAACACCATAGCAGTGTTCGAAAAAAAGAAATGTGCCCCCATGTTCGTGGCAGCATTGTTCACAATAGCGAAGATCTGGAACCAGCCCAAGTGTCCATCAGAAGACGCGTGGATTAATAAACTTTGGTACATATATACTATGGAATACTACTCAGCCATAAGAAATGATGACATCGGATCATTTATAAAAATATGGATGTACCTTGATAACATTATACGGAGTGAAATAAGTAAATCAGAAAAAAAGAAAAACTGAGAACAGCATGATTTCATACATAGGTGAAACATAAAAGTGAGAATATGAGACATGGACAAGAGAGTGGTGGTTATGGGACGGGGGGAAGGAGGGAAGAGTGGGATAGGGAGGAGGGGAAGGACACCGTGAAAAACCAGAGAGAAGATGACAGAGGACAAGTTGACTCTTGGTGACGGGTATGCAACACAATTGAATAAGATAACCTGGAGATGTTTTCATTGTACATATGTACCCTGATTTATTGGTGTCACACCATTAGAATTAATAATAATAAAATATATATATTAAAAAATAATAAAATAAAGAATGTCCTTTAGGCCCTGGCTGGGTAACTCAATTGGTTAGGACATTGTTCGAATATGCCTAGGTTGCTTGTTTGATCTTAGTCAGGGCATATACAGGAATCAACCAGTGAATGCATAAATAAGTAGAACAATAAAATGATGTTTCTCTCCCTTCTTTCTCTGTAAAATGAATAATTTTAAAAAAAATTAAATAAAAAACATTCTTTAGCCTTTCTTTGTGAAAGTCTGTTGATGACAAATTCTCTTAGTTTTCCTTCATTTTGAATGTCTTAAGACATTTTGATGAAGACTTTTAAGACAGGTCTTGATTTTTCCTTTACTCGTAAAGGATAATTTTGCAGGATATACAATTTGGGATGGATTTTTCTGATAAAAGGAAACATTACCATCACTAATCAGCGCATTGCACTCCTCTGCGCAATTTACAGATTCTACATCATTTCCTTTGTTCTTTAGTTTCTGATGAGATACCAACTATTGTTTAAATTGTGTTTTCGCTATCACTAAGGTATCATTTTACTTTTTCCTGGTTGCTTTAAAGACAGTTTTGTAATTTTAATTATGATGTTTCTTGACATGAATTTTTTTGCCTTTTTCCTGTGTGAAATTGACTTAGCTTCTTGAATCTGTAAATTTGTGTGCTTTGCCAAACTTGGGAAATTATTAGTCATTATTTCTTAGAATACTTTTTCAGAGCCACCCTCTATCTCCCTTTCTCCTGGGATTCCAATGATTAGAATATTAGAGTTTTTGTTATACTTCCAAGTCTTTGAGGCTCTCTTCTATTATTATTATTATTATTATTATTATTATTAACTTTAATGTGGTGACACCAATAAATCAGGGTATATATGTACAATGAAAACTTCTCCAGATTATCTTATCATTCAATTGTGTTGCATACCCATCACCCAAAGTCAAATTGTCCTCTGCCACCTTCTATCTGGTTTTTCCTGTGCCCCTACCCTTCTCTGTTTCCCACCCTTCCCTCTCTCCCCCCACCCTGTAACCACCACACTCTTGTCCATGTCTCATAGTCTCACTTTTATGTCCCACCTATGTATGAATTCATGCTGTTCTCAGTTTTTTTTTTCTGATTTACTTATTTTAGTCTGTATAATGTTATCAAGGAACAACCAGTTTGTTGTAAATGATCCGATGTCATCATTTCTTATGGCCAGGTAGTATTTCATAGTATATATGTACCAAAGCTTTTGAATCCACTCGTCTTCTAATGGACACTTGGGCTGTTTCCGGATCTTCGCTATTGTGAACAATGATGCCACAAACATGGGGGTTCATTTCTTCTTTTCGAACAGTGTTATGGTGTTCTTAGGGTATATTCCTAAAAGTGGGGTAGCCGGGTCAAAAGGCAGTTCGATTTTTAATTTTTTGAGAAATCTTCAAACTGTTTTCCACAGTGGCTGCACCAGTCTGCATTCCCACCAGCAGTGCAGAAGGGTTCCCTTTTCTCAGCATCCTAGCCAGCACTTATTCTGTGTTGTTTTGCTGATGAGCGCCATTCTGACTGGTGTGAGGTGATATCTCAATTGTGGTTTTAATTTGCATTTCTCTAATAATTAGTGATGTTGAGCATTTTTTCATATGTCTTTTGGCCATCTGTATGTCTTCTTCAGAGAAATTTCTATTCATTTCTTTTGCCCATTTTTTGATTGGATTGTTTGTCTTCCTGGTGTTGAGTTTTATAAGTTCTTTATAAATTTTGGTTATTAACCCCTTATCCGACGTGCTGTCAAATATGTTCTCCCATTGTGTGGTTTGTCTTTTTATTCTGTTATTATTTTCTTTGGCTGTGCTAAAACTTTTTAGTTTGATATAGTTCCATTTGTTTATCTTGTCTTTTATTTCGTTAGCGGGTGGAGATAAATCGGCAAATATATTGCTGCTACTGATGTCGGAAAGCTTGCTGCCTATGTTTTCTTCTAAGATGCTTATAGTTTCACGGCTTATGTTTAAGTCTTTTATCCATTTTGAATTTGTTTTTTTGAATGGTGTCAGTTGATGGTCTAGTTTCATTTTTTTGCAATTTTCCCAACACCATTTGTTAAAGAGGCTGTCTTTACTCCATTGTATGTTCTTTCAACCTTGGTAAAATATAAGTTGTCCATAAAGCTGCGGGTTTATTTCTGGGTTCTCTGTTCTGTTCCATTGATCAATGTGTCTGTTCTTATGCCAGTACCAAGCTGTCTTGAGTATAATGGCCTTGTAGTAGACCTTGATATGCGGAAGAGTGATACCTCCTGCTTTATTTTTTCTTTTTAAGATTGCTGAGGCTATTCATGTTCTTTTTTGGTTCCATATAAATTTTTGGAATATGTTTTCTATATCTTTGAAGTATGTCATTGGTATTTTAATTGGTATTGCATTGAATTTATAAATTGCTTTGGGTAGTATAGACATTTTAATGATGTTTATTTTTCCTAGCCATGAGCAAGGTATATGCTTCCACTTGTTTGTATCTTCCTTGATTTCTTTTATCAATGTTTTATAGTTTTTCGAATACAAGTCCTTAACCTCCTTGGTTAAATTTACTCCTAGGTATTTTATTATTTTGGCTGCTATAATGAAGGGGATTGTTTCCTTATTTTCTTTTGCTGACATTTCATTGTTTGTATACAGAAATGCCTCGATTTCTGAGTATTAATTTTATATCCTGCCACCTTGCTGAATTCATTTATAAGATCCAGAAGATTTTTGACTGAGACTTTAGGGTTTTCTATATACAATATCATATCATCAGCAAATAGTGACAGTTTTACTTCTTTTTTAATTTGGATGCCTTTTATTTCTTATTCGTGTAGATTGCTATAGCTAGGACTTCCAGAACTATGTTGAGTAAGAGTGGTGAAAGTGGGCAACCCTGCCTGGTTCCTGATCTTAAGGGGATTGCTTTTAATTATTGTCCATTTAGTATGATGTTTGCTGTGGGTTTGTTGTTGATGGCCTTCATCATGTTAAGGAATGATCCCTGTATTCCCACTTTACTGAGAGTTTTGAGCATGAATGGGTGCTGGATTTTATCAAATGCCTTTTCTGCATCTATTGAAATTATCATGTGATTTTTGTCCTTTCTTTTGTTTATGTCATCAATCACATTCATTGATTTGCGAATATTGAACCAGCCTTGCCTCTCCAGAATAAATCCCACTTGATCATGGTGTATGATTTTTTTTATATATTGCTGGATCCGGTTGGCTAATATTTTGTTGAAAATTTTAGCGTCTAATTCATCAGGTATATAGGCCTATAATTTTCTTTCTTTGTGTTGTCTTTGCCCGGTTTTGAGATCAGAATTATGCTCGTCTCATAAAAGGAGTTTGGAAGTCTTCCTTCCTCTTGAATTTTTTGAAATAGCTTGAGGAGAATAGGAGTTAGTTCTTCTTTGAATTTTTGATAGAATTCACTTGTGAAGCCATCAGGCCCAGGTCTTTTCTTTTTTGGGAGTCTTTTGATAACTGTTCCAATCTTATTTGTTGTAATTGGTCTGTTTTTGCATTTTGATTCTTCCAGATTGATTTTTGGAAGATTATATGATTCAAGAAATTTGTCCATTTCACCAAGAGTTTCTAATATTTTGGCATTGAGTTCTTCATAAGTTTTCTTACAATGCTTTGTATTTCTGTTGTATCAGTTGTTATTTCTCCACTGTCCTTTTTAATTTTATTTATTTGAGCCCTCTCTCTTTTTTTCTTGGTGAGACTAGTTAAAGGTTCATCAATCTTGTTTACCTTTTCAAAGAACCAGCTTCTGGTTTCATTGATCCTCTGTATTGTTTCCTTAGCCTCTATGTCATTTATTTCTGCTCTGATCTTTATTATTTCCTTCCTTCTACTTGTCTTGGGTTTTATTTGTTGTTGTTTTTCTAGTTCTTTTAGCTGCAGGGTCAGGTTGCTTATTTGAGCTTTTTCTAGCTTCTTATGATATGCCTGTACTGTAATGAACTTCCCTCACAATACTGCTTTTGCTGTGTCCCATAAATTTTGAGTTGATGTATGCTCATTATCATTTGTTTCTAGAAACTTTTTTATTTCTTCTTTGATCTCATTGTTAATCCATTCATTATTTAATATCATGCTATTTAGTTTCCAAGTGTTTGAGTATTTTTCAGTTTTTCTTTTGTGGTTAATTTCTATTTTCATGGCATTGTGATCAGAGAAAATGCTTGATATGATTTCAATCTTCTTAAATTTATTGATACCATTTTTGTGTCCTAATATGTGGTCTATCCTAGAAAACGTACCATGAGTGCTTTAGAAGAATGTATAATCTACTGCTTTAGGATGAAAAGTTCTGAAGATATCTATTAAATCGAGTTGATCTAGTGTCTCCTTTAAGTCTGCCATTTCTTTATTGATTTTCATTCTTGAGGATCTATCCAGTGTTGTTAGAGGGGTATTGAAATCCCCTACTATGATAGTATTGCTGTTAATCTTGCCCTTTATGTCCATCAAAGTCTGCTTTAGGTATGTCAGGGCTCCTATATTTGGTGCGTAGATATTTATAATAGTTATATCTTCCTGTTGAATTGTTCTCTTTATCATTATGTAGTATCCTTCTTTATATTTTACTACAGCCTTTGTTTTAAAGTTCATTTTGTCAGCTATAAGCACTGCTACCGCGGCTTTTTTTTCATTTCCATTAGCATGAAATATTTTTTTCCATCCTTTTACCTTCAGTCTATGTGCATCTTTTGTTTTTGTTTTTTTAATATATATTCTATTATTATTAATCCAAATGGGTGACACCAATAAATCAGGGTACATATGACAATGAAAACAACTCCAGGTTATTTTATCATTCAATTGTGTTGCATACCCGTCACCAAAAGTCCAATTGTCCTCTCTCACCTTCTATCTGATTTTCCCGTGTCCCTCTCCTCCTCCCTATCCCACTCTTCCCTCCCTCCCCCCATTCCGTAACCACCACTCTCTTGTCCATGTCTCATATTCTCACTTTTATGTCCCACCTATGTATGAAATCATGCTGTTCTGAGTTTTTCTTTTTTTCTGATGTACTTATTTCACTCCGTATAATGTTATCAAGGTACATCCATTTTGTTATAAATGATTCGATGTCATCATTTCTTATGGCTGAGTAGTATTCCATATTATGTATGTACCATAGCTTTTTAATCCACTTGTCTTCTGACGGACATTTGGGCTATTTCCGGATCATTGCTATTGTGAAAAATGCTGCCACGAACATGGGGGCACATTTCTTTTCTAACAGTGCTATGGTGTTCTTAGGGTATATTCCTATAAGTGGGATAGCTGGGTCAAAGGCAGTTCGGTTTTAATTTTCTGAGGAATCTCCAAACTGTTTTCCACAGTGGCTGCACCAGTCTGCATTCCCACCAGCAGTGCAGAAGCGTTCCCTTTTTTCTACATCTTCGCCAGTACTTATTCTGTGTTGTTTTTCTGATGAGTGCCATTCTGACTGGTGTGAGGTGATATTTCATTGTGGTTTTAATTTGCATTTCTCTAATAATTAGTGATGTTGAGCATTTTTTCATATGCCTATTGGCTATCTGTATGTCCTCTTTGGAGAAATTTGTATTCATTTCTTTTGCTCATTTTTTGATTGGGTTGTTTGTCTTCCTGCTGGTGGGTTTTATAAGTTCTTTATAAATTTTAGTTATTAACCTCTTATCAGATGTGCTGTCGAATATGTACTCCCATTGTGTGGTTTGTCTTTTTATTCTGTTCTTATTGTCTTTAGCTGTGCAAAAACTTTTTAGTTTGATATAGTCCCATTTGTTTATCTTGCCTTTTATTTCATTTGCCCGTCGAGATAAATCGACAAATATACTGGTGCTACAGATGTTGGAGAGCTTGCTGCCTAAGTTTTCTTCTAAGATGCTTATGGTTTCACGGCTTACATTTAAGCCTTTTATCCATTTTTAGTTTGTTTTTGTGAATGGTGTAAGTTGATGGTTTAGTTTTATTTTTTTGCAGGTAGATGTTCAATTTTCTCAACACCATTTGTTAAAGAGGCTGTCTTTACTCCATTGTATGTTCTTTCCTCCTTTGTCAAATATCAGTTGTTCATAAAGCTGTGGGTTTATTACTGGGTCCTCTGTTCTGTTCCATTGATTTTTGTGCCTGTTCTTATGCCAGTACCAGGCTGTCTTGAGTATAATGGCCTTATAGTAAACCTTGATATCTGGAAGAGTGAAACCTCCTGCTTTAGTTAATCTTTTTAAGATTGCTGAGGCTATTCGTGTTCTTTTTTGGTTCATATAAATTTTTGGAACATGTGTTCTATATCATTGAAGTATGTCATTGGTATTTTAATTGGTATTTCATTGAATTTATAAATTGCTTTAAGTAATATAGACATTTTAATGATGTTTATTCTTCCTAGCCATGAGCACGGTATATGCTTCCACTTGTTTGTATCTTCCTTGATTTCTTTTATCAATGTTTTATAATTTTCCGAGTACAAGTTCTTAACCTCCTTGGTTTAATTTACTCCTAGGTACTTTATTTTTTTGGCTGCAATAGTGAAGGGGATTGTTTCCTTAATTTTTTTGCTGACAGTTCATTGTTGGTATATAGAAATGCCTCTGATTTCTGAGTATTAATTTTATATCCTGCCGCCTTGCTGAATTCATTTATAAGGTGTAGTAGTTTTTTGACTGAGACTTTAGGGTTTTAATATACAATATCATATCATTGGCAAATAGTGACAGTTTTACTTCTTTTCCAATTTGGATGCTTTTTATTTCTTCTTCTTGTTTGATTGCTGTAGCTAGGACTTCCAGAACTATGTTGAATAAGAGTGGTGAAAGGGGGCAACCCTTCCTGTTTCCTGATCTTAAGGGGATTGCTTTTAATTTTTGTCCATTTAGTATGATGTTTGCTGTCGGTTTGTCGTAGATGGCCTTCATCATGTTAAGGAATGATTTCTGTATTTCCACTTTACTGAATGTTTTGAGCATGAATGAGTGCTGGATTTTATCAAATGCCTTTTTTGCATCTATTGAAATTATCATGTGATTTTTGTCCTTTCTTTTGTTTATGTGATGAGTCACATTAATTGATTTACGAATATTGAATCAGCCTTGCCTCTCCAGAATAAATCCCACTTGATCATGGTGTATGATTTTTTTCATATATTGCTGGATCCGGTTGGCTAATATTTTGTTGAGAATCTTAGTGTCTAAATTCATCAGGGATATAGGCCTATAATTTTCTTTCTTTTGTTGTCTTTGCCTGGTTTTTGGATCAGAATTATGCTCACCTCATAAAAGGAGTTTGGAAGTCTTCCTTCCTCTTGAATTTTTTGAAATAGCTTGAGGAGAATAGGAGTTAGTTCTTCTTTGAATTTTTGATAGAATTCACTTGTGAAGCCATCAGGCCCAGGACTTTTTTAGGGGGGGAGTTTTTTAATAACTGTTTCGATCTCATTTGTTGTAATTGGTCTGTTTAGGTGTTCTGATTCTTCCAGATTGATTTTTGGAAGGTTATATGATTCAAGAAATTTGTCCATTTCACCAAGATTTTCTAATTTTTTCGTATATAGTTCTTCATAGAATTTTCTTACAATGCTTTGTATTTCTGTTGTGTCAGTTGTTATTTCTTCATTGTCCTTTCTAATTATATTTATTTGAGCCCTCTCTCTTTATTTTCTGGTGAGTCTAGTTAAAGGTTCATCAATCTTGTTTACCTTTTCAAAGAACCAGCTTCTGGTTTCATTGATCCTCTGTATTGTTTCCTTAGCCTCTATGTTATTAATTTTTGCTCTGATCTTTATTATTTCTTTTCTTCTACTTGTCTTGGGTTTTATTTGTTGCTGTTTTTTTAGTTCTTTTAGCTGTAGGGTCAGGTTGCTTATTTGAGCTTTTTCAAGCTCCTTATGATATGCCTGTAGTGCAATAAACTTCCCTCTCAGAACTGCTTTTGCTCTGTCCCATAAATTTTGAGTTGATGTATGCTCATTATCATTTGTTTCTAGAAACTTTTTTATTTCTTCTTTGATCTCATTGTTAATCCATTCATTATTTAATAACATGCTATTTAGTTTCTAAATGTTTGAGTATTTTTCAGTTTTTCTTTTGTGGTTAATTTCTATTTTCATGGCATTGTGATCAGAGAAAATGCTTGATATGGTTTCAATCTTCTTAAATTTATTGATACCATTTTTGTGTCCTAATATGTGGTCTATCGTAGAAAACGTACCATGAGTGCTTTAGAAGAATGTATAATCTACTGCTTTAGGATGAAAAGTTCTGAAGATATCTATTAAATCGAGTTGATCTAGTGTCTCCTTTAAGTCTGCCGTTTCTTTATTGATTTTCTTTCTTGAGGATCTATCCAGTGTTGTTAGAGGGGTATTGAAATCCCCTACTATGATAGTATTGCTGTTAATCTTGCCCTTTATGTCCATCAAAGTCTGCTTTATGTATGTCGGGGCTCTTATATTTGGTGCGTAGATATTTATAATAGTTATATCTTCCTGTTGAATTGTTCCCTTTATCATTATGTAGTGTCCTTCTTTATCTCTTTCTACAGCCTTTGTTTTAAAGTCCATTTTGTCAGCTATAAGTACTGCTACTGCGGCCTTTTTTTCATTTCCATTTGCATGAATTATTTTTTTCCATCCTTTTACCTTCAGTCTATGTGCATCTTTTGTTTTAAGGTGTGTCTCTTGTAGACAGCATATGTATGGGTCCTGTTTCTTTATCCATGCAGCTACCCTATGTCTTTTGATTGGATCATTTAATCTATTTACATTTAAGGTTATTATTGATATGTAGTTGTTTATTGCCATTTTATTCTTTAAAGCTGTATTCTTCTTTTGCTCTATTCTTTCCTCCCTTTGAACTGTTCACAACAGGGCCCTTAGTATCTCTTATAGAATTGATTTGGTTTTAATGAATTCCTTGATGCTTTCTTTGTCTGGAAAGCTCTTTATTTCTCCTTTGATTTTAAATGTTAGCCTTGCTGGATAGAGTAGGCTTGGTTGTAGGTTCTTGTTCTGCATTACTTTGATTATATCTTGCCATTCCCTTCTGGCCTCAAGTGTTTTTGTTGAGAAGTCCGATGTCAACCTTATGGGGACTCCTTTGTAGGTGATAGCCTTTTTTTCCCTAGCAGCTTTTAAGATTTTTTCTTTATCCTTTAGGTTTGGTATTTTAACTATGACGTGTCTTGGTGTAGATTTTTTTTCTTTTCTCTTTAATGGTGTTCTGTGTGCTTTTTGAATGTGTGGAATGTTTCCCAGACTTAATTTAGGGAAGTTTTCTGCTATGATTTGATTGAACAAAGTTTCCATTTCCTGTCCTGTTTCCTCTTCTTCAGGCACGCCTATGATGTGAATGCTGTTTCTCTTCATGTTGTCTCAGAACTTTGTTAGAGTTTTCTCACATTTTTTGATTCTCTTTTCCTTTTTCTTCTCTGCTTCTGTGCCGTTGTTTATTGTGTCCTCTAATTCGCTGATTCGATCCTCAGCGTGATTCATCCTGCTTTTAATTCCTTCCATTGTGGTCTTCAGTTCTGATATGTATTTGTCTTTTCTGTCTGATTCTTTTTTATTATTTCAATTTGGTTTTTATACTTGTTGTCTCTTTATTTAGGTTTCATAGTGACTATCCATTGTTGCTCTAATTACTATGAACATCCTAACTATCATTATTCTAAATTCTCCTTCTGGTAGTTTGGTTATATCTGGTTCATTCAGGTCCTTCTCTGGGGATTTCTCTTGATTCATTTGGTTTGCATTTCTCTGCCTTTCCATTTTATCTGTGTATAGGCAAGTTGTGGCCACTGGAGTCCAGTAGGTATTTCCTTTGTGTTCTCTAGGTGTGGTCTGTCTGCAGGCCTGCCACCCCTTCTTCAGCTGCCTTGGGTGTTTGGGTATGGGCGTTGCCAGCGACAGCCTACTGTGGCTGTTGCTGTGATTTCCGCCTCTCCTCCGCGGGAGGGCTGTTTCTCAAGCCACAAGCCTTAGCACTAAGGGTAGAAGTGAACACCTTTGCTCAGCTGCAGACCCAGCCCATTTCCGGAAGGCTTACGCCCAGTCCCCGCAGTCAGAGCCTGCTAGCCACAGTTTTGCGGGTTGGGTGGGACTTTTGACCTGCTCTCAGCTGTAAGCCTTTGCCCGTCCAGAATTTAACCCCACACCGAGGCCGGGGCCCTCCTGCACAGGGTCGCAAACCATGGTTTATTGGGCCGGGCCTGTTTGCTGGCGTGAGCTCAGCTGCTAGCTTCGGATTGATCCGGACTCTACCATGCCCCCACGTTAGGCGCCAGTTTGGGCACGTAGGATCGCCAACCGCCTGGATTTCTCTGGCCAGGCGGGGCTAGTAGCGTGAGCTCAGCAGCGAAAGCCAGTTCGCGCGCACGTAGGATTTCAAACCACCGCGGTTTCTCCGTCCTGGCGGGGTTGGCAGCATGAGCTCAGCCGCGAGCCTTTCACCCGTCCCTGGTCCTAGCCCCGTCCCTGTGGTCAGGGCCGGCTTGCGCAGCGTCACAGAGCTGATCTCTGCCTGTATTTTTCCCCACAAGTGTGGTCACAGGCGGGGCCACAGCTGCCGGACCGCTTTCATGTGTCCCCTCCACCCCTGCTGGGCTAGACCAAGCTCACATCGGTTGTGCCTCCGCCCTCACCGACAGGACCGCGTTTCAGCCTCCTGCCGCCAACATCCCTTCAGCAACCCTCAGAGAGATGGCAGTGTCTTAAGTCTCCACACTGTAGGCGTGGGAGCTCCCTCCTTCTAAGCAGTTCTGCTCTACTTGCCGTGGGAGAGCTTGTTTGGCTAGTGTCCTGTCTCCCTTTGCTGGTATTGCTAGTTCCAAGGGAAGTATTCGTTTTCGATTAGGGAAATGACTTAGCCCAGGGGTCAGGATGGCTGTTCCTCAGGGTGTCCTCGTGCCTTCAGTCCACTCTGTGTTCCTGCTGCTCTGTTCCTCTCCTCTGTCCCTGTTCCCCGGAGCCCTGTGTTTGTGGTTGTGAGATAGGGTTTCTGCGCTGTGCCTTTGAAAAGATTCTTGGGTCTGAGAAAACTCTCTCTTTTTCACAAACAGTATCCTCACTTGCTTCACAGCTCAATACTGTCCATACTCCTCTTCTAGGCTCTGGGACTGCAAGCTGGGGCTTGGTTCCTGGGACCCAGGTCCCTCCCTTTCCGCCAAACTCTCCTCCCGCCACGCGGGTCTCTCTGGGTTGCCGTTTACTCCAGGGAGCTGGGTAGCCCTCTTCGCGTTTTCGCTATTCCTGCCAGTCTCAATGTGGCTTCTGCAGTGTTCCTTGGTTGAAGAGTCCACTTAGTTTAGTTCAAAGTTGGTTTATCCAGATGATGGTTCTTAAAATTGAGTTATAATCCACTTTGGTTCTGAGAGTTGTAAGTTGGTACGTCCGCCTACTCCATCGCCATCTTCCGTCCTTTCTTCTATTATTTTTTAAGTCTATTTTCTCCCTGCTATCAAGGTTGAGTAATTTCTATTGTTCTCAAGTTAACTATTTTTTTTTCTTTTGTGTTCTGTTATTGAGGCCATCCATTGAGTTTTTAAAGATTTTTTGGTTATTACATTTTTTAGTTCAAAAATAATTTTAGCTTTTTTTAGTTGGAGGAATATGAAGAAGTCCATCCTTTTCATTAGTTAGCTCTTGAATAGTACTTTACAGTCGACAATCCATTTGTTTCAAGCATGTTTGTAATTGTTAAAGCATCATGTGCATATTGCCCCAAGCAAAGTCTCTTTCCATTCCATGTCCCTCCCTTTGCCCACCTCCACCTGGCCCCACACCCCCTTTCCACCTGGCTACCACTACACTGTTGTCTGTGTGTATATATTTTTCATATATATATATATATATATAATGTGTTTTTAAAGCACTTTTATAATAGCTGTTTTAGAATCCTTTTCAATGATAGCTGTTTTAGAATCCTTTTCAGATAATTCCAACATCTGTGTCACCTTCCTTTTGGTGTCTCTTTTCTTTTTTTAAGTTTAAGTTGAAATTTCCTTGGCTCTTGATATTATATATGATTTTTCATTTATTATATCTATTTTATATATTATAAAACTGGATATTACTTACATTTTCAATTTTAGCAGACTTTTTGAATACAGTTTTAGTAGGGAAACTGGTTATTTTTTACTATCAATGGTAATGAAATTCCAGGTTTCCCGCTTGGTCTCTCTCCACTAACAGCCTAGAGGAGTGCCTTATTATTACTGGGAGGAGGTGGGATTTTAGCTTTCCCACTAAGCTTCATTGAAACCTCCTTGGCTGGGACAGGGTGGGGTGGGATGCCTTCTTAGTGTTCCTCAAGTGACCTGTACTGACACGTCAGCAGGGAGGAGGCTGGTACCAATGGTGATGGTGAAAGTTTTGACTTCCTACTGGGCTTCTTCTGATACCACCATATTGGGGAAGAAAGGGGTGCCTCTCTACTACTTTATAGGGGTTGAAGTCTAAGATCCCCATTTGATCTCCTGACCATGGGAGAGGACTTGGTACTGCCTGATGATGGTAGATATCTAGGCTTCCCAATGGACCTTTTCTATTAGACTTGAAGTGGGGTTTGCACTTTCTTTCCAGTGGTGTTTGGTTGGAATGGGACAGTTACTGTCAAAAGTTTACTGTCTTGCTAGGTTGCCCCTCTTAGTCCTGTGTTAGAAAAAAAGAGGTTTTTCTTCGATCATGTATGCTTTTGTTGGCTTTTCCTGTTTTGTTTCTTTTATTATTATTATTATTATTATTATTATTAAGTGAGAGGTGGGGAGGCAGAGACAGACTTCCACATGAGCCCCACCAGTATCTACCCAGTAACCCCCCTACCAGGTGATGCTCTGCCTCTCTGGGCCGCTACTCTGTTGCTCAGCAACTGAGCTATTTCAGTGCCTGAGGCGAGGTCCTGGAGCCATCCTCAGTGCTCAGGGCCAACTTTGCTCTAACCAGTCAAGCCATGGCCGCAAGAGTGGAAGAGATAAAGGGGGTGGGGTGGGTGATGAAGCTGATGGTCTCTTCTCCTGTGTGCCCTGACTGGGAATTGAACCTGGGACATCCACATGCTGGCCCAATGCTCTACTGCTGAGCCAACCAGCCAGCGCCTATTTAGTTTTTTTTATACCTATTCTAGGATACATGAGGCCACTCCCCCCCTCCCCAAAACAAACCCAACACCAAAACCAAAAAATGAACCCAAACCAAAACCATCAACAACAAAAGCCTAGAGAACTCACTGCCTTGATCCTCAGTTTTTAAGGTCCCTAGGCAGTCTTTCTCCTTCCTACCTTTTGGAATCCTCTTATGTTTGTTGTATACATAATGACCAGGCTTTTTAGCTTTCCTTAGTTGGAGGAATAGGAAGTGTGGTCTACTGCATCTTTCATCAGTTAACTTTAGTACATTAGTTAGAGTTGGCAAAATGCTTCATGTACATGATCTCACTTGATTCTCACAAGAAATTTATGTTGTGTATCTGTTGATATTATTATCTACATTTAATAGATTTAGAGTTGGGATCAGATGATCATAAAACATTCAAGAACAGAGCCAGGATCGGAAACTCAGCAATTATGGCCTGACCTTTGGTGGCACAGTGGATAAAGCGTTGACCAGGAACGCTGAGGTCACCGGTTCAGGACCCTGGGCTTGCCCGGGTCGTGGCACATATGGGAGTTGATGCTTCTACTTCTACCCCACTTCTCTCTCTCTCTCTCTCTTCTCTAAAGTGAGTAAATTAAATCTTGAAAAAAAGGAAAGAAACCCAGCAATTCTGATTCTACATTTTCTTCTTTCCCTTCTGTACTAGTTTTGCTTCTACTAGTTTCGGTCACTCCAGCCTATAGCAGTTCTCTTTTGTTTGTATATAGACAGCAATTACTCTCTGATTATTAATTTGGTAATCTTCATGTGATTTTTTTTATTGAACCATAGTTTATATATTTTACTAGACTCTGTAATGAGAATTTATGTATATATGTATGTCTATATGCCTGTCTTTATGGATTCATTTATTTTAAACTGAGAGAGGGTTTATTAGTGCAGCAGTAAGACAGAGTGGCTTCCCACAGACAGAGCAGTCCCTCCCTAGTGGAATTTACTTCTTTTATTGAGGCTCATTTAATTGATGGGCAGGGCATTCAGTAAGGGGACTCAGGGAAAGGGATGGGGACTTCTTGGAAGAGCCCTGGCGGTTTTAAATGATATAAAGGAATGATTAGCCTCCTTTACCTCATTTTATTTTTAGGTATTTTGTTTGTTTTGCACAATGTCTTGATTATAATTAGTATTTAAAAGCTTTGCATTTTTATGCTACTAGTTCAGATTGGCTCTATCTGCCTCTGTGTTTGGAAGATTTTAACTCTTATGTGGGAAGTGTTACTAGGAAACATAGAAGGACTGAAAAGATGTTTTTGCTAAGGGGCTGGGCAGTTGAGTGGAAACAAGTATTACAGGCAGAAGTGGCCTTTCTTCTCCTCTCCACCCCACCTTCTTCATCTGTCTCTTCCTCCTCCCCTCAACAAGCTTAATTTAGCATGATGTATTGTTCTTAATACTCATGTGCAAAGTACTGCTTAGGGTTATGTAGTTTATCTCTCTTTGATTGCCGTGTTTTCTCTTCCCCCTTTTCAGTGCCTTTCCTATTTTCCCATCATCTTCTTTGATTTTGTAGTGGTTGGATATTGTTTTAAGAACTTTTTAATAACATAGATAGCACATATAGTTCTTCTTCCCAAAGGAAGCCTACAACCTGCTTTGATGCACTTATAATGTCCAAGTTTTGTCCATTTTTTGTTTCTACTGTAAGTTTTCTGCTTAAGGAAACATGAAAATTCTCAGGACTTCAACTACCATATATGTATCATTGACTCCCAAATATACTGTATTTTTCACTCCATAAGATGCACCTGACCATAAAACACACCTAGGGTTTTAAGGAGGAAAATAAGAAAGTAAATATTCTGAACCAAATTGTGTGTTAAAATATTTAATAAAACATCGTATTTTTTGCTCCATAAGACACACGGGCATTTTCCCCTCCACTTTTGGGGGGAAATAGTGCGTCTTATGGAGCGAAAAATACAGTATTTGTCTTCTCTAGACTCTCACCAGAATTCCACTCTTGTTTTCTGACTATTTGTAGGACAGCTTCACCTGGATGAACCTTATAATGACACCTGACACTCAAAATGTCGAAGACAAAACTCATATTCATTCATCCTGTAAGCCTGAACAAAACTTTTCCTTTTCTTTCTTATTTGGTAGGTTGACTGAACGGTCTTTAAAATCAGGGTTCTAGACATTCATCTCTCTTCCTCCCTGTTTTCACATCCATTTCATTATTATACTCTGCACCCCCATTACTACTACCCCTTCTGCAAGCTGCTCACCCATTTTGCAGTGCTCATGCTTTGGCAGGCACTGTTGTGAGCTCTTTCCATGTGTGAACTCATTTAATTCTTACAGCACACCTTTGAGGTAGGTACTGCAATTATCCCTACTTTACATATGAAGACTTTGAGAAGTTAAATTGCCTAATGTCATACAGCTAGGAAGTAGAGGAGCTTGGCAAGTTTTGGCAGCCTGGCTCTAGAACATCTGCTTTTACTGAGTCTTTATAATTTTATCTGGAAGATAGTTTTTGAATCTTTTACCTCATATTCATCTCTACTAATGACTCAGTTCAGATTCTCATCATCTTGGGTGTAGATTAACCAGCCTTTCCACCACCTGTTGTTTTTTTCTTCAAATTCATTCTTAGTCACAAGGATGACAGCACTAAAGGGCAGCTCCCCCTTTTAAAATATCAGTAGCTCTCTAACACCTGAGAGTAATGTCCAGGCTCCTTATTCCTGCATCCATAGCTGTCCACTATCTAGTACCTGTCTACTTCCTGTTTGTCTTGTGCCACCTTTGTTGTCTCTTTTCTTCTAGCAAGTATAAATTTGATGGTTCTTAATGTCATTTAGACCAGAAACCTGTTTGTGTGAGCCTTCTTTTTCTAATTCCTTTGTGGGTTTTTCTTCTCTGTTTCCCACTTTTAGTGTCCCACCTTAGCCCAAAAATCTTTTCTTTTTATTTTCTTGGCTCTATGCCTTTTCTCATATTTTCTCTTATGCTTGATATATATTTTCTCTTTTTGTTGAACAAACTTATAAGATTTAATCCCTGGTTACCTTGGAAGCCTTCCCCAAATTCTGTCTTTGCCTCTCATCCTTCCTTGGTGGGCAGAGATCTATTCTTTTTGTATTCTCCTGAACTCTTGTTTTTCCTTCTGATGTTTGGCTCATATCACTGGATTTCCTTTAGGTTTCTTTTTCTTTATTTTTTTTTTATTTTATTCATTTTAGAGAGGAGACACAGAGTGAGAGAGAGAGAGTGAGACAGAGAAAGAGAGAAAGGGGGGAGGAGCTGGAAGCATCAACTCCCATGTGTGCCTTGACCAGACCAGTGCAGGGTTTTGAACAGGCGACCTCAGTGTTCCCAGGTCGACGCTTTATCCACTGCACCACCACAGGTCAGGCTCTTTTAGGTTTCTTAGGAATCATTTACTTTATATTTACTGGAGACTCTTTCTAATTTTTACTAGGCTAATTCTTGCCCTTGCCCCCCCTTTTTGGAAGAGGGGTCAGTTTTCTTCCTCTGTAATCAATGACATCAGGTCTTTTCATTCCTATAGTCTAACAACATCCCCTCTATCTTTTGCCAAATTGTGCTTTTCAACTCTTTGAATTTAGTCAAAGAATATGTACTTTGTTGTTGTACCCCTGTAGTTTTGGACACTTGGCAAGTAAAACTCTGAAAAACAAAAAACCTACACATTTGTTACACAGCTGTAATTTACTAGTGTTCAAAGTTTTTGCATTGACTGTTTATTTCCTGTAACATATTTATGACTTATTTTGAATAAGATGAAAAAAAAATGAGAGGATTAGCTTTGTGGTCCCCAAATTTGTCAATAAGAAGAAAAAAAATGTGCTTAGCTCTCCATTCTGTGCTTACTCTGCCTTCTTTGAGTGACATCTCTAAGTAAAAATTTTACCATACTAATTTTAAACTGGTTTTGTTTACTGTTCTAACTAGAACACATGTAAATTGGTATATAATAGAGATTATGGGTAAATCCTAATCAGCTGCTCTAGCTGCTAGCATGTGAAGAAGAATGTTGAGAGGGTTATAGGTTCTAGTTTTACCCTAGACTAGACTAGTCTTGTGACTTCAGTAATCATCTAAACTTCTTCCCTATATTTTCCCAACCCTTACCTGAGGTGGTTACCTCCTAGAATACATTGAAATTATGAGAATTGCCAGCAGAATCATCAGTTCTTGGAATATATGCTAAATGCTTTGAGAGTATGAGGAATTAACTGGACTTTTAGATCTTTTAACAATAGATTGTAGTATAAAGATCTTTTGGCTTGGTCTTCACACACTGTTGACTTTGTATTGTTTGCATTTTGACCTTGTTTTTTTTTCATTTACCTACATTTTCTTAGCTCTGCTCTCCTTCATCTTATAATGGTAGATACCAAAATGTTTTGTGATTTTTATCCCCTTCCGTAAGTGGGAGAGATTAAAATATTCCAGGGAAAGAAGATGGGATATCAACCTCTATTTTACCTTTTATCTCTTGAGAGTATCTGTTTATTGATCTTTGTTCCCTTGCAATCAATGCTTTGTAACATCTGTAGATAGTTAATTATCAATTCACACAGTATGCTTTTTGGGGTCATACGTTTTTGGTTTTATCATAAACAGAAGTCAAAGTTGAGACCATATTTTTTTACATCCAGTTTCAGTTGTGGATATTTGGAATAGTTTGTTACCCACATCTTTTGGTTTCTGATGGGCCTCTTGGTCTGATAACACTGACCATTTCAGTATTCTACTATATTTTTTTAAATTGGATTTATTGGGGTAACATTGGCTAATAAAATTATACAGGTTTCAGGTGTACAATTTTATAAGACATCATCTGTACATTGCACTGTGTGTTTACCACCACAAGTCTTCTTGCATTCTTGTTTATCCCCCCTTTACCCTCTTTTACTTCCTTCCACCCCATTTCCCTCTGGTAATCACCATACTCTTGTCTGTGTCTATGAGGCTGTTTTCTTTGTTTAATCCCATCACCATTTTCACCCGGCCCCCAACCCCCTTCCCCTCTTACAGCTGTCAGTCTGTGCCCTGAATCTATGAGTCTGTTTCTATTTTGTTTATTTTATTTGTTAGATTCCACATGTAAGTAAAATCATATGATACTTGTCTTATTGTGCTATTATTCAAAAGTGCCCCAAAGGCTACATTATTGGAACTTTACTTATGTAAAACATAAAAGTGTTGTTGTTGTTTTTAAAATTGCAACCATATTTTTTTAAATTAAAATCAAACTTTAATAACAATTTGTAATTCTAATGAAGAATAAGGCAGAAATTTTTCCAAACATTTGCTTAGAGCTATTGTTTCTATTTTTAATTTTATGGAAACTTACTTTATTCTTCTGATTTGAAAAGTAATACATATTTATTCTAGAGAACTTAGAATATGCTAAGAGGTACAATGAAGAAAATATATATCATTAATGATATATCATCCAGAAAGAGATTGTGAACATTTTAATAAATTTTAAAATGAACAAAAATAGACATATTTATTAAAAACATTGATATCATGTATATAAATGGATTATTGGACATATTTCAGTATTTATATTTTATTTTGTTATAAAATAATTAATCCATTCAAATATGTAATATATGTAGATTATAAAACATAAAAATAAGATAAACATCTTTGTAATACTGCCCAGCTTAAGACTTATCAACAACTTTGAACCCACCGAAGTTGCTTGACTTCCTCCTATTCCAAAGACAACCAATATGCTACCTTTTGCACACAACATTTACTTGTTTCTTTTAATGTGCATTAAGCATATATTATTAATTTTCTTTGTTTTTGATCTTTTTAAAAAGGGTAACATATTTCAAGCTTGCATTTTATACTTAACATTATGTTACAACAAATTATATATTTGATTTATTATTATTATTATTTGTGTGTGTGTGTGTGTGTGTGTGTGTGTGTGTGTGTGTGTGTGTGTTTCCAAAGTTAGAAGCAGGGAGGCAGTCAGACTCCTGCATGCACCTGACTGATATCCACCTGGCATGCCTCCCAGGGGGCAATGCTCTGCTCATCTGGGGCGTTGCTCCGTTGTGGCAGTAGCCATTCTAGCACCTGAGGCAGAGACCATGGAGCTGTCCTCAGCGTCCAGGCAAAGTTTTGCTCCAATGGAGCTTTGGCTGTGAGAGGGGAAGAGAGAGAGAGACAGGAAGGAGAGTGGGAAGGGTGCAGAAGCAGATGGGTGCTTCTCCTTTGTGCCCTGAACGGGAATCAAACCGGGGACTTCCACATGATGGACTGACGCTCTACCACTGAGCCAACTGGCCAGGGCCTATATTTGATTTTTTAATATTATATTTTAATTTTTATCTGTTACCTTCTTTTGAGTTTTCTACTTTGTGGATCTTCTGTTTCTCACCTTTCTTGTCTCCTTTTGGACCAATTAAAACAAACCATTTCATTTCATCCCTCAAACCTTTCCCTTTTTTGAAAGTTATATACATTTTCTTAGTGGTTACCCTAGAAACTACAATGTTACACCTTTAACTTATGAAAATGTAAAGTTTATAAAAATTTTTACTTTACTTTTTGGAACACTTAAATTCTGTTTATTCTCTACCTTATTTGTGGTATCACCATTCTATATTTTAATTTTTTTTTTAATCCTAGTAGACATTGTTTCATACAGTCAATGCTGGTTTATATTTGCATATATTGTAACTCTTAATTTCTTCTTTCTCTCCATCTCAGACTTTCCTTTGGAGATCACTTACTCTCTACTTGAAGTATGTCCTTTACAATTACCATTAATGGAAGTCTTTTAGCAAGTAGCATTTTCAGTTATATACCATATTCCCCCATGTATAACACGCACCTTAATTTGGGGGCTCAAATTTGAAAAAAAATGTATTACATAAAGTTATTGAACTCAATTTTTATTCATCATAAAATTCATATAACTCCTCATCACTGTGAAAACTCCCATCCATTTGTTTGTTTTCATCTGTGTCTGATGATGAATCACTGTCTTCATCTATTACCTCATCCTCAGTTCCATCTATGACATTTGAAATGCCACACTTCTTAAATGACTTGACAACCACTATATAAGACCACCCAGTTTTTAGACCCCAAATTTTCAAAAAGGGGTGTGTCTTATACATGGGGAAATATGGTACATTATATACATTATGTATATTTTTTCACTGAATTCTAACTTATTTTTTAAGGTTTTATTTCAGCTGTCAGTCTGAATTCCACTCTGAATGTACTGTATCATTTTTCTTTCCTGACTGCTTTTAAAATTTCTCCATGTCTTTAGTTTTCAGTAGCTTCACTGCAATATGTTTGTGAGTAGATTTCATTTTATTTATACTACTTGGGATTTGTTGTGTGTCTTGAATCTGTGGGTTGGTGTCTTTCATCAGTTCTGGAAAATCATCAGATTATCTTTTTAAAATATTGTTCTTGCCTCAATCTCTCTACATTCTCTTTCTGGAACTTTAACTAAATGAATATTAGATTAATTTTACTCTAACCTGTATGTTTCTTATTTCCTGGTCTATATTTTTATTATCTCTCTCTGGCTTTATTCTATATAATTTCTTTGATCTACTTCCAGTTAACTGGTTTTTCTGCTGTGATTCATCTATCAATGATAAATACTGAATTTAAAATTTCAGTGGTTGGTTAGTTTTTAATTTATAGAATTTCTATTATTTCCCCAAATCTGGAATCTCTCTCTTTTTGTCTTTCAACCATTTTATATTTCTAGAAGATATTTTCAACAATTTTATTTCTTAAAATAAGAATAGTTGTTATAATACCTGTGCTATTATTCCAAAACTTGGAATCTTTGCACTTGTTTGCTAATGGATCTTGATTTTCTTTTTTGCTTGTTTATTTTTATTTTTATTTATTTTTTTACTGTGTCTTGGTTGTCACCTTTGAAAAGGTATGTGCGCACATGTGAGATTTTATTTATTTATTTATAATTTTAGTGAGAGGAGGGGAGGTAGAGAGACAAACTCCCATCCCATATCCACCCTGACTGAGATCCACATGGCAAGCCCACTTGGGGATGATGCTCTGCTCATCGGGGGCTGTTGCTCCATTGCTTAGCAACTGAGCCATTTTTTAGCAATTGAGGCAGAGACCACAGAGCCATCCTCAGCACCTGAAGCTAACTTGCTTGAACCAATCGAGCCATAGCTGTGGGAGGGAAAAAGAGAGAGAGAGAGAGAGAGAGAGAGAGAGAGAGAGAGAGAGAAAGGAGGCAATGGAGAAGCAGTTGGTTGTTTCTCCTGTGTGCCCTGACTGGGAATCAGACCTGGGACTTCCACACAGCGGGCTGATGCTCAACAATTGAGCCAAGTGAAGTGGCCAGGGCCGTGTGAATATTTCTTGAGGCCTGTGATTAAAGTACCTTCCTCTAGAGATGAATTTTGTTTGCTCTATCAGGTACCTAATAGCTCTGCCCCAATGAGGATGTTCTGAAGCCAAACTCATGTGTCTGTCTAGACCTGGACTCCTGATTCCTGTGAGGCCTTGGAATGGAGCTTCTTCAGCATTTTGTTATTATCCCTCTCAAACCAGCCAATATTTTCACCAGCAAATATTGTGTTCTGCTTTGCACCAAGGCAACCTTCTTTGGACTTCCCACTGAATAGGAAGGATTTAGTTGTAATGTGTCCTCATCCTAGATGTAGTCCTTTGAAGTTTTATGTGGGAGAGAATCACCTACAATGCTTCTCATCTTGGATGGACTTGAGCCTTAACTTCTGCCCTCCTTGCCCCATCCAGCTTTTAAAATTCCAAAGTTTAGAATTCTAATTGGCAAAATTAGTTTTAGTGCTGTAGTAATTTTTCCTTGCTTCTCTGGGTATAAGTTTTATTCTGGAATTTGTCCTGGTGGTTTCACAGTAGCATATTAGTATCCTAGCGCTTTTTTATTTGATGTTTTTAATATTTTAGTAAACGTTTTTAATTTTATTTTTTAAAGCAGAAATGTTGTTTAAGTAACCAGGCTCCTCATTAGTAGAAAGAATTTCTGTTGTGATTTGTTAGTGCTAACTCAATTTCTTTGTAACTTTATTTATGGATGCTATTATCCTGAGAAAATTTGTACTAGCTTCACTTAGGTACTTTTAAGGTGGTGAACACTGATTACTTGAGTTCTATTCAAATTAAATTCTCAAACTGAGTTTTAAAAATATTATAGTTGACATACAATATTATATTAGCTCAGGTATACAACATAGTGATTCAACATTTATATATCTTTCGAAGTGATTCACAGTAAGTGTAGTAATCTATCACCATACAAAGTTACTGTGATATTACTGACTATATTTCCTATGCTGTCACATTGCATCCTTGTGACTTATTTTATAACTGGAAGTTTGTATTTCTTAATCTCCTTCTCCTGTTCCGCCCATCCTTCCAATTCCCTCCCTTCTGGCAGTCATCAATTTTCAGCTGGGTATTTTTTGAACGTCAGACCCATATGCAGGCTGTTTAGTGGCCACAAATGCTCAGGGAAATCTCTTCTTATCCCCAGGTTCCCTGTCCTCCTTCCTGTTCCATGAAGAGTCATTATGGAACCAGGCATGTGTCTGTGCCATACTTCTTAGTGTGATATATTCTTCTTGAGTTCACTTTTGATTAGGTTTCTAGCCATTTGGTGTTTCTGTTTTTTTACCGCATCTCTAATTTGATTCCTTACCCTGCATGAGCCAGAGGCTTTATTTTCTGTCCCCCTTGTGTATTCATTAAAAATGAAGCTCCAGGCCAAGGGCTGGCAAACTTTTTCTGTAAAGGTCCAGATAAAAAATATTTCAGACTTTGCAGGTCATGCAGTCTCTCTTGCAAGAACCCAATTCTGCTTGTGATATGAAAGCAGCTGTAGACAGTACTTAAATGAATGAGCATGTCTGTGTTGTAGAAAACTTTATTTATGGACACTGGAATTTGAGTTTTATATAATTGTCATTTGGTTAAATTTTTTCTTTTCAACCTTTTAAAAATTTAAAAACTAGTCTTAGTTTATGACTATAGGCTGGATTTGGCTTGTGGACCATAGTTTTCCAACCCCTGCTTCAGGCTGTTAAGGTATCGTTCCTCCCTGCTGCTCTCATTCCTGGCCCTTTTAGAATTTTTCTCACTTCAGTGCAAGCTTAGGAAAGCTTAATATTCATTTTAAAATAAAATTAAAAGTACCTTTTGTTTTACCTAGCATTTTAGGTGTTTTGCAGTGAGAAGATTTCAGGATATATTTATATTGTCAGAATTATATTTATTTCATCATTTCATACTAAGTAATATATAGTGAAATATTAAAAAAATGGTAAACCATTTTCTATATTAAATTTTATGGTCCTGTTTTATCTAGATTTTATATTTTTTGTTTTTACATAACTGTATGGGTATATGCACATTGGCTTTGTTTTGTGTTTACATTGAACATTTTGGGGGGTTTTCTATACATATTCACAGTCCATATTTATTATTTAATGAATATACAATATTCATTAAATATCATACTTACTATACTACAGTTTACTCTATTAACTTCTTTAGTTGGTCATTGTGTTTTTTCCCCCGCAGGTATTTGTCTTGTGGGTTGTAACTGAATAGTAAAGCAATTTAAAAAAGTGGAAATAGTTTTTGTCTCATTTTGTTAAGGTGGTTTAAAACATTTAGAGGGAGGATTATGAGCTCCTTAGAGGCAGGGTATTGTTTTATTTCTTTTTTGCTCAAAATGGCTTCTGCACAGCAAATGCTGGCTCAGTAAAATGTTTCGTTATATTAACACTAAGCATTATCAGGAAATGAATCAAAAGGTTTTACTTGGATATTATTATTATTATTTTAATGATATTAAAGCTACTCTTGAATTATTTGTTCTTATCCCACCCCCCTTTACCCCATAATAATTATGGGACAGTTCTTCCGCCTATCCCAGGGAATTTAAGGGGCTATTTTTTGTGGTTTAAAAACCGCCAAATACAGCTGCACTGATTGACTTTTGTAAACATATATTTTGTTCTTTTTTCAAGACATCCAAAAAGAAAATTTTTTGGTATAGGCACCCATTTTTTAATATTTGTTTTATATGTATACATATGCCTAGAAGAAAAAACTCAGAACATTGTTTAAACAAATACGTATGAGGTTTTTAAATATATGTTATAGCATGAAGCATGAAGGTAGGCAGTCCAGAGCTGAGGCAGCAGGAGTATGAAACTAAGGGGCACAGGCTGCTTCTATCTTTCTGCTCAGAAATCTATAGCATGTAGCTTTTATCTTCATTCTTTTTCATCTCAGAATTTCAAGATGGTGGTTATACCCCTACTGTAAGGTGACCAGATTTTAAAATTGGTAAAGTGGGACACCATTGACGGTGTGTGTGTGTGTGTGTGTGTGTGTGTGTGTGTGTGTGTGTGTTCTTGATTCAAAATTTGGTCTATATGGAGAAAAAAAATTTTCATAGAATGCAAAAATAGTATTGTAATATATATATTTAAAATTCAACATAAGCACAATTTACAAATATAATACACTAAAATTATGTATAGTATTATTTTATTAGGCATATTTCTCATTTGAGTGAAATTTTTTTAGTAGATTGCTGTCGTTTAAAAGGTCATGAATTTTTTTTTAAAAAGGTCATGAAATTTTTCACAAGAATTTGAATCCCATAAAATGGCTTTTAAAGTCTCAACACTTAATTGTGATTTTCTAATGTCCACACTTTATTTACCGTAGAAAAACCTGCGTTCAGTCGCAGCGTTAGTTCCTGGTAAAGACAGCGCGTATTCCCCAATTTTTAGTGCATTATTGTATGGAGCATGGTTTGTTTCAAAATGATGAAATATTTCTAACCATTTGTTCTTTATTGTGATTTTTGCTGATGGCCAAGATTTAACCTATTCCTTATCAATCTATTTTTTTAATAATGATACCTCATTAAAAAGATCATTTTTGGAAATATTACTACATGGGAAATTTTGATTTGAGTCAGAGGGATTGGGTTACACGGTCCTGAAACCGATGCTGGAGCTGCACAAGCGGCGGGAGCAGACAGGGCAACACTGCCGGCAGGCTCTCACAGGAGCGGTCATGCACCCTCCCCCCCCCCCCCCACTGTCTTGTGGAGGCGGCGTTCCCCGTGTTCAGCCCCGCTGGCCACAGGAGACCTAGCGGCTTGTGCCTCACAGAGCCCGGAGCCGCATGCCAGCATCCAGGACCCGGGTCTATGGGTAGTTAGGGGACTTGACAACCGCCGCCCCAGCAGGAACGTCCGGCCCCGCATGGGGCAGCCAGCTTTTGCAGCAGTGTGGGTGGTTCCAGGTGGTGGCGAGGTCTCCCCACCGAAAACGATATATTCCCTTCTTGTTCTCCCGCCATTCCCTAGCTTTTCGTGCATTCTTTCCAAAAATCGGGGCTTTTTAAAAATGCCATGGGACACGGGACAAATTGTTAAAAATAGGGACTGTTCCGCCAAAAGCTGGACGTCTGGTCACCTTACCCTAGTGTTGTATAGAGAAGGAAAGGAAGGATAGAAGCAAAAGGCACTGAAAACTTAGTCTTTTCTCTTCTGAAGAGTATTCCTAAAAGGCTCACCTTATAACTTTTGTATAAATATCCAAAAAAAAAAAAAGTTTTTCATCTAAGCACACTACCAGTTCTACCAAAATTAAAGTTCTTATAATATGGAAGGAGAGAATTGATAATGGATAGGCAGATATCAGCATCAGCCTCATTTAGAATTAACTCCTTTGTAGAAACTGCAAAGGACAGGTTATAGGTTGAAACTTTTCCCTCTGAGGCACATTGGTACTCATTATACTTGGTGTACCAAGATGAGAAGTTTTAAAATTTTTAAATGAGAAATGCTATATTTTATTTAATTTATTTTATGTTCCTTTTTCTCTGTATTATTGCCAGTGTAGTTTATGTGTAATTTACAAGATATAAATTGTATTAATTTATATAGTTTTTAATCTTGACTTTCATATTTAAAATGTTTTTATAATAAGCTTTTACCATATCATTAAATTTTTTAAAGGCTGTACTATAATATTCCAATATATAGTTGTACTATAATTTATGTACCAAGGTCTTATACTATTAAATGCTTATTTAGTTAGATTGATTATTTATATAATTATAAATTTGAGGAAATAATTTTACATTTACAGAAGAGTTTCAAAGATTACATAGAGAGTTCTTGTATACCCTTCACCCACTTCCCCCATTAACGTTTGTCAAGACTAAAAAAACCAACATTGACACATTACTACTATTAACTAAACTTCAGACTTTATTTGTAGTTCACCAGTTATTCTTTTACTGTTCTTTTTCTGTTCCAGGATCCAGTCCATGATAGCACGTTGTTTAGTTGTCATGTCTCCCCATCTTCCTCTGACCTTTCCTGTTTTATACGACGTTAATTATCTTGAGAGTTCTTGATCAGATATCCTTTAGAATTTTCTTCAATTTGGGTTTGTCTGATATATTTCTCATAATTAGACTGAGATTGTGAGTTTATAGAAAGGATTCCCCAGAAGTGAATTGCCATTTTAATCTTATCATATCAGGGAATACGTGATATTCACATGACATCATTAATGATGTGAACCTTTATTACTTGGCTAACATGGTGTTTGCCAGGTTTCTTCATTGAAGAATTACTATTTTTCTCTGGTCTTTGAAAGTGAGTCATGAAATGTAGCTCACACTTAGATGCTGGTGTGGGTGTGGTTGGGACAGATGTGGATTAAGCTTCACCTACTGGAAGGAGTTTCTATCTGAATTGTTTAGAATTCTTCTGTTGGGAAGATTTGTCTTTTCTCTCCTCAATTTATTGACACAATTCTTTATATCAGTATGGACTCATGTATATCTTATAGTTTGGGTTTTAATTTAATACTATAATATTTATTTTATTGCTCAAATTATTCCAGTTTAGACCATTGAAAGTTCTTTCAGGTTCCTTTCTATATCCTTTTGATAAGCACCCATTTTTTACTTTTTGAGCAGGTTACGTTATTACAAAATGTTGATATCATCTTTTCTTTCCCATTTTAGTCCTACAATCATCTATTTCTCCAGGTAGCCCTGGCTCCTTTTTTTTATTGGAGAATGGTATTTAGAAAGCAAGTTCTGGTTGCTGGGAGTGCTCATTGCTGCTTGGGTATTATTGCTTCTAGTCCCTCCATAGAAAGAGGCTTCAGATCTCCTTGTGTTTTCTAGTAACATTCCTGTTTTACCACACATTGCTTGCTCAGTTATGTATCTATGAGTAAAGGTGGGGTGTGAGGAGGTAATTGGAAGGTGCGGTTAACTAGGTTTGTTTCGGATATCTCAAGATTTCATTTCCTCACACCAGCCAAAGTGTTAGTATTAAAAATTTGACTGGTTTCTCCTTGTTCCAACAATATCAATGGTAGGCTTACTCTTCTTTTCACCTGTGACTTTGAATTGATAATTGTCCCTAGTGAGGATAGTGTATGCCATTCTCTGTTAACTTTGAGAAGGGCTTGTCTCTTTCTGGTACTTTATTTATTTAGATTTTTTTCTGATCTACATCTCTTATATGTTTTTAAAGAAAAAAATATATTTAGTTTTTGGTATGTATTTTTCTTGTTGCTGGTGTGGTGAGAACACTGGTCTTTTGTGGCCTTCTTCAGCATAATTAGAATCAAAATTTTTTTTTTCTTATTTGAATTTAGCTTTTAAAAATTTATTTCAGCTTTAACATTTATTTCTGAAACAGCAATGTGGAGGGAAAGTGGCCCTAAATCTCATGGCTACTGTGTATGTGTATGCCCAATAAAAGAAAGGACTTATAAGGAATCTCTGGTTCAGTAATATTTGTGTGCATATGACTATTTTGGGGAGGAGGGATGAGGTTGGGCATAGTAGGAAGAATTAGGCTACTGATGACTATAAAAACTAAGGGATACAAAAGCCTTTTAGTTTATAAACTACTTAATGATTTCGAAGATCAATGATTTTTTTACCTCTTACAAGAAGAACTTTCTGGAATTTCATTATCTTTTGTATATGCAAATCTTGGATAACTTTATTATTTGTCTTGTATTCTTTGGTTTTCAAAAAATTTTTTTTAATTTATTGATTATTCTTAGAGGAAGGGAGGGAGGGGAGAGAGGGCCATTGATTTTGTCATTGCACTTAATTATGCACTCATTGGCTCATTCCCACGTGTGCCCTGACCGGTTTCAAACCCTCAGACTTGGTGTAGTGGGATGGTGCTCTAACCAACCGAGTGTACCACTCATTCTCTACATATTACACCTGTATTCTTTTAGTACCTTCTTTGTGATGTACCTTAAGTTCTTAAGACTTTCAAAATTTCTTAAAACTTTGGGCCATTGTGTTGTAAATATTAATACTCCATTCTGAGATCTATAAAATTCAAGAGTTCAGGAAGAGAATTGTTAGAATCTTACATATTTTGTTCTGTTTCATCTATTTAGCACTGTTCATTCAGATCTAAATAACATTGTTTAGTTCACTTAAACATTTTGTTCATTATGGCCTTTTTTATGTTTACTGAATTTATATAAAATTATCCTTTCTTCAAGTAATATCTCATTTCTTTTGTCTCATTACTGATCATTTTCTTAATGTCTTCTGTTCACTTGGATTTGAAATTTTTTTCAAGTTATCAACACTTTCATATTTACTTATTTCATTCCATATTCAAACAACTATAAAAATTTCAGTCCCAGGCATCTGATCACCCAGTAGAAAATCTTACTAAAGTTCTATCTGGTGTCTTTGAAACTTGGGTGTTAGGTATGACCTGTCAGCTAGTAGACCAGCTGTCCAACAAGCAGCATGTTACCCACATTTTCTTAGATTATAACATTGAATACAATAAAATATTTGTATCTTGTGTTAGCTCCTTTTTTATATTTAAACATTTACTTATCCTTCACACATAGACTTTCTTTTCAGCTATACTATGGTATAATTGACAGATAAAATAGTAAGATATTTTTTCATGTACAGTGTGATTTGATATACATATATATACATTATAAGAGAGTCCCCCATTGAGTTAACTCATTCATCGTCATACACATTTACCTTTTCTTGGGAAAAGGGGTAGTTAGAGCATTTAAGTTTTATTTTCTTAGCAAATTTCAATTACACAATATGGTGTTATCAAATATACCACCATATTATACATTAAAGTCTTAGACCTTATACGTCTTATAACTGAAAGTTAGTATCCTTTTAATGACTTCTCCATATTTTCTCTATTTTCCACCTTCCAGTGCCTGGCAACCTTTTTCTACTCTGTTTCTATGAGTTTGACTTTTTTGAGGTTCTACTTATAAGTGATACCAACACATGGGCATTTAATTAGTTCAGTATGTTTCACAGAATCTTAGACAAGTTATTTATATTAAATGTTTCTTAACTTAGAATAATTTGTCATGTTACTAATTGTCCATTTAACCATGTAAACTTTATTAGAAAGGAGGCCTGATATTTGTCTGTGAACTAGGGTAAGACCAGATGTCTGGACTCCAAGGTATAACATAATTTTCACACATTCACCTAAGAATTGGGTTAAGCATTATACAGTATTTGTAAAAATACTGTTAATTTTTGAGTGAGTTTCTCGAACTTACATAATTTTTAAAAATCGGGACTATATAGTTATACCTTTAAAAAGTTATGAGATATAAGACTGTTCTTGTTTGGGGCAATAACTTGAGATTTAGAGTTAGAATAAGTTTAAATCTAACCCTATTTGAGAGGCAGGTTTTTTATATTGTAATCTGTGTTTACTGTCTTTCCTTAATGCTGTTTTTAGAATGGTAGTATTTTTAAAATGCTACAAGAAAAATGATTTTACTAAAATGAATTTCTTGTTTTGTTGTTATATGCATTAACCATGTAGATGACTTTGTTAAGTTTAACACTTGGAGTATTTGTTAGATTAAATCTTGATAACATTAGATTAAAAGAATATGAATGTACTATATTTATATTTCTGGGAAAAATTATCTTCTAAACTTTATAAAATCATCACTAATATCTTTTTCTTTTAATGGAAAGGGGATGGGTGGAAATACTACTAATATGGAATAGATTTTTTTTACTGAATTTTTTGGGTGACTGGTTAATAAAATTATATAGGTTTCAGGTGTACAATTCTATAATACGTTATACAGATAAGTATCTGTATAACGTATTATATAATTGGTTGCTACCCCAAGTCTAGTCTCTTTTCATCAACATTTATCCCCCCTACTCTTCCACCTCCTACTCCCTCTGGTAATCACCATGTTGCTGTCTGTGTCTGAGGTTTTTAAAAAATTTTTCCTTAATGGAATAGATTTACTCCGTACACCTTTACAGTAGTGTTTGTAGGTGTGTGTGTTTACTTGGGGATTATGTGAGTATATGTGTGTAGTGTATGTGTGTATGTATATAGTGGTTGTATAAATAAATCTTTTTATAACAGGACATTGAATTTAAATAAGCTTGGTAAATGACCTAATTGGACCCTTGAAAGACTTCTTTGTATGAGTTGAAAGCACGTAGAATATTTTGTTTGAAACTTAAGTAGGTTAAAAATGAGAGGAATTACTTCTGGTTCATCTAGAAAATAAAATTGTATTGTTAATACCTAATAACAGAATCTAAGGGATCTTTCTTTAGCTTTCTCTTTCTGATTCATTCTACTGATGGCCTGTAGAGGGCATTACATGTACAGTAAATAGAGCTTTGTATTATTAGTTTCATCTAAACTATTAGGTGCCTAGTTTCTGAGTTATACTCATATAGTCTATGATATGTCATAAATGTCAAAATTATTTAGTGATATTGAGTTGACGTAAGAGATAGTTATGAAACTAAAATTAATTCAATTACAATTAAGTTTTTGTTACTATAACTTTCTTAAACTATGGTTTTTATCTTTTCTGAGGACTAAATGAAGAAAGTATGCTGAAAGGGATTTAGAGAATTTGTGAATAAAGCATCCCAAGATTTGTTTGTCTGGAATGAATTAGTTACTGAATCAGGTTTTAATATAGGTGTGCTAATTCAATCTTTCCTGAAATTCTACAGAAGTGATCCTTCTCAATAAAAAACAAGAAAAGAACAAAAGTTTCTTCTTATTGAAGGTCTTTTGTGAACTTAAAATGCAAAGAAAACAATTTAGTTCTCTTTATCTTTGAGATAAGTTGATATGATGTAGTGAGAACTAGTAAAAACTTATAAAAATGCTTTCCCTCCGGACCAAGAAGGCAATTACATAATCAAGATAAGAATGGGAAGAGACTGTTAGATGAAACTGGAAGTTGTGAAGCCCTCTTTGGTTTCTCTTCCAAGGTAAACTGATTAAGTAGCATGCCTTCTCATCCTGGGTTTTAGTGTTCCTCTCTATAAATTGGAGATTCTTAATTGTGACCTTTATAGGTAGTGTTTTTCTTTCAGGTTTATGAGATTCTAAATGCATAGGACATACTTATATTTTTGTACACAAGTCATTCAATAATTAAATATATAGTGCTGACACTATTTTTATGGTGTTTAGTTATAACGGGGAAACTGAGTAAATGAATGAATGATTCAGAAGAAATAATTTGTATAAAAGCTGGTCTTTACTTCAGAAAAATATTTTGACTAGAAAAAATTTACTTTTTTCTTCCAAGAATGTTTTAATGATTTCTTTCACTCTTTGATATAATATAGGCCAGACTCAGGATTAAATAATTTTAATATAAAACAGTCTGATATAATCAGTAAGAGAAGTGCAATTATTATGCACATGAGAATATAAATATAATGTTTAAAGATACATCCACTGTTGTTAGTTTTACCTTCAAATCTTGGTTCTGCCAGTGTCTGGTATTTGTAATCTGTGGTCACATAAACTAAACATGTATCTAAACTTTACATTTCTCTTCTCTAAAGTGGGAATGGCAAAAACAAAAACAAAAAACTATACCGAGTTGTTTGTAATGTAAATAAAATAATCCAGATTATATTTAGTATAGTGCCTGGTGAGGGAAGAACACTCAAAAACGTTATTATTATAGGATTTCTTTCTGTAATTTTTAAGACAAAGGAACATAGGATTTTCCTTATCTTAAAGGTAAAGTGAAAAATTAAAAATATTTTTGAAGACCTGAAACCAAGGTTTATTCATGTGTGTTTTTTCTAGTGGGTTTAAGATTATTAATAATAATAACTCCCCAGACATCTGTGAGATTTATTTCAATAACATCTACTTTGGGTTTTAGATTATACTTCTTCCTAAGGTTGTTAGTGTCACTAAGTCATTTGGGGACTCTAGAAGATCTGTGTGACAGAAACTTCTATCAGCATCAAGTGACCAGGGACTAATAAATTTAAGATAATTGTTTTTTCTGAAACAGTTAATAATTGTTCAGAAACTATCTTGATGGAACATATAAATGGAAAAAAATCATTAGATATCAAGACTCTAGTCTTGATATTAAGAAAAAAAAAAAAGAAGTTCAAGACCATAAGGGAAAAATGTGGTGAATGGGGGAATTCCTTGAAAAGTTGTTAACTTGGGTAAGGGAAATAGCAGTGTATCTCTGTGGTCTTTCAGGAACAAAAAACATCTTTTGCAGAGGGCCTTGTGTTTGAGCCAAGATAAAAAGTGACCTTCACTGCTGACTGGCTCAACCTCAAGTTTTCCTAGGGAGAATCAGCATTGCTTCAGCGCTTGACTGTGGGCAGCAGATCACTTAGCAGTGGGAAGCAAGGAAATGATGGTTGAAGCAAGGAATGACTGTTATTTCTCACCAGCAGATAGGTACACATCACTTGCTGAAATGATTCAGCAGTTTAAAGTTGAGAGCTGTGAGACTTTGTGAGTTGCACATGGGGAGCACAGGACCCAGGAGGGTCGGCTCTGTTTGGAATACTTCTGGGATTGCTCTGTTCCCTTCTGCTTTGAATCACAGGCTGATGTGCGGTGTAGTCTTTTTCTTTTTTCCTCCTCACTCCTAACCCTGCCCCCAAGGTTCCATGACTATTTATAATAGAGTATTCTAGACAGCAGCAGGTAAAAATTTTCAGGTGCTGTGGGGCCATGGGAGATTTGGATGGGGAAGGGAGGTGTTTCATCTATCCCATCACTGTTTAAGGTACTCCCATCTTTTAAAACTGACATTACTCTGTTCCACCCTATTCCCTGGAAAAAAACAGGCCTCTAGTCTGGGTCTTTTCGTTTTAATGATTTCCATGAAAAGGCTTTTACCCAGGCTCTGACATGACTGTCAGAACACACATTTAAATGTGAGACTGCTTAAAAGGCTATTGATATTCCCTAGTGGAAAAGAAAGTGCTTTAAAAAATCCATCTGTCTGTACACAAGTTAACCCTGACTATTTTCTTTCTTTCTCTTTCTCTTTTTTCTCCTTTTTTTCTTCCTCCTTGCTCTGCTCTTCTTTATTTTATTTCTTCTTTTCTTTTTTAAATCAAAGATTTGGGGTAAAGCCAGATCCTTGGTCTCACAAAATGTGTGTGCCACCATCTTCTGGAAGCTGTCATTTTTATACATTGATGACTCTGGTTAATCTGGAACCAAAGACATTGAATGGGGAGGAAAAATGCTTAAGTTTGGTCTGAAGCTGCAGTTTTGGTCTTGACAGACTGCTCCTTTTGAATCTGGGGCTTCTTTTTGTAGGTATATCCTAGATATATTAGCGAAGTCAGTGTTATCTGTATGATAAAATGATGGTGTATTTAATAGGAATTATATGCAGTATATATAATAAAAAACACATTTGGCTGTTGGTTATTAAAGTTGATACCAGATTGCTGTAATACATAACCAGTCTGGTACAGCAAATGGGTTCTGAAATAACAATCAGGTATTTGATAAGATTTTAATTAATTAATAGGCATGTGAATATGGAGATGTCAACATGATTGGTTTGTCCTCATGTTGGTGAGAAAACTGTCCTATTAACTACTAGCCACTACGTTCATTGATGCCTTCTCTTCCTCATATGAAGTAAGATGGCTTTATTAAACATGAAAGAGACATAGACAGTAAAGTCTATAACAAGAAAATAATTACTGCCAATTAGAATTCATTCATGGTAATAGTAATATAGTTATCCAGATTTTATCTACAGTAATTAGGCTGCCTACATTCATCTAGACATTTATGGCTACTTACAGAAACCTATAATTAAATTATCTTAATTATTACTTTCTCCAGGGTGACTTATTCTAAATTTTCTCATGTAATACAGTCCCACAACTTCACTTCTATCCTACATTCCAGCTTATAATCTTTTTATCTAGAAAAGGGAGATCATTAGGCAGAGGTTTAAAAAAGGTCTAGATCAGGGGTCCCCAAACTACAGCCCTTTGAGGCCATTTATCCGGCCCCCACCGCACTTCCGGAGGGGGCACCTCTTTCATTGGTGGTCAGTGAGAGGAGCACAGGATGCATCTGCACCCATAGTTCCCATTGAAATACTGGTCAGTTTGTTGATTTAAATTTACTTGTTCTTTATTTTAAATACTCTATTTGTTCCCGTTTTGTTTTTTTACTTTAAAATAAGATATGTGCAGTGTGCATAGGGATTTGTTCATAGTTTTTTTATAGTCCAGCCCTCCAACAGTCCGAGGGACAGTGAACTGGCCCCCTGTGTAAAAAGTTTGGGGACCCCTGGTCTATATTATTTAAAATAACTTTCTCAAATTTCCTTTTTTATATTTCACATTTCTTCTGGGCCATCACCCTTTTTACTATTTCAAAGAAAGAACTTTGTGCCTGGCTTCCCTAATGAGACTAATAGCTACTAGCCTTTTTTGATCCAGTGTCTTCCTAATTTTTCTAAAATATTGTTGGAATAGTAATCCCTTCTTTTCCTTCCATTTTTCATTTTCTTAGTTGCCACTTTTCCTTCAGCCCACAAACTTGATCTTGTACTTTATAATAATAATTAAATAATAAAAAAGAAAACTAGTCTCCTACCTATAGTTCCCTCTTGAGCCTTTAGCTTTACTGTTCTTTTAAATGCTTTAGCGTGATGCCATTGATGTAGTTTTAGTCCAGTTCAGTATTTCCTGACGTCTACTGTTTACTCAGCCTAAAGATAAACCAGTTATGGCCTCTGTCTTCTTAGAGTATGTATATTTCAGTCTGATAAGAAAATTCGATCTAGTTGTATTAAGTGTTAGATGCTTTAATAGAGATATATATTCAGTGCTTTTGGAGTTCACCCTGGTATTCACGGTGTGCCCTCAACCTGCCATGTTAGTCTTACCTCTTTTTTAAAAATCTTATTTAGAAAATTAAATTTAATGGGGTGACATTGATCAGTAAGAGTAGATAGGTTTTAGGTAAATATCTCTATAGCATTTGAACTGTTGGTTGTGTTGTCCCCAGTCTTACCTCTTATTGTTGAGTGTTTGATGACTCTCCCAATGAAGGAAAAAGAAATTGCTTTTATACTATATAATTTTTCTTCATTTTTATTATTTTTCTTTGAGAGCATGCGTTCTGCTTATAATTAAATGTTTTTTATATAATCTTAAGTTTCTTTTCTTTTTACAGGGACAGAGAGAGAGTCAGAGAGAGGGATATATAGGGATAGACAGACAGGAACGGAGAGAGGTGAGAAGCATCAATCATTAGTTTTTCGTTGCCGTTGTGACACCATAGTTGTTCATTGATTACTTTCTCACATGTGCCTTGACCGCGGACCTTCAGCAGACTGAGCCACCCCTTGCTGGAGCCAGCGACCTTGGGTCCAAGCTGGTGAGCTTTTTGCGCAAGCCAGATGGACCCACACTCAAGCTGGCGAGCACGGTGTCTCGAACCTGGGTCTTCCACATATCAGTCCGACACTCCATCCACTGCGCCATCGCCTGGCCAGGCTGAACCAGTATATTTTTAATTGAAATATAGTTGACATATTATGAAGTTGAAGGTGTACAAGAAGTTGATTTGATACATTTATGTGTTGTAATATAATTACCTGTGTAGCCTTAACTAACCTCTATTCACATTATTATTATTGTTTTTTCTTTGTGGTGAGTACATTAAAGATCTGGTCTCTTAGTAACTTTGAAGTTTATAATATAATATTGTTTACTGTTATGCTCCAGGATTTATTTGTCTACTAATTGCAAATTTATACCTTTAAACATCTCCCCAATTCCTCTATCTTGAAGATCCTGGTAAACACCATTCTGCTTTCTGTTTTTATGAATTTGGCTTTTATACATTGCACATTTAAGTGATATCATACAGTATTTGTATTTCTATGCCTGACTTTTCTCATTGAGCATAAGCCCTCAAAATCTATTCATGTTGTTGCAATTGGAAAGATTTACCTGGAGAAAATGAAAATGTGAAGGGATTGAACAAAGAAAAGAAATAGAGAAAGACAACAATATGGTGATTGCAAGTACACTGCTCACAAAAATTAGGGGTATTTCAAAATGAATGTGAAGTGATTAAAAAAAGAAACATTTGATTTTTTTTTTATTAAACAAGAACATCAGAAAAACAAGCGACAAGTCAAAGAAAGTTGTTTGTTTATGCAAATGAGATGCAAAATCAACTTTTATTTCATTGGTGAAAATGCACTATACAAAAGGCTGAAATACTGGAGTATTTGCACATTCCCTGGTCCCCTAATTTTTATAGAAAAAGGGGTGGGAGGAGGTAGAAGAAGGTAAAGGTGGATAAATGGTGATGGAAGGAAACTTGATTTGGAGTGTTGAACATTTAGTTCATTGTACAGATGATGTATTATAAAGTTGTACACCTGAAACCTACATAATTTTATTATCCAATATCACCCCCAAAAATTCAATTAAAAACCAAACAAACACACAGGATATCAAAAAGATATTTGTATTCCCATATTTATTGCAGTATTATTCACTATAGCCAAGATACAAGAACAACCAAAATGTCTAACAATGGATGAATGGATAAAGAAGATGTGATGTGTGTGTGTATAATAGAATATTGTTCAGCCATGAGAATGATGGAATTCTACCATTTTAGATAACATGATATATTATTATTAGCCAAATTATAATTTACATTAGGGTATATTGTTTGTGTTGTAAATTTGTTTTGATAAATGTGTCATCTCATATATCTAGCACTGTAATATCATACAAAATAGTTTCATGGTGCTACTCCTGGTCGGCAAACCGCGGCATGGTAGCCTCATGCGGCTCTTTGGCCCCTTGAGTGTGGCTCTTCCACAAAATACCATGTGCGGGTGCTACCTCCATAAGGAATGTACCCTACTTATATAGTTTAAGTGTAACAAATTTGGCTCTCAAAAGAAATTTCAATCGTTGTACTGTTGATATTTGGCTCTGTTGACTAATGAGTTTGCTGACTACTACATGCTTTACAACTATTTATCACCTCCTGCCCCAAATACCAGGCAACCGGTGTTCTTTTGTATTGCCGCTATAGTCTTGCTTTTTCCAGAATGTCATAGTTGGTGTTTTATACTATGTAGCCTTTCAAACTGGAATTTTTCACTTAGCAATATGCATTTGACTTTCCTTTTTGTCTTTTTATGGCATGAGAGCTTATTTCTTTTGATTTCAGAGTATTATTCCCTAGTATGGATGTATTACAGTTTGTTTTTTTTTTCATCTATTGAGGGACATCTTGGTTGCATCTGAGTTTTGGCAATTATGAATATAGCTGCTATAAATATTTGTGTGCACATAAAATTTAAACTCACTTTGATAAATACCTAGGAGTACATTTGATGGCTTGTGTGGTAAGACTGTATTTAGCTTTGTAAGGAACTACCAAACTGTCTTCCAAAGAGGTTGTACCATTTTTCATTCCCACCAGCATAAAAATGAGAATTCCTTATGTTTCACATCCTCATCAGCATTTGGTATTTTCAGTTTCTTAGAAAAAAAAAATTATACCCATAACAGATCTGTAGTGATATATTGTTTTTGCTTTAATGAACACTTCTCTAATAACAGATAATGTTGAGCATTTTTTTTTAATATGCTTATTTGCCATCTATCTATATGCCTTCTTTGGTTAGGTGCCTATTCAGAAGTTTTGCTCATTTTTTTATATGGACTGTTTGCATTTGTTGAGTTTTAAGAGATTTTTATATATTTTGAATACCAGTTCTTTTATCAGATATGTATGTGTTCAGCAAAGATTTTCTCCCAGTGGGGATTGTCTTTATAATGTTTTAATGATGTCTTTCACAGAGAAAATGTTTTTAATTTTAATGAATTTCAACTTACCAATTTGTCTTTCATGGAACATATGGTTGATATTGTCATCACCAAACTCAAGGTCACCTAGATTTTGTCTAATGTTATTATCTGATAGTTTTATATTTTTGCATTTTATATTTAGGTCTATGATCCATTTTGAAATAATTTTATTTGTGAATGATATTTAGGTCTGCGTTTATATTTATTTTATTGCATGTGATGCCGATTGTTCTAGTATCATTTGTTAAAATGGCTATCTCTTTTTTATTAAATTGCCTTTGTTTTACTCTCAAGGATCAGTTGATTGAGTTTGTGTGCATTATTTCTGTACTGTTTCCATTGATAAGTTTGTCTATTCCTTTGACAATACTACACTGTCTTGATTACTGTAGCTTTATACTCAGTCTTGAAGTTGAGCTTTATCACTTCTCTGATGTTCTTCATCTTCAGTACTATGTTGACTATTCTGTGTCTTGCCTTTCCATTTAAATTTTAGAGTCATTTCATCAATAACCACAAAATGACATGCTAGAGGTTTTATTGGTACTACTCTAAATCTATAGATCAAGTTGGGAAGAATTGATACCTTAACAACATTGAGTCTTCCTATCAATGAACCTGGAATATTTATTTAGATCTTCTTTGATTTCTTTTAGCAGAAGTTTGTAGTTTTCCTCCTATAGGTTTTGGACATATTTTGTTAGATACCTAAGTATTTCTTTTGGGTGCTAGTGTAAGTGGTATTCTGTTTTAAATTTCTAATTCCAATTTTTCCTTGTAAGAATTAAGGAAGGCAGTTGACATTTGTATATTCACCTCTATCCTACAGTTGTGCAGTGTAATCACTTACTAGTTCTGGGGATTTCTCGTTCTTATTGTTGTTGATTCTTTGGAAATTCCTACATAGACAATCAAGCCACCTTCAAACAATGACAGTGTTATTTCTTCATTCCTAATTTGTATATGTTTTATTTTCTTGCAGTATTGAATTGGCTAAGATTTCTAACATGATGTTGAATAGCGGTGGTGGGAGAGAACATTCTTGTTTATGATTTTAGGGGGAAAGCATCTAGTTTCTCACCAAAAATATGATGTACTAGAGATTCTTTTATTTTTTTCAGAAACAGACAGGCAGGGAAAGAGATAAGAAGCATTAACTATTAGTTGCGGCACCTTAGTTGTTCCTTGATTGCTTTCTCATATGTGCCTTGACTGAGGGGCACCAGCTGAGCTAGAGACCCTTTGCTCAAGCCAGGGACCTTGACCTCAAGCTGGTAAACCTGTACTCAAGCTGGATGAGCCCATGCTCAAGCCGGTGACCTTAGGGTTTTGAACCTGGTTCCTCAGCATCCCAGGCTGATGTTCTATCTATTGTGTCATTGCCTGGCCAGGCTCTATAGCAGTGGTTCTTAACCATTTTTAAGGTACCAAACCCACCAGTTTCATATGTGCATTCTCCGAACCCTTCTTTAGTGATAAATAAAATATGATTTTTTTTCCAAATTCAAGACATAGGTATATGTTTTTTTTACTGGTGCACAAAATGAGCCGTGCATGAACATCACCTTGCTCAAAGAACAAAACCAACAAAGTGCATGAACTCAACAAATTACGGCATTACTTTATTCTGTCCTCTGCAACAGAGGCTTCTCCGAACCCCTGAGACCGACTCATCGAACCCCTAGGGTTCGATAGAACCCAGGTTAAGAACCACTGCTCTATAGGTTCTTTTTATAAATCTTTATTAAGTTTAGGAAGTATGCAATTATGTAATACCCTCTTTATTCCTAATAATATTTTTTGTTCGGAAGTCTGCTTTGTCTGAAAATAATATTGTTACTCCATCTTTCTTTAGATTAGTGTTAGCGTGGTGTATGTTTCTTTATCCCTTTGTTATTTGAATCTATCTGTGACTTTATATTTAAAATGTGTTTCTTGTAGGCAACATATAATTGAGTCTTTTTTTATCTACTTTATCAGTCTTTTAATTGATATATTTGGACAACTTACATTTAAAGTGATTATTGGAATAGTTAAATTAATATCTATCATATTTGTAGTTTTTTTATTCATTGCATTTGTTGTTTCTTCTTTTAATCTTCTCTTTTATGCCTTCTCTGGTTTTAGTTGAGTATTTTTTCACTGGTTGCTTTAGCAATTGGAATATACTGTATATTTTTAATTAATCTACATGTACTTTGAAATAACAGTTCACTGGTAGGGCAGATATAACAGTGTTTCATTTCTTCATTCTGATCCCTTATATCATTTCTGTCATGCACTTCCTTTATCCATAAAATGTGAAACCTGGTATCTTTAGCTATTTTATTATTTCTAATCTTATTTTCATTAAGGTGAAATTCAGATAACTTAAAATTAATCATTTTAAAGTGAACAATTTTAGTGACATTTAATACATTCACCATGTTGTTCAACCACCATTTCTATTTCTAAAACATTTTCATTGTCCGAAAAGGAAACCTTCCACCTATTTTTTCCATCCTCTCTCTAGCAGATATATGCTGTACCAGATAATAGGAACTGAGCTCAATAGGATTTTAAATAAGTGTTTATGTGCATCTGGGCAGGAGTTAGGCTAGTTATTTTTTTTAATTTCTTTTTATTTATTCATTTTAGAGAGGAGACACAGAGTGAGAGAGAGAGAAAGAGAGAAAGGAGGGAGGAGCTAGAAGCATCAACTCCCATATGTCCCTTGACCAGACCAGTGCAGGGTTTTGAACTGGCGACCTCAGTGTTCCCAGGTCAATGCTTTATCCACTGCGCCACCACAGGTCAGGTATTAGGCTAGTTTTAATGTTTGCTATAACTATAGTTTATCAGAGGCTTCAATTTGCTTATGTCTGTTTTGTTTGCCCTGTTGTCTTTGGATTATCTTCTTAGTCTTTTCTAGTTCTTTTTATTTTTATTTTTTTAATTTGATTTTTTTCTTTTTAGAGAAAGAGAGAGAGAGACTGGAAGGGAGAGAGAGAGATGAGAAGCATCAACTTGTAGTTATGACACTTTAGTTGTTCATTGATTGCTTCTCATATGTGCCTTGACTGAGGGCTACCCCTGAGCCAGCAACCTTTGGGCTCAAGCCAGCGATCATGGCATCATGTCAATGATCCCATGCTCATGCTGATGAGCCTTGTGCTCCAGCTAGATGAGTCTGTGCCCAAGCCAGTGACCTCGAAGTTTCAAACCTTGGACCTCAGCATCCCAGGTCAATGCTCTATCCACCACACCACCACCAGTCAGGCTCTCATTACTCCTTAAATAGAGCCTTTGTGTTGTAGCTCTTTCTGTTGTAATTCATTGTTATTATACTGAAGCCCTGTTGATGTGGTATTAAGGTATTGGGGAAGGGAAACATTCTTTAGTTTTATGGTTAAATCTGCATTTTTATTTTATTTTGTTTTGTTTTAAATTTGACAGAAGTCTCTGAACTGTGGTTTTCAAGGTTCCTTAACCTTTCTTTTTTTCCCCTCTCTTTATGTACTAAGGTAAGGCTAGAGGTTGCATATATCAAAATGGCTACCTTTCTATGTCCCTTTTGAAAATATGAGGGGAATTTTCTCCATGACAACCATGGAAGGCTCTTGGAGGTAAAACTTGTGGAAGCGTAGGGGCCCTCCTAACACTGGACATCCAGGAGTTACAACTCTCAAGCTACTTCAGACTTAGCCTCTAGCAGTTCACTTTTCATTTAAGTTGTCCTGTCAATACTGGATAGGCTCCAGGGACCTCTGTGTCTGGTAAGTTGTGATTTTCTGTGTTCACCTGTCTCTTTAATTTTTGGATTGGCAGTTTGCTTTGTAAACTGCTTTCTCTATGGACCGAAGAATAATTTGTTTTCTAGTTCTTTAGCATTTTCTTTGTGTGAGGACAAGAGTGACCACTTCTTCTTCTTTTATTTAAGTGAGAGAAGAAAAGTTAGATTCCTGCATGCACCCCTACTGGGATCCACCCACCAGCCCCTGTCGGTGGCTGACACTGAAATCAGCTGAGCTGTTTTTAGCATCTGGATCTGATGCTTGGACCAGCCGAGCTATCCTCAATGCCTGGGGCTGATGATTGAACTAATCAAGCTACTGGTTGCCGAAGAAGGAGAGGGAGAGAAGGGAAAGAGGGAGGGAGAGAGAAGCAGATAGTCTGCTTCTCTTGTGTGCCCTGATCGAGAATTGAACCCAGGATGTTCATACACCTGGCTGATGCTCTATTCACAGAGCCAACCAGCCAGGACCAGAATGACTTTTGTGCTCTTTACACTGCAGAGCTGAAACCAGAAGTTTATTCCATTTTTGTATTATCTTTGTAAAAGGTTCTTCCTGAGCTATCTTTTTTTCTCACCCCATTGTCTTTTGACATCTATTATTATTGAGAAGTCTGACATCTACATGCTTTTAAAACATTTATTCCTCAAGTGTAATTGAATTTACTAGCATATCATCTGAGCCTGTAGTTTTATTTGTTGGAAGATTTTTTAATTGTTAAGTCCATTTCTTTTAATACATGTAGGGCAGTGGTTCATAACCTGTGTTCTATCGAACCCTAGGGATTCGATGAGTCGGTCTCAAGGGTTCGGAGAAGCCTCTGCCGCGGAGGCCAGAATAAAGTAATACCGTAATTTGTTGTGAGTTCATGCACTTTGTTGGTTTTGTTCTTTGAGCAAGGTGATGCTCATGCACGGCTCATTTTGTGCACCAGTAAAAGAACATATACCTATGTCTTGAATTTGGGGAAAAAAATTATATTTTATTTATCACTAAAGAAGGGTTCGGAGAATGCGCATATGAAACTGGTGGGTTCAGTACCTCAAAAAAGGTTAAGAACCACTGATGTAGGGTTAATCAGGTTATCTATTTCTTCTTGAGTGAGCTTTAGTGGTTATGTATTTACAGGAATTTGTCTATTCTAAAATGTTGAATATATATGCATAAAAATGTTCATAATATACCCTGATCTTTTGAATGTCTTTGGTTCTGTCCTGCATTTGTATCTTTATAGTCTGTATCTAGTAATTACAATTCTGGAGCTTGGATGTAATTTTTTCATGTCTTCTCCACTGCAGGTCCTGCATTGTTTTTTGTTCTTGTTTTATCACCTTTGTGTTTGGTTACTTTTGTTACTTTTGATTGTGTACTGGTAATTATACTTTCAAAATTGTTTTTAGAAACACTTTAAAGTCTAGGATGTTAGTATCCTCCCTTAGAGAGGATTTAAGTTTGCTTTTGTCAGTCACCAGTAGATAGTATTATTCTAGGATGCTTGGGGACAGTAGTACTTTGGGATTGCTTTAATCCTGTTTAATACTTAGTATGAGTTTCTACAAGGGGCCTATCTAATCTTGGTTTAACCTATCATAGGGTGCAACTGTTCAAGGTCCCATCCCATAATGAAGAGTATACCAAGGCCATTCCTCCCAGATAGAACTTAAATAACTTTTATTTCTGTTTTCTAATCACTTGGCATTGTAGAAAGTGCCATTTAGCTATTTGTTACCTTTCAGTATTGGTAAATACCCTCAAAGCAAGAATGGCTACAAATGGTGTCTCTTCCCAAAGTCAATTCCCTTTCCGGTATTCTGGCTTAGCAAGGTTTCACTTTTTTACTCTTTGAACCTTAAAGTAGATGACTTTTATATTTTGTTCAGCTTTTCTTATCTAAATTATAAAATCTTGATAATATGTAAATATATCTTGATCTTTAAGCTTGACATATTAAGAGTATTTCTCCATTAATTAAATGTTTTTTAAAGAGATTACTTTTAAAATTTATTGAATAATATTTCTTTACATTTATGTTGTATCATTTCTCATTCTTTTTGAAAATCTCACTCTCTATAATAGACATTTACATTCCCCCTTATTTGCTATATAATGATACTTATAGATTCAAAATTATTTACAGGTTGTCTATTTTACACATTTTATAAATGTAAACTTGATCATCCTTACTGGACTGGATACATATTGTGATAATAAAGTTGAATTTTATTAGCAGAATGCATAGGAACCTTAGATATCTTGAGACACACCTGGCTTTTAAGTTAAAACTGGAAACAGAAGCTTGTGTGAGTGTATAGTTTTACACCTAGCAATAAGAGAACACATGTCCATCTGATCTTAGGAAGATTTTATAAGTTTCAAATGGGTCTTTGGCCCTGAGCCATTCTTGCTGTCATTTTTTATTAACTTTGTTCTCTTTTTTCTTCTTACAAAAAGCCTGCTTTTTGTAATATTGTTTCTAAAAAATATGATTCCATTCAAAAGGATATTTTAAAATGGTGTCTTAAAACTGTGTGATTCTGTTCATTAAAAAACTCATAAAACATAACGCAAAATATGCAGTAACTAGTCAGAGCCACAGAGTTAACTATGATTCTCTTTTCTTTTTAAGATTTTATTTTTTTATTTTACAGAGAGGAGTGTAAGAAAGGCAAGGGAAAGGAGCCGGAAGCATCTACTCATTGCTTCTTCTGTGCCTTGACTAGGCAAGCTCAGGTTTTCATACCAGTGACCTCAGTGTTCCAGGTCAACGTTCTATCCACTGTTCCACCATAACTCTGCTTCATAGTAAATCAATTTGCAATATCATCACAAAACAGCAATTTTCTTTTGAAGAAAACATCATTAGTTCCTTTTTTGCATAAGGCTGAGGCATTTAAAATCACATTTATAGGCCCTGGCTTGTTAGCTCAGTTGGTTAGGGCATTGTTTTGAAACACCAAGGTTGCAGATTTGATCGCCTCCGCTCAGGACACACACAGGAAGTGACCAATGAATGTACAACTAAATGGAACAACAGGTGAATGCTTCTCTCTTTCTCTTTCTCTCATTTTCTTCCTGTCTCCCTTTCTCTTTTTTCTTCCTTCCTCTTTTCTTTCTCTGTCTCTCTAAAAGCAATAAAAATCATGTTTGAAGATAATTTAGATGTTATTAAACATCACTAAGATTGAATCTGAATCTTAAAATTTACTACTTTGTTTTTGTATAACATTTGCACCAGCCTTTTTATTTATTTTCATAAACTAGATCATACATGTAGTGTTTGGTCTTTCATAGATTGGCTAAATTGTAATTATTACTGTTCTTTTTTCTGTGGCACATATTTTAGAAGTAGGTGGTAAGGATATGTTCTCTCTATTTCGTAGCCCTCCTCCTGTCTACTGTAGTTCATCAAAACTTAATTTTGTGGGAAATCAGATTTAGCTTTTTTATTTTTATGTACTAGGTCATGGCCATGTTTGCTCTTTCACAGGCTGACTAAATTGCTGCTGTGCTATTCCTTCTTCTGTGGCACTTCTTAAGGGAGTGGGTAGTAGAGATATGTTTTCCTTGTTCTGATAGATACTCTTCTTACCTGACTAGTGTGGTTCATGCAGTACATACCTTCTATGTCGATAGGAACTATTGATAAAACAAAGAAACTAGATTATTAAGGGTAGAAAGAAATTGTCATTCTTCAACTTTTCTATGTATATTTATAAACCATGATATTATTCATATTATTTTTCCAGATTTGCCTTGTTACCAGTAGTTTATATGATATATGAATTTTAGTAGGACCATAGTCAAGCTTTTCCTTGTATGGTGTTTTTCTTTATGAGAAGTTGCCTTATATACATTTGGATTCCCCATCCTTGGTCTAATTAGCATTCTATATAGCCAGTGACTTAATATCCAGTAACTTTAATGCAGTCCTAAGATTGTGCCCTGAAGTCAAGGTAATTTGCAGGCTAGGAGAAGTATATTCTGGCTTTCCTAGTAAACCACACTAAAGGTATGGGTTTCCTTTGCTAAAAATTGGCTTCCTTCATCATTCTCCCCTCTTTAGAGGGCAGTTTGGAGTATTGCCCTTCACTTTGATGTGGTTTTAAAATTTCTTCTCTTCATTGGATTTCTTATACAGGCCTTTATTTGAAACAGAATGTTTAAATCCAATGTGGCTTTCTAGCACATCATTTTTTTTTCATTCAATACATTTTCAGTCAAATAAATTATGTTGGATCTGTTTTAGCATTTTCATGGTGTAAAAACATGAGAAAGGAGTAAGTAGGTAGACATAGGGAAGTAGTTCTAGTGACTCAGTGCAATACTATAGCCACTTGTTTCTAGACTTTTCTTAATTTTATAAGAGGAAGTCTAATTTTTAGGTAGACATGATGTCTCAGTGGATCATGTGGGTAGAAGGAAATTACAGGGTATACTAAATATCTTGCTCCTTCCCAAAATTTAAAACTTATTTTAACAAAAGTAGTATTTTGAGTCAGGAGAATATGCCTATTCAATATATGCTATATGCTATTGAATATTTTCCATTTTGATAACATTTAAAATTCAAGGAATTTTATAACACTTCGTTGTAGTAGGTGGAAGGGAGAAAAGAAATTTGTTATTAAAATTGTAGTTACTAGTTTAAATCATATTGTGTGGATATTAATTTGTACAGGAGTTATTAATTTTGTATCATGTATCTTATCTGAAAAAAGTTATGATACTTAAAAACGTAATGCATTTATTTTTAATTTTTAAAGTCTGATATTGATTTTTTCTTTCCTGAATTAACGTTTCAAGTATTGAAACAATAAGTCTTTACAATTTTAAAGCTAGAACTTCAGTTAAACTAAAATCATACAAGGACATAGAACTAGTTAGTAGCAGTTAGAACTACAAGTTGAGTCTCATGGCTCTTTGTCCAGTAATTTTTTTCTTAGCCACGCTGTTTAGTTGTTTTATCATAGAAATTTCTTTTAATTTTAATTTCCTTGTGAAGAAATCTGTCGAAAAAATTTCTGACAGACAATTTCAACCTGGGTCTAATTTGGATTCCTTTTCTTGTGATAGGTTACTGCATAGAGAAAGGCTAATGATACATTTGAAAGGAAGTGTTATACTAGATTGGAATCATCAATATAATGCCCTTTGGATTCTGTTATTAGTGATATTTGGTTAAAATTTTTTACTTAACATTAATTTTCTCCTACTTCCTACCATTCTTAGCTCTCCCCTCCTCCACCCATCTGCATTCAAACAAATATAATCATCAGGGTTTGGAAGAGTTTGAAGAAATACAGTGTGTCCGTAAAGTCATGGTGCACTCACTTTTGACTGGTCACATGGTCAAAAGTGCACCATGACTTTACGGACACACTGTATAGTAACATTTTTCTTGCCTTGTACCTGAGAATGTTTGGAAAGATGGGTTATCTTCTCTGCTTCTGATAGCTCTTGAGACAGGCTTTTATTAGAAATGCATTCCACAATATAAAGGTATGGGTGAAGGCAAGACATTTAGTTTCCTAAGAAGGAAGATAGTGGATATATAAAGATTCATTTGTTAGAATTTTAATTTTGTCAAAGGGTGAATCAATAGAATTATTATGGCACAATTCTTGCTATTCGGGAATAGATCTGAAGATGCTATTGATTTTACTTCCTACCACTGTAGTTCTTCATTGTAGTTTTTCTTATGTGTTTGTTTTTCTTACTTTGGTTTTGATTGTAAGTTTTGTAAATGGAATGTTAAAAGAAGACATGTCCCCTTAAGATAGTTTTATATAGCAGAAACGAAGGGACATGGGAATAATAGCTTATTATCTAGTTTGGTGCTATACTATGACTATGCTACCTAGTAACACATTGATCAGGTATTTATATTTGCATACTCACTTAGGTTGAGTTGACTCAAAGGAGTGATTTAAATGTTCTGTGAGGATATAAAATTAATACTCAGAAATCAGAGACATTTCTCTATACCAACAATGAACTGTCAGCAAAAGAAATTGAGGAAACAATCCCCTTCACTATTGCAGCCAAAAAAATAAAGTACCTAGGAGTAAATTTAACCAAGGAGGTTAAAGACTTGTACTCAGAAAATTATAAAACATTGATAAAAGAAATCAAGGAAGATACAAACAAGTGGAAGCATATACCGTGCTCATGGCTAGGAAGAATAAACATCATTAAAATGTCTATATTACCCAAAGCAATTTACAAATTCAATGCAATACCAATTAAAATACCAATGACATACTTCAAAGATATAGAACACATATTCCAAAAATTTATATGGAACCAAAAAAGAACACGAATAGCCTCAGCAATCTTAAAAAGAAAAAATAAAGCAGGAGGTATCACTCTTTCAGATATCAAGGTTTACTATAAGGCCATTATACTCAAGACAGCCTGGTACTGGCACAAGAACAGGCACATAGATCAATGGAACAGAACAGAGGACCCAGAAATAAACCCACAGCTTTATGGACAACTGATATTTGACAAAGAAAGAAAGAACATACAATGGAGTAAAGACAGCCTCTTTAACAAATGGTGTTGGGAAAATTGGACATCTACCTGCAAAAAAATGAAACTAGACCATCAACTTACACCATTCACAAAAACAAACTCAAAATGGATAAAAGATTTAAATGTAAGCCGTGAAACCATAAGCATCTTAGAAGAAAACATAGGCAGCAAGGTCTCCGACATCTGTAGCAGCAGTATATTTGCCGATTTATCTCCACGGGCAAATGAAATAAAATGCAAGATAAACAAATGGAACTATATCAAACTAAAAAGTTTTTGCACAGCTAAAGACAATAAGAACAGAATAAAAAGACAAACCACACAATGGGAGAACATATTCGACAGCACATCTGATAAGAGGTTAATAACTAAAATTTATAAAGAACTTAATAAAACTCAACAACAGGAAGACAAACAATCCAATCAAAAAATGGGCAAAAGAAATGAATAGAAATTTCTCCAAAGAGGACATACAGATGGCCAATAGGCATATGAAAAAATGCTCAACATCACTAATTATTAGAGAAATGCAAATTAAAACCACAATGAGATATCACCTCACACCAGTCAGAATGGTACTCATCAGCAAAACAACACAGAATAAGTGCTGGCGAGGATGTGGAGAAAAGGGAACCCTTCTGCACTGCTGGTGGGAATGCAGACTGGTGCAGCCACTATGGAAAACAGTTTGGAGATTCCTCAGAAAATTAAATATCGAACTGCCTTTTGACCCAGCTATCCCACTTATAGGAATATACCCTAAGAACACCATAGCACTGTTCGAAAAGAAGAAATGCGCCCCCATGTTCCTGGCAGCATTGTTCACAATAGCGAAGATCTGGAACCAGCCCAAGTGTCCGTCAGAAGACGAGTGGATTAAAAAGCCATGGTACATATATACTATGGAATACTACTCAGCCATAAGAAATGATGACATCGGATCATTTATAACAAAATGGATGGTCCTTGATAACATTATACAGAGTGAAATAAGTAAATCAGAAAAAAAGAAAAACTGAGAACAGCATGATTTCATACATAGGTGGGACATAAAAGTGAGACTATGAGACATGGACAAGAGAGTGGTGGTTATGGGGTGAGGGGAGGGAGGGAAGGGTGGGATAGGGAGGCGGGGAGGGACACAGGGAAAACCAGATAGAAGATAACAGAGGACAATTTGACTTTTGGTGACGGGTATGCAACACAATTGAATTTTAAGATAACCTGGAGATGTTTTCATTAAAAAAATAAATAAATTAAATGTTCTGTGAGTTGTTAAGCCTGACCATGCAAGTTTGTGTAGTTGCTGGATATATGCCTACTCTCTTTCCCTCTCAATCTTAGCAGTTGTCTTCTGATAAAAAGGAAGATTACTTACAAGTCTTATGTTTTCTGTATAAAATTGTCCTTTGTTACAGTGAAAGCATAAAAGTAGGATGTTAAATTATCATCTTTATTGATAATCATAGGTATAGTTGAAACTCTTGGTTCAGTTGAAATATTGACATGAATTGGTAGTTAAAATTATAACTTTTTCTGGTCCTTTTCAGGTGGGATGAGTTATCCTTGGAGAAAGCCTTGCTTATACAGGCCTTATCTTTTTTTTTTAGGTTAGGTTAAAACATGTAATATTAATCTTTTGGGTTTCATACATAAAACAAATATCCTTGATTATTTTTCCTCCCAACTTTACTCATATTAAGTGATCATTTTTATCACCACATAAGTATTGTCAATGATAAAGAATGTAAAACTCAACATGACATGTGGTAAAAATTTTTGGAGAAGAGTTAATGCTATTTTCAGAAATAGGGTTATTCATTATAATTCTTTTCTGGCATAACAATATAAATGCCAATTGCAGCTAGATGGAAAATATGGAGAAGCAAAGAGAAAAATCTTTATATATGCACAGGAAATAGGCTGGGTTGTTAGTCACCAAAATAACTGATTATTACTGAGTGGAGATTTTTTTTTTTGTATTTTTCCGAAGTTAGAAGCAGGGAGGTAGTCAGACAGACTCCCGTATGCGCCCTACCGGGATCCACCTGACATGCCCACCAGGGGGCGATGCTCTGCCCATCTGGGGTGTTGCTCCATTGCTGCCAGAGCCATTCTAGTGCTTGAGGCAGAGGCCATGGAACTATCCTCAGTGCCCAGGCCAACTTTGCTCCAATGGAGCCTTGGCTGGAGGAGGGGAAGAGAGAGATAAAAAGGAAGGAGAGGGGGAAGGATGGAGAAGCAGATGGGCGCTTCTCCTATGTGCCATGGCCAGGAATCGAACCTGGAACTTCTGCATGCTGGGCCAGTGCTCTACCACTGAGCCAACTGGCCAGGACCTGAGTGGAGATTTTGATAGATTTTTTTCCCCCATTAAAATTTTTTTCTTTGCATTTATTACATATTTATTTCCCAATTAACTGCAATTAACATATATTTCTGTATTTGTGGTATTGTGTATCTTGACAAAGGAATAAGTATTTTTTAATTGATTGATTTTAGCAAGAGAGGAAGGAGAAGAGAGAGAAACATCTATTTGTTGTTACGTTTATTTATGCGTTCATTGGTTGATTATTGAAGCTATGCCATGACTGGAGATCAACTCTGCAAACTTGGTGGATTGGGACAATGCTGTAACTAATTGAGCTACTCAGCCAGGGCTTAAGATAATATTTTAAAAGGGCTAGGAATTACTCTAATTAACAAGAGAATTTTATGGAATTTTACGGTTGCTTCATACAAATTCTAATACTCTACATCTAGTACATCTTACTGCAGTGAATTTTGTTAGTGCAAAGCCCCCCTTCCACTCCCACCCTGTGAAATACTATAGCTTTAAATGTCCATAGAAGAGTTTCAGAGACTAAGGGTCTCAGCTATCATTTTAAAGGTGATATAGGTTCGCCTTCCTCAATTATTAAAAAGTGTTTCCAGAGTATCATAACCTTAGATTTGTCATCCGACTGATGGAATTCTTAGGAACATGGTTAAGGTGTTGGTAAATTGTTTGTGTCTATTCTTACTTTAAAATATCTTACAAAGTATATGCACATACACATCACTGTGTATAGTAATACGCAAATAACTTTTTGACCTGATCTTGATTTTCCCGCTTCATTTTGAATCACTCTCCTTGTTTTGTTTTCATTTTGTTTGAACCTGATATTGAAGCTAGGTGGCAAAGGATTCTACATAGTAGTTGCTAGAGCTAGTGCTGATAAGTGTGGAGAAACCCTGTTTTGAAACTGCAACTTGCTTGTAGTTTTCATGATTGGTGAGATTTGAAGAGGCAGCTATAGAGCCATCATTTCTTGATCTTGCCAATTATTTTCAGAGTTATCCTTTGGGCTTCATACATAAAACAAGGGGCATAATCCTGCTTCACTGTTTTGTTGTACAGAGTGTTATTTTAGCCTTGGTTTCTCCGAGGGGACCTGAGAGGTTGAGATGTAAGTGGTTTATTCATGTGTATAATCTATGGAACAGGAATTTAAGGGTCAGGAGGAGTGAAAAGAGAAGTTTGTAGAGTCAGTACATACAATTCTAGGATGGTGTGGTTCCTTAATTCATGGGACTCTGAGAAGCCATATTAAACTGACTAGGGGAGGGACACAATGCATTTATTTACCTGTCAGTTCCTTGGTCAATGGTTGCTTCACTTCTGGGTTGACAATCATAAGTGCTAAGTAGTTCCTGGAGGATTCTGCACTGTGATGTTAACAGCAAAACCCCAGGGAAAGAAGCTAGAGGTGTGGAGCTTTAGAGCTGGTTTCAGGTTACATTGTATACTAAGGCCGCTCAGCACAGGTTACTAAGGCTGCCCTGGACAGGTTGCTGATGCTCTTAAGACCTGAGGTTGAGAGAATCTGAAGTGAAACACAAGAGGTGTCTAGGACAAATATCTAATATGTGAGATGTAGAAATGCAAAATTGAATGGCTATATGTAGCAGTATTAGATGCCAGTAATGACTATGTATCTAAATATTTACTAGATCTCAGAAGCTTCCATAGTAGAAAGTAAAATATATTTCTATCTCATTTTTGAGGAAAGACAGATGGAGCTTAAAAGTTTTCGTAGGTTTTTTCCTTGATTGTTTCATTTATATTTGAATTCAAGATGCTTTACTTACATCATCTCATTTAATACTTGTGGCAATTTTAATGTATATTTTTACTAAGTTTTTAAAATATATTTTATTATTATTAATTTTAATGGGGTGACACCAATAAATCAGGGTACATATGTACAATGAAAACATCTCTAGTTATCATTCAATTGTGTTGCATACCCGTCACCCAAAGTCAACTTGTACTCTATCACCTTCTACTGGTTTTCCCTGTGTCCCTCCCCTCCTCCCTATCCCACCCTTCCCTCAATCCCCCCACCCCATAACCACCACTCTCTTGTCCATGTCTTATACTCTCACTTTTATGTCCCACCTACGTATGAAATCATGCTGTTCTCAGTTATTTTTTTCCTGATTTACGTATTTCACTCTGTATAATGTTATCAAGGACCATCCATTTTGTTATAAATGATCCGATGTCATCATTTCTTATGGCTGAGTAGTATTCCATAGTATATATGTACTATAGCTTTTTAATCCACTCGTCTTCTGACGGACACTTGGGCTGTTTCCAGATCTTCGCTATTGTGAACAATGCTGCCAGGAACATGGGGGCGCATTTCTTCTTTTCGAACAGTGCTATGGTGTTCTTAGGGTATATTCCTATAAGTGGGATAGCTGGGTCAAAAGGCAGTTCGATTTTTAATTTTCTGAGGAATCTCCAAACTGTTTTCCACAGTGGCTGCACCAGTCTGCATTCCCACCAGCAGTGCAGAAGGGTTCCCTTTTCTCCACATCCTCGAGAGCACTTATTCTGTGTTGTTTTGCTGATGAGCACCATTCTGACTGGTGTGAGGCGATATCTCATTGTGGTTTTAATTTGCATTTCTCTAATAATTAGTGATGTTGAGCATTTTTTCATATGCCTATTGGCCATCTGTATGTCCTCTTTGGAGAAATTTCTATTCATTTCTTTTGCCCATTTTTTGATTGGATTGTTTGTCTTTCTGTTGTTGAGTTTTATAAGTTCTTTATAAATTTTAGTTATTAACCCCTTATCAGATGTGCTGTCGAATATGTTCTCCCATTGTGTGGTTTGTTATATTGTCCATTTATTCTGTTGTTATTGTCTTTAGCTGTGCAAAAACTTTTTAGTTTGATATAGTCCCATTTGTTTATCTTGCATTTTATTTCATTTGCCCGTGGAGATAAATTGGCAAATATATTGTTGCTACAGATGTTGGAGAGCTTGCTGCCTATGTTTTCTTCTAAGATGCTTATGGTTTCACGCCTTACGTTTTAAGTCTTTTATCCATTTTGAGTTTGTTTTTGTGAATGGTGTAAGTTGATGGTCTAGTTTCATTTCTTTGCAGGTAGATGTCCAATTTTCCCAACACCATTTGTTAAAGAGGCTGTCTTTACTCCATTGTATGTTCTTTCCTGCTTTGTAAAATATCACTTGTCCATAAAGCTGTGTGTTTATTTCTGGGTCCTCTGTTCTGTTCCATTGATCTATGTGCCGGTTCTTATGCCAGTACCAGGCTGTCTTGAGTATAATGGCCTTGTAGTAAACCTTGATATCTGGAAGAGTGATACCTCCTGCTTTATTTTTTCTTTTTAAGATTGCTGAGGCTATTCGTGTTCTTTTTTGGTTCCATATAAATTTTTGGAATATGTGTTCTATATCTTTGAAGTATGTCATTGGTATTTTAATTGGTATTGCATTGAATTTGTAAATTGCTTTGGGTAATATAGACATTTTAATGATGTTTATTCTTCCTAGCCATGAGCACGGTATATGCTTCCACTTGTTTGTATCTTCCTTGATTTCTTTTATCAATGTTTTATAATTTTCCGAGTACAAGTCCTTAACCTTCTTGGTTAAATTTACTCCTAGGTACTTTATTTTTTTGGCTGCAATAGTGAAGGGTATTGTTTCCTTAATTTCTTTTGCTGACAGTTCATTGTTGGTATATAGAAATGCCTCTGATTTCTGAGTATTAATTTTATATCCTGTCACCTTGCTGAATTCATTTATAAGGTCCAGTAGTATTTTGACTGAGACTTTAGGGTTTTCAATATACAATATCATATCATCAGCATATAGTGACAGTTTTACTTCTTTTCCAATTTGGATGCCTTTTATTTCTTCTTCTTGTCTGATTGCTATAGCTAGGACTTCCAGAACTATGTTGAATAAGAGTGGTGAAAGGGGGCAACCTTGCCTGGTTTCTGATCTTAAGGGGATTGCTTTTAATTTTTGTCCATTTAGTATGATGTTTGCTGTCGGTTTGTCGTAGATGGCCTTTATCATGTTAAGGAATGTTCCCTGTATTCTCACTTTACTGAGAGTTTTGAGCATGAATGGGTGCTGGATTTTATCAAATGCCTTTACTGCATCTATTGAAATTATCATATGATTTTTGTCCTTCCTTTTGTTATTGTGATGAATCACATTGATTGATTTGCGAATATTGAACCAGCCTTGCCTCTCCAGAATAAATTCCACTTGATCATGGTGTATGATTTTTTTCATATATTGCTGGATCCGGTTGGCTAATATTTTGTTGAAAATATTAGCGTCTAAATTCATCAGGGATATAGGCCTATAATTTTCTTTCTTTGTGTTATCTTTACCCGGTTTTGGGATCAGAATTATGCTTGCCTCATAAAAGGAGTTTGGAAGTCTTCCTTCATCTTGAATTCTTTGAAATAGCTTGAAGAGGATAGGAGTTATTTCTTCTTTGAATTTTTGATAGAATTCACTTGTAAAGCCATCAGACCCAGGACTTTTCTTTTTTGGGAGTTTTTTGATAACTGTTTCGATCTCATTTGTTGTAATTGGTCTGTTTAGGTGTTCTGATTCTTCCAGATTGATTTTTGGAAGTTTATATGATTCAAGAAATTTGTCCATTTTATCTAGATTGTCTAATTTTTTGGCATATAGTTCTTCATAGTATTTTCTTACAATGCTTTGTATTTCTGTTATGTCCGTAGTTATTTCTCCACTGTCCTTTCTAATTTTATTTATTTGAGTCCTCTTTCTTTTTTTCTTGGTGAGTCTAGTTAAAGGTTCATCAATCTTGTTTACCTTTTCAAAGAACCAGCTTCTGGTTTCATTGATCCTCTGTATTGTTTTCTTAGCCTCTATGTCTTTTATTTCTGCTCTGATCTTTATTATTTTCTTCCTTCTACTTTTCCTGGGTTTTATTTGCTGTTGTTTTTCTAGTCCTTTTAGCTGCAGGGTCTGGTTGGTTTTTTGTGCTTTTTCTAGCTTCTTAGGATATGCCTGTAGTGCAATGAACTTCCCTCTCAGAACTGCTTTTGCTGTGTCACATAAATTTTGAGTTGATGTATGCTCATTATCATTTGTTTCTAGAAACTTTTTTATTTCTTCTTTGATCTCATTGTTAATTCATTCATTATTTAATATCATGCTATTTAGTTTCCAAGTGTTTGAGTATTTTTCAGTTTTTCTTTTGTGGTTAATTTCTATTTTCATGGCATTGCTTTCAGAGAAAATGCTTGATATGATTTCAATCTTCTTAAATTTATTGAGACCATTTTTGTGTCCTAACATGTGGTTTATCTTAGAAAATGTATCATGAGTGCTTGTGAAGAATATCTATTCTACTGCTTTAGGGTGAAAAGTTCTGAAGATATCTATTAAATCAAGTTGATCTAGTGTATCCTTTAAGTCTGCTGTTTCTTTATTAATTTTTTTTCTTGAGGATCTATCCAGTGTTGTTAGAGGGGTATTGAAATCCCCTACTATGATAGTATTGCTCTTAATCTTGCCCTTTATATCCATCAAAGTCTGCTTTATGTATGTCGGGGCTTCTATATTTGGTGCATAGATATTTATAATAGTTATATCTTCCTGTTGAATTGTTCCCTTTATCATTATGTAGTGTTCTTCTTTATCTCTTACTACAGCCTTTATTTTAAAGTCCATTTTGTCAGATATAAGTATTGCTACCGCGGCTTTTTTTTCATTTCCATTTGCATGAAATATTTTTTTTCATCCTTTTACCTTCAGTCTATGTGCATCTTTTGTTTTAAGGTGTGTCTCTTGTCGACAGCATATGTATGGGTTCTGTTTCTTTATCCATGCAGCTACCCTATGTCTTTTGATTGGATCATTAATCCATTTACATTTAAGGTTATTATTGATATGTAGTTGTTTATTTCCATTTTATTCTTTAAAGGTGTATTCTTCTTTTGCTCTATTCTTTCCTCCCTTTAAACTGTTCACAACAGGCCCCTTAGTATCTTTTGCAGAATTGGTTTGGTTTTAATGAATTCCTTGAGGCTTTCTCTTTCTGGGAAGCTCTTTATTTCTCCTTTAATTTTAGACGTTAGCCTTGCTGGATAAAGTAGTCTTGCTTGTAGGTTCTTGTTCTGAATTACTTTGAATATATCTTGCCATTCCCTTCTGGCCTCAAGTGTTTCTGTTGAGAAGTCAGATGTCATCCTTATGGGGGCTCCTTTGTAGGTGATAGCTTTTTTTTCCCTAGCAGCTTTAAAAAATTTTTCTTTATCCATTAGCTTTGGTATTTTAACTATGATGTGTCTTGGTGTAGATCTTTTTGGGTTTTTCTTTAATGGAGTTCTGTGTGCTTCTTGAACCTGTGGAGTGTTTCCCAGCCTTAATTTAGGGAAGTTTTCTGCAATGATTTGATTGAACAAAGTTTCCATTTCCTGTCCTCTCTCCTCTTCTTCAGGCACCCCTATGATGCGAATGTTGTTTCTCTTCATGTTGTCAGAGAGCTCTCTTAGAGTTTCCTCACAGTTTTTGAGTCTCTTTTCCTTTTTCTTCTCTGCTTCTGTGCCTTTGTTTATTGTGTCCTCTAACTCGCTGATTTGATCCTCAGCGTGACTCATCCTGCTTTTAATTCCTTCCATTGTGGTCTTCAGTTCTGATACTGTATTTGTCATTTCTGTCTGATTCTTTTTTATTATTTCAATTTCGTTTTTTATACTTGTTATCTCTTTATTTAGGTGTTCATAATGACTATCCATTGTTGCTCTAATTTCTTTGAACATCCTAACTATCATTATTCTAAATTCTGCTTCTGGTAATTTGGTTATATCTGGTTCATTCAGGTCCTTCTCTGGGGATTTCTCTTGATTCATTTGGTTTGCATTCCTCTGCCTGCCCATTTTTTCTGTGTATAAGCAAGTTGTGACCACTGGTGTCCAGTAGGTGTTGGCTTTGTGTTCTTTAGGTGTGGTCTCTCTGCAGGGCCACTACACCCTCTGCCGCTGCCTAGGGCGATTGGGAATGGGCGTTTCCAGCGCCGGCCCACTGTGGCTTTTGCTTACCCGGCCGGAGCTTTAGCCCCGCCCACGAGGCCAGGACCCTTCTTCGTAGGGTCGCAAACCAAGGTTTATTGGGCCGGGTGTGTTTGCTGGCTTCTGCTCAGTTGCGAGCTTCCGCTAGTCTTGGACTCTACCCCACCCTCGCGTTCAGAGCCCGCTCGTGCACGTAGGATGGCAAACTGCGGTCTCTCTGGCCGGGCGGGGCTGGTAGCTTGAGCTCAGCCACGAGCCCGCGCCCGTCCTTGGTCCTAGCCCCGTCCCCGCGGTCTGGGCCGGCTTGCGCTGGGTCGCAGAGCAGATCTCTGCCTGTTCCTGGCCTCCCGCTTTGTCCCCGCAGGTGGGATTACAGGCGGGCCCGTAGCCTCCGGACCGCTTTCGCACATCCCCTTCGCCCCTGCTGGGCTAGACCGAGCTCACACCGGCTTGGCCTTCCCCCACACCGACAGAACCTCGTTTCAGCGTCCTGCCTCCACCGTACCCTTCAGCCACCCTCAGTAGAGTAGGAAGGGCCCTAATACTCCACACTGTAGGCCTGGGAGCTCCCTCACTTGTTTCACAGCTCAAAACTGTCCAAACGCTTCTTCTAGGCCGTGAGACTGTAGGCTGGGGCTTGGTTCCTGCGACCCAGGTCCCTCCTTCTCCGCCAAACTTTCCTCCCGCCACACGGGTCTGTCCGGGCTGCCGTTTGCTCCGGGGAGCTGGGCAACCCTCTTCGCGTTTTCCCTATTCCTACCAGTCTCAATGTGGCTTCTTCTGTGTTTCTTGGTTGAAGAGTCCACTTAGTTTAGTTCAAAGTTGGTTTATCCAGATGATGGTTCTTAAAATTGAGTTATAATCCGCTTTGGTTCTGGGAGTTGGAAGTTGGTATGTCCACCTACTCCGTCGCCATCTTGCTCTGCCTTTACTAATTTTTTTTAATAATAGATGGGAATTTTGGCCAAAGAAGTGAAGAAACTGCTCAAGGTTATATAATTAATAAGTTGCAGAGTTTAGATTTGAACACCTTTCTTATTCCAAGATAGATTTTGCTTTCTGTTTTTCTGAATGTATTGGGGTGACAGTGGTTAACAAAACTACACAGGTTTCAGATGTACAATTCCACAACACAACATCTATACACAGTGTTTTATGCTCACCACCCCAAATCAAATCTTTGTCCATCACCATTTATCCCCCTATGCCCTCTTCCACCTTCCTTCCTCCCACCCCTGCAATCACCACACTGTTGTCTTTGTCCATGAGTTTTTCTTTTTTTTTCTGTTTTTCTCAGTCTTTCTTTACCCAGCCCTACCAACAACAGCTGTCCCCTTGCTCTCTATGAGTCTGTCTCTATTTTGCTTGTTAGTTCATTTTGTTCATTAATTTTCTTTTGTTATAGCATCCTGTTATTGAAATCCATTTAATTTTGTCAAGCCTCCAACCCTTCTCAATGAGTTTCTGATTCTAAAGGTCATTTGTATATATTACTTTAGTCCACTAGAGGTCAGTATTGGGATGGTAAATACAGCAGCCTTCAGTTTTTGATTCGCATAATTTAAACAGTCTTATTTCTAGGCACCCTTGAAAGTTGTATTTCACAATAAAACTTTATATATATAAATTTATTTTATATATATATATATATATATATATATATATATATATATATATATATATGATGTCTCATAACACTCTTTGACAATTGTCAAGTGTTAATAGCAATATTTTTAGGATAATAGTTCAGATTAGGTCATTCTTATGGGTTTTTTGGTTTTTCTCCCCCTTCTAATGGCTAGGAGAACATCCAAATCCTGTCCTTTGTAGGTACTTCTCTCTTTTGTAGGGCTAGATCTCATTCACACATAGATTTCTTTGGTATCTATTATCTTTATATATTAATTGTTTGTCTATATGTGCCACTGTATCTAGCCTTTGGGGATTCTAAGAATGGTAAAGTATTTCCTGCTCTCAAAGAGAGAAGGGTTACATACTAAAGTGGGGTACTGTCATTAGCATGTGGATACCTCTCAGGTTTATGGAACTCTTCTCCGTCTTCTCTGTCCTGCTCTTAACTCATCGTGGTTTCTACTGGTTGGAATGACCCCATCATGTAGTCATCAAAGCCAGAAATGTTTGCAGTTATTCTTATTTCTTTCTTGTCATCTGTGAACTACATCCAAATTAGTAAATTCTGATGCTTCTGCCTGTTATATATCTGATACTACCCTAAGTCAAGTCCTCATTGTTAATTGAACTGTTATAATGATCTATATGGGTTTTCTTGTTTCTAATTTCTGTCTTTCCCCAGTTGACCATGCCTCTGATCCTGGAGAATTTGCCCAAATTTTAAAGCTGATCCTGTTATTCCCTTGCCTGCTGTCTCTCACTGTCTCTCCACTGCCTCTAGCTGACATTGAAACTGCTTGTATGACATCTTTATCTGTTGTTAGTGCTTTATAGACTAGATTTCTACACAGAATTACATATTCCTTGGGTTGGTAATGCTATTTCACAATGGTCCTTTCTCATGTTATTTCCTTCTTCTGGAATGGTTACCCTTTCTACTTGCCTTTCTTTGAAAAAATTATATTTATTTTTTTAAGAGCATGCTACCTGGTCCTCTGTGAAGCCTTTCCTGAAACCTCTCCAAGCAGACATGATTACTTTCTCCTTTGTTCAGCCATTTTCCTCTGCATTATTTCTATTATTATATTTATTACATGGAATTTCAGCCACTTATTTTCCAGTTGGCTTTCCATAACAGTTTGATGTGAGGTTCATGAGTCAGAGACTCCCGTCTTTTTCTTTGTATACCCAGTGTGCAGCACAATGCCTGGTACCAAATAGACATTCAATATACGTTTGACCGAAAATAGCAATACAGAGAGAAAACACCATGAATTAGGGCAGTGAGAGGAGGCTTTCTAAAGCCAGAAGAATTTTAGTTGGGTTTTGGAGGAAAGGTTAGACTCAGGCAGAAAGAGGTGATTCAGTAGAGATACGGAAGTGGAAAGATACCTCGTATACTATGAAGTGGGGTCTGATTCAAGTGGAAGATTTATGTTGAGACTACTGGATATGTATATTGAAAAATTAGGCTCAGCTTCCATTATGGTGGGGTCTAAGTGACGGATTGTGGAGTTTAGATTTGTACTTGTTTAAATTTTTACCCAGTGTCCCTAATGCCTAATTGGTATGATGAATGATATGGTTTAAGAAGAGCCGGGCCGCAGAATGCAGGGGAATTATAATGAGGAGGCGATGAGTTCCATTTTAGGTATGTTGGAAGTGAGGTGATGGTAGAGCACACAGTAATAATAGGAAACTGGAGATGTGCTATTTGATCTCAGGAGAGCAGAAAGAGTGGCAAGAGAAGAGGACTGAGGAATAAACCTTGCTTAATTTCTCTGTATTAGGAAATCAGAGAAGAATGTATATGAGGGGACCTTGAAGAAGATGTGGTGAAATGTGAAAAAAAATTATTCACAACAATAATGAACAACTAATAAGGAAAAGAAAATGCCTGAATGCTTTCTAAGGTCTAACTGCTACTCATAGGCTTTGTATCCTCCTTCCTCCATTTCAACCCAGGTGGCAGAACTCAGGTAGCCACTTCTTTGGCTCATGATTCTAAAGGCTTTCTCTGCAGGGACAGAATAAATGGTCCTGGTGGTGTCGCTTAGTATGTTAGATGAGACCTCTGAAGCATGTTTACTAGTTTCTCTTCCCCGTGGGCTTATTTTAATACATATTATATGTATTTATATGCTATATCTATATTTATTCTTCTCCACTTCTTGCCAGTCCCATAACATACATTCTAAATAGGTGGCAGTTTTCATTTGCAGCTGTAATGGGCAACATCTGAGTATTTATTTTATTGTTCTACCTGAGATTCAGTGTTTCTCACTTGGCCGGTTCCTTCTTGGCAGCTCTGCCCTGACTACTGCTTTACACACTGGAACAGCCTTGATAATTCTAATAGAGACCTCAAGTTCTGATAGAGCTTTGGAAGACTGCTTGAAATGCTTTGATTTCTAACATAGGGTTTGCTATCTTAATCTGTACTCTTCCAAACTGATGGGAAAACCAGATACATACCACTTAAAAAGAACAAGTCACAGGAGATGTAAAATCACTTCTGTAGGATACTTTTCATTTAAAGTTTTAAGTGACAGTAAGTATTTAAGTGTGGCTTCTCTTGATTGCTTTTAATACACTGGCACTATTTTATTGATTGTTAAAGAAAAAGAATTAACTTGGAATTCAATAAAATAAAACCAACTTGTGAAAGCGTTTGGTATTGCTGTATTGAGAGAGTGGAGTTAAGGGACAAGGGGTCACTCTAGTCGAGGGAATGCTGTTTTAAACATGAAAGCTTTAGGTAGTTCTCCCTTCCCTGCTGCCTCCCGGGTTCTGGGCCCCTTTTTCTGTGGTTTGCATTTGAAGTGTGATGGGGAAGAACTTCTTACTTCTGAGAGGGAGAGGAAGAATATTTTATTTGATTTTGGGTTTCTAACGCTTGAAGGACGTGTATGTATCATGTACAAAGCTAAATGAGATGTTTTTGGACACCCTCTCTACCTCACTTTGTCAGCAAAGCCACTTATTTTGTGTAAGTCAAAGCAAAATATCAATGAGTACTATGTAGAGAAGCAAGTTTGTCCATTGATTCGAATCTCTGGAATGTAGATTCTTTTCATTTTCTTGGCAGAAAGTAGCTCACATTGTTAAGGTTTTTCTCCATCCTATTATAATTGTCTCATTTAACCAGGGTCTGGACTAACATCTTATACTTAATATTTGTCTTGAATTCCTTAGTCTCATTCAGAATATTTGGAAACTGATTTTCCCCTGAACTAATATCTATTTGTCACTGAGGGGAAATAGTACATATCAATTAAGGAATGTATACTCTGAGACGTCACAGTTCCCAAACTTTGTATCTTAGGATGATACTAAGTATCATTTATAAGAAAAAAAGGGACCATCCATTGTGAAATACTTTTGGAACATGCTGGTTTAAATCATATCAAAGAAATTTCTTAAAATGGACTTCTCCTGGTTTTTATTTTGTTGATTACCATCATGTATCTACAAGAAGGTTACATGATATGTAATACATATTCCCCAGGTATTTGATCACAGATGCCCTTTTCTGGGCAACATGTTGCCATGCTTTGTGGGACTGTTGGTATCGTGGGAAGATCACCGATGTGGAATTTAGTTCACACTTTGACATTCTGATTTACTACAAACCAGACCCCATCCAAATCCTTAGTGTCCTGAGTACTGACCAAGGTCACTTCGAGCTTTAATACTGTCTGGTTTAATACTTATGTTGTTGACCCTTGGAAATGACAATGCCCACCATTTTGTATCTGTTGAAACCACACCATCATTTGAGTCTATATTTTAAAGCTGAGGCGATAACACTTTCTTTTCTCTAAAAGTTCAGAAGAAGATGTTCTTTAAAATAGTTTTCCACAGATTAAGGTCATGAAATCTTGTTGGATTAGTTAGTTCAAATCACTCTGTTAAGGTGCTTTATTTTCTTAATCAGTAGAATTCTGTTGATCATACAACTGTTTTTCAGAGTCCCCTAAGCTTAAAGTCTCCTGCCCTCCTCCCCCACCACATAGTTCCAAAATGGCATTTATCTTGTAAGACATAAATATTTGGTCATATGTACTAATCTCTTGGCTACTTAAAGGAAATGGGTAGTTTCATTTTGATGGTGATTTAGTGGGTGTATTTGAAAAGTCTTATGATAGTATTGACTGAGTATAATCTTTTTTTTTTTTGGTGAAAACTGGGAAAATGAATTAAGAAGGGTAACTTCAGGGTTAAAAATATATACATTAATAGTTTTGGATTTTTTTCTGAGATGAAAACTTTGTGTATTAAGGCATTTTGTTGTATTTTCTTTAAGATATTCATTTGTTGAAAATAAGTTTTTTAAATACTTAATTATTATTATTTTTAATGGATATGTGTCTCTGTCCTAGGCCCAACAACAAAGAAACCTGGATAACATCGTCTTACAACAACCCAGAATAGGAAGCAAGAGAAAATCTAAGAAAGATGCATATACGATTTTTGAGACAGAAATAGAAAGCACAAGCCCCAAATCGGAACAGGATTCAGGAATTCTGGATGTTGAAGATGAAGAAGATGATGAAGAGGTAACTGACATTTGAACTGGGGATGTGAAACTGTTTTTAGATTTAAACACAGTATGTCTGAGATGTGATGAAGAATCTATTCATTTAATATAGCTTTTGTGATATTCTGGAATTAAATATCATTTTAAATACAAATAGACCCTGATTTAAGAAAACTAGTTGTGCTAAGATATATTAAGATTTTAATTTTTAAGATTTTAAATGCACTTGTTCAATTTTTTAAGTTTCAGGGCTTTTGATTGTATACTGACTGGGTGTGTGCTGCTTTAAGGGAAGAGTGGGGTTTGCCTGACCTGGAGAAAGATATCCATGTGACCTCCACTGAACCTGCAAAACATTTCTGGAGACAAATAAAAGATGTTACTTTAAACAGTGGGGAATGAACAAGCACTTTCGTGGCCTTGAGTTATGGTTCAGGTTGAAAATGTAAAAAGGTTCCATAAAGGTGAAAAGACATTTCTGGAGGAAATAAATATATGAGTGATTATAGAGAGTCTGGGAATTCTGTGACACATCAGTAACCTCTGAGATTAGATCTGTGTCACTTTCAGGTAAAGAATAAGATTAAGTGGCTTAACTAGTACATATTTTTTATCTTTCTTTGTTGTTGGAAATGTATTTAATGTGTTATTAAAAATAAAACTACTGTGACATGAGATTTCCTGTTAAAATGTTTTTGAAAATATTTATTTTTATAATGGAATTAGTTTCTCTTTGAGTGTAGTGGTTGAAGCATGACTGTTGGAGTCAGCCAAGTCCTGGCTCTACCATTTTATTTTGAAAAAAGGAATTAACATTTATATAATTTACTTTAAAAATGTTCAAAGACGTGCGAGGAATCATTTACTTCTAGACTCAGTTAACCTGATTGCCTTTAAGTGCTTGTTACCTTTTTACTGTTTTATTTCTCTAAATAAAATTGGGTTCACTGTCTCGTCCTTTTTCTTGTCCTTAGCTATATATACCTTACCACTCTCCTTTCTCTCCTCTCCCCCCAAAACTTGTCACTGTCTAACTTTGTAATTATAGGTAATTGTTGAGTCTGATGTAACTTTAATGTCTTCATCTATAAAGACGGTATTCTCTGCCCCGTAGGTTTGCACAGGTGCCTGTACCATGAATGGTGGTTTATACAGATGTTAGTTTCTGCCCTATTTTCATTGCTCTTCCTTCTTCATTTCTATTAAGTAGCACTACTGTCAGTATCCCTGTTCTTGTTATTATTTCTCTTTCATGTCAAAAATCGAATTGCCACTGTTTAAACTGTTTGGGCTGAAAAGCAAATAACCAAGTTAATTATGTGTCTATAACATTAGCATTTGCATTTGATGGAAAGTCTGAGAGACCATCATATGTGTAAAGTACTACATTTTTTTATATAGCTGTCATTATTGAGGGGACACAGTTCTACAATATAAGTGAATGATTGCATTTATAATTTATACTTTATCAGGATATGTTTATTATGTAAATGAGGTACATTAATGGTTAACAATATGTGAAAATTTTATCATAATTTCTATTGTACTTATGTAACAAGAAATTGTTATAGCTCTAAGAAATAGAGCTAAGAAAAGAACCAGATATTTGCTTGATACTCCTGGAAAAAGAAAGGGGCAGAGAAGACTTGATCCCCTGAATATACAGTATTTCTAGTATTCTCTCTTCTTGCCTGTAATGACTGGTATGGTAGGATATAGATCCACCCTGGAGACCAGACCTTCAGGTGATAATAGGCTCATTACTGATGACAATTTACAGTAGTAATTCAATAAAGAATCAGTCTCAAGAAAGACCACTTAATGCTTTTTAATTACATTGTGGATACCTATCAAAGAAAGTAAATTCTATCAGGCATTATGCTCTATGGAAACAGAAGCGAGGCATAGTCTACGCTCCTGGCTAATACACACCCCAAAAAGATGGTAGATGCTAAGATAAAAGAATGAAGTATACACACAGTTCTCATGTATCACTGAGAACCTTCTAGGTAGGAGCCATTCTTTATCACTAACTCACTGACTATCCTGAGCACCTCCCTTTTAATTTTTGTGCCACATTACTTCTTTGTTTTATCTTCTAAGGTCCAGAGAAGATGAAGAAAGTAGGACCAGTAAAGTGTATGAGGGGTTCCTCATAAAGGAAGTATTTTAAGAATGTACTTGGAAGTTAACTTTTTAAAATACTCCATATCCCAAATCAAACAGAATTCACATTAGAGATTTGCTGATTGAGCTCCTACAACAAGAATTCAGCACTGCACTGTCATCTAATGGCATCCTATCTTAAAAAAATTTCTACTTTATATTTATTTACTTCTCAGTTTGAATCTTCTTCAAGTGCACATTCTTAATCTCCAGCCTCATGTAGAGAATTATTTATTTAGATGTCTCCAAACTGGTTTCTTGGCATAGTTCTTGCATGGTGTGAATAAATTCTTCAGATAAGGGCTTTCGTGAGCCACTGTGACGTTCTGACCTTCATTCTTGTCATTCTTCAACAGACCTCATTGAGAGCAGTGTAAATAGTTTTTGAAATATTTTGACTTTTAAACTGTGGCATAGAATCCTGTCGGGCAGTGATTCTTAATGTATTTGGAGTAATATGTTACTCTGAGAGTTTGATAAAAATGTATAGAATCTTTCGCCCAGTAAAACATACTCACAAGAAGTTCTATGTGAAATTTCAGGACATTCATGATACTAGGACCCAAGTTAGGAACCACTGTTATAGGGCAGTGCTTCTTGAACTTCAGTGTGCACATGAGCAACTTCTAATCATATTAAAATGCAAATTCTGATTCTACAGATTGGGCATGTAAGAATGGTGCACATGGTCTCATAGCGCACTTTGAGTGGCAGGGGTTTAGAGGACCACAAGGAAGCATTTTTAGTGCATAAAGAAAACAAATCTTCCCTAGCTGGACAGCTTGGTTGGTTAGAGCATCGTCTTGAAGCACAGAGGTTGCCAGTTCAATCCTGGATCAGGGCAGATACAGGAAGAACTCAATGTTCCTGTCTTTATTTCTCTCCCTCTTTTTCTCTTATTGAAATTTGGGTCTCCTACTGATTTTTCATTAATATGTCATTTTTTTTCTTTTTCTTTTAAATATATTTTATTATTATTAATTCTAATGGGGTGACACCAATAAATCAGGGTACATATGTACAATGAAAACATCTCCAGGTTATCTTATCATTCAATTGTGTTGCATACCCATCACCAAAAGTCAAATTGTCCTCTGTCACCTTCTATCTGGTTTTCCCTGTGTCCCTTCCCTCCTCCCTATTCCACTCTTCCCTCCCTCCCCCCATCCCATAACCACCACTCTCTTGTCCATGTCTCATATTCTCACTTTTATGTCCCACCTATGTATGAAATCATGTCTTTTTTTTTTGGTATTTTTTTCTGAAGTGAGAAGCAAGGAGGCAGAGAGATAGACTCCCGCATGCGCCTGACCAGGATCCACCTGGTATGCCCACTAGGAGGCGATGCTCTGCCCATCTGGGGCATTGCTCTGTTGCAACTGGAGTCATTTTAGTGCCTGGGGTGTAGGCCATGGAGCCATCCTCAGCACCCGGGCCAACTTTGCTCCAGTGAAGCCTTGGCTGCCAGAGAGGAAGAGAGAGATAGAGAGAAAGCAAAGGGCAAAGGGGGAGAAGCAGATGGTCGCTTCTCCCGTGTGCCCTGGTTGGGAATTGAACCTGGGACTTCCACATGCTAGGCTGATACTCTACCACTGAGCTAACCGGCCAGGGCCAGGACTCTTTCTCTTATAAAGACTCTAGTCCTATTGTATGAGTGCCCCACTCTTATGATTTCATTTAACCTTAATCACTTCTTTTTAAGGGCCCTATATCCAAATATAATCATTTTGGGATGTTAGGGCTTCACCATATGAATTTAGGGGGTGACACAATTCAGTCTATAACACAGGGTAATTGGAAAGAACTCAAGATTTGTATTTAGAAGGTACAAGTTCTATCAGCTTTGTGCTGTTGGAGCAAATTATGTCATTTCTCTAAGCATCTCTTTTCTCACTTATAAAAGCACCAATAATTAATTTATGTCAATTTGCTTGGGAAAAGTTCTAGTTATTAGGATATTTGACCCAAAATTCAAATTGGTTTTTACAAAATTTTCTAGTGACAAGAGGGTAACAGAAAATAAGGATCATTTCTCAGTAAGATAAAGTGAAATAAAGGATGCCATTAGAACTTTAGCGTTTAAATCAGAGGTTGCCGATTGGCAGCCCATGGACCAGAAACAGCTTGCAAAATGGCTGTTGGCTTGCATAGTGCTTAAAATTTAATAAGTTAGTTGCCAAATTTTAAAAGTCAATTGAATTCACATAAAAAATCTATATTTCCAAGTTAAGCTCTTTCTAAGCATGGTAGTAATAGACTCACCCTGGGTTGCCACGAGGGATCTGGCTTTTCCACTAACTAACCCATACCCCTTGCTGTGTTTGCACATTGGTCATTGCCATTTACTATCACATTTATGCTGTTGTTGATGGAAAGATATTATTAGTTATACCAAGTCTCTATTAAAAAGTGGTGAAATTGAGGATAGACTGATAGGACCACATGTTTGCAAAAAATGATGAGAACATAGTCTTTGTTATGGCAAAGGTATTTTGCAGTTATAATTAAACTTTTTTATTGACTTTATTGGGGTTATTAAAATTATACAGGTTTCAGGTGTATAAGTCTATAATACATCATCTGTGTATTCACCACCTCAAGTTGAGAACATAGTCTTTTGTAACAATGAATAATAGTATGTCTATTCAGAGAATACAATTTAAAATGCTGGCCTATTTCACTTAATTCCCAGTGCCCCCTGACTCCTCACTGTAGGCTGTTTTTCACTTCTATTCTTAATGAAAGATGATCTACTAAAGCTGATATATATACGGAGATGAAAAGTAGATACCTATACATATAATCAAGTGGCAATAAAGACCATTTAGAAACTTGAATAAAGACATTATGGCATCCTTGAGACATTATGTTTTGGGTTTCTTATTCCCATTCTTTGATCTTTTAGGTCTATTCATTGGCAAAAAAATATTATGGCTCACATTGATTTAAGATCTTTTTAAATTTTTCACTGTAGTGATATTAAAAAGGTCTTGACATTTTGAAAATTGCTTGCCTCCATTACAAACACTTACCTACCTTTTCAGATCTTCTAGAATTTCTCCTTTATATGCTCATTGCTTACTCAACCAACCCTGTCACTCTGTGCTAAGTTGCTAATAACACCAAGTAGGGAATGTATCCCTTTTTCCTCCCTCCTTATCTAAAATATCGAATTTTACTTTTCCTTGAGACTAGTTTATTCTCACCTCTTCTGTATCACCTTCTTTTAAAACGTTTATTTTTCATTTTGAAGAGTTTTAAATCTTCAGAAAAGTATGAGTGGTAAAATGAACATCATATATTCTTTACTTAAATGCTCCACTTATTAAAATCTGATGTATTCTTTCTCAAAAATTTGATTTTGAAAGAATCAGAAAAATATGTATCTACTTGCCCCAAGCAAAGATAAGCCATTTGAATTGTCGTACATCATCATTTTAAACTCTCAGTACAGCAGTATGTAGTTTTCTGAGAATGACATTCTCTTTCATAACCACAGTAAAGTTACCACACCCATGAAATTTACTATTGGTACAATAATTGCCACTTAATATACAGCACATATACTAATTTGTCCAGTTGTCCCAATAATGTCTTTTATAGCAGATTTTTAAATTTTATTTTTCCTGTAGCCATATCCAGACAAGTATCGCATATTGTATTTAATTTTTATATTTGTTTATTCTCCTTTAGTATCTCTATTTAAGTATATTTGGTGCATCCTCATAATTAGGTTAAGTTTAATTATTTTTGGCAGGAATATTATAGATGTAATATTATATTATTTCCAGTGCATCACATCAGGAGGTTCATAGTTGGTTAAGGTGGTGTCTGTGAGAAAGGTACCTTTTCCTCTTTGTAATTAATGAGTGATCTTTGGCGTGAAACTTTTAGACTATGTGACTGTATTGTTCCCTAACAGTTTTTCAGCCATTGGTTTTAGAATTCATTGAGGATCATATTTTACTATGGTGATTATGAAGTAGTGATTTTTCTACTTTTATCATTTCTTTGACATTGATTAGTTGCATTCTTCTATAAAGAAGAAATTTTCTTTTCTCCCTTTCCTTTTTTTAATATTAGTATTGCCATATGGATTCTTATTTTCTATACAGTACAATGGGTTATATTCCATTCTTGTCTTTCAGTTTGATTCTTTAATTGTTCCAAATTTGGCCAGTGTGAGTCTCATCTATTATCCTTTGACATGTCTCCATCAATTTTTAAATTAAATTTATTGGATTGAAATTAGTTAATAAAATTACATAGGTTTCAGGTATACAATTCTATAATACATCATCTGTGTATTGCATTGTGTGTTTACCACTCAGTCAGATCTCTTTTTATCTGATCCCTTTTACCTTTTTCTACTTTCCCATTCCCCTTTCCCTCTGGTCACCACCATATTGTTGTCTGTGTCTATGAGTTTTTGTTTATTTGTTTTTCTTGTTTTGTTCATTTGTTGCTTTAAAATTTATATCCCACATATGGGTAAAATCATATGGTTCTTGATTTTTTTCTGTCTGACTCATTTGACTTAGAATGATACTCTCAAGATCCATCATGTTGTTGCAAATGGCTGTTTTCATCATTTCTTATGGCAGAGTAGTATTCCATTGTATACATGTACCACTTCTTCTTTATCCAATCATCTGTTGAAGGACACTTTAGTTGTTTCATGTCTTGGCCACCGTGAATAATGCTGCAGTGAACATGGGGCGCATATATCATTGTGAATAAATGTTTTCAAAGTTTTTGGGTAGATACCAAAGAAGAGGGGTTGCTGGGTCATATGGGAACTCTATTATTAATTTTTAAAGTAATCTCCATACTGTTTCCCATATTGACTGGGAAACAGTTTACATTCCTGTCAGCAGTGAATTAGGGTTGCATTTACTCCACAGCCTCTTCAACACTTGTTATTACTTGTCTTGTTGGTAATAGCCATTCACATAGGTGTGAGGTGGTATCTTGTTGTAGTTTTGATTTGTATTTCCCTAAGAGTTTCCATCCATTTTTGGGGGGGGATAGGTGCTCTTGGTTCACTCCAGGTTCTGCCCAGCCCAGAATCAGTTATTTCTTTAATGAGCTCTTCTCCTTTTACTGATATTTAGAAACTGAAATGTGGGCATTAGATATATTCCTTTGTAGACATAGCTAAAAAATACATATGCCATACCAACACATAGACAGTTTTATAAATCATGAGTTAAAACTGATGCTCTAATTTCAACCTGATATCACAGATAATAACTTCTCCTATTCCAGATTTCTATCTCTAAGAATTCTGGTTTCCAGAGTATCTATATATTTATTAATTTGCCTAATCAGATATCATAAACAAAGTAGTTCCATCTATAATTGCTTGGCAAATGTTACTAAAAGCAGTAAATTTATTAGGTTCAAATTTTTGTTTTTTTGTTTTTAGTTCTTTTTATTCTACAATATATCCCACTGAGATGATTTAGTTCAGAGTATTTTGTTCAAATGTTTGTGATCAAACTGATATATAATTAGATTTGTTTCTTTTTGCATTACTTTTTAGATTTTCCTTATCTTTATTATTATTTTTTGAATATATGAAATATGAACATGGTTCAGAAAATACATTCAGTGAAATCTCATTCTCCTCTTTGTTTCTTCTACTTTCATCCTACCCATATTTTGTAAATAATCAATATCCTTTGTGTGTGTACCTTTCCTGATACTTACACAGCATGACTATTAGGAGCATAATGCATATATATATTTTTTGTACTGAAAATATATCCACATTAGTTTATAGATGTCTCTTTCATCTTACTTTTACTGCTAGATAGTACTTCATTAATTGAATGTTGTTATAGTTCATTCAGCCAATCTCTATATGTGGGTGTTTAATGATTTATCAATATTTCCCTATTAAAATACGGTGTTTCAACTACACAGCTGCTAGAATTAGCTAAAGGTAATACTGACAATACCAGGTATTGACAGATTGCAAAGCAACTAGAATTCTTATATATTGTATTGAAAATGCAAAATAATATAGACACTTGGAAAACAATTTGGTAGTGTATTATAAAGTTAAGCATACACTTATATACAGGATGGGGCAAAAGTAGGTTTACAGTTGTGAATACATGATACACAGAATGTATTCTTATATTATTATTGATTAATTATTGTATTATTTTCTACATGAACAACTGTAAACCTACTCTTGTCCCACAGTGTATAGGGTCCAGCTATCTCACTCCTAGATGTTTATTCATTACGTTCACACAAAATCCCATACTTGAATGTTTATAGCAACTTTATTTATACATTGCTAGAAAGTAGAAACAACGTGTCTTTCAGTGGGTGAGTGCTTAAATGAACTGTGGAAAAGCCGCGCCTGGAATGTCACTCTGAAATAAAAAAGAATTAGCTATAGATACATGAAACAACACAGGTTCATCTATGATAAATGAAAGAAGCCAGATCCAAAGGCTACATACCATCTGAGCCTATTAATATGACACTCCTTTAAAGAGAAAACCCCAGGGACAAAGAATGGATCACTGTTTGCCATGGGCTGGGTGTCAGGGAACAATCTGACTACTAAGGGGCATGAGGAATTTGAGGGATGGCAGAACATTTAAAATCTAGATTGTGATAATGATTACAGAACTACATGGATTTGTCATAACCCACTGAATTGCTTCCTAGAAAGGATGAATTTTACTGTATGTAAAATACCTTAAAACTTTAAAAAGTTTCAAAATAAACCCCCAAACCTAAAAATTGTTTTCCAGTCAGAGGCAGGGGTCCCCAAACTTTTTACACAGGGGGTCAGTTCACTGTCCCTCGGACCGTTGGAGGGCTGCCACATACAGTACTCCATACACTGACCACCAATGAAAGAGGTGGCCCTTCCGGAAGTGCAGCAGGGGCTGAATAAATGTACTCAGGAGGCCGTAGTTTGGGGACCCCTGGTCAGAGGTATGTGTTCAGGGTAGGTTCCTAGAAGCAGGATTGCAGGGGTAAATGCCTGTGGGATTTTGTTAGATATAGTCAAACTTTGTTCCACAGAGGTTGTACCATTTCTTGTATCACCCCCTCTGGCAAGGTACGAGGTGCCTATTTCCTTAAAACTGCTTAAGGAGAGTATTTTGTTAAGCTTTGAATACTTGCCAGTTGAATAGATAAAAAATGGCACCTTTGTATATTTTTAAATGGCATCCCTATTACTAATGGTGAAATGTAGTATCATAAGTTTGAGGGCTATTTGTATTATGTTTTTCAGTAAACTTTTTGCTTATATATTTTGCTTATTTTTCTAATGATTTTCTTCCTTCAATTGTAATGAGTTTTTTTATATAATAGGGATATTAGTCCTTTACCTATAATAATATTTTCTATTATTTTGATCACATTAATTTTTTCCTCCTCTCAGAACCTTTATACTTAATACAACATTCTAAATTGCCTTTCTTGCCCAATAGTTTACAGTTTCTTAGCATATAGTAGATTGTTGTTAAATAAAGACCGAATTTTTATTTTCCCAGTGTTAGCTATAGGCAAAGAATTCTTTTTCTTTTTTAAAAAATGTTTATTTTATTGAGTTTAGAGGGAGAGGAAGTGGGGAGAGAGAGAGAAAGAGAGAGAGAGAGAAAGAGAAAGAGAGAGAAGAACATTGATCCATCCCTGTGGGTGCCTAACTGGGGATCAAACTGGTAACCTCTGCTCTTCAGGTTGATGCTCTAACCAACCAAGCTGTCTGGCTAGGGCAAGCAAAGAATTTTTGAGGGACTGTCCTTTGATTTTAGCCATAGAACTTTTTGCAGTATCTCAATAAAGAAAATGGTGATTTTTCCTTATTTTCTTCTGCTTAGTGCAAACACTTAAGTAAATAAAGTGGTAGTCTCTTTAGGGATTTCTCAGGGAGAATCCTAATAACTTGTAAGATGCTCCATAGCAAAATCTGGTACTTTTAGGCTAGAACTTATATGTTCAATGGCTTTAAAAAGTCTTTATAGTTTTGTTGATTCTAGTCATTTAGAATCCTAAGCCTTCTGGTTTGTTAGAGTGTTGTTGGTGTTCAGTCCAGCTATGAAAGAAAGCTCATGTCCAAATGCATTTTACTCTTCTTTTCTCTGAAGTTTTGGAAATAAAGGACAGAAAAGTACATTGGTGAAAAATGTTTCCCAGGTATTTTCTGGCTTCCAGACATAATATGGACAGTCAAAATTGATCCTCTGAATGCAAAGACAGTGCCCCTTCAGCTAATCATATGTTGTTATTTACCCTTCAGAAAGATGCCTGGTACATTTTAATGACTTGAGATCCAACTAATGCTCAGACATGGGCAACAAGTCCCTGCATTCATTTACCAATACTAAGAAACTGGGGTTTTTTTTTGTGTGTGTGTGTATGTGTGTGTGTTAAGAGGTAATCAAAACTATTTTCAAGAAGGAGAATGACTCAAATAATTAGTGAGAACAATGTTTAAATTCCTTACAAACCTCTGTCATACTCTTTTTAGATGATCCACCTACTTTGAAAGATTTCATAAGAGAAAAATAAATGGCCTGTGTGTGTGTGTGTATCTCCTGGGACAGCTGTGAGAACAACAGAGCTGGAGCGCACTAATGCATTTCTGTTTTCATGTGCGGCTTTATCAGCAGTGTAGGTAAATTTCTCAGTACATTTGCTTCTGCTCTTGAGGGAGGCAAGCAATCTTTTCTTGTGCTCTATTCTTCTTTCCTAATGGCATGCTTACCCAGTAATAAAGCAGGTAGATTTATGAGGTCGTTACCTGCAGATACTTTTTCTCCCTACCGCCATCCACTGAGTCTTTTAAGATGGTAGAAATAGTTATTAACTCCCAACTTGTTTTGGGGGGGCAGGGGGTATTATAAAAATATTAAATTGATGTATCTGTTAATACTTGAATGCCATTTTTTTCTTTAATATCAAAATCACCTTTTTAAAATAAGTTAAATAATTGTCTTTATTCTGTACAAGTGTAACTTAATCCATTAACCTTTCCATTTTCAAAGGTTTGACCTGAACTAAGATATATTAAAGAAGAAAAATTTCATGAAAGTCAGATCTTGATGTTTTGTAATAATTTTGTAATTAAAAAAAATTAATATTTTTCTTTCTAACCATCTAATATTTCCACTTCTACTTGAATTTTCTTATATATTCCTCAAAATATATTTTCTGCAGAGGCCTAAAGACTATTTTTTCAGTATGCTTTTCATTAATTCTATTTATAAATTTATTTTCTCACTTTGTTTCTGGACTCTTTCCATTTCATCTGTATAGTGGCATCATTTGATACCTGGTATATTAATAGGATACAAGGCTATTTAAGAACAAATATTTTGCAGACAATAATTAAGAAGTATTGCTTTGATGGAAGCTGTTAGTATTTATCATACAAATGTGAAAGTCATATAGAAACAGTCAGATTAGTCATATACATTGGTACCTAGTAACATATGATCTCTAGTGGGTGTGCAATTGTGTAATTGTCGAATATAGTAGTTGCCTTCCTTATGTCTACCTCTTAATGTTGTAATTCAATCTCCCTTAAATTCTTTTACTGGAATATTATTTTAACTTCTTTATTTATTTAATACAGTATGCTCTGAGGCATGATTTCTTAGGTACAGAATCTAAAATCTTACTATTTGCTTCTCTGAAAATAAAGAGGTTAGGGCTGGCCGAAGGCACTAATGCTTTCCATTAATAAACTATATAGAAAATTAGGCAGCTGCTGTCCTTGGTGATGAAATTATTTCATGTGAATTCATAAAGAAAATAACTAATTTTAAAAAAGGCAGAATAATCTGAAATATACCATTGGTGGCAATGGTTGATATCTTCATAGATCTATTTGAACTAGAAAAATACAGACTCCAGTATCTTAATGTCTTGAGTTCCTGACTGCCAGGCAGAGGAAATGTTTAACTATTTTAATCATGTTTCTGTATCTCAGAAAGAAAGCCCTTATGAGAGGAAATGACAACGTCCTACCACAAAGTTATCTCTTATCAGTTATAGTCCCAGTCAATAATGATTTGTCAAACTTGGACATGTGTAAAATTCAAGGGCTGTGTTATTTACTTTGGAAAGGAAAAATTAGATGAAGCTGATAACAACAGAGTCATGGCTTTTGTTAGGAGACAGAAACCATTAGAGACAGTCATTGTTAGCTTAGGAAAGTGTCCTGGACCCCTCCCTCTGCCCCAGCTGAAACCTAAACCTGCTTGAATCATTCTTGCAACTTGAGGGAAGGGAGGGGCAAAAGAGGGGGAAGAAGAATGAGGACAGTTTTGACAGATATTTAGCATTTTAAATGGGGAGCAAAAGGTGGACTTTAAAACAGACCTATTTATGTGAGTAAGAAAAACTGCCTTTTGTTCACTTCCCCACCCCCATTTATTTAAGTTTTTGAAAGTTCATTTCTTATCCTTCCAAACATATAGCATTCCTTCACGTACAGTGTAGGTTGCTCTCTTCCTTTCCCCTTTTCCTAGATGTGATTCTTTTTCATTAGTGAAAGTAGAGAAAACACATCTAGCTCAAAGCAACATGAGTCAGTACATGCTTTACATACCTTTCTCCTCACAGCACTCTTCTTGGTTCCACACAGTGCTCCTAGTGTTTCTCCCAGAAGGAAGCATGGAGGAAAAATGATTTCTAAATACCTGTAGTAGGCTATTTTTTTAGTATGGGCTTTATTTATTATGGGCATATTATTTATTAATCACATTAAAAAAAGATTTTATTTCTTGATTTCAGAGAGACAGAGAAAGAGAAAGGCAGAGGGGAGAAGTGGGAAGCATCAACTCATTCATTGCCTCTCCTACATTCCTTGACCAGGCAAGGCTGGGGCTTCGAACCAGCGACCCCAGCATCCCAGGTCGATGCTCCTTCCATTATGCCACCATAGGTCATGCAATAGTAGGCTATTATAAGGATGGAGGTAAAATTTATGAATTGAAGCCCCACTTTGCTCCATCTTTTCTTGTTAGATTTTTGTGTACTACTTTCAAAGCCGGCAGTCACGTGTTTAAGGGGAATTTAACTGGATTATAATTTCAGGGCTAACAAATAGCAAAGCCAGTATTTCCAGGTTAGGACACTTTAAACAGTTTGAATTTGAATATGATGATGTTAAATTAAGTCAGCCTTACAGACAATAGGTTTGGTTGTAAAAATTTGATGGAGATAATAGGAAAGGCCTTTATCTCCTGTGTGTGTGTGTGTGTGTGTGTGTGTGTGTGTGTGTGTGTGTGTGTGTGTGTGTGTGTTTTGGTTGGCCCAGATAAACCACTCTTATTAGCCCATTAGTAAAAGGGTCCCATTAACTTATTCATCAGAGATTTGTAGGGAAACTGTCCCCTAATGTGAATGTTTATTTTATAAGGATGACTCTGACCTGTGAAAGGCTCTATCTCAGTGGTTCTTAACCTTTTTTGAGGTACTGAACCCACCAGTTTTATATGCTCATTCACCAAACCCTTCTTTAGTGATAAATAAAATATGATTTTTTTTTTCCAAACTCAAGACATAGGTATATGTTTTTTTTACTGGTGCACAAAATGAGCCGTGCATGAACATCACCTTGCTCAAAGAACAAAACCAAGAAAGTGCATGAACTCACAACAAATGATGGTATTACTTTATTCTGGCCTCTGCTGCAGAGGCTTCTCCGAACCCCTGAGACTGACTCATCGAACCCTTAGGGTTCGATAGAACCCAGGTTAAGAATTACTGCTCTATCTGAAGAATGGCTTGAAGCAGTTTCCTTTTGAATGAAACAATAGCTCTGAGTCAAAGCAAAAAAAACAAAACAAAACAAAAATAAACTGCATGAAGAATATATAAACAAAGTAGTGATTGAGTTTTTATCCAAAATTAGGTAAAGAAATTTTCTGAACTTTTTATAAGTATATTTATAATAAATAACTTTATATAAAAGTACAATTTCTATACAGATAATTTTTTACAGTTTTCCTGCCTTTTTTATATGCATGCTTAATTTTATGAAGTTTAAGTACTATTATAAATATAATTTTAGAACAAATTTTATTTTTCATTTTTTTTGATATTTCACTTAGCTGTAGTTTTTCACTGGTAGGCTCTGGTTTTCTGGAAAGACAAAATAAATTTCCCACATATTTTCACTTTGCAGTCAAAGAGGTGAGACTATAAAGATGCTTTAATGTTGTAGTCATTTCAGGTGAGAGTACCTAAATGATATCTTGTTGCTTTATTTTGTGTTATTAAGTTGAAAACGAGTGACTATTTGTACTCTTAAAGTTTCAATTTTTATGTGCTTTTTAAAAAATTGGATTTATTGGGATCACACTAGTTAACAGGTTTCAGGTGCCCAATTCTGCAATACATTTCTGTACGTCATATTGTGTGTCACTCCACCCATTACCCTAAATCAAGTCTTTGTCCATCACCATTTATCCCTCCTATACCCTCCTGCACGTTCCCCACTCATGGCAATCACTATGTGCTTTTTAATCCTACCTTTTCTTAACCTACATGTGCCCATCTGCCTATAAACTGTGTTCTCAGTAATCTTGCTTGGGTCATGGTGTAGGATCTTGAGCACCTTACTATTATTGATCTTTGGATTTACATAAAAGTTAGTTTGAGTGCTTACATAGTAAGCAGCACTATGAGATTCTTAAGCATAGAGATTTCATATCTGCCTCATGGATGCAAGCAAATGAACAAATTCATTATTAAATTTGAACCAATAAGCATAGAGATGCTTATATTCTGTTGAATCATACAATTGCCAGTGTTATAGTAAAAACTTCAGCTAGGTCTTTTAAAAAAATGCTTATGTAATTTTATATTTTCTTTTTTGCTTTATTATTATTATTTTTTTGTTCAGTATTTATTTCAGTGTCTCCTTTTATTCTTACTAAATTCCTGTAGGTCAACTAGTAGTTTCTTTTTTAGTTGAGGAACTTGAGGCCAAAGTAGATTGAGACTTATGATTGTCAGGTCACATGACAGGTTGATATTAGCATTGCAACTGTACTCCAGTTCTTACCCGATGTTTTTTGTTTTACTTTCTCTTTTGATGTGTAGGTTTAATCATATTCATTGTTCATAGTATAGTTTGCTAGTATTATTTCTAGAATTGACTTTTTCATTATTTATCTTAATTTTTACATGATCTTCCCTCTTTTCCTAGCATATTTCTGTATTTTGATTGCATTCTTACTTAAATAATCACTAATTCTTATGCCCATCACAAGTTGGCTGGCAGGCCATTTAACTCATCCTCTGTGGCAAGTTTTGTATTGACCACAGAAATGTAGTTTTTAATGTAGACTACCATGAATCTAAGAAGGCACAGTCAAGTTTTCAAAGTCACATTTCTACCTCTTTCCCACAGGCCTACAACCTAAAATATATCTCTAAAAGCAGATGCAGGACCAGTGAGTGACACCTGTTACTCCTCTCTGCTGTCCATCCTTCTGTTCTGCATCTCAACCTTGGTGCTATCTTCACAGTTTATTTAACCACATGGCTAAAATGCCAAAATTAGGTTTCTGGGAGCATGGTTGGTTGGTTTGTTGGTTTGTGTTTCTCTCTTAGAAGTGAGAGCTGGTTATTTATTTATTTTTTATTTTCCAGCTAATAGTAAAAATGAATGCAGTTGCTGTTTATTGCTTTGTTTGAATATTTGTAACAATCCTGATTTTTTTGCAGGTCCCTGGGGCCCAAGATTTGGTAGATTTCTCTCCTGTTTATCGATGTCTACACATATATTCTGTCCTGGTAAGTCTTTATCTGGCTCTGCCTAATAAAGATGTATATTGAATTCCAACTCTGCTTTCTTATTATTGATAGTTTTTCTATTTATTATTAAAAGTAAGGAAAGAGAAACTATTATTTAAGAATTATTATAATTATAGCCTGACCTGTGGTGGCGCAGTGGATAAAGCGTCGACCTGGGAACACTGAGGTCGCCAGTTCAAAACCCTGCACTGGTCCGGTCAAAGCACATATGGGAGTTGATGCTTCCAGCTCCTCCCCACTTTCTCTCTCTCTCTCTCTCTCTCTCTCTCTCTCTGTCTCCTCTCTAAAATGAATAAAATAAAAAAAAATTAAATTAAATTAAAAAATACTATTTAAAAAAAAAGAATTATTATAATTATAAAAAAGTTTCTTCTTGAATCTTTTGTTTGTCATGTAATATGCTATAGCTAGTAATATTAATTTCTATTAGTCATATTTTATGTATATTAGATTATACCTAAAAGTAGTTACATTTCAGATTTCAGTTCTTAATATAATAATGTAGTTGTTTAAATAACAGCCTATCTTTACATATAAAATAATATTTGTAAATACTTTTTTTAATTCCTGATGACAGTTATTTTTTAGTTATACAAATCATATGGAAAGAGGGACCTCCCTGAGGGGAAAATTTTATGGGTGCTAATGGTATTCTATTCTAATAAATGAATTAGAACTTACCTCCATCCTGGTAGTACACCTACATGCAGACGCACAGGTGCATACAAAGTCAGTAAAAAAATTATACTATGAAGTTAAAGTCAAATGGATGAGAGAAGCCCATTATTGATATTTTTTATAGCAAAGTTCAGAAAAGCTTTTATCAGGCTGTTTTTAATGTCATGCTAAGCGAAGTAAGTCTGAGTATATGTTGTTGCCCAATATGTTATCTGTTTTCTTTCTTCATGTATTTAACATAGTGTCACTTAGTCATTACTCCATTATTTCTGGGTCATAGGGGATATGCATAATATTTCACTTCACTAGAACCTGATGAATATTGAATGATAGCTCTTTGTTATAATCTGCATTTCTCTGATTACTGGTATTGTGCTTCTCTTTATAGAATTACTAATAATTTAAGGTTTTTCTTCTCTAAACTGCCTATCTTTAACCTTTGTCCTTTGTTCAATTTTGAATTAGATATCCTTTTTTTCTTTTTCAGTAAAACACCTAGAAAATAAATATAATTGTTTTTCCTCTGAAATGACTAGTTTATTATATGTAGAATAGGTGAAAAGATTTTTATGTTTTGTTTCTGTTTCACAGTGATTCTTTTTTTAAAAAATTAAATTTATTGGGTCCTGGTTGGATAGCTCAGTTAGTTAGAGCACTATTCCTATACCAGCAAAAGGTTGCTGGTTCAATTCCCGGTCAGACACATACAGAAACAGATTGATGTCTCTCTCCATTTCTCTCCCTTTTAAAATCAATAAATAAAATTTAAAAACATTAAATTTATTGAGATAACATTGATTAATAAGATAATTTAGATTTCAAATGTACAATTCTTTGATACATCATCTGTATATTGCATTGTTTACCCACCACCCAAAGTTGCCATATATTTGACACTCTTTACCCTCTACTACCCTTCTGGTAACAACCATACTGTTACCTGTGTCTATGAGTTTTTGTTTGTTTTTCTTGTTTGTTCATTTGTTGCTTTCACATATGAGTGATATCAGATGATACTTAACTTTTTCTGTCTGATTTATTTCACTTAGGATGATATTCTCAAGATCTTTTGCTGGAAAGAGGGATTTCAAGGAATTTTTATGTATGGTAGATATTGATATGTTAGAATGTAAATGGTTTTTTTTTCCAGTTTGCCATCATCTACTAAACTATGGCTATGTTATTTTCCATGAAACAGAAATTACTGATTTTGATATAATCAAGTCCACCAATTTTAACTATATGTAGTTTGTATTTTTGCATCTTGTTTTTTAAAAAAATCTCTTTCTATTCTATGGTTATAAAGTATTCCCTTGCATTATCTTTTTTTTTTTTTACAGGGACAGAGAGAGGGATAGATAGGGACAGACAGATAGGAACAAAGAGAGATGGGAAGCATCAATCATCAGTTTTTCGTTGCAACGTCTTAGTTGTTCATTGATTGCTTTCTCATATGTGCCTTGACTGTGGGCCTTCAGCAGACCGAGTAACCCCTTGCTCAAGTCTGCGACCTTGGGTCCAAGCTAGTGAGCTTTTTGCTCAAGCCAGATGTGCCCGCGCTCAAACTGGCGAGCTCGGGGTCTCGAACCTGGGTCTTCCGCATCCCAGTCTGATGCCCTATCCACTGTGCCACCGCCTGGTCAGGCCCCTTGCATTATCTTTAACATTTTACCATTCACTTTAGATTTTTATTTACTTGGGATTCACCATTGTGCATAGTAAGAGGTGTAGATCAAACTAAATTTTTTATAAACTAAATTTTTTATATATATAATGTTTTAGTTTTACCAACCCTATCTACTACATAATTTTTACATCACCAGTGATTCTGAGTAGAACTTCTGGCATTGACTAAGCATCCATGTTTATTGAATTTGTTTTCCAAATATATTGATATAATTCTGTGGTTTTTATCCTTTAGTTTTTGAATGTGGCGAATTTCATTGATAGATTTTTCTGTTATTTAACTATCCTTGTATTCTTTAGATAAATCCAACTTGAAGAGAATGTGTTACTGCTTTTTTTTAACATCCTGTGCAATTTAAGTCTTATTAGTTTATTTATTCTTTTAATTATTTTTACTTTTTTAGTTATATGTATGGTCATAAGTAACGCAGAACTATAATTTTTTTTCTATTTTTTATATGGTCTGTAAGTCAGTTTTATGTTAGCCTTATTAAAATGGCTAAATATTCTTCCATTTTCTCTAGCTTATGAAATTATTTATGTAAGATAGGAGTTAACTGTTTCTTGACCGTTGAGTAGATATCCCATGTATAGTAATACACATTTTTTCTTTACCACACAATTTTCTCCTTCCTCCCTATCATCTTACTTCCATGCTCCATGATTCTGTTTAGTTTCTCCATTAGTATGTATGGTTATAGGAGTTCATAGTTGTTGCTTTTAAGCCAAAAGTCTGTAGAAAAAGAACCATATTCACTTATATCAAGTTTCAAAGTTTATTTTAAGCCTTATAATTGAAAAATCAAGTGATTTTTTTCTCTCAAATAATGTAAAACCTATGAAAATGGATAGTTTGTTTAGTTTAATGTTATATCCTCAGTACCAACAACAGCTCTTGACATATGGTAAGTACCCAATAAATATTAGTTGAGTGAATAAATAAATAAATGGTAGCTGAAGAATGCAGTTCGTTTGAATATATACTAACTCTAACCTTATTCATTTACTTATTTAACAAACTTAAATAAGTGTTTTCTCTTTTGCATGAAATGGTCTTGGAGAATCAAGGATGTATAAATAAGTTAAGAACTTATGCTTTTGCCTGACCTGTGGTGGCGCAGTGGATAAAGCGTCGACCTGGGAACACTGAGGTCGCCAGTTCAAAACCCTGCACTGGTCTGGTCAAGGCACATATGGGAGTTGAGCTTCCAGCTCCTCCCCCCTTTCTCTCTCTCTCTCTCTCTCTCTCACTCTGTGTCTCCTCTCTAAAATGAATAAAATAAAATAAAAAAAAAATAAGTTCTGCTGAAATTTATAAAAAAAAAAGAATTTATGCTTTTAAAGATTACAATCTATTAGGGCAGAAGTTATAATTTTTGAATGACTATAGTATGACAGCGTTATACCCTTATACCTGATCACTGTGTGTCTGCTAGTTTATATAAGATTTTGTGATAATAGAAATTGTAAAAAATTTTCCTCAGATAAGAACTCTTAATAGTGATTCGTAGAAGTACTGAAGTAATTTATTTGCACACTTATTAACTGTGTAGTGTTAGGAAAGTCATTTAAACCTTAGCTTGTTCACATGTGAAATGTAGTAATTATTACCAGCTTCGTGCAGTTACAGGTATATATGAACAGTGCCTAGCTCAGCCAATGGTACATAATTAGAATTTAGTAGATGGCAGTTAATTTAAAAGTTATATATCTCTGGTGTTGATTATTAGACACATTATTTTATTAGTATTTTAAAAATTATTTGAGCAAGTATAGACATGTAGATATAGGTTCTATATTCTTAAGTATATAAAACTATATAGTCCTAAACTGTGAAGACTAAACAAGAAGACCTTAAATTTCCTATTTAAAAATAAACTCTACATGTGGTAATTTGTAACATTGAAATAGTTAGAATTCATAAATTTTTTGTAATGAGTTGATAAGGTATTGTTTCTATGGCAGAAACAGACCTCCTACCCCATTCATGAAGTTTTTTAAAGGATATAACTAGTTGTAAGACTTCAGCTCTATTTTTCTCTGGAATACATGGTTATATTGTAGACTTTGCTGTTCCAGACCCACAGGGACTTTAAAAACTCAGATATCTACTTTGCTAAATAAGGGCCAGGGCATGTGTAACTTCTAGGGGGTTGACAAAGCTTTGAGGGGCTGTAATTTATCACTTTTCTGTATTTGTTTCCTCATTCTCAAGTTACTAATTTGTATTATGTATGGTAAAGGATAAGTCCTCATAATATTAGTGGCAAAGATAGTTAAAAATGGATTACTTAGTATTAGGATTTGTAACACAAATATTTTCTTATTTCCTGATCTAATTAATATTAACATTAGGCTTTAAGATTTGAGAGTAGAGAAGTGAGGACTGAGAAGAAAATAAACCTTATATCTCTCATTCCTTTCCATTAAAATACTTGTCTCTACTTCGTCATTCTTCATTTTCTCATCAATTCAGTATATTTATCTTCTATTCATACCACTACCCTCAATCTGTATATTACTGGACCTTTCAGATGCTTTTGACCTTGTTGATAACACACTCCTTAAATCACTTAATCCCTTTTTCTTTCTTTTCAGTATGTTCCTTCCTTTCCTACCATCTTTTTTGAGAGTTGTTAACTGTTTTGGTCTTTGTGGGCTTTATTTTGTACCCCTCAGTGTTTCCACTTCTCTTCCTTCTCTCTTGCCTTTCTTTAATGGTATTACCTACTTTTATGGTTTAATGTGCTAATGATTTTCACACTTATCTCTCTACTTATCAGCTTTTCCTAGAGCTTTACACTTTTTACTATAATTATCTACTGAACCCTACCTTTTGGCTATTCCATAAATAGCACAGATTCTATATATTTAAAAATGAACTCATTAACTCTCACCACCTCCTTAAAATCTACTTCTTCTGAATTTACAGAGAGCTCAGATAATAAAAGTATCATCTACCTAGTTACCATACAGAAACCTAAACTCTTCTTTTTCCTCAATTCCATATTCGGTTCTCAAAATCTTGCAACTGTTTCCTTGATCTCAAAATGATCCTATCTTCCCTGTCTTAAAATGATTGCCCTAGTTCAGATTCTTATTGGGATTATTGAAATAATCTCCTAACTGTTCTCCCTACCTTATATCATAAAGCACTAACTCTTCTCTATTGTGATAGTAATTTATCATACAAATATGACAAATATGTTATCAGATTAAAATTCTCTATGTGGTCAGGGGTGGAGTAAAATATAGCAATCTAGAAGATAATATTGCTAATAGTAGTCTAGAAAGTTTTCTATGCCCGGTCTGCCATATTTCCTGCTGCTTACTACCTTGCTCTAATGATGTTGAAATGCCTTAGTTTTTTTAATACATTATGCTATTTCATGCTTCTCACCCATTTCTTATGCTAGTTCTAGTGTCTGAATTACTATTCTCATCTCTTTTTAATTTACTGATTCACATTTCTTTCTTCCTTTATTTTCTAATTTTATTTAGAAAATTAAACTTAATAGAAGGTTTCAGGTAAACATTTCTATAGCATTTGAACTGTTGATTATGTTGTATACCTGTCACCCAAAGTCAAATTATTTCCTGTCACCTTACATTTGTCCCTCTTTATATCCTTCTCCTTACCCACTCTCTTTTCTCCTTCCCCACATGCCCTCCCCCTGGTAACCACTTTACTTTTATCTATGTCCACAAGTCTCAGTTTTATATCCTACCTGTGTGTGAAATTATACAGTTCTTAGCTTTTTCTGTATTACTTATTTCACTTAGTATAATGTTCTTAAGGTCCATCATGTTGTTGTAAATGTCATTATGTCATTGTTTCTTATGGCTGAGTAGTATTCCATTGTATATATGTACCACATTTTCTTTATCCAATTCTCTATCAAGGGACACTTTGTTTGTTTTCATGTCTTGGCCAATGTGAATAATGCTGCAATGAACATTTATTTCATATTGTGTCCTCCAGCAAATTTTTGTGACATTTCAAGTTGATGTTGGTGAATCCCCATCTCATTTACACTATTATAGGACCCAATATATGTTTCTATTAGTGCTTACTATATTATATCATAGTATTCTAAATATATATTCTCTTTTCTCAATAGACTATAAGCTCTTTCAGGGCAGGTACCATGTTTTAATTCATTTTTTCATCCTTGTACTTACCATTCAGTATTAGTAGTATATAATACTCAATAAATGTTTGTTTTTTAATTTTGAAAGGTAACTACCCGCCTTTGACCTGCACATGAATCCAGTATTCTAGTCTCAGGCAGTGTTATGCAATATCAGGGCTGGGACTCAGACAAGGAAAAACAGTTCTATTGGTGTCCAATGGAAGGATCATAACAGGAGTAACAAAAAGTTCTAATATTTTGTCATTTACAATAGTGTTTATCTGAACTTTTGGCCTGGAGGATAACAAGGCACACTTTGAATAAACATGGCAATATTTATTATTTTTAGTGAAACCGACCTTCCATTCACCCCCCTTTTATGGCTGTGCTGCTTATAAATTCCCAAAGGATTATTTGAAAAATCCTACTTATATCTGCCAGCCTTATCAGTAGGGCAGGAGTTCACGTATTGTAACAGGAGGTCAGATTTCGGTCATGGTCTTATAGATGGGGCCAAGCACCTGTAAATTCTTCCTTTGGTGACTAAAGTGAAGTACAATATCAAACAGGCAGTGAGACTTTTCTAGGAAGTGCTGAACTTTGGCAGGAAGGGCAAACTTTGGCAGGAGGAGGGGAGGGAAGAAAGTGAACAAGGGTCAGATAGTGGTTAATTGAGACTCGGTCCTTGATGTAGTAATGCAGTGGTAGTGTGCATGGCAAGTTAGATATATTTTATTGAATCATTTTAACAACTTAGACTGTTTAAATCTTCATATATGGTTTAGAGATGGGCAGGATATAAAACATTTTACAGTCGTTAAAAATAATATATTTAAGAAGGGAGAAAATAAGCTAAAATGTTTTCTGGAAGAGAAATGATGAATAGTAATTTGAGGTACTTGTACATAGTGTAGTAGTGATTTAAAAGATGGGTGGACTGTCTGTCTAATGAAGAGAAGAAACCATTCTGTCAGGCAAATTATTTTGAAAATTCTATCAATACAGTGATATCTGCCATGTTTATGGGCCCCAAGTCTTGAGTGCAGCTCATTTTGGACAAAGATTTGTATGTACTTTTAAGCTCCTCTATATACTATAACATCTTTCTGACTCTTCTCCAAATTTGCTGCTTACTCACCCTTCTATCACTGAAAGGGTATAAATATATACATCCCATCAAAGGAGCTTGGGTGTCATTTGGAGACTGGGGGATTAAACCTGTAAATACAACTGTACCCCCTGTGTGTGGGCCTCATTTATGATCTTATCTTCTTGGGTATCTATATCATCTGTGTAGTAACAATTTATTAAATTAGAAAATGTTGAAAATGTACACCAAAAAGTTTAAAGATTTCTACCATCTTGGATTTAGGGATAGAAATCATAGGAATGAATGAGTTTTTTTTTATTGAGCAGCAACCCCTTAGTATTATTACATGAATTATAAGAACCTCAGTTGTAACTAATTTTCCTTCCATCACTAAATAAGATTATAAACCAGCCAAAGATATAAGGGAATGTGAAATGTAATAGTGCAGTGAATTTATTATTACAAAGACTCTAGAAAGCACAGTATTATTTTGTTATTTTAACTTCCATGGGCAAAGGGCCTCTGAGAATTTGATGAAGGCTGTGAACCTGTTCCCCAGACAAAATGCACATAGGTATATGCATATATTATTTTGCTTAGAATTTTAGAAGCTTCTCCATCTTCTGAATCTTGTCCATCAGAGACCTAGATAGAATCTCCCATCTGAAGGGAGCTACAAGGTGAGCTAAGTTTCACATATCTACTGACTATAGACCTATGCCTTAGAATAGCTTACCCCAATTCCATTTGAGTATCCCCTTTTATATCTTCTAAAGACTCCCTACCAGCTTGTCTTGTTCTTAGGTTTAGAAGCCTTGCCAAAATCTAAATTTAAAAGCATTTATTTCAAAGTCATCTTATTTCTGTGTCATAAATCCTTATTCCTTGATCAGCCATTGTGCATTACAAGTTGCTAACCTGTTTTTCTGTTAAGAATCAGCCTCAGCACCTAAACTAATAGGTTTGTCCCCCAAATTCTTCAATTTAGGGGGATTCAGAGTAGAGATTTAGGAATAGTTATGAGAACTGTAGTTAGTGATTTATCTCCCTGAACATAGGTAATTGTGTTAAATTTTGGAATATTTTACCTTTAACTTGTAATATCTCTTGTTTCTTGGCTCTACTTGGGAGAGGTGACTCAGCAGTAGAGCTAGAAGTCACCCACAATCTCTTTACAATCCCTCATGCTCATTGCTAGAGCAGAGGATGCTTGAGGTGGCGTCGGCAGGACACTTCCTGGTAATGTTTCTCCCTTTCTAATCTGAAGATTTCTACTTGTATGGTTTGCACTGACAGCTGGGGAAACGACAAAAATCATGATTGCGTAACTATAGATAACAGCTAGGAAAGGATTCAGAGAGTGGAAAAGGGAACAGATATAAGCAGTTTTAAATGACATGTTTTCTGAGGTATTTAGGAATTACTTAATGAAATTACTTAAAGAACTTTGGTAACAATTGGCTATTATAGTAAAGCACTTGGGAAATAAATACTTGAAGAGTCTATGACACTCCTGGAGAAATGAGTATTTTTGGCATTCTCAAGGTTAGCCTTAAAGATCTTACTATGTCGTGGTAGTCGAAGGGTTTATTGTTTACATATGTATTTGTAATATTATGTTGGGTTTTATGTAACACTTTGCTCAGCAATTTCATAGTATTTCACAAATTTGACTATATTAAGTAAGTGATTTATATGTTAAATATGAAGAAAAGACTTCACTTAGTAGAGACTGGCCTCACTCTGAATCATGGTATGAAATAGTTTTGTTGGCACCAGAGGTAGAATTTTAGGGTTCTTATTCCTGAACTTTTATCAGAAGGTACTGTTGCTACTTAATAACCAAGTAAATTTAGCAGCTAGAATTGGAACATAGACTTAAAGCATATCTGAAGGATTGAGTGTAGTTTGGATGGTCAGATTTTAAAATTATTATTAATTTTAAAAATGAGACCCTCTTTAAAAATCCAACAAAACATTTCTGCTATAGATTAATTGGCAAATGAAAAATAATCATATACAATATTAGCTTCCCATTGTTTTTGCCAGTGCTTCTCACTGACCATTGATCTGACAGTGAATGTTAGTTAATAAGTAATTAGAGTTCTGACTGGTTTTTTGGTTTTCATTAAAATCAATTGTACTTTGCTAGCATAGACTAGTTTTTTTAGAGCTACTCTGATTCTGTTATGAATGTTGATAATTTTGATTTGTATTTATTTCATATAACTGTAGTAAAAATCCATTCTTTAAACTCTTTCACTATGTTACAAAGACACTTGAGTGAACATGTAAATGCTTGGTGTGAGTGTAAAGACAAGCAGGGTAGAAGTTAAGACAAATGACAATGAGGCCTACATGGAAAACTCTAGTGCCTAGAGTTTGTAAATAAGGGTTGTTTTTTCTTCCCCCTTCTCTGAGATTTTCAAAGATGGTATTACAGAGGGAGAGGGAAACATCACTTGATTTCGCCAGCCACACAGAATTGGAAATTGTGGCTATAGAACTCCAGGACTGCCAGAGGCATGTATCTTCCTTAAAGCTGTTTCTGAAGATGTGTTTCTGGGGAACACCACTCTCTCTCATCAGTTGATCTGTTTAAAAAAAAAGTGGGAGGGATTCCTGTTTCAAATGTCATAGAAATTCTGTACTCGCTATATTGATTTTTTTATAGTTCATGTTGGTATGTTCAAGTATGTTCGGAGAAAATCTGCAAAAAATAACCATATTAAATTGTAACTATGCTAAATTTTATTTAAACTAGCATTTTCTAGTAGAGTGAAAAATATAAAGATGACCAGAAAACTTTCTGCTTTCAAAAGGTTTATAATTTAATTGGTCTAGAGAAAAGCTGCTTGGTAAGGGACTCTGAAGAGGGCCTGGTTTTAAAAATATCCATCATGTTTATTTGAAATGTATACATTTTATTTAGGATATTAAAAAAGAACATTGAACTTTTTATGGAAAAGCCTTTCTGAGAACAGTAATTTGAAATGAGTAGGTGGCATTTCAAATCTCTTGGAAAAGCGTGGTGTTAGGAAGGAATTCTGCTGTTTATATATTTGAAACTTATTTTTTAAGAACTTTATGCGACTAATATTTCAGGTGCTGATATTTAGATACTAGTCTTCTTGATTCTTTTTATAACTGTTTAACTTTTTTTTTTCATTTTAAAGGCACCTTATTTTTTCTCTAAAAATGTTCATCTGTTTTCCCCAACTATTTAAGACAAATGCAGGTTGCACGGTAGAGAAGCCAGCTTATACTGTAAGAACAGAGCTGGAAGCTTTCTGGTTTGTTTCCATAGTGATCTTGAGTACTTCTGAGTAATAGAATGTATGTTAAGTATTTTCTTTAGAGATATGTTTTTTTAATGTGGAAAGTTTTGCCCTGAAATATTTGGTGAGTCCTTGTGCATCTCTGACACTTAACAGACTGTTCCATCACTCTACTGCCATATCTCACTGCGTCTAGTTTCACTGACCCACCAGTGCCTGGTGAGGTTAGATAGGCGTAAACACTACATAGATCATAGAGAAAAGCTGAGGGTGAGATACTTTGTGCACTGCATTGATAAGGGCACAGGAAAAGCCATTTATAGTGATAACTTTCCTGTGCTATAGGCTAATGGGCCCTGGTTTGTAGTAGCTGTAATCTCAGTTTTTATGATTGTCATATTGCTCTTTTAACCTGATGACCTTACTACCCATGGGCATACGTATCAATTGGCTTTGAACAAAACAAGAGGCAAAAGAAATAAAAAAGAAAAGTGATTAAAATTTCTTTATCGTAAACATGCTTGCATTTTTTTTTTTAAATGTTTACTTAGGGAATATTGAACTTCTCAAGTGTACTTGCTTGTTTTGTTTTGTTTTTTAACAATAATATCTCACTTAAACAGCTTTAGACACCATAATAACAATTAAGTTCTGATAAAATAAACAAGAAATATTTCATTTCTTCATTTCCATAAAATATTTAGTAGCCCTTTTAAGCACAATTTAAATTATATCAAAACTGTGCTTTAAATACTTTAGTTTCTCATTCTTCTCAGAGTACAGTAAACTTCTTCACTTGGTGTATACTGTCTTCCACATTCTACGCTTGGCTGAACTCTTACATCATCTCTGGTTGCTCTTTTCCTTCTGCCTGACCATCGTCTGCACTCCAGTTGTACAGGCCTCTATGTTTTCTCATAACGATGCCCTGGACAGGTAGTTTTATTTCCCTGAAACATTCATCTTTTGTTTCTTCCTTTTAATGTTTCTTTCTATTAATTATGCAAAATTTCTCACTTTACTGGGATCTCTGGATTTGGCATATATAATCTTCTCTTCCTCATCTCATAGAGCCAACCAGATCGCTTACATCTTTTTCTTCCCTTTCCTTTCTACTTTGGTTGTGACTGCCAGGTTTTCATTTGTTTACTTTCAGTTTTTAAATTAAAAAAAATTTTTTTTTTACTTCCTTAAAATGTCTTCTATGCTGAATACTTAGTTTAGTACATTGTCTCAATGATTTTGGACATTAGGAAGGGGGGGTCATAAATAACTGCAACGAGAGCCTTAAGATCTAAATGAGGGGACGCGTAGGGGAGGAGTTTCCTTTTGTTTTATAGGGGAAATTTGGTCATTCAGACAGTTACGTCAGTTGCATCTACCAAAATGATCGTCTGACCAGAAGCAAATAGCATAACTGGAGCTTGTGTTTATCTGTAGTTGTAGCAGGTATGATGAAGAGTTTGTTTGTTTTTAACCTATTACCAGAACTGATTTATTTTAAATTGTGAGGGATTGGAAAAGCTGAGTTTGGGAATATATCGGATTAACTTCTTTCAGAGCCTATTCAAACCACAGTGTAGAGGTGAGGTAGCTTTGCAACTCAGACCTTTTGTCTTTCTATACCCCAGATTTTCCCCAGATAGGTAGAATCCATTTTATTTTCTTACTTCAACGTTTTTAACTAGAACTTCTGGAAATGTCAGAATATTAAGTTTCTCCCATTTCAAAGAAGGAGCTCAAAAAATAATTGTGGAATGATTACCTGAATGAATGAATGAATGCTCAAAATACTTCAAGAAAGTACTATGTAAAAATTAATAGAAACCTAGAAATGAACTTTCAAGTCTTAAGAAGATTTAATTGTTTTGGTTAAGGTTACTATAGTTCACTGGTTTATCATATGGAATGTTAATTAATTTCTTTTTGCCCACAGTATAAGATGTGTTAACATATTTTTTTAGCTAGGAAAAAATAAGGTCATTTATGATGTTTAATGGTGATGCTTATAGGAGTTCAGTTTGTATTTGACTACATGTAACTAAAACCCAACAGTAATGATTTAGACAAATAGAGTTTATATTATTTTTATAATATGACAAGAAGTCCAGATGTATGCAGTTTAGTGTTGATATGGTAGCTCTACACTGTCATAACTTAGGTTCTTTTAGTTACTTTAGTCTTCCATGTTTAGCATGTTATTTCATTCTTACAAGATGGATGCTATGTTTTTAGGCTACATTTCAGGTAAAAAACCCGGTAGAAAGCTAGAGCATAAAAGCTGCATTCTATTTCTTCTAGAAAACAGTAGCTTCTGTAAAAAACTAAAATACTTTATACAGTTTTTTGTAATTTTAGAAATAATTAAAATTAGAAGCTAATTAATTTCTAACAAACATGGTATTTTTTTTAAAAAAATTAGGGACAAAGCAGGTAAGCTTGAATCTAAATCTTGACATAGATTTTTAATTAATTTTTAAAATCACAAATAATAGTATATTTATCTCACAGTGTTTCTGTGAGAATGAAATTAAAGAATGTAGCCTGACCAGGTGGTGGCACAGTGGATAGAGTGTCAGACTGGGACTCAGAGGACCCAGGTTCAGAAACCTGAGGTTGCTGGCTTGAGCACAGGCTCATCTGGCTTGAGCACAGGCTCATCTGGCTTGAGTGCAGGCTCATCTGACTTGAGTGGAGGCTCACCAGCTTGAGCCGAGGTTGCTGGCTTGAGTGTGGAATCATAGACATGACCTCATGGTCGCTGGCTTGAGCCCAAGGTCGCTGGCTTGAGCAAGGGGCCATTCTGTGGTGGCTCCCTGGTCAAGGCACATATGAGAAAGCAATCTATGAACAACTAAGGAGGTCCAACAAAGAACTGATGCTTTTTATTTCTCTCTCCTCCTGTTTGTTTCTCTCTCTCTGTCTCTGTCACCAAAATAAAATAAAATAAAAAGAAATTAAAGATTGTATGTAAAAACAACACCTGGCATAGTACCTAAATATATGAAATCTTAAATACTTTTCCTTTCAGCTTGTACATATTCTGTTCTACCACCCCGATCTGATCACCAACGTTTCATATTACTAAAATGACTTTTTAAAGACTGTGATGGGGAAGAAATAAGGGAGTAGGAACTAGACTAATGCATGTGTAGACAAAATTACACAGATATAAGAAATAATACAAAAAGCCCTGTGCACTTCCTCTCACAACCCATCCCCATTTAATCTTACCTTTATAAAAATTTGAATTTAGAAATTAAGAATTATAAAGTATCAGGGGGAGTGGGGCTTTTGTATATCCTTTCTTTTCGTAGAAAACTGTCCTTGGCCTAGGACAGTTAAGTTACTCATCTAAAGTCACATAAGTGGTAAATAGTAGAATTAGAACTAAAAGCTGGTTAAATCTTTCCTTTGTGTTTTTTACTCTGTCAGTTTTCATCATCATTGAAGTGGCTACATTTATTGTCCCATGTGTGAAGTCCTATTCTAAGCACTTACTGGTATTACTCAGTATATTATGATGCATCCCAATATGATATATAATAGATACATGCACTGTATAAACATAATCCATAATTTTTTTTTCTGCCAGCAAGGGACTAGAGCAAAGGGTTTTCTGTCAGTGGTGATTGGAAATAAGAATGGATGTGGGAACGACGCCTTCTACATTTTTTAGTCTACCTTTTCAAAAAGTCTTTTCTCTTTCAGCGTTGACTTTCCTTCATACTTTAACACTTCAGTACTCTCAGTTTTTATGTAACTGTATTTGTCAAAATGTTTGCTCTGGTTGTCCAGAACTGTCTATGGTGAGGCCTCATGATAGTAGCTGTAGGGAAAACACAGTACTGTCAGTTACTTTCATTCTATGAAAATGGTCTGTTTGCCTAATGCTATTTTTTTCTTATAAAGAGATGCCATTGAAACCACTATCTATAAAAGAGTAAAAAAGTCTATACCACACCACTGTACAGCTGGCTTGGGGTTTAAGTGATCAACAGGGTTGCATGTGAGTTTAATTGTTTTTAAGCTATTGTTCAGGTTTTTAGGAGGGACTTAATATTTTCCCTAAGTTTTAGTTGCATTTGGCCTATTGTCTTTCTAGATTTTCCTACATTATTCAGAAATTCTTCCATTAAGTAACACAATAAAAAGTACTTGGGCCAGCCTGACCTGTGGTGGCGCAGTGTATAAAGCATCGACCTGGGAACACTGAGGTCGCCAGTTCAAAACCCTGCACTGGTCCGGTCAAGGCACATATGGGAGTTGATGCTTCCAGCTCCTCCCCATTTCTCTCTCTCTCTCTCTCTCTCTCTCTCTCTCTCTCTCCCACTCTGTGTCTCCTCTCTAAAATGAATAAAATAAAAAAATAAAATTTAAAAAAAAAAAAAAAAAAAGTACTTGGGCTTGAAAAGGCTTAGGGGAAAATACAAGAGTAAAGTTTGTGAGTATGGGTGTTTTCATTGGGAAGAATAGAAAACTATGAGTTTTTACTAATAATGAATAGATAATTGAATGAATAAATACATGTATACATGAATAAATGCATACATAAATAGATGAGAAGACTGTGGTCTTACTTTCAGTAGTATGCTCAGTGTCGACTGTTGGGAGACAGTATAGGCCTCTTGTTCTCTATACATCTTAGGCACAGAGACCCTGACTGTGTTCATTCTAGACCATCTTTTCAAGGTGTTCGTGTAGCCAACAGCTTTGTAAGGTAGGGATAGTGTCTCCCACCTTAGAAAAAAAGCAACTGTCCGTCCAGCTTTGGAAGATCAGATAGTGTTTATCTGTGGAATGAAGATTTATGTTCCCTATGCTCAAGCTTTCTTTCTGGTAGAGGAAACTGCTGTGTGTAGGTGTCACCGGGACCTCTTCACATTGCCCTGTGGAAATTGGGACTCTGGGAATTGGTGCAAGTATAAATGCTGATATTCTGACTACTGCTATTTATACTAGCCATAAGGTCCTTTGGCTCTGATCCAGGACTTTTGTGCCTTCTGCTAACATCCAAGATACTGTGGCATATTAATTTGTTGGCTTGCAGGTGGTTAAAATTTCAGGCTCCTCATTATTCTTCATTTTTCATTACAATAAAGATTTATTCAAGCAGGAACCATCATTAAATGCTATATCAAGGTTGGAAATTTTGGTAAAGAGTATTATATTGTGTGGTATTAAAGTTTCTTCCCAAGATTGCTTATTAATAAGAAGGCAAAAGTTATAATTGGACACTATCTTTACCAGGTGAACCAAATTAACATCACAATTGAGAATCTGGTAGATATTGTGTGTTTCTGAATGAGCTGCCTGAGAGGGACAAAACATTACTTATGTAGTATTTTGACCCTTAGCGTGTAACCTGAATCTAATTTATGAGGGAACATCATAGAAACCAAAAATAAAGAACATTCTATTAGGATGAGAGGAAGGAAGGAAGAAAAAAGGAAGGAAGGAAGGAAGGAAGGAAGGAAGGAAGGAAGGAAGGAAGGAAAGAAGGGAGGGAGGGTGGGAGGGAGGGAGGGAGAAAGGGATGGCGAGAGAGAGGGAAGAAAGAAGGAAGGAAGGGAGAGAGGGAAGAAGGAAGGAAAAAAGGGAGGGAGGGAGGGAGGAAAGAAGGGAGAAAAGAAAGAAGGGAAGGAGGGAGGGAGGGAAGAAGAAAGGGAGGAAGGAAAGGAAGGGAGGGAGGAAAGAAGGGAAGGAGGAAAGAAGGAGGGAGGAAGAAAAGGAGGGTGAGATTGAAGGAGGGAGGAAGAAAGAAAAGAAAGAATATTTTTAAAAAATGTCAGTCATTAAAGATAAAAGCTAAGGAACGATTTCAGATTAAAGGAAGGTAAAGAGGTATGATAACCAAATGTAATGCATTATCCTAGAACAGTGATTGGCAAACATTTTTTTAAAGGGCCTGATAGTAAATATTTTAGGCTTTGTGGGCCATAGAGATTCTGTCACAACCACTCAAGTTTACTGTTATAGCTTAAAAGCAGCCAGACACATATGTAAATGAATGAGTGTGGCTGGATTCCAATAATACTTTATTTACATAACGAGTAACGGTATGGATATGTCCCATGTCTATGGTTTACTGATCCCTGTCCTAGGCTAAATCTTGTGGTTGAAGGAAAATATGTTATAAAGGATCTTATTGGTTCCAGGGACAAAACTGGAATATGGACAGAAGATTAGGGGAATGTTGTATTTTCTAAAATTGATAACTATTCTGTTTTTATATAAGAGAATTGTTCTTATTCTCAGGAAATGTGCAATGAATTATTCACAAGTAAAGGAATCTGATATACAGTGTGTCCATAAAGTCATGGTGCACTTTTGACCAGTCACAGGTCAAAAGTGCACCATGACTTTATGGACACATTATATATAATATACTTTCAAATGGCTAAGGAAAAAACATATGTAGAAAGAGAGCAATTGATAAAGGATATGGGCAAAGTTCAAGGGTATGTGAATCTGGATAAAGAGAACATGGGTGTTTTTTTATACTATTTTGACATTTTTTCTGTAAATTGAAATTATTTCCAAGTAAGAAGTTAAAAGAATATATGTGTTTATATATGTATATTTATATATATGCACATAGCGAAAAATATTAAAAAATTGGTAGCTCCTTTATACTCTCTTTATAGATACCTATAAAGGAAGAAATTAACCAAAACATGGATTGAAAATGAGTATCTGTGATTAATGTAACAAGGGAAGCCAGCAAACATCATCCTTGGCTTAATCTGAATACACTTAGTTACCAAACGGCTATAGTCTAGGGGCCAGAGGTTTTAGTGCGGTCTAAAAACGATGGTGGGAGCCACATTTTCCAGACTGTGAAACACAGGGTGCCTTGTTTAGTCAGCACAGTTTAGGTCAAATGTGGTTATGAAAAACAGATGAATTCTGGTGATCAAGTTGTACTTTGACAAATATTCCATTGTTTGAACATGCAGTAATTTCTGAAAAATGTGAAGCAGCCCGGACTGCAGAGATTGAGTTTTCTCTTCTCAACTCCCTTGCCTGCTCACAAAGGTCTTGTCATCGTGGGGAGTAGAAATAACAGGGCAGAAGAAGTATGTTAGATACTCCCCTCCCCCCTTTTCTTCTTCTTTTCTTTTTCTTTGCTTTACTGGCAAATCAAGCAGTTCTGGGCAGGCTGTTTTGTCAGCTGGAGGTCTTACACTACTCTGGGCTTTGGGGACGGCTTTTGTGCTTCAGTTTTTGTGAGTAGTTGTATATTGTGAGTTAGATACTTTGAGTTTATTCCATTAATAGAAAAATGGTACTTGAGGTTTAGTGAGACATTGTTATATTTCACTGGCTCTTCTGTGTTATTCTGTCATCCAATGTCTGTTCTAGCTCAACAGGCTCATCCACAGAGCTGTTCCTATAATTTGAGAACTATAGCAGTAACAGCACATCAGACCACAGATGCTTGATGCAGAGAACTCCATCTAGAGTCAAGTCCTTGATGGTTTATTTTTCCATTTCTATGCTTGTGTTGTATTTTTCTGTTGTTTCAGGATTTTTTTTTTTTTTTTTTTTTTTAACAGGGACAGAGAGTCAGAGAGAGGGATAGATAGGGACAGGCAGACAGGAACGGAGAGAGGTGAGAAGCATCAATCATTAGTTTTTCGTTGCCATTGCAACACCTTAGTTGTTCATTGATTGCTTTCTCACATGTGCCTTGACCGTGGGCCTTCAGCAGACCAAGCAACCCCTTGCTGGAGCCAGCGACCTTGGGTCCAAGCTGGCGAGCTTTTGCTCCGGTTGCTTCAGGATTTCGTCTCACTTTATTCATTCGTCGACTCAATAAATATTTATTGCATATTTATTTTATACAGAAAAACACATGGTCTATCCTTTCGTGTTTGGGTAAAATTTCTATTCTGGATAATTTAAACTTGTGTTATCCAATATGGTAGACACTGGCCACATGTGGCTGAGAACATGAAACAAGAGTTGTTTGAATCAACATATGCTGTAAGTGTAAAGTACACACCAGGTTGTGAATGCTTGATACAAAAAAGGGTTGTAAAATATCTCATTAATATGTTTTATATTAATTGGATATTAAAATGACAGTATGTTGGATTCCTTGAGTTGAATAAAATACATTATTAAATTTTATGATGTGTGTATTTTACATTTTTATTGTGGCCTCTAGAAAAATTTAAAATTGTATATGCAGCTAACATTGGAGCTTACATTATATTTCTGTCAAACACTGTTGCTTATCAAATGTGAATTAATATAGAGAAATCTGAGTATTTCCCCCCTTTCTTATCATGAAGAGATTCTAGTCATTTCTAGTATTATCCGTACATTTACTATTTTTCTATAAAAGAATATTAGTCACAATTATTACACCCTCTTTGTTCTTTCAAGTTTGATGATGAACACTACATCTCAAAAATACCTATAATTCTGGCCAAATTGGTATATCACTTCTGAATAAATTTAGAACCTTGGTGAATATTTCTGGGAAATCAGATTCATTAATAACAAACTGATACTTGTAAAGATGATGAGTATTACATAGGAATATTGCTTATAGTTCTCTTGAATTCTGCTAGAACTTTTATATATGTTATTAAAACCTTACGGAAAGTCATAATTGTTTTTATTTTGTGTGTGTGTGTGTGTCTGTGTTTTTAAACTATTTTAACTACAGAGAAGTGCAGGTACAGTAGTTGCATAATATAATGTGTTGTATAATGCAAAAGTAAGAACTTATCTCTAATCTTGAACATTCAGTCATTATAAAATTGTAATTACAGAATGATGCAGTACATGTCTAATGTTTATTTGTAAAGATTACCTTTTGTTGCTGAAATCTACAATGTATTCTGTTCTGAGGAATATAGATGGGGCAAAAGTTTTGATGGCTGCCTGGTTTTGTCTTTTGGAAATCTTGGTACTTTTATGCCATGGGAAGGCTGCCAAAATACTAGTATTTCCATACCCTACAGATGGTTTATGTTTTAGAAACTTGAAGTTAAATCTTAATCGTATACATTGTGATATATATGTACTAGTGTTGGACCTCTGCAAATGATTATTGCAGTATTAATATCTTTTGTTATCATTGTCCCGTGATTTAGATTTAATTAAGTCTTTACTTAGGTAGGTCATATTTGATATTAGTGGCATACATGAATTTGGGGGTGTTTTGAATCTCACTAAGCCTCAATCATGGTATAGATACTTTTCAGAGCAGTAGGGCTTTCTGTGGCTTGAGACCCTAGTAGAGAGATGTCCTAATGAGGAATAAAGTTATGGGCAACTTTAAGGGATAGAAGAGTCAGAGTCCTGCTATAACTTGCTTAAGCAGGAGTTAGAAGCATGGTGTGTAACCAGGAACAATCATATGCATCTGCACAAAGCTGGCTCCATAATAGGAAGTCAGAATGAGAAATGTCATTTTTTAACCTAATTTAACCTAATTTAACCTAATTCTAACAAGCAATGGGCTTGTTAGAAAAATATAAGTCAGTTTGAGAATATTGTTTTTACTGTACCTTATACATTGAGCAGAGACAAGTATGAGACATGTTCTTACATTAAAAGATATTGATATAGGTAAGACATTAGATGACTACCACTATATATGGAAATTTCCTAATTTGAGAAAGGGCTTCTATGAAATATCCACATCAAAGATCATACGTAATGACTAAACCTTAGAAGGATTTTGAATAAAGTCAGGAAAAAGACAAGGAGAAATACTGGGACAAAGAATCCTACCACCACCCATCATTGTCATTATTTTCATGGTTCTAGGCCCAGAAAACAAATTAAAAAGGAAAGAAGATAGAGTTAAAAACTTGTGCACTATATACAATAGCGTTTCTCTAAATCAGTTATTTCCATTAAAAAGTACAACTGAAAATAAATAAACCTTTAAATAGGTTATATAGAAATTAACCCTCAAAATGTATAAAGCCTTTATGGTGACAATTTCAAAATTTGATTAAAGGACATATAAGAAATACTGAATAAATGGAGGGAGATACTCTTAATATATAGGATGTCTGGACATTGCAAAACATTTATTTCTCCTCCCCCGTATAATATATAAAATCAATGAAATTCAAATGATAATTTTTATAGGAAGTTTGTGATAACTTGGCAGTTCTTTTCACAATTCATTCAAAGTTGCTGTGCTGTGTAGGCTTATTGCTTGCTGACAACACTTGAGGCTACATTGTGATGGCCCCTGCCCCACAGGAAGCTCTTTTTTATTTCCACAAGGGTACATTTAGAAGGGTGTTTATTTTGGAATTGTTTCTGGGAGCAAATAATGGAGGAAATCTTGGTGTTCATCACTGGAGGACTGGATGAGTTAAATTGGCATTTACCTATGATTGAATATAACATGCAACACAAACCAAGCAGTTGTGAATTATAAACAATGCTTATATATAACAAAATTTAAAGATTTCAGAAATATGGTGTTGTGGGGTTCAAAGTAAGAAACAATAGATTGATAGCTCAATAACATTTATCTAAGTTAAAACAAACCAATAAATAACTATACATACTTTTTTCAAAGATACATTTATATATAAATAAATACAAAGGCTTATTTGAGTAATTTTTTTATATATTATTTATTTTATAGAGGAGAGAGAGAGGGAAAGAGGGAGGAGCAGGAAGCATCAACTCCCCTGTGTGCTTTAACTAGACAAACCCAGGGTTTCAAAATGGAGACCTCAGCATTCCAGGTCAATGCTTTATCCATTGCACCACCACAGGTTAGGCAATAATGTTTACATATACTAGAGTGGGTGGGTGCCTGTGTTGATAAAGGGGATGGGATATAAAAGAGAAAAATCAGAACATACACTACTGCATGCGCAATGGTTTGTCTTGAACTGGCGTAGTGTAAAACCAATTCTTTGCATGTGGTAATAAAAGTCTCTGAACTGTTTCTACTTGAATATCATGTTACCAGACAAATGCCATCAGCATTTGTGAAAAGGCTACTGGTAATTTCCTATATCACTACATCTTTCCTGAAAATATTAACAGAATTGCCACAAATTGTGGGTGGAACATTTTTTATATTCTTTTCTGTGAAACTTGAAAACCAGTAGTTCTTTTTACAGACTCATTGATGTTCACATCAGGCCACATAAAGTTGTTTTTCTTATCTATTTTGGAGATCCAAAATAGAAAAGACTTTATGCTTATAACCACAAGTATATATATATCCAGTATACCTAAAGAGAATTTTACTCATCATTTATTTTGGATGGAGGTGGAGTAGGATATGGTGGGGATAAATGGTGATGGGTGGAGACTTGATTTGGGGTGGTGAGCACACAATACAGTGTACAGATTGTGTCTTATAGAATTGTGCACTTGACACCTATGTAATCATGTTAACTAGGTTGCCCCAATAAATTTAATAAACAGGAAGAAAACCCCAAACAAACAACAATGCCTTGTGTCTAAAAAAAAAAAAAGGGTCACTTTTGAAAGGAAAACAATTACAAAACAAAAACAAGTAATGGCCTGCCTCACCAGTGGTTGCACAGTGGATAGAGCATCAACCTTGGATGCTGAGGATGCAGGTTTGAAACCCTGAGGTTGCCAGCATGAGTGTGGACTCATTTGGCTTGAGCACAAGCTCACCAGCTTAAGTATGAAATCATCAACATGAGCCCAAAGGTCACTGGCTTGAAACTCAAGGTTACTGACTTGAGCAAGGGGTCACTGGCTCAGCTGGAGCTCTCCAGTCAAGACACATATGGGAAGCAATGAATGAACAACCAATGTGACCTAACTATGAGTTGATGCTTCCTGTCTATCTCTCTCCATCTCTGTCTCTTTTTCTCTCTTGCTAAAAAAGAATAAATACAAGTAACAAATTCTTTAATACAACTATACTATATTCATTCAATAAATATTTTTGCATATATATTTTATTTTATATGATTGGATTTCAAAACAGTTAGCACTGTAGGGTTTGAAGAGGTGTGTCAGAGGTTCCTTGATTGAAAGAAAGAAAGAAAGAAAGAAAGAAAGAGTTCCTTGCTGTAGGTTTCAACACCTTTGTAAATATAGATGACTTTGAGAAGGTCCTTGTTCTTTAACAGGGAAAGAGATGTAAATTATATGACTAGCAAGTTTTTCCTTTTAATTTTAAGCTTTTCATTTGTAATCAATGTGAAACATATTCTTTTATTAAAATAATTTTGATGGAGTTTCCTGAAACTACACTAGACCTGTCTACCTCCTCTGAAGTTTAATGTGCTTTAGCCTTAAATTTTTGATTTGAGGTTTGGAGAGTTCTAGAAGGAAACCTTCATCCATTATTTTTATTTATTTATTTATTTTTACAGGGACAGAGAGAGAGTCAGAGAGAGGGATAGATAGAGACAGACAGACAGGAATGGAGAGAGATAAGAAACATTAATCATTAGTTTTTCGTTGCCATTGTGACACCTTAGTTGTTCATTGATTGCTTTCTCACATGTGCCTTGACCACGGGCCTTCAGCAGACTGAGCAACTCCTTGCTGGAGCCAGCGACCTTGGGTCCAAGCTGGCAAGCTTTTGCTCAAGCCAGATGGGCCCGCACACAAGCTGGTGACTTCAGGGTCTCGAACCTGGGTCTTCCACATCCCAGTCTGATGCTCTATCCACTGTGCCACCACCTGGTCAGGCAACCTTCATCCATTATTAAATGAAAAGAAACAACTCACATCAGCTTGCTGGAAGTAGAGTCTTTGGAGCTAGACAGAAAAACATGCAGAGGAAAGGGCCGTATGGTAGAAACAATATGATCTGGTATCAAACAAATGTGTCTTGTTATTAGTGAGCTTTGTAACTTTGGCTTTCGGTTTTCTTACAGGGATAGGAAAAAGTGTTGTTGAGAAGACTAATTGATATAATAAGAATTGATTTTAAAAGGCACGTAGTAAGTGTAGTAGTTGCTCAATATATATTAATTCTTTGTACTAATTTTTAAAGCATGTGTAAGCTTGCCTCTTCTACTTCTATCAAATCTTATATCCAACTCCACTTTATCAAGACTCTTAACTAAAGTTTATTTTTATGAATTACATATAGTTGATCCTTGAACAACATAGGTTTCAATTGTGCAAGTCCACTGAGACTAATATTTTTCAATAAATATATATAATGTTATGTATTTTATGTGCCTTATGGTTTTCTTAATAACATTTTTATAACTTATTTTTATCATAAGAATATGGCAAATGATGCATATATAAAATATGTGTTAATCAACTGTTTATATTATTGGCAAGGCTTTTGGTCAACAGTAGGCCAAACATTATACGTATATGGGTTTTCAACTGCACGGAGAGTTGGTGCTCTCACCCCCATGTTGTTCTGGGTTCAACTGTATTTAAAATATATCATCTTTAAGGAAAAGTTTTACTATATGCTTTTTAAAACATGAAGTATATGTTATTTGCTTTCCATTCTTTTTCCAATATAATTCAAAACATTTATTTCTCGTGGCTTCCTATGAAATGTCCTTTGTGAAAATGGCAAACACATAGGATCCAGTTTAATGTTTAGTGTTGTATCTGTCACCTCCTCAAACAGTTTGGAACACATGAGAATGGAAAGGTATCAGATTGATTTTCATTAGAAGGAAGGATAGTTTTTGTCTTTATTCTCCATTTGACAGTATTAGCTATAGCGCTGAATTATTTTGCAGTCAACATCCCATACTGAGTTTTTTTCAAGTAAGTTTAGGAGTTCTATGTTTTTTTCCATCGTACTTTCACACTCACTTTATCTCATCTGAGCCTCACAATACCAGCCTGACAGAAAGCAGGTTTCATAGTAAGCATCTTGGATTGGCTTGGTGGTTGAGGGAATTGGGACTCAGTGAGATTAATTGATCTCCCCAATGGATCACAGAGCCAGTGATGTGACTGGCAAAACTAGGAGGCAAGCCAAACTGGCTTTTACAAGTTGTATGTGAAGCCTCTTTTTACTTTCCTGTATCAGTGTTTCTGTTTCAGGGGTAAGTGCCGAACAGGAAGTAAAAAGACTTTTCAAAATGATACTTTCTGAAGGTAATACTAAAAAGTAAATCCACCAGCACTGTTTGAATTAATAGGTGGTTTTTCAAGTTTGGAGAGAAACAAATTGTATTTAAAATTTTAATATGAAAGCAATGCTTTTGATAGTTTCTGGAAAAACTATATTGAAAATAACAGTCATGTCCTACCTTCTCATATTGGCAAAGGCATGGAAATCAGATATAAGGACCTGGAGAAAGACAGTCACATAAACCACATTGGTTTTGGCTTAGAAAAATGAGATAGAGAGAGAAGATGGACAAAATTCGTTTAATAGTTTGCTCCTTAGATTGGGAGTGTTGCCTTATGAAGAACCTTAATAATGTGTTAGTGTTGTCATGCGAGATCTCCTTGGGCCTGTCAGGGTTCTGCAAGGCTAAGGAAAATGTCAGCCTTGTTGAAATAGTTCCCCACAGTTCATTCTAAGGGTTTATTTTGAATTAGAAATTGCCCTGTGCTCTCTCACTGCTTTTCACTCTAGGCCTGGCTTGGGAAAATCAGTCAGGGAGGGCAGGTGCTAATACTGCTGTTTGAAAAGGCTCATTGCCAGCTCTAACTTAGGCAAAGCCAAACTCATTCTGGATTAGTCTTAGAGTAAGTAGATCATCCTACCTCGAGTTGCCAAATAGCCTTTCATAATGCCAGGTTATTGTGCAGTTTGTTCCAGGACCAGGTTGCTTTGGGACCCTCCCATTCAGGAAAGAGCAAAAATTTCCCTTCTTTCCAGGCATAGCTTTATTACTCTGTTAAGGGAGACTTTCTGATATTTGACTATTTCAAAAAACTGTCTGTTAAAAGTTTTTCCTGTGCAGATTTCTTTTCTTGTCTGAAATCATCTCATAGAGTTATTTTCGAGTTGCTTACTTGGTATATACCTGAGGAGGCATCAGAGCCAGTGACCTTGTCTGAGTCAGAAGTGGTAGATGACAGGGTCAGCCAAGCATTGGTTTTATGGTCATATTTGCTACAGGGAAGGTGAGTTGCTTTCCAGGGGCCAGCACTGCTACTCTTACCCTAACTCTAGATGTAGTACAGGAGCTACTTTAATTCTCATGTATCAGCTTTGGAGAAAGCACTATTTTCCCTCTTGTGTTCTTTATCTTGGCCTCTGACAGTTTCTGTACTAATTACTCCACCATTGTCTGTGCTAGGTTTTTTCTTCCCTAACCTAGTGACATCAGTCAGTAGACCAGTGACATCAGTAATGCCTTTGATAAAATGGAACTAAGGAAATACCTTTATTTTTCCCTAAATATCATTGTTTATTGTATAAAAAATAGAAAAAATTTGAAGAAACCAAATTACTCACAGTTCCATCACAATTTGGGTCTGCTTTCTTACAGACATTATTTTCTGGACACATTAGATATACTTTTTACAAAAATTTAATTATACTATATGCTTTCTTTATAATTCCCCCCTTAACATATGTCATATCACAAATATCTATTCATATCACTAAATATAGATCCAACATTATTATGTTTTCATTGTATAAATTTATTTAATCCAGTGTTGTAGGAATTGATGATGATGATGATGATGGTGGGTACCATTTATTGAGCACTTACTTCAGACTAGGCATCATATTATACAATTTGGATGCTAGGTATAAAATATAATTTGCATGCTAGGCATCATATATGATTTGCATATATTGTCTTTGTTAATCCTTATAGCAACCCTGACAGTTATACATGTTAATATCCTTATTTTGCATATGGGACAATTGAGACTTAGATTAAATAAATTGCTTAATATCACAAAGTCAGGGGAAAACCAGGGTTAAACCTGTACTATTAGGATCTGAACCCAAGTTCTTTCTCCTATGCACATTTTAAACATTTTTTGTAACTGATTTATCATTATCACTGTAGGTAAAATTATTAAAGTGAATTAAAGGGCATACACGCAGTAAGCTTCCTGTTACCTAAGCTTTCAGGAAACTCTTAACAATTTGCATTCCTTAGCAAAAGAATGTAGGGATAAATGTTTAATGGACCTAAATGCCCTTTTCTTCTGTATCATGTTTTCAGCAATATTGGGTATTGTCTTTTTTCTTTTGCTAATTGGTTAGGCAAGAAAAATGGTACATTGTGAATTATATTTGCGTTGTAAAGTCAATATTGATTGTGACCTTTTAATAATGTTTAGTGGCCACTCATTTCGTTCTTGTGTATGCATGAAATGTTTGTATTGTATTTATTCAGATAAATACTTTTTTGTTTGATACATATTTTTATAATATTTTCTGATTTTTAATTGTATTTCTTTTATTTTAATTTGTTGAAATTAAAAAATTTTGTGAACCAATCTGTCATTTTCCCCTACTTTGTTTTTTAAAGTATAATTTGCCGCATTTAAAATGTACAAATTTTAAATGTATAGCTTCCTGGGTTTTAACATATGTATACACTTAAATAAGTACCACCCAGATCAGGATATAGAACATTTCCATCTCCCATGGATTTCCCTCTTGCTCCTTTCTAGTTATTATCAGCCTTTTCCTCCCTCAACAATATAAACTTTTCTGATTCTGTCACCATAGATTAGTTTTGCCTATTCTTGCACTTCATGTTTTTGTAATCATTTATATGTGCTCTTTTGTGTCTAGCTTCTTTCCCTCAACATAATGTTTTTGAGATCCATGTTGTTGCACGTACTAGTAGTTTGATCTTTTTTATTGTGGTATAGTTTTTATGAATATTGATGGACATTTGGGTTATTTCTAGTTTGGAGCTATTGATGAATCAAATTTCTGTGACATTCTTATTGAAATATTTTTAATGGACCTAGATGTTCTTTTTTCCTGAGAACTTATCTGGGACCAGAATATTATAGTTATCCTTTGTTAGTGATTTCTAGATTTGGAGACATGTAATAAACCTTGTAGATTTTTACAATTTGAAATTTATGAAGATTTTCTTTATGGTCCAGCATATTGTACAATTTAATAAATGTTTAACATGCAATTGAAAAGAATGTACATTCTGCAGCTGAAAGAATATCTACATATGATAGCTTGCTTTGCCAATATTTTCTGATTTTTTTCCTAACAGTATATACAGAAAATATGTAAGATATTATATTAAATAGAGAAGGGTAAAGATGGAAAGGGAATTAAGGTTTCTGTACTTTCGTGGAACTGGGAAAATGACAGTGCTACTAGCCAATAATATGTTTTATCATGTATATATTTTTGTGTGTATATATACATCAGATATATATACTGTAATACCTAGAATAACACCTAAATATGTTGTACAAAGAGATATACTCCAAAACACTATTGATAAATAAAAATAGAATTCTAAATAATATTCAAGTAACCCACAGGAAGGAAGGAAAATAAAAAAGAAACTAAAAACAAGGAGAACAAGTGTAAAGTAAAAAAAAATGACAGAGCCTGACCAGGCGGTGGTGCAGTGGATAAAGCATCCAACTGGAATGCAGAGGACCCAGGCTCAAAATCCTGAGGTCACTGGCTTCAGCACAGGCTTATCCCACTTGAGCGTGTTGAGTGCAGGATAGCTGGCTTGAGCATGAGATCATAGACATGACCCCATGGTCGCTGGCTTGAGCCCAAGGTCACTGGCTTGAACAAGAGGTCACTCACTCTGCTGCAGCCCCCTGGTCAAGGTACGTATGAGAAAGCAATCAATAAACAACTAAGGTGCTGCAGTGAAGAACTGATACTTCTCATTTCTCTCCCTTCCTGACTGTCTATCCTCTCTGTCTCTGTCACAAAAAAATAAAAAATAAAATAAAATTATAGACATAGCCCTAGCATACAAAAAATTTATTGACTGTCAATTATCTAATGCATCAATAAAAAGGCAGATTAGCAGAGTGGATTAAGAAACATGACCAAAGTACATGCTATTTATAAGAAAATCACTTCAATATAATGATATAGGTAGGATGAAAGTAAAAAGGATGAGCAAAAAAGGACATAAATAAGCAAAATATTGATCAAAGAAAAGTAAAATTGGCAATATTAGTATCAGTGAAGCAGACATCAGCATAAAAATAATTACCAGAGACATAGTGTACTATATAATGATAAAAGGATCAACCCATTAGGAAGACATATAATCCTAAATAAGTATATCCCAACCAACACAACTGCTCAATTGTAAAGCAGACACTGATAGAACTGAAAGGAGAAACAAACAAGTCAACAGTTAAAGTAGGAGACTTCAAAACCTCTTTTTAAAATAATTCATATAACTAGAAATCTAGGATATAGAAGAACTCAACTGAATGATAGACATTTATAGAATACTGTACACAACAACGGTAACGTACACATTTTTTCTCAAACATCCACACAACAAATACCAAATTAGATCATTTCCTGGACCATTATATAAGCCTCAACAAACTTTGAAATTACACACAGACCTCAATGAAATCAGACTAGAATTATAACAGAAAAATTTGCGAATACTTTGGAACTAAATAAATAACACACTTCTAAGTCAAAGAAGTCTCAAAGGAAATAAAATTACCTATCAAAATGAATGAAAATGAAAATTGGTGCTATACAGCTAAAGCAGTGTTGAGAGGGAAATCTATAACATGAACTTGCACACATTAGAAAAGAGGAAAAGTCTCAAACCAATAATGTAAGCTCTTACCTTAAAGGCAAAATAAACCCAAAGAAAGCAGATTGAAGGAAATAATAATAGCAGAAATCAAAGAAACTGAAAACGGGAGAACAACAGAAAAAAAATCAAAGAAAGACTTAGCTTTTAAAAGGATTGTCAAAATGCACAACCCCTCTAGAAAGGCTAGCAAAGAAGAAGAGAAAAGAATTAAGTTATCAATATCAGGAATAGGCCCTGGCTAGTTAGCTTAGTTGTTTAGATTGTTGCCATAAACACCAAGGTTGCAGGTTTGATCCCCAGTTAGGGCACATACAGGAAGTGACAAAAGAAAGTGGAACAACAAATGAATCCTCCCTCTCCCTCCCTACATCTATCTTTCCCTCTTCCACCCTCCTTCTATCTCTCCCTTCCTCTCTTGGTCTCTCTAAACTCAATCAATAAAAATATATTTAAAAAATATTAGGAATTAAACAGGATATCTGGGATACTACTATAGACACTACAGATGCCAAAAGGATAATAAAAGAATACTATGAATAATAGCTCTGTACACATAAATTTAATAACTTATAAAACATGGGTTTATAAAAATGGTAACTTCAACAGATTACCTAATATGAAATTGATAATTAAAATAGCTCTGTGATGATGAAGGAAATTGAACCATAATTTAAAAACTTTTCCCTTCAATCTCCATCCATGCCCAAGTGGTTTCAGTGGAGAATTCTATCAAACATTTATAGAAGAACTAACACAATTCTACACAGTCTCTCCCATAACACAAAATTAGAAGGAGCACTTTCCAATTCATTTTGTGAAGCTGTACTACTCTGATACCAAAACCAGACAAAAATAGTAGAAAATAGAAAACTACAGAACAATATCCCTCATAAATATAGATGTAAAATGTCTTAAGCAGAATTTAGTAATATATAAAGTGAATACATGATCAAAGAAAGTTTATTTCAGATATATAAAGCTGGTTCAGTATTTAAAAGTCAATGTGATCTGCTACATTATCAGGCTACAGAAAAAAAATCACACACTCATCAACTGAGTTGATGCAGAAAAAGCACTTGACAAAATTCAAAACCATGCTTTTTCTGCCTGTTTTATTGAGAAATTATTAAAGTACCTAGAAGAAAACATAGGTCCTAAACTCATGGACCTTGGTTACGAAGAGCACTTTATGAATTTGATTCCAAAGGCAAGGGAAGTGAAGGCAAAGATAAAATGAACGGCACCACATCAGACTAAGTTTTTGCACAGCAAGAGAAACTGACAACAAAATAAACAGACAGCCAACTAAATGGGAGATAATATTTTCAAACAACAACTCGGATAAGGGGCTAATATCCAAAAATATGGAAAGAACTCGTAAAACTCAATAACAAACAAGCAAACAATCCAATAAAAAAATCGGAAGAGGACATGAACAGATACTTCTCCAGGGAAGAAATACAAATGGCCAACAGATATATGAAAAGATGCTCATCTTCATTAGCTATTAGAGAAATGCAAATCAAAACTACAATGAGATACCACCTCACAGCTGTTAGATTAGCTATTATCAACAAGACAGGTAATAACAAGTGTTGGAGAGGCTGTGGAGAAAAAGGAACCCTCATCCACTGTTGGTGGGAATGTAAAGTAGTACAACCATTATGGAAGAAAGTATGATGGTCCTCAAAAAACTAAAAATAGAGCTTCCATATGACCCAGCGATCCCTCTGCTGGGTATATACCCCCAAAATTCAAAAACATTGGTTTGTAAAGACATGCAGCCCCATGTTCATTGCAGCATTGTTCATAGTGGCCAAGACATGGAAACAACCAAAAAGCCCTTCAATAGATGACTGGATAAAGAAGATGTGGTACATATATACTATGGAATACTACTCAGCCATAAAAAATGATGACATCGGACCATTTACAACAAAATGGATACATCTAGATAACATTATAATGAATGACATAGTAAATCAGAAAAAACTAAGAACTGCATGATTCCATACATAGGTGGGACATAAAAAAGAGACTAAGAGGGGGAGCAAGATGGCGATGGAGTAGGCGGACGTACCAACTTCCAACTCCCAGAACCAAAATGGATTATAACTCAATTTTAAGAACCATCCTCTGGATAAACCAACTTTGAACTAACTAAGTGGACTCTTCAACCAAGGAACACAGAAGAAGCCACATTGAGACTGGTAGGAATAGCGAAAACGTGAAGAGAGCTGCCCAGCTCCCTGGTGCGAACGGCAGCCCAGAGAGACCCCCGTGGCAGGAGGAGAGTTTGGTGGAGAGGGAGGGACCTGGGTCCCAGGAACAAAGCCCCAGCCTGCAGTCGCAGAGCCTAGAAGAGACGTTTGGACAGTATTGAGCTGTGAGACAAGTGAAGATACTGTTTGTGAGAAAGAGACAGTTACCTCAGACCAAAGATTCTTTTAAAGGGACAGCGCAGAAAACCTCTCTACAACCATGCGCCTGGGGCTCTGGGGAACACGGACAGAGGAGAGGACCAGAGCAGCAGGAAGAGAGTGTGGACTGAAGGCACAGGGACAAACACTCTGAGGGACAGCCACCCTAACCCCTGGGCTAAGTCACTTCCCTAATCAAAAACGAATATTTCCCCTGGAACTAGCAATACCAGCAAATGGAGACAGGACACCAGCCAAACAAGCTCTCCTGCGGCAATTCAAGCAGAGCTGCTTTGATGGAGGGAGCTCCCAGGTCTACAGTATGGAGTGTTAGGATCTGAACTGTGGGGCCCATTCCTACTCTGCTGAGGGTTGCTGGAGGGATGGTGGCGGCGGCACACTGAAACACGGTTCTGTCAGCGGGGGCGGAGGCCCAGCCGGTGTGAGCTTGGTCTACCCCAGCAGGGGCAGAGGGGATGCGCGAAAGCGGTCCGGCAGCTGCGGGCCTGCCTGTGACCCCAGCTGCAGGGAAAAAACGGGAGGTCAGGAACGGGCAGAGATCTACTCTGCGAACCTGTGCAAGCCGGCCCTGACCGCAGGGATGGAGCTAGGACCAAGGACGGGTGGAGGCTTGCGGCTGAGCTCAAGCCAGCAGGCACAACTGGACCGAGAAACAGCTGTTTGCCATCCTTTGTGTGTGATTTGGCTCTGAACACGGGGGGCGGAGTAGAACCCGGGACGAGCGGAAGTTCGCATCTGAGCACACACCAGCATCCATGCCTGGCCCAATAAACCTTGGTTTGCGACCCTGCACAGGAGGGCCCTGGCCTCGAGGGCGGGGCTAAAGCTCTGGATGGGCAAAGGCTCACAGATGAAAGCACGTCAGAAGCCCGGTCCAACCCGCGAAACTGTGGCGAGCAGGCTCTGACTGTGGGTGCAGGGCGAAATCCTGGAAACAGGCTGGGTCCGCAGCTGAGCAAAGGTGCTCACTTTTACCCTTGGTGCTGAGGCTTGTGGCTTGAGTGACAGCCCCTCCCGCACAGGAGAGGTGGAAATGACAGCAACAGCCGCAGAGGGCCGACGCTGGGAACGCCCATACCCAACTGCCATAGGCAGCGGCAGAAGTGGTGGCGGGCCTTCAAACAGACCACACCTAGAGAACACAAAGGCAACACCTACTGGACTCCAGTGGCCACAACTTGCTTATACACAGAAAAAATGGGCAGGCAGAGAAATGCAAACCAAATGAATCAAAGGAAATCCCCAGAGAAGGACCTGAATGAACCAGATATAACCAAATTACCAGATGCAGAATTTAGAATAATGATAGTTAGGATGTTCAAAGAAATTAGAGCAACAATGGATAGTCACTATGAACAGCTAAATAAAGAGATAACAAGTATAAAAATGATATTGAAATAATAAAAAAGAACCAGACAGAAATGACAAATACAGTAGCAGAACTGAAGACCACAATGGAAGGAATTCAAAGCAGGATGAATGACGCTGAGGATCAAAGCAGCGAGTTAGAGGACACAACAAACAAAGGCACAGAAGCAGAGCAGAAAAAGAAAAAGAGACTCAAAAAATGTGAGGAAACTCTAAGGGAGCTCTGTGACAACATGAAGAGAAACAACATTCGCATTATAGGGGTGCCGGAAGAAGAGGAGAGAAAACAAGAAATAGAAACTTTGTTGAATCAAATCATAGCAGAAAACTTCCCTAAATTAAGGCTGGGAAACATTCCACACGTTCAAGAAACACACAAAACTCCATTAAAGAGAAACCAAAAGAAATCTACACCAAGACACATCATAGTTAAAATACCAAAGCTAAAGGATAAAGAGAAAAATTTAAAAGCTGCTAGAGAAAAAAAGGCTATCACCTACAAAGGAGCCCCCATAAGGATGACATCTGACTTCTCAACAGAAACACTTGAGGCCAGAAGGGAATGGCAAGATATATTGAAAGTAATGCAGAATAAGAACCTACAACCAAGACTACTTTATCCAGCAAGGCTAATATTTAAAATTGAAGAAGAAATAAAGAGCTTCAAAGACAAGAAAACCTCAAGGAATTCATTAAAACCAAACTAATTCGGCAAGAGATGCTAAGGGGCCTGTTGTGAACAGTTCAAAGGGAGGAAAGTATATAGCAAAAGAAGAATACAGCTTTAAAGAATAAAATGTCAATAAACAACTACATATCAATAATAACCTTAAATGTAAATGGATTAAATGATTCAATCAAAAGACATAGGGTTGCTGCGTGGATAAAGAAACAGGACCCATACATATGCTGTCTACAAGAGACACACCTTAAAAGATGCACATAGACTGAAGGTAAAAGGATGGAAAAAAATATTTCATGCAAATGGAAATGAAAGAAAAGCCGGGGTACCAATACTTATATTGGACAAAATGGACTTTAAAACAAAGTCTATAGTAAGAGATAAAGTAGGACACTACATAATGATAAAGGGATCGATTCAACATAAAGATATAACCATTACAAATATCTACGCACCAAATATAGGAGCCCCGACAAACATAAAGCAGACTTAGATGGATATAAAGGGCGAAATTAACAGCAATACTATCATAGTAGGGGATTTCAATACCCCACTAACAACACTGGATAGATCCTCAAGAGAGAAAATTAATAAAGAAACAGCAGATTTAAAGGATACACTAGATCAACTCGATTTAATAGATATCTTCAGAACTTTTCACCCTAAAGCAGAATATACATTCTTCTCAAGCGCTCATGATACATTTTCTAGGATAGACCACATGTTGAACACAAAAATGGTCTCAATAAATTTAAGAAGATTGAAATCATATCAAGCATTTTCTCTGATCACAATGCCATGAAACTAGAAATTACTCAAACACTTGAAAACTAAATGGTATGTTATTAAATAATGGATGGATTAACAATGAGATCAAAGAAGAAATAAAAAAGTTTCTAGAAACGAATGATAATGAGCCTACATCAACTCAAAATGTATGGGACACAGCAAAAGCAGTACTGAGAGGGAAGTTCATTGCACTACGGCATACCAAAAGAAGCTAGAAAAAGCTCAAATAAGCATCCTGACCCTGCATCTAAAAGAACTAGAAAAACAACAGCAAATAAAGCCCAGAACCAGTAGAAGGAAGGAAATAATAAAGATCAGAGCAGAAATAAATGACATAGAGGCTAAGGAAACAGTACAGAGGATCAATGAAACCAGGATCTGGTTTCATTGATCCTCTGAAAAGGTAAACAAGAGTTATGAACCTTTAACTATACTCACCAAGAAAAAAAGAGAGAGGACCGAAATAAATAAAATTAGAAATGACAGTGGAGAAATAACAACTGACACAACAGGAATACAAAGCATTGTAAGAAAATACTATGAAGAACTCTATGCCAAAAAATTAGACAACCTAGGTAGGTGAATTGGACAAATTTCTTGAATCATATAATCTTCCAAAAATCAATCTGGAAGAATCAGAACGCAAAAACAGACCAATTACAACAAATAAGATCGGAACAGTTATCAAAAAAATCCCCAAAAAGAAAAGTCCTGGTCTTGATGGCTTCACAAGTGAATTCTACCAAAACATCAAAGAAGAACTAACTCCTATCCTCCTCAAGCTATTTCAAAAAATTCAAGAGGAAGGAAGACTTCCAAACTCCTTTTATGAGGCCTGCATAATTCTGATCCCAAAACCGGGCAAAGACAACACAAAGAAAGAAAATTATAGGCCTATATCCCTGATGAATTTAGACACTAAAATTCGCAACAAAATATTAGCCAACCAGATCCAGCAATATATGAAAAAAATCATACACCATGATCAAGTGGAATTTATTCTGGAGAGGCAAGGCTGGTTCAATATTCGCAAATCAATCAATGTGATTCATCACATAAACAAAAGGAAGGAAAAAAATCACATGAAAATTTTAGTACATGCAGAAAGGGCGTTTGATAAAATCCAGCACCCATTCATGCTCAAAACTCTCAGTAAAGTGGGAATACAGGGAACATTCCTTAACATGATAAAGGTCATCTACTACAAACCCACAGCAAACATCATACTAAATGGACAAAAATTAAAAGCAATCTCCTTAAGATCAGGAACCAGGCAGGGGTGCCCCCTTTCACCACTTTTATTCAACATAGTTCTGGAAGTCCTAGTTACAGCAGTCAGACAAGAAGAAGAAATAAAAGGCATCCAAATTGGAAAAGAATAAGTAAAACTGTCATTATTTGCAGATGATATGATATTGTATATAGAAAACCCTAAAGTCTCAGTCAAAAAACTACTGGATCTGATAAATGAATTCAGCAATGTGGCAGGATATAAAATTAATACTCAGAAATCAGAGGCATTTCTATATACCAACAATGAACTGTCAGCAAAAGAAATTAAGGTAACAATCTTCTTCACTATTGCAGCCAAAGAAATAAAGTACCTAGGAGTAAATTTAACCAAGGAGGTTAAGGACTTGTACTCAGAAAATTATAAAACATTGATAAAAGAAATCAAGGAAGATACAAACAAGTGGAAGCATATACCGTGCTCATGGCTAGGAAGAATAAACATCATTAAAATGTCTATAGTACCCAAAGTAATTTATTAAATTCAATGCAATACCAATTAAAATACCAATGACATACTTCAAAGATATAGAACACCTATTCCAAAAATTTATAAGGAACCAAAAAAGAACACGAATAGCCTCAGCAATCTTAAAAAGAAAAAATAAAGCAGGAGGTATCACTCTTCCAGATATCAAGGTTTACTACAAGGCCATTTTACTCAAGACAGCCTGGTACTGGCATAAGAACAGGCACATGGATCAATGGAACAGAACAGAGAACCCAGAAATAAGCCCACAGCTTTATGGACAACTGATATTTGACAAAACAGGAAAGAACATACAATGGAGTAAAGACAGCCTCTTTAACAAATGGTGTTGGGAAAATTGGACATATACCTGCAAAAAACTGAAACTAGACCATCAACTTACACCATTAACAAAAACAAACTAAAAATGGATAAAAGACTTCAACGTAAGCTGTGAAACAATAAGCATCTTAGAAGAAAACATAAGCAGCAAGATCTCTTACATCTGTAGCAGCAATATATTTGCCGATTTATCTCCACTGGCAAATGAAATAAAAGGCAAGATAAACAAATGGAACTATATCAAACTAAAAAGTTTTTGCCCAGCTAAAGACAATAAGAACAGAATAAAAAGACAAACCACACAATGGGAGAACATATTCGACAGCATGTCTGATAAGTGGTTAATAACCAAAATTTATAAAGAACTTATAAAACTCAACACCGGGAAGACAAACAATCCAATTAAAAAATGGGCAAAAGATATGAATAGAAATTTCTTCAAAGAGGACATACAGATGGCCAATAGGCATATGAAAAAATGCTCAACATCACTAATCATTAGAGAAATGCAAATGAAAACCACAATGAGATATCACCTCACACCAGTCAGAATGGCGCTCATCAGCAAAACAACACAGAATAAGTGCTGGCGAGGATGTGGAGAAAAGGGAACCCTTCTGCACTGCAGACTGGTGCAGCCACTTTGGAAAACAGTATGGAGATTCCTCAAAAAATTAAAAATCGAACCGTCTTTTGACCCAGCTTTCCCACTTATAGGAATATACGCTAAGAACACCATAGCACTGTTCAAAAAGAAGAAATGCGCCCCCATGTTCGTGGCAGCATTGTTCACAATAGTGAAGATCTGGAAACAGCCCAATTGTCCGTCAGAGGATGAGTGGATTAAAAAGCTTTGGTACATGTATACTATGCAATACTACTCAGCCATAAAAATGATGACATTGGATCATTTATTACAAAATGCATGGACCTTGATAACATTATATTGAGTGAAATAAGTAAATCAGAAAAAAACTGAGAACAGCATGATTTCATACATAGGTGGGACATGAAAGTGAGACTATGAGACATGGACAAGAGTGTGGTGTTTACGGGGTGGGGGGAGGGAGAAGAGGGTGGGATAGTGAGGAGGGGAGGCGCACAGGGAAAACCAGATAGAAGGTGACAGAGGACAATTTGACTTTGGGTGATGGGTATGCAACATAATTTAATGATAAGATAACCTGCAGATGTTTTCTTTGAACATATGTACCCTGATTTCTTGGTGTCACCCCATTAAAATTAATAATAAAAAAAAGAGACTAAGAGACATGGACATGAGTGTGGTGGTTACTAGAGGAGGGGAAAGGAAAAGAAAACCAGATAGAAGATGACAGAGGACAATTTGACTTTGAGAGATGGGTATGCAACATAACTGAATGACAACAGAACCTGGAGATGTTTTTTTTTGAACATATGTTCCTTGATTTATTAATGTCACCCATTAAAATTAAAGAAAACAAAAAACAAACATAAGAAACAAAGCAAGAATATTTGCTCTCACCACTCTTACTCAACATAGTGCTGGAGGTTCTAACCTATATAGTAAGATAGGGAAAGGACATAAAAGGCTCATAGATTGGATGGAGGAAATGTAATTGTCTTTATTTGCAAATAACTTGATTGTTTACATTAAAAATCAAGATAAAACCATCTTATGATAAGTGAATATAGAAAGGTGGCAGGATACAAGTTATATAGAAATCAGTGATAGTCCTAAATACTATCAATGAAGATATGAATAACAAAATTAAAAATACAGTACTATTTATGATCACTTAAAGAGATATGCATATATATAAATCTAAAACCATATGTACAGGATTTGTATGCTGAAAACTACAAAATGCTTTTGGATGAAACCAAGAAAGATGTAAATACAGTGTGTCCATAAAGTCATGGTGCACTTTTGACCGGTCAGAGGACAAAAGTGCACCATGACTTTATGGACACACTGTACAGGGAAAAACATACCGTGTTTATGGATTGAAAGACTCGACATAATAAAGATAGCAATTTTTCTTAAGTTGATCTATATATTTAATGAAATTCCTATCAAAATCCTAGCAAATTGTTGGAGATATGGACAAGATTATTTTAAAATTTGTATGGAAATGTAAAGGAATTAGATTAACTAAGACAGTTTTGAAAAAAGAATAAAATGGAGAAACCAATTGTATCCGATTTCAAGACTTATAGATACAGTAATCAAGACTGTGTTGAGGTGTAGGGAACCCAAAAATAGACTCACAAATAATATTTGACAAAATTACAAAAGCTGTTGTTCAACAAATTGCCCTGAAACAATTAGACATCCATATACATTTTAAAATCTGTTCAAAGTGAATCAGGACTGAAATGTAAAATGCAAAATTATAAAACTTTTAGGAAAAAAATAGGAGAAATCCTCAGAATCTAGGGGAAGGCAAAGAGTTCTTATACTTTATTCCAAAAATACTCACTATAAAGAAAAATCTTGATAAATTGGAACTTATCATAATAGAATACTTTTGTTCTGTAAAGGACCCTGTTAAAAGGATAAAAAGAGAAACTAGAGTGAGAGAAAATAGCTGCAGACTGAATATCCAACAAAGGAGAATTCTCTAGAATCAATAAAGGTTTTTTAGAATTAAAAATATCAGGCCTTGGACAGGAAGCTCAGTTAATTAGAGCATTTTTCTGATATGCCAAGGTTGTGGGTTCTATTCCTGGTCAGGGCACATTAAGAATCAACCAATGTATGCATAAACAAGTGGAACAACAAATCGATGTTACTCTTTTCCTTCCTCTCTCTCTAAAATTAATCAATCAATAAAAATTATTATAAATCAAACAATCCAGTTAGGATATAGGCAAAAAGGAGAAATAAACAATTCAACAAGGCAGATATATACATGGCAAGTAAGCACATGGAAACATCTTTTGTTTAGTATCATTGTCATTAGAGGAATTAAAATTAAAGCCACGATGAGCTATCACTACACTGCTATTAGAATAGTGATGACACCAAAGGACAGAGAGGATGTTGGTGGGAATGGAAAATGCTGCAGTCACTCTGGAAAACTGGGATTTTCTTATAAAAACTAAACAGGCAGCCGTACCAGGTGGTAGTGCAGTGGATAGAGCGTTGAACTGGGATGCGGAAGACCCAGGTTCGAGACCCCGAGGTCGCCAGCTTGAGTGCGGGCCCATCTGGCTTGAGCAAAAGCTCGCCAGCTTGGACCCAAGGTCGCTGGTTCCAGCAAGGGGTTGCTCAGTCTGCTGAAGGCCCACGGTCAAGGCACATGTGAGAAAACAATCAATGAATAACTAAGGTGTCGTAACAGCAACGAAAAACTAATGATTGATACTTCTCCCCTCCCTTCCTTTCTGTCTGTCTGTCCCTATCTATCCTTCTCTCTGACTCTCTCTCTCTGTCCCTGTAAAAAAAAAACAAAAACACTAACCAGGCAATTGCAATATGACCCAGCAATAGCACTCCTGGGCATTTATCCCAGAGAAATGAAGACTTGGTGCAGGTATTTTCTATACACAAATGTTGATAGCTTTATTCATAATAGCCCCTAACTAGTAACAACCCTGATGTCTTTCAGTAGTTGAATGATTAAACAAACTGTGCTACATTTGTACCAGGCCATGAAATAGTACTCTGAACTATGAAGGAAAGAACTATTGATATATGCAACAACCTGTATGAATCTTCAGAGATTTATGCTGAGTGAAATAAACCAATCTCAAAAGGTTACATACTATAAGATTCCATTAATGTAACATTCTTAAAACGACAAGATTGTAGTAATGGAGAACAGATTAGTGCTTGCCAAAAATTAAGTAGGGGGTTGAAAATGAGGGAAGTGGGTATGGTTATTAAAAGGAAATTTGAGGGATTCTTATAGTTTGGAAACATGTACCTTGATTATATGAATGTTGAAAGCCTGGTTGTGATACTGTACCACACTTTTTTTATTTTGTACCACACTTTTAAAAAATGTTTACTATTGGAGAAACTGGGTTAAGGCACATGGAAGCTGTCTCTATTATTTCTTTTATTTTTATTAATTTTTAAATTAATTTTAATTTATTTTGTTTACATGAATTCAAGTGCCCCACTCAATGTAACATCCTCACCCCACAATACATGTCGCCTGTTAAACCTCCTTCCCCCCACCATTTCTCTAATTCCCTCCCCATCTTTTCTCTGGGATTTGCTGTCCTGTTATTTGTATCTATGTGTTATGAATATATAATTTCACTAATTCCTTCACCTTCTCTGATCCTGTCCCCTCATCCCCCTTTCCTCTGACAGCTGTCCCTCTGTTCTTCGTAACCCCGCCTCTGCCTCTATTCTGTTCCTCAGTTCACCGTGTTAATTAGATTCCACATATAAGTGAGATCATATGATATTTTTCTTTCTTGTCCTGGTTTATTTCACTTAGCATAATATTCTCCAGGTCCATCCATGCCATCACGAAAGGTAATTCCTTCTTTTTCACAACTGCACAGTCTTCACTTCTGTATATGTACCACAGCGTTTTAATCCACTCATCCACTGACACACACTTTGGCTGTTTCCAGATCTCGGATATTGTAAACAATGCTTCAATAAACATGGGGGTACATATCTTCTTTAGAATCATTGATTTGGTATTCTTAGGATATATTCCTAAAAGTGAGATAGCTGGGTCAAAAGGCAGTTCCATTTTTAAATTTTTGAGGAAACAGTATAGTGTTTTCTACAGTGGCTGCACAAATCTGCATTCCCACCAGCAGTGCAGGAGGGTTCCCTTTTCTCCACACCCTTGCCAGCATTTAGTGTTTGTTGATTTGTTAATGAGCGCCATTTTGACAGGTGTGAGGTGGTATCTCATTGTGTTTTTCTTTCTCCTTTATTTTTTTTATCTATTTTTTCTGAAGTTAGAAGCAGAGAGGCAGTCAGACAGACTCCTGCATGCACCCGACCGGGGTCCACCCGGCATTCCCACCAGGGGGCGATGCTCTGCCCATCTGGGGCATTGTTCTGTGGCGGCTGGAGACATTCTAGCTCCTGAGCGTGGAGCCATCCTCAGCGCCCAGGACAACGTTGCTCAAATGAAGCCTTGGCTGCTGGAGGGGAAGAGAGAAATAGAGAGGAAGAAGAGGGAGAAGGGTGGAGATGCAGATGGGCGCTTCTCCTGTGTGCCCTGACCAGAAATCAAACCCGGGACTTCCACACACTGGGCCAGCGCTCTATCGCTGATTCAACTAGCCAGGGCCCATGTGGTTTTAATTTCCATTTCTCTGATGATTAGTGACATTTGATCATTTTTTCATATGCCTATTGGTTCTTCTGTATGTACTCTTTGGAGAAGTTTCTATTCAGTTCCTTTGCCAATTTTTTAATTGGATTGTTTACCTTCTTGGTGTTGAGTTTTAGAAGTTCTTTATAAATTTTGGTTATTAACCCCTTATCAGAATTATTGGCAAATATGTTTTCCCACTGTATGGGTTGTATCTTTATTTTGTTAATGGTGTCTTGCACTGTGCAAAAGCTTTTTAGTTTGATATAGTCCCATTTGTTTATTTTGTAAACAAATTTCACTTGCCCGAGGAAATAAATTGGCAAAAATATTTCTACAAGACATATCAGAGAGTTTATTGCCTATGTTTTCTTCCAAGATATTTATGGTTTCATGACTTACATTTAAGGCTTTTATCCATTTTGAGTTTATTTTTTTGAATGGTGTAAGTTGATGGTCTAGTATTTTTGTGGTTTTTTTTTTTCATATGGCTGTCCAATTTTCCCAAAACCGTTTATTAAGGAGACTGTCTTTACTCCATTGTATGCTCTTACCTCCTTTGTCAAATATCAATTGACTATACAGGCTTTATTTCTGGGTTCTCTGCTCTGTTCTATTGATCTCTATGCCTGTTCTTATGGCAGTACCAAGCTGTTTTTATTACAATGGTCTTGTAGTATAACTTGATATCAGGAAGTATGATACCTCTCACTTTATTCTTCATTTTCAAGATTGCTGAAGCAGTTCGTGTTCTTTTTTGGTTCCATTTGAATTTTTGGAATATTTGTTTTATATCTTTGAAGCATGTCATTGGTATTTTTAATAGGAATTGCATTGAATTTATAGGTTCCTTTGGGTAGTGTATATATTTTTATGTTTATTCTTCCTATCCATGAACACAGTATATGCTTCCACTTGTTTGTATCTTCCTTGATTTCTTTTTTCAATATCTTATAATATTCCAAGTGCAAGTCTTTTACCTCCTTGGCTAAATTTACTCTTAGGCACTTTATTATTATTATTATTATTATTGCAATAGTGAAGAGGATTTTTAAAATTTCTTTTTCTGACAGTTTATTATTGGTGTATAAAAATGCCACTGATTTCTGAATATTAATTTTATATCCTGCTTCCTTGCCAAATTCATTTATCAGGCCTAGTAGTTTTTTGACTGAGACTTTAGGGTTTTCTATGTACAGTATCATGTCATCAGAAAATAATGATAGTTTTACTTCTTTTTTAATTTGGATGCCTTATATCTTTTCTTCTTGTCTGATAGCTGTGGCTAGTACTTCCCGAACTATGTTGAGGAAGAGTGGTGAAAGGGGCATCCCTGCCTTGTTTCTGATCTTAAGGGGATTGCTTTTAATTTTTGCCCATTGAGTATGATGTTGGCTGTGGGTTTGTCATAGATGGCCTTTATCATGTTGAGATATGTTCACTGTATTCCCACTTTGCTGAGAGTTTTGATCATAAATGAGTGCTGAATTTTATCAAACGCTTTTTCTATATCTATTGATATAATCATGTGATTTTTATCCTTCCTTTGTTTATGTAATGAAACACATTTATTGATTTGTTAATATTGTACCATCCTGATCTCCCCAGAATAAATCCCACTTGATCATGATGTATGATCTTTTTGATATATTTTTGGATCTGGTTGCTAATATTTTGTTGAGAATTTTAGCATCTATGTTCATCAGGGTTATTGACCTATAGTTTCCTTTCTTTGTAGTGTCTTTACCTGGTTTTGGAATGAGGATTATGCTTGACTCATAAAAGGAGTTTGGAAGTCTTCCCTCCTCTTGAATTTTTTGATATAGCTTGAGAGGGATAGGTGTTAGTTCTCCCTTGATTGTTTGTTAAAATTTTCCTGTGAAGCTGTCTGGTCCAGGACTTTTGTTTGCTGGGAGCTTTTTGATAACTGGTTCAATGTTATTGGTTGTGATTGGTCAGTTTAGGTTTTCTGATCCTTCTAGATTGAGTTTTGGAAGATTGTGTATTTCTGGGAATTTATTCATTTCGCCTAGGTTGTCCAATTTTTTTGACATATAGATATCTTCATAGTGTTTTCTTACAATTCTTTGTATTTCTGTGGTGTCTATTCTTACTTCTCCACTTTCATTTCTAATTTCATTTATTTGAGACCTCTCTCTTTTTCTCTTGATGAGTCTGGTTAAAGGTTCACCAATTTTGTTTACCTTTTCAGAGAACCAACTGTTGGTTGCATTGATCTTTTGCATTGTTTTATTAGCTCCTATGTCATTTTTTTCCACTCTGATCTTTATTATTTTCTTCTACTTCCTTTGGGCTTTGTTTGTTGTTCTTTTTGGTGCAGGGTTATTTATTTGATCTTTTTCTTCTTAAGGTATGCCTATAATGCTATGAACTTTTCTTTCAGGACTGCTTTTGCTGTGTCTCATAGATTTTGAGTTGTTGTTTGTTTATTTTCATTTGTTTCAATGAAATTTTTTATTTCTTCCTTGATCTCCTTGTTAACCCACTCATTATTTAATAACATGCTATTTAGTCTCCAAGTGTTTGAGTGTTTTTTAGTTTTTCTGTTGTACTAGAGTTGATTTCTAGTTTCATGCCATTGTGATCAGAGAAGATGCTTGATATGATTTCAATCTTCTTAAATTTATTGAGACTTGTTTTGTGTCCTAACATGCAGTCTATCCTAGAGAATGTACCATGAGTACTTGAAAAGAATGTATATTCTGCTGCTTTGGGGTGAAAGGTTCTGAGTATATCAATTAAATCCTGTTGATCTAGTGTATCATTTATGGCAGCTGTTTTTTTAATTAATTTCCTGTCTGGAGGATCTATCCATTGATGTTAGTAGGGTATTAAAATCACTGTCAATCTTCCCCTTATGTCCATCAAAATCTGCTTTTTATATTTAGATGCTCCTACATTAGGCACATAAATATTTACAATGGTTATATGTTCCTGTTGGATTGCACCCTTTATCATTATGTAGTGACCAATTTTTATCCTTTGTTTTAAAGGCTATTTTGTCAAATAAAAGTATTGCTACTCCAGCTTTTTTAAAATTCCATTTGCATAAAATAGTTTTATCCATCCCTTCACTTTCAGTCTATGTGTATCTTTTGTTCTGAGGTGAGTCTCTTGTAGACAGCATATGTATGGGTCCTGTTTTCTTATCCATGTAGCTACCCTATGTCTTTTTTTTTTTACACAGGCACAGAGAAAGAGTCAGAGAGAGGTATAGATAGGGACATACAGACAGGAATGGAGAGAGGTGAGAAGCATCAATAATTAGTTTTTCATTTCCATTACAACACCTTAATTGTTCATTGATTGCTTTCTCACATGTCCCTTGGCCGTGGGCCTTCAGCAGACCGAGCAACCCCTTGCTGGAGCTAGCGACCTTGGGACCTTTTGCTTAAGCCAGATGGGTCTGCGCTCAAGCTGGCGAGCTCAGGGTCTCAAACCTAGGTCTTCCGCATCCCAGTTCGATGCTCTATCCACTTCACCACTGCCTGGTCAGACAACCCTATGTCTTTTGATTGGAGAATTTTATCTATTTACAGTTAAGATTATTATTGACAGGTACTTATTTATGGCCATTTTATTTATTAAATCTACAATCCCCTTTCTCTCAATTTCTTTTTCTTCTCATTATTTTTTGCTGATTCTACAGCAGGCCCCTTAACATTTCTTGTAATACTGGTTTAGTTGTAATGAATTTCTTGAGTCTTTTTTTTTTTTGTCTGGGAAGCTTTTTATTTCTCCTTCAATTTTAAATGATAGCCTTGTTGGATAAAGTAATCTTGGTTGTATGTTCTTGTTTTGCTTTATTTAGAATATTTCTTGCTGATTCCTTCTGGCTTTAAGTGTTTCTTTTGAGAATTCAGATGTCATCCTTATGTGGCTCCTCTGTAGGTAGTTAACTGCCTTTCCCTTACATCTTTTAGTGTTCTTTTTATGTCTCTTAATTTTGGCATTTTAATTATGATGTGTCTTGGTGTAGGCCTCCCTGGGTTTAATGGGACTCTCTGTGCTTCTTGGAATTGTGTGACTCTTTCCTTCATCAGTTTAGGGAATATTTCAGCTATGATTTTTTCAAACAGGTTCTCTATCTCTTGTTTGTTCTCTTCTCCTTCAGGAACCTCTATGATGTGGATGTTGTTTCTCTTCATGTTGTTATAGAGATATCTTAGAGTTTTCTCAGTCTTTTTGAGCCTCTTTTTGTTTTGCTGCTCTGCTTCCATGCTTTTGTTTATCTTGTCCTCTATTGTTGATTTGATCTTCTTCTTCATCCAGCCTGCTGTTGATTCCTTCTAGTGCAGTCTTTATTTCTGATATTGTATTTGGCATTTCTGACTGGTTCTTTTTTTATGATTTCAATGTCCTTTTTGATGCTTGCTATCTCTTTATTTAGCTACTCATTACGGCCATCCATTGTTGCTCTAAGACTTTTTAGCATCCTAAAAATCAGGGGAGAAGTGTAAAGAAAACCACATAGAAGGTGACGGAAAACAATTTGACTTTGGGTGATTGGTATGCAACATAATCAAATGTCAAAATAACTTGGAGATATTTTCTCTGAACATACGTACCCTGATTTATCAATGTTACCCCATTTAAATTAATAAAAAAAAAAACAAAGAAAACAAAAAAAACACAGTATTTTAAACTTTGCAAATGGTAGTTTGGTTACTTCCATTTTATATATTTATTTTTTTCTGGGGACTTTTCCTGTTGATTTATTTGGGTTGTATTTCTTAGTCTGCCCATTTTGTCTGTGTATTGGGTAGTGCTGTCTGACTTTGAAATTTCTTGTGGTATCTTTATGAGCAAGATGGGCTCAGTGGTACTGACCTCCAGGCCACCTGTTTTCCTTGCTCTAGGAATGCTTTGTCAGGGTAGTATTTTCTCTCCTGTTGTATGTGAGTATTGAATGTACTTGGTCTTTTCATGGATGCAGTTATCCCTTCATGCTTGCTGGTTCTAAGGGTCAACCTTGATCATGTGTATTACACACTGTGCAGTGTCTGTCCTATTGGTTGTATTTATTCTCCACAGTGTCTGGTGCCTGCAAGACTACTCCTTTGGGCATGCTGCTTGTGTAGCTAGCTGAGTCTAGGGTTGGTGCTGTCTGCCACCTGCTATTGGTTGTCCTGGTTCTATGTCTTCTTGGCTTTGCATCAGCCATTGTTTGTAACATGCTGTGGACTCCCTATCTGGAGCTACTTCTCCATTTGCTGTTTGTGTCTGCATTTCCTGTGCCTGGATAGTGTGGGAGGGGCCAACCTGTGTATAAGGATCAACTTCCTCCTGCTTAGAGATGACACCATCTCCGTTAAGCCCCAAGCTCTGTAAGATTTGCCTTCACTTTTCATCTTCTCCACTTCCTCTTGCAGCTGCCTGGTTTTCCCACAGAGTCTTCTGTTGAAAGACTGTAGTTTGTGCTCAGACTGGCCTCACCCAACCAACCCTTCTACAAGTTGAAAACTTGGTGAGTTAGAGCAGCTGAGTTTAGTAATACTACATTATTGGAACCCCCTACTTCAGGGGTCTCTTGGTCAGGAACTCAGTATGGGAAAAGTGGCTCCTACTCCAGAGTTTAATCCCTTGCCACTGCTGGATACTCAAATTTTATTTCTTTCTAGCAAGGTGAGCAGCAGGTTCAGATCGAGTGGGAATGACAGTTCTCTCTGCAGAAGTTCTTCCGGCTCATGAAACCCTGGTCTCAGGGAGGAAGACTGAGAGAGTCCTCTCCTGGGGCTGACTGTGACCCCCCCCCGAAAATGGCTAAGCCCCTTGGCGAGACCCAAGAATAGGCTCACAGGAACCCGCACTTTAAATGATCATGCTCCAAGCCTCTCTCTCTTTCTCCTGTGGAACCTAGCCCAGCAGAGTAGGATATCCAGCACCCAGGCCAGCTGACTGTGAAGCTCCGCCTTATCCAATGCACATGAGCCATTGAGGAGATGCTGATCACAGAGAGCAAAACTCACTTCAGCTGGGCCAGGTGTGAGGAACCCTTCCTCAAAACAAACCTCTAGCAAGGGTTGTTAGGTCCTAATCTATATTCTCCACAAATGGCCACTGGATATGCTGGCCCTGGACCTTTCTGAAGGGAACCCGGTACAGACCAGTGGGCAACACTGCCCATAACTGGCCCTCAGTAACCTTTGTGGAGCTACAAGCAATCCAGAGTTTGTGGCTGCCTCTGCTGGGCCCAGGTGCTCATGGAAATACCAAGCTGTATTCCTATGCTGGCTTTTACCCACACTTGGTTTGGGGGAAGGTCCACAAAAGGCCAAGGTTCCCTGAGTCCTGCCTCCTGTAGTCTCTGTCAATTGGCTGTGTATTGGGCTCCTAGACCACTGAAAAAACCTCTAATAGAGTCTAGAGTCTGGGGCAATTAAGAGATTAGGAAGGGTGGTGTGTGTGGCTCCACACCTCAGCCCCAGGTGTCAGTCTGTCCAAACTTTTTTCACAGACCTCAATAGGGTGTGGTCCCAGAAGTCTGGTGGGTGTGGCCTCTGAAACCCAGAGGTGTTGTCTGCCTGCAGTCTGGACAGTTTCTATAGAGTCTCCTGTAACACGGAAACACCAGTCATCAGTCATAAACTCGGGATTGTGCAGGGAAGCTCCAGCCTCATCTCTAGAAAACTGAGTCACTGATGTGCACACTGCTTCCTGTTTGACTTCTCAGAATGGCCAGGTCTCCATGGAGTAGGCAAGAAGGATTCCAAGGATGGGGCATTTCCTTTCCCCCAGGCTGATACCACTCAGAGGGAACTGCTCCACCCAAGAAAGATGGTGACTGTGATGTTAGAGAATGACTGAGCACAGGAATTCTGGCAGTTGTTCCCCAGTGTCTCTTTCTAGGCCACCAACTTCATACTATCCTTATGCAGGTCTAATCCCCTTATCCCTCCCCCGCCAGAGCCCCAGGTAAGTGGCTATGAATGAAATTTTCTGTGCTGGCCCTTTAAGATGAAGTCTATGTCTCTAAGAGCTCCCATCTCTTTCTAGCAGACAGAAACCTCAGCTCTTTTCAGTACCAAATGCTGTGTGGGTGCCTCTTCTAGGCTCTGGGGCTTTAGGTTGGGGCACTAGGCCTGGGGCTTAGGTCCTTCCCCTCTCAGGGTGAACCTCTGGCAGTGAGAGCCCCTCCATACTCTTCGCCACAGCTCACTCCTGAAAGCTGTGCAGCCCTTTCAGCATCTCCACCCTTCCTGTGATCCTTCCTTCTTCTGTGATCCTTGGTTATAGAGTCCTCTTTGTTTAGTCCAAAGTTGGTTTTTCAAGATGATTGTTCTTAAATTAAGTTGTAATCCTATTTGGTCCTGGGTAGTGGTAGTTGGAATGTCCACCTACTCCGTCGTCATCTTGAGATTTTGAGCACTATTATTTCTTATAACTGCATGTAAATCTACAATTCTCTCACAATAAAAAGTTTAATTTAAAAAAATAGTATTTTATTCAACTTTTAGTTTTTTTTCTTTTAACTCTTATTCTTACATTCTTTCTTTTTATATATATACTGTTGGTCTAATGTTTGTTGTCCACTTTGTCTGTTTTTAGATATTCTATCTCTTTTCTGAACATGTGAAGTTTAGTATTACAGATTTTTTTTAATTCTTAGTTTCTAAATGTGTCTGTTTCTATAAAGCATCTGTTAACTTTGGGTGGGGGTGGGGCAGCAAGCTTAGATTTATTTATACAAAATTTCCCCAATCCTCACTTAAGTGTATAAAGGGCTGTTTTTTGGGGGTGTGTAGCAAATTTGAATTTGAAATGCAGGGAGTAGCCATGTGTCTTTAATAAAACAGCCATTACATACATTTATATATCATAAAAATAACATGTATAGCTCTTTCAGTTTATAAAAGTACTTCAACTGAGCCTCAGGTTTTGTGTTTTCCTGGCATTGGCTTCCTTTATACATGGGAAGTCACTTAAAAGCTATGTGCTTAGTCTTTTTTGTATAAAATCTTATACTGTACCTTCTGTTAAACCAGTTTTTTTTTATTAATAACGTCATTGCCTTCATCTCCATGAAGTGATTGTATGTAACAACTGTAACATGATGGTTTTATTTTTATTTACATTTTTAGATGCCACATTTTTCTATTAGCTCTTTAGTAACTGTTCAGAGGCCCTATTCATTTTGGCAACATGAAACAAATTAAGAGATTTGTCTGGGAAATTTTAAACTTTCAAATTGTGAAATACTTTAACAGCTTAAAAGATGGACAGGTGTGAGTTAGAAGAGACTTTTCTTAAAAATTGGCAAGTGTGAAATTAGGTAATTGAATAGTAACTTTGGAAAACTATCAGATCTGGACCTAGTTTTTTGGAGAAAAGACAGAAAATCCCTCATTATTTAATCTAATTAAAGCAATGATTCTCCTTGCTTATCTTGTGTGGACACTCAATTCCCTGAGAATTTTTGGTGTCCTGTTGTTGAGCAGTTAATTTGGTGTACTTCTTTGCTCACATATTCTTGAGAGTCCCTGATATTGTAAAGGACCACATTATAAAATGATGAAGGGGAGGTGGATTTATTATTTAAATCATAGAGCCTTTTTCTTTAATAGTTAAATAACATGCATTTCAGTTGCTTTATATTAAAAGCTATGTCATATATTAAAATTCTCTTGTGGAGTTGGATGTTAGCTAAACCTCTTGTAATCATATCATAAAATATGTAAATAAAACTATCATGTACTCTTTAAGCTTCTACAGAGATATATGTTAATTTTTAATAAATCTGGAAAAAACATGAAAAAAAGAAAAAATTCTCTGGCTAATTATCCAAAATTGATGGTATCATATTATAAGCATATTACAGTTTATAATTGGCACATTAAAATGCACAGTTATTTGGAGATTATTCAAGTTAGAGTTTTCCTCACAAAAGGGACATTTATCTTAAAAGTGAAATTCAAATTTTTGTCTGTTCAATTATTTTAATCATAGAGGAAGTCTGGGTGTTTGTTCTAACCAGGTATGTTGGTTGTAATTTAAGCAGTTTGGTTTGCTAAGCGTGATTAAGACACTGTGCCCTTTGAGGTTTACCCTTTTGCTTCTAAGGTACAACTGTTTATCATCTTGGGTCAAAGGTTATAAAAAGTAGTCATCAATTAAAGCTTTATTGGTTGTAATTGGTAATGCTATGAAAGGAGCCTGCCAAACTGAATCTGATAATAAAAGACTCTTTGTTAAAATATTTAATAAATTAACACTCTTTTGGAGGGGGAACCTAATTACAAAGCCCAAGATTGTTAATCATAATGTTTACTTTCTTCAAAAGCACAGACTCAACTTCTCCATAATCATTAGACAACAGATTTCTTTTCTTTTTCCTTTCCTTTCCTTTCCTTTCCTTTCCTTTCCTTTCCTTTCCTTTCCTTTCCTTTCCTTTCCTTTCCTTTCCTTTCCTTTCCTTTCCTTTCCTTTCCCTTCCCTTCCCTTCCCTTCCCTTCCCTTCCCTTCCCTTCCCTTCCCTTCCCTTCCCTTCCCTTCCCTTCCCTTCCCTTCCCTTCCCTTCCCTTCCCTTCCCTTCCCTTCCCTTCCCTTCCCTTCCCTTCCCTTCCCTTCCCTTCCCTTCCCTTTCCCTTCCCTTCCCTTCCCTTCCCTTCCCTTCCCTTCCCTTCCCTTCCCTTCCCTTCCCTTCCCTTCCCTTCCCTTCCCTTCCCTTCCCTTCCCCTCCCCTCCCTTTCCTTTTTCTTCCCTCCCTCCCTCCCTCCCTCCCTCCCTCCCTCCCTCCCTCCCTCTCTCCCTTCCCTCCTTCCTTTTTAAAATTCCTGCAGACTCTATCATTTCCTAAGGGAATGTCGTTTTCTATGACTCAGGCTCAGGATATGGCAGAAGGATGAATGCCAAGACAAGCATAAATTATAAGGGCCATCTTAAAATAAACAGGACTTTTAGATATCAGATTGCCTTTGTTGACTTCATATAGGGTCTGATGTTTATGTAAATTTATTTTGTAGGCTAATTGAATGATATCAATAATTGGGCATACATAATTTTTGTTTTTGTTTTGAAGTGTTTTGACAGTGTCATGGCTATTGAATTTCAGGCATTTTTCAAAGCTCTAACATAGGTAGTAGAGCTGTGACACATACTACCATCACAATCGTTGATGACCTGCTTGGGAACTCTTAAGAATGGACTTTTACATCTGGGAATTGAATTTTTCTACGTTTAGGCAATAGGGGGCATCTTAAGTTTGTTCTTTACACATGTTTCTGTAGTCTGATCTTTAGGGCAGTTCTAATGAAAGAAAATCGTGCTTTGGACCTGCTGTGCAAATTAGCCATATGGTGAAGTGTAATATCCCGCTGAATGTCATTATGGGACACTATGAAAAGTGCTTCCCTTTTCAGATGGAAGCAAATTAAAGTGGCCCTTTCAGGTTTTTTTAAGGGAAAAAAAAGAACCCTCTGAATAAACCTGTCTTCACTTGGAAGCCGGGACAGTTAAAAGGGAGCTCTCCAGCTGCAGCCAGGGTGGTGAAATTGCAGGCTTTGCCCAAGACCAAATGGAAATATTGCTTCCTGTAGGAAATGCCGGAAGAACAATGGTGTGTGCCTCTCTTCTTCCATTTCCCTCCCTTGTTCTTTGTGTACTCGTCTTTAGCTGTGTCTCAATCCAAGGTTTAATTTTCTGTTATTTTGATAGATTAGTTGACTCGACCCAGTCTCCAGTGGACCCCATATCAGTCTCTAACCAGGAAAGACCCACTAGATAAAGAGCTGTTTAGCCAATTAATTTCACAGTAAATATTTAATGAAGAGAATAGAAGATTGGTCCCTTTTTGCCTATTGTGTAGACACATTGCCCAAGAATCATTGTCCCAGCATAAGTTTTAATTCCTTCTACAAAACTAGTATGTAGACACCACTAATGTTTGGTGGCATATGGGACTCAGCAATTGAATGAAATGTTAGGGTGTCTATATGCATGTAGAAATTATTACCTTTGTGTGAAGACAAATCCATGGAAAGGTCTTTTATCTGGCCTCCCCCTACCCTCCCTCAAGAGCAAGGATCACATGAATGTAATTTATCTGATTGTGACTTATTGCACATTTATAGTATTTTAGTAGCTAAAATTTGATTTTTAAGCTTTATTAGCAATAATTTTTATTACTTTTGCAGACAAAAACAGAAAGCCTCACTGATGCACTCACACTGAGTGGCAATAATGTTTATGTTTCCTATGTTTGTATACAGACAAGTGTCTAGACATATGAGGAATTGAAGTTATCACTGGTGTTTTTATTTTTATTTTTAAACATTTATTCAAAACCCATATTTGTTCCAGCATTTGTATGAGAGTATATAGCATGTGTTTGAAGAAAGGGAGTTGTAACAGTGTTTTGCAGTAATAGTGGATCATACTAAATTGTGTTGTTTGGGAAAAGGTTTCCTGCATGCAAAGGTCAGTGAAGAGTATATACATTATGATCCTATTTATATGTGTGTTTATATGTTGTATATATGTGTGTGTTAAATATCTGTTTATTTAGAATGGGAAACACTTCTGTAAGGGTGTATACTGAAAAGTAAACAGCAGCTATCTCCAAGCGATGGGATTATGAATGACTTTTATGTTCTCTTTGCCTGATCTATATTGTCTGATTTTTCTAAGCTACATATTTTAATTTTTTAATTAATAATAATTTAAAAAGAGATAGATTATTTTTTAAACCTGAAACAATTTGTGGCATAACGTAAGGAGAAGTGTGTCATTTCCTTGTAAAATCTAGTGCTAGGATTAATGATTAGACTTAGGAAATTGACAGTGGTTTTTAACCATTTGATCATTAGCATCCTTCTTCAAGTTTATCACAAAATATGATATATTTAAATTAAATATGAATTTTAGAATATTGTCTATGATCCTTTAGTTCTTCTTATGTAGTTCTGTAAAAGAATGGCAAAAATTTTGTTGTAGAAATTTCTTTATAGTATAAACTCTAGTACTTAGGTTAAGTTTCAAATGGGATGTTGTTGAGCAAGTAAGTTTGTAAAATGTGATTTTTATGTTTGCTCACTTTGTTAAAAATGGCCTGCCCATGTGAATGGTGCTGCTCAAGTGAAACTGCTGATTAACCTTCCTGCTTGGGAAAGACCATTGTTATGCTAATGTTGCTGGAGGAGCTATCTTTGTGGGCCCAGGTAGTTTTTTTAGAAGGAGGGAAAAGTAGAGAAGAGGAAGAAGAAGCCAAGATGGAAGGGAAGGAGACAGAAGCCAGTTTTACAGAGTAAGAAGCCATGTTGGCAGATGAGGAACCAGAGGTGACTGAGCTGGTAGGGGGCCTTTGATTCTAGGAAAACCCGAATGTGTCAGTAGCTTTGTGAGCGCTGAATGAGTAGGTTTTGGAGCCCTGTGTGTTTTTATTCACCTGCCAGGCGCTAGGCTAGAATAAAGGAATGGCCCACCAGCTTTTGGCTCTGCAGTTTCTTTACCGTCTGCCTGAATCTAATGGGAACCTGCATGTGCCTGGCCGCAGCGACGGTGGCGACTGCTGGCCATACAGATGTACACATTTAACATAGAAAATATTAAAGTCTTGCTTGGCTTCTAAGTTTTTCTTAACTTTTACTAAAAAATCTAAAAACTTACAACAGCATTGATTAATGATGATGATAATTAACATTGCATTATCTGAATCCGAACCAATTTTTTTTCTGACTTTAGAGCTGATTGAATGGATTGAGAAGTGAGTTGTTGAGTGAGGTGTGTTTTGTTGCCCAAAACAGGACGAACCTTAGAAACTCAGAAGACACTTTATCCCTTTTTATTCCTGTATGCCTTCTGATTTGAGAATACAATCCTGAATTGATGAACACATTTGTTGTCTACCCTGTACTGCATGGATTCTCCTTTTTAAGGCTTCCAGGGTGAGGGAGAAGGAGGAACTCTGGTGGCAGCCCAGTTCATTCTGTGCTGGAGAATACTTAATAGTGCTATACAAGAGCACTATTATGTAGTAATACTCTATAGTATTGTGGTTTTCATTCACTTGAAGAAGTTCAGAGAGTTAAACATGAGAACTGTGTGGTGGGAGAATGTTTAGCTATATTTCACCTGAACCCAGTAGGCCAATTGCTTGCTAGTCACTAGAATCAGTTTGTGGATTATTTTGAAACAGCTTGGGACCTGCACACATCAACCTGCTATAAATTACCATTTCCATAAGGATATTAGTAGCTAGATGAGCAGTGAGTGGGCCAAAGGCAAACCATAAACCAAAAAGTACTGCTATTGTTTAAAATAGAGCAACTGGGAAAATGAAACAATACAAAACAAAATGTGAGACCTGAAAAATCACACAGAATAAAATGGATCAAGGGACATCAGCCTAAAAATTCAGAGGAAACATGATTCTAAAAATGGTTTTCTATAAAAACCAAAAGGAACTTTTAGAAAAATGTTTTTGTATGAAGAAGTCATAATCTCTATGAAAAAGGAAAAGAATTCTTTAAAAGAATGGAGATAGAAAAACAACAGGAGGAGATAAGGATGAATAATTAGAAAGAAGTGATCATTGCAATAGCAATTAAAGTATAAATATGAAAACAAAGTCTTATAAGAAAATGATGAATATTTTGTTCACACTTTTAATAATTTATTCAAAGAAGTATATATTGAATACCATTTATGTGGCAAGAATTGTTTTAAGAACTGGGAACACAACAATGAATAAGATAAAAATAAGAAACTTCTCATGGTGCTTGTGCCCAAATGAAATGGGACAAACAAACAAGAAGCAGCACAATGTCAAATGGAGATATGTGCTGTGCAAGAAGTTAAAGAGGGTTATGTATCAGGCATGACTTTCCATTTTATTTTTAAATTGAATTTATTGGGGTGACACTGATTAGTAAAATTACATGGGTTTTGGGTATACCATTCCATGATATATCTGTACACTGCTTTGATTTTACTTATATGTGGAATCTAATGAACAAAGGAAGCTAACAAAGAAGAGAAAGAAACTCACAGATACAGGTGACTTTTCCATTTTAAACTGAGTACTAGAAAAATCTTTTCTAAGTAGTTGGCATTTGAAGTTATACTGTATTTTTTGCTCCATAAGACGCACTTTTCCCCCCAAAAAGTGGAGGGGAAGATGACCGTGCATCTTATGGAGCGAAAAATATGATATTTTATTAAATATTTTAACACACCATTTGGTTCAGAATATTTTTTTTTCTTTCTTAAAACCCTAGGTGTGTCTTATGGTCAGGTGTGTCTTATGGAGTGAAAAATACGGTATTTTAATTATGAGAAAGAGCCAGACATTTCTTAATTGTTGGTGTCACTTGGGACATTTGTGCTAAGCCCTTTTGTACTTTCATTCTGTCCATGTTCCTTAGATTACCACATTTTTTCCTAGGGTTCAGTTATCATCTCTCTGCTTGTGATTTTGCAATTCATGATCATTAGCTTAGCTCTTTCCCCTGAGCTGTAGACTCAGATATGTCTGCTCCCAAACACTTAGTGCTTGGAACTCACAAACTAGACATGTCCAGTGCAGAGGAGGTAATTATCATCAGTATCCCTAGATAACAGTTCTAGTTATTCACGGTAGTTATGTTCCATAAAGTCACTATAAACACTGAGTTAATGAAAACTGAGCCGTTGCTCCTAGGAGAGATTAGGGTTATGTTTTTGTGAGTGTTTGATCACAATATTTGCATCAGCCAGTCAATTCATAACCTTGTTTTATGTGTTTCTCTTTAAAGACATTATTTAATATATATTATTGATTCATTAATATTGAATTCATGGCCAGCATCATTGTAACTCATGACTGAATGAAGCTTATCTAAAACATGTGTTTTCCCTGTGAGGCACATCTTGCCTTACTTAGCTTAGGAACACTAGATAGCAGTTCAGAAACACAAAATTTTAAGAAGCACAAAAACACAAAATGTGCAGTTGGCTAACAGGGTTATGAAAAGGTGCTTAACATCACTAATCATCAGGGAAATGCAAATCAAAACCATAATGAGATATATCCTCAGACCTGTTAGATGACTATTATCCAAAAGACAGGAGATACCAAGTATGAGCGAGGATGTGGAGAAAGGTAACACTCGTGCACTGTTGGTGGGAAGGGAAATTGGTGCAGCCACTATAGAGAACAGTATGGAGCTTCTGTAAAAAGTTAAAAATGGAACTACTGTATGATTCAGCAGTTCCACCCCTGGATATTTATCTGAAGAAATCGAAAACACTAACTTGAAAAAATAAATGCATTCCCATGTTTATTGCAGCATTGTTTACAATAGCCAAGGTAGAGAAGCAATCTAAGTGTCCATCTATAGATGAATGGATAAAGAAAATATAGTGTATATGGACAATGAAATATTATTCAGTCATAAAGAAGGAAATTTTGTCATTTGTGACAATATGGGTGGACCTTGAGGGCATTATGCCAAATGAAATGAGTCCTGCAGAGAAAGACAAAGACTATGATGTCACTTATATGAATCTAAAAAAATAAACAGAAAACTCAACCAAACTCACAGAAACAAAGAACATATTGTTGCATCCTAGAATCAGGGTGTGGGGTGGGGAAATTGGATGAAGGTGGTCAAAAGGTACACACTTCTAGTTTATAAAATAAATAAGCCCTGGGTATGAAATGTACATCATGGTGATTATAATTAATGATACAATACGTATATTTGAAAGTTGCTAAGAGAGTGCTCTTAAAATATCTCATCACAGAAGAAAATATTGTAACTGTGTAGTAATGGATGCTAAGTGGACTCATTGTGGTAATTGTTTTACAGTGTATACAAATATCCAATTATTATATTGTATACCTGAAACCAAAACATGTTATATATATAGCAATTATCTCTTAATTTAAAAAAAGAACAAATGCAAAAAACAGGACACCAGATAGACTGTGAAAATAGTATAGTATATAAATTGAAAGAAGAAGGCAGATCATGCCTTGTTTGACCTCAGCTAGGAACATGTGTATCAAGCAACTCAGATTGTTTACCACTCTGTACATTTCCATAAATGACTATAAAAGAGCCATGAGAATTAATTTTTAGGTTATAAGTAAATTTTAACAAGTAGGCAGATTTACAGATATGGAATCCATGAATAGTATTTAACTGTGTTTTTTTTTCTTATGTTGTCTTTCTCATTAAAGGACACCACCATCTAACTAGTTACCTAGGTTAGGAAGCTCACATCAGCCATGGCTGTGTACTCAGCTACTTAGAGCATCGTCCTGATATACCAAGGTTGTGGGTTTGCCCACTGCACCTCTATCATCTCTGTATCACTGTGTGATGTTCCGCTTGTTTCTATCTCTGTGTCTTTTCTCTTTTGAGAACACCAGTTATATTGGATTAAAGGCCACCATACTCAGTATGATTGCACATTAGTTTAACCAGTTATATTTGCAATGACCCTATTTTTAAATAAGGTCACATTGACAGATCCAGGAAGGGGAAGGGCATGAGTTTTGAGAGGACACTATTCAATCCAAACCACTTACAGAGCTCTTGAGACAGCTGTTGTTCCTTTAGCACCTACAGTTAAGCCCAGAAGCCCTAAATGAAAAAGCAGAAACTATGCACTGAGAATTTCCAGGGCTGGCCCTGGCCTGGTAGTTAAGTTGGTTAGAGCACTGTCCCTGATATACCAAGGTTGTGGTTTTGATTCCCAGTCAGGGCACAAACAAGAATCAATCAATGAACGCATAAATAAGTGTAACAGCAAAAGGATATTTCTCTCTCTCTCTTTCAACCTTCTCCCCTTCTCCCTTCCTCTCTCTCTCAATAAAAAAAAGAAAAAGAATTTTCAGGGCTTTTTCTCTTTTCTCTTTGATGTCAATTCTGTTCTAGAATGTATTCTATGTGGAAAGAGTGAGTACTGTTTTCAATTCCTTCTTGTTTCCTGCCTCTCTTTGGCAGTTTGCTCATGATTCAGTTTCATTCTGGACATATTTTTCTTCTGGAATGTTCTGTAAGGTTTTTAAAGGAACATTTTTCAACTCTTGTTATAACCTATGAGAACATGGTTTGTCTTAATTCTTGTGAATTTGTGATAGTTGTGGAGGTTGTTATGGTAGTTTCCTCTTTAAGAATCTTTTGCATCTATCGCTATGAGATTGTGAGTGAAATTCAACAAATGTTAATAGTTACTTTATTTTTTCTATGATTATTATCATTGTTAAAATAACAGATTTTGAGAAATGTATGGGTGCCTCAGTTCCAGACCTGGGAGCTTCTCTTTTTCCATGAAATAGTAGAGCAATTGGTCCAATTGTGTCAATTTTTTTCCTTTTATTCATTAACAGGGTGCCCGGGAAACATTTGAGAACTACTACCGAAAACAGAGGCGAAAACAGGCCCGTTTGGTGCTCCAGCCTCCATCTAACATGGTAGGGTTACCACCTTTACTTTCCTCACTTTTTCACTTTTCTGTTATCTTTTAATTATTTTGCATATGTGCTTAAATTTTTTTTGAACTGTTAGTCTGAGACCACTTTTGATGAATGTAAGAAAATAGCAACTCCAACATCTATTGATAACTGTGAGTCAGGCATTGTTCCAAATCTTATTTTGTCCTCACTGTAACCCTTGTAAGGTAGCTACTATGATTATATTTACCTGATAGTCTTGGGAACTGAGTCTTAAGAAATAAAAAAGCTGATATTAACTCTCTCTTAATGTATCAAAACAGACATAATAACTTTTTTCTTCTTTGCTTCCTTGCAGCATGAAACTTTAGATGGCTACAGGAAGTATTTTAATCAAATTGTAGGGTAGGTATGGGTATATGTGTTTAAATTGAAATACTTTCAATACATAGATTTATGAGACTTGCGAAAATAAATCAAGTTTTCTTAAGGAAATTCTGTTGTGTTTTGTTTTTTAATTCTTTTTTTATACTTTTAATTAATTTTAATGGGGTGACACCAATAAATCAGGATACATATGTTCAAAGAAAACATCTCCAGGTTATCTTATCATTAAATTATGTTGCATACCCGTCACCAAAAGTCAAATTGTCCTCTGTCACCTTCTGTCTGGTTTTCCCTGTGCCCCTTCCCTCTTTACTATCCCACCCTCTCCTCCCTCCCCCACCCCGTAACCACCACACTCTTGTCCATGTCTCATAGTCTCACTTTCATGTCCCACCTATGTATGAAATCATGCTGTTCTCAGATTTTTCTGATTTACTTATTTCACTCCGTATAATGTTATCAAGGTCCATCCATTTTGTTATAAATGATCCGATGTCATCATTTCTTATGGCTGAGTAGTATTGCATAGTATATATGTACCAAAGCTTTTTAATCCACTTGTCCTCTGACGGACACTTGGGCTGTTTCCAGATCTTCGCTATTGTGAACAATGCTGACACGAACATGGGGGCGCATTTCTTCTTTTCGAACAGTGTTATGGTGTTCTTAGGGTATATTCCTATAAGTGGGATAGCTGGGTCAAAACGCAGTTCGATTTTTAATTTTTTGAGGAATCTCCAAAATGTTTTCCACAATGGCTGCACCAGTCTGCATTTTCACCACTGTTTTCCGCAGTGGCTGCACCAGTCTGCATTTCCACCAGCAGTGCAGGAGGGTTCCCTTTTCTCCACATCCTCGCCAGCACTTATCCTGTGTTATTTTGCTGATGAGCGCCATTCTGACTGGTGTGAGGTGATATCTAATTGTGGTTTTTAATTTGCATTTCTCTAATGATTAGTGATATTGAGCATTTTTTCATATGCCTATTGGCCATCTGTATGTCCTCTTAGGAGAAATTTCTATTCATTTCTTTTGCCCATTTTTTGATCGGATTATTTGTCTTCCTGGTATTGAATTTTATAAGTTCTTTATAAATTTTGCTTATTAAGCCCTTATGAGACGTGCTGTCGAATATGTTTTCCCATTGTGTGGTTTGTCGTTTTATTCTGTTCTTACTGTCTTTAGCTGTGCAAAAACATTTTAATTTGATATAGTTCCATTTGATTATCTTGCCTTTTATTTCATTAGCCCGTGGAGATAAATCGGCAACTATATTGCTGCTACAGATATCAGAGATCTTGATGCCTATGTTTTCTTCTAAGATGCTTATGGTTTCACGCCTTATGTTTAAGTCTTTTCTAAATTTTGAGTTTGTTATTGTGAATGGTGTAAGTTGATGGTCTAGTTTCATTTTTTTTGCAGGTAGATGTCCAATTTTCCCAACACCATTTGTTAAAGAGGCTGTCTTTTACAAATGTCCATTGTATGTTCTTTCCTGCTTTGTCAAATATCAGTTGTCCATAAAGCTGTGGGTTTATTTCTGGGTTCTCTGTTCTGTTCTATTGATCTTTGTGCCTGTTCTTATGCCAGTACCAGGCTGTCTTGAGTATAATGGCCTTGTAGTAAACCTTGATATCCGGAAGAGTGATACCTCCTGCTTTATTTTTTCTTTTTAAGATTGCTGAGGCTGTTCGTGTTCTTTTTTGGTTCCATATAAATTTTTGAAATGTGTTCTATATCTTTGAAGTATGTCATTGGTATTTTAATTGGTATTGCATTGAATTTATATATTGCTTTGGGTAATATAGACATTTTAATGATGTTTATTCTTCCTAGCCATGAGCACAGTATATGCTTCCACTTGTTTGTATCTTCCTTGATTTCTTTTATCAATGTTTTATAAATTTCCGAGTACAAGTCCTTAACCTCCTTGGTTAAATTTACTCCTAGATACTTTATTTTTTGGGGTACAATAGTGAAGGGGATTGTTTCCTTAATTTCTTTAGCTGACAGTTCATTGTTGGTATTAATTTTATATCCTGCCACCTGCTGAATTCATTTATCAGGTCCAGTAGTTTTTTGACTGAGACTTTAGGGTTTTCTATAAACAATATCATATCATCTGCAAATAATGACAATTTTACTTCTTCTTTTCCAATTTGGATGCCTTTTACTTCTTCTTCTTGTCTGATTGCTGTAGCTACGACTTCCAGAGCTATTTTGAATAAAAGTGGTGAAAGGGGGCACCCCTGCCTGGTTCCTGATCTTAAGGGGATGCTTTTAATTTTTGTCCATTTAGTATGATGTTTGCTGTGGGTTTGTAGTAGATGGCCTTAATCATGTTAAGGAATGTTCCCTGTATTCCCACTTTACTGAGAGTTTTGAGCATGAATGGGTGCTGGATTTTATCAAATGCCTTTACTGCATCTATTGAAATTATCATGTGATTTTTGTCCTTCCTTTTGTTTATGTGGTGAATCACATTGATTGATTTGCGAATATTGAACCAGCCTTGCCTCTCCAGAATAAATCCCACTTGATCATGGTGTATGATTTTTTTCATATATTGCTGGATCCGGTTGGCTAATATTTTGTTTAGAATTTTAGCATCTAAATTCATCAGGGATATAGGCCTATAATTTTCTTTTTTTGTACTGTCTTTGCTCGGTTTTGGGATCAGAATTATGCTTGCCTCATAAAATGAGTTTGTAAGTCTTCCTTCCTCTTGAATTTTTTGCAATAGCTTGAGGTGGATAGGAGTTAGTTCTTTGAATTTTTGGTAGAATCACTTGTGAAGCCATCAGGGCCAGAACTTCTCTTTTTGGGGAGTTTTTAAATAACTGTTTCGATCTCATTTGTTGTAATTGGTCTGTTTATGTGTTCTGATTCTTTCAGATTGATTTTTGGAAGATTATGTGATTCAAGAAATTTGTCCATTTCACCTAGGTTGTCTAGTTTTTTGGCATATAGTTCTTCATAGTATTTTTTTACAATGCTTTGCTTTTCTGTTGTGTCAGTTGTTATTTCTTCCCTGTCATTTCTAATTTTATTTACTTGGGCCCTCTCTCATTTTTTCTTGGTGAGTCTAGTTAAAGGTTCATCAATCTTGTTTACCTTTTCAAACAACCAGCTCCCAGTTACATTGTTCCTCTGTATTGTTTCTTTAGCCTCTATGTCATTTATTTCTGCTCTGATCTTTATTATTTTTTTCCTTCTACTGGTCCTGGGCTTTATTTGCTGTTGTTTTTCTAGTTCTTTTAGATGCAGGGTCAGGTTGCTTATTTGAGCTTTTTCTATCTTCTTTTGGTATGCCTGTAGTGCAATGAACTCCCCCTCAGTACTGCTTTTGCTGTGTCCCAGTTTTGAGTTAGGAAGACAGAAGATGTTGATGGAGTAGGCGGATGTACCAACTTCCAACTCCCAGAACCAAAGTGGATTATAACTCAATTTTAAGAACCATCATCTGGATAAACCAACTTTGAACTAAACTAAGTAGACTCTTCAACCAAGGAACACTGCAGAAGCCACATTAAGACTGGTAGGAATAGCGAAAACGCGAAGAGGGCTGCCCAGCTCCCCGGAGCAAACGGCAGCCCGGAGAGACCCGCGTGGCAGGAGAGGAGTTTGGCGGAGAGGGAGGGACCTGGGTCCCAGAAACCAAGCCCCAGCCTGCAGTCCCAGAGCCTAGTAGAGGCGTTTAGACAGTATTGAGCTGTGAACAAGTGAGGATACTATTTGTGAAAAAGAGATAGTTTTCTCAGACCCAAGAATCTTTTTAAGGGACAGCGCAGAAAACCTCTCTCACAACCACGCACCCAGGGCTCCAGGGAATGGGATAGAGGAGAGGAACAGAGCAGCGGGAACAGAGAGTGGACTGAAGGCACGGGGACACTCTGAGGGACAGCCACCCTGACCCCTGGGCTAAGTCATTTCCCTAATTGAAAACGAATATTTCCCCTAGAACTAGCAATACCATCAAAGGGAGACAGGACACTAGCCAAACAAGTTCTCCTGCGGCAATTAGAGCAGAGGTGCTTAGAGGGAGGGAGCTCCCAGGCGTACAGTGTGGAGACTTAGGGAACTTCCTACTCTGCTGAGAGTTGTTGAAGGGTATGGTGGCGGCCGGATGCTGAAATGTGGTCTTGTCGGCATGGGTGGAGGCACAACCGTGTGAGCTCAGTCTAGCCCAGCAGGGGCGGAGTGGACGCGCAAAAGTGGTCCTTTAGCTGCGTGTCCACCTGTAATCCCACCTGCGGGGAAAAAAACGGGCAGAGATCTGCTCTGCGACCCTGCGCAAGCCGGCCTTGACTGTGGGGACGGGGCTAAGACCATGGACGAGAGAGGGGCTCGCGGCTAAGCTCACGCTGACAACCCCACCATGACAGAGAAACCGTGGTGTGCCATCCTGTGTGCGCAATCGGGCTCCTAAAGCGGGGGCGAGGGAGACCCCGAGACCAACGTAAGTTTGCTGCTGAGCTCACGCTGCTAGCCCCGCCCGGCCGGAGAAACCGCGGATTGCCAACCTACGTGCGCGAGCTGGCTCCGAACCTGGGGGCAGGGTAGAGTCCGGAATGATCGGAAGCTAGCAGCTGAGCTCACACCAGAAAACACACCCGGCCCAATAAACCGCAGTTTGGAACACTGCGCAGGAGGGCCCTGGCCTCGGAAGCAGGGCTAATTCTGGATGGCCAAATGCTCACAGCTGAGAGCACTTCAAAAGCCCCGCCTAACCCACGAAACTGCGGTAAGCAGGCTCTGACTGTGGGGGATGGGTGTAAGCCTTCTGGAAATAGGCTGGATCTGCAGCTGAGCAAATTGCTCACCTCTGCCCTTGGTGCTGAGGCTAGTGGCTTGAGTGACAGCCTCTCCCGCAGAGGAGAGGCTGAAATTACAGCAACAGCCGCAGTGAGTTGGCCCTGGCTACGCCCATACCCAACGGCCCTAGGCAGCAGCAGAGGGGGTGGCAAGCCTGCAGACAGACCACACCTAAGAACACAAAGGCAACACCTACTGGACTCCAGTGGCCACAACTTGCTTATACACAGATAAAATGTGCAGGCAGAGCAATGCAAACCAAATGAATCAAGAGAAATCCCAAGAGAAGGACCTAAATGAACCAGATATAACCCAACTACCAGAAGCAGAATTTAGAATAATGATATTTAGGATGTTCAAAGAAATTAGAGCAACAATGGATAGTCACTATGAGCACCTAAATAAAGAGATAACAAGTATAAAAAACGAAATTGAAATAATAAAAAATAATCAGACAGAAATGACAAATACAGTACCAGAACTGAAGACCACAATGGAAGGAATTAAAAGCAGGAAGAATCACGCTGAGCATCGAATCAGCAAGTTAGAGGACACAATAAACAAAGTTACAGAAGCAGAGAAGAAAGAGGAAAAGAGACTCAAGAAATGTGAGGAAACTCTAAGGGAGCTCTGTGACAACATGAAGAGAAACAACATTCGCATCATAGGGCTGCCTGAAGAAGAGGAAAGAGGACAGGAAATGGAAACTGTGTTCAATCAAATTATAGCAGAAAACTTCCCTAAATTAAGGCTGGGAAACATTCTACACATTCAAGAAGCACTCAGAAAACCATTAAAGAAAAACCCAAAAAACTATACACCAAGACACATCATAGTTAAAATACCAAAGCTAATAGATAAAGAAAAAATCTTAAAGCTGCTAGAAAAAAAAAGGCTATCACCTACAAAGGAGCCCCCATAAGGATGACATCGGACTTCTCAACAGAAACACTTGAGGCCAGAAGGGAATGGCAACATATAATCAAAGTAATGCAGAATAAGAACCTACAACCAAGACTACTCTATCCAGCAAGGCTAACGTTTAAAATTGAAGGAGAAATAAAGAGCTTTCCAGACAAAGAAAACCTCAAGAAATTCATTAAAACCAAACCAATTCTGCAAGAGATACTAAGGGACCTGTAGTGAACAGTTCAAAGGGAGGAAAGGATATAGCAAAAGAAAAAAAAAATACAGCTTTAAAGAACAAAATGGCAATAAACAACTACATATCAATAATAACCTTAAATGTAAATGGATTAAATGATCCAAACAAAAGACATAGGGTAGCTGCGTGGATAAAGAAACAGGACCCATACATATGCTGTATATAAGAGACACACCTTAAAAAAAAGATGCACATAGACTGAAGGTAAAAGGATGAAAAAAAATATTTCATGCACATGGAAATGAAAGAAAAGCAGGGATACCAATACTTATATTGGACAAAATGGACTTTAAAACGAAGTCTATAATAAGAGATAAAGTAGGACACTACATAATGATAAAAGGAACAATTCAACATAAAGATATAACCATTAAAAATATCTACGCACCAAATATAGGAGCCCCGACAAACATAAAGCAGACTTTGATGGATATAAAGGGCGAGATTAACAGCAATACTATCATAGTAGGGGAGTTCAATACCCCACTAACAACACTGGATAGATCCACAAGAAAGAAAATTAATAAAGAAACAGCAGACTTAAAGGATACACTAGATCAACTTGATTTAATAGATATCTTCAGAAGTTTTCACTGTAAAGCAGTAGAATATACATTCTTCTCAAGCGCTCATGGTACGTTTTCTAGGATAGACCACATGTTAGGACACAAAAATGGTCTCAATAAATTTAAGAAGATCGAAATCATATCAATCATTTTCTCTGATCACAATGCCATGAAACTAGAAATTAACCACAAAAGAAAAACTGAAAAATACTCAAACACTTGGAAACTAAACAGCATGATATTAAATAATGAATGGATTAACAATGAGATCAAAGAAGAAATAAAAAAGTTTCTAGAAACAAATGATAATGAGCATACATCAACTCAAAATTTATGGGACACAGCAAAAGCAGTACTGAGAGAAAAGTTCATTGCACTACAGGCATATCCTAAGAAGCTAGAAAAAGCTCAAATAAGCAACCTGACCCTGCAGCTAAAAGAAGTAGAAAAACAACAACAAATAAAACCCAGGACAAGTAGAAGGAAGGAAATAATAAAGATCAGAGCAGAAATAAATGACATAGAGGCTAAAGAAATAATACAGAGGATAAATGAAACAAGAAGCTGGTTGTTTGAAAAGGTAAACAAGATTGATGAACCTTTAACTAGACTCACCAAGAAAAAAGAGAGAGAGGTCTTAAATAAATAAAATTAGAAAGGACAGTGGAGAAATAACAACTGATACAACAGAAATACAAAGCATTGTAAGAAAATAATATGAAGAACTCTATGCCAAAAAATTAGACAATCTAGGTGAAATGGACAAATTTCTTGAATCATATAACCTTCCAAAAATCAATCTGGAAGAATCAGAACACCTAAACAGACCAATTACAACAGATGAGATTGAAACAGTTATCAAAAAACTCCCAAAAAAGAAAAGTTCTGGCCCTGATGGCTTCACAAGTGAATTCTATCAAAAATTCAAAGAAGAACTAACTCCTATCCTCCTCAAGCTATTTCAAAAAATTCAAGAGGAAGGAAGACTTCCAAACTACTTTTATGAGGCGAGCATAATTTTGATCACGAAACCAGGAAAAGACAACACAAAGAAAGAAAATTATAGGCCTATATCCCTGATGAATTTAGATGCTAAAATTCTCAATAAAATATTTGCCAACCAGATCCAGCAATATATGAAAAAAATCATACATCATGATCTAGTGGGATTTATTCTGGAGAGACAAGGCTGGTTCAATATTCAGAAATCAATCAATGTGATTCATCACATAAACAAAAGGAAGGACAAAAATCACATGATAATTTCAATAGATGCAGAAATAGCATTTGATAAAATCCAGCACCCATTCATGCTCAAAACTTTCAGTAAAGTGGGAATACAAGGAACATTCCTTAACATGATAAAGGCCATCTAAGACAAACCCACAGTAAACATAATACTAAATGGACCAAAATTAAAAGCAATCCCCTTAAGATCAGTAACCAGGCAGTGTTGCCCACTTTCACCACTCTTATTCACCATAGTTCTGGAAATCCTAGCTATAGCAATCAGACAAGAAGAAGAAATAAAAGACATCCAAATTGGAAAAGAAGAAGTAAAACTGTCACTATTTCCAGATGATATGATATTGTATATAGAAAACCCTAAAGTCTCTGTCAAAAAACTACTGGACCTTATAAATGAATTCAGCAAGGTGACAGTATATAAAATTAATACTCAGAAATCAGAGGCACTACTATATACAAACAATGATCTGTCAGCCAAAGAAATTAAGAAAACAATCTCCTTCACTATTGCAGCCAAAAGAATAAAATACCTAGGAGTAAATTTAACCAAGGATGTTAAGGACTTGTACTCGGAAAATTATAAAACATTGATAAAAGAAATCAAGGAAGATACAAACAAGTGGAAGCATATACCGTGCTCATGGCTAGGAAGAATAAACATCATTAAAATGTCTATATTACCCAATGCAATTTATAAATTCAATGCAATACCAACTAAAATACCAATGACATACTTCAAAGATATAGAACACCTATTCCAAAAATTTATAAGGAACCAAAAAAGAACACGAATAGCCTCAGCAATCTTAAAAAGAAAAAATAAAGCAGGGGGTGTCACTTTTCCGGATATCAAGGTTTACTACAAGGCCATTATACTCAAGACAGCCTGGTACTGGCATAAGAACAGGCACAAAAATCAATGGAACAGAACAGAGAACCCAGAAATAAACCCCTAGCTTATGGACAACAGATATTTGACAAAGGAGGAAAGAACATACAATGGAGTAAAGACAGCCTCTTTAACAAATGGTGCTGGGAAAATTGAACATCTACCTGCAAAAAAATGAAACTAGACCATCAACTTACACCATTCACAAAAACAAATTCAAAATGGATAAAAGACTTAAACATAAGCTGTGAAACTATAAACATCTTAGAAGAAAACATAGGCAGCAAGCTTTCCAACATCTGTAGCAGCAATATATTTGCCGATTTATCTCCACGGGCAAATGAAATAAAAGGCAAGATAAACAAATATGACTATATCAAATTAAAAGTTTTTACACAGCTAAAGACAATAATAACAGAATAATAAGACAAAGCACACAATGGGAGAACATATTCAACAGCACGTCTGTAAGGGGTTAATAACCAAAATTTATAAAGAACTTATAAAACTCAATCAACACCAGGAAGACAAACAATCCAATCAAAAAATGGGCAAAAGAAATGAATAGAAATTTCTTTAAAGAAGTCATACAGATGGCCAAAAGATATATGAAAAAATGCTCAACATCACTAATCATTAAAGAAATGCAAATTAAAACCACAATGGATATCACCTCACACCAGTCAGAATGGCACTCATCAGCAAAACAGCACAGAATAAGTGCTGACAAGGATGTGGAGAAAAGGGAACCCGTCTGCACTGCTGGTGGAAATGCAGACTGGTGCAGCCTCTTCGAAAACAGTTTGGAGATTCCTCAAAAAATTAAAAGTCAAACTGCCTTTTGACCCGGCTATCCCACTTTTAGGAATATACCCTAAGAACACCATAACACTGTTCGAAAAGAAGAAATGCGCCCCCATGTTCGTGTCAGCATTGTTCACAATAGCGAAGATCTGGAAACAGCCCAAGTGTCTGTCAGAAGACGAGTAGATTAAAAAGCTTTGGTACATGTATACTATGGAACACTACTCAGCCATAAGAAATGATGACATCGGATCATTTACAACAAAATGGATGGACCTTGATAACATTATACGGAGTGAAATAAGTAAATCAGAAAAAAAACTGAGAACAGCATGATTTCATACATACGTGGGATATAAAAGTGAGATTATGAGACATGGACAAGAGTGTGGTGGTTCCGGGGAGGGGAGGGTGGGATAGGGAGAAGGGGAGGGGCACAGGGAAAACCAGATAGAAGGTGACAGAGGACAATTTGACTTTGGGTAATGTGTATGCAACACAATTGGACGATAAGATAATCTGGAGATGATTTCATTGTACATATGTATCCTGATTTATTGCTGTCACCCCATTAAAGTTAATTTAAAAAAATTTTTTTGAGTTGATGTATGCTCATTAGCATTCGTTTCTAGAAACTTTTTTATTCTTTGATCTCATTGTTAATCCATCCACTATTTAATAACATGCTATTTAGTTTCCAAGTGTTTGAGTATTCTTCAGTTTTTCTTTTGTGGATAATTTCTAGTTTCATGGCATTGTGATCGGAGAAAATGCTTGATATGATTTCAATCTTCTTAAATTTATTGAGACCATTTTTGTTTCTAAAATGTGGTCTATTCTAGAAAATGTACCATGAGCGCTTGAGAAGAATGTATATTCTACTGCTTTAGGGTGAAAAGTTCTGAAGATATCTATTAAATCGAGTTGATCTAGTGTATCCTTTAAGCCTGCTGTTTTTTTATTAATTTTTTTTCTTGAGGATCTATCCAGTGTTGTTAGAGGGGTATTGAAATCCCGTACCATGATAGTATTGTTGATAATCTCGCCCTTTATATATATCAAAGGTTGCTTTATGTATATCGTGGCTCCTATATTTGGTTCGTAGATATTATTAATAGTTATATCTCCTTTTTAATTGTTCCCTTTATTATTATGTAGTGTCCTACTTTATCTCTTACTATAGACTTTGTTTTAAAGTTCATTTTGTTCGATATAAGTATTGGTACCCCGGCTTTTCTTTCATTTCCATTTGCATGAAATATTTTTTTCCATCCTTTCACCATCAGTCTATGTGCATCTTTTGTTTTAAGGTGTGTCTCTTGTAGACAGATATGTATTGGTTTTGTTTCTTTATCCATGCTGCTACCCTATGTCTTTTGATTGAATCATTTAATCCATTTACATTTAAGGTTATTATTGATATGTAGTTGTTTATTGCCATTTTATTCTTTAAACCTGTATCCTCTTTTGCTATATTCTTTCCTCCCTTTGAACTGTTCACAACAGGCCCCTTAGCATGTCTTGCCGAATTAGTTTGGTTTTAGTGAATTCCTTGAGGTTTTTTTGTCTTTGAAGCTCTTTATTTCTCCTTCAATTTTAAATGTTAGCCTTGCTGGATAAAGTAGTCTTGGTTGTAGGTTCTTATTCTGCATTACTTTGAATATATCTTGCCCTTCTGGCCTCAAGTGTTTCCTTTGAGAAGTCAGATGTCATCCTTATGTGGGCTCCTTTGTAGGTGATAGCCTTTTTTTCTCTAGCAGCTTTTAAATTTTTCTCTTTATCCCTCAGCTTTGGTATTTTAACTATGATGTGTCTTGGTGTAGATTTTTTTGAATTTCTTTTTAATGGAGTTCTCTGTGCTTCTTGAATGTGTGGAATGTTTCCCAGCCTTAATTTAGGGAAGTTTTCTGCTATGATTTGATTGAACAAAGTTTCTATTTCTTATTCTCTCTCCTCTTCTTCAGGAGCCCTTATGGATGCGAATGTTGTTTCTCTTCATGTTGTCACAGAGCTCCCTTAAAGTTTCCTCACATTTTTTGAGTCTCTTTTCCTTTTTCTGCTCTGCTTCTGTGCCTTTGTTTTTTGTGTCCTCTAACTCGCTGATTCGATCCTCAGCGTGATTCATCCTGCTTTTAATTCCTTCCATTGTGGTCTTCAGTTCTGCTACTGTATTTGTCATTTCTGTCTGGTTCTTTTTTATTATTTCAATTTAATTTTTTATACTTGTTATCTCTTTATTTAGAAGTTCATAGTGACTATTCATTGTTCCTCTAATTTATTTGAACATCCTAACTATCATTATTTATAATTCTGCATCTGGTAATTTGGTTATATCTGGTTTATTCAGGTCCTTCTCTGGGGTGTTCTCTTGATTTATTTGGTTTGCATTTCTCTGCCTGCCCATTTTTTCTGTGTATAAGCAAGTTGTGGCCACTGGAGTTCAGTAGGTGTTGCCTTTGTGTTCTCTAGGTGTGGTCTGTTTGAAGGCCCGCCACCCCCTCTGCCGCTGTCTTGGGCGGTTCGGTATGTGCATTTGCCAGTGCCGGCCCCCTGCGGCTGTTGCTGTGATTTACGCCTCTCCTCCGCAGGAGGCACTGTCATTTAAGCCACAAGCCTCAGCACCAAGGGTAGAGGTGAGCACCTTTGCTCAGCTGCAGACCCAGCCTGTTTCCTTGCTTCTGCCCTGCCTCAGCTGTCAGTACCTCCTCGCTACAGTTTCTCGTGGGGGACTGGGCTTCTGATGTACTCTCAGCTGTGAGCCTTTGCCCATCTGAAGCTTTAGCCCCGCCCTCAAGGCCAGGACACTCCTGCACAGGATTGCAAAGCACGGTTTATTGGGCCAGGTGTGGCTGCTGGTGTGCGCTCAGTTGCAAACTTCCGCTCCTCCCGGGCTCTACCCCGCCCCCACGTTAAGAGCCACTCATGCACCCAGGATGGCAAACCGCGGTTTCTCGGTCTGGTTGGGGCTCCTCTCATGCGCTCAGCTGTGAGCTCTACTCATCTGGGGCTCTAGCCCCGCTCCCGCCTTCAGAGCAAACTTGTGCACGCTGGATGGCAAACTGAGGTTTCTCGGGCCTGTTGGGGCTTCTGGTGTGAGCTCAGCCGCGAGCCTCTGACCGTCTCTGGTCCTAGCCCCATATCCGTGGTCAGGGCTGACTTGCATAGTGTCGCAGAGCAGATCTCTGCCTGTTCCTGGCCTCCTGCTTTTCCCTCGCAGGTGGGGCTACAGGCGGGCCCACAGCTGCCGTACCGCTTTCACGCGTCCCCTCTGCCCCTGCTGGGCTAGACTGAGCTCATAATGGCTGGGCCTCCGTCCCTGCCGACAAAACTGCATTTCAGTGTCCTGCCGCCACCGTCTCTCCAGCAACCCTCAGCAGAGCGGGAAGGGGCCCCGCAGCTCAGACCCTAACACTCCATACTGTAGACCTGAAAGCTCCCTGCATCTAAGCAGCTGTGCTCTAAGTGCCATGGGAGAGTTTGTTTGGCTGGTGTCCTGTCTCCCTTTGCTGGTATTGCTAGTTCTAGGGGAAATATTTGTTTTTGATTAAGGAAGGGACTTAGCCCAGGCGTTAGGGTGGCTGTCCCACAGAGTGTTTCTCCCTGTGGCTTCCAGTTTACTTTCTCTTCCTGTTGCTTTGGTCCTCTCTTCTGATCCCGTTCCCTGGCACCCCAGATCAGTTGCTGTGAGAGAGGTTTTCTGCGCTGTCCCTTTAAGAATCTTGGGTCTGAGAAAACTGTCTCTTTCTCACAAACAGTATCCTCACTTGTTTCACAGCTCAATACTGTCCAAATGCCTCTTCTAAGCTCTGGGACTGCAGGCTGGGGCTTTGTTCCTGGGACCCAGGTCCCTCCCTCTCTACCATACTCTCCTCCCGCCACGCGGGTCTCTCCGGGCTGCCATTTTCTCCGGGGAGCTGGGCAGCCCTCTTCACGTTTTCGCTATTCCTACCAGTTTCTATGTGGCTTCTTCTGTGTTACCTGGTTGAAGAGTCCACTTAGTTTAGTTCAAAGTTGATTTATCCAGATGATGGTTCTTAAAATTAAGTTATAATCCACTTTGGTTCTGGGAGTTGGAAGTTGGTACGTCCACCTACTCCATCACCATCTTGTTCCTTCTTTTTTTTTAATTCTTATGATTTAGTTTTGACTTTATAATGATTTCAAAGGAGTGTTCTATTGTTTTCAGTGTTATATTGCTGCAAAGGGCTTTTTTGTGGATAAAGGGAGAAAAATATTGAATTGTAATTTTATTTGATGTTTTGTTTCTTCATTTATGGTAAGAGGGAACTAAATAATCAGCAAAAGTTGGCAAACTTTTTCTATAAAGGGCAGATGGTTAAGTATTTTAAGCTTAGTAAGCCATAAGGTTTTTCGTCACAAATGTCAGCTCAGTTGCAGCGTGACAGCAACCACAGACAGTACGTAAATGAACGAGCATGTCTGTGTTCCAGTGAAACAGTGCTTAGAAAAATACACAGTAGGCTAGATTCATCCCATGAGTTATACAGTTTGCCATCCTCATCTAGAGTATCTCTACTCCCGAGGAATTGCAGTTTCCAGATAAACATCCCAAATACAGGCATCTTACTTGAATTGCAGAATAATGGCTTTGCCGTTAAAAAAAAGGGAAATGAAATAAAGGATTGTTCCATGAAATTTCTTTTTTTAGATTAAGATTGTTTCAAAGTAATTGATAGTTTTGACTAAAATATATAAATATTCTATATGTAAAGAATTGTTTTAATTAGTATAAACATTTAGGCTAGATAGCTGAAGACACATTTTTAAATACAGAAAAATATAAAAGCCTCAGCAGACTGTTAAAAAATAGGTGTGCATTTTTTTTATAACCTTTGTAAGATATTTTTTCATTACTATTTTGAGAAAGTCCATATAGGAATAAGAGTAGTAATTTTTACATTTTGTGTGTTGGATTCTTAAAATATATGTATTTTAGCTTTCATTTTCTCTTTAAAAGCTATTGGTGTTTTAAAATGTACTAATGACCTGATGTTTTTAGTATGGTAAAATTAGCCTCCTTTACCTATAAACATTTTCTTCCCTTTTAAATTGCTGGATAACATGGTTAACATTAAATAGAAATGTAATTCCAATTTTTGTAAAAATGGTTAAGAGGATATTAAGATCAGGGGCATAAAGCTGTCTAAGAAATCTGATTTTATTTATGATACTAAACAACATTCTTTAAGAAAAAAATGACTGTTAGAATTTAATGGCAGGTCTTAATGTTTGTCAAACCTGGGAGATAGTATGCAGACTGTAATTTCTGATAACTGTGCTTTCTTTTTTCCTCAATCGTAGCTTTTTTGTCGTTGAAGATCATATTCTACATACAACCCAGGGCTTAGTAAATAGAGCCTACATTGATGAACTATGGGAAATGGCACTTTCAAAAACTATTGCAGCCCTTCGTACCCACTCGGTATGTAAAGCCTAAGAGAAGTTCTTTGAGTTTATTATCTATATGCTATTCAGTGTTTTATTTTTTAAAAATAATAATATGTCTATCATGTGAAATCTGAAATCAGAGTGCCAGCTTGGTGGGTTTCTTGTGAGAACTTTCTTCCTGGTTTACAAATGGCTGCATTCTCATTGTGTCCTCATATGGTCTTTCCTCCAGTGTATTCTCCTTATTCTTTTGTAAGGACACCAGTCCCATTAGCTTAGAGCCCAACCCTATTACCATATTTCCTCATGTATAAGACGCTCCCCTGTATAAGACATCTTAATTTTGGGGCCCAAAATTTGAAAAAAAACAAGTATTACGCAAGGTTATAGAACTGAAGTTTTATTCATCGTAAAATTCATAAAACTACTTATCACTGTCAAAACTCCCATCCATTTGCTTATCCTCATCTGTGTCTGACGATGAATCACTGTCTTCAACAAGCGCAAAACAAGCGCAAAAAAGTGGGAAATGCAAGTAAAAAAATCTACAACCACTGAATAAGACACAGCCAGTTTTTAGACCCCACATTTTTCGAAAAAAGGTACATCTTATACATGGGGAGTACAGTACCTCGGTTGATCTTAATTATTTGTCTAACATCTGTCTTTAAATATAGCCACACTGGGATTTGGGGATTCAGCATGTGAATTTTGGGAGACACAAGATTCAGTTCATGACATCTCTTACTTTCCAACATATTTTGAAGGCCACCAGTCTCATATAGTAATATATACAGTAAGGTCTGTTTCTAGGCTCTATGATCCTCCCTTTCCTTTCCTTTTCTCTATGTCTTGAATCAATACAGTATTAATTATTTTGATTACATCTGATATAGTATGGTTTAATATTTTTATAGGACATGTGTATTTTCTAAAATCCTCTTTTTAAAACGTGCTTATTACCTTATTTTTCAATATTAATTTGAGAATTACTTTGTCACATTTCTTCTATCTCTTCTTGCCCTCTCCCCTACTTGAACTATAATCTTATTATGCAATAAATCTATAAATATAATTGGAAATAATTGATATATTTTAGATTTTGGTAGTTTTTACCAGAAATATATGTATTTTTTTCTTGTTTTCATGTCTTTTGGTAAAATATTTTACCATCTAAGTCCTATTTTTGGTGCTTTATGGTATTTTTCAAGTAATATTTTGAGGAAGGCTTATTTCCCACCAATCATATTTATTAACTGATACTGATGTCATTCTCTAGAAATCTGTGACTTTGTTTGTTCTGTAGCTGTTTATTTTAGTGATTTTACCAATTTTATTTTTTTCTGGGAAAAGCTATTTTTATTTCAGAAAACTTATTTTTTTCTAAGCAATTTCATTTATGTAAAGCAGTGGTTTCTAACTTTTTGTGTATGATTCATGGTACAGTTGAGTCTATGTGATGAACCTATAGGATTCTCTCAGCAGGACAATATACTTTCTTCTTTATGCAATTGCATTTGATGTCAGCAAGAACTGGCCACTTTCCAAGTGTGCTGAGTAAAGTGTATATGTATGGAGATCATTAATCTTTATGGCGATTAATCTTAATGTGTGTAGATCGAGTATATATTCTTTTGAATCGAAGAATAAATGAGAAAACCCGCCTCTTCCTCAATAGCTCAGCATCAGTCTACAGAGGGAGAAAGCATATTAGTGGTTGCTTAGGGCTAGGAGTGTGTGGGAGGAGCAAGGATATGGTGGCATAATGGGCATGGGTTGCTTTTTGAGTTGAAGAAAATGTGCTAAAATTTACTGTATTTGTGTTTGCACATGTCTGCAAATATACAAAAAAAAACCCCTAAAAACCAATAAATTATGTATTTTATATGGGTGACTTCTCTGGTATGGTAATTGTATCTCAAGAGAGCTATTAAAACATAAGTTAGCATCATCCACATTTACTCACTGAACCATTTTATCCATTATGAGTCAAAGTAGTTGATGCCACAGATACTAACTCTATTTCATGACACTGATTATTGTATTATATTACCCAGCAAGCATAGCAAAATAAGAACGACCATACATCAAAACAAATCTCAAGCTCTATATCTGAGTGATTATGTTGTTTGTCAGAAATATATATATATATATATATATATATATATATATATATTTTAACACTATATGTCACTGTTTAAAAGTATTCTTTTATTTTTTTGATTGACTGAGTTATTGTATAAACCAAAAACATTTTGAAAGATACAATATTTCAAGTTATTAATTTGTATAATAGTCTCATGATAATTTCAAAACAATAAAGATCTTAAACAATGTCTCAATTCAAGTTTCGCAATATATTAAAAGAATAATATGCTAATACAGTGGAGAATTCAATCAGGAATAATTCAATATTAGACCTGCTAATATGATTATTATGATAAACAAATCATCTGATAATACTGAAAAGGTATTTTTAAGATTCAAAATTATAGAACACTGTAATCCTGTGTGACTCAAAAAACTTATATTTTATAGATATAAAATAGTGCATATTTTTTCTTATAACATAGTCAAGAGTATATATTGTGAGAATGGTTTGATATACACCCACACCCATATCTAAACCCATTCCTTGTCACACACATATTTTAAGTTTTTTCAAGTCAAAGGGTATACCAAGCATATATGTCTTCCAGGTCTCCTAACCAAATTGTCATTGAAATAACTTGGGGGAAAAGGAAAAAGAGAAACTCTACAAAGTACTATCTATAGGTTAAAAATCTCAATAAATTTCTTCGAACTTAGAAAACAGATGAAATCAGAATACTGACTGCACCTGAGGAAAAAATTACATTATATATGGTAAGGAGTGGTTATTGTCAAAACAGAAGACTTTCTTCCAAGTGGAATATAGGAACACTCAAAATTCAGAGTCAGCAAATACAATGAGCAGGAATGGTCTAGGATAAACCATAAAATAAGCTCATTAGAGGTTTGTTTTTCAAAACCCTTGGCCAGTCAGCTATTTACCCAGTTCCTTTGGCCAACCTTACCATCTAAATAAAGAGACAGAAATCAGTGAAGTTTTCTGGTACTGCTTTTTGTACAAAGTGATTTATCTGATACCCCACTCACTTATAAAAAGTCTGTACTCAGTTTCTTGGAAAATTGACTTAAAACTGTAGAGGATGAAACCCATACCAGTGAGCCATACTAATCAACCTCGTCCTTCATGCTATATTGAGAACAAATAGTCGAGTCATAAAATATTTGAGGAAACTCAATTATAGCAAATAAAGACAATAATAAGCAAAATATAGAATGTCTATTCTTTACTCAATATAAATAATTCATGGACTAGGAAATATTTTTACAAAGTAATAATCATTTCTCATTTTAAGAATATAGGAAGCTAGACTATTCACACCAACTGGAAGTAACTAAAAAAGCTGCTTTATGTATATGTATCATATAAGATGTTCTTTAAGATTTAGTAAGTATATTAAGGAATTACCAGGCCAAATCCAAGGTAAATTGAGAGTCCAAAAAGATAGGCCAAACACTTAAGCTGCTGTTGCCTTGAGGTAATATGCTAATCTGAATTTAGATTTTGGTAGCCTGTTTCTATCTCCAAAATGGAGATGGAAAATATGAAGGAAAAGTTAAGAAACATAGATAATTGATGTAGACTTTTTGGTTGTTTCTAATAGAGATTTAGAAAGAAAGAACAGTTACAAAGGAGGGTACTTAAAAAATAAAAGAAGGAAATTTCTCTGCAGTAAAGAAAGACTATATTATTAAAATTGAAAGAATGCATTTTGTGCCTGACGAGGCGGTGGCGCAGTGGATAGAGTGTCGGACTGGGATGCAGAAGGACCCAGGTTCGAGACCCCGAGGTCGCCAGCTTGAGCGCGGGCTCATCTGGTTTGAGCGAAGGCTCACCAGCTTGGATCCAAGGTTGCTGGCTCCAGCAAGGGGTTGCTCGGTCTGCTGAAGGCCCGTGGGCAAGGCACATGTGAGAAAGCAATCAATGAACAACTAAGATGTCGCAACGGCAAAAGAAACTGATGATTGATGCTTCTCATCTCTCTCCGTTGTTCCTGTCTGTCTGTCCCTATCTATCCCTCTCTCTGACACTCTCTCTGTCTCTGTGGAAAAAAAAAAGAATGCATCTTGTGTAAAGCAGGCAGGATAAATGACAGCAACTTTTTCACATCTGAAATTGTATATTTTTATTTGAGGGCAAAAAAATAAAGGCATTCTCAAACATATCAGGATTCAAATGTACATTTTACCTATTTAACTTATTGGTGTTCTACAATAAGGTATGAAAATGAAAAAGAAATTTAAAATATATGATGAGATAGTATTAAATGCAATATGTTAAAAGGAGTAAAACTCATGGACAAATCTAAGTAAATAATTATTTATTTGCAACGTTTAATGCTGTTAAGAATCCATACAAAAGGAGAGGCTTAATGTTTAAAATTTTTTAGTGAAAACTAGATTATTTTAAGTAAGCTAGTGGGCAGGAAGTACTTGGCTTCTAATAATCACTATAAGATAATTTATAAAAGTTGATTCAATAAAAAACATGAAAAGAAACAAAAAGAGAAGAAATAATTATAAATAGAAAACTTAAACTGGCTGTAATACATCCAATTATATCAGTAGTCATGGGAAATGTCAGAGTTATAAAGTTGTATAGTTTGGTTATGAAGAGATATTCATACATAATTGAGGTTATCTACAAAGACTGAAAATAAAGAAAGAGGAGCAGAAATGGCAATATTTGATGAGGCAAATAAAACTGAAGTTGAAGACCATTAAATGAGGGAGGAGAGGCACATTTTGTGTTAATACCAGTTTTACCCAACAAAAAGACAATAGCTTATCTACACAAGAAAAGTAAGCATAAATATGTATAAAAACAAGAAATATTAGCAAGGAGGAAGAGAAATTGATGAACCATACCATTGTGGGACAATTTATCCACACCTCTTTCAGGAACTGAGATAGCAAGTAAAGAGTGCGTAACCAAACTATAATTAAGAGAATTTGAATTCTAAAATCTCTGAACTTTTAAAATAGTCACATATACATCTGTGCATCCTGCCCATGGAAGCTATCATCTATGTCATTTCAGTTTTCAGATTTGTTAAGAGATTGTATGTGGACTTTACTTGTAATTTTTGTTTTCCTCTGTACTTATTTTCTCTTTTGTATTTCTTGTATTGGTTATTTTTGTTTTCTCTGTGTTGTTTAATCAGTCTTGCCTAATATTTGCCTATTTTATTGATTTTATTTTTAACTTGAGCTTTTGTTTTCATTGATCAAATCTTTTATGTGTTTTCTTAGTCATTAATTTCTGCTGTTACTTTGATTAATTTTGTTTTCTCACTTACATATATGGTTGATTTTGGCTTTTATAGCCTGGCTTCATGAATTGAGTCCTTCGTTTGTTTACTTGATGTAATGAGCAATGATCCAGATTATGAATAATAATAAAATCTTTTTTGTTTTTTAATATTAGCACATAAAGAAATAAATTTATTTTGAAATTGCCTTTAGCCTAAGGTGACCAGATTTTAAAATTGGTAAAGTCGGACACCATTGACTGGGGGTGAGGGTGGGGGTTCTTGATTAAAAATTTGGTCTATATGGAGCAAAAAAATTTTTCATAGAATGCAAAAATAGTATTGTAATATATTTTTTTAAATTTCAACATAAGTATAATTTACAAATATACATTAAAAATTATGTATAGTATTATTTTATTCTTTGGCATATTTCTCATTTGAGTGAATTTTTTTTTAGTAGATTGCTGTCATTTAAAAGGTCATGAAATATTTCACAAGAATTTGTTAAATTATATTTCACACATGAAACGCCTTTCAAAGTCTCAACACTTAATTGTGATTTTCTAATGTCCACACTTTATTTACCGTAGAAAAAACGCATTCAGTCACAGCATTAGTTCCTGGTAAAGACAGTGCGTATTCCCCAACTTTTAGTGCATTATTGTATGGAACATGGTTTGTTTGAAAATGATGAAATATTTCTAACCATTTGTTCTGTATTGTGATTTTTGCTGCTGCCCAAGATTTAACCATTTCCTTATCAATCTATTTTTTTTAATAATGATACCTCATTAAAAAATCATTTTTGGAAATATTACTATATGGGAAATTTTGAGTTAGTCAGAGATATTGGGTTATATGGTCCCAAAACTGATGCCGAAGCTGCACGAGTGGGCAGAAGCAGGCAGGCCAGTGCTGCCTGCGCGCTTGCACTGGAGCGGTTGTGCACACTCCCCGCCTGGACTCGTCCTTGCGGCTTGCTGCGGCTGCGCTCCCACGTCCAGCCCCGCCACCTGCTGGAGACTGAGTGGCTTGCACCTCGCAGAGCCCGGAGCCGCTCGCCAGCATCCAGGAGGGCGGGGGTGGGGGGTGGGGGGCTATGGGTAGTTAGGGGACTTGACAGCCGCTGCCTCAGCAGGTATGTCCCCGCTGGAAGTTGTTTGTTTCCGGCGGGCTCGGGGCAGTCAGCTCTTGCAGCAGTGCTGGTGCTTCCAGGTGGAGGTGGGGTCTCCCCGCCCAAAACCGTATATTCCCTTCCCATTCTCCCACCGTTCCCTAGCTTTTTGTGCACTTTCCTAAAATCAGGTTTTTTTTAGAACGCTGCAGGACGCAGAACAAATTGTTAAAAATTGGGTCTGTCCTGCCAAAAGCGGGATGTCTGGTCACCTTACTTTAGCCACATTTCAAATGTTTTGATATTATGTATTCATTGTTGCTCATTTAAAAATAATTTGCAATATCAATTTGATTTATTCTATAATTGAAGAATTATTTGGAAGCGTGTTTTTAAATTTCCAAGTGTTAAAAATGTAGATCATGGCTTACTGGAGTCTACTCAGCTCCTTCCTGGCCAAATCTGGTGTTAACTTAAATCTGGTGTTGGACCCTCTCTTTAGAGCCTTCACTAGGTTAAGCAGTGAACACTTAAATAAAAATTTAGTTTTATTTTTAATAATAAATGTTTTCTTAATTGTCTTTTATTTTCTTTAGTCTTACTGTTCTGATCCAAACCTTGTGTTAGATTTGAAGAACCTCATTGTGCTATTTGCTGATACACTTCAGGTTTGTGACTTCTGTTTACATATATTTACCTAGATTAGTATTTCATCAGCTCTAATCTTTTCACTGTCTACCTAAGTTTGAATAAGTACCTTTCAGTTTTTAGTTGTGTTTCTTCTTTTCCTAGAACAAAAGCTGTTTATCTCTTTGTAGCATTTCCTGATTATCCCCTTGACCATGTTATATTCTCAGAAATAGTTCCTATCACCTCTTTTTTTTCCTTAGAGCAAATCAATTAATTGAACCAACCATTACCTTACTTTTCCTAAATTTTCTTAATTCATATATAGGATGTGAGTGGCTTTAGACTTTTTTAACTACCATCTTCAATAATGATTATTGATTTGAACCACATATTATATTAATAAAATAGCATTAGCAGTGGGTGAGAATGGTAGCATTTTCAATTTTCCCCCCTGCTCCTGATGGTTAAGTGTTACAGGCATAGTTGTAAGGAGAGCTTAGCTGATGTTCTATCCTGTATAGATTGATTTTAACTTTCATCTTTTTATTTATTTCTGACTGGCAAATATTTTGATATGTACCTTTTTAATTCTTGAGAGATAGATATTAGTTGGGAATAAAAGGTTCTTTATTATGATTTCATTTAAATTGTTGGCCAAAGAACAAAGATTTTTAAATGCCTACTCTCACGTTACTAAAAACATCACCTTATAAAATAAAGCTATTTTCTTATTTTGTTTCAGGTGTATGGTTTTCCCGTAAATCAGCTTTTTGACATGCTGTTAGAAATCAGAGATCAGTATAGTGAAACTCTGCTAAAGAAGTGGGCTGGTATTTTCAGGTGAGAAGTTATCTATAGTGGTATGTGTGTGTGTGCACACTGTGCATGCATGTGCATTTTATGCCGTGTGTTCATGCATAAGGTTTTTCAGATGTAATGAGCAATGATCCAGATTATGAATAATAATAAAAGTAAATAGCATTGATGTCTCAAAGTTTCTAATGTATCCAATATCAGTGTGTTAGTGTCTACCATGTGGGGAATCACCAAAACCCATTGTGGCTCTTATGTTCCCTTGAATAAATGTCAAATATCATGGTTCCTATCATCTATATCATCTTTTATCTTCTTATTCAATTTTTTGTTTTCTCTTTGAGGATCATGTCTAGTCTATGGCTCATTTATAAGGTAGTGGCTTTTGAGCCCTTTTGAATAATTTAGCTTCTTTGAAACTTTTTTTGAAGATTGACTTACGCGATTCCTCATCATTTTCCTTCTCCATACACAGAGAAGAGGACTATTACAATCCAAATTTGAAGCATATTATTTAAATAGTTGTTGTAACATGCTATAACAATAAGGAAGTGACTTTGTGAAATGTCCCAACTTACAAATGTCTCCTTGGACTGGTGTACACCCCATGTCATTCACTTGAATTTCTTCTCATTTTAAATCTCTCTTCTTTCCTTTACTTAAAGTGATCTTCCTGCTTGCTGCAAGACCCCTTCCCCAGATCACTTGTTTTCAAATTCTTACAGCGTCAAGCTCTTACATTGCCCCTTCAATTTTAACTATCTATAATTTGTGAACATATCTCTGACATCACATAGTGAAACTTATTTGTATACTAATATAAACAATTTATATTTCTAAGAGCCAGATTTATCTAATGGTACAGTTGTGTATTAATGGAGTATTATCTCTATAGGAACCTTGAAAATTAATAACACAATACAGTCATGGTCTTAAGAGCATCTGATTTGATACCTTCAGTAAATTTCTGTTTTAATTATTATAGTATGGTCTTTGCTTTTATAGAACCCCTAGCCTAGTTAAGGAGTCAGAATCTATGGATGAAGAAAAGTCATCCTTAATGTAGAGGAGTAGATGAAGTAAATGAACATAATTTGGATTTATTGTGGAAGTTACTTTTCTTCATCTGCCAATTTTGAAAGTTTGAATGGAAGATCTAGCATAGGATTAAAGATCATAATCAAATATATCAAACTAAAAATAATCCAAAAACAGATGACTTTCAGTGGCCAAATTTAACGAGCAGCCAGCAGATGGAGGCAGTCAGAGGCATAGCTCAGGGTGACAATACACATATGAAAAGATGCTCAATGTCACTAATGACCAGAAAATTATAAATTAACACCACAGTGAGCTATCACCTCACACCTATTAGAATGGCTATTATCAATAGATCAACAAGCAACAAGTGCTAGCGAGAGTGGAGAAAAGGGAATCCTTGTGCACCATTTGTGGGAATGCAGATTGATTGGTACAGCCACTGTGGAAAGGAGTATGAAGTTATCTCAAAAAATTTAAAAATGGAACTGTTTTTTGACCCAGTGATTTTACTTCTGGGAATATATCCTAAGAAACCTGAAGCACTAATTCAAAAGAAGATATGTACCCCTATGTTCATTGCAGTGCTATTTACAGTAGTTAAGGTTTGGAAGCAGCAGTGGAACATTTACACAATGGAATACTATGTGGCCATAAAAAAGAAGAAAATCTTGCCTTTTGTGACAGCATGAGCTGACCTGGAGATAATTGTGCTGAGTGAAATAAGCCAGTCAGAGAAAGACAAGTACCGTATGATTTCACTCATATGTGAAATTTAATGAACAAAATGAACTAACAAGCAAAAAGAGAAACAGACTTCTACATAGTGAGGGGGCTGATAGCTATCCAGGGGTGGAAGGGTTGTTGGGTAAGGGAGGTGGAAAGTTAGAGCAAAAAAGTAAAAAAGAATAAAAGAGAGAGAAAAGAAACCCCTTTGTCTTTTCTAGAGCACACATTCTTTTATTGTTAACTTATCTTAAGGCTTCAATATATTGCCTTAAATTTTGTGTCTCATATGTAAATCTCAAATACTGTGAGATCATGTTTATACTTGTGTTCTATTTGTTTCAGCATATAGTTTTTTTGTCTTCTTTTAAAGATGTCCTTACCTGAAACCAAATAGCTATCCTGTAGAAGGAATATACTAGAGACTAGGAAATGTTTATTGGATTGTGGTGTGTGTGTGTGTGTATAACCATTGGGAATTCACCTGAAAATTACTTGTGATTACTACAGTGATTAACTCATCCTCCTTCCCTCACTTTTTTCCTATTTTGCTCTCTCCCTCCTTCTTTTCATTCCTTCTTTTATTTTCTTTATAGAAACATACTTGATTCTGACAACTACAGCCCTATACCAGTAATAAGTGAAGAGATATATAAGAAGGTGGTAGGACAATTCCCATTCCAGGATATAGAACTGGAAAAGGTAAGGAATACTGTAAAGTATTAAATTTTTCTGTTTGTTTTGGTATCCTTTACATGCTTTCATTGTATTAGTCTCATTAAAGCCTCTAACTCATTACCTCTAACTCAGTGGGTTAGAACTAGAACACTTTCACAGGGTGCTTGGGCTCAGAAGAATAGAAGTTCTGTTTTGTGAGTCAGTAGATGGTTTTAGAGTCTTCTCACCTCTGGAGTATTTGGAGGATTGAGGTATTTGGTTTGCACTTTGAAGTACTTGCTTTTATTATACCCTTAGGACAGTAGTGGGATTCACATAATTTAACAACTGATTTTCTGCCCTAATGACCATTTTAAGTATAAAAAAACGATATACTGATAGTTATTATTTCATGCATTTAATACTTAAATAAGAATAAAAAACAAGGTATACAAAACTAGATTATGTTATAAGAAAGTTTTAAATTATTAATGAAAAATGTTAAATAATACATGACAAAAAACAATAAAATTGTTATTTAAGATATTTCCACATTGCCTCTTGATTGGTATTATTTTCACTTGCAATTATTTTCACCTATGGATGGAATGAATATTGCTCTGGGAGCTTAGAATACGCTGTTGCACAGAAGAACATTAAAGAAGAGTAAGGAATGTAAAATTGTGATTTCCACACTGGGCGGCTGCCCAGGCACCCACCTTAGGGAGAACTCTGATTACAAGTGCCATTTTAACAACTGGTTCACTGAACTCAACAAGAAATTAGGAATTGGTTCTGCCTAACTGGTGCGAACCAGCTGAATCCCATCACTGCCTTAGGAAATTTTCACCCCTAAACATACAGTCAAATTTACCTTGTGTACAATATAATTCTATTGGTTTTGACAATGCATTGAGTCATGTATCTACTACCACAATAATGACACTGACAAGTTTTATCATCTCAAATTCCATCATGCTGCCCCTTTTCAGTCACTTCTTCCTCCGACCCCTAGCCCTTGGCAGCCACCAGTCTGGTTGCTATCCATCTACTTTTGCCTTTTCTAGAAGCCAGTATAATTGGAATCATACAGTATATAATCTTTTGAGACTGTTCTTTTCACTCAACATAATGCTTTTGAAATTCATCCAAGTTGTTGCATATTATCAATAGTTCATTCCTTTTACTGTTGATTACTTATTACAGTTTATTTATTTCTTTATGATTTGGAAGACATTTGAATTACAGCTTATTTAAATTTGTATCTTATTCTTTTTAGTGTTAGGTAATTTCCAGAAATACTTTCTTAAATTGAGGTTGTTAAGCAAACAACTCACAATGGAGAAGAAATTCATTTTGCATTTTAATTAATTTACAAGTATTTTCAATGTATATTTGATTGTGATTTGCTTTCATTAATTCTTGTATTTACAGCAACCATTTCCAAAAAAGTTTCCTTTTTCTGAATTTGTGCCAAAAGTTTACAACCAAATTAAAGAATTTATCTATGCCTGTCTGAAATTTTCAGAAGATCTTCATCTAAGGTATGTCTGATATAATGGAAATGCACAGGATATGGAAATTGTGACTGTATATTTGACTTATTTTCCTGAAGGACTGTTGATATTCCTTTCAGCTCTTATTTGGAGTCTTTTAGCTCTTCACAGTGTGGCACTGCTATGTTGTTATACAGTCATGGTGAAAGGGAAGATGGAAACTTTTGAATAACTTGTTTTTGTTTATATTATTTAGATTATTCTCTACTATTTACAGATTTGTGTTTCAACACTTTCTGTGAGAATTTACTGGAAAAGGTAGTATAAGATACTAGTTCTGGCATTCTATTTGATGAAATTTTAAGGCTAGTAGGAGCGTAGCAGGATTTACAAAATCCTTTGTAAATATCCTCCGTTCCAAATACAGTAGTCTCTGGACTTGTTAAAGGTATCTGTGTCTTCTTTCATTTATGCTTAGTTATTTAAATAACATATATTAAGCCTATTTATATACCAAATACAATCTGCTTTTTTGGAAGGCAGAAATAAAAGGTGCAGTATTTTGCTCTTAGATATTGTTAGTATCTACCGAGGATAAGAAACATGAAAATAGACATGTAAAATACACCAGGGTGAGTGTTGTAATATGAATAATGTACTTTAAAAACACCTAAAGAAGCCTGACTGGGTGGTTGTGCAGTGGATGGAGCGTTGCACTGGGACGCTGAGGACCTGGGTTCGAAACCCCATGGTCACCAGCTTGATTGAGCATGGGCTTATCTGGTTTGAGCAAAGCTCAGTAGCTTGAGCCCAGGGTTGCTGGTTTGAGCAAGGGGTCACCCAGTCTGCTGTGGCCCCCCGGTCAGGGCACATGTGAGAGAGAAGTCAATGAACAATTAAGGTGCCACAGCAAAGAATTGATTCTCTAGTCTTTCTCCCTTCTTGTCTGTCTGTATCTTTCCCTCTCTCTGTCTCTCTCTATCTCTGTCACCAAAAACAAAACAAAACAAAACAAAACACCAAAAAAAAAAAATCAAACAAACAAAAACACCTAAAGAACACTTAGTTCACCTTAAAGAATTTGAAGGAGGATAGTCACAATGATTGGCTCTCTAAAGGAACCTTCTCTCAGTTAATGATACCACCATTCACCCAAGTCCCCGACCTGAGAATCATTTTCAACTCCTGTTGTCTACTAATAACTTTTTATTTTTTAAAATATATATATATATTTTAATTACAGTTGACATACAATATTATATTAGTTTCAGGTACACAATCCATTATTTAGACATTTATATAATTTATGAAGTGACCACTCTTTAAATCTAGTACCCATCTGACACCATACATGTTTATTACAATATTATTGACAATATTCCCTATGCTGTACTTTACATCCTTACGACTATTCTGTAACTACCAATTTGTGCTTTCTAATCCCTTCATCTTTTCCACCACTCCCCATCCCCACCCCCACCTCCTGCTGCCTCTCCTTTATCTGGCAACTGTCAAACTGTTCTCTATATCTATGAATCTGTTTCTAATAATTTTTATTCTTAAAATCAAAATTTCAGGCATCGACCTAAATTCCTGAACATGCTTCACAGATATGTTATTACATCTGTAAAATTCAAAATAGTACTTATTGATAGGGGACAAGGAAGCATACGTTAGTTTTAGAGAGAAGGAAAGTTAAAGCCCAAAGTGAAGTAACTTTGTCAAGAAGTAACTTCTTACAGGGAGTGCTGTAAGTGTTCAAGCCAGACTCAAATCTGATTAGCGTCAGCATCAACAAAACTGTCAGTGCCATGTTTAAAATTCGTACTCTTTGGTAGTCATTGTGTTAGGATTTTACATGCATTTTCTTAGGTAAGTGTCATAATAGTTCTCTGAGATAAGCACAAATTATTTCTGTTTTAACAAAGGCAGTGGTCATTTGTAAATGAGCTTCCTTAAATCTCATTGGTGACAAATTCTCTGGATTCTTTTTTTCCAGCTCTATTTTTTTCTGTAAAGTTCTCTCTTCACAATATGGCTGTTCTAATTCACACTGTAGTCATACTTGACCTGGACTATTTAAATAGTCTCCTAAGTGTTCTTCTATCTCTAACTTTACTTTCCCACCCATCTATCTTTTCATTTTCCTGATTCTATTCTGTATGTCCCTTAGAGTCCTTTTTCTCAAATCAGATCTCATTTAACTTTTGTTTTCACCTTTTCAGGGATTCCTCATAGCCAGTAGGATAAAGTTTACTCTAGCCTAACATATTTATGTATCTGCCTCCTCCCACACCCCTGAACCTAGTCCGCCCTATACTCTTTCCCGATTTACAGCCCAGCATAATTTTCCTGTCATCCCATGCTTCGGTTATAACAACCTATTTGCTGTTTTCTGATCATAACATACTATTTTATACCTCTCTGACTCTGTTCATGATTCTTTCTCTAGTTCAAACCATTTTTTTCTGTTAGTGTTCTTGACTAATTTCCCTGTTAGTGCTCTTGACTAATTTCTAACTATCCTTCAAGATGTAATTTAAACATCATGTACTGAATGAAGCCTTTTGGACCACTTTCATTCCTAATGGAGTTGAACTAATGATTCCTTTGTGTGACTTCTGTACTCTATGAATACTGATCTTAGAATTTATTTCTCTTAATTGTATCTATGCATTTCTGTGTGTGTTAGACTGTAACTTCCTTTGTTTATTTATTGATTTATTCACCATATGTTATGAGTAATTATTATCTGTTAGACTGTATGTGGTAGGAAGGACATTAAGATGATGAAAATGTGGTCTCTGTCATCAAGGAGTACAACTGAACAATCCTGGTAAGTGCTGCAATAGAGATATATAGGAACCACATAGTAACCAACTGAGACAAATTGAGGATGTTTGAAAAGGCCTTGTGAAGGGTAGAAACATTTTATGTTTTGTTCTCAACATAGTATCTCCTGCACCCAGTTCAGTAAATTAAAAAGAATGAATGAGTGAATGAAATGTATCTAATAGCCCAGGCAGTTCTGAAAATAAGCATAATTGGAAGATAGTTTGAGTAACCTGTTTGATAGCTATTCTTACTAAGGAAAAAATAAAACATGGGGTTTGTACAATTAATTTGTTCTTTTCTATTGGTCAAATAAGTTTGTAAATATGAGGTACATGTTTGCTCGCTTTTTGGGTGTGGGAGACAGGCTATAAGCTGGCAAAATCCTTATAGCCTAAGGCTTAGTTTTAAGACTAAGCCTTTTCCTCCCTTCTAACACTAAGATCTTCTCCAAACTAAGCTTTTCCTCACACCCTTGTCTGTTGCATGATGTGGGGTGGTGCACTCTTATGAGGAATTCCATTTATGCCTCAGATAAGTGGCTTTGTATCAGAGACTTCCTTATTTGTATATTGGCTTAAAGGCTTTAATTTCTACACTATAAAATGAGGCAAGCCGGGGGCACTCTCGCTCAGATCCTGCCATCTGCATTGCAGAGGAGAGGCAGCCAAGATTGCGGAGTGCTGAAGGAGAAGCCCACTTTGTGCTGAGTTTGTGCAGAGAGAAGGAGATGGGGAACAGAGGTGAATAAGGCTGGTGAGGTAGAAACCTTTGATTCTAGGAATACTTGGATGAGTCAGTGGCTTTAGGAGCCCTGAATGAAAAGGGAAGTGTTTTCCTACTGTGTGTATATACTCACCTGCTGGGTGCGAGCTAGAATTAAAGGTAATGACCCACCAGTTCTTGGCTCCGTTGTTTCATTACCATCTGTCAGAATCAAATGTGAACCTGCATGGGCCAGGCAGCTGTGATGGTGGCTGCGGCTACTGGCTTTACATTTTCTTTAAAATATATTGATTTCATATAAATGTTCTCTTGGAATGAGATGATCTTTGGAAGTTATAAACTAAAACATTTTTACTACTGCCCTCACCATAATCTCTAGGGTACAGTTAGGTATGTTATTGTATATAAATTATAACAAGTGTGTTACTTTTTCTATCCCCTTTTGGAAGAGAGGTAATATGGTAAAGGGATAATGTGACTAATTTGTTCAGAAGTCTTTTTCATACTTGAATATATTGTTTGCCTGAAAATTCCTTTTGATGTGTTTAACATTGACAATTTAAAATGTACATTTAATTTGGGAGTGTTTGTGCTGTTTACTCTTTGGTTGCCATTTACCTTATTTCCTGGACTACAGTTACCTTATAACCTATAGTGACAGAGATTTCTTTGATAAGTATAATTGTCATGGTGGGGAGAGGTTATAATATGGGATGTGAGACATAATAGGTATAAGAAACAATTAGTTCTCTTAAACACAAGGCTTTCAAAACAAGGAAAACTGCTATACTCATTTTATGAAGATTTAAGGATAAATATTTTCAAATCAAATTTTTGTTTTTATCTCCAAGAATTTTTACTTTCATTGGATAAAAAATACTGAAATAATTATAAATATTGAAAAAATATATGAGCTCTGAGGACACCAAACTCTCTTTGAAAGGAAAGTTCTTTTTATTTTTGTTTTTTTATTTTTAGAGGAAAGAGAAGAGAATCATCGATTTGTTGTTACACCAGTCCATGGATTCATTAGTTGATTTTTGCATGTGTCCAGACCAGAGGTGAAATCCAGTCTTGGTTTCATCAGGTTAATGCTCTTACCAACTGAGTTACCTGGCCAGGGCCAATAAATTTTATTTTTAAAACAGCAAATAATTGGCATTTCTATAGTAAAATAATGTTCTAGCATGTGCACTTCAAGTAGAATGCATACATATATGTATATACACACATATTTCTTTTTTTAAGGTATTAAAATTTGATTTCTGTAAAGAATTTGGGAGATATAGAATAGCACAAAGCATAAAAATTTTAAAGACCCAAATTAAAAGGCCCAAAACAACCACATAGTGATAACTACTCTACATATGGGAATTTTTTAAAAATAATTTTTTTCCATGTGAACACACACAGAGAGAGAAGCAGCATTTTGTTTTAAAGCAAATTACAATGATATACTTACACTTCTGTCTATAATGTTGAAAACTGGAAAGAGTATTGCTTTTCCCCTAACAGTGAAACAAACAAACAAAATAAACAAAACAAATTACAAAAGGAAAACTTTTCTGGAACCTATCAGGGAGCTGAAGTCACAAGGTGACCAATTACCCTGAAATCTGAAATGAGACGGGCCCCATACAGGAGAGAGTAGTAGGATATACAGACTCCAGTGGCAGAGTAAGGAAGAAAGGCATAGCTATCATGCAGGTGAAACAGTAGAAATTACCATATTTCTAGATGTATAAGGTGCACCTTTTTTCAAAAAATTTGGGGTCTAAAAACTGGGTATGTTTTTTACAGTGGTTGTGGCATTTCAAATGCTATAGATGTAACTGAGGATGAGGCAATATATGAAGACAGGGATTCATCATCAGACACAGATAAGGACAAGCTAATCGATGGGAGTTTTGACAGTGATGAGGAGTTGTATGAATTTTATGATGAATAAAACTTGAGTTCAATAACTTTATGTAATACATTATTTTTCAAATTTCGGGCCCCCAAATTAAGGTGCGTCTTATACATGGGGACATCTTATACATGGGAAATACAGTAGTTACATCTTAATGGATCAGTGATATCTTAGTTGGAGCTAGTATGTTAGTGTAAAATATTCTAGTTGTGTGTCCTAGGTCCAGGAGGAATTTATACTCATATGGATTTAAATGGACCCATATGGTTCTTTTCAATGGACCTCAATTATGTGCTCATGAGAAATATCGGGAACCGGCTAAGATATCAGAGAGAATTATCCCTGATCTTGCAGTCATGGAGAAGGGGATCAACTTCTTCTGTGAAAAAGGCATGGAGCCTCACCCCCCTGGTTTAGGCCCCTCATTTCTACTGACCAAAAACTTTATAGCAAACTCCTTCTTTCTGCAGTGCACAGGGAAAGACCTATTATTACAATAGGGAGGATTGAAGAAAAAAGAAAAGTCTTACTCCTGGGAAAATGTCAGAAGACAGTCCTGGTCCCAGAATCTTATAGCAAATACCATTAATGTTCTTCTAATAATGGGAGAGGGAACAAAACTGCAGTAGATTCACAACAGAGACAAAGCAGAGTTTGGCTGCCACTGTCAGGAAGGGCAGGGATGTAGAGCAAGATCTTCCCCTTAGCACCAGGCACACAGGACCTACCTAAGACTGACCCTGGTCAGGACAACATAGATAGTTCTTTGATCTTTACTAATAGCATAGCAAGAACTAAGTAACAAGTGGCAGTAATCTGCCACCAGGTGATGGGAAAGCGAGCACAGAGAGAGAGAGAGAAACAGAGAACAGAGCAGTATAGATTAATTCTGTATGATAGGCATTGGCATACAGGTATAGCTGAACTGTGGATGATGCAGACCTTTATGAAAAACTTTCTAGAACCCCAGCACTCACACCAGGCACATTCTATTATTAGAAAAATTTGGAATCTATGAAGCACTGAAGGTAACCATTGCAACAACAAAACCCAAATACAGTTCAACTTCTGCATATACTAATGGCCCAATAGGAGAAAAGAAGATGGTCATTTCTAAGTATAAATACTGTTACCTTAGTTTCTACTGTTTTATTTATGGTATCCAACCTTTAATAAAAAAAATGTGAAACATGTAAAAAAGCAATCAACAACTCATTGTCAAGGGACAATGAGATCAACCGAACCAGGATCAGAGATGACCCAGATGATAAAAGTAGCATTTAGAGACTTTAAAATACCACATGCATGAAAAGATAGGAACTTTTAGGAGACATACAGAAATTATTGGAAAGAGTTAATTGGAAATCTTGACTTAGAAACAGTTTTAGAGATGAAGAATTCTTCTGAGAGGCTCATCAGTAGATTTGATATAGCTGAGGTAAGATTTCAGTGATTTGAAAATATGTTAATAGAAGGTATTCAAACTGATATTCAAAGAGAAAAATAAATGTTGAAGAAAATAAAAGTACCCAAGATCTATGGGGCAATTTCAGACAGTATAATTGGTGGTCTCAGAAGCAGAAGATAAAACTGGAAAGAAGAAATGTTTTAAAAGCAAATGGCTGAGATTATTCTAGAAATAGTAAAAGACATCAAACCAGAGACAGACTCCCAAGTAATATAAACAAGAAAGTAGTAGGAACAACAGCAAGCAAAGAAAAATTCTTAAATACATCATATGCAAATTGATGAAAATGAAAGATAAAGAAAGTATTTAAAGGGCAGTTATTACATGCAGGTATAATGTTATTACATGCAGGTATAATGATAAGAATTACAACAGACTTCTCAGAAACTATGCAAACCAGTGACAATGTAGTGATATCTTTAAAGTACCGAGAAAAAATAAATCAAACCAGAATTCTTTCAGCACCAAAGTAACTTCTAAATGAAAGCAAAGTAAATTTTTTTAACCAAACGAAAGCTGAGATAATTCATTGCCTTTGGACCTACATAGTAAATAAAAGGAAATTTTTATACGGAAGGACTGTCATATGACACAAAAACATATACTTAAAGAAATGAAGACATAAGTAGCTTTGGAAATGGTCAAAATTAAAGTAATTATAAAATACTTTTTTTCTTTTTTTAATTGCTCATTTTCTTAGGTTGTACATGATTTTTTAAAGGCATATAGTGTGATGATTTAATATACGTATACATTATGAAATGATTACTACAACTGATTAATATACCTATTACTTCACATAATGATCGTGTGTGTGTGTGTGTGTGTGTGTGTGTGTGTGTTAAGAACACTAGGTTTACTCCTTTAGCAAATTTCAAGTATACAAAATACTATTATTAGCTATAGTCACCATGTTGTATATTAGCTCCCCAGAACTTGTTCATCTTATAACTAAAAGTTTGTTCCCTTTGATCAGCATGTCTCATTTACCCTGCATCCTAGCTTCTGGTAGCCATCATTCTATTGTATGCTTCTATGAGTTTGATTTTTTTAGATTCCCTATATAGGGGAGATCATACAGTATTTCCCCCCCTGCATCTTGTTTATTTCACTTGGCATAATGTCCTCCACATTCATTCATGTTGTTGCAAGTGGTAGGATTTTCTTCGTTAGCTGAATAATCACATTTTTAAATCCATTCTTCTGTTGATGGACACTTGGGTTGTTTCCATATTTTAGGTATTGTAAATAATGTCCTAGCGAACATAGGAGTGTAAATATCTCTGCAAGATACTAATTTCATATCCTTATCTCACACCCTCACCAATACTTTTATCTCTAGTGTTTTTAAACTGAGCCTAACAGGTGTGAAGTAATATTTCATTCTGGTTTTTATTTTCATTTATCTGATGATTATTGATGTTGAATACCTTTTTGTATATGTGTTGATCCTTTGTTTGTCTTCTTTGGAAAAATGCCTATTCAGGTTTATTATTTAATTGGTTTATATTTTTTGCTATTGAGTTGTATGAGTTCTTAGGAAGTTTGGGTATTATCAGATATATGGTTTAAAAATATTTTCTCCCATTCCATCGGTTGCTTTTTTTATTTTTAATTGTTTACTTTGCTGTGCAGAGCTTTTTAGTTGGATGTTGTCTTGCTTGTTTATTTTTGCTTTTGTTGCCTGTGTCTTTATTTGGTGTCATATTCCAAAAAGTCATTGAAAAGACCAATGTCAGGAAGCTTTTGCCTGTGTTCAGTTTTAGAAATTTTACAGTTTCATATCTTGCACTGAAATCTTTAATCCATTTCATGTTATTTTTTGTCTGTACTGGAAGATACAGCCTTTGGATCTGTTTTTTGGGGCGTGGCAGCATGTTCTTCTCCCCCGTCCCTGGGTGGGTAGTACTACTCCTGGACCATTTCTTAGAGAGCCTAGGACCAAATCACAATTCCTTCTCAGGCTCCACAATTGGGTTGAGGGATTTCTCCAGGGGCACTGATGACATTCCTCCCACTGGGTTCTTGGGCAAGCCGAGCTAGACTTAGACTATAGATGGGAGGGGATAGATTTCAAGAGACACTTCAAGATCCATAGTCAGACTGGGGTCAGTGGTCCTACCTCAACATACAAGGAGTCTGGGAGGTAGAAGTACTCCTGGTGTGTGGCTGAGTGGATCTATGGCAAAATTACAGGGCTGTTTTAGTATTTACAATCAAACCAAGATTGAAGGGCTTATCTCTGGGCCATAGATGGCATGTTTTTCTCACAGTCATGCAATCAGGATTGACAGCTGATGCTGGATTTGGGAGATGGACCACAGCTGTTACTGAGATTGGTAGGTAAATGGTGCTTTTGGCAAGGCCAGACAGGCTCTAGTTGAGCTAACAGGGTTTGTTTCTGTGTATGTAGATGGTACTATTACAGTTAACCCTTTGAGTAGTGAGTTATTTTCATGCTTGCTGACCCCTGGGAGTGAGTTATTTTTTTTTTAAATGAAATTAGTTTCAGTTACAGTTTTATTAACCTAAAGTCATGTTAGATAACAAATTTATGGAAACAAGAAAAAACATACATTTGCCTTTTTTAATGTTGCCTTACACATTTTTTAAATAAATTGATCGCACTCTGGATGGTCAGGAGGCACGAGAATGCACACAAACATTCACACTACTCAGAGTTAATAACTATGCCATCTGGGGATGGGCTTGCTTTCTCAAAACAGACTTCTTTGGCCTTGGGTTCCACCAGGTTTTACAGTTTCCTATCTGGATCCCAGAATTCTACAACAGCACCTTTGTCCATGTATGACTGCCAAATTCTTGTTGCTAACATGGAAATATGAGTGTAGGATGTCCTGTTCCTGTTCTTCTGTCTTGCTGATGTCACTCCTTTATTTTTAATTGCCCTTGAAGAAAATTACTTATCTAAAGCAAAAATAGTTACATATCTTCTACCTCCCTTCTCCTTATAGTGTCCATTGATGTTCTTTGCCTGAATAAACTTTTTTGTAATAATTATTGATTTATGTTTTTTAACTAATTTATGATTTTTAAATTCTTTGTATGTATTGGCATTTTATATTAAGGAGTCCTATCTCTGCTATCTATCTATCTAACTCACTATCAACCATTAATCATCTACATATCATTAGATCATCAGACTCATGGATTCTTACTTCATTCCTTCATTGTCATTTTTCCTTTTGATGTTCAAACTCTTCTAGATATGGCTAGTCTAGGCCACTTCATGCTGGCTCCTGTGCCTTGTTGATCCATTCCTATCATGTTTGGGACATTTTGCCTCTTAACCATGGCATCATTAATTTCTCCAGAAAGCCTAATTCCTTTTAGTGCTGAGTGGTATCTTGAAAATAAGATCTGACTCAGACCAATGGAACAGAATAGAGAGCTCAGAAATAAAACCACATATATATGGTCAAACCATCTTTGATAAAGGAGCCAAAACATACAATTGAGAAAAGAGAACCTCTTCAATAAATGGTGCTGGGAAAATTGGAAAGCCATGTGCAAAAGAATGAGACTCAACTACGGTTTGTCTCCTTGTACCAAAATTAATTCAAAATGGATCAAAGACCTAAATATAAAATATGAAACAATAAAATACATAGAAGAAAACATAGGTGCTAAACTCATGGACCTTGGCTATAAAGAGCATTTTATGAATTTGACTCCAAAGGCAAAGGTAAATGAATGGGACTACATCAGACTAAGAAGCTTTTGCACAGCGAAAGAAACTGACAACGAAACAGACAGACAGCTAAATGGGAGATGATATTTTTGAACGACAGCTCAGATAAGGGGCTAATATCAAATATATAAAGAACTCACAAAACTCAACAACAAACAAGCAAACAATCCAATAAAAAAATGGGAAGAGGACATGAACAGACACTTCTCCCAAGAAGAAATACAAATGGCCAATAGATATATGAAAAGATGCTCATCTTCATGAGCTATTAGAGAAATGCAAATCAAAACTACAATGAGATACCACCTCACACCTGTTAGATTAGCCATTATCAACAAGACAGGTAATAACAAGTGTTGAAGAGGCTGTGGAGAAAAAGGAACCCTCATTCACTGTTGAAATGCAAATTAAAACCACAATGAGATACCACCTCACACCTGTCAGAATGGCACTTGTTAACAAATCAACAAACAGTAAGTGCTGACAAGGGTGTGCAAAAGAGGAAATCCTCCTGCACTGCTGATACGAATGCAGACTTGTGCAGCCACTATGAAAAACAGTGTGCAGTTTCCTCCAAAAAATTAAAAGTGTAACTGCCTTTTGACCCAGCTATTTCACTTTTAGGAATATATTCTAATACCAAATCACTGATTCAAAAGAAGATAAGCATGTTTATTGCAGCACTATTTACAAAGGCAAATATCTAGAAACAGCGCAAGTGTCCGTCAGTGGACAAGTGGATTAAAAAGCAGTGGTACATATACACAATGACATACTACATGGCCATGAAAAAGGAAATATTACCTTTTGCAATGGCATGGATGAACCTGAAGATTATTATTCTAAAGGAAGTAAACCAGACAGAGAAAGACAAATATTATATGATCTCACTTATATGTGGAATCTAATGAACAAAGTGAACTGAGGAACAAAATATAGGCAGAGGCTGGGTCACAGGGAGCAGTGGAACAGCTGTCAGAGGGAAGGGGGATGAGGAGATGGGATCACAGAAGGTGAAAGGATTAGTGAAATTGTATATACGTAACATATAAATACAGATAACAGGATAACAAATCCCAAAAGGAAAGGGGGAGTGAGTCAGAGAAAGGGGGCAAAGGGGAGGTAATGAGGGACAAGAGGGTAGGGTTGGGAGAGTTATATTGAGTGGACACTTAAATCTATGTTAATACAATAAATTAAAATTATTGGTAGGAATGTAAAGTAGTACAACCATTATGGAAGAAAGTATGCTGATTCCTCAAAAAATTAAGAATAGAACTACTATATGACCCAGCAATCCCTCTACTGGGTATATACCCCCAAAACTCCAAAACATTGGTACGTAAAGACACATGCAGCACCATGTTCATAGCAGCATTGTTCACAGTGGCCAAGACATGGAAACAACCAAAACGCCCTTCAATGGAAGATTGGATAAAGATGATGTGGTACGTATATACTATGGAATATTACTCAGCCATAAAAGATGATGACAGGATCATTTACAACAACATGGATGGACCTTGCTAACATTATAATGAGTGAAATAAGTAAATCAGAAGAAAACTAAAAGCTGTATGATTCCATACATAGGTGAGACACAAAATTAAGATTTATGGACATAGATAAGAGTGCAGTGGTTGTCAGGGGGAGGGGGAGGGAAGAGAGGAAAGGGGTGGGGGAAGGGAAGGGGCATAAAGAAAACCAAATGAAGGGTGAAGGAGGATGATTTGACTTTGGGTGATGGGTATACAACATAATCGAATGTCAAAATGATCTGGAGATGTTTTCTCTAAATCTATGTGCTCTAGTTGACCAATGTCATCCCGTTAAGATTGTCTAAATAAAACTATTTAAAACAAGAATATAAGATCTGGGCAGTGTCTCTATGTTTAAAACATGTTCTTTTTTTTTTTTTTTACAGAGACAGAGAGAGAGGAATCAGAGAGAGGGATAGATAGGGATAGACAGACAGAAATGGAGAGAGATTAGAAGCATCAATCATCAGTTTTTTGTTGCAACACCTTAGTTGTTCATTGATTGCTTTCTCATATGTGCCTTGACCGCGGGCCTTCAGCAGACCAAGCAACCCATTGCTCGAGCCAGCCACCTTGGGTCCAAGCTGGTGAGCTTTTGCTCAAACCAGATGAGCCCGCGCTTAAGCTTAAGAGCTCGGGGTCTCGAACCTGGGTCTTCTGCATCCCAGTCCGACGCTCTATCCACGTACCACCACCTGGTCAGGCAAAACATGTCCTTTTTAATCAACAGAAGTTGGATATTGTGTTTTGTTTGTTTGTTTGTTTATCCAATCTGCTGAAATGGAGTGTTTATTCCATTATACTAATAAATGTATATAGTGATATGCTTGGATATAAGCCTTCTGTCTTGCTGTTGTTCATTTGTTCCATTAATTTTTTGCCCCCTTTTCCTGATTTCCTTCTATTTTCTTGGTTAAGTGTTTTTGGTATTATGATTTATTTTCCCCATTGGCTTACTTGAGTATAACATTTTGTTTATTTATTTGTTTATTATTTATTTGTGTGGTTTCTTTGGGGATTATAATATATATCTTTAACTTACCACCTTGAATAAGGTATCTCTCTATATATAATTTAAAAATCTTACAACATTATAATTTATCTTCTCTATTTTTTGATATTGTTGGCATGTACTTCACTTATACACCTGTTTTTAAGTCCAAAAATATGGTGATTGTGCTTTGAACAATCAATAGTCTTTTAAAATTCAAGGAAAAATGTAGTTCTTTGTACTTACCCATTTATTTGCCATTTTCAGGCCTTCTCATTTTTTCTTGCAGATCAATGTATCCAATGTAACAATGATACCAATGTTACCTTTGGTAGCATTTTTATTCAGTGTGATGAATTTATTTTAGCATATCTCATAGTGTATATCTTCTGTTATTGTATTTTCTTAGCTTTTGTTTGTCTAAACATTTTCATATTTGTTTTTAAAAATATATTTTTCAAAATAACAGAATTCTAGGTTGACAGTCCTATTTTGTTTCTGAAGAGAAATTAGTCATCACTCTTACTGCTGCTGTTTTCTTTGTATAAATTCTGTTTGGTGTATGCTGAATTTCTTGGATCTATAGGTTGAAATCTTTTATCAGGTTTGAAGGTGATTTTGCTAATATGTCCTAAAATATGTCTCCTTTCTCATTTTCTTCTTTTGTGATTCCTAGCGGCTTGATAATTCATTCAGATTTCATATTTACTTGAGTGAACTGAATGTGAGTCTCAGTTTTAATTAATTTCAAGTTACTTCTGATTTCAGATGCTATTGCAGAAGTCTTTTTGTTCTTAAGACCAATGAACTCTGAAATTCCAAAGCTTCTATCCAGGGGCTTATCTGTGATCTTAACAGAATTTGAGCTGGGCTGTGTTTCAGCTTTAGTCAGTTTTTGCTCTCCTTTGGATTGAATTTCAGTATAGCCCTGGAACCTAAATCTCTTGCAAAATTTGCAAGATTTTTCTCTGATTTCTAGCACTACCTCCACCATTTCTTATGTAACAGAATTTTTATACGAAAGAATTGTTGGGTCAGTATGTTTATTTTTGTTTGGGGGCTCTTCCAAGATTCCAGTTTGTAATATTAGCCCACACTGTTAAAGGTTTGGATGATTTCTCTTTATCCCACCGAAGCCGCTCAGCCTATGACTCTTTTACTGCCTCATCTCTGTGTACCCAGATGAGGTATTGGCCTGGAATATGAAAGTGGTTGGTACTCTTTGCTCATCTTTTAAAGGCTTGTTCCAGTGTGCAATTTAGTTTATTCACACAATACACTTCATTGATGTTTTAGTTCAGACCTAGCTTTGTTGTTGTGATGAAGGTAGTGATAGTCTTTCTTGATTTTCTACATCATATTTAAAAGTGGAACTTCTGCTAGTTTTTCTTAAGCATAAGAAATATGTTATGAGCACAAGATACCATGAAAGTGATTGATACCATGGTTACCAGAGTATTTTGGGAACCTGGATTAATCATTATTATAGCAACCTGTATTTATTTATAGTTCATATTATAATTGATATGATGTAATCATGAGTTTACTATATGGAGGCTGAACCATGACCATTTTGTTCACCACTGTGACCTGAGTTTTATACAGACACAATGCCTGGCACCTTATATTTATGGAATGAAGTATCTCAGTTCAATAATAATTTTGGAAAGGGTGACAGTGGGCCAGAAAGTATCAGTCAATTGAATATATCCTTACATGACCCTGTAAAATTATTTTTGTGGATCTTTATTCATAATTGATTATGGCCTTGCATTTTGTAGTCTTATTTATTTCTAATATTTTTCTGTTTTCACTTTGTATGACAGTGTAGATTGCCTATTATGTATTTTGAATTTTCATATTTTTAATTCAGCTCTACTAAGCCTCTGATTTCCTTCTGTAGAAAGAAATCAATAAGGTAAAATTTATGACCATTATGTATGAGCAATAAATTATTCACAAAGATGTGTTCACACATCTTTATTTACAGATCCTTTTTTTCTTTTTCTTTTTTTTGAGTTAGAGAGACAGGAACGGAGGGGGAGAGAGAGAGATAAGCAGAAAGAGAGAGAGAGGTTGGGGGCATCAACTTGTAGTTAGTTGCTTTCACTTTAGTTTTTCATTGATTGTTTCTCATACGTGCAATGAGCCTGGCCAAGCCAGTGTCCCCTTGCTGAAGTCAGCGACCTTGGGCTTTTCATGCCAATGGCCATTTGGGCTCAAGCAGGCAAGCTTTGGGATCATGTGTACAATCCCCCCCTGCTCAAGCGAGTGACTCCCATGCTGATGAGCCTGTGCTCAGAGCTAGTGATCTCTGGGCTTTGAACCAGTAACCTCAGAGTTCCAGTTTGATGCTTTATCCACTGTGCTACCACTGGTCAGGCTACAGTTAGTTCTTGATGTGTATACACAATTACCATTATAATAGTAACTTATAAAGAACTGCTTGTCTCAAAAGGATATTTTTTTGTAGAAAACCATTCTGGGTGATGTTTTCAGGGGTTCATGAAGGCTATATAGGTCTTAAGTTTAGTTGGTTGTTTGTAAGACTGTTTTCTTTTTAGACTTTACATATAAAAATAGCTTTGGAAGATTTTCTTTATGTTTACTTTTCTTTACTGAATAGAAAATGTCTCGCCCTGGCTCAGTTGGTTAGAACATCGTCCCCGTATGCCAACGTTGTGGTTTTGATCCATGTCAGGGCACACACAAGAATCAACTAATGAATGTATAAATAAGTAGAACAGCAGATCAATGATTTTCTCCCTTTCTCTCTAAAATTAATTAATAAATAAAAATAATTTAAAAAAAGAAAGGGTCTTTATTGATTACTCTTGGGATGGTAAATGGTATTTTAGAATATGTATGCAGAATTAAGCTTCTGGCTGGAAACATTTCAGAATAAGAGCAAAATAGACATTATATGAAAGTTGATAATATAGAAGCAGAGATATCCTTTTTTAGGGACTTTATCAGAGACCAGGTTGGAAAATTATAAATATGAATCTGTGAAGGAACTTGGAAATATGGGAGAAATAATGGATTTAGGATGAGGAATCATGCTGGAGAGCTCTTGACTCTGAGACAGTTAGTGCTTACATGCTGTGGGCTTTAGACTGGACTGCCTGGTGAACATCCTCTTTTCTCTCTGTACTCACCGTGTGACTTTGAGCAAGTCACTTAATTTCTTTGTGCCTCCATTTTCTCATCTGTAGAAATAATAATAAAACTATATGTTTATTGTGAAGGTTACATGAATTTTAGTTCATTAAAGTACTTAGGATAATTTCTGGGACACAATAAATGTTATTTGCTGCTGCCGTTACTTATTATTATTACTGTTATTACAAGTACACCTTGTCTGTTTGCAAAATAATTCTGTAGCTGATATGACTGACTCCTGACACTTCCTTTTCAGCTCAACTGAAGTTGATGACATGATTCGAAAATCTACAAACCTGTTGCTAACCCGGACTCTGAGCAACTCTTTGCAGAATGTCATTAAAAGGAGGAATATTGGACTTACTGAGGTAAAGCTGCTCTTAGTGGAGGTGGTCAAGGCAATATGTCAACAGATGTCCTAAGCTCTGGGGTTTGTGAATTAGTTACAACTTTCCATATGGTTTGGTTCATTGTGCTTTATTGACGGACCCCTAATTGTAGGAGTGCAGAATAATGTCTTGGTGTTTTTTGGTCGCCTTGGAGAAATCCATTATTAGTTTTTGAAAGTCACTTTCTTCTCTCTCTCTTGTTTCACTAGCTAACTAGTTTTCCTGTCTGAAGATGTTGGGTTAAATTTGTATTATTTTTCATTGATTATGTAAGCAAAATTATTGGTTGGAGAATATAGTCAACATCAGGTTACTATACTAGTGATTTCAATATGAGATCATATTTGGCCTGCATGAATGACTGTTGCTACAGATGTTGGTACTATTAGTCTTTGATTAGTGTTAGACTTAGCTTTTGCCTTGAGATACCTCAAGTACGTGAATGGTAAGTTACTTCTTATTAGCATGTCAGTCTGGGGGTTGGGGCTTGAGGAAACCTGAGATAAAGGCAGTCATCACACTTCTGTGGAAGCTTATGGAATCTTACAAAGAGAGAGAGGTACTGTATATGTGCTGGGAACAGTATCTTGGCAAAATGAAGATTTGGAACATTGGTATGAAGTCCTAAACTTTAGAAAGATGTGAAGTTTTCTTTCTCTTGGAACCCAGGATTGCATGGGAACTTCAATTTGCCCTTTAATGGAAATGATAGTGCCAAAAGTGAGAGCTTGGAGAAATTTTTTTTCACAGGGAAAGGCTGTTGGCCATCTGTTTTACCTGTAGAGATGGTGTAGTTTGAAAGGCAGTTGCTCTAGGAAAATGGAAATTTTTTGATATATACTGTCAAGAATTATAGTGAAAGTTAGTAAATGGATAATAATACTGACCCATAGGTAAAGACATCTGGAAGCCAGGTGAACATCTACTTCTGTTTTGAAATGATTGGGTTTTTTTCCCCTGTAAGATACAAAAATATTATAATGTGGGATATTGGCAATGATTGAATTCTACTTATAACAATTTATTTTTATAATTGAATGTCACATTTGACATAATTTAGGACAGTTTATATTTTCATTTTGCAGAGCTTCCTTTTTATTGTTGGGTATAGAAATAATTATATTGCTTGTGTGTGTCTGATAATAGGCTAACCTTATAATCAGGAAGGCTACAGAAATGGAAAGTTGGAGTGAACATTAGAAAGTCTTGCTTTTGTTAGATTGTGCTGTTCTTCTTTTCTGAATCCCAAATAGGACAAGAAGTTTTGTTATTTATTTTGTGAACTATCTCTATGTTATAAAAGTCTTGATATAATTCTTCATATACCATTCAATTCAACAGTCTCTTAAAAAGCCATTTCATACAAGCGGTGTAGCAGGAACATGGTGTGATAAAACCTTTGGCCATAGAAGACTTGAGTTTAGTTCGGTCTATGCTATTGGTTTACTTAAGAGAAAGACCTAAATTCTTACTTCTTTCGTTTTCATGATCTCATTGTCCTTTTTAATGGCATTGTACAGATCATCTAATGATAGGAAGAAGCAGTAGGAAGAAGAACATCTTTCTTGTGAAGGAAGAAGTTATCATAATTTTTAGCACTACTTAAATGAATGCTGAATGTTATTCCTAAATCATTGGATTTCCTTAGGCAAATTTATTTTTATTATAAATATATTTGCATATGAATCCACAAGCATTTATTTTTGTGGTTATAGTGGTATGTACATGTATAAGACACACTAGCAATTTTTTTCATCACTGACCAGTAAATATTTGAATAATTATATTATTCAATCATTGTAATTCATCATTGGAAAGGGAAGTCGTTATATCTTCCTTTACAGTTAACTAAAGTGAGTTCACATCTGGAATCAACATTATAATAATAGTCAACATATGTGGAAAAATTTGTATTCTTCAAAGTCCATTCACAAATACCATCTCATTTAACACAATAACATTTGAAGCAGTCTGGGCATGTGTTATATCCCCATTTTTATAGAAGACATATAATTAAAGTTCAAGGGGATTACCCAAGGTCATACAGCTAGCAAAATGATAGAAACGAGACCTAAGTCCAGGTTGTTCTTTTCCCCAAATTTACTCACTTTTACTATCTGTACTGCCTTTTATATTGACTTACCATATTTCCTCATGTATAAGATGCACATTTTTCTGAAAATTTTTGGGTCTAAAACTGGGTGCGTCTTATACAGTGGTTGTAGAAGTGTGGCATTTCAAATGCCATAGATGGAACTGAGGACAAGGCAATATATGAAGACAGTGATTCATCACTAGACACAGATGAGGACAAGCTAATGGATGAGAGTATTGACAGTGATGAGGAGTTGTATGAATTTTATGATGAATAAAACCTGAGTTCAATAACTTTATGTAATACATTTTATTTTCAAATTTCAGGCCCCACAATTAAGGTATATCCTACACACGGGAGCATCTTATACATGGGGGAAATATAGTAATTATTTCATTATAACATAATAGAGATTTTTACAGGAGGTCCATAGTAATGTGGAAATTGCTTTTATCAGAGATGGTTTTATCACAGAGGATGGACTTCCATTAAAACAATAGAAGCATTTGTGAGTACAAAAAACTCAAAATAGAATTCTATTTCAGGTCGTCAGTCAATTATTTTTAGGATTTTACAGTCCTTTAAGTACATATATGTTTGTCTTTCTTTGAGGCTACATATTATAATCTCTCTTTTTTTCCTGTCCATATGTGCTATCCTTTTGTCTTTCTTGGTTTGTACACTGTATTTCTTGCTTTTTTCATGGCTGCTTAGCTTCCTCATGTTGAGCCAAACCAACATTGCCTTTCAGTTTTGGCACCTGCTTTAACTTGAATGTCTTGCTTTCTCAGACCTTAAGTGACTACCCCTAGTGCAGTCAGCTGGTAAAGCTGTTTTCCTGGGACTGCTTTTTCCAGGTCTGTGAGGAGAAGGGGAGAGTGCATGTTCTAAAGCAGACTGCCTGGGTTCCAGTTCTGGCTCTAACCTTAACAAATATGTTCTTGGGCAAATTACTTGGTTATATGTAAAAAATGGGAACAACAATAGCATGTATTTTATAGGCTTGTTGTCAGAATTAAATTAACAGCTTACAACAGTGTCTGGTACATAGTAAATATTCAATGCATATTGCCTGTTATTAAATTCTCTGCTTCAGGAAATAAAAATATATCAATTCTCATGTAGGTAGATGTAAATACCATAGAAGTGGTTTATAGTTGGGATGAAAATTTTTTCTTGGAATTTAGGGCTTAGTTTTGAACTATTAAAGATGAAGGCATTTTTTTTTTTCTTCTGGAGTTAGTCAAGAAAATTAACAGCTCTCTGTCATCATGGTTCAGGCTCTGCTGGGATGTTCTAGCAGGGTTGGAGAAGTGATTCTCACAGTCTACCTTGTGCCCTTACTTATCAGATTCTCTGTGATGCTAGGAGGGATGGAGAAATGCTCTTCTTCTTAAAGAGTTTTAACCAAAGGTTATTTAGTTGTGAGATGTGATTGTTTGCTATTTAGTATGTTTTCTTTTATGGACAATTCTTATAGAACTTTTCTTTATATGAGACATAACCAGTATATAATATGTTGTTGGTTCCATGTCCTTGAAACAATGTTAAGGACAGTTTAGATTGCACCAATGTTATATTATTATAATAGAGTGGGAAGTAGGGGTTAAAAATACCAAAGAAGCTCAAACTTTGATGGAAGTTGATATCTGAAATGGCTTCATTTCATCCTTATGTTCAAAATTACACCCAAAGCATCTGGCTTCACATTTGTAAATGCCCTTGTAAGGATTTTGGTTAGCTGTCACTCAGGAGAAGTGATCACTTAGACCTCATTAACAGACAATATTCCCTTTGAAAATGACATAGTATCTACTGTAATCCTAGAGTGTTTTAATAGTCTATTCTATGCTCAGCAATGAAACATTTCAGAAGTGACTGACAACCAATTGATGTAATTCATGGTGATCTTTTGTGTTGACAGATCTTTAAAAAGTCATGGGAAATTACTACTGTACCCAGTGAAGCCGCCTTCTTTTTATTTTTTAACTGCCAATATCCTGCAAAACAGGACAATTTTCTCTTTGACTGCCACTGTTTTTTTTTATTTCGACAACATGACACAATTTCTCTCTATTATTAGGATTTTTTGATAGATAGAGAGTGTTTGCAATTGGTAATGCTGATTTTAAAATAGAAAATTTTCAGTTCTCCAAATTAACTCTCTTACTTTTCTGACTTCCTCATCATGACAACCTTGCTAATAGCCGCTTTCTTATTTAGGAAGAAGAGTGATTTAATTTAGACAATTAAAATTGTTACAAAATGATTTTAGTCCTCCTCTGAGGGAGGAACATGTTGAAAGGAAAGGATGACAAATTGCTTATTTTGGTGTTCGTTTTTTCTCTAGAGCACTCTAAAGCCAAAAGGCTGATGTTTGGGGTAATTTTATAGGAGACAGTATCTGTATCCAAAACTGAGTCTCCAAATTCAGACTGTAGAACAAGTGGAAAGGGCCTAATGATGAACATGCACATCTCTGATGATTTGTGGGGAATAACACAGAGATCTAGTCGCAGTGCTGCCCTCACTTTTTATCTTTGTTGGAGCATCTCTGGGTCTTTGCTCTTTGTCATCATGCTGAAAAGTAGCTGTTTTTCTCAGGTCTTTCAGCCGATCCTTAGGGGAGTAGAGGCTATCTTTTCCATAGTCCAATCTATTACTAGAACATTGTCGTTATGAGTTGACATCTACTTTTTTCTGGAAAGAACTGTGTGCTATATACTGTTGGGGAGGTAAGAATATACTTGCTGAGTATAGTCCTATTAATATTTTTGCCTAATATTTCACAGAAATATCATTTGACTACAAAAATGTGCAATACCTCCCTTCACCATTAGTTTCAATTTCCCCTTTCTCTACCCATTCTCCCCCTGGCTCACTGTCTCACTAGACTTAGAAAATGACCTAAGTTCATCCTCTCCCCAATACACCAATACTCCTCCCTACTTTCCACAACCAGAAAATAGTCTTATGAAGTGAAAAGTTAAAAATGTAGAAGAGAGAGACAAAAATAGTTTCCATTGTGCTTTCTCTTTGTATTTCTTTTAGACTCTGGGGAATATCAATAGTTTGCATAGATGAAATAAGTAGTAGGTATTGCTCCTCTTTATTCATTTTATTTTTTGCATAGGATGGAATCAAAGCATGAAGGATCCTAGTTGGTGGAAGACCCAGAATCTACTTCAGCCTACTGTACTTATCATGCCAGGGCTGCCACTTATGCTATGATAAAAGGCAGTGTCAGAAGTCATTTAAATGAGTTTGTATTTGAAGATAGATACTTGGATTTGAATCTTGGTTCCATTTAGTTATGTGATCTAGAGAAAATAATTTTATTTTTGTATTTGTTATAGTAAAATGAAAGTAATAATTATTCTCATTTAATTTTCTTCTTCAGGTTCCTGGGAATAAAATTTAAGAAAATGAATTGCAAAGTTCTACATAAACTTTAATTATATATATATAATAATGATTATTCCTCATTCTCCTCTCAAAGTAATTTATAGATGACTTTTATCTTACCAGTTCTGTCTCCTTTAAGGATATTTCCTGTATGAAAAGAGAAATAGTATTAACTAAAGAATATTTAATTTTCACAATAACTCTTTGAGTTAGAAGTTACTATTGACATAAAGGAACAGGCTTAGAAAAGTCAAGGAATGTTCTTAAGATCACTAATTTTTTGTGACAGAGATAGAAAGAGAGACAGAGGGACAGATAGATAGGAAGGGAGAGCTATGAGAAGCATCAATTCTTTATTGCAACACCTTAGTTTTTCATTGTTTGCTTTCTAATATGTGCCTTGACCAGTGAGCTACAGCAGAACAAGTGACCCCTTGCTCAGACCAGTAACCTTTAGGCTCAAGCCAGCAACCATAGGGTCATTTCTATGATCCCATGCTCAAGCCAGCGACCCTGCATTCAAGCTGGTGAGCCTGCGCTCAAGCCCGCAACCTTGGGGTTTTGAACCTGGGTCCTCTGCATCCCAGTCCAACACTCTATCCACTGGACCACCACCTGGTCAGGCTCAAGATCACCAATTTGTAAATAGTTTTACCCTCTGGTTTCTCTGACTTCAGTGCCTGTGTTTTTTCTTCTATAGACTCATGTAGTTTAATATACTGCAATCTATTTCAACACCTCTCCGTTCTTCATTCCTAATTCTGAAACTTTTTTTTGCCTTTTCATTACTCTTGTTTTTTTCAGTGGGAGTTTATTTACTTAATTTATTTGGCAGTTATTTAGGGCTAAGCATTATGCTAAACAATATTAGTTTATTTTCTTGGTCTAGTCTTTTTTAAACAGAAGAAAACGTGTTTAAAATATAGTGACAAAACTCCTATATGTAGAAGGGGAAATACATGATGCTTTGGGCAGTTAGAGAAGGCTTCATAGAGGATAATACCTGTGTTTTAAAACATCCTTAGTCGAGTACAGATGCCTCTTCCATCATGCCTTTTGTTTTCCTGTACCAGCAGTTTTACACTGAACCATTTATCCTGGGATGAATAATCAAATGACTCTTACATGTGCCTGCTGTTTTCTAGCTTGTCCAGATTATTATCAATACAACACACTTGGAGAAATCCTGTAAGTACTTGGAAGAATTCATCACCAATATCACTAATGTGCTTCCAGAGACAGTCCATACCACCAAGCTCTATGGCACCACAACTTTTAAGGTGAGAAAGCCTTGCAGTACGATAGAACTGCTTTTAGTATTCATTTTCTGGGATAGTCCACCTAACATGGCTTTGTTCCTTCCAGGTTACATAGTGCTCACAACATGCTCTTGAGAATAGGTGCTTATGAATTCCTTAGGGAAACAAATACCAATGCTAATTTTGAGGTGTTTATAGTAAAAAAAGTCAACAACTGTGTCCACTAAATCTTCCGTATATATTCTACATAAAAATGGCTATTTCCTCAGTTGGAACCCATCATAATCAACAGTTCTTAAATATGATCTAAATAATAGTGGTTATAGTTGAAATCAACATCAGTTAAAAATTTTAAATTAGTTATTTTCTCTTTTCTGTACCCAATTTTTTTTTTTTACCTTTTAAGTGAGGAATTTCTGTCCCTTGCTATTGTAGTTAGCAATTTTATAATTATTTCACAAGGCCACAGTACTAGTTTTGACCCAGTGTTAATCAAGTGGGAAAAAAACAATGACACCCTTGTAGAGCAAAAGAAGGATTGATGGTAGATAAGTTTCTGGAGAGTAAATACCTTCATTTCAAAGAGCCTAGGAAATTCCTTTGTATTGCCATTTGAGCTTTAAATAAGTATTAACACTTTGAGTAGTGAGTTATTTTCATGCTTGCTGACCCCAGAAGTGAGTTTTATTTCAAAATGAAATTAGTTCCAGTTACAGTTTTATTAACTTAAAATCATGCTTGTTTGATAACCAATTTATGGAAACAAGAAGAACATACATATGCCTTTTTTTAATGTTGCCTTACACATTTTTAAAATAAATCACTCACTCTGGATGGTCAGGGGGCCCGAGGACGTACATGAACATTAATACTACTCAAAGAGTTAAGCAGAAAAAGTGACAGGGCAATTTTAACCATTAAAATGGTCAATTCTGACATAAAGACCAACATGTATGCTTTGGGCTTTTGTTATTGTTGTTATTATTTTGCTATTTTAGTTTCAAAACAAATCTGTTATTCTTTTGAAATTCAGAAGTTGAAGTTTATTAGATACAAAGTTGTAGAGTTGAAATCATGATTTTATGTCCACTGGTGTTTACTTTTTCCTATCCTTTTTCCATTTGCCCCTATTTATTGGTACCATGCCTTGATAGTAAATTTAAGAGAAGAAATCAAGTTTGATTCATATGGCTTATTACATTTTATGAGAGATAAAAATTGTGGTCATGATCTCTTTCTCTGTTACAAGAAAAAAAAATAAGAAAGACCCTAAATGGTGAACGCAATCTTGAGAAAGAAGAACAAAGCTGAAGACAGCATGCTTCCTGATTTCAGATTATATCACAAAACTATAATAATCAAAACAGTTGGTATTGGCATAAAAATAGGCACATCAATAGATCAATGGAACTACATAGATAAAAATAAGTTAATAAACCAGAAATAAACCCATGCATATAAGGTCAATTAATTTATAACAAAAGACCCAAACTGTACAATGAGGAAAGGCCGTTTCTTTAATAAACAGTGTTAGCAAAATGGGACAGCTACATGCAAAAGGATGAAACTGGACGCCTATCTTATATCATGCACAAAATTCAACTCAAAATGAATTAGAGACTTGAATATAAGGCTGAATCAACGAAACTCCAAGAAGAAAGCACAGTGGGCAAGCTCACTGATATTGACCTTAGCAGTAATTTTTGCCTTCAACACCACAAGCAAAAGCAAAGCAAGAAACTCAAAAATAAACAAGTGGGACTTCATTAAGCTAAAAAAGCTTCTGCGCAGTAAAGGAAACCATCAACAGTATGAAAAAGCAACTGATGAAATTGGAGAGACTATTTACAAATCATATATTAAATAAAGGGTTAATATCCAAAATAGCTAAAGAATTTCTACTACTCAATAGCAAAAAAAATCAAGCAACCTGATTTAAAAATGGGCAGATGTTTCCTGACAGCCAGGAGAGTAGTTTGGGGGGAGTGCGGATATTGGTGGAAGGTATAGGCAGAATAAATGGTAATGCACAAAGACTTGACTGCGGGAGAGGGAGCACACAATACGGTGTACAGGGATGTGTTGTAGAACTTTGTGCCTGAAATCTGTATAATTATGTTAACCAGTGTCACCCCAATAAATTCAATTAAAATGAAAAAAAAACTACCCAATCAACTTGCATATTCATAAACAATAATAAACATTCACTATTTAAAAAGAATGGGCAGAGGAACTGAATGGACATCTCTCTAAGGAAGACATAGAATTAGCCAATAAGTAAATGTAAAAGATGTTCAACATCATTAATCATCAAGGAAATGCAAATGAAAGCCACAATGACATATTACCTCATACCTGTTAAAATGGCCAGAATCAAAAAGATGGAGATAACAAGTGCTGACAAGCATGTGGAGAAAACGTTTTTGCACTGTTAGAGGGAAGCTAACTAACTGGTATAGCCACTATGAAAAACAGTATGTAAATTCCTCGAGATTAAAATTAGAGCTATTATATGATGCCACTATCTTACTCCTGCATGTATATTCAAAGGAATCGAAAACATTGTCCTGGAGAGATAGCTATAGTTCCATGTTGTTCATGGCAGTATTATTTACAGTAGCCAAGATGTGGATACAACCTAAGTGTCCATAAACAGATGAATAAAGAAAATGTGGTTTGTGTATACAATGGAATATTATTTAGCCATGAAAAATAAGGAAAAGCTGCTATTGTGACAATGTAGATAAATCTTGAAGGCATTATGCTAAGTAAAATAAGCCAGACAGAGATTGACAAATACTGCATGGTATCACTTATATGTGGAATCTCTTTTAAAAAGTAAATCTTACAGACACAGAGAGTAGAAAAGTTTTACCAGGGGCTGGGAAGTGAGAGAAATAAAAGTTGGTAAAAGGGTACAAACATTAAGCTATAAGATGAATAAGGTCTAAGAATCTAATGTAAAACATGGTGAATATAGTTGATCATACTGTATTGTATAACTGAAATTTGATAAGAGAATAGAACATAAATGTTATTTAGAAACTATGTAGCCTGACTAGGCGGTGGTGCAGTGGATAGAGTGTCAGACTGGAATGCGGAAAACCCAGGTTCGAGACCCCGAGGTTGCCAGCTTGAGTGCGGGCCCATCTGGCTTGAGCAAAAAGCTCGCCAGCTTGGACCCAAGGTCGTTGGCTCCAGCAAGGGGTTGCTCGGTCTGCTGAAGGCCCACGGTCAAGGCACATGTGAGAAAGCAATCAACGAACAACTAAGGTGTCGCAATGGCAACGAAAAACTAATGATTGATGCTTCTCACCTCTCTCCATTCCTGTCTGTCTGTCCCTATCTATCCCTCTCTCTAACTCTCTCTTTGTCCCTGTAAAAAAACCCCACAAAAAAACAAAAACAAAAACAAAAAATTATGTGAGGTGATGAATGTATTAAATAACTGATAAGGGAAGGTTTTTATAATATATACACATATCAAATCACTACAATATACATTTTAAAGAATTTACAATGTTGTTTTCAGTAGTACCTCAATAAAGCTGAAAAAAATGAGATGGTCAACCACAAAATATTCTCTTTTAGAGAGAGAGAGAGATGGGGGGGGCAGCAGACAGGGACAGACAGACAGCAAGGGAGAGGGATGAGAAGTATCAACTTATAGTTGTGGCATTTTCATTGTTTATTGATTACTTCTCATATGTGCTTTGACTGGGGGACTCCAGCTGAGCCAGTGATCCCTTGCTCAATTCAGCGCCCTTGCTCAAACTGGTGACCCCATGCTCAAGTTGATGTGCCTGTGCTCAAGCCAGTGACCTCAGGGTTTTGGACCTGGGACCTCAGCATTCCAGGTCAATGCTCTATTCAGTGCACCACCACTGGTCAGGCCACAAAATATTCTTAAGGTCAGCTACTAGATGAGTTACATGTTCGAGGTGTGAACATGGATTGTTTCAAATTACCTATAAAATTACTTAAAACATAATTTATCATTTATCATATTATATGTGTCATTACTAGCAAACTTTTCAGTAATATTTTATTGTATTAATATTGATAGTCTTTTATGACCAGGCGGTGGCGCAGGGGATAGAGCATCGGACAGGGATGCGGAAGACCCAGGTTCGAGACCCCGAGCTCGCCAGCTTGAGCGCGGGCCCATCTGGCTTGAGCAAAAGCTCACCAGCTTGGACCCAAGGTCGCTGACTCTTGCAAGGGGTGGCTCGGTCTGCTGAAGGCCCGTGGTCAAGGCACATGTGAGAAAGCAATCAATGAACAACTAAGGTGTTGCAACAGTAACGAGAAACTAATGATTGATGCTTCTCACCTCTCTCCGTTCCTGTCTGTCTGTCACTATCTATCCCTCCCTCTGTCCTTGTTAAAAAAAAAAAAAATATATATATATATATATATATATATATATATATATATATATATATATATATACGAATAGTCTTTTAGTGAGAAAAGGGCTTATGTAATAAAGAGGCCCAAAGAATGATTATGAAAATATGACAAGGGCTTTAAGACTTGCAGGATGATCTTAGGCAGTTTAAGAACTATAATTACTCTTAAATAGTATCATTATTATAGAGCATGGGTAATAATTGTATCAAAAACATTTCCACTTCATTTACTGTGGAAGTCAAAATTTCTCTAGGTAAGAAAATGTGGGAGGGGGACTGTAGCGAAGTGTTCAGCAGAGAACAAGGATTTGGAGGCTTAGAACAGGAGGATCATTTATTCTTGTGTATTATACAGGGAATATACAATATGTTCTGCTACTCTTCCCAGCACCTGTCTCAATTTTCTTATTTCAAGGGCTTTTCAAATTATGGTCAGCTATTCTCCCAGACATTGGCTTGTGTATTTTGTTGTTGCTTTAATATTAAGATTGCTGAAGGAAAATTAAAGGCAGACGGGAGCTGTAGGATTTGAGCAGCCAGTTAAATCCTTACTTAGTAAGAGAGAACTTCTGGAGACCACTACAGGCCATGTCGACAGTGCTTATTGGAAACACTGGTTGCATAAAAAACATCAAAAGTTTATTTTTACCGGGAATATTTCAGAGTAGCTAGCCCAGAACTCAGTGTAAACATGGCAATTATAACAGCTACACATTGTGTATTTTCATAAACTACTGTTACCAGAAAAGTTTCCCTTGCAGATGGAAACCTTTATGCTGAAAAAGGGGCAAAAAGAATCAGAAGGTGTTTGGTGTTTTCTTGAAGTGTTTCCATTAGTTGCCATACATGCCATAGTTAGGTTGTCCTTGTCCATAAAATTTTCTTAACTCTCTTACAAAATAGATTGAAGATATTTATCATTGTATTCCATTGTAAATATTGTTTTTGAACTTACTATGTAACAATCTGGTAGTTTTCTTAAAAATAAAATTCTTAGTCCTCAGACTTATAAGAGTTTATAATCTACACAAAAGACAAACTATAAATTCAATGAAGAATTAGATGATAAATACTAGAATAATATAATATATACATTAAGTTTCCCATTGATTCTACAAGTTTCTATAAAGCATCTACTACATAACAGGCAATTTATAGGTATGAACTAAATAAACAAGTCTAGTTTAGTTGATAAATGGAGATGATTGTTGATAAATATACACACAAAAAATGTCACGGAGTGGTAAGAACTAGGAAGAAAAATAAGTGACCTGAATGAAATGACAATGGAATCATTTGGATTTCTGATAGATAAGCATTTTGGTCAGAGGGAACAGTACAATAGTAGGTATTCGTGTGTTTAAGGGATAGCAAAGGGGTCAGTCTGGAAGTGATGTGTCTGTGATCAGTGGTGTGATTGGTAAGAGATAAGATAGGAGCCAGATGATTTCTGGCCTTGTAGGTCACTGTAAATACTTTGGATTTTATCCTGAAATGAAGTGTGAGGTCAATAGAAGATGGGGTGATAATGATAAACTGATTAATATATTAATGGATAACACTGGTTACTGTGTAGAGAACAAATGCATTATAGGTCAGTAGAGTGGAAGAAGAGAGTCCAGTTCAGAGATGATTGCAGCAGTCTAGGTAAGAGGTAACACTTACTTGACTATAGTGGAAGAGGTAAAAGTGCTTAGAAATGTTTTTTTAATGATTTTATTTATTCATTTTAGAGAGGAGAGAAAGAGGAAGAAGGGGGGAGGAGCAGAAAGCATCAACTCCCATATGTACCTTGACCAGGCAAGCCTAGGGTTTTGAACCAGCGACCTCAGCATTCCAGGTTGACCCTTATCCACTGCACCACCACGGGTCAGGCAGAAATATTTTTAAGGGAAGAGATGGCAATGCTTTATTGCGCAAAACTTATTTAAATTCTATTCAGGAAAAATTTGCATTTGTAGCTCTTGCATTTGTGTGCTTGTTGAGGACAATCTTATTTGATGCTCTATCAGTAGTCTGCTCATCACTAACAGCTCCAAGATTTTTGAGAAACTTATCAAGGTGACTGTTCAGGAAGTGAATCTTAATGCTCATGTTACATCCAATGTTGCGGAAAGCCAACAGCATCCTCTGAACCAGAAGTTCATAGTTTTCTGCTTTTTTGTTGCCAAGGAAGTTTCTTTGTAACTACCACAAAAGACTGCCATGCAGCTTTCTCCTCCTTATTCATCTTCCTGGCAAATTCTTCGTCGCGTATGAAGATTCAAATTTGAGGTCCATCAAATACACCTGCTTTTATCTTCTCAAAAAACAAAGCAGGAAAATCAGAAATAATATGTTGAAAGCATTCACTCTCTCTATTCAAAACCTGAACAAACTGCTTCATTAAACCAAGTTTGATGTGAAGTGGGACAAAAATGATTCTGTCTCCATTAACTATGAGTTCATTCACCATATTTTGCACCCCTACTTCCAGAGCTTCACGTTTCAGCCACTCCTTGTGTGTCCAGTGTTTCTGCCAAGTTTGGCTGTCCCACAAACACAGAAAGCAAGGATACTTCGTGAAACCTCTCTGTTGTCCTAGCAGGAAATTTACCATTTTAAAATCCACACAAATGATCCAGTTATGCTCCTCATACTTCAGAAAGTCGAGGACAAGTTTTATATCATTATAATCTTCTCGCAGGTGAATTGAATAACCAATTGGAATAGCTGTATAGACATTACCATTGTGTAGGAGAACACATTTTAGACTCCATTTAGAGCTGTCAAGAAATAGCCGCCATTCTGTTGGACTGTAAGTGGTAACACCTAGCTGGCTGAGAAGACTACTGATATCATGACAGTAAACAAAGTGTTTGTCTTCGGTGGAAAAATGTCCACAAAAATTTGTTCATGTTTCCTGAAATGGGATATTTTAGCTGACCGGTGAAGTACATTCTTTTCTTGAAGCCTGGAGGCTAATAACTCAGCTGCTTTCATTGATAGGCCCAAATCTCTTACTAAGTCATTCAATTTGGGTTGGCTAAACTGCTGAGGGGTTAATGACTGCTTGACATCAGAAGAAGACCCTTCAGATTCTACAACCATTTCCTCATGCATCTTATCAAAGTACACTTGATCACCATGTTCACTTTCTTCATCCTTAGAAGAAATCAAACCATTGAAAACTGGAACCGGGAGTGTCTCAGACTGTGGGATAGGTTGTATTGCTGATGGAATATTAGGATATGCGATCATATGCTGTTTTTTCTTGCCAATGCCCTTTGTGTGGATCAGACAGAAACAACAGTCACTGCTGTGGTCCTTAGGTTCATGCCAAACCATAGGAATACCAAAAGGCATTCTTTTGCACTTTCCTTTTGTCCAGTCACAAAGCATTTCCTTACAATTATGACACACAATATGAGGAGACCAATTCTTGTCTTGATCGCCAAGGGGAACTTGAAAATAATCAATATATGCACATGTCACAAATGATGAAATATTGCGCCTTTGATGTTGAAGTGATTAACAGCCACATATATAACAGAAGGTGTCAGGACTATTCTTATATTTATGCCTACTTGAAGAAGCCATGATTCAATCTTAAAACAAAATGAGAGGGTGTTTTTATCAGATAATAATTTTTTACATTTAAAAACAACTGCAATTATGTAAAAGTGAGGTTTGTAAACCATTAATTGCCTTGTGGTTATGTTCAATCCAAGAGTTATTGCCCTTTAAGTCCAATTTATAAACCAGTGCATGCCATTAACTGTAAGAAAAAGAAATTAAAACTGCATAAAAACTAGAGCATGCACCAACAAAAAGATTTCAGATTTGGAATCAGTGATGCAGAAATATATAAAAACAGTTCTAAAACCTCATGTAACAGAAAATGAAAAAAAAATGTTCCCCAGTGTAATTAGTGTTAGAAAATTGGCTAAAATTATTCACAGATATATCAAGTAAGAAAAAAAATATGTGACTATTTAAAAAGATACTAAAAAGGAAGTTATAAGTCAACATCTCTTCCTGCTAACATCCCTAAGTATGCCTCTCTATCAGTAATACACAAATCCAGGAGGCAGAAAATCAGTAAAGAAACAATTGAACTAAATGGAACCAACAGTCAACTGGATTAAATTGATATTTATAAAATACTTTATGCAACAACAGCAAATGCACCTTCTTTTTGAGATTATAAGAACATTCACCAGGACAAACCATATTCTAGGTAATACATACACCTTAACAAATTTAAAAGAATTGAAATTATGCAGAACTTGCTCTCAGACCACATAGAATTAAATGAAGGAATAAATTAATGGAAAGATAGCAGGATACTTCTCAAGTATTTGGAGATAACCAATACACAATATTTTCCGGAAATTAGAAATAAAGGGAATACTTCCTAACTCATTGTATGAAGCCAGGATTACCCTAATAACATCCAAACATTCTAAAAAAGAAAACGTACAGATCTATATCTCTTATGAACATAGATATAGAGATACTATATAAAATATTAGCAATTGAATTCAACATGTATCAGAAGAATACACAGTTGACCCTTAAACAATTGCAGGAGGTATGCGTGCTGACCTGCATAGTTGAAAATCTATGTTAAAACTTTTGAGTCACCAAAAACTTAACAACTAACAGCCTTCTATTGACCAGAAACCTAACTGATAACATAAACAGTAAACTAACATATTTTGTATGTTATTTGTATTATATACTATATTCTTACAATTAAATAAACTAGAGAAAAGAATTATTAAAATCATAAGGACAATAAAATATATTATTAGTATCTGTTGAAAAAATTCATATATAAGTTGCCCCAACAATTCAAGGGACAACTGTACTATACAACTGATGGGATTGGCTTCAGCTCTGCAAGTCTCATTCAGCATTCAGAAATCAGTTAATATAATCCATCACATCAACAGGCTAAAGAAAAGTTATGAAATCATTTCAGTAGGTGCAAAAAAAGCATTTGACAATATTCTACACTATTAATGATAAAACCTCTCCGCAATATAGAACAGAAGGGAAATTTCCTAAGCTTGATAAAGGAACATCTTTGGAAGTCTTTTTTATTAACTTTTATTTTTAATTTATTGTGTTGACATGGTTTCAAGTGTACTGCTCAATATAACACCTTCTACAGCCCTTTTTGGGCCACCCTTGCCTGAAAGTCTTATAGTTAACATCATACTCTATGTTGAAAAACTAGAAGCTCCCTGCTCAAATCAGGAAAAAGGAAAGGATCCCCCTCTACGAATTCTGTTCAACATCCAATAAAAGAGGAAAAAAAGATTTACAGATTGGGATGGTAGAAATAAAACCGACTTTGTATACAGATGACGATTGTCTATGTTGAAAATACAAAAGAATTTACAAAACAAGGAAAACAAACAAAAATACATACCAGAACTAGTAGTGAGCATAGCAGGGTTGAGGATTTAAGGTTAATATACAAAACACATTTGGTTTCTTATATTAGTAACAAACAACTCAAATTTGTCATTATAAACAATATCATTTATATTAACATAAAAGAGAGAAATAGGTATAACTCTAATAGAATAAATAAGGTCTATATGAGGAAACCTATAAAATTCTGATGAAAGAAATCAAAGAAGGACAATCTAGATAAATGGAGTTATATTCCATATTTATGGATAGGAATACTGTATTTTTTCAAGCTATCAGTTTTTTCCAACTTGATCTATAGATTTAACACATTTTCAGTCAAAATCCCAGCAAGTCATTTTGTATATATTGACAGATTGAGTCTGAAGTTTATATGGAGAGGGAAAAGACCAAGAAGAGCTAAGACAATACTGAAACCAAAGGAGAACATAGGAGAACTGACACGACCTGACTTCAGGGCTTACTGTGCAGCTACAGTTATCAAGACAGTGTGGTATTGACCAAAGAATAGATAACTATAGATCAAGAAAGCAAAATAGGGAGCCCAGAAATAGGGCCACACAAATAGAGTAAACTGTTGAGAAGGAATAAAGTCAATTTAAGGGAGAAAGGAGTCTTTAATAAGTCATGTTAGAATATCTATATACCCACATGTGAAAAAAATGAATCTATACATAGATCTTATACTTGTCACAAAAATTAATTCAAAATGGATCATGGACTTACACGTAAATACAAAACTATAAAATGCCTGGAAAATAACATAAGGGAAAATGTCAGTGTTCTTTTATTTGACTTTTTAGCGAAACCACCAAAAACACAATCCACCAAAGATAATATTAAGTTGGACTTCATTAAAATGAGACCTTTGGCCCTGGGAAAGACACTGTTAAGAGAATAAAAAGACAAGCCACAGACTGGGAGGAAATATTTGTAAAATTCATATCTAATAAAGGACTTACATCCCAAATATATAGAGAACTGGTAAAACTCAACAACAAGTAAACAAAGAGCCCAATTTAAAAATGGTCAAAATATCTGAACTGATTCCTCATCAAAGAATGGAGAGGGGATTTTAAATTAAAACAATGATGTAACCACTACACAACTACTACAATGACTGAGAACACCAAACGTCCAGCAACAGCAGCTCTCATTCATTGCTGGTACTAATGCAAAATGCTAATACCATTTTGGAAGATAGTTCATCAGTCAGTTTCTTAAAAGGTTAAACATAGGTAGTCTTATCATGCAATCCACCAGTCATGCTCCTTGATATTACCCAAGTGAGTTGAAAACTTAAGCCACAAAACAGCTTATACACGAATGCTTAGAGAAAACTTATTTCTGAGAGGCTACCATAATGTCCTTCAAAAGGTGAATGAATATACAAACTGGTACATCCAGACCATGGAATATTGTTCATTTATGAAAAGGAATTAACTATCAAGCCATAAAAAGACATGGAGGAAGATTAAATGTACATTGCTAATTAAAAGAAGCCAACCTGAAAATATTTTTCTTGCGACATTAGTCCCATAACATTTCTTAGAGTCTTTTATTGCTAGTGTACATCAAAAGGCTCTTAAACAGGGTTTCTGAAATTTATTTGATCTTGGAACTCTTTTGCTATCGTTTTAACATTTTTCAGGACTTACTTAGAACACAATTTAGGAAACATTGGTGTGTACCAACCTTTGAAGAAGCTTTATGACAAAGAAGCTGGGAAGTAGGGTGGGGTAACTTATGGGAATATATAGCATTAAGTTGAAACTTTAGGATTCTTATAATAAGCAAAATGAAGAGACTAAGGGACATAGAGAGACGGGTATTGCATATAGGAAAGGAGGTTCTTAGAGTCCCAAAAGAGATGAGAGGGAATAGAATCCTGAGAGGGAGTATAATTTTAAGCAGAGATCAGAAAGTTGAAAAGGATGCAGATAGCTGAAGACAGTGCCAGTGTCTTTTTTTGTGAAGCAAAATGATAGCTTGTCTTACAGACGCAAAATAGAAAATATGCCACTATACTTTTGAAAAAAGAAAAATTTGTGGAGACTGTGATATTACTTAATATTTACAATTCTGATATTTAGTGGATATATGTGAGATGTGTCCAAACAGAAATTTCTGCTATGCTTATATTAGAAGTCTGAATGATTTTTGAAATTTTGTATTTCACAGGATGCCAGACATGCAGCTGAAGAAGAGATTTATACCAATTTAAATCAGAAGATTGACCAGTTTCTACAGCTGGCTGACTATGACTGGATGACAGGAGATTTGGGCAACAAAGCTAGTGACTACCTAGTAGACCTCATTGCCTTTCTCCGTAGCACCTTTGCTGTGTTCACACACCTTCCTGTAAGTGACAATGCATTTACTTTGCCCATCATAGAAAAGAGCTCTCTTAAAATTTAGTTTAGGGAAAGATGTTTGTTTCTGCTTTTCAGGATATAGAAGCTCACACTATTATTATTGCCCCTTAACAAGGTCTGGAGACCTCTTCTGTTACTTTTTCATTTTGTTTATTCTGAAATTGCTTCCTAATATTGTATCTACTTATATTCCTTCTGACTTAAGTATAATTAGTACAAACACATAATGAATGCCTTGGTAGAAGAAAAACTTAAGAGTTAGAGTTTCAAATATGTATTCTTTTGGTTCTAGAATGTTCTTTTAATTGCTTTTATAACCTCAGATTTTCTGATAAAACTTTCCATCCTTTTATCTCATTTGTCTATCTTTTCTCTATTTTTTTGAACATATAATTAATCACAGTCCTCTTAAAACTTTTGTTTACTAATGCTAATGTGTACTTCACCTACATATTAGTAGATTTGTTTCTGATTCCTTTTTCTTGGTTATCAGTGATATTCCTATATCTGTTTACTACTTCTTGGATGATATAAGACACTGTATAAAATAGGTAAAGGTTTCTGGTGGCATCACATCCACCAGATTTGGTTTCTTTTTTTCCTTATTAAGTAGGTAGAATGGGTGGGTAAGCTGTGGTTTGAGCCTTATCAACTTAATCCAGTCATGAACTGATCTGGGCCACGCTTGGGTTGCCATTGTGTATATCTAGTTTGTACCCATCAATAGAATGTGGTTCTTCAGCACTTTAATGAAAACCTGAAAGGTCATTGTCTTCAGTACTAACAGGATTACAGAAGTTTCTACTGTTCAGAGAAACCTTATTACTCTTGTCTTCTTTGATTTTAGAATTTGGCAAATATCTTAAGAAGGAGTCTTACTCACATCAACAATTGCCAACAGGAAAAAAAGGGGTTGGAGACTGTCAATGTCAATTCACCACTCCCTCAAAAGCTTTCAGCTTCCCCCTAAGAGTCTCATGAATCCTCCCACTAGTGAGTCCTTTCCTCTGGGAAATCTTACTTTGCTTTCAGAGGTTTTGGCTTAGACCCTCATTTTTCTCAGCGGCGTAACTTTAGATTTCAGAGTGTCTTGTGGAAATAACTGGCTCTCAAATCTCCAGCTTTTGGCATTTCAGCTTCATAATAGAAGCAACAAAAATCTAATGCTATTTTTTCACCCCAGTTGCTGTTCTCTACCTGGACCTGACCAGACTCCCAGTCTGGTCCAGTGCCTAGGTTTGGCAGATGCCTCCAGAGACAGCCACCAGTCCTCAGCTCACCTTTAACATGTTTGCCCTCTTTGTAGTTTTATTCCCTTTAGTCCTTATTGCTTCACAGTCTTCTGCTATCTTAAAATATGTGTTTTTTCTTAGTTTTCTCTTTCTTTACTTTTTCTTTACTGCCTTTTTTAGTGCTTGATGGGAATACTGGCCTACAGAAAACTGGGTGGTTTCATCTAGCTTCATCTTGATGCCAAAGCCAGACAAAAACAGCACAAAAGAGCAAACTACAAACTAATCTCACAATAATGGATAAAGAAATAAAGTAAAGATTTAGCAAGTGGTGATTGCTGAAGGTGGAGGGAGTCTAGGAGGATATGGAGGAATAAATGGTGATGGACAGAGACTTGACCTGGGAGGGTGGTGAACACACAATATGATGTACAGAAGATTTGTGTAAAATTGTGCACCTGAAACCTATATAATTTTGTTAACCAGTGTCACCCCAATAAAGTCAATTTAAAGAAAAAGAAAAAAGGAAAGCAATTTAGTACTACTATGTAGGATTTATTCTAGAAATGCAAGAATGGTTTGATATTTTGAAATATTAATTAAATTTATCACATTAATAAGTGAAGATAAAGTATATAGTCATCTTTATATTTTCTAAAAAGTCATTGTATTAACATCCAGCTTACATTCCTGATTTAAAACAAACTTACTAAAATACAAGCAGTGTAATATTTCAATAACATGATAAAGAACTTCTGTTTGAAATTCAGCAGCCAACATAGATTTATTGGTGTCACACTTAAAAACATTTATTTACATTAATGCCAGAAGTATGGTAAAGTTGCTTCTCACAACTGCTTTAGAAGTTCTAGCAAATAAGGTAAAAAAAGGAATAAATTATAAGTTTCATAATGAGCCATAATATTATCATTATTTATAGATTATTATTGTATAATTGGATAATCCAAGAAAATCAACTGAAAAATGATTAAGACCAATAACACCTTTGTTGGTTAGATCATTCAGTTATAAAACAAACCAACCTCTATTATATTAGTAAATACCCTCATAGAAAATATATTGTAAAAAATGCCCTATCCCATCTTAGGGCATAAGATGTAAGATTTCTATGAGTACACTTAACAAGAAGTATGTAGGATCAATGTGAAAAACATGTAACAGAGCTATTTAAAAGAGACTTCATCATGTGCAAATACAGAGTTATAGGATGGTAATGTTTCACATTGTAGAGAGTTTTTTCAAAATTATCATAATTGCAAGGAATATCAAGTGAATTTGGTGGTGATGGATATCTTAACAATATAATTCTACAATTTTGGAGACAAACATGGACAATATTTTCCAAAGAAATATGGAAAAAAATTAATGAGGGTGGTGATTTCCTACCAAATATAGAAATATTATTGTAAACCGAAATAATTTAATTAATATCCCTCTCACACTAAAATGAACTGATAGATTACAGAAATAGAATATAAAATTATAAGTAGTTCAAAGTATTTGTAAGAATTTCATATATGATATAGATGACATTAAGTAATTGCTGTTGCTACTACTATACTTTGATTTGAATAAAAAGAATATTAAATCTCTATCTCATTTATCAAAGTGAATTCTAGATCAAATGCACCTCTAAATTATTAAAAAGAAAGAAATTATAGAGGCATCAATAAAAATACTAACAAATATCTTTATACTATGACAGTTATTCATTAATATAATGATGCCAAAAATTGAAATCATTAGAGGAAAAGGTTTAAAATCTGACTGCATAAAATGCTTTCTAAAGTATTTAAAAGGAATTAAGAAAGAAAATAGAATGTAAGCTTACCCAGAAAAATAATTACAATAAATATTCCCAAAGGTTAATATATGTAGCATATAACAAACAGCATAGCACATTGTTTCAAATTTAATAAGAAGGCACAGAACTTGGTGGGAAAATTAGCAAAAATTATATTTAGGCAGTCAGAAAAGAAGAAAAATAAAAGACTGATGATAACATGAATAAAATGTATAACTTTCATAATAAGACATACATATTCATGGGTATTTTTGCCTATAAACTTGCCAAAAGTTAATAAGAAAATGATAACATTCAATATTTATGAGAAATATTTCAAGAACTAGCTCTTCTGATACATGCTGATAGGTGTGTGAATTGCTACAGTCTTCCTGGTGGCCAGTTCTTCAGTATGCCTTAGAAATCTCTTAACATTTGTTTACCTTCTAGCCTGTAATCCCATTTTTTGAAATCTAACTTAATGAAATAATCATGGATATATTACAAAATTCAGATAGAAGTATGTTCAACACAGTATTGTCCTTTGTGGAGTGAAAGGTTGGGAATAAATTAAAAGTTTTGCAACAGATGTATTAGCAAAATTATTAGATATTCACATAGTATAATATCATTTATGAAATTAATGTAGAGGGATCTTTATTTATTTAAAAAACATTTTAATTATCTCTGAATTGGAAAAGCAGATCACAAAATAGTATATACAACATTACCTCATTTTTATGACTATAGATATAGACACATGAATCATCTATTATATATAATAAAAATCTAGCATCATATTCTTCTTGGAGTAGGACCAACTATTCATAATCCTCTTACCTCTTATTGCTCAGAGTCAATCTGTCAGGGGTCATTCACACCCCTAAATATTCAATATTGCTTCCACAAGTGCTGCTTTTCTGTCTTGCCTAATAGAGTGAAGCCACACTTCTCTCTATTAGGTTTTGGAGCCAAGTGTGTGTTTTTGCTTGCCCGCCAGGTGCAAACTAGAATTAAAGCTGATGGCTCACCAGTTCTTGGCTCCGTTGTTTCATTACTGACTGTCTGAATCTAATGCGAACCTGCACTGACCAGGCGGCTGTGATGGTGGCCTTGCCAACTGGCTTTACACCTTTCATATTTGAAATTCTTTGGCAAAAGTGTCTCTCTATACAAGAGGGATATTAAATGATAGGAAATATGTGTATGATGTGGAAAAACAGAGAGAAAAAGGCAAAGACTCTGGCCTCACATTTTGAAATCCCCAGTTTTTTGTAGTTCTCTGGGATGTTTTGCCACCACAATAGCGACATAGCCAAAGTCATAGGTCAGAGTGTAGGGGGTGTGAGTGTGTTCTAGATTATACTCCATTAGTGAATGGTCAGGGGGAAAATTATTGAAATATGCAACTATTTTCCCCTTGAGGTTTGATGACTAAGGTGGCCTCCCTATTTTTATGAGACAACCAGAAATGATTATAATAGTAAAGTTTTCCACAGTTAAGAGTTCTAAAATGTTGCTGTGTACTTTGAGTTAACAAATGAGGTAAATTCATAAGCATTTTTTCAGGCTCCAATTGTATAATTTACAGTTCCATGTATAACTACTTATTTTGCTTGCTCAGCAGAAGTGCATACTTTTGAGAATTTATCCTGTTATCCTGATAATTATCTTTCAGAAATGTTTGAGAGCAAGGAAATGCTGTCTCAAGTAACAGACCAAAAGAAGGGAATCCTGAATTTGTTTTCTTTGTCTGCTGTTAATGTTAATTTATATGACCCAGGGCAAGATCTTGGCTTGCCTTGACTTTCTTTGTTTAAAAATAAAGTGATACCTACCCTTGGCCTTCCTTCCTGGGAAGTTAGTTGATGGGTCATCCTTAAGGAAAAGTTATTTTCTACATAGAAGTTTCTGAAATTCTTCTTGTCTAAAACCCTTTTGCAACTGAAATTTCTCTTAGTACTCCACAGTTTTGTGAACTGCTGCCCTCTCAGCACTGAGCAAATGATTCTGCTCTTTAGAAACTCTCAGTACTTCCCACTAAGTACAGAATCTTCTCTGTGACCATCAAGACTGTCCATAATGTGACTCTCAAACCACCTTTTTTAACTTTTATCGCTCTATCTCAATTTTCTATTTGCCCAAGACATTCCTCCCCAAACTGAAGTGATGCTCTTTGTCAAGTACAACCGACTCTTTCTACTTTTGTTTTTTTCATGCCTCTTTGTCTACTTGAATTGCTTCTGCCCTTTAACTATATGTATTGAAATATTACCAATATTTTAAGGCTCATTTCAAATCCTACACTTTCCATGAAACCTTCTCCAATTCTACTAACATGAGATGGCAGCTTTCTTCTTCATGACACTAGTCTGATTCAGTCTTGGGTGGGATGTGTCATCCTGTGTGCTTACTTCACAGAAGGGGAGGGAAGTACCTCTGTGCTGAAGATATTTCACATGAATCATATGTCATCCCAAATAATGAAGACTAAAAATGCTTCAATCAAATAAGTAGTATTACAATTTAGGAAAGAGAACACGAGCTAAGGGCAGTTATGCTATGTGCAAGAGATACAGCAAATACTGTATTCCCATGTATAAGATGCTCCCATGTATAAGGCACACCTTAATTTTGGGGTCCAAAATTTGAAAAAAAAAAGTGTACTACATAAAGTTACTGAACTCAAGTTTTATTCATCCTAAAATTCATACAACTCCTCTTCACTGTCAAAACTTCCATTCATTAGCTTGTCCTCATCTGTGTCTGATGATGAATCACTGTCTTCATATATTGCCTTGTCCTCAGTTTCATCTATGGCATTTGAAATGCCATACTTCTTAAATGACTTGACAACAATCTCAATCTTTATATTATCCCAAGATTTTTTCACCCAGGTACAAACTTCTCCTATAGTTGGTTTCTTGCTGTGTTCAAATTGTCCCCAGAAGACTTCATTAGTTCCATTTGTCTCTCATGGCAGCTTTGCAGGGTTTGTTAATGCTGATATAAAGTGCTTGGAGCTGGGATGTCAAGCCTTCAGGTATGATGGAAAGTTTTGTTTTTCACTCTGCAGCGATCTTCTTTGTGTTTTTTGTTAGATGTTCCCTGAACTGATCAAGCACTGATAGGGCAGGTTTGCAAAAGAGCCCATCTGGCCTTCTTCTCCACACTTTCTCAAACCAGATCTTCATCCCATCCTGATCCATCCGACCCTTGTCATGAATGGGGACAGTCACTCCTAGAGGAGTATTTTCTTTTGGCATTGTTTTGTGTTTGAAAATCAGCATAGAAGGCAGCTTGGTTCCATCGGCACAACAAGTTAGAACAACTGTATATTGGCTCTTTTCATGTCCACTTGTCTTCACAGTTACAGTTTCACCCCCTTCTTATCCACAGTTCTGTTACTAGGGACATCAAATTGAAAGGAAACTTCATCCATATTTGCAATCTGTCCCAACTCAAACTGATGTGTCTTCAGACATTGAATGACAAAATGATGAAATTCAAGGACCTTCTGTGCATATCTTTCAGGCACCTTTTGGGCAAGTCTGTACATGTATGCGTGCTTAGTCCATTCCATTTCATGAACCAGAGCATCAATTGTGTCCTCCTTTGAAATCAGTAACTTCTTTTTCATCAGTTCTTGCCTCATGCTGAAATATCTTTGTAGACACAGGAATTCCAGTTTCCCTTTGCTCTTCAATCCATATCTTCCATTCTCTCTCTAAATCAGGCCATTTTGCTGACTTGCCTCTCATGGCATCCTGCAGTGGCATTTTCAGTAGGGTTTCTTCTTCCACTAACCAGTTTTGGATTGATTCTCAGTTGGAGGAGGACCAAACTTACATTCAGCAGGATGATTTCCATTCACTTTTGCAAACTGGATCACTTTTAACTTGATTCAGCACTGTACAAATATCTTTTCTGGACCATTTCTGGGCAGAACATTGCAAAACATAACCTACTATAATATCGTGGTAACAAGTGCAAAACAATGCGTGCAAAGACAAGTGTGAAAAAGCAGGAAGTGCAAGTAAAAAAATCTACAACAATGAGTGCAAAAACAAGCATGAAACGGCAGGAAATGCAAGTATAAAAATCTACAACTACTATATAAGATACACCCAATTTTTAGACCCCAAATTTTTCGGAAAAGGGTGCATCTTAAATTTTTATTTTTTTAAGTTTCTTTTTATTTTATTTATTTTAGAGAGGAGACACAGAGTGAGAGAGAGAGAGAGAGAGAGAGAGAGAAAGAGAGAAAGGGGGAAGGAGCGGAAAGTATCAACTCCCATGTGTGCCTTGACCAGACCAGTGCAGGGTTTTGAACTGGCGACCTCAGTGTTCCCAGGTCCACGCTTTATCCACTGCGCCACCACAGGTCAGGCCAAAAGGGTGCATTTTATACAGGGGGAAATACGGTAGGTGGCAGGGTTAGTATTTAAAGAGCTTTATTTGACTTTAAACTTTTCTATTACATCTTCATGCCCACCAAATTGATTGCCAGCTACAGAACAGTGAGCTCTGTGGATAGAGACCTCGTTTTATTCATCTCTGTGTTTTCAAGCATTTTGCTTGAAAATGATGCACAATAATTTTTTGTGGAGTTTACTTGTTTTGAATAGTAAAATAAGTGAATTGAAAACCATTTTTGGATCAAATTCATCATTTTAAAAAACCTACTTAATTACTAACAAGAAAGATTTAAACTATTATTCTGAGGCAAGACCCTGAAATTTGTTTGGGTTAAAATTCAAAGTTCATCTCTCTCGTTTTATCTTCTTTCATGTATACCACTAAAAATGATCATTGTTTACCAAGTGACAGAATTTTAATTATAACAAGGCTGTGGGCCTGACTAGGTGGTGGCGCAGTGGATAGAGCATCGGACTGGGATGTGGAAGACCGAGGCTCGAGACCCTGAGCTCGACAGCTTGAGCGTGGGCCCATCTGGCTTGAGCAAAAGCTCATCAGCTTAGACCCAAGGTCGCTGGTTCCAGCAAGGGGTTGCTCAGTCTGTTGAAGGCCCGGGGTCAAGGCACATGTGAGAAAGCAATCAATGAAGAATAAAAAGCCTTTCTTAAAAAAAAAAAAAAGAAAAAGAAAAACAATGCTGTGGATTTGTGTATCACCTTATAATACTCAGACCTCTTTCATATGTTCTTATGCTCTCATTTGGTTTATAAAATAACCTCTGTGCTGTATAGATTGTTATTATTTTTCTTATCTGACAAATGGAGACACTGAGGCCTAAAGTGGTATTGCCTAAGCTCTGGCCAGGTGACTCGGTTGGTTGGAGCATCATCCCTATACACTGAGGTTGCAGATTCTCTCCCCGGTCAGGGCACATGCAATAATCAGTCAGTGAACGCATAAATAAGTGGAACAACAAATTCTATCCTCTTCTTTCTCTTTCTCTTCCCGTCTCTTTCTAAAATCAATAAATTAAAATAATCAAATAGTGCTGCCCAAGGTTAGAAAATGAATCAATAGTATATGGGTGGGTCAGGCTTTCTTCACTATATAAAACCGTCTTTCATTATTTAATAGTAATTACTATCTTTTGAGTACATAACATGTACTGGGTACTATGTTAAGCATATGCATATGTATATAAAAGTGTGCATATGTATGAATTTGTTTCAAATAAACGAGAATATGTGTATATCTATAGATATACATATATGTATTTGTATTCATATACCCTCGTATACCTATATTTTATGTGTATGTTTACATATTCTCATTTATTCCTTATAATAAATGTGCAAACAAGCATTATTACCCCATTTTAAAGATGAGAAGAGTAAAGCATAGGAAAGTTTACTACTGTGTTAAACATGAATCATCTAGAGGTAGTAGATCTGGGGTGTGAACTGCCTCCAAAGCCCAAGTTCTCTTCCCACTGGGTTCAAGTCCCTCTGAGCTATGCATGAGGAGCAGTAGGCCATGTTTCATGGTGTCATCATTTAAATGCTATTTCCTTTGTGAGATTCATACTGAGTTTTTGTTGTTGTTAATGTATAAAATTTTAGTCATTATGACTGGTGCAGTTCCCAGTAGGAGACATAAATTGTGGTAATGTGCCCAGAATGTAGGGACTTTATTTGGTAATGGGAAGGGTGTCATTAAGTGAGTTGCCAGTTTCTAATGTAACCTAGTTCTCTTAGCTGACACCTCATGTGGAAATTCTCTCATCTACTGGTGATAACAGTTCCGTAAATCAGCCCGTCCCTATGGCGTTCTCTGGAACAAATTAAGGAAGTTTCAGATGTCCTTAAGGGACCAGAGGCATTATTGCCTTCAGGATATCAACCAAGTGTTTTAAAAATTAATTATATAAGTAGAGCTCTTTTCCAAGGAATTTTTTTCTTTGTTTCTTCTTTGATAGGATAGAAACTTACAGATTTACTAATGTTTGTCTGTCTACTCAGAAATTGTTTTCTGTTTATGTGCTGTTAAAACTTTGGCTATTTGAGCTACACATCAGTATATTAGCTCGTTATTAGTATGGTATTGGAGTTGTAAGTTTAATTAGTCATTTTAGTGACTAACTAAATCCTTCAATTGTGTATTTCTTCAGAGATATCTTTTTGCATTGAGCTTGTATTTAGCACTCTTCCTCATAAAACCACTCATCCCTGTATCCATGGCTGTCCCTGCTGGCATATTCAGCCAGTTGTCTCTTGCCTCTTTAATAATACTGATCTTTGGATTGTCTTCTGCTCTTCTAATTATTAAATAAAAGATTAAGAATGTTTGACTCCAAATACTAAGAGCCATTTGCTTCCAATCCTGTTTTTGGTGATAAGAAATAAGGAGAACCTAGAGCTTAAAGAACTGCAAAATCCTTCCAATCGAACTTTCCAAATTGGATATGGTGGGTATAAGTCAGAGAAACCAGTGAGAAGATCTTGCGTACTGCTAATCTGATTACCTTTCTATCTCAGAGGCCTTTTTATAATGGAGAGGAGACAGCTTTTATTCTTTCTCATTGGAGCTGAAATCTTGGGAAGCTGGAATATTTTCTTAGGAAAAAATCACTATTTCAACATTGCTTATAAGAACAAATAATTAAAAATAATTTTAACTATGTAATGATAGGTAAATGTTTATATAAACTATAATACTATTCAATGAACTGTCATACATTTATTAAAACTAATTTTATGAATGTAATATAATAACATTGCAAAGTGTTTATAATATATTAAATGAAAGAAGCAGAATGAAAATTTTAGAAGCAATGATTTAAGTATGTAAAACCTCTAAAAATGTGTTATTAGTAGGGAAAAAGTTCAGTAGGAATTATGTTAATTATGTAATTGTTTTGGTGGTGTGACTTTGTATTCTTTTTCAAAATCTTCAGTATTTTATAATTTTTTGTTAACAGCAGTTAAAAAATATTCAAACAACTTTTTATTAAAAAAGTTTAGGTCTTTACAGCTGAAAATGTATTTATTTAGGTTCCTAAGGAAGAAAATACTACTGCTTGGCAACATTGCAATTAGGTCACTCTAAAGTTCATTTTTCCTTCTTTGACAACATGGCAAATTTGAGCCTGCCGCATGGTGCCAAGATACTCCAGCACATCTAGTGCACATGTTGTGGGGTGAGGAGTTCACAGTTAAATGAACAGGGATCTGGTACATGCCACTGTTCTGAGATACAGTACTTTCATGGTGGTTTATAGCCACATTTTTAATATGGGTTTAGTAAGTGCTTGAACTTCTCCAAACAAATAGCACATATTATTGGAAATCAGACCCAGTGCGTACTTGCCCCTGGGGACTCCTACTTTGAATTAGCAACTGCAGGCTTCTTGTTCTGTAGCTTCCTGGCTGTGGATGATGTCCAGGCTCTTCTTAAGTAAAAACTAGCTTATTAAAAAATTAATAGAGTAACACACACATACACAGCCAGAAAAAGAAAAAAAGATTTCTACCCTGAAATATATTATGTTGTATTTTTAAAAGGGTTTCTGTTAAGAACATTTCCTTGTTGTTTTATTTGATATAGGATAACTTGATTGCCTTTACAGTATTCTTGCAAATGAATGATTTATTCTCTTTAACTGTTCCAAGATGGAGATTTTTGTCAGTGACTGCCAAGCTAACAAAGCGATGTAGATTTTTGTTGTGTGTTAGCATGTGTGTTTTATTCTGTTTGGATGGATTGATGTTTTTATTTTTATTTTAAATTTCCTTTTTATTGTTGTGTATCTTGATAACTCCTTTGGAAGATAGTCCCGGGATCAACAGGTGACAGAGAGCTGAAACTGGAAAGCTGTCTTTCAATAGACAAGCAGGCCCTCCCTGTAAAATCTCCAGAATCCAATATGAACCTCTAGTAAAGGCAGGTTACTTTTGTGTCCGTTTTTCCTACATGTGGACATAGATTCCAACTGCAACTATATAAAATTAAGTATTATTCTCTAGAATGATATTTAGGTACCATGCTGACCAGAACTGTATTTCTGCTGTTGTGAAACAGACATGGCAACTTCTTGTAGCTCATTTTTTGAGTTAATAGGGCACTGAGAAAAACATTTTTTAAGTAGTACACTTTTAAGGAAAGAAAATAACTTTATATGCTGCTTTTTTTAAAAAAAATTAAAGAATAGTGTCCGTCAGAGGACGAGTGGATTAAAAAGCTATGGTACATATATACTATGGAATACTACTCAGCCATAAAAAATGATGACATCGGATCATTTATAACAAAATGGATGGACCTTGATAACATTATACGGAGTGAAATAAGTAAATCAGAAAAAAAGAAAAACTGAGAACAGCATGATTTCATACATAGGTGGGACATAAAAGTGAGACTATGAGACATGGACAAGAGAGTGGTGGTTACAGGGTGGGGGGAGGGAGGGAAGGGTGGGATAGGGAGGAGGGGAGGGACACAGGGAAAACCAGATAGAAGGTGACAGAGGACAATTTGACTTTGGGCGATGGGTATGCAACACAATTGAATGATAAGATAACCTGGAGATGTTTTCATTGTACATATGTACCCTGATTTATTGGTGTCACCCCATTAAAATTAATAATAAAATATATATAAAAATATTAAAGAATAGCAAACATGTAGAAAAGTGATCAAATTATAAATACTAAATACTTGGATGACTTTTCACAGAATAGACACACCCATGAAATCACCACCAAGATCAAGAAACAGAGCATTACCAGTTTCCCAGAAGACCCTTCTGGCCTTTCTCATATCAAATTTTTACCCGTCTTCCTGAGGATAATCGTTATCTGTATTTCTTTTTTTTTCTTTTCAAGTGAGAGGAGAGGTGATAGTGAGACAGACTCCTGCATACACCCTGTCCGGGATCCACCTGACAACCCCCATCTGGGGCTGATGCTCTAATCAGCCAAGTTATCCTCAATTTGATTCCGGTCAGGGCACACAGGAGAGACAACCATATGTTTCTCCACCCCTCCACTCCCCTTCCCCCAGATGAGCAGAGCAAAGCCCCCTAGTGGGCTTGCCTGGTGAATCCCAGTTCGGGTGCATGCGGGAGTCTGTTTCTCTGCCTCCCCTCCTCTCACTAAAATAAAAAAGTAAAAATAAAATAAAGTTGTTTCCAGTTTTTGGTTATTAGAAATAGTGTTGTTTTGAAACTTCTGTATGTATTATGGTGAATATATTTCTTTTGAATACATACTTAGTGTTGGAGTTGCTGTGTCATATAAGGCATTTAAGTTTTCCAAAGGATTATACTAATCCATATTTTTCACCAATAACATATGAATTTCAGTTAATTCACATCCTTGCCAAAATATGGATTTATTTGTCTTTATCATTTTAATCTTCTGGCGTGTATGTCTGTGTGTGTGTGTGTATTAATGTTTTCAATTGCCATTTTTTGAGGATTAATGGAATTGAGCAATATTTCATATACTTATTGGACATTTGTGTACATTCTTGTGAAGTTCCTGTTCAAGTCTGTTGCCCATTTTTAAAATTGGGTTATCTGCATTTTTGATAATAATTTAAGAAGTTCAGTATATATTTAGATCAGCAGTTGTGGTAAACAGAAAAATGGTCTCCAGAAGATGTCTGGGCCTAATCCCTAGAACCTATGAATGTGTTAATAGCAAAAGGAATTTTGCAGGAATGATAAATTCAAAGATCATGAGAAAGAGAGGTTATCTTGTATTTTCGGGATGTACACAATATTAACTCAAGAGTCCTTATATGAGGGAGGTTAGAGTGTCAGAATCAGAAAAGGAGATGTAATGATGAGAGCAAAGGTCAGAATGATATAATCAGAAGCCTAGGAATGTGAGCAGCTTCTAGAAGCTGAGAAAAAGCAAGTAACAGATTTCCTTAGAGCTTCTAGAAGGAATTAATTTTAGCCCCATAAAACCTATTTTGGAATTCTGACCCCCTCAAAACTCTAAGATAATACATTTGTATTGTTTTAAGCCACTAAATTTGTGGTAATTTCTTCAATAGCAATAGGAGGTCATATTTCTTTGCTCCAACTTTTTCAACTTCAGATTCCTTTCCATTATGAAAAGTTAGAGAGACTCCAAAGAAGTTTGGTTTAGGCTGTTTCGATCTACCAATATTTATTATATTTTAAATCAACACTGAAAGATTTGTAAAATATTTATGTATTTATTTAAAAATAATAGTATTACCTTTTATTAATTAATATGAATGATATATTTTCCAAGAAAAATAACTGTATTTTCCAAAAAATTAGTGACATTAATGGCATTGTTTTATATTTTTGTATATAGGTTTAATGTCTGGCTTAGTATAGGGTGGTTTGATACCTCAAATCTGCTTCTACGTCAGTCAGTGGTACTCTTATTTTCTGGTTGAAGTATATCAGAAAATTTGGCCTCAAGGATATATGTTTGATAAAGGAGGAGGACTTCAGACTTTTCAGATAATTGTTGATATTCTTTGGTACTATAGCAAAATTTGACACGTGATAGTTTCCTAAAGGTTAGTTTCAATGTAGACTCTGAAATCCTATGAGTGAATTTTTTACATATTGTTACCTTAAAGTTTGTTGGTTATTTATACTTTGACTAGATCTTTACCCATGTGTGATTTTGTAGCATTATACATCAATCATTTAGAAAGTCTTGGTTCACTGAGTTAGGCAGATCTACAAAATGTTGATATACTTTATTATGTAATATTTTAAAAATCACCCTCAGTAATATACCACCAGTCTCTTTAAAAAGTTAAGTATTGGAAGCCATAACATGCTGGAAGATAGTACTTTTTTAAAATTCAGAATTTTTCTCATAGGCTTTACTTGTGTCCTTGGCAACTAATACTATCAGTGTTTTCTTTAAAGATGCAGCCAAGTTCATTTGTCATTTTCAAGAAAAGGCCCATCAAAAACCCAAGTTTGAATAACTTAATTTGTCTGCCAGCTATTCTTTCAAGTAAAAAATAGTATTCCATGAAAAAACGGGCTAGGTCAGTTCGTAATTGAATCACACAAATGCTTTGCCTGAGAAAATGATCATACTTCAGCATGCAACATAAATGCTTTATACATACTACCCTGTATATCACACTGAATATAAAAAAGACATACTCAGGAGATACATTAGTTATTTTGAGATTATTAAAGGAATAGTGTTTATGTGCTACCTTGTTCGTGGTAAGGGAAACATGAGATATTAGTTCCTGAGAGGATATTTAATAAAAGGAATAATATTTCCTGCTTTATAAAGGACATTCCTACATAAAACTGAAATTTGTTTTAAAGTGAGTGCCTGGCAGTGAAGTATACAAATATTACCAGTACAGTCTGGTGCCGCAGCCTTAATTCAAGCTATGGCACTAGTGATTTTAATTAATTGTTGTAGGCCTGGAAGAGTTTTATTTCAGGAACTGCATATTCAAAACCATGAAATGAGTTATTCTAAAACAATGAAAACTTTATATATAGTAAATAATTATACTGAATAATATGTATAGCAAGCATTTAATAAATATTCATTAGAATATAATAGATATTATTAAATTATATATAATATACTATATTAAAGATATTATTATTAGAACATTATTAAATGATTATTAAAACATCTCATATAAAAAAATAAAGACATCCTATACACTGTATAGGATGAGAGACATTGGTTATTTTGAGATTATTAAAGGAATAGTGTTGATATGCTGATGCCTTGTGGGTGGTAAATGAAATATGTCAGTTCCTAAGGGAACTTTTAATTGTGATCTTTCTTTAGGGTTTCCCTTTCCTTTAACAGTGGTCCACGGGGATTCTTGCTGTGTTGTTTGTTTATCTCTTTACCTTCTTGGTAGAACCTGGCTCCCAAGTGTAGTGAAGGGACTGAATCTAATGAGCATGAGCTTTATAGCATGTCAGGTTTCAACAGTAATGCTTAAAACTTCAGTCCTAGTTCAGCTCTGATGTTAGTTCATGGCCCCAATCTACTGTGCAGAATATGTCTCTGATTAGCCTTAATCATCCCTATTCTGTGCTATTGACAAAAGATTGCTAGACCTGGCACAATTATATTATTGATGCTAACTATAGAAAGTCACGAGGAATGTCTAATGACCTTCTGTTTGATGCAGTGTTTTTCTTTAATTATGTTGAATGGCATTTGATCTGCTTTTGATTAAAAATCACCACTACCCAAAACTACCAAACCACAATGTCTTTATGAATAACTCACAAATATTTACTTGTGTTATGACTCACCTTGATTTTGTTTTGCTCTGAGTTAACAAGTAACATCTCTCACTGTTTAATTCCTTTTATAATTTTGAGAAAGTCCTGTGATTAATTTTTAATGTGTCTATATGGTCTACAGTGTATGATCTCTGCCTTTCAGGCCCTCTGGTAAACTTGCCAGGCTGTTTCTGATTTCATAGAGGCAGAGCAGGTATTTGTCTCAACTGCTACTAGCCCAAAAGCCTAAGAAGCAGTCTGAGAAAGTGATCTTGTCTGAATACCAGTGTTCAGCATCTTTTTCTTCTGTCCTTTAGATCTCTTTACAGTCCATCATACCCTCACTACATTAACAGGATATGTGAATACTGTAGAACCTGCCATAATTTTCTGGTTTGCTGATTTTGTCTATAATTTTTTCCAAAGGATATACTTTCAAATTGTTATGGAAAGAAACAAATTTATCGCTGGCTGCTATGGATATTATCCCTAACTCTTACCATTAATTTCTGCCTTTTATTTAGAGTAAAATTTGAGTACCAAATGGCTCTCTGTTTTCTCTTCTAGAAATGAGAAAGCCCAGTGCTGGAAAATGTGGTTGTATGGCAGATGGATTAGATCTGTTTTGAATGAATCTAACAAGTAGGAGTTAGAAATAAATTAAATAGAGCATGAATTAGTTAACTTATGGTCAGCACTGGAACACAGAATAAATGATTGTTTATGGAATGTTATAAAGGCAATCCTCGTGTTGACAGCGTTAGACTAGGACTCTGAGTCTTCCAGCCTGCGATTTCCGTGCTTCTTCCTCTCTGTGCTGGAACGACATATGTGGAATAACTTGGTGCAGAATTTGACACTGTGTCTGTATAATGTTTAAAGGTCATCCAACTAGTAACTGTAAAAGCATTTTAGAAATTAAACTAATAGTGAAGATAATTTTAGATCAAGGCCTAGTCTTTGGAGTAATTTTTTACTTTATGTTTCTCGTATTACTCTGACTCAGTTATTAAATGCTTAGTTTGATCCAATATACTTATAGAATCTCACTGTGAAGGATATCTTCCAAAACTTTATTATAACTCTATCCTCCAATAACTAAAATGGAAAATAAAAAGATAATTCTGAAGACAATTGCAAAGTGAAATGATGAACATAAACACCAAAGGTAAGAGACTTAGAACATAAATTATGTGGTTAATAATAAGAAATATATTTATTATAAATAATAAAAATCTTTATAATATAATCTGAGGTATATTTACCTTGTGGGAAACAATAGACTTGCAATTATATGCTTTTCTGATTTCACTGTCTGGCACTATAGAATCTCTTGACTCTTTTTAACTTGGGAATATGTGAAAAAATGCTGATCATACTCCATCTCACAAAGCCCTTAGCCATCTTCCCAAATGTAACTGTGACAATTGCTGTTATGAAGTGAGCTGGTCCATGGTTAGTTCCTGTCCAGATGTTCTAAGATAGCACTGCATTCAGTATTTTGAAGAACTTAGATTTGAGCTTTTTAGGTTAGAACATATTACTGATTTAACCAGATGCTCCAAACCTAGGGAACTGTTTTTATAGCACAACATATAGTCATTTTTGCTAATTTTTATATTTGACTTTCATATTAAATATAGCCCATTATTTTAACATTTAGTTCATTTATTCTCTGTTCCCACAGTTAAATTTTTTTGTTGGCAAGGCAATGATGAACACTATCTAAACTTTTCTTCCTCAGGTTATTATTTTAGGTATACCTCAGTTGAGAGTTCATGAAATAAAACATTACTCAAAATACATTATTTGCCTCATTGTAAACTGTTAATCTGTATCATCACGAATTGATTTTGCAAACAGTTGCCTAACACATAATTTGAAAGCCAGATACTTAAATTAATAGAGAACAGGGTGTATTCTTCTGTAGCTAAAAATAGACAAATATAAATTAAGCTTTTTAAAAAAGTTCAGGAAGATTCAAGAAATTATGTAAAAGTTTCATGTACTTGACCTGTGGTGGTGCAGTGGATAAAGCATCGACCTGGGAACACTGAGGTCGCCAGTTCAAAACCCTGCACTGGTCTGGTCAAGGCACATATGGGAGTTGATGCTTCCAGCTCCTCCCCCCTTTCTCCCTTTCTCTCTCTCTCTCTCTCTTTCTCTCTCTCACTCTATGTCTCCTCTCTAAAATGAATAAAATAAAATAAATAAATAAAAAAAAAAAGAAATTTAAAAAAAAAAAAAAAGTTTCATGTACTGTGTAATCTGGTAGAAAAGAATGGAAAAGACAACCCTAACTACACTGCTCACAAAAATTAGGGGATATTTTATCGCTTCATATTCATTTTGAAATATTCCCTAATTTTTGTGAGTAGTATATATGCTAGGCATTGAGTATACCTCAAAACAAGAATAGTTCTGCCAATATAGCAGCCTCTGTCTTTTTATATTATTGTAATATCTAACCTGATGCCTAACACATTTTATTCCACATAGATTAGAAAAACAGATTTCAAAGGTCTTACGTGACTTATCCAGGCTTATTACAAAATGGCAAACAGAAACTAAAATAAAATAAAACCCAGATCTGATTCCTAATACGGCTTTTTTAATGTATCATATTACTTCTAAGATTCCTTTCAGTTGTAATATGTGTGTGTATAACACCTGTTTGTATGTATATATATGTATATAATATGTGTGTAATATGTATGTGTAGCATGTGAATATATGCATGTGTACATATAGATAGACAGATAAGGACTAAGTGGAAGTAAAATAACTGCTATGGCAATTTCCCCACAAGTAAACAGTCAATGTGATCTTGGAGTGGTAACATCAAAACTTTTTTTACCTTCATTTCCTTTTCTAAAAATAGATGTTATGTTCAGCAATCATTCAAATGAAATCATTGACCCCCTACTATATGAAAGGCAGTAGACAGGTATTTCAATAATACCTGTCTATTGATAGGCCAATGTGAGATATGATATGTGCTATATTTGTGATATAAAAAAAGTACAGTAGAAGCCCAAGGGGAATGCTGAGAGATAGGAAGTATGGAAATGATTTTATAAAGAAAATACTCACTATATTGAGTTTCGAAGAATATATGGGAAAGATCTTTTAAGACAAAAGTCACCCTATAAGAAAAGTAATGAAAGCTGAAAACTTGAGGTGCGTACGAGTGATAATAAGTAGTTTGATATATCCTGAACTAAGAATATATAAAGAAAACTATGAGGGAAAAAGAAATCTGAAGAGGCAGTGTTTGGGACTGGGTGTGGAAGACCCAACTAGCCAAGGGAAAGCAAATGAAGCATCACCAGTTGGCTTTGAACAGCAATTGTTAAAAGTCATTCCTTTGTTTCTGGGAAATTGATTTGATAGCAGGAAATTAGATTGGAGATGGACAAATTATGGATAGGAAAACTAAGTTAGTGGTAGAAATTTCTACTAGTGCATGTAGTAGATTAAAGAATGTTTGAATTGATAGAGATAAAGAGAGAATTAGTAAGAGAGATATTATGCAAGTAGAACCAATATGAGTAGATAATGAGTGAGTGTGTAGAGTAAGGGGAGTGTTATAGATGACTGAAAGTTTTGAGCCAAAAGTTTGGATAGTGATGGGGTAGTATCAATAAAATAGATAAATATGGAGAAGAGCAGTTTTAGGATGAGGTGATGAGTTTACATTTGGACATGATTGTGAGGTCACTTATTATGTAGTTATTCCTAGGATCGCAATGTTATGCCTATGAACATTGTGTAAAATATTTGGATCTAAATGGTTCCTTTTATGGATATGATTTTATATTTTTTAACTTTGCCCTTTTACAGAAAGATTAATAGAAAGGTTATTGCCCTGTGCTTAATGAAAGCATACTTCTGATATTAAAATCTCTTAAGTTTGTTAACTGTGGGATGTGCATAACTTCTATATTTATATATTGTTTGTGTTAGGTTATATAACAGGAAATTCTACTTCTGTCATTATGATTCAGGGGATTTTTTTTCTTCACTACAAGAGACAGAATAGATGCCAGATGAGATTAGCACTCATGGCTCTAATTTTTATTTATTTATTTATTTTTAAGTTTTATTGAATTTAAGGGCGGGGGGGCATTGTTAAATACAGTTATATAAGTTTCAGGTGTATAGTTATATTAAACTTCATCTGTATATTGCATCGTGTGTTCATCATCCTGAGTCAAGTCTCCCTCCATTTTTATTTTTGAGAAAGAAATGTTTTATATGCAGCCAAATATATAAACCTAAAGGGCTATGTTAAAATGTTTAAGTTATAGATTTATAATAACCTTTGTATTTCTCCATCTGGGCAATAAGCCTTTTCAGGTTGTTTTCCCCCAAATAAGTTTTATTTATTTAACCAAAACATATACACCAACAATATCCAGCAACTGTTCTAACTTACTTTATAAATATTAACTGTTTAAGAACCTTGTGGGATTGGTACTATTTTACTCATTTTGTAAATGGGATATTCAAGCACAGAGAACTAGGTAAGTTGCCCAAGGGCATACAGCCCATTAGTGGGAGAGGTAGGAGTTTGCTACCTCTAGTTCTTGAGTAAAAACATTGTCAATACCTTTAACAGAATCAACCTGATGTTTTTTAATAGCTGGTGTTTCTCTAGACAACATGATAGAATTTAAATAAAATTAGGCTTTAGTAAACATTTCAAAAGAAAATTCTGGCCCATTGCCTCAGTATTTGTGTATCTTGCTTCAGACTTCCATGTAGCAAGAATCTAAGCTGGAGTCTGAAATGTTAATGAAAATAGAATGAATTAAATGGGAGTTGAAGGTGATTTTGAAGAGGAAGTAAAAGCATATGCACTGGTTTGTTTAGAGTGTTTCTTTATAACTATCAATGGCTACATGTCTGTTTCAGAATTGCCATAGTTCTCCCTCTGGTGTTTTTTTTTATCAAGGTTTAATATATCTTTATAGTCTAATGTCTTAGATAAATTGCAGTTATAATTCAGTTACATTTTCTTTGCATTACTAAGTTTTTTATTATTATTCACATAACTTTAGAATAACATGAGAGATCCTAGAATTAGAGGTTCACTGCTTTCAATTTAGTTCAACAAATATTTATGGAGCACCTAATATGAGTTCTGTGCTGTGCTGTGCTGTGCTGCTTGGTAAGGTTATAGAAATGATCTCTTCTTTGAGGAAAAATTAAGTGTAACAATTTAGAGTATTGCTGATTTAATTACATGGGATGCATTTGGAATTCAGCTGTCCTAAAGATGCACTTTAGGAATAATTCCTCACTGAAATAAATTGACATCAGTAAATAAAGAAATTTTTTTCAGATTTAATTTTTGCCATTTCTGAAGATCTGAGTAAGAGCACAACTTGATCCCATTTCTGTTCTTATAGCCACATCGGAAAAGAACAAATCCCTAATATAATGCCCAGTATTAGTTGAGACAATATGAAGCAAAATTTAAATGAATAAGCTAGTCATTAAAATAATTGTTTAAAATTTATTATGAAGTTGTTGGTGGGTGAATCTCATTGGAAGCCAAGATACCAATTCTGAAAAAAGTATGTGCAAAGCAGGAGTTTGTAAACTAGGTAAGAGTACAATAATAACTTTAAAACGATGATGTAATCTTTTTAGTGCTCTAGGACATTTAATTAGGCAGGCTGAAATCTTTGATCTCTTAGTCTCTATTACAGTTTATGATAATAACAGCATACAACACCTGAGAAGATAGATTTTAGTATCCCCGTTTCAGAGCAGAGGACACTATAAGACCCTTACAGTTAAGTACCTTATCTGTGTTCCCATAGCCGTGAATTAGTTGGCTCCAAAATCGATCTCAAATCTCTGGCTCTGAAGTTTGTCCTCTTGACCTCTTGAGTGCACAATGTGTTTTATTTCCCACTGGTGAATTGGCAATACTGGTAGCTCAGTTTCTTTCAATAATAGTTAAACCGAAATAGAGAAATTGAGGATTTTTTCTGCCTTCTTATTTCCCTTCGATTAAGGTTATTCATTTCTTTCAATGGACCTTAGTTGATAGTGAAATGATTTTTTAAGTGAGTTATAAAGTTAAAATTTTCTGCTGATATGATTTTTCAGGATACTGAAGAGTTTTATGGGTCTTTTTTTCTGATTTATATCTTTTTTTCTCTGAATTTATCATGAAGAGTCTTTAAGACTTATAGAGAGAAGTATAAGTTTCATCCATATAGTTGGAAACAAAGACCAACTTTATAAATGAGCAGAAGATGTTGGTTACCTCAATGTTTTATTTTTCCTTTCTTATAAAATTCTACAGATAATAAGATGAAGAAATGTAACCTTAGTTATATTATGGGCCATTAGTTGTGTGTGTGTATGGTTTTTAAAGCAATCATATCGTAATGTACTTCCAAATATATTTTATTCTTTAAAACAGTCTTGGAAAGTTATACAGTTTTTACCAAAAAGTACATTTAGAGTAATTTTATGGGTCATATTGTTTTGCAGTTATTACTATTACTCCAAAGAGTGTCATTCAATTTAATTGTTAAATACCTACAAAATGCAAGAAACCATGATTAAGTAATCTCCCATCTTATTCCTCATTCTTGGCTCTAAAGCAAGGATTTCCAGCCATGGCACTATTGACATTTTAGGCTGGATAATTCTTTATTGAGGGGTCTGTGCACTGTAGGATGTTTAAAAGCATCCCCGTCCTTTGCCCACTAGATGCCAATAGTTTCTTCCCTGGCTCCCTCTTCTAGCCAAAATTTTGACAACTAAAAATATTTGTAGTCATTGCCAAATGTCCCCTGGAAAGCAAAATCATTCCCAGTTGAGAATTACTGCTCTTATGTCTGAATTAAAAAAAACAAACAAACAACAAAACGGTGAATAATGCTACCATTGAAAATAATAAAAATACTGGCCATGAAAGCTGTTCTAAAGGAGGAGTTCCAAGAATATTGAAAGCATGATTAGCACTGTTGTATAACCTCCTATGGTTACCTAAGCTTTGAAATGTTTATTAAAAATATTAAACCTCTTTATGCTTATGTCATATATCATTACTTATCCTTGATGCCTTTTTCATTTCTACTCAGATGGCCTGTTTGCTTTTAATCAGACTTTTGTAATCATCTAAGACAATTTTCAAATTCAAAATTGTTCAGTTATCCTCTAATATTTTCATCATTTTATCTGTCTTTTCCATTTTGGGTAACGGCAGGAATAGTTCATTGAATTCAGTTTTGTGTTTGACACAAAGTGTCAGAATATTCTTTTTGTTAAATTGAATTTATTGGGGTGACATTGATTAATAATATGTGAAGAGATTAAACAAAGAAAAAAATCAAAATACTTCTAGGCATCACATGCAAACATCAGGATATGTGACATCTATGACGATTTTCAGAAAATTTATTTGAACATGGACACTGTCATTGGAACAAAGCAAAAGACAAAAATAACTTTCTTTTTGGTTTGCTTGTCTCTTAAAGGGACAAAATTAATGAAATTATCTTTGAACATTCTAAGCTTAAAATAAATTTCAAATGTAATTACTACTAATTACAAAGACTCATTATTTGATATCTTTAGATTTGGTTTCATCAACTTTAATGTGAAATTTTCTGAAATTTATATGAAAATAGAAATTTGAGAGTTCTTACTCAAGATGGCTGGCTGAACTGATTGCCCTACCTGAAACACTCTTGAAGCAGACATAACACAGCAAAAAATTGGGATGAGAGCTTCAGCCATAAGAGAAACTATGGGAGTGACTTTAGCTCTATTCCATTTATTGCAAAGACTATTTCCTAGATATTAATAACATTGGAATTGGAACCAAAACAAAGTTGGATGTTAAAAGCTGTTACATATATCCCCAATTTTAGCAGGCTTGAGGTTTTGCAAATAAGTAAGAAAGTTTAGAAAGATCTTGTCAGTAACTTGGAGATAGCACCGGGGATATGAGTGGTAAATAACAAATTGGGGCTAACTTTCATACTTTAGAATACAGAATGACATGGGAGTTGGGGCTGATAGGTGATCATTTTAGACTACCTTTATTTTTCTCCACCTGACTTTCTATTTTGGAAAAATCCTTCCATCTGTACTGCTGGCCCTGAAATGAATAATGGCTAAAATCTAAGAGAACTACCCTCATGGAACTACCCTCATGGAATTTTGAGTCAGGACTAAAGAGTCATCCAAAGTCTTTGGAGATAATATATTTGAGTTTAGGTAATCTCACCTAGATACACTGTTTTCTACCAACCTCTCCACCTTTTTCAGAGCATTTGAAGGAATAAGCAGATGTTGTATTCAGTCAATTTCTAGATTTCTAGCTTAGATTGTAAAGTATATTTTTAAAAAATGACTGAGAAGCAGTAGAATCCAACCACACTAATCATGGTAAATAGCAGATATAACCAAGTTGTGCCTCCTTGTAGCTAAATGACAAGTACAATTAGAACCTGTATAATGAGTACTACCAAAAATAAATAAATGGAAACATAAAAGCCAAATGAGGAATATATATTGAAAGAAAAATTACTCCTGGAAACTGAGTATCACTTTAAGAAAAAATAATTCTCAACACTCTCAAGGAGATAAAAGTGACCATGGACTTTATGATAAGAGATCAAAGAAGAGATTTAAGAGATTAAGATATAGATAAAAGGACACCAAAGTAAGGTCTGACAGAGGGGGATGAGTAAAACCATCAAAATAATGAAAACCACATTAGATACAGGAAGATGGAGTGAATGGTGCAGCAGATGGACTCAATGACTTAGAGAAAATGCCTAAGAAAAATCACACAAAGTGCAATAAGCGAGTGGGAATGTATTGATGGAGGGGATCATTCCTGAAATTAAACAAGCTCAGTCTATAGATTGAAAGTATTTACTAAATACCAGGAAAAAGAAATAAAGACTGAAACCACTCCTTTTGAGGTTTTTTAGAAATTTCATAAGTATTTCTAGACTAAGAAAAAACTTACCTACAAATAAAAAAAAATATTGTTGGACTCATATATTTTTCTCAGACCCCAAATGACACTGTGATAATGTCTGTAGAATGTTGAAGAAGAAAAAACAGGTGACTTAATTTAAAAGGTAAGATATTGTAACTTTTATGAACCCTTTCAAAAAACTGACTTAGAAAATGTATCAAAAGAAAAAAATGTGGAAATGATAAGATTACCATAAAAAGGATTGGTGATGAGTGTCACCAATTAAGCAGACTAAAAATAAAATAATGTAATGCTCAATTTTAAATAGAAGATATATAATTTAGAAATAATAATTTTAAGATAGCTGAAATAAATTTATTAAGAGTTAACAAAATGTAGTCTTTTGGAGGATTTGGGTTGTAAGAGAAGATCTTATTAATATGCTAATTGTTTTCTATTTTCTAAAGAGCTTATTTTGAAATATAAGTGGAAAAATGCAGCTTCAATATACTAATGCATTTCAACAGTTGTAAAGAACATTTTTTCTTACATTTTAACACCTCTGGAATTAGAATATGTTTTCTAATCAATAATAATCTATAGTTAAATTTGGCACCATATTTCTTTCATTGTCACTTTAAATAACCATACATCTTATAGTTAATGACATTTTAGAATGCATTACATAGATTTTAAACATATAAAGTCATCACTAGTAGAATTAAAATTGATAATTTTATATATTTTTAAAATTAATGATTGGCCTGACCTGCAGTGGTGCAATGGATAAAGCATAGACCTGGAATGCTGAGGTCACCGGTTCGAAACCCTGGACTCACCTGGTCAAGGCACATATGGGAGTTGACACTTCCTGCTCCTTCCCTCCCTTCTCTCTCTAAAAATGAATAAGTAAAATCTAAAACCAATATTTAAAATTAATGATTAGAGGGAAGAAGGAGAATGAAAAATTAATAGAATGCAAACCAAAAGCAAAGATCAAAAATAAAAAGCTGCTAGGAGAGGAGGCCATTTACAATAATAGTTAAGCTCAAACTTTGGAGACACTGATGTGGGTTGAGATCACAATACCGAAAAATGTGGAGGTAGTCCTATTACCTGGATAACAATAACACTGACCATTAGAAAATTTTAACCAATGTTTTAAACATAAAAAACTATAAGTTCATAATATTTTTTTCACAATATTTTAATATAATGATAATAAAAGCACCTCACATGGCCTATGAGCTATAATTAGAATCATACTTCAAGGATATTGATAACCTGAATGATTCTAATTTTAATCTAGTAAGAATGAAAAAGAATAAGTTAAAAAAATAAGCATCAAAAGGAAAGCAACAAGAACTAATTAATAATAAAAATCATTAATTGATGAATTAAATATCCATTGAATGGCTAGATTTAAGATTTTTTTTTCTTTGATAATAAAAGTCATTAGTCTAAAGTTGGGGAAATGAAAGTAAAAAATACAAAATTAAGGATAAGAATTGGGAGATGACTTATGGTACAGAGAAAATTAAATGCTTCAGTTTTGCACAAATATACACTACATACTTGAAAATTTGGATGAAAGATGATATTTTGGGAAATTTAAAGTAGATTGAAAAAGAGATAGAAAATCTAAACAAAAAGAAAAAACACATATTGGAAAGAATAAAACTATCAGAGGACTTGCCTATTCCTGTCACACATTCTAGGTAGCTTTGTTAGTGAATTCTGCTTAACTGTTGTTACCAAACCCCAATATTTGAGTCTGTCTGCCTGCATTCATTAACTAAAATAAATGCACTATCATATATGTGCAGTATAGAAAAAATTGTGGTGCATTTACACAATGGAATACTACTTAGCTGTAAAGAAAAAAAGGAAATCTTACCTTTTGTGACAGCATGGTTGGGCTTGGAGAGCATAATGCTAAATGAAATAAGCCAGTAAGAGAAAGACAACTACCATATAATAGCACTTATATGTGGAATCTAATGAGCAAAATAAACTCAAAACAAAATAGAAACAGACTCATAGATGCAAAGAATAGACTGACAGCTATCAAAGGCGATGGGATTTGGGGTACTGGGTGGAAAAGGTGAAAGGATTAAGCAAAAAAAAAGTCTTACAGACACAGACAACAATATGGATATTACAATAGGGAAGGGGGTGGGGGTAGAAGAGAATAAAGAGGGAATGAATGGTGATAGAAGGAGACTTAACATGGAGTGGTGAACACAATATAATATACAGATGATGTATTATATAGTGTGTCTGTAAAGCCATGGTGCACTTTTGACCGTGTGACCAGTCAAAAGTGCACCATGACTTAACGGAAACACTGTAGAATTGTACAACTGAAACCTATACAGTTGTAGTAGCCAATGTCACCCCAATAAGTCCAATGGATTTTTTTTAAAAGGAAGGGAGTAGGTTATTATACAATTGGCCCCTGTAGCATTCAGACTAGTTCATGCTCTCAAAGACTCTGATGACGTGTAAGTTTCAGAATATATGTGGCAAAATCACAGCTCATTGGTTGGAGGTGATGTAAGGTAATAAATCAGTTCTCCAGATCTTGAGGGTAGGTCTGAGGTCTGTTCTGCAGTCCCTTTGCTGATTTCATGGAAAAATAGCCAGGGTTTTATTCCACTTTAGGGCTCAGGACCTGAAACCTAACTTAGGTCCAGATGTAATGGTTAGCTCTGGGCTATTGTCTTCCACTGCCTTAGGGGCTAATGATTAGTAATGGAAAGGCTAAGGCTCTTGGGGTATGCAGAAAAGAGAAAGAGGGAGAGAAATTTGATTTCTAGAGCTAGGGATTGAATGATAAATTTAATCAAAGTCATAAGGACCTTGTTTTCACTATTAAGGGAGAGGTAACATAAGGCTATAAAAATTGTCCCTGATCATAGATTTAAAAGGCATAATTAACAGCTACATTCATGAGACAACATAATATTGACATAAAAACCTGACATCGAAAAGTAAAATAGAATCTGCAAGTCAGTCTTACACAATATTAATGAAAATCACCTTTAAAAATTTTAACAAATGCAATACAACAGTGTATAAAAAGAACATAAGCCATGGCCAAATGCGATTCATTCTATGAATGCAAGGTAGTTCAATGAAATTCACAGGTTATATTGTACAAAAAGACTAAAATGTTGGACACTTAAAAATATTTAATATAACTAAATATATATTTTTATATAAAATCCTTAGATAACCATGAGTAAATAAACAATTCTTTAAAATGTGTGTGTGTGTGTGTGTATGTGTGTGTGTAAAACAAGACAAAAGATTTTCCTGGTACCATTATTTAATATATTTTTTTCTGGAGGAACTAGATAAAGCAATTATATAAGAACAATAAATTATAAATATTGAAAAAAAGAGGTAAAATTATTACTACTTTCTGATTATGCGGTCCAATATCTGGCATATTTTGAGACCTAACTAAAGCACAATTGACTTTTACAATTATGTAATTTAATAAATACATTAATTTATAGTTTTCCTGTACATACACCAAAACTCACAAAATGTAATGGATATTAAGATCACATTCATAATAGCAACTAAAAGATTGGAACATTTAGAAATAAACATGAGCCTGACCAGGCAGTGGTGCTGTGGATAGAGCATCGTAGTGGGATGCAGAGGACCTAGGTTTGAAACCCCGAGGCCACTGGCTTGAGAGCGGGCTCATCCGGATTGGGCAGGGGCTCACCAGCTTGAGTGCAGGGTTGCTGGCTTGAGCGTGGAATCATAGATGAGACCCCATGGTCGCTGGCTTGAGCCCAAAGGTTGCTGGCTTGAAGCCCAAGGTTGTTGGCTTGAGCAAAGGGTCACTCATTCTGCTGTAGTCCCCGCCCCCATCAAAGCACATATGAGAAAGCACTCACTGGACAACTAAGGAGCTGCTGTGAAGAATTGATGCTTCTCATCTCTCTCCCTTCCTGTCTGTCTGTCCCTATATTTCCCTCTCTCTGTCTGTCAAAAAAAAAATCTGAAAAGAAATAAACATGAAATATGTGAATACTAAATTAGGGAATTTTGAAAACTTAAGTATCATAATATTATCTTCTGATATGTGGTAAAAAACTGTAAAAATATGAGTTATTCCTTAATTAAATAAAGCTCATTAATAATTCCAGTGGGATTTGCATTGGAATTAATTATGTAAAAATTTTTTTTTTCTGAAAGAAAAAAATGTGAGACAGGAATGATCTTACTTAATTTGGAAGGTTAGATTCATGCAAACATTTGGTACTTGCAAGGATATGAATATATAGTTCCATGTAGTAGAGTAAGTAATCCAGGAAATACAGCAAAGTCTATTTGGGAATTTAATATATAATAAAGATATTTTTGATCACTGGGAACAAGGATAGATTATGGAATAAGTGCTGGAACAACAGAGTTAAGTTGTAGAAAAGTGGACTCCTTCACTGCCCTTATACCAATGATTTATTTTAAGTTCTAATAGTAGAAGAAAATGGAGTGGAGATTTCCTTAGCATAGTACAAAATTCAGGGGCTATAATGTAAAAGTCTGTTAAATTTGACTGAAAACTCAATACTTCTCTGTCAAAATCACTATAAACAGAAGTCTAATAGGGATGGAGAAGGCTAATTTTTTAATGAACAATGCTCATATATTATTACCAATTAAAATATTTAAGATCAAAGTAGGCTAGGCACACATGTCTAAATATTCTTTAACACTCCAATTCTGTAAAATAAGAGAGCAGATATATTTTTAAATGGAAATAAATCAGTAGCAGTGCAAGGAAACAAGAAAGAATGATGTCATTGGCATACTAGATATTAAGGGATTTTTAAAATAAAGAAAAGAAAATTTATGAGATTATTTGGAGAAAGAATACCAGAATAAACCATATTCTAAAGGTCAAGTAGGAAATTGCTGTGGTTCCAGTGTACCAATTAAAGTGGGTACCCAGTAAGTCCTCTCATTTAGATGAAATGGCTCAAGAAGGAAAAAAAAAAAAAAAGACTAAGTGTGGCTTGCCCAGAAAAACTGGCTCACCTCAAGGAACTCATAATTAAGTCTAGAGTAAGAAGCATATCTCAGAAAGATTTGTGGATATAGCTATTGGCATAACAAAGTGCAGTTAAATAAAAAGTCAACTGAACTTTTGAGAGACTTGTACTACCAAAGGTGCTAATAAGTTCAACTAAAAGAGACTTATTACTCAGGACTCCTGCCTTCTGTGACTAGGAAGCTGCCTGATAAAGCTGCTCAGCACCAATGTGGTAGTGGTGGGGTGGGGGGCGTTTTCTTCAAAGCCTTATTTATAGGTCCAGATAAGATCAAGGAAAATGAATGATCTTCTAGAGGGCAGAGCTAGCGGACTCAGAGAACAGTGCACTGGGAAGCCACTCCAAGAGAGCAGAACCAGGACCCAATTAATGAATATCCTCCACCCCCAGGGCAAGTAGCCCTCACAACTTCTGCTCAGCCAGGTTTCAAAATTCACACAGATAAGTGAATGCTCTGTGTTCCCATTCTTCCCCTTTTCAAATTGCATATTTATTCCAGTTGTATTATTCCCCATTCTACAGCATTTTGGATGTTTGAGGGGCAGTTAACTTGTCTTTTTAGTTAATTGGTCTCCATAGTAAAAGGTGCTACAACTGGTATTTAAACAGAGTCTATTACAAGATCCTGGACTTTGTAAGTCTTTTGTTGTGATTGGTTAGGGGCAGGATGTATGTATTTTGTGTACAAAAGGAAAAGGCAAATATTTGGCATCAGTTGGTAGATTGTGGTATAATTATTTTCCCCATTATTTCCTGCTTCTCCCTGTGAGAGAATTAAAATTTTTTACCCACTTACACCTGGCTTGTCCATATGAACAGAAGGGATGGGTATCACCTCTGAGCAGGATCCTTAGGAGACATTACATAGTTCTGCCATGGCTGCCTTCCCTCTGCCATGAAACTAGTCCCAGGAAAGGACTGCTTCTTCAGCCTGAGCCCTCCCTGACGTGTGACATGAGTGGAAAATAAATATTTGTAGTTGTAAGCCACAATGTTATTTCAAAATCTAGTATAAGTTGTTTGTCAAAGATTTTGTGTTCATCTCCAGAATCCTGAAGATGATATTAAGCCTCCCAATATTTCCTAGAAACCACTGTTTCTGTGAACTTTACTGATGAAAGATAAGTAGTAAAAACTATTATTGCTATTTGGCATTATTCCATATGTGCCATATATACTGTTGTTAATTCTTGTAGTTCTAAGATCTTCATTACTGTCCCATAAAGAGCCAATAGTCAGAAATTTTACTTTGTGCTACCTATTCCTCCTCAGTAGTGGAGTGAAGCATTGTGTTCAGTTGGCTTTTACATTGGCATGGTAACTAGAAGCTGTGCTTTAAATTGTCTATCACACTTTAGACACATAGAGACAGAAAGTTGTAGCATCTGTGGTTGATGCAGTAAAATTAACCATTAGAAAGGCTTTCATACATTTCAAACTACAGTGTTGGTACATTTGTAAGAGTTTTCAGGATGCATTTCAAACATAGGTTTTCGTTTTTTGTTTTAACTTGAGGAGACCTTGCTTCTTCTCCACACCACCCCCCCCCCACCGCTTTTTTGCCACAACCACAGTGATTTGGCCTTTGATCGGCATATTCTTTGGAGGAACCCAGGCTCAACATCTTTTCCTTTGTGTAAATTTGTTCTGTGATTTTTAAGGTTCCAAAACTCCATAGCTAATTTTGGGAGACTGAGGCAAAACTCCATAGCTAATTTTGGGAGACTGAGGCAAAACCAGTCAGGAGTATTGGTTTCTTTTTAGCTCATAATTTTTCCTGAGTTGAAAATTCGAATGAGTACCTGAATCTTAAGGCGCCCTCAGTGTTGTCATAGTAATTGATTATGTTTCTTTTAAAAAAGGTATAAAACTCATCATGTTCATATCCTTTTTAAAAAAATTTTTTTTTTTTTTTACCAATTTCATGACAGGAGAGTACTTCTTATCAGGTTAATTCAGCCAAGGCAGTAGACATAGAATCTTAAATAGGCATGGGGAATAAGAATTATCATAAAAGTTATATTGTAATTAAGTAATTTTCTCTTGATCCTCTGCTGACCAAAGCATCTTGAATTGAAGTAAGTATGAGCACAGCTAGGCTGTTTCACTGAGCTGATACATTTTTATAAGACTTCAGGATTACATTCTTGAGATTTATCTTAAGTCTGTCAAACTGACTTGAATTGAATTTTGGTACCCAAGAAGTTGGCACAAAAAATAACTAAGCAAGGCTTGTGAAGGTTATTAATTTCTAAAGTTTAACTAGTTGACACTGAACGCATCTGTTCCTTGAAAGGCTGTTCTCCTGGCATATTAATATCCTTGCACAGAGGGCCTCTGTCCATGTTATGTGGAAATGGCAGGGTTCTTTGTCTTCTTGTCACATTAGCTAGCTGGAGTCAAGGGCTCCAACTTGAAAGTAACTTTTTTCTTCAGTTTTGAATAAGTATTTATAAAACAGCGGGTTTTTTTTGACAACCTGGTTTTTTAGTAATTGGACAGTTAGATAAACTATTCATATAGCTAAGAAGGAGTCAACAGTTATTTTTAAATGATTTTTTGGAAAGCATTATGTAGTTGATTCATTGTTGTTGTTGTTGTTTTTGCCATTCTTAGCAATTGTTGTTATGGGATTTTAGAGAAATAATTTGTAGATACTCAGTGAAGAACTTTCGAATTCTGTAGTGTCAGGGAAAGGACACCAAGAGATCTTTGAAACTGGCTCACTTATAAATTAGTGATGACAGAGCTCTGGAACTTCTTTTAGCTTGATGAATTAAAGCTAAAATGTAAAGAATAATATACTCTCTTTCATAATATGAATATGTCATTAGCAATCTACCATCTGTAACATGGTTTTTGTTGATTTTCTCAACTGAGATAGAAAACAAGGAATAGGAATGTTAAGTAGGTTATTCAAGTCAATTGTATCTGTAAAGACAGATTTGAGAATTTGAGTTGACTGCAAGTTCAGGTTAAGTACATGAAGTGATAGGTCTACTGAAAAGCAGAATTGATCTAAGTTGCGTTACAGAAGAATATTACCTAACAGTTTTCAAAGTGTGGCCCCTGTAACAACAAAACGTTAATAATTCAGAATCTCAGGCCCCAGATAAGGTGTACTGAATCAGAAACTTATCTTTTGGCTTAGCACACTGTGTTTTAATAAGTTCTCCAGGGAATTCTCATGAATGCTAAGTTTTAAGAACTACTGTTCTAGAACAAAGTTCTCTTCTCCTTGATATTTGTAAGAGAGTGCCTAGGTCAATTATTTTGGTTTTATTTTGCAATCTGAAAAACCAGCCAGAATACATCTAGAAGAAAATGCTATAGTGTAGAAAGGACTAAAAATTCTATGAAGATACTTGAAAAAAATTTTAGTTTATTTAGCCTAGAAAGAAAGATATCTTAAAGACTTAAAGCATGTATTTGTTGACTTCATTAGCTAAAGTGCTATCTTAGCTCCAGGAGATAAGACTAAGCAGACACAATCATCTTGCAAAAGTGTTATATGCTGTCTCTGTGACTTAGCCAGCTTCACTTTCCTGAAGGCATCTGTATAAGTTCTAGACACTGTCTTAATGGCAATGCTGCAGTAGTCATTTATGTAGTGGGTTGAATCAGATGGCCACTAAGATCTGTTCTAGACTTAGAGATTATATATGTGTCTATGACTTGCACTGTCATCATATTCTCAGTGAGCTTCTGGTTGTAACCTAGAACAATGTTCTTCGAGTTACATGATGTATGAACCCCTCTTTCTTGAAAATATTATTTCACCCCTGTTCAGTCTCTAGCAAGAGTTGGAACTTGAATTAAACCTTATTTTCCTTCTGCCTGTTGATGATGTTTCATTGTCCTCTAGCTTCTTTTTGCTGTCATTCTTATTTATTGTTCCTTTGTAGGCAATTTGTCTTTTCTTTCTTATTACTTATTAAATTTTAATCTTTTTACATTTCTGATTTATATTGTGGGTAATTCCTCAGATCTGTCTTCTACTCCAATTTATTGTTTGTATAATCTACTGAATTTTAAATTTCCGTGACAGTATTTTTCTAGAGGTCCTATGTGGTTCTTTTTCATATCTGTCTGTTTCATAATATTCTCTTCTTTTGGAATGATTTAAATTCCTTTTATCTGGTTTTTCATCTTAAACATGTATTTTATTTTAACTTTCAAAAAGTTCTTTTATCTTAGATCTCTGTCTATGCTATTTGTTTTTTTGTTGTTGTTGCTCTCTAGCCTCTACCTCATGGAAAATCAGTTCTTTGTGCAGTTTAAAATTTTTGATTGTGAGTTTACCTTCAACAAGAATTGTTTTTCCATGGGAAAGGATGTTGCTTAGATTACACAAGATTTATCTTTACATTGTATTAATCCTATAACTCTAAGGATACTTTTATACCTTAAAAATCTTTTTCTGATGTTTGCTAAGACAGAAAGTGTTTTGATTTTTAAATAGTCTGTCTTTTTCCATTCTGTGTCCTTATTTGAACATGCATTTCTTTAATGAAGCATATAATTATGTATTGTTTAAAATTAGCTTGAATTTTTTCTTTAATTTTACTCTTTATTCTACATAACCTAAATAATTATTGTAGTGTTTCTGTTTAATCTACTATCTTATTTTTATCTTCTATTTTCTCATCTTTAAAAAATTTTTCTTTGCCTTATTTTGATTTAATTGTTTCTTATTTTATTGTCCTATATTAGCTTGTCACATTAGTTTATTATTTATAGGTGTTTCTCAATATATCAGAGCATGAATTTATAAGTTATTTATATGTACTATAAATAAGTAAGTTCCATTTGTTCCTTAATGGTGCAAAGATCTTGTAGTATTGTAACTCCATTACCTTCCTTCTGTCTTCTCTGCTACTGTTGTCATGTGTGTTAATTTACATCTCTTTCAAACTTTTTAAACTTTCTTTTTACTATTTTTACAATCTATGCAATACCCTCATTTTTATTTCTTTCTGCATTATCCTGCTGCCAACTGGGTATTATTTTTGCTCTGCTTAGGGAATTCCCTTTAGTAGTTGTTTACTGACATTTGGATTTACTTGTGGCAAATTGTCTTTTATTTTTGTATCCAGAAACATTTGTATTTTTTCTTTATTTTTGAAGGATTTTTTTAAGTTTTTGGTTGCCAGTTATTCCCCAGCAATTTAAAATTATAATCCAATTATCTTCTTGCATCCATCATTTCTGTTGAGAAGTCAGCTGTCAGTATTGATGTTGCTATAAATTTTCCTCTAGTTACTTTTGTATTTTTCTTTTTTCATTTAATTTTCTGTATTTGTACTGAAATGTTCCTAAATGTGGGATTCTTATTTATTTGGCACTCATAAATATTCTTATATTTGGGACCTAATGTCCTTGGTTAGCTTTGGAAAATTCCCAGCCAGGATCTTAACAGTTATTTCTTTCTCTGTCTTTTCTTTCTTTCTAGAACCTTAGTTATGCATATATTAGATACTTTACTGTACTTCATACATTTCTTACAATATTTCTGTCTTTTAAATTTGTTTTCTATGCTTAAATCTGAATATTTTCTTTGGATCTATTTTCCAATGTACTAATTCTCTCTTTTCCTGTATCTAACATATTATTAAAAACATTTTGGGTTCTTAATTAATGTTTTCTTAGTTTATAGGTCTTAAGTCTCTAGTAAAATTCTCTATTTTGTTACCTATTTTTCTAAACACTTGAAATTATCTTGTATGATACTTGCAATATCTGAATCACCCAAAGGTGTTTTTGTGGTTTTGTTTTCTATTTTTTCTTTGTTTATCCTCACCCCATCCATGATATATTTTCATCTTTTGTCACTCTGATAATTTTTCTATTGAATCTAAAGATTATCTTAAATTTTTAAATAAGTTCTACATCATGTAATCTCCCTGAAAAGTAGGCTATCTGTAAGGCTTTGTAAGGATTGACGTATTTCTGGTTTACACTTAATCAAGAATATAGCTTTGCTGGTATCTCAACTTGAATCATAGACTGTTTACCAGGACCCTTTCTCCTGGGATCTTTAATTTTCTGCCCAGTTCTGAGACTGCTTAAATTCTGCTTAGCTTTCTCACTGCTTAGCAGGTGCTTCCTGATTGCTATTTCTGTTCATGCTCCCTATACAGCTTAGGATTCAGTAACATCAAACAATATAAAAAATGTTGGTCCTGCTTCTCTGCAATATACCTACTTTACGCCAGAATCATTGAATGTCCTAACTTGACTACCTTTTTGGGGGAGGATGAAGGGAGGATCTGGGGATGAGAGTGCTGAACTTTATTATTCTATGACTTTACATTATCTAGTGGCTGGTATTTTCTTTTCAGTCTCCATGCCCTGTGTTGGGAACAAGCAAATTTTTTAACAGAAAGAAACATTGAAGATATTCCAGGTCACCTCAATGTTTAACTTCTTTCTTTCATTTTTTTTAATCTTTGTGTACTTGATTGCTCCTTAATGCCTACAAACAGCTGCTTTTGTTTTGTTTTGTTTTGTTTCTGTTATTTTCTCAAGTTTTATAGAGGGTCTTGTTAGGAGGATTTGTTTTATATGAACCTTTGGCAGAAGTGGAAAGTGGAAGGCTCTTTAAGTCTCTCTCACTCACTCACTGGCTCCTTTTTTTCTAATGCCTTGCCAGCTGTTTATTAAAAAACTCAGTTATTTGTTTTATATGATTTCCTGTGGTGCATCCCTGTGATATTACTTAATATGTTCCTCTGTGTCCTATATTTTCTTTAAACAGGTGGTTGTTTAGTAGATGCAATTCTGACTGAAATGCTTTATAGATGTTTATATGTATTTCTAATTGCTGTGAAGTGGGAAGTTCATAATGTCAGGTTTTCTCTATTTTTGTGATGTTAAAACTAAATAATGGGTGTAATTTTATTTTAATTTGCATTTGTGTGAAATGGTAAATTTATATTTTTAACTTTTTAATGCACTCACAAGTGGTTTTTGAAAATAACCATACCATTTTATATATCCCAAAACCAGTGTATTAAGAGTTTTACTTGTTCACAATTCTTGTCAACGTAATTTTAGTCACTCTAATGAGTATGTGCTGGCATTGCCTTGTGTTTTTGTTCATTATTTTTTTGATACCCAATGATGCTGAGTACTTTTCGTGTACTCTTTGACTGTTCATATCTCTTCTTTTGTCAAGTGCCTGTTCAAATCTTTCCCCATATTTTTCACTTGGATTATTTTACTTTTACTAAATTTTATATTATTTCATGTATTTTGGATACCAGTCTTATTTTAGCTATATATGTGGTGAGTCCTTGTCGTCTCACTGTGTCCTAAGAAATCTACTCCCAAGTTCTAGAAGTTTTTCTATCTCTTTTTCTAGGTTAATAACTACCTTTTTTTTAGTGGTATGTTCCATTTAGAGAATTTCTTTTTTATAATAGGAATGACAAAACAATTGAGGTTTATGTTTAGCTATATGGATATCCACTTGTTCAAGCACCAATGTTGAGAAGTCTCTTAGGGTTTCAGTGGGTATTACCTCATTTACGGATAAGAAGACATATTTCCTGATCATAATGAATAAAGTTTAATATATCTTTTCAACTCATATTACTGTATTATTATTTAGATCTCACTTATAATTTTTGCTCTTTGATCTGTCAAAGTCTTGGTGTATTCTGTTAAGATCTCTTACTATTATTTTGTTGTCTTTTTTTTTAGGTCATATTTCTTTTTTGAAAATTTTTCTTTAGGTATTTTAATAAAAAAATATTATATGTTGTATGAGGTCTTAAAGCAGTTAGGTCTTTGTTTTAGAATGCTAATAGGAAATGACTCTTTAAATAACATTTTCCTTGAATTTGAACTTACCTGTTAATTAATATGTGATTATTTCTTCCTTTACATTTGTTATTCATTGTATGGTTTTACCTATTATTTGTCAGTTTCATCAGTTTTTAATCTTGCCTTTATCTTTTATTAGGATAATTTAGACAATATACAGTTATTGTGCAGTTGACTTGGTGATAACTATGTTTCTTTGTTTCATTATATCTCTTTTCAAAATTTTTTTTGTTTTAAAGAATATATTATATATTTTAGCTTTATACATCTTTAGAGTTTTAAACATCAGTCTTTCATTTTTTTCAAAATAGTTTTCAACTTATACTTCTCTAAGCTTTGGAATTAGGCATAAAAATTTATTTGTGGGGAAAAAAGAAAGAAAAAAAATTTTTAAAGCCATGGCTGGTTGGCTTAGCAGTAGGGCATCACCTGGTGTGTGGAAATCCTGGGTTCAATTTCTGGTCAGGTCACACAGGAGAAACAACCATCTTCTCCTTCCCCTGCCTCTCTCTCTCTCTATCTCTCTCTTTTTCTTCTTCTTCTTCTTCTTCTTCTTCTTCTTCTTCTTCTTCTTCTTCTTCTTCTTCTTCTTCTTCTTCTTCTTCTCCTGAAGCTATGGCTCAAATGGTTCAAGCAACTTGGTCCTGGGTGTTGAGGATGGCTCCATGGCCTCGCCTCAGTCGCTAAAATAGCTCAGTTACTGAGCAACAGATCAGCGGCCCTAGATGGGCAGAGTATAGCCCGTTAGGGAGTTTGCCAGGTGGATCCCAGTCGGGGCACATGCAGGAGTCTATCTCTCTTCCTCCCTGCCTCTCACTTAATAAAAAAAAGAAAAGAAAAATTTATTTGTGGCATATTTAATATAAGTGGGTAATCACATATTTTTGTTCTCCTTCTTCTTTGCTATATTTTTAAATATATTCCAATGTTTTAGATCAAGAGTATTACTATTATTATTACAGCATTATTTTCCATGTTACATGTCTTTTTTCAACAGTAAATACTGATATTTACATTTAGTTTAATACAATTATTAATCTTATCTCACTTTTAATTAGTTTCCATGCTTTATCAGGGGTCCCCAAACTTTTTACACAGGGGGCCAGTTCACTATCCCTCAGACCATTGGAGGGCCACCATATACAGTACTCCATACACTGACCATATGACCAATGAAAGAGGTGCCCCTTCCGGAAGTGCGGCGGGGACTGGATAAATGGCCTCAGGTGGCCGCAATTTGGCCCACGGGCCGTAGTTTGGGGACCTCTGCTTTAGATCATGGCTTTCACTATGTATATCTTCAAGTAAAGAGATTTGTTTCATATTTTATGAAGCCGTCCTGATATATTAAATGTTTTCTTTTTACCTTTTAGCTCGATTTAAATAAAATTGGTCACGTTTTTTCCCTTTGATACTCTGTACACGTTGTTCCACTATCATCTAATTTTTAGTGTTGCAGTAGTGAAGTCTGATTTTGTTCTTGGTTATTGACCTAATTTTTCTGCATGAATCTTTATACATTTTTGTTAATTTTTCTCTGATATGTTGATTATACTTGGTGTCTTGTTTTTTCCTAGCTCCTTTTTGTAAATGTAAGTTGACCTGATTTGTTAACTGTTTTCTATGTTAAACTGATCACTTTCTCTCAATAATCTTCAGCTTCATGCTAGTTTTCTAAGTTCTGGAAGAAAGTCTCATGTTTGTTTTCAGTACAACTTGGGTAATTTTTTATAACTTAAAGTCTGTAAGTAGAACCCCTCTTGTGTGGATTCTAATTTAGTTAATCTATGTTTGATTTTCTTACAATCTTTTTTTTTCAATGATTATTTTTCTTTTTAAAAATTTTCTTTTTATTGATTTTAGAGAGAGGAAGGGGGAGAGAGTGAGTGAGACAGAAAGTTTGATCTTTTCCTCTATGTGCGCTGAGTGGGGATTGAACCAGCAGTCTCTGTGCTTCCAGATAAAGGTCTAACCAACCGAGCCCTCTGGCCAGGGCTCTTACAATCCTTTTATCTGTCTCCTTTTATATTTATTGTTGTGTTCTTGATTTATCATGCTACCATTTTACATCAAACCTTTTCTCCTTACTGTGTCTCTCTTTTATTGAGAACAGTTTATTTTACTAGAGGATGGTACAAAAGAGTTTATTTCATATTTTCCTTTGACCCATTAATAAACAATTTTCTGAGGCGTGAAAATATTTTGAGTCTTTTGGATAGTGTATTAGTCAGGATTCTCTAGAGAAACAGAACCAATAAAATGTGTATATGTCTGTATATAAAGAATTGACTCATTAAATTATGGGGGCTGAGAAATCCCAAGATCCATGGTGAGAAAGCTGGAGACCAGGGCAATTAGTGTAAGTTAGATCTGAAAGCTCAAGACCCTATGGGTGCCATATTTCATCTCAAGTCTGAAGACTGGAAAAGACTGGTGCCCAGCTCGAGGAAGTAAAGAAGGCATAAAGGTTTCCGTCTTAGTTACAGGAGGGCCAAGCCTTTGTGTTCTAGTCAGGCCTTCAACTGATTGAATGAGGCCCACCTACATTAGGGAAAAGAAACTGTTTCACTCATTTTACTGATTACCTGTTAATCTCATCCAAAAATACTCTCACAGACACATCCAGTGTAATTTTTGAGTAAATATTTGGGCATCTAATGACTTAGTCAACTTGGCACATAAAATTATCACAGATGCTGTATTCTTTCCTTTGTTTTGCAGTATTTTTATTGTCCTGTGCTAGTATTTTATTTCTCTCTTTACTTGTCCTCAATTATAGGGGATCTATACAGGCTGTGTATTTGTCAAAAAACCAAGTGGGTAGACAGTCTTTCATCCTTTTCTCTGCCCCATTTTATGGCATCCTTATTTTTAATCCAGGCTATTTATATGTATCATGATGTACACATTTCTGATCTGATTTACTGATCCTACTGGCTTTGATGCAGTTATATGTTATCAATATTTGCAAACCAACTTCAGTACCTAAAGTAAATACCTAAAAGTATATTTTCTCAAATAATAATTCCACAAATGATATTAGCTCAGAGAGTCAGGAACATCATGGCTGAAGTCTTTGTCATTCTCTTGACTTTTTCCTCAAGATTTTCTGATAGCTGCTAGAATTCTAGCCATCACATACTTATCTTGACAGCGAAAGAAGATGAGGCAAAGGGGCTTCTGCAGACATTTCTGCTTTCAAATCATTTGCCCTCCATATATGACAAGATGTAAATGTCCTAACTTTTTATTTAGCCAATGATTATTTTGTTAAGGTAGAAGGGATCATAGACAATAAGTAGGCAACTAACATATTCTGCAAATACAGTTTTCAGTGGAGGTGGCATGTTCTTCTAGCACCAGAGTCTGGTTTCTGAAAATGTTCTGAACTTGTGTAGTACAATGTAAATGGTAGTTTTTTTTAGCATGTCCTGTTACAGAGATCCTTCAATTCTTTTTCTGATTTTCTCCAGGGACTGTACCTCTAATATTTGATTATATTCTACCCCAGTTTTCTTCCAACCACAATTTTGTGCCGTCTTTCTAAGATTTACAGGTTCTTTTCAGATAAGAAATAAGCTAGATGGCAGAAAGTGGATGAGGGAATCACTAAGTAAAAGGGAGAATTTTGTTTTAACTTAATAGTTAGGAGCAGCTCCATTAGAGAGGAGCAGCTGCCTTTCTCTCTGTTGCATGGTGCCCTGGGTTTCTGAGGATGGGATAAACGGTAGAGGACTTTCTTGTTTGATGTCTCATATTCTGAATTCTAGGACTTTTTTTTCTTAATTTAGCTTCTGTCTTCTACTTAGGGTAATTTCATCTCCGGTTTCAATAATATTAGTTTTAGCATAAGTGTAGCTTTTTGTCTTTTTTGGGGGAGGGGCTCTTTACTATTGGGAACGTTTGTAAAAAGCTATATTGAGGGGCTGTTAGCCAGACAGCCTTTATTCGGTGGGTATTTATTTTAATAGCCATTTGGTTTCATTACCTTTTAATGAGTTCTTTGATAGCAAGTTCCTTCATTAACAAGGCAGTCTTTCAGGTTTCCTCTTCTCTAATTGTTAACATATTTTGGGTGCTTTCACATAAATACACAGTGATGAAAAGTTTCCTCTTTTACAGCTCCTGTAGGACATTCGGGAGCAAAAGACGCGATGGGGAGACTGCAGCGTGTTTCCTTGAGATCTAAATGGTTTAAGAGCATTTGTCCTCACAAACTGAGACTGACTGAACTATTGGTATTTCGTGCTCAATTTCCTGCATCGTGATTAACTCAGACTAGATTTCTATCTGTATGAAAGTTGATAGAGTTCAGCTCACATTAAAATTTACATGTTGAATTTTCCTGTAACCACTTTTTAAGAAATGTGGAATATTTAATTCTGCCTGGGGCCCAGAGACATTTTCATTAAAATGTTTTCTTGAGCTGTATACAGGAACATTTTATTTCATTTATTGAGCCCCTACTATGTGCCAGATACTGTGTAGGATCATTATATTACCTCATTAACTACATGTAATTTCTGCAATGTGGCTGACATTATCTTCATTTTACTGATGAGGAAGCTGAGTCTGACCAAGATTAAACAACTTTCTTAAAGGTCACATAAGTGATAGGACCAGAATTGGAACCTAAGTTAATATGAACCAATCAAATCCTTGCTCTTTCTCTGAGTGTCACTTCCACTCTAGCCTTAGCCTGTTTTCACTACTGCTTCCCATAAAGTGGACATTGTGGTGCATGCACTGTTCTCTATAGTGAGAGTAATTAGAAAGCTTATTAAACACTTGTAAAGAAGATCTTAAATGATTTTTTTTCAGAGAAACCTAAGGTTTTAAATATTCTAAAATGAAGCATTTGTTATTGGCAGAAAATAATGAACCAAAGCACCTACAGGATATATTAGCTCAAAAAAGCAAAAAAGAAACTCAGGCTAATGAGGTGTTTGGGAGGAGAAATGCTCTTATTTAGGGTATTGACCAGTTAGGAACTGAGTAATATGTTGTATGTGGAAGTTAAAAGCGACTGGCTGGCAGACAGTCAGGCGTCTGTACCATTGTGTTTTGTAAACTCTCTCCTATGGCTATGGTGTGTTTTTTCCAAACCCACTTAATTTTTTATGAGGTTTGTAAAGGTCTTGAATAAACAATTGAGATTATAGAGGTTTTCCTGGAAGCTTTGGTTAATATTTTAATATGCTCTGCTTTGTCACATTATTAAATAGCTTATTGGAAAGTATGAAAGAGAGGGTTTCTTTTTTATTTTTCTTATTTTTCCTTTGCTTTTTGTATTTCCTTTTTTGTTGTTGTTGTAGTAGTTAAATATGAAAATTGGATGTAGTTTTTAGCTGATTGCCTCTCTTCTTTTTAGTTTAACTTTGTATATCTACAGATCACCCGTGAATTGGGACCCAGCATCTGGGAGGCCTCCACTTAAAATGCACTTCAACTAGAATTACAGTTTAGTGGGTATATCTTGAAACTAAGCCAGTGACTATAATTTATGTAGTAAGAGGACTGGAGAAAGGGAGAGGGAATTGGATAAGGTCAAAAACAGGAACTAATAGAACTTTGGAAATTACCTCATCACGACCTTTTGCTCATTAATATTTGAATCTGCTTCTTTGGCATCTTGGTTGTAGTCTGGTGAAGTGTCCAGCCTGGCAAGGACTGAATACCTTCAAAGACATTTCTGTGTTAATGAGATGACTTGACGAAGTTGACCTTTAACCTAAACAGCAGCTGAGGAAAGAGAAGGGAAGAGTTTTTATTTCTCATTATAAGGACTTGTTCTATGGAGGTTTGTGTAGTAGTGATTGTTATTCATTGCAGAGTACTTTATATTACCTCATTTCAAATTGTAAACCACTTGAAATTATTTCCATGGTGTTGTTGTTGATATGTAGTGAAGGTTACCCAGCAAGTCCTACCGTTTTTGTGAAGCCTTCCCCTACTATTTTGGCTTCATAACCTTTTCATCTAAAATCATGTTGTGCTTAAGTTTATTATGTTCAATTTAGCACTTAATTGCTTGTTCTCCTTGATTTGCTTTAGAACAGGAAGTACACTTTCTACTTTTTTGCATGACAGATTTTTTTTTGGTGTAAAAGAAGAAAATTGTATAACTCTATAAAAGGGATAAGTGGTTAGTAATATATTATACACTCATAAAATACTTAAATTTTAAGCAAATATGTGCAATGTTTTTTTTAATGGTTTTCCGTATTCTGGATCATAGGAATAAAAATTATACTAATAAGACATTTTCTCAGTACTTAATATAAGCATGGTACTGTGGAATTATTAGGTAGGAAATGCCACGCAGGAATTATATATTTTTATTTAACAATGGTAGCAATCTATTTTGCAGATGATGAAACCAAGAGAAAGGTTTAAGTCAGTGGTCTAGGGAATTTTATTTTAATATGTATGTTGGTTTTCATTAACCATATGCCTGTAATTTCTCTGTTTATCTTTATATTTTTTTCTTTGTCTTTCTGACACTGTTTTGGTCTATAGAAGTAGAAGATATGCATTAAGGCATTTGCTATGGTGGTGGTGTTTTGTAATGTACTGATTAGATGGCTATATCGTTTATCCTTTATTGTAAATTTTAGTTTAAAAAACACATATATGTATGCATTTTGTCTACAATGCAAAAAGTTTAGACAAGTTGATAATGGAAATGAAGACTAGAGGATATATAATTATTGACCAGAGAGAAATTCTTTAAATGGCATTGGAGTTGTGTGATTATTTTTTCTGGTTTGATATAACTTTGTCAATTAAAAAGGTTCTTTTACAGTTCTAGTTGTGATGCCATAGTATCAGACTTACCCTCTCTAGTGTAAACAATTATGAAAACTGGACAAAATATAAAATCAGAATATTATAAAAAAAACCAGAAAGTATCAGTACTTGGTATGTCAATAAGACTATGTATTAGAGGAATAGGATACAAAAAGGAAAGGACAGAGAAAGAACCCAAAAAAGTGTCTTTCTAGATTTCCCCTTCAGTTCTAGGCTAATTTTTCTTTCTTTCTTTTTTTTAGTGTGAGAGAGGGAGAAAGAGACAGACAAGTAGGAGTGGGGGGAGAGATGAGAAGCATCGGCTCATAGTTGCAGCTCTTTAATTGTTCATTGATTGCTTCTCATACGTGTCTTGATCGGGGGAGCTCCAGTCAAACCAGTGACTCAAGCCAGCGACCATTAGATCATGTCGATGATCCCACACTCAAGCCAGTAACCCTGCGCTCAAGCTGGTGAGCCTGTGCTCAAGCTGGTGACCTCAGAGTTTAGAACCTGGGTCCTCAGCATCCCAGGTCAATGCTCTATCCACCGTGTCACCACTGTTCAGGTGTAGGCTAATTTCTACGCTGCACATAAATGGGGCACACTCTGGGGCTTTAGAAGGCAGCAGCCAGTGGAATATGGGCAAGTGTTCTGGAAGGTGTGCACAGCTGGAGACATTTGAGAGTTGAACCAATAGGGACTTTTCTATTTAAATATCAACAAAGCCATTTTCAGGAATTATTGACAAGGGCCTAAGGCTAAACTAAACTGGACCAACTGTAACTTTAAAAACCAGCATGACAATATAAAATGATCCACTAATAATTAAATTGCCTACCTGAACAAAGTTCAAAACTCTATTAAAGACAATTGAAAGCCTCTATAGCATCTTGTCTACAATGTATAGCATATAAAAGAGTTTCTTAACATGCTAAATAAGCAGAAAAAACTGACCTATAATCCAAAGCTAAAGTAGTCATAGAAGTAAATCATTAGGCAATCTAAATATTTGTACTGGCAAACAAAGATGGCAAATAACTACGATTAGTATGGTAAAGAAAACAGAAAAAAATAGATGAAATACAAAAAAAGATAAATTATTTAAATAGATATTAAGAAACAAATGTGTATTCTAGAATGACAAAATGCAGAATTTGTAATAAACAGTTCTTAGGTGAAATCTTCAGCAGAAGTCAAGATTAGTGAACTCAAAGACAGAGCTGTAGAAAATAACTAAACCTATACACACATTGAGGGGAAAAAAATATAAAAATTTGTTTGAATTTTAAAAATGGAATGGGACATAAAAAAGGGGGAACACAGGCGAAAAGGTGTAACATGTATGTACATAGAGTCTTGGAAGAAGAGAGAATAAGAATAGTGCAGAAGCACTACTTAAAAACTAATACTTGAGGAGCATTATTTTTTTCATGTATGAAGAAATGCATCAATTCACAGTTTCTGAAGCTCAGCAAACCTAAGCAGGAGAAGTACAAAGAAAACTATACCTAGGCATATGAATATTAAATATAAAGAAAAATCTTGTCATCTCTCTTCCTTCCTGTCTGTCCCTGTCTGTCCGTCTCTCCGTCTCTATCATAAAATAAATAAGTAAGTATCTTAAAAACAGCTACAAAACAAAAACACATTCAAGGGAAAAATAATAGGAAAGACGGCTAACTTATACAAACAGTGGAGACCAGTGGCCAATCAAATGAAACTTTTAATATTCCAAAAGTAAAAGAAAACTGTTAATATCCAATTCAGTATCCAGCAAAAAATATCTTTCAAAAACAAAGGTAAGATGCTTTCTGCTGATCATGTTGTAATAATTGGTACTAGATTTACTATCAACCATAAACATTTAAAATATCAGGCAAAATAAACGAAACAACTGTTTTCAAATACCGGACAGCAGGTGGTACAGGACTGTGATCTCTGAAAGAAGGGACACAAATGGAACATTGCCCGGCAATCTGCCTACAGGCACCTCACCAACTGTGGAACAGAGCGGCTACCCAGGGAAACCCAAGTACAGCATGGAAGTATTGTTGCATTGAAAAGACACAGATTGGAGTTTGGGGAAGTAGTCGATGATATTTGTAAGGAAAAGTTTTTAGATGAGAAAGGCATTTTGAGGAATAGTACCAGATATCCACATTGGGATCTTTTTATGGTGATGGCTGCATACTAGGTAGTTTGTGTACAGGAAAAGTCCATGAGGTCAGGCAGAAAACACCTGCCAGGGTACAGAAGCTGAATGCAGCTGCCAGAACTCACACAAGGGAAGGGGATGTCATAATTTTAACCTGTGAGAAGAAGAGACCTCACTGAATTCCTTCAGCATTTCACCAGAATGGCTGGTCGTTGGTCTAGAGCTACTTTTGAAGTAGGTCTAAAGTAACCATAGAGAAAAGATGGTTCTAATTCCCCAGAAGAGTAGACCAGTAAACCTCAAAATTCCAAAAGAAAATCCTTTGTCGTAACAAAATCAACACTTGAAAGAATTTCAACGAAACAGAGACACTCGACAACCTAACATCCACAGTATCTAGTATTAATAAATGATGTAACAAGAAACAGGACAATGTGATCCATAACAAGAAAAATAATCAGTCCATAAAAAAGTTGTAAAAGTGACAGAATTAGCAGATGAATGCTTTCAAACTGCTCACATACTCAATAGGTTCAAGATTTAAAGGTAAATATAAAGACAGAAACAGAAGTGAATCAAATGGAACTTCTTAGACTGAAGTATCAGAAATGAAAAATATTGTGAATTGGACTAGCAGGAAAAATTAGCAACTTTAGAAGATACGGTTGGGAAATTGCAAAGACTGAGCAGTTGAAACTATACAAACTAAAGTAAAACAAAGGGGAGATAGTTTTACAATGCATCAGTTATGTGTGGGACAGTGTCACAAGCAGTGTTCTGGTTCTCAGACTTCAGACTCGGACTGAAATCCACACCTTCAACTCTTGGGCTCTTGTGCCTTTGAACTGTATCTCTAGAGAGAAATAAGATTTGACCTAACAAAATGTGAACATGGGAGGTTTCTCAGAAAGCAAAAGCAAAAGAGGAAGTTGGTGTGAAAGGACAGCTCTCTTTCCCGAAATAGTTCCTGGCTTATGTTTCTTCAAACTTGCGAGATTTCCAAGAGAAAAATCCTTGATGATCTAGGAATCAGGATCTCATCCCAGTAGGTTGACAGAGAGGTGTGGTACGAGTCCATTTTAAATATCTACTGTGAACTCAGCTTTCTTTTGATGCTTCGTTGGATGAGAAGGCAGCAAAACAGCTCTCCCTCAGTATCCCAGCCTTTCATATTTGTGTGATTTTTATCTTCTTGGGCTTGCCATTCCCTTTCCCCACACCTCAGAGCGACAGAAAGATGTAGAAACTACCACAAACCCTCTGCTGAGAGGCAGGATAAAATGTTTAAAACTCTTTAGGAAGTCTTACAGGGCTGTATTCACATCTTAGCTCCACTACTTGCAAGATACAGTATATTCAGATAACGTAAAAACTCTCTTTCTCTGTCCTTATCTGCAAATTGAGGATTGAATAACTCTTGGGGTTCTTGTGAGAATTATGAGACAATATTTTCAAAACATTTGGCACATACTCAGTGCTCCATAAATGGAAGTAGCCTCTCTGATGGTGGCTGAGATGTTAGGGGTATCGATGATGATGATGCTTTTCCTAAGCTCTTCACCTCTTCCCACTTGCATTTAGTATGATGACAACGCTTAGCTGTGTAATTGAACTACATACTAATTGAAAGCAATGAATATTGAGCTTTCTATATATCTTTGAAGGAGTAAGATTTCTACACATTTGCTTTAATTGTTTCAGTGCCTTTGTATGAGAAAGAGTGAATGATATCTCCCTTTTTTATAGAAGTGATTCAGATACTCCCTGGCCCAGTGAAATATATGGGATGGGAAAAATAAAAACAAAAAACATGTAAAAGGACACCATAGTGAGAATCTGGAATTTTCATGAATTCTTACTATACCTACTCTATGACCTACTGAGTTTATAATAGCAATAAATAAATAAATAAATAAAATAGAAACCTAAAGCTCCAACAACAGAAGAATGGACATTGTGGTATACTGTGGAATAACTAAAGGAATAAACATTCATTACATTAAAAAAAGCTTCATATTATAATATTGAACCAATAAAGCAAGTTAGCAAAAGGGCGTGCCATATGATCTTATAGAAAGTTTCAAAATACATAAAATAATATAATATATTATTTTTTGTATACACACACACACACACACACACACACATGCATAGCATAATAGTGTTTTAAAAATACAAATGGTATACTTAACGCCAATGGTCACCTCTGGGGAGAGGGAGAAAAATGATTAAAGAGGTCACACGGGCTAAACTATATTTGTAATGTTTAGTGGGTACATGAATGTTCATCATGTAATTCTATATATCTTTTCATATGGCTGAAACAGTTCATAATTTCAGAAAAGATGGATCCATTATTTGACTAATTTAAGAACTCAGACTTTTTAAAACACATGTCATCCTGTTTTTCAGAATAGGTAGTGATAGTAAATAAATAACAAATAAAATGGATAGATATCTGGGAACAAAGTGCATGTATTTTCTATGATGTATGATTTTGACCTTAGACTAAGATGTAATTTACTAATTATAAAATATTTGAGCCTGACCAGGTGGTGGTGCAGTAGGCAGAGCATCAGACTGGGATACAGAAGAACCAGGTTTGAGACCCCAAGGTTGCTGGCTTGAGCGCGGGCTCATCTGCTTAAGTGAGGGCTCACCAGCTTGAGTGCAGAGTCGCTGGCTTGAGCGTAGGATCATAGACATGACGCCATGGTTGCTATCTTTAGCCCAAAGGCCACTGGCTTGAAGCCCAAGGTCCTCTGGCTTGAACAAGGGGTCACTCACTCTGCTGTTGTCCCCCAGTCAAGGCACATATGAGAAAGCAGTCAATGAAAAACTAAGGAGTCACAACTAAGAACTTATGCTTCTCACCTCTCTCCCTTTCTGTCTCTCTGTTCCTTCCTGTCCCTTTCTCTGTCTCTCTGACACACACACACACACACACACACACACACAAATAAAATAAAGTATTTGAATACATTAAAGATAGTAAGATATTTTCAATATAATTTTAAAAATTATCTTAGAATTTATGTTTATAAACCTCTGTTTATTTTTTAAGAAAAACAAAATTTATCTTTTTAATTACCTTTTTTAGGAAATCTTTTTTATTCTTTTCATTTTATATGTGTTAAATCATAAAGCAACAAAGACTTTGATTTCTTAGATATGTTAAGGATTATTGTTCACATTTTTCTTTTAAAGGTGAAGGGATTAAGCAAAGAACAAATACTTCATAGACACAGACAACAGTGTGGGAATTGCAGGAGGGCCCGCGCTCAAGCTGGCGACCTTGGGGTCTCGAACCTGGGTCTTCCACATCCCAATTCAACGCTCTATCCACTGTGCCACCGCCTGGTCAGGCTGGGCTATATGAGTTTTAATTTAGTGTTTTAACTACATGAGTGATCATGATGAAGCTAGTGTTTAAGATGATTGCTATCGGGTGCTGTTAAACTCAATATCATTTGAAGGTAAGGGCATTACATTGAAGAAAACCTTAAAGACATTTCTAATTAAAAAGTAAGTTATTTTAATTTTGTTGAAATTTTATTTTAATCCATTAACATTATGATTTGCATTCTTGTATTTCAGGGGAAAGTGGCTCAGACAGCATGCATGTCAGCTTGCAAACATTTAGCCACATCCTTGATGCAACTTTTGCTGGAAGCAGAAGTAAGGCAGCTCACCTTGGGAGCATTACAGCAGTTCAACTTGGATGTCAGAGAGTGTGAACGTAAGACAGCGAACCATCCCTTTGCTTGTTTGTTTTGCCTGCATACTTACTCTGTGAAAAAATTTTTTTAAGTCAATGGCATCTTTGTTCCTGATGAAGTCAAAGAGTACCTAGATGACAAAAATAACTTACAGGATATGTAGAAATAGAGCCTATCAGCAAGCTTATTTAAGCACCCAGAGTATTTAGGCACATATATAGAACACAGAAGATCCCTAGCCAAAAGGAAGATTGCACTGTAGAGGGGAATGTAAGGCAAACATGCATTTAATAGACACCAAAGAAAACCTGATCAGTTCTAAGACTTTGAAAGAGTGCAGTTCAGTTCCCAACCATTTCCTTGTTGTTTCTTTTAAAGCTATTTTTACATCACGTTTGCAAACCCTTCTCTGTCTAAAGGACAAATGCTGTGTGTATCAGTCAGAAATGCTTTCTAGGACAGGCAGAAACAGAGGACCTTAGACAGAGTTGTTTAAACAAATAGGTTTTCTTTTATTTCAGAGGCCATGAGTTACTGACTTTATTTAGTTGCTCAGTGATATCACCAAGGACCCAGGCCTTTGTTTCCTCTCCTCTCACCTATACTTAGAGTGTGGACTTTTCCTCCTTATCTGTATTATTCGTAGTAAGGAGAAGCAGGAGAAAGAAGCCAGTCTTACCTCTATTCCTTTTTCTAAAAAACTGAAACCTTTCAGGAGACCCTAAAAAACTGACTTGTATGTCTCATTGGTCAGAATGCAGTTGTATGGTCACCTCCAGCATTAAGGGTGGCTGGGAGACTGAGCGTATGCATGAGGAGAGCAGCACTATTGGCATAATTGGTTCACCACGGATCATTCGCTTGGTATTGAACACAAAATTATACTTTGGTTGGGAAGGCGGAAGTAAGGAATGGAAAGTACTGTGCTGTCAGTGAGAAATGGAAGCGAACCAAACTGCTGTGGCTCAAGTGATGTTTCTAAGAAAATTAAAATAGTGGAAAATTCTTTGATTCTGCTAATACTTCTGCCCCATCGTTTTGTTTTTCCTGCGTACTGGTCTCCTTTGGTTGACTCTGATGGTTGGAAATTAAGGCTTTATTTATTGGATATGTTATTTTTAACTAATTAAAGCTTCCAGTTCCAGTCAACACAGAGTAACAGGTATCAAAATTACCCTCCTTCCATAAACAACAGTACAACTGGATACAATGGATGAATCAGGTCTTTTCATGCATTGGGCAGCAGACAGCACAAGGCTGTGATCCTGTAGAGGGGAAGTATATAAGGTAAGCTTGTCATTCACTCTTTTTCTGTCCAGGTGTACTATCCAAGGAGCAGCACAGGAAAGTGGATCCCAAATAAAAAAGCAGTGTTTTACACAGATCAGCAGAGGTTGGCAGGTACGGCTGGTGAGGCAGCTGGGATTTGTGGGGCAAGGGCCAAGAGAACAGGGAGTTGTTTAGCAAAGTAGCCCCAGAAATCTACATTTGAGAGCTTGTGAGTCTTTGGTCAAAAACTAAGTTGCTATGTGCAGGGTAAAGCTTTGTGAGTCTTGGCAGAGAATAGTCACTGAGGATCTGTGAGCTGAATAGGAATGCCAGAGGTTACAGAGTGCTAGGAGACACTGGAATTCTGACCCACCAGAGTGGAGAGACCAGCTAAACATCTTGTGCATTCAGTAAGACCCCAGAAGGTTAGACCTTAAGAGTGCTAATCAAACGCTAGAATAATGGCTAATCTTGATCCACTGTAACAAAGCCTGATAACAAGGCTCAACAAGATAGAGGTAATCTGCCAATTAAATAATTGTCTACCAAAACAAAACTCAACAGTCTTTGAAAAAGAACAAACTTACAAAAATATTCAGACTCTCAACCACTCAGTAGCAACAGTTTCACAGCAAAAAGCCTATAATTTGACATGCCATGAAGCAGGAAAATGTGGTCCAGAACAGAGGAAAAAATAAGCAATAGAAATAGACCTGCTAAGAACACAAATGTTGAAAAATTACAGATAGGTCCTTTAGGAATCTTAATAGAAATATACTCATTAATTTAAAATAAAAGATGGACATGATGACTAGCTGAAAATTTTTTTAGGTTTAATAAAAAGTAGTCATTTATTGACTCAAAATACTCAACAAATCTTTAGCAGGAAATGGTCAGATTTCTACCAAAAAAATAATAAAGAGAAAATCTTAAAGCAGCCAAAAAAGAAAAGACATAATGGAGAGCAATGATAAGAATTACTGCTTACTTCTTATCAGAAACAGTGGAAACCACAGGAACAAGAAGACCTTTAAAGTCCTGAAAGGAAAAAAAAAAGCATATCAACCTAAAACTCTTTATCTTGGAAAATATCCTTCAAAAATAAAGGCAAGTATAAAGACATTTGCAAATAAACAGAAGATCAGAAAATTTGTCACCAGAAGGTCTGCATCACAGATACATATTGTGATTACATTGTTCAAAGATGTCAACAACAGTATCTCCTTTCCCACATCTTTTTTCTAGAACTTTGACACTACCTTATGAAGAATGACATCTAATTCTCCTTCCTTTGAATCCAACAGAATGTGGCAGAAGTGGCCTTGTGGTTTTTGTTACTAGGTCATAAAGACAGTGCAGCCTCCATGCTCTAGGTTAGCTGCTGTGTAAGAAGTCTGGCTACCCTGAGGCCTCCAGGCTGTGAGGAAACTCAAACCAGCTCATGTGAAGAGACCATGTGGAGAAGCCCTTGATGTCTGACATGTTAAAGTTTATGTTGTTGGTGCTGTACTTTGTTTTATTCCTATAAATAGTGTTAGATTTTGTTCCTACCTGCATTTATATTACTTGAAATTGGTTGGGTCCTTTTGAGACTTGCTTTTAGGTTTACTGTGGGCCCAGAGCAGCCTTTTGTCTAGGTCTTATTTAAATCAAAATCTAAAGCACTGCCCTTTGAAGAATTCTACCCTGTGCCCAGGTGTCTGGAGATCTTTCAGCTCTGGCTAGTGGGAACACAAAGAATACCCAGCTCTATGAGAGCTCCACGAATTATTTCTGAGGGTTCTTTCCCCAGCCTTGGGTAGTTTCTTCCCCTACATACACAGATTAGGACTCTGCCAAGTATTCAGTAGCACACTTCTCCTGAGAGCTCTCTTTTGCAGCCTCTTCCTTTCTGGTAGTTGGTTCTGCAAATACCAGTTGCCTTGGCGCTTGGGCCAGCAATCCCTGACTTTTCAGTTCAGACTACGCATATTTCATTTGGGTGCTCTCCCTTTGCTGGCTTTGCATCATAGCCTGGAAACTGCCTGTAGGCATTCTTGTCTTGTTTGATGTCCTTCTGTCAAGGATTCCAGTCCTGCATTGACTGTTGCCTAATATCTAAAACCATTCTTTCAAATGCTTTGTCCAGTTTTCCAGTTTGTTTTGCAGTGGGAAGATGAGTCCTCTATTACTTCATTATGACCTGTAGCAGAATAAATGAGCACCTTTCCAAGTTTCTCTTTAAATTTTGTTTTTTATAGAAATAATACCTGCTCTTTGTGGAAAAATTTTTGGGAAAAAGATAAAAATTGCCATAATCTCATTATTCAGAAATAAATACAATTCCAGGGATTACATTTGGACATGATAATATCTAGCAGCCACAAAATTGTTTCAAGAATTCATCCACCAGATTTCATGTACCTAGTTAGCCAACATTGTTTTATATACTTCTGTCTTAACCAGCTATTTACCAGGAGATTAGAAACATAATGACTAACTAGACCAATCAAGATTACTTCTTGATGTGAGTTTGAAGTCATTCTCTACTGAGTTTTGATGAGAGAGTAAAATGTCATTCTGATTACGAACAAAAGGAAGAAAAGGATTTTGAGTGGGCAACCAACAAATACTGTTGGTTAAACAGCAAAGTCTGATGGACGATTGGTAATGACTGTATGACTGCATTCTTGATAGTGCTAAAAGATAAAGAGAGATGGAGCACACAGCTAACTATATGGACCTTGAGGAGGAGGAGTATTGGTCTGGGAGAAGCACTAATGCATGAGGAAAATGCCTACCTATGGCCTGCCTCTGAATTACCTTTTATGTAGAAGAATGAGCAGCTTCTACTTGAGAGAACGATAGGTGAATGGGCATCCTTAACAGAGAGCCAGTTTCCAGTTAATACTAAGAGTTGGAGAGATCATTTAATGAAAAGATGGAAACATAGTAGAGTTTGTTAACATTGCAAACCAGGTTCCAGAAGGCCAGTATCTTATCTGCAAAGCTATTCAATGCTTGTTATAACCTTTCAGACATAGGGTCTGCTTGAAACTAACATTTTAAAGCATAGCAGTGCCTCCAATCACCACATTACCACTGAAATCTTTTCTAATGTATTGTGGATCCACTAAGTTTCATTGATTTAGAATTTAACATTTCATTTCTGATTGGCAGTAATTTGTCTGTCAAGAAACTTTCCATGGACACATATTTTACTTTAAAAGAAAGGATTCTATTCTATGTCTTTTGCTATACCATCCCCCTCATTTTTTTTCTTTAGATGCTCAGTGGTCTATAAAAAATCTTAAAGAAATGATACATAAGATTCAAGTAACTATACAGAGGCGTATAAAAGCAGCCCCAAATGACAAGATAATTAACACTTACATCTTTCTACCCAGTGGTGTATGCATGAGGTATTTTTCCTATTGTCTGCGAGTCCTTGGAAGAACTATATATGTCCTGAAAGAAATCAAACTCTGGACAAGATAGAATGTAACTAAACCTTGAGTGTCTGACTCTGAAGCCTGGGCTGCCACTTTCTAGATCCCAAATACGTAGGAGAATTATATGCATTACCATGAGCTGGAGACACTCGCTGGTGTTGTGTGTCATTCAGAACTTAGATTTCAGAGTCAGCTTGACAAAACATTCAAGTCACCACTTAACTTTTAGTGTGATCTTGTGTGTATTATGAAACTCCTCACAGCCAGCCCCATTTATGAAATAGGAATAATAATGTTTCAGGGATGGGGTCAGAATTCAATAAGATAATACACAAAAGGGTTTATTTCTGGCTTAAGAAAACACTGGCTGTGTAGTAGCAGTAGCTTCTATTGTCAGCAGCAGCAGCAGTTACTAAATATTTAGCCACTCTCAGGTCTTTTGCAGACCACTCAAATCTTTGTCTCTTGTTTGTGAATCTGTGGGTTTCGAGATGCCTTTTTATTTGGCATAAGAAATCAAATATTTTCTTCTTGATAGTCGTCTGTCAACTTCTGGGGTTGTCCTGAAAGGTATGATTCAGAACTAATGATTTGTTAATTCTCAACTTAGTGCTTTTGCAAGAAATAAGTCAGTTAGCTCTGCTGTTTACTAGAAAGGGTAATTACTTCTTAAGACACTGTTACCTTGCAGGAGTGTTGTTGTCAGGTAATTCGTATTGACTCGCTACTAAACCTTCAAGGTGAGCATATTTAGAAATTTAGATATGAAGTCTATCTCCTTCTCCATGTGAGGAGATTGAAGGGGGAGGCTTAGGTGAGGAATCCCTCCCCCCAAATACACCCTCCAGACTTCAGCAGACACACGTTTCCCAAATAAGAGGTATGACCCTGATTCCTCAGCCTTTCTCTAAACTCAGAAGCAGTGACAGCCAGAACAGAAGCACATTCCTTGCACTTTCTCCTCAGCTAAGAGATTGTTGGGGAAGATATCAAGAAAAGCTAGACCCTGCCTCCAGAGTTCTTTTTTTTTTTCTTAAGTGAGAATCAGGGAGGCAGAGAGACAGACTCTTGCATGAGCCCCGACTGGAATTGACCTGACAAGCCCCCTACTGGGCGATGCTCTGCCCATCTGGGGCTGCTTCTCCGTTGCTTGGCAACTGAACTATTTTAGCACCTGAGGTGAGGCCATGCAGCCATCCTCAGTGCCCGGGACCAACTTGCTCCAATGGAGCCATGGCTGTGGGAGGGGAAGAGAGAGAAAAAGAGAAGGAAGAGGGGGAGGGCTGGAGAAACAGATGTTTACTTCTGTGTGCCCTGACTGGGAATAGAACCCGGGGCATTCACACGCTGGGCTAACACTCTACCAATGAGCCAACCAGCCAGGGCTCATAGATTTTAAAGTCATTTTTTTATTCCATGATTGTTTTTTAGGTATAACAGGAGGTTGAACAAGCTGCATTTCAGAAATGCTGTCATAATGGCTTTTAATATCTTTTAGTCTTACTGGTGCTATTTTGTAGACTAAGGAATTATATTAACAGGTTTTATGGGAGGTTTTATATATATATGGCATTTTTAAACGTCTGAGACTTCTATTTTTGTCTTACCATTTTTATAAAAATAGTATTTTATTGTAACCAGAGCCATGGAATAAGAATGAGGGAGAATTGTGCCTTTTTTTTTTTTTTTTTACAGTTTTGCTAATTTTTAGGCAGAAAGATGATGGATGCCTAGAGTTTACCTTATATTATATTAAAATTAATATTTCTTTATAAAAAAAGAAGAAATTTAGATATGAAGAAAATATTTCTTTCCCTTAAACATTGACCTCTGATAATTTCTGCTTTGCATGGCTTTAGTCTTACATCTCCTTTTATTTGTGTCTTATATTTGGTTTTGGATATTGAAGCACTGGGTCCTTGTCCTGACAGCAAAACTGGATTTTAAATACTATCAGGTCTCGCTCGCCTAATACTTACCTCCTTGATCAAACCTGGACTATTCTATCATTCAAGCAGATTTTCTAGTCTGTGTTTGGATTTGTCATTTCCTAAGCTTTCTCTTTGTGTATTCTAAATAAGAATGTCTAGGCTCACAGTCCATCTCAACTTCTTGTTAATGGCATTAATTCAGTAATGTGTCTAGTTATTCAACAAATACAGGTAGAGTTCCTGCCCTGTACAGAGTGCTGTGCTGGAGGCTGGCCATGGAGTAGGAAACAAAGGCTTTTAAACAGGAGAGTGGTTTGATTGTATTTGTGTTTCTAGAAGGAACTCTGCAGTTCATCAGGAGCCTCAGAGACCAGTCATGGCTGTGGCAGTGATCTGTGTTAGAGCTGTTTTGGTTGCTTGGCCTATTTCATGGTAACTTAAGCCATGGGAGTGAGTGACTCAACTCCTTGAACTTCTCTGAGTCCATCAGTAAAATGGAAGTACTAATCCTTGCCATATTTGTCTCACAGTATTGTTGCAAAGTCAAATAGGATAATATATAAAAAATAATTTGTAAAGAGCCATGGAAATTTTATTTATTACAATTATCATTTCTTTATCCATATGTTTTTAAGTGTTTTTTCTTAGTTTATTTTCTACTTCCCACTTGCTTTTTTGTTTAAAATGAGAAGTTTATTTGCTCAGTACACCAAATAGGATGCAAGCACATGGTTTTATAGCATTAAATATTTTCAGTTTTTAGTTATCTGTTCAGGTCCCTAAATTATTCAAAAGATTGGTATGTGAAAAATATAAGCCAAATCCAGTGCACATTTGGTTGCAAGGAAATGAAGCAACAATTGCATCTACTGAAATTTAGTGTAATCCATCATTTCCCAGGACCCATTAGATTTTTGCACAGAATAAACTGGGTCGTTGAACAGCAGGGCAATAGGATGCATCTTGTCAAATTCTCTCAGTTCTGATGGTTGAATTCATCTGGCCTAAGTTTACTATTTTGGAAAGGATTAAGGGCTCCAAAGTCTTGTATTTCATCATTTTTACCATATTAGCCCTCACCACAGGTCAGGAAACCAATGTGGAGATCTGCCTAAGCTCAGGATTTAGGAAAACAACTTTGGAGTGAATTTGTGATCTGATTGAGCCCACTATGATATGAGGTAGTGGCAGGCACCATTATTACGTAACTTCCCTATTATGTCCCCTACTCTTAACTGAAAAGGCCAGATAACTTTCTGTATCCCTAAAGAGTTATTTTTAGTTCAGATTCAGGACCGAGTAGTTCCTGAAAACTGAGAATTTCCGTCTCTTTGTATATATTCACTATAATAAATAGCTGCAAGCCCCACTGTGGTATAGCAGGATCCTCTTGACTCACGTGTGAGATATTTTAACCAGTCAAACCTTAATTGGCTTGTTTATGGTTTTGCCACTGGGACTTTTGAACTAAAGAGTCTTTATAAAGTGATCTCTCTGAACCGTAAGTACCAAGACACAAACACCTGCCAATCAGGATAACTGTACTCACTTATTGGTTTTCTGCATTACTTGAGCTCAGCTGTCCTTGACTCTCCAGTTCCATATACTTGATAACACACCTTTGGTCCCTCTCCATGAGAGTCTCTTTTAGGCTTTAGGCATTCCTTTACCAATCTCTTCCTGATGTGAGGGAGAGCAGAGAGTCCCCAAGACCCTGGTTAGAAACATACAGAAAGCATATGTGATAGATCCATACTATCGTTCTTCTCGTACAACCTTTGAAGTTTCATTATGCAAAAGGAGTTCTGGTTCTTAACAGCTAAGCTAGTGCTGAATCCAAATCTGCATCAGCCAACCAAGTAAACTACGTATTAAAGTAGCTACTAGCTAGTGCAGTAATACATTGGTTTTCACTGACTTCGGTTATCCTCGGTTTTGGTTTTCGTCAAATGCAAAGCATTTTTCTGCGAAAACTTTGTCTCGGTTTTTGTGGACTCTCTCCCTCCCTTGCCATCTTCCATATAGCAAGAAGAGTCTTCAGAAAGGTAAATGCCATGTTAAATGTTCATTTATTCTTTACATTAGTCTTTTATATTCATTTTATATTAATTTCTTATTGTTTTAAATATTAAACACTACATTTATTCTGTACAAAATGTTTTTGAAATGTATTTTAGAGTGTCTAGAATGAATTAATTGGATTTACATTGATTCATATAGAAATAATTGCCTCGGTTTTTGTCAGTTTCGGATTTCAGCTATTTTCATATGGATTATCGACAAAAACCGAGGTATCACTGTACATTAAATCAAGCTTCTCTAGCGAGATGCCCTGTAGCAAATAATCTGTCAATCAAGATTATGTTAAACATCCTAGAATAAGTAGTGCACTATGCATATCCACATAGTCTTCTCTGTTTTTGCTGAGATTCCCTAAAAGACTTACTTTTCCTTTGGTTATGATTCTTTTCTTCCCTTCTCTGATTTTGCATGTCACCCTGAACCCATGTTGTTTAGATCCTAGTCACAGGACAGGATTTAGTGAGAGAATCTATCAGAGCAGGGTGCCGCTCTTCTCTGGCAAGGGAGATACAATGCAAAGCATTTTGGAGAAGGCTGAGGGATAAAAGTTCCACAATTTCTCTTGATACCCTTGCATTTATCAAGGAAATAGGTTAGATTATGAAGATAGCTGGTACAATGGCTTGCAACTTGAAAGATCAGTCTAGCAGCCTGACCAGGCAGTGGCACAGTGGATAGAGTGTCAGACTGGGACACAGAGGACCCAGATTCAAAACTCCAAGGTCACTGGCTTGAGTATGGGCTCAACCGGCTTGAGCACAGGGTCTCTGGCTTGAGCATGGGATCATAAATATGACCCCATAGTTCCTGGCTTGAGCCCAAAGGTCACTGGCTTGAAGATCAAGGTCACTGGCTTGAGGAATGGGTCACTTGTTTTGCTCTCCCATCCATTCAAGGCACATATGAGAAAGCAACCAATGAGCATCTAGGATGTCATAATGAAGAATCGATGCTTCTCATCTCTCTCCCTTCTTCTCTTTCTGTCCTTATCTGTCCCTCTCTCTGACTCTGCCAAGAAAAGAGAAAGAAATGAAGGAAGGGAGGGAGGGTGGGAGGAAGGGAGGAATGAAGGAAGGAAGGAACGAAGGAAGGAAGGATCAGTCTGTGCACTAGATTTTTACTTCCCTCAGCTGTCTAGTGCAGACAGAGGGGAATTACTGCAGTAGAGCCTCACGATGGTTTTAGGTGTTTTTAGATTCTTGAGCAAGGGCCAGAATTTGCCCTGTTTTTATTGTGTTTCCCATTGTTGTTAAAAGCTTTCACATAACTCATATTCTTCATTTTTAAAAAATTGATCAATGGCAGCACAACCTAGTCCTCAAAGCTTTACCCTCAGTGGGAACCTGTTTCCAGGTGACTTAAGATAATTCTTTAATTATAAGCTTCGCCATCACATTCCACAGACTGTTGACTTCCCACCCTGGAAAATGTGTTTCATGTTAACCAATTCCAAATATTTACTTGATCACTTAATAATCTGTCTTAATTAGAGTATGTTTTCTTGCAAGGAAAAAAATCTGTTTAAACCAGTTCAAGAATAAAGGAGGGTTTATTTTAAATATAGGGTCTTATAAACTCCAAGTAAAAGGTAAATAGTAGATCAGTTAAGTCAAGGATCATGTCTGTCCTGCTCATTTCTGTCGCCTAAACAGTGCCTGACATTAATAAATATTTATTGACTGAATAAAAATAACTGGTTTAGCACAGAACTCATATTTTGGATCTCTTTGGTCAGTTCTGTGAATGAGAGGGAATAAAAGTAGGAAGTAGCTTGGGCTGATGTCATGTTTTGTGACTAGAGTAGCAAGACAGCCTGGGGTGTAGTTGGAATCCTAAGAATTATTCTCTTAGGAGCATGAACAAATGAAAAGTAAGTGATTGGCAATTTTAGTACACATGTCTTTACTACAAACTTTTATGAATTCTAAAGCCATCTTTGTCACCAATAGTCAACTGTCAACATATCAGCTATAAAATACATGATAATATCTTAGGCAATAAAAGCTGACTGGTCGGCCTTTGAAACCTGGATCTTCATTTTAATAATTTGAGCAAATTAACTCCTCTGAACTTCACTTTCTTCATTTCTGAAATAATGTTACAGTTGTACCTATCTGATAAACTTGTGATGACTGAGTAATTACACATAGTAAATACTCACTGACTGTTAGCTGCTTCCACATTATCCTTGTCATTGTCATCAGTAACAGCAAGAGTGCTGGGCTTGAAGTCAGAACACTTGTTTTATAACCTCAGTTTTGCCACTAACTATATATCTTTATTGTCTTAGGAATTCATTAAATCTGTGCAGGCTTTGGATTCCTCATTTATTAAATGAGAACGTTGAGCTAGAAGATTTCTGAATTTCGTTGAGTGATGAAAGTTGGCTTTTCTAGCTTCCTGACCCCATTTTAAATGATGTTATTACTTATTATCTGTAATTTTTACAAAAGCCAATAACTTTCTTCTCAAATTAACTTTCTCTATAATCCTTAAGGTAGGGTTATCTCAGAGTCTGCTTTATACTTTTTACTTTTTTAAAAAGAAATATGATTTTTATTTTATTTTTGAGAGAGATTGATTTATTCTTTCACTTATTTATGCATTCATTGGTTGACTCTTGTATGTACGTGCCCTGACCAAGGATTGAACCCATAACTTTCATGTATCAGGATGATGCTCTAACCAACTGAGCCACCTGGCCAGAGTCTTTGTATAATATTGGTTTACGAAGAATGTCAGGCTGTCTAATCCAGACCTGAAGCAGGATTGTATTTTGTAGAGATGTCAGTGTGTTTTGGGGTTAAATTAGAGTTGCCATGGTGAAACATATTAGTTAAGTAATCCAGAATTTCAAAGGAGTATGAATACATTTTTTTTGGAAACTTGGTTATCAAGACATGAGTACTGATAGAAATAGATTTAAAGAGAAGTTAACTCTATAAAATTAATCGTATAAACCTTAAACCATTATAACAAATGGCACTGTTTCCTACTAAGGGATTCTTGTGAAAAGTTTGATATTTACTTCCCTTACAATTAAAGTGTATGTTTTATACTTTATCCAAAGGTCACTTTTCAAATTGTATCATAAGCATTTTCTACCTCTTTTAGTCTTAAGAAGAGAGCTATCATAAGAATGTAAAGTTTGAAGAGCAGACACATGGAGGAAGTTTGAGCTTAGTAAGATTTTAAACCTGATCTCCTAGGTTTTATGAAAATACAGAGGCCTCTTTTATTAGTGTGTATATACTACTTAGAGATGCAAATTTCCTATGGGTAGACTACTAAAAGGATGTTTAGTGTGTTCCAATATCATTAATTTCAGATCCCTAAGCCTCTATTCCCAGCCTCATCTTTATGAATTATAATTTTAAAATAAGCTTTCCCTTTCTGCCCTCCTCCATCTGAGAAACATTAAGGTACGAAGATTGATGATTGGCTTCAAGCTTGTATATGCTAAAATACAGACTTGTATCTTATAATTTGCAGTGCTCTGCACATGTAAAAATCTAAGGGTAATTAGTTGTTATTGCTTTAATATGATGGAGACAATTTCTATGGAACAAGCTTCATGGCTAATAAATTTTGTCTTTTGGTTGATTGACTGGTTAATGGAATTGGGAAGATATTTTATGTCTCTTCTTTATAATAATGTTTTCATTCTCTACTGGAAATATATAGGGATTTCAATAGCTGGTCTTTATTAGAGGATTCTTCTTTATTTTATCATGTGTGTTCCCCTTTTCTCAGTTTTTTTCTAATTTTTATTTTGTTTCAATATTTTCAGTGAAACAGATTTACAAGGGAGAATCATTAAGTTGGTGATTACACACACACACACACACACACACACACACACAGAGTAATCAACAGTTCATTCATTCTTTGCATTCTTGTCTTTTCTGTAAAACCTGGAACACTGTAGATAGTCTATACAAGAAATGAGATTTAAAACTCAAGAGTACTGGAGATTTGTAGGATGAAGATCAGTCTGCAATTATTTGCCCAGGCACATAGCTCTGAATCAACCTCTGCACAAGCTTCTGTGGAAACATATGGATTGTGTGGCTTCTTTCTCCCCCACTTCCTAGGCTCTTACCAGTTTTTTTTGTTTTTTTTTTTTAGAAAGATTGAGGTTGGATTCTCAGGTGCAGAATTATGTGCGAAGAGCACAAACTGCAGATATCTTCCCTCCATCAAAAGTAGGCAGTACAAAAGCCGTACTTTGTTTGCTGTGTCTTCCCACGCCTGCAAAGGTTTTCATGCTAGGTGCTGTGCTATTATGATGTGCCTTTCTTAGCAATGGAGAACCCAAATAGAAGTTTTCTCTGCCATTAAAATGGCTGTGTCACTTCTCTTTGACTATGGTTGAAGGTCCCTGTACCCTCTGGAAGTGCTTTACTCAGACATGGGTCAGTGAGTAGTGCCCACTCAGCAGTTATTTCGGGTTACGGGCTGAAGTTCCTTGAATTCCAGAAGATAAGGCATCATTGTCTCTCTGAGCCCATTGTCAGACTCCCGTCATTTGATAGTAGATGCTGCCAACCTGAGCAGCGAGGGCAGGCAACCTGCTCTTCCTCACCATGGCCTAAGATGCCATCCTTGTCAAGCAAATGGAGATGGATCGTGCTGCTCTAACCTTGTTATACATCACTGTCAAGCTCTGCTATTGGCTTCTAGAGATTGGCCAACACAAACAAAGTACTTTTTTCTGGTAGCAAATGTTACCTTGGATTGTTTGTGGGGCGTATTGGTGATAAAGTAGTTAGTATAAAGGGCTTGATACATAAAGGATCTTAATTCCCAATAAGGTTCTTTTTCTGTGACAAACTCTCTCAGTACCCTAAATTCTGCCAGGCTCTTTGGTAAATGTGGTACTTATTTCATCTCTAAGTAAGGACAGTGACTGATTTCTTTTTGAAATTATTTAGATTTTTCTTTCTGGTTTCATTTCAAAGGATATTTTTTGGGAGTGAGGGTGGCATAGGAGATTTAACTTAAACTGCTGGTGATTTTCAAAAGGCCATTTTCCTGCTGCATGGCTTTGAAAAGGAGAGCTACTTGTTTTTCAAAGTAATATGCCAAAATTGGTGCTCTTTCTATTTTTTAGGTTTTATTCCCTTTTTCTTAATTTTATTCATTGTGAAAGTTTTGGGGACCAGAAAGATCAAGAAATACCATTTCAAAGAAAAAAAGTCCAGAATATATTGTTGTTATCTGTCTCATCTATCTATCTGTCTGTCTGTCTGTCTGTCTATCTATCATCTATCTATCTATCTATCATCTATCTATCAATCTATCATCTATCTATCTATCTATCTATCTATCTAGTACCTGTCACTTGACCCTGGTTTCAGACTTGGTAAAACAGATTTTCTTACAGTTAAAGGAGTATATCATAGGAATTTCTTAGTGTCCAAAGCCTTTGTTTACAGTTTCTTTGTAAGAAACTTTTAAAAACAATTATTTGAATTTTTTTTAATCTTCACGATTTGCTTAAAAACACCCAGAGAAACATTTTTGTGAAGAAATCAGCTAGTAGAAACAACAGTTCACCTTACTTGTTATAAACCAGAGACCTCATCATTGGCCCCAGAACTATTGTGGCCATCTCTTTCTGCCATATCAACTAGTTACAAACATCACCTCAGCTGAAAATTACTTTATTTCTTTACACTGCTGCCTCATTCTATCAAGTTATTTGTACCTCCATTTCACTCACACACCCCAAATCCTGATGTTTGTAATAAGCCTGAATCTCTTGACAAGTCTGGTGCATTCACTGCTCTTCCTCTGTCCACTGGGCATTGTATACACTTCACATTTTCTTTGGTCCTCATTTCATGTTTTTGGGGCTGAGGCCAGTGAACTATTAGTTTTAATTGGGCCATTTTTATATGGTGTAAAACAGGAAACCATTTTAAATATCATGTCTATTTAAGAATTATTTTAATTGTTTAAAGTTGGTAGACTTCTACTCAAGTGGAAAAGCATTTTATACATCTCCAAAAAACTGATGAAAGTACTAATTTTTATGACATTAAAAAAATTTATTCATGCCCTTCCATCATTACCTGCTCTAGCATTTCAAAATGCCTTTAACAGATTATGAATTGAGTTCTGCTGTTTTAATTAAACTACCTATCTAGTCTACTTTAGTATTATAAATTTTAAAAATACGTCCTCTTTTCTTCTGTTTTACCTGTTTGGGCACATTACATGTGTGTGCATGTGTGTGTGTGTGTGAGAGAGAGAGAGAGACCAAAAAAAAATCACTTTAGTATTCATAATTTCATATTTCTAAGATTGGAATTTGGAAAATGTGAAGAAAATATCATTGCTGACACTATTTAGAAAAGCTGTTTCCAGATACTAGTGAATCAATGTATGGAAATTTTGTCATGCTTATAATGTCTTGCAATGGTGTTTGATCTCTATTTCATTTTTATCCACTGTTTTCTTGGGATAGGATGGTATGGTAGGTTCACTGGTGGGATAACATATACTTGGATGAACTGAGACCTGTGTCTTCATTTTTGTTTGTTCACTAAGTAGCTGTATATTTGGACAGTGCATTTAATCTCTTTCAAAGTCTTTTCACTCATTTGTAATATGTGAGTGGGTTGGACTAGGATATCCAGTTGGACCACATAGCTAGGAGTTAGCCATTCAAGTGGGATGAGGTAGTTTGTCAAGGGTGTTCTGACAATAGCAGGTATTTGTGTACATTCTGGTAGGAAACAAAGAGCATTGCATGTTAGGGAACTGAAACTAGTTCATTATGACTGGAGAAGAGGGTGCAATGAAATGGAGGTAGCCAAGAGGAAATGATGCAAGACTTATTAAGAAGTATATATAGTTGACCCTTGAACTGCATGAGTTTGAACTGTACTGGTTCACTTATATGTGGACTTTTTTTAATAAGTACTTGTACTGTTTTCTATTCATGGTTAGGAGTTTGGAGATATGGAGGGCTGAATGTATGCATTGACCTATGCTATTTCATATAGGGCACTTGAGTATCCTCAGATTTTGGTTTCTGCAGGGGTCCTAGAAACTAACTCGCCATGAATACATGTGGACAACTGAATTTTAAGGGAGCTAAAAGTTATGTGTGGATTTTTGACTATGTGGGGTGGGTCAGTGCTGCTGGCCCCCACATTGTTCAAGGGTCAACTATACTTTATTCTAAATACATAGGAAGCTGTTTATATGTTTTAAGTATGAGAGTGGCATGATCATTTTCTGCCTTATAAAAATCACTGTGGAAAAAGTGTAGAAAATGCATAAGAGAAGGAGAAGAGAGATACAGAAACTAGGTAGTTAGGAGTAGGGTTGCAGATAAAAAGCAGGACACCAAGTTAATTGGTATTTCAGGGGGAAAGTTAGATTTCAGAAAAATGAATACTTATTTTTAAGGATAAACAGGCCTCATATAGTATACAGTACATGTAGATATCAGGTAAGATAAGGGCTGAAAAGGTGTCGCTTGAGTAACAAGGAAGCCGGGTAGATTTTGGAGAGGGCTTTCAGTGGAAATGGATTGGCAGAAACCAGACGGCAGAGAGATGGGGAGTGAATGGAAGACAGTGCAGCCAAACAGCTCTTTCAGAAATTCACATTGAAAGAGAAGGATGGGAGGAGGGTCTAGGAGGTATTTTATTGCCTTTGAGAATGTCAGTGATTATTTTTTATGCTGCCATTGTTAAGGTTCGTGATTTGGGACTGTTTAATTGGAAAGAACCTCAGTTTTTCACCAAATCTCTGCAGTCCTATTGCTTGAGAGCGGCCCTTCCCCCCTAGTTCCCCACAACTCTTTGTCAGCTGTCTGCCTGTCCAGCGATGGAAACAAGGTGTAGCTTAAGCCTCTGCCCCAGCAATTAACCAGGGAGCAGAGTGAGGGGATTTTCCACTCTCCTTTAGAAAATCATTTTTGAAGGCTTTTCCACAGGGACTATTTTAAAGACAGGAGTGCTTTTTATAAGTACTCGAGATGCTCATTTATCTCCCATACCGCCTAGCACTTAAGATGGTCCTTTAAAAGCACCAGTTTATCATGGAAAGACGTTGCTTATACTGTGTACCTTAAGAAACAATTATTTTCATTTCCTTTTCCTCCAACTAACCTAAATTCTCGTAAACACTAATCTCCTCCTCTCTCAGCAGTGCTGAGGAGTTAAATGCCCAACGCTTCCTCTAGAGCTCCCATGTGTATCAAGTCAGTCCCTTGACCCCTTACCTTGTAACTACCAACTTAAGGTCTCAGGTTTCCCTGACAGAGATTCTCTTCTTCTCCTTTTATTTTTTTGTTTGTTTTAGGAAGAAAAAAGGAAAAGGGAAAACATACTCCAAACAGCTCTTAAGTGGCAAAGTTTGTATTCTCTATTAAGATGAATCCTGTTTAGATGTTGACCTCTGAAATTAAATTCATTAGCCTATGTACCCTGAAAAGCAGACCAGTATTTATGTTGATACTGATCTAATGCAGCGATTTTCAACCTTTTTCATCTCACGGCATATATAAACTAGTCACTAAAATTCTGCGGCACACCAAAAATATATTTTCTTGCCAATCTGACAAAAAAAAAGTTTAATTTTGATTCATTTCCACTGGATGGCTATGGTTGTATTGGCTGTTGTCATTTCTTTATTAGACAATCTAAAGGAAAAGAGGTCAGTGCCCTAATAGTCAGATATTGCATGTTTTAAAAATTCTTGCGGCACACTGGTTGAAAACCACTGCTCTAATGCAATTGTTTAGTGTGGCAAATCACTAAATTTAATCAAAGTCAATCCCCCCTGGCTCCCCAGAACTCTTTTGATTATTCTTCATTCCTAAGGGAGAAAAGGCGAAAATTGTTCTGGCTGCTTTCTGCTGAAATGGAGCAGAGTTTGGGATTAGAGGGATGAAACTCATATTCAATGGAAAGTAATCTTTAGTTCCCGGTTTACTGGGAATAGTCTGTACTACCATAATGTTTGCTCTTTTCCCCTGGGAGCCCTGCTTTTTAGTCCTAAAGGTGGGATACTTAGTCAAAACATACAGCCTCTAACAGAAAACATAGTAAGATAAGGATTATCAGTATGATACCTCCCATTCCAGAAGGTATCTAGGAGAAGAGATAGTTTAACAGATCTTTCTTTCTCATAACTGGTAGCTAAGTAGCCTTCTGTATAATTCTATTTTTCTGAGTCTCAACTTCTCTAGAGGTATTAGGGTAGGTGCAATATGTTGTTAGCCACTGCATAGACTCCTTGTTTTGCCGGGTAGTAATCTAAGTCCTATTGTCTAAAGACCCATATACCAAGCACTCTAAAGTGGTCTGTTAGAATCTTGGAGCTTGATCAGTTGAACTGGCCAAATGGCTGACTGTACAGATTAAGTTCCCTGATTTCAGGTATTTAATGAGAGCTATGCCTATGACAGTGGTTCTTAATCTTTTTTGAGGTACCGAACCCACCAGTTTCATATGCGCATTCACTGAACCCTTCTTTAGTGATAAATAAAATATGATTTTTTTTTCCAAATTCAAGACATAGGTATATGTTTTATTACTGGTGCACAAAATGAGCCGTGCATGAACATCACCTTGCTCAAAGAACAAAACTAACAAAGTGCATGAACTCACAACAAATTATGGTATTACTTTATTCTGGCCTCTGTGGCAGAGGCTGCTCTGAACCCCTGAGACCGACTCATCGAACCCCTAGGGTTCGTTAGAACCCAGGTTAAGAACCACTGGCCTATGAAAACAAAAGTAAAACAAAGATTAATGATAAAAGCAAATTATAAACCAGCTTCTGAGTTTGTAAGGCTGTCACTCGAGCTTCCTAGATCTGTAGAAGGAAGCATTTCTGCATAGTTTGAAATGCCTCTGATAGTCATCAGGTGCTCAGGTAAACTGCGTGGCATACTGAAAACATGGGTTGTTGTGGCAGTTTTCTAAATTTTATGTCAAATTGTCCATCTTTAGCTTGCAGGATTTTGGAAAAGGATTGTGCTTTTTGTTGTTGTTGTTTTCGTTTTGGTATTATTTTTGTGACAGAGACAGAGAGACGAACAGATAGGGACAGAAAGACCAGAAGGGAGAGAGATGAGAAGCACCAATTCTTCACTGGACACATTAGTTGTTCATTGATTGCTTTCTCATATGTGCCTTGACCAGGGGACTACCGCAGACCGAGCGACCCCTTTCTCACGCCAGTGATCTGGGGCCCAAGCTGGTGAGCCTTGTTCAAACCAGATGAGCCCGTGCTTAAGACAGCGACCTTGGGGTTTCGAACCTGGGTCCTCTGTGTCCTAGTCCGAGGTTTCGAACCTGGGTCCTCTGTGTCCTAGTCCGATGCTCTATCCACTGCACCACCACCTGGTCAGGCAGGATTCTTTTAGTTCTCAAAGGGTGGGAGGAAAATTGGAAGCATGTTTGGAGAGTCCTAAGTAGATATTAAAAGAAACTAGAAGAATTCAGGATCCAGTCTAGGTTACAAGTAGAAAACAAAACTCAAAAGACAATGAACAGCACTAGAATCTAATTTCCACAAAGGTATACAGTGTGTCCGTAAAGTCATGGTGCACTTTTGACTTTTGACCGGTCAAAAATGCACCATGACTTTACGGACACACTGTATTATAGTTTCTATTGAAACATAATTTTTCTTCTAAAATCACCCCTATTTTTACCCAAGATAGCCAAATTAAAACTAATTTATTTGCAAACCAAGTCTGGTTTCAATAAACTTGGCCTGATTATTTGTATAAGTTTAGCAAAAGTATTAATTAACCATGTTGATAGTATTAAGTCTGCTTTGCTGGAATCATTCATAAGAAATCTTCAGATTGAATTTAAAAGGCCAGAAAAGCCAAGACAAGGACTTGCCATCAGATATTGCCTGCTATAGATTTTGGGTGAGTTCCTCTCTATTTGGAGTTCCCAAAAGTTCCTGCACCTGCCAAAAGTGACGTAGTAAAGCTTCTGGGAACTCTGTAAGCAAGGTACCAGGCCAATATTTCCTGTATTGCCTTCCATAAGTCAGTCTTATTTCCTTAAAGCTATCTGGTCATATCTGAGTCTATGTTTTCTCTCTCAAACATGGCATTCTAGTCAAACCTTTGATAATAAAAACCAGTTTCCAATTATGTCCTGTTATAGAAAATAGTTTTTTAATGAACTTATGCAAATAAGTCCATTGCTGTGAAAATAAAAATGCTCATTTAGAGTTTCTGAATGCTGGAGGGATCAAGTGGGGAGAAAAGAAATAAATGTTTCAGTTATGTTTACAAAGGTATATAAGTCACCAAATTACTAAGTCATAGTTGTTTAAGAGAAACAAGTTTCCTTTTATCTGGAAAACGAAAGATTTTAAAAATCAGCAATATTTTAAACAAATATTCATAAAAATTATAATCATCCTCAGTTTACTCAGGGCCATATAATCAATTCTTATTTATCTTGATCATTTGCCAGCATTTCAGAAATATAGTTATTCCTTAGAGTTCTACAAATCTTCATCCATTTTAGATGTATGAGCCAAAAGCTTATTCTCAGAAACCTGTATTTTAGAAAAAGTCAGTTCTCCTTATCTTTCTGAAGATGAAACATACTAAGTTATTTTCCTTGCTGAAAAAATTTTGCAACAAAGCTAACATGAACTTATTTGACTAATAAACCCAGGTAGAATAAATTATTTAATGCTGATGACTTGAAAAAATCTGCCTATTCAACCAAACCTAACTCAGAACCAGCTTTCATATCAAATATTTTCCCAACTCATGTGATTCTGGAAAACATTTAGGTTATTGTTATATTTTAAGAATTCTCATATAAATGCTTCTTTGTTTAAGCTAATTTAATATTACAAATTTGCAATACCATCCAGTGGTAAAAATATGCTATATCTGGAACGTACATCCATGAGCCTACTGATAAACATTAACCGAGATCTCATAGCTTTCATTTTACAACACTAGCTTTTGTGTCCCAGAAACAATTCAAATTCCAGAGGAAAAACTGGATCCAAATTATGTTTTTGACAGATAGACTAATTTAAGGTTTTGTTCAGATGACCAAAACTTTGCATGTTGTTCGAAAATAACATCGCCCAACAACATGTTGCCCTCACCTCCCCACAACATACAATGTTTTCAGATTTAATTTGCTAGCTCTAAACCAAATTCAAACCAGTTTCAAATTAAAAACAAAATTCCATGGCTGGGTCAAGCTTTCACTGCTCACTTCTTCGAGGTCTACAGTCAGAATTGCCCCCACTCCCCACAAGATGAGACACAGACTTAACAAATAACAAGCACAGTCTCTGTAATCAGTCCTAGTTGCTTATTGTAATCTCTCAGGTCCTTTTCCTAATACAACCAATAGTGGGATCCCCAAACCAAGTCAAATGAATCTCTCAATGTCCCAACCAAAAGTAATAGGGAGGTGTTCCTGGGATTGTCACCTGTGAGGTTACACACTATAGATGTCTCCTAAACTAAGTACCATTTCTCTTACTACAAAATGAAAATGCTGTAAGTCAATGACACCCAGTTGGTAATGAGCACAGCAGATTCGTCCCTGGAGCAATCAAACCAGGTAACTGCTGGGCAGAACCTGGCAAGACTACCACCATCTGAACTGGCTGCTGAACCGGAGGCAGAAAGCCCACTTAGGGCTGAGTTCCATCTGAGTTGCCCTTTTGTTACAGAACTGAAAGAGTTCATCCATGCAGTGCTAGCAGAGCCAAACACTAGACACTGAGAATTGCAGTGGAGAAATATTAGCTTTTTTATTTTTGTTTTTAGTTTTTAAATTTTTCTTATGTGAGAAGTGGGGAGGCAGAGAGACTCCCGCATGCTCCTGGACCGGGATCCACACAGCAAGCCCCCTATGGGGCCATGCTCTGCCCATCTGGGTCTGTTGCTCCATTGATTGGCGACTGAGCTATTTTTAGCACCTGAGGTGAGGCCATAGAGCCATCCTCAGTACCTGAGATCAATTTGCTCCAACTGAGCCATGGATGTGGGAGGAGAAGAGAGAAATGGAGAGAGAGAAGGGAGAGGAGGAGGGGTGGAGAAGCAGATGGTCACTTCTTCTGTGTGTCCTGGCCAGGAATTGAACCAGAGACATCCACACATCTATTTCTCTGACACTCTAGACCAGGGGTGCTCAATACGTTGATCACAATCTACTGGTCGATTGCGAAGGAAGTGTGGGTAGATCGCATGACATTAAAAAGACATTTGTCTTTTGATTGGCATACAGGGTAGCCAATCTAACGTCTGAACTTTTGACACCCTACGCATGCGCGTTAAACCGCGCTAACTTGTTCAGTTACATTGCTACGTAGTTAGCCTTCAATTTATTTAAACTAAATACAACAAAGGGTATAAAAATGAGTGCCATAGCTGGTCCAAGTAACAAGCCTAAAACCTACCACTTTCATACAGAATGGGAGGGGATTTTTTTCACTATGTCATATTCTAAGTGCGTTTGCCTCATCTGTCTGTGTGCCATTGCTATTCCAAAGAAGGGAAATGTGGAGTGGCTTTTTCAGACTGTTCATAGAAACTATGACATTGACTTTCCTCCAAAAAGAGATCTGAGAAGGAGAAAGGTGAAAGAAGAATACACAATATTAAATAGTAATAATAGTAACTTAAATAATGATAATATAGAAGAAATTAATATATGTTTTGCATTTTTATTGTAGGTAGATCATTTGACTTGGTCATCTTATAAGTAGCTCACAAGCTGAAAAAGTGTGGGCATTCCTGCTCTAGACACTCTACTGCTGAGCCAACCAGCAAGGGTCACCATTTTATTATGAATGGCACCAGGAAGGAAGACAGTACTCAAAAACCTGAACTCCCCAGTGGCATGTAGGTCACAGATTATATAGGGCAAAATCACAAGACATTGAGGGTTAGGGGTTTAGGGTCATGCTGGAAGCTGATTGTACAGAGCTGAGGTAATGGTAATTAATTATTTCTGTAGATCTTAAGGGCAGCTCTGAGGTTTTTTCTAGCATCCCTCTGTCCTATATCATGGGACAGTAGCCAGGGGGTGGTTCCACTTTAAGGGTCAGGCATCGAAACATAACTTAAGTCAGGAGGTTACCTCTAGCGTGCCAAAGGTCAGGGAGTGTGACCATTATCAGGTCTAGGCTACTGTCTTCAACTGCTTCTGGGGTTACTGATTATCCAAGGGCAAGGCTAGGTCTTTGATGGATATAGATATATTATTTCTAGAGCTAGGATTTAAAATTGAAATTTTAAGTCATAAGAACCTTGGTTTCAGTTGGGTCATTGTTTTACTACTTTACATTAAAATTTCACTTTGAGCCTGACCAGGCAGGGCGCAGTGGATAGAGCGTCGGATGCGGAAGACCCAGGTTCGAGACCCTGACCTCGCCAGGTTGAGTGCGGGCCCATCTGTCTTGAGCAAAAGCTCGTCATCTTGAACCCAAGGTCGCTGGCTCAAGCAAGGGGTTGCTCGGTCTGCTGAAGGCCTGCGGTCAAGGCACATGTGAGAAAGCAATCAATGAACAACTTTGGTGTCGCAACAGCAACGAAAAACTAATGATTGATGCTTCTCATCTCTCTCTGTTCCTGTGTCTGTCCCTATCTATCCCTCTCTCTGACTCTCTCTGTGTCCCTGTAAAAAAATAAAAAATAAAAAAAAAAATTCACTTTGAGGAAAAATTTCCAACTATTACTAAAACAATTCTATGAAGCAAGGTAACAAAGCTAGAAAAGGATAGCTTTCTCCAAGCAAGATATTGGAACTTTGTACTTTGCCATATGAAAATGATCTCTAATAAATGAAAACTTGTTTTAATATTTTTGATTCATTGAAGAACTGGTCACATAGGGGAAAATGTATATTATTATTTTAATGCATCCAATTCCAGTTTTTACATTAATTATACTGGGACATGTATGGTTATAACCTAAATATTAAAGTGGACCCAATATCAAGTTATATTTCCGTTCATCTGAATTGAACCTCATGTTGCTACAGCAGTTCTCTGACACTAACTGGGTTCCCTCAATTCACTTTAATTCGATCACTAACTACCTTGAGAAAAGGCACACTCCCAAGACTGTCCCTCATCAGATATCAGCCACAAGTCTCAGGTGTCCTCAAGTGACTTGCACCTCTTTCTAGCTGAATACAGACTCAGGGTTCCCCACATCCCTTTTATATTCAATAATTCACTAGAAAAACTGACAGAACTCGCTAAAAGTGCTACACTCATTATTAGTTTTCCTTTAAAGGCTGTAACTCAGGAGCAGCTAAATGGTGGAAATGCACAGGGCAGGGAACTGGGGAGGAGGTGGTAGGTAGCACTGTTTCCATGTCCTCTTCTCATGAAATACGGGCCTGTCCTCCTCCTAGCATATCAGCATGTTCACCAACCAGGAAAGCCAGTGTACAGAGTTTTTGTATGGAATTTTATTACGTAAGTGTGACTGAATAAAAATTGGCTACATGATTGAAATCAATCTCCAACTTCTCTCTCCTCCCTGGAGATTGGGGATGGGCTGAAAGTTTCAACCCTTTAATCAAGGACTTGGTCTTTCTGTTTTTTTCCAGATCCCCTTTTAAAACTATCTAAGGGCCTACTTCCAGTTACCCTGTTAGCATAAATTTAGATATGGTACATAAGAGCTCATTATGAATAAAAAAAGATACTCCTGTGGCTCAGGAATTTCTAAGATTATTTGAAACTCTATACCAGGAGCAAAGACTGGTATAGAGCAAACTCAATACCAGGACAAAGACCAGGTATATAGTCTTTATTATATCACAGACCTTAAGTGAACCATATTTCCCCATTAATAAGATGCTACCATGTATAAGACGCACCTTAATTTTGGGGCCCGAATATGAAAAAAAAAAAGTATTACATAAAGTTATTGAACTCAAGTTTTATTCATGATAAAATTCAAACAACTCATCACTGTCAAAACTCCCATCCATTAGCTTGTCCTCATCTCTGTCTGAGGACAAATCACTGTCTTCAATAATGAGTGCAAAAACAAGCTCAAAAAGCAGGAAATGCAAGTAAAAAAAATCCACAGGCCCTGGCCAGTTGGCTCAGTGGTAGAGCATCAGCCCGGCATGTGTAAGTTCCAGGTTCAATTCCCAGTAAGGGCACACAGGAAAAGTGCCCATCTGCTTCTCCATCCTTCTCCCTCTCCTTTCTCTCTATCTCTCTCTTTCCTTCCTGCAGCCAAGGCTCCATTGGAGCAAAGTTGGCCTGGGCGCTGATGATGGCTCCATGGCCTGTGCTTCAGGCGCTAGAATGGCTCCTTCAGCAACGGAGCAATGCCCCATAGGGGCAGAGCATCGCCCCCTGGTGGGCATGCCGGGTGGATCCCGGTTGGGCGCATGTGGGAGTCTGTCTGACTGCCTCCCTGCTTCCAACTTAGAAAAAATATACACACACAAAAAAGTCACAACCACTGTATAAGACGCACCCAGTTTTTAGACCCCAAATTTTTTTAAAAAGTACATCTTATACATGGGGAAATATGGTATATTTGATTCAGCTATGTAGCTTTAAGCAAGTGGAATGTTACCTTTATATTACAGCTGAGACATCTGGCACTAAGAGCTTATATGATTGGCCCAAAATCACATAAGTAAATTCTAGAAAGGACAGTAACCTCAGTGATCTTAGCTAATGAAATGTCTACTTCCTGTGGAAATCAACTTAGACTCAATTTTTTTAGCAGATTGTGAGACCATCCCTGTAATGTGCACCGAAGAAACATTACACTGTGAGCAATTTGTTTTTCTTTTGCATTTTCTGTTGCGTGAGGTTTTAGAACTTTTTCTGTATATTTCTGTATCACTGATTCCAAATCTGAAATCCGTTTTTCGGTGCATGCTCTAGTTTTTATGCAGTTTTAATTTCTTTTTGTTACAGTTAATAGCATGCATTGGTTTATAAATTGGACTTAAAGGCCAACGACTCTTGGATTGAATATAACCACAAGGCAATTAATGTTTTACAAACATCATTTTTACATAACTGTAGTTGTTTTTAAATGAGAAAAATTATTATCTGATAAAAACACCCTCTTATTTTGTTTTAAGATCGAATCATGGCTTCTTTGAGTAAGCATAAATATAAGAATAGTCCTGACACCTTCTGTTATATATGTAGCTGTTACACACTTCAACATAAAAGACACAATATTTCATCATTTATGACACATGCATATATTGCCTATTTTCAAGTTCCCCTTGACGATCAAGAAAAGTATTGGGCTCCTCATATTGTATGTCATAATTGGGAGAAAATGTTTCATGACTGGACAAAAGGAAAACGCAAAGGAATGCCTTTTGGTATTCCCATGGTTTGTCGTGAACCTAAGGACCACAGCAGTGACTTGTTATTTCTGCCTGATCCATACAAAGGGCATCAGTGAGAAAAAATGGCATATGATCGCATATCCTAATATTCTTTAGCAATACGACCTATCCTACAGTCTGAGACACTCCCGGTTCCAGTTTTCAATGGTTTTGTTTCCTCTAAGGACGAAGAAAGTGAACATGGTGATCAAGTGTATTTTGATAAGATGCATGAGGAAATGGTTGTAGAATCTGAAGGGTCTTCTTCTGATGCCAAGCAGTCATTAACCCCTCAGCAGTTTAGCCAACCCGAATTGAATGACTGAGATTTGGGCCTATCAAAGATAGCAGCTGAGTTATTAGCCTCCAGGCTTCAAGAAAAGAATGTACTTCACTGGTCAGCTAAAGTATCCCATTTCAGGAAGCGTGAACAAATTTTTGTGAACTTTTTTTCCGAAGACAAACACTTGATTTACTATTATGATATCAGTAGTCAACTCAGCCAGCTAGGTGTTACCACTTACAGTCCAGCAGAATGGCAGCTATTTCTTGACAGCTCTAAACAAAGTCTGAAATGTGTTCTCTTACACAGCGGTAATGTTTATGCAGGGATTCCAATTACTTATTCAACTCATCTGCGAGAAGATTATAATGACATAAAAATTGTCCTTGACTTACTAAAGTATGAAGAGCATAACTGGATCATTTGTGTGGATCTTAAAATGGTAAATTTTCTGCTAGGACAACAGAGAGGTTTCACGAAGTATCCTTGCTTTCTATGTTTGTGGAACAGCCGAGCTTGAGAGAAACACTGGAAACAGAAGGAGTGACCAAAACGTGAAGCTCTGGAAGTAGGGATGCAAAATATTGTAAATGAACCTGTAGTTAATCAAGACAGGATCCTTTTTGCCCCACTTCACATCCAATTTGGCTTAATTAAGCAGTTTGTTCAGACTTTGAATAGAAAAAGTGAATGCTTTCAACATATTATTTCTGCTTTTCCTGCCTTGTCTTTTGAGAAGATAAAAGCAGGTGTAATCAATGGACCTCAAATTTGAACCCTCATAAGTGATGAAGAATTTGCCAGGAAGATGCATAATGAGGAGAAAGCAGCATGGCAGTCTTTTGTGGCAGTTACGAAGAACTTTCTTGGCAACAAAAAAGCAGAAAACTATGAACTTCTGGTTCAAAGGATGCTGTTGACCTTCCACGACATTGGATGTAACATGAGCGTTAGGATTCACTTCCTGAACAGTCACCTTGATAAGTTTCCCGAACATCTTGAAGCTGTTAGTGATGAGCAGGGAGAACACTTTCATCAAGATCTGAAGACGATGAAAGAGCGTTATCAGGGGCGATGGGACAGAAATATGATGGCAGACTACTGCTGGAGCATCAACCGAGATTGTCCTCAACAAGTACACAAACGCAAGAGCTACAAACGCTAATTTTTGCCTGAATAGAATTTAAATAAGTTTTGCGCAAATTTTATGATTAAAATAAATGTTTTAATATATTCTTTTCAAAATTGTAGATAAATTCTGATGCAATCATATCTTTTAGTGTATTAGTGTATTTACTGCATTATATAAATTATTATATTTTCACAAAGGTGATGCCCAAGAAGACATTCTACTTCATTATGTTAAACTAAATGTTGAAAATTTCACAATAAGATGAAAACCTAAAATCTTTAATTGCAAAAAAACTGTAACTTACAGAGAAAAACTAATGTCAGATTTGAGATCAGCACACTCAAATTAGGTAAGAACAAGTGTTTTTTGTGGATGCAGCAAAAATTTTGTTCCCCAGTGTTATCTATTACCGGTTTGTGAAAAGTTGTATTGACTTAAAAAATATATGTAGAAACACCCCTTGTGGAACCCACCTTGCTCATTTCTCTGAATTGGAGCTTTTCTCATAGTGCACTGTATCATACCTCTACCTCAATCAAGAATCCTGATAATGAGTCTTGATACTTCTCCTTTTAATGGTTCAACATTTGTTTTATATTGTATAGTTAGAAAATTTTGCAGTTATAGATCAAGATTGTTACTATCATCATTGGCTGCAGGACTGAGACAAAGAACTTTGTTTGTCTAGAAACTCTTATGCTGATCAACTATCATTATTTAAAAAAAAATCTACTCTACTGTTTTCCAAAAATGATCTAAGACCACTTTCAACAGGATAAGTTGAAAAATAAATAAGCTACATATAAGAAAGAGAAAACGGAATGAAGCGAAGAAAGGTAAGAACACTAGCATACAGAAGAATAATAGGTGATATAAAAATTGATTGACAGGTGTGGTGAAAATTACACAGCTCTCTCAGAGGCGAGAAAACGTTTTCTCTGATGTATTTTAAATATATGAGCTGAGGAACTCAATTGCATAGAATCAAGGACATGTGCCTTACTTAATTCTTATTCCGTAGCCGATGTAAAAAAATAGAACTCGTATCATTATGAATTTTGGGAGTGCTCTCTTATTTTGAAGGAATTCTGAGTACATTTCATTTGGGTTTACATTTGTTATAGTCAACATCATCTAAAGCTGTGCTGTCCAGTACTATAGCTACTGGCCACTGTGGCTGTGAGCATTTGACATAGTCAGAAAGGAGATGTGTTGTAAGTGTGAAATTCATATTGGACTTTGAAAAAATTTATGGATAAGTTTTAAAACATTATTTCATGTTGAAATTAAAATATTTTAGATATAGTAGGTCAAATAAAATATTAATTTTAAAATTAATTTTTAATGTGTCCACTAGAAATTCTAAAATTACACATGTGGTTCACATTTCTATTTGGACAGTGTTTTTCTAAGAGAATTGATTTTCACTGTTGAGTTAAATGCCCTACAGAATTCTTTCTCCATGTAAAATTTCAGCTAGCCTTAGCTTTGTGTATATATTCATACAACAGAATAATCAGTGCTGAACAAACACATGGGTAAAATTAAATCCTTAAAAGCGTAGTAAAAATATCAAGGATATAGAGTTACTTCTTCAGAATACCAGTCTTTCTCATCTCTCAGGAAGCCCACCCATTTTATGGCCAGTCATCAGCTGGCCTAGAGATTATGCACAGAAGCACTGCTGATTGCTAATTAGGCCAGGCTTCTTTTCAATATAGTTTTAAAAGATCTATTTTGAAATTGGCCCTTATTTTGCAAAATTGTAAAGCATTTGGAATGTCAGAAGATAATTATGACTTTACACAATCTATATATTTCTATGATTTTATTTTTCCCTGATGGAAAATTACATGTATATAAAGGACCTTGTAAAGTGAATATTTGTTTTGAGACGTTCCAGGTGGGGGTTGCATATTGAAATAAACTGAGGGGGATTAGATCCTAACTGGTTCACTGGCTTAACCATTTTGGCCGTAATTTTTTTATCTGTAAAAGTTCTTAGTAATTACTAATGTTTCATTTAGTTTTAGGATTCTAGGTTGTAGGCTCAGTGCTAGGACATCCTTGCTAGTTCTTTTTGGCTATTATATTTCTGTGGACTATTAAGGGAGAACCCAATGCTATGTGACATGACACTGTTCTACCACTTCTAGGGTCTTGACTTTCTTTCACCCTCTTCCTCTGTAAACAATCACACAATGCAAAAGTCACTGTTTAATTTAGTGAACGCAGTGAGAGTATACTTATCTATCATTTAGAATATTTATTTAGAATTCATTGAGGTGACATTGGTTAATAGAATTGTATAGGTTTCAGGTGTACAGTTCTATAATACGTCATCTGAATATTGTACTGTATATTTACCACCCCAGGTCAAGTCTCCTTCCATCACCATTTATCCCCTCTTTACCCTCTTCTACTCCTACTCCCCTACCCATCTCATTTCCCTTCTGGTAATTCCATATGGTTATCTATGTCTATGAATTTTGTGGGAGTTTTTTGTTTGTTTAATCCCTTCATCTTTTTCAGCCCCACAATCCCTCTCCCCTCTGAAAGCTGTCAGTCTGTATCTATGAGTCTGCTTCTGTTTGTTTGTTAGTATATTTTGTGTATTGAATTCCACATGTGTGTAAAATTATATGGCACTTACCTTTCTCTGGCTGACTTATTTCACTCAGCTTAATGATCTCCAGGTCCATTCATGCTGTCCCAAAGGGTCAGATTTCCTTTTTTTTTCATTGTCAAGTAGTATTCCATTGTGTAAAGGTACCACAGTTTTTTATATCCATTCATCTTCTGATGGACATTTGGGCTGCTTATACAAATCTTGGCTATTGAGAATAACACAGCAATGAACATATGGGTACATATATTCTTTCAAATTCCCAGAAGTGGAATCACTGAGTCATAAGATAGTTTCATTTTTAATTTTTTGAGGTAGCTCTATACTGCTTTCCACATTGTCTACACAAGTCTACTTTTCCAACAGTGCATGAGGGGTTTTTTTTCTCCATTTTCTCACCAGCACTTATTTGTTGATTTATTGATGATAGCCATTTGACAGGTGTGAGTTGATTTCTCATTGTGGTTTTAATTTGCATTTCTCACATGATTAGTGATGTTGAACATCTTTTCATATGTCTATTGGCCATCTCTCTGTATATCCTCTTTAGAGAAATGTCTATTCAGGTCCTTTGCCTATTTTTAATTGGATTGTGGGATTTTTTTTAGTTGTATATGTTTTTAATAAACTTTGGATATTAACCCCTTATCAGATGTATCATTGGCCAATACGTTTTCCCATTCAGTGGTTTGTCTTCTTTTGTTGATGAGTTCCTTTGCTGTGCAAAACTTTTTAGTTTTAACCAAGGATATAAAAAACCTGTACTTTTTAAAAAAATTTATTTTATTTTTATTTTATTCATTTTAGAGAGGAGACACAGAGTGAGAGAGAGAGAGAGAGAAAGAGAGAAAGGGGGGAGGAGCTGGAAGCATCAACTCCCATATGTGCCTTGACTGGACCAGTGCAGGGTTTTGAAGTGGCGACCTCAGTGTTCCCAGGTCGACGCTTTATCCACTGCGCCACCACAGGTCAGGCGCAAAAAACAAAAAACAAAAAACAAAAAAACCTGTACTTTTATAACACACTGAAGAAACTAAAGGAGATACAAATCAGTGGAAGCATTCATCATGTTCGTGGTTAAAAGAATTAACATTAAAATGCCCATACTACCCAATACAATCTACAGATTTAGCACAATTTTTATCAAGATAACAATGGCATATTTCACCAGTACTAAAATATATACATATTTTAAAAATTTATACGGAACCACAATAGATCCTGAATAGCCACAGTAATCTTGGGAAAAAAAAGATTTATTTTTCTGAAGTTGGAGGAATTATGCCACTTGATGTCAAATTATACTACAAGACCATAGTAACCAAAACAGCATGGTGCTGGCATAGAAACAGTCATATAGTTCAATGGAACAGAGTAGAGAGCCCAGAAATAAACCCATGCCTTTATGGTCATTAATATTTGACAGAGGAGGCAAGCACATATATATATAATGAAGTGAAGATAGTCTATTCAATAAATGGTGTTGGGAAAATTGGACAGATACATGCAAGAAAATGAAACTAGACCACTTGCTTACACCATACACGAAAATAAACACAAAATGGATGAAAGACTTAAATGTTAGAGTCAAAACCGTAAAAATCCTAGAAAAAAACATAGGCAGAAAATCTCAGACATTTTCTGATATATTGCCTCAGGCAAGGGAAACAAAAGAACAAATAGACTATTTCTTTAGACAAAGAGCAGCACCTTATTTCTACAAAGGCATCCAGTGCCCTCTAGACTTCATAAAATGATAGAAATTTACATCATCTTTCTTTAAATTTTGAGCAGAACTCTTTTTAATTTATTTTACTAAATGAAACTAATTTCATTAAACTGTCTTACTGATTATTCTTATATATTAAGCAAGGCATAGAAATCAGCTTCTCCCATCTTTATGTTTATTCGTCATAAGAGAGCTTTCCACTCCAGGTGAATGTGTGTTGTAATTGACACCAGTCACTGCAAGTGCCCAGATCCCTGTTTCCTCTTAGTGGACCATAGAAGGCACAGCCAGATGGTGATGACTGGCCTGTTTACTTCATAGCAGTGTGAAAGTTCTTTCATGCTTGTAGCCATTTCCTAGCTTTAGGGGGTTAATTCTTTATTATTTAAGTAGCCATGTCTATCTGTCCTAGTTTTCAATTGTCTTTTAGGGCAAAAGAAGCTTAGAGAATTAAACTTCAAAAATTATTTATAAATTTAGAGTACTGTCTTGGCATTTGCTATGAGACCTTATTATTATGTTTACATTAGATTCCTCTGATAGAAACTTTGAAAATAAGTTCAAGTTAGCCTGTACTGTCCTCTGACCTTCTTGAGGTAGAATATCTACCAAGTTACATATTTAAAATATGTAGAAGCAAAGACTAATTTACATCACTGAGTCATACCCTAGATAAATAAAAGTAGCTATTTTTTACGATCACATGTCCATACAAGCACCATTATACAAATAGAGTGAGTTGAATCTCCAAGGAGCTCACCCCCACACCCCCTTCTTTTCTGTCTCCTTGATATCTCTTACTTTCATTCTTACTCATTATGTTCCAGCCAACCTTTCTCTGACCAGCAGGGCCTTGAGCTCATTCTCTGTGGAATCCATCAACTCCTCTCTGTAATTAGCCTAGTGGAGCCACTGTGAAGTGATGCAAGAAGGCCTGCATTTCCCTGGAGCCACACTTTGTAGTCTAGCACACTCCTCACCTGTTGCTCCAGGGAGCCAGATACCAGGAAACCATTATGTTAATATAGCAATGGCAGCTCTTGTTTTTTTAGTCCCACAAAACCCACATGTGACCTGACATGATTTTAAGATATAAACAAGTACCCAACATACTTTGCATTCCCAAGTACTGAGTTTTCTTTTTCACCTGGCATTTTGACCAAAACAAAATTTCCTAATTCATTCAGTGAGGGATGGTGATGCTATCACATCTGTGTTTGACATGGAAGTTCATTGGGAGCAATAGTCTCTGATGTTATTCAGGGACCTCAGGGACCTCTGGTTACCGTCCCTTCAACTTTCTTTTATTTGAACAAATTATATTTTCTTTCAACAATTTAATTTTACATATTTGCCCAGTATTTATATGAGTTTTGTTTTTCTGAGATAAATTTTACCTTGTTGCTCCTTTTCCTTTCAAAATCACTCTTGTTCTAGAGACAATTGGCAAAGATTCAGAATAATTAGTTTTATACTTTGTTTCTTACCGCGTGCTTTTGCTAAACTCTAAAATGTCACATTAGCTATACAAATTACAGACCAAGGCAATTATTTTGACTTCGCAAAACCCCTTGTAACTGATTCAACTAACATTTTATTCTAATTAGGATTCTCAGCTCTTTATAAAATAGATATTTTATTTTTCTTCAGCCAAATTTGAATATGTCTGATGATTTTGAATTTAAAAAAAGTTTTCCTTCTTTCTTGAAGTGACAGTTAGTGATTTTAAGATGAGCCTTTGAGAAGTCTAGAAAGCATTTTGAAATTAGTAGAATCTCCCCTTTTTTCTTTTTCTTTTTTTTTTGTGACAGAGACAGAGAGAGAGAGTGAGAGAGAGAGAGAGAGGGACAGCTAGGGACAGACGGGGTAAGGAAGAGAAATGAGAAGCATCAATTCTTCATTGTAGCTCCTTAGTCTCCTTAGTTGTTCATTGATTGCTTTTCCATATGTGCCTTGACCAGGGGACTCCATCCGAGCCAGTGACCTCATGCTCAAGCCAGAGACCTTGGGCTCAAATCAGTGACCATGGGGTCATGTCTATGATCCCACACTCAAGCTGGCAATCCCGCACTCAAGCTGGTGAGTCCCGGCTCAAGCTGGATGAACCCACACTTAAGCCAGCGACCTCAGGGTTTCCAACCTGGGTCCTCTGCGTCCCAGTCCAACGCTGTATCCACCTGGTCAGGCTCCCCTTTTTTTCTGCTTTGCTAATTCCATATTATTATAAGATGAAGGTTATTAGAAATGTATACCTACAGGATATTTTTGAGAAGTTGATATTGTTTTCAAAAAATGATTGTCACACCTCACAGGTTTGAGTATATGTGAGACCGTGAGGGAATGTTGGATATTTGGTAGGTAAAATCCTTTTTTTATGTGATTTTCTTTCCCCGCTTAAACCTTCACCAAACAGTGTGCCTTCTTTCCTATAACTCTTACACTTCATTTTTTTTAAAAAAAAAAAAAGAAAATAGTGCCTTCATTAACTTCAATGAGTTGTCAATTTTTGCAAATTGATACCAGCTTCAACTCTGGGAGTCCGTCCTCTGACTGGACCAGGGCAGGAAGAGCCGCTGGGGAGAGCCAAGCCTTCTCTAAAGTGGTTCGGTGCTGGTCAGGGGCTTTGTTTATCTCAACAAGCTTTCCAGGAGGAAGCTTTCTTTTATTTTTAATTTTTATTAATTTTAATTTATTGTGTTTACATGGATTCAAGTGTCCCACTGAATATAACTCCCTCACCCCCCACCCCTGTGTCCCTATTTATACCCCTTTGCCCCCCTCCCCTTAACTCTCCCCCTTCCCTCTGAAATTTGCTGTCCTGTTATCTGTATCTCTGTATTATGTATATATAGTTTCACTAACCCCTTCACCTTCTCTGATCCCATCCCTCACCCCCCTTCCCTCTGACAGCTGTCCCTCTGGTCCCTGTCACCCTGCCTCTGCCTCTATTCTGTTCCTCAGTTCACTTTGTTCTTGATGGCCTTACTGGAACTCTGTCTCAGTGCCCAAGTAACATGAGATTGTCAAAGGTGAGGTTTGGTTCTGTGCTCAGTGGAGTAAGCACTCTAATATTCTGTGATACTCGGGTCACCCTACAGAATGCCAGGCTGTGGAAATTTGGTATTGGCTTAGGCCATTTAGAGACTACTATAGATCTTGGAATCCAGAGACAAGTCCAGATAGGGACTTGGGCATTGTGTCCTATATGTCCATTAGCTCCACATGGCCACCCTTGCATACATATACCCCTTTATGTGGTGTCAGAAGAATGGAGGTTTTCATTCATGCTGTAAGGAGAGGCCGCTGGGCACATGTCAGTTTGTGTATGCATCACTCTGTTACAACAGACTGGGAGCCCCTTGCCTCCCTCCCATGCGCAGTTTTCCTCCTCTCTAGCAAGCAGCATCTGGGAATTTGGGTGCGTAAATCAATCCCAGTTGCCTAAAGTGATAAATCTTGAACAAGTTATATCTATCGACACTAGAAAAGGTACTACTAAAATCAGCACCACTATATAATTTGATGTGTGTGTGTGTGTGTGTGTGTTCTACTTTCTGATTATAAAAGTGGTCTGTAATTATTTTTAAAATTTATAAAATATAAGAAGAATAAAGTCTTCTCATAATCTTTCTCTCAGTAACAGTCTCAGTTAACATTATGAAATAAGTGCTTACTGCTGTGTTTTCTGTGCATATTAAATTTTATTATAGTTGAAATCAGACTATATACAAATTTTCTTTTTATTTTTTAAAATATTTACACTTTCTGATGCTATTACCATTTTTGATATATCTAAAAAAATTGACTCTAGGACAACAATCATTTTTTAAAGGTACATTGAGTTCCAAATTACATATCTATTTCATGCATTTATTGATTTTTAAAATAATACCAATGAAAATTACTGTGCAGATGCTAATCCATGAGTAATTAGTCATATTAATTTCCTTTCAGTGAAGCATTTAAGTATTTGACTATAAAATATTTGCAGAGCCAACTCATCACTGAATGGTAGCTGAATTTCTTCTAATGTTTTGTTCTGAACGTAGAACTGCTTCTTAACCTTTGGTCACCAGCCCTCTGAGAATTCAGTGAAAGCTATGAATCTTCTTCCCAGAGAAATGCATATTCACACTAAAAACTAATTGTAATGATAATTGTGATATGCCAGGCACTGTGCCAGCTGCTTTACATGTGTTATTTCATACAGTCCTCATAGCAGCACTGTAAGGAATGCACTAGTATCCTCATTTTTGAGATAAAGACATTGAAGCTCTAAGGAGATTAATTTTCCCATGGCGATAGAGCTAGTAACCAAGGCTCAAACTCTGATTTTAAGGGTCTTGAAGCCCATCCCCTAAATCCTTGTGCACCTAATTTTAGGGAACTTATAAATTCCTAAAGCCTGCTTATTCATGTGTAGTACACCTTAACTATTGCACTCTAAAGATTTTTATTGGCAGTGAGGAGTTTGTGTAATTAATAAGTCTTGCTATTTTTGTAACTCATTTAATATGTAAGTATTTGTTGAACATTTACTAATTTGAATACTTGTTAAGTTCTGTGATATGGTTTTATCCTGAAGTTTACTACCTACATGGGATGACAAAAATTTTATAAGACAGTGAGAAAAAATACAAATATGAAGTGAGTGTATTGTAATTAGACATTTCCATAAGTTAAATGTGAAAATTAATCTCTCTACTTGTCACACCTTGATGCAGTTGTCATTCTTTAATTCCCTGAATTATAAAAGGAAAGCCAAATTTAAAAGGCCGCCATGCCCTCTGGGAATCTGGAAGATTCTGTGTGCTATAAAAATGAGATTTGTAAAGTGAGACTCTGAGAACTAAATATGTATCTCACTCAGGACCCTGAGTGTTTCATCAGTATCATCTGTTAACCCCAGGGAGCATGCCCCATAAGGAGATATAAGAATGTTTACCCAGCTCTAGCCATGTCTGTCACAGGGTAGTCCTGTTGAGTTGCACATGTATAGGCAGTAGAACACCTTGCTAGTTGCTGTGTTTTGACTCAAGTGGGTTTTTTATTGACAGAGAGGACTGAGATACTTTTCACATGATACAGCATAGTCTGAGTCATGCTGGAGTAATAGTGATCATCTACCAACCTTGGATGAAATCGTGTTGCATAGGAAGCTTATTGAAACTGACCACTGACAATCAAGGCCGTCAAAGAGAGTGGCTGTGACTATAATTCAAAGAAGTGCTTTCCGCAGGAGCATATAATGGGAAAGTTTGCATGTGACTTGAACAGCTGCTGTATACAACGTAATCACAAATAATAATGGCTGTTGTAAGATATGAAGGATAGATTGTGTCAAGATTTCTATTAACAGAGTTTCGAGTATGTGTAGTTTTATAATATTAATTTTTTTAAAAAAATTAATATTTGTAGTTTTAGAATATTAATTTTGGGCAATCCAGATGATAGAATTAATTTATAAATGGCATTTGAATTTTCTTTTCAAAGCAAGTAGAAAGTTATGCTAATCTCCTTCATTTATGAGTCATTTTTATTTGAAATGCCTAAAATAAATTTTTATGTACATTTTTGCTATATATTAGTTTAATAAATTGTTTTAAATTTTATTACACATACTGTTTTACTAATCTCTGCAACTTGACTTGTTTTTTAAAGTGAGGAAAGGATTTTGGGAAAACGTATTATATCTAAGAAGCCTTTAGATGGAAAATACTTATAAAGATCAGAAATTCCTATCAATGTTCACAAACCATCATTTGACTCTACCCAGCTGTTGTTTGAAGTAATTTTCCAGATAAATATTCAAATATCTTGAAGGATTTTATCTAATTTAAAAAGAAAAATATGATACCAACACTCTTTTAATTTCTTAAATTCATTCCTGGAGGAAAATATAATCGAAAGGAAAACATTTCTTTTCATATTTGCTTTGAGCATATTCTTGAGTTGTTTTTGAGGGAAATGGTAGATTGATATTAAGTGTCCATCACAATTGGGCTTCACAGAGAGAATTGAAGACATAGTAACTATTCAACTTTTGAATTTGCTCTGTGTGTGTGTGTGTCTGTGTGTACATGCACACCCGCCTGTGTAGGGGGCTTGCTCAAGACCTTTTGATTTCATAATAAGCAGGGCTTAGGGACAATAAAATTTGACATTCTTAACTGTAACTAATATTTGTCCCTATAGCCCTGTGTAGTTATCTTCTTGTTAACGACGTAGAAGCCAGAGTCATAAACTGAACATGTACCCAAGGCACTAGTGTAAATTGCAAATAGCATTCATGTGGTCTGGTTTCTTTGACCTAAGACTAAATTGGAATACAGGAAAGAGAAAAAGAATTTTCAAAAGTGGAAAAGAAGTGGAAGTCAAGAAGAAAACATATATAAGAACAACAGACTTGTACAAATATTCCCTAAGGTTTTGTAGAACAATTTATTTAGATGAGCCTTTTCATATCTGCAAGTACTCTTTCACTCCAGAGCCAGACTCTGTATTGGGGGCACCTCTGCTGCTGGTGTGTGCATGTGTGTGCGTGTGCATGGGTGTGTGTGTCTGTGTCTTGGCAATAATGCACTCATGAGATAATACAAATAATCAGTGAGGGAATAATTAATGATGTGGCAGGGAATATTTTTTGATAAATGCTTGGAGAATGAGGTGACAGGCGTGAAATTGGAAAATTCCTTCAGCGATCTAAAATATAAATAGCTTTCGGAACTGAAAAGAGTTTCACAGCTGAAGATTTTATTGTGTTGAGAGGAAAACTTTTTTCTCTCCCCCACTCCCTCCTCCTTTGCAAGTTGTTTGTCCATTCACAAAACAAATACTCTGAAGCCCAGCGCAGCTCATGGGAATAAATTTCAGGTCGAATTAGTACAGTTTCCTTGCTGTCAGGATGCTGGAATTAATGGTGTTTTGATGACACGAATTTTGAAGGGCAAACAAAGAAGCTGAAGGGAGAGAGACATGACTCCTTAGAAGCTTGGTCCTCCTCTCCCCCAGCCTCTCTTGTCTTCCCTGTCATCCGTCTGCCAATCTCCCTGTCCATGGTTAGTTAAAGGCGCTTTTTATCCTCTTTTCTTTCCCACAGAGTTTGCCAGATCCGGCCCGGTGCCTGGGTTCCAGGAGGACACGCTGCAGTTGGCCTTCATCGACTTGAGACAAGTAAGTCTTTGTGTTTTTGTTTTTTGTTTTTCTTTTAAGATGTGTGACTGAAGACCATCAGGTCTTAAGGAAAAGGGGAGGGGAGGGGGATTGGTGTTGGCGATTCACACTGGAGACCTAAGGTTTTTTCTCTGTGTTTGAGGCCACCTCTTTTATTTAGCTATCTGGAATCCTTAGCTATGGTGGAGTTAAAGGTTTTGTGGTTAGAAGGGAAGGCAGGAGGTGGGAGGAGGGACCCAAAGGGTAGAGGGACTCAAGTGACCCTCAAGTGATGTGACCCATTGTGCTATAGTTGGCTTCTGCAGACACGGCAAAAAGATAACTCAGCAAACCAATGCTAAGCAGGTGCACTGATGCAGAGACTGCCTGCCTAGAGAACTTTTGTTTGCAAATAATGAGGGCAGCAGCATTTAGGGAAAATGAAATATTTTACATTCTGGATTGTGGGTTTGGCTTGTTGACTTTTTTCTGTTGCCTTAAGTCTTCCCATCCCGTTCTTCGTAGAATGTGGTCAGTCATGAGTGACTAAGTGGCCATTTTAAAGAGGATGATAAGCAAAGGCCCTGACCGCTCATTGCTAACCTGACAGGCAACCCTATTAAAGAAACATGATGAGAGCCCGTCCTTAGGTTTACCTGAGCTTTGCAAGCTCATCAGACAGAATGAGTTGTTCTATAGAGCTGTTGCCTGCAGGTTGAAATGGTGAGTAGGCCTTGGTGGTTTGGGTACCGAGGAACAGGATGGGTGGGGGCCTAAAGAGGGAGAAAGTTAACTGGGCTCTGTCATCTCTTCACTCTGAAGATGGATGAGGTTGGATAGAAAGTGTGAATGAAGTAAGAATCAATGACTGATGCTTCTTTCCTATTAAAACAATCTTTTTTTTGGTCTGTTTTAAAAAGGGGGCTGGCTTTGTTTCTCCTGCCATAATGATGCAGTGCCTCTTGTTTTCAGAGCTGACATAGTTTGCATTCTGAAAACTTTTAGATGCCCAGGGTATTTCTTAAAGCTGTATCGGTAGTCTTCTTACCACTGCGACTCGATTCATGCCGGAACAGCTTTTAACCCATAATGGATGACTTGAGCTACCCCTGAATCCTTGTGATGGGTAGTGTAATCTGTCATCTGATGACAATTCTGGAAAGCCCTGTTAAGCAGAAAACAGAAAATTGTGTCTCTATAGATCTACCAAAGTTTGAGGATTCAGGCCGCGTCCCAGAAACGTGTGTCAACTTAACATTTGGGGGCTGAGCGAGGGGGTTCTCTTACACATAAAGGCTTTCTCAGCATGGTCACAAATAGATATCAGTATCTCTTTCTACACTTCAGACTTTCCACCTGTGGATTTAGCAACTCTACTGAGACATTCAGGTTTTAACCCCTTGGCTGATATAAGGCTGGAAGATAGGGATTTTGCTTTAGGGTTTTATGGAGCAGATCTGTTGAACTTTTCCCCTTGTTTCTTCCCAGAAATATCTGAGCCAATTGGCTTTTCTTGGAAAGCAGAAATTGAATTTCATTGGAGAAACACATCCAAGGAAAAAACTTTCCTTCTCACAATTCATGAGAAGGAGGTGTGGTCGTTCTCTCTAGTTTGTGGATTTGGTCCCTATGGAAAGCAACTAGTGTTCTCAGAAAATGTTAACTAAGAAATAAGTTAGAAAGGACAGCCAAATAAGGTGAATCTGAGCCGGGATGAATGTTCAAGTGCTTGTGAGATCCCAGTGAGCACTGTTGTTTATACTTAAGTTTCTCTTTTCTATTACATTTCTGTTCTCCGGGTCCTTTTATGACACCCGAAATGTCAAAATTTTACTCAATGAAAGAGTATGTCTCTTTCTATTGAATCAAGCACCTCATTTCTACTCATGTCTGTCTCTTTTAAAGCAGCTTAATTTTTTTTAACAGATCATGTGAAAAACTTTCCTAGCTCATTATTAAGAGGTCTTGGGTAGATTGAATTATTGTGAGAGAAATTATCCTGCCACACCCCATGTGGCAAATATTGATCTCCTTGCAGTTATCTTAGTCATTCTTGTAACTTACTGAAAGTGAGCATCTTTTTAAAGGGAGACCTTTCTTTCTGAACTACAGAAATGTTCAAACTGTACATAGAAATCCTGGGAGTATTGTTTCCAAAAGGGGTATCTTGACTTCAAATGAGGTGTTATTGAAGCTGAGAGCTATTCTTAAAAATCAGGTGGTATAACCTCTGGCTTAATACTTCAATCCCTGTACAGCATCTCAGACTGTGCTTGAATTTCTTCCTTGAAGAAATCACTGCCCTAAAGCAGCAAGGTTCACGTTGGGACAACCTGATTATGAGAAAGATATTTCTTACGTTGGCTAAAATCTGCCTTATATAACTTTGACCCTTTGACTCTCTGTTTTTACTAACACACCCCAATTTGGAGGATGGGCTTTTTATCTTGATTTATTGAGCTTCCTGTCTTCTAGTAATAGTCTTTTTCAAATGAAGCATTGTTACCCACTTCTCATCCAGTCCTTATATGGTTGGTTTTATGAACCAAAACTGGAGAATTTACTCACTTTGTGCTGTACTTTTCTTTTAAACATAACAACAATATAGATTTTTATTTACTTAGCCTATCTAAACCTTTTAGGTTCTAATTTAGTTATCCATCTTATAAACTGGATATTATAAGCCATTTATAAGTCAAAAATAACAACAGGAATGGCAGATATAAAAGGAAGAACTCTAAGATAAGTTATAGGTTGCACACCCATGCAAAAAGGAGACTTGTTTCTGGTTCAGCAAAGCAAGGATATTCTTTGCCTGTCATTGAGCGTATTTACCTGACTGGTTATGAGTATATTCATTATGAGCATGATTTCATGTTCTTTTGCTTCAAAGTGTTTCAGACACTATCAATTGCATGATAATTTTTAAAATATTCAAAACATGAAATATGTGATGGAAATCATCTCTTTGTAGACTCTAATAGCAGAGTGTCATTAAAAGCTATAGAATGTCATTAGGAAACAAATTAGATATGAATAGCAAAGCTATTCATCCTTTCTCACCTGTCTTGTCTTCTAATTTTTCTACTTCTTAAGGAAAAGACTGCAATGACATTTTGAATGTACAAGCTATCATGATATTTTACATTTGTATAGCACTTCAAAGTTATAGTAAATTTACATACATATATCATTTGTCAGATTCCTGCGTTTAGAAAACCTGCTGTTAATGTGCATTAGACAGTAAACATCAAAATCTCCTTCTTTGCCACTTCATACTTTCTGTGTTTCCAAGTTCATAAAAATAGGATTGCAGTACAACTTCACATTCATATAGTAAATATATATGTGCATATTTCTGTCAAAATCCAAATTTGGGTCAATACTAAATCTTGCAAAGGACAACATAAGGGTTCACTTAGGAACTGTCTTGAAGTGACATGTACACTCCAAGTACTAATACTTACTGGCCTAAAAGAATTGGGAATTACAATACAAGGCCAAGAGTTGATTCTCAGTAGTTATTTGATTCTTTAACAATAATAATAAAGTGGTTTGTATTTTTCTTATTGTTAAACATTCAGTAGATAATTCTGATGAACACCAAAATTTGAACTTCAAGTTGATTTTTATTTCAATTTATCAAACTCTGAGTGCCTACTATGAGCAAAGCACAACTTAGGTGCTCTGGGAATCCAAACGAATAGAATACAGCCTCTGCTTTCCAGGAGCGGAGAGGTGATCAGCAAATAAATACTTGATTCTAATATAAGACATACTGTACTAAGTATGACATTGGAAGAATAAAGCTGTTATGTATGTTTCAGTTATTTCTACAGCTTTTGCTGCATAACACATCCCTCTACAATGTACTGGCTTAAAACAGGAACCATTTATTTACTCAAGTTTCTACAGACTGGCAATTTGTAATAGGTGTATCTGAGCTCACTCCGGCTTGGAGGTAGTTTGCTAGACTGACTAGGGACTGACTGGTCTAGTGTGCCTTAGCTAGGCCAGCCCTTCTTTGCTCCATGGGATCTCTCAGCCAGGAGCAACCTAACCTAGGCTAATTCACATGGCATCTTGGCCCACTTCCAAGAGAGCAAAAGGAAATGTGCCTTGAGGCCTACACTTGGAACTAGAAAAACATGTATTCTGTGGCTAGTGCTTGTTACAAGGCCAGCCCAAATTTAAGGAATGGGAAGAAAGAGTCCAACTTAACACTCTAGTTGGAATATAAGACTTTTATATAAATAATGCAAAATAAACAATGAAAGTCAGGAGCAGGATTGTGTCTATATATACCAAAAGAGGCCATAAAATGAGAGTTTTTTGTAGAACTGTTGCAAAATATTTCATGAAAAATGTGGGGCCCTGGCCAGTTAGCACAGTTGGTTAAGAGCGTTGTTCCAAAATGACAAGGTTACGGGTTTGACCCCTGGTCAGGACACACACAAGAATCAACCAAAGAATGCACAACTGAGTGGAACAAATAAATACTTCTCTTCCCCCTCCTCTCTCTCCCTTCTTCTCTGTTTCTCTAAAAATTAATAAAAATTAAGCCCTGGCTGGATAGCTTAGTTCAGGGATGCCCACACTTTTTCAGCTTGCAAGCTACTTATTAGATGACCAAGTCAAAATGATCTACCTACAATAAAATTGCAAAACATAAATTTATTTCTTCTATATTATCATTATTTAAGTTACTATAATTACTATTTAATATTGTGTATTCTTCTTTCACCTTTCTCCTTCTCAGCTCTCTTTTTGGAGGAAAGTCAATGTCACAGTTTCTATGAACAGTCCGAAAAAGCCGCTCCACATTTCCCTTCTTTGGAATAGCAATGGCACACAGACAGATGAGGCAAACGCACTTAGAATATGACATAGTGAAAATAATCCCCTCCCATTCTGTATGAAAATGGTAGGTTTTAGGCTTCTTACTCGGACCAGCTACGGCACTCATTTTTATATCCTTTGTTGTATTTAGTTTAAATAAATTGAAGGCTAACTACACAGCAATGTAACTGAACAAGTTAGCGCAGTTTAACGCACATGTGTAGGGTGTCCAAAGTTCAGACGTCAGATTGGCTACCCTGCATGCCAATCAAAAGACAAATGTCTTTTTAATGTCATGCGATCTACCCACACTTCCTTCGCAATCGACCAGTAGATCGTGATCGACGTATTGAGCACCCCCGGCTTAGTTGGTGGGAGCATCGTCTCAAAGCTCAGAGATTGCTGGTTCAATTTCAGGTCAGGCCACATACAGGAGCAGCTCGATGTTCCTGTCTCTTTCTCTCACCCTGCCTCTCTAAAAAAAAAAAAAAAGAAACTGTGGAGCGTTAAACTGAAAGAAAGTTAGGTATTGAAGGGCAAAAGGCATTTTAAGCATAGAAAATAGCTTGTTTTAAGTTTTGTTTAAAAGTGTGTGTGTGTGTTTTTTCCCAACTACCAGTTTTAATTGAACAGAATATAGGCATATGTTGTTGAAAATAAGTTACACAGTGCTTATCTCATTATAAAAGAAAAAATGTTATCAGTAGAAAATTTGGAAAATATAGAAATGTTCAAATAAGAGAAAAAACATTCTCTTCAATTTATTTACCTGTATATAAGTTTATACAAAATCAGGTTCATACTGTATGTATACTATTTTAAATATGATTTTTATTTACATAACATTATTAGACTGTGGATTTCCAATGGCCTCAATTATTTTAGAACATCTTTACAATACAAATATTTTTATAATATTGGGGCTGAACAATCACATGGTTTATGATCAAACAATATAAAAGGGTGAAAGTCTCATTTCTGGCCAACCATTTTTCTTCCTAGAGCAACTGATGTTGTTACCTTTTGTGTATATTCAGAAATACTTACACAGCTAAAGGTAATTACAAATATATGCTACTTGTTTTTTCATTTAGAGCTGTGATGCAGAAAGATTTCAGTCTCAGAAAGCCAACCTCCTCATGCTTTTTCACCACTGCATATTATTCAGCTGTGAATTTTTCTGACTTTCTTAAGTGCTCCCTACTGCCTGATGTGTGGCTGCTTCCAGGAGTTTTCCTACTTTGTTATTACAAATGCCATTTCAAAGCGAAAGCCTGCATCCACACATTTTTTATCCGTAATGTGCCAGCCTTATAAATTCCTGGACTAGGACTGCTGAGCCAGAGTACGTTCATTTATCAGTTTTATAACTATTGTTAAATTTTCTAGCCCAAGTCCCTGCTCCAAAAAATGCGCAAAAATGGGTAGCAGACATTTAAAATAATTGTTTATTTCATTACTGGTCATTTCATACCTAATTCATGAGTTGTATTTTCTGTCTTTTGCCCCTGGACCGGTGGCCTGGAGCTGAGATCTGTACCGTCGACAGCCCTGCCTCCCACCTCTCCAGAGAGCTGGTTTTCTTAGCCCAGCTCCTGTTAAGTCTTCTGTGCTTCTCTGTCCTCATTTCTCTCGTTTTACACCAATTTCTTTTCTCTTTTGAGTTATGCCAGTATGATAACATCCTCTGATTTTGTGTCAATCACACAATCTGTGATCATCTTCCAGCACACTTCACTGTTTCTAGTTATAACGCCAGCAATATCACCATTTTCTCTGACTTCAAAATCGAGTCCACAGATCTTATCGTACACTCAGGGAGAAAACCATGTGGTAAATAGATTGTCCAGTAATGTGTGTCAGAAGCCCACAGAGGGCCACGTGGTGCACCAGGAGCCCGCAGCCCTGCCTTCATAATTCTGGGCGTGTGTTTTGATCTAACCATGATCTAGACTATCTTTCCTCTTTAGAATTAGGCTACTTTCTTTAAACCATCATTTCTTAATTTCTCTTTTTTATTCTTATTTTTTCTGTTTAGCTTCTTTATAGGCCTTTCATTTAATGTCTTATACTTTTCCTCATCAGTGCTGCTTTTCACAGGCCACCCTGGAACAGTTCACATTTCTTTTATTCACATTTATTGTGAGGGACTCTCAACTTCCCCATATAATTATTTATATTATTTATATACAATGAGGGGTAAAATTAAGTTTACAGTTTATTTGAAATTAATGCAATAATTAATAAATAGTAATATAAAAATAAACTCTTGTGTTTCACATACTCACACTATAAACCTACTCTTGCCCCACCCTGTATTTAATTATTTATAACTGTTCACATTATGTGTTTGACCAACAGGAAAAGGTTTGAGTATATTCTTTTCTTTAGTAACATTATATTTTCTTTTCCTTGGCCCCAGCTGTTATTTACTTCCGATATATGTAAGTTTTTATAAAACTGAATGAACCAGATTGTGACATTGCCTCAGATCTCCTGAATGGAAAGTGTTGGCAACAATGCCTCTGCAGCAAAGCCATCCCAAGATACATGCGGCTTTTTTAGCTCAAGCTAGTTGCATTCCCTCTCGGACAGTTATTCCCCAGTTTCTAAACCTTCGGTCTCAAGTAAACACAGTGCATTTCCATTGCAGGCACTTCACCTGCCCTAAGGGCAAGCACAGGACCTGAGAGAAGTCAGTGTGTATTTCATTGGAGATACTGAACAAATTCTGATATAAAATCATTACCTTGAATTAGTCAACCTCAGGTAGGGAAACCTGAGAACAGCCTGAGAACCTAACGGCCCTTCCTATTTCCCACCCTATCTTGATCCTATTAAATACAATTTTAGTATTTTAATCAACTTGCTTGCTCTCCCTTCTTTTTTGCCCTGCCCCACATCTAATGAATAATACTCTTACTAAGAGGAACATTCTCTCTTTGCTTGTCTGTTTTTGGCTCTTGTGGCAAAATCTTAATTTTGCTTGATAATTATGTATATTTTAACCTCAATATTTAATTTCACTAGAACACATATTTATGTAGAAAAACTTATTTTGTCTGATACACCACATATCAAAATGATATGTAGTTAGTAGAGTTTCTTTTTTTAATGTTTCACCCTGGCCAGTCTAAAGAACACCTAACCAGGAGGCTGGTGTCGGGGTAAGGGAGGCCACATCTTACAAGGCCTCAGGTGTCAGTCTTCATCACAGCCAGTCAGCTGTGTTTAATAGGAAGAAAGACATCTCTCACCTGTACTTCTTAATACTGTTTCTTAACTTGCTGGAATGTAACTTTTTTGGGGGCGGTGGGGTGTCTACAGTTTTCCCAAGTATTTACTGAGCTTGTCAATAGAGCGTGTTGGAGAAGACAAGAGATGTGGGGAAGGGAGTAGTAGGGGAAAGTTTTCGTGAAAGGAAAACAGCGTGGTTTGCAAACCCTTCCATAGTAAAGTGTATGGGTCAGTAATGCCGTCAATAGAAATACTTTCCAAGTGCTCAATTGAAATATTTTGTTGACCTTCAGATTGTGTATGATTTTGAATAGCCTGTAAAACTGGGAGTCATCTATACCAGAGTCAGAAGTCAAACAGTTTTATAACTCGTGGTGCTGGAAGATACCATTCCCATGACTTAAATGGATGTTGGGGTTGGAAGGAATGGTTTAAGCCATAAGACACCTTTATCTTGGAAGAGATTATCTGCATCATCCACATAGTGGTGTATCTACGTGGATAGCATGTGTATGTGGGTAGGTGTCATTTCATCATATCCCAAAGGCATTTGGTGTTTAGAAGAAGAAGTAGTAAGTAATGAAGTAATGTTTCAGACCATCCACACAGATCTCTTTACTGATGCAAAACCACTAAAAGTCCCTGCATACTGTAGTACATGTCTTGACGTAGGCACAGCAAACATCTGGGGATAAATATAGACCCCCTCAATCGGAAAGCGTTCATCCGTTCACTCAGCACCGTGCCTAGCGCTGCTGCAGCGTGTTAGTGGCACAGTGGGCGTGGTGCAGTGCGCGGGGCTTGGTGCCTGCCCTTGTGGAGCTCGTTCTTGTGTATTGCCCATGCTTATAAAACAGGCCTTTTTCATGTTCTGCTCTTCCCTAAATCTCTCTTCAGGTGGCCCTGGTGCTTCAAGGGCATACCATGTTTTCTAGATTGTGATTTTTTTGTATTAATGCTGCATTGGTCAGTTTTAGAGACTGCTGCAGAGGTTTCTGGGAAGATCCTTAGGAGGATGGGTCTGCTGGACACTAATATTCAGGATTTCAGAAAAGAACTCGTAGGTATGGTTTGGAAGCCTGGCATATATAATATGGTCAACTGGAAATATTTCAAAAAGTAGTACTGACAAAATTGTTTTGCTTAAATTGTTTTGACAGACTTATACATATAACCCTCAGACTGATTGATACTTCTAACCCCAAAGGAAGCTCTGAAAGCAAATAATTCCTAATTCCAAGCAGGGAAGAGTTAATACTTTTGGGTCTGGTTCTGTAAAAAAATTATAAATAGGAACATTCTTGAAAATTGAGTCCACTGATGTAGACCTTTGGCCTCATATAAGCCCAAGCTGGAGCAGCATGCACCAAGATGGGCACAGGTGCACGAAGTCTTTAGTTGCTGCAGCCTCTGAGAAACCAACTGTATCTCTTTACCTTGCTTGAGACGTTAGTATCTAGAGCCATTATGGAAAATTTAAAGGCAGAATAAGTAATAAGTAACACATTCATTCTGGGATTTACTGAATGTCCTTGGTTGGGGGGAATTTGTTCTTGAACTGCCCAGTCTCTATCTCACCTCATACCAGCCTCTTAACCAGGAAGGAGGTAAACTCAGAAACTCTGCCTCAGGGCTCTTAAAAAAATTTAACACAGAATCTTTTTTTTTTTTTTAGTCCAACATCTCATGAAATAATATCCAAGCAGAGTATAACTCTGGTTTAGAAATTAAGTAAGGTGTCATGTAAATGCTAGGGAAAAAAACAGGTATTTAATGTGCCAGATGGCATCATAGCATGTTGGAAAGGCTGTTTTCTACTCATTATCCTCTCACTATGGAAATTATTTTACCAACTCTTAGATCTAATTTCTTAAAGTCTCAGAGCTGTGTCAGGAGGTTGGGAATCAGAGGAAAGGGAACAAACATTAGTAGTGGATGCTAACTGCATTGAGACCATGGCAATCGTATAAGAGGTAGACTTTTCATTGATTTAAAAAAAATAGTGAACAGTAGGGTCGTTAAAGAGAAGATGGAAGGTTTGATCAGCTCCACTGTGTATTTTCCAGGGGCTTTGCTTTTCCTCAGAGAGGAAGCACACCCACTGAGCAGGAATGTGGGGAAAAGACACTTGGCTCTCCTTGATAAAGAGGTAGCTTCTGAGCCACTGTAAGGGTCTTCCCCTTTCGACAGTTTGTGTGTCTAGAAATGCTGAATCATGATAACAGGCACTGAGGGCCCTGTCAGAGTCCTAAAATGATATTAATAGCAAATATGTGGAGACAAGCAGTGGTGAAGGACCTTCAGTTAGGAGCCACTGTGGACAATTTTTTGGTTAACAAGATACACCCGGTGTTTGACACATTTTACCATAAATAATACATGGGGTTCGGCCTTTGATTCATGGGTCTCCCAAGCTAACATTATCCATTGTTATGGTCAACCCATATTGACAGAGTTTTGGGTTAGATGGAAAGTCTAATCCAAGATGAAGTTTGGTCAACAGAGTTGTCCATTATTTCCTTCTTCAGCCCAGAGGCAGAGCTCTGCTGCTCAGAGGTTCTACCAGAGTATAAAACAGCCTTTCCAGTAAATGCTAGAAGGGCCTTTTCTAGAAGTGTGAGTCCAGTCTGTGACAACTTTCCTACCTCTTTGCTCCAATAGAACAACTGTAAATTTTAATGTGAGCATGGTGCCAACTTATTTTAGATAGCCCTTATAGTGACATCTATCAATTCAAAAGCTAGAGTTTCATTCAATTTCAGCTCTTACATGAAGAGCTAATAAATCATAGCACAATAAACCATCTGCTAGTTTCTACCGTAGCTCATTAGCATTGGTAATCCTCTCATGCTGCATTCTAAGAGACCTAGGGAATCTGTGAGGCTAGCTACTAGGCTTGCCTGAAGCACTGGACCACTCTGCTTCTCCCAACAAGCCAAGCCTCAAGAACTCTGGAGGTTTTTCTTTATCTCTGACACACAGCATGAATATGCATGTCCACAAACCTGGAACCTGACAATCACATCTTCAGGAGAAAAGACTGGAAAGTCATCACAGTGAATTGCCCTGGGAGTAGCAGTGCTATCAGAAGTTGCAAGTCTCATCTCTGTTAACTACACTCTCTAGTCTCCTACTAGAGGAAACTCATAGGCCAAGGGTAGGGGAGCAGAGCCAGGCCTTGGAACTAATTCCTTACGTGCATTCGACTGATAGCCGCTGGAGGGCAGCAGAGAGTGACAACAGAGGGCTAAATTTAGGGAACAGGGGCATATTTCAGTTTGCCAAGAAAGAAATCCCCTTAGCTGTAAGAGAATTAGCTACATAGGAGCCACAGGTACAAGCATAGGGCCTTTGGGAGTAAGGACCAAAAAGAGCATCAAGAACCCTTATCTGAAGGTTAAAACACTCTGTCTAGGCAAGTTCAAGGAACCAGGAACGGGTAAAGAATTGAAGAAGGACTGTCTGTGAAAGAGGAACCAGACAGCATCAGTAAAGGTAGAGAACCAAAAGGACATTCTGAAGTGTCAAGTCGCAAGGGTTGCAGCAAAGATGGAACAGGAGCCAAATGAAAGAAAGAACTACAGTCAAAGATAAGCCAGAGTGAATAAATTGAAGAGGCAAAGACACAGTCAGGGAAGATGGATTCTCTAAGGCAGCCATACCCAGGAAGGAGTCTTGTGTAGAATGTGTATTGGTCACCAGGGAGTTAGTTGCAAAGGGACCAAATTCAGACTCAGCCACACAGTCATATCTGTTGGATTCATATCTTCTCCTTGATTAGCCAGATCATTTCTTTCTTGGTCTTTCTTGATTTCAGGAGCAAGATAACTCATTGAGAATGTGGAGAGAGAGAGCAAGAGAGATGATAAAACATTCTAAGATATGATTAAGGGATTTTCATAAATGAAATGAAATTGAACTGGAATATGAAACCCTTCTGGGCATTGGTGTAGAAGGACAGCTCACTTTCCTACGATAGTTACTGATTTCATATTTTATGCTATAACATTTGTTAAGACTATCCAGTATAAAAGAAAAATTATCTCTGGTGACTAGTTCTTCAATAAATTCAAGGAGTTAGGATCCTAGAATCTGTTCCCAGTAGGTTAACAGAGAGTTGTTTGGAGTTTCTTCTAAATGCTGAGCACTTAATAGTTTTCCAGACCTCTTAAGTTATGGAGAAAGGAAACCCTTGCTTGCCCTTTTAAACTTCTAGTATCTCCCTTATTTGTCTTAACCCCGTAAACATGGGGAAAATGGGACACCTGTCCCTGCAAACTCTAGGAGCCCTATACTGGGTATTAGGACAGCATAATGGTTAAGAAAAATAAAAACTAGTATCTGCACAAGCACTTGTACATGAATGTTCATAGAAGCCTTTTTCCATAATAATACAAAACTAGAAATAACAAAATGTCTATAATAAATAGCAGTTGAATGACTAAATAATGATATATTGATATAAAGAAATATCACTCATCAATAAAAAAGAATAAACTATTGATAACATCCAATTCTAAAATTTTTATAAAATTTTAGTAAATGCAACTAATCTGCAGAAAAGATATTAGTGTTGCTTGGGGACAAGGGGACATGACTAACTACAAAGAAACACAGGGAATATTTTGGGATGATAGAAATATTTTTGGTGACAGTCACATAGGTGTGTGTATTTGTCAAAACTCATGAAACTATATGTAAAATAGGTTTATTTTATTGTAGATAAAATTATATCTGAATAAAAATAATTTTAAAAGCAACAGTCTAAATATTTAATTTTATGTATTAAACTCTATAAAATGTATAAAATTATAGAATTTCTATTTTTTTTATACCCTTTATGCCTGATTTCTTTTATTCAGTATGATGTTTTACTATTCATCCATGTTATTGGATATATCAGTAATTCATTTCTTTTTATTAATGAGTGATACTTCTTTATATGGATATATTATAATTTACTTAGTCATTTACCTGCTATGTTTGTGAACATTTTATTGTTTCCAGTTTTACATTATTATGAAAAAGGCTGCTGTGAATATTCATGTAGAAGTGATTGGTTTTTATTTTTTTTGAGTAACACTAGGTGTGGAATTGTTGGGTCTATACAGAGTGTCTACTTAACTCTTTTTGTTTTCATTTCAAACTGTTTACCACAATGATTGTATCACTTTTTATACCCACCAGCAGTGAATGATGGTTTCTTTTTGTTTTATATCTTCTTCAACACAGTCTTGTTGAAGACTAAAGATAGTCAACTTGGTGTGACAGTCTTTTGTTTGTTGCTTTATTAAGATATAGTTAACATAAAGTGAAACTCATCCTTCTTAGATATACAGCTCTATAAATTTTTACAGACTTATGCATTTGTGTAACCACCACCAAAATGAAGATATAGAATATTTCTATTACTGAAAAGGTTTCTTTATTCCTCTTTGCAATGAGTCTCCTCTTCCCACTCTCAACGCCTGGTAATGACTCCTCTGCTCTCTAATGCTACAGTTTTCTCATATAAATGGAATCATATATATATAACTGAAATTATACTTTTAATCTTGGTCTTGTTCATTTAGCATAGCAATTTTCAGCATGGCACAATGGTGTGCCGTAAGAATTTTTAAAACATGCAATACCCAACCATTTAGTCTGGCACTGACCTCGTTTTCCTTCAATTGTCAAAAAATGGCAACAGTCAATACAATAGCCACCCAGTGTGAATGAATCAAAATTATTTCTATTTCATTTGTCATATCAGCAAAAAAGATGTTATGTTTTTGGTGTCACAGAATTTTAGTAATTAGTTTATGTGTACCCTGAGATGGAAAAGGCTGAAAACTGCTGATTTAGCATGATGCTTTGGGGATTCATACATATATATATATATATATATATACACACACACACACATACATATATATATACAGTAGTTGTATATATTAGTAGTTTGTTTGTTTTTACTGCAGAATAGTATTTTATTATAAGGATTATTTGTTTACTCCTTGTAAACAGTTGGTAAATATTTGGATTGTTCCCAGTTTGGAGATATCAAGAATAAAATCACAATAAATGTTTGTGTAAAGGCTTTTTGTGGACATATGTTTTCATTTCTGTAGAATACATACTACACTTAGGGTGGAATTACTAGTCATATATTAGTGCATGTTTGACTTCATAAGAAGCTATCAGACTTTTTCCAAAGTAGTTTTTCATTTTGCATTTCCACTGCCAATATATGAGAATTGCATTTGCTCTGTACTCTTGCTAATATTTGATATTATCAATTTTATAAAATTTATACCATTCTAATAAATATGTAGTAATATCTTGTGGTGGTTTTAATTTGCATTCCTATAGTGACTCGATGAAGAACATTATTTTGTGTGTTTATTAAGTATCCATATCTCTTCTTTTGTGAAATGTTCAAATCTTTTGTCCAATTTTTATAATAATTCTTATTATTGCATTGTAATATATTTTTATTTATTCTGGTTAACAGTACATTATGAAATGTGAGTGGAGGGGAGATGGAAAGACAGACTGTCCCATGCGCCCTGACTAGGATCTACCCAGCAACCCCCATCTCAAATCAGCTGAGTTATCCTCAGCAACCAGGGCCAACGCTGGGACCAACTGAGCTATCCTCAGTGCCCAGGGCTGATGCTCAGACCAATCAAACCACTGGCTGCAAGAAGAGAAGAGAGAGAAGGGGGAGAGGGAGGGGAAAAGAAGCAGATAGTTGCTTCTTATGTGTATCTTGACCGGGAATCAAACCTGAGATGTGCACACACTGGATGGACACTCTATTCACTGAGCCAACCAGCCAGGGCTGAGTATTTAAATTATATATTTCATAATAACATCCCTATTTTTCTTTTATGGCTCATTCTTTTTCTGTCCTATCTGAAGAAATTTTTGCCTAACCCTGATTTACAAAAATTATCTCCTATGTTTTCTTCTAGGAATTTTATAGTATTGGGTTTTACATTTAGGTTTCTAATGATATATTTTGAGTTAATGTTTTATTATGATATAAGATATGATCAAGGTTCATTTTTTTATATAGAATGTGCAGTTGTTCCAGCACCATCTGTTAAAAAGACTATGCTTTCTCAACTCCATTGATTTTCTTTGACACCTTTATCAAAAATCAGTTGACCTAGCCTGACCAGGTAGTAGTGCAGTGGATAAGGGTATCAACCTGGGATGCAGAGGACCCAAGTTTGAAACCCCAAGGTCACCAATTTGAGTGGGGGGTCACTGGCTTGAGCATGGGATCATAGACATGACCCATGGTCACTGGCTTGAGCCCAGAGGTCGTTGGCTTGAAGCCCAAGGTTGCTGGCTTGAGCCCAAGGTTGCTAGCTTAAGCAAGGGGTCACTGGATCTGCTGGAGCCCTCAAGTCAAGGCACATACGAGAAAGCAATCAATGAACAACTAAGTTGCCTCAATGAAGAGTTGATGCTTCTCATCTCTCTCCCTTCCTGTCTGTCTGTCCATATCTATCCCTCTCTCTGTCTCTCTCACTAAAAACAAAAACAAAACAAAACAAAAAACCCAGTTGACCTGTATGTATGCTTTTGTTTCTGTAATCTAAATTGTTTCATTTATCTATGTATCTATCCTTTTACTATGTCTTGATCTCATATATCAATAATTGAAATCAGATAAAATGGTATGGATACTCTGTTTCTCTTTTTCAAAATTATTTTGTTTATTCTAGGTCCTATACATATATATTTTAGAATTAGCTTGCCGGTGCCTACAAAAGAGCTTGCTGGAATTTTGACTAGGATTTTGTCTAATTTATTTGGAGAATTGACATTCTGACAATATTGAGTCTCCTAATCCACGTACGCAGTTTCTCCATTTAATTATGTCTTTGGTTTCTTTCATCAGTGCTTTGTACTTTTCAACAAATTTTGCACATACTTTGTTCAATTAATTCCAAAGTAATTTATGTTTACAGCAAATGGTATTGCTTTTTTAATTTTTTAATTGTTTGTTGCTAGTACTATATATAAAATTACAGTTGGATTTTGTGTGTTGACCTTGATTCTCAAACTTACTAAATCCACTTATTAGATCTAGTAGTATTTTATACACTCTCTGGCATTTTCTGGGTACACAATTATGGTACCTGGGAATGAAGACAGTTTTACTTCTTCCTTTGCAACCTAGATACCTTTTGTTTCTTGCCCCAGAATGATCTCTATATAAATGTTAAATGGAAGCGGTGAGAGAGATATCTTTGTCTCGTGACTGATCTTAATGGTGATGTATTCAGTTTTTACTATTAAATATCATAATAGCTGTAAATTTTTTATGACCTTCAATACTTGAGGAATTTTTCTCTAATTCCTAATTTGCTCATAGTTTCTATTGTGAATGGTACATCAGTTTTATCTCTCATCATTTAATTAGCCATTATTATTTTTGAAACTTTAGGTTATTTTCAGTTGTTTAAATTATATGAATTTATATTTAAAGCCCTTTTTAAAAATCTGAATTTCTTTTTTAATTATTTTTATTAATTTTAATGGGGTGACATTGATCAATCAGAGTACATAGGTTCAGAGAAAACATCTCCAGGTTATCTTGTCATTCAGTTATGTTGCATACCCATCACCCAAAGTCAAATTGTCCTCCATCACCTTCTATCTGGTTTTCTTTGCGCCCCTCCCCTCCCCCACCCCCTTCTTCTCCTCCTTCGCCCCACCCCTGGGTAGCCAGCACACTCTTGTCCATGTCCCTGAGTCTCATTTTTATGTCCCACCTATGTATGAAATCTAAATTTCTTCTTAACATAATTTCTTTATGCAGTAATTATAAAAACATTTCTATGGTTTTTAAATGTGTCACTGGTTCCTGTAACAAAGGGTTACATCACCTTCAAGTACACCTTGCAGTGTATTCATGCATTAGTTTTACTGCAGCCTCACAAACATTGAGTCTGTAAATTATAAATTTTAAGAGTTTTGCTTAATTTGACTGGTATAAGGGAGTATTTTTATTTTTTATCCCCCCCCTTGTTTTGTTACACAGAAAATAATTGAGTGACCCGTGTATATCATAAGGATATGAATTTACCATGTTTTATAACAGGTTTTTTTGCAATATGATATGATGCATCTCTAATTTAATTTTAGCTTATTAAAATCTAATTTAAAAAAGGCAAGACTGATACTTTCTAAAAAGTTAACTACTAGTAAAATGCAGCATATAATTAAATGCCAAAGTAAGTAGCACGCAAAGCATTGTATGAGTTGGAAGGAGGGAGATACTGCTGTGTAATTAGAAGTGAAATTTTTGCCTTTTTGGTTAATGGGTCAATAGGAACTAATTTTGTTCTTATATTTATTTTAGTTGTTTAGTTTTATAAAGGCATTCCATGACCAGAACATCTGAGACTCACTATTCATGGTGTTTCTGAAAATTGTGGTCATCTGCGGAAAATTAATTCCATGCTAGTAATAAAAAACATTCAGACCATTGCTTGGCTCCAGTGTTACTACAGAAAAGAGCAAATTAACATGCTATTGGCTAGCAAAATTAAGATTTAGCTTCTTTATTTTCTAGACTGTGCTATAAAATATGTTCTAAAGACTTATTTGAAGATTGAAATGTTCATCTAAACAAAACATCAATCAGAAAGAGGCCTCCCAAATTCTTCCCAACGCTTTAATACTTTGGGCCTGATCAAAGCAAGCAGAAAATTCTCTGTAGTGATGGTTTGGTCTTTTTATCAGCTATTACTGGTAAAGTCTATAGTATTCAGTGACTTGGGAGAGATAATGGGGAGAATGTGGTTCTCAGAAGCTCCTGGTATACCAAGGCCATATTAAAAGCTATCTTAGACAATCGTAAACTGGCTACATCATTGAAGGTGAAAGTATGCTAGGAGGTAAGAGGAAGTGTAATTCTTCTTTTTAGAGTGTGTCGTGCTTATCAGTTGTCCATACAGTACTGGGGCACAGTGGCCATGTGCTCATGCATGTTCATACATACTTCCCTGTTCTAAATCCAAGTGCAGTTAGAGTTCCATATGATGCTCTTAATTTCTTCCTTCCCTTATAGTCACTGATGGAAATTCTTAAAAGGGAAAAGGTAGTTTTCCATGTGTTTTCTCTAGGATGCCAACTTCTGACATCTATCTGTGCGGATATCTTTTCTTTCACTGCCTACTTGAGGAAATGATAGTGGAAGGAGACAGCTAATTTCTTGGTGAGAGGTAATGGTAGGTTTGAAGGACGAGGAAGGGACATGGAAGTGGATATGTTTATGATTCTTTCTGTTAAATATGAAACTCTATTCTTCTTCTCTTGATCTGTTTTATAATGTTGCCATTGAGGATCTTTTATTTCTTTTTTTCCATTCTGCCACCTACTGTTTTTTTAAACATAATTATGATCATGCCATTTGCCTGCTTAAAAAGCCCAAGAGCTCTCTGTTGCCTAGTGAATGAAGGACAAACTCCTAGCAGAGCAAGTCTAGTCTCTGCTTCTCTTTCTGTCCCCTTTTCCTGTCACTCTTCCCCATGTTAACTCAACCCAGGCCCACTCTTCACACCTCCCTAATCACAAAACTGGGTAAGCTTTAGGCATCCTTGCCCATCACATCCTTTACCATCTCTCTTGGTAAAGTGACAAACTCCTTCCCTTCCTTCACAGCTTGGCTCAAATGTCATCCCGTTTATAAATCCAATTTTATTATTCCCTATTTGGGGACCTGACATTTTGAATGCCCCTTCATTACCGATTCTCTTATAATTACTTGTTTAATCATCTGCCTTCTCCATTAGTTTCTGAGTTCACCAAGGGCAGGAACCCTGTTTTATTTGTCCTCAAATTTCTCCTTCCCCAGTGGGTAACATAGTTCCTATTAGATATTATACTTCCATAACTGTTTGATAAGTGCATTGACTTAATATTGTTTTGTGGCATTTTAGAAGTAAATGGCATTCGACTGAATTTCTGAATATTCGTACTTATCTACCCTTAAATAAAGAATATTTATCATTTTCCTCCCATATCATGCTCTTAATTTCTACTTTGCTTTAATCTTGTTAAATAAAGTGCAGAGGTCAGAGCACTGGGGAAGACAGGAGCAAATGTGGGGAAAAAGGACTTAGCTGCTAGTACCTGAGACTTGGCACATGAGGACTATCGCTTCATGAGGGATGGCTGCCTAGGCCCTGGGGAGAGTACCATGCACCTAGACAGTTCATTCTGGAAGAGGAAATAGCTCCTTACCTGATAAATTGTTCTCACTGCTTTAATAGGAGATGACTTCTTAGGTGAAACATTTATTCTTCCAACCCTGGTGAGTATCTGGGTCATATTCTTCCAACCCTGGTGAGTATCTGGGTTCAAGTGTCAGGTGTTGCCTTTGTGTTTCTGTTCCAAAATGGGGCCATTTTTCTCAATGCAAATATGCCCTTGGAATTCATCCAGAATTCCATCCTTATTATAACCCTCTCACAGGTGTGGAGCCCACCAATTAAACTTCAAAATTAGGCCAGAATATCAATCCAAACTCTGGAACCAATCAATTCAAGATGTGGAAGTTTTTCTAGAAATGACTTCTAAAGTAGTTTACAAATAATTTCTGCTGAGGCAGAGAGGAAATTTTAATGAAAATGATTAATGTGTGGAAAATGTCATATGGCCTTGTTCTCCATGCCAGATATATACATACCTTCATCATGCATGATCATAAGGCAATCCTACTATGTTATATAGCCAAAATGCTCTAAAATTATGTTCCTTATTTCCCCATTTCCCTATAAAAACTTCTGTAGGGCTCTTCATCTCAGTGAATGACGGTTCTGGTCTGTCTTCTAGGAATGGATACCTTTTTTTCTCATCTCTCATATATAGTCTGCCAGCATTCATGCTTTCTCTTTCTTCATAATATATTCAGAATGTAACTGTTTATAACTATCATTTCTCTTTTCCTAATTCAAGTCATAATTATTTCTCAGTGTGTTCTTGCAATAGCTTCTCAACTGCTGGTCTCCCTGATTGTGTCTTTATCCCTCTACAGACCTTTCCAAATATGACAGCCAGTGTGAAACAGTTCCAACAAAAGTCAGATCATGTCACCCTTCTGTCTAAAACCCACAATGGTTTCCCATTTCACTGTAAGCAAAAGCCAGTCTGTTTAATAACCTTCAAGATCTTGTAAAATCTTCACACGCACACATACTCCTTAATTCTCTGACCTCACCTCCTACTGCTTTTCTCCTCATTTTGCAGTTGCTGATAACCTTCTTATTGTTTCTCAGACTTCCAGTTATACTTAGATCTCTTAATTTCCTCTTTCATTTCTTCATGGCCTTTGCACTGATATTGATTCTTTCTAGAAAGTTCTTTTCCATAAATACCCATGTTGTTGCTCATTCGTCTTCCTCAGGTCTTTATTCAGGTCTTTTAAAGTTCACTTCTCCCATCCAAGTACTAACCAGGCCCAAACCTGCTTAGCTTCTAAGATCAGACGAGATCGGGCACATTCAGAATGGTATGGCTGTTGACTAGAGTTCACTTCTCATCGAGGCCTTTTCTAGTCAAGGTTGGAAATTACCCCTCCCACTAACTCTCCCACCCCACCACCAAATCAAGACTAAAGCAAAACTCTCTATCCTCTTCCCTGCTTTACTTTTTTCTGCAGGACTTATCATCTTCTAGTATATTATATATTTTACATATCTTATTTAATTTGTTTTCCCACACTAGAAAATGATTTACAAGAGAGAAGAAATTTTGTCCATGTTGTGAGCAACTTTATTCTTAGTGCCTAGAATAATTCTTAATACATGGTAGGCCTTCAGTTAATATTTGTTGGAGGAAAACGTGTAATCTCTGCAGGTTTACCTTAGTTTTAAGACCTAAGAGATTAAGAGCTGCTTACACATGATTTGTTCTACAAAACAAGCTGATGCACCATTAAAAGTAGTGATTTCAGAAACTTTTTGAAAAGCTGTTTAAAAATGTGTTGTACATATTGGATATATACTCTGTACCTTTCAATGAAGTAGAGAAAGATTATTTCCTAAAAATTTTCTTGTTTGTGTATTTCTTTGCTTCACATATAAATTGATAAGTACCTGCTGATAAATGTCATTTCTTAATAACATATCTCCCAGGATGATGATGAAGATGATGATGGTGATAACATTTAGTGTGGAGAAGAAAACTGAGCCAGATGTTAAAGTCTCTGATCACAAGTTGGCAGTGAACCTTAAAGTAGTGCAGCTTATTGAGAAATGCAGAAGTCACTTGTCACTTGAAAGTGGTCAGAGTAACTTGGCAGAACATGTTGGGGAGCAGTGTTCAAATAAATGGAAAATTGACTCCTGATTGGAAAAGTATGTTGTTGAGTTTTACAGAGGACTTTTAATGTGTTCAGGGACAGAGTAACCTCTTTTCTAACAGAGTACTGTAAAGTATGGTGAGACATGGAGAGTATGGCAAACCAAAGTATACCAGGTGAATGTGACATAATGAGTGTCAATACATCAAGGAGGGAGAATAAGGAAAGTTCTTCCTGCAATTGTGGTAATCAAAGTACAGTGTTTTGGACAATTAAAAATAATTAAACTATGTAACCTACAGCTAGACTCTATAAATTTAGTAGCCCATCCTGAGGAGTCACAGAGGAATCTGAAATAAGATGTCCAGGGCTAATTAGACAACTTCTGTTGCTTTCTTTATGTCCTTTCTCTTCATTCCCTTTCTTACTGTGGTGGTCGGTGTCCTGGTGGGCATCAGGCCCACAGAAACAGAGAAAGGAGGCCGATCTGTGGAGGCGTTCGCCTGCTGGACTCCCCCACCGCTTTTACAGAGCGCAACTGGCAGCAGCTCCCTGTCCTTACGTAGCAAATTGCCTGGACGGAGATCATAGGGTTTAATTGCTGCGTCTGTGACTGGCTGAGACTAATTGCATAAATGCTAGGGTTGGGTGGCCTATATAGGCTGACTCCTTGAAATGTGGATTTTTTTTTTATTATTTCCCAGCCTGGAACAGAATAAAATAACTGTGGTTTTGTGTTAGTTGTATCCTGTAATGTGCTCGGGAGCATAGGTTTCAGAGATTCCTTTATTGTGGCTCCTGCTTTTTATGAGGTAATAGAAGTAAAAAAAATCTTGGCAAGAAGTCAAATATGGCAGAGGTAAAACCATTAACCTTTTTTTCCAACTTTCTCTTTCCCATTTTCTTTCCCCAGAATCCTGTGGTAATTTCACATACTCTCCCTCTCTTACTTACTCTCTCTCTCTCTCTCTCTCTCTCCTCTAAAATATTTTATGTAGAGCTAGCTGTTGAGGCTTGACTTGTATTCTGGCTTATGGTCTTCTAGGCATGTTACCCCCTGGGAGAGAATTCAGCCCATAGCTTTTTGTAAGTCATTCCTTATTACTTTTGAAAAGATGTTCTTTAAGTTCAGAGACTATAGAAATGAGTTTCTAATAGAGGAGAGACTGGAATTGCTGACAGTAAAGACTGGCACTGTTTCACACCATTTTTGTCCTCCTAACTGAGGCTCTAGAATAAAGTGACTGAGGGATTAGAACCCGTTTAGCTACCTCTTTTGGACCACTCCAGGATTTAGAACATTGAAGGAGGAGTCGGAATACCTGTGGTATTGCCAGCAGTAGGTTACCTTGGGAAAGTCCCCTTTTTTAATTTCCCCAAAGTAAAATGAAGAAATAGGTTAGATAATCTTCCTGTTCTCTTTGATCTCCTTTGTTCTATGTTTCTGGGTCATCCTTGGTAGCTTTAGACTTGTGCTCTTTCAAGATGGCTTCTTCCTTAACTTCTTATTGTACTTGCTTAGAATTCTTATATTTCAGTGTAAGATGGTAACAGTTAATAGGATGCTTTTCAGCTTTCCTGTCACCAATGATCCTCATCTTATACCACAGGACCTACCCAAATCTTTTATCAACCCACCTGTCCATATCTCATAGAACTCCTTGACTCAGTTGGGAAAAATGGTATTGACACCAGGAGATTCCCTGCTTGCTCTCTGCTTTTGGAAACCTGAGGTAAGGACCTTGCCAGCCATGGTCCCGCCATCTAGATATTGCAGCTTTCCAAAGCTACCTTGCTTTAGGGAGTTTTAGCAGTGATCTATTATTTTATTGCCTGGAGCAAAATGTTCCTGGAAAAGAGGTCTCTGAGTGTTCAGCCAATTTAGCAGTTCATTGGCTGAGTGTTCTGAGATATTTCAGGATATTATGTGCAAAATTGAAATCCGTGTAGTCACTGCCCAAGAATCAGCACCAGTAAAGATGACTGGATTGGGAGGTAAAAGACTGGGCAAAAGAGTCTTAAGAAAATTATTTCCAGGTTAAAAGAGGAAACCAGTAAGTCACATACAAGCAAAACTTCACACAAGAATATTCAAGGTCAACATCACTTTGGATATCCCTTTGGATCTACCTTTCTGATTGCTCCTTCTTAGGCTCTTGTGGAGGGGTCTTTTTCTCTGCCCATGTCTTAATAGTTAATATCATACTTCAAGGGTTCTATCAGTCCTCTTTCCTAGCAGATCCCTATTCTTGCTCACTACATTCTCCCTAGCTGAGAAAAAATAATTATATAAAAGAGAGAGAGCGAGAGAGAAATAATTATATATAAAAGAGCAAGAGAGAGAGAGAGAGAGAGAGAGAGAGAGTGTGTGTGTGTGTGTGTGTGTGTGTGTGTGTGTGTGTGTGTGTGTGAATAATGCTCCTCTCCCCACAGATGGTCACATCTTCAGTACTGGGACCTTCAGCACAAAAGAGACTTTTAAAATATGATGGTAAGGACTCTGAGATGGGGAGATTATCCTGGATTACATCTATGTGGACCCAATTTAATTCCATGAGTCCTTAAAAACAACCAAAGGAAGCAGAAGAGTGGGTTGGGGAGATAAGATGCAAGAAAAAAGAGATTGAAAGTGTTAATGGGATTTGGGCTACCTTGTTGGTTTTGAAGATGGAGAAAAGGGGTCATGAAACAAAGACTTCAGATAGGCTCTAGAGGAATGGCCCTTGACTGACAGACAGCATGGAAATAGGGATCTTAGTCTTGTGACCACAAGGAACTGAATTCTGTCACCAGCCTACAGGATCCTAGAGCCTCCAGACAGGAATGCAGCCCTGCCAACTTTTTGATTGGAGCTGGTGGAGACCCATGTTTCCTTCTGACCTATAAGGCTATAAGATAATAAATATGTGTTGCTTAAGTTACTAAACTGGTGGTAATCTGTTATGGAAGCAATAGAAAACTAACACAACATACATTTATTCTTTTGTTGCCATAGTAAAAACTTTACATTATGCTATTCAATAACAAAGTACAGTGCAGTAGAGAAAAATGTGTGTGGTCCATACAATGGGACAAAGCTGGATTTAAATCTTACGTATCTCTACCATATTCTATTGAAGGACTTTGGGGGAAAATCACCTTTTTTTTCTCTAAGAAATGGTTGTAATACCAACTAGCTTAGAGAGAAACACACAGAGAAATAAAATAGCACATGTAAAATGCCTAGTATATGGTAGTGTGATTCAGTAAATGATAGTGATTAATATAATAAAAAGTAAAGCCAAGCCTGACTGCTAATGGCACTGTGGATAAAGCATTGACCCGAAACCCTGAAGTTGTGGGTTCAAAGTCCCAGGGTTGCTGGCTCTGAACACAGCTCATCACATGATCCCAAAGCTCTCCAGCTTGAGCCCAAAGGTTGTTAGTGTGAAAAGCCCAAGGTCACTAGCTTGAGAAAAGAGACACTGGCTTGGCCCCAGTTGAGGTACATATGAGAAGCAATCAACGCACAACTAAAGTAAAAGCAACTATGAGTTGATGTTTCTCATTATCTCCCTTCCTGTCTCTCTCTCACTCTCTCAAAAAAGAAAAAAAAAGAAAGAAACTTAAAGCCAGCATTGACATATTTCAGCTATAAAAGAAGCACCATACTAAAATATATCAAAGAAACAGGCAACAAAAGAAATAAAAACAGATAAATGTACTTCATCAAAATTAAAAATTTTTTTTCTCTATCAAGAAAGTGAAAGATAGCCCCAGCCAATTGGCTCAGCAATAGAGCATCGGCCCGGTGTATGGAAGTCCCAGGTTTGATTCCGGGCCAGGGCACACAGGAGAAGTGCCCATCTGCTTCCCCACCCTTCTCCCTCTCCTTTCTCCCTATCTCTCTCTTCCCCTCCCGCAGCCATGGCTCCATTGGAGTAAAGTTGGCTTGGGCACTGAGTATGGCTCCATGGCCTCCGCCTCAGGCACTATAATGGCTCCAGTTGTAAGGGAGCAAAGCCCCAGATGGGCAGAGCATCGCCCCCCTGGTGGGCATGTCGGGTGAATCCCAGTAGGACACATGCAGGAGTCTGTCTGCCTCCAACCCCCCCCCACACCCCCACCTCACCTCGCTTCTCACTGCAGGGGGGGAAAAAAAAGTGAAAGACAGCCCATACAATGGAAGATAATATTTGCATATCATGTATCTGATAAGGGACTAGTATCCAGAATATATCAAAGAATTTACAAGTCAACAATTAAAAGATATTTGTTTAAAAATGGGCAAAGGATTTAAACAGACATTTTCCCAAAAAAGGTAATGGCCAATAAGCAAATAAAATATGCTCAACATCATTAGTCATTAGGGAAATGCAAATTAACACACAATGGGACACTACTCTACACTCACTAGGATAGCTCTAATCAATAAAAATTGAAAGTTACAAATGTTGGCAAGGATGTAGAGAAATTAGAACTTTAGTACATTGCTCGTGAAATGGAAAATGGTGCTGCTTTTATGGGATACAGTTATTTGGTTCCTCAAAAAGTTAAACAGAATTACCATATGACCCAACAATTCTGTTCCTGGTTACATACCCAAAATAATTGAAAACAAGTGTTCAAACAAAACTTGTACTGGAATATTCATAGCAGCAATACTCAGCAGGCCAAAAGGGAAAACAACCTAAATGCCCACCAGCTGATAAATGGGAAAAACAAAATGTAGTATATACATTCACTAAAATATTATTCAACCATAAAAAGGAATGAAGTACCAATACCTGGGACAACGTGGATGAACTTGGAAAACTTTATGCTATGTGAAAGAAATCAGACACAATAGGCCACATCATGTATGATTTCATTTACATGAAATATCCAAAATAAGCAAGTTCATAGAGACAGAAAATAGATCAGTGGTTGTTAGGGTCAAGGGAATGAGGAGTGAATTTCCTTAGAAGTGATGAAAAGTTCTAGAACTGTAGTAGATAGTAGTGGTAGTTGTACAACGTTGTAAATGTACTTGATACCACTGAACTGTACACTTTAAAATAGTTTAAATGGTAAATTAAGTTTCACTTTTGATAATCCAGAAATGTTAAGCAGTAGTCAACTCATTTGAGTGTATATGTGCACACGTGGGGGCATGCATGTGTGTATAAAACTAAGATAATTGAGTGGAAGAATTTTTGAAAATCTTCAAATAGGTGAGTTTGCTAAAGAGATTAGAATAAAGGTAGGTACAGGTTTTATAGCAGAAAGGAAAATATGCAAGGGATGGGTTTTAACTCGGATACTATCATGATTTAGAAGGTCTAGAAAGTCTGATTTAGGGAGTAAACGAGGCCGGAACCAAACATGTAAGGATGTGTGATCGGACTAATTTTCAATAACTTTACATTTTAGTGAGGGGTATATAACCGGATATTTACTTGAAGGCAAAGTTTCAGATGAGTTTAGAAGTATTTATCATTAACGGCACCAAATGGTGGGAACCAAGCGAATCCCCTATAGTAGCCAAATCATTCTCACCTTCTTCCAAATTGTTTTTTCCATCTACCTGTTTCTTCTCTTTTCTCCTATAAAAATTATTAGGTGGCCATTCAGGGTCAGCCACAGAAATAGAGAAAACTGGAAAAGGAAAACTTCAGGGCAGTCTTGTTTAGCTATAGAAAGCAAAACCCCTGGGTCAGGAGGGTCCTTCACCTATTAGGGCTGGATATCTTGAACAACAAACATTTATTTTTTTAGAATTCTGGAGACTGAAAAGTCCAAAATCAAAGCATCAGAAGATTTGATGTCTCGTGAGGCCCACTGTCTGGTTCATAGATGGTCATTTTGTCATAGTGTCCTCACTCTGTAGAAGGGGTGAACCATTTCATTCCAAGGGCACTAATCCCATACATGAAAGTTCATCACCTAATCACTTCCCAAAGGTGCCACTTCCAAATTCCATCACACTGTGCATTAGGGTTTCAGTATATGAATTTGAGGAGGGAATAGACAGACACAAACATTCGGTCCATAATGTAAAGTTATACTTTGATTTCTCATAAATTATGGAAAACACCTTTCTTTTCCTACTAATAAAAAATAAAAGGAGTAGATAAAAAATTTTAACTAAAATCATTTTAGATAATTGTGAAGAATTGCATGCCTATTAGAATGGGAAAATAATAATGGTGGGATATCAGAAAATTTCCTAGAAATGTATATATATGGAGACTGTGGTCAGTCATGAATAAACTAAAAGGTCTCTTTTAGCCCAAAATTCTGGCCATAGTTTTTATTTACTGAAAACCTTAAGTTTCATCTGTCTAATGGGAAATAAGAAAAAGAAAATTATAATATTGCACATTAACTCATTTTATGCTTACAGCATCTCTGTGAGATGGATACTACTGTTAATCTCATTTTACAGATGTCTTCTCAGTAACAGAAAGGTTGTTCTACTTTAGTGTAATGTGTTCCTTCTTTCCTACCCATTCCATAGCCATTCCATTATTCATTCATTCCATAGATGTTCCTCTTAGATGTTCCACTTTTCTTAGGTCTCTTGGTTTAGGCTTTCAATTTATCGACATTAAACAAGAGTTGATTTTTGGAAGTTAATAATGCCGTAAAATGAGAGGATAGAAGGCTGGGATGTTTAAAGAGAGGATTCACTGTTGTAGAAAGGAGACAGTGTTTGGGATTGATTGTTCTGGTTAGGCATGGACAGTGGACCAATGGCCATTTTCTAGAGACTTTAGGATTATTTTGACTTAAAAAAGTAAATGGAAGCAGCAGAACATATTTAGACGTGGTGGTCTTTGCTGAGTTTTCCTTCTTTGAGGTCTCTGCAGAGATTTAAAAGACATTGCTCATTCAATTATGTAAGGCTTTCAAATTAGTCAACTATTTTAACTCAGCAAATCTGATGAATTTTCAACAGTGAACTCTAGAAATCAGTATGGCTATGTCATTGTGATGGGTGATTGTCTCTTTCAGTTTATATTCTATTTTATAGACATTTATAATGTTTTATGTGAAAACATTAGGGAGTATTTGCCAGATACAGACTTAAGTTTGCTCATTGTATTACTCCTCTAAAGTGCAGGGTGATATAAAACCATTGAACATTCAATTGAATGCAAAGTACTATGCCTAACTTTGGGTGGGGTAGAAACAATCCTTGGTTTATACTCTAGTAGGGAGGCAAATATATAGAATATCAAGTTCCCAAACTCCTGAGATAAAGAATGCCTACTTGCTGGGGCTCTTACACAGTTCCCTACAGTTTACCAGAGAAATCAGACACTGGATAAGTAATTTTGAGTAAGGAAAACTGGATAGTAAGGGAGCTTTAAACTAGTAGTAGATGTTAGTGACATTTAAGAATAGCTCAGTAAAATTTAGCTGGGAGAGGTAGTGGAAATCCCTATGGTAAGGGCATTTGAAGACCTCAAAGCAGGATAAGGTGAGGCATGTATGGTCAGATGTTCCATAACCACATAGACCAACCTAGGATTTTGAATTGTATCATCAAAGTAATGGGAGCCATTGAAGATTTTAAGAAATGGATATGATGAGACTTCAGTTTTCTTTTTTTAAGGTTTTATTTATTGATTTTAGAGAGAGGGGAGTGAGAGATAGAGAAGAGGGGAAGGAGTGGGAAGCACCAACTTATATGTGCCTTGACCAGGCAAGCCCAGGGTCTGGAACCAGTGACCTCACCATTCCAGGTGGACGCCCTATCCACTGCGGAGACTTGAGTTTTTAAAGTTATTTTGATTGTAAGATGGAGATATTTTAGGGTTGGCTATGACAAACTTGAATAAACAAACTAAGAGGTTCCTTAGTTTGTTATATGACATAAATTAGATATGATCCTGATCCTGAAATGTATGCTATACAATAAGCTCCTAAAAAGGTGACATGATGGTAATCTCGTTTATAACACAGATACAAATATCTTAAGTAAAACAGAACTCCACTTGAATAGAATTATCTAGAAATGAGGACTGTGATCATGTGTTCCCAGAATTAGAGAGACAGGGAGCACATAGAAACTCACCACCAATGACGAGAGACAAAGAACTTTGGAGATGTAGACTTAGACATAATTGAGTAATGCTAGAGTTGGTTGGAGAAGTTTAGTGGTGTACAATGAAGAGCACCAAACTGACAACTATTTTTTACCTAAAAATACTCTTTATAAACTTATTTAGGGGAATGTAAAAGAGAAATACTATACAGTTATATATGCACTGTCACTATTTTTAGTAAAGAAAATTGAGAAAAGTACAAATAACAGTTAAGAAGAGTTTTAACTGTTAAAATAATTGAATGTTACCATTTAAATCACAAATTAGTGGACCAACTTAATGCATGTAAGGGGCACAGTACATATAAAATGAACCACAAAGTAATGTTTAAAAAGAAAGATCAGAAAATGGTATCTTCATAATGATTCAACTATTTTTCAATGTACTTTATTTATTTATTTTTATTAATTTTAATGGGATGACATTGATAAATCAGGGCACATATGTTCCGAGAAAATATTTCCAGGTTATTTTGATATTTGATTATATAACCCAAAGTCAAATTGTCCTCCATCACCTTCTATCTGGTTTTATTTGTTCCCCTCCCCTCACACCCTACCCCCTCCCTCACCTCCCCCTCCCCCCAGGCAGGCAGTACACTCTTGTCCATGTCTCTGAGTCTCATTTTTATGTCCCATCTATGTATGGACTCATATAGTCCTTAGTTTTTTATAATTTACTTACTTCACTCAGTATAATGTTATCAAGGTCCATCCATGTTGTTACAAATGATCTGATGTCATCATTTCTTATGGCTGAGTAGTATTCCATAGTATATATGTACCAAAGCTTTTTAATCCACTCGTCCTCTGATGGACACTTGGGCTGTTTCCAGATCTTCGCTAATGTAAACAATGCTGCCACGAACATGGGGGCGCATTTCTTCTTTTCAAACAGTGCTATGGTGTTCTTGGGGTGCATTCCTAAAGTGGGATAGCTGGGTCAAAAGGCAGTTCGATTTTTAATTTTTTGAGGAATCTCCATACTGTTTCCCACAGGGGCTGCACCAGTCTGCATTCCCACCAGCAGTGCAGGAGGGTTCCCTTTTCTCCACATCCTCGCCAGCACTTATTCTGTGTTGTTTTGCTGATGAACACCATTCTGACTGGTGTGAGGTGATATCTCATTGTGGTTTTAATTTGCATTTCTCTAATGATTTGTGATGTTGAACATTTTTTCATGTGTCTATTGGCCATCTGTATGTCCTCTTTGGAAAAATTCTATTCTTTTGCCCATTTTTTGATTGGGTTGTTTGTATTCCTGGTGTTGAGTTTTACAAGTTCTTTACAAATTTTGGTTATTAACCCCTTATCAGACGTGTTGTCGAATATGTTCTCCCATTGTGTGGTTTGTCTTTTTATTCTGTTCTTATTGCCTTTAGCTGTGCAAAACCTTTTTAGTTTGATATAGTCCCATTTGTTTATCCTGCCTTTTATTTCACTTCCCTGTGGAGATAAATCGGCAAATATATTGCTGCAACAGATGTCGGAGAGCTTACTGCCTATGTTTTCTTCTAAGATGCTTATGGTTTCACTGCTTACATTTAAGTCTTTTATCTATTTTGACTTTGTTTTGTAAATGATGTAAGTTGATGGTCTAGTTTCATTATTTTGCAGGTAGATGTCCAATTTTCCCAACACCATTTGTTAAAGAGGCTGTCTTTACTCCATTGTATGCTCTTTCCTCCTTTGTCAAATATCAGTTGTCCATAAAGCTGTGGGTTTATTTCTGGGTCCTCTGTTCTGTTCCATTGATCTATGTGCCTGTTCTTATGCCAGTACCAGGCTGTCTTGAGTCCAATGGCCTTGTAGTATACCTTGATATCCGGAAGAGTGATAACTCCTGCTTTATTTTTTCTTTTTAAGATTGCTGAGGCTATTCGTGTTCTTTTGGTTCCTTATAAATTTTTGGAATATGTGTTCTATATCTTTGAAGTATGTCATTGGTATTTTAATTGGTATTGCATTGAATTTATAAATTGCTTTGGGTAATATAGGCATTTTATAATGATGTTTATTCTTCCTAACCATGATCACGGTATATGCTTCCACTTGTTTGTATCTTCCTTGATTTCTTTTATCAATGTTTTATAATTTTTAGAGTACAAGTCCTTAACCTCCTTGGTTAAATTTACTCCTAGGTACTTTATTTTTTTGGTTGCAATAGTGAAGGGGATTGTTTCCTTAATTTCTTTTGCTGACAGTTCATTGTTGGTATATAAAAATGCCTCTGATTTCTGAGTATTAATTTTATATCCTGCCACCTTGCTGAATTCATTTATTAGGTCCGGTAGTTTTTTGACTAAGACTTTAGAGTTTTCTATGTACAATATCATATTATCTGCAAATAATGACAGTTTTACTTCTTCTTTTTCAATCTGGATGCCTTTTATTTCTTCTTCTTGTCTGATTGCTGTGGCTAAGACTTCCAGAACTATGTTGAATAAGAGTGGTGAAAGGGGGCACCCCTTTCTGGTTCCTGATCTTAAGAGGATTGCTTTTAATTTTTGCCTATTAGTATGATGTTTGCTGTGGGTTTGTCATAGATGGCCTTTATCATGTTAAGGAAAGTTCCCTGTATTCCCACTTTACTAAGAGTTTTGATCATGAATGGGTGCTGGATTTTATCAAATGCTTTTTCTGCATCTATTGAAATTATCATGTGATTTTTGTCCTTCCTTTTGTTTATGTGATGAATCACACTGATTGATTTCTGAATATTGAACCAGCCTTGTCTCTTCAGAATAAATCCCACTAGATCATGATGTATGATTTTTTTCATATATTGCTGGATCTGGTTGGCTAATATTTTATTGAGAATTTTAGCATCTAAATTTATCAGGGATATTGGCCTGTAATTTTCTTTCTTTGTGTTGTCTTTGCCCGGTTTTGGGATCAGAATTATGCTTGCCTCCTGAAAGGAGTTTGGAAGTCTTCCTTCCTCTTGAATTTTTTGAAATAGCTTGAGAAGGATAGGAGTTAGTTCTTCTTTGAATTTTTGATAGAAATCACTTGTGAAGCCATCAGGCCCAGAACTTTTCTTTGTTGGGAGTGTTTTGATAACTGTTTTGATCTCATTTGTTGTAATTGGTCTGTTTAGGTGTTCTGATTCTTCCAGATTGATTTTTGGAAGGTTATATGATTCAAGAAATTTGTCCATTTAACCAAGATTGTCTAATTTTTTGGCATAGAGTTCTTCATAGTATTTTCTTACAATACTTTGTATTTCTGTTGTGTCAGTTGTTATTTCTCCACTGTCATTTCTAATTTTATTTATTTGAGTCCTCTCTCTTTTTTTCTTGGTGAGTCTAGTTAAAGGTTCATCCATCTAATTTACCTTTCCAAAGAACCAGCTCCTGGTTTTATTGATCCGCTTTATTGTTTCCTTAACCTCTATGTCATTTATTTCTGCTCTGATCTTTATTATTTCCTTCCTTCTACTAGTCCTGGGCTTTATTTGCTGTTGTTTTTCTAGTTCTTTTAGATGCAGGGTCAAGTTGCTTATTTGAGCTTTTTCTAGCTTCTCATGGTATTCCTGTAGTTCTAAGAACTTCCCTCTCAGTACTGCTTTTGCTGTGTCCCATAAACTTTGAGTTGATGTATGCTCATTATCATTGGTTTCTAGATATGTTTTTATTTCTTCTTTGATTTCATTGTTAATCCATTCTTTATTTAATAACATGCTATTTAGTTTCCAAGTGTTTGAGTATTTTTCAGTTTTTCTTTTGTGGTTAATTTCTAGTTTCATGCCAGTGTGATCAGAGAACATGCTTGATAGGATTTCAATCTTCTTAAATTTGTTGAGACCACTTTTGTGTCCTAACATGTGGTCTATCCTAGAGAATGTACCATGAGCGCTTGATAAGAATGTATATTCTACTGCTTTAGGGTGAAAAGTTCTGAAGATATCTATTTTATTGAGTTGATCCAGTGTATCCTTTAAGTCCGCTGTTTCTTTGTGAATTTCCTTTCTTGAGGATCTATCCAGTGATGTTAATGGGATATTGAAATCCCCTACTATTATAGTATTGCTGTTAATCTCACCCTTTATATCCATCAAAGTCTGATTTATGTATGTCAGGGCTCCTGTGTTTGGTGAGTAGATGTTTATAACGGTTATATCTTCCTGTTGAATTGTTCCCTTTATAATTATGTGGTGTCCTTCTTTATCTCTTACTATAGCCTTTGTTTTAAAGTCCATTTGTCAGATATAAGTATTGCCACCTCGGCTTTTCTTTCATTTCCATTTGCATGAATTATTTTTTCCATCCTTTTACCTTCAGTCTATGTGCATCTTTTGTTTTAAGGTGTGTCTCTTGTCGACAGCATATGTATGGGTCCTGTTTATTTATCCACGTAGCTACCCTATGTCTTTTGATTGGATCATTTAATCCATTTACATTTAAGGTTATTATTAGATATGTAGTTATTTATTGCCATTAAAGCTGTATTCTTCTTTTGCTATATTCTTTTCCCCCTTTGAACTGTTCACAACAGGCCCCTTAGTATCTCTTGCAGAATTGGTTTGATTTTAATGAATTCCTTGAGGTGTTTTTTGTCTTTGATGCTCTTTATTTCTTCTTCAATTTTAAATGTTAACCTTGTTGGATAAAGTAGTCTTGGTTTTAGGTTCTTGTTCTGCATTACTTTGAATATATCTTGGCATTCCCTTTTGGCCTCAATCGTTTCTTTTGAGAAGTCAGATGTCATCCTTATGGGGGCTCCTTTGTAGGTGATAGCCTTTTTTTCTCTAGCAGCTTTTAATTTTTTCTCTTTATCACTTAGCTTTGGTATGTGTCTTGATGTAGATTTCTTTGGGTTTCTCTTTAATGGAGTTCTCTGTGCTTCTTGAATGTTTTCCAGTCTTAATTCAGGGAAGTTTTCAGCTATGATTTGATTGAACAAAGTTTCTATCCCTTGTTCTTTCTCTTCTTCTTCAGGAACCCCTATGATGTAGATTTTATTTCTCTTCATGTTGTTGCAGAGCTCCCTTAGAGTTTCCTCATATTTTTTGAGTCTCTTTTGTTTATTCTGCTCAGCTTCTGTGCCTTTGTTTATATTGTCCTCTAACTCACTTATTTGATCCTCAACTTCATCCATCCTGCTTTTAATTCCTTCCACTGTGGTCTTCAGTTCTGATACTGTATTTGTTATTTCTGTCTGATTCTTTTTTATTATTTCAATTTCCTTTTGTTTTTATACTTGCTACCTCCTTATTTAGGTGTTTGTAATGACTATCCATTGTTGCTCTAAGCTCGTTGAACATTCTAACTATCATTATTTTAAAATCTGCATAATTTTGAAATCTGTAGTTTGGGTATATCTGATTTGTTCATGTCCTTCTCTGGGGATTAACCTTTATTCATTTGGATTGCATTTCTTTGCCTGCCCATTTTGTTTGTGTGTAAGAAGGGTTTGGCTACTGGTTTCCAATGGGTGGGTGTTGCCTCTGTGTTCCCTAGGTGTGGTCTGTCTGCAGACCTGCCACCCCCTCTGCCACTGCCTAGCGCAATTGGGTATGGGTGTTGCCAGTGCCTGCTGCTGTGGCTGTTGCTGTGGTTTCCACCTCACCTCTGCAGCAGGGGCTGTGTTCTCATGCCAGGCTGTATAAGCCTCAGCCGGTTTCGGCCTTTGCCCCTCTCCCATGTGTGGGATTGCACCACACTCAAGCCACAAGCCTGGGCACCAAGAGCAATGGTGAGCACTTTCGCTCAGTGGCAGGTCTCTGTCCGCTGGTTCCTCTGGCCGGGAGGGGCTGCTGATGTGCACTCAGCTGCGAGGCAGGCTTTCACGCCGCCCCCGCCAAACTTGGCTTCTGGGCCGGGCTGCTGGTATGCACTCAACTGCGAGCCTGGGTTTCCGTCCTACCTCCATGGGCAAAGCCGGTTTGTGCCGGGCTTCAAGCCTCGGAGGCTGGGTGAGCCCGCTCGCAGCTGCCCAGCGGTGGATCTCCGCCCGTTCTGGGCTCCTGCATTTTCCCCACTGGTGGGGTCGCAGTCAGGCCCGCAGCTGCTGGACCAGTTTCACACGTCCCCTTTGCCCCCGCTGGGCTGGACCAAGCTCATGCCAGCTAGCTCGGCCCTTGTCCCCGCTGACAGAACCGCACTTCTGCATCCCGCCACCACCTGCCCTCCAGCAAGCCCTCAGCAGTGTGGGTGGGGGCGCTGGAGCTCAGGCCCTAACACTGCATACTGTAGTCCTGAAAGCTCCTTCCTTCTAAGCAACTATGCTCTAATTGCCGCAGGGGAACCTGTTTGGCTGGTGTCCTGCTTCCCCTTGCTGGTTCCAGGGGAAATATTATTTCAGATTTGTGGAGTGACTCAGCCCAGGGTTTAGGGTGGCTGTCCCTCAAAGCTTTTCTCCATGTGCCTTCCAGACCACACTCTGTTCCCGCTGCTCCGGTCCTTTCCTCTCTCCCTGTCTCCTGGAGTCCCGTGTGAGTGGTTGTGAGAGAGGTTTTCTGTGTTGTTCTTTTAAGAAGAATCTTCGGTCTGAGACAACTGTCTCTTTCACAAACAGGATCCTAACCTGTTTCACAGCTAAATACTGTCCATACGCCTCTTCTAGGCTCTGGGGCTGTAGGCTGGGGCTTTGTTCCTGGGACCCCGGTTTCTACCCTTCCGCTAACCTCTCTTCCCACCACACGAGTCTTTCTGGGCTGCCTTTCGCTCCGGGGACCTGGGCAGCCCTTTCCGCGTTTTCGCTTTTCCTACCAGTCTCAATTTGGCTTCTTCAGTGTTCCCCTGTTGAAGAGTTCTTTCAGTCCAGTTCAACGTTGGTTTATCCAGATGATGGTTCTTAAAATTAAGTTATCATCCACTTTGGTTCTGGGAGTTAGAAGTTGGTACATCTGCCTACTCCATCACCATCTTGCCCTTGCCCCACAATGTATTTTTGTAATGGTAAAGATAAGAAACACTTGCAGAGTTTGGAGAGTTGTATAAGGAGAGTTGTATAAGCCACTTATGTTTCTTGGACTCAGTTTTATCAGCTCTGAAATGAGTAGATTAGATTATAAAGGTATACATTTTCTGTTCAATTCTTATCTATGAATTCTTTTCTCCCTTTTAGGAAATATATTTAAATGAGGTATATATATCTATCTATCTTGAGAGATGCATTAATCTGAGGCAGCCTATTCAGAAAAAGAAACTTTCCTTTTTTCCTTCAGCCAAGCCTGCTCTCCCCAAGAGGGAAAATGTTTTCAGGATTCTGGGGGTGCTGGGACCATGATACTTGCTCCCCCTTTTGGAATAGAGAACAAGACAGGAGGCCTCAGGCCTGTGGTATATAAATAAGAACAGAATTTCTGAGCCCTGTACTTATAATCCTTTCATTTCACTGGCCTCTTGGGATATCTTGAATTTAATCAGCTAGTGTTCAACATTTTGACATAAATTAATCTAAAGAATCAGTAGAGATTAGGTTCCTAAAATGTGGAACACAATAATATATTGAAATTTGCTATTTATTACAGCAGACAAGGAATTTGGTGAAATACAGTAGGGGAAAACTTTATATGCAGGAAGTGTTTTCTTATAGATCCTTTATGTTGAACCACATATATAGTTTATAATTATAATCTACTTTCCAGTCTGAGGTCAATAATTTGACTACAGAATTTTAGTATTACAGGTACCAATTAACTTTCCATCAAGATGAACCCCTAACCTTCCTTCACAGAATCATAAGGGACAACTGAATAAGCATATAATTAATCAAACATTGGCGAGGAACAAGAAATATCATATACACAACCACACACTCACACTCACTCTTATACCATAGATATTTTTTCAGCATAATTGTTTTGGGCATTTCCATGAAATTATTTCCTTACTAACCTCAGAGCCAAAGCTAATCTGGCTTTCACCTACATAAATTTAGCAGTATAAGCCTGGATAAGTTTATAACCTTTCTGTGTCTTAATTCTTCACTTGTGAAATGCAGATAATTATAGTAGCCACCTCAAAGGCTTGTTGTCATGACTAAGCTAATCCATGAACAGTGGTTAGCATACTACTTGTCATATGATAAACATCATGTTTATGGCTTGTGGTTGTTCTGATTTGCTCTATCTACCTCTCAGAAACTCCTTCATCCTTTAGATACATGCTCATTTCAGATGTATTGAACAGAAATGCATCTGCTCCCACTCCCTCTACCAGCTGCCTCTGGACCTTCATGTTTCTCAAGAAACCTTTTCTCAATCTCTATATTGACCCAAATAACTCAGCCCCTGTCTTACTGCATTTGTTTTCTATTGTCTGGAGGCCCTTACAACTTCAAGGCTGTCAGGATCCCAGATAGAAGTTTTCCATTTGGGGTAAAGGAGATTGACCCAAAATGAGAGCTCTACTGAATGCACAGCCAACTAATCTTTTCATACCACAAAGGGTATTACAGGGTTGATCTTCAAGTTGACTTTATGCTGTGTTAAGTTCACTCCATCTATATAATTTTTAGCATGCATGACTTTTAAAAGCCCTACTGACAGACCAGAAAGAGATGGATGGTAAAGAACAGACACCAAAATGGGGGTGGGTATGTTTATATGGTTTAATTTTTCTCCATGAAAAATGAGAAGTTAACAAGTTTGTTTTAGTTTGGATAATCTAAATTTGTCTTTTCTCCATCTTTTGGAAACAACAGTCTAGAAAAGGAATGCTACAGCAGATAGGGAGGAGGCTCTTGCCCAATACCCAGTTATGAACCCAAACCACAAAGAAAGCTTCCTGGATGAAGAGAGTGATTAAGTCTTTGTTGTCCTCTCTCTAGTGGAAGGAAAGTACTCAGATAACTGGCTTTTGAGATCTTGTTTGGTCTTTATTTATTATCCAGCTATTTTGCTTCTCTGCTATTTGCTATAATATTTTCTTTTTTGTTAATTTTCTATATTAAACAGAAGATGTGTATTATTTTTATTTGTGCTAGGATTTCTTTATTTATTTTTATTTTTATTTTTTGTATTTTTCCAAAGTTGGAAGCGGGGAGGCAGTCAGGCTCCTGCATGTGCCCAACCAGGATCCACCCAGCATGCCCACTAGGGGGCATTGCTCTGTTGCAGGCGGAGCCATTCTAGTGCCTGAGGCAGAGGCCATGGAGGCCAGCTGTCCTCAGTGCCGGGCCAACTTTGCTTCAATGGAGCTTTGGCTGCAGTTGGGGAAGAAAGAGATAGAGAGAAAGGAGAGGGGGAAGGGTGGAGAAGCAGGTGGGCGCTTCTCCTATGTGATTGGGAATCAAACCCAGGACTTCCACACGCTGGGCCAACCAGCCAGGGCTAGGATTTAAATTTGCCATAATTTTTTTCTTTTTCACATATAAAGCATTATATATTGGTTCTCACTCCTCTCCTCCATATGTGTGAGAAAATACGCATGATTTTTCTTCTCTTGATCTTTTCCCAAAACCTTACCTTTGTTTTATTTGCTATTGATACACATATATAAATATATATAACCTATGTATCTAAATATATCTATATAACATGTATAACATTGCTATGATATATAATGTAAATATATATACATATATAACAGAATACATATATGGAGTGGGCAGAAGTAGGTTATGAGTAGTTGTAAGTATGTGAAACAGTTTATTTTTGTATTATTTACTTATTTATTATTGCATTTTCCATACAAACAGCTGTAAACCTGCTTTTTCCACCCCTGTATATAAAATATATAAATATATAGGTACTTTATATATACATTAAATATATAAAAACATACTTATATATAATATAAAAATATAAAATAAGTACATAATATATAAATATACTTATATAAATATATAAAAAGAATTTATATATAAATATATAACATACTTATGTGTAAATATACATACAGCAGGATATACATGTATATACATATAACAGAAACAGAAACCTTCGAGAGAGGTGGGGTAAGTGCCATCATAGGTCTTTCAAGTGTGGAAGAGGGCAGCCTCTTTACAATTGGATACAGGCATACCTTGTATTATTGTGCTTTGCTTTATTTTGCTTCACAGATATTGTAATTTTTTAAATAAATTGAAGACTTTGCATATCAGCGCCATTTTTTCAAAAGCATCTGCTCACTTCATGTCTCTGTGTCACATGTTGGTAATTCTTGCAATAGTTCAACTTTTTCAATTATTATTATAAGTGTTATGCTGACCTGTGATCAGTAGTCTTTGATGCTACTACTGTACTTGATTTGGAGAGCCATGTACTGCACCCGCAGAGGACAGCAAACTTCTAGAAAGGGGTTGCCATTCTAGATGCCACTAAGAACATTTGTGATTCATAGGAAGAGTCAAAGTATCAACATTAACAAGATTTGGAAGAAGTTGATTCCAACCCTCATGAATGATTTTGAGTGGTTCAAGACCTCAGTGGAGGAGGTAACTGCAGATGTGGCAAATAATAATAAAAGAACTCAAATTAGAAGTGAGCCTGAATATGTGACTGAATGGCTGGAATCTCATGATAAAAATTTAATGAATGAGAAGCTACTTCTTATGGATTAGCAAAGAAAATGGTTTCTTGATTTGGAAGCCACTCCTGGTGAAGATGCTGTGAATATTGTTGAAATGACAACAAAGGATTTAGAATATTACATAAACTTTGGTGATAAAGTCAACAGGGTTTGAGAAGATTAACTCTAATTTTGAAGTCGTACCATGGGTAAAATACTATCAGATAGCATCAATACTACAGAGAAGGCATTCATGACAGGGAGAGGCAATAAAGCATTGTCTTATTTTAAGAAATTGCCACAGCCACCCCAACATTCAGTAGCCACTACCCCATTCAGTCAGTAGCCATTGACATCCAGGTAAGACTTTCCACCAGCAAAAAGATTACTCATTGAAGGCTGAGATGATGGCTTTTAGCATAGTGTATGCTTTAAGTAATATTAGAAATAATGCTGCTGTGGACTACAGTATAGTGTAAACAAAACTTTTATATGCACTGGGAAACCAAAAATTTCATGTGAGTCACTTTATTGCAATATTTGCTTTATTGTGGTGGCCCAGAACCAAACCTGAACATCTCTGAAGTATTCCTGGAGTATTTGTGTCATCTTTACAAAGGGAAATTTATGCCTTGTTCTCAGGAAGAAAGGAGGAGAACAGAGAGCTCTTCCTGTTTCAGCTGTTTCTCATTTATCTTCAGTCAAAATAATCTTTATGCCAAAGTGGCATATTTTGGGGAAGTATATCCTGATTCCCTTTATTGAGCGTCAGTGTCCTGAAATACCTTTATCCTGCTTTGAATACTGTGAATCCTGACAGCTAAGATTATTAGTTTCTAGTAAGGTTGAAACTTGTCATCACTTACTGTATTTTCACGAGAATTTTAATGGACAAGTGAGGAAGGGCAAACTGGGCATAGTTCACTATCCCATCAAACCTGGAAAGTCCTGGCTCTAAGGTGCAGGCGTGGGATGACCATTTTTGAGAATGCTATATGAAGAACTTCTCATGGAATGGAAGATTGCATGGATGACTTTGAGGTACCTCCCACCTGGGCCTGTTATGATTTAGTCATCCTTTTGTGTGGAGTTCAGTTTGTATACTCCTGCCTACATGGAATCAAGTGAAGATTGATAAAAGCATACATCTTGCAGAGTGTTTAGCTATAAATACTGTTTTACTCTAAGATTGTGACTTTCTTAGAAAGATTAGTCTCAGTCCTTTTAAACATCACTTAAAAGGTCAAATCATTCTTGGTATTTAGTTTATAATTTACTCACATTACTGTATATCCCCATGAGGTTAGTCTTTGATCCATATTTTATAGTTGACCTAAAATGTGACCAAAGAAAGTAAGCAACTTGTTTGACATAATTTAGCTGGTAACTGCAGAACCTCAGTCATTTACTGGCTGTATAAACCCTCTCAAGTGACTAATCTCTTTGTGTTTCAGTTATCTCATTTATAAAAAAGACATTATTATACTTTACTGAAAGAAGTTCTTGTGGGGAATGAACATGTCAGTGTAGCATAGTGTCTGGTGAACAGGAAGTGCTCATTCACTGGTTATGTTCTTCCTGTTTCCCAATTGTGCTTCCCTTATTTTGCCATTAAACTCAATCTAGTAAAAAGGCACCTGTTTAATTTAGATGAAGGAAATTTTGCTGTTTAAAAACTATTCTTTTTCATTTTGCAAGAACTAGTTCAAAGTATGCACACTGAAATCCTAGACAGATGAAAATGCTGAGTTTGAGACATTTTGGGGGGTGGGAAGGGAGATACAGCCTTTAAATACAACTGCATAAAGGTGTATATACTAAGAAGTTTGCCATAGTATTGTTTATGATGGCAAAAATTTGGAGCAATTTGATGAAAATTTTAATTAAGTTTGATTTATTTAATCAAAAATTGGATTAAGTTATTTAATCAGAAAATGAGTTGTTTAATCTAATTAGGTAAACTGTGGTACATACATGCCATATGGTATGCTGTGGTGTGGTGCATACGTCAAATATAATGAGAATTATGTGAGTTGATATTAATAAAGCACTTTAAATAGTTCCTAGTACATAGTAATTACTCTGCTTTTTTTAATGGCATATTCAAACAGAATGATGCACTTGTTTTCAAAATGATAATACAAATTTATATAAATATATAAAAATATCTATAGTTAAATAGGCCACAATATATTGACAGAAAATAGTTCACAACACATTATCTATGATATCTCTGAGAAAGATCTGAAAGGACATACTGTATTTAATTTTTTTTTAATTAAAAAAGTACATAGTCAGAAATACAAACTTAATTTTCTAACAGCTGACTTTACAGGCAATAAGTCAGAATTGGGTTATATATGACCTTGAGAGGTTTATTTGATGGTGAGGATTTTTAAGGAATTGCCCTCAGCTTCTCTTGGTCCGTGTAGCTGTGAGAGTCAAAATAGAGTCTTATGGGCCTTCTTTTTACTGTGATTAACAGTGAGATTTAGAGCTCAAACTGATTAGGCCAACTTACTTGGAATGAAGAAACTTTGGAGTTAAAGGACAAATGGCAGCTTGCTTACTTTACCTGGGGTAGGGGTGCTTAGCTATAACTAAAATAGTTACTAATGGGGAAACTGTCAGATCTCTTTTCTATGAAATACTGTTGGAGGACATTAATTCTAGTTGTTCCTTATGGGGTTGTTGAAAGGATTAAATGAGTTAATATGTTTAAAACTTAGAATAGCTAGCATATAGTAATCATTATATATGTTTCTTATTGTTTTTGTTTGTTTGTTTGTTTGTTTGAATAATGCAGTCATTAAAGGGAGGAAAAGTTCTAGTGTAGTACCTATCAGCCTCTGACTACTGTTGCTCAACTGCAAGATTGAGAAATGACATTTTTTCCCTCAGTTTTTGACTAAATATTAAAAACTATAGGAAAGGAGGAAAAAAGCTGTCCTTATTAACAGATTATATCATTGTCATGCCTAAAAATTTTAAGTGTATAGTCTGAAAATCAATATACTGTTAAAAGATGATCAGCAAGATAGACAAAATATTAATATACTAAAAAAAAATAGCTTTCCGATAAAACAGCAAATACCATTGGAGGGAAAAAAATCCCAGTTATAATCAGAGTAGAATCAATAAAACCCCTGGGGAAGAAACCAGATTAGAAATGTACAGCATCTCTAGGGGAAAATTTTTTTATAAAACTTTGCTGAAGTACATAAAAGAAAAATAAATAGAAGGACATACCATGTTCCTAGATTGGAAGATCTAGGAATTTTATTAATAATTTTGTCAATATTTTCTTCTTGAACCTAATCAATGAATTCAGTGAAATATCAAAGACTCTGAAATTTTTTTAAAATGAAACTTGATAGGCTGACTCTCAAATTTATCTGGAAGTGAGAACAACCAAGAAAATTTTGGACAATAGTTATCATACTTGAATTCTTACTATGTGATTTAAGAACTTTATATGTATTTACTCTTTTACCCTCCTAATAAAATGTAGGAACTGTTAATATCACCATTTTTTAGATTATGTCTACTAGGAAAGTTCAGACAGGGCAACTTGCCCAAAGTTCCCCAACTAGTATATGACAGAGCTGGGGTTCTAACATAATCTTATTCCAGCCTCTGTTCAGAACAACAACACTACTGACCATATACTGAGGGAATAGTTTCATTTCTTGATATTAAAACATCATATAAAGCTAAAAATTAAAAATTACAATTTTGGTGCAAGTATAAAGTAGCACAATAGAAAAAAAATGAATGTTTGGGAATTTAGCTTATTTATGTATGATAAAAAGACAATTTTAAATCAGTCAGAAAAATGTTAGTAAATAATGCTGAGACAATTCACTATCTCTTTGGGGAAAAACTTAAATTACATCCTTGCTTCATACCATGCCCATAAATAAATTCCAAATGTATTGAAGACCTAAATATCAAAAGTATTAACAGAAAAATGAGAGAATTTTTATTTTTATACTCTCAGGGTGGGGAAAGATTTCCTAACTGAAATAGAAAAATCTAAAGCCATAAAATAAAAGATTGACAAGATTTAAGGCTCTAATATGATAGAGGACAGCATAAACAAAGTTAAATCACAGTCTGAGAGAATATTGTCAGTATGTATAATGGAACAGTGATTAATATCCAGAATATATTAAAAAAGAACCCTCTAAGGATGCAGTAAGTAAAAGGTTAACAACCCAGTAGAAAAACTCACAAAGGATATCAATAGACAGTTCATAAAATAAAAATTAAAAATGTTCCCCCTCAAATGCAAAGATATCTTCATTATTAATGGGAATTAAAATAATAATGAGGTATTATTTTTCAACTATTAGATTTATTTTAAAATTTTAGTTTAAAAATATCTAGTGTTGGGAAAAGGAGTAAAGAAACCGACACTATTTGAAGCTGTTAATTAGGGTATAAATTGGTGCAGCGTGTTTGAGCACTGCTTGGCAGTAACAAACTATTTTAAATTATATCTTGCATTTGATCTCTAGGAAGTTTAGTTCTCACAATGTGTACAGGAATATAAGTTTAAAATACTCATTTAGTCTAATGTGTAAGAGTGAGAAGTTAGAACAAATCTAAATGTCTATTAGTAGAAGAATGGCTAAAAGTGTGGACCATTCACACTTGGGATATTATATACCTCTTTAAAAGGTCTAGGCAGTCATATATACTGGCATGAAAAGATCTACAAAGACATTCTAAGTTTAAAAAGATAAGTCACCATCCTCACATAAATATCTGTCTATATTGTGCATATTTATATTTATTAAGAGTTAAATTATCCTTTCATTTTGATGAAGAAGTAAAGGGGTTGGGGGAGAGACAATCAACTTCTACTTGATTGACTTCTTTAAACTAGGTAGAAAATTTCTGTTAGAAATTTTGTTCATACTTTTCGCTTTTTACAGGTTCATCCTCAGTAGAATAGTACAAAAAGAGCAGTCTTTGTGTGACTGCAAACAGTCTTCCTTGGGGAATTTAGTTCATGAGTAGAAACTTAGAAAAAAATCAGAAAGGCATTGTTTATTCTGCATTTTCTTTTGCCTAATTTTATCCCATTATACCTATTTAAAGTCTCTTGAGATGTTTCATTCATCTCTCCTCCTTGATAGTCATATTCTTTAAATACCTGGAAAATTATCATATGATTGTGTCTTTTCATCTATCCCCAATTAAAATGTTATTATACACACATCTTTTATCATGAGATACCTAGAACAGTTTTTGGGAGCAGGCAAAGTAGGAAAGAAAATAATGATAATCATATTTTCTTGATGTGCTCTACTGTCATCTATCATTTAAATGTCTTCTATATATAGAAAATATTTAAATACTGAATAAATTATCTTTACCTAAATATTTAGGGAATTCTTTAGTACTCCCTTTTCCCTGTCCATGTGGGTTCTGAAGAGAACAGTAGCATTGTCTTTGGAGAGGCCAGGGAAATTTGACCCTCTGGTTTTTGGCAGCTCAGAAAACTTTATGCAGAATTTGAAAGACCCATGTTTCTTCTCCCCCAATTTATCAAGGTATCATGTCAGGTAGCTCAAACTATGTCACATGAGAAACTTCCTGTTTGGAGATAGAAACTGCCAGATGAATAATCTTATAGTTAGCATTTCAGGATCACATACTAATTTATTCAGAAGCAAATCTACTGTTTTTAATATATTATTATTTAATGTCATTTAAAATTGCCACATACATGTTTAGGGGTCTCTTTTCCCGTATACCCTTGGGCAAATCCATAACCACACTAATCCTTTACTTCATCATCTTTAAGGAGATGTCTTTGTATTTATTTCACACAGAAATTATAAAATATAATTCTTATTGAAAAGGCTTTTTATAAATATTTAACTTCCACCTCTTTTGCACAGTCTTTTTCACTATATTCTGAAAAAGGTACATACTGTAAACCTCCTTTTTTCTTCTTAATTTTTTGTCTGTACAAACATCTAATCTGTTTAGAGAGGACTTGAAAATGCCACCTGGTCTAATAACCATCCTTAGGCAGGCAGATGCTTCAGAAATCAGGACAACCATCTTTCCTCTGCTTGAAAAACCTAGGCAGATGCAAACTGCACATCTTCCTTTTTCAGTCCTTCAGTGTGAGACCCCTGACATTCAGGAAGTAGTTCCTTAAGTCATGTTCCAGTTCTTACTGTTTTACTAAATACTAACTGTAGTGCTTCTTGACCATAGAGAAAAGCTCAGCATCTCTTCATATGAACACTCCTTAGAAGTCATGGACAATTTAAACTTACCTATTAATCATTTGTATTAGTTTTTGCTGCTACATAACAAATTACTCTAAAACTTGGTGTCATAAAATAGCATTTATTATCTTACAGTTTCTGTGGGTCAAAAATGAGTGTGGCTTAGCTGGGTTCTCTGGCTCAGGGTCTCTCTCAAAGCTGCAATCATCTCCAAGTTTTAATGGGAAGGTCCATTTCCTCGCTTACTCATGGGCTATTGGGAGATTTATTTCCTTACAAGTTGTTGGACCGAGCCATGAGTTCTTCAGGTGCTGTTGGCCACAGACCTCCTTTAGTTCCTCACCACAAGTGCCTCTCCATAGGGCATCTCCCAATATGGCGGTTTTCTTCATCAGAGCTAGCAGCTGAGTGGGTAAGAGATAGTATGACAGTCAGACAGAAGTCAGTCTTTTGGAACCTAATCATGAAAGTGACATCTCATTACTTTTGTCAGTTGTTTTTTATCAAAATAAAAAAATTCACCTATAGGTAGATGTAGAAGATTTAAGATCTACACTAATTTGTAGTCAGCCAAATTCACACCTAGGTCCAGGATTCAAACTTGGGATTGATTCAGCAAATCACCTGATGGAATCTTGAAACCATGCATTACATATGTCTTCCTCTTTTCTCTGTATGCCTAAAACAGTGGTTCTTAACCTTTTTTGAGGTACCGAACCCACCAGTTTCATATGCGCATTCACCGAACCCTTCTTTAGTGATAAATAAAATATGATTTTCTTTCCCAAATTCAAGACATAGGTATATGTGGGGTTTTTTACTGGTGCACAAAATGAGCCATGCATGAACATCACCTTGCTCAAAGAACAAAACCAACAAAGTGCATGAACTCACAACAAATTACGGTATTACTTTATTCTGGCCTCCGCGGCAGAGGCTTCTCCAAACCCCTGAGACCGACTCATCGAATCCCTAGGGTTCGATAGAACCCAGGTTAAGAACCACTGGCCTAAAAGTTTGAAATAAAAGGTACCTTGAGGCACACATGTCTGAGAAGTTCTGACTTACACAGATGATGGAACATCTTCACTGCAGACTAGATTGATATATTTTTACAGGCTGGTTTATTTCTCTTCTGCAGAAATTATCACCTGAAATGATTAATCAGGCAGCGATTATCGTTGGATCACTAGTACCATTGTAAGATGTACATATGAAACACAGCAGGAGGAAGCACAGGAAGACCTGTGGGCTTTGGTAAGGAAAGGGGCTTCCTGGGATGATAAAACAGAGGACACACTTTCTTTCCAGGTGATACTAACATTTACCCATCTCAGGAAATTAGTGTGGCAGTTTCTTAGCAGGGAAATGGTCTTCACTACCTTTGAGAAAAGAGGCTCTGATGACATCTTTCCAGTGTTTGCAACCTCTCACTTGAAACCTGTGTGTTATTATTCTGGCCTCGGTTGAGTTCACAAACCATTCAGTACAATCAGTGCATTAATTTCAGATCATGATTGGAAATGGACACACACACTCAGGGCACCTTTTTCTTATTCTTCTCCAAGTTCATCTCCCCAGTTCGATTAGCCTCTTCTAGGAGCTGTGTTCCATTTCTTAAATTTTGTGGCTGACAGCAGTCTTTGAATTGTTTCTCATCTCTATGCTCCTACTAGCCTTAATTTCAGCCATTATAGATATTTCATATAAAAGTGAGTTTAGGTAATTGTTTGCAAGCCTTTTCATCCATTTCATCACTCTAATTTTACTCTGGTTTTATTGTTTTTTGCTTTTTTTTGTATGTATGTTTGTTTCTGTTTTTCTGAACTTTTTTTTTTTTGGTGATTGAATCAAGACTATATGTTCTAAACCATTAGCAAATACTGAAAGAAAATTCTGTGTAGCAAAGGAAACAACAAAGAATAAAACAAAGTAGAAGGCATACAAGCAGATAATACAAGATCAACCGTACTCATTATAATAATAAATGTAAGTAGGTTAAGAGTCCTTAGTAAAAGGCTCAAATTGGCTTTAAAGAAAAAAAAAAGTACAGATAATAAAAAGTGACTTGGGCATGTTAAGAAACAAAATAAAAGATAAAAAATTCAAGCAGGATAGGATAAGATAAACCTGAAGGGAAGGAGGGAGGGCGTTATGGGGAGAGGGCAAGAGAGATATTGAGGGGAATACAGGGGAGGGGGGATGCATTTGGGTCAACACTAGAATCTATGTAAACACAATAAATTAAAATCAATTTTAAAAATTCAAGCAAACACAGTTTATAGGAAAGTAGAGGCTGTAGTTATTAAAATTGGTGACCATGGTTTGGAGTTAGTTTACTGATTTTTAGTTGAAGAAGTTGAAGTGCAACTGCATTTAATTTCTTTGAACGTTGTGTTAGTGAGTTATTGATGAAGCCAGATCATTCAGGCCAGTTGTTACAGAAAACACATAAATACTCTGTGGAGGTTATTTATAGTCTTAGCCTTTGAATTGTGCATGTATGTTTGAAAGGAGAGAAACTGGTCAAGAGCAACAGAATCCAAGTTCCCCAGAAAATAAGAGAGGTGGGGGCGATTGTTCCTGTCCTCAACATGCACCATCCTGATTCTGAGTGCCTTGAAATTAGAGCCACCTGGTCAAAATTTTAGAGTTGAGCAATTGTATCAGATTCTCAATGGCAGTCTTTATTGTGAAGAGGAGAACTGAGGACAGGAGAATAGAAAGACGGACTATAATAAATGTTCACTTTGGAGAGCAAACAGTAAATAATTGTTGATTCAAATTCTCAGGTGTTGTCTACCCATACAAATCATCTTCTCTTTTATTTATAGGCTTTTATTTATTTTTACTCAGCAGTCTTATGAGAGTGATTTAGGCTTGTCTTTTATATCTATTGTTTAAGCTGCCAAAGTTGTGATCATTACTACCTTTAATATTTATAAAAATTCTACTATTGCATATTTTACATTGATTCCACTGTCCCCTTATCAGAACTTCTTTCACTGCGGACTTCTGCTTGCTTCCATCTTATTGGGAATGCAAATCAGTTTTTATTTTTTATTTTTTTTCTGTGATCTATACTAAATTTTTTCCACAATTGTATATTTTTTTCTCTTGAACTTTAAGTGTGTTAGTCCCTTGCAATGATCCTAGAGTAGTTTTCCATAGTTTGTTTTTTTCTGATTACTCATCAAAGAAGGATATTTAGATGCATTGTGTAGTTCAGCTGATAGGATATGTGGTTCACTGTGGTCCTCTTTGCCATTTAGTATCCTTAAAAATATCAGAAAATAAAGTTCATGCTCTTGTATTCAAGTTAGGAGGCAGCACAGTAGCATGTATTTTAAGCCTGGTGCTCATAAGCCACATCACAGTATGTATTTAATTCTATGCCCAAAGCTCAAATACCAGATTTTCAGTTTTAAAAACCACATATCTACTAACACTGTTCTTAACTGTGGTTAGCCCACCTCAGATCCTTAGCTGCAGAACATGTTATTGATAAGCAATCCCTATCCAAGTGTCCTTCCTTTGACAATTGCAACATTTACTGTTTATCATAAGTCTACCCTTATTGTCTTCTTCTCTGACATTAACCAGTAAGTAAGATGAATGGAAACACTGTTGCCCCATCAAGTCTCCTTCCTGAGATCTTCTAATCTGTACCTACATTGTGACTCCATAGTGCTTTGCGTCACCTAAAGTCCCCTTGCCTTTTGCCATATTATAAAAACATAAGTACTAGGTAGGAGCTGAAATACAAAGGATAACTAGTTTTGTGCACCTCTGAAAGTAGCACTTGATTAAGCAACCGCTAGTGAGAATGCCAAACAATTGGATTTCTCATGCATACATTACTGGTGGGAATAGAAGATGGTACTGCCACTCTAGAAAATAGCTTAGCAGTCTCTTATAAAATTAAATATATACTTAACATATAGGCCAGCAGTCATACTCCTGGGAATTTTATGCTAGAAAAATGAAAACATGTTTACACAGAAACCGGTAATGAATAAATGTTCATAGCAGCTTTATTTATAATAACCAAAAACTAGAAATGTACTTCCAGTGTACAATTCAAATATACCTCAAACTGTCAATGGATAAACAATCCGTGATACATACATACAGTAGAAGACTCCTTGGCAATAAAGAGGATTGAACTATTGATACATACAAAAAGTTGGATGGCTGTCAAGGGCATTATGCTGAAAGAAAAATAAAAGCCAGTCTCAAAGTTATGTTCTTACTGTGTGATTTCATTTATATACATAACATTCTCTGAAAAAACTATAGTGACAGAGAACAAATCAGTGGTCTCTGTCACTAGAGGGTTGGGGGTAGAGGGTTGGGGGTAGAGGAAGGTGTGACTGGTAGGGAGTAAAACAAAAGAATTCTTTTGTAGTGATAGAACAGTTCTGCATCTGATTGTAATGATGGTTACACAAATCTACACAATACAAATTTTATATACCTGTGTACAACATACACACATAAGTGCATATATAACACACATACAAATGAATATGTGTAAAACGGGTGAATTCCAAATAAGGTCTGTGCCTGAATTCATAGCATTGTATCAATGTTGGTTTCCTGGTTTTGACAATGTACTCTGGTTATGTTTAAAGAAAAGCCACAACTGTGCAACAGAGGAATGGCCACCTAATTTTTTTGATTAATATAGACAAGTAGTTTACAAACCTGGGAGATAATCAGATTCTCTTAAAGAACTTTATAAAAAATACTGTATTCTCTACACTTCCCCTCCTGCATGCCCATGCATGTGCATACACATGCACACACACACACACCCAGATCTACTGACTCAAGATCTCTGGAAATGGAGTCAAGGACTCTATATTTACAGCAAATCACCCAAGGTTGAAAAACACTCGTACAGAGCTTAGTTTCCGAGCCAGGGGTAGGAGTGGAGAAGACTGGTGGGTCTGTTCTGTGTCAGCTGTGTATGGTGACTCTCATTTCTACTCCAGTCTTCTTACAGTGAAATTTCTTCTGAATTCTGGCAATAAGCTGACTATTTGTGATTTTTGCATTGTTAAGAGCTTTTGTTTTTTTACTTTTTCTGAATTTTCATAAAGCAGTTTCAGTGGAAAGTTTCTTGAGGCTGTGTCATTAGCTACTTAATCAGCTGCCAATTTAAACCAAAAGCAGTAGTAGTACTTTCATAGATGGACCTTGTCTTTGCCTTTTTCACATGTGAATTGTGACTTGCTTCCAGCTTTCCCCAGCTTCCCCAGCCAACCTGCAGAGTTCTACTTTACTTGATCAGATTTTCGCATTGATGTGGCGGCCACATAAATCATGTTTTCCCCAAGATTGGCTAGTGAGTGGAAGACTGCCAACGGACACCACAGTGAAGACATCAGTTAGGAAAATTACATCCAAAACCTGAAAGCTGCTGTCACTGAAGTTTTTGTTTATGAAAATTGGAAAAGCTCTCCCCTCTAAGCCACTGACATCTCTGATTTATTGTTTCTCTGCTGAAAATTATCCAAAGATGTTTTCAGACATTAGCTGGTGAAAGCCAAATTTATTGAAGGTGGAGGCAAATGTAAAGAACCATTATATTTGTGAATTTCTCAGTCAGACATGGCAACCTTTTAAAAGCTAGAGTTGACTAGATTCTTCTTGTGCATATAAGAAATCAGTTGAGGAGCTGTTCTGACCCATAGTGCTAGAAGGAACATATCTTAGGCTGTGGTGCAAAGATCGCTGGACCAATAACTAAGCTGCAAGTTGAATGTTTACCCTGACTCCACCACTTACTAAAAATGTACCCTTGGTCAGATGGCTTAACTACTCTGTGACTTCATGTTTTAATCTATAAAAGTTGGAGGTAGACATTAGACTAACATTTTTAAACATTTAAGAATTATGGAATTTACAGTAAACAATTTCATGATTGCCCTCTTCATAATTTAAAAATAATGTTTTGCCCCCCACTGGCATATGCTAAACAAGCAAATTAAATGTTTCAGATTTTGCATATCACCAAAGATTCTAAAGTTAATTTTAATGTAATATTTATGAATATTAAATACATATCACCTTTTCCCATATAAAAGTATGCATAATACTTAGTTATTTCAAACTAATTATGTAAAAGAAAGCATAATTTATTGACTAATTCAGTTGTAATATTTTATTGGTTTGAAGGGCAAATGTAAGGAGTTTCAGTTATTAAAATAAGAATCCAGCCTGACCTGTGGTGGTGCAGTGGATAAAGCGTCGACCTGGGAACACTGAGGTCGCCGGTTCAAAACCCTGCACTGGTTTGGTCAAGGCATATATGGGAGTTGATGCTTCCAGCTCCTCCCCCCTTTCTCTCTTTCTCTCTCTCTCTCTCTCACTGTGTCTCCTCTCTAAAATGAATAAAATAAAAATAAAAAAAATAATAAAAAAAAAGAATCCAGAGAGCCAAATCTATTTACACGAACTATTGAACTTTTAAAATTTGAATATTAAAGTAATAATAATTGTTTAAAATTTTCAAGTTATGTTTCTAAATAAAATAAAAGGTATTTCATGCTAGTTTAAGTATTTCTTTAAAAATAAGTGTCAATAAGACTAATCTTGAATTTTAATGAATACAAAATCAAATTGAATATAAACATATTGCCTCTTTTTAAATATCTTGTTTTAAAAGACTAAGGATATTTTTTGTATATTATAAGGAGTCTGATCAATGAATTTAATTACAAGCTTGTTTAAGATCATCTTTAAGTCTTAGCTGTAAAATTATAACATTTTTATGGTCTTTATTTTTTTTTTCAGTGTTTCTTATGTTCTCTGCCTTCCACAGTCTATTATGCACAAAAAATTAAGCAATAAATGAGTGTATTAGTCAGAGCTCTCTAGAGAGACAGAACTAATATGTGTGTGTGTACACATATATATTCATTTATTATAATAGATTTATTATTCAGAATTGGCTCATGTGATTATGAAGGCTGACACTTTCCCCAAGATCTGGAGTCCGGGGACACAGGACAATCAGTGATATAGTTTCACTCTGAATGCTAGCAGGCTTTAGGTGGGAAAAGAGATAATGGTTCAATTCCAGTACAAGGGCCAGAAACTGGTATGCTGGCCCAAGGCACTTAGGAGGAGCTCCCTCTCAATTGCAGTAGAGGCAGCCTTTTTGTTTTATTCAGTCCTTGAACCAATTGAATAGGGGCCACTCATGTTTGAGAGAGCAATTTGCTTTACTTAGTCTACCAATTCAAATGTTTAATATCATCCAGAAACACTCCCAGAGACACACCCAGAATAATGTTTGACCAAATGTCTGGGCACTCTATGGCCCAATCAAGGAGTAAAATTGGAAACATTTTCAAATTTTATAATGGTAAACACACCCACACCAACACCTACCTGTATTCAGCTGATTTTTCACTCAGCTAGTGTTTGCATGTATATTTTTTTCAACTTTTGAAGATTGTTATATTTAAGTATGATTTTATAAGTGACATGTAAAGCGTTTCTTTGTCCTAACAACTTTTTAATTGGAGTATTTAATTTGAGTTTAAATTAATTATTGGTATATTGGAATTTATATATGTCATTATACTTCTTGTTTTCTATTTTTGCCGACTTTTATTTATTCACTTTTTTCTCTTTTTTTTGCCTTTTAAAAATTACTTGTCTCTTATTATTCTACTTTTTTCCTCTATTAGCTTATTTGTTATACAGCCTTTTTCTAAACAGTACAAGCATCCTTAACTTATTAGTCTAATAAAATCCCACAAAACACTAGAGCGTTAGATTACTTTATTCCTAACTTTTTATTATTGCTAGCATACATTTTAATTTCACAAGTATTTTAAATCCAAAATAATATTAGTATTATTACCAATAATATATATTTATATGTATCTATATATTTACCCTTTTTTTCTTTTCATGTTTTAAAATATATTTTAGTACAGGTCTATTGATAATAAATTATCTTGCTTCTGTTTGTCTTGAAATAAGTGTTTTTCCTTCATTACTGAAGGATCTTTTTATTGGTGTATGGCCAGTAGCCATAGCCATCATGGCCAGGTGTTGGTCAAGTAAGTTTGTAAATATGATATATATGTTTGCTCACTTATCATTTGCATTGGGTGTGGGGGACAGACTGTAAGCAGGCAGGGTCGTTATAGCCTAAGGCTTAGTTTTAAGACTAAGCCTTTCTCACCCTTTTAATACTAAGGTCTTTTCAAAACTAAGCTTTTCTCCACGCCCTTGACTATTGCATGATGTGGGGTGGTGCACTCCCATGAGGAATCCCATTATGCCTCAGATAAGTGACTTTGAATCAGAGACTTCCTTGTTCTCTGCAAACCTGCACGGGCCGGGCGGCTATGATGGTGGCCATGACTACTGGCTTTACACCAGGCATGTGCAGGTTCACATTAGATTTGAGCAGACAGTAAAGAAACAGCGGAGCCAAAAACTGGTGGGCCATGCCTTTATTCTAACCTTGCACCTGCGGGCGAGTAAATACACACAGTGGGAAAACACTTCCCTTTCCATTCAGGGTTCCCAAAGCCACTAACTTTCTCCCAGTTTTCCTACAATCAAAGGCCTCACTAGCCTCAGTCACCTCTGGTTCCCCATCTACATACCTTCTCCCTTCTCATTCCTGCACAAACTGGCTTCTCTTTTAGCACCCCGCCATATTGGCTGCTTCTTTGCAAAAATGTGGCCTCCTCTGCCTTCTTCGTCACAAACTTATTTTGGCACACTCCTCCTCCAGCACATATTAGCATAACAAAGCCCCTTCCCAAGCAGAAAGGTAATTAGCAGTTTCACCTGGCAGTGGCCATTTTTAACAATAAAAGTGAGCAAAATCAAATAACACAAATTATACAAACATACCCAACAACTGGGTATTGCATTTTAAGTGGCCATTTATTTTCTTTTAGCATGTTAATGTGTAGTTTTATTGTTTTCTTATTTCCATAATTTTTCCTAGTGAAGTCAGGTGTTAGTCTTGCTGTTTGTTGGGCAGATAAAATATAATATGCTCACTTTGTTATAAAGATGGCACTACCCACATGGAAACCCGTCACCCAGGTGATATTATTTGCCCTTATGCTTGGGATGGGTGTGGGGGAAAGACTAATGTAAGCAGGCCAGGTCGTTATGGCCTAAGGCTTGGTTTTAAGAGTAAGCTTTTCCCCACACCCTTGACTGATTGGATGATGTGGGGTGGTGCACTCTCCTGAGGAATCCCATTATGCTTCAGATGGGTGACTTTGTATCAGAGACTTCCTTGTCTGTAGATTGGATTAAGGTTTTGATTCTACACTATAAAGTGGGGCAGGCCGGGAGCTTGCTCTCTCTTGGTTCCTGAAGTTAGAGAGGAGAGCAGATTAAGGCCACATGGAGGTCAGGAGAAGCAGCCAAGATGGTGGAGTGCTGAGTGAGAAGCCAGTTTGTGCAGAGTTTGTGCTGGAGAAGGAGATGGGGAACAGAGGTGAATAAGTCTGGTGAGCTAGAAACCTTTGATTCTAGGAAACTCGGATAAGTCAGCTTTGTGAGCACTGAATGAGTGGGTTTTAGAGCCCAGTGTGTGTTTTTGCTTGCCCGCCGGGTGCAAGCTAGAATTAAAGCTGATGGCTCACCACTTCTTGGCACCTGTGTTTCATTACTGACTGTTCGAATCTAATGCAAACCTGCATGAGTCAGGCTGCTGTGATGGTGGCCTCGACTACTGGCTTTACACTGTTCCTTTGAAACTTTGTCTGGTTTTGGCAGTTTTACTCTAATCTGTCTCGCTCTGCTTTTTTGTGTGTGTTTTGCCCCCATGGAGTTTAAAATTTCTTTTGAATCTGTGACTTGGTGCCTTTAATTAGTTTAGAAAATTTGCAGCTGTTATTTATCTCTTTGGTTTTATTCTCTGGCCCCACCTTTTGGGGAATCCAAATACATGCATTTTTAACTTTTTTCACTATGTCTTATATGTTCTGTCTTCTTGTTTCCATCTAGGTATTTGCTTCAGTCTAGATATTCTGCATTGACCAGTATGCCAATTTAATAATTCTCTCTTCAGCTGTGTACAAACTGTCCTTAAACCCATCTACTATAGTCTTAATTTCAGCTATTTTATTTTTCAGTCCTAGAATTTTCTCTTTTTTAAATGTCAATTATGTAGTGAAATTCTACGTTTGTCTTCTATTTTTTGTACGTACTAATCACAGTTATTATTTTAGAGTCTATTTCAGACTGTGTTCACATATAGAACTATTTCTGTAGTCCATTTCTTTCATACCCTTATCCTTGGCAAGTCTGTATTTTTATTGACTCCCAGTCATTGTTCATGAAAAGTCTCAGTGGCTCTGGATTACATTCTTCACCAGAGAGTCATGTTGTCTTTTGGTCAGTCTCTAGAGTAAGTCCATTCAAGTACTTCGCAGACTTGTGGCTAGGATGCAATTTTTATAAGGTTCAGTCTACATTTTGTTTATATCCACTGTGATAGGTAGCCCTCCATGTGTCCCCAGAGAGCCTAGGACATTTTAGTAAAGCCCATTCTAGTAGGATCTGAACTCTTAGTTTTTGTTTGCTCAGCACCAAGAGTCTACAGGAAACTCTGCTCTGCTCTTTAGCCATTTTCTGCTTGGCTACTGAGCACGCCCCTCAGCTCAATCTTTCTGTCCCTCTCATCTCTCTACAATCTTAATAACTTAAATTCTTACTTCCTTAGTAGTACCGAACTCCAATTTTTGTCTCTCTATCCCTGTGAGTTTGCCAGAAGTCTTCCTGGCTTTTTTGCCTCTTGTAACCCCAAGAACCTGGTATGTAGAATTGCGGGTTCATTTCAGAGAACTTCTCTTTTCTTCCATATTTTGTCTTCTTAAATCCTGGATTCCTCATCAGCTCTCTGATGCTTTCAAGCAACTTTTTAAAAAAAAAATTATTTCTAGCCTTTCTAATTGTTCTTGTCAGGAATTTTGATCTGCGACAAGTTACTTCATCATACCCTAAAACCTGTTTCTTAATTTAAAATAGAAATTCTACTGATGCCATTACCACCATTAACACTGAAGCTACAGGGGCTTCCAACCATGTCTTTAGACTAAATGATCCCTGAAGGTATGCTTAATATAAACTTCTGCTGATTCTTTCAGGTTAATATTATGGACTTCTATACCCACGTTTTGCTCAATTCTAACATCTGTTTTATCTCAGAGTACTTTAATAGGAAAAGGTTATGAACACAAGAATTGTGAAAAGGAAAAAAAACAGTGACTTGCCCTAGTTGAAATATATCTGAATTAATTTGTGACTCAGACACAGGCAATACAGGCAATAGAGATACTTCCAAAACAGAATATGAGAATGAAATAGGGAAATAAAAGATGAAAAAGGAATGTCAGGATATGTTATTTGAATTTATCTCATAAATAAAATGCTTTGTTATAATGTCATTTTAAAAAAGTATAGACAGGATAAAATGGCCAAATAGAACTAGAATAATAGAAAAAGATTAATGAAGACCAGAGGTTATAATGACTAATAAGACTCTACACAGATTAAGTGCTTGGTACATGCTTGCTGTGAGACAAATCAAATTGTATTTTTAGGAAGCATTACTTGTTCAGTAAAGTATGTTTTTGTTGTCGTCATCATTGTTCATGATGACAATGTTGTTCCACAGTCATATGTTTCTGAAAAGACTCAGTACCCTTAGAAAAGCTTTCTGTACTTATTGTTGTTAGTTCACTAATGTTGATCTAAAAAATAAGTTGAGCAAAGTTCCTTTGTCATCATAACTTTGAAAGAAGTAAAAAATCGCCTCTAGCTCAATTATATTTTATCATATATAAAAAACAATTCTTTAGCATTTGGACCCTTATAGAATTTTTGCATGGACCAAGCTCCAAGTTTTCTAGATCACCTGATTCACATGTACATATTGAATCTAATATTAACAACTGCGTCAGATGACCCCTAAAGAGAATCTAAAATAGGACTTTGTAACTCCGGAATTTGGCAGAAGAATTATTACCTAAAGAAATCTTAAAACTGGTAAATAGGCATTATGACCATAGGATTCTTCCCTTCTGAGAATATCTAGTCTTTGTTGTAGCTCCAGGTTAGCCTTGATTCAGGTATAAAGGAGACAGATTAAGAGGAGTTACAGGAAAGAGTGGTGGGAAAGATGGGATGATTGAATGAAAATCCTTTTCGTATCATGGAGTAACTCTCAGTGTGATTGCCCTACAAGTTGAATATAGCTCTGATTCTGCCTTTAATCTTAGTGGTGTTCTGAGTCCAGTTCAGTGTGCTATATCCTGAGGCTTGCTTTGTTACAAACTTAGAGCCCTGGGTTTCTTCCCCTCCAATCCCACAACTTTAATCTAGAGCTAAACTTGTACCCCTGATACAAATTGCCTGGGTATTCACCTTATGGCAGTTGACTGACAAAGTCACAATTCACTACTTTGGTATCTTACCTTTGATCCTTTAGATACTAGGGATCCAACACAGGATCTTGATTTAAATTTGCACCAGAACAGCGCTAGATATTTTCATAAATAGTATCTTTTTTATCTTAAAAATAGTGAGGTAGTGATTATTATTCCACTCTTAGAGATGAAGAAACATACTCAAGGTGTTCTTCAGTGATAGCATACTGCTATGACATAGCAATACTAAGTTTGGATTGTAGTTTTCTGACTTCAAGTTCAATGCTTTGTTTTAGGACCCCAAAAGATGTCAATAGATATTTTGTTGATTATTGACTGAGAAGGAACAGTTCCCCTAAAACAGTGGTCCTTAACCAGGGTTCTATCGAACCCTAGGGGTTCGATGCGTCGGTCTCAGGGGTTCGGAGAAGCCTCTGCCACGGAGGCCAGAATAAAGTAATACTGTAATTTGTTGTGAGTTCATGCACTTTGTTGGTTTTGTTCTTTGAGCAAGGTGATGTTCATGCACGGCTCATTTTGTGCACCAGTATAAAAACATATGCCTATGTCTTGAATTTGGAAAAAAGAATCATATTTTATTTATCACTAAAGGAGGGTTTGGTGAATGCGCATATGAAACTATGGGTTCGGTACCTCAGAAAAGGTTAAGAACCACTGCCCTAAAATGAAAGGCAGACTTCAGATGACCCTTGTCTTGGTTTTAACACTCCCCATTTTCTTGTGGATGAAAAAGAGGCAACATCCTAACCCTGACAAGCTCAGGGAAGACTAATATAGCAGGCCATACAAATCCAGAGCCCAAAGTAACCACGGTGGTCTGAATGTAGAAATTTCTAACTCAAATCAAGTCCTAAACCTGTCACTTCCCTGACAGAGGTCAGTGTTGAGCTTTGAGAGTTTCTCTTGTCCTTGTGCATCTAAGAAAACATGCCTTTGAAATGCAGAGTGATCCTCTTTTCCAAACCCCCTTGATGTCACAGCCACCAGCACCAGCCTGTAACCCCATTGTTATCTTGTTGCCCACATAGCTTCTCTATGTGCTGTAAACGTTAAATATCCTGTACCTTCCTGTGTAAAGGAAGTAAAGTACGTCTGTGTCTCTAGGTGTTATTTTTTATCCATTCTCAGAGATCCTCCATTCCCCTCTGAGCTTTCTCCCACCAGTCTACTATCATGAATTTCATGTAGCCCTCCTGCCTCTCCTTCTTTGATTCTAATGTATGACAAACTTCAAAACGGCTGTGCCTGAAGTGCTTTTTCAATCTGTTGAGATTTTGCTACCCAGTTGTCTCAATTTGATTCAAATAAACTCTTATAAGACTTTTCTTATGCTGAACTAGTGGACATCCTTTTTTTTTTCTTTTTTGGTATTTTTCTGAACTGAGAAGCTGAGAGACAGACAGACAGACTCCCGTATGCACCGACCAGGATCCACCCAGCATACCCACTAGGGGGCGATGCTCTGCCCATCTGGGGCATTGCTCCGTTGCAACTGGAGCCATTCTAGCACCTGAGGCAGAGGCCACAGAGCCATCCTCAGCGCCTGGGCCAACTTTGCTCCAGTGGAGCCTTGGCTGCGGGAGGGGAAGAGAGATAGAGAGAAAGGAGAGGGGGAAGGGTGGAGAAGCAGATGGGTGCTTCTCCTGTGTGCGCTGGTCAGGAATTGAACCTGGGACTTCCACATGCCAGGCCAATGCTCTACTGCTCAACCAACCAGCCAGGGCCTAGTGGACATCCTTTTGAATGCCAGATAAGGGAAAATATCAGGTTTTTTTCTGTTTAAATGTAGGGAAGTTGACACCAAATAAGTTTTATTGAAGACCTCAACTAACACTTGTCATTCTATATTTCTCGTCAAGGAAACTTGAGAAGCATAGCGGTTGTCACTGTGAAGGTCGGGTGGAGTGTTTCTTTGATGAACACTAGTCTCTTGTGATGACTAGTCTCTTGTGATCTCTGTGATGATGAGGGATTTCTGGGAGAATGTGGGGTAGAAAAGGAGAGAAATATCATTTATGTCCTCTTAAAATGACATGTTCAGCACAGAAAGCATTTTCAAATGAGACAAGGTAGTGTAGTGTAACATTTATTGAACATTTAGGATGAGCTAAGTATTGTGGGAAGTATAATACAGATCAGCCAGAGTCCCTTTCCTCAAGAGATGATAATTTAATGGAAAATAAATGGTTTAACATGATCGTTCATTTGTTCTGATTTAATTGAGTTTGGGCAAATGATTTGCCACTTACAAATATCTATGTATTTTCTAATTACTACCAATATCTATATCTTAGTAGCTTTGAAGCTGTGTTGCACAGTGGCTAGAGGTTGTACTGTGCTCCCTTAGGTGTGAGTCTGCTGTGGCTGTTGAAGTTGGGGGTTGGGAAGGTATAAAGGTCTGAGCTGATAGGTACCTGGGTGGTTTATCCTAAATTTGCCTAAGCAGCTTTTGATACTGTATGTTATATATTAGGCTTCTCCATAAGATTCATTTGGAGAAAGAAAACAGGCTCTGCAATGAAATAATATTAAATCACTGATTATGTAACAATAACCAAACATTCAGGCTCCGTGGTGGGCGCTCGAGTAAGTGCAGTGTGGTCTCACAGCAACCAGAAAGTACCTCCCTCGTTTGAAAAGCAGTATTGAGATAATCTGTGGTTAAAGTTTTAGAGAGTGAAAAAGCTTGTTACACCACCCACTTGTTTGCCAAAAAAGGATCCTCTGAAAAGGGAATGAGTGAACATTACAGAAATTGTCTTTTCATTTTGTCAAAGGGACTGACAAGGTAGGATCAGGCTGTAAGGATGCAGATGCAGCCTAATCCAGTCCACAATCTAAAACTCCAGGCAAGACTCCTCTTAAGCAACTTGAGGCAAAGTCCCATGAACTAGTAATTGTTTCACGGGAAAGAAATGACCAAGAATGGAATATGCTGGTGGGGGTCTATCCTTATTTTTGACCTCTTCAATTCAGCTCACAACATAACCAATACCTTGAGCAGCTGAATCCTTTAGGTAGTTTGGAAAAAAAAAATAAAAGAAAACAAAAAACAACTAAGCTCTGTGAAATGGAAAATGAGATTTCTATACAGGATGAGTGATGAGTGATGCAGAAAGCATTCCTGACAGAAGCTTTGGGCCACTTGTTATGATTTGGTTTTAAGTGGGAAAATGGGTCAGTTGGTCCTACAGAACATTCCCACAAAACTTGTCGGTCTGACATGTGATACAACATAGGCAGCAGGGGATGAGAAAAATCACATCTGAAATGACTCCGCTCATTGATGTCACCTGGGCTCTTTCAGCCTAATTGATAAGAGAAAGGGCCCTTGTCTGCAGAACACATTTACCTCTCTGAGAACTTCCTTTTCTGTTCCTATTCACTGAGAAAGCAGAAGGAAATCAGCATTTGTCCCACTTGCCTTCAATGCAGAGTCAAGCTTCCACCATTGTGATCACTTTAGAATGTAACACAAGGCTGCTTTTGAGCCAGTCTTGCCCCTGGCAGTGATGCAGTCAAGTTAGTATCTAGAAGCCCCTGTAGGCCCCACCTTAAAATTGCCAGACCTTCCCTGGTGAGTCAGAATCAGCTCACTGAGATGGCAGTTGGCACAGAGTCCTCAGATCTACACAAGTCAGGAGCCATAGCTCCCCTTCCCTTCCCCCCTCCCCATCCCCCACTCCCTACTTCCTTTAGAGCCACTAAGCGCTCTCTCTGGAATGTTTGAAGGTGAGGATTTAGGTCTGGGCAACCTGTTAAAAATATGAATTGTTACCATGAACTCTCAGTGGCCTTTCAATTTTGCTGACAGAAATTTACTCCGTGTAGAACCCCCCCCCCAAAAAAAAATTAAGCAGGTAAGGTCATTTGGAGTTGAAACAAGCATGCAGTCGGTGTGTTTGAAAATGAAATTATAATTAACCTGCTGATGGCTGTGAGGTGTTACCTTGAACTCTGTGTGGCCTCTTGGCACAGCGGCTGAACTTGCTTTATTGAATACCCAGAGACCTGAACAGGTGAAATCAGGATATGTCCAGGCCAAATGTACTTTTAGAAAGAAGATTATGTCTCCTTTAGTGCCGATTGTAAGAGAGTTGAGGATTAATTGAGCAGCACTAATCAGAAAATAAAAATGAGTTTTGACCATCCATGTCTATGTGAAGCATCAAATTTGTTAAAACTACTATGGAAAATGACTTTATTTGCCCACTTTGCGAATTGATTCCCGGAGTGATGAGAGCTTGCCAGGCCTGATAGTGGCCTAAGAAGATTATTGCAATTTGGCAATCATATATCATCTACATGTTTAGGAAAACATTGTAATTACCCATCTGAGAGCTATGAAGTGTTGCTTGAACTCCTAGTGGTCTGTTGACACATGGGTTGGACAACTTTATGGAACTATTCAAAATGAGGTAGGTAAAATCATTCAGCAATAATTTAGCATTGTTAATGACAAGAAGGGGTGGTGAAGTCATTTATGGTGTAGAATGAATGGGTCTGAGATAAACTTTTAACTCTCTCTTGCCCATGAAATATTATTTTAAAGTAAATGTGCGGCTTACTTCCTTAAATAATCAAGAAAACTGAATAATGGTGCTGCAGTTAACAAGTGTATACTAGGTTAGGGGAATACTAGAAATAATTTATTGCCAGCATCAGTCATGAGTTGTACCTTGTCATACCTGATGCTTTACACCAGCAAGAAATTCATTTTATCCTCATCACCCTGAATAAAAAAGAACTGCATTATTCTCTTGTCTCCTTCACATCCCTCCACTCTTAGTTACATATCATTCCATGGTAAAGTCACATTTTACAAGCAAAAATTGGGGGATACTCTTCGTTTTGGCGGAGAGCATCTATCATTAGACTAAACAAACTGTTCAGTTCACTCTGTTCTTCTGACAGGCTGGCTGGAATGAGTGTTCTTGTTGGTTTCATGAACAAAGAGCAATAATTCAAAATGGGTTTTATTACTAGGTGGAATTACTCCATTCATAAGAGTGGAATTACTCCATTCATAGGATTGGAATGATCCAATTGTTCACATTGTCTCATTTAAGCATTAAATGTGTAGGTAACATTAAGGTTTCCCTGTGTCAGAAGAAGTTTCAGTTGGGACACAGACACAAACACTTTTGACCTTCCCAGCTCCTCTCTTAGTAGTAGTCTGTGTTATAGTCTCTTGAATTTATTCCTCAAACACTTTTTAGATGAAGAGGATAACTTCACAAGGTTCTACCTGTAAGCCAAGCTCATCTCATATCATTTCACTAGATTGGTTGGCTAAGGAAAGAAAATGCTTTTTATTTGGCCAGGGTACTTAATCTCAATCAAATGCACAGGCTTAGAAATGTTCTAAATTCTCTACAACAATTATCGGCATGATCATGTCAGCTCAGTGTCCACAGAGATTAGCTGTCTAGTCCCACTTTGAGGTGCCATCTAGATTTCGGTGGACTTCTATAACTTGGAATACCTGCCTTAATGTGTAGAGCCTCAGATAACTGTATTTCTCTCGTGTCCCCCTTAATCTGACAGGTGTTCTCCAATTCATAAACATATCATGTTTCTATCCTGCAGTTAAGAGCATTGCACTTTATTCTTGCTGTTTCTGTAGTCCAGTATGCTCATTCTGTCCCTCCGAGCTTCTGTTGCTTTTCATTCCTGCCTGCCTTCTCCATGAAGATTTCCCTCATGTTCCATTCTAGTCTCTGAACTTGTGTGACACCGATTGTCTCTAGTACTCATAATGGCGGAACATACATGACAAAACTTACACAGGCATCCACATTAACCTCAGCACTTACCACACACTTTATCATGGTAATTTTACATATTGCCTCAAAATTTCCCCTCTGCTATTGCATGGTACAGTCCCCTCCCACCCTCCAATTACTGCCAAAGTGACCTTTCTGTACAGATTTGGTTGAGTGTTCTCCTGCATAAAACTCTTCCAGGTCTGCCTATCACCTCCAGGGAAGACAAAAAACAAAAAACAAACAAAAAAAAACCCCATGCATCTCAGTACCTTCTCAGGCCAACGCCTCCCTGTCTTTCCAGCTGCGTGTTCTACCATTCCCTTGGTATACCAACACAGAATGTGTTGCTGTTCACCGAACATGACACAGCAAAGTTTCTTCCTTTTAACTAGGCATTTATTCCCCTGGCAAACATTTACTCAACTTTTAAGACTCAGGTTGCTGTTTCCTCCCCTGGGAAACTTTCCCCAACTCTCTTAGGCAGAGACTGGCCCGCCTTCCGCACCTCTTAACACCTTGCACAAAGCTCTGTTGCAGCGTATCATACCACACTGTATTTATTTTCCTGTATTTATGTCTCCTCTACTAGCTGTGAAATATTTAAGATAAAGAAGGTTGTCTTACTCATTTTTATATCTTTATCTCAGTTTCTGGCTCACAGCCATTGTTCAGTAAATGTTTGTCCAATGAATGAATGAATGAGTGAACAAACAAATGAACATATGAACATCTTTTTTAATGGAATTAAAAGAAAGCCAAATAATTTCTACTGAGAAGGGTGTTCAGAAATTAAAGTATTTTTGTCCATAGATGTCCTGCTTTCATGTTGAGGGACCTAGGCACACAGCCTAGAACATAGTCCCTTGAAATGTGTAGTGACTATGGATATTGTGACTTGTAAAAGTCTTCCAGTTTGAGTAGAAGTGATTATTCCCATTGTTAATCACACCTAGATTACAAGGTAGGTCAGAGAGCTGTAAGGACAATTTGTGACTAGAACGGTAGAGTCAGTTTTCAGTCTCATCTTTTACCTTCTCTTTAATACAATGTGTGTTTCAGAAAATGAACACTTCCCTTAGTGTTCTGTAGTATTTTTGACCAAAACTTAAAAAGAGGGAATTAGTCAATATTCCCATCTGATTTTTAATTATTCTCTAATAGGACCAAAGCAATGGCCAATTCTATCCAAAATTATCATAGAAGAACAATGCCCCTGATATCCTATTCAGGGCCACCTAAGAGGCTTCCCTGTTAGCCAGCCCTTGGCCTGAAATTCCAAAACATAAACTCTTGAAATTTGATCTTGTACTTCTTTTCCTGTTATGAAGATTTAGTTGTGCTACTCTCCATAGCTCTCTGAGCAGGTCATAGAAGCAGCTTAGGAATGAATAGTGAGGACTGCCATTTCATAGGACAGGGAAGTCAGGCACGTCAAGGTTACATACTGTATGAGATGATGTCAGGTAGGTTCAGGTACAGGTCAGTGCAGTGGTGATGAAAGCGCCCAGGTATTCTTGAAGGATAGTCCCCTGGCTCAGCACCCAACTCCTCCACCCTGGGCAGTTTAACTTGTGCCAGTGCTCCCAAGGATTTTCTGAATGAATTACCATAATTGGATTTAATTTAGGAAGGGGATATTTCCTGTATGCACCAAACAGGCTGCATACTGACTTCTCTTGCCTAGATGATGGGGACGAAGATATCCAACAGGAAATACATCTTTGCAAATTAGAAAAGTTGATGAGCTAAGTCCTGCAAACATTGGGCACTTATCCAAAGTGAACTCCTAGTAACCCCCTGGCACCTTGGCTCACCTCACTGCACTTCATAGTCAGGAGCATACCAGGTGGATTCACTTTCTTACCTCCCTGATAAGGCAGCAGGACTTTGCCACACCCAGACTCACATCCAGTCTCCTTTCCTGCTTTCCCTGACCTGAGGGCTGATAAAAATTCAGGGTGATAATGCTATTGAGGTACAGGCTATAAACCATATCAGTATGTACGTAAGTGGAGGGAGGTGAAAGGGGGAGGAAAAAGCAAAAAAGGCCAAATAGAGAGTTCAGCTTTACCTCTAAGTGACCTTGGCAGCATGTGGAGTAGAAGGGAAATTGGCAGGAACTTTCAGACCTTTTTTTTTTTTAAGTATTGTTTTGATTTGGCTTTGTTACAGAGCAACTTTAGGGGACTGGGGCAAAAAATAGGTCATTTTGAACTGCAGGTGCAGTTTTGATCTTAAACTATAATCTGTTGTATCTATGCAAACCCAGAAGTATTTAGCAAGATGGAAATGAAGCTTTTCCTCATAGGTACACAAACCATTTTATATCACATTGGCCCCAATATTATAAATTTCCCCCCAAGAATGATAGGATTGACTGGAGTTCTCCCCTCTCGCCTTCTTCCTCTCTCTTTCTCCCTCTCCCTCCCTTTTTCTCCTTCAATATCTCTCTCTCTCTCCTTTTCTCATCCTTCTTTACCTGCTTCCACAAACCATTCTTCTCTGTTGTGAAAAACCTCATTGGACAAATTACCTGTTTTTCAAGCTGTTCTCCTGAAGAGATACTAGTTAGTGTGGGCAGGCTCACTCAGGGATTCTGTGACAGCAAGATATACAAAAGGCTGGGGTTTCACTGTTACTCCCAAGGAGTCAGAGCATTCACTATGACCTTTGCCTACTTAATTTAAACTCTTGAAAGGATGCAACCCAATATGCAGATAGAACATATCCAACAAATGAAAGTGGGAGAGTTTTAAAACCCTTACTCTTGGCCTCAATCATGCCGCTTAATCCCTCCCACTGTCTGCTTCCTCATTTCCTGATGTAATAGGAAACATACATGTCAGAGCACCTGGCTGCTGAAATGATGGGTGCCATCTCTGGACTGAGAGGAAACCTGGAGAGGATTGCTTGAGCAGTTTTATTTTTAAGAACTGCTGAGAAACTTTGCTGATTTCTTCCTTCCAGTCTCTGCTGTTCACTCAAAGAAGATTAAGAGAGCAGAGATTTAAATTTCAGCAAGACACATTGAAATTAGCCTAGAAATGCCCTGTCACCCATTTAGGTGAGGCTTAATACAAGGGAAGATCAGTTTTATTCATTTCTGATCATTGTGATTTTTGGAGATTAATAATCAGAGGGGAAAGGTAACTAGAGGAATATAGGTATCTACTACTGATACTTTTGGGGTGACATTGGATTAGTTGATAGGAAATGTTGTTGAGAAACATAAACAGCTAAGAAGAGCATTTTATTATGGTTTTTAACCGTGATTTATGATAGGTTCTGGACAACGTGGGTAGGAAGGTGAGATAGGGAGGATACATGGGCAGATGATCTCACCTTGAAGTTTCTTCAAAGTTTGTTATTTAATTTGTCAGTTTTTAAAGTCGTTTAATCTGAACCCTTATTGATACTTAGTGGAAAGAGACATATATATTTTTATCACTGTCTATTTTCAGGAGGGAAGTGAAAATTGTAGTGGACGGATATCTTAGGATAACCTAGCCATTAGCACCTTTCGGTGCCCCAGAAGTTTCAACTGCTGTCAACAGGAAGTCTCACATGTCTGTGATCTCTGGGACCCACCAGCTATACCTCTGCAGTTTTAGGAACCTAAAATACCCAGAATTTGGTTCTGCTAGACTAGAACAGTAATTCTCAGTAATAATGGGAAAGCATGTGGGTTTGAGGCACATCTAGATGGCTTCCTGTCCCTGGTTGTCACCTCTTATCCTGTATTTGTTTATCTCTTCATTTCCCCCACTATTATGATGGAGATGCCCCATCATCATCTTGTATGTAAAATTTAAAAATGAATGGTTTACTTTATAAAGCCCATCTATAACAGTAAATGCTTCCTCATCTCTTTCATTTCCCCCAACCATTTTTTGAATATTTCCTATGGGCTAGACAAAAACTAAGCAGTGTATTCATACATTATCTCAGGTAATTTTCTAAAAACTTTGTGAGATAAGAATTACTATTTCCATTTTGTAGATGAGAAAACTGAAGCTCAGAGAGGTTCAGCTACTTAGCCAAAGTCATACTTAATGGCTGAACCAGGAATTGAATACATATCTGTCTGATGCTGAGGCTACCTAATAGTTACGCTCTTCTGCCTTTTCTCTCCAATGACCTTGCCTAGATCCAGTATAGCTGAATGGCTGGCCATGTCTGAAGTAGCAACTGTTTATTCAAATAGCCAGGAACTCTCTGCTATAAGTTTCAGAGGAAACATTAAACAGTACCAAGTCTTTACTTGTGCTTAGAATTCCTATCATCCAAGAGATGCATTTTTCTATACCTCAGAGTAAATACAGTCAAGCAATTGGTCCCTTTGAGATTTTTTTTTTTGAGAAATTTATATACAACAAATAGTATATTTCTACTATCTAGACTTAAAAAGTAACCTTTTTCTATTTATCCTCATTTTTATTTAAAAATCTATATAATCAGTAAGAAGAAACATGAAAAGGAAATAAGTTAAGTGAAAATATAAAAGAAGAAAAACATTGTATTACTGATAACATCCTATTTGATCCCTAGGCGTACACAGGCCCATTCCTGGCATAAATTTGGCATTTATCATATTGGGGAAGGGGGCATGTTATACTTTTAAGCCATATATGAATATCTAGGAACAATGTCTTGCTTTGTGCATTTTCTAAATTTATATATGCAGATCACGCTATGTACCATTGTGCAACATTTTTTCATTGAATAGTATTGTCAAGATTTCTCTGTGCCAATAATGAGATCTAATGTGTTCCTTTTATCTGTGGTGTCATATTTCATTACATTAATATGCCTCATTGTATTGTCCTTTCTCCTCTTGATGAACATTGACGTTGTTTATTTTCGCTGGTGTTGTTTCAAGTAGCATTTCACAAAGCATCTTATGTTTGTTTCCTTGTGTGTTTCTTTAGAATTTTTACTTAAAAGTACACCTAGAAATAGAATGACTGGCTCATTGAGTTGTCTTGTCTTGATGTGCAAGAGATTTTTATTTGAGGTGAATATCCCAAGTGAAACAATAGATGTATATTTACAATAAGAGAAGAAGGGTGGGGACAATGTCGATGTAGAGTATAGAAATGGCAGACCTTGGGTCCCATGACTGTCCATAACTTGTTCCCATTCAACAGACAGAATGTCAGTCTTCTGCTCAAACGGCAGGCGAGATCGACGTGATTTAGTTGATAATATATGGCATCTGCTCTTTATTGCATTATCCTTGTTTTATACACTTGGAGGAGGCCCATTTTGTGGTGTTCTAAGCAGATTGCTCTCAGGATCTTCATGGCATCTGACTGTTAGAGGCTTCACTGCGCTGCCTGTAGAGGAACCTGAAAGAGGGAATTGCTCTTTGCAGGAAGGCTGAGAACAGCGACTCTGCATTGTCTGGGTATCCTGCTGCACATTAAAGTAGTTATTTACTTTAGTTAGTAGCTATGGCTGAGACATTATCTTTTTGTACCTCATTTTCCAGTGTAACAGGATGGGACCACTCCTGCCATTATGGTTTACCATGCAGCAAACAATGAGGGCTTTTGGACTGTATTTCATAGAATTGTTTTATTCAGCCTCTCCTTCCAACCCCTTTGGGAAAGAATTGACAATTGATATTTTTATTTTGGATTTTTCAGTGAATTCAGCATTCCTAGATTTGGTTTCTATTTGTTATTTGGCTTGTAAAATCCATTGCCTTGGGGATATGAGTGGCATGTGTCCAACATAATAGTTTTTGCTTACTAGTCTACCCAGTGACGGGAGGGCAAAGACAACGGTGCTGGCCCCAGCCCTAACTCAGTTGTTTTGTTCATATTCTAGTCCAAACACAGAAATATCCCACTCCCAAACAAACAAGGATTGAGTATAACCCTCGACCATGGAGCATCGTCTCTTTCCAGCAGTGCATCTTAGTTAGGGCAAGTTCAGGTGTAGCAGAGTCAAAGAACTACACAGCTGACCATAGTGGAGTGTGCAGGCCGAGCCCACTGCTGGCTGCTGTCCTCCTGTCATCCTGCTTTGGCAGCCTGTTACACACACACACACCTGCTTATCCTGGGGCCAGTTGATTTCATAGGGCAAATTCATTCTATTGACAAGAGGAAGAGTTCCCGGGTCTTCTGTGTTATAAGAATTTCATGGAATTTTCAATCTGATGTCAAATGTAAATTACTCCCAATTCTAAATTATCCCCCAAGTTTGGATCTTGCTTTCCAGATGAAAAGCTTCAGTCTTAGTATGTTTATACTTTGTGCATCTATTTTTTTCTTATATTAGTGTGGCTGCTTTATTGTATGCCTATTTGTCTTTTTAACATTAGTTGCTGAGTTCTTTAATGCAGGTCTTATTCTTTTTGTTTGTGCATGGATTTCAATCCTTAGTGCCTTTTGTCTTGTTGATTTGCAGTACTTATATAGTGATTAATTCCATATGTATTTTGCGGGATGAATTCAGCACTTGTAGTAGGTGAGAAAGATACAAAGAAAGCACGTAAGCCGAGTACCAACCTGTATGCACCAGAATGCTGTTTCGCCCAGTGCTCTCAAACTTAATTTTAATTACTGCTCCAGGGTTGTATATATCACTTAGGTCTACACTTTTGCAATATGTATTTTTATATTCAAAATTCTGATTAAAAGTTGAAAATAGTTTTTATGCCAGGGCTCCCCCTACCCTACGGCTAACACCACCACCACCCAGGCCAATATTTAATTGTTTTTGAACTTCTTTATGATTAGTAAGCTGCTTTTAATGTCAGGGGACACTATTACCTGACCAAGTCAGTGTTGGGATTTTAGTTGAGAAGTGCAGGGAACCTGTGTGGACTGCATGGACCTCTTAAACAAAGACTAGCAGTTACCCATGTTTTGATCCTCTGCTACTAGATTCTGTAAGACCTTCACTCAGAGAGGTTACTGGAAAGCACGTCTTGTTTTCTTTTGTGAACAGGAGTGGAAACCCAAGCAAGAAGTTCTTGACCCTAAGACTCATTGTTTTTCATTCATTCCTTTTATCATCACAAAAATTCTGTTATGCATAGTAAAGAAACTTTTTTTTCTAATGAATAGATTTTTGTGTGTGTGTGACATAGGGAAAGAATACTTAAGGTCTACTTCCTATTTCTGTCTTTGCTACCATCTGCCTGAATAAATGTGAAAAGTAATCTAACCTTTCCTGTCAGTTGTATTAGAGGCAGTTAGCTGTAATAATAAGCCCACACCTAGAGCATTGCATTTGATTTGGAGCATCACATTTTAAGCAGGAGAGTGATAAAGAGCATTTAGAAGAAGCAGTTAACCAAGCTATCAAGAAATCTTGAAAACCCTCTTTAAAGAACTATATATTTTTCAGCCTGAGAAAGAGAAGACAGGAGATTCATTATACTCAGTTTTAAACATATAAAGACCTAACTTGCAGAGAGAACTATGAGCAGACTTACTTCTGTTTTGCTAACTAGGACCAGTGATTGGAAGTTAAAGGGAAGCAGATTGCCTCAATATTAGAGAAAAACTTGTCAACAGCTAGAAAGCTCAAAAATTGGAGCAGACTACATTTCCTATAATTTAAGGCATGCAAGCAGAAAACAGATTCACATTTTATAAGAGTCATTTTGTATTGGGTAGCAAATTACACTAAATGATTCTCAAGGTCCCTTCCAAAGCTACAAGTTGATGAGTTTGTGAATAGACAAACTCAGATGCAATCCAGCCTTAAGTTATATGACCCTGATATATCTATAAGTTTTAACAAACTTTTCTTAAAAGGAGAAGAATAAATAAAGTGTGTTGCTTTACTTACTACCTTCCAATCTTGAGAGCTTCTCAGTTTTGGGTATGGTCACAAGTTCCCCCTGGAGGGGGTGCTCCAAGCATGTTCTTCCTCTCTGTTCTCCCTCCCTCTAAGCACATCTGCCACTTTTTTTTTCTTCCTCTTCTTAGTGACTTTCATATTTCTTTGAATCTTTACAGGTGGTAGCAATTTTGGTTCATCTGACTTGATGGTATGAAATTCTAAATAGTTGGGGGTCATTTGGAGTGATTACTTTTTTCTTTGTATTCTGGGAGCCTGGGGGAGTATGTTTGGAGCTGCTTAGTTTATAGTCCTTGTCAACATAAACTCTTTATTCATCTTCCCATCTCTCTAAAAAACAGACAGAGGAAGTTCATGATGTCACAGATGTCATGCAGCAGACACAGAGTCAAGCAGAATTGTAGGAGCCTCTAAACTGGATAAATTTAGTAAGGTATTTCTAAGAGGTGGGGGGTCCATAATTATCGTCAGATAAAACATAAAACCTCAGTTTTAGTGGATAGTGTCTCTAGCAGAAAATTTGTTAGAATCTGCTCTTGCATGTGGGAATATCTCCACCTCACCATCCCTCCCCCCTAAGATTAAGTTACTGAGAATTGCAGCTATTATAAGGAAATTGCTGAGATCTTCTCTGTTCTCTTATCAAATTATCTGGATGGTGGGTTTTTTTCTTCCCCTACTCCCCTTCCTAAAATTTGCTGAAGTCCACATTTTTTATAAGATTCTTTTCTATTATATTTTCAAGGTGTTTGAAATCCTGTCTAGATTATTGGCCATGGGGCATGGAAAGGGGATCTTTGAACTTGATCTGTGTGGCAACATATTTTAAAACAATTTCTCTTAACTTCACAGAGGTTGTGCTATTGACTCTCATTTTATAATGGTTGCCTCACATAATCGTAACTGGGTATGACTTTTGTTATCCTACAGACTGACTCCAATGCATGAATTTTCAAAAGTAGATTGCCATTCTTTCATAGTGCCCCAATCAGTCTCACTTCATTCACCTTGAGCTGCTGATGAAAGCCCAGCAGTCTCCATGGACCACAGCATTCCCCTTAGATATGATCACAGTTCAGGCGCTGGCCAGTTGGCTCAATGGTAGAGTGCTGGCCCAGTGTGTGGAGGTCTCAGGTTCTCACACAGGAGAGGCACCTATCTACTTCTCCACCCTTTCCCCTCTCATTTCTCTCTGTCTCTCTCTTCCCCTCAGCGCTCAGCCAAGGCTCCATTGGAGCAAAGTTGGCCTGGGCACTGAGGATGGCTCTGTGGCCTCCACCTCAGGTGCTAGAATGGCTACAGTAGCAACAGAACAATGCCCCAGATGGGCAGAGCATCACCCCCTAGTGGGCGTGCCAGGTGGATCCCGGTTGGGTGCAGGCAGGTGTCTGTCTCTCTGCTTCCCCGCTTCTCACTTCAGAAAAATACAAAAAAAGAAAAAAGAAAAAGATATGATCACAGTTCAGTTTTCCTTCATGTATCCACATTTCTATAATGTGTAATTAAAGATACCACTTTATTATTATATACAAACTTTATTAGCTATATACACTTGAAGAGGGAGCTCAACCACTGCTACTCTCCCAAGGCAAAGACACCCAGCATGGCATGCTGGGGTGACACTAGCTGGAGCTGAATTATTAAGTCAAAAGAGGGCTGATTAGAGCAACCGAAACTCTCATACATTGTTGATGGCAGTGTAAAATAGTATGCCCGCTTTGAATGGTTTGGCAAGTTCTTATGAAAGGAAACATGTACCTTACAACACAGAAATTTCAACCCTAGTTATTTATCCAAGATGATATGTGCACAAAAAGACTTAAAAAAGAATGTTCATAAAAATTATGCTCATAATTGTAAAAAAAATACTAAGTATACCAAGTACCCATCAATAGGAGAATGAATAAACTGTCATATGTTCATGTGATGAAATATTATTCTTCAATTAAAAAGAACAGCTGCTGATACATAGAACATGATGCATCTCCAAAACATTATGCTGACTGAAAGACACCTTATGCAAAAGAGAGCAGATTGTATGCTATTATTTATGTGACATTTTGGAATAGGTGACTTTCTATAGTATTCATGGATGAAGCAAAACTAATCTGAGGTAGAACAAAAAGATAAAAACCATGGTTGCCTCTGAGGGTTAGGGACTGAATGACAGAAATACTCTATCTTAATAGAGATTTTGGTTACACAGGTGTATGTATTTTTCAGAATTCACCTAAATGGTACACTTATGATTTGTGCATTTCATTATATATGAACTTTTCCTCACAAGAAAAAATTGAACTGTAAAAAAAAGTCAGACTTTGGTTAATGATATGCATGATGAAGTTGTCCACAGCTTACTTTGAAATGAATCAACAAGGTGTTGGCCTGTGACACAATGGATAGAGTGTCGGCTGGCATATGGATGTCCTGGGTTCAATCCCAAGTCAGGATACACAGGAGAAGCAACTATCTGCTTCTTTCTCCTTCAATCTCCCCCCTTTGCTCCCTCTTCCCCTCTTGCAGCCAGTGGCTTGATTAATTCAAGCATGGCCCTGAGCACTGAGGATAGATCATGTGGTCTGAACACATCTGCCTCAGGTGCTAAAAAATAGCTTGGTACTCGAGCATTGGTCCCAGAGGGGTTGCCAGGTGGATACCAGTCAGGGTGCATTCAGGAGTCTTCCTCACTATCTCCCTTCCTTTCATCTAAAATAAATAAATAAAATATGTGAAAAAGAAATGTATCAACAAAAAAGAATGATGAACATAGGTATGATAAAACAAATATAATAAAATGTAAATTGTAAAATTTAGGGAGTAAATGGTTATATGAGTGTTCATTGTTGTTTCAACTTTTCTAAGTATTTGAAAAATTTCATAAAATGTTAGTTAGGGATGGTTAGGAAGCAGTTATAGCCACAATAACAAGAAAAGCCAAGCTTAAATTTTCAGTGGAATAATTACTGTCTTAGTTTATGTATGTTAGGGCCTTCTAATACTATTATAATTATTATTATTATTTACTTGGTCATTTATTCAATAAGCTTTCCTAGATTACATGGTGTGCATCAATCCTGGTGTAAGTACTGGGAACACCAGGATAAAAGAAACATAAATACTGTTCTTCAGGAGCTCATGATCTAATGGGGTAAATAAAGAATGCTTCCAGACCATTCATACTTGACGTTCCATAAAGTAAGACAGCTGTGTTTTCTTGTTTTTATTGTCCTCTTAGTCTGAGAATTTAAAAAGTAATGATTGGAAGAATGTTGTAGTCTATTTAGGTTTAAAGAATGCACAAGAATTTATTCACATGTAGGTATTTAACTTGAAACTGCTTAAAGCCTATAAATGTGAAACCTAGTGAGTGAGCCAGCCTCCTCCTGGAAATCTCCCAGAGGATGTCCATTTTGCAAAACTTAACACTGAGCCATGAGAAGAGTCCCAACTAACTGCCTGATTGAGATATTTCTGTGCCCATTTAACTCCAACTCTCCAAAGAGTCTTCAAAGAGTCTGGGGCTGTATGAATTATCAGAATGCAGTCTGGGACCATGTGATCCCTCCCTGTCAGTCCTATGGTTGTATAGGTTGTGGTGACTGGCCCAGCCTGGGAAACGGGGTGGTTTGAACTGAACAGAAGAAATAACTCCTGCTTTGATCTTCCTTAAGATAAGGAGGCATCAGTGTTTCATTGACCTCTCTAGGTTTTCCTAATTCTGCCAAATTCACAATCCTGTCTCCGTAAGGATCTTCTGGTAGCTGACAGACATGTCATTCAGGCTCCATGTGTTAACAGGCCTTGTTAACACACTGTGTTAAGCTAATGATAAACAGAATAATATGTTTCCTTCAGTATTGATTTAATGACCAGAGATTGATAGTGATTTTTTATTCTTCTAAGGATGGGTTTACTCAAGATCAACTAATTCTAATGATTAAATGTAGGCTCTACTACAAATATGATTTTTCCAACCCTAATGTTGCCTTAGAGATTAAATTCAGAAGGAAAAAGTTAAACTGGAGAGCCCAAGAAATAACCCATGCCTGGGTTTAGAAACAAGGAAACAAACAAACAAACAAAAAACCTTATTTAGTCAAACTGGGCCTTTTCTAAGGAGAAAGATGGGTTTTGTTTTATTTTTTTAAGCTTTGTGACTCCTGAAAGAGGGAAAAGATTTTGTGAATATTGTTCTCAGATGTGGCAAACTCATGTCGGCAGGACTAGCTTATATGCAGACACTTTGAACAATACCTGCTTCACTTGGCTGGTTGTCATGTCACATACGTTCTTTCCTTTTGTGGATGGAAAACACTTTGCACAGTCATTTTGTTCCCAGAACATGATGAGAGGGGACAGGAGGGAGTCAGCCTAGGGACAGTGAACAGTTATGCAGAACAAAGGCTATTAAGGGTTACCTTAAACTCACATTCCACGCCCCTTTAACCTGGAATAAATAGGTTCCAGATACTTGCTTTGTCATTCAGCTTCTTCATGTTCACAGAAACACAGTCGGCCGTGCAAATACTTAAGTGCTGAAAAGAAGAATTTAGCACTAGAAGGAATTGGATAATCCTCTAGCCCTGTGATTCCCAAACTTGATTGATCTTGAATTACCTGAGTGGTTTTTTTTAAAATAAATAGATTTTAGGGCTACGATAATTCTGAGCTAACAAGTTGGACAGGGTGGTGTGGTGAAGGCTGGAAGTCTGTAGTTTTGAGTAAGCTTCTATGCAACTTAGTTGATGAGCCATTTCGAACTATCTTCACCAGTACTAATCATCCCCACTCTCAGTTTTACAAATGAGAAAACTAATGCCCGGAGAGATTGTGATTTACCTGATCATACAGCTAAAGCCCGAGCTAGAACTCCAGTCTCCTAATCTTCACTCCAGTGCCTCTCACTCCACCTGGAAGCAACAGCTGCAGAGACCATCTGTTTCATGCTTTTTCTCGATCTGAAATCACTTAACTTCTTTAAACTTTAGTTACCATATTTGCAAAATAGTTTGATAATATCTTAGTTGCTGTACTAGTTTCCTGTGGCTGCCATAGCAAATTACCACAAATTTGGTAGCTTAAAACAACAGAAATTTATTTTTCTGTAAAATTTCTGAAGGCCAACATTCTAAAATTGAAATGTCAGAAGGGCTGTGCGTCCTCCTAGAGGGGAGAATCCTTCCTTGCTTTGTCCAGCTTCTCGTAGCTTCAGGGGTCCCTCGGCTTGTGGCTTACATAGCACCAGCGTTTGCCTCTGTATTAGCAAGGCCTTCTCTTCTCCCTGTGTCTTCTCCTCTTAGGATAATCACCACTGGATTTAACGATCACCTATTTAATCCAGGAATGATCTTATTTAAGATTCTTAATTAAGTTATTTCTGCAAAGATCTTTTTTCCAAAGAAGGTCACATTCACAGATGCTAGAGCAAGGGTTCCCAAACTGTTTACACAGGGGGCCAGTTCACTGGCCCTCAGACCATTGGAGGGCCGGACTATAAAAAAAAAACTACGAACAAATCCCTATGCACACTGCACATATCTTATTTTAAAGTAAAAAAACAAAATGGGAACAAATACAATCTTTAAAATAAAGAACAAGTAAATTTAAATCAACAAACTGACCAGTATTTCAATGGGAACTATGGGTGCGGATGCATCCTGTGCTCTTCTCACTGACCACCAGTGAAAGAGGTAACCCACTCTGGAAGTGCAGCGGGGGCCAGATAAAAGGCCTCAGGGGCCGCATGCGGCCCATGGACCGCAGTTTGGGGACCCCTGTGCTAGAGGTTAGGACCTAGACATATCTTTGTGAGGATGGATCATTAGTCAACCCACTTTATATCACCTTCTGGCCCTCAAAAATTTACATACACCTCACATGCAAAATGTACTTATCCTAATCTAACATCTCCAAAAATTCAACCCATTGCAGCAATTACTCTTAAGTCTAAAGTCTTATCTAAATAACATCAACTCAATAATTAAGATTAGATGTGGGTGAGACTAGTAGGTATGATTCATTCTGGGGCAAAATTTCTCTCTATTTATAGATCTGTGGACCTAGAAAATAAGTTTATATGTTTCTAAAGTGCAGGTATGAGATAAACATCTCCATTCCAAGGATGATAAATTGAGGAAGGGGTCACCAATAACAAGCAACTTGGAGGCCAAGCAAGGAAAATTCCATTAGGTTTCAAGGCCTGGCACTAATCCTCTATGACTCTCAGCTTTACCCTTTGGGCCTATGGCTCTGCCCTCCAAGCCTGTGGCATCTCTGTCAGCTTCTGCTTCTGCACCTGAGTCTCTCTCACAGAAGTCATTCTTCCCTTTTCTTGAATGGTAGCACATATGTCTGAAACTGAGTAGCTCTCTCAGCACATTCCCTGCTTGTAGAATTGTAGAAGTCCAGCAGCCTTTCTTTGCTTCAGCCTGTCTTTTCCCTCAGGTTCAAGCTGGTAGTGTTGCTTCTCATAGAGCATTCTTAAAACCTTTATGGGTCCTCTATGGATGTCACAGGGATTACACCATTAGAAAAGAGGGCCCTTCATAGATCTTTCCTGAATAACCCATTTCTATTTCTGGCTCCTGCAGAGATGGTTGAGTGGATCAATGAGTCATATACAGACTCTCTTCATCAAAAGGTTGTTCAGGCACACACTCTTGGTTTTCTCCTCAAAGCATACTTTCCTAACAGTAAATTTCCTAATTTTGGCATCCTTTGAGTTTGAATATGCCAAGAACTTCCCAAATTATTAAGTACTGGTTCTTTTCTATTTAACAGTTTCTCCTTTTAATTTTTAGTTTTTCTTTATTTCTTTTCTCTTACATTTTACCATAAGCAGCAAAGAGAAATCAGGCTGTACCTTCAACACTTTATAAGTCTCATCAGCTAAATATCCAAATTCATCACTTATATGTTCTACTTTCCACCCAACTGTAGAACATAATTCAGCCAAGTTTTCTGCCACTATATATAAGAACGATCATTTTTCCTTTCGTTTCCAATATCATGTTTCTCATTTCCTTCTAAGACCAATCCAGAAGTACCTTTTTTTTTCTATTAATTTTAATGGGGTGACATTGATAAATCAGAGCACATATGTTCTGAGAAAATATTTCCAGGTTATTTTGACATTTGATTATATAGCATACCCATCACCCAAAGTCAAATTGTCCTCCGTCACCTTCTATCTGGTTTTATTTGTGCCCCTCCCCTCTCCCTACCTCCTCCATCACCTCCCCCCCCCCCCCACCCCGGGTAACCAGTACACTCTTGTCCATGTCTCTGAATCACATTTTTATGTCCCATCTATGTATGGACTCATATAGTCCTTAGTTTTTTATGATTTACTTATTTCTCAGTATAATGTTATCAAGGTCCATCCATGTTGTTACAAATGATCCGATCTCATCACTTCTTATGGCTGAGTAGTATTCCATAGTATATATGTACCATAGCTTTTTAATCCACTCGTCCTCTCACGGACACTTGGGCTGTTTTCAGATCTTTGCTATTGTGAACAATGCTGCCACGAACATGAGGGCACATTTCTTCTTTTCGAACAGTGCTATGGTGTCCTTGGGGTATATTCCTATAAGTGGGATAGCTGGTTCAAAAGAGAGTTCTATTTTTAATTTTTTGAGGAATCTCCATACTGTTTTCCACAGTGGCTGCACCAGTCTGCATTCCCACCAGAAGTGCAGGAGGGTTCCCTTTTCTCCACATCCTTGCCAGCACTTGTTCTGTGTTGTTTTGCTGATGAGAGCCATTCTGACTGGCGTGAGGTGATATCTCATTGTAGTTTTTATCTGCATTTCTCTAGTGATTAGTGATGTTGAGCATTTTTTCATATGCCTATAGTCCATCTGTATGTCCTCTTTGGAGAAATTTCTATTCATTTCTTTTGCCCATTTTTTGATTGGATTGTTTGTATTCCTGGTGTTGAGTTTTACAAGTTTTTTATAAATTTTGGTTATTAACCCCTTATCAGACATATTGTTGAATATGTTCTCCCATTGTGTGATTTGTCTTTTTATTCTGTTCTTATTGTCTTTAGCTGTGCAAAAACTTTTTAGTTTGATATAGTCCCATTTGTTTATCCTGCCTTTTTTTTTCACTTGCCCGTGGACATAAGTCGGCAAATATATTGCTGCGACACGTGTCGGAGAGCTTCCTGCCTATATTTTCTTCTAAGATGCTTATGGTTTCACAGCTTACATTTAAGTCTTTTATCCATTTTGAGATTGTTTTTGTAAATGATGTAAGTTGATGGTCTAGTTTCATTATTTTGCAGGTAGATGTCCAATTTTTCCAACACCATTTGTTAAAGAGGCTGTCTTTACTCCATTGTATGTTCTTTCCTCCTTTGTCAAATATCAGTTGTCCATAAAGCTGTGGGTTTATTTCTGGGTCCTCTGTTCTGTTCCATTGATCTATGTGCCTGTTCTTATGCCAGTACCAGGCTGTCTTGAGTCCAATGGCCTTGTAGTATACTTTGATATCCGGAAGAGTGATAACTCCTGCTTTATCTTTTCTTTTTAAGATTGCTGAGGCTATTCATGTTCTTTTTGGTTCCATAAATTTTTGAAATCTGTGTTCTATATCTTTGAAGTATGTCATTGGTATTTTAATTGGTATTGCATTGAATTTATAAATTGCTTTGGGTAATATAGGCATTTTATAATGATGTTTATTCTTCCTACCCATGATCATGGTATATGCTTCCACTTGTTTGTATCTTCCTTGATTTCTTTTATCAATGTTTTATAAATTTTTGCGTACAAATCCTTAACCTCCTTGGTTAAATTTACTCCTAGGCACTTTATTTTTTTGTTTGCAATAGTGAAGGGGATTGTTTCCTTAATTTCTTTTGCTGACAGTTCATTGTTGGTATATAAAAATGCCTCTGATTTCTGAGTATTAATTTTATATCCTGCCACCTTGCTGAATTCATTTATCAGGTCCAGTAGTTTTTTGACTGAGACTTTAGGGTTTTCTATATACAATATCATACCATCTGCAAATAATGACAGTTTTACTTCTTCTTTTTCAATTTGGATGCTTTTTATTTCTTCTTCTTGTCTGATTGCTGTGGCTAAGACTTCCAGAACTATGTTGAATAAGAGTGGTGAAAGGGGGCACCCCTCTCTGGTTCCTGATCTTAAGGGGATTGCTTTTAATTTTTGTCCATTTAGTATGATGTTGGCTGTGAGTTTGTCATAGATGGACTTTATCATGTTAAGGAATGTTCCCTGTATTCCCACTTTACTGAGATTTTTGATCATGAATGGGTGCTGGATTTTATCAAATGCTTTTTCTGCATCTATTGAAATTACCATGTGATTTTTGTCCTTCCTTTTGTTTATGTGATGAATCACATTGATTGATTTGCGAATATTGAACCAGCCTTGTCTCTCCAGAATAAATCCCACTAGATCATGGTGTATGATTTTTTTCATATATTGCTGGATCCAGTTGGCTAATATTTTGTTGAGAATTTTAGCATCTAAATTCATCAGGGATATAGGCCTATAATTTTCTTTCTTTGTGTTGTCTTTTCCTGGTTTCGTGATCAAAATTATGCTCGCCTCATAAAAGGAGTTTGGAAGTATTTCTTCCTTTTGAATTTTTTGAAATAGCTTGAGAAGGATAGGAGTTAGTTCTTCTTTGAATTTTTGATAGAAATCACTTTTGAAGCCATCAGGCCCAGGACTTTTCTTTGTTGGGAGTGTTTTGATAACTGTTTCTATCTCATTTGTTGTAATTGGTCTGTCTAGGTGTTCTGATTTTTCCAGATTGATTTTTGAAAGATTATATGATTCAAGAAATTTGTCCATTTCACCTAGGTTGTCTAATTTTTTGGCATAGAGTTCTTCATAGTATTTTCTTACAATACTTTGTATTTCTGTTGTGTCAGTTGTTATTTCTCCACTGTCATTTCTAATTTTATTTATTTGGGCCCTCTCTCTTTTTTTCTTGGTGAGTCTAGTTAAAGGTTCATCAATCTTGTTTACCTTTTCAAAGAACCAGCTCCTGGTTTCATTGATCCTCTTTATTGTTTCCTTAGCCTCTATGTCATTTATTTCTGCTCTGATCTTTATTATTTTCTTCCTTCTACTAGTCCTGTGCTTTATTTGCTGTTGTTTTTATTTGTTGGTATTTTAATTGGTATTGCATTGAATTTATATGCAGGGTCAAGTTGCTTATTTGAGCTTTTTCTAGCTTCTCATGGTATACCTGTAGTGCTATGAACTTCTCTCTCAGGACTGCTTTTGCTGTGTCTTATAAATTTTGAGTTGATGCATGCTCATTATCATTGGTTTCTAGATAACGTTTTTATTTCTTTTTGATCTCATTGTTAATCCATTCGTTATTTAATATCATGCTATTTAGTTTCCAAGTGTTTGAGTATTTTTCAGTTTTTCTTTTGTGGTTAGTTTCTAGTTTCATGCCATTGTGATCAGAGAAAATGCTTGATATGATTTCAATCTTCTTAAATTTGTTGAGACCACTTTTGTGTCCTAACATGTGGTCTATCCTAGAGAATGTACCATGAGCGCTTGAAAAGAATGTATATTCTACTGCTTTAGGGTGAAAAGTTCTGAAGATATCTATTAAATCGAGTTGATCTAGTGTATCCTTTAAGTCAGCTGTTTCTTTGTTAATTTTCTTTCTTGAGGATCTATCCAGTGATGTTAGTGGGGTATTGAAATCCCCTACTATTATAGTATTGCTGTTAATCTCGCCCTTTATATCCATCAAAGTCTGCTTTATGTATGTCGGGGCTTTTATGTTTTGTGTGTAGATATTTATAATGGTTATATCTTCCTGTTGAATTGTTCCCTTTACCATTATGTAGTGTCCTTCTTTATCTCTTACTACAGCCTTTGTGTTAAAATCCATCTTGTCAGATATAAGTATTGCTACCCCGGCTTCCTTTTCATTTCCATTTGCATGAATTATTTTTTTCCATCCTTTTACCTTCAGTCTATGTTCATCTTTTGTTTTAAGGTGTGTCTCTTGTAGACAGCATATATATGGGTCCCGTTTCTTTATCCACGCAGCTACCCTATGTCTTTTGATTGGATCATTTAATTCAAGGAGTAGAATAGCCATTTAATTTAACAAAGCATTATTGACCACTTATGTGTGTGCCAGACACTAAGGATTTAGCAATAAGCTAAGCCAAGTCAGTCTTTTTAGGAAGTTTACATTTTAATGAACAGTTCTAAATAATATCAGTCAAGATTGATCTTACTCCTTCTTGGTGTTTAACCTAAATAACTTGATAAAACCATTCTATTAGTTCGACCATATAAAACTACCAATATTCAAAAACAGAAATTTCATGCAGTTCAACCAGCTATTAAGTCTATTAAGTACCTACCTACTATACCAAAGAAGAAGATAGGCATTTTTCTGTGTTATTGACATAGCGTTATTTATTTAAACTTAACTTAAACTTTATTTATATAAATCGCTTTATTTCTATAAACCAGAAATGACTATAAGAAGCACATAGAGCCTTGTTGGCTAGTAATTCACCCACTTAAATGTATTCATTGATTCAGCAAGCATTTATTGAACACCTCTGTGCCAGATAATTTTTTTGTGTGAGTAGGGGGTACAATGTTGAACTAGCTAGACAAAGTCCCAGTTTGTTTATAAGCTGATGAAAACAGACAATAAACAAATCACCATATAGATAAACAATAAATTACCATTTAATAATAAGCTTTATGGTGAATATGAGCAATATATACTTCACTTTTGCGGATGCTAATATTGGAAATATCCATTTGGAAGAAATTTTACAAATGTTTTATAAATTAAAGATAAAAACCTTGTGTATACTTTTTTTATCCACCACATCATACTATATAAGGATTCTTGCAAAAAAATTATTTTCTCTCCTAGAATTCAGTGCTAGGAAAATGTTTGCGTCTTCAAATGGACTGTATTGAAATTAGAAATTTAGTGTGTTTTTCTTTTTGTTTGGCAGCCAGAAAGCCAGTAAAACTGTTTAGTGCTCCAATACAGTGATAAATTTGTTCACATTCCCAGTGCATCTTTTTTTCTCTATTATTTTTTTGTCTTTTAATCTAACTCTTCTATTTAACTTACTGCTAGTTTTAAATTAATTTTTTTCTATTATTTTATTTTATTTATTATGTATCTATAATATGTATTCATATTATTTCTATTATTCTATATTTCATATTTTATTTTTTCTTATTTTTAATGGATTTTTTAGTTTAACTATTTTGTCTAATTTTTTAATTTTTATTAATTTTAATTTATTGTTTTAACACGGATTCAAGTGTTCCACTCAATATAACACCCTTACCCCCACCCTTATGTTCCCTATTTCACCCCTTTTGTCCCCCTTCCCCTAACTCACTCTCCTGTTTGCCTCTGGGATTTCCTGTTCTGTTATCTGTATCTACGAGTTATGTACATATAATTTCACTAATCCCTTCACCTTCTCTGATCCCATTCCCTCATCCCCCTTTCCTCTGACAGTTGTTCCTCTGGTCCCTGTGACCCTGCCTTTGCCTCTATTCCATTCCTCAGTTTACTTTGTTTATTAGATTCTACATATAAGTGAAATAATATGATATTTTTTTCTGCCTGGCTTATTTCATTTAGCGTAATAATCTCCATGACCATCTATGTCATCGCAAAAGGCAAGATTTTCTTCTTTTTCACACCTGCATAGTATTCCATCATGTATATGTACCATAGCTTTTTAATCCACTCATCCACTAACAAATACTTGGGTTGTTTCCAGATCCTGGCTATTGTAAACAATGCTGCAATAAACATGGGGGGTGCATATCTTCTTTTGAATCAGTGATTTGGTATTCTTAGGATATATTCTGATAAGTGGGATAGCTGGGTCTAAAGGCAGTTCCATTTTTAACATTTTGAGGAAATATCATACTGTTTTCCACAAGACTGCACCAGTCTGCATTCCCACCAGCAGTACAGGAGGGTTCCCCTTTCTCCGCACCCTCTCCAGCACTTATTATGTGTTGTTTTGTTGATGAGAACCATTCTGACTGGTGTGAGGTGATATCTCATTGTAGCTTTAATTTGCATTTCTCTGATGATTAGTGATGTTGAACATGTTTTCATCTGCCTGTTGGCCATCTGTATGTCCTCTTTGGAGAAGTATCTATTCAGTTCTTTCCCATTTTTTAATTGGATTCTTTACCTTTCTGATGTTGAGTTTTAGAAGTTCTTTATAAATTTTAGTTATTAACCCCTTATCAGACATATTGGCAATTATGTTCTCCCATTGTGTGGGTTGTCTTTTTATTAGTGGCGTGCTTTGCTGTGCAAAAGCTTTTTAGTTTGATATAGTCCTATTTGTTTATTTTGTCCTTTATTTCACTTGCCCATGGAGATAAATCGGCAAAAAATGCTGCTACAAGAGATATTGGAGAGTTTACTGCCTATGTTCTCTTCCAGGATGTTTATGGTTTTGCAACTTGCATTTAAGTCTTTTATCCATTTTGAGTTTATTTTTGTGAATGGTATAAGTTGATGGTCTAGTTTCAATATTTTGCATGTACCTGTCCAATTTTCCCAACACCATTTTTAAAGAGACTGTTTACTCCACTGTATGTGCTTACCTCCTTTGTCAAATATCAGTTGACCATATAGTTGTGGGTTTATTTCTGGGTTCTCTGTTCTGTTCCATTGATCAGTATGCCAGTTCTTATGCCAGTACCAAACTGTTTTGACTAAAATGGCCTTGTAGTATAACTTGATATTGGGAAGTGTGATACCTCTTACTTTATTCTACATTTTCAAGATTACTGAGCCTATTCATGTTCTTTTTTGGTTTCGTATAAATTTTTTGGAATATTTATTCTATATCTTTGAAGTATGCTATTGGTGTTATAATAGGAATTGCATTGAATTTATAGCTTGCTTTGGGTAGTATAGACATTTTAATGATGTTTATTCTTTCTCTTCATGAACACGGTATTTGCTTCCACTTGTTTGTATCTTCCTTTATTTCTTTTTTTCATTTCTTATAATTTTCCAAGTACTAGTCTTTCACCTCCTTGATTAAATTTATGCCTAAGTAGTTTATTCTTTTTGTTGCAATACTGAAGGGGATTGTTTTCTTAATTTCTCTTTCAGATAGTTTGTTGTTGGTGTATAAAAATGCCACTGATTTCTAATAATAATTTTTTATTTTCTTTTGTTTTGTTTTATTTATTTTTTTTTATTTTATTCACTTTAGAGAGGAGACACAGAGAGAGAGAGAGAGAGAGAGAAAGAGAGAGAGAGAGAGAGAAAGAGAGAGAGAGAGAGAAAGAGAAAGAGAGAAAGGGGGGAGGAGCTGGAAGCGTCAACTCCCATATGTGCCTTGACCAGACCAGTGCAGGGTTTTGAACTGGCGACCTCAGTGTTCCCAGGTCGAGGCTTTATCCACTGCGCCACCACAGGTCAGGCAAATGCCACTGATTTCTGAATATTAACTTTATATCTTGCCACCTTGCTTAATTCATTTATCTGGTCTAATAGTTTTTTGACTGAGACTTCAGGGTTTTCTTTGTACAGTAACATGTAATCAGCAAATTATGATAGTTATACTTCTTTTCCAATTTGGATGCTATTTATTTCTTCTTGTCTGATGCTGTAGCTAGGACTTCCAGAACTATGTTGAATAAAAGTGGTGAAAAGGGGCACTCCTACCTTGTTCCTGACTTTAAGGGGATTGCTTTTAATTTTTTTCTATTGAGTATGATGTTGGCTGTGGATTTGTCATAGATGGCTTTTATCATGTTGAGGTATGTTCCCTCCAATTCCACTTTGCTGAGAGTTTTTATCATAAATGGGTGCTGGATTTTATCAAATGCTTTTTCTGCATCTAATGATAATTATATCATTACATGATTACATGTGATTTTTATCCTTTCTTTTGTTTATGTGATGAATCACACTGATTTGCAAATGTTGTACCAACCTTGCCTCCCCACAATGAATCCCACTTGATCATGTTGTATTGCTGGATCTGGTTTACTAGTATTTTGTTGAGGATTTTAACATCTATGTTCATCAGGGATATTGGCCTATAGTTTTCTTTCTTTCTAGTATCTTTTTCAGGTTTTGGAATGAGGATAATGCTTTCCTCAGAAAAACAGTTTGGAAGTCTTCCATCCTCTTGAATGTTTTGAATTGTAACCTGAGAAGGATAGGTGTTAGTTCTTTTTGAATATTTGGTAAAATTCGCCTGTGAAGCCATGTGGTCCAGGACTTTTGTTTGCTGGCAGTTTTTTGATAACTGGTTCAATTTCATTTGTTGTAATCGGTCTGTTTAAGTTTTCTGATTCTTCCAGATTGAGTTCTGGAAGATTGTATGTTTCTAGAAATTTATCCATTTTTGCCTAGGTTGTTTAATTTTTTTGGCATACAGATCTTCATTGTATTTTCTTACAATCCTTTGTATTTCTGCAGTGTCAGTTATTACTTGTCCACTTTCATTTCTAATTTTATTTACTTGAGTCCTCTTGTTTTTGTTATTGGTTTTTTTTTAATGTCTGGTTAAAGGTTCATCAGTCTTGTTTACATTTTCAAAGAAACAGCTTTTGGTTTCATTGATCATATAAGGTTACTATTTCTTTGTTAATTTTCTGTCTGGAGGATCTGTCTATTGACATTAGTGAAGTATTAGAATCCCCTACTATTATAGTATTGTTGTCAATCTCACCCTTTATGTCCATAAACATCTGTGTTATATATTTAAGTGCTCCTATGTTAGGCACATAAATATTTACAATGGTTGTATCCTCCTGTTGGATTGCTCCCTTTATCATTAAGCAGTGACCTTCTTTATTCCTTACTATAGCCTTTGTTTTAAAGGCTATTTTGTGAGATATAAGTATTGCTACCCCAGCTTTTTTTTATTTCTGTTTGCATGAAATACTTTTTTCCATCCCTTCACTTTCAGTCTATGTGTATCTTTTGTTCTGAGATAGGTCTCTTATAGACAGTGTATATACAGGTCCTGTTTTCTTATCCATGCAGCTATCCTATGTCTTTTGATTAGAGCATTTAATCTATTTACATTTAAGGTTAGTATTGATATGTACTTATTTATTACCATTTTATTCTTTAATTCTACAATCTTCTTTTTCTCGATTTCTTTATATTTTTTCCTTTGTGCTTTTTACAGCAGGCTCCTTAACATTTTTTTCAATACTGGTTTTCTTGTAATGAATTTCTTGAATTTTGTTGTTTGTTTTATCTAGGAAGCTTTTTACTTCTCCTTCAATTTTAAATGATAACCTTGCTGGATAAAGTAGTCTTGGTTGTAGGTTCTTGTTTTGTATCACTTTGAATATTTCTTGCCAATTTCTTCTGGCCTCTAGTATTTCTGTTGAGAAGTCAGATGTCATCCTTATTGGGGCTCTTCTGTAGGTAATTAACTGCCTTTCTCTTGCAGACTTTTTTTTTAACAGGGACAGAGAGAGAGTCAGAGAGAGGGATAAATAGGGATAGACAGACAGGAACGGAGAGAGGTGAGAAGCATCAATTACCAGTCTTTCGTTGCCATTGTGACACCATAGTTGTTCATTGATTTCTTTCTCACATGTGCCATGACTGCGGGCCTTCAGCAGACCGAGCAACCCCCTGCTGGAGCCAGCAACCTTGGGTCCAAGCTGGCGAGCTTTCTGATCAAGCCAGATGGGCCCGTGCCCAAGCTGGCGAACTTGGGGTCTCGAACCTGGGTCTTTCGCATCCCAGTCTGACGCTCCATCCACTGCGCCACCACCTGATCAGGCTCTCTTGCAGATTTTAGTATTTTTTCTTTGTCTCTTAACTTTGACATTTTAATTATGATTTGTCTTGGTGTAGGCCTCCTTGGGTTCCTCTTTAATGGGGCTATCTGTGTTACTTGAACTTGTGTGACTTTTTCCTTGATCATTTTAGGGAATTTTCAGCTATGATTTTTTCAAACAGGTTCTCTATCTCTTGTTTGTTCTCTTCTCCTTCAGGAACCCCTATGATGTGGATGTATGTTGTTTCTCTTCTTGTTGTCACAGAGGTCTCTTAGTGTTTTCTCAGTTTTTTTGCACCTCTTTTCATTTTGCTGCTCTACTTCTGTGCTTATGTTTATCTTGTCTTCTAAAGTGCTGATTCAATCCTCTGCTTCATCCAGCCTGCTGTTGATTCCTTCCAGTTCAGTCTTCATTTCTGATATTGCATTTGTCATTTCTGACTGTTTCTTTTTCATGATTTCAATATCTTTTCTTTCTTTCTTTTCTTTTTTTTTTACAGAGACAGAGAGTCAGAGAGAGTCAGATAGGGACAGACAGATGGGAATGGAGAGAGATGAGAAGCATCAATCATCAGTTTTTCATTGTGGCACTTTAGTTGTTCATTGATTGCTTTCTCATATGTGCCTTGACTGTGGGGCCACAACAGACTGAGAAACCCCATGCTCAAGCCAGTGACCTTGGGTCCAAGCTGGTGAGCTTTGCTCAAACCAAATGAGCCCATGCTCAAGCTGGCTACCTCGGGGTTACAAACCTGAGTCCTCTGCCTCCCAGTTCGATGTTCTGTCCACTGCACCACCACCTGGTCAGGCTCAATGTCTTTTTTGATGCTTGCTGTCTCTTTATTTAGGTTCTCATGGTGACCATTCATTGTTGATCTAAGATCCATGGGCATCCTAAAAGTCATTATTTTAAACTCTGCATCTGGTAGTTTAATTTCTTCCATTTCATTTAGTTCATTTTCTCGTGATTTCTCTTGTTGATTCATTTGGGTAATATTTTTTATTCTGCCCATTTTGTCTGTGTACTAGGTAATGCTGTCTGACTTTGAAATTTTTTGTGGTGTCTTTATGAGGAAGATGGGCTCAGTGGTACTGACATCTAGGCCACCTGTTTTCTATGCTCTAGGAATGCTTCTTGAGGGTACTATTTTCCTTCCTGTTATATGTGAGTATTGAGTGTAGTTGGTCCTTTCATGGGTATGGTTATCCCTTCAGGCTGGCTGGCTCTAAGGGTCAACCTTGATCATGTATATTAGACACTGTGCAATGTTTGTCCTGTTCAGCATATTTATTCTTTAAAGTGTCTGGTGCCTGCTACACCCCTCTTTGGGCATGCTGCTTATGTAGCTACTGAGTCTAGGGTTGGTGCTGTCTGCCACCCACTACCTGTTGTGTTGGTTCTAGATCTTCCTGGGTTGGTATCAACCATTGTTTGTGGCCTGCTGTGGGCTATCTGTCTGCAGATAGTACTCTTTTCACTGTTTGTGTCAGTTTTTTCTATGCCTGAGTAGTGTGGGAGGTGCCAACCTGTGTATAAGGATCGGCTTCCTGCTGCTCAGAGATGACAGCAGCTCTGTAAAAGCCCCAAGCTCTATAGATTTGCCTCCAATTTTTTAGCTGCTCCACCTCCTCTTGCAGCTGCCTGGTCTTCCAACCATCTTCTCAGTAGGGTGTGGCCCCAGGAGTCTGGTGGGTGTGGCTTTTGAGACCCACTGGTGTGGCCTGCCCACAGTTCAGCCAGTTTCTACTGAGTTTCCAATCTTGGTGTGGCTTCTTCTCTGATCCTTGGTTTTAGACTCTGTATGGTGTTTTAATAAAAATCTTTTATATCCATTGTTTCAGTTAATCTTCAAACATTTTTTGTGATATAAGTAGAGTAGATAATACGATCTCCATCTTACAAGTATAGAATAGATCACTGCTTTATTGTCCAACGATATAACTCAGGAATAGCCAAATGAAAGAGATGCATAAGGCATGGTATGTGGGAAGGCGTGTAGAACTACCATTCCCTCACCAAGTGTGCCATTCTCTTGTTTGTCTAATTTTGTATATGTCTTAATATTGCAGGCAATCTTATATCCTCGTTGGTAGTAGATGAAATGTGAATAATAATTTAATTAGATGTTAATAAATAACACTTTTTAATTTACAAATATTCACTGAACACTTACTGTGGTGGGTGGGCATAAGAGAACTATGCAATGAGTAAGATACACAAGATCTATACAAGGAAATTACAGGTGAAAGTGGACTTCTGGTGTTCCCAAAGAAATGAGAAATTAGAGGTAGATGTTTTGGTGGAAGACTCTGGACATTTAGGAAGCTGAGTCACCTTCAGGTTACACTTTGAATGAATCTGCCTGGCATGTAGCACATGGTGAAATGGTGAACATTGGGCCAAATTTAAGCTAAAATGCCTCTGTCTACAAAGAGTATCAAGTTCAACAAATCCAGATCTAATTATAGTAGTGTCTGGATTATTCAATCTAATTATTAGAAGTGTCAGTTTACTTGGTAAATAACAGAAATCTAAGGTTAAAGAAACTAAAATATAGTATCTATACCTGCCATGGGACATGAAATTATTTTATAATAATGAAAGCATTCTAACACATTTTTAGTTGTTGTTATTACTGCTTTTGTGTTATCTCAGTAGTTCAAGTTCTAACAGGGGACTTGGGTTATGTGGAGATATGCTTCCAGGAGGACTAGAGAACAGGCCAATATCCCAGGGCCACTGGCAAGCATATCCATCCACGGAATCACTGAAATTTGGTTGTATATTATTATAGAATCTTTGGTGAAGGGCTCTTCAGAACAGCTAGTCTATCTCCCATTCTCCAGGCACCCATTATCTACAGCATAAAAAGATAGATGACAGCCTAAGGCCCTGAGGTTCTTGAAGAAAGATCCAAGTTCATATTCAGAGCATCTTTTTTATCTTGGGGTTGTTTTTTGTTTGTTTTTTCACATTCAATATTATAGAGCATCTTATTCTGCCTTCCAAACTTCCTAATATGAATCAAAACAAAATATTAAAGGATTAAGCATCTCAATTTTGAAAAAACTACCAATTATCCTTCCTCTCTCCCCAAAAAGAATCTCATCTATGAGCCAATCATCCTGTTCTGATAAATTTGCAAATTTCCCATGTGTGCCTTCCAAGGCAGCTGTAGAAAGGAGCTGGGAGTTTACATGAGTAGTTACAGTCACCAACTTCAGCCTGCCAAAAAGTGTCTTAATTTCATAGCAGATCTAAGAGGGAGGACTTTTGACATCTGGATGGAGCTGGAAAGACCTGAGGCACACAATCAGGTCAGCACAGTATATTATCCTTGGGAAACCGTGGAAGAAGAGCTACAGGAAGATTAGAAACTTTAAAAATTCTTTTAAAAATTTTATTTATTGATTTTAGAGAGAGGGTAGGGAGGAAGGGGGGAGAGAGAAACATTCATTTGTTGTTCCACTTATTTATGCATTCATTGGTTAATTCTCGTATATCCTGTGACCAAGGATTGAACTCGCAACCTTGGTGTATAGGGACAATGCTCCAACCAATCAAGCTACCCAGCCAGGGTCAAGACTAGAAATTTGTAAAAGGCACTAAGCTAACAACAGCATCTATATGATAATGACAGAATCCCCAGCATCCTTTTTCTCTTAAGCATTAGTCTTTGCTGAAATTTTTCTCCTGCTATTTCAAACAGGCTGTTGCTGTACCTTCAATGACTTCAAGCTTCACACAGGAGCGGTTATAATTCCTTATCTCATACACATAGTGGTATCTGCAGAACAACTCCTGGTGTTGCCCATGTCTTGTCTTCCTACCTCTTCATATCTGAAACAAGGATAAGGTTGACCAAATTACTATACAACAGAACACACTCTGGTTTATTAAATAAAAAGCATATCAGAAAAGTTCTCATCTTCTTGATGATATCTTGATATTTGCCTTATAGCACAGACTCTAACCTTCTATGTTTCTAAGGGAGCAGATTGTGTTATCTCCTTCTTCGTTTCAACCTGATTCCCCATGGTCTCACTGCACTGATTTCCCAAGTGATCCTCGTGAGGTAAGAGCCAAGGTGGCCTCCTACGAATTGTCCATCAGTGCTAGGGAAGCTGGATGTCCACCTTAGGCTCGGTTTTTCTTAGTAAAAAAACTGAAGTTCCAGCTGGCCCTCTCAGTGTAGTGCTGTGCCAGGCTGGTTATGAGTAATAGTCAAAGTGAAATCACCACTTTTACCTTTCTAATATGTTCCTATTTGGTCTCTGTATCAAAGGGAGTGCTTTCAGCCTCATCTTCCTGTTCTGACGTTTTCACATATGTGTTTTGTCTCTGGATAGTGACTGGTTGGTCTTTTTTTTTTTTTTTTTGAGGGAAACTAAAGTCAGCGACCACCTATTCTGATATTTTGCCTACCTTTTATTTTTCTTTTAATGTCAATGGTATCTGTAGTAGTAATCCCTCTGTTATTTTGATATTAGTAATTAGTGTCTTCAGTCTTTTTTTATTAGCCTGACTAGAGGTTTATTGATTTTATTTATTTTTTCAAAGAATCAAGTTTTTATTGATTTTTATTTATTGATTTTCTATTTTCTTTTCCTTTTACTTTTATTTAGAAAAGTACATAGGTTTCAGTTGAACATCTTTATAGCATTTGAACTATTGATTGTGTTGTGTGCTCATCACTCAAAGTCAAATCATTTGCTGTCATCATATATTTGTCCCTCTTTATTTCTCTCCCCCCAACCCCCACCCCAGTAGGCCCTTCACTTTTATCTATGTCCATAAACCTCAGTTTTATATCCCACCTATGTATAAAATCATATAGTTCTTAGATTTTTCTGATTTAGTATAATGTTCTCAAAGTCCATCCGTGTTGTCAGAATTGGTTTATTTCCTAGTTTTTATTTTTCTCTGCTTACTAGATAATTAATTTTTAATATATTCATTCAGTGCTATAAATTTCCCTCTGAGAACTGCTTTTTCTGCATCCTATAAATTTTTATTAGTTGTATTTTTCTTTAGTTCAAAATATTATTTAATTTTTCTTAAGAATTTATCTTTGACCTATGTGTTGTTTAAAAGTGTGTTGTTTGATTTGCAGGTATTTTGGGTTATTTCAGCCATTTTTCTGTTTCAAGAATTTAATTTTTGATATCTAGTGTGATCTTAGAGCATGCTTCATAAGATTTTTATTCTTTTAAATGTGTCATGTTTTATGGCCCATAATGTGTTCAATATTAGCAAACGTTCTATATGACATCAGGAAGATGTGTATTCTTGCTCTTGTCAATATCAACTAAATCTACTTAATTGATGAGATTAGCAGATCTATTTCTCTCCAAAATGTCCATGGAGACATTTGCTCTACACCAAGGGGTCCTTAATATTTGGTCCTATAGTAAAACAATCATGGAGACATTTAGTCCATGCCAACTCATCTACCAAAACCCATGTGCCATGACCAGCTAGGCAATAAGGCTTATACAGCTGGATGTCCACATTGGTCTCTCTTTCTCCCAGTAGAAAAACTGAAGTTCCAGCCAGCCCTCTTGACGTAGTTCTGTGACAGCCTGGGTATGGGTGATGCTGTAAAAATGAAACCACTACTATTACCTTTCTAATGTGGTCTAATTGGACCAATATAATACAATAGTATTTTTATGTATTTTATCTGTAACCCCAAAGTGTAAATAAACATTATGGGCTACTTGAATGTAGGCACATTTTCTTAAATATTGACATTTAGGACAGAACCAACTATTAAGAACCTTTTCTCATGGACCAAATATTTCCATGGACATTTGAACAGGACCAAAAGTCCTGCAAGGGATTGATGGTGCTGTTAAATATCCTTACTGACTCTAGCTTATGGATCTATCAATTATTGTTAGAGGCATGTTGAAATCTCCAACTATAATATGAATTCATTTATTTCTTCTTGTAATTCTGTCAGTTTTTGCCAAATATATTTTTATTCTCTGTTGGTAGACACATACATATTAAGGATTGTTATATCTTTTTGGAGAAATGACCCTGTACCATTCTGTAATACTCCTGTTTGTCACTGATAACCTTGGGGAACAAAATTTTTGTTTTATCCACAAAAACACTTGTTCTTACCTAATTTGAGTGTGCTGATCTCAAATCTGACATTAGTTTTTTCTCTATAAGCTACAATATTTTTGCAATTCAAGATTTTAGGTTTTCATCTTATTGTAAAATTTTCAACATTTAGTTTAACATAATGAAGTAGAATGTCTTCTTGGGCATCATCTTTGTGAAAATAATAATTTATATAATGTAGTAAATACACTAATACATGAAAAGATCTGATTGCCTCAGAATTTGTTTACAGTTTCAAAATAGAACATATTAAAACACTTATTTTAATCATAAAATTTGCGCAAAACTTATTTAAATTCTATTCAGGCAAAAATTAGCATTTGTAGCTCTTGCGTTTGTGTACTTGTTGAGGACAATCTTGTTTGATGCTTCAGCAGTAGTCTATCATAATATTTTTGTCCCGTTGCCCCTGAAAACGCTCTTCCATCGTCTTCAGATCTTGATAAAAGCATTCTCTCTGCTCATCTATAACAGCTCCAAGATTTTCGAGAAACTTATCAAGGTGACTGTTCAGGAAGTGAATCTTAATGCTCATGTTACATCCAATGTCGCAAAAGCCAACAGCATCCTTTGAACCAGAAGTTTATAATTTTCTGCTTTTTTGTTGCCAAGGAAGTTCTTTGTAACTGCCACAAAAGACCACCATGCTGTTTTCTTCTCCTTATTCATCTTGCTGGAAAATTCTTCATCACATATGAGGGTTTGAATTTGAGGTCCATTGAATACACCTGCTTTAATCTTCTCAAAAGTTAAGGCAGGAAAAGCAGAAATAACATGTTGAAAGCATTTACTTTCTCTATTCAAAGTCTGAATAAACTGCTTCATTAAGCCAAGTTTGATGTGAAGTAGGGCAAAAATGATCCTATCTCAATTAACTACAGGTTCATTCACAATATTTTGCATCCCTACTTCCAGAGATTCATGTTTCGGTCACTCCTTCTGTGTCCAGTGTTTCTCCCAAGCTCGGCTATTCCACAAACACAGAAAGCAAGGATACTTTGTGAAACCTCTCTGTTGTCCTAGCAGGAAATTTACCATTTTAAGATCCACACAAATGATCCAATTATGCTCCTCATACTTCAGAAAGTCAAGGACAATTTTTATGTCATTATAATCTTCTCGCAGATGAGTTGAATAACCAATTGGAAATGCTGCATAAACATTACCATTGTGTAGGAGAACACATTTCAGACTCCGTTTAGAGCTGTCAACAAATAGCCGCCATTCTGTTGGACTGTAAGTGGTAACACCTAGCTGGCTGAGAAGACTACTGATATCATGACAGTAAACAAAGTGTTTGTCTTCAGAAAACATGTCCACAAAAATTTGTTCACACTTCCTGAAATGGGATACTTTAACTGACCAGTGAAGTACATTCTTTTCTTGAAACCTGGAGGCTAATAACTCAGCTTCTTTCTTTAATAGGCCCAAATCTCTTACTAAGTCATTCAATTCTGGTTGTCTAAACTGCTGAGGAGTTAATGACTGCTTGGCATCAGAAGAAGACCCTTCAGATTCTACAACCATTTCCTCATGCATCTTATCAAAATACATTTGATCACCATGTTCACTTTCTTCATCCTTTGAAGAAATAAAACCATTGAATACTGGAACCGGGAGTGTCTCAGAGTGTGGGATAGGTTGTATTGCTGAAGGAATTTGAGAATATGCAATCATATGCCTTTTTTTTCTTGCTGATGCCCTTTGTATGGATCAGACAGAAATTACAGTCACTTCTGTGGTCCTTAGGTTCACACCAAAACCATGGGAATACCAAAAGGCATTCCTTTGCGTTTTTCTTTAGTCCAGTCACAAAGCATTTTCTCACAATTATGACACACAATATGAAGAGCCCAATTCTTGTCTTGATCACTAAGGGGAACTTGAAAATAGGCAATATATGCATGTGTCACAAATGATTAAATATTGCGCCTTTGACATTGAAGTGTGTAACAGCCACATATATAACAGAATGTGTCAGGACTATTCTTACATGTACACCTACTTGAAGAAGCCATGATTCAATCTTAAAACAAAATAAGAGGGTGTTTATATCAGATAATAATTTTTTACATTTAAAAACAACTACCATTATGTAAAAGTGATGTTTGTAAAACATTAATTGCCTTGTGGTTATATGTTCAATCCAAGAGTTGTTGCCTTTTAACTCCAATTTAAAAACCAATGCATGCTATTAACTGTAACAAAAAGAAATTAAAATTGCATAAAAACTGGAGCATGCACCAAAAAACAGATTTCAGATTTGGAATTAGCAATGCAGCATTATATAGAAACAGTTCTAAAACCTCATGCAACAGTAAAGGAAAAAAATTGTTTCCTAGTGTCATTTTTCTTGCTCCAAAGTCTGCTTTGTTTAAAACAGTGGTTCTTAACCTTTTTTGAGGTACCAAACCCACCAGTTTCACATGCACTGAACCCTTCTTTAGTGATAAATAAAATATGGGTTTTTTTTCCAAATTTAGTTTTGCCAATGTGACACTAGAGTTGCTCAACTTGGCATTGCATATCATGCAGATAGGATGCTGACTCCCATCCCGTTCCGTGATACATGTGAATCCATGTTGTACATATTCGTCCGACCACTTTCTTTTTTTCCTCGACATATTTAGTATGGATTAAAATATTAAGAAAGAAACCACACGACATACAGCTACGACAGCCGTTGACTACTGCGCGCACTAAATTCCCCGCAGCACTGGTTGGCCAAGAAATGTAACGTGATCCTCTGCAGCAAGTGATGGCCAAGCGGGGCGTGTCATCACGACTTTACACGAGTGTGTCTTTACCTCCATGGCAGAGGCTTCTCGGAATCCCTGAGACCAACTCATCAAATCCTTAGGGTTCGATAGAACCCAGGTTAAGAACCACTGGCCTAAAATTAATATAGTGGCCCCTCGTCTATCGCAGGGGTTAGGTTCCAGAATGCCCCGCAATACGCTATAATACGTGAAGTAGTGACCTTATATTTATTTTATTATTTATATATTTTAAAGCTTTATTTGGATTTAGTATTCTTTTAATTTGTTTTAATTAGTATTTTTATATATTTTTATATTTTCCAATTTTTTAGGCCAGAAAATGCTTATTTTACTTCAAAAATAATTAAATTAATATATAAAAATACCTATATAATGCAAAATTCCATGATATAGCAAAAAATTTACGATACAAAATTAGATATATACAATTTAAAAATTAACGATACAGTGAGACCGTAAAAAGTGAACCACAATATGGCAAGGTATGACTATCTACTCCGGCTTTCTTTTGATTACTTTTAGTGTATCATATCTTCCTCTATCCCTTTATCTACTTGTGTCTTTATTTTTAACATGGGTTTCTTGTAGATAACATATAATTGGGCCTTTTAAATTTATCCACTCTGATAATCTCTATGGCTTAACTGGTAGTTTAACTATTTACATTTGAAGTGATTATCGATATAGATTTGTATCTACTATATTTGTTAGTGTTTTCTACTCATTTCCCTTGTACTGTGTTTTTTGTTTCGTGTTTTATGGTTTTAACTGAACATTTTAAAGTTTCCATTTTTTTCCTCTTTTAGCATACCAAGTAAACCACTACTTCAGTGGTTGCCTAGAGTTTTCAGTATAAATTTACAATGAATTCTAGTTTATTTCCAAATAGCACTATACCACTTCATAGATAGTACAAGTATATTATAACAGACTATTGTCAATTTATCTGTCCTGTTCCTTATAACATTACTTCATTTCACTTATCCATGAGCTATCTATAGTTGCCAGATACATTGTTGCTATTATTGTTTTTGAATAAACTGTTATCTATTTGATCAATTAAAAATAAGAAAGTACATTTTATATTACCTTTATTTATTCCTTTACAAATGTTCTTTATTTATTTAGATCTGATTTTCTGATGTTGATTATTTCCTTTTCCTGAAGAACATCTTTTAAAATCTCTTGCAAGACAGGTATACTAGCAACAAATTTTCCCAATTTTTATCTTTCCAAGAAGGTCATATTTTTTCTTTACTTTTGAAGGATAATTTCATTGGGTATAGAATTCTAGGTTGGTGGGGGGTTTTTCTTTCAATACTTTAAACATTTTATTTCACTTTATCTTTGCTTGTATGGTTTTTTTAAAGAAAAGTCTAATGTGATTCTTATCTATGCTCTTCTATAGGTAAGGTGCTTTTCCCTCTCTGGTTTCTTTCAAGACTTTGTCTTTGATTTTTCTGCAGATTGAATATGATATGCCTAGATGTAGATTTTTTTGGTATTTGTCCTGTAGGTGTTCTCTGAGTTCCTGGATCTGTGGTTGGAGACCTATAATTTTGGAATTTTTTAATCAATATTACTTCAAATATCTTTTGTTTCTTTCTCCTACTGTTTCTATTTTGCATATTTTACACCTTTTGTAATTGTCCCACAATTCTTGGATAGTCTGTCTGTCTTTTAATTTATTTCTTTTTGCATTTCAATTTTGGAGGTTTCTATTGACATTTCTTCAAGCTCACTTATTTTTTTCTTACCCAAGTTTTTAGTCTAGCAATGAGCCCATTAAGGGCATTTTTGTTACAGTATATTTTTTTTTTAGCATTTCCTTTTGATTCTTCTTTTAGAGTTTTCGTTTCTTTTTACATCACCCATTTGGTGTTGCATGCCCACTATTTTTATGTTATCTATTTGCATGTTAACTATTTCTTAGCATACTAATCATAGTAGTTTTAAATACCAAGTCTGATAATTGCAAAATCTCTATCATTTATGAATCTGGTTTTGATGCTTGTTCTGCCTCTTCAAACTTTGTATTTTGACTTTCAGTATATCTTGTAAATTTTTCTGAAAGCCAGACATGGTCTACTGGGTAAAAAACAAACAAACAAAAACTGAAGTAAATACTGTATGCCATTAGTGTGAGGTTTTATCTGGGTAGGAGTTAGGTTGTTTTTACTGTTTGCTTTATGTGTATCAGAGGCTAAACTTTCCTCTCATATTTCTATTTTTTACTTCCTTGTTGTATTAATATTTGGATTTTCCTAGACACATATTGTTTTCAATAACATCAGAGATTTGCTATTTTTTAAGTTGTGTTCCTTCTTTACAATGCAGGAGTTTTGTTGATATGGTTGTAAGGTAGGGGGAGAGGAAAAGTGTCTTATAGTCCCATTATTTGGTCTCAGTCTGTTAGGGAGCCTTTGCCATGGAATATGACCCTCACAAGTGCATCTCAGCATTCCCCACCCACTTTGATGAGACAGGAAGGCTAGAGAAGGCTGAAGTCTGATAATTTTCTTTCCCTAACATGGAAGGCTGGGCAGGCTGGAGCTGAGCATCACCATTCCCTGGGGTGTTAGGTTTTGGTAAAACCCCATCTAGATTTTTGTTAAGAATAAGTCTTGCTAAATAATGCTTTTGGTGTATTTTGAAATAATTACTGAAAATAGATATGGGGTTTCTTTTAGGAGTGATAAAAATGCTCTAAATGTGATTGTGGTGCTGGTTGCACAATTCTATGAACATCATCAAGACCATTGAGTTGTATGTACACTTTAAATGGGCAAATTATATGACATGTGAATTATTTCTTAAACTGTGTTTTTAAAAAAGGCAAATGCTTCCTAAAGTCCAAAAATAAGAGAAAATGTTTTTTCTTTCTTTCTTTGGCCTTGGCTCTCTCCTGCCTCTTCTCCACCCACACTTCAAGTCAGTAGCCTCGAAGGAGCACTCAGTTTACAGCCCCTGCTGCCGCAATATCAGGCTCTGTCGAAATATGTTATACAGAGCAGAAATCAAAAGTCATAGTATGTGAAGTCTGACAGAAACTGGCAATTACACAAAGACTCAGAGGTCAGGCAGGGGGCGAGGGTAAGGAGAAGGACAAAGTTGACTCTGGAACATGTTTAAATTCTCTTTGCTGTGTAGCTTTATATTGTCAGCCAGAAGCTTTACTTCATTTATTGTCAGTTTTCCAGTTTTCTTTGTTTTATTCATAATCTATGTATTGGGTTCTTTCCATATTTTTTATTGTGCATATCTATTGACTCTCTTCCACTGTAGTATTTGCCCTCTTTACCTATTAAACCTACTTTATTTGAAATTTGCATATGTACATTTTCAACTTCCTGTTTATATCCTCAAAGAGAAAAGTGTATTTAGCCAAATGATGAAAATTACTGATCCGAAGATAAAGGAGATGGTGTCCTGATTACCAGATGCCTATCATGCAGAACATATACTTTTCTAGTTTGGACCCATCTTAGTGTGAACTTTAGGAATTTAACATTTCGTATTCCCATTGCCTGACATAATGCCTAACGCCTCATATGTGCTCCATAAATATTTATGAATGAATCAATCAATGAATGAACTATCTGGACATATCTACCTATCATTGAACTGTCTCTTCTCTTCTCATGGGGCACTATACCTTTTACCATTTTCAAGCCTTGCTTTCCATCTTAAAGTCTCAGGAAATACTGAATACTTAGAGTTTATAACTATGTCATCTTTCTACCCAGCAAGTAGAAAGCCTTCTAGAAGGAAAGAAAAACAAGGCTGATACCACGCTGTGCTTAACTATGAGGCTAGTAATCTGCTGTTGATAGTGATGAGAAGCAGCATTGATTTTGCCACAGAAGACTGGAGTTACCTGAAATTGTGTAAGAGAGACCAAGACTGCTGGTGGTCCCTGAATTTTGATGTCCTTCTTTGCTTGTAATCCCACTAGTTATCTATTTGCATGAGATCTGGCTAAATGACAGTTGGGTCAAAAGTTGTCAAGAAAATAACCTTATCTTTCAAGACTCATCTGCTGAGTCACAGAAATCCTAGCCACTTTGCCTGTGAAATAGCATTACTAAATGATTGAGTTATCATGGACCAAACATGTCAAAACAATTCAGAGATAGGGACAGGCTGGTATGAGGTTTCCAGAGTATTATTGTGCAGAATCTAAGAATACTTGAATATGTTGGTGGCTGTCTTACAGGAAAGTGTGTTGAAAGTTACATCATATTTGAAAACCACGTATTTAGTGACTTTGAAAGTCTGAATTCAAGACAGTATTGACAAGCCAGTGCCAGGATGTGATTTACTTCCCTTGCCCTTGGAATAGGTTATCCAAGTTATTGTCCAAGTTCAGAGAGAACTAGAATTTCAAATATTTCAGACCATTTAATCTGCTCTTATGTATGTAGTGGTCTAATATTACAGCCTTCTTCTCCAACTGCCAGGAGCCTGCAAGCATAAATCAGTACCAGCTCAGCTGTAAGCAACCAGTGTTGCCAGAGGGATTAGTTACTTTGATTTGCCAAGAGGCTGCCTGATCTGGTGAGGACAGGAGTGTTCTCAGTCCATTTTGGCTCAGCTCAAGAATCTAAAGGAAGTAAACTAACTCTTCTAGACGTCAGTTTTCATTTCCATAAATTGTGAGTAAAAATTCTTTCTTCTCAGAAATGGTCAGGATGATTAATATAGATTTGTTAGATGCTTTAAGCTCCCTCATCAACTGACATCTGTTAAGTACTTTTATATGGCTCGGGTGGCCTTGAAGGTTTTACAGCCCTCTTGAAGGGGAGGCAGATATATCTGTAAAAAGATAAGCTACCATACAAAATGGTATATGATCATGCAAAATAAGTGGTACAAGGAGTGGAAAGAAAAGGTGATGGTTGAGGCAGCAATGATATATGCAAAGGCTACCTGGGGAGACCAAAGGTCTGAACCATGCAGCCAGGGGAGAGATGAGGGCTGCTCCACAGAAAGAGGAGCACAGCCAGTGACCCTTCACTCAAGCCAGTGACCTTGGAATTCTTCAAGCCAGTGACCTTTGGGCTCAATCCAGTGACCCTGGGGATATATTGATGATCCCACGCTCAAGCCCACAACTCTGTGCTCAAGCTGATGAACCCATGCTCAAGCTGGCAACCTTGGAGTTTCGAAACTGGGTCCTCAGTGTCCCAGGTCAACGCTCTATCCCCTGCGCTACCACCAGTCATGTTAGGCTAAGCATTCTTTAACGTTTATTAGCCATGTGTGTTTCTTTATCTGTGAAGTATCTAATAATATATATTGTCTTTTACCCACATTTCATAGGAGCATTATATTCTTATCAGTTGTAGCTCTCATATAGTAGTTACTTCTTTGTTGTATTACTGAAAACATTTTCCCTGGTTTATTTGCCCTTTGTTATTATTTTTTAATACACTGAAGCTTGAAATTTGTATGTAGTCAAATCTCTAATTTTCCTTTGTAATTTCTCTTATTGCTATTATTCTTCCAAAGTCCTTCCACAATCAGAAAAAGAGTAATACCTCCATTTTTTTCATTGTTGTTGTTGATTTTAGTGAGAGAGGAAGGGTGAGAGAGAGGCAGGAACATGGATCTGTTCCTGTGTGTGCCCTGACCCAGTATAGCAGGGGTCCCCAAACTGCAGCCCCTGAGGCCATTTATCCAGCCCCCCCTCATGGCCACACTTCCGGAAGGGGCAACTCTTTCACTGGTGGTCAGTGAGAGGAGCACAGGATGCGGATGCTCCTGGAGTACTGTATGTGGCAGTGCCGCAAAGTGCAGTGTCGCTCACATACAGTACTACTTCCGGTGACGGGGACGCAGGTGTCATGGCTCCGGTGCGTTTTGTTCCCGTTTTGTTTTTTTACTTTAAACTAAGATATATGCAATGTGCATAGGGATTTTTTCATAGTTTTTTTTTTATAGTCCAGCCCTCCGATGGTCTGAGGGACAGTGAACTGGCCCCCTGTGTAAAAAGTTTGGGGACCCCTGCGGTACAGAACCAGCCATCTCTGTGCTTAGGGAAAAGACTCTAACCAACAGAACCATCCAGCCAGGGTGGCAATCAGGTCTTTTAAATTTACAATGCTTTTGAGAGATAGAGGGAGAGGGAGGAAGAGAGAGTGAGAGAGAGAGCGCGCACTCTTTTATGGGAAATAGGAAGTTGGGAAAATCTACCTTGTTAAACCAGAACTAGATTCTGTTTTCATTGGGAACTTTTAATCTCCAAAAGTTCTTTTATGGATGGGAAAAGCATTTTAATTATTTCTTTATTGACTCCTTTTTTAAAGAAATATTATTTTGCAACACATGCCTGTAAGGCCTTTTTTAAAATATATCTTTCTTTATCTCTTTCTTTTTTTATCTCTTTCTAGTATCTAGCAGTAAGAATTTTTTAAACCTCATTTAAATACATGGATCAGCTCATTGATAAAATGTTAGAATGCAGATTATTCATTGTTAAGTATTTACCACTTTCTCTGCCATCATCTCATGATACTAGCAGCTAGCTAGTATCAGGGACTCTAAGACATAGTGAAACAAATTATTATCTCCATTTGACAAAAAAAGGAATTACAATGAAAAAAGGTAAAATAATATGCCTTCAATTAGTTAAAGACATTACTCTAAAGTCAGACTTTCCAAATTCAGTCTTTTGTCTTCCTACTAGTTCTTCCCTTTCCAGAACTGCTTTGTTCACAAATAAGTTTTTTAAAATTAGTTCACACTTCTCATAGTATGTTCAACAGAGCCATAGCTTCATAGTATGCTAATTAGCATCTTGCAGTGAAAGAGGTTCATAGTAGTTAAATTTGGGACATAAACATCATATTCTATATATTAATTTCAGTCAATTTATTAACAGGAGAACTTCTCAGAACCCTTCGAATGATACATACTGCAGTAAGGCAAACTTATTGCCTGTAGCACTCTTTGATTTTTTTCAACAGAGTCTGAAAATACTTTGGGAAGCAGCATTGTTCCATTCTTTTCCTTCTGTACTCCTTTTTTTTTCCCCCTCTGCTTTTGCTCTGTTTTTGGTTTTCTATCTGTAATACATTGTACAGGAAGGTGACTCTGTTTTTCTAAGATGCTGTGCAATGGGGATTCCTGTCTTGATATCATTATGTCCAGTATTACAAAAATAGCTGAAGCTTCACTAACAGTGTAGATATTAAGGTATGTTACTGAATGGCATGGAGTATCTGTTTTTCTGAACACAAGCAGCTTTTCTAAAGAAATGTTTTAAGTCAATGTGCCATAATTTATTAATTCGAATTTAGATGGTCTCTCATTTTTGCTATTGCAAATGACTACAATACACATTTTCATGCAGTGGTAACTATAGAAGAATGAAAATGAAAGATATTTGAATTTGTGCATTGTCTCTTTTCTCTTTCTTTCTTCCTCTGTGGGATGTTCTGCATTGAGGAACTCCCTGCCTTCTCTTCCTCTGCTGAATACCTGATTTCTTCCAGGTCTGGAGAAAGATGTCTTATTGTTACAGACCACAAATGATTGGTCTAAAGTTGTCCTGTTGTCATAAAGATTGTGGTTTTATAGCAAATGGCAGACTGATTCAGGTTGCTCAGTTTCTGCCAACATGAATTTTTTTTAGCCTCTAATCTCCTTGCTTCCCCTTTGCTTCCTAATGATTCCTCTAAAGTGTCCCATCACTCAGATCTTCTTAAGGATATCCCACCAGTACTTCAAATGCAGTATATCCTGAGTTCAATGCTTTATTTTTTTCCTTCTCTCCTACCTGCTTTTTTCCCCCTCTTTTCTTTCCCTATTAATGACATCACCACACAGTCACACTAAGAAATCTTAGGTTTACCGTATTTCCCCATGTATAAGATGCACCTTAATTTTGGGTCCCAAAATTTGAAAAAAGTGTATTACATAAAGTTATTGAACTCAAGTTTTATTCATCATAAAATTCATACAACTCTTCATCACTGTCAAAACTCCCATCCATTAGCTTGTCTTCATCCGTGTCTGATGATGCATCACTGTCTTCAAATATTGCCTCATCCTCAGTTTCATCTATGGCATTTGAAATGCCACAACCATTGTATAACATGCACCCAGTTTTAACACCCCAAATTTTTCAAAAAAGAGTGCATCTTCAACATGGGGAAATAGGCTATTCTTATTTCTCTTTTTCTCCCACTTATTCATTGCCCTGAACATAAAGTAAATAAATTATCAAGTGATGTCAACTCCCTAACCTTACCACATCTGCACTGCTTCTATCCCAAGTGAAGCTCTTTCACTTGATCTCACTCCCGCCATTGTTTCTTCAATGTAGTCCCTCCTCCTCAGTGGTGTAAAACTAACCTCACCCTTACCAACCTCATCTCACCTTTGATCAGTTCCCTTTGGCTAAAAGATAAGATCCAAACTTGCTGAATCCAGTCTATCTTAACAGCCTCTTTTATACTTTTTCCTTCTCATTTTATGCTTTAATCCTACTTCCCCCCTGAATTCTTTGCTCTTCTGGATATTCTACCTTTTCAAATGCTGTTCCTCCACCAGTCAGTTCTCTTCTTGGCCTGCTGAGTACCATGAGTAAGTAATGTTGCTTGTGGAAGGCTTCTTTGCCCTTCCAAGTTGTTTTTCTAGTCTTGTAAAATTATTAGCATCCTGGTGGAAAGACTTTCCTGTTTAAAAAAAAAAAAGACCTTCAGACTTCAGTTATTTATAATTTTAATGCATGATTCCAAGAATGTGGTCCTTTTTGATGTTTGCTTTAAAGCATCTTTGTGACCAATTTTTGTAAATCCCCTACAGGTGCTTGAAAAGAATGTGTATTTTCTGGTAAATGAATGCAGGGTTACGTATCCAGTGAGTCACACTTAATAATTGTGCTATTCAGATATTCTGTATCTTAACTAATTTTTAAAAATCTGCCTATTATTACCAAGAGTGTTAAAATCTCCCTGAAGTATTTTGGTATATCAATTTATTCTTATAATAGTGTCAGTTTTTCTTTGTATAGCTGCATATTTTAGAACTATGCTATTGGGTATATAAACATTTGGTGATTTTTATGTCTTGGTGAATTATTCTTTCATCAGTACATAATGACTCTCTTTATTCCTAATATTACTTTTTTTGTCTTATAGTACTATACTACTCTCTCTCTTTTTAGTATTTTCTTAGTGTGTCTTTTTGCATTGCTTAACTTTGAACTTTTTGTTTCCTCACAGTTATATATATAACTATCACTTATATGTAGCCTATAGTCAAATTTGCTTATTAATACAATATGAGATTCTCTGTCTTTTAACTGATTAATTCGATCACTGCTATAATATTTTTGTTTCTAACATTTTATTTGTGCTACTTACTATGCCTTTTCTTTTTGTTCTTATCTTTTTCTGCCTTCTATTTTTTTATATTTTGCTTTTTAGATGTTAGCATTACAAATACAAATGTATAGAATACAGATACACTCTAAAACTATTTTATACCTGATATTACCTTAAGTCTTTGACAATCTTAAGGGTTATATATTCTGTTGGTTTTATATAACAGTTGTCAATTCCATTGCTTCCTATTTACCTGATAAATATACAGACAATTTGCTTCTGGTTATGAAGGCTGAAAACATACCATCGCTAATTTCAAAGCATTTGTTTTTGCTTTTGCCATTTTTTAAATGTATGACAGAGATGTCATATTTAATATAAACACCACTGTTTGGCTGTTCACACCAGTTCCCTGATGTGCCGGGTCTACTGACTTAATGAATGAAATTAGTCCCATCTTAGTTTCTACCAGAATGACAGTGCTTTGGCGATGGTATTATGATCTAATCAAAGGGAACATAAACCCTAAATTCTTACTTTTCTTTAAAACATGACAACCCAAGTAAACGTAGATCAAGATATTCTAAAGGAATGTTGAAGAAAAAGCAATAGTTAAGCAACTCATGCAATCAGAGATACAGCACCAACCTACCTGTACTTCTTTGCAAGTAGGATGGTCCTGTTTTCCCCCCTCTGTGTCTTTGCCTGTATCACTCTCCTCACCTGGTGGGATGGCCTTCCCTTTCCCCCTTTTTTGAAAATAAAATTAGGGGGAATAATTTTAGATTTACAGAAAATTTACAAAGATAGTACAAAGAGTTCCTGTATGCCCTTCACCCAGTTCCTAATGTTGACATCTTTTATATAACCATGGTACATTTGTCAAAATTAAGAAATTAACATCTGTGCATTACATTAACAATAGACTTTTCAAAAATCTGGCCAATTTTTCCACTAGTGTTCTTTTTCTAATTCAGGATCCAGTTCAGGATACTACATTTCATTCAGGCATTGTATCTCCTTTGTCTCTCTGCCTTCTATTTGATTGATTTTTTAAAATTTCCTTTCCCCTTTTTTCCCTTTGGTTTGGTGTCTTTACTTTGTACTTCTAGTCTTTCAGAAGTTATCAATACACTGTTTCCAAGGATATGGAGGGATTGTCACATACGTTGCTATGGTAGTATAAGTCAGTAGAACTAAGGAATATGATGTCTTTTAATCCAGCAATTCCCCTCCAAAGACACAATCCTACAGGTTTGTGTACTCGTGCCTGTGTACTAGGTTATTCATCACATCATTATTTACCATAGTTTAATGGGATATTAATGAAGAAGTTTTATACACTCATATGAAATAATGCCCAATATAGTGGTAAATGGGGACAGAAGGATGCAAAATCAGAACATTGTACTTAAAATGCTGTGATAAACAGATTTCCCTTATCCTGCTGTGCCAAGGGTAGCTTTGTTTTCAGGTCTGCCTTGTCACTAAGGTCTTGTCTTTACACAGCAATTTCAGTTCTAACCTGCTCCATAGACAGGTTCAAGTCATTGTCCCTGGTCCCCATGTGGGTTTGGGAACCCAAGCTCACATACCCTCCTGCCCTCTAAGGTACCTACTATTTCCAATAATGATTTTTTTTTATATAAATCTAAAATGCTTCCATTACCTCTATCACCTAGAGATATGAAAATTAAATAAAGAATCATGTTTACAAAGAACTTAGCTCAACACCTGACACATAAAGTGCTCAATAAACATTAACTATTGTTGATTTTTCTAATTTTGTTCATTGTTAGACTTGCTATTGATATAGAGATTACTATTTATCCAATTTTCTTTCCTTATACCTCTTTTTAATAAACATAAAAATAATCATATTCTTTTTTGTATTATTTAAAATTATAAAGTAAAGCAACTTTATATTAAATAAAATAAAAGCAGTGATAATTCTCAGTATGCTTTTTAAGCTAAACATATATACTGCTCACAAAAATTAGGGGATATTTCAAAATTATTATGAAGCAATAAAAAAGAAGCATTTGCTTTTTTTATTAAAAAAGAACATTAGAAAGGCAAACAAGTCAAAGAAAGTTGTTTAGTTATGCAAATTAAATGCAAAATTAACTTTTATTTCATTGGTGAAAATGCACTATACAAAAGGCTGAAAGTACTGGAGTATCTGCACGTTCCCTGATCCCCTAATTTTTGTGAGCAGTGTATCTGTTTCTTTTCTTTTTCTCTGCGAAGATTCTGATGTACTTCCCTCCCTCATCAAAGGGTGCTTGCACCCTAGTTGAAATTCATTAATTTAGCTTATTTTCAATTTTATTTTGTTTTATTTCCTGAGAATTCTGTAACATAGGTATTTATATGTGTATAACATTTTTAGTCAGGTAAATTATTTCCCTTTAGGTAAATTTGTATGAGTGAAATCATTTACTGTGCCAGGAGTAGAAATATTTTTGTAATTCTCAGGGTAATATATTTTCCTAACCCATTTGCCATATTACAATGTGCTATTTGCAGTTCCTGAATATACTAATTTTACCAAAACCTTGCAAAATTTGAGTTAACATTTTTAATACATTTGCTAATTCTTAGGTGGAAATTGTCAACTTTCCTTTGCTTTAATGTCCTTGTCCTTGATTACTAGTGAACGTAAACTAGATGTATCTGCAACATAACATTTCTGGTATCTTTTATTAGTTTATTATAAAAAAATTCTCATTTGGCTTTTATACTTTGAAAATATTTAGAGCTTAAACATATTGAAAGAAGAAAGAAATTAAACTGGAAAGTAGCTGTATTTATAAACAAGCAATCTTGAAACACAAGACCATTGTGGTAGTTGGAATGGTCTGTCTCCCAGAATGTCCTGCTTAATAGATGCCAAGCTCACTAAATCACTAGGAAAAAGCAGAACAATGTGTTTACCCCCAAGGTGGTCAGATGGGGCAAATCTGAATTCCTAAGCTCCACAACTACTCTCTACCAAAAAATTTATCGTGCCCTGCGCCATCTGATTGTTTACACTAAGGATTCTATTTTCCTAAAATGTTATAAGATTCTTGCTTTAAAAAAAGAATAAAACAGGCATCCACTGATGTCTGAGAACATTTTCTCTCTTTATAAATGTATTTAATAATAAAACAGAAACACATGTTCTCTTTCCAAATACCATGTTAATTCAAAAAAGGCCTTTTCATTAGATGCTATATATACAAGGGCTAAAGATTACAAAGGCAAAATAAATTGTAAACTGTACAAGGATGCTTAGGAGAAAACTTTAACAGGGGTCATAATCAGAGATGCTATCCTTTGGGCTTGCTCTGTTTGCAATCTAACGTTCATGGGGAATACTGTCTAGGGAGAGCCTGAGATGGTTTCATAATCTGTAACCACAAACGGATGACTCAGATCTTTATCTTTTATAAACTACACTCATAACTTGGTGCTTTACTCACCCTCCCAAAGTTTAAATGAGTTTGGTCCCATTATTCAAAACAAGTTGAAGGAATCTTTGTGGTTTTATTCCCCCAGTGCATTTTCTGAATAGTGGTCTTGCAATGGCTATTAACTATTGAAATCAGTTCACAATCATACTTTACTTGCCTTTGGGGGCCCTTTCTACCTTCTGACCAAATTAGAATGGAGCCTGGTGACCAAGGAGAAGACACCACTGTTCTTCGGGTGGGGCTAGGGACAGGGGTGCAGAGGAGGGGGTGGACCTCAGACACACTGAACACAGATGGCATCACTGCCACACATTTGCGGAGCCGGCGACTCAGACATGAAGCAGCTAGACAGACTCTGAAGACAGTGTGTGTGCTGCAAGCCCTCACATGAAAGTGTCCCCTCCTCTCAGTGTCCTAGTCATCAACCTCCAGTTATTGGTTTGGTTCCGAAGTAATGATAAATATCTGAGGGGACTCCTAGTGTGAAAGTTCCCTCTGCCCAGTTAAGGGTTCAGAGTAGCTTGTGATGAGTAATTTGAAGTGTTGGGATATGTTAAGTAGTATACACAGCCCACTGTGCAGTTACAGAATTTTCCAGATATATTACTCATATATCCCAGACAGCCACATGACCTTTCCCCAGCATAGAAGACAGTATCTGGTATTTCCTGAGAAAGGCACCTGTGCCCCAAAAGGACCCAATTCTGAAACACTATATCGCAAGAAGAAAGGCTGGGGGCTCACCGGAGCTGCTAATCACCTTAACTTCTAGCCTAGAGCTGTTTGTTTATGTGTTTGTTTGTTTGTTCAAGATTCCATAACTAGATATAGTGATGCTCAAATATACTATAAACTTTTGTATTAAAAATTGGTTAACAGGCGGTGGCGCAGTGGATAGAGCATCGGACTGGGATGTGAAGGACCCAGGTTTGAGACCCCGAGATCGCCAACTTGAGCGTGGGCTCATCTGGCTTGAGCAAAAGCTCGCCAGCTTGGACCTAAGGTCACTGGCTCGAGCAAGGGGTTACTCGGTCTGCTGAAGGCCCGCAGTCAAGGCACATGTGAGAAAGCAATTAATAAACAACTAAAGTGTCGCAACAAAAAACTGATGATTGATGCTTCTCATCTTTCTCTGTTCCTGTCTGTCTGTCCCTGTCTATCCCTCTCTCTGACTCTCTCTCTGTCCCTGTAAAATAAAAAAATTAAAAAATGGTTAAGAAGCTTCTTGAATGAATTGTCCTATGTCTTTTGTTCTGCCAATAAAAATATATCATTGAATACTTGTTTTTATGTCTACACACAAATATATCCTTCCATACTTTAAGGCCTACCTGTTTTATATAAAGGTTTCTCTGATAAATTCTGGACACAAATACAGTCTGGGAACTTTTCTCACACAGTATTTCCTCACTATAGTGCATAGGTGTTAAACTGCTTGGTGTAGCACAGGCCTTTTTTTTTTTAGATCTGATTCTGTTTTTCAGTATAATCATAGTATTCCCTATATCCCATAGGACTTGTTACATAAGTGCCTAGAATGTATCAGGCAGTGGGGTCCAGCCAGCAAAAGGACAGAAGTTGTAAATGTTTAAGGGTTTTCATTTCTATCTTCTCTGGCTGTTCCATTAGTGAATCTCAGGCTCTGTGAAGCTCTCAATGACCCGTCTCATCATTGGTAGCACACTGTCTGCTTCTCAGTCATTCCAGATCTCTGCTCAGTCATCCCATCACTGACCTCTCCCTTCATACCCTTGCCTTTACTGCCTGCTCCCCCCAACAGCTTGACTCTCTTACCTGGCTGGCTAATTCATAAGGGTTTCTTCTCCAAACCAAGAAGAAGACAAATAAAAGAAGGTAGTGACAGAGTATTTATGGTTTTCAGATGTATAATGTCAATCAAACAGAATGTATTTTTAAATATCTTCTGGGCCCAAACCCTGAGTTGCGTATAGTGGCAACTCAAAAGAAGTTAACCTTTGCCCTCAAGAAATTGGAAAGTAAATTATTCTTTAAAGGTTCATTCATTCATTTATTCAGTAAATCTGCTGTGCCTCTGCTATGTACCAGGCACTTGAGTTACATCAGGAAACAAAATAGACCAAGATTCCTGACCTCCTGGAGTTACAATTTTGTATGCAAGAGTGAGGAGGCTGGGTTAGGTTCGAGGGGAGGAGGATGGAAGACATAGAATTTGCAAGTAGCAGGGCCAACACCTAGGAACAGTTTAGAAATTGCTAGGCATATTCTCCAAACCAGCTCAATCCAGTTTATATACAGGGGTTCTCGGGATACAGCAGTCTTGACATACGACATTTCGAGTTTTCTATACTCACTCCCATAAAAACTTAAAAAAAAACTGAGATGTGAGTGTTTTGGCTTACACCAGTAGCGTCATACTTACAAACTACGTGGGCGAACTAGTTTGGTTGCACATGGCAGAAGAATACACAGTATTTTTCTGTGGCTTAGTTGTATTTTTATGTTCCAGATTATGATTTTTCAACTGTGTTAGGATAGGTAAGTGACTTAGGCTAATATACGTTTTGACTTACACCAAAATTCGGGTTACATCACTGTCATAACCCAAAGACCCCTGTACTTTGCAGACCCAGGGAAACACAAGCACTCACAGATAAATTCACCTCATTTCCACCTCTGGGTACCTAACGGAGCTTTATCATTAAAAGCTTATTAGGACCTGGTTGGTTGGCTTAGTGGTAGAGGATCAGCCTGGTATGTGGATGTCCTGGGTTCAATTCCCAGTCAGGGCACACAGGAGAATTGCCCATCTGCTTCTCCACCCCTCCCTCTTATTTCTCTCTCTCTCTCTTTCTCTCTCTCCCCCCCTTAACCCCTACTGCAGCCATGGTTCAGTTGGAGTGAGTCGGCCTTGGGCACTGAGGATGGCTCAATGGCTTCCGCCTCAGGCACTAAGAAAAGCTCTAGTTGCTGAGCAATGGAGCAATGTCCCAGATGGGCAGAATATCGCCCCCTAGTGTGCTTGCCAGGTGTTTTTGGTCAGGGCGCATGTGGGAGTCTGTCTCTGCCTCCCCTCCTTTCACTGAATTTAAAAAAAGAAAGAAAAGGAGGGGGGAGCTTATTAAACATTTAGGTAACATTTTGAATCTTTAAATCCCTTTATAATTGTTTATTAACTAACGAATCTCTGTGGCTTTTCTAGGACACAGGTTGGTATTTTTATCCTCAATTTAGCAATTAAACATCAATATGTTAAGTGGCATAACTTAGATTGTACCATGAGTCAAGTTCCCAGTAAGTCCATAGTATGTGAACCAGTATTCAACCATGGCTCCACCAGTACAAATCTTTTGATCTCTCTGAGCCTTACTTTATCCATATATGTATGAGATACTATTGATCTTTGTCCTGCTTATTCCAAAGACTGATAGTGAAAATACAATGAGGCAAACTGAAAGTGTTATAATGCTGATTATAATTAGGTAGTGAATTAAGGCAAAATGAATCAACAACCTCATTACCTAATACTTAAGGAGTGCTGTTTGTTTGGGGCCAGAGCAGAAAAAATGAAGAGAGAGACAACCTCTAACAAAACTAAATTCTCTCTCCCTCATTTGATTCAGCTTAGATTAGAGAAGAGAAGGAAAACAAGGAGAAGTAAACTGAAGATTAAGAGTACATAATGCTAGGAGGAGAAAAATGAAGGTGATAAAATTGTGTTTAGTATAATATAATAGTGCTATGGTGCTCATCTTGTTTGAAACTCAGGCAAGCAATATTGCAGCATAAAGGGAGAAGCTTAACACTTGAGAGCAGCGGATGCTTTAATAGCTGGACTCTGCTGTCCAAACCACTGGTCTGTGTCCCAGATCTGGTAATGATTTTTTAAAACATGTAGTCTTGCATTCTTTTTCTCCCCACACCCCACCTCACTGCCTCCTGCCCCTGCCTACGCCAAGCTTAAGAATGTAAGGCCAATAACTTAGTTGTTAGTATCTACACACTGGCTGACCACTTGATGATTACAGCTGACATCCCCTCAGCCTCCTCTTCTCTGGCCTCAACAATTCCAGACCAACCCTGCCCCTCCATACTACTCTGTGAACGCCAGTGCCTCCTGTTGCCTGTAGAAAGCAAAGCCCCAGACACAAGCAAACTACAGGTATAGTCAGGTTACTAAAACACTGGTCCTCCTGTTCATTCTCTCCAGTTTCTTTTTCTTTATTCCTTTTTTTAAGTTGAGCATATAAGAGTAGAGATGAATGTTTAAGAAAATATAAAAACTGGAATAAGTAGTATGGGATAAATGCAAAAGAGGTCTTGGGAACAAATAAAAATTCAGCAAGGTGAAGAGCAGTGTCAGAGGACAGTGGACAAATAAAATCATTACAAATCAGGTTAATTTAGTTCTTAAACCAAATTATAAACACATACACATACATAAATACATACACACACATATATGCACACACATATACATGCGCATATATCCACATACCATGTTCTGAGACCCTTGTTGGATGGCCTCCTTTCTCTAGGTTGAGTGAGGTCCCAGAAATTAAAGCAGAATCAAAGAACTAATGCATATGCATAAATGCTAAACTGTAAAATGTTTATTTTTTATCTTTTTCCCTGACCTCTACTTCTGTCTGGCCCCTGTAAGACAAGTTCCCCTTCTACCTTGAACAAGGAAAGCCCCTGACGGTGGAAGACGATGTCTTGGCCACAGAACTAGAATTGTCCTAATTAGGGGGTTTTCTTTCCTCTACTGTCAAGCACTTGGTACATGAGTCTTGCATACAGTGAGTGCTCTGAATACTCTCACTCCTTTTATACCAGCCTTTTCTTGTAGCTGAGGGACCCTTTGCAGCTGAAGCAGTCAGTTCCATCATTCTGTGCCACTGAGTTTGGGAGTCCGAGATGGGTATCCATGCTATCCCACCTCAGGAAATCCTGCTCCCTAGTCATCCTCTGTGTTTGTTCCTTATTCTGATGTGAGTAAAGGGAGAAACATGTATGTGTTATGCATACATCTATAAAACATATATTACATATATTTCCTAATTTTGCCTGGCAACAGTTACACCCCAATGGCAATGAGCAAATACCTCTAGTGCTATATCTTTGGTTCTCAGTATAACTTTCCACTAAAAGAAACCAAAGCATTTTGGCAAAATGACTGTTTCCAGGCAAAGTACAAGATCAGCCTAGAACTTTCTTTCGTACTGGAAATCAAGTACTTAAAAAATGATGGGGGATGTCAAAAGGATCCAGAAGCCAACTTGAAGGGACCCCCATTGGCTAAATTGGAGATGTTTGAGCACCACGTAAATTATTAAAGTTACAAATTATATTGAAAATAGAAGAAATCACAAGTCCATAAATATATAAATAAATGATTGAGTACATTGAAAGTTGGATAAGGAATGAAATATTTACATAATTTCAAAGTACCTCCCCACAGAATACTTATTATGAGGGGAAGTATACACCTTTTACAGTGGAGAAGCCTGGCAGACTCCACCCTAATCCAGTAATCAAAGTGAACAGCATCAGTAATTGGATAATTTGAAATTATGTGCCACTCAATAGGATGCAATGAGAGGGGGAAAAGCAGTATCACCTGTCTAATATTCTTGCCAAAAATGAATCATCTGAACTTAATCATTGGAGAAAATTACATAAATCCAAACTGAGAGACATTCTGTAAAAGAACTGATCTGTAATCTTTACGAAAACGTCATGGTCATGAAAGTCAAGGAACTGTTCCCGATTCGAGGCAATTAAGAAATGACAACTAAATGCAACTCAGAGTTCTCAACCAGGTCTTTTTGTACTAAAGACATTGGGACATTGGTAACATTTGGGGGGAATTGAGGATTGGGTGATAGAGTAGTAATATATCAGTTTTAATTCCTGACTTTTGATAGTTACATTATGCTTGTGTAGATTAATGTCCTTGTTTATAGGAAACATACACTAAAGTTTGCTACAGATAGATCATTAAATTGTCAGTTTACTGTCAAATGGTTGGGGAAATTTTTTAAAAACTATTTTTATGTATTTCCAACTTTAAGTTTGTGATTATTTGAAAATTTGAACTAAAATCAAAATAGGGAAAAACTAAAGCAGACTCATAAAATTGCATGAAAAAAAATAAATTAACCTAATTGTATATTGAATTGATAACATAACCATGCAGAACAAATTATTTCAAGTTACTTTTGGAAGCAGTTCTTTTCATTCCACAAAAGAAAATGTTTTTCTGAATTTTACTCATAGGTTTATTATAGTTGGTACCATTGATGTTATACTTGGAATCAAGTTATATATATTACAGGTAAACAACTAAATATATTAATGTTACCAGGAACAAGATTTTTACTAAAAGGAAAACTAATTTAAAATAAGTAAAAGACGCCTGACCAGGCGGTGTCGCAGTGGATAGAGCGTTGGACTGGGATGCGGAAGACCCAGGTTCGAGACCCCGAGCTCATCAGCTTGAGCGTGGGCCCATCTGGCTTGAGTAAAAGCTCGCCAGCTTGGACCCAAGGTCACTGGTTCCAGCAAGGTGTTGCTCGGTCTGCTGAAGGCCCGCGGTCAAGGCACATGAGAAAGCAATCAATGAACAACTATGGTGTCGCAATGGCAACGAGAAACTAATGATTGATGCTTCTCACCTCTCCTCGTTCCTATCTGTCTGTCCCTATCTCTCTCACTGACTCTCTCTCTCTGTCCCTGGGGAAATAAATAAATAAATAAATAAATAAATAAATAAATAAAAGGTATTAAAATAGTAAAAGACTTGAGAGCTGAACAGAACTTTGCTGAGGTTTCCCTCCCCACATATTTAGTCAATAAATCCCATGTAATTCATTTCTATACAATGCTATTTAAATTGTATCAGAACATAACTAAAAATAGAAAAATTTGCTGGTTCACTTAATGAAATTAGTTTAATTCTGAAAGTTACATTTCCAAAAACACAGAAAAGCAAACTATAGATTATTTTGAATTAAAACATGGGTTTTAAAAACTCAAATAAAATGTTAGTAAATTCAACAGAATTTTAAAAGAATAATCTATTTTGACCAAATACGATTTATTTGAGAAATGCAAGGATATTTCACATTATTAGTAGATGAAAACAGAAAAATTACTAAGGTGAGAAAATTAAACAGGAATGAATGCCCACTGTCATCAGTATTATGTACTGTATATTATGGTTAATGAATAAAATAAGCAGAAATAAGAGGCAAGGAAAACAAAAAAAATGTCATTGATTATAAATAATATAATTACAAAACACATATATGAAAATACACTGAAAACTAATTGAAGTTTGGTGAGAATTCATTTAGCAGAATTAAAGTACAAGTACTAGACCAAAAAATCTGTAATTGAGAGAAGGTTAATATCCAGGATATATAAAGAGCTCTCACTAATCAATAGGATAAAGTCCAAGGAAAAGTGGACAACATATGTGAACAGGAAATTCACAAAATAAGAAACACAGAAAGCTAATAAATACATGAGTTTGCTCAAAATTAAGGAAGTAACAAAAACAATAATAAGGTAGCATTCCTCCCTGTCAAATTAGCAAGTTTTTTTTAAAGCCAGTACTATTCAATATTGGAAAAGGTACAGAGACTGATTTTCACATTCAGTACTTCTTGGAGGTAAATTGGTACAACCTTTTCTGCTCTTTTTTATTACTATTGATTATCATTTAAAATTGACTCTTTATACTGTACAGTTCTGACAAGTACATACAAGAGTGTAACCACCATCATTGTCAGGATTAATACCTGGTGCATCACCCTAAGGAATTCCTTCATCTACTTTGTAGTCACCTTTCCTCCCACCCCTCATCACCCATCACTCCAGATTCTGAGGATTGCTGATCAATTTCCTGTTTGTATATTTGTGCCTTTTCCAAAATATTATATAGATGGAATCATGCAATATGGAGCTTTTTCAGTTTGGCTTTCTTCACTTTGCATATGCATTTGAGAGTTATCTATATTGTAGTATATATCTGTAATTCATGCCTTTTTATCACTGCATAATATTCCATTGTGTGAATATTGCACTGTTTGTTTATTCACCAGTTAAAGGACATCTGCATTATTTTCAGTTTTTTGCAATTATGAACAAAGCCATTCTAAGCATTCACAGACAGGTTTTGCTATGAACATAAATTGTCATTTAAGTTTTATAAATACTTAGGAGAGGGGTTGCTAGGTTTTCTTTTCATTGCCCATCTGTTTTCCAAAATGGATTTTTAATTTTGCTTTTAAACTGAGCAATTCTAATAGGTGTGTGATGATGTTATTGTGCCTTTAATTTGTGCTTCCCAAATGACTGATAATGCTGAACATCTTTTTATGTGTTTGTAGTCTGTGTATCTTCTTAGGAGAAGTGTCCATCTTAACTTTTCCCCAGTTTTGAAATAGGATTTTTTAAAGATTTATTTATTTTTTTTTTTACAGGGACAGACAGAGAGTCAGAGAGCGGGATAGATAGGGACAGACAGACAGGAACGGAGAGAGGTGAGAAGCATCAATCATTAGTTTTTCGTTGTCGTCGCAACACCATAGTTGTTCATTGATGCTTTCTCATATGTGCCTTGACCACGGGCCTTCAGCAGACCAAGCCACCCCTTGCTGGAGCCAGCGACCTTGGGTCCAAGCTGGTGAGCCTTTTGCTCACACCAGATGAGCCTGCACTCAAGCTGGCAACCTCTGGGTCTGAACCTGGGCCCTTCTGCATCCCAGTCCGACGGTCCATCCACTGTGCCACCGCCTGGCCAGGTGAAATATGATTTTTTAAATATTGAGTTTTGAAAGTTTATTTTATATTCTGAATAAACGTTCTTTATCATATACATGATTTGAAAATACTTTCTCTGTATCAGTGGCTGTTTTTCATTCTCTTCTAAAGAGCAGAGGTTTTTAATTTTGATGAAATATAATTTTATTAACTTTTTAACTTTATGAATTGTGTACTTTGTATTATATCTAATTAATTTTAGCCTGAGACAAGGTTGCAAAGATAATTATTGTATGTTTTCTTCTAGAAGTTTTATAGTTAGAGATTTTACATTTAGGTGCATGATCCATTTTGAGTTAATTTTTGTATATGGTATATTGTATATTTTGGAGGGTTTATTTCCTGTAGGTGGCTGTGGTGGGCTGAGAGGTAACCCCAAAAAAGATATGTCAATACCCTAATTCTCAAAGAGATAGAGAGAAAGAAGAGGGGAAGGGTGGAGAAGCAGATGGGTGCTTCTCCTGTGTGCCCTGCCCAGGAATCAAACCTAGGACTTCCACTCTACCACTGAGCCAACTGACCAGGGCAGGATGGATTTTTTAGTATAGTGACTTTGTATCCTGTGACCTTACTAAATTTACTTATTAGTACTCGTAGTTATTTTATAGATTTTAAAGGATTTTATATATGGACAGTCTTATCAATACTGTTTCTCCCTTTCCAAACTGTGAGCCTTCTTTTTTTTTTTTTTTTTTTTTTTTTTTTGCATTGCCTGAAATCTCCACTACAGTATTGAAGAAAACATTAGGAGTGGACATTCTTGTTAATGCCTTCCCTTCTTGCTTCATCTCAATGTCTGTCCTCTAACAGTTTACCGGTGACATTGGTTATTTTTCACTTGTAAACTTAGTGAGGAAGAGTGGAGGTGTTCACATTTTCTTTTCTCAGTGATCCTGTCTCTCTCCCAGCAGTAAGGGGTTTCTAATGATCTGGACCCACACTTTTGTCTGTCTCTCCCTCATGGATGCAGGGTTGTTGTTGTTTTTCTATTTCCTTACCCTAACTGCACTAGATCTTTCCTTGTGCCATGAATGCTTCCCTTTCTTTCGTAAGCAGCTTAAGGGTTATGTTTTATAGTGGAAACAGGGTAGAAGTATCTAGGGCAGTAGTTTTTAACCTGGGTTCTATCGAACCCTAGGGGTTCGATGAGTCGGTCTCAGGGGTTCGGAGAAGCCTCTGCCGCGGAGGCCAGAATAAAGTAATACCGTCATTTGTTGTGAGTTCATGCACTTTGTTGGTTTTGTTCTTTGAGCAAGGTGATGTTCATGCACGGCTCATTTTGTGCACCAGTAAAAAAATATATACCTATGTCTTGATTTTGGAAAAAAAAGTCATATTTTATTTATCACTAAAGAAGGGTTCGGTGAATGCGCATATGAAACTGGTGGGTTCAGTACCTCAAAAAAGGTTAAGAACCACTGATCTAGGGCAAGGCTCTGTTTCTTTTCTGAAGTGGCTACTGTACATCTCCCCCAAACCTCCATCTTGAAGGAAGCCCTCTCTGGTCTCCTGTTCTCCTAATTTCTGAGGTCTGTGAGGCAGAGTCTCCTAACAGGTATTACACAACCATGCCCTGTTGTGTAGATTACTCCCAGAGGTTCTATACCCTCACGCTAGTCCACCCTCAGCCTTTAGGAATTTGTTAGCAATTTTAGCTGACATCTTACCAGCTTGCCTGGCACCTATAATATACCCCTGGTGGTCAGGTGGTCATATTTCATGTCTGCATGAAGGTTCCTATCTTTCTTTAAGTTTCAGGCTAGTAGGTTCTGCAACCTACTAGTAGGTCTGAGAGGTTCAAGAGTTGTTTTTCCTGTGAAGTTTTTACTCTGCTCCTATTTCCATGGTCACTTTGGTGTAATATAATGGTGTCTTTCTTGGAAGTTAAGTGTAGGTAATAAGCATTGTATTAGATAGGAAAGTGAGACATGTTAGAGAGGTAAGGTGAGGCAGATGCATCTGCTTTGGCCTTCTTAGTTACTGGGTGATAGTACGGTGGTAAATCAAAGAGACATGATGGAAGTTGTGCCTAGCCCTGGGCAATGAAGGAATGAAACAAGATTCCTCCTCCCTAACATCTAACCCCAGAGGAGGACATGAAACAATAAAACTTACTAATTTCGATGCCCATCCCTTCTTTCTATACTTAGCCTGCACAGAGAGGTGTTGTTTAGTAGAGGAGTGGGAAGAAAGGTGATTTGGCCCTCTCTCACTATTCAGCAAGCAGGGAGACGTGACTGCCCCATGAGTAGCTCTTGCTCCCCGTTTCCAATGTAAGCTAGGCTCATGATTAATGAGCTAGGGCATTCAACAGTACTTTTGAAAGATGGATCATTGTGAAAAGGCCCAACCCTGTTTGCTGCATTTCCTCCCTAAAAGCAGTCAGTCTTGACTGAAGCTATGCGAATCATTTTGTCTCCCATTAATAATGACTTCAGTGGTTTGTTTTAAAGAGTTCACAACCTCCAATTTTTACATCTAAAAGCATAGAACCAATGAAATTTTGGGGAACAGCTTCTCCTGAGCCCTCATCCTGTGCTTCTTTTCATTAAATCAGATAAATCCCTTTATGGTAGGTGGGGAGCTCCCATCAATGGCCTTGATATGGTCTTGAAGGAAGAAGCCCGCTCGTTGCCATCTCTGCACATGCCAGATGCATTCTCACTGAACATCGGCTGATGAGTGGCAAGTGTGCCTAATGTGAAGGAATAGAAGACATGAGTCCATGCAAGCAGGGTTGATTGGCTAGGGAATCCTAGCCAGGAGAGACACTAGGAAGGAACTTGGGCTACCAGGGTCGTGTGATAAAATAGTCATTAGGGAGGATACTTTAGAGCACATCCTATGCCCCAGGCACCATTAACAATTCTTAATATCAAATGGCAATATGACTGGAAATGACTCATTCTTGACTCTAGTTTTCTACAGCAGGAAGGGGCTGTAGGGAGTAGTGGGCAAAAGAGCTTCATTGGAGCCCCTTCTTGACTGAGAGCAGAGTTTCTATTTCAAGAGCTACCAGCCTACAGAGAAAAACTGGTTTTCCCCTTGAATTTCCCCTACAGAATTGTAACAAGACTCACTATAGAGACTCTAGAGAATGCACTCCTCCTCTTTACCCATGTTCAGTGGATTGTTAAAACCACAAAGGTGAGTTTGAGACCTCAAAACTCTGTCTGAGTTTTGATTCTGTTTTGCTACGTTCAAAAATGACTCCAAAACTTGGTGGATTTAGTTAACAACTATTTTATTTGTTCACAATTCTGTGGGTCAGAAATTTGACCGGGACTCGGCTGGATAGTTCTGTTCCACATGGAGTCTTTCATGAAGCTGCAGTCAGAGAACAGCTGGGGTTGGAGAACCTGGATGTATCGTCACAAGTGTGGCACCTTGATGTGGTTGCTTTAGAGGACCAGGTCTCTGTCTACCTCCCTACATGGCTAGTTAGCCTTCTTTCTATGGCAACTGGATTTTAAGATTGAGCATTCCAAGTGGTGAACAGAAGTTATGACCTCGTACGGCCCGGCCTCGGAAGGTATACAGCATCATCCATCATATTCTTTTGATGAAAACAAGCCCTGGGGCTACCGCATATTCAGAAGGAGGGGAAATAGACTCCACCTCTTAATGGGTGAGTGAAAAGGTTACTTCGCAAAGAGCACATGGGATGGGAGATATTGTTGCAACCATCTTTTGAAACATAATCTGCTATACTGCCTAAGGTCTCTCCTTCCAGTGCTTCAAATTCTGCTCTGGTAAGAACTGTTTTGTATTTAACCCAAGCGTTATGCACTGCAATTGGCATTCATGCCTTTTTGTTCACCTTTAGTGCAAATGGAGACTGTGGGAGCCATCGCCCTCCATTCATCCCTGAAAGACTAATTATTCAATAAGCTTGAACTCTGCTTCTCTTAAGTAAGATTAGAAGTTGTGAGAAAAAATCTGGAAGGAAACAAGATGCAAATTCTTAGTTCTTTTCCCCAATTATCTAAATCAAATGCATTTTTATTATTATTAAGTTGAAGGTGTTTTATTATCCACACAGGGATTTTCAGCTCAGTTAATATGCTTGATACTGACATTTAATTTTTTTATTACTCTGTTCTTTTATCCTTTCATAGTACCAACTCCAAGTCCTCTTTTATAGGGCTATTATTTTCTAGGGCTGTTCTATTCCTGTGTGTGTTAGAAACTTGGGCTTATCTCTATAATATGTTAGTAATTAAAGCAAATAGGATATAAAACAGCCAGACTTGCTCTAAGAAACGGGAACTGCAGCAAGGACTAAGAGCTGTGTTGGTGTCTGATAGCCACTCATACAACCTTTAAAACAGTTTTTGGTCCTTACATCTAAATAGACCTCAGATTCCCAAGGACAAAGGTAATATCTTTCTACAAAGAGGCACCCACCAAGGCCAGACAGCCACCTCTGAGACAGCATGCATTGGGACACAGCATTCTTGGGCAAAAGGGAGAAATGCCCTCAGCACATTTCAAAGCACTGGAGCCTAGGAACCTCATATTTTCCACCTCAAAACACCTGAGGGCCTGACCAGGTGGTGGTGCAGTGGGTAGTGCGTTGGCCTGGGATGCAGAGGATCCAGGTTCAAAACCCCGAGGTCATTGGCTTGAGCACGGGTTCACTAGCTTCAGTGTGATGTCGCTGCTTGAGCAAGGGGTCACTGGCTCAGCTGGAACCCCTGGCCAAGGCACATATGAGAAAGCAATCAATGAACAACTTAGGTGCTGCAATGAAAAATTGATGCTTCTCATCTCTCTCCCTTCCTGTCTGTCTACCCCTCTCGCTTGCTGTCTGTCTCTCTCACTAAAATAAAACAAAACAAAACAAAAAACACGAAAAAACAACACTTGAGGGATTCCACATCCTCTCATCCATGGTAGACACTCATTAGGGCAGTGAAGCGCCCAAGTGTTTGGGAAAAGCCCACCAGTGAGAACCAGCTGGTTAAAACTTTAAGCAGCATAAAGTACCACTGGTTAGCAGAGAAATGTAAACCAAAGGAACAGGTAAACCAAACTGATATACAGTCTCCTAAATCCCTTACACAGCCTCTGAGGTTAACAAAACAAAACATACTTGTATCCAAAATTTCATTGGTTTCAGAGTACTCCCAAATGATGCTGCCTGCCCCATAGTAAATTTACAGTGAGAAGTGAGGAGTTGTGTGATTAAAAATCATTCACAAGTCCGCACATCACCTTCTAGGAACCTTGCTATGCACAGTGCCTCATTAAAATGTCCAGAAAACTGGGCCTGTGGTGGCTAGGATCCATCCTAAGCAGGGACGGAGTTTTTGTTTCTGTTACGGCTTTGCACTTTTTGGGCACATGTTCAGCATTTATTCTAGGTCTTCATTAACAAGTAGGTGAGAAAATGGATGCATGTGTGGAAATAATAGCACCAGCCCTAGTTCTGAACTTGTAGCAGACTTCTCTAAAGGCTTTTCTTCCTGGGACAGCCCAGCTCTAGCAGGAGAGAAGGCTCATTTTCCCACCTCAGCCTCATTGGAGAACACGGTGCATTTAAAGATTAAGTTTCAGAGCTAGAAAAGGGCCCTTAGAAATCAATTAGCCCCCAAATTTTATTTTATAGGTGGGGAAATTGAGTCCAGAACTATTATGGCTTTTTCCAGCATCACCTGTCAGCACATCTGCAACTGAATCTCCTCCAGGCGGGTGTGCGAACTGGTCCACTGAGGAATGAGTCTTAGGGTTGCAGGTGCCCAGGCGGTTGGTGCGGACAGGATGCATTTCAGGGGGAGAAGGGAGAAAGTGAAACTGCTAATGCTTTCCTGGTTCAGCTCCAGCGAGGGGAAGCTGGGGAGAGCAGAGACGTGGTGTTTCTCCTTCTCCAGGTACCACTTGACCAGCTTATGACTCTTTTCTAATCGGCACCCTTAAATCTGTGCTAAAGTGAAAACACTTGGAGGAAATGCCTTTGTAAACAAGTGTTGCTCTCTGGAAACCCAGAGATTTCATGGTGGTATGCTCTCTTTGCTGAGCAGCAGACTGCTGATCGAGAGAGAGCACAGGGTGTGTGTCGGGGATGTGCACATGCTCTACTGAGGAAACCAGCTCACTGCAGACCTGCCTCACTAGCTTGCTGCTTCCCACCATCCACCAGAAAAACCCATCTCATTAGAAGCGCAAACCAAGCTCCACGGGCACTGTCTCCAGAGGAGCGGCACACACGGACTTGTTAGATGAGGCATGGCCCCTCTGGGATAGGTGCCAGAAAACTGCACAACCTGATGGAAACTGTAATGACTCCAGGGCCCTTCGGGGAAGGTTGATGGCCGGGCAAACACCTGGTCCCTGAGCTTTGACATAGAGGGCAGGTCAGGAGAGGGAGGAATTCATTCTATAAATATTTATTGGGTATCTATTACATGTCAGGCACTGATCTCGGAAATGGGTGTCCAGTATGGACAAAATATTATCATTGTCCACTGCTCTGCCTTCTAAACCTTCTGTGGTGGTCTGTACCTTGCTGAACGATGATATATTCATTTTATTTACCGTTCATGGTAAGTTAACAAAATGTCATCCATAAAAATAGTTCTTTTATTGACTTAACTATGTTGGTCTGGATCCCCAACTAAATTCTAGATCTCTCAAGGGCATCAGTAGTGTCTGTTCCTTCCTTTGTAGTCCTCCTAGCATTTCACATTAAGTATGATTAACTAAATACCTAAAAATATTATCTGGAACAAACCAGAGAGAACTAGGGAGGAGGCTGATGGCAAACAAAGGTTTAGAACCCAAAAGAACAACATACCTAGAGGTGGCAGCTATAGGTGCCCACCAAAGAAAAAAGCCTTTACTATTTACAGTAGTTTTATTTTTGATATATGTCTGCACAATCTGTGCATAGCAGCATCATTAGATGCATTATATTTGAATGTCAAGAGCAATAAATATAAACTTATTACTGAAGACCAAAATTAAATACCATATAGTTTAAGCAAAAGGGACTGCCTTGATTATGGTCATTGGTAAGTAAGAGTATATTCAGATGCCCACAGTTGTATTATCACTGCACTTGTCTTGATTTTAATACTCAGGACACAGATTATAATAGTCATTCTCTCATGGAGACATAAGCCTTTACTTCAGCAAATGCTATATGATCAGAAATGTAGCTAGAGCCCAATGTTTAAATGAGCCACTTGTTATTTTCTGCTATGAGCCTGTATCTGCATTGGTTCTTTGGCTGAAATACCTGTAGCTTCCAATAGAGTAAAACACTGACACTTCCAATTAGCACCGGAGGGTGCTAAGATGGAGAATTATAGTTAGGTCCTGAAGACACCAGGCTGAGCTTTGCTTCTTTGGAAACCTGAAAGATTATAAAAGGAGGGGTTATTCTTTGGGTGGAGGGGGTAGAGCAGGGAGCAGCATGATAGAAACAGCTAAGGAACCTTCACTTATTACATGCTAGTAAATGCTCACCATTTACTCTCCCCATGAAGTGTGAGACAACTAAAATATTTAGCCATGTCCAGATAGCTTGGCTGGTTAGAGCATTGTCCCTAGGTGCTGAGGTTGCCAGTTTAGTCCCCTATCAAAGCCCATTCTCTCTCTCTCTCTCTCTGCCTTCCTTTCTTGCTAAAATTAATAAATTAAAAAAAAATTTTTTTAATTACAAGCTACTTCAGTTAACAAGATTGTATCTTTAATTCCTTGCCTATGTATTCTTTTGATACAAGAGTTACTAGAGAGTAGAGATAAATAGCTGTGGTTGCAAGTTGAAATCTAAAGAGAAGAAACTTCGGAATGCTTGGATAGTGACTGTGGAAGATAAAATACCTTACAGAGCTGTTGAACTGGGGGTGGTGAGGTGAATGGGGCAGGCCCGCTGTGTCTATTTTATTACAAGGTGCAAGGTTGGGTCTCAGGATCTAGAAAAGGATAAAGATGAAGTCTGGCATCCCTTTGGTTATTTTGTAACCTAATCAACTCTTAATTGTCCCACTTGGAAAGTAGGAGTTTCCATAACCAGTAAAGTAGATGGTGTTTGTGCCACAAAATGAGAATATATTTGAAGACATTTTGCAAATTATAAAGCACTATCTAAATGCAAGTTAGATAGTACCTTAGAACATTTTAGTCCAGAATATCCCACGTTTTTTAGCGTGTTCTCCTGATTTTCATTACATTTATGTGCTATAGGATTAGGGCAAGGAAGCATGGGATTTTGTGGTAAATGGGGCCATCAAGATCCCTAAAGCTTCTGGCTTAGTGAGATAACCCCTCTAATATTTCTGAAAGATGTTTGTATAGGCTCTGTACAGTTATTTCATTCAGAAACACTCTGCTACCTACTAATGGGAGAACAAATTGGTATAACATTCTGGAGGGCAGTTTTTCAAGGGATATCAAAAGGCTTTAACCAAGAATTCTGCTTCCAGGAATTTATCAGTCACCACCGTCAGCAGCAGCAGCATCATGGCTAACGTTTGCCGTGTAGTTAATATGTAAAAGTACTAAGTGCTTTGCATGAATTAACTCATTCAGTCCATACAGTGACCCTATGATATATGTACTATTAATTATTTCTATTATATAGATGATAAAACTGGACTGTAGAGAAGTTAGATAGCTTACCCATTGTCACAAAGCTGGTAAGTGGAAGAGCTAGGAACCTAACTTAGGCTGTCTGGATACAGTCAACACTTTTAACCACTCTACAATGTTGCACCTTATGTTATTTCCTAAGGAAACAGTTGAAGAAATGCACAAAGATATATTTTCAAGTATGTATTTTATCAAGACATTGAGTAATACAGCAAAGAATCAGAGGGGAGAAAATAGCCACCAGTCAGGGATTTGTTCAACTCAGTATATCACATAGCCATTAGAAATACAGTGTGTCCGTAAAGTCATGATGTACTTTTTACTGGTCACAGGACAAAAGTGCACCATGACTTTATGGACACACTGTAGATCCTATGGAGTCTTTAAAAATAGATCTTATGGAAGAGTCTAGTGAAATAAAGCAGCTTTTGAAAGCATGCATAATTTGCTGTATTTTTGGTGAGAAAAATGTCGTGAAGGCTAAATACCAAATCATCAACAGTTATTATCCCTAGGAGATGAGATGGTGGATGATATTTTTCCCATTATCTATTTTTTTAAAAATATTTTTAATTTTTTTTTCAAAGAGTATATGTTGTTTTAAAAAAGAAATAACACAGCAAAGCTCCATTATTTCGGGAAAAAATTGTACAGAAAAGAAGTAGGGCTCAGTCTATCCTCATGTCCATATTCCTATACCCTCTACTCTAGAACATTCCACTAGTAACAACTCTCTTCATTATAAAATGTTTTCTTATTGTTTACATTGAAAGCTTTTTGTTGGTTTCTGGGAGTTGGGTCACAAATGTCTTGAGGTTCCATTGTGTGTCCCTTGTTGTGTTAGGCATTATGGATCTAAGACCTCAAAGAATTGACTTTCTGTCCTGGAAGATAACAAGCATAAAGCACTTAGGTTTCTTTCTATATCAACATCTAGTTTACTGACATAATCAGCTGTTCAGTTGTGAGGGACAAACAGTTGGAGGGAAAAAAGTATGTGATACAGTGCTTCCTGTGCACCGTAAACAATAAGTACAAATAGAGTTCAGAGAAAGGATAAATCTCAGAGCTGATAGCAGCACTCAAGGTTTCCTAGAGATGAGGACCAAAGCAGGGCTTGAAAGATGGTAGGAAAAGGAAGAGGACAGTTCATTCTATTTGACCAGCATGAACTTTTATAGATTTCCTTAATTCTATAGTTTCAAGATTTTACTCTCATATTTTAAAATGCATTGACTCAAATAGACCTGAGTTCAGATTCTGACTTCCTTATTATCGGTGTGGTTTTGAGCATTTGCTTAATTGTTCTGTGCCTCAATTTCCTTACCTTTAAAATGCTCATGGTAATAGGATCTTCCTCTTAGCTTAGCATTAACTGAGACAGCGCCTGGACAGCACTTTACTGAGTCAAGCGGCTGGCCCGCTTTCAGCTCTCAACAGTCATAACTTTTATATGCTTTCCCTTCACCCCAAGTTTCCACCCAGCTGTCTAATCCTGTATTTTCTAGCTCCTGTACATATCTGCCCTTCTCCCGCTTGTGTTCACCTTCCTCTTTCCTTGCTGTTCCATGTCCCTCAGCTGGCACCTTGTTGAGCTGTTGTTTCCCTGGTTTCAGACTCAGCTCCAGCGCAGTCCCCTGCTTGCTTCCCAGCCTTCCCGTGCTTCTCCTGCCCCAGCCTCCATCTGTGCAGACTCCTGGGCTTACCACCAAACACAGAGCTCATCTCAAGAGACAAGAACGCATTCCTTTTCTTCTCCAAGTCCAGACTAGAGCTTTGAACACAGGCTGCCCCCGAGACCAGAGGGTGACTTCAGAACTCCCATGCCAAACCTAAGTGTCCCCAACCCTGTCCTGGCTCCACAGCCGTTTCACCTCCTGGCTCAACTCTGTGTAGCAGAGGCAAAGCCTGAGCACTTCCAAAGGCCTGTTTCTGACTCCTGGCCGAGTCTCCCAAGCAGCACAAGCAGGAGCTGAACTAAGCTATCAGCTACTTTCCTTGTGTGACGGACCCTGGGCTTTGCTCCTTTTATGGACAGGCCTTGCCAACTGTAGAAACAATGAGCCCCTTTAGCACCCCTGTCACTGCCACAGGGTAACCAGAGACAGAAGGACTCATTTCCAAAGGTGACTTTGCTGGCCAGAGCCTATCACCTCATTCTGGGCTTCCTGACCACTTTTTACAATTCTCTGGATCAAATAGAGCACTCCGTGGCCTTTTCTGGTTATAGAGGTCTCATTGTTTAATGGTCAGTGCAGGCCTTTTGCAGGCGTATCTTACCTTTGGAATGCTGGAGGATTTAGCAAACTTTGCTTGAGTGGAATATCCATTTTTCCCCCTACTTTAAATATAAAACAATGAATCATAGAAATGAATGTTCTCAGGTCATCTGGTCAGTCTCCTGGGTATAGCTTCAGGGTGTTTCCTTTAGAATACGGTTTAGCCTTTGTCCAGTCTGCTTTTAAATGTCCCAGATGTTAGGGCGTCCTCATCTCTCACAGCAGCTCCGCAAACAGAACAATCTGTTTTCTTGCCGCCTTGTCTCCCCTGCCTGCTCCGTGTCGGTTTGCCCCATACTGTATAGCAAACCCAAGGGAGGAGACCTCCATCTCGGCAGAGGTGTCACTCCGGGGAGCCCCCAGACAGGCCAGGAGCGTGCAGAGCAGGTTTGGGTTTCACCTGTGAACTTTCAGCTCGCCTGGAAATGGAACCAGGAGCATGTCAGCTATTTTGTTGAGTTTGGGGCCTTTGAAGTCCTCTAGAACTTTAATTTCTCTGTCATAGCCAAATTTCTTTCCCTTTTTTTCTGGGACACCTATATGCAATGTTTTCTCTTTTGTTCAGAACTGTGGAAAGGAACTGTTTGTTTGACTACGTTTCCCTTTTTTGAACTCCCCCCACCCTAAACCCATTGCTCTCTTCCTCTCCCAAAGAAGAAAGAGGAAAGCAAGCCACAATAATACTTCTGTAAATTTATGGCCACTCTGTAATGTTTAATCACAGCTACGTGACTGGGGGCTTCAGAGCGGGCGTACAAGTTCAGCGCAAGGTGAATCTTGTCTGAGATAATCTGAAAGTTCATTCAGAGGTGAGGGCAGCAGCCTCTTGCAGACGGGTGAGGTTAACAGGAGGTCACCTGCTTTTTTTTTTTTCTTCTGGTCTTCTCCCCTTTAATGTGTAAACAAAGGGAAAATGTAACTTCCAATGAACTTGGCATATGTTGTGCTCACGCTAATCTTGGCCTGGCCAACTGTAAACAGTCCAATATCCTGTGGCTGAGCCTTTCCACCCATTCTCCGCCTTTTGGAGAACACGAAGAAACACCAGCAGATAGCAGAGGCCAGCCTGTTGAGGAGGCAGGTCCTCGTGCCCCAGAGACTAGCACGGAGCCTGGGGGGCAGGAGGCTAGACAAGACCTTAGGCAGAAGTGTTCCTGTGATGCACTCAGGGTCGTCCAGGACACTGGCCTCCTGCGATGCTTTCTCACAACCATCAGTCAACAGGCCTTTACTGAGCTCCTTTTCTGCCAGAACTAAAGAGAAGAGAAACATGGACAAGCCTTAAGGTGCTTATAGGCCGAAAGGCCAGAGTACCTGTGATCTGGCCTCGCAGGTACAAGAATAAAGGAGAAGGACTTTGCAGATGTCCGGAGAAAGCTAAAGATAGCTTCTAGATGAAGCCTTGTCAGAAGTTTCCCTTCTTTGTTGGGCTGGACAGTAGCTCCCATCCCCTTTACAAAAATGCCTATAGGCCAGAGAATTCCAGAAGCTTATAGAAGTATGTACGAGTGGAATGTATGAGTATGTATGGGCTCAAGCCCATAGGCTGAGTATCAGTAGCTTGCAGACTATCAGTAGCCACTTGATCATTTTTGACCAGCTCGCATTTGCCCTAATTCCAATTCCATGGCAGTCCAGGGCCCCTGGGCCAGTTCAAACGTGCTTGGGGAACACACCTCTGCTCACCTCTGTAAACCTCTTGGGAATGTGGAAATATAATTAGTGCTCTGATATCTAGAGCAGGAATAATTGCCTAGTGAATTATGTGTGGCAAGTGTTAAATCTCAGATGGCTTCTAGATCTCTTACTTATTTCCACCTCTTCAGCCAACAGAAAACCATTTCAGTAGTATGAGGTGATATAGTCACCCCAGGAAGAGACGGCCTTCAGCTGTGAAATTCCCCTTGTACTGTGTTTGGTACCACTCTGTGACCAGAAAACAGAAACCTTCTTCTTGACTGTGCTTGATACTAAGTATTTCGTAGCTAATGTGGACCCAGACCTATGCTAGGTCAAAGCAGAGAAAAAGATCCTGCCCTGCCCTTACATAGCTTATATCCTTTGGAGCCAAGACCAAAAATGATTAGGATAAGATAGGCTATGATACTAACAAATGAGATACTGTGCCTGGAGCTAATTGAAGGTTTCTTAAGGGTCTCTTTAGAATGGGAAGGATACGGATGGGTCAAAGAGAAAGGGGAAGGTCTTCCAAATCAGAGAACAACATAAGTGAAGTTGTAAAGGCAGAAATGAGTTGGTCAGCTTCATTTTCATTTTCTTATAATCATTTTTATTATCATCATAACTAATATTTGCTAAGCATTTGTTCTGTGCTAGTCATGCTGAGTGCTTTACCAAATTAAGCATTATTATTTCCAGTATAAAGAGAGATTAGTGTCTTTCCCAGGGCATGTAAGAAAGAAACAGTGGAAATCCTGACCTGAGTACAGCTCCTAGGCAGAGTGACTTAGATTTGTCTCAATACCACTGCTCTTTATAACTCTGAAGGTCTCTTGAACCCCCTCCTCCTACCCCACACCCCTGCCCTCTGCCACCAGCTCATGTTGTAAAGTGTTTGTATTGAGATCCATAAAGGGGACAAGGGAAGGTGCTTGGGAAGATTTATCTGCTAAAGAGGACACCTTCAAGAATGTCACCTGACGAAACTAGTCAGGGGGACTGGTTAAAACAACATGATGGTGATTTGCCAGTGTACCGTGGTATCTACTTTTGGGTGAAAAAAAATTTATTTTCAGATATAGGATGGATCTCGGGTAAAGAATAGGTTGTTTTTCTGACATCTTGCTCATGGTATGTTAACTATGGGTGGTCTTCTCAAAAAAACCACAAAAAGAAAACAAAACAGTGCTTATGATCAGGCCCTTAAAGGAACTCATCTCCCAAGGAACAAGCCACATAGGCAAATCTAATCTGAAGAATGTCCATCTACCCTGGCTTACAGAGAACATTGACATGTCAGCCCTGGGGTTGGAAGAAGGGAGCTCTAGCTTGGATGAGAGTCAAAGGCTTCCATCTGCATTACACTGAGCAAAAGTCAGACAATTTCTGTGTTCATGAAAGGTAATGTTTAGTTCCTTTCTTTAAACCTCTTTGAATAATAATGATGTCCCATAATAATAGGCTTATTAACTATTATAACAATGTGAAACTGCTTTCATTGTACTACGTATATCTCTTTCCATACCCTTATGCAATAAATTGAAGCAGATTTTTAACCAATTCATATAACTGATTGAGAAACTAAGTCAGAAAACTATACTGAATTGTTTGAGACCTCACAACAAGCCATACTATAACCCAGAGACACTAAAAACAAAAACCTCATGTTGGACAAAGGCTCCCATGCCATCAAAGACCAAAGACCTTACTGCTATGGCCATATAAGAAATTAGAACATAGAGCTTGTTCATGCAGAATAAGAGTAAGAGAAGAAATCTTTCCACCCTAGGATGTCTAAGAATGACACCAAATTCTCACACAAGAAGGCTTCTTTATTCTTCTCATTTCCCTTCCCATTAAACTCAAACACTAGCTATTGGCCATTTAGTTCTCAGAAAAATTCAGAAACAATCTATTCAAATCCAAGGAAATCAAGGATAACAGCTGTGGATGCAGAGTTTGCCCTTTTCTGGTCAACCTCCAATACCTTTGAAGTTTCTGTAGAAACTTCACCATCCACTCCCAAAGGCTCAAGAAAGGAACGGGGGTGTAACTTCCTGACATTACCATTCCAAGAAGAAACATTTTGTGCTTATCTTAATTCTGGTCAGAGTGACTTAATGACCTCAGCCTCACTGTGCTTTTTCCTTATTCCTGTGCATGTTCTTTTTGAAGAAGGGGTATGTTTCCTTTCAGTCCCTTCATTGAGAGTCTTGGCCTACACTAGTCATCTAAGCTTTCTTCATGCCACTTGCTGTGGTATCAAAGTCAGAAGTATTAGAGTTGGTCCACCAGGTGAAATGACATTTTTACAAATTTCTGATGTATAGAGATTGACTGATACTCCTTTCTCATTATACTCACCTAGCATGCTGCTGACTCCCTGGGTGGGACAGTCAGGCATTCCAGAGAGCCCCCTATCATCCAGAAACAACAATTGTACAAATTTCCATCATTGAATTAATTAATAAATATTCATTATTTATTAATTAATAAGTATTCTTATACAGGGAAAATATGTTTTAGCAGTTAAAATCAGTGAACTAGGTTCACATGAATCAACAAGGATAGATCTTGAAAACAATATTTGAATGAAAAAGACAAGTTACAAAAGAGTCTATACAATATTCTATATGTAAACCAAAACATAAAAAATTACCATATATTGCTTCTCTATCAAGAACATGAAAACATAGGGGATACATAGCAGAATCCCTTTCCTTCTTCACCTTGTAGGCATCAGACCTCTATCCTGTTCTCACAGGTGCTGGTTCTCCACCAGCTGCTGAAATTGCACCATATACTAGAAGGACAAGTGGGCTAGAAGTGAAGGGTTTACGTTCTAACCCCAGTCCCATCCATGTTAACTTCTACATGACCATAAATCTCTATCGACATTAATTTCCTCCTGTGTAAAATAAAGGAACAGTGCAGTTCTCTCTCAGTCCTTACATTTTAGCAGCCTCATTTCTGCTAAGGGATGAGAACTACTCTCTGTCCCACAGTTGTTTCCTTGCTAATAAAGAACTCTCTAGGTTTAGAATCTTAGAGCTGGAAAGGACATGAATGTCACTGGTCATGAGTAAAGTGATCTTTACAGGAGTCCTACTTAGTAGGACTGACTGCTAGTGATACATCCGGGCCTACTGTGCTGGTCTTCTGTCTCCTATTGTGGGAATCTGAAAACCCTGCAGAAGCCGAAGGAATACATCTAAAGCTAGCAAAGGAAAGTAGGATGACTGGTATGTTTGCTAACCAAGAGACAGCTAATGTAGAACAAACTGAAAGGTTTGGGTTCCAGAGTGGTTTTAACAAAATTCAACCAAAAACCGTTCCTTCCTTAAAGAATTCTGAGAACTGATATTGTGACAGTTTCTGACATGAAGACAATTTTAGAAGAATAATCTGACGGAAAAAAGAAAGAGAATCTTATATTCATGGTGATAGGGGGGTGGAAGTGGAGGTGGAAAAGGGGCTCCTATGGTTTATTTAATTTCTAAGATTTCACTGTTTCTTTGAACATTTTAACTGACTTTGGTCACACTGAAACCTGCCACAGGCCCCTGGCCAGCCTCACCCTCTGCTGATAGAAATCACAGTGAGCAAAGACAAAGAGCAAAGCAAGACATACGGTATCTATTCACCTCCTGCATAGCTTAACCAAAAGGCAGTTGTGAAAACTCAGAGACACATTGATCCCCAAGTTTTTTTTTTTGGAATGAGAACAGTTAGTATGGGGAACACCTACCTGATTCATTCATTTATATTACTTGCCTGATTCCTGGAGGAAAATGATTTTGAAAACTCTGCCTTGTGCTCAACCTTTATTCCTTCAGTTAGACCTGATATAGTAGCCATCTTGTTGTCTGTCATCCAATTGATTCCATTCTAGTCCAGATCTCCTCATTACTTCAGCTCATCCTGCCTGAAAATTTTCTCTTCAAGTCTATCTTGTTTAGTACTCCCAAATTTATCTTACTAATAAGTTGCTACTGAAATGTTACCATTGTCCATACATTGTAATATTTTTAAATCCTTGGACTGGCAGCCAAAACACTTCATAGCCTAATTCAACTACTACCTCTTCCGTCTCTCCACTCTTTTCCTTTTTTTGTGACCTCTACTCACCCAAAGTGTATATCAGATGGCCCTTGAGAAAGGTCCAGAAGGGAATAGAGGGAAAGCCCAGTCTAGGGTCAGAATGTCCTGGGTCCAAGCCCTGACTGAATTTACTGAATATGTTCCTCTAGGTATAGTCTTTTTAACCTTTTTGAGCCTTCATTTCTTCATCTATAAAATGGAAACACCTACCACAGAAGCTGTTGATTTTTCTAGGGATTAAATGAAATAGATGAGTAAGATGCCTAGCGTAGTATCTGTCACAGGGTCGGTGTTCAAGAAGCGTCCAGGGTCTTCTTCCCTTGAACACCTCTCGGCTTCTCCTGTTTCTGCACCTTGGCTATCACCAGCCTCTTTGTTTGAAATTTCCTCTGTTCTGTTCCTGTTTAAATTGTGCCCATCTTTTTGAATGACCGGGACATTAAATCTTTTGGGCTTCTCTCATCCTTTCTCTGAACGCATGTCATACTCACTGTCTGGACCCTTCATTTGGCTCTCAAGAGCAGGCGCCGTGCTTATTAGCACTTGTTATCAAATTTGTTTAATCCTATCAATTTCCAAAATGGTCCTGAGGTGGCTCATTAAAATGATACATAAACTATAATTAGAAAAATAGAATTGAAAAGAAGGAAAGAAATTTAGCAGAAAGAGAAAGAGCAAATATACCAACCTCCGTGGGGCTGAGACAATGGCCTTCCTAGGAACTAGCATTTACATAACACAATCTTTGGGAGGCAGAATCCTTTTGAAACTTGGAGTTTATGGAGACGAAAAAAGAATCTTTTGATGGTTGATAACCACTTATCATCAAATAGCTCTTTAATTGATTTATTGATTAGTTTTAAAATTTGTCACTAGAATCTGAGTTGCAATTTTATTCATGCTCCAACCCTCAATCCCAGAACACAATAGATTTTAAATGCATGTTTGGGCTAAGGATCTTAAGAAATTAGCTGTCTAGAAAGACTAAAAACTGTATAATTTCACACATAAGAGAGGTATAAAAGTGAGACTCATGGACATAGATAAGAGTGCAGTGGTTACCAGGAAGAGGGGGAGAAAACTTTAAGGGAAGTGGAAGGGGGTTTGGGAGAAGGGTATAAGAGGGACAAATATAAGGTGATGGAAAATTATTTGAATTTGGGTGATGGATATGCAACATAATCAACTATTCAAATGATACAGTGATGTTTACCTGAAATCTATGTACACTTGTTGACAGAGGCGGATTAAGGTCAGTTGAGGCCCCAGGCACAGAAGAAAATATTGGGCCCCTTGCATTAGAAAAAAGTGTGACGTTGGGGTTTTGCGGAGCCCTTCAGAAGCTGGGGCCCAGGGTGCGCATCCGGTGCACCTGCCGTTATATCCACCTCTGCTTGTTGATCAATGTTACCCTGTTTAATTTTCTAAAGAAAGAAAAGAAATTATCTGTCTAGTACTGTCTTTTGTTCAGACTCATATATTCCAGGCCATTGAGACTCTAGATTAAATTTATCCAGAATAAAAGAACCTTCCCTGCTTTACTGTCTTTAAATGTTAGATATTTTTCTTATGCCTATCATAAAGCTTCTGGGCTGTAATTAGTAAAGACTCACATAAGGCAAGAAGTAATTTTATATAAGTAATGTTTCTGTGATAAATTTTTCCTGCAGGTTCTCTAACCAGTGTCTCCAGACTTTTTGATTGACCGTGACTGTTGGCAAAAACAATCTTGAGAACTCACCCCTAATGTATTTGTATATTTAACAATTTATTAACAAATTATAATTAGATACTGAATAACTGCCAAAGGATAGAGACCTAGCAAAACTTAGAACCTCTCTCTACCGTAGCTGCATGGCCTGTGGAAGATACATAGGCCTCTCTCAGATTTCTGTGATCCCTAGGTGCCTCCAGTCTTCTTTTTTCCTGGGCTCCCATGTCCCCAGGATAGTTTTGCAGTTGGCCAGTGTGAAACTCACCCTCTTTGAGTTCACCCCCCACCAAAAAAAGAAAAGAAAACTTGCCAGGCAATTGAGAGCATAATAGATGTGTCTAAAAATTGGAATTGAGGGGGTGATTTTTAAGAGAGATTTATATCACATACTACACAGCAAACAACTTTGAAAAAATCACTTAACAGACATCCCAGGTCTCCAAAGCTGTCTGGAGCCATAATAACACTAGGACTTGACTTCTTAACCCTCTCAAACATATTAGTGAAGTCTCCTCTCTTTAGATTATCTCTTAAGAACCAGAGTAACAAATTCCTTTCCCTTTCTACTACCATAGGGATCTTACAAGCAAGGTATTTCCCTAAACACACTTCTCTGTCCTAAAAGGATTTTAATGCCAGATGTTAAGATAATGAAGTTTTTACCACCTCATTACAATTAGAAGAGTTTCCCTAAGCCATTGTCTTTCCTTTTTTTAATTTAGTAGATATTAGCCACCTTACATCTAAGAATTTCAGAGCACACTACCCTCCCTGGCCTGGATCTACTGGCAGACTTTTTCTATAAGAACTGGATAGTGAATATTTTATGTTTTTCAGGCCATATGGTCTCCGTCACTACTTAATTCAGCTGTTATAGCATATAAGCAGTCATACATCATGTTAACTAATGAGCATGGCTGTGTTCCAATAAAACTTTATTTACAAAAACAACTGGTGGCTGTAGTTTTTCATCCTATAATCTCAAAGAAAGCAGATAGCAACTTTGATGAAAACAAGTAGAGAGGCCTCCAGACTAAAATTCAGACTCCTTAGCTTAGTCTATGAGGCCATTTATCATACCCGCCATTTGTCTTCCTTATTCCTAGAGCTAGCCCCACCTACCTGGCTCAGGCTTAGATGTCCCTCTTTTGAACTTTCTTTGCACCCTGTTAGCACGCCTTTTAGAGGAGCATGTTATTCTGCATCTGTATTTACAGACTGAGTTCCTCAAGACTAGAGAGGCTTACTCACTCTTTTTTGTGCCTAGAAGGGTCCCTGATGCACTGTTGGTAATCAGTTTAAGTTTGTTCAGATTATTCCTGCTTTGTTTCCTCCTGCCTTTGCCCAGATTTCTGTGTCAGGAAGGGCTCCTGAGGATATGTGGGAGGTAGGTGGCCACTCTCCTTTGAATAGTCATTCAGACAAAAAGTTGGGGGAGATCTTGAGTAGTAAATACCAAGGAGTCATCAGTCAGGACTGTTTTTAGTGGACTTTTAACTATCATTCTCTTGATTTGCCCTCAGCTGTTGATAAGAGCTGTTACGATTCCATAAATGAATAAGAAAAATAAATTTGGTTTATCTGCAGTCACACAGTCAGAGAGCTACCAGTATGAGGCTCTTTTTACAGTGCTAAACTACCTGTGTATCAGTTTTTATGAAAAATAATAATGATGCAATCGGTTTCATTCTCTCAAAGGCAGGGTATAGGCAAAAGAAATTTTTCTGGTATCATGTTCTGTATATTACTGCTCTCTTGAGTAAGTACACTGCACTTTGTACAGGAGCCATGTTCTAAAGAGGTAGTATATTTGGAATTTTGTAAGTTAGATGATATGTTAAGTGTACCAGAGGAGCATGCTATTTGCAATCATACTGTAGTCTATCCTGTTTAACATAAAGAATTCTTCTGGGATGTATATAAAGTGCAAATTCAGGTTTTTATATATCAAGTTTACTTCAAGGACACACCTACTTTGGGAACACAATTCTCTACAGGACTTAATGTATCTGTTCAAGGAAAAAGTGTGAAAAATGTAACCTCTAAGGAAAGAGGTATCTGTTGTCAGTGAGTCTTTTTTCGTAGCTCGTACAGATAAAGATCTGTGGAGTCTTTGCAGGCATTAAACATGAGAGAGGCCCCCGCTGCCCACCAGGAGCTGGCCCAGACGTCACCCAGACCCACACAGAAGCTAGGTTCTCCTTCACTAGTCTTCCCCTAGAACCTCGGATTCAAACATGCAGGGTTGGGTCTCCACTGACCTGCCGTAGGTATCTTCTCTTCTGTGTGATAGTTCCTTCTTTCTCATATAACCTACCGTACTTCCCCATGTAAAAGACACAGCCTCTTTCAAAAAATTTGGGGTCTAATAACCGGGTGCGTCTTATACAGTGGTTGTAGTTTTTTACTTGCATTTCCCGCTTTTTCTTGCTTTTATTGCGGTCATTGTTGTTGATTTTTTTTTTACTTGCATTTCCTGCTTTTTCATACTTGTTGTCTTTGTAGCTCGTTGTTTCACACTTGTCACTGGTATATTATGGTAGGTTACATTTTGCCACATTCTGCCCAGAAATGGCTCAGGAAAGATTTTCATACAGTGCTGAATTCAAATTAAAAGTGATCCAGTTTGCAAAAGTAAATGGAAATCGTGCTGCTGAATGTAAGTTTGGTCCTCCTCCAATTGAGAAATCAATCTGAGACTGGCTACGGGAAGAAGAAACCCTACTGAAAATGCCACTGCAGGATGCGATGAGAGGCAAGTCAGCAAAATGGGCTGATTTAGAGAGGGAATTGAAGATACGGATTGAAGAGCAAAGGGCAATTGGAATTCCTGTGTCCACACAGATGGTTCAGCATATGAAGCAAGAAGAATTGCTGATGAAAAAGAAGTTACTGATTTCAAAGGAGGGCACAATTGGTGTTTCAGGTTCATGTAACAGGATGGAATGGACTAAGCATGAGTACGTGCACCAGACTTGCCCAAAAGATTCTTGAAAGCTATGAACAGAAGGTCCTTGAATGTCATCGTTTTGTCATTCAATATCCAAAGACACATCAGTTTGAGTTGGGACAGATTGCAAATATGGACAAAGTCCCCTTTCAATTTGATGTCCCAAGTAACAGAACTGTGGATAAGAAGGGGGTGAAAACTATAACTGTGAAGACAAGTGGACATGAAAAGAGCCATTATACGGTTGTTCTAGCTTGTTGTGCCAACGGAACCAAGCTGCCTCCTAAGCTAATTTTCAAATGCAAACCAAGCCAAAAGAAGACATTCCTCAAGGAGTGATTATCTGTCCACGTTCATGACAAGGGTTGGATGAATCAGGATGGGATGAAGATCTGGTTTCAGAAAGTTTGGAAAAGCAGACCAGGTGGGCTCTTATGCAAACCTGCCCTATCAGTGCTTGATCAGTTCAGGGCACACATAACAAAAAACACAAAGAAAGAAGATTGCTGCAGAGCAAAAAACGTAACTGGCCGTCATACCTGGAGGCTTGACAACCCAGATCCAAGCAGTTGATATCAGTATTAACAAACCCTTCAAAGCTGCTATGTGAGACAAATGGAACCAATGGATGAAGTGTTCTGGGGACAATTTGACACTAGCAGGAAAAGTGAAGAAGCCAACTATAGAAATTTGTACCTGGGTGAAAAGATCTTGGGATAATATCAAAATTGAGATCACGGTCAAGTTATTTAAGAAGTGTGGCATTTCAAATGCTGTAGATGGAACTGAGGACAAGACAATGTTTGAAGACAGTGATTCGTCATCAGACACAGATGAGGACAAGCTAATGAATGGGAGTTTTGACAGTGATGAGGAGTTGTATGAATTTTATGATGAATAAAACTTGAGTTCAATAGCTTTATATAATACTTTATTTTCCAAATTTCAGGCCCCAAAATTAAGGTGTATCTTATACATGGGGAAATATGGTAGGTTTGATTTGTTTGGATATTATGAGAAGCAAATTATAAGTCTGTCTCATCATCTAGCCAATATCATTCTTATAAAAGTCAGTTCACCTATTTTAATTCCATTTAGCATCTTTGGTGACTACCTGCTGGATATATAGCCTGTGCCAATCCATGCTGTGGAGTAGTCAGAAATGATCCGCAACTTTGAGGAGCTCCCCATCTACATGGGAGGTGAGGCTCATATCGCAGGGCTTGGTGATAAAGGCAGGAATACATACCACAATTCTCCTTATTGAGAGTAGGCATGATAGGAATTGTTTTGGGAACACTAGTCCAGTAATGGGAACCAGCAGGGCACTTCCGCACCACGCTCTTCATTTTTACTTTGAGTTTTGAGGGTTTAGGGGATTTTGGGGGGTAAGAGGGTGTAATCCTTTCTGCTTGACAGAACACAAGGGCAACCTCAGGATCATTCGATTGACTATTAGCCCATAACTCTTACTTAAAGATTTCCTTTTACTCCTTTACTCGTGAGAAACTCATCCATTTGAATTACCCCCACATTTACTGCTGGAGAAGTGTGTGTGTTGGTCTGCACTGACAAGGATTGACAGTGTCCTGCTTTACCTTAACAATATCTCATTCTGGAGGTCTACCTTGGGAATTTCCACTTGTTCTGCTATTACTATGTTCTCTGTACTCTGTCCAGTTAACTCACTCTGTGGCCTTGCACTCATTTTTACTTTATTTATTTGGATTTTTCTAGTATTTCTCAGCTATAATTGCAAAAAAGAAAGATTGTTCAGAAATTTGACCTACTCTCATGCAAATACCTAACCCAGAGACCAAATCAATGACAAGTTTTAAAAACTAAATAGCTGTGGTGTATTGGGGAATATAAGCCATCAAGCTGTTTCTGCCACTTGTCTACCAAGTGATTGTCAGCAACTTGATTATCCTGTCTGGGTCTTGATCCTCCTCATCTCCCACCTTCATGAAATCAAAATTATAATTCAAGTACTGTTTAGCCATGGAAACATTTTGCAGTAACAATTAAATGTAGTAGAGACAGCTTTTTTTTTTCTTTTTTTTTTTTTACAGGGACAGAGAGTCAGAGAGGGGGATAGATAGGGACAGATAGACAGGAACGGAGAGAGGTGAGAAGCATCAATCATTAGTTTTTCGTTGCCATTGCGACACCTTAGTTGTTCATTGATTACTTTCTCACATGTGCCTTGACTGCGGGCTTTCAGCAGACTGAACAACCCCTTGCCAGAGACCTTGGGTCCAAGTGGGCCCGCGCTCAAGCTGGTGACCTTGGGGTTTCGAACCGGGGTCTTCCACATCCCAGTCCGACGCTCTATCCACTGCACCACTATCTGATCAGGCGAGACAGCTTTGAAACTGCCAAAGTCCTATTTAAAAGTCATGTAGATGAAAGTTATTTTTTTAAAAAAAGGATTCTATCAGAACAGTTTGCTTAGTATGACCTGATTCAAATGTCTTCCCTTGTTTTATCCTTTCCCACCTGTACACATTATTGTTTTAGCAAGAGAGAGACAGAGACAGAGAGAAAAATGGAAAGAGGGACAGACAGGAAGGGAGAGAGACGAGAAGCATCAATTCTTTGTTGCGGCTCCTTCGTTGTTCATTGATTGCTTTCTCATATGTGCCTTGACCAGGGGGCTCCAACAGAGCGAGTGACCCCTTGCTCAAACCAGTGACCTTGGGCTTCAACCAGTGACCTCTGGGCTCAAGCCAAGAACCATGGAGTCATGTTTATGATCCCATGGTCAACCAGCAACCCTGTGCTCAAGTTGGTGAGCCCATGCTCCAGCCAGCGATCTCGTGATTTTGAACCTGGGTCCTCTGCATTCCAGTTCGATGCTCTATCCATGGCGCCACTGCCTGGTCAGGCTGTACACATTTTTGTATGATGACCAATAATTACGTAATTTACCATTTTTATTAATCTCTGTAGCTTAAAAGGTGTTAATCCACCTGCTCTGATAATACCTTAGAGAAATAATTCTGTGTTTGAAGTCAAAGCATCATTAATGATGGCTGAGTTTTCTTTTGATTAATGTGGCCCTAACTTTTATCCGTGTGTTATACTCTTTCTAACACTCTCCTGTTCCATCAGTTTAGTGATAACGTGCCCCAGAACATAATATCTTCTCTGTCCCTTGAAAATTACTTGTCTAGTTTTAAAGAGAGCGTTTGTATGAATAAATGAAAAATATGATCATAAATGAGCAATTAGCATCTAGGGAATGAGTTCTAAGATATACCATTAAATGGAAAAGCAACTTGCAAAAGAGTACCTGGAGTATGCTCCCCTTCAGGCAAGAAAGAAGATACAGGAAAATGCACCTGTATCTCCTCATTTGCACAAAATAAATAAAGGAGGATAAACCAGAAACTAGATTGTTTACCTTCCAGAAGTGGGTAGAAAAGATGTAGAACGAAGTGGGAGAATAGAACAGGTTAGCTAGGATGACAAGGAAGTGGTACTTCTGAGTGTATTTTTATATAGCTCTTCCTTATTCCCCCAAATAAATAAATAAATAGGATGGGGGGATCCAAAATGGAACACAAGCAATCAAAAAATAAATCTAACTGAATTATGAAGAAAAAATATACCACAGTGAAAGAGGTAAAGTAAATAATTAACCCAAGTAATTTAAAAACAGTATTTTTTAATGTAAAGCCTACAGACAAAAAGAACATACAAATCCTATACTCTAGTTAGTGCATTTTTTTCTCACTGGGATTATATTAGGGTATACTGTATTATATACTAGGATTGAACAAATAACAATTGATTCTTGAACAATGTAGGGATTGGAGGCACTGACCGCTCAGTCAAAAATCTACATATAACTTTTGATTTCCTTGAAATTTAGTTGTTCCTTGGTATCCACGGGAGATTGGTTCCAAGACCCCTGTGGATACTCAAATCCCCAGATGCTCAAGTCCCTATGTAAAAAGCCATAGATCAATGCATATAGTCAGTCCTCCACATCTGCAAACTCCTCACTATGGATTGAAAACAGTACAGGATTTTATTGAAAAAAAAAAATCTGTAAGTTAGCCCATCAATTCAAATCCATTGTTGTTCAAGGGTCAACTATAAGTGAAATATATTATAGATAATGCAAGTTAGGTTTGTTACTGTCAGAGGAAGAAGTGATAAATTAGGAAAGATGGAAGGCTAGAATGAACCCCATGGTGTTGGACTGAAATAAGAAACATTGGATTTGAATTCATGATTTTTTTTTAACTTTTATTTATTGATTTCAGAGAGAGAGAAAGGAAGGGAGAGAATGACAGAAACATGGAGCTGTTCTTGTATGTTCCCTGACTGGGGATTGAACCAGCAACCTTTGTGCATCAGGACAATGCTCTAACCAACTGAGCTATCCGGCCAGGACTGAATTCATGATTTCCAAATGCACATACTACAAATAGGTATAGAGATAAATATAAATGCATTTGTATGTGCAAGTCAGTAAACACACATGTATTTCTTAGCTCTGTCCACTGAGAGGGCTTAAGAGCAGTAATACCTGGTAGAAATGAGCATGCTAAGTTCCCAGATCTTGATTTCTAAAAGCCATTCTTCAATTAAAGGAACCTGAGCTTTTTGGAGAAGTGACAGATTCCAGAGCAGGGGCAGGGAAGGTACAGAATGAGCTTGGATAATCTTTTAGGGCCAGAAAGTGAGAAGTGTTCAAAAAAGGATAGGAACAGGTTGAAACACAGGCACGCCAATCTGAAGGAGTCCCTAATGGCCATAACTGGAACAATTTGAACAACAGAATAAGTAATGATTGTATGAGATTATAATCCATGAAATAAAATAAATATCCATGAGCTCATAGTGATATAAATAATTGGATAAATAAATAAATGGAGAAGGGACAGCACTTTTCTTACCAAAGAATTCCAGCTAACAACTACAGAGAAATGAAAGTAGTCAAACACCACAGTAAAAAAAAACAAAAAACACCACAGTAAAATATTGTTACAGGCAGGATCCACCAAAGTTTGAGGAGAAACAGGATATTTGCATAGCCTCACAAGAAATGTATTAATTACAAATGTAAAAATAGTAACTTTGCAGTAGAGAGACTCATTAGCCACCACCTTAATCAAGTAACCAAGGTTAATGTCACCAATAACTAAGAACAACACAGTATTACTTCTGTAGTATTTTTGTGTGTGTGTATTTTTCTGAAGTGAGAAACAGGGAGGCAGAGAGACAGAGTCCTCATGCACCCGACTGGGATCCACCTGGCATACCTACTAGAGGGTGATGCTCTTCCCATCTGGGGCATTGCTCCGTTACAACCAGAGCCATTCTAGCGCCTGAAGCAGAGGCCATGGAGCCATCCTCAGTGCCTGGGCCAACTTTGCTTCAGTGGAGCATTGGCTGCAGGAGAGGAAGAGAGGGATAGAGAGAAAGGAGAGGGGAAAGGGTGGAGAAGCAGATGGGCACTTTTCCTGTGTGCCCTGGCTGGGAACTGAAACTGGGACATCCACACGCCAGGTCAATGCTCTACCACTGAGCCAACCCGCCAGAGCCTGTAGTATTATTTTTTTATGTGAGAGGAGGGGAGATAGTGAGGCAGACACCTGCATGCAACCTGACTGGGATCCACCTAGCAATATCATCTGGGGTCAATGGGCTCCTATTGAGATCCACCTGGCATGCCCACTAGAGAGTGATGCTCTGCCCATCTGGGGCATTGCTCTGTTACAACCAGAGCCATTCTAGTGCCTGAAGTGGAGGCCATGGAGCCCATCTTCAGCGCCTGGGGTCACACTCAAGCCAATCAAGCCACTTAACTGTGGTACAGGAAGGGGGAGAGAAGAGGGAGAGGGAAAAGGGGAGAAGCAGATGGTCAGTGCTCCTGCATGTCCTGACTGGAAATTGAACCTAGGACACCATATGCCAGGCTGATACTCAATCCACTGAGCCACTGGCCAGGGCCATCACTTCTGTAGGACTTTTCCAAAAAAATAAAACAAAAAAAACACTTAACCTCAATGCAGGGTTTTGTAACCTTGACCCTATTGACATTTGGGGTAATTCTTTGTTATCAAGCTGTCCTGAGCATTGCAGTATGTTTAACAGCTTCCCTGGTTTCTACCCACTAGATGCCAGTAGTGTCATCCAACCACCAGCCTTGTTACAACCAAAAATATCTCCAAACATTGCCAGATGTCCCATGGGAGGCAAGATCTCCCCCAATTCAGAACTACTGACTCAATCTAACCATGAGAAAATATTGGGCAGACCAACGTTGAGGGATATTCAGCAATATACATGACCAAAAGCAAACTATTTATAAATATCAAGGTCTTGAAGGTTAAAAGTGAGGGATTGTAAGGAGACATGTGACTAAATGCAATGTGGGATACTGGATTGGATCAGAAAACATAATAATGGAAAACCTTTCAAAACTGGAATAAAGTCATCATTTAGTTAATAGTATTATATCACTATTAATTTCTTGGTTAATAATTGTACTGTGGTAATATTATTATTGTACTGTGGTAATATATAAACATTGGAGAAGCTCAGTGAAGGTTATAGAGGAACTGTCGGAACTATTTTGCAACTTATTTAAGTCTAAAATTTCAAATAAAAATATTTTTTAAATCTTCCACTGAGTTAAAAAATGCCTGGCAAATTTCCATATTGAACTCTATGACAAAGTTATAAGCATAACTAGTATTTGATATTGCTATTATTCCCGTCATTTTAAGGAATTATCTGATACCAGATTAATTTAAAATATAATTTGTATGTTTGTGATATATATGTGTGGTCTGCACCACAATTTATATTTGCTATTTAAATTTTTACTGTAAGTGAAAAACTGAAAAATATTCAGTTGATGGTTCAAAAAGGAAGGGTAGTCAGTTTGTCATTTTATAGAGTTTAACTAATTTGCTTTGGATTATTCATGTTTTCATATATTCCCCTATAAGAGGAGAAACTACTCTTTAATTAATCATTTGAAAGGCCCAGTCCTGTTCTATTAGATGCTTTAAAACATTTGTTTAATTCAGTGGGTTTATCCTGACCTGTGGTGGAGCAGTGGATAAAGCCTCAACCTGGAACACTAAGGTTGCCAGTTCAAAACCCTGAACTATCCTGGTGAAGGCACATCTGGAAGTTGATGCTTCCTGCTCCTCCCCCCACCCTTTTCTCTTTCTCTCTCTTTCTCTCTCCCTCTCTCAAAAACAAAAGTGAATAATTAAAAATTTAAAAAATAAAAGGAAAATTTTAAAAATTCAGTGGGTTTACATCTTCATTAAGAAAATCTCAGACAAGCAAATATGGTTTAATCATATTTCAAATCCTGTAAGTAAGTATTAGAAGGGGTTACTTCACTTTAACTTTTTAATTTAAGATTATAATTTTTTATGCAACTCTATCAGAAGTCATCACATATAGAATCAAGAATTTTAATAATGTTCTGACACAGAATTAAGAGCTCATCAAAAGCCAACTAAAAGGAAACCCACAACTAGTGAGGATTCCTGGTTATGGGGGAAATGAACTATCCTTGTGGTTGGGTTAGAAAGTTGCCCAGCCCACCCCAGCTCACCAGGCCTCACCAGCCACGCCAGACCATCAGCTCTGGCTAGACCTTCCTGACCAGCTCAAGACATAGGACCTGAGGTTACATTGATCTTCTCTCATAATGAGACTGATGTTTGGCTGACACCTCTCAGTGCTTCTTTGTGCACATAGAATACTTAACTACAGTGTGTCCGTAAAATCATGATGTACTTTTGACCAGTCACACGGTCGAAAAGTGCATCATGACTTTACGGACACACTGTAGAGGCACACAGCCATCACTCAGCTCTTAGCTGATGTCACAAACTAATCCCAAAACACGAAGTGGATGGAACCCTAGAGGTACAGAAGATTCCATAAAGTGGTTATTCAAGGTACAGGATTAGGTAGTATAGTACCCAGATGCACCTTGAAACACTAAATTGTGTTGTGAACAAGCTATTTCTTTTCAGTCTTTGTGATGACAAAGAGAAGATCTCATTGTGGTGCTGATATTTAAGTTATCTTCTAGTTATGGCAAGCAAGAGTGGTTTCCCATTTATAATAGTGATCCAAAATGTTCATTTACATTTTTCTTAGGATCAAAACATGAATCAATACAGAGAAAACAATGTTAAGTAAATAACACATATAGCATGAGGATATGGTAAAAATTGCAAAGGTGATACTCAAAGTTTGGGGAATAGTGATCTTAGGTTGTCTCCCACCTCTGACCCCCCTTTTATTCTTCTTCTCTATCCACCACCTATTTATAAAATCAAGAAATAAGATGTCTTAAAGTACATATGAAGTACTTTACTTTGTGTGAAAAAGAAGGGGAGATAAGAAAGCGTATGTAGAAACACCAGCAAGACAAGTCTAAGAACAATGGAGCTGGTTACCTATAAAGCATGGAAAGAATCGGGGTAAAAAGGATACAAAGGAATGGCGCTTCTCTGCATTAACTTTTTTTGTATGGGTATGTGCAAACTTTTTTGTAGTGGTATGTACAAACAATTCAGAAACTGTGTTAGATGTATTATAATATTGAGCCAATTAATAAATGAGATGATGAGGTTGTGAGCCAGGATTCTCCCTGGAAGAAAGCACACACACATGTGGAATAGAGGAGGGCAAGAGAAAGCTCTAGGAGAATGGTTACATTGGGAGGTGTTGTTATAAACTCATGATTTCTAAAAACACGCACATGCTTGTATAAGTACATGTGTGTATATTTATATGCATGTATTTTCTAACTCTGTCTTCTGAAAGGGCTTTACCTCTCCACAAGTTGCCCCTGGCAGCAATGATAAAAGACACTCCAGGAGCAATGAGTGTCTCAATCTCGAATGATATTCCACCAAAAGAAACCAGGGCTTCTCAGAGAAACAGCTGATTGCAGAGTAAAGGTCAGTGGATGCCAGGTGAACCTGCAACACCTTATTATGCCAGAAAGTAAAGAAGTGCTCAAAAAAGTGATAAGGTAGGTCAGAAGGACACAGGCTCCAGTTGAAGGGGCTCCCATGTGCCAAATCTGGGACAATTTGAACATCAAAATAATTAGGTATAGTAATGAATATAAGGCACTGGAAAAAATGGGAAACCATGAACTCAAACCAAAAATAAATTGATAAATAAGTGGGGAGAAGGGAGAGCACTTGCCTGCAGCAGAATGCTGAGTGACAGCTGAGAAATGTGGAAGAGAAGATTAAATTGGAATGTCATCAGTTTGCAACCATTAGAGTAAGGACTGACTCAGACAAGAATCCTCAATGGATGCTAAATCTAAGGGGAAATTTTAGTAGGAGCACTATGTTTGCATGATTTAAAATTGTCTTTTCAGCTGCTTACTAGTTGCAAAGGAAACATAACACCTAGACAGTAGAGAAATCAGACATCTTGACTAGTATCACCAGTGAGAGACAAATGAACACTGTATACCTCCAACTGGGACACCCTGAGGAGGACACAGTGTCACTTTGTAGTATTCTGGCCAGAGGTGCATGTCTTAAACCATGAGAAGGCATTAGAAAAAACAAAACTAAAGGGGGAGAAAAGAGGCAGGGGACTGTGTTCTTCAAAAATGTCAATATTATATTAAAAAAAGAGAAAGGCTGTGTAAATAATTCAGATTTAAGGAAACAGATAATTAAATGTAATAGCTATTCTTAAACTATATGATATAGTAGAGCCAAAATAAGACTATGTGGGACATTATTGGGTCAATTTATAAAATTAGAATATAGACAGTTATCAATAATATTAAATGTTGAAAACTATACTGTAATTATGTAAAAGACTAACCCTAATTCTTAGGAGCACAGAACTATTTGGGAATAAAGGGCCATGACATATGTACTTTACTCTCAAGAGACTCAGAGAAAAAAATATCATGTGTGCACATGTGTAGAAAGAAAGAAGGAAGGGAGGGAGGGAGGGAAGGAGGGATAGAGAGAAAGAGAGAGAGAGAAGAAAGGGAAGAAAGAAAGGGAAGGAAGGAAAGGAAGGAAGGAAGGAAGGAAGGAAGGAAGGAAGGAAGGAAGGAAGGAAGGAAGGAAGGAAGGAAGGAAGGAAGGAAGGGAAAGAAAGGAAGGAAGGAAGGAAGGAAGGAAGGAAGGAAGGAAGGAAGGAAGGAAGGAAGGAAGGAAGGAAGGAAGGAAGGAAGGAAGGAAGGGAAAGAAAGGAAGGAAGGAAGGAAGGAAGAGAAAGAAAGGAAGGAAAGAAAAAATACAGATGATGGAGCGTGTAGGTAAAATGTTGACAATGGATAGATCTGGGTAGAGAGTATATGTTGCTTTTATATTATGCTTGTTCTCGCAACTTTCTGAGAACAAAAATCAAGAACTTACCTTTCTGATAAGTCTGAAATTATTTCCAACAGGAAGAAAAATTTTGTAATTAAAAAGAATGTGATTGCTAGTGATGACCGAATGCCCTGCACCCTTGGGAGACAGTTTGTTGAGACCTGACAAGGCCATTGTAAAGTGGAGACCCTCTGCAAGTCACAGTCTGAGAATCAAAGCCTGTGCAGATACACAGGCCTGCCAGTTTTCTTGACTTCTTTGGAATCTAATAGAACTGTGCCCCCAGGCAGCTAACTTACTTAGTCAACCCCTCCCCTACTCCAGTCCCTGTCCTTCTCTCTCAGCGGAGGCCGTAGACCCAGGAATAAGCCACACTTACAAATGGTGGAAAGAACACAATCCAGAGGGAGCTCTGCATGCTCAGACTGGTTGAGCTTTATAGTGTTAGTGTATAGCTTCCAACCTAGAGCAGGATGAATTAGGTAGCCTGTTATACTGGAGTACCAAGACACTTTGGCAGAAGATAAAAATAGAAAACCACAGCGCTGACTCTTAAACTGCCCTACACCTTCCATTGGTGACTTGTCCAGGTTTCACCAGCCAGGAAAACATAGCATTCCTTGCAACGAATCAGAAAATACTGACACCATTACTTCCATCACAGAAATTAGGAATTCATTAATAGAGAAGGTAGTTTTATTAATTAAATGTATGTGTTTTCTTCTGTAAAGCAATACCTAAAATAGGTTTAAGAACTCAGGTTTTTCAGACATTTCTAATTAAACTTATTTGTGATTCATTTATACTGCTCACAAAACTTAGGGGACATTTTATCACTTCATATTCATTTTGAAATATTCCTAATTTTTTGAGCTGTATACTTTTCTTTTATTAGCTCCTTAGGATACAAACAGTAAAGGCCTCCCCACAGTTTTTCAGAATTTTCTGAGAAAAAAGTTTTAATTAAGAAAACGCTATTCTTTTTCCTAGTTTTCCCCTAGGACTTGAGGGGACAGTGTATCATATTTTGAAAGCACCGCACTGGGAACACTTCAGAGCAAGGGGCACCCCGAGAGTTGATTGTGCTCCCCAGGAGCAGGTAAAGAGGACCTGTCTGGAGTGGTGTTGGAACCTGCAAGGCTGGAACAGGAAGCCAGGGAATGTTCTCTCCTAAAGAAGAGGCTCAGAGGCCCTGGGGCAGCAACAAGAAGTGGCAGAAGCCCCTTAACTTGCCAACTAAAACAGGCATGGCCTAACAAGGCCCTGAGAGGGCCCTTTGGGACCATGCCCACCCAGACCAACCAACATTTCTGGAACAACCATTCTGAGAGAGTGGAGGGACGTGGGGGCTTGGCCAAGTGGGGCAAGGCCCACAATGCCTGTCTGCCCAGCTCCACAGTAAAGACAGACGGGAGGATTACCTAGAGCCCAGGCCTCAGCATTGCATTGATTCTAGGCTCTCTGCCTTTGTTCTGCACACAGAGACAGTGTTTAACTACCTCCCTATCTCTCAGAAAGGGCTGAGGGTGGGGAAATGCCTTGAGTTCAAAAACACGTCTATGTGTCTCATTGCTAAAAACTGCGAAGAGCCTGACCAGGCGGTGACGCAGTGGATAGAGCGTCGGACTGGGATACGGAAGACCCAGGTTCGAGACCCCGAAGTTGCCAGCTTGAGCGCGGGCCCATCTGGCTTGAGCAAAAGCTCGCCAGTTTGGACCCAAGGTTGCTGGCTGCAGCAAGGGGTTACTCTGTCTGCTGAAGGCCCGTGATCAAGGCATGTGTGAGAAAGCAATCAATGAACAACTAAGGTGTCACAATGAAAAACTGATGATTGATGCTTCTCACCTCTCTCCGTTCCTGTCTGTCTATCCCTGTCTATCCCTCTCTCTGACTCTCTCTCTGTTCCTGTAAAAAAAAAAATAAAAATAAAAAAATAAAATAAAATAAAAACTGTGAAGAGGGCCCTGCTGCTGTGCAGTGATGCGAGCCTGGGGCTGTGCCCCTTCTAGAAGCCTATAGGGGGAACTAGCACTTCCCTTTCATCACCCAGACCTTTGAAATGCACTGATTTTTTTTAGCTTTACTCAGATAATAATTTTAAATATTTCTTAGTGTGATACCTGAGGTTAAAACTAACTGGCTGGGAAAATTTATTTAATTTCTCTAAATCAAAATCTACCCTGATCTCAGAATTCAGTTTACCAAAAGCTCTTATTATCTTTTTATTAGTACACATCTAGTTCCTGGTACTCCTCAGTGACACTCCTCACCCCAGTTCCAGAGTCTGTGTCCTCAGTCCTGAACTATTTTTCCATCCTGACCAACCATGCCCTGTCTCCATCTGTTCAGCCAGTGCCCACTCAGGTAGAACACATGTCGCCTCTTGTGAATGCTACATGATCTATTTGTGTGGTGTGTCTGTATCAGCTGAGTAACCTGGGCAAAGTCACAAAGCTAGTACCTGAACCCAGACCTTTCAACCTCAAAGCTCATATGACTGTGTGTGCAATGGACCACTTTTTTATTGTTGGATTCTGAGCTCCTAGAACAGTGCTTGACACCTGGAAGGCATTGGATGAGTGCTCATCAAATGAACAAGTGATGGTTGTGGTAGTCTTGTGTTTTGCGCCGGCTGCTATACTGTCATCTCAGCTCAGTCAGATGACTCCAACTTACAGCGGTTACTCATTTATCTTCCCAGTTGCATTATATTTTATAACCATTCTTTCTCTTAATATATTTTTATTTTTATTTTTCAAATCTATTAGCTGGTAGTAAAGGATGCTAAGGGTTTTTGAGGGTTGTCTTGTCTGTCTGATTAACCCCTGGGATTGGGGTTTGGATATCTTACAGCTCTTGGACCTCTTCATCCAGTGGGATTGGTCAACTTACCTTGCTGATTATGGTCAGCCCAACTGCAAGTACCTCCGGGTCAACCCAGTGACAGCACTGACTCTGCTAGAGAAGTGAGTACCCAGTCCAGTGGTCTGTCTTGGGAAGGGGGTGGGGGACGGGAGGTGAAATAGGTGCTAATTTTATCTTTGCCAGTAGCTGAGAAAGGCAGCAGAGAGACCCTGTTTTTGAAGTGGCCGTAGGTGGTATCAGGTGTCTCTGTCAGTAGACTTGGTAGGGCAGTCTTGTAGCCTCTTAACTCATGAAACCCACAGCAAGGCCAGGTATGAGTCACTTGGGCTCTGAGATTACCTTTGAGCTTACTGGGGCAAAGTATCTTTAATTGGAGATGACAGAAGAAGAAAGGGAGATGCCTTAGTCTGGGGCTCAGGCCAGCCTGGTAAACAGAGCGAGGTTGGCCCCAACCCTCTGGAGCGTGATGATGGCTAGAACAACCCCACAAAGCAGGGAGCCTCTCCAGTTTCAGCAGAGAAGCTCCTGGACTTACTGAGACCCACACCAGAGCCCCACATGCACACTTGAGCTTTATTGTGCTGACTGTCCCAAGAAAGCTATGTTGAAGGAGGTACCTAATTCTTGCTTGAGGAAGTCGCTAGTCGGCAAAGGTTGCTACCATTGAGACCGGGTTGGCCAGCTCCGGAATGCCTCACGGCTAACCATCACGTCACCCAGGTGCTGGGATCTGCTGTGCTTTGCAGCCTGGCTCTGACATGTAAAAGGGAAGCTTTTTCTTGTCTTCAAGCTAATTAATCCCCACCGCCTTAGAAGCCCCTTAGAAGACACCCTTCATCTAGGCAATGTAGCAAGTCCACGCACGTGGCCAGTCAGGCAGGTCTGACACTCCAGGACGTCTAGGAGGTGCAGGGAGCTCTCGGCAGGAGGAGCTGAGGTATAGCCCTCCTACTGCACAGTGTGCTGAGGGTGCTGAAGGGGAGGGGTGGGAGCGTGGGCAGGAAGCAGCAGGGTGTAGAGGGATGTGTTTGGAGCCAAGAAACCAAGAGCCCAGTGCACAACTTTGTCCAAACCAAGACAGAGACTGATGTTTCCATTTTAACTTTGTTTCCCATGGTTCTCTCTTTCAATGACCTTCCTCCTTAGGATATCTAGAGAGTAAGTATATTATCTACTTGGGCCTTTTCCATCACTTCGAGGCAAGTCCTTCTGGTTTCCTCATTGACACTAATGATTATGCTAAAATCCCTACCCTGTGAGTTACCCCATCCCTGACATACTAATCTACTAAACCAGCCTAGTGCCAACTGGCTGGCTGCCTCCTCTCTCCTTGGTCCTTAGAGTGACCCTTGGCTTACCAATTCCTTTGGGGCTGGGAGTGGTAGCAGCAATGTCCCCCCATCAGTGCCAGGTAAAGGGTTGTCCTCACTCAGCTCCCTGATACATGCAACACTTTGCTAGTGCAGGGCCTGAAATTCAGCCGCTCAGCAGATCTGGAACTATGTCTCCCACAGAAGATTCTTTATTATAGGCAAGACTTAATCCCAGAATTCTTAGTACCCAGCTGAAATGCAGAACATTTTGGCTTTTGGGTTGGTGCTTAGATGCCATATTCATTATGGATCCAGATGTGCTCTGGGATTCCCTTTCAGCCAGTTACTAGGAAGTACTGGCTCACTCACTTGCTGTGGATCAACAACAGTGTAAAATAATCAGCCGTTTTGGAGCATTCCCGAGGCTTAGCTGGTAACAAAGCCATGTGCTTAGTCCTAACAATCAGCAGGGCTTAAAGCTTCCTTCCAAACCCAGTTTAGCCAAAGGTCACCCTAAAATCTGTATTTCTAGCCTCCTAGGAATCAGTCCCTTTTCCAGACCTAATCCTGCTTCCCCCACTCCCAGTGATCCCATTAGAGCTTGACACTCCTTGTCATCTGGGCACTTCTTAGCAGGGTGGGATGTGGGGGAATGGGGAACTGCTCCTATGTCACCAAGAGGTGGTCATAGCGAAAGCAGACCAGGGGGTCTTACAGAATGGCATGTGGGGAGGCTTCTCCTTCGGACTCAGAGAATTCTAGGGTACAACCAGCTGCTGTCGTCAGCAGGTTATCTGTCAAGTGATTTCAACGCCAGGCATGAATGGCCGAGGAATGCTAACCTCTGAGACTCAAAGACTACCCTCTCTTCTTCTGCCTTCCTGAACGACCTCCGCACAGGGGCTGAAAAGCCAGCTCTCGCCACTTGTCTCTGGGCTGAGTCAAGGAGTCACGGGACTAATGATCACACTGAATGTTAAACTAAATGTTCCATAAACATGGGAAACATTTTCTTCCTTTGTGTGTGTGTGTGTGTTGTTTTTATTTAGATTTATAGCATAATTAAGAAATGGAAAATATCATTCTCTAGGATAAACCATCTAACACCAGGCCAGTTCCACAAACATAATTGGGACATTACTGTGGGAAGGACTGAGGACCGTCATCATCATAGCCTTGAGGGCTCTTGTGCTTTCTTTTCAACCTAAACCTCTACACCTTGTTACCTCTCCCAGCCCCTGCAAGCACAGCCTTCTCATGCACATGGTTGTCCCTCATACACAATGTTCTCAGTTTGCTTGATGAGTAATTCCAGCCTGAAGGCCCTTAAGCTTAGATCAGAGAGAGAGCATGATGCCGCTGTCAGCCAGAGCCATAGCGCTGTGGTGCTCATCAGAACCAGTGGAAATAAATGCCCTGTGAGATCTCTGGCCTTTTGGCCCACTGACCTCTATTTGCACATAGGGAGCATGCCTGGCTGCAAGCTACTCCCCAGTGCTGTCTTCCTTCCTTCCCTTTGTCTAACCAGTCTTCTTGCAGCCCAGGGAGCCAGGAAGTCAGAGAGCAGGTGATGGTGAAAATCAGACTAGCGCTACTCCAGGGAGAAATCCGTCTGGCAGTGTTCTCAGTTCTCTAACACTGGGAACTAGCTAAGGGCGAGAGATCTGGTGTGTGGATCCTGGGGTGAGAACTAATAGTTACCACCAGATGTCGGGCTCATGCATGGGCCCTTTGCAGGGAAGACCAGATTCCTGGATTCTTTTGCAACAGCCTAGTCAGACTTCGGGGATTCTATGACAGCCTCAGCCTGACATTGATTTTCTTTATCCGTCCTTGCCATTTATGTCTCGCCATCTGATAGAACCATTGGCCAGAGCTGCCCATCGTTTGTGCTCTAAGAATATGCTAGGAAAGTGTTTTGGGGGGCTCCAGTGTGGCCTAGTAATAGAAAGTTCTTCAAAGGTCAAAGACCTGACGATATAGACAGCCATTGAGAATGCAGGGGCTTCTCTTGCCAAAAGCCCTGTTTCATCAAGTGAGAGAATAGTCCAATTTTTTTTTTCAATTGATTTTTGAGGTGGGCAGAAAAAAAGAGAGAGAGGGAAATATCAATTTGTTTTTCCACCCATTTATGCATTCATTGGTTGACTTGTATGTGGCCGGACCCGAGATCGAATCTACCACGTTGGCATTATCAGGACAATGCTCCAGCCAACTGAGCTACCTGGCCAGGGTGCTACGACCTTTTCTCATCTGCTTTCCTCAGCATCATGACCTCTTTGACACTTTACCACCTCTGGGTCCTTACTCTGAGAGAAAAGAGATCAGTCAAACCCTCAATTTTGCTAGGGATGGGGTAGAGCGGCCAATGGCGAGCTTTAGAATTACACAGTGGCTTTGTGATTCATGTCCTCTTGAAATTGCTAGTTCAGAGCATTTTTCTGCTTTACCTTTCAAATACCAGCTCTAAGGTCCCAGCAGGATTAAGTCAGTTTATGAGGTGATGAGTAGATTCTACATATTCTGTAAGAGCCTTCTGACCATCATTGCTACAGTGTGTCCCAGGTATCTACATGTATCAGTAGATGGAGATAAAAGGGAATGGTGTAGGTACGGTGGGTATGGTCCAAAGGGGGTTAGCCCCTCCATAGCTGGCACTTAGTTGTAGCCAAAGGTGACTGAATTTGGGAGGACTGTGGGCGCCAGCAGGACAGCTTCCTGAGTAATAGGTAATAAATACAAGCCTGACAGCGGGAATGTTCTGGACAGTCACTCTGGGTGGCAGTTGAGGTTCACTGTCATCCTCCCTCTTGCCAGTCACCCTTCTACCATGGTCTTCTCAAACACTCGCTCTCCTTTTCACTTTCTCCGTTTAGGATGAAGGACACTAGCCGCAAGAACAACATGTTTGCACAGTTTCGTAAAAATGAGCGAGACAAACAGAAATTGATTGAAACCGTCGCCAAGCAGCTCCGTGGACTCATCAGCAGCCACCACTCGTGAAAGCTGTCCTTCAGTCCCCAGAGGCTGCTTGCCCAGCCCCACAGACCGGGACCCCACCCTCACTGGCCCTGCATTTATGCATTCTTCTTCAAAGAGAGAAAATGTATTTTTTTAATAACCTGTGTACAGTATTCGCATAACCTTTCCCCATAGTAATAGAGGCACAAGAGTAAGCAAGCATATGAGATGTTGCTTGGCTGGGACTCAGTTGCTACACTATCTGTATTATCCTAGAGTGTCATCAGCCCCAGTGTGAGCAACCACCTGTCACTCACAGCTCTTGAGCTCAGGTCTGGGGCTCAGAAACTACACGGACAGAATGGGAACTTGGCACTGGGAGGTAAGGTGAGCAGGCAAAAGGATATACAGTGTATCCTGTTCACTCCTGGATGCCCAGTCACCACTGGGAGGCTGATTCTTTCTGGAAAACTAAAGAACAGCACACAGTCCTGGAGGTTCGTCTCCTCAGTCCACTGACTGTCATTGTCATTAGCTGGTAAAGAGGCATGGCATGTGGCAAGATGACACTTCACTCCAGCCCCCCAAGGATGGCAGCTTCTTAGCCTAGATCTGACTCAATGCTTTTACTGCTAAGGTTTCTGCAGCAGGACAGAGCTGAGTACACAGTGGTAATAATGGGACCCTGTGACTACGGGTAGGTTGCCCCCACACTGGAAGGCCAGTGTGAATGGACTCAGAGCCTCAGCCCCTTCCCCGTTCATCTCATTTCCTCTTTCAGTGTCAGGGCACTTGGCTCAGGGCATGGTCAGCAGTCACTTCCATAAGTCCTCACAGAGAGTCTCAGACTTGGCTTCCTGTAGCAGCATCACTGGGAGAGGTCAGATTCCAGGAGCCTGACATTGACTCTACTTTTACCCTTAAGTGAAACCTGAAGATTACTTGAGATTGTTCCTTTGTGTTTTAAAATTCATTTTCTGGCCGCCATCTTTAAAAGGAAATGTTACCAGCTCTGCGCTGTAAGAGCAGCCCCAGCTGGACTCCTCTAGTGATGGAGCCACTGTCACCATGAGGTAGACTGGGCCAACCAAGGCTAGTGGTTTGTTGCTTGTGGCCCAGCTGTCCCTCACGAAGTCATATCTTGGATATGAAGCTTTTGCTCAGTCCCAAGGCCTCTGTCCTCTACTGAGCTCACTGTAGCCATCTTTTGGCCCTGCCTGAAAAAGATTGTCTACAAGCCTACCCCAGACTCCTGAGTTTGCATGGGGAGCCAGCACCAGCTAGCCCGGAGACTGTGTCCACTGGCCCAGATGCGCTCCTGAGACTTCATACAAGGGCTTTGCTGTGGTCAGTCAGAGGAACCTGCACCTGAGACACTTCAGGAAGATGATGTTATGGCTACTGACCAGAGTATAATTGTGCATCAGTAAGCAGATACCAATAAGCCATACAGGTGTTTCCAACGTGGGTTCGTGGGAAGAGACACTCATCAAACAGCACTCCACTACCTTTGTCAGCTGCTGCATCACTTCCGGAGGGCGGTGCTTCCTCTGTCCTTCCCCCTGACCCTCCTGACTCATCACAACTCGCAAACCACAGGAAAGAGCATGCACGCGCGCGCACACACACACACACACACACACACACGTGCAGCTTCCTCAGAGCTGGAGAGACTGGGCCACTAGAGAGATTCGTGTGCTTCTGAGGCTCATCTGGGGCTCAGCGGTTGGCCTGGGGTCTTAGGATGAGGGTCAGCGATGAGTACTGCCACCCAGAACTTCAGAAGCCAAGAGAAGGCAGGGCCCATGCTAATGAAACCCAGTGCCATCTCCCAAGCATTGGATTTTATTGAAAAAATGAGACATGATTACAGTAACGTGCAGACCTTTTGCCTAAAAAGGGCCAAACGCCCTTCTTCACTCATCCCCAGTGGTGCGCAGCAAGATCCCGCCAGCCTGAGCACCCAGACTTGGAAGTGGGAATGGGGTAAATCTTAAGTGTGTCACAATTTTGTCTTTTTGTCAGCATTGCTGGTCTGGTCTCAAACCTGTATCCTGGGAAAACTGTCAGAGAGAGAAAAGTGAGCAGGCAGAGGAGCAAGGCATGCTCTGCACCTTGCTCAAAGAAGCCCCTATAAGGAAAACACCCACCCGTTCAAGCACAAAACTCAAGGGACGAACCCTGTGGCGGCTCCCTCCGCCCTGTCAGCTGCCTTCAATCTTCCCGAACAACCCCCCGTGCTGCTGCTGTGTTGTCTGCAGAGACCCACTGTTAGGGGTGGGGTGAGGGGAATAAAACAGGGACCAGCAATGTCCAGGTGGTTGGATGGGTTAAATAGGGCTTTTAGTTTTGTCTGTAGGCCTTCAGCTGGGCCAGCCCTTAAGAGGACCTGTGACAAGCATGTGTGCCCATGCTCCTCAGACTCCGAAGGGCTGGCCTCGGATACCCAGTGGTGCACAAGTGCCTGGAGGCCCAATCAGAGCAAGATCATGGGTGGCTGGGAGCTGCCAGGCTCACAGTTGGCATGAACCCTTGGCCAACTTCTTGGGGAAACCAGGTTCATGCTCCTGAAAGGACAGTCTGGTTTGGGACCCTAGTGAGTTTCATAAGGAATAGAAGGAAGAAGGAGCTTGTATAGTTTTGACACTCATAGGAAGATCTCTTTGAGTCAATTCTTGGTTGGTAGGGAAAACAGGACCTGGAAATTGGAGCCAGCAGAGTCCCTGTGGGCAAAGGGAATAGAAGGCTTCCAGGGAGCATTCTCGGTGTTTCCAGTGTCACCAGGCCCATAGCTGCCAGGCCTCAAAGCCGGCTACCTTCCCTGCGCACGTGACATGTGATTGCTCAGCAAGTCCCAGACCTAGGGCCCTTGATCCCCACCACTGGCATTGGCCATCACCTTCCTTATGAGGCCCCTGAGCACACGCCCTGGGGCTGCTGCAGAAGCGCCCACCTCAGCCCCCCTTCTTCCTGGGCTCTGCTCCTGGCTGCTCCATTTGCTGCTTTTGTGTGTGTGTGTTTAATTTTTCTTTTCTTTTCTTTTCTTTTTTTTTGCCTGAATTTACAATTAATTTTCACTAATTTGTTGGAAATGGCCTTTTTATTTTGCACAAATAGTTGCACATTTACTGAGGAAATTTAGGAGAGCCATTTTTTAACTCTAAAGGGAACTTTTTAAAAACTCACTAGTAAAGCTACTGATGCTGCCGAGCCCTGTGGTTCCTGGGAAGCCTGCTGTGTGGAAAGAGCATGTTTACCCCTCTGTACGTTTTCCTGTTTTAACTGCTATTAAACGAGAAGCCTACGTACTTGTTTCAAAAGCCACGGCATTGTCTCGTGGTCCTCTTGTTCTCCCACCCTTTTGTGCAGTGCGTCATAGCTGGATGACAGACGTTGCGCAGAAGCAGAGCAGGCAAAGCCTGGTGGGGTGGAGAAAGCCTGCCTTCCAGGCAGGGCCAGAAGCCCTGGAAACCTCCAAACCACTGGGTTAGGCTTTTCTGTCTGCACAGTTAGCCCCGGTATTGTCATGCAGAGAAGTAACTGTTGAAACACCTGATTCGTACGGAGCACCAGGCCGGGCAACCAGGGCCCAATGTGGTTTGAATAACAGCCTGGAAAGATTCCTGGTCAAAACAGTGATGGAGAGTTATCCTGAACAAAGCCAGTCTGAGGGAGTGGGGAGAACCATTCTAGAGCTCCATAGAGGAGAGGGACAGACACGGCCTGGTATAGAAACCATCTGCTCAGCAAGATGGCACAGAGCAAACAGGATGCCAGTGAGCTGAGCCTCAGAGGAATGGAATCAGACTTTGTTAAGCTGTGGGAGTATTTTAGGTGCAGGCAGCATTAGAGGGGATGTCGGCACGAGTCAGCGTGTGCTGGGAGGATAGTGAGGGATCTGGTAGGCACGTCTGAAACCGTGGTGAGTGAGGCCAGAAATGGCACAACAGCACCCAGCCTTGTGTGTGCTCTGCGCTGGCATGGAAACCCTGGGACTAGGATGGAAAGAAGTCTGAATACAGTATTGCAACTGGGCTTTGAGGCCCGAGAGACCTGGGCGTCAGTCCCTGCTATGCCACTCACAGACTGGGCAAGCTTCCAACAGCTCCCCACATCCCATCAGCCTAGTCAGTGAGAGCAGAATCCTAGTCCCTAAGCTGCAGGCTGCTGTGGGTGGTAAGAAATGCACCGGTACTTACACACAGCCCCTGTACTTGGTCTTTCCCTCCCTCACCTCCAGTTCCATGACATAGCCTATGGCTGAGCATTGGCAGAAGTACCCAACGTGCCTCCATCTCCCAGCTTTCCTTCCCCACGTGCAGCACAGGGTTAATAGTGGGGCCTCTCAAGCTCCTGGACGTGAAATAGGTACAAGGGTTCAAGTCCTTCAAATGAGCCAGCCGACAGCCCGGCTCAGCATACAGCCAGTCCTGCAGGTGGGGTTTGCTCCTCAACACCACCTGGAACATTCTCTGTTCTCATTTTGGTGCCAAAACGTATACTTTCTTCTAGAATTCAAGAGTTCTTAGCTAGGGATCCATGAACCCTTGAAGTGAGTGTGTGTGCACGTGTGTGCACAGGCTAACATCCAGTCATTCTGGATAGAAGGTGCATGGCTTTCATCAACGTCTAAGATTCATGATTAAAATGTTGAGTAATAACCAAATCACTTTGGAAATGTAGATCTCCCAGTGAGGGAACTTCAGAAGCTTTGAGCAGTTACCTCCTCTCCCTGCCTCCTGTAGTTACAGCAGGAGATTATTCCAGACCTAGAGCTCTGCCGGCCACATTTTCCGGGATCCCCCATGAGCCTCAGATCATACTGGAAAACCAGTATAGCCGTCCTTCCTAGCTTCTCCAAACCAGACTAGGGTGCTAAGGGGCAAGAGGCCCCTGTGTTTCAGAGACACAGGCATTTCCAGCTGGCTGGGAAGATGGCAAACAAGAGGGTCCAGTACAGAGGCTTGGGTTTCCAAAGCCAAACCGAACCGGACTCACCCCAGAACATTTCCCAAAGCTTCTGAGCAGTGCCTGGTGCAATGTCTCGCCCCAAGGCCTCATCCAGAGAGGGGCCAGCAGCCCTGTGCGGTGCTCTGAGGAGGAGAAGCAAACCCAGACCAGGGACCGATGTGAAGCAGTCACTTGCTCGCCCCATTCTCATGGCTGGCCTTCCTATCTGCTCACCAGGCCGATGAGAGTGGTGAGTAGCCAGCAGCAGATAAGAGGAGAGAGGGAAAGAAAATGCCAGACCCTTTCCCCAACAGCCTTAGTTTTGAATTTAATGGGCGGTGTTTGCTGGGAATGAGAGAGGCTCCAAGCCCAAGGGACCAGAAGACAAAAACTCTCGAGGAAGCGGAAAGAGGAGGGAGGAGGAGGTGAGAAGTGGGGGCCTGGGCATTGTGTAGGAGAGCTAGCCCTCTATCTGTTTCAATCACTGGTGGGGTTAGGGTTACCCTGCATTTGGGGCCCCAGCTGCTCTGTGGGGTCTGTGACATCGGCTGTTGTGATGGTAATGGAGGGGCCTCTCTCACAGGGGCACCCTTCATTAGCCAGTCCACGTCAACTCCCAGAGAGGATTGAAGCCCTGTTCCCTCAGGGTGGGGGCAGGATGTGGGCCCAGAACTGGACCCAAGACAACAGCCCCCCTCTCAGTCTGAACCCACTGCTGAGTGTACCTTCCAATCCCAAGCTATGACCTTCCTCTCTCCAAAGCTCCAGAAAAGGAATGGAATCTGAACATTGAGACGCTTTTCTGGCCCTAAACAATCCTTCCATTCTCTAGGCTCAATGATGGGTCTATTTCCTCCTGTAAATAGGTCTCGTAATCTTCAACTTTTACCTTTGCTTCTAAGGGTAATTAATTGGATCTCCCTCTTGTTCTCCTCACACACTCCCCTCTCTGTTACAAGGCTCAGGTTCAGCCGTGTGGATGGCTTTTCTTTCTATTCCATGAAGTGCTTATTTTTAAAGCTGATGGAGTAAGGCCCCACCCTCCCCAGTGAACCCCTTCCCCAGAGAACCTGCCAGGGAAGCGCCAGTTCTGGGGGGCACAGGAAGGGCCTCTGACCGCCCGCAAAAGGCTTTCAGGCAGCCCATTCTGAGCAGCCACTTCAGTTCTTCCCCAGTGTACGTTTCCAAGGTTTTAGGGAGAATTCCAGGAAAGAGGTTTTCAGGTAACACTCTGAGGAGTCGAGTGGAGGTTGATGTGGTGATCTGGACACTGTAGACAGAGGGAGGCAAAGACAGGCATCATAGAAACATCAAAGGATGACAGAGTCTCCCACCCACCCAGGGTAAGGAAAACAGTAGGGCTAAGGTAGGTGCAGGGCAGCGTGAGGGCATCGAGGCAGGAGGGGGGAGGATAGAACCCCCCAAGGCAGCTAGCTGTGAAGAGGCAGCTTTGAGGAGACTTGTCAGGTAAACAAGTTGAGCCCAAGAGAGACTGACAATTTCTGGTATCTGTGTCCTTGTCAGCTGTGTCTGCTCCATCCTGAGCTCTGTGGAGGCGGGAACAACATCACACGCCTATCTCATCCCCTGCAGCTCCTTGCCCGACAAATGACACATGAGCATTTAGGGCCAGAAGAATCACACTTGTCGTAGGGACAGTTGCTACCAAGGGAAGGGACTGTGAGAGCAGCCCTCCCTACTGGGGGGAGGATTTGGTCACTGGTGTGTTTAGAAAGCATATGGTGAGAATATAAAGCAAAACAACTGTAAGTCTGTTTCATTATGGTTTTACAATTCTCTACAAATGTGTACCATGGAGTAGGAAACAGGTTGAAAACAGATTGAGTCAGGTGAAAACACCAAAGCAGCAGTTTAATTCCCGCCAGTCAGGACGTAGTCCCTGTGCTGGTGGAGAATGTGGTCGCGTGTATATGTGTATGTGTATGCAGGTATCTGACAAAATTGGAGGCCTCCCCACTGAGCCCTAATCCCATTTCCCACATATAATCGCAGGAAACAGCGTGCTGGTGTTCTTGCAGGTCATTTTAGTATATAGATACTGACTTTTTTCACACACAAAAAAAATTATATTACAGGTTTTTTCCTCACTTAATGCATCTTAAACATCTTTCATGGAAACATGTAGGATTTCTTCATCCTTTTTGAAGCCCATAAGTACTTCTTTTCATTGCTTAGATGTACCTTGAGTTTATTTCATTAATTCTGAATTGATGAATGTTTGACACATTTTGAGTATTTCATGATTATAAGCTATATTGTAAGACACTTATCTACATCTTTGCCTTCTTGCTTAGGTATTCCTATAGCGTAAAATTTCAGGAGTGGAATTGATTGGTTAAAAGCTATAAATACTATAAATGTTAATAGAAATAGTGTGTATTACTCTTTCGAAAATCACTAATACACACTCTCTCCAATAGCACATGAGTTTGTTTCTCTATAATTATCCTCAGCCCTAAGTAATATCAATAGTTTTCATTCTTGTCAAACTTAATTGGTAAAAAATGACATCCCTTTGTTTTATGAACATTTCTTTCAAAGTGAGTTTAAGCGTCTATTTGTACTGTTCGTTGGTCATTGGTATTTCCTCTTATAGGAAGCGGCTACCCATATATTCTGTTTTTTTAAATAATTAAGTTGTTTCCTTTTATTTATTTGTAGCTCTTTGTTTATTGGGGCTTTTAATTATTTGTCTTTGTCATTACAAATATTTTCCCAGTTTGCCTTTTAAGTTTGTTCATTGTCCATATCATTTAGAACTTGTTTTTATAGGTAACACAGAAACCAACTCAGAAAAGATGACTTTTCATCTTTTTTTGTTTGTTGGTTTGTTTTTTGACTGGAAGTTCAAAGAAAGTACAGGGTTGGTTTGATTCATGACTAAAAAATGTCAAGGTCCTGCTTTTCTTCTCTCTACTCTGCCTTTTATAGTAGCAAATATTTCCTAAATCTTACTTCCCTCCTGGCAGCTAACTAGTTCTAATTTTTCCAGGGTTCAGGTCTCCACATTGCACTGTGCAGAAACTGACTTCCAGCGGCCCTCTTAGAGGAGTGAGGAAGCTGCTGCCCCATAGCCTCTAATATTTAGAGTCCTGAATGGGTTTAAGTATCATTCTTTTGATCAGGACCGTGCCTTGGCTTTACTGCTTAGACTAGGGTTGCTAGGACCAAATACTGTGGCTAGGACAACAGGATTGATTCCCTGGTGGGTTAAAAACAATCAGTTGTCACCCCTGGAATTTGCATTAAACAGGTGTTAATACTCACCTCCTCCTAAACAAACAGCATGGTAGCCATACAATGGGAATAGGTGGAAAGAATATTGAAGAGTCAGACCACAATATGGACAATATGGAGATTTTTCCACATAGAAAGTTTTTCGATTTTAAAATGTCAAGTTATCAGACTTTTCCTTTATGATGGTTAGATTTTATGCCATACTTAAATTGTCCCCTCTTGAAAATTATAAAAATGTTGACCTGTGTTTTCTTCTGATATTTCATGTTTAATATATTAAACATTTATCAATTTGAGATTTACTTTGTGGTAAAGAATGGGTAAGTTTTTCCCCAAAAACGGCTAACCAGTTGTCCCACAATATCACTGATTCATTTTTAAATAACATCCTTATCATATATTTAATTCTTACTTTTCCTTGGGTCTGTTTCTGGACTTTACTGTTCTGTGATCATTCTGTTTCCAAGTCATTAGCATATTGTTTAATCACCACACCTTTGTAATCTGCTTTAATGTCCAGTAGTCCCTTCCTATACCATGCTTTTTGGTTCAGAATGTTCCTAAATATTGGTGAGGATGTGGAGAAATGGTGGTAGGAAGATAAATTAATATAACTACTTTAGAAAGCAGTTTTGGGGGTGGAGATCCAGGTTCCTTACCAGCAATTCAGTGATCCAGAAAGCCCCAGAAACCAAAAGTTCTTTCTCAGCTCATTCAGTGGCAAAATCTGGCCTGATGTGAAGCTATTTATTGTCTCTATCTCACTTAACATGGATATTTATACTGTTCACCACAGAAAAACTAATATATTTGATTATGGACTACTTCCCACAAATCCTGCTGAGAGTGTTATATTTGGCACATACAGCATATGGCCTTTCTAAAATCCAAATATTCCTATTCTGAAACACATCTGGCCACAAGGGTTTTGAACAATGTATTGTGAGCCTGTATCTGGTAAAGTTTAAAATATGTGTATCCTAAAACCCAGCAATTCCACTTCTAAGAATTTCCCTAGAGAAATCTATTCACATGTGCATAGGAAGCATGTATAAGATTGTTTATTCTAGCATTGTTTATAATTATGAAATATTAGAAATCATCTAAATGCTAATCAAGGAGAGATAAACTATGATATATTTACCTAATAGAAAACTATATAACAGAATGAACTATATCTACTCGTGTCAATATGAACAAATTTTTAAAAAGTTGTTGAACAAAAATAAAATCAATTGAAGAATGACAATAATACAACACAATTTAAAGTATGAAAATAAACACCAAGTTCAGTAGCATCTGTCTTTCAGAGGGAGGACAAAAATGAGATGCCCCAGATACACAGGAGGTTTTTTACTTTATAAAGTCTAATTCCTTTTTTAAAAATCTAAAATGACCCTTACCAGGTGGTGGCACAGTGGATAGAGCGTTGGACTGGGATGCGGAGGACCCAGGTTCAAGACCCCGAGATCACCAGCTCGGGCACGGGCTCATCTGGTTTGAGCAAAGCTCACCAGCTTGGACCTACAGTTGCTGGCTCGAGCAAGGGGTTACTTGGTCTGCTGAGGGCCCACAGTCAAGGCACATATGAGAAAGCAATCAATGAACAACTAAGGTATTGCAACGAAAAACTGATGATTGATGCTTCTCATCTCTCTCTGTTCCTGTCTGTCCCTATCTATCCCTCTCTCTGAGTCTCTCTCTCTGACTCTCTCTCTGTCTCTGTAGAAAGAAAATCTAAAATGAATATGGGAAAATGTTGAAATATTTTTACAAATAGATTAGTATTGCATGTAATACTCTCTTTATCATGGCTGCATAGTATTCTATAGTGTAACCTTACTTTAATTAGCCATTTCCTTAGTCTTTAACTTGCTTTTACTAGCTAATTTTTAAATTTCGTTAGATAACACAAAAAGGCTGTACTAGTTTATATCGTTTACAGCACCATAGAAGAGTGCCCGTATTCCTCACACCCTCAGTAAGATTGACAAACTGGCATGGGGAGGAATGGTATATTAACTTGCAATTGCAAGTTTCTATTAAGCTGATTCATCTTTTCATCTCATTAGTCATTTATATTCATTCTCAAGAAATTGCCTGTTGATACATTTATCAGTTAGAAGTATGTTCAGCTGCAAATGATTGAAAGTGGACTATAATGGCAGTACAGAATAGGGTAGAGCTTTTTTTGTTTTGTTTTGTTTTCATTTTGTTTTGGCGGGGGTGGGTGTCATATAAGAATTCTGGAAGTTTAAGCATAAGCAATACAAATTAGAACAGCTGAGCAGCAGAGACCCAGGCTCTTTCTGTCTTCTGTTCTGTTATCTTTGGCATGCTTAATATTTCATAGGCACAGGAGAGCTGCTTCACCTCCGGACATCACATCCACTTCCCAGGCAGGAGGAAGAAGTCAAAGAGATAATAACTCTGTCCCTTTCTTAGAAGATCCTCATTTCCATCTTTCTTTATATTTACAAATTTACTTACCTAAAATTATGTAAAATATTCTCAAAATTATTCAAATTAGTATTTAAAATTACTTCTTTATATTACCTCCTTTTACATCTTATTGGCCAAAACTGAATCAGATAGCCACTTCCAACCCAATCATGTCCTAACAAGGAAGAATATCCTGTCTGGTTTAGGCCAATTGTAGTTCATTCTCTCTAAGCTCTGTGAGAGTAGGGTGTTTTGTTCACATCTTTATCTTCCTTGCCTACAAGAGTTTCTGCTACATAAAATATGCTCAGGAAATGTTGTGAATGAACTGAGGGCGTGCATGAATGAAAAGATGAATGGAGCTGGGATGGGGCAGACAATCAAGGTATTGACACCATCTTTTGAGCTGAGAACTATAAACAAGGAAATCAAGGGGAAACAAATATTATCAAGAGACAGGGTCTGTCACAATATCCATGACCCACCAATCCAGTTGATGCTAACTACATATGTGTTTGTTATATGTGGGTGAATATTTTCTCCCAGTCGTTCCCTTATTTTTTTTATGTCGTCCCAAATGCATCCTCCCCTCCCCCATATTCCCCTCAACATCTCCCTTGCCCCATTCCCCATAGCACCCTCCCCCCTTCCCTTCAGGTTTATCCCATCCTATCATCCCCTTTCCCTCGGTCCTCTTTTCCTCTGGTCCCTTTGATCCCTTCTCTGTCTCAATTCCATTCCTCAGTTCACATTATTTATTGGATTCATCAAATGAGTGAGGTCATATGATATTTTTCTTTTTCTGTCTGGCTTATTTCACTTAACAAAACAGTTTCCAGGGCCATCCATGTTGTCGCAAAAGGTAAGATTTCCTTCTTTCTCATGGCCCCATAGTATTCCATTGTATATATGTACCACTGCTTTTTAATCCACTCGTCTATTGATGGACACTTGGTAAATTTCTTATTTGGGGAGAATTTTAGGTTTACAGAAAAGTGGCAAAGTGGAACAGAATTCTTGTACACCCTTCACTCAGTTTCCCTTATTGTTAACATATTACCACATATGTTGTGAAAATTTTAAAAACCAACATCTGCACATTAGAATGAACTGAATCATTCTTCATTAGGGTTTCACCGGTTTTTTCATTAATACTCTCTTTCTGTCCCAGGATCCAGGCTAGGATACTGTGTGGCATTCAGGTGACACAGCTCCTTGGTCTCCTCTGGTTTGTGACGGTTTCTCTGTCTTCCCTTGTTTTCATCTCCTTAATGGTTTTGAGGAGTCTTGGTCAGGTATTTTATAGAATGGCCTTTATTTGCATTTGTCTGATGTTTTTCTCTTGATTAGACTGGGGTTATAGGTTTTTTGAAAGAATACCACAGATGTAGAGTGTCCTCACATAACATCACTAGTGATGTGAACTTTGATCACTCAGTGTGACAGTTTCTGCTGGGGTGTCCCTTGTAAAGTTACTATTTATCCCTTTCTGTATTCTATTTACTAGAAGCAGGTCGCTAATTTCTTGCGGCCCACCCTGGAGATGGTGACGGGAGATGGTGTGTGGGTTAAGCTTTACCTCCTAGAAAGGGTACCTAAATAAATTATTTGGAATTCTTATTTGAAGAAGTTTTATCTCTTCATAATTTATTTATGTAAATCATTTATTTATATCAGTATGAACTTGTGTATGTTTTCACACCTATTTTAGGCTATTTTCTTTTTTGAAATTTTGTATTGTGATATAACTCATAAAATTCATCTTTTCAAAGTGTACAATTTAGTGGATTTTTTTATATTCACAATTTTGGGCAACCATCGTTATCTAATTTCAGAATATTTTCATCCCCTCCAAAAGAAACTGTACTTATTAGCAGTAGTCACTCCCAATTTTCCTCCTTCGCTACCCCCAATCTGTTTTCTGTCTCTATTAGTTTTCCTATTCTGGACATTTCATATAAATGGGATTGTATAAAATGTGTTGTTTTGTGCCTGGCTTCTCTTATTTAGCATGATGTTGTAGCATACACCAGTACTTCGTTCCTTTTATGGCTGAATAATACTCCGTTGTATGGCTGGACTTCATTCTGTTTCTCCATTCAGCTCTAGATGAACATTTGTGTTCTCTCCCCTTGTGCTCTTAAGAATAAATGCTGCTATGAACGTTGGTGTACAAGTCTCTGTTTAAATGTGTGTTTTCAGTTCTCTTAGGTACACACCTACAAGTGTAATTGCTAGGTCATATGGAAGCCCTTTCACTTTTTGAGGAACTACCGAACTATTTCTAAAGTGTCAGCATCATTCTATATACATTCCCATGAGCAATAAGGTGAGGGTTTGTCACATCCTTCCCATCACTTGCTATTTTTCTGGTTTAGGTTTTTCTTTTTAAAAAAAATAATAAATTAGTATTGCCTGACCAGGCGGTGGTGCAGTGGATAGAGCATCGGACTGGGATGCAGAAGACCCAGGTTCGAGACCCCGAGCTCGCCAGCTTGAGCACAGGCCCATCTGGCTTGAGCAAAAGCTCGCCAGCTTGGACCCAAGGTCGCTGGCTCCAGCAAGAGGTTGCTCGGTCTGCTGAAGGCCTGTGGTCAAGGCACATATGAGAAAGCAATCAATGAACAACTAAGGTGTCGCAACAGCAACGAAAAACTAATGATTGATGCTTCTCATCTCTCTTCGTTCCTTAAGGTGACCAGATTTTAAAATTGGTAAAGCAGGACACCATTGATGGGGGGCGGGGGTTTTTGATTAAAAATTTGGTCTATATATAGAGCAAAAAAATTTTCATAGAATGCAAAAATAGTATTGTAATATATCTTTTAAAATTTCAACATAAGTACAATTTACAAATATAATACATTAAAAAATATGTGTAGTATTATTTTATTCTTTGGTATATTTCTCATTTGAGTGAATTGTTTTTAGTAGATTGCTGTCGTTGTTTAAAAGGTCATGAAATTTTTCACAAAAAATTTGTTAAATTATAATTCACACATAAAATGGCTTTCAAAGTCTCAACACTTAATTGTGATTTTTTTGATGTCCACACTTTATTTACCGTAGAAAAAACGCGTTCAGTCACAGCATTAGTTCCTGGTAAAGACAGTGCGTATTCCACAATTTTTAGTGCATTATTGTATGGAACATGGTTTGTTTCAAAATGATGAAATATTTCTAACCATTTGTTCTCTATTGTGATTTTTGCTGATGGCCCAGATTTAACCTTTTCCTTATCAATCTATTTTTTTTAATAATGATACCTCATTAAAAAGATCATTTTCAGAAATATTACTATATGGAAATTTTGAATAAGTCAGAGGGATGGGGTTACACGGTCCTGAAACCGATTCTGGAGCTGCATGAGTGGGCAGGAGCAGGCAGGGCAGCGCCACTGGCGCACTCGCACAGGAGCGGTCGTGCGCACTCCCCGCCTGGACTCATCCTTGCAGTGGCCGCGATCCCCGCGTCCAGCCCCGCTGCCCCCTGGAGACCAAGCAGCTTGCACCTCACAGAGCCCGGAGCCGCAGGCTGGCATCCAGGATGCGGGCCTATGAGTAGTTAGGGGACTTGACAGCCGCCACCCCAGCAGGTACTGCCCACCCAAAGTTGTTTGTTTCGGGGTCCCGCCCGGGGCAGCCAGCGCTTGCTGCAGTGCGGGCGCTTCCAGGTGGAAGCGGGGTCTCCCCACCGAAAACCATATATTCCCTTTCCGTTCCCCCATCGTTCTCTAGCTTTTCGTGCATTCTTTCCAAAAATTGGTACACTTTTAAAACACAGAGGGAAAAATTGTTAAAAATCAGGACTGTCCCGCCAAAAGCGGGACATCTGGTCACCTTACTGTTCCTGTCTGTCTCTATTCCTCTCTCTGTCTCTCTTTCTGTCCCTGTAAAAAAAAAATAAAAGAAAAAAATTAGCATCCTAGTGGGTGTGAAGTGATATCTCACTGTAGTTTTGACGTGCATTTTCCTCATGACTAATGATACTGAGTACCTCTCCACATGCTTACTGGTCATTTGTGTATCGTATTGGGAGATGTCGTTTCGAATCCTTTGCTCTTTTAAAAAATGGTTTGTTTTTATTGTTGAGTTCTTTATAGATTCTGGATACTAGACCCTTATCAGACATATAATTTGCAAATATTTTCTCCTGTTCTATGAATCTTTTCGCTTTTTGACAATGCCTTTTGATTCTAAAATTTTGATGAAGTCCAAATTTATGTTTTTGTTTTTGCTTGTGCTTTTGATGTGATAGCGAAGAGTCTAGAGACTGCTACATAATCCACAGTCCGTCTAAAAGTTTTATTGTTTTAGCTCTTACATTTAAGCCTTTGATACATTTTGAGTTGATTTTTTATGTGGCATAATTGAGGGGTTCAAATTCATTCTTTTATATGTAGAGATATAGTTGTCCCAACACCATTTGTTGGAAAGGCTATTATTTTTCCCCCATTAAATGATCTTGGCAGCCTTTTTGAATCAACTGACTATAGGTTTTATTTTGGACTCCCAGTTCAATTACATTGATTTATATTATTATGTCTACCCTTTGGACTTATGTGTTTATTTTATTCTTTAGGTAGTAATCCAATACCATGTTATTTATTTATTTTACTGCTCAAATTATTCTGGTTTGGAGCTCTTTCTGGTTGGCTGTGCTGTACCTTTGACAAACCCCTATCTTTTTTTATTTTTAGACATTTCCTTGATTTATGGAGCTACAAGATGTTCCAGACATATCTTGTACTTTCCCTGTTCAACCCTAGAATTAACTAGTTTTCTTGGATCCCTGAGTTCTTTTATGGGAGAATGATATTTAGAAACCAAGTTATGGGTGCTTGATGTGCTTATTGTTACTGGGGTGTCATTTTGGGGGGCACTCAGATGGTTAAATGCTTTATTACATGTGGTAACCCACATGTACACATACATTCATATGTGTATGTGTGTGGGATATGAATCATATAAACATGAGTTCATACAAATGACTCAAACTCTAATCCAGTACAACAGGGGGATAATTCTAGCCTTTCCTTATTGCTTCCCTCTCTCCAACTAAGAGAGCCATCTCTTAGCCATTTACTTATTTATTCAAGCCTAGTATACAGTTTCAGAATTAACCTATAACCTCATGTTCAGCTATTTTTTCCTGCTCTAATACATTTATTTTAAATTTTATTAGTTTAAATAATTAAATTTTGCTTGACCTGTGGTGGCACAGTAGATAAAGCACTGACCTGGAACACTGAGGTCACCAGTTTGAAACTCCAGGCTTGCCCGTCATGGCACATATGACAGGCAACTACTATGAATTGATGCTTTCTGCTCCTCCTTCCTCCCCACCCCTCTTTCTCTAAAAAATCAATAAAATCTTTAAAAAAAATTTTTACATTCACAACATTTTGTTATTCCTCTAGCCAAGCACAGGAGGCATACACTAAATGAGTAATTTTTTCTAAACTGAGAATTTATGAGTTTCACCTATTTTTTATGTATATGTTATGATTTTCTTTTAATATCTTCCGCAAACACTATATTATTCCTTCGTACTTATTCAGTATTTAATAAAATTACCTGTATGAGGTTGATAACACTTTTACATCCACATGTAGGGATACCAATTATTGTTTATACTAGCCTTTATCATACAAAATGTTGAAATGTAATGTCATTTAATTATCAATCTTTTTCTTTAAGCTCCTGAGTTTTGTATCTTGGTTGAAAAAGCTTTCCAACTCATCACCCATCCCCAGATTATAAAAAATATATTAGTTTTGGCCCTGGCTGGTTGGCTCAATGGTAGAGTGTCAGACCAGCATGTGGATATCCCGGGTTGTATTTCTGGTCAGGGCACACAGGAGAAACAACCATCTGCTTCTCTACCCCTCCCCCTTCTCTCTCTTTCTATCTCTCTCTCTCTCTTCCTCTCCTGCTGCCATGGCCCTATTAGTTTGAGTGCATTGGCCCAGGAGCTAAGGATGGCTCCATGGAACCTCCACCTCAGGCACTAAAAATAGCTCGGGTGCGAGGATGGCCCCAGATTGGAAGAGCATAGGCCCCAGATGGAGGTCTCTGGGTGGATTCCAGTCTGGGAGTATGCATGAATGCATGAATCTGTCTCTCTATCTCCCCTCCTCTCACTTGGAAAAAGAAGATATATATATATATATATATATATATATATATATATATATATATATATATATATATATATATATATATATAAATAATTTGAAGTTCATATAAGATACATATAACCTTCTTTTTCTCAAATGTCTACATAACTATTATTAGTAGTCAGTCCTTTCCTCACTTATTTGTGATGGGTCTATTTCTAAACTTGGTATTCTACTGGTTTATTTGTCTATTTCTATGCCGATATGAGACTATTTTAATTTTTGTTATTTTAAAATATGTTTTGACATCTACTAGCAAAAATCTCCCATTATTGATATTTTTCAAAACTTTCTTGGCTCTTCTTGTATGTTTATTCTCTCAAGTAAACTTTAGAATTAATTTGTGAAGTTTTACTTTTTAAATCCTGTGGGAATTTTGATTGGAATTACATTGAATTTGTTCAGTTTTAGAGATAGCCACACCCAGCATGGTGAGGCTCTAGTTAGGTCTTCTTTTAAAATGTTTTTCATAAAGTTTTATGTTTTGTTTGCATAAGTCTTGCATTATTCATGAGTCCACATTATTCATATTACTCACCAAAATTCACATGAATATTCACATTCATTTTATATTTTAAGTCACATTTTAGATTAATTAATGCTAATATGTAAAAAAGCTATTGATTATATGTTTGTCGTGTGTCTGAACAAGTTATTGCATGTTTTATCAGATCTAATAGTTTTTCATTTGACTCCTGGGATAGTCTATTGTAGACTGTCCTTTTTTAAGTGAGAGGAAAGGAGATGGGAGATAGAGTGATAGACTCCCACAGGTGCCCCAACTGAGATCCACCTACCAACCCCTGTCTGGGGCCAATGCTCAAATCAACCGAGCTATCCTCAGCCCCCTGTGCTGATGCTTGAACCAACTGAGCCACTGGCTGCAAGAGAGGAAGAGAGAGAAAGGGCAGGAGAGAGGAAAAGAGAAACAGATGGTAACTTCTCATGTGTGCCTTGACCAGGATTGAACCTGGGACATCTGCACACTGGGCCAATGTTCTACACCAGGGGTCCCCAAACTTTTTACACAGGGGACCAGTTCACTGTCCCTCAGACCCTTGGAGGGCCAGACTATAAAAAAAACTATAAACAAATCCCTATGCACACTGCACATATCTTATTTTAAAGTAAAGAAACAAAACGGGAACAAATACAATATTTAAAATAAAGAACAAGTAAATTTAAATCAACAAACTGACCAGTATTTCAATGGGAACTATGGGTGTGGATGCATCCTGTGCTCCTCTCATTGACCACCAATGAAAGAGGTGCCCCTTCCGGAAGTGCGGCGGGGCTGGATAAATGGCTTCAGGGGGCCCGCATGCAGCCTGCGGGCCGTAGTTTGGGGACCCCTGCTCTACACACTGAGTAAACTAGCCAGGACCACGTAGACCAGGGTTACCCACACTTTTTTAGCTTGCAAGCTACTTATAAGATGACCAAGTCAAAATGATCTACCTACAATAAAAATGCAAAACATAAATTTATTTCTTCTATATTATCATTATTTAAGTTACTATTATTACTGTTTAATATTGTGTATTCTTCTTTCACCTTTCTCCTTCTCAGCTCTCTTTTCGGAGGAAAGTCAATGTCATAGTTTTTATGAACAGTCCGAAAAAGCCGCTCCACATTTCCCTTCTTTGGAATAGCAATGGCACACAGACAGATAAGGCAAACGCACTTAGAATATGACATAGTGAAAAAAAATCCCCTCCCATTCTGTATGAAAGTGGTAAGTTTTAGGCTTCTTACTCGGACCAGCTATGGCACTCATTTTTATGCCTTTGTTGTATTTAGTTTAAATAAATTGAAGGCTAACTACGCAGCAATGTAACTGAACAAGTTAGCGCGGTTTAACGCGCATGCGTAGGGTGTCAAAAGTTCAGAAGTCAGATTGGCTACTCTGTATGCCAATAAAAAGACAAATGTCTTTTTAATGTCATGCGATCTACCCACACTTCCTTCCGGATCGACCAGTAAGTAGATCACGATCGACGTATTGAGCACCCCAGACGTAGACAGTCTTCATCGCTGTAGATAATGATAACTTTTTATTCCTTCCTAAATCAAAGAGCTGTTTATTGGAGGGAGGGAATGGGTGTATAGATAAATCACTAAACCAATTTAATCAAGGAAAAGCAACTTTAAAAATACAAGTACTTTCTTGATTCTTAAATAAAATTAAGAATCAGAAATAGAAATAACCACATACTTGAGCAAATTTAAGTAATAATTTAAAATAGTAATTTAAATACAAATAATATTGACAATATTTTATATAATTTTGTCAAAATAAGTCCATAAGCTTAAAAGGAAAGATGGCAGATGCTTCTAAAAAATATATATATTACCAAAATCGACCCAGGAAGGTAAAGTCCAAAAAAGATCAATAACTAGAAGAAAAATTAAGAAAGTTGTCCAAGAGCTATCTTTAATGTTTATACTGTTATACTTTTGATTCTTCTTGTCTTTTTTATTAATTAGCTAAGACAACCAGACAGTGTTGAATAATAGTGGTAATGATAAGACTGTGTTTCTTTCCTTGCTTTAATAGAAGTGCTTCTAATGTTTGATTGTTAATTATAAAGTTAAAGGGACTCTTGTTAATGTCTAGCTTATTGTAAGCTTTTATAACAAATTAGAATTGAAGTTTATCAAATGCTTTTTATCAGCATAGACTGGAATAATCAGTCTTTTTCCTTTACCTATTAATAAAATCTTAATGTTGAAACATCTTTTAGCTCATTTATGGGTTCAACACTACTTGGTTATAATGTCTTATTATTTTTGTGAGCTTCTGGATTTTGCTTAATAGCATTTAAGATTTTTGTATAAATATTCATAAGTTAGATTTGTCTGTATTGGCTGCCTTCAAAAAGTTTTGTTTTGGGACACAGAAAGGAGTTTTTTGAGAAATCTTAGCTTCTCTTTGCTTTAGTGTATCAAAGGTTATGTGTCCCTTGACATAACTTATAAAAGTAGGGAGAAAACTACATTGATGGCTTGTGATTTCTGTCAGCCACCAGATGAATGTAGATGATAGGGGGTGGGAAAAGGAAGAGAAATAACTTGAGACTAGGTTACAACAGCAGACTTACAGTATATCATGTCCCTTAACTAACTTTTACCCATGCTGAAATATCCTCTACTCTGAGGACAGTGGAAATGGGGATGTAAATGAGGAGCAGAGTCAAGAATCAACATGGAAGATCACTTAATTGACTTTGGTTAGCTAAACATCCAGGGAGGAGGGAGATGTCAAGCCAATATCTTTTTGGCTTACTAGGAAAATGACAGTGTTGCTAGAAGCAGGGTTGCTAGATTCCAGAGGAGGACTGGTTTGAGAGAAGACAAGGAATTCAGTTTTGGACATGTGTAAACGATGTCTTTTAGATCTTTTAGAAGCTTGATGAAGGAAGAGAATTGGGCCCAGAGTGCTATCAAATGGTGAATATAATCTTCACCATTAACCTATCGGCAAGGTACAAATTGGAGGCCCAGGAAGGTTGAGTTCTCCAAGATCTTTTCATTGTGACCATCATGCATCCTTTGCCTCTGTTGTGAGGTTATCAGTCCAGAGTTCATTGGCATTAAGGAAAGTGTTCAGGCTAGGAGAGATACTGGTTTGGTTATAGGCAGAAGGCAAGAACATTTAGAAATGGCTAGAATGAAGTTGAAATAGAAGTGAGTGAGTGAGGTCCTGGAGTATGTAAGAGAGGAAGAGAAGGTTTATTTTAAAAGACACACAGAGAGCATAGACACTGGGACTGCAAAGAGGAGGAGGAAAGCAATTTCAGTACTTGACGTCATTTAACCAATCAAGAGAAAGGAGCATAGGGTGAATCACCTGGCTTCCAGCTCCCACCGAGGCAACCAACTAACCCCACGCTCTTCACCCCCCTCCCTCAAATAATGGTTCCCAAAGGCAGGAACCATTTCTGTCTTAATTGATGTGGGAGGGGTTGGTGCATGAACGAGAAAGAGAAAGGATTACAGTGATGTGATAAATGCTAGAATGGAAAGTACAGAATGTTCTGGAGCACCAAGGAATGAGTGACAAACTAGAAGACTCCACAAAGAATGTGATACTTGATTTGGGTTTTGAAAGATCAGTAGGAGTTTACCGACCACTAAAGTTAGGATATTTAAAGCTGATGAATATTAAAGGAACTATAAAAAGGAAGGCTATTCAATCTAGAGCTAACTGTGTAAAAGCTTAGGTCGCTTTGTACCTATCAGATGGCATAACTAGACCACAGAATACCACAAGTGTGTCAAAAATGAGGGGAGCCATGCCCTGTGTGCACTGCTGGTGATGTGGATTGTGGCAGCCACTCCGGAGTCACACAGAACTTACTGGACGCCTGAAAATCCCTGGGACCCTGTTGCTCATTCTGCTTAAACACCCAGAGAAAACTGACATTCGCTGCACAATGTCTGTTGTAATAGGGAGCTGGAGGATATCTAGGTGTCCGTTGTCAGAATAAAGTGTGGTAAGTACAGTGCACATTTTAGAATATTTTGCAGCAGTCAGAAGTAACCAACTAAAAGTACATAAAACAACACAACTAGGTCTTAAACACAGTGTTAAATATTTTAAAAATCTGAAACAAGATTTATAGTACTGGGCCATTTACGTAAATTAAAAATACATGCATGAAATAACACTATGTATATACTAAATATTCAAAGATATATATATACATCACCGAGGACAGCACAACCGAGTGAGAGTTGGGCGTGAAGGTGGGTGGAGAAGCCTGGGAACTACGGAGGAAGGGAAATAAGAGTGGAGCCTGCACAGACTGCATCCCCAGGAACGGGGAGGACCAGCACCAGTGTTCTGCCCCCGGGGTCCACATATAGGACCCAGCAGTATGAAGCATGTGGCAGGCTTTCATGGCAGAGGCCAGGTGAGCTGAGGCTGGACAGAGGCTGGAGTTGGGGCCAGCCTGGATCCTATTCTGAGGGCACCAGGGAGCTGCTAACGGCTTTTAAACAGTAAAGAAGTTTTTGTTTTAAATTACCTGTTCTGGTGACACAGAGGATAAGGAAACACTAGAGACAGTGTAGTGTTTAGGAGACTACTTTAAATTGCAAGAGGAAGACTCAGAGACCAGAATTAATGTGGCAGAGTCGGGTAGCAAAACTGTGGGTGCACTGGAGTGGGTGCCACTCTGGCCAGTGTAGGACACCCTGCAACCTCCTCTTGTAATAGAGGCAGTCATTGGCCTCACTTATTTCCGCAGATCTTTATTGAGTGTGAAGTCCAGTAGCATAGAAGCCACAGTGATGTATCTCCTCTCCCAATCTCATTTCTTCCTCCACCCCTGGTCATGCTGGTACAAGGGGCAGGAGACTCGAGTGCCAATTCCAGCTCTTCCCTCTGGTTCCAGAAGTGACCTTGGACAGGTCCCACCTTCTCTCTGGACCTTACTTCCTCTTCCCTTCCCAGCTTGCACTTCCTTTGGTTTTGTATTATTTCCCTAGTAATAGCCCCCTCCTGAAATCCCCCCAGGTGTCTCCCAAGTCCTGACACCCTCCTCAATCTTCTGGCTCCACTGCCCCACCCTGGTGAGGAAGAGCAACAAATTGGTACCGTAATTGCCCCGCTGATTGTGTTATGGGTGTCTAATGCAATATGCTCTCATGAGGACCATCCATCAGAGAAGGGCCCCTCCCCAAGTCCCTGCCACCCCCGTCACATTAGGCAGGCAGCCCATTCATCACTCCCATCCCCCTCCATGGAGACTGGCCTAGACAGATGAGGGGCCAAATCAGATTTATGGGGAAGAATCGTGGAAAAGATCAGCTCCATCCATCTCTCAGACACCGAGGAGGGAGTCCTGTGTCCCCACTCCCTCCAAGGCTCCTTAGGGAAACGGGTGCTAATGGAGAAGCCAGCCAAGTTGCTTTTGTTGCCCAGAAGGCCCATTCCTGAGCCCTGTGTTGCCTAGCATAACCCCATGACTGGTTTCTCTAGGAGTTCATAATTTTTGGAGTAAAGCCGCTGCCAGAACCAGGACACCGTGCCCAGAGTCAGCCACAACTTGTGAGAATCTGCAGAATTCATTTAGCAGGGTCCCTGAGTTGGGCTAACTGCTGGGAGTGGGGGATGGGGAGGAGTAGGCACCAAGCCCAGCTCAGGGATGAGCCCAGAGCTAGGGCAACCTTCTCAGGGAAGGGGCGTCGCCCAGCCTTCCATCTGGGTCGGGGCCTTTGCCAGCGCACAGGATGGATACGCACTTCCGGACCCAGCAGTTCTTCTGTGCACAGAAGTGACTTGAAGAGGATTGAGAATGGGGTGAGAAGGGAAGGGGAAGACCATCCGTTAGGCCCCAGGGTTTGTGAAACCTGAAACTTGTAATATTTGGGGGACCCTCTTTTAGAAAATAATGCAAAAGAAAAAAATTGCTGGGGCCACTGCCAGGAGCCTGCCCACGTGAGAGACCTGAAAGCTTCGGCCACTGGCCGTGAGCCGCGTTTTATATGGATTATCTTTTCCGTTCTTTCTTTTTTTAATCCTCACAATGGGTAACTGCTCACTAAGGCATGACTTTCTCTCCCCACTTTTATAAGAAAATGAATATCGGAGAGGTGAAGAGACTTGGCCGACACCGTACAGGCTGGTGAGGGCAAAGCTGACTCCGGCTGGGACCGTTCCACTGCCCGTTGGCCTGAGTTACGTTGGCTGAGCATGCATTGGGCCGGGAGGGACCTCTGGCCCAAATGTCTCCTTTCCAGATAGCCCTCAATCTGCGGACAGGATGTCCCCTCTCTCTGCAGTTGCTCTACTGGAGTGCCGGAGCGCTGGAGCTGCCCTAGGCAGGCCTGCAGAGGCCTCGCAGAGCCACAGCAATAGGACTGTGGAAGAAATCCTTTAACCAAGAGCCCGGAGGAATCTGAGCTTGGGCTACCTCTTCACAATAGTTAATATTTATCCCCCAACCAACCAAGATCCCATCTGAGCTGGGTCCTGGTTGAAGGGGCTCAGGGGCTGAGCAGGCTTAGGCTGCGCAGGGCCCTTTTTATGTTAGTGTCAACTTCTCCACCCCCAACTTCATCCCCATCAGGCCTTCCTCACTCCACCCAGGCTTTTGTGAGCTGTCCCATACACTGCAGAACAAACCTGTCACTGCTCACCTGCATGCTCAGGTGCTGAAGATGGTGGGCCGCCCTTGGCCAGGAAAGCGGCTCCAAGGCTATGAAGCTCAGCCCCTGAACTGGCTCACAGAGAATGGGGAGGAGCTGAGCATGCACAGTGTGAACAAAGAACATGTGAATCTCCGTGAGCGTGTGGGGGCGGTAGGAGCATCCACTTGTGTGTGCCCACCCAGTGGAAGAAGTGTGGCAAGTTTCTTGCTCACTTGGTCTCCCTGTGATGGTTGTGCCAAGTGTCTTTCCCACAGTTTCCACTTGTCCCTGAGGGCAATGCCTTGCCTGAAGCTGTCTGAGTTGGTGCTTTGATAACTAGCACTATTGTGAAGAGACCTTACCCAAGCACCTCCATCCTCCTCTCCTGCCATCCCCAAGCCCACTAGACCAGCTTCCCACCCATTTGCTCCTCCAGCCTGTGAGCCCTTCCACAGCGGGCCAGGAGAGCGCATGGGAAAAGACACATCCTTGCCCTGTCCTTTGCCTGTTTCCTCCTCCTGCTTTCTCCAGTCCCCATTTCCTCCTGGGGTTTGGGTGTGACTGCTCCGTGTATGAGGCTTTGATCCTTGGGCTGACCTCACTGGATACTCACGCTGCCCATTCCACAGGGCTCCCTTTCTGTCTCAGCCCTGACCTCAGAGCAGTGGGCTGCAAAGTCAGGGGCAGAGTGCAATGCGGGAACTCTACCCAGTGAACGACATGCAGCGGAACAGAGTCTTTCTGGGGGCAGAGAGACCGTAGCCCTTAGCAGGTGCCCCTGGCAGTGATTATGTCACAGCGTCAATGTGCTGAAATGCCTCAGTGAAAGACGGTTTTGTAATCAATTATAAGATAAAAGAATTAATGCTGCTGGATGAAGACTCATACTATTGTTTATCGGGCAAAAAGGTGTGTGCGCGTGTGCGCACGCACGCGCACGCGTGTACACGCATGTGTGCTCCTGGGTTGGGTAGAGTGAGATTGCTAACCTGAGTCCCTTGATAACCCTGAAATCCTAGGTACTGAGGGAAACAAACCAATAGCATAATCAGTCTCAAGTGAGGTTAGCGAGGACATGTGTTTTGAGCAAAGAAAGGAGATCTCTCTTTCCCAGATTCCTTTTCTTCCACTTGTAACTTAGATGTCGGTGCTCCTTGGGGCTCTGTCCTTGGCTCACTTCTCTTTGTGTGGAGCTTTTCCTCGCCCACGGCTTCCATCAGCACCTGAATGTAGATGATGTTCAACTCTTTCTCCAGCGAGATCTCTCTCCTGTGCTTCAGGGTTCTTCTGCACCACAGCCCACCAGACAGCTCCACGCGAATATCCCTTAATCGACACAAATCTTTCAGGACGAAATCCAGCATCATCTTGTTCCCCAAGCTTCACTCTTCTGAATCCCTTAGCTCAGTAGATAATACCATCGTGTACCCAGTAACCCAACCTGAAGTTCTGACACACCCTCCCGCATTCCTCCACAGCTCATCCATTGCCAAATCTCTCCACATTTTGGTTGGAACTGTAAAGACTTCTAAAATCTCTCCACTCTTCCAATTTTCACTGCTATCAGCTTAGCATAGTCCTGAGTATGCGAGTGACAGCTCAAACTCTAATCCAGATTCATTGGGTTTCAATTTTAGGGGAAATCAATCTAGCCCTAAAAGTACAGCAGGATTTGCATGGGAAAGTTGCCAAACCACCTAGTACCCCAAAACTGTCCTTTATAAAGTGAGGTGATAATATCTACCTCCTGGAGTCACTCAGAGGATTAAATAAAATAATATATATGGAAGTGCTTTGAAAATGACCAGGCATATAAGAAGTGCTTAGGAAGTGCTGACTATTATTATTGTGCTATTGTCACTATTGTTACCACTCTTATTATTGCCACCTGAGTTAACACCAGTCTCCTCATAGGTCTGCCTGCTTCCATTCTCATTGCCTCCTGATCCGCCGCCACACTGGAAAGGCACCCGAGGCTCAGATAGGGGAGTATAGTGCTGAAGCCCCTAAGTGGCAGAGCCTAGGTCTCCACATCTCCAGACCCCTTGTTCGGCTACTATGCCATCTGCCTATTTGCACTATGATGAATGATTGGAGGTGGAGCAGCAGGAAAGTGAGGGGGGAGTGCCCCCAATGGAAGGAAAACTGGAAGAGAGTCAGAGGCTCTCCAGGGTGTCCAGTGAGAAGGAATTTCAGGGTGGCAATCTACACGCAGGGGATGGGATGTTGGAGACTTGCACTGAGACTTGATCTGGAAAAGAAGCATAGAGCTTCGGTGGGAATGTTGATGGACAGGGTGTGTTAGAGGGGCAAGAGTCCTTTTGAGAACCTCTCGGTTCCCCCAGAGTGGTCAGGTTTAGGCAGTGGGGACTAGGTGAAACCCTGGAAGAATAGTCTTGGCCGTCAGAAGAGTCTGGGCCAAGAGGTGTTTTTGTTCCTGGGAATTGTTCCTCTTATCTTTGGCCACCATGCCAATGTCTGGGGAGGAAACTAATTAATGCAGTGTGGGGGACCCAGGTTGGCTTGAAGCTGTGGGGTGATGATGGTACAGGTGTGAGAAGAATGTGGGGGGTATTCAGGTGGGCAACCACACAGCCACCCTGCTCTGCCTCACCTACTTTTTCTAAGTCAGCAGGCACTGTGGCCACATGCAAGGGGAAGCAAATTGGACTTGGGGGTGGGGATTTCTGCCAACTAGGTTCTCAGGTTAGGTCTGCTCTCTATAATCCCTGGACAAGGCTGCTGGTCAGTGGCTGGCCTGCCTGCTGGGTGACTTTTGAACAAAGCCAGCTGGGAATGTGAAGGCAGGGTAAGGGTGGACTTGTTTCAGGCACTGTCTTCAACCTCTGGATAAGGGAATATTTTTCTTCCTAGGCTCTTATTCTGCATCTGAGCGATTACTTGGGTTGTTGCCCTACCTTTGGTCCCCAAAGAACAGAGTCCATTGGAACAAGCAGTCCAATGCCCTCATGTCCTCTGCCTCAGGCTCCAAACTGCCTGATAGTCCATCCTTATCCACCTAACAATCCTAGGAGTTCAAGTGCAGAATGAAACTTTGGCAGGAAAAAAGCCCAACCCATGCCTGAAACCAACCAGACCCCTAAGAAGAAACTGGTTGCAAAGGCCACGATGGGGCTCTGTCCCTCTGTGTGTACCTCTCTCAGAAGTCTTCCCTGGTATGGGGGGCTGTAGAAGGGAGCCCTGGAGAGAGGAATCTTTGCTCCAACTAGTCTGACTCAGCTCATGTGAAAATGAACAGTGTTCCTTTTAAAAAATCAACAATCTTGCAATTCCTAGGGTCTGTGGGATTTTTGCAGCTAAGGTGGAGGGGGGGGGAGCAGTTATTACCAGACAACATGAAGGCAAGTTCACTTAGAGCCCCCCAACCACGTCCCCCCGCCTTTCATATCAGTATTTTACCTTTGACAAAAGCTCTGGGTTCTCTGTCATGCCTTTCTTTTTTCTGCCTGGATCCCAATTGTCAAGCCTTCAAGAAAATGCACTTCAGTCCTTTGTCACTGAGTGTAATTTGATAAACTGAGCAGAAACACACTGCTTTCCCCATCCTTTCAAAAACTGTTACTGCCAGAGAAAGAGGATGAGGGAAAGAGATCTGAGGTCTTTGAATGGACGTTTAAGCACACGGGCATGCACATGGACACACACACACACACACACACACAGAGTCTCACACACATACCAGGACATCAAGTTGCCTGGGATGGGAGGAGGTCGAATCCCAGATTCTTGTGCGTGGGGGCCAGGCCTTGGGGGTCCTGGGGCGCATGCCCTCCCAGCTCCTAGCGACTCCCTTAGTTGCAGGCCTGGTTACAACCGCCCAGTGGGCGGTGCCAGGGCAGGTTTCATGCTATAAAGGGCTCTTGGCTCCCCGGGCCTGAGGGAACGCCATCGCTGCGACAGTGTCCCTGCCAGCCACAGCCAGCTTGGGGCACTGCCGCTGTCCCATTGCCACCACCGGGCAGGCTACTCTTTTCCAGGCAGTGCTGATTTGGACACAGCTGTCAGCTGTGTTCCTTATACCCACCCTGTTGGCTCCATCGGCAAGTCCTTCTTTGGGTTGCTTTCATCTGGGTTGGGTGTGGGGCGGAGGGGAAGGGCTGGGTACGGGGGCTTTGAGTAGGAGGTTGGGGGGGGGGGTGTTGATTAGGAAGATGAGGGTGATTCCCAAAAATTCTGCCTGGAGCAAGTTTCTGAAGCTGAGATTTCTGAGATGAGTTATAGGGTAAGGCTTGTTCCATATTCAGGCAAAGGAGAAAGGAGCGAAGTTCCTTCCTGAGGGCCACCCTTTCCCAGGGCTCCGGAGGAGTGGGTGAGGGCTTTCTCCTAGCTGTTGGTCTCAGCGGCTGGGACTGAGGAGCCAGGCTGTGCCTGCATCTGGCACTACCAGGTAGAGACACTTGGACAGGGGTTGTTATCTGTAAAACAAAAGTAAAACAAAAAATAACTAAAGAGTCAGTGATGCGAGGCTACCTGGGGGGGTGGGGTTGGGGTGGGGTGGAAGCTAGCCACACTCGGACAAAGAAGGAGAAGGGGAACTTTAAGAAATAAATAAGTAGACTCTGGAACCCAACTTTTCTTCCACCACATCCCAGACACTGGGATGGTGGCTCCAAAGAGGCGGGCGGGCCCGTGGGACCCTGGCAGGCAATGGTTTGGAAGGGTAAATGTTCTAACCAACAGCCTCAGAGCCCCTGACGCTGCAAGGAGGAGAGGTTGGCCCCAAGGCTTTCGAAAAGTGGCATCCATGGCACTGTGGTGATTTCCAAGCCAAGCGGTCCCCTCCCCCAACCAGCCTGGATGACAGGGTTTCTTCCTCTCTCAGAATTGCTAGGACACAGTCAGGGAGCGTCCTTTAAATTGTCCTTGAGGATTGGGTGCCAGAGGGGCACTGCCAGCCGGACCATGCTCACTCTGAAGGGCAGGCATAGAGTGGAAGATGGTAGGCAAACAGACCTTGGGATGAATATCTGGGGCCACAAACTGGGACCAGGGCCGAAAGGACAATGCTTCTCTTTAAAGTAGCAGTTTTGTTTCCGTTCCACAGGAGTAGAAGGGACATGTCTGAGCTGGAGCTGGTGTCCTCTAGTGGACCCTCTCTTCCTTAGCTCCTCAAATGGAAACAAATTGTTGCTTCCCACTGGACTTGGAATATTTCAGGGATGGGAAGCAGGGGCTGCCACTGTACTGTGAGTCCTTAGAATAAAATGAGGACCAGCCTGGGGCCCAGGGAGGATAAGGGCTGATCAGAAAAGACTCCCAGATGTGAAATCTTGAGTTTAGTCTCTCAGGGCATTTGACAACTCCCTCTGCTGTCAGCTTTAATGGTTAGAAGCATGGACATTGAACAAAAGGGCAGCTGCCACCATGTGGGACAGGACCTCTTGTCCTGCATACTTGCTTGGTAGAAGTGGGACCGGAATGATACAATGTGGGTGGGTGGGTGGAAGGCACTCTAAGCCTCAGTTTTCTTATCAGTAAAAAAAGTAGTGTGAAGATCTAATTTCTAAAAATAGTGTTACCTCGTGGGGCCATTGTGGACATGAAATAAAATAGATGTGTTGGCTGCATAGGACTGCACATGTGTAAGGAATTCGAAAAGTACAATGTCTCTGTGCCTTTGGGCACAGACAGTCCAGGGTACTCCTGGAGAGCTTTGTGCCTCAAGTGAGGAGCAGGGCTTTAAGCAGATTTGTCCTTGTGGAAGAGTGTTTTCTGAGCACAGGAAGAGGGTGCACAGGCTATGCCTTGTCCATTGAATATTTGTTTCTAGAGCGCATGAGGCCTTATTCTGCATATTCTCCCCACCCCTTCTGCCAAACTTTGTGAAGTTTATTTATATAGAATTCCCTGTGAACCAGCATCCCCACAACTGATCCCCCAGTCTGTTCTGACTGATTTCAAGGTGCCTGACAGGATACAGGGACACGGGAGAAGTTGGAGCCAAGGCTTCAGAGTACTGAAGGCAAAAGCTAAAGCCCTAGGGTGTGACCTGGGCCCCCTGGAAAACAGCTGTAGGCAGAGGGTGTCCAGGAGTTCCTGGAACATTAGCTACAACTAGCCTGGGGTAAGAGGGATGTACACGGGGCACAGGTAGGTCATTATCAGGCCAGAGGGCAAAATATTCTGTCTTGGAGCCCACTCCTGCTCCCAGAGCCGCCTTTTGGCCAGTCCACAAGGAGCTAGCCACAGTCATTTGACCAAAAATAAAGTTCGGTGATTTTTGATGGGACTGGAGGTTAGTTTGGAATCAGGGATAAGGTCAAACTGTGACCAGAATTAAGGGTCAGTCCAGGAGCAGGTTTAGGGGTCTGTTTTAGGTCAGGGTTACAGATGAGACTGAGGACTAGATCAAGGCTCAGTCTGGGACCAGGGTCAGAAGTTCATCTGAGGTCGATGAAAGAATGTTCCCTGGTGGACTCTGACTAGCGAAGATGGCTGCTGACCTTTCTCTGTCCTAGCCTCCTCCAGCCAAAAGCCTGCTCCACAGCCCATCGGTCTTCCTCTCCTCAATATGGCGTTCCCTCTCTTTTTTCCTAAGTACTCTTTGGAACTTGAGCAAAGAGATGGTTCCAATTAGGAAATCCAGCAACTACTGTTGTGGGGCTGTGCTGTCCAGTGAACATTCCCGAGGATTCCCCTTGGTGGCTGGGTAATAAGGACTCAAGGACTACTCCACACTCCATCCCAACTCCCATTGCACAAATAAACAGTAGAGGATGAAAGTGCAAAAGCCATTCCTAAGTGTAGAGTAGGGGGAGAGGATAACAATGAATTCAGGGAGATTTCTGAATCACACTGTGATCCCGCAGAACAGACAGCTTTTGTGGACTCTGGAATTTGGTGGCTGGAAGGCAAGTATTACTTGAATTTGTCGGCAATGATTCTAAGTATATGTGCCTTCCCATGTATGTGCGTGCTCGGTATTTGCCTGTGTACCTGTTTGCATCTCCGTAAGGCTGTGTGTTCATCCTTTCTGAGACAGATGTCTCCACAGGTGGACACAGAAAGTCCCACGACCTCAGGACCAGTGCCATGTCTGGTGTTGGGGGGACAGTCAGACTGGATTCTTAGGGCTCTTCAAAACAACAGGGCTTCAGCAATCTCTCCCAGCCCCATTCTCACCCAGCTTCATCTCTAGGGGGGATTGGTAGCATTGTCCTTGCCACTCCTGGGTGCCCAGTCCAGAGTTCACTGGCCAGAGAAATTTTCCTATTGTGAGAGTGTGTCCAGCTTTCTATTTCTGGGTCCACAGTGGTCCTTGCAGGGACTTTGTGAGTGTCTGGGCCCAAAGTTGCCTGGTGAGGAAGTCTGAGCCATTTGGGAGCCTACAAGCAGGCCCTCTAGGGGAAATTTCCCACTATGGAAGGAGAATTAGGGAAGGGAGGGCAAGAATAGCTCTCTCCCGAATCTGTAGTACTATAACTGTCCACCAGGTGGGGTTCCAGGGCAGAGAGTGAGAGTTGAGATGACCCAGCACTAGAAGCTAGGGTCCAGCGTAAAAATCTGCTCCCGCCACATCAGCCTCGGAAGCTCTCGCACAGAGAGGGACAGCACATATGCTCGCATCTTAAACGCTCACAAACGTTCTCTTCCAGTGAACTCTAAAACAGAACTCATGCTGGGGGCAGCGAAAGTGTTCAAAGGAAAGTCTAGTTTCGTTTACACACACACCATCCTAAACTGTAGGTGTGATAGCCAGTCGTCCGCTCTGGGAGTGCAAAAGTGACAGAAACAGGGAACTCGGGAAATAGAACGCTTGGAAGAGAGAGAGCCAGATACTAGTTAGACGATGGCGGGATTGGCACGCACTGCTTCCTGTGTCACAGACAGGCCGGAGGAGAGGCCAGATGAGACAGATGCAAGGATGCACAGACACACATACAGCAGAGAGCACACAAACCCTCAGACACACCACACAGCTTCCCAGACGTCGGGCCGACTCAGGAACACACGCGCGCGCACACACAGGTGCGTCCCGGGGCCACACGCACACCTCGCACAGGCACGCGCGTCGGGCCCTCTGAGACCGGCTAGGAGAAGGTGGCCGCGCTGGCTTGTTTATTTACTCGTTTGTATCAATGAACGTTTGTTTGTACCCGACTCCTCCCGCCTCCGGAGACTAGGGCCACCACATTTGTCCCCGACGCGGGACACTCACCGAGAGCAGCAACGGGGTTCCTCCGACGCTGCAGGGAGGAGGGGGACGGAGAGGACTACAAAGTTAGGAAGTTAGGGGGTCTCGAGGTGCCCAAGAGCAGGAGCTGCAGCGTCAGTAGCCTGGAACGCGGATGGGGAAAGGGAAACATCGGAGTCTTGCAGTGTAAGAGACATATGGGGGGTGGGGGAGACCCTGTCATCGGAGGTTTGGGGGTGTATAGACGCGGGATGGAGGGTCTGGGAGTAGCAAATAGGAGGAAGAAGGGATTCCTCGAGATAAGAACCGGCGGGGTTCCGTATAATAGGAGCTCGGGACCCCGAGTACAGGTTGCGAGGTTTCTGGCGCCCCCCAGTCGAGGGGCGGTACGGCCAAGCTCTCGGCTGCTGGGGCGACGGCCCACGCGGGACTGCCTCGGGGCGGGAGGAGGGGGCTGGGGACCCGGGAGGGAGGATAAGAGGGAGGGAAGTAGCCTAGCAGCCAAGCGGGCACCGTGCGAGTGAGCACCGTGTGTGTGTGTGTGTGTGTGTGTGTGTGTGTGTGTGTGTGTGTGTGTGTGTGTGTGATCTCGTCCGTCTGTAGGTGCTGGGATCAGCGAGAGGCCGGCGAGAAGGAAGAGGAGGCGAGAGGTGAACTGAGTTTGATCCTTCGGCGGCTACAAGTGGGTCCCGGGCGGGCGGCGGGGCGCGGGCAGCGGGCGGCTGGGGCGGGGCGGGCGGCGGCGGGCGCTCACACGCTCGGGCCGCCGGCCTCTCACCACGCCTCCGGCTTTGTGAGCGCGCCGGGGAGGGGGGGGGGGCTGGCGGAGCGCCCACGGCGCAGCCTCCCGCCTCTATATAAACACACGCATCGCCTGGCTTTGGACTCAAATTCACATTGAGAGAAGCTTTTAAAACCACCAGCCCTGAAATCCTGCCTCCTGCTTTTTCCCCTCTTTCATTCCTTTTGCCTTTCTTTTATTTTTCCCCCCTTTTCTTCCCCCCAGCAGCAACTCCAGAGCTGAGAGCCTGCGTCCCAGGACGGACTGCCTTTTCTTAATTGATACAATAGCCTAGCTCGGGTTTTCACCTCCTCCCCCAACCCCACCCCGCCTCACCCCTCCCGTCAGCCGCCGCCGCCGCCGCCGCCGCCCCAGCGCTTGCCCCGGGCTCTGTCGCCGGCTGCGTCCCATCCCGGCCGCGGTCCGCCGGCTCCGCACCCGCGCTCCCGCCGCCGCGCCGCCTCGCCCTCTGTTCCCGCTCCGGGGGTGCAGCGGTGGCTCTGGGGCTAAGGCACGCCGCCCGGGGCAGCCCAGGGACGCTGGGCTCGGGCCTCTCCACTCGCCTCGGCCGGGGAGCCTTCCCCCTCGCCCCCAAAGTTTCTGGGTTCGTTGGAAATTTTGGATTCAGTATTTTTTCCTTTTTTTTTTCCACTTAGGAATTTGAGGGGAAAACTTTTGACCAGTCGATCGCACTTTCTTTCCGCTACCTGCCCCCCTTTTTTTCTGAGCAGGGGAAGGGGCTTACAAGAGAGGCTCCCGCTGGACAAAGTTTTCCAAAGTTTTCCGAGTGTGATGGTTGCGGGGAGCGCTAATCCACCAGCTTGATTCACGGCTTCATCTCACCACCCCGCGAGCAGCCCTTAAGTCCGCTATAAGGGAAAAAACAAACAAACAAACAAACAAAGTTACACTCCGAGTCGCCTCGTGTCTCCTCTCTCTTCTAGGCAAAATTTTTTTTCTCCCGCTCTCCGCTCCCCTCGAAGCCTCCACTCCCCTTCCCTCGGCCCCTTCCTCCTTCTCTGTTTCGGCTGGAGGTGCCAGGACCGCCGGCCGCAGTCTCCCCTCCCCCGCCGCTCCCGTCCCTTGTCATCCAACCCTCCCCTCCCCCGCTGCGGCCGGCACAGCCAATCCCCCGAGCGGCCGCCAACATGCTCTTTGAGGGCTTGGAGCTGGTGTCGGCGCTGGCCACCCTAGCCGCGTGCCTGGTGTCGGTGACGCTGCTGCTGGCGGTGTCGCAGCAGCTGTGGCAGCTGCGCTGGGCTGCCACCCGTGACAAGAGCTGCAAGCTGCCCATACCCAAGGGCTCCATGGGCTTCCCGCTCATCGGAGAGACCGGCCACTGGCTGCTACAGGTAAGGGCGCAATCCTTCCGCTGCTCTCCCGAGTCCACTAACGGCGAGAGCCGGACCGATGGTACCGCGGACCGGCCAGGGGGCGCCGGGAGCTTGAAGGCACCGGTCCCCGCCCCGCCCCTTCCCTCCTATCTCCCGGCGTCTCCCGGGCTTCCCCTGCCCGCCAGCGGCGTGGTTCGGTGCTCCCCAGCGCAGGGTGCGCAGGTTCAAGGGGCTGATCCGAGAGGTCCTGGACTTGAGAAGGCTCCCGGGACAGACTCTGCAGTGGCAGAGTACTCAACAAGAGTGAGTGAGGCGTCCGCTTTCGCCTCCACTTTGCCCTCCAGGTCCCAGTCGCCGTGGCTCCCTGGGCTTTGGCGGTGTCATTGGGACCCTGAAATTGAGTTGGGGAGAGGAGGAGGAGGTCAGTGGCAGCCAGAACTGTCTTTTTAAGTCTCGGGCTCTGTTCCCGCCATGTCGTCGGCTGCGCCAGGTACAACTACCCTGGGCCACGGTTCGAGAAAATATGTGTTTTGTGGTGGGAGAGGAAGAAGGTAACCCAAAGAAAATGAGAAGTCTCAGACCCGAAGGTTCTCTGCTTTCGGGGAAAGGGTCTATTTACTTATTGGGTGAGGACAGTGTAGCAGGGGAAAGAAACTTGGGAGAGGTGTGTGTGAGATCCACAGAATGCTTGTGTGTTTGTTGTTGGTGCCGCACTACCAACACTGCTGGTGATAATAGGGGTGGGCTCGTCGGAAACTGGACCCAGGTAGGTAATGGGGAAAATAACCTGGAATTAAATTCACCAAGTGCTAGACAATCTCTTTTGCAGTTTGATACACAGTTTTTTTCTTAGTGTGTGTGTGGGGGGGGAGGAGGCACTCCTGGGTTTACCACGGGAGGTGTGTTGTGTGCGCCTGTACACGAGTTTTGTCCCGCTGATGCTGATGACGGTTTGGATAAGGATGAACGTCCTGAAACAGACTACCCCGGCAGGGAGAGGTGTGGTGGGAGGTGAACTCAGAGACTTGTGGATTTGGAAGTGGGAAAGTTTGGCTTGAAATTAACAGACGCATGCAATCCGTTCGCACACACCTATACCCCACTGGGCGCCAAGTGTCAACGGATCTGGGGCGGAGTGGGGGACATCAGGTTCCTCTGCCCTGTGGTCTTCCCAAGTCCCGGAATCAGTCCATTTCTTGGGAGGGGGGGTTGTTCATATAACTGGGTGGGGTTCACTTTAACCAATGGGACTACTTCCCTGTAAAGAAATCCCCAAAGCCTATTCCATACCACCACACTTAAAGGGTTAACTGCAGCGGTGGTCTAGGCTTTTGGCTGAGAATTTAGGAAATAAAATAACTCACACGGGCTTAGACTCCTACCTCGTTAGAGCCAATCTGCAGAATCTGCGGTCTGTCACCGCCCCCCCCCCAATTTCCTGACCTTTCTCTGCCCCCCATATGTCCCCCTGACCTTTTCTCCAAATCCCACAAGGACCCTTGGGGTTCAGCGTCCAGCTAGCGCAGAAGATGGGCAGGAGGAAGCAGGCCTACGTTTCCCCATCCATTTGCCCTTGGGGCCCTAGACTCTGCGCAGGGAGGAATATGGGGGGGGGGGATTCCTGCAGAGGGGCGCTTAAGGGGTTAATGCGAGCCTTCTGAATCCCAGCTTTATTTTTTCGGAGTCATTTATCAGATTTTACGGGGGGACCTCCAAGGGCTCTCCGTTTCCACCGTGCGCCATCTAAACAGAGCCCAGGGCTAAAAATACAACATTTTTGTATAAATTGGACTCGCGGCCCGAGCGGCCGCCCCTATGAAAGTCCTCTTTGTGAAGACCGTGGAAACGGCGGACAAATAACTCTTTATTAATGCCACAAAAAACGCACTTTAATTATAGTTAGGCAGATCAGAGGCGGGGTGGGAGGGCGGGAGAGAGGCGGCGACGACCTCGGAAAATTCACAGCCCAACTTTTGTGTCGAAAGAAAAGAAAAACAGAGGAAAAGAAGGAGAGGAGAGACGGAGAGTCAGACCGAGCGAGCGAGACGGGTAAAGCAGACGAAGGGAGGGAACCCCGCTCCTCACCCCCTCCCCTTTGTCGCACCTCCACCCTCTCCTAGATTTCTCTTAAAGGGGTAGACGCCATCTAGATCGGCAGCCGGCTGGGGGTTGTTCCCCCCGACCCGCCAACCTGGGAGTGGGACGGCGTCCCCGCGGACCAGCCCCCTCCTAGAGGCGCGGGCGCTCTAAGCTCGCTCCTTGTCGCGCGCCGGGGCCGAAGGCGCATGTGGAAAAGTGATTAGTACTCCGGGTTCTGCAGAGTCACTTTTCGGCAGTGCTGGGGTGTGTACACATCTAGCTAGAGAATACTTTTCCGTGGAAGAAAGGAAAGTGAGGGGGGTACCAACCGGGAAACAGGGAAGCCAAGTTGTGCCTTTAGGAGTTCATGACCCCTGGGACCTGGTGCCCGCATTCTCACTATTGTTGGCGGGCAGGCGGGACAGCTGGACAGGTGGCGCCCCTCCCCTTCTCATCCAGTGCTGTCTTGGCAGAAGAAGGGTTAATATGGGGTGGTGGAGTAGCAGGAGCCTACGTCAAAGGTGAGCGGGACGCCCCTGCCCCCGCCTCTCGGAGGTCCCCTCGGTTTCCGGTACCCTCGAGGGGCCGGCCCCGCCAGCTCCGGCGAGCCGCGGGTCGGGGCCAGGGCCTAGCTCTCCTCAGCTAGCGCCGCTGCTGCGGGGGATCCAATTACCTGCGACCGCAGCCGGCCCCGCCCCATCCCGCGGGAAGCGACTTCCTCCGCGCTCCTGCTTCAAACTCCAGAGCAGCGACGAAAGTCCTTCTCAGTTATTTCCAGAGCAAATTGCATTAGGATAATCTCGGCCCTTAGATCCTGACCAGACTCTGCAGAGCCCTTAGAGGGCCACCGAGTCCCTTCGCTGTCTACATCCGAGAACCCAGGAAACCCCCGCCCGCAAGTGTAGTGATTGCCTCCGGGCACCAACCGCTCACCACTATAAATAATCTTTGGCCTGCGGCCACCCTGAGGGGTCTCGCCAGCCCGTGGCCGGGAGCCTGGAAATATTTCTTCTGAGAGGCTCGGAGCGCGAGGCGGAGGAATTGGGGGTGGTGAGGGATTGGGGCTGGTGGGGAGCTCGGTGGAGGCTCTAGCTCGGGTCCCGCGATCTAGAATACCTTTTCCCTACCGCAAGTGCTTACTGAAAGACTCTCGCAGGTTGCCCCTGGGCCTCCCGCCTCCTTGCATTATTTATTATCCTCTGGGCCCTATTTCCCGGTTCTTGTATATACTATGAAAAATAAAACCTGTGTGTGTGTGTGTGTGTGTGCGCGCGCGCGCGCGCGCGTGTGTGTGTAGTAACAGCAGGGAACTGGTGCCCCGGGTGGTATCCTCCATCCCTCCGCCCGCACCCCTCGAGCCTGAGCCTCCGGAAAGTATCATCCTGAGATGTGCATACTGAAAAGGTCTCCCTTGTGGCTCCCTCAGGGTTCTGGCTTCCAGTCTTCGCGAAGGGAGAAGTATGGCAACGTGTTCAAGACGCACTTGCTGGGACGGCCGCTGATCCGCGTGACCGGCGCGGAGAACGTGCGCAAGATCCTCATGGGTGAGCACCACCTCGTGAGCACGGAGTGGCCGCGCAGTACACGCATGCTGCTGGGTCCGAACACGGTGGCCAACTCCATTGGCGACATCCACCGCAACAAGCGCAAGGTAAGAGCTTTGGCCAAGGGTCCCGCAACCGAACTCTGACCCTCTTCTTCATTGCCCGCACCTCGGGATAAGGAATTCTCGGAGTCCTGGGAACAAATCCACCCGAATCTGTGCCCCTGCTTGCACACCACCTTGGAGGTTTCCTTGCCTAGACGGCTCTGATCCCGGATCTAGGGCCTGTACAGGCTTATTCTGTATCGACCCCCTTGCTGGTCCACTGCTGTTTGAGTGGTTGTTGCACAGAGCTTGAACAAGAGGGAATTGAGGCATCTAACGCCTGTGCTCACCGTGCTCCCAAAAACAGTAAAAAGAAGAGGGTGGAGGGTGGCCGGAGGCCTCATTTTAGAATGATAACGACGGATCATTCTTAAATCAAAACCTAGCCTTCCTGCCACTGGTTGCTTTAATGTCGACTCGGGCAGGCGCGGAGGGCTGGGACACCTTGTGGGCAGTGATTACAGGGCCCTGTCTGGAAGAGGGGTGAAATTTGGACTACAATGTGCATGGGTCTGGACGGTGGTGGAAGGGCAATGGGTGGGAGAGTAGCCTAGGCGCCGCGCTGGATCAAAGCACAACCAGCCCCTCCCACAAAGAGGAAGAGAAAGTGGGTGTTTATCCTGTGGATTTCCCGAGCGCCTGGAAGAGGCGCGGAAGAGGAGAGCCAACGCGCACGGAGCGAGCCTCCCCGCCCCCTCTTAGGGCTGAGCCGAAGCCGCTGCAGTTTGGGCCGCTCCGAGCGCGGGCGGCACGTGCTGTTTGAACTGCAGTAACCCGAAAGCTGAGCAGCCGCCGCCGCCGCCCGGCGGGAGCCGGCCTGCGGGCTTAAAGCGTCCAGAAGCGGGTGGGGGAGACTGCAAGACCTCTCCTTCCGTTTTTTTCCTTGGGTAAGAGGACTCACCCAGGTTTGAAACCTGAAGGAAACCGCGAGGCAGTCTCTGATATCTGGGAAGATTGGTAGAGCCCAGGAGAGGCGACGCGGCAATTATGTGCAGCCCCTCTGCCAGAATTCTGCGTGTGAGTTGGTCTCAGGAACGAAGGAATTCATCTTATAGCATTTGATGTCTTCTGAATGGCCTGTGAAGAGTAGTTCTCTGTAGCAGACAAAAGGAGGAAAAACCGCATGGAGTGGATTGGTCTCCACATACCCCCAACGCCCCTCCTCCCATAAAACATGTATTTTAGGGACTGGAAAGGAACTCCGAAAATTGGCTCCCCTATCTGCCTCACTAAAGCAGGAATCAGCAAACAGGACCTCGGATCAGACTGAGGGCGGGGTGTCCTGGGGAGTGGCTGGGAGGGGGCTGACTTCTCAGGAATGGTGGCTTTTCAAATATCTTGGACACTTTTTTTTCTTAGTCTTTGTGACTCCACCAAAACCTCGTCTCAAAGAATGAGGTGAGAGCCAGGTAATCAGAAACCCAGCTGAATGTAAAAACTTCTCATGTTATCTTTATAGAGGCTTCGACAAGAAAGTAATCATATTTTCCTTCTCACACTGAGACTCAGAGAGGTTGAGAGACTTCAACTCTAGAGACAAAGCAAAGGCAGGTGAAGCCTTCAACATTCCTCCATGGGAAGAGGTGTTCCTGGGCCCCCAAGCAGAGCACTGCTCAGTCCTGCCCACCCAGATCTGCCAGAAGAAAGAGGGTGGGGTGGGAGTAATGCTGGGAGGAAGAAGGTTTGGTCAAGATCTGAGTGTGAGACCCTGGGGATGCAGAAAGCTTCTGGGTGAGGCTGTTGCTTTGGGGCTCCACCCACCCTCTCTACTTGACTTGGCCTTGGGCCTCCAGGTAGGGAGGGCCTGCCTGGAAAGCCCCAAGGTTTTGGCTTACATTCTTCATTTGAGAAGAGTGGAAGAGGAAGCAAATGACAGAAGATGACCAATGTTAGAGGAATACAAGGGAAAGGGAAGGAAGGGATGGGGTAGGACAAGGGAGGGGGCAGAATCTAGAGACCCCAGAGGGGCATAATGGGGCACACTTGCCCTGTAGGTACCATGAGGAGCAGCCAGAACACAGTTCATCCTGACACTGACTTGGGAACCAATGTAGGACCCTCCTTTTGTGTGTACTAGTTGTATGCTTGCTATGTGATTCATGTACATATGGTTCTCTAGTAAGTATGTTGATAAAAGGGTCCTTCTATCAAATCTCTGTAATGGGTGTTCTATGAACTTAAGTTCACTGAACTAAATAGAAGGCCTTGGGTTAGGTACAAACAGAAAAGCTGGAAACTTGGTCCTTGCCTTCAAGAAGTGGAGTCTATCCATAGAGATAACAAGAGAATAATCAGAGGCATGTGTTGGTCTTGGAGAGAATGGCCAATCTGCTGGAGCCAGTGCCCAGTGGACCTAATGTGGCCAGGGCAGGAGCTGCAGGTGCCACTCATGCTACCTTATTCAGCCCAGGCAGCAGTCAAGGATGTGGCTGGAGACTGGGCTGCTGGGCCAGGCCCAGACCTGGTTAGGATGCATTCTCAGGAAGTGAGGCCCAGGGGGGACGACTAGGAACGTCACTGTTTCCATCGGGGCGGGTGACCCACCCCTTCTCTGGGAGGTCTGACCAGATGTGCTGGGAAGGGGTTCCTCACAGCCATCACTGCATCCAGGTGTTTGCCCTAAGTGCCCTGGTTGTTTAGGGCCAAGAGGGGTGGGGTGGCCAGGGAGAAAATACACAGTCTTGCCTAGTCTAAAAGAGTCTTTTCTGAAAGCCAGGCCTGTGTCCCGATAGCCACCACCAAACTCTGTCTCTTCTCCTTGTTACCCATCCCTGACCTGGGCTGACTCTGATTGATGGAAGAGAGCCCCTGACCCTTTCCATTTTGTGTGCAAAGAAGCTGGGGAGTTGTCTTGGAAGGATGGATAGAGTCTGGTAGGGATGATCCGGGAAAGAATCGGCAGAGACTTGGAGGAGTTGGGAATACCGTAGTTCTTGAAGCCCCCTGTGCCCAGCCCCACATAGCAGGATCAGGCATTTCCTGTTTTCCTTCAGAGACAGAGCTGGGCCTCTTTGCACCAAGGAGCCAGAAGCTTCAGGAGACCTCAGACCGTGGCCTTCCCAGAACTTCGAGAACATTTTAGGGGATGAACTTGACCTAGGGCCCTTGGACTGGTGGACCCAGGAATAGTCTTGTTCCTGCTACCCAGATCCCTGGCTGCAAGGACTTATGTGCCAGAGGCTGAGGTGGGACAAGAGCTCCCTAGGCTTTAGAGGCAGGGGTCAAGAGACCCCCCACACACCTCTTACTGACCTGTCTTTGGGCCCCATCTGGGGTGGGGATGGGGATTAGGCTCAGGGTTCCTGCACTCTTCTCAGAAACTCTGTGTGTCCTGGGGTTTCTGTTGGGATGGAGAAGCCAGGAGGTGCTTCAGTAGGCAGGCAGAGCCAGAGGGCCCATGGTTGCAGGGTCCAGGGGAGGCCAGCTAGGACTGTCTCTAGGTGTCCTTCGGATTGGTGCGTAGCCTCTGACTTCAGAGTCATGTCCACCAGGCTCAGCTTAGGGCAGAAGTTCTTACCTGCACTGAATGGGAAGGTGTGTGGCATGGCCAGCTGTTACTGTGAGGAACCCCAGCATAGACCTTTGCTCTATTAGCTGAAGTCCTTCACCCAAAAGTTACTGTAGCACCAGCTGGTGGGCACAGGAGCCATTGAGGGGGCAGGTGGCAGGAGCGGATGTCTCTGAAGGTCAGTGAGGGAGGGAACCCACAGCCAGCCACCAGGGCGCCTGGGAGAGGGTGCCTCCCTCTGCATGCTCTTGTGCCAAACAGTGGGAGGGTGGGTTGGCTAGGAGTGGGGGCTACCCCCTCCCATTCCCTCCCTTCAGTGTCCTTCTCCCAGGGTAGGGTGGGGTCTGAGCCTGGGATATTGATGTGTTTGCTCACTCTAGCAGCCTTGGGAGACAATTATGGCCTTGGTGAGGCGAAAAGGGGCAGGGCTTGGCTGGGGTCTGCTCTGGCTCTGAGCCCCTAATGCCACTGATGTATCCATTCCAGGTTGCCCAGGCAGAAGGGCAGGGTTGGGGGCGAGTCTCCTAGGGCTGAGAAATGCTGGGAGTACAACAGAGTAGCCAGAACAGCTGGCCTTGCCCTTAGAATGAACTTGGGCCAGAAAGGAGGGTCCCCTCAGGGTTCTTGGATAAATTCAGAGCCCCCAGGATGGGTAGAAGGCCACTCTATGTGGCTAGGAGTGGTGGGAGTCGGGGTTTAGGGATCCTGGTGGGTGTGGCCAGTCATGCCTTGGACTGTGACCTTAGGAGGTCCTTTCCCTTTGGGTTTTAGCTTTCTGAGGGGTTTTACTGTGGCTGGAAGAAAAATGAGTGGGCAAATTTTTTGATATTCTGTGGCTCTGCCAAGTACTGCCATCCTGTCCCACACTGGGTGTATTTTTGTGTATGTGTGGAAGTGTTAGTTAGGGGAGCTGATTAGAGCTGGTGCAAATAGGAGACATTGATGCTGGGACCCAGCAGGGCATGTGCAGGCTGGGAGGTCTGGGCCAGCTCCTCCCAACCAGAGGGTCTGAGTAGAGACTGGCTCAGGAGGCAGCCAGGGTGAAGTCGAGGCCCAATGGATACGCCAGGCAGCTGGGAAGATGACGTCCTCTCTTGTCTTCCCTCTTACTTGAGAACACACCTTGGCGTCACCCCTGCGCTGTGCGGACAGCTGCCCTGGTGGCTGACTGCCCTCTGTTATTCTTTCCACCTCGCAGGCCACGGCTCCAGTGGCTTGGCGGGCTGGCCTGCCTGGGCCCCCACCCTCCCGGGCAGCCACTTCCATTCCTCCCAGTCTGAGTCACTGGCCCAGGGAGTGGGTTCCCTCTCTGACTCTTCCATATCCCGAGGCTTCCCATCCGTCTTATCTGCCTATCCACGGCAGTCAGCAGAGAAGGGGTAGGTTATTGGGTCAATCAGCATGCAAGGCCATGGGGGTTCTGTGAGTGGTTCCCAGGGGCACTAGGTGAGAGGCAGTAGGGAGGTGGGGGAGGATTTAAAAAATGATTATAGGGAATTTGAGCCTAGACAAGCCACTTGGTGGCCCCCTCTAACCTCCCCTTCCCAACTTATTGTGGAATCATCTCCTATTCAGGGAAAAGGGAGAACCAGGGATGTGGGCTCTTGAGCCAGTAACACAAGGAGGGGAGGGGTTCCGAGCATATCCTACAGGCAGGAACCCATCCTACCCCAAACTGTGCCTGGGGTTCTCAGGTTTCCCTGATCCTCTGTCCTTGTTCTCCTCAGCAGTAACCCTAGTGGAAAGTCCATACCTGCTGTTCCCTCTACGGGCTCTGCCTGGGGCAGGGCTGGTTCCAGATGACCTTTGTGCTGCATTCTTGGCTCAGGCTTGGGAATGCCAGTGGAAGCCCCAGAGGGGGACAAAGCAGCCCTGGCTCCTGTTACTATTGTGGTCAGGGAAGGCAGCTCTGGGGGCCGGGAACACTTCCCCTCATCACACGGAGTGGCTCCACTGGGCACTTTCCCACGTGCCCGAAGCCTGACCCCGCTTGCCCCATCACAGCCTTCCTCTGCCCTGTCCAGCACCTCCGCCTCCTCCAGGCCTGCATGGTGGGTGGTGGTTTCTGGGCTGCCCCTACTTCCGGAAGTGCCCGTGTTGTTAACCCTGGGCACAGACCCAGGGATGAGGCCCTGGAGCTTTCCCGGTGCTTGGGAGGCCCCTGTGCCTATGGAACAGCTGGGCCAGAGGCAGGCACATGGATTTGGTGATTCTGAGCAAAGTGCCCTGGCCCTGGTGTGTCTGAAATCTGCCTCTGCTTGATTTGTCATCGGGGGGGGGGGGGGGGGGAGGCGAGGGGGGAGTTCTGAGGAGAATCATGGGGCTTTCAGGTAAAAAAGGACTCCAGAATATCCTGTTAGATATTTTGATGCATCAAGGTAAGAGGCTGGGATTCTCTTTTCAGAAGCCCCAGAGCTAGGGGTTCTGTAGGTACAAAGTGCTGGTGGGCTTTCTGGGGTCACTCCAACTTCTAACTTTGCTCAGGACTGCTTCCGACATAGAGGTGAGGTGTGGACCGTTTGCCCTTGGAGCCCCTCTGCTGAGTCCGAAGTCTCCTTGGGTCCACCCAGCCCTCCTTGGCCTGAGGGCTTGAGAAGGAGCTATTCAGGTGCCTGTCGCTAGAGGGCGCAGGGAATGTAACCTTTGGGGCAGGGTAGGGCTTGTCAGTACGTCCAGTATGGCCACTCCTGAAGTTGCACTGGGGACCCTGAGAGCTCTCCTTTTGGTAACCCTGAAATGGCTCCTCCTGTAGCCCATGTAGAGTGTATGAGTGGGGTCTGGCAGGCATTTACCAGGTAACTCGTGCAGTGCCAGATTCGGGGCTTCTTAGAGGGATAGCATCTACTTAGGGATGTATGGATACTGCTGTTTATGTGCTGTGTACATTGAAAGGAAAAGGAGGTCATCTGGCTTAACCTCACCATTTTATAGATGAGGAAACTGAGCCTGGGAGGCGACTTGGCCATGGCCACACTGTAAGTTGGTGGATGATCTCAGGGGTCTCTGGGCACTCAGCCTGCCATTTTTTCACCACCCCACTGCACCTTAGAGCCCAGCTGGCTTTGACTTGGGCCAGTTCTAGTCAGTGTGGCCTCTCCTTATTGCCCCCTCTACATGCCTAATTTTGGCCCAGATCCCCCTTGCTCTGGTGGCCCTGGCCAGCCCCTGCCTCCCTAACCCTTCATGACAGTACCCCCCCCCCAGTCTGTCTTAGGGTGGCTGACTCAGGGGCAGGATGGCCTCCCTGACCCTGCTTTTCCCCACCTGCAGCCTCCCCTGAGGCCTGCTAGCCACAGTTATCTTTCTACTTTCTGATAAGCCTGGTTGTCTCCTATGTGCCACTTTTGCTCACCCTGTGGGCTCTTGACTATTCTGTCAGGCCTCTTGGTTGGTTCGTGTTGGGCTCTGGGGCCAGAGTCCCCACTCCTACTCCATAAGCTTTTTGACCAAGAGCTGAACCTGGAATCCTAAGGACATCGGGGTGGAGGGCTGAGGCAGATAAAGGCATTGCCTTTATCTATAACCTGTGAAGGAATGTGGCAGTTGAAGTCCCCCGTGGAAATAACTGAGATCCCAAACTGAGCAGAGCAAGATGTGAGTGACCCGTCTAGGCCTGGGCTGCCCATGGCCACTCTCATCGTTCTTCTACCTTTCAGCTGTCCCTTAGTAGCAGGAGCAGCCCCAAACAGTGCCGGCTTCTCTGCCCCTCACTGGCGGCCTCCTTCCCTCCCTCCCTCCCTCTGCCCACCGGGAATTTCGGAATGAAAGTGCTATTGTGAAAGCCTGGCTGGGCCACTGAAGGGCCAGCACTGTTATTTCTGCAAACCAGCCCTCCCATTAGCCATGCAGGGCCGAGGCCAGGAAAATGTTACCTTTTCCTCCTCGAGCTGACTGCAAGGGAAATTCTCACATTTACAGTTTGTGCGGTGGTTGTGTTTGGGGGGCAGGAGGGGAGGGCGGGCGCGTGTGTGTGGTTTGCATGGAGCAGGGTGGGGAGGGGGCTGGGGGAATATTTGTCTCCTTTCACTGCACTGCCCCTCCCCCCCTTCCCCATGACCTTCCCTTTGGTGCTAGTGGGAGGGCACCCCCCTTCTGCTCCAGACTCGAAGGAGGGGGTAATGGGGCTTGTCGGTTACTAGTGAGACCCACAGGCCATCAGTAAATAAACTAACATCCTCCCCTTGCCTGTACACTGTGGTGGCCGCATGGTGTGCAAGGGCATCTGAGTGAGGAGAGGCAGAAGGGGTTGTTGAGGCATCAGAAGAACTGAAAGCAGGGGTGGTGGCAACAGGGACTCACTGGTTACTTAAAATGGACCAGGAAGATGCAAGGGCTTAAAAGGGCTTCTGGTTGCGTTTATGAACGTTTGGGGTGGAAAACCTTGCCCTCATCCTCCTGCCTCCAGACCTGGCCACACTGAAGACATTTTGTTGGCACAACTGTTTACAAACTCCTTAAGTGGTTCCCAGGGATTGAGAGCAAATTTGGATATTAGGAAGTCCTACTTGCAGTCTAGCCTCAGACTCTCGTGTTCTCCTGTCAGTGGAATAGAAAAGCTACCTACTACTTTCTACCTCTTCCTTGTCCAGTCTGTTCAGCTTTGTTCCACCTCTCTTGGGCAGTTCTGCCCTGTGACCTGTGAATTTGGGAATGGGTCACTGCAGGAGAGAGCTGCCTTCCCTCCAGCCCTCTCTGTGTTGCCCCCTACCGTCACATCACCCATAGTGATGTTGGCATCAGACCTGTTGGCAGCCAGACCGCCTGGTCCCCAGGGCTTTGCCATTATTTGGAGCCCATGCTTTTCTGGGGTCAAGACAAGATGATAGCAGGTCACCCTGTGAGTGATGTAGAAGGTCTTGACTTTGAATAAAAATACTTATGACCTATCTTTTAATCCTGTTTTTCCCCTGCCACCCTCCACCAAGACACAGGCAGTAGGGGGTTCAGAATAGGGGAGCCAGTGAGGGGACTCTGTCTGTGGACAGAAGGGGAGCCTGGTCAGGGTGAGGACCGGGACTTTTCCCCAATTGCAGTCAGAGGACCTGTGCTTCAGCCAGGCCTCCAGGAATCTTGTGGGCAGCCGGAGCCCATCTGACCAGCTTGCCCGCCTCTCTGCTCTCCAGGTATTTTCCAAGATCTTCAGCCATGAGGCTCTGCAGAGCTACCTGCCCAAGATCCAGCTGGTGATCCAGGACACACTGCGTGCCTGGAGTAGCCGCCCCGAGGCCATCAACGTGTACCAGGAGGCGCAGAAGCTCACCTTTCGCATGGCCATCCGTGTGCTCCTGGGCTTCAGCATCCCTGAGGAGGACCTTGGGCACCTCTTCGAGGTCTACCAGCAGTTTGTGGAGAATGTCTTCTCCCTGCCTGTTGACTTGCCCTTTAGTGGTTACCGGCGGGTGAGCATTGAGGGCACGGGAGGAGAGGAGATGGACATTCATGAACCCACCCTGAGGGAGGGGGTGCCTGGCTGATTGCTGAGACAGTCACCAGACACACAGTGGGAGGGTGGGGTGGAGCCTTCACTGAAGGTCTCTGTGGCTGAGAGGGGAAGTTCTCACAGGAATTCCCTACCTTGCCTCACCTTGGGAGGAGGTTCTTGGTGGCCCTGCCCTTCTCCTTGGGTGACAAGATGGTCCCCTTCTCCCTCTAGGGCATTCAGGCACGACAGACGCTCCAAAAGGGCCTGGAAAAGGCAATCCGGGAGAAGCTACAGTGCACGAAGGGCAAGGACTATTCGGACGCGATGGACATCCTCATTGAGAGCAGCAAGGAACACGGGAAGGAGATGACCATGCAGGAGCTAAAGGTGGGGGCCTCCCCTGCGGGCAGCTTGAGTGCCCTACACGCCACATTGAGACTGCCCCTGAGTGGTTGGCACTGGTTTTTTCTACCTGTTCTGGTCCCCTTTCACAGGGACTGTTTCTTAGCAGCTTCTATGGCCATCCCTGCACTGTGTTGGGGCTAAACCAGAAGACAGACCATGTCCCTGCCTGCCACACACACGATCTGGTGGGAGGACGAGAAGCACCCACGATGGGTACATGGGACTTCTCCTCTTTCCTAAGTCCTGATGGTGAATGGGTCCCCAAGACCATGGGCCCCAGGCTCTCCATCTTGCCCACGGTCTAATCCACCTGTTTGGAAAAAATGTGAAAAGCGGGCCCTTATCCACCTCTAAACCAACTCACTGTCAGTGGTGTTTGTCAATCCCTCTTCCCTTCCCCCCACTGTCTTCACTATTTCATTGCATTTTAATGGTCCCAGTAACCATGGAAGGTCACCTAGGGAAACTCAGACCAGAAGGGAAAGCCACCTGCTCGAGGCCAGCCCAGTCCTTGGGGAAAGGCTAGGAAGGTTTGGATCTAACTTGGGTCTCCTCCTATCCCAGCAGCCTTTTCAAGTTGGCATTTGACACCCTCCCAGCCTGCCTGGCATTGGCAAATCCCAGTTGGGCTACTGGCACCAAGATTCTTCACGCTGGGCTGGAAGAAGGGCTTCCTGCCCACCCTTATTTTAGGGTGGGCATTCCATCAGAGAGGGGATCCATTAGCTTATCCTCATTCAGACTCTGCTGCCCACTTACCTGCCCAGGGTGCCACAGAGACATGCCAGACTCTCCCCACACATACACACCCCCACCCTGTTTCCCCTCTTCTAGCTTCAGTTTGCATCTCGGGGATGCAGGAAGGAGCCCAGTGCCTTTCCCATTTCACAAGAAACTTTTGATTCATAGGTGGTGCCATGGCAGTCAGGAACACAGGTCTGCACTGTCCTTTCTGCACCCGACCCACCTTTGTAAAATATAGGGCTTGGAATGAAATGACCTGCTGGGACCTTCTCATGAGGCATCCATGAGCCAGGGGTCTCATGGGTGTGGCCCCAGACTGCCTCCCAAACCCTGATATCCTCCTGGAGGAAGGAGCTGGAGCTGAGAAGTTTGGGGTTTCGGCCCTGAATCCCCATCCCACTCGTCTGCATAGTGCCTGGCTCTTTAAGGTCTTTTCTTTTTTTTCCCTGTGAGCTACTACACTGATTAGGCTGCTGGGGCTCACTGCTCCAGGATCCAGCAGTTAGTGAGAAGGAGCCCCACCCCAGGGAACTTCCAGGCTAGTGCCTCAGCCCTGGGTTGTAGCACTTGTATCTCTTGCTGAGCCAGGGGACTGACCCTTTGACCTGTGCCTATTGTGGCCAAAATGCCCCAGCAACACGAGGCTTGGAAGAAGTAGGCAGGACCCAGCAAGATGACTCTGGAGCATGGGGGACAGTGGCAGAATAGGGCTGCCCCCAGGCTGGGCCTACCTGGCTGAATTGGTCCCTAATGGTGCCTCCTATCTCCACGCTGCAGGATGGGACCCTGGAGCTGATCTTTGCCGCCTATGCCACTACTGCCAGCGCCAGCACCTCTCTCATCATGCAGCTGCTAAAGCACCCGGCTGTGCTGGAGAAGCTTCGGGAGGAGCTGCGGGCCCATGGCATCCTGCACAGCGGCGGCTGTCCCTGCGAGGGCACACTGCGACTTGAGACTCTGAGCGGACTGCACTACCTGGACTGTGTCATCAAGGAGGTCATGCGCCTCTTCACGCCCATTTCTGGTGGCTACCGCACAGTGCTGCAGACCTTCGAGCTTGACGTGAGGCTGGGCCCTCGGGGCTGGGCCTCAGGAGGCCCATGGGGCACTGCCTTGGGCATGAGGGGCTGGCTGATGGGAAAGACCAGACTTCTCCTCAGACTACCTGAGTCTGTTGGGGAGACACCCCTTATCTTCAGGGAGCTTACAGTCTGATGGCAGAGATTCCCAAATATAGGCTCAGAGGAGGCCAGCTTGGGTATCATATATGAAATTGCACATGGACATTCTATAAATAAGAGACTGGACTAACATCCTGAGGGGTACTGGCCAAACTGAGGGCACCAGAGTAGGTGGCTCTAGGAACATCTGGGGTGGGCTGGCAGGCAAGAAGTCCTGGACCCTCTCAGATCTCCTTTGGCCCTTACCACCCACCCCTCCCCATCTTGCCTCCAGGGTTTCCAGATCCCCAAAGGATGGAGTGTCATGTACAGCATCCGGGATACTCACGACACAGCACCCGTGTTCAAAGATGTGAATGTATTTGACCCCGATCGCTTCGGTCAGCCTCGGAGTGAAGACAAGGATGGCCGCTTCCATTACCTCCCCTTCGGCGGTGGTGTCCGGACCTGCCTGGGCAAGCACCTGGCCAAGTTGTTCCTGAAGGTGCTGGCAGTGGAGCTGGCCAGCACAAGCCGCTTTGAGCTGGCCACCCGGACCTTCCCCCGCATCACCTTGGTCCCTGTCCTGCACCCCGTGGACGGCCTCAGTGTCAAGTTCTTTGGCCTGGACTCTAACCAGAACAAGATCCTGCCAGAGACGGAGGCCATGCTAAGTGCCACGGTCTAACAAGGCCTGGCCCACACCCCTGCCTCAGCCCAGCTGGGCCCTGGGTGGGAGGTGAAGGAAGGGTAGAAACCTGTGTGTGGGAGGGGGCTGGAACCCGGGGAAGGGGGATCGGCCCCCATACCTTGCCCTCCTGTTTTTCCTCCCTGGCAAACCTATTCAAAGTCAAGCGCGCCCCGTTCTTCCAAGGGATGGGGCCCTTCTCCTGGCTCCTGCTTTTCCCAGTCTCTCTCCAGTTGCCACCAGCTTAGCTCCTGGGACAAGGCATCGCCAGGGGCTCTGCATGCCTGTTACAGTGTTCAATGTCAGCTCATGCTGCAGCCTTTGCTTGTGATGTTACCAACTGGCCCTCCTCTCCCATTTCATTTGGACCCTTTTATTTGAGGTCAAGGCATACGATGTGGGCGTTGGGAAGAAGATGTGGCCGCTTCAGATCCCCTCCCCACTCGCCTCTACTCAGGCCGAGGCACCCCTCAGGTGTTCGCCAAGGAACAGCAGCCTGGTGTAGAACCCAAGTCACCCTTGGTGGGGGCAGGGACTGCAGCCATCCTAGTGGGGTCCTACTCCTTTGCCAGTTTGGACATTTGAAATTACCTATTGCTGCTACTTTTTCTTTCCTCTGACATCCGGGCGAAGGAGCTCCAGGCCCTGTCCTTCCAGCATCCTCTCTGGTGGTCCTCGGTGTGCACACAGCACTGACATCCCCACCTTTCCGCCAGGTGGCCTTGAACCCACCCCGCTCCACTGTCAGACACACACCCAAGGCCCTTGGCTCATATTTATTCACTGATATAACCGAATCTTGGTGTTACGGGGGAATCGCACTTTCTCTGTCCTCTAGTTTCCAACCCAGTTGTCAGGGGACCACTCCTGTGAGTGCCCCAGCCCTTTCTGACTGAGGGTTGAGCAGCTCCCCCAGCTTCTAGTCCTTCTGTGGGTTCAACATCAGCCGCACTCCTGGGGTGACTGACACCCAGCGCCTCTGCCTTTGTCCACTGGTGAAGATGGGGAAATGACCTGCTGCCTCCCTCCCTGCTCTGTCAACAATATGGGGGTTTGGAGGCTGCCACCAACTCCTGCATGGTCACTGTTCTCCCCAGTGCCCCCCAACTTGGCTAGTGAGTATGGGGAAGGATACGGGTTCTTTGTTCTGATGGGGAGTGAGGGCCTCCCCTGTCCCTTCCTTAACTGTCACTCTTTGCCCTTGGAAAGGTGTGCTTGAAGTCCCTTCCCACCTCTATGCCACTGTCTGCTTAGCCCAGCTCTGAAGTGTGGGGACTAGATGAAAGCAAGGGGAGGTGAGCACAGAAGGCAGCCTCTCCTCAGAGCTGGCTCAGCCTCGCCCTGGTCCTGAGGCAGCTGCCAGAGAGGCTGCAGGGAGAGCTGAGGAGGGGGGTATGTGTGATTTGTCAGAAGTGATTTGCTTGAAACTGACCAGTCAGGGGATGACTGGGGGAAGGAGGAGTAGCTTCTGCCATCAGCATTTTGAGTGTTGGCAATTTGGGATGCCCCCTGGGGCTGGTTTGGGGCCTTTGATGGGTCTTCGGCAATTTTGTCTGTTTTTGGATTTTTCTTTGCCTTTTGTGTTTCTGTATTGGATTTTGATGTTATCAAAGCAATAAATCCTCTTCATAAGAAAATCAAAAAGACCCAGGAGAAGATGCAGGATGTTGATTCCCTTAATTGTCTGTAAGAGGTGAGCACTGTGGCCACTCAGTGGCCCCCTATGATGGTGCTGAGTGTACGATGGCAACCCCACTCTCGACCCGTTCGTGCCCACCTGGAGGTAGATTACAGGAATGGACTCACACCCCACACTGTCCTCTAACCTGTGGTTCTCAAGTGTTTCACTTGCTTTCTACTTTTCCACTATTAAAAACCAGTGTGTAACAGACATTACTGGCAAAAAAAAAAAAAAAAAAAGACATTTTACAAAAATTAGTAAAATCTCTCTATCTCACCACATTCTGAAAAACAGGCAAGAATGTGTTAGGACTCATCAAAGCTTACAAAATAGCTGCATGGTGCACCAGAAGTGGTCACCCCCCGAAAGCTCAGTGTCTGGAAGGTTGATGTACCTTCAAGTTAACTCAGCTTGCCCTGAACCACTCCGGGCAATCTGGGTTCAGATAGGAAGTCCACTGCGCCTGGCCTTGGTGGCGCTGGAGTGCTCTGGGGCCTCCATGGCCCTTCACTAGGGCTAACCAGCTTGGAGGGGCAGAGAAAAGGCAGAGGAGGATCCCTGTGAGGGAAGAAAGAAGGATCATTTGCCCTGCTGGGTTTCAAAGGTAACAATAAGAGAAATGAAGAAAGCTCTTGACTGGCTGACTGAAGGGTTGCAATGTCGAAGTTCATCCATCTCCTCCATGCGTCCATCTGTGTCTGTGTGTTTGTGTGTAGGTTTTAGAGACATAGCATTAGATGGGTGATGTTTTCTCACTTATCATTCCTAACTATTGTAACTTGACATTAAAAAGACAAAACCCCACAAAACTTTTCCTGCCATGGGCTTGCAGAATGAAGCACTTTTGATGTTGGGCGCTGGCGTTTGTGTTCTGGGCAACATCCTGACCCTGCCCAGATTGCTATAATATTATTTTATACACAAAACTTTTTTTTTCATAAATGTTATAATTTTGTGTCTGTCTTTATAAACTATTATAAGTACTATTTTTGTTATAATTCAAAATATTTAGTATAAAGTTTTTGCTGTTAAATATTTGTTATTTAGTAAAATATGAATTTTTCTCTATTGTAAACATGGTTCAAAATATTAATATGTTTTATCACAGTTGTTTTAATATTGAAAAAGCACTTGTGTGATTTGTTTTGATATGAAACTGGTGCCGTGTGAGTGTTTTTGCTGTTATGTGGTCTTAATCTGTATATAATATTCCATGTTGCATATTAAAAAAAAATGAATGTTGTGCATTTTGTGATTTTGAAAGTACTCAATGTGGCTCTTTTATAGGCTTCTGTAATAAACCGTGGGGACTCACCCTCGTTTGGCTCTCTGGTCTCTGCCTTCTCAGCCTCACTGAAAGGGTTTCCCCGCCACCCACATTCCCTCAGCAGCACCCATCCCACCTGTCAGACAGGGAGTTACTCCTGGAAACATTTGTCCAGTGAGGCCAACCTGTTATTCCTTGTGGGTAGGCATCAAGAAGCCCGTGATAGTGTCAACAAGTAGGCTCCCCTTGGGGGGGGGGGTATAGCTGGCCTCAGAGGCCTGTCGGGGGATGGGGCAGCTGAAGCCAGCTCCCCTGGCCAAGTGTGGCCAGGACCTCCAGCGCTAGGCATCCTAGTGCTAGACATGACAACCCAGAGTGCTCAGGACCTGTCCTCAGAGTCCATCATGTTTACACTGATGTCCACAGCCACATGGCAAATTGAAGAGCAGAATTTGGTTCTCCTGACTCCCAGCCTCATGTCACATGAGGTACTTCTCAGAAGCTGTTTCATGGAGCAAATAGATTCTCTGATTAAATAAGTTAGGGGAGGGGTTAAACAAAGGTGGGCAAATACCTTCACTGCGGGGACACGTAAGACCTTGCGCCCAAGGATAGGCACACTGAAGGGCAACATGGTGTAGAGTAGACTCAGGTGGCATGGCTCCCCAAGCCCATTTGATGACAAACTGTGTGCTCTTTGCCAATAACCTACTGGAAAAAGCTGATCAGCAGACTGTCACAGAGGACAAAAGCAAGACCGGCAAAGGGCACGATGTCCAGGCCTGAGACAAAGACCATTCAGGGCAGTTCCCAGGACTGAAGGGCTGCAGGCAGGGAGGGAGGGAGGGCAATGAGAGACAGAGCCATGGCCCCAGAGCTGCACCAAGAACAAGGGAGGGAAAGGCCTCACAGTGCCCAGGCTGGGCTGAGAATGGCCTTGCTGAGGCTGCAGCGTTGCTTTGCTTCCTTCCTTCCTTCCTTCCCTTTCCTTCCCTTTCCTTCCCTTTCCTTCCCTTTCCTTCCCTTTCCTTCCCTTCCCTTCCCTTCCCTTCCCTTCCCTTCCCTTCCCTTCCCTTCCCTTCCCTTCCCCTTCCCCTTCCCCTTCCCCTTCCCCTCCCCCTCCCCTTTCCCCTCCCCTCCCCTCCCCCCTTCCTTCCTTCCTTCCTTCCTTCCTTTCTTCCTTTCCTTCTTTCTCTCTTTTCTTTCTTTCTTTCTTTCTTTCTTTCTTTCTTTCTTTCTTTCTTTCTTTCTTTCTTTCTTTCTTTCTTTCCTTTCTTTCTTTCTTTCTTTCTTTCTTCCCTTCTCTCTTTCTTTCTTTTCTTTTATTGACAGAGACAGAGAGACATAGAGAGGGACAGACAGACAGGAAGGGAGAGAGATGAAAAGCATTAATTATTCGTTGCAACACCTTAGTTGTTCATTGATTGCTTTCTCATATGTGCCTTGACCAGGAGACTCCAACAGAGTGAATGACCCCTTACTTAAGCCAGAGACCTTTGGGTTCAAACCAATGACCATGGGGTCATGTCTATGATCCCACACTCAAGGTGGTGACCCTGTGCTCAAGCTGGTGAGCCCATGCTCAAGCTGGCGACCTTGGGGTTTCAAACTGGGTCCTCTGCATCCCAGTCCGACACTCTATCCATTGCACCACTGCCTGGTCAGACTGCAGCATTTCTTTTCAATTCAGTCAGTGAGACCCGATCTTGTTCAAAGCCCCCAGGTGCAGGCACACCCCAGGTTACAGAACCTCTTCTCACCTAGGTCACAGAGCTTGGCCATCTACAAGAGAAACACCAACATCTTCCAAAGAACGCCACAAGGGCAGGACACTCAGCAGGCCCCCATCATTTGCCCTGTGCTGTCTTTCTTCCTCACCTGCCCCCTCCCACTGGACCCAAAACTACTCTCCCTGAATCATAGTCTTAACCCACCCCCTCACCTCCCTGTCCCCTGCAAGATGGGGTAGAGGAACAAGGGTGAGTCCTCTGTTTTCCATAATACAGAGTGTCAGAGTGGCATGGCCTCACAGAATTGAAGGGTGGTCTTTGTACTAGAACCAGACCATGTATCCCACCCAGCACATGCGCACTCTAAGGGGCTTCCTCAGACAGAGGTCTGCAGGGTCAATAAGAGGCAGCAGTTTACCTCGAGCCTCTTTAGGGACATGTGCCAGGGGACAGTAGTAGTTTTTCAGAGTGTGAATTCCATCTCTCCTGGTGGAATGTCCTGTGTGGCAGCAGAGGTGAAGGAAGCTGGTCCTCGGGCTGCCCTCAGTCTGACCGCCGTGCCACAGGGTGGGAAGGCCCAGCCGGGCGGGTGGCAGCCCTGTCATCACCCAGTCTGTCCGTGCCTCTCTCTGTGGGCCCGCAGGTCAGTGACGTCCGCCTGCTTGCCTGCCCGCCCCCCACACGCTGGCTGCCCCGGGATCCCCTGGCCTGGAAGGAGAACACAGGCCGTTGTGGGCAGGCAAACACGGTTGCTGTTTGTCCAGGGATTGGGGCGCCAGTTTGGAGAGAACTCGGAGACCGCACATTCTGCCACCTCCCAGCATTTTTCCAAAACAACCTGGCCCTGGCTGGGCCTGGCTGCTGGGGGGGTGGCGGGGGCTGGAAGCCAGGAACAGGGCCGGAGAAAGCAGGGCCTTGGGGCCAGCAGGATGAGGTGACCAGGTGAGGGCAGAGACAACACTCCTCCAGAACCAGGCTGCTCAGCTCTGACGTGCCTTGGAGAGGAAAGAGGGAGAATGACTGTGTGTGTCTGTGCTGGGGGCTGAAGGAAAAACAAACTTGACTTGCCTCAGAGTCTTCAGGCTGAGCCAGCCGGCTTCCATGCCTCACAGAGGCCCTGCAGTGCGGAGTGTGGCACAGAGGCATTGATGGGGAGACGGTGGGCTGGGACTTAGGGTCAGTTTTTCAACACCCCCCACCGACTTTCAGCCTCCACTGACCTTGCCCACCCCCAGGGACTCTTCTCTCAGGAGACATTTATCCCATCCTTGGCCTCCTTTCAGTTATGACAACCCCTCCTTTTTACCCCCCAGCCCCTGTATTCTAGGACTCTGGTCTCTTCCAACCGATCCCCCACCCTGTACAACAGGCAAGTGACAGGTGAGCCCACAAAGCCTTCCACGGAATTGTGGCGCTCTGATGCCACCCCTGGAGGGAGCTGGGTCTGCTGTAGGGGCTGTGTTAGGCACATGGTCAGGGTGTGTGTGTGGTGGTGGTGTGTTGGGGGGTCCTCAGCTGGCAGTAGCCCACCTGAGGGTAACAGGCTCCCTAAATGGTAGTGTGGCTGGTATGGGAAGCAGGTGTACCTGCTTCACTATGAGCCCCTCCTTTCTGGCTTGTCTACACCTACAGAAGCCCTTCATGCCTTGCCAGGGGTAGACTTGACATTTTGGCAAGTCTTTCATTCTCACAGCTTCTTCCTCTTGGGTTCCAGCTTAGGATCCTTCTGAGCCAAAAGTATTCAGAACACATTGCAAATGGTACCCCTTGGAGGCGTGCATGCAGGAAGAAAGCCCCACCAACACCCACCATTGCAGTGGTCACATAACAACCCCCTGCAAGGACTCTGGCCCAAATTGAGTCACATGTCCAACCCTTGGGAAGAAAAACAGCTAGCTACCTCTAATTAGTTGCCCTAGAAAGGGGTGGAAATGTGGCATTTTATTGGCAGCCCAAGGTAGAGGTAGGAAGGGACAGAACACAGCCAAATAGGGAGGGGAAGAAGCTAGCAAGGTGAGGGAAGACCAGGGTTGCTGATGGGACATGCCAGCAGTGTAAAAGAAGGGTGGGTGACAAATGATATTTCTTGAGTGGAGAAGCTGTTAAAAGTCTTGGTTGTTTCGCATGAGGTTTTTTTACATTTCTATGATGTCAACTCTTCCTTCATCAAAACATAGTCTACTATGTTCTCAAAGCCTTTCTGTGACTGTGTGTGTGTCTATTTCATTTTGAAATTTTAAGTGTATCTTTGGCCCTGGCCAGTTATATCAGTAGTAGAGCATCAGCTGGGTGTGTGATGTCCCAGGTTCAATCCCCAGTCAGGGAACAAAGGAGAAGGACCCATCTACTTCTCCACCTCTTCCCCTCTCACTTCGCTCTCTCTCTCTCTCTCTCTCTTTTTCTCCCCCTCCTGTAGCCATGGCTCAATTGGAGCGAGTTGGCCCTGGGCGCTTGAGGATGGCTCCATGGCCTCCATCTCAGGAGCTAAGATCTCGGTTGCTGATCAAAGAAACAACGCCCCAGATGGGCAGAGCATCACCCCCTAGTGGGCATGCCAGGTGGATCCCACTTGGGGTGCATCTGGGAGTCTGTCTCTCTGCCTCTTCTCCTCTCACTGAATAAAAATAAATAAATAAGTATACCTTCGCAGGAAGTTGCAATAATAGTACAGCTGACCCTTGAACAACATAAGTTTCAATAAATACGCAGTCGGCCTTATGTATCCCTGGGCTTCAACCAACTGGAGACAGAAAATTGTATTTTCCATCCACTGTTGAAAATCTGCAGATGAGAAAGGCTGACCAGATGCATTGTTTTCTGACATTTTATATAAGGGACATGAATATTTGAGGATTTGGGTATTTGAGGGAACCCTGGAACCAATCTCGTGGATACCAAGGGACCACCGCAGTTAAGTTTGGGGGTAGTTAAAAGTTATACAAGGATTTTGAACTGCATGAGGGTTAGTGTCCCAAACCCCAGGTTGTTTAAGGGTCACCTGTACAAGACAGGTCCTGTGTACCCATCACCCAGTTTCCCTCAATGACTTCTTGCATAATTATAGTACAATATCAAAACCAGGAAATTGACATTGGTACAATGTGTATGCATAATTTGATGCCTTTCTGTCACACCTGAAGATTGGTGTAATCACCACTGCAACCAAGATACAGAATTATTTTATCATCATCACAAAGATCTCACTAACTCTTTATAATCACTCACCAAACTTCCCCATGCCTCCTCCCTAACTCCTGGAAACCACTAATCTGTTCTCTGTCTCTATAATTTTATCCTTGTAAGGTTATATACATTGAATCATTCAATATGTGATCTTCTGAGATTGGCTTTTTCACGTAGCATAATGCCCTGAAGAGCCACCCAAATTATTGCACGTATCAATAGTTTGTTTTTGTTGTTGAATAGTATTGTGTGGTATGCATGCACCACCATTTGTTTAACCATTCACTCACTGAAGGACATTTGGGTTGTTTTCAGTTTTTGGCTATTTGGTAGTCCCTCTTTATTCCTTATTTTTTGCTTAAATGTTCTTTTTCTCACTTGTTTCAAGAGAATTTATAATTGTTTGTTGAAGCATTTTTACAATGAATGCTTTAAAAATCTTGCCAGATTTTCCTTATTCTTGGTGTGATAGGTGATGTCTTTGCTGTATCTTATATGTTTTGGCTATGACGTTAGGATGCTCTAGGTCAGTGGTTCTTAACCTGGGTTCTATCGAACCCTAGGGGTTCGATGAGTTGGTCTCAGGGGTTCGGAGAAGCCTCTGCCGCGGAGGCCAGAATAAAGTAATGCCGTCATTTGTTGTGAGTTCATGCACTTTGTTGGTTTTGTTCTTTGAGCAAGGTGATGTTCATGCACGGCTCATTTTGTGCACCAGTACAAAAACATATACCTATGTCTTGAATTTGGAAAAAAATATCATATTTTATTTATCACTAAAGAAGGGTTCGGTGAATGCGCATATGAAACTGGTGGGTTCGGTACCTCAAAAAAGATTAAGAACCACTGCTCTAGGTCCTGAATATATTTTTCATTCTAGTAGTCAATCACTCCATTTAGGTTTAACATAAAGGTTCTGGCTTAATTTTATGAGCTGTAGTTCCAATGAAAAGTTAATTTTCAGAGTGTTCTCTGTTATTTTGGTCTACTTAATATAGTTAGTGCCATGAGGCTTCTCCTGGACCTTCTAGGGCTGCTTCAGAGTGCAGAGATAGCCTCCCCAGAATGGGTCACTTGCTGCTTCTAGAAGGGAAAGGAGTCTGGCCGGCAGGGCGTTGGGGATTTGTAAGGGCTGATACTTGTGGCAGGATAGTCCCTGCCTTGAGCAAAAGGGGAAGTGTCCCAGGCTGTGGCAAGATCAACTTAGCTGGTGCCACTGGGACTCCTGGTGTCTCCAACTGGGTGTGGGGAGGATCAGGCTTACAGGATGCATGTTCTTCGAAGTTGGGATACTTGTCTTGATTATTGCAAGTATATAAGCCTTAAAATCGGATAGAATTATTCCTTCCACATTATTCTACTTTTCAAATTGTTTTAGCTATTCTAGTTCTTTTGGCTTTTGATACAACTTTTAGAATAATCTTGTCTCTATATAAAAACACTTGTTGAGATTTTGATATAAATTACATTGTATTTGTGTATCAATTTGGGGATAATTGACATCTTGGCAGTCCAAGGTTGAGATGGTGAGTAATGGGGAGGGGATAGATGGAAATTAATGTTATCCCAGAGGAAGGGGAGGAGCTAGCATGACAGAGTGGGCTGGGGCTGGGTGGTGGGAAATGACATTTGAACAGTAGAGAAGCTCTTAGATGAAGCTACTGCTGCTCTATATGAAATTGTTTAAATTATTATGATAGGAGAATTAATATTCTCCCATCAAAATTAAGTCTACCACATGCCAAGCAAGAGCTTTGTGTGAGTCTCTGTGTGTGTGTGCATGCATGCGTGTGTATGTGTGTGTCCATTTTTAAAAATCAAAACAGAGCTGAGTTTCACATTAGGGTCCCTGAATACAGAGGTGTTGAAGTACGCAGAAACAGGAGTCCAGGGACTGGGGCCCAGGGTCCAGGGTGAGAGGGTGGGCAGAATGTATGCCTCTGAGGACCCCAGGGTCTGTTACTTGTACATACAGGCAGTAGAAATGAGGGATGCTGAGTCTTTCTTACCTATTTCTTGAGGACAGAGGAACCTGGTTGACATCGGGGTCTACTCCCATTCTGTTGGGAAAACAACCGGAGTTGGAAATTTCCCCAACAGTCCTCCACCAGTTTGGAAAGTGGATGATGGAAAAGAGGGTGGGATTCAGTCAGATGTGGCAGAGTGACTTCTGTTAGGGACAGGAAAGGCCCCATAGATGGCTGTGGACTGGGCAGAAGCCTTGGTCTTCTCTCCACAGAGATCTTGGACTTTGCAGCCTCCAGAATTATGAGGACAATGAAGCTCAGAAAAGTGCAAGGTCTGCCACTGGGGCAGAAATCAACCTTTCCCACAGGGATGGTTTGCCTTACAGGTTGCCCCCATAGGTACTTTCTCATCACTGTACTCACTTCTTCATTTTCTACTCTAAGATTTAGAACTCATTTTCAGTGCATTTGAATGCATGAGGAGAGTAGAGAACAAAGAGATGGCACTTGAACCAACTTGATCCCACCACTACCACCATCATCCCCAACTAACCTTCCAGACCACCAGGTCCTGCTCAGAGGCACCGACATCCCAATCACAGATCCAGAAGGCCAAATTCCAGCTCCATAAAAAGGGGGGGGTGTTTTTGGAGCTGGTAGCAAGAATGGAAAGTCATCCTCGAGGTCTAACCTGTCTACACCGTTTTCCACGCTGCTAGGGGGAGGGGTTGGAAGATGCTTTGTCCCCTTCTATGAGGGCTGTCACCTGGCAATACCTCCCACACATTCACACCAACAGATGCTGAACTATTCGTGTGAACTCAAGACACAACCCACATACTTTATCTTGTTATCCTCATGCCTCTTACTTATTTCATAATTCAAGTTTTGACTAAGTTTCATGACCTGTGAATAACATAATACCCCAGTTAAGGCAGGGATTGGTTATAAAAAGCATTACAATTTCTTTCTTTCTTTCTTCTATTTGATCAAGGAAGTATTTACTATTTGTTTATTTATCTGTTTGTTTTTGCATGTTAGAAAAAGTAGAACCCTCTAATTTCTGCCTTAACCCCCACCCATAATTGACATTGTTATCCCAATATATATATTTTTAATTCCCTCCCTCCCATTCTACCATGTGAGGACGCATCAAGAAGATGACCATCTTTCTTGACCTGTGGTGTCTTAGTGGGTAAAATATCGATCTGGAACATTGAGGTCGCTGAGCTTGTCGGGTCTAAAACCCTGGGCTTGCCGGTCAAGGCACATACGAGAAGTAACTATGAGCTGATGCATCCCACTCATCTGTGATCCCTACACCTTCCTCTCTCTCTCTCTTCTCACTAAAATCAATACATAAAATCTAGATAAAGAAGATGGTCATCTATGAACTGGAAATTGATCCTTTATCAGGCACCCAGTGCCAGCACCTTGATCTTGGACTTTGCAGCCTCCAGAATTATGAGGACAATGAAGCTCAGAAAAGTGCAAGATCTGCCACTGGGGCAGAAACCAAGCCCCTGTCCTGAGCCCTTTCCTGGGGTGTCTGCAGCGCTCTGTTACTGCAGAGCACCAAAGGCGTGGCTGCCGCAGACTGCACTGACATGCTTTAGAACATAGAATGTATGGGAGGGGGTCTTCCTTAAATTTTGAGTTGACTTAATCTCAAAAAAAATAATTCCTATCTCTTATCCCCTCTCCTTTGACAACCATCAGCTTATTCTCTATATCTATATCTTTGTTTTGTTCATTTATTTTGCGGGGTTATTTTTAGATTCTACATGTAAATGAGATCGTATAGGATTTGTCTTTCTATCTCTGACTTATTTCACTTAGCACAGTGCCCTATGGGTTCATTCATGTTGTGACAAATGGTAAGATTTCATTCTTTTTTATTACTGAGAAAGCATTACAAGTTTCTAAGTGAAAATACGTAGTCTTCAGTCAACCAAGATGACTTCAGGGCTGGCAGGTGAGGACAGTGCTGGCTCAAAGAACAGGGTCCCAACAACATCCCCTGGGCCCCTGCTTTCTTCTCCCCTCCTCTGTCAGCCCTCCAGGCAGTCTTGCGGGGAGTGGGGGATGCGCAACTGGCCTTGTCCAAGGGTACCCTGGGAACTTTGATTCAAGGCTCACAGTCCTAGCAGGATCAGGATAGGCTTGAGAGAGGCCCCAAATTAATCTTAGCCTAGCATAGAAAGACCCAGAAGTGGAGACAAACAGGCAGAGAAACACTAAAGATGGAGCTGAGTGCAGGTCCCCAGCTGCCTGGTCCTCCCTGGCTTCCAGGGGCATTTGCTGCCAGGACAGCCCCTCCCTTGCATTCCAAAGGGCTGAGCAAGTCAGTGCCGCAGGAGGGGTTGCTCCTGTCACCCTTGAACTATGGAGGTGCCACATAGCTCCAAAGGCACACTGAGGAACCCAATTCTCTGAAAGGACCCCCTCCCCATTCTCCTGGCTGCTCTATAAGGTGACAAACCACCCAAGTTTGCCCAGGACATTCTTGGTTTTACCACTGAAAGTCCTGTGTCCAAAAAACCCTCAATCTTGGGCAAATGGGGATAGTTGGTCACTGAATTTCTGTGAGTGGCCACTTGAGCGGAGCCCTGAGCACCCTGTCTAGTGCACACAGATTGCTCAGGACAGTTTAGAGGATCTCCTGGGAATGGAGATGTATCAAGCCCTGGAAATGCCCTTCTGATCAGCTGGCATCTAAAGCGGGCTCAGAGCAGCCCCACTTGGGACACAATCCACACCCAATCTGCATGCATTCTAACCCAACCTTCCATCACCTGAAGAGGCAAGCAGATCCCTCCTGCCTGTCACGAGAACACCTGAGGCCAGGTGCTCTCTTCCACAGCCTCATAGCTTTTCCATGGGAAACAGCTGTTGTTGGTTCCACTTCCCAGGCTCCCTATTTCCAGACACAATTCCTCCTGAACTTCCGTGCTGAGGTCATTCAGGTAGGAAGGTTGGCTAAAACCTAGCAGCTACAGAGTGACACTCTGATGCTCTCACCGAGAAAATGTCAAAGGTTCTAAAAGAGACCTCACAGACCAGTGACGTGTGCTCCCCTCCCTCCCTTTCTCCAGTGGGGAATCCAAGGCCAAAGTCACCTGAGAGTCAACCTTGGACTTATCCAGAATGCTTCCTCCCTCATTTTCTGTGCAGCCTCCATTGTCCCTGGTCTGGGCAGATGCAGAGGTGCCTTCTCAGCATTCAGGAACCAGGGCTAGAAGCCAAGTCTAATTTACCCGTTAGGGGCCATGCCCTAACGTCTAACCTGCTGGGACTGCATGGTGAGAGAACTTGGGTGTGTTCTGGGCGTCTCTCGCAACCTCTTTGCTTTGTGCTTGAGAATGTGGGCGGTGATTACAGCAGTGTTTGATTTATATGTATTTTCTATACCATATATGTATATATTTCTATGTACTGTTTCTGTAGGTCTGTTATATTTCACACACACACACACACACACACACACACACACACACACACACATACACACACACACAAAAACAAACAAAAATAACCCCCAACACTTTAAAAAAGAATGTGAGATTTGGTCCTGGGCAAGAGATACAAAGGAGATGAGGAGGGTTGTGTGGGACCTCTGAGAACACCCATGCTGCCTGGAGGCTCCTGGGCTGAGATGTTGTGGGGTGTGGGCAGTCTGTGGTAGCCCTCAACCTACAGGGTGTGTGTGTGTAAGGGGGTACTGCACCACTCTCTGGCCTGCTGCCAGGGCAGTGCTGCCATCTCCAGACCCTGGCTGGAACGGAGACCAAAGCTGCAGCGAACTCTTTTCTTCCCTGCACGAACCTGAGAGCGCTGACCGGATGGGCAAACAGTGGAGCAGAAAAAGTACTTTGTTGCAGGCCCTGAGTGACCATGAACAGGGCCTCAGCCTACTTCCTGAGCAGGAACCTGAGCTCAGGCTGCATTTGTGGAACAGATTTCTAACCTGGGGTCCATGCAGGGCTGCAGGGATTGTTACCCTAATATTGTATTTATAATGTTTGCATGATTTGACTTCTTGGAGGTGAGAGTTCATAGCTTCCAGAGCTTCTTGAAGGGGCCTAGGGATTGCTCTATAGAGAAGATCAATGCTTTCCATTTAAGTCAGTAACAGTAAAACAAGAAGAGATAAAATTCATTCATCTTCTTCTATGTCCTTGGTCCCACTGGGGCTAAGGACACTAAGTATTTGATCCAGGTTCCCATATCTCAAAAGCTGGATCCTCTAACAGAGGCTATTTCTTGGGGTTTTCTACTGGTGAAGGGAGGAGCGGGGAGGGCCCCAGTGCACAGCCTGCAGGAAGCCTGGGCCTCCCTTGGCTGGGGGCACAGAAAGCAGAGGGAGGGGTGGAGTGGCTGCCCCATGGGCCCGGGGCACCCGTGTAGAAGCTGTCTGGTGAGGCTTCCTCCCATCCCCCCTGTAGGGTGGCAGAGCAGTGGCTGAACAAAGGGACAAGTGGGCCCCTCATAGGGCTCTGAGATAGTCAGTAGAACAGCAACTCCATGCAGCTTGTTCTTTGACCTTTAAGTGGTTCTGGGGCTGCGGGTGACCGGGGGCTCCTCAGCAGTGGCAGGCTGGGATCTGCGTCTGGGAGGCTGGGAAGAGTTGTGTGAGCACAGACAAGAGTCAGGGCATGTGTGGGCTCACACGGGAGAACTGAGCATAAGGTGTGTCCTGAGGGGCCAAACCAGCAGCATTTAATTAGGGTGGGGGAAGCTGATGAGACATCCATGCTTAAGAAAATGACCTGGGGGTCAGGGCTGACCCCAAGCTGGTAGTGAGCAGTACTTAGAGAGAGCTAGTTGTAGGGTGGGGCCCATGAGAGGGTGTAGAAAGTTTGAGAGTCAGGAAGTGATTTTTCCTCTGCCCTCAGCATCAACTCCACCCTCACTGGAGTATCTTGTCCTCTGAAGGGTAGGCTAATGTCTGCACTGGAGTTCAAGGGTAGCTCGGGCTACCCACGTGCCTGTGCCCGGGAAGGGGCACCCTTCTCTTTCTCTGGCCTCTCAGACTGAAGAGGAGGGTGAGGCAAAGGAATAAAATGAGGTGGGACTCAGAGGGCCCCATGGGGCTGGGTCTTGGAGGATGCCTAATACAGGTTTCTGGGGAAGCTGGGAGAATCAGAGCAGCCCTTTCCTGGCACTTTCACTGCCTCCTGTCTGTGATCCCGGGCCTGTCAGTCAGCAGGCTGAGTCAGAGGTGCCCTGGGGCTGGGGGCTGCCTGCCAAAGGCCTGACTCACTGAAAATGGCTGATTGGTTTCCCCAGCCTTTGTCCCTCCCTGTCACAACACGCTGAGGGAGTGAGGCCTGGGGACGCACCAGGGCATCGCTCTCTTGGGCAGCTCCTCCCACAGCAAGGGGCACCCAGGCTTCTGTTCTGGAAAGAATGGCCTACCAGACTGCCAACAGGGTTCACTCATGTGGGCTTCTCCTTGCTCCCAGCCTGACATGAATCATGGCTATGCTCAGTACACACGTGGGGAGTGAATGAGCCGCTCCTCCCTCACCACTGGCTGAAAATGACATCTAGCCCTCCACAGCCTACGCAGGACCCTGCAGAGCCTCAGCATCCTCAAGTCCACAGAACTGCAAATGCTATGCTAACTGTTGGACCGTGGCTCACAGAAGCAATTTCCTAACACCCCTTTTAGTCCCACTAAAGTACAAACTCTGATTTCACATTTTATTTAAATGAGAAAAAAACTCACAAACTTGTAAGCTGAGGAGGCAAAATGCTGAGTAATGAGAAAGGTGCTTAATAACCACATTGAATTAAGGATTTGGACAGAGAGGGAGCTTTTGAGTGTGCTGTGGAGCAACTCCTCAGAGAAATCTGTATCCCTGAAATGGGGACCTGGGACCGTAGATCGGCCCAGGCAACTAAACCCAAATGACACCCAGTCCCTGGGATGGCGGGTGCTGTGGCGTGGCCTGTCTGGGACTGAGGTCTTTATGATGTCGAAGCTGGGCTGCAGGACCGTGGGCGCTGTGGCAGACTGAGGCTGGTACAGTTGAGGGGCACGCAGGCTACTGTGAACAGCCATGAAGAGGTGTCCCACATGTAGGACTCGTGTCTGTAGGAACTCTTATTCACAAGCAACAGGAAACAGGGCCCACTGGCTCCAAGTCCTGAGGGGTCTTTGGTTCTGGCACTGCTGGCTTCAGGGATCAGGTGGGATCCCCTAGGTAGTCTCCAACTTTATCTCTTGGTCCTTGAGTGTCTGTGTCTATCTCTGTTCTAAGTGAGTAGAAGGCAGGCCGGCCATGTGAGGTCCCAATCCATGAAGTTCCAGTGGGGAGCAGATTCTCTCCCATTGTTCACACAACAATCCCAGAAAAGGCTCTGATTGGTTGTAGAAAGAGATTTGTACTTGGTTGGCCAGTGGGGTCATGTGCCTGCCCCAGTGGGATGATGGTGAGGACATGTGACATCTACCCACTATAAGTACCTAGAATGAGAAAAGAGCTTCCCAGATGATGAGGCGGAGGGTGGCGAAGCATGCCTCCCAACCCCTTCTGGAGGCTTAGCCAGATGCACAGACAGGTACTCGTAGCTCTGATCCATTCTAGCTGTGTGACTGAGTCCTGCCCCACCTGAGGTTAATGGTGCAGGGAGATAATAGACTGAGGGGACTTAGAGGGGAAACTAACAGAACGGATGTATCGATAACAAAGAGATTTCAATCCAGTCCGAGGCAGATAGCTGTGCACACGTAACTCCCCCCTCCCCCCCGTGTTCAGCAGAGACATGTAACCAGCCTGTGCACGCTTGCTGGGCCCACTGGGACAGTTAAGTGTGGAGAAATTCCAGCCACAATGCCGGCTGGGGTGTTCAACCTTGTTACCCATCTCATTTGGAGGCAGCACTCAGGGATCCAGCAGAGCCAGATGAGGCATCTGGGAGAAGGGCCATGGTTTTGGAATTCCTGAGCCGCATGTTCAGGATAGCACCCACCTCCTCTGTCAGATGATGCAGCTCTCCACCTCTCCACCTTCCATGGGACTGCTTGCCCTGAGTATGGGTCTGAGGCTGGTTTGGGGAGGCCAGGCCGCAGAGTCTCCAGGTTAACTCTTATCTCTCACTTCCCCACCTTGGCCCAGCCATATCTGTCTTCCAAACACCCCGCCAGTCGCTCATTTGTTCCTTTTTCCCTCCCCCAAAACAAAACAGTTGAACAAGGATCCACATGCTCTCTGGCAGAAGTTATCTCAAATCCCAATACTGGGTAAACAGAGGAAAAGTAACATTTATTAAAATTACCAAAGTAGCTAGGAAGAAAGAGACTATATCAGTTATCTATTACTCTCTAACAAATTACCCCAAAACCTAATCACCTAAAAGAATTATAAAGGCGTTAATTTGTCACAGTTTCTATGGGTCAGGAATTTGGGAGAGGCAGGGTAGAGTGCTTCTGGTCCAGGGACTCACAGGAGGGTGGTCTTCTATAGAGCACAAGGAGCAAACTGCAATGCCTTTTACGACCTAGCCTCAAAAGTTACATATTTCATCCCGTCTGCATCATAGGAGGACTCCATTGATCTCCTGGGTCGGCCCTGGTCGGCAGGAGGGGAAGACAAGGGGCAGGAATAGTAGAAGGTAGGGCTCTTTGGGGGATATTTGGAGACTGGCTACAGCAGGGGGTACCCAAGGAAAACTGAATGAATGTTCCCCCATGGAACAGACTTACTGCAAGAAACAAGAGAAAAAACAAAATTAAAATAACACATCTCTCTCCATAGTTTCTACAATTTTTATTGCATCTATGAGAAAAGAATAATCCCAATTACAAAAGTTCTTTTTATATAAAAAAAATCACTATTAAAAATTTAGGAAGTATAAGCCATGAATAGGATAAAACCAAATGATATTAGAAAACTAGCTTGAAATTTTTTAATAGATATCCGAGGAAAAGGCTAAAGAAATGAGAGAAAGCATAAGAGACAGACAGAGAATTTAGGTGATACAACATTTATGTAACAGGAAGATAAAGAGACCTGAAGGAAGAGCAAAGAGAATTCATTCATGTCATATAATCTCACTTAGATATGAAATCAAACAGAATAAAACTTATAGAAAAGTGATCAGATTTGTGGTTACCAGAGGTGGGGGTGGGAAGTGTGGGAATAGGATAAAGTTTGTTAAAATGGTATAAACTTTCTGTTATAAGATAAACAAGTACTGGGGATATAATACATACTTAAAAGGTCTGATGGGAGTAAACCTTAAAAGTTTTTATCACAAGGAAAATAATCTTTTTTTCTCTCTTTTTTCTTCTAACCCTATCTCTCAGTGATGAGTCTTAACTAAAGTTATTGTGGTAATCATTTTGCAATATATGTAAATCAAGTCATTATGTTGTACATTTCAAATTTATACAGTGCTGTGTGTCAATTCCATCTCAATAAAACTGAACAGAAAAACACTTGAAGAGAGATTCTAGCCAGACCTGTGGTGGCGCAGTGGATAAAACATTGACCTGGAACACTGAGATTGCCCTTTCGAAACCCCGGGCTTGCCTGGTCAAAGCACATAACGGCAAACAACTACTACAAGTTGATGCTTTCTGCTCCTCTCTCCTCTATTTCTCTCTCTCCCTCTTCTCTCTAAAATCAATCAATAAAATATTTTTGTTTTTAAAGAATCAAGTTAAAGATTTTGTTTAATTATTTTCTGTAATCTACTACTTCTATAATCAAGCAATTGAAGAACATTTCTCTGATGCAAAGGAAGGTATGAGCCATCAGATTTAAAGGGTAAAATGAATTTAAAGATACTATACCTACTTATATCTTAAAATTTTTTATTGCAAGAATAGAGGAAAAATATAGGTTACTGACAAAGAAAAATTTAAGTTTTCCTAGACTTTACTTATGTAACTCTAAATTCTAGAATGAAGCAATGTCTGCTGCATTTTGAGAAGGAACAATCACAAAGAATTCTGTACATAGTTACAATGTCATTCATTTATGGGTCAAGAGAAGACATTCTCAGACATGTAAGAACTCACGTAATCTGCCTGACAAACAATGCCCCCAAAGGTCCATCAATCAACTGAGAAGTGAGTCAAAGTGAAGAAGCCAAAAATGGAAGAAGCGGTACAAAAGAAAAAACCATGAGTAATTAAGCCAGTAAAGAACAGTTAATGTCTAAATCATTGTTTGGAACATGATTATGAAACCAAATGTGAATGTCAAAAATAATTCTTGAAGGGAAAAAATATATATATATAAATCCCAAATATATAATTATTCTGACACTAATTTTAAGATGAGAAAAAGGCAGAGAAGGAAATAAAAGTGCCCCAAATGTCTCATTAACTTCAATGCTGTTATAGATATTGTTTAATTCTTGAAATTGGTAGATTTCTTTTGCTTTAAATATTTTGCTTTAGTCTATAGGCATATAACTTTTAAATTATTACAGGAAAGGGAGTCAAGAAAAATTGATCCACAAAGCAAAATTCAGAAAAAGAACCAGCAAAGGAACATAAAGCTCAGAATAATATTACAAAAACAATGCCAAACATAAAGTTTCATTCAAATATAAATGTATGAAATTCTACTGTTCATAGATAAAAACTTTTAGATTGTGTAAAAATATCAAAGCATATTGTTTTCCAGAAACATATAATGTTAATGAAGAAGTGAACACTAAACAAATGGGAAAATATCATACACAGAAAATGCAAACAAAAAGAAAGCAGTAGCAATCTTAGGAGCCTATAAGGTGGAACTCAGAGGAAAATTCAGATGAGACTGTTAGTTTATATTGATCAAAATGTCAATCCACAATAAAGGTACATTATAAACTTCTATGAACCAGGTACAATCTCATTAAAAAAACAAAGCAAAACTCCTATAAACAAAAGAAATGTACAAATTCATATATGAGTGGAGATTTAAAACTTTCATTCCTGTATTTGATAGATCAAGGAAACCTGAAAAAGCTATAGAGAAATTGAATAAAGGGGGAAAATTTAACAGTAAAGGGGAAAAGTGGAGACGCCTGAGGTTTTGCCCGAACAGGACAAATCACCTTCTAAAGTGCCCTTGCTTCCTTCAGATACTTTCCATCCTCAGCCGAGCCTGAGATTTTGTTCTGGGATTAAATCACACTCTCTCTCCAGGACCTTTGCACCAGTTTTCGGTGAGCTTGGAACAGCCTGGCCTTTGCCCTCACACATGTGTACTTGACTCATCCTCACCTCATTGTCTTGAAAGCTCAGAAGCTGCCCCCTCAAACAGGCCTTCCTTGCCTCTTTGTGATGGGATTTTCCCTGCTAGCTCAGTCCCGCTCCCAGCCATCCGCCATCACTGTTTCCTGATCCTGCTTTATTTATTTGTTTATTTATCTGCACACAATTATCACTACTTGATGTTCTACTATTATACAAGCATTTTGTTTATTCACTTTTGTATCCTCAGTACTGGAACTCTGGCACACAAAAGTATTGGCTAAATAGTATAATTCACAAAGGAATGAAAATTTAAATATAAAGAACTTTAATCTGCAAGTTCTTTGTGTTGCTATAAATCAGTGGTTCTTTGACTGGGGACTTTCGCCTCTCGGGAACATTTGGTAACGTCTGGAGAGATTTTTTTGGTTGTCACAACTTGATGACAACCAAATGCACAGGCAAGGCTCCCCAAGAAAGGATTAGCTGGCCCCAATAATAGTGCCGAGGTCGGGAAACTGTGCTACAGAGTCACTGTTGCCTTGGTTTGGGAAGAGAATCTATTAGGATTTTAGAAATTATAAATATGTAATCAGAAGTTAGAAATCAAAGTTTTAAGTGGCTGAGGGTGGTTGGAGATAGGGAGAGATGAACAGGATGAGTTTGGAGGATTTTGGGGGCAGTGAGCCTACTTTGTGTGACACAATTAACAGCAGTGGATACATGTCATTATGCATTTGTCAAAACCCATAGAATGTACAACACGAGAATGAGCCCGAATGTAAACTATGTGTTGGAGGGGCAAAAAATGAAACAGTGCCAGGTGTTAGACTGGTGGGATGGAGCCAGACCTGGGTTCAGCAACCTTGATACTTGAGCTCTAGCTAGGAAAGAATTCAGTCAAGACACAAACAGCAAGAGAAAATTTATTTAGAAAGTCATGGAAGTAGAAGAAATTGGCTTCAGACAACAAGTTACAGAGGCAAAAGAAAAGGAGCTTAGGAGAAAGAAAGAAACGTGCCATAGTGGTGGGGGGAAAAGGCTGGGGCGTGATCCCTGAAGGAAGAGCTGCTTGGTCTCTGTCCCACGGCTTTTAAGGGAGGAGATTTTAGAGGTGGCCCCAAGATCTTAATAGAATATTCATCAGCTCTCAAGGTGTGTCCTTTCAAAGTTGTGGTCTCCACGGATTGGCCAGCGCTGGGGGTGGGGTCCTTAATCAATGGAGCTGGTCCTGAGGTTTCCTGTAGAGTCACTTGTCTGGTTTTGCTGCTTTTCTGGAGCTGAAACACAACTGAGGCCTGGCCTGCTGTCCTTGCTCTATTGAACTTCTGTGTCTGACCCATCGTCCTTGCTCTGGTCATGCCTGTCTAACTGTCTACTGTATGTAGACTTTGGATGACTATGTGTCAATGTAGGATCCCTGATTGTGTGGGATGCTGATAACGGGACAGGCTGTGCATGTGTTGGGAAATCTCTGCATCTTCCCCTCAATTTAGCTGTGAGCCTAAAAGTGCTCTAAAAAAATAAAGCTTATCTAAAAAGAAGAAGAACACCCCTGGCCAGGTAGCTCAGTTGGTTAAAGCATTGTTCCGATATGCCAAGATTGTGGGGTTCAATCTCTCGTCAGGACACATACAAGAGTCAACCAATGAATGCATAAATAAGTATAACAACAAACTGATCTCTCTCCCTTCCTCTCTCTAAAAATCAATCAATTAAAAACAAAAAGACTTTATCAAGGCAAATAGATTCTAGCTCTTTGATGCTCAAAGTATGGTCCTTGAATCAGATGTGTCAACATTACCGGGAGCTTCTTTGACATGCAAACTCTTGATCCCATGCCAGACCTGCTGAACTATACCCTACCCTTTAATGACATCCTGGATGCTTCATAAACACGTTTAAGTTTGAAAAACACTGGGCTAGGACATGGGTTCTCATTCTTGGCTGCTCACTGGAATCATCTACAAGTTTTTTTAAAAACCTTAACCTTCAGGCCACACCCTAGACCAATTAAATGAGAATGTGAGGGCTTGGCCCAGGTATTAGTATTTTTTAAATCACTTCAGGAGATTTCAATGTGCATCCAACTTGTGAACCGCTGTTTGAGACTGTATGTGGAAGTTCCAAAAGAGTTAGTAAATATCCTTGTTTTGTGATTCCTGGGTCTTTTACTCACATCAAGAGCATAAACCATTGTGAGATGACCAGGTTGTTGGGATTAAAGAGGGTTTGCGAGGGAGGGCCTCTGGAGAGTGTGAGCGGGCCTCGTTTTCCCCCTTACTTTGTGGCCACTGAGCCAGCCACCGGAGAGCTTGGCCTGTGTAGCCTGGATTTGGGGGCACCGGGGACTGGGGTAGACATCTGCCTGAAAAGGGGCTGCAGTTTTCAGGCTGATGTCAGGCCAAAGGGCGACTGGCTACTCAGGGACCAATGTCACTTCCACTGAGGGCTAGCCTGTGGCACCTGTTTTCCATGGGTAAGAGTGAGCCTTGTGAAATGGAAACTCATGAACTTGCTTAGTGCTGTTAAAAATCTTGCCCGAGAGACCCTCCTGAAAAAGCTAGGAGACCCTGCCAGTGACTAAAAATGCAAAGGGGCCACCACAGAAGATGCATCTCTGCTTTCAAAGCAAGTGCAGCGGATGTTCCCTGTGTGGTTGGCCTCTGAACTTCCAGGAAAACGTGCCCTGAGAAAGTCATCTTTAAATCACAGAGCACAGAGCCAGCTTACAATAGTACCTGTCAGGTGGGGACTCACCTATCCCTTCTTCTCCCTCTCTTCCTCACAAGACCCCTGGCCCTGGAGGGAGCGGAGGCCACAGTTAATTGAGCTGGGAGAGGTAGAAAAATGCTGGGCAGTAAAAGAGAAAAAGACTTCTGCCCAATGCCCCCACACTGCCCAGTTGCCCCCTATGGACTCCCTCTACACCCCACACCGTGTGAGCAGGCGCCCTTTCTGAGGCTGGGAAGAAATCAAAGTCAGGTATGAGGATTTGGTTATCACAGAGGCGTGGACACTTTCCATTACTGAAGGATTCAGCGTTTGGGATTTTAAGCAATTTTTATTATCTGAAAGCGAGAGAGAGGAAGAAAAAGCAATGCTCCTATTTTCAACCCACAGGAAGGGGACTAAATAATGTCTCTCATTGGATAAAGTTGAAATGAACAGTGAAGATAGGAAACACAAGTAAAGGAGCTCAATGTGTGGGCCACAGAAGAAAGGTCCAGGCTCCTAGGAACAGCAGAGGTGGGGCTTCATGGAAAAGAGCTGAGTCCCTCTGCATAATTGCAATTGAGTAATGGATAAGAGAGTGGGGGCACAGAGAAAGAGAGAAAATGGGGAGAAGACTTGGAATACAAGGCAAGGGCAGGAGGCTGGTCCCAGAGCTGCAGGACCAGGGGAGCTGTGGCGGCATGGGGGCCATAGTTTGGGATAGGCTGGGGGATGCTGGTCTGAGGTTAACAAGAGAGAACTCTGTACGGGCCACCCACACACATATCTGGTTTCTAGAACTGTGTTACTCGGCTTTGCCTTTTTCTAAGCAAGACAAAGCAGTGGAGCCACCATCATTAGGTTCTCTTCTCTTTGAGTTTATGACAGAATTAAATGATCCCCAATTCTAAAGTTACACAGGAGGGGCCAGTGAGGAGCAGTCTGTTCTCAGCAAGTCTGGCTGGTTCACATGACATTTGAGGCCCCACTTGCCCTCTGTGCCTTTTCTTGTTCAATAAACAGACAAAATCGGGGCCCCAGGGAGCCAAACAATGCTCCTAGAGAGGTCCCTTCACCCAAACCACTGTCTGCTACAAGTGTCCTGAGGGAGAGCTTCCAGGAAGAAGGCAAGGTGCGTGATCTTGCCGTTTTCTTCCCTGCCTTTGCCACCCCCCACCCCAGCCTCTCTCCCTCCCTCTGCCCTAGACTGGACCTGTGTCAAACCCTTCTGGCTTGCTCAGGGGCCACCAGAGAGAACTCTACAGAGGATACACATTCTCTTCCATCACTGTTGAGAATGGTTTCAAAAATTATTCTTCTAACAGGTCACAAAGACATTATTGATAACCTCTAACACATACACATTGTACACATCACATTCTCTGACCAGAATCCAAGAAAACTAGAAATTAAAAACCAAATGATGAGCAAAGAACAAAAGCACTGAACCACTTGGGAAATTAAAAATCGCTTTTCAAAGTAATTCTTGGGTCTAAGAAGGAATACAAATGTCAATAATAGGCAGTATAGAGCATAACGATAAAAATGACAACACAGAAAACTAAATGAGCCAAAGAATTATTTCCAGATGCCAGAAAAAGAAAAGCAAACAATCACCACCACCAGCACAACCCAAAGAAACAAGAAGGAGAAGCTAATCACAAAACCCCACAGAAATTAATGGATTAGAAAATAGGGAACATAAATTGATGAACAACTTCAGAGTCTGACTCTTTAAAAAGACCATTGACTTAGAGAAACTGTTGGCAAGCCTAATCAAGAGAGGAAAAATGAGTACAGGCATGAAAAATGATATAGAGTAAATGAAAAATAGGGGGAAATGGGTTTTGTAACTTTATGCAAATAAACTTAAAAATCTCAATGACATGGATAGCTTTTTGGGAAAATATAAATAACCAAATATGACTGAAGAAGTGATAGAAAACTGAATAGATAATAATTCTAGATAAGCTGAAAAAGTTGTCAAAAGGAATGTTAAACCCAGACCATTTCAGAGGCAAATTCTTTAAACCTTCTAATGTCATCTCTATGCTATTTACCTAGGGTTATCCAAGGAAAAAGATGGGTAGCTTCCCCAGTCATTTGTCTAAGCTAGCATTGCCCCAACACAAAAGCCAACCAGGCAGATGGGCAAAAGAGAGACTGCAGCCCAATTTCACAAATGCAGACACAAAATATTAGAAAATTGAACAAAGCCGTATTTGTTCAATAATAGTACACTATATACAAGCAGGCAATGATGCCAGTAGTACAAATGTTCAGTATCGGGGAATCTCTTGATGTGATTATGTTAATAGGTCAAGGTGAAAATCCACATTATCACTGTTTTAAGAGCTTAGGTTTTGAATTCAGAAAGCCTGAGTACAGATCCTGCCTTTTTTCACTTCTTAACTATGGGCCCACGGAAACTTCCTTATCTTCAAACCTGGAAAATTTGTGTAAAGTTGGGTCATATGTGCATTAAATGAGATAATGAATATAAAACTAAGCGTGGAACTGGACACATAATCAGAGCTCAAGAAACATTAGTTTTTGTAAAACCATAAGACATTGCTATTCATTCCTGGTGATGTTTCTGTAAATAAAACAAGAATTGAAGAACACGCCTTTAATATTACAAAGATACTCTCTCTCAAAGCAAAGCAACATCATAGTTAACTGTGAAAACATTAGTGACATCCCAATTAGGTTGAGGAACAAGATAAGGATGACTTTGTATCTCCACTATTACTTATTAATGTTCTGGAAGTTCTAGCAATGGAATTAAACAAGAAGATAAAATAAGAACAAAGGAAATATCATTGTCATTTTCAGGGGATATGTGGGTTTTTTTGTTTGTTTGTTTTTAATATGTGCTGCTGAAGTGAGCATGGGATATAGTTCTTTGTAATTTGACCATCTCAAAAAAATCAACTGAAGAAGTCAGAGAACTAACAAATGAGTATAGTAGGGTAGCAGTCACAAATTATAGAAATACAGCTATAAAAACCAATACCTTTCCTATGGTAATGAGTAAGTTGTTAGAACACATCATGAAAATATATTGCATTTACAGTAGCAACAAAATTCATGGGACTTAAAAAGAAATAGGCAAGATTTATATAAATAAAACAAAAAGACTACAGAGAAATTCAAAACGAGGCTTGAACACAGGGAGAGACACTCTTTTCTAAGAAGAATCAACAATATAAGTTTGCAGTTGTCCCAATTAATTTATGCGTGAACAAATTTCAGTCAAAATTTCAATAAGGATTTTTTTCTTAGTGAAATCTTTTTTAATGGTATTTTTAAAAATTGATTGATCTTAGTGAGACTGAGAAAGGAAGAAAGAGAGAGAGACAGACAGACAGAAAGAGAGAGAGAGAGAGAAAGAAGCATTCATTTGTTGTTCCACTTAGTTGTTTATTCACGGGTCGTTTCCCCTATGTGCCCTGACCGACCGGAATCAAACCCACAGCTTTGGTGTTTGCGGATAATGCTCTGATTGACTGAGCTAACTAGCCAGGGCCTTAATGAAACCTTAACATAGTTATTGTGAATTTGAATTTCTCTGGAAGACTAGAAGTGTGGAGAGGAAAATGTTGAAGGAGAACAAGGTTGATGGACTTGCCTGACTAGATATTAAATTTAATTAAAGGTTCCAACAATTAAAGCAGATTCACAGGTGCATAAAAACAGACAGATTCATGGGACAGCCTAAGGCAGGAAAAGATCCAAGTATGTGTGAGAATCTATTATTGATTATAAAGTTATTTCATACAGTGGGGAAATGACCATTCAGTAAACAATGTCTAGGTTAGATCCTTTACTCAAAATGCACATAAAAACAAACCTCAGCTTTGAATTATGTATACTTTTTGATTTTGACCTTTTCTATTGAAAATATTTAAAATGTTCAGAAAGTGCTAAAATAGTATAATAAAGTCCATCATACCCTTCACAAAGATTCATGAATTGTTAACATTTTACATTTGCTTTATCATATATATGTACATATATAAATGAAGTATTTATCCTTAAATACTCAGTGAGAGCCTGACCAGGCGGTGGAGCAGTGGATAGAGCATCGGACTGGGACCTGGAGGACCCAGGTTCGAGACCCCAAGGTCACCAGCTTGAGTGCGGGCTCACTTGGTTTGCTGTAGACCCCCCCCCCCGTCAAGGCACATATGAGAAATCAATCAATGAACAACTAAGGAACCGCAATGAAGAATTGATGTTTCTCATCTCTCTTTCTTTCTTTCTGTCTGTCCCTATCTGTCCCTCTCTCTGACTCTCTCTGTCTCTGCCACATAAAAAAAAAAAAAAGATACTCAGTGAGAATCTTCCAAGAACAAGGGCCATCACTTATGCAGGCACATTATAATGATCACATTCAAAATATTTAATTTTGATACCTCACCATTATCGAATGCTTAGTACATATTCAAATTTTGCCAAGTTTTCCAGTAATTATCCTTTACAACAGTCTCTGTACTCCATCTAAGATCCAACCTAGGATCATTTCTTGCATTTAGTTATCATTCTTTAGTTCCCTTTAATCTGGAATAGTTCCTCAGCCTTTCTTTGCCTTTCATGTAACTAATGTTTTTTGAAATATACAGAGCAGTAGTTCTGAAGAAACTCCTTTCCTTTATCTATCTCTGGTATTTCCTCATAATTAGAATCAGGTTATGCATTTGTGTAGGAATTGTGTCCTCAGTGCATCTCTTAGGAGGCACTGTAGGTTTGTTTCATTATTGGTGATGGCAACTTTGATCCATCGCTTGGCTAAGTAGTGTTTAATGGAGTGGAGTTTCTCCATTTTCTTTTGTGATTAATACCAAAATCTGTGAAGGGAGCCTGTCCAGGCGGTGGCGCAGTGGATAGAGCGTCGGACTGGGATGCAGAAGACCCAAGGTTCGAGACCCCGAGCTCGCCAGCTTGAGCGCAGGTCCATCTGGCTTGAGCAAAAGCTCATCAGCTTGGACCCAAGGTCGCTGGCTCCAGCAAGGGGTTGCTCGGTCTGCTGAAGGCCCGCAGTCAAGGCACATGTGAGAGAGCAATCAATGAACAACTATGGTGTCACAACGGCAACGAAAGGCTGGTGATTGATGCTTCTCACCCCTTTCCGTTCCTGTCTGTTTGTCCCTATCTGTCCCTGTCTCTGACTCTCTCTCTGTCCCTGGAAAAATTAAAAAAAAAAAAAATCTGTGAAGGGATACTTTGAAGTTGTGTGAATGTTTTTGCCTAAATGGTTACTAGAATTGCTGCAAGGTGGTAATTTATAACTCTATTACTTCTGTATTTATTGGCTGGCATTTTACTGTAAGGAAGAGCTTTCTCTCTCCTTTCTGCCCTTCCCCTCTTCTCTCTCCTCTCTCTGTTTCTTTTCTGTCAGTATGGACTTATGGATTATGGTATTCAGTAGGCCATCACCCATTACTGTCATTATTTGTTTTGCTGCTCAAACTGTTCCAGATTTGGCCAGTGGGTCCTATGCCTTTTTGACCCGTTCCCATAATTTTTGAGAACTTTTTTGCTTCCTGGCATAACAAGATGTTCCAGGCTCATCTTGTACTTTTTCTGCCCAGACTTGGAATCAGCCATTTCTCTAAGGAACTCTGGTTCCTTGCGTGAATTGGGAAATGGTGTTAATAAACAAAGACTTGGATATATTACATAAAACAGTAAATCATAAAAGAACCATAGATAAATAGTTATGTACTCTTTGGGTGAGAGAGGACTTTTAAATATAATAACAAAGGCAAAACCCATAGATTTAACTAACATGCAAATTTAGAAACTTCCCTAGGATGTTATCATAAACAAAACGTTGAGAGTTCCTAAGGCTTATTCCTTGGATTTCTTCTTTTCTTTTTCCACACCCCTTTTATTTGTAATCTCATTCAATGTTATAGCTTTTAGGACTAGTTATGTTTGGATGATTAGAAAATTTACGTCTGCAGCCTGAACCTGTCTTCTGATCTCAAGCCTGTGTACTCACTGCCTATTTGACATCTCCATTTCCCAGCTATTCTTCCTACTCTCATTCTCATATTAACTCATGGCAACTGTATTCTCCCAGTTGCTCATGGACAATTTTAGGGGCATTCCTGAATATGTTCTTTTTCTCACTTGTCACCATTAATCCACAGCAGATTCTGTCATCTGTACATTCAAAATACATATAGAATTTGATCATTTTTCATCACATCCTTTGTCACCACTCTAGGCCATCTCACTTGGATCATTGTGCAGCCTCCTAGCTACACTTCCTGCCTCTGCCCTTGCTTTATTATAGTCAATTCTCAACAGAGCAGCCAGTTGATCAGATCACATTATTCCTCCACATAATTCTGAAACCCTCCATGGCTTCCATACCTTTTGGAGAAGTAGCCCAAGTCCTCATAATGGCCTCCACAGCCCAACACCATTGGTTCTTAACTCTGGCTCAGCAAGTGGCTTTCCTCCTAACCCACTGCTCTAGTTGAAATGGTGAGGCTTCCCTGGAAAAGCCAAGGATGTGGGGTTTTGTTGTCACTAGGGCAGAGAGTGACACTGACCATTGCAGCTGTGCTTCTTGTTGGCCACTCCCTACTCCTCCAGTTGGACACTTCTCCTTCTAAAAATGTATGCAGTGGACAGCCACAAACACAAATTGTACCCACTACATAGGCAAGTGGGGTGGGGCAGAGAGAAGTGGGAGGTTTCTCTCTTGTTATATAAGTAACCCACCTTAAATTTTCTTATTGGTCTAAAGTATTTATTGTCTGGTCCTTTTTCAGAGAAAGTGTATAAGCTTTGTGAGCATTTTTAAAAAAATGAACGTATGCCTGACCAGACAGTGGCGCAGTGGATAGAGTGTCATACTGGGACGTAGAAGACCCAGGTTCAAGACTCCGAGGTTGCCAGCTTGAGCGCGGGCTCCTCTGGTTTGAGCAAGGCTCAACAACTTGAGCCCAAGGTCTCTGGCTTGAGCAAGGAGTCACTCGGTCTGCTGTAGCCCCCCGGTCAAGGCACATACGAGAAGGCAATCATTGAACAACTGAGGTGCTGCAACAAAGAATTGATGTTTCTCATCTCTCTCCCTTCTTGTCTGTCTGTATCTGTCCTTCTGTCTGACTCTGTCACAAGAAAGAAAGAAAGAAAGAAAGAAAGAAAGAAAGAAAGAAAGAAAGAAAGAAAGAAATTTAAAAAAAGGAAGGTATAATTGACATATAACATTGTGTTAGTTTCAGGTGTACAACATAATAATTGAATATTGGATCACCACAGTTTAGTTAGCATCTGTCATCAAAGTTATAATTTTTTTAGGGCATTGTTTTAAATTTTTATTTTGTTCACTGATAATTTTTCTGTATATAATAGAGTGTCTGGCACATAGTAAGTTGCTCAACAGTTATTTAATAGATGAGTACAGTGAATTAGACAAATACTTGTATCATATATAATAGAAATCCTTAATATATAAAAAATCAATATATATAATTATGAAAAATAAAATCAGGTATAAACATGAAGATAAAAATACAATGAACAATAAACATATAAAAACTTCAATACCAACAAATCCAAGTTAAAAAGAGGTAAGGTAAAATACACAATAAATATAAACCATGAAAGAAGAAAATTGATAAGATGAACTTCATTAAAATTAAAAAGTTATGCTTTTGAAAAGACACCATTAAAGAAATTAAAAGACAATTTACAGAATAGAAAATATATTTACTAAACATATGTCTGATCACATACTTGTATCCAGAATATTTAAATAACTCTTGTAATTAAAAAATATGACAAATAACCCAATTTAAAAATGCGTAAAATATTTAAAGAGACACTTTCTCAAAGAAGACACGTGAATAGCTAATAAGCACACAAAAGATGTGTGACATCACTAGTCTTCAGTGAATGCAAATTGAACTCACAGTGAGATATCAATACATGCCTACCAGGATTACATTCAGAAGATTGACAATACAAAGCATTGTTGAGAACACTCAGTGAGAAAGCTGATAAATTACATGGGACTGTAAGACAGTGCACCCACTTTGTAAAGCAGTATGGTTTATACTAATCATACAACCCAGTGCTCCCATTCCTGGGTAGTTAGCCAAGAGAAAAGAAAACATATTTCCTCTCAAATACTTGTATGAAATATTCATTGCAGCTCTATTCATAAAAGTCCCAACCTGGAAACAGCCCAAATGTTCATCAACTGTTAAATGAGAAAACAAATTGTAAAATTTTTACATTTTATTACTTAGCAATGAAAAAGACCAAAACACTGATACACAAAATAATCTCAAAAGCATTATGCTAAGTGAAAAAAGCAATGTATAAGACTGCATACTATAATATATGATTATATGATTCCATTTACATGAAGTACTAGAAAAGGCAAAATTATAGAGACAGAAGATTGCCTTGGGCAGTGGGACTGAAGGAGGGGATTGATAGAAAAAGACACAGCGTAACTTTTTAGGGAAATGAAAATGCTTTACATCTTGATTTGGTAGTGGTTATATATGGTTGTATACAATTGCTCAAACTCATTGAACTGTACACTTGAAATGAATGTTAATGTGTATGAATTATACCCCAGAAAGCTGATTTTTAAACTGATGGGGAAAAGGTAGAAAAATAATAGGAAGGACATTCAAAGAAGGGGAAGTTGCGAAAAGATTTTTGGTTCATTTTCCAGGTGGGAGTGGATTACCAGAACCTGAGGGATATCATGTCCCTTGACAGAGAACACAGTATTTTTGGTGAGAAAGTTGTCTTAGATTGATGCCTAAATTGCAGCTACCCTGACCCACAACTGCATAGCTCCCCAACATAATTCTTTATTTCCACCCCCCCCTACATAATTCTTAAGAAAAATGCTAGCCCTGGCTAATTGGCTCAGTGGATGGAGCATCAGCCCTGTGTGTATATGTCCCGGGTTCCATTCCCAGTCAGGTCAGGGAACACAAGAGAAGTGACCATCTGCTTCTCTTCCTCTCCCTCTCCCTTTTCTCTCCCTCTTTCTCTCCTGCAGCCAGTGGCTTGATTGGTTAGAGTGTCAGCCAGGGCACTGAGGATAGCTTGGTTGGTCTAAGTGTTGGCCTCAGACAGGGTTGCTGGGTAGATCCTGGGCCTGGTGCATGTGGGAGTCTGTCTCTCTATCTCACCTCCTCTGACTTAATAAAATAAAATAAAATAAATAAAAAAGAAAAATGCTGGCTTATTGGAACTTTTCACATATAAAAGGTGATTAGTAAGATGGGTAATAAACTAAAAGGAATCATGAAGAAAGCTGTTACAGCAGATACAGGAGAAAAGATACATAACAAGTAAAAAGCTGGTGGAGAATGCATATCAGAAAAAGAATTACTTTGGGAAACAGGAACATTTCAGATAAATACTCTGTCCATTAGCTCAAAGGAATTAATGAGAACATGAACTCTTAATGGGGAAATGGAAGAGCTCAGGGAAGAGATAAAGGAGATTGAAGAAGCAACATTAAGACAATGGAGAGAGATTTAAAAGTGAACTGATAAAGATTAAAAAGTAAAAATGTTAGATAATGTGTTAGAAAAATAAAAACTTTATTGGCAATCACAAGAATGGAGCAGAATTTTGAAAATAAAGTCAGATGCACAGTAGACAAGTACGAGAAAAATTCCATAAAATAAAATGGAGAACGGATAGGGGGGGAAAGTGAATATTTATAATCAACCAAAGAACTCCAGCATACATGGAATTGTTGTTCTAGTAGAAGTTGACAGAATTAAAGTAGAGAAAATAAAAAAGAAAACTGTTCCATTAAGGATGACCTGAATGAATAGTTTGTAAGGGCACATTATGTTCCAGAAAACCATATCCTAGTCAAGTAATTAAGTTTTAAAGCTAAAGAAAAAAATCATATAAGCCTCTAGGGAGAAAATCAAGTCACTTACAAAGCAGAAAACAGCATCAACCAACCTGAGGCTTATCTCTGGTAATATTCAGTAGCAAAAGGTAGTAGAATATTGTCTACAGAATTCTGAAAGAAGTATGAGCCATCAAGTTTTTGAATTTCTTTTTTTTAAATTTTATTCATTTTAGAGAGGAGACACAGAGAGAGAGAGAGAGAGAGAGAGAGAGAGAGAGAAAGGGGGGAGGAGCTAGAAGCATTAACTCCCATATGTGCCTTGACCAGACCAGTGCAGGGTTTTGAACTGGCGACCTCAGTGTACCCAGGTCGACACTTTATCCACTGCGCCACCACAGGTCAGGTGCCATCAAGTTTTCACTCAGCCAAATTATCACTCAAGTCTAAAGTCAATAGTCATTCACAAACATGGAAATATGCAGGACTGTGTTGCACCCCTAAGTACGTCTTGAAAAACTACCTGGTGATGGAATTTAGTTAATCAACAGATGAATCTAAATAAAGAGTGGAGAAACCATTATATTAAAGGGCTGTTGGTAAATCTTGAATAAATTTACATATAAAACCCTTATATTTATATAATTAATACAATTATTAAAACTGTAAAAACTCTTCTTTCAAACCACTGAGATTTTGGGATTGCTTGTTACTGCAGGCTAAACTAACAAAAGATAATTGATACACCCATATTAGTCTAATAAACAAGACCCTATTTGAGAAGGACTGAGGGGCCTTCTGGGAAAGAATATTCTAAGATAGAAGGATCCTGGTTGGCTTTGGAGAGGTTAAGGGAGTTTAATATGGGGTGATGTCTATTACTTAAATGTCTTTGGCTGTGTCCCATGGCTCATATCTTGTCCTTGGGGAAAAAGAACTGCAGTGCCAGTAAAATAAAAATATCCATTTCACTAAAACTCTCAATGATATTGTGGCCAGAGCAATGAGCTTTGAGATCCTCTCCCAGAATTATAACATGAAAGGGAGAGATTTTGTCTCACTTTGTCTGAGATGCTCTGATAGCTTTGCATCCTTTTTTTTTTTTTTTTTTTTAAAATTCTTTTGCTTTGAGAGGATGAGAAAAGTACTGACCCACTGTTTCATTTAATTGTTCTTTTTAGTTGTGCACTCAATGATGTTTCTTGTGCCTTGACCAGGGGCTGAACCCATGGCATCTGGTGAATGGGGTTGATGCTTTATTTATTGAGCCACCTGGCCAGGGTGGCTTTGCATATTGAGGGCTCCAAGATATTGGTGACAGTGCCCACAGGAACCATGCTCAGGGTGGAAACTAGAGCCAGTGGGAAGTTGCAGCAGTAACCCGTGATCGTGCAGGGTCTTGTGTTAGATTGTAGATCTAGACTGAGCAGATGACATAGCAGTGATGGATTCAGTTGCAAGTAACAAGATTATGCACAATATAAACAATAAAGAAATTTACAGGCTTAGTGTATGGAGATGTCTGGTGATGCAGTGAGCTTCAGGCCGTTTGATCTAGAGATCCAAGGAGTTCACTCAAGACTTGATTTCTTTTTGTCTCTGTTTTATTTCCATGCAATCAGTTTCATCTTACAGCTGGGTCCTCTTGAGTTTGCAAGAGGGCATCCTCAATTCCTAGGCTGACATCAAACAGGTGAGGAAAAATAAAACCCACAGAACACACATCTAATTGGACCAATTTATATCATATATCCAAATCAATAATTGTGAAAGGAAATGACATTATGTTATTAGCTTAGACCAGCAGTTTTCAACCAGGGGTAATTTTGCTCCCCAGAGGACATTTGGTAATGCCTGAAGACATTTCAGAGGTGTGTTTGTGTGTGACTAACATTAGTGGCTAAAGGCCAGAAATGCTGCTATACATCTTCAATACCCAGGACAGCCCCAGTGTTGGGCAGATAAAATATATTATGCTCACTTTGTTAAAGATGGCGCTGCCCACATGGAAGTTTGTTGATATTAATGTGTGTTCTGGAACAGGCTGTGGGCAGGCCGGGTCGTCATAGCCTAAGGCTTAGTTTAAGAGTAAGCTCTTCTCCACACCCTTGACTGATTGGATGATGTAGGGTGGTGATGTAGGGAGGTTCTTTGTTTGTATAATTGGATTAAAGGTTTTGAGTCTATGCTATAAAATGGGAGAGAGCAGTAGCTTGATCTCTCTCTTGGTTCCTGAGTTCCTGAGGTTGGTATTAGAGAGCAGAGCAGATTAAGGCCATGTGGAGGAGAAGTAGCCAAGATGGCAGAGTGCTGAGGAAGAAACCAGTTTGTTAAGAGTTTGTGCAGGAGATGGGAAACAGAGGTGAATAAGTCTGGTGAGCTGGAAAGCTTTGATGCTAGGAAACTCGGATAAGTCAGTAGCTTTGTGAGCACTGAATGAGTGGGTTTTGGAGCCCAGGGTGTGTTTTTGCTTGCCTGCCGGGTGCAAGCTAGAATTAAAGTTGATGGCTCACCAGTTTTTGGCTCCGGTCTTTCATTGCCATCTGTCCGAATCCAATGCGAACCTGCATGGGTCAGGCTGCTGTGATGGTGGCCTTGACTACTGGCTTTACACCCAGCATAGACTTGTCCTGCCCAAAAGGTCAATAGTGCTGAGGTTGAGAGACCCTTGCTTGAAACAGTCAGGATCCCCTTGAGTCGAGTTGGGGTCAGGACCACTCAAACTGCGTGGCTACTACACATGCAAGAAGGGTGAAATGGATGCTGGGAGGGCAACATGATGCCCTCCACAAGTGCCCAGAAGACCACTAGGTGGCAACTGGGCTGGTGTGTGAACATAAGTGAGACACTCTTGGGGTCTCCCAGAAATAGTGTGAGATTGTAAGATGAGAAATTCTTACATGACATCGACCAGAGAAACTGGGGTTATTATTATTAGCTGACTTCATTTGTTCCCAGAGGCCAGTAAACCTTAGCCAACCCAGATTACACAATTGTAGGATTTTGGACAAAGGCCTGGAGGCTTGGGTACCATTACCTGCTTGAGTTGGGGAGGAGTAGAGATGAAATGTGATGCAGGGCAGGAGCTGGAGAGGTGGGCGGCATCCCTGTGGGTCAGCCAGGAATGCCCTTTTTCTCCCAAAGGTGATAAGAATTCCTTAAGGATGTCAAAAATAGAAATGACATAATCAGATTTGCATTTTATAAAAATCACTCCTTGTGTGGAGGAAGAACTGGAGAAGGGTAGAGAAGGGGGATAGCAGGCAGTGGAACAGTCAGCAGGAAGACCAGTCTATTAGTCTACAGCAGTGTTCTGGGTGAGGTGAAGTGACCCCCAGAACTAGAAGGAGGTGTAGAGGGTTAACTGGCTTTGAGAGCTACTAATGAGGAGGCAGTTACAGGATTTGAAGATGGGCTGAAAGAGGGAGGTAAGGAAAGGAGGGTAGGAGTCAAGAATACCATGCACATTTCTGACCCAAACTGCTGATTAGGTGGCAGAACTACCAACAGAGATGAACCACAGGGGATGGGGTTAAGGTGCTGGTGGTGAATTTGTTAGGTTTGAGAGGTTTATGTGATTGGTATTTGGAGTTCAGCAAGGTCATCTTCTAATCAGTAGAATTAGTGTGAACTGTGGTGGCAGAGTGGATAAAGTGTCTACCTGGAACTCTGAGGTCACTGGTTTGAAATCCCGGGCTAGCCCAGTCAAGGCACATACGAGAAGCAACTACAAATTGAATTAAATTGGTGGGAGGGGATTTGCATGTAAGACACTCAGGAGAGAGACTTGGGGAATGCCAACATTTAAGGACAGGATAGAAAGAGAATCAGAAGGACGGCAAAGAGGAAATGCAGAAAGAAACTTGGGAGAAGCAGGGAGTTGCCAATTATCAGACACTACTGAGAAATTGTGCATGATAAGGCCAGAAAGTGTCTATTGAATTTAGCTCTGGAGGCTGCTGGTGACCTTGGGGAACAGTTCCCCCGCTGAGTTAGAGCGGAAGTCCGATTGCAAAGCAGTGGGGAGAGGATGGGAGGTGAGGAGGTGGAAGCAGTGTGTCCAGACCCTGCTGTGGAGAAGCTTGACTGGGAAGGAAGCAAAAGGAGATGGTGGCAGGAGGAAGGGAAAACTGGACAAATGACAGATTCAGAAAACTCTGAAAGCTACTTTTGCTAAATTAAAAAACAAACAACAGTGAGCAAGACAATTACATTATAAAGGACTTTCACTAAATGAAAAAAGTGAGTGTTAATATGGACTAAAAACAAACAAACAAAAAACAAAAAACTCCTTCCATGCTTTTAAACCAATATTTTTAGCTTTTATTTAGTAATCTGATATTTTATTATCAAAGCAGTATACACACTGTGGAGTTTCAGAATGAGCCACCCCAAGATGTGCCTGAGTAGTTTGCAAATTACTTTCAGCTAAAAGTAATTTTAGCTTCAGAGTCAGGCGAAGCTTCTGCCCCTCCCTTTGACTCCCTAGAAGAACTTGAACTAGGGGCCTTTGTCCATAGTTAGAGATTATCAAAGATAACTGCTTTTGGCCTACAGGGCAGGGCAACTTCTATTTACTAAGTGTCTGTTCTTATCATCCTATCATGATCCTTTGAAGCCCCCAAGGTGTATTGTTACTTCATCCCTAGCTCAGGATGTCTTATACACCTCAATCTCCCTTTCTATCGCTGAACTCTGACGCCTGTGGGGTGTCTGACTCACTCTTGTATGCAGGGCTCCCATACATATGTGTGCATGAAATTTGGTCATTTTCTCTTGATAATCTGCCTCATGTCTGGTTAAAACCAGCAGAAGAACCTGAGGAGAGAGGAAAGTTTGTTCCTCTCCCACATTACTTAAAACTAATTTTAATTTTAATAGCAGATTAAAATAATATTTTATATTAAATATAATTTATGGATATAGTAAATATATATAAATTTAATATATTAAATCATTTTATAATTTATTTAACTATTTTGCTATTAGTGAAGTTATTTTTGTTTTGTTTATAAGACAGTTGGAACTTTCATGCTGAGAGAGTAAATGGAGAGAAGAATGAGATGCCTTGTTCATGGACCCCTTAGGACCTTGAAGTATCCTGCTTCTAGCTGAGGGACCCCTGTAATTTTTACACATTTTTAGAAAGAGAGGAGTAAAGGCAAAGAATGAGCAAGCCCTTGTCAGCTGAAGTTACCCGCCTTCTCCAACGCCCGAAGCCTCCCTTTCACCTTTGATGTGAGATATTTTCTGGAATCTTATCACTGCTAATTTACATTCATGTTTCAGTAGCAATACATTGTAAAAACCACAGACTATCATACAGTCATTTTCTCATACGAGGCTGAGGAGTTTGGACTTGATCATACAAAATGAGAAAGTGGCTCCTAGGCTAACCACCCTGCTTCCTACCCCCCTCCCTCTCCCGTGTAAGCAGACCTTCTCCTATTGCCACTGGCCTACATTTCCTCTTCTTTTAGGATAAATGATCCAAAATCATTCAGATGTTCAATTCCATTACTACCTTTTGAACCTAATTACTCAGACACTACCCAACATTGCCCCAGGGTAATCAATGGATGTGTTGATATCCTGTTGGTAAATTGTGCGTCATGACTGGCAAGCCTGTAGACAACTGTGCACTTGCACAATTCCAAATCATCATGGAAGCTGGGAGGGGGTCAGAAAGCCTGGGCAAATGTCATTCTGAACATAACAACTAGAGAGATGATGAATCATGGCAGAAATTACCATGCCCAAGGAGGCTCATGACTGACTGGATTAAAGTATGGTTTGTAAATCTGGAAGATAAAGCAGTTACCACCAGAAACCACCCTGACTCTGCTCAAAAGAACTGTGAAATCCCATTCATTTTTGATGAGTTATAGATAGCAGGGGTAAGGCACAGGTGTGCCTGTTTAATTCAAAGTCTTTTAGCCCAGTCTCATAAAGGGTCTACCTTGTCCCAGAGCCCTTTCAGGAACTCCAGTTCTACCAACTGTTGGATCTGTGTCTTGTCCTTGCCATTCTACTGCACCCTCGCAGTGTAGCCTTATCTGCTGAGATCCCCACAGATGTCTCTGCCAATTTCTTCCTCTAGCCTCCTTGAACTGGGCTTCTTTAAACTGAGCCTTCCTGGGCAGTATGGATGAAAATGCGGTGTTGCAATAAATCTAACCGAAAGTAACCTCACAGGGCTATCTGATTATAAATTCTTAGGTGGGCAGGTCATAGTGGGTAGCCACGCCTTAGGCATATAATGTCTTTTATTTATTTTATTTATTTATTTTTTGTGACAGACAGAGAGAGGGACAGAGACAGACAGGCAGCAGGAAGGGAGAGAGATGAGAAGCATCAATTCTTCCTTGCGGCTGCTTAGTTGTTCATTGATTGCTTTCTCATATGTTCCTAGGCCTGGGAGCTACAGCAGACTGAATGACCCCTTGCTCGAGCCAGCTACCTTGGGCTCAAGCTGGTGAGCCTTGCTCAAACCAGATGAGCCCGCGCTCAAGCTGGCGACCCCGGTTGTCTTGAACCTGGGTCTCCCGCATCCCAGTTCAACGCTCCATCGCCTGGTCAGGCTATAATGTCTTTTAATATATACATTTTTAAATTTTGTTTTTCTTTTTTTATTATTAATTTTAGATAGAAAGAGAAAGAGAAAGAGGAAGAAACATCGATTTGTTATTCTACTTATTTATGCATTCATTGGTTAATTCCTGAGTATACCCTGACTGAGGATCTGCAACCTTAGTGTTATTGGGACGAAACTCTAACCAACTGAACTACCTGGCTGAGGGGTGAGTAACTTTTTTAGTGAAGGGTTTGCCTTAAGCAAGTCCTGTCATTATTTCTGTGAAACTAGATTAACATACCTTTGAAAAAGCTCTTTTTCAGACCCTTCAGAAGCTTAACCACCTTCAAGAGGTACATTATCTTGTTAACTCTCCTGTGATCTGACCTCTGCCTCTCTTTCTCCCACCCTCATATGATTTTCCTTACTTTCCCTGCTTAATTCCAAATGTAGAAAAGAAACTGAAAAACTGTCCTTCTTGGGAGCATTTGAGATCTTGCTTTCTGGTGTTGTCATCACTTTTGGCTCAAATAAACTCATTAAAATTGTCTAGTTTGGACATTGTTATGTTGACAGCAGTATTCTCAGCCAATCTGTTCTGTTTACTGGCCCAATTGCACCTTCCTGCCTGTGAAGACAGCCTGTATGTCCGTAGGACAAGGTTGCTCAGGTCGTGTCTGGTCTGAGAGCTCAGTTGCCCCAGAGCCCAGAAGCCTTGAGCTTCTGTTTGCACAGGCTGGGGACCTGTGGACTTTCCAGTACCTGCCATCCCCATGCCCCAGTCTGAGCATCACTGCCTCGGGGAACTCCTTGCATGTGGATGCTGGCTATGTGGTCTGAGACCTTGCTCCCCTGTGCACACAGCAGGTTGCCCTGGAACCACGACGGGTCCAAGGAAGTCATCTGTTGAACACAGTTGGCATGAGGTGCCCAGGAATCATTCTGGTGGCAAGAGTTTGCCCACAAGGGTATTCTATGTTGGACAGAGACTAGCTGGCACAATCAGATCTTCTTTTTTTTTTCTCTTTTTTTTTCTTTTACAGATACAGAGGGACAGAGAGAGAGTCAGAGAGATGGATAGATAGGAACAGACAGGCAGGAATGGAGAGAGATGAGAAGCATCAATCATTAGTTTTTAGTTGCTGTTGTGACACCATAGTTGTTCATTGATTGCTTTCTCACATGTGCCTTGACCGCAGGCCTTCAGCAGACCGAGCCACCCCTTGCTGGAGCCAGCAACCTTGGGTCCAAGCTGGCGAGCTTTTGTTCAAGCCAGATGGGCCCGCGCTCAAGCTGGCGACCTCAGGGTCTTGAACCTGGGTCTTCCGCATCCCAGTCCGGCGCTCTATCCACTGCACCACCGCCTGGTCAGGCCACAATCAGATTTTCTTTAAGAAATTTCAAAAGTGAGATAACTCACAGAAGTCAGGCTGTAAAAAGGAGAAATAAACACAAAGCAAGGGGCAAGAGGGATGTCTGTTTTTGAGGTGATGGAGGAAACAAGCTCTATAGTTATGTTGAGCCTTTCTGACAGACCTAAGCCCATCTGCTCCCCCAGGCCTGGCTGAGTCCCTGTTGGGGCAGCTTTTTCTCCCTTCCCATCTCCCAGTGTATCCTGAGCCAGGCTTTGCTTCTACCCAGCTGCTGCAGGGGTGAGTGGCCACACCCACAAGGTGTTGATTAAGGAATAGATTGAGGTCAGATGGAGAGGAGTTTCAGCAGAATATCTTGGTCTGTTTAATTAAGGTGACCAACTATTTTACAATGAAAAGGAGAACAAAAATAAATTGAAGAAAACAATATTGTAAATAAAAGAAACATTTTATTCATTGCAACAATAATACGCTATAATATGATAAATGCATAATAAAAACATTTGTAATATTTTATATTGTAACTATGCTTACATACCTATTAATTTTTAATAATTATAAGAAAAAAGTACTCATTTAGAGACAAATTTGTCATATCATAAGCAATGGATCGACTCTGCATCGATTGAATATGGACATTTACAGATTAGTCTTCCAGTATCAAAAAAGAGGACATGTAGGAGGACACTTCTTGAGGGAGGATGGAACTTACAAAAGAAGGACTGTCCTCCCTAAAGGAGGACAATTGGTTACATTAGTTTAATGATTCTAGTAGTGAAGAAGATGAAGAAATAGATGACATGCTTATCAAATGAGGACATGGCCTAGGCCTGAGAGGGATGGCAATGGGTGCCAGTCTGGAGAGATAGGCCAAATCTAATGTGACAACACTCGAAGGACATGGAAAACACTCCCTCCACCCAGACCGCAGCTCCACAGCTCTTCTGGAAAACACTTAACATGTCTCACGGGCTGAGGAAAAAAGCCCACAGGGTAAGGGGTTACCCCAAAGGGAAAAATACAAAAATGCTTGAATCCTAAAATAATGCAAGTATTTGACCTAACCTAATAAGAAGGCCAAAGAAGTTTCACAGAGAAGCTTGTGGCTTTTTTTTTTTTGTGACAAAGACAGAGAGAGTCAGAGAGAGGGACAGATAAGGACAGACAGATAGTAAGGAAGAGAGATGAGAAGCATCAGTTCTTCATTGCGGCACTGTAAAGCTAATAGTCAAGGCCGCCATCACAGCTGCCTGACCCGTGCAGATTCGCATTAGATTCGAACAGTCGGTAATGAAACAATGGAGCCAAGAACTGGTGAGCCATCAGCTTTAATTCTAACTTGCACCCGGCGGGCAAGCAAAAACCCACACTGGGCTCCAAAACCCACTCATTCAGTGCTCACAAAGCTACTGATTTATCCGAGTTTCCTAGAATCAAAGGCTTCTAGCTCACCAGACTTATTCACCTCTGTTTCCCATCTCCTCCTGCACAAACTCTTCCTCAGCACTCTGCCATCTTGGCTGCTTCCTCTCCTCCATGTGGCCTTAATCTGCTCTATTCTCTATACTAATACTAACCTCAGGAACTCAGGAACCAAGAGAGAGATCAAGCTACTGGTCTCTCCCACTTTATATCGTAGAATCAAAACCTTAATCCAATTTACAAACAAGGAAGTCTCTGATACAAAGTCACCCATCTGAGGCATAATGGGATTCCTCAGGAGAGTGCACCACCCTACATCATCCAATCAGTCAAGGGTATGGGGAAGAGCTTACCCTTAAACTAAGCCTTAGGCTATAACGACCCAGCTTGCCCACAGTCTGTTCCAGAACACACATTAATATCAACGAACTTCCATGTGGGCAGCACCATCTTTAACAAAGTGAGCATAATATATTTTATCTGCCCAACAGGCACCTTATTGGTTCATTGATTGCTTTCTCATATGTGCCTTGACTGGGGGGCTACAGCAGACCGAGTGACCCCTTGCTCAAGCCAGCAACCTTGGGCTCAAGCTGGTGAGCCTTGCTCAAACCAGATGAGCCCGCGCTCAAGCTGGCGACCTCAGAGTCCCGAGCCTGGGTCCTCTATGTCCCAGTTTGACGCTCTATCCACTGCACCACCGCCTGGTCAGGCAAGAAGCTTGAGTCTTGAGTACTGAGCAGGAGTTTAGTTTTGCCTGACAGATTTAGGAGGGGGAGGGGTGAGGGAAAGGGTGGAAGGGAATCCCAGTTTGAGAGGATGGTGGGACATTTGAACTGCCTGGAAGTTGGGAAATGGCTGAGAGGGAAGCTGTAATCCTATAGTATAAGACTTTATATGTCATTTGAAGGACTGTGGTCTTTATCCTGAGGTCAATTATTAAAAGCTTTAAAGCAAGGATCAACAAAATCTCAGATTAGGGAGATTACTCTAATAGCAAGATGGAAGATGGACTAGAGAAGAAAAAGGTCAAGGGCAGGTGTATGGCCAAGAGCTGCCATTGTGGCCATTCATTTGCAGGTTCCCATTGGATTCGGGCAGACGGTAAACAGTGGAGTAGGAGGATGGTGGGCCATTCTGTTTATTGGTTTCTCACCAAGACAGGCAAGCCACAAGAGAAGACAAGGGAAAAGCAGAAAACCTGCTTTTCCCATGGAGGGCAAGGAATCAGGAAGGCTCCTGCAACAGTGATAGCAGGAACTGAGAGAGCAAGCTCCCAGTCTGCCCCACTTTATAGTGTAGAATCCAAACCCTTAATCCAATCTACAAACAAGAAAGTCTCTGATACAAAGTCACTCATCTGAGGCATAATAGGATTCCTCATGAGAGTGCACCACCCTACATCAAAAAGGGTGGGGAAAGGCTTAGTCTTAAAACTAAGCCTTGGGCTACAACAACCTGGCCTGCTTACAGCCCATCCCCCACACCCCAAACAAACTATAAGCGAGCAAACATATATATCATATTCACAAATTTATTTGGCTGATAACAGGTAATCCAGTTAGCCATAGCGGTAGCCTCTGCTCTCCTTGCAGGCAGAATCAGACCCCTGGGCAAAGGGCTAAAAATGTCAGACCCTGATGATTCCAGCCTCCTTTGTAGCTAGATATGGCCATCTGACCTAAATTGTCCAATGGGACCCAAGGGAAAGCCCCTGGGGAAAGTGGTTTCCAGGGGGGAAAATGACAAAAAGAGAAAATTGAGGAGGAAAATGTCTTATCTGTCTTTAGACTTGCTGTGTGAAATGTGATGTTGAATCCATAGTTGTTGTCTTACACTCTTTAGGAGAAAGCCATAAGAATCAAGGTGAGGCTGACCCTGAGCCCTAACATCAGTCCTGCGGTTGCCTGTCTCCTAGCTGCCTACTGTAGACAGAGGTGGCTAGCATTTACTGAGAGCTGTCCCAACAAATTTGCATTTATTGATTCTTATATTTCTCATAATAACTTCATAAGAAAATGTAAAAAACCAATACATATAATGATGTAATATGTACTGCTCACAAAAATTAAGGGATATTCCAAAATAACTATGAAGCGATAAAATATCCCCTATTTTTTGTGAGCAGTATATGTAAGTTATTACCTATATCTTGCCAATGTAAGAAATGTCCAAACCTGTAAGAATTTTTGTGAGTTTATTATTAGAGCCAAACTCTCAACAATTGCTGGGAAGCAAAATCTCAATAGATTGAGAAAATACTCTGGGAAATTGCAGTTTCAACACTGATTTTATACATTACAATCAAACGGGAGAGCATAAGGGGGTTACATGAAATCCATTGCGATAGATTAAAGAGGCAGGGGAAAGCAAAACAGGAATCTCTGGAATTAGATAAAAAGTAAAATGTATAGACACATACTTCTTTTACATAGGCAAGTATAGTTAACATGATAACAATGAAGGGATTTGTAGTCTCTGCTCTAGTGCCCTAGGAAGGGGATCTGGAAAAGAAGATTACTCTTGTGACTCTTACATTTTAAAGGTATGTTATTATAGGTGCAAAAAGACAACAAACAGGCTCAATTGAATAAGCATTGACCTTTGTTAGAGAAAAATAACACCCTACAACAGGACTACCCTAGCTAAGGCTTCAGGGAAGGGTGTAAAGCCAGTAGCCAGGGCCACCATCACAGACACCTGGCCCATGCAGGTTCACATTGGATTCGAACAGTCGGTAATGAAACAACGGAGCCAAGAACTGGTGAGCCATCAGCTTTAATTCTAGCTTGCACCCGGTGGGCAAGCATAAACACACACTGGGCTCCAAAACCCACTCATTCAGTGCTCACAAAGCTACTGATTTATCCGAGTTTCCTAGAATCAAAGGTTTCTAGCTCACCAGACTTAATCATCTCTGTTTCCCATCTCCTTCTCCAGCACAAACTCTGCACAAACTGGCTTCTTCCTCAGCACTCTGCCATCTTGGCTGCTTCTCCTCCACCTGGCCTTAATCTGCTCTCCTCTTTAATACCTCAGGAACCAAGAGAGCAAGCTTCTGGTCTGCCCCACTTTATAGCATAGATTCAAGACCTTTTTTCCAATCTAAAAACAAGGAAGTCTCTGATACAAAGTCACCCATCTGAGGCATAATGGGATTCTTCATGAGAGTGCACCACCCCACATCATCCAATCAGTCAAGGGTGTGGGGAAAAGCTTACTCCTAAAACCAAGCCTTAGGCTATAATGACCTGGCCTGCCTATATTACAGCCTTTTCCCCACACCCATCTCAAGCATAAGGGCAAATAATATCACCTGGGTGATGGGCTTCCAGGTGGGCAGCTCCATCTTTAACAAAGTGAGCATGTTATATTTTTATCTGCCCAACAGAGGGTCTTAACAGAATATTCATTAGCTTTCTAGGTATGTCCTTTAATATATTAATTCATCAAAATGTGCATTTATAGGGGACAAGGTTATTTTCTAGTTAGTTTTATTTTTAAAGGATGTCCTTAAAGAGGGACCAGAACTGAGGACAGTTTGCCCCAGGATGGTCTGGAATGTGTAAGTCTGTGTAAGTGTCCTTGGTTAGGGAACATAAAACTTAGTGATTCGTTAGCTGCTTGTAAATTATTCAAATCACTTGGCCTTGTTTAATTAGTTTGTCTCAGTTTCTCTTACTCCCCTTGTCAAGGAATTTCATCAGATTCTCACTATCCCACCTCACTGTGACCAACAACTGGGGCCATCCACCTGATGGAGGAGGCTATTGCCATGGGCTAGCAAAGAGATGACCTTCACCCAGGGCTGTGGCATGAGCCCTGGCATGGGGAGAGGAGATGGATTAGCAAGGCATTTGGGAGGTAGACTCAGTCAGTCTTGGCGCCCTGTTGGGCATGAGAGGCGGGCAGAAGAAGGAGGAAAGGGCAATTGCCGAATGTGAAGCTGTGTAGGCGATGAGGAAGGGCAGGTCCCAGGAGAAAGGTGAGTTTGGCTGGGGCGGTAGAGTGCCCCTTTGCAGTTGTCAGGTGGCACAGGGGTCTGGCAGGCCCTCGGAAACTTGTATGTAGGAGAAAGGGGTCAGGGGAGCTCTAGAGCTGGGAGCTGTTGACATGAACAGGGAGCTAATGTGCAATTAGATGAGATGATCCAAGGCCTGGTAAGGAAGAGGAGGAAAGGGGACTGACAAGGGAACCTTAAGGAGCAGACAATATTCAAGAGAACCAGTGAACTGAGGAATGGTCAAGAATCAGGGCATGGCGCCAGAGTGGAAAGCTCTGACACAAGGAGGGAAGTTAGGACAGGCAGGCACAGGTGACGGACTATGAGGCCAAGGTCGCTTTCTCAGCAAAGGCAGGGCACAGATGAGAGAGCTGAGGGCTGAGTTGTGGGGTGGCTGGGGGGAGGTGAGGACCAGCAGGCACTTAGTGTGTGGATCATTCTTTCAAGATGTTTGAAAGGAAGGAGAGAGTTAGGGTAGAAGGAAGGGACTTGAGAGGGAAGTTTTTCTGAAGAAGGAGCTTTGAGTATGTTTGCAGGCTGTGGGGTAGGAGTCAGAAGCAGAGGCGAGGTGGAGGGGAGAGGAGGGAGGATAATGAGGCAGCTGTGCTGGGAGACGCCTGAGTGCAGGTGCTGGTGTGTGTGCTGCCTTCCCCAGGGAGGCAGGAAGTCGAGTGTCTGGCCCTACGCCTCATTTCTCTCCGCATTAGCCAAGGTCAGCTGCTGGGTAAGGAGCAGGGTAAGAGTGAGGCACTGCTCAGGGAAGAGAAAGCAGAACGGAAGGTTTAGAGGAGGCTCGGTGTATGGCCTGTAGTCGCGGCCGCCATCATAGCCGCCTGGCACATGCAGGTTCCCACTGAATTCAGCTAGGTTGTAATGAAACAACAGAGCCAAGAACTGGTGGGCCATCCTTTATTTTAGGACTCATACTGGCCAACGAGGAAAAAACAAACACACGGGGCACCAAAACCCACTCAATGTTCTGTTCCACAGGCAGGAGAATCTTTCCGGTTTTCCCTAGAATCAAAGGCTTTCACCTCACCAGTTCAGCAGAGCTTACAAAGCCCCTCAGCTCTGTCCTCCTTCAGCTCCCTGCCATCTTGCTTGCCTCCTCTCTGCCACCATGTGGCCTCTCTCCCTGCAACAATGTGGTCTTCTTCCCTCTGCCAAAATGGCCTCCTAGCTCCTCCTTTTAAAACTTTTCAGTGTGAAAGCCCTCCTCCAGCACACATTAGCATAACCAAGCCCTTTCCCAAGCAGGAAGGCAATCAGCTGCCCCACATGGACAGTGACCATCTTTAACAATAAAAATAAGCAAAACCAAATAACACAAATTTTACAAACTTATTTGCCCAACACACAGTTTCTAGGAATGGCCCTTCTTCTTGCTTCCTCCACAGTTAAGCCCCTTCTCTCTCTTCCTCTTTCAGTCCTTGTCAGTATGGGTGAGGGGCCCTGGTATTGGGCCTAGAGGCCTCGGGGAACAGATCTCAGAGCTACTGGCGACTACCAGCAATACTCAAAAGGCAGCTTCCTCCAGGCAGCCTTCTTGGGCTGGTGGGCAGCTGGTGGGTTCCAGCAAAGCTTATAGCTTGCCCAGTAGCCTCACTTCCCAGCACTTGGCCTGGCTGCTTCATGTAGTCACTTTATTGCTTCTCGTTCTGACCTTGGCCTTTCTGGAGCAGGCTTCCTTCCCCCAGAATGGGCCCACTTTCCTCCCCAAGGCACACTCTGGGTGAGAGATGGGCATAGGGGGCAGCAGGCTGGGCAGCCCCCCTGGGAGTTTACTGGAGCTCCAGAGCAGGCAGGTGAGATATCGTTCCAGGGCTGCGGTGGTCCTGAGTGGTCCTGAGTCCCACCCTGTGCCTCCATAGCCTGGGGCTTGCTGAGCCCCATTCCTCTGCAGCTACCTGAGTCGGGGACACTAGAAGAAGATGCCTCCCTAGAGCTCTGGCTGCTCCAGCCACTCAGACCTGCCTGGGAGAGGCATTCACTGGGGGCAACCCCAGGCAAGCCACTTCCTGCGTGGGGCCTGACAGCTTACTCAGCTCTGGGGTTATCGGTCTCTCTTCCTCTTAACCCACATCTACTTTTAAGGAGAGGGGGAGGACAAGGCCCTTGGGGCCATATCCCTCTGTGGGCAGCAGGACCTTGTGTAGAATGAATATTACCTGATGATCTGGAACAGTCCCTGGAACCAGACTGCTTGAGTTCCTGGGTTCAAATCCTCACTCTCACTTTGTATGTGTCAGCAGAGCAACTGTGGGTATGTTTTTAACCTTTCTGAACTTCCATTTCCATTGGTAAAATGAAGCTAATAACTGCCTACAGCACGGCCTTGCGGTAGGATTTAAATAGTGCTCCACAAACTGGGCGCATTGTCAGTCGCATATGGTTGGCTGTGGTATTTTACGGCTTGATGTTCCTGTGCGGGCAGCCTGTCTCCTTCTGTTCAGGGCACCCTCCATCCTGGGGCTGGCGGGGAGCAGACAGGCAGGAGACAGCACAGTCTGAGGGTGGAATGTGCGTGTGTTCAAGGGGAACTGATCCGTAAAGTGGACCCTGGAATTCACTCCACTCATCTGCTGAATCCCAAATGGAAACAAATACACATGCTCTTTATAAACAAAGACAGCGTCAGAACAAACCAATAAGCCGGTCTGAGCTGGAGCCAAAGCTCTGGGTTTTCTGACAACTTTCCATCTAAAGAGAAACTCCCCCCTCTCAAGACATCCCTTTCCTCCAGGCCTGGATTCCTCCGGTGGCTGCCTGCACCTCCCTCTCCTGCAGCCCAGCCAGTGCAGGGGACTCTCCAGCTGTGGGAACTTCCTCCAGCTGCCAGCGCTTCCCTCACAGTGGCTACCCAATGCGGGGGTAGGTGGGAGGGGAGATGATGTGGCCCCTGACCCTCGGAGGTGACTGAAGTTAGGAACACGTTCCCCTAGACTCGGGACACGTGTGTAGCTTCATAGTGAGGGTGAGGACTCCCAAGACCCGTCTTCCCATTGGTGACACCATCTGGGAGACAGGTCATTATGGAAGAACAGTGCTATCACTTAGGACTCAGTGCAGGCTCCTGAATGCTGCTCCATCTAGTCTTGGCTGCACTTTTCTCCCCTGTTCCTCTCAGAACAGAGGTTATCTTTGTCTAGTGCCCAGCACTGCCCCTTTCCACTCCAAGGCTCCCAAGGCCTGGCTCCCATCTTCACCACCTGTGCATCAGTGAGCATCTGGCGCTTCTTGTGCATGGGCCTGTCTGGGCTCAGGCCTGCTTCCACCCACATGAGATAGCTGCAGGAGCCTTCTCAGGCAGTGACCACTGGACCCATGTACACTGATGGCCACTGCACGGGCCAGACATGGCACCAGGAAAGTCATGGTCTCTCCCAGGCCACCTCCCAGACAGCTGCTAGGCCCTCCCTAGACAGCTCTGACTGAATGCCTATTCCCCACACTGCTCCCCATTTCCAGGGTCCTTGGCAGACATTCAAGGCTCTTCATAATATTTCTAATTTTAACTTATAATTTCTGCCTCCCCATATACTACCTCTTTTCCAAGCTTCACCATTCAAGTTCCCCTAGCACTCCCGAGGTGTAGCGGGTGACAGGCGAGGCTCGGTGCTGGGGACCCCCATCCCTGTAATGTCTCTAGTCTAATAGATAAAGGACACAGCCTCCATCCTGAAGGTGCAAACTAGAGAACATGCCTATGAATCATCTTTCCTGGGAAGTGAGAAGGCTGGCCTCGGGAGGGAGAAAGCAGCTGCAGTGATTTCTGTGGTAATCGTGATCTTGGCTGATTCATCCTCTGAGACAACCATCATTTCATGTGAACAGGTGAAACTGCACATCCACGTGGCACATGGCACAGAGGCGCTGAGGGGAGGCTGGGCCAGCAGGCCCGAGCCCAGGCAGGTAGAAGGTAGACTGCTATACACTGCATCTGTGCCCATCGGGGTTGGCACAAGGGCAACCAGTTTCGGGCATGCAGTAGTCCAGGCCTCATGGGCCACCAGCCGCCTCAGGCCTGGCTCACTCTAACACTTTATCAGCTCTGCCCTCTGGGCCAGAACCACTGCGGTTACTGGCAGCGCTGAGTGGCAGAAAAAGAACAATGCATGACTCAGGGTTTTATGCCTTTGTATGGGTTCTAATTTTAGGCCATTGTTTCATTCCTCTCTGAGCCCTTCCCAGAATTCTAGCGGGTAGGGGCAGGCCAGCTTGCCAAGGTGAAGACCAAGGAGGGGTGATGGTGGAGGGCAAGAGGTAGGATGGAGGTGCTTGCTCCAGGTGCTTGCCAGGCTGGGAATGATGGCCTGGTTAAATCTTGAGGCTCTGGAAAAAAATGACCTTTATGACAAGGGTCTCTGCTGCCCTCCAGAAAGTGGCCTGAGGGTCAGGAAAGTGGTGCTTCTGACCAGTGCAACCCTTCTGATTACTCAACTATGCCATTTGAGTTATAGGGAGGAAGATCAGGAAACCTCAAAGTTCTGAGTCACTTGGGTTCTCGGGCAAGTGATAAGTCCCACAGATCTCAGAGAGACAGTGGGTTCGTGAGCTGGCATGTGAGTGCTAGCATGCCCGTGGTTCACATGTGCAGTGGCTGAGTGGGGTGGAGGGACCGCTGCACGGCCCCTGGCTCATCCTCACCCCATCCATGGAGAGACCCATGACTGTCCCACTCCATGTGTGGTCCAGGCATGAGGGCACACACTGGAATGGGTCATTCCTTCCAGAAATCCATCAGGCACGCTTCCTTCCTGGGCTCTCAGGCATTAGGGTTCATCGTGAAGGGTGAGCAGAGGGCTGGTTGTGTGTGGAGTCTGACTGTCTATGCCTCAGTGCTCACATATTTCTGGAAGGTTCTTCAGACCCCGTTTCCCCAGAAACTTGTGTGTGAATTATAGCTCCTTGCAGTCTGACACCTGCATGTGTGTGTGCGTGAGCTGTGCACACTGGAACATTAAATTCCCTCCCTGGATTGTGAATAATCACAGCCCTGCCTGGAAGTCAGCTTTGAGCAGGGGTAGAAACCAGCTCACTGCATCTCACCTTTTCCCCTCACTTCCTCAGGTGCAGTCTGGCGGAAAGAACAGGGATGGGAACCCAGGAACCCTGGCGTCCAGCTCCACCCTCGGACTGGTTCTGTGGCCCTGGGCAGTTTCTTGTTCACTCTGGGCCTTAGTTTTCCTGGAAGCAGGAGTCTTGCCTGCCCTTCCTTTCTTCTTCAGAGACCTCGGCAGGGCAGAAGGAAGCCGCAGGCCCCACTGGGTGTGGCTCTTGGCCTTCAGATAGTTTCCTGGCAAGAAGATAGTATTCATCCTTCCTGGCTGACTCAGGCAGGGGACATAGCAGGCTGGGTGCCCAGAACCCCACGAGGGCTCAAGGGCTAGTGCCCCTTTCTGCCTCCTTCTGGTTCTCTTTCTTGCTCTCCTTCCCTTGGTGCTCTTCTCCCCTTCCCTCCTCCTCCATTCTCCACCCAACATTGAGGGATGTTCTATTGGCCACCACACCTTCCAGACTCTTCCATCAACTGTGCCATCCTCATCCTCTTTTCATTAACTCTAGGGCTCATTTTCTCCTAATTCAGCACTCCTTCTTCCTCATGTTCTTCCCCTCAAGATCAGAAACATTGCCACTGTCTCCTGCCATGCAAATCCCCTGTATTTCACCCAGGTCACACAAGTGTGTCTGTTGGGCAGATAAAATATATTATGCTCACTTTGTTAAAGATGGTGCTGCCCACATGGAAGTTCGTTGATATTGTGTGTTCTGGGACAGGCTGTGGGCAGGCTGGGTCGTTATAGCCTAAGGCTTAGTTTTAAGAGTAAGCTTTTCCCCACACCCTTGACTGATTGGATGATGTGGGGTGGTGCCCTCTCCTGAGGAATCCCATTATGCCTCAGATGGGTGACTTTGTATCAGAGACTTTCTTGTTTGTAGATTGGATTAAGGGTTTGAATTTCTACACTATAAAGTGGGACAGACCAGTAGCTTGCTCTCTTGGTTCCTGAGGTTAGTATTAGAGAGGAGAGCAGATGAAGGCCACATGGAGGCCAGGAGAAGCAGCCAAGATGGCAGAGTGCTGAGGAAGAAGCCAGTTTGTGCAGAGTTTGTGCTGGAGAAGGAGATGGGGAACAGAGGTGAATAAGTCTGGTGAGCTAGAAACCTTTGATTCTAGGAAACTCGGATAAGTCAGTAGCTTTGTGAGCACTGAATGAGTGGGTTTTGGAGCCCAGTGTGTGTTTTTGCTTGCCTACTGGGTGCAAGCTAGAATCAAAGCTGAAGGCTCACCAGTTCTTGGCTCCATTGTTTCATTACCGTCTGTTCGAATGTAATGCGAACTTGCATTGACCAGATGACTGTGATGGTGGCCTTGGCTACTGGCTTTACAGTGTCTCCATGCTCTCTCATCTATGAAGTCCTTTTGTGCTTACCTTGGCCCTAAGTGGTCTATCCCAGTTATCTGTTGCTGTGGAACAAACTGTGCCCAAACTTCAGGGGTTTAAAACAACCACCTTGGCACAATTCACAATTTTGTGGGTCAGGAATTTAGATATGGCTCAGCTGGGCAATCCTGCTACTCTTCATAATGTTAAAGTCATTCAGTGGCCATGAGCTGTCAATGGGTGGTCTGGAGGGGCTAAGATGCTTCACACATATGTCTGGTATCCCCAGCAGACCTCCCCCAGAGCAAGTGCTCCCAGAGGCCTGGAGAGAAGCTGCCAGGCTGAGCCCAGCTGGGGCTGCCTACTGCACACTTGCAGGTGACCTCTCCAATGTCACAGTCTCAAGGGTAGGCAGTCTGGTGACAGCCTCAGCTGAGCCAGCCCACATTTAGAAAGTGGGAATACATTCCATTCTCAATTGACAGGGGCTAGTAAAGACTTTCAAGCCATCTTTTATCTACCATGCCATCTTGCAAGATGTTGAGCTGAGGCCCCTCACTTGGTCCTTGCAGATGAGCTGTTAACTTTTAACTCCTTTCTAGGTCCTTGGTAACTCTGGCTTCCCCAGCTAGGTTGTGTGCACTCTCCCAGGGAAGGGGCAGAGGGCCGTCTTGACCAGGGGCTGCAAGCAGAGGCAGTACCTAGCTGATGTTTAACAAAAACAGCAGGAGAGGCCTCCAGAAGCTGGAATGGGGTCAGGCTGATGACCATTACCTTTCCTCTAAGCAGGAGCTAAAACCAGTGGTGGGATTCAAATAATTTATCAACCGGTTCTCTGCCCTAATGACTGTTCTAAGTGTCAAAAGACGATCTACCAAAAGGTAATTTATTATTCATGCATTTAATACTTAAATAAGGACAATAAAAGAGGTACACAAAACTAGATTATGTTATAAGAAAGTATTAAATAATACCTGACAAAAAACAATACAACTGTTATTTAAGCTATTTCCATATTGCTTCTTGATTGGCATCCTCACTTGCAATTTTTTTCACTGATAGACAGATTGAACGAACATTATTACGGGAGCTTGGAATATGCTGTTGCACAGATGAACATTAAAAGAGAGTAAGGACCGTAAACTTGTTATTTCCACATTGGGTGGCTGCCCAGGCGCCCACCTTAGAGAGAACCCTGATTACTAGTAACATTTTAACAACTAGTTCACCGAAATCAATAAAAAATGAGATAGCGGTTCTGCCAAACCGGGTGCAAACCAGCTGAATCCCACCACAGAGGATAACCCTGGGACTATGAAATCCTGGCTCTGAGATCTTGTCAGGGAACAGTGACGTGGGGGCCTAGGCTACGGAGTAATAAGCACCTGGTCAAAGTGGGCAGGGTGTGTGCTGTCTTGATGATGGCAGTTCTCACTCATGGCTATTGGTTGCTGAAGGTTTGAGGTTGGCACACTGAAGTCAGCCTAAAACTTTTGACTGCCCCCTGCTTCAGCAGTAGGGAGCTGTATGGCATAGTGTCAGTGCATAGGTTCTGGGGTGACAATGCTGCGTTCAAGCCCTTCTTCCACCATTTGCTATTACACAACCTGAACGAAGTTGCTGCATGTCCCCAAACTTCAGGTTTCTTTTCTTTAAGGTGGAATGGGAAGTAGCACCTATCTCATTGTGGTGTTGCAAGGATTTAGTAAGATAATGAAGATTAGCAGCTATCATTACTGTCAGCATTATCCTCAATCATTAGGCCCCAACTAAGAGGAGAGGGATAGAAGAGGAAAAAGAAAAACTCCAGGAAAACTGATCATTACGGAAAGAAACACCATTAATTAAAATATATAAATAAAAAATAATTTATGGCCCTTTAACTTGTGCTGGCTGCAGTTCAAGTTTGTTTACCTACCCATCCTCCTAGGAAACTGGAAGCCACCCTCAAACCATATCTAACAGAGTAAAATCATAGAAAAGATCTATTTTATCTAGGATTAAACAATTTGAATAGGCATGAACACATAAACAATTGTGGACAGCGTCTTTTATAAATCCTGGTTCTGGACTAATATATGCATCTTATATATGGGCAAACAAAAGTCACCAGGTACATGAACAAGGAAACCACTCAGAAAAAAAAATATGTATGCCCTCTATGAAATAAATTTTCTCCATAAACATGTTTCTAAGAAGCAAATAGCGCTGGTCAGATAGCTCGGCTGGTTAGAATTGTTTCAGAGTACAGAGGTTTTCAGTTTTATCCCCAGTCAGGGTTTAGACAAAAACAGATCAATGTTTCTGTCTGTCTCTCTCTCCCTTCCTTCCTCTCTAAAATCAATGAATAAAAATTAAAAATATATATGCCCCCTATGAGATAAATTTACTTTATTAAACCTGATTTTAAGACGAAAATAGCCCTGGCCAGGTAGCTCCTTTGATTAGAGCAGTGGTTCTCAAACTTTTGAAGTCAGGGTGAATTTAAAATCCTACAAATAATTGTAGGCACACTACATACAAATTTCTGAGAAATATGTTATAATAATTAAGTCAAATGTTAAAGAAAAAAATATAAAGTCCAAATGTGCTTTTATGGTAATTAAATAAAATAAATAAGTAAAATTAAATTTATTCTGACATTAAAAAACATTTTTATGTTACAGGTTTTTGAGTTATGCTTTTCAGAATTTGTAAAAAGGAAGGGTTAAAAAAAGACAAAAAAGTTATCTTTTTATATATATAGATACATTCTTAGTAAGATTTAGTAAATTTGGCAGGTCCCTGAATGAATGTGTTAAGTTTTTTCATTCTTGTGTTTATAAGAAACATGAGCCTGATGTGTCCTACAGATTTCATCAATGTTTGTGCATATATTTGAAAGGCAAACCCTCATTTCCTCATTAATACATTGAAGAATTCCTCTCTTTTTACTCTTGATTGTGTTGAGTGCAGAAAACCCCCACCATACACATCATCTTAACTTTACACCAAACAAAGGATAGAAGAAACTTGCCTCCAGTCTTTCTGAGGAATGTGGGGGTTAGTGTAAACAATCCAGCACCACAGCTTAACAGCCTTTTGCAACCTAATCAGGCAAGTGAGGTGGGGGGTTGCACAGACTGTCAGCTTACAGCCAATTCCCCACACCTCTGTCCCCCAAAAATGTATACTCCTAAAACCCTGTTGGTTTTTTGGTCCCCAACAGGCACATATTTCTCTGGAATACCATAGGGCACACCTGGAAATCTTCTAGGGCACACCACTGAATTAGAGTGTCATCCTGTTAGGCAAAGATTGCTGGTTTGATCCCCATACAAAAACAAATTAATGTTTATGCCTCTCTCTCTCTAAAAATCAATCAATAAATTAAAAATATACATTTTATTTATTGATTTTATGGAGGGAAGAGTGGGGAAGTGCTTGAAAAATATAAACCCATAGTTGCTGCTCTTTAGTTGTTCATTGATTGCTTATCATAGGTATCTTAATGAGGCAAGCCCAGGGTTTTCAAATGGCAACCTCAGCATGCCAAGTTGACATTTTATCCACTGTGCCACCACAAGTCAGGCAAAATCAATAAGTAAATTTAAAAAAGATTGTAAAGAAAAGAAAATATTTATATTTATATTCCCAAGAGATGAAGGAAGAATCTGAAATAAAGACACAGCAGAATCTATCTTAGAAATTTTTAGTTGTCAATCATTAGATTTTATTTCCTGGCAGAATCCAGGTGCTAAAGAATTTGTTTCCTATCATCCTTCAACTGTGCAATTACTTTGAATTGGTTTCTTTCTCATCTACATGGTGGCCCAACTGCTCATTGGCAGCTCTGGGACTTTGTAATAGTTCTAGCAAAAATCACTCTCATTAGCCTGGCATTAGTCAGTGCCCATTACTGTGTCAATCACACGGCCAAGAGATTGCCATGTTTTTATTGTCATATATCTGTTTACCCTTGGGATCTAGGGATGGAAACCATCTCTAACTAGACCACATGAATGAATGGAGAATGAGGGAGATGTGGTTCTTAAAAGAAAGAGATGTGTGCGGGGACAGTCAAAACAGCTGTTCACTTACACAACCTAGTTTTTATTCATGTGGAAAGCAACACAGAGATATTTTTAGATATGCCAGGATTCAGAAAGTACATCCGTTCTAAAAAATTATTTGAAGAAATGTAACTGAGAAATGGATCAAAATAACTCCAATATAGAAGATATGCTATAAAAGAAATGGTGACAGGCAATAAAACACAAAACTTACAGTTAGTGTACAAATTGCTAGCAACATAATTAGACATTTAATAAAATTAGAAAGAATTCTTTGAAGAACTAACCAAAGTGAAAAGGAATTTGTAGAATTAACCCAGACCCCAAACCTCTGGTTATTCTAATGAAAATCCTCAGGTTAGGTTACATCAGGCAGGGAGATGGATGTGAAATAGAAAAGATTAAGAGCAATCTGGAACCCACCAGGACAAACAGGAAAGGTGTCTGTCTCCCACCGCTCTGATAAGCTGGCACCAATTATACTTGCAACAGGGCCAGAATTCTGAGAGCAGGAGGAGAGCAGTGCAACTGAGGGCCTGGCTGCTGCCCAGACTGAGATCAGCTAGCAGTTAGTTATACAGTATTTGTAAACTGCAACAGTACCTATGTTTACACTAACCTTTGATTAAAAAAAATTATTGCTCCTTCACTCTTGTCACCCAAATAGCACCTACATTTCTCGTGGGTCCACTCTAACCCAGAAACACATAAGGAAGGGGGTTCTGTGAAATTTCCCCAGCTTAAATGTGTGGTCACGGTACAAAGCCATAACAATAGTAAAATAACAGAGAATGAAAGCAAACACATTCAACATCTAACCAAAAAATTTACAGAAGAGTAATAAAACAAACCTAATGGAAGTAAAAGGAAAAAATAACGGCAAAGCAAAACAATGAATTAGGAAATGAAGACTCAGTAGATTTATTAAGTAAACTAAAGTGTTTATTTGTTTAAAAGCCAATAAAATAAGAATATCTTTAGCAGTGCTAATGAAACATAGAATCCACACAGTGTTGTGAATGAGTGATAGTACACTTTAGAAAGAATGATTTCTTAAAATAAAGACAGTAATAAACAACTAGAAATCCAAATAAAAAATGCCAATTGCAAGAGCATTAAAACGTTAAAATGATCAAGGATAAGTAGAACAAATTATGTACAAGACGTGTACGCTGAAAATTATAAAGGTTGCCAAGAAGTTAAATACAACTGAAATAATAAGAGAGATATACCATATTCATGATTTGGAAGACTTACTAGTGTCAAGATTTTAACTGTCCTCAAATTATCTATATATTCAAAACAGCCCTAATCAAAATCCCAGCAGGCTTTATTTTTTGTGGAAGAATAGAAGGGTAGATATTGACAAACTGATCCTAAAATTCTATGGAAATGCAAAAGATCTAAAATACCGGAAACAATTTTGTAAAATAAAACAAAGTTATAGGTTTTAAATTATTTGGCCTGACCAGGTGGTGGTGCAGTGAATAGAGCATCAGGCTGGGACACAGAAGACCCAGGTTCCAAACCCTGAGGTCGCTGGCTTGAGTGCAGGCTCATCCGGCTTGAGTGTGGGATCATAGATATAACCCCATCATCACTGGCTTAAGCAAGGGATCACTCACTCCACTGGAGTCCCCCAGTCAAGGCACATATGAGAAAGCAATCAATGAACAATGAAGGTGCCGCAACGAAGAATTGATGGTTCTCATCTCTCTTCCTTCTTGTCTGTCCACCCCCCTCTGTCTCTGTCACACCCAAAAAGTTATTTGATTTTATGAGTGTAAAGCTACAGTAATGAAGACAGTGTGATATTGGTGTGAAGAAGACACAAAGATCAATGGAACATATACGGTCCATTAATTTTCTGCAAACATAACAAGGTAATTCAATAGAGATTTTTTTCAACACACGGGACTAGAAAAATTGCATATTCACATGTAAAAAAATGAGCCTTGATTCTTATTTCACACCACAAAAGTTGATCAGGAAATAAATTATAGTCCTAAGTAAAAAAACTAAAAATATAAAGTTACTAAAAGAAAACGTAGAAGAAAATCCTTGAGATGTTAGGTTAGGCAGATTTCTTGGGACACTGACAGTACAAAGCATAAAAGAAAAAAATTAATTTGAATTTCATCAAAACAAAAGAAAGTTTACCTGATCAGGCAGTGGTGCAATGGATAGAGTGTCAACCTGGGATGCTGAGAACCCAGGTTCAAAACCCCAAGGTTGCCCGCTTGAGCATGGGCTCACCAGCTTGAATGTGGGGTTGTAGACTTGAGCATGAGATCACAGGTATTACCCCATGGTCGCTGGTTTGAGCAAGGGGACACTCTCTTGGCTGGAGCCCCCTGGTCAAGGCATATATGAGAAAGCATTCAGTGAACAACTAAGGTGCAGCAATTATGAGTTAATGCTTCTCATCTCTCTCCCTTCCTGTCTGTCTGACTGTCTCTTGTTGAGAAAAAAAAAAAAATTCTCGCTATTTGAAAAGTATCTAAGAAATTGAAACACATGCTAAAGATCGGGAGAAAAGACTTGCAAACCCATCTGTTTTATAAAAAGCTTTTATACCTTAATAAGAAGGCAAACACTGAGTAAAAAGTAGATTAAATTTTTGAATTAAGCACTTCACCAAAGAAGATATATGAGTGGAAAAAAGCACATGAAAGGATGATCATCATCATGAGTCATCAGGTATATATAAATTAAAACCACAATGAGTGATCACTATGCTCATACTAGTATGGCTAAAGTTAAAAGGATTGATAATACCAAGTTTTGGCAGGGAGGTAGAAACAAGAGCTCTCATGCATTGCTCATAGGAATCCAAAATGGTACTCCCACTTTGGAAACAGTCAATTTCTCATAACTTTAAACCTATATCCCAGTTATCTCACTTCTGTTTATCAAAGAGAAATGAACAATGTGTCCACACATAGACTTGTGCACAGAGGTTTATATAGCAGATTTATTTGTAATAGCCCCTGGATTAGTTTCCTGAAGCTGCTGTAACAATTTCCCACAAACGTGGTGGTTTAAAAAAAACATAAATTCTCTCACAGTTCTGGAGGCCAGATGTCCAAACAGTTTCACTGGGATGGAATCAAAGTGTCGGCATGACCATGCTCTGTCTGGAGGATCTAGGGGAGAACCCGTTTCGTTCTTCCTTGGTTTGGAATTCCTTCGTTTGTGGCTGCATTGCTCCATCACCTTCAAATTTCTCTCTGTTCAGTGTTCACATCTCCTCCCCTGTGTGTGTCAAATCTGTCCACATTTCTATCTTAAAAGGTATGTGCCAGTGGAGGTCCACCTGCAATAATCTCCATATCTCAGGATTCTTAATTAAATCATATCTACAAAGGTGCCTTTTCCTGGGGAGGGCAAGATGGCGATGGGGTAGGCGGACGTACCAAATTCCAACTCCCAGAACCAAAGTGGATTATAACTTGATTTTAAGAATCATCATCTGGATAAACCAACGTTGAACTGGACTGAGAGGACTCTTCAGCCGGGGAACACTAAAGAAGCAACATTGAGACTGGTAGGAAAAGTGAAAATGTGGAAAGGGCTGCCCAGCTCTCTGGAGCAAAAGGCAGCCCAGAGAGACTCGTGTGGCAGTAAGAGAGGCTAGCGGAGGGATAGGAACCTGGTTCTCAGGAACAAAGCCCCAGCCTACAGCCCCAGAGCCTAGAAGAGGCGTATGGACAGTATTTAGCTGTGAAACAGGTTAGGATACTATTTGGGAGAAAGAGACAGCTGTGTCAGACCCAGGATTCTTCTTAAAGGGACGGGACAGAAAACCTCTCTCACAACCACTCACCTGGGACTCCGGGAGACAGGGAGAGAGGAGAGGACCAGAGCAGGGGAAAGAGAGTGCAGTCTGGAAGGCACAGGGAGAAAAGCTTTGAAGGACAGCCATGCTAAACCTTGGGCTGAGTCACTCCACAAATCAGAAACAATATTTCCCCTGGAACCAGCAAGGGGAAGCAGGACACCAGCCTAATAGGCTCCCCTGTGGCAACTAGAGCACAGTCGCTTAGAAGGAAGGAGCTTTCAGCACTACAGTATGGAATGTTAGGGTCTGAGCAGCAGCGCCCTCACCCACACTGCTGAGGGCTTGCTGGAGGGCAGGTGGTAGTGGGACGCGGAAGCGGCACGCCTGCGACCCCACCTGTGGGGGAAAAGTGGGAGCCTGTAATGGGCAGAGATCCATCCCTGGGCAGGGGCGAGCAGGCACACAGCCTTACCCGGCCTCCAAGGCTTGAAGCCCTGCACGTACCGCTTTTGCTCGTAGAGGTAGGGCAGAAGCCTGGGCTCACAGTTGAGGGTGCACCAGCAGCCCGGCCGAGGAGCCGAGGTTGGTGGGGGCGGGGTGGAAGTCTGGTTCAGGGCTGAGTGTAGCAGCAGCACCTCCTAGCCGAGAAGCCGAGGTTGGCGGGGATCGGGGGGAAGCCTGGCTCGCAGCTGAGCACGCACCAGAAGCCCCTCCTAGATGGAGGAACTGGCTTACAGGAACCCGCAGCTGAGCAAAAATGCTCACCCTTGCTCTTGGTGCCCAGGCTTGTGGCCCGAGTGTGGTACACAAGGTGAAGGATGAGACTGGCTGAGGCTTATAGAGCCTGGCACGAGAACACAGCCCCTCCCATGGAGGCAAGGTGGAAACCGCAGCAACAGCTGCAGGGGCCACACCGGCAACACCCATACCCAACCACCCTAGGCAGAGACAGAGGGGGTGGTGGGCCAGCAGACAGACCACACCTAGGGAACATAGAAGCAACACCCATTGGACTCCACTAGCCTAACCCTTCTTACACACAGACAAAATGGGCAGGCAGAGAAATGCAACCTAAATGAATCAAGAGAAGGACCTGAATGAACCAGATATAACCAAACTACCGGATACAGAGTTTAAAATAACAATAGTTAGGATGTTCAAAGAGCTTAGAGAAACAATGGATAGCTATAACAAACACCTAAATAAAGAGATAGCAAGTATAAAAAACAAAATTGAAATAATAAAAAAGAATCAGACAGAAATGACAAATACAGTATCAGAACTGAAGACCACAATGGAAGGAATTAAAAGCAGGATGGATGAAGCTGTGGATCAGATCAGCGAGTTAGAGGACAAAATAAACAAAGGCACAGAAGCAGAGCAGAAAAATGAAAAGAGACTCAAAAAATCTGAGGAAACTCTAAGGGAGCTCTGTGACAACATGAAGAGAAATAACATCCACATCATAAGGGTTCCTGAAGAGGAAGAGAAAGAATAAGGGATAGAAACTTTGTTCAATCAAATCATAGTTGAAAACTTTCCTAAATTAAGACTGGAAAACGTTTCACACGTTCAAGAAGCACAGAGAACTCCATGAAGAAGAAACCCAAAGAAATCTACACCAAGACACATCATAGTTAAAATACCAAAGCTAAATGATAAAGAGAAAATTTTAAAAGTTGCTCGAGAGAAAAAGACAATCACCTATAAAGGAGGCCCCATAGGATGACATCGGACTTCTCAACAGAAACGCTTGAGGCCATAAGAGAATGGCAAGATATATTTAAAGTAATGCAGAACAAAAACCTACAACCCAGACTACTTTATCTAGCAAGGTTAATGCTTAAAATGGAAGGAGAAATAAAGAGCTTCCCAGACAAAAAAAACCTCAAGGAATTCATTAAAACCAAACCAATTCTGCAAGAGATACTAAGGGGCCTGTTGTGAACAGTTCAAAGGGGGAAAAGAATATAGCAAAAGAAGAATACAGCTTTAGAGAATAAAATGGCAATAAACAACTACATATCAATAATAACCTTAAATGTAAATGGATTCAATGATCCAATCAAAAGACATAGGGTAGCTGCGTGGATAAAGAAACAGGACCCATACATATGCTGTCTACAAGAGACACACCTTAAAACAAAAGATGCACATAGACTGAAGGTAAAAGGATGGAAAAATGTATTTCATGCAAATGGAAATGAAAAAAAAAAGCTGGTGTATCAATACTTATATCTGAAAAAATGAACTTTAAAACAAAGGTTGTAGCAAAAGATAAAGAAGGACACTATATAACGATAAAGGGAACAATTCAACAGGAAGATATAACCATTATAAATATCTACGCACGGAACATAGGAGCCCTGACTTACATAAAGCAGACTTTAATGGATATAAAGGGTGAGATTACCAGCAATACTATAATATTAGGGGATTTCAATACCCTACTAACATCACTGGATAGATCCTCAAGAAAGAAAATTAACAAAGAAACAGCAGGCTTAAAGGATACACTAGATCAACTTGATTTAACAGATATCTTCAGAACTTTTCATCCTAAAGCAGTATACATTCTTTTCAAGTGCTCATGGTACATTTCCTAGGATAGACCACATGTTAGGACACAAAAATGGTCTCAACAAATTTAAAAAGATTGGAATCCTATCAAGCATTTTCTCTGATCACAATGCCATGAAACTGAAAATTAACCACAAAAGAAAAACTGAAAAATACTCAAACACTTGGAAACTAAATAGCATGTTATTAAATAATGAATGGATTAACAATGAGATCAAAGAAGAAATAAAAAAGTTTCTAGAAACCAATGATAATGAGCATATATCAACTCAAAATTTATGGGACACAGCAAAAGCAGTACTGAGAGGAAAGTTCATACCACTATAGGCATACCATGAGGAGCTAGAAAAAGCTCAAATAAGCAACTTGACCCTGCATCTAAAACAACTAGAAAACAACAGCAAATAAAGTCCAGGACTAGTAGAAGGAAAGAAATAATAAAGATCAGAGCAAAAATAAATGACATAGAGGCTAAGGAAACAATACAGAGGATCAATAAAACCAGGAGCTGGTTCTTTGAAAAGGTAAACAAGATCGATGAACCTTTAATTAGACTCACCAAGAAAAAGAGAGAGAGGACTCAAATAAATAAAATTAGAAGTGAGAGTGGAGAAATAACAACTGACACAACAGAAATACAAAGTATTGTAAGAAAACACTATGAAGAACTCTATGCCAAAAAATTAGACAACTTAGGTGAAATGGACAAATTTCTTGAATCATATAATCTTCCAAAAATCATTCTGGAAGAATCAGAATACCTAGACAGTCCAATTTCAACAAATGAGATCGAAACAGTTATCAAAAAACACCCAACTAAGGAAAGTCCTAGGCCTGATGGCTTCACAAATGAAGTCTACAAAAATTCAAAGAAGACTAACTTCTATCATTCTCAAGCTATTTCAAAAAATTCAAGAGGAAGAAAGACTTCCAAACTTCTTTTATGAGGCGAGCTTTATTCTGATCCTGAAACCAGGCAAAGACAACACAAAGAAAGAAAATTATAGGTCAATATCCCTGATGAATTTAGATGCTAAAATTCTCAACAAAATATTAGCCAACCGGATCCAGCAATATATGAAAAAAATCATACACCATGATCAAGTGGGATTTATTCTGGATAGGCAAGGCTAGTTCAATATTTGCAAATCAATCAATGTGATTCATCACATAAACAAAAGAAAGGACAAAAATCATGTGATAATTTTGATAAATGCAGAAAAAGCATGTGATAAAATTCAGCACCCATTCATGATCAAAACTCTCAGTACAGTGGGAATACAGGGAACATACCTTAACATGATGAAGGCCATCTATGACAAACCCACAACAAACATCATATTAAATGGGCAGAAGTTAAAAGCAATCCCATTAAGATCAGGAACAGGCAGGGATGCCCCCTTTCACCACTCTTATTCAACATAGTTCTGGAAGTCTTAGCCATAGCAATCAGACAGGAAGAAGAAATAAAAGGCATCCAAATTGGAAAAGAAGAAGTAAAATTGTCATTATTTGCAGATGATATGATATTGTGTATAGAAAACCATAAAGTCTCAGTCAAAAAACTATTGGACCTTATAAATGAATTCAGCAAGGTGGCAGGATATAAAATTAATACTCAGAAATCAGAGGTATTTTTATACACCAACAAGGAAATATCAACAAAAGACATTAAGGAAACAATCCCCTTCATTATTACAGCCAAAAAAATAAAGTACCTAGGAGTAAATTTAACCAAGGAAGTTAAGGACTTGTACTCGGAAAATTGTAAAACATTGATAAAAAAAATCAAGGAAGATACAAACAAGTGGAAGCATATATCATGCTCATAGTTAGGAAGAATAAGCATCATTAAAATGTGTATATTACCCAAAGCAATTTATAAATTCAATGCAATACCAATTAAAATACCAATGACATACTTCAAAGATATAGAACACATATTCTAAAAATTTATATGGAACCAAAGGAACACGAATAGCCTCAGCAATCTTAAAAAGAAAAAATAAAGCAGGAGGTATCACTCTTCCAGATATCAAGGTATACTAAGGTATACTACAAGGCCATTGGATTCAAGACAGCTTGGTACTGGCATAAGAACAGGCACATAGATCAATGGAACAGAACAGAGGACCCAGAAATGAACCCACAGCTTTATGGACAACTGATATTTGACAAAGGAGGAAGGAGCATAAAATGGAGTAAAGACAGCCTCTTTAACAAATGGTGTTGGGAAAATTGGACATCTACCTGGGAAAAAAATGAAACTAGACCATCAACTTACACCATTCATAAAAACAAACTCAAAATGGATAAAAGACTTAAATGTAAGCCGTGAAACCATAAGCATCTTAGAAGAAAACATAGGCAGCAAGCTCTCCGACATCTGTTGCAGCAATATATTTGCTGATTTATCTTCACGGGCAAATGAAATAAAAGACAAGATAAACAAATGGGACTATATCAAACTAAAAAGTTTTTGCACAGCTAAAGACAATAAGAACAGAATAAAAAGACAAACCACACAATGGGAGAACATATTCGACAACATGTCTGATAAGGAGTTAATAACCAAAATTTATAAAGAACTTATAAAACTCAACACCAGGAAGACAAACAAACCAATCAAAAAATGGGCAAAAAAAATGAATAGAAATTTCTCCAAAGAGGACATACAGATGGCCAATAGGCATATGAAAAAATGCTCAACATCACTAATCATTAGAGAAATGCAAATTAAAACGACAATGAGATATCACCTCACACCAGTCAGAATGGCGCTCATCAGCAAAACAAAACAGAATAAGTGCTGGCGAGGATGTGGAGAAAAGGGAACCCTTCTGCACTGCTGGCAGGAATGCAGACTGGTGCAGCCACTGTGGAAAACAGTCTGGAGATTCCTCAGAAAATTAAAAATCGAACTGCCTTTTGACCCAGCTATCCCACTTATAGGAATATACCCTAAGAACACCATAGCACTGTTTGAAAAGGAGAAATGCGCCCCCATGTTTGTGGCAGCATTGTTCACAATAGCAAAGATCTGGAAACAGCCCAAGTGTCTGTCAGTGGACGAGTGGATTAAAAAACTTTGGTACATATATACTGTGGAATACTACTCAGCCATAAGAAATGATGACATCGGATCATTTGTAACAACATGGATGGACCTTGATAACATTATACTGAGAAATAAGTAAATCAGAAAAAACCAAGAACTATATGAGTCCATACATAGATGGGACATAAAAATGAGACTCAGAGACATGGACAAGAGTGTACTGGCTACTCGGTGTGGGTGGAGGGAGAAGAGGGGGGGAGTAGGGGAAGGGGAGGGGCACAAATAAAACCAGATAGAAGGTGACGGAGGACAATTTGACTTTGGGTGATGGGTACGTGATATAATCAAATGTCAAAATAACCTGGAAATACTTTCTCTGAATATATGTGCCCTGATTTATCAATGTCACCCCATTAAAATTAATAAGAAAAAAAAAGAAATGATGACATCAGAGCATTTACAACAATATGAATGGTCCTTGATAACATTATACTGAGTGAAATAAGTAAATCAGAAAAACTAAGAATATATGAGTCTATACATAGATGGGACTTAAAAATGAGACTCAGATACATGGACAAGAGTGTGCTGACTATGGGGGGAGGAGAGGGAGAGGGTAGTGGGAGGGGAGGGCCACAAATAAAACCAAATGGAAGGTGACGGAGGACAATATGACTTTGGGTGATGGGTATGCATTATAATCAAATGTCAAAATAACCTGCAGATGTTTTCTCTGAAGATATGTACCCTGATTTATCAATGTCATCCCATTAAAATTAAAATTAAAAAAAGATATAAAAGGTGAAAAAAAAGGTTGCCTTTTCCTTATTAAGTAACATTTATAGATCTCAGGGATTAGTATGAGAATATCTTTTTGGGAAGACATTTTTTGAAGGTACCATAACCTCAATAGAACAGATGAATGAAAAAACAAATTCTAGTATGTTTGTAAAATAGAATCATACTCAATAATAAAAAGGGACAAACTACTGGTACATGCATGAATAAATCTAGAAACCTTATGTTAGATAAAAGAAGTCAGATACAAAACACAAATTCTGTCTGGTTCCAGTCCCATGAAATTCTAGGAAAAGCAGACTTATAGTGATAGAAAACAGACCAGGGACAGGGATGGGAAGAGGGCATGAGGGAAATTCTCAGCACAGCAGAAAAAAAACCTCTATATTTGTTTGGTGGAATTTGCAAGAGTGCATTAACTTGTTAAAACCTATTAAAATGTACACTTAATGTGGATGAATTCTGAATGGAGAATGCATGTCAGTAAAGCTTATATTAGAAAGAAAAAGACTACAAGGTAAAGAAATTGAAAATCGAGATGAATTGGTTGAGTTTTAAGGAAAATGTAACTAAAATAGAATCAAGAAGAAAGAACAAAGTTTGAATAGAGCAATAAACATGGAATAAATCAAGAAGTTTGTGAAGCACTTTGTCCTCTTTCCTCTCCGCTGAACTGCACCACACAGACAGAAGGTAGCTCTTCATGCAGGTGATTTATTTCAAAACAGAGAATTTCAGTGCAACTTAAATCACTCCAGTGAATAGGTAAAGAAGGAGAGGTTTTAAATTTATTTAGTGAAATTTATTTAACTCTAATACAAAAACTATATTGGACAGCGCAAAACAGAAAGCTACTGAATAATATGCTCATGAATAAAACATCAACAAAACATTAGCAAATCAAGTGCATTCTTATGAGAAAAGAATAAACCAACTCTGCTAAAATAGGGCTCATTCCAGAAATGCTGGGTAAGTGTGAAGAACAATAACAACAAAAAAGGTAGAGATTAATTAACTTGGGACTTTTACTTCTCCACACTCCCTCTCCAAGTACTTAGGGCAGGTGGCTGTGGTGGTGCGGGGGTTCTTTTCACAATGCTCCTGTTTTCTGGAGTAGGAAAGGTGAATAAAACCCAATCCCAAAGAGCTGTCCTTTTGTGAAGTGAGTAGTGATTGAGATGGATTTCTGGTACCTTGCCTCTTCATCCTAGGACTCTACTTTATCTCCCTCAGCCCTTTGGACTCATATAGCAGGAGTCTGCACTTCTCTCAGATACCCTGACTAACAGAGAAGACAATTTCCCCAGTAGAGATGAGATCAGGCCAAAATAACCCTGGGGAAGATTTTTTTTTTCTTCATTTTCTGTTGCATGAGGTTTTAGAACTTTTTCTATATATTTCTGCATCACTGATTTCAAATCTGAAATCCGTTTTTTGGTAAATTACTCTAGTTTTTATGCAATTTTAACTTCTTTTTGTTACAGTTAATTGCATGCATTGGTTTTTGAGTTGGAGTTAAAGGGCAACAACTCTTGGATTGAACATATAACCACAAGACAATTAATGCTTAACAAACATCACTTTTACATAATGGTAGTTGTTTTTAAATGTAAAAAATTATTATCTGATATAAACACCCTCTTATTTTGTTTTAAGATTGAATCATGTCTTCTTCGAGTAGGTGTACATGTAAGAATAGTCCTGACACCTTCTGTTATATATGTGGCTGTTACACACTTCAATGTCAAAAGCGCAACATTTCATTATTTGTGACACGTGCATATATTGCCTATTTTCAAGTTCCCCTTAGTGATCAAGACAAGAATTGGGCTCCTCATATTGTGTATCATAATTGTGAGGAAATGCTTTGTGACTGGACAAAAGAAAAACGCAAAGGAATGCCTTTTGGTATTCCCATGTTTTGGTGTAAACCTAAGGACCACAGCAGTGACTGTTATTTCTGTCTGATCCATACAAAGGGCATCAGCAAGAAAAAAATGGCATATGATCGCATATCCTAATATTCCTTCAGCAATACGACCTATCCCACACTCTGAGACACTCCCGGTTCTAGTATTCAATGGTTTTATTTCTTTAAAGGACAAAGAAGTGAACATGGTGATCAAGTGTATTTTGATAAGATGCATGAGGAAATAGTTGTAGAATCTGAAGGGTCTTCTTCTGATGCCAAGCAGTCATTAACCCCTCAGCAGTTTAGACAACCCGAATTGAATGACTTAGTAAGAATTTGGGCCTATCAAAGAAAGCAGCTGAGTTATTAACCTCCAGGGTTCAAGAAAAGAATGTACTTCACCGGTCAGTTAAAGTTTCGCATTTCAGTAAGTGTGAGCAAATTTTTGTGGACATGTTTTCTGAAGACAAACACTTTGTTTACTGTCATGATATCAGTAGTCTTCTCAGCCAGCTAGGTGTTAAATCTTACAGTCCAACGGAATGGCGGCTATTTTTTGACAGCTCTAAACAGAGTCTAAAATGTGTTCTCCTACACAACAGTAATGTTTATTCAGCATTTCCAATTGGTTATTCAACTCATCTGCGAGAAGATTATAATGACATAAAAATTGTCCTCGACTTTCAGAAGTATAAGGAGCATAACTGGAGCATTTGTGTGGATCTTAAAATGGTAAATTTCCTGCTAGGACAACAGAGAGGTTTCACGAAGTATCCTTGCTTTCTGTGTTTGTGGGATAGCCAAGCTCAGGAGAAACACTGGACACAGAAGGAATGGCTGAAACGTGAAGCTCTGAAAGTAGGAATGCAAAATACTGTGGATGAACCTGTAGTTAATCGAGACAGGATCATTTTTTCCCCCACTTCACATCAAACTTGGCTTAATGAAGCAGTTTGTTCAGGCTTTGAATAGAGAAAGTGAATGCTTTCAACATATTATTTCTGCTTTTCCTGCCTAGTCTTTTGAGAAGATAAAAGCAGGTGTATTCGATGGACCTCAAATTCGAACCCTCATACATGACAAAGAATTTGCCAGGAAGATGAATAAGAAGGAGAAAGCAGCATGGTATTCTTTTGTGGCAGTTACAAAGAAATTCCTTGGCAACAAAAAAGCAGAAAACTATGAACTTCTGGTTCAAAGGATGCTGTTGGCTTTCTGCGAAATTGGTTGTAACATGAGCATTAAGATTCACTTCCTGAACAGTCACTTTGATAAGTTTCCCAAAAATCTTGAAGCTGTTAATGATTAGCAGACTACTGCTGGAGCATCAAATGAGATTGTCCTCAACAAGTACACAAACGCAAGAGCTACAAACGCAAATTTTTGCCTGAATAGAATTTATTTAAGTTTTGCGTAAATTTTATGATTAAAATAAGTGTTTTAATATGTTCTATTTTGAAATTATAGACAAATTTTGATGCATTCATATCTTTTAGTGTATTAGTATATTTACTGCATTATATAAATTATTATATTTTCACAAAGAGGATGCCCAAGAAGACATTCTACTTCATTATGTTAAACTAAATGTTGAAAACTTTATAATAAGATGAAAACTTAAAATCTTGAATTGCAAAGAAATTGTAGCTTACAGAGAAAAACTAATGTTAGATTTCAGATCAGTACACTTGAATTAGGTAAGAACAAGTGTTTTTGTGGATGCAACAAAAAATTTGTTCTCCAGTTTAAGAGAAGTTAGAGTCATAGTTATTTCAAGTAAAAAATAACACATATTTAGAGTGCAGATTCCTTCAGGAGAAATATTAGAACAAATAGATCTATAATCTAGAGCAGCGGTCCCCAAACATTTTACACAGGGGGCCAGTTCACTGTCCCTCAGACCGTTTGAGGGCCACATCATACAGTACTCCATACACTGACCACCAATAAAAGAGGTGCCCCTTCCGGAAATGCGGCAGGGGGCCGGATAAATGGCCTCAGGTGGCTGCAATTTGGCCTGCGGGCCATAATTGGGCACCTCTGATTTAGTGTAATAAACTAAAAGTGATAAAGAAAGATATTAGCAATATCTAACATCTTAGAACAAGAACAATAAAACATTAAGATCAAGAAAAAATATTAGGTATGAAAAATGTAGTAGTTAAAATAAAGAATAGAGTAATGGGGATAAGTAGTAGACTGGGTCTACCTGAGAGGATGAACTAGTGATATGAAAGACCAGACTGATATTATTTCCTTTAAGAAAGGGAAAAAGACAAATAAATAGGAACTAGGAAGAGAAAAGCCAAGACATATGGAAGATAAAACTAGAATGCTAATATCCAATCCAGTTAATGGGAATCTCAGAAAGAGAGAAAAGTAAAAAATGGATAAGAGACCATACTGAAGAAATAATGATGATAAATTTCCTAGAGTTGAGTAGATGAAGAGGATTAGAAGGAGGAGGAGAAAAAAAGCTTTAGGTCAAAAGAGAATGCAGAGAACAAGTAAGAAACATAGAATAGAAATGTGAAATTTAAGAATAATGAAGTCTAATTTGAGGTGGTGAACATACAATACGATATACTGATGATGTATTATAAAATTGTACACCTGGCACGTCTGGGTAGCTCAGTTGGTTAGAGCATTGTTTCAATATGCCAGGTTGTGGGTTCAGTTCTTGGTCCAGATATATGCAAGGCTCAACCAAAACATTTAGAGGGGATCAAGAGAAAAATAAAAAGAATCAACCAATGAATGCATGAATGGATGGAACAATCAATGTTTCTCTCTCTCTCTCTCTCCTTCTTTCTTTAAAAATCAATACAGGGGGGAACAAGATGGCGACGGAGTAGGCGGACGTACAAACTTCCAACTCCCAGAACCAAAGTGGATTATAACTCAATTTTAAGAACCATCATCTGGATAAACCAACTTTGAACTAAACTAAGTGGACTCTTCAACCAAGGAACACAGAAGAAGCCACATTGAGACTGGTAGGAATAGCGAAAATGTGAAGAGGGCTGCCCAGCTCCCCAGAGCAAACAGCAGCCCGGACAGACCCACGTGGCAGGAGGAGAGTTTGGCGGAGAGGGAGGGACCTGGGTCCCAGGAACCAAGCCCCAGCCTGCAGTCCCAGAGCCTAGAAGAGGCGTTTGGACAGTTTTGAGCTGTGAAGCAAGTGAGGGAGCTCCCAGGCCTACAGTGTGGAGTATTAGGTCTCTTCCTACTCTGCTGAGGGTTGCTTAAGGCTATGGTGGTGGCAGGATGCTGAAACGCGGTTCTGTCGGCGTGGGCGGAGGCCAAGCCGGTGTGAGCTCGGTCTAGCCCAGCAGGAGCGGAGGGGACGCGAGAAAGCGGTCCGGAAGCTGCGGACTGCCTGTAATCCCACCTGTGGGGACAAAGCGGGAGGCCAGGAATGGGCAGAGATCTGCTCTGCGACCCTGCGCAAGCTGGCCCTGACCACGGGGACGGGGCTAGGACCAGGGACAGGCTGGGGCTCGCAGATGAGCTCAAGGTACCAGCCCCGCACAGCCGGAGAAACCACGGTTTGCCATTCTGTGTGCAACAGCGGGCTCCGAACGCGGGGACAGGGTAGACCCCGAGACAAGTGGAAGCTCGCAGCTGAGCCCACGCTACTATCCCCGCCCGGAGAAACCGCAATTTGCCATCCTAGGTGCACGAATGGGCTCCCAACGCGGGGGCAGGATAGAGTCCGGGATGAGTGGAAGTCCGCAGCTGAGCGGAAGCCAGCAAACACGCCCGGCCCAATAAACCGTGGTTTGTGACCCTGCGCAGAAGGGCCAAGGCCTCGAGGGTGGGGCTAAGGCTCCAGACGGGCAAAGGCTCACAGCTGAGAGCACGTCAAAAGCCCCGCCCAACCCGCGAAACTGTGGCAAGCAGGCTCTGACCATGGGTTCTGGGAGGAAGTCCAGAAACAGGCTGGGTCCACAGCTGAGCAAAGGTGCTCACCTCTACCCTTGGTGCTGAGGCTTGTGGCTCGAGTGACAGCCCCTCCCACGGAGGAGAGGCAGAAATCACAGCAAAAGCCACAGTGGGCCGGCGCTGGCAACGCCCATACCCAACCACCCTAGGCAGCGGCAGAGGGGGTGGCAGGCCTGCCGACAGACCACACCTAGAGAACACAAAGGCAACACCTACTGGACTCCAGTGGCCAAAACTTGCTTATACACAGACAAAATGGGCAGGCAGAGGAATGCAAACCAAACGAATCAAGAGAAATCCCCAGAGAAGGACCTGAATGAACCAGATATAACCAAATTACCAGATGCAGAATTTAGAATAATGATAGTTAGGATGTTCAAAGAAATTAGAGCAACAATGGATAGTCATTATGAACACCTAAATAAAGAGATAACAAGTATAAAAAACGAAATTGAAATAATAAAAAGGAATCAGACAGAAATGACAAATACAGTATCAGAACTGAAGACCACAATGGAAGGAATTAAAAGCAGAATGAATCACGCTGAGGATCGAATCAGCGAGTTAGAGGACACAATAAACAAAGGCACAGAAACAGAGCAGAAAAAGAAAAAGAGACTCAAAAAATGTGAGGAAACTCTAAGGGAACTATGTGACAACCTGAAGAGAAACAACATTCGCATCATAGGGGTCCCTGAAGAAGAGGAGAGAGGACAGGAAGTGGAAACTTTGTTCAATCAAATCATAGCAGAAAACTTCCCTAAATTAAGGCTGGGAAACACTTCACACGTTCAAGAAGCACACAGAACTCCATTAAAGAAATACCCCAAAAAATCTACACCAAGACACATCATAGTTAAAATACCAAAGCTAATGGATAAAGAAAAAATTTTAAAAGCTACTAGGGAAAAAAAGGGCTATCACCTATAAAGGAGCCCCCATAAGGATGACATCGGACTTCTCAACAGAAACACTTGAGGCCAGAAGGGAATGGCAAGATATAATCAAAGTAATGCAGAACAAGAACCTACAACCAAGACTACTTTATCCAGCAAGGCTAACGTTTAAAATTAAAGGAGAAATAAAGAGCTTTCCAGAAAAAGAAAGCCTCAAGGAATTCATAAAAACCAAACCAATTCTGCAAGAGATACTAAGGGGCCTCTTGTGAACAGTTTAATGGGAGGAAAGAATAGAGCAAAAGAAGAATACAGCTTTAAAGAATAAAATGGCAATAAACAACTACATATCAATAATAACCTTAAATGTAAATGGATTAAATGATCCAATCAAAAGACATAGGGTAGCTGCATGGATAAAGAAACAGGACCCATATATATGCTGTCTACAAGAGACACACCTTAAAAGAAAAATGCACATAGACTGAAGGTAAAAGGATGGAAAAAATATTTCATGCAAATGAAAATGAAAAAAAAGTCAGGGTAGCAGTACTTATAGCTGACAAAATGGACTTTAAAACAAAGGATGTAGTAAGAGATAAAGAAGGACACTACATAATGATAAAGGGAACAATTCAACAGGAAGATATAACTATTATAAATATCTATGCACCAAATATAGAAGCCCCGACATACATAAAGCAGACTCTGATGGATATAAAGGGCAAGATTAACAGCAATACTATCATAGTACGGGATTTCAATACCCCTCTAACAACACTGGATAGATCCTCAAGAAAGAAAATTAATAAAGAAACAGCAGACTTAAATGATACACTAGATCAACTTGATTTAATAGATATCTTCAGAACTTTTCACCCTAAAGCAGTAGAATATACATTCTTCTCAAGCGCTCATGGTACATTTTCTAGGATAGACCACATGTTAGGACACAAAAATGGTCTCAATAAATTTAAGAAGATTGAAATCATATCAAGCATTTTCTCTGATCACAATGGCATGAAACTGAAAATTAACCACAAAAAAAAAACTGAAAAATACTCAAACACTTGGAAACTAAATAGCATGTTATTAAATAATGAATGGATTAACAATGAGATCAAAGAAGAAATAAAAAAGTTTCTAGAAACAAATGATAATGAGCATACATCAACTCAAAATTTATGGGACACAGCAAAAGCAGTTCTGAGAGGGAAGTTTATTGCACTACAGGCATATCATAAGAAGCTAGAAAAAGCTCAAATAAGCAACCTGACCCTGCATCTAAAAGAACTAGAAAAACAACAGCAAATAAAGTCCAGGACTAGTAGAAGGAAGGAAATAATAAAGATCAGAGCAGAAATAAATGACATAGAGGCTAAGGAAACAATACAGAGGATCAATGAAACAAGAAGCTGGTTCTTTGAAAGGGTAAACAAGATTGATGAAGCTTTAACTAGACTCACCAAGAAAAAAAGAGAGAGGACTCAAATAAATAAAATTAGAAAGAACAGTGGAGAAATAACAACTGACACAACAGAAATACAAAGCATTGTAAGAAAATACTATGAGGAACTCTATGCCAAAATATTCGACAATCTTGGTGAAATGGACAAATTTCTTGAATCATATAACCTTCCAAAAATCAATCTGGAAGAATCAGAACACCTAAACAGACTAATTACAACAAATGAGATCAAAACAGTTATCTAAAAACTCCCAAAAAAGAAAAGTACTGGACCTGATGGCTTCACAAGTGAATTCTATCAAAAATTCAAAGAAGAACTAACTCCTATCCTCCTCAAGCTATTTCAAAAAATTCAAGAGGAAGGAAAACTTCCAAACTCCTTTTATGAGGCAAGCATAATTCTGATCCCAAAACCGGGCAAAGACAACACAAAGTAAGAAAATTATAGGCCTATATCCCTGATGAATTTAGACGCTAAAATTCTCAACAAAATATTAGCCAACCGGATCCAGCAATATATGAAAAAAATCATACACCACGATCAAGTGGTATTTATTCTGGAGAGGCAAGGCTGGTTCAATATTCGCAAATCAATCAATGTGATTCATCACATAAACAAAAGGAAGGACAAAAATCACATGATAATTTCAATAGATGCAGAAAAGGCATTTGATAAAATCTAGCACCCATTCATGATCAAAACTCTCAGTAAAGTAGGAATACAGGGATCATTTCTTAACATGATAAAGTTCATCTACGACAAACCCACAGCAAATATCATACTAAATGGACAAAAATTAAAAGCAATTCCCTTAAGATCAGGAACCAGGCAGGGATGCCCCCTTTCACCACTCTTATTCAACATAGTTCTGGAAGTTCTAGCTACAGCAATCAGACAAGAAGAAGAAATAAAAGGCATCCAAATTGGAAAAGAAGAAGTAAAACAGTCATTATTTGCAGATGATATGATATTGTATATTGAAAATCCTAAAGTCTCAGTCAAAAAACTATTGGACCTTATAAATGAAATCAGCAAGGTGGCAGGATATAAAATTAATACTCAGAAATCAGAGCCATTTCTATATAACAACAATGAACTGTCAGCAAAAGAAATTAAGGAAACAATCCCCTTCACTATTGCAGCCAAAAAAATTAAGTACCTAGGAATAAATTTAACCAAGGAGGTTAAGGACTTGTACTCAGAAAATTATAAAACATTGATAAAAGAAATTAAGGAAGATAGAAACAAGTAGAAGCATATACCATGCTCATGGCTAGGAAGAATAAACATCATTAAAATGTCTATATTACCCAAAGCAATTTATAAATTCAATGCAATACCAATTAAAATACCAATGACATACTTCAAAGATATAGAACACATATTCCAAAAATTTATATGGAACCAAAAAAGAACACGAATAGCCTCAGCAATCTTAAAAAGAAATAATAAAGCAGGAGGTATCACTCTTCCAGAATTCAAGGTTTACTATAAGGCCATTATACTCAAGACAGCCTGGTACTGGCATAAGAATAGGCACATAGATCAATGGAACAGAACAGAGGACCCAGAAATAAACCCACAGCTTTATGGACAACTGATATTTGACAAAGGAGGAAAGAACATACAATGGAGTAAAGACAGCCTCTTTAACAAATGGTGTTGGGAAAATTGGACATCTACCTGCAAAAAATTGAAACTAGACCATCAACTAACACCATTCACAAAAACAAACTCAAAATGGATAAAAGACTTAAATGTAAGCCGTGAAACCATAAACATCTTAGAAGAAAACATAGGCAGCAAGCTCTCCGACATCTGTAGCAGCAGTATATTTGCCAATTTATCTCCACGGGCAAATGAAATAAAAGACAAGATAAACAAATAGGACTATATCAAAGTACAAAGTTTTTGCACAGCTAAAGACAATAAGAACGGAATAAAAAGACAGACCACACAATGGGAGAACATATTCGACAACATGTCTGATAAGGAGTTAATAACCAAAATTTATAAAGAACTTATAAAACTCAACACCAGGAAGACAAACAATCCAATCAAAAAATGGGCAAAAGAAATGAATAGAAATTTCTCCAAAGAGGACATACAGATGGCCAATAGGCATATGAAAAAATGCTCAACATCACTAATCATTAGAGAAATGCAAATTAAAACCATAATGAGATACCACCTCACACCAGTCAGAATGGCGCTCATCAGCAAAACAACACAGAACAAGTGCTGGCAAGGATGTGGAGAAAAGGGAACCCTTTTACACTGCTGGTGGGATTGCAGACTGGTGCAGCCACTGGAGATTCCTCAGAAAATTAAAAATCGAACTGCCTTTTGACCCAGCTATCCCACTTATAGGAATATACCCTAAGAACACCATAGCACTGTTCGAAAAGAAGAAATGCGCCCCCATGTTCGTGGCAGCATTGTTCACAATAGGGAAGATCTGGAAACAGCCCGAGTGTCCGTCAGAAGACGAGTGGATTAAAAAGCTTTGGTACATATATACTATGGAATACTACTCAGCCATAAGAAATGATGACATCGGATCATTTATAACAAAATGGATGTACCTTGATAACATTATACTGAGTGAAATAAGTAAAGCAGAAAAAAAGAAAAACTGAGAACAGCATGATTTCATACATAGGTGGGACATAAAAGTGAGAATATGAGACATGGACAAGAGAGTGGTGGTTATGGGATGGGGGGAGGGAGGGAAGAGTGGGATAGGGAGGAGAGGAGGGACACAGGGAAAACCAGATAGAAGGTGACAGAGGACAATTTGACTTTTGGTGACGGGTATGCAACACAATTGGAATGATAAGATAACCTGGAGATGTTTTCATTGTACATATGCACCCTGATTTATTGGTGTCACCCCATTAGAATTAATAATAATAAAATATATTAAAAAAATCAATACATAAGACATTTAAAAGGACTATTTAGAATTGTACACCTAAAATTTATATAATTTTATTAACTAATGTCATTTCAATAAATTAAAAAAAATAGTGAAGTCTATGAGAAAATTCTAAAAGTGCCCAGAAAAAAAAAAAAAAAAAGGAGTAGTTCACACACAAAGGAGTGAGATTGACCCTGAAAGACTTTTCAAATAAGCACTGGTTACAGGAAGTCGTGAGAGTATCATTTTTTTTTTAATTTCTTTTTATTTATTTATTTTAGAGAGGAGACACACACACACACACAGAGAGAGAGAGAGAGAGAGAGAGAGAGAGAGAGAGAGAGAGAGAGAGAAAGGGGGGAGGAGCTAGAAGCATCAACTCCCATATGTGCCTTGACCAGACCAGTGCAGGGTTTTGAACCGGCGACCTCAGTGTTCCCAGGTAGACGCTTTATCCACTGCGCCACCACAGGTCAGGCGAGAGTATCATTTTAAAAAAATTAGAAGGAAAAAAATTAACTTTAGAATTTTATATCTAACCAAGGTATCATTTAAAATGAAAGCATAGCCTGAACAGGCGATGGCGCAGTGGATAGAGAGTTGGACTGGGATGCGGAAGACTCAGGTTCGAGACCCCGAGCTCGCCAGGTTGAGCATGGGCCCATCTGGCTTGAGCAAAAGCTCATCAGCTTGGACCCAAGGTCTCTGGCTCCAGCAAGGGGTCACTCAGTCTGCTGAAGGCCCGCAGTCAAGGCACATGTGAGAAAGCAATCAATGAACAACTAAGGTATTGCGAAGGCAATGAAAAACTAATGATTGATGCTTCTCATCTCTCTTCGTTCCTGTCTGTCTATCCCTCTCTCTGTTCCTGTAAAAAAATAAATAAATAAAAATTAAAACATAATAAAAATAATCTTATTCCCAGAAAGCTTCAGAAGCTTTGTCACAAAAAAGTTCCCATTTAAAGCTGTTTTGGCTGAAGAGAAAATGCAAACCCAGGATTCAGCTGCCATATTGGAATATCTCAGCTCATATCTAAAACATAAAGAATCTGTCTGAATTCTAGATTCTTTGAAAATTTATGAAACATTGGTTTAAATGTTTACATGATTGGGATTGGGATGAAGGAAATACTAAGGGAATGTGCGAATGTGTTAAAAGTCTTGTCAAATTAGAAGGTAAAGGAGACACCAGAAATATTTATAGTTTCAAATAATAGGTATGACACAAAACATGATATCTGACTACATTTAATTTAGGAGTGACAAAAAAGATAAACATGAAACTTTACATATTTGGATACTTGACAAATACATTGTTAATTAACTTAGAGATCAAGAAGAAATTATAGTAGGAATTCCAAAATACTTAGGTCATATTGATTTTATTTTTTGAAGGGAAAATTGTAGGACAGACTCCCACATAAGCCCCAACTGGGATCTTCCCAACAACCCCTGTCTGGGGCTGATGCTCGATTATCAAGCTATTTTTAGTGCCTGAGGCTGATGTACTTAGACCAATTGAGCTTTCTTTAGCATTTCAGGGCCATGCTCAATGAATTGAGCCACTGGCTGCAGGAGGGGAAGAGGGAGAGGAAGGAGAGAAGTAGATGGTCACTTTTCCCCTGTATTCCATGACTGGGAATCAAACTTGGGACATCCATATTCTGGGCCAATGATCTATCCACTGAGCCACTGGCCAGGGCCAAATACTTAGATCTTAATTATCATTAAAACAAAATCAGAGCTTGTGGAACTTTTTAAAAAATGTAGCTTTAAGTATGTACGTTGAAAACAAGACAGTCTCAAAGTTAATGAACTATGTGTCTAGCTTAAGAAAGTAGGGAATAAACAATATAATAATACAAAATGAAGAAGAAACAGATAAATATAAGAATGGAAAATCATGCCTTGGCCAGATAGCTTGGTTGCTTGGAGTGTTGCCCTAAAGCACAGAGGTTGCCGGTTTGGTCCTGGGTCAGGGCATGTACAGGAACAGATCAATATTCCTGTCTCTCTCTCTCTCCCTTCTACTCTCTCTAAAATCAATCAATAAATTTTTTTTAAAAGAATGAAAAATTATGAAATAGGAAAAAGGATACAATAAATAATATCAATACAACAAAAACTTGGATCTTCAAATGAACTTGTAAGATAGACCAATCTGCTTGATTAGTGGTGGCACAGAAAATAGAGTGTCAACCAGGGATGCTGAGGTACCAAGTTCGAGGTCACTGGCTTGAGCATGGGATCATAGATATAATCCCATGGTCACTGGCTTGAACCCAAAGGTCGCTGGCTTAAGCAAGGGTCACTGGCTCAGCTGGAGTCTCCGGTCAAGGCACATATGAGAAGCAATCAATGAACAACTAAAGTGCCGCAACTACGAGTTGATGCTTCTCATCTCTCTCCCTTCCTGTCTCTGTCTTTCTCTAGTTCACTTAAAAAAAAGAAAAGACACATACAAACATATAAATGTAAAGGGGGGAGTAGCTTCACTTAGAGATTTAAAGATAAGAAGATACCATCAACAACTAGCAAGTAACTATATATGTCAATAATTTTGTGTATGTAGACAAAATAGGCAAATTCCTAGAAAACTAAACTGAAAGAATTAAAATAAAATCTTCCCACAAAGAAAGCATCAGTTCCAGATGGCTTTACAGATGCCTTCCACAATCCTTTTAAAGAACCATCATTACATACTGTACAATTGTTTCAGACAGTAGAAAAAGGAGTATAACTTATTTTATGAGGGCTGTACTCTTCTGAAACCAAAGCTGAATGGACAAAGACATACTGAGGAAGAAAAAGAAGGGTAAAAAAGAAAGAAAAAAAGGAAGGAAGGAAGGAAGGAAGGAAGGAAGGAAGGAAGGAAGGAAGGAAGGAAGGAAGGAAGGGAGGGAGGGAGGGAGGGAGGGTGGGAGGGAGGGAGGGAGAGAGGGAGGAAGGAAGGGAGGAAGGAAGGAAGGAAGGAAGGAAGGAAGGAAGGAAGGAAGGAAGGAAGGAAGGAAGGAAGGAAGGAAGGAAGGAAAAAAGGAAGAGAAAGAAACCAGTGTATAAAGGCTATATAATTTCAACTATATGATATTCTGGTAAAGACAAACCTCTGGAGACAATAAAAAGATCAATGTTTCTAGGGGTTGAGTGGGGAAGAAGGATAAATATGTGGAGCACAAACGATTTTAGGGCAGTGGAAATATGATATTATAATGGTGGATACATATCATTGTACATTTGTCAAAACCCATAGAACATGCAATACCAAGAGTGAACCCCAACCTATACAATGGACTTTGGGTCATGATGATGTGTCAATGTCAGCTCATCAATTGTAACAAATGTACCACTCCACTCTGGTAAGGGATGTTAATAATAGAGGAGGCTATGTATTTGTGGGGCACAGGTATATGGAAAATCTCTGTGCCTTCTTTTTAATTTTTCTATGAACCAAAACTGTTGTCTAAGTCTTTAAGAAAGGGAGAGAGAAGTAAAGATAATATGGTAAAATAAAAAAAACATTAAAAACTAGTTCTCTAAAAGACCTTTTATAAAAAAGTAGAAAGTCAAAGTAGAAACTGAGAGAAAATATTTGCAATATCTACAGATGGTGATGATTTGTATCAAGATTATATAAAGAATGTTTACAGATGAATAAGAAAAGCACATAATGACCCCATAATAAATGCCCAAAGGTGTAAAGAGACATTTCACAAAAGAGGAAACACATATCACTCACATATAAAGGAAGAGATACTCAACATCATTAGTGATAAGAAAATCCTAATTAGGACTACACTGAGATGTAATTTAATACCCATCTAATTGGCAAAAATTAAAAAATCTGACAGTGCCAGAAATTAAAAAAGATATGATTCCCAAGTATCTTTTCCTTTTACATTGCTAGTGGGAATTTAAGTTGATATAACCACTGTGGAAAACAATTTGGGATGATCTCCTATAGAATTCTACTTCTATATATACCCGTGACATTTGCACTTGTACAATAGGAAGCACCTACAAGAATGTTCATAGCAGTATTGCTCGCATTAGCAAAAATCTGGCAACCTAGGTGTCCGTTAATGGAGAAGTGGGTAAGTAAACTGATGTTTACATGATAAAATATTACACAGAAGGTAAAACAAATGAACCAACAGGATGCACAACCATATGGATGAATCTTAGTGATATAGCAAGTGAAAAATGTAAGTACCAAAAGTGTATAGTTCCCTAATATTATATTTTAAAAGTTAAATTTAAAAATTATATACAATATTAAGGAATATATAGTCAATAAAATAATATGAAAATAAAAGTAAAAAATTGAATACAAGTTTATGAATAATGATTAACTTGAGTTGGGGTAAGAAAGAGAACAGAGTAGAGGAAAACCATGTGGTTAGAAGCAAGTTATTGTCAATGCCTGTTTTTGGTTTGGATGGTAGGTTCATGGATGTTTATATCTATCTATCTATCATCTATCTATCTATCTATCTATCTATCTATTTATCTATCTTCATCTTTATCATCATCTATCTACCTATGTGTCTGTTTATCTATCTATCTATCTATCTATCTATCTATCCATCCATCCATTTCAATTATTTATTGCTGCATAACAAGTCATCCTAGGGTTAATGACTTAACATCTGCTATTATCATACTTCATGAGTCACTGGGTCAGGAATTTATACAGGACACATGGGGGCTTGTCTTTGTTCCACAATGGCTGGGTGAGTTGGGGTAAGTCCAACAGTGGGGGGTTGCAACAGTGAAGGTTGACTAGGCATTTCTCTCTTTATCTCAGTGGAGCCAGTGAGAGGCCTGGGTGGCAGCTGCAGGGTTTCTTTTTTTTTTTTTTCTTTTTTTTTTACAGGGACAGAGAGAAAGAGTCAGAGAGAGGGATAGATAGGAACAGACAGACAGGAACGAAGAGAGGTGAGAAGCATCAATCATTAGTTTTTCGTTGCCATTGCAACACCTTAGTTGTTCATTGATTGCTTTCTCACATGTGCCTTGACTGCGGGTCTTCAGCAGACCAAGCAACCCCTTGCTGGAGCCAGCGACCTTGGGTCCAAGCTGATGAGCTTTTGCTCAAGCCAGATGGGCCCGCACTCAAGATGGTGAGCTCGGGGTCTCGAACCTGAGTCTTCTGCATCCCAGTCAGATGCTCTATCCACTGCGCCACCGCCTGATCAGGCTGCAGGGTTTCTTATGATCTAGACCTGAGATAACAAGGTAAGGGAGAAATAGACTCCACCTCTCAAAGAATAAAAGGCATGCAATATGAGAAAGAGAGAAATTAATGGCAACCATATTGGAGACAAGCTACCACATGACCTATCCAACTAAATAAATGAATTTATAAAAGCATGCCATGCATGAACCAATAAGAATGAGTCATAAACCAATGGTTAGTATTAATCCAATTCTCTGTACCTGAGTTCCATTGAAAAATGGAAAGACAAATTTAGAAAACAATTTCCTGTGTACTATTATGCTAAACCACACAAAATTACAGATTTTGTAGGTCAAAATGCCCAAATATTTGCAATGTTATACAATTCAATCAACTAACAATAGTTATAGATACCACATTTAATTTCTATATGGAAAGAAATGTATCATAGATTAATTCTCAAATTAGTCTATTAATTTGATGTGATTCTAATTAAAACTCAATGCTTTAAAATTTGTGCAAAGATTCAATATGAAACATGTTCTAAAGTTTATGCAATGATTCAATATAAAAGAACAGTCAGTAAAATTATGAAAAAGAAAAGTAATGTGAAGATACTTTTTTTACCAGATAATAAAATATATTTTATTATTTTTCTTCTTTTTTATTGGGGTGACATTGGTTAATAAAATTACACAGGTTTCAGATGCACAATTCTACAATACATCATCTGTATATTGCATTGTGTGTTTATCACCCCAAGCCAAGTCTCCCTCCATCACTATCCAGACCCCTTCTGCCTTCCTCCAGCTCCTCTCACCTCTCATTGCCTTCTGCAATCCCCATACTATTGTTTGTGTCTATAAGTTTTCTTCCTTAGCTGAATATTTTTATCTTTTAAAAATATATTTTAATATGATAACAGAGCCCTGGTGGTAGCTCAGTTGGTTAGAGCATTGTCCCGATATGACAAAGTTGTGGGTTTGATCCCTCATTAGGGCACATGCAAGAATCAACCAGTGGATGAATAGAGAGGTTGAACAACAAATTGATATTTCTCTCTTTCTCTCTCTCTCTCTCCAAAATAAATTTTTAAAGAGCCATAGGACTGTAAAACTATAATAAATGAAAGAGTATAATATCAGTATCAAGATAGACAGTTTAAAAGTGGAAGTAAATGAAAAGTTCAAACACAGAAAAATATAAGAATTTAGTATAAGGTAAAGATAGATTTCATAATAATAGGAAAAGGATAGAATAGTTGATATTTGTTATTTACATAATTTACTTCTTTTTTATAGAAAATATGGTTGGGTTCCTTTATTCTTTATATAAAATAATTTTTATATTAATTACATATTTAAAGGAAAAAGACTAAAAGAGAATATAGGATATTATTTTTACTCTCTCAGGATAAGAAAATCTTTCCACTCTTGAGAGCAAAAACAATAAAATAAGATACTGATAGGTTTGACTACATAAAATGTACAAATTCATACTGTAAAAATTGTTTTGAAAAAATAAAAAGATAAAGCAGTCACAGTGAGATATTTTTGCAATAAAAATAAAAATAACAATCTTCCTTTTCCATGTCAATCTCTCTCTGACTTTTTTTAAAAATAAGGACATTTATGTATTTTATTTTGCAAATCAAGTATAGTAATATTCTCTATATAAAGAAGTATTAAAAATCAGTAAGAAATTGAATAACCAAATTATAAAAATTGGCAAATTATACGAGAAGATAACTCACAAAATTTTTAAGTGAGAAGCAGGTAAGCAGAGAAACAGACTCCCACATGTGCCCCAACTGAGATCCACCTGGCAAGCTTCCTATTGGGCAATGCTCTGCTCATCTGAGGCTGTTGTTCTATTGCTCAGCAACAGAGCTATTTTAGCACCTGAGGAGAGGCCATGGAGCCATCCTCAGCATCAACCAAGCTGTGGCTGCAGGAAGGAAAGAGAGATAAAGAGAGAAAAGGGGGAGGGGCAGAGAAGCAGATGGTCGCTTCTCCTGTGTGCCCTGACTAGGATTCGAACCTGAGACATCCACAAGCTGGGCCGATGCTCTCCTACTGAGCCAACTGGACAGGGGTTAATTCACAAAATTAAAAGCAATAAATACTTGAAAAGCATTGATATTCAATAGTGAAAATAAATGCAAAATGAGAAATCTTCTTTCCTTGTAATAGAATGGTAAACACAAAAGAAGTAATACTTCACAATGCTTGTCAGAGTATAGAAAGTAGCACTTTCATACATCATTGGTTTGAGTACAAATTCCTTGAGGGCAATCTTCCCCATCTCTGCCAAATGCAGTAGAGACACAGTAATTCTACTTCTGGAAAGGAATTCATCCTAAGCAAATAATTGGGGAGCTTCAAGTAAAAAATGTGATGGATTGAATTAATGGGTTTATCTATGCCCCCTCCTACACCCTACTAGACTGACACACAGTTAAAAGAGAAGTGTAAAATAACAAGGAGATGACAGGGAATAGAGTTGTCAACATAGCTTTGGAAGTTGAAAATGAATGGATGAGCAGAGAATGGCAAGTTGAACACATGCATTTAATTTTGCTCTCTTCCAAAATCCCACTAAAGCTACAACAAAGGGGTTGTTTAAAAAAGCTAGAACCCACAAGGGTAGGGAAAGTGGCATAGAAGAAAAGAGGAACACAATTTTGTAAGCTAGAAAATCAGTGGATGAGTCATAATTTACTACGTGAACCTGAGAAAGCTGAGAATCCACCTGGCTTATACCACAGAATCTTGCAAAGATCCAACAATTGAAGACCCCTGTTGTGTTGAAATTACTCATTATAGTAATAGCTTGGTCTGTTCTCCCTGGGTCTATCACTTATTCTAATATAATATAAAGTAATATAAAGCTTATAACTATTGTATATTCTTAGTACATTAAATCTTTTCTCTTTATGTAGTGACTTTTTATCCTTGATAGTGCTTCTCGTCTTAACTTTGTCTCATAGCTGCCTAGCTATTTTTTCTTTTTAAGGGTTTGCCTACAATATCTTTTTCTTTAGACCTGTCTTCACATTTTATGTGTGTCATTTTCGAATAGCACATAGGGAACCTGGATGATTTGCTCAATAGAGCACTGTCTAGCATAAGGACGTCCCAGATTTGATTTCGTTCAGGGCGTACATGAGAAGTGACCATCTGCTTCTCTCCCATTTCCTCTTCCCCTTCTCTCTCTCTTCCCTTCTCACAGCCAGTGGCTCCATTGGTTTGAGCATCTGCCAGAGCGCTGAGGATAGCTGGTTGGTCTGAGCGTTGGCCTCAGACAGGGTTGCTGGCTGGATCCTGGTGAGGGCGCATGCGGGAGACTGTCTCACTATCTCCCCTCCTCTCACTTAAATAGATAGATGATAGATAGATAGATAGATAGATAGATAGATAAATAGATAGATAAGTAAATAAATAAAACAGCACATTGATAACTTTTAAAAGTCTAATCTGACTGTATATCTTTTAACTGGTAATTTTAGTCTTTTTAACTCTATGAAGATTACTGATATTTTGAAACCTTGTATATTTTGGACTTTGCAACCGATTCGCTTGTTTTTGTGCTGTAGTACCAACATTGACGTTTGCCTTCAGGATCACTTCTTTCACTTTTGTATCTCTCTCAGTTTCCTTTTCTTTTTCTTGTACTTTTTGGGGGATTGTTTATTTTTGTTTGCTCCTGAAGTCTTTTAAATCTAGTGGTAGATTTTGTTTTATTTTTAAAATTTATTTTAATGTTTTTTTAAGTGAGTAGGGGAGATACAGAGACAGATTCCCGCATATGCCCCAATCAGGATCCACCCATTAACCCCTGTCTTGGGCCAGTGCTCTGCCCATCTGGGGCCATGCTTGCAACCGAGCTATTTTTAGCTCCTGAGGCAGAGTCTCCTAGAGCCATCCTCAGCTCTCACTGCTGATGTGCTTGAATCAATCAAGTCATGGCTGTGGGAGGAAAAAAGAAAGAGAAAGAGAGAGAGAGAGAGAGAGAGAGAGAGAGAGAGAGAGAGAGAAAGAAAGAAAGAAAGAAAGAAACAAGGGAGAGAAGCAGGTGGTTGCTTCTCCTGTGTGCCCTGACCAGTAATCAAACCTAGGACATCCACATGCCGGGCCAACGCTCTACCGCTGAGCCAACTGGCCAGGGCCAGATTTTGTATTATTTTAAAATCCCAGAAATCAGAATTCAGTATGTCTTAGAGATGGGTGAATAAATTTCTGTATTAATGCAAAACAAAACAAAACCTCTCAGGTGACTCTGATGTATAATTCCAATGAGAAGTCATGTGGATTCTTTATTGATAAGGAAAAGTAATTATAATTCACATTGATTAGTTGGGCAACAACTAATAAAGATGTATTACAGCTTTCAGTTGAATGGCTTGACAGACATACATTCAAAGAGAAATTAAAAAACACAGGCTCTTTGCTTCCTCCATAGGCTTTTAATTGTGAGTTACAAAAAAAACAACTCTGCCTGGAATGAAAGACTTAATATTGTTATAAGAAGTCAACACCCTCCAAAGAGATCTACAGAATCATTGTAATCCCTATCAAAATCCCAATGATTTTTTTTTTCAGAAGTAGAAAAATCCATTCAAAATTTATATGAAATCTCCAAAGACTTCAAATGGTCAATCTTGAAAAAGACGAACAAAGTAGAAGATCTCACATTTTCTGATTTCAAAACTTACTACAAAACTATAAAAATCAAAATGGTGTGGTACTCCTGTAAAGACAGACATATAAACCAGTAGAATAAAATAGAGAGCCCAGAAATAAACCTTTGCATCTAAGGTCAAATGGTTTTGATAAAGGAGCCAAGACCATACAATGGAGGAAAAAAGTATTTTCAACTAATAGTGATGGAAAAACTGGATATCCACATGCAAAATAGTAAAGCTGGACACTTACGTTACACAATATACACAAATTAATTCAAAATGGATCAAGACCTTTAACATAACAAATAAAACTGTAAAATTCTTAGAAAAATAATAAGACAAAATCTATATAACATTAAATTTGACATTGATTTCTTGAGTGGGACACAAAAAGCACAGCAACAAAAGAAAAAAATAAATTATAGTTTATAAAAATAAAAAATCTTTAGCCTGACCTGTGGTGGCGCAGTGGATAAAGCATTGACCTGGGAACACTGAGGTCGCCAGTTCTAAACCCTGCAATGGTTCAGTCAAGGCACATATGGGAGTTGATGCTTCCAGCTCCTCCCCCCTTTCTCTCTTTCTCTTTCTCTCTCTCACTCTATGTCTCCTCTCTAAAATGAGTAAAATAAATAAATAAATAAAAAATCTTTAGGGAGTCAAAGGACATCAACAAGTGAAAAGGACACCCACAGAATGAGAGGGAATATTTGCAGATTATACATCTAAAAAAGGATTAACATTCAGAGTATATAAAGAACTCTTACACTTCAAAAAAAGGGGGGTTTTGATAGGCATTTCTCTATAGTAGATATAAAAACGGTAGTAAGCACATGAAAAGATGCTCAACATAACTGATCATTAGGGAATCGCAAATCAAAACCTCAATGAGACACCATTTCACACCCATTAGGATGACTACTATTAAAAAATTCCCAGAAAATAACAAGTGTTGGTGATGGTGTGGAGAAATTGTAACCCTTGTGCATTGCTAGTTGGAATGTAAAATGGTACAGCTGCTGTGAAAAACAATATGGTTGTTCCTCAAAAACTTATATGTAAAATTAGCATTCCAGGTAACAATTCCATTTCTGGGTATTTACTCAGAAGAACTGAAAACAGGGTCTTGAAGAGATATTTGTATACTCATGATTATATAGCATCATTATACACCATAGACATCCACATTAGCCATCAACAGATGAATGGATAAACAAAATGTGTTATATACATGTAATGGAACATTATTCTGCTTTTAAAAGGAAGGAAATTCTGATACACACTACAACATGGATGGACCTTGAAGACATTAAGCTAAGTAAAATCAGACAGTCACAAAAAGACAATACAGTGTATAATTCCACTTATCTGAGGAATTATGTTGAGTAAACTATATAGAGTTAAAAAATAGAATAATGGTAACCAGAAACCAGAGTAAGGAAGAAATGGAGTATTGTCTTATGGGTACAGAGTGTCAGTTTTGGAAAATAAGTAAGTTCTGGAGTTGTACAGTGGTGAAGGTCGCACAGCAGTGTGAATGTGCTTAAAGCCACAGAACTGGACGGTAAGAATGATTAAATGGTGAAATTTGTGTTATGCTTATTTTACCACAATAAAAAATGGGTACATTATGCTTCTGATTTTTATGGGTACTAAGGCTGCTTTCAGACGTTGGCTATTCTAAATAATGCTGCAGTGAACACAGAGGTGCTTATTTTCTTTCAAATTAGTGTTTTAGGTTTCTTCAGATAAATTCCCAGAAGTGAAATTGCTGAGTCATAAGGCAGTTCTATTTTTAATTTTTTGAGGTACTATCTACTACTTTCCACAATGGCTGCACCAATCTGCCTTTCCATAAACAGTGCACAAGAGTTTCTGTTTCTCCACTTCCTCGCCAGCACTTTTGTTTGTTGATTTATTGATTGTAGCTATTCTGACAGGTATGACGAGTTATCTCATTGTGATTTTAATTTGCATGTCTCTGACGATTAGTGATGCTGGGCATCCTTTCATATGTCTATTGGCCATCTGTATGTCCTCTTTGGAGAAATGTCCATTCAAGTCTTTTGCCCAGTTTAAGATTGGATTATTTTGCTCTTTTAAAAATTTTGCCCATATTATAATTGGATTGTTTGGGGGGTTTTGGGTGTTGAGTTTTTTAAGTTCTTTATATTTTTCTGGGTTTTTTTTTTTTTTTTTTTTTTTTTGTGTGTGTGTGTGTGTGTGTTTTTAACAGAGACAGAGAGAAAGAGTCAGAGCAAGGGATAAATAGGGACAGACAGACAGGAACGGAGAGAGATGAGAAGCATCAATCATCAGTTTTTAGTTTTGACATCTTAGTTGTTCATTGATTGCTTTCTCATATGTGCCTTCACCGTGGGCCTTTAGCAGACTCAGTAACCCCTTGCTTGAGCCAGCAATCTTGGGTCCAAGCTGGTGAGCTTTTGTTCAAACCAGATAAGCCCGCACTCAAGCTGGCGACCTCAGGGTCTTGAACCTGGGTTCTTCAGCATCCCAGTCCGACCCACTGTGCCACTGCCTGGTCAGGCTAAGTTCTTTATAAATGTTGGATATTAACCCCTTATCAGATGTATCTTTGGAAAATATGTTCTCCCATTCAGTGGGTTGCCTTTTCATTTTGTTAATGGTTTTCTTTGAGGTGCACACAAACTTTTTTAATTTTTAAAATTATGTTCAAGGTTTTCCTCTGGATGAAAAGTATATAAAGATATATTTAAAGATGTTCATCTCAGTATTGCTTATTTGGGGAAATAATGTGAGTGTATATCTTTTTTTTTTTTTTCTGAAGTGAAAAGTGGGGAGACAGAGAGACAGACTCCCAAATGCACCCAACCGGCATCCACCTGGTAAGCCCACCATGGGGCGATGCTCTGCCCATCTGGGGCGTTACTCCTTTGCAACTGGAGCCATTCTAGCACCTGAGGCGGAAGCCATGGAGCCATCCTCAGTGCCTGCGCCAACTTTGCTCCAATGGAGCCTTGGCTGTGGGAGGGGAAAAGAGACATAGAAAGAAAGCAGAGGGGAAGGGTGGAGAAGCAAATGTACACTTCTCCTATGTGTCCTGGCCAGGAATCGAATCCAGGACTTCCACATGCCGGGTCAACGCTCTACGACTGAGCCAAGCGGCCAGGGCCGTGGGTGTATATCTTACATGCAATCATTCTGCTAAGGAAAAGAACAGTTTAAGAAGACAAAAGAAGGACTGTTTGTGATTAGTGGCCAGATGGATTATTCATTGATGCGGGTGTTCAGGGGAGAGAGAGAGCCTGCTGGCAAGGATTAGTTTGGGAAGAAGATGAAGACTGTGTTTGACTGGTAAGATGGGACTCAGGGGCCTCTGAAGGTGGAGCATGGGTTCAGAAGGACCCCAAGTATAGGAGCCCAGAGCCAGGGGACAGTGGGCACACTTGCCTGGCAGGCAGGGAAAGGGGCTGGAGGGGAGGAAAGGATCTAGAGGGAGGACATTAGCGCTTTGTGGGACAACAGGGCTTTGAATGGCTGGTGCAGTTATTTCCAACATGCAGCCTAAGGTCACTCCCACTAAGTCCTAGAGCTGTGTATTTTGTGGTGTTTCTCCAGGAACATCTATATGCTTTTCTCCTCTACCTTTGAGATCGAAACGCTCAGCGTTGAGGTGGCCAGTAGCCAGGATCAGGCTCAGTGAAGCTGGAGGAGTTGGGATTAGGCTAAGTTTGAGGGTAAGTTTAGTGGAGAGGCTGTGGCCAGGGTTAAAGTTCACCCTGAGGCCAGGCTAGGGTTCAGTCTGTGATCAGGGTTTGGGTTTGTCTGCAGTTGCTTGTTTCTGATTGGATCTTTTTTTTTTTCTGTGTCAATAAATGTTGCTTAAGTGCACGGATGAATTGTAGCTGTTTTTTTCAAAAGTCTTCAGTTTTTGCCTCTATTGGCCCTTCTCTCTTGCCCCTCTCACCACACCTGACATAGGGACACCTTTCTTAGACCTCCCCAGACCCAGCCTTTCTTAAGTTTCAACCCACTAACTTCTCATTAGCTGGGGTCTGAGCCCTGAGACAGGGGTTGTCTAACTTGTACTGTAGGAAGGAGCCCCATGGTGAGTGAAGTGGGGAGAGGCCTTTTGCTTCCTACCATGGGCATCCTGGCTCTTTGTCGCCTGTCCACCTCAGCTCGACCAACAGCCAGTGCCTCTTCTCCCCTCGCCCCTGTGAGCGTGGCTGTCTTACTCAGCACCCTGGAATCCCAGCCTGCACAATGCCTGGGTGCTTTCGAGGCAGGTTACTGAAACTTTAATCCCAGCTTTCCTTTTCATTTCTGACCCCCCCAACCCCCGCCGAACCGCCATGGTCTCAGTTGAGCCACTCCCTTTCCCTGTCCCCAGCAGACACCTGAGTCAAGCCTTGGAGAAGGACTCCCCATCCAGTACGGCTTAGCCCCTGGCTGGGTGTGGCTAGGTCAGGGTGGGGTGGGTGATGATGGGGGCCATGAGACAGGCCAACGTCTCCTCGTCTCACTACCACCCTCCTGGGTGCATGCCTCCCCAGCATCTGATCCTCGGCCGCCTTCCAGCTTGGCTGCCTTCCTCCTGCCTTCATGCTCCAACATGCAGGAGTTTCAGGAGAGGCTTTGAGGATGCAGAGTGCAGCCTGGCACCGAGGCAGCTGAGAAGGGAGGGGCCCACTCTCCTGCTGCCCTTATACCTCTCTGGGCTTTTGTTGGCCTCCTTCTCCCTCTCTGTCTCTTTTGTTTGCCTCTGCCCCACCCAGCCCCTGACCTCTACCTGCCTTCTTCCCCCTGCTCCCCTTTATTTGACCCTGTTTCTGTCTGTCCCTGTTGCCATCTTTCTCCTGCACCATATCTCTGTCTCCATCCTTGCCTGGTCTGCATCCCATGTCTTGTTGCTTCTCTTTTTTTTTCTGTCTGCATCTTTTTCTTGCCAACTTCTCGCCCCACCATCAGGGATCAGAGAGGCAAGTCTTGTCCCCAATTACTCAGCAAAAGGGACATATGACAAATAACTGTTGATGATGAATATAATTTGAGGGAGGGACCTTCCACTCCCCCCACCCAATTATTCTGCATACAAACTTTTGTCACTGAGTCACTTCTTGGAGTTGAGGTAGTTCTCTGAGCTCCTCTAAGCAGGTGCCAGCCCTGGGCTCGGGGCTGAACTGTGTATTGGTCTCTATTCTCCAAGAGTCTACAATGGAGTGGAGGGTGGAGGGGGGCAAGAATACAAATGCTGAAAGGAGGAATAATAATATAAGATGAAAGCAGCTGTTCAAGGCAACAATTCCAATTTCAGGCTATTACGGAACAAATGTGCCGCTGAATCTCCCTGGGTTTTCTTTTTGTTGTTGTTGTTGTTGTTTGTTTATTTTTTTTACAGGGACAAAGAGAGAGTCAGAGAGAGGGATAGATAGGGACAGACAGACAGGAACAGAGAGAAATGAGAAGCATCAACCATCAGTTTTTCGTTGCCGTTGCGACACCATAGTTGTTCATTGATTGCTTTCTCACATGTGCCTTGACTGCGGACCTTCAGCAGACTGAGCACCCCCTTGCTGGAGCCAGCGACCTTGGGTCCAAGCTGGCGAGCTTTTGCTCAAGCCAGATGGGCCCGCGCTCAAGCTGGCAAGCTAGGGGTCTCAAACCTGGGTCTTCCACATCCCAATCCGACGCTCTATCCACTGTGCCACCGCCTGGTCAGGCGAGGATCTTGCTGTTTTGAGGACTAAGGACTTGTCGTGGGCTTAGAGAGCTGTACAAATCCCACAGGGTTTGTGAGAGCAGAAGCAGCTACTGAGAGCTGGTGGAACTTGTGAGTGCACGTGGGAGCAGGGCAGCTCTTCTGGGCCAGGAAATGGGAGCAATGGTCCAGAGATGGGAACGTGCACAGAGCCAGGGTCCTCAGAGGTTAGACTGGTAGGACCTTAGTGTTGGTGTTTGTGAACAAACGGGCAAAGGTCAAGGGGCTGCTTGAGCCCATGTAGTAGACTTGGACTTGATCCCCTGGGAAGTAGGGAGAGATGGCAGCTTCTTGAGTATGAGGATGGTGGGCCTCAAACACACATTCAGGAAGCAACTCCAGGTTATAGTGAACATCCTGCTTCCTCCCTCTACACCCAACCACTGGAGAACTTGAACTGGGGACATTGCCTATATCCGTGAAGGCAGTTGTGCAGATTCTGGCCCCCACTGAGGACCCAAGTCAAGGCCTCAAGGCCACAGTTTCTGTTTGCTGTCAGAGGCCTGTGGGGATGAGGACCACTGGACATATGCCCAGGTGGTTCAAGGAAAGGACTTGTGATGTCTGTGTCACCTGTGTTTAAACCCCTCTGTGACTTCTCATGTGCCTGGGATAAAGCTTCAACTTCTGTGCTGAGGCCTGCAGACCCCGCATGCCCCGGAACCACCGTTCTGCGTGTCTCCTCAGTGTACTTTGTCACCCCACAGGTTCTCTCTCAGCCTACACCTTCCCACTCTTGGGGGCTGTGCTCAGGGACTTTGTCAGGAACACATACACTGCTCACTGCAGCTGAGGTCTGTTCGTGCCTGCACTGCACTCAGGGAGCCCCGGGTCCTCAGCAGGCACCCTCGGGTGGGGCACTTGGCTGCTAATCGGCGCCTGTAAAGCACTTGAAAGCATAAAGGGTGACACCAGTGAGGAATGTGGCTACTAATCCCAGGGTTTCTTAAGTCAGAGGAGGAGCTGGGGAGAGGACAGCACTGAGAAGCTCTTGGACAGTCTCCTTCACATCCTTAGGACACGACCCTTCAGGATGTGCACCCGCCGGGAAGGCTCCAGCAGAGCTGCTTTCCAGGAAGTGCCCTCAGAGCAGTGCCAGGTCTGGGCTGCTTCTGTACGTCTGGACCAAGTGGAGAGAGGACCTTGTGGAGGGTCAAGAGATCTGGACTCTGATTTCTGAAGTGGTTATAAGGTCTGGAAAGGTCACTTCTCATATCTGAACACCCCCAGTGACAAGTAAATAAAAGCCTACCTCAGAGCAGCTCAAACAGGAAGGTTTGTCTTCCCACATAACAGGGCATCGTGATGTAGCATGACCATGGTTGACTAATGTAGGAGGGCCACAATGCTCTCAACCCTCAAGGACCTGAGGACCTCTCATCCTTCCTCTACCTAACACAGCAGTTGACAGTGTCTCCCTCAGGACTGTAAATGGTAAAATGGCATCTGATGAACAAGCAGGGAACTTCTCTCTCCTTTGAACAGTGAGAAAACTTTCCCTTATGCCTCCCAAGTCCCATTGACTGAGAATGGGTGACACGCTCAGGCCAGGGGACTGAGACCCTGTCATCATCTTTCACCACTGGCTCTCAAAAGAAAACCAGGGGTATGCTGTGATTGTCCACTGGGAGGTGGAGGCTGCATGTCCTGCAATGATCGAGCTGGGTATGACCTCTGAATGTCATACCAGCCTTTTATGGAGGTGAAAAACCTGCTTTTCACTATCCAAGCCTAGGAGCTAACTCCATTTTATAGAAATGTTCTTGCTCAAGGCTTACCTGGTAAATTGAAGGAACATCCTCTGTGGTTTAGAGCCACTCACCACTTCTGAAAGTCCCAAAGCCTGGGCAGCCCGTCACAGGGCAAGTGACCACAGTGCCTCAGGTCTGCGCTGCTATCTCAGTGGATCCTCAGGGTGGGTGGTCCTGCTTACTTAAACATGTATGTACTGAAACTCCATCTTATTAGAGATCGCTTTTCTTGTATTCCTCTTTTATTTAGTTGCAGAATTCTGTTGGGTTTTTTTTTCTTTGAAACTCTATCACCTTTGGATTTTACTTCAGGATACTTGAAGGTGGCTCGAGATGTTTGCTGTCAAAAGAGGGTATTGGGTTTGAGAGGGTTGAGCCACTGGCTTAGGTCAATAGAGTTCATTCCTGGGGCCAAGAGGAGACATTCTCCTTGATGATCTGGGATGATGATCTTTGGGACAGAACTGGGAGTTCCCAGCAACAGGGCGTGGGCTGGAATGTCTGCTGGAAAGCCACCAAAGCGCTCACTACACTTGTCCTCTGGGGTCTTCAAGTTGTTTATCTGTAAAATAGGTTGATAATCTCAGCTCTGGCCACCTTCCTCCTTGTGAGACTCTAAGGCAGGTATCTATGAAAGTGCCTGGACAGGGGTCCATTGCTGATCCAATGAGATGCAAAGGGCACTGCTGTTCCCCTGGGTCCTGCATCACTTTAGCCACCTTTATTAATCCCTGTTCATGCCTTCAAGAGCCCATGTCCTCACAATCCTGTCATTTAACCCCAGAGTCACTAAATACAAATACAGTTACTGAAACTGCACCAAAGTGTGGCATGACCCCTTCAGTATAAGCTGCCTACTGATAGGCCCAGCATTCAAGCAAAAAAAATGGAGATGGTGAAATTCCAGGTATCAAGAACAGTGGAAATGATGCAAGTCTGCCTGGAATCTGCTTTGCTTCATAGACCTGCCTTGCACCCTCTGGAATTCCACACCCAGAGATTTAGATGCAGGCATAAGCTCCTTTGAAGAGGAAGGGGTGGTGGGAGTGTGGAGAGCTCTGGCAAGGCCACAGCTTGCTTGTGTGGTCTTGCTTTTAAATCATGGAGTAGTTAAGAGCAAGGCCAACCCACTGGGTTTAAAACCAGTGCCTGGATTTAAGTGCCAGAGCCACATATTTAACTCCTCTGTGTCTCAGTTTCCTCATCTGTACATGAGGTTGTAACACATCATGAAAGTAAAAGAAGCAATTGCTTATAAAGCAGTGGTTCTTAACCTGGGTCCTATCGAACCCTAGGGGTTTGATGAGTCGGTCTCGGGGGTTCGGAGAAGCCTCTGCCACGGAGGCCAGAATAAAGTAATACCGTCATTTGTTGTGAGTTCATGCACTTTGTTGGTTTTGTTCTTTGAGCGAGGTGATGTTCATGCACAGCTCATTTTGTGCACCAGTAAAAAAACATATACCTATGTCTTGAATTTGGGGAAAAAAAATCATATTTTATTTATTACTAAAGAAGGGTTCAGTGAAAGCGCATATGAAACTGGTGGGTTCGGTACCTCAAAAAAGGTTAAGAACAACTGTTATAAAGCTTTAGAACTATGCTTGGCAGTATGATTTAAGCACTAGCTGACTCTTTGTTGCTGACACCTAAGATTCTAAGGCTGAGAGCTTCCGGTTGCTGGGGTACCCCCATCCTTTCCTGGGCCCAATAGCTATATTCATAGGGATCATGACTCACAGGTACTCTGGGGAAGGTGCCTCAGAACCTCTGCTTCTCCTCCCAGGCCTAGGGTGGCTGGGCCCATGGAATGACCTCAGTCAGGAGGAATGAGGGGCGCGGAGTCTATAGTCTGGGTGTAGGTTCTTGCCTACCCCTGGGGCCCTCCCTGCCCCACCTTATACCTGCTCCCTAGCAGCTGACCCACAAGCTATAGGATGCCAGGGGTCACCCCAGTGACTCACTATGGCCTTTTGATCCAGAACCAGTGAATGGGACATCCTCTCATCCCTCCCTTCTTTAACCCTAGTCTTAGATGCACCATTGACCCTGACTTCTAGATGAGACCTCAAGCTGTCCTGTGACTAATGTATTACCCTGGCCTTTGACTGACCTCTGATCCTGGCCACAGACAGACTCCTGAACTCAGATAGGGTTCCAGCTCTGGTCTCTGGCTGAGCTCTGGCCCTGTCTGCAGACGGGCCCGTCTACTGCACATGGAAGACACTCAGGGAGTGTCTGTCTCTGCAACACTGGCCCTCCCTCTGATCCCCTGTATGCAGGCTGGCATGCTCCTTCTGCCTGGCAACCTGGCTCCCTGAAGGTGGGGAATACCTGCCTGGTTCCCCTTGCTGGGAGGGGAACATGAAGAAGGGCCTTGGCCTGGGAGGAGAAAGTGCTGACTTTGTCCCTTCAGTCCAATTCTCAGTAATGCCTACTGAGGAGCATCCTCCTGCCCTGTCTGCTTGTCTGCCTGCAGCTCCTGGATGAAAGAAACCAGCTCTTCCCCATTAGACCCGGTGCTCCCTAGGAGCAGTTACAGAGCTCCCAATTGGGCCAGGGTTCTTAAGGACAGAACTCCATATCTTCCATAAGACTGGGGGATCCTTGAGAGTAGTTGTGTCTCAATCACCCAAGGGGGTCCCCAAAAGAAGGTAAGAGCAGAGTGGGTATTAGAGTCATGCAAACTTGGATTCAAACCTTGGCTCCATCATTTATTAGCTGTTTGTCCTCTTAACCTCTCTGAGTTGTTTCCTCACTTGAAAAATGGGGCCAGAGACATTCCCTACCACATAGAGTTGTGAGGATTGGATGGGATCAGCTTCAAGAAGCACTAGGTGTAGTCCCTGGCACTTGTAAGTGCTCAGCAGTTGTCAGCAGTCATCGATTCTGCACTATCGCCAGGTTAGAGGATCCATAATGTTAGGGCAGGGAGATCAGTGAGGCTGAGCACTTTCCCCACAACCCCTGAGCCAGATTTTTTTACTGGAGAGGGATAAGATAACGGTGTCTATGCTGGCCTCCCCTGCCATCTTCATTTCTTGTGATTGCTCAGGGGCTCTGGGCCTACAGGGCTTCGTCTGGTCTCTGCACAGAGCTCCTCTTTCCCCTTCACCTTAAGAAGGCTTCTCCTTTCTACATCTCCCCATTCTTCCTGGGTTGCCTGACCTAGCCTACATCCTCTAGGAAACCTCCTGGGTTGATATCTGCCAGGACCTGGCTCTCTAAGGTTAAGTCACAAACATCAGGATTGGTCCTCTATTGCTCATGGCTTTGCCATGATCCCTGGCTACCTGGTTCTCCAGAGACAGTGACGATCTGGGACCCAACCTGTCCCTCTGACCATGGACTGGGGGTGAGCCCGCTGAACCACAGCCACTGTCCTGGGAACATCCTCATAGCACTCATGACCCAAACAGGTACTCTAACTGCGCTTGGGAGGGTCTGGTTTCTTCTTCTCTTTTTTCAATTAAGTAAATCAATTATGTCATTTTGAATCACTCCATTTGGTCACTTAGGGCTTTCTCCTTAGTGAGGCTTGATAATTAAGACAACAGAACAGATGCCAAGATTAGTCATGGGCTGGGAAAACACTTCCTGTGGGTGGGCTGGGGGCCTGCTAACAGACAACCACTCAGGAGAGAGAAAAGAGCCAGGCAGGTGTCCCATGCATGCCCCTGGACTGACCTCTAGGGAAGAGACTGAGAAAACAAGGCTACAATGCACCATAGGGCCACTTGGCCAAAGCAAGGTGTGAACTCGGGCTACCTAGAAACCTGGGGCATCCATGTTTCAATCAGCTACCAGCGTTCTTCAAGGGTCTCCTAGATGCCAGGTGTTGGGAGAGGATGAAGAGATGGTTCTGTATCTCTTGGAGACTCCTTTTCACTTCAGTTTTTGGGGAGCTCAGATTTGAATTTAATCCTTAATCACAATAATTTATGTCAGCCTCTATGTTTGGCATATTTGTGTCATTTCTTCTCTTTTAATTTGTTATTATTATTTTTTGTTAATAGCAGCATTATATGCATATATTTCATTATAAGCTACTTCATATTTTCTCTGAAAGAGAATAGAGTATAAATTTTAAAAAATTAAATAATGGGGTTCAGAAGAATTCACAGACCACTAAGGGGAACTTACAGAAATACCTTGCATTTTACCTTTTTAGTTGGCAGTTACCTCAAGCGATTGGGGGTAGAAAAGTTAATTATCTGGACCCTAAAGGCCCAGAAACAGGTTACAGCTGCAGCTTCTGGTTGGAGTGAGAAGGAATAGCAGGGCTTTGGCCCCAACTGCAACACTCTGTGAAGGGAAAGTGGCCTAAGCATAGGGCCGCCAGCCCTGACTTTTGGCCCCACCTCCATCTCTCTCTGGCAGTGGGACCCTGGGCAGACCCTCTTGCCCCAGTGGGCCACTGTTTATCTGGGGGTTAAATGGGTATGACAGGAATCTGACCTTAGTTTCCATGGGGCTCCCCTGAGCCAATGGGTAGATCTTACTAATTTCTCTGATAAGGGTTAGATTGCACACTGCTCTTGCTGCTCAAAAAAAAAAAAAAAAAACCTGGAGGGTTTGCTCAGACTCCAGGCCTACAAGGACATCCTACACCCAGCTCCCCAACTCCTAGAAGAGGAATCTATATGTTAGAAGAAAGACTGTCCTCTAGCCTCAGAGAGACCCACTCGCAACCTGAGGTCCAATGCCTTCTGGTCACTGCCTCTCTCGGTGGCCTGAGTCCTTCCATGTCATACTCCCAGCATCCCAGAGTGACCAAGTACATGTGTTAGAGCTGACCCAATCCCCCTGGATCAGGATCTATATGCAGGTGCCCTTGCTAGACTTGGACAAGAGGAGCTTGCTGAGCGAGCCACGGGGAGCTTCTAGGAGTGTCTCCCGACCTGGAAAAGGGCTCAGTGGGCTCTGACACACCTGCTTCCCATGATGCTGTGCAGATGGCATCATTGGCACAGTCAACATTTACTGAGCACACATTATGTGCCACCCACTGAGCTGAACACCTGTTTAATCCACACAACAGTCCCATGAGTCAGATATCATTATTGGCTTAGTTTTAAAAATAGGGAAACTGAGGCACAAAAAAGTTGTGTCACACAGTTAGGCAATGGTGGATTACCAAAGCTCTATTAATCATTACAACTGACCCACTCTCTCTCTCATTCATTAATTTCACAAGTGTTTATTTGAGGGGGTGGGTACCATGTGACAGATGCTAAGGATTCATCAGTGGATGAAACAGACTAAAGCTGAGATTCCAGAGGGAGAAGAAAGACAACAGACAGAGCACACAGTAGACAAGGAGGTAGTATGCTAGAAGGTAGTAGGTAGTATGGGCAGAAACAAAGGAACATGAAGTGAACTGGGGATGGTAGAGAGAGGGGGAAGCTGTAATTAAGTGGGATGGCCATGGAAGGCATCATTTCAGCAAAGACTTGAAGGAGACAAGGGAGAAAGCCACATGGTAACTGGGAGAAAGATACACCTGTAAAGTCAGCATAGGAATGAGTGGCTGGGGGAAGGCCGAAGACGTGAGGATGATGAAGAGGGAATGGGCGACAGAATGTATAGGAGGCCATCATAAGTCCTCCTCCCCACCCCCACAAACTGAATTGGTCATGTTATATGAATAAGAGGGTGACTGCATCATCAGGTCTTTGGCTTCTACTTTGAGACCAATAGGAATCCTTTGTAGAGTTCTCTGTGCTGTGCTTTACAAAGGACTCTCTGAATGCAGTGGGGAGAGCTAATGGCAGGGGGTCAAGAGCAGGGCTCCCACAATGTCCCAGGGGAGACCGTGGGGTCTGGATCGTGAAAGAGAAGAGGTACGGTGAGAAACAGTGGGGTTCTGGATCTATTTTGAAGGTGGAGCCAAAGGATTTGCCACTGGATTAGACGTGGGGTGGGAGGGAATGAGAGGAGTCAAAATTTGTGTCCTGAACAACTGGAAGGATGGGTTACGATTTACTGAGATCCAGGGTGGAGAAGGCTCTTTTATGGCATTTGGGGGGTGATCAGAGTTCATTCTTGGGCGTGTTTAGTCTGAGCTGCTTATCGTGCATCCCAGGAAGAGCTGTTGAACCAACAGCTGGACCTTTGTGTTTGTAGTGTGGGGAAAGGTGCAGTCTGAGGACTCGTGTCTGGGGGTCCCTTTCTCAGAGCAGGATGAACCCTTAGGCGTGGCCCATCTAGGACAAGAAGCAGTTTTGAGGAAAAGGTGACTGGCAGGGCTGGGATTTGCCCCTCCTAGTATTCTCCAGAAGAGCTCCTGTGTCCTCTGCATCCTGGTGACAGCCAGGACAGGAAGGGGCTGGGCTGGCTGAGTTCACCAGGCCCCCGAACACCGATGGGAACTGAGGCCCATGCGACTTGCCTGGGCCAGCGAGGACAAGTGGCAGAGCTAGAACCCAGGCTGTCTGACACGAGGTTCAGAGATTTGTGCATGACAAGATAGCACTCATGGAAGCACCCCGACAGGTCTGGAATGTGGGAGTGAATGTGGTGGTGGTTGTTATGGGTCTCATTGGCTAGCCAGGGGCATATTTTGGCAGGATTGTCCTTTCACTCAGTGAGCTCTGGGTACCAGCTCATGCTTTTCCTGCTGGGAGAGACCTAGTCCCCTGGATGGGGGCTCCACACTCAATCCCTGCCTCCCTAATTTATTCCAGCTCTCCTGGTGTCCTGAGTCACTTTCTTTCCAAGAGCAAGCTGCCTGTTTGGCAAATCGCTGGATCCTGGGGAAGGAATGGGAACTCGGGCCCAGGGTTGGTTCTGCACATAGGTGAGGCAGGCAGCCACCCACACCTGCCCCAGATCCCTGCCCTGGTTTGGAATTTACTCACTTGTCTATTTATCCACCAGGCCATCAATTCCTGAGCAACCATCTCCATTCAGGTGCTTAGAATTGTGCTATTTACAAACAACTTTCTTGTAGTCCTGTTTTGCAGATGAGAACACCAAGGCTCAGAGAACAGAAAAGGATGCTTGAAAAGTGCCCAGACAGTGACCAGGAGAGCCAGGATGCAGACCAGCTTATCTGACTCTAGGAGCTTTCCATATACAATCTCTTCTGTCCCCAAACCTGGCTCCTATTTCCAACTCCTGGCCCCAATTCTCTGCTCTAGGGAAATAAGCTGTGACCTTGGGGAAGTCTGCAATTAGCCTTGTACTTTGGGTGATGGGAGAAAGAGGTGACACTGGATGTTGGTAAACAGCCTCATGGATGACTCTGCAGCAGGAGTTGTGGGAAAAGTCTCCAATGTGTTGGTGCTTAACAGCAGTTCCATGGAAGCAATCAGAATATCAAAGAAGCAAGTAGAGCAGAAGGCATTCTGGGCAGGGAGATAGCCAGAGGAAAGAAATGAACTTGATTGGGAGGCTAGGATCAGAGGGTGTGGGTAAAGGGTGAGGGAGGGTCAGATTGCAGAAGTTTCTAAATGTCTTTGGAATGTACTGGGTAGTACCTGTGAGGGGTTGAGGTGCCTCTTCCCCCAGAAAACCTTCCAGTGCTAACTCTGCTGGTTTCTCAGCCCCAGCAGGCTCTCCTTCCTTCCCTGGTATAGCCTGAACTTCAGAAGGAACTCATGAGACTTCCTGGGTCATGCCCTCTCTCCCAGGGAATGGCATGTAGCTGCTCACAGGATGCCCGCACTACTGTAAGAGACTGTGGGATGTCACAAAGCCCAGACACTTTCCCAGGAAGGTTCAAAGCTCAGATGAAGGGCCGATTTCACAGGGAAGGGGACTATATTTTACCCAAGGTGTATTCAGAAGTCTTCTCTCCAAATAGCCCCAACTAAATGTTATGGTGCCTGGAATTCGAGCAGTGGAGAGTCACTCTTTTTGGACTAAGTCACATTCTTTATTATACGCAGATTTTCTTAGAAGGTGTATTACTGTTTCCATCACTGTGAATGCCATAATTTAACACTTTCCTCCTTGGGCAAGTGGGAGCAGAGAAGAGGAGGAAGGCCTAAGAACCCCAAGGGAAGGCCAGGTAAGAGAGGCACCTTCGGGCCGCGCTGCACTTCTGCTGTGCCCGTGTGAAGGCTTCACAGTGATGCATCTGTAGGTCTCACCAATGCTCCAACAATAAGGTCAATTGCCCTTGGTGCCCTAAAGGAGGACTATTGGTCATCTTATTGTACAGGGGGTAGGGGAGTTGATCTAGGAGAATTTTAAAGAGGGTCTCGGAGCCCATTCCCCTTAGCAGGAAGAATCTAATTCAGGGAAAGAAATCCCGGCACCTGTCTGTCTGCACAAAAGCTCAAGCTGAACAACAGTGCCATCTAACTTGGGTTTCTACCTGTGACCAGAGGTGGATTTAACGGCAGGCACACCGGGTGTGCACCCTGGGCTCTGACTTTGGAAAGGCCCCGCAAAACCCCAACTTTACACTTTTTTCTAATGTAAGGGGCTCAATATTTTCTTCTGCGCCCGGGGTCTCAACTGACCTTAATCCGCCTCTGCCTGTGACTTCATCCATAACTAACCAAGTGCAAATTAGCTTCACTCCCACTGAAATAGACAGTGCCCTTGAGTAGAATCAAGAAAACATTATGCTAAACTATCTTGACCTTGTCTTTCTGCAATAAGCATGTAGACATTGCATAATGCCAGTACATGCCACACCTCTCACCAGGGACCCAGTTAAAGCTGCAATCAACCGAAATCTACAACCTAATAATGCATGGTGCATACAGCATTGTTTATTGGGAGGAGGGTTGGTTTTATTATATAAGGCTTAAAGTCTTCGACGTGATCCTCACAAACAGTTCCAGTTTAGAAAAAGGTAGACTGAGAACTTGAGGAAGGTGGCCAGTTGATGAGCATGAACCAGAATAAAAATTATCTTCAAATATATCATGAATAAGACTTAGTAATTATATATATATATATGTTAGAGAATGTGGCTAGTACTGGCCAGTTATAATAATGGAAGATTGTAAAATAAAAACAACTAATTCTAAGTAAATCAAAATATATTATATTTACCACAAGCAGTTGATTCCTTGATTTGAACATAAAGAAAAAAGCATATAATTTATATTCATTGAAAATCTGTTCTTCCATTTCCACTAAAGAAAAGTTGAACAATGAGAAAATTTAAATAGTTTATTGGCACATTAAATAATTAGCTTTCTTGGGTTACTGGGTATCTTGTTCTTCCTGATGGGAATGGCTGGCGGCACAGAGGCTCTTTGTGGGAAATTGGAAAGCCATCAGCCAGGAGTGACGCACTTCCAGAACTGGACTATGATAATATATGTGCTTCTTATCAGTGCTTTAAATAACTAGATCTAGCAGCAGGTCTAATAATTATTGCAATTCCGGTATAGTGATAAGCATTTGGGATATGTCAGGGTATTTTACCAATTGTAATGTGATTTGAAAATACCTGATTTCTATTGGTGACAGAGTCACAGGTACTTTTGTGAAGAGTTGAGCAACATGAGAGTTAGGAGCACTGACCCCTCCACCCCTGTTACGCAGTCAAAAATCCACATTTAACTGCGGTTGGCCCTTCGCATCTGCAGATTCCTAACCCTGGATCAAAAACACAGTTGACCCTTGAACAATATGGGTTTGAACCACGAGGGTCCTCAGTGCTGGTATCCACACCTGTGTCCACCTTCCCACTCTCTCCCCTGATGAGCCACTATGCGTGGCTTCTGCACTGTCCATATCTGCCTGCCCCTCCGAGTCTGGGCCTTCAGCCCGGCCTGCTACTAGAGCCTCCTGGCTGGCCCCCTGCTCCTCTCTGTTTGCTTTCCATTGGTTCTCCACAGGGAAGCCAGGCAAGATGCAAAGTTCCTCATGTCATTTTCTCCTTAAAATTTTTTTTAGTGGCTTCTGAGTACGCTTAGGCTAAGAACTAGGTGGGCCTTGGTCCCCAGGGCCTGGCCCCATGGATCCCCAGGCCTGGCAATCTCATTTCCCAGTGGCCCCTCTGTGCCTACCCGGGGTACCTTTCACTTCCCGGCTCATGCCATGTGCTCACCTATCCATCCTTTTTTTTTTTAAATTTCTTTTTATTTATTCATTTTAGAGAGGAGACACAGAGAGAGAAAGAGAGAGAGAGAGAGAGAGAAAGGGGGGAGGAGCTAGAAGCATCAACTCCCATATGTGCCTTGACCAGACCAGTGCAGGGTTTTGAACTGGCGACCTCAGTGTTCCCAGGTCGACACTTTATCCACTGCGCCACCACAGGTCAGGCCACCCACCCATCCTTGACACTAGTTGTTCCCTTCCCCTAGGGCATTCCTCGCTTAGCTCAGTACCCTGGGAAGCCCTCACACATGACTTTCTCCAGGAATTCTAGCTGCTCTCTCAGCAGCGGCCCTTCCCACACTGGTCGCCCCAAGTGCTGGTTTATTGTAACATGCATTTCACCTCTCACATTGGGGATAGGTGAGGTCTTCATGAGGCAAAAGGGGGCACTGTAAGCATCCTGTCACCTGGCAGCACTGGGAGAGCTTAGGCGTGAGGCTTGTTGCTGACTTTAAGAGTGAACGCATGCCTGACCAGGCGATGGTGCAGTGGATAGAGCGTCGGACTGGGATGCGGAGGGGCCCAGGTTCAAGACCCCTACCCTGGGTCGCCAGCTTGAGCATGAGCTCATCTGGTTTGAGCAAAAGCTCACTAGCTTGAGTCCAAGGTCGCTGGCTCCAGGAAGGGGGTTACTCGGTCTGCTGAAGGCCCGCGGTCAAGGCACATGTGAGAAAGCACTCAATGAACAACTAAGGTGTTGCAACAAAAAACTGATGATTGATGCTTCTCATCTCTCTCCATTCCTGTCTGTCCCTATCTATCCCTCTGACTCTCTCTCTGTCTCTGTTAGAAAAAAAGAAAGAGTGAACGCAGGACTGGGAGCCCGGCCCATAGGCCTGCTGTGGATGGCAGAGGCAGGCTGGCCTCCTGTGGAGGGCACATGTTGCTTGTGCAGCCTCTTGTGGCACTATGAACCTTTGGCCTACAGTCTACAATGCAGTTTTAATTTTACTTTTTTTGCTCTTTTGCTCTAGTCTATAAGTTCCAAGGAAATGCAGACAGCGTCAGTGCCTGGCACTTCGCATGCACCTGGCACACAGCCGGATTCAACTGTTGCTTTTGATTTAATGTGAGAGCTCTCCTAGGAAAAACCTATGTCCTGTGGGTGGGGAGAGATGGTCATGGAAGGAGACTTGACTTGAGGTGGTGAACACATAATGTGATATACAGGTGACATCTTATAGAATTGTGCATCTGATACCTGTATCATTTTATTAACCAATGTTATCCCAATAAATGTTTTTTCTTTTTTTAAAAATTATTTTTATTTATTTATTCACTTTAGAGGAGAGACAGAGAGAGAGAGAGAAGGGGGAGGAGCAGGAAGCATCAATTCTCATATGTGCCTTGACTGGGCAAGCCCAGGGTTTTGAACTAGCCACCTCAGCATTCCAGGTCGACACTTTATCCACTGCACCACCACAGGTCAGGCCCAATAAATTTTTTTTAAAAAACAAAATACCTTTCAGAAAAATAATAGTCTATAACCCCTTTTCTTGTCTCCCCGGACCTCTTGAGAATCTGCCCATCTTCACATGGGCTTTAGTGGGTACTTTCCATTCACTGCTAAGTTTTGCAGGAGGGTTGCCAGTGACTCATACCCAGTATGGCTAAAGGAGCTCCCTGGAGATTGAGTAAGTATTCAACAAATATGTGCCTAGTTGAGTGTTAAGTCTGGAAGCAGAGGGGTGGACAGAATGACCTCATTGGAGAAGGGTGGTACACAGAAGGCCAGGTACCCAAGGTCAGAGTTCAATTTGGGGTCAGTGGTGGGGACCTGGCTCAGGGGAAGGTGCTGGGGCATCTGGGGAGTTCCACACCCCATAATCTGGGCTGGGTGCTCAGATAGGATCCTGGCACACCCCCAGAAGCCTGCCCCCACCTACTCCTGGGGCGGGGGCAGCAGGTGGGGTCCACTTATCACCAACCAGGCCAGTGGGTGGGGCTGGCATTATTCTGAGGAGATGGCAATCATACAGACACTCCTCAGTGGAAAACCACTTCACTTCATCACTCAGCCCCTTCCTGGGACTGGGAGACATGGGTTCAGAGGCTGCCACCAAGTGTCTGGGTCTGCAGAGGGTACCTGGTCACCCCTCAACCTGGAGGTAGCTGGGTGAGCTGCACATGGGCAGTGCTCGGACTGGGTCAGGGTGAGCAGAAGGTGGGTCCAGGGCCACATGGATTGTGGCCTATTAGAACCTTGGAAAGCAATTGCAGCTTCCCTCTGGGCCACTGGGGTCTCCATTGTCATCTCTAATCAGACCTGGCAGGCCTGGACTAGCTTCAGTCATGGTCCCCTAAGGTCTCTAAGCTCCCAGTTTGGGTATAACAGTGTCCTTGGCCTTGGGGCTGAGTGTTCTGTATACTTTTTAATGGGAGCCATGGTTCCTGGCCCCTTATGGTCAGAGTGCACAGACTGAGGAATCTCCATATCACTTGCTAATTAATTTGCTTAAAGACAGGGACATGTATGTAAGACAAGTGTGCAATACTCAGACCCTAGCATGTGCTTTCCCATCTGTGTCCACAAATGAAGCCATTCTCTTGCATGATTACAGACATACATAATCAGGTTCCCGTGGGCCAGTGTATAGAGACTTCCATGGAAAGGTAGATGCATGTGCTTCCGACATGGAACAGTTTCTACATGCAGGCTCAGCTCCCCAGTCCTGCCCGGGATGGTGGGCGGTCACACAGATTCCCTGTCAGTCTCTTTTCTACGCATTTAAAAAACATACTTGCAGTTGAGATTTGTACAATTTTCTATCTCATGTCATGAAATACTTTTTATAAACATATTTTAAATCATTGCATAACCTATTGTCATATGGGTGGACCATAATTTATTAAACCAATCCCTTATTATTGAGCATGTAGTTGTTTTCAGTTTTTCACAAGACTGTGCATAAATCTTTATCTACCTAGTAGATGATTTCCTTGGGCTGAATTCCCAGAAGTCACAATGCTGTCAAAAGGTAAGACTTTCCTCCCCATTTATATTGAGATACAATTGGCATATAAAAGGGTGAGACTTTTTTTAAAGACCTTTGATACAATTGCCAAATTTTCTGAGATGATTAATTTATATGTCCACCAGCAGTTCCCTTGCCAAGCCTAAATACGTTTTTTAATTGATTTTGGTGGGTTTTCTTTTAAGGCAAGGGGAAAGAGAAAGAAAAAGGAGCGGGCGTGGGGGTGGGAAGCATCAATTCACAGTAGTTTTTTCTCATTTGTGCCTTGACTGGGCAAGCCTGGGATTTTGAACCAGTGGCCTCGGCATTCCATGTCGACACTATCCACTGCACCACCACGGGTCAGGCGCCTAAATACTTTTAATTTGAAAAATATTCTATAGCAATGTTTACCTGAAACTTATGTATTCTTATTGACCAATGTCACCCCACTAAATTTAATTTCTAAAAGAAAGAAAACTATTAATTTCATGTGCAATTCTTTTTTGTCATTTAGTTTGCATTTGTGGCATCAATGACTGCAAACATTTTTACATGTTTGTTAGCCATATTTTATAATTTCCATCTTTTTAAAATATTTAAGTCCTTTCGCTATTTATCTATTTTGGTTCTAGCTTTTAAAAAATATTGATTTATAAAAACTCTTTGTATTTTAAGGACATTAACTCTGTCTTTACTGACTATATTTGTTTTTTTTTAAAATTTTTTTTTCTTTTTAAATTTCTTTTTATTTATTTATTTTAGAGAGGAGACAGACAGAAAGAGAGAGAGAGAAAGAGAGAGAGAGAGAAAGGGGGGAGGAGCTAGAAGCATCAACTCCCATATGTGCCTTGACCAGACCAGTGCAGGGTTTTGAACTGGCGACCTCAGTGTTTCCAGGTCGACGCTTTATCCACTGCGCCACCACAGGTCAGGCCCTGACTATATTTGTTTTAAACATTGTTTCTATATTTCCAGACACTACTCAGTATAGTCCTACTTGTTTATATTTTGCTTATGTCATTTTTGATATAGAGAAGACTTGCATTCTAAGCAATCAGATTTAAAATGTTTTCCTTCAGAACTGTTACATTCACTTGCTCCTTCCATTTACTTTTAAGTTAAGAATGTTCTTGCCCATTCTAGATGTTAAGTATTACTTCTGTCTCCTTCACCTGGGAAATAAGGAAGGAAAGACATTATCCCTGCCCTCCAGGAGCTTACAGGGACAGAGCAAATGGAGTCAAGTGCCTGTGTTATCACTGTTCTCATTGTGAGACAGAGATATGATATGCAGATAGGGGTTCAGTGAAAGAAGAGCTAAGCTGTGTGTAGGAGATGGGACTGTCTGCTGCCCAAGATTGTAGGAGGCTAGGAGAGGCTCTACTTATTCATCAAACATGTATGCAGACTCATATACCAGGCATTGTTTTAATGCTTTTTAAATATTGACTGATTCAATCCTCATAATTACTTCCTGAATACTTTTCCTATTTTATACATGAGGAAACTGAGGCCCAAAGGGTAGAAATAATTTACCCAAGATGGTACATGGAAGGGCCAGGATTTGAACTCAAGAAGTTTGGTTGGGTTGGTGGGAAGTAGGGGTACTTATGGCTGAGGGACTTGAATGTTCAAAGGAAGGCTTTAGATTAGCAGTTGAAAATTTTTTCATGCAAAGAGCTAAGTAATAAATATTTTAGATTGCACAGGCCACAAGGAAAATTCAAGAGTTTTATGGGTACTTATATAACTAGAGGGAAAAGTTCTACAAATTTTTATTGATAAAATTGAAACTACAATTATAATAGTCAAGTACATATATATACTGCTTACAAAAATCAGAGATATTTCAAAATGAATATGAAGCAATAAAAATAATAAGCATTTGATTCTTTTTATTAAATAGGAACATCAGAAAAGCAAAGAACAAGTCAAAGAAAGTTGCTAATTATGCAAATAATATGCAAAACCAACTTTTATTTCATTGGTGAAAATGCTCTATACAAAAGGCTGAAAGTACTGGAGTATCTGCATGTTCCCTGATCCCCTAATTTTTGTGAGCAGTGTATTTTTCAATAATATAGGTCTACTAATGTAAAGAATGGAATATTCTTTGAAGGGACATAACATTTTGCTTAATAGGGATTTGAAGTTAGTGGTTCTGATCATCTGATTGCGAGTGTTCACCTGTGAACACCACTTTCAGCTGGGGCCTCGGACAGGTGGGGGCAGATGTGGCCTGCAGCCACAGTAATATGCCCACACCCGGGGTAGAGCTACTGTTTCAGTATAGTCCTCAGGGCAGAGCTGCCTTGACGAAGGCTTGTGAGGAGCTGTGCACTGAATGGGGAAGACATAGAAAGCTACTGCCAAGGTCCAGGGAGAGGTGAGGCCACTGCAGGGCCAGGGCAGTGTGGAGGAAGAGGTAGGATGGACTCTGGACTTCTGAAATAGGCTCCCAGGCTGATGGTTTGTTGTGGGGGGACAGAGAGGGCCTCACAGACAGTGTGGTAGTGGGCACGAGCTGGCACCCAGAAGCACAGTCTTGCCCATGGAGTCAGCATCACCCTAAGCACCTCCCTACTCTCAGTTCAGGGGGCGCCTTCTCAGGAGACATGGCTAGGGGCCAAGTCACTAAAGAAGAATAGGTTTGTGCTCTGGCAGCAGTTTGTGGGGACTTGCTTCTACCGAACACCAGGAAGGCCCTGTGGCCAGAAATTGTCTCCACATTTGCTGGCCACAGGGTCAGTGATCCCATCAGCAGACTGCTGTCCCTTGGGCTTAAGCTCTGCCCCTCAGGTGCTTTCACAGGGTGGCAGGGCACCCAGACCTTCCCTTTCAGGGGGAATGAAGGGAGAGGCTGTATGGTGGATGAGGAGAATGTCACTGAAATGCGGCAAGGAATACAGACAGGGATGGAGGCAGTCTGGGAAAACGTCACCCACTGTGGTCGTCACAGTTTCTATTGAGACTGATCGTGTTGTTGGGAAAGGCTCCCTGACTTCTCTCCCTGATACCTCCTGATGGAGGACAAGCCTGCCCCCTCCTCTGCCCATGTGGGGGCGGGAGGTGGCCACTTGCTGTGGCTGGGCTCTGTAATTAAGTCTGTAGCAATGGGTGGGGGAATGGACAGATCTTGTCCCAAAGCTGTTCTTGCTGTCAATGGGCTTACGTGTAGGCAGATGGCTTACGAAATGCTCCTGAGAAATTGTCCAGGTTAGCCTTAGGTATGCCAGATGCAAATGGACCTGGGGAACAAACGCAGTGGCTCTCTGCTGGGGGTGTGGCCACCTTCCTGTCCACAGGTCCAGAGTTTGAGGGTTGTGGGTCAGGTAGGGGTTACCCCCTCTCCGCAGCAGCCAGCACCGTGCTGAGTGCCACCGCTACTCACAGGCCAGTCCCTTAAACCTGACCCCAATGTGACCCTGTTCTAGCTGTGAGCTAATCCTTAACTTTGGTCTCAGACAGAGCTTTAATCCTCTGCCCAGGATGACCTTAGAGTCTTGCCCATCATTTTATAAATTAAACATTCTTTATAACAGGGGAGATTGGGCACAGTAGTGTGAGCAGCTCCGTGTGGGTACGAAGGGACCCAGCTTGTAGCCGGTATCCTAATGCCTGGAGGGTGGGCCACAGAAGGGCCATGGAAGGCCACTGGACCTTCCTTCTCTCCCAGCTTCCACTCCGCTAGATGACTCTGGGAAAAAGTCTTAACCACACTGAGGTTTGGGTATGCAGAGAGATTTACCCATCTGTCCAATGGGTATAACTTGTGTACCTGTTCTTGCCATTTCTTGAAGTAGGTATGAGGTTCAATGGGGAGGAGTAGAAGTGATTTGGAAACCGAACAGCAAGTACTATGATACAAATGTGCAGTATTAAAATGAGGAGGGTTGCTTGCTTGGATTGCACTTCCAAACACTGCTGCATAAGGTAACTTGTCTATGCTTTCTTCTTTCCTAGAACTTTCTGCTCTATTTATTTATTTAATATTTGTTGAGAAAATTTTCAAACACACTCAAAAGTGAAGAGAATAGACCCTTGCTGGGCAGCTCAGTTGATTAAAACATTGTTTGAATACATCAAGGTTGTGGGTCTGATCCCTGGTCAGGGCACATACAGGAATCAAACAATTAATGAATAAATAAGTGGAACAACAAATCACTGTTTCTCTCTCTCTCTCCTCTCTTTCCCTTCCTCTCTCTCTCTCTCTCAAATCAATAAAAGAAATTAAAAAGTAGAGAGAATAGTTTAATGAACTATTAATGTGGCAGCCAAGAGAGCATGCGTTGAAGCCCTCATACTCAGGAAACCTAATGGACTTGGGACCTGGCTCTGATGGTTCTGAGGCTGATCCTCCCCAGGGCTGGGCCCCACAAGCACGACAGCTATCCTGAGGCAAGCCTGGCTAGTGAGTTTCCCTGGACAACCACTGAATTTGGAGATGCTGTCCTCAGACTCCAACAGAGCCCTGCAGTTTTAGATACACTAACCATCCCCACCCTCCTTTACTGAGGATCAGACTTGAATTTAGAATAATGCACTCTCAGCCTTTCTGGTTCCTTCTCTATTTCCTTTCTCATTGTCATTTCTTCTAATAAAATAAAACTTTTAAATCTATCTTGGTGTCTATATCTTAGAGCATCTGGACTAACAAACCCCATATCAGAAACTGTCGTTTTCCAGTCAGCAGTTACCAATATTTCCCCTCATTTGTTTCAGCCACCCTTTCCTCATCCTCCCCTTGAAATAATTTAAAGAAAATCCTAGATATCATGCTATTTCACTCTTAAAATATTGATCCTCATTATTCATAGATTCTGTATTTGCCAATTCGTCTACTGCTAAAATTTATCTATAATGCCAAAATCAACCCTTGCTGAACTTGTGTGGACATTCATGGACATGCATAGAGTGGTGAAAAACTTGAGTTACCCAAGGTGCAGGTTCTCAGCTGAGGTCAAACAAGCCGATGTTCTGCCTTTTCTTTTTTTACTCCAGCTTTATTGAGATATAATTGGCATATACCATTGTGTAAGTTTAAGGTGTACAAAGTGTTAATTTGATACACTTATATATTGCAAAATGATTACCACTGTAATGTTAGCTAACAACTCCATCATGTCACATGGTTACTATTTCTTTTTTGTGGGAAGAACATTTAAGATTTAGTCTTAACACCTTCATTCTGCCTTTTTGTTTCAGCTCTTATACCATAACCAGCATCCTTTATGTGGTCTACTTATTGGCACTTTATCTGTGTTTTTGTTGGTGATGTCACTGTGTAACCTGGCCCCCAAGCATAGCGCTAAAGTACTATCCAGTGGAGGCTGTGATGTGCCTATAGAGAAAATATATGTGTTAGATAAGCTTCATTCAGGCTTATAGGAATGATGAATTATAGTGCTATAAGTTAAATTCAGTGTTAATGAACAAACAATATACATTAAATAATGTGTCTTTAAACAAACAGACCTAAAACAAGGTTATGTATTAATCAGTTGATGAAAATGAGACCAGAATCTCATAGGAACCTAACCCAGTATTTCCCCTGGGAACAATGGTTCAATATTTGATAATTCAATGTTTTACATTAAATAACTTTTAAAATAAGAAAAAATAACTTTTAAAATAAGAAAAACTGACTGTACTTCAGCATAATGAACATTTTATTACAGGACCACAATGCCTTTACCATACCTAAGAAAATGAATACTCCTCCCTTGGTATCATCTAACACACAGTCCGTTATCAGGAGTTTCTGAATCTAAAGCAATTCTGCCCTTCCATTTAGTTTTTTATTTTTTTCATGTTATTGATTTGTTGCAGAAAACAGGTCAGTTGCCTGTGAAATGTCCCACATTCTGCATTTTGTCTGTTTGCCTCCTCCTAATAATCATTTACTTTATTTTTTTATCTCTTATATTTTGGGGCAGTGGAATTTATCTCAGGATTCTATTACTTGTAGGGTCTAGGTACAAAGAATTGGGGATGGGTTTAAGGTTAAATTGAATAGGGTGACGTTAGGTTGGGTTGGATTAGAGTTTGAATTCAGGACAGAGCTGCACTTGGCAGGATGACCTAGTGGTTAAAAGCAAAGACTCAGAATCCAGGATTTCTTTTTTTTTTTTAATAGTTATTCTTGCATTTTTAAATTTTTTAAAAAATTTATTCATTTTAGAGAGGAGAGAGTAGAGAAAGGGGGGAGGAGCAGGAAACATCAACTTCTACATGTGCCTTGACCAGACAAGTGCAGGGTTTTGAACTGGCGACCCCGGCGTTCCAGGTCGATGCTTTTTCCACTGCACCACCACAGGTCAGGCCAGAATCCAAGGTTTCTGGGTTTATATTGTGGCTCTACCACTTATTAGCTATTGACCTTGAACAATAGCTATATAACAAGTTATATAACCTCTTTGAGTCTCTGAAATAAAGACTCATCTCTGAAATAAAGATAACAAGAATCCTTACCTCATATGGTTGTCCTGAGGTTTAAAGGAGTTAGTATAGGTAAAGCACTTGAACGGGTGCCTAGCACATGGTGAATGCTTTGTAAATATTTGCTATTCCGTTGTTACTGGGGTTAGAGTGGCAGTTGAGGCTGGATTAGTTGCAGGGTAAGGATGACTCTAGTTACTGATTCCACACATTACAGGAAGTTCTACCTCATGGTCAGAGAGGTTAGAGGTGGAAATGCCAGGATCACCCGTCCCTTGGGATTGCTTGCTTTTCCTCGCTTCCTCTCTGGGGAGCAGGTCAGGATTGAATGGGGACAGGTAGGTCTCTGCCTCACTTTCCGTTGGAAGCCTTCCCGTTCCTTAACCAGTTCTGACTCTGACCCTTCCTTTTCCTTGTCCATGTGTCAACAGGGCTGTGGAAGTTTTTTGATACAACTACAATCCTGAATGAGATTTTAGAAGGGTGGGGAGAAATAGGCCTTGGACTCTATTCATTTCTGAGAAGAAAAATTTGTTGAGTGAGGACACAGGTGTAAACATTTGGATCATTTGCATGGAGCTAGAATGAAGGACTGATATAATTTCAAACTAAGAATAAGGCAAACCATAGAGTGGCCACTAGGAGTGCTGATGGATATGGGTGCAGCTTTCATCTAACCATCCATATGTCATCCATCCATCCATCCATCCATCCATCCATCCATCCATCCATCCATCCATCCATTCTTCCTTCCTTCCACCCACCCACATGTCCATCTATCCGTGTGCTTATTTTTCTATTCATTTATCTATCACCACAACAAATACTGTGTACCCACTCTGAGTCAGGCACACTGTCCCTGTATTCAAGCAGCTCGTTGTCTAGTGAAGGAGGTACATTCTCAGTGACTATACACTGTGCTACTAGAGGAATGTACTGTGTGAAGAGAGTTCTGGAGAGGGTGGAACCATTTATAGCTTGGACCAGGGGCTAGAGAAGAAGCTTCCCCCATCTTTCTTTGGGACTGACTCTTCTGCCCTGGTGGCAACCCTTGTCCTAGGCCTGGGTCCAGTGGCAGGCTAACTCTTTAGTTTCCTGGTACTAAATCACTGGGTTCAACTTGAGAAGAGACCTGTTGCCTTCTGGGAAGGAATTCTGGAGTTACCAAATCACTCCACCACACCTGGCAAGGCACCCTGAGGTCACAGCCAAGTTCTCTGGAGATAGACTCACTTCCTCATGAAGACTCCCTTGGGGAGATGTGGACATAGAATGTCCAGGTCACTTCCATCCACTGGAGTGGCAAGACCACAGATACTGTTCTGTTGTCCCAGTTTGGAGCTATTTCTACTCTCCCTTACTTGGGACAGTGGGCAGTTGTCCAGAAACCCCTTTTATATCCTTCTACTCTATTATCTTCCACCTCACTCCACGTCTTGGCCTTTGGTTTATGTCTCTTAGTAATGGCTGTCAATCTTGGGTATCCTAATGGGGAATATTTTGCTTCTAACTAATTGCAGGCTCTAAGAGTGAGAGTGTGGGAAATGTGATTCCCTAAATAAGATCAGGTTTCACAAGTCTGCTGCACAGTGGGGGCTGTCTTGGCCACTGGCATAGGGGTCAGATGGCAGGAGTTGTGTCTGCTCCATCCACCTAAGGCAGGGCCTGGGGCCTCACCCCATGTCTCTCCCCAGCTCCAGAGAAGGAACAAGCCCGTCTCGCACACTGGCCTGTTTATGAGGAGAACCTGGCCAGGGCCCGAGGTGGTTTCAGCACACTCTCCCTCCCTCCGTCTGACTAATGTTCCCATCTGCCAGCCTCAGGTGAGAGATGTCAGCGTCTCCCGCTGCTGCTTCAATGAGCGGCTGTGTTTGCGGTGTAACTGCCTGATGATATCTCGCAGGGTGGTTTGGGTGAGCTGTCTCTTGGGAGTGTCTGCCTGTTGTTTACCTCGGCCCCCACCTGGCCCCCACCTCAGCCCCTGCCTGAGCTTATTGCATTATTCATAGAACCATAGGACCTGCACCCCTGCCCCTGCACTGAGAGAAACTGCCTGGCTGCTTACTGGGGGGTGGTGTGTGTTTCAGGGAAGGAGGTTCTCTTTGTACCTCCATTTGAACTAGCCCCCAGGATTTCTCCTCTGACATGTTCCTAAGTGGAAATTATGGTAATATCACTGCTGCCAGGGGTCTTCAGATGGGAGGCCCCATATCCATCCTCTGACTCACAAGGAATCCCAGCAGTGAGGGTCCAGGCTCCCGCATTCCAGAATGACCTCTCAATACCCTCTCCTGTACCAGAGGGTTCCCACCTCCTCATTTGAGGAGATTTCCTCTCTGCTTCCTACAGCTGAAGAGGGCCTCCTCTTGGCCCCAAGTTCCTCCTATGGTAAGAGAAGATGAAGGACGATGCTCTCAACAGAACCTGGTGCCAGCTTGGCTTAACCTCTCCCATCAGCTGTGTGAATCACCGCCACCAACTTCCACCATGCATTAGTTTCCAAACCTGTAAAATGGGCTAATAGTATGAAGAGGCCTGTGACATTATATGAAATCATGCGTGCAAATGTGCTGGGACACAGAGTCCAATGTCTTAATATCCTCCCTCTTCCTGACTCTGTCCCCTCAATTCTATATTTCCCAAAGACAGTCTCCTGGGCTGCAACAAGGCACAGTGTGTCAGAGGAGAAGCAAAGACACAAGAAGGAGCTCAACCTTTCAGGGTCCTCTGAGCTGATGGGAAAGATATGTTCTCGTGTGTGTGTGTGTGTGTGTGTGTGTGTGTGTGTGTGTGTGTGAGAGAGAGAGAGAGAGAAAGAAGGGGGAGAGGAAGGGAGGGGGGTAGGGAGGGAGAGGTTGGGGCATTGCTCAAGCAGGGGAGAGGAGCCCAGATGTGTGTATCTAGGCTAGACAGAGATGACTATAATGTCTTCTTAGCAGGCAGGAGCAATCAACAAATTAAGTTCCTGTTTACACATCTATTGTCAAAGCTAATAATTTGATTTAACTAAGCTCATTACCTTCATTAAAACTATTAGTTACCATAAGCAAATGTTCTTGTGTTTGCATTTTCATAATGATGTTGGCATTTCACAACTTGCATTTCAAGGGAGGCCTATGATCAACCTCAGCCTTGTCCATCCACCCAGGTCTCAGGGCTCTCTCTGCACTGACCTCCTTAGCACGGGCGCTCTGTTAGGTGTTGCGGGATGGGGGGAACAAGATAGGTCTGGCTGTCCTTTGCCTGCAGCTCATGCTTTGCTGCCTCTGATGTTCTGGATGGTCCCTGTCCTTGTGCTTGGAAGGCACCACAGGCTGCCTGTGGACAGGGCCAAGGCCAGCCATACAGCCAGACTCAGGCACCTCTGGGTGCCTGGTTGCCTAACAAAGCAGACTCTTCATGTGGAACAGCCCTCAATATAGCCTCTCAAAAGCATCATCGATTGACACATCCACTATTACGTGGGAAAATGGGGACTTCCAGGGCTCCCCTTTATTTGTTTATGTATGTATGTATGTATGTATGTATGTATGTATGTATGTATGTATGTATTTATTTGCAAGAGAGAGAAACAGAGACAGACAGAGGGATAGAGAGAGGGTCAGATAGGGACAGACAGACAGGAAGGGAGAGAGATGAGAAGCATCAATTCTTTATTGCAGTACCTTAGTTGTTCACTGATTGCTTTCTCACCTGTGCCTTGACTGGGGGGTTCCAGCTGAGCGAGTGACCCCTTGCTCAAGCCAGCAACCTTGAGTTCAAGCCAGTGAGCATGGGGTCATGTCTATCGTCCCACACTCAAGCCAGCGACACTACACTCAAGCTGGTGAGCCCCTGCTCGAGCCAGTGACCTTGGAGTTTTGAACCTGGACCTTGAAGTTTCAAACCTGGGTCCCCTGCGTCCCAAGCTGACACTCTATCCACTGCGCCACTGCCTGGTCAGGCAGGGCTCCCCGTTAGAAAAAGGAAGAACCAGTGTTTCTCAAGTATTCACAGCTGCTGGGTGCTGGCACTATGGTTTCCTCTTTAATTCCTCCAGGAACCTATCAGCATCTCCATTTTACAGATGAAACTGAGACTTGGAGAAGTTAAGTAACTTACCCAAGTTCACATGGCCAGGAAGAGGGTCTGCATGTCCAATACATCACACTTTCCTTCCCATGAGACTGGTAAACAGGTCTCTGAGTCAGGCTCTTCCTACGCCTGGCTTGCTGAGATCCACGTGCTGGCTCACTTATTTATCTCCATCAGGGAGGAACGGGACTGGAACACATTGTACCTTGAAGAGGATTGGTTTCAAGGCCACCAGCCTTCCTTCAATGCCCCATGATTTTTCCTTGTGATTTTCTAGGTCCTGGCCTGGCCCCAGGATGAACCTGAGTCCCAAAGAGTTGCCATATATGCCTTTTTGGGGCCTGGGCTAGAGAGCATCCATTTTTCTTTCTCCCCAGTGACCTGACAGCCCTGAAGCCTGGGACCCCACAGGCAGGCTGTGCTCAGGGCAGTAGGATTCTACTACCTGCCCTCTATCTCTTTGGCTGATGCCCACATGAGTTTACTTGGATGCCCATCCCCCTGGAACAAGATCCAGGGAAGTATGGAGACCCCATAGTCAGGGAGGGCTCCAAACAAGACCGAGGAATTTGGGCTTTGGAATAGTGACAACTGTGTAGGTGATACTGATAGAATCCTGACTGTGTGCTTAGGCTCTGCTCTAAGCTCTTTGCTTCCAACAGGCTAGAAGGCGTACCTCTTAAACCTGTGATGGCGAGCCTATGACATGCATGTCAGCACTGACACACGTAGCCATTTTCGATGACACGCGGCCGCATACCAGAGAAGTATGGGGCCACATGCCGAGAAGGACGTTTCATCCTCGGCTCCTGCACGGCCAGGTGCAGTAGCCGAGGATAAAACATTTGCTGTAGTGTAGACACTCTGTGCAGGAGGTCTGTAGGCCAAAACAACAGAACTCCAGCACAGAGTGTCTAGTTTTGGGACTTCCGGTTAGGCCGTTTTTCTCTAAGTGACACACCACCCAAGTTATGCTCCATTTTTTGGCGAATTTTGACACAGCAAGCTCAAAAGATTTCCCATCACTGTCTTAACTTCTCAGTCTCTTCATCTATACAATGGGTAGAAGAATCCATAATGGAAAAGAATTGCCACAAATGGCTTTGCACTTAGATTTCTTGGCACTGTGGAAGCACCCTCCATTCTCCTGGACTATCATGGAAGGAGGAGCTGTGTTGGCCAGGGTCTCCCAAGCTGGCCACAGGGGAAGCCTGAGCTTGGAGGAAAGAAGGGTCCATTCCACAAAGGTTGCATGAGGGGAACAGAAGAACTGCAGGGGGCAGCCCTGAGCCTGACATGGCCTTCCCTGCTGGTCCCTTCTGTACTTTTGCTTCCTTCTCCTCCTGGGTCCTGGCTTCCTGTGGGGGCTGCCTCCCCACCTCTGTCTCTCCTCACCTACTCTCTGACTTGTTTAGCCCAGGCCTCACCCAAGGACAGCCCTGCCATGGGTGCTGTTCCCAAGGCCAACCTTGGCAGCTGTAGGGTACAGAAAACCAGTCACATCCCTGCCTTCTTGCATAGCACTGTCCCTTCCTGGGATCCTATAGCCCTTCTTACCCACTGCTCGTTCCCTTGCCTCTTTGCCTTTTCCTTCCCTCTTTTTCTTCTTCTCCCTCTTCCTTCCTGCCTTCCTGTTCCTGTAGGATGTCTTCCTGGTTGTGAATACCTCCTACCTACCTTGTCCTGTGCACCCTCCTCCACCTCGTAGTCCTGTTTCTCATTGTCTCCCTCCCCTTTCTCCTCTGGCCCTTTGCCCTGCCCTGGACCCCCACTGTACCTCCACCCCTAGACCTCAGACAGGAGCAGCCCCTACACATGCAGGAGACAGAAGCTTCTGGACTTCACACGAGAGGAAGCAGAGGGTTTGGATACAGTAATCAGCAGCTGCTGCTCTTGGCCATTCAGAGGAGCCAGGTGAGCCGAGCAGTGACTGTTTCTGCTGCACAGAAACCCAGGAGTGGTACTTTGTTGACATGTGACCCTTCTTCAAGGACAGAGTTGACCTTTAAAGGAAGCCTGTGCGCTGTGTGCCTTGTCAGTCCAACCCTGCTCTGTGAGCACCAGTGTGCCAAAGGCCATGCGAGGCTCTGGGGGCGCTGTGAGCCACAGCCAGCTCTGCTCATCCTCTAGAACTCTCGGCCAGTGGACCTGGTACCTGACAGCTACACAGACTGCTTCTGGATGTGAGGGAGATGACTCCACTTCCACCAGAGCTGGGGAAAGTCTTGAAAGTGGTGTTTGCCGCTGGGACTTGAGGAACTTGGAGGCACAATGCCAAGGGGCCTCCTGCATTTGAGTTCCAGTTCCTCTACTTCCTAGCTGTGTAACCTTGAACACATGACTCTTTGGGGCTTGGTTTTCTCATCTTTAAAATGGAAATAAGGATCATACCAATCTCAGTTTTTCTGTGAGACTGAAAGACGGAATCCTGAAGACTGCGAGACACTTTTGGCTTCAAAAAAAGGGCATTTCTAAAATGTGTCCCATTTCTAAAACATTTTTAAGTGAAGCACACAGCCTCCTGGGCAACCATCCATTCTTTGGCGTCTCAGAATGGAAATGCTGGGACCTGCTTGGTCTCTGCCACTTGCCTGCTGTGTGCCCATCTGTGAGATGAGGAGGCTAAAACTGATGTTTCTAAAATTCCTAAAGGTTTGACATTATTTATTTAAGAAGCCAGTGTCACTGTTTTATTGTTGCTGGTCCATGACAGTGGGGACAGTTAAGTGGGGGCTGGGCTGTAGGAAGAAGGCCTCCTTCTTCCAAGAGCCTCAATCCCAGAAAAAGAGACCCAGATAGAACTTTGGTGTTGAAACAACTTCTAGGAGGAAATAGGGTCCATGCATGCCCTTGAGTCCCAAACCAAGTATTTGGAGGCTTCTGCATTGGGGTGTGGTAGGGTTGAGTCACCCAGTGGGGAAAAAAATTGGGAAAACATACCTCTGTTCTCCTCCCTTCCTCGTCCTGGTGCTCATGAGCAGGGAGTCTGGACAGGTAAGCCATATACACTTACTAAAATGAGACATTGGCATGTTTAGTCACTTGGGCAAGCTAAGGGGGGGTTGTTGTGGGACGTAACAATCAGAGCACACACGCTCGCTCCTCACTAGCTTGCAGCAGTGGCTTTAATGAGCCCCTTGCAAAACTATGGGCCTTTAAACAGATCACGTCCATCCATGTCAGAAAGAAGGAAGAAAGCATTATTAATAAATTGCCCTGGGCACCCGGTAATGATTGTAAGCGGCGGTGAGCCAGGGTACACGAGGGCACGGCAACTTGAAAGGGAACATTTCCCAAAGGGAGGTGATAGGTCTTGATAATTGTTATAATAACAGCTCAGCTGGCCTGGGTTGGTTCCTTTCATCCTGTGAGGTCATAAATGGCTTTCTCCACTGGAGAAAGGACAGCGCCTCCACCCATCACAAACACCCTCTCGCTCCTATTCACCCAGCTGGGGATTTGCCCAGCTGTTATTTCTGAGCTGGGGAAACTTTGGGATTGTTAAAACAAGGTGAGCTAATCATTCTCCCAGGATGGGGTGGAAATTCCACTAGTTCTAGAGCTCTCTGCCAGGAAACTTGTTCCAGTGCATCAGTCCTGTTTCCCCTGCCTGTCTCTCTCACACACTCGTGGTGTGCAGTGCGCTTAATGCTTTGTCTGTGGTGCACTTGACCACAAATATGCCTTTCTCTTCTCCTCAGGTCTGTTTACACTTTGAAGGATGGAAGAGTTAGCACAACTCTGATTTATTGCTTTGTCAAGCTCAGGTGTCTCTTTAGGACTCTAAAGGACCTGACAGGGCCCACTGCCATGGTTGGGTGGGGGGCGGGTGCATAGCAGTTAGAGCACCAATGACAGGCCCTGGGCGAGCCGTTCAGGTTATGCATTTAATTAATCTTTGACTTCTGCCCATCTGCTTCCTTTTATGTTGGTCTGAGATGGTGGGATCACAAGAGCTGTGTGCCAACCTGAGACCCTGATACTGTGGTCTTCTCCTTCCCTGGCCCCAGTTGTTCTCCTGCAGAGGAAGTGGCTATATGTTAACTGGTTTGGAAGATGATGGTGATTTTCCTCCATGTTGTTCCGGCCTCTGCCCTGGTTTGATGCTGCCAGGCCTACACCTCATGTCTCCCCAGCCTGCAGGTCTGCCGACCCCCTCTTCAGCCCTCCACAAAGGCGCCTTGGGATCTTCAGCCCAAGATCACTGTCCTTGCTGAGCAGCAATGGCCTTCCCTATGAACCTAGTGAAAAGCACACACCCCTGGCTTTCTTGTACATCTTGGTTCAATGTTCAAGCCTTTGTCACGTGCTAGCTCCACAGTTAGAATTTGGGGAAAAGACCCCTTGATTTTATTTATCACAAATATAGATGCATTGCAGCAATGCATATGATCACAAAATTACTGCAGACTTCATTTTACATCTGTTCTCTTGTCTGACTGCACAGACCTGGGCGCAAAAGGGGTTCCTGGGAAATGCCTCTGAGACCCAGTGGAGGACAGTTAAAGACAGGCAGGTTTGTGGAAAGTTAGGAACACGGTTTCAAGGTCCAACCCTATTGCATGTGATCTAGGGCAAGTTTCTTCAACTGAGGAATGTGGCTAACAATGCACCCATAAGATTGTGCAAAGACAAAATGAGTTAATGCACGAAGAACATTTAGAACAGTGCCTGGAACATGAAATGTCAGCTGCTGTAGTAATAATTTTTTTTTTTTATCATTGTGAAAGGGGAGGAGGAGCTAAACTCTGACCTTACCAAGTCCTGTTCCCTAGAATCTGAGATCCATGAGCCACCAGTGTGGAGTGGAGTGAGATACCAGCTGCTAGCAAAAAAGGCTCTTGTTGCCTGACCAGGCGGTGGTGCAGTGGATGGAGCGTTAGACTGGGATGTGGAAAACCCGGGTTCGAGACCCTGAGGTCGCCAGCTTGAGCGCAGGCCCATCTGGCTTGAGCAAAAGCTCGCCAGCTTGGACCCAAGGTCACTGGGTCTAGCAATGGGTGGCTCAGTCTGCTGAAGGCCCGTGGTCAAGGCACATGTGAGAAAGCAATCAATGAACAACTATGGTGTCACAAGGGCAATAAGAAACTAATGATTGATGCTTCTCACCTCTCTCCGTTCCTGTCTGTCTGTCATTATCTATCCCTCTCTGACACTCTCTCTCTGTCCTTGGGGGGGGGGGGGAAGACTCTTGTTTAAAATCTTCAGGAAAACACATTCTAAGACCATCTTGAACTCTTATGAGCTTCGATGTTTCCCTGTCAGAAAGTTCACCCTTAGGTCAGATTTCTTGCCTGCATGTTGCAGCCAAATCACATCTCTGTGCCTCCTTTCATGCTTAATGCAGATAAAGAGGATGGCCTGGTTTCCTAGGCTATGAGGAATCCCAGAAGATGAGACGATGTAAGGGCAGTCCCTGGACATGCGTAGCCTGATACTTCCGGTCCCAGTTCCTTGAGCCCAGCTCTTGGCACAAGAGTAGACACTCAGAAACCCAAATGAAGGGTCCATAAAGGCTTACAAACCGTCACTGTATCCACCCCACCCCAAAGCAGCCTCTGACTGCAAGGGCCATGCTGATGTCCCTCTTCCTTGGCTTTCCTCCTATCACCTGTGGTTTAAGGAGTGTATATTCTCCCAATTGCTGATTCAGTGCCCATGTAGGTGAAAAGGGTATTCTCTGCTCTGTGATCACTCCATTTCATCCTTCATGGTTCAGCGTCCATGTCACCTCTACCAAAAAGTCTTCTGTCTCCACCACCTTCTCCCTCTCTGAATCCCTCTGGCCCTAGGCATTAATATAAAGTAGGCCAAAGGTTTATTATGGTCTATCCCACCATCTCAGCTTGTTCTCCCATGCTGGCTAAAGTCTGTGACCAGGGTGAGGTGACAGAGTGTGAGATAGACAAGACCTGCTTTCCCGCTCTTAGGGAGCAGGGGTCTTCTTGCCATAAGACTGAGATGGAGCTCTGGCTACACTGGAGCGGTGGGACTAGTCATGAGAGCTCTCTTTAAACTTGCTATGGGTTTAAAAGCTGGGGCAGGAGAGGACAGGCATGCCTCTGTGAGGGTTGGATTTGGGGGTTCAGTGCGAAGAGAAAGCTATTTGGGAAACACCAGAGTAGAGTCTCAGTACAGACTGCTCTGTGGCTGGTGCGTGTCCACCTGTTTCCCTGATTCTCTCCAGATCTCTCTTTGCCCCGCTTCGGTCTCTTGATCTCTGTGCCACCATTTGTTTTCTTTCTGCTCAAGGCAGGCTCACAAAAGTGCTGGATTGACAATTTCCTCTCATCAACCAGACATGAGTGCAGACCTCATTTGGTGCAGAGGGTTGTGCCACCTCCTGCCACCAAATCCTCACTTAAGACTGTATCAGCTCATCGCTAGGGCAAGTGATTGGCCAGCTTTTGCCCAGGGACCTGTTTTCCAGGCTGACCCTGGCAAATCCCTGCTGTTGTTAGCCCCAACCTGATCTTGAAGTGCCCAACTGCTGCCAATCCCTCGTATTTTGGATTACGCTTTAATGAAGCACTCTTGGTTTAGAGGCCATTATTATTCTTTTTAATTTGGGATTATTTACATGAGAAATTATAAGGAGAGAAAACAGCTGCCTCCCAGAAAAGGGAATTCAGTGGGTTCAAGAAAGGATATGACTGTGACACTATGTTAACCTCAGAGGTGGCCGAGCCCTACGAGCGGTGTCTTGTCAGCCTTGTGTCTCCTGCCAAGGCTTGGACTTGGCAGGCAGCTGCAGGGGATGAGAGAACCATGTTAGGTAATTGGGCAGGGTGGTGGGACAGTGGGAAGAAAGGGGGCGACCCAATGGTATCTTCCTCTGGTGCCTCAGCCCCTTGTACCCTGAAGGTCAAAGGTCAGAAGAGGCGTGTCCAGGACATGACTGCCATATGAGGGAAGGCTTGTTCCCAGATCCAGGGATCTTTGTTTCCTGACTGGACACACCTTGCCTCTCTCTCTGGGGATTGTCCTTCTGCCCGAGGAGTTTTCGCACACAATAGTTGGCAGACTTTGGCATTTATTTTCATCACTGTTTTTAGGTTGAATGGCATTTGTCACATTCCTTCCTGGCTGGCTTTGATGTGGGGCGATTTCCCACTCCCTAATGACAGGTGAGGAGCCGGCCAGCTAACACCCAGCACCTCTGGGCGGGCTCGCTATCCCCGCCAGATCTGGTTCCCACAGCCACTGCTTGTTCTCAGTATCTATTTCAGGGACCTTAATTAAGATCGTCTTTAATGATGGAGAGGAACTTCTCCAGAGATTACCTCCTTAGTTTTACAGGTCTCTCAGGCTCTTTCTTTCCCTCCTCCTCCATGGCTCCCACAGTCTCCATTCTTTAGCCTGATAGAGATGATTGAGGATGAAGCTCTTCTACCGGATTTTGGGGTACAGACAGAGCACCCCCGGACATTCCAGTGCTATTCAAATGCCATAATAAGAACATGCAAGATTGTTTTAAAGCCTGTGCCCTACACAAACTGTAAAACTATAGTGTAGCACAGTCTCTGGAACACAAAAGGGACTCAAGAAATGATTGCTTGATGAATGAAATGAGTAAAGAGATTAGCGCAGGGGTGAGTATGGTATCAAACACAAAATATTTGGGGCAGGACACTCCTGTTTTCAACTGAAAGTGGTCTTAGAAATTGAGCCTCTCTTCCTGAGAGTAAACTTTGTGTTCATCAGTCCAGAGATGTGGGGATCTGATCATGAGGTGGGGTATGTTGAGGCCAAGGCCTACTCAGTGGGGAAAGCACTGGTCCAGGCTCTGCATTTCCCATTTCCATAAAATTTTGGCCTTGACCTAATTTTTCTGGCTTCAGTTTTCTTGTCTAGCCATTGGGGATCCCAATCCCAATTGTAAAGGTGGATTGTGAAGGGGCCATGAGACCCTGCATGTAAAAATACCCAGCCAGAGCCATTCCAGATTCACGGTAAAACAAGGACCTTAGCCTTTGCATCTACATGTAAAAATACCCAGCCAGAGCCATACCATTGATTCACGGTAAAACAAGGACCTTAGCCTTTGCATCTACAAGGAGAAGGGGCTGGACATTCTAGAATTCCAGGGCCTTGGGCTGGGCTACTACCTCATGGAGTCCCAAAGGGCCTTGACCTGCTTTTGGTCTTCTCCTGAGCCCTGGGGGTCCTGCTCAGTTTTCTCCTCAGAGCTAGCCTCCTCCTGCCTTCCTTAAGACAACTTCTCTGTCCCCACCCCTCACCACAATCCAACACCGACTGCTGTCTGTTCTGACCCTCCATGGTGTCCCACCCACCTCATGTAGCCTCATCTTCACTCTCCAAGAATAAGTATCTCTCCCACTTTATTGAAGGAAATCTTGAAACCCTGTATTGAACATGGAGTCTAGAAAGACCCAGGACTAATTCAGGTTAACTACTCAATGGTAAAGGCTCAGCACAGGCTCTCAAAGGTTAAAGAACATAAAGAACAGAATCAAGGCCGTCGAGATGGCCAGTTGTCAGCTGGAGCTGGAAAGAGAAATGCTCCTGCCCAATTCCATGCTCTTTCTAGAAGATCTAGTGGCCAGAACTCCTGGAGGCTGGCTTAGACATGTAGGAGATGTGGGCATGGGGCTAAGTGAGAACCTGACCCTTCAGCCATCACCTAGGGGTGCTCAATCATCCCCAGTCCTGACTAAGTCCTACAGCTTGCCCCGCTCTGATCATGGAGTAGGCACTCTACACTGGAGCTCTGAGCTTGTATCCCCTCCCTCTCTCTGAGCCTCAATCTTCCAATCTGTGACGTGAAAGGTTGCAATGGAGAAATTCTTGAGTTGTCTCTGGCTGGGTCATTCTCTGGTGCCAAGAAGTGAATCGGGAGAAGTGGAGGTAATGGGGTTCCAGAAAACCCACTGCCCATTGCCTCACGCCTCCCTTACACACATGTGCCTACTGTGTGCTCCTGTTGTCTTTTGACAAGGCTGACCTGTCCTGATAGGTGGCTGGTTTTGGAGACAGGGTTAGTGTGGTGAGTATCCAGTCAGGGAACCTGGAGTTTTGGGTTCTGTGTTCCATTTGGACGTTTACTGTGGTCTGGCTATGGGAAAACCATAAAACATTCTGAGCCTGATACTTTATTTGTAAAATTGAAATGACAATTAGCTTCCAACTTATTACCTCCTTCTGGTTGTGGAACAGATCTAAGGAGATCCCCTGCCCTACTAACATGAGAGGTTATCATGACTAACCCCCCAAAACCAGTGAGAGTGTGAGAAAATGAAAAGGGTACAGCCAGGTCAAAGCCCAGAGGATCCAGGAGCCTAGAGGGTATAGTGAAAGGGGGCCCGGCTGAGTCTCCCTAAGGGCTGATTCTGCAGAATCAACTGGGAGAAAAAAAGCACAATGAGTTGGGGGGGGGATGTTTGAAGATTGAGGGGTGGCTCTGGCACAGCCAGAAAGCTGGTGGTCATGAGTGAGGCTGGGGACTTCTTAGGGCTCTAAATGTACTAGACTTTGGTCATTGAATGTGAATTTGACAAGATGTTTTAATCGACATCACGAAAAATTTAGAGAAAATGTGCAGGATGGCCAACACATTTTTTGGACTTGGTCATGGAACTGAGAGCCTAGTTTTCAGTATCTGGGACTCAGATGTATATGGAGGGGCTGCCAGATTCAGGTCTTCATGGTGCCCTTCACCCAGGCCTTGGTTCTTATTTGTCTAGTGCTTTCCTTCCCAGGAAGGCAGAGGAGGGGCACTTTGTCATCTCGGAGCCTTTCAACACCTAGGGGAATCAGGGAGGGGACAGGGATCTTTATCAGGGGTGCGGCATGGGGCCGGGGAGGGGCTACCCCATCTCTGCTCTGCCTCCCGTAGCCTGTGAGTTGTAGTCTAGATCTTTGGGGGCAGCTTGATTTCAGCATTGGGCCCAGGAGATAGTTGGCTCTGCTAATTATTGTTAGAAAGTAAGACTTCAGATCAAATACTCTGTCAGCAAGGTCATTCTTTTTGGTAGCTGGCTCTTGGCTTTGAATGGCAGTGAATCATTGCACACAGGTCTCCTCACAGCTACCTTGGGTTTCATTTCACAAATGGTTTGTCTTGGAAGGAATAGCAGGAAGGAGACTGCTCAAAGCGAGGCATCCCAGGAGACTTTACTCACACTCAGAAAAGAGTGGGTTGATGCTTGGCTGGCTCTGCTTCAGAATTTTCCCAGACTCAAGTCACTCACAGTATATTTGACTGGGTCCATTATTTTCCTGGGAGATTGCTGGTCCTTGTTAGGCCTCAGTGATGTTAAGAGAAAATGTTCAACCTTTTCCCAGCTTGACATCTGGCAGGTCACTGGGTCTCATGCAAACCTTTAACACCAAGAAAAGCTTCTGCCACGGTGCAGTCACTATGGTCCCACTGTCTGGCTAAACCTGACCTAGAGACATTCTCTTTGAAAAGTATTGAGAGATGTGCAAAGGGCCCCCCCCACCACCACACACACATCATTTGCTCTAACATCTACCCGTAGACACAGATCATCAGGTGCTCGTGTAGTTGCATGGGACCTCACAGCCCATCCCGCCAACCAACTGCATGTCACATTAGGCAGACTCCCCTAAGCCTCGCTGTGGAGTGTAAGGAACAAAGCTCATGGCTGTGCTTGCTGCAAAGGCACCTTGGAATGCTTCGCTCATCGTCTTGTCTTCTTTGGGAGGGTTCGGAGACATTTCTTTCTGTTCTCTGGGACATCAGGAATGCTGGTGTTTCTCTCAGGCAAGTGGTTTGCTTTCATCTGGAGGATCCTGGGAACTGTGCAGCTGATCATATTTCATCTTGGCACTGACTGTTAGAAGTTTTCGAGCCAAATTTGTGGCCCACCTCTCGCAAATGGATCAAAGTTTATAGTATGTTTATTTTGTATTAGTCTCATCCTTGGCTCCATTTTATGGCTTTACCCTTGCAGTTACATTTTTTTTCTCACCTGCTTCTAATTTATGTCATCTTCCTGAATTTCATGCATCTTTGAAAGCTGGTTTAAATCCTTTGGTGGAACAAAGAGGTGTATACACAAACATACAAACAAACAAATGCATATTCTGCATCATCACTAGATAATGTATTATAATTTTTGGCACCGAAAACTAGGTCTGTATAGCTTCTCTTGTCCCCAGGGCCACCATTCATCTACAAGCCAAGCCAAGCAGATCAACTGTGAACAAAGACAAGCACCTACTCTCCAAGGAGTAGGGAGACAACAAAAGCAAATAAATAACTACACTAAAGTCAGGTGATGTTAAGGGCTATGATGAAGATAAAGTTGGGTTAGGGGAATAACACACTCACAACCTGGCCCGGGGTGATCTTACTGAGAGGGGATCTTTGAGCAGAGCCCATGGAGGAGAGGGAGGTAATTGGAGCATCCATGGCAGAAGAGCATTCCAGGAAGAGGGACTGACTGGTACAGAGTTTGGGGGCAAGCTGAGAGTGTAGAGAAAACTCAAGAAGACCAGCACAGCCAGAGCAGAGTGAGGAGGAAGGTGATAGGGGTCAGGGAGCACAGACCTGCTCCCACAGGATCTCCTCGGCCATAGCAGAGACTTGATGCACTTCTGAGAAGAGAAGCCTTTGATGGGTCTGAACAGAGGTGTGACTTGATCTGACTTAAGTTTCAGCATCATCAACATGTCCATCAGGGACAAGGACAAAGCAGGGAGATGACTTAGAAGGATACTACAACTATTCAAACAAGAAGTGACAGGGGTTTGAATTATGATAGTGGCAATAGAAGAAGAAAGAAGGGGGAAGATTCTGGATCTTTCTCCATACTCTATCACCAAAATATAAGTCTGTTTAGTTTACATTTTTTTCTTAACATTTTTTTAAGTGAGAGGAGGGGAGATAGAAAGACAGACTCCCATATGTACCCTGACCAGAATCCACCTGACAACCCCTGCCTGGGGCCAACACTCAAACCAATTGAGCCACTGGCTGTGAAAGGGGAAGAGAGAGAAATGGGAGAAATGGAGGGATAGAGAAGTAGATGGTCACCTCCTCTGTGTGCCCTGACCAGGAAGCGAACCCAGGATGTCCACATGCCCGGCTGACACTCTATCCACTGAGTCAACCATCCAGGACCCTGTTTAGTTTACTTTTGTTGTCCACACATCCTTGTCCTTTTCATATCTCAAACAGTGCAACCTGGCTGCTGCCTCCACCCCCTAACAGGTTGTCAATAATTGCTTGGCATTAACACAGTGTTTCAAGAACTCTTGCTTCTTCCTCCTCCCCAACCCCCCTCCCCTGCACCTTCTCTCACCTGGCACAGGGCTCCATGATAGCTTTACCAGGTTTCTCTTGCACCACCTGTTCCTTTTAGCTTGGAGCTTCAGATAGTTTTGTCATTGTCCTTCTTACCCTCAAAAATTGCCACCTGATTTGCAGGGTCCGGTGCAAAACGAAAATGTGGGATGCTTCCTTTAAAAATGATTAAGAAATTTCAAATGGTGACAGTAGAGCATTAAGCCAAGCATAGGGCTTTTCTGAGCACAAGGTCTTCTGTGGTCACACATCTATAAAGCCAGCCTTGCTCCCTCTACATGCTCCTAGGACAAACTCATCTGTGTTGGCATTGACGCCACACAATGACTCCCAGGTGAGTCTTCTTTCTTGAGCCCCAGACCCAATTATTGGCCCAAACTATTGATGTCAACACTTTGCCATTTTGCAGGCAACTTAAAAGCAGTCAGTTCAAGACTGAACTCATTATCTTCCCCCAAAACCTGCTTCTCCTCCTGTATTCTCTATCTTGATGAATAGCAACTTAATCCTCTGAGTTGCCCAAACCAGAAATCTCTGAGTCATCCCTGACTCTACCCTCTGCCTTTCCCCCATATCCAATAGGTCTTCAAGTTCAAGTGATTTTAGTTTCTTATCTCTGGGGTCCATCTTCTCCTCCCAGTGTCTTGGGCCATGTACTACACCCGTTTAGGTACTTGGCAGCTCCTGTATCCTCTGGTGCAGTTGTCTCCTTTTCCATGCCTCTTGTTTCTTAGCACCCATCCACCCTCCTCCACCCTGTCACCACAATGATGTTTCTAAAACACATACCTAATTACCTCACTCCCATTTCAACAACTCCCAGAGTCTGCGAAACAAAGTTCAAACTCTTTGGCATTGTATGCTGGCTCTTTATGGTCTGACTCTTGTCTACCAGCATCTCGACCCTGACCCAGGCCACACCCCTCCGACCTGCAAATGATGTCAATAGTCAAGCTCTCCTGTATCCCCCATACAGGCATTGGCTTCCATACTGCTTACCTGTGCACATCCTATTCTCTTGGCCCGGTGCTCGCTCCCTGGCTCCCTCTGACGGCCACACTCCTGGGTCTTCATGGTGCAGCTCTGGGATAGTGAGTTGAGTCTTCTACATCTCAAAGATGCAATGAAATAAACAAAGAGAACAAGAGTTAAAAAAAAATCCATAGCAACACTAACTAACAAAGAGACGACCATGAGAAGAGAAGGCATTTGTAGAAATTTCTGGAAGAAATAAAGCAGAGTCAGGTTGAAGGGACAATTGATCAGTAAACAGGTGAGCATGCACTATAGATAAGGAAGCTGCCCCTGAAAGTGAGGGCAGGGGTCTTGCCTACAAAACTTCAAAGGACCCAATGCTTGCAACCACAGGGACACATGTGTGTGGTGGGGCAGTCTCAGTTGGCCAGTTGAAAGGATGTAAATTGGAAGCCACATAATTTCCCCATGGTGAGAGTAGTGGGTTCACTGTGCGGGCATTCCTTAGCAAGCCTCAGTGTAGACTGAAGAACAAAGCAAGGTGTGTCAGGGCCCCCCTTCCAACTCTGAGCAGTACCACAAATGTGGAGAATTGAAAGAAACATGAAGGGTGGTGAAATCCCGTCAGGCCCTCAACACCCACGGTGGTAACTCCTTTTCTTCTTCCTGTTGACATCCTCCTTTTGACATCAATGACTTTGCTGGAGACACACATCCACCCAAGGTCTCCCAGTAGGAATCCAGGAAACCATAAACAGGGAGTAATCTGACAGTCCTCCTGGGCTTGCCCAGAGCTTTTCACTCCATTGTTGTCATAAGTGCTCTCCAGCCCTCTCCCATGGGGCTACCTCTAAGACCAAGCTGCATACCCAGTGAGGAGGAGGACAGAAGCCCTTACAGCCACAAGTTTGTTACTGAGAACTTTGGGCTGCTGCTCTGTTCTCAGCCCACTCACCCTAAAAGGAAGCCCCTAGCAGCATGGCCCAGCTCAGTCCCCACCCCAGGCAGACTCCAACTCTGAAGCCTGGAAGACGTCACTCAACTACCCTTTCTAAGGGAAATGATGGTGACCTGGAAATCTATGCCTGCTGAATGATTGTTCATATATGAGAGACAGATAAAGGCATTTCTAGAACACAGAGGTCAAAATACCTGTATGCCCTTTCTGAAAGGGTAGAACGGGGCAGATGGGTTGAAGAGAGACAAAACAGAAAATTAATCAGAGAAACATAAATTCAGTTAAAGGGAAGATACAGCATATAAGAAAGAGTTTAATTCAAATAAATGTGTTAGTAATGGGATTTAGAAATTTAATGCAAATATTATGGAAGGATTTTAAAAGAAAACATAATTGTAAAATCCTGAGAAGTAGACATACAAAGCAAATAATAAAAAAAGTAAGTTAAATTTTTTATTTTGTTTTTTTTAAGATAGTGTTTATTAATGTGTGTACTTATTCAGATTTATTTGCTAAAATTTAGAGATAACAAATAGTAGGATAGAAATAGGATATAAAACTTTGAAACTACTGGAAAATAAAAGGAACCATAATTTTATCCAGTAAAACTTAGGAAAAGGAAACTAAGAAATAAAATAAATACAAATTAGAAGATAAAATGTCAGAGATGAGATCAAATATAAAAGTGACAATAAGTATGACTAAGTTAATTCTCTATTTAAGAAAAGAACATCTCAGACTGGCTATAAAGACCAAATTCAGTACTGTGCTGTCCCTAAGAGAAATGTGGAAACTGAACTGATACAAAATATAAAAAATAATGATATAAATAAAGATATACTGAGAAATGTGTGTGCATGGAAGAAAGACAGAGAATATTAGAAAAAGAAATAGAAGCAAAGACAGTAAGTAGAATTCAAAGCAAAAAACTAGATTAAAATATAAAATAATTTACATATATTAAAGTTATAATTAATGAAAATATTTAATATTAATGAAACTTTGTTTATGCATTAAAAGCTACATATAGAAAGGTATAAACTACCTGACTGGTGGTGGCACAATGGATAGAGCATTGACCTGGGACTCTGGGGTCCCAACTTCAAAACCCCAAGGTCATCTAGCTTGAGTGTAGTCTACCAGCTTGAGTGCAGGGGTACCGGCTTGAACATGGGATCATAAACATGATCCCCTGGTTGCTGGCTTGAAGCTCAATGTCACTGGCTTGAGCAAAGGGTCAATGGCTTGGCTGGAGCCCCCTGGTCAAGGCATATATGAGAGATAATTAATGAACAACTAAAGTGCCTTTTCTATAAGTTGGTGCTTCTCTTCTGATCTCTCTCCCTTTCTACCTCACTTCCTCTCTCTCTCTCTCTCTCTCTCTCTCTCTTTCTCTTACTTAAAAAAATAAAAGGTATAAACTGCTAGAAGTGTAAGAACTTAATGAAACCACAATTATAGTGAGAGGTTCTAGTACTCAATTTAGATAACACAATTATTGTTTGATCTAATTTATACAAAAGAACTTTATACATAATACATAAAAATATCTTTTCAGATACTTGTAACTCATTTACAGAAATTAACCATGATCAAATATATGAACAAATTTTCAATAAATCTCCAAAACTTACCACAGTGCAGTAAAATTAGGAATAATATACAAAAACTAAAAGTTTTCTACAAATGGAATCACTTAGGAACAATTAAATTTTTTCTATATAAATTTGATAACAAAAACAAACAGAATACATAAAAAATTTATGAGGCAAAGCCAAAGCTGCATTCAGAGCAGAATTCATTGTTTTAATTATTTTATTAAAAATAAAAGATTTAAAAGGTCTGGCTAAGAGTTTTGTTTCAGAAACTAGAAAAGAAACAACAAAACATCAAAAGAAATTATGCATAAGAAAGAAAAAAGTGATATAGAAAGTATAAACAAGGCTCTATTGATTTACCTTGTCAATTAATGCTGATTGCATGCCACTGTGGATGTTCAGATTGCAGTAGACGTGATTGCTGTTCTTGTAGAGTTTTTTTTTTAAATATTTTTTATAAAATAGACCAACCTTTTTCAAGACTGGCAAGAAAAAAAAAAGGCAAGAGTGAAAAGAATGCAAATACACAATTTTATAAATAAGAAAGTGGATATAATTACACATACTGGGGAAATTTTTAAAATATGAGTATCATGTATATAGATTTATGTCTATAAATCTGAAATTCTAGATGCAGTGGGCACTTTTCATGACAAATATAAACAGTACAATTGGTTCAAGAGAAGACAGAAGACCTAAAAATATCAATAACCACAAAAGAAAGTGTAAATGTAAAAAAATATTTAACACAGAAAATATCTCAGACCAGATGGTTTTACACATGAGTTCTATCAGATTTCCAAAGGGCAGATATTTCTTTTCTGTATTTAGAGATAAAGCCCTTCTAGAATAATTTTATGAGTTTCATTTAGCCCTGATACTAAAATCTGACAAAGATATTACCACAATATGATACAATTTATGGAAGTGTAAAAATCTTAAAGAAATCATTGGAAATTTCAGTATAATAATATAACTTTTAAAAGACATGAATACTATAATTAAGCATTTCAATATTAGACAATTAATTAATTTATATTAATAGATCAAAGAAAAAATTATGATCATTTTAATAGATGCCTCAATATCATTTAACAATATCTAAATTCTGGCCTTGATAAAAACTCCTAATGAGCCAGGAATAATAAAGAAATTTATTAACTTCATAAAAGTTATTTACCATAAAATGATCATAACCCTTATCTATACTAAAGAAATATCATTAAAATCAGTAACAAGACAAAGATGTTCATCATTATTTCCATCCACTATTAATATTTTTTTTGAAGTTTTTAACTAAAACAATGAGATAACAAAACCACATAAAGAACCGCATATAGTAAATAGAAAGTGACAACTTGTCATTACTGTGAATGATGTAACTGAAATACCCAGGAGAGTCAGATACCATATATGTAGACAATAAGTAAGTTCTGTGAGGCAGTCAGATTAAATCTATATTAAAAAACAAAATACTATAAGCATCCTAAATACCAACAACAACCTGTTAGAAAATTAATATAAAAGAAAAAGTCATTCAAAGAGTATACTTAACTACAAAATAACTAGTAACAAATTTGAAATGTTTAAGACATATATAAAAAAATCATATAATTTTTAAAAAGAATATAGAAGAATATTTGAATTAATAAATGGAAAGACATAACCAAGTTCTTAAATGGATAGATTTAATTGTGTAAAAATGTTAATTCTTTACAAATTTATCTATTAATTTAACTTAATACCAATGAAAAGCAGAATTAGATTTTAATATTGAATACTGTAAATCAATTATAATTTTGTAAATAAAAGACTAATAAAGAGAATTTGTTTTACCAGCTATCAAAAAGTACTATAGATACACTAATGAAAATTGTATAACAGAGATACAGAAAAAACAATAAAAGATAATAGAGAGTATAGAAATAGGTGAATGTTTATATATTTTATAAAGAGAACAAAATATGTAAAGTATGCATAAGGTAGCAATTATATTACCTGGAAATTTTAAAAAATGTAAATGGGGCCAGATTATGTGGATACTCATTTGAAAAAAAATATTGTGTCTGTAATTTCTTGACACCATATACAGAAAGAAATTTCTAACTCATAAATAATTAAATGTAAAAATATTACGATAAAAGTGTTCGAGAATACTTGCATAATTTTTCCACTTTCATCATCTTTCTAAGCATGACTTCAAACCTAAAAGTTATAAAATAAAACAATGTAAGATTTTATCAAATCTAACTTTTTAATTATTTCTGTCCAGCAAAAGGCTTAAATAGGCTTAAGAATACAAATGTTACCAAAAAATCATTAATATTCACAATATATAAAGAACTTTTACAAAATATTGATAACTCTTGAAAAACTGAGCAAAGATTATGAAGAGTAACTCAGAGAAATCAATCAATATAAGATGCTTAACCAAAAAAATTTATATGAAAGCACAAATTTTTAAGTTTGATATAAATAAGAATGTAATAATTCAGTACTGGTGTGGGTACGAGTGTAAACTGATACAAATTATTGAGGGAAGTACATTTGCGATGTCTTTAATTCAGCAGTTTCATTCTGAGGAACTTAATCTATAAATATATTTATATAAGCGCCCCAAAGTTATATATAAGGGTGTTTATGGCTGTATATTTTGTAATCATAAAAAATTGAAAACAACCTGAAGGCTCATCAGTTGGGGACTGATTGAATTAGTAATGCTATATTTGAGCACCACATTGTGCAAATGTGCACAAGGAGAGTCAAGAATTAGAAGGGAAAACCTGGCAGCACCATAATCAGTTCTGTCTGAGCATCACACTCATAATTCTGTAGCCCAACAGCCATACTCTACTTGGATACTAAGAAAGAACTTGGGGATCTAGATTTTCCTCTTTCATTTTAGAGATAAGGAATCTGATCCTGGTAAATGTTTTTCACCTTCTATTTGAAGTTCTTGAGTGGAAATCCTGGTAAAATCTTCCTTATAAAGCAAATCTGACTCTCTGAAACCTACTTGATACCAGATAGCAGTTGAGGAGACCAGGAATGATGGATGGGAATCAAAGGACACAGAGTTCAATGTAGTGAAAAGAAACCTTTTAAGAGTGACTACAGATGCCCAGATGCCCTGGCAGGATGACTGCTGGAAAGCACCAAAGAAGACATGTAGATGTCATTTGCGGTAGTTGATTAATTGACAGTCAAGGTCACTTCCAGCCCTGAGATCTCATGATTCTATGGTTTTACTCACTGTACTCCAATTTTCTCCTTTGTGAAAACACAGATTCAGCCTGATCTCTCCCCACTTAACACCCTTCAGATATTTGTAGAGAACTCTCTAGTTCACTTCTAGAGTTTTCTTCTTCATGCTCATATCTATAGTTTCTTTTTCTTTTCTTTTTTTAAACAACACTCTCATGTGTTACGACTTTTTGATTCTTCCTCTATCTGTCCAACTTCCTGTGGTCACTTTTTAAGCTTAAACTATAAAACTAAGAATTTAATCAATAATTCCAGCTGTGGTCTGGCTAATATAGAATACAGTGGGATTTCTCATTTTCCTTACTTAGGACATACAGTTCCTGTTTGCAAAGTCCTAAGTTACTTCTTTGATTGCCATTTTACATTACTGGGTCATATTAGACTCAGAAGGGATGCTCTAAACTATTGTGAGGTTACGTACTGCACAACTCTAGGGGGCTCTATTTATGACAGAGTAGATTTATATATTTCTTACATAATTTTCCAGTAGATGGCAGTAAAGTGTCTCAGGAAGGGGGTGCAATTTCTAATTCAGACAAAGACCTTCTATGGGCTAGCAATGACCCTGGCACATAGTCAACTAAAGCAATAAATATTTTAAATATAACTATACTGTCTTTCTGGTGGATTCTCCAATATTTATCTCTTCTCTCTTGCTTCCAAACAAACTCCAGTTTTGTCCAAATATCCACCCCTCTCCCATGTAACTTTGAGGAAGGCAATCTTTTAACCTCCCAGCGGTAGATCTGAATTACTCTCAATCAGGGTTTCTTAGCACTATTGACATTTGGGCCAGTTAATTCTTTGTTGTAGAGGATATTCTGTACTTTGTAGGATGTTTAACAGCATGCTTGGACCCTCTTTGCCTATTAAATGCCAGAAGAACATCCTCTTTCCCCAATTTTAACAACAAAAATGTCTCCAGATGTTGCTAAATAGCCCCTGGGGGTAAATTACCCTCCAGTAGTTAAGAACCACTAGCCAGAGTACCTCAGAGAAGTAAAGTGTTCACAACCTGTAGCTACTTTTCCTCTGTTGCTTTGCTATTGGAGATACTAAATTGCCTTATTGATCTTGAATCAGGTTATTTTTGTTACTTGCAGCCAAAAGCATCCCTGTCTAATGCAAGAAATTACTGCTAACTCATGTTTGCTCTTTCTGTACTTATATTATTGTTGTTCAGTACCCAAATAAACAACTTGCTACTACCTCCATTGACTTTCTTATAGCATTAGTCCAAGTTCCAGTCTATCAAGAGACTTTGGGATCCCAATTTTGTCATCCAAATTATTAGTTACCCTCCCTGTTTGGCATTGTTTGCAGATCTGATAAGCATGCCATAAATACTCTTGTCTGTGCTGCTGATTAAAAATATTTTATCAACATCCTTTAGGTATAGTTGTTTAGCCAGTTATAAATCCACCTAATTTATTAGCTGCCAACTCACATTTCTTTATCTAATTTACTAAGCTTTCCAGAGAGACTTTGTCAAATAGCTTACTAAAGCCAGGAGGAGTCATGCCCATAGAGATCCCTGACCAATGAGTCAAATAACCAAGTGGAGATAGACTAGACTAGATCACTAGGTGTGAGAACCCATGTTTATGCATGGGGATTTAGAAACCATCTTTATTAGTCCATTCTAGTGTTTTGCTGGTAAAAGGTGTCCTGCTCATCAAGCTGCAATTCCCATATGCCATCCATCTTGCCAACATGAAAAATATTTAATGCCTGTCAATCCTGTTGGCTGATCCATCTCTATTTCTCCACAAACTCTCAATTGCTATCAATAATGGTTTAGTAATCATATTTGCAATAATATTTAGTGCTCTGAGACTTAATTCATCCAAGACATAAATTCATTTAAAGTTACCTTTTATGTCAAAGAAATTAAATAAAAGAACCTATCCACTCACTCAACCAAACACCACAGATACAAAGGAGTGCTTACTAAACATAGTGCTGATAGTCCTGACTAAGAAACACTATCAAGCCTTGTCAGACTCCACCTCTACATCCAAAACAAATAAACAGGATGTTTGGTAAACTAAGGGGAGAAGAAAACTCATGGAGAGTCCCGTGGTCATGATAAGGGACTCTGCTGAGAAATGGAAATAGAAATAAGTTAAGCTGGCAACCTCCACTGAGTTGCATTCCCCTTGAGTTCCTTTCTCCCTTTACCTAACTTACTCCTGCAGCCTTGTTGGGTAACAAGGGACAACAGGGCCCACTGAGCTATCAGAGGTGAACATTGAAGCAGATGCCAGTCCTGGAGAATGGGTCAGCCCCTGCAGAAATAACAATGTCAGCAAGAGGAGCAAAGTGACCACACATAGTGGTTCTTGACAATGGGGAATCGAAGGTCACATCACAGGCTGCATATATGCACCATAGAGAGACATTGACTTCTTAGTCTGCATCAGGAGAATGTCACAGCACCCAGAATCTGCTGTGGAAGAGGACCAATCTACAAGGGCTCTGCTCCTTGGGCTAGGCTTTTATTTTCTGTAAAGTCAAAGCCCGCGGTCAAGGACATCATCACAGCTGCCTGGCCTATGAAGGTTCACATTAGATTCGGACAGTCGGTAATGAAACAACAGAGCCAAGAACTGGTGAGCCATCAGCTTTAATTTGAGCTTGCACCCAGCGGGCAAGCAAAAACACACACTGGGCTCAAAAACCCACTCTTTCAGTGCTCACAAAGCTACTGGCTTTCCGAGTTTCCTAGAATCAAAGGTTTCTAGCTCACCAGACTTATTCACCTCTGTTCTCCATCTCCTTCTCTCTGCACAAACTGGCTTCTTCCTCAGTACTCCGCCATCTTGGCTGCTTCTCCTGGCCTCCACGTGGCTTTAATCTGCTCTCCTCTCTAATGCTAACCTCAGGAACTGAGAGAGAGCAAGCTCCTGGTCTGCCCCAATTTATAGTGTAGTAATCCAAACCTTTAAGCCAATCTATAAACAAGGAAGTCTCTGATACAAAGTCACTTATCTGAGGCATAATGGGAGAATTCCTCATGAGAGTGCACCACCACACATCATCCAATCAGTCAAGGGTGTGGGGAAAAGCTTACTCTTAAAACTAAACCTTGAGCTATAAGGACCCTGCCTGCCCACAGCCTGTCCCCCACACCCAGTAATATAATTACTCCCATCCCAAGCATACGGGCAACTAATATCACCTGGGTGATGGGCTTCCATGTGGGAAGCACCATCTTTAACAAAGTAAGCATAATATATATTTTATCTGCCCAACATTTTCCATCTGTAGGGCTGGAGTCAGAGTGATTAGGTTCAAATAATAGGTCTTCCAGTTATTAGCTATGTAAACTTAGGCAAACCATTTAACCTCTCTGAGGATCACTCTCCTTGGAAAACAAGAGAGCTCTCTTGTTTTGGTGCCTGGAACACAGAACAGAGCCCTGTTAGTGACTATCACTTTTTATGTCATCTACTTTGGAAACTTCCTCCTTGCTGAGACTGTTGAGAAGAGAAGGCCAAGACACTCTGAGTTTGATACTGAAACCAAAAATTGGTCCTGGGGTTTATATAATTCTGCAAAGGAGGGTTGAAGCTGGAACAGATGGTTCAAATGATTTTCTTTGTTACTAGATGTGGATTTTTGGATTCATTCTATGACATTGGCTCTTCTGAAAAGCAAAAGCAATGGATTTCCAAAGACCTAAGTTTCTCTGCATGACACTATTAACAGGTTATCTTGAGTGAAAGTTATGGGGTTGGGAGCGACAGAGTTGCACCTCTGCACCTTTAAAGAAATACCTCTTTCACAACTACAGGATTAGGCTGTCCTTCTTGGTATAATATTGCTTGTTCTTGGAGGGGTTCCTATGTTACTCTTCAAGCATTTGGTCATAGATTTTGGAGGAGACCCTGAAGATGACAGAAAGCCTGTGAAGTTCTGGTCAACACTGTGACTAGAAGACAGATGAAAAAGAAATGGCTTTGGCTTGGCTTGGACTGTTGAGAGCTCACAGATGGTATTTCAAGATCAAATAAGCTAGCGTTTGAGAAATATTTTGATGTGTAACTGGGTTCAAATATATTTCAAGGACCAAAGGGCATAACTGTATTCCCATGGGTGGGTTGTTTTTTTAAAGAAGATTGATTTCTCATTGTCACTCATATTTTCAAAAGGTTGATTGTAGGACTGGAAAATCAGAACTTGGAATGTGGGCCCTAGAACTAAGTGAGGAAATACTACCTCTTGTTTCTAGGTCTTGGGATATGACTCAATTGGATCTTTGGCTGTCATGCTCAAGGACACTTCCTTTAGGGTAGACATAGTGACAGGTAACATATTAGGACAAGGAAAGGAGGCCAGTCTCTACCCCAGTGAAGTGGGCCAGAACTAAGAGAAAGAGGAGGGCAGTAGTGGAACCCTGTGAAGAGGCCTGGGCCTGTGGACTCAAGACAGCCATTGATGACATTTGGTGTAAACCCTTTGTGTGCTACTCATACCTGTCATAGCCTACCCTTCAGTCAGCATGTGATAACTTCTACATCAGTAGAGAAATAGCAGGAGATATTATTAAGGAAGAGTTGGTTCAAGGAGAGCTGAGTCTACAGAGTCTTTAGTCTTGAGTCCTGACTCTACAAAGGCAACATTCAGAAAATCTAGCCAGAGCCCGATGATGCCCAGAGGTGGGAAGAACACAAGAGGTTTTTGGTGAACACATCAAATTCCCCAGGAAGCCCAGACAGAGCGGGAAAGGGACAGACACTCAGTTTTCTATGAACCACGGATTAAGGGGAAGTGTGTTTCCTAAATTGAGATGTCAGGGTAGGCTACTGTGTCCCCTTCTGGCTGCATGGTTTTGTGTAAGTTACTTACCCTTCTAAGTTTCAACTTCTCTTTCTGGGGAATGAGAATAATAATAATGATTACTTCATAGGGTTCTTGTGAAGATTAAATGAGCCATGGTAATAATCCAAGTTCTAGAAACTTTCCATATTAGTATATTACTACCCCAGGAATGCTGGGAAAGGGGATTAGTGCAGTAAGCATAAAACCATTACAACTAATGGCCAGGTCAATTCACATAAGGTGTATAGGTAGAAATGCAGCATAAAGAAGAGGCGTTCTTAGCCCATCACTGGCTCAGATGAAAAAACAATCCTGACCTGGGAATCTGATATATTGCTGGGCTGCTAGAAGCACTCAGGCTGCCTCTTCCTCTGCAAACTAACAGAACTGGGTCCCACACGAGCACCTCAAGCCTTGAATCTCACCTTCCCTAAGCTGAGTCATGTTAGCAGAAATCCACTTGCAGAGGCCCAGGTATGATTCAAGTGAGAGTGCTAACCCTGCAAACTCCACCAGAAATGGACATTGAGGATTTAGTACTGATCTGCCTCGACCCATTTTCCTCAAGCTCTACTTTAGCTGAGGAAACAGCACAAGAATGTTGCTATAATTCTATTTGGATCTCTCATTAGATAAGCATGTTCCTACCAGGGCAACTTGATACTGAGTCATGGAAGTCCTTCTCAGCCCTTCCTGGCCTGCCCCTCCAGAGCGTTCCAGCTGACTTCCTGTGGCATTCCCTTGGGCATCTGGGCTCCTGCCATGGGACTCTGCTTGCTGACCCCAGAGCTGATCCCTCCCCAGTGTTGGTGCCTTCTTCTTGGGGTTACTGCTTTATGAAAACTTCCCATATCTGTAGGCTGAGGTAAGAGTGAAGTGCTTGTCTTTGGCACTCTATTAGGATATCATGTTTACCTTCTTCATAGTGTTCTATAGAATCACTGACCTTTGAGTCTTTTCTCCTGCTGGAACATGTCCTGTTTTGAGGGGAACGACCACATTGTCTTTCTGTGTTCTTATTTCAAGCTAAATGTTTATTCATATTTCTAGCATAGTAAGCATTCTTTAAGTGTGTGCTAAATAAATTCATGAATAAGTGAAAAGGACTCAATATAGAGTAGTTAAAATTAGAAAAGGTAGTTATTCATAAGTTTATTAATTGATTGAGCACCTACTGATTGTGGGACAGCCCTCCTTGCACTGAACATGTAGCGGTGAATAGACCCTGGCCCTGCCTTGGCGCCTGCGCAGTCTAGCGTGGCAGAGAGGAGGTAGATGAGCAGGTGGTGTGTTCTCAGTGTGCAACATGTGGGATGAAAAAATAAAAAAAGTAAAGGTAGGGCAAGCCATAATTATTGCATTGAGCATTTTAAAGACATTTTTAAGACAAAAATTTTAAGTACAATGTTGTAAACACTAAATAAAAATACGAAAGTAAGAAAAATAACTCAATTATATTTTAGAAGTAAATAATGGGGTTTATAACCCTGGATTAAACATTTTAAACGTGTTAAAGGACCAGAAATAGGCAAAATAACAAATTTATTTAATCTTTTATAAAATGACTACAAAGTTATTATTTTGCTTTTGTCTCTTACAGTTAGTTAATTTCTTTCTGCACATGCACAGGTGCTCTTACATGCAGTCAGTGAAGTGTTACTTTTGCTTCCCTTGACTCTCCCTCCTTCCATTATGGCAACCCATCTGTGTTAGTATGAACCAGTATGTAACCTTCTGTGTCTTTTCCTATGCTAACATAATCATCTACATGTGCGTGCGCACACACACACACACTCACACACACACACGCTCATTTACATAACAGGTTTTTTTTTGTTTCTTTGTCTTTCTTTAAAATTAAAATATAAAGAGCAGATATTATTTAGCCCATTCCACATCTTGTTCATGTAAATCCCAGTAGGGCAAAAGGTATATTTCTAGTCCCATTTTTTTAACAACAGCTGCATAGTATTCCATGGTATGGTCAAACTGTATTTTCTTAGTCATTCCCTTATTTAGAGGCATTAATTTTGCTTCCAGTTTTTTTTTCTTCCACAATAATAATGCTTCAATGTGTCCTTGAATATATATTTTGGTTATATTTCCAGCAATGAAATGATTAGGTTACATATGTGTGTGTGTGTGTGTGTGTGTGTGTGTGCGTGCACGCATGTGTGTATTGAGAGAGATTAATTTTATAGGTATTGCAGATTGCTTTTCATAACAGCTGTAACATTTCACATTGCCATCAACAATATGTTAGAGCTCCTTTTCCTCCACACATTCTCTAGAAATAGAACTTGTAAAATGACATCTTATTATTTATCTGCATTTCTCTACTAGTGATTTAGATTTTGTATTTGGGTTTTAGTAATTCAATGGATATAATTTTTAAGTAAACATTTTATAGAAGGATAGCAAACCCTATGTATCAGATCAATGAACCAATCCCCATAACCAGCATCCAGATAAGAAATAGAACATTACCATCTTCCCTGAAGTCCCTTCAAGGCCCCTGCCAGTCACTAACCCCTCTGCCCCAAGGAAAATCACTATTCTGACTTCTATCACCACAAATTACTTTTGCTTACTTTTGAAATTTATATAAGTAAATTGTACAGTCAGTATTCTTTCCAATATTATTTTGTGAGATTCTTTCATATTGCATGAAGCAGTAATTCTTTTACTTTCTTTGCTATAAAGATTTACATTGTGTAAATAAATATAACATTTATCTATTCAAGTATTTGGGTTGTTTCCAATTTTGACTATTATGAATCATAATTCTATGAGTATTTTGGTGCATGTCACTCCTGCTGAGTAATTGTCAGTTGGAATTGATGGACCATGGGTCTCCATTTGTTCACATTCAGTAAATACTGGTAAAGACCTAGTGTCAGAGACTACTGCCCCAAATGATTCTTACCAATTTGCACTACCCAGTAGTGTTGGACGGCTCTACTTGCTCTATATCCTTGAAAGCATTTTTGCTTGTAATTTTAGCCTGTTGATGTGTTTTCTTTAATTTGCATTTCCTTAATGACTAATGACATAGCACACCTTTTATATTTTTATTGGCCATTTAGATATCCTCTTTTGTAGCATGTTTATTCAAGTATTTTACCCATTTCTCTACTGGTTTATTTATCTTTCATGATTTATAAGAGTTCTCTAGTATATATGCTGGACACATGGTCTTTCTCACCTTTGTCAGATATATCTATTTTAAAACGTCTCCCACATTGTTGCTTGTCTTTTCTTTCTCTTACTGGTGTTTTTTGACGAGTAGAAACTCTTAACGTTCATGTAATCTGATTCACCATTTTCCCCCATTGTACTTAGTGCTTTTTATATTCTATTTTGGAAATCTTTTTCTATGCCAAGATCATAAAAACATTCTCTTGTGCTATCTTCTAGAACAATGTTTCTCAACCTCTCTTTTTTTTTCATTATCACCTGTGATGGACAGATGTTAAAGTGGTCCCCATCATCTCTACTTCCTAGTATTTATGCCCTGTGAAATCTTCTCCCCTTGAGTACAGAAGGGACTCGCTACTTGTTACTTGCCAATAGAATACAGCAAAGGGGACAGGTTGTTACTTCCCCAATTATGTTACTTAAGATTGTAACAGCGCTCTTGCTAGGGAACATTTTCCTTTGTTGGTTTTGAAGAAGCAAGCTTCACTATTGTGAGCTTCCTAAGGAGTAGAGCCATGAACCAGGGAACTGAAAGTAACCTCGGGATGACAGCCAGGAAGCAAATGAAGTCCTCAGTCCCAACAGCTGTAAGGACTTGAAAACTACCAATGGCCATGTGAGCTTAGAAGTAGATCCTTCTTCAGGCAAGTTTTCTGAAGATCCAGCCCTGGCCAAAGCCTTGATTGCAGTCTTACAGATAACCTACATAAGCCATGCCCAGACTCCTGGTCTATAGAAACTGTCACATAATAGATGTGTTGCTTTAAGCCACTAACTTTGAAGTAATATTGTTATGCAACAATAGATAATTAAAACATTATACCCCTAGAAGAGGTGATATATTTAGTTCCTAATAACTACCTGTTCCACTAGTGTGCAACTTTAATACTACATATATACTTATATCTGTTTATGTACTATATGTATATCTGTGCTTTATACAAAAAAATAATTAAATTTTTCCTCCCTCCCCCAAGAACCAATTTTTACCCCCCTGGGGGCAATATCACCTCTGTTGAAAATGCAGGCAATGGTGTTGGCCACCCACCTGTTTTTGTAAATAAGCTTTTATTGAAACACGGCCATGTTTGTGTTTCACCAGGAATTTAATTTTTACTTATGATGTTAGGTAAAGGTCAAGATTCTTTTTATTTTCCATGTGGATTTTCTACTTACTCAGCATTATTTACTGAAAAGGCCATCCTTATCACTTACATGGTTGTGTAACCTTTGTCTGAATCTTATGATTGTATGTATGTGGGTCTCTATGTGTATGAGACATAGTTTAGAGACAACTGATATCTATAATATTAAGTTTGCTAATTTTTGACATGGCAGCATTTATTTGTCTTTCAAAATTCTCTCAATGATATTTGTATTTTTTGTGTAGAGGTCTTATATACCTCTACATTTTTAAGGCCTAAGTATTTGATTTTTTCAATAGTTTGTAAGTTGCATCATATAAAATATTTTATTTTTTAATTGTATTCTTCTAGTGTATAGAGGTACAATTGATTTTCTTTTTTTCTTTCTTTCTTTCTTTTTTTTTTTTTTACAGGGACAGAGAGAGAGTCAGGGAGAAGGCTAGATAGGGACAGACAGACAGAAACGGAGAGAGGTGAGAAGCATCAATCATTAGTTTTTCGTTACCATCACAACACCTTAGTTGTTCATTGATTGCTTTCTCACATGTGCCTTGACCACGGGCCTTCAGCAGACCGAGCAACCCCTTGCTGGAGCCAGCGACCTTGGGTCCAAGCTGACGGGCTTGTGCTCAAGCCAGATGGGCCCGCTCTCAAGCTGGCGAGCTCGGGGTCTCGAACCTGGGTCTTCCGCATCCCAGTCTGACGCTCTATCCACTGCGCCACCGCCTGGTCAGGCATAATTGATTTTCTTATATAAATTTTGTTTCCAGTGACTTTGTTAAATCCATTATTAATTATAATAATTAAACTTCAAACTTTTCTAGATTTTCTATGAGCACGATCATGTTATCTGTGAATAATGACATTCTATTACCTTTCTTGTAATTTATTTTTATTTTCTTGCCTTAGCACATTGACTGAAATCTTTAATAAACATTGAATAGAGGAAATAGCACATATGCCTGACTAGTGGTGGTGCAGTGAATAGAGCGTTGACCTGGGATGCTGAAGACCCAGGTTTGAAACCCCGTTTGCTGGCTTGAGCACAGCCTCACCAGCTTGAGTGCAGAGCATCGGCATGACCATGAGATCCCATGGTCACTGACTTAAGCCCAAAGGTCATTGGCTTGAAGCCAAGGTTGCTGGCTTGAATGAAGGGTTACTGGCTCAGTTGGAGTACTCCCTTGCCCGCCATCAAGGCATGTATAAGAAACAATTAATGAATAACTAAGTGATGCAACTACGAGTTGATGCTTCTCATCTCTCCCCTTTCCTGACCTTTTCTGTCTCTATCTCTGTCTCTCTTGCAAAAATAAAATAAATAGAATAAAAAAAAAATAGCAGATAACAGTCTTATTCCTGATCTCAAAGGGCAAGTTTTTAATATTTCATCATTAAGTTTTATGCTTGCCATTTTTTTCTTTTTAGCTATTACTTATCAGATTAAGGAATTTTTTCTTCTACTCCTTGTTGCTAACAATTTCTTAAAATTTATTTTCTCATCAATCTATATTGTTTTATAAATGTTCTCTTTGCATTTACTGAGATAACCATTCGATTTTTTTCTCAATTATAATTAATGTAGTAAATTATATTAAGTTTTTGAATGTTAAAGTGACCTTTCCCCTTGCATTCTTGGGTTAGACCCAACTTGGTTTTTTATACACATCACTGGTTTCACTTTGCTCATAATTTGTTTCTTTTTGCATTTATCTTCATTAAACAAGTGGGGAAGTACTTAATCTTTTTTTATTCTTTGGAACAGTTTATATAACATTGGTGTTATTTCTTCCTTAAATGTTTGGTGAAAACTTCTGGACTAGAGTTTTCTTTGTGGAAAGTTTTCAAATACAGATTCAATGTTTAAAATATATGTAGTAGTATTCAGATGTTCCATTTCATTTTATGTTCTCTTAGGTAAGTTATATTTATCTAGAAAATTGTTTGTTTAATTGGAATTAAAAATTTTTGGCATAAAGTTGTTTATAATGCTTTTGTCCTTATATTTTAATTCTTTTTAATGACCATAGAAGCTACAATAAAGTACCCTTTTAATTATGGAATTAACTTATGTTCTTCATTTTTTTTAAAGTAAGTTCTGCTAAGGATTTATCAATTGTTATTAGACTCTTCAAAGAATGAACTCTTGTTTCTCTTCTCTGTTGTACATTTCTTTTCTCTTTCATTGATTTCTTTTATTATATTTATATATTTTTTAATTTTTGTATTTAATTTTCTTTTCTTTTTCTAAATATTTGAGATACTCAGTTAACTTTCAATCTTTCTTCCGTTCTAATATATACATTAAAACTATAAATTTTCCTTAAAACACAGTTTTAGCTATATTCCACTAATACTGTTGTTATATTCTCACTATGGTTAATTTTTGTTTTAAGATTTTATTTATTGATTTTTGGTGAGAGGAAAGAGAGAGAAAGAGAGGAGAAGCAAGAAGTATCAACTCACAATAGTTACTTCCTGTATGGGCCTTGACCATGCAAGCCCAGGGTTTCGAACTGGCGATCTCAACGTTGCAGATTGATGTTTTATCCACTGCAGCACCACAGATCAGGCCTTATTTTTTCGTCTAATTTTCATTGCTAATTCTTCGTTGGTCCATGATTTATTTGGATGCACATAACTAAATTTCCTAACATTTCGGGTTTTTTCCTATTTAGCTTTTTGCTATTGATTTTTAACTTTACTTCAATTTAGTTAAAAACATACTCAGTTTTATTTAATTTTTTGAAATTTGTTGAGGCCTGCTTTATGGCCCAGCATCTTAAGAAAATATTTCATATTTTCTTTAAAAGATGTAAATTCTGGTATTGGCTTCCCAGTCTGTTTTTTTTGTTTTGCTTTACTGTTGTTGTTATTCAAACACCAACTTTCTTTAGGTTAATTTGTATGGTATATCATTTTTTTATGCTTTTACTTTTAATATTCCTTTGTCCTTATACTTAAGTTCTGTCTCTCTCTTTTTTCTTTTTAATTCAGTGAGAGGAGGGGAGGCAGAGACAGACTTTCCCATGTGTCCTGACCAGGATCCACCCAGAAATTCCACTAGGGGGCAATGCTCTGCCCATCTAGGATGTTGTTTCATTGCTCAACAAACCAGCTCTTCTCAGGGCTTGAGGCAGAGGCCATGGAACCATCCTTAGCGCTGGGGCCAACTCGCTCCAATTGAGCCATGGCTGCAGAAGGGGAAGAGAGAGAGGAAGAGAGAGAGAGAAAGAGAGAGAGAGAGAGAGGAGGGGAAAGGGTTGAGAAGCAGACGGGCACTTCTTCTGTGTGCCCTGACCAGAAATTGAAGCCAGGCTGACATTCTACCACTGAGCCAACCAGCCAGGACCAAGTTCTATATCTTGTAAAATAAAACAAATACAAAAAGAACTGTTGCTGTTGTTTTATTTTGGTCTTATAATTGTTTTAATTGGTCTATAATTGTTTTAATTTGGTTTTGTAACACATGACTTTTGCTTAGTTTTTAGTCTATTTACATTAAATCTAATTACTAATATATTGGAGCATATGTCTACCATGTTATTTGTTTTATATTTGTACCTGTACTTCTACTCTTGTTCTCTTGTTTATTCAACTTTATTGCTGTCTTCTGCATTAAACAAGTACTTTTAAATTCTATTTTCTTTGTTAGCTTATTGGATATGCATCCTTTTAATATTTTTAGCATATATGAAATCAACATAGATACAGATTACCACATATATTATCACTAGACATTACTATATATATTATTAATCTATTTCAGGCAATGTAAGCACCCTACAGACTTCCTCTCCAGGCTTTTGTCTTATTGCTCCAATGTGTTTTAATTTCACATATGTTTTATATCCCATGAGACTTTATTATTACTGGAATTAATACTCAGATTAATCTCCATATTTACTCTTTCCAAGGTATTATGTCTTTCTACTTGGAAACTTTAAGATTTTATTCTGGCCCTGGCCCGTTTGCTCAGTAGATAGAGTGTGTGGATGTTCTGGGTTCAATCCCCAGTCAGGTAACATAGGAGAAGCAACCATCTGCTTCTCTACACCTCCCTTTCCCCCACCTCTCTCTTCCCCTCTTGCAGCAAGTAGCCCGATTGGTTTGAGCATTGGCCCAGGCACTGAGGATAACTCGGTTGACTCAAGCATCAGCCTCAGACAGGGTTTGCCAGGTGGATTCCAGTTGGGGTGCATGTGGGAGTCTGTTTCTCTATCTTCCCTACTCTCACTTAAAAGAAAAAAGATTTTTCTTTGGTTTCTATTCTTAAAAACTTTAATATGATTTGGATAGATGTATTTTTTCTTTGCAATTATTGTTTCTGGAGTTCATAGTGATTAGTTTTTGCCATCAGTTTTCTTCAAATAGTGCTTCTGCTCCATTCTCCTTCTCCTCTCCAGTCTCTAATGTCATGTGTGTTTTATTTTTTCACTAAGCCTTATCTTCTTTTTGGTATTTTCCATACCTATTTTCTCTCCATGGTTTAATTCAAACTTTTCTACTCCTATATCTTTCAGTGTACTAATCCTCCTTTCAGTTTGGCTTAATCTACTTGAAAAAATATCAGTTTATTTTTAATTTTAGTTATTGTGTTTTTTTACATTCTGAGGAATGTTTATTTATATAGGTATACATATGTATATATGTAATAAGATAAATAAAACATAAAAAGAGAAGGGTAAAAAGACCTATTTGATGTAATATTTCTAAATTTTACTTGAAATAGTAAAATATTAATTATAAGAAGGCTGAAATGTTAAGATTTATTGTAACCTTACAGGAACTATGAAAGAAACAGTTCAAAGAAGTTAATTCAAAGCATAATAGATGCATTAAAATGGAATACTGAAAAATGTTCAAATTTTCTCCAGAGAAAGCAAAAAAGGGGCATAGAGGGACAAAAATGAGGGAATAAACAGAAAATGAACTATAAATGTTAAATTCCAACATATCAATAAATACATAAAATATAAATGGTCTAAATACACCAATTAAAATACAGAAATTATGGAATGGATTAAAAAACAAGTGTGTACAAATTACTCACTTCAATAATAATATAAAAGCATAAATAATGTAATACAATAATAAATAACACATAAATATACAAGTGCATTTATATGATAAATATATAAATGATAAATAATGACTAAATACCGTAAATAAAATGGATAATAACATGGGTTAAAAATAGAAAGGCGGAAAAGGTAATTCATGCAAATGCTAATCAAAAAAAGATAAAGTAGAATTCAAAAGAAAAGGTGAAGTAGAATTCATAACAAAAAAATGTTACCAGAGATGAAGAGTAATATTATATAATGATAAAAGGATCAATTCTTCAAAAAGCCATACCAATCCTATATGTGCATGTACTTAACAAGGCTTCAAAATACAGAAAGCAAAACAACAAATGGAACTGAAAGGAGAAATACACAAATTTAAAATTATAGTAAGAGACCTCAACACTGAGGTAGAAAATTAGCATAGAACTGAACAACACCATCAACTGTATTTAATGAACATTTATAGAACATTGCATGCAATAATAGCAGAGTTCACATTCTTTTTAAGTGCTTATCAAGCATTCACCAAGATAGACCCATTCTGGGTCATATAATAAGTCTTAAAAATCTGAAAAGAATTGAGGTCATACAAAGTATGCTGTCTAGCAAAAATGGGATTTATTGGAAATCAATAATAGAAAGATAATAAGAAAATCACCAAATACATGGGAATTAAAGATTATACTTCTAAGTAACACATGAGTCAAAAAACATTTCAGGGGATATTAGAAAATATTTTGAAACAAGAAAGTGAAAATAAACTATCAATTTGTAGAATGCTCCTAAAGGAGTGTTTAGGGAAAAAGTCCTTGCATTATAAATTTATTGGTTATATTGCAAAAGAAGAAAGTTCTCAACTCAATAACCTAAGATTACAAATTTGAGGAGCTAGAAAATTACAGCAAAATAAGCCTAATGAAAGCAAAAATGAAGATGTAATAAAGAAAAGAGAAAATATCAATGGAATTTAGAATAGAAAAAATCAATCAAACCAAAAGCTGGTTCATGAAAAGATCAATAAAATTGATAAAATTAATACAACTATCAGCAAAACTGACAAAGAAAAAAAAGGGATAACACATATGACTGGTATTAGTGATAAAAAGGGTATAACACTACAGAATTTTCAGTCTTTAAAAGATAATAAGGAAAGAAACAACTCCAAACATATATATCCAATAACTTTAGTGAAATAAAATTCTTGAAAACCAAAAACTTCCAAAATTTAATCAAGATTAACTAATCTGAAGAGTTCTATAACTATAAAATAAGTTGAACTTCAGTTAAAAACCTTCTGAAACAAAATACCAAGGCCCAAATAATTTCACTCATAAATTCTAAACATTTAAAGAAGAAATAACACCGATAGTAAGCAATCAAGTACAGAAAATAGAAGAGGAAGGAACACTTTTCCACTTATTTTATAGATTAGCATTACCATGATACCAAAACAAAAGTACTGAAAAGAAAAAAAACTATAGATTAATATGTATAATTAATATTCTTCATAAACATAGAAGCAAAAATATTTAACAAAATATTAGTAAATTGAACCCAGAAATACATAAAAAAGAATAATGCACCATGACCAGATTGGGTTTATCCCAGGGTTTATGCAGATTGGTTCAATATTTGAAAATCAATCAAATCACTGCTGCTGGAAATGTAAAATGGTGCAACCACTTTGGAAAACAGTTTGGCAATTCCTCAATAAGTTAAACATAGAGTTACCATATGACCTCATAATTCCACTCTTATGTGTATTACCCAAGGTAAATAAAAACATGAAAAACATGTGTCTATACAGAAACTTGTACACAAATGCTTATAGCAACATTATTTATAATTGCCAAAAAGTGGAAACAACCCAAATGTCCATCAACAAGTGAATAAACAAAATGTGGTCTGTCCATATAATGAGAGATTATTCACCCTTCAAAAGAAATGAAGTACTGATATATGCTCCAACATGGATGGACCATGAATGCCAAGTGAAAAAAGCCAGTCACAGGAGACCACGTATCACATGATTTCATTCATGTGAAAGTCCAGAACAGGGAGGTCCACAGAGACAGAAAGTAGATAAGTGTTTGCTTTGGGCTGGAGATGATAGCTAAAATAAGGGATTTCTGACCCTGGCCAGTTAACTCAGTTGATTAAGAGCATGGTCCCAAAACAACAGATTTTTCAGGTTTGATTCCTGGCCAGGGCACACACGGGAAGCAGCCAAAGAGTGCATGACTGAGTGGAACAAATGAATGTTTCCCTTCCCCCTTTCCTCTCTCTTCCTTCCTCTCTCTGTCTTTCTGGAAGTAAATAAGAAATTAAGCCCTGGCCAGATAGCTCGGTCAGTTGGAGTGTCTTCCTGGACTGTGGATGTTGCAGCTTGAATTCCCATCAGGGCACATACAGGAGCAGCTCCATGTTCCTGTCTCTCTCGCCCTGCCTCTCTCAAAAGCATAAAAATTAAATAAGGAATTTCTTTCTAATGTCACAAAAATGTTCTAAAATAAACTGTTTTGATGGTTGCACATATATGTGAATATACTAAAAATAATTAAAATTGTATACTTTCAGTTGGTGAATTGAAGTGGTAAGGGAACTATATTTAAATAAAGCTGTTAAAATTTATATACGCAAAGCAAAGGAGCTAGAATAGACAAAAAAATTTTGAAAAGGAAGAGTAGAGTTGGAGAAATTATACCACCTCATTTAAAAATTTACTATAAAACTACAGTAATCAAAAGTGTGATATGTGTGAAGAGACAGACTGATAAATCAATGCCACAGAACACTCAAACAAATTTGACCAACTGCTCTTTTTTGATATGGTGATCTTCTCAAAGGGTATAATTCATTGGCATTTAATAAAATCTTATACAACCATACCACTATCTAGTTCCAGAAAATTTTATCACCTCAAAAGGAAACACTCTCCCCATTAAGCAGTCATTCTCCATGCCCTTCTGTCTAGGGCCCCTTGCAATCTCTAATTTTGTAATCTGATTTCTGTTTCTATGGATTTGTTTATGTTAGAAATATTATATGAATGGAATCATACAATGCCTGGCTTCTTTTACTTAGCATGATGTTTCCAAGGTTTATTCATGTTATAGCATGTATTAGTACTTCATTCTACTCTATGCCTGAATAATATAGCATTGTATCAATATGCCACATTTTGTATATTCATTATTCAATGGACATTTGGGAAGTTTCCATCTGAATAGTGCTGCTGTTGACCATTTGCGTAAGTTTTTATTTGAACATTGGATTTCAAAATTTTGGATATATACCTAGAAATGGAATTGCTGGGTCTCATGGCAATTCTATGTTTAACTTATTGAGAAACAACCAAACTGTTTTATATAGCTGCTGTGCTATTCTACATTTCCATCAGCAATGTATGAGGGCTCTAATTTCTCTACATCCTCGTCAACACTAGTTACTTTCTATTTTTGTTTTGTTTTATTTTATTATGGGCATCCTAATAGTTTGAAGTAGTATCTCATTGTGATTTTGGTTTGCTTTTCCCAAATGACTAGTGATGTTGAACATTGTTTTATGCATTTACGCCATTTGTAAATCTTCCTTAGAGGAACATCTATTCAGATCCGTTGCTTGTCTTTTAATTATTGAGTTGTGATGTTTGTGTATTCTAGATATTACACCTTTTTCCCCCCCGAAGTTAGAAGAGGGGAGGCAGTCAGACAGACTCCCGCATGTGCCCTACCTGGATCCACCTGGCATGTCCACCAGGGGGCGACACTCTGTCCTTCTGGGACATTGCTCCGTTGCAGCGGGAGCCATTCTAATGCCTGAGGTAGAGGCCATGGAGCTGTCCTAAGCGCCCGGGTCAACCTTTCTCCAATGGATCCTTGGCTGTGGGAAGGAAGAGAGACAGAGAGTAAGGAGAGGGGAAAAGGTGGAGAAGCAGATGGTGCTTCTCCTGTATGCCCTGACCAGGAATCGAACCCAGGACTTCCACACACTGGGCCAACGCTCTACCACTGAGCCAACCGGTTAGGGCCTAGATATTACACTTTTATCAGATATATGATTTGTAAATATCTTTTTCCATTCTATGGGTTGTCTTTTTACTTTCTGGATAGTGCCCTTTGATGCACAACATTTCAAATTTTGTTACAGTTCAATTTATCTATTCTGTTCTCTTGGTCATGTTTTTGTTGTCATATCTACACAGAAAGATTTACACTCATCTCCTAAGAATTTTATAATTTTAGCTCCTATATTTATATTTAGGTCTTTGGCCCATTTTGATTTAATTTTTATAGATAATGTGAATTTGGTAAATTAATTTTTGACAAAGGTACAAAAGCATTTCAGTGAAGAGAAGATAGTCTTTTCAATTAAAGGTCTTATAAGAATTGGACATTCTTATGTAAAATATTAGTCTCAACTTACACCTCATACCTGTACCTTAGAAGAGAGAAATTCATAAAGTAGTTTAAAGAGAAAGTTGGAGAGAACACCAGAATCCAGAGTTGTTTTGGGGTAAAATGGTATATAGATGGAGAAGGGACTACTCTCTGCCTTTTACATAGAACCCACAAAGCTTCATTACCCTTCACTCCCTTTCAGGACTGGATTCTTCAGAAGCACACAGAATACACACCTTTGCATGGATAATAGGGGCTCATGCTAGACCATAGCAGTGACAACTTGACTATTTTTAGAAACAGGCTAACTTCATAGTGCTTTCCAAAGTAGCTCTCTGTGAGAGAGAGAGCCCAAGAAAGTACAAAGTGGAGCCTGATAATGACAACCCAATGATATCCAGGAACTGAACACATTCCCTAAGCCAATTTATTTTCTTACTACCCTGAGAAGTATAAAATCATTCGGAGGCTTCCATAATTCTTTTCCCCTATTGCTTACCACCAATATGTAAAGAAGAGAACTGGGGGATGTAATTTACTCTAAATCAAGACAGTTGTTCAGATGGTGATGCCAATGGCTTATGAGCCATGAATGTTCAACTTTGTGCATGATATATCTTAGTCTTCCAAGACATCTCTCTTTGAAAGTAGGAGATTGAGTTCATGTATTTCCTATTACTCACAAATTCCCAGAGCTGAGTGCTCCTGGCTATTCCACAGAGCTGAAGAACGAATTCCAGTTGTAAACAACAGTTGCTATGATGACAAGGTGTATGGTTTATCTATTTGTTTCTCAGAAGCACTGGTTCTAGAGGCTATGAGGTGATTAAGGTCTGTACATAAGTTTGCTCTTGGTCTAGCTAAGAGTCTCTTTTCAGTTCATTCATCTTTAGAAGACAGAGATGAAGGGAACCCTAGCTTTACAGCCAGATAAATACTCCCTGGTTCAAACCCTGATCTAGTCAGATTTCAGTTGTGTGACTGTGAGCAAGCTTCTTAAGCTAACTGAGCTTCAGTCTTCTCATGAGTAACAACAAAGATAATAACACTCATTTTGCAGGATTATTGGGAGGATTAAATGCAATAATATAGATGAAAACATAGACTTGGTACTCAGAAAATGTTGGTCTCTATTCTTTTTTCTTTATAAAGGGATGACTAAAATTCTGCTCCTTAATATCTATAGCACTAAATTAGGAATTAGGCTTGCTGTAACACTCAAAACAACAGTGATTTAAGTTTGAGAAGTTTATGTCTTTCCCAGCTAGTGTCTAGTACAGTGGTTCTTAACCTGGGTTCTATCGAACCCTAGGGGTTGAATGCGTTGGTCTCAGGGGTTTGGAGAAGCCTCTGCCACGGAGGCCAGAATAAAGTAATACCGTCATTTGTTGTGAGTTCATGCACTTTGTTGGTTTTGTTCTTTGAGCAAGGTGATGTTTATGCACGGCTCATTTTGTGCACCAGTGAAAAAACATATACCTATGTCTTGAATTTGGAAAAAAAATCATATTTTATTTATCACTAAAGAAGGGTTTGGTGAATGTGCATATGAAACTGGTGGGTTTAGTACCTCAAAAAAGGTTAAGAACCACTGATTTAGGGACTTTTTAGCAGTAAGGAATCTTTGCTCTGGACACTTTCTGCATTCTCTTTCAGATCCACTCTTTCTCCATCTTCTCACTGCTCTGGGCCCCAACAGGCTGACCTGTAGGGGCCACACTGATAGCTTGCACTTGGGTTTGGCCAATAGAGAGCACCAGCAGGAGATAGGGGAGAAGTTCGGAGGTGGGGTTGGGGTGCATAGTTCCTTAGCTGTGTTCCTGCAAGGGTGTCACAAGTTGGCTCCATCTCTCCCCCAAGGTCACAGTTCCCATAGTTCTCCTCTGTTTCTAAGTTTATATATGCTCTTTCTTGTACCTTACAGCCTAAGGAAGGTGATGGTCCCCCAATGTTTCTGGCCTTAAGGTATTGCACTACCACTGTGGTTTCACTACTTCAGAACCACACCTTTGCACATAGTCCTATTATTAAACCTTCTTCAAATTACCCACTTAGAGTGGACCATCTATTTCCTTTCAGAACCCAATCAATACTTAATGCTCCAAACACTATAGCCTCAAAAGGCACAAAGCAAATCCCATTAGAATTGAAGAAAGAGATTTATAAAAGCAAACTTTCTTGAGACGTTTTTAACCAACCACTATTCATCCAAAATGTAAAATTTATATTCTAGATAAAAAGAATATGCACTATTTTCCAATGGCCATAGACAGTTTGGAGCCTTGAACAATATCTTCAATATCTCCAATTAATATGGTAAAAGATAATGTTTTTAAAATACAAAAAAACATTGAAACAAAGTTATGAAAGGTTAATAAACACATTTAAATTTTTTAACAAGGCTGGTAGTCAAAATATGCAAATTAAAATGAAATGTCTTTTTTTGAACTATCAAATTAGCAAAGATTGAAAAAATATAGTGCTTGCAAGAGTGTGATATGACACTGTTACTCACAGCTGGTGGGAGCATGAACTGATAAACGCTTTCTGGAAAGAAATTGTTCTTTCCAGACACCAAGACTAAAATATTTTGAATCATCAAGAATCCTATAAAATTTATATTCTTTCAACCAGTACTTCTACTTCTAGGAATTTATTATAAAGAAATAAAAAATACAATGCAGATGTGTTTAAGGATGCATTGCATACATTATTTATAAGAGCAAAATGGGAATAGTCTAGATAATTGACAATAGTTGATGGTTACGTTATGGTATATGAATGGAAAAATACACAGACATTAACATAGAAGTTTCAGAAAATAAATGAAATGGGACAAAAATCCCAAATAATATTAACTTAGCTAAACAGGATATAAAACTATTTTTTCCCTTGTCTGTCATCCCTTGCAGACAGATCTCTCCTTTGGTTCCCAGTCTTTCAATTTACAATCCAACTGATTTGTGCCCTAAGCCTTCTCTCATTCATCTCTCTTATGTTGCTTATTCCTTAATGCTTGGGCTTTCTGGTCTGTGTTCAAAACTTTTGTTGAGTACATTAGAGGGGCTGTTGATTCTTTTCAACATTCCTCCCCCATCTTTCTTCTTCCAATAAGAAACAATTTTTCCTAGTCATACTCATGTTATATCTTTTGGGCTATAGCATATTGGTCAGGTATGGAAATGTGATGCAAGATGGCCCATAAAAGCCCCTCCTGGGGCAAGCCCTGGTTCCTCTAGAGCAGTGGTTCTTAACCTTTTTTTGAGGTACCGAACCCTCCAGTTTCATATGCGCATTCACCGAACCCTTCTTTAGTGATAAATAAAATATGATTTTTTTCCCCAAATTCAAGACATGGGTATATGTCTTTTTACTGATGCACAAAATGAGCCGTGCATGAACATCACCTTGTTCAAAGAACAAAACCAACAAAGTGCATGAACTCACAACAAATGACGGTATTACTTTATTCTGGCCTGTGCGGCAGAAGCTTCTCCGAACCCCTGAGACCGACTCATCGAACCCCCTAGGGTTCGATAGAACCCAGGTTAAGAACCACTGCTCTAGAGCAGGGGTCCCCGCGGGCCACATGCATTCCCCCGGAGGCCATTTATCCGGCACCACCACACTTCCAGAAGAGGCACCTCTTTCATTGGTGGTCAGTGAGAGGAGCATAGGATGCATCCACACCCAATGTTCCCATTGAAATACTGGTCAGTTTGTTGATTTAAATTTACTTGTTCTTTATTTTAAATATTGTATTTGTTCCCGTTTTGTTTTTTTTACTTTAAAATAAGATATGTGCAGTGTGCGTAGGGATTTGTTCATAGTTGTTTTTTTTTATAGTCCGGCCCTCCAACAGTCTGAGAGACAGTGAGCTGGCTCCTTGTGTAAAAAGTTTGGGGACCCCTGCTCTAGAGCCTAAAGCTATAAGAATCTGAAAGAGCCCTGTGGTCATGTCCCGTATGGTAAGTGAAACCTGGTCTCAGAGAATAAAACTCATGCACAAAGAAGAAAGATGCATAAAAGAAACAGTCCAGATGGTATTTGGTCCCTGGATCCAGTTGTCCCTAAAGGTCAGTTCCATTCCCATTATGAGTTGGTTACATGAATTTCCCCATTAATGCTTTGAGTCAGTTTGAAATGAATTTCTGTCACTTCCAACCAAGTGTTCTAATGCAGCCATTTCTGACCTCTCAAAGTCACTATGATTTCACACTGCAATAGCCCTTCACATTCCTCCCTCAGAGAGCAGTCTTGTCCACCTTCAGACTCTCAACCCACATCTCTTTGCAGGTAACAGAAGCTCTGGACTAGAAATAGAAAGCTTATGTTTCTATTTCTGTTTCTTCCAGCAAAAGCTGTGTGAGCTTGAGGATAGCCTTTAACTTATCTGGGTCTTGATTTCTTCATATATAAAATGGTGGAAATAGATTAGGTGGAGTCTAAAATTCTTTTGACCTTTAACAGTTTATGATTTTACAGTTCTAAATTCTATACCTCCAGGTTGGCTTTGCCAAAGCTCTGGTCCTAAATCTGACCACCTAGCATTTCCAGTGGCATGTCCCAACATTATCAGTCAACTACTCTGGCACCATCATCATTTTGCCCCAGAACCTGGCCTTTCCTGTTTCTGCAATAGGACCCACTGTTCTTCCAGACACCAAGACTCCAGTATTTGGTAACATTTCTAACTGCTTACATGCTTTTATCCCATATGCTTAAGGATCACCAATTATCATTATTTCTTCCTTGGAATATTCTTAGAGTCATTCCGTTTTGGGTTCTTACTGCCATTTGTTAAGCTATATCTAGGTCAGTGGTTCTTAATCTTTTTTGAGGTACCGAACCCACCAGTTTCATATGCGCATTCACCAAACCTTTCTTTAGTGATAAATAAAATATGATTTTTTTTTCAAATTCAAGACATAGGTATATGTTTTTTTACTGGTGCACAAAATGAGCCGTGCATAAACATCACCTTGCTCAAAGAACAAAACCAACAAAGTGCATGAACTCACAACAAATGACGGTATTACTTTATTCTGGCCTCCGTGGCAGAGGCTTCTCCGAACCCCTGAGACCTACTCATCCAACCCCTAGGGTTCGATAGAACCCAGGTTAAGAACCACTGATCTAGGTATATCTCAATCACTGTGTCTTTCACCTATCTCTATATTATATCTGCATCTGTACTGTATCTCTATCTCTATCTATACTATATGTATGTGTATATGTATATGTGTATGTGTATGAATATCTATAGCTATAGCTATATCTTCAATTTCTATCCAAAATTCCAGGCTCATATCTTTAAATACATGTTGAAAAATTTTACCTCGATAGCTCTCAGGTGTCTCAAACTCATTATCCTCTCCTCAAATGACTACTTCTTCTGTGTTACATGTCTTGGATAGAGTTGTCACGAGGCATTTGATTTCCCAAACTATAACCTTGGAAATATCCTTACCTCCTCCTCTAATTCCTTCAGCTCTAGCCCAGAGATGGCTCTCAGACCTCCTTCCCCTATGCCCTTGAATCCACCTCCTCAGGTTGGCCTAGGTCAGGCTTCTTTTTTCTCTTACTGATCTATGGCAGTGGCCTCTTTTTTTGTTTGTTTGTTTCTTTGTTTGTTTGTTTTTTGTGACAGAGATAAAAAGAAACAGAGAAAGGGACAGATAAGTACTGACAGACAGACAGACAGGAAGGGAGAGAGATGAGAAGCATCAATTCTTTGTTGTGGCACCTTAGTTGTTCATTGATTGCTTTCTCATATGTGCCTTGATCAGGGGGCTACAGCAGACCAAGTGACCCCTTGCTCAAGCCAGTGACCTTGGGCTCAAGCTGGTGAGCCTTGCTCAAACCAGATAAGCCAGCATACAAACCGACAACCTTGGAGTTTCGAACTTGGGTCTTCCGTGTCCCAGTCTGATGCTCTATTCACTGAGCCATCGCCTAGTCAGGCTGCAGCGGCCTCTTAACAGCAATCCCTGCCTTAAGTTCTCAGTAACCTACCCATTATTTACACCGATGTTAGAGTGTCCTTTTCAGGGAACTAAACTAACCAAGTCTATCACTTGGCGATTTTCAAGGCCCATCCTTTTTCTACCCGATTAAATCCAAAGGTCTTAACATGACCTGAAATGACAAAAATAAAATAAAGGTGTCCTAAGGGGAAAATATTTCAAATGGATTCAGATAAAGCTCCCAAGGGAAGTTTATAATGAGGATGTGGAGGGTCAAAGATTGGTTCACAGTACCGGAGGAATAGTCTGCTTTCTGCCCTTGATTCAGTGTTACTTCCACTGTCTGTAGATCTGCTCACGTTCCCACTGCTGGGATTGGCTTCCTGGATCACTGCCACTCTGGGCTCTAGGGCCAATACACTCCTCATTGCACATTGTAGCATCCTTCCTCCCCTGATCAGGAGTGCTAGGGGTTGCTTTTCCTCCCACAGTGAGAACTTCAGGATCTTAAACTGGCTAACCTGGGAGGAAAGGTCACCCAGCAAGGCCAATGGAGACCTGACTCAGCTCTGCACTGGGGTTTGGGGCAAAGTCCCCACTGGGAACAAATAGCTCCTTTGCTTTATTTTGTCTTGTTTGTATAATCCCTTTGGGGATTATGAGGAAAGCTGACTGTTGAAAACCATTGTGGGGAGCCACACCTGGGCCATTTTGTCTCTATAAATAGCAATCTGTGCACTGCTCTGATACAACTCAAAATCCTCATGATTACTTTTTGTTATACCAAGCAGGAAGAATAAGGAAGGATGGAAACATGTTTTCTGGCAGATGGTATCAGAGAACAGATGACAGAGAGAAGACAGGTCAGTCAACTCCTACTGAAAGAAAAAATTGGCTTTCTGTGCTTGAGACAGAAATCTCCATTCTTGGAAGTATAGAACAAATGTGGTTAGGAAGGAATGTGAATATAAAAATAAAAGTAGGTGGTAAGAGAGCAATTTATTGCTTTTGAAAATATTTAATGGCAATTTTTAAACTTTAAAAAACAGTTTGAAACTGAAATGTAAAAAGGAAGAAAAGTTACTAGAGTCCCACCAACCAGAGATAAACCTTTATTAACATTTATATCTTGTTCTCTCCATTCCTTTTTTGTTTTAACTATGCACACATTTTTTTCTATTTATTTTCCAAATTGCAATCTTAATATACACAGAATTTTGTATTCTGCTTTTACAAGAACATTACAGAATAATCATATTCATGTTTTATTGCACAGCTCTTATAAACTTTTGCTAATTCAACAAAATACTTATCAAACACCTACAATGCTCAAGCATGGGCTGATCACAGCAAGGCCTCTTCTCTCAGCATGTTCACAAGCAGTTGAGGCACAGAAACAGGCAAGCCTGTAGGCACCTGAGCGTGAGACAAGGGCACAGATAGGGTCAAATGCAGGTTCTGAAGGAGCACGTAGGAAGGGCCCAGATGTCTGTGGGGTGGGTGTCAGAGAAACTTCCCAGAGGAGGAGGTATCTCAGCTGCTTTCTGCAGAGTGAGTAAGAATTATCCAGGAAAAGAATGTGTGGGAAGAAAAGCTGTCCCGAGGTCTAGAAGAAAGTGAGAACATGCGGACCTGAAGAACGTTTGACCCCAAGAGGATCTAGAGATCGGGGTGAGCATAGGAGGGGCAGGCTCTCTAGGAGGGAGAAGCAAGAGATGTAAGCCTTGTGGTAGTCAGGGTCATGATGAGCCTTCTCAGCCTGTCAAGGAGTCTGAACACTCTATGACTGGTAATGGGGAGCAGGAAGTGTTCTAAGGAAGGGACTGACAGGTCAGGGTTGCATTTTAGAAGAATTGCTTAGGTTGTACTGTGAAGGACACCTTGGAACGAGGCAAAGATAGTGTCAGGGAAACCAATTTGGAAACTCAGCAGTAATCCAGATGTGGGTTGATGGATCTCTAAATGTTTTTCTTTATCCCAGCCCTGGTCACTACCAGGTGTAGAGGAAACAGCCTTCCACAGACATCCTCACTGACTTTTCTCAGGGTTCACCCTGGTTGGACACACATAGCCTCAGAGAGGACTGATTTGTAGCTTTCTACTGATCTTCTAACCCTCCCCCCTTAGGATGTACACTTCCCTAGATTTCTCCATAATTTTGTCGTATCTTATTTTCATACTATAGCCCCCATTTCTTTTTGTTTCTTTCTTATTTTGTTTTTTAGGTGAGAGGAGGGGCGATAATGAGGCATATGCCCTGACTGGGATCCACCCGGCAACCCCATCAGAGGATGATGCTCATGTACCAAGCTATTTTTAGTGCCTGAGGCTGACACCCTCCAATGGAGTTATCCTCAGTATCCAACACCACACTCAAACCAATTGAGCCACTGGGACAGAAGGGGAGGGGAGAGGGAAGAAGCAGATGATTGTTTCTCCTATGTGCCCTGACCAGAAATCAAACTCAGGACGTTCATACACCTGGCCAACATTCTATCCACTGAGCCACAGACCAGAGCCTATATCTCACATTTCTTAATACTCACCATGTATTTTGCTTCCTGATGTGGCCCTTTGGTCCCCAGTCACACTGGCCCATTACTCTGTTCTTTCTTATCTTGCATGGAATAACCTAGTTTTTTCTATAGTGTTTGTCTCTACTACACCATTAAGCCCCTCAGGAGCAGGGGCTTAATATGTTTCATTCCTGAGAACTGTGCATGGAAAAGTTGCCCAATCAGTTAAGTGAGTAAGTGAGTGCGTGAATAAATAAATAAATGAATGAATAAATTAATATAGACCCAAAGTTCATGAGAGAGAGCTGAGCTATAGATAGATATTATAGTCGCTGAAACCATGGAAGTGTGTGAAATGACATGGGGAGAGAGTGGAGCGAGAAGGAAGGAAGAGGACTCAAAACAGAATTTGGAAGAGGGCCCATGATGAAGAAAGAGGAGCTGCAGCAGGAGGGCAGGAGCCAGTTCAGAGGTGCTGGGCTGAGAAAGCCAAAGGAAAGGAGCACTGGAGATGGAAGGAAAGGTCCGTGTACTGCTAAAGTCAGATTTAGCGACAGGAGGCTTTGGAGAGAGCAGTTTCAGGAAAGTGGTGGGAGGCCACGGTACTACAGACTGAGGAGAAAGTAAGTGTGAGGAAGGACAGACAACAAGGAGGTGGCTGAGGATGGGAGATAGGGGTGAGGGAAGTAGCTGGAGCTGTGAGGGATAAACGGCTTGGCCAACATCAGTCCCTAGTACACCGGATGTGTGCTCAAGAGAGCACTGCTGGGGCCAGAGCAACACTGCTGGTTGCCTCAGCTAGGCCTTGAAAGTGTTAATTCCCACCTGGAGACTTGAGCTAGAAGGAGTTCCCCTCTCTTTAGGAAAAGACCATTTCTTAAACTCTTCTGAACCTCCTTCCCACCCTTCCTCTGGGATCAGCTGAGGGGCCTGGTGCCCACCTTCTCTGCCCTGCTCAATCCCTGAAGAGGGCAGTATTTTCACAGGTGGGCTCTGCTCTAACAAGCTCCATTATAAGAAGACTCTGGCTTTTTAAACTGGGGCCAATAAAAGAATTTGCCAAGAGGGTCTTTGAAGTAATGACCTCTCTAGTTAGTGCCTTGAAACATATTTTTACATCTTGAAGGAGAGATTATGAGCTGAGGGGGCTGGATAGCTGTGGGAGGTAGAAGACCCAGGGGGTGGCAGAGTCCTGGTTCCTGTCCAGAGCCTACCACCCTAGGGGTGAGCAGAGGCTGATGCTCAGGGAGGGACCTTGGGCCTAAGGAAATCGAATTCACAGAATTCAACATGTCTAGACCCAGTTCCTGGGCAAATTGAGGCCTGTCTGGATTAGAATAGTTTATTCTCCATAAGCCCAGGTCCAGGTCCAGCCAGGCTAAGTGTGTGAGGTCTGGGCCAGCTGAAGCCATGTGGAATATCCCCTTCTTCTGTGTGTAGTGAGAATAAGTGAGATGTGAGCAGAGGGTGATGAGGGCTGAGGGCAGAACTATTGGGATGCTTGTGGGAAGATGGGCCTAGAGCAGGGGTCGGGAACCTATGGCTTGCGAGCCAGATGTGGCTCTTTTGATGGCTGCATCTGGCTCGCAGACAAATCTTTAATAAAAAAATAATAACATTAAAAATATAAAACATTCTCATGTATTACAATCCATTCATTTCCTACCGCTCATGTTCATGGTTGCGGCTGGCTGGAGCCAACCACAGCTGTCCTCCGGGACAACACCAAACTTTTATTGGACAATGTATAACATACATGGGTTGTTCTGAGGTCAGGAAGTAAACTTCTCTCCTTTTAATCAAGTAGTCAACTAGCTAATTGCAGAAACCGTTTTGATGAAGAAGATGGCTAAAAGAAAAAGAGATGAGGAGTATTGTACTTTTCAGCAGGAATGGACAGAGGAATTCACCTTTGTGGAGAGAGCAGGTTCTGCAGTGTGTAACATGTAATGATAAAATTGCATCGATAAAACGGTCAAATATAAAGCAGCACTTCGACACACACCAAACTACATTTGCATTGAAATATCCAGCTGGGGACAGCAGGAAGAAAGCATGTCAAGAGCTACTGTGTAGAGTGCGAGCTAGTCAGCAGCAATTCCGTGTTTGGACCCAACAAGGTGACTGGAATTCGGCTAGCTTTGCTGGTGCTTTAGCAATTGTGAGAAACAAAAAGCCATTCACAGATGGGGATTTTTGCTTGATGTTGCCAATGAACTTTTTGACGACTTTTTGGATAAAGACAAGATAATCAAACGAATAAAAGACATGCCTCTGTCTGTCGGCAAGAACTTTTCACGATCATACTATCATGATGGCAAGTCAAACTAAGGCAACACAAGTGAAGGACATAAATGCAGTACCATTCTTTTTCTTGCTTTGGATAAGTCAACAGACGTAAGCCATTTATCCCACCCAGTGGAGCGTGATTGCAAGGTATGTTGTCGGTGACACACTACATGTGGAAAGTCTTGCTGTTTTGCCTATGAAAGAGACAACAAGAGGAGAGGATTTATTTGAGTCTTTCACTGAGTTGGCTAAAGAAAAAAATCTACTGATGGATAAACTTATTTCGGTGTGTACTGATGGTGCTCCGTGCATGGTGGGGAAAAAACAGAGGATTTGTAGTGCTTCTTCGTGAACATGAAAAGAGACCCATCCTAAGTTTTCACTGCATCCTACATCAGGAGACGCTCTGTGCTCAGATGTGTGGCGAGCAGCTTGGTGAGGTGATGTCGCTGGTCATTCGGGTGGTCAACTTTATTGTTGCCTGAGCTTTAAAATGATCGCCAGTTTAAAACATTGCTAGATGAAGTTGGGAATAATTATCCTGGTCTGCTTCTGTACAGCAATGTGCGTTGGTTGTCAAGAGGGAAGGTGCTCAGCCGTTTCACGGCTTGTCTGAGCGAAATCCAGACTTTCCTTTAAATGAAAAACATCGAGCATCCTGAGTTAGCTAACACTGAGTGGCTCCTGAAGTTCTACTATCTCGTGGACATGACTGAATATCTGAATCAGCTCAATGTGAAAATGCAAGGCGTTGGAAATACAGTCTTATCCCTTCAACAAGCAGTGTTTGCATTTGAAAACTAGCTGGAACTCTTTATCGCCAACATTAAAACAGGTTGTTTACTACACTTTAAAAAACTGGGAGAGCTTAAAGATGCATGCGCAGCAAGTGACCCTGCTCAACATCTTGATCTCTAGCAGCTAGCGGGCTTCACATCTAATCTCCGGCAGTCATTCAAAGTGCGCTTTGGAGAATTTCGTGAGCACACTCGTCTTTTTAAGTTTATCACCCATCCACATGAGTGTGCAGTGAACAGCACTAACCTGAGTCACACTCACGGTGCCTCCATCAGAAATTTTGAGCTACAAGCTGCTGACCTGAAGGCCTCAGACATTTGGGTGAATAAGTTCAAGTCACTGAATGAAGATTTGGAAAGACTTGCATGACAGCAAGCGGAGCTGGTGAGCAAACACAAGTGGAGAGAAATGAAAAAACTTTAACCCGTGGACCAGCTGATTGTCAAAACTTGGAACGCGCTTCCCGTCACATACTACACAATGCAGCGTGTGAGTATTGCTGTACTGGCAATGTTTGGCTCTACGTATGCATGTGAGCAGTCTTTCTCACATCTAAAGAATGTTAAGAACAACCTACGAACACATTTAACGGATGGAAGTCTCAACGCCTGCATGAAGCTTAACCTCACCATGTATCAACCAGACTACAAAGCCATCAGCAAAACCATGCAGCACCAGAAGTCGCATTAATGGTAAGAAGTACTTTATTTATCATTGGTTAGCAACAGCATAACAAAATTATTAAAAAGAATTCAGAGACTTATTATACTTTAAAGGTGTTGGTCTTACATAATAATATGCACACATTTACTTGTATTTAGTGTTAAACATATTGTATGGCTCTCACAGAATTACATTTTAAAATATGTGGCGTTCATGGCTCTCTCAGCCAAAAAGGTTCCCGACCCCTGGCCTAGATGGTGGTTGACCTAAATGGAGCTAAGGATCAGAAGATAATTTAAAAAATGTATCTCATTTTTCTCATTTATTCATTCACTCACTCATTCATTTCTCAATACTTTATTGAGTATCTGCTAGATGCCAGGCTTGTTTATGGGGATTAAATAGTGAGTGAATAGGAAGGATGGCCTTGGCCCTGTGTGGCTTGCATTCTAGTAGGGGAGACACACATTAAACAAATAAGTGTGCCACTGTATAATTACAAACTGTGAAAGTGCTATGAAGAGAAAGTCATGTGAGCCACTACAGCATATAACAGGGCCCCCAAAATATGGAGGGGTGCAGTAGTTGGGGTTCTGGGGAAGCCATCTTTGGACCTGAAACATAAGTGGGCACCGGCCAGGGCTGAAGCCGACCGAGGAAACAGCGTGTGGAAGAGCCTTCAGGAGAGGGGTGTGGGCTGCCCCGGGGAGCAAAAGACCATCAGGATGCCAGGACACAGAGAGTGAGCATGGCATGTGGAAGGGACGAGGTAAGGAAGTTGGCAAAGGCGGAATCACACAGGGCCTTGTAGGTGGCAGTAAAAGGTTCAGATTATATTCAGGATATAAATAGGAAACTACTGGCTGCGATTCAGTGGAGACAGAAGTTTGAGTATGGTGGCCTCATCCCAGCAATGTTAAGTCAGAAAATGGAAACACAGTCCAGGCCATCTCCCAACCCCCGTCTCACTCGATGTCCTTCCATCAGGAACACTTCCCAGGGAACATCCTCAAGCAGAAACACTGACTTCTTTCTGCTCTGCCTCTGTGCCTGCCTCTCAGGGTCCCTCTGCCCCGAGTCCTTCCATGGCCCACAGGAGGAAGTTGGAGCAGTATCTGGGCCATCCTCTCTGCAGGCCTCTCAGAGATCTCCTCATCCAACACCCTTGATTTAAGGATGTGCAGACTGGAGTGGCAAGGGAGAATGAACACTGAAGCTCCCACAGGGCATTCTAGATGCCAGAAATGCTTCACCCCAGAGGCTCAAATGCTTCCCACCTGCCATTCTGGTGAGACTCTGTTGTGAACTAGAAGTTATGGGAGGAGAAAGAAGTAGGCAAAATATGCGCATGAGCAAGAAAGTCCTGGGCTTTAGCTATGAAGTGCGGTCTATCTTCACTTTGGTGTGTGGTTCAGAGAGGTTAAGTGGCTTGCCTAAGGCCATGAAGCCAATAAGTAGAGAAGCTGGCCCCAGCTCTTCAACCTGCTATCTGCCCTTCTGGACCTCTCCACAGCGGAAGTTTAGAATGCCAGGCTGAGGAAGTTTGGTTTCTTTGGAGAGCCCCAGAGGCCTTGGAGCAGAGGTTTGACCCAGGTAAATATTGGGAATCTTGTTTGGTGCCGGAATGCAGGATGAGTTGGAAGGAGGCAGGGATGACAGTCGTGAGGCTGTTGTGGTCTGGGAGAAAAACAGGTGTGATTATGGGGAAGGCAGAGAGGTTGGACAGGAGTCGGGGCTGGGCCAGTGCTGGCAGAGACCACGGTGGGACTTGTTGAGAGATGAGCTGTGTGTGGCTGTGGCTGAAACGATCATGTGTGTGTGCATGCACATGCAGGGCTGATGGTAGGTTGACTTCCAAAGGATCTGAAGGCCATGGACCAGCACTTGGGTTACCATGACATTTGGTGCCCGATTGAGGTTCACTTTGGCAGGACAAGGCTGAGGACATTCTGTTGGGGAAGCAAAGTAGAGTCTTGGAACATTGAGCTTAGAACTCAGAAGGGAGAGGCTCTGGGCATAGCTAGCTTCTGTTGTGAATTTATCACCAATTAACTGATTATTCCATAAACAAAATGCCATCTCTGAATTCATACACTTCCCAATCAAATTCTACAATCCCAGTGATTGAATTCTGGCCTATCATTCCTGAGGTCAGCCCTACCCTTAATGATCAATAATGACAAGATTAGTTTCTCCTTCATTTTCTACATGCTATACCCCCTACTTGTGGTCACCTCTGGGTGAAAATACAGAGAAACTCCCTTCTCAACTTCCATCTGACTTTCCACCTGAGTTTCCCAGGGCTCCTTTGCCACACCCAGGGAAATTCATGGTGCAGTACTTTTTGTGTTCTCACCAACATCTTTGCTCTGTTTTGCCCGTCGTCGTGCTCTGCTGGAACTCATGCCCTTCTCCTAGCCTCTCTCAGCTTTCCCACGTGGGCAACTAAAAACCCTTGTAGATTGAAAACCACAAGCCTATGTATACCCTGCCCATTTTCCAATGGCCATCCCTAGTTTCCCCTCCTCCAGGAGCTGTCCCATGATTATGCTTTAGCCCGCTGTCCCCGTGGGCAAGGTGTTGACTCTGTAATACCTAAGGTATTTGGATTTCACATGGCAGCTGCCTGTGTTTGCTGCTCTCCGTTCATTTCATGCAAGTAGGCTTTGCTGATCAGGGTTGGCTGGGCTCTGTGGAAACAACAGCTCTATTCTGAAATTTTAGTGGCTTCACACAATACAAGTTTATTTTTAGCTCATGTAGCATGTCACTATGAATTGGTAGGAGACCCTGTTCCTTCTTGTTTGAGGACCTGGGTTGATGGTGATCCACCGTCTTGTAGCTTCCCCACCTGGAATGGTGTCGTCCCATAGAACTATGCGATGCAATCTCTGCTCGTCTCATGAGACTATCAAGAAGTTGAAATAGAATTTTAAACTTCATTTAATTTTAACTTACTTAAATTTAACTAATTTTCACTAATTTAAGATGTAGCGAGGTCCTACCATGTTCAACAGTGTAGATCTATAATATGAGGTCTCTGTGTTTAGCCCCCGGATGGCACATGAAGACACTATGCAGAGAAGCGTGCCTGCTTTTCTGTGCTCAACCAAGATGTAACCATTGATCAGAGCTAATCACCAGGCCTCACTTCATTCAAGGCAGCTGGAGAATGTGGGGGAGGCACGAATACTCAGAGAGCAAGAGGCAGCTTTGCCATGGAACTCTTCTAAGTGCAGTCAGACCTTCTGGAGGCTAAAATGCATGAGATTTTGGGGAACAGATTGAGTTGGGATGGATGCAGAGGAAGACCAGGGATTGACTGAGCTAAAGCAGAGGGATTGGAGTTTAGAGATGCAGAGACAGACTCAGGGAGGGCAAGGAGTACAATCAACACCACAGAGCCAGGCTGGGCCTAGACTCCTGAGGTCCTGGCCCAGAGACAAGAGAAAGGGGAAGGCAGGATGTTCTACCTGCCCTGGGGGAACAACAGCCTTGGCTGAGACACAGCTAGCCTGGCCTTCTGAGTCCCTGGGAAGGGAAGAGCTAAGAGTTGCCAAAGGCCTGTTCTCAGAGCCTTTGGAAGAGAAGGGTCCCCCAGGGCTTTCAGTTATAAAATGGCCTTGGCTGTTCCCCCCTGAGGTGAGTCACTGAGCTGCCTGCAAAGGGATGAACAACAGAGTAAGAACCCAGCAGGAGATCATCTGGACCATACTTTCCACTTGACCCTGGCCCTGGGGCCAAGAACAGGGAGTTTACCAAGGCCAGTGAGGAAGGGTGTCATGCCCCAACTGCTGGAGAGCTCCAGCCATTGCAAAGGGGTGAAGCTGGGTGGCATGGTTTGCCACTTGGGTCAGGAGCTAAGAGGCTGTGGAATGGATTCAGAAATGACTGAACCAGGGGAGGAAACTGAGGCTGAGAAAGAGGGCCCAAGACCACTCAGGGAATTAGCTGACCGGCCCCCAGGGCTCCCATATCAAGCCCTTTGCACTCCCATGGGAAGGAATCTCTGAGGCAGCCTTGCTCCAAGTTTGTCTTCACAGTCTCCAGGCTGGTGCCTACTCCTGCTGTTTTGATTATTCCTAGAGACTCACAGAGCTCTGGCACTGTCTGCTTCTGATTTTAGTGGGTCCTTGCTACTGTTGGACCCATTTCTTTTTCTCTCATTCTCCTGGGACAGAAGACATGCTCCAGTTGGCAGAGAACGACCAATGTGAGTAAAGAAAATGTTGATCTGACTCTGGATATGGGGAGGAGGGAGCCTCTGCTTCCTCCAGCCAGGTTGACACAATTCTATATTTTTAAAAGAAAAACCCAGAGTGGGAGAAATTCCTAACTCTACAAACTACTCTTCATTTTAGAAGACTTGACCATAGGATTCCATTAAGGCCAGGAGTTCCCTGGTTATTTCATATGAAATTTGATTCACTGAACTTTTCATTTCATCAGCACAATGTTATTAACACTTATCATCTGTAAGGTACCAAAGGTTTTTAAAATATGGCATTTAAGCAAAGTTAAGCCCACCAATAGGTTCCTCAAATTTCAGGGAACCCAAAGTCAGTATGGACTATGCCAGCCTCCAATCTTCCCAGGCCAGGAGAATTCAACCCCATTTTATAAAGGGACAACTGATGGCATAGCAAGGAAGTGGAGCCAAGACATGGGAAACTGCTAGCCCTCCCTCCTGGGCAGGGGAGGAAGGAATCCTCTCCTCTACCCAGCCCTCTCCCCATGTCCTGTGGCCTTGGGTTGCCTCTCTAAGTGAATAGCTCCCACTGTGCTAGAGGCCAGTGTACATTCCAGAAGCAAACTGTCTTGTCCTCTTTCTCATGCTGTTCAGGGATGAACCCCTCACCACAGCCCAAACTCACCTGCCCTCTGCTGGTATTGGCAGTAGATGATATTTTTAAAATATCTCTGATGCATATGTTCTGTAGTATGACCATGCTGCTCCCTCATTTGGGGTAGAGTCTAATTTCTCTTCCTTTGTTTCTTGGTGGGCACTGATTGACTGAACAATAGAGCACTTCTGGTCATGAAGTAACGTAGCTTCTGCCTGTCTCCCATAATGGCTGCGCATATATAAGAAGTTCAGATACCTTGAAGCTGCCACATGGTATGAAAGCCAAGCCACACAGAGAGGACCCATGTAGATGCTCCAACCATCAATCAGTCTCGGCCTAGGTGCCAGACATGTGAATGAGGAGCCTTCAGGTGGTTCCAGTCCCTGGCCTTCTAGCCACTCCCAGCCTTCTAGTCTACCTAGCTGAAGCCCAGACAGCATGGAGCATATAGACAAGCCGTCCCTACCATGTCTTCCCAATTTTCAAATTCTGTGAGCATAACAAATGGTTGTTTTAAGCTGCAAAGTTGTGGGGTCATTTAATACATGGCCTTAGTAACTGGAACAAGACCCACCTCCGAGGTCTTGGAGCATCCAGTGTTCTCTTCTACAGCACTCCTGGCAGTAGTAATCAATGAACTAACTCCTCAGGCAATACCCTCTTTAATGACTGTCCTCCCCATTCAACTCTAAGTTCCAGGAAGGCCAGGGGTGCTGTCAGAGAGTCAGCCAGGGAGATGCTCAGTGAATGTTTAATGCAGGGGTCCTCAAACTATAGCCCACGGACCACATGCGGTCCCCTGAGGCCATTTATCCGGCCCCCACCGCACTTCTGGAAGGGGCACTTCTTTCATCGGTGGTCAGTGAGAGGAGCACAGGATGCATCCGCACCCATAGTTCCCATTGAGATACTGGTCAGTTTGTTGATTTTAATTTACTTGTTCTTTATTTTAAATATTGTATTTGTTCCCGTTTTTTTTTATTATTATTTTAAGATATGTGCAGTGTGCATAGGGATTTGTTTATAGTTTTTTTTTATAGTCTGGCCCTCCAACAGTCTGAGGGACAGTGAACTGGCCCTCTGTGTAAAAAGTTTGGGGATCCCTGGTTTAATGAGTGACTGATCCTAATGCTGTCCTCAGGTTAACCCCTAAACTTGACCTCAGAATGACTCGAGCCCTGGATTCAAGCTGCTTCTAACCCTGGCCACAGACCAACCCCTGATTCTGGCATCAAAGACTGGACCCTGGCCACAGACCAACCCCTGATTCTGGCATCAAAGACTGGACCCTGGCCACAGCCGAGCACTAAGCCCAGCTTCAGACTGACCTCTACACTTGACCTCAGAATGACCTCTGACCCAAACCTCAGACTGAGCCCTGGCCTCACCATACAGGGTTGATCTGACTTACCTCTCTTGGATCATCTTGTACTCCCCACCTCCATCTCTCACTGTAGTGCCCTTCTTTGAGTTGCTTGAAGGAATAAAGCTCTTAGGGCGTGAGCACCTTGGTATATACTTGCCCCCTGCCAGGAATGCTCCTTACTAACTCCTACTCTTTCTTTCAGTCTTATTTAAATGCTGCTTCCTTAAGAATCAGCCAATTTAAATGAAACTCCTTTATATTTGCTGTTAGCATTTTCATACTTTATAACTATATGTATATGTTTGCTATTTTCTGTTTGATGTTTTTTTCTTCCTAAAGATTGAATTCAGGAACCATGTTTTTTGTAAAGGGATACATTTTTATTTTTATTATTTTTTTATTGAACTTATTAGAGTGACATTAATTAACGTGATTATCAGGTTACAGGTGCCTAGTTCTACAACACATCTCATCTCGGGAACCACATTTGTTCTCTTCACTGCTGCATACGCTGCATACACAGTATACTCCGCACTGGGCCTGGCACCTCCAAGGGGCTAATAAATAATTGTGGAATGACTGAACAAACCAATGACTGGATATGGAGTCTTCCAGCAAGCCTTCTCTGGGCCCCTCCCTGTCACGTGGAGTTCACGTCTTTCCTCATTCTCTCCCCACGGCCCGTGAACAGCCTGAGGGGTATTCAGCCATGACCTGGGTCACTTGCGGGCTTCCATGCCTCTCCCCCCAGCCCATGCCCCACCCCCCAGCCCTCAGCCTGGTCTCTCCCCTCTGCAACCCCAGCATGCACAGGCCCGACCAGCTCAATAAATGTTGGTTGAACTGTTGAACCGAACCTATTTCTTCTCTCCAGCCTCCTCTCTGGCCAGCTCTTGACTGATTCATGTGAGAGGCCACCAGAGCAGCGCTTCAAACAGAGAAGAAACAAATGAAGAAGCAGAGAAATCGGCAGTAGGAGACAGGCAGAGACATCCATCTCCTCCTGCCCTCTGTCCTCATCACCATCCCCCTGAGGGCTGCAGGCAGTCAAAAGTTCAGGCTCCACGTTTTCTGGAAAAGGGAGGGAAATCTATGTGTGGGGGATAAAAAAAAGTCCCCAAACTCAAATCACGCACACAAAACAACAAGCCATAAAACGGAACACCATTGGGAGAAGATGGGGTCACATGGTGGGAATCTGGATTGCAGTAAGGGGGAGCGGCACTTGAGAAAACGCAGTCTCCTCAATGGGAACCAGATGGGCTGCGTGCTCTTAAATAGAATCCCAGACTCATAGTGCTGGGCCGGGCAGGAGCAGGGCTGGGGGTGCTCTCCCCTTGGCAGAGGGGACAAGAAGGTGGGGTGGGGGTGGGGGCCGGCAGGCTCTGAGACTGCGACAGGGTGGCTTCCAGACCCCAGGCTCCTGGCTCTGGGTCAGGGCCCTTTCCTCCTGCCACGTTGTCTCCCAGCCCTTTGCCAGGATCTCCAAATTAGAAGCATATCGAGAAGCAGTACTGTCTGTCATTCCTCCCCCTTTTCTGTTTTTCTTCTAATTCTTTCTCTTTGCAGCATAATTTTAAAGGTGCCATGAATACTCCTTGTTCCAAAAATCCCCATTCCAGCCCCCACCCCATCAAGAGAACACACAAGGGTACCTGGGAGGGGCACTGTGCTAGGTGCTTCATGGCTATTTGCTTACATAGTTGTCCTCACGCCCTGTGAGGGACGTGCTGGTGTATCAGTTCAGTACCCCACTGGATAGAATGTAGGGTTGGAAGTGAGGCTGGGGAGATGGGGGTCAGATACTGTCATTCTGCTTATCAACCATTTAGGATTTAGTATCTTAACCAGGGACCTTGTAGCAACAAAAGCACGAGGTAAAGCTGACTCTTAGGGGATCAGAGAGAGCTCTTGAGATATGGAAATTCACAAGGCCTCCACTTTTCTCTGCAGTGCCCATCACCTACCTGCAGAAATCATGTGTAAAAACATGAGGGTGGACATCAATCCATTTTCTCACTGACCTCTCCTCCCCAAAAAAAGATATCCTGGTCTCTTTCCCAGCTCCCCTGAGAGACAGATTCTAGTGGTAACTTCCTGGGGAACGTTGCTGCACGTGGCCCAGGAGACTATGCACTAAACGGCTCCAGGGGCACCATTCACAGGGATTATGATGTGAATGACAGCCATGGCCTTTCCCCTGGTTTTTCTGATGCCCAGCCAAGCAGGCGGTGAGGCCTCTGGCCTCCTCAGGGCACACAGAGGAATCCTTGCTTATCTGGGCTTCAGAAGTGTCTGTGTCACCTACTAGGAAGAGCTGAAAAGTTGGACATCTACTTTCTTTGACATCTGTTCCCTTCTAGGTTGCAATGAGGCCAGAAATTCTTCCTCTCACTTAATCCTGGGGTCAGCAACAACCAATTACTCAATTATCCAACCAGCCCCTTGCATTGTGCACTTGAGCTGCAGGTGAATGAACTTGTAGGTGAACAGCCACAGAGAGGGCATTCTGGCAGAGGAAGAGCCAGTGCAGAAAAGCCAGAGTGGGGCAGGGCCTGGAGCACACAGGGTCGATGTGTCCAGTGTGCAGAGAGTTAGGAGAAGGGCAGCAAGAGAATGGGGAGATGTGAGGTCAGAGCAGGGACTAGCTCAGGAAGGGCCTGCACAGCCATGGCCAAGAGTCCAGATTTTATTCAAAGAGTGGTGAGGACACATTTGAAAGACTTTAAGCAGAGAGATTGTATGACAATATCACTCATGTTGGGGTGGATAAGAGGGAACAGAAGAGGGCAGATCATCAAGAAAGAAGACTACCTTAGGCGTCCAGGTGAGTGGAAGAGGCGATTTGGACAAGAGCAGCTTCGGGGAGATGCAGACAAATGGATGAATTTGAGTATGTGCTGGAGAAAGACTTGCTAGGACTTCCTGCCAGATTGAGTGGGGGGTGAGAGGCAGGGACTTTCCAAAATTTGGGGCCTGAATAAGCAGAGTAACTGGAGGGGCTGTTCACTGAGACAGGAAGGTCGGCCTCCTTCCCTAACCTCCATCTGACTGCCCAGCTCATGACTTCAGTCAGTGAGGAATATGTGCTGTGGCCTTTCTCCTCCTTTCTTGCAAAGCAGATGGTAAGAGAAGGAAGAAGGCCAAGCCTCCAGGGCTGTGATTGTACTTTCTACTTTTAACTCAGCAGTTGGGAGCCCATGGCCTCGCCATCCCTAGCCTCCTACTCCTGGTTCTCTTAGCTCTGCTCTAAATCAAATTCAGCTCGGTATTATTTCCCGAGCACCTGCTGTGGCCCAGCTACATGGAGGCCACTATGGGCTAAATAGGAGAAGGAACACAGGTGGTCTAGCCTTTGAGGTGTGGAGGGAGCCAGGGGCATAGGAAGAGAACTGGAGCAGCCAGGGAGGCTTGCCTGGAGGAGGGGGGGGTTTGGCTTGGCACAAAGGAACTGGATGATGGAGGGGCTACAAGGGAAATCTCCATGAATTATTTTCATAGTAGAGAAAAAGAATCCTAGAAAGCTGTGGACCCTTATTTGAGGGAAAACAGTGAGACCTGGAGGCATAGTCAGCATTTTAACAAACCCCGAGGCAGGAAAAGGCTAGCACCATTTCCCCAATACACACACATGCACACGCACACACATACATGCATACATATGTGTGCCCGCACATGCACATGTGCAAACTTCCACGAGGTAATTCTTGATCTCTAACCTCAACTTTCATGTCTCCCTGTCTCCTGATAAGATGGAGAGAGGGGAAAACTGCAGTACCGTTTGTCCTCTCCCTGCCTCTCCTCTCCCTGCCTTCCCAGACCACTCCCAGAAAGCCAGCTAAGAGACCAATGAAAACAGCCATTTGCTGACCTTCTGTCCTGAACTTCCACGTGTAGCAGGTCCTCTTGTCCATGTCTCTAGAAAGCTCCAGTGGTTCTCAAGATATGGACCTCAGAAAGGTAGCATCAGCATCACCTGGGAACTGATAAAAGTGCACATTCTCATGCTCCACCCCAGACGTGCTGAGTCAGAAACTCAGAATCTGGGTTTTCATGAAGACCCAGGGGATTCAGATACACACTCAAGTTCGAGAACATCAGCCGTCCTGAGATAAAACCTCCCCAGAAGAGAGAGTCACTTTTCCAGGGCCTAACCCTGCCTCCTCCCCAGAAGTCATTTCCGTCCATATGGACTCTTTAGCTCTTCAAATTTATTGCCCACTGCCAACCCACCCGGGGCCGTGGGAGTGAAGGCCAGGTGGCCACATCTGCCGCCTGCCCACCCTCCCACCCCTCCCCCCAGCCTGGCCTGCCACATTCATGCAGGGAAGCCAGCGTCATCCATGCAGTGTAATAAATGGGGGTACCCCAGTGCCCCACCCCAGTTCGGTGCACCCGGTTCCCTCTCCTGCCTTAAAACCCTGTCCCTAGCGGTAGTGAGGAGCAACACCAAGCCACTGACTTTGCGCTTGGCTTCTTTAGGTTAGAGAGAAAAGGCTAGTGTGCACGGCCTCCGACAAAATCAGTTGTCAGCTGGCTGCCTCCTGGGATGGGAGAGCTTCCTCAGCCCCAGAGAGCTCGTACAACAATGTTATAGCCAACCAGGGGCCCCTGTTTTCTTTAAAACTACAAGCAAAAACCATCCCCTGAACAGACACTCTTTCACAGAGCTCCTGCTTCTTCCCCAGGCTCCTGGCAGAGCCCCAGGGGAGGCACTGTGTGAGGTGGGGGGTGGCTTCCTGCCAGTTAGGCCCCCTCCTCTCTTCTGAGCATTTGGCCAAAGACCAATTTTTTCATTGCTTTTTATCATTTTCTTGCTTTGGTGTCTAATGAGTTGTGAAGCTGTGTTTGCTTAGACTGTATACACTGGGTGGGGGAGGGTGTGCTGCTTTACAGAGCAGAGCCAGAGAGGATGGGGACCCTGATCCCAACCCCCTGAGATGAGTAAGCAGAGGGCTGTGTGAGCATGTGCAGGTCTAACTGCCCACTGTTGGCAAAAGCAGAGAATGAGGGGGTACTTGTTCAAGTTCTACCATCAACAGTCTCTGACTCCAAGGGAGTCAGTCTCAGTTTACTCGTCTGACAAATGGGAGCAATATTAGCTCTGCCTCCTCTTTAGAACCATAGTGGATGTCAAGTGAGCTGGTATCTAAAAGAACCCTGAAAATATTGATGGCTCCATGCAGCAAGGCAATGTAGTCATAGCAGGGTCATTTCCTCTTCCTGTAAGGCAGAGACTGCAGCTTTCCCGTGTTTTGTATTCCCCAGAGCACCCGGTACAGCCCAGGGCAGGTGGTCAACAACAAGTATTGACTTGTTGAATGCATAAAATAGAAGGCATGGTCCCTGTCCCCACAGAATCGAAGGTCTGGCTGGGAGATGGTGACAGGGATGATGAACACACAATGGAAGAAACTTAAGAAGAGTAGAGGTCTTTGTCAGTGCAGACACCTCTAATTTAGAATTTGTGATGCTTTCACAAGGTCAGAGAGGAACTGAACCCTGCTGATGGGAACATGTGCTGAACAAACTCCTAATGAGAACAAGATAATAATAACAGGAGCTCTCGGCTTCTGAGTGTGAGTTGTGTTCCAGTGGCAGAGGGAGTGCAGTACCTTTTGGCAATACCTGATTTTATGGGAGCAGTTAGCATGCCTATCATAAGTAAACTCTGACCTCATCCGAGAAGCAGCCTTTCCTTGACCATGCTTTGTTAATGACCATTCAGGGTGACTTCACGTATGTAAGGAATATAACATTTTATTTTGTTAAAACTACTGGCCTACCTTATGCTTCCCCCCAAACAGCTCAGGTCCATCCATTCACAGTCTTTAATAGATTTGGTGACTAAGAGCATGCAACCAACTCAATCTTATCACCCCCAGAAGAAGGAACATGGGCTCCCTTAACAGCAATCAGGGTCAGCCATTGGACCTGGCAGAGAGTTACTGGCTGTTGGAGACCCTGGCCAGCCCCTTCCCCTTCCTGAGCCACAGTTGTCCCCTCCTCAGAGGGGAGGAGGTTGTCATCTAGTTTTCACAGATAAGGCTCTCCGGAGCTGGCTGGGGACTTTGCAGAAGGCAGGCCCGGCCATGTCACCCCTCTGGGAGAGTGGCCTCTGAGTCCTCTTTCCATGAGGTGAATCTTTTCCCCATCCTGGGTTAAGACAGAAACAAGGGGCGTAGAGAAAGTGCAAAGGCACAGAATCCTGAGGTGGTCCAGAAGGTAGGATTGGCTCTTCCTCTGGACACCTTTCCTCTGGGGTCCCAGACTGGGCAGGGAACGCATCATGAGAAAGGCGACTGAGTAGATTTCAGCTCTTACCTGCCTCTCGGCCTGATACCTGCATGCAGGGGACAACACACAGGGCTCTCTGGGGGCCCTGGCTTAGATGGCTTCCCCCATTTGGGGTTCCTTCTATAGTTTTCTCTGGTTCTCCCTCCTCATTTCTGTCACCTCATCCTCTCTGCTCTTCTTCCGTCCCTCCACTCTTGGAGGCTTAACTGCTGTGCTGTCCAACCTTGTCCAGGGGGCTGGTGCTGGCCTCATCCCAGGGGAGAAGAGTGGCCTGTTGGTTATTGATGGAGACTGCAGCCTGGCAACTTGCTCCCCCCAGGAGGCATGCTTGGGAGGCTTCCTGGGGTTTAAGCCTCCATGTCTAACACCTCTTGATAAAGGAAGGCATGGGATGTTTCTATAGTTCTGCCCTCAACTGAAGGGACAATTCCTGAAGGCTGAACAATGGGCATGGCCTGAGGGGTACCAGTGGAGGACATCTAGAGGCAAGCCTGTGGACTTGCTCATTCTCTTGTGGGCAGTCTCTCAGCAAGGAACAGAGAGCTCCATCGTGTGTCCTGTCTCCCCTGAGCACTCCATCCCCCGGCTGGTGGGGCTCACAGAAGCCTCCAGGTGGACCGCAGATGCAGGCCCAACCTGACAGGAAGTCATTAGTGTGCCAAAGCAGAGCAAGGGGAGTAGAGGGGGGAGGAGTTGGGCTGCCCCTGGGAAGGTCACAAGCAGGGGATAGGGGGATGGAATTTGCTCAGGCCTTGAAGGGCAAGTCAGTCTGGCAGGGGCTTAGCTTTTCAGGTACAGGCCCATGCATAAGCCCAGGTCCATGCTGGAGAGAGCGGGTGGTGGGTAGTATGGAGACATGGTGCGAAGATAGAGTGTGAAGGCTCTCGGTCCTGGGGAGAGGGGTACAGCCTTCACTGGTAAGGGGGAGTCATTGCAGGCTGCGAGTGAGGGTGGGCTGTGATCAAGGTCTGTGCCCTGAGCTATAGCCACTCAAGTGAGATGGGCTAGAGACCTGGGGACGCTGACTGCCATGGTGCACCCCCAAGGGCTGCAGGGAAGGGCAAAAAGCCAGAGCAGAAGTCCCTCTAGAGGTCAGAAGTGCTAATAGGGGCAGCACGAGGGGTGCTGGAGAGGCCCCACTGCCCAGAAACATCCCAGGAAATTGAGATTCAACAATCCACCACCCCAGTCTGAGTTCCTACAAGGCCCAGGGGACCGCAGCAGACACTTATATCCAGTTTCCTTACTGACTCCTCAGACGGCCCTGCAGCGTTGCTGTTCATAGCCTCATCTCACGAGCAAGGGACTAAGGCCAGGAGAACTAGCGACTTAACTGGAGGTCACATGCTGGCAAGGACTCGAGGGCTGTTTGGGACCCCCTGCTGTCTGCCCCAGAGTGCCTGCTCTTTCCATCACCTCACGATGCCTGAAAGGACCCTCATCTCAGGCCCAGAGCATGGGGATTAGACCCCAGGGAGGGTGCGGGCACACGCTGGGCTGGGGGTCTTGTCCCAGGCACCGGTCCTGGAAGGAAGCTGGGCATTGTCAGTGGGAGGAGGCATGTCTGGATTTGGCAGATGCCACCATTGAGTTTCAGGGTCTGGGTTATGGAGAAAGGCTGCGTGACACTCTGACCTGAGCACACCCTGCTTTACATTATTCACATTCCTTCTCAGATTCTTTCTTCTGCCAGTTCCGCCATTTCTTGCTGAGGCTCTGGGCAAGACTCCCCACCCACCTTCACACCTCCATGTCCTCATCAGCGCAGTGGGGCCAATGAGACAGTGTGGCTGTGAGCGATTAAATGAGATTGTATTTGCCCTAGTGCACATTATATAGGACAACTGCTTAACTCCAGGAGCAGCATGTGCAAAGTCTTCCCCTGTCTACCTGTCACCTGTTCCACTCATCTTTTAAAGCCCAGTGTGAATGCCATTGCGTCCCTCTTGGCAGAATTTGCTACCTTGATTTCTGTCCAGCCAGAAGCTTGGTAAGAGCTTTACTGCTTGATTTATTGTGGTTTGGCTGTGATCAGTTGAGGATATATCTGTCCCTCCAGACAGTAGCCCCTGAGGGCAGAGTGCTCACTTCATTTGTTTGCTCCTCCCAAGCTCAAGAGGGGACAGCTGCTGGGACAGCTCTCAGCTTCGCCAGACATATGCTCTCTGGCCATGCCTCCTGGCTTCCTCCTCTTCTCAAAGGAGAGGCCTATAGTCTCAACACTCTACTTCCTCAAGGCCTCCCCCATTTTTGGTCTCCATGGCCTTCCTTGCCTCTCAGATTGGCCACCTGTGACCCCCACTGCCATTCTTTATTTCATTGACCCTCCTCTCCACTGTGCATCACTCCATTTTCCTAGAAACAAATTTCTCCCTCTGCCTGTGCCACCACTTCCCCAGGCCTTTTTCTTCCTCCAGGCATGCTCTTCCTCTATCCTTCATAGCATTCAGAACACTTCCAGGAGATACCAACTCAAGGCAGTTCTGAGAAAGTTACGCTCTATGTGGACCTCCCAATGGTCATTCTTCTACCAAGTCTGCATGGAAGGAAACACCGCCATACTGAGCCATCAGCATGGAATGAAAGACAAAGTCAATATGGGTTTATATCTAGAGAACAGCAGAAGTGGTGGTGGTTCTCCAAACTTTACTTCTTCTGCCTCCTAGGCAAGGCATTTCCTGCCACCTTTACAGGGACTGAGTTCCCGCCAATGAGATAGAGCAGAAATGATGGAGGGCACTCCAGGCCTGGCCCTGAGAGCCTCCTCCATAATTGTTCATCCCAGCTGACTGTGGAGAATCCAGCAGAAAATTCTGGAACCCAGGGACTTGGCAGATTCCAGATTCCCCAAATCAAGAGAGTCACCCAGTCAGCAGTGCTTGCATTGGATTGCTACAATTGAGAGAAATAAACTTTTTTCTATGCCATTTCAATTTGGGGGTTGTTTATTACCACAGTTACCCTAATCTAATTAATACAACCCCAGGAGTATTTATGCAGTGTACACATACAGTTGGCCCTTGAACAACGTGAGGGTTAGGGGGGCTAACACCCAATGCAGTCTAAAATTCACATATAACATTTAATTCCCCGAAACTTAACTTGTCCCTCAGTACAACTATGGGGGATTGGTTCTGGGACCCCCAGAAAATACTAAAACCTGCTGATTCTCAAGTCCCCTATATAATATGGTGTAGAGATCAATGCATGAAGCTGACCCCCCATCCATGGACTCCCAATACAGATTGAAAACAGTACAGGTATTTGTTGAAAACAATCTATGTATAAGTGGACCCACAGAGTTCCAACCCATGTTGATTAAGGGCCAACTATATGTCACAAGAGTACAAAAATAAATAGCTAAACAAATCAAGATGAGGGTAAAACAGATGAGGAGGGTAAGATGAAGTCAGGCATGAAGGAAGAAGTCGACAGATCTTGCAAATCTTACAGAAATCAATACGAGGAGGGTGAATATCCCAATATAAAAGAAAAGGGACAAAGGCTCTGAACAGGTAACCAGCAAGTAAGTCATCCCCAAGGCCAATAAGTATATGAAAAGATGCTCCCGAGCAGATGGGAAAATGCAAATTTAAGAAACAATGAGATACCACGTCAACCTCCTTGGCTAGGCAAACACTAAGCGTTGTGCGTGATGATAACCCAGTGGTGAAGAGGAGAGGGAGAAATAGGAGATCTGTGAATTACTTGATGAGAGTGTAAATAGCTACAACTTTCATGGGCAATAATTTAACAATATCTAATAAAGTTGAATATGAGCATTCTCTTCACCTAGCTATTCTACAGAAACTCTCACATTTATACACAACTAATAGAGATCGGATGCCAATTTGGCTCTGAGCTTCCTAGCAGCCAAAGCAAAAAAGAGCAGAAGATTATAAGCTCTTCAATCCTTAATGCCTATATAAATAATAATAATAATAATAATAAAAAGACCAGCGGCTCTAGCCTTTTGGTTGTAAGGTCAGAGAACATTTTCTCCTGTGGATGCTCCTGGAAGCAATATGTATTTTAATAGACAAGATCTTAGGCAACATCCCCATAATAAATAGTATATTACATACAACTTACTGAGTTTCAAAGCACATATACAGTTATATGAAACTTTCTATTGATTATAGGGATGAAATCCAAGCTAAGGAGCAAAAGGCAATTCAGTAACAGCAATTATAGGAGAGTTCAAAGCCATGTGGTCCAAATATGCACTCTCTGGTGACTTAGGATAGCCTGGCTTGATTCAGGAATGAGATTTTTAATATCTCCAGAAACCCTCCCACAACCACCATGATAATTATTTCTCCAAACCAAGCTTTTGAATGGACTGAGTAGCAGAGAGTTCAGGTTACAGTTTCAGGCAAACTACCGGAGTGAAAATATCCTTTGCTGTTGATTTAAGGCATGACCATGAACTTTGCTGATGCCATCGCCAAGAAGATTGCTATCTTTTTATGAGAGTTAAGGAATTCTCACCAGGAACAATGTCTAGAGAGACGCCCCCCTAATCAAGAGGTTTGTGGAGGGAGTCTAGGTTAAATAAGAAAAAATTATATTAAGAAATTCACATTAATGCAAGATATGGTTGGTTCCTAAACACAAAATTTTAATATGAGCTTCTTTGCAGTCAAACGCAAAAACGACAATGAGCACAAGGGAGTTTGAGCTTACATAGTTTTCTGTGGGAGCTCGTTGACTTCAGTTCTGAAAGGTCCAGGTCAGGATAAAAAATGCACAGAGCTAGTGCTTCATGAGCAAAGCTTGCAGCCCCTAGAGGAGTGAATACTTGCCAATGCTCTTAGCCCAGTGTTTCTGGTTATGACTGAAGCTGCCCAGCTGAACCAAATGCTTCTCAGTCAAGAAAGGGAACAGGGGCCTAGAAATCAGTCTTCCGTTATCCCATTTCAAAAAGGGACTCTTACAGTCAGACAGTCACTCCTGTGACTCCCAGAATGGTGGTGTGGTCATCGAGGTTCTCAGGACACATTCGAGCCATCCGAAATCCACATAATCAGCCCCAAAGTGGTTCCATACTGGGAAGAGGGTGCATGGTTTTCAACTGCTGCCTCCACTGGATGGAATGAGGTGACAAAGATAAATAGGAGTCAGGGGGACCACTGCCATTCCAAATATGAAGCTTACAGGAGAGGAAGCTGTGTCCTCTTGCTAAACCTGAGAGCAGCAGGCTGGTAGTTGAAACTTAGAGCAGAGAAGTTGCCTCTTCAGTGGGGACCAAAGACTTTAGTCTAGGTATCCAACCAAGAAAGAGAACAGATAATTTGCAGAAATTTGGGCCAAGTGCTTATGGCAAAAGTTTAAGAGCTCTGAGAGCAGATAGTTCCTTCCTTTAACTCTAGGAGGCAATCTTGATCAGTGGCATCACCAGGAGAAAAGGCTGCTGTTAAACTCTGCCCAGATGCCCTTTGCCAGGTCTGTGCACCCATCCCTCAGCTCTTGTGAGCTTCCCTACTATGAAGGCTACTTTTAGGTCACTGGGTTCACTTCACCTTGACTCCTGGAGACCTAGAAGTGTGGGGTTTCTATCTATCCTCCTGAGACAGACTGAAGCTACTGCCTGCTTGGTGGAGGCATATGGCAGCCCCGTTTCCTAGTCTCTGGGGTTGGGGGTGGGGTGGGGAGATAATCTCTGTGGTGTAATTTATGCTCCAGATCTCCCTGCAGGATCAAGCAGAGGCTGAGATTTTACCTGGGACTTCACACTAGCGTCTCCCTGTTCCCATCCTGCTTTCCCCACTCCTTTCACCTGTTTCTCCTGGGAGCATTTCCTTGATAAATTACTTGCATGTGAGTCCCCTTCTCAGGGTCTGCTCCTGGGAGATGGCAGGTCCCCTATGGGAACTTTCCAGGGGTCCATGCAGGATGGAGGTGGAGCCTCGGGCTTGTACTGACTTTCTCCCCACACCTTCTCACTATGCTCAGGTCAAGGGCAGCAGGATCCTGGGTTCTTCATTAACTGGCAGCCCTTCATGACAAAGCCAGGGACCTCCTCTGAGATTTGTGACACCTGGTTGGGTGTTTGGACTCTTCGGAAGCAAGTTGGTCATAGAGTGACTGGGATGCAATGCATCTTGGCAACAGGGCTTCCTTCTCTGTGCTCCTCCGGGGCTGCCCTGTAGGCTTGCCAGGGGAGTTCTGGCTTCCCAGAGAGCCTTGAAAAACAAAAATTTTATAGCCATCATCTCTGCTGCCAGATTGAAGAAATCAGGCTGAGATCAAGCGGTCCCCATTGGTGGGGCCTGGCCACAGGGAAAGCGCCACTGGAGAGCTGCAGCAGTGATCATCTGTCCACCCCCTCAGGTCATCGGATGGTCCCTACCTCCTCCAGTGCCTTCACAACATGACCAGTCCTGTGAAGGTCACCCACAGTTGAGCCAAGGCTGCCTTTGGGCAGAGAGAGTTTTAAGGTGGGAGGGTTCCTTATCTGAACCTTCTAGAAGGCCTGTGTCACAGCTACAGCAGTTGTTGCATCATCAATGACACCAGCCCTTTGGCTGAACTGTGGGCCCATTTCCCATCAGTGTATGCCATGGGCTGCTGTTAAGCAATATGTATAGTTGGATTGATGGCCCCCTTCAGCCACAATGACTACCAGAGGTGTGGCCCATGGGAGAGCAGTCTCTAAGGCAGCTTGCCCACAGATAGGGATAACCCAAGCCTTTCTGAGAAAGGCATAGCATTCTCGGCAGCCAGGTCACCTCTAATTAGTATGGCAAATGGGGGATACTGGCTGGGGAAGCTGGGACCTCGTGCCTAAGAAGCCTCCTCTGAGCCACAAACAATAGTAGATACTGAAACTCATCCTGTTGGGTTCCATAAGATACTTTATGTCCTCCAGGGGCAGGGTGAATGGCCTCAAGCCAGTCACCTTGTCAGCCAGTGGTCAGCAGAAGCCAAAAATTCAAGATTCTTACAAAGAACATCAGCTTGGAAAGGAGTTGGGCCTGGAGCTCCGCATGCAAGCCCCGTCCTACCCCAGCTGCAGGCCTTCCCGGCCCTCCCCGCAGCTGGGCGCAGCCCTCCATCTCCGTCTCAGGCTGCAGTAGCCTTCTCCTTGGCGAACCAAGCCCCTGGTACCTTCTCTCTCCAAGACTGTCCCAGCACTTGATTTTGTGATCCCGTCAGTCCCAGTTCTGCCTGTAGGATAAATCCCATCCTCCCTGCGACACACATGCTCCTGCCTCCACCTGCAGAGGTCTGTCCTCTCACTCCACCAACAAGGCTCTCACCAAGATCATCAGCACCCATCTCTGTCACCCATGGTGGAGGCACCTCCGTTTTCAGTGCACTTTCCTCTCACAGCCTTGGAAGCTGTTGGTCATGTCCCCCTTCTCGACGCCACCTGTCCTGTCCCCCACACCCTTTGGCTGTGCCTTCCCTAATCTTTTGCAATCAGTTTCCCTCTTACTCTCCTTGGATAAGCACAGCTGAGCTGTGGCCTGGCCTCATGACCATCTTTGTGCCAGCTACTCCCAGTTGTCCCTCCTAAATGCCTGATTATGTCCCTATAGGACATCTCCCAGGAAATGTGGCAGTCTTGACCAACTCACTTGCCCCAAATTGAACCATCTTATTCCCACTTTTCCGCTAAACTTACTCCTTGTCAGGAAAACTCACTATTTTATAACCCCACAGCTCTTCCCCAGTACTCCCCAGTGCCCCGCATGGCATCACTGGTCAAGCAGGTGCTCACACCGGAAACCTGGGGGTTGCCTCCACTCTCGCCCCTTTCATTCCTTCATCCTACAAGGAGGTCTGTAGATAGATAGATTTATTTATTTATTTATTTATTTATTTATTTATTTATTTATTTTAGAGAGAGAGAGAGAAATGAAGGGAACAAGAGAGAAACATCAATTTGTTGTTCCACTTATTTACTCATTCATTGGCTGATTCTTGCATGTGCCCCACCCAGACTGGAGATCAAACCCACAACTTTGGTGTTTTGGGTGACGCTCTGACCAACAGAACTACCTGACCAAGGCTTTTTTTCCCCTCTGTGGATTTTTCTTACACCTTCCTTGTCACACCTGCCCTTCTCCCTATGGCCAGGGCCAAGGCTCCCTTCAGCCCTCATCTTCACCTTCTAGCCCCTCCCAGAGGGGAGTTTGCTTTGACTGCCACAAGCCTAGCTCCTCCCTTGAGGAATCTGAAAGAAGGACACACCTAGGTTAAGATCCATAGTCTGTCTGGAGAAAAGTGAGCCTTCACTGGTTGACTGTGTGTCCAGAAGCCTCTCACCCAGGTAGACACAGTTCTGGGGGCATCTTAGCTGCCATGGCCACACGAAGCTGCATTCTCAGGGACTCACCTGGAGGGTGGAGGGAGGAAACAGAGGTTTCCCAATCGTAAACCTCTGATACCCAGCTCCCCACACCCAGCTTCAGCAACCCCACAGCATGGAAAGCCAGTTTTCCCCCTTGGGAGCATAACTGCCTCTTCATCATTGTCCCCAGCCCTAGTCACCCTGGATTTTGCAAACTGATGGTTTTAAAAATCCCAAATCATCCAACTGCCAAATGCCCCACTTTTCTGAGAAAATGGCATACTTCCACCTGTGCCCTCAATTGCAAATAAAGGAAGCTGGGGGTCAGGAGCAAAGTGAGACTCCCCTGGATCTGAGAGGGGCTGCCCACAGTGGTTTATCTGGCTATTTCAGGAATCTGACTGCTGTGAAAGCAACCCTCTGACCTGGTGTGGAGGCAGACACAGTCCCTAGAGTTTATTTCTCTGTGGCAAACGCCCCTACAGCATGAGCTCCACAGTCTGGCCAGCTACCACGAGCGGCCCTGCAGAGTAAATGGACAGTAGCTTGAGGGGGGGGGGTGTCAGGGGGAAGAATGGAGAAGCAGGGGTGAGTGTGCCCTGGGGAACCTGCCTGCGCTACGGGCAGTGCCATGTGGACACTTGGGGGGTACCTGGGAAGAAAGGGCGCAGAGAGAACCCTTGAGGCCTGACAGGCTTTGGAACTGAGCACGGTGGCCTGGGGGAGGGGCAGGAGGCCAGTGGGAGAGAAGCTTTCAGACTTTGAGGGAACGTAAATTTTACCCCCTGGCTACTTTCTCTGGGATTTATTTCTCGGTGAACTTGAGACTTTGCCTAATTACGTTTGGGTCTCTTTCAAAGCACATAAATTGCATCCAGTTCTTCTGCCTCCTTAGGAATGAATAAATTGTCCCTGTGCAAGGAGGGATCTGGGGGAGAGAGTGAGACTTTATTAATTCGACACAGAACTCTGTTCCCCTGCCCTCCCCTCTGCCCCCCATTGAATAATAAAATAATGAAGATTTGACTTGGACCAGGATGTGTGGATAAATATATTGGTGACATGAATGGAAATGGATTTATTACATAAACAGGAGACTTCATCAATTTAAACCTGGCCTCCTTTCAATGGGCATAAATTACATTTTCTTTTCCTACCAGTTGCTGTTTTTTTCCCCTTTCTTTATTCTTTCTTTCTTTCCTTTTTATTCTTTAAAAGAAACTGGATTTATTGAAATTGAGATTTTACTAATTTATTTCCTGGAGCTTGTGCTTCATCTTTCTACCCAACTCATTAAAGAGAAGTTTCCTCCCAGTGATTCTTCCTGCGTCTTTCCCACCCCAGTCCTGCTCAGAGTCCCGCAGTGGCCTGCGGGAGGGTGGGGTGGGATGGAGCACAGAGTGTTGTCACCTTGGGCCCTGCAAGGAGACTCCCATACCTCTCCGCCCTCCAGAACAATCCAGCCCACCTTAGGAAGGATGCTACAACAGGGCATGCAGCCCAGAAGCAGAGGAAGGTCCACTTCCAGGCCTCCAGGAGGGCCAGGGGATGACCCTGAGCAGGATCGGGCCTGGGCTGGTTCTAGGGTAGGTCTGCAGGTAAATGGTGGAGGGGTTCTGTGAACAGGAAGAGGTCCAGGTGTGCGTGGTCAGAAGTCCCAGGTGAGGCGGGGGTGGGGAGGATGCAGGGTGTGCTAGGAGGTCCCATCAAAGACCAATGGCAAAATGCTTGTGGCACAAGAATTGATTTTTTAGGAGGATTATAATCCCTTTTCCTCCTCCCCCTTCCTTTTTTCTATTGCTTTATCTCAGCAAAATGGGGATTTATTAAAATGTTTGGTTGGAGCAGGAAGATGTGGCCTTTGGACTTTGTGACTGCTTATTCTGTACCTTAGCTGGCATGTCAAGCTTACTCTCAGCCTGGGAATTCCATGTAGGGTGTCTCCTGTTTGCCTCTCTCTCTTCAGGTATCTCCCCTGGAACTTGGACAGTGCTGAAAGTCTTAAAAAGTCACATTCATTTAAAGTGGTAAGAAACCCATGTGTTGACACTCCCAGGGATGTATGCATGACAAAGAAGTGTGGCTGTCATCTTATTTAGACAACCTGAAGAAGACAATAATTAATGCAGAGAGGTGACTAATGGGGGAAGTTCTGGGCACCACAAGAACCAGCTGATGAGAGATTCCTCATCAGTGTGCCTTCCTGACACCCTGAGGCTCCCACACAATGAGAAGGGTACTGCCCCAGCAATGTTAGCCCTATGGGGGCTTAGGAATGAGGGGAGAGGGAGGAAAGAGATTGTCCCCCACAAAACCCTCACCCGATCTCCCATCTCATTGCCCCATCCCTTCTACTAGCCCCAGGGCTGTGGGGGGAGGGGATGAGAAGTGGGGGGTGTGGGCAGTGGCGGCTCTGCAAGCTGTCATTCACCAGGCCCGCCGTCTGGCGCAGGTGTTTCTAATAAGGGCTCCTTCAGGCTTGCTTCATCCAGGAGGATGTTTACAAGAAGGTCTGATGAGAAATTGTCTCCAAATGCTGTCTTGTAAGCAAGACGTAAAGAAGGGGGGGTAGTGCCCTAGGCTGTAAGCAAGCAGGGCTCCTGGAATGGGGCCTGGCCAGTCCTCTTGGCCAGGATTGGCAGGCTGGGACCTGGGCAGGTCTGGGCCCACTGCCAAGGGTGGTGAGCGCCATGGGGGTTGGGTTTCAATAAACAAAAGCAATAATGTTGGAAGAACCTCCACAATAAACAGAGAGACTGGGACATCCCAACGTGGCTCCCAAGCCCCAAGGCCTCTTCTCTGACCCTGTGATTGTTCTTCAGTCCCTCCTCTGTAGGATGGGGGCAGGCGATCCCAGGTTTTATTACCATTATCATGAACAATGCACATATCATTAAGGAACATCTTTCTGGAGAATCCCAGGGAAGAAAGGGAGGTATCCTGCATCCAAGGCTTCACACAGAGAATCTTCCAGTGAGATAGACCCTCTGGCAGAAATTAGGGCTGTGATGGCGAACCTATGACATGTGTGTCAGCACTGACATGCGTAGCCATTTTCGATGACATGCATACCAGAGAAGTATGGGGCCACATGCCGAGAAGGACATTTCATTCTCGGCTCCTGCACGGCCAGGTGCAGTAGCCGAGGATAAAACATTTGCTGTAGTGTACACACTCTGTGCCGGAGTTCTGTAGGCCAAAACATTTTTGTTATTTAAACTAAATATCGCAAAATTATGGTTTTTTTCTTGAAGTGACACACCACCCGAGTTATACTCGTTATTTTGGCGAATTTTGACACACCAAGCTCAAAAGATTGCCCATCACTGAACTAGGGCATGCACATCAGAGGTGGCTAACTTTTTCCAGAAGGACCAGATAGTAAATATTTTTTACTTTGATCCCTCTACAGTTTCTGTCCCAACTATTCACCTCTACAATTGTTGCGTGAAGGTAGTCATAGACAATAGCAAAATAAGTGGGCATGGCCAGATTCAATTCACCGTAGTAGTGTGTTGGCCCCAGATGCATAGGGTTAAATGAGTCCCAGAGGGGTCAAATGACCAGCTGAGATCACACAGTCTATGGGCAAGTGAGCAGGACGACTACCCATTTCCTGACCTCTCTGTCTAGCAGGCTGCATAGACTGTCATGACCCAACTCCGTGTAGGTAGCTGAGGTAGTTCCCTGGAAATCTAAACTTGGCACAAGGGGATTGTCCTGCCTGGAAAAAATCAGCATGCTCAAAGTTGGAGAGGAATTTGAGACTTAGTCAAGTTAGGTATACAAATAAAAAGGAGGAATGTAGCTGGCTGTCCTGGTATTGCTAGGGAAAACTTCTGGGTGCCTTCCCTGACCCCTGGAGACAGGACATAAAAGGAGAGCATCAAGGACCCAAGTCTAGGTTCTGCTGCCTGCAGAGGTCTGAGGATGGTCCCACTTTAAATACTATCCCTGTTGGTGCTGTTTTGTGTGGGGTCACTGGGTCTGGGGGGTCAGGCTGTATTAGATAGAAAATAATGGTGCTGTTGAACTTGGGTGGTCTCTGTGAGGATGGAATTGTAGGTCTCTTTAGGAGTGGGTGAGATTGAAGGGGACAGAGTGAGGCTGGCTCTGCAATGTTTTGTGGTGGGTTGGCATATGTGCCTAGTGTAACCAGGGTTCAGTGTGGCTAGGGGGTCAGTGAACAGTGGGGTGGGTCTGAGGCTACCATCAGAGAGCCCTCTATGTTGAGGGGCAGTGAGGGTTGGCATAGGCCAGTGGTTCTTAACCTGGGTTCTATCGAACCCTAGGGGTTCGATGAGTCGGTCTCAGGGGTTCGGAGAAGCCTCTGCCGCGGAGGCCAGAATGAAGTAATACCGTAATTTGTTGTGAGTTCATGCACTTTGTTGGTTTTGTTCTTTGAGCAAGGTGATGTTCATGCACGGCTCATTTTGTGCACCAGTAAAAAAACATATACCTATGTCTTGAATTTGGAAAAAAAATTCATATTTTATTTATCACTAAAGAATGGTTCGGTGAATGCGCATATGGAATTGGTGGGTTTGGTACCTCAAAAAAGGTTAAGAACCACTGGCATAGGCAAAGAGGGTTCAGCATGTAGTCAGGATGCGTGGTTAGTGCCGAGTTTAGCTTTGGGGTGAGCCTGTCTCTGTTGGGCAGGCTTGGCTTGGGGCTAAGGGTATGGATGGGGTTTAAGGGTCAATGTATTCTTGGGACAGGGTCACTCTGAGGTGAAGTCTGATGGGTACATTTTGTTGGAGCTGAGTGTGAGGGAGGTTCTGGGGTTAAGGGTGTGGACTTCTTTGGGAATCAGAGTGCTGGTCCTGGAGTAGCTGGGCTTGTGCTCATTGTTTGGTTGAGGTTCATGAGGTCAGCGAGTGTGCATCTTGGGCTGTGTATGCCAGGGGCCCTACCTGAGTGGTGAGCATATAGTAATTGAGACCAGGGGATCGGCATGTGACTGGAAAGCTGACAGCCAGCACCAGCTGGGCTTTGGTACATAGGTGTCTTACCAAGTTGAGAGGATTGCTGTATGTGCTGTTCTGATTTTGGGGACTGGCGTGTATTAGCGGTTGGGGCGTCACCATGTGTGACTGAGTTCAGGGGTAAATCTGTGGCCGGGCTACATATTCCCGTGTAGTTATGTATGTGGGTAAGTGTGTGACTGTGCATGAAACTGTGACATCAGTGCATGGTTGGCGCTGGAGAGTGATTGTGATTTGGGGTTACTTATGGTTGAGGATTCAAGATACAGTTGGATTTTCAATGTGTGGGCATTTACAGGTAATTTTATTAGGCTGAAAGGTCAGGGTGCAGCCAGGTTTGGGTCAGTGTGTGCTTGGTGATCAGCTGGTTATCTTGAGGTTCAGTGGGAGGTGTTGGGGTGAATGAAGTTGGGGTGGAAATGAATGAGTGGTCTCCCACAGAACACTCCCAGAGGAAGAGAGCCTCACAGGAAGAGACTGGAGGCTGAGCTGGACTCAGCAGGAGACTTGGGCCATGGATTCCGCATGTGATGGGGTTAAAGGCCAGCAGGTCAGCTGGTGACAACAAGGGTGAGAAAGCATCATAGGAGTTGGTGGAAAGAGGTAATATGGGGAGTCACTACCTTGTTTGGGGTGGAGAGTTGGAGAGTGCTGGGTGTGGACTTCTCAAACTGTGCTTCTTAGAGAATATAGAAACCAAAGAAGATTAAAGGGTCAAATTTACTTGAATATTTGGGCAAAAACACTGTAGCAAATATATTGCCCTGCCAATACTCCCTGGTACTCACTATTCCTTACATGCCAATAGCATTTTGCTGCAGCACCTGCAATTCTGCCTAGGGATGTCACCTGGCTGTGGACACAGATTCTGTCTTCACCTGGCAGGCCAGAAAGCTCTGGAGTGATACCCTCAGTGATAGTCCAATCCTTATGATGGGCAGGAAGGGGTGAATGAATACCCTGGCTTTGGGTCCTCAGCAGGGCTACAGTAGTCCCTCATTCATTAATACACCCTGTGTGGGCCTTCTTCCCTTCCTGGCTCATGTCCTCACTCCCCTATGGTGCTTCCTGGGATCACAGCCCAAGTAAACGACTTGCCTTCATATCCCTGTTGCAGGCTTGCTTCTAGGGAACCTGACCTAAGAGAAACATTTTTATAATAAAGTTACAAAGATATATTATGGAGCATGAATTCCATATGACTTTTCAAGATAAAGCAAAAACCATGATAGAAGTGCATGCCTCTGGCAGCGGGGGTCCTCTCCCTTACATTATAATGAGGGCCTAATTCAAAAACCTGGCTAGGGAGGCATGATGCAGGCCCTGCAGGTCAGCCTCCTCAGCACAGGTGGCACAGAGAAAGGTGGAGTGTGAATCTGGGGGCGGGGTGGGCAAATGGAAACTACTAACCACAGCTGTGCACTTGAGCTTGGGGAGTTGACATGTGACCAGGGCGTACTAAGTGTGCTGTTATGACTTGGGGTCCTCAGGCTGTTTCTTTTATTCTATTGTAGGGTAAGTCGAGAATTGAGGGAGCTTGGCTTAGGGTTCAGTTGCTTTGGGGTGGTCTGTGTCCTGATGACTTTGTGAGGATTAATATGTAGCTGCTGTGGGGTGGTCAGGGTGGCCCAGTTTTTGTCATTATGTGGTGAGTGGACATTTAGAGCATGCTTAGGATTGGTGGGGAATCAGCATGTAACTGAAGTCAGAAGTTGACAATTGTCATGGATTTCCCTAGTGAGAGGGCTGTGTAATTGGTTTCAATATTTGAAGTAGTCGGGGTAGAGATCAGAATTTATCTCAAGGGTCTGTGAGCACTGCTGCCAACCCATATAGCATCTTTGTGTGAATTATAATGTCCCGCTTTTGGCAGCCACAGCTCTGCCCCAGAGGACGGACATGGTGCACAGGGTACCGGCTGGATTTCAGCCCTCACTTGTTCTGTCATGTGGGTGCCTTTGGGCAGTGACCAACCTGCACCATTCCACAAAGCAGCCCTGAAATTGGCTGGGATCTTCAAACAGAGGGTCTTCACTGACCCAGCATCCTCCAACCTCCTCCTCAGTCATTGCCTCCAGCTGTCCTATTCTTCCACGAGGAGGCTGGGCAGGTTTCTGCAGTGTGGGTCCCTGCACCCTGTGAGGCTTGGGAGTTAGCTTCCTGGAGTGAGGGTCAGGGTCAGGGTTCGAGTCCTGGCCACGTCGTATATGTGTCAGAATGAGCAATGCCTTTTTAGGTCACATATACTTTGGACTTCAACACTGCTTTATGTAGGCCATAAAATTAATAGGTGGGAACGAGATTTATGGGCCCCACTGGGCTGTTCTTTGCTTGTTAGGTTAAACACACTGATTTCCTGGTACAAAAGTGCTTGTTAAAATAATCTCCCCTAGAATGTTCAGAGGGGACATATCTGTCTTGTTTGGGAGGTGAGGAGAAGAGCGCGGAGCCCCATCCTTACCTCCCCGCCTGGACTACCTGTCTTGGCCTCCCCCAGCCCCAGCTGTGTGTATGACGACGGAATGAATGATGATGTTTCTGGATGGGGGGCGGTCCAGGCAAGAAATGAGCCTCTGTGCAGATAACGCCAGAACCAGACACACACTCCCATCACCCCTGCCCACTCTGAAGAGCCACTAGCCTTTGTTCCTGCCATCTCTTGAGAGGGAAAGCCAGAAGAATATGGGGTGTGTGTATATGGAGGGAGGCACGGTGTTGTTGGATCAGAGTAGGAAGATGGTCTCACAGCTGCTTCTAAAACTTGAAAGTTAGAAATGAAGGCAGAGAGAAGGGGAGGCAGGGCCTGCTGACTATATACTGACTTCTCCCAGCCCTGGGAGCCCTTAGTTGTTGGCACTGAGCTTGCAGGTCTATGGGGATCAACTAACTGCATCTCTCCTTCCCTTCCCACAATGCCCTGGGGCATGTACCCTCTAAAGGATTCGACCACCCCAGGTTGTAGAGACTGTCTTGCTATCTCCTATCCCTTCCTTTCCTGGAGGTGTGACTAGTGGGGTCATAGGTGAAGTGGATTATGCAGAGTATGTAAGAAACTTCTGACAGAATCAAGTTGCCCACAGACGTATTGGGCAGAGCTAAGAGGTGGGTCGGGGTGGGGTGTGAGTCGGCCTGATCTAGTTGAGGGTGAGATGGTGCTGTGAGCAGCTCCGGAGACACATCCACAGCTCTGGAAGAATGGCACACGCTGAGCCAGGTGAAGAGAGATGCTTGGCCTTTAGTAGGCCCCTGGCTGCTTGTTGAAGACAGCATGCTGATTGGGGTGCTCCAAGTCCTCTGCTTCCTTGTTTAAATCTAGCTCATTTTGAAACCTTCTGAAGATTGTTTTCCAAGTCCTCTATCTAACACCTCAACGCTCTGATTCAGTCATGAATGGAGGGGTGTCCACTGAGCTCCTTTCTCCCCCTTCTCCCTCGTGCTTTCTCGGGTATCACAGGTTGTCACTGCTCAGCTTTGGAAACTCATTTCAATGGCCTTCCTCCGGGTTCCTGGTGCCTTTTGTGTTTGTGGTCATTTTAGCAAAGCCCAAGACCTACTCATTCTCCCATTTAATCCTCATGAGGTTGAGATTATACCAAATTATAGCTAGATGAGAAGAACTGAGGCCCTAGGACAGCCAGCAGTGAGTGGAGGAGCTGGACTTGAGCCCAGGCCTGAGGACCCAGTCAGTGTCCAGCCCCTTGGTTCCTTTCCTGCTGCCTGTGTGTACCTACCTTCATTATCTTGGAGCATAAGAACCATCAGCTCATGGAGTTTCTGGAGCAGGGATGTTGTCTAGATAATTTTTTGAGTGGAAATTCAGTATATGTTTGTAGATTGAGCTGTAATGTTACTACATCTGCACAGAGCTTAGGTTTGGATGTACAGTTAGACTAGTTGGGTAAGAATCTTGGTTCTGGTACTTCCTGGCTCTGTGACTAAAACCTTCTCACATGTAAAATGAAAATAATAAAAATACTTACCCCATAGAGTTGCTGTGAAGTTTCAATGAAATACTCTGTACAAAATGGGTATGACAATGCCTAGCATATGCTAAGAGCTCTGTAACTACCACTTTTATCACAGTCCTAACCTACTTGAGTCACCTTCTTGTTCTGAAATACTGCCACCTGCTGGTTGGTTCCAGATGCAACCACCAAACCACCACATACCACTGGTGGCCAGAGCCGCTGAGCACTCCAACTGGCACCCACCTTGATTCTTCCATTGGACTATTCTCCTCCCTTTTACAATAAGCCATCCTTGTCCTTTCTTGATTCTATGCAATAGCACTTCTGGGAGTTTCCGTGATTATAAACCCTGCACTCCAGGGAGCACAGAGCCATCTCTAACCTTTCTTATCTGTCCTTCCATCCTGTTTCTTTGGTTGCATGGATTTTAGAGCCAGGCAGATGTGGATTTAGACTCCAGTGTCAACACTTAAAAGGCGGTAACGTGGAGTGAATTACTGAAGTCCTATGAGCTTCGTGGTCTAAGGAACCCCCAATAAATAGTCACTACAGTCATGTTTTCATCTTCTGTCCCTTATCTCAGTCAGTCCTTGATGTCCCTCCTCAGCTCCAAACAGGGAACTGCTTACCTCATGGTGCCTAATCACACATACTCTCGTGGCAGGTTCTGAAGAATTTTCTTTGCAAGTAACCATAAGGAAAAGGGAACAACATGAATGCAGGGAGTTATCAAAAGGTTAGAGTCCATTGTGAAGGTCACACCAAAGGACCCAAGTTCACACTCTATTGGTTCCATGCTTGCACCCCATGTGTTTCCTTGTAGCCTTGCTTGGTGGGGACCCAGCTTTCTTTGTCTCTGCTGAACACACCTTATTCTCTCCCAAGGCAGCAGGCTTTAGTACGTTGGCTTACCCAAATTCTCTTGGAGGGGATCTCAAGGAGATTGATGTGTCAATATAGGGGCTGGACCACAAAGTTATCTAAGGTCTCTTCTAGCTCTGGCATGCTTTGTGTCTGAGTCAACCATAGTTTGACATAATGAGTTCCAAATGTCTGCTTGGGAAAACTCACCCTTACATACCAGGGGTTGACTCCTAACACCGCCCCACATTGATCCAAGAAAACCTTCTGGACCCTGCAGAAGGTAACTAAGTGCCCTGCTCTTGATGAAAGACCAACTCTCCATTCAAATTCAATCCAAAAAAGGTCCAAAGTTTGGAAATAATGCAGGTTCAGACTTTGGGTTGAAGAGACAGGCCTGGGAAATAATGCACATTGCTTGTTCCTTTCATTGCTTATCTCTGAGATGAGCACAGCAACCCCACTTTGCCCAAAAATGTGCTCCTCATGTCTTAGATCTCACTCTAAGTTTGCTTCTTTGGGTTGCCCCGCTATAGGCTCCTCTCCAACCCAGCCTTGCCCCAAGAAGGGTGGCACATTTTGTGCCTCTCTGTCAGGCTGAGTTTCCCAGAACCTTGCAGGAAGCCTGAGAGCTCTCAAAGAGGCAGAAGGAAACAGAGCAGAGCTCCCAGAAGGCTGAAGCCAGGGAGCAGATGTTCAAATGTTCAGAGAGCCTTCACCGTGGTACAGAGCCTGCCCACAGGCCTGGTGGATTATAAGGGGTATTTGGTGAGTCCACAACCAGCCCGCAGGGTTGGGGAGCTTTGCTCAGACTTTGTAGACCATCCAATGGCCTCTTTCAAAACAGGATTTTGATGAGTTAAGTGTAAATGAATCAGAAACACATGGGCTGGATTTCCCTCCAAACGCAGTGGGGTTTGAATACAGCTCAGAGAGGGACTGGGAGGGGGAGAGTGGGTCTGGGGAAGATAGACATGGCTTAATCAAACAGGCCTTTTTCTAATTTCTGTTAACTTTGGCCACCACTGGTCCATGGCTCCCTGTTTCCACCACCTCCCCACCCCAACTTCCCCTCAGGGGTGTGAGACCTAGGTCTTTGCTGCCTATGACCTGCTGAGGACCCACAACCAGCCCTGCCAGCGTCAGACTCAGGGGAGCTGGTGCTCCCATCCGCCCTCTGGCTGCTGTCCAGGAGGCCTGGCAGAAGCAGCTGGAAGGCTCTTCTCTGGAGACAGTGCCTCTGCTCATCCTGGACATCTGAGGTGTGTGACCAGTACGGGGAGCAGGGCCAGGGAGGATGCAGACCCCTCGCAATGTGGCACATTTGGCCTTAAAGAGTCGACCCCCACCTTAGAACAAAGTATCTCACTAAGGATGCAACTTTTCAGACAAGACTGTGTCTTTATATATTAAAATTACATGTATTATTTTACTTTATTATAAGCATCATACTTTCTTGGATACAAATCTTAAAAGCACAGACAAACAAAATAAAAAAATAAAAGCTACCGATAACCCCCAACCAAAGGTATCTTTGTTAACATTTTGCTATAACTGCTTTTAGGCCCATGCTGTGTCTTTTCTTAAAAATTCAGATTGAGTCATAAAGGATAGACAGTAAAGTGTAGTGGGTATAATTTTGAGTCCAGAGTAGAGTGAGCTACTTGAGTTCAAATCTCACTCTGTCACTTGCTGCATGTTGGATCAATTTTACTAAACTTCGGGTTTCACTTCTCAGATCTTTAACAACAACCACCACCACCAATATGGTATTTGCCAGGCTTAATTGGCCTCGGATACATATAGCACTTAATGGAGTGCCCAGTGCATAGTAGCCACTTAGTAGTTGTTAGCTATTAGTGTTTCTCTTCCTGGTATTTATATATATATATATATATATATATATATATATATATATATATATATATATATATATATATATATATATATATATATATGATATCATCTCCCTATGTCATTAATAGTTTCTATAACATGATTGAATGGCTACATTCTTGTTATAGGTTATTCATTCAACCTTTTCCTCTAAACATCTATTATAAATATCACTGTGATGAACATCCTTCTATATTCTAAAAGGGTACAGCTTGAGTCTGAGTTTTTCCCATGTGAGTTTCTTTTTGTGTAAATTGATTTGCATGAAGAGAATTAATTTGGAGAATATTTACGTTTTTGAGCTGGGAAAAGAAATAAGGGATTTCTGTTCCTATAGTTTTGTATTTTCCAGAATGTCAAATAAATGAAGTCATACAGTATGTAGTGTTTTGTGTCTAGTTTCTTTCATTTTGTCTAATGCTTCTGACATTCATTCATCTTGCATGTATCAATGCTGCATGCCTTTTTATTGTCATGCAGTATTTCACTATATGGCTATAACATAATTTTCTTATCCATTACTAACTGATAAACTTTTGGGTTATTTTCATTTTTTTTTTTTTGAGAGGGACTATTATGAATAAGGATTCTAAATTTTGCATTCCAGTCATTGGTAGATACATGTTTTCATTTTTCTTGAGTAAATTACTAGAAATAGAATTAGAGTCCTGTGTATATAACTTTATAAGAAACTGCCACACTGCTTCCCTAAGAGGCTGCACTATTTTGCATTTCCACCACAGTGTTTGATAGGTTCAATTAATCACATCCCTCAGCAGCAATTGGTATTATCAGTGTTTTAAATTTTAGTCATTCTAATGGGATGTAGTGGTATCACATTGTTGTTTTAATTTACATTTTTCTAATAATTCATGATGCTGAACTTCTTTTCATGTGCTTATTTGCTATCCATATATCTTCTTTGATTAAGTGTTAAAATTATTTGCACATTTTAAAACTGGGTTAATTCTCTTTCTAGTATTAAGTTGTAAGAGTTCCTTATTTATTCAGGTCACAAATTCTTCATTATATATGTGTTTTATAAATATTTTTCCCTAAATTGCATCTTATCTGTTCATTTCCTTAACTGTGTCTTTTTTATTTCTCTTCTTTTTCCAAGTGAGATCAGGGGAAATAGAGAGACAGGCTCCCACATGTGCCCTGGCCAGGATCCACCCAGCAATCCCCGTCTAGTACCGATGCTCTGCCCACCTGGGCCATGCTTGTAACTGAGCTATTTTTAGCACCTGAGGTGGAGGCTGCTTGGAGTCATACTGGGGCCAATGTGCTCTGATGAATTGAGCCATAGCTACAAGAGGGGATGAGAGAGAGAGAAAGAGAGAGAGAGAGGGAGAGAAAGGGGAGGGGGAGGGTTGGAGAAGCAGATGGTTGCTTCTCCTTTCTCCTGTCTGCCCTGACCAGGAATCAAACCTGGGACATCCACATGCTGGCCCAATGCTCTACCACTGAGCCAGCTGGCCAGGGCTCCTTAACTGTGTCTTTTAAGGAGCAGATTTTAAAAATTTGAGTCCAATTTATTAATTTTTTAAACTTCACTAATTGTGCTTTTTAAGTCCTAGCTACAGAACTTTGCCCAACCTCAAGTCACAAAGATTTCCTCCAAAGTTATTTCTAGAAGTTTTAGTTTTAGAATTTACATATAGGTCTATGATGCATTTTGAGTTAAATTTTATATGGAGTGAGGTATAGACTGATGCTCTTTTTTTGAGTGTGGGTGGTCAATTGTTTCAGCTCCATTTGTTGAGAGGACTATCTTTTTCTAACAAAATGTCTTTGATCTTTTGTCAAGAATCAATTACCCATATTTGTGATGGTCTATTTTTGAACTTTATACTGTTCCATTGAGCTGAGTGTCTATCTTTTCACCTATCCACCATCTTGATTATTGCTGCTCTATAGTTATTCTTGGGAATCAGATAGTATGAGTTTTCAACTTTCTTTTTCAAAGTTATTTGGCTATTCTAGTTTTCTTTATTTTCCAATTTGATATTGTCTTAGTTTTTGGGTCTTATTGATATTTAGTCATTTTTTTTTCTTTGTGCTTTTGTTTGGAAAATGTTTACTGACACAACTTTAAGTTTGATAATTCTTTTCTCTTCTGCCTTTAGTCTGCTGATGAAACTATCAGAGAAATTCTTCTCTATCTCTGATACCTCACTAGATATTTTAACATATTAATCACAATTATTAAGGTTCCTATTGGATCATTCCAACATTTGGTTCATCTCTGGGTCTGGGTCTGTGAACTGCCTTATCCCTTGACAATTTTTTATTGCTTTTGTGTATATCTTGTAATTTTTTGTTACAGAGACAAAGATAAAAAGGACTTTTGCCCTGAAATGGACATAACTCTTTTCCTGTGAGACCTTTATTGTGTGTGTATATGTCTTAGCTTGTTGAGTGAACCTAGTCAATATGTGTACTGGGTTTGAATATTGTTGTTACTATAGTTATCTTAACATGATCACATCTTGTGAATACTTCTATAAGTGGGTTACTGCTCCCTGGTGTGACCTACCTTTTCTTCTGTGCTTTAAAGGAAAATTGTGTGTTCCATCTCTCCTCAATGGGTATTCATTCTTTGAAATTCAGTTCATCTGGTAGTCTGTGACAGCTCTATTACAGGTTCAGGAAAACTCACAATCTTGTAGATTATCTGGTTTTCTTAAAACTATTTTTATAGGGGGAAACAATGTCCCCTTATGATTTTCTATATCCTAAAAGAAAGAAGATTTTTCTTGCTTTTTCATGCTTGTCTAGATGATCATAAGATTTTCTCCTTTGAACTAAAGATGCAGTTAAATTATATTAATAAATTTTTAACCATATTTACATTATTTTAATGCCTATGTCTCATGTTGCATTTTTCTTTTATTTTAGTGTTAAATATGATTTTCTAGAATTGGTAGGTAATTTTGTTTTGTTACTATATTTTTCATGTTATTATATCATAGTTAATCTAGGCTTATAAAACCAACTGTGATATTTTACATCTTTTTCTATTCTCTGTGAAAGTCTATGCAACATGGATGTCCTCAATTCTGTGAATATTTGTGTGATAAAATAGTCTGGCCATTGCCCAATTTGGGGAGGTAGTTCTGTATCAACTCTCTCAATTTGTTACTTAATTATTTGTCTTTTGAAGCTTTATGTTGCTTGAATTCCTGTGGCAATTTGCATTTCCCAAAAAATGAATTTATCCTATTGAGTTCTTTAAAGTGTGAACTTGACTGAGTTTATAACGTTGTCTTAGCATGAGAAGAAAAGAGCCTACATAGAGACTCTAGCAGTATCAATACTCAAAAGCAGAGAAAAAGGAGTATTACATATGAGTGTGAGAAGGAGTACCCCAAGAAATAGGAAGAATTAGGAGGTTGTGAGAGCCTGGAACCAAAAGAAGATTTCTCAGGGTTGAAAGTAATCAAGCTAGGCTCATATTTCTTTGCCATAATAGAAAGCAGAGGAAACTAGAAATCTATCGGGAATTTTAAAAGGAAAAGTTAAGATTAATTAAATCTATAGGCAAGGTAAAGTGCCAATGGTGTTTTAAGGCAAGAGAAAGAAATGATTAATTATGCACATATTCATGAAAAATGCCACACATCTATTTTTAGAACAAAAAAACTACCTAAAAATATAATCCAGACAAGGAGATAAAACAAGAGTTCACAAAAAGAGAGGACATGATATGAAAGAAATTGGCGATTACTGACTTGTACTACAAGTATCTCTCAGAGCATTGCTTTCATTACATGCCACAAATTTTTATATGTTGTGTTTTTATTTTCATTTAGTTCAATATATTTTTAAAATTTGACTTGAACATTTTTCTCTGACCAATGTGTTATTTAGAAGTATGTTGTTTAAGCTCCATGTATTTGGGGATTTTCCAGTTATATTTCTGTTATTGATTTCTAGTTTAATTTCATTGTGGTCTGAGAGTAGACATTGTATGATGTCTAGTCTTTTAAATATGTTAAGATATGTCTATGGCTCAGAAAGTGGTCTATCTTTGTAATTGTTCTATATGATTTTGAAACAAATGTTTATTTATTCTGCTGTTGATATGTGTATATTGTTATTATAAATTTCAATTAGATCACGTTGCTTGATAGTATTATTCAACTTTTCTATTTACTTTCTGGTTTTCTAACTACCTATTCTTATAGGTAGTTAGAAATAAATGAGAAATAATTAAAATTAAAAATAATTAGCAAGCTTAACTATGTATTTGAAGTGTATAATGTGGTGGTTTGATATACACATGCATTGTGGAATCATGGCCAGCATGAAGATAATCAACAAATCCATCATCTCAAATAGTTAACTCTTTGTGTGAAGCGACTGCTTAAGATCTGCTCTCAGTAACTTTCAAGTATACAATACCATATTATTAACTATAATCACATGCTGTAAGTTAGATCCTCAGAACTTATTCTTATAACTGAACGTTTGTACATATTGACCTTCTCTCCCTAAATCCCCCTTCACCCAGCCCCTGGCAACCACCTCTATTTCTATGAAATTAGCTCATATTTTTAAGATTCCACATATAAATAATTATATACACTATGACCTATTTCATTTAACATAATGCCCTTCACCTTTACTTATGTTGCTGCAAATGGTAGAATTTCCTTCTTTTATATGGCTGAATAATATTCCATCTATGTATATAATTTTCTTTTGACATTTAGATTATTTCCATGTTTTGGCTACTATGAATAATGGGGCAGTGAACATAGGTGGGCAGATATGTCTTAAAGATACTTTTAAATACTATATACCCAAGAGTAGGTATATATTCTGGATTATGAGTAGTTTAATTTTTAATTTCTTGAAGAACCTTCATACTGTTTTCCATAATGGCCATACCAATTTACATTCCTGTCAACAGTTTATTAATGTTCTCTGTTCTCTACATTCTCAACAATGTTTTTAATCTTTTGTCCTTTAGGTAATAGCCATCCTAACAGGTATGGGGTGATAACTCATTGTGGCTTTGATTTGCCTTTCCCTTATAATTAGTAATGTTGAGCACCTATTGGTCATTCATATGCCTTCTTTGGAAAAGTGTCTATTCAGACCTTTGTTTATTTTTTAATTAGATTATTTACCTTTTTGTTATTGAGTTGTATGAGTTCTTTAGATATTTTAGATATTAACCCTTTATCAGATATATGATTTGCAAATATTTTCTCCCATTTAATAGGTTGTCTTTTCAATTTACAATAGTCTTCCCCTTTGCCACAGGGCATACCTGAACCCACAAATAATATCAAACCCTATAAGTGCTATGTTTTTTTCTATACATACATACCTATGACAAAGTTTAATTCTAAATTAGGCACAGTAAGAAATTAACTACAATAACTAATAATAAAATAGAACAGTTACAATAATATGCTGTAATAAAAGTTAAGTGATTGTGATCTCTCTTTCTCAAAATATTTTATTGTACCATATTCACCCTTCTTCCATTTGATGATGTGAGATAATAAAATGTTTATGTGACTAGATGAAGTGAGGTGAATGAAACATTATTAAGTAAAATAAGAGTTACTTGAGCACAGGCACTGCAATACCACACAGTCAATCTAATAACTGTGAGGCCACTAAGTGACTAATGGGTGGGTAGGATATACAGTGTGTGGAAACACTGGGCAAAGGGGTGAATTATGTTCAGATGGAATGGAGCAGGAATGGCAGAAAAGTTCATCATGTTACTCAAAACAGTGTGCAATTTAAGACTTATGAATTATTTATATCTGGAATTTTCCATTTAATGTTTTTGAACCAAGATTGACCACAGGTAACAAACTATGGAAAGCAAAACCACAGATAAGGGAAGTGGGGAACTACTGTGTCCTTTGCTGTGAAGAAGTTCTTTAGTTGGAGGTAGTTCCACTTTATTTTAACATTTATTGCCTGTGCTTGTGATGTCTTACCCAAGAAATCATTGCCAAGATCAATGTCAAGGATTTTTCTCTCTATGTTTTCTTCTAGGAATTTTATGGTTTCAAGTTTTACATTTAAGCCTTTGGTTCATTTTAAGATAGTTTTTGTGTGTGGTGTAAGAGAGGGGTCAAGGATATCCAGTTCTTCCAAAACCACTTATTGAAAACACTATCCTTTTGCCATTGTGTTTTCTTGATGCCCTTGTCAAAAGTTAGTTGACTGTGGCCTGATCAGGCTGTGGTGCAGTGGATAGATCATTGGCTTGGAATATGGAAGACCCAGGTTTGAGACCCCAAGGTTGCCAGCTTGAGCACGGACTTATCCAGCTTGAGTGTGAGCTTACCAGCTTGAGCATGGGGTCACTGGCTTGAGCATGGGATCATAGACATGACTCCATGGTTGCTGGCTTGAGCCTAACATCTCTGGCTTGAGCAAGGGGTCACTGATATGACTGGAACCCCTGGTCAAGGCACATATGAGAAAGCAATCAATGAACAACTAAGGTACAGCAATGAAGAATTGATGCTTCTCATCTCTCTCCCTTCTTGTCTGTTTGTCTCTGTCCCTCTCTCTGTTTCTCCATCCCCCCTCCAAATAATTAGTTGACTGCATATGTGTGGGTTTATGACAGGGCTCTTTATTCTGTTCCACTGATCTCTGTGCCTGTTTTTAGAGTGGTACTATACTGTTTAAATTACTATAGCTTTGTAATATAGCGTGAAATCAGGAAGTGTGATGCTTCTGGCTTTGTTCTTCTTACTCAAGATTGCTTTGGTTATTTGGGGTCTTTTGTAATTCTACACAAGTTTTAGGACAGTTAATTTTTTATGCAAAAAGTTCCACTTGAATGTTTATAATGAGCACATTGAATCTTTAACTTTCAGTACTATGTTGACAAGAACTGGTGAGAGTGGGCATTCTTGTCTTGTCTCTGATTGTAGAGGAAAGGTTTTTAACTTTTCACCATTCAGTAAGATGTTAACTGTGATCTTATCATATATGACCCTTATTCTGTTGCAAAACATTCCTTCTACTTCTAACTTATTGAGTGTTCTTATCATGATAAAACATTGAGTTTTATCAAATGCCCTTTCTCCATTCATTCAAATGATCATATATTATTATCCTTCATTTTGTTGCTGTGCTGTTATCACATTTATTAACTTGCATATGTTGAACCATCTTTGCATGCCAGGAATGAATCCCACTTGACCATGGTGTATGGTCCTTTTCATGTTTTTGAGTTCATTTTGCTTGTATTTTGTTGCAGATTTTGCACTTCTGTTCATTAGTGATATTGGCTTGTAATTTTTATTTTTTGTAACATCCTTGTCTGCCTTCAGTATCAAGGTAATGCTGGCCCTGTAAAGTGAGTTTAGAAGTACTCCTTTCTTTTTAATTTTTGGTAAGTATTTGAAAATGAATTGGTATTAATTCTTCTTAAAATGTTTGGTAAGATTTACCTGTGGAGCCCTCTGGTCCTCTACTTTTGTTTGTTAGGAGATTCTGAATTACTTATCCAATCTCCTTACTCATTATTGGTCCGTTAAATTCTTTTATTATTTCATTTTACTTTTTTTACCTATCTGTGAATTTATACTTAAAATGATTTAGAGCATATAGCTGAAATTTGCTTTTCTATCTAGAGTAAAAATCTCTGCCTTTTATTGGCATTGTTTAAACTAGGAGTCAACAAACTATACCCTGTGGACCAAATCCGGCTGCACCATTTATTTACATATTGCTTATGGCTTCTTTTGCACCACAATATCAAAATTGAGTAGTGACAAACACTATATGACCCACAAAAGTCTAGAATATTTACTACCTGGCCATTTTCAGAAAAAAAGTTTGTCAAGCTCTGGATTAGATCATTTACATCTAATGTAACTAGCAATATAATTGTATATGAGTCTACTATCTTACTGTTTGATATTTATTTGCTCATATATACTCTTTATAATTCTTCTTTTGAATTGCTATCACTCTATTTTGCTTCCACTATTGATTTGTTAGCTATAATTTGTTTTATATTTAGAGATTGCTCTAGTGTTTTTTTGTCTCTTTAATCACAGTCTACTTTCAAATGGCATTATACTGTTTTATGTATTATGTAAAATTTTATAACATACTTCCATTTTCTTTATTCTTTATGCTATTGTTGGCACACATTTTACCTCCTTGTGATTATAAACTCTATAAAACTATTCTTATTGTTTTATTAAATAATCAATTGTATTTTAAGGAAATTTAAAATGAGAAAAAGTACTTTATATTTACTCATATATACTGTTTTCAGTGTCCTTCATTCTTTTGTATAAATCCCAATATTCATCTTATATCATTTTCTTTCCACTTGAACTACTTCATTTAATAATTTCTATAGTTAAATATATATGTGATCAGTTCTCTCAGTTTTTGTCTGAAAGACTGAATTGTACTTATAATTTTAAAATCAACATTCACTGGTTTTAAAATTTTATTTTGACACCTTTCTCAGCACTTTAAAGGTGTCAGTTCTTTGTTTCCTGGCTTGCATAATCTTTGGTGAGAGGTCTGTGGTGATACGCTTTTCTTTGTTTGCCAGTATATAATGTTTCTCTTTTCACTGGATGGCTTTAAATTTTATTCTTACACTGCTTTACAGAAATGTTATCATGGTTGTTTTCTTTGTCTTAATCTTTCTTGGGGTTAGTTGATCTTGGGTGTATAGGTTTATAATTTTCATCAAATTTGGAAATTTGTTAGTCATAGTTTCTTCAAATACTTTTCTGCTCCCTATTTTTTTTTCCTCCTGAGATTCTAATAACATATACATGTATATGTTATAACCTTGATCCCTTGATATTACGTCACATATCACTGCATTGGGACTCTGTCCCCACCACCACCCCAGTTGACTTTCTTTCTGTAATTTAATTGTATAGTTTCTACTGTTGTAGGTTCAAGTTAATTAATTTTTCTTTTGCTGTATTTAATACATCATTGTCAACTATTGGTCATTGGTGTCTATTCAATGCCAACAGGAGTGCTGAAATTATAGTACTATGAAGAGGGAGACTTTATTTAATGTAAACAGTTCAACTGTGATACAGTACAGCTGTGGAACAGCTCAACTGTGACACAATTTGGTTGTAGAACAGCACAGCTGTGAGATAGTGCAATAGTGTCACAGCTCAACTATAATACAGAACAGCTGTGAACAGCATAGCTGTGAGGTGGCCCTGGGGCAAGGCAACCTTAGGGTAAGGTGGCCCTGGTGTTGCAACTCAGCCCCTCTTGGTGAGACCAAGGTAGCTCTGCTGCACTCTGGTCTGGTTTGGTCCCACATGACAACTTAAGGGGTACAGCTCCAACCAGGGAAATGCAGTCTTTGGTGAACAAAATTGTGCTCTGCAAGCCAGAGCAGAGCTCACTCATATAGAGAAAAGTCCTCACCCTTGATTGGTCCAAATTCTCACAGTTTTATTGGTCCAAAAAGCACTGTTCTGCCAGAATAGAGCTGCTGTGATTGGTTGGTGAAGATGTTAATAAAAAATATAACAGCACAGCTATAATTGGATGGGGAAAGCCTAAGTCCTATTGGTTGAAATATGATTCCAGGAACTCCTTCATAAAGATTGGTTCAGATGGCAGGAGCAAAAGGCAGGCAGGTCATTCAGTGCAGGCTTCTCCTTGAAGAGCAGCTTGAATGAGAGGTCCTTTGTAGCAAGGGCTGCTAGGCTCTGTTTATAAATTCGAGCCTAATCAGCCACCACAAGCCTTTCTTAATAGGTACCATATTCCCCCATGTATAAGACACACCCTTTTCCAAAAATTTTGGGATTTAAAAACTGGGTGCATGTTATACAGTGGTTGTATATATTTTTTTGTTTGCATTTCTATAGATAGAACTGAGGACAAGACAATATATGAAGACAGTGATTCATCATCAAACACAGATGAGGACAAGCTAATGGATGGGAGTTTGAGAGTAATGAGAAGTTATATGAATTTCATGAATAAAACTTGAATTCAATAAGTTTATAGAATACATTTTTTTTTCTAGTTTCGGGCTTCAATATTAAAGTGTGTCTTATACATGGGCAATACGGTATTCTCTTTCTCAGGGTCAACACCATTAATTCCATCCAGTAAATTTTTTATTTCAGATGTTCCATTTGATTATGTAAATGTATCTTCCATTTTCTTTAAATATTAAACTCATAGTAGTTGTTTGAACATTAATCTTCCATATCAGTGATTTTCAACCACTGATCTGCAACCGGCAGTTGAAAAACACTGATGTACCATCTGTATCTCTTTCTACTGAATAATTTTTACCCCCTGGTTTTAAGTTACATTTTTCTGCTTTTTGTCATCTCTAGAAATTTTAGATTGGATGCTGGACATTGTCAATGATACATTCTTGGGAGCTGGGACTTTGTTATTATAATGGTCAATAAAGTTACTTGTGAATTAGTTTATCCTGTCAAGGCTTGTTTTAAAGCATTTTCTGTGTTTTTAATCTAGGGTTTAATTCTATTATTAACATATGGTTTTTCTTAGGGCCTCTACTGAATGATCTACATGTTCAACAAGAATTCTTCCATCCCTGTTTGGTAGTTTAGGATTGCTCAGCTTATGACTCCCTGATTACTCTTTTCCACCCTAATGGAGTTTCAGTTTACCTGTACCATCTTAATTTTCATCAGCTGCAAGAGGACTCTTGTGCAGATTTCTCAAGCTCATTTTCTAAATAGCTTACTCTGTGTGGGGACTCTCCTCCTAAACATTCATCTACAATGGACTCCCTGAATTCTCACTCCAGTGAGACTTCCGTACACAGCTTGGGATCTCCTCCTTGTTCTGTGGTTCAGAATGTTTTTTCATGTGGAAGCCAGTGCAATTATAGGGGTTTCCTCATTTTCCCCTCCTTTGAAACCACAATCTTGAGCTACCTGTTGTCCAATATCTGAAAACAATTGTTTGATATATTCTTCTAGTTTCTAGTTGTTTAGAGTGGGATGGTAAGCCTTGTTCCTGTTAACCTATAATCCCAAGAAGAGAAATGGAATTATCCAAATCCCTTCTTGATTTGAATAATTATAGACAAGTAAGTTACAGAAATTAGCTTTTTAAATTTTCCTGAAAATATTACCAAAATACCAAAATTATGACACAGAAAATAACCACCATTAATATTTTGTCATGTATCTTCACAATTTTTGTCTATACTTGGTGATACTCATAGACATGGGTTTATAACTTAGTGAATGACAAAGCCTTGGTAATGAAACAGACAAAATAAAAATAAGTGGTATAAATCTTAAAATGAAGTTAGTAATGTTATTATTTACAGATAATATGATTACCCATTTATAAAGTTAAAGAAACTAAACTAAAAATGACTTGAAATAGTAATATTTTTTTTGGAAAGATGATTTTTTATATGCCAATATTAACTAATTAGAAAATGTAGCCCTGGCTGGCTTGCTCAGTGGATAGAGCATCCTTCCAGCGTGTGGACATCCAGGTTTGATCCCTGGTCAGGGCACACAGGAGAAGCAACCATCTGCTCCTCTTCCCCTTCTTCTCCCCCCATTTTCTCTCTTTTCTCCTCCTGCATGCAGTGGTTCAATTGGTTTGAGTGTCACCCTGGGCACAGATGACAGCTCAGTTGGTTCGAGCATTGGCCCCAGACGATAGCTCAAGTGGTTCGAGCATTGGCCCCAGATGATAGCTCAGGTGGTTTGAGCATTGGCCCCAGACGATAGCTCAAGTGGTTTGAGCATTGGCCCCAGATGATAGCTCAGGTGGTTTGAGCATTGGCCCCAGACGGGGGTTGCTGGAGGTCCCCATCAGGGTGCATATGGGAGTCTGTCTCTCTATCTCCCCTCCTCTCACTTAAAAAAGAAGAAAATACAAAGGGAAAAAGATCTTGATTTCAATAGCAACAAATATATGTAATGTTACATACATATGTAATTAGGTTTATAATTTTATGAAGGAAATAAATTGTATAAAGAAAATTACAGAGCTCCCTTGAATTTTTTAAAATAACTAGTGAGAATATTTTGTTCTGATTTGGGAACATTTAATACTGGAAAGTTGTCTGTTGGCCACAAATTAAACTTTAAATTATTTGTAATACTCATCAAAATTCACATGGGAATTTTTTAGAACTAGGCAAAATGATTTTTTAAATTACTGAATGAATAAAGTTTGAGAAGATCCAGGGAATTTTTGAAAAAGGAGAGTAATGAAATGGAAGTTTTCCCTACAGATATTAAAATGTATTATAAAGTTATAATAATCACATTGGATGGAACTGGTGCAGGAATAGCCAAAAAAGACAAAGCCCAGAGAAAGTCCAAAAATATTCAAGAATGTACTGCAAGATAAAAGTCCATGAGGAATGGAGGGATTCATTTAATAAATAAGTTTGAATTTACTATCTGACATATTTGGGGGCAGAGGGTACATGAGGAGTTAAAACATAATTATGTCAGAATAAATCCAGGTAGATTGTAGACTTAAATGTAAAATATGAAGCTTATCAAGGGAGTGAGAAATATGCATTCCCATATATTTTTGGTGTAGTATTTGTCTAACTCTATAGAGGACAATTTGGCAATATTTATTAAAATAAAGGGATGTTCAGACACTTTGATCCTACAACTCTTCCTCTGTTAATTCATTTGACAATATATGTAGATATAATGGTCCATATGCACAAATAAATATCTTTGGACAAGAATATTAATAACACCATTATTTATGATAACATATTAGAATGGGACTTTTCTTGGCTCAAGACACCCAAGTGAATGTGCCATAGACCCCTCCCTCTCTATAGACTGGCAAAGGAATTTAGCCAGAAATCTATCCTATAATTCTTGGACTGCTGAGCCATACATAGAATGAAAACAGGGTCTGAGACTATAAGTGTAGGGAATTTGAGGAAGGGATTCTTTAAAGAGAGCTGTTGCCCTTCTGGGTCCTCACCCGACCTTTGGGGGACCAGTGGAAAAGGCTACTAAGGAGGGAAGTTCCTAGGAACTTTTTGGAGAGCTTCAAAAGGCTTTTCTATCAGTAGGAAACGAAGATGGCTCATGACTGCCCCAGGCCTGGGGTGTTAAAGTGGCTTAAGATCAGTAGCTGACTCTCCTGAGCAATCCAGATATCAGAGCCCTGCCTTACAATTTGGTGGCGGAGCCCTGCAATCGCTGCTGTGTTGGGATTAGGGCTTGCTAGGACATGGGATACATGAGTATTTCCAAGGCCAGGTATGGGCCATGTGCAGAAGAGAGGACCAGCAGGGGTTACCCTGGGTCTGGTTCAGTAGAACTGGCCTAACAACCAAGGAGAACTTGGAAGAACAGGCTAGAGATACTTTCATATGCCCATGCCAAGAAAGGAATCCTAAACAACAATCAGGAACCAATCAGGAGGACTGCAAGAAGAGGGGCCTTCTGGAGAATATCTAACAACACCATGAAGCCCTGTCAGAGCAAAAGTCAGCATGAGCCATCACCCAGTGGCAGAGAACCCAACATCACTCAGCCAGATAACAACAAACATCTCATCCCTTTCCCCTTTCTTACTTATTTACACCTCCTACCACCACCCATATTGACTCTCTTGGAAAGTAAAACAGCAACTAGTGGGGGCATGAAGGAAGGTAGAGCAGCAGAGACCAAGTCCCCGTTCTGACTGCTGCAGGCTTCCTACTGGTAGCTGGCCAGAGTCAGGAAGGGAGAAGATATAACACTAAGTCAAGTTCAGGGGTTAGGTTTATTACATAGGCAGAAAGATGAAAATGTCTGAATTGAGGCTGTGTTTTTGACTGAAAATAAAAACGAATGAGAACCACCATTGTTTTCAAACAACAGCAGGAACTGTTACCCTGAAGAAACACTTTTGAAGGGATGATAAAAGAAAAAAAACCAATATTTTGCTTATGTCATGTAGTATATTTGTTCAAAATATCAGTTATAGCGTAAAACACTAAAAAAACTTAAAGACTCACACACACACATGCACACAAAACTAGTTGAATATACTGATGTGTTCATATAATAAAATGTTGTGCTGTTGCTAAAAATAACAAAAGTCTTTATACACAGATAAAGAATGATCTCTAAACAATGTGTTTAGTGTAGACAGAATCAAGGTATAGAGCACTTTATGTAGGGTACCACCCTATATGCAAAATAAAAAAAGAGGGAGGGATATATAGTATATAAGTATATACATGGCTCATGAGTAAAGTAAACAAACCACAGACTATAAAACAATCTGTGACGTGTTTAACTACAAAGGAATACCACGATTCAGTTAGAAAAGTAAATGGAAGAATGGGCAAAGTGTATGAGGATTTACAAAAAAAGGGACCTCAATGGCCAACAAATGTGTGAAAACATAATCAAATTAATTTGAAATCTATTCAAGTACATATAAAAAAAAGTTAACATAATACTTTTTACCTATAAAATTGACAAAATTAAGTCTGGTAATACTACAAGTTGGAGTAAAAATACAACACTCAGGAGAAAGTAAAATGATACCACTCCTTGGGAGTGTGATTTGGCACCATCTAGGGAATCTGAAAATGTGCATACCAGTCACCTGAACAGTCCACATCTTGGCATGTACCTGGAGACATTCTTGCATCTGCTCATATTGCCTGGGGCAACAACATTCACTGAAATGTTATCCTTAGAATGAAAATTTAGAAGTAAAATATCCTAAGTGCCCAACAACAGAAAAATTGATAAATTGTGGTGTATTTATAAAATAGATTATGCCTCTATTAAAGTAAATGAATTAGATCCCTGGCAGGATGACTCAGTTTGTTTAAGCATCGTCCCGAGGCACGTAGGTTGCTGGTTCGATCTCTGGTCAGGGCATATACAGAAATAGATAGATGTTCCTCTCTCTCTCTTTCTTCCTCTCTCACTAAAATTAATAAATAATTTAAAAAATAAAATATAAGCCTGACCAGGTGGTGGTGCAGTGGACAGAGCATCGGACTGAGAAGCAGAGGACTCAGGTTCAAAACTCTAAGGTGGCTGGCTTGAGCATGGGCTCATCCAGCTTGAGAGCTGGCTCACCAGCTTGAGCGTGGGGTTTCTGGCTTGAGCATGGGATCATAGACATGATCCCATGGTCACTGGCTTGAACCCAAGGTCACTGGCTTGAGCAAGGGGTCACTTGGTCTGCTGTAGGCCCCCAGTCAAGGTACATATGAAAAAGCAATCAATGAACAACTAAGGTGCCACAATGAAGACTTGATGCTTCTCATCTCTCTCCCTTCCTGTCTGTCTGTCCCTCTCTCTGTTTCTCTCTGTCTCTGTCAAAAATAAATAAATAAAGTGAATGAATTACAGATATATATTTCAATGTGAATAGATTTCCAAAACATAATGTCAAGCATAAGCAAATTATAGAACATCTACAGCATGAATTTATTTATGTAAAATTTCAAAATATAGTGTACAAAACAATATTACCTATACTGAAAATGGACAAATAAATATACATGGGAATATGGGAATGATATATAAAAAAATCAGAATAGTAATTATATTTGGAAAGAGAGGAAGGAGAATGCAATTATGTAGAGAAACACAGAAGATATCAATTGCAATAAAAATGTTTTGTTGCTTTAAAAAATCTAAGGCAAATTGACGAAGTGTTATTTCACAAGGCCACGAGAAAGACTACACAGATATTATATGGCATTTCTATATTTCATAATGCAAAATGAAAATATTTGCAAAATATATGGTAAAGGGGGTTAATATTGTTTATCTAGGGAATGCTTGAAACTCAACAAAATTACACAATCAGCCCTCCCAAAATCTAAATCTAGACAAACTAGGTAAGTAGGCAGATCTCAAAAGAAGGATTACAATTAAAATTGTATCATTAGTAATCAAAGAAACTCATACTAAAATGAGATGCCTCTTTTTTTGTTGTTCTTTTTTACATTGGTAAAGATGAAAAGAATAAAGTCAGCAGTGGTGAGAGTGAAGACACTCCAATGAAACAAGCGGGTTTAGAAATCCCCTTGTATTCACTGTATTCACTGGAAGGACAGCATTGAGTAAATCAAAAGTTTCAAGAGCACTTATCATTTGACTCAATAATTCCATTCCTGGGAATTTATTCTAAGTGTAGCAGAGGCTGGAATCAGACAATTCTAAAAAGGAGGCTTATTGTAAGATTATTTAGAATATCAAAAATTAAAGACCATTTAGGTGACCTAAAATTGGAGCTTGAATGAATAAATTATGATACAAAGACATAAAGCAATATAAAATTATGATACAGACACATTTTAAAAATTCTTTTATTATGTAGAAAGTTTAAATTTACATTAAAATAATGTCTATTTTTATAATATTTATAAATTCATGTACAGTTTTATATATTTTTATATCTACACATATGCACTCACATATACATTTCTATAGAAAACAATAAAAAATACATCAAAATGTTAAATAGGTGATTGTTCTTCAGGTGTTCAATTTTTAAAATTTTTTCTAACATTTGTACTACGCTTATATATTACTCGTGTATAAAAAGAAAACAAAATTAGCACAAGACAAGAATGTATTCTTCCTCTAAATCTTGAGGTTCATGTTGGTCTAAATACTGGAGAAGAAGAGAAAATTATCATTATTTTACTATATTACTGTTGGCTTAAGAAAACCAAAGCAAATCAATTAGAAAAGCATTAGAAGCAGTAAGAGTGGATAGTGGCTTGTCAAAAAAAAATAGATATACTGATACCAATGGCTTTCTATACACCAAAAATAACCAATTAAAAAACATAAGGAAAATACATACCCATAGCAACAAAACCCTAGCATATCTAAGAATAAGCTTAACAGGCAAAGCGGGACCTATGTGAACACACACACACACACACACACACACACACACTCCTCATACACATGCCCACACTTCCTCACACAGACCCTCTACACATATAACCATACCTAGAAAGAAGTTTAAATGAAATTTCAATAAATAAAATAGTTTGGAAGAATATAACATCAATACATTTAACACAATTCTATCAAAATTTCAGTATGACTTTGGCAGGTGGAGGAATTGTTACATTTACTGTAAAATTGTCCTGAAAGATTAATCTCATGACAATATTGAAGAAGAAGAAAAAGAAAAAGTGACTTGTACACTCAGAGATTAGAATCTATTTCAGAAATATAATAATCAAAACAATGTGGCTGTGGTCCAGAACAGAACAGAAAGCCCAGAAACCAGCCTAATTCGATGTTAGAATTTAGAACATATGTAAACATGTTGGGTTTTTTTTTTTGTATTTTTCCTAAGTTAAAAGCAGGCGGCAGACAGATTCCCGCGTGCGCCCTTCCGTGATCCACCCGGCATGCCCAACAGGGGGCAATGCTCTGCCTATCTGAGGCATTGCTCCATTGTGGCCAGAGACATTCTAGCACCTGAGGCGGAGGCCATGGAGACATCCTCAGCGCCCGGGCCAACTTTGCTCCAATGGAGCGTTGGTTGCAGAAGGGGAAGAGAGAGAGAGAGAAAAGAGAGGGGGAAGGGTGGAGAAGCAGATGGACGCTTCTCCTGTGTGCCCTGACTGGGAATCGAACCCGGGACTTCCACATGCCAGGCCAGTGCTCTACCACTGAGCCAACTGGCCAGGGCCTGTAAACATGTTTTTTCAAATCAGTAGAAAAATTATTCATTTTTAAAACTGGTGTTAGGGCAATTGATGAAACCTTTGAGAAAAGTGAAATTATCTCACAAGGTATATTAGAATAAAATCCAACTCTATGAAATAATTAAAAGTTTGAAATCACTGATGGCCTAGAACAAAATGTAGGTAGTTATCTCATTTCAGGAGTAGAAGGCCTTTCTAAAAATACAAGAGGAGAATTCACAGACAAAAAAAGACTTGATAAGATTTAACACAGCACATGAACAGAAAACACCATTTTCACAGGTAGATTCCCTCAGAATCTGACCCTGAGATGGAACATGTAGAAGGTTTATTCGAGGTGTTCTTGGGAATATCACATGTGCAGGCAGTGAAAGGCTCAGCCGTGTTGCATGTCAGAGAAGCTGGGCTGAACCTACAGGGAACCCTGAAGCTGGGTAGCCTTTCCGAGTTGTCTCAAGTTGGGGGATGGCACCTGGCCTTTATATCCTTGGGCAACAATAAATTGGATGCAGTCTCCCAGGAATGGGGTGTTGTGGTGGTTTAAAAATATGTCCATGAATTATTTAGCATTTGTCCCCTCCCTTTGAATGAGGGCTGGACTTGGTGAGACCCTTCTACAAAATGAATGCAGCAGAAGTGATGGCAAGCTTAGATCCTAACAGGCATTGCAGCATTTTCTTGGGCTTCCCTCTTTTCTTTTTCATTTTAATATTTAATTTATTGTGTTGATATGGTTTCAAGTGTCCCACCCAATATAACACCCTCTGCACACTGCATAGTGCCACCCCATGCCCCGTGCAAAGTCTCTTTCTACCCCCATTGCCCCTGCTTTGCTCCCTCTCCCCCCCTTTCCACCCTCTCTTGCCCTTTGGCTATTGCTACGGTGTTAACTGTATACATGCGTTATGTATATTTGGGCTTCCCCAAGAAAAGCTGCCACATTGTGAGGACACTCAAGCATCCCCATGGAGAGGTCCACATGGTGAGAAACCAAGGCCTTCTGTCCATAGACATTTCTGGGCATTCATCACCTTTAAAAGACAATTCCTTAGCTCCAGGCAGGACTTCAGACTACTGCAGCCTGGTCAATATCTTGACTGCAATCTCTTCAGAGATCCTAAGCCAGAACCATCCAGCTAAGTGACTCCTAATTTTCACCCTACAGAACGTGCAAGTTAATAAATGTTTTAAGCTCCCATGTTTTAAAGTAATTTATTACATAGCATCAGATAACTATTACACCTGTGATTCAGGGAAAGGGGGCTCTTGAGAGATGAACGTTGAGGTCTTTCAGTTGGCAGCTTCTCTGCAACTGGGAGAGTAAGTCCTACGGTTCTACAGGGAGACCCGGGAGGCACACCACAGGGGTATTCACTTTAACTGTACAGAAAACACACAGCCAAATTACTAATTGAGTTTAGTTAATCTAAATATTAATTAGTGTGTGTTCTAAATATGAACTCCTGGTGCTCCTAGGCACCTTGATGGTTTGGGTTTTCCAGTTCAGGGAGCAAGGGGGTGACTGGCTCTGATGTCCTCTGACTTCATGGCCTGAGGTAGTCACTTCACGTCAACCAGGATGCAGAACTGGTTCCAATGAGCCACATTTACACTTAGCATCCCCTCACTGGCTTGAGGGTCATGAGAAAGGGTCACGTTCTGGAACCCACTCACATATTTCTTTTACCCACACCCCCTCTTCTCTTACTCCCAACTCCCTACTTCACCCTCCATCCCCTAATTCCTCCAACTCCAGATTCCTCCCTGTCACACAGAGAAGTTCAGCTCTTCTGTGTACAGTTGATTTCTATTATACTTGTAACAAATGGCAGCCAAAAGGTCAATATCTTTCATATTAAAATAATAGCTCTTCCTTGAACATTTATTATGTGCCAGGCATTAGTTAAATACTTTATATAGATTTTCTCACTTAAGTCTTTTCAACAATCCTGTGAAAAAAAATGAGCAAAAAATACAAGGTAATTTACAAAATAAAAATATACAATAGATACATATTCTTGGAAAATAAAGTGGTAGCAAACAGAAAGGATTTGAGAAAAGGGTTCAAGTGTCAGAGAAGGCTTCACAAGGAACAGGTGATGGGTCAGCCATTCTCTGTTTTAAGCTGAGAGCTGCCAAGGGGCACATTAAAGACCATTCAGAATGAGGGTATTCAGTCCTTGAAGTGAGGCCCAGACCTCCTGAATGCTATGGAAGACCCAGTTGCCTCTTCACCAAAATGAGAGATTATAGAGGCTTATTCTGCCTTTGTGGACCAGACTGGGTCTGCTGAAACCCACAGAGGACAGGGCACTGAGAGCTGTCAGGGGGTTAGGCCCATACCTGCCCCGTGAGGTCCCAGTCAGATGAGTGTTCCCTGCTCGGCTTGAATCCTTGCTCTGCCACTTTCCAGCTGTGTAACCTTGGGAAAGTCACTTCCCTCTCTGTGCCTCAGTTTCTATATTCATAAAGTGGGTTAATAATAGTAATAGCTATCTCATAAAACTATCATGACAATTCATTTGGCTAATTCATACAAAGCATTTAAAACACTTTCTAACAATACTAAGTATCCCAAAATGTTAATTAATATTTGAAATTCTATTTTATGCTTCATTTATTTAAAAACTATTTATTAAAAAAAAATACCCCACAAAGCATTGATCCTATTCCCAACAATCCTCCCGGAACTCAGATGTCAGTTGAGAAGCTGAAACATGGTTAGCCATTCTGAGCCTCTCTCCTGTCAATTCCTTTCCTCAGAAAGAAGGCCAATTTAACCTGAAACACCCCAGCTGTGGTTTAGTCAGTGACTGGTTTGGCCTGGGGTGTTGATGGAGTCTCTGTGGAGTCCAGGTCCCCTTCCAAATCCACAGGGTCTGCTCCATGGCGGGGAATGTGGGGCGAGGAAGCTGGCTCCCCTAGAGCCTGGGACAGACACAGGTTAGTCCCAGACACAACTCCTGGCGGAGTTCCTAATGTGTGGGTGGACTCTGAGCTAGCTGTGTCCCCAAGGAAGGTCCATACCAAGCAGTTCTCCCAATGGTCTCCGAACAGCCTGAGTTGGTTATTCCATTCTGTCTGGACCAACCCGGGGGTGACTCCTTCTATCATTTTAGAAGCTGTTTTGACCTTGGGCATATGAATCATACTCCTAGAGTTTGTTTCCTTACAATTGAAGGTAACGCCTGCATCCCCAAACTGTTCTGAGGATACGGTAACATATTATTAGTTACATCCTGCTATGAAATACCTGCTTGTAGGTCTTCAACGAGTTTTCAGTAAACATTATTAGTTTCTCTTCTCTTCAAGACTGTCTGGGCTGTGGCCTCAGTCTCAGAAACAAAACTCTCTTCTTCTGTATCTAGTCCAAGCCAGTACCCAAAATTCTACTGACCTCACAATGTCTGGTCTTGGTTTAATATCTCTTTAATGTTTTCCTTGCTGTAAGTCTTCCTCCAGGCAGCATTCTGGAACAGAACAAGCTATTTCAGAAATATTTCATTTTACAGAAAAGAAATCTGAAGCTCGGAGATGAATTTGACCAGTCCAAGCCCACACGACAGAGCCATGAGCAGAACCAGGGCTTTGGGTCTCTCGGGCCAGAGCTCCCTCTCCTGGGGGTCTTCGGTAAATCTTCATTGAATCTCTATTCTTCACCCCCCTCGGCAGTACTGGCTTTCATCACTGCTCACTGATCTAGTGAGGAGGTGATTCTCAAACACAGCCAAAGGCATATCCACAGTGAGCATGAAATGGGGAGGGGGGGTTGGAGGGTCATTCATCAGAAGGCCAAGCCCAGTGCTTGAGCCAGGTGCCAGGGCAGCAAGTGGGCAGCGGCCAGTCTTAAATCCTCAAAGCGGATTTGCAAGATACTTATGTGGTTGGATGTCAGCTGTCTTGACATTTGGGTTCAGTGCCAAAGTGTGGCCCGTGGCTGTGGGACACTTCCCGGGCCCAGGACCACACCTGGCTATGCTCCTCTTCCCTGGCCTGGCTTCATTTGTACTTTGACCTTGACCCAGGACTGAACAAGGGAAATGGTGTAAGAACTCAGAATCTGGGGCTTATCGAGACATTTGAAACATTTAGTTCTAACATTTCTTGGAGTTCTTTCTTCCTCTTGATTCCCTCCCTCTCCATTTTCTCCTCTTCTGTTAAACCCTCCAAGGGCTGATCCTGATAAATGGCGTCAATGGGCCTTCCTTCAGCCCCAGCAGCTCTGACAGGCCTCTGTGGCCCCTCCTTCCTTGGAGGCATCATTTCTCCTTTCAGTGTCTGGCTGCCTCTGGCTTCCTCTCTGTTCTACCAGGACCCACAAATCCAGCCCAAGTTCTTCTTTCATCAAAAAGCCACCTTTAAATGCTTTGCTGATCTTGCCCACCACTGAGAGTGTGTTAAGCTCACTACCCCACGTGGCACTGGGCCATTGCACCAAATGCTACTTGGTTAACTAAGTGGCTTCCTGTGACCACCAGGTGAGTTTCCGGGGGATGGCAGCCTCACCCTCTCCTTCCGTTTCCTCACAGTGCAGCAGAGCACAAGGCTCTGCTGAGACAAGAGGGATGTAACCAGGGTTGCTGGTAAAAAAAATTCAGTCTCAGGTCCCACTCTAGACCTGAATCAAAATCTCTGGGCAGGATGCCAGGGAATCTGCTTCAACAACAATCCTTTCCAGTAATAGCCACACCCATGTAAGTTCCAGAACCCCTAGGATGGAGGTCACAAGGTATCCCACTCTTCACCTCATGAGTCACATAGGTCAGATGATTTGACAGAACCCCTATGCCTTTGCATGAGGTGAGGAGGGAGGGGGCAGAGCTGTGCAAAGAGCAAGGAAAGAAGAGGGTGAGAAAGGACATGGGCCTCTCAGAAGTGTGCCCCAGGCCAAGGTTCTTCATGGTCTGCAGAGGGAGCAGGGATGCCCTGAGAGGCTACTGAAGCCCAGTGAGGAGGGGCTGGGCCTCTGTCTTTATGGGCAGCCCCTCACCTCTGCCCTCGGAGGCAGGAAGGCTTTTAGGTGCCAATGGAGTCCTTAGGGTGGTGCCTGGCTGACCAGGGATGACCACAGACAAAGTAGAGGTGAAGCTGGGGAGGGGGTTCAGGAACGATGACAGTGAGGGGAACACGTTGTTTATCACATCGCTGGAGAGTGAGACCCGAGGAAATGCATCTGATATAAAAGAACATTTTCTAGATGTAAAGGGGGTAAAAGATGAACAGCTTGGGCAACTTCAAGAAGAGATGGGCTAACTCCCACTGGTCCTGCATGGATTGGAGTTTTGTTCTTAAGAGGCAGGGAGCAGAGGGACCTCTCCAAGCCTCTCCAAGCACAGGACTCTAGGTTCCTGTCCAGGTGAGCAGAGGAAAGACCAGCTGCTGGCTCCAGAGTGCCTGTAGGTCAACTGGGGCTGAACCTGAGTTCTGTATTTGGGAAGATTCTGATGCTGACAAGTGGTTCTAGATATGTGACTCCAGGTGGGCGAGGCAACAGACTGCTTTGTTATCCTTCCCTGGAGCATGCTGTGGGCAAGATAATAGATGATGGAAAGGCCCAGAGATAGCCACACGAGCCATTAGAGAGCAGCATCAGTGCAGGGAGGGGTTTCTGCTCCCAAGACCTATGCCCACCCTCAGTCTGGCCACCAGCCTAGTCAAACACACATACATATGGCAGCAGAGTAGAAAAGCTGCAGAAAGAATGTAAAAGAAAGGGACTGTGGGCAGGTGCAGTCAGGGAAGGCTTTCTGGAGGAAGGCACCAAACTGGGCCTTGAAGTACTAGCCAGGTTGGATGCATGGATGAAAATTCTCTTTCTTTTTTTCAGATTTCTAGAGAATAAGTCATAGAAAATCTACCCCTCACTGTCACTGTGTCCTATCTTCTCAGATGTCCCTGCCATGCTTAAGTGGAGATTAAGCCTTGGACTTGTTTTTAGGACTATGGAGGGGGTGCTGGAGGGGGGTGCTGGAGGGCAGTGCTGGATGGTCTCTGGGGAAGCCACTGTGCAGTGCAGAGCCGAGGACACAGGAAGACAAGCTGGCATTTTCAGAACAGAATGTGACTGTGACTTCCCTTTTCGCCGTTCACCTTGTGCAAGGAGACCTCCTGGCAGGCGAGCAGTGGGCACTGGGCTTGGGGTGGCTCCCTGTTGCTTTTGGCCTCTTCATCAAGGCGAGGAGCATGGCAATAGGCACAGTGTTCCCCACACGCTCTATGCCAGGCCCAAGCTGCCCATGACAATGCCCAATGTTCCTGGCTGCATGGCGCTGGGTGTGAGGATGGTTTTGTAATGGACCAGGAGGGAGGTGGCCTAGTGGTGAGGCGGGAAACTGTCCCTGTCTCCTGCCCTCCCTGAGAGCTTCCCTCAGCATGTCCTCCTTTATCCTGAGGAGACTTATGGGGGCATTGGTGGCTTCAGAAGAATATGCTGAACTTTCTTAGAAGTCCTTAAACTACATGCAGTAGACCCATAGCCACCTGACCCTGAATTCAGACTGACTCTAACTGACCTCAGATTGACTCCCAATCCCATCTGTGTCAGGTTGCTTTGTGGTGAGGGAGGCTGATTTGATATAAATGCTAATACTTACACACTGCTTACTACGAGCTGGGTGCTATTCTGAGCACTTTCTATGGATTAATTGATTGATATTAGTACAATTTAAAAGGCAAGCACTGTTATCACAGCGAAGTGGAAAATTCTGCCCAGATTCCACAGTGAGCTGGCAGCAGAGCTGGGGCTTGAGCTCAGGTCTGGCACCAAACCCAGGGGCTCATCTACCTCGGTGGACCCAACCCTGGGAAGAAGGGAGAGGCAGTGCTTACACAGGCCTAGTAGGTGGTCAGGGCCTCATCTTCCTGACTTGATGACAGTACACCCACACTTGTTACCCAAGAGATGACAGAGAAGGGGCAGAGCAAAACTGGAAATGATCTGGATTCCTGGCCCTCACATGACCCCAGACCAACTCTGGGAACATTGGTTCATTCCAGACCCATGGATATCTGTCTCAACCTCCCGCTCACCCAAGCCTTGCTCTTGTCGACCCACTCATTCATCCATTAAGCATTGCTGGGTGTCCGGCTCTTTGCTAGGAATGGCAGAGGCACAGTGATGGATGAGGTCTATTTGTGCCTTCACGGTCTAATGGGACAATTAAGTGGGTCTATCTATCATCTATCTATTTGTAATCTATATATTATCTATGTATCTGTATATGTATAGTATGTACCTATCTACCTATCATATCTGTATATGTCTATCTACCTGCCTGCCTGTCTGTCTGCCTATCACCCGATAGAGCAAACACAGCTGAGCATCTGGACAGGGAGAGCTGCTAGAGGAAGGCTTCCTGGTCAGGGGTCCCGCAGCTCAGTATGAAGGAGAAGGAATTAGCCAGATGCAGGCTCAGGGCCATGGACAGTGCGGCAGGGGCTGTGTGGGAAAGACTCAGTGGAGGCAGCAGGGCATATGAAGAGCAGGGTGGGGGAGTAGAAGGAGGGGAGCTACAGAGTGAAGCGTGGCTCAGCCTTTGGAGGACATTCTGGGACATGCTCCCCAAGGCCAGGACAAATGGCCCTCCCCAGTGTTGTTCAAAAGGGTCTCAGGTGGGCTTCTTGGGGTGTCCTTGGAGCCTCTCTCTTGGCCTAGAAACTCCCTCAGCAGCCCGCTCAGCTCTGCAAATTGTTGTCCCTGCTGAGGGCCCTGTGAGCCATGGCTCCACCACATGAGTCACTCAGATGCTCATGGTGGTCTTCTCATATGACAGGAAGGTATTTGTGAGTCCTGACAGTGCTAAGCATTTTGGCAGTAAGGTACGGGGCCTTGGGTGACCCATGTGTCTGGTTGAAAGTGATCTTTTAGCTAGATCACAGGTTGCACCATCTCTTTCTAGCTGGCTGGAACTTTTAGGTTCAGCACAGAATCCCTGGACCACGATGGCAGCCTATCACTCAGGCAGCTGGAGCGAGGGACCGCCGCCCGTGGAGGAGCCCAGGCCAGTGCTGTTCAGCTCCTCTGCTGTGAGAAAGTGTCTATCTATTCCAGTGGAGCATGCTGTCCTTAGGAACAGCCAAGGGACCAGAGGGAGACAAAAACAGCAATCCCTTTGAGTGGCATTTACCACGCTCCAGGAGAGGCCCCAGAAATGTTAAAAATCAGTATCTTTGTAAAAATTAACATTTCTATCAGGAGAGTCTGTTGATGCTTCCTTGGCTGCAGAGGAGAAGGCGTTTGAGAAGGGGAGAAGAGGAGGGGAGGAGAGGGAGGAAAAGGAAAGGAGGGGCGAGGAGAGAGGCAGACCTGCCTGGGCACTAGACAGTCTCACTTTTGTAGGTCCCACCCTACAGTATATAAAAGAATTAAAATGCACCCACATCCCACATTAAATAGAATTATTTTGCTATAAAATACTTGGAAAGAATTTTTATAATTTTGCTTTTGAAATTATTTGGCTGAAGTTTACTCATTTAGTTTACGATCGGCTCTGATTCCCAGCCACCACCACGCGGACTCGGGAATCTGTACAAGGCGAGACAGGCGAAGGGACAAATTGCTTTCAAGTGGAAGGAAATTTTCACGAGGACCAAATTGAACAATTAATGATGCTTGAATGTATTCATTAAAAATTTATTATTTCCAATTTTTCTCTTTTGTGTTTCAGAGCAACTTCATTTTGTTCCCAGGTGGCAATGTTTTGTCGGGTAGAGCTCACGGGTCCTGAATACTAGACTCTGTCGGGTTTGTGTTCCTGAGTAGGGTTTACGATAAAGCAGCCTGGGGAGGGGTGAGAGGAGACCGGCCTCCATGCAGAAGGCCTGTCTCACCTGCAGGCTGGGAGGGACACTGCTGGACCGTCCTTCCTCCGGGCACCATGCCTGCTAGGCCAGAGCCCATCCAGTTGTCCCACAAGAGCCAGGGCTGGGGGAAGGAGCCCCTGCCTTGGAGTCTTGGAGAAAAGCCTCAGAAATCCTGGGTTAACCCAGGTCAACCTGTCACACCCAATTGTGAGCCTGTGGTTATGAGAACCTCATCCCAGGCAGGGGGACTTCTGAGGCCACTGAGGGGCCAGGGCGTTGGGCGCCTGCACTTTGTAACGGGAAGGAGAACAGAAAGCGACTTGATAGACTCCTGCTTTCAGTCACTACAGAGGTTTTATGATCTGAGAGGTGAACTGGGGAGCAACCAGACTATTTCATCTGGATACGAACATACTGAATGGAAATGCAGACAAACCATTTGGGTTTGGGTTTTTTACCTTTTCTTTCTTTTTTTAAACAAAAAAGAAAGAAAGCTTACTTCAGGCCACAGCACTGGGATTTTGCTGTCGTCCAGGCAGAGTTGGCGTGTTCCCCGGCCCCGACAGCTTCCTGAGAGAAACTTCCAGCCCAGCTGCAGTGACCCTACCACAGACAGAAGTCCTCCTGTCCCTGTCCCTGGAGCCTGGAAACCCTGCTGTGGGTCTGTGGGGTGCAGGCTGCTATCCTCCACATCACCTACCCTCCGCAGGCCGGCGGGGGGCCCCCTCCCTGGCGGAGTGAGTGCGGCTGAGGAAAGTCACATTAGCAAATGAGGTGTTGTGATTGATGGGGTCTCTTCTGGATGTCAGGATGATGGATGGGCTGCAGGACCGGGTCTGACCGCAGGATGGGCGGCCATGTCGGGACCACACCCAGCAGAGCCTCGTCACGCAGGGCCCTGGTGCTAATACGTTGTAGAGACACATTACATGTTGAATGAATGTTCCATTGATGAAAACTTCAATATAAAGTCAGCACTGTGTGGGGGAGATAAACAGAGTGCTGGATGTTGTCAACTGTTTTTTGAAGCACTCGAATACGATGAGTGAGATGCCGATTTAGTAGTCTCCCAGATTCCTTTGAAGCATTCCATTTTTTTTAAGTTCCCTCCACAGGTGTCCTTCCTCCTCACTGCCTCCCATGCTGCCAGTGCATTTGGTCATTTGGTCAAGAGAATGCTAGGTGTTGTGGTAAATTAACCCCTAAATTTCTCTCAGTGGCTCCACCTAACAGTGGTTTGTCATTCCCTCATGCAGCCGTCCAGTGTAGATGTTCCTGGTTGGCCTGTGAGTTATTTCCAGGTGGTGATTAGGAACCCTGGCTCCTTCTATCTGTGGCTCTATTATCCCATGGGGCCTCAAGCCCTCCCACATGTCCAGTGAAGAAGGCACAGCCTCTTTTGAAACCCCTTATCTGAGAAGCGACCAATCCCATACTCCATTGGTAAGAATTAGTCACATAGCCCACTTGGATAAAAGGAGGTATGACAGTACCTACTGGGCAGTTGATCCCTAGAAAAAAATAAATCTGTTCTACTAAGAGGGACAGTGGAGAATGAGCTATCTCATCATCCACTCCTCAGAGGCTTACATCTTGGTCATCCTCCTCCTCCTTATCCAGATAGCTAACAAACACACATGGGATATGTTTTAGTCATTGCTCTCAGTACTTTGCATATTTTAAATTGTGTAATTATAATAACACTATGAGTAGATACTACTTTATCTCATCAGTTCCAAGATGCACATTTTTTTTTTCATACTTGAGCCTCTCTGAAAACTTAGAAGATGATCAATGGCATCTTTTAATCCAGGGGTCGGGAACCTATGGCTCACGAGCCAGATGTGGCTCTTTTGATGGCTGCATCTGGCTCGCAGACAAATATTTAATAATAAAAAATAATAAACTTAAAAATATAAAACATTCTCATGTATTACAATCCACTCATTTCCTACCGCTCATGTTCATGGCTGCGGGTGGCTGGAGCCAATCACAGCTGTCTTCTGGGACAACACCAAATTTTTATTGGATAATGTGTAATGTACACGGGTTGTTGTGAGGTCAGGAAGTAAACTTCCCTCCTTTTAATAAAGTAGTCAGCTAGCTAATTGCAAAAATCCTTTTGATGAAGAAGATGGCTAAAAGAAAAAAAGATGAGGAGTATCGTACTTTTCAGCAGGAATGGACAGAGGAATTTGCCTTTGTGGAGAGAGCAGGTTCTGCAGCATGTCTAACATGCAATGATAAAATTGCATCGATAAAATGGTCAAACATAAAGCGGCACTTCGACACACACCATACTACATTTGCATTGAAATATACAGCTAGGGACAGCAGGAAGAAAGCATGTCAAGAGCTACTGTGCAGAGTGCAAGCTAGTCAGCAGCAACTCTGTGTTTGAACCCAACAAGGTGACTAGAATTCGGCTAGCTTTGCTGGTGCTTTAGCAATTGTGAGAAACAAAAAGCCATTCACAGATGGGGAGTATGCCAAAACATTCATGCTTGATGTTGCCAATGAACTTTTTGATGACTTTTTGGATAAAGACAAGATAATCAAATGAATAAAAGACATGCCTCTGTCGGCAAGAACTGTTCACGATCGTACCATCCTGATGGCAAGTCAAATTGAGGCAACACAAGTGAAGGACATAAATGCAGCACCATTCTTTTCTCTTGCTTTGGATGAGTCAACAGACGTAAGCCATTTATCCCACCCAGTGCAGCATGATTGTAAGGTATGCTGTCAGTGACACACTATGTGTGGAAAGTCTTGCTGTTTTGCCTATGAAAGAGACAACAAGAGGAGAGGATTTATTCGAGTCTTTTACTGAGTTCACTAAAGAAAAAAATCTACCAATGGATAAACTTATTTCGGTGTGTACTGATGGCGCTCCATGCATAGTGGGGAAAAAAACAGAAGATTCATAGCACTTCTTCATGAACATGAAAAGAGACCCATCCTAAGTTTTCACTGCATCCTACATCAGGAGACGCTTTATGCTCAGATGTGTGGCAAGCAGCGTGGTGAGGTGATGTTGCTGGTCATTTGGGTGATCAACTTTATTGTTGCCTGAGCTTTAAATGATCACCAGTTTAAAACATTGCTGGATGAAGTTGGGAATAATTATCCTGGTCTGCTTCTGTGCAGAAATGTGCGTTGGTTGTCAAGAAGGAAGGTGCTCAGCCGTTTCGCGGCTTGTCTGAGCAAAATCCGGACATTTCTTGAAATGAAAAACGTTGAGCATCCTGAGTTAGCTAACATTGAGTGGCTTCTGAAGTTCTACTAACTCGTGGACATGACTGAACATCTGAACCAGCTCAATGTGAAAATGCAAGGCATTGGAAATACAGTCTTATCCCTTCAACAAGCAGTGTTTGCATTTGAAAACTAGCTGGAACTCTTCATCACCAACATTAAGGTCGTTTACTACACTTTGAAAAACTGGGAGAGTTTAAAGATGCATACACAGCTAGTGACCCTGCTCAACATCTTGATCACCAGCAGCTAGCAGGCTTCACATCTAATCTCTTGCAGTCATTCAAAGAGCACTTTGGAGAATTTCGTGAGCCCACTCGTCTTTTTAAGTTCATCACCCATCCAGATGAGTGTGCAGTGGACAGCGCCCACCTGAGTTACATCCCTGGTGTCTCCATCAGAGATTTTGAGCTACAAGCTGCTGACTTGAAGGCCTCAGACATGTGGATGAATAAGTTCAAGTCACTGAATGAAGATTTGGAAAGACTTGCACACAGCAAGCAGAGTTGGCGAGCAAACACAAGTGGGGAGAAATGAAAAAACTTCAACCAGCAAGCCAGCTCATTGTCCAAACTTGGAACATGCTTCTCGTCACATACCACATACTGCAGCGTGTGGGTATTGCTGTACTGACAATGTTGGCTCTATGTATTCATGTGAACAGTCTTTCTCACATCTAAAGAATGTTAAGACCAACCTACGATCACGTTTAATGGATGAAAGTCTCAACACCTGCATGAAGCTTAACCTCACCACGTATCAACCAGACTACAAAGCCATCAGCAAACCCATGCAGCACCAAAAGTCGCATTAATGGTAAGAAGTAGTTTATTTATCATTGGTTAGCAACAGCTTAACAAAATTATTAAAAAGAATTAAGAGACTTATTGTACTTTAAAAGTGTTAGTCTTACATAAAATGCACACATTTACTTGTATTTAGTGTTAAACATATTGTATGGCTCTCATGGAATTACATTTTAAAATATGTGGCGTTCATGGCTCTTTCAGTCAAAAAGGTTCCCGACCCCTGTTTTAATCACTATAAGTTAGGTAGCAGTCATGGTGCAATGTGTGGTAAATCTTCCCCTAACATTTTCTGGAAATATCACAAGAATTTTAGTATCTATATATTTGGAAACTGTGGCCTAGAGAGATTTCTTAACTTGCCCCAAATCACACAGCCAAGGAGTAATAGAGGTTGAAGCCGGGTATTCCCCTCGTCTCTGCATTCAACACATTGCATGATCTGCTCTGGGAGACCATCTATGTTTACCAACTTTTCTTTCCCAGATCCCTTCTGGGGGACTCTGGGGCTCTGGTCTTCTGTGGAGGGTGAAGGGGAAGTCCTTCTCCAAGTCTAAGAGCAGGGCCCCCAAACTCACAGAAGCTAGGACCTGCTTGGAGTGGCAGGACTCTGGTTACAAGGACATCAGCTGAGGCCAGAATGCCTGTTCCACTCTTGCCTGGCTGATAACTTAATCTCTCAAAAAGCAGCAAGCAAAACTGGCAAAAGACACCAAATTCTGATTAACTAAGTGGCGTGCAGTAATAAAATAAAAGTGATAGGGACCTAGGAAGAAAGGCCTTGGTCATCCTGGCATTTGTCACAGGAAGGGAGTGGTGGGCACAACAAGTAGCATAGGGTAGACCTTGAGAAGTAGACAGTTTTTAAATAGACAAAATATAGTGGCCCCGAGAAGATGACTCAAAAAATTAATGTGTCCTATGAAAAACTCAAACAAAAAATGATCACCACTACCAACAAGCAAGGAATATCACTAGACTATGAGCTCTGTATGCACAGGGAACAGGTCTCCTTTACCTGTAAATCCTTTGTATGTAGCCCAGTGTTGGGCATATAGTAGGCACTCAATAAATGCTTCAGGAAGGAATGATGGGAGGAGGGGGGAGGTTAAACATATATCCAAGAATGCAAACAATTGTTTCTCCCCCCTGAAACAAGGATCCTCAGATCAGATGTTCAAGTGTGTCAAGACCACACCAACCAGAATATGTCAAGGTTTAGGAGAGCCTTTGATGATAGAAATAGCTAAACCCGGGTCTGACCCTTGGTGGCGCAGTGGATAAAGTGTTGACCTGGGACACTGAAGGAATAGCTAAACCCTCGCCTCCTAAAAACACTCTCATTTTCCTTGGAGGGTAAGCATCCCTGGGAACTGTCTGTACTTGGGGAAGCAACAACCTGACTCCTGAGAGATTTAGAGAAGTGGGCAGGGCACAGGTATCTCTGACAAGGAAGGTGAGTTGGGTTTCAAGCTCTGTGAGAAATTGCTGATGGAAACCCTTGATGAGAGGAGGACATGTGAAAACCAGAGATGGATTGAAAACTCTCCTGACCATCAAAATGGAATTTAGAAGCCAAAGCCAGTGAATCCAATCTCCAGCAATAGGAAGGAGCAGGTTTTTGTAATTATAAACCATTAGCGGAGTTGGATCAGCCTCATCCTGTACAGCACATGGGATTCCCTCAACCCCACGTGGTTCTCCCCCAGGCTCTGCTGAAGGATCAGTGTTGCACGGCCAGCCAGCCACGCGCACATGGATACCACCTGACGGCTGGTTCCATGTCCTCCCATTCTCTGTGGGACTATTCTGTGAAGGTGGCAGCAAGGGCTCCCCAGTAACCATCTAGCTGCCCTCACATGCAGAACCAGAAGTGTAGAAGGGTTAAGTCCCCATGGGTGATGCTGGAGCTCCAACTTTTCCCTGAAGAGAAGCATCCCTGAAGGGCATTTCATAAGGCCCCTTGGATAGCCCCATGGAACCCAGTGATCATGTGTAGTAGAGGCCAGCCTACTCCCTCTGTCCCTCCCCAGTTCATTCCTTGTTCCTCCCTCCTGCTTCCTGGGTGCATTAGAAGCTGCTTTCTGTAGCATTAATAGAACTTTGAAAAATAGAAAGGATAAAGCACTCATATCCTGTCACCCCCCTAACCCAATTTCTGCAGTACTTGGATGCCCTCAGGTGTGCACAGTATTGTACATATTTATCCTCACGAGGTACATGTCATCGTGTAGCTTGCTTTTTTGAGTTCACATTATACTTAAGTTTTTTTCCCTTGTGTCACCACATACATATTTTAAAAATAGTTAACAGTTTCAATGGTGTCTCTGCTGCTCCATGGAGAGATTACCACATGGACTTTGCCATTTTCCTGGATCTAAACTCCTAGATCTCAGCAGTTCACATGGCAGTAGGTCCTCAGGTCTGAGAATTTGAACACCTTCATGATTGTTAATACATACTGATGAAATAAAGAAATATCTTTGACAACCTAGAAGAGAAAGTGAAGACACTCTGAAGCCAGCATCACTTTGCAAAGAGCAAGTAATTTCTGGCCGACCTCATTCTCCTTCTGACATGGGCACCAGAGACCCGGGGAGTTCTGCATATGTCATTGTTTGCGCATGCGACAGTCTCTGGTTACCTTTTGTGAACAAAATGGATGAGAATACAGATGGAATCAGAGATGGCTAAATTATCATTCCCCAGCTACAGTGATGAAAAGGTCAATACCCACAGGCAGGAAGGTCTCTGTGGCTTGCCTTGTTTAGCAGTTGTGTCGTGAGTATGCATAAGGATGCAGATTGCCCCTGTGTCATAACCGTGGATGAAGCAACTCTAAGAGGGATGAATAACACATTGAGTTGAAAGATTTAAGGTTTGGATAGATCTTAAGTTAGAAGGATGGACTATAACTCAGAGGTATGAAATGTTACATAAGGTGTTTAGTTCAAAAAATCAACTGCATGTGGACAGGATGGGGAAGCCCTGCCTTACTTAATAGCTGTTCATGTGAAACAGACCCAGAGACTACAGTTGATCTCAAGCCCAATATGAATCATCTGTGTGGTGTGGCTCCAAGGACACTAATATAATCTTGGGCCACGTTAAGAGAAGTATAATATTAAGGCCAGAGGAGGAGGCATTCCCACCAAACTCTGATTATTCAGACCACACTGGGAACATCGAGTTGAATTCTCTAAGTCATTTTCTCAGTGGAACACTGACAAATTCTTTCCTTCATGAAGTATTCATTGAATGCCAATTATATGCCTAACACTGGGCTAAATACAAAGGATTTACAGATAAAAGAGACCTGTTCCCTGTGCATACAGAGTTCATAGTCTAGTGATATCCAGTGGTGTCCAGTATTTTACATAACACTTAATAATTTTTAAAGCAAAGAGATCCTAAGCTGTGCTTAGGATCCTTTAAATTGTTCTTAGGATTCACACAGATATCACACTTGTAAATATATACTAATGGCCCACATTTGAGGTGGTAAGTTACTGAACACTCTTTACTCCCGCCTGCCCTCCCCAAACTATCTCATATGATCTTGGACCTTAATTCCCTCCATCCAGCCCTGTTTGACCCAATTATCAGGTTGTATATTTGCCTCACTTTAGCTTTGGTCTGAAGCATGCTTAGCCCTTTGGTATGGGTTTGCTATGGCAGGTATACCAAATTGATCCTCAGAGTCCATTTTCTGAGAATGCTTTTCTGTATTGCAGAGGCTGGAAAGGTAAAAACTACTTTTCTTAGACTTCCCTGAAGCTGTGACTCTAGAAACAAACTATGTTTTTTTTAGCTGAGTATGGGACCTGGCAGGAGGAGCTGCAGCCAGGCCTGCCTTTCCAAGACTTTAGCTCTTGCTTTGGGGAAGCATGACCAGGGCCAGCACTATGCTCGTGTCTGGTGATACCTGTCAGGATGCTTTACACTGTGCTCAGTAACAAACAATCCCCATATTGCATGGGTGGCCATGGCTACCAATCCTTGGTTCTTCCACCTGAGGACCCAAGCTGGCAAAAAAAACACCCTGTAATGTGGAGCATTGTGAGTCACTGTGACAAGGGAAAGAAAGACTATAGAAAATAATGAAACAGCTCTTCAAGCTTTCACTAGGAAGTGACACACATTTCATTGAGTCACAGGGTCACTTAACTCCAGGGTCAGAGAAGGTTAATCCTACCATGTGCCTGGAGGAGAACTGTAAATATGTGGTAAACACCCTAATGACCAATACCACAGCCATCAGCTTCCTGAGCATTGAGGTGCAGTTGTGGAGTGATGATGGTGATTTGCTGGTCCCAACCTTGCAAAGCAGCCTCAGACCATTAGCCATCCTGGTTGTGATAGACTACAAGCTCCCCTGGCCATGTCCAGGAATCTTTCCCAGAAGGCCATCCCTGATCCTGCTCTTCCAGGCCCTCCACTGGGTTTGTAATCACCTAATTGCCTGTGTTAAATCCCTTTCTGCTCAACACAGCTTTGGCATTTCCTGCCACTGAACCCTGACTGATACAAGCTGCCTGCCTGTACCACCCTGGCCTCCAAAAGCACCACCCTCAGCACTGCCATCACTTAGCCCTGAGCACAATTTTTTGAGATCAGCAGGTAGGTATCATCAGCTCCTTGTTTACCAAGGGTAAAAGTGAGACCAGAAAAATTCAAATGACTTATCCAAGGTTACAGAATCAGCTTGTGACAGAGCTGGGTCACAAACCCAGTTCTCTTAATGGCTGCTCATTCCACTTAGTCACATGTTAAAACCACAATCAGAATCGCATCACCAAGGAGGTGTGGATACAAGGCCCTACAAGGAAGACTAAAGACAATGGGGAGGACAGAACACAAAAAAGTTGACTTAAAATACTTAGAGCAGTACTAAGGCAAACTGTATTTTCCAAAAAATGTCCATAGCAACACTGTTAGTCCCAAGTGATTAGCCTGTACCTTGTCACTAGCTCAATGGGAGTGGGGTTCATTTCCCTTCCCCTTGAACTTGTGGGCAGGCCTTCATGACTGTGTGGTGGGTAGAATGCGATGATAGTTGAGGCTAGGTCATAAAAGTGGATACAGCTTCTGCCTGGCTCGATGTTCACTTTTAGAACCTAACCATCATGATGCGGGCAAGTCCAGCATGTGAAAAGGCTGTGTATAAGTTTCCCAGCTGACAGCCTCAGCTAAGGTCCCAGATAACAGCCAGCATCAACCATCAGACATGTGAATGAACAGGCCTTGGGATGATTCCAGCCTCCAGCCTTTGACCCAACTGAACTAACACCAGATGGAGCAGAGATGAGCTCTCCCCACTGTGTCCTGCCAAAACGTAAGGTTTGTGAGAAAAATAAAGGTCATTTTTAAGTTTAGTTGAAGCCTCTGTTTTGTTACATAGTGATTGATAGCTAGAATAGGTGCCACGTTCAAGAGGACGTCCATTTCTTCTATGTAGCCTTTTGTTTCTAAGTAGCTACTGTCCCACATTGTTGAGTCCTGGAAGTTCAAAAAGTGACCAAGACACCATCCTTTACCTCAGGCTGCTTGCAGTCTTATAGGGAAGGTATATGGGCAATGAGCTCACACAGTCAACTGATTGCTAAAACCAGAGCTATGGGGAGCAACACAGAGGCAAGTTCAGCTAGCTCTGTTGGGTGAGTTAGTAAAAGGTTCACAGAGAAAATCACACCTTGCACTGGTCTCTTAGACTGAGCAAGAGTTTCGTGAAAAAAGGGGTGAGGAGAACATGCCAGCGGAAAAAACGGCAAATGTAAGAAAATGGAGGGGTGACTAGCATGTCATGTCCAGAGAACAGAGAGGGGAGGGACACTCAGTGGACTGCAGAGAATGGCACAGAGAAGAAGAAATCAGTCAGGGAAAACCAGCAGGAGAGGGTCGCCATCATCCTGGCAGGGTGAAGTGACAAAGAGATTTTGAGAGGAGATTTAAGGTGTTTGGTGACAGTCCGGATGAGAGAGGTGAGAGAGGAGGAGGCAGAGGGAACTATGAAATTCTGGCAAAAGAAACTCTTTGCTGAGATGAGGAACTCCAGGGAAGAGTGATTGGGAAGGAATATATGAGTTTATTTATGAAATTATTGATTATGAGGGGTGTATTAGTTAGAATGATTTCAGCTACAGGAAAAAGAATACCCATCTAGAAGTGGCTTAAAATAAAGACATGTGTTATCTTATGTAGCAGTGAGCCCAAATGTCCCAGGTTAGTTTATTGGTCTAATCACATAAACAAGGAAGCAAAATATATTTTACTTTTGGTCTCCTAAATTCAGTACATTGGGATTGTCCCTTCATGGTCACAAAGTAGCTGTTGGAGGTCCAGGCATCACCTCTAGATACTAACTTCCAGTCCCCCCAAAAAAGCAGGTTTCATTCATAAGCCTAGTTTAATAGAGAGGAAATGTTTCCCAGAAGCCTTTATGTCCATTGATCAGATTGAGGTCATATACCCATGTGCTAGCCAAAGGAGAGGCTGGGAGAATGATGATGTGGCCTTTATAGCCAGGTGCACTTTAACAGAGAAAAGGGAAGAGAGAGAAGAATGGCTGTTGGGGAGGCTCCAAGTAGGTTTACCCGTGAGGCACTCAGGTAGAGACGCAAGCAGACATTCACATACGCAGGTCTGACATTCAGGAAAACATTTCAGGCCAGAGATTTTATAAGGTATGTTGCTACATATGTTTTTCTAATATTTGTTAAATGCTGTGTAAAATACTTTATACAATAATTATTCACTAGATTCTTAAGGGGATTTGAATCAAGGAACCTGGAGGCCCCTTAACATCACTTGGTTTTGTTTTGTTCCTGTGTGAAGTGGATGGAAATGGTCTTGGCAGCTCCCAGGCTCCTGTAGGGACTCTCCCTCATCTTCCCTGGTTGGCGAGTATAACTAGCTTCTCAGTGCCCATCTCCATTGGGGAAAACAGAGCCTGGTTTAGTGAAACTCTGGGGGCAGAAAAAGAGAAGCCTTTGAGACCAAGTGGGGTGACTGAGGGAACAGCTCAGCCCTAGACATGGGGAGACCTGGAGCCCAGATGTAAGGAATTCTGCTTTTCCAGGGATGTGAGAACCAGAGAAAAAGCTATGGTGCTGGACCAGGGAGAAAGCAGAGACTGAATCAGAAGAGTGAGCATGAAGAGTAAGCATGCTGAGTTCTGCTCCTGCCCAGAGAGTTGAGGCAGCGGACTGAATTTCTCATTCCCCTGAGGTCTCTCTGTCCTGCAGTTGCTCGTGAGGGGGAACCTGCTGTCCAGGCTGTGGTAAGAAAGGACTAGAGGATATGGTGGAGAGGAAGATCTGTGACCTGACCTTTGGAAGTGCTCCCCCCTGGAGGGTGGCCATAGAATGTTACTTAAAGGAACAACCTCTAGGGAAAGTAGGGGACTTTAAAATGGACTTGGACAAGTTGGAGTTATGTCATGGGGTTCTTCCAAGTTTACCTGATGCTGAGCCCTAAGTTCGTATCAGCTGAAGGAGCTCAGCCTAGGTAGTGCCTATCACAGAACCCAAGAACCCTGAGGGTGTTCATGGTGAGAGCACTGCCCAGGGCCCTGGTTGGCAAATTGCAGCTCACGAGCCACATGCGGCTCTTTGGCCCCTTGAGTGTGGCTCTTCCACAAAATACCACGTGTGGGCGCTACCTCAATAATGTACCTACCTATATAGTTTAAGTTTAAAAAATTTGGCTCTCAAAAGAAATTTCAATCATTGTACTGTTGATATTTGGCTCTGTTGATTAATGAATTTGCCAACCACTGCCCCAGGGATTTCAGGAAATTATATAGGGTGCAGCACTGACTTCTGGACCTAGGCATGGCTGTGTAGAGACAGTGGTGCCCACCAATATTCTATCTGCCCCAAAACTACCCACCACCTGCAGGGAAGCAAGACCACATGGCTAGTTTTTAGTGATGCATTAATGGACTGTCCGTCTCATCACTCACCCTATGAAGTAGAAGTCTTCTGGTGAAATGACAGAGCTCCCGATCAGAGCAATATGAAACCAGAGTGGAAGACAGTTGCCCTGAAAAGTTCAGTTACAGACTTGGAGTGAGAGAAAAACAAGCCTTGAGAGAATACTAAGACTTGGGGTAAATATAGTCAATAATATTGCAGTAACTACTCAAGGTGCCAAATGGGTACTAGACTTAGCAAGGTCCTCAATTCATAAGATATATAAACATCTAATCACTATGTTATACACTTGAAATTAATATAATATGGTATTTCGACTGTAACTCATAAATAAATACATTTTTAAAAAGATTTGTGGGCTGTTTGTTACCACAGCATAACTTTATCTATTTTTTCCAATACACAGTATATGCTAAATACATATCCATTTAAATTATTGCTACTCGGGGCCTCAGCTTCTTCATCTGAAAACTGGAAGTGGTTACACTTGTTTTATAGGAGTGTTGCAAGTGGACTGAATGTGACTGTATTTGTCTCCTTATAGGAGACACACAAATAATTTCATTTAACTTCCCCTTCCATGAGTGAGACACAGAGATAAGAGGCAATGTTCCTTCCCTGAAGGAGATCTCAGTCTCACTCAGGGCACAAAGGGAGACCGATTGTGACAGCCCTCCAGCTGGGAAATGGCATTCTCTGAAAATCAGATAACAGTGTGGCTGGTGTCTCTATTCCAGTTTTTAATGACTGGTTTAAAAAGTGAGAATATACAATACGACATGTCAGAATCTCTGGGATGCATCAAAAGCAGTAATAAGAGGGAAGTTCATATCACTACAAATTTATATGAACAAACAAGAGAGAACCCAAGTAAAAACTTAACATCACATCTTAAGGAACTAGAAAAAGAAGAACAAAGGCAACCCAAAACCAGCAGAAAAAAGGAAATAATAAAAATCGGAGCAGAAATAAATGAAATAGAGAACAGAAAAACTATAGAAAAAATTAATAAAACAAGGAGCTGGTTCTTTGAAAAGATCAAGAAAATTGACAAACCCTTGGCAAGACTCACTAAGGAAAAAAGAGAAAGGACTCATATAAACAAAATCCAAAATAAAAGAGGAGAAAACACCACAGATATCATAGATATACAAAGAATTATCATAGAATACTATGAAAAACTATATGCCACCAAATTTAACAATCTAGAAAAAATGGATAAATTTCTAGAACAATACAATCTTTCTAGACTGAGTCATGAAGAATCAGAAAGCCTAAACAGACCCATACGCAGGGAGGAAATAGAAACAACTACCAAAAACCTCTCCAAAATTAAAGCCCAGGGTCAGGTGGCTATGCTAATGAATTCTATTAAACATTCAAAGAAGACTTGGTTCCTATTCTACTCAAAGTCTTCCAAAAAATTGAAGGAGAAGCAATACTTCCAAACACATTTTATGAGGCCAACATAACCCTCATACCAAAACCTGGCAAAGACAATACAAAGAAAGAAAACTACAGACCAATATCTCTAATGAATATAGATGCTAAAATTCTAAACAAAATACTAGCAAATCAAATACAGCAACACATTACAAAAATAATTTATCATGGTAAACAGGGATTCATCCCAGAATCACAAGGATGGTTCAACATATGTAAAACAGTTAACATAATACACCATATCAACAAAACAAAGAACAAAAACCATATTATCCTATCAATAGATGCAGAAAAGGCATTCAATAAAATACAACATTATTTTATGTTTAAAACACTTAACAAAATGGGTATAGAAGGAAAATATCTCAACATACTAAAGGCCATTTATGACAAACCATCAGCTAACATCATATTAAATGGCAAAAAAGCTGAATACTTTTCCTCTAAAATCAGGAACAAGACAAGGTTGCCACTCTCTCCACTCTTGTTCAACGTAGTGCTGGAAGTTCTAGCCAGAGCAATCAGACAAGAGAAAGAAATAAAAGGCATTCATACTGGAAAAGAAGAGTAAAGGTTTCACTTTTTGCAGATGATATAATCCTATACATCAAAAACCCCAAAGACTCCACAAAAAGACCACTAGAAACAATAAACCAATATAGTAAGGTCACAAAATACAAAAATATACAGAAGTCTATTGCCTTCCAATATGCCAACAATGAAACATCAGAAAATGAACTCAGAAAAATAATCTTTTTTATGGTTGCAACAAAAGAAATAAAATACCTAGGAATAAACATAACAAAGAATGTAAAGGACCTATATAATGAAAACTACAAAGCATTGTTAAGGGAAATTGAAAAAGATACAATGAAATGGAAAAATATTCCTTGTTCTTGGATAGGAAGAATAAATATAGTCAAAATGACCATATTACCCAAAGCGATATACAAATTTAATGCAATTCCCATCAAAATTCCAATGTCATTTTTTAAAGAAATGGAACAAAAAATCATCACGTTTATATGGAACTATAAAAAAACCCAAATAGCCAAAGTAATCCTAAGAAAAAAGAACAAAGCTGGAAGCATTACAGTACCTGACTTTAAATTATATTATAGAGCCACAATAACCAAAACAGCATAGTATTGGCAGAAAAATAGACATTCAGACCAATGGAACACAATAGAGATTCCAGAAATAAAACCGCATATATATGGTCAAATCTTTGATAAAGGAGCCAAAAACAAAAAATGTAGAAATAAAGCCTCTTCAATAAATGGTGCTGGGAAAATGAAAAGCCACATGCAAAAGAATAAAACTCGACTACAGTTTGTCCCCTTCTACCAAAATTAATTCAAAATGGGTCAAAGACCTAAATATAAGACCTGAAACAATAAATTACATAGAAGAAAATATAGATACTAAACTCATGGACCTTGGCCATAAAGAGCATTTTATGAATTTGACTCCAAAGGCAAGGGAAGTGAAGGCAAAGATAAATGAATGGGACTACATCGGACTAAGAAGCTTTTAAAAAGCAAAAGAAACTGAAAACAAAAGAAACAGACAGCCAACTAAATGGGAGATGATATTTTCAAACAACAGCTCAGATAAGGGCCTAATATCCAAAATATACAAAGAGCTCACAAAACTCAACAACAAATAAGCAAACAATCCAATAAAAAATGGGAAGAGAACATGTACAGACACTTCTCCCAAGAAGTAATATGAATAGCCAACAGATATATGAAAAGATGCTCATCTTCATTAGCTATTAGAGAAATGTAAATTAAACCTACAATGAGATATCACCTCACACCTGTCAGACTAGCTCTTATCAACAAGACAGGTAATATCAAGTGTTGGAGAGGCTGTGGAGAAAAAGCAACCCTCACTCACTGTTGGTGGGAATGTAAAGTAGTACAACCATTATAAAAGAAAATATGGTGGTTCCTCAAAAAATTAAGAATAGAACTACCATATGACCCAGCAATTCCTCTACTGGGTATATACCCCCATAACTCAAAAACCTGGTACATAAACACAAATGCAGCCCCATGTTCATAGCCTCATTGTTCACAGTGGCCAAGACATGGAAACAACCAAAAAGCCCTTCGATAGATGACAGGATAAAGAAGATGTGGTACATATATACTATGGAATATTACTCAGCCTTAAGAAATGATGACATAGGATCATTTATAACAACATGGATGAATCTTAATAACATTATACTGAGTGAAATAAGTAAATCAGAAAAAACTAAGAACTGTATGATTCCATACATAGGTGGGACACAAAATTGAGACTCATGGACATAGATAAGAGTGCAAAGGTTACCAGGAGGAGGGGAAGGGAGGAATGGGAGGGGGTGAGGGGAGGGGTGAGGGGAGGGGCATAAAGAAAACCAAATAAAAGGTGTCTGAGGACAATTTGACTTTGGGTGATGGGTATACAACGTAATCAAATGTCAAAATGATCTGGAGATGTTCTCTTTGAATCTATGTACTCTAATTGATCAATGTCACCCCATTAAAATTGTCTAAATAAATTTTTTTTTAAGTGAGGATATGTTAAGGGGTTCCCCAAGCCTCTTCTTCCTCATTTCAGAAATGGGTGTTATTCAAGAAATCTTCCTAAGTGACATCTGCTTTGCTCCTTGGCCCTGCCATCTCTCCAGATCTCTTTCAGGAGGCATGCCAGTTGTTCATGGCTGCCCTCGGTGCCCCATCCATGTCATTCTGGAAATACATCCCAGGAGGTAAGGGGGAGGTCCAGGAAAACTGCCAGCACCAGGTCCTCTTCCCTGACTGTGCTCTGGAAACCTTTGCCCTGAGGCTGCTGCTGTTCCCATGCGTCTAGCTGTGGCCACAGAGACAGAAAGGCAGGTGACAGCTAAGGCTGCCTGATCAGTCCCTGGCAGGAGAGGGTACCTGTGGGGCCTGCTGGCCTCTCGGGTGGTAAGCTGTGAGCAGGTGAAAGTGCAAGTTCTGGGGCTGGGTTGAGGAGGGAGAAGCTGCCCCTCAGGGCCAAGGGGAGGCCCACAGCTCACTGCCATGTGTCCATGGGCATCTGAGTGATTCTGAAAATGAGACAGACATGGGTTTGAGTTCCTTCTACAGCCCTAACTTTTTGTGTGGCCGTGGACAAACCATTTATGACTTCTCTATTTTCTCTGAAAAATGGAGAGCACATCTACCTCTCACGCCATCAGTTGAAAGAACTGCAATGCCTGGGATATGGTGGGAGATCCCCAGACACTGGGCAGTAGATTGAGTCTGGGGCCATCCCGCTGGGAAGGGAAGCCTTAAGCTGAGGACTAAGAGTGGAGACAGTCGAAGCCGTGGGCTCTGCTCTGGGCAAGGACAGTGGGACTGAGTTTCGAGGCTACAGGGAAGGACAGTAGGCAGGCGGAGACAGAGACTGCTGGCTTCCTTGGCACCGGGCATCCTTTCCTCACCTCCCACTTGGCCTTGGAAAGCAGCAGAGCTGGTCTCCCTCCCCAGCTGTTCCCCGTGCTCCAGATAAATTGTTTCTGCCTAAGCTGCCTCCTCCTTCCCCAGCCCTCTTCCTGTTGCAACACCTCGCTGGGCAGTAAACACGAGCGAGCCCTATCTGTCTCCACCACGTCCCTGGCTCCCTGCCGGCCACAGGCTTACCCTCCTCCAACCCAGCCCTGGCCAGATGTGCCCGTGGAGTGGCTTTCACAGCTGTTCCCTTGACCCCTGAGTCAAAGCTCTCTGTGTCAAGGGATTGATTGCCCCTGGCCTTCCCCACCCCTTTCATATAAGCCCCCCTCCCATCAAGGCAGGAAGTGAGGGGGTTCGGGGACCAATTTTTTTTTCAGCTTTCTCTCTCAACCCAGCTTCTTAGCAGCTTCTGTAGACTTCAGCAGTTGTCAACCATTAAAAAGATGCTCAATGTGTCTGCACTGTGCCCCAGCATCCTGCTTCCCAGACTTGCAGGACTAGTCTCCCTGACCAGGTGCCCAAGCCCTCCAAGTGCTCCAGAATGCCCCTGAGCCCACTCATATGAGCACCTCCCAGCTGTTCTTGGTCCCCTCCCAGGTACCATGTTCTTTTCTAGGGTCTCCACATGGCCTCATCTTCCCAAGGAGGGTAACGTTCGTTCTTTGAGCCCTGGCTCTGGCCTTAACCTCATCTAAGCTTTCTTTAATTACTGCCCCAGGGAGAAGAGGACTTCTGCTCTTTCCTGACTTCCAGAGCTGCTGGGGGATAGATCCTAGGGTTCGGTAGGGAAAAACAGAACACTTTTCTGGCCTGGGGAAGAGTTTGGAGATGTTGGCCCAGTCCCTCTGGGCTTCCACATTCTCGCCACATCTCCACAGATGCCCTACTTCCATGGTGGACAGCAAAGATGTCCATATATGTCTGCTCTCACAGACACAATTTTTGTTCTCTGTCTCTCTCTCTGTCAGACACACACACATCAGCATGCTAGAAAAAAAAGAAGGGAAGTGTCACACCCCACCTCCTCTAACAGCAGCATTTTTCAACACTAATTTGACACAACTGTGGTTAAGACCACAATGAAAGACCACCTGGGGAAACAGTGTGAAAAGAAAGATCCTCCTACTGGAATTCAGTGGCACACTGAGTATCGCCTGAGCAGGAAGGAAAAGATTCCTCACAGGCTTCAGAGGCGCACCCTTGGCTCCCGGCGCTGTGGTTCAGAATGGTTCAGAATGTGGTGGGCTTCTCCCTGACACTGCCTTCCCAGCACTCAGCTCGCTTAGCTGCTGTCCCTCTGTTGCCCCGCAAATCTCTTCTCTAGAGTCCTGATGCTCTTTCTACAACTCATTGCTTTCTCATTCCCCACAAGATCCAGTGCCTGGATTGGTGGCTCAGGGTCAAGGACTTGCTCAGAGGGAAGGACTTAGACATCACTCTGGCCATCCTCTCTTCTTACAAAGGGATATAATTGAAGCCCAGAGGTAATAGCTGGGAATGGCTGTAGCAAGGATTTTCTGAATATTCTCTATGTTGACAGACCTTGAGCTGAGCATTTCATGTGCATTACCTTATTTAAATCTCATGAGAACTCACTGAGAAAAGTACTATTATTATCCTCATTTTACAGACATGATAAGTGAGACTTGGTGAAGTTAAGTGATTTGCCCTGGGTTACCCAGTTACTAAGTATTAGAACACAGATTCCAATTCAGATAAGTCTGACCTCAAAGTGCAATGTCTTAAATGGCTAACTGTACCACCTCCAGTGCAGAATGGATTTGGGAAGAAATTTGTCCAAAATCACACAAAAATTTGGGGTGTAGTTGATCCCAGGACCCAGGTTGCCATCATTTGCTTTCTATGCTTAGGGGTCAGGTCCTCGGTGAACAATTGTTGTGACAAGGGCAGGGCCGGGCCTGACCTGGTGGTTGCCTGATGGCTCTGACCCTGGCCCCTTCTTTCTTGGACCCCAGCTCAGCCCTGATCTAGAAGAATGTCTGAGCTTGGAGGACTTGGGAGCTCATCTTGCTGTTCTTATCACTGTGACTTGCTCAAGGTCACAAGTGAACTGGGAGCAGAGCCTAATATAATCCCCATACCAGCCCCTCTCCATCCTGGCTCCATACTCTGACCCTGCCCTGATGTGCCAGGCCATCCCAGGGTGATGTCAGCTCCAAGAGTATTTCTTCGGTCAAGACTTGGTGGCAAGTCCCAACAAGTCCTCTCTGAGGGGTTAAGATTAGCACAGTGACCTCAGCAATGACTCAGAGATGACCGGCTCAGGTTAGCCCAGCTCCCATTACTGTTCGCCTCTGATTCACCAGTGGAAAAGTGGTTCAAGACTTCCTCTGGCTGCCGCTTCCTCCCTTCCCTTCTCCCCACTCGGCTCTGCAGAGTGGGCACAGGGCCTTCCTATTTCTCAGCCTCAGCAGCTGACCTCGGAAGCTGGTGGGGTTTGAAGATTCCATTCTTTGGGACCCTCACTGATGTTCCTCATTATTCTTTCACATTATCCATCCTTCCTGGTCTCCCCAATATTCAACCCCCCCACCTTCGGTGCTTCAGAGAGAAAATCTCTGGTCAGAAGCTGCCTGGGAGAGAGGGGGGTCTGTTTACACCCTGCTGTGACGTCTCAGATTTCACTGAACTTTCTGAGGTGTGATGGCCTCAATGCAAGTGTAAGGGGTATATCATTTATGTGTTTGGTGCCACTCTCACAATCTAAAGCCACAGAGGGGTCAGTACTCTGTTAATAAGGGTGTGTGTGTGTGTGTGCGTGCGCGTGTGCGCACGTGCACGCATGTGTAAGGAGCAAGGGAAAGGGGACTGAATGCAGGTCTGTATATTCCATGGGGATCTCAGAGCCCTGCCTTCAGAAACCCCAGATCAGGGTTGGCAGAACTCATTGCTCCGTATTTGGACCTGATGGCCTCTTAGCATCTCAACCTGCACACCAGCTTTTCCAGAGCCACTTGCTTTCCAAATGCATTGCCGCCTGGACCCCACTTACCGTTTTCAGCCTTGGCTTGGGTTTTAAATAGATATTTATCCTACTCCTAGGTTCCTTTCCTGACCTGCATCCTAGAGGCATCTGTGAAGGAGCAGCAAAGGTCATCAGTCACCCTGGTCAACACTGACCTCGTCAGAGGACAGGAGAGGTGAAGCAGAAGGAAGGGAGAGGCTGATTTCTGGAGCAACCCTGTGAGTTCTGGCAGCAGACATCAGAGCTGATGGGGAGACTGCCCCCTGCTGCCTGCTGATTTTGATTCAGATTGGCTTTCTCCCCAAAGCAGTGGTTCTTAACCTTTTTTGAAGTACCGAACCCACCAGTTTCATATGCACATTCACTGAACCCTTCTTTAGTGATAAATAAAATATGACTTTTGTTTTCCAAATTCAAGACATAGGTATATAATTTTTTACTGGTGCACAAAGTGAGCCATGCATGAACATCACCTTGCTCAAAGAACAAAACCAACAAAGTGCATGAACTCACAACAAATGATGGTATTACTTTATTCTGGCCTCCGTGACAGAGGCTTCTCCGAACCCCTGAGACCGACTCATAGAACCCTTAGAGTTCGATAGAACCCAGGTTAAGAACCACTGCCCCAAAGGCTTCAAAGTTCCTGGACTAGCAGATGTGATGGTGAGCATGACACCCTTTTCATTCTCTCCTTTTTTAAGGACGTGGTGATGTGGCCCGGTGACACTGGGAATTGTGAATAGAATAGTTGGAAGAACCTGGGGCCCAATACACCACTTTGTGGGCATCCCAAACATGAAATGGAGCCACCATGCAAAAGGAATGACATCCCTCTCCAGGACTGGAGAAGTGAGTAGGACCATGGAGGGGAAGGCCTTTTGAAAGCTGCATCTTCAGGGAGAGGAGGGAGCGAGGGGAGGCTGGAGGTTCCCTGGGCAGGGAGAATGGGTACTTGCTCCTGCCCCTTGCCTGGCACTAGGCAAAGCTGCAGCAAGGCTAGGGAAAACTGAGAGCCATCACTGCTTCTGCAGAGTCCCTGGAAGCTAGGGAAAACTGAGAGCCATCACTGCTTCTGCGGAGTCCCTGGCACAGCCTGCCCTGCAGTCCAAAGTCCCGTTGAACAAAACAACCAGCCCTGGAGAAAACGCAGGCAGTGCCCCTTTAGAACGCTGCAACCCTAATTGTCACGGCAGGTGACAGTTATAAAATCAACAAGGAATATGAAGATGCTCCAAAGAGTCAGGATCTCAACCACACAGGCGGCAAGGGGCTACGCCACTCTATGACAGTGGGGGGTGGGGCGGGTAGGAGAGGGCAGTGGGCAGTGTTGGGTCAGGGAGAGTGCTGTGCGGAAGGAAGGGTGGTACGGAAACTGCATCCAGAGGGAAGGGCCAGCTCCTGTGGCGTGTCAGGGCAAGTCCATGCCTCTGAAACCTTGCCCATGGACAGGTGGTCTCTGTAATCCCCATACTGAGTCTGAGGACACTGATCCCCAGGATGGGGGGCAGGGGTCAGCCTTGGTGGGTGGCTGTACCCTACATCAGCCAGACTGAGCTGGGACCCAAGGCCAGCCATGTGCAGGAGAAGCTGTGGCCACACACGGGCTGGGCTGGAGCCAGGGCAAAAAGTGGCCTCTCTGGTTCATCCCAGGCCTGCAGGGCAGATCTGGCTGTGCCGCTCAAGGCCACCCTGTGTGTGGGGAACACAGCTGGCCTGCCGGGAAGAGCCCAGCACAATCTGCGTCTTTCTCACTTCATTTTCGTAGCCCCCAGGGACCAGTGAGGCCAGCCAGGTCGTCCAGGCCCTTGACAAAGGACGGCCCCAACCCCTGCAGCCAGTCTTGTTTACACCCTACTTTGCTCCAGATCTGACCATGGCAGAGTGCCGGAGAGAGATCTGAGGGGGGACTCATTGCACTGCCTGAAGCAAACCCACTCCTCAGTCCTTCTCCAGTGACGGGGTCAACAGTGAGGGTTGGGGGTGTCTCTACCAACCCATGCATCCTTGTCCCTACTTTTAGTGGGCTAGTACCAGTATGATCACATGGGTAGTGGACCAGAGGGACAACCGAGGTTGCAGAGACCTCTCTCACATCTGACAGAAACTTCTAGGACAGCACTGTCACATTCCAATGTCAGTCCCTGTAGCAAAGCTTCCTATGGCTTTGTAGAAACAATAAACCTCTATCCATCCATCCATTAATATGCTCATCTGACATCCTGTGTCTCCCTTGTCCTACTGTGGCTCCACCACACTGAACTTCCTTAATGTGCCTTCTGTTCTGTGAAGTGAAAGTGTCCAGACTTTGACACAAGCTGTTTCCTCTACTGTGAACACTCCACCCCCATCTAAGCCCCCTCCCGTCCAGTCTTAGCTCAGACGTGACTTCTCCCAGAAAGCCACGGCTGTCTGACAGTGGTGTTCCTCTGCACTTCCACAGTCCCTGGATTCTCTTAGAATTGTAGCATTTTTCATGCTGGGTTGTCATTGCCAAGATGAACGAGTGGACTATTTTTTCTGTGCCTGCTGCATTGTGAGACCTATGCAGGGTGCTGGGGATAAGGTGAAGGAGGCACTGTTCCACCCTGTCCCCACAGTTTCCATGGAGGTGCAAGTACCCAAACCACTGTCAGAAAGCAGTGGTCTCACCTGTGGTCAACATTTGTGGTTGACCCATCAGCAACTTTTGCTTCGGTGTTATCACCATCATCATAATCAGCACCTCCACTTTTTTAGAGACAGATTTATTAAGGGATAGCTGATGCACAATAAACAGACTTCTATAAGGTGCACAGTTGGATTACTTCTGACATCACCATCACCGTAATCTAGATAATTTCCTTCTTCTCCGAAAGTTTCCTCCTGCTTCTTGTTGTCCTTCCTCTTGCCCTTCCCAGTCCATTCCTTGTCCCCAGGCAACCCCGCTCTGCATCCTGTCACTGTAGATTAGTCTGCATTTTCTAGAGTTGTATATAAATGGAATCATACAGCACGTACTCTTTTCTGGCCTGGCTTCTTTCACTCGGCGTAATTACCTTGAGACTTGTCCAAGTTGCTGCATGAATCAGTAGTCCGTTCCTTTTTATTGCTGACTAGTGTTCTATTGGATGGATATACCAGGATGTGTTTATCCAGGCACCTGTTGATGGGGATTTGAGTTGTTTCCAGTTTGGCGCTACTCCAGACAGAGCTGCCCGATATCTGTATGTTGGGCTTTGCACAAGCCTTTGTGGGGACGGATGCTGTCCTATCTCTTATCACCACCTTCGTGGGTGAGCTCCTGCATTGTGAGGGCAGTGCCTGGTTAGGAGGACTTCCTGAAAGGGATGGGGGAGAAGAGCAAGTCAGAGTGGACACAAGCCTGCCTAAGGCCCTGCCACAGGTCCCGGGGGCAGAAAAAGGCAGCTCTTCACTCATGCCCTATTTTGAATGAAGAGGTATATACTGGAACATTCTATTACTATCAGGACAGAGTGAGAGAGATCTTCTTCCTTCCACACATTGGCACCTTTCTTTTCTAAGTGCATGACTCATGCTCACGTGCACACACAGGGGCTTCGAAGTGAGGGAACCCCCAGGTCCCAGAGGTGGGTTCCCTGGAAGGGAAACTGAGGTTTCCCTGACATCTAATGTCTTCACCTGGAAGCAGCTGCTTTGGCCTGACCTCAGGTGACTGCAGGGTCACTGAGGGGGCAGCTGAGATATTGAGGACTTTGGAAAACCCCATGGGTATCTGAGCTGCTTTCAATCCTGCAGCCCCACCCCTCCCTCTGGACCTCAGGTTGAGCAATCCTTTGTCCCTAACCTTCCCACAGCAACCCTCCCTGCACTCACCCCCACCCCCGGCGAGAACCACCACGTGGACAAGCCAGCCTTTAAACCTCTCTCTTCCCTGAGCTCCATCTGCCACAGGCCATCTTCTTTCTCTACCTCAGAGCCTCCCCACCTTCAAAGTGAGCCATTTTTGTCCTTGGGCCCCACTCCCAAGGCTTTTCTTGCTTTCTCCTCCTTCAACAAGGTTCCTTTGATCAACTCAAGTCACTCCTTGAATCTGATTTGCTAAACTTATTCTCTTTTCACAAGGCCTGTGAAAGGTAACTCCCTTGCAGAACCTCAAGAAGCAAAATCAGGATTGTTAGAATCTTAGAGACTGCCTCAGTTTCCCCTCCTCCATAAGAGTGGGTGCCCACAAACCAGGAAATAGGCGGAGCTGCGGCTAGAACCCAAGAGCCCTGACTTCCTCTCGGGTGGCTGCGGCTAGAGTAAGACTCATCAGAGGGCCGGGGAAGCCAGCTGTGACAGTACTATAGAAAATGGTCAGAATGAGTGCAATACGAGCCCTGGGTGTATATAGTCCCAAACACAAAGGACAGTCTAAGCAAGGGAAGGGGGCGCTGCAGTCTCCGGGCCCAGAGGGCTTCAAGAACAGGGCCATAGGGAACTTGTCCGGAATAGCAGGCAGGGCTGACCTGGGGAGTGGCGTGGAGGGCAGTGCAAGTAGCTCAGCTCCCTCAAAGGGATGGCAGGCTAGGCTGGCCCACCCTGTCCAGCTCCCTCACACATCCCCTGGGCCTCAGCCTTCTCTCTTCCTTCAGCTGGGATCCTCTGATGGCGTCCCCATTCTTTCCCAAACTCTAACACGCCCCCACCTCAGCTCTCCTCTCTAGGAAACCCAGAGGGTCAATGTGGACTCACGTCTGGGCACCAACACTTCCCCTTTTCTCTTTGAGGTCAGCAAAGATCTTTATTGGAAAATGACCATCCTGTGCTCTTTTACAGCCCTGCACCCCTCCCCCTTCTTGACCTCTGGTATCATCCAATCACCTGCAGCCTCCCAGAACCTTTGGCTGGGGCAGGTAGAGATGTGATGATATGGAAATATTACTGCTCTTGGCTATAAATACCCCCATGCCAGTGACAGAGGTTGGGGTTGCTAAGTATAGTAGCAGACCCTGGATCTTGATGTGTGTATGTGTGTATATCAGCATCACCTTGGGAGCTTATTAAAAATATGTGTGCCTGGCCCCGCCTGGAAACTGAGTCAGAATGTCCAGCACATGATGTTAAGAGGCATGTTTATATTTTTAACATTCACGAGATGATTCTAATGTCTTTCCCACGGCCCCACCTTCCCCCTGAGTTAGAAACAAAGAGGTTGAGGGACAGGAGAGCTTCACAGATCTGGCCATCAGTCCTTCCCCATTCCGTCGGCCCTGGAGCAGCCCCGGGTACCCCAGCCTTCCCTGGACCCGCTGGAGGCATGGGGCCTCCTGGTTTCACCTGCCTCATGGTCGAAGCCAGAGCTCCCCCCTCCCAACGTCACAGTCTTGATCCTACGGGCTTTGCCTCAGCTTGTCTCTCACTCACACCTCAACGTGCCTGTACAGCTTCAGACTCTATAATTGGTGCCCCTGTTCCGGGTCTAACTTGAACCATTTCTGAATACAGTTGTTCTTGCCCTTTTAAACTACAGTTAAGATTCTCCTTCCAGTTATTCTAGACCAATATCCTCCTCCTTCCTCCAGCTCTCTACACCCCATGGCCCAGGATGCTTCCCTCTCAGGCCCATGGGTTTGCACTCCCGACCACCACCACCACGCCCACTGCAACAACCACAGTCAGTGCCCCCTCCCATTCCCATCACTGCTATCATCACTGCTGTCTCCAGCATCAGGGTGGTGTTGGCACCGTCATTACTAAGGCTGACATCAACGCCATCAACACCTTCACGCCATCACTGCCACCACCACCAGATATCACTGCTCCCTTAATTACCAACACCACAAACATGACAATGTCTGCTATCATTTTCTTTTTTTTTTTTTTTCTGAAGTGAGAAGCGGGGAGGCAGACAGACAGACTCCCAAATGCACCCAACCAGGGTCCACCTGGCATGTTCACCAGGGGTCAATGCTCTGTCCATCTGGGCCATTGCTCTGATGTGACCAGAGCCATTCTAGCACCTGAGGCAGAGGCCATGGAGCCAGCCTCAGCACCCGGGCCAACTTTGCTCCAACGGAACCTTGGCTGTGGGAGGAGAAGAGAGAGACAGAGAGAAAGGAGAGGGGGAAGGGTGGAGAAGCAGATGAGCACTTCTCTTGTGTGCCCTGGCTGGGAATTGAACCAAGGACTTCCACATGCCAGGCTGATGCTCTACCAATGAGCCAACCGGCCAGGACCTCTGCCATCATTTTCTTTATAAAATTTGCATGGGCATGGACCATCCTGACCTTCACTTGGGCCTGACTTGTATTCTTGACTGACACCTTCACCTTGCAGTGCTGTTCTTTCCCAGGAACTTGCAGAGACTGCCCGGTCTGCCAAGAGTGATGGCATCCCCCCCAGGACCCCAAATCACCAGGGAAGACATATTCTCAAGACTTCCACAGTGAAGAACCTTCATTGATGATCACTGAGGGAGATAGTCTCTTAGAAAACTCCTGAACAAATGGGAGAGAAATCTCCAGGCACAGTGGAGGAATTGCTTGAGGGACCCACGAATTGTTGGGGGAGGCATTTCCTCAGGAAGTTCCCTCCCTATATTAATGGGAGAGCCTTTTCAGAGAGCCATGCTCTGACTAGGTGGACTCCCTGAGGGAAGTTTCTGACTAATGGGTGGAGGCCATCGCTTCATGGAAGTTGGAGACTGCTGACAGGTGCAGAAGTAACCTGAGGAAGGGGCAAGGAATGAAGGGAGATGCTTTGCTGAGGCTATCATTTGAGAAAATAGAGCTAAGACGCATACCAAAAATTATACCAAAACTACCAGGTAACACTGGAGTGAACTTGGGCCTGCTGCAGCAGCCACATTTGGGTGGCCACGAAGGTAAGGCCTCCTGGAAGAGGGGCTGTGGGCTGAGGGAGCCCCTTGCAGCTCTCTCTGCCCAGGCTCTGGCTTCCCCATGGATGATCCAAGCCATGACCAGCCTGGGAGTGGCTCACGGGTGTGTGCCAGACTCGCATTGTTTCCACAGCCACTCCCTGTTTCCAGGTTGTGTCCACTTGCCTGGCGCCAGCCCTGCCTGGCAGCCCCAAGTCCAGACACAGGGCTCAGGGCACTCAGGGCCAGGAATGTGTGGAGAAGTGCCCTTGGCCAAAGCCAGTGAGAGTCCTCTTCCCTCACAGGGCAAGGTCAGATGACCTGAGAGTCAGGTGTCTGACAGTGAGTTGGACCTTGGTCAGATGACACCATCATTTGGGGACCTTCCCTAACACTACATTCAGCTGTGTCCAGTCATTCTCTCTAGTCCTGGGGTCCCCAAACTACGGCCTGCAGGCCGCATGCGGCCCCCTGAGGCCATTTATCTGGCCCCCACTGCACATCTGGAAGGGGCACCTCTTTCATTGGTGGTCAGTGAGAGGAGCACAGGATGCATCCGTACCCATAGTTCCCATTGAAATACTGGTCAGTTCGTTGATTTAAATTTACTTGTTCTTTATTTTAAATATTGTATTTGTTCCCGTTTTGTTTTTTTACTTTAAAATAAGATATGTGCAGTGTGCATAAGGGTATTTTTCTAGTTTTTTTTATAGTCTGGCCCTCCAACGGTCTGAGGGACAGTGAACTGGCCCCTTTGTAAAAAGTTTGGGGACCCCTGCTCTACTCCCTCAAGGCTTCATTTTGCCTTGTCAGTTTTTTTCTTCTTCAAAGTCTCACTAGAAGCTTAGTCCCTCCAGAAAGTCATCCCTGGTTTTCCCCTTAGAGAGCAAAGCTCGAAACATCGTGGATGCTTATAGCCATTCTGTTTCCCAGCCACAGAGTAACTTCAACTCTGAATTCAGTCAAAGCCTTGACCTTGACCTTATATTGCTCCTAACACTGACTGTGGGCAGAGTTTAACCCTAATCAATGGTTAGACCCTAGTCCTGGAAACTCTACTCCTAACTCTGTCTGCTGCTTTTCAAAGAAAATCCATTGATTGCTAAAAACAAACAGGTGAGAAATTATAGCTGCCAGCCTCAGCCCTCTGCAGTGGTTACAGCTTTCACTCACAATAACTGCTTCTACGAAGAAGTGTGTGTGTGTGTGTGTGTGTGTGTGTGTGTGTGTGTGTGTGTGTGTTTTCTTTAGTCTATTTAGAATCCCCTTTCATCACAATTCCTTCCAATCTTCTCCAGGGAACAGAGGAAATAGGAAAAGGATCTCAGGTTACATGGGGAGGAATTCTCTGCTATGCGGCTGGGGAGGCCCTGAGCCGCCTAGCGGGTTCAGACGTCACTGCATCAGCTGTCTCTCCCTCCTCCCTGCTCAGGTATGACCTGAGAATTGGAAAGAGAATGTGGCTGCGAGGCATCCATTAGGACACATTAGACCTTTGGAGCTTCTGTTTGTCACCTCAGACAGTGACCAGAAGGAATGGAATCTTCCTCAATTCTTCTCCCTCAGCTCCCAATCCAGCCCCTCATTTCCACAAACACCTGTCCCATCCTTGGGCCTCGTCCTGCCCCTCTCTTTCATTCTACAGCATCCTGCTCACTCTTGATCTCTCTCCCTCTCATTCTTCTTCTCTCTTATTTTCAGTCTTTCTCTATTTTTTGACATTATCTTTCTTTCACATCCAATTTCTTTGTGTCCCTCTTTTGATACTGACCTTTTTTTCCTCAGCAGCCAAAATATTAAGCAGCCAGGAATTTTTTGCAGTTTTGCATCACCTGACGTTATAGGGCTTCACAAGCTGATGCAAGTGTAAGTCTTGCCTCTTTGACAAAAATCGGAACTGCACTTACTCTTGTCTCTTCTGCAACAGAGTTTAGCTCATGGCAAAATCCATAAATACCAGAATGAGGAAGGCCTTGGAAATTTAGTGCTCTCACCTAACAAAGGAGGGACGTTGAGACCCCATAAGAAGAAGCATATTTCCCTAGGCAGCCTAGCTTATGAATAAAGGAGCTACAAGCCTGACCAATACTTTACCCCCATTAAGAATGAGCCTTTTCTCTCTAAAGAAACGTCTCTGATCCATCCATACAATTCATTTCCACTGAATCTAACTTAGTTCCTCCAAGCTGGCCAGTAATATAAGAGTAGAATACAGATAATTCTAAGACACGTGAAAATATGTCTAGGCCTGTGGAGTCAGGTTCTCAATGTGGAAAAGGGAGAATGAAACCAACTGAGCTGAGTCATAAGAACACAGGAGGCTGACAAGACTTGGTCCAATTTTATCAAAATCTGAGCCTCCTACACAGTTAACTAGATGGACAGACAGATAGACGTATCAACTGAGTTCTGAGTAAGATAATAATGTGAGTACAGATGTCCTATCTTCCATCCTACCCACTCATATTACCTCATTGAAATGACCAAAATATTAGAAATGTTGAAAAGGAAATATGATGATATGGAAGAGTACCACTCACACCCAGAAAAATCAAGGGGCTTTGTACAAGTGCAACACAAAGGACCAATCCGCAGTGGCTCTGCCTGGAAGCAGCATCCGAACTAGGAAGTGAAAATAGAGCCTGCAGGCACTACCACCTCTCCTTAATTGGAAGGATGAAGGACAGAGGAGAGAAGAGCACAGAGAGCAGATAGGAGCACTCCATGTGAACTCCCTCCACACTGCAGAGCAGCAGCCTGTGTAAGAGGCACTGGGACTCTCCAGGTTTTGAGTGACAGCAACCTCCCACAGAAAGCCTGCAGGGAAGCGGAGTTTGCCCTGGCAGAGCGGGCAATGATCCATGGAAGGAGGTTGGGTCCAGCTGTGGTTTATACCTGGAATGAAGGCCAGACCTAACAGGAAAACGGAAGTAGAAAATAGCTTCCCCAAACATTGAGCCGGAGTCCCAGACACACAGTCCCCTGCTAGGACTGCACACAACTCTGCTTCCCTTCTCACTTTGAATAGATTGTGTAAATTATTACCAGCCACTTCTCCAGCTTAAGATCTGGCAGCAGAATTTGTGCAGCAACAACAACAACAAAAAAAAGAGTGATAGGAGCTAAGAACAATTTCTTCATTGGTTGTCCTGGCTGACCTTGTTGATTTGTCCTCAAAAGGAAGCCAAAGAACCCTGCACGTACCAAAATGATACCACAAAATAAAGCAACACAATCAAGATGCAGATGAAAAATATACTTTTATCAACTATTTAGTATATAAAATGTTAGAAAATAGTTGCTTTGTGTTCTCAAATAATTCAATAAAATGTAAACTCTAAGAAAAGAGATAATCGATGAGATGATGAAATATTAGAGATAATAAGGAATAAGGGAAGAGAGAAATTTGATGATGGGAAAAGAGAGAAAGGAAACTAGAAATGCCATAGAACAATTGAAAGGGAAATTTGACACTGAAGGAAATAGAGTCAATGAGGTGAAGGATATTTGAGAAGTTTTTCAGAATGCCAAGGAAAACAATAAGAAGACACAATGATTAAAAGAAAATGAGAATCTTCATGAACAGGAAAACTCAATATTGTCAACATGTCAGTTCTTTCTAACTTGATCTAAAACGTCAATGCAATTTCAATCAAAATCCCAGTAAGTTGTTTTGTGGATAGTGACAATCTGATTCTAAAGTTTATATAAAGAGGCAAAGGAACCAGAATAGGTAGCACAATATTGAAAGAGAAGAACAAAGTTGGAGGACTGACAGTGCCTTAGAAACAGACCCTCACCAATGTAGTCATGATCTTAGATAAAGAAGAAAAGATAGTACAATGCAGTAAAGATAGTCCTTTTAACAAGAGGTGCTAAACTACGGGACATTCACATGCAAAAAAAAAAAAAAAAAAATGAATCTAGACACACATATGAACTTAAAATAGATCATAGACCTAAATGTAAAATGCAAAACTATAAAACTCCTAGAAGATAACATAAGAGAAAACCTATGTCCACACAAAAACCTGCATATAAATGTTCAAAGTAGCTTTATTTGTAATTGCCAAAACTTAGAAGCCACAATGATGTCCTTCAGTAGGTAAATGGATAAAATGTTTCATTCAGACAATGAAATGTTATCCAGTGCTAAATAGAAATGAGCTATCAAGCCATGAGAAGATATGAAGGAACTTTAAGTGTGTATCACTAAGTGAAAGAAGCCACCCTGAAAGGCTACCTGCTGTATCATTCTAACTATATGACATTTTGGAAATGGCAAAACTATGCAGACAGGAGAAAGATCAGTGATTAGTGAAGTTATGATGGAGGAAGGGCTGAATAGGATGAGCACAGAGGATTTTTAGGGCATGAAATTGTTCTATGATACTATATACCATAATAGTGTAGTATTATAATGGTGGGTACATTATAATGATACATTTGTCAAAACCCATGGAATGTGCTATACCAAGAGTGTAATGTAGTGTAAACTATGAACTTGAGTGATAATAAGTGTCAATGTAGGTTCAATTATTGCCACAAATGTATCACTCTGGTATGGGTGTTAATATTGGGGGAGACTTAGCAGACAGAAGTATATGAGAACTCACTATATTTTCTGCTCAGTTTTTCTGCAAACCTAAAAGGTTATGAAAAATAAAGTCTCTTTAGCCTGACCAGTTGTGGTGCAGTGGATAGAGTGTCAACCTGGGACGCTGAGGACCCAGGTTCAAAACCCTGAGGTCGCCGGCTTGAGCACAGGCTCACCCACATGATCTCCTGGTCGCTGGCTTGAAGCCCAAGGTCGTTGACTTTAACAAAGGGTCACTGGCTGGAGTCAAGGCACGTGTGAGAAACAATCAATGAACAACCAAGGTGATGCTACTATGAGTTGATGCTTCTCATCTCTCTCCCTTCCTGTCTGTCTGTCTCTCTCTCTCTCTCTCTCTCTCTCTCTCTCTCTCTCTTGCTAAAAAATAATAAATCAGAAAAAGTTAAATTCTATTTAAAGGGGAGAGTTAAAAGAGGGCATGTTATTGAGAAAGGAAAGAACAGATTCCATGTTCAGATAGTGGCTATTTCTAAGGAAATCAGAACCAAGGAAACATCACACAATGAGAGAAACAAAACGTTTTTGAGCTGAAGACCTAAAAAGAAATAAATACATTGGATATGCTCACAATGAAATTTCCAAAAGTCAGAGGTAAAAAATTCCATAATGAGAAAGAGAATAGATTACTTACAAAAGAAAAAAAGTCAACTTTCGGACATTTTTTGTTGTTGTTTAATGCAAAAAAAATAAGGGAGTGAGATATTGGGAGCTTTGAGAAAGGAAGTCCTTGATTGGCAATATAAGCCAGCCAAATTCCATCTATGTGTGAAGGCCATTGTCAAATACAGAAGAGCTCAGAGTATTGCATCCAAGTAGCCTTGCTAGAAGAAATATGCTTATTTCAAGTATATATAAGACACAATCCAGGCAATAAAGAACTTAAGAAAGGGGAGGGTATAATGTCAGACTGACTGAACACTGTTAAATATAGACTTGGATCTAAGTAATTGTGGTTAATATGGTTTAAAGATAAATAACTGCCCCTGTCCAAAATTGGAGAGAGGATATCAGGGACTTAGATGAGTTATTTCTATGCACAGTTATATTCTAGGTTCATTAATTTTTTAATCATAAAGAATTTTCTAAGCCATTAATGGGTGACCCAAAAAATTCACTTACATTAAAAGCATTGGAATCAGAACTCCAACTGCTAGGTAGAAATACCATTAAATGTGTGCTCTTCAGCTGTCCACATGGCATCTCTGTGTGAGTCAGAAAGTGGCATCCTTGGCCCTGGCCTGTTGGCTCGGTGGTAGAGCGTCAACCCAGCATATGGAAGTCCTGGGTTCAATTTCTAGTCAGGGCACACAGGAGAGGCAACCATATGCTTTTCCACCCCTCCTCCTCTCCCTTCTCTCTCTGTCTCTCTCTCTTTCTCTCTCTCTCTCTCTTTCTTCCCATCTTGCAGCCATGGCTTGATTGGTTTGAGCACATTGACCCCTGTTGCTGAGGATGGCTCTGTGGAGCCTCCACCTCAAGTGCTAAAAATAGCTCGGTTGTGAGTGAGCATGGTCCCAGATGGGCAAAGCATCAGCCCCAGACAGGGGTTGCCAGGTGAATCTCAGTCAGAAAACATGGGGCATGTGGGAGTCTGTCCCTCTATTTACCCTTTTCTCACTTAAATAAAGGAAAGAAAGAAAGAAAATGGCATCCTTTTTCTCAAGATCCTTCACTTACATCTCTTAAAAACTCTAGTAATAAATACATATGCCTTGATAACCATTATTAAATTGTATCCATTTAACTATGGTACACTTGTGTAGTACACAACCTGCCCAGACTTACAGTTTAGCCCTAGCTGCCCTACCTGGCTTAACCCTTTCCTCCATAGCCACTTAGAGTGGGAGCCAACTGCTACTGGACTATTTCTTGCGTGATTGGCAGAATTCACAAATACTGGCCCATTCTTTATTTCAAACTTAAGTTCTGAAGTAATATGGTAAATTTCTCTGCACAAGGAAGTTTGCCATTAAGCTCCTCCTAAGTTTAGCATAAGATTTCTCACTACAGTTGCTAGAAATGGGTGAATAGCCTCCACCTCTTCAACTTCACAGAAATCCCTTGTCTTTCCTAATCTATCCCACCTATACTGGGGCATGTTGGCAGGTAGGAGATGAGCCTCTAGTTAGTCACCCCTGTCCTGTTTGTGACCAAGTAGAAGAACATAGAAAGCAAACAAATGGTCACAGTCACCATGGGCCCCCGGGCTTAATTAGAAGTTTGCTGACTAGGAATAAGAGTGTTACCCCTCATACTCCCCCAAGTCCCTAGGTCTGCCTTGTGCCACCTGTCGCCACCTTACTGTTTGTCCCCTAGGGTAGTTAATAACTCTGTTTTCTCTTTTTCTTTCTAAATTAATGTTACTAACTGCAGGAATTTGAGGACACCTTTATTCTCATGAACTGAAAGATTTTATAGTGTTTATTTCTCTTGACAGGTCTAAAACCCCATTCTTCTTATTATAGAATTGACTAATTAATAAATTTCCAGGGATAAATTAAATTAACATATTTTAGCAGCTTTCTATTGTAAAGAGATCAGTGGCACAAGAATTTGTGTGAATCTTCCCCTAAAGATGAACGTTGCAAATTAGAGCAAATAAAACACTTTAGACTGACAAAATTCTCATGAGAAACAAGCTAGTTCGAGTTATTTTTACAGAACCCAGGGAGACTCGCCCATCATCCTCAAATAGCATAACAGAATTATGCTCGACGCTCACCATGGGCAGGAATTTCAGCCCCAAGAGAAGTTATAAAAAGGGTCAGAGCACCTCCACACTTTGAAGCAAATGGCCAGTGTATACCAACCACCTGCATCCATCTGGTCCCACAAAACGCTGAGGTTGAACCTTGACAGGATAGTTCGGTTGGCTAGAGCATCATGCTGAAGCACAGAGGTTGTCAGTTCGATCCCCGGACAGGGCACATACAGGAACAGATAATGTTCCTGTCGTCTCTATCTGTCTCTCTTCTTTCCTCTCTCTCTAAAATCAATAAAGTAAACATTAAAAAAAAAGTGAGGTTGAGAGACCTGCTTAGATCTTGTTTGAAAGAAGGGAAGGGATGGAAGAGGTCTTGCCAGCAGGTGCTATGGTAACATCTAAATGCTAAGGAGCATTTGAGGTCACTAGACTCGTTTAAGCTCTTGGACTCCTGGAATTTCCTTCTTATTTCTTATATTAAAACAGTGGCTATCATCTGGAGGTGATTTTTTCCCCAGAGATCATTGGCAAGGACTGGAGACACTTTTGGTCATCACGACTTAGGGACAGGGGATTGCTATTGGCACCTCCTGAGCAGAGGCCAAGGATGCTGCTAGGCGTCCTATAAAGTGCACAATGGCCCCCTCCCCAGGAATCATTGAGCCCAAAACACCAGCAGTGATGAAGTCAAGAGACTCTGTTCAAAAACAAAACAAAGCAGAATTACGCCGCCGACTCAGAGAATGGGGTCACCGCCAGTGAGGACCAGCACCAAGCTTTCCCCTTGCCTCCCTCCAGCAGCAACTTGCACCAGGTGGGTCTGACTGTGCAATCTCAGAGCACCGCCGGAGCACCTGACTGTGGCGCCAAACAAAATCTCTCATGTCCCAACATATGTGTGGAGGCCTTTTCTCTTTCTTGTTGGTTGTGGTGAGAAACCTTAAGGGCATTCCAGCATCTTCCCACATCACCACATACCCATTCGAGGGCTGGCGGGCCTCGTGCCTGCCGCAGATGGAGAGGCGTTCATGGCTTTGAGACCACTCAGCTCCTGCTGTCTGACTGGCCTATCATACCCTGTCTCAGTCTGAGGTCGCTGGCTCTGGAGCTGGCACCTCGAAGTTCAAACCACAGCCTGAAGTCCTTCCCCTCGTCCCTCTGGGTTGGCCGATCCCCACATGTGGCCCTCGGTTCTGCAGGGCCTATTTAGCCATTAGGCAAAGGAGACACAGTGCCAAGGGCCTGGGATAATTTTCGGTAGTCCTGAAAGTGTTTTTCATTTGATCTACTTTTAAAATCAAAAGAAAATAAGAATATACTAACAATAATGATGTATAATAATTGAATTAATTTTTTTTACTGCTGCCAGTGTAAATGTAAGTTTTAATACATTTTTAATGGAGCAAGAAGCCCACGAAGGCAACAGCGCCTGAGGTACGTGGAAGTCACCGTGGGGCACTAGGTTTCTGGAAGCACACACCCTCCACCACAGCCCCAGGGTCAGGGAAGCCTGTTAGCAGGTGAATTAGGGACATGGAAGCTAAGGGGAATTTGACAGGAACCTCCTTTCCCCTTCCAGGAAAGACTCTAACTTTTAAAGAAATTGTTTATCTATTGAGGCCCGCTGTTTTCACCAGGGAATCTGTTAGACTTAACTTTAGTGAGTTGACATAACCCTGCATGACCTCAGTTCTCTGTCTGAGGCATCCAGTATCAGAGGGAGCCGCCCACACAGGTTATAAATCAAGTTCAGAGAGCTTCCCGGCTTCCCTCCAACTCGGAGGTGGATTCTAGGCCCCCGGCAGCGCACATGGGCTAGGGCCTCCTCCAGATACCAACTGTCGGAGAGTTTGACTCTCGAACTAAGGACACACTCCTGGATGATGATTTAATTTGTGCCATGTCTGGGTACTGCTCTGCGTGTTAAAAGCCTGGGCAAACCTCCAAAATGTGCCCCAGATATGAACTATCTTCCCCAGTTAGCCTCTCTTCCCTTTCCATACCAACTTTGAACCAACTAGGGACAAAAGTAAGGAAATATAGCACGTATATCAAGTGAAGTTATAAAGAACATGAAACTGAGCCCCAGAACAGAACTGTAAGCAACATGAATGAAGTATGATAATAATTACAATTATGCATCAGTTACAAAAGACACACCTATACCAATGTGGCTCAGAGACTTAGAATGAAAAGAATGGGTAAAAGAATGCCAAACAAATGAGGAGAAAGGAAAAGATAGCAGAAGTGATGGGACTATCAAACAGAACAATTTGGTTGGACAAAGGTCACGGGATAAATGCTACAGGGCACATCTGCTTCAGTCCTCATAAACTTTATGCATCTATTATCACACTTGTTGAACTTTAATGAGTAAAATCTGCTGAATATGCAAGGAGAAATTGACAGGAATGTGGCATTATGGGATATTTAAGATGCCATATCCCCATTTAATTAATGAAATAACCACAAAAGCAATAGTATAGAGTGTCTGGATGATACAGTTAATAAAGTAGGATTAATATGCTTATAAGCCTTACCTCCTATAAACAATACACCTCCTTTTCAAGCATTCATAATACATTAAGAACGATCATATTTTAGGCCACAAAGAATGTCTCAAAGTAAAATCCTCAAAGTAAAAACTGTATAGACCATATCCTCTAACCACAATGCAATAAAACTAGATATTAATAAGAAGAGTTCAAACAAAACATTGCAACTACTTAGGAATTTACATTTAGTCTCCTGAATAACTTTTGGGGTAAAGAGGAAATCAGTTCTGCAATCACAGATTTTTAAGGAGATAATGACAATGAAAAAGTCAATATAGCCAATTTGATACATACCATATGATCATTATTATGTTAAAAAATTTGTCATGACAGGCCTGACCTGTGGTAACGCAGTGGATAAAGCGTCGACCTGGGAACACTGAGGTCACCAGTTCAAAACCCTGCACTGGTTTGGTCAAGGCATATATGGGAGTTGATGCTTCCAGCTCCTCTCCCCTTTCTCTCTCTCTCTCTCTCTCTCTCTCTCTCTCTCTCTCTCTCTCTCTCTGTGTGTGTCTCCTCTCTAAAAAAAAAAATGAATAAAAAAAAATTTGTCATGACAAAAGAATGGAAATAAAATGTATCAAAGTATTACTGATGTTTCAGTGTCTGTTGGGAACTAGGGACTACAATGTTTCTTCATTTTATACTCCCAGCACCTGGGAGGTAAGACTTAGTGCCCACTTTTACAGATGAGAAAAATGAGTATGGAAGTGTGTGATGCTTCGGAAAACATCACATACTTAGTGACCTCAGAGTCGGGATTAAGACCCATTCTGACACAGCTCATCAAGTACTCTTCTCTCCACCACACTTCCCTGCACTGGGGGCCTAGTTTTCCCCAAGTAAAACGACAGCACAGATGGTTTCTATGGGAGCTTCCAGTTCAGCCCTCTGGGATTCTAAGAAACAGGAGAGAAGGCAACCTAACCCTCGGTTGGCTTCATCTTAGCTGGGAATATAGATTTGCAACCTGGGAGGATGCAGCAATCAGTCCACCTGGAAGGGAACGTGAATTGCACGGGCTGGGTATGAAAGCCTCCATGTAATCCTATGAGACAGACATTTGGTGGGGAGAGTACCAACTGTATGTACTGGCAGTGGGCATATGACAGGTGGGCATCAGGAATATAGAGAACAAGTGGCCATCTGCCCTCTGAGAGCTCTTAGAGAGAAGCTGGCATAGCTTCCCAGTAACTGAGAATAATGCAAGTCACACTGTGGGCAGAGCTATGTGGAGCCTATGAGTGTTGGAGGAAACAGCTCAAGAGGTGACCTTTAAAGGGCAGATTGGTATGGAGAGGCGGAGGTGCTCCAGCTAGACAGGGACATGGGCAAAGTCTTAGGAACTGAGATGAGCACGACTCTGACTGTTCATAACCCAAATAGAGCTGAGGTTGGTTGGGCTTTCATCTCGCTGGGAAGGTCAGACACCTGGACTGTCCTGTTTCCAGGTAGGACTATGCTTTCACCATCAGAAGAATATCCGCTCATCTGCTCACCTTCTCAAAGACACCTGCAAAAAATGGGGTGCCTCTAACATCCCCACATTCTTCTCCTCTTCCAGGTATCTTCACTACCCTTCACATCACAGGGTGCTTTAGATATTGTCAGTGTTCAAGACATACTTTTAAAAAACGAAACTTTGGTAGCAAGCTTGTTGGGATTAAAGAATTCAACACATTTTAAGAACATGTTGATAGCTGAGCGTGGAGCTGTGTGTGCACCTCTGGCCCAGATTCCAGCTCTTAAGGTACTTCCAAGATGGAACCTCCCTTGCCCTTCACATCTCCTCGGCCACTTTTGAAGGACCGAGACAGGGCCTAGTTCCCCCATTGATAGTGGTGCTCCAAGGGCAAGGACTGACTGCTGATGACATCTGGGGCACCCGAGGAGGCATGTGCTCTGTATTCTCCCACACTCTTTGGCACGGTTTCACCCACAGCTCCCTGACGTTTTGGAGAAAAGGACTTAGCACTGCAGCTTGCCGAGCAGGAAGGCTGGAACATTAGCTTCATGGAATGTTAGAGATCCTCTAGCCGAGAGTTTCCCAGCCACCAGTCCACGGGCAGGCAGCAGGCCAGGGCAGAATTTTTACTGGTCTGCACACGTTTTCCTCCCCTGCATTTCTTTCCTCCTACTAGAAAGTGAAGCACATCCAAGTGGCCCCGCCTCCACATTCTCAGCAAGCGGCCTGACTGGGACTCCTGGGGCCCAGAGCAGTTGTGTGGCATTGGTTTTAGGTGCTGATCTCAAAGCCTGTCTCTTCCTCCAGCTCATCAGAGCCCGAGAGGCCTTTCATCCTTCTCTCCTGCCTTTCTACCCCAATGCAAGTCAAGGTTTGCCTCACCTACATGGCTGCATGAGCTTTTCTCTCTGCCTGATATACCGTTTCTCCCTGTCTATTGGGCAAACTCCTGTTCACCTGGCATTTCTTCTTATAGGAACCTTCTCTTGACCAGCCTCCTTCCTCTGAGGCTCAGTTGTGTGACCCTGCTTCATGAACACCGAAAGCACTGCTCGCCCCTCTCGCTATACACACAGACACACAGCCTCTGAGACTATGTGGGTCTAGCTTCTCTGTCTTCCCCCGCAGAACATGAATTCCTTGAAGGCATTACTGTGTTCTCAAGGTCTGGCATGGTGCCTCGTAAGTATTCACTGAGCAAATAAATGGGTGGATGGATGAATGGATGGACAAATAGATGGTGGAAGGGGGATCTGTATCTTGCTGTTTATGCTCGAATGAGATGAGAGTGGGAGCAAGAGTTTCTGGCTAACAGCTCTTTGGGATGGTGTGTTCACCTATTTTTCTCTATCGCATACTAGTTGAAAGGTGCACTCTGCACAAAGATGAAAGATGTGAGAGTACATGCTTATTATTCCCACCCCTTGTCCTCTTCAAGACAGTGTGATGGCAGCAAGAGGGCCAAGGGGAGAAATTGGGTCTACTCACTGGTTTGGTCCAGAAGTGGCTGTGACCCCCCTCGACAACTGTGGTCTTTATATACAGAACTCTGTGTGTGTCTGTACATAGATGGCAAGGTATATTAAGGGCATGGAGAGGATCTCAGACTATCTTTTTCTCCAACCTGACTTCAGGCTGTTGCCTACCCTCAATCATCCTGCTCTGCTGTCCAGTCCACCTGATCGATTGTTTCATTTGCTGCGGCCCGAGTCACCCCAGGGTAGATAGCAGCTATTGGAGGCATGAGTACAGGTCACAAACATAAACCCACACTCACACTTGTTTACACATGTGTCCATGCTCACACTCATTAATGTACACACAGGCATATCCCCTCACTCACGCTCACACACATGTGCACACATCCATATACTCACACACACACCCTCAGTTTCCAATCAATCAGAAGTCAATGAGCATCAAAGTACATGATCAGGACCCCAGTAATTTCCAAGGCAGCATCCCTGGTGTGGCTGGATCACGAACAGAGCAGGACACCCAATCTCTTACCTGCAGTGACCTAACCTGTGACCAAGGGCCCAAGGGACATCAGGCTTTCTCCTCGGACTCCATCATCTGCTCGCTATGTTGCCATAGTGCTGGAAGAAATTCCTCTTTGATGGGTGCAGTTAGATGAACACACATCAGCTTGTTATTTGTTTTTTGTCTTTTTTACCACTATACTGAAGTATAATTTACATGCCATAACATTCACCTGTAATGTAATATCACTGATGATTTTAGTAAATTCATACAGTTGTGTGAACACCACCTAAACTCAGCTCTAGAAACTCCCCATCACTGCCATCAAGTTCTCCAAGTTGGGGAGGTTTCTTTCTCCTATTTTATTGAGCATTTTCATCATAAATGGGAGGATACTGTTCAGGGAGAATAATGAAGTGCTCGGCCATTTATACCCTAGTGTGGATTAATTTAATGCATTGTTTTTATAAATTCATTTAACTTATCAAGCAATTATTTTGTACCATTGTCAAGGCTGAGGAGAGCTTGATGTCACTGGCTTCTCAGTCAGGAGTTGAGTCATTCTCCAGTCACTCAGCCTCCACCCAGGTTCTGCTCTGTTCCCGAGGCAGGTCCACCAGGGAATCCCATACCTGGAACAGTGAAATATATTAAAAACCCATTCCCAAAGAGTCAAACTTTTGTAGAGACAATGTAATGGTGCACAATCACCACCATGCATTCTGGGAAGCATTCAGTAGGTTAACGAAGGTGCAGAATGACAAGGTGCTGTGAAAATTAGAGGTTGAAATGGACTTTCAGGGCAGGGAGACAGCAGTGGAGTGTGTGGAAGTCCTTGAGAACGGGTTGCTGAGAATCAGGGCTCAGAGAGTGAGAAAGGGGGACCAGGAAGGATGATTGGGAATGCCAAGTCCACTGGGACATTGTGGTGAGGGCCAGTGTCCCAGAGTCTTTCCGCTGGGTAAGTCACCCAGACATTTTCCCTGTTTCCTTGGGAGCCTCAGATGTCCTGGGTATATTGACCAGCTCTGGCAGACAACAATGCCTACTTAAGAGGATGCTGGACAGAAGGTTTACCCAACCCCAGGTCAAGACAAGATCTGCTTCTAGATGTTGTCACAGGAAGATGTGGACCATCCCCCTTAGAGTATGACCTGACAGGACCCACTGCCAAGGCCCCAGAGTCTCCCCGAGCCAAGTCAACTAATCCTTGCCTCCTTTTACTTTCAACTCTCTCTCCTTCCAGGACTTGGTTCCATCTCATTTTATTTTTTTCTGTTATCCCTTGCCCCCACCCCTGCTCTCATTTCCTCTTTCCACAGTGCAAGGGAATTTCAGCTGGAACAGTCCATAGTATGTGGTGGGCCTGGGGGGCCATCCAGAGGTCGCTGGAGCTGGGAGGACCCCAGGCAGGGGCTGAGCAATGTGTCACTGCCAGGGCTTGGCAAGGACTGCAGCCCTTGGGGGTTGGGAGCAAGGGAGGCCTAGGGGGTGGGAGGCAGAGGACAGTTGGGAAACCTGGAGCCAGTCTGCTAGAGGAGACAACCTGGGGTGGGCATGGGGAGGCCATTGAGTTTGGAAGGGAGATCCTTGCTGGCCACTTCCTGACCAAGCTCCCAGAATCTTTAGTGGGGTCTCCTGGCTTGGAAAGTGCCACCCTAGCCAAGAATTTTTCTTTTTGTTTTTTTTTTTTTCTTTCACTAAATTAAATAATAGAGAGACTGTATCTATCTCTATTTCCATGTAGCCAAGTCTGAGCTTTGGCTGATCCTGGAAGCCAACCAGGTACGTGGAAAGAGGAAAAAGCAAGAGCCAAAGAAAACGAAGTGATGCCTTGAAGGCCAGATGCAGGCTGTGGGCAGGGATCTGCAGGAGGCCCTGGACTGGGGGACAAGAGAGGGGGGTCTGTCTGGCCTCTAGCAAAGGGGCAGCCACAGCATGAGTAACCCTTCCTAGACAGAGATTCCTAAGGCTCTTGAAGGTCCCAGAGGGAGCAGGGAGGTCTCTGAGTTTGGTAGAGGGTGGGAAGGAGAAATTAGTGGGCTGGCTTGGGGAGAGAAGGGGCAGTCGGTGCTTGGACCTGCTCCCTAGTCTGGTGGCCCTGATCATTCAAGCCTAGAGCTCACTTTCAGTCACAGTCCCTCCTTTTCCTTCCTGCCCCACATCTCCATCCCCGAGTCTTCCTCTGCCACTAGGTCTGGGTCAGAAGATGGAAGCTATGGTGGCAGGTGGGGAAAGGTGGAACGACTCTACCCTGTTAATGTTTTCTGAAAAGGAGAAGATACGCATCCACAGCTTCTCTGTCTTTAACCAACACCCCTCTCTCCATGCCCACTGCTCTGGTTTGGTTGGGAGCCCTGATGTTCCATGAGGGCAAAGCTTCTAACCAATCCTGTTGCCTGTCCTCCATCAGCCCTCGGACACTTTCCCCACATCACAGTCGGAGTCATCTTTCTTTCCTCAGATATCAACCTCTGTCCAACATGAAAACTCATCAACATTTTTCCTCAACTCTCAGAATCCAGTCCAAGTTCCCAAGCATGTCCCCAAAGGTTCTACATGACCAGGTCCTTTCTTATCACTCTAACTCCATGACACTACTGACACCCCACCTTCCCAAGTTTTTTACCCACTTCTCACCACTAAGTCCTCTGAGTTTCTGCACTTTTCCTGCCCTCACATTGGCTGCCCTCTCTGCCAGGACAGTACCCTTCGCCATGCACCTGGTTAACACCTTTTGTCCCAGCACCAAGGACAGCGCCTGGCACAGAGCAGGCACCAATAAATAATGATAAATGAATGAGTCTTTCAGACTCCGCTCTCTCTCCCTTCCCCCAGGCTGGGTGGGTGATGCAGCTCTTGCTAGGTTAAGCTTCTTTAGATTTTATCACATTATATTAAAATAGCCCGACCACTTATGTAGATGATAGGATTTTAGTATCTTCATTGATGTACTTTTTCATCCAAGTATTTATTTTCATCCCATGGTTTCCTCCCATTCAAGCTAGATTATAAGGCATCCATGCCTTCAGGAAGAGCTGTTTCAGGAGAAAAGCAGAAATAGATTTTGGAGAGTTTAAAGCATACCCTGAGGATGAAATAAATGATGAGTCTGGAAGGATGCCCCACATTAAGGCAAAGGGAGACATACGGAGAGAAGTGAGGCCTTGAAAGGAAGGAAGGCATTGCACCCAGAGGAACCACATATTCAAGGGTGGGGTCAAGATCCAGAAGTGCCTGGCTCCTCTTTGTTAGGCATCACTCATTACCAACAGCAGGCAGCCATGTGGGAGCCACGTTGGTATAACCCCGAACTCCCTGACCTCCACTTGAATGAATTTTCTAGGTTGTCCTTCCTGATATCTGGACAGCACCTGCTATGAGCAGCAGCCTTCTGGCTTCCTATTGACCATCCAGAAAAAGGGAAGCCTTTTTCTTTCCTCTGTGTCCACTCAATCACCATCCAACTCATTTAGGTGGACCCCCACCAATAACTGCAATATCCTAAGTATGTGGGGCTCTGAAGATAAAGGTAGGGATGGGATGTTTGGGGAGGGAAAGCTCCCCACACCCATTTTACACTTGACAAAACCGAGCCTGCTCAAGATGGAAGACTTTGCAAAACAATAGGCAAGAATGTACGGCTGTTATCTTCATCTCTCTTTCACACTAGGCCAGGATCCCTGGGCTAGCTGCATCCCCAGCTATTAACACACTCCCTGGCACAGGGTAGGATCTCAATAAACCTGAGGCAGATATCTCTCACTCCCTTAGTAACTTCAAGTGCGTTCAGGAAAGCATTGTGATCATTTTCCTAGAATCCCTTGCAGCTATGGGGGCAATACGATTGTGTTCTGGATAATAAAATATAAGTGGGACAATAAAATGAAATAATATATATGTAAAATATAAAGTATATGGTGGATAAGGCTGTTGGGAAAGCTTGTTAAAGGGACTGACTCAATCAGTATGTTTCTTTCAGCTTTAATCCTTCATCTTTTTTTCTCTTTTCCTGCCTGAAACATGGACATGATGCTCACAGGTGCAAGAACCCGCTTGCCATGATAAGGACAAATTCATATTCTATGAACAAGAAAGCAGAATGGTAGAGAAAGCAAAGGTCTCCAACAGCATGGTGGAGGTATGACTGTCATTACTAGGTTACTTATCTTTGGACTTCTTGCTAGTGATTGTATAAGTTAGCAATTGCCTCAACAGTGCTGCATTACAAATCATCCCAAATGTTAACAGTGTGAACCAACAAACATTTACTCTCACTTATTCATCTGAGGATAAGCCAGTCTTGGCTTCAAACTGCAGGTTGAACAAGTTTCATGCATCTCTCATTCTTCTTGAACCAGCACCTACTCACAGCATGTTCTTTGCATAATGACAGCAAAATCAGAAGGGGTCAAGCTCAACTCTGCAAGCACATTTCAGGTATCTGTTTGTATCGCATCTGCTAACATCCCATTAGCCAAAGCAAGTCATGTAGAAGAGCCCACAATTGAGAGTTGGCAAAACATACTCTGTCTCAAGTGGGAGGAACTGAAAATTCGCATGGCAAAGGGCATAACTATAGAGAGGAGTGAAAAACTGAGGCCAGTAACTAGAAAATACTCATTGAATATGCCACTGCTGAGTGCCTGTATGTGTCAGGCATCATGTTCAGTGTTTTGTGTTCATTCATCATCTCATTTAACTTTTACAACAACTGATATGAAACAGGTTTTATTACATTTACTTTAAGATTCTAAAATAATATTGTTCAAAGAGGTTAAGTAATATATCATTTATGAAAGAGTAGGGCAGGGTCTCAACCTTGGTTCTGGTGGTTCTAAAGCCCATCCTCACCCATTACATCGTGTCTTTATTTTTTCCCTAGATTCTCTGGGGGAAACACAGATGTCTGACTGGAAAGAATGTGGGCTTGGTATCTTGTCACTGTATATATGACTACAGGCCAAGTAGGCTCCAAGGTATGGGGTAAAGGTGTGCACAGAAAGCCTCAGAGAATCATGACTGTGTCATTTACAAGCAACCAAAACTGAGTCTGGATGTTTTAAGTAAAGAAAGGTTATTCAGCGTTTCCCAGAATTTCCCAGAGAGTGGAAAGACAAGCTCAGAAGGCAGGTGCAAGCACAGCTCAAAGCATGTGACAGAAGACAGGTGCAAGCACAGCTCAAAGCATGTGACAGAAGGGGTCCTGCCACCTGCTGGCCCTGAGTGCTGGGCACCACAATAACCACCACTGCTGCTGCCCCTTCCAAATGAAGGCTATTTGCAGCCACCACCAGAAGAATTCTTCTCTGTTTTGGGTCTAAAGTCTAGTCACGGTGCCTCCAATTGGCTCAGCCTGGGTTAGCTATTCCTGTTCCAACTGCACATAAAGTAACTGGCGTCAGCATTTGTAGTGAGAGATGGGATCTGTCTTGCACCAGGACTCATTTAGTTAGAAATTCCTTCAAGCACAGGAAAAAGGATCAGAGGCTAAGAAGCCAACAACAAAAATAAATAAATAAAGATAAATGTCCCTTCACAGGCTCAGCCAGCAACCAGCAGCTAACGTGGTCAGTGAATGTGTGAAGAAAAAGGAGCCTGCCCCAAGGATTCCCAGCCCAGTTCCTATACCTCTGGGAGGTTGGGCTGTGAAAAGGCAGGGAGGCACAGAGCTGGAGCCTGAGTATTCTGGCCTCCAGTTTTCAGCCCTGCCCAGGGACGAGGGGTATTCATCAGGAGGCTGCTATTTCTCTGCCCTCGAGGGCTTCCAAGCTGGGGAAAGAAAATTCTTGCCCACAGGGAACTTCTGGAGAATAGTACAAGGGCAAGTCTCAGCCTGCTATTGTTGTTAAGACTTCAGAGAAGAGATTGGAATGTCAGGGAGGGCTTGACATTGACCGGGGAATGGAAGAAGGCAGATGTTTCAAGACAGAGAGATGAGGGAGAGCATTTTTCTGAAAGTGTAGCATGGACAAAAGAGTCCCTTGCCCCTTCTCCCATCTCCTACTGAGATGTGCCAGCTGGTTGGCTTTCTCTGGAACTAAGGAGCAAAGGAAGACATTGGTGACCTGTTCAGTCCCAAGCACAGGCACCACGAAGCTCATAGCTAGAAGCCCTCTAGGTGCTCGGAAGAGCATGGGCTTCAGATCCTGGTCCTATCTCTTTTCTCTTAGAACAAGTTACTTCTTGCGTCTGAGCCTCAATGTCCCTTTCATTAAGTAAGCATAATAGTGGTGCCTCCCTCAGAAGTTCGCTGGAAGGATCGCAATGAGGTACCAGATGCTAAGCAGTTAGAACATTGTCTGTAGATAAGTGCACTACATAAGGACCAGCCACGCAGCTGCTGCTGAGAAGGAGGGGGAGGAAGACCACGACTATGATGATGTAAGGAAACACCTAACGTGCAGGCAAAGCACATGGTAGGCACTAGATAGATCCTTATTCCTTTCCTTGTTCCCCGGTTTCAGTTCCCCTTCTCACTCTCCAGGTACACAGTGTCTTCAGGACTGCCCCACCCCAAGAATGGGGCTTCCTGGGGTCCTCACCACTCCTCACCACTCCTCGGATATCTGAGCATATGACTAAGAGTATGGGGGAGGACAGGGAGCAGAGAGAGGATGAGCACCCTCACCATCCCTGCTCTTCCGCCCTGCAAAGCCCAATAGAGGCTTTTCTTCCCTCGCTGCTGCTCCTCAGCTCATCCACCTCCCCTGGAACTGGGTTGTTGCTCCCCATGTCTGCTGAGCTCCCACTCCTCTTGCTGAGTGTGTCTTCACACAGAACGGGAGCTCCCTGATGGGAAGCCATTCCTGCTACCTGGTTGAGCCCAGAGCTGGGGGTAAGACTGGTTGGTTCTCAGAACGGGGGAGGGCACTGGCTAGCCTCCCCAATCATGGGTCTCACTCCCCAGTGCCTTCTCTACCTCCATGCACACCCAGGGGAAAAGGGCCAGGGAGCTGGGGTAGGAGGGGCACACTTTGTGACACCCCACTGTAGAGGCTTAGAAGAGTTTCAGGAGCCCTTGGCCTCTAAAAGCTCCAGAGCTGGGCTGGCCTGATCCCCCACCTTGGCCATGGGCCTCTGGAAAAACTCTCCCCTCTTACTTCCCCAGGCAGACATAGCTTGTCCCCAAGTTTCTGGGGTCAGGGTCTGGACACTTTGTAACCTCCAATCCAGTCCCTAAGTGACCCCATCTCCTCTCCCAACCCAAGTACTGAGCAGGCCTGGGACAGTCCCAGCCCCTCTTTGCTCCTGTCCTCGCTCCCCTCCCCGCCTCCCTGTCTAGTCCCCAGCACAGAAGCCCCGTCAGGGATCATTGCAAAGCACCACGTGGAGATCTAATCTGGGGCGGGGGCGCCGAGCTGAGGCGGGGTGGAAGGGGTCGACGAGAGGAGGAAATTAATGATTAAATAATGGGTTCCAAATGTAGCGGCTCCGAGTGAAATCCCCAGCCGCAAGCCGGCGGGCTGCACGCTCTCGGCCTGGCTCCAGGAGCCCTGAGGAGGCTGAGCAGGCGGCGGAGATGCTGGTGGCGGCGGCGGGCGGGCGGCTCCCCCCAAACCCGGTCAAATAGTCCCGGCCCGGATGCGGGGTCAGCGGAGTACCCATGGGGCCCTGGTGATTCCTGATGACAGGTGGGAGCCCTGCCACTTGGAGTGTGGCTGCTGAGCACAGCGGGGTCCTTGCAAGGGACACAGCAGTGGTGGCTGGGCCAGGCAGGGATGAAGTCTTGGCCGGCAGCTTGGCCAGGACCGCAGCCACTCTTGGCTTCCATGCCTGGCACCCCCACCCCCATTTCATTCTATCCCTTTATCATCCTGGCTACCCTGAATCTTAGGCCTTCCTAGAGTCAGCCCCTGGGAAGAATCCAAGGGGAGGGGAAGGCGCCCCTTGCCAGACCATCGCTCCTACTTTTACTCTTCCCTATGATTGCACTCCCTCCCTATGTCCCCTGTGTTCCGGGAGGATGTGCACCCCTTTCACTCTGATCATGTCTAGAGCAAATTCTTTCTCATCGTGTCTCAGTTTTCCTATGAACAAACAGGTTCCTCTATTTTACTCCCCTGAGAACTAGGACCCTTTTGTATGTTTTTCTCACTAATCAATGGGTGTGAACCTCTCCTGGGCAGGAAAGGCTTGTGAGCCAGCACCCTGGGATTCTGGTTTTCTACCACCAGGGAATACTGCTATGCTCCTCCGTGCCTCCTGCCCAGGGGAGAGGACCCAGATCTAAAAAGCCTGGGACAAGCATCTTGGCCCCAGGACCCCTTTTGCCCTCCTCTGGAACCCCACTGGGAGCCTGAAATTTTCCACACTGAGCCTTTGGCTGCAGACACCAGAACTTTGGCAATTTCCTGACTTGAAAACTGCTCCCCCACCCTATACCCTTCATTGTGTCCCACAGGTCTTGTGGGGTGATCACCTCAGTGGGGGGCTTGGAACCCAGACTGTTGGGAGCACAAGCCTAGGTATTCAACCATGACATTGAGAGGCGCATTCTTTGGCTGGGAGCTCCCATGCCACTATCTATAATCCTCTGCCAGTCTCACCAAGGACCTCTCAGAAGAATGGTTGACTTAATGGCCCAGGAGAGTGGGGATGGGTGGGACAAGAATGAAATCAGTCTCCAGGTAAATGGGATTGAATGATGGGACTAGAAGTTCTGTGTGAAACTTCGTTATACAGAAGAGAGTTCACTCTGGAGTTTGGGGTCAATGCTACCTTCCAAGGTCAGATTGGAGAATGCCAAGGACTCTTTGGGCCCAGGAAGGTGACACAAGTAGCACTGCAGAGCATCGCATTCAGAGCCTGCGACCAGGCAAGCACTTAGGAAAAACTGGAAGCCACGAGCCCAACCCTGCTCGCAGCAGGTTTATATTGCTGAAGTGTCACAGCTGAAGTGAACAGGCGGCCATGCCTGCTTCAGATGCTGCTTGTGGCCAGGGGAGAGCTGCCAGGCTGACGGCCACCCTGCAGGGAGCCTGCAGGGAAGAGCAGAGAGGGAGCAGCTCTTACACGCTTTCCCCACAAGGTTGGGCCCTGTCCGTTTTCCACCCCCACGGCTCTCCAGAGTGTTTCCTGTGTCCTCTGGGGGTTGACCACCCAGAGCCAGGCTGAGGCCTGTGGTGGCCCTTGTGTCCAACCTGCCATGATCTGGGGCAACAACCTTGGGTCACTTTTACGGACTTCCATTTTCTACTACTCTGGAGAGACAGGCTAAATAAACACCAGGCTGAAAAAGCCTGAGGCCTTCCTCGCCCCAGGTCCCCCACACCGCTTCATCCAAGATCCACACACCGTCCGGGATTGCGCGTGCAGAAGAATTTTAATAAAAACAAGCAATTCAGAAGGTCTGGCGGGGCAGGCAAGCTGGCCGGGTAGAGTCAGTGCTATTCCTGGCCTGGGAGGCCAGGAGGTTCTCTTAGGAACAAGCGCTCCCAAGACAAATAAGGAGCAACAAGCAGGCTTTGTCTTCTCTCTTTGATGATGGAGCATCCAGGCTGGGACTTAGCCACACAGGAAGGTGGTGGGGCTAGAAGGGAGGGGCCCAAGCTGGGGGCTTCAGTCCTTTGGGAAGCTCCCTGAGGGTGGGCATTCAGGGTAGGTGTATGTGAGCTTAAGAGGCAGACATTTTCTGGCTTTGCCACCTGTCTGGCCTCCTGTTGTCAGTTCACTCAACACCCTCCCACACAGTTCAATCAGGTGCCGGCTGTCCCCAACATGAAAATCAGTCACTGAAGGCCCCAACCCATGGCACAGATGGGGTGAAAACAAAAATAAAAAACAAAGCTGAAAATTTTTAATCCTTTGGTTCTGTGGAGATGGATCTTTTCCAAAAAGGAATTTAATTAAAGACAGAAAAAGACCAACATAAACCAAGAAATCACACACACATGTGAAAAGTGTTATGATGGCCCCGGAGTCCCAGCCTAAGAGAGGGAAGTCTGGGCACCGGGTACCGGGGCCCCCAGAAGCTGGGCCCATGAAGCTGACCTGGTCTGCAACAGTTTCAGAAGCCTTGGTCAGGGTAGGAGGGCTCTCAACCTCTTAAGGTATGAGCCAGGCAGGCCAGTGGTCCCTGTGGGGTAGCTCAGGTCTCCCCAATAACCATCCAGACCCAACAGTAAGGACCTGGAGCTCCCACCTGGGGACACAGTCTTTCCTTGACCATTGTCAGAGCAGTGAGGGTTGGTGCTCCTGGTGGTAAATAAAACCTATTCTAGAGAAGTAGCTGGCCTTTTTCTCATGTGGAGCTTTCCTTTTCTTTTTTTTCTTTTCTTTCCTTTCTTTTCCTTCTTTCTTTTATTTTTTTTTCCAGCAAAACAGGCCCTTTTTTTATGCTTTTAAAATTTTACTAACTTTCTTTTCCTCAATCAGTTCAGCAACCGTGGTCAGCACCCCAGCCCCATTACGCAGCCAGCATCACCACTCAAGGCTTTGGACGTGAGCTAGCTCCTTCCTGCAAGCTTACCCAAACCCCTTTTGCTCCCTTTTCTGATCTGACCTCAGTTTTTTCAGATTTTGATGTCGCTCAGCTTGAACTGATGGTTTCTCCCTGTAACTCAGCTGGATGGCCCCATGGTCACAATACTGACCTTGCCCTGGGGACACACCTGCCCTGATTCAGCCTGACCCTAGGTTTTTGCAACTGAGCATGGCCCCTTCCAGACAGTCCCCTTTCAGGTTCACCCAAAAGGGAGGGTGCATGAATGAATGCATAAGTGAATAACTGATTAATGGTGAACTCCTGTTTTGTTCTCACACATCAAGGCCTTTCCCAAATGTCTAGGAGAGTCCCTTAGACCATAGTAACCCTTCTTCATAAGTCTTATTACACATTTATCACATCAATGTCCGATATTGCATATTGGTTAAACTAATATTGCATATTGATTCTCTCCAGGCCCTGTTTACCTCTGCATCCTTTTGTTACTTAGAACAATGCTTGGGACCTAGTAGATGAATGAGTGTGGAATTAGTGACTGTGATGTAACTTGAAATTTTCTCAATCTGGGCTGTGATCATTGTTCTATATTCTGCGTCCATCAGTGCCTCTCACATCCAAGCTTAAGCTCTTTTCTTTTCCTTTCTTCATCGTGATCACTCAAGATTTCCATAGAAGCCTTTCTTTTAGGATTCTAGACTATAAGAGCCTCTGCTCTCTGTAAGCTTCTCAAAGGCAGCGGCCTTACATTTTTATCTCAGTCTCCCCCATCATGGCATTGGGCCTGGCACTTCATAATAGCTGCTGCACAAATAAATGGAGAAAGACCGACTGAATGCCTGAATTAATGAATTAATATTTTTCTCCAGGATTGGGAAATTTCCCTGGTTCTGTAATGGTCATTATTCATCAGGGTTCCTCTCTTTCACTTTTCTATTAATTTCTTCTTGCTGGTAAGAATTTAGTTAAAAAGAATAGTCCATTTCCCTCAGTTGTTTTATCAACCTTCTGGAAGATAACTCTTCTATCCTTTATCCACTTTATAATTCCCCTCTCCCCACACAGAAGGCACACTGAGCTCAGCATGGCATCAGTTAGATAAGCTAAGTTATGATATAGTGACAAATAACCCTCAAATATCAGTGACTTAAATAGTAATAGTTTGAGTGACTCTCCAGGGCAGGCTCTTCTTTCTGTGTAGTGTCTTAGGGTTGCACCCTCCTCCCATATTAATGATTTCCTTGACAAGAATAGAGAATTAGAGAGTTGAGCAAGGAAAGCCAATTACATTTTTCCACCAAAAGGAGGTGCACCTCCCTTTTGCTCACAGTTCATTGACCAAAGCAAGTCATGATCACTCAATGTCTTGAGGGCAGGGAAATACAATCTTTGGAGTACCTTGGAGGAGAGGAGACCAGATACAGGGAATAGTAGTGATCCCTGCCGCACCAAAATTGGGGTCAAACTCCGGCCTGCCGAGGCCATTAGAGGTTCACTCTGCGGCTGAGGAGAGGAGATGAGAAACAGAACAATGGGAATAGCCCCACCCTAGATCTGAACTGGGGCTTGGACTTCTAAGTCACTCTAATTACCATACCAGTCATTTCCTACGATTTCTGCCAGGAACTTCGCCAGGAGCCCTGAGTAATCACAGCTTCACAGTCAGCACCAGGGAAAACTTTGTCAAACTTCCCTTAGGCTAGTGTTTTTCAACTCAGGTCTGCGGGATTGGAGACCTAGAGCCTGAGTTCCTTCCCCTCGGGCCTCTCAACCAAACTTTTTCCTGAAGGGGGTTCTCCAGAGGGTGCCAGAAAGGAGATAGTTTGGTGCCTTGGGTTACCTGCCACAGCTCCACACCCTAATGCTGCCCTTCCAAACCTCTGCCTGCTCCCTCCCTCGCTGCCTTGCCTACCATCTTTCATCAGTTGGTGCCACTTACCCTCTGGCTTTCTTGACCAAACCAAAGGGTCTGAGTGCCTGAGGTGCAGGCAGGGCTAGGGAGAGCAGGTTTGAACTCTGGTTTAAGAAGAAGGAAGAAGGGAAGTGGGGAGAGAAAGGGAGAAGAGGACAAGAAGGAAGAAGAGGAGAAGGAAAGGCTGCCGGAAGCCCTGGCTCTCTAATTAGGTCAAGATGGCTTGCAGTCACATGTGGTGCTCACTCCAGGACCCTGTAGGGATCCTGTGATCCAGCTGTCCCTTGATTCTGTCCTCATCAGCATTCTCAGTTCAAGCTTCTCTGCTGCCTCTACTCTTTCTCTGAGGGTCCCCATCAGGCTCCTCCCAGGCATTCCTCAGGCACTAAGATCCCCTACTTAGTGGAAACAAATTCACTTTTCCTCCATTATCATAACACTTCAGATAAAACAAGGAGATTGAAAACCTCACTCCCCAAACCAGCTGTCTGCAGCCCTTTGTTGTCACTCCTGCCAATGACATGGAGTCTGGTGAAGCTCCTCTGTCACCCACGAACCCATGATCTCTTTACTGTTACTGGGGTGCAAGGAATGAAGGAGTCCCCTCTGGGCTTTAAATACCATATGCTCTGACTCTCAAGTTTGCTCTCATTCTTAGAGCACTCTTCAATGCTCCAGAGAGTCCTCTTGATGTCTCTACTTGGGTGTAGCAGACACTTGTATCTTGCTTCAACAAAACCGAACTCTTGGTCTTGCCCCTACAACTATTCTTCCCTCAGTGCTCCCCATTCATGTCATAGACTCCTCCACTTGATACCATAACCCTGCCAGTGAGGACAATTTGACTTTGGGTGATGGGTATGCAACACAATTGAATGATAAGATAACCTGAAGATGTTTTCATTGTACATATGTACCCTGATTTATTGGTGCCACCCCATTAAAATTAATAATAAAATTAAAAAAAATTAAAAAAACCCTGCCAGTCATCTTTGAGTCCTCCCTCCCTTACCTGCCACACTCCAACACAAAATCCTATTGACTGTGCCTCTCATCTCACCTCTCTACATCCCTACTGCCACCACCCTAGTTTAATCCTCCACCATTTCTTGCATGTTTGGCAATCTTAACCCACTCTCTACAGAGCAGTCAGAATAATATTCCTAAGGTATGACTTGGGTTACGTGACTACCTTGCTTTAAATTTTTCAGTAGGTTTCCATATTTGCTCAGGATAATGCTCAAACCCTTGAATATGGCACTCAAGACTACACCATCTGGCCCACCTACAGCTCTCTTCAGTCTCACTCCAGCCACGCCAACAAACCTTAATGTTTTTGAATAAGATAAGATCTTTCCTATCTAAGGATCTTTGACCTTGCTGTTCTTTTGTCTAGAATGTTTTTCTCTCCATTTTCCCCTAGTTAATATCTTCTTATCTTTCAGGTTTCAAATAAAATGTTACCTCCTCAAAAGGCCTTTTCTAAATCTCAATCTAAATTGAATCTTGTAGCTATTTTCTTACATATACCTGGCTTCTTTCCTTCATAAAATTCATAAAATATGAAATGATAAATTTGTAGAAGACATTATTTAATGTTTGGCTTTCCCACTAGATTGCAAGCTCTGACAGAAAGAGACCGTGTTTAGTTAGGCCATGAGTGTAAACTCAGTGCCTTGCACAGTGCTTGGCACATAGTAAGTGCTCAATAAATATGTGTTAAGTAAATAAATGCATCATTAGCACTACAGATGGACACACTGAGGATCAGAATAGCCATATGACCTGCATACCGTGTGAATGGAAGTTAAGACTAGAAGTCAGTTCTTCCAAAAACCCAATACTACCACTATATTATTTTTCCCAGCACTGCTATCTCCACCACCAAGGGACTGGTTTCCTAAGCTGATGAGTGTACTGTGGAGGAGAGGCCACAGAGAGATGTCTGTCATCCTACAAAGCCACCATGCCTTCCTTTCTGCCCCAGCCTTCCCATGTTCCTCACTGCACCCTGCACACCACCCATCATGATCAATGGGATTTTGTTGGAAGGTTTTCCCATTTGAATGCTGCTCCCTCTTTGTCACCCAACCTTTCTTCTCATTTCAGATCCTGTTGAAGGCTCGCCTACTCCCAAAAGCCTTCTGCAGCTGCCGAGGTCCTGAACACCCTCTCCAGGACTGAGCAGTTTTCTGGCCCCTTCATGAATGTAGATCCCTCCCTTCTCTAAAGCCTATGAGTGTCCAAGAATGAAGACTGACCGACCCCTTGGGTCTCTTCGGATGATGCCTGCTATATTCCAGGCACTGTCCAAATGCCCAGGATATTACAGGAAACAAGACAATATATTTATCTTCATGGAAATTAGATTCCAATGGAGAACAAGAAAATAAATAGTATCATTTCTGAGGGTGACAAGGGGCCATAGCGGTATTGAGGACGACCTGATTTTTACCCAGGGATCTTTTGAAGCAATGGAACTTGAGCAGAGACTGAAGGAAAGGCGGGGAACCAGAGTGGCCTGGGTAAGGGACATGGAACGAGAGATGAACCACTTCTAGAAAGGTCTCCTCTGCCTCTGACCCCATGGATGTGAGAGCGGGGGCAGGAGCTAGGTATAGGAAGAGCAGGGTTCATAGCGGGTGGGAGAAGACAGTAAAGATAGCTCCTTCCTGTGGGTAAGGGTGTCTTCTTGCCTTATTTCTGTCCTTTTATGATGCCTAGCCTGATTCCATGCAGCAACTACTCAGTTTAAATCTCTGACTTCAGTGGGAAGAAGTTTCAGGGACAGTTCTTCAAAAACCTCATAACCTTTCTTCCAATTGCTCCCTGTCTGGTTCCTTCTAACACTGCTTATTATCACAGATCTGCAGAATTCCCATCTCCTCCCCTGGGTAAGCTGGAGTAAGAGCTGCCTGAGGTCCTCGTATTTAGGGCAAGAAGAAAGGCATCCCAGCCAAATACTAGCCCCAAAGCCCTGCCTTCTGGGGCCTTCTGGCCTTTCTCCCAACCCAAATTCTGACACATCCCAATCCCACTCTAGAATCAGGGCATTAGTAGTTCTGGCTGAGGGTCATGCAGGTAACTTTGAGGTATTAATTGGGAGGAGTGTTCTGTTCATATAATCTCAGCCAGCAGGCAGATTAAACACAGCGGTGAAGGCCTGAAATGCTGTCTCCACTCAGAACAGTTCCCAACCCCACTGGGCTCCCCGGCCCTTCCTGAAAAGACAGAGAGAAAAGGACCAGAGTGAGTCAGACAACTCAAAGGTTAAGACTGGGGTAATAGCAGAGCAGACATTCAGGAAATGACCAGGAGAGACATTAATTCACCAAGAATAGGTACCAGTGGGCAAGCAGGTGTCCACAGGATGGATTTCTGGATACTACTGGCCTGGAGAAAGCTTGTGAAGCTGCAACAGCAAAGTGGGACCTACCTAGAACAGAAGGTGGAATTGATATACTCTGATTGTGGCAGTGTTTTTCAAAGGTCATTTTTTGCTTTTATTTTTTAAGTTAAATCTTCCCTTTCTTCTCCACTCTTGACTGTCAGTTTTACCTTTTTCAGTTTGGCTTTCTGGAACCATTTCCTGTCCCTGACCTCCATCAGTGCCTCTCCAGGCTGGCTTCCATACCACTCTATTCTGAGCATTTGTCTCCTTACATGGCTTTAAGAGCACCTTGTTCCCCTGTGCCTGTGATGAGAGTCCAGCAACATCCTCTGAAATACAGGACTCACTGCAAGTAGATCCTTGCTTACTTCTCTGTAGTCTCCAGAGCCCCCTCATTAAACTACCATTACTCATTTTCAACAGGTAGGGACTTAACCAGGGTGGAGGACAGAGATGAAATCCAGCCTAGCCCTCCAAAAACCGAGTGTTCTGGGAGAGGCACAGACCACATGTATTCTAGCTAGGGTTTCCCAGAAACAGACCCTGAGACAAGGAGTTGAGTGCACTAGTTTATTTGAGAGATGTTTCCAGGAAACACCAGTACTGGAGTAGGACATGAGACAAAAACTGGAGGGCAGTCAACGGGTACTATAACAATTCAACTACCACCATGAGCAATTACAGTTTACTTCCTCTTGGGAATCTCTGAGGACCAACATAAGATGCTCAGTAAGTTATTTTACCCAAGAGTAATGGAGTTGGGTATTTATTGGTTGAGAGCTGTGTTTTGGGGATTGTTAATACCCTCATCCTTCTAGCCTGCTACACAGAGAACAAAGCTACCAGTAACCAGAGACACCCTGAAGGAAAATCAGTGTGAAAACTATTGGTTAGAAGTTGAGTCAGAATGCACTGAAATGAAAAGGGTAGGAGCAGATGGACACTGACAACAGCTGTTACAATGTGCTAAGGCATTCTTTCAAAGGACACAGAGGTTAGAAATGGTGTATATAAGAGTTAAATTTGAAGTTTGGATAAGGTTTTGAAATACCAGAAATAAGTAGAGTCACTCAAGGAAAGGGAAGCAGAAGAGTAAAGTTCTGAAAGCAAGACCACAGGAACAGTGCAACCTTAGAATGCATCATGGGCTAAGAAATTTTGTTAGGCGATATACAAGCCATGGAAGGTATGGGAAGGTCAGAGCTCTATGCATGAATGGAAAATGATGGGGTATTGTCTGAGATGGGACTGAGGCAGGTTTCATGAGGAAGACAATGAGTAGAGGTGTAAGTACATTACATTTGAGATCTATGTGAGTCATCTAGGTGGAGATATATGGTAGGTGGTTGCACAGAGGAGTCTAAAGCTGGGGTTAGAGGCTTGAGGTGATGATGAAAATTCAAGGTCACTTGCTTAGAAGTGGAGGTCAAAACCATGGGGTAGGTGAAACCACCAGGAAGTGAATGGAGTAAAAAAAAATACTCAAGGAGAAAATGAGACAAAGTATGAAAATACCTACACTTTGAAAAGGGAAAAGATATAAAGCAAAGAAATAGTTAAAGAATCAGCAGAACTCAAGAAAGCAAAAATAAAGTGCGCTAACAAAGAATTGAGAAACAATAAAAAATTTTCAAAGTCAAGGTGGGCAAGAGCCATAGATGTAGCAGTTAGGAAGTGTATTGGAAATCAGAGAAGAATTGGTCTTGGGATACAATGGAAAAGGAATTCTTATAGTCAAGAAGTCTGATGGGGGTCATGGCTCACCAATCTTTCAAGTTGAGAATTAGAAATATATTTATATACATACATACCTTGGTGCGGTATGTATCAAATTTTATATTAAACTCTATCTCTAAAACTTACCAGCTGTATAACTTTGAGAAAATTACTAATGTTCTCTAAGTCTTTGTTTTCTTAACTATAAAAATGAAGGTAATAATATTTGTCTTTAGGGTTGCTTTGAGAATTAAACAGAATAATGTTTATGCAGTGTTCATCAGAGAACTTAAGTTATTGTAAAGAAACATTGTTTCTCTATATTTGTCTGTGTTTCTATCTTATGAAAAGGATTATAAGAGGTTAGGTTGTGAATAATTTATAATGTATAGGGGTTTGTCAAAATCAGAAATTAAGAAGCTTGAGTTTTACTGCTCACATGGAAACACAAGAGCAGGTATGTGCCCATGAAAGTTAGGAAGTTGAAATTTATAACCCTTTATAATGCCAAGATCTTGGGGAGACACCCTTAGTGCAAGAATAAAATAGAATATTATTTAACTAACTACTTTTTCTGACTATGATCCAGATGTGGAAAAAAATTAACCTCTAAGAATGTTTAACAATTTACCTTCCCTCAGGCAAGTTTGGGTTTTATGTTTACATTCTTTACAGGATCCTCATGAAAAGCAGTTCTATCCAAGTGATATCCCTAGAGTTCCTGGCAGAAGCAAGAATAATATCCTTGAAGAACAAATCCTCCACCCAGATTGAACTAGATTCCCATAAAAAAAGAGACCTTATGAAGATGAAACTCAGAAGGAAAAAAATTCTGTTATTATCAAAAGTTAGTAAACAAATAAGTAGTTGTATTAGATTCCTAAAAACTTAGATAATAAAACTATCAGATATCATAAAATAAATATTTAATTAGCAAAGACAAAAATTAAATATAAGAGAACAAAAAGAAATGCTGTTTTAAAAAAGTTCTGATGAATTTTAAAAAGAAGCAAGCATAACTTCTAAAAATAAAAAATAGAACCATGAATATTAAAAACTCAATAGAAAGACATATCAAACATAGTTGAAGAGACAATAAGTAAACTAGAAGATAGTTTTCAGAAATTACCTAAATTACAGGACAGAAAGAAACATAAATGAAAAATAAAAATAAGAGTTTTAAAAATGTTGAGGGTAAAATGAGAAAATACAACATGTTCCTACTAGAGGTTTTTGAATGGGAGAACAAATAATGAGGAAGAGGCAATATTTGAAGATAATGGCTAAGAACTTTTCATATTCTTAATGAAAAACATAACTTGTATTTAATAAATAACCTCAAAGAGGAGATATAAGAAGAAATCCATATCTAGACACCATGGTGAAATTGCAGAACCCAAAAGATAATGAGGAGATGTTGAAAGTAGCCAGAGGAAATAGACAGCTTACTCAAAAAAGAACAACACTTAAACTGACAGCAGACTTTTCATCAGTAACAACAGAGGTCAGTTGACAATTGGATCATCCTGCAGAAATGAGGATAATTTCATACTCAGCTAACACATATGTTTAAAGTGAGAAAAAACTGAAAAATGTAAGAAAATAAATTTTCTCCTACAACCGCCAGTGGTATGCAGTCCTGGATTTTAGCCCAATGAAATACATTTTGAATTTCTGACCTCCAGAACTATAAGATGATAAATTTGTATGATTTTAAGCCACCAAACTTGTGATAGTTTATTATAGCAGCAATAAGAAACTAATGTATTGGCTGAAGTTACAAACTGGTCTAACAAAACTAAGTATTTAAAAATATAGAATTAATGCAAAATCCTATATTGATGTAAAAGAAAATAATGAAATCCAGACTGCCAAGATATAGGAGACTTTATATTATATAAAAGGCCTAAGAATTTTAATTGATTGTAAGCTCAATAGGAAATGAACAGAGAACCACACACAATAATATGAGCAAGCTTAGAATGGAGAAAGAGAAGAGCCATATTATCAAAGAGAAGGTTCTGCAGTCTTCACACTCACATTGATACACAGTGTTCAGCCATGGGTTCAGTACTTTGCAAAGGATATTGACAAACAGATAAGACATCTGAATGAAGAACAATCTAAAAAGTATATTTAAAAAAGAAGGAACTCGGTATAATAGTTGCATCAAAAGGAGAGAAAAATATAAGAAGATATGCCATTTTCTTATTAGATGGGACTTATTCTCTGTGGTCCTCAAAATACTCCCACAGATCTCCAAGGGAACCTGTTTTAATTTTACACAAAATAGAAGTCTTTTGCTTTCCAAGTGGTCCTGAGATAGGATGGATTTTTTTTAGCAGTATTCTGGGATCCCTGCCCCTATATGTAGCAAAACATAGCCTAAATGTGTCTTTCAAGGTCTTCCGACCCTCAGAGACTATGTTCCTTAAAGAAAAGTGAGTTAGGTGTAGGGTCATAGAAAAAAGAAAGATAACCCTACGTTTTCACCCAGCCAAGCCACAACTGCAAAAAGAAACCTGAACAGTTAGAATTCTGCCTCCATGTGGGAAAATCTAAGATCCTGCGGATAAAGGAGAGGACTTTGAGTACTTGCCAACAATTCATCCCCGCTCCCACCTCAAGGCTGCCTTTTCAAAAAAAAAAAAACACCACCACAAAATAAAAATCTGTTTACATCAATATCACTTCTCACAGTCAATAAAGTCTTAAAGCTGAGGAAATGTACTATTGTCTAGTCTCTTGTACAAATTCTCAAAAAACAATTTTTTTAAAACTCACCAAAATGAGCAGCAGTGATTCATCATAGAGCCTATCTGCTCCTGATTATGAAGAAGAAGGAAGCCCCCCAGCTCCTTCCTCTCTGGAGCAGTCTTCACCCATTCCCTCAGGAACCCCAGTTCTGTGGGGGAGTCACGGGGGAACTCCTTTTTCAAAGTGAGTGGCTCTTGACCTTAGAAATGTCTCAGGACTCTGTTTTCTTCTTGCTGGGTCCCAGCCTTGACATCTGCATGGGGAGGGGTCAGATGAGGGGCACAGAGTGATGAAAGGTTAGATAACCCAAGTAGGATCAGTACTTATTTTATGTCACAGGAAACAAAGGGCACTTGGGTGCAGAGGGGCCCAGGTGGGAGTGTGGGGTACGGGGTAGAGCAGAGAATGAACCCTTCCTGGAATGGATTTGAAACCACAGATTAGTAGCTTCAATCCTACACATGGCATCCTCTACTATGGCCAACTTCAAGGGAATTTCCATCTCCCTTTTGCCCTTCGGTTTCCCCTCCATCCCTGCCCAGTCCCAGGATGGGTGGGAAGGGAACTGTGGAAATTCCCTCTTCAGGAACATAGGGGTGACCTAGAGATCAAGGGGTAGTGAAAACAAAAGGAATACTAAAAACAGAAGGACCTTGTGGCTTCATGACCTCCACTTTTATCCTCAGTCAGGGCACCTTTTAAAAGGAAGAAGAACTCACCAGACCCATCCGCAGGTGCTAAGTTTTCCCAAGGCCTCCAGCCCACCCTCCTCTAATCCCCCAGCTAAGCCCATCCCACTGGAGAGTCAGAAAGCCCAGCCGACAGCTGGGTTGTGCAATCAACAACCCAGATGTGGCTGGGACTCTGGCTTACAGCAGCTGTCTCTGTCATCACCCAGGGACTATGGCCTTCATTTCACCCTTGAGCTGTATTCTAGCAACATTCCTGTCCCCATCACAGACAGGCCCCACCCCAGCCACTATCCTCCTCCAGCAGCTTCAGAGAACACTTGGAAACTAAAAATTACAGGCCCAGTTTAGCCATACTATACTGTGCAACTAGTGGGAGAGGCCTTACCTTCTCTAGGCCTTAATAGAATTGTAATGAAGCTTGAACTCAGTTCTCTACTGAATTTCCTCCTCATTCCTAAGGCCCTCAAGTTTACTGATATGTTTATTAGCTCCCCACAGGAACTGGATAAAATATATAACCTCTTTTATTGCTCTTGGGTATTCTAACCAGGGCAAGGTCACATCTTATTCTGAAGCTATCATGACCACTGCTTTAAGGAAATCTTGGACATGGTCTATTGTTAGCCAATGCCATTGAGTCCCTGGCTACAGAATTGGCAGATTAGATTTACAATAATCTCAGCCTGCTCTCTGCTTCACACTGGACTGCCTGGCTCAGAGAAGACGCACTACAATCATTTACTAAATGAAATTAAGACTCACAAAGATGGAAAGAGTTGCCTGAGGTCATAGAGCAAACCGGTGTCAGACACAAGGCTAAAGCCCAGGGATTGGACCTTGGAATCATATTCCTCTCCTTACACCATGGTCTTCATAATTCTGATGGCAATAATGGTGATAATGGTGGTGATAAAGGTGGTGGTGACGGTGGTTTAGTGATGATAATGATGGTGATAGTGACATTGGTAATGGTGATAGTGATGGCAGTATAATAGTGATGGTAGCAATAATGGTGGTGATGGTGATGGTGATGATGGTGATGATGGTGAAGGTAGTTACAGTAGTGATGATGGTGGTAGAAGTTTTGGCAATGATGGTGATGATGCTTTGATTTAATAATGAATACAAATCCATCTTCTCTCAAGAAACTCTCTTTAGGAAAGCATAGCTCATTTCAATAAGTTCAGTTCTAATCTTCAACTTTGGAATGGTTCAGAATTTGAGCCTTTGTTCTAATCTTCAGCTGCAGAAATCAGGCCTTCTGAGGCAACCATGAAAATGCACTGCTCTCAGCCCCTGCTTTGATGAGCATATGGAAAGATGGCTGCGGTTGCTGTCATTCTGATTCTAGCACAGCACTCGTGTTGAAACCATGCTCCCAGGGGCTACTCTAGCTGGTGATGGAGCACGGCAAGTGTATTAATGCTGGCCAATTTCTTGGATGCAGGACTTTTTAGCCAGGTGAATTTGGCTGAGAGACTGCTTATCAGACACTTCATCATGGCTTACTTTCTTGGAACTGCACTGCAGGCTCAGTCTCTTCCACCTCAGTCCTCCCTCCTTTTCTCTCTCCTCCTCAGAGGCAGACCGGCAGTGCCATCTGAAGACTCTCCCTGCCTGCCTTAGCTCCCTCCCCTTTATCCTTCATGGATGTTTCCCTCAAGAAATCTTTCATGTCCACTTATGTCTTATTCTATACTTTAAGAAGACCCAAACTCATAAACCTGAGTGATTGAGTTGGGTAATACCATTCTGGTGCAACTAAGAATAATAGATAAAACATTTCATAACCCTGGAGAGATAGCTTGGCTGGTTAGAGCATCATCTTGATACACAGAGGTTGGTGGTTCGATCCCTGGTCAGACCACATATAGAAACAGATCTGTGTTTCTGTCTCATGTCTCTCTGTCTCTCCCCCATCGCACTTCCTCTTTCTAAAATCAATCAATAAATTTTAAAAATATATTTTATAAATGAAACATATTTATTCTATGACATGCAAAATGTCTCTGAAGATAATTCCAGGATGAAATGTATTATATGCTTTGAGAAATGTAAAGTTTGACTTTAGAGGACTAAATACTCCCTAAGGGCTTGACAGTGGAGAGAAGAGAGGAAGGCCAGTGAACCACAGGACAAAGACCTGTGACAAGAATAAGCCTGATGTGTTCAAGGAACAGAGAGCAGCCTCACATGGCTGGAGTGGAGAGGAGAAGCTGATGCTAAACAGGAGAAGGGGACAAGGTAAAGACTGGGAGGCCAAAGAGAGGACCTGAGATTTGATGAGCCAAGAAAAGAGGTGACATAGATGACTCTTGATCAGGTGGGAAGTGGCATTATAGATTAGCAGGTAAGGAAGGTTTGCAGGTAAGGCCATTGAGGCTGTTGGAGTCATCCAACCAAGCAGTGACAAGAACTGAAATTGAAGTGGTGGATGTAGAGTCAACACACAAGGTGGGTTGAGAAAGAATGAATTCATCTTGGCATCTCATCTCACTGGACATGAGCATTAAAAAGGAGTTGAGGGGCCTCAGGGAGCTCCAGTCCGGAGGATAGACTGGTGGTACCTCTGGCAGAAACAAGATGGTTGAAAGGAGTGACGTTCTGGAGCAAAGGTGATGAATTGTTTTGGTCATGTTTTTTCCAGGGGTCATGTCCACCAGAGACTTAAAAATATGGCCTAAAGAGAAGAGAGGCTTTGAACTGGGATGTGGGCTCTGAAGACTTTGACAACAAAGGAGCAGATAAGCTGTCCTCTAAGGGTGACAGGGGGTATATACTACACGTGCTGCAATGGAGAAGTGACGGCAGGGATGGCATGGAAGTGGCAATAGAGAGGGGGTGAGCAGGGAGGGCAGAGACCTTTATAGCCAGGATGTCCTGAAGGCTCAATTTGGTACCTTATGTCTCTTCATAGCCTTCCAAATGAAGGCAAGCCATTGTTGGCCCCGAGAAAAGTAGGGACAGGCATTTGGGGGTTTCTCAAAACCCTTCTCCAGGAACATGCCAGAACAGAGAGGTGACATTCTGGCTGAGCTCAGGACTGCCGTGCTGCCACGGGGGCAGCCTCCCGCAGGCTGCTCCTGTGGTCCAGTGGACACGTCGCCCTCCTGGGGTCAGCGTCGGGGCGGCAGCAGCCTCCGTTTGAGGTGGTGGTGCTGGCATTGACTTCCCTGGAACAGCGACTAGGAAAACAGATGACCTCAGGCTGAAAGCTCTCAGAATCGTTGCTCAGAAGAGGGCGGAAAAGACGAGGCTAAAAATACATGCAGACCCAAATTCCCTACCTCTTCAGAAAAGTTCCAGGCAGAGTGTCCCACAAATGTGTTTGACGCAAGCCGTGCAGTCAGCCGTTCCCTCACTGGCCTTTTCATCACACTCGTCTCTGGCTTGCACACTTGCCCTCTACCTAAGTCAGGGCAGGCTGGGCCCATTCCTACCTTCTGCTTTTGCCTACATTCTCCCCTCCACCCAATGCATCTGTCTCTTGTTCCTGGCCTATTTCCCACTTGTCCAGGACCCTTCTCACAAATCCCCTCAAACCTTGTCTCGAGAGCCTCCCAGGCCACCAATACTAATCTGACTTCTGAGTCCCTAAACCAAAAACCTGAATCACACAATCAACCATTGGATGGTTTGCCTTTCTCTTAATTTCTGAAGGTTAGACTGACCTCTTAGAGCCAGAATTTAATCTTAAAGGGGAAAAGGGAGAGGATTTCTGTATGTTCTCTTTTTCTTTTACCTCAAAAGCACCCAGTCTAAAATTAGGCACATAGTGGGTGCTTAATAAATGTGATCAATTGAATAGATAGAATGGCTCTGTTCATTGGAATAGACTTAGCTTCTTGGTGACAGGGTGGAGAGGGAACATGGAGGAGATGTAGAACAATAGGGAAGGAATGGGATCCTCGTCCCAGTGTGTGTGTGTGTGAGTGCTAGAGCACAGCATGCATGCATACATTCACCTGTCCTTGTCATCAGGTGCACTGAACCAGAGGAAAGAGCTAGAATATTAGGTTTCCTGTGTAATTTTGGAGATTCTCAAGATGGCCCTGAATGCCAGGAAGAGCCAATTCCGTCCTTTTGCGTCACAGCTGCCTGAGGCTCGCCCTCTGACTGGAGATGAGGGAGCTCTGCTGGCAGGGCTGCAGAGCAGATGCTCTGTTTCAGTGGCTGCCATGGTGGCTCCAATTTGTGTTCTTTGCTGGTGGCTGCAGGGACAGGTGGAATCGAGGTTGTGTTTAATGGCTGACCATTTCTTTACACCTGTACCTTTGCTTTTCCCCCAGAGCACTCTCTCCCCGGCGGTTTCCATCCAACCACCTCCATCCTAATCTGTGACTTTCTCAACTACAGAGGCCCTGAGCTTAGCATGAAACCTGACCCTCAGGAGTCACCCCAAAGGAACAGGTGGATGGAAGACAGGAAGCGAGAGAAGGAGAGAGGATGGAAAAGGAAAATTAGTTTGCAGATCTAAAACTTCTGGCACAAGGATAGTAAAGGAAAAAGTAAGAAATAAAATATGTTGACTTTCTGTAGCACAGTTTTGTATAACTGCAGTAATCAGCACAGAGACAAAGAGATTGGCCATTCTCGGTTTTAAAAAAGTGACTAGGATCAATACAGTAAAAACAAACTTTCAGCATGTTGGAGAAGGGCATGGGATTCTGACCCCCACAATTCAGTTTGACTCGCAGTGAGTGGACGCCCACACCAGCTTCTCTCCAACCTGGGGAGTGTTGGGGGGAGCCATCTTGGATCTTCTCCTCATCTCCTTTCTGTCTGCCCCAAGCTGGATGAACTGCCAACTGAGTCAGAGCTGGATGCTTCTCTGGCTAGGCTGTACAGTGAGTGGGCTTACACAGGTACCTCCTTCTCTCTTCTACTTCCTGGGACTCAGCCTGGCCAGGCCATCGCAGCCAACCTCCCGCCTCCTCTCCCTTCCTGTGCTGTTACCTGGCTCCCAGAGGCAAAGGCAGCCATGTTCTGAACAGTTGCCCATGGCAGGGTGCACCAGGCATTCCCAGGCTGAAGAAGGGTGGGGAAGTAAACACAAAAGCAGTCATGCAGGAAAAGTTCACTGAAACATAAGGACTCGGAGCAGAAAGCTCCGCTTGGGCTTCCAGACAGAGCCTCCTGTCCAGCCAGCTTATCAGAGCAGTCCTGCTTTAGGGAGATGTGGCATTCATCCAGAGATTGGGAAGCCACAATTTTGTTTCCCCTTTGGATTTTATCTTTATGTTCAAGACTCCCTTGGCAAGAAAGCTGAGAGAAAGAGAAGTGAGCAGTAGGATTCAGGCTCCAAACCTCCGTGGAGGCCCTAGCAAGAAGCCAGTACAGCAGTAACCCTGCCGAAGACAGCATTCTCAAGGCCACACTTTCCCTGTGTCCTACACATTCCATAAAATTCTGCCCACAAGGTAGAGAGATAAACTACGGAGAACAAGCTGGGAGTTACATGACTTGAGACTCCATCTCAGCTCTGCTCCTGAGGGAATCCTTCCTTCACTGCCTTGTTTTTCTCACTTACTGAATGAGAAGATGGTTCTAGAAGATCCTTAAGGCCCTTACAACCTCTCATGATAAGAACTCTGTGATCACAGTTAAGGCTGATGCCTGTAGCTTGTGTGCAGGACAGAAGCTGAAGGAACTTAGTGGTGGAGTTAGGAGAGAGAACTCACATGTGCGAGCCAACTGCCGACAAACGTTGGGCAGAGTTTGATTGAATGCCTGAGTGAGTGGATCAGACCGGCAGTGCCTGGCTTGTGGGCTGGAACTCTTGCAAGGGAGCTGTATATCCACATGCCCTACAAGCATTGACCGAAGGCTGAATAAATAATACAACTTGCACATATATGTGTGACTATTTTTCAAATCATCAATGCTGCTGCCACGAATGAAACACAGATTCTCTTGAAAGTGGTCCTGCACGCAGAGTGCCTTTGGGTTACTACACATTTTCCCCAACAGCATACCTTACAAAGACAACTGCTGTTTACAGTGAAATAAAATTTTATCTGGGCTCATCTTTAAAATACTCAAGGGAAAAAAGGCGGGGTGGAGAAATGAAACTAGAAGGAGAGAATGTTAATAATTCTTGAAACTGGATGATGAGTACATGGGGGCCATTATACTGTTGTCTCTACTTTTGTGTGTTTGAAATTGTCCACAATAAAACGTGTTTTTCTTTAAATCATAAATGCTCTTATGTGGTCATTCAAGGAATCTTTTGACATTAGAAAAGGGATTCTTTATGGAAAGCTCTTCACAATACATTGTTGAATGAAAAAAATACAGTTATGAGGACATATGTAAGTATGACTTCAATTCTTCTTTTAAAAAGTGAGTGTAAGTGTGAGTGTATGTGTCTAGAACAGGCCTTCTTGTCAGACACTAATGAAGATGTGAATAGTGGTTTGCTTGAGGTTGAAAGAATGGAACAACTTTTATCTTCCTTATTTCTTTATCCATATTTCTAATGAACGTATTTCCCTTTTGTTATCAACCCCAAATGTTATTTCTTAAAACTTTATAAGTGTTCCTAATTTCAAAAAGGCTGGGAGGCACTCATATGGACCCTCAAGCGCTGTAGGAATTCAGACATCAGGGAGATGGGCGTGGATGCCTGGGCTTGGGAAGCTGTCATGGTAGACCAACCGCCTTGTGTTGTCTTAAGGATGGGTAGGATTTAGAAATCCCGAGGCGGGTGGGAGGGCGTTCCAAGGAACACAAAAATAAGTACATCCTGTCTTGAGACAGTGTTCTTCCCAGAGCAGGGGTGAGCCCAGAGGCCAGGGCGCTTTTGGGTGGCGTGGAGCAGGGATAGAGGGGCTGGGTAGGGCATGGCCTTGAAGGGCCATGGGGTTCTGGGAAAAGAGGAGCCTGAATGTCTGCCTAAAAATTGTCCTGGGTATGAGTGTGAGTGTGCACACGCGTATTAACTGTGGCATTCAGAACTAGGGATAATTGGAAAAATATGACCAATGCTGAGCCACACGCATTTGGGGACATGTGGCTCTGGTTCTGGGATTGTTTGTCATTTCTTATTTCAGGAAAGCAGAAAGACAAAAGATGCAGCATTGAACTCAATGAAGACTCAGATATCACTGAAGAGTCAACATGAGGCCAAGACTGCGATCTATCAACAGTACCTCTTGGGGTTTCCACCCACCCATGACCAACCCCACCCCTGGGCTATCCATATGAATGGTGCCAACTCCAGTCAGGACCCAGGCCCTCAGCAAACAGAGCTTTCGCAAGCTGGGAGAGGGAACTCTGGCACCTTCCCAAGGGTTTGCCGGAAGGGAGCTGGAGGGGCAGGGACGGAGAGGAAGAGGCTGCATTACAGACAAACTAAAGACAATACGGGAAACTCCCAGAAACCCCAACACAAACCACGGAGAGAACCTGGGTGATCCGTAGAGGCCTACATGACCTCACGAAGGCCCAGAGGCTGCTGACTTCCAAAAGCTGAGGAAGTTGATGGCACATATCACTGTACCTCAGTGTTCTTATTGGCAACAAAAGTGAAGGCATTAGGATGGGGGTGGAGGGCTCAGCTCAGGCTTCTTGGACTCCCAAAGAGGGAGGAGGACTTTGGGCATTCAGAAGCTAGGCTGGGCTGGGGGACTTCTGTTGGGATGACCTGAGAGAGCATGACCATTCCCAACTCCCTTTGAATAAGGTGATGGAGATCCAACACACTGTTAGCATCTGGCATTCTGAGTGCCCTTCACTTACCCAGACCTGGGAAACGTTGACTACTCACCAGTACATTGAGCATCTTGGCATTTTAGGACTGAATATACCCAACCATGTTCTGACCTTTAGGAGAATGCTGAACATAGGGTTCAACAAATGTGAGGTCCATTTACTGTTCCTATCCCAACCCTGTGTTCCAATAAGGCCTGGGTGACAGGCAGCCTTCACCAGGAATGCAGTAGTTTTCTTCTTGTTCTTCCAGCCAAGTCCCTTTCCCTCAAACTCAGCCAAAATAAGGTTGGACTTTTTTAAACTGTTTACTAGGAAACTGAGACACAAACAAAACAAAACTGAAGGCATGTGAAAGAGATTCAAAACTATAACAGACTTCCAGAATTTATCAGCAATGTTAGATCAAAGAACACAACCCAAATCCCCCAGGAGGTTATTTTATTTTTTATAAAAGTGAATCTCAGTTATTCTCATTCTATTATTCTAATCCTTATTCTCATTATTGTTTTTCGCTAATACTTTCAAGCATATGCCATGTACCAAGCATTTTGCAATATGACCATAGATCATTTTATCAGGCTCATTAAAAGTATACATGTAGCATTTTATCCGGTTCAGAAAGGGTTAAATAACACTGGGGAACAAAATTTTTGTTGCATCCACAAAAACACTAGTTCTTACTTAATTTGAGTGTGCTGATCTCAAATCTGACATTAGTTTTTCTCTGTAAGCTACAGTTATTTTGCAGTTCAAGATTATAGATTTTCATTTTATTGTAAAATTTTCAATGTTTAGCTTAACATAATGAAGTAGAATGTCTTCTTGGGCATCATCTTTGTGAACATATAATAATTTATATAATGCAGTAAATACACTAATACACTAAAAGATATGATTGCATCAGTCTTTGTCTATAATTTTGAAATACAACATATTAAAACACTTATTTTAATCATAAAACTCCAGCAGTAGTCTGCCATCATATTTCTGTCCCATTGCCCCTGATAACGCTCTTCCATCATCTTCAGATCTTGATGAAAGCGTTCTCCCTGCTCATCACTAACAGCTCCAAGATTTTCGGGAAACTTATCAAGGTGACTCATCAGGAAGTGAATCTTAACACTCATGTCATGTCCAATGTCGCGGAAAGCCAACAACATACTTTGAACCAGAAATTCATAGTTTTCTGCTTTTTTGTTGCCAAGGAAGTTCTTTGTAACTGCCACAAAAGACTGCCATGCTGCTTTCTCCTCATTATTCATCTTCCTGGCAAATTCTTAGTCATGTATGAGGATTCGAATTTGAGGTCCATCGAATATACCTGCTTTTATCTTCTCGAAAGACAAGGCAGGAAAAGCAGAAATAATATGTTGAAAGCATTCACTTTCTCTATTCAAAGCCTGAACAAACTGCTTCATTAAGCCAAGTTTGATGTGAAGTGGGGGGAGAATGATCCTTTCTCAATTAACTACAGGTTCATTCACATATTTTGAATCCCTACTTCCAGAGCTTCATGTTTTGGCCACTCCTTCTGTGTCCAGTGTTTCTCCCAAGCTCAGCTGTCCCACAAACACAGAAAGCAAGGATACTTTGTCAAACCTCTCTGCTGTCCTAGCAGGAAATTTACCACTTTAAGATCCACACAAATGCTCCAGTTATGCTCCTCATACTTCAGAAAGTCGAGGACAATTTTTATGTCATTATAATATTCTCGCAGATGAGTTGAATAACCAATTGGAAATGCTGCATAAACATTACCGTTTTGTAAGAGAACACATTTCAGACTCCATTTAGAGCTGTCAAAAAATTGCCACCATTCTGTTGGACTGTAAGAGGTAACACCTAACTGGCTGAGAAGACTACTGATATCATGAGAGTAAACAAAGTGTTTGTCTTCGTGGGAAAAAAGTCCACAAAAATTTCTTCACACTTCCTGAAATGGGATACTTTAGCTGACTGGTGAAGTACATTTTTTCCTTGAAGCCTGGAGGCTAATAACTCAGCTGCTTTCTTTGATAGGCCCAAATCTCTTATTAAGTCATTCAATTTGGGTTGGCTAAACTGCTGAGGGGTTAATGTCTGCTTGGCATCAGAAGAAGACCCTTCAGATTCTACAACCATTTCCTCATGCATCTTATCAAAATACACTTGATCACCATGTTCACTTTCTTCGTCCTTAGAAGAAATCAAACCATTGAAAACTGGAACTGGGAGTGTCTCAGAGTGTGGGATAGGTCATATTGCTGAAGGAATATTAGGATATGCGATCATATGCCTTTTTTTCTTGCCTATGCCCTTTGTATGGATCAGACAGAAGTAATAGTCACTGCTGTGGTCCTTAGGTTCATGCCAAATCATGGGAATACCAAAAGGCATTCCTTTGCATTTTCCTTTTGTCCAGTCACAAAATATTTCCTCACAATTATGACACACAATATGAGGAGCCCAATTCTTGTCTTGATCACCAAGGGGAACTTGAAAATAGGCAACATATGCACAGGTCACAAATGATGAAATATTGCGCCTTTGACGTTGAAGTGTGTAACAGCCACATATATTACAGAAAGTGTCAGGACTATTCTTACATTTACGCCTACTTGAAGATGCCATGATTCAATCTTAAAACAAAATAAGAGGGTGTTTTATCAAGTAATAATTTTTTACATTTAAAAAAACTACAATTATGTAAAAGTGATGTTTGTAAAACATTAATTGCCTTGAGGTTATGTTCAATCCAAGAGTCATTGCCCTTTAACTCCAATTTAAAAACCAATGCATGCCATTAACTGTAACAAAAAGAAATTAAAAACTAAAGTATGCACCAAAAAACAGATTTCAGATTTGGAATCAGCAATGCAGAAATATATAGAAAAAGTTCTAAAACCTCATGTAACAGAAAATGAAAAAAAGAATTGTTCCCCAGCGTAATTTGTCCACAGTGGCTCTTTTGTGGCAGAAATGAGAGCTAAAATCAGGCTCTCTGATCCCAAAACTTGATTGTTGATTACCCTTTACCTTGTCTTTCATTGATTATGTTCCTACACTCCTCCTTGCAACATAAGGCATCTTAAGTAGGGGAGAGGCAGCCAGGGAGCACATGTAAACCTTGGGTCCCATTTTTCACTCAGGCCAACTTTGTACAGAGGATCCTGACACTGGTTATGTAACAGTTACAAAGTTGATGGAGACAGATGAATGGGACCACCTTTTATTTAACTTTTTTTTCTGATGGACTTCAGCTGCACAGTGTTAGAGGAATACCAATCTTACCTCATAGCACATATTATCACTGGTTCATACATGCCCCTACTGTACTTATTGTTTATGTATTTTTCATTTCTAAGAAACTGAATACCCAGTGGCCACCACCCCATATTATAGATCTTAACAACTACCTATGCTCCTGTCCTATTCTGCTCTCTGACCACTCCCTCCTCAGAGTGACTATGCTGAATATCATGTTTACCATTTTCCCATTCTCTTACTTTTAAAAAATATGTGGTTTTATCAGTTATACATGTATATTTTAATATAAGGGTTTTATTATTACTTTTGCTTATCTTCAAACTTGTGGGGTTACAGCTGAGCACCAGAACTTTCTGAGGTTTTTTCTTTTTCACTCTAAATTTACTACCAAGATTTATCAGTGTTGTAGGTCCTTTCTTGTTTCCCCTTTGACCCTATCAATAAAACAAACAAATAACTTTGCCAAGATTTTTTATCACCTTTGCATCTGATGTATCTTGCGCTATTGCTAGAATTTAGTTCTCTTCTAAAACAACACTTCAAAAAGTGTCTTCAGTGTGGGTCTTTTGTGGCCAGGTCATCCAAGCCCATGTATCACTAAGAACATTCTCATTGTGCACTGTCTTTACAATGACAATTGGCTTAGATATAAAATTCTTAGTTCCAAATTTTTCCTTCAATATTTAAAATATATTATCCTCTTGTCTTTTTGCCTCTGGCGTTGCTATTCAGAAGTCTTGTTATCAGAATGGCTCTTGTTCCTTTGTAGTGCTTTGTTTCTTTCTCTATGGAAGTTTTTAAAATGTTCTTTTTGTCTTTGATATTCTTAAATTTTAGTTTATCTAGGAATGAGGATTTCCATTTTTTTCTTTTTTGTACTTTATCAATCTTTTCTATCTGAGGTTATTTTTTAACTCTGGAAAATATAACTCATTCATCAAATACATTCTTCTTCCTATATATTTTATCTTCTTCTGGGACTCCAATTATCTGAATATTAGCACTTCTACTCCCATCCTCTAGATTTCTTCACTTTTCTTGTGTCTGTATGTGTGTATGTGTGTATGTAGATTCCTTCTATATGTATAATTATGTTAAGAATACATAACATGAGATCTACATTTTAACAAAATTTTAAGTACCCACTACAGTATTGTTAACTATAAGCAAATGCCATCTGCAGTCTTTCTACCCCGAGATTTCTTCTATTAATAGTTCAATGCAGATAGATCCTGCCACGACCTCTAGGTTGTAATGATGTACATACCTCCTATTTCCTGAGACTCTGGACTAATGCTAGATAACATTGATCTTATAAAGAAAGGCTTGCCAAACTGATTGTGGAAAAGAAATGTAATTAATTGCTTATTTAATTTGCAGATCTGCAGAATTGTTGGGCATCATTTCATATATGAATTAGCTATTGGCACTTCTGTGAAATGCTCATTCTTACCCTTTGTCCAGTTTGTTTTTTTAGTTATTTGATTTTTTCTTATTATTTGTAAAATTTCTTTATATATTATTAATATTGTACAGAAGAGCCCTAGAACTTGCTCATCTTGCCTAACTGAAATAGACATGTGGGACATCAAATAAAAACCTCTTCACAGCAAGGGAAAGACTCAACAGAGCGAAAAGACAATCTATGGAATGAGAGAACTATTTGCAAACCATATATCTCATAAGGAATTAATATCCAAAATATAAAAGAAACTCAATAACAAAGCAATCAAACAAACAAAAACCAAATAACCCAATTTAAAACTAGGCAAAAAAAAAAATAACTTTAATAGAATTCTCCAAAGAAGATATACAAATGGCCAACAGGTATATAAATAGGTACTTAGCACCCTTATTATATATGTGTTTCAAATAGTTTCTCCTCTAAAGCAGAGGAAAGAAGATTTTCATTTAAATATGTTTGTCTTTGAAAATATAGATGTTTAAAATTTTCATGTAGTTGAATTTTTCACTATATTTCATAAGACTTCTGAGTTTTGTCCATTGTTTAGGAAAGTCTTTCCCACACTTGAAGAAAAATAACTCCAAGAGATTTAAATAAATATTTCTCTGTGCAGACATGCAAATGGCAAAAAAAAAAAAAAAACACATAAAAAGATGCTCAACATCATTAACCATCAGGGAAATGCCAATCAAAAACAAATACCATATCCACTCAGGGCTATAATAAAAATGACAAATAATAACAAATGGGAAATAAATAGAACCCTAATACACTGCTGATAGGAATACAAAATGGTACAGCCACTTTGGAAAACAGTCTAGCAGTTCCTCAAAAAATAAATATACAGTGACCATATGATCTCCAATTCCACTCCTACATAAATACCCAGAAGAAATTAACCAAATGTCCAGAAAAACTTGTACACAAATGTTCATAAGTGTTATTCTTAATAACCAGAAAGTAGAAACAACCCAAATATTCATCAACTAGTGAATTAATAAATATGGTATACCATATAGTGGAATGTTATTTGGCAATAAAATGGAATGGAGTACTGACAACGGTTACAGCAGGGATGAACCTGAAAAACATTATGCTAACTGAAAGAAGCCAGTCACAAAAGACTGCATCCTATATAATACCATTTATTTGAAATGACCAGAGTAAGCAAATAAGTAGAGACAGAAAGTAGATTAGTAGTTACCTAGGAATGGAAAGGTGTGTGTTACAACTCTGAGAATATGTCGAAAGCCATTGTATTGTAAAGCCAAATGAGTGAATTGTATGGTATGTAAACTATATAATAATAAAGTAACTGTTCATGGAAAGTCCAGGATAAAAACTCATCAAGAGGACTTGGTTTTTCCCCACCACTCTCCTTGGCTTTTAGATATATAAAAGTCTCAGGCTCCTGTGGCTGGTCACATGACCATCACCACATAAACCAGAGGCATGGGGTGTTTTGATTGGCTATGCCTGGGTCACATGCTTGACTCCTGTTGCTGAGAGAGGAGCTCCATCCAGATCACAAGGACCAACAGCATATAAAAGAGTGGACCTAAAAGTGAAGTTTTAGAGCTATTTCAGGAAGAGGAACCAGATCCTGGAGAGGTGAAAGATATTCAATATGGAGTCAATAAAATCATTTAAAAATAATGGGGTTTTTTGCTTCTTTGTTTCCAATATTTATGCTACTTAATTTTTATTGCATTGTCTAAGATATCCAAAACTATGTTGAAAAAATTGTAGCAATATTATTCTTTGGCTTTGAGAGAATACTTCTAGCCTTTTACCATTCTGGTAAAAGTTAGTTAAAGTTTTATATACCTTACCAAGTAAAAATATACAATTCTAGGCCCATCTGATTGAAATATTTAAAATTAAAACTTAATGCCTATTGCTATGATATGCATTTTCTCTCTTATTTATATAAGGCAATACATGAATACATTTCTTAATATTGGACAGTTTCTGTGTTTTCTATGAATTGCTTTTATAATGGGGGGATAAACAGATTGTTTTTATTATAAAAAGCAGCAAATAAGTTGTGACATCTTTTTATGTCCTGGCTAAGAGAGAAAAAATTGGTGGGCACCCACTAAGAGCATATATGAGACAAGAGTCCAGGATATGAAAAAAAGTTTATGCAACTGGCTCTGTTTTCAGGTCCAACTTTGAGGACTTTACCATTCCTGGACCCAGAGCACTGACAGTAACCATGTAAGATGCAAGTGCCCAGGATAGTTCAATCCACTGACTGCTACTCCATTTGACTTCTATAAAGTGTGGTAATGGGGGGAATGGACAGGATCAAGATCTGATGAAAAGAAAGAGGCCCTCAGAAGACAGGTGAGGACACTGGTGCAGAGAGCCAGTGACTTGCCTACAATTATACAGGCTTCAAACCCAGGCAGCCTACCTCCAAACCCTGAGATCTTAGCCTCACCACTATACTCTCCTAAAGGCTGGTCTGTACTGCTCAAAACAAAGGCTATAAGTTCCTCAGAACTGAAAGTTCAGGGAATAGAGGTACCAATCTCCTTATTCCTGGCTGGGTCACAGAGCCTCTTTCACCAATATTAGCTGCCTGGTCCCTCCCCCCGCCCCATACTGCTGCTTAAATGAATTTCCAATGGTCCAGTCCTCCTGTTCTCACACCACCCACACTTTTCTAGAGAGAGAGAGAGGTTTTAGAAAAAGGAAAAGTTAATGAAAATCCCAGCCAGACTCAATTGGGAAGGGATTGTCCCTTCAAAATGTTCACGTAACTAGCAGCTCTTTCATTCAGAAAAGCTAAAACGAACATCAAAATGAATGGAATCAGTGTTCCTTGGAAACCCACAAGGCTTTGATAATCTTTAAAATGTCTGAGTTGCTTTAGATATAATGAAAGGAAAGAAGGAACATTTAGAACAAACGTCAGTAATAACTGAAGACAGTGTTGGAAGCCCTTGGGGTTAGTCATCTCTTCCTAACAGAAAACAGTGTTGATTTCATAGGATTGAATAAGGAGAAATATCAATCACTCATGTTTTTGATGAATACTTACCCAGTTTTTTCTGCGTGCAAGGCAGCCCACCAGTTGCTGGGTAGGCAGTGGTGAAGACAGTAAACACGGCCCTTGATGTGACAGAGCTTTGAGTATAGTGAAGGATACAGTCAACGGAAAAACAAATTTCAAATTCTGCTATGAGGGCAAAGAAAAGTGTGCTGTGAAAGAAGGAAAGAGAGAGAGAGGGTACACACATGGAGGTACCAAGGGTGAGAAAAAGCCATCTCAGCTAAGAGGAAGGAAAGCCACAACATGGGCAAAGTCTTGGCAGTAGCAAAGGGCATGGCTTAAGAAACGGGAAGACCTGTGAATCAGGAGCATCTTGTACTGGGGAAACTCATGTCCATGATACAATGATGAAGTATCAAAGCCAACGCATAGAGTTTCTCTGTATGTATTTTAACATGTAGCCATGTTAAAATGTGCAGATTTTATTCCAAGTAAAATGTGAAGTCACAGAAAATGCTTTAGACAGGTGAATAGAGTAATCCAATTTCTTTTTTTAAATTGTCCTAGCTTCTATGTGTAAAATAGTTAGAAAAGGGCAGCACAGGAAATAAGAAACTAGTTAAAGGCAAATTCGCAGATAAGAAATTCTAGAAGCGTGGGTGAAATTGGTGTCAGTGGAAAGGGAGACAAGTAAATAGACTAGAGATGAATGCTGGAGGGAGAGTGAACAGAACCTGATGATGAAGACAATGCAGGAAATAAGAAAAAGGGCAGAATCCATAGTTATAGTTTTCTCGATGCAGCAGATTAGATGGTGATGCCATCCTAAAATGAGAAAGCTTAAGATGAGTCAAGGGGGTGAGTCAACAGGTAATTTAAGAGTTCTACTTCAGAAATGTAAAAATAAAGTATCTACTTTTCAAACTCTCTTTTCTCTAGGGCCACATACTGGGCCTCACTCCTGAAAGACCCTACTCTAATGGATGTGGTGTGGGCCCTACCAGCCAAAGGACTTGAGCACAAGAAGGCCCTGGAAGATCTTGTCAGTTTTTCTTTGCCTTGCCCCGTGATGACGGTCTCCAACAGCTCCATGGGGTCCAAGTATCCCTCCCCCATTTCTCCATCTGAACAGGAGGATGGGATTGACTCTGGGAATGACTCTTGGCTTCTACTGGGAAACTGGCTCCCAGTAACCTCCTCCCCCTGCGTCAATCCTTTTCCCTTAAATGCTTCCCAGCTTCCCATATGGTCTCCAGATACCCCGCACCCTCTCCCCTGGGTGAAATTATCATTCCTAGGGTCAGTTCAGCCCTTTGGATCCCTCAATCTAGGGAGAGTCATGAGTCCATCTGTCATCACTCACCTCCCTGGAAACCGAGAAGGGCAGAGAGCCAAGCCAGCGGGCAGAGCACATCTGTATCTCCTTGTACAAGCCCAGCTCTGCTGGTTAATCCGTAGAGAAGCCCAGCTGGGAACTCTACAAAAATACAGGAATCGCTAGTTTGAGCCTCCTGCCCACACACATCCCCCTACCCATCAACATGCACGTTCTGTTGATTACCCCAGACTTAATTCAAAGGTTACCTCATCAGGGTAGCCTTCCTAATCCTCAAGCAGATCCAGTCACTTCCTCTGCTCTGCTTCCTTGAAGAGACCACAATGAAAGCCCTGACTGTGCCGTCCTGTTAATGTAATGGCCTAGCTACTTGTCTCTTTTTCATTATATCTGTGCTGTCTAATATGGTTCCCATGAGTCACATGTGACTATTTAAATTTAAATTAATTAAATTTCAGTAAAATAAAACTTCATTCCATAGGTGCTTAATAGCCACATGCAGTCACTGACTCTCATATTAGACATCATAGGTTGACAGCTTTTTCATCATTAAGGGAAGTTCTATCAAACAGCGCTAAATTCAACTCAAGGTTTCCTGAAGACCAACCAGAGTGTTAATTCATCTGTGCCCCCTGGCACCAAGTATAGTTTTTAAAACATAGAAGAGGCTAAATAAACATAGAATGAATGAGTGGATGAGAGAAGTAGTTCTGGATACCAAATGTCAAGAGGAAAATATAGCTTGTATAAAGTATGTTCTAAAGACAGGGACCAGGAAGAAATGTGATGTAGGAGAAAGACAGAGAGGACAACTGAGTGTGGGCAGTGAGCCTTCCATGTCCTGAGATAGTAGTCTGTGGTTGCCTTCAATAGTGCCATTGATTATATTGGTGCTTAGACACACAGCACTGCTCATTCCTGCCTGACTCTCCTCCATACCTCTTTCCACCTCTCTGCCAATTGATGCTCATCACTGACCTTGCAAACCCCTAAGAAGATCTCCTGACCACCCTAGCTGGCCCTACTCTTCACACTCTGCCCAGCATCCCCCCTACCCCAGCACATTTGTGTTCCAGTTCATATCTTTCATGTCTCTGACTCTTCTCTCTCCTGAAGGCTGACCAGAGGATCTCCGAGGACCCATAAAACCTGGGCTGTTCAGGGGCAAGAACTGCACTTTACCAGTCAAGGTGGAGAGAGGATCCCTATTTTCTGCCTATTTTCTCATTGGGCAAAGGGCTTATAAGGGAAGAACCATGAGACCTGATCTTATGGGAGCAATTCATCCAGAGTCTTGCCCACCATGGTGGACACAAAGCAGGTTCTTGGGGGAGCTCAAAATGATGCTGTTTCTCTTCTAAAACCTCAAGTGAACTTAATATAACAGTTTCACCTCAGGGCAAGTTTCTGACCCCAGTGTAAAATGAAAGACCCAAGCCTGATCCCTAAGGATTTCAAGAAGTTGAATCTCCCCTCCTCCATTACCATGTTTTTCTTTTCCTGTGTTTGTTCCTAATTCAACATCTTGACCCTGACCACCTTTCTTTGCTCTCTGAGAATCCATGGGGGAGGAACTGGGCAGTCTTCTGGCTTGGCTCTCTCTTCCTAACTGATCCTAGAGCTATCCCTGCATTCACTGCTTCATAGACATACACTTCTATAGGAAAGACTTTCCAATCTTAGAGTCTTTATCCCATTTTTCTGTGGCCCCTGGGTATATCTGTAATTTAGCACAAAGCTGGTGGTAGTAAGGTTCTGTTCTGCCCTTGGAGACAGTTCAACTTCCTTCACTGGCGCCTCAGCCATTCTCAACAACAGGTTCAAATCCCAAGATGGAGGCCCCAAGATTGCAGAGGGTGATATAGTATTTAGAATGTCTTCAGTCATTTACCTTGCCCTTTCACTGGTCTCTCAACATCAGCCTCTTTGACCCAAGGACTATCCCTTAAAGGGAATAGCAGCCATTCTCTTGGTCTCTGACAATAATTCTGGTCTTCAGCAGTTCACCTTTGGAACCTATAGGTACCGGTGCCTCACACACAATCCCTTCTCACTGGTTCTGTGTGATGCACCTTCCACTGGGGAACGCCTGTCTATAGTCATGGTATGAAAGGCTCAGCACAGTCCACTTGTGAAGGAACACACACCATTGCTCTGAGGAGGCTTGTTCGTGCATCGTTTTGTATGAGAGGTGTCAAGAAAGCTTTCTGATCTCCAAATCTGGTTGCATGCTTGCCCATTAGTTTCATTTCTTTGGATTAAGGCTTGCTCTTCCTAGACCTTTTTTTTAAACGACGGTCTTCCTGCCTCTCTGAGGGGATCCTGGAGCTGAGTTCATAGGGGGACTTTGTGGAAGCCAGGTGACTCTGTGACTGTTCCTCAAAAGGGGAGTGGGAGCAAATGACTGTCCTAAAGCCCTTGTGCTCCTCTTTTCCCACTAAGCCATCTGAAAGCAGAGACTGTCTTTCCCATGTTTGGGGCAAAGGAGGGGAAGAGCTGGAAGTCATCAGGGTGTTGTTTTTGCCAGTGGAGTCCTTGAAGTGGAGACAGGAGAAAAACAAACAAACCCATGTCATCTCCCTAGGGCCCTGGAAGAGGTCCCTTTCACAGCCAGGAATGTGACAGGGAGTAAAGTCAGCCAGGAGGCTGCTTGCAGAGGGAGGGATACAGGCATCAGAGGCACAGAACTGGGGAAGGGGCCAGAGCGGGGCGTCTGCTGTCACCGCATCTCCGGGGAAGGACAACGAACCACCGGAGAGAGCTGTGACCCAAGGCCCACAGCACAGAAAGACCACACATCTCAGAAGGGTCACTTATAGTCTGCTCAAGTGCCCAGATGATGTTCTGTGATGGTCAGTTTCGTGGCATAGATGTGGCAGTATTCACAGATTGACCACAGACTGGCAGGGAGATCCCAATCAGGATGGAAAAAAGGGTGAAAAATAGATACACAAAGAGCAAAGATGATTCCAGAGAGGAGAAAAATGCTAGGGAGGGGAACCAGCCTTAGGCTGAGAAGTAGAACTGACAGAGATCAAGTGGACCAAAGTCAAGGTTATGCAGAGCTGGTCTAGCACTCTGGCACACCAGGAGGGCTCTGACAAGCCAGAACTGGCTATATACACCACACTGTTGTGTTTTCAAGAACCTTGACCAAGAATCCAATGGTGTGTCTCTCCTTCGCCTCACTACCATGACGCAAAGCCACCGTGCAGCCCAGGGCCCAGGTCGGTTCTCAGCTCACTGTAGCTACCAGGAACAGGGGAGAGAGGGTGGGAAAAAACTTGGAATTTCCTACACATTTGCCTTCATCCTCCAAACTGTGCATTTAGAATCCTCCAGACCACTTCTTCAACCTTGAGACCACAAGGCTCAGGCCCTACATGCTCTCCTTTTCCCTTTGTGTCTGAGAGGGTCTGAGGTATGCTCCACTCTGGCCCCTGCCCTGGGTCCCAGCTATGTGAGCAAAGCAGCCAAGTTCAATTCTTCCAGCGGCAATCTTTGTAAGGCTCACCACTAATGGTCAGGGACTCAATATGCCCATTTGCAAAATGGAGACGAATCCTGATTTTCCATCTCACTCACAGTAGCTGGTTAACATAAAATTGTTGTTGCCAGGGCACCCAGCTACTCAGGAAATAAACTAAAGCATCTGAAGTGTTCCAGGAGAAAGTCTCCTCTTTGGGGATAGTCTGCTGAAAATGTTGAATCTGTCACCAGCCTGAGCTCAGGCTGTCAGAGCTAGCTTGTCTAACTTCTGCATTTTGGGGGAGGAGGCCCACCTGGATGAAGGAGCAGTTTGTGTGCTCTCAGCAGAGCCAGGTAGAGTTCAGCATACACCTGTCTGTTCCGCCCCTCAGGTGGGCCAGAGGATAGAGCTGCAAGGGGGAAACCAAGCCCATCCTCTGGCAGCCTTGACTTGGTGCTTGCAGTCTGATAAATGGATTTGCACCTTCCAGATTATACCTTGGATGGATCCTGGGAGACCCAGGATCCAGCCAAATCTTTTCCCTGAGTCTAAAGCCTGCCTTAGGATCCTCCTAGCACCATTCTGAAGCCCAAGTTTGGTCCCTGCTCTTGTTTCTCTTCCCAGAGGCCAGCTCCTCCCAAGTCTTTAGTCCAAATACCACAGCCCCCTGGCTGCTCCCAGACTCCCAACATCCCACCTGCCACTCTTCCCAACCACCCGGCTCTCACTAAAACTTGAGCCCATGTAGACAGGGGTTTGGGTGTCTCTAGTTGACTGATGTCTTCTCAAGCCCCTTGAGCAGTGCTGGCACAATGGAGACATCCTGTGTTGTTGAATAAATGTGCAGAAGCCTGACCTACTATAAAAGGATTGGTATGAAAATGGAGTCATGAGTTGATGCAAAACAGACAAGAGAATACACACTGTAGTGGACACTTATGCTTTGCCTCCCTTGCCCCCAGTTTGCCACCTCTCCAGAATGAATCAATCCATCACACAGAGGGCACCGCCGTCCACCAGCCCACATCCTGGGACTCTTCGTCACCTGGTGGACTCCTCAGGCTTCCTCCTCTTTCCCTGGGTGCCCATTGTCACCACAGCCTTGGGAATAGTCTCTAATCCTTCAGGCTACATGCTCACCAGCAAGGTGGAGCTCACTAGGCCCCATCTGGTGGGCCTGCCCTCCCTGCATGGGGTTTGGGTGCTCAGACACGTGTCTTCCTGTCCAGGAGGCTGTCAGGGACGGGGAGGCCTGGTTGGATCCAGCTCTTGAAACCTAATGACTGTTGCCAAGGATGGCGTTTCCCTGGCCTTCCTCATAAGTGCATCCTCAGCTCCACTGCCCTGCCTCTCTCTCCACACCCTTTCCACTTGCTGGCTTCTCAGGGGGTCCAGACCACAGAGCAAAGCCACTTCTGGTACCAGCACCCAGAGTACAAGGAGGCTGCTAGCGCATATCCCTACGCTCCTCACCACAGGAAACGCCAGGACCTTGTGTTCCCCTGCTGCATTCCAGGCAGAACTCGAGGGATAGTCACAAGAAGGCCACCAAGGTGGTCTGGACTCCCAGGAACAGCCTGACTCCTTCCTCACCCGCCCCACTCTGACCTCCCATCACCCCTCAAGTTTCCTGGCTCTAAGTTGTCTGTAGGAATCTTGGCCCCAGATCCCCACGACCTCTTCTTCCACCTTATTTCGAGGCCACACTGTCCTCTCCTTCTCCGTCCAGGCTGGGGTACCTCCACTCCCTCGGAGGCTTCTCACATCTCTGTCACTCTCTTTCTTTGGACCTAACAAGTATCCTGCTGGCTCAGAGATTTAAAAAAAAAAGTTCTAATGAGCTGGAGCTCTAAATTGTGATTTCCCTTCATCTTAAGAATCTCACCTCTATATGTTACCCTTCACCCCAACACAGGCAGATCTGTAGACCAGTGTGGAGATGACACTCTAGTCAGAGACTGACTGCCTGAACAGATTGATATCTAATTCTGATCTTCATTTGACCCCAACTGTCTATTCACAATGACCCCAGTCCCTTCAAACAACTCTCAAGTGTGGGATGTGGGGCTCTTGAGACCCCATTCAGAGTCCACACTGTGCGAAAAGGGGCTGGCGCCCCACACTCCACTGCCTCCTAGGTGCTCTTCTGCCATCGGGAAAGACTTTATGGCCCTGAGCCCTTAGAATCGTGCTCTCATCCTGGGCCCATTTCTCTATGTCCCCTGGCTTATATGAAGCTTGTAGACAAGGCTTCTTCCCTCACGAGAATCTGTGTACATTCTAATCAACAGCTTCAAGGCCCAAGGTGGCAGTCTCATCAGTTGTAGAGGGAAATATAGCATTTACTCTGTCCTTCCAGGGGGGTGATGCAAACACTAGCCCTTCTACAGCTGTGTTCCTCTTAGAGGATGCTGCTACCATTCAGCTCTCCCGAGGTCTCCAAGGTTCTGTTCCTTGACCTGCCCTTGGACCTCCACCAGCCCTCCAAGTCTCTCTTATGTGTGGAAATCACTTCTTTAATTCTTATCTCATCCCTGGAGCCCAAGTGGGCTTCTGAAACTTCATGTGCTAAGTTATGGCCTGTCTGTTTGGATGTATCTGGGTCTCTGGTGGAACAAGCCCCAAGAGAGGCACTGGAGGGTTGAAAGAGACACCCCAGGCTGACGCAAACAGCCAACACAGCTCCATGCCCTTCACTCTCATCGGCCCTGCACATGGTGACCATGGGCTCTGGAGAAGAAGCCCTAGAGCTGGTCAGGAGGAGGACACAGTGGGAAACCCAAGGCCCCTGTGGCAGAAATAATGAGGAAGGTGATCCCAGAGGTGGCCAAAGTCCCAACAACCTGACTTCCTGCCCCAATTATTTCTTTACCCATTACCTATTATGTATTTGTTTGAATAATAATAATTTTCTCTGAAAACTGCAAGCACCTCTGCAAAGGCCAGGCCTCACTCTCTTGTGTACCCTGGCTAAGACCAGGACCTTGAGGCACATGAGAATTTGGGATGAGTGGTAGCTAAAGGAGCAGGGACTTTGGGGAGTATACATTGGGGTTGGGCCTAGCAGTGGCCCCTAACCCACAAAGGAAGTCCTCTGAAAAGGGAGATAGGTAAAGGCAGGTCGAAGACAATGGCCTTTGTCACTTCCCCTTTTTCATGGACTGGCTAAGTTTGCTTGCAGCACAGAGCTGCAGGAGCAGCCGCCCTGGGTGGAGATGATATCTGGGTGCCTTTAGACCAGTTCCTTTGTGAGATGAGGAAAAGATCTTCTGCTTGTGGAAGGCTGCAGCTCAGCCTTGGAGAACGGCCCTTGATGAACGGCGTATGGCCTGGTTACATTTTAGCTCCAGCTCACACCTTGGGCAGGCGCCTTTTTCCAGTACATGTTCTGATTAACACCTGGGAACAGAAATGAGCTAGTTTTCAAACTAGCTAAAGACACTGACCATGTTCTGGAATTCTCAAGGCCCAATGGGACCAAGGAGTTGTCTCCCCTTTGCCTTCTGAGGGCCTTTGAAACCTGTCTCAGAGTTTTATTTCTTAGTCTAGTTCTGAGGACATCTCAGGCCTTCCACAAGCTCTAGCTTCTTCCCTCTTCCCAAAGCAATGATTCTCCCTCCCCTGCTCTCTCCCCATCTCTGCTAACACCTGTCATGGGCCTATCAGAGAATCATGTTTGAGGAGCTGGCTATTGCATGTGGACAAGGCATCCTCAGCTCTGCATACCCCACTGGGCTTTGACTTGTGTCTCTATGTTTAGTGACAAGGGAAACATAGGTGTGTGTCCCCAGAGCAGGGTCCTAGGACTCAGCAGAGAAGCCAGCGGACCTGCAGGAGAACCCAGGTTGAGTGATACAACCACTGCAGCATTCCCAGTCCTCGGCAAGGTCTGGATGACCAGTCAGTGAGCAGCTGGACTACAGCTGGGACTGCTCTGACCCGCCCTGTCCTCCCCATGTCTGACCTCCGCATGGCCCCTGGATCACACTGCCCCCCAAGCCAGCAGCCTGTCATCAGCATCTTATTTCACTCTCTCCCCATCCTCCTGCTTGCAGTGTGCTCCACAGCTCCCTCTCCCAGAGTTCCTGGGGCCGAGAAGAGTCATAGTGGGCTCTTCGCAGCTCAGATGGCAGGTGATTAGCACTCCAAGATCCATTCAAGACTGAGCCTTTGGCACCTTGAGACCTTTCTCACACATTGTCATAGTGACTCAGTCAGGTTGTATGAGGCTGTGGACATCTTGCTCTGTGTGTCTCTCTTCCTCATTGCCAGGCTCTCCGGAGACTCAGATCTGTGGTTAGAGCTCCTGGAGACCCAGATCTGTGGTTCTGGCTAGAGATGGTATTAGACTAGCCTGTCTTTCCTCCATTAACTGAGCAGCGTTTTGTGTGTCCTGCGTGCCTTTCCTCTTACTCTGCCCTCACAGAGGCAGCCAATACTGAAAATAGAGACCCTTCGTTCTTTCCCCTTCTATCCTAGCTATAGTTTATCATTTCTTATATTTAAAAAAATGAAGGCAGGGGTTCTAATATTCCCAGCTTACAAAAACTTGCTCAGAAAACCTCCCTTAGAAACTAGGTTTTAGTGTTGGGTTACAGAGAAGGAGAAATCCAGGCCAAAGGGCTAGCTCATCATTAAGATCTGGGTAAATCTGTAGCTAACAACATCAACTTATTGCCATCAAACCATCATCTTCATGACTATAATCATCACCATCATCACTATGTGTATGACAACCATTATTACCATTGCTGCCATCCAGTGAACATCGTCACACCAATTGCCACCCCCATCTTTATCACCTACTCCATGCTTTCACCAAGACTAACATCACCATCACTAAAGTCATTACCACCACCACAATCATCCCAGTTATCATAACTTCTATTAATCACATCTTCACCACAATCATTTCCACCATCATTATCACTTTCATAAACATGATCATCAATTTCTGTATCATCTCCCTCATCATTCTGATCATTAACACCAAAGTATTACATGCACAATCTTCTTCACATATATCATCACCACTGTTACCATCAAGCATCACTAGCATCTGATCATCACCTTCACAAACATCATTGCACACTGCCATCATCACCATCACCACTACTATCACCAATAATCTCACAACCATTGATACCAATACCAGTCTCAACTGCATTACCACCACCCAGCACCACTAGCTTCATCATTTTTATTCAGTTGACTTTCTCTGTAATGGCTTCCATGAAATTCAACTCTGTTCTGAAAATCAAGACTAAACATAATCTATAAATTCAACACACAATGGGCTATTCAGGTTGAATTAGTTGACTTTTGCTGCATAAAATTGGCGACTTAAAACAACAGACATTTAATTATTTAACGCACAATTCTTGGGATCATCTGGGCAGTTCTTCTGGTCTGGGATCGCTTAACTGATCTCCACTAGAGTCCTCATGTGTCTGTAGTCAGCTGATAGGTCTGGTAGCAACTGGATGAGCAAAGATGGACTCGCTTACGCCCAACAGGGCACTTCAGTTCTCTTTCCTGTGGCCTCTCATCCTCTAGCAGGCAAGCTCAGTGGCCTCAGGGTTGTAAGCTTGGCAAAAGGGCAAGCCGCAATGCATAAGGCTGCTTTCCAAGTCTCTACTTACATCATGATTGCTTATGTCTCATTGTCTAGACTATGCCATAAGGTCAGCATAGGTTCAAGGGGCGAGAAAACAGACTACCTCCTGATAGGAGAATCTATAATGTCACTTTGCAAAGGCATGAGTTTGGGGAAGGGAAAAATTTATGGCCATTTTACAATTTACCACACAGGTGGGCATGGAAAAAATAGAAGACCAATTCTTGGCATCCATACCTATTCTTGGCATCCATTAGCTAAGAGGGCTCTGATATAATGTGTCTATTTCAACTTCCATGAACTCATTTTGCTACTTTCTCTTTTGTCTACTTCAGTCTTCTCTGACTTGCCCTGACTCTCTCTGTAGGGACTCCTTTCCACTCTCTTCCAGGGACTCTCTCCATTTCTACTCCACACAGCTTATGAAACGTCTCGGGTGCTCTCATACCTCAGTCATATTCCTCCTCAGCTTCCATCACAGTCAACTGAATCCCTGAATATTTGCATGGTTCTGCCATCTGAGGTTGATCAGCTACTCTGCCGAGTCCCAGGCTCCAAGTTTCAGACTTGGAGGAAGCATCGATGCAGAGTGTGGGATCTGCCTTCCTAAGCAGCTACTGAAGGAACCGGGTAATGTGATCAGAAAATTTAGTTTAGTCAGCTCCTTATAAGATGAATTTTGAAAGAGGGGTGTTAGAAGAGAACTTCAGATAAAATTCTCTCTTTCCTACTTTTCTCATGGACTGTTTCAAAGTGTACTTTTTTCTCTGCAGCTTGTCCAGGGATGTCCCACCTGGCTGGAGGGCTGACAGCTTGTCAAAAAGCAAAGGCCAGTGTGTAACTAACCATCCTGCATGGTTCCCTATTCTTTGCTGCTTCATTTCCACTCTGACTCACACTTGCTGCCCTGGATTTGCACCTCCTAAATAAATCATTAGCACTTAAGCCTTGCCTCAGGCCCTATTTTCTAGGGAACCCAAACAAAGACATCATCTTAAAGGAGTTCACAGCCACGGATCTTAGGAGGAAGCCAAGGACATCAGGGGGCTAAGTGCTTATACTTTTTAGCAGAAGAAGCCTCTAATGTGACAGAGACCCTTCTGTGGTGTTACTGAAAGTGAGGGTGGTGGGACATCTCTCCCCAACCCCCCCCCAAAGAAACTAGTATCCCATTTCTAGGTCAGAGCTTGGGGATGAGGGTTCAGGAACTCAAGTCCTTGTCATTCCAACTCCCTGGAAAAAGGAATTTTTCTTTTTTCCCTTTGCCCTGCCACAAGTGCTCAGATGCAGGTCCAAAGATTCTTAGTTGTGCTAAGTATCAGAATTATTTTCTTACATTTGTGTTTTGCTTTATTTCTGAGTCAATGAGCATGAAACATCCCAGTTCCTGAGATCTCTTGGCAGCTCCTTGGTGAAAAGGACTTTGACTTCCTCATCAGGCTAGGGTTCATCGAGGGCGGGAAACATGTGGCTCCCCATAAATGGATAATTCCATCTGGTCATGAAAACAGAGCCCAGCCATGAGGCTGAGGCAGACGCTGTCTGTCTGCCCCTTTCCTCACTCCTTCTTCCCAGGGTCCAGCCCTCACCAGAGAGCTCCCCACTCTCCTCTCCTCAGCCTGTTAAAAACTGGGTCATGTACATGGAACTGTAGCCCCTTTTGTCCTTCTTTGTGTGTTCATTAAACTGGATGGCTGAATTTTCAATATGGTTAAGAGATAAAACAAAATGCTAATAAGTAATCCCACAAAGGTATTTATTTATATAATGGGAAGATATTTTTATGTGGAGAAATTTAAACCTCCCCCCCAAAAAAGTATTTGCATTTGGGTTTCCCAAAAGTCCAAGCAAACCAGAGATCAGCCATATAACACTTTAGTCCTCATGTTTCAGGACTGAGATGGAGTAACACACCCGTCTCCAAGCCTGGGGAGGGAGGGGTCACTTAGTCCTGGCCTCCAACTCAAGATAGCATCAATTCCAAAACCTGTCTCTTGAGTAGCTCTCCTGCCTTTAAACACACCTGAGTCTAAATTAGAAGCAGAAAAAATGTTTTTGGTGGCCTGTTTCTAATAGTGGCCCAACCATTTTTTTAGAAGGTCTCCTTGCAGCGCATTCAAATCTTTCTGGGTATAATTTAAACCTATTTCTACCCCCAATTCATAGTAACACTTGAAGCCCTGATGCCGTGCTACAGGCATCAGTTCTAGCATTGCAGGGACACAGAGTTTAGCTGACTCTTTGGAGCTATAGTTCACACTGAGTTCTACCTAACACTGGACAGCTGAGACTGGGCCCTGCACTTTGCCAGACTTGCCATGCACTCACCAGTATTCTCCAGGGCAACCACTAGGGTGTAGTATAGGGGCTGAGACCCATCCTAACACGGCAAGGCACAGACTGCTGGACCATCCCTAAGGTCATGCAGCACCTCTAGAGGAGCAATTCTTGTGTTCTCAGGTCTATTATGAGGTGCAGTCCATCTCCTAAAGATACTTTCTTTTTACTTTTTTTTTTAATGCAGTGAGAGGAGAGGAGGCAGAGACAGATGCCTGCAAATGCCTCTCCCAGGATCCACCTGGCAGGCCCACTAGGGGGTGGGATGCTCTGCCCATCTGGGGCTTTGCTCCGTTGCTTAGGAACTGAGCTCTTCTTAGTGCCTGAGGCAAAGGCCATGGTGCCATCCTTGGTGCCCGGGGCCAACTTACTCCAATTGAGCCATGGCTGCAGAAGAAGAAGAGAGAAAGAGAGAGGTGAGAGAGAAAAAAGAGAGCCAGAGACAGAGAGAGAAGGGGGAGGGATGGAGAAGCAGATGGGCACTTCTCCCATGTGCCCTGACCAGGAATCAAACCCAGAACATCCACACACCAGGCAATGCTCTACTGCTGAGCCAACTGGCCAGGGCTCCAAGGATATTATATAATAAAACACAGTGTTCAAGATATAGTGAGGTTCTACAATGCCTCTTCCCTTTGGAAAGACCCCCTGGATCTGATTGGTTTAGGATTGAGGGCTGACAATGCCACTCCTCTACCAGAACCCTCTGTTCCCTTTCCAGACTAATGATTGCCTCCAGTATGTAGCAAGGAAGACATCTGAAGACTGTCTTTGCAAGCAAGACAGTAGGGGAAACGGAAGGGAAGAAGCACTCAATGAGTCTTTAGTGTGTGTATTATCCTAGAGACGACTCGGAGGGCCCAGTGAGGCAGACCTGGCATCCCCATTTAGTCTCAGAGGTGGTCTCAGACAAAGCTCAGATCTCTTCTCTGCTTCTAGAAAGGAGAAGAGGAGGACAGAGAAAAGTCTCTGATATCAGGCAGTCCTGTTCAGCAGCAGCAGTGGGGATTTCTCTGGGTATCACCTCAACTCTCATCCTGCCAGGTAGGCTGCTTATAGCTTTAAATAGCATGATATCCTATCTTCGGGCAGATTAAACAGTGAGAGAAATTGAATTTTCTTATTCAAAGAAGGTTCATCAGGTCTCTTCTCCCATGTTTCTAAGATGCTCTCAATCTTCCCTCCTCTGTTTCTCAGCATCACCCTCAGCTGCTGCAAGGTATGAGTACTGCACTCCCATCTAGGTATGAGCATGCCCAGAAGATGACAAAGGACCTGTCTTCTTCTTCCTCTGTCCTAGAAGTAAGGAATCATACCCTAGAAGACTTTCCTCAAATCTCATCCCTACATTAGTCACAGGCAAGAGACTGAGGTTATCCTGATCAGCTAAGTTAGAGCCACCAGCTGGGACTCCAGTTCCATGAGCACTGCAAGCTTTCTCCAAGAGGCTGCTCCAATACTGACTGAAGCATCGCCTCCCACTCTACCCTGCACCAGGCAGCATTATGAGAAGACAAAAGAAAGGCCCACCATCCAGCCTCAGGGGCTCATGGATCAAGAAGGGCTTAAGACAAAAACAACATAGATGAGTAACAGCTAGGCAGGACCTTGACTTGTTCTTTCCCCAGTTTCAGGGGGTAAGTTCTCTGGAGTTGGACAGTGAAGGCCCCAGGGAAAGAGTGGGGCCTCCGATGGGCACAGAGGCAGGACTGAGCTGGCTACTCAGGGGACAGTGTAGAACTGAGAGGCATGAGTTAGGAAGAGGGGGCCATGAGAACAGGAGGAGACAGGGAGGCAGGTCTGAAAGAAGGTGAGGTTGAGTTTGCACTTGAGCTCAGAGTCAAAGATTCAGCAGCGCTCATCCCAACCCTGTGTTGAGGCAGGTGTCTTCCTTCCCCCAAACCACATGCACCCCCTAAAAGGCTTTCTCTGAGTAAGACCCTCTGAGGATATGGGGGAAGGCCAAAGGCCAGTACCATAGACATAAGCAGCTGGAGATGGTCCAGACACCCCCCCCCCCCGCCCCAAAGCCCCTGCAGGGCAGAGGCATGAGCACTTCTGTATACTCCCTCAAATCCAAACACAGCTACAGTGGAGACAGGAAAACTAGGGAGAGTGTGCCCCCCACTGGTCAGTGTAGACAAGACCAGGACTAACTGCCAGCACCAGGTCTAGGGCCAGGCCAGAGAGGCCTTCAGATCTGAGTTCATCTCCCAGGTCCCTCCCTTGAGGGGCAGCCTGGGAAGGTTTAAAGTGTAACAGGAGGGAGTCAGGCAATGAAGAAAAAGAAGGTGATGGCATATATGTTTAGAGAAGTATGTTGACCCTCCAGGCCATTTGCTGTCCTGGCCCTGGGGAAGTCTGTGGGGCCTCTCCCTCTCTGGAATCGAATCTACCCCATGCTCCCTTTGATCAGAGAGCCCAGGCAGAACGGCCTCCATGGGCACATTCAAAAAGGGGCCACTTGGAAGTCTCCCTCCTTACCCTCATATTAAGATTAGCAAGAATGGTGGGGTTAAGAGAGTAGAAGTTGGTCCTTCAGAAGGCAGAACTTAGAAAGATCTAAGTGATCTGAAAAAGGGATCCCTGCAGGATAGGAGGGGGTCACCATCCCAAGGATTTCCCAGTCTACCTGACTCCCATCATGAGGGTAACACTCAGACCTCACTCAACCAAAGTGGATGGGCTCCCTTCTCTGCTGTGACGAGCCTTGCATACGAGAGGCTGGAGGCCACGGCTTTCTGACCTCTCCATTTCTCTTGCCCAGGTATTGAGGCTTGTGAGAAACCTTAGGATATGAATGTGTTCATTTCTTTCTCATTTCCCGGAGAAGTCACACCTTTTATACAGGTGTCCTCAGACCTTCCTAATCACATTGATGTCTGCCATCACCTTCTTTTTCTTCGTTGCCTGATTCCCTCCTGTTGCACTTAAAGCCTCTGGGACAGCGATGTGCTGGGCCAGAGGCCACAGAGGAAGACAACGTGGTTCCCATCTTTGCAAGCCCCATCTGAATGTTTTTGTCCTAAAAAGCCCCACAGCTTCTAGGAGAGATGGGCTAGGCCCTCCTCAAAGGAGCAAGGCCTGCAGCAGACAAATATACAAAGTCAAGCAGAAATCATAAACACATTTTATTTCTAAATAATTTTAAAACCACTGGCATTGTAGCAAATTGGAATATATTTCCAGAATCGACTCAAAGAGATTTTTTTTTACAGCAACATATGAAAAATGTCACTTAAATATCCACCAGCAGCTGCACCACATGTTGGGCTCTTAGGAAAACACTTTCATTCCTTTCATCAAAGTCCCTTGATTAATGTTCCACTTTTCTTTGACACTTTTTCCATAGTTTGGAAAAAAAAAAAATCAAAGGCTGTACTATTATCTGGAAGAAAATTAAACCGATAAGATTTAATGTCTGCTATATTCCACGGTCGTGGCAAAAAAATATCGTTTAGGCCTTGGGCCAAATGCAAATGAACATTAAGCAGAGGGGTCCATCCCTGCTTGAGGCTTTTGGGGAAGGTGAGGCTGGGGCAGATGGGGGAGCAGACCGTGCTGGTGGGGCAGCAGGGGGAGGGGCTGGTGTGAAGGGGTGAAGGAAGAGCTGGGGAGGGGGCAGGGGTGCTCTTTCTGACTGCAGAGTCTCAGAGCAGGACGAGAGGTGGCAGGGATTGCCAGCGGTGCCCACCTACATGCTGGGATTTTGTGAATGGGACCCTGAGGGAGAGAAGGAGTGAGCAGGAAGGAGGGAAGGGAGAGCAGCAAGTGGAGAGACTACTCCAGTAGGAAAGTGAGGCAGATGGAGAAAGGGGAAATCGCAGTGTGTCTGGCACGGCAGCTGATGCCATAATTTAAAGGTCACCTCAGTGGAAAAGGAAGAGAAAAAAGGGGGAGAAGAGGTGTTGAAATGACTGCCTCCACAGCATGGCACTTAACCCCTCCCATCCCGGTGCAGCCCTACTTCACATTTTTCTCTTGACTTGACACCCTCTAAGTTCTGGGGTTCCCCCTCTTCTTCCTTCCCACACCCAATTGTGGGCTCTGGAGGCTGCAGACCTCACTCTGCATCCTGCCTCCTTTTGTCACCTCATCAGGGTAGAAGCCATGTAACCTCCCCAAAGCTTAGTTGTTTCATTCATAAAATGGAGATGATCACACCTAATCTCCTGTTTATTATAAAAGTTAAATTGTATAATGGCACACACGCTGGAAAAACTCATTGGAAACTTGCAAATTTTTCTGGGGTTCTCTAAAGGAAGTGGCTTGAATTTGCCTTTGAGAAAAAAGTGTCTCTTTGTTCTGGGAAAACCACCATTTGGGCAAATAAAAACTAGTAGTCATCCTTTGTCCTAAGGCACCCTCTGTCCTTGGATACAACTGGTCATCCTTAGACTGAACCACTGTGAGGATGACATCGGCTCACTTCTTGCTTTTCCCCTTGTCTTTCCTCAGTTTGGCTTATAAATGGGCGTATCTTTTAGTAGAATCAATCTCTTCCTCTCGCTCTCAGCAGGCTGAGCTGCTTCTTGGGGAGGAATGTTACTTTTCTCTTCATGGATTTGGACTGCCTTGTGCCTGTAAATTATGGCAGGTTCTTGGTGAGCTATGGAGGTTTTTGTTGGAACAGTTTTTTGCTGGAGGACTGAAGAGGAAACCCCAAGGGCTGCAGGAAAGACTTGCAGGCATAGGTTTCAGCCCAGGCCGAGGGAGGCTGTATAAAGTAACCGGACAGGCCCTGAGACTTCCTAATGTGGTGCCGTTAAAGGGTGAAAAACCCAAACTGAATCAATGTGGAGTTATTCCATGCAAGGGCCATGAGACTAGCCCATGCAGGCTGTCATCTATAGTGAGACAGAATACAGGGCGTGAGAGCATTCTCAAGGCCATTTTTGTGCTCTGAAGCCTTGAGGGTCCTGGGGCAGCTCCATGTTCTGGGCTAGAGTACCCTGGTCGCCTTGGGATTGGCCCAATGGCTGACTAGAGCCCTATTGGCCCCTCATTTCCTTTTTATTATCCCAAGCTATTCAATGTTTCTGATTTAAAGCAATAGCTTAGACATTACTGTATGGAGAGCTGCCTCCTGTCCCTCCTACCAAGCCACGGCTTTAAAAGGCTTTCATTTGTAAAGATGGTGATATGGCTGGTAATGGGGAAGATTTAGGGTCCTCCTTCAGTGTTCCCATCACCGGAGCTGCAGGTAGGCAGTCATGTTCTGAGCCAAGACACTAGAAGAGTTATACTCCCTCCCTTGTTCTCTTGGGTGGGATGAAGGCCTCCTCTCCTTTGGACAGACAATGACTGGGACACCTCACTCCAGGACAAGTTTGCCCCTAAGCTGAAATGCCTGGTTAGATGATGGAAGGGGCCCCAGCCTGACAGCTGATGAGAATGACATTGCCTTGTTTCCTGCCTTTTCTCTGTCCTTCTCCAGTCTATGGTCGCTTCTCTTTCCCTGCACTACAGGCTGGGCCACCTCTCTTAGAAGGTAAGGTCCTTCCAGTGCTGAAGCTGAAGCTGAAGCTCTCGGGTCCGCCCTGAGCTCTCTGCAGCCTGGCTCTCTGTGTGCCAGGACTTGGCAGGGTGGGGTGAGGATTCTCAGGAAGAGGTTCTCAAAGTGGGTCACTTCAGGGGGAGGGAGCTGAACCTTGGCATTGACCCTTGATCTTATGTCTGGTGGGTAGCAAGGAAGTATAATCCAAGGGCCTTTGGCAGCCACAGGGCCAGCACAAGGGATGGGGGCGGCACAGCACACCTTCACAGTGGCCAACAGGGGGGTCAGGGGGACCCTGCAAGAGCTACCTCTGGAGGAAAGCCTTTAGTGACCCCTGGCCTGGCCTGTGGCCCTAGAGCAGATGACAGAACCTGAAGTGAACCAGCAGATAGTGAGCTAGCTCCCTGTCTCCAAGGGTACATGATGGAGGCAGAAGGCATTCTTCCAACAGGGAAATTTTCTTCTCATGTGAAAGGTTGACACAGGTCCACTCCACTCCAAGATTCTACGGCATGGCCCAGGCAAATTAATACTGTGTTCCCATGAGCTGACCCCTACACACCACACTTTGCTGTCCAGGGGCTGGCAGACAGCTAAAACCAACCAAGACTGTGAGAGACAAACACAAGTTTCATTCACAATCTCAATCTAGCCAAATGTAGGTGTTGGCAATTCCTTGTAGATAATTAAAGAGACAGCTCACATTTGCCTAATAAAATAAATAAAGAATTGAAGGAATAAACCAATAGTTTCAGGGCAAAAGAGACCTGGGAGTTATGACTTGTCAACAGATATCATAAATAGATGAGGGGCCTGAGGGCAGAAGTGGCGTCTTCCCATTGGGACAGAGGCTTCCCCAGGCAGGGTCTCTGTCCAATCCCACCCATCACACTGGCTTGGGAAACTCTGAGGGCCTTTGAGAGGGCTGATGTGCCCATCTCTCAGGAACCCAGCTGCTAGCTGGGGCTACGGGAATGGGTTCTAGGCTGGGGACACTGCACCCTTGCAGTGGCTCAAGAGAAGGGCAGCCCATGGCATGCCTCAGCTCCCAACAGCATCTGGTCCCCTCGCAGTAGCCCTGACCCCAGAGCCAACACCACATTATCCCATCCTGGGTGTTCAGCCTCTAGTAATGCTGCCAGCACTTCTCTGGGCAGCATTTTCAAGAGCCAGATGTTCTGAGAACAGGGGCCTTCTCTCCCTAAGGAGAGTTCACACCACCTACCTCCAGCCTCGGCCTCCTTCCCAAAGCAAGTAAGTCCCCCTGACTCTTTGGGGTCCCCAAAGCAACCCATGCCACTCTCTGTTCAATTTCTTCCAGCTGCTCGGCCCATGCTCCCACCTGAGCTAAGCCGTATGTGAGGCCCACGCTGGGTTCTGGGGATGCAGAAGTGAGCTGCCTTCCATAAGCATTCTAGTCAGGATGCTGATGGCCTCCTGTTAGGGCCCTGCTTTCTGGAGACCTGTCCTAAGTCACAGACTCCGGCAGAGACCAAAGGCCATGGTTGAAGGCAGGCAGTTGGGGCAAGAAGGGACAGTCAGAATCAGCTTGTCTATTGACGGGAAGCTCGGGCTGTTTGGGGGTATTGGCCAGGGAGGCAAGAAGAGAGGGGAGAGGATACATCAGCTGCAAACCTGAGCTCTGGGCTCAGTCTCTCAGAATCCAGCTGGGTTCAGAAAGGAGTCATATTAGTCAAATTCACACTGAACTAAGTGCGGCTCATATCTGAGTTTTAGCTCAGACTCTAGGACTCACTCTCTGGCCTCAATTGTCTCCTCTGAAAAGTACGAGGCTCACCCCTGCCCTGCCCCCTTACATGAATATGGTAAAGATCACATAAGCTCTAAGGGTCGCTATGAAAGTAAAAGATTTTACTTCTTGGCTCACACTGGCATACTTGCAGGACAGGGAGCTCACTACCTATCAAATAGATGCAGAGTCTCTTGAGTTGGTGTCTTCACTGAGAAGTTCACCTGAAGTGCGCTGGGAAGCCAGAGAAGTAAGGAGGCTAATGCAGCTCAAGACTTCATATGGAGACGGTGGTTCCATTAAAAACAATGTTGGGACTGTGCTGAGGACAGACCCCAGAAAGCCAGAATATGGGCTCTGCTTACAGAACCTTCCTCGAGCACCTCCCAGATCCCTGCCCACACGCTTCCCTGGCCTTGACCTACTGTGCTCCTGCCCAGTGGGCATGTGTGCTAAGGTCCAGGGACCTATCACCCACTCTGAAGGGCACACACCTGAGAAGCTGAATGGGCAGCTTGGTGAGCAATGACTGTGCCAGGCAGGCTGAGGGATATCCCTCACCCCAGGAGACCAACCCTTGAGACTGAGGCAGCTTCGTTGTCCCCTGGAGGAGGAGCCCCTGGGAGTGAGGGCATTTGGGGCAGGCCAGGGGACTAGGATGAGAAGCAGGCGGCAAAGGCAGGCAGCTGGTTCAGAACCGTGGCAGGAAGTCACAACCAAGATTCATCCTGGAAAAATGTAACTAATGCTGCACAGCTGGGGCCAGCTAATCAGAAACACAGGCTCAGAGGTGGCAGCAGGGACAGGCCCCGAGGGCAGGGCCGACAGAAAGGTGATAATTGGCAGCAAGGTCTAGGTCTGTCTCCCCAACCTCTTCGGCTGGCTGCCGTTTGCACAGACCAAGGTTGTCACACTGCAGTCTGGAAGGGACAGCCTCTCACCTCTGCCCTGCCTGCCTGCCTGCCTGCCTGCCTGCCTGCCTGCCTGGAGGGGGATCCATTGTTCATCCATCACCTCAACATCAGCTTAAACAGCTGATGCCTTGGCCAGTCTCTGGAGGATGGTAGAAGTACGGTGACCTTTACCCCTAGAGTCCCATTCCCACGTGACAGCTCCCTCCAAACTCTTGGGGCCTGTTTCCCTCCCAGCACAGCCTGACCTCAGAAGAGTTTCTAGAGGAGCCTTTCAGTCCTCAGAGGTTCCCTCTCTGTCTGGCACAGGCTCCGTCCCCTGGGAAAGGTGTGAAGGAGAAGGGATTCCAAGATGAGGCTATGGAGAGAAAGGTGAGGAACTGGTCCGGGCCAGAACTTCTGAAAGGTCATTTGCATTGAGCTCATCAAGCACTCGTTAAGCTCCTACTGCTCCCTATGTGCCAGGCACTGGGTTATGAACTGAATGTTAGCCTCTCTGTACTCAGGAGGGTCCCTGTCTAGTTGGAAAAAGAAAGAAGGAAAGAGGGAATTTCAATAGCGGAAAGTGCAATGTCTCAGAGAGCTGAGGGCTAGGAGAAGGTGCCACCCAGGAATGAGAAGCAGGGGCTATCTGCTGGGATAGATACTCCAGGAGCCCGGGTGCTCACAGCTTCTCATTGTCCACCCCTCCGCTTTCCAAGCTTTCGCTCTGTCCTTAGTTTTGTTTGCTTCTGAGCAAGCCCTCGGGGCTACAGAGGGGAAGGATGGAGAGCCCTCTGCAGGGCAGAAGAGGCTAGGCTCTGCTGATCCCCCAGCCCAGAGTCTCTCTCCTCCAAGGGGATTTTGATGTCCTTGAGATCCTCCACCCTCAGTCCCTTCTCTGCCCCAGGTTCTGAGTGGCACCATGCAATCACTGAAGCCAGAGAATGAGACAGATTCAAAGGCCTGGCTCATTGGTACCCATGCCAGGAGCCCCTCTGGGCATTACCGGCTTCTGTTGGAACACTTCCAGCGGTGTAAACACCCACCATTGAAGGCATCCAGACACCACTTTTTGACAGCTCTGATGGAGCAAAACAGCTTCCTTGTTTGCGTGGCCAGAATCCACCTCCCTGAATCTTCCAGCCTCTGATTCCTGTGCCCTGTTCTGTAGCCCCACAGAAAAACTCTTGAAGAACACAGTGAATGGGGACCAGGTTGCTCAGCCCTGCTGCCTCAGGGCTCTCTTACACCCTCACCTTACCTTCCCCTTATCCCTACCTCTGACCCCTGGGGGCTCACTATCATTGACCTAACACTTCACACCTCCCTCACTTTGGCCCAGACAAGCCCAGGTCAGGGGGCCCTTAAATATCCTCAGAACTATGCCCCAGGTGACAGCAGTGTCCCCTATCTTCAGGAAAAGCATCAGGTCCTGCAACTTGTCTCAGATTGCCACTGGCTTGAATTCTCTAGTGGTTCCTCTTGTTGGTTGGACCCTTTTTTCTATCTTCAAACTGTCTAATAGAGGCACTGCAAGCAGCATGTGATGAAATGCACCAGGCTGGCCACAGCCTGGGCCTCCCCAGTCTCCTCATAAGCCCTACTTTCCTTCCCCATCATCCCACGCCATGCCTGCAGACCCTGAAGTGTAAGGCTTGATGTCCAGCACCCCTCCCAAATTAAAGCAAACATAAAAGGAGTGAGGCACGGGTCTGGGGTGGAGGCCTGAGAAATGGAGGTGGAAGGAATGGGAGGGGTAGAGGGGGAGTCCAAGGAAGAGGAGGTTGGGCAGGGCGTCGGGGAGCTCACATAGAAGAAGTCAAGGTCAGAAGGTGGGGGCTGAGGAGCCACGTGGTAATGGCAGGAGCTGGGAGCTGCCGTGCTGGAGGTTTCCTTACTGCCTGAGCGTTTGCCATGGAATTTCCCGGCCTAATAAAGAAGAATTTAAATAGACCACAAGTTGCTTAATGTTGACTGTATAAATAATCCAAGTCCCAGCTCCCTTTGTTCCACAGGCTATTTGTGTCAAGAAGGAAGGGGGGGCAGAAATCTGACAGAAGCCACCGTCCCAGATCGAGGATTTGGGGACTCTCTGTTCTTCTCCGTCAGGGCCCCAGGGAGCAGAGGTCAAGGCCTGGGAGAGGGAGATTTGGTTTTCCCACCAGGGCTTCCGTTTGTGAGTGTACACATGCAGGCACGTAATCCCCACAGACTCACGTGCATATACGTACACATGCACGTTGGCACATGTGGCACTCCCCAGCTCACTCACGGGCATGTGTGTGTACATGTGCATGCTTGCCCACACAGGCTGACTCGTGTGCTGACAGAAAAACACACAAGTGCGTATACACTCAGACACCCAGAGTCTCAGTGAGGCACAGCCTAAGGTACCAGGGGCAAGGGCCTGTCACGAGGGAGGTCCCAACTGCTCCCCTGACTATCCTGCTACTCAGCCACACTGGGGCACATGGCTTGGGAATAAGGATCCTTCAGAATCCTGTTGGACGTGTGACACTGTGGCTTTGGTCACACTGAGTCACTTCCAAGGAGAGCTCCTGTTGGAAAAACAGAGTAAAAACCAAGTTCAGAATCCTCCAAACCCACTTTGGCCAGTGACCAAGGTCTCCATCCCCTCCTCGTACACGTGTCCAGTCCTGCCACATACACCTATGCCTAAGCCTCAGAGGAGAGGGGGAGGCACAGCCCATCCTGCAAGGTTGAGCTGGGCCAGCCTGGAAGTTTCTAACCCCTTAGTGATAGGCATGGCAGTAGAAGGGCAATTGCAATAGAGCACTGGTACCATCCAATCTGCAGTACGCAAGAGGGAAGAGATAGGTGGGGGCAAAGGGAGAGCAGAAAAGGAGAGGGACGGGAAGGCAGGGGCAAAAGAGCTCTAGAGGGTTGGCCTGTAACTACTTCTGCCTGTCCATTCTGACTGATCTATTCCTGTACAAACCAGAGTTAAACATTTTACACTCACACACACATTACATTACAGAGCAGGGGAGAGCGAGGTCTTGAAGGATGGGAGTCGTCTGGTCTCACACATATTCCCAGATTAGAAATCCCTCCTCCAGGCCCTGGCTGGTTGGTTCAGTGGTAGAGCGTCAACCCAGCACATGGATGCCTTGGGTTTGATTCCCAGTCAGGGCACACAGGTGAAGTGACCATCTGCTTCTCTCCCCCCACCCCCGCAGCCATGTCTCCATTGAAGTGAGTTGGCCCCAGGCACTTGAGGATGGCTCCACGGCCTCTGCCTCAGGTGCTAAGAAGAGCTCGGTTGCAGAGCAATAGAGCAACTCTCCAGATGGGCAGAGCATCGCCCCCTAGTGAGCCTGCCAGGTGGATCCCGGTTGAAGTGCATGTGAGAGTCTGTCTCTCTGCTTTCCCCTTCTCTCACTGAATAAAAAAATAGAAAGAAAAGAAATTCCTCTTCCAGGCCTAATTCTACCTGGTCCCTGAGCCCCAGACCTTTCCTAGCCATCTCAATATTGTCCGTGCCCCCTCCCCTAGCCACCCCCCGTGTTCATAGGAGCACAGCTCAGACTGGAACAGCAGTTGCCATGTCTGCATCCAATCCCAAACTCTGCAATGCCCAACAGATATCTCAAGGAGTCAGTGGCAGGAATTGGCTGATGACCAAATCCAGGATATAGGAACTTGATGTGCATTTGATCAGAGCTCCTACCCCAGAAAGCCACAATTTAATTCCATGCTAAGAATAATAGAACAAACAGTGAGTGAGAAGCAATCACCCCAGATAACCCCAAAAATGCCACCAGTCAGGAATTAAGAATGGAAGAACATTTCTCTGAGTATAGAGGGAAGAAGAAAGCTCTGTGGACTAAAACTATCAGCTATATTCATTCACTAATTCATCCACCCATTTGTCAAATATTTATTGAGTAGCTACTATATGCAGGCACTATTGCAGACACTGTCTTCATAGAGTGTGTGTGTGTGTGTGTGTGTGTGTGTGTGTACACACGTGCGCGCGCACACATGTGCATTTGGGTTTAGTAGGGATTAACTCCTCTCAGATAAATACAGACAAAAGCAGGATCCCAGGGCCTCCCTCGGTCCCTGCCCCAACTTCTGGGGCCACCAGGTCCTGTAACTCCTTCCTCTGAGCTAGTGTTGGCTCCCGATCTAAGGGAGCACAGGGAAATCAAAGTGGAAGGAGTCCCTACATCTTTGCAGACCCTGACCAACTTTTCTGAGGTCTATTCAGCACAATAACCATTTTGCATATACCTGCTGCTTACTACCATGAAGCTCCAATGCTCCCTTTGATCCCCATCACAGCAGGGGTTCCAGGAATAGAAAGGCAGTCACAGCCAGCAGCTCCTCTTCTGGGCTGGCTGGGGGCTTGAGGAGGCTCGGAGCTTGGGGCTGCCAGCAGATGGTGTGCATCTCCCAGGCTGCCTGAGAGATGGACGGGAAGGGAAGCGGGGCTGTTCGCCTGCCCAGAATCTCTGGGCTGTCACCAGGTCCCCTTGATCCTCCTTCCAAGAAGGAAGGGGAAAAAACATGTCTTTCCGGACCCTAATCCTCTCCACATGGGTGGGCACCATGGAGAGCCAAGGCCCCTTTGCAGGCACGCAGGCTACAGGCCAGTAAGAATACCACCATCACCCTGCCAAAGGACCCCTCTCCCAGGACCTGCGAGTATGTGATTACAGAACCTTCTACCTCCCCTGCCTTCCATTCAAAGCCTCTACACTGCTCACCTCCTGCCTTCATCCTGCCCTCTTCCTAGCATCCTCATGCATGCTTCCAACAAAGGGAAACTGAGGCAGTGCCAGCTAAGAGACACCTGGGTAGAGGGAGCCAGACAAGAAGTGGTTTGCCCTAAGCTGAAGCAACCACCTGAACTTGAAGCTTCCAAGGGCATCACAGGCAAAGATACTCAGGAAAGTCTCCAGGGGGATTGTGGGACCCTTACAAATCTATGCAGAGCATCAATAGCGGCTCACTCACATCCCTGAGCACTCAGAGCAGGACCCTAAGTGGCCCTCCTCTCAGCTGTGAATGACCCCTGGGCTAGTCCCCTGAGGGAAATCAAGTCAGGTGGAAACAAGAGCAGGGGAGTGGAAGACCCTCCTGGACGGAACCCTGATGGTCAGTGAGGGAATAGGAGATCCTTCATAAGGAGGCCTGAGTAGTAGTGCTCTCCTCCAAAATGACTCTGAATCCTTCCCAGCCAGCATCCCATGAAAGGCCAGTTGGCACAGTCAATGTTGTGTTCTTGCCACAGGAAGATAAACCTTGTGCCATCTCCACAGGCTTTAGGCAAGCTTTGGCTCTTGCTGTTGATCTGGGCCACATGGGACCCAGCCCATGGCCTGGTGTTAGTGACCTCCATGTCTAACCCCTGGGTAGCTGAGGGCACACAACCAGCATAACAAGCACGGCACACACGACAGTATATGTGGGCTGTATTCACAGTTGTAGGGCCTGGCAGTTCCAGAATGGGAAAGGGCTACATCCTAGCCTTTCTAGGTCACTTGAGGCTTTCCGTTGATGCCAAGCTGGCCTGCCCTCTCCAGCCATCATGACCACATAGCCTGGACCCACGGGCAGGGAGGATCTGCCAGGCGGCAGGGAGGGCCTGGCCCTGCTTTGATCTTGGGCATCAAAGTCCAGGAAATGCAATCAACTCTGAGGAGCACGTGCTGTCTGGACATTCTGTGCAGGCACAGGCCCAGAACGCGTCTTGTTCTCCAAGGGCCAGCTCAAGCCCCAGCTGGTTGGCCAAGTCCCTGGGCAAAGGGCTGGAAAGACCATCTCCATCCTCAACCAATTCAATGGTAACTCTTTGAATAAGAGTTAATTCTGCTCATATGGCATCTTCCTTTTGCACCCCCACCCTGTTCCGGTCTGTGTTCTCCTCCACCCCATCCTTAACTCCACCCGACTGCCCCCCTGACTTTTATTGTCCCAGACATTTGCGTGAAAACAGAAACTTTGGGCTCCATCTGCTCCTGTTTATTTCTCACTGGGATCTGCAATCCTTGGTCACATTTGCCCCCTCCCCATGCCCCCCTTCTACTCAGGCTACCCTGAATCAAGGACCAGTGGGGTTTCTGATCTCTGGGGCAGGTTGGTGTGGCAGGAGAATGTGGCCTTCTCTTCAGACCCTTGCTTGACCATGTTGTGGTTGTAGACACAGCGGGGTTAAAAGCTTCAATCCAGGCTGGGCTCTGGAGCCTTGAGATTAACAGCCCCCCACCCCCACCCAAGCCAAGTTCCCTCTTTCACTTCCACCATGCAGCTCTGAGCCTGAGGCACAAAAGAACTCCCCCAGAGCCCTGGAAGAATTCAGTGAGTCAGAAGAGGCTTTCTAGACACCACCAGTGTCTTGTGTGAGGAGACTGGAGTGCGCAAGTTCCTGATCTCCCTCCCTAAAAGGCCCTCAGACCCCAGTATTCAGGAATCACATGCTTGAATGAACACCATCTTATGTTGCACGTAGGGATTAAAATGGATAGCACAAAGAAAACTACGTTGTTAAATGAATAAATAAGTCTTTCATAGGCACTTACTCTATGTCAGGCACTATTGTAAGAATTTGACAAATATTACCTCACTATTTCTCATCTGTCTCAGATAGGTGCTCTTAACCTCTGTGTACAGGTGAGGAAGCACAGACTAGTTAAAGAACTCATCTAAGCATATCGTGGGCGTGAGTGGCATGGCCTGGCTCCCCCATGCTGGCGAACAGTTGATGCCCACTCATCCCTCTGAATCGTGGCTCATGTTTTGCTCTGGAAGGCTCTCCCTCCTCTTTCTTACTGTCCTTCAAGCTCATTCGCATCTTCCTCATGAAGCCTAGAGGCTTTCATTCCCATTTTAAAGATGAGGAAGCTGAGACCCAGCAGTCACTGTGTTTATGGTGAGATTTTATAGGAACCAGATTTAAAATGGAAGTCTCTCTCATTATCTAAAAGTTAAAAACCTCATTTTGCTGGAGGTCTTTTATTCCAAGGTGCCCCAAATCAGATACCAGGTGAGCAGAGAAGGAGCCAGATCAGCTGGCCAGTGTGCTAGAGAGGCAGCTGGGCCCTGTAAGGAGGGGTCCTCATCAGTGGGTCTCAACTCTTTCCTCTGAAGACCCTGCCCTCATCTGCAGCATCCAGTCCAGCCCACCTCCCCAAGCTCTCTGCCCCTCCGTTTCTGTCAGCTTCTGCTCCCAGGCAAACACCTTGGCTGTACCAAACCCCACATCATCAGCAAGCCAGAACTTGAGGGCTCTCTTTGGGCCTGTGCTATCACCCTGAGGAGAGAGGCACCACCCAGTGGACATAGTGAGAGCGTGACAGAGCTCTGGATTGGGGAAGTGCTGGGGTCCATGTTTGGATCTTCACTGGGGTAAATTATTTGGCCTCTCTGGCCTCAATTTTTTATTATGTAAAATAGAAAGGTGTTCACCAACCCCCAAATACTCCTCCAGCCCAGACTGGATGAAAAGAGAAAACAATTGCAAGTGACCAACTTACCTGGGATAGAGCTGAGGCAGCACACAAAGGTGAAGTTTCTATTCACAAAGGAGGTAAAGTAGTCACAGGAATGCAGACAGGGGTTCCTGGAAGGCGTCCGAGGGGAGGTGAGCTGTGCACCTACATCTTAGAGAAGGTGACAGGAACCAACTCTGCAATGTGTCACTGGCAGGGGCCCAGCTGTGCGGAGCCTGGGGAGCGGGTGAAGGCCTGGTGTGCTAAGACAGAGGCAGGGGAGGGGGCCGCCATTCCCACAGGAAGCCCCAGCTTGTTGTTGGGTAACTTCTCCTCCTGTTTTCTGGGAACAAGCTATTTGGGGAAGAGGGGGAGGGAGATCTTAAAGGCTTCCAGATGGGGGGCCCTTCTGCCCAGGCCTGTTGCCATGCCGCCACAAAGTCTGCGCAGCACTTTCTAAGAATCCCAGCAAACGTTCTCCAGGATGGCTCTGAGGAGGTCTTGGGAGCCTTTTCCCTGACTCTGTGACCCCTACTTCCCTAGGGCTAACAGGAGGCCGGAGCCCACCCTTTAGTAGTACTCCTACTTACTAAGAGGCTGCACAGACAGCTTTGTCTCACCTCTGTCACCCTCTTCCTTGGAACCCTAGCACCCCCTCTATCAACTTCGCCTGGGCCAACTTGCCCTGAAGGTAGCAAGTAGAAGGGAATGACCAGCTTCTCCCCAAACTTGGGGAGGCCATTGAAAATTCAAGAGAGGAGAGAAAACAGAACAAGCCAGGACCTCTGTGAAAGGATGGACAAGGGCCGGGAGAGAGTTACAGAAAGGAGAGGGGGATCCAGGTTAGCTGAGGCCATCTCTGGTCTCTGGCTCCTCCCCCGTGCAGGCAGCAGAGCACGGAGCCAGGGCTGCTGTGCGTGGCTTCCCACTCTTCTCCTATTGTTCTGGGGGCTATTTCTCAGGGATGGCCAGTGGTGCCCACACTCAGGGACATCCCCTTTTCCTGACTCTTTCCTCTCTGACCATTCTGGTTCTAATTCTTGGTCCTGGCCCTTCCCCATCAACAGCCGCACCCTGAGCTGGGGTGTTGAGAACGTGCAGCTCCATCTGGGGGAGCTGGCCTCATTTGGGCTACCCAGGACTGGACCCTGGAAGGGTCAGGAAAGGCTCAGGGCTCAGCACCGCAATATTGGCCTCTCTTCTCTGTACCACTTGTGATTTGTCCACCAGCCTTCAGGTGGCAAGATGGAGCAGGGTGGGGTGTATACAAGGACTGGGGCCATGAAAGGAGACTTTTAGAGGAAGGTTCCATGTCTGGGGCCAAGTACAGTTCACCCTCTAGTCCCACCTTGAAGGATGTTTCACTCCCTAGACTGTTGCCAACTAGTGTGGTGATGGCGGTGTGGGATGGGGGCTCATGCAGAGTGGAAGAATCTGGCCGCACCATAGGCCTCCACCCGGCCTTGGCCTTGCCCACAAATTGTCCATGTTCTGACAAGGTCCTATCACACCAGCTGGAGAAAGAAAAAACTAAAGGGGGCCCTGGTTTCTATGTTTCTAGCCTCTCCCCTCAGTCTGCCTTGTGAGGCCTTCCCGGATCACCACCGCAGGCCACACCTGCCCCTCACCTCCCCCTTCTCTACAGAGAACTCCTGGGGAGCCCACACTAGTTGGCCCTTCCCTCAAGGGCCAGCCTTTGCTCTCTCTGCTGCCCCCACTTCGGCGGAGCCCTCCTAAGAGGTGTTCCCAGGCCTCCCAGTGCCAGATCCTCTCCAGGGCTCTCTCTGACTGTCCCTCGCCTTGCAGGGCTCCTGGCCTTACAGCCTCTTGGGGGCCTGAAACTTGGATATGCTCCCTGCCCGTCATTCGGCTTCTAAGTCCTTGATAAATTCTTCCTCACCCAAACCCATCTTTGCCCCTGCTTTCCACTGTGCCACAGACAGGGCCCTGTCCCTCCCAGGCCTCAGTTTCTCCTGCTCCAATAGAGTTGGGACAGCAGAAACTCCTAGTCCCAGCTGGCTGGATGATTCTGTGAATTCCAAGGCAGGCAATTTGTGGGGCAAATGTATGCAGATAGATATGCAAATGGACATCTCCAGGATTTATGAGTGGGCTTAATTCCAAGGGAAGGAGGTGGAACCGGTGGAGGGGGCATTTCAATGAGGCAGCCTCAGCCAGGCTGGGCCCACTAAATCCTAGCCAGTGTCAGCGCAGTAAAGCACCGTGATGAAGGGCAGGCAGCCCGCGGAGGGGACGGTGATTTACAGCGGCAGGAGCTTCCTCCCCGCAGCCTCACGAGCAAGTGCCGTGGGACAGGGATGAGGAAGGATTTATGTCCTTTGCTTCCCCACCCCAACAGACGGGCAGTCGGGAGAGCGAGCTGGAGAGTGGCAGAAGGTGACTTTCACCTTCAGAGGCAGCACTACGCTGGCAGAACAGCCTGCGTGTCTACCCAGGCTGGGCAACGAGGGGAAGCGCAGGGCGTCCCAGCCTGACGCCTACCCGGCCCTTAGCCACAGTGGTCTCTTTCAGTCTACCACTGCGCACTAACTCCGCAGCCCAAGCCCTGGCCCAGGCTGTCACTTTCTCCCCTGGGCCCCTAGCTGTGTCTGGCCAACCCTTCTGGACCTGGCAAGCTTCAGCCCTGAAAGACCAAAGGGAAGTGGGTTCTACAATATCTCCTCTGATCAGGGTTCTCCTAAGTTTAACTTCACTCTCTTATGCTGGAAAGAGAAAGAACAGTATATTTTGACCTATTCTTGGCAGCCTAAAAAGAAAAAAAAAGGAAGTTGATTTCCCTTATCTTCACCTGGCTACAGGTGCTTGCTGTGTGCTCTCCCTTCCAGCGCCCCTCCCCGTCCATCAGGTGAATGCCCCAGGGGTGGGGGGCACATGAAACCGCCGGCTGCCCTCTCTCACACACTGATAAATTTCTGAGCTCGCTAGTAAATAAAATGGTGGAAAGGTAACAACAGTGCCTCTCCAGTAATTATCACTAGAGTATCTCAGAAATGACTCATGTGTCACTCAACCAGGGAGTCCTACTGTGTGTACTGGCTGACGTTGGAGGACAGAAGACTCAAAGTCAGACTTCTCCAGTGGGTGGTTATCAAGGCGGCTCACCCTCTAGCTCTGAGGCCTCTGCCTCTCTGTTCACTCCAGCCTTTCCGTAAACAAAGTTTGCCTGTCCTGTTATCATAATGAAAGGAGCCCAGCTCAAAGTCCCTCGGGTAAAGAAAGCTTCCTTTCGAGGATATAAGCATGTAAAGCAAAGGCTTGGTTCCATTGAGTTGTTCATCTACTGAGCTGTGTGTCTGGAACTGAGGCTGCCTCCCTTAAATTCGTTCTAAGTAAATGTGTTCTGGCCTTCTGTATGTTTGGGCCAGACAGAGCAGAAGGGACCTCTGCCCTCGGAAGGAATGCTGTCCTGACCTAAGGACTCACTGCAGAAATCTAGCATTTCAAAGAGTGAAAAACCATCTTATGATTTTGTATCTCACTCAACATCTCCTGGCTGTAAACTACTAACTCTGGCCATATTTTCACCAACTACAGTGTGTCCGTAAAGTCATGGTGCACTTTTGACCTGTGACGGGTCAAAAGTGCATCATGACTTTAAGGACACACTGTATTTTGTGCCTCTCTCTGTCTCCCCCAAAAAGACCAAATCCAGTTACCATAAATGCTGTTGTCTCAAGCACATCTGTGTTACTGAATTATTTTCAAGAATCAGACTATGAATTTAAGCAGGGATCTTTATGACACAGTACAGATCCCAATCTCCAAAGACATTTCCCCTGGTGGCAGGTGACCTAAAGATCAGTGCCCAAGGCCTCAGAGACTCAAGGAGCAGGTGGTGGAAGGTAGGAAAGTCACCAGAGGAGGTGAGAGGGCCTCAGGGGAGAAGGAGCACACACAGAACCCCATTGACAAATACATTTCCCTCTTACTTTCAACTGCATTCGTTCAGTGTGCTTTTTGTTAAGAATTTCTGACCAAATAGAATCATTGAGAATAATTGTGCAGTTTGTGTGTGCCCAAAACTTAGAAATCTAGAGAACTTCTAGACAGGAGATCTATGGATAAATAGCATCAAACTGCAGCTCCCAGCACCCTGACACAGGGATGAATCCCCCCAGAGAAAGGGCACCTTTACTTAATTCACACAAAGACTCTGTGTATATTAACGATAGCCTCGATGCTGGGCACTGTGAAAATTTGTCTACATTTATAACTGCATTTTGTCACAACAAAGATAGGTGTAATATCCCCATTTTACAGGGGAGAAAATGGAAGCATGACAAGGTCAAATACCTGCCTAAGGTCAGATAGCTGCTAACCAGTGGAGGTGAAAGTCAAACAGCACAGTGCATTCTCAAATCCAATCTCCTTCTTGGTGTCTTCTCTACCTGTACTTTCAACTTCAACTCTGCCCATTTACTTATGCTTTTATAACCCACATGACCTCAGCCTTAAACTAAGAAGATTAACAATACCAAGTGTTGGCAAGTAGGCAGAACAATTAGTTCTCTCACACTGCTGGAAGGAGGGTGTAATGGGACAAACCACTTTGGAAACTATTTGTTATTTTGTTCCAAAGTTAAACATACACCTACTATATGATTCAGCCATTCCATATATATATATGAGAAATGAAATAATATCTCTACATAAAAACCTGTGCACGAATGTGGCTGAGCAGAGAGGAAGGGAGAAGCAATCAGGAGGGGACTGGGGAGATAGGTTTACCCTGGGCTGCCTCCCTGCACTCCATTCCTTCTAATCCAAGTCAAAAGCTCTTGGGAACTCCAGGCTAACACCACTGGGGACAACCTGGGGAACGGGAGAGCCCCTGGGTGTCTGGGCAGTGCTCATAGGGCCTGCTGATGACAGTGCTCCAGCTCCAGCCTTTCCACTGGTTGAAAAGCAGGGCCATGTTGGTGGGAAGGGCTGGGGTGCTGTGGGAAATAAAGAAGAGGGAGAAGGAAGAGGGGCCCAAGCTCAAGTGAAAAGTAGCACAGCCAAGAATTGGGTAGACACAGAAGTCAGGCCAGCTGAGAACAGAGATTAGGAGCCCATAAAATGGGTTTTAGCCAGAGGGCTGCAGCAAGACTGCTCTGTGTGTGCCCAAAGGTTCAGCCATGCATCTGAGATGCTTTGTAAGGGCTCCAGGTGGGTGGAAGACCCAGCCAGTTGGATTTGCCCCAAGTTGAGGTAGTACCAAGTTTCTAGCCTAAAAGTTTTAGGGAGTCACTGCTGAGTGGGGTCAGGTTTGGACCTCGTTCTCTTCTAGCTAAGCCACACCCTACTACCCGAACTTCTGCCTCTGTGCTGGTCATGACAGCTGTACTAGCTTGTGAGCCTCAGGTTCGGCCCACCCCAGGCCAGAAGACTGGCCAAGGATGACACTGGGAGCTCTTTCCCTTGTTGAAACCAGAGTCTGCAGCTCTTGATCGGTCAGTTGGAGGTGAGCAGAGTGGAAGTACTCTCAGGAATCTCTGGAGTGGCCCCTGTCTTCTGCCCACACCCTGGTTCCCTACTTCATTTCCGTGCCCTGCTGAGATGGAAACCTCAAGCCTCTGCTCCAGGTTGTTACTCCAGCCCCTGCCTTCTCACCCCAGGACACTACCCTAGCTGTCCTTTATCTTTCCTTGGCAACAGCCAGAGTGGAAGGTTAGGCCATCTGTAATTCAAAAAGAAAAGATAGTGCCACCTGGAAAAGTTCCACACATCATCAAAATGGCACTTGCCTTAAAAAAAGAGCTCAATGGGGGAGATCTGAAGTGGGGAGGGCACACTGATTCCCACTCACAGCCCAGAGTTCCTTATCAGTCTGGAGTTACATCCAGGTCTACAGGCACCCCTCTGCTACTTGAAGTATAAAAATGCATTCCAAAGTCAATCAAGATTGCTTACTTTTTACTATCCATCGTTTCGGGTGATCAATGTCAGCACGGGACATGAGCAGGGGTAAGGGAGCACCTACTGGTTTGTCTGTCCTGCAGTGGCCCCTTGCCATGGCCAAGACACTACCCGGTCTTCACTACACACCAAGTTAAAGCTATTCTCTGTTATTCTGTCCTTGGACTTCCATGCCACTTACCACACCCCCCTATGGGAAAGACAGACCGTTTTCAATTCCAGCTCACAGGATTTTTCCTCTTTGTCTTTAAAAGCAATTCTTCTCCTTGGCTTTTTTTTTTTTTTTTTAACCTTCATCGCCCAGTTCAGACCTTCACAACTTCTGATCTGGACTTTTACACTTCTACCCTGAGGTCTGCCCAGAGGTCTGCCTAACATCTCCCTACCCCCAATTCTCCCTTTTCACCAGGTAGTGACTCAGGAAAACTAAGATTTTTTGAAGGTCTACCTACTTTGTGCCAGGAGCACAAGAGATGGAGACAAGGATAGGTCTGCCTTCTGGTGGAGAAGGCAGATGTGAACCAGTTAGTGTCACAGCCCAGAGTTGTCCTGCAGCCCAGAACATGCCCGAAGCACAGTCCCAGAGTCCCAGAACACTTCTACAGGAGCAGGTGGTGCATTAACAGGGTGCAAAGGTTCAGAGGCCAGATTTCAAGGTATTCTGTGACCTGATCACACTTACTTATTGTACTAGTCAAGGCTCTTGCAGCCATATATGACACAAAACCACCTCAGACTGACTTCAACAACAAAGGGAATGTATTGACTTTTAACCAAAACTCAACAGATTGAGCCAGAGAAGCTTGACCCAGCCGCTTAAAGGACTTCACCAGGGACTCATTTTCTCTCTGTGTCTTTGCTTTATCCTCAGCTCCACAGGTGCCTCTTGTACCTTCCAGCACTCCCCTCCAGGCAAGAGTGCCAGACCTGGCACCACACTGTTTGGGAGAAGAAATCCTATACCAATAACAACCCCACCTTCACAACTGCTTCCTCTCTTGCTGGAGCTTCACTCTCTAATAAGTATAACAAATGTCTCCTTCAAGCTCGTTGGCTGTGACTGAGTGAAATATCCACCTCTGAGCCAATCACTGAGAACATGATCCTCCCATTGGTGAAACCCAGGTCATGTGTGCTACCTGGCATATAGGTGGAGAGTGGGCATGAAGGACATTGTAGCCAGGAGCACCTGTCCTACATATGGACCAGGATGGGCTCAGGCTGGAGAAGGCACCTGTCCTGTACATAAATGTGACTGTAAAGGTCACTTGGGATCAGCTTCAAACCAAGTAACAAGTCACCTTATAAAGGAAGACTCAGGGAAAAAATGGTGGACCCCCAACTCTCTCAAGTCTCTTTTCTCCTGATTCATTTATTCTATATTTCTAAGATGAAAAGACAGAACATTGGTTGTGTGATTTTCATTTCTATATGGAACAATTGTGTGTGCATGCATGAGAGGGAGAGAGAGAGAGAGAGAGGAGCTGTATGTATATAGGTACACAGTCTTCATTGTTAGTGTCATCTCTCTTTGGAATACAGTATAGAGAAATCCTTTGGGGATTAAGAGAGCATCCCTCCCAATACTAAACAGTCATAGCCAAGACTGTTAGCAGAGAAAAAAAGACTACACACAAAATGTGATGTTGACACTGAACCCAGTGATCATGGCACCTGCTCTGAGGCACCTCCTGCAGTCCCACCACCAGTGTGCACCTGGAAAAGAAGGGGCTGGGACCCGGGGCACTTGTTATGCCCAGGCTGACGTCAGCTTCTCTCTCCCAAGGGGAAAGCTACAAGCCCAGCCTCCAGCACTTGCAGGGGCAGACTGAGGTGAGTGTGAGGGTCCGGAAGGGTCTCTGGGCCTCCAACTCCACAAATCATCCTGTTTTAATGTAAATGGTGATTACCAAGAGCACAGCAGGTTTCCCTATGCCAGCAGCTTGGTGACTAGTGCCCCAAAATGAATGGCTTTGTTTTGCCCTGTTTAGAAGGATTCTGTAATCCTTTCCTCCTTCCCACAGAGGAAACTCCCCAGAGTCCTCCCTAGTGCACCCTGGGGCTGAGGAAGCCTGGGATTTAAGGCCTCTGGTATGTATTGTATGTACCAGGTTCACTCCACATGCAAGGAGAGGCAGAAAAGGGTGAAAACTGGTGCTGAAAGGAACTGAAATGGATCAATCAGGAGTCCTCCACAAATGACCGCAGAGGAACTGAGAACAAGTTCTACCCTCCAGCCAGTCTGAGACGGAGGTTGGAGGGAGACTCCAGAGCACCTAGCACTCTTAGGGAGAATTTGGAGGCCTGGGATAGGAAAATAAGAAGAATGGGCAAGAGGACAAGGGAGAGGTTACACTGCCATCTTGTGCCACATGGATATTATACTTACTACTCACAAAAATTAGGGGATATTTTATCACTTCATATTCATTTTGAAATATCCCCTAATTTATGTGAGTAGTATATTAAGCTCCCTACACGTTTATTTGTTTTTGTTTTTACCAGAGAAGACTCTGAGGTTTGCAAGATGAATTGGCTGTGGACCCAGACCCAGGTGGTTGGAAATCTCAGCCTTAACATTTACATACTATGGCATGTTGGATGGTATTGCCCCCATTTTATAGATGAAGAAACAGAGGCTTACAGTAGCTAAACAATTTGCCTAAAGTCACACATCAGCTCATGGCAATGTTCAGATTTAAACTAAGACTGTCTAGCACTGAAGTCAAGAGTGTTGAATGAAGCAACGATTGGAGGAATAAATCTCCCAGGTAGAGGCGGATTAAGGCTGGTTGAGGCCCTGGGCACAGAACAAAATATTGGGCCCCTTACATTAGAAAAAAGTGTAAAGTTGGGGTTTTGCGGGCAACCTTCAGAAGTCGGGGCCCAGGGTGCGCACTAAGTGCACCCGCCGTTATATCCACCTCTGCTCTCAGGTACCTTCTGACTACCCACCTGAAACCCTAACTTCTCAACCTTCCAGAAAGGGGCCCTTGCTTAGCCACACTGCAGATCCTGTGGTTTGTATTTTCACCCTTCTACTCTGACCACACTTCTCGATCCTCTGTGGTTGGTGAACTGTGAGATGCGTGCCATTTCCAAGCTGTGCCATTTCACTGGCAGGATGAAGCTCTCCAGAGCTCTTCCCCCATCACAGCAACCATCACTGTTTCAGAGAGCTGCTCCATCAGCCTGGATCCTACAGAAGGACGACATGGACAGGCCCCCAGCCAACCCACAATGGACAATGGAGCAAGAGTGAGAAATAAATCTTCATTGCTTTAAACCCAAACCACTGAGATTTGAGGTTTGTTACTGTGGTATCACTTATCCCCTTCTGACTGACATGCTTCCTTTTCTGGGAGAAGGAAACAGGTGGATTCTTCTAGATGTACACAGCAGTGTTCACAGGGAAAGAACAGGGGTCCTGTTTTCACCAGCCACACGACAATATTTCAAAGAAGCCAAGTGGAGTAGGGAGAAAAGACAAGGATTCCAAGAGTGCTGAGCCAGAGAGCTTTCAGGCTGCAGGAGGGTTATCTGGCCCATCTCTGGCCAAGAAGGCCAGGTCAGGGAAATCTGATCTCACACAGCTCAGATCCAGGCTGGAGCCAGAAGTTGCCCAGGCCCTGTGCAAGAAGATGTAAACCGTGGCTTTGTGAGGGGCTGGGTCACCATCCCTGGCCCTCGCCCAGGCCAAGCACCACCAGCATGGTCTCAAAGTGCAGAGGGGCATAGTTGCAGAGGGGCATCTTGGCAGACATACCCAGGGCCGTGGTGCCCAGTCACTTGAGTGCAGACTCCCTTCGCCCTATGGACAGTGGAGAAGGCCCTCAGCGAGCATGAGCCTTGGAACACAAACTGCTGCAGCAGGGGCTGGGCTGCAGGGTACAGGGGTCCTGGGAGTAGGCGGGAGCCCTGCAGAAGGGCATGGGCACTATCCCTTTTCCTGGATTATCTCCTCCCCTCCTCCAGCATAAACAGAGTTCCCCCAATCCATGTTTTTCGAAGACAGCTAGAGGAAAAGTGTTTAGACTAGAAATCATCCCCCTTCTGTATAAGGTGTCCTCAAGCTGAATTTGAATGGGGAGAGATCCTGGAACCTGGTGCTCAGAAGGATACCACTGGGGGTGGGGGGACAGGGGAATGTAGACTTCCCATTAGTGGCAGCTGCCTGCTAGTGTGAATGGAAGGATGCCTGAAGGCATAAGTCACACCAAAACATCTTGCCCCACTCTCCCATTTCCCTCCAGTCAGGCCTAGCCTTTACTTTCTCTGCACCTGACATCTCCCCGTGTTGGTTCCCCAGAGCCACTGGCCCTCCCCAAAAGCAGCATGAAAGACCCCACTCTCTCTCCTAAGCAATGCATGTGTTCCTTTAAGAGACCTGGGAAAGCGATGCCATTTCCTGGAGGAGCGGCACTTTGAGGAGCCCCTCTAGCCCTCTTCCCCAGCCAAGATTGGCAATTTAGAAGCTGCTTTGGAAGTTGCTTTGGAAACAAACAGTGACATCACCTCTGACCTCTATTGGATCCATCAGCGGAAGAACGTAGAAGAAACAGCCTTGCAGATTAGACAGATTTGGGTTTCATTTCCAACTCTTCCATGTGCAGCGTGTGCAAACTTGAGCACAGGGTTTACACTCTGTAAGCCTCAGCTCCCTCTTCTGTAATATGATGATAACATTAGTCCCCATATCGTGAGAGCACTCCTATAAGGGTACAAGGCTGAAAGGAGACACAGCCCTGAGCCCCAGTTCTGCTGCCCTGCGTGAGGCACACATATGCACTTAATAAATGGGACTGTCACTGTGCCACCCAGAGTGGGTGAGAAGCAGAGAGGCTCTTAGGAGCCTGGGCAGCAGTCTGTGAATTTGATTGACTCAAAAAGGCAGGAAGAGGGTTGGAGAACCGTGCAAGGGGCCGAGGCACCACCCCAGGAGCCTTGTCAGCTGCAGCACCCAAGTACTGAGCACCCTGATGCCAGAACCTCAGACAGGGAGGGGGCTCCAGGAAAGAGTCCTCCCGGACAGGCTCTGCGGCCCACCCAGCACTACCTCAGGTGAACATCTGAACACATTTGTTCAGCATCCAGACCGTTCAGAAACCAGCCCTGGGAAAAGCTCTTCCTCAGCTTTATCCCCATCTATCTCTGTCATTGCTCTTTTGTTTTTGCTTTTGCATTGTTTGTTGCCTCTTTTGATCTTCAAGCTGTTTGTGAGTATTTCAGGAGAAGTTGTCAGGCTGGAAGCAGAAACAGGAAGGACAGCCAGGTCCCATCCAAGAGCCCAAAGAGACTTGGGAAGGCAGGGAAAACTAAGACTATGCGACCTTAGGGCTGCTTGAGGAGCATAGGGCTCTTCCTTCCTAGAAGATGGCTGTCCCAGGGCAAGCTACCCTAAAGCAGGGGTTCCCAAACTATGGCCCACCCCTTGAGGCCATTTATTCGGCCCCCACCGCACTTCCAGAAGGGGGACCTCTTTCATTGGTGGTCAGTGAGAGGAGCACAGGATGCATCCACACCCATAGTTTCCATTGAAATACTGGTCAGTTTGTTCATTTAAATTTACTTTTTCTTTATTTTAAATATTGTATTTGTTCCCGTTTTGTTTTTTTACTTTAAAATAAGATATGTGCGGTGTGCATAGGAATTTGTTCATAGTTTTTTATAGTCCGCCCTCCAACGGTCTGAGGGACAGTGAACTGGCCCCTTGTGTAAAAAGTTTGGGGACCCCTGCCCTAAAGTGTTCCAACATGATTGCCAGTCATTTAGCACCAGTCCAATTTAATGTGAATAATTGATAAGGGCTTTTGGGTCAAGGTGTCAGAAATATATTTGTTAATTCAGAATATATGTGTTAAAGAGCATAAGGAAAGGCAAATAATGGAGGAAGAAAGCACCAAGGTAAGCAGGAGCTGCAGGGCAGCTAAGAACAGAGACCATGCATGGGGGTCAGAGCCGCTTCGCCAGGACTGGGCTGCCTACATGAAGCCAGGAGCCATGAACACACAAGTCACCTACTGTGGAGGCCAGGATTAACTCTGCTCACTCCAGGCACAGAAGTCTGGAAGCACAGTTTTTCTAACACCAGAAATACAGATGTAGGCCAAGAAAGACACTGAGTCCCTACCCTGTTCCATATGCCTGTATGAGTTTAGAACTCCACCCACATGTAGAAAACCCCTAGACAAAGCTGTTCACGTAATGCCACATCACCATATTGATCCTCACAGAGCTGGACTAAGTTCATCACAAAACCACCCTGCAAGGAAGAGTATTTGGGAGAACATCCCAGGAAAGATGAGCTCTCAAACAAGATTACCTGCCAAGAGGCCCTAAGTGGAATGTGTAATTTCTAAACATGTAGAGAAAATAATGTACAAAATGAAGAAATTCAACAGAAAGTAGGAATGGAGGGGAGGTAAAGAAGCAAAGACAAAGAATGGTATGGTAAATAGAAACAAAAATCATATCACAGAAGTAATCTCAAACATATTACTAGCATAAATGAATCCGAATGGGCTAAACCTTTATTAACAGACAAAATTTCATAATATTTTTTTCCATTTAATTCATATATATGTTACTTATGAAAGAAACATCTAAAATTGAGATAGAAGGTATAAAGATATGCAAATCATACACACATGCACATACACACACCAGTAAAATGCTGTCCAAAAAGGTGAATAGCAATGAAGAGAAGAAAATATTGATAGCATGGAAATGAAAAAGAACATTCCCTAGTCTTAAAAAGAATTATTTATTAAGATGATTTAACACTCACGCCTTGGACACAACTAACAACACAGACCCAACATATGTCACTGACAGGACTGAGAGAAGAAGTCGACAAAGCCACACTCAGAATACGTCACTCTTTAAGAAATGACTAGATCATGTAGTCAAAACTGACTAAGATTTGAATAAAACTATTTGAATAATAAAATTTTAGAGGATTTAATATAATAGAGTTTTAGAGTACTTTGCACTCAATAAATGGAAAATACACAAATCTTGCAAGTATACATGGGTCATTTGTGATGTTTGATCTAAAATGCATGTCAAAGGACGTCTCATCAAATTTCAGACTCAGTGTGATGTAGACCCCATGTTCTGACTGCCACACGATAAAACTCAAAATAAACTATTAAAAGACAACACCCCAGCCTGACCAGGCGGTGGCGCATTGGATAGAGCTTTGGACTGGGATGTGGAAGACCCAGGTTCAAGACTCCGAGCTCACCAGCTTGAGCGCGGGCCCATCTGGCTTGAGCAAAAGTTCGCCAGCTTGGACCCAAGGTCGCTGGCTCCAGCAAGGGGTTGCTCCGTCTGCTGAAGACCCGCAGTCAAGGCACATGTGAGAAAGCAATCAATGAACAGCTATGGTGTCACAATGGCAATGAAAAACTAATGATTGATGCTTCTCATCTCTCTCCATTCCTGTCTGTCTGTCCCTATCTATCCCTCCCTCTGACTCTCTCTTTGTCCCTGTAAAATAAAATAAAATAAAATAAAATAAAATAAAATAAAATAAAAAGACAGCACCCCAAAAGCCCATATGTTTAGAAACAAGCAAAACAATCTCACTGCCAAATAATTTATACTTTAAAAAGAAAGTAATATATAAAAATTATAAACATTTTAGAACTGAACATTAATGAGAGCATGGCATCTTAAAACTTGTCAAGCTGTCCTTAGAGAGGAACACTTAAATCTAAATACATTTTTTAGGAATCAAGAAAGACTTAAATAGACTGATGAGTCACCACAAGAAATTGAAAATAGAATAATGAAGTAAACCAAAAGGAAGTAGGAAAAAGGGGAATAATAAAAATGGAAGTCAAAATTTATAAAATAAAATAAATACCAAATATAGAAAGGAACAATGAAATAAGTGGTTCTTTGGGGGTAGGGAGCTCTAGTAAGGCTGGTAAAAACATTATGTTATCATAATAATAATAATATTATAAACAATCAAGCAAAACAGTAAAGTTATTTTGGGGGCTTCTGGTAGCTACTTCAGTGTTAATCATATCTTTTTATTTTCTGTATTTTTTCCTTTTTTAATTAAATTTTATTGGGGTGACACTGGTTTACATAATTATACAGGCTTCAGTTGCCCATATTTTCTTTATTTTCTGATGCTTTGAAATTTGTGACCTTACTAACCAGGAGAGACTGCCCCTCTCAGAAGTAACCAGTTCCTAGAAATAATAAAGGACTCCCCAGTAAGCACCTTTCATATGCAAACCAATCAATCTGGTCGTCAGAGCCCAAACACTACCTTTATCCACCTGACCTCATCACCCCAGAGCCAAGTACCAGACAACTAGGGACAGCCCTTATTCCCCAGAGCCCACTGAAATTATTCAAACTCACCAATCCTAAACCCACTTATCCTGACTTTCCCATTCCTTCCCACAAAAAACACAATAAAGTCTCCTGCCTATACTTTCTCCTCACTCCCTCTGCCTCTCTAACTGAAATTGGTGCTTCCCCATGAGAGCATGTGATGTTTAGCGTGCACCCTCTTCTTGGGAATGTGAGTAACAAACTGTCCTTCCCGTGACAATCATCTCCTGGTCTGTTGGCTTCACCAGACCTGAATAATAACAAAACCTACTTTTAGAAACAACTTCTTCACCACTATTCCAGAAAACGAAAGAGAAGATGGATCAAGTAAGAAATGTGAGAGATGAACAATATCTTTAATCTTAGAAACAAAAGGCCACATGGAGGACAAAGCATTATTAATAAATGAGGAATCATATTTAAACATCTCCTGGTGAAATTTTAGGATATCAGAAATAAAGCTTAAAATCCTTTAAGTACCGTAATTGAGGGAAAAAAAGTTTACATGTCAGGGTGAAAAGGATTGAATTGGAATCAGACTTTTTCTCTACAAACATAACTGCAAAAAAAAATATGACAAATAGAATAATGTTCATAAGTTCCAAGGGAAAAATACTGCATTTAAGACAGGAAAGTTATGAGCCTTTTGTGAGGTCAATTAAAAGTCCTTTTTCAAACATTTAAGCATTTAAATATATACCACATACCAACCATCCAGGAGAATTTGTTCAAAATAATGCTTCAGGTGAGCAAGAAACAAATAAGAAAATTAGTAAAACTCAGGATTAACTCATTTTTAAAAAAACTGAAATTAACATGATGGAAAAAAAGAAATAGAAATGTCTTGAATAATTTTGAAAGAGACATAAATGCAAGAAATAAATTTATAATAATCTTCATCTATAATGTTATTATATCACAAAAAATGGGAGGTAGAAGTAGTAAAGCAATTTTAATAACAGCATGAAATCTTACACAGGGAAAATACATACTATGTTTTTTTGAGGTTGGTAAAGAATAGTATATATGTGGTGTGTGTGTGTGTGTGTGTGTGTGTGTGTGTGTGTGTGTGTGTGTGTGTGTAAGTAAAGGAACCAGAAGTAGCTGACTTCCTAATGTTTATTTTATTTTATTATTATTTTTTTAAGTGAGAGGAGGAGAGATAGAGAGACAGAGTACCACATGTGCCCCAGCCAGGGATCCACCCAGCAGCTCCCATCTGGAGCCAGTGCTCAAATCAACCAAGCTAACCTCAGTACCCAGGATAATGCTTGAACCAGTAGAGCCACTGGCTGCAGGAGGGGAAAAGAGAGAGAGAGAGAGAGAGAGAAGGGAGAGAGGTAGGGGAGGAGAAACAGATGATCCCTTCTCATGTGTGCCCTGACCGGGGGTTGAACCGGTATGTCTGCATGCTGGGGTGATGCTCTATCCACTGAGCAAACCAGCTGGACCACTTTCTAATTTTTAAACATAAAGAAACTTGAGCCCTGGCTGGTTGGCTCAGTGGCAGAGCATCAGCTCGGCATGTGGATGTCCTGGGTCCGATTCCCAGCCAGGGCACACAGGAGAAGCACCCATCTGCTTCTTCCCCCTTCCCCCTTTCCTTTTTTTCTATCTCTCTTTCCCTCCCACAGCCAAGGCTCCATTGGAGCAAAGTTGGCCAAGGCACTGAGGATGGCTCCATGGCCTCCACCTCAGGCATTAGAATGGCTCCAATTGCAATGGAGCAACATCCCAGATGGGCAGAGAATCACCCCCTAGTGGGTTTGCCTGGGTGGATCCCAGTCAGGCACATGGGAGAGTCTATCTCCCTGCCTCCCTGCTTCTCATATCAGAAAAATACAAAAATAATAAGAATAAACTTGTTCCCCAGCTGATTGGTTCAGTGGTAGATTGTTGGCCAGGTGTGTGGAAGTCCCAGTTTGACTTCTGGTCAGGGCACCAAGGAGAAGCAACCATCTGCTTCTCCACCCTTCTTCCCCTTCCTCTCTTGCGGCCATGGCTTGAATGAGCAAGTTGGCCCAGGGTGCTGAGGATGGCTCCATGGCCTCCCATCAGGAGCTAAAATAGCTCAGTTGCCAACGGAGCAGGGGCCCCTGATGGGCAGAACATGAGCCCCGGATGGAGGTTGCTGGGTGGATCCCAGTTGGGGCACATGCAGGAGTCTGTCTCTCCACTTCCCTGCCTCTCACTTGATTTAAAAAAATTAATGAATGAATATAAAATAATTTGAAAAGAAAACTTAAGCAAATGAGAAAATAAAAAAGAGAAATATAATGAAACATGAAAAGCAAAAGCATTATTATCATATGAGATAAGTTATTAAATATCCTGGCTCCAGAGCCCCCAAACTGAAATGACATTGAAAACTCCATGCAAGGGACTCTGTCTGCCATTGCTGGGTCTACTTTACTTTCTCCATTTACAGTTTTTTAGTCTACCTTATAAGAAGATGACTATGGCACAGGTGGCAACCCAGGGTGTGTCCCCTTAGATCCAGAAAGTGGCAAAACTGGGTTAAAGTCCTTAGTCCCAGTTCTCACACCAAGGGAGGATTCTGATTGGCCCAGCGTGTATCAGATGCCCATCTTTGAAGCAAACAAGTGTGGCTCAGGGCAAGGTCTTACAGAACTTCTTGTAAAGTGGACTATCTTCTAGAAAAAGGGTAGACAATCTAGTAGTTACCCAATACCCAAGGACAAACAAGAAGAAAGCAATATTCATAGCAGAGAATGTAGAATTTGCAGCAAAAGAGCAATAAAGGCAGGGAAGGAGGGATGATTTTTGTATTGATAAATAATAAAACCTGATTGAGAATATAAGAATCATCAATCTGTATGCACTGAAGATAGTATTCAATATACAAGGCCAGAAAGGTTAGAAATTAAGGAGAAATTGAACAAAAGCAGAGCCAGAATAGAAGGTTTAATATGCCTCTGCATTTCTGAGAGATCAAGTAGACAGAAATTTAATAAGAATGTAGAAGAGTTAAAAATTATTATTAAAATTTTGACTTACTATATCTATATCATACTGTGTTCCCTAGAAACAAAAAATACATATTCATTTCAAATGGCCAAGAAATAGTTACAAATTTGATCATATCTTAGGCCACAAGGAAATCTCATTAAACTCTTAAAAGCAGAAATAGCATAATATACAAACTCAAACCACAATGCAACAAAACTAGAAGTTAATAGCAAAAGGAAAAACAAAGAAACAAATAAAAGGAATCTACTCTGGAGAGGGGAAGAACTTGTCTCAAAAGCCCAAGAGCCAAAGAAAAGAATCAAAACTGCAATTAATGATTGTTTAAGAAACAATGGGGAGCTGGAGCCGAGAGAAAACACAAAGCTCTAAAGAACAGTATACATACAGTTTTTGTTTTTCTCATTAAACAGAAGAAAGAAATTAAGTGGACCAAGTATTAGGCTCCAAAAGCAAGTAATAGAGCAAAAAAAGTGAACCTATGAAAAGCTAGAGGAAGAATTTGAAGGTAATGTTATAAAATGATAAATGGAAAATAAAAACTATAGATCTGAGAAATTCAAGAGCTGAGTTTTTGAAAAGACTATAATCACTATAATAATAGTGACCATTCGCTGGGCATTCAGCTAATGGTCAAATACCATACTAAACACTTTAACATCCACACATTCATCTCGCAATCACCACTATGAGGTAGGAAAGTATAGATTCCCCCATTTCATAGATGGGAAAACTGAGGCAATGGAAGTTAAGAGTTTTGTCCCAAGTTTGTTCATCGCCAGAACCCATGCTCTTAGTCATTATCTAACTGCCTCTAGCAGGGCAAATCAAGGAGAAAAGAAGTGGCCACAGACACACAATACAGTGGAGGAGAAAGGCATTCAACCACTTAAAGGAGAATTAAAAATTAGAAGAAAATACTACACACAATGTAATGACTACAATAATTGTTTTTTTCTCTTTTTTTATTAACAAATTTGTTTATTTCTCGTATTTAGGATCAAGCACTATATCCAGTTGGGTATCCTTTCTTTTTCTCTGTGTATGTAGAAATAATTTCATACTTAAAAATCTTTTAAGAACACTCCATTAAACTTCCTCCCCTGCAAACCATTCCAGGGTAATTGCTGATAGGATGCTCCCTTACCCTCCCCCCCAATACTTGAATTTGTATTTTCTTAAAATAAGGACATCCTCCCACACAGTCACAATACAACCATCAGAATAAGAAAAATGATACCAATACTTAACTACCATTCAATCCATGGAGCCCTTTCAGGTGTTTCTCTCTCAATATCCATTAGCAAGAAGACCCAATCTAGTATCACGTGTTGCATTTAATTGTCATCTCTCTCTTTAGTCTCCTCCAATTTGGAACAATTCCTCAGACTTTTCTTGACTCTCTTGACCTTGATACTTTTGAGAATCTATGCCAGCTATTTTCTTGAATGTTCTTCTGTTGGTTTTGTGGCATGTTTTCTCGTGATGTCTTTTGAATAAGAACATCATGCTATCGCCTACTTAAGTCCTATGAGAGGTCCCATGATTTCAAATTGGTCTTGATCACTAAATTAAGGGAGTATCTTCCACTGTCAAGTGACCATCTTCCTTTTTAAATCAGTAAGTACTGTGTTGGGTAGTACTTTGAGACCATGTAACTATCCCATTCATCATCCACCATGATAACAGCTAATATTTCTTGACTGAATTGCTAGTTATTAGAATGGTTGTCAAGTGGCAATTTTCTAATTCCATCATCCCTTCCACATCAGGAAGTACATATTTATCCTCTCCATGTACATATTTATTTATTATACCAGTGTGGACTCCTGGATTCCTATTTTATTCAATGGTAAAAATCTGTTACATCTACTATATCAGCTTCTTAAAAGATCTAGTTTATATCGACTCATGTCATCATTATAAGTAAAAGTTCATCTTGTATTTGGAAAAAAACTCTATTACTATTTTCTTGTGTTTTGTCAGATCATCCCAGATTTGGCTGGTGGGAGTCCCCTCGATGTGGTTTCTATGTCCTCCTGCCCTGTACCCATCATTCTCTGAGCATGGCTCTGCTTTCTGGCATGAAAGGACATTCCAGGCTTGTCTTTTACTTTTTCTGCCCCAGTCCTGGAATCCACCAGTTCTTTTTTAAATCCCTAGTTCTTTTTAGTAGAGAAAGGTGCTTTAAAACAAAAATCTGGGTACTAAGTGTGTTCACTGTTATTAAAGTTGAGAAATCCATCTCTTCTCCATCTCTCCCTCTCTCTCACTCATAGATAGCCCCAGGATTTCCCCCAGAGATCCCCTCCTCCTGGAATTCAAATCTTTATGTAATCTTCTCCCTTTAAGCGTAGACTGGACCTCATGGCTCACTTCTAATGAATAATGATCAAGATACAGCAAAAGTGATGTTATGCCCGACTCAAGTGCAGGTGACAAAAAGACCATGCCTTACATTTTGAGCATTCCTTCTTGTCCTCTCAGTCACTCACTGTGAGGGAAGGTAGCTGCTGACTGAAGAAGCCCACATGGCAAAGGACTGGGAGTGCCTCTGGCCAATAGCCAGAGGGGAAGTAACTCTTGCAAACAACCACTTAAGTGAACCTAGAAGTAGTTCTTCCCCTAATAGAGCCTTGAGACAAGACTATAGTTCAGGCTGACAGGTTGGTGGCAGCCTCGTGAGACCTGTGGCAGAGGCACTCAGCTAAGTCACTCCTGGATTCCTTACACAGGTATTATGAGATAATAAATATGTCCTATTGTTTTAAGCCCCTAAGGTTTGGGGTGATTTGTTATTTGGCAATAAATAACTAAACACATACACAAATGCATACATTTATTTCTATATCTATTTTATATTTTGAAAACCATGGGTTCATACCCATACATCCAATTCTAATTCAACTCCACAGAATTAATTCTATTTTTCTTCTTCTCCATAATTGTAACTCTCTTCTCAGATAGCAAAAACCTAACTCGTTATTCTTAATATTTTTACTTATTGGGTCACCCTTCCCCCCAATTTATTACTAATTTTCTCTCACTACCACCACCACCCCACACAGGCTTTCCCTCACCCTGCTCAGACCCTGACACCCCAACTTAGAGCCATGCGCACCACCCACCCTATCTGTCCAGTCTCACTCAATGGCTTCTGGAAGAATTTTTCAATAAGGGAGGAAGAGAAAGAAATTAGGAGGCTAGAAAGAAGGCAATAGAGAACACCAAAACAGATTTTAAAAATATAGAAAAAGAATATAAAAATAAGCTCAAAAGAAACTGACATCAGAGACTTACCCACCAAAAGGTGTTAGAGAAGTATTTCAGAGTGTCAGGGAGTAGGCATTCCTATACTACATAAACCATTCCAGGACCAGAGAAAAAAATTAGGTAGTTTCTCAAACCATTTTATAAATCCAGCATAGCTCTGTCATCAAAACCTGGCTAAAGAAACAAAAACTTTACATAAGTAATAATTAACTGAATTTAGCAATACATTTTAAGTATAATGCATGACCACATAGATTTAATTTCAGGAATACAGGACTGGGTCAGCATTTAGGAAATCTCTTTACTTTAAATTAATAGATAAAAGGAGATATGGGGATAGCAGTTTACATCAAGTGGATTTTTTAAAATTCAGACTATAAGTCAGGACTCTTTTGGGTGCAAGCAACAGAATCTGAGCCAGGTTTACACACAGGGCTGTCTCATGACAGCCAATAAACCAGAACTAAAAAAAGAATACTGGAAAATAGAAAGCCAGTCTGTTTTTTATATCTGTCCATTAAGAATAAATACACTAAAATCAATAACTTTCCCATAAATCAACAATAACCAGCTTGAGAAATCTGTCACCTTTTATTTGTCCCTCCTTCCCTCCAACCTCCCCTAGCTTGAAAAATCAATGGAGAAAAATTCCGTTTACAATATCAACAAAAAACTATAAAACATCTGGAAGATCAGGCTAGTGATGGACATCTATTGAAGAAATGCAGAATGTTTACACATGAGGATATCAAAGGAAGACTTGAGTAAAAGGAGAGGCATGCAACGCTCCTGAGTAAGAAGGTGCATATTGTAAAAATGTTCATCTGCCCTAAATAGATCTATAAATTCAATGTAATCCCAATGAAACGCTTTAAATTTTTTGACAATACAAAAATGGAAGCCAGGAAAAGTTTGAGAAGTTGCCCCCCAGATACTAAAAGCTTACTCTATCAAGTGCTGACACTGAGTTAAGTGTTTTACATGCAACATGGATTCTATAGACTGCTCCCCCAAAATACTGAAGTATGATTACATGCACCTTTGAGATGTTTGCCATTATCACAGAAATGTTTGCCATTATCACAGAATTACTAAATATCAGGAGTCTATATTTGAACATTGGACTCATACCGTCAGAGCTTAAAGTTTAACTACTATGCTAATTAAATATGTCACAAAGCTAGAAAAATTAAAACAACCCAAGACTGAGAGGGGACTCAATGGAACAAATTAATGGAGGAAAAAAGTATGTACACCTATTTTGTTCTTGACGTGGACTAGAATTACAGCTTTATTTTTTCTTCCACTTTATTTCTTCCATGATTTATTCTGATAAACAGTGTAAGGGAGAATTTGTTTACTTTATTACTTTTTTCAAAGAAAGAGTCATGGAATCTATTTATCAATCTTCCTACTTTTTGGTTGTTGTAGCTCTTTGTTTTCTCTATTACTTTTCCCTCCCTGTTTCCTTTGGTGTGTTTTGTTCTTTGTGAATTTTCTTCAGTTGGATGCTTAATTTTTTAATTTAATAATGAGGCACTTCTTGCCCAAAATGAACCTTGTATTCTCTTTACGTTTTGATAAACTCCTATGGGAACGTTTATCAAGATTTTGTTAAAAGTTTACATTAACTTGTGGTGAAATGACATTTTTACATATTGAATCTTCCCAATGAGAAACATGTCCCTGTTTAGTCGTTTTTTATGCCTTTCAGTAATGTTTTATAGTTTTGTTCCTATGGGTCCTGCACAGTTTTCAATAAATAGTTCATGCCAGGAAAATCTTTTCTTTTTTTTATGAGGAAGAGCTCGACTTTGCTAACTTAATTCATTTTGTAATTGATTCCCTTATAACCTCTTTTCCTCAGCTTCCCTAGGCTTTTCAAGGTAGAAAAATTTATTAAATATAAATTATGATATATTCATTTCTTACTTTTTAGTTTCTTCTTTCATTTTCTTAAATAATTGCATTAACTAAAACTTCTAGAACAATGTCAACTCATAATGGTTATGATGGGCACCTTTGTTCCACTTCTACTTTAGTGTAAATATCTCAGATGTTTAATATTTAATTACATTTTTTATTTTGAGATCATTTTAGATCTATGTGCAGTTGTAAGTTACAAAGAAACCTCATGTATCTTTTACCCAGTTTCCCACAGTTATATCTTGCAAAATTCTAGTCACAACCAGAATATTAACATTGATCCAACTTACCCATATTATTCAGATTTTCCCCATTTTACTTGTATTTGTATATATGTGGGTGTGTGTTTCTTTAATGTTGTAAAATTTTATGATGTGTGAGTTCTTGTATCTGCTGCCATAGAACAGTGCCACCATCACAAACATCCCTTGTGTTCTTTTACAACCACACCTGCCTCCAGTCCCTAACCTTCACACTCCATCCCTGACCCCTGGAAACCAATAATCTTTTCTCTGTTCTTATAATTCTGTCATTTCAAGAAAGTTATATAAAGGGGATCATACAATATATAATCTTTTGAGATTAGATTTTTTCACCTTAATTTCACCATGATTCTCTGGCAATTCATCTTAGTTGTTGTGTATATATCCATTGTTGTTTCCTTTTTATTGTTGAGTAGTATTCCATAGTAAGGATGTACCCACAATTGATTTAACCATTCACCCATGAATGAATCGATTGTTTCCAGTTTGGGGCTATTATGAATAAAGAAGCTAATAATGCTGTCCACATTTCCTGTGTTTGGTGTATTTGCCATCTGTATATTCTTTATGTAAAATGTCTATTCATGTCTTTTCCCCACTTTTCCAATCAGATGTTTTTACTTTCATTTTTAAGAGTTCTTTACATATTTAACAATAACTGTTTTCTAAATATATGACTTGCAAATAAAGTCTGTGGCTTGTCTGATATGCTCTATATAGACCCTCATAGGAAGATAAACTTAATTTTGATGAGGTTCAATTTATCTTTTTTCGCCTAGCCCCAAATCCCAAGATTTTCTACTCTTTATTTTTTTAAAAGTTTTATAATTTTGTTTTACGTTAAGCCCATGACAAAGCACTTGTCAAAATCCAACTCTTACTCCTGATGGGAACCCTCCATATATTAGAAATATCTCAACTTGATAAAGAGCATCTATGAAACCTAGCAGCTAATATAATACTTAATGGTGAACAACTGGAGGCCCAGGATCAGGAGCAGCGGGTCAGCCCTCCCTTTCTTCATTTAGTGTAGTACCAGAAGTCTTACCCCTGCACCAAGGGAGGAAAAGGGAATGAAAGACATATACTTTAGAAATAAAACCATCTTTACTTGGAGATGACATATTGTCTACATAGAAAATCACATGGAATCTACAGTAGTAAGATTAGAGTATACAAAGTCAACAGAGAGAAATCAGTTACGGGTCTACATACAAACAACAAATATATACAAACTACCTTTACAATCACTCCAAAAAGAAAGAAATAGGTATATGTTTACCAAAACATGTTCAGGGTCTATATGTTAAAAATTACAAAATGCTGATGAAAGAAATCGAAGAAAATCTAAATAAATGTGAAGATATAATGTGTTTATAAATTAAATGACTCAGCATAATAAAAATATCAGTTCTATTCAGATTGATTTATAGATTTAATGCAATTCTTATCAAAAGTTCAGCAAAAATTCTTATAGATACAAACAAGCTTATTCTAAAGCTTGTGAGGAAGTTACAGACCCTATAATAGTTAAAACAATTTGAGAAAGAAGAATGAAGTTGGAGAATCACACACATTGTTTTGGGCTGAACTTCTTTAAGTAACTCTTTTTACAAAGAAAGAATGTGGGTCACATACTCTTACCCACAAAACTTAAAAATGGAAACATTGTTAGATTTCCTTTTGCCAGTAAGTTTAATGTTGCAGATGAGAAGTCTGAAGACATCCTAACTTGCTGATAATCTATTTTTTTCACTCCTTGATTACTATATAATATATTTTTCTTATTAAATACAATGATTTTCATGATATGTCTAGATGGGCTCTCTTCTTATCTTGCCTAAAATATAGTAAAACACTCTGAACACATTCTTGAATTCCCTTTTGTCTTCTAGGAAGCCAAAAAACATTTTTGTTTTGACTGATCCTTGTTTTTTCTGGTACCTTTTGCAAGTCAGGAATCTGAATTCCAAGCCACTCATACTGAGTTTGGCTGCTCTAGTAGTGAAAGAATTCATTAAGAGGATTTTGGTAATCTTACAAAAATATCAGAAAGACTGAGCCCCAGCCTCAGAGACAGACAGCAGAGGAGGTTGGGCATCAGCCAGAATGACAGCCAGGTAACAGCAGAGAAGCCACCCAGTGAGGACTCCGTGACACTAATGTTGAACCTCGGGGGCGGCTCCTAGCATCACCTCCTAGCACAGGGCGCAGGACATCACCGCTTGTGCTGCAGCTTCTCCTCTCCTGGACCCAGGACTGCCGTCCTCAAAATAAATTCTCCTCAGTCCCTTCATCTTTGTGCTACAAGCTTCTTTTCAAAGCCCCAGATATATGTGCCCAACTGTTTGGCATAGGTCACATGCTGATACACTAGCAATCATGCTGAGAAAATGGGATTCTGGCCCTTTCAGAATGCCCTATGTGTGAGACAGTTCAACGGCCAAGACACCTGATATGGAGAATTTCACAAGCTCAGAAAGGGAGTTAGTTCCATTAGGGCCTTGTTTCTCTGTCCTTTGTCTTCTCGCTGACTATTTTCCTCTCTAAATCCATTCATACTTTCTGGGAGAACTCTCAAGCTTATGTTCAGTATCACTATTCCAATTAGTGTTGACACTGCCCTGCCCCTCCTTTGCTGTGGATATCAATCTCCTGAAGGTTTCTCTTCCCGTTCTGCCTTTGAGCTACAACTCCTGGGTAGGTTGACTAAAAAGGAGGCTGTCAGCAATTCTTCCTGAACCTGTATGCGCATGCATCCCTTCTCATCAAAAGGTGGAGACTATTTCCCTCCCCTTCAATCTGGGCTTGTCTTATGACTTGATTTGACCAGTAAATGCAGCAGAAGTGATATTATAGTACTTCCAATCTTCATTCTTTGGAGGTTTGGTAGCTCCCACTTTCTCATTTTGGGGATCCAGACGCCATATAAAGAAACTCAAACCACATGAGAAAGAGTGGGAGGGGCCTCACAATTCCCTAGGCCAGGTACCAGCTGTGTGAAGTGAAGTCATCTCGAACATTCTAGCTCCAGCCCACTTCCCAACTGAATGCTACTATTTCATAGAGCAGACCCCACACCGCATGAAGCAGAAAAATTGCCTACTTCCTTCCTACAGAATTTTGAGCAAATAAAATGTGTGACTGAAGACACTGACTGTTAGGTGACCTGACAGGTTCCCATGACTTCCCTAGTCCCCATCTCATTTCCTTTGTCACCTTTTCCTCTCATGTCACCCTGGCTGCTCTCTCCTTATGGTTTTCTGTAGCTGGTCACAGAGGCCACATTTTTTTTGCAACTTAGTGAGGGTTCCAAACAATTTTCTGAAATTTAATTACAGTTACTCTCTGCACTTCTGAGTCATCAAGATGAAGCTTCCTTTCTCATGTTCTGCAGTTTATCTTTTTTTTTTTTTTTTTTTTTTTTTACATAGACAGAGAGAGAGAGTCAGAGAGAGGGATAGATAGAGACAGACAGACAGGAACGGAGAGAGGTGAGAAGCATCAATCACTAGTTTTTCATTGCCATTGTGACACCTTAGTTGTTCATTGATTGCTTTCTCACATGTGCCTTGACCACGAGCCTTCAGCAGACAGAGAGATCCCTTATTGGAGCCAGCGGCGACCTTGGGTCCAAGCTGGTGAGCTCTTTGCTCAAGCCAGATGGGCTCACGCTCAAGCTGGCGAGCTTGGGGTCTCGAACCTGGGTCTTCTGCATCCCAGTCCAATGCTCTATCCACTGTGCCACTGCTTGGTCAGGCCAGTTCATCTTTTTTAATAGGTCAAATTGAGTGTTTTCTCTTTCTGTTCATTTTTACAGTAAAAGAGATGCATCAAGATTCTATCTTTAACAGCAAACAAAATGTACAGATTTCTCTTGGTCCCCCACTATTCATTTGAAATCAGGTGAACCCCCTTCTCATATTTATTGCAACGGGCTATCAAGGGTTCTATATACTATAGCAATCTCAGCCCAAATCCCAGGGTTCCCAGGTTTTCTTTTGCTACGGTGCTGCTGGGCTAAGTGAGGTCTGGTTCCATTCCTACTACATGGCTTTCTGACACTTTGAATCTGTAATATCCAGCAAGCTTTGTTCCCAAATCTGATAAGTCTCTGTTCCACCCATAGGCATGAGGCTACATATAGGGGTAGTGCACCTGCTTGAATGCAAACCACCACCATTGAGGTCACCCTGTTGTTTAGCATCAGTTTCAAAATCCAAATGAATCAGAAACATTAGTAAGTAGGCAAAATAAGCAGCACCCATATAGCAGTGAAGACAGCTTCTTCATTTTTTAATTAGTTTGGTCACAGAGTGTCTTAACGTAGCCAGAGGAGGGAAAAAAAGAAGTATTTTTCTTTATAAAAGAGGAGCACAAGTGTGCTGCTTATATCTGGTTTTGTGACACAGCTTTTTCAGGTTTGGGTTTAGTAAGAATTCCTCTAAGCTGATAATATGTTGTTCATCAGCCTTGGTTTTTAATGATGCTACATATTTTCATCTCTAAGTCGTCATGGGATTTTACAAGGAAAGTCATAAAGCCCACACCAGAGACTGCAAACCCCACCTTCATTAAAATCATTAAATGCAGTCCAGAATGAGGCTTTGATAGAGGTTCATATTATATCTGCTGGAGGAATTACGTGAGTGGGAATAATTCTAGGAAGACATTGTGCATAGGGGCTTTTAATTCCATTTTCTCAAAAGATGCAGGTAGACTATGAAGAAAAGGATTGGAAGAAGAATATCTTGGGTAGGGAAAAGAGCAGGCTTGATGGAAAAAGCTTTTTAGCTATGGACAGGATATTGGATCAGAAATTATGAATCATAATAGTGCCAAATTTTAGGTTTGAACTATCTATATCAGGGTAGAGATCTTGAATGGTATATTGGGATGTTGAGGTCAATATCAATTGTTAAATTTGTGCCAATAAATTTCTAAACTATAAGTGCAGAGAGAGCAGAGATAAGGAGCCAGCTAATATAGGTCACTGAGAAAAATCCACAGATTGAATCATACAATATAGTCCCAAATTCTGTTCCCCCACTGTTCTGGTTTTCTGCTGCTTGCGTAATAGACATCCCAAAATCTGGTGCATGTGACACTGAATATCTTATTGCTTACAATTCTGTAGGTTGTCTGCCCCCTGCTAGATAGGCTTTCATACCACAACGTGTCAGTTTGGTGCTATAGTCATCAGAGGATTCAAGTGGACTGGAGCATTCAAGATGGCTAACTGACATGTCTGGTCATGTAGAAAGCCTGGGCTCAGCAGAGCTACTGGGAGGGATGGGCTTCTCTCTCAAGGCTGACATCTCTCTGCTTGGCCTCTCCATGCAGTCTCTCTGCACAGTCTCTCCAGCCAGGTAGCTAAAATTCTTTTGGTGTCCAGGTCTTTTAAAATGGCAAAAGTAAACGTTTGAGAGCCTTCTTAAGGCTTAGTCATAGGACTCTGACAGAATCACTCCATCATATTCTGATTAAAACAGTTACAAAGCAACACAGATATTTTTTTTAGATTTTATTCTTTTTTGTTTTGTTTTGTTTTTAGTGAGAGAAGAGAGAGAGAGAGAGAAAAGAGGGGGAGGAGCAGGAAGCATCAACTCCCATAGATACCTTGACCAGGCAAGCCCAGGGTTTCAAACTGGCGACCTCAATGCTACAGGTCAATGCTTTATCCACTATGCCACCACAGGTTATGCAAAAGCAACTAGGATTTTAAAGGAGGAAAAATGAAAGCCCTGGCCAGATAGCTCAGTGGGTTGAAGAGTCATCCAAAAGTGCAGGGGTTGCCAGTTCGATCCCTAGTCGGAGCACATACAGAGACAGCTTGATGTCCTGTCTCTCTGTCTCTTCTTGCCTCTCTCACAAAACAGGGGGGGGGGGATATTTATCAAATCAAGGGAGTAAAGAAAGAGAAAGTTATATGCATGGGATCAAAACAACATGGAAGAACACACAATGGGACAAGGGGCAAAGGGAATGCCAGGATGTCAGTGAGGGGAAGGGACAGGATGAGTGTGCAGCAGCCATAGAGAGAAGTGAGTCCAGATGGATCAGTAAATCTCAGAGCTCAAGACATGACTCCAGAGGGGACAAAAAGAAAGTGATGAATTATCTGGTAGGTTTAACCAATTGGAGAGTTGTATTGAGAGGTATTTTACAGAGCTACAGAAGGGTGAAAAACTAGTTAGATATTCAAAGGAAATAAATAAGTAAATAAATAAATAAACAAACATCTGAGGTAGTTATTAACTCCAGAAAAAACTAAAAGTTGTACAAGAATGGCAATCTAATCAGACTATAGCATATGTGTCAGCTGTGAGAAAAATTTATAATCATAATAATGAGAACTTTAAAAATGATTTCAACTGAGAATTGACACATAATTATATTAATAGAGTAGAGGATGTAAAAGAGAGTGTATGAATTTGTATTTTCACTTATCATAGTAGAAAATCAATAATATCTGAAGTTAATGGATGAAGAGGAAGCAATACAATTTGTTTTTGTTAGAAATATGTATATAAATACCAAAAGAAACAATAACAATGTTTTAACTGTTTTCTTCTGGGAAGATGGGAGGGGATTGAGAGATGCCATCTTGAGTGGTCTCAACAGGACTTCCTGCTATTTCATCCAAATACCTGCTCCTCACTCACCTCATACCTGCTGCCCTATGGCAGAGTGAAAATGGGCTGTAGTTTCTTACAACATATCTCCACTCTCACAAATCTCCTTCCTTCTTAATCCCTCCTTCCCCAGGCAACCCTACCCTTTACTTTGTTTGCATTTGGGATTAAGTCTTTGAGACAAGCATGTTTGTTGTCTGCAAGTCCCAGAAGAAAGTGAAAATGAGAAATTACTTTTTAAAAAAGAGAAAAAATAAATAAGCAACTAAACATATGAGCAATAAGGTCAAGGGAAAGGTTTTCCAGACTCAAGCTCAGAAAGCAAGTACACAGACACATTTGTTTTAAAATTTTGAAAAAAGTTGTTAATCTAGCATGAATGGCTGTGTTTACCAGTTCTTCCTCCTTTTAAAATTCATTCTTCTATCCTTACTCCCTCCATGATATCTTCCTACCTTCTGAACCTGAAAGACCCTGTTTTTTTCCAGGACAGAGTACCTTCACACTCAACCAACTCCCAGCCCCTCAAACCTCTGGGTGTTCCTCAACTATGCCTTCTGCATTTAGATCACAGTGGTGAGCAGTGAGGGCATTTACAGGTTCCCATCAGGGGCTGAATTGGTTGAATTCCTTGATTTAACTCTCAGAAATGCCTGGGAGTCAGCTCATATGGCCTGCTCTTCCCGCTGAACAGTGAGCTATTGTGGAGGTCAGTACCTGGCTCTTTAAGTCTGTTTTTCTAGTAGGTGTCAATTAATGTTTATTGAATGAATGAATGAATCCAATGATTACGTGTTTTACTGATAGTTCCTGCCCTCATTAGGTGATGTGAGCACAGCAAAGCTGGGTTAAAGTATAGTAAGGTGTTGCATCAGCAACACCTGGGAACTTGTTACAAATACAAAATTTCAGGCCCCACCTGCAGCATCCTGAATTAGAAATATTGGGGTAGAATACTACTCAGCCATAAGAAATGATGACATCGGATCATTTACAACAACAGGGATGGACCTTGATAACATCATATGGAATGAAATAAATAAATCAGAAAAAACTAAGAACTATATGATTCCATACATAGATGGGACATAAAAATGAGACTCAGGGACATGGACAAGAGTGTGGTGGTTGGGGAGGGGATGAGAGGGAGAGGGTGGGGGGAGAGGAGAGGGAGGGGGGAGAGGGGAAGGGCACAGATAAAACCAGATAGAAGGTGACGGAGGACAATTTGACTTTGGGTGATGGGTACACAATATAATCAAATGTCAAAATAACCTGGAAATATTTTCTCTGAACCTATGTACCCTGATTGATCTATGCCACCCCATTAAAATTAATAATAATAATAATAAAATATTGGGGTGGGACCTAGCAACCTGCATGTGGACAGCTCCTTCTGGTGATTCTGATACAAGCTCAAGTTTAAGACGCTCTGCATTAAGGGTTCCTCTCATGCCCAAGGCTGGCTATGCCTTGCCCTGCATTTGCACACCTAAAGATATTAATGAGTGAAGTAGAGTAACCACAGCTGGGAGTCAGATTAGCTGAGGCTCAGTCTAGATTTCACTGATGGAGGCCTACAGTGACTGATGGCAGGACTTTAGGCGGATAATTTGTTTGAAAGAAATGTGACCTGATATTTTAAGTCCTGCTAAGAATCACCTCAAGCAGGAACCCTGGGCTCCGGCTGGAAAAGTTATCCAGGTTACAAAGGAGGAGGGTTGCTGAACCAAAGTAACCAAAGGAAGACAAAGACTATCACCATTGAAATACAAAGGAGTTTCGCCTGACCTGTGGTGGCACAGTGGATAAAGCGTTGACCGGGAACACTGAGATTGCCAGTTCAAAACCCAGGGCTTGCCTGGTCAAGGCACATATGGAAGTTGGTGCTTCCTCCCCCCTCTCTCTGTCTCTCTTTCTTGCTCTCTCTCCTCTCTTTCTAAAAATGAGCAAATAAAAATCTAAAAAAAAAAAGAAGTACAAACGAGTTTGACCAGGTGGTGGTGCAGTGGATAGAGTGTTGGATTGAGCTGCAGAGGACCCCGGTTCAAAACCCCAAGGTCACCGGCTTGAGCACGGGCTCATCCAGCCTGAGCGCAGGCTCACCAGCTTGAGCACAGGGTCTCTGGCTTAAAGCCCGAGGTCGCTGACTTGAGCAAGGGGTCACTCATTCTGCCGGAGCTCCGGTCAAGGCACATATGAGAAAGCAATCAATGAACAATGAAGGTGCCACAATGAAGAATTGATGCTTCTCTCTCTCTCCCTTCCTGTCTGTCCCTATCTGTCCTTCTATCTGTCTCTCTCTGTCACACAAAAAAAAGGAAAGAAAGAAATGCAAGGGAGTGAACAGATTACCTTTTAGGACTGTCCCTAGCTCTGAGCACCACACCCCTCCTTCCCCACTACCCTTCTTTCCGTCCTCATCCTCCAGGGCAGAGCTGAAGCCAGCGTCAGGGGCAGATTTACAGCTCACTTCCCATGAATAATGCAGCACCCCAGCTCTCCAGGCATAAACTTCTGGGTAGCCCATAAATTACTGCAGACACGGTGCCAGCCTGCTTAATCAGCTGTCCCTAGGGCACCTCTGCAGAGGGAAGGAGGGCACCCTGTCTTCATTCAGTACCCCATTAATAAGGCCCTGGTCTACAGCAGCCAACCCCTCTGCTAGCCTCACAGCCCCACAGAGACGAAAGGCACCCCTACCCAGGGGGGACAGCAAAAGGACATAGAGGAGTGAGGACCCAGTCCTTGATCCAGGAAGCTCCAGCAAATACACATGCACAAGCACTCCTGCTGCAGAGCTTGGGGCCATAGTGCGAGATTGTGCACATCATGTAGTCATTGCATAAGGGCCACACCAGGAGGGATACATGTGGGGCTAAAATCCAGCCCAGCCATTTCCCACCAAGCCTTGCACTTGGGCTCAGGGCTGTGCTCCAGTACCTTTCTCTGATTCATTCAAAGGTGTTGTCTTTGCTCATAGCTTTGGTGCTGGGTACACAACTGGGTCCTCACTTCTTCCGAGTGCCACCACTCCTAGTTTATGACAATGGTCCTGCCCCCTCCTAGAACCCCAGTCTCCCCAGCAGTTTTCCCTGCCCCTTGCCCGTAGGCTGGGGCCCTGCCCACCTATTCCAGGTGCTATCTGCCTCCCATTCCCCATGTCTATGCTTTAGGAAATTGAAGCCCATTGCTGATAAGTGCTCACACATTGCTGTCGTCTAAACATGATGGAACTGTGACGTGACTTTCCCTGAGTCAGAGTCATTCCCGAGTTCCCCATGGAGAGGTCAGGGCAGCCCCATGCTGTGAGTGACCAATAGAGTGATTGAGTTTCCCCCAGTTTATTTGTATTCCAAACCCTGTCTATTTCCCACAAGGACACTCAGGCAAGCTTGAACCATATCTAGTAGAAAGACCTTCTCAAATTAAGGATGATTCATGAACCTATTAATGATCCTTCTCCACTGGAAAGGAGAATGTTGCTCATCATAAAAGGGTATGTTGGGGGAGGGGTATGCACAGGGGAGCAAGGATCTGAAAATAGGGTTAGGAATTTTAGAAATGTATAAAGTTTCTGAACCATGACTCCTATCACATGACTTGTTTGGTGTCTCCGGAAATCCCACATGGAAAATTGAACCGAAGCAGGGAGACACAGCTTTCCCAGGGAGGCAAGAAGGCTGGAAGTTCGCAAGCCAACCATCCCTGGGAATGGTGGTACCTTTGGACTTGCGGTTTAATGAATGAGCCAGGTCGCCTGCTCTGGGAAGAGCCCCTGAGGCCTTGTAAGTCACAGGGTCAGCTCTTCCTGGCCACAGCAGCCCACTTCCTGCCTTGGCCACTCTCCCTCCCCCAGTCACAACTGACTCCAAACATTACATGACTCAGCAGCACCCAGAGCTCTGAGTGCTGAGTTCATGGGCACCCCTGAGAGTCTAGGCAACCAGAAGTCCCCAAGTTCACCAACACCCATAGGTTCCATGTGAAACAATCCTCCTGTCCTAGTGGAGAAAATGCAGCCCCTGCCCTTAGAGTTTGCTTGTTCTTTGGTCACACTGTTGGCCACCATAACCAGGCACTCAACAGATATTCGCATAACCAAGGGGACTGGGACTTGACAGAGGAGCTGGGCCTATGGTTCTTTCTCTAGTTATAAGTCGAAAGTCATGTAGTAATTCAACACACACAGCCAATGCCTCCTGTGTACCAGGCACTGATAGAGCATGGCATGCAAAGGTAAGTAATAAGGGGTACCACCTGGAGAACATCGCTGAGTCCCAGACACTCTTCTAAATCCTCTGTATGTCATCCCTTTGTAACTCTGACATCAACCTTTTATCTCATCCTTATTTTACTGGAAACTGAGTCACAGAGAGGTTAAGTAATTCATCCAAGGACACATAGCAAAGTGACAGAGAGATTTTAATCCCAGACCACCTGGTTCTGGGTAGCAGCCCACCTCACTCCTCCACTGACAGATCTCCTCTCCCAAGAGCTCATTGTCTATGAGACAGCCAGGCAAGCAACCAAAGAATTAGGATACTGAGCCCCTTGACCTGAAAATGCCAACTCTATAGGTCCCTGGTGCCTGAACCGGGTGTCAAAGTAGGACTTTGCCAGGGCAGTAGGGTCTTTCTGAAAAGAGAACAGTCAGTGAAAAAGCTCAGAGGAATAAGTGCTTGGCATTTCCGGAAAATGGCAAGACACACACTGCGGCTGGAGTTTATGACAGGTGAGCATGAGGCTGGAGAAGCAGCTGGAGGCCAGAGTCTGGGGGGCCCTCCATGCCATGCTGCGGCATGTGGGCTCTGCCTTGTGGGCAGTGAGGAGCCACCTGAAGGTTTCAAGCAAGGTGGTGATGTAACCCTCTCTCCAGCCAGAGGCCCTGGCACAGGGAGCAAGGGGCCCAGCTGTGGGCTGCCTGTGGCTGAGGACCTAGTGGCTGGCTCCCCCAGGACCTGGCCTGGCCTCCACTGCCCCAGGCACCGGGGCGGGGTCAGGGGAGCCAGCCGGCTGTCTCCAGATGATTAAGAAGCTGGCAGCAGCTCCTTGGTCCAGGGAGGCTCCAGCCAGCAAAGCACAGTCTTCCCTCTTTCCCTTTTGGCACTGGCAGGCCTATTGATGTTTATCAGCCTGTGTTTATTATTCTTAACGCTGTTCAGGATGTTCCTCCCCGCTGGGGAGGGTGAGGCAAGCCAGTGGGGAGATCCTGGGGCCAGGACCTCTGCCACCCAGGGTGTGTGTCAGCTCGGCCAGCTAAGCCTCCTCATTGACAGATAGGGAAATTGAGGCCAGAGATTGGGAAAAGATTTGCACAAGTTTACAAGCAAATTTGGTGCAGAAGATTTTCTGCAAGGAGAACTGAATACAAGTTCAGCTCTCTGAGACCCGGCAGTCCTTGGATCAGGGCTTGGCGTTTTGTTAAACGAACACTTTTCATGTGCCTTGGAAGATTGAGTAGGAGTTATCCAGGGGCTGACAGCTGAGACGGGGTTAGGAAGCTGGTAGGCAGGGTTCATCAGCAGAGAAAAGAGCTTGGGCAAGGACTGGACTATGCAGATGATTCCAGAGCTGCTTGTGCCCAGAACTCAGAGGGGGGGGCCACAGCGGAAAGTGCAGCTGAAGACAGCAGCAGGGCTGACTCTCCCCGGCCCGAGAGCTCCTTGAGAGGTCCCCTGTGCCCAGGATCAGTGCCCAGGCTGCCTTCATCCCTCCAAATAACACTCAAGCTCACCCCTACTGCCTCCAATCCCACCATTAGAACTGCATCTCTCAGACTCTCATTCCCCCACGAGTTCAGTTGATCCAGAATGGGGTCGGGAAGATGGGAAGGCAGTTCTCTCTGCTCACTGGGAGACTGTCTCTCTCCATAGACCAGGCATGATGGTAGAGGCAGCAGCTTAGAATGAGAACTGGCTCATGAAGGGCACAGCTGGAGTCCTGCTTGGAGAAAGGTAATGTCTGTCTCTCCAGGACCTAAGACAGGTAAATGGCCCCTCTGAGGTGAACCTAAGTCCCCTCCCCCTTCCCCACTTGGAAGCTCCAAGAGCAAGGTACACCACTCCTTCAGCCCAGCGCTGTGCTACTCCAGCCCCATGCTCCCTGGGGTCCCCCGGAGGAGAGGGCTTGCTCCAGCCTCTGTCCCTGAGCCTTCCAAGAGCTTATCCCACTCCAGGGAGCCCGCCCTAAGTGCTCCCCCAGACTCTGAGAATACTCACATGGTGAGAACTCCAGACTTAAGTCTAGGATGGCCTTGTTTAGTCACACTTGCTTCTCTTGTTTGTAACCTGTGCATCCTGCCTGATCTTCATTGGCCCCACTGAGGTGGACCAGCTCTTCTTGGCCCTTTCTATGCTTACCAAAATGGGGGACAGAATCAGGCAGGTACCGTGGTGGCCTTCTGCTTTGAATCAGTCCCGAGAGATTGATTCTAAGTTGTGGGGTTCTGAGACCCAAATCTATTGTCCTCAAGGCTGAGGTTTTATTATCCCCCCAATACCCTAAGCATCAGGTGCTTAGAAGAAGGCAGAGGAGAAACAGGTAAAACTGGAAACAGTGTCAAGGCATCAGCCCAGGCCTCCTGGAACATGAGGAAGGTGACAATGGCAAGATGTGACTGCTGAGGCAACTGCCTAAGGCAGAGGGCTTATTGATGAACCCTGGGGTTCCAGGGTCCCCCCTCCCCTCAGCACTGAGGACTGGGTGCTAAGTCCTGTCTTCCAGAGCTTCATCCATACAGTGAAGGCATTGATTGGTCTGGAAGATTTCTATGAGTCTTCCCAGGTCTGATAGGTGAGATTCTGTTCTGTTGTAACATTCATGCTCTCTAATTGCAGTGCACACAACAGCACAACAGAGGAATGCATTTATAACCTCAATACCTCAAATCCAGGATTCTGGAAACCCACATTAGTAAATATTCAGGATCCTTATGAAGCATCTGAAGTATGCAGCGTAGCTCGGGGTGGAAGAGTGACATCTTCCTAATAGCCAAGGTAGCAAAGATCAAATAGCCAATCCATGCATGGAGCTTCTGTTAGTCATCCGTGCTTAAGGCCAGTTGTTAGTTCAGGCCGTTAGCTTTGGAGGCCCTGAGAAGGCAGGGAAAATAGGGCATAGTTCAGAGTAGGGAAGCGGACTCAGCACGCATTCCTGTGTGTGCCAAGGGCTGTCATAAAGACGGAATTGATTCATCACTCCATTCATCTCTTCAGCCATTCATCATTCACTTCCTGCTTCTCTCCGGCTGCGTTTGTATGCCAAGGTCTGTGCGGCTGGGGAGAATTAGGTGAGTAAGACAGTCTCCACCCAGAGGAGTGCATCGCCTGGCTCGGGACATGGATGGGTAGTAGCAATTAAGGGCCACCAAGGCTTCAGGAGGCTTAGGTTGATGTCTTCCCCGGTGGGGGTTGCTCTGAGGAAGCAGTGTGCAGGAGCAGAGACCAGTCCTGGGCTAAGGTGAGAGAGCAGGTGAACAAGAGGGAAGCCAGGAAGCCTAAGCAATGCAGCACTGCCAGACTGCACCCCAGGGGTCAAGGGGCCATGCTGGAGAGAATGGACTTTAGCCAGAAGACAGCATGAGGCCACAAAAGGGTTGGAAATACAACTTGCTCAGGCCCATGCCATGAGGTGAGGGACAGTGGTGCCTTTAACAGGTGATCTTAGCCCAGGCCTTGGTCACTGGTGCAGGGAGGAAGGAAAGTGGAGTATTGCCATAGACACCCGGTTTCCTGGCCTGGGTAACCAGGAAGGTAGCGTGAAACACGCAGGAATGGGTTTATAGGGAGATGACAAGTTTAGCTTTTCCTGAATCACTCACGTGTTTTCTTTGAGAATAAAAGGTCTCATCTTGTCTATAATGATTTATTGTTCCTCCCCGTGTGTATTTATTACTCTTTGAATTTTTAGTCCTATTTGCCCAGAGACAGAGACAGGGAGAGAGAGAGACCCAGACAGAGTGCAGGAGGAGCGATCTTTCCTCCTCTTGTTTTCACCCCTGGACCACACCTCCCACATGCGTGAGCTGGTCTGGGGCCTGCCTCAGTGCCTGCAGCCGCTCCCCCACCTCGTTCTGACAGCAGCCCTGGAAGGCTTGCGAAAGGAAACGAAACGGAGGCCCCAGGAGGGGGCGTAAGGTGCTAGAGGTCACACTTCCAGGCAGTAAATGTTTCCTGATGCTCACAGCAAGGTGGCCACCGAGGCATGCTGCTCTGCCTCCCCTGTTAGCCATCAGAAACATCAGGAGATTGAGGAGTATCTGGGAGGGCCTGGGACACAGCAGGACCTCGTCTTGGTCCGTGGAACTGGGTGGCCAGGGAATGTCTCTGGAGGCTGCATCAAGGGTCTCTACCCCAGATGAAAGGTTGGGAGTATGAATAGAATGTCAGGTCTGAATTCCTGTGGAAATGCCTTCTGACCTTCTCTAGCGTGGTGCGGTTTGAGTTTTCCGGAAACCAAGCCCCCCGACTAATGGTTCCACTCTCTTTTCTAATAAATACGTGGCCGTGGGCCTGGCTCCCTCCTCTGCTTTGTCATGAGGGACCCGTTATTTATGACTTGGGGATGAGTCACAGGCCTTGGCAAGGAGCTCGCGGCTCAGGGCCCAGTGCATTTTTCCACTCAGTAGCCATCGAAGGAGGACGCTTGTAAATTCTCCTGTTGAAACGACTGTAGGTATCTTCACAGCGGTGCTCCTCCTGGCTCGGCCATAAATCTCCCTGTTGCACATTCCCGGTGGTCTTCAGCTGCTGCCGGGGAGTGTGGGTGGGGGCTCTTATGGACTCTGGATTCAACCCCCACCCATGCTCCTAGACCATGCAAACACTGTGTACCCTGCTAAACTGCCATATACGCTATGGGGAGTTCTCCAAAGCACCTTGGGGCATAGTGAGTTAAGGAAGGTGAAGGGGGTCAGAATAGTGAATCCCAGAGAAGATAAGGGTGGGGTATGAAAAAATGGGCAACAGGACATAGTGGCTTTTGGAGGCCGTCATGACCCCGGAAGTTGCCCAGACTACAGACCTCAGCTGGGCACTTCTCTGTGCTGGGGCTGACCCTCAACCTATCCCAGGACTGCCCTGGACACCCTGAATTCACTCCCAGCATCCCTGCTTGGCTCCAGATTTCCCCCCTCCATCCAATCCCTCACTATGCAGTTAGTGACCAGACCATGTTGTGGATAATATCTTACTTTCTATTCATTTGTCTTCTTGGTCCAAATAGATTTTAAGCTCCTGAGCAGGAGGTCTCATGTCACTTTTTATCCCTTACATGATGATCAAGCACTTGATTTGGAGATAGGTATCCAGTACCGTAAAAGGAGCTAAAATTTTTACCCTACCTGCAAGCTAGCAAGTTAGCCTGCCACTGTTTCATGAGTACCAGCAGAAGACACAGGACTCCTGAGTCAGAGACAAAGGACAGTTTACTACTCACGGCAATAGTGGCATCAAGAGCATCAGCATTGCTTCAGTTCTAAGAACCCTGACTCTTACACAGTAAGGCAACAAGGGCTAGGTGACGCCTGCACAGCCATTGGTTGCATTACAAGAGAGAACCTGTGAGTTTAGGGAGCCTGATCTTTTATAATAACCATAAGCTTGCTTGAACTTTGACCCTGAGGAAGACAAAGCTGCCCTCTGCTCCAAATGGAGATATCCTCTCTGTTCTCAAACTGTTTACCACACACACCATCTTGAAAAGGTAGTCAGGAGCAAAGGGACCCTGTGCCTGTGCTGGCAAGGTATGCAGAAACATGAAACCCAGGCAGCATTGTGTTCCAGTGGGGGCTCAATCAGCTTTTGTATTCATCTTGTAATCACCGTCTCTGGCATCATCCAAACCCTGTCATAGTGCACTAGCCCAGAAACCCTAAACTCTGAACTGTGCATCTGCGTCTTGGAGAAGCTGAGGGCAAGAGTAGAGGATGTGCCTCATTTGTAAAAGCGCATTGCAGTCGGTGCTCTTGGTGTCCTGCCATAGTCCTTAGCAGTTGCCTCTGCAGACTGAAGCCTGACCAGTGCACACCCTGACAAGACAGGCCGAAAGTGCTAAAGGCTTAGTGTTCTGGCAGCCCTCAACCAGAGAAAGATGGGAAGGTGGTGGGTAGATACCCCAGCTCACTTTCTCCTTGTTTGGGACAAGTCTATCCCCCGAGTTCCCAGTGAGATTGCACCCCAGTCACCCACACTGACAGCTACTCAGTAGCACTCTCTGTTATTGGCTTCTTCCCTCTGTTTCTCACTTTAGCACTCCCCTTGTAACTTCTGGGGTCACTTCCCTACTTGCACTCAGATTTTTGTCTCAGGGCCACTTCTAGGGGATCCTACCCTAATACACGTAATTAACATTACAATACCAGTATTTGAAAAATGAAGCATGTATTGTCCTCACAATAGAAAGTATACCTTACCACACTCAGCTTGACTCCTAGAGATATGCAAAAGAATGAGCCTGACCAGTCAGTATAGCACATTAGTAGGACTGAGATGCAGAAGACCCAGGTTCAAAACCCTGAGGTTGCTGGCTTGACCACGGGCTCATCCAGCTTGAGCACGGAGTTGCTGGCTTGAGCATGGGATCATAAACATGACCCTAGGGTCACTGGCTTGAGCCCAAAGGCCACTGGCTTGAAAGCCAAGGTCAATGGCTTGAGCAAGGTATCACTCACTCTGCTGGAGCCCCCCAGTCAAGGCACATATGAGAAAACAATCAATGAACAACTAAGATACCGCAACAAAGAATTGATGCTTCTCATCTCTCTCCCTTCCTGTCTGTCTGTCTCTACCTGTCCCTCTCTCTGTCTCTGTCACATACACAAAAAAAGATAGCAATGGTTCTTTCCAAAAGAGGGGCAGATCAACAAAGGGCAGGAAGGGGGAAATGGGGTTAGAGAGGCCAAGATACCCTAATCTAAATCCTGTACTGGCTCCTGAGAACACAGCAACTGAAATTCTCTCAGCCAATACAAAAGGACCATTGGCCAAGGGTCATTTGCCTAGTCTTCTCTTCTTGGAGCTCTGTCCTTCAGATTCAAGTCTATCCCTCTTTGGCCCAGACTCTTTTCTTAAAGGAATCTCAATCACACAGAGGTGTGAGTACCTGCGAATAGCTGTGAATAGGATTCCTGAGACACTGACTTTACAACAAACTTCAAAGTCTTGAGCTAAAACTAGGAATACCCAGGAGAAAAGTGGTGGGGGGGAGGGAGCAGAGAGCATCAGAACCACTTGGGGAGCTTGTCAAAACCACACACCTAATGATTTGGAGCCATCCCAAAACTGAGCTGGTTGTCTCCAGCTAAGCCACAGCCCTGCCTAATCTGTATCCTGCCCAGGACAGATCTGCCAGTCCTCCTCCGCCCATTCCCTGGGACTGCTCCCCGCTAACCCTTTAAAAGGCAGGGGGAAGGGAAGCATATTAGGAAATTCCTAGCGTTAATTAACACTTGCCATTATTGTTTGTTACCATGATTATATCTGGAATTAGAACAGCTCATTATGCTTTTTAAACTTTATCATGTTGATCATATGTCATTTGAACCTTGTCCTCTCCCCATCCATAAGATAATTAAGAAAATAATATTATTCTCCTTTTACAGATAATAAAACTTTGGCTTAAAAAAGAAAGCTTGACAGAAATGCCCTCATTTTATAAATGAGGAAACTGAGGCTCAGAGAGAATGGCCTGCCCAAGGTCCCACAGCATATTAGTGTCACAGAGAGGATGAAGAGCATCTTGTTGTATAATGTTAGTAGTAGTCACCACTAGTTGGGTGTTTACCATCTGCCAGGTCCAATATGCTGAGAACATTCAGCTCACGATCTTTGTTAATCCTTGACAACCCTTCAGGTAGGTGCTATTATTATCCCATTTAACATATGAGGACATCAAGGCTTAGCAGAGTTAACCCTGTGCCGCCAGAGGGAGGGAAAATCTGTGAGTGATCCTGGCCAGATGGACATGGATGTGTGTGTAGTTAGGTTTCCTGGCCTGCCAGCTCCCTCCAAGCATGAGCTCAATCAGACCTGACAGCCAGATGTCTGGGCTGGTGACATCAGGGCTTAGGGCAAGGGGTTGGGGGGCAGCCAAGCTCTGGTTGGTAGCCCCCACCCAGACAGCTCCCCATGTGCTGAGCCACATGGACACCAGAGTGAAAGAGTGTGCCAGTTCCTCCCTGCTGAGGACAGCCTACTGATGGGCCTGGGGCTGGTCTTTGTACAGCAAAAACAACCCAATATTTGTGGGTCCTGGTTGGAGGGGGCCCTTGGAAAGTGTTGGACTTCATCCTCAGCTCCATTCCAGTGCAGGCATCGCCACCACAAAGGCCCCCAGTGACAGCCCATCCCAATGGCTCCCAGCTGAACAGAGAACAGTGCTTTCCTCTCCCCCATCAAAGTCCCTTCTGTTCAGCCCACAGCTATTTGGCCATCCCCTTCTACAAATCTGCTCGATGGTCTCCTCCCAAGGAGACATCTTGTTCCCCTCACAGGCCTGGCCCATGGCTCAGAATGTACACCCAGGCTGATCTCACCACTTTGCTTCAGAAATGATTTGGTTTGAGTGCTGGGGAGTTTGGGTCACTGGCAATAAGTCTGCTGGAGCATCCCTTTCTCCGAGCCCTGACACTTGCCCTCAGCAGCAGTCCTGAAGCCTCCTCAAAATCCAGATGTTTGGTGTCCTACAGCCTGGCTGATGTCCAGTAACACCACAGTGGCATTAATGAACCGTGTAGGCATAGAGGCTTCTGCTGGGAAGGATGGAGGTCAGTTTACTTAACTCAATTATAAACAAAAGCAATAATTAGCCTGGGCAAGAGAGGGAAGGGGAAAAAAATAAATCAAACACAGGCTGAAGAAACACCTGTGGAAAGGACTCTGCAGCCCAGGGGACAGAGGCTGCAATAAACAAACCATGAGCGACCTTGACTCATAGGCTATTAATCTGCTGATTGTTGATGGGTATACACAGCCTAAAATGGGAAGAAAGCCATGGTCAGGCAGCAGCTCAATCACCCTGTGGAGGAGCATTTAGTCAATGAATTAGCAAAAGTGGACCAGCCCTTTTCTAGGAGTGGGCCTGAGTGGAGATGCTACCCTAATGGGGGACATCTAATGGGTGCCGCACCCTCTACAGACTGAGACAGAAGGGGAAGGCATCAGACTGGCACTCAGATAACTACAGTGAGATGCAGAACCAGATAGGTGTGTATATTAGTCTGGACTCTTGGTTGCAACTTAAACCACATTAGGAAAAAAAATAGATATTATTCATACAGAGAGTCCAACTAAGTCATGGCGATAGCAAAGGTGTAATTGGGCTTCAAAAAACCTTTGAGCACCTCCATGTCTCTATCTATCTATCTATCTATCTATCTATCTATCTATCTATCTATCTATCTATCTATCTATCTATCTATCTATATCTCTCCCTATCTGTCTTACATCTATGCCTCTCTGTGTGTTAGCTTCTTTCTCTCACTGAATAGTGGCTTCCTTCACACAAAGGAAACACGCCCTTCAAACAGCTTTGAAGTTTTATATCATACAATCTCTGCTGCATTTTCTTTCTCAGCTTCTGTTTTAAAAGACATTATCAGGGGATGTCACTGAGTGGCCTGGATTGAGTGAAGTCATTGATCTTGAACCAATGAATTAGAACCAGAAGGGTAAGGAGCTATGATTGACCCAGTTTGAAGAAGTCTCTCAACTGTGACCATGAAAGCAGGGTTGCCAAAGACCAGGGCGGTCCTGTCTCTTCAGCTGTGTGGGTGGTGGGGACAGCAGAGAAGGGTGAGAACTCCAGATGGAAGGAAGGGTACTGGTTGTTACTATCACAGCCGGCCACTATACTCTATTGACAGAAACAATGAAGAACTATGGTGGCAGCCTGAGCAGCAGGGGTGCAGAGCAAAGCATACGCAACCGAGTTGGACAAATAGGGTGGAATAAAAGTGAACTTCCAAGGATGTGTAGGTGTTCAAGAAGTGAAGAAAGTGAAAAGCACTGCAGGCTGACAGAAGCAAATAGCAAAAGATACAGGAGCCTAAGACTATGTGCATGATAAGAAACGTGGCTTCTGGGTGATACAGGGAGAGTTGAGCCTGAAAAACCTGATGGCCTCACCCTGCAGGCCCTTAAATGCCTTGGAAAAGGGTTTAGATTGTATTAGAGAGTCAATGAGAAGCCACTGAGGTCTTCTGAGTCAGGGTGACATGGTCATTCATTCACAAACACTTCCTGAAGGAGGCTCATTATTTCCCAGGCCTCATGCCTGAGGCTGAGGGCAGGGAGAAGCAGAGTGCATGGGCCCACCCTCAGATAGCTCTTGAGCAGGTGAGAGAGATGCAGGAATGGGCTGTTAGTTTTTGTTCTGGAACAGACAGAGGCCGTGCCACAGAGGCACCTAAAAAAGGCATGGGAAGAAGAGAGAAGAGGCTTCCAGAGAGGTAGACACTTAGGCCAAGCCCTGAAGGATGAAATGGTTTCTGCCATGAGGTTGGGGAGAGCAGAGAACCGGATGGTGGGAAACCCAGGCCAAGGCACAGGCTGTGCAGGGTGCAGAGCCCAGCTGAAAATGCACAGCAGGGGTGGGAAGGAGCAGAGCATGGCAGGAAGGAGAAGCAGCAGCCAGCCAGCCTGTGCACTCTGGGCACCAGGGAGCACATTTCAGAAAGAGTCTGGCTGCACTGAAGACCCAGAGTGGCGAGTGCCAATGGGAGGCAAGAAACACCTAGCAGGTGGCTGCGTAGCCAGTAGCGAAGGGAAGAGACCTGAACTGAGGAAGGGGATGGAGAGGAAAGGACTGATTAGAGAGAAGATTACATGGGCCACTGGGAAGAGCCTAGGGGAAGAGGGCTGGTATCACAGACAGGAGCAATGGTCCTGTGAAGAAAAGCAGGTGTGAGAAAAAAATAATGAGTCAGGTTTGGGGGCATATTGATATTGATGTGCTCCTGAGGCCTCCAAAAGGGATCACCCACCTGCAAGAGGGAAGTGTGAGTGTCAAGTCAGGCAGCACTTCCGCGCTAAAGGTACAGACTTGGAAGCCCTTACCCAGGAAGGGTGGGACTGGAACTCCCAGGATGACCTGAGTCCCTGTGGAGAATATAGAGAGGGACAGGTGAACAGGCTTGAAGAAGAAAAACCACCATTTAAGGGGCAGACACGGGAAAACTGCCCATGAGAAATATGAACAGGAGCCATCAGAGACAGTTGTCCCCCAATATCTGTTCTCCCCTTCTCTCATGTCAGTGGGATTCCTGCCTGGGCCGAGACCACAGTCCCGAGCTCAGTGTGACCATGTGTTAGGTTTTGGCCAGTGGGACGTAAGCTGACGTGATATCCTGACGTGATGCCCCTCTGAGGGGCAGCTGCCTGGTTTCCCATCCTTGCTCCCCTTTCTGGCTCATTACAGGATCTGAAGCAGCCATGCAAGACCAAGAAATGGCAGACAGAGGCCATGCCACAGAGGCACTAGGGTTAGGTCTCGGCACCTAACCCCAAACGGAAGGCAGTAGAACAAACAGAAGGAGCCAGGTCCCAACAATGTCACACCACTGCACCAGCCTTTCCCTAGAGAGAGGAATAGGTTTTCATCCTGCTTAAGCCACTGTGTTTTTAGGTCGTTTGTCTCAGAGAGTAGCACAGAGGTCAAGGAGGAAGGTGATCAGTGTAATCAGCTACTCTGAGGTCAAAGGAGAGAGGACAGAGGACTTGGAGAGGAGGCTCTGGTGACGACAGTGAGCACAGACTCAGTGGGATGGAGGGCCCTAGTCTGAGTGGAATGGATCCAGCTGTGAACAGCAAGCTGAGTAGAGAAGCGAGTACAGACAACAACTTCTAGACAGCAGGCCAAGGGGAGAGCCAGGGGACGGGTTGCGGAGGGAGGCAGCAGTGTGCAGGCAAGGATGGGAGGCCTGCAGTGCCTGTGGAGGGATGTGGCTCAGCGAGGGGGTGGATGTGAGGCTAGAGTGTGGTGGCCTGGTTATCCAGGATGTGAGAGAGTAGGGACATCCCAGGCAGCAGAACCCACAAAACACCCCCAAATCATGAAGGTGACCAGGAAAAGTAAATCATCTCCAAAACAATGTGGCATGGCAGACTCGATGGTGGCTTAGAGCGGGATGGGACAGAGGAGTAGACAGGGCCAGAGGAGAGTATTTTATGAACCGTTTGGGGGGAAAAGGATAGGCAAAGTTCCTACAAGGTGCCATCATTGGCACCCATGATCTGTGGTCAGCCTAGAACTGCCTCTCACAGGTCACAGCTTTCGAGGAGCCGTTACTGTCTGGTGTCAGGACACAGGCTCTGTCTGCGCTGATGTTTCCTGGGCAAGCAGGGCCAGAGGCTCAGGGGCAGGTAGGTCAGGGCTGGATGGAGAGAGCAGAAAGGCAGAAGGGGAAGTTAGTCCAAGAGAAAAAAGAAGGAGGAACCCATCTCTTGGTCTTGGTCGTCCCACCCCTGGAACAGGAAGACTGGGGACTGGAAAGGTCTAGGTCACAAGGAGGTGCCAGTAGACGCTAGGGACGTGCTGGGTCTGAAGCTCCCCTGGAGAGTAGAAAGGAGACAGAGCATCACAGACTCTGGTTCTCACGTCGCCAGGGCTGAGGGGAGCATAGCTGGAATGTACCACAAGCCAGTGTCCATCCCCTGGGACAGCCAGTGGGGAATCTCCAGCCCTGAAGTCATCACCACCCGAGGAGCCTGGACCCCGCCATGGAAAAAGGGTCCCGCAGGGGCGCCCGGCGCCGGCCGGCAAGGATGAGCTCATAGCCGCTTGCTTCCTCTTCCCCTCTTTTCCAGGCAGCTCAGATTTCTGGACGTCAGGAGCATTTGACAAACAGGAGCAGAGGACAAGAGGCACACTGGGACACAGACTCAAGGTGAAGTGTGGAGAGTCAGTGGTGTTCCCCTCCACCCTGCAGACCCAACACCATGGCTGGGAAAATAGCTGTCCAGAAGGTTCCCTGCATGGAGAGTGGGCTACCCTGGTCATCTGACCATTGGATGGCTCTCTGGGAGGACAAGGAAAGACAGATTGCAGTTAAAGAGACTGCCAAAGAGACAGGGAAGCCCCAGCCAGGTGGCACCTGGGAAACTGGATCATCTATCTGACCCAGTCTCTAAAGTACTCTACTCAGACCCCCTTAGAGTTTTTCAACTATAAAGTCTGGATCTCCTATCAGTCAGACAAGGTTATTGCCATTGTCAATCACAGATATCACAGGCCAGACATGGTCTTGAAGGCTGAACACTCAGCTCTTAATCCTCTCCAGGACATTGTCTCCACTGTGGGGGACAGAGGGACAGAGGATCAATCGAATGGCCAGAGGCAGCCAATCCCATAGTTGGAGAGCTCTCCCTGGCATCCAGAACTAGAGGCCTGGGGTAAGTGTCATTTCACCTGCAGGGAGAATTTTCCATGCGAAGGGAGGGAAGGAAAGAAGCTACCAGTTATTGAACCTTGTTCTGTGCTAAGCATTTGGCCTGCTATGTGCCCAACATAGAGTAGATACTCAACAAGTAAGGTGATAAATGAGTGATAGATGGATGGATGGGTGAACAGATGAATAGCAGGTGGGAACAAACCAAAATGATCTAAAATCCTGACTAATTGCAGTGATTCTGCTTCCTCGTGGAGTGATATAACGCCTCTTCTAAGTAGATACCTTAGAGTGAAACAAAAAGTCATTTGGCTTTGCAAAGCAGGTCTCAGGGAAGAGAGGTGGGAAGCAAAGAGAAATAATTTGCTCAGCATTGAAAAACAAAATTTTGACAGCTTCAGAAGAGAGCCCAAGGGTTCAGAAAAAGGTGCGTGGGAATTGGAGAGGCTTGGAGCCGGGCAGATGGTAGCAGGACTGGGTCTCCAGAGAGACACAGCCAGTGAGAATGAGCAGTACAGGTAATGGACAGACTTTTCAGAACAGCGAGATGTAGAGATCACTCTTTATGCTACTTACGGTGGCACTTACAGGGATCCAACCTCTGAAACATTATCCCTGGAACGTAGTTAAAGCTGCCACCTATGTGGCCTTGGTACTTAAGGATATGAAGGAGTTTGTGGGGGTGAGACGTCCATTAAACAAAACTAAGGACCAAAAAAAATTTAAAAGGTAGGGATTAACCCAAGGGATAAAAATGCATGTCTTTGTAGATGTGCTCCTGTTCATAGCTCTGTGTGAGTTCAGTGGCCAACACTTCTAGCCATCAGATCTCTAGAAGTGGAGCAGGCTGCCTCCAACATGGAAAGGGCTCCATTCCTCACTAGATGTTTTAAGCAGACTTCCCCCATGCACCTCTCCCTGTTTGATCTGGTCCTGCTGGTCAGAATGTAGACACCAGAGTGACTAGAAGTCACATATTAAGGACAGCAGAGTTACCATCAGTCACAGGTTTGCTGTTGTAAAGAGAGTTAATGTATAAGAGGGGGATGAAGCATGCAGCATTGCCCTAGCATGTTTAGCTGTGCAGCATTTTATTTTTTGTTGCAAAATATCTAAGCATGGCACTCAAAACCCTCCATGCTCTGGCTCTAGCCAATCTTTCCATCTTTATCTTCCATTGCTTCTCTTTATGAACCTTGTACTCCAGACACACTTTCCCAGGATCTGTTGGATTTGGGGGAATCCAGAAGTACCAGGCGAATTGAGGAGCAATGGCAAGCAGGTTGTGGACTTGGCCATGACTTGTCCTGCCTCTACCTCCTGGTGTTTCCTCCCTCTAAATTACTTACCCTTCATCCTTGAGCCCTCCTCATGGACCAAGGTCTTCCTCCATGGTCGTACCAGCCTTCCATGACACCTCCCATACTCTGGGAACAAACAGTGCCTATCACAGTTGTTAAAGAGTTCACAAGTACTCCAGTTCTCTTCCCAGGCACCTGGGAAGACCACTTCCCTGACTCTTTTACAAGTAGTCTTGCTTTGGCCAATAAAATGTAGGCAGGAACAACATGTGTCACTTCTGCGCAGAAGCTTTAAACCCAGAATACACTTTGCCAGATTCTCTTTTCTCTCTGCTACCCAAACTGGCAAAGTTACAGGTGTCTCCATCAGCCTCGGTCCAAGAGTGAATATGACATGGAGCAAAGCCACAGCCAGTCTGCCATGTACATACAGTGTAAGTGAAAATTCTCATTACTGCCACATCACCCAGCCTTAACTGACCAGTACAGAAACAATATGTTTATCACATTCTCTTTTTACTGCCATGGTGATCCTAAAAGCATATAGAATTGGATTCTCCATCAGTGTGGTCACCTTCTAATTCATAGTATTAGAATTAAACTTTTGCTATCCAAACTCCCTAGGATGTGAATCTTGTTTGTTGCTACAGCATAACCCAGTCTATCCAGATTGCTGTCTTTTGATGGCTTATGATCTTGATTAATACTCCTATACTTATAACACTGTGTCTGTCATATCACTGCATCCAGCATCGTTGTCTCTGTTACCGATAGCATTACTCTCACCATTATAAAAACTGCCTTCTTGGCTGTAATCACACTAACATTTTCAGAGTGTAAAATCAATATTCCCACCACGATCATCTTCAACATCAATGCCACGATCACTCCCCTCATCCCCACCTTTACCACCACATCACTTCCACCATCATTACCATAATTATCAATGCCATCCATATTACTATCAGCTCCCTGCGTATCACTCCCATCACCGCCATCATCTCCACGTTGACCACATCTCTTGCTGCATCACTGTCACCACCATATCACCTCTACTATCATTAATATTCCCTCCTCTAACATCTCTGTCTTCATGGCCACTGTCACCTCTGTAATCATGAACCCTATCACTTTCATCACTCCACTAGAATTATTTTCACCGTTACTTCCTATACCATTATCAATATCATTTTCACTATTACTAATTCTATCACTGCTTCTGTCACTTCTCCCCTCACTTTCTCTGTTATACTCATTATAAAACTTCCACAGTCACTGACACTTTCTCTACTGCTCTCATCACACTGTTTCTTCAAGCCTCGTTGCCACCACCACTGTTGGACTATTGGAGCTATTCACAGCATTCTTCTCCCTCTTGTTCTCCTCTCAAGGGGGAGTGTTATTCAGGTCTGAGAACACCTTATGAGCATTGTGCTAGTTAAGAAGATGGTATGCCAGATGGACTGTCAGTCCACCTGGGTGCAGTAGAAGGACTAGGCCTGCCTCCCCAGTGAGAAGGCCCAATCATCTCTCCTTTATGGTGCTAATCTTTTCTCCCCACTTTTCTCTCTCTCCCATGTGGCAGCCATATGGTCCTGGAAAGGACTGAGCAATAAAGCAAATGCAAGATGTTTCTGTGTTTCTTGAGCTCCCTTTTGTGGCTTTCTGGTGAGTGTGGACACATCCAAGACTTGGGTTTGGGCCTACAGGCGGTAGATGGAGCAGGTCTTTCAGCTGATTTTGGTTTTGAGCCATTTGGACTGACTTATTTGGTCAAGAACTTCTCCACATAATCTAGCACAGCTCAGTAGAGCTCTCATTTTTATATTCTATTTAAATCTTTATTTTTTATCAAAGTAATACATGTACATATTTTTGAAAGTAAAATGTTCTACAAGGTTTATAATGAAAACCATAAGACTTCTGCTCTAGTTCTGCTCACTTCTGAGTCCTTCTTTCCAGAGGCAAGCACTTTGAAATTTAACTCTTTCTTTAATGTTTATGTCCATACTTCTAAATGACATGGTAATGCTGATTTTTTCAGGTCTAGGTTTTATTTATTAATCTTCTACTTAGAAGATGAGGATTTAGCTCTTTTATAGCACTACTCACACACACACACACACACACACACACACAATATTGTTGGTAATCACAGTTGTATTCAGGTTTTGTGTTACTATTACTATCATTCACAATTGAGCCACTTTACCTTTCTTGTACAACCTTTTAGTTCTCTTGGAATTAATAATTACCTTATTTTGCCCTTTGCTTATCTTTTCATATATCAGCCACTAATTTATACTCTCCAAAGGAACTGAGCATTTCTTTTGAATGGACATTACTGTCAGTTTTATTTTCATCTTAGACACCTTCCTCCTGGAGCCCTCCATCTACATGGCCAATATGGACTCACTATTTTCTACAAATTTTATATGCCTGTGATGCTAACACTTTCTGTCACCATCATTCTCAGGTAAAAGTGGATAATATTCTCCTATAAAAATAGTGCTTGGGAAATAATTTTTAAATACCATGCATATCCAAAAATATCTTTACTTTTATTGTCACACTCAAATGCTAGTTTGGCTGGGTATAGAACTCTAGTGTGGGAATTATTTCCCTCAGAATTTAAAAGCATTGCTCTTTTTTTTTTTACTTTATATGGTAGTTGTTGAAATATTAAATACAACTCAGAATCCCAATGACTTATAAATAAACTTTTCTTTTCATTCTGAAAACTTTTAAGGTTTTCATTTCCAGTGTTTTGAGATTTTACTACAATGTATCTTGGGGAAACTTGTTTTTATATTTCAGTTTGCAATGTACTCAAAGAAAAGATTTTCAATCTGTAAACTCAGTTTGCAGTTTTAGGAAATTTTTGTCTATTGTTTCTTTGAATATTTTACCTTCTTCCTTTATTTTTATTTCCCTCTAGGACTTACATTTTTAGATGCTGCTTCTAGACTAATCATCTAAATTTTTCTATTAACTTCTGTTTCTTTTCTGGGGGGGAGGGGGTTTGTTCTGACTCTATCTTCCAACCCTTCCTTTGATTTTTAATCAAATATGGATGTTATATTTGTGTTTCCAAGGACTTTTTTCTTTCTGCTCCTTTAAAAAAAAATCACCTCCAGTTCTCATTTAAAGAGAAGCATCACCTTCTTTTCTCTGAAAATGTTTATCATAATTACTTCTTCATTGCTTACATCCCTTTGCCTCTTAGTGTGTTTCCATCCCTGCCTTAATGTTAAAGACTTTTCTGAAATATCAAGTTATTCTTAACTGTCTACTCATACAGAAGTGTAAGGAACTAAACTTCTGACTGAAAATGGTAGGAGAAGAAAGTTGTTAACACATAGGCTTTGCTATAGGGTAATTGAATGGCATTCACGGTTTCAATGGGAAACCAAATGTTAAAACTTGTAGGTTTTTCTCTTGGGAAAGTCAATTTCCCCAAGAAAGTCTCTCCAATATTTTACCTGTGTGATACTACCTGGGTTCCAGTTTGGGAGCTTGATAAAGAAAGCTGAGAGACTCAGCTTTCAGGAAACAGTCTTATCTTTAATCCCCCGTTTTCACATTGGTACCTCCCAATATACCTAGTGTCTCTATGTTCAGAACTTTTCTGGTTCAACATCTCAAAGCATAAACCTTTTCTATTCTGCCAGCATGGGAAAGGTTTGATTAATGGATGTATAGGGCAGAGGAATAAGTCTGGGATAAAGAGGTTTTTACTGTGTTTTTAAACAACCTGTAGTCGCAATTGGTGCCTCCAATTCCCAGGCTTTTCTGGGGTTTTGTGGCTAGAAATGTTTTGCTATCTATTGGCTCCTGACAGCTACCCCACATCCTTTCAGGTTTGGGTTTCAGTTTTCTGTGGTCTGCTAAGTCAGGTACCACTCATCCATCCATTTTCTAACTTCTAGATTCTTGACTTACCTTGTCCACTGCTGTTTTCTCTTCTATTCTATTTTTTTCCTTGTGGGTTTATGCCTTTTTAAAAATTTAATTAATGCCATTTTAGTGGGACTTCTGAAAGTAGCCAAGATAAACATGTGTGTTTAATCAGTGATGATTAAAAAGTTTAATGTTCTCTATTGGAGTTTGGGACCAAAGTAATAGTAATTCATAAAGCATTCTTCTACCTTGCTTTGCCTGAGTCTTCTGTACCTTTATCTCCTGACATGAATAACTGGTTGAAGATAGTCCTGATCACAAATCACCATATCTCACCATGGCTGAAAATCAAGTGTAACAGAATAATCCCAAACATTAACATCACAACCTCTAACTTAGCCTCTAACACCATCACCACCACTATCATTCTCATCACCATTACTCTTACCTTCACTTCATGGTAGCTTTCGTTACCACCTCCACCACTGCCCCAACCATCACCTTCTCCACTTTCTTCATTATCTACTCCAAAGTATCTATCACCACCATTGCTTCTGACATCACCCCCACTTCCTCCACCATTATTATCTCATCATTATGAATACAATGAAAGCCATTGTCACTGCTTCTATTATTTTCACCAAGACTTCTACCATCTCCTCTAGCATTATCACCTCCAGAAAGTTTTTAAAAACTATATTGAATATATTCTTCTCCATGTGAGTTGCAATAGTGATATTCAGCAATGTGGAAAGGAGTGTTTTTTACCTTTGAACACAGAGCATTCTTCTTTTGGAAAAGACAGGGGTGAAAAAGAACCTACTGGTTTTTCCAGCTCAAGCCACATACATGGGGAGAGGGAGAGGAAAAGGGAATATTCATTGAGCCTTTTCTAGGTAATAGGCATTATACTAGGCACATTAGTTGGAGCATTTTCTCTGGTAAGAATCATTGCCTCAATTTTACAAGGAGGAAACTGAGATTCCCAGATGCTAAATAACATACTCAAGGCCACACAATTAATGAGTGGTGGAGCCAAGATTCCAACCCTGTGTGACTTCAAAGTCCATATTCTTTCCATTACACTATGCTGGCAAGAAATCTCAGGAGCTCGATTTAAGCACAATGGGTTATGACTCTGAGCAAAGAGAGCCATAGTCATGGTCCCTGGTCCCAGGGAGATCTGATCTGATGAAGCAGGAAGAAGCCCTGTTCTCAAACAGACCATTATCTGATGAAGAAGGTTCAATCCCAGGCTTCCAGAGCCTATGCTCTGCCTGAGGGCCTCATTCAAGTAACTCTTCACAGTGCCCAGGCCCTGCCACCTCCCCCTGACCTTGGGTTCCCAGAGGGAGCGGGAGGGAGTGTGGACATTCAGTCCTGGGAATGCCTGGGGTTGGGAGAGCTGAGTTATTTTGGGATTGTTTACATTTGGAATCTTCCTGATCTTTGGTCCCAGAAAAACACCCACATGTTGGAAACTCTTCCGAGTTATTCACTGTTGGGGTTTTTCTTCATCTCCTTCAGCTTTTTCTTCTTGGATGGAAAAAAAATCTGCTAGTGATTAGTCACAACCTGTGAGGCTCTGCTTTTGACAGCCCCACTGAGAAGAGAGAGACAAAAATGCTCAGATCGGGGCCCATGGGCAGCTGCTGCTGGGAAGGAAGTGTTCACAGCACTGACCTCGGGGTAAGGGATGGTCTATTCACCTCTCTCTGCCAAGGGACAATCACTTCTTAGACCATGACTGTTCCATTCCAAGCCCTCAACCTAACTTTACTTAGGAACACAGGCCAAAGCATGAATTACAAGGAGATCTAGGGGGTCAGGACCTGAGCAAACAGCTAAAACGGGGGGTGTGGGTAGGGGAAGGGAACAGGTGCCAAGCACAAATGATGCCTGCCCTGTGGGGTCCCTTTGGATACCATCTCCACTGATAATTCAGAGTACCTCATTTCAGGGTGGAAGCATAAACTGTGACTATCCCATACCTCCTGGACAGCCATATGATCTCTGGCAAGTTTTATTACATCTTTGGGCTCCTGTAAATCCCAGGGTATGAGCTGGCCTCTTGCTTTTTTGTGAGAAGGCTAAGGGTCGGATGGGGCTGAGCAATGTCCACAGAGGCCAGGACAAAGGGAGATTGTTTGAGCTGAAGAACTAGGGCTTAGAAGTCAGATCTGGATTCAATTTTAAAATCTAAAAATTGTGAAACATGGTGGGAAGGGGATAATAAAGGGAATTTGGGAAATCTCCCTTGGTGTAGGTCTTTTTAAAGAGGTTTCAAAGCAACAAAGGGAAAATCAATTAATACAATAAGCAATAATACAACTGCATGGCTCAATGTCAGGGAATGGCAGAGCCATCTGTGGGGGGAGGGGAACCCCAGGAAACTGTTTTTGCCAGGCTCCTGTCTATATAAACAATTTGAAGCATTTAAAATCAGCTTGTCAGCAGCATTCTGAAAACCCAATTCTCATGTGATCCCACATAAAAAATACTTCACGAGCCAGAGGAGCAATCTACTCATCAGACTGCCTGCCTGGAACCAAGTGTGGCTATAAGGTCCAGGGTGACCATGTATAGACATGGGTCTCATTGCTTGTTGGGGCAACTAGTCAACCCCATACATGAGATAGAGGGTTAGAGAGTACTTGGAGGAGAAAGAGGAACTGGAGCCCATACAGGTCTCCGTCCTGGCTCAGAGGGCCCCACTCTGATGCCACTGCCAGCTGTGGTCAGTCCTAGCCCCAGAAGAGAACCTAAATTTGTTTTAAGAAAGGCACTCCAAAGCTGGGGCCCTTTTTGTCCAGGTCTAACGGTAGTACTGAACCAGGGGAAGTGACCTCTCAGCAGAGCAACTCAAACCTCTGTAGTAGGGGGTGCTGAGGGGCAGGTAGCAAAACTGGGGTTCTAGTCCTGCCTCTGTCTTTACTGGTTATGTGACCTCAGGCCATCCTCTGTTGCTTTCCAAGCCTCAGGTCCCTCATCCATAAACCCCTGAGAGCTATTGTGAAGAGTCAGAGCTCAGTGTCCCGGTCCTGGTCCTGCCTTTGCCTACAATAGGCAAACGTGCCCATGGCCATGTGGTCCAGGTCTACACTCTTGGTCCTGCCTTCCAGAGTCTCCAAGGTGAGGTTGTGCTGGCCAATACCATTTCTTCCTAGGGCTGGAGCTCTATTTTTCTTGAGAAAAGGGGTTACTAGGGTAGGGCCAGGTCAGCGAGGGCAGAGACAAGGGAAAGGCCTATTATCCAAAACAGGCACTGATGCTAGCACAGTTCAAGCTGCAGGCCTTACAGGAGGGGAAGGAGAGCCCAGGCTGGGTCACCACGTGAGGCTCTTGAGGATGTTATACTAGCAAAAACACTGCCAGCTTAGACTATAGGGGACAGATAGGGTGGAATAAAAGGAGGCGGTATGACAAGGAAAGCAAAAATTGAAGTGATCCAGCCACAAGCCAAGGAATAAAGATAGCACCCCTCCTGGAAAAGAAATGGATTCTCCTCCATGGGGCCACAGGCTCAGGAGCTGAAGATGTCTTTGTGCTGAGAGTTATCTCGGCCTTATTATAGGAAAAGGAAGTGGCAGATGAGCCCTCAGAGAAAAATATTCAAGCTGCCCCATTGATCCAGTCCTATATGTGACTGAGTCCTGAGGGCTACCTGGTACCAGTCCACCTTTGGGTCTTCAAAGCTTCCCCAGGAGCCAGCTAGGGAGCAGTCAAAGTCGGGGGACAAGGTGAGTAATGGAGACGAAGACTTGATTAAGCTAAGTATGGCCTCTCTCCTGATTTCCTCTCTCCCGCCTTCAATAGTACATTTAGGAGCCTCCTGGAAAATTCCTCTGATGGCGCTTGCTCTTCCATGTGGAACCTGACCCCTAAGGCCCTCAGCATAGTCAAAGCAAGCTAGAACACCCAGAGATACTGTCAAAGGAAGCCCTTAGCAATGACCCAGCAAGGGCTCCCCAAGAGCTTATACAGACACTTCATGAGTTTGCCGTCACCAGAACTCTGTCATGCCAGGTGGCAAACCTGGTCATCGCCCACCTTCCTTTACTGCAGAGCCCTCTGAATCCCCAGCCTGGGGCAGCCCCCTGCTTATCCCTCACCTCCATTTGGGAGCTCCTCAGTCTTCCATCTATGGTTACTTGTTTTAAACCAAAATGTAGTCTGTCAAACAATTTTGTTTTCTTGTTGGCAAATTTAAATGAAACCTTTGACTGATATATAAAAATTGACTCCATTTAATTACAGTGAACATTTAATACACCAACATTATCCAAAATAAGAGACTCGTGTACGCCGATGACCCCAGAGCAAGGGCTGAAGCTGCAGGTGCAGGACCATACCTGGCAATGCAGCCCGTCCTGGAGATATAATAGGGCACAGGTACTGGCACCACCCAAAGAGGAGAGAGAACCAACTAAGTGCCTGTAGGTCCAGGGATCTGGAGTGAGGGAGAAGCAGTCTCCAAAACTGTGTCCCAGATGTCACCCGGGCCTGAGACTGCCCAAAGTTGGGGGAAGAATGGGAAAGACCACTAAGAAAGCAGGACAGATGAAATAACTACACTCGAGGCCCAAAGTATGGGGATTATGACCACAGGGACTGGTGAGCCTTGGCCTGGGTTGGTGATGCCAGGTTCAACCAGTGCCTTTCTGCTCAGAATATCATTATCATTTATTGTAACAATATCCTTTCCAATCACTCTCAAAACTAGTAATGCCAGGGAGGGAGGCTGTGCATTATTTCTGCCATTTTACAGATGGAAAAGTTGAGGCAAAGTGATGACATTTGTGTCCTTCTTCCTTGTGGACACTCTTCTTCACGGCAGAAAGCTGAGGAGGAGCCCAGGGAAGCAGTAGGAAGCCCCCAGGGGTCACTTCCAGCCTTGCAATTTGGTGCAGCCCTTTTCTTGCCCCTTGGGTGGGATAAAGGGGAGCCGGAGCTGCCTGAGGCATGTCAAAGAGGCTGGCTCTATATGGGCCAGGAGGGGACACTACCAGGAAGTAGCCCAACACTGCTGGCTGGGTGTCCCCACCCACAGTCACCAGGCAAACTTCCTAGGTCAGGACCTCTAGCCTGGACCTGTCACCCAGGAGAACTGGCACCTCAGGAACCAGAGAAAGCTTAGCCTCCTCTTGTGTGCCTGTGCCCAGCGTGCCCTCTTCCATCCTTTATAGGTCGCTTCGTGCTGGAGTCAGACTCGGGCCCAGCCTCCACTGTCAGCCTGGAAGCCCCTAAAGGCAAATTCTCGATCTCTCTTCCCTCCACTTTACATGTTTACTTCCAAAACTTTTTCTTTCTAATATGCTGAGATCTCCCCCCCCCAAAAAAATCTGATATTCAATAGTTGCTGTTTTCTCCTCCCTGATACCAGCCTGACCAACTATAGACCAGCAGAGATCCACCGTGTGTTAGCTATTCGATAAATGGGTCCGAGTCTCTCTTTGCCCAAGTGGAGAAAACAAGTCTCAGAAAGGATGAGGTGACTCGCCTGCCAGGATGTGCTCAGTCCTGGACCTCTGGTCTCCCAGCCTGGGTCCTTTCTACCAGACAACCCCACCATGGCCCCCTGGTGTCCACCCCAAGTAAAACCTAGGAGCAGGGACAAAAATTGGGACAAAGAGGAGGAGGACACTGGGGCCTAGGCCTTGACCCCAAGTTCCTATTTATAATCTTTGTTCCGGAGACGGCCACTTAAATACACATTCCTGATAACTGAATAATCTTTGGCACCAAGCAAAAAATAGCTTGTGGCCCAGACCACAATTGCACAGCTGGAGCAGGGTGAGCAGGGGCGACACGGGCTCGATGGTGCAGGACGGGCTGTTGAGGGGGGAGAGGGGTGACAGGCGGGGCCAGGATTGGGACAAGTGAGTGGGACTGCAAATATAGCCAGTTAAATATAACCCTGCCGACCTGGACACGGTGCCAGGCTCCGCTGCAGGGAGCGTTTCCCAGAGCGGCTTGGATCTCCTTTTCCCAATGGAAGTCAGAGCCAGAGGCCTGGAGGGAAGAAGCTGAAGGGACCTTGTTGGTGATGGAGCCCAAGGCTCTCGCGAAGTCTGCAAACAAACTGGGGACCAAGACCAGCGGCTCTGCTGGGATCTTCTAGAAGCGCCAGTTTGATGGAGAAGGTGTGGCCATGCCTTGAGGCAGCTAACACCCCCCAGACTAGCTGGTTAAGACCCTATACAGCTTTCAATTCCAGCAGGACAGATGCTGAGACCTCTTCTCTAAGAAGGCTCAGGCCAGAACAGAAATGGAAGTGAGAGACATGGAAAGTTCCGGAGTTCAGAGCCCTGAGTGATCTCTGATTACCAGCAGGCCCCAGGATGATACCAAGGTGCTCCTTGGGCTGACACTCTTGGTAAACTTTTCTCTGCTTCTAACAAGTCCCTCTCAGGACCCTTCAGTCACTCCATTTGGCAGGAGCTTGGCTCTAAGCTCTGAATTTTGGAGAGTGGGTATGCCCCATGCCCCTCAGGAGTTTCTAGACAGTAGTAAATAAGGTAGACAGCTCCAGGTCTCAGGCCTTGTGTAGAGGCATGTCATACATTTCCGGAGGTCCCAGATGGGGTCTCACTAATGGTCGGAGAATAGCCTCCCTCTGCATGCTCACTGCAAGCCACCTGACGGAGTCCTGAATACCAACCAGTCGGCAGGGAAGGAGTAAGTGGGGACACACAGCTAGGAATGACTGATACCACTTCCACCCATACCTCATTGGCCAGAACTTAGTCTTAATGACTATTCCTAACTATAAGAGAGTCCCTGCTGCCAACCCCCTCCATGCCCAGATGCCCCCACATTTCCAGGGTTATCAAGCCTGCAGAGTGTGAAGCTGTATCCTTCCATTCCTCCCTGGGATTGAGTCATTGGGGTTCTGTGGAGAAATGGAAACATCCTAGTCCCCATGGCTGTGTTGTGGGTCCTGAAGCACCACTGCCTGAAACCTGAATCTCACAAAGCCCAGCAGGCTCTCTCTGTCGAGGGTGTGATCTACACTTACCACACGGCTTGCTCCCCCTTCAGCACCCTTCCAACATAAGGGAACTCCCCTTGTGTATCATCTTATGGGAAGTAATGTCCACTCCCCACTTAGAAGGTGATGGACAAGTCCCTCTCATCACTGTCCCTGACAGCCAGGGCCAAGTACTCTGCACAGTTCAGCAAGGAACATGCCAAGAGGAACCCCTCCGCCCCCTAAGACCGCAGCTGTCAGGGCTCCTGCAACAGTGTGGGACAAGAAGCTGGGCCGTGCAGACATGGCACAACCAACTCTGGGGTCTCAGTGTGGGGCCCTGGCCCTACATTTCACAAAGATGCCCTAAGAGCTTACCCTCTGCCACATTGCATACTACTTACTGCAGGCACCAAAGGGAAGGAGGCCCCTGAGCTGTTCCTGCAGCTGCTCACAGTCAGGTGTGGGAGGAGTGATGGTGGAGGCCAGCAGGAAGCCGCAACAATGGGGAACGGCTTCAGCAAGGCCTCTGGAGGCCATGGAGGTAAAGGCAGGGGCCTTGTGTGTTAAAGGTTCAGAGTGAGAGGGAGGGAGGAGTCTGTCTGAGGATGTGGAAGAAGGCTATGTGGCTGGTGTTTAGGATGAGAGGGGAGAGGACAGAGATGCAGGATGAGGTTAGATGAGGGGGTGAGAGCCAGATCATGCCTTAGGGGACTCTTATTGAGGGCAACAGAAGTCATTGAATGGCATTAATCAGGGGCTAACCTGATATATTTACATGTCAGAGGACCCTTCAGCCACAGTGTGGGGAGTAGATGAAAGGGTTCCTAACCAGGATGTTGGCAGACTAGTTGGGAGGTGCTCACCAATGTCAGGTGAGCAATGGTGGTGGCCTGAACTCTGAGTAATGGAAGAAGGATGCAGACAGAGGTGGGCTGTCCAGAGACCCAGTTTGGAAATAGAATCCATAAGACAAAGTGAATACTTGGATGTTAGAAGGAGAGACAAAGAAAAGTGAAACATTCACACATTCGTCCATTTATACATTCATTTACCAGTTACACAATGAGTGTCTAACACACATGAAGTTCTTTGCCAATCACTGGGGACATAGTAGTGATCAAGACAATGAGGTCTCTGCTCCCGGGAATTTACATTTTAGTAGCATAGTAGAGATGCAAAATAAACACAGAAACAAATATAAGATCGTTTCAGGTAATGACAAGTGCTATAATGGTAATAAAACAGGGCAAATAATAAAGAGTAGTTTAGAAGAAGGGCCTGTCTTAGACAGGCTGTTCTTTGAAGGTATTTCCAGAAGAGAGAATCAAAACAAAGATGCAGGGGAGAGGGTGGGAATTAGCAGACTTTGGGGAAAAGCAGGAAGACCAGCATAATTGGGGTGTTGTGAGTGAGAGGCTGGGAGAAAATGACATTGCCACAGCCAGATCTTGTAGGGCACGGTGAGTCATTTCAGTCTTGTTCTAAATGAAATGGCAGTCACTGTAGAGACCTGATCTGATTTACGCCTTTAAAAAGATTTTTAACTTCTTTATGAAAAAGAGACCATGACTCTATCAGTTTGCTAGGACTGGTGTAGCAAAGTAGCACAAACTGAGCAGCTTACAGAACAGAAGTGTATTGTCTCAAGGTTGTGTTAGCTAAAAGTCTAAGATCGAGGTGTCTGCATGTTAGTTCCTTGTCAGGGCTATGAGGAAAATCTCTTCCACCCTCTCTCTCTTCTTGATTCTGGAGGTGGCTGGAAATCTTTGTCTTTCCTCAGCTTATAGAAGTGTCACCCCAACCTCCACCTTCATCTTCACGTGGCATTTCCTCTATGTGTGTGTCTTTGTCCAAATTTCTCTTTTATAAGGACATCAGTCATTTTAGATTAGGGTTCACCCTAATGACCTCATCTTAACTTATTATAACTGCAAAGACCCTACTTCCAAATAAGGTCACATTAGGAGGTTCTGGGATTGGGATTTCAATAATGTTGGAAGGGGACACAATCCAGCCAATGACAAGTGCATTCATTTTCACACCTAGTAAGTACAATTTGATACTAGAGATCTTAGGCAGCTACACTGTCAGGTATCCAGTGAGGAACTAGTGGGTAGTGATGCTCTTGACTGAGGTGGTAATATGAGGAGGAGCCAGAGTGGAAGGAAATGGTGAGTTCCATTTCAAACATGATGATTTTGAGGTATCTGCAAAAGGTTCAAGAGGAATATCCAGTAGGCAACTGCACATGCGTTGTGGACCACAGGAGAGAACATTTCTATAAGGATGTTGATTTGAGAGCCAGGAGTATCCCAAGCAGTAGTTAATATCAAGGAAATGGGAAACATGTAGAGAGAAAAGAAAACCACCACTTGGGGCTGTGCCTTAAGGAAAACTGACATTTAAGGCCTTAGACTGAGAAGGGCTGCAGAGATAGAGGAAAAATCATGAGAGTGGTGCCTTCTGAGCCAGGGGAAGGGAGAATTTCAAAAAGGAGCAAATTGACCCCTACTTCTTGTACAAGTGAGCTAAATTATTGGGACCAATTCTCCTACTAAGGGAAACTGAGAGTGATGGAGGATTGGTTTTAAAGCTCACAAGAAAGTGGGAATTATCAGGCCAAATCTGGAAGGCAGAGACCCCAACCCTAAAGGCATTTGCCAGTCTGTAAGAAAAAGCTTCAAACCGAAGCTGTGATTTTTCACACCTCTCAGGAAGAAGGGGAGGGAAGAGAAAGTCCAGGGCTTCCCCAGCCTCTAAAAGACCACATCCAGCCTCAGCTAGAATTCTAAAAAGCTGCCCCTTGGGGTGAGGGTGCACTGAGAGGAGAGTGACCCTTCACCTTCTTCCCGTGTTCCCCAAGGACACGTGCACATGCGTGCACATGGGTATACACATGTGCCGCTCAAGATAATGCAGAGAGTTGCCTTGATGTGTAGTACAGATCTGGGGAGAACAAAAAAGAGAAATGGAAGAAATAAGGGAGGGAAAGGAGAAAGAGGAAAAGGAGAAGATAAGAAAATCCATCGCTGAGAATTTATAAAACAAACACAAATCTCTACTAGAATTGCAAACCAAATTTGTGTCCTGAGGAAGTCTGAGGAATTTCAAGCTGTGAAATTTTATTTAATGGGGATTGCACTTTTATTCGGTTCTTTTACTATTAAATGATTTTTTAAAAATAACATTTTTAATTCTATTAATTGTGTTTACATGAAATATCAAAAACTTAGGGATATATGGTATGGATATGCTTACCAAAGAAAGGCTGAAGTAGTTGTGCTAATTTCATACAAAACGAACTTTTAGGAAAAGGTCTTGCTAGATAAGGTAATCCATTCACTATCATAAAAAATGTGGCTCATCAGAAAAGTATACATATTGAAATGATACACACCTAATAACTTGGTCTCTAAAGGGAATAAAGTAAAAATGATTGGAACTTCAAAAAATTGAGAAATCCGCAATCATAGTGGGTCTTTCTTTTTTTTTTAACACATTCTGTTAACTGATTTTTTAAAACTCTTTAAACTCAGTAGAGGTATAGATTTTCTTTTAATTAAACTGTTTTTGTGTTAATTTTTTTTTTATTTAGAAAATTAACCTTAATGGGGTAACATTGATCAATAAGAGTACACAGGTTTCAGGTAAACATTTCTATAGCATTTGGAGGTATAGCTATTTTGAAAAACAGGATTAACAAATTTTACTGAATGGACATATATAGAAAACATCACACAGCACCTATGAAATATATGTTGTTGTTTTTTCAACCACTCTTGGAAGAGTTATATAAATTGATCACATACTGAATTCCAAAGCAAATCTCAACAAATATAAAAGAATGGAATAATAACAAGCATACTCTAATCCCATTGCGAGTAAACGAGAAATTTATTTTAAAAAGACAGCAGAAAAATCACCTTATATTTGGATATTAAGAAACACATTTATAAATAATCTAAGTGTCAAAGAATATATTTTGGGCTGTACAATAATAAAAATATTATATATGAAAATTTGTGAAGCAACCAAAGTATAAAGAGAAAAATTACTGCCTTAGTATATTAGAAAAGAGGCTAAAAACTAATGAGCTAAGCAGCAATTTTGATAAGTAAGAAGAACACCAAAACGAACCCAAAGATAATAAAAGGAATACTAAAAATAAACACAGAAAGTGATGAAATAGAAAACAAATAGGTAATATATTCAAAATAGCCAGAAATTGAGTCTTTGAAAGGACTAATATAATTAGCAAACCACTAGTGGGAATGACCAAGTAAAAGAGAGAAAGAGAGAGAGAGAAAAAAGAATGAGAGAAGTCATGGATAACCAATAGCAGAATGAGAGAGTGGACATCTCTGCAAATCTATAAAGATGTAGGAAGATCAAAGAACACTAAAAAAAATGTTATGGGAATAAAGTATGTTACAGAGATCAAGTAAAATGACCCATTAGGGAACTGACCATGATGCCAGCCATCTGTTTGTCCTCCCTGCCCCATATTCTCTCTGCCCCAGACAAGGCCTCAGTGCCTCTGACTTTGCAAGTGGAGGCCTTTGCCTTTCAAGTCCTAGCTCAAGAGCTAAAGGCTCTCAATGTATCTCAGACACTGACTTAAATTAATTCAGTTCACAGAAGCCAGACTCTCAACCAGATGCCAATGTGTCCTTCTTCTGTAGTAGGAACTGTTCCTTCTTTGGGCCTAAAATGCACCCTCCACTCCAGGGCATCCTCCCTCAGGACCAGAGTGGGGAACAGATTAGCAGAGTATTTCAGTACATGGGATCAGGAGTTAAGTTGCCTGATCAAATCCTACATTTTAACTTACGCTTTTTGAGTTTCAATTTCCTCCCTTACAAATTTGGGAAAATAATGGATTATTGTGAAGATGTAATGAGTTCATTACATCTGGCATACACGAGTACCTGGCATACACGAAGCACCCAATAAATGTTGATAATAACTGCTACTACCCGAGAAGACAAATTCTTACTCAGAAGATTGCTTAGTGAATGTGGAACTAGCAAAGAGGTGTGGAATGGTTTGGAAAGAAATTTTACTTTACTCTGGGGAAGGCTAATAAAATATCTCAACTCCACAAGAAAGACCAGACACTCCCCCATTTCCTGAGCTTCTCTTCCCTGAACATGGTTAGAAAGCAACAGACAGCTCTTGTTTCTCTGATCTTTTTCATTCTAATCTCACCATTCCAAGCCACCTGCCCCTTGTAAAGCTAAGTTCACAATTTCTGTAGCTGTGAATTCGAGGAGTTTCTTAATGCCCCATACCTCCCTTTCATGTAAATTTCACAAAACCATCTACATGGCGGGGTTGTTCCAGTTATCTATTGCTGCATAACAGACCACCTCCATCTTAATGGCTTAAAACAGAGGTTGGCAAACGATGGCCCACGTTGTGCTTTTTGTACTGCCCACAAGCTTAGAATGGTTTCTTATGTTTTTAAAGAGTTGGAAAAATATCAAAAGAAGAATACTATTCCATGGCAGGTGACAATTATATGAAGCTCAGATTTCAGTGTACATAAAGTTTTATTGGCACACAGCCACACCCACTCATTTATGCATTGCCTGTGGCTGCTTTTGCAGGGCAACAGAGACCTAAGGGCCCACGGAGCCTGACATATTTACTACCAAGTTCTTTATAGAAAAATTTGCCAAGCCCTGGTTCAAAACATCAACTGTCATTTATTTGACTCACAAATCTGTAATTTGAGCAGCGCTCTGTGGGGACAGGTTATCTCTGCTCCTTCCAGCATCATTTGGGGTGGCTTGAGGCTGGGAGTGACTCGCTTTGGGGCTAGGAACTGTCTGAAGTCCTGCTCACTCACCTATCTGGCAGTCGGTGGGGGCTATCTGTTGGGACCTCAGCTGGACCCTTTGTTCAGATCACTTACGAGTGACCTCTTTGTGGCTGCTTGGCTTCCTCATATCACAATGTATGGGTTGCAAAAGCACATGTCACAAAAAAACATAAGTTGAAGCTGCCAGTTTCTTAAGACCTGGTCCCAGAAACGCACTGAGTCACTTTCACCCTATTCTGTTGGCCAAGCTGTCACTGAGCCCACATTCAAGGGGAATACATATAGACTCATCTCTCATTGGAGAGGATGTCAAAGAATTTGGCAGCCATATTTTAAATGTATCACAGTTGTAAGATTGGGGGTACATAGAAAGAACTCCATAGGAGTAGATGTAATTATTACTGTTAATCAATGTCAATATCGCCATCATTTTAACAAAACCTTTGCTCCTGGGGGACTAGGAGGCATCCTGTCCCCTCTGTAGGTGTCAGGCACATAGATTCGGGTCACCTCTTGGCATCTGGAAGCTAGGCTTTGATGTGGAATGGGGCCCATGATAAAGGCTCTTCAGATGTGGCATGGCTGGTCATGGGCGATGTGTAGTGTGCAGACACCCCATTTTTCAGGAGCTCCTCCGGTGACTCTAATATGCAGCCTGGGTTGAGGACCATTGAGCATGGGAGCAATTTGAGCATTTGCTTTTGTCCACATTCAGTAAACAAACCCATTTCTCTACCCCTCTATATAAAGACTTGAGGGTAGGAATCTGGTTCACCTCTAAATTCCCTGTAGAGCTCAGTCAAGCGCCTAGAGCATAGCAGGGTCTCAAGGGATACCAGTGGGTGACATGCATCTGAGGATCCCAGGATTTCAGCCCTCTAGTCGGGCCATCCATTGCCTGCAAATTTGTTCTGTCACTGAGCTGACCCAGAGCAGAGGTGCCTGGCCTTTTCCCAGCCTCCCCATCCCTTCCATTCCCTGCTCTTCCTTCTGAAATGGGCAGTTTCTGAGATGACACATTGAAAGAGGCATGATCTCAGGGCCAAGAAACTATTAGGTTTTTGCTTTCCTTGGGCAGAGGTGCAGCAATGAGTGGAGTCACTGGTTGTTTTAAGGGGGTAAAGAATGGGTCTAGATGAGATGAGAGTTGTTACCAGCCTTGCTGAAGGCCCACACATAGCTCATGACCAGCCATGCCACATCTGAAGTGCCTTTATCATGGGTCCCATTCCACATCAAAGCCTAGCTTCCAGATGCCAATCTTCAGAGTCAGGGCCACCATCTGTCATGGTCCCCATAAGACCCCCCCGGACTGAAGCCATGTGTGGGAGTCCTGTCAATGTGGAGCTGGGGCCTTCTGGTTGTGAAGCACATGGATTGGCAGATCTACTCCACCCACTCCAGACCTCAGCAAGGAGTCTGGAGCTCAGAATTACTAATGTCAAGACATTGCATGTTTCTCCATCAGAGGAGGGACCAGGCCAACTTTCATCATCTGGGGCTTTGTGAAGTCACTGGCCTCACTGCAAGTCTCATCCACATCAGTTACATTGAGGATAAACTGCCTTTCAGTCATACTCAGCCCTAGTTCTGGTCACATCAATGTGACCTCAGACTGACCACAACCATGGTTATAGACTGATTTTGACACTGACTCAGACTGATTCCAACCCTAGCCAAGACTAACCTCTAACACTGGCTACAAAACTCACCCTGTTCAGAGAGTGACCCAGAGCCTGGCTGCAAAAATCACCCTGACCCTGACCACAGACTGGCTGTAAAACTGACCCTGACCACAGACTGACCTTCAACCTCTGAATAGGTTTAGCGGAATGTACCAAAACATAGCGCAGCTTCATGGGCCCACAGGTATACCAATCTGGCTACCCTGAGTGACAGCCATGGGCCAGGGGTAGGGTTTGTCCTGTGCCAGCCCAGGGCCCCTGCAGCAAGCAGGTCCTGAGTAACTGCTCGCAGGCAAAACAGCTGAAAAGCACCTCTGGAACACCTGAAAGAGCCAAGAATTTGCCAACCATGACAGCTTGCTTGACCTCTGAACCCTTGCTGTGGAGTTTCCCAGTAGGCAAGTCTTCTCTTTTCTGCTTACTCTAAACCTGCCAAGTGCAGTCCCACCTGCCTGAGCAGGTGATCTCACTGCTCCAGTTAGGTTTTCAAAGAGCTCTGACCTGCTTGGTCCTCACAGGAAGTGCCCTCTGAGAGCGTCTCGAGGAAACTTCTCTCCCCAACCTACCAACATGAGAGTAGACAGAGGACCTGCCCCTTGCTTTCCCCAACAAAACTCGGTGGAGACCAGTCTGGAATCATTTAAATAAAAGTTCTCTGTTTTCTTGCATATATTGCTGCTGGGAAGAAGTCTGGGTTCAATCTGATTTGGGTTTCTCTATAGGTAATGTTTTTTTCTCTTCCAATGATCCAGGTGGAGAGGGAGAGTGGGGGCATAAGGGACAAGGAGAAGTTCCCTTTGGGACATTGCACAGAGAGTGGGGTGGGGGCGTGACCAAGGGTGCCCTGGCCATGCTATCTCCCCACCCCATCTGCTGCGCCTATGCTCTAAGCACCACCCGCTCTTCCCTCTCCAGTATCCCTGAGTCTCGAGACACTGAGAATCAAGGTGCTCTCAATACACACAGCCCGTATTCTCAGAGCTCAAGAGTTCTCCTCCTCATGGGAGAGGCCATTCCTCATTCTTGCATGGCTGACTGGCCAGGGGACACATGTGAGTACCTGCTGTGCAGGGTATATGCATACTTTACTCATACATGGCAATGAACTTGCGTGTGTGGATGAATAGTTGTATGGCTGTGTAAGTATATGTGCACCCATAAGTTCCTTTGCGTGGATACAGACGAGTATGTGTAGTGTCTAGAAGTGAGTGAGTGCATGGATGTTTGGTGTCTGTAGCTGTGTAAGGGTCATGAGAACATTGTGAATGTGTTAAATAGGGGATATATCTACATGTGTGCTTTTGTGTGTGTATATGTTTTTGAGAATCTGTTGCTTTTTCATCCCCGACCAGCAGTGTGCTTTGAGGGGCAGGCAACCCGCAGTGCCACCTCACCTGAGTTTCCTGCAGTCCTTGGACTGGATAGGACAGATTCCCAGCAAAGCTTCAGGGCTTGGGTCCAGTGGGACAATATCCCAAGTCTCTTGAGTCTGTGGCCAGTAGCCTTGACAGAGCCAGAAACCTGTCAACAGTTCAGTGCCCATGGGTGGCCTGGAGGAACAAGGATACCAGGAGCGTTTGGGGTGGCCTTCTTAAAGTTATTACTCCAACACCAAGTCCAAGCATGTGGGGTAGTTACTGCCAGCACAACCTGCAACTAATGCCATCCTTCTACCCCCAAACCCTGTCCCCAGGTCCCTGGTCCTACAGCATGCACGGCACTAGCCCCTGCTTCCTTAGCCCACCACTAGCCACCTGCTCCACTCCATCCTCCAGACACACCTTTGCAGAAAACAGGCAAGGGGAACCTGTGTGTCTTCCACCCCCAGGAAGTTCATGCTTTCCACAGCCGGGACTCTGAGCAAGCCTGAGGAGGAAACCAAAGAACACTCTAAGAAAAGACCCCGGACCCCTGAGTAATAACTTCAACTTCCATCTCAGCCCTGCTGAACCATGAAGTAAAATCTGAGGCTTCAGACACTCCCTGGGTCTGCAGCACCCTGCAGCTGGAAGAGACTGTTAGATGGTGAACAGAGTCCCTCTAACTGGCTCTCCAGGCCTGTAAGGAGTCTCAGACCCCAGCACATAGGCTCACACAGCAATTCACATTACCCTCTGCACCAGGTTGAGGGAGAAGCAGAAAGTGAGGCATGCTGGGAGGAGTGTGTAATTTGGGTCAAGTCCCAGCTGAACTGTTTTATTAGCTTTATGACCTTTGGCACAATTTTCTTTAGTTTTTTTACATAGGGTGATGATATAACTTAAAATCCAAATTGGAATGCTTTTAAGAGTGAAATGGGGCCGTATTAATACTTATACCCAGATGACAGCTATGAACCTCAATGTTCCAGGCAAACGAGGACATGTGATCACCCTATGTTATCTACAGTCAGTAGTGTTGGTGGTGATGATGATGATGATGATGATGATGGGCTTGCAAAGGGAAGAGCCCCTAGTAGACTTTCATACATTTCACTCTGGCCATGAGCTGAGTCTGAGGGTGAAGGGTGACAGAGAAGGGTGCAGACAATCCCTCTGCCCTGCCCCCGGGCCCTCTGCCCTGCCCCCGGGCCCTCTGCCGCTGGACTTCCCGTCCTTTCCGCCCTGCTCACCCCGGCATGCCCTGACTCTGACTCTACAGCAGCTCTGATGCCTTTAGCAGCCGCCCAGGTTTATCCCAGGGGAGTACTAGGTGCAGAGATCAGATAAATTCTCTGGCAGTGGCAGGCACGGGGCTGGTGACTGACTGCCAGAGGTGGGAAGGCCCCTGGCTCTTGGCCAGCTGGGTTATTCTGACTCCTCAGCATGGGGCAGTGCCTTGGGAAGGAGAAATCTATAGTGCGCAGGGAGAGAGACTCGTCTCTGATGAGCTCCATTTGGCTTTGCCTCTAGCTTGGAGCCAGAGAGGAAGAAGGAGGAACCAGGCAAGGAGCTGGGAAAGGAAGGGGAGAAGAAGCGGGGGAAAATAAACCTGGAAAACAATCTATTTTTAAAAAGTCACTCTTTTTTGGTTCCAGCTTTTTCCCTACCACACCCCAAAACCCAGGCTTTGGGCCACAGGGTGTGGTGACAAGGTGTGTGTGGTCAGTGACGGGAAACCCTTAGGCTCTGAAGCATCTGGGGGAAGGCCAGGTGAAGAGAGTGAGGGTAGGAGGGGCTCAGCAGAGGTCACCACAGCCTATCCCCTCTCACTGTCATTGAGTGCCATGCCCCTACACGTGTCTTCAAACATTTTTGACAGGGACACACATTTTATGCCAAAACCCAGAACACACAGTTTACAACAACAACAAAAATCTTGCCCTTGATTAAGTCAGTGCATCCTATATTTTCAATTCTACTCTTATTTTTTTTTTAATGCTGCTTGCAACTAACTCATAGCATTTTTTTATAATGCACTATGGGCCATAACCTACCTGTGGTTCTGAAAAATCACTGCTCCAGACTATTACCTTTCAAACTTTAATGAGTCTCCCTATAAATCCCCTGGGAGCTTGCTAAGTATAAATTTTGGTCCAATAATTCTGCAATGGGTCTTGAGATTCTGCATTTCTTTCTTCTTTTTTTAAAATTTTTCCATTGATTTGAGAGAAAAGGAAGAGGAAGGGAGGGGGAAGAGAGGGAGAGAGAGAGAGAAGCATCAAGTCACCATTTCACTTAGTTGTTCCATTTAGTTGTGTACTCATTGATTACTTTTTATATGTGCCCTAACAAGGGTTTGCACCTGTGACCTAGGCATGCAGGGATGATTCTTTACCCACTGAGCACCCAGCCAGGATGAGATTCTGCATTTCTGATGAGATCCCAGGTGAAACAATGCTGCTGGTCTTCAGATCTCAGAGTAAAGGTTCTCAGACCACATCTCCACATAGCACCAATTTTAGCAAAGGGATATAGGAATCACGCAGGCAAGGGGAAGGGGAAGATCCCACTGACAGCTACCCATTACTCAGCCTTCAGGGAAGGCTGCAGCTGAACTGTAGCAAAGGTGCGGCAGCATCTGATGGTAAAGAGCTGCCTCCGGGGACATGATCTGGGAACCAAGCGAGGGCACAACTGCCAATCAGCATTAGCTGACCTCATGAAGGAATGGAAGGAAGGAAAGAAAAGGGGGGGGGGGTAGAAGGGAAGGAAGGAAGGAAGGAAGGAAGGGAGGGAGGGAGGGAGGGAGGGAAAGAGAGAAAAACTTTCAGGTTTGGGGCTCTCAGCATTCTAACAGGCAAGGCTGACAATGTCACAAGCTGGATTACTCACTGATGATCTAGCATTAACCAGAAATAGCTGCCTAGTTACTTTTCCATTCTCTGATTGGAACAGTAATGCTGATCCCGCCCTCAAGTTAGAAAAAACTATGCAGCAATTGATTAGGGCAGTAAGTTCCAAACAGAACACCAGAGAAGACTAACTCAGGAAGATCACTCATCTTAAACTCCTAGAACTGCCTGTGCATCAGCTAGAGAGCCATGGAGCCTCCCCACACTTCCCCACCCCACTTCTGATCCTGGCCTGGCATAAGGAGAGTATCAGTAGCCGCTCAGCACCTCTGCCCCCCTAACCCCCACCCAACTCAGAGGATGATGGTTTTTTAAGATGTAAACCCCTGCATTAAATGAATGGCAGGATCTTAAGTACTAGGCTGAAGACCTAATATCCACTGGGCTGGGTGGTAGAGAGCTGCTGTAGATTCTCAAGCTGCGGGGAAATGGCACAGGCTGACTTGGTCTGGGTGTGTGGGGTGGCTTGGGAGGAGCCTGGGTCTCTGCAGCACCGGGTATGGGCCAGCAGCAGAGTGATTCTACAGAGGTGGGAAGTGGAAGGGTTACGGTGGGGAACCAGTTTCCTCATTCTCCTGCAAGCCTGCTTCCATGGTCTTGCAGCCTGGGGTGGTAATGTGGGGCCCTGGAGGCTGGTCGGATTTTCCAGTCCTTGACATTTAGAGCTGGTCCTGGCAGCCAGCCCTTCCTGCGTCCTGCTGGGGAAACTGACAATCAGAGGTGAAGGATGGATGGAAAAACTATTTAAGGTAGTAATACACACACACACATACATGCACACAACAGAGATGACTGCAGGGCAGGGTGGCTCTCTCTCTCTGCTCCCCAGATATAAGTGAACTCCAGCTCAATGCTTTTATTTCTGTGTATCCTCCCAGACTGACTCATTTAGCCCAAAATGGTCATCACCTGAGGAGAGAGAGAGGGCACTAAAGCAGACTCCAGAGGGACTGGCTGGGACATCAACCAGGGCACCAGCCATCTCCCCCCCCCAAAGAAATGGTCAGCTGGCCCCTTCAGGACAATGACTCTGGGGTCTGGGGAGTCCCAGGACTCTTCAAATGCCTTGGGGGTACAGAAGAGTTGTGGCGGCCAGGCAGCCAGCATCAGCCCCTCAGCATCACTCTCTCCAAACCCAATTTTAACCAGCTCAGTCCTACTTTCACCTGCTATAATAACCTTCGGTCCTCACCATTCATTTAGTGAAGGGGACTTACATCTTAATCATCCTTTGAGATGGGTGCGGGTTGGGGGGGGACAGAGGTGCTGAGCAGCTGCTGATTCTCTCTTCTGATCCTGGCAGGGATCAGAAGTGGGGTGGGGAAGCGTGGAGAGGCTCCATGGCTCTCTAGTTGATGCACAGGCAGTTCTAGGAGCTAAGTATGGTTTTCCCATTTTACACTACACAAACCAATCAGAAAGACATGGACTAAGTTGCCTGTCTCTGGTCACACAACCAGAATCTGCCATCTCCCTAGGGTGGCTAAAATTCCAGCACCAATTGTTTCCTGCATGGGGAGGTGGGGGTGGGGGTGGGGTGGGGGAGGCTGAATAGGGTCATCACCATCCCAGGTAGGCACACCGCTCAGGGTTTATTCTAGAGAGGCAGCAGGCCAGGAGTTGCCACCAGCCTCTTACAGCCTGTGTGAACTTGAGCAAGCTGTTCAACTGCTATGTTAAATTGGGATAAATAATAGTAGCAATCTCCTAGGATTATTGTGAGAGTAAGTCAGTGAATATTTGCAAAGCCTTCAAAACAGTGCCTGTCTCCTCATAACTGAATATAAGCGAATCTTAAATGAATTCATTTGATTCTATGTAGCTGGTGCCCCCTGGAGTTGGTGCAAATCAGAGGACCAGGAAGGGGGGTGGCTGCTAGGTCTGATGTAGGGCCAGTAGTCGCGGCCATTCACATGCAGGTTCTCATTGAATTAGGGCAGATGGTAAAGAAACAGCGGAGTCAAAAAGTGGTGGGCCATTCCTTTATTAGTCTCACACCAGCCAACGAGCAACACACAGGGAAAACACCACCCTTTCACTCACTCAGGGCTCCCAAAGCCCTTACACATTCTCCGGTTCCACAGCCAGGAGAATCTTCTCCGGTTTCTCCTAGAATCAAAGGCCCCACCAGTCTTAGTGGAGCTCGCAAAGCCCCTCAGCTTTGATTCCCCATCTGCACACCTTCTCTTTCCCTGCTAACATTGCTTCTTTCTTCAGCATTCCACATTCTTTCTGCGCTCACTCTGCAAACATGGCTTCTTTCTGCCTCTTCCTTCTTCTCTCTCTTTTCAAAACTTTCTGGCAGGAAAACCTCTCCTCCAGCAAACATTAGCAAAACAATGGCCCTTCCCAAGCAATTTCACAGACCACATATACCTGGCGCTGCCCAGCCCCCAATGCAAACTATAAGCGAATGTTGGGCAGATAAAATATAATATGCTCACTTTGTTAAAGATGGCGCTGCCCACATGGAAGTTCATTGATATTAATGTATGTTCAGGGACAGGCTGTGGGCAGGCTGGGTCGTTATAGCCTAAGGCTTTGTTTTAAGAGTAAGCTTTTCCCCACGCCCTTGACTGATTGAATGATGTAGGATGGTGCACTCACCTGAGGAATCCCATTGTGCCTCGGATGGGTGGCTTTGTATTGGAGACTTCCTTGTTTGTGTAATTGGATTGGAGGTTTTGATTTTACACTATAAAGTGGAACAGACCAGCAGCTTGCTCCCTCTCGGTTCCTGAGGTTAGTATTAGAAGAGACGAGAGCAGATGAAGGCCACATGGAGGCCAGGAGAAGCAGCCAAGATGGTGGAGTGCTGAGGAAGAAGACAGTTTGTGCAGAGTTTGTGTAGAGAGAAAGAGATGGGAAATAGAAGTGAATAAGTCTGGTGAGCTAGAAAGCTTTGATGCTAAGAAACTCGGATAAGTCAGTAGCTTTGTGAGCACTGAATGTGTGGGTTTTGGAGCCCAGTGTGTGTTTTTGCTTGCCTGCCGGGTGCAAGCTAGAATTAAAGCTGATGGCTCACCAGTTCTTGGCTCCGTTGTTTTATTATTGACTGTTCGAATCTAATGCGAACCTGCATGGGCCAGGCTGTTGTGATCCTGACCGTGGCTACTGGCTTTACAGCAAACAAACATAAAAAATTATATTTTACAAACTTATTTGACCAACATCTGAGTTCAGGCCTGGGCCATTTTCCATGACCTTGGATGTGATCTGCTTTCTGCCACTCACTGAATGATGATTTGGGTTGGTAAAAAGTTCTGCAGGAAAGCCTGCTGAGATCAAAGCCCAGCTTCCCAAAGCCCCCTTTCTGAGTATGTGTCTACCTCACAACCCCTTCTTGGCCACTCCCCATGTACAAAAAGTGAACACTCTGGGCCCTGAACAATTCGCTCAAGGGAGTCCTGGGGGTAGGACCTCAGCACAGAGGCAGCAGAACCAGAGACCTGACTCCCAAGGCAGACAGGCAACGAAACTGGTCTCCTGTGGTGTCGCCATGACTCACATCCCAGACTTCCCTGCAGGGGCACCTCCTGTGGCCTCTCACCCTCCCTCAGCTGAAGGGTCTGCTCTCCTCTCCTGGTCCCAGCCATTCAAGACTGCAGAGAGGGGCTGGAGTTCAGGGCCCTGGCTGGAGGCCTCGATGTCTTCCAGGTGTGAGGGAAGCCCAGCTGGACAGGCAGGTGTGGGCAGGGAGGGCTAGAGCAGCTGCAGGGTGTCTGGAAGGCATTTGGGCAGCTAATGAGCTCGGGATCTAATTAAAACATCGGAGGAGGAATCTGGGTCCAAGTCATGTGGAGCAGGAAGTGCGGGCCGGGGGCCTGCCTGGGCCTGGGTTGAGAGGGACAAGTGCCTGAGGAGCAAGGGTGAAGGGGGTACACCACTAGAGCCCTGACCCCACCCTTTCCAGCCCCCAACTCCTGCTCCAGGACCTAAATCACTTGGGTTCTAATGCTGCTAGTGACTTCAACACCGTCCCACTGCTCTCTGCAGAGAGATCAGCCCTGGAATGAGGGCTGGGGAGTGAGGAGGGGATTAGGGACAAAGACCAGAACCTGGTCCAGCTAAGTCCAGGTGTTTCTGGGGCCTGGAGTTGAGGTGTGTGGTGGGTCTGGCTGAAGAGGAAGACTCACCAACCTAATACCTCATAAAGTTGGGCGTTGGAGTGGAGCCAATGAGGGCACCAGTCTTTGCTATTATTACCTACCCCATCACACTGTCACACCACCGCTGTCAGCACTGTCACCATCAGCATCAACCCTCTGAATGCTGGTCATTGACCCACAATTCCCTTGAGAACTCCCCCTTGTTGAATACCCACTTCATTTCTGCCCCAGACCCCTGTCCCAGCCTCCCGTTTCCAGTCTAGCAGACCCCAGCTCCCTTGTACAGTCCAACCTTGACATCTGCTCCCACCCCTGCTAGTGGCCTGGACAGGGACCATCAGACCTCAGAGATGTCAAGAGAGGAACAGAATGATGTGGATCGCCAGTGTCCACACACTGGGGCTTCTGATAGGACACACACACCCAGACAACATGCCCATTGGCTCTGCCCTTCTGGAAGGCCACTGTGGGCCCCAAAACTGGATCTCCCTAGAGTCTAGACAAAAGAATGACCCATGGAGGAGAGATTTCTAGATTGTTGGCTCAGGACCCTTGTAGTTTGGGTGAAGGTCTTTCCAGTCCTCTACCACACGTAATCCCACCACTTTCCCATAGCTAGGTTGACCCTCTTCCTCCCCCACATCTCTGCCCCTCCCACCATTTCTTCCCATCTGCTCCCAATAATTCTGGCTAACATCTCCCAGCATGCCTTGCACCTCTTGGTCCCTGCAGGGAGACTGAGGAGGCATGACACCCCCCATTCTGCTCCCTGACTCAGGGTGTTAACGAGGAACAGGTTTTCACCCCAGCTGTGCTCTGGGCCCTGAGACGGGAGTTTCCTCCCTCCTGCCTTCTCCTTTATTCTTCAAATGGCCCAATTTCCCCAACAGATGCTGGGGGTTGAGAAGAGAGAGGCAGGTGGGAAAGTGAAGGCTCTTTCTGGAGTGAAGGTGACAGGGGGGTAGGGACAAGGTGGAAGCCTGGTGAGGCGAGGGAGACACTTCCTTAGAAGGTGCAAAGGAAAGAGAATGAGGTGACTGAGAGAGACCACAGTCCAGAGGTGAGCGGAGAGGTCAAGTAGAGGTCAGGCCCACAGTCCTTGGGGGACAGTCCTAAGAGATAGCTAGATACTGGGGTCCCTCGCCACCATCCCAAGCCTCAGTCTCAATTCCTGCCTCACTGCATCCTCCCCATCCCACAAGCCCTAGGACAGGAGTCTCTCCCGCAGAAGCCTTCCAAGGGAGCAGCCAACCTCTGGCAGGAGGCCCCTCCCACGCCACCCCCAGCTCAGAAGCAGCCCTGCAGGGCACAGGAACAGTTGCTTGTCCACATCCATTTGTCTGCTTTCCCAGCGGTGGCAGCAGGCTCACTTGTCCAGCACACACTCAGGAAATGATTGTTGCCTGACTGAATGAATGAAGAGACGAATGACCTCGTGACACTCTTACAAACCAGCAGCCTAGGAGACAGCATGGAGCCCTGTGCTCTGCTATCCTCTAACCGGCTGGCCTTGCCATGCTGTGCAGGCTCAGGCAGCTTCCTGGCTGTCTCTGGCCTCAGGGGATTGGACTAAATGAGCTGGGAGTGGGGGTGCTGCTGTCTTCCGCCATGGTAGGATCTAAGGGGCTGGGGCAGAAAGGTGCACACAGGAATTGCTTTACAGGGGCAGAGAAGGTAAACAACTCTGGGGGACACAGAAGCTGGGGGGCTTCTGGGAAGGGGGTTGAGCTGAGCCCTGAGGCAGAAGCCTGGGTGTGGGGAGAAGGGAACGGCTACTTCTTCCCCCAAGGAGGCTGGCATTCGATTCGCTCAGCTTCACGCATGGACCAGGGAGTAAGTCCTCTACCTGGATTTCCAGGACAGAGAAACTCCCCAGAGGTCTGGACTACTGGTGTGGATATACCAGAGCCTGAGACGTCCAGTTCTCCTTGATGTCTGACCACACTTCCTCCTCCTGCCTGACCTGCCATGGTGCAAATTCAAAGGGTCAGACAAGGACAGAGAGTGTGGGAACGCCGTCGTGCTGCTCTTCCCTATTCTCCCCTTTCCCCAAAACAGCACGTCCCGCCACGTTGCACATGGGCACACAGGGACTTGGGAGAACTAGGCATCTTGGCTCTCAGTCTCTGTGAGATCATTGCAAATATATAGTGGTCTCTGCCCCAATTCCTGGCACAGAACTCCTGAAGCCCTTGTAAACTCCTAAGTGAAAAAGGCACGAGGAGAATCTTCTGTTCTGTTGAGGCAGCTATGGGAGGGCTCCTGAGGATTCCTGGATCGGGGCTGGGCACCAGAAAGACCAAACCATGATGAGAAGCGTGGCATTATCAGTGCCACTCCCCATCTTCCAGAGACGGGAGGAGGCTGGAAATGGAGTTAATCAGTCATACCTCCATGAGGAGGCCTCCACTCAACCACCTACGGTACAGTTTTCAAAGAGTTTTCAGGGTGGTGAACACGGCCATTACCAGGAAGGGAAGCACATCTCCACGGGAACGGAGCACCTGCACTCAGGGCCCTCCCAGACCTCACCCCCTGTGTCTCCTCACCTGGCTGTCTATGTCCTTCATCAAATCCTTTAATACACTGGTCAGTATGTTTCCCTGAGTTCTGTGAGCCACACGAGAAAATTAACTGAACCTTAAAAGAGGATCATGGGAATCTCCCATTTGTAGCCAAATTGAACAAAAATTGTGGGTAACCTGGAGACCTACTGGCAATTGGCATCTGAAATGGGATAGGACAGGCTTGGGGTACTGAGCCCTTTAACCTGTAGGATCTGATGCTATCTGTAGGTAGGTAGTGTCAGAATTGAGTTTAATTGTAGGACAACCAGCTTGTGAGTGTCACAGAAAATTGTTTGGTGTGTTTGGGGAGGAGGGCCACACATTTGGTAACACACCCAAAGTGTTAGAAGTGACGAGTCCTCCCCTATGGGTAGTAGAAGAGACAGCAGAAGAAACACAGTGGAGAAGAACTGGATTATCCTTACCCATGAGCTTTTCCAATACGCTCTCCTATGTCCACTGTGTCTGCGTGTGTATATCACCCAGCATGGCCGAGTCTGGAGCAGGGCAGAGGCCGCACCTGGGCTGCCTGGTTAAGAGACACTGACCCTTAGGACTGGATGGTCCCCATGGCTGAGGCCCCCCTACCACCTCACCTGGGTGGACAAAGCTATTTTGAAAAACTAAAAATATCTGTTCCCAGCCCTCATCTTGGTCCCCCAAAACCTCTCCCTACCATCTTTCCAGCCTCTCTTCCCTCCTTTTCATAGGCCCTTCCCCCTACATTCCAGTGGATCGACTTCAATTGTCACCCCCATGCAAACTCTGAACCTCATGCCCTGGGCATTCAACCCTGAGGGCCACCACCCAGTGTGAGGTCTCACCCTTCCCCCCCGGGAGTCACTGGGACTTCCCCAAGGACAGATGTGCGGAGTTGGCTGAGACCAGCTTAGGAAAGGCAGCTTCCCGCAGGCCTGTCCAGGGGCAGAGCAGCACTGTGGACTCAGCCCTGACAAGATTTAATTTGCTCCTCAGAGGCACCACAGAGGATGCCCAGGATTCTGCATGCTGGGAATACCATGAGGCACTCCCGTGAGGCTTGCCTGCCCTTCTGGCCTGGGCTGCCCTTGCCAGGTGAAAGGCAGATGCCCAAGGCCAGTCAGCGCCCCCAGGGGTGGTCTCCTGGGCAGAGCGCTCACCTCGCACAGGGAGGAAAGATTCCAGGGCTCACCTTCTCTGCCATTTGTCTCTGCCTATAGCTCCTCAGAGAGTGAGGGGAGCCCAGTGCAGTCCAGAAAGACCTCTTCTCATCTGGGCTATTCCTGGGAGTCCATTTGGACTAGCAGCCCTGAGAAGGCGACCCACATTCCCAAAGCAGCGATGCTCTGGTGGGCGCAGGGGCATGTCAGAGCTCCCATAAGTCCAGTCCTTCAGGTGAGTCGCCTCTTCCAGGAAGACTGCCCTTGTGGGTAAAGCCCTCCTGTGTGTTGGGGTTCCTTGGTTTTCAAGTGCAAGGGCAAAACCAATCCCATCCACTTGCTTTCATTGGGGCCAGGGAAGCAGGTAGCCCCACGCTCAGTCACCAATTACTGTTCCTTTTCCCACAGGACCCTAGTGAACACCCCCTCACTCTCTCCCACCTGGGGAATTCAGTGGATTCCAGGAACTCAAGCAGGAGTTCTGGCCTCTGGGGCTTGTCACGTTCCTGGTCTCCACTGAATTCTACAGTCAGCTCCTGGCATGCAGGGTCTTGGGCCACAGCTGCCTGCTCTGTGGGGAGAGCACCAGCATTCACGCAATCCTGGGGCTGCCACCCAGAAGAACATCTGAGCTCTGCCGTGCTCCTTGGAGTCCCCATAATAGTCCTTCCAAGCTCCTCACAAGCCTGCCTGTACTCCCATGTGGACCAGGACCACTGTCTTCCTCTCCTTCATCTCCCCTCCTCTCCTGGATCGGCCAGGGCCAATCTAAGCCCAAGCTCTTCCCCCTCAGTAGCTTCCATAGGCATCACTGCCTTCCCAGGGGTCCCATGTCCTGCTCTTGGTCAGACTCCCCCATGCCCACCTGAATGTTCTTGAGTCTCAGCTGGGACCAACCTTGCTACCTCTGTGTCTCTCTGATCTTTGCCATTTGTTCTAAGGTTCTCCTAGGGTGGGGACTATGACTCTCTCATTTGAGCACAGGTGCACTGAAGGCAGGAGCTCTGTCTCCCACATCAGAATATGTGCTAAGTAAAGGGCAGTGTTTATGCTTCTTCATCTTTGAGCTCTCCGTGCTTGGGGGCTAGAAGCCAGAGGCTCCCTGAGAGCAGGTATTGTGTCTCCCACATTGGCCTGAGGGATCACAAGGGGCAAAGACCATGTGTTCCCCTTGGATGGTTTGTGTTCTAGGAGTCACCATACCATAGATTTTCCTGCAATCTATGGACTCCCTAAGGGTTCTCATCAGACCTGTCTCCCCCATCAGACTAGTGGCTCCCAAGAGAGCAGGCCCAGCTACATAATTCATAGGTCCCAGTACAAATTAAAATTCAGAGCCCCTTGATCAGAAATTGTTAAGACTCTTAAGGTGGTGACAGCTGAGCACTGAACCAAGACAAGCAGCTCTTCTTAGCAAGAGACCCTATGCACAGGTCACATGCCCATGGGCCTGGCCCTGTAAGGGGGAACCATGCCTCCCCATCCAATGAGATGGAGGGGAAGGAGCTGAGAGGCCAGAGGGGTACAAAACCAAAGGGAATGGGGAGAGGCTTGGAGGTGAGTAGTGTTAGTCGCTGGCCTAGAGGAGGAACATACGGGGTCACCTCCAGGAACAATGAGACATTCACTAGCAGTCCGACTCTTCAGTGGGGCCCCGACATGAGGCTCAGCCCTGCATTTGTGCTCCACTCACTGAGCAAGCACTGGCAGGGGCTCAAGTGGGAGAAAGTTGAGGCTGCGGAGGTGGCCGCGGTGGAAACATCTATTTTTACCCTGGCGGCCTGGAGGCAGGTCTGTGGTGGCTTTGAGTAAGTACCAGGGCAGCCATCACAGGGGCCAGTGAGGGCCTGGGCTGGGATAGCCATGAGGAAGCACAGGGCAAGGGGGCAGCCGAGGGCAGGAGAGGGCCACCCAGGCAGCCCACCAAACAGTGTCGGGGCCCAGAAGTAAGAGCACCTCCCTGCAAGAGGCCCAGGAGTGCACCATAGGGGTCTGTCCCCTGCTCTGCAATCAGACACTACATCTGGTCCCTGCTGTCAGACAAGGTTAGCCTGCAGCAGAGCCTGGTCCCGGCCTCTAGGTCCACTCGGAGTTAAGGACCACATCCCCACAGGTCCCTGAGGACGCTCTGTGGTATCAGTGTCAGGGAGGGTAGAGGGGGGAAGAGAGGGTCTCAGCTAACTCACCCGGATGGGGAGACCTGCTCAGTTACCTCCACTTGGGAGCGGAGGGTGGGTTGGCCTTTACATAAGGACCCAGGGGAGGTGGTTCCCGAAGCCAGTGAGGGAAGCACTGGTGGGGGGCAGGCCTCAGACTCGATAACAGTCTGGCACCCTCCTTGGATGGTTTCTACCCAGCTCCTGGCTGAGGCTGGCTAGCCCCATCCTGCCTCCAGCAGCCAGCACGTGGGGCCCCCACCTGTCCTCCCCACAAGGGGAGCCGTGTGCTGAGATGTTTACATTACATAAACCCAACCACGCTCGTCAAGACAATTTGTGGCTCCCCCTGAGTAATGAAAACTCAAACGCCTCCTTACACAGAGCCTGGCTGTGCTTCCGGCCGCAAACCCTGGATCCACTTCTGACTCCTGGATTCCTCTGGGTTCCTGCCAGCATGAGGGTTGGAGGAGGGACACCCCCATCCAGCTCGTCTCAGCCTGCCCTGCTGGGCTGCCCTGAGGAGGCTGAACCAGCAGAGGATGAGTCCCCTGCCCAGGGACGACCCCAGTGGGGTCTGGGGATGCCGTGCACAGCCCCCAGGAGTCATACGCTCCCACTCTGGGCTGGCTCCCTTTTCATTTAATGACAGTCCCCAATCCTCAGGAACTTCAGTGCTGCCACCCAAAAGCCAACGGCCCTAAACCTCACTAACCTTCCTGATCCATCACCTCCTGGGATTACTGCAAATAATTCTATGGAGTTCTAAGCACTTACTAATAACTGGTTTAATCCCAGACTCAATTTCCCCTCCTTCTTTCCTGTCATTCCTTCCAGGTGGGAAGGCTGAGGGCAGAGGTCTTTGGGGCAGAAGCTGCCCTGGAGGCTGGGGCAGAGGTGAAGGGGAGAGAGCTGAAGAGTGTTCACACATGGCTACACTGTTAGAGTCCTACTCTGCCATCTACTTCATTGTCCCGGAGGATGGGGCACTCAGGAGTGTGCAGTACACAACCTGTACAGCCTTCCTACAGTCCTGCCGGCTTCCGAGGAATGAGGGGCAGGTCTGGGCTCCCCTAGTGGCATCGCTCACTCTTTGTGGGTCTTCGGAGCAGCCCCAAAGCCACCCCTAACAAGTCCTGCATGTTCTATGGGGCCTAACAGGTTTGGATCTAGCTCATAAAACACAGAGGTCTGAGCGTAGACAGCTGATAGGAGGAAAGAAGGGCCTGGCCCCAACCCCCAGCTGGGGAAAGAGGGGGGCAAGGGGGCTGCAGACAAATGGGTTTTACACTTTGAGTTAATGAGGGTCAGGCAGGGGCACCCACTGGCAGGAGGGGATAAATGAGAGGAAGGGGGCCAGCAGGAGGAGGAGGGGGGAGTGTTTCGAATGAGGGAGGTGAGAGGAACACTTATGCAGTAATAAAAACCTCTTACAGACACACACACAAAGAACAGGTCAGCCCCACACAAGCTTCCTGAGCCCTGCTGAGCGCCAGGCTTGATGCTGGAGGCTGTGGGGCAGCGGTATCAAACCCTTGGAGCGCAAACCCCCATCCGTGGGAAGTCTGACCATGCTCTCCCAATATGTCTACTTGTCTCTCCATAAATTACATCCATGTACAATTGCCATGAGTTAATATCTCAAGGCACACTCTATGTTTAGGACAAGGTCCACTGGTGCAGGTAATGGATGTAAGTCCTGATTTTAACTAGTCCTCTCCATATTTCAGCTTGTGTCACTGACTTCTTGTCAGATCTGATTAAATCCTTTTTGTTTTACTTCCTAATGCAACTTGTCAATTGAGCCCTTGCTGAAGTAGGAGATGTGTGTGTCAGTTCTGCCAGGTACTTCTCCTTTGCCTTGTCAGTTTCTCTTCTGTCTGCTATTCTCTTCTGTTTGCATTGTTAGCTTCTCTTCAGAGTGTTTCATGGCAGGAATCTTTCTAAGCCAAGTGTCCATTTTTGTGAGGGGTTCTTTAGTTAAATCCAGATAATGTGATCTGCAATCCCTTTTAACTAGGCTTGTATCAAAAGCTAATACACCAAAATCTGGTAAACAAGGGTGATTTTACATATTAAGAAAGAGTAAGAGCTTTGATTTGGGAAACATTTTCTTCCCATATCTCAATGAAGAGTTGTGCACCTCCTGAGGTATCTGGAGTTGGGGGAAAGCATAGAGATGAAGAAGATATTTCACATCCCCTCAAAGACTTAGCCTAAGATGGGAGGGGAAAATGTAAAAAAAAAAAATTTATTTTTTATTTTAAATTATATTTGGAAAATTGAATTTAACATGGTGGCATTGATCAGTGAGAGTACATAGGTTTCAGGTAAACATTTCTATAGCATTTGAATAGTTGTGTTGTATACCCATCACTCAAAGTCAAATCATTTTCTGTCAGCTTATATTTGTCCCTCTTTACACCCTTCCCCTCACCCTCTGCCCCATGCCCACTCTCCATACCCCTCTCCCATGCCCCCCTCCCCTTGGTAACCACTTCACTTTTATCTATGTCCATGAATCTCAGTTTTATATCCCACCTGTGTGTGAAATCATGCAATTCTTAGCTTCTTCTGATTTACTTATTTCATTCAGTATAATGTTTTCAAGGTCCATCCATGTTGTCATAAATGGCACTATGTCATCATTTTTAATGGCTGAGTATTTTTCCATTGTATATATATGTACTACAATACATCTTCTTTATCCAATCCTCTATTGATGTAAAAATTGAGCATCTACTATGTACCATATTCTACATTCCTGGCTTCTGGACCTCATAGCAATTCTCTAAAGGAGATATGATGATTCCACATTTGAAGTGAGGTACAGAGCTTCCCCACTCCTCACTGATGGTGGGGAGAGAGGCTAGACAGCTGGAAGTCAGGCTGATCCAAATAACTTCTGTTGATGATAAGCAAAGAGTGGTGAGAGCTCTGAGGAAGACAGAAACCATGAAAGCAAGAGCTCCCAGCCAGCCCTGGTGGAGAAATCAGAAGCAGCTTTGTGAAGGAAGCAAGAGAGCCTTTTTACAATCAGTGACACTCAGACAGCCTCACTCATCCGCACTGCACCTACGCTCTCCTGGGAGTCCACACCTGATACCTCTCCCATCATCACCGCCACCCCAAAGCTTTCCTACAATGTCTTCTAGAAAATCAGCAGAATCTAGGACTTTCACCTCAGGGCAGGTGATTGTGAGCTCCCAGTCTCCCCCTGCTCTGTGTATTCAGTTCCCTTAATCCCCCGCCCCTACCACCACAAACTTGTTGCAAGCAGGCTGGAAGCCCAGAGTTTCTTCCTCCATAAACTGCATTGTTTGGGGACAGCTGTAAGGAGAACACAGCTTTTCAGGGACCCACCCGCCCAGTCCAGACCCCGTCCTGACCTTTGGCATCCCAAGGTATCTTAGCCTGCCTGATATCTCAAGAACTGCTTAGACACCTCAAAGCAGCCTCCAGGGGAATGGCCAGATTGCCAAGGGAAAGCCCTTTGGACAAGAGAAAGGGAGAGGGAGAAGGAGAAAGAGAGGGAGAGAGAGAGAGAGAGAGAGAGAGAGGGAGGGAGAAGGAAACTACCTAAAAGTCTATACATAGGGGCATGGCTAAATAAACAAACCATGACTTATCCAAATGATAGACTATTAAGGAGCCATAAAACCCTCATTCAGTGATGCGGATGGATAGTCACAGTATAGTGGTTGCAAACCACTGTGTACAGTGAGATCATGTTTTTTAAAAATACTAACATATATTTCATACCCACATGGAAAATTCTAGAGATACCCAAGGGCCAACAGTCATTCTTTCTGGGTAACAGGATTAGTGGCTCTACTATGCTCTTCCTTTTATGAACCATTTTCTCAAATTTCTATAATGACATATATTACTTTTGTGATAAGACAAAAACCAATAAAGCTATTTTGAAAGATAAAACAGTCACCTTTACCCATCTGGTAAAAGTGTATTACCTGAATCCCCAGCAAGGGTTAGGGTGGGCAATGAGGAGTGTGACCCCGGGAGCATTTCCCCAAGTGGCCAGCCATAGGAGAGAGGACAGCTGGGGCTGCATACCATGCCTAACTTAGAGAGGTGGGGCACCACACTCAGCCCTGAAAGGGAAGTACAGGGAGCAATAAGGCCCATAGTGTCAATGACAGGTCCACTCTAAGGCACCGATGTGACCAGACCAGCAACCTAAGCTCATTCCTTCTTCAGGACCTCTGCACTTGCCATGGCCTCTGGCTGCAACGTTCTCCTCCAGGTTTTAGATGGTTCACCTGCTCACCTCAGCCAGGTTTGTGGTGATGTCATTATTACAGAGGGCTTCTCCCCAAACCCGATGAGTAAAAGCTACTCCCCACCCATAGTCATTTTTATCTCCCTCCTCCTTTCTTTATTTTCCCTCCTCATATTCACTTGTTACTACCTGAAGTTATTGTCTGACTCGCAGACTTGGAGCTTATACAAGGGCAAGAATTCTGTGCTTAGAACAGAGCCTGGGCATGAAAGGTACTCAATAAATATTTGTTGAGTCAATGAACAAATTGAAAACTTCACGATGCCAGTGCTACACCCCACACACACAATCACCCTGACCCACCTCCTGATTCTCATGCCCACCAGGCAGGGCTCCGCGTCCAGCCTAAAAGTCACCATTGTGAGACTGGGGAACAGGAGCGGGATGGCTGGCCTGTGGGGCGGTGGAGAGAGGAGGAAGCAAGCACCCTGAGTCAACATGACTGGGGTTTACCTTTCATAAATAGCTGTGTGGCCTCCCCAAGTCTGTTTTCTCACCTCTGAAACAAAGCTCAAAATAGCTACTTCTCACAGCTGAGGATTCAAGATGACAACATGCCTTGCATGAGGCCTGACATACCAATGGCACTCAGAGCTTTTAAGAGCTTCCTCTCTAACCAGCCTGGAGGCAGCAGGGCCAACTTCAAACTTTGTCCTCACCCTTGGTCTGAGCCAACTCTAGATGTTGGGTAAGGCGGGGGCTCTCCAGGAACTTCACCCCTGCCCTCTCCCTGAGATTCCCTGCCTCACTGGGAACAGGAGAGGTGGGCTTTGGGTGGAATGGATTCATCTTGGGTGCCACCCAAGAACCTGGGCTCATGGGATGTGAGTCTCAGGCATCTGAGACAGCCTGGCTGAATGAGGGCTGGATGGGGCCCTTGGAGAAGGCAAGCCCTGGGTTCCTCTAGGGCTGGCACTGGCTGGCCAGGGGCTGACACAGCCAGCGTGCATACACGCACATGCACAACCATTCCTGCCTCTCTAGCCTTCTCCCTGTTAGTCTCCGTGGTGAAGGTTTCCCCAGACCCATTTTTCTCATTCTTTTGGCAGCCTGAGCCTAACTGAAAATCCAGCTCTTCTTGGCTGGGCCTAGGTTATGTAAGAGGCCCCAGAGGTCTGGGAATGGGGCAGACCGAGCCTCTACCTCCAGCCTGAGCCTTGCTCCTCCAGCTTACCACCTTCTTCCTGTGTGGGACTTCTCAGCTGCCACCTTCAAGTCTCTCTGTTTCCTGTCACCAGGGCCATGCTTATCTCTCTCTCCTCCCTCCCTGCCTCAAACTCCCGACCCACCCACTACCAAAATAGAATCTCTGCCAATTCTCCATCCTCATTCAAAACCAGCCTTACCTGACCTTTCCAGACTTCTTATGGAATCAAACATGCGCAGTTCCCTCCACCCCTGTTGCCCCTTGAAGTAATTCAATCTCCCCCTGCTGCTTGCGTCTGGATGAAGCAGAGAAGGAGGTAGCTGTCAGCAAGGGCCACACCTCAGTCTGAGAGGACGCTCTTTCTTCCCAACCTGGGACTGATGGAAAGGCCCACGCCTCTCACAGCCCATGGGCAGAGTATGACCAGGGAGAGGTTGGTCACATATCCCCCAACAGGCTTCTCAAGGGACATTCTTGACCATCAGGGCTTCTGCCACTGCAGGCAAGCTCGCAGACTAAGAGCCCTGATTGTGTGGGTCTGAGGGAGGTAGGTCCAACGCAAGGGGCGAGCTCTCCTTAGCAAAGCTAAGAGAGTAGTAAATCAACCAAAACGCCAGCGTGTGTCCAGTGGGCAGCCCAGATCGCATCAGCATAATTCACACACGCACTCCCCGTAAGCAGGACCATGCCGGAAGCCAACACACTGTCACAAGGTTGCCCATGAATGTGAACAGTGAGGGATAAATTCAGTGTTATGGGTTATGGCCATAGGCCTTGAGAATCATGGAGGGTAGAAAACCTTGCAGAGGGGTCCATTAGCCTGGTCTCTCTTCCCTGGGCATAGTTAAGGTGAGTGTCCAAGACTCATGCTGCTGTCCACGCACTGGTGAGCCTGCATGCCATTAGGGTTTGTCCGTCCCTGGGCCCAGTTGCCTCATGGGGAGCCTCTGCCAGCCGACACTCAGAGGTGCATGTGGTCATTTCCTAGTTCAGCTCTCAGAGGGCAGCTCTATTTCTGCCAGAACCACATTCTTGAATGGCACCTTGCTGCTGCCCCAAGGTTCAATGACTGTGGGGAATTCAGGAACGACCGCATCTCCTTTCCTGGACCCCGGACAGCACAGCCAGGAAGGGGAACAAGGGTGTGGGTCAGGATGAGTCCCCTGCCCTGCCCCATTTTCCAGGCCCAGCCACGTACTTACTTGTCCCCTCACTTCAGTAGCTGGCAGAGAGCATAATTGAATTTGCAGTAGGGCTGAGAATGAAAAAAGAAAACCCTTTACGGGTCTGGGATTAATTTATCCCTGATGATGGCCCCATTCGCACGCTCCTTTCTGCTTAGGTTTCCAGAGCATATGCTGGCCCACAATGTGGAACACACACATACACACACACATGGAGAGAAAGCATGTGTGTGCCCTGAGTGCACACTGGGGGTGCATCTTGCCTGTGCGTGTGCATTTGTGGCTGTGTCTGAGCGCACAGTGATTCCTGGATGGGTCTGAGCATAACGGGATGTGACCGTCTGCCTGAGTGGGTCTGTATGGGGTGGGGTGGGGTGGGGTCACTCTAGTATGCACATCTGCAGGCAGCTCTCACCCAGACCACCTGAAGGTAACATGTGGAATAACTGAGGTCATGCTGCTTGCTATGAAAGGAAAGCTTGGACACAGAGACCGGAACATGGTGGTGCACTGGGCCCTGCCAGGGTGTCAGGGTGGCTGAACGGTTTCCCTTAGTCCTTTTCCACATGCAGAGAGCAGCCCAGTCCTTCCTGGGCAGAGGGATGGAGTCACCATCATCTACACCGGAGGGAGCCCTCCAGAAAGGGGAGCCACCTCCTGTTTGCCCCAGCTTGGTCTTTTGCACTCTCTCTCCTCCCCAGTACCCAGGCTAGCATATAGCTCCTTTTCAAAACAACCTGAGCACTCATGCTGTGACGGGCAGTGCCCAGTGTTGTCCTTACACCACCTGTGAGAGAACACCCCCCCCCCCCCGTCACTCCACGCCCCAGGTAAGAAAATAAAGGCTGAAGGCAAAGTGGCTTGCCCACAAGGCCACATGAGGCTGCACAGCTAAGGGACAGAGGCAGGGCTGAGCATCTGTGTGCCTGATTCTAAAAGCTGTACTATAGTAAAATCTCTCTGTTGACCAGGAATCTGTTGGGTTTGGAAGTCTTTTGTGGAGTGAAGAAGCTTTTGGCATTGAAGACCTGTTTTGATACAGTGTCTTGCAGGTGGGTTTGGGTGTCACAGTGGGACTGCGCACAAGGCAGGCCTCGGCATTTTCTTTCCACGGAGGTCCAGGAGGGGTTTCCTGGGGTTTCAGGCAATATTATCCTCCTGCCTTCCCAATCCTGAGGTTGTTTTGACACTCTCCTCCTCTTCTGGTAAACCTGGATGGTAAAAAGTGCTCCAGGAAAAAGAGAGAGAAAACATTACAAAGAGGTAAAATGCACCAGCAGGTGCTTTACAACGCAGTATCCCTTGTAAGTGTGAATGATACTTTGTGTACTTTGGTCTTTTGTTTCACCCTTGGTCCTCAGTCCATTCCTTTTGAAAGATCCAGAAACTCTTTGATGAAGACAGTAGTAAAGGGACGTCTCCTGTGTAAGCCTGTGCCAGCAGGGGAATGGAGCGGGCCCAAAAAGCTGGGGTGAGGCGCACAGACGGCAGCCTAGGGGGCCCCACAGGGGCCCCCTGACCTGCAAGAGGAAGAAGCTGCCAGATGCCAGCCCAGGTTTATGGTAGAAGCACGGAGAACCAGCCAGGCTGGGGCAAACACTCAGCCCCTCTGCCCAGGAACTGAATCAATCACTGTCCCCCAACTCCAGCCCACCCACAAACATACACAAGCCATCCCTGCAGAGTGAAGGAAAATGGAGCCTGTGATGAACAACTGGGTTATGAGGAAAATATGACGCGAGGCTTCCCCAGCTGGATTTGGCGGGACACAAGGACACGTACGCTCGGGGTGGTTGTCTCCGTCTTCATCTCATATTCTGTTTCTCTCTGGATAAGCCTGGGAGCTGGGAAGGCGGGGAGCAGAAGGGAGCCAGCTCTGGAGGAATGATGTGTGAGGTTCTGGTCTTTTTCCTGTCTCCACTGCTTGGTCTTTCTGCATGTCTGTCTCTCTCTTTCCCTCTCAATGTATCTGTTTCTCTCCATATCTGTCTCATCTGTTGTCTCTTTTACACACACACACACACACACACACACACACACACACACACTCACACACACACCCAGGAAAAACCAAGACCAAAACAATGGCAGAGAAACAAGGTATGAACCCACATGGGGCCAAGCCACAGGCAATAGGAGCTGCACTCATGTCCCAGAGGGAGAACCAACAAAAACGGGGAGAGGAGGAAGGGACGTTCCTGCTGTCATATCAGTATCTCGGCCGCCTCCTGAGGACCAATGGGTGTGTCAGGCTGCACTCTGGCCCTCACCCTCTTCTCCACAAGCAAGAGACATTTCCTGGGCTGTCCCCATGTCCCAATCACAGAGTATCCCCCGGGCTCCTCTGGAAACCCCATAATCCTCCATTTATGAAACACGTGGGGAAAGGATTGAGACAGGTTTGTGTTCCCTGAGGTGGAAGCGAAAGGGGAAGGGGTGTGGGCCCAGCAGTGAGCCAGAGCTGAGCTTTCTGTCAGCCCCCCTGTCACCCACCCCAGGCTGTCCACACAGACCTGATAAAGGAACAGAAAATGGAGTATGTATGTGTGTGCAGAGAATAACTCTCTCCAGAGCCCCAGCAGAAAAAATAAAGGCTGGGGACTGAGTCTGCTAAATATAAAATGCTTATCAAGTTTTAATGAACCATGTTTTAACAGACCAGAGTGATTCTCCATGTTGTAGCCAGAATGGATCTCAAATGTTGAAAACTAACAGAATTTCGGAACATAAAAATCCTATGTGAAATGGCTCTGAGGGACTGGGTATTTAAAGAGAACCTGCAATGAAACACTTAGTAAAGTCCCTTCAGTGAACAAAGCACACATCTCATTAGGTCTGAGATGTGGTTCTAGCCCAGGGGCACAGACTAAGGTCAGGGGGTGGTGGGACAGTCAAGCCTGCTGGATTTCAGTGGTGGATAGGCACCAGGGCAGGTCAGAGGAAACACCCCAGAGGAACAACTCTCTCCAAACTCTGTTTGCCAACCTGAGACCTGAGCAATTAGCACAGGCCAAACTGCAAATAGTTCCACTCGGCAGAGGGAAAGGCAACAGACAAAGCAGGAAAGGCAAGCAAGTGGTGGCCTCTGGTGGGCCGTGGACCAGCATGGTCCACCTCTCCGCTGAAGAATGCCAGGTCCGAGCTTGATTACCTGTGGACAATGAATAGGGGAGTGGAGAAGAAGAAGGCTAAAGGAGTGGCACATGGCTTTCAATGATGCCAGCCTGCTGGGGGCCTGTGTGTATGTGGAGGTAGTGGTAATGGGAAGAGAAGGAACTTGATCCAGAGAAGATTCAGAAGCCTCAATCTGTGGGCTCAGGGGATACAGGCTTAGGAGCAGGTAGGACTCAAAAGATGCCTCCCATCTGCCCAGCTCTAGGGGCTGGGTGTATGGAGGGAACAACAGAGCATGAACTGTTTTCATAGGGGGCGGGGGAGGATGGAGATGTTGAGGGGGAGGTTTTGAGTTTGTGGTGCCTGTGGTCACCCAGGGAAGATGCCCACTGGGGAAGCAGTTGGATAACACAGCAGCACAGAGCAGACAGAGGCCAGAAGTAGGAGCTCTGGGTCAGTAGCCTCTGGGGAGTAAGGGAAGCCACAAGAGTGACTGAGGCGGCTGAGGGGGGTGCAGTGTGAGAAGAACAGAAGATGGGGTCCAGAGAACAGGGAAGGACAGCAAGAAGGTGAGGTCAGAGAGAGAGGAGGACAATCTGGTGGCTGCTGTATCATAGCAGCCAAAGACGGGGAGCGTATGAAGAAGCAGGGAACATTTGGCACTGCCAGTTGCTGCCAAGTGTCAGGGAGGGTGAGCACCCACAGATTTAACAACCAGGGCTGGATGGGGCCCTGATGTGAATTAGAAAAAGGTGCTCTTTCCTCAAGGTAGTTTACTTCTATCAGAAAACTACTGTAACACACTGATTTTATTAGAACAAAACACTTTACTGCCATCTGTGGGAAAATCGTTATAATAAATAATAAATGCACGATGCTTCAGATGTGGTGCCTGTGCACAGCAGCCCTGGTTATTGGCCACTGCAGTAAAACCAGTCTTCAGGGGAGCAGAGCGAAATTGACCAGAAAGGATGCTTTGAGCTGTGGGTAGTGCACTCCCCAACCAAAGATGGCTTCGACAATAAGGAATTTACGATCCCACATAACAAGACATCTGGAGGGAGGGCAGCTCCAGAGTTGGGTCTTTCTCAGTAGCTCCCTCGGCAACCAGGTCCTTGCCATCCTCTGTGTGTGGCTTCCTTTCTCAGGCTTGTCCCCTCAGGATCACAAAATGGCAACCATGGCTCGTCATTACATTTCTCCACAACAAGATTAAAAGGCAGCAGATGAAGATATGTCTCTTTCCAAGTCCCTTGTTGTTGGCAGGGATAAAACTTTCTGAGAAACTTATCCTGCCCCTCAGTCCCTATAACCACCACCTTTCCTTCATTCTCATTGGTCATAACTGAGTCACATGCTTCTTCCTAAACCAATCACAGGCAAGGGCAAGGCTTCACTTGACTGGTGGGATCTCATAAGACATGTCCCTCAAAGGCTCTGACAGGATGCTTTTCTCAGCACATGGCCATAGGAAAAGCTGGACAGTATCAGGGTTCTTCCGTCAAAAAGGAAAAGAAAGGGGATGGCTGTTGGAGAAACGAGAGCCACAGAGTCTGTAGTGGGAATCAAGTCAGACCACAGTGGTGGAGGAATGAGTGTGAGGTGAGTAGACATGGAGTCAGCAGCTATAGATGATGTTCTCTTGAACTTTATGAAGGGAGGAGAGACCGTAACTGAAGGTCAACATGGAGAGCAGGAAGGGTATTTTGGTTGTGCCCTGAAACTCCTTGTCCAAAACTGACTTCATGAATGGTACCACCACTCATAAAGCCAGACAGTGGGAGACATTTAGAATTCATCTCCCATCCCACACATCCCTGCCCCTTTCAGCTCTAACTAGTCAATTCTACAGGTCTGTCAAGTCTATTTTCTCAGTATCTCTAGAACCTACTATCTCTATGCCAGGGTTTTGCAAGAGCAGCACTATCAGTATTTCACGCTGGCTATTTCTTCATGTGTGTGAAGGGGGACTGTCCTGTGCATTAAAGGATGCTTAGTAACTCCTGGATGCCAGTAGCACCCTCACTCCCCACCCTTCAATCGTGGTGATCAAAAACATCTCTAGACACTGCCAAATGTGCCCTGGGGGTGGGGTGGGGATTGCCCCTGGTTGGGAACCACTCCTCTGTGCTCATGTGAAAATTATTTTTTCTTTTTCAATTGTAAGAGAAAGTTTATTTAGAAAGTCACAGAGGTAGAATAAGTGAGCCATAGAAGAAATGGGCTCAAGAAACAAGTTATAGCAAAAGAAGGGTCCTTGATGCTTAGGAGACCCCTTCAGGGATGAAATGGAGGAAATAAATAGAGATAGCCACCTCACATGGAAATTCTTCTAGATCTTTGAACCTGTTTCTGGTCGTGGCAGTCTTTGAACACTCTGTTACTCTCTCACCTTTTCCACCCTTGTCCTGATCCTTCAACCCTTGCTCGTCCATCAGTGGATTATAATCGAATATCTGCTTATGTCTCTTTTCTACTCAGTTGTGAGCTCTGGAAACCATGTTGATCTTGCTCAACATTGTATCTCTAGACCCTAACATCCTGTCTGGTACACAGATAGCCAATAAAAGGTATGAATGAATGAATGAATGAATGACTCCTACCCTGCCCTTCAGATCTTCTCCAGTTGGCTGCTGGACTAATAAACCAGCCTTCAGAACAACCCTCAGCAACTGGCCACATAGTGTTTTGTTTGTTTGTTTTTATTCATTTTTTTATAGAGACACAGAGTGAGAGAGAGAGGGGGGGGGGAGGAACTGGAAGCATCAACTCCCATATGTGCCTTGACCAGACCAGTGCAGGGTTTTGAACTGGCGACCTCAGTGTTCCCAGGTCGACGCTTCATCCACTGCACCACCACAGGTTTTAAACAATTATTCTTTACCATCTGTGACCAGATTTTGTTGAGAATTGGGGAGATCACCCTCACAAGCCATAAGACTTATATAGCCTGAAGTGCACCATGTATACCCACAGGACTCCCATTTCTAAAGATAAGACCTAAGCCTGAATTTTTCCCAGTCTAGTTTTAAGTCTTTCAGTCTTCTTCCTTGCCTCCAGGATAAAGTTCTAACTTCAAAACTACATACACACTGCTGTTCAACACCTGGCCTTGCCCTTTCAACCCCTCTCCCTTCTCATCTCTCAGCTGCTTCCCTACAGGCTACCTCTCCCTAAACCATGCCATGAACAAGCCCAGCTCTGACAGCTCCAGACTTGCCCTCGACCTCTGTGGCTCAGCACACCTTTCCCCTCTTAGCCACAGGGTCCGTCCAACACTCCACTCAGAAGATATTTCTTCTTGAGGGTCTCCTGCCCTCCCTACCTCAAGGCCTCAGGTGTCCCTTCTCAGCTACTCCCAAAACAGTACAAAAAAACAGGGTTTCCTAATACACTTCTCAGAAGCCAAGGAAGGTCAAAAGTCATATATAACTCACTGTTGTATCCTCAGAACCTGCTTTAGGGCTGCCATGTTGAGTATCTCAATAAATGTTTGATAGAGTAGACACCATCTACTACCCATTCCCCTTGGTTGTTTGGTGGCCTGTACCATAGAGCAGCTTCATGCCCAGGTCTAGGAGTAAAGCCACCTTTAGACTGAAATCACCCTGATAAGAGCAGAGCAGAGAAAGAATGCAAGCTCGTAGTGACCTAGCTGAGGAGCTAGATTAGACCCTGCCTGAAGCCAGCCAGTCCTTTGCAACATTTTGTTTGCATAAAGCCATTAAGTTCCCTTTACTAGTGAGTGATGTGCTCCATTATCTGCAACTCAGAACAGCAAGAAAAAGCAAATGAATGAATGAAAAATGTTAATGAGTGGGCACAATCAGCATCCCCCCAAAACTCTTCTAACTCATCTGACAGCTGCGTGGTGTGCACTTATTTCCACCCACTTTCCTGTCCTGGAAGAAAACAACTTTCCTTGCAAGCTAACCCCTTTCTCATCTTCTCTAGAAACTGCTTCCATTAATTACCCTGTATTCTATCTTGTGTCTTTAATCTTCCCCTCCCCAGTGGCTTCCTCCTCTCTACATTAGTCTCAAACTCTCTCAGCACCTCCTGAGGCCACAGACCCACCTCTTTCTCCCTTTCGCTTCAAGTCTTCTCTGCAGGATGGTGTCCCTCAGGCTCTCTGCACAGGCAAATACCGGGTACTTGGGGAAAGTTCATCACCAGACTGACTTTCTCAGAGGCTTTGGACCCTGGACCCTGCTCCGTGTTCTGTGTGAGGTGTGGCCACCTGGCTCCAGGGTTTCAGTGTCAAGGTCTCAGGACTAACCACCCAGATTCTCAGGGCCCATGCAAAGCTGGACTCTGAAGGCCACCTTCAGCTGGCCTCTTCTGAAAAGAGAATCACTCAGCATTCAAGGTGTAGCTCCATCTTCCCAGAGAACTCAGGCCATCCACCACCCCTGTGCCAATCACTTCCAGTCCTGACAATCAGGTGGGAACCTGGCAGGGCCTCTGTCTAGATCTCAGAGTGCAGTGAAGAGCCAAGTGGTCTGGAAGGATCACTCTGGGGCCTTGCGGCCTGGGCCAAGGGAGCAGGCTCACAGTAGGAGATCATAGAATCACCCCCTACTCAGCACCCCCACCCCCTACCAACCCTGGTCACAGGAGAAGAGGCAGCCAGGCTGCCCTCCAGAGCTCCAGCCTCTCAGGGGAGAAAAGCAGAGGCTTCTATTTTAGAAACACAAGGTTTTCACGCTTTTTGCTTTTTCTCTAAGTATGTTCCTGCTGCTCGCCTAGATTAAGCTTGATTTCTGCAGATGTCAGACCCATGGCAAATGCTAAGCTTCAGACCACAAGAAAAAGGTGTGTTTGTCCAGACCAGCTCTTGAAGGCAGAGTGAGGAAGCAGAGGGAGGGGAGTCACAAGAAATCCCAAGAATATTGGGGACACGATCACACCCAGGGGACCAGCAGCCCTCCCTATCTGGAGAGTTTCTGACCCAACCTATTCCTTGGGGCTCCATCTGTATAGAGTGGAATCCCTTCCCAGATGTAATCAAAGAAACCAGAAGGTACAGGTTGCCACCTAAGCAAAGGGGAACCTGGAAAAGGGAGAGGAGGTGCTGGAGTGAGGAGGGGGCGAGGGGGCAGTCCTGGAGACACAGAACACACTGGGTCTTTCAGCAGGCCAGGCCCCACCTCCAAGCCCACCCCACCCCCAACCAGCCTTGTCAAGGAATTCAGTTCCACTCAGATGTCACACATCCCACTCCTGCCCCACCCACCAGACACATGCCCTACACAGTCACACCTCATTCAGGTACTAAAGAGATACACACACCAACACAGCTTTGTGGTTCCAACTGTTTTATACTGAAATACACATGGGCTGATCCAAAAAGGATCAGACTGGGAGAGGAATAAATGATAAAAGCAGGTGACCTGAGGGCTCGATGTTACCAAACTTTTGGAGCATGTGGCAGCCCACCTGTTTGTCTGCCCACCTTGGCAGGATGGTCAGGCCTGGAGGTCTGGAGAAGTTCAGCTGAGCAAGGCACAGGAAGCAGCCAGTCCTGGGCCAGACAGTCCTCAGCTGAAGGGCTTCACCAGCTTCATGGCAGCATAGTTCTAGAGGGAGGGAGGAAGCAGGGGCCTGTGATTAGACAGGGCAGGGAAAGGAGGCTCACCCACTCACCCACCTGCCTGCACCCTGCCCTCCCCACTGCGCACACCTCCCTCAGCTCAACACTACCCTACTGGCGCTCTTGCCAATCATACAAACCCAGACCTTCAAAGTTCCTGGGGAAGCCTCCCGCCTGGGGCCATAGAGCTGCTCTGTCTTCTCCCCCACAATCCAGGGCCCACTCTCACATTCTAGCCAGTGGCTGAGAAGATTCTGACCCCATGACATAGACCAGCACCTGGGATGGGTCACCCCTGATTAGACCCTGGCTATTGTAGGACTGAAAGGAATCTCCTGCCCTCCCTCCTCCCCCCAAAACCATGAAAACACATACAACACAACACAGGGCTCCTAATTGGGACAGTATGTTCCCCAGCGCCAGCCCGGGAAAGCTGACTCTGGAAACAAAGCCTTCCGCCAGATCGCCTCCTGCCTCCTGCCTCCCGCGCTGGCCCTGCTCCCGGCCGGCTGCAGGGAAACTGGAGGACTCAGACAGGCTGCTCGCCTTGTCCCCCTCCCAGGGGAATTTCCAAAAACAGTGAGAGATGAGACCAACTAGAGGGAAGTAGCCCTGGACTTGGCCCCTCACGACTAGGCCCTCTGTCTTCCCCACAAGGCCAAAAAGTCAGGTGAAGGTCTTGGGGCGCATCAGGCAATTGGGCAGCATGGCTGGAGAGACATGGATTTGCCCGGGTATAGCAAAGACCTGCCAACAAAGCCAGTCTGCAGCCTCAGGCCCAAGCTGTCCCTTCATCCTGCCACCTCTCACCCAGGATCTGAACCCCATACACCAGTTCTGGGAGAGGAAAGATGGCTGATATTTTAAAGAGGACAATATACAGAAGAATTCAAAGGAGGGGGATGGTTGCTGTTGTGGGCCCAGAAGACAGGAGGGCTCTGACCAGGGCTACTGGTCAAAGACTCCTCTGCTCCTGCCCCCAGGGACTGGGGTGAGGCTGCCCCGGAGACAAGGCAGGACCGACTATGGGCTGGAAGTGACTGGAAATCTCTTCTCTCCCAGCCAGGCAGCAGTGCCTCCTTCCCCAGACACCTGAAGGCCTGGCCTGCTGCCCACATGCCTCCCTGGGAAGGGTCCGGCTGGCCAGGGGCAGGAGCTAGGCATGGAAAGGACGGTGGCAGTGATCCTTTGGCACTGCCCCTGCCCCTTCCTTTCCCTCAGCTCTTCAGGAGGAAGCTGGCTTAATGTGAAAACCCCAAGGAAGGAGAAAGAGCTCCCCTAACCACAGAGCTGGTCAGTGCAGGGCAGAGCTGACATAGCCCGACCCCGTCTGTCCTTGTGCAGGCGGGAGGGCTTGCCAAGGTCACACAGGAAGTCACTGGCAGAGGCAGAGCCCAGCCAGTATTTCCTGACTCCAAGTACAGAGCTCCATCCTGTGTTTAACCTGAATGTGCCTAAGTGCAGGTGTTCCTTAGCAGACCTGCAGCCAGCCCAGGACTCTGCATTTCTAACAAGCTCTCTAGGGCTGCTGCCACTGCTGCTCGAGTTGTTAGAAGTGCAATTCAACATCATTTCCTTATAGCATTGATGAGATGCCATAGGAACTTAACTCTTGTTTATATCAAGTAGCTGATGGTAAAATTGGTTTTGTTATATGTCGTTCCACTTAAAGTGACAGAACCCACTGCTTTTGTTAAGTGAGGACTTACTGTTCCAGCAGAGTGCACCCCCTATGATAAAGATAGTTAAAACCACAAAGCCATTCCTTTCCTTCCCTAACATGGACTGTGGGAAACAGCAGAGGGGACTGTCTGGTCTGGGCCGTAAGGGACAAAGGAGGGTCCAGGTCCAGGAGAGTCGATGCAAGGGTCTGCACCAGCTGTCCTCTGCATGAATGCCCCAGCCTGCGCCTCATGACACAGCACCTGACTGCACCCAGGTTTTCCCTCCTTCACTGTCCTCAGTGTGTCCCCAGGGGACTGAGCTGCCCAGTGGCACCAGCCTTATCACCTTTTTCTTCATCCCCATGATACACGCCCACCTCCCAGACACATAGCACAGGCTTAATAAAGTCTTCACCTGAACAGAATATGGCCTGATACACTTAAAATGAAAGGAGGTGAGCCCAAGGGCTGCAGGGCAAGTGGCGTCTCACCTCCCTGGTGCAGCACCCAGGGCCTGCCCAGTTTGGAGGAACATGGCAGTGGAGTCCCGGGCCTGACACCAAATCCCGGGTCAGCCAGGCAGCTCACACTCCAGGTACCACAGTTGCACGTGCCCTTTCATGGCCCAGCATCTAACCTTGTATTTGTCATTTTGTCTTCCTTTGCTTCAAGAGCACCCTCCAAATTGTATAAGCTTTAGTTCTCTACAACCTGGACAGACCCCTGGACTGCAACCATATTTGACTGTTCTTGCTGAGCCTCAGAAGGTACCTCAGCAAGGTGGCCGGGCTCCAGCGAGTTTAAAGGGCCTGGCCTGCAGCCAGATGCATTGGCCACACTAGATATGGACCCTCCTTTTTCACCTACAGGCCCAGACCAGACAGTCCCCTCTACTGTTCCCCACAGTCCATGTTAGAGGCGGAAGAGGATGGCTTTGTGGTTTTATCTGTCTTCATCATAGGGGTGCACTCTGCTGGAACAGTAAGTCCTCACTTAACAAAAGCAATGGGTTCTGTCACTTTAAGTAAAATGACATATACCAAAACCAATTTTACCATCAGCTAATTGATATAAACAAGAGTCAAGTTCCTATAGCATCTCAATAACATGATAATGAAACAAGGTTAAACTGCATCTCTAACAAATTAAAAACCTGCTAATTCCAGGGCTCGCCAGTCACTGGGAGAGAGCTCGCCATCCAACCCTCCTCTCAGAGGAGTCACAAAGCAAAACTCACACAAGCAAGTGCTTCCCAGCAGACTGCCCGCTGCAGGTATACTGTGCTTGGCCAGTGGCCTGGTGCTGACCAGGACTGAGACCCACAGTGTCCAGAACCTCAGATTAGGAGCCCTAGACAGACTTCCCTGTGGTCCTGAGCCAGTCCCTTCCCCTCTCTGGGTGTTTCTTTCTTTGTCATTGAAATCAGGGTGACATAGAGTTGATTATACCATTCTCTCTACTATCATATCAGTCTGAAATTTTCATTTTAAAAGGTAAAAGTTTCTTAAAGAATATTAGAAGTCAGATATCAGCTTGGTAACACTGTGGTCCCTTCAAGGTTTGAAGTTCCAGAGACACTGGGTGAGGGTAGAGGGTTGAGCCATCTACAGGGTTCCCCTGATGAGCAGTGAGGACAAGGGGAACTCAGACCAAGAACACAGCCCCAGATCCTCCTCCCGTGAATGGGGCCCTACGGAGCTGGGGGCAGCAGGCAGCAGCTGGCTTCTTACCAAGTGAAAGGAACCGCCAATGTGCACTGTGCCAAGCAAGAGGCTTTCAGGCCACCTCCTGTACACCCACATCCTCCCCTATGCCTATCCTACTGCAGGAGGCAGGACACACTCTATCACGGTTCTCAGATGGACACAGGGACCCTCTCCTGGCCCCGGGTCCTTTCTTCATCTGGACCTCAGCAGGTGCCATCTCATAAACAGAGAGAACTTCTCTGTTCTGCCATCCATACCTTCCCTTCCTCACTCAGTTCCACGCCCTCCTTCAGGAAGGTTCCCCCACCCACCCCTGCCCAGCGGGCTCGCCTTCTACCAACCCTTTGACTGCATAGTCCAGGGGCTTGCTGAAGACAGCTACGTGTCTCCTCGAGGGCCAGAGCTCAGTTCCCCTATTAGACTAAGAGCCCCCAACTGCAGGATTTTGTCTCCCTACCAGACTAGGGACTCCCCAGGGTAATGGTTATGTCTCCCTCATCAGACCATGGGCTCTTCAAGGACAGAGGCTGTAGACTGGGCTCTTTGAGGACAAGGACAGACTCTCCATGAGACCAGATACTGAGGAAGGTCAAGAGCTGCACCCCCCACACCAGACTGGGAGCTCCGCCAAGCCAGGGCCTGTGCCTCCTGCTCAGGTCTGCTCACCGGGAAAGCGTAGATGAAAATGCCCAAGAACAGCAGCAGGATGAAGAGAATGATGAAGAGGATGATGGCACACCGGAACCGCCGCCACAGGATGAACTTCATGGTCTTGTACGGGGAGGTGAACCAGAGGAAGGAGGTGTCAGGGCGCCTGGAGTTGAAATCCCAGAGGTCATCAGGGCAGCCCTATCATGGCCACTTTATCTCAGTCCTGCTCCCAAACCACCCCAGTCCTCCATCATCAGCCCCAGGACCTGCCCGACCTCAAGGCTCCCAGTCCCTGCCCCAAAACTCAGCCTTTCTTACCTGTACCCCTTCTCCTCCAAACCTCTGTGATAGTGTGAACCCCACCCATACTGCCTCCTCTTCTTTATGTCACCCTGAGGGGCCCAGTTCTCTGCCACCCTGTTCAGGACACCTTCTCTGTGGCCCTCTTTCCTTCCTGGCCCAGGGTTTAATCACAGACTAGAGATCTGAGAGCTAGGTAGAACCTCAAGGGGCTGTCACATCAAGTGAGCAATAGCCCACTGAGCCCCACATAAGCCAAGCCATGCACCTGGCTGGTCTGTGCTCAGGGAACAATGACAGCAAGTGAACCCGGACAGCTGAGTTTCTTTCACAATCGGAAACCCCCAAACCTCCCCAGGTCAGCCTCCTAACGAAAAGAGCATGCAAGGTTTTATGTCTCGGTAATGGCCACTTGAACTGCATGCTGCTGGGTCTCCTGGGCCTCTCTTGTCTTTGTACCCAGATCCCAAGATCGTTGTGCTGGGATGGATCTCCCTGCTCTGCCAGCCCATGGCACTTAAGACAGCACCATGATAAAGTGGACTGTTCGTGCTACTGTGACTTGAGCTGAGCAGACCACAAAGGACCCAGCAGGAGCCGCCCTGACACCACCCCCCCAGCAGCAGTCTTTCAGCTCCCAGTAACTGCCTTCAAGGCACCTATATCCACTTAGGGGCCGATGAAGTAGGAAAGACAGGGACTGGTTCCCCCTTTTCGCAGATGGGAAAATTAAGGCTGAAAGACTATCTGAAAGCCACCTTTACATCACAGGAGAGCCACAGAAGACAGCTTGGTCAAGGGAAAGACCTAGATTGGGCTCCAGAGCCAATCAGACCAAGTATGAGAATTCCAGCCTCACCACTTTCCTTATTCCACTCTTCTCACACTGTTTCCTCAGCTGTGGAATGGGGATGATAACAGCAACACAGCAGGGAAGGTGCCATAGCACAACACGCTCATCCTGTACGACAGCCTGCTCGGCACACACCAGCAGCCACCCAACACAACAGTGCCTGCTTCCAGAACTAGCTAAGGAACCCAGTGTTCCTGGAATGACGCCTGTCATCTGCCCCCTAAAACAGGGCGGCACTCTCTGGGCCGTGTGGGCCTTGTGACCTCTGAGGGACTATGCAATAAGTGCCTCCTAGAACGTGACTACAATTCCCACCCCACCCCACCCCCTTGGCATCAGGGGTCAGGAGCTGGGCACTGACCTTGGATCTTCGAGTTTGGGGTTCATGTTGGGCTCATCCCGGCCCTGGCCAGCAGGTCGCTCTTCATGCTCACTCTCTGCTACAATCTCTAAGGTCATCTCCAGTTTGCCCTGTGGGAACAGAGAGAACCTGGTCAGGACACGAAGGCTCTGCCCAACGGCCTGGAGAGGAGCCAGACCCGGACAATTGTAAGAACCACTTTATTTAATTGTTTTAATGATATTGGGTGGATCTGATCATAAAAGCCACTCCCTGCAGAGCGTTTAGAAGCTACAGAAACATCCAGGTGCACCTTGTTTTATTGTGTTTCGCTTTCTGCACTTTGCAGACATTTCATTCTTTACAAATGAAGGCTTGACTCTCCACTAGCAAGAAGGTTCTGACTGGCTAAAGGCTCAGATGATGGTCAGTATAATTTAGCAATAAAGTATTGTTAAATTAAGGTATGTACTTTTTTATAAACGTAATACTATTGCACACTTAGACTAGTAGTGTGAACAAAACTTTTATATGCACTGGGAAACCAAAAAATTCATGGGGCTTGTTATATTGCGGTCGTCTGAAGCTGAACCCGCACTGTCTCCAAGGTCTGCCTGTGTAAAGGAAGGCGATCGACAGCCACACCTCCACTTTGTGCAGACAGCAACTGTTAACTTCTGCATGCATCAGAGCTCTTTTCTCTGCAAGTATCTGAACCAGTACACTGTGTATATATACAGTTCTATGGCTTGCTTCTTTCACTTAGAAACATATTCAATTTTACTATATAATTACATGGTCTTTAAAGTTTGCTTTGTGATGGCTGTAAGACATTCTATGGGATGGTTGACCATAATTTGTGTTTTGTAAACTACTTATTTTGGTTCATTTAGGTTGTTTCCAACTCTGTGATATTATAAATAATGCTGCAACAAACACCCCAGAACCTAATTTTTTTTATTATAGCCAGTTATTTCTTTAGGAGAGACTTTTCAGAAGTGGGATGACAGGCTAAAGGCATAAATCTTGTTAAATCTCTTGCTTCCGCAGATGGTGAAACCACTAGTACCCCGGCAGAAGTGAGTGTGGAGCCAGCCACCTCTGCATCTTCACCATATAGGAGCACTTCTAGTTTTTAAATTCTAATTTGAGGCAACCATTTCCACATTTAAAAATTATGCCTCTATTTCACAACGAGGGGAAGTAAACCTTTTTAAAAGTTTAATGTCCATTTGTACTTCTTTTCTGATTATCTATGTATGCCCTTTGTTCATTTTTCTTTTGAGGCGTTAGTTATTTCTTATTACTTGTTATAATTTATTGTTTTACAAGGGTATTTTATTTCAAGGGCCACTTTAGGGGCTGAATGACTGCTATTTTTAAATAAACTGTTCAGGGATTCATTTCCAGGGACATCACAGTCCCTTGTCATACCTCTGAGCAGACCTCTAGGCAAGAATGGGAGGACAAGGAAGGTCCCAGGTAGGGTCCTGGTCAAATGAGAAAGGTACTACCCCATCCTCCACAGGAGGCCCAGGCCGGAGGGGATCCCATCACTCTGATCACTGTGAAGGCCAAGGAGCCAGAGCACAAACAGGGTCAGAGGGAGATCAGTGCATCTTTCAGTTTAAATAGGCTTCCCCAGTATGCGAGCCCCAAGGAGAGGAAGGCTGGGAACTGGAAAGAGAAGAGGGCTGGCACCTTGGAAACAGAGAGAGGGAAGGCAAGAGAGGGGCAAAGGAACATGCATGAGTCCAGCAATTTCTACCAAAGAGCAGCCCCCCGCACCTCCACTGGTTTGGGGACAGCAGACTTACTGCCAGTATCTTCTTCTCACTCTCCTCTGCCACACAGGGCCACCAGCCCTTCACTGTTTTCTGTTCGAAAAGGGACACAAACCACTCTGGGTGGAAAGTGTCATCCAGCAGGTCCAGGGAGCACTTCTCGGCTGTCTTGGCAGGCTTGGGCATGCGGTTGAGATCCAGATGCAAGGAGCCTACAGCAGAGAGGGGTTCCTTGGTGGAGGACGGTTTCTCAGGTCCCAGCGGCCAAGGCCTGCCCTGGGGCTGCACAGGTTCCCCAAAAACTCACCGTCACCTCCTCAGTCTCCTTCCATGGGCTTAGCTACAGGTCAGATCTCTCAGACTCCAGCTCCCCACCCATGCTCTCTTATTCCATCTATATAGCTTCTCATCTATCTACATGTGCTCCCAATCTACCTTATTGATTCGCCTTAAGAGAGCTTCCCACCCACTCACCTGTTTATCTTATTAGGCACGAATCCATTCATTCACTCACAGTCTACATCTACCATCTATCTTTTTTTTTTTTTTTTTTTTTTTTTTTTGACAGAGTGAGAGTCAGTGAGAGGAACAGATAGGGACAGACAGGAAGGGAAAGAGATGAGAGAAGCATGAGTTCTTCATTGCAGCTCCTTAGTTGTTTAGTGATTGCTTTCTCATATGTGCCTTGACCGGGGGGCTACAGCAGAGCGAGTGACCCCTTGCTCAAGCCAGTGACCATGGGGTCATGTCTATGATCCCAGGCTCAAGCCAGAAACCCTGCACTCAAGCCGGTGAGCCAGCTCTCAAGCCGGATGAACCCACGCTTAAGCTAGCCACTTTGGAGTTTTGAACCTGAGTCCTCCTTCCCGCTTCGATGCTTTATCTACTGCGCCACTGCCTGGTCAGGCCCATCCGTCAATTTTTAATTGTTTTTATTATGGTAAAATCTATATGACATAAAATTTGTATTTTAATTCAAAATTAATCATTCCCAAAAAAAACACCACACCCATGGAGTCACTCCCCTGCCTCCCCCCCAACCCTAGCCTTCTTTCTTTCCATACAGATTTGCCTACTTTGGACATTTCATACAAACGAAATCATACAATAGGTGTCCTTTTGTTGTCTAGCTTCTTTCACTGAGCATGTTTTTAAGGTTCATCCCCACTGTAGCATGCAGCAGTAGTACATTTCTTTCTATGGCTGAACAGCATGCCATCGTATAAACAGACCACATTTTCCTGGTTAAACTGTATAGTTGTGATGGGGCTGTTAGAGTCCAGCCTGCTGGCCCCATATGTCACCCCTACGAGAGAACTGCCTCTACCATACCCTTCAGCCCAGTCCTGCCTGCTCCCCAGCGCAGGGTTTGGGCACACTTCTGCCCCTCAGAACCCTGTCTGGGGCTTAGGGGATAAAGCCATGTTCATCCATTCAGTCATCACTCAGGCACATGGTAAAGAGTGTCATGAAGCCCCTCATTTGCTAGACTCAGTTGCATCTAGAACAAGGAATGGAGTGGAAGGCATCCTGTCAAGCCTGAGGCCAGACGGCCAGCTGTGGCCAGCGTATGCTTGCACTGCCTTCAACCTGTTTCCGTCTCTTCCTTAGCTATCTGAGTCCCACCACCCATCATGGCTCAGTGCTCAATGCCACCTCCGCTGGCAGACCCACCCTACTGATCTCTCCAGCACTACTCTGCATTGAAAATCTCACTCAGTACCAGGGACCAGTGACTCGGTACTCCCAGAGGGCAGAAAGTAGGACTGCCCTCCTTTCAGCCAGCCCAGAATGGCGCGCACACACACAGTGGGGGTCCAGGGGCAGCCCCCAATGTGCAGAACTGTGCTGACCAGGAGCAGTGCTCACCCAGAAAGTCGTCAAAGGAGAACTTGTCATTGTCCCAGATCTGAAATACCACTCGCGCCGGGATTTTGCTCTCAGTCTTGTCCAGCCTCCAGAAAGCATCCTGACCCAGAGGGGGGAGAATAGAAGGAAGCAGGAAAGAGAGATTAGAGAGAGGAAGTGGTCCCTTCCAGCCTGGAGGGTTGTCTGGAGGAGGCAGTGGAGTGGGACATGCCTTAGGGACTGGCCAGAACCAGGTTCTGGTGGGAAGACGAATAAGACCCCAGAGAGCAGTGTTCAAGGTTCAGGAGGGTACCATGCAGGTTCCCTTTAGATAGTTGGCTCCTTTAATCCTCCCAATTCCATGAGTCAATGTTTGCATTCCCATTTTACAGATGATGAAACAGAGGCTTGGAGAAGTTAAGACTTCGCCCAAGATCTGACCACTAATAATAATATTGTACTTTTAATTGAATTTATTGGAGTGACATTGGCCCACAAAATCATATAGATTTCAAGTGTACAACTCAACAAAACATCCTTTGCACAGTGCATCATGCACCCATCACCCAAGCAAAGTCCCTTTCTGTCCCTGTATCCCCCTTAACATTGAACTTCTTATACACCAGCCCTTTACCTCTGTGAACTCATTTATCTTCCCAATAACCTATGAGGGAGATGCAATCCTCCCAGCTAAAGAAACCAGAGCAAGTAGCCTGTGAGTCACTCCCCTGGGAAGTGGCAAATCAGAGTTCACACCTGGGCAGTCAGGTTTCAGAGTCCTGATCCCACCTCTAAATCATGCTCTGCTTATGATCTTGGGGATGGGGTGGGCTGGCTGGGAAGCTGAGATCCCCCACCCTACCCTGGCTGCCACCAGAAGGATCCCCTTGACACACTGGTGTAAGGAGCTGACACTGGAGAGGCAGTGGACCTAGCCCCTCCCTCACCATGCCAACCTACCCACCATCACACCCAAGAGCTTGCCCTGGGGCAAATCAAAAGTCTCTGGTGCTGGAAAATTCATCACCCTCCTGCTCTGCCCACTTCAGACCAGGTGGCCTGAAACAGTGTTCATCTTAGGCATTTTCTCACAGATGCCTTCAGGAGCCCTGAAGGATGGGGACTGTGAGTGCCAAGATCTGGGTTTACCTTGGGTCTAAACACACTCAGCACAAAGGACTGTTACTGGGGCTTTCCTGCTCACGCCTGTTCTCAGTCCTCTTATCGTAGCTTTACCTGAGAGGGTGACAAGGACAGGAAACATTCTGCCCGGCCTTCTGACTATAGGTACAAGGTCCTGAGTGCCAGGTTATAGCCAGGGCCTGGACCGAGTCTCAGAGGGACAAACTCCTCGGGGAGTTGAGGAGCACTGCTGATTACACAGGGTTTGTCTGGCCCTGGGTGCCCTGTACACACAGCCCCACTGCCCAGTCAGAGCCGTGTCTGCTGTGTGGCCATCCAAGTTCCTGCAGAGCCACAGAGCTCCCGAACCAAAGACCATGCCCCGTAAGGAATGCCACCATACAAAGCACCCAGCCTCGGTCTGGACTGCTGCCTGAGTTGTAGAAGGGGCTCAGGTCCCCAGCTGAGCCCTAGCCGCACAGCCCACGTCTGGTGCCTCCCCCTTTTCCGGGCCCCAGCCCTCCTGCAGGTGCCTCCCTCCTCTGGCGGGGCTTTTATGGCCAGCTCCGCAGGCCCGCCTGCACAGGCCGCCAGCAGCCTCCATTCCTCTGGCCGGCCTGGTTTATGGGCTCAGTAATGAGCCAGAGGTTCAAACGGCCCCTGGTGGGAGCAGCTGGGCTGGGGCTCCAGCCTGGGGAATGGCCCCCCAGGTCCCAGGCGCTCATTATGCTCCCGGTCTGGGCCCTTTTACTAGCTGTTTATTTGCAGGGTGGGTGCCTGACGGGCAGGCAGGCCCCGGTGGGTGTGCTGGGCTCCAGGTGGGGAGCCGGCCAGGGCAACCAGCGGTGGTTCAAAGCAGCCGGATGAAAGGAGACCTTGTACTTTATGACAGTCTCGTCTGGTTAATGGGGTCCCTGGAGGGCCTGCCTGCCAGAGGCCCTGAACCCCTCAGCAGAGGGCTGGCTCTGCGGCATGACCAGGGAGCCCAGAGGCTGTACAGTGTCCCCACAAAAACCCACCCCCAGACTCAGTCCTTGGGCTCAGAACAGCCCATTGGTGCCCATTGTGGGCATAGCTCCATTGACCTCCCAAAGCCCTTTTTCCCACAGAGGGGTCCCTTTTCCCACAGAAGGGCCACTGGCTCTGGGTCAGGCCAGGTCCACCTCACTCTCTTGGTTGTCTTCAGAAGCCCGTGGGCTGTTTCTCAGGCTCCTCCCAACTTCCTCCATCCCTCCCTACAGCCACCCACTCAGGCAGCTCTCCCCACTCCTGGATGCCTCTCTGGACTCCTGATCCTCTGTCTCCTCTCCACCCTGCTGTCCCCATTGGCCTCTCATCCCTTCACGGCTCGCCCAGGCTATGCCACCGGGGGTCAGCGAACTCTCTCCGTCTTCTTTGCCAGTGCCTATAACTCTGAGAAAAACCCCATCATTGTCAGAATGGAGCCACCTCAGATCCTTAACCAGCAGCCCCAGCTGGGCCCTCAGAACTTCCAGGTAACTGCTCTATACCAGCAACGAGCTTGCTGCCTCTACCACCCCTCCTCCCATTTTCTTTCTTTCTCTCTCTCCTTCACTCAACCTAACAGTTACTTCTAGCCTTTTGTTTGTCTCAAATCACCTGCCACAGAGCCAGGAAATTCTCTTTCCTCCTACTTCGTAGAAAATACAGAAGCCCCTGCTTCTTGCAATTCCTACAATTCCTTGCTGACTGACATCGCTACCTGTCACAACAGAGGGGCTGTCCCACCTCTCATTTGAGCAGGCCAGTCTTTGTCTCCCAGCCTCAGTTTCCCATCCACGCCTTGCACCCTGTGGGGCTTGGTGAGCCACAGAGGTGGTGTGCAGGCTGCCTCAGCCTTCCCTCCTCATGTCCATCCCCTACACCTGCTCTGCTCTCAGCAAAGAAAAGATAGTGCTGGTCTGGCTGAGAGTCCTCCCCACCAAATGCAGCATTTGCTTTGTGATGGAAACATCTAGTGATAGACACACTGAGCAAAGGGAAACAGACTGAACCTACAAGTAGGCTGGGTTTCCCTTGCCTGCACAGAATGCAGGGCTGTGGCTAAATTCTACGTTCTGGCAAGCCCCACGCAGCAATCTCCGGATGAAATAATTCACTTAAACTTGTTTAACCCATATTTTCTTTTGTCTGATGGTTTCAGAATGTTCTATAGAACACTTGGTTTCTATATAGCACCAGCAATCCTGTGTGTTGGGTCAGGAGGGGCTCATGTGAAAGGGATGGAATGAAGAGAATTAGGAAGACCTAGTCGGCTGAGGTACGTTATATAGTTGCCTTCTTTAAGCCACTAGACCACTCAGGAAAGAAAGAGGAGGCTTGAGCCCCTCTCGAAGGAAATAGCACCAGCAGAACTAAAACACCAGAGAGGCGTTTACTTTGTTGAATCGGAGGGAATCTCCAGCATTGATTCTAGCTGCAACGCTGTGGTCAGAAACTCCATCAGAGGTGCCCTCCACCTCCAGCCAGCCTGGCTGTGAGGCTCCCAGTGCCCACAATACCCTCTTCCCCCCACACTGGCTCTGTTCCCTAAGGGCAGGTGTAGAGCCACCAGGAAGGAGGCCACCTGCTTTACTCCTATGGCAGGTGTAAAGCCCAAATGAGACCTACACTAGAGATGCTGAGACACAAAGAGCAGAGGTCCCTGGATCCACCCTTCCCTCTGCTGGTGCTGACAGCTCTCCCCAGTGCCTCCAGCCTGGGGTGAGAGGAGGGACGTACAGCGAGGAGGACAATGGCTTCTAGGCCTGGAAGGGCAGCGTCACTCCCTACTGACTATCCAGCTTGGACAATAAGCACAGGCACCAGACACATAAATGTGGGAAACCAGGTAGCAGGAGGAACCTAGCTAAGCAACACCCAATATCATGGATGACCCAAACCATATGCCAGGCAGGGCCCCTTGGGAAGCTCGACAGGGTCTGCCCACTGCGCCATTGATGACCATACTGGGTTTCCCTACAAATGTTCTTCCCACTCTGACCCCATGACCCTTTTCTCCCTGCTTGGTTTATCTAGGATTTGGTGAAAGGCAGTGGTTTCAGGATGTGGACTTAGGTGCATATGATGGGGTAGTTGTGGAGTGGCTACGGGGCAGGGAGGGGCTGTGGGGGGCTGCCAGAGGGCTTCGGGGAGGCATGGGGGGCAGTGAGGGGACAGAGGTGGTGGTGGCAGTGGTGGTGAGATGACAGTGGTGTGGTGGTGGTGGCAGTGGCAGTGAGGGGACAGTGGTGGTGGTCATTCTGCAATGATGGCTTGTCCCAGCAGTGGTGGGGCAGGTGAGGGAGTGACGATGGCATACCAGCAGCCAGTAGTGCCAGGGCGCCGACATTGGAAAGCCCAAACTGGAGCCTGCAGGGGCGGAACAGCACCCACCTTCTTGGAGACAGTGCAGACTTGCTCAGCCGGCAGGTAGTCGAAGGGGAAAACGAACCTCCAGTTAAAGTTGCCTTCGCCCCCCAGGGACCGATAATGCACGTCCGTCTTTTGCTTGTGTTCTTCAAAGCCAACCATCCAGCTAGACACATTTTTAGAGAACATTTCTAATTTAGGTTTCCACCACAATATGCATCCTCAACTAATGCAAACAAGGAATTAAGAAGGTAAATGAGCCTGACCATGCTGTGGCGCAATGGATAGAGCATCGGACTGGGATGTGGAAGACCCAGGTTCGAGACCCTGAGCTCGCCAGCTTGAGCACGGACCCATCTGGCTTGAGCAAAAGCTCGCCAGCTTGGACCCAAGGTCGCTGGCTCCAGCAAGGGGTTGCTCGGTCAGCAAGGTTTCTCACACAGGGTTTGTCTGGCCCTGGGTGCCCTGGGTGTGAGAAAGCAATCAATGAACAACTAAGGTGTCGCAACGGCAACGAAAAACTAATGATTGATGCTTCTCATCTCTCTCCATTCCTGTCTGTATGTCCCTAACTATCCTTCTCTCTAACTCTCTCTCTCTTTCCCTGTTAAAAAAAAAAAAAAAAAAGGAGGTAAATGAATTTGGTAAATTATAAAGGAAAAATAATTCCCAGAAAATCTCCATGATGTACCAAATGTGCCACAACTATTAAATATTCTCTTGATAGACATCCTCTACCCTTGTAACTTCAACCCAAATATTAATGTGGAAGAAGAAATCTACTGGGAAACAACTCCCCAGAGGCATAGGCCACACCCATAAGACCCTCTTCCTCTCTTGTCCTCCCCCTTCCCATCACCAGTACCCCCTATAGGCCCCCCCAGAGGGATAGAAGGTGGCTCTGTGGAGCTGGAATCAGTTGGCAGGAGGATGACTCTGTACCCTTTCACGTAAATGTCGCTCATCTTTTCCCCTGTGATGCTGAGGTCGTCCAGTATCACATCCTTGGTGTTCCAGATAATACAACGCAGGAAAAACCTGTGGGGAGAAGAACGATTCAAATCAGGTGAATTTCCCATCAATGGGTGGGCGGTCCTTTTCTGAGAAGCCAAGAAGCCTGCTCACACAAGAAGACTACGATGCTTGCCTGGCTGGACTCTTGGCCACAGACTGCTATCCTGTGGCCCAAGTGGTCCATAGCCTGGCCCAAGATCAACCTTCTTGTCTCACCCACACTGGCTGGGGTCATCCCACCACCCAGCTCAGCTCCAAGCCTGTAGCTGGGGTAAGTCACCTTTTGGCTCTCCGTGGGGTGATGTTGAAGGGAGGTCCAGGCCGGCCAAGAGCCTTTGGAAACAGGTCGATCCACATCTGCAGCTTCCCCTGAGGAGACACGACCTGTTCTCTCACTATCCTTTACATTCAACCAACACCGACTGATCATTGCTTTTGGGACACATGGCAGAGAAAACCCAGGCCCTGTCATGGAAAGGCTCATCGCCCAGTAGGGTGGGTGCCCTACATGGGACCAGTGGGCTCACCTTTGCAGGGTCAAATGCAAAGGTGAGCCCAATGGTCCACGGGCTATGGCTTGGGCCTGTACCTGGGGTCAAGGGTCAAGGGTTAGGGAAGGCTTCTCCGAGATGGTGATATCTGAGCTGAGTCCCAGCGCGCCAGGTAGAAAAGGGGAGAAGGGCATCTCAGGCCAAGGGAATGGCACACACACAGCCCTGGAGGGTCAGAGGGCACGTTTCATCACAGAGGCTCAGAGGGTTCCCACAACAGGAAACCACTCCACCTGCCACCCTCAGCTCCCTGTTTCCCTGGCAAGCCAGGGGTTGTTTCTGTCCTCATCTTATAGAAGGAGGAGCAGGAGCTGAAGTAAATTCTTCAGGGTCACAGAGGTAGGGAATGCAAGAGCTGACATTTTAACAACTGTTGTGTCCCTCTGGGGAGCTGGTGGCCACAAGACCAAGAAGAGAGCTCAGTTCCAAACAGTAGAGATAGTGTCCTTGGCACATTCTCAAAGGTGCCTCCATGGCAGCCTCGGCCCTCCTTTGCCTGAAACCTTTCCTTCCCTCCCGAGCTCACCCACCCTGGGCCTGCTGTCCTCCTGCTCACTCTCCTTGTTCACAGAAGGACACCCTTGTCCCTCCTGATGACTGCTCTTTGTGGCTGCTGTGCCACTGTCACAAGGTGCTGGTCGTCCTGTCTGAACTCCCCACGGCAGTCCAGCACAAGGCCAGCCAGCAGGGATGTCACCAACCAATGAGGAGGAGGGCACCCTGAGGCCAGTCTCACGCAGCGAAGCTTTGGAATGACTCATGGGGAGTCTGAGCTCTGGCCTACACAGGGATGAAGGAGGCCACTCAGGCTCACTCCCTAGGTGGCCATAGGAGGCCAGGCCCATGAGGTCCCCTGGAAGACCAACAGTTGTGACCTCTCAGACTGGGGAGAAAAACCCTCAAGCAGGGACTGGCCAAATCGTGTTTAGCCCACTGGTGGCCCTAGGATGTCCATGCTGTCCTTGGAGTGGTGCTAGCTTAAGGTTGGGGGCTTTGGGTCCTAAAGGTCAACATCCTACCTGCTCGATGTCTGGCTGGAGGGGGCTGTACAGGGGCCGAGACTCCACATGCTCAGGGACCAGGCCCTGCTGCTGCAGGACATGCAAAGCCAGACGCTCCTCCACTGAGCCCAGATGTGGGTTCAGGACCCTGCCAGCCTCTGCCGCAGAGAAGACAAAAAGGTTCCACAGCTGAGTGAACAAGAGATGGTAGGGCAACCTGGGACCTAGGGATGCCTCTAACCCCTGCAGCCTCACCTGAGCCCAAACCTACTTCTTCTGGTCCTCATATCTCTCTCTATAGGGGAAATCTACTGTCCATAGACTCCAGGCTTAAAATCCAGGTTCCTCATTACCATTATTTTTATCTAACCTCTTCTATAAAGAAAGGTCTTCTTCCTCTTCTCCACCAATTCAAAACTACCTGACCGCCAAAGCCCATCCCTTCCAGGAAGCCCTCCCTGACTGCTCCCAACTTTGAGCCTTAGTAAACTTTACTCCCAGATTGGGCATCTATATGCTCTTAGTGCTATTCTCTGGTTCATGCAAGCTGTTTTATTAGTAGCAGTAGCTAAAATAATAGCAATAACAGCAAACACTTATAAAGCAGGAACCAGGCACTGTTCTTCACAGATATTAACAGGTTCAATCCTCATAATAACCATAGAAGGTAAGTTCTATTATTATCTCCACTTTACAGGTGACAGAAATGAAGGATAGAACAGTCACCCAGCTGGTCAGCAGGGCAAACTGAGAACACAGGCTCACTTAGGAAAGGTGCATGACCGAACATGAACACTCCCCCGCCCCCTGTGCTTCCTAGGTACAGCTCCTACCTGCCAGGGACTGGTGCTGGATGGGGTGAGGACTCAGGGGTGGCTCTCACCTTGATGAGCCTAGCCAATTAGCCAGCAACTTGAACTTGAAACTCCCATAAGGGACACTGACTGGGGCTAGGGGGGTCTACATATCTACACACACACACGTATGTACACTCAGGTGTGCCCAACTTCACAGGCTTGTGTGTGCATGCGGGAACACACACACGTGTTCATTCATCAAACCTGTCCTGTCCTCTTTAACAGATGCCACCAAGGGAGCAATAGGGCATCACAGAAAGACCATTGGGCCATAAATCTGGCTCTGCTCCTAACTGGCTAGGGGACTTCAGGCAGGTCAGTAAAAACTTGTGGCCTCAATAGCCTTATCTGCAAAACCAGGTTGATGTCAGACTCATCAACTCTAGCTTTCTGGCTTTCCTCTCCTACAAATTTATGACCATGAACCCTGGCCCCTGTGCTAAAGCTGCTCACAGACTAGTAGAAGGAAATGAGACCACCCCTAAAACAGATGCTTGTTCTATGGGGAAAGAACGGGGGCGGGGCCGGGCCTAATGGAGAGGAGCTGGCTCAGCCCTGACCTGGGAGTCAGAAAACAGAAAGAGAAGGAGGGGATTTGGTATGGAGGAGTCAAAGCCATTGGTCCCCTTTTATAACCTCAGCACCAGCTCTGACATCAGCCATCTCTGGCACCAGCAGAAGGCAAGGGGGCCAGCTGGGTCTATAAACACCACTGGGAGCCTGAGCTGCTCTGGGCGGGCACCGCAGGCCTGTGGGCACTGCAGACATGCAGGGAGCATGCAGTGGGGTTCTCAGACATGAGCACTAGGCAGAGCTGAAGTGGAGAGAGACAGGGGCTGCAGGGCTTCCTACCTGCCCTTTGAATGCTTTAGGTGCAGGAGTTGTGAGTGAGGCTCAGAATGTACCTTCAAGAACAAGCTGGAAGGCTAGTATGACTAAAGGAGAAAACTGTTCCTCAGAGGTAGACTGTACCCAAAACTCTGATCGAGTCCAACTGTCCAAAGCCAGAAGCAGACTGAGCCTAACCATGACCCAACCATGGCTTCAGACTCACTGCTGATCTTGCCCTCAGATGGGCTCCAACCTGGCACTGGACTGAGCTCTGACCTTGACTCCACCTTGACCTCTTACTTTTATAGCAGTATCACAGATAAATACTGATCCCCAAAGTACCAAGACTGTCTGTGATGCCCAGGGTTGATGTAGGTTGTGTCCTTTATGACAAGAAAGAGCCAACAAGAGAGAAGGAGACGAAGGAATTGTCCACAGAGGTTTCAGGGTCATCTGACAGCTCACCTATTTCTTCAATGGTGTATTCTTTGTCCTGAAACATCACGCGGTCCGGCTGGTACACGGGGGCTTTGACTCTGTGCTGCTGGCAGAAGAGGTGAAGGAGCTGGGAGGGGCGGAGCTGGTCCCTCCACTGGTTTGGTCCAGAGCTGAGGCCCAAATACAAGACAAAGATGAGACGCTCCAGGACACCGACAAGGACAGGGGGCGTGCAGTGACCTGTGTGCCAACACACACAGTATCACCCACCCTTCACTTTCACAGTGGGCACCGCATCTGGTCGCCCATTATGACTGGTGATCTCCACGTTACAGAAAGAGAAACTGAGGCCCAGAGATAACAGGACTTGTTTGAACACATACAGAGAGAACTGGAACTTAGATGTTTTCAATTTCCAGATTTAGAGTATCAGATTCAAATAAGAGCCAAGTTGGTAGAAAGTGGACAGAGGCTGTCCACACATGACTTCACCTGGCAGAAATCCTCTTAGGGTCCATCTGGGGCTCATATGTCCCTTTGTCTGTCTCTCTACTTCTAACCCTCCCTTCCTTGTTCCCTCCATAGGCCTTCAGTGGCTGGCGCCTTACAGAGAACTGGATTATAACAATATAATGAAGTGTCAGACAAACATGTTCAAATCCTAATCCCACCACTTATAAACCATAACATCTCTGGGCCTCAGTTTCCTTATCTGTGGAGTCAGGGCAAGAACGCAGCTGGGCTGAGCAAGCGAACACCTGTGAAGTGCTTAGCCCAGAGCTGGCACACAGGAAGTGCTCGATATTCAGGGGGTAGGACTGTTGTCAGAGAAGCAGCCTGCCCTGTGCACCTACACACAGTAGGTCTGTGGGAGCCCACAACGAGCCCCAAACTTGGACAGCAGCCTGTTCTCCAGGTCGATGACCGTCTCCCCAATCTTTTCGTCCTTGGAGAGGAGGTCGTAGTCATAGAGAGTGATTTTCAGGTCCTTCTCCAGAGGCAGAGTGCAGGTCAGCTCGAACATCCTGCAGGAATGGGCAGACATCAGGACAGACAATGCCAGCTCCTAGACACACTCAGTAGGCACTCAGGAGGGTGGCAAGGCTATAAGAGGAGCCTGAAAGCTATCCCTGGCCTCTTCCTCCCCTCCCAGGATGGTCACCCTCCTTGGGTCTCATGGAGCTCTTAACACACAACACTCACAGCACTCTACTACTGGTACTGGGCTAGTCTGAGAGTGTGTGCGTGTGTGTGTGTCATTGTATGCGTGATTTTCCCAAATAACCTGGGCTAGGTATACAGCAGCCATCCGAGGGACCATAGAATGAACAAATGAATTAAAACTGAAGTTTCTACCAGGACACAAGATATGTCCAGAGCAAGATACCAAAGCTCTGAAATTCACCAAGGGGATGTCCCGAGACCCATTTTCAGGGCTCCTGGGGAATCACACCTGTTTCCAGAGTAGTATAGAGAGAGGGTTTGTGAAGAAATTTCTTTGGAGACAGCTCCTGCTATGCTCTATGGGGGAAGGGAGTCAAATTGGAGGTGTTGGTCCTGTTCCCCAATGAGTTCTCTGGAGGTGGAAGACAAAAGCCGAGTGCCTGACACACTCAGGAAAGGTGAAAGAGCTTGTGGCAGAGGAGAGAGAGGCTCTGTTTGGGAGGAGCTGCATTGCTCCCATCTTGGCTGGGCCACAAAGCCAGACTAGAATCGCTTTGAATCCTGCCTCATGGGACCTGGGGACCCGACAGTGAGACTATGGGGAGGCCTGTCTGAGAACCAGGGAATGGACGCCACCAGCAAAAGGAACAAACACAGTGTCTGCAGTGGGAAGACTCAGAGGAGCTCTCTGGAAATCCACCACAAGAAAGTAAATCGGCTTTAAACATCAGATACCATGAGGGTGTCAGGATGACAGGGCCAGTGAGATGGGCTCTCTCCTCTAACACATTACCCTAGTCCTGGCTCTGCACGAGCCAGGGACCTCGGTGGCTAGCTGGGGTGGGGAGGGGAGATACACTAGACAGAAAAGCAAAGCCATCCCTCCACGCACACTTCCACATGCTGTGCACAAAGTGGACCAGCTGGGAGAGGGGTAGAGCTCCCCCCGAGCCATCCAGGGTGTTTATAATTACACATGAATGGGCATTCTGGTTATCAGCTTGAGACTGTGGGTTTACGACAAAGTGGATTGTCTAAACATGAGCAGAAAAATTTCCTGCCTGCCTGTCTGCCACAGTTTCCACTTAGGGAATGAGGAAGGTAACACCCACAAAATGTTTACAGGATGCCGGCAGGCAAAAACAAAGTTGTGTTTGGATTATATCCCTTGAGTTGTGCTTGTTGGACACATGACTTATAAAAAGAGTTTCTGCTGTGACCTGAGGGAGGTCTGAAACCCCAGGCAGACCAGCTTGGCCATGATTTGGAGGAGTTGGTAAAACAAAGTGGGAGGCGTGAGTTTCTGTACGCACTCTCCCTCTGGCCCTCAGTGCCAACCTCCATCACCCCCGCATTGTGGGACAGGCCCACTCTGTGCCCAGTCGCCATGAGCCTGTGCCCCTACCCTGGCCACTGAGTTCACCAAATAGAGCTCCCACCCACCCCCAACTTCTCTGCAGCCCTTCCCTCTAATTCCAGCTTGGGGGTGGCTCATCACTGCCCAAGATGTTTCACTTTCAAAACAGCACTTCCCCCAGCTGATTTGGGTCCTTTTTACAGGGCTGAGTGACCACAAATAACTCAGTAGATACTGGTTTATGAATTCAATGTGTCATTTAACAGTATTAGGCCACCACAAGCCCTCTCCTACAAGTGCTAGGGAAACAGCCACCAACCTCCCTCTGCTTCTCTTTCTCCGGCCTAAATAAGCTTGCATCCAAAGAGCAAGCAAGCCGGGATGCTGGTAGCTACTCCCATGCAGTGGGCACTCATCTTCCCTTTCCTTGCTCTTAGATTTCAAGAAGCGTTTTACTGTCTGGAGTTCACATCCTCCTTCCTCTATCCACTACAGACAAAGGTGTAACCTTAAAAGAGAGTAATCACTAAATGCCATGTGGGGTCCTGGATTAGATCCTGGAGCAGTAAAAGGACATAAATAGAAAATTTAGTAAAATCCTAATAAAGTCTAGAGTTTAGTAAAGAGTAATGTACCTATATCAATTTTTTAGGTTTAACAAATATGCCATGGTTTAGTAAGATGTCAACAGCAGGGGATCGGGAGAGAAGAGCACACGGAAACTGTACTGTCTTTGTAACTTTTCTGTAAATCTAAAATTATTCCAAAGGAAAAGTTACTCTAAAAAAAAGAAGAGAGAGAGAGAGAGAGAGACTAATTAGCAAATGCATGCTCTGGGATTCTATTTAGATTTTTCATCTTTGAGGTAATTGTTTACACATTTAGCTAGGAGTTTCTGCCAGGATTCAAGCCTTTAACGCAAAGTGAATAGCTGAGGTCCTGCCCCCTAGACAAGCAAGGCTTAGGGAATACAGCTCTGCTCTGCAAACCGGGGACTTCCCAGGAGCAGCCATGTCTGCTGCACTGGGCTGTGGGTTATCCAGACTGGCACCTCCACCCCAAGACCCAGGCTGCCGCCAACTTACTTTCCAAACACAGGCTCCAGAGTACAGGGGATGTAGTTATCCTGGTCACTCACTGATTTCTTCCCTATGGAAATCTTGATGTAAGGGTCACACTGAAGGAGGGAGAGAAAGAGTTTGGTGAAATCACTTTCCCTACATGTCTCTCTATCTTCTTCTGCCTCAGGATGGGACTAGGCGGTCAGCCATCAAGGAGCTGCCAGGCCGGGGACCCCATCCTGCATGCGACGCCACGTGGCCCTGAAGTGGGCTTCTAGCCATCGTCCAGTAGTGAACATGGGGTACCTGAGTCCTCCATACCCCTAATCCATTTTCCCACTGGGAGAAGGTGGGTGGGGGCCAGGCTGATATCCTCAGAAGCATACCAGTGTGTATGACCTGTAATTGGGCCACGTTGCTGTCCTTTCTGTGACCTCTGCTTCAGCAGAAAGAAAGAGAGAAAGACAGGCAGCCTTAGTCAGCCCAACCCAGCCCTGGCTGGTCTTCCCTGAATGCCTCCTGCAAGCAACAACATCCCTCAACTGGCCTCCGGAAGCAGCTGAGGCCGGACAGTGCTCAGGGTCAGTCTCCGTATCAAGAGGTCTTGAAGTACATGAACTTAACAATGGGCACAAAAACATCATGGCGACCACTGGTGCTGCCTGGTCCGGAATGGCTCCATTCTGTTCTGTGACCTCCCAGAAGGGAAAGGGCAGCTGTGACTTCTCACCATGAAAGCAAAGCTCTAAGGGTAGGACACCAGGCCTTTATCCACAACTTCAAGAACACATGCTAGGTCTGTACCCATCTAAGAGGACAGAAGATGAGCCTAGGCTCATACCTCTAAAATCCAATCGCCCACACCCCTGCCTCTCCTCCTTCTTCCCTCTCTCTCTTTCCAGCTTGACTCTGCCCCTCCTCCCCCAATGGCTCCAGACTCTGGCCCTCCTCCAAGCTCCCCTCTTTCACTCAGGGCAAGGGCTAGACAGGCACTGAGGCACCTGCCTCAGGCACAAAACTGCAGGGAGGGCCAAAGAAACCTTAGTAATCAAGATAACTGATATTTTAATGCAATATTTTAAAAATTAAAATTAATCCCAATGGTCCATAAGTAACAAAATAGCAAGAGATTAAATAAAGACAAGATCAGTATTACTAATTTTTCTCTGGGTCTCAGGCTCCATCGTGGCATGGCAGGGTTACTGGTCCCCTTCCACTGCTCCTCTCCTCACCCAGGAAAGTCCTGCAAAGTGCAGTCCCTACCTGTACCTTCATGTCGCCTGTCCTCACGCCTTATTCTTGTGCTAAATGCCCCCTAAGAAGTCTTCTGACCAACTTTTGCTGAGGTTTTTGATGCCTTCTAAAATACTGTTTTCTTCTCCCTCCCTGCCAACCAGGAAGCCTTCCTCGTTACTCCAGGGTCCTGCGCTGTGTTTGGCCTTTTTGGAACTTCTAGAGCACTTGACCCATGCTCTAACTCCATCTGGCTACATTGCAGCTTGCTACATTTGTCTGGTTTCCCTAGATCGCTGTGAACTCTCTAGGGCAGAGCTGTGTCCAGGTGCTGCGGCCCATCTGTATGTCTGGGTGGAGGCGAGTGCTCTAGAAATGTTACCTTCCCATTAGGGTCCTTGGGCTGCAGGCCGAATGCTCGGATGATATAGATGCGGATCAGGCACTCCTGGGGCCCCTGGGCGGCCAGCTGGTGGAACTGTCTTGGGGGCATGGGAATGGCCGGGTCTTCTGGGAGGGGATAAATTTTGAAAAGACCCTAAAAAGAGGGAGGAGTCGGCTTTCATTTTTATCATCATTGTCACCAACACAATCACCACTACGACCATTACTTTCACCTCTATCACGGTCATCACCGCTGAGGTCACCAAGCCCAGTGCCATCCCATCGCCACCATCTGATTCTGCATCAACAGCATCAGTATCACTGTCACCACCTCCATCACCCACATCAGCACTACAGCCATTTTGGACATTACTACAACACCCCTGCCCTGTCCCCCTTACCTACTGCCCCTTGTAGGCCTTCCTGGGTTAAGCACATGTCTTCAAGGACTTACCTTAAACTCCCCAATGACAGATGGATCCTCCATCTCCTCTTGAGTCTTGCCCCGGTAGAGCTTGAAGGTGTTACAAAAGTCAGACAGGCCCTCAAAGGCTTCCACATTCTCCAGTTGTGTGTCATAGACCTGCCATATGCAGGAACCAGAGAAGGGGACAGTGAAAGAGAGAAAAAGAGGAATAGCAAAAAAAAAAAAGGAGGACACATGATAGTGTTTGAGGAAAGGGAGAGAGAGAAGAGACAGAGAAGAAAGTGAGAGGAAAAGGCCACAGGCAAATTAGAGGAATACAGGCAAAGAGGAAGGAAGGTGGGAGTGGTGGCAATAAGAGATGGGGCCCAAGAAGGAAGAGAAGCAGGAGAGGGAAGGAAGAACAAAGACAGAAAATAAGAATGCAAACAGTGGAGATTAAAGAGAGAGAACAAAACCAGGACAAGAGAGGAAGAGAGAAAAACATTTGTTCAGCTTTTCTGGTTAATGTGGTATTCTGAAAGCAGTATATACATAGGTGGTGCTTTTTTAAAGAGAATAAGATCATGCTCAAATACATAAAAAGCTAACTGACGTTTTATTTGAAGATCAAAGCAGAACTCTGGAAAATTCATGGATCAGCATGTCAAGCCTCAGTGCTCACTGTCCAGGATGTCTCAATGGCAATGGTATCAAAAATGGGACCAAGTATGTCTTTTGAGCATCACTTTAAATTTGTGAACTCAATTTATTTATTTCATCCCTCTCAAACAGGCAATAACTTTTATTTGTTAAGACAGTATTTTGGAATTGCTTAGATTTAAACAAAGTAGTGGTTTCCTATTGTAGGTGATAAAATAAATACACCTATTAATGATATTCAACAACTTAACATCCATGCTAAGTTGGTTATATCTGAAACTGACAGTCAAGATACTTCAGGTAAGTTCCTTTCTCTTTTTGCTAAGTATTATTTCTCATTTAGGTCTAGCTGAAGTTCTATCTCTTCCAAGAAAGAATTAATTATGCAAGTGATATAGGTTCATTATTAAAAATTATAAAATACATGTAAGTATAAAGAAAACGTTATTTTGCCTTATATTCTGATTCCCGAAGATAGAAACTAATTATTTAGTTAACATTTAATGAGTATCATTTTTAACTTTTTCTTGTTCTATTTAGATAGTTGATTTATTTCAAAGGACCAGTGTTTTTATTTGTCAATTCTATCATTTTCTCTAGTCTAGTTTCTTATTTCTGATTTAATTTTAATTTTTTCTTTCTACTGTTTCAAGTTGTTTAAATTCTAATTTCAGGTGAACCTTTATTTACCTTGCTACCTCTAGTCTAATTAGAAAAATACTTATTGCTATGAAAATGCCTCTTCTTACTATTGCCCTGGCATTGTCCCATTTGTTTTTATTATTGTATTATGTTTTCATTTTCTTGGCATTCCATAATCATACTTTTACTTTTATCATTTGATCCAAGAGTCAGATGCATCATTAGTCTTCATTCTTTCTTTCTAATTAACATGAGCTTTTATAGCTATAACTTCCTTTGAACACTGCTTTAGCTATAACAAGTAAATTTTTTTTTCTTTTCCAAGTGAAAGGAAGGGAGATAAAGAAACAGACTCCCACATATGCCCTGACGAGGATCCACCCAGCAACCTCTGTCTGGGGCCGATGCTCTGCCCATCTAGGACCATGCTCGCAACTGAGCTATTTTTAGCGCCTGAGGTGGAGATTCCGTGGAGCCATCCTCAGTGCCTAGGCCGATGCACTTGAACCAATCCAGCCATGGCTGCAGGAAAGGAAGAAGGAGAGAGAAAGATAGAGATAGATAGAAGAGAGAAAGAGAGAGAGAGAGAGAGAGAGAAGGGGAAGGGGTAGGGATGGAGAAAAAGATAGTCGCTTCTCCTGTGTATACCCTAACCAGAAATCAAACCCAGGACATCCACATGCCAGGCCAACGCTCTACCACTGAGCCAACCTGCCAGGGCTAAGTAAATTCTAATATAAAGCATTTTATTGTTTTCTATATATTTTGCAATTTTGGTTTCAATTTTCTTCTTCACCAAGAATTGCTAAAAAAATAAAAAGAATTTTTTTTAAAGAGGGTTTATAATTTTTTTTTCTAGAAAGTAGAGAGTTGGGGCTTCAGATCTTGTTATTAAGTTCTAGTTTTGTGGGGGGGGTTGTTTTATATTTTTTTGTGACAGAGACAGAGAGAGAGATACAGAGAGAGGGATAGATAATAAGGGAGAGAAATGAGAAGCATCAATTCTTCATTGCAGTACCTTAGTTATTCATTGATTGCTTTCTCATATGTGCCTTGACCAGGAGGCTACAGGAGATCAAGTGACCCCTTGCTCAAGCCAGTGACCTTGGGCTCAAGCCAATGATCTTGGACTTCAAGCCAGCGACCATGGGGTCATGTCTATGATCTTACACTCAAGCCAGCGACCCTGTGCTCAAGTTGGTGAGCCCATGCTCAAGCCAGATGAACCCTCACTCAAACCAGTGACCTCGGGGTTTTGATCCTGGGGCCTCTGCATCCCAGTTTGATGCTCTATCCACTGTGCCACCGCTTGGTCAGGATAAGTTCTAGTTTTATGGAAATTATAATAAAAAAACATTGTCAATGACATTGCCACTTTTTGAAACTTATTAAGGTTTTTTTTCATGACCTGTTACATGGTCAGTTTTTATAACTATTCTCTGTTTTTTAGGCTACAGAGTTTAACCAAATTAATGATTATGCTGGTTTTCTATATCATTTCACAGTTTTGTCCCCTTGTTCTGACATGAACTGAGAGAAGGGAATTACAATCTCCCCTACCTACCAGCATGTTTCCATTTCTTTTTGTATCTCTGTGTGGATACTGATGTGTAAATATTGATGTTGTGTAAATATTGATGTGGCATTATTCAGCACAGGTATTCTCAAAACTATCATCTCTTGGAATTGTACCATTTAGCATTATTAAGTGCCATCCTTGTCTCACTTTTGGAAATTTTAATACGCTTTTGTCTGAAGATTGTGACTTCTGCTTTCTTTTTACTTGCAGTTGACAGTGACACATTTTCTATTTTTTATTTTCAGCCTTTATGAATCTCTTTATTTTAGAGTTAGATTTTGCTTTGAGATCTGACTTAAATTCTGTTATTAATAAATGATTGATATGACTCATATATGTAGTCTGCTTTCACACTTATATTTGCATAGTTACATATTTATAGTTTTCTAGTTTTGTAGATTTTTGTTTAATCTTTGCCTGTATAGTCAGTTTTTTGTGTGTGTTTCTTCTGATATGAACAGTGACCTGAGTTTATATTCTAATATTATTATAAATTTATATATACTAGTAATATTCTTATTCCTTTATGTCATTAGGGACAGGATTTAAAAATTCCCTACTATAGCAATGATAAATTAATCAAATTTTATCTCCTGCTGTCTTCTTTTCCATCACTCACTCTTAGACACTATTATATTCCTTAATATTTACCCCTGTACGGTTTGCTTATAATTTGCTTATACTCCTATTATTTGATTTGCCAATTTTAAACATTATCTGTCAACACTATTTGTTCTATAATATAGCAAACAGTATCTTCACTTTGTATCACATTTTTTTTTCTCTTTCTCCCTCTAAGTTTTGTCAGTTTCATCACTTCTCCAGTTCAGTATATGTATTTACATTCTGTCCTGTTACCGTCACCTTTTCACTTATTTTGATTATAAGTCTAAGATAAAACATGATCACAACCAGTCTTCTTGTTGTGGTTTTCCCAGTTATCTCCTAGTTGGCTAAAGTTCATCCCCTACAAGTTCCTCAGGATGGGCTCATGAGAACCACATTATCTGCTCCTGAATAGGATGCCTTTGCGCCTGAAAGGCAGCTTGGCTAAATAAAAATCCTTGGTCACCCTTTCTGGCCTTGATGATCAAGAGAAATTGAAGCTACCTTGATTTATTCCTTATTTTAAATGACAATGTTTTTCTAGAAGGAAAGATAGATGACTACTCCAAAATATTCCTTATCTCTAAAGTCCAACAACATTTACCAGGATATGTCCCAGGACTGACCAATTAGGGTAAATATTTCCTGACACGAACTGGACTTTCTAATATGTATATTCAAGTATCCTTCCATATTAGTGAAGTTTTATTAAACTCTTAAGTGTTTATTTATTTTATTTAATTGTTTTGGTTGTCTTTCTCAGGGACTCCAATTATGCAAATGTTGGATCTCCTTTCCCTGACTTCTATACGTCATTTTCTCTTCATTTATTATAACTCTTTCTATTTTGCTTTGCTTAGTTTCATCATTTCTGTCCTCTATGCCCCTTACTGTGTTTTCCATTGTGGCCTTCTTGCCCTGGGCTTCTTATAATTTCATGCTTCCTCCTCATCCTTTCTTGAATCTTATCAGCTCATATTTTACCTCTTCTCCTCTCATGATCTCTTGAGTATTTTCATTTCTGCTTTGCACTCTGACCGTCCTTTCGAAAATATTTTATCTTGTCTACTTCTTGGCAAAATTTTTCTTTACCAAAAGATAAAAGAACATATCTTTTATCTTTTGGTAAAGTTATGATTTATATTCTCTCTTCTTTTTTCATAGCATTTTTGAATTAATGCAGTGTTATTTCTTTTATTATTACTTGTCATTAAATGTGCTGGATTTCCCTAGACAAATTACTTCTTTTTCTACCACTGATGCAGACGACTTCCTGCAACTATGGCCCGTCTGTGATTTCTGTGTTGCTCCACCTCCTCTGCTTCTCTGAACCAAACCAGCTCTTAGAGCCGTGATGGCGAACCTATGACACGTGTGTCAGCACTGACACGCATAGCCATTTTCAATGACACATGGCCACATGCGGCTGCATACCAGAGAAGTATGGGGCCGCATGCCGAGAAGGGCATTTCATCCTTGGCTCTTGCGCGGCCAGGTGCAGTAGTCGAGGATAAAACATTTGATTTGCTGTATGTAGAGACTCTGAGCTGGAGGTCTGTAGGCCAAAACAACAGAACTCCGGCACAGAGCATCTAGTTCTGGGACTTCCGGTTAGGCCGTTTTTCTTGAAGTGACACATCACCCAAGTTATGCTCGGTTTTTTGGCAAATTTTGACACACCAAGCTCAAAAGATTGCCCATCACTGTCTTAGGGACTTCAGCCACCAGCCTGCGTGTGTCTTCCCAGTTCCCACATCCACTATGGTGAACAAGGGGTATAACTTTTATATATTATGGTTAAACCTCAATTTCAGGAACTATATTTTTTAACAATTTATCATAAAATTCTCAAGCAAACACAATAGTAAAGAGAATATATAATAAGCCCCCATGTACCTATAACCCATCTTAAATAATTACCAGCATTCTTTTATTAGAAAGTATGGGATTTTCTGAGATCTGCTACCACCATGGCCTTTCATCATTCCCATGCATCTTCTCTTAATTTATTGCCGAGCGGCTTCTACCCAATCTTCATTGCCTTTGGACAACCTTTACATGTAGTTTAGAGTCTGCGAGTTTTATTTGTTTCCAACTTTTACTGAAAATGGAGTTTGTGGGTTTGAATGATTTCCAGAAGAAAAGGGGGAAAATGCTGATGTATGCAGCCATGTTCATACTGGAAGTCCCAATAAAATACATTTTAAATTTCCAAGTGGTTGGTCTTTTTGTTTAAACTTTTGTTATTAATTTCTCATCTCATTACATTTTAATCTGTCTTGTATGATTTGTGCTTTTGGTAACTTATTACTAAACTAGCATATGATCAAATTTTGTAAGTGCTTTCTGAGCATTAGGAAAAAAATGTATTCTCCATTTTTTAAATTACTTTTATTCTCTATTTTTACAGCTACTTTAATGTAGCTTTAAAACATTTACCTTGTTGCTTATATCTTTTATTTCCTTATTTATTTATTTTCTGCTTCATCTGTCTAGGAGAGAGGCACATTAAAATCCCCACTGCAATTTCAATTTCTGTCATTTCGTGCCTTGGCTTGTGTGAGATATTAGTTTATATATTCTTCTCGTTTTGGCTTTAAGTATTTCTAAGCCTTATTACCCTATGCAAACACATTTGGGAATTCCCTTCATTCAAATACATGTTATATTTATCTAAAATACTGCATTTTGTTACTTTTGTTTCTTACTTTGAATTCTACCTCTTTCTCTTTTGTTTGCACTGATCTTATTTTGTTTGCCAAAATATTTACTTTTCAGGCATTCTAACTAAGTTATATTGCTTTAGACATGTCTTTGAAAGACAGTATAATGAATTTTGACTTTGATATCATCTGAGATCTTATCACTTAATAAAGGTATTTAATCCATTTTATTTGTTAGGAAAACTAATACATCTTATTATTTTCCTATTACATTTTTCTAGGATTACTGGGTTTTTTGGTTTTGTTTTGTTTTAATGCTTTCTTACTATAACTTTTGTTTCCTATCTTTGGATATTGAGACTATGAGTTGTTGTTTTTCCCCTACGCTAGTGATTACCAAGATACTTTTTTTTTATTTTTGTGTACTCCATTCTCTCCATATCACACAGGTTCTTTTTCAAAGACTCGTCATTGGTGGTTTTCTTCTATTGACTTATCTTTAAAGGACCAGTGTTCTCTCCAGATCTGCTATTTCCCCCTGTGACAGGCTGAGTGCATTGTTTCAGACAGCCCATCTTCACTTGCACGTTATCAGAGGTCTTCTCAGAGAGCTCAAGCCGAAGGGCTGAGTGCCAATTCAGGATCTGGCATTTGAGGGAGCAACAAGGGGCTGGGGTCCTGGGCTATCCTGGTAGGAGTTTTCATTCTTACTTGATTTTTCTTATTTTGGGGCCAGTCTACACTAAAAATATGCCAGATCTAATGCGTTGGACTTTCTTGTTGGCACACAAATAGTTCTCTCTTTGTCTAACCTCAGATGCCTAGCTACCACCAAGTCAATGAAGAACTTGCTGCCTGAGGCCTCATCCACATGCATCCACATCTCCAGACACAACTTACCCATAAGCCTCCCATATACCTGAGACAGCTTTTACACCTTGTGAATTTACCCTCTAGAGTTTGCACCAAAGGATTTCAGTCAGCAGCAGTACCTGAAAGCCCAAGCCCACCACCTCCGCCAATTAGCCCCCAATCCCATTCATCGAGCCCCCGTTCAGTGCTCCTGGGCCTCTCCCATGTGTTTGAGAACCTTTGCCATCCTCTCTAATTAAGGCAACCAGATACAGTAAATGAAAATAGAGGACACCCAGTTACATTTGTATTTCAAATAAATAACAAATAATTGTTAGGTAAGACTGTCTCATGCAATAGTTGAAGCATATTTATATTAAAATATTCACTGTTTATCTAAAATTCTAGTGTAACTGATTATTCTGAATTTTATCTGGCAGCTATCTCCAAGAAACCACACACCTCCGTTGGGAAGCAATTTTGAGTCACCTCTGGTTGTCTTTTTCAAAAGTAGCCTACATTTGTTTGTTTGTTTACTTATTTATTTATTTTTGTGACAAAGAGACAGAAAGAGGGACAGATAGGGATAGACAGGAAGGAAGAGAAATGAGAAACATTAATACCTATTTGCAGCACCTTAGTTGTGCATCGATTGCTTTTTCACATGTGCCTTGACTGGGGGGCTACAGCAGAGTGAGTGACCCCTTGCTCAAGCCAGTGACCTTGGACTCAAACCAGCAACCATGGTGTCATTTCTTTGATCCCACACTCAAGCCAGCAACCCTTTGCTCAAGTTGGTGTGTATGCGCTCAAGCTGGATGAGCCCACACTCAAGTTGTCAACCTCAGGGTTTTGAACCTGGGTCTTCTGCATCCCAGTCTAACGCACTATCCACTGTGCCATTGCCTGGTTAGGCAAAAGTAGCCTACTTTTAAACAGCATAATTGTATTTGTAGAATTTCCTCAAAATACTAGAAACTGTCTGACTCATCCCTGGTTTTGTTTTTTTGTTTGTTTGGGTGGGTGGGATCCTTTTCTTCTTTTCATAGAAAAAGAGTTGAGCATATTTTTATATTTACTAGGTAATTTTTGTCACCCTTATAGATGTGGGGTGATCTGAGCAACATTCTCAAGCTGACTTTCCTTTAAACTTTGATACAAAACTTTATTATAGGAAAAGTTCAGGCCCTGGCCAGTTGGCTCAGTGGTTGAGCCTTGGCCTAGCATGTGGATGTCCTGGGTTCAATTCCAAGTCAGCGCACACAGGAGAAGCACCCATCTGCTTCTCCATCTCTCCTATCTCTCTTCCCCTCCTGAAGCCATAGCTCAATTAGTTCCAGAGAGTTGGCCTCAGGCACTGAGAATGGCTTGGTGGCCTCTGCCTCAGGTATGAAAAAAATGGCACAGTTGCTGAACAACAGAACAGCCCCAGATGGGCAGAACATCGTCCCCTAGTGAGTTTGCCAGGTGGATCCTGGTCGGGGCACATGAAGAAATCTGTCTCTCTGCCTCCCCTCCTCTCACCAAAAAAATAAGAAATATAAAAAGTTTAAATAACTTCAAAGATACAGAATAGTATAACAAAGTCTAAGTACCCATCTCTAAGCTTTAGCAACTCAATATTTTGCAATTTCAATAATTTTTAATGTTTTGAAAATCTATCAGAGGGCCACACACACCATCTATCTTCCCTCTTTTTCTTTTAGTACTTTAAAACAAATAGGTATCACTTCACCCATAAATACTTCAGTACTTTCTAGCATTCTTTCAAAAATACTTTCTTAGTTATCCCAGCCCACAATGACTTCTTGCTCTAAATCTGTAGATGACCTTTCTCACCTCAATTAGTTCATCAGATTCTTCAGCCCTCAGGTACCAAATAAGGAATATCTATTCTCTCCCTGTTGTGTCTCCTGCTGCCCATCACATGTGCCAGGGACTGACAGAAGAGAACACTTGGAGAGGACTCACCTTTAGTGTGTCAAAGTCCTTCTCCAAGTAGGAGCCACACTTTTCCCTCTCCCCGACTGAGGCAAAGAATTTGCTCCACCAATCGATGAACTCCTCCTCCTGAGCAGAGAGAAAAACACCCACCATGTCAGAAACAGAACTTGCCAAGCAAGGTCCTTCTGGACTCAACACCAAGCAAGGCCTATGCGTTGGCCTAGACTTCAAAGCTCCCCTGTTGGGTGAGTTCAGGGGAGCAGAGAGCTGAAACTTAACATCTCTCCAGGAGCCAAGACTGCACAGACTGGAAAAATGGTTTGAACACTTGCTTGGTATTAAGAGGCAGAGGTTCTAACCTGGCCCCTGGCCCCTGGCCCCTGGGCCTTATTCATTGTCTAATTCTGTTAAGCCCTGGAGTCTTCTCTTTCCTTTCTGTGAAGTGGACATATATCACCACGGTAGATGAGGCTAAGATTTCATGGTATATAAGGTAACTCTTTGGAGAAAGTGGCAATGATGTGTTATTTATAAATTAAAATGCAGTAGAACCAAGAAAACTCAGACCCCTACAGGGCTACCCTGACACCCTCCATACAGTGAAAGAAAAAAAAAGCGTCAGAAATGAGAACTCAGACTCCCCAAAGTCAAATCCTTGAAAATCAACAAATATTGACTAAGGATCCATTTTTCAAAAGACACTATGCTACTTGGGAGAAATCAGGTGAGAAGAAAAGACGTTTGTGACAACCCACTCTGTGCCCAGCCCTTCCTCCATGTACTCATATTTGTAGGAGAAGGCAGACAAGCCTGCTGGGCACACACTGGTCTCTCCGCCGTTTAACTTCTCCTGAACATGCTGTGTCTACAGGACCTCTGAGCTCTCGTGTCTAGAATGCTCCTCCAGCTGTGCCCTGTCTATGTGTGTGTGTCCTGTCACCCACTGAGTAAGCAAGCAAGCTTCCTGAATGTGGGATAGTCCCACTTCCCCAGGCCTCCTCCTAAAATTGCAAGGGGCTGGGTACCCAGTCTGGGCCTGTGAGTACATTAAAGCTCAACAGTCCAGTGGGAAGGGCCAAGGACAAGGTATAAGGCTAGCCCACCTGGGACTCACTTTCCTCCTCTATCTGAGGAGTGAGCTAGGAGATCTCCAGGAGCCTGCTCTGATTCTATAAAATGAGCTGACTACCTGCCATTGAGTTTCTGGAAATATTGCTGGCTCCCTTTAAACCAATCCCTAGTCCTTTGAGTTCTGACATATTAAGATGCGCACAATCTTAGGAAAGGCCACGGGAATCTGAACAGGCACAATGGGAAAGGGTGAAAAGAGGTTCTCAGAGTCCCAACAATCCTGCAAGTGTGGCCCTAACACCCTCCGTGTGGCCAGAATGTAGTTCCTAGACACACAGCACAGAGAGCAGGAGTCAGGGTGAGGCTGAGTCTGAAGATAGTCATTGTCTTAACAACTTACCAGGAAGATCTTCTGTAGCCAAGAGAGAGAAAGAGGTTCAGATGTGTTAAGACATAGGGTAGCAGAGCTTCCTTTTACCTTACCACTCTTAAAACATCCAGAATAGGGCAAAATAGACCTTAGCTCTGATGTTTTAAGTTTAATTTAAAGAAAAAGATACTATGGATCAATAAACATACACCGACATACAGAAAGAACTCACATAATCACCAACACAGACTATAGTTACACAGACATGCCCGAGGGGTATATATAGACTAAAATGCACATATACCCCCCAGAATATACACATTAACACGCAGGTAGAAATGTTTAGAATGAAATTTCATCTAGCTGTTTGATTCCTTTTTTAGTTTCTTCCTCTGCCCAGATACTTAAAGATTTGAATATATGACTCAGGCTCACAACCAACGTCTTTTGTACACAGAAATGACAGGAACACAACAGTTGTGGGAAAGTTATTACACTTCCCTCAGTCTTAAAAAAAAACACATAAAATTTTTTTAAAAAGAATATGGAGACAGAGACTCTGAATAATACCATTAACTATCAATTAAAAAGACAAGCATTATATAATCTAAACACAGAAAATATACCTTCTTGTTCAGCATCATTGGAGCACTTAGAAAAATTAAAAGCCACAAAGCAAATCTCAATAAAGTCCAAAAAATAAACTCATTATCATCATATTCTCTAACTATAATGCAATAAAACTGGAAACTAATGAGAGAATTTAAAAAATTAAACATCCCAAACATAGAAATTTAAAAGCACACTCTCAAAACCCTCCTAAGTCAAAGAGAAAACCAAAACCAAAATCACAGATACTTAGAAAATACCAACAGTGAGAGGGTTATTGCCCTCAAATTTCTGAGTGCTAGCTAAGTATGCACTCAAAAGAAAATTCAGTCTTAAACATTTTTGCTTTTATATAAAAGAAATGAATACTAATTATTTGATAACTCAAGAAATCAGAAAAAGTAGAAGACCAAGAATTGAAAATGACAAATATAAATTCATACACTAGAAAGAAACAGGAAATTACAATTAATGATTAAACTCCACAGCAAACTTTTAAAAGACCATTAAAATGAATATTTATCATATCTAATGTTAGAATGTAGGTACACTGTTGGAAATAAGACAAATCAAAAGGTATTATAGGGAGAATAAAAACATTAAGAGGTTTACTACACCCTAATCAATGGCAAAACCTTGGAGAATCTACATGAAGTGGATAATTTTCTAGAAAAATATAAATTGCCAAAACTGACTCAGAAGTAATAGAAAACATGAAGAGATTGGTAACCCTGAAAGTGGAAGAGATCTCAAAGGACTACTTCCAAAAAGACACCAAGCCAAGATGGGTCTTTTGCAGGGAAAATCCTAGCAGCCTTTCAAAGAATAAATCATTCTTTGGTCCACAGCATAGGAAAAAGATGAAGTTTCCCCATTCATTTTGTGAAGACTCAAGACACACACACACACACACACACACAGATTAATTCCATTCCTGGATAAAGATGTAAAGATCATGAATAAAATACTACAAATAGATTGCTGCAGTAGATCTGACATAGCCAAGCTAAATTATTTCAGCATGCAGAAGTGGCTCAGTATCACTGAGCGAGGACAGAAAACCCTCCTGATCATCTACAATAGAAGTTTGGCAACTGTGGCCCACTGGTTGGCTACATGGTTTTATATTTTAAATATTGCCTATGGCTATTTTTCAGCTACAAACCAGAACTGAGTAGTTGTGACAGAGACTTTATGTCCCCTCGCTTGAAATATTTACTATCTGGACATTTAAGAAATAGTTTGTCAACTTCTGATCCATAACAGGTAGAAAAGAAGCAGGGATGAATTTATAAAATTTTTCAATTATTCCTAAATGAAACTCAGTGAATTAAGAATAAAAAGAGGTATTCTTAGCATAATACAAATATCTTAAAGGAATAGCCAGCATTGTGCTTAATAGTAACAGGCCTTCTCCCTTCTGGGTGTTTGGACATAAGGATGCCTCTGCCAATAATTTTCATATGATATGGATATAAAGCAGTAAAATCAGAGGAATTGGGAGCCAGAACTTGAAAGCCAGACTAGCAGAGTTCAAATCTTTTGTCTGTGACCCTGGGCAACTACTTAACTTCTCTGAGCCTCAATTAGCTTATCTGTAAAATGGGAAAACAATAGCACCAATTTGATAAATTTACAGTGAGGAATAAATAAGTCAATGGTATAAAATGCTTAGAACAATGCGTGGCACCTAAGCGCAATGTGTTTACTGCTAATTCCCATAATAGTGTTGTTTCTTTAGCTTGGACCAAGTTAGCTTCTTGTCCAAGGATGATGCTAGCTAGCTCTGTCACAAAGGCAAACAGGAGCCCAACTGGCCACAATCTTTCCGGAAGGCAATGGAGCTGCATGTTTTCACACCCTTAAAAAAGTGGGTTACACTTTGACCCATCACTCCTGTTCTCGAAATCCAGCCAAAGAAAGGAATCATAGGTACACATAAAGAATTAACTTCATTTATAATAGTAAAAAAATTGAAAATAACTAAAGTGTTCAACAATAAGGAACTGTTTGGGTAAATTGAGTATCCATATGATTAAATATTAGACAACATAAAAAGTGACGCTAGAAAAATGTATTCATTGACATGGAAAGTTACAACTGATAAGATTTACAAATGGTTAAAAAGTGAATAATGTGACTTTATTTTAATTAAAGGATGAAACCTCAAATGGTCACAGCAATTACTTCTGAATAAGATTTCAAATGTTTTGTTTATTCCTCTTATTGCAGTGTTTCACTCAATTTTTTCTAATTTTCCATTGTGTACATGTGTTCCTTACATAATTTTAAAAATTAAAGTGTTTTAAAATAAAAAGCAATAGCAAGATGCTTCAAAAGCATCACCAAGAAAGTGAAAAAATAATTCACAGAATGACAGAAAATATTGCAGATTATATATATCTAATAAAGGATTGTAACCAGAGTATATAGAAAACTCAAACAATTCAATAATAAAAAGACAAATAACCCAATAAAAAATGAGCAATGCATTTAAATACACATTCCTCCAAAGAAGATGTACTTATGATCAATAAGCATATGAAAAGATAAGCAACAACATTATTAGCTATCAGGGAACTTCATTAAAACCACAATGAGAAAACACTTCACACACACTGAGATGGCTCTGATCAAAAAGTCAGAAAACAAGACTTGGTGATGATTTGGAGAAATTGGAACCCTCATAGTGCTGGTGGGGATGTAAAATGGAGAGTCCTTTTGGAGAAGAACCTGACTATTCCTTAAACATTTAAACAGAAAGTTACTATATGACCCAGTAATTCCACTCTTGGTTATATACCCAAGAGAAATAAAAACTTATGCCCACAATAAAACTTGTACATGACTGTTCATAGCAGCACTATACAAAATTACCAAAAAGAAACAATTCAAATGCCCATCTGAGTGGCTAAAGAAAAGGATATATCCACGCTGTGGAATATTATTTGTTAATAAAAAGCAATGAAGAACTGATGCATGCTACAACATGGATGGACCTTGAAAACATGCTAAAGAAAAGAAGTTAATCACAAATTGTATGATCCCATTTACTGGAAATGTCCAGAGTAGGCAAAGCTATTGAGACAAAAAGTAGATTAGTGGACTCCGTACCTTCCCTCATTACCATGGGTGTTCTACTTGCACCCCAACCCAAGGCCAGCCCTGCCCTGGTGTCCTGGGTCCCAGTCTTCTGATCTACTCAGGACACTACTCCACGATTCTTTTCACCCTCTTATGCATCATTAGACTTCCCTCTCTACTGGGTCATTACCATCAGCATTCAAACATGTGACACCAGTTCCCCATCATTTAAAAAAAAATCTGTGACCACACTTTCTCTTTTGGCTCCCACCTTATTTCCTTCTTTCTTTTACAGAAAAACTAGAAAGAATTACCTACACTTGTCTCTAATTCTTGTTTTTCCATTCTCTCTGCTCTACCAAAACATACTTGTCAAAGTCACAATGACTCAAGCCTCCATAATCCAACTAGAAGCAGTATTTGTTATAGGCAGTCACTCCTCTGTCCTTGAACTATCCATCCCCTCCTCCCTTGCCTTACATAGAACCATGATCCTCTCACCTCATTGGCCTAACCTTCTCAGTCTTTGCTAATTCCTCCTTGTCACTCAGTGAGTGCCCAACCTGCTCGGTGCTCAGACCTCCAATCCTCCCCCATCAATTCTCCTCCCTTAGGATTCTCCTTGGGTTTTACATCTTTAAATAGCATATAGATTGATGAATTCCACGATGAGCTCTTGCCTGGATGACTCCTCTGACCTCTAGCTACCTCTTTCACACATCCCACTGAACACCTACTAAGTTTCTCAAATGTACCCTGTCCAGAATCCAATTTCTCATCATCCCCCACCCACCTGCTCCTTCCACAATCTGCTTTTGTAAGTAGGTGCCAACTCCCACAATTTGGATTCCTTCCAAATGCTCAAGCCAAAAACAATGCAGTCACCTTGGACTCCTGTTCCTCATGCTCTGCATTCAAGCCATCAGCAAATCCTATTGGCTCCATCTTCAGCACATATTCAGAATCAGACCGTTTGTCCCTGGTTCCCCATTGTCTGGATTATCACACCAGTCTTCTAACTGGCCTCCCTGTTTTATCCCCAGCCACCAAATCTGCCTCAATACATATTGGAACACCTCACCTCTCTGTACAAATCCCTCCAATGCTTTGGCAACTCACCCAGAATAGAGCTAAAGCCCTTACAACAGTAACAAGCTAAAGTCTGTCATGATGAGGCTTTCATACCTCCCTGATCTCACATCCTTCCACTTCCTTTCTCATGCATGCTACTTTGGCCATAGTGACCCTCCTGGTCCTTGATCATTCTCAGCACCTACAGGTTCTTCCTATCACAGATCCATAGTGGCTTCTTTACCTCCTTCAAGTCTTGACTTAAATGTAATGTTTTATTCTCTATATTCACCATATTTTAAATCACAGCTTCCTCTCAGCAATTCTTATTCCCCCTTCCTTGCTTTTTCTCCTTACCAACCAACAGCATCTGACATTGCACATATTTTATTAGGTGTTTGTTTATTGTGTCTCCTTCCCCATGAGGGCACAGATCTTTATCTTTTTAACACTATGTCCCCAGTACTTAGAACACGACCTGGCGCATATCTGCAGTTCAGTGACTATTTGATGGATAGATGAATGCCTAAATAGCAGGGGGACTGGTACACATTGGCTTTTAAATTTCCAAAAGCAGATGACATGCCATTAAGTTTAGAAGGATGCTTTGTCCAGCCAGTGTTGTCACCATATACAGGTGAGATGAAAACATAGAGGGGGAGAAGGAGCAAGAGCTAGAGCTTTGGGGTGGTTTCAGATAAGGCTCCCCAACACCCTACCGCCAGGCTAGCCCAAAGCTATATACAAAAGATATCCCTCCATAACTTCGGGGATCTAGCAAAGAGCAATCACTTAGAAATTACCAGAGGAACTGGGGTCCTTGGCAGAAGATGGGTGCATGGATGTTGTGGGAGAAAGAGCCTAAGAGAGACTTCATCATTTCCTGTAGATCCCAGAGTTCATGAAAGAGCTGCCAAGTTGTACCATGCTCTCCAGGAAGGATTGAAAATGGGACAAGAGAGAGAACCTTTCTCTTCCAGGGGAACCTGTGAGAATCTTATGGCCAATATGACAGGACTGTGTGGTCTGCATGCTCAGAAATCAATGGACCTATAACTGACCCAGGGAGGACACATGCTGGTGACCAAGGATCCTTCCCTTTGGAAGTCATGGCATGATGGGAGCCTAATCCAAAACTTAGCTGCCTCTCAGGGGTGAGGACAAGGAAGAAAAGCCCAAAACTGACTAAGATTAAGTCTACACTAATGAAGAATACCAAGACTTTGGTTTTTTTAAGTGAGAGAAGGGGAGATAGTGCACCCAAACTGGGATTCACCCAGCAACACCCATCTGGGGTCCATGCTGGAATCAACAGAGCTATCCTCAGCGCCTAAGGCTAATGCTTGAACCAACCAAGCAATCCTCAGCTCCCGGGGCTGATGCTCGAACCAATCATCACTGGCTGCAGGAGGGGAAGAGAGAAAGAAGGCAAAAAGGGAGGGGGAGAGAAGCAGATGGTCACTTCTCATGTGTGCCCTAACCGGGGATCGAACCCAGGACATCTACACAAAGACTTTTCTGCCATCAGGAAAAACATGAACTCAACAGGGAGCTTAAGTTAATTTACCGAAAGATAATGTATTTTTAAAATACTCAAAGGTGTGACTTGAAAATATCATCCCTGCTATTTCACTAATGTAGCCTCTCATGAAGTTATCTCAAACCCACTTCTTCCAATTCTCCTTCAGCAAGTCCAAAAATAAGTTAGCATACCCATCACAACAAGCCCCACAGAAACAAAACAGCCCTGTCCTATCTGAACCCAGATGTCCCAAAGCCAACCAACCTTCTGATGCTAGTGGAATCCCATAACCCAGAGTTCAAAAAGAGTCAGATGTTCTCTAATTCCAAGTGTGTTCTTGACCTCCTTTTGTAATAGCTAGGCATCCAGTCTTGGACCATGACAAGGAGAAGAAACAAATGCAAAAGGCTTGATGGTCAAAGTGTCATCTCAGGCTATGGCAAGAAGTCTGACCATTAAAACTTTATTTTCCCATGTCCGAGGTTCAAGGTCCCTCATCATTCAGCCAGCCAAGCAAAAAAGTCTGATCAAGGCACGGACTGGCAGCCTCTCCAATTTCAGCTAATAACCAAAATTCAGTTCCTGAGCAACCAGAGCCATGTAACAAAGACATGCTTCTCCAGGCTTAATCCAGTCTAATGGGAACTCTAATCCCTCCAAAGACCCGAATCAGCACAGCACATTCCGAACATATAATCTCCCACTTTCATTCAGAGGGACTAACACATTTTATGAATATGGGCAGCAAAACTGACAAAAATAATCTAAGCCTTCCTTTCTGTAAAGTGACCAAAGTGCTAGGGGGAGGGAGTCATACCACTGTGGTCTCTCCCCATGATGACCTCTTGACTCAATGAGAAAGGTTCCTGGTCAAATGCATTTATCACTAAAGTTATAATGTTAAACCTTGGGTCACTATATTAAACTATATACCCAACTCTAAACAAAGAAGTCCATTGTTTTTGTTTTTATATAATTTTAAGCAGGCTCTCAGTGCCTATATCAACCCAGAGGAAGACATTGAGACTGTATTGAAAATAACTTCTCTCATAACATAAACCATTATCATCAAGATAGTAATGACCTGCAACCCAACACTGGGATTATTTTGTGGCCTTGAGTTGATGTCAGTGACATCAACCAAGATCTTAGGTGATGTCACCAAGATATTCAGTGACCAGTAGGGTTTACCATGATAAACGCTCTTGTTGATATTGCTAATATCATCAGAGTTTGATTCCCCAATACTGCTGCCCCTTAGCTTGACATTTGTATAAGTGAAATAATATGATGATTCTTCTAATTCTTGTATTAATGTCCTAAGTCTTAAGAAACTGAGTTTGCTCATGTACACATGAATACAAACACATCATACCAGTACTCAGCACTACATGTAGATCAGACAAACCCCCACATATACACACACCCCAATTTTAAACCTACCTTACCCCATGCCTCCTACACTTCTTGCACTCCCCAAAACTACACAAACATATGCCCACAGCCAGCTACCATGTTGATTCAGCAGAACTCTACAAACTCATAACAAAAATTACTTAATTATTTCCACAAGTAGAACACTGGGCTTTCAACCTCTTGTTGACACTTTCTGCAGTCCTTCCCCTGTGTCTATTGAAGGGGATGATTGCTCTGCTTACTCTTACTTCAAGCTGGAGCAGCAAAGGTGGGAGGGAAAGAAAGACCTTTCACCGAAATGCTGAATTGTTTCCAAAAGTCCCCTTGAATAAATGTTCCTGAAATGTAGCAAAGTCAAGCAGATGGTAAGCAGAGGAGGGTCAACTTGACTGTTGGCCTCTTCCTGATGGGGGACCTAAATGGGGTGGTGAAACCTGTGGGGAATCCCAGCTTGCTGGACCTTTCCCAGCACAGGAGCCTAAGGCCTCCTGTGGGTCCATGACTGGGTCCCCAGAGGACAGTGTGACCACACGCCCCCATTCAGAAATCCCAGAGAAACAGAATCTATCTAGTAAGTTGAATGAAAGAAGATCCCATCAAAGTCTTCAAGTTCATGAAGAAAGCAATGAAACATCACTAATTCAGAATCTGAGATGGTTCCAATAGAGCCTGAGCGAAAGCTTACTTTACCTTCATTCTGCTTGTGAGACAATTTTGTTTAATAAGAGTCCCAACAATCTTTTTCAGAGAAAAACTAGTTTTGAAGGCCTTCCCAGAACTACAGCAGCATTCATCAAACTATAGACACTAATTTTAGCTATCTTAAATTTAATTTAAAAAGTATTTTGGGGGTGCCTACTATGAGCCAGAGTCAACCGACTTTCTAGTTACTGCATGCATTTCCACATACAGTACAAAATCACGTTACTTTTTAAATAATTTATATTTTGAACTTGCTGCTAATTCAGTCTGGTGTCCGCAGGCCTCAGAGAATGTTTAAGAGGTGTTAAAGATACGAGGTATGTTATCAGCTTCGCTGAACAACCTCAGTGACTTGTCCTGAGCAGCAAGTTCCGAGCACTGTTTTGACCAAGATGAGGGGGCAGGAGGGAACAGGCCTGGGGACAGGACCCATAGGGGTAAAAGAGGCATTAACTTAGACCTCAGAGAGAACTTCTCGTACTGTAGATTTCCAGGAACAGCTGAGAATCTCCCTCTGGGAAGAGAAGAACCTTTTTTCTCTGGATGGAAAAACAGGTCTGTCGTGGAACAGGGGAAAGACCTCTCAGGAAGAGGGGAGTATGGTGGGGTAGAGGCGGAGGCAAGGATGATGACTAGAGGGGGCTTGGGCCTCCTCCTTCCTGATGAGACCCTGGAGTTTGCCAGACAAGTTTCACCCCGGGCTGTCCCCCCTGCAGTGTGCATCCAGGGAGGAGGGGTGCACCCCCGAGGAGACCACAGGAATGCCAAGCAGGGGAAGGCGCCCTGAGCCAAGGGCTCCAGCAACAAGGATCCAATATCGGCGGGTGACTCCAGCCCCCGTAACAGGAGAGACCGTAAAGTATGCGCTCTGCTTCCCAACCAGCAAACACAGCAAATAACCAATTATTCCAAATAGCTAACAGATTTCGGCTCTGATTTCCCTCCCCTTGCCTCCCCTGTGCCTTCACTTGTCATTTGATGGGCGATTTTGTATTTGCTCTGAGAAAATGAGAGAAGGAATGACTCACAAAGGAAGGTCCAGATCACACGCAGTGACAGGCATCAAACCTCCTTAATCAGAACTAATGGGAGTGGGGGAGGCCAGGCTGTACTGGCAACACATCTGAACCTGAGATATTTTTAAAGAAGTACAGTTATGTTACTTTCGAGCACATACAGTAATTCTTGCTAAACCAATATTGCCAAACACATGTCCTTAAGAAACCTACTTTAAGGAAAAAATTAGTATCTTCCTAATTAGTATAACTGATACATACAAGAGTACAGGTAAAGCCACTGATGTTATTAAAGTTAAAATACTCTCCCTCAAACTCTTGAGTTCAGCGGTGCACCCATGAGTTCTTAGAGGAACTGCCGCAGATGCCTTCTGGAAATGCTTCCTCACTTAGCAGCCACACCCTGTAATTGATTCCCTTGCTCAGAAAACCTTGCTTCAAAGTCTCTGGATAAATTTTTGTCAGTACAATGAGCTGCAATGAGGCATTCCCCCCAACACTTAGAATTGAGGGAAATAAGTCTGTCCTTAGAGAATTCGACCAAGAAATGAATGCATGGTCGTTCAAAGCAAGGAGAGGCAAAATCACCTCACGGGGGAAAGAGCGGCCCTACACTAAGCCTTCACCCTGAGTAGACTGTATTCATACATCTAGAGAAAGAATATGTCCATGAAAGAAAGGGAACTGGTCAGTCCTGGAAATAGAGGAAAGGGAGAGTAAAGGTTCACTCTTGACAGTTGTTCACAACACACCGTCAGGAGAGAGGGGACATGAGCTCAGGGATTAAAGCTGTCCCCACCTTTCAAGGTAGATGTATCCATCCATCTTGGTCAGCTGCCACTAAATTTTAAATCACAAAATTCTCTCTCCTCATTCTGATTCCTTACTCATTTCCAATCACAATTTGGCTTCCCAATTGCTGAGCCTATAAAGAAACCACAGCTGGATCACTATCCAAGGTCACATGCCCCAGGTAGAAGTATTTCTCACTATAATCTCATAAACAGCAACCTCAGTTTAGAGACTAGACAAATATATATCCAGCCCTAAGAAAACTGATCTGTCAGATGTCTGAATCCACCAGGTTAAGGGTCCACCCGTCAAGACTGCAGAAACTTCCCTAAAAAGAACACCTGTTGGGAGAGAGTCAGGTTTCCTTTACCTACAAGATTCCTACACAGGAGTTGATAGGCAAGCAAAGCACCATGGCTCTGGCCCAGTTAGCTAATACCTGATGGCCACAAGAAACAGAAAACAAACTCTCTAGCTCAGTAGAAAAGCCTCTGATCCTGCTTCCCTTCTTAAGTCTCCACCCAGCTGGATTCCTAACTGGCCAAGTAAAAATAGAGCAACCTTTGATTTTTCCTTCTTCCTTTTATCTAAGTTTGAGATTAGAAGGAGCCTGTGCACTAACGGACAGAAACCTTCTAGACTGTACTTGACAAGCAAGGACTTCCCTCTGCAAGGGGTACATGGAAATAAGGGAGCAAGCCTTGAAATAAGAAGATCAGTATGAGGATTAAGACAAGTGGTTTGTTAAAGAACCACTTTGAGTGACAGAAGAAAACTAATTACTAATTTATGATCATACAAAGTCTAAAGAGGATCCCACAGAGAAGTTAGAGTTTGCAGCCCTGAAGGAAATATAACCTGCATGAAGACAAATGTGACTTTCAAATTTAAAACTATGATAAGCAAAATGACAATCTAGAGGACCAGAGGAACCCTCCAGGTAAAAATACCTAAATTAACAGATATATTTAAAATCCTTTTTAAATGAATGACTGAGCTGACAGGAATGAAAAAAAACAAACAAAACACAACACAACTTTGAGGGCAAATGAGTAAGCAAAAATTCAGAGCAATAAGAAGCCAAAATGCAAACTGTGGGCCCAAAAAGTCCAAGATGAGCATTAGGTTTTCAGCAAATCTTGGTTTGTAGTCTTTCCAGGCATCTGCGAAAAGTAAACCCATGTCCTCTCTGAAAGAATGTGACTCTCATCCAGACCTCAGAGAACTCTCAAAGTTCCAAGGAACATGAGTTCACAATCAAAAATAGTAAAATACACAAGGAACAGGGCACCATGAGTAAGAGTCTGAGCGAGAGTCGGCTAGAAACACCAATCGTGGATCAGACCTGTGGATCAACAGAAAGCAGAATTATCAAAAATAGGACTTTAGAAAAGTTTAAAAAAATAAAAGGCATTAAAAATATGGCACAGATACATAAGATTTTCAAAAAATAAACAAGCAGATTTGGGGGAAAAGAACTTTTAAAGATAAAAATATAACATTAAGACTAGAAACTCTATTGAGTTAAATAACTATTAGAAACAACTAAATACTACGTGAACTACAAGATATATCTTCAGAAATTAGCGGGAGTGCAACACAAAGACACAAGTAATATGGAAGAAAGTTGAACTGACATGAAAAATAGTGACAGTTTAACACAGATCTAATCAGAGTTCCAGAAGGAAATGTTTGAGAGAATGGGGAATATGTAATATTTGAAAAGATATGATTGAGAACAACCCAGAACTAATTAAAAGAAAACCCTGATTTAGCAGGTCAAGAGCAGGATGGAATCTGGAGATAATGAAATAATATCTTCAAAATGCTGGCCAAAAGTTAAGTGTCAATGAAACCAGCATTTCCAAACTAAGGGTGAAGTAAAAATATTTTCAAACAATAATTTACAAATGAGAAAATTTAGAATGAACTGACCTTAATTAAAGAAATTTCTATAGGTTCTACTTCATAAAGAAAAAAGGTGATACTAGGAGGAAGAAGTCTGATACAGGGGGTCCTCAAGATATGACAGTCTCGACATACAACATTTTGAGTTTATGATGCTCACTTCCACAAAAACATTAAAAAATTGAGATGTGAGTGTTTCGGCTTATGCTATTAACATCATACTCATGGACTGTGTGGGCGAACTAGTTTGGTTATGTGCAGCAGAAGATTACTCAGTATTCTTTTTCTATGACTTAGTTGTGTTTTTATGTTCTAGATTATGATTTTACGACTGTGTTAGGATAGGTAGGTGACTATGGCTAGGGTGTGTTTTGAACTACACCAAAATTCAGGCTATGTCACTGTCGTAGGAATGGAACTGTCGTAACCTGAGAACCTCCTGTATATGAAAAGAAATACTAACTGTGGGTTATTATTTTTTAGAAAAACTGGTTACTTTAAAGAAAACGTTTTGAAATGTAGTTTATAAAAGTAAAACTAAAATCTTGAACAAAAGTATGTAGGTGATTGCTATTAAAGCCATCTAAGTTCCTCATCATATTCTGGAGGAGGGTAAAAATACCAGTTGAATTTAGATTTTGCTAAGTTGAATTGGTATGCTAAAGTTTCTGTACTACTCACTAAAGGAATATAAATGATATATAATTTTGAAACCTAAAAGAGAACAAAGAATAAAAGGGTAGGGTTGGGGCGGGGGGGAGAGAAAAATCTCTCAAGCCAAAAAAAAAGCAGGATTAATAGAAATACAAAAATAACATAGAAATAAATTCAAATATGTAAAGAAACACAATTACTATATTAGATTCTCCAATTCTTTAGTCAAGAAAAAAATATTATCAGGATGCATTTAAAAAATGTACCTACTTCCTATTCAAAGGAGAAACAGCCACAGAAAAGTTGAAAGTGAAAAGATAGAAAAAGTTATATGAAGAAAATACTAATTAAAGAAAGTTGATATAGCTATATTAACATGAGACAAAACAGACTTGAAGGCAAAGTTCATTAGTAAATATATAAAAAATTATAAAAGGTAGAGGAGGCTTACTACATATCATTAAAAGATTCAATTCTCTAAGAAGATATAAGTATTATAAACTTGTTTGTGCCTAATTACATTGCATCAAATATATAAAGGAAAAGTAGGCAAAATCATAAGGAGAAACCAACAAAAACCACAAAAAAAGCAGAATATTTTCATATACCTCTTTCAGAAATTGACAAAGCACATATAAAAATCAGAAAAAAACAGATTTGACTAACACAATTAACAAGTTCATCTAAATGGATATATTACACATAAAACATATTTGGGCAATACATATTCCTTTCAAGCACATTCAGAACAGTTACAAAAATTGACCTTGTACTGGACCATAAAGCAAGTGTCAGGAACACTACACACAGACCAAATGCTCAAAACCATAGTACAGTTAAGCTAAAAACCAACAATAAAAAGATAACTTAAAACATCAGTTCAGAATTTTTTCTTTTTATTTTTTTAAATTTCTTTTTATTTATTCATTTTAGAGAGGAGACACAGAGAGAGAGAGAGAGAGAGAGAGAGAGAGAGAGAGAGAGAGAAAGGGGGAGGAGCTGGATGCATCAACTCCCATATGTGCCTTGACCAGACCAGTGCAGGGTTTTGAACTGGCGACCTCAGTGTTCCCAGGTCGACGCTTTATCCACTGCACCACCACAGGTCAGGCCAGTTCAGAATTTTTAAAACATAATTTTAACAATTCAGGTGTCAAAAAGAAATATAACAAATCAGAAAATATTCAGAACTAAAAAATAACAAAAATATCACTTATCAAAACCTGTGGGATGTGTAAAACAGTACTTAGAGAGAATTTATAGTGTTAAGTGTTTATATTTTAAAAAATAAATAAAGGAAAGCTTGAAAATCACTAAACTATGCATAGCAATTAAGAGGTTAAAAATATAACAACTTCTCCAAAACAGGAGATAATTTTTTAAAAGAAATTAATATACTAGAAAGCAAGAACATGATAGACAAACAGAGTTAAAAAGTGGCTCTCTGAAAAAAACTAAAAATAATCTGAATTTCTGCCATGATTAATAAAATATTACTTTACAAATAAAAGAAGACATAACTAGATTGAGGAAAAATATATTTGAAAAAGTAAAGAAGATGTTATTCTAAAAAATATGTCAATGATTTTTAGGAAGAAATAGATAAACTCTTAAAAATATATATCACTGGCCCTGGCCAATTGGCTCAGTGGAAGAGCATCAGCCCAATGTGTGAATGTTCCAGGTTTGATTCCCAGACAGGGAACACAAGAGAAGTGCCCATCTGATTCTCCACCCCTCCCCCAATTGTTTCTCTCTCTCTCTCTCTCTCTCTCTCTCTTTCTCCCCCTCCCACAGCTATGGCTCAATAGCAGTAAGTTGGCCCTAGGTGCTGAGGATGGCTCCATGGCCTCCATCTCAGGCACTAAGTAGAGTTCAACTGCTGAGCAATGAAGCAATGCTCTAGATGGGCAAAGCATCTCCCCCCAGTGGGCTTTCCAGGTGGATCCCTGTCCGGGCATATGCAGGACTCTGTCTCTGCTTCCTCCTCTCATTGAAAATATATATATATATATATATATATATATATATATATATATATATATATATATATATATATATATATATCTCAGACATATAGAGAGAGATATAATATATATCGGTAAAAGTGACTCACATGGAAACAGAAAATCCCAAAGATCCTATAAACATTTTTAATTGCATCAGCAGTTTAAACTATTCCCAAGAAATATGCTAAGTCCAAAGAGTTTACAAATGAATCTACCAAACATTCAGGCAACAGATAATGTCAATCTTTTATCATTCATTCAGATACTAGAAAAGAACATATATGCCCCAAGTACTTTTAAGATTAGCAATATCTAAATATCAAAATCTCAAAAGGATATTAGAAGAAAAAAATCTTCAGGCCATTATGTCTTACAAAAATTGATGTAAAAAAAAATTCCTAAACTAAATATCTGCAAACTACATCTAGCAAAAAAATTTAAAAGATAATATATCATGACTGGGATAGGTTGTTTCAGAAATGCAAAGTTGTTTCAGCACTTTAAAAAAATCTATTAATGTAATTTACCACATTAACAGATTAAAGAAGAAAAATTATATGATCACCTCAACATATACAAAAAGAACATTAATAAAATTTAACATCACTCTTGATAAAAACTCTTTGTAAACTAGTAATTGTTTACCTAATAAATTTCATACTCATTGGTGGAAAATAACAATATGTACTTTCAAATTAAGAACAGATAAGAAAACTCTATTATCACTTACATAGAATATTAAACTGAAGGTCCTAGCCAGTGCAATAAGACAAGAAAAATAAAAAAGGAAAAAGAAAACATACAAGAAGAATCAAAACTGTGATTAACTACAAGTTGTATGATTTACTAAAAATCCTCAAACCAGTTGAATTAACAGGAGAGTTACACAAAAACCTGGATATAACATCAGCATATGAGAATTTACTTCATTTAAATATGAGCAAAAACATTAGAAAATGTACCTTAAAAAACCCAAGTAAAATTAACAATAAAGCACAAATTAGCTAGAATTAAACCTAATAAAAGCAGTACCAGACTTTTTGGAGAACATTATAAATGTTTATCAAAAGACATTAAAGATCATCTAAGTAAATGGAGAGCTATATCATGTTCATGGTTAAAAGACATTATAAAAATGTCAGTTCTCCACAAATTGATCCAGAAATTCACTGTAACTAAATCACAATAGTTCTTTTTAAAGAAGCTGACAGGTTGATTCAAAAACTGAGGTAGAAAAGCAAAGGACAAGAATACTAACAACACTCCTAAAAAAGATCAAGGTAGAATATGTTATTTACCAGATGTCAATGCTTATTATAAATCTATAATAAATAAGACAGTAAAGTATTAGTACAAGGAAAGACAAATAGACCAGTGGAACAGTAAAAAGAGCCCACAAATAGATCCATGCTCAAATGGAAACCTGACACATGACACAGCTATCATTTATAGATCAATGGTATGAATTCAATAATTATCTATTGGGGTAAAAGAAAAATCTAATCTCTGCTTCATACTTGACACACACATACAGACATCAATTCAGAGAGATTAAGGACTTAAATGTAAAAGACAAAAGTTTAGAATTTTTAGAAGAAAATATATACAAATATATGCTTTAAAAAATATTGTTGAAGCAATGGAGAGAGAGAGAAGACAGCCCAAGACGTCTAAAACATATGTAACAGGAAGTTCATGGGAAGAGAGCTTAAAAATGACTTGAATCTAGAGATGAAAGGAACTAAACTAACAGAATTTTCAAATAGCTGTTTCTTTGGATGAAAAACAACTATGGAACAGATAAAATTAGGCTTAATAAATGCTAATAAGAAAAATTTTTTAAAAACCACAAACCTACAAAATTAGAAACGAGAAAAAAACAGAACAGATACTGGTTTTCTTATTATTATTGTAATAATATGTACTAATAGGCAATATCTGGGAACATCTAAACCATCAAATTAACTAAAATGTAGAAGGTAATCAAAGAATCTCCTCCCCAACAGATGCTAGGCCCAATTGGACAAAGGAATACAGGATTGATGCATCTTGCACAACTTTACATTCCTGAAGATCTTTAATAAGTCAAAATTCACATAACACTTCTCCAGAAAAGATAATGGTTATCCTATTTACCAGCTAAACCATAAACACAATTCACCTGGCTACCACCTTGTAAATAATATAACTATAAATCTTTTTTTATTTAGTTTGATTTATATTATTACATATTTTGTACATAAGCAAGGCTATAAAAATATTTATATCATGTTATTTCCAACTTGCATAATTCAAATTCATAATGAGTGACACAAGTATTATCTTCAACCCTTTGAGAAATAATAATTCTACAATGCCACAGACTATTCAAGAGCACATAAAATGAGAGTACATCACAAAAAATATATTTTATGAAACTACTATAACCCCACTATCAAAACCTCGAAAGATAATCTAAAAGTAATCCTTATTAATAGAGATGCAAAAATCCGAAGTAATAGCAAATCTAATTCCATGATATATTTTAGAAGTTCTAGCTTCAAACTTCCCTTAACCAGGACTAACAAATGCTATTCATTCTCTCAACTACAACTGGTCCAGAGCCAGCTGAAACCTGCAGCTAGGATGTCCACTCCAGCCCGAAGCAGATGAGCTGTGCTCTGACCAAGAGTCAACTGTGCTTGTTCTTAAACCTGTTTATGCTAATTGTACTAATACAGCAATTAGAGAAATGCATAAATAATACAAAAAATATATAAAATTTGAGTTTAACAAGAAAGGTCATTTTATCTATGAAAACTAATTTAATTTTTTTAATGATGAATGTTAAAATAAGTGAGATAAGAGAAAAGGTAGAAGGAAGGGGTCTTAAACTTCAAAAGGACTCCACACAAATTTTTTTGCACGTATTCTTAAAAGTTCATCAGACTTTAATAAACTTAAAGGAAAAAAATCATAGACAATGCACATTGGATGCGGTTTATACTAGAAGAATGATGTAGCACTCAAATGTCAAATCCAAATTCAAACAGGCCTTGGCACGTCAAACAATTGACAAATGAAGAAACATGGATATGATTAGAAATGCTTATGGCACACATGTATGACTTTTCATGGGTTCCTATTTATTCAACATTTTCAATTAGCCAACCACCTACCTTCCTTGACTGATTGAATAAGAGGACTTCTGCTGCAGTAACTATAGCACCAAGATCAACTGACCGGTTGGGGTTTACTCCAGGAATGCAGGACAGTTATACATTATACTAACAGAGCAATGGAAAACAAAATAATGGACTTGATAAATGCCAAATAGCACCGAATAAAATTAAGCTCTTATACCTGATTATACCTGTGTCCTTTTGTCAAGGACACAACCTTGACAAAATCAAGACCATCTATTTCAAACTACCAATCATTATCATAATGAATGGGAAAATGGCAGAGGACTTCTCTGCAGAGTCTAAGTTTTCTCACTAGCATCTCAGTTATCAAATGTTATTTTGGAAATAACAAGAAGAATAAAGTATAATTATTAGAAAAAAAAGTGACATTATTGTTTAAAGGAAACAGTCTCACCTACCTGGAAAACCCAACAGAATCAGTTAACATCAGTCAGAACTAATAAAGGAGCTTAATAAAAAGTATGTTTTAAGGTAAATATATAAAAATGTATATTCCTATATATAACCTATATTCTAACAATAACCAGTTAGACAAAATCATAAGGAAAAAAGACATTCCACTTAGATAGCAACAAAGTCTATAAAATACCTATGAATAAATTTAACCAAAAAAAATGGACTGGACCTGTATAAAGTAAATAAAAAATAACTCCTCTAATGTACCTAAAATAAAGCAATAGTAGAAATTAAGAAATTAAATGTCCAATGATAGGGCAATAGTTAAAACCTTAAGGATGTCCATATAATAAAATCACATGCTGCTATATATTGAAAGAATATAAAGATATGGAAAAACATTTGCAATATACTTTTAAGTAAAAGAAAATGCCGATTATTAAAAAGTACAATATGATATCATTTTGTAAAAAAAAAAAGGTATGCATATGTGCATAAAGGATATTTAAAAATGTAGGCATATCAGAGAGAGGCAAGATGGCGACGGAGTAGGCGGACGTACCAACTTCCAACTCCCAGAACCAAAGTGGATTACAACTCAATTTTAAGAACCATCACCTGGATAAACCAACTTTGAACAAAACTAAGTGGACTCTTCAACCAAGGAACACAGAAGAAGCCACATTGAGACTGGTAGGAATAGCGAAAACGCGAAGAGGGCTGCCCAGCTCCCCGGAGCAAACGGCAGCCCGGAGAGACCCGCGTGGCGGGAGGAGAGTTTGGCGGAGAGGGAGGGACCTGGGTCCCAGGAACCAAGCCCCAGCCTCCAGTCCTAGAGCCTAAAAGAGGCGTTTGGACAGTATTGAGCTGTGAAACAAGTGAGGGAGCTCCCAGGCCTACAGTGTGGAGTATTAGGTCCCTTCCTACTCTGCTGACAGTTGCTGAAGGGTTTGGGGCGGCAGGATGCTGAAAGGCGGTTCTGTCGGCGTGGGCAGAGGCCAAGCCGGTGGGAGATCGGTCTAGCCCAGAGGGTCAGAGGGGACCGCGAAAGCGGTCCGGAAGCTGCGGGCCCGCCTTTGGTCCCACTTACGGGGACAAAGCGGGAGGCCAGGAACGGGCAGGCCCTGCGCAAGCCGGCCCTGACTGCGGGGACCGAGCTAGGACCAGGGACGGGCAGGGGCTGTGGCTGAGCTGACGCTACCAGTCCCCACCCCTACCCCACCCCCACCCCCGGCCGGAGAAACCGCGGTTGGCCAGTGTACGTGCGCAAGCGGGCTCCGAGCGCGGGAAGGGGGTGAACCCCGAGACAAGTGGAGGCTCGCAGCTGAGCCCACGCTGCTGTCCCCACCCGGCCGGAGAGACCCCGGATTGCATACATACGTGCACGAGCGGGCTCCGAACGCGGGGGCGGGGTAGAGTCCGGGACGAGCGGAAGTACGCAGCTCGGCGGAAGCCAGCAAACACGCCCGCCCCAATAAACCTTGGTTTCCGACCCTGCGCAAAGGGCCCTGGCCTCGAGGGCGGGGCTAAAGCTCCTGACGGGCAAAAGCTTACAGCTGAGAGCACGTCAAAAGCCCCGCCTAACCCGCGGAACTGTAGCGAGCAGGCTCCGACTGCTGGTTCTGGGCGGAAGTCCGGAAATAGGCTGGGTCCGCAGCTGAGGAAAGGTACTCGTCTCTACCCTTGGTGCTAATCTTGTGGCTTCAGTCACAGCCCCTCCCACGGAGGAGAGGCAGAAATCACAGCAAAAGGCACAGTGGGCCGGCGCTGGCAACGCTCATACCCAACCACCCTAGGCACCGGCAGAGGGGGTGGGGGGCCTGCAGATAGACCACACCTAGAGAACACAAAGGCAACACCTACTGGACTCCAGTCGCCACAACTTGCTTATACACAGAAAAAATGGGCAGGCAGAGGAATGCAAACCAAATGAATCAAGAGAAATCCCCAGAGAAGGACCTGAATGAACCAGATATAACCAAATTACCAGAAGCAGAATTTAGAATACTGATAGTTAGGATGTTCAAAGAAATTAGAGCAACAATGGATAGTCATTATGAACACCTAAATAAAGAGATAACAAGTATAAAAAATGAAATTGAAATAATAAAAAAGAATCAGACAGAAATGACAAATACAGTATCAGAACTGAAGACCACAATGGAAGGAATTAAAAGCAGGATGGATGACGCTGAGGATCGAATAAGCGAGTTAGAGGACACAATAAACAAAGGCACAGAAGCAGAGAAGAAAAAGGAAAAGAGACTTAAAAAATGTGAGGAAACTCTAAGGGAGCTTTGTGACAACATGAAGAGAAACAACATTCGCATCATAGGGGTGCCTGAAGAAGAGGAGAGAGGACAGGAAATGGAAACTTTGTTCAATCAAATTATAGCAGAAAACTTTCCTAAATTAAGGCTGGGAAACACTCCACACATTCAAGAAGCACACAGAACTCCATTAAGGAGAAACCCAAAAAAATCTACACCAAGACACATCATAGTTAAAATACCAAAGCTAATGGATAAAGAAAAAATTTTAAAAGCTGCTAGAGAAAAAAAGACTATCACCTACAAAGGAGCCCCCATAAGGATGACATCGGACTTCTCAACAGAAACACTTGAGGCCAGAAGGGAATGGCAAGAAATAATCAAAGTAATGCAGAACAAGAACCTACAACCAAGACTACTTTATCCAGCAAGGCTAACGTTTAAAATTGAAGGAGAAATAAAGAGCTTCCCAGAAAAAGAAAGCCTCAAGGAATTCATAAAAACCAAACCATTTATGCAAGAGATACTAAGGGGCCTCTTGTGAACAGTTTAAAGGGAGGAATGAATAGAGCACAAGAAGAATACAGCTTTAAAGAATAAAATGGCAATAAACAACTACATATCAATAATAACCTTAAATGTAAATGGATTAAATGATCCAATCAAAAGACATAGGGTAGCTGCATGGATAAAGAAACAGGACCCATACATATGCTGTCTACAAGAGACACACCTTAAAACAAAAGATGCTCATAGACTGAAGGTAAAAGGATGGAAAAAAATATTTCATGCAAATGGAAATGAAAAAAAAGCAGGGGTAGCAATACTTATATCAGACAAAATGGACTTTAAAACAAAGGCTGTAGTAAGAGATAAAAGAGGACACTACATAATGATAAAGGGAACAATTCAACAGGAAGATATAACTATTGTAAATATCTATGCACCAAATATAGGAGCCCCGACATACATAAAGCAGACTTTGATGGATATAAAGGGCGAGATTAATAGCAATACTATCATAGTAGGGGATTTCAATACCCCTCTAACAACACTGGATAGATCCACAAGAAAGAAAATTAATAAAGAAACAGCAGACTTAAAGGATACACTAGATCAACTTGATTTAATAGATATCTTCAGAACTTTTCACCCTAAAGCAGTAGAATATACATTCTTCTCAAGCGCTCATGGTACGTTTTCTAGGATAGACCACATGTTAGGACACAAAAATGGTCTCAATAAATTTAAGAAGATTGAAATCATATCAAGCATTTTCTCTGATCACAATGCCATGAAACTAGAAATTAACCACAAAAGAAAAACTGAAAAATACTCAAACACTTGGAAACTAAATAGCTTGTTATTAAATAATGAATGGATTAACAATGAGATCAAAGAAGAAATAAAAAAGTTTCTAGAAACAAATGATAATGAGCATACATCAACTCAAAATTTATGGGACACAGCAAAAGCAGTTCTGAGAGGGAAGTTTATTGCACTACAGGCATATCATAAGAAGCTAGAAAAAGCTCAAATAAGCAACCTGACCCTGCATCTAAAAGAACTAGAAAAACAACAACAAATAAAACCCAAGACAAGTAGAAGAAAGGAAATAATAAAGGTCAGAGCAGAAATAAATGACATAGAGGCTAAGGAAACAATACAGAGGATCAATGAAACAAGAAGCTGGTTCTTTGAAAAGGTAAATAAGATTGATGAACCTTTAACTAGACTCACCAAGAAAAAAAGAGAGAGGACTCAAATAAATAAAATTAGAAAGGACAGTGGAGAAATAACAACTGACACAACAGAAATACAAAGCATTGTAAGAAAATACTATGAAGAACTATATGCAAAAAAATTAGACAATCTTGGTGAAATGGACAAATTTCTTGAATCATATAACCTTCCAAAAATCAATCTGGAAGAATCAGAACACCTAAACATACCAATTACAGCAAATGAGATCGAAACAGTTATCAAAAAACTCCCGAAAAAGAAAAGTCCTGGGCCTGATGGCTTCACAAGTGAATTCTATCAAAAATTCAAAGAAGAACTAACTCCTATTCTCCTCAAGCTATTTCAAAAAATTCAAGAGGAAGGAAGACTTCCAAACTCCTTTTATGAGGCGAGCATAATTCTGATCCCAAAACCGGGCAAAGACAACACAAAGAAAGAAAATTATAGGCCTATATCCCTGATGAATTTAGACGCTAAAATTCTCAACAAAATATTAGCCAACCGGATCCAGCAATATATGAAAAAAATCATACACCACGATCAAGTGGGATTTATTCTGGAGAGGCAAGGCTGGTTCAATATTCGCAAATCAATCAATGTGATTCACCACATAAACAAAAGGAAGGACAAAAATCACATGATAATTTCAATAGATGCAGAAAAGGCATTTGATAAAATCCAGCACCCATTCATGCTCAAAACTCTCAGTAAAGTGGGAATACAGGGATCATTCTTTAACATGATAAAGGCCATCTACGATAAACCGACAGCAAACATCATACTAAATGGACAAAGATTAAAAGCAATCCCCTTAAGATCAGGAACCAGGCAGGGTTGCCCACTTTCACCACTCTTATTCAACATAGTTCTGGAAGTCCTAGCTACAGCAATCAGACAAGAAGAAGAAATAAAAGGCATACAAATTGGAAAAGAAGAAGTAAAACTGTCATTATTTGCAGATGATATGATATTGTATATTGAAAACCCTAAAGTCTCAGTCAAAAAACTACTGGACCTTATAAATGAATTCAGCAAGGTGGCAGGATATAAAATTAATACTCAGAAATCAGAGGCATTTCTATACACCAACAATGAAATATCAGCAAAAGAAATTAAGGAAACAATCCCCTTCACTATTGCAGCCAAAAAAATAAAGTACCTAGGAGTAAATTTAACCAAGGAGGTTAAGGACTTGTACTCAGAAAATTATAGAACATTGATAAAAGAAATCAAGGAAGATACAAACAAGTGGAAGCACATACCGTGCTCATGGCTAGGAAGAATAAACATCATAAAAATGTCTATATTACCAAAAGCAATTTATAAATTCAATGCAATACCAATTAAAATACCAATGACATACTTCAAAGATATAGAACACATATTCCAAAAATATATATGGAACCAAAAAAGAACACGAATAGCCTCAGCAATCTTAAAAAGAAAAAATAAAGCAGGAGGTATCACTCTTCCTGATATCAAGGTTTACTACAAGGCCATTATACTCAAGACAGCCTGGTACTGGCATAAGAACAGGCACATAGATCAATGGAACAGAACAGAGAACCCAGAAATAAACCCACAGCTTTATGGACAACTGATATTTGACAAAGGAGGAAAGAACATACAATGGAGTAAAGACAGCCTCTTTAACAAATGGTGTTGGGAAAATTGGACATCTACCTGCAAAAAAATGAAACTAGACCATCAACTTACACCAATCACAAAAACAAACTCAAAATGGATAAAAGACTTAAATGTAAGCCGTGAAACCATAAACATCTTAGAAGAAAACATAGGCAGCAAGCTCTCCGACATCTGTAGCAGCGGTATATTTGCCGATTTATCTTCATGGGCAACTGAAATAAAAGGCAAGATAAACAAATGGGACTATATCAAACTAAAACGTTTTTGCACAGCTAAAGACAATAGAAACAGAATAAAAAGACAAACCACACAATGGGAGAACATATTCGACAGCACATCTGATAAGGGGTTAATAACTAAAATTTATAAAGAACTTATAAAAAGCAACACCAGGAAGACAAACAACCCAATCAAAAAATGGGCAAAAGAAATGAAAAGAAATTTCTCCAAAGAGGACATACAGATGGCCAATAGGCATATGAAAAAATGCTCAACATCACTAATCATTAGAGAAATGCAAATTAAAACCACAATGAGATATCACCTCACACCAGTCAGAATGGCACTTATCAGCAAAACAACACAGAATAAGTGCTGGCGAGGATGTGGAGAAAAGGGAACCCTTCTGCACTGCTGGTGGGAATGCAGACTGGTGCAGCCACTGTGGAAAACAGTTTGGAGATTCCTCAGAAAATTAAAAATCGAACTGCCTTTTGACCCAGCTATCCCACTTTTAGGAATATACCCTAAGAACACCATAGCACTGTTCGAAAAGAAGAAATGCGCCCCCATGTTCGTGGCAGCATTGTTCACAATAGCGAAGATCTGGAACCAGCCCAAGTGTCCGTCAGAAGACGAGTGGATTAAAAAGCTATGGTACATATATACTATGGAACACTACTCAGCCATAAGAAACGATGTCATCGGATCATTTATAACGAAATGGATGTACCTTGATAACATTATACGGAGTGAAATAAGTAAATCAGAAAAAAAGAAAAACTGAGAACAGCACGATTACATACATAGGTGGGACATGAAAGTGAGGGTATGAGACATGGACAAGAGAGTGGTGGTTATGGGATGGGGGGAGGGAGGGAAGAATGGGATAGGGAGGAGGGGAGGGACGCAGGGAAAACCAGATTGAAGGTGACAGAGGACAATTTGACTTTTGGTGATGGGTATGCAACACAATTGAATGATAAGATAACCTGGAGATGTTTTCATTGTACATATGTACCCTGATTTATTGATGTCACCCCATTAGAATTAATAATAATAAAATATAAAAAATAAAAAAAAAAAATGTAGGCATATCAAATTCTTAACAGTGTTTATATCCAACTAAGTAGGAACACAAGTGATCTTAATGTTTTTGTGTTTTCTATAGATAAATCAGGAAAAAATTTATAATATAGGTTGCCTTCTCCTAAAAGCCCAGAAAACACCCCATACAGCAATGCCTTTCCTTGCAACCATGAATGGAAATGAACTTTTGGCACGTCCTATCTCTTCTGCCTCCCCTACAGGTCAGGGGCTCCCCTTGGCCCTCAGCTGGGGATTTCCTGAGTGTATGTGGAAGGCCAGACGCCAAAGTCCTCTTTCTGGAAGGACCTACCACCCACCAAGATGACATGTGGGAAATCAGCGCAGGCGGACAGAAGTGGCCCTGCTGGGAACTGCAGGAGCTCTGGCCAACCTCTCAGGATCTTCTGGGGGACAGTCAGGGTTCCTCAGTCACATACACCCTTCATGCCTCTGGAGGGGCAGAGGAAGTCAACCTGCGATGCCCACAGAGGCCCCTCATGTTCCATGTCCTGGCAATCAGGGTCTAATCTAGAGACTTCTCTGTTTCCACTGGCTCATGCAACCCCAACCACCCCCCACCCCCGGTCCCCATGCGGGTAAACAGGATTAAGGAAAATCCCAGCATGCACCAAGAGAGATAACTCAGGGATAGCTCTGTCCCCGCCAGCTTTATCATGGCACAGGGCAGGTAACTATTTTCTGTGGGCTTGGGAAATACTTCCTTTCTTCCCCTCCACATCTCCCTCCTCATCCCTTCCCCACTTCCAGCCCCCCAGAAAAATCAAGGCACCCACAATAGGCAAATAATACATACATGAGGACTGGATGGAGAAGATGCCATGTTAGTGGGGGCCGAACCCGACAGACCATCTGCAAGCTACAAATTAAACACGCTGGTTAGCAACAGGATTAGTGAAGCCACCTCAGGAAAGGCTGGACAGCCCCGAGGAAGTATTTCTGTCCGACCAGACACCCTCTGCTCTCCTTCCAGGGAGGCTGTGAAAGTGGTGGAAGGAACATGTGCTTTGGAGCTGAACAAGCCTGGCTCCAAATTGTGGCCCCATTGCTTTACCAGCTGCATGACCTTGGCTAAGCACCCTGATCTCTCCAAGTCAGCATCCCCATCTGGGCAATGGGCACAAAGCCCACCTCACACAGCAACAGTAAGAATGGCATAAAGGCCATGTGCAGCTAACACAGCTGAGGCACATGGAAGGTGCTCAGCCAATGCCTGCTTTCTCACTGCCCTTGGTACCACTGACTGAGTGCCACTCTCACATGCTACCCATTCCTTGTAAACCTCCCCAGTATCCCTGGTAGTTTCTCCTACCAGCTGAGCAACAACAACTACTTGGGCATGGTTCCTAAGCTGGGACTGCTTTCTGAGTCCTCTTTCCTCAAGAACAAGAACCAGGGTATCATGCAGCTTTCCCGAAACCCTGTATAAGGGCACCTTTAAGAGTTTTATGTCCACCATACCCTCCTATACTAAAGAAAGTTTTCTGCATCCTTTTCTGGCTGGCATCAGGTCCTTGCCTGCCATGTTCTGAGACTGTTAATCAATGTTTTATAGGGTGAGTCCCTGGGCCACAGCATTCAGTGGGCCTCAGAGTCAGGACTGAAGTCGGGTGACTTTTTGAGAGGCCATTACAATAGTACCCAAGATGGGTCTCTCCATGGATTAGAACCAAGCTAGGTGGACAAGGCCAGGAGATGACTTCCAGATGGGGGGAGGGGTGGCTGGCAAGTACAAAGGGTGAAGGAACAAAGAAGCACAACATATTCAAGAGAGAGGGAATGGTTCAAGGTCAAAGACATGGGCTGGAGGGGTGGGAGGCCAGCTGAACCCAGGGCTCCCAGGGTTAGACACTCTCTTTCTTTGAGCCTGAGCAGGGGGCTCTGGAGAGTCCACAGGAGGCCAAGCCCCAGGCATTCCTCCCTTCCTGGATAGTAAGAGCCTGGGAGACATGCTCACCTGGGGGCTAGGAAGGGTTCAGGAATACCTGGATGTTAAAGCCCACTAGGACCTGGAGGGGAATTGGGAGCTACAGACCCACCCCTGGTCTATGAAGAGGCATCACTGAGGGAACCCTCAACTCCCCTAAACTGGCCCTCAGAGCTGCTCAGAGCCAGAGTTGGGCAGGAAGGCGCAAGAGCCAGTGGGCACACAGCCAGTCCGCTGGATGGCTCTGGGGTGCTGGCCACATGTTGGTGGGTGTGGTGTGACCCCAGAACAGACCGAATGAACTCCATGTGAAACCCTCAGTTGCCCAGAGACTGGCTAGGTAGGCCAAGCAGCAGCTCTGCCCCTCCTATTCTCATCCTGAACCTCACAGAAGCCTTACTGTTATTTTTAATACAGTTCGTTTTTAGAAAGGTGAGAGGGAAACCGGCAGTTCACCAGAGCAAGAGAGAAAAAATAAAGCCAAACATAGTGCTCCAAAGATCTGGTCCAGCTTCCGAAATTACACGTTCCCCTTTGGGACTCAGGCATAATTTGCCGCTCCGGTTCAGGGAGCACATTTCCACCTTCACGGCGTCCCAAAGACTATAACCGGAGCAGCCAGCTCAAAATTAGCCCAAGCCAGGGAGGCAGGGAGTAGCCAGCCCCAGCACCCCACCCACCCCACCCCACTGGCATGGGGAACAGGTCCACGTGCCTTGGGAAGCCTCCTCCATGCTAGCCTGGGTTTCCTTTATAACCTGCAAGCCAGCCTCTCTCTTTCTCTCTCTCTCTCTCTCTCTCTCTCTCAGTCCCACAACCAAGCCTTTGTCCCGCCACTCTACCTACCAGGAATGCCTTCCTCTCCCCTCTACAGTTCCAACCCCACCTCCTCAGAGAAGCTTTACCGCTTACTTTGGCCACATTGACCTCCAAGGACAAAGAGAATCCAAAACCTTGGTGTCCTTGTTAATAAACCGTTTCATCACTTTGACGTTAACTTGGAGCATCTCATCTTAAATCTGCTACACATCTCTCATCTGCCTCCCACCCCAAGTGAAAACGTCCTCAGTGTATACTCCTCCTCTTCATCACTCTTCAACACACATATACCCCACCCCCAGAAAGTCTCCTTCTCTGGACACTTAAAAAGGAGACTCCCTACCCAGGTTGTCTCTCAGAGTGACAGGCATGAGTCTCCCTTCACCAGGTGGCCCCAGGGGCACCTAGTGCTTGGAAGGGGGGTGACATGTGGGGTGGACAGAGGTACCATCTCTACTTTGAGCTCCAAGGTCCTCTCTAGGAAATGGGAGACACTCAGTGTTCCTGCACGCTGTTTCTCTCCCCATCTCCCTAATCAGAACACCAAGAATTGAGTAAGTGAAGGAGCAACTTACTAAACAAAGACCCCAATTTTGTTTTAAAGATAGAAATAGAGTTCAATTCAGAGTCAGAAACAGACTCGGAGACCGAAAGAGAAGCTCGGGGATGCAAGGACAGGGAACGTTGTGTTGGGGGCGGTTCATTCAGATTGCATTCTTGAGTTCTTGATTGAAGGCAATGATATTTGTTCATTTTCCTGTATTTTCCAAATATTATATGATGGACGTATATTTCTAATCAGAGAAAAATGAAGAACATGACCTTTCTTTTTAAGACAGAGCACTAAATGGAATGAAATACCTCCATGTCCCCTCTCTGAGGGTACACACAGGCCTGCCCTCAGAAATGTTAAAGGTCAAGGCCATGATTCCTACAACACCACCAAAGACTAGACACACACTCGAAAGTTTGCACACACACCTGCTCCTAGCCTCTCTCTACCTCTCATGCACATTCATGTGCATGCATCGCATCACACACACACACACACACACACACACACACACTACCCCCACGCCCAGGCTACAGGTCTAAAATCTACATAAAAGACAGCAACACAGACCAAGAATGCACTGTGGAGTTAACCAATGTGGGTCTATCTCATGTAGCCCTTATCATTACAGAGAAAAGTTTACACAGTCAGGCACCCACCCTCGAGAGACCATCCTCACCCCCACAGGTGGGTGCTGACCTACAAGTCCTGAAATACAATGTAGAGAGAACTGCCTAATTCACACGTTTTGGAATGTCTCTAGAATTGGCCACTCTTGATAGAACCCAAACATTTCTAGAACCTTGAGAAACATTCTACTGTGAGTGTCAGTCCAATGACCTGAGCATCAGGAAAATCTCAGGTGATACTTCCTAACATGGAGCAGGCTCATCCCAGAATCTAGGCAGATGATGGTGAGAGGTTCATCGGCAGAGAAGGCGCACCTGAGGAAGGAGGCAGCAGGAACCAAGAGAGAAGCCAGACCTGGCAAGAGCATATTTGAAGTTGGGGAGGACCCTCAGCTGGTTCCACAGCCGGGACCTGGTGAGCACAGCAGTGGGGGCCATGTCATAAAGAGAATAAAACAGGCTGCTGAGAAATATGGGTCGAACAAACAGAAGTTGGGAAAAATCCAAATTCTATCAGACTTTTTGCCGCTCCCGTCCCCAGAGGCCAGGGCCCTCCATTCTGTCTGCACTGGTGGAGTGGAGAGGGGAGTGAACACAGCCAGAATTAGCTGGCAAACCACTTGCAACTGAAACCCACTCCCTCCTGGATCAGCCTACGAATACCTAGCCCTCCCACGTGCCAGGGGATGTGCAGGAAGATGGAGTGAGTAAAAGATTTCCTGAACCAACCAAATTGAACAAATGAATTTCAGAGAAAAATACAATACAAAGGCAGTTTTCCCCAAACCTCCCATCAGACCACATCAGGACAGGTTTCCATTCTGGCCTCTGGACTCCCTGAGGAGGGCTAGGTCTCTATCATCGGGCAGGGAGATCAACGAGAGCAGAGTTCAAGCTTCCTCCATCAGAGCAAGTGGATCTCACATCTTACTTTTCCCTGCTCACCTCTGAGATCCTGTGAGCCTGTCTCCATGTGGGCACACATCCAAAAACGCAGATCCCAGTTCTCCACCCTCTGTTTGGCCAGAAGCTCTAGCAGAGTGGCCATGTGCTCCCACAGAGAGTATAGACCCTGCTCTGGCTCAGACCCTGCCCCAGTTCACTGATGCCAACACCAGGAGGATGACCAGACTGGGCCTCCCCACCATCTGCCTCTGGCTGTGCTTGTAGCCGGCAGGACCCAAAATAGTCCCTCCCCTTCTGAGTCTGTAGACGTTTAGAGATCAATATACACAGATCGAAAATCCTGCTAGGCAAGCCCCAAGCTTCCCTGCATAGACTCAGAGAGCTCCCTTAGAGGGTGGAAAGTGGGAGCCAGGATCAGGTAGATTGGAGTTTGGAGCAAATTATCTGCCTAATCCAGGGACAAACACCCTCCTGGGCCAGAAAGAACTAACATACAATGTAGCTGAGTCCTTGTAGAGCCATCTGAAATTTCAACCTCAGTTTCCCCAGTCAAGAGAAGCTCCTTCTTAGACCGCCCTACAGAGAGTAGGCAGGTCATCCACCCTCCATCTGTCCATGCACCGACATACCCATCAATCCAGGCAGACTTCATTGAACACCCCCTCCTAAGTCAGGCCCTCTGCCGGGCATTAAGCACACAAAGAGGAATGCGCCCAGTCACTAGGGAAAATGGTGCCATTTACAGAGACAAGCAGGCGCTAGCTAAGGTAAGTGCAATGACCGAGATATAGACAAGACTTGCAGGAAAAGAGGAGGAGCCATGAAAAATGCTGGAAGGAGGTGACCACAACTAAGTCGAGTTTAATGACCACAAGTAGCTAGAGGTGTCCCCAGCAGAAAGGATCATGGGGCAGAGCCCTAGAGAACCACATACAGGGGAGAAATGGTGAGCTTGGGACTTCTGAAGACTCAACATCAGTGAAGCTATAGAGCAAGACCTCTTGCTTTGGCAGCAGCAAAGCCCAGTACTGAACACAAGAGCCAGTCCTTGGAAGTGAACGAGGAGCCAGTGAGAAAGACAACGATGTCAGCCCTGAATGTCTGAGGGAAGCCCTGTAAACACACCTCCGGGGACAGCTTTGAGGATCTTAAGCCCAACACCCCAGTTTGCTCTCCTGTTCTCAATGCTAATATTTGATTGATGATTTAAAGAAAACAAAACCCTCTGAAATGCTATGCCATCCCGGAGTTAATAAACAGACCGTGGGCCTGCAGACCCAAGTGTGGTCCACTTAGACTAGGAGATTTTGCCTCCAGGAAGACCCAAAGCTCTGGGAGCCCCAGGTGCCAGGGGTGTGACCAGCATCATGCAAAGCTGAGAGGTAGATGACAACCTAGAACAGATGGCCAGTTCAAGGCCTGTGCTCACCATGAGGTCTTTCTCCATTTCCACTGTAGGGGGACTAGGTGGTCTCAGTCCTATAGGACCCAGAGCCACACCGGGCTCAGCAAGAGATGCCACAGGGCTCCTGCCATGTTGTTCAGCATGGGTGTCTGACTCACCAGCTGGCCCTATGTCAATGAGTACATAGCAAAGGGATGCCTCTTACATGCTGCAGGGTTGGGTACCCTTGAAATAAAGCCCTCTCCTGCCCCTCTCCCTTTCTTTACCTAGAGGATGGAGGAAGTGGGGACACTATTGGCTTGGACACAGACTGCCCCTTCTGAGCTGCCTCCAAGTGCCACCAAGCACGGGTCCAGAGGGTCTTGGCTGAGGCAAGGTACTGGGACTGGAGCACCCCAGGGAGTACCCATTCACTCCCACCACTGTCTGCTTTTCCTCCCACCTTGACTTCCAGGGTGCTCTCCAGGGGAGTGCTCCACATGGCCTTCAAGGCAGAGTGGCTATCTTTCTCACATGCTTGGGGGGAAATATCAGGTCATACTCAGAAAACCAGACATAGCCTCCCCCCAACTGGACTAAAAGCTCTATCTAGGTCCCTGCACCTGTACAGCGCCCAGTCACCAAGGTACAGAGGGCAGCCTCTTGTAGAGGCCACAGGATAAGGAAGGGAGAGAAGGAGGAGTGGGAGGGCTGAAGAGGGGTGGGGGCAACCATGGCTAGCTCTGGAGGGGAACAGTGTCTCTCAGCGGGAACCAGCACCATCCTACCTGGATGGGGAGGAGGGGCTCCTTGTCGTCGATGTCAATGAGAACATCTTCCCCAGGACCGAGTAAGCTCACATCATCTGTGGGAAAGAGCAGTGTCCAGGCTGGAGGGGAACTCCCTTCAGGGTCTTGCCCTTCCTCTGCTGCAGGACTCGAGCAGGGAGCAATGACACAAAACCCCCTCTGTCCTCCACACTCTCTCCTTTCTCACAGAAAAAGTCTGTCTTTCTCTCCCTCCTACCCAGTTCTTCCCCCTCCCATCTCTGTCTCCCCCATCTTCCTTCACTTTCCCTGTCTCCTCTGTTCTCACTCTTCCTCTCCTCCCACTTCTCTCCTCCCTCCGCAGCCCCCTGAATCCCCAGCATCTCTTTCTCCCCACCCACTGCAGCCCTTAGCTCACAGCCCACAGGCACATCACGTGTGCCCGCTCCGGGTGTGCCAAGCCCAGATTTGGGCTATGCTCTGAGGATGATGAGGTCCCGGTCCTTCTGACCAGCTGAGCAGAAATCACCTTCTCATTCAGGTGCCAGTAAATGGGGGGCTTCAGGACACATCTTGATGGGAAGTCCCGCCTGCCCCAAGCCCCCTCTGCCCCAGCCCACCACATCAACAGCTCCTCCGCCTACCTGGGCCACCCTGTGGGGACAGACTCTCCTCTGAGTAGGGGTCACACAGGAAGCTCTCCAGGGAGCGGATGGTACACTGGCCCACCACAGGCCGGCGGCCAAACTGGCGGTTATCAATGACCTTGACCACGATGGGGGGACAGTAGAGCTCCTCCCTGGGCAGCATCTGGGCAGAGGAGGAGGGAAGCTCTGAGCAGTGGCTGAAACCATCTCTGGGAGGTCTCAGAGGAGGGAGGGTCCCTTCTTCACCGGACAAGCCCAAAAAGAGAGAGCGACTATGAACCCACAGATAAACTTCAGTGGTCATAACTCCAGAGTGGTGGCTAGCCACCCGAGAGCCGGCCAGGGAAGTGGAAAATACACACCTTTCCCCCTGTCCCTTGAATACCATACAGGAGTCTGACGTTCCCCTTCAGCTCTACCTTCCAACCACATCAGCTCAGCCCAAAGTGAAAGCAAGTCTCCTTTCCCTGAACCCTCACGGGCTGGGAGGGGAAGAGGGGGAGAAGTTGGCCCAGGACTCAACATTTCTTGCAGACAGTCCCCCCCAAGTGGATACTCAAGAGTTGGCTTACAGACCCAGATTCTTCCCCCCACCCCACTGCCCCAGCCCCTAAAGCACTTTGAACACAACTTGAAATAATTTATATGCTCTCCTTCGGTGGCGGGTTTGGCTCAGCCAAGAGGAGGCTCCTGTTGACAGCCACTGGGCCTGGAATTTCTATAGTGCTTTCATCTTGCAAACCATGTTCCTTTCCTCAGGCTCGCCTTACTCCCGCCACTAGGTCCAGGCAGCCCAGGAGCTGGAGGCCTGAGTCCGGTGGGGTGAGCCCATCTGCGGAGGCCCAGGGCAGGGAAGGTTCGGAGGAGTCATGGAAGACCAGAACCCTGGCAGAACCCCGGAGGGGCTTCAAGGGTTGCAGACCTGCCCTGATAGGGAGAGCAGCCACAGATGATGGGTCCCTGGGCCTTCTGCAGACTTAGGATCTGGGCTGCAGAGGGGGCGGGGGGAGGCATGCTGGCCCTATCCATGTTGCTCACAGGCTTCACCTCTTCCAGTGAGAATAGTGGCAGTACTTCCTCCCCATTTTCACAGACCAGTGTGGTGGGAAAGATTCATGACCTGTATAGATTACCATAGAGAGTTGGAGCAGACCCCATACCTTTGGGGTCACGAGAAGATTCTAGACATCAGGACAATGGAAAGGAAAAGAAGGGAGTTCAGGCTTACCACTTCCATGAAGAGGGTGCAGATGTCAAAGTTGGGGTTCTTCCGGAGGTTCCTGATGACACAGGACTGTACTGACTGGCCCCCACACTCCACCACGAGGCTGGGGGATGAGACGCTGGCCAGCTGGTAACTCTTCATGTTCCGTAGGCCCCATGCCAGGATCTGGGGACACAGAGTGAGGAGAAAGGTTGGAAAGGTCCCGGGCCCCCAGGGAAGGAGGTCCAGGCTGCCCTTCCACCCCTCATGCGGGAGCCAGGCTCACCTCGATGGCAGTGCGCTGGAGAACTGGCTTGATGTTCTGGGGAACCATGTAGATGTTGGCCTCCCTCTGCGGTGGCGGGTACGGCAGGTCTGTGTCCTCCGACTACAGGACACATCAGGTGGAACAGAGACAAAGGTGAAAGAAAGAACAAGGCAGAGAGACAAGAAAGGAGGGCAGATGAGACAGAAAGAAGGACATGCACGGGAGAGTCAGAAACAGAGAAGCAAGGGCACACAGGTGGGCAATGGGCAGGCAGAAATGAGAAAGCTAAGTCAGTTTTTCAGGCACCATCTTCTCTAGGACCACAACTCAAGCACCATGGCACAGGGTTCAGGTCACCCTATTTCAAATGAACCCCACCCAGGTCACCCCTCTTCCCATAATTCAGGCTCTGATGTACCCTCTGATGTACCAACCATCTGTTCAGGGCCACCCCATCTCTGACATAAACACACACACACACATACACGCACGCGCGCGTGTGCTCACAGACACGTAAACGCACACACACATGCACTGCCCTCTCCATCCTGACACATTCCTTCTGCCCCTCTCAGTCCGAGAGAGAAACATGTGGCCCCCGCTGGCCTGGTTCTCCTACCTCCTGCCTCAGACTCTCCCATTTACAATCCACCCGGAGTTCCAGTTCTACCCCCCACACCCACACTCAGACACCTGTCAGCCCCTAATGCGCACTTCTCATACCTGTCTACCCTGAGGACAGAACATGTGCACTGGGAGCCAATAGGAAAAAGGGATATAAATGCCCAACCTCTACAGACACCAAAGGGCGCCGCTGGGGAGGCTCTTCACCACAGACCAGAGTTGAGGGCAGCATATGTCAGCTTTGACCTTCTAAGGATTTGCCAAAAGACGTGACCAAGAATCCCCAAAGATCACAAAGAATTACCTGAGGAAGCAGGCAGGGCAAGGGAAGTAGGTACCACCATGGATGAGCCAACTGCCACATCTCACAGTGATTGTAACACAGCCTCTGGGTATGAATCCTATCTCTGCCACTTGCTGAGTTCAATAAGTTATTGCACCTCTCTATGGCTTGTTTTTTTCATCTACAAAATGGTTATTAAAAATTATCAACCTCTAAGGTTAGTGTGAGACCTGAAGAAGTTAATACAACATTTAGAATACTGCCTGATTCATGTAAACTCTCAAAGGTAGGACTAGAAGCCCACGTGGCACCTTCGTAACAATTAGAGAAAGATGTCACTTTCTCAAAGATCTTAATTTCCATGTCAGAAAACCGTCATATTTCACTGGATTAGAACAAGACACTTTACTGCCACCTACTGGAAGGTTTTTATAATAAATACCAATATATGATGTCGGCACTGTAAAATGCACAACCTGCACATCCACACATGGAGTTCCCAACCCTTAGGAAATGTTAACTACAATGAAAAGGGCTCTGCTGGACACTTACAGGGCTCCCCTCATGTCATCTCATTTAATAAACAAGGAAACCATTGGATGCATTCTCCAAGTGACTTGTTCTGGGTTCTACCTCAAAGAAGTATTTCCATCTATAGATGCTCCGACATATATCATGGGAGCAGCTGGAGCACGGACACTCGACCTCTCACTCCCACCTCATCACCTCACAACTAATCCCAGCTGTCACTCATGCCTAATGACACACCGATGATGCTATGCTGCCCAACCTTATAGTGATCAGAAGCTCATTTCTAGAACGAGACCAGGCCTTGGTTCTCGTTTCAGTCATGCTACTTTCTAGTTGTTTGACCTTGGGCAAATTTCTCAACCTTTGAGACTCATACCATCATATGAAGATCCAGGATTACAATACCCTTACGAAGTTGCTCTGAGAATTCAACAAGAGAAGAAATACATAGGGTACCTGGCACATAGGAAGTGCTTAATAAAGAGCAGGCCACATGATCACTGCATCACTGTTGGTGCCACCGTTCCTACCACTGGTCTTGCTGTTGACTTGGCAGGGTGGCTGAAGGAGCCAAACCACCGAAAGCACCTTTCAGGACAACACTGGCTTTATAACTATCCCTACGTCATCAAGGAACAAAGTGAAGAAACTCAGTATCTTCTTCCACACCCACAATGCAGATGGCATGATGTAGGAAGCACCTACATTTTAGACTGAGATACATGCCATCAGGAGGAGGGAGGGGTGATATGCAGGGATGCCATGGGGCACAACGCCAGGGGCTGCTGTGCACATCACAGTCCTCATGAATGGTGCCCGCAGAGGGTGGAGGCAGCGCCTGGACAGCCACCACAATGGCCTGGCTGCTATGGGGACACCTGGCTTAGCACCTACCATTGACACTCCAAGGCCACCAGTTGCAGCGGCTGCACACCAAGGGTTGCCTCTTTAAAGGAAGGGTGAGAGCTGAAGGCCTGCTCATGGCCAGTTTGTGGCCTGCTCAAGGCTGATGCCCAGGCCAATGTGGGTCCAGGGCCAAAAGCCCAAGATGCAAAGGGGCAAAAAGAATGTGTCAGGGAGGGAACTGTGCCCCCCAACCCCTCCTGAGTCAGAAGACAGAAAGATAAGCCTTTCTCACATTCTCCTTAAATCACCCAGGAAAACTCATTCTTATATTTCCTCCCAGACATTCCTCTCCCAGCACCCGAACTCTGGGCAGCGTCCCTCTGATCCCTTTTTATCCCTCATTTCCATGTCCCACCCTTCTTTCTGGGCTCTCTTGAACTCCAAGTTGATGACATTCCTCTCTAGATGCTGAGGACCAGGCCCTCCCTTTTCAGGAATCTGTTCATGGAGGAGGACAGGGAACAAGAACCTCAGGAAGGATAGACTCCAGTACCGTTTGGAGGAGGCCCTGGAGGAAGAAGGCAGGTGCACACAGCTGTGGAGCGCCAGGCCCAGCGGAGGCAGCGGGGAGAGACAAGCAGAGACAGTGGTTAGGGGAGTGTCCCTGGAGCAGCTTCCTCCATGGGAGGCCACCATTCTCATCCCAAGGCCATCTCCACCCATCTCATTGTCCCCAGGGGTCCCAGAACATCCTTCTTCCCTGTCATTTGTTGCCACTCCCCAGGACCCCTGCCTCTGCAGGACCCCCTTCCACCAGGCCTGCAAGCTGCCATGGTGATCCTTTGTATATACCCCCTCCCCGCTGTGCATACCTGTGAAATTATCACTGGGCACACCTGTAACATTATCATTGCACATTGATACCTGCCTGCACAGTCTCTGGCTCCATGACTCAGTCTAATCTAGTCCTCCCCAATTTTCCACACTGCCTGCTGAATCCTTTCCTTCCCCTTTTAAAGATGGTCTCACCTGACCTGTGGTGGCACAGTAGATAGAGCGTTGACCTGGGATGCTGAGGTTGCCAGTTAAAAGCCCCAGGCTTGCCCAGTCAAGGCACATATGAGAAGCAACTATGAGTTGATGCTTCCTGCTCCTTTCCCTATGCCTTTCTCATTCTCTCTCTCTCTCTCACCCTTCCTCCTCTCTCTAAAATCAATAAATAAAATCTTTAAAAAAAAAAAAAAAGAGGGTCTCTCAGATCCAATCCTGCTCTGTGTCCCCTCCAGCAGCCTCCCTCCCTCTCCTTTCTCTCTGCTGAGAAGAACTGCCTGCATCTGCTGCCTCTCGCTTCCAAACGACCCTCTTTCTGGTGCACTGAGCTCAGTCCTCTGCATCCCCTCCCTGGACACTTCTATCTCCAAAGTTAACAAGGACCTGCTTGTAACTCACCCACAGGCCCCTTCACTGGCTCCTATCTCTCTCACTCCCTCAGCAGCATCTGGCCAGCTAAAACTGTCTCTCTGGGTCCACACTGGCCTTCCTCCCTCTGCCCTCTGCTTGTTGAGTTCCTTCCTCTGCCCGGCCCTCTCCTAGGCTTTCTGTTCCCAAACATCTCTCCTAAGCTCCAGACCCACCAGCCTGACCTCTTACTGCTCAGTTCATACATGTGTCCCACTGGCCTTTCACACTGAACTTGTCCAAAATTGTATTCTTTAACTTCCCCGCTCAAAGCCTGCTCTTCCTAAATGCCTGAGATACCCAGCCCACCATCCATCTTGACAACCAGGTCAAAAAGGCCCATGCCATCCTCAGCTCTCCTCCCCCTTGCTGCCCAGTCTCTGATTGGTCACCCAGCCTTGGCAATTTTATCCCCTAAATCTCTCTACCTTTCTTCCTCAGCTGGTGCCACCACTCTGTCATGCCTGGATTCACCAGCACCCTGCTAAGTGGTCTCCTTGCACCTGGCTCTGCACATCGCTCCCCACAACAAAGGCATGCTGTGTGCTGCAGCCAGGGGTGCTATGTAAGAATGGCACTCCGCTTACGACCCAGCAAACTGCCCGCCTGCTCAGGAGGAAGTCCAACCTCCTTGGTGCGGCCTCTAAGACCCCTCATCTTCTAGCTCCTTCTGACTTCTCCCACCTCACCTCTTACAGGTAACTTTCCCTTCTAAGAGCCCAGTTAGTAAGGAGCCACCTCCCTGACTATGCTCAATGCCTGCCCAGGGAGGCTGCAGGAGATGCCATGCTGTCACTACCTGTGAGGCTTGAAGCTTGTGGGCCCTTCTGTCTGAATGCTCTCTTCTCACTTCATCTAGCTACCTCCTACTCAGCTTCAGGTCTCTGTTTAAATCTTCCCCAGGGCCCTGAGCTTAAGTTACGCACCCCCATGGCTCCCATAGCAACTTGGCCCTCTCCAGTTGAAAGACACATCATACTGGGCCATCTCTATGAGCTCGTCTGTCTATGTCCCGGTTAAACCAGCAATTCTGCACACAGGGACCACAGCTGAATCCCCTGTCTAATAAATAAAAGATTATGAATTGATAGTTGAAGGAAGGGGAGGCTAAGAGATAAATGGGTGAGTGTATGTGTGAATAAAGAATTAGCTCCAAGCCCTGGTGTATAGTTCATCTGGTTAGAACATCGTCCCCATACACCAAGGTTGTGGGTTCAATCCCTGGTCAGGGCACAAACAAGAAGCAACCAGTGGGGTAAGAAGAAAAAAAGATGACAATGCAACCAATGAATGCATAATAAGTGGAACAATAAATCAAAGTTCCTTTCTCTCTCTCCTTTCCTCTCTTTCTCTCTCAAATCAGTAAATAAAATTTAAATAAAAGAACCAGCTCCAATATACTCTCTGCTCCTTCCCAACACTCTCATCTGTTCCAGCCTGATCCTTGGGTCCTCACCAGGCTCTCCCTCCCCTGGGCCTGCTCATGGCTCCGCTGTTTGAATGGGCTTTCCTTGCCCTCTTCCTGAATCAGCACATCTTTCAGGGTCTTGTTCAAGCTCTCCATCCTCCAGGAAGTCTCTCCAGCCGCTCTAGAAAATTCTGATAAGCCTACTCTCTGGCTTGTTTGAATTCTCAGTGACCCTGTGCTTGGTTTCCCAAGGTCCTAGCAGGTCCCTGACATCTCACATGTAGAAGTCCTGTGGCCCCAGCCAGGTGGCCAGCTCCATGCCCGAGTTTCTCAGATTTTTCCAATCCAGCCAACCTGAGGTCCAACACCTCCGACAGGGCCTGGGGGAGCATATCAGCATGCCAGGCAGGAGTAGATGTAGACTGAATGTGCCACCAGGACATCCTGGTTCACTGTCCTGTGTGTGACAGGGGATTGTAAGGAACACAGACCTCAAAGGCAGCCTAAGAATATAAGCCTATCAAATAAAGCAATATCTGACCAACCCCTGCTTGATCACCCTCTCCACCCAACTCTGAATGCAGGGCAGACCTGGGGCTGCTCTACTAGCCGGGTTCTACAGGGGTGCAAGCCACTCAGACCAAGAAGATGAGGACCCAAGAACAAACGAGGCTCTCTCCCACCTCAGAGCAGAACCCACCTTAATGCCCCCCTTAGTCTATCCATCCTGCTAGTCAGTTCAGTACAAGTTCAGGCCAAGGCCTGAACCATGAGGGGGATTTCCTTCCCCAATTCTAGGAGCCACCACACTAGATAGACATTCATTCCCAGGGCAGGGGGACGTGTTGGCAAGTCCATCCAACCACCTAGGTCAGTCCTGTCACCAGTAGCCCATAGGCCCCCACCTCACCCCGGAGGGAACAGTCAGGGGACCCTCTGGACATTCAGATCTTGGGTCCTCAGAGAGCTCCAGACAGGGGCAGCCAGGCGGGCTGGGAGGGCTTCATTGTCTGCCTGCCCCACCCTGCTCGTTAGGAACAACATGTTGCTCTAATTACACTCCGGAGGAAAAACAGTGTTTTAAATTAAGGCCTTGGGGGAGGGATGGGGGATGGGGACCACTGGGTTTATTTTCCTGATTGCAAAACTCCAAAATTTTCCTTCTAGTGGACTTGGGGGTACAGGATTGTTCCTCGTGTACATCTCAGACTAAAAACCATACCCTGTCGCCTGGATTTGGAAGAGAAGAGGGAGGAACATCTGGTTGGCCTGCTGAGCCCCCAGTGAAAACAGCCACAGAGCACCAAAGCACCTTCTGCCAGGGTATCCCCTCCACAGGGCAGGGCAGACGAAGCAGAACCAAGGGCACTACTCCAAGCACACCTCCACCAGTAGTCAGGGCCACAGCCTCTGCGCCTGCCTAGGGCCCCCGGGTGGGTCTTCCTCTGCACACGCCACATCCGTGGAGTGCTGGTCATTAAGGAATCAGCCATCCCCTCTTTTGCCGTATGTGCATGCACGTGTGCGTGTTCTTGCGAGTGTACATACTCGCACACACTCAAACGTACATGTGCACACTCTCCAGTTCTCAGGAAATCTAAAATTGCAGTTTCTTTGAACTCATTCCCCTTGGCAGCATGGACTGCCTTTGTTCTCCAGACAAAAAGGAAAAGAAACGAGACAGAGGGCTCAGAAGAGGCGGGAGAAGGAGGGAGAGAGGGAGCCAGGGCCAAGGAGCAAACAGGCAGAGGGAACTCGAAGGGAGAGCGGGAAGAGGGAAGGCGAGCACGGCTCAGGGAGAGGGGAACGTAGGCAACAGGGAAAGACAAGCTGCGGAGCCAGAAGGAAAGCCCCCTCCACCCGTGCTCTCTGCAGTGACCCGGGTCTTCCAGAGGTCACCAGTCTCAATGACAGGATGCAACAGTTCACCCTCCCTGCCAAGAGCCCCCGAAAGGGACCCTCCAGGTGGCCATAAAGCCTGAGGGAGAGAAAAGTCTCACCCAACACACTGACCCCAAGTGATGACATGCCCCCAGCCCAAGGCACTGACACCTGGACTCCCATCCTCACCCCTCTGCCAACCCCTGCTTCAGAAGTAAGCTCAGTGTCACCTCTTCCAGGAAGCCATTCCCATTGTCCTCCATCTGCTCTGGGAGCCCTTGGCATGGACAGATGGCATTTCATCTCATTCACAGACACTTTGTGTTCCACACAGCCTTGGGCTGCACTGGCCCAAAGGCACTCCCCACAGAGAAGCCATCCTTAAACCATCCTTCAGGGCCACCTCAGCCTCCTAGCTGGTTTCTCCTCCTGCCCTGTGCTTCCTAGCCCACACTCCCTAAAGCCAGACAACTTCCTAACCACCCATCTGCACTCTCTGTTCAAGAATCTAAACTGGCATGGCTTATCATGGCCCTCCAGGATGGCTGGAGCGATTCCCACAGCGATCAGGCTGGGAGCCTGGACGGCACTGAATGAAGGATATAGGCAAGAGCTTAGCAAATGCAAAGACAGAAAAATCCTGCGCAGACGTCCAGCTTCCTACAGGGCCAGCGGCAGCAGCAGAACCACCTGCCCCACCCAGTACCAAACCTTCTCAAAACCAAACTGGACCCAGGAGTTTGGCATGAGGCTTAGCCTTCAAGAGTAGGGGAATGGATGAGCTATGAGCCCCAGGACAAGGTGGGGGTCCCAGGGGGTAAGGGGGTAACAAGGTCATCTTCTGGGGTGGTTCCCTGGACGAGGTGTAACTCCATCTATCCTCAGGAGCCGGTACCTTAGCCTGGCCCTGTGCCCCACAGACTCCTAGGACTTGCTCTCGCCTGGCCCTGGTGACCAACACCCACCCTCAGCCTGTGGCTGGCCCTGCAGCAGGACACTTGGCCCTCTTTTGGGCTCTGGCCCAAAAGCTGCAAATTTGGATTAGCTTCCTGACAAGGAGACCATAGCCAGATCTTTGCTCTCAGAATATGAGCCTTCACTGTTATAAATTACAAATCCAGTTATTAAGGATTTTAACTTTTTTATAATAACTCCTCCTTGGGCTGGGTCTTCTCCGGAGCAGCCTGTGGGTTTTGGCCACAGAATACTCTCAATCAAGAGAGGGCTCCATGCTGCTTCCCTGGACAGGACTCTGCTCCCCTTTCCAAATCGGCAGTCTTTCCAACTACAGCCAAAAGCAGGAGGCTGCCTGTCAGGCACAATTATGGCCAGCTCATTTGGCGGACCCCACCTCGGTCTGGGAGCAAAAGGAAGTGAGGTAAGGGGTGCCGGGCCTGCAGATCCCACATCCTGACCCTGCACTTCAAGTCCAAATTGCACTGAAAACATCAAATGGTGTTCGCTCCCTGCCTGGGGATTCCCTGACGGCAGGAAGTAGCTGCCTTTTGCCCAGCCCCCCATCTGACTAGGGCTCTCATTCCTGTCTCTCCACCCAAGCCCCTGCCTTACTCATTCATGAGGACCCCACTCACAGATGTGCAGGAAGCCATCAGGGAATGTGCTCCTCAGCCCACCACACCCCCAGCCATGGCAAAGGTTGAAACCTCGCTTTATCTGAATGCAAATCCCAAACTCCTTTTAGAACCTAGGAATCCCCAACCCACCCCAGCCCCTAAACCACTCAGGCCCTAAACTGGTGCTGTGCCCGCTGGACCAAAGGCAAGGTTTCCCACCTTCTTCCTGTAATTATGTCTGGCTAACGCCACCTCCACCAGAAAGGCTTCCTTGGCTACTCTGGCCTCTTATGAACATTTTCTTCTTGAAAACCTGCCACCTGGTCCTCAGCCAGATGAGGCGATGTACACTGTTCACAAAAATTAGGGAATATTTCAAAATGAATATGAATCGATAAAATATTCCCTAGTTTTTGTGAGCAGTATATTTCTGTCCATAAGGTCTAGTTGAATCTGGCCTCCAACAGGCTCTGAGGTCAGAATCATTCCAGGACACAGCCCAGGCAGCCCTGAATCCACACAGCATGGGCAATGAAATCCAAATGGGTCTCCATGTGACAGATGCCCACTGGGGACGGCTCCAGAGCCTGTGCCCAGAGGATGGCCTTTACCTTCCCTCTGTCTCTGCCCACCCACCCCCAGCCACGGCCACAGCCACGAGGGCCCACCTCACCTCTTCCAGGATCCGTGATGTATCCTGCACCTGGACCACATCATGGGACATTCCACACCCAGGAGATGGTACAAAGAGGGGAGGAGGGATAAAAGTTCACCATTAGAGACCAGGAGCATTAGACTGGGGCAGAAATCAGCACACCAGACACCACCTAAGAGGGGCCAACAGAAAACACCTCCCATCCAGTGCAAGTTCCTTGTGCTTCTAGCCACACCCTCCATGTGGTTCCTGAGAGAGAAGGTGTGACGGACGTTGATGCGGAGGGACTCTTAGCAGAGGAGGTCTAAACAAACCTAGAGGCCAGGCATCTCTGGAAGTGACAGGAGAAAAGGAAAGCTGGCAAACAGGTGGTGGGAAGGTTCGGACCTGTGCAGCAGACCCGGGAAGCAGAGAGGCTTCAGGTCCTGGAGCTGAGGCTCCTATTGGAGCAGGTGAACTTGGGGTGCCAAGAAGAAACCACCAGATCCCTGGCGTCTGGCAAACTGAGATTGGGAGCTTGGACTTGGCAAGAGAGGGATGGGGAGAGACACAAGGGCAGGTGGGGGGAGAAACAAAGGATGGAGTGGGGGCAGGGATGAAGGAGGACCTGCATGGTAAGAGCTGTCTGCAAATTATGTGGGCTGCCTCATAAGGGGAGGAGGCACTCAAACAGAGCCTGGATGACAACGTCTCAAAGCTGCGGTGGAGCCTAGCCAAGAATAGGATTTCCTGAACCAAATGAGCCTAAGCACCACAGTGAAAGGTCTGCATTTTCTACCGTGATGCCCAGGAGAAAGGAGGAGGGCAGAGACAAGGGGGAACCAAATCCCCATCCTAGTAGAGGAAAGAACTGGTCACGCTAGGAACAGTAAGTTGGGAACTGTAGCCTAAATCAGAGCTTCTGAAACCCGAGCATGTGTCAAAACCCACTGAGGGCTTGTAAACACCCAAGCTGCTGCCCCTCAGAGTTTGCGTCAGTAGTGGGACCCAAGAAGTATTTCCAACAACATCCCAGGTGATGCGGTGGGGAGAACCACTGGGCTAAGTCGATGGTTCTCAGCCCTGGCTGCACATTAAGATCCCCTGGATAGCTTTGAAAACTACTGGCGCCTGATGGGTTGCACTTTGTTTGGTCTGGGGTGGGGCCTAAGCACCGGGGATTTTTAAAACTTCCCAGGGATTCTAACATGCAACCTGGCGAAGACTGAGAATGAGGTCCCTTCAATCTGGGAGTGTAATCTTCTCAGGGACAAAGGGCAGAAATGATGTGAGGTGGGCCAGAACCCCAGCCCCTGTCCATCCCACCCCTGTGGCCTCACTGGGCCTTCCTCTGCCTGAGAGCAGGACAGTGGTGGTGGACACCTGCTGCCCCTTCTAGCAAGGAACAGAGCTGCAAACACAGGGAGGCCAGCAGGGAGCTCGAAGAAGAAAAGTTGAAAGCAAGACTTACCTCAAAACCAGGAATATGGTGGATGGCCGGCTAGGGGGAAGGAAAAGAGTTCTGCTCAGATGCTTGGTACTCAAGGCCCTTCACCCTCCTTTCTGCCCTAACCAGGGAAAGACATCTCCAACCACAAAGTGACACTCATGGAATGTGTCAGTGATCAGACAGTCCACAGACTCTATTCCTCGGAGGCCTAGGATCCCCTCAGAACTGCCTGGGAGTTGGTGGGAATGCGCACGGGGAAGCCAGGGTGGCACTATGCTGTGTCCCCCTCCAGACACTTCACCTGGAGCAGCCCCACTTCTATTTGGTTTACACACTGGGGTTCACATCACACAAAGAATAAGTTTGAAGATATCACTCTAACCCCAACCTCCTACATTACAGCAGGAAAGTGGCTGGGCCAGGATCACACAGCCACGCTGTGGCACAGCCAGCGCTGGAGCAGACGTCCTGCCTTCACTTGTCCTTAGAGGTCTTCCCCCAGCACCTCCATGACAAGCCCCTGCCCCCAAATCAGATCCTCCTGCCAGAAACCACCTCAGGATATGGCCCCAGGAAAAATACATCCAATGGCCAGAGGACTCAGGCATTCTAGTCAGTCCAGATTCCAGCATTTGACCCCAAAGTTAGATCCTGCCCTGATTTGGGATACAGAAAAGGTGGCTGAGACCAATCTCAGCAGGAGGCCTGACTTTCTCGCAGTGCTCCCCACTGAGTGCAGGCCCCTGGTGGAGAAGGAAGATGGATAGGCAGTCCCCTACCCTCCATCGGGCCATCCCTGCCTGTACCCCCCTCTCCCCCCTTCTGGATCTGGATGGGGCCCGGCTTCACCTTCTCTCTCTGGATGAGCTCAAAAGAGGCCAGCAGCTCACCCGCCGGCTGGCTTCCCCTAGTCAGGGGGAACCAGGCCAGCCGGGGCATCCGGTCCAGACTCGGCTGACAGATGCAGCGTCCCATAAACTCGTCTGCACCCTGGACAGAGGTGGAGAAAAAAGTCAGCATTCCAGAACCCAGGGCTCTGGTGGCCTCAAAAGGATCGCCAGACCTACATCTGGCCTTCTGAACTCTAAAGGGAAGCCTCTGGTGCTGACTGGTGAGCTCTGTCCCTTAGAAGTATTCGAGAACCTGACCAGGTGGTGGTGCAGTGGATAGATCATCGGACTGGGATGCGGAAGGACCCAGGTTCGAGATCCCAAGGTCGCCAGCTTGAGCGCGGGCCCATCTGGCTTGAGCAAAAGCTCGCCAGCTTGGCCCAAGGTCGCTGGCTCGAGGAAGGGGTTACTCGTCTGCTGAAGGGCCCGCGGTCAAGGCACATGTGAGAAAGCAATCAATGAACAACTAAGGTGTCACAACGGCAATGAAAAACTTATTATTGATGCTTCTCATCTCTCTCATTCCTGTCTGTCTGTCCCTATCTATCCCTTTCTCTGTCTCTGTAAAAAAAAAAAAAAAAGTATTCAAGAAAACATGCAGTGGCCCTAGTCACTAGATTTGAATTCCCACAGTGGGGAAGACCCTCTGTATGTCCAACTAGCACTGGCAGTGTTTTAATTTAATCAAGACCAGAGTGACAGGATCCCAGCTTGTCTCTAATGCCCTCACAGAATAGGTCTTTGACATTTCCAATTACTTTTATTCATTTCCTCTTTAAATCCGACCACCTTCCAAATAGGGAAACTGATCACACTCATCAAATTATATTAGTCTTAATGCTGCTACTAAATGCTGCTACGTCTTATTATTCCTTTGCTCAAGCACCTTCCATGGTTCCCCACTACCTAGAGGACAGAGTCTGAATTCTCCTCCTGGGATGGAAGGCCCTTACTGGGGCCTGCTCACCTCTCCTGCCCCCTCCTTCCTTCCCCATGCAGCCTCTGCTCCAGCCTGCTGGCCTCTCACCCATGGTTTTTGCATGGGCCATTTCCAGCCATTCTGCCCTCTGTCCTTGTTGGTCATAACTCACAGCCCTGCCCAAGTTCAGTCTCTGACATGGCCCCCTGTGACTTGCCGACCTGTGGATTCTGGTCTGAGGTTAGCTGGTAAGCTTTCTTGAGGGCAGGGCAGTGGAGAGAATGTGGGTCTCAGCCAGCTGGTGCTGCAGCCTTCACAAGCTCTGGCGACTTGCTCAAGTCTTTCATCTGGGGAAACCCAGAACAGGACTGAGGGGGATCCCCTCCTGCAGCCACCTCACTGCTGGGGAAACCCCAAGAGCCATTCAGGAGTAGCCACCAACTGCTGCATAAATGCCACATTAGCAAATGACAGTCCAGTACCAAATGCTCAGAGTGGACACCAGCCACAGCACTGGGAGAGCTCCCAAAGGCTCCTCTGGGCCACATATTGTCCTATTGATGGGTTGTGGAGAGGCTGGGGGAAGGGCAGTTCTTGCAGAGCTCGGGCAGCCAGGACAGCAGGAGCTCAGGGCAATGTGCATTTGCCAACAGTATGGACTTGCTTGACTATATTAACAACGAGCACAGACTCTGCTCCCCCCAAGCCCCTGGAGCCCATCCAGCCCGAAGAGGTCATGGCTTGCACTTGCCCCTTTGGCTTAGTCCTTTGGCCCAACATCCTCCTGGTCTTCCTACCTCCTCCTTCCTCTTGCCATAAAGGTGCCAGGCCCTGTGCTCTTCTCCAGACAGTCCCAAATAGACTCCAGTTACTTGTCCCCCCCCAAAAAAAGTCCAGTTGTTCCTTCCAAGAAGAACTTATAGGTTGGCCTGCCCAGCCCAGACCTGCATGGCACACTGGCAGCTGGCCCCCACCACCTGGGGAGTACCCTAAACAGCTTCACTTTCCCCCATACCCATCACCACACCCTCCCATGGCACCTGACACCCAGTCATGGAGACTCTCTGGAAACATCTTCCAAACCCTGCCTTCTCCCCTTTCATTCCACTGCTGCCCCCAACCCAGAAGGTGACCTCTTTGCCACATGCCCCATCAGCTTATACAGCCTTCCTTTTCTCTCCTCTTTTTAAAATGTTATTCTGACCTTGTCATTCCCCAGCTCCCCAGTCTCATTCTCTTTTCTCCTCCTTCCCACCTGCCCTCCTCCCTCCCTGGCTCCTACTAGTCCCCAGGCTCTGCTGGGGTGCTCTTCTGTCTCCTCCCTGCACCCAAGAACACATCTCCTCCAGGGCCTGCACCTTCCCCACAGCCATCCCGCAAATTCCAGCCACCGTGAGCTCCCTCCTGGGAACCGTCTAGACTGTACCGTCCACTATTAGAGCCACTAGCCACCTATTTAAATTAAAGTTTAATTAATTACAACTAAATAAAATTCAAAATTCAGTTTCTCAGTTGCATTAGCCACTTTTTAACTGTTGATCAGCCACATGCAACTCATGGCTCCCAGAGCATTTCCATCAGCAAAGGATGTTCTGTGGGACAGTTCTGTTAAGAGGGCCCTGGCTATGCCTCAGAGCCAGGTGACACTCAGACACCCGCTGTTTCCCTAGAGGATTCTCTGTCCGTGGGTCAGTCTCAGCTCCCACTTAGACTGGGAACCACAGTGAGGGGCCACCCAGCCCAGCACACAAGCACTTAATAAATGTGTGTGGAGTGAACACAGCTCTCTGATGAGGAGATAGGAGTGGGCTGGGATAGTGTAAGCAAGTTAGAGGCAGAGAAAACACAGGCTCTTGACCACAACCAATGGCCCTTTGCAGGTCTGTCCCTTCTCTCTGTCATGGGCACAGCAGATGTGCCAGCAATCCATTTTTAATTACTCTAAAATAGTTTTAGCCACTCTGTAGTCTGTGGGTTCCGGGGAGAGGTCATGAGTCCTAGCCTTTGTGCACACCCATCTGGCTGGGGATCTGTCCCTTGCAGCAGCATCTCTCTCTGGGGCCCTGGAGGAAGTGGGCAGTGAGGGGATGAGGGAAGAAGGCAGCAAGCTCACATAGGTGTCATGGTCGTACAGCTCCACCACAATGCTGGGCGGCTGCTCGGCAATGCTGGCCGGCTCGCCGAAGATCTCAATCTCGTAGAAGATGAGTGTCTGGTCCCAGGTGGGGTTCAGGGTGTTCTTCACCACCACCGTCTTCTGGCTCTGGTGCAGGAAGGAGACGATTGCATAGGGATCTGTGTGGACCAAGTGCAAGGAGGGGAGACAGGACACAGCAGAGACTGTGAATATTGCCAGTTCAGGAGTCACTAGGGCCACAAAGCTGGAACAGACCTGTGACTGCCCACTCTCATGCAACAACGTCAGGCTGGAGTCTACTTCCCTAGGGCTCTCCTGCCCTCCATGAGCAGACTGATGGGCCACCCCAGGGAAATGAAGCCTGGATCCAGGCAAGAGGCCCCAGAAATCCAGAGAACTTCCCCTTTGGGTTCCTTCAGGGGCTGGCCTCCAGGGGGCAAAGTCCATTTGGAGTAGTGAGTCACTGGACAGCCCATTAATTTGTTCATTCATTCATCAGCAAGCATTTACTGACTTTCCTCCGCATGCCAGGCTAGGTGCTAGAAGCTGAGAATACAATTGGAGCAAAACCATAATCCATATGAGCGAACATAAAAGTACCATTTTGGTCAGTGCTTTAAAGAACAGATTTAAAGTCTGATTAGAGTATATGAGGGAGAAATCTGGCTTCTCTGAGGAAGGGAGAGCAGAACAGAGATGCTGGTGCCATTAGAAGGGTGTGCCTAGGGCTTCTGTTCAGCAAGCTCACTCTGGCTGCCACATGGAGAACAGACTGGAGGGAGACCAGTTATGAGGCTATTGGAAGAGTCTGGTCAGAGAGGGTGGTGGCTTAGATGGGCAAGAAGGCTCTAGAGAAGAGCATGTAGACTCAAGGGCTGTTAGTAGTGAGTGGTGTGAGAAGAACCCTAAGACCTCTGCAGCTCCCTGCTGTCCCCAAACACCTTTTTAGCATGCCGGCCCCTGCCCTGCTGGCCTGAGACCCACCCACTAGTCATTCTTTCTGCCTAGTCCCAAAGGGAAGGTTGGCGTCACTAGAAAAGATTCTAGGGTAGTGGTTCCAAATGTGAACGTGCAGCAGAACCACCGGAAGACTTATACACACTGCTAGGTCCCACCCCAGAGCCTCATTCACCAGGTCTGGGGTGGGGCCTGAGAACTTGCATTTCTAACAAGTTTCCAGGTGATACTGATCTACCTTCCAGGTCCACACTTTGGAAACCAATGCAAGAGAAGGACCTATGGACCTGAGTCGCCTGTAATTTAGGAGAGGAGCAAAGGGCCTGGAGAAGAGGCTCCTCTGGCTTCTCTCATTAGAGCGTCAGCCTGGGGGAAGGGTACAGTTTGTTGCCATTTTATAAGATTCAAAATGCCAAGTGCTGAGGGTACGTGACAGGAAAAGTCTAGGGATGCAGGAGGCTGGCAGTGGCTGCTACATGTCTGCAAGGGAGGAGCCCAAATGCTCTACCACATGTCCTGCACCCTTCGCACCGGCTCCATCCTACAATACCTTGCATCCTCTGAGCCTCACAGTTCAACCCCAACGCTGTCCTTAACCCCCAATGTGACCTCAAAAGGACCTAATGATCTGTACCCTGCTGGCCTCAGAAGGTTGCTAGGATGGGGAGATAGGATTTCCCCACAAACATGTGAGCAGGACAAGCTCCGTGCCTTAAAGAGACCAAGTGGCAAGTCAAGCACAGGAGGTGGCAGAGAGTGAGGGTAAAAGAGGTGGGGAGGTTGAGCTGGGCAGCGGGAAGACTCCCACCTTGGGATGAAAGGAGGAATGTCTAAGATTCTGGCTGTCACCCAAGAAGGGAGAAGAGTAGCTAAATTAGGAGGCAGATGCTGTGGGCTGAACACTGCTAGATTTGGCTGACAGGAGGCAACCACCAGCCTGGACAAACTTATTTAGCCTCAGGCACAAAAGTACAATGGGTCAACCCTGGAGGACTTCCTGTAGAAAAGTGGTTTGGAACCTGATTCTGGGTGTAGAAGAGGACAGTGGGAGGCTCTTGGCAGGGGAAGAGGTAGAGGAGAAATGCCACCACATCTCACCGCCCCTACCTGGTGGGAGCCTCCCTGGCATGGGGCTCCCCCTTCCATGCACCAGCCTGGCAGGCCTGGCCCAAGCCCTTTCCTTCCTGCCCCTGGCAGGGCCCAGCGGCGTCTGTGCATTTTATGAAACTGTCTGGCTGTGATACCATCAGCTCCAAGCTCGGCAGAGAACCTCTCCCTGGTTCCAGTAAGGGAAAGAGGGAGCATTCCGATAAATAAAACCATATTAGAGAGCCGGCGAAAAAGCCCCTTTTGTTCCCACCCCCTGTGCTTCCCAACGCTTTATTTTTATAAGCGTGCGAGTCCCAGACCGACCGCGTTTACACAAAGATCACAATTGCACATTGTAGCGGCTGTGCACACTGTATTGGTGTTGGCAGCACCCCCCACGCTGGCCCCTGAGCAGGCCGACTCCTTCCAGCAACCCCATCAGTGCAGGCAATGAGCTCAGTGCTGGGGGACAGGGAGGGGGCGGATTTCAAACAAAAATCACCCAGACCCACACACGTGCCCCGCCCGCCCATGGGAGGAAAAAACACACAACAAAGGCATTGTAAAGAGCAGGCCTGGAGGCCTGGGGCCTCAGACACTGGGCTACTGTATGCTGGGGCCTGGCCTCCCCCCACAGGGCCCAGCCCCTCCTCAAAAAAGAAACAAGTGGGGGTGGGTGTTGCTGAAGCAAGGTGGTCAGATGAAGGAAAACCAGACAGACAGACACATCACTCTTCCAGAAAAGCCATGAGCAGGGAGAAGCAGATCCTATGAAGCAGTGAAGGACAGTGAGGGGCTATGTCTTCCTTGACCACCCCAGCCCAGACAGCACTCTCTGCAGGGTCACCTCTGGCCCCTCAGGCCTTACCCGCCAAGCTACATAGAGCACCACCAGAGCTGAGGCCAAATGCAGCTGGACTGGAGCTCCCTGGGGACCACAGCTTCCCTGGGAAGTTTCTGCCATGAACATAGAGGTTCTACCGAACCCCATCCCCATGAGAGGTCCCAGGCAGGTGATTCTTTTGCTGGACTTGGAGCCCTGCATCCCAAGTCTGCTGCTCAGACCTCCCTAGACCTCCAGAGAGGACACACCTGCACTCACAGTACACTAAGCTTTCCTCCTGGGCCTTCCCATCAGCCAGCTCAGACCATCGGAATTGGGGACAGGGTGGGCAGCACCATCCCAGTTGTCAGAAGAGAGAGTTTGCCCCAGGAAGCCTAAGTCACTAGCCCATGCCCACATAGGGCCAGAACTAGAAGCTACAACTCATAGCCCAGTGCTCCTCTGCCTTGTTCACAGGAAAAGGGTCCTTAAGAGAGAGTAGGTTGCATCAGTAGTAAAGCAATGCAAATGAAAACTACAATACAAAAATAGTTTTGCTATAAAATTAAGAAAAATTAGGTAGAGCTATAAAACCCAGTGTTGGCAAATATTTGATGAACTAGGTATACTCTCCTCTATGGCTGGACGCAATTCAGCAACTCTTCAGGAAAGCAATTGGGCAGCATGCCCAGGAAAACATAAAACTGTTTATACCCTATTTCCCATATTCCTGGGAATCATCCAAATTAACCAAAAACCTATATGTACAAAGATGTTCGCTCAAGCATTATTTGTCATCGATCATTCATTCAGTATACAATTATTGACTAACGAGAATGTGGTAGGTAAGCATAGTGTTAGGAATATAAAGATGAATGAGACACGAACCAGGCTCTTAAGATCATGACTACCAATTAGAAGTGGTAACTAAGCCACAGTTACAATACAAGGTAATGTGCAACTTAACAGTGGAGAGTATAAGATGCTGGAGTTCAGAGGTGCCCAGTGTAGCCTGGTGGTACCAAGTCAGTCTTCCCAAAGGTGGTCTCCTACCCAGCATCTCAAGAACATGGAAGTTACCAAGGCAGACCAAGGGAAGAGGCTATCTAGGCACCCACAGAGAGGAGGAAAGGCACCAAAGGGCTCAGATTCCTAGGAAACAGCAAGGGGCTGGTCTGGCTGACGGGGAAGCAAGCACCCAATGCAGTGGGGATAAAGGAGGGAGCAGGAGGCGAGCAGATCACAAACGTCCTGGAGTCATGCTGAGCAACTTGGACTGAGTCCTATATAGATCGCTGTTTCCCAAAACGTGTCCTTCAACATGCGAATCCTCTGGGGAGCTAATGAGTGCTTAAATAATCAAACAGGCTCCTCTGTGCAGCCACCTCAGAGCCTCTCGATGCCACTGCGCATTGTAAATCACATAGTGTGCTGTGTTTCCCAGACTGTCTTGCTCAGGAACCCTTTTTAAGTGGAGCATTTCACAAGCCTCCAATGCACCTTAGAAAACAGTTCCGTAAGTTCAACTAGAAAATTCCCCCAACCAGAACCAGCCTTAACAGAAAGCTGTGCTTCAAAAGAGGGGGTGGACCCTGACTAGAGTTCCAACATGGAGAGCCCAAAAGCAAGAACACCCCAGCCTCACGCAGGATAGGGTCTAGGTTTGGGGGAAACACTAAAGCTCAGGTCCCCATAGCAATGACCTCAGCTTCAGGGCAGCCACGGTTCATCAGACCTCACTGCAGACTGGCCTACCAGCAATACCCCCTCTGGACCACCCAGCTGGCACAGCTCTCACCTCCCAGGAACCACGAGGCCAACAAAGAGGGCACAGGCCCTTCTGTTTCCTTGACAGATACCAACCCTTGGCATCTGCCCCACTCACCATCTCTCATTCATTTAGTTAGCCAGGTAGGCACCCTGAGCCCAGTTACCTGTGAGACTCTCAAAGACAAGTCTCTGGGTCCCTACCTGCTAGTGGCCATTCTCTGGAATGTAGTGACCTCAAAGAAGAGCTGCCCAAGAGTTGTCTGTCTTGGTGGCAGTTCTGTAAACAGGGCTCATGGTTCTCTCAAACCACAGCAGTGTTGGCGCCTGACTGGGGGAGGGGCAAAGCAGAATTCCTGCGGGTGGGGAACAATTTGGCAAAGCAGACAGCTGTCTCCCCAATTCCCTTTGAGAAATATCAGTCTACAATGAAGGGCAACTTCTGGGAAGTGATGCCACCCGTTAGGTATGGTGTTGAGGACATGATTTCCAGGTCCTCTCAAGTCACAGCTTTTTCATTCAAAGTAAACCCAGCACCTTCTCCAGGTACTTGCCAACCAGTGGCCACTCCAGCCCAATACCGAAGAGAAGTCATTTGAATTAAACATCATTTTACATTTTTTAGGCCCAAATGCTGCACAGGCCACACACCCATAACCACATGCCACGCACAGCCCTCCAGTGGTCCAGAGAATTGTACTGGACATCCACTCAAACCCCACCCAAGGTGACATCCTCAGGCAGCCTGGAAAGCAGTATGTTCATAAGTCTGTCTCCCTTTCCTGACTGAGTTTAATATTATTCCACCAACGTTTCCTGGGCAATTCCTGCATGTTCCCCCAAACCCTCAGCCAGTGAGAGGGAAGCAGACACAACCAGGTCTCCAGGTGGCCCCCAGACCCATACATGGGGGCCAAGCAGGGAGCCCACCCCGTGGGGAAAGGCCCAGGGCACCGCATCAGAGCTGACAGCACTTCCCCAGGAAAGACCACTCTGCCCCAGACCCTGGCCGGTGGGGTGGCCCTGTGGAGATGGGATCACGCAGCAGGCTCTGAGCTGGACCCTCCCCTGGCCCCAGACATTCTGGATTCACACATGAGTTTCCTCTGAGAAATGCCAGCCGGTGGCCATACCGCCAGCCACCCCAGGGTCAGTTCCAGGGGAGAAATTGCTTTGGTTTAGGGTTTGGGAGTGAAAATAAACACTCCGGGTTTTATAGGTTCACCGTGCTGACTGCTGTGTTCCTTTCCAGCAGCTGCTCAATCAGGCCTTTCATTCAGCAGCCAGCGGCCTCCGAGGAAGCCCTGGGCAGTGCCCTCGGAGCTCAAGGGATGTTTATTTGGGGGAGGAGCGGGTCCAGGACGGAAAGTGTGACGTCTCTGCAGACCAGTACCAGGCTGACGTGGGCCTGCGTTGCTAGTGGCGCACACTGCCTCCCCGCGCTCCTTGGAGCAGCTCCCTCCCTGCAGGGCAAGGGCTGCCAGAGGTCCACACAGCCCAGCCAGAGCTTTCCACCTGAGCCCACATCACCACCCACCCAGCACAAGCCGGCAGCCTGCACCCCCCACCGCTCCGCCCAACCCAAACGAAAAGGAAACAAGGTTGTGAATTAGCCCCACGTCCTTTTTTTCGAAGGGCACATTCTGAGTGTCAGAAAGCCTCCTGGCAGAATTTCCCCGGGAGCTGCAGCTGTCGGCTCCTGGCCTGCCAATCCTTGCCTACTGGTTTTGCTCGAGCCTTGCAGAGGGCATTCTCAGGACCCTGCACCCAAACCACAGAGGAGAAACTGCCCCATCCACCCTGCACTTGGCTGCAGAGGCTGGAGAACACGCCCCCGGACAGGAGGGGAATGCAGGGAAGCACAGCTGTTGGCAAGGGGAACTAAACAGGTCCCCGCATGGGAACAGGGAAGGACAGGCACGTGGCTATAAACTGCAGAGCCATTCTATGAACAGAAGATCAGTCTCAAAGCAGAACTCAGTTCTTCTACTCAAGCATTTGGAGGGTGATATGTCACCTGTCAGGTATTTAAACTCCAGCAATTGAATTAAGCTGAGTTTCAGTTTCTTTGTCTATAAAACAGGGGGTGTTAAATACCTACTTCACAGAAGAGTTATAACGGTTACATAAAATAATGTCAGTAAAACGCCTGGGCTCATAGTGAGCATTTCAATAAGTGTTAGTTCTTCAGATATGAAGTGCTGTGGGTCCAAAGGTGAGGTGAGGCCCTTCCTGGAGGAGCTCATGGTCATAGTGGGGAACACGTGGCAGAGAGAGATGGCAAGCAATCTGCAGTGAGTGGTCAGGGCTCTGAGGGGTGCTGGCCAAGTGCTGAGAAAGGAGCAACCGGCTCGGCTTGGGGAAGAGTCAGAGGGCGTCTGGGCTGGGTCTTGAAGGATGAGCAGGAGTTTGCTAGGTTAAAAATAGGGAGGGAATACATTCTAGGCAGAGAGAACGCTGAGTACAGAGGCTAGAAATATGACAAATGTTGACAAAAGTTGGTGGGGCCAGAACCAGTGAACAGAGGGGAATCAGGGAAAAATGAAACTGTCAAGATCCATGGGATCAGATCACAAAAGAGCCATCTGCCAGGCTGAAGAGTTGAGAGATACCTGTAAGTGTCTACATGGAAATCAGACGACCAGCTCTGTCTGGGGCAATGCAGAACAAAGCAGGGATGTCAGGAAATAACCAGAGGGTCCAGATACAAAGGGACATCTTTGAGAGAGTTTCAGGAGCCAGAATCAACAGGACTAGGTGACTGACTGACAGGTAATAGCACGTGCTGATGTGACACCAGGACCAAAGTGGGAAATACAAAAGCCTGGACTGGAGGGAGTTGCTGTCATAAAAAGTTCAGTTTGGACAGGATGAACTGAGACACCTCTGAGGTATCGGGGGGAGGGGGGGTACCTAAGATGTGGCTGGACATAAGGGGCTCCTAGGAACTAAAAGCTTCCCTAACATGAGCTGTCACTAAAGCTGGGGGAAAGGGGGACCCCAGTGCCCAGAGAAGAGGACACAGATAGACTCCTGGGAACTCAGAGGGCCGTGAAACACCTGGGTAGGAGTGGGTAGAGCAGTAGAAGGCTGCAGGAGACCCAGGAGAGAGGGTGTCCTGCAGGCCAAGGCCAGAGTGGCTTTCAGGAGAGGATGGTCAGTAAAGCCAAACCCTGCTGAGGGGTCAAGCCACCTGACAACTAGGAAGCCACAGTGACCCTGGCAACAATAGCCACTGCTACATTCCCAGCAAACACAGCCCTTCACCTGCAGAAGAAGCCCCGGGCTATGTTCCCTGAGGTCCGAAGGCCCAATGGCTCAGTTCCCAGCTCTCAGTCCCTGATCCCTGGCTCTCTGCCTTTCTTCCACCTACCAGAAAAAGAGTCCTTGTCCATGGCGGGCAAGTCCCGGGACTGGTACATGTAGCAACGTAGATGGTAGCGGTTCCCATCTGCACCAAGGAAGAAACAGATACCAGGTGAGCTGGGGCTAGAGGAAAGGGTGGAACCTGTCCCTAGGAAGGGCGGCAGACAGAGAGGCTGAATGATAGAAATTACACATGTCACATTCTACAGAAGTGAACCACTCAGAGTCAGAATAGACTGCAGCTCAAAGGTGGACACCTGAGTGATGTCCTTGGGCCTGGTGAGAGCTGGAGAGAGAGAGCAAAGGAGGAGGAGAAGGGGCAGAGGCTAAATGGATGAGAGAATCCAGAATGCACAAGATCTTAAATGCCCTTGAAGCTTAGAGCTGACACACACGTCATAAATAGACGGGCATGTGCATGTCATGCACCCACATACACACACTAACACCAAAAGACAGTGACTCACCAAAAAACATACACTCACAGACTCAGTTTTCCACAGACCCACATATACACCTGACCATATAGCCCCATAGAAACAGAAGCGTAAGATCACATACCCACCCATATCACTCTATAGACACAGCGAAGCATCACTTACAGTCGAAGATGCAGGAAATTGTGGGTCTGTTCACACCAAAGCTCAGGGTGGAGACAGACATGGAATCCTCACTCCTGTCATCCACCACGCCGCCCTGGAGACACAGAGATGGTCACAACAGATTCTGGCCCCAGGCCTGAGAGTGACAGGGAGACTGACCCACAAAGTCCAGTTCCCCAGTCAGGGGAGCTCTAGACAATGCCCCTCAGCTGCTGAAAGCTGGGCCATCAGCCTCTAACTTCACTCGAGGGTAGCTCATCCCCTCCTACAGTCCACAGACTTCAATATCAAGTCCACAGGGAAATTTTTCTCCCTCTTTAGTGAAGACCAGATAAGCCAGAATGGAAGTTTGAGTTGTTCTAGTCCAAAAGGTTGGAGTTTGATAGAAGGACAAACTTTCAAGAGAATTTACAGGGACAATCCAGTGGTCTGCCCAGTGGGATGGGTTAAGAAGAGCCAAAGTCCTGCATCTCGGTCCACCCTTGTATGACTGGGACAGTGCTGGTGCCAGGGACATACAGGCACTGAGCCGGGTCCCCAGGCTCAGGCTGAGGCCAGAGGCAGGGACATGAGCAGGAGGCAGTGTAGGTCTACACCCAGGCTCAAAAACCAGTCTGTCCATGAAGCTAGATAGTCACTTCCCTCCCTTTGTCCTCATTAGCTCTGGGTTCTAACCACTTGCTAATAAACCACCTCCCCTGGACCAATGCCCACCTCCCTGATGTACTGATACCACCACTGCCACCCTTCACTGGGGTCCTATACAGTTTGGGGGACTTGGGGATCCAATAGAGACCAAGGGCCATAGAAGAATAGAAAATGCTCCAGTCACACCCCAGCCCAACCTCCCAGACTTGGCTTCCTATGGCATCAGGCCCAGGAGACCCTCCTAGGCCAGGAGCTCAGCAGAGGGGCTGGGAAAAGCTGGGCGGCACTCCCAAGCCACCCGCTCCCTCTACTGTCACTCAGATTTCTCCAACTCCCTCTCCTCTCTCCCCACAGCTGCTCCATTCTTTGTCCAGTCCCTATTCCCAACTCATGAGCACACATACCCTTGAAAGGAAAGCCTAACATCCCCTTGAATGACCTGTTCATCCCTCCTAGGCCCACCCAGAATGGCCACTTCCCAGGGCCGCTCTGCTGGCCAGCTCAGATCCCCACCTGCCTACAAACATTTCCCAGGAACCTGAGCGTCTCCCAGGGGACTCTGGACCTACCCAGTCCCCCCTTGCTTCCAAATACAAAGTACATGGCCACTTCTGTGACCCTCCTCTCCAAACCATGCCCACCTTTGGGGCCCAGCCCCAGTCCCCTTGTCCAGGAAGGTTCCCTGGAGGCTGGCCCTCACACTTCCGACATGCCTACACCCAGAGCCAGAACCAGTATCATTACCCACAGTCACCATTTGGCTCCCGAGCCCAAATCTTTTTGTGGCTCTCACTATCTGAAGGGTCCTTGTCATACCCTCAGTGACCAATTCCATGTTCCCCACCCAACACCAAGGTTTTTACTTCCTTCAAACCCAGTCCTCGGCTTCGGGCAGGCCACACTCCGCAAGGATGGCCCAGAATCACACCTGATCCCATTGCCAGAAGTGCCATCGACCACCCCAGTCCTGCCCTGGTCACTCTGGGTCAACAAAGATGCATCCTAAGGGTAGGCCAGCCTTCTGCTCCGTCCCAGAAAGGGGCACATCAAACATGCACACAGGAAAGACGTGTTCATCATCTCCCAGGGGACTCACTGAGGTTCTCCTATAGCGGGCAGGCTCTGGCTCCCACCACAGGGCACCCCCACCTGTGGCAGGGAGATGCAGTGACCCCCTTCCTTTGGGCACAACTTTGACACAAGCTCTAGAACCAAGTTATTTGGATTCCAATTCTGGCCTTGCCATTTACTGGCTGTGTGACTTTGTAAACTTGGAATATTTCTACAGTAGCTGTCTCAGAGAGTGGTTATGATTATTAAGGAGATAAATTACATGTTATTCTTAGAATACTACTTGGTCCATAATAAATGCTCAATAAATGTTTGCTACTGATGATCTTATGAAAGAAATAAGGCACAGGCAGGACAGGGGAGGATGAGTCATAAACTATAAAGTTAGTAATTGTGCTCAGGGGTGGTATTCATATCTGCCATATTTGTTCAAAATTATTTTCAGAGCTGGAAAAGTGGACATTTCAGAAGCCACAGCCCTGGGCAGAAATCAATGAAACAATCAGTCTCTACACACACATACACACATACACACACACACACACACACACACACACACACATGAGCAGTGGTTCTTAACCTGGGTTCTATTGAACCCTAGGGGTTTGAAGAGTCGGTCTCAGAGGTTCAGAGAAGCCTCTGCCACGGAGGCCAGAATAAAGTAATACCGTAATTTGTTGTGAGTTCATGCACTCTGTTGGTTTTGTTCTTTGAGCAAGGTGATGTTCATGCACGGCTCATTTTGTGCACCAGTAAAAAGACATACACCTATGTCTTGAATTTGGGGGAAAAAATCATATTTTATTTATCACTAAAGAAGGGTTTGGTGAATGCGCATATGAAACTGGTGGGTTCGGTACCTCAAAAAAGGTTAAGAACCACTGCACTAGAACAAGACAAGAGGGAGAGGTATCATACTACAAACAGGGAAGCCTACTACAGAAAGACCCAAAGGCCACCATGCCTGACGCCCCCTCCCAGGCAGGTGCAGACCCCGAGTGTCCAGGGCTCCCACCAGGAGAGGCGTTTGGCCTGGCTGTGCTGCTCTGGCTTCCTGCCAGAGCATGCACTGAGTCCAGCAGCTAATAATTCCTGGTTTCAGGGTCTGCAAGGCCACACATACGGCTGGACCTGGGGGGCCCAGCAGGCCACCACAGGCATGAGGTGCAGGCACGCCAAGGAAAGCAACTCAGGACGCTGGAAACGGCTTGGCCAGCCCCCGGGTGCAACAACGCGTAGCACATGCAGCTCAGTGCACGTTGGTGGGGGGTGAGGGAGGTTCGGTGTGGAGTGGGGTGGAAGTCCCAGGACTCTGCAGCCCCTTTACCTTAGCCTGGCAGCATACGTGTGCCCTCCAAAAAAGGTAGTAGTTGGGGCAAGCACAAGGAGTGAAGCCGCCTCTGCCCCCCACAGCCCCCAGAATTTCTTCTCTCCCTCCAGGTGCCTACAGGGACCTCCCTGCTTGCGAATCACTGCTGGTGCACATCCCCACTCACCTCACACCTCCTCTAGATGGCCCCCCCCAGTAGTCTCCCATCAGTGCCACTCACACCAAAGGCCTCTGTCTAATACTTTGGCAGCACTTTCTGCATCTCTGTCCAAGGGCAGGGCTGCCGTCTGTGATCAGAAAAGATGTCCCCTTCCCTGGGATTTCCACAAAGGCAAGGCCAGGTATCTCAGGCCCAGCTCAGTGCCAGAGATGGATGGGGTTTGTTGGAAAGAATCAGGGAGAAGCAAGAGGTGGGCTGAGGGACAGCCACTAACCAGAGTCCTGTAGCTGCCCTGGTTCCCACCCTGGGCAGAAACCCACCTTCACAGCTGGCCAACATCTTTGCATCCTCTGACTCTCCTAGAGGGACCCGAGCTCTCCGCACATCCCCTTCAGACCCCTGGGAGCAGACGGGAAGCCGGTTCTCTCTCCCAGCCAGCCTTGGCCTTTGAATTGAGTATCCAGGAGTCAGGAGCTTGCCACTTGCCCAGGACTCACACTGTGGGTCAGGGGAGCAGAGCTGGGTGCCACACGGAAGGAAGCTTAGTTCCTAAAACTCGTTCTCCTTGTTGTAAAGTGACAATCGTGGTAACACCCAGTACATTGGACTATTAATAATGCAGGTATTTTCAATCTCGGCTCTATGGATATTTTGGGACAGATAATTATTTGTTTTGAGAAGCTGTCCTGTTCATTGTTTGAATGTTTAGCAGAATCCAAGGACTCTCCCCAGTAGATGCCCATAACATCCCCTCAGCCCTCAGTTGTGACCACCAAAAACATCACCAATCATTGCCAAATGTCCCCTAGGGGCGGGGTGGGGAATAGAAATTCACCCCTGTTGAGACCCACTGGTAAAAATTAAATAAAATGCACCCACTGACCTTGGCAGGTCCCTACACTCATTAAGTGGTACTAATGGTGTCAGTTTACCTCTTTCATCTCTCCCATCTCATGTTAAACAGTACCCTCCCCTCCTTACTGTCTGCCCTTCAGCTTTCCATAAATTTGGACTCCATCATCATCCCTCTTCCACAGGACCTTTGCACAGGCTCTTCGCGCCAGCAGGATAAGCTCACTTGAGCTCTTCCTTCAGCTCAGTAACCACTGAGGTCTAGATACCTCCTTGACTTCCCTGCCTGTATCAGCATTCCCAACCCAGCCTCTCTTCGCCTCTCCCCGGCATCCATCTCTCCATGTGTATGGTCAAAATACACAAGCTCCTTTAACCCCGTGCGCAGCGCAGCGTCTGGCACTTAGGATCCATTGAAGACTTAAGTCCCCAGCATTCCCCACCTTAAACCAGGAGTGCAGCACTCGATCCTAGGGAAAGGACAGGAAAGTGTGCATCAGACAGCACCCTCCCACCCTCAAGGAGGCTCAGGATCTGACAGCACTACAGAAAAGACAAGTGACGTGGACTCACTGCACCCCAGGGTGAGGCCATCTGTGGGGTGAAATGGAATGGGGTGATCCCTTGGGAAATCCCAGTCAGGAAGGCTCCCTGGAGGAGGAGCAAGAGGAAGGGTGCTAGAACATGGAGAGCAGCTGCGTGCTTTCCCCTGAGCTTAGGGGAGAGGCTTGGCTAGAGGGGTGAACTGGGGGCAGGGTAGGCACAGCCAGGAAAGAGGGCTGGCTCTCTCTTGGAGCCCTGGGCAGAGCCAGGCTGCAGCGGTGGCTGATGCTCTGGTTTCCCCCCACCAACCTTCACTCCCACTCCATAGGCACACTCTTCCTCAGCCCCAGGGCCAGGCCCAGGGCATTGGGTTTCCCACAGTCACATTCTTGCCTCCATAGCTCATGTCAGTGAGACTCCCCAGCTGGGGCTGGCAGCCACACGGTCTGCGGCCCTGCACTCTGCCTTGGGGCTAGCTGGGTAAGGGATCCTGCCGCTCACCCAGGGGACTGGGTAGCCTCCAGCTGCTGCCTCCCAGCTGGCAGCCACGGCTCGTGGAGGAACCTGAGCTTAGAAGTGAGGAACTCTCTCCCTCCCAGATGCCATTGGGCTCCCCAGAGCCTGTAACCAAGCCTACCTTAGCCTGCTGATGGATCTGCCCCAGAACCTCATTGTGGCCACCACATTGTGAGGAGGTAGGAAGGTTCTAGGGAAGCAAGCAGTCTATGAAGGGAACTCCTCAACTGGCCTAAACTGAACCCAAGACCAGCACGAGACCACTAACGTGTCTGAGATTCCTTGTGCACCACTGGCTGTCACACACACACATACCTCCTCCCTCTGGTAAGGGTGCACTGCCCCACACAGGGCCTAGAGGTAGGGTTCAGGATCTGTAAAGTGGAGGCAGGAGGAGGACAGAAGGGACAGGAGCAGAGGTAGATGACGCAAAAGGACACAGACTGAGCAGTGGGCTAAGCAGGCAGAGGACAGATCCACAGCAGCCACAACCACGGCAGTAAGGAAGGGAAAAACAGAGCTCAGCAGCATCCTGGGGGCCCACCAGGGCACGCCCTTCCCCAGCCAGCACAGTCAAGTAGATGTGCATGGGGGTCAGCTATCCTCCTCGCTTTAGGGGAGAACTCAATTCCTGTGTATGAGGGACCCAAAGAACACAGGTGACAGCTACTGGGAAGGGATCTACTATCTCTTTTCTCACATAAACAGGATCTTGACCCCACCCCCTACCCCATCCCCCACCCGACCCCCAGCACAGTAGGTACTGGAGCCAACTTACATGGCTCGTGAGAACAGATCATTAAAATTTCAGCCATTTTGCAAGGCAGTTGTTAAACACAGCCATTTGTAAAAATTAAATGATATAAATGTATAACTACAGAAATTAATTCCAAAAAGAAGGTGATAAATACTCATACACATCACTTTCTAATTATTTACGACCTTGTACCGCTATCCTGCTGCTGAGGTTATGTCTAGTACGTCCGTGGGGTGTATAGTCCAATGGGCTTCTGCCCATCTCTCCCCATCTCCAAGAGCAGTGGTGTCACGTCACTGACATGGAAGAGGCTGTGGCAGAGATATTTACACTGTGGAAATGAGCAAATACTACAAACCAGGGCTGAATTTGTTGTCTGGGGTTTTTTTGGAGAGCCCATTGTTAAATGTTGACCTACACAGCCCTAGGCTGACCTGCCGGATCTCCTCCTCACTCTGGTCTCTGCTGGGACAGCCCAAGAACACCATGGTAGAGAGCTACAGACTGCATGGCCCCATCATTATCCATAAGGTTTTACACAGTACCCACATGTGAAAATACAGCTAGAATAATTAATATGTGTCTTCTCTGTGCCTCAGTTTGCTGACCTGCAAAATGGGATTACAAATAAAACCTATCTTTTAGGGTTGGGGCGAGGGCTAAGTGAGACAATACAGGAACAGGAAAGAGGGCGATGCTTGACAGATAGCATGTACGCTAGGACAGCTGGCCAGCGTGGTCCAGAAAGGCCAGAGAGTAAATACTTTGGCCACTGAAGGCTACATGGTCTCTTCTGGAACCACTTGGCTCCCAGCGCAGCAGACCGCATCTACAGACCACACACTCACGAAGGAGCACGGCTGTGTGGGTGAAACCCTGTCTACATGAACAGGCACAGTGCCTTGACCCCTGCTCTGTAAGGGGAGATTATTTTTGTTATGTTGTTTTCACTCCCACCTGATAAGTGAAAAAACTGGAACCCAAAAAAGAGGTTAAAATCTTCCCAAGGGTAGCACAGCCAATTAGCTGGCAGAGACAGGGGTCTGCCGGCACCCCCTCAGGGCTCTTTCCAGCTCCTGCGTCCTCACAGAACTCAGAACCTGAGCAGGACTCTTGGGCAGGATGGGGCCAAGTGCCAAGTCAGGGCCTTGGGGAGCACGGGGCCCACATCACTGCCTGGGCTACTCTGGCCTCAGCATCCAGGGAAACCCCACATAGGCCAGCAGGCCAGGCCAGAGGAGGGGAACCCTTTAAAAGCGGGAACTTGGGAACACACAGACCTCCCTTCCTACTTGGGGCTGATTGCAACCTTAAGTAGAATAGCAGCTGAGGGTGCAACCCCATTTAATTTACAGCTGGAGCCAAGACTTGGAAGCAGCTGCTAAACTCCTTGCAAAACTACCGGCTGGCTCCTGGGGAGCAGGAGTGGAATCAGGAAACCTGGAGAATCGCGATGCCACGTGTGGCCTGGCGCGAGTGTCTGTACATGTGTGCTTGTGTCCCTCAAGGGCTTCCACGTTTTCACATGTGGAGGTTGCAGGAGCACTCAGCAGGTTTAATCCACGACAGAGTGCCTCGGTAATTAGGGTAACTGTGTGTCCCAGTTTGCTAGGAACGGCCCCAACCGTTTCCCAGCATGGTTAGTAATCGTGCTCCCGGCCAGATAGTGCATGAGAAGCTCACCCTAGGAATGTTGGGTGCAGACTCTCATGCACATACGATGACATATGTGGGGGCACCCAGCACATCCACTCAGACACTCAGGTGTCGCACAAACACATATGTAGTTGGGCCCTTAAGACATCAGTATCCAAACCCTGAGCTAGACAGACCCAAGGTATGCACATTTAGAGGAATTACCCAAACATTCTTCTATGTGGGGGAGCAGGAGGGGCAAAGAAGCCCCTGCCTGAGAGGGCAGCTAGCCCTTAAGCTGCCCTGCTAGCACAATGCCAACTACAGAACAGATGCTCATATTCAAGACAGCCCGGGGACACTCGGAGCCATCTCCCAATACGAGAAGACCCTGCCAAGGGCCTTGGTTACTTAAACAAGGCAAAGCCCTCTCACATCCCAGGTGCTGCCCTTGCTCAAAGTGCCACTCTGGGAACCATACCTAGGTGCCCTGCACACAACAGGGCTCCATCCAGGTCTAGAGAGGGCTCCTCCCCTTTGTACCCACATCTCTCCTCTTCAGTTCAAATTTCACTTTACTCTTTTCTGGCACCAGCCTCTCCCTGACCTCCTCCAAGCACTTAGCTCCCAGCTGCCCTTCCCCACCTCCTAGCCAGGGCCTGGAATGCCTGCCTCTGTACATCCTCTTCACTTCTGGTCACCACTCAGACTCCTGCCAACCAACTGGAGGTTTCCTGGGTGGGGGCCTGGGAATTAGCTTCCCTCTAGCTGCTGGGTGGCTCCAGGGAGGCCAAGCTACTTGGCTACAAGAGGGTGATGCCTACAGACAAGAGCTCTAGCCAGGTGCCCAGGGCCCTCCCTAGGACCCACTCAAGGACATTATACCCTAATAGGAGTGGGGAGATCCTGGAGAGAGAGGGCAGAGCAGCTGCTGTTCTGGCCTTGGTTCTAGAACTGACTCATGCTGTGCCATTGGGCAAACCCCTTCTCAGGTGTCAGTTTCTTCCAGGGTAACATTAAGGGATCCATGTTGTTCTAGAGCAGCACTGTCCAACATGCTTTCTGAAGGAACGGAACTATTCTGTAACTACACTGTCCAACGTGGCAGCCAGGTGTGGCTATTGAGGAAATGTGGCCACTGTGACTGGGGAACTGAGTTTTCTTACTTTAATTATTTTAAGTGTAAATCTAAATAGTCAAATACAGCTAGTGGTTACCGTATTAGACAGTGTCGTTCTGAACCTCAGTCTCCCTAACTATAAAAATGGGCGTAATGATAGAATCCAGCCTTCTGGGGATCATTGTGAGAAGAGAATGAGACAATGTATAGGAAGCTCACAGCCTGATCTTCGGTGCATGGTAAAATGGACTTTTGTATGCCCTCTCCTCTTTGGGGTCCTGCATACCCCTTAAATTTGAAGAAAACTACAGACTTTCCACCAGGATTTCCCATCACAGACACACATGTGCTCGATGCTCACACCAGCACATACGCATCACACACATGTGCACACTATGATATGTGTGCTTACACGTCAGACACATGTGCACACACAAGTCACACAGCACACCCACAATTTTGCATCCAATGTTAAGAGGCTCCGGCAACTGCAAAGCAAGGTGGAGATTGCCTTTTGAACACATAAGTTTCCTCCAGCTCTGAAACTCAAAGGCTATGAGAACAAATCATCGAGTCTCCATCTCCTTCCCTCTCTGCCCAGGATCAGGCGTCTCAGAAAACCCTTCCTGACACTCAGGGCCAAGCTCAGAAACCGGGCTCTGGAAAAATCCTTGTGCGTGGAGGGCAGGCGCAGGGCAAGGGCGACAGGACGGATTCTGTGAGCTCATCCCGGCAGCCGTCACCAGAATTCCCAGAGAGACCGGTGGCGTCAGGAGGGGGTGACTGGGTGGGAGCCCGCAGTGGCGGCAGCAAGGGGTGTGGGGCGAGGAGAGAGAGGCTGGATGGAACTCGCTATAATAGCAGCTTTGTGCTCTGCTTCCCAGCTCCCTGGGAACGCCAGGGAGATTATGAAACCCGGTGTCTTTGGGAATGCCAGGATATTAGCTGGAAAAAGAATAATACGAAAATAAAATAATGCTCACGATGGAGACAGCAGACGATTAGCAGACGGAGCCAGGGCCTCCTGCTCTGTGGAGGGAGCCAGGCTTGGCCCCAGCAAAAGGTTTCAGGGAAAGGCTGCCCGTGCTAATGAGCAGACAGAGCCTGCCTTCCAGCGAGACGTCTTCAGGAAGAGAGCTGGCAAGTTCCACCCAGCTTGCTGGTGAACACGTGGGCCAGGGGAGGGGAGGTGGTAGGCAAGGGGGTGCCATAGGCCTGTTCCTTGGGCCCAGAAACCCAGAAATGTCAGCTTACCAGAAAAGCCACCTGGCCACCACCCACAGTCCTTCCCTGGACTCCTTCAAGCTCTGCTTTCCACTGTCATCCTCCAAAGAGCCTCCCTTCTTAGACACTGTCACTCTGGAATGACTCTTATTCTGCACCCTTGTGCTTCAAAGATGCAAATTCCACTGGGTTTATTTACATTCACCTGTGAATGCCTCTCTTGCTAATCAGACAGGTGTTCCCCCTGAGCCAGGCCTCCACCATCAGATCTGGGGGTCATTAGAAGTAAAGAACACTTTTTTCCCACCAAGGAGCAGAGAGAACATGTCATCTTCCCCTGCCTCCCTCTCCAGGACTCTGGCCACACACCTTCAGCCAAGAATGGGCACACCCTGCTTCTCTCAGAAAGTCATCCAAGTGGGGTTGGGGGAGGGGACAGTGTGACCACCTCCCTCATTTTCATGATGCACTGTGTAGTTTACATTCTCGATTCTCAAAGGTGGTCCTTGGACCAGCAGCACTGCATCACCTGGAAGCTTATTAGAAATGGGGACTCTCGGGCCCCACCCAGACATGGAATTGAGAGTGTGCACTTTAACAAGATCCCCAGATGGCTTCTGTGTCCTTTAGGGTTTAGAAGCACTTATTTACATGCATCACGTCCTTAATCCTTACACCGTAGGAAGCAGTGACCTTCATGATGAAGTAAGAGTCACTAAAGGGTTAAATGGCCCGTCCACAGCTAGGAAGGGAAGAAGCAGAATTGGAACCAAACCTGCACCACTCAGAAGCCTCACCCATCCCACCAGTCCTGCCAAGTGAATCCACAGGCATTGGTGGCCAGTGAGCAAAGACCAGTGCCTGGGACAATAGCTGAGTCCTGGCACCCAGGAAACCCAACCGTCTGCCCACATGACACAGCATAAACTCTTGCCCTCTGCCTTACTGGGCATCAGTCCATTCCAGGACAAAGAACAGCAAGCTCAGGGATGGGAGCCCAGGCTGGCCTTGGTCCTGGCAAGGAAGCATGTAAAGATGACCATAGAAGGGGAGCGTATATGCATGTGTGTGCATATATGTACATGTGTGTGTACAGAAGGAGGTTCAGTTCACTCAAGGACAGAAGTGGGTCAACAACAGTTCTTGCCAGATGGGCCAAGGCCCTGCCTAAATGCTGGCCACACCTAAAGACCACTCAAAACTCGGTAGCCCTCCAACTGCAGGTCTAGCTGCAGCCCGTCCATCCACCGTCTGCCTCGATTCTCTAAGTCAGCCAGGTTCCCCAGACAAACGGCTTTGCTGTGGTGGTTCCTTCCATATGTCACAGGTGAGTCACACTGATCTCACAATCCACCACCTTCTCAGTGCTGCTGACTTGACATTCGATTTCAATCCTCCCTCATGACATTTTCTGCCACAGAAATAATAAACAAATTGGTTTCTCTGTTTCTGGGAAATGCCCCACTTCATTCTGTCACCCGGCCATGAAGGCACGGCAGGGGGTCTCCCATACTTGCTGGTCTTCTTCCCCCAGATCCCACCAGCCCCAGAGCCTACCCACACTTCCATCCATGCATCCTCAAGCTCCTCTGGTCTTGTGCACTCTCTCCTCCTGGCCCTGTCACCTCACAGCTGATGCCCAGCCCCCATGCCCAGCCTCCCGCCCTGAGCCGCCTGGCAGGCAGCCGCCACATCCGTCTTTTTCACGCAGCAAGTCACCATGTGTGTCAGACTTGCCAGGGCCAACTGTGAACTCATCGCTGCCCAGGCACAACCCACCCCATGGTCTGGCCATGGGAGTCGCCCCATTGTCCATGCAGTGGAGCCCCTGAGACCCCTTTGACCCTTTCCTTCCCAAACTCTGCCACACCACTTCCTTCCACTCTGGTCCCACGGCTCCCATCCCAGATGCCCACCTCATCCTGAGTCTCTAATCAAGATGCCTGATGGGAGTATCTCCCTCCCAACCATCCTCTACAGCTACTTGATTAATGGGCCTAAAGCCCAGCTTTGACCAGCGCATTCCACTCAGCAGCCCACACCGCTCCCTGCTGCTCACTGACAGAGTCCCGTGGTCGTCATCTGTGCTCTTTGCCCGCACTGTTTGGGGTTTTCTTTTTCTCTCCCCAATCAACCTTTTCTGTGGTGCCGTCAACCACAGAAAAGGGACCTGGCCCAGCATGGCCAATCAGAACATTCTGATCCTCACCCAGGCTCAGGCGCCGGTCAGCCACACACAAGACTGTTAACGGGCCCTACCAAGAAAGTGGCTTTCTCCTCTCCTCATTGTCTCCAGCTGTGAGGAAAACCAAGGCTGCTGGGAGAGCTGAGCTATTTTATCCACGGAGCTTTGCTGGCTATAAAGATGTCAGCCTTTTGTCACAGGCGCCATCTTTGCTACCACATGGAAGGAGCCAGTGTAACAATAAGACCAGACAGGAGACCAAGTCAGAAACATAGAGTCCTGGGACACTGTGAACCTGTTTCTCGCCATGCCTAATACTTCATTCACCTATTGGGCTCTTCCCAGCTATCTGAGCCCTGAGACCTCTCTTCTCTCTTTAGGCATTTGAGCTGAGTTTCCACCTGATGAAAACAAGTCCTGGTTCCTTAGAGTGCCTTCCAGCCTCCTCAGACCTGGCCCTGACTCTTAGGTCTGCCAGTCTTTATGCCCCTGATCCCACAGCTGGAGCCACATGACCACTGCCAGGCCCTTCCCTGTGTCTGACAAGGCAAAAGAAGTCCCAGAATGCCACCTCCGCCCCAGCCCTTGCAGCTGTGCTGCCCCACAAATGGGTACCTAACCTTGGCCCACAGTCAAGACCCACAGCTCCTCACCCTGACCAAACAAATGCTCACACGCACACACACAGCTGGCTGCACATGAAGGCCCTCAGATTCCATCAGCCAGCACAGCTGGGGGACCTTTTCCCAGAGGCACAACCCAAATGCCCCTTCCCCAGGGGGTGAGCAGTGGTGGCTGGATTTCAGAGAGGGTGTCTCATCCTGGGCATCTCACTCTACCTCCCGGAAACCCAGGTCAACAGAGCAGGAGACAGGCCATATCCTAGCCCTGAGTGTCCAGGTAGGGTCAGCTCTCTCTTTGGGGGAATGCATCGTGCTGACGCTGGGTAACCTTGAGCTGACCACAGTTCACTGGCTTCAGAAAGTGCACACTAGAGCAGGACAGCTGACCTGGGGCTCACTTTTGGAGACACATTTCCCCAAATTCCTGGGGATGCCAGTGCAATGGCCTCTGTCCCAGGTGGACTCGTGTCCAAAAAGGATAGTCAGGGGTCACTAGACCTCCCTGACTACTCCCATGGGCTAGGCCAAAGCCTCCCCAGCCCATCCCATTCCAGCCAGCCTCATCGGAGGACCGAGGCCCCCGCCCCCTGCTCCCACCATGACTTTGCAAAGAAGCAGCAGGTCTCTGGTGCCTAAAAAGGAGCTGTTTTATTGTGGGAGGACACTGAGACTCGTGTCCACTTTCTTCACATGCAACCCCTGAGGAACTGAAGCCATAATACTTGGTCAATGTTCCATCCAAAGTTCTGTTCTGAGGCCCATTTCCTCTGCATCAGCCCTGAACAGCCCTGGGAACCCAAGCCACACCCCACCCTACTCAGGCCCAGTGGGCTGGGCACAGGGACATACCAGAGCCCCCTCGAGGGCAAACACAGCTGCAGGTCCTGTCTTCTCCAGGGGCTCCATGCGGCGGCGCCAGCGGCGACGTCGGAAGGCGTCTGTCTTGCGGTACTCCAGGTGAAACTTCCAGCCAAAGAGCGAGGCGTACTCCCAGCCCTCACCCTCAGCTTCCGCCTGCCTATGCTGCAAGGGGAGAACAGGGCCGACTCAGAGGCTGCTGCCAGTTTGCAGGGAATCCCGGGCTCAACTCGAGCTATGCCCTTCCTGTCCTCCACAATTCCTGACCCACCTCACACCAACACAGTGCAGATGGGAAAACCTGAGAGGGCTGCCTGGAGGAAGGGGTGCTCTGAGCAGCTTCTGCAGTGACAAAGCTCTGGGTCAAAATATCAGGAGGTGAAGATACTCCCTACGGTGTAAGGAGAAGTGAGGAGCCAGAAGGGAAGGTAGACTGAATAGTGATGACTGGACTTCAGGTTTGTTTATTTGGATTTGGGGTGGATTTCATGAATTCAAGGTTATTTTATCATTTCCTTTTTCTTCTTCACATCCCATCTCATAAAAATGGAAGTGGGTTTGCAATTCAGAGGTAAAATGAAGACCTCATTTTCCAGCCTCCACTTTTTTTTCCCCTGAGGCTGGGGCTACATCAGCCACAGAGAGATCTCCAGCTCTTCCTCCAAGGGGACCCTTTACCAAGCCTGGAGGGAGCCCTGGAAACCCCTTCCGCTCTGGCTCCCAAGAAAGAGTGACCTGGGACTCAGGCACTGGCTCAGATCCGGGCCATGAGCTCAGTGACCAATGCCAGTCCCAGAGGCCAGCTTCATCCCTGTCTAGGAGGTTTGCTGGTAGTGAGAGAGTCAGGCACCCCGCCTGACAAGGCTTCACCTCTGTCCCCTCGGGTCCCTTTCATGAAGAGTGAAGTCTGTCTCATTCATGGCACCAGGAACAGCTGGTTGCCCAAGAGCTGTGCCTTTCCCTGGACCCAGGGACATCTGTCTCTAGATTTCTCTGTGCCCAAAGAGAGAGGAAGGGACATGGGTCCTGACAAAGGCTACTCCTGGGCTGGTGAGACCTGGTTCTTGGGACAAAATTTAATGTGTGCTTAGGAAGGAAGGACACAGACCGCTTAGGAAGGAAGGACACAGACCAAGAGGGTCAAGGGATGGGAGGCGATCTTTGCGGCTGTGCGGACACAGGCATCTGTGGGGCTCTGGGAGCAGGTGCAGGCACTGCGTGTGCTCGCACATGCTCACTCTGTGCCTTCCTGTGTCCCATGGGTTTCTGTGCTCTGCTGTGAGAATGTCTGTGTGTGCTGTGTACACGTCCTATGGTGAATCCTGACGAAGCCCCCCACCTCCCTTATCAGCCGATGTACTCATAGTACACTCATCCCCGGCTGCCAGGAAAGCCGGCGGCTACCAGCTCCCATGGCCCCTTCCTCCCAGCTAGTGCCCATGCTGAAGGGAGCAGACTCCCAGAAGAGGGCACATGCCCCAGGCCACCCCCAGCAGTCCCCTGCCTCCAGGTAAGGCTGATTCTGTGGTGCTCCAGGGTGTGTACTCCCCAAGCCCTGGCTCCAGTCAAAGCTGACTGAGCACTGCTTCAGTAAACTGCAGATAGCAAATTCACATCTCAGGCCTGGCCTCTGGGACACCCTGTCACAGACATATTGTAGGTATGTCTTTGCATCTTCCGGGTCTGTCTGGATGTATTCTGTCTGTGAGCATCAGTGCAAGTGCTGAGTGTGATCCGTATATGTGCTAGGTATTATCTGTGAGCATCTTGAGTCAACCCATGTACCTTGTACCTGTCCTGGGTATGCCTGTGTGTGTCCATGCACATCTCACTTCACCCCCCACCCACTGGGCTCACCCTCTTCAGTGCCTCCATCTGGCTGAGGTCCCTCCTGCGCAGGCGGACCCAGCGCCGCCGACGATGTGTATAGTACATCTTCTCAGCAGGGACCCAGTGCCTCGGCTTCCGGTCCGGGGGGATGGTGATACTGTACTCCCAGCCTGGGGGAAAAGCACCCATCACTCACTGCACAGTCACGACCCATCTCTCCAAAGCATATCTCTTCATTTGGAACATGTTCAAAGACTCCCAAGCAGCCACTGGCTTCTAATCTGTAGCTTGAAGTGAGAGCTAACCCAGGAAGTCCCCCGGAGAAAGGAGCTCAGGGAAAGCCAGTGCCCCAGGCCAACGGGACCTGCACTCAGCTGTCCTCACCAGCATACCTTGTGTGAGTTCACCAGGGTGGGGCTCCCCAGGCTAACGTGCTACCTACCTTGCTCGTCAACAGCCCGATTGAGGTCTACAGACCACTCCTCATCTTCCCACTTCCAGCCTAGTGGGCACTCAATGTCATCCTTGGGAAGCACCTTTTCTCCATTCTGGGCAACATAGGACAGACAAGCGTCAGAAGAGACAGACATGATCAGGGAAGCTGAAAAGATGCTACCTGACAACATATACTCTCAAAGCCCCAGGTGTGACTCAGGATCAGTGTTCTATCCGAGCCGGACCTCACACTGTCCCACTGGCAACCAGAGCATAGAGGTTGAGGACACTGAAACAAGGGAGAAAATGTCCCACTCTGCTTCGAGTCACAGGTCCCTCCTGGACGCAAATTTACAAAACTCCAAGAAAGCAGAGCTCACCTGGCCCTGAAGCACCTGCTTACCACATCTGTATAGTTGTCACTCATATAGATCCACTGGCCTCCAGGGAGCCGGGTCTGGTTCTCAAATACCTCCTCCACAAAGCTCAGATGACCTGCATCAGTGTCATGGAGCAGGCTGCGGGCAGGAGACAGTCAGTCAGCACCTCTGCTGATAAGTGCCACCCCCACCCCACCTCTACACAACCTCCAGCACAGCAGCCCTAGGTCTGGGCCAACCTTTCTATGTCAGCCTCACCTCCGCCCACAATAAGAGAGATAGAGTGGAGAGAGTGAGGAGGGGTTCAGAGTTAAGGGGAAAGAGAGAAAGGAGACCAGGGGAGACCTAGAGACACTCACAGACACTACATCACCACCCAGATAAAGAAAGAAAAGGGAGGGCCAACTGAAGACACCTAAACCTGAGGGTAGCTGAAGCTCAATAGATAACGGAGAAATGAAAAATGCTACCAGGCTGTGTACTTAATCCTTGAGTACTTGGCAATAATATAAATTATACTTCAATTTTCTTAAGTTTTTATTTTTTTAAAAAAAAAAGTTGCTGAATGGCAACCAAGCTGGAAATGAGAGGAGAAAGAGACAGAGATACCAATGAGATGGAGAAGGCTGTTGTTCTGAGAAACATTGAGAAAGAAAGGACCCCAGGCCTGAGAAGTGCTGACACAGCAGAGGAGGAAACGGCTCTCCGTGGTACCTTGGAGGGGAAGACTGCCACCATCAGAAGCAAAGTCAGATGCAAAGTCTAATGGGGCCAACTTTGGTTTGATAATAAAGAAGCTTCTGACTGATAGAGCCCCTCCAGAAAGAAATGCTGCCTAGTGAGCCCCCAGTTCTGGGAAGGTTCAGAGGGAGGTCCCTAGGATGAGGGTATGGGTGGTGGGAGCAGGCAGAGGGAGGAATAGAGCCAAGGTCTTTCCAAAAAGGGCCTGGGGCAGAGGGGTTCCCAAGCCCTCCCTGCCCATGACTCACGTCTTCTCTGGACACACGAACCAATCTCCAGCCCAGGCCCAGCCAGCCGAGGGACGGAAGCTGTCCTTGGGTAGCTTGATCTTGCCTGTCACGTCAGAAAACTTGGGGTAGGTAAGGCCCGTTGTGCCCCAGTTCCCAACGAGGGCCAGCTTGGTCTGATTCTCATACTGGAGAGCAAGCAAGAGAGAAGTGAGGAGGACCAGTGGCAGTTTGGGAGCTGAGGAGCATGGGATGGGCTGACAGGCACTCACAGTTTCAGCAAAGACGGAGAGCTTGCCCTCAGCAAACTGGTTGAACTCCTTCTCATCCACAGAGAGCCCGAACCAGAGCTTCACCCGTATCTGCACTGGCATCCGGGCCCTGGGCACACCCTCCATTGGATACTAGGTGGCAGAGAAGGAGAGAAAACCACAGTCCCTTCAGCATGTCCCAACTTTAGGGGGCCTTCAGGCATGGGCATACAAACCTGACACCCTATCAAGTGTGTGCCCTGTTGAAGAACTTATCAGCATTTCATGGGAGAGGTGTATGTGATAAGGATACCTTCTCCCCTCCTGCCAAGATTCCTTCCCACCAAAGGAGAAGACTGAATCTTCCCCACTTATGTGCTCTCTGCAGAGAGGACCCCCTATGCTCTTCTCTCCCACCACATCCTCATTTCAGTTCTCTTCTGGAAAGTGCTGTCCAGTGGAACATTCTGCTACAATGTTAATGATTTATATCTACATGGTCCAATATGGTAGCCACTAGCCCCATTTGGCAGATGACCACTTAAAATGTAGCTAGTGTGACAGAAAAAAATAGATTTTTAGCTTTATTTAATTTTAATTAATTTAACTTTAATTAGTCACATATAAGCCCTGGCTGGCTAGCTCAGTGGATAGAGTGTCAGCATTGGGTTTGATCTCCAGTCAGGGCACAAATAAGAAGCAACCACCTGCTTCTCTTCTCCTCCATCTTTTCCTTCTCTCTCTCCTCCCCTCTCACAGCCAGTGGCTCAATTAGTTCAAGTGTTGGCCCCAGGAGCTGAGGATAGCTCAGTTGATTTGAGCATCGGTACCAGATGGGGGTTGCAGGTAGATCCCCATTGGGGTGCATGCGGGAATCTGTCTCTCTATTTCTCCTCCTCTCACTTAAAATAAATAAATAAATAAATAGCCACATGCGGCTACCATATTGGACAATGCAGTTCTAGAACATGTCTCTAAAATCCAAGTCTGGAAGGTGAAGAGGTTAAAGCCTCCCCCATTGTTTTCAGCTGGTGTGTGTTTGTTTTTCTGGGGCTTTGTTGGCTGGATGTTAGTGTAATATCTGACTTCCTTACCTTTTCAAGTGCCTATCAGCATGTTAACCACTATTCACTAGTCTTCCACTGCTTTTTAGCTTAAAACTTTCAGAAGCTCTGACAAAATAGAACAACCTACATAAAAAATTTATTCTCTCCAATTACTTCACCATTTGATTGAAATCAAGGGTCAGATATAGCCCGAGGAGCAGACGCTGCTTACACTTGGAAAAACACATTGTCCCTTAGGGGAAGTAATTAATGTATTAAGTACCTAAGCCAGTGGTTCTCAAAGTGTGCGCCAGGGTGCACTGGTGCGCCCTAGGAGATTTCTAGGTGTGCCCTATGGTATTCCAGAGAGATACGTGCCTGTTGGGGACCAAAATGCCAACAGGGTTTTTGGAGTTTAGATTTTAGGGGGATAGAGGTGTGGGGAATTGGCTATAAGCTGACAGTCTGCCCAACCCCCCATCTCACTTGCCTGATTAGATTGCAAAAGGCTGATAAGCTGTGGTGCTGGATTGTTTACACTACCCCCCATGTTCCCTGGAAAGACTGGTGGCAAGTTTCTTCTACCCTTTGTTTGGTGTAAAGTTAAGATGATATGTATGGTGGGGGTTTTCTGCATTCAACACAATTAAGAGTAAAAAGAGAGGAATTCTTCAATGTATTGATGAGGAAATGAGAGTTTGCCTTTCAAATATATGCCCAAACACTAAAGAAATCGCTAGGACACACCAGGTTCATGTTTCTCATAAACGCAAGAATGAAAAAACTTAACACATTTGTGCTGGAACCTGCTGAATTTACTAAATCTTACTAAGAATGTATCTATATATATATAAAGATAGCTTTTTTATCATTTTTAAATTTTTTAACCCCTCTTTTTTATGAATTCACAAAAGTATAACAAAAAATGTAACATAAAAATGTTTTGTAATGTCAGAATAAATTTAATTTTGTCGTATTTATTTCATTTAATTACCATAAAAGCATGCTTGGACTTTATTTTTTTTTCTTTAATATTTGACTTAATTATTATAACATATTTCTCAGAAATTTGTATACAGCGTGCCTACAATTATTTGTAGGATTTTAAATGCGCCCGACTTCAAAAAGTTTGAGAACCACTGACCTAAGCTTTGTGTGCATGAGATTGGAAGACTATCTCCTCTGATACAGAATGAGACATGAAAGCAGTTTTGATGGGTTGAATAAAAGGAAAGAGAGGCCAAGGTAAGGGTTCTTCAGTGACAGAGGATGGCTGGAGAGAGACCCCTGGTCAGGTACGAGAATCAGGAAGGGGTGTCGTGCCAAAGCCATGACAGTCTCACGCTTCATTCTGCCTCTCTGCTTTTGGTTCATCCTTGGTGAAGCCTGGAGGAGCCCCTGACCCCAAGTGTTACACCCCCCCCGAAACCTCCCCATAACTGTTCCCTTCAGCTGTCCTGTTCCCTGGGGTGGTTAGCAGCCTTTTCCCCTCTAAACCACCAGCCCCAGGGAGATGGCAGGAATGCCTGACCCCCCTTCCCCGCCACCCCCAGTCTCTCCCCAGCCCTCCCCTAGACAGGGCCAGCCTGCCGGACCCAAAATAGCAACAGCAAATAAAGAAATGTCTAGTTTGGGGCTTCTCTCCCTCTCTGCTCGTGCTCATTTTTTCCAACTTTGGTTTAAGTTAAGAAACACCAATGTTTTCTTGGTCTCTGCTTGCTGCCAACATTTTTGTACAGCTTGCTCAGGAGCTACTGGCGGGGCTCATAAACTCAGTGGGGAAGACTTCGAGAAACAATTCTATATCTTTTTTATTTTTATTTTTTCTTGAAATCAGGGAAATTTTTCAGTTTGCATTTCCCTAAAGCTGCAGGGCCGAGAGGTCAGAGCCTAGAGCTCAGCTCACTGAAGAATGTCCACCGGGCGCCCTCCAAGACCTCCACTTGAGCCAGACAGCCATCCCTAGGTCACCCTACTCAGATGTGGCAGCCCCTTGACTTCCTGTCCCTTCTGCCCTACCAGGTGAGTAGCTGGCTTAGGACAGGGAAAAGTAGACTGCTGAAGGTTAAGATTACAAGGGGAGCCTGCCTTCAGTGGCATGTAAGCAGGTGGGAGGGGCAGTCGAGTGCCTGACACAAACCCCACCTCTTTCTATGCAAAACTGGCCTCTCATCTGATATATCAATTACTGCACATGCACATATCTGCTCATCCCTGACTCTTGGGTAACTGCCCAGTCGTGGTCCTAGTAGAGCCTCCTCTCCACAGGGAGCAGGGGAGCTCGGAAGGACAAGAAAAGAAGGAAGAGAAGCTAACCTTCATTAATCCTAGTTTCAATTCTCAAAACCTGTAGAGTAGGCAGCCTGACCTTCATTGTCCAGGGGAGCAGATAGTCAGTAGTTCAGAGAGATTAGGGAATCTGGCTCAGGCCACACAGGATTCCAGCCAGTGCTGCAACCTGTCCTCACACTGTACCATTGTAACGTATCCTCTACCCACCCTGGGCAGTGACAAGGACTAGCTAATATATGAATGGGTTGACCAACAGCCACTCGGAGGTTTGAGACAGAGGTTAGTCAACAATGACTTCCTGGAAGAGGTAAGGTGGGAGTTGGTCCTGGTGTGGATGGACAAAAAGACACAGGGAGGGGAAGGGTTATGCCAGGCAGTTTGTAAGGCCTACAGGACCATTTGGAATGAACGCTAAGTGGTCAGGGGTCAGCTTGCTCTCCAAGGCCACTTCTCCTCTAGCAGGACAGCCTCAATGACAGCCATCTAAACAGGGACCCTCTCCTTGGGCCAGGGAAGCCATGGCACAGGGAAGAGTTTCCCCAAATTATATACTCACCACCAGGCCATGATACCCCAACCAAAGCAGCCTTGGCTCTATGTCCTCACATTAACCCAGAGAGAGAACAGAGGGTCCCCAGGTACCCACTCACTTCCTGTCACCCAACCCCAAGGCCAATGAGCCCCCTGAGAGGAGAGGGAGAGAAGATGGAGAAGGAGCAAGAATGCAGGATACTTGCTCTCAGCTCTCTGGTGAGGCTGAGCCATAGGCACACCTGGTGCCCAGACACCAGCCTTCGCACAGAAAGGAATTTGAACCTGAGTGAGCCTCCAGCAGGAATGGAAGGCAGTCAGGCAGGGTGCGGAGGCAGGTCTGTGCCAGGCTCTGGGAGGGTGAGAGTAGGGGGTGAGGGCTGACTGCTGAGGACCCCTACCAGCAGCCTGCCTGAGACAGCAATCCCAGCCTTGGGTCAGCCCCTCCAGCCCTCACCTGCTAACTTTCTAGGCTAGGTGTGTGGGGTCTAGAGAACTTTGTGAGAAAGAGGAGAAGGGAAGTAGTTTTACCTAAAGCCCTCAGCTCCCAAGAGCGGAGTCCAACGACTCTGAGACAGAGACAGAACCAGAGGGAAAACAGAAGGGAGGAGGACAGGCTTGGGGTGGGAGAATGTGATCATGACTTGAGGAAAAAGAACTCACTTTCAGAAAGATCGTCTGCAGCTTCCCGCAATTCTTGCCACAGTAGCTGGCGCCCCGCCGGGAGAAGAGGACCTCATGGGCAGGAACCCGCTGGTACGCCACTCGCTTGTCTCCTTGCAGCATCCAAATCACAATGTCGGGCAGGCTGTTCTGGGGCTGGCGAGAAGGTGGCAGTCAGAGTGGGGATAGTGACATACCTGGACCCACACCTCACAGTCCATCCTGAGCTGACCACCCTGGCTCAGGGGACTCACAGGTTTCTCCTCCTGGCTTCCGTCCCTCAGCTGCCCATCCCCCAGCCACCCCTTTGACCTCCCAGCTTCTGTTGGGCACCTCTGTCTTCAGCATCCATGAGCCCCCAGGACAGGGCATGAGGCTGCCCTGGGCTCACATGAGAAGCCTGCCAAGAATCACTGAGCTGAGTTCACATTTTCTGGGAAAAGACATTCCTGCCTGGAGCCCAGAGCTTAAGTTCTTTGATTTCTCAACCCACCCCACCCCCACACACAGGGTAGAGAGATGCTTCAGGCATAGACATGAGAGGATTTCATCTGACCTGGAAGATAACATCGCACTTAAGATGAACCCCCTTACTCATCCCTAAGAGCAGCAGCAAATCCACAGAAAGGTGTGAACTCACTCCTGCTCCCTCTGACATCAGAGACCTTAGGATCTGACTCTTTCTGGGTCTGTGTACAGTGAGCTTTGAAAATGGTGACTAGCTCAAAACAAAACTGAAAGTGAAAGCCCCCCTGAGTCTCTCGGAGCTTCTGGCTGGGGGTGACAGCTGTCCCCAGCTCACACACACAGCAGAGATGGTCCATCTACTTCCAAGAATGGTGGCCAAAGTGCCCCAGGAGGAGGGTGGGGCTGGTCTCTGACCAGGGTTCAGACTCCCGGAGCACATGCTCAAGGTTGTTCCACCTACTCTCTGCAGCAGCCCAGGATGCAGAGAAGGGCAGCCCATTGTCACATGTGAGGAAATTCAGGCTCTAAGGGGATAGGAACAGAATTTTTCTGACTTCAAATATGTGTTACGAACCACTACACCAGGGGTCCCAAAGTGTGGTTCCCGAGCAGAAATGCAAATTCTCAGGCTCCTCCCCAGATATGTGAGATGGGGGAGGGGACTGTAACCTGTTTAATGAGCCCTTCAGGGATTCTGATGAACACTCAAGTCTGAGAAAGTCCCTCTGGGCTCCCATACAGTCAGTGGCACCTGTTTCCTGAACCTCCCCAAGCCGTGTCACAATCTGTGCTGAGAGTTCGGGGGTCAGTCTGGGTGATGATTTTAGGAGGCATGCTTTCACTAGTCCAAGAGGATAATTCAGGCCTGACCTGTGGTGGCGCAGTGAATAAAACATTAACTTGGTACACTGAGATCACAGGTTCAAAACCCTGGGTTTACCCGGTCAAGGCACATAATGGGAATTGATACTTCCTGCTCCTCCCCCTTCTCTCTCTCTTCCTCTCTAAAATGAATAAAGTCTTAGAAATATTTTTTTTTTAAAAAGAAGATAATTCATGGCCGTTGTCAGCCTGGGGCTGAGCAACACGGTGTTCCCCCATGCGGCTACCTCTCTGTCTGAGACCCTGCTCAGGAACTGACTCAAGGGGACCAAATTCAGGCAGCCTTCCTCCCTGGGCATCCCTTCCAGCTCCTGGGACTCCCTGTCCCCTTCAACAACTCACTCCTCCAGAAGCCCCTTGCAGGCCCTACACTTCTCCGCACACTCCTCTGGGAAGATCCTTCCTACTATCACCACCCCTCCCTGGGCGTCTCACATGGCTCTGGTCAGAGTGGGCAGCTGCTGATTGCCTGTGACATATGAGAGGAGCATTGTCCTCGTTCTGGACAAAATCGTGACCTGCCTGGTTACCCAAGGAGCTGGGTGGGTGGGTGTATCTGACCTGAGCGGGTTGGTGCAGGTGGGGAATAGGTGGTCCCTAAGGACACACAGGAGCCTCTCCTCTCGGACTAGATATGATGACTCCAAGTTGCTGCAAATGCAGTCTCCTCAGACCTGGGGCTCGGAGGCATCCAGGAGGACAGGAGCAGACAGATGCTGGTCAGCAGGGAGGAGTGGGGCCTGGGAAAGCAGGCTCCAGATCTGGACCTAGAGCCAACTGCCCTGAGTTCTGGTCCCAGGTCTGTCTCTGACATACTCTGGCAGCATTTATTTTACACATTTGGGGACATTTATTGAGCACCTATTACACACCAAGCTCTGTGCTGGGCCCCACAACACCCAGTTTCACGATGCATCCTCTCTCCTCCTTCTACAAATGGGGACAGTGAGGCTCAGAGAGGTTAAGTCACCAACCCAAGGTCACTGAGCAGTGGAGCCAGGGATGGATCATGGTCCAGACAGTCCCCACATGTTCCAGCCAGGAAGGAAGGTGCCTCTCAAGGTTAGCTACCTCATCTGCCAGGGCACGAAGACGCAGAAGCCAGTCCTCAGCCTGCTCCAAGGCAGTGGGGAGCTCACAGTGGCCAAGCTTCAGGGCCATAGCCGCCTCAGAGATCTGACTCAGGTGACGGGTGCGCAGCTTGTACAGGTACTGGTCCAGGTAGGTGGCGGATGGTGTCGCTTGGACATTGCCCAGAGGTTGGCTGTGAGGACAGATGGGATGTCCCTGATGAGCAGGACCTCACTGTACACCAAAGTCTAGGAACACACAGGCACGAACGCACATATGTGCACAGGCCCCATTGACATAGGCCCCAGCCTGCCTGCTGGGCACCTTGTCCAGCCTGCCCCACATGTACAGTCATCTTCGTGAGTCTTGCTCCATCCTCACCTCCTTCAGGAAGCCTTCCACAACCACACTGGGCCACATGCCTCTGCTCTGAAGTTCCCGGCAGGTCTCTACCTTCCCCCTGGGTCCTCCTAGAGCAGAGGTCTGAGCACTAAGTTGCCCTTGGCTAAAACGAATCCATTCTGTTGTACACACACTTTCTTCAAGAAGGAAATTTATGGACCCCTGACAAGCCAGTGCAGACGCTGTGGGGAGGCCCATAGCCAGCAATACAGATGTGCCGACTCGGGGCGACCCACAACACCCCTCCTAGAGCCCTCCATTTGGGAAGCCTCTGGAGAGGGGGGAGGACATACAGTCCCAGAAACACAACCCTAGACACCAACTGGGGGGTTGGGTTTAAACTCCCTCCTGCTTAGAGGCAAAGAACTCTGATCCCACATCCCACTGGGCTCTCGGATAGTACTTCACAGGGCTCCTCCTTGCCACACCAACCCTCCAAGGTCAGTCAGTACAGGTACCAGGGACCTGCAAGATGGGATGGGTGGGGGAAGCGGGTGCCCTCCCTCACCAGCAGGACCCCTCTAGATCATCCCTGCTTGAAGGTATGGGAGACTGCCCCACCTCCGCTGAGCCCTTGACTCCCAAACAGGACATCAGTCAAACCCGCTCCGCCAGCTCTGCTCCCACCACTTGCAGCCCCCCCCCCCAGCTCATACTCCCCTCCCTGCAGCGTCTCGACTCCGGCTCCTGGCTGATTTATTTTTCTGCCAATTTCCCCGAGCTATGCAGAACCAATTACCGCCGGAGCGCAGCGGCACCGCCGCCGCCAGATACACCACTCTGGCAGGCCCTCGGCGCACTACATTTTTCCTGTTATTTTTTTTAATTGAATTTTTAGGGTGGGGGGAGCAGTACGCAAACTCCATCTCAGGAAACTTAAGCCCCGGGACCTGTCTCAGGTCACGTACTGCACACCCTGTAGTAATATAATATTTACTGCCCCGAGGGTGCCGCAGATGGGGCTGCCCCAGGCCAGGAGAGGAACGGCCTCCATCCCCAGCCGGCTCGCACTGGCGTAGGGGCATGCTCGGTGGGTAAAGGGGGGCCTGGGCCGGAGTCCTGGCTGGAGCCTGCCTGGGAAGGAGGCCTGAGTGGGCCTGAGGGTGGGGGCAGGCTGGTCTGGAGTGGGATATGGAGAGCTCAGCCAACCAGAATGATTTATGCTCCAGCCACGGTCGGGAGTGGGGAGGGGCTCCCATTCAGACCACCAAAGGGAGATTTTCACAGAGGCCACCAGTCCAGCCAAGACTCCTCAAGAAAAAGCCCCGACCCGTGACTGCCACTAACAAGACTTCATGGACCTTTTCTGCCCCCAGAAAAGCACAAGGAACGGGATATGGAAAGAAAGGGAAACCCGGAAGAGGCTGGATGACACTGTCCCCCCAACCCCCAACAGGGGCAGCTGCCTGCCAACCCTGGCTGACTTGAGAATGGTGGGCAAGCCCAGCGCAGGCTGGTGACAGAGCTGTGCTGCTCACAAAATTGCTGCCTGCCCCTTCTGTGAGCAGTGCCTTTATCAGGGACAGCACCAGGAGGGGCAGTGTCCAGCCAGAAAGATGAACTGGCCTCAGATCATTCATTTCACTCCTCATGAGCATAGCTCTGCTGGTCCTTCCTGAGGGCTGAGTCCAGCCCTGCCTTCAGGGAGTCCTGACTGAGCAGCCTCAGAGTCAGGAGTACTTCCTGGAGGAAGTGGCCCCTAGCTGCACTGGTCAGGGCCAGGAACAACTACTCAGGCCAAAAACAATCAGGAAGGGTGTTCCAACAGAAAGAGTAGTATACACTCAAGACGAAGCCGCAGAGGCAGGAGGAAACGTGCAGGGTGGCTCTGAAGGGGCAGGGGCTGGGACGGCTGGGGTCCGTGAGGCAGGGAGTAGGGACAGAGAGGCCTGTCCACAAGGACAAAAGCTGGGACTTTTCCTAACTGGAAGACACCACAGGTCTGAAATGGAGGTGGCAGGCACAGTTTTAGGAAGATCACAGAGAATGAACTGAACGTGACAGCAGGACATTCAGGTGGAGATGTGTGTGGTCGAGCCTAGAGATGAGAGGAGCAGAGAGCCCTGCTCCACCCTCTGCACCCCAGCTGCCAGGCCAATGGGATACAGCCAGTCATTCTGAGGCCCTCCCCATGGGAACCACATTCGTGTGTGCCCCTCCAGCTTCACTCTGTCCTCTGACCTGCAAATCACAGATGGACATCCCACAGGCACCTCCCTCTCCACGTGACCAGTCCCAAACTCCTCATCTTCCCCAAAGGCTGCTCTTCTGCTGACCTCTATAGTAATGGTCCTGCATCCACCCAGCTGCCGTGGCCAGAGCCAGGGTATCATTCTTGACCTTCCTTGGGCCCCCACACTCAACCCACCATCAGTCCTGTCCATTAGAGAGCAGTACAGTACCAAGGGGCTTGGCCACTTACTAGGGGTATGAATCTGAGCAAATTAATTAACCTCTCCGTGTCTTGGTTTCCTCATCTGTGTAAAATTCTCAGAATAGTACCTGGCACAGAATGTACTCATTCTAAAGCTGTTGTCATCTTGATGCCTCCTGAATGGTCCACACTGCCCTCTGCTGCCCTCTGCTCCCACCCTTCCCGGTGTCCCTCCTTAGGTGAAGCCCTGTCCAGTCTTCCCTCAGCACCACCCAGCCCACCCCTGAAACTGCAGCCAGAGTGAGCATCTGAACCACGGATGGTTCCCAGGGCTGAGCATTACCTTAGCAGGACCCTAAGGCCTGTTCCATCGGGGCCTGAGCCTCCCTGGTGACCACCCTCTCCCAGAAGCAGCAGACATTTCAGGCTTTTCGGTTTTTGCCTTGGTCGTCCTCTCTCCAAAGGCTGAATCTTAGTCCTCCTCCTTCGGAGTCCTCATTGGGCATCTTCTCCCCCAGGAAGCATCCCGCATTAGATCTGAGTTACATGCACCTGCTCTGGGCTCCTACAGCACATGCCTCCAACCCCCAACACACTTGACTTTATTTGCTCACTTTTGCATGAGTCACATGAGGTTAGCCCTCATGCTAAAGCTGCCCCCTGTGAATCTGCTCTGCATAACTGGCGTGGAGCCTGCCAGGCTTCCAGAAGGTTTGGGGAATGAGTGAAAGACTGGTCTGCAATTCCACCACTGATAGGGGACGAGGGGGGCAGTTCGTTGGGGAAACGTCTGGTCTGGTAAACACGTACTTCCTAACTGAGGTACAAAGGACTAGAAGGACACTGCACCAGGCGGGATGGTGACCCATGTCTCATACCTCCAACAGTGGGTAGACTGATAGAAGTTAGAAGGGAACATAGAACACATTGCATATGTTCACACTTAACTCCATGCAAAGCAGAAAGACAACTCCATTCAGTACATTTAACAGCTGAGAAAACTGAGGTCCAGAGAAGTGAAGCTGTCCAAAGCTGCAGAGCTGATCAATAAAACAGGAACCTAAGTCTCCTGACATTGCTTCTTCTTAATAATGATCATAGCTACCATGTATTGAACACTTCCTAAGAGCCAGACATGCTGTTCATGTGATATTACAAATTAGTGATTCTCAATGTCAGGATGAAGATGAGGAAGCCAAGGTTCAAAGCAGGTGAGTGGTGTTCCCCAAATCCCCTGCAGCAGAGGAGATGCTGAGCTGTACCCCTCTGCTTCTCAGAGCCCCTGTTCTCTATCAACCAAGGCCCCTTTTTCCTGACAATCAGCTATGTCAGTAGAAGGCTAAACAGAAACCATGTTCCCCGACATGGCCTTGGAGGAAGGAGGAATGCCGGACCAGTTCCCCCCCCCCAGCTTCTCCTGCAGATTCCATCAGGGAAATAAGAGGTCGGGGATCAGAGACACAATGCTCCCCATTCAGGTGAGCCGGGCAGCCCAGGGCCCACAGCTGCCGCTGCTGCAGGGAGATTTATGACCTGCTCTAAATGTCACCTTTGCAACTCTCCGCACTGGCTCCACCACCTTTGGACTCAGCACGGGCTGGACTGCTGGCCAAGCATGGCTGGGGAGACGTGCTGTTGTTCACCGCCACACACGAACACTCCCAGGAAAAGGACCTCGTGGAGTCAGGAGCATGGTGTGGGGGCCAGGCAGCCTACCTGCAGTCTGCGATGAGCTCATCCATCAGCTGAGCCACCAGGGCCTCCACATGCTCCGTGCAGCACTGAGCCTTCAGGCCCAGATGGACCTGTTCCAGGCTGGCTTCCTGGGGAACAGGCAGGCAAGAGTCAGAATGGTGACTGCAGGGTAGAAGGTACACAGTGGACCCCAGCCCCAGGCCTGTCACCACACCCAGCCCCTGAACATTCCAGGGCCTCCCACACCAAACTGATTCAAATTCCAAAGCCTAGGGCTCCAACCTCCCAGATGGCCACACAGAGGTCAGGTGCCATGTGGAGGCTTTGACAACAAGAGTGGATCTCGCTCCTCACAGGCCCCTTTAAGCCAGGCCTGCCATCTCACAGGTGATATCTGAGCCCCTCTAGTTACTACCTAAGAGGCTCTCTCCTTCCCAAACCCTCCCCAGCCAAGCCCAGGCTATGGCCTCCTTCCTTTAGGAGCACTCAGAAAACCTCCAGTAACAGAGTCCCTGCTGCTACAAATGCCCATGGCCAGATCCTGCCAGGGGTTCATCTGCTCTCCTCCGTGGAGCACTTCTCCAGCCATTGTCATGGGCCTCTGCCCTGAGCTCGAAGGCAGAGATCTTCCCCAGAACAACCATCAGGCCAAGGACTGTCCCTCAGTCCCCCATGCCCCGCCCCATCCACGGCCTCCCTCAGGCTGCCAGTATGGGGACAGGCCCTGGAAAGAACAGAGTTCCCACCCTCAAGGACCATCTTATGAGAGAATAGCTGATCCAGAGGTTGGAGTCTGAACTTGAAAGGAATCGACTCCAAGTTCTCCTGCACCTTGTAGTTTGCCAGTCTCAGGGAGGGCGTGGACACCAAGGCCCTCAGCCGGCGCCTGTATCCTCTCCCAGCCACCCCAACTGTGTTCATCTCTTACCCACGGATGAGCCCAAGCCTCTCTAACCGCTTCCCTCCACACGATGCTCCCCGCTTGCTCCAGCAGCATGACCACACCAGCCTCCTCCATGTTCCCACGGGCACTACCTGTGGGTGAGCCTCCACCCATGCTCAAACAGAAATGGCCTGGGGCCACTGACCTCTACACTTCTGCCTGCTTTGATTCCCCTCCACCCTCTGGCCAAGCACGAGGCCTGCTGCTCCCAGCCTCCACAGGTAAACCCTTGGTCACAACAAACCGGGACTCACCACCTGACTTCTCTCTGAACCTCCAAATTTCCAGCCACCAGGGCCACTTCTCCAAACCCTCTTTCCTACCCCATCCAAAGGACCACCAGGTCCTTTAGCCCAAGTCCTATGGTTTCCTCCCCAGGGCATCTCCTTCCAGTACTCAGTACTCTCTCCTAGACCACTGTGGCGGTGCCTGACTGGGCACATCAGCTCTGAGACACCCTCCTGGTGCTCCTTGGCCCTCTCTCCACTCTGGTCCCTTCTCCGCCTGGTACTCCTGGACCCATGGGAGCGTCACCTGAACTTAAGCTCAGGACTTCTGTATGGGTGAGCCTTGGCTCTTCTTAACTAAGCTGACGCCCTGGAGGCAGGTCAGCTCTTTGTTCATATCTAACTTCTATCTAGAACAGTGGTTCTTAACCTTTTTTGAGGTACTGAACCCACCAGTTTCATATGCACATTCACCGAACCCTTCTTTAGTGATAAATAAAATATGATTTTCTTTTCCAAATTCAAGACATAGGTATATGTTTTTTTACTGGTGCACAAAATGAGCCGTGCATGAACATCACCTTGCTCAAAGAACAAAACCAACAAAGTTCATGAACTCACAACAAATTACGGTATTACTTTATTCTGGCCTCCGCGGCAGAGGCTTCTCCGAACCCCTGAGACCGACTCATCGAACCCCTAGGGTTCGATAGAACCCAGGTTAAGAACCACTGATCTAGAAGTTTCCAGCACAAGTCCTTCCATGTGGTGAAAGTCCAAGGCCTTCAAAATAAGAACGAATGAGTGGGTCGGGGCTCCATCCTGCTGCCCATTGCCTGGTTCCCCTCCGCCCTTCCTCTGGGCTGTCTTCTCCATCAGACCGCGGGCTTCCCCGGACAGTTCTCACTCCCTCTCCTCTCTACCTAGGATGCAGGATGGGACCAGAGGCCTGGCATTGTTAGGACCACAGGGGATCTCAGACTTCATGAAGGGCACCCACAGGGGCTAGTCCGAAGACACGCAGTGTGGGAGTGCAGGCCCAGGCTGTATGCATGTGGAGGACTGCTTCCACTCACCAGCCGGTCAGCAATCCTCAGCAGCTGGTTCTGAGCCTCAATCCTGTGGCTGATGTCCTCCCAGTAAGATGACAGCACCACCACAGGCTTCACGTTGCCCCAAGGTAAGTAGTAATAGTGACACCCTGGAAGGACACAGAGGGCCTGGTGCTGAGCCAGGGGTGGAAGGCGGGCCTGAAGGGGACTGAGGGGACAGATGGATTCAGGCACCTGCTCCCCCTTCCCACTAAGAACTCCCTCAGACACATTCCTGGGATCAGTATTCCTTAGTGTCCAGACCAGTGATTTTCAACTGCGAGTCCACCAGAAATTTTATGCCAGTCTGCGAAAGAGTTAACCACCCTGATGTTGACAACCACAGGTCTAGACAAGGCACTGAATTCAGCTGCTGCTCTCATGCAGGCTCCTTAACACATCAAAACAGAGGGAAGGATGCTGGGAAACGTGCATTCTCCAAAATCTCTACACCAAGCCCCACAGTGCCCGTGTGATCCCTGATCACCGTAGGTCAGAATCAAAGCTGACTACAGCCAATTTCGGGAGACCAACCTGGCAGCAGGGACCCCTGGGAGGTAAGCAGGGGAGGGAGCACAGCAGGGAGCTCCTCCCAGCAGGTTTGCCCAGGCCAAGCCCACCAGTGGACCTCTGGCAACTTCAAATGGGAGGCAGGACTTAGGGTCCGGCCCCTCTCCATGGTCTGGGCTCCATCCAGGCACATGGCCTCTGGCCTCACCATCAAAGACCGCCCGGCTGTACTGCGTGGTGGAGGCCAACGGCAGGCAGGTCATATCGAACTTGTTGCCATAGTTCCCGATGCTGACCTCGAACTGAATGGCATCATCGACATCCTGTAGCATGGATGCTGAGTAGAAGGCAGCGAAGAGAGAATATTTGCGCCTCCGGAGGTACTTCTGGAAACAGAGAGGGCGGCCAGAGAGTCATAGGGAGGAGGAAGGGAGACACCGGGGTGGAGAGAGGTCAAATGTCTGGCAGGCCTTGGCTGTGACTGGCGCCCAGTAAATCCTGGCTGGACAGATGGGTGGCAAATAGTCCAGCTAAGCAACAGCGCCCAGATTTGGTTACTAACTGAGCAAACTCATTCCAGGCCTGTGTGCTTGGCCACGTTCCTCTAATAAGGTCTGCGCCTCCAAGGCCATGCTGCTCCTTAATCCAAACCAGCAGCCATGGCACCACCACCCCAAGAAGCCTGGGCTTCTGCATCTGCTGGTCAGAAGGGGCCAAGGCTATAACCACTACTGCCCTGCCCGGAGCTCCCGCACACCCCACTCAGGATCTCCCCATGGCAGCCCTCCAGTACCCACAGACTGCCACATGCTTGGGATGAAGAAATATCATTTTCCCCTGTGGGCAGCAGGCACGGGGCTAAGACCATGGGCAGTGCTCATCACAAGAACCAAGAAGACTTAAGGATCCCCTTCATGGAAAGCAGAAAGGAGTTACCGAACCTGGTTTTTGGATGGTGTAAATAGTAGTAACAGCTAACTGGTTGAGTGCTTACTGCATGTGAGTGTGAATTGATTTAACCCTCACAACAATCTTAGGAGGTAAGTATAATTATCACCCCCACTTCATAGGTAAGGAAAATTGACATAGCTGGTAAGCGGTCAAGGCAGGACCGAAACAAGCACCTTCTGACAACAGAGCCTGGAAGTTTAAACCACTCTGCAGACTCCATGCAGCTGCTTGCCAACTTGTTGTTTGATACATCTGAGCCTCGGTTTCCTCATCTGTACAATGGAGTTATTAACAGTAGCCATCTCATCGGCACTGGGAGGACTCAGTGACATGGGAATGTCACTAGCACAGCACCTGACACATGGTGAGTGCTTAATAAGTGTTAGCTATTCTTACATTATTGTTATAAAATAGCATCTCAGACTGTATTGAGCCCTAGACTTAAAATATACTGCTCATAAAGATTAGGAGATATTTCAAAATTAATATAAAGCGATAAAATATCCCCTAATTTTTGTGAGCAGTAAGCTTTCATTTATCTTTTTTGAGTACCTGAACATTCCTCAGGGAGGCAGGGGAGTAATGGGGTTACTCTCACTTCCCAGCTGAGGCACTGAGGCCCAGAAAGGTGATGGCACATGAGTGTGGGTGGAGTTACGCCCTCCTCCACCATGACACCTCGAGGCCAGCCCCGCTTGGCCACCACTCTCACGCCTCAGAGAGCCAGGCCACTCACCTCCACCCGGAGAATGTCATCAGCAGGGAGGTCCTCCACCTTCTGCTCACTGTGCTCCACTAGCTTGGTCTCCAGGGAGAGCAGAACCCGGCCTCGGTAGGCCACACCTTCCCCCTGGGAGGGAAGGTGGGATCACTGGGAGCAGGGGGGATGGAGAGGAGGAAAAGGAAAGGGGCCTGATCTGGCCCTGCGGTTGCTATTTCCCTGAACCACCCCCTCACTCTGCCATTAAGGAAACGATGCCCAGGGAGTTCAGGTGACAGGCTAAGCCACTGCGATGGTAAGTACCAGACTCCAACCCAGACAGAGAAAAGATAAAACCTGAGACAAATGGGGGTGGCCTGGGCCCCTCAGGGGATAGGAAAGTAAGGGATCAGGCTGGCCCTGAAGGAGAGGCCAAAGGGAAAGGAGTGGGAGGGAGGGAAGGAGGGAGGTTGGAGGGAGGGAGGGAGGGAGGGAGGGGCCAGGATGGACCTGGCAGAGGGCTCTCTGAGGAGGTAGCTGCCTGGCCTAGGGCCTGTTCAAGCCATGTCAGGCGCTTGCAGTCCAGGCCAGGCTGGAAGACCCCTCCCATGGGCCTGGAGATCCCGGGAAAGGAGGGTCTGGCTGGCTCACCTTGCCCGTGTTGAGCTCTGCATAAGGGTCCGGGAAGCCGGTGAACTCCCTGGGACTGCCATAGAGGTTGACATAGCAGGGCCCAAAGGTGGGCAGGAAGCCCAGATGGTCGTCCACTGGGGGACACAGGCAGGGTCAGAGGAGCTGGCCCAGGGGAGCTTTTAGCGCTCAGCCCAGCCACCATCAGCCTGAGCCCATCCCTGGGCCTCAGTGCCCTGCACAGGTGAGGGGACAGCCTTATATATGTATAAAGAGCAATGATGCTAATGATGGCTCCCATTGTTTCCCATAAATCCTCTTAATCCTCACCACAATGCCAAGATGTGGAGATATTTTATTATTTCTGTGATTTCACTCTATAGATGAGGAAACTGAAGCTCAGGGATACAAAGGAACTCATGACTCATATGTGGCATGACCCCAGATCACCTCAAAGTCTAGACACTAAGCCAGCATGTAAAGCTGGGGCCAGGCTGCTCCCCTGTCCCTCTCCTCTCAGATCACACCCCATCCTGCATCCCCCCTCCAACCCACAGATGAGTGTGGAGAGACACAAAAGCAGCCCCAGAACCTCAAGACTGGAGAAGACATCTCCCTTGGCACCAGGGAGGGGGTCCAGGTAGGTGTCCCCCACAAGGCAACCCCTGGGCACACGTCTCCCCACCCCTGAAACAGACCACCTAATAACCTTGACTCAAGCTAGGAACCTCTCCCCTCCCTGCATTGTCCAAAGAACAGTCTTTCAGTGGAGCAGGTTGGAGGAAAATCAGAAGAATTACACTAATGGTCAGAGAATATCTCTTCACAGCATTCTTTTTAGGGGCCTTCTTTTGTTAATGTCATTATTTTCCAGCTGACAGCCAAGTTTCCCAGGAGGGGACTTCACTGGCCGTTTTCTGAGAACCCTGGGGGTGGGAGGTGCGAGGGGTGCAGGGGAGAGGGGAGACAGGAACTATCCGGGAAGATCCACTCCACACAAGCAGGGTAGGGCAAGGTGAGCACAGAATAAATGGCCTCGGCAAGGAACTGCTTGAGCCAGACTTGAGGACATGAACTGTGAGCACTGAGTCCCAGTGTGAATCCCTGGTGAGGGACAGGGCTTGAGAAATAAGAAATTCTCGAAGTAACAGCATGCCTCCCTCAGAGCCAGGGGCCATCCTGTGTCCATCGTCACCCTCCCTCCAGTCTCCAACACAGACAGGGCTGCAGCATTTGAGACAGAGGTGGGAAGCCCAGGCAGATGGAACATGAGCATTGTTAATGATTTGTAACAATCATCTCAATTACAATTTACCTTGTAAATTTCAACTTCAAGGGTTTTCAGCTCACCCTGTCCTTCTTCTGGTCCTCAAGATGTCCCTTGCCCCACCAAGGACACCTACGCAGGCCCCACCCCTTCCCTGCCTGAGATAGTGGGCTCATTTGAACATTAGCTGGAGCCCAGCAGGTCTAGGAAGGAGTATGGGGAGTGGGAGGGCATCACCTTTAAAGCATTCTGAGCAGTTTACATATTCAACCAAAACTAAGAGCATAGTCAAAGGTAAGCTAGGGGAGGTGGTGGGGAATCACAGACCCACCTCAGGCAAATCAGAAATGCCCAGCAACCAACACCCTCTTCCCTCCAGCAGAAATCCCAGGCCCGCCCCTCATTGTCCCCAAAGCACGTACTGTCCAAGGCTGGAGGAGGCTTGACCACACCTGCAGGCTCCTCTGAAGCGTAAAGAAATGGAAAAGGGGTTAGGATGGACATGGCTGGAAGGAGGTATGGTTATGTGAACAGTCTGGTTACATGAATAGGCATGTGGATGGAGAGCTGGCAGACAGACAGAGGGAAAGACAGCTCCCGTGTGGGAAACAGATGTGGAACGAGTCCCTATTCCCAGCCCAGCTGTGAATTTATCACCAACTAAGTCATCACTGAGCCACCCAGCCAAACACAGCCCCCAGTGCCATGGTGAACCCTCAGGCCCCTCCACATTGGTGTCTGCCTGCACATTTGTGTGTTCTGTTTGCCAATTAAAAATTGGACCCAAAACTTGACTCAATACATTCAAGAACTAACACAGAAAAAAAAAATGTGCTTTTCCCTATTATAGCCAGAAAAGTGAGGGAAACAAAGTACAGACACAAAGAAAGGGTGGGGGAAGCACGAAAGGGCCAGAGCTAGGCAGCCAGGCACACCCAACACTCCACCCAACAGGCAGGTTGACACTAGGGGACCCAGCTCCCGGAGAGGTGCCATTTCAAGGCACAACATCTCCATCTAGTGGCAATACTAGAAATTGCCACTGGAGGCACTGTGTTGCATTTTCACAACAGCGAGCACTGGGACCTGGCTTCTGGCATTTGCATCTTCCAGTGAAAACCAGAGACAGATGCTGTCCATTAGCTGAAGGTTCTATACACATAGGTATGTCCCTAAATGCTGGTAATGTCTATTAATGAGAGAATCGAGGAAGGAGATTCTCTGGCACATTTCCAGGCTCTTGGACTCCATTCCTCACTTCCAGGCAGTTACAAGATGCCCCTGAAAGAGTAGGTACCTCTCAGTCTCCTTCCACACTCCAGTCTTCCCCATCTCCTCCTCCAACCAGCTAAGTGTAACTAAGTCTGGTGTCATGACCAAGTCCGGGGACGTGGTTGGTGAAATCCCTGATTATTGTCATTCATTGGTCAGCCTTACCTATTGGTCTCCTCTTAAAAAAATGTCTATGACTATTTTCCCATGACTGCAGTTAAGAGCCAAGAGTTCATTCAGCAAAACACTGTGAAAGGAGAATGAGCAGAGACAGAGAAAGAGGGAGTGAAGAAGAAAGAAGAGGGGAACTTGGAAGTCTGGGTGTGAGGAAAGGGCTGACCAACTGAGCACAGATGGCAGCAAGGAAGGTGATGCCCAGCTCCAGGGGGCCGGAGTCCCAGGACTCAGGCCTCAGCTAGGAACATGGCCTGGCAGAAGTCGCTGCAGAAACCAGAATTCATGGCCATTTTTATATCCATAGGCATAGACTCTCATCAGTGGGGGAGCCAGGCCTCTGGTCATAGGTAAGCTTTCAGCAACAGCAAGAGAACTGATCCGAACCCAGCTACAACCCCAAGGAAAGCAGTGGCCAGGGCCCACCAAAAGCACACAGATTCCATTTTAAGCACCTCTTAAATGATTACAAAGAGCCCCAGCCAGTTATCTCAGGCTAATGAAGCCAAGGTGATAAATCTGATGCCCCATGTGCTTGCTGCAGAGACAAACTCGCCTTCCCACCCACAAGCTGACTGGATCCTTGCTGCAAACAGGTGCCCAGCCCAGACACAACTGTCCCCTAAACCCACCAGCCATCTGACCAACACTTGTTTCTGGTGACCAGGAGGACCAAGAGAGTGGCTGCATATTAGCCTATTCACTAACAGTACCTCTCATTATTCCCTTCATTCATTCTTTTTTATTTTTTCCAGCAGACGTAACCAGGCAGAGTACTGGGCACCTCATAAGACATAGCCCTGCTGACAACTTAGGCCAATAATTCTTAATTTAGGGATGGGTCCTAGGTCTCCAGGTGCTAAGGATCACCCCAGGTTTTATCTCCCATTTCTGCAGACAGCTCATAAAGTCATGATCAGAGTGACCAGTGAAGGCACCCAAGACAATGCCTCTATTTAATCCTTATACCCTTCTGCCAAAACATAAGTGTTTTGGCGTGTTTTCCCTTAGCCCAAGGAAGCCCCAAAACACGGATGAATACTCCCAGTTTTGTGGCCTGAGCAGCTCAGCCCAACTCTCTCACCTGGGGGAAGCCAGGGGAGACCAAGAGCAGGCCCTCCCAGCCCAATGAACACCACATCACAGCTCCCAGACAGTCCTGGGGGACAGCCGTGTCTCCTTAGGAGGCTGAGGCGGTTACCTGCGGCCAGCCTGCCTGCTCCCTCTGCCTCCTGGCACACCTCCCACACCCATGCTCTGGCTGCCTGACACCAGCCTGCGCCAGGCAGGAGGAGAAACCGAGAACTGCTGGGAAATCATTATCACCTATGTTCCAAAGACAAAAAGAAACTAACTTCAGATTTCTTCGCTGTGGGAAAACTGTAGGACACAAGCGTGTAGCATGACGTTCATATGTACAAAATTATAAAAGAACCTATGTATGTGTACGGGCTTCATGTGCCCATTACTTTTCGAAACAACTGCAGCTTCTAAGGAAAGCAGTACCTTTTAGAAAACAACATTTTTACTGAATGCTTTGAAACACCGGGTCCAAGGAACACTTAAGTGTGCCCAGGCAAACTTGTGGGCAGAAGTGCTTAAGAGGCTAGTGTTAGCTCCTGTCCTCATTGGAAATAAACAAGAACACAAAAACTCCTGGTTGGACCAAATAATCTGGTGAAATACAGAGAAAGAACCCGTTTTCACAGTTCGGTTTAGTCTGGGTTTTGAGAGCAGAGACAAAATAGTGTCATGCATTACCTTGCTAAACCCTGCAACGTGAAGAAAAAGGACAAAGAGCTGAACTGAAATGTGCAACAATGTGTTCTGAGGTAGCCTCCCGACGTGTGGGAAGAGTTCCACCGGGATCAGGCAAGTGCTCACCTTCAGGGCCTCATAAAGGGATGCCTCTGAGTGGGATGGGTGGGAAGGATCATCCCGGCAGCCATGCAGAACAGCTCCAGTTTGAATGGTAAATTTAACTCATCTATTGTTACAGAGATCAGGCTATTTTACAGCACATTAAAACTAGTTAGCTGGTTGCAGGAAGATTCTCATTTAGTCCCAAAACAATCCGTGGGAGACGGCGGTCGGCCTTTGAATGTCTTCCTGAACCGCACTGGGCTGCCCATAGCTTGAGCGCCATCTAGTGGCCAAATAAACATCTTTCCTGAGTTCCCATTAAAATATTCATAATAAACCTGAAAAAAGATCAAGGCTATCAGCACCACCAGAAGGAAGACTGATGGGGGGACACAGGGATCTAAACTCTCACTCAGGTGGCTGATGGCAGGCACAACTGTAGCCTTATGAAACCGTAACTGTCAGAAAACAGTCAGAATGTCAATTTGTGTCTCTCCTGGGATCTGTCCCTGGTAGGGATTCAGAGACAGAAATGGGACCACACAGGTGAGAAAACTAGAAAAGAGGTTTCTTCCATATTAGGAGTTTCGGACTGTGGCAGGGGTCAGAATACCCACTCTCCCACCCCACCCTTAGATGCACTCACTGCCTCCCTATCTCCAATCTTTCTACAACCAATTCTCAGAAATTATTTGAACAGCATTAGAAAAGGGGGTCCACATCCTAGGACAGCAGTTCCCACAGTGGGGGGGGGGGCAGGGCTGGGACAGGAGGAGCCTGATAGCAGTGCCTTCTGGGAGGCAGTCTTTATGTATTCCACTAATTACGAGGCTCAACAATGAAATCAGATTGGCGGACAGTAGCTAAATGTTAAAGCTGACAGAGGCCACCTGGGAATTCATTATACAATCCTTTACTTTTATGTGTGCTTGAATTTTCTATAATTAAAAGTTCTTTTTTTTTTTTAAACATTTCAGAGAACTTAGAAGAAGGTCAACTTCAAGAGCATGAAGTGGAGTCTTCCAGAAACTGGGCATTTAACCTGTCTGAGTAAAGATCTTGACATGATGAATGGACAGAGACCTATGACCCCCGTCTGTAGAAAGACAGCAATACTGAACAGAGCTTATTAGAGAGTAAAAGAGGAAGGAGGAATAATAGAGTGCCATCCAGGATAGGGAGACAGCATCTGTAAGATTCAGGAGAGCATTCACCTGAAATTCTCAGGAAGACATTTTGAATCCTCAATAGACTACAAGAAGACATAGGTTTTGTGGAACAAAGCAAAACTTTTGGGAGAGAACAGACAAGAAGGAAAGGAAAATACTCAAAGGAATGACAGAGGAAAAGGAAGACATGACAAGAAACTAAAAATGTGATAGTCAATTTTAAATTTTTTTTTTATTTATTCACTTTAGAGAGGAGACACAGAGAGAGAGAGAGAGAGAGAGAGAGAGAGAGAGAGAGAGAGAGAGAGAGAGAGAGAAAGGGGGGAGGAGCTAGAAGCATCAACTCCCATATGTGCCTTGACCAGACCAGTGCAGGGTTTTGAACTGGCGACCTCAGTGTTCCCAGGTCGACGCTTTATCCACTGCACCACCGCAGGTCAGGCTGTCAATTTTATACCATAAGGAAAGTCATAAAAAGCAGAATTAACAGTGGGAAAAATATCAGAATTAATACAGGGAAAAAAATCAGTGATGCAGAAAGCCAATAATAATGACACTAAACACCACACCTTGCTTTAGGATTTATTGTGTACCAGATGCAATAAGAACTTTACATTTACAATCTCACTGGATCCTTATAACAAACTTTTATGCCAAGACTGGTAAGAGGAGCCTGGAGCAACTCACTCAGCTACCAAGAAGTAGAACTGGAACCTAAGCTTCCTGGTTCCGAACTCCAGCTCTTCACACCCCCACCCACCCACTTTCAGCTACCGTGTTATAACATTAGAAGAAATTATTCCTCAACTCATATCTAAGAATTCGCCATGTCTCAGGAAAATTTTCAATAAAGAGTCCTGCATCAACCTGTGGTGGTGCAGTGGATAAAGCGTCGACCTGGGAACACTGAGGTCGCCAGTTCAAAACCCTGCACTGGTCTGGTCAAGGCACATATGGGAGTTGATGCTTCCAGCTCCTCCCCCCTTTCTCTCTCTCTCTCTCTCTCTCTCTCTCTCTCTCTCTCTCTCTCTGTGTCTCCTCTCTAAAATGAATAAAATTTAAAAAAAAATTTTTTTTAAAAAGAGTCCTGTATCTAGATAGATCAAAGTAGTTTTTTCAACTACAACAAAAATAAAAAGATACATTCCTACAAGCAGGATCTAGTTAGAAAATATAGACTATCCATAAAGGAATCAAATCAGACTGTTCTCTGAAAGCACACCAAAATAAATTCAAAATAGATGAAATGTTTAGATGTAAAGAAGAAAAGTAAAAAATTGAGTTAAATATAGCCTTGGGGTTTGCTGAAGGCCAAAAGCATGATACCTGGGACAGAAACCATACTTAAATTATTTAAATAAGAAATACTGAAAATAAACACAGGAAGTTAACTAGAAAACTGAAATAGAAAACAACAAAATAAGTATAAAGAGAGTTAAAGAAAAGAGTAAAAAAGATGAGAGAATTAAAAAGTAGAAAAAAATATTAGAATTGATAAATAAATCCAAAAGCTGATTCCTTGAAATGTTCAATAAAGTACTATGGGGAAAAGAATTTCTAACAAGACTAATTATGTGAAGAAAAATAAAAGAAAACTCGAACACATATCATTAGCAATAAAAAAAGGAGAAAACGTACAAATAGAGAATTGTTTAAGTATTGATCTGCACAACACCATGTAATTAGAAAACCTCAATGTAATAAATGCTTTTCTAGGAAAATACAAATTATCAAAACTGACTATAGCCTGACTGATGATGGTGTAGTACAGGGGTCCCCAAACTATGGCTCACGGGCTGCATGCGGCCCCCTGAGGCCATTTATCCGGCCCCCACCGCACTTCCGGAAGGGGCACCTCTTTCATTGGTGGTCAGTGAGAGGAGCACAGGATGCATCTGCACCCATAGTTCCCATTGAAATACTGGTCAGTTTGTTGATTTAAATTTACTTGTTCTTTCTTTTAAATATTGTATTTGTTCTCGTTTTGTTTTTTTACTTTAAAATAAGATATCTGCAGTGTGCATAGAGATTTGTTCATAGTTTTTTTTTATAGTCCGGCCCTCCAACGGTCTGAGGGACAGTGAACTGGCCCCCTATGTAAAAGGTTTGGGGACCCATGGTGTAGTGAATAGAGTGTTGACCTGGGACACTGAGGTCTCAGGTTCAAAACCCCAAGGTCTCTGGCTTGAGTGCAGGTTCATCCAGCTCTAGCACAGGCTCACCAGCTTGAGCACTGGGTTGCTGGCTTGAGTGTGGGGTCATCAGTACGATCCCATGGTTGCTAGCTTGAGCCCAAAAAGGTTGTTGACTTAACCAAGGTATCATTGGCTCATTTGGAGTCCCACCACCACCACCCCTTCAAGGCATGTATGAGAAGCAATCAATGAACAACTAAAGTGCCACAACTACAAGTTGATGCTTCTCATCTCTCTCCCTTCGTCTCTCTATTTCTCTCTTTTTCTCTCTCTCTCTCAAAAAAAAATTATCATGACAATAGTAAAACTAACAAACTGAAAATACTAATGATCCCTGGAGAAACTTAAAAGTTTCTATTATTACATTCACTCAAAAAGGGTACCCAACCCATATGGTTTTATGGGTGAATTATTTCAGACACTCAAAAGACTTTATTCTTATGTTATATAAACTGTCCCAGACATTAGGAAAGACTTTAAATCTTTCCAATTAATTTTGCAGAGCCAACAAAACCTAATAATAAGCACACATACCAATTAAAGCTAATAGAAAATCAAGAAGCAAGCCCAAGAATACATTTAGTAATTTAGTAAGGAATAAAAGTAGTATTTCCAAATATGGGAAAAATATCATTCAATATATAGTGTTGGTATCACTAAAAAACAATTTTGAAAATAAGGATGGTTAGATCCTTGCCTTATGCACTAAAAAAAAAAAATTAACAGATTTTACTACATAAAAAATTTAAATTTCTATCCATCAAAAACTATTAAGTGGTAAAAATAAAACTGACAAAAAAATTATTCACCATATTTGTAACAAGGAAAAGTTAACATCTATACAATACAGAACTCGTACAAAACAGTGAGAAAGGTCCTGGCTAGTTGGCTCAGCGGTAGAGCATCAGCCCGGCATGTGGAAGTCCCAGGTTCAATTCCCAGGCAGGGCACACCAGAGAAGCGCCAATCTGCTTTTCACCCTTCCCCCTCTCCTTCCTCTCTATCTCTCTCTTCCCCTCCCGCAGCCAAGTCTCCATTGGAGCAAAGTTGGCCTCAGTGCTGAGGAAGGCTCCATGGCCTCTGCCTCAGGCATAGAATGGCTTTGATTGCAGTGAAGCAACGCCCCAGATGGGCAGAGCATTGCCCCTGGTGGGCATGCCGGGTGGATCCCAGTTGGGCGCATGTAGGAGTCTATCTGTCTACTTCTCCCCCACTTCTCACTTCAGAAAAATACAAAAAAAATGAGAAAAAGACAGGCATATCATCAGATATATGTACATGAACATGAACAGGCAATTTACAACAGAACAGAATAAAGTATAGAAATATATATAATTATTAAAGTATTTTTAAATTTACATTATATCAGCTATCAATGAAATTAGATGAAAATCAAGGCAACAATGAAATTCATCCATCAAATTAAGAAAGTTCTGTTTTAATGTCATTATTCTTCTGTGTGTTGGTGAATGGGGCAACAAAGTAAGTTTATGTGAGTGATTAATCAGTCCAGTCTTTTTAAAGGGCAACTTTGACATATATCAAAAGCCTTAAAATGTTCAAATCCTTGCCTGACCAGGTGGTGGCGCAGTGGATAGAGCGTCGGACTGGAATGCGGAAGACCCAGGTTCGAGACCCCGAGCTCGCTAGCTTGAGCGCGGGCCCATCTGGCTTGAGCAAAAGCTCATCAGCTTGGACCCAAGGTCGCTGGCTCCAGCAAGGGGTGGCTCAGTCTGCTGAAGGTCCCGCGGTCAAGGCACAAGTGAGAAAGCAATCAATGAACAACTAAGGTGTTGCGATGGCAACAAAAATACTAATGATTGATGCTTCTCACCTCTCTCTGTTCCTGTTTGTCCCTATCTATCCCTCTCTCTGACTCTCTCTCTATCCCTGTAAAAAAAAAAAAAAAAAAAAGTAAAAAATAAATAAATAAATAAAAAAGAAAAAAAATGTTCAAATCCTTAAAACACAACAATTCCACTTCTAGGCATTATTCCAAAAGAAAAATTGTGAACTAAAGAGTCAGCTACAAAAATATTCAATATAAAGTTAGTTGTTTATAATGTGGAAAAATTAGAAAATACCTAAATAATTCAACATTAGCTAGTTAACATGGATTATGGTGCATTCATACACAGAACATGTGTATTCATTTAGAATTATATAGTAGAAGAATATTTAATAACATGAATAAACACCTATGTTGTATTGCCAGGTGACAGAAAGCAATTTTCAAAGCAATTGAAAATTGTTTTCAAAACAATGTTTTTCGTGCATGTAGGTATAATGCATTCATATATATACAAAAAGGTCCCAAAATATCAAGTTAGTTCCTGTCTAGATACAAGGTCGGTTGGATAGAGGGTAGGTTTATGGGTAATTTTACAGGTAAATTTTATAACCTTCTTTCAGATTATTTCTTTAAAGTTTATGAAATGATCATGGACTACTTTTTAACAGACCAATGAAAGTTATTTCAAAATAGACACGGCTAGAGCACAGTCGGCCAATGTAGCAGCCCATGGATGGTGCTGCCACCGCCCTCACTGTTCTCTGCAGGAGTGACCTGTCCTCTCTATCCCATCCCATCATTAGTGCAGCCCACCCTCTGAGGTATGGAGAATCCTAAGTGTCCGTTAAGTCCATCTCTCTCATTGGCCAAAGCCCTTCTCCCTAGGTAATGGGCAGCAAAGACCTTACAATCTTCCCTTTGCTGCAAACTCACAAAACGGGAGGTATAAGACGGGAAGGGGGGAACAAGGGAGAGCACAGGGAACTGCAGGGCAGAACAGAGGGGGAGCTTACCTTCTATTTCTCCTCCAGGAGCAGAGATTTTCGACATACTCAGGTAGGTAGTGGCCACAATGTCATTGTGGGTAAGGCGGTCCCTAGAAGAGGGGACAGAACGGATCTGAACAGGAGGGGCGTTGAAGAGTACATCCCACCCAGAACGAAATGACCTTGATTATACATCATTAGGGGTCCCAGTCTTCACACTGCGTGTGTACTGAGGCCTGGGAGTCCCAGGGAAGAAAAGACTGGAAGTGTTTGTTGCTCTGGCCTCCTCAGGTGGAAACTGGTCCGTTTCAACAACCATCAGCCAAGACTGGGTTACCACCCCTGAGTGTCTTTGGAGACACTGCAGGTGAGAAGGAGGCCAGAGGCAGGAAGCAGGAGGCCACTCTGGGAACCAGATCCCCGGACCCAGGGAGAGCCAAGCTCCGGGAACTCAAGAAATATCCAGAGCAACGAGAAAGCCAAGTAACCAGGAAGACACTATCTCCAAGGTCATAGTCTTAAATTAGCCAACAATCATGCACTATTTATTTCTTTTTGTATCTGGCTTTTTATGTGACAAAACACTCTTACCATCCTTTATCTCTCAGGATCCTCCTAACTACCTTAAAAAACAGGTACTTTAGTCATCATCTCTGTTGCACACATGAGGAAACTGAGACTTAGAACCAGGAAGGTCCTTGTCCAAAGTCAGCCTGGGAGGGAGGCGCAGAGTCAGAGCTGGCCCTAGTGTGCCGTCTCCTGCTCCGGTGTGGCATGGCAGAGCGCGCTGTGAGTGGTGTGGGAGCCTGTCGGGCTTCCCCCTCCCAAGCACATATTTACTGACCGGTGGACCCCTCAGTCAGCAATGCCCCATGCAGGCCCACACCCGTCCCTCTGATAGCAATATAAAGTAACAGCTGCCATCTACCAAGCACCTCCTGAAGCAACACACTGTGCTAAGGCTATCACGTGACCTGGCTCATGTCAGCCCTATGAGGTAGGTACTACAATTTGTCTCAACTTCAGATGAGAAAGCTGTCTAGAAGATTAAATAATTTGCATAGAGAGCAGGGTTTTGATTGCCACTTCCTTGTCAGGCTACAGCAGGATCTCTCAATCCAGTGATCTGGGCCCCCAAAGGACACTTGGCAATGACATTTTGGTTTTGGGGTGAGGGGTGCACAGAGAGACCACGGTTGCTGCTCCACATTCTACAATGCATAATACAGTCTCCCACATGAAAGACATTTCTGGCCCAAATGTCATCATGCTGAGGTTGAGAAACGCTGGGCTGAGCAAGACCTATCTCCTTCTGGAAGTTTCCCGGGTACATATTCCTCTTTTCTTAGAGCCTGAAGGCCCTCTCTCCCTGCTTCCCATACTTTGGCTTCGGGTGATGATACACCCAAGGCCCAATGTGAAGGACACCTGGCCTGGTGATGTTCATCCTCTTTTACATCTACACTCACTCTCTGCTGCCCCGCCCTTCCTCTTGCTATTTCCCAGGGAAGTGATTAAGCTTCTATTTTAAATATTCTCATCAGGGCAGGGGCTATACAAGGAAGGATGGATTGTCATCACTTTTCCTGGTGAATGATGTTCATCTGAATTGGAAAGTTAAAGTTTTACAGTGAGATCATCGACACCAGATAACTGACTGTGAGGACACCTTTCAACTGCCCCCATGACCAACTCCTAGAAGAGGCAGTGCTTGAAGAGGAATGGGACTTCTGCCTCTGGTCTTACCTGAATCTGCTAAGGAGAGAAAAAGAATGAAAAGGTTTTGTTTTCAGGGGGGCCGGAGGAGGGTAGTTTCTTGGGGGTTTTGTCTTTTAATGAAAAAGAAATTCTTAAAGAAACAAATAGAAGATTAAGTTACAGAGAAATGGCCATATGGACTAGATCATATTTCCAGGATTCAGGTAATAACACAAGTTTATCTGAATTTTCTGGGAAGAAAGCACTGTTCTGGATAGGAACTTGCAGCAGCAGAATGCTTTCTGGCTAAGAGTTGGGTTTTGGGGCTTGGGGTTGCTTTTGGAAAATACAGCAAGTCTGAAAATAGACTCACAATAAAAATGCCACTTCAACCCAAACCAGAGATGCAACCACCAGATTCCGTCATATGTTTGGATTGTACAGTATGCTGATGCCTTTGACACAGCTCACAGAGGCTAAGGCAAAGTTCAACCCCGCACACCCGAGGCAACCACGCCAGTGTGCACGGACGTACACATGCGTCCACACGCGCCGACACACACAGTGCTTGCTCCAGTCAACAGCGCACACATGTGCGTGAACACACTGAGCTAAGATGAAGAGATCATCTGTGGACATAAAGCCCAACTCCCCCAAACCGCTTCCCCGCGGAACATACCTGCGGTCAGGGCCCGAGAGGCCTCTCCCCCTGGCCCCGCTGGCTTCTCCCTTCCTCTGCTCTAATTCTCACAAGCTGTTTTCTTTGGGCCTGGGGAACTGGCACTCCCTTTAATGGCTCTGTGGCCTGGGGGTTTTCCCTAGTCTCTCATTATCCTCCTGGCTGGGGGTGCCCTGGGCCTGGGACCAAAGGACAACACACTGGGTACCGCACAGCCAAGACTTTTTGGGGGCAGAGAAAGGACAACTCTCTCTCTCTCTCTCTAGAAAGCCTGGAGATCAGTGTGTGGACTCCAAAGTGCCCCTCAGGTGTGAGAGAGACCTCAACACATCAGGCAGCACAGCCTATAGGTTCAGAGTGCGAGCTCCTCCCAGGAAGCCTGGGAATTTCCCAGCTATCACCTCCAGCAGATCGCTCAACTTTGCAAACCTCCCTCCTCATCTGTAACAAAGGAGTCAAGCTGAGGATCAGGTGAGACTGTGCACACAAACCGTTTGCTGGGCACAGAGCCTGGCCTGTCATAGGTGCTCAACAAATGGTAGATATTAGTCCTTTCTTTAGATGTGTGTGTGGTTATTGACCCCAACTGTTACAAGCCCACAGTGGCGTTCCTGATCAGGCAACCCTGCCACTTTCCAGCCTGGAGACCTTTTCATCCCATCCTAATTACCTGGAGCGTCACAGCTTTCTGCACCACCCCCCCATCCCCCACCTCCCAGAAGCTCTGCTCTTTCCAGCCTCCTTGCCTTTGCTTATGATCCCCCCTTTACTGGAATGCCCTTATCTTGTACTTATCAAATGCTACCTCCTCCAGGAAGACTTCCTGGCCCCTCCTTGCTTCAAAGATCTTGGGCTCCTGGAGCCCTCCCAATCCCATCTGGCTGCCTTCCTATCTGCCTCCAAGCAGGTCTGTGAGTAAGCTTCCCAAGAATGGCCCACACCTTCTCCCCCAGAGGTAACTGAATCACTCAATCACTCTCCCACTGTGTGCAGACTGAACTGAAGGAAACTGAAGGACCCAGTGACCTCTAAAGAGAGGACAGCCACCTCTAAAGACCCTGAGGCTCAGAACTCACCAGTCTATGATACGAATCCTCATTTTCTCACACATGGAAGGAAACTATAGAGAGAAGAGATGCAGGTTGGTATGGAATCCTTTTGAAGAACCAGAAGCCTGGGATGCAGGCAGAATGCGGAGACCAGCAGCCTGAGGCCCCCCAGGGTGGGTCCTCTGGGTCGAGACTCACCATGGCGGGCAGCGTGATGCTCTGGTTCCACTGAGGGTTGGCCGTCTTCTCCAGGATTTTGCTGCAGAGCTATAAAACACAGAGGTGGATGGAGCTTCGCTGGGACTCTGACTACTTTGGGGACCACCAGCCAGTGGCCATTCTCTGTCATGCTGGATGAAGACCCTGATGCTCGAGGCCATGTGCAAGTAGGCCCAGACACAGGGAATCTTTGCAGAAACAAGGCTCAATGGTAGGTCAGACGCAGAGCTGGGAGGTGTCAGACCCAAAGCTGGGGAACAGATTGTCTGAATGCCACAGCCCTTTACCCTTAGTTCATTTTTCTGGCTGGAATTGCCCCTCTCCCATCTCCCATTATGGCCATGACCCTAAAGAGTGGAGCCCTGAGCCCAGACTGGCTTTCCCATGAACCCTACAGCCTGAGGCGGTCCCTTTTGCCCATCAGCCCAGATCACCTGCCCCTTTGGCAGACTGTGAGCCCTAAAAGTTTAGAGATGGGGGAAGGAAAGGGAAAGAAGGGAGCTGAGGGTTGGCCCAGCGCCACGCACCAGCATCTGAGAAAGAAGGAAATTAAGTGAACATACAAACCCCATAAGCCACAGTCTGCCTCAGGTCAGCCCTGCTCTTAAGGCTTGGCTTTCCACAAAGAAGAAACCCAGCAGAGGTGGAAATCGGGTCCAGACCAGCTGCTCGAGTGCTCCGCTCTGCCCAGGGTGGCGCCAGGTCCCTTAGTCAGCTTAGGCCATCCGGTACCCTCGCAGGGCAGCAGATAAAGACTCAGTTTCAGATATTTAGGTCCTGGTAGGTTTGCATGTCCTACATATACAAATATTGAGCAGCCTTTTTAGAGCATTTACTGTGGGCCTGGCATCGTGTGAAGCATTTTTCATGCATTGTCTCATTTAATGAGCAACTGACCTAGATCAGGGGTTTCAGTCCCTCCGTGAGGCAATGGTGCAGCCAAGACTGTCTATCCTTAGTCCACCCAGTACCAGCCCCTGTCCCCACCCTCCCCGCCTCTCTGTGAGAAGAGCTCAGGAAAAGGGTGGGGCAGCGATGGGTGCCAGGATGTAGCTCTTGAGAGATCAAAAGGAGAGAAGCGAGCCCAACACCCCGACAGAACAACGGGCAGAGCGGGACACAGCTCTCCGGAATGCATTTACGAAGGGTTGTAAAGCACATAAAGAGATGCTCGACCTCCCTCAGAGTGAAAGAAACCCAAGTAACATGAACGAAATACTACATCTCATCCATCCGGTGTGTAAAAAATTCTCAAGTCTGGCCATCCTCCATTGGCAAGGCTTTGGGGAAACTCAACCCCTGCAGAGGTCAACTGGCCACTATCAAAATGACAAATGCAAATGCCCTATGATTGACCATTCTACTTCTAGACATTTCTCCTACAGAAATGCCTGCACATGTGCAGTGGCATACGCCTAAGAGTATTCACTGCGGCATGACTTGTGCTGGTGAGGATTTGGACTAACCCAGGTGTCTACCAATAGAGAACAGATTAAATAAATGATGGTCCATCCACACAATGGAGTATTACGTAACTCTAAAAAGAATGAGAGCTGATCTGTGATATCAAACCATCTCCAAGTCACTCACTGAAAAGCTAAGTACCAAGAATGTCGTATACAACATGCAGCCTATAGTTAACACGGCTATGAAGTACATTTGAAAGTTGTTAAGAGAGTAGATCTTAAGAGTTCCCATCACAAGGAAAAAGACATTGTTTTCTTTTAGGGTGTGGCATCTGTATGAGATGATGGATGTTAACTAAACTTACTGAGATCATCATTTTACAATCTAAGTTTAGTCATTAGGCTGCATGCTTCACATTTATACAGTTCTGTAGGTCAATTATATATCTCAATAAAAACGGGAAAATTAAAAACTAAGGGGCAGAATAGTAAATACAATGTGCAAACATTTGTGTTAAAAAATAAAAGGTAAGATTGTATAGGCAGACTTGCACGCATGTGCGTCATGAAACCAGAGTGATGCCCAGCACTGACCACAGCGGCTTCTCTACCAGGGAGGAAATGAGATGAAGCTGTCGGAGGAGTGCAAAGTGAGGGAGAGAGTTTTCCTGATGGATGACAGATAGATGATAGATTAGATGGACAGAGAGAGATAGACAATAGATGTATACAGATATATAATCAATGTATTACATAATTCAAAAATTAGATAAACAAAACTTTAAAAGTAAAAAAAAGGACTCTTTAACCAGACACAGCTGAGAGACCCTGCCAACATCAGCCTCAGCTCCTCGGAGCAGGAAGGCCCACGTTGTCCCCACACTCCCAGGAGCCACACAGGAAGTCACGGACCTCCTTCACAGCAAGGGAAGCACTTTGACCTGACTGCCTCGGAGAGAGCCACTGGGTTGTGGGTCTGGGAACCTGAGTAACAGCTGGTCCCAGGACCACATCCAGGCCAGCATTGCCTCTGGACCTAAAATCCCCACATCCTTCCCACGCCCTGTTCCACTCCCACACTCAGCCAAGGCAACACCAAGCTCTTCTCCTCCTTCTCTTCTCTAAGCCATTTCTTTAAAAACCTTCCTTCACTTGCTGATGGAGTATAATTAGTACAAATTATACTTGGCCACCTTTATTAAATACTAAAAAGTAGCATGCCCTCTGACCTGGTTCTAGAAACTTCCTTATGGAAAAGCAATCAGAGTGTGGACAAAGATTCCTGCACACTGACTTGTCACAGCTTTGTTTATAAAACAGGAAAATTGTGGGGGGAGCAAGATGGCGACAGAGTAGGCGGACGTACCAACTTCCAACTCCCAGAAACAAAGTGGATTACAACTCAATTTTAAGAACCATCACCTGGATAAACCAACTTTGAACAAAACTAAGTGGACTCTTCAACCAAGGAACACAGAAGAAGCCACATTGAGACTGGTAGGAATAGCGAAAACGCGAAGAGGGCTGCCCAGCTCCCCGGAGCAAACGGCAGCCTGGAGAGACCCGTGTGGCGGGAGGAGAGTTTGGTGGAGAGGGAGGGACCTGGGTCGCAGGAACCAAGCCCCAGCCTACAGTCCCAGAGCCTAGAAGAGGCGTTTGGACAGTTTTGAGCTGTGAAACAACTGAGGGAGCTCCCAGGCCTACAGTGTGGAGTATTAGGTCCCATACTACTCTGCTGAGAGTTGCTGAAGGGCATGGTGGGCGGCAGGACGCTGAAACGCGGTTCTGTCAGCGTGGGTGGAGGACAAGCCGGTGGGAGCTCGGTCTAGCCCAGCAGGGTCGGAGGGGACGCGCGAAAGCGGTCCGGAAGCTGCGGGCCCACCTTTAATCCCACTTATGGAGACAAAGCAGGAGGCCAGGAACGGGCAGAAATCTGCTCTGCGACTCTGCGCAAGCCGGCCTGACCGCGGGGACCAGGCTAGGACCAGGGACGGGTGGGGGGCTTGCGGCTGAGCTCACGCTACCAGCCCCGCCCAGCCGGAGAAACCGAGGTTTGCCATTCTGCGTGCGCGAGCGGGCGCGGGGGACGTGGTAGACCCCGAGACAAGTGGAAGCTCGCAGCTGAGCCCACGCTAATATCCCCGCCCCGGCCGGAGAAACCCCGATTAGCCATCCCACGTGCACAAGCGGGCTCCGAACGCGGGGGCGGGATAAAGTCCGGGACGAGCGGATGTCCGCAGCTGAGCGGAAGCTAGCAAACACGCCCGCCCTAATAAACCTTGGTTTCCGACCCTCCGCAGAAGGGCCCTGGCCTCGAGGGCGGGGCTAAAGCTCCGGATGGGCAAAAGCTTACAGCTGAGAGCACGTCAAAAGCACCGCCTAACCCGCGAAACTGTAGCGAGCAGGCTCCGACTGCTGGTTCTGGGCGGAAGTCCAGAAATAGGCTGGTCCGCAGCTGAGTAAAGGTGCTCACCTCTATCCTTGGTCCTGAGGCTTGTGGCTTGAGTGACAGCCCCTCCCGCAGAGGAGAGGCAGAAAACACAGCAAAAGCCACAGAGGACCGGCTCTGGCAACGTCCATACCCAACCACCCTAGGCAGCAGCAGAGGGGGTGGGGGGCCTGAAGACAGACCACACATAAAGAACACAAAGGCAACACCTACTGGACTCCAGTGGCCACAACTTGCTTATACACAGATAAAATGGGCAGGCAGAGGAATGAAAACCAAATGAATCAAGAGAAATCCCCAGAGAAGGACCTGAATGAACCAGATATAACCAAATTACCAGAAGCAGAATTTAGAATAATGATAGTTAGGATGTTCAAAGAAATTAGAGCAAAAATGGATAGTCATTATGAACACCTAAATAAAGAGATAACAAGTATAAAAAATGAAATTGAAATAATAAAAAAGAATCAGACAGAAATGACAAATACAGTATCAGAACTGAAGACCACAATGGAAGGAATTAAAAGCAGGATGGATGACGCTAAGGATCGAATAAGCGAGTTAGAGGACACAATAAACAAAGGCACAGAAGCAGAGAAGAAAAAGGAAAAGAGATTCAAAAAATGTGAGGAAACTCTAAGGGAACTATGTGACAACCTGAAGAGAAACAACATTCGCATCATAGGGGTACCTGAAGAAGAAGAGAGAGGACAGGAAATGGAAACTTTGTTCAATCAAATCATAGCAGAAAACTTCCCTAAATTAAGGCTGGGAAACACTCCACACATTCAAGAAGCACACAGAACTCCATTAAAGAGAAACCCAAAAAGATCTACACCAAGACACATCATAGTTAAAATACCAAAGCTAATGGATAAAGAAAAAATTTTAAAAGCTGCTAGGGAAAAAAAGGCTATCACCTACAAAGGAGCCCCCATAAGGATAACATCGGACTTCTCAACAGAAACACTTGAGGCCAGAAGGGAATGGCAAGAAATAATCAAAGTAATGCAGAACAAAAACCTACAACCAAGACTACTTTATCCAGCAAGGCTAACGTTTAAAATTGAAGGAGAAATAAAGAGCTTCCCAGAAAAAGAAAGCCTCAAGGAATTCATAAAAACCAAACCAATTCTGCAAGAGATACTAAGGGGACTGTTGTGAACATTTTAAAGGGAGAAAAGATTATAGCAAAAGAAGAATACAACTTTAAAGAATAAAATGGCAATAAACAACTACATATCAATAATAACCTTAAATGTAAATGGATTAAATGATCCAATCAAAAGACATAGGGTAGCTGCATGGATAAAGAAACAGGACCCATACATATGCTGTCTACAAGAGACACACCTTAAAACAAAAGACGCACATAGACTGAACGTAAAAGGATGGAAAAAAATATTTCAGGCAAATGAAAATGAAAAAAAAGCCGGGGTAGCAGTACTTATATCAGACAAAATGGACTTTAAAACAAAGGCTGTAGTAAGAGATACAGAAGGACACTACATAATGATAAAGGGAACAATTCAACAGGAAGATATAACTATTATAAATATCTATGCACCAAATATAGGAGCCCCGACATACATAAAGCAGACTTTGATGGATATAAAGGGCGAGATTAACAGCAATACTATCATAGTAGGGGATTTCAATACCCCTCTAACAACACTGGATAGATCCTCAAGAAAGAAAATTAATAAAGAAACAGCAGACTTAAAGGAGACACTAGATCAACTTGATTTAATAGATATCTTCAGAACTTTTCACCCTAAAGCAGTAGAATATACATTCTTCTCAAGCGCTCATGGTACGTTTTCTAGGATAGACCACATGTTAGGACACAAAAATGGTCTCAATAAATTTAAGAAGATTGAAATCATATCAAGCATTTTCTCTGATCACAATGCCATGAAACTAGAAATTAACCACAAAAGAAAAACTGAAAAACACTCAAACACTTGGAAACTAAATAGCATGATATTAAATAATGAATGGATTAACAATGAAATCAAAGAAGAAATAAAAAAGTTTCTAGAAACAAATGATAATGAGCATACATCAACTCAAAATTTATGGGACACAGCAAAAGCAGTTCTGAGAGGGAAGTTTATTGCACTACAGGCATATCATAAGAAGCTAGAAAAAGCTCAAATAAGCAACCTGATCCTGCATCTAAAAGAACTAGAAAAACAACAGCAAGTACAACCCAAGACAAGTAGAAGAAAGGAAATAATAAAGATCAGAGAAGAAATAAATGACATAGAGGCGAAGGAAACAATACACAGGATCAATGAAACCAGAAGCTGGTTCTTTGAAAAGGTAAACAAGATTGATGAACCTTTAACTAGACTCACCAAGAAAAAAAGAGAGAGGACTCAAATAAATAAAATTAGAAAGGACAGTAGAGAAATAACAACTGACACAACAGAAATACAAAGCATTGTAAGAAAATACTATGAAGAACTATATGCCAAAAAATTAGACAATTTTGGTGAAATGGACAAATTTCTTGAATCATATAACCTTCCAAAAATCAATCTGGAAGAATCAGAACACCTAAACAGACCAATTACAACAAATGAGATCAAAACAGTTATCAAAAAACTCCCAAAAAAGAAAAGTCCTGGGCCTGATGGCTTCACAAGGGAATTTTATCAAAAATTCAAAGAAGAACTAACTCCTATCCTCCTCAAGTTATTTCAAAAAATTCAAGAGGAAGGAAGACTTCCAAACTCCTTTTATGAGGCGAGCATAATTCTGATCCCAAAACCGGGCAAAGACAACACAAAGAAAGAAAATTATAGGCCTATATCCCTGATGAATTTAGACGCTAAAATTCTCAACAAAATATTAGCCAACCGGATCCAGCAATATATGAAAAAAATCATTCACCATGATCAAGTGGGATTTATTCTGGAGAGGCAAGGCTGGTTCAATATTTGCAAATCAATCAATGTGATTCATCACATAAACAAAAAAAAGGACAAAAATCACAGGATAATTTCAATAGATGCAGAAAAGGCATTTGATCAAATCCAGCACCCATTCATGCTCAAAACTCTCAGTAAAGTGGGAATACAGGGATCATTCCTTAACATGATAAAGGCCATCTACGATAAACCGACAGCAAACATCATACTAAATGGACAAAAAATTAAAAGCAATCCCCTTAAGATCAGGAACCAGGCAGGGATGCCCCCTTTCACCACTCTTATTCAACATAGTTCCGGAAGTCCTAGCTACAGCAATCAGACAAGAAGAAGAAATAAAAGGCATCCAAATTGGAAAAGAAGAAGTCAAACTGTCACTATTGGCAGATGATATGATATTGTATATTGAAAACCCTAAAGTCTCAGTCAAAAAACTACTGGACCTTATAAATGAATTCAGCAAAGTGGCAGGATATAAAATTAATACTCAGAAATCAGAGGCATTTCTATATACCAACAATGAACTGTCAGCAAAAGAAATTAAGAAAACAATCCCCTTCACTATTGCAGCCAAAAAAATAAAGTACCTAGGAGTAAATTTAACCAAGGAGGTTAAGGACTTGTATTCGGAAAATTATAAAACATTGGTAAAAGAAATCAAGGAAGATACAAACAAGTGGAAGCATATACCGTGCTCATGGCTAGGAAGAATAAACATCATTAAAATGTCTATATTACCCAAAGCAATTTACAAATTCAATGCAATACCAATTAAAATACCAATGACATACTTCAAAGATATAGAACACATATTCCAAAAATTTATATGGAATCAAAAAAGAACACAAATAGCCTCAGCAATCTTAAAAAGAAAAAATAAAGCAGGAGGTATCACTCTTCCAGATATCAAGGTTTACTATAAGGCCATTATACTCAAGACAGCTTGGTACTGGCATAAGAACAGGCACATAGATCAATGGAACAGAACAGAGGACCCAGAAATAAACCCACAGCTTTATGGACAACTGATATTTGACAAAGGAGGAAAGAACATACAATGGAGTAAAGACAGCCTCTTTAACAAATGGTGTTGGGAAAATTGCACATCTACCTGCAAAAAAATGAAACTAGACCATCAACTTACACCATTCACAAAAACAAACTCAAAATGGATAAAAGACTTAAATGTAAGTCGTGGAACCATAAGCATCTTAGAAGAAAACATAGGCAGCAAGCTCTCCGACATCTGTAGCAGCAGTAGTATATTTACCGATTTATCTCCACGGGCAAATGAAATAAAAGGCAAGGTAAACAAATGGGACTATATCAAACTAAAAAGTTTTTGCACAGCTAAAGACAATAAGAACAGAATAAAAAGACAAACCACACAATGGGAGAACATATTCGACATCACGTCTGATAAGGGGTTAATAATTAAAATTTATAAAGAACTTATAAAACTCAACAACAGGAAGACAAGCAATCCAATCAAAAAATGGGCAAAAGAAATGAATAGAAATTTCTCCAAAGAGGACATACAGATGGCCAATAGGTATATGAAAAAATGCTCAACATCACTAATTATTAGAGAAATGCAAATTAAAACCACAATGAGATATCACCTCACACCAGTCAGAATGGCACTCATCAGCAAAACAACACAGAATAAGTGCTGGCGGGGTTGTGGAGAAAAGGGAACCCTTCTGCACTGCTGGTGGGAATGCAGACTGGTGCAGCCACTATGGAAAACAGTTTGGAGATTCCTCAAAAAATTAAAAATCGAACTGCCTTTTGACCCAGCTATCCCACTTATAGGAATATACCCTAAGAACACCTTAGCACTGTTCAAAAAGAGGAAATGCGCCCTCATGTTCCTGGCAGCATTGTTCACAGTAGCGAAGATCTGGAACCAGCCCAAGTGTCCGTCAGAAGACTAGTGGACTAAAAAGCTATGGTACATATATACTATGGAATACTATTCAGCCATAAGAAATGATGACATCGGATCATTTATAACAAAATGGATGGTCCTTGATAACATTATACGAAGTGAAATAAGTAAATCAGAAAAAAAGAAAAACTGAGAACAGCATGATTTCATACATAAGTGGGACATAAAAGTAAGACTATGAGACATGGACAAGAGAGTGGTGGTTATGGGGTGGGGGGAGGGAGGGAAGGGTGAGATAGGGAGGAGGGGAGGGACACAGGGAAAATCAGATAGAAGGTGACAGAGGACAATTTGACTTTTGGTGACGGGTATGCAACACAATTGAATGTTAAGATAACCTGGAGATGTTTTCATTAAAAAAAAATAAAATTAAAAAAAAAAAAGAGGAAAATTGCAACAACATAAAAGAATATCCAAAAATAGGTTAAATATTATGTTATATTCCATCTAATAGAACAGCATGCAGTCATTACAAATATTGACTTCAGGTCATTGGCTGGGTAATCAGTTGGTTAGAGCATCATCCAGCTCTGCAAAGGGTACAGGTTTGATCCGCTGTCAGGGCACATACAAGAATCAACCAAGTCTCTCTCTCTATCTATCTATCTCCATTCTTCTCTCTAAAAGCAATAACAATAAACATTTAAAAAGAAAAAGCCCTGGCCAGATACTTTGGATGGTTAGAGCACTACTCCAAAGAGACGTTACTGGTTTGATCCCCTGTCAGGGCACATACAGAAACAAATTAAGATTCCTGTCTCTCTCTCTCTCTCTCCTTCCTCTCTCTAAAATCAATAAAAATAAACATTAGAAAAAGGAATCAACCAATGAATGCATAAATAGGTGCAACAACAAATCGATGTTTCTCTCCTTTCCCCTCTCTCTTTAAACTCAATCAAATAATTTTTAATTGATTTCAAAGGCTATTTATAACCTAAGGAAATATTAGATGAGAAAAGCAGTTTACCATTCTGCACAGGTACAGCTGATTCTCATTTTTAGTGGTAGTTACATATTTTTTACGTCACCAAGAACACTGAATTAGCGAATACTGAACCTTTGCTCCTAAGGGAAATACAGGGTTAGGTTCCTGCCAGCCTCCCTCACAACATTTTTATCAACTAATCAATACAGAACTTTGTGTTATGTGGGTTTCTGTTTACAGGCATCTTATTTATCATGTACTATGGATTCATTAATGTTGAATTCGTGGTCAACAGTGCTGTGCCTCCTGCCTAACGGAAGCGTGTCTAACATGGATTTTCTCTGTGAAGCCCGTCACAGCCTTCTTGCACTTAGGAACACTGGAAAGCACATCAGTGCTGTACTTAGGGGCTGTTCAAAACAGTGAAATCACCAATAAAATGCAAAAAAACGTGACACTAAATAGACCAAGAAAAGGACACATTTACAGGATGAGACCTGGAACAAGAAGGCAGATGTCACTTTGTTCCAGCTCAGCCGGCAACACCTGGGTCAGCCCACTCCAACTTTCTGCCATTCTGCACCTGTGCACAGGTGATTCCATGAGCCCTGGGTACTGATTTTGAAGTTACAACCACTTTTAGCGAATGGATGAATTTTCGAATACAGAATCTGCAAATAATGAAAATCAACTGTAACCTGAATGCAATTTTCTTTTCAGGGATGGGGAGGGGGGCGTAAAGCCAACAGGGGCAGTGAGAACTACAAAAAGGAAAACATAGCAGGAAATATACACAAATGTTAACAGTAGTAATAGTTGTCTCCAGGGTGGTATAGGGTACCAAAATACGATTCTTTTTTTCTTTCTTTGTTTTCCTTGGGTTTCTCTGATTGTTTTTAAAAAAATAATTTATTTTTTTTTACAATTAATAGGTTTTATTCTTGCATTCAGGGAAAAAGAAGTTTTAAAGCTTCTCACTCTGCCCTCCAAGTATCTACACACAGACACACGTCTCTATCTCTATCTCTCTCTCTCTTTCTTTCTCTCTTGCTCTCTCTCTCCTCCCCCCAGTAGCTTGGCTAAATCAGGTATGGTTCACATCTTAGACAATAGTGCCACCAAGTGTCCATAAAAGGAAATGCAGAAAGTGTCAGACGGGTGAAATATCCACTTTGGGGATAATCAGACACTAGGGTGTAATGGGAAAAAGTGACAGACAAGCAGACTGAGAGAGAAAGACAGGCAGAATGAGACAGGTAGTAAGGGCAGCAGAGAAAGTGTGGGGGAGACCACAACGAGGTGTCAGGGTGAAAGGGAGGTGGGGCACAGAGGCCTGGGACCACCAGGCTAAAGCTTTCAAGAGGGAAGGTCTCAAGCACCTTCTTTATAAGCCTCTACCTTCTAGGGCCGTGATGGGAAACCTATGACACACGTGTCAGCACTGACACACGTAGCCATTTTTGATGACACATGGCCGCATGCAGCCACATACCAGAGAAGTATGGGGCCACATGCCAAGAAGGACGTTTCATCCTCGGCTCCAGCACGGCCAGGTGCAGTAGCTGAGGATAAAACATTTGCTGTAGTGTAGGCACTCTGTGCCGGAGGTCTGTAGGCCAACACAACACAACTCCGGCACAGAGCGTCTAGTTCTGGGACTTCTGGTTAGGCCATTTTTCTCGAAGTGACACACCACCCAAGTTATGCTCGTTTTTTGGTGAATTTTGACACACCAAGCTCAAAAGATTGCCCATCACTATTCTAGAGGGAAAATGGAGGCTGCAGCTCTCAAACCAGCCCAACCACCAATCAACTTTACATATACAGTCCCTTACCTTGGCCAGGTTCCCTACCTCCATCACCCTCCTCAGACATTTGGAAGAAAAAAAACCCAATACCATGGGCATCTCAGAACAGGAGGCATAGGGAGATAAAAGTATTGACAAGGGCCCCAGACCAACCTGGAGCCCCAGTGCTCTGAGACCTAGCTCCAAAGAAAACCATTGAATTTGAAGACAGGTTGGTCTTGGCTGTAACCGTCATCAAAGCATCCTACCATACTTGGGAATGTGGACTAAAACCATCTATCAAATTGGAAAATTTGGTCCCAGTCCTTAGATTAAGTGTCCTGCAAGAGTGTCCAGCAAGACACCCCACTTCCTTCCCGCCTTCTTGTCACCATCCTTCCTGAAGCCAGGAAGAGGGAGTCAGACCCTGATCCCCAGCCCATGCGCAAAGTGCACTTGGGTAAGGATCCCAATGAGCATTTAGGCCTCACTGTGAATAAGTTTATAATCCAAGTCACCTCTCCCACATACATCTGTATTGAGACACTGTATTAGACCGGGCATGGGGAGCCAGCTTTGAGGGGTTCCCATGGTCAACTTCAAGACAGTTCATATATCTCCCCCATGATGACTGATTTTAACACTTAGAATTAATAAAACGTATTGAGGTCCTATATTAATACTCAAAAGGGCAGAGGGGGGTGAACGTTCTTCTTAACAGAAAAAAATGCCAGCTGATAAACAGAAGGAACAATAATGGGAAGATCACCATTTTGCAATCCCAAGTTCAGGGAGGTCAAGGTTGCATACAATCTTAGGTAAGAGGTTGCAGGAAAACAGGATATCTGCATAGCTCCCAGGTATCACCCACAGATTACTTGCAAACTACAAAGAGGAGCATACTCTTTGACAAGGAAGAGATCTGGAAACACCACTTTAACCAAGTAATCAAACAATCATCTTCGATGATGGGACAAGCAGACATTATTGCTTCCCAGTGTGATGCAACATGATGCATGGAACATTATCTATGATGCATTCTTGCCAAAGTATTTAATTTGAATCTAATCTGGTCTCGAGACCTAACTTCCAGTTTATAGGAAGTACATGGCCCAAAGGAACAAGGTAAACACCAGAATGAAACAACCAGACAAATTCAGTACGTGGACAAATGGCCTGGGCTCTTCAAAATTTCAATGTAATGGGGAAAGAAAAACTGGGTGGGGAGGTGTGAAAGACGTATACAGAAGAGACTGTGACACGTAACAGCCAAATGCAAAGCATGAATTCCATTTTGGGAATAATCAGAGAAAATCTATATGTACCGGTAACTAATAACAACATTAGGAAATAATTGTTATTTCCTAGCTGTGATAATGTGATTGCAGTTATAAAGAATTTTCTTTGGTCCCAGTGGGCCAAGGTCACGGGTGTGATCCTCGATCAGGGCACATATGAGAAGCAACCAACAAATGTACAACTAAATAAAACAACTAAGTGAGACAAGTTGATGCCTCTCTCTTGCTCTTTCTCTCTCAAATCAATGGAAAACTTTATTTTTTAAAAAAAAAAGAATTTTCTTTTTCTCAGGAGATGCATTTTGAAGTCTTTAGAGGTCAAGTCAACAACTAGGTTTCAAATAAATTAGCCAGGAAAAGAAAAGTATCTCCTTCAAGAGAGAGAAAATAAATGCCACAAAATGTTAAAAATTGTTTAAGTGGAGCTCATACCAGTGGGCGAATGTTTACTGGACTATGCTTCCGACTTTTCTTAATGTTTTAAAATAAAAAGTTAAAATAAAAAATATATAATAAAGTAGTAAAGAATAAGAAAAAAGGGCTATCATTTATATATAAGGGAAAATTTAGAAAGACAGCCACCAAACATGAACTTTGTATGGTGCTTTACAAGTAATTTCTTTTTCTGTATTTTTTCAAAATTCCTTGACAAATATGTACATCAATAATAAAAGCAGGCAGCCTGAACATCAAGTAGAAGGGGGAGAAAATATGTGTATCCAAGTCCTTTCCCGGTCCTGAAATCACCCCTGGACCTTATCGTTGAGCCCCTCCCTCTGCCCCCCAGGCTCCATTCCCGGATTTCAGGGGTCCCTTAGGTGGTGGGATGGAGAGGCAGACCCTGCTTCTTTCCAAAATGAATTTAAGGAGAGATGCAGCAAAAGGAAAATTGCAAAGTGCTGTAAATGGGAACCCATACCACTTCCACCACCACTCTTCCTTTCAGTGTTTATTGTTAAATTTTTTTACTTTTCTCCAATTGTCCTAAATCTCCTGGTTGCCTTGGTAGTAAAGGAGGTGTCAGCTGCAGGGCCCCACCCTCCGTCCACCCCACTCACTTCTCAGACCTTTCCTCTTCCCTGTTCAAATTTTCCTACCAACCCCCACATCAGTCATCGACTCAACCCACCTCGCCCTGGTGGAACTCTTTGAAAGGTTGACAGGACATCAGTGTGTGCGGACCCCACCCTGACAACTCCCTGAACTTGGCTCAAAGTTCCGAGGCTCCTCCACAGAAGGTCTGGGAGCTGAGCAGGGGCAAAGTCTGCTCCCACCTGTTTTTTCCCACATTTCCAGGCCCTTCCACCAGTTTCTGCTCTGAGCTGATGAAGTCAGTAAGCACCAGTTCTTATTTCCCCACAAGTTGGAGAAACAGATGCTAACAAATATGGGGAGAGAATGGAAATCAGGCTAAAAGAGAGCCATGCATATGGAGGCTTGGGGTCTGAACTAGTCCATCAGGCCTGTGGGAAGCTGGACGTTGAAAGATGCAGCACATTTGGGGCGGGGGGAAGGTCGGGAAGGGCACGAGGGTCCACAGGCATGACCAAGGGTGAGAGGTGTGGCCACGTGGGGAAATGAGAGTGGGCAGATGAGAAAGGACACACAGCCACCGAGAGAGCTGCATGGTCTGTACAATAATATGAACAAAGGCACTTTAAAATAGAGCTAGAGCTGCCATGCCAACTGCCTTGCATGTCTTATAAACACCTCAAACCTTGGAATGTTAAAACTGGACAAATTAGCCTGACCAGGCGGTGGCGCAGTGGATAGAGCGTTGAACTGGGATGCGGAAGGACCCAGGTTCGAGACCCCGAGGTCATCAGCTTGAGAGTGGGCTCATCTGGTTTGAGCGAAGGCTCACCAGCTAGGACCAAAGGTCGCTGGCTCCAGCAGGGGGTTGCTCGGTCTGCTGAAGGCCCGCGGTCAAGGCACATGTGAGAAAGCAAGCAATGAACAACTATAGTGTTGCAACGGTAAAAGAAACTGATGATTGATGCTTCTCTTCTCTCTCCGTTCCTGTCTGTCCCTATCTATCCCTCTCTCTGACTCTCTCTCTCTGTGTCTCTGTGGGAAAAAAAAAAAAAAAACTGGACGAATTAACCTTTAGACTGGGTATAAGCAACCTTATGTCCCAACACAATATTTACAGATAGAGCAAGAAAGCATTTATTGTGACTACTGGACATCGGTCCAGACTAAAATTTTAAAACAGTTTAGAACCAGCATCACCTCACGCCTTTGTCTCCTGATCAGAACATTATTTGGGCTTCTGGCTGAATCAGAGCTTCCCAAACACCTATTCTTATTGATCTCAAATAAAAATTTGTTTGCCTTTCACCTTTTTTTCCCCTCTCACTTTGAAAGGCCCTTTTTATTTTTAGGTTAATAATACCCTCACAAGAGCCCTCCCAACTCAGTGATCCGAGTCTAGCTGCAGTGCTGTGTCTGTCCAGTAGGCGTGCTGTTTTCTCATTCCCACAAAGACCGTGGGGACTAATATTGACCATGGAGATGAGGAAAATTTGACTGGGCAGGACCTGGTCAGCCAGGTTACACATATTGAGCTTTTCTGTACACACAGGGCTATGTTTTAGATTGACTGTTCTGGTGACTTTCTATTAGGAGATCCTGAACAACAGCAGGAACCCCAAGCTGCTGTGAGGTCCTGGGAAGAGATGAGAGTGGCTACGGGGGCAGAGAGAAGGGTCGGGCCCCTGGACATGTTTGAAGTCGTGGGTTAGGAGTGGCATGTTTGATGTAGGAATGTTTTAAAAGTCAAAAATCAATGCAAGCCCACATTTTCTGCCTTTGATGGTGGTACCTGGTTAGGATGAAGGCTCCTGGCAGTGGGCAGGTTGGGTCAGAACATGACTCTTTTAAAGGGCCCAAGGGGCAGCAGATAGAGATACACAGAAGGAAGCATGAGAAGTCTGGGGTGGAAGAGAGGGTCAGAGTTAATAGAGCTGTGGGCGTCCTCCTGTGGAGAGGTGATGGCTGAGGCTGGAAGGGGCCAATGCTAGGGGCCTCCATCCTCTATGAGGTGGGATGGAGGAAGGGCCCAAGAAGAAATCAACAGGGACTAGAGCAGGGGTCACCAAACTATGGCCCGCGGGCCGCATGCGGCCCTCTGTGGCCATTTATCCGACCCCCGCCGCACTTCTGGAAGAGGCACCTCTTTCATTGGTAGTCAGTGAGAGGAGCACAGGATGCATCCACACCCATAGTTCCCATTGAAATACTGGTTAGTTTGTTGATTTAAATTTACTTGTTCTTTATTTTAAATATTGTATTTGTTCCCGTTTAGGTGTTTTTTTTTTTTTTTACTTTAAAATAAGATATGTGCAGTGTGCGTAGGGATTTGTTCATAGTTTTTTTTATAGTCCACCTTCTAACGATCTGAGGGACAGTGAACTGGCCCCCTGTGTAAAAAGTTTGGGGACCCCTGGACTAGAGAGACCACCCTGCCTCTGGGCAGGAAGGTGGATGCAAGGAAGAGAGGAATGTATGAGTGATCCTGGGGGCCCCACCCAAGTGGACTTTCTCTGCTCTACCTCCAACACACAAAGTTTCAATGATAATCATTACGTCTTCATATTTAGTTTCCATGCAATTGCTTAATTTTCCCCCAAATATTCCAGTATCAATCCATTGTTTGTCTGTCTTGTCTGTGTCCATTCACAAACATGCATCAATCTCAGATACCCCAAGCAGACCACCCACATGTGTGTGCACTGCAGCCCAGAGAGCGAGATCTGTGGGAGTGTCACCTTGAGTCCCACAATCAGCCTTATTTGAGCACACACCTCTGATGGGGGTCGCCTAGGACAGCAGTCTGCACATCACCCTGTCCTACACTCTGCCCTGCCCTGAGAATCTTCCTGCTTCTTTGCTTACCATTTTCCCTGCAAAGCTGACCTCCATGAAGGGATCCACCAAGTTCTTCTTGTTACTGTCAAAGCCAAAGAGCTGCTTCACATTGTCCATCACGGCATCATCCACTAGAGAGAAAGACATGTTGGTCACTGCCCATCCACTGTCCCACCTCCAAAACCCCAACTTTCCATGGCACCCACTCAGCCCAGGGTCTCCAAGGAGAGGACCATCTCAGGACAGTGGCTCCCAAAGGCACCGCACTACTTCCTCACCCAGCCCCCAACAGCGTGGTCACTATCCCCCCCCCCACTCTCGATGTCTTTCAGAACAGGCTCACCAATTGATTGGTTAGAAATCTACACCAATAAGGGCAGTAAACATCCAGAAAAAAATTGGAAGTTTTATAATATGCCATCATTGGCATCTGTTTGACACTTTTCTTTATATCCATTAGCACAGTGATCTGCCAAAAGTTAATCAACAAGTCAATTCTATGCTTCTTTTAATGAATTTTTAATCTATGTTTCTCCAAACAAATATTTTTCTAAATTAGCCATATTTACATATATAGACACATAGATAGATGATAGAGATAGATATATAGATATGTATGCTTGAATGTATGCATATAGATGTGTTATCTATAATGTACATATGTATATGCATGACAGTTAAAGATCATAGTCTAGCTAATGTCTACATGACTACAATAGATAACAATGAACAAATACTTGTGTCTTATTTACCCATATATTTTGCTTAATTTATATTTAAGCAACATTGCAGAGAATTAAACATAGAGTGCCTTCACCTTCAGCAAAGCAAACATTTCTATTTCTCCAGCTCCCTTTGGAATCTCATCAGCTTCACTCTGTGCAGTTTTAATCATTAAATGCAGAATATTTTTACGCATTCATTTTAATGACCATTTAGTACCCATTAATTATCTAAAGCTTTCCCCATGATTTTGGTTCAGGTAAGTACAGAGGAAACCATTTTTTTTATTGATGTCATTAGTCAAAGCAGAAACCCTCAAACAATTAGCTTTATGCAAAACTTGTCAACAGGGACCCAAATAGCCTGTGTTCTCACTGACTCTGTCATGAACAGCAGCTGGCTTATGCCACCACAGCACACTCCAAAACAGTGGCCCAGTGGCCTGCAATCCACAGCACAACTGCACCACTTCGGGGGCCTTTCAAAACTACCAATGTTCAAGCCCTACCCCAAACCAAGTCAATCTGAGGCACTGAAGATGGGGCCCAGGTGTCTGTACCTGGAAGCTCCTCCAGTGATTCTAACATGCAGCTTGGGTTGATACCCACAGTTCTAGAATATTCAGTATACATAAGTCCTCCCTTAACGTCATCAATAGGTTCTATAACTTCAAGCGAACCAAGATATAACAATGCCAATTTTACCATAAACTAAGTGATATAAACAAGAGTTAAGTTCGTATGGCATCTCATCAACATTATAACAAAAGACATTGAGCAAAACGACATTATTCGAGGATCTGCTGTAATTCCCCCAGCATTTACTGAGCACACAGGATGGGGCCAATACAGAGCTAACCACTCTGAGAAACCAGGCAGTGGCCACACTGGCCTTCCTGGGAGGATGAGGAAATGGCAACACTGGAGTGACCCACTGTTTTAGTTTGCCAGGGACTGAGTGGTTTTCTGGGGCATGGGACTGTCAGTGCTAAAACTAGGACAGTCCGAGGCAAGTCGGACAACCATTCTTCATCTGTGGAGACACTGAGCCCTTCCAACATTTCAGTAACTGCTTCCCAAGTCCAGGGTCTGCCAATGTACAGACTGGGCTTCCTCAAGGAGGAAAGCAAATCAATGAGGTGCAGCCCTGAGCACAGAACAAAGAGTCCAGATGGTGCTAACTCTCCAGTGAGAACTAAGAAAATGGGTCCATGGAGGCCAAACAGCCAAGCCAGGCCTAGGGGCTGCGACATGGCACCGGAGCAGCTATTCGTCTCAAGATTTCTTGCATCTGTGACTCTACCAGCATTTATATTACTTTTCACTAATTCTGTTTGCCTTTCTGTTCGGAACAGTAAAAACCCTTGGGAAACCTAGAGAGGGGCTGAGGCTTCCCCAAAGGACAGAGTGGAGGGAGAGCTAGACTGGGCCCTGATCTAGTAAATTCTAAGAAAGAGGAAGCCAGGCCATCGGGAAGCACAGAGGGAGCAGAGAGCAGCCTCTCCTTCTCTTTCCCTCTAGGGAGCTGATGTGGCCCAGCCAAGGGTCCCCCAGCCTATCCGGGGCGTTAGTCCCAGGGAAGTCACCAGACTCACTCTGTGGTAAGTCCTCAGCCCTGAAGACCCTCAGGCAGAAGTGTGCTCCTCGAAGAGCCACGCCGATTGGCCTGAGCAGGTTGCCTTCGATGTCCTCCTTGTCTTCAGAGGGGTCCTTTCTCTCGGGCTACAACACAAACCACATGTGATTCCTTACAGCACTCCCTAAAACAACGTCTTTCCTTCCTCAAGCAACAGCACGGAAATGGTGCACTTTGAAGAAAAGCAAGCATCACCCTGCTGCTTACTAGCGTGTGATCCCAGCAGGGTCCTCCCTTTGAGCCTCCTCCTCACATGGGCAGTGGAGACAATAATAACAAGGAAAGATACCAGGAAGGAAAGGTAGAACGAGATGGCAGAGGGCGCGAGCACATGGCAAAGCAGGTGGCAGAGTGGGGGTGGGAAGGACGAGCAAGGTGGGCAGGTGCAGAGAACGAGGAAGGTCCAGGAGCCCACGTCCCCACTGCCGTGCAGCTCTGGCTCTCTAGGAGAGGCTGAGGCTGAGGCTGGAGCTCAGGAGGGAGAGGAAAGTTTAGACACAACCACCGTGGAGAATGAGATAAGGAATACACTGCTCCCAAGTAAAGGAAGACACTGGCAGCACCCATGCCAACTAGTACTTCTGGGTGACTTCTGCCACCAAAACTGACCAAGCAGTGGAGTGGACAGTGTGGTAGGAAAAGTGGGGGCACAAGATATGCAGGAAACCAAGGGGCTCATAAGCACATAGTGAGATTTAGGATCGTGGGGTCCAGGTTGGAGGAGGGGAGAGTGTGGCAGGAGGGAGCCGGTGGACTGACTGGGGCACTGACAGGGGTCGGGGGCTGTAACCTCAGTGAGGAAGAAGTGTCATTCAGCAGGGTGGGCGAGGAAAAGAGGCAGAAAGATACCGGTGGAGAGGGGGACTTCTGAGTTCTGGATCTTAAAAGCAATAAGATCAGATGTCAATGGCTCATCAGTGAGAACTTGTCACACCTCGTACGTAGCAAAGATGAAAATCCACAAACCAGGACCCTCCTGGACCAGCTCTGCCAAGGGTGGGTAACAGCCCAGAGGACCACAAAGGGTGTGGGGGAAGGACCAGTGAGCCGCCACCAAAGGCAGAAGCAGTGCCTTCTGACGTGGGGAAGGGCTGCTGTGGTCAGGCAGCTGCAGTGAGAAACCAGAGGATGCTGCCCCTCCAATCCCAGCTCCTCCTCCCCCTCAGCTGGTTCTAAGAGGAGTGGCTTCATCAGGGAAAACCAAGGTTTCAATTAATAGGAAGAGGAGGAAGGATTGTTTTACAAACAAAAAATAGATTCAGAGATGCCACATGGAAGGAGCAGGAACTACGGCGGGAGAGTTGGGCTGCAGAGGGGCAGGGCTGGAGGGCAGCGTGAGAGGGCAGGGACAAGTGCCCTGGGGTGGAGCTGGTGCACCTGAGCGCCATCGGCCCCTGCAGAGCAACCTGGCTGCTCCCTTTCCTAACCTTTGCACCGTGGATTCTTGAGCTTTTGTCATCAGCCAGCTTCCCATCCTTGAGGTCCTTACAGGACTTGCCCTCTGCCTCCATGATCACACGTGGCTTTCCCTGGGCAACTCCATCTCCCACCACCCTTCCCTCGGGGGCCCACTTCCCCCCTCTTGACTCTCCCATTCGGCCTGGCCCTCACAGGCTGGAAAGAGAGGGCTGCACCTTGCAGCTGCCCACCACCACCCTACCATCTCTCCTTTCTGGAAGTCCACACGACCCACACATACCACTCTCTCCCCTAGCTCTCAGTGCTGTTATCAGCCAGGCCGAGATCATGTGCTCACCTTCCCTTGATGGCTTCAGTGCCTGTCTGATTTCCAATTCTCCCATAAGATAATCAACACCCATGTGGACAAGTCATTCATCAACACACTTCCTTGTCCTCCACCAACAGCACCTTAATCTCCTGTCCCCTTCAGCTGCTCAGGCACGGCCACATCTCCAACCTCCAACCACACGGAACCATTCATTCCTCTGACAAAACCTTGACCACTGAAACCCTTCCCAGAAGACAGCTTGCAACCAGTCCGCCTCCTCCCACCGCCACTTACACAGAGCGAGACACCCAGAACAGAGCCAGAACCTCTCTGTAAATGTGCATTCACTATTCTTTGTCCCCTTCATCAGCTCTAGGCCCTGTTCTGCATTCTCCCTGCCCAGAGCCATCAGCCATGCTCAGATGCCCTGGCCACCTCAGCCCTGTGCTTCCACCAGACCTGCCTTAAGCCACACCTGACACCTCCGCCATCCATTTACCTCTGTTCTGCCTCTAGGCCTCTGAGTATTATGAGGCTGTGCCACAAACTCTCCAAATCAGAGTGGGCGCTCTTATGTCTGTTCAGAAATCCCCGTTTATAGCCAATGATGTCTCATTCCTCTCCCACAACAACTATTACAAACCTTTTATCCTCTCTCCAAACATACAAAGATGCTGTCACCTCCCCAACTCTAAGCCCCTTTCTCATTCTACCACCTCCAACTTATAACTTTTGTTCCTGAAATGATCTCACATCTGCAAGAAAGAAAAATATGCAACAGACTTGTGGTTGCCAGAAACAGAGGGTGGGAGAGTGGAGGAAATGGAAAGATGGTCAAAAGGTAGAGACTTCCAGTGATAAGTCACGGGGATGCAAGATACGGCATGGTGACTACAGTTAATAACACTGTGATGCGTATCTGAAAATTGCTAACAGACTACATCTTAAAAGTTCTTATCACAAGAAAAAAGATTCTTTTGTAACTATGTGAGGTGAAAGATGTTAACTAGACTTATTATGGTGATCATTTCACAATATATACAAATATCGAGTCAGTATATTGTACACCTGAAACTAACATGTTATATGTCAATTAGACCTCAATAAAAATTTATTAAGAACAGAAAAATATACCCATATATCCTTCTGGGAGGATATGCAAAAAGATATTAGTAACAGCTCTTTCTGAGTAGTAGAAATATGAGTGACTCATTTTAATTTATACTTTTCCACACATTCTACATTTCTCAGGATTACTATGTATTCTTTTCAATCAGACAAACTGAAGTTTTGTTTGCTTGTTTGTTTGGTCCTCCACTACCCGGGGAAGGTGGCGCGAGGAGGACCAGGGAAATGCACTCACAGGCGCTTCGTCTCCGGGCCCCAGCACGCACAGGCTGGCTTTCAGGTAGCCTCTGGCCCCAGCAGAGAAGTCATCGGGGTTCGAGAGCAGCAACCACTTCCTGAGATAGGCATGTCCTAAGTGAGACAGCACCCATCGGTGATCACAGAATTGGAAGGACCCAAGTCTGCAACCACATCCAGGAGTCTAGGGCGGACTACATTTGGGTCAGATGAACTACTCGTCCCCTGGGACATGGGGGTGGGGGGTGGGGGGTCTCAAATTCTAGAATAAAAGACACTTGGGAGTGGGCAAGGATGTTTGAGTCAGAATTATTAACAGAAACTCCTGTAAGAGGCTACCAAAGCCAGACGTGAGGCCATTTACCTCCAAGAGGGCAAGGCAGAAACCAGGGTGTGGAGAAATCCTAGATTTGTCATCCAAACAACCTGACTCACCCCTGTGTGAGGTGACTCCAGCCTCCAGCCACCTTTGCTTGGGGTCTTCCAGATTTAGTATACCTGACGGGACCAGCTAAAACCCTCGTGAGGGTTGGATCTACTTGAGGGCCTGTTTACCTAGAAGATGAAAGCCTGCCTGCCCTCATTCCTGAAGCTCTCACCTCCAGGATCAAGCCCCACCTCTACATTCTAAAACCCCCAGGGGAGAAAGTGAATGTGCCACATGGGTGCCCACAAGCAGCCTCTAGACCCAGAATGCAAGGACATGGCCAACGTGATGAGGATGTGACTCACGGGGCTCCCTGTAGATAGTACCCACATCCATCTGAAATAAAACAGAGAAAACACACATTAACCTCTTGCCCCTGGAGTGGTGCATTATATCATCCCATTAAAAACCATATTTTGAAGGGAGTGCCCCTCCGGTTGCTAGGTGGGCTGTTGCCAATTCATGAATCGTTTAATTAAAAGCCAGTTAGAGCTTCGAAAAAAGAAATGTTTTAAAGAACATCTGGAGACCTGGGGAGACGTTCATGATTTGATATCACAAATTGTGAAAAAAAAGCTAAATATCTTTTGATTGAAGTTTGGTAAAGTATATCCGTGCACAGAAAAGGAGGAAAGGAAATACAACACTGTAACTGTGCTCTCTCTGGGTGGTAGATTTGGGTGGTTTTTATTCCATTTTTATTCTTTTCTGTATTTTATAATCTTCTATTAAAAAATCATAGATTAGTGTGATATGGATAGTGGGGGAGGCTGGGAGAGGAGCAGGCGGTATATGGGAACGCTGAACTGTCCACTCAGTTTTGCTATGAACCTAACACTGTCCTATGAAATTTTTTTTTAATTATGTATTACTTTTATAATTAGAAACAATGATTTTTTTTTTTACCTTAACTTATGGGTTCTCAGAACCAAAAGTGTTTCAAAAATTAAAAAGTCCAAATATAATTAAGACCTCATTGTTACAGAATGACTCAAGCGCAAGCCTACTCCTTTTAAAACGGCTTCCCCAGGAAACAAGACTTCGTTTTCTACTAGTAACTTAATTCCCAGAAAAGGGGGCCATGTTTTATCTGGATAGCAGGGGAGGTTGAAATATGCCCTTCCTTTCCATTTGATACATACTTCAAGAAGATGCAAACATGAGAAAATCAATAAAAATTACACTGACACATCATTCAGGGAAGGTCTCCATTGCCAGTGTCTTTAGTTTATGTGGCTTGTGAAAGCAGGCCTGTGAGCTGAATTGTACAGTGAGTCCTCGGTTCTCCACAAGGACCTGTTCCCTTCTGAGCTGTCTGGGACAGAGAAGCAGGACAGACTTTCCCCTCTCCACTGCCACCACCCCGATTCCCTCCCTGCACCTCTGAGCTCATTCTCAACCCAGAGCGATGGTGAGCTCAGGCAGGAGGAGCACCAGTGTCACACTGGTCTTGGGTGGTCAGAACTCCGGGGAGCACTGCCTCAATGCGGACCGCCCACTGCCAGCCCACATGTCAGGGCAAATACAAATTAAAAATAAGAAGCTGAACTCCCCTGTTGGAAATAAGGGAAGACATTTCTCTTTCCTGTTTTTGTCAGAACGTTTACTTTAAAAACTTATAAATGGAAGCACTTTCTCTGTCTCTTCGAAGTGGATCATTTTAGAAACTAAAGAAGCCTTTAGTCATCTTTATGACCCAGAAGTGTTCTTCTGCTCAAGGCTCCCCAGTCTCTGTGAGAAGGGCGGGGCCTAACTTCAGGCACACTTTGCTCCAAGTTGTAAAACTACCTCCTAGCATAAAAATGTGAGGGTGTTTTCTGTTTTTCCTTCTGAACAAAGTCAATTAACTAACACAAATGGTCACTGCAACTCCCAGGTCAAGTTAGGATGAACAATATCTGACCGAGGGTGCTTGCTGTCAAGGCCACTTATTTGAGGACTAGTTACTGTTCATCTTGACAGCATGGATGGAATGGGCTCTGTCTGCTTAGCTATGTGAAAATATTTCTTTCTGTCTCTACAATCTCTTAGTGGTTTGCCTGCGATGCATGTCACAGTCTAGTTTAACGATTATTCAGCCAAAAAAAAAAAAAGTGTTCTCTTTCCCTGCTACCGTTGTGGAGAGGAATTCTGGGCTGGAAAATTTTGTTTTGTTTTGTTAATTATATTTCACCAATACAGACCGAGACAGACAGGATCTCAGGAGTGCCAACCCTACTGCACTATCCACAGAGCCTCCAGTAAATTGGACAAGCAAGAACTGACTGCTTACAAAGAAAATAGACAATTACCCGGAACTCCCCGATGAGAGCATCAGTCCTGAGGGAACGGGAGTCTACCACCTGGAGGGAAAGATAAATGAAAACTCTCATTAAAAAGTAAATGTTTGCCTGACCTGTGGTGGCGCAGTGGATAAAGCGTTGACCTGGGAACACTGAGGTCGCCAGTTCAAAACCCTGCACTGGTCTGGTCAAGGCACATATGGGAGTTGATGCTTCCAGCTCCTCCCCCCTTTCTCTCTCTCTCTCTCTCTCTCTCACACACACTCTGTGTCTCCTCTCTAAAATGAATAAAATAAAAAGAAGTTTTTTTTTAAAAAAAAGTAAATGTTGGCCTACACAGGGCCCAACCCAATAGCTCTTCTCTCCCTTACTCCAGAGATTGTGCTAAACCGTGTTAAACCCACACAGGAACCCTAAGAATAGATACTATCATTACCTCCATTTTACAGATGAAGAAACAGAGGCAAAGAAAGAAAGATCACAGGACTTGGGCAGAATCACACAATCCCTAAATGGCAAGCAGAGTGAACATTTAGTTAGGCTCTGGAGCCCGTCCTTTTAACTAAGAAACTACTGCCTTTTGGGGGAAAGGAACAAAGAGCTGGGAAAGAAAAATCTTGGCCAGAAAGGGGCACACAAACACTATGAGATGAAAACCAATGTGACACTGCAAGAATGACTTCAGAACCCTGACCCGAGATGCCTGGGGCGCTGAGCAGGGGGGTCCCCCACACGGCTGCTGCCTCTAGCTGAACTGCTGAAGGCATTTCTGTGACCAGCAGAGCTTCGGGGTGAGCATTACACATCACTCACGCCCCGGGTCCCCAGGCTTCTCTCACACACACATGCACAGGGACAGGTGTGCGTATGCACACGCAGCCCACAGAGAATGCTCTGAGTGCCCAAACGTACCGTGATAAAGATGGGTTCGTCAAACAGCTCCGCTGGAGAGTCAAACACGTTGAAGAAAAGAGTCTGTTCATTCAGGAAAAATGGGGACAAGTGAATGCCTGCTGATCCCCCGGCCAAGGAGAGGGTCAGCCATCAACCCCAGCCTTCAGGTTCGGTCCACACATTAATTGTGGTGTGAGCTCAGCCCAAGCACTGAGCTCTGAGAACCTGACAGATTCTGAGATGTTCCTCCCCTGACCTCACAGAGGTTGCCATCTCAGGGACAGGGTGAGTGGCCTGCCCTACAGGATAACCGGGATGTGGAGTTGTGGGAGTCCCAGGAAGGACTAAGAGCTAAAACTGGCTCTCCGGTTCCTCAGAAAGCCTATTTAGGACCTGGCCCATCCCACCACCCAAAGTGTGCTCCCAATTCAGAAGGCCCACCAAGGTCTCACTCAGCCCAAACCCTCAGTGCCTCCCACCTCATTGAAGAGTGGGCTGTTTCCCTTGTGTATCCGCGTCCGCTTGGTCTGCCCGGCAGCAGTGACCTTGACCACAGGCTTGATGTTTACTCCTGGCAGCTGGCGCCCCTCGATCACCTGGACCCTGATCTGAAAGCCAGGAGAGGGCATGAGCAGGAGGAAGCAGAAGTGCTCAGAAGCACCTACCCTCAACCCCCGCCCCAAAACTGTCAGAAATCTCAGGGATTGTCCTCACTACTGGCTTTTTGGGAAGCGTATTAAAAAAAGAATTGGGAGAGCCTTGTAAAAACCTATTTTCCAAACAAGGTCCCTTGCACCTATAAAATCCCACTGTTCCACATAAGAGCTGCCAGCTACCCCAGGGAAGCTACCCACTTTAAATCCCAGGACGGAGTCAAGGACCCAGCCCCAGGTCCATGTAGCCATCAGCACCTCGGGTCCGTTGACGCTGATGTTTTGAAGTGGCCTGAACAATTCTTCACTGACAATTCCTTCAGAGATCAAAATCAAATACTTAAGTGGTTCCTCTTTATCCTTTTTAAGATGCAATGCTGTCTCACATTCTGAGAAATAAACTAAAAGTTGTCTCCCCTGAACTGTAAGTAAACAAAAGTCTCAAAAATATCTGCTTCCAAATTTTGGCAAAATATTTACAAATATGAAATTTTAAAATACTAAAATAATTTTCATTAAAAAATAATATGTTTACTGGTTCTAACTTCTAATCAGCAGTTATTTATATACTGATTGACGTTTTTAAAATAGCTATAGAATATATTATTAATAACAGTGGAAAGGTAGGTAAGTGGTTTTAATTATCTTCTTTTTGCCATCTTTTCCAAATTTTCTACAAAAAAATATTAACTTTCTGAGGAGAAAAAAGGCAATAAGAACATAAGGAAGCCTTAGCCAGGCAGTGGCACAGTGGATAGAGCATCGGACTAGGATGTTGAGTACCCAGGTTCAAAACCCTAAGGTCACCAGCTTGAGTGTGGGGTAACTGGCTTGAGCATGGGGTCACCAGCTTGAGCGTGGGATCATGAACACAACCCCATGGTCTCTGGCTTGAGCCCAAAGGTCACTGACTTGAATCCCAAGGTCACTGGCTTGAGTCCAAGGTCACTGGCTTGAGCAAGGAGTCACTGGCTCAGCTGCAGCCCTCCAGCCAAGGCACTTATGAGAAAGAAGTCAATGAACAACTAAGGCACAGCAACAAAGAACTGATGCCTCTCATCCCTCACCCTTTTTGTCTGTCTGTCCCTGTCTTGTGCGCACGCACTAAAAAAAAAAAAAAAAGAATATGAAGAATAATAAAAATAAGTTAAATTTTTGTCTTTCAGGCAAACATAATGCTGATAGCTAGCACTTTCACCTAAATTACCATGATTTAGAACAAGAATATATTTTTACAATTTCTTGCACTTGATAAAAATTTCTTTCCTATTTTTAACTTTAAATGTAGTTCTGAAGAGTTAAATATCACTAAATGCAACTGTATCAAAATGAGAAATTTTGTAGAAAAGCAAAGGAATAAGCAAAGAATCAAAATTAAAAGGCAAATAAAATGGGACAGAGTTTTGAATAAAATATATCAAAGGGTTAATATTAGATTTATTCTCTGAAGAGCTTGAACAAATTGAAGTTTCACAGACTTTCAGAAAAATCCACGGCAATAAGCAAGGCTGTGGATACACAGAGAAGAAAGATAGAGCTGCATAGATTTGGGTGATCTTGTTAAAATGCAGATTCTGATTCATAATCAGCAAGTCTGGGGTTCTACATTTCTAACCAGCTTCTACATGACTGATGCTTATGCTACTGGTCCAAGGACCACACACTATGAGCAGTAGGAGCTAACTTGCCAGATAAACTCTAGATGAAAAGAAATAACAGATGTAAAGACATGCTGAATCTGGCCCTGACCAGGTAGCTCAGTTGGTTAAAACATTGTACCTATATGCCAAGGTTGCAGGTTCAGTCCTGGTCAGGGCATATATAAGAATCAACCAGTGAATTCATAAATAAGTGGGAAAACAAATCTATCTCTCCCTCCCTCCCTATGTCTCTCTCCCCTTCCTCTCACTCTCAAATCAATGAATAAATAACACTAGGGAACACTTTTTTCATTTTCTGTTGCATGAGGTTTTAGAACTTTTTCTATATGTTTCTGCACCGCTGATTCAAAATCTGAAATCCATTTTTTGGTGCATGCTCTAGTTTTTATGCCATTTTAATTTCTTTTTGTTACAGTTAATGGCACGCATTGGTTTTTCAACTGGAGTTAAAGGGCAACAACTCTTGGATTGAACACAACCACAAGGCAATTAATGTTTTACAAACATCACTTTGACATAATTGTAGTTGTTTTTTTTTAATTGTAGTTGTTTTTAAATGCAAAAAAGAAATTATTATCTGATAAAAACACCCACTTATTTTGTTTTAAGATTGAATCATGGCTTCTTCGAGTAGGTGTAAATGTAAAAATAGTCCTGACACCTTCTGTTATATATATGGCTGTTACACACTTCAACATCAAAGGTGCAATATTTCATCATCTGTGACACATGCATATATTGCCTATTTTCAAGTTCCCCTTGGTGATCAAGACAAGAATTGGGTTCCTCATATTGTGTGTCATAATTGTAAGGAAATGCTTCATGACTGCACTAAAGGAAAATGCAAAGGAATGCCTTTTGGTATTCCCATGGTTTGGCATGAACCTAAGGACCACAGCAGTGACTGTTACTTCTGTCTGATCCATACAAAGGACATTGGCAAGAAAAAAACAGCATATGATCATATATCCTAATATTCCTTCAGCAATACGACCTATCCTACACTCTAAGACACTCCCGGTTCCAGTTTTCAATGGTTTGATTTCTTCTAAGGACTAAGAAAATGAACATGGTGATCAAGTGTATTTTGATAAGATGCATGAGGAAATGGTTGTAGAATCTGAAGGGTCTTCTTCTGATGCCAAGCAGTCATTAACCCCTCAGCAGTTTAGCCAACCCAAATTGAATGACTGAGTAAAAAATTTGGGCCTATCAAAGAAAGCAGCTGAGTTCTTAGCCTCCAGGCTTCAAGAAAAGAATGTACTTCACCGGTCAGCTAAAGTATCCCATTTCAGGAAGCGTGAACAAATTTTTGTGGACTTTTTTTCCCGAAGACAAACAATTTGTTTACTGTCATGATATCAGTAGTCTTCTCAGCCAGGTAGGTGTTACCACTTACAGTCCAACAGGATGGCGACTATTTCTTGACAGCTCTAAACGGAGTCTGAAATGTGTTCTCCTACACAACAGTAATGTTTTATGCAACGGTTCCAATTGGTTATTCAAGTCATCTATGAGAAAATTATAATGACATAAAAATTGTCCTCAACTTTCTGAAATATGAGGAGCATAACTGGATCATTTGTATGAATTTTAAAATGGTAAATTTCCTGCTAGAACAACAGAGATGTTTCACGAAGTATCCTTGCTTTCTGTGTTTGTGGGACAGCCGAGCTTGGGAGAAACACTGACACAGAAGGAGTGGCAGAAACATGAAGCTCTGGAAGTAGAGATGCAAAATATTGTGAATGAACCTGTAGTTAATCGAAACAAGGATCCTTTTTACCCCACTTCACATCAAACTTGGCTTAATGAAGCAGTTTGTTCAGGCTTTGAACAGAGAAAGTGAATGCTTTCAACATATTATTTCTGCTTTTCCTGCCTTGTCTTTCGAGAGGATAAAAGCAGGTGTATTTGATGGACCTCAAATTCGAACCCTCATACGTGACGAAGAATTTGCCCGGAAGATGAAAAAGGAGGAGAAAACAGCATGGCAGTCTTTTGTGGCAGTTACAAAGAACTTCCTTGGCAACAAAAAAGCAGAAAACTATGAACTTCTGGTTCAAAGGATGCTATTGGCTTTCCACAACATTGGATGTAACATGAGCATTAAGATTCACTTCCTGAACAGTCATCTTGATAAGTTTTCCGAAAATCTTGGAGCTGTTAGTGACGAGAAGACTACTTACTGCTGGAGCATCAAATGAGATTGTCCTCAACAAGTACACAAACGCAAGAGCTACAAACGCAAATTTTTGCCTGAAAAGAATTTAAATAAGTTTTGTGCCAATTTTATGATTAAAATAAGTGTTTTAATATGTTCTATTTTGAAATTGCAGATAAATTCTGATGCAATCATATCTTTTAGTGTCTTAAATAAAAACTAGTGTCTAATAATCTATATAATGCAGTGTATTTACTGCATTATATAGATTATTATATTTTCACAAAGATGATGCCCAAGAAGACATTCTACTTCATTATGTTAAACTAAATGTTGAAAATTTTACAATAAGATGAAAACCTAAAATCTTGCATTGCAAAAAGAACTATAGCTTACAGAGAAAAATTAATGTCAGGTTTGAGATCAGCATGCTCAAATTAGGTAAGAACAAGTGTTTTTGTGGATGCAACAAAAATTTTGTTCCCTAGTGAATTTGTTCAAAGTTATGCTGAATCTCTGCAGTGCACCCCCCCCCCTTTTAAGAGCAAAACAAAGAGCCGACAGAGGTTTATTCTGGGCCCCCAAGATGTGAACTTGTGAAGCCCCAAGGTGGGTACATTCTGCATTTTCTCAGGACCGAAAAAAAACCAGACTTCCCCCAGAAGAGCTTTAGGGATTTTCCTTAGCTGGCCAGACAAGCAGGCACCTGGCCCTACTAGCAAGGAGGAGAGATGGTGGTCATAGAAAGTCGGCCCATTACCTGGAAGTCCTGCGGCTTATCTGACAGCACCTTGCTGGGTGTGGGCGCACTTCTCTTCCTTTTACTGCCAGGGTGGTATGGTGGAGGATGGGAAGCTGGCTTCCTCGGAGTGGTCGGAGCCCCCGCGCCTGGGACACCACTCTGATCCAAGAATGGCTCTGCCTCATCTCCCGTGAGCCCCTGGTCCTCCGTGTCCTCCTCTCCTCCTGTGTCTTGGAGAAAAGGGTGCTAATGACTTCTGGGTCCCTCCAGCCCTGCCCTTGGGATCCAGCCTTGCTAATGGAGGATCCAAAGTGCATGGATATCAATACCCACCCACCCCTCCCTTGCCCCACTCCTTCTCCTGCCAATGAGCCAGGATGGATGAGAAAGGAAGAAAAGAAACTTCGACAGCTAAGACATGGGGGCAGTCAGTCCAGTTAGTTAACAGGAAGGAAGGAGAATGGCCCTCGCCCTCCCCACAATGTACTGCAAGATGAACCCCTCTGACCATTCTTGTGAGCTGATGATGGCAGCAATGAGATGGTTATAGGTAATAGGGTTGGGATCAGGACAGCCCTGGCTGTGTCTCACCCGTGGGGACCAGCCACTTCTTTCCAGAGTATCTTGTGTCCACAGTGCTGTCACTGAGCAGAGACCAAGTCTCGGCTCGGCTCTGTCCCCCACCTGGCACATGGCAGGGCACAGCCCCAGGAGGGGAAGAAGGAGCTGGGTGTGGGAAGCCAGCCCAGCCCCTCCTCTCCCACTCAACCCTGTTCTCCTTACCCACCCCAGGTGACACAAAGCTCAAGAACAGACGCCTTGTCTGTCGGCCACGGTCCCTCTTACCACCTTCCTGGCAGGACTGGGAATTGGTCACCTCAAAGAGACTCCGCTGAATGGCATGAACCTAACTCTGTCAATGCCACCTCACAAGCTGTCCCAGAACTTTCAGGGCCCCAGGGCTTTCCACCATCTGTCACCAGGAGCACCCTCTCTTCCCCTTCAGCCTATACCCCAACCCACAGTGATCCCCCATCTCCAAGCTCAGACGGTGCAAGCCTCACCAAGATGGGCCCCGCCCCGCCTTCCTCACCAAGCCCCGCCCCCCTTCCCCAGGGCTGGGTTCCAGGGCAGGCTGAGCGCACATGAGTTCGGTTTCAGGTCTGTTTGTCTCTGGGTCTCTTCACCATGAGAGAAGCTGTAGGCTCTTTCCCCTGGGTGAGATCCCCCCCCATCTGTGCAGCTTCTTGCCCACTCCCACAGACTGGACACGCAGGTCCCCCACTGGTAAGCCAGCCACCCTGGGCTTGGTCCTCCCTTGACAAGCCCAGCAGAGGCAAGGGAAGAGAGCTGAAGCAACCCTGGGACTTCACTAATTGTATGCTCTTTTCACAACTGATAAACTATAGGCCCAGAGAGGGAGAGTGGTAAGCCCAAAGTCACACAGCTACTTGGAATCAAGGACAAGACTATAGTTCATGTTCCCTGACTTCGACCCAAAGCTCTTTCAAGGGAAATCCAGCTCTTTTATAATATGTCATCACCAAAGGCCGGCTAGGTGCAGGGCATGGAAGCCCTGGGCACTGGGGGGAGGGTGGGGTCTCAGGTATTGCCTGGAGCAGACCCCATCCCAGCCAAGCATGTTCTCTGAAGCACCCACCCATCTGGAGCCACACAGTGCTGAGCACCCAGCCCAGGCAGAGCTCCTGCCCTGGACAGCTGGAGGGGGAGAGCATCCTCATACTAATCCTAGTGACGCCTACGGGAATACACTGCCTGCCTTTTACCTGCGTGGCAGAAGGCAGCTCTCAGGATTCCCACCCATCGGTGTCATCTCTTCTCCCCCCACCTGGGGAGGCAGCACATGCTGCTGAAGCCTCACTGTGGCCCACTCCCAGGCTCGGGAGTGCTGTCTGAGCTTCTTCCCCAAGGCCCTGCCGAGGTTAGGTGACAGGGCTCCTCACCAGCCATCATATCCTGGTCAGGCAGAGTCGGAGAGGGTTCCAGAGGAGTCATGGGGGGGAACAGCGGCACGGCTCCAGGGAGTGGCGTGTAGGACACCTGCAGGACCAGCGAGGCCTGGAAGAGATAGGAGAGTGGGGGCAGCAGGTTTGTTTTTGGTCTCAGACCACCGTCCTCCACCATCTTTCCTGTTCCTTTCATTCTCTCCACCAAGGAAGAGGGCTCTGACAGGGGTCGGGTCTGCAGGAGAGCCACTCCCAGGGCTCTATCAGCATCGTCAGGTGGTTATGCGCACAGAATCTGAAGTCAGGTTCCACCATCCAGGTGCTGTGCAAACTTAGGCAAGAGCTGTAACCTCTCTGCGCCTGTTTCCTCCTCTATAAAATGGGGGTAGTAATAGCAATAGCACCTTTCCTGGGGCCCAGTGAGGACTATATGAGTTGACAGAGCACAACATAAGCTTCTGTAAATGACTCAGCAATTCAGCCTCTTCCTCATGACTTTTCCTGTCTTCAGGAAAGAGCTCCCTTAACCACTCTGCTCAGTCATGAGCTGGCCCACCCTGTGTCTCCACAGAGAGTTCAGCCTTGTTCTGCTCTAGCATGTTCTGCTCTTCCCACCCAGACACACCTCTAATCCCACCTCATGTTCAGCTCTGATCAGCCAAGAGGAGAGTGATTGTTCACATCATTCACACAGATGAGGAAGCTCTGCCTTGTGCCCCCACCCATCCGGCCCCACCCCTGTTCAAAGGAGCACCTGAACCTGAAGAAAAGGCACCATAGCCACAGGCTCACCAGCCTTGCAGCTCCTAGGCCACTGGGGGCCTGGCCTAGCCTTCCCTGAAACCCCAAGTCCAGCAGGCCTTCTGGGGCAGCCTTTCTATCAATCAAACATTAGTTCTAGTTAAGAAAGTTTGGACCTGACCATGTGGTGGCGCAGTGGGTAGAGTGTCAGACTGGGACGCAGAGTACCCAGGTTCAAAATCCTGAGGTCACCGGCTTGAGCACAGGCTCATCTGGCTTGACCACAGGCTCACCAGCTTGAGCACGGGGTCACTGGCTTAAGCATGGAATCATAGACATGACCCCATGGTTGCTGGCTTGAGGCCAAAGGTCACTGGCTTGAAGTCTAAGATTACCGGCTTGAGCAAGGGGTCACTCGCTCTTCTGTAGCAGCCCGGTCAAGGCACATATGGAAAGCAATCAATGAACAACTAAAGTAACACAACTACGAGTTGATTCTTCTCATCTCTCTTTCCCTCTCTCTCTGGAAGGAAGGGAGGAAGGAAGGAAAGAAGGAAGGAAGGAAGGAAGGAAGGAAGGAAGGAAGGAAGGAAGGAAGGAAGGAAGAAAAAGTCAAAGAGAGGCTGATAAATTCTCAGAGAGGGAAGAAGACTACAGAAATAAACAACAAACACAACACATGGTCCTTAATTGGACACTGTTGAAAAAGTTGAAGAAACTCAAATAATGTCAGTGGCTGTAGTACAATCTCAATGTTAATTTTATCACAGTTGAAGGCTGTGTTATGGATCAGTAGGAGAAAATCCTTAATCAGAGAAAGAACACACTAAATTCAGGGAGATGGGCCCCATTCTTCCTGTCTCCTGCTCCAGCACCACTATGCAGCCTTCCTATTATAAGACCACTATCAGTCAGTCATGTGTCCAGAAAAACATGCTGGCCTGCACCAGGAACCTTAGTCACCCATGTCTGCCACCTTGGGGTCACAGTCAACAATACCACAGAAATCTGGAGGGTCTGGTCTGGCCCCCAGGCTAGAAGGGTCCAAGAAACTAAAGGTAAAGATAGGGGACAACTCCTCAGATCATCCAACAGGCTATGCGGCCAGGCTCTGGAGTCCTTCCCCACCCCACCACGCTTAGCCCCATTGCTTGCTGCCTACTTCATAGGCTACAATTCCTTGACATTAAACTCGAAAAGACCTAATATAGACCTCCCTGGCACCCACTTCCAGAATGAACAGGAATTCCATTTATGTGCCTGAATCATATTTACCTTTCCCTCAGACAATGTCCAGAAGCTGGCAGGGTAAAATGTGGCCCTGAGCACTGAGGAGAGGGGCAGGGGGGGGGGGGGGGAGAGGAGGACAGGTGGCAGCATCTTTGAACTGCTTAAAGGAAACTTAAGTTCACCAGAACACTTTGTCTGCCCACCTCTGGCCCCGGCTCCCAACACACAGAGCCCTCCTGGCTCTCCAACCCACTAGGTTTCATGTGTTCTTGTCTCCCAATGGGTTCTTCTTTCTGATCCGACTCTGGCTGTTAAGGCTGTGACAATGCCGATACCGCATTCCTGGAGTAGCTGTACCCCAACAAGCGAGCTGCTCTCTCTCAAAAGCTATTTGGGAGCATGTCACTTCTTTCCTCCATGTGTGTCCACACCCCCATGGGCTGGATACTCCCCCAGGAGACAGTATTTTCCTCTTCAGTCTAGAATCTGTCTGAGGATAGATTTGGCATCTTCTTACAGCATGCAGCCCACTGTGCCACATTTGAAGGGACTTAGGTGAGAACACTGCGTGACAGACCAATGGAGTCCATGCCCAGCCTGCAGCAGCACCCCCAGCCCTTCCAAGGTTTTCTAAGGATCCCCCAGGTCCTGAGTGCCCCCCTACCACTCCATCAGCAGGTTCCTTTGGCCCTCTGAGGCAAGCTGAGCTACACCCAGCTAGATGGGGATGCCTGACATGTTCTGTCCATTGGACTCAGCCCAGAAATCAGCTGCAATAAAAGGCCAGTGAGAATCTATAGCTTCTGGCAGGTCTCTCTGTCCTTTCTGTCATATCCCCAGTTTTCTGTGCCAGCCCCAGATCCAGGTAGGAAGCCCCAGCTCAGAGGCTCTTGGGACATACCTGGGGCTGCACTGTGACTTAGTGCTGTCACAGGGACTAGAAGATGGTCCTGGACACTCCCCACAGGTCAGAGCTGCCTCCTGGCAGCAGGGAGGGAGGCCCTGTCTCTCCCAGTTGTGCTCAGCGGAGGCTAAACCAAGCAGGGCTCAGCCTTATCCATCCATCCATCCATCCTATCCATCACCTTCCAGTCTGCATATCCCCTTCTTGGAGACATGGTTTGTGAAAGATTGACAAGCTCTGCAGACAACCAGGAATCCCAGCCCAGGACACAGAAAGCAGCATGTTCCTAGCAGGTGAGCCAAGTGCAGACAGATCATGGGAACCAAGAGTGAGAGGAGGAGAGGTGAGGCCTCTGGGATGTCACCAGCCTGACTCGGCCACATGGACAGGGACCAAGTGTGGGAAACTGTCTCAGGGGGCAGATGTGCCTTTGAGCTTGGGGTGGAGCAGGTGCAAAACTTGCAGGAACCACCAGTGTCACGAATGCACATAGGGCTACAGTGGAGAAACATTTGAGCAGCTCAACCAGGAAGTGAGAAACCCTGGTTGGAGGCACTGAGGGCCAGACAACAGCAAAGTAGCAGCCCCATCTCTGAGATGTGATGGAGAAGCACCATCCACGTTCCCTGATTCCAAATGTCTCTCACCAGTTGCCTGTATGCTACCATTTCTCCATTAGCGCTCTACACCTTTAGAGTTAGCCACAGCCCTTTCCAGGCATCCTGAAGGGGGTGTTCCAGAGGTCCCTGGAGTCCTTAACTACAGTGATATGATATTGGCATTTATAAGAAATATACATTTGGTCTTACACGCTGTTTCTGGCAAAGAGCTCTGAAAATCCTTGGAATTTCCTAATGATAAAAGCTTGAAGGTGTCTTTTATTATATTAATGAAGTGACTTTTGGAAAGCATCTAAGGATGGGGCTGGTGGTCAGTGGAGACAATCATGTGATTAGAGCATTGGAACTTTCAGCCCCATGTTCTCCCTGCCCCTTCATTCCCCCTACTACCCCAGCCACCCCAACCTCCAGGAAGGAAAGGGGAGCTAGCTGTAGGTTGAGATTAGTCACCAATGGCCAACAATTTAATCAATCATGCCTGTGTAATAAAATCTCCATAAAAAAGCAAAAGGACGAAGAAGCAAGATGGCGACGGAATAGGCGGACGTACCAACTTCCAACTCCCAGAACCAAAGTGGATTATAATTCAATTTTAAGAACCATCATCTGGATAAACCAACTATGAACTAAACTAAGTGGACCCTTCAACCAAGGAACACAGAAGAAGCCACATTGAGACTGGTAGGAATAGCGAAAACGTGAAGAGGGCTGCCCAGCTCCCCGGAGCAAACGGCAGCCCGGAGAGACCTGCGTGGCGGGAAGGAAGTTTGGCGGAGAGGAAGGGACCTGGGTCCCAGGAACCAAGCCCCAGCCTACAGTCCCAGAGACTAGAAGAGGCGTTTGGACAGTTTTGAGCTGTGAAACAACTGAGGGAGCTCCCAGGCCTACAGTGTGGAGTATTAGATCCCTTCCTACTCTTCTGAGGGTTGCTGAAGGGTTTGGGGCGGCAGGACGCTGAAACGCGGTTCTGTCGGCGTGGGCAGAGGCCAATCCAGTATGAACTCGGTCTAGCCCAGCAGGGTCGAAGGGGATGCGCAAAAGCACTCCGGAAGCTGAGGGCCCGCCTGTAATGCCACCTACGGGGACAAAGCGGGAGGCCAGGAACGGGCAGAAATCTGCTCTGCGACCCTGCGCAAGCAGGCCCTGACCGCGGGGACCAGGCTAGGACCAGGGACGGGCGGGGGCTCGCGGCTGAGCTCACGCTACCAGCCCCGCCCGGCCGGAGAAACCGTGATTTGCCATTATACGTGCGCGAGCGGGCTCCCAGCGCGGGAACGGGGTAGACCCTGAGACAAGTGGAAGCTCGCAGCTGAACCCACGCTACTATCCCCGCCCGGCTGGAGAAACCCCGGATTGTCATCCTACATGAACGAGCGGGCTCCAAACGCGGAGGCGGGGTAGAGTCCTGGATGAGCGGAAGTACGCAGCTGAGCGGAAGCCAGCAAACACGCCAGGCCCAATAAGCCACAGTTTGCGACCCTGCGCAGAAGGGCCCTGGCCTCGAGGGCGGGGCTAAAGCTCCGGACAGGCAAAGGCTCACAGCTGAGAGCATGTCAAAAGCCCCACCCAACCTGCGAAACTGTGGCGAAAGGCTCTGACTGCTGGTTCTGGGCGGAAGTCCGGAAACAGGCTGGGTCCGCAGCTGAGCAAAGGTGCTCACCTCTACCCTTGGTGCTGAGGCTTGTGGCTTGAGTGACAGCCCCTCCCGCGGAGGAGAGGCAGAAATCACAGCAAAAGTCACAGTGGGCCGGCGCAGGCAACGCCCACACACAACCACCCTAGGCAGCGGCAGAGGGGGTTGGGGCCTGCCGACAGACCACACCTAGAGAACACAAAGGCAACACCTACTGGACTCCAGTGGCCACAACTTGCTTATACACAGACAAAATGGGCAGGCAAAGGAATGCAAACCAAATGAATCAAGAGAAATCCCCAGAGAAGGACCTGAATTAACCAGATATAACCAAACTACTGAATACAGAGTTTAAAATAATCATAGTTAGGATGTTCAAAGAAATTATAGCAACAATAGATAGTCATTATGAACACCTAAATAAAGAGATAACAAGTATAAAAAACAAAATTGGAATAATAAAAAAGAATCAGACAGAAATGACAAATACAGTATCAGAACTGAAGACCACAATGGAAGGAATTAAAAGCAGGATGAATCACGCTGAGAATCGAATAAGCAAGTTAGAGGACAAAATAAACAAAGACACAGAAGCAGAGAAGAAAAAGGAAAAGAGACTCAAAAAATGTGAGGAAACTCTAAGGGAGCTCTGTGACAACATGAAGAGAAACAACATTCGCATCATAGGGGTGCCTGAAGAAGAGGAGAGAGGACAGGAAATGGAAACTTTGTTCAATCAAATCATAGCAGAAAACTTCTCTAAATTAAGGCGGGGAAACACTCCACATGTTCAAGAAGCACACAGAACTCCATTAAAGAGAAACCAAAAAAGATCTACACCAAGACACATCATAATTAAAATACCAAAGCTAATAGATAAAGAAAAAATTTTAAAAGCTTCTAGGGAAAAAAAGGCTATCACCTACAAAGGAGCCCCCATAAGGATGACATCGGATTTCTCAACAGAAACACTTGAGGCCAGAAGGGAATGGCAAGATATAATCAAAGTAATGCAGAATAAGAACCTACAACCAAGATTACTTTATCCAGCAAGGCTAATGTTTAAAATTGAAGGAGTAATAAAGAGCTTCCCAGAAAAAGAAAGCCTGAAGGAATTAATAAAAACCAAACCAATTCTGCAAGAGATACTAAGGGGCCTCTTGTGAACAGTTTAAAGGGAGGAAAGACTATAGCAAAAGAAGAATACAGCTTTAAAGAATAAAATGGCAATAAACAACTACATATCAATAATAAACTTAAATGTAAATGGAATAAATGATCCAATCAAAAGACATAGGATAGCTGCATGGATAAAGAAACAGGACCCATACATATGCTGTCTACAAGAGACACACCTTAAAACAAAAGATGCACATAGAGTGAAGGTAAAAGGATGGAAAAAAATATTTCATGCAAATGAAAATGAAAAAAAAACAGAGATAGCAATACTTATATCTGACAAAATGGACTTTAAAACAACGGCTGTAGTAAGAGATACAGAAGGACACTACATAATGATAAAGGGAACAATTCAACAGGAAGATATAACTATTATAAATATCTATGCACCAAATATAGGAGCCCCGACATACATAAAGCAGACTTTGATGGATATAAAGGGCGAGATTAACAGCAATACTATCATAGTAGGGGATTTCAATACCCCTCTAACAACACTGGATAGATCCTCAAGAAAGAAAATTAATAAAGAAACAGCAGACTTAAAGGAGACACTAGATCAACTTGATTTAATAGATATCTTCAGAACTTTTCATCCTAAAGCAATAGAATATACATTCTTCTCAAGCGCTCATGGTACGTTTTCTAGATTAGACCACATGTTAGGACAAAAAAATGGTCTCAATAAATTTAAAAAGATTGAAATCATATCAAGCATTTTCTCTGATCACAATGCCATGAAACTAGAAATTAACCACAAAAGAAAAACTGAAAAATACTCAAACACTTGGAAACTAAATAGCATGATATTAAATAATGAATGGATTAACAGTGAGATCAAGAAGAAATAAAAAAGTTTCTAGAAACAAAAGATAATGAGCATACATCAACTCAAATTTATGGGACACAACACAAGCAGTTCTGAGAGGGAAGTTTATTGCACTACAGGCATATCATAAGACGCTAGAAAGAGCTCAAATAAGCAACCTGACCCTGCATCTAAAAGAACTAGAAAAACAACTGCAAGTAAAACCCAAGACAAGTAGAAGGAAGGAAATAATAAAGATCAGAGCAGAAATAAATGACATAGAGGCTAAGGAAACAATACAGAGGATCAATGAAACCAGAAGCTGGTTCTTTGAAAAGGTAAACAAGATTGATGAACCTTTAACTAGACTCACCAAGAAAAAAAGAGAGAGGACTCAAATAAATAAAATTAGAAAGGACAGTGGAGAAATAACAACTGACACAACAGAAATACAAAGCATTGTAAGAAAATACTATGAAGAACTATATGCCAAAAAATTAGACAATCTTGGTGAAATGGACAAATTTCTTGAATCATATAATCTTCCAAAAATCAATCTGGAAGAATCAGAACACCTAAACAGACCAATTACAACAAATGAGATCGAAACAGTTATCAAAAAACTCCCAAAAAAGAAAAGTCCTGGGCCTGATGGCTTCACAAGTGAATTCTATCAAAAATTCAAAAAAGAACTAACTCCTATCCTCCTCAAGCTATTTCAAAAAATTTAAGAGGAAGGAAGACTTCCAAACTCCTTTTATGAGGCAAGCATAATTCTGATCCCAAAACCGGGCAAAGACAACACAAAGAAAGAAAATTATAGGCCTATATCCCTGATGAATTTAGACACTAAAATTCTCAACAAAATATTAGCCAACCGGATCCAGCAATATATGAAAAAAATCATACACCATGATCAAGTGGGATTTATTCTGGAGAAGCAAGGCTGGTTCAATATTTGCAAATCAATCAATGTGATTCATCACATAAACAAAAGGAAGGACAAAAATCACATGATAATTTCAATAGATGCAGAAAAAGCATTTAATAAAATCCAGCACTCGTTCATGCTCAAAACTCTCAGGAAAGTAGGAATACAGGGATCATTCCATAACATGATAAAGGCCATCTATGACAAACCCACAGCAAACATCATACTAAATGGACAAAAATTAAAAGCAATCCCCTTAAGATCAGGAATCAGGCAGGGATGCCCACTTTCACCACTCTTATTCAACATAGTTCCGGAAGTCCTAGCTACAGCAATCAGACAAGAAGAAGAAATAAAAGGCATCCAAATTGGAAAAGAAGAAGTCAAACTGTCACTATTTGCAGATAATATGATAATGTATATTGAAAACCCTAAAGTCTCAGTCAAAAAACTACTGGACCTTATAAATGAATTCAGCAAGGTGGCAGGATATAAAATTAATACTCAGAAATCAGAGGCATGTCTATATACCAACAATGAACTGTCAGCAAAAGAACTTAAGGAAACAATCCCCTTCACTATTGCAGCCAAATAAATAAAGTACCTAGGAGTAAATTTAACCAAGGAGGTTAAGGACTTGTACTTGGAAAATTATAAAACATTGGTAAAAGAAATCAAGGAAGATACAAACAAGTGGAAGCATATACCGTGCTCATGGCTAGGAAGAATAAACATCATTAAAATGTCTATATTACCCAAAGCTATTTATAAATTCAATGCAATACCAATTAAAATACCAATGACATACTTCAAAGATATAGAACACATATTCCAAAAATTTATATGAAATCAAAAAAGAACACAAATAGCCTCAGCAATCTTAAAAAGAAAAAATAAAGCAGGAGGTATCACTCTTCCAGATATCAAGGTTTACTATAAGGCCATTATACTCAAGACAGCCTGGTACTGGCATAAGAACAGACACATAGATCAATGGAACAGAACAGAGGACCCAGAAATAAACCCACAGCTTTATGGACAACTGATATTTGACGAAGCAGGAAAGAACATACAATGGAGTAAAGACAGCCTCTTTAACAAATGGTGTTGGGAAAATTGGACATCTACCTGCAAAAAAATGAAACTAGACCATCAACTTACACCATTCACAAAAACAAACTCAAAATGGATAAAAGACTTAAATGTAAGCCGTGAAACCATTAGCATCTTAGAAGAAAACATAGGCAGCAAGCTCTCCGACATCTGTAGCAGCAGTAGTATATTTACCGATTTATCTCCACGGGCAAATGAAATAAAAGGCAAGGTAAACAAATGGGACTATATCAAACTAAAAAGTGTTTGCACAGCTAAAGACAATAAGAACAGAATAAAAAGACAAACCACACAATGGGAGAACATATTCGACAGCACATCTTATAAGGGGTTAATAACTAAAATTTATAAAGAACTTATAAAACTCAACAACAGGAAGACAAACAACCCAATCAAAAAATGGGCAAAAGAAATGAATAGAAATTTCTCCAAAGAAGACAGATGGCCAATAGGCATATGAAAAAATGCTCATCACTAATCATTAGAGAAATGCAAATTAAAACCACAATGAGATATCACCTCACACCAGTCAGAATGGCGCTCATCAGCAAAACAACACAGAATAAGTGCTGGCGAGGATGTGGAGAAAAGGGAACCCTTCTGCACTGCTGGTGGGAATGCAGACTGGTGCAGCCACTGTGGAAAACAGTTTGGAGATTCCTCAGAAAATTAAAAATAGAACTGCCTTTTGACCCAGCTATCCCACTTATAGGAATATACCCTAAGAACACCATAGCACTGTTGGAAAAGAAGAAATGAGCCCCCATGTTCGTGGCAGCATTGTTCACAATAGCGAAGATCTGGAACCAGCCCAAGTGTCCGTCAGAGGACGAGTGGATTAAAAAGCTATGGCACATATATACTATGGAATACTACTCAGCCATAAGAAATGATGACATCGGATCTTTTATAACAAAATGGATGGACCTTGATAACATTATACGAAGTGAAATAAGTAAATCAGAAAAAAAGAAAAACTGAGAACAGCATGATTTCATACATAGGTGGGACATAAAAGTGAGAATATGAGACATGGACAAGAGAGTGGTGGTTACGGGATGGGGGGAGGGAGGGAAGAGTGGGATAGGGAGGAGGGGAGGGACACAGGGAAAACCAGATAGAAGGTGACAGAGGACAATTTGACTTTTGGTGACAGGTATGCAACACAGTTGAATGATAAGATAGCCTGGCGATGTTTTCGCTGTACATATGTACCCTGATTTATTGGTGTCACCCCATTAGAATTAATAATAATAATAATAATATATATATATATATATATATATATATATATATATGCGCAAAAGGACAAGGTTTAAAGAGCTTCTGGGCTAGTAAACACACACTTGGAGATTGGGGAGAGCAGGGCACCTACAGAGGCATGGAAGCCCCTCAGCTAAGGTGACCAGATTTTAAAATCGGCAAAGCGGGACAGGTTGGGGGCTTGATTAAATATTTGGTCTAGCCTGACCTGTGGTGGCGCAGTGGATAAAGCGTCGACCTGGGAACACTGAGGTCTCCAGTTCAAAACCCTGCACTGGTCTGGTCAAGGCACATATGGGAGTTGATGCTTCCAGCTCCTCCCCCCTTTCTCTCTCTCTCTCTCTTTCTCTCTCTCTCTCTCTCACTGTGTCTCCTCTCTAAAATGAATAAAATTTTTTTAAAAATTTGGTCTATATGGAGCAAAAAAAATTTTCATAGAACGCAAAAATAGTATTGTAATATATTTTTTTAAATTTCAACATAAGTACAATTTACAAATATAATACATTAAAAAATTATGTATAGTATTATTTTATTCTTTGGCATATTTCTCATTTGAGTGAATTTTTTTAGTAGATTGCTGCTGTTGTTTAAAAGGTCATGAAATTTTTCACAAGAATTTGTTAAATTATATTTCACACATAAAATGGCTTTTAAAGTCTCAACACTTAAATGTGATTTTTCTGATGTCCACACTTTATTTACCGTAGAAAAAACGCGTTCAGTCGCAGCATTAGTTCCTGGTAAAGACGGCATGTATTCCACAATTTTTAGTGCATTATAGTATGGAACATGGTTTGTTTCAAAATGATGAAATATTTCTAGCCATTTGTTTTCTATTGTGATTTTTACTGATGCCCAAGATTTAACCTTTTTCTTATCAATATATTTTTTAAATAATGATACCTCATTAAAAAGATCATTTTCGGAAATATTACTATATGGGAAATTCTGAGTGAGTCAGAGGGATCAGGTTACACGGTCCCGAAACCAATGCCAGAGCTACACAAGCATTCCCCGTGTCTAGCCCCGCCATCCGCGAACTCGCGAACCGTATATTCCCTTCCTGTTCTCCCGCCATTCCCTAGCTTTTCATGCGTTCTTTCCAAAAATTGGGACTTTTTTAAAACGCTGTGGGACGCGGGACAAATTGTTAAAAAGCGGAACGTCTGGTCACCTTATCCTCAGCCCTTTCCAAGCACCTTGCTTTATGTACCTCTCCCATCTGGCTCATCCCTTTTATAAGAAACAAGTACTCTAGTACAGGGGTCCCCAAACTTTTTACACAGGGGGCCAGTTCACTGTCCCTCAGACCGTTGAAGGGCCGGACTATAAAAAAAAAAAACTATGAACAAATCCCTATGCACACTACATATATGCACACGCGTCATATGACGCACTTCGGGAGCCGTGACGTGTGCGTCCCTGTCACTGGAAGTAGTACTGTACGTGAGTGACACCACCACATGCAGTACTGCAGGAGCACAGGATGCGGGTGCATCCTATGCTCCTCTCACTGACCACCAATGAAAGAGGTGCACCTTCCACAAGTGTGGCGGGGGCGGATAAATGGCCTCAGAGGGCCGCATGCGGTCACGGGTCGTAGTTTGGGGACCCCTGCTCTAGTAAGTGACAAGTTTCCCTAAGTTCTGTGAGCTACTCTAGCAAATTAACTGAACCCAAGGATGGAGCTGTTGTAATTTTCAATCTATCACTAGTCAGTCAAAAGCACAGGTGACAACCTGGACTTGCGATTGGCATCTGAGAGTTGGGGGGCAGCCTTGTGGGACTGAGCCCTTACCCTGGGTAATTGATGTTATCTCCAGGGAGGCAGTGTCTGAACTGAGTGGAACTGTAGAACACCCAGCTGGTGTCAGAGAATTGCTTAGTGGTGTGGGAGGAAAACCCACACACCTACACTGGAAAGTGGAACTAGAAACAATTAGGAGAACTAGGAGGCTGGGGGAGTGCAAAGAGAAGTCAAGAGGAGGCTCAGGAGCTGATGGAGACAGGCTGAGTGAATGCTGCACTGAACCAGAGTGTCCTACCAGTGAGCATAGGTGGAGAAAGGAATGGATGCTCCTGGGAAGGGAGGTCCACCTGTGCAATAAGCACCACAGCCTTCACTGGCCTAAGACTCCTCAGGAAAAAGTTCCTGCCTCAGAAGGGAAGTAAACCAGGAGCCTATTCAAGTCCCTTCCACCCTTGAGAGTGTAATAGCTGCACCTGCAGATTCACATCCCCACTTGGACATCAATTCACTGGGTGACTTCAGTCAGTCATCTTCTTTCTCTAGGTCTTGGTGCCAGTAGTAATGCCATTCAGTGCTCTACCCAGACTGGCCACTTCTGACTCACCAAGGCAGCCAGGGGCACCCCCTATACACACTCACACGCACACACACACATACTCCATGGAGCAAGGTAGCCCCACTTCATCAGAAAGAATTCAGTCCAGAATCCCTATGGGCACCACGGGGAAAAAGTTTATCCAAATCGATAGTTCCCCCAGTGCATCCTGGGAGGCTGACCCAGAGGGAAGGTCAGGAACTCTACAGATCAGGAAGAAAGAGCCTTTCAGGGTATATTTAGCTTACTAAAAATAATAGAAGGCCAGAGATGAGGGCTGGGAATTGTCTTCAGGGACTGGGAGAGCACTGGGAAGGCTGGGGGAGGACAATGGAGGAGTGGAAGGGGGTCTGATAGGTCTTGGTGACAGGGGAGAGGGAGGTCTGTCTGTCTCCCTTCCCTTGTGATCTATGACCCAGATAACTCAGATATTCTGGATCTGAAGAAGGGGATTGGGTGGTGAGAAAGGGCTGCCAGGGAGACTGGGGTGGGGGCACAACCAAGGCTGTGGGAAGCTTGGGAAGACATCAATTTCTAGTGAAAAACCAACCCCAGGAAGGGACCCAGGGGCAGGCCAAGCTGGTGTGAGGCAAGGATGACTTGAACTTTTCAGGTGGGGCTGGGCTCCCTCTTGTTTCCCCTCCCATCTCTTGTACCCCACAGCCCTTCAGGCACTCTGAGTCCAGAAGGTGGCCTGATGCAGAGGTCTCATGAGCACTTACCCCCGTAGGCTGCTTCTTGGTATCCAGCAGTGGGGCATTGAAGCTGGCAGACAGACTGGGGGTGGCAAGGATCTCCCGGAGTGGGATCTTGGCTTCCCCCAGGAACCTGAGAGGAGGAAAAAGTAGACTAAGGAAAACTAGCCTAATGTGCCCGGCTCTTCCCTCACCATAACCCTTATAATCCTCACTACCACCACCACCACCACCCAGGAAAGCTGATCTGCCTAGAACACCACCAGAGTCACCTAGGACCCACCAAAGCTCCCCCTCCCCCTAGTCACCCTGTGCACCATCCCTGGAAGGCCAGACCCCTCTCTCTGCACAGGAGAGACAAGGGATACCTTCCCTTCCCCCAAGGTTAACTTTGACCCCTTTATGCCCCTCCCCAGAGGCACAGCCCCACCCTCCTCTGTCTGGGTGCCCCACATGAGGGCTGTGTTGACCATGAGACCTCAACAATCCACCACACTGGCATCCCTGAAAGCAGAGGCACTTTCTCCACTATCACATCTGCATTGATCCCCATACCTAAGCAGCTCCTTCGGCCCATGTCTACACAGGCTGTCTATACTGGTTTCCCAGAGCCTGGCCAATAATGATTATAAATGAAAAACAAACACACCTTCCTGTCTTCAAACAGGGGGAAGAGAAAATTGGGGTAGGAGAGACATGCCCAACTCCCAGGAGAGGTCCAGGACTGTCACACCCCACACACCTGAGGCCACATCTCTGACTGAGGGAAGGGGGTCCCATAAACAGGCTCTTAGGAAAGAGTAATTTACCATGTGATGATCAGTAAGGGGACCCTTCAAAAAGTGCCAGGGAAAAGGGTTATGTTCCCTAAACCAGTGTTTTTCAACTGCTGGTATGTCAGAAATTTCATGCTGGTCCACAAAAGTTAACCACTTTGATTTTGTATGAAGATTACAGAGTCTATAGTCATTGGGTTTATAATCCTCACACAACCTCAGGGTGGTTAACACTTTCGTGGAGAGCCACAAAATTTCTGGCAGACGAGCGATTGAGAACCACTTCCCTGAGCTATGAAATGGGCCAACTGCATTCCACAGTGGCAGAAGGCCCTCGGGGGCAGCAAATAGCCTGTGTCAATCACAGTCATAGCCCAGTGCCTGCACTGAACTTCTGCATGCTACCTGCACACAAATAACAAACGGCCACAGGTGCCCTTTCATCATTTGTGTCTTAATTTTTTTCCTAATGTATAAACAGCACAGCTGTTATCTGAGACCTTCCTTTTCTTGGTCTTTGTAACTACTGATTTAAATATGGGTTTTTACAACTTCATGACATAAAACTTCAATCCTGACCTAATAAGCGAATTTTTAAAACTGACTGCTTACAACATCACACCCATTAGGATGGTTACTATAAAAAAAAATAAAACAGAAAACAACAAATGTTGGTGACAATGTGAATAAATTGGAACCCTGTGCACTGTTACTAGGAATGAAAACAAGTGGAGCCGCTGTGGAAAGCAGTACAGTGTTTCCTTAAAAAAAATCAAAAATAGAACTACGATATGATCCAGCAACACTTTTGGGTATTTACACAAAAGAATTAAAATCAAGGACTTAAAAAGATAATTGTACACCCACGTTCACAGTAGCATTATTCACAGTAGCTAAAAGGTGGAAGCAACCCAAAAGTCTGTCAACAAATGAATGGATAAGCAAAATGTGACATATACAAACAAAGGAATATTATTCAGACTTAAGGAGAGAAATTCTGACATCGGCTACAATGTGGATGAACCTTGAAGATATTATGCTAAGTGAAGACAGAAACAAAAGAGTAAATATTGTATAAATCCACTTATATGAGGTGCCTGCAACAGGCAAGTTTATAGAGATAGGAAGTAGAATAATGGTTATCCAGGGCTGGGTAGACAGGCGGAAGGGGAAGTTATTTAGTGAGTACAGAGTTTCAGTTAGGGGTAATAAAAAAGTTCTGAAGAAATTAAATCCCTAAACAATCAAAAGCAACATTTGTATCAAGGTATAGTTCTTTATAACTAAATATAAAGAAGAACTTTAGCTAGTGACTTTAAAATAGTTATTGATTGTATATCCCTAAGGACAAAAAGAACTGCAAAATATCCTAAACTGTTCTCAGGAATCATATTCTCTTTTTTATTTTTTTTATTTTTTTTTTATTTTCCAGGATAAAGAGAGAGTCAGAGAGAGGGACAGATAGGGACAGATAGATAGGAACGGAAAGAGGTAAAAGCATCAATCATTAGTTTTTCGTTGCCATTGTGACACCATATTTGTTCACTGATTGCTTTCTCACATGTGCCTTGACCGCGGGCCTTCAGCAGACTGAGCCACCCCTTGCTGGAGCCAGCGACCTTGGGTCCAAGCTGGAGAGCTTTTTGCTCAAGCCAGATGGACCCGCGCTCAAGCTGGCAAGCTCGGGGTCTCAAACCCGGGTTTTCCGCATCCCAGTCCAATGTTCTGCGCCACCGCCTGGTCAGGCAGGAATTATATTCTTAGTGATAACACCGGTGTTCTTTTTTTTGTTAAGATTTTATTTATTGATTTTAGATAGAGGAGATAGGGAGAGAGAAAGGGCAGGGGGAGGAGCAGGAATGTGCCTTGACTGGGCAAGCCCGGGGTTTCAAACCGGCAACCTCAACATTCCAGGTCAACACCCTATCCACTGCGCCACCATAGGTCAGCTACAGTGATATTCTTATCTCAAGACTGTTGGGCATATATTGTGAAAAAAAATAATGAGTGTATTGAAAAGTAGGATGTTTAACATAGAATAAAGAAAGTGGAGGTGAAGTTCAATCAAGTTAAATAAAAACCATATTTTAAAAAGTTCTGGAGATAGATTGAGGTGATAGCACAACAATGTGAATGTGCTTAATACCACTGAACTGTACACTTAAATGGTGGGAGCAAAAAAGGGGCTATGTAATACACCCAACAAGGTCAAGTCACAGCGGGTAGTCACATCCTAGGCCTACAACTTCCTTAACAAAAGTCAGTCTTTACCATAATGAAGCCTTGTTTACCTTTCTTATGTATCCAGGATAACATGTCCATTTTTTTTTTTTAATTTTTTTTTAATTTATTTATTTATTCATTTTAGAGAGGAGACACAGAGTGAGAGAGAGAGAGAGAGAGAGAGAGAGAGAGAGAGAAAGGGGGGAGGAGCTGGAAGCATCAACTCCCATATGTGCCTTGACCAGACCAGTGCAGGGTTTTGAACTGGCGACCTCAGTATTCCCAGGTCGACGCTTTATCCACTGTGCCACCACAGGTCAGGCCCATTTTTTTTTTATTATTATTTATTTTAGAGAGAGAGGAAGGAAGAGAGAAAGAGAAGATGCATCATTGATTGATTCTTGTATGTGTCCTGACTGGGGATCGGACCTGCAACCTTGGTGCATTGGGACCATGATCTAACTTGTTAGAGTAATTTTCTTTTCCTACCCCTTGAAGATACAACCCCAGACACTAAACCACAGAACACTTCGTTGTTATCTGCTCCCTGCATCTGATCTCCATGTGCTGTACCTGTTCATTGTTGACGAGTTCATACCCACCAATATAGAAGTGTTTCTGTTTTGCTTTTTATCCAATGCTAGAAACTTCCCCACTTGCTTTCTTCCACCTCCTTAATCTATCACCAATGAATCTCATGTATGTTTCTAACATTTTCTCCTTTAATTCTAAGTGCATAAAAGGGACTGCAAAACTGTCATTCTCCGGAGCATTTTCTCAATTAATTGAGATTTTGCTTCTAGGCATGTCCTCAAAATTTGGTTTGAATAAACTCGTAACACTTTGCTTTGTTGACAGTAGTTAAAATGGTAAGTTTTGTCATGTATGGTTTACCATGATAAATAAGTAAGCAAATGAGCTACTTATCTAAGCTTCTGGACAATAAAATCCCTCTATTTCCAGCCCTCTTGGAATCAGCAGACTCTTGGTTACCTTACAGGTTCCGTTGCTAGCACGGCAATAAGCCTGATATATGTTCAAGGTTTTTTTTAAGAAAGAGGAGGGGAAGTAGAGAGACAGACTCCCACATGCACCCTAACTGGGATCCACCTGGGAACCAGTCTGGGACAGATGCTTGAATCAACTGAGCTATTCTCAGTGCCTGAGGCCAATGCTCAGACCAACTGAGTTATCCTCAGCGCCCGGGGCTGACACTCAAACCAGTCAAGCCACTGACTTGGAATGGGGAAAGGAGAAGAGAGAGGGGAAGAGAAGCAGATGGTCACTTCTCATGTGTGCCCTGACCAGGGATCCAACCTGGAATGTCCACACTCGTGGCAAACGCTCTATCCACTGACCTAACCAGCCAGGGCAATACCAATTTTTCTAACATTTCCTTAAAAATAAGGACTAAAACGAGATGTTCATTAATACTCATTTCCGGGTTCTAGTAGAGAACATTGCTAGTAGAGTCACATTTTCTAGAATTTGGGCTGTTTTCTGTAATATATCTTATCAGTATGGAGCAAACTTATACCACAGTTTACTAAGCTAGGGCTCCCAAGTGTTTCCATCCCCTAGCCAGTGAGGGGGGTACATCTGTCACCAGTGTGTTGCCTGAAATGTTCTCAGGACCCAGGCATTATAAAAAAGACCTGACAGTGGGTATAGAGGATCCATGTATCCATGTGACACCGGCAATCAGAGTCACCTTGTCCTTCATGGGGAAACCAAGGCAGCAGAGTGGAGAGACTTGCTTGAGCAATTTATCTTAGGGAGTCTGCCCTGAGAGTCAGTCCCCAGATTCCCTGATGGGTCAGCCCGGGGCAGCGGAGAGCAGGCCGGCAGAGGAGCTAGGGGAGCGGCAGGCCTGGTCAGGAGCCACACACTCTGAGACCTGAGCAAAGCCAGGCCTCCTCTGCCTCCCTTTCTGGCACCCAGCCCACCCAGCACCCCCTCCCTACCCCCAGGAGAATTCCAGGAAGAGGGGCGGGAACAATGGAAGGAAATGCAGAAGGAAGCACCCGCCCCACCCCTGCCAGCCCATGAAGAACTGTTATTTCCTCCCTTAAATGTCTTTCTGGGCTGTGAAATGCCCCCACCTGCCACCACTGCCATAGACCCTAAAAGTTCCTTTGAGGAGCTGGGTGGCTTCACAGACCCCACTCTCCCAGAAGGAAGGGCTGGAGGGCGGCTGTCAGTCCCAAAGCCTCAGGAGCAGACTGCCCCTGATGGGACTGCACAGATTGGTCTGGGAAAAGGGCCTGGGGGAGGAGAGGAGGGACTATAAGAAGGCCCAGACCATTGAGGACTCCCACCTCATCTGGAGATCAAGAGTAAGACACAGACCCTAGGGTTCAGAGGCCCTCCAAATCAGAAATGCCCCACTCTCAGTAGGCACCAACCAGTGGCCACAGGTGGCAGACAGGATTCAGTAGGGCTCAAAAAAGGCAGAGAGAGGCCCAGGGTACTGCACAGGCTGCCTTGTAGCTCTGGTGTGCGCAAAGCCTGGCTGGTTGTAAAGAAATCCCCATGGGCTTTGACCCTACCCCCTGCAGCCTACTCAGAGAAAAATGCCACTGCTCACCCAGCCTCCACAGGTCCAGACTCCCTCTTGGCACTCTGCCCTCTGGAGCTCCTGGAATGTGGGGGGCAGAAGAAGTGTAGGGGCTGAAAGAGCTGCTGCAATTCCAAAAACAGCATGACACAGAAATTAGCAGAGGGGAGAGAAGAAGAGATCAAAGTGGTTTCCCTATTGACAGGGCACATATTTTTCCTCCACGGAAAAAAAATCCATTCCCAAGTTCATCATCCAGTAGGGCAGTAGGGGATGGATTCTTGGGGTGGTGGCCTTCCAAATCTGAGCCTTAAGTGGGAGAGTATGAATTAAGGTGGCCAAGTAAGTTTATTTTAATAAAACACAAAGAAATCTAAACAATTTTATTTTAAAACATTGGGCCATTTTCTCTCACAGTTTGTAAGAAGCAGCCACGGGAGAAAAGTCAAATGCCCACCCTGGAAGAGGGGTAAGTGAAGTACAGTACAGTCATGCAGTGGAAAGTGGGAAGTACACCATGCACTTTTTTGGGGGGAGGTTAATATAATTTTTTCCTTTTTATTGAATTTATTGGGGTGACAGTGGTTAACAAAATCACCATAGACTTTTGTATGAAAAATCTTCAAGATATATTGCTACATTTCTTTTTAAAAAGTGCTAAAAGTGTGTATCATATGCTACCAACACTTAGAGTAATGAAAAGCATGGTAGTAAAAAAAGAAAAGATGCCCTGGCCAGTCGGCTCAGTGGTAGAGCATCAGCCCAGCGTGTGGATGTCCTATGTTCAATTCCCAGTCAGGGCACACAGGAAGAGCACCCATCTACTTCTCCACCCCTCCCCTTCTTACTTCTCTCTCTCTCTCTCTCTTTCTCTCTCTCTCTTCCCCCCGACCTCCTGCAGCCATGGCTTGATTAGAGCAAGTTGGTCCCAGGTGCTGAGAATGGTTCCATGGCTTCTGCCTCAGGCGCTAAGAAGAGCTTGGGCCTGATGAGGTGGTTGTGCAGTGGATAGAGCATCAGACTGGGATGCAGAGGGCCCAGGTTCAAAACCTCAAGGTCACTGGCTTAAGCTCAGTCTCATCTGGCTTGAGCGCTGGCTCACCAGCTTGAGCATGGGGTTGCCGGCTTTAAGCGTGGGATCATAGACATGACCTCATGGTCACTGGCTTGAGCCCAAAGGTTGCTGGCTTGAGCAAGGGGTCACTGGCTCATCTGGAGCCCCCCCCCCCGATCAAGGCACATATGAGAAAGCAATCAATGAACAACTGAGATGTCACAATGAAGAACTGATGCCTTTCATTTCTCCCCCTTCCTGTCTATCTATCGCTATCTATTCCTCTCTCTGACACTCTGTCTCTGTCAAAAAAAAAAAGGAAGAAGAAGAAGAACTCAGTTGCCGAGCTCTGGAGCAACACCCCAGATGGAGAGATCATCACTCCCTAGTGGGCTTACTGGGTGGATCCCGGTTGGGGCATATGTGGGAGTCTCTCCCTGCCTCCCCTCTGCTCACTGAATTAAAAAAAAGCATGGTGGTGGCCATCGGCTGAGGAAACAGGAGAGTGGAGAGCTACTGTTTAACGGTACTGAGCTTCTGTTTTACAGATGAAAAGAGTTATGAAGATGGATGGCGGTGATGGCTACACAGCGATGTGAATGTATTTAATGTTATTGAACTATAAGCTTAAAAATAGTTAAAATGAAAAAAAATAGTTAAGATGATCATTGTGATATATATTTTACCATAATACAAAAAACTATTTAAAAAAATATATGCTACCTATTGTGTGAAAAAAGAAGAAAGTCAGAATCTATATTGGTGATTAAGCAGTAATATAAAAATTCTGAAATAAAAGATAAGAAAATAAGAACAGTAATACCTATGGGGGAAGGGTGAGTTCTGAGCAGATGGGAGAGACAGATGACGGAGAATTTTTGGTGCATTCTTTTCTTATTGTTTTTGTTTTGGTAACTGTTGGGCAGATAAAATATATTATGCTCACTTTGTTAAAGATGGCGCTGCCCACGTGCAAGTTTTAAAAGTAAGCTTTTCCCCACACCTCTGACTGGATGATGTAAGGTGGTGCACTCTCATGAGGAATCCTCCCAGTATGTCTCAGATAAGTGACTTTGTATCAGAGACTTGTTTGTAGATTGGATTAAAGGTTTTGATTCTACACTATAAAGTGGGGCAGACCGGGAGCTTGCTCTCTCTTGGTTCCTGAGATTAGCATTAGAGAGGAGAGCAGATTAAGGTCACGTGGAGGAGAAGAGAAGCAGCCAAGATGGCGGAGTACTGAGGGAGAAACCAGTTTGAGCAGAGTTTGTGCTGGAGAAGGAGATGGGAAACAGAGGTAAATAAGTCTGGTGAGCTAGAAGCCTTTGATGCTAGGAAACTCGGATAAGTCAGTAGCTTTGTGAGCACTGAATGAGTGGGTTTTGGAGCCCAGTGTGTGTTTTTACTTGCCCACTGGGTGCAAGCTAGAATTAAAGCTGATGGCTCACCAGTTCTTGGCTCCGTTGTTTCATTACCGACTGTCCGAATCTAATGTGAACCTGCATGGGCCAGACGGCTGTGATGGCGGCCCTGACTACTGGCTTTACAGTAACAAAAATATTTAAATTTTTACCAAGTGAAAAACTAAATTTAAAAATGGAGCATAAAACCTTTAAAATCTTATCATTTATTCATTCAAAAAATATATATTTATTTAGTGTATCTAGCAAAACACAGTCCTCGCCCTCCTGGAATTTACTTCCAGGAACAACTCTCCTTCTATAGACCAAGTGTGTATTGGCTACAGTTCCAAGCACTTTACATACACCGATCTAAACTGCCACTAGGCCCTGTGGAGTGGGCACTGTCCTTGATCAATCCACCATACAAATGAGGACACTGGGACTCAGAAAGGCATTTGACCCGCCTGACTTCACACAAGTAACAGGCAGATCTTATTTCAAGGCTTTGTCATGTACCCCATGCCAGCCCACCTGGGACAACTCAGAGCCCCATGAACACAAAATTAAAGAAACACAAAGGTCCTTGGTTTGCTTTATCCATAGAAAAAGGAACCTAGCCTATAAATTTGATCTGGTTCAACTCTTTATAAAATCAAACCCAAGCTGTATCAACCATGACTTATTTTCTGTATTTTGATGCTTTGATATCTGAGACCTTGCTGACCCTGAAGAGGCTGCCCCTCCCAGGGCTAGCCAATTTCTAGAAACAGTAAATGACACACCTGTAAGTGCTACTTCCACATGCAAACCAGACAATCCAGGGCCCACACTCCCACCATTATGGGCTCTTACACTCCAGGGCATTATTCCCTGCCCTGATCACTCCAGGGCCAGGCAGCCACTACATTCCAGAACCTGCCAAAATTATTGGAACTAGCCAATCCTCAACTCTGTTACCCGGCCTTGCAAGTTCTTTTCCAAGGAGCCAAGTAAAGGCTCCCTCCCACACTTTCTCTTACCCCCTTTGCCTCCTGGCTGACCCTGGTGCTTCCCATGTGGCCCTGCCTGGCATGGCTGGTCCTCTACTCTTGGAAATTGTAACCAATAAGATTTCCAGAGGCAATCATCTCCTAATCTATTGGCCTCACCAAAGCCGAATAATAATTAGAAAAGTCCTACATTTTAAGTCAAAGTCTGCTAATTCTTTGTTGGGAAAATTTGTCATTTTTTAGAACTCAGTAATTGTACTCTGTAGATGGGCAAAACTCTCATATGATGAAGAGGCTGGAGCTCTAGTAGTCTGCACTATGCACCGGAGTTGTCAGGCGGTGGCCTCAAAGGCTGGGCCCTGAGGAGAGGAAACAAAGTTGAAAGAGAGAGGGGTCCAGTGTAGGCAGGGTACAGGTCTGGCAACTTGGCAGTTGGCTGAAATGCCTGGAGAAACCAGTCAGAGACAGGAAACCATGAACAAAGTTGCCTTTCTCTGGATGGCCAAAGGACCCTAAGAGAGCAACTCTTCCACTGAAAGTGGTCTCCATGCCGGCAGACATACCCAAGGCCTTCTCCCCATGTCTTGATGCTGTGAGCTGAAGAGTAAAGGCTGCAGGAGCCCAGAGAGTGCTAGAGCCCCAGCTGCAAAGAGGCGTGTTAGAGATCCAGAGATGAGAGACGTGGGTGCAGCTCATATGGACACTGACAAAGACGTGACTGTAAGACAAACCCCACTCCCCCAAGTGCCCCCAAGGAAAGCGACATACAGCTTTGATTCTATTGGGTTCATAAAACACCCCAGTGGCAGAACATGCAGCCATCATCTTCCCATGTTGGTTCACTCCCAGCATTTCTGAACAGTCCCTTTCAACCTACAGCAACACTTTGGAAACATTTTTTCTTTCAACTATCTTCCAAAAGTAAATTTTTATCATTGAGTGATTAAGAATAAGAGTGCTCAAGTCATCCTACCTGAGTTTAAAACCCAGCTCTGCCTCTTGACAGCTCTGTGGCTGGGCACAAGTTATATAATCTTTCTGAACCTGTCTCCTCATCTGTAAAAGTCATCTATTCATTTGACAAATATGTAGTGAGCACCTAACATGGGCCAGGCACTGCTGTAGATACTGGGGGTGCCTGGTTGAACAAAATGGACAGCCACCCCTGCACTGTTGGAGCTTCAAGGGAATAAAGCACACCTCTGAGTGTTCTTGTAAAATCCAAGTTGACTTACCTAACCCACTACGTGCCTGGAGCACAAATGGGGCTTGGGCAATGTCAGTTTCTTTCCTCCCAACCCCACTCATCACCTTCCCATCCTTCTCTGCATGGTCCTGTCCCACCGATCCTGTGAGAACCACATTATTTCACAACTTGAAATACTGTCATATGGAAGAGGTTAGATTAGTTTTTGGTCATTCCTGATGGTAGAATAGAAATGAGACCCTCAAAATCTCAGGAAGGAAAACTGAGGCTCAATAAAAGGAAGAAGTTTCTAACAGAAGATTCTTCCTGACTCCAGCACTGACCTGTATGGCTGGAGATGAGGCTCCTGGCCTGATGACTCATAGGTCATCAACATGCTGATGGGTGATGAGTGCACAGGGCAGGACCAATACATGACAGCAGTGGAGCTGGACAAATGTCTCCACTAGAGCCTCCTGCAGGAATGGCTCACGCAGCCCAGGCTGGTAAACGTGCAGGGAGTGCTGGCAATGGAAAACCAGCATGGTGAAGACCAACTTAGGCAAGAATCATCTGCGGTGCTACATCTAGGGCATATTTTGAAGAGAAGTAGGGTATTTGCAGTGTTCTAAAGTGTCTCTTTGACTTCAAAGGTGAGGGAAAGATCAGGAAATATACAGTGGAAAATCAGACAATACCTCAACAGGTGACAGGAGTGAAGACCACCAATGAGTGACAGCATGTGCCCCCATGTCCTGAGACGGACGCAGCATACCTAAGACCTATCCTGACCAGGAATCAGTAACCCAATCTAATCATGAGAAAAACATCTGACAAATCTCAAATGAGGAACATTCCAGTTTTTTAAATTGGGGTCTTGTATTATTTTAAAATCTGAATTGCCATAACAGACAAACGCTGCAGAAATATTTAAGATTAAAAGCATCCATGGAAACATGATGACTAAATTTAATGTGGGAGTCTAGACTAGATCCTGTACTGGGGGAAGAGGGGAGGAAATTGCTATAGACAACATTTGTTCAATTGATAAAAATAGCAAATTAAAGTGTGGCAACTGGGTTCAATGTACTGCAGTTGATAAGTGTAATTTAATTATGTAAAATAATATCCTTATTCTTAGGAAATATACACTGGAGTATTTGGGGATAAAGGGCCATGATGAATATAACTTATCTCCAAAGAGAAGAGACAGAGAAAGGGGTGGGGAGGAGGGGAGGAGGCAGAAGGGAAAGAGAGAAAATATCATAAAGCAAATGGATAGAAAGTTAACAATAAGTAAATCTGAGTAAACAGTATATGGATGTTTTTATTCTATTTTTGCAATTTTTCTATAATTTCACAATTATTTTCTTTAAAAAGCTCCAGAGGGCTTCCACAGGTCAGTTTCTCATTCTTTATTTTTTAAACTAAGAAAAGGACATATCAAACAAAAACAGGTAGAAGCATTCATCACTGACTCAGCCGCCCCTTCCTCTCATTAAATTCAATGTGTCAGTTGTGACAGGAAAGTCAGAGAGCCCCTGTCCCAGCCAAACACATACGCACGCAGGGGAGGTTTAAGTACCAGTGAGCCCTCCAGCCCTCAACCATGCATGCCTGGCCATGAGGGGCAGGAAATGAGGGTTAGCCGGACATTCCCACCCGCTGACACCCTGGCCTCTGGCAGCCTTCCCACCAATATCTGATTCCCTAGGGCTGCCCAAAGGTAACTAAATAATTTTCCACTTCAATCCAGAGAAGACAGAAAAAAAACAAAAAACCCTATTTTGAAAGCCAGGGATTCCCTGGATAGATTCCAGGGCAAAATATACTTATAAAAATCCTTGGAAAAATAAGGATAAGGTCAACACTTCCGAGCAGGCTGAGAACAATGGGACGGTGAGCTGCAAATATTTGTGCCCAAAAGAGCCTCCCCAGGATACCAGAAAGGGAGGCTGCCAACCAGTGTGCTGAATCCCAAGGGGGGAACTTTAGGCCTGATTTCCCCAACTTCTAACAACAGCAAACTACCTCTCTGCCTTTTTAAGTGTGTGTGCACACACACACACGCACACACACACTCATCTGAGTGTCCATTCCCATGTGCAATGACACTGTCACAAAGCAACTGACAAATGGCAGGCAGGGAGAAAATACCCTCCACACATAAAACAGACTGAGGGTTAAATATACAAACCACCAAGAATGGCTAAGAAAAAGGCAAGCAACTCAAAAAATGATAGGTAAATGCAGAAGAAATTCAAACAGGCAATAAATACATGGAAAGATGCTAAACTTTACAAGTAGTCAAGGAAACACAAATGATAAGATAACCATTTTTCCTCCCATGGTGCTAGCAAAAATAAAAAATTGACAGGCACTTTTTTTCATTCTGTGGGTAGACGTAAATTAGGACATTTTGAAAGAAATCTGGTAGAAACTACTAAAATGTTACATGCTCCTACCCTGTGATCCCATAATCCCATGTCTAAGGACCTATCTGAAAGAAGAAATAGAATAAGGATACAGAAACGTCTAGATGAAGATGTTCAATAGTTTATCCTCTGAGAACAAGAAACTGGAAAGTAACTAAGCAGTAGTCAATAAGGCTGCTCAGTGAAATGTTCACACAGCTGTTTAGCACGGCTCATGTACACACTGATGACAAAGGCTCAGAAGCGACAGAAAGCAAGGTGCCAGGCAGTAGGAACAGTCGATTCCACTCCTTTTTTTTAAATATGAATTGTTTTCACTAATTTACATGGACATTGATGAATCAGGGTACATATGTTCAGAGAAAACATTTCCAGGTTATTTTGACATTTGATTATAATGCATACCCATCACCCAAAGTCAAATTGTCCTCCATCACCTTCTATCTGGTTTTCTTTGTGCCCCTCCCCTCCCCCTCCCCCTTCCCTCTCATCCCCCTTTCCCCCACCCCAATAGCCAGCACACTCTTGTCCGTGTCTCTGAGTCTCATTTTTATGTCCCATCTATGTATAGAATCATTTATTCTTAGTTTTTTCTGATTTACTTCTTACACTCAGTATAATGTTATCAAGGTCCATCCATGTTGTTACAAATGATCCGATGTCTTGATTTCTTATGGCTGAGTAGTACTCCATAGTACATATGTACCAAAGCTTTTTAATCCACTCGCGTCCTCTGACGGACACTTGGGCTGGTTCCAGATCTTCGCTATTGTGAACAATGCTGCCACGAACATGGGGGCGCATTTCTTCTTTTCGAACAGTGCTACAGTGTTCTTAGGGTATATTCCTAAAAGTGGGATAGCTGGGTCAAAAGGTAGTTTGATTTTTAATTTTTTGAGGAATCTCCATACTGTTTTCCACAGTGGCTGCACCAGTCTGCATTCCCACCAGCAGTGCAGGAGGGTTCCCCTTTCTCCACATCCTCGCCAGCACTTATTCTGTGTTGTTTTGCTGATGAGCGCCATTCTGACTGGTGAGAGGTGATATCTCATTGTGGTTTTAATTTGCATTTCTCTAATGACTAGTGATGTTGAGCATTTTTTCATATGCCTATTGGCCATCTGTCTTCTTTGGAGAAATTTCTATTCATTTCTTTTGCCCATTTTTTGATTGGATTGTTTGTCTTCCTGGTGTTGAGTTTTACAAGTTCTTTATAAATTGGGTTATTAATCCCTTATCAGACGTATTGTCGAATATGTTCTTCCATTGTATGGTTTGTCTTTTTATTCTGTTCTTATTGTCTTTAGCTGTGCAAAAGCTTTTTAGTTTGATATAGTCCCATTTGTTTATCCTGTCCTTTATTTCACTTGCCCGTAGAGATAACTCGGCAAATATATTGCTGCGACAGATGTCGGAGAGCTTGCTGCCTATGTTTTCTTCTAAGATGCTCATGGTTTCACGGTTTACATTTAAGTTTTTTATGCATTTTGAGTTTGTTTTTGTGAATGGTGTAAGTTGGTGGTCTAGTTTCATTTTTTTGCAGGTAGATGCCCAATTTTCCCAACACCATTTGTTAAAGAGGCTGTCTTTACTCCATTGTATGCTCTTTCCTCCTTTGTCAAATATCAGTTGTCCATAAAGGTGTGGGTTTATTTCTGGGTCCTCTGTTCTGTTCCATGATTCCATTTCTGTATAAGTAAATGTATGCACATGTATGTACACAGATGTTTGCACATGCTTAGGAAAAGTAGAGAGGGTTATGTAACAAATTGTTAACATTGCACCACTGGAAGGAAGGGGAAGACAGGAGGAGGGTGAGAGAATTGCATTTTTTCATGAAAGGAGCTTATGTGTACCTATAAAAATACTTAAAATTTTTTATGTTTGTGGGGTTTTTTAGTTTTTTTTAAAAAATGTGTGTGCGTAAATGTACACAATATGCTGGTGGGCACTCAGGTCTAGCCATGTGTCTACATGGGGCCTGAGCACAGTGTCATATTCATAGGTGTGTTTACGTATGTGCATCCCTGTGATCCTACTATGACCAATAGTTCCCACTTACTGCACACCTTCAATGGGCCAAGCACTGAGTAGGCATTTGATATCCATGCATTATCTCATTTAAACATTGTAACAGCTCTGCACTATGTGTACTGTTACTGTTACTGCCTAGGACACAGAGGTTCAGAGAGGTCCAAGTCACAGACAGTGCCAAGGTGAGACTCACCACTGAGAGTGGGATCCCTGAAAGAAGCCTCTGACCCTTCCTCTCAGGCCACCTGCCCTGCCCTGCCCTGCTCAGCTCTGGTGGACAGCCTGGGGGACGGAGACCACCAGCTGCTGCCAGGCTGGAACCCCTTGACCACATCAACACACTCCAGGTGTGGCACTGACTGGCCTGACCTTCCTCCACAGGCACCTCTTGCATGAAGGCCCTCTTATTAAGAGGACTAAGATTCGTGTTCAGTTCCTTCCTGGAAATGCCTACATTTCCCCAAAATACATATTAAGCCTGTGGTCCAGGAGGCACCAGGACACCGCCACCTCCACCCTGGGGGCGCCAAAGCTTACTCCAGGCTCAGAGACAGCCCAACAGGCAATAGTCACCTGTGCCAGGAAGGCCCACCATTCCCAAGGTGTTTCCCCATAACCTGTTATGGTGCCTGACACTCACCATTAGCATTCTTTTGGCCCAGTGGTCGGCAAACTCATTAGTCAACAGAGCCAAATATCAACAGTACAACAACTAAAATTTCTTTTGAGAGCCGAATTTTTTAAACTTAAACTATATAGGTATGTACATTCCTTATCGAGGTAGTGCCCACACATGGTATTTTGTGGAAGAGTCACACTTAAGGGGCCAAAGAGCCGCATGTGGCCCGCGAGCTGCAGTTTGCTGACCAGGGGAAGCAATCTGGCACCTAAAGCAGCATCCACTGGGCTCCTAAGAGGAGCAAGACATTAAACCATAGGCTGCCACCAACACTTCAGTATGAATTAGTCCCTTTTCAAACCATAGCTGGCTGAAAGGAGCCTTTGATGGGAAAGGGTTGAATCAGTGGGAGTTGAAGCAGCAGGGATCAGCAGGAGGGCAGCACAAGAGGAGAAGGAAAAGGGCATGTACCAAAAGAAACCACCGTTTCTTGAGCAGCCCTTTGTGGCAGGTCCTTTGGATGTGATCTAGCACTTGGTTCAATACTCCCTAAGGAGGAAGGAAGACTCAGGGAGCTTAGGTGACCTGCTCGAGGCCACACGGCTGTTGAGATAGTACCCTATCTTTTGCCAAAGTCCACACTCATTCCACTGGACCAGCTCACAGAGCCCAGTATGGGGGTGGGAGGCAGAGCAGTCACAGGAGGAAAGAGAAGGAGCAGTGGCATGTAAGGAGGCTCTGGAGCTGCCTTCTGGGCCCCGGCCAGTGCAGGTGCCATGACTGACGACACAGATTATGGAGAAAGTGAGGCTGGCAAGGAGGCTCGGTGTGCAGGTGAGAAGCCCCTCAATGCCTCACTTTATAGTGTTACCAGGTCATTAAAATGTTGCAAGTGGCTCACACTATTCCAAAGAAAACACTATTGTGAATACCTATGTGAAAGCTTCTTTAAAAGCAGTTAAGTGCCTCCCAACTGGTTCTTGGTGTAAATCTAGGTCTCCTTCTATACTTCTTTTTTATTATTTTATTTTAATTTATTGTGTTAACATGGATTCAAGTGTCCCAGTCAATACAACACCCTCACCCCCTACCCTCGTGTCCCCCATTACACCTCCTTTGCTCCCCTCCCCCTAACTCCCTCCCCCCTTCCCTCTGGAATTGTGTCCTGTTATCTGTATCTCTGTGTTATGTACATATAATTTCACTAATGCCTTCACCTTCTCTGATCCCATCCCTCACTCCCTTCCCTCTGACAGCTGTCCTCTACTCCCTGTGACCCTGCCTCTGCCTCTGCCTCTATTCCATTCCTCAGGTCACTTTGTTCATTAGATTCCACATATAAGTGAGATCATAGGATATTTGTCTTTATCTGCCTGGCTTATTTCACTTAGCATAATAATCTCTAGGTCCATCCATGCCATTGCAAAAGGAAAGGGGGCTGACATTCATTCTGGGGTATGTTTGTCAGATCAAATACAGAATTCCCTGTTAAGTTTACATCCCAGATAAACAATGAATCATTTCTCAGTGTATGTCCCATGCAATATTAGAGCCATTCACACTTAATTAAGTATCCTGTCTCTTTGATGAAGCTGGCCACCCTGCCCTGGGCCTAGTCAGGTCTGGGCCAGTGAGTTGCTGCAGTCAAAGTGAGCATCATTTTGACCCTGGTGCTTTGGCAGGTGTATGTTTTGACCCTGTAGAAACTTTTGCTTCTATGTTTACATTTGCCAAACACTTAAATCAAAAATACACACACATTAATTAATTTCTATTGGAAAGGCATTTTCCAGAACAAATTAAGCCCATTTAATTTGTTGATACATTTTCCAAACAATGCAATTAAAATCTTTTTTCTTAATCTTCGTTTTTATTTTACCAAAATCACTGTCATCAATAACAATTATTTTCTGTTTAAGTTTCCCAACACAGATTTAGCTCAAATATTTGTTTATTTTTGGTTCACACCAAGCTTTATCAAATAAAGCTCCCTTCTATTTTGAGTTTTCTTTTGTAGAATTATTTCTATTAAATCCCATTTATGGCCTGACCAGGCGGTGGTGCAGTGGATAGAGCGTAGGACTGGGACGCGGAGGACACAGGGTTCAAGACTCCGAGGTTGCCAGCTTGAGCGCAGGCCCATCTGGCTTGAGCAAAAGCTCGCCAGCTTGGACCCAAGGTCGTGGCTCGAGCAAGGGGTTGCTCGGTCTGCTGAAGGCCCACAGTCAAGGCACATATGAGAAAGCAATCAATGAACAACTAAGGTGTTGCAATGAAAAACTGATGCTTCTCTTCTCTCTCTATCCCTGTCTATCCCTCTCTCTGACTCTATGTCTGTCCCTGTAAAAAAAAAAATCCCATTTTTGGTCCTGGATGTGGAAGTCCCAGGTTCAATTCCCAACCAGGGCACACAGAAGTGCCCATCTGCTTTCCATCCTTCTCCCTCTCTTTTCTCTCTATCTCTCTCTTCCCCTCCCACAACCAAGTCTCCATTGGAGCAAAGTTGGCCCGGGCACTGAGGATGGCTCCATGGCCTCCATCTCAGGCGCTAGAATGGCTCCAGATGCAACGAAACAACCACCACAGATGGACAGAGCATCACCTCCTGGTGGGCATGCCAGATGGATCCCGGTGCAGCACATGAGAGAGTCTGTCTCTCTGCCTTTCCGCTTCTCACTTCAGAAAAAATACAAAACAAATTTTAAAAATCTCCCATTTTTCCAGGTCAGCATTTACAGTTGCCAACAAGATTCTCCAGTTGGTTTTCATTCCCTTAACAATTGTATCATGGGCAGTTTTAGCCATGATTATTGCACGGTGATCATTTCCACAAATAATTACATACACAAGCTATTACCAGGGCAACAGAGTATATTTATTTCTTAGCTAGTCAATGAAAAAAATTGGGAGCAACTCCTTGCAGAAGTGCCAGCACTGCCACAGGCAGATTTAACAGCAGGCGCACCAGGCTTGTGTCCTGGGCCCCGACTTCTGAAGGGCCCTACAAAACCCCAACTTTACACTTTTTTCTAGTGACACCAACTTTGGTTTTATATGTGCAATTTTAACATTAATAGTACATAACATTTCTTATTTATTTAAAGAAACAGTTGACATGTATTTTAATTGTTCCTGTCTCTCTCTTTTTTTTAAGGGGCCCAGTATTTTCTTCTGTGCTCAGGGCCTCAACTGACCTTAATCCGCCTCTGAGCACTGCTCTAACGCAGAGGGTGCTCAACCCAGGTGCACACTGGCCTACCCTAAGCAGCAGCGTCCTACTTGAAGTTTGTCCTACTTGAAGAAGTGCTCACGCCTGCGTCCTACTTGAGTTTGTCCTTTACTCCATTTGCTACAGACAGACTCTGATCTAGTTTAAAGCTCCCAGGTCATTCTAACACGCAGCCAGGATTGGAACACTGTTCCAAAAATCTAGAGCTACACATCCAACACCAGAAGCCACAAAGCACACAAGCTACTTAAATTTAAATTAATTAAAATTAAATAAAATTTAATATTCAGTTTCTCAGTTACATTAGCCAGCAAGTTCTCTTGGGTAGATCTTGTCTGGAGATGAGACAAAGGGTTTCACCCCAGGCTGCACAGTAGAAGTACCCAATCTCCGGGAGTTTGTAATGATGCACAGGCCCCGCCCCCAACCAATTAAATCAGATCCTCTAGTGGGGCCAGACAGCCGTGCTGGAAAAGCTGCCAGGCATGCTTTGATGTAGCTGGATTAGGAACCTAGGGGCTGAAAGCAGCCGGTCAGGGACCCTGGACACCTCCTCCCCTTCTTAGCCCAGAGTAAACAGGAAGTTAGTTGTTCAGTCCAGCTGGGTTTTCCATGACTGTCTCCCATCCATAGGAATAGCATTTCCTTTTATGTACATTCCAAACCTGATTTTTATCAACACAAAGTTTATTCACCCCTGCAGTGGGCTGTGGTGTCCCTCAGGCTGAGGCTGGGGGAGTGCTGAGCAGCCAGGAGGCAGGTCCAACCTGAGACTCCCCTCTGGAGGCTTCCCAGAATCCCACTCCAAGCCAGTAGAGCAAGCAGTCTTGTAGAACGAGTTACCCAAAACTGCCATCAGCCATCAGGAGAAACGCAGAAGTGTCCAACGCCCCAAAAAACTTACGGAGAAAGAGGAAAGTAGAGGTGGGGGAGACTTGCTAGAGAGAAAGACTAAAAGGACAGAGGGATGAGAAGGGGAAAGAAGCAAAGTGAGAGACTTTGAGTCTAAAGAATAAGCAAGGCATTAAGAAAGTGGTTCTTAAACTTTTTGAAGTCGGGCGCATTTAAAATTCTACAAATAATTGTAGGCGCACTGTATACAAATTTTTGAGAAATATGTTATAATAATTAAGTCAAATATTAAAGAAAAAAATATAAAGTCCAAGCATGCTTTTATGGTAATTAAATGAAATAAATATAACAGAATTAAATTTATTCTGATATTAGAAAACATTTTTATGTTACATTTTTTTGAGTTATGCTTTTTAGAATTCGTGAAAAAGAGGAGTTAAAAAATTTTTTTAAAACTACAAAAAAAGTTATCCTTTTATAGATATAGATACATTCTTAGTTAGATTTAGTAAATTCAGCAGGTCCCTGTGTGAACATGTTAAGTTTTTTCATTCTTGTGTTTATGAGAAACATGAGCCTGATGTATCCTAGCGATTTCTTCAATGTTTGGGCATATATTTGAAAGGCAAACTCTCATTTCCTCATCAATACATTGAAGAATTCCTCTCTTTTTACTCTTAATTGTGTTGAGTGCAGAAAACCCCCACTATATACATCATCTTAACTTTACACCAGAGGACAGAAGAAACTTGCCTCCAGTCGTTCCGGGGAACATGGGGGTAGTGTCAACAATCCAGCACCACAGCTTAACAGCCTTTTGCAACCTAATCAAGCAAGTGAGGTGGGGGGTTGGGCAGACTGTCAGCTTACAGCCAATTTCCCACACCTCTGTCTCCCCAAAATTTAAACTCCAAAAACCCTGTTGGTTTTTTGGTCCCCAACAGGTACATATTTCTCTGGAATACCATAGGGCACACCTGGAAATCTTCTAGGGTGCACCAGTGTACCCTGGCGCACACTTTGAGAACCACTGCATTAAGGGAAACTCTAGAAGCAGACAGAGCCAGAGGGAGAGGAGGCCAGATAGAGGGAGACTGCAGGAGCACACGACAGTGGAGGGCTATGGCCCTCCTGTCCAGAAGAAGATCCAAGGAGGACCGCAAACTCACAGGACACACATCCAATACTCTCAGAAATGAATGGGGCTGCTGCATAGTGACCCCATGGGACCTCACTGAAGCCCTGAGGACAATCAGATGACAAAGATCACTGTCACATCTACTATTTCCCTGTTCGTTTCCTGACCAGACAGTGACAGGTGGAGGTCAGTCAGTAGGTGTTCTATTTACAATGTTCATTGAATTGGGCTCACTGAATATTTTTCCCTTCTCTCTTTCAAAATGAAAAATGTCACAGGGTTACTCTTGTTACTTCCTGGTTTGTTTTATTTTGTAGCTTTCGACTTTTTAATCTTGGATTCCTTTCTCATAATTCATATGTAAGGTGAAAGAACTATGAGGTCTAACTGTAGAAGCATCATGGAACTACTATGCAGGTATCCTGCTGGCACAACCTTCTCCAGCAGGTTCACCTCATGCATTTAACATTCAAGCAAACTGCTATCAAAGCTGTGTCCCGTCCCCCCATGGCTTCTACAATAGAGCCAGAATTCTATCATTTCCACATATAACAGCATTGTTTGGGCAACCTCCGAAATTCTCCAGATATTTATGACTGTAAGTTTAAATTTGGCTTAGTTAATATTTAATTTTTAACTGCCAGAAATGCAAAATTGAGATAAATGTTTGGAAAACCCAAAAATTATATTCAAATGTTTATCAGAAAGAAGTTTCTGGTAAATTGGGAACTTATATGTAGTTGCTTTTGCTTTTTAAATTGATGTTTGAGGAACTGATTACTAGCACACTGGCCAAGCAGTGAACAAGTCATTTGGAAACTCCAGAAGCTAAAGGACAACCACAGGGGCCAACAAGAGAGCCCCAAGGTACAATGCAGGCTGGCCCCTGAGGTGACCTCTGACCCACAGGGTCAGGACAGCCTATGTGTGGCATTGGTCTGGTGTCACCCTGAAGATCAGCATGACCTTTGAACTGATCAAACATATGTCCATGACCCCTGTTCTAATGCTGATTCCATGGTCTTAGAAATCTCCACACAGGCTCTGTAAAATGAAAATGAAATATGCATTTCCTCTACATGCCTTGCAGTAACCAGACTGTCCTTCCTCTTCCTGCTAAGCTCTCTCCCTGCACACCAGCATCAGAGAACTGAAGCCTTCAGAAGGTCCCGCCCTCTCCTGGTGCTTCCAGGAGCCTCTGAGAGGCAGTGATTATGAGTATGTTGCAGATGAGCCCTCTAATCACAGCTTTACTATCACTAGCGTGTGTGTGTGTGTGTGTGTGTGTGTGTGTGTGTGTGTGTGTGTGTGTGACAGAAAAAGAGAGATGGACAGAGAGCAACAAATCAACTGGAAGGGAGAGAGATGAGGAACAATAGTTCTTCATTGCGGCACCTTAGTTGTACAATGATTGCTTTCTCATAGGTTCCTTGACTGGGGGCCTCCAGCAGCGCGAGTGACCCCTTGCCCAAGCCAGCAACCTTGAGCTTCGAACCAGTGACCTTTGGGCTCAAGCCAGCAACCCTGCACTCACGCCAGATGAGCCCACGCTCAAGCCGGCAACCTCAGGGTTTCAAACATGAAACCTCAGCATCCCAGGTGTACCACCACCAGTAAGGCTCACTAGCCTTTGAGAAAATTACCCAATCTCTCAGAACCTCAGTTTCTCCATCTGTAATGATGATAATTATAATAGTAGTACATAACTGATTAAGAAAGATCTTGTACAGCGCTGGCCAGATAGCTCAGTTGGTTAGAGCTTCATCTGGAAGTACAGAGGTTGCTGGTTTAATTCTGGTCAGGGCACATACAGGAACAGATTGATATTTCTGTCTCTCTCTCTTCCTCCCTCCCTCCCTTCCTCTCTTGCTAAAATCAATAAATAAAATACAGTATTTTAATTAAAAAAAAAAAAAAGATCTTGTATATAAAGACTCAGCACAGGGTCAGACACTTAACTAGGTTCTCAGTAAACATCAGCTATTGTGGTTTTGCTAATATTATCCTCAGCCTGGTACTGGAGGCCACTATCAATCTGGGCCCACTGTTCCCTTCTCACTGGGCTCACATGTCATGTGACTTAGTCCTACTTATATGGCTTTAGCCTGGCTGCCCTTTGTACCCAGACACAGAATAAATGCCCTCCCTTTCTCATCTCTGTAAAGCTTATCCCAGCCTCTAAGTCAGGCTGTGTGGTCTCCTCCAGGATGCCTTCCAGGACCACCCAGTGCTCAGCGTCACTCCCTTCCTGACCTGCAGACCCACCATTCTTGTTTGTTAGAGGCTGTCATGTCTTCTACAAAATGCTTGCCTGTGTTGAGATAGCTTAGTGTGAACTGATTTCAGCCTCTGCTCCCTGTGCAGATAGTGCTGCTAAGGCCCTGGGCCCCCACCCATTGCAGCCTCACCTTCAGCAGACCCAGCAAAAGTGCCCCCACACTCCACACAATGCCATGCCCTGTACTCATGGCCAGCAGACACACAGAGAAACTTCCAAGCTTTTTAAGATTTCAAACTTTCCAACTGTTTTGGAGCCTGAGACCCTTGTCAACCTTCCCCAGGTCTCTGAATCCTCCCGCCTTCCCTCCTTCTCCTCCCCCACCCCAAGGTAAAAGAGCCAGGCCTCCCAGAACTCAGACATCACTGACCCAGTTCCCAAACAAAGGCTCCCCTGTAAGCAGATCACAAAACAGCAAGGCCATCATGCCTGATCCTTGTGCTCAGCCCTCAGTAAATGTCACTAAGAGCATAAACCCACACTTACCAGCACCTAACACAGCTACATCTGCACCCCACCATGCCCACCAGGGACTGCTGAACCCCTGACACTCAAGGCTGTGCAGCCTCACAGGCTGCATCTCCCAAGCCACACTACCCCACAACCAACAGGGCTATTAATCTGCATACTCAGTTGGTCCCGTCCACCCCCAACCCCTACCACCAGCCCATACAAGGCTCAGGAGCTCAATGACAGGAGAAGGCACCCATTGCCAGCCTAGAGAGCCTGCTTTTGCACCACAACTTTGCTCCTGCTATTCCCCTGTTTGGAAACCCTCCCCATTACCTATGTGAAACAACAGAAAACACCACTGCAGGGAGATGTGCAGTCAGTGCGAACTATTATTACTGTTCCAACTTCCAAACCACAAATCTCACTTCAAGGCCTACCTCTTCCATAAAACCTTCCTTGAGAGCTCCCTGCTGGTGGCCGGCCTGCCTCCTGCAGTGTGCTGCTGCCCTCACCAGTCTGGACAGGGCCAGGAGAGAGAACCACGCCCAGGCGCTCCTGGGCTGGAACAGGACACAGACTGCCTTCTCTTCCCCATTCCCTGGACACAGGCTGTCTGTGCAAACACGTGCACACCTGATTTTAGCCCCTCTTCCTTCCCTGCAACCTGGCAGCTCTCAGGTTTACCCATGACTGAGTTTTTGAGGCTACAGCCAGGTCACTCCCCAATATCCACCACTGGGCCAGGCCTAGGAGAGGTGGTGTTCATTCAGTAAATGCTGAGTTGAAGGACCAGCTCTCCGGGACCCAGATTCTGGAATATATGTCCACCATAATCCTACCTGCACCTGCAAGCCACAGAGAAACCTTGCCCAACTTACCTGTTCCTCCCCATCGTCTCATGGTCTTTAACCACCACATGAAGCTCAGAGCTCTGGTCCAGGGGGATACCCTTGAGATCCCACTCAAAGCCCTGGAAGAAAAGGAGAAAAGACATCTTCACCTGTGGCCCCCTAGGAGAAGAAACTGTGTCTGGTCCACCCCAGTCCCGCAGGGGCTCTGAGCAGGCATCCATAAGTGATGCTGGTGGTTGGACAGACAAATGAGTGAATGAATGAATACATGATTGGCAGGGCTCCAAAAATTCAAAGTGACAGTGAGCGCTGAAGGCAGAAGAGGGGTGGCCAGACTCCCATTACCCCTCCCTAGTTCAATTCCACCAATCACCAGACCTAGAAGCACAGCTGGGGGAAATGCCCAGTGATCCTGCAGGGTTTTTGGGGACCAAGATCAACATGTTCATCCAGAAGCCAGGCCCCTCCCTGGTAGGCAGCATGAGTTAGTGCCACACTGCAGAGGCCCAGCCAGAGGCCCCAGGACCTTCCTCAGGGCAAAGGCTCCCCTGTGCATCCCAACCCCACCCACACAAGGCATCCAGGGTTTCCCAAGGACCACCAGGGAGGGGAATACAAGGAGCCAGTTAAGGGCAAAGGGCCAGCAGGAGCCAGAGGAGGACCTGGTGAATTTGGGAGGGCGGTGGGAAAGAGGTGAAATTTGGTCAGGGAGAATGACCTGTGTAAGGGAGACAAGGCAGGAAAGAGAGCCCCTAAACACCCTCTACCTGGTTGACCAGAGCTGGAGGGAACAAAGACATCTTACTCTTCCCCATACCACACCCACATCACAGGTAAAATGCCTCTGTTTACCTGCACACCAGGCCACCAACCATCCTCCCAGGTTCCAACCACCAGGAGGATTTATTTAGGTGGCACACTGGATAACCAGCCCATCCCCTCCTTGACAATATCACTGAGAAAGCCGCCTTCCTGCGCAAGCCCCCTGACTTGTTCCTGCAGAGGCAGCTGTAGCACAGAGAATGGAAGAGAGGCAGGATGGACAAACTCGCATACCTCATTCCACACAGGGTTCACGTTGTTCTTGATGACTTTGGTTCTCTTCTTTACACCTATGAGAGACACGAAGAGGGAGTAAGAGATTATCCCACCACTGTACCGCCCATAGAGTCAGAGTCAGCTTCTCAGACATGCACTGCAGCTCACTCGAACCTTACAAAACCTGCGGCTACCCTGAGAACCCCGCCAGTCTGCATGAATGCCCAGTGCCAATCACACAACTTCTGTCCCTCAACTCTGGGATGGAGAAACAACAGCCCCATCAGAAAAGTGTTTTTAAAAGGAAAATAACCCAGGCTGACTCTTCTTAATGAGTTTGTTATTGTTACTCCTGACTTCCTAAATAAAATTTTTCAGTTGTACCTTTTCTGACTCTAAGAATGAATGATCTTGCCTGACCAGACGGTGGCACAGTAGATAGAGTGTTGGACGGGGATAAGGAGGACCCAGATTTGAAACCCCGAGATCCCCGGCTTAAGCATGGGCTCACCAGCTTGAGCACGAGGTCACTGTCTTGAGAGCGTGGGATCATAGACATGACCCCATGGTCACTCGCTTGAGCCCAAAGATCACTGGCTTGAAAAGGGGGTCACTTGCTCTGCTGTAACCTTCCCAGTCAAGGGACATATGAGAAAGCAATCAAAGAACAACTAAGGTGCCACAACAAAAAAAGACTTGATGCTTCTCATCTCTCTGCTTTCCTGTCTATCTGTCCCTCTCTCTGTATCTCTCTGTCGCAAAAAAAAACCATATATATAGATAGATAGATAGATAGATAGATATCTTCATAGAAAATATTGTTTTTTATTAACGTCATTGACCACCACCTATTATATGATTCCATTTATATGATTCCATTTATATGAAATGACTAGAATAAGCAAATCTACATATAAGTGGTTTCCAGGGGTTAGGGGGAGATGGGAATGAGGCGTGAGTGCTTAATGGAGGTTTCTTTTGGGGGTGATGAAATAGTCTGTGACTAGATAGTGCCGATAGTTGCACAGCATTGTGAATATACTAAAAACTATTTAAATTGTACACTTTTAAATAGTTTCAATGGTAAATTTTAGAGTATGTGAATTTTATCTGTTTTTTAAAAAATCCAGTTCACCCTGGCCTCGACAGGGTCTGTCTGAAGCAGGCTGCCCCAAAGCCTTTCTATCTGCTCCTGAGGGCTGGGACAGGGTAATGCAGAATGGTTTGGGGTAGACAACAGGAAGAATTAGCACTACGATTGCAAAGATCAGACCCGCAGTGTCCCAGATGACAGACAGACAGATCGCTCCCTCTGGAGCCTCAGGTATGAAAGCGTAGATGAGAGGCACAGAAGCAGCTAAGCATGTCCTGCTCTCCCATTAAGCATCAGAATAGAAATAATTCATGTTCAAATGGATGATTAAAAATGTTCACCAGACACAAAAATTTATGTGGGTTGGATCTTAAAGATCACATGGTTCAACCACCCCACCTGTGCATGCAAGTCTCCCATGAGAAGCCTTTGGTCCCCATTTGGACTGCCCAGCTCTACAGAGGGGACCATGAAAGCCCTCAAACCTCTGGAATCCTGAGGACCCCTGATGCTAAGCAGTGTCAGGGCTGGTCTGGTTTCTGGGAAGTGCAGCCTCCTGACAAGTCTGGCACGTTTCAGAGCAGAAAATAGAGCATGTTTCAGAGGAGAAGTGTCAAGGGCACAAGCAAGATTTGGGAAAGTGGCAGGCTCACTCATTCATTTTCTGAAAATGTCTGTCGAATGCCTTCATCTGAATAATTATTGTTTTTCAGGCATTGTTTCAAGTAAAAACAATATTCCGTGGCTGGGGAAATGACTAGCACAGCTTGCAACTCAAGCAGGCACACAATGCTTTCTCTTGCAACAATCATTCTAAGCATACTTCCCAGTTCAATACACAAACTATTACAAGCACATGTACTTGAGGATCAAGATCAATAAAAATAATAATTTCACTTCTTTATTAAGGACATTCTTCAACAAAACTGGTTTATTTATTTATTTATTTATTTATTTATTTTAGAGAGAGAAGGGGGGAGGCAGAGGGACAGACAGGAAGGAAGAGAGATGAGAAGCATCAACTCATAGTTGCAGCTCCTTAGTTGTTCATTGATTGCTTCTCATTGTGCCTTGACCAGAGGGCTCCAGTGGAACCAGTGACCCCTTGCTCAAGCCAACAACCTTGGGCTTCAAGCCAGAAACCATGGAGTCATGTTGATAAGCCCACGCTCAATCCAGCAACCTTGGGGTTTTAAACCTGGGTCCTCAGCATCTCAGGCCACTGTGCCACCACCTGGTCAGGCCAAAATTGGCTTATTTTAAAAACTGCAATTACATGAGGGTGAAGAAAAGTACAATTTGGTGCCAACACCTTCATTAGTATTAAGGTATTAACCATTTCACCTTCTACCATTGTCAATGCAGATTTAACACAGTGAAAAAGGCAAATGGTATCTTAGTATTATTGTGAAAATAGTTCTGACCTTGCTGACCTGCTCAGAGTCCTGGAGGTTTCCCAGGAGTCCATGTACAACACTTGTAAAACCTCTTAGGAAATTTATTAAATATTTCAGCCTCTGTTTCTTCATCTTTAAGATCATAATAATGCCTCCCTAGGGTTGCTGTGAAAATTAGACAGGATAGGATGATTGGGTGCCCCGCACATAGTGAACTCATTAAATGTAAGTTTCTTCCCCTCCCCTCTGTGCCCCATTCTGATGCATCTAGTGAACTCCTACAGATTCTTCAATACCCAGCTCACTTTCTCCTCTGATAAGCTTCTCTTAACTTTCCCAGAGATGGCTATAAGCTGTGAGTATATGTAACAGACAGCATGATAACTGTGCTTTTCCATGCTTGTCTTCCCAACTCGACTGTGAACTTCAAAGGGCAGGTGTCAGGCATTTTAGCATTATTAACCCCAGTATACAGTGAGGTCCACAGAAATTAAGTACTGAATGAATGGGTCATTTTCTTCCACAAGTTGGTTGCAAGTTCACTTCCTCACCCGAGAATGAAATCATTGCTCTCAGAGTACGCCATAAGACTACATTAACAGTATAATAACTGCAGCCTGACCAGGTGGTGGTGCAGTGGATAGAGCATTGACCTGGGATGCAGAGGACCCAGGTTCGAAACCCTAAGGTCGCTGGCTTGAAGTCCAAGGTCACTGGCTTGAGCAGGTGGTCACTCGCTCTGCTGGAGCACCTCCCACCTCCCCCCACCACCAAGGTACATAAGAGAAAGCAATCAATGAATAACTAAAGCAATACAACAAAGAATTGATGCTTCTTATCTTTCTCCCTTCCTATCTGTCTGTCCCTCTCTCTCTCTCTGTCTCTGTCTCTCTCTCACTAAAAAAAAAAAAAAGATATGACTGCATCTATGAATAGAGGGGGTGAAAGGAAGCACAGTGAGAGGGGTACCCTGAAAAGGCACTAATTATCTTCTCAAAAATTGGTCCGAGTCTGCCCTGGCTGAACCATTCTAAATCTTCCTGTGGGCTTTGTTGGTGTGGCTCCAGCAGGCATTAGACACATGGCTTTGGAGTCATTCAAATAACAGCCACTACCGTGTGACATTACCGTGTGACATTAGGTAGGACTTATAACACCTCTACGCCTTAGCTTTCCTGGCAACAAATTAATGCGTGTCCACTTTATGGGGTTCTGAAAGGACATAAGATGCTGTCCAAGCACCTATTTCCCCTTCCCTATCAACTTCCTCTTCCCTACAGGAGTAACACGGAAAATTTCATCTGCAGCCTCTCTTGAGTGGTCCAGCTGGAAGCATTTCTTGGTGCTCCTGCCTGGTATTAACTAAGCAGAGTCTGTGTGCCAAGCTCTGTGCAGATGTCTTTTAAGAATTTTCCATTTCCTGCCTTCCCTGAAGATGATGAGAACAAAGGTTCTCAATAAGGTTTCACTAAGTCCTGGTTAGAAGGGCCAACTCTGGAACCCTCTGGTTAACATTGAGGGGTTACTGATGGGCACTACAGCCCCCAAGAGGAACAACGAAGAAACAAAACATTAACATAGCACAAAATCACAAGACTTACAGGCACCAAGAAAAGGGAAGGCACGCTGCTAATTAGGAAACCGTTTAAAAAAAAATGGTTCCTTCCTCATGACTTTAGATCTGACCTGTCCGTGCTAATTAATTTTGACCTTAAGTGATATGGTTTTACACATGTAATTTAACAGATTCAATAGTTAAATATACAAGATGGCTCACAGCTCAAAGCTGGGGTTCAGGGCGGGGGGAAGAACTATGCCCTGTCCCCAGATTGCACCGCAGAACTGGGGCCAGCAGGCATTCGCAAGAATCATACCGAAGCTGTGGGTGTTCCTCCAGACCGAAGGACTCAGAGAAAAGGAATAAACCTACTTTTCTGTCTGCTATTGAAATTCTTCACCTGCTTCCCCAAGCCAATGAAACAACTCTAACTCAGACTCCTTGACCAGAGTCCCCCATCACTGCTTTGTGGTGGTTTTCAAACTACTCTTTGAGACACATTAGAGGGCTATGACATCAATTGAATGAGTTGACTGATATCTCCTTTTAACGACAGAACAGACCTGAGAAGAAAACATCAGAGTACATCTTTCATCAGAAAAGTACTATTGAAACTTTTGATTATAATTTCACGTATATATTTATATATAAATACAGTGTGTCCATAAAGTCATGGTGCACTTTTGACCGGTACAAAATATAAAGTGCACCATGACTTTATGTGCACACACTGTACGTATCTTAATGTAAATGTAAGCCTTGTTGCATGTAGTAGTCCAAAACCTTTTAAAATATTGCCTTAACTAGAGAACAAAGAAATCACCATCTTGGCCCTTGAGTGCCAAGAGCCAAGCTGTGTGGCGAGAATGATGTAGAACACCATCCTAGTCCCCCACTGAAGCCATTCCGATAAGACCATGGGCTGAGAGAGGGGAACCGAGGAAGGCCTCAGAAAAAGGCAAGAAGCCAGACCATCCTGCCCCAGCCAGAGCTGGGGGCCGCTGGCTAAGCAGTAAGCTGATACTGACATGGCAGATGTGGCCATGGTTTTGCATAAGGAGACACACCACTGCCCTTCTGCTCCCCACCTGGTAAAGTCTGCCCATTAGCAGCCAGGGTTCTGTGTCCCACAGTGGCGTGGGCCTCAGGTCCATCTTGTAGAGGCAGACACACCTTTCAGTGGTCCAATGTGCTTGTTAGCCCCCCAGGGCCTGAACCCACACAGGGGTGACAGCATGGAAGAAAACACCCAACTAGCTGCCAATCTCCAACAGACAAGATAGGGCAGACCCTGCCCCCCAACTCAATTATAAAGGTCACAGTACATTTGGGAAACAGACAAAAAAGCTTATTTTGTAACACTTATGACAACGGGCTCTTTGGGGCTTGTGGGATCATAGAGAAGACAAACTCTAAAGCAGAGTTGAACACTGAGGGTGCACACCACAGTATGTTACTGGGAGGGTTTCATACCTGTCAAAGGACGGTTTAAGGAAAGGCTGAGAAATACTGGTCCATTTCTCACTGGCAGATAATGTTCATTACAGATAAATGGATAAACAGAATGTGGAATATCCACACAATGAAATATTATTCAGCCAAAGGCAGTTCTGACACAAGCTACCACTTGGATGAACGTTGGAAACGTTGTTCTAAATGACATGTCAGACACAAAATAACAAATATTATATGATTCAACTTAAATGAACAACCTAGAATAGTCAAGTTCATAGGCACAGAAAGTAGAATAGAAGTTATCAGGGGCAGTGGGGGGGAGAGTGGGGAGTTATTAATTAATGGGTATGGAGATTCAGTCTGGGATAATAAAAAAGTTCTGGAGATGGATAGTGGTGATGGCTGCACAACGTGAGTATGTTTAACGCCACTGAATGTAATTTAAAATTGTAATTTGTATGTATATTTTACCACAATGAAAATAATTTTAAGGTGCCAAGAAGTGAAACGGAGTGAGTTGCTGTCCCTAGTAAGTGAGGGACATTGACTTTCATGAGGGGAATGACAGCAACAAAAGTGTAGAAATATTTCTGCATACCTGTTACATGCCTGGTACTATGCTGGGGGCGGGATTAATTCAAGGGGTTGCAAATGCCACAGCCACTCTACCCTCATATCCAAGCTGAAAGAGAAGCAGGCCCTGCTCCCTGGAGCTGAAAATGCAGGGGAGAGGACCGGGTATTTCGAAGGATGGCCCCACTGAATCAGCATCCTGGCAATCACATCCTTGCACAGTGCCCCTCCACATTGATCTGAGACAGCCCTGTGGCTCAAAGTAGGGCCAGCAGCTTCTACTTTCATGCCTCTGGGAGCTCTGAATGCCCATGTAAGAAGTTCAGCTACTCTGTTGGAAAGATTGCTAGAAGCCTTGTGAAAAGGAAAGGTTTATACACCCATGTTCATAGAGGCATTATTCACGGTAGCTAAAATGTGTAAACAACCCAAGCATCCATCAACAGATAAATGGATAAGCAAAATGTGAACTGTACATATAATGGGATATTATTACTCAGTCTTAAAAAAGAAGGTAACTCTGACACATGCTACAATATGGGTAAACCTTGAGGGCATTATACTAAGTGAAATAAGCCAGTTACCAGGGGTTTGGGGAGGAGAGAATGGGGAGATATTATTTAATGGGTATAGAGTTTCAGTTTGAAAGAGTTCTGAAGAGGGATGGTGGTGATAGATGCACAACAATATAAATGTACTTAATGCCACTGTACTGTACACTTAAAAATAGTTAAGATGGTAAATTTAATGTTATGTACATTTTACTACATTTTTTTCAAATTTTTCCATTGATTTGAGAGAGAGAGGATGGGGAAGGGGGAAGAGAGAGACAGAGTGAGCATCAACTCATTTTTCCACTTTAGTTGTTCCACTTTTTTTTTTTTTTTTTTTTTAGGTGAAAGGAGAGGAAATAGTGAGGCAGATTTCCGCATGCTCCCTGACTGGGATCCATCCAGCAACCCCATCTGGGGCCAATGTTTGGGTACTGAGCTATTTTTAGCACAGGCCTCCAATTCGCTCAGACCAACTGAGCACTTGAACCAATCAAGATAATGCCTGTGGACCTGTGGTGGCGCAGTGGATAAAGTGTCGACCTGGGAACACTGAGGTCGCCAGTTCAAAACCCTGCACTGGTCTGGTCAAGGCACATATGGGAGTTGAGCTTCCAGCTCCTCCCCCCTTTCTCTCTCTCTCTCTCTCTCTCTCACTCTGTGTCTCCTCTCTAAAGTGAATAAAATAAAATTTTTTTAAAAAAAGTCTTAAAAAAAAAAAAGATATCATATTTAAAAAAAAAAAAAAAAAAAGCAGCAGCCTGACCAGGCGGTGGCGCAGAGGATAGAGCATCGGACTGGGATGCGGAAGACCCAGGTTCGAGACCCCAAGCTCCTCAGCTTGAGCGCGGGCCCATCTGGCTTGAGCAAAAGCTCGCCAGCTCTGACCCAAGGTCGCTGGCTCCAGCAAGAGGTTGCTCGGTCTGCTGAAGGCCCGCGGTCAAGGCACATGTGAGAAAGCAATCAATGAACAACTAAGGTGTTGCAACGGCAATGAAAAAGTAATGACTGATGCTTCTCACCTGTCTCTGTTCCTGTCTGTCTGTCCCTGTCTATCTCTCTCTCTGACTCTCTTTCTGTCCCGGTTAAAAAAAAAAAAAAAAAGATAATGCCTGCGGGAGGGGAAGAGGGAAAGAAAGTGGGAAAGGAGCGAGAGAGAAGCAGGTGGTCATTCTTCCTGTGTGCCCTGACTGGGAATCAAACCTGAGAGGTCCATATACCAGGCTGATGCTCTATCCACTGAGCCATCAACCAGGTTCTTTTTAGTTGTGCATTCATTGATTGTTGCTCATTGTGCCCTCACAACCGTGGCACACTGGGACCACTCTCAATCCACTGAGTCCCCTGGCCAGGGCCCACCTTGAGAGATGTGAGGACACAGGCTATGTGGCGGGGTCTATGCCAGTGCCTGGGTGGGGAACGGGGTGGGGGAGTAGGAGAGGATGTCTCAGGTTCTGACAGGGGTGCATGGCTGGCTGGTGGTGCCATTCACCTAGAGAGAGAGAGCAGAAGATATGAGAGGAGATGGGGTGTTCTGGACTTCCAGAGAGATACAGGCTGTTTCTGCTCAGGGGAAAGAGCCTACTGTCGGGAGTTGCACCAAGCCTCGTGATCCTGCGGGCAGCCTCAACACAACCTCTCATTTACTCCTCAGATATTTATTATTGAGGACTTGTTCTGTACTGGGCACTCTCTTGACACTTCATTAAAATACCCAGCAGACAGAGAAAGTGATAGAAATTCAGAATAGCAACACACAACCAAAGGCAGAGGCAAATGAAAAGAGGAAAGCTAGCCCAGGCTGCTGCTGAAGTGAGATCTGCTTTACGTCTCGGCACTGATCCCCCAACAAAAAGGGCAGGCTTTGCCTTGACTCAGGCCTGGGCCCCCAGAACTGGGAAGTGTCATTTTCCACCATACCCAGCAGAAGCCCCGCCCTTCTCTCCCTCAAGAACTCCCACTCCATCTCCTTCTTTCTAAATCCTAACTGAAACCACACTTTCCAAGAAACAAGCATCCAGGAAGGAGGTGTGGCCAGTCAATATACCCAAGTAGGAGGAATTTACTCTGAGAGGGCTGATCTTGAAACTCAAAAGGCCAATTAGATAGAATGGAGGGAGATTTGAAACATCTATGACAAAAATTAAATATTCTTAAATATAAAGAGCACTTGCAACTAATTAAGAAAAAGACAAGCACCCACCCCCTCAAAATGAGTAAATCAAAAAGTAATTCAGCCTGAACGCCTGTGGCGGTGGCGCAGTGGATAGAGCATCAGACTGGAACATGGAGGACCCAGGTTCAAAACCCAAAGGTTACTGGCTTGAGTGCAGGTTCATCTGGCTTGAGCGTGGGCTCACTAGCTTGAGTGCTGGTTCACTAGCTTGAGCGCAGGGTTGATGGCTTGAGTATGGGATCATAGACATGACACCAAGGTTGCTGGCTTGAACCCAAGATCACAGGTTGAGCAAGGGGTCACTCACTCTGCTGTAGCCCCCTGATCATGGCACATATGAGAAAGCAATCAATGAACAACTAAGGTTCCACAATGAAGAATTGACGCTTCTCATCTCTCTCCCTTCTTGTCTGTCTGTCCCTATCTGTTCCTCTCTCTGACTCTCTCTGTCTCTGTCAAAAAGTAATTCAGTAAAAATAAATTCAAATAGGTAATAAGCTTGAAATGTCACAAACGCTATTTGAACCTAAGGAATTATTAAAGATTTGCATGATAATGCTTTTTGTTAGCAGGATTCTAAGAAAACAAGCCCCACTATTCTGCTGATGGGAGGAGGAAGTTGAAACAGATTTTCAGGACAATTTGGGAAATGCAGTGAAGCCCTAAACACATGACCTGTGACATAGCATTGCCACTTACGGTATTTGCCCGAAGGAAATAATTAAATAAACGGGCAAAGATTTAGACACCAGAATAATTCTCACAGTGACAGTATAATTTTCATATAATTTGACTATAAATATAAAAAGTTTGCTATAATCTAAATATGCATCAATAAGAAGTTGAATAACCAAATTATGGTGCATCCACTATGCAGACATCTAAAAAGGTGTGGAGAAGAATATCTACTGACATAGAAAAATGCCCCTGGTGTATTGCTCAGTGAAAATGTAAATTGACAAACATTTGAAAGGTATCTGACATGGAATTACTTTAGAGAGAAAGGCAAGGGATCCAGCAACCTCTGGTGGAAGGGTGGGACCAACAAATTCTATTTCTTAATCTGGGTGATATAAATGAATATGTCTTTTATAATTTATTCATTAAATCAGGGTTTCTCAACTTTGGCACTCTTCATACTTAAGGCTGGATATACACTGTACGTGGTGAGCCGTCCTGAAGCCTGTAGGATGTATAGCAGCACCCCAGGCCTCTGCCCACTAGGTGCCTGTAGCTCACCGACGTGCGCACGCGCACACACACAAGCGTGATGATGACAACCCAAAATGTCTCCAAACAAGACCAAATGTCCTTTAAAGAACAAAATCTCCTCAGTTGAAAAAATAATCTTGGAGGACATATATCAAATTATTAATAAATTAATTCAAAGTGCCAGGATTTAGGGCCACTTATTACTTTTGCCTCATGCCCCTCTATAATATTTCCTTTTATAGACTGAGTACATATTATGTTCACTAAAGAAAGAAGAAGGCTATTTTCAATGCTTTCAAGCCGCTTCTTAATGCTCCCTCAGCCCACCATCTCTACACAGGTGAGTCAGGTCTGCCCTCAGGTGTCTCGGTCATCTGGTAGTTCTGTGGATTCCCCAGGCTTCTGCCCAAAGTCTAAAGACACGCCCTGCCAGGAGATCGAAGGGAGGAGAAGAAGAGAAGTGAAGTGTGGTGGGGTTAACTGGAGAGACATGGGGAGGGATGAGAGAGAGAAAAAAAGACAGTAGTGACTCAGTTTTCTGGCTGGTGAGCCCAGGGAAGCCAAAAGAAATTCACCAAGTAGGGACACAGGAGATCCAACTGTCAAGGAAGTAAGATTTGAGCTCCAAGTAAACAGGGATTTGATTTTGTTCTTGGATGCATCCTAGCACCTGGAATAGCATCCAGCCTATAGTAGGTGCTCAATAAATATGTGTTCAATGAACTAAATGCATGAGTAGAGGAACGTAATAGTCACATTACAGGGCAGAAAATGGGTGAGGCAGAAGAAAGGACAGATCACTAAATGTTATAGGAAATGAAGCTGCTCATTCACTAAGACAATTGGTCAAAAATATCTACCACAGCCCAGGTACTCATGGTAGTTTTAGTTAAGTAATTAATACATGAACAAAGAAATAAAATGGATTTATTAATCACCTCTACCCTGAAGCCCTGAGACAGGGAAACCAAAAAAGAACCCTTGGAGTCAGGCCTTCCAGAGCTCATAGTCTATTTTGGGAGGCAGGTCCTGAAATTACATCCGAGGCTGGAATGCTGGGGAAACAACTGCAGGAAAGTGGGGCCAGCCAGGCCCACGCACTTGGGGCCATGTGCGGAGCCAAGCCCACCGTGCAGGCTGGCTGCTCTGCCAGGCCCCAGTCCCATCTGTGCCACCAGGGGGGCTGGGCTCAGGGGTTCTCAACCCTGATAGCACATCTGACATATTTGGAAATTGTTTAGAAACACCCCTATCTGGGCCCCTCCTCTAGAGACTTAGCTTTAAAAAAGGAGAGAACAGAGAGCTTGGCAGTGAATTATTTTATTTATTTATTTTTTTATAACAGTTCTACACTTTTATTTCTTTTTATTTATTCATTTTAGAGAGGAGACACAGAGTGAGAGAGAGAGAGAGAGAGAGAGAGAGAGAGAGAGAGAGAGAGAGAGAGAAAGGGCGGAGGAGCTAGAAGCATCAACTCCCATATGTGCCTTGACCAGACCAGTGCAGGGTTTTGAACTGGCGACCTCAGTGTTCCCAGGTCGATGCTTTATCCACTGCGCCACCACTGGTCAGGCTTCAGTGAATTATTTTAAAGCTCTGCATATGCCTCTGATGTGCAGCCAGGGTTGAACACCCAGTCTAGACGATCATAAATTCTGGGTCTGATTATAACGGCCTTCCTCCCTAAGCATCAGTTCAGCCCCAAACTCCAACATGAACTCTCCCTGGGAAGGGCGGGGGTATCACATTATTTTCACCTTTCAACACATCTCACATCAATTTATCTTAAGGTATGTTTCCAAAATGGAACCACCCGTATCAAGTAGGTGATCAGTGCTGATTTTCAGGTCACACAGACCTGCTGCATCAGAACCTCTATGGCTGGGTCCCAGGAATTCGTCTCTGAAGCAGACTCTCCAGAGAATTCTCGGGCACAGGAAAGCGTGAAAACCCCTGCCCCAGACTGTGTGATGGCCGCAGGCAGGGTTCTGAAAGGTGAATGGACTTGGAACAATTGGATATGTCACATCCTACTATATTTCGATTTTGCTTGAGGTTTGTCAGTGCCTATATGGTAAGGCGTCATAAAGGGTGTGAGGGGACAACAGCTGCACACGCAGGATACCTGGCCCAGAGCCACAACCAAGAGGGGCCTCAACAGATTACCTATGAAGTGACCTACCCGACTCTAGGGCACTGCCCACTCCACGCACTGGTCATTCCCTGCCACAACCACTGACCTGGACGCAGCATTTCACTTCCCCACGTTTCCATTTCCTTTCTGGCAGAATGAGATGAGTAGCTACCAGAAGACTGTTACAGAACCAGGGAAGGGCAGCTGTGAACAAACCCAAATGAGTTCCAAAGCATCCAGGAGAACTAGGCTGATGTAAGCCCCTGGGCTCAGGGTTCCTTGTAACTTCTTTTCCAGGCAGTGGTGGCCTCACAGAACAGTGCAGGCAGACTGCACTGGTGGACTAGAGAGAACTAGGAATCTTGTCCTGAAGTTGTATTTCATAGTGGGCACCCAGGAATGTCACCAATTAATGAAAATAGCAGTTTTCTAAAATTTTCATTTCACACTTCTCAAAAGAGAAATACAATGTAAATTATCCCATAACAATTAATCAAAGCTGTACAAAGTTCTCACTTTGCCAAACTGTTTTTCATCTGTGGTTGTTAGTACTGGGGGAGCGGTGCTTGGGGAGCAGATGGAAATCATGAGTCAAAGCTAAAAGTGTCCCTATTGTTTTCAAGCCCCATGAAAACACCAGCAATTTCATACTCTATCTAGATTTGACCATTTTTTGTGATACACATATTTTTAATTCTACAAAACCACAGGATATGAATCCTCATAAGAGGAAAACTCTCTTGTCTCTCCTTATTTATCTTTCTTTGCAGAACTGGGGTTCTGACTCACAGCCATTGTTTCTCCTCTTAATTTTGACAGATCTTTCCTCTTTCCTTTCCCTTCCTAAGACACCTCCTCCCATGGGAATGACAGCCTTAAAGTATGGGGTTAAAGGTAGCCAGTAAGAGGGGGGTTGTAAGCCCTTTGTTGCCCCAAACACAAAGAAAAAGAGAGACCCTTTCTTGTCTAAGCACCACACGTAGTCACTTAGGCTCTTTGAATTTTAAAAAATATCCTCGACACCCTCCTCAAAATCCTTGTATCAAGGCTATGTCCGGCCTATTCTGTTCCTTTTATTCCCAGTTGAGACGTGGTGGATTCAAGATGGCCAGTGTTCAGGCGAGAGAATGAATGAAATAAAGATTTCAAAGCACACTGTACACACCCAGACTCCTCCTCTCTGTACCCTATACCCGTATTCTAACCCATCTTTACCCCCAGCAAGGGCTCCCACTTTATTTCATGTACGTATCGGTCTTAGAAAAGTGGAAACTGTTGACATACTACATCACATTCACTTTTCCAAAATTTCAGACCACTATGGCATTTATTGTACTCTGTTTGGTCCTCCTCCTCACCCTCTCGGCAGAAGACCGGGCTGAGATTTCCGTCCCAGCTGACAGAGAAAGAAAACTATGGCTTGGACAAGGATTAGTGCCGGAGCTGGGGCCACAGACCCCGCGGTGCGTGCGAAGAGTCAAATGGTGCGGGCGCGCGGGCGCGGTGGCCACGGGCTCTCACCTCGGAAAATCAAGCTGGCGACCGGGTCGCTGCGCCGGTCCTTCTTCGCACTAGGGAGATTGCTGGCCCTCACCAACAGGCAGCACAGCATGGCTTGGGCGCCGGGGGAGCGCAGAGGCGCGAGGGCGGGACGGGAGCGGGAGCACCGAGCCCAGGCACCCACCGAACGGAACCAGTTTCCCTCTCTGAGCCTCCGCGGATAAGTCCCAAGACCTGGGAGAGGCCTCAGGGAGGAACCGGACACTCACTGGGCGGACCCTCCTCACGGCCGGCGGGGCGGGGCAGGGGCCAGACGCGCGCCTTTCGGAGTTCTGGCGCCCCCTCCGCGGGTCCCCGCCCGCGTCCGGAATGACAGCGCCACTGACACGGGGACCACAGCTCGGCCTGGCTCGCGGGAGCCCCCAGTGTCGCGTCCGGGGCTGCCAGCCCAGCCTAGACTCCTGCGCTCCATACGCCTCCGTGCGATTTCCCCGCTGGGGCGCAAATGCAGCGCTCCTCCTCGCTGCGAGCTGGACCGCCAGCAAGCCGCGGGCGCTTGGCGAATAACTAGCAAGGAGAAATGGGCGACGGCGGGAGAAGAGGAGACCCAGCTTCAGGGAGAAAAAAATGTGCCTGCGGGAAACTGCAAATTGGCGCGAGCGCCGAAGGAGTGCGTGGAATGCGCAGAGCGATGGATCGCGCGCTGCGCCGGGGGCCCCATCCCTCGGCGGTCCGGCCCCGCCAGCCCCATTCCCGCGCTTGGATCCCGGGCAGCCCGTCCGGCTGCTAGGAGCCCCGCTCTCAGATTCCGAGGCTCGAGCCCTCGCGAACCCACCTCTGTGCCTTCTTCAGAGCAGTCTGGAGTCGTTCATCTCCAGAGACAGAAATCTGTGTCCAAATTATGTTGCGTTCCTAGAGTACAAGGGTCCACCCTCTGCCCATTCGGTCCCTGGCGTCATCTACAGCAATCTCTAGGCTCCCTCGCCCCCGACGTTGGGGAAATTGACTATACATGAGTCTTGGGTGGTGACAGCATGCTTTCCCGCGTTATTATGTATTGTTCCAGCTGATGAACCTATTGACCACAGGAACCTAGCCTCTCACCTCTCTACCCCTACACTCTAGCACCCAGCACGGGACAGGTCCCCTTCCCAAGTCCCAAGTCCTCACTGACCTCCTTTCTCAGCCTAAATTCAGTGACTAGTTACGATTCTGCTGCACAAAAACTCAACGCCCTTCCTCCTCTCTTACTTTGAGATTCCAGCATTTTCATGTGGTGAAACCATAGCCTGGTGAAACCCACCATTGCCTACTGCATCCCTGCACCCTAACCACTAAAGGAGTTGGAGAATAACACAGCTAACCTGCCCCATCACTTGATATGTGTGACACTTCGCTCAGGTGGCTGCCTGGCAATCATGCTGTATTTACATCTACAGTCTCCCTCTCCCCTAGACAACTGCTTCACACTTTTCTCTGCTCAAACCTACAGCATCCAATCATCATCGTCACCCTGTTTGCTTCCTATTTACAGAGCAGAGAATTTCCTCAGGCTTCCAGCCTCCTGGCCCCCGTGTGCCTCTGTACCCAAGTCCTTTTCCTTCCCTCCTGTTATTATGAATTAATCATCTGTACTCCTAACTAAGGCCCACTGGCACTGGGGCACTAAATACTGGTCACTCTCACCCACTCAATGACAAGTCTAACGTTGTCCTCTACTCAGCCTTAAAGGTTGTGCCTTCTCTAACTGGCTTGAGCCCTTTCTCCTCACTCTCCATGGGTGACCCTGCCCACCTTCATAATGAGATAGACACCTTTGGTCCATTATCCACACTGGAGCCAGGTGATCTTAAAACAAAAATGATCAGGTCACCACCCAGATGAAAACACCTCAAAAGCCTTCCATGCTCTTGGGCTAAACCCCAGGTCCCTTCTCTTCACCCAGGGGAATAGGCCACTCAGCCCCTCACTCTGAGTGCCAGCTCCAGTGGCTTCTGTTTCTGTAACATGCTGAGCTTCCTCCCAACTTGAAGCTCTACTGCCCTCTCTGCCTGCAACTGCCTTCCTCCCTCTAATTTTTTCTAAAAATATAATTGGCATACAATATTATAGTAGTTTCAGGTATACGTAGTAATTTGACATTTATATACCTTACAATGTGTTCACCATGGTAAGTCTAGTAACTGTCACCATGCAACTTCCCCATTCTCTTTACAAGGCCACTCTCATTCATCCTTCAGACTTCAGCTTAAACATCACATCCCTGGGAAGCTGTCTCTGATCTCCTGGTCTAGGTTGCTCCCTATGGCAAAAAAAACCAAACAAACAACAACAACAAAAAACCCACAAAGCAGCCCTTTTCTTTCTTAGCACCATCACAATTAAAAGGAATAACTATTAGTGTAATTTGTTTGATGTCTGGCTAGACTGTGGAGTCAGTCAATAAGGGGACAGACCATGGCAGCCTCAGTCAGCCAAGCATTCCAGTGCATAGCAAGGGCCCCCCTGGGATTGGTGTAGTGGACATTGTACTGGACTTCCCAGTGTTCCTTCCACCCCGAGATTAGGCTAAGCCAGTGGTTCTTGAAGAGGATAGTACTGCCTGCCCCGTAGGGGGCATTTTGGATATGATGATCTGGGATATTTTTTTACTGTCAGTGATTCCTGGCTTTGCTCCTTTCCCCCATCACAACACATCCTGCCCCCAACTCCTGTTCTAACCTGTCAGTCAGCACAGGAAATCTGTAGGGTGCATATCGAACATTTCCATAAAATCTTCCAAGGGACTTTTAAAAACACTTGGCTTGTGTTCAAGCAACAGGAGGTCAACACACCTGTTCTGTAAATCAGAAATGCAACAGCTGGTGGCCTGGTTCCTGGACACTTCCTGAGGCCTCTTTTCCATCCCAACCTCTAACTTCCCACCCTGGCTGCTGTTCACCGCCCAGGACTCCTCCCTGATCTGTTCCCTTGAGGACATCATGGGGGCTTCTTCCCACAGGCAATTGTGTCAGGAATGCAGCTCTCATGGAGAGTGGGCATGAGATCTCCATTTGTCCCCCTCCCATATGTTCTTCCTCTTCCACAGAAATTTTCCATAGAGTTTCACCTGGACATATATGGCCACCCAAATAAAAAGACTAAATATCCTAGCCTCCATCATATCTAGATGTGGCCATGAAAACAAGTGATGACAAATAGGATGTGAGCAGAAGGCTTGTATGTGACTGCCTGGTTGTGTCTTTACAGGGACGGGGGATGCCTGCCTTGCTACAATATAGATTGTGATGGTGAGCCATCAGCAACCATGTTGTCAGCACGGGACAGCAGAACAAAGAGACAGAAGGACCTGGGGCTCTTGACAGCCTTGTGGGTCAGAACTTTACTAACCAGGAGTGCTTACACATTATGTGACTGAGAGAGACTACTGTGTTCACACCATCGTTGGTTAGCGCTTGCTAACAGCCAGGTCTGTGTCCCACCTAAACCCACAGACAAGGGCAATTTCCTGCCACCATTGACAACTCATATTGTGCAGCAAGGGGGTTAGGGAACCTGTTTTGGAGCTGAGTTTGCATAGCAAGCCCAGTTTTCATTTAAGATGTCATTTTAACTTCCATGACATTTCAGGGCTAACAGAGGTAAGGAGGGAACTAAAGCTCTCACCCATCAGCTTGTTTTCCAGAAAGCTTAGGGTCAAGGTCTCCAAGATTAAATGAAACACTGAGCCTCAGATGTTGTCTGGTGGCCCCAGGAACACATCCAGTTAATAGACTTATTGTCTTTGACCGACATGTTTTATAATAATATTGCACCTAAATTAAACATTAGATTTCCCATACAGATCCGGATTTTAGCTTCTCTTGAAAAATCATAGAAGCTGGCACATGGGCCCAAACTCTGCCTAACACTAATCACCCGACACCTGTGGGTGGGGTGTGCCTTCTCGAGTCATGGCACCTGCCACAGCTCACCATTATGCATGTGCCTTTTTCACTGGCTTTATCTTAGTTATGCTGCCTGCCAGGCTCCCACAAGCATGTGGGTTTGTGACCTCTATCCTGTCACTTACTTGGCGATCTACCTCCCTGATAGTCAAGGAAGAGTTCCTTCTAATAGGGCCCCTTTCTCCTGACCTGGCAGTGGCACGGTGGATAGAGCATCGGACTGGGATGCAGAAGACCCAGGTTCGAGACCCCGACCTCGCCAGCTTGAGCGCGGGCCCATCTGGTTTAAGCAAAAGCTCACCAGCTTGGACCCAAGTTCGCTGGCTCCAGCAAGGGGTTGCTCGGTCTGCTGAAGGCCCGTGGTCAAGGCACATGTGAGAAAGCAATCAATGAACAACTATGGTATTGTGACGGCAACGAAAAACTAATGATTGATGCTTCTCACCTCTCTCCGTTCCTGTCTGTCTATCCCTCTCTCTGGCTCTCTCTGTCCCTGTATATAAAAAAAAAAAAAAATAGGGCCCCTTTCTGCTGTTGGAGTGGGCCACTTGGCCTTCTCTGGCTCAGGTCTTTGTTTTTTTCCCGGGGCCTGACATTGGGTGTCCAAGAAACAAACAGACCTTGCCCTTCTGCTCAGTACTATCAACCTTGAGGTGAAAATCCTGCATGTGAGTTTATAGGATCCCTTCAGGGCACATTTGCCAAATCCCAAACCTTCTAAGAGTGTGGATGATCCAATATATCTTTCTGCCCTCTCCCCTCACATTCACTGAAGAACATGTGTCCTCGTATACTCCAATCCATCCCACCAGTGGGATCGAAGGGTACCTGCATGTCCACTAAGGGTGTAGAAAGCACAGAAGTAGTGAGTCTGGCTACAGCCATGATTATGTGACTGTCAGGGAAGAACCGTCCTATAATTCTAGGCTTCCATCCCATCTACCCTGTTCTAGCTGTGTGACCTGAGGCATGTGACTTGACCTTTCAGAGTCTGTTTCCCCTTCTGTGAAATCAAGAGAATAATATTTTCACAGAGGTGTTGGGAAGGTTAAACCAAACACTAGCCCTTCCAGCACTGTGCCTGGTACACAATAGGTGTACAATAGATGTTGGAGTTCTTCCTGATAACATTTCCTTCTATTGAACCAACCTGAAAAGAGACCAGCACTCAGGTATTAGAGAAAGAGCGTGAGTCTGACCTGAGGAGAGGGGAGAAGGTTTGTGGGCCCAGTCACCAGGGGGATATTTATTCCATGAAAGGCCTAGAACCATAGTGAGGGCCACAGCCAGCCATCAAGCAGGTAGACAAATGCCTTCAGCTCAGAAGGGGCTGCTCCAGGAGGGGCAGCCAGAGGAGACAGGACAACAGTCCCCGGGGACACATTCACTACTTAGCCCACTGTGCCCAGTCTGGTAGGATAGTGGATGGGCAAATAGAGCTGATGTTAGAACTGACCAGGCAGCCTGACCAGCCAGTGGCACAGTGGATAGAGTGCCGAACTGGGATGCAGAAGGACCCAGGTTCGAGACCCCGAGGTCGCCAGCTTGAGCACGGGTTCATCTGGTTTGAGCAAAAAGCTCACCAGCTTGGACCCAAGGTCGCTGGCTCCAGCAAGAGGTTGCTTGGTCTGCTGAAGGCCTGCGATCAAGGCACATGTGAGAAAGCAATCAATGAACAACTAAGATGTCGCAACCGCAACAAAAAACTGATGATTGATGCTTCTCATCTCTCTCCGTTCCTGTCTGTCTGTCCCTATCTATCTCTCTCTCTCTCTCTCTCTCTGACTCTCTCTCTCTCTCTGTCTCTGTAAAAATAAATAAATAAAAAAGAACTGACCAGGCAAAAAAAAAGTAGTGAAAGGCTTCTTGGACATGTGCAGTGATTTCTTGGTATGTATACAATACATGTTAACTGTAATAGTAATTATAATAAATATATATAAGAGTTAAAATGTACTGAGTGCCAGGCACTAAGTGCTTTACATAGATTAACACAAACTCTTCAGAACCATTCTGAAGCAGGTACTATTATTATCAACACTTCGCAAGTGAGGAAACTGAGACACAGAGTGGTTAAGTAACTGGCACAAAGACACACAGCTGGAAAGTAGCAAAACTGGGATTCCCAATCTAAGATCCCAGGTAGTCTGGGTCCAGACAATACTCTCAGTTATCATCCTTCTCTCCCCCTTGTTTGATGCTCTCGTCCCATGGGAATGTGACCAAGGCTGACAACTGTCTGTACCACTGAGCCCCTCCATCCAACTTCATACTGGACTGGCTAAGCTTGGGGGCTGAGGTTAGATTCTCCCCTTTCTGGAGGCCCCAGGATACTTGTCACACCCACGGCAGGCTGCCCACCTTAGTGCCCCATGACTTATGGTCCCGGCCTCAGCTTATCAGACCCTGAACAGCCATGCTAGGCCTGCCAGAGGCCTGTGAGGTGGCCTGGAATGAGGGTACTGCCTAGAGGGAGCATTCTGGGCTGGTTGGTGACTGAATGGTCCCATGAGATCCAGAGATGCAGAAGGGCAGAGACCCTCTAAGAAAGCATCCTCCAGACCAGAGGATGAGAACGAGGCGGTCTGCACCTGGAAGAGAAAGTGAGTGAATAGCAGTACACACAGTGTGTGAGATATGGCAGGAGTAAGCAGACAGCCACAGACTGAGACTAGGGTGTGAGCTAGACCTGGACTCAAATCCTGCCTCCACCCTTTCTACTGCTTGTCTCTTGTAAATCAGAGCTAAAACCACTGGCGATGGTAGAGTAGGTAAAGACAGGACTCTAGAGCCAGATTGTGTGGTCTTATATCCTAACTTCATTACTTACCAATGTATAACTTGACCTCTTTGTGCCTCAGTTTTTTCTTCTGTAAAATAAGAGTGATGATAGTTGCTACCATATATGGTTGCTAGAAGAATTAAACATCTACATATAAGTACTTTATACAAATTTAACTGGAACATGATATAGCTCACAGTAAGTGCGTTCTATTTAGAAGAGTGCCTAACACCTAGTAAGCACAATATCAGTTAATACATCTCTTTCATAGGATTGTTGTGAGGGTTTAAAGAAACAGCATCTGAAAATGGTACATTGTTTATGATTAATGAATATCCATTCTCTCTCCTTGTGATGAATACATGTTCAAAATCAGAACCCTCCATCTTTTGGTCATTTGTCTTATACTACATTCCCCATGCTAGGTACCCCAAGGGAAACCATAAATATTGGCGTTTCTGCTGCCTCTCACCAATTCAGCCAAATAAGTAGAAACAGGGATTGAATCTTTCATGGGTGCTTTGTTCAGATGGCTGGCACTCTGAGGACATGGAGGTCATGTACCCAAAGCCTTCTCAAACCCTTATCCCAAGCCAACCCTTTTATAAGAAGAAGAAAAGGGTAGGTAAGAGTTTTAGACTTTCAAGAGAGTTAATCAGATCACATTCAAAGTTAATTGTATCATAGTGAGCAGGTCTTGAAGCACAAAGGCTTTGCTTACAGACCCCTGGGGCACAAAAGGTAGACTACTTGCAGATCACTTTAAGTCATGTAGGCCCTCTCAGGCATCCCAGCTCCTGGGACAAAGCCTCTACCTGCATTAACCTTTAAGCCCATTGATCATAACCAATGCCACCATTACTCAAGCTAAAATTTTAACTCTTGAGTTCCCCCTATCACAAGTACTGCCCTCCCCTGTGCTGGCTGTGGGTTTGTCCAGGTGTGGGCAAACACATGGTATGCTTTCCAAAGCACTTTTAAAAAAAAGTTTTTAAAATTGATATTTGGAAAGAGATTGATTTGTTGTCCCACTTATTTATGCTTTCATTGGTTCATTCTTGTATGTGCCAAGACAGGGAATCAGGCAACCTTGGTTCATTGGGATGATGCTTTAACCCAGGGGTCCCAAACTTTTTACACAGGGGGCCAGTTTACTGTCCCTCAGACTGTTGGAGGGCCGAACTATAAAAAACACTATGAACAAATCCCTAAGCATACTGCACATATCTTATTTTAAAGTAAAAATACAAAACGGGAACAAATACAATATTTAAAATAAAGAACAAGTAATTTTTTTTTTACAGGGACAGAGAGAGAGAGAGGGATGGACAGACAGGAATGAAGAGAAATGAGAAGCATCAATCATTAGTTTTTCATTGCTGTTGTGACACCATAGTTGTTCATTGATTGCTTCCTCACATGTGCCTTGACCACGGGCCTTCAGCAGACCAAGCAAGCCCTTGTTGGAGCCAGCGACCTTTGGGCCCGCTCTCAAGCTGGTGACCTCCGGGTCTCAAACCGGGGTCTTCCACATCCCAGTCCGACGCTTTATCCACTGCGCCACCGCCTGGTCAGGCCAAGAACATGTAAATTTAAATCAACAAACTGACCAGTATTTCAATGGGAACTATGGGCCTGCTTTTGGCAGATGCATCCTGTGCTCCTCTGACCACATATGAAAGAGGTGTGTGCCCCTTCAGGAAGTGGGGGTGGGGGGGCGCATGCGGGCCCACGGGTTGTAGCTTGGGGACCCCTGCTTTAACCAATCGCACTACAAGACCAGAGCTCCAAAGCACTTTCTTATCCATGAGCCATGGATGCTGATAACAACAGAAAGACTGATGGGGGTTGGGGGTGGAGGGTTGCTTTAGCCAGGCCCTCCTGTACTTCTCTGGGCCTATTTGCTCATCTGTAAAGGGGAATACTATCCTTGCCCTTGGACCTGTCTACGAAAAAATGTCCAGCCTTAAGAAAAAATTATATATGAGAGTTTATTTGAGACAAATTGAGGAGAATTGCAAGGAAGCAAAAGCTCAACAGACTGAGAAAATGCTATATTTTAAAGGTGATTTTACAGCTATTTGATACATTAGAATCAAAGAAAGAGCCATAAGGAGGGTCACATGAAATTCACTGTGGTGGATTAGGGAGGCAGACGAAATCAACGGGGTTGAGGAGTGGAAGAAGCATCTTTAGGATTGGATAGAGTTAACCGAAGAGGCTTCTATCTCTTTTACAGTGGTGAGTACAGATTAGTTAACATTTACAGCACATAGAGATGGTATGTGGGAAAGATTGTGCCCTGAGGAAATGTGACATTTCAAAAGTATGTTATCTTAGATGCAAAAAGGCAATAAACAGGCTTACTTAAGGTAAAGACTGACATTTGTCACCGAAGGTACAAACCTAGGACATGACTCACTTTTAGTTAGGAATTTTATGTTTATACCATTCTATGTGATTGCTTTTGGTCTTTGAGTTTGCAAGGGTTGCCATGACCTTATCAGGTTTAATATGTGGCCCCATTTTGGTCCACAGGCCCCACAAAGTTGTTATAATCAGGAAATAGATTTCTGCATGCACGGAGGAGCCAAGAGGTGTCATTGTGGGATATTATAATCAGGTCCTTGGGAAGGCCAGATCAGGACCAGCTGGTGAGGAAGGATTCCCAGAAGGGTGTTTTGCTCTGGGTAGTGTGTCCCTAAGACCAGAATCTTCCCTGTAATCATTCACCAACCTGGCCTTGGCTAGAAGCAGGCCTGAATGCCGCAGGGAGGCCAAATTTGGACATCAGCTAAGAGCTTGGCTAGTGCAGGAGGTGGAATGTGGCCAGGGCTGGGGGCAGGGGGACTGCATTCCCATGATGGCCTGACCATGACTGTGTTGACTGTGAGTGGGTGTTCCAGCCAGCCCCCTCCAAAGGCTGGGGGCATTCAGCCAGCAGAGGGAACTTCCTTTCTCCCCAAGGAAGGGGGAGCCCAAGCAGCAGGACAAGGGCAGAATCTCAGACTGAGATCAGGAAGATGGGGGGAGGGGCTCAGTCAGGGGACCGGGATGTGGATAGAGAATCGGGGAGACTGTTCCTCAGACAGCCCTGAGGCTGAAATAATGACAAGAGAAGAACCACACCATCAGTACTTCCTGTGGGTGAAGTATTTCTAAGGTTAGAAAGTGCTTCCCCATTCATTATTCATTCTACCTTTTCTTCTGCTAGGGTTCTGAGCCTGGCCTGGGAAGGAGAACCATAAAATATGAGGCAAGTGTGTGTATACTGGGGTTGGGAGGTGGATTGTGAGGTGAGGGTGCTGTGATCAGGGAAGGGGGAGGAAAATCTGGACCCAGAGGAAACAAGACCTTTAAGAACAGAGACAGGGGATCTAAGGTGGCCCCACCTCAGGGTTTATTTGTACACAGGACAGCTCCAGAGGGTGCTATTTACAAAGCCTGCTCAGCGCGGGATGGTGATGGGGAGGGGTGCTGGAGAGGCAGCTGATTAATTCACAGGGTGCCTTGTCCTCCCTCCACAGTGTGAGAATATGCTCCCTCCTCTCAGCCATAGGGATATTTTTCAGAGCAAATGGCGCTTTCTGGAGTTGTGCAAGGTGGAGCCCAGGGCCCTCAGCCAGGCTGCTAGTTTGGACCAACTCAGGTGAACCACTGGCCTGGCCTTTCCAGAGCTGAGAACACAGAAAGTGTGAAGGCCCCCATGCATGCCCTTGTCCTTCCCCTAGAAATACCTTGCTAAAGTTTGTTTCCACAGGCAACTCTGGGAAACTGGTGGAGAACAGGCCAAAGAGGCAAGTTGGAGAGGGGGGAGGCAGGAAACAGGGATGGAGTGTCACCTCTAATTCCTCCTCTGTCCCTCCTCTTGGTCTAGACTGCTACCCCTGACCACAGGCCATTCAGTGACTCCTAGAGAAGCCTCAACTCTCACATTCAAGAGTGTGTGTGTGTGTGTGTGTGTGTGTGTGTGTATGAACACCTCTGTGTGTGCTGTTTTGAACACGTGCCTGTGTTTTCTGAGTGTCTACTTGGAACATCACAGGTGTTACATACAACCCCAGATGTGCATGTGTCTGAGAGCACATGTGCACACGGGCATCTGGGAGCAGGTAAGTCCAGGAGCTCAGGAAACTGAAAGGGAAGTTCTGCTGGATGACCAGGGATCAGCTGATACTATTATTTCCAGGGGCCTGGTATGTAGCCAGATCTCCAGGGAGAAAAGGAATGACAGTAAAGGAGGCTGAGAGGAATGCACGGGGTGGTTGGAGAGGCAGCTTTCAGACACTTGTCTCCAGTCTTTCTCCCTCAGTATCTCCAAACCCAAAGACCCAGCTGTGGAGCACCAGCTGTGGCTTGGCCCTGAGGGGTTCAAAAAGAAGCAGACAGAACCCAGCCCTCACCTCTTGAAAGAAAAGTCGTCATAACTATGTGGAGAGCATCCTGTGAGAGACCCCAATCTGATAGAGGAGCAGGCTACCTGCTCCGCGAAGCCCAATCTGATGGTGCGGGTCCCACCCCCAGATATCATGTTCCCACACGCTCCAGTCTTGGGGTAGAGGGAGAAAGTCCTTAGAAGTTGGTGTTGGTGACAGCCGTTCCAGCTGATAAATTCCTCCTGTCCTTTGCCCAAAGCCAGGATAAGACCCTTGGACTGGTGGGCGGTGCCACTACCGTACCCAGTGGCTGCATACCTGCCAGCCTAGCCTGTGACGGAGAGCCAAGGCTGAGCAGAGCGCCAGGCCCAGGCCGCTGGAAGCCAGCTGGGTTATAAATAGGCCTGGGATCCAGCCTTCCCGGACGGAGAGCTGGGGAGCCGGACAGCACAGTGCTTTAGAGCCCACAGCCTGGAAACACCTCTGTTAAGAGAGATGCTGGCCTCACATTCCAGGCCCACCTTAACCCCAACCTGGGCTCAGTTTCCCGTCCCCGCTCAGCCACCTCTCACTTCTTGCCCGAGTTTCCCCTCCTCGAGGACGTGTGTCTTTGCAACCTTCAAAGCCAGCATGACCGGGGCGCGGCGTCTTGCCTCTCGTATCCAGGAGCTCTCCTGGAGCGAAAGCCGCGACGTCCCTATCCCGACACCCGCCCTCCAGGCCGACGGGGATCACAGGCCCTTCCTACCTGCAAACACAGCGGAACAATAGGCATCGCTGATGTCGGTATCCGGGGTGCGCACGTTCTCGGCATAGAGGATGAAGACCCTCAGCATGACTGGCACGAGTTAGGGCTCACTCGCAGGACGCGGAGAGGGCTGGGAAAGGTCGCAGAGAACCGAGTTGCAGCTCGTGGGTCCCTCACTGGAGAGGCCGGTTCAGATCATGGGCTCCGTTCTCAGATCTGCTGCTTTTAAAGAGGAACAGGCCAGCCCGGGCGACTCCAGGGGGCTACTGTAGGTCTCCGCCGGCGCCGCGCTTACCCCGCTTGTCAGCGCGCCCTCGGAGGAGAACAGGAGCGTCTGCTCATCTTCCACCTCCGCTGCCCTACCCGGACTCGGCTGAGCTGTAATTCAATGCTCAGGCCGCAGACTCTCCCAATGACACGACATTTTTCACCTGGCCATGCAACAGCGGACTGGGCGGCGGTCGTGATGGCCCAGGGCTGGACCAGGGCTGCGGGTGCCCGGAGCAATCCAGACGCTCTCCGGGACAGAAGTGGGTATCGGCCCCGCCCCTGACCTTCCACCTCGGGCTTGCGCGGAGCTAAACTCGTCGCCCTCTCCAGCCAAGGGATTCCAGTACTCTCAAGCGGAGCCACCCATGGATAGAAAGCGCGATAGCGGGAACAGGCTGGGGGGCAGGCGCTGGGCAGGCGCTTTCCCCAGAGAAACGCCGGCTGAAGAATTTCATTGACTAGAAGCACCGGCTGCCTTTGAAACTTGCCCCCAATCTTTCCTGGTTGTAAAAGCCACACCTGCTACTTTAACACAAAAAGCATAAGAGTCAAAAAAAATCTATAGTGCTAACATTTGAGTAGTTACCAGTCCAGGCTTTTCCCTGTGACTATATGTATATGTACATGCATGTATATTAAAGAATTTATATCTGAGACTTTTGTCCTGCTATTTCATGTAACATTTTATTGCATCATTATAAACTCTTTATAAACAGCATTTTTTAGTAGCTATATAATTTTCTATCATATGAATGTGCTAGACTCAAAAAGCTTTCTCCCACTGTTACACATTTAGGCTCTTCCCAGTTTCTCACTATTATAATACTAAAAAACCATGTTTTATATAAAAACTGGGATAGAAACCCATCTCAGTCCCCCTCTGCTAGTTCCTCAGATTAGATTCTAGCCTTGGAAAAGGACATGCCTTTTTTTAGGTCCTAGTATGCATTCCTGAACTGCTTTCCCGGAGCTGAGTAGATCCGCACTCCCAGCAGCTGGGTGACTCACCTTCTAAAGAGGGCTACGTGAATGGGTGCACAGCTGTCAGCAACCCCCCCCCACACACACACACACAAAGACACTTAGCAGCCCAGGGGGCGGCACAAGCACCCAGGGCACAAAGGGTCAGCTGCAGATAGGTAGCTGGTTTGGCCCCATAAGGAGGTATTAGGAGGGAGGAACACTCCCTGAGGGGTCTGTCATTTTAAGATTAGGATGGCAAACATTTCCTGTGGTCATTTATGGTTCTCCTGTTGCAACCTGTGCCTCCTCTTTTATTTCCCTCTAGCACTGTGATGGCGAACCTATGACACGGGTGTCAGCACTGACATGCATAGCCATTTTCGATGACACAAGGCGCCTGCAGCCGCATACCAGAGAAGTATGGGGCCGCATGCCGAGAAGGATGTTTTATCCTCGGCTCCTGCACGGCCGAGGATAAAACATTTGCTGTACTGTAGACATTTTGTGTCGGAAGTCTGTAGGCCAAAACAACAGAACTCCAGCACAGAGCGTCTAGTTCTGGGACTTCCCGTTAGGCTGTTTTTGTCGAAGTGACACACCACCCAAGTTATGCTCAGTTTTTTTGGCGAATTTTGACACACCAAGCTCAAAAGATTGCCCATCACTGCTCTAGCACAATATGTGATGGGGGAGGGGGGGAACAGGAGATGGGTAAATTTAATCATTCACTTGACAAGTATGTATCAAGTCCTACAATATGCCAATCACCATCCTGAGGGATGGAGACACAATGGTGAGCACAAGTAACATGGTCTCTTCTTATGGGCTGAATTATGTCCCCCTAAATCCAGATGTTGAAGCCTTAACTGCCAGGGCTTTTAAAGAGGTGATTAAGTCAAAACAAGGCTGTTAGATGGGTTCCAATCCAATCTTATGGTGTTCTTATAAAAAGAGGAAATTTGGACACACAAAGAGACACCACGGTTGTGCTCACACAGAGGAAAGACCATGTGAGGACACAGTGAGAAGACACCTGTCTGCCAGCCAAGGAGAGGGGCCTCAGAAGAAAACCACACCTGCCAACCAACAACTTGATCTTGACTTTCTACCTTCAGAACAGTGAGAAAATAAATTTCTATTGTCATCCAGTCTGTGATATTTTGTTATGGCAGTTAGAGAAAACTAACATAGTCCCTGACTTCAGGAAGTTTCCACTTCAGTGGAGGAAACTGATACTTATGAACTAGTCAAGCCAATCACAGACCATTACAAACCTCTGTGTGTAATAAGAAACAGAAAATGGGTGGGTGTGAAAACAGATATCAGGGGTCCAGGGACAGCGACAGCTATTTAAGATGAGATCTGAAGGCCAGTTAGGAGTTCACTGGACAAAACTGAGGTTGTGGCAGGGGACAAGCATGTTCTAGAGAAAAGGAAGGGAGTGCTCTGGGTCAAGGCCCTGGACAGAGTGAGGAAAAAAAGAACACTGTGACCACAGTGCAAATTGGGAGGATAGAGGATTGGAAAAGGTGAGGCTGTACAGAAACAACTGTGGGGAAGCTACTTCAGTAAGGCCTGCTAAGTCCAAAGGAATGACAAGATCTGATTTACTTTTCACAAGTTTTCTCTGGCGGCTTTTTGGAAAATGAAATGCAAGGGGCCAGAGTGAAGGCAAAGAGACCAGTTAGAAGCTACAGCAGAAGGTCAAGGTGAGGCTGATGGTGACTTGGCCTATGGTGGTGAAAGTGGGGATGAACCTAATAAAGCTGGAGGAAGTAAGAGAGACATTCCACAGAGCAGGTGGAGTAGATCAAGTATCTTGCTGCCTCACTTAGCCATTATGTGTTGGAGAAAAAACCTTCGGCTTGGATGAAGTGATCAACTAATTGATGCATTCATCCATTCACTTAACCAAGATTTAAAGGAGCACTGTATGTGGCAGGAGTTTGTCAGATTCAATTTTTATTGTTATTCTTTTTTTGAGAGAGAGAGGAAGGGAAAGAAATATTGAATCGTTGTCCTACTTATTTATGTATTCATTGGTTAATTCTTATATGTACCCTGACCAGGGATTGAACCCACAACTATGGCATGTTTGGACAACACTCTAACCCACTGAGCTACTAGACCAGGGTTTTGTCAGATTCAAGTTTTAGAGAAGGGCACTAAGTAGGGAATAAAATTTAATTTCATCGGGAATAAGGGCAAGGCCCTGTTGATCTAGAGCAGTGGTAGTCAACCTGGTCCGCTACCGACCACTAGTGGGCATTCTAGCTTTCATGGTGGGCAGTAGCAGAGCAACCAAAGTATAAATAAAAAGATAATTTAACTATAGTAAGTTGTTTTATAAAGATTTATTCTGCCAAACAGCGAAAATCCAACATAAAGTTCTTGGTAAGTAATTATTATTATATGCTTCAACTTGCTGTAAATCTGCTTTATAAATTTTATAAAGTAAAGTTACTTCCCTACTTTATAAATCACCATTACTGTGGAATCAGTGGGTGGTTAGAAAATTTTATGACTAACAGAGATACAAAAGTGGGCGGTAGGTATAAAAAGGTTGACTACCCCTGATCTAGAGAAAGCCCAAATAATGGTACAGTTTGGCTCTATTCAGATGCATAAAGTAACATGATCCTGTTGTAAGGCAGAGCAAAAATTTTATCTAAAAAGCACCTAGCTGCTTGCAAATATAGTGTGACTGAAGTGCTTTGAAAAGCACCAGTCTTCTTTTTTTTTTTAAAGTGTGAATGTGTTTATTATTTCTTTTTATTTATTTATTTTAGAGAGGAGACACAGAGTGAGTGAGAGAGAGAGAGAGAGAGAGAGAGAAAGGGGGGAGGAGCTAGAAGCATCAACTCCCATCTGTGCCTTGACCAGACCAGTGCAAGGTTTTGAACTGGCGACCTCAGTGTTCCCAGGTGGACGCTTTATCCCCTGCGCCACCACAGGTCAGGCAGCACCAGTCTTCTTTATTGGCTAAACTTTCCACTCGCAACTTCTCTACATCTCTTATTCACTCAGCAGGTTCTCTTCAAACTATTCATGCACAGAGCTCCATCTGTACAGAAATGAGTTCTAGTGAGAACGCACCCTGGTATGAACAAAACTGGGAACTCAGAAGGAGCCACATGCATGGTGAAGGGAGAAAGTCTGCAGTCAGAGAAAATGAGATCATAAGCAGGAGTTGAGGTGGAAGGAACAGAGAGAAGTTGTTCCTGGACCCCATTCCTCACGAGTCTCTCTCCCCATGAATTCTAAGAGCTGGTCTTAGAAGTGGTTGTCATTTCCGGCTCTCAGCATTCTACCTCTCCTTTGTAAAACACCTCTCCCACTCTTTGGGAGTAGTCTTTGGGAGCAGAAGTGCCTGCCTCTCTCTCTGGAAGCCTTGGAGCCAGGGCCTTCCTCTCCCCATCACTGTGCAGCATGCCCCACCGCAGCCAGTTGGGTGCTCCCAGGATTTGTTCAAAGTCCTTGAGGAGCTTCAGGAGGTCAGAGGTGGCAGCTGCAGTGACAGCCAGTGACCAGACTTTTTCTGCTGTAGGATGAAGAATCGCAGCTGTGGCTCCTGCTGTCTTGGGTCCTGTCTTTTACCAAGGCTGCCAGCTCCCAAGGCTCTCTTGTAATCCTCTCTTGCCTCAGTAGCTATTGCTAGCAGCCAAGAATCCAACTGACATAGTTTATTTCTAGTTAATCCCTTCACATTTTGCTTAGGGTAACTTGAAGTATGGTTCTGTTTCTTGCTATAAAGAACCTCAGCTGTGACTTTCAAGATAAGTATTAAGCATCACTACTGTCTTATATTTCTGACTACCTTCTCTCCTTTGGAGTTATGGTTGGGATCAGACCAAAAAGAAGAGAGGGAGAGGAGAGTATGAGGAGTTGGAGATTTGATGTAATCCAGGAAACTCCGCGGAGGACAAGCTGAGATCTACGTGTGTGTGTAGAAGTATGTGTGTGTTATTGTAAAGGGGAATTTTTATGGGCTAGGATCCATCTTTTATTTGGGACATCATGAGAGCATAACTATCAGCTGCTATGTATGTATGGCTGCACAGGTAGTACACTGAACAAACAATGATACATGGTGAACCTTATATACCATAGCAGTGTCAAAGTCAGGATATCTAGCTGGAGGCATTAAACAGCCAGTCAGCTTTCACTCAGGAAGACCCTAAAGATAAATTCTACTCTGTAGATAGCCTTATAAGCATGCAGAAGATATATATCTTCATGTAGTTAAATCTATCAGTCCTTTCCTTTATGGCTACTACCTTTACTGTCTTGGAAACCGTTCCCTGCCTCATCCCAAGGTTATATAAGGACCTACTTAAATTTATCTAGATTTGCTTAGATTTACCTATAATTTACCAGTTGAGTTTTTTCAGTCCTTAAAACTCCCTCAACTTAGTTTGGTTTCTTCTCTGGGGAAGAAAAGAAATAATAAGTAGAGCACTTTTGAACTTTAGTAATTTAAGAAATATCATCTAAATCAAGGTCAATACATTTTTGCTTCTATGAACTCAGGTCTTCTGGGCAGAGGGACCTGGTGGGTCAGGATGTACTGGGGTCAGGGAGTGGGGGTGGTGACTGAGTTAGATCCCAGTTACTGTATGACCATTGACAGGTTTAGCATCTCTGAGCCATGGTTTCCTCATCTGTAAGATGAACACAGTCACTTGTGGTGGGGATAAAATGAAGATAAAATGTATGCAAAGCACTATTTTAGGGTTTTCCAAAATCAGTAGTGCTTCTCTTCTGTAGCCTAGATAAGATTTTTATTTTTTAATTTAAAATATTTTTATTGATTCATTTTTTAGAGAAAGAAAAAAAACATTGATTTGTCATTCCACTTATTTATGCATCCATTCATTGATTCTTGTATGTGCCCTGACTGGGGATCAAACCAACAACCTTAGCATTTTGAGATGATGCTCTAACCAACTGAGCTACCTGGCCAAGGCAAGATTTTTATTATCATAGCACTTAAGAAATTATAGGACATCAGCCTGAGCAGGCAGTGGCACAGTGGATAGTGTCGAACTGAGACACGGGGGACCCAGGTTCGAAACAGGAGCAAGAGCAAGCTTGTGCTTCCAGGGAAGCAGGAAGGTTCAAACTAAATTGATGAAGGGCAATACAAGTATTAAAGTTTTTTCTAAAGTGAAATTATCTCATCTCCTGGAAGAGGTCACAATACCCCAGGATGTACCAATCTTAGCAACTGTGAGGAAATCTGTTCAAGGACCCACCAGGGGGAAGGGTCAGGTCCTGGTGATGAATGGGCTCCTGCTAAGGGGAAAATGAGGGCACAGGCAGGGTTGATGCAGATAAGGAGGAGCAGGTCAGAGGGGTCACTTCAGTGTCTCAGGGCAGAGATGAGTCAGCGAGCTTTCTGAAGTTCACATACCAAAGGATTCCTGCTGATTCAAGAGAAACACCACTAGACAAGGACTAAAGAATATTCCCAGTTGAGGGCTACAAACTAGTCGCATTGCCAGCGTTTCTCCCTTGGCTGAAGGCTGGCACTTTGGAAATGAAAGGAAACCAGAAGTGAATATTTGACTTACCAGTGTTCCTAAAAATATGACCAATCTGAAGGTCCCCTGCATCAGAATCTCCCAGTAAAAAAGGGAGACGCCTAGGTCCCCTGCACTCCTAGACCCATTTCAAAATCTCTGCAAATGGCACAGGAATCTGGCTTTCAAAAGTACCTCCCACCCCCAGTTATTCTTATGCAGATCAAAATCTAAAGAGCAGATAAATGCACTCTTAAATCCAGATGGAGTACATTTCAACAGGGACTGAGGAGACTTTGTCTGGAATTTGGCTTTAAGTGGGAAAAGACAGTATTGGGAGGAGTGAGGAGAAGGTGAGGGAGATAATATTCAGCTAAAAACTGTAAAACCAGTAGGACAAGAAAAAGACAATGGCAATAGTGTAAATGGATGACTGGGACTGGAGTTGGACCACCTGGATTCAATCCTTAGTTCTCTTGACCTGCTAGCTCTATGATCTTGGGCAAGTTACCTTTCCCTCCTGAGCCACAGTTTTCTTATCTGTAAAATGGGAACTAGACTATCTGCCTCATAAGTGTTTGTGATGGTTACCTTTATTTCAACTTTGACTGAGCCAAGGGATGCCCAGATAAGCTGGCAAAATATGTCTGTGAGGGTGTTTCTGAAAGATTAACATTTGAATCAATAGATTGAGTAAAAATCACCCTCACCAATGCAGGTGGGCATTATCCAATCTGCTAAGGGCCTGAATGGACTTGGTAGAACAAGTCTATTTGTAGCAGAGCAAGAGTAAATCTACTCTCTGCTGGTGCTGGGACACATCCATCTTCTCCTGACTTCCCAGGACAGGACACCACTGGTGCTCCTGGTTCTTGGATCTACGAACTCAGGACTGAGCCAAAGGTCCTGCTAAGACAACTGGACAAAGCATGCTAGTGTTTCCTACACAGTCACAGTACTTCACAACTGCTCTTCCCTTGACCAATAATTGCCTGATGTATGATCCAGAAATCAGATCCTACTGACACCGATATTTGAAAATACTTTCCTTCTATGGTGATCCCCTTTAAAAGGCTCTGAGGCCAAACTTTCCTCACATTCAAGCCTCTCAGTAGTTTTAGAATTGGGTACTTGACAGAGCATACTTAATTTGTTACACCAGGCATATAAAATAATGGGGAGAAGGGAGTTTTTGTGTTTTTTTTTCTTTTTTAGCAGGAGAGGGACAAAGAGAGATGCGAAGCATCAACCCATAGTTGCAGTACCTCAGTTGTTCATGTTTGCTTTCTCATACATGCCTTGACTGGGGGACTCCAAGCGAGCCAGTGACGCCTTGCTTAAGGCAATGATCTTGGGCTTCAAGCCAGTACTTTGGGCTCAAGCCAGTGATCATGGGGTCGTGTCAATGATCCCACATTCAAGCCAGTGACCTTGCGCTCAAGTGGGTGTGCCCATGCTCAAGCTGGATGAGCCCATGCTAGAGCAGGAGACCTTGGGGTTCTAAACCTGGGTCTTCAGCACCCAGGCTGACACTCTATGCACTGTGCCACCGCCTGGTCAGGCCAAAGGGAAATTAAAAAAAAAAAAAAATCACACATAATGGCTGCTATACTCCCAATGTCTATATCTGGTCACAAGGCTTTTATTGATAATCACAGTTGAATTTTTCTACTACTCATTCCATCCTCCTTGTACCCTTTTCCAGCATGAAGGCTGGGCATATCTGAGTCATTGCTGGCTTTGTCTTTATCAAGTTGATGTTTTCCATTGATAAGGAATGCTGGGCAAGAGTTGTATGGGGCACTCCCATGAATCTTCTGGGTTCCAGCAGTCCTTCTTTCCCCCACTGTGTAGCAGCAATTCAAGATCCCCCTGGTAAACAAGACAATCATCCCATTGGATACAATAATCTCTTTCCCTTCCTGTTGGTTCAGTGACATGAGGAACCCCAAAAGGTGAGAATGCAATCTCAGATTCCAATTCATTAGAATTGTACCCTTATTCCCTGATGTATGTATTCTTCTCTTGTGTACTTAAACTTCCAAAAAGACTAAGGCGAAAGTTACAGAGAAGTAAAAATCCTTTGTGTGAGTTAGTTACTATAATAGTGAGAGGGGGCACTCCTACCTCTGTTTCTTGGTTTCTAAATCCATAAAATCTGGCCATGGGGTAGCTGGTACCACATAAGGGCCTCTAAGGTATATAAAGCATCTGTAGGTCAATACCCACACTTCCTAAGATGCTGTCACCAATTTGTGCCATAACTAGTCCTTAGCAGGTCATTCCAACTAACAAACCATGCTTCTGGGTAATGGAGCACGTGGTAAAATTTATAAAGTGTGTGGGCATGAACTCTTGGCCCACATGTCCATTTATAAAAAACATGTATCTTCTTGTCAAAGTGACGTTGGGTGTTATTCCATGATGAATATTCCATAGTCAATCTTTAAGTCCACAAATAGTGGTATTACCAGAAGCCCTGAGTTCAGTGAAGGAAAATCCATATGCAGAACATGTGTACTTCCCTGTTGAGGACAAAGCACTGACTGTCCCCTCCATGTCGGGAGGGATTAAATATAGTCGACTGGCTACCAAGTGGGATACACATATCCCAGGAGCATGTCAATCAGGGGCTCCTCCCCTTTACCTTCCTTGTGATACCAGGACATGAGAAATTCCTTGAAAGCTGCCATAGAGACTTCTGATTCTTCAGGCTAATTGCATACTCTTACCTTCTAATTGTATCCTCTTAACTTTTACTTCCTTTTCCCTAAATATGCTTACTGGGGCAGTAAGAAAACAAAAACTCTTTGTAATCATCGTCACAGCGATTTAAATGCCACAAATACTTTGTCTTCCAATTCCTGCCTTCTACCTACACTTCATTTCTTGATGCCACTGGTGATCATTTGAATAACTGCAATGACACTACACACCACAGATTACCTTGTGCTATTCACCCCTGGCAAAGAGGTTACCCATGTACACCTTGAATATATAAGCAACACAGCCTCAGAATCCAATTTTTAAAACTTCATTGTGAAATAATCGGATTCACAGAAAGTTGCAAAGAAATGTACAGGGCAGTCCTGTGCATCCTTCCTCCAATGTTAACATTTTAAACAACTATAGAACTACATAAAAATCAACAAATGGCATTTGCTCAACTCATAAAGTTTTTATTTCACCAGTTATAGGTGCGCTCATTTGTCTGTCTACTGGCACTATGCAGTTGTATGTGCAGCCTTGTGTAACCACCACGATGATCAAGATAACTGTACTATCACAAGACTTCTCATGTTACCCCTTTATAGTTACACATATTTTCTCCTAATCTTAATCCCTGTTAATAACTATTCTGTTCTCCAACTTTATAAATGTTACGTCATGACTTCATACATGAAATCATGTGGTATGAACCCTTTTGAGATTTTTTTTCACTCAGGATAATTTCCCTGAGGTTCATCCAAGTTGTTGTATCAATATTTTGGGTTTTTTTTGGTTTGTTTTAATTATTTATTGAGTTTTGAGAGAGACAGAAACATCAGTCAGTTTCTATATGTGCCCTGACTAAGGATTGAACCCACAACCTTTGCATTTCTGGATGGTGCTCTAACCAACCAACCTATTTGGTCAGGGCTGGTTTTTTTATTTTTTAAGATTTTATTTATTTGTTTTAACCAGAGAAGGGGTGGAGGTGGGGAGGAGCAGGAAGCATCAACTTGTTCATAGTTGCTACCCGTATGTGCCTTGACCCTAGGCATGCCTGGGGATTTGAACTGGCGACCTTAGCATTCCAGGTCGACACGTTATCCACTGCGCCACCACAGGTCAGGCTCAATATTTTGGTTTTTACTCAACAGTATTTCAGTCTGGATGTACCACAGTTTAACCATTCACCTATTGAAGGATATTTTGGTAGTTCCCAGTTCTGGACTATCATAAAAAAACTGCTGTAACATGTACAAGTTCTTGTGTAAAAATAAGTCTTCATTTCCCTGGAATACCCAAAAGTGAAGGTGCTGGGTCATATATAAGTCCATTTTTGTCCTGAAAGGATCTGTCAAACAATTTCTCAGTGACTGTGCTATTTTCCATTCACATCAGCAATGCATGAGTAACCCAGTTTCTCCACTTCCTTATCAGCATTTAGTACCATCCCTATTTTTCATTTTAGCCATTCTGATAGTTTTGCAGTGATATCTCATTTTGAGTTTAAATTGTATGATGATGTTGAACATCTTTCCATGTGTTTGTGATTCATATATCCTCTTTGGTGAAATGCCTTATATTTTTCACTGATTTTCTAATTGAATATATTTAATTTCAATTTTTTTGTGTGTGTGTGACAGAGACCAAGAGTCAGAGATAGGGACAGACAGACAGGAAGATGAGAAGCATCAATTCTTTGTTGCGGCAGCTTAGTTGTTCATTGATTGCTTTCTCATATGTGCCTTGAACAGGGGGCTACAGCAGACTGAGTGACCCCTTGCTTGAACCAGCAACCTTGGGCTCAAACTGGTGACCTTGGGGTCTCGAACCTGGTTCTTCCGTGTCCCAGTCCGACGCTCTATGCACTGCGCCACCGCCTGGTCAGGCTAATTTCAAATTTTGAGAGTTATTTATATATACAGTGTGTCCGTAAAGTCATGGTGCACTTTTGACCTGTGACGGGTCAAAAGTACATACCATGACTTTACGGACACACTGTATAACAGGTATAAAGCCTTTGCCATGTGATTTGTAAATAATTTACACTTGTTATAATTTTTCCTGGAGCCACTGTTTTAGTACCTGAGGTAGAGGCCATGGAGCCATCCTCAGCACCCAGGCCAACTCGCTTGAACCAATCAAGCCATGGCTGCAGGAGGGGAACAGAGAGTGAGAGAGAGATCAAGAAAAAGAGAGAGGGGCCGATTGTTCCTTCTCCGGTGTGCCCTGACTGGGAATCAAATGCGGGACATCTACACTCTGGGTAGACACTCTACCACTGAGCCAACTGACCAGGACCCTTTTAACTAGGTTACACAAAACAAGTTTTCACTTTGATAAAGTCCAGTTTATCCATTTTACTGTCTTATGCTTTTGGTGTTAAGTTGAAGAACTTTGCCAAGTTCTAGATCCTAAAGATTCTTCTTTATGCTCTTTTCTGAAAGTTTTAATGTTTAAATTTAATTAAATCCATAATCCATTTTGACTTTATGAGGTGTGAAAAGTTTAGATCAAGGTTCATTTTTTTGCTGATGGATGTCCAATTAATTGCTCTAACACCATTTATTGAAAAGGCTACTCCTGTTGCATTAAGTTGCCTTTACTTCTTTGTAAATAAATAGTTGGGTATATTTCTGTCCATATATATGCAGGTTTTCTATTCTATTCCATTGATCAAGGTGTTTTTTCCCCTCTGCCAGCACCTAGATAGTAAGCCTTAACACTGAAAAGTGGTTCTCCCCACTTTATTATTCTTTTTCAAAAATATTTGGCTATTTTAGGGCTTTTACCTTTCTATATAAACTTTAGAATAAGCTTTTCTATGTCTACAAAAAACTTGCTGGAATTTGATAGAAATTGCATTAAACCTATAGGATAATTTAGGGCAGTGATGGGCAATCTGAGCTTGGTGTGTCAAAATTCGCCAAAAAACCGAGCATAACTTGGGTGGTGTGTCACTTCGAGAAAAATGGCCTAATAGGAATTCCCAGAACTAGACGCACTGTGCCGGAGTTCTGTTGTTTTAGCCTACAGACCTCCGACACAAAGTGCCTACACTATAGCAAATGTTTTATTCTCGGCTACTGCACCTGGCCGTGCAGGAACCGAGGATGATATGTCCTTCTCTGCATGCATCCCCATACTTCTCTGGTATGCAGCCGCATCATTGAAAATGGCTACGCCTGTCAGTGCTGACACGCATCATCGGTTCGCCATCACAGATTTAGGGGAATACTAATCTTTGCTATATTAAAGTTTTAACCCATTAACACAAAAAGTCTCAATTAGGTCTCCCTTAATTTCTTTCATCAGCATTTTATAATTTTCATTGTATATATCTTATACGTTTTGGTAAACTTATACCTTAATAATTTTCTTTGGAGCAATTGTAAATGGTATTGAATTTTTATGGTTTCCACTTGTTTGCTGTTAGTATATAGAAAATACAAATGGCTTTTGTGTTAATCTTGTATCTTACTGAACCCATTTATTATTCATGGAGTTTTAATGTACAGTTGTTGGGAGTTTTCTATGTAGGCCGTCATGTTACTTGCAAATAGAGACAGTTTTATTTCTTCTTCCCAATAGATGTGTCTTATATTTCTTATCCTTGCAATGGTTAGAACTTGCAGTACTATGAATAGCAGTAGAGAGGGTGGACATCCTTACATTGTTACTAATCTCTGAGGGAAATCATTCGGTCTTTCAAAATAAAGTATACTAGATGTAGACTTTTTTTTGGTAGATCCTCTTTATGAGACTGAAGAAGTTCCCCTTTATTTTTAGTGTACTGAATGAAGTTTTTTTAAAAATCATGAATGGGTGTTGAATTTGTCAAATGCATTTTTTCTGAATTAAATATCACATGGTAGATTACAATGATTGTTTCCAGTATTGAAGCAGCCTTGCAGATATGGAATCAATCCCTCACAAAATGAACAGAGAAATAATGCCTTTTCTATTGTCCAGAAGAGATTGTATAAATTCTTTGCATGTTTTATAAAATTCTCCAGTGAAACCAATGTACTTGGAGGTATTTTTGATAGTGCTTTAATTACAAATTCAATTTTTAATTATTCAGATTCTCTACTTCATCTTGGCTTAGTCTTTTGTGGTTTACGCATTTCAAGGAATTTATCCATTTCTTTTAAATTGTTGATTTTGAGCTTAGAGTTGTTTGTATTTATTATCTTAATAGCTTCAACATCTGTTCTAATACGTATTCCATTTGATATTAGTAGTTTGTGTATTCTTTTTGTTAACCTTGCTAGATGTCTGTCAATTCTACTGATTTAGGGGACTTGGCATTATATTTCGTTAATTTTTTTCCATCTCATTTTCTTTTTTAAGAAAGGCGGACTGCCACCTGCAGCACCAAAATATGTCTGGAGTCTTGGAAGCTTGACCTCACGCTCTCCTACAAATGGACTGAGAGCTTGTTTGGAGGTTCCAGCAGTTCCTCGTATACCCTCAAACGAAAAGTGGTCCTCTCCTCTATCGGGGAAGGTTGTCCTCTTTGACCAAGTGTGCAGCTTCAGGAGGGACACACATGGAGTTGTGAGGGAGGAAGGGGTAATTTCAGTTCCTGTTTCCTCTTTTCAGTCTCCTGACTTGGCTCACTGTTCAAGCCCTGTCAGAAGTAAGGAAGCAAGGGACACAGTCCACACAGATTAGTCTGCAAAGGCAGAAAGTAGGATAGAAAATAGAGGGTGAATCTGGTGGGGCAAATAGAATGTTTCTAACAGTTCTCAATGCAAAGGATCCTGAGCTGTTAACTTTTCTCTTAGATTACCTCTAGGTTCATAAACCATGAAATCTAGAGAGAGGATTATAATAATCAGAACAATCTAAAAATGAAACTGACCACAGCAGAAACACCCAGGATCTAGAATACTTCTTCAGTGGACAGCCAGTGATGGGAATGCCATTTATTAGTTCTAATAATGGTTTTTCGGTAAAGTCTTTAGGGTTTTCTCAATATATTATCATGTTATCTGCAAATAATTATCGAGCTTACTTATTACTTTCCAATTTGGCTGCCTTTTATTTCTTTGTCTTACCTGATTGCTAGGACTTCCAATAAAAAAAAATCTTATACTGTTTTTAATAATCATACTGTTGGTTGTAGTCTTACTTCTATTATTCTGACTGCAATATATGTAAAATGAGATACAGCTAAACAATTTGTGATAGCTTAATTCTATCACTCTGATGTCCCTGAGAATTAGAATTCCTGATATAGGACAAAGATCTAGATTTAAGGTAAAAGAGGTAAATAAAAATCTGAGAGTCCTGATTTTTTCCTTTTTTTTAAGAGACAGAGAGAGAGTCAGAGAGAGGGATAGATAGGGACAGACAGGAACGGAGAGAGATGAGAAGCATCAATCATCGGTTTTTCGTTGCAGCACCTTAGTTGTTCATTGATCATTTTCTTCACGTGTACCTTGACCACGAGCCTTCAGCAGACCGAGTAACCCCTTGCTCGAGCCAGGTACCTTGGGTCCAAGCTGGTGAGCTTTTTTGCTCAAGCCAGATGAGCCTGCGCTCAAGCTGGCAACCTTGGGGTCTTGAACATGGGTCCACTGCACCACAGTCCGACGCTCTATCCAGTGCTCCACCAATCGGTCAGGCAAGAGTTCTGAATTTGAACCAGAAGATTCAGTACAATCAAGATGTCTTTTATTTTAAAAATGGAATATATAGCCTGACCAGGCGGTGGCGCAGTGGATAGAGCATCGGACTGGGATGCAGAAGACCCGGGTTCGAGACCCTGAGCTCGCCAGCTTGAGCGTGGGCCCATCTGGCTTGAGCAAAAGCTCATCAGCTTGGACCCAACGTCACTGGCTCCAGCAGGGGGTTGCTCTGTCTGCTGAAGGCCCGCGGTCAAGGCACATGTGAGAAAGCGATCAATGAACAACTATGGTGTCACAACGGCAACGAAAAACTAATGATTGATGCTTCTCACCTCTCTCCGTTTCTGTCTGTCTGTCCCTATCTATCCCCCTCTCTGTCTCTGAAATAAAAATTTTTTAAAAATGGAATATATATTTCCAAGTTTTGTCCCCTGAAAAACAATAAGCACAACGGAAGCAATGAATATCCTAAGTAGCCACTCTTCAAGAAATGACTGACTTCAAGGCAGGGCAGGAAATGTCTCCAGTGAACCTACATCTTCATATACAGTGTGTCCGTAAAGTCATGGTGCACTTTTGAACGTATGACCGGTAAAAAGTGCACCATGACTTTACGGACACACTATATATAGAAGGCACCTATGAAAATCAGTAGTATCACTTTAAAAGGACCCAAGAGTCAAATCCAAAGGCCAAAAATGAGACTATTTGAGCATCAATAAGGTTTTCAATATCAAACATGGTAAATAAAGTTCATGAGTTCAAATTAATACTTAAATATTTATCACAGTTGGTGCCAATGAAACAACTCATTCTGAAAAAGATTGGTAAGTAAAAAAAAAGCATCATATGTTATGACAGACAGACAGACAGACAGACAGACAGAAAGAAAGGGAGAGAGATGAGAAGAATCAATTCTTTGTTGCGGCATCTTAGTTGTTCACTGATTGCTGTCTCATATGTGCCTTGACCAGGGCCTACAGCAGAGCAATTGACCCCTTGCTCAAGCCAGCAACCTTGGGCTCAAGCCAGAGACCATGGGTCATGTCTATGATCCTATGCTCAAGCTAGTGATCCCGTGCTCAAGCTGGTGAGCCCACAATCAAGCCAGTGATCTCGGAGTTATTTTTTTTTTTTTTTTTTTTAATTTTTTTTTATTTTATTCATTTTAGAGAGGAGACACAGAGTGAGAGAGAGAGAGAGAAAGAGAGAGAGAGAAAGGGGGGAGGAGCTGGAAGCATCAACTCCCACATGTGCCTTGACCAGATCAGTACAGGGTTCCGAACTGGCGACCTCAGTGTTCCCAGGTTGACGCTCCATCCACTGTGCCACCACAGGTCAGGCTGATCTCGGAGTTTTGAACCTGGGTCTTCTGTGTCCCAGTCTGAATCTCTATCCACTGTGCCACCACCTGGTCAGGCTATCACAACTTTCTTAACACAAACTATACCATTCAGTAACCAAATAACAGACGAGAGCAAGTTTCTCTTTTCAGAAAAGTACTTCAGCTTGTACATGAAGGAATATAGAGTTGAAATATCACTGTTTTGCAGTGCATTAAATAAATGAATAAAGGAATGAATCAATCAAAGCTTTTAAGTATCAACTGCTATTAGTATCTCAAAGAAAGCAATCATATATTTTTGTAGCTTTTGATCAGAAGACCACATCACTGTCTGAAGCAGTCTTACCAAAAAAACCCAAAAAACAAATTCTGATTAAGTTTTTACATTCAACTACCAACCTTTAAGATAGAGAACAGAGGAATATGGTCAAGTTACATTATAGAGTTAAAATCAACAAAACCCAGACTGGGAACCCTTCAGCAATACTTCTCAAACTATGTTATGGGCGAGTTTATTTTTCCTTTTCTTTCCTCCCAAATTTCTAATTCATCACATACTAATACTTTGTAAAATACCAAAACAGATTTATAAAATTATATATATATCACAAAAACATTTAAATCCCAATTTTTTAAATTAAATTCAACAGACATAAAGTCACTGTCAAACTATGATAAAGTTTGTAAACACTCTCAATTTCTGTATTCTTAAGCCATCATAAACTGGTACCAAACAGTTCATGGACTGGCACTAGATGCAAAGACCACATTTGAGCAGCATGGCTTTGCAGAACCAAATTTTCTCAATTTATCATCAAATAAAATCTAAGAGTCTATATATTAAAAATCACTTAAGAGACCTATCAAGTCAGTCACAATGTATAGACTTTATCTAAAAACAAACCATTTATAAGACAGTAGAAAATCTTAACTGAATTTAAATTAAAAATACTTTTAATATTGTTTATGTTAAAAAGAATCCTTTTAGAAATACCGAATAGGCCTTGGCCAGTTGGCTCAGTGGGAGAATGTGGGCCCAGCATGTGGAAGTCTTCAATTTCCAGTCAGGGCACACAGAAGTGACTATCTGCTTCTCCACCCCTCTTCTTCCCCTTCTCCCTCTCTCCCCCCACCCTCTGCAGTCATGGCTCAAATGGTTTACGTGAGTTGGTCCCAGGCACTGAGAATGGCTCCATAGCCTCGCCTCAGGCACTAAAATAGCTTGGTTGCTGAGCAATGGAGCAGCAGCCCCAGATAAGCAGAGCATCGCTTGGCAGGGGCTTAAGGGGTGGATCCTGATCAGGGAGCAGGCGGGAGTCTATCTCACTGCCTCCACACCTCTCACTTAAGAATAATAAAAAGAAATACATAATAACTTGCTGAAATTTACTTTAAAATATTAGGTAGGAGTGGAAATGCAGTCGTCCCTCGCCATATTGCAGTCACTTTTTGGAGTCTCACTCACTGTATCGTAGATTTTTAAATTATATATATCTAATTTTGTATTAGTGGATTTTTCACTGTATTACGGGATGTTGTGGTATATAGGTATTTTAATATATTTATTATTTTAATTATTTCTGTGGTAAAATAAGCATTTTCTAGCCTAAAAATCTGAAAATATCAAAAAATATGAATTAAAAGATATTAAGAGTATTACTGTATATTCACTAGTGAGTATCCATATAGAATTTTATATGTTGTTAATTAAAATTATGTAAGTTTAAGAGTGTATAAAGTGTTTAAAAACATAGGAAATGTTTATAAGAGTGTGGGAAAGGTTAATAACAGTGTGGAAAAGGTTTATAAAGCCTTGAAATAGATATAAATAATAAAATAAATATAAGGTCACTACTACTGCACAGATTTTCGCCTATCGCGGGGGGGTTTCTGGAACCTAACCCCCATGATAGATGAGGGACCACTTGTATATATATATTTGACCTTGAGTTGATAATTGTTGAAATTAGGTGTAGTATATAAATTATCCTAGTCTTGTTAATATTCTTGATATTTTCAATAAATTAAATGTTAAAATAAACAGTAAAACCTGACTCATAAATTAAAAAAACAAATTCAAAAGAAGCAGTTCTAGACAGGCAAACTTCCCTAGCATTCTTTGCCAAAAAGGGTAATAAAACCTAAAAACTTTTATAGAGGTTGTGTTGAATGCAATCCTCTTTCTTTGATGTCTAGATCAGTAGTTTTCAACTTTTTTACACTTAGAAATCGGTGAAAATAGGAGATTTATTTCCAGGACTGCTACGGCAGAAATTACCCTGAACATAAGCGAACTTGACTATCATCATTTGGTCTATAATCTTCATACAGCATCCGATGGTTAACTCTTTTGCAGACCAGCACTTCAAAAACACTGGTCTAGATCAGGGGTAGTCAACCTTTTTATACCTACCGCCCACTTTTGTATCTGTTAGTAGTAAAATTTTCTAACCGCCCACCGGTTCCACAGTAATGGTGATTTATAAAGTAGGGAAGTAACTTTATAAAATTTATAAAGCAGAGTTACAGCAAATTAAAGCATATAATAATAATTACTTACCAAGTACTTTATGTCGGATTTTCGCTAAGTTTGGCAGAATAAATCTTTATAAAACAACTTACTATAGTTAAATCTATCTTTTTATTTATACTTTGGTTGCTCCACTACGGCCCACCATGAAAGCTGGAACGCCCATTAGTGGGCGGTAGGGACCAGGTTGACTACCACTGGTCTAGATGATGAAATGATAGAAACTTAAAAGTAAGCTGCAATCCATTTATATCCCTCAACCAACTAGTAAATGAGTTCAATATGTGAAGTACAAATAAAGAAGGAAGGTATTTCAAGGCTTTCTGAAAAACATCTAGGACAACTCTAAAAAATTATATTCAAAAAGTGTATGTTTAATCTTAAAAAACCCCAAAAATGTTTTGTATTTGGAGCCCTATGATAAAAATTCCCAGTCTTAAGTGCAAAAAGCAGCAGAGAGAAACATTACTTACTATTTATAGCTAACTATCAAAATCTGTCACTAGGATGAACACAAAAAAATCACCCTTTTATGCTTAAGTGGTATCTTTTATTCTAATTTAGATTCCCAATTTCTAGATAATTAATTTGAAGGAAATATACTGCTCACAAAAATTAGAGGATATTTTATAGCTTCGTATTAATTTTGAAATCTCTAATTTTTGTGAGCAGTATAAAAGAGTTTCACACTAAAATTCTTAAAGATTAAATTCCAAGGTTGATCCAGACAAGATTTAAGAGGTTCATACCTTCTCTGGTTTATAAAGCTTCAGAAGCAGCTCAGGAGAAGATTCTTTAAAAGTAAGCTTCTTATTTACTCTGCCATAGCTTGCTGGTACCTTATACACCAAACTTTTAATAGCTCTTCTCTCACATATTACCTCATTTACCTATAAAGTTTTAATTACAACAGACTCACGGCACTAATAATCCACCTCCTTCCCCATCCCATTCCTTAGTCCGTAGCATGTAGTATTTTGTCCCTTTTCTCAGGCTAAGGCTGAACCGAGTGTGCAGTGAGTGTGATGAGCAACAACAGAAACTGCTGCTGTATGTTCTTCACTCCACCCTGCTGCCTGTGAGGTAACTGCTGTGCTGGGAAGAAAAAAGACCTAGAAGAGCAGTTTCATCTCCCTCCAATCACCCTCTATTCTTAATTGGTGCACTCTAATCTTGAAAGAGATAAAAAAAATATCAGATACTAAAATAATTCGAAGTTAATGGGCCTATGTCTGAAGCATGGCCTAACCTAAAATTATAGTACAAGGCTGTGTCTAGCATTTAACAGTCTACCATGTTATCTTTTTGTGTACCCTTACAACTTATTACAAACGTATTATTTTTAATTGTTTATTAATTTTAGAGAAAGAGAGGAAGGAAAAAGGGAGAGAGACAAACATACATCAATTTGTTCCTCTACCAACTCATGTATTCATGGTTGATTCCTATATGTGCCCTGACCAGGGAATGAACCCACCACCTTGCCTATCAGGATGATCCTCTAACCAACTGAGCTATCTGGCCAGGGCCTCTTACAAGCATATTAAGTAATAACTCAAATGTTTAAAAGCTACTCTAGTGGTACATAGAAGTAAAGGCTGTTTTGTCTTTATAGTTTCAGGCCAATACCTAAATGACTTGCAAAAAGCTACCTTAAGGGTCTGGCAGAAGTAGTAGCTATATCCAGAAGCAAAAAAAAAATATCTTCCCAACCCATTTAAAAAATCAAGTATAGCCTGACTGGGTAGGTGGTAGAAGTAAAGGTTGCTTTGTCTTTATAGTTTCAGGCCAATACCTAAATCACTTGCAAAAAGCTACCTTAGGGTCTGGCAGAAGTAGTAGCTATATCCCGAAGCAAAAAATATCTTCCCAACACATTTAAAAATTAAGTATAGCCTGATCAGGTGATAGCGCAGCAGACAGAGAGTCAACCTGAGACACTGAGAACCCAGGTTCAAAACCCCGAGGTTGCCAGCTTGAGCGCAGGATCACTGGCTTGAGTGTGGGCTCACTGGCTTGAGTACAGGCTCACCAGCTTGACCACGACGAGGTCACCGGCTTGCGCATGGGATCACAGACATGACCCCATGGTCTCTGGCTTGAGCCCAAAGGTCACTGGCTTAGCTGAAGCTCCCCAGTCTAGGTATGTATGAAAAAGCAATCAATGAACAACTCAAGTTCTGTAACTATGAGCTTCTCATCTCTCTCCCTTCCTGTCTCTCTCTCTTTCTCAAAAATAAATCAAGTATAAGTTTACTCAAACCTACCTGGGCCAAACATGCTATAAAGTAATTTTAGCCAGAAATATTGTGAGTTTTAAGAAATCTCAGACCTGTACATGGATAGTTGAAGAAAAGTAAAATACTGTCATACATACATGAAGAAACCCCAAATATCCCAAGCCAAAGTGGTTGTAGAGAAGAAGCCTGTCTGTAATCAGAGGCAAACAAGTCTTTAATAAATCAGCCAAAAACACAAGATGGTATTTTAAATATGCGGTAGGAACATTTATTTCAACACTTCTAAAAGATATTTATCCATGCCTGATGATTTGATATAAAAATCAAACCCATCATACTTTCCCCATCAGTCTCTACATCAAGGGCAATCAGAAATTTGTACAACATGAATATTTTCTTCTGAAACAAAAGTTACAAATTAAGTGATAACAAAAATACACAAATCAACTGGACCCTAAACAAATTTCTAACAAAAATCTCCCCCTTTTTTCCAATCACCTAGGGCTTCTTTCTTCAACCTCATTCTGCTCCTTTTCCTTTCTTTGCTTGGCCATGAACTTCTGTTAAAATATATTTGCAATATAAAATATTTATTAGATATTGCTTTGCTTGCTATGTATACAAACAAATGTAATATATCTCATTGTATTTACAATTTAAAAGAGCCTGATACTATAAAATAAAGACTAGAAATACGGTGCCTTACATTAACATTGTTTCCTTCATTTATCAGTCACATGATACTAATGACACCAGGCATTATGCTTGGTGTTTTGGGACTTTAGTAGTAAAAAAGATAGGTAAGGTCCTTTACCTCATGGAGCTTACAGTCTAGTGGGGGAAGAGAAACAATACAATAAATAGATAAGGTAATTTTGGGTGGTGGCAAGCCGCATAAAGGAAAAATTAATAAGGTAATTGACTGAGGCTTATCCTTTTTTTAGGGGAGGGAGTGTTCTACTTTAGCTAAGTCTTTCTTAGGCAAAAGCCTTTCTGGGAAGCTGACATTTAAATAGAAACCTAAAAGATGAAAATTAACACAATACAAGTGGGACTGGGAGAGGGCAAGGGAACAGCAATATAAAGGTGCAAGGGCAGCAACAGGGCTTTTGTGTATGAAAAATAAACAAAAAGAGCTAGAAAAACTGGAACATAGCAATTAAGGGCTTGAGCCTAGAATAAAAACAGAGCGAGGTTCAAATCCTAGGTTTGCCATTAATTAGCTATGTGACCTTGGGATTAAATACTTAGGCTTAGATATTCTTTAAGTCTGTTTCCTCATCTTTAAAATTGGAATGATAGCATCTACTTTATAAAGTTAATCTGTACAGGATGGTTTAAACAAGCTTCCAGCAAGTAAGAGCTCAATAAATGTTAGATGAGCCACAAATTCAATTTGGAAAATGTATTCAAACAGGAGGAATCAGAACTATGGCTGATGATGATTCGCGAGAGTAGCACTCCCTGAAGATGTGTACAACTTGAAAAAAAGGGAAGGATTTGTGATTAAATCAGTTTAGGAAATGGGTTAAATAGTTAAGCTGTTCTTTCTAACTAGACAATTCAGAAATTTTAATATACTGCTCACAAAAATTAGGGGATATTTCAAAATAAATATGAAGCAATAAAAAAAGAAGCATTTGACTTCTTTTTTATTAAAGAACATCAGAAAAGCAAATGACAAGTCAAAGAAAGTTGTTCAATTATGCAAATGAGACGCAAAACCAATATTTATTTCATTGGTGAAAATGCACTATACAACAGGCTGAAAGTACTGGAGTATCTCTATGTTCCCTGATCCGCTAATTTTTGTGAGCAGTGTATGTTTTATGTCCATGACTCTGCAAGAGCACATCAGAATATAGTTTCCCATACTTACTGAAGTGTCACATGGGACACTAGTGGCAAATGCTGCCAGAAGAAAGAAAGACTAAAAGTTACTGACAAGGTACAGTGAAGGGGAGAAATAGGAATCTAAACTTAAATCAACTGGCACAAACCTTCAAAAGTTCTCCCAAATTAAAAGAACGCACATTTGGGGTGGATACTTAAGTAGTTTGATTATAATACCATCACCTGAAGATTTTATGAGGAGTTAAGAATAAAAAAAATTTACCTCTGTATTTTGCTTATGACGTGTACTCTTGCAGTGATTTGTCATTGCTTTTTCACCTGAGTAGAAGAGGGAACAAATTGGACAGAAGTATCCAGGCTTCGGTACAAGAAAGTCTATATCTAGAGGATAGGAAGAAAGAGGGTTAAGAGAAAAAAGAAAATTTATGATCATTTATTTATCTATAGCTATGTTAATCAACTTATGTAAACACAACAAAAAGCTAAGCACAGTATATACTTACATACAAATATAACATTCACTGCTATATATCTAGGGATCAAGTGCAATTAAGCTTTAAATCACAAAAACGAAATCTTTATTTTAAATTCTGTAATATTCCAGGGCCTCCAGGAATGCCAGGGAATTTCTTCAGAACAGCTATTCATTTGAAAAGAATCCCTTAGAGATTATTTGAAATAAACCTCTTTGGAATCCCCTATTAAAATAAAACAGGAACAAGGCAGAATGATGGGCAACTGTCTGCTTGAGGAATTCTTGGACCAATAAGGAGCCCCTCAGATCATCTTAGCTAGCCAGGAACAAAATTTGTTAGCTAAGTTTTTCAGTATGTTCTACTTACATGCAATTTATGCCTGGGCACGTATTAAATCAATTCTTATCAGAGCATCAAAAAATGTATCAGAAATTTAAAAAAAAGACATACCCCAGATTTCAAGAGTGCAATTAGTAAGAAGATCCTTCCTAGGTGAAAACAGCCTAATAAACTTTATAGAAATGCCAATGTGCAAAACTTGCTAATTTCCACTCTAAAATAATCATCTAAGCAAGGTTTATTCCATTACTCATCTAAACAACAGAACCTTCATTATGGTAATGAATTTCTATTCCATGTGAATAAGGAAAAAAAATATTGTCACTTTACCTTCAGAGACATCAGCGGCCACTGATTTCCCTAAAGAAGAGTCCTCAATCTTCTTGCGCTTTTGTTCTGGTTCTGAATCCTTAAAGCCAGACTCTTCATCATCAACTAAAGTCATTTTTTTAAAGAAACAAAGTTATTTGAAATAGATTTATAGACTTTGTAAAGCTAATATTAAATAATCCTTTCCTTCAAAGATCGTTTTATGGCTTATCCCTCTAAGTAAATCTTCCTTGGTTTAATCTTACCTGACCACTCTTCCAAGGTTCTTTGAAATAAGGAATAAATGGGTAAATCTGTTTAACCCTACTAAATACATTTGAAGGAAAAAGACTAAAGCTAGCAGCTGATTTATAAATTGTTCCATAAAGAATTTAATGGGTAATGGAAGTTGAGTAATTACTGTCAAGGGTTAACTTGTGTATGCCAAGTATTGGGTTGGAGATAAAGGGGAAAGGACATGAGCAGAAAATAATTCAGAAGACCTTCGAAACCAACCAACCAAACAAATAAATAAATAAAATAAACAAACAAAAAACCCCCTCAATCCTGGCCAGGTGGCTCAACTGGTTAGAACGTTGTCTCAATAAGCCAAGGTTGAAGGTTTGATGCCCAGTCAGGGCACATACAAGAATCAACCAATAATAACATGTATAAGTGAAACAACAAATTGATGTTTCTCTCTCTCTAAAATCAATAAATAAAAATTAAAAAAATAAAAAACACAAAAACTGAGCCTAAGCTGATGAACTGATACGCCCAAGGTTGCATGACTAGTAACTGACGGAGACTAGAGCTAAGACTATGACTTCAAGTTCAGTGCTCTCCCCAGGCAACCAGGCTACCTATACTAAATCTGAGGAGAGTGCTAGGAATTTTGATATACTTATTCATTCTTCTCTTATTTCTCACATTTGACTGGTAATCAAGTCCTCAAGTGTTGATAAAAAAGGCTTGACTTGATGGTTATAACAGCCTCCAGTCTCATCCTACACAAGTTTATTCCCTCATCAAAGTAATAAACTTTTCCAAACACATTGGCTCCTGAAATTTAAAAGACACATTTATCTCAAAATAATAATTATGATAATTTAAATAGATTAAAACAAATATTATAAGTTTAAAAGTTATCTTTTCTTAAACTAGAAAACACTCAAACATACTTGTCTCTCTGTTAATGGAAATAAATTGTTATGGAAGCCTCCTTTCTCTATTCTTCATCCTTTAACTAAAGCCTCCTTTCTCTATTCTTCATCCTTTAACTAAAGCATTAACTATGGCTTGGTATCAAGGACAGGTTATAGAAGAGAGACAAAGACAGAGGAGTACCTATTTGGGAGAGAGCTGCAAGAAAGACGGCATGAGCAATAGCAATAAATGATGGAGAGAAGACAAATAAAAACTAAATTAAGAAAAAAACCCTTAAGTTTCACAATAACCCAATGGAAGGTCTCTGTCAACACCAATACAGGAAAGTGGTTCAGAAAGAAGCCAAAATATATCCATTTCAATGGGAGATGAAGAAGTAAAAATAAGTGTTCTTTCTCAATGCTTTGCTCTAAAACAGTGGTTCATAACCTTTTTTGAGGTACCAAACCCACCAGTTTCATATGCGCATTCACTGAACCCTTCTTTAGTGATAAATAAAATATATTTTTTTCAAATTCAAGACATAGGTATATGTTTTTTTAATGGTGCACAAAATGAGCCATGCATGAGCATCACCTTGCTCAAAGAACAAAACCAACAAAGTGCATAAACTCACAACAAATTACAGTATTACTTTATTCTGGCCTTTGCGGCAGAGGCTTCTCCGAACCCGAGACCGACTCATCAAACCCCTAGGGTTCAATAGAACCCAGGTTAAGAACCACTGCTCTAAAAAAAGGACAAAAGGATGGGAGCTAGACAGATTCCAAAGTTAAGGGCATGGTTTTTTAAATGGGAAAGACCTGGACCTATTTTATGTGTGAGGAGCCAACATAGGTGAAATACAGGATAGCAGACAGGGGAAATCATGTATTTGCTCTAGTAAATATGTAGAAATGAAAGTGAGGTTATCCAGTAAGGAATGGGCTAGGTAATGCAGAGGGGAGAAAAAGGCTTATATTACAGCTGGTTAGGAAATGGGTAAGGCAGGAGGCCTATCACAGATTATGAAGTAGCACTGAAGGCCCAGTTAAGATCAGATTCAATGAACTCGGACTAAATCACAACTGGTAGTTTTTCCTTAGAGAAGACAGAAAAGGTGCTACAGAGATTCTATACAGGGCTGTTTAAGGCATTTGGGTTGTTGATTTTTTTTTTTTTGCTTTATCTCTTTGAATTAACAATTTAAGATCTGGAATGGTGTGCTTTTTTTCTACCCCTTTTAGCATTTTGCAATGAGTAAAATGGACACAATGACAAATATTTGTTTTTTGACTAGAAAACTCTCCTTCACTTAGACAATGTACCCTATTTGTTTCAACAGAATGTGATTAATGTTATTAAAACATTTTAATTCACTGGCTGGCTGCCTGGCAGCATCCACAAAGCAACAGATCTAGTCTACAAATAAGGGCTAGTTAGTAAATGATATCCACTTGATACTCCCAACATGGTCAGAATAACCTTTCATGGATCATTTCCACAAATTCGTGTCTAAAGATTGCCTATTATTCTATTATCCCATTTCATTATGTTCCATTATCTCTCTAAATTACAAAGATAAAAATCTTTATCCAGATTTAATCATTATAAAGGCTGCTTTCCCCTCTTCCACTCTATTTCACTGTTCTTCCACTTTACTTCTTAGGTGCTAGATCTAAGACTGCTGCCACGTTCCTCTCCGGCCCCCTCCATCAATCCTGCTTTACCTTCACTAATTTGGTAGGCCTCTTCATCTTGCTCTGGACCTGCTGCAACAGCTTTTTCCAAAGGTGGCATGTTCCCAATTCTAATTCTCTTGGTTGGCATTTTAGCTTTAAAAAAAAAAAAAAGTCTAATTAATTGCTACAGTAACAATATTTAAATTGCTTTTAACTCTGAATAACAATTTTAATACCTTTTTGCAAACAAGATAATATTCAAATTTGGGAAGAAAGCTTCTAATATAAAAGAAGCTTTTATATTATAAAAGAAGAGAATTCTACTAAAAAACATTCAGCATTAGTCTAAATATTCTCCTTTTATTTTCTGATTATATTATTCCAACTATACCTTCCAAGCTCCTTTCCCCAAGGAGCCTATACAAATTTTTCTATTTTGTTTCACAAACCTACGGGACCTTCCTACTATTTTTTCTTCTTAGTTTCATGAACTCTTTCAAGATTTCCTTACTGGAAATTTAGATCTCCTTCAAGTCCTGAAAGTGAGCTGACCTATTATTCTATACTCTCAAAATACTAATTAAAAATAAAATGGTACCTCTATGAATTTTTCTAAATCCAAAGGCTAAGCAAAAACTGGAAAGCAGTCTGGTATAAACATCATTTTATTTACCAAAAGTTCATTTTCCCAAAAATGCAAATATAACTCTTTTCAATTCTAACTTGGGTTTGCTTTCAGTTTTGTCATCTTTTCTTGAGGTAGAATAACTTGGGGCAAGGTCTACTCTGTAACTAAGAAACTTTTAAAAGCTGTACACATTTCTTTGCAAAATATCACCGGCCATAACTATTTCTTTGCTTCATGTTATCAATACAGACTGAAAGTATTAGTATTCTGAAACATACATTTAAAAAATTTTAAATGTAATATCCTTCATAACACAGAAAAAACTACTACTTCTAAGTATCTACCTGTTGAGTGCCCTTCAATCATGGTTTTCAGATCTTCTTCCATAACATTCTCACTTATTGGACCCACTTCGGACAAGTCTTCAAGTTTTGTCTTCCTTGTGTCTACAGGTCTCTTTCTCCTATTGCCTCTTTTATCTGTGGGATGGTCATTTTTGCTTTGTGCTAACTCAACTTTTAAATCGTCTCTATCTTCCTCCTCTCCAACTTCATCAACAGTAACAAAATTAAGCTCTTCTTTAAGGTTGTTAAAATCTGTCAGAGAGTCTTCATCCTCTTCAGTTACTTCATCCAAAGTAACTAAATGCAGATCACTGCTGTCATCCTGTATTTCATCTACAGTAACTAAAGTAGATGGGTCTTCAGGCAGCTGAGAAGAAATTAACCCAATGGAATCCCTTTCAGTATTTCCCTCATTTTCTTTAGTATTTAAAGTGGCAAAACTTAAGTCTGCTGACTCATTTAAAGGTAGCTCTTCTACTTCTCCAATTTCATCCACAGTTACCAAATGTTCCTGTTTGAGAAGATCTTGTTCTTCAGCAACAGACAGTACAGTAACATCTTTAGGTTCACCATGGGAAATGCAATCATCTTGATCAATTAATTCATCTAATGTAAGAAGTGAATTTGAATTTTTCACCATTTCTTCCATATTTATTTCTTCTTCATCTATTACTTCATCTACAGTGACTAAAGCTTGTGCTAGATGTGCAGCAGCATCTTCCTCTTCCCCAATTTCATCCAATGTTACAAAAGATAATTCTCCCTCAACAACATGAGGAACAGTTTTCTCGAACTTCTTTAAATTAAGCTCAGAGGAAGGGATATTTTTGAGAGCTTCTTTCCTTTTTCCCTTCAGTGGATTCTGCTTGGCTTGCAAAGGATTCACTTCTTCTATAACCTCATCCACAGTAACAAATTCATCCAAATTAAATGGAAACGATGGTTCCTGTTGGAAAGGTTTTAAAAAAATCATAGAATCGTGAACTACTGATAAACTGGCTAGGTTTCAAATAATCCCCGAAAATGTTTATGAAGTAACACTTGTGAATATTTCAGTGCAAAGAAGTTTCCTAAAGGCTGATACTATTCTTAAAAGTGCTACAAATGAGGCCCTGGCCAGGCAGCTCAGTTGGTTAGTGTCGCCCTGATATACCAAGGTTGTGGGATCGATTCTGATTGGAACACAGAGAAGAATGAACCAATGGATGCATAAATAAGTGGAACAACAAATTGATGTTTCTCTCTCTCTCAAAAATCAGTAATTAAAAACACTTTTTTTTTGCCTGACCTGTGGTGGAGCAGTAGATAAAGTGTCAAACTAGAATGCTGAGGTGGCTAGTTTGAAATCCCAAGCTTGCCCAGCCAAGGCATATATAAAAAGTAACTATGAGTTCATGCTTCCCGCTCATCTAACCGCCTTGCCTTTTTCTTCCCCTCTCTCCTCTCTCTAAAATCAATTAATAAAATCTTTTTAAAAAATAATTGGGTTTCGCCTGACCAGGCGGTGGCGCAGTGGATAGAGCATCAGACTGGGATGCAAAAGACCCGGGTTCGAGACCCCGAGGTCGCTAGCTTGAGCGAGGGCCCCTCTGGCTTGAGCAAAAAGGTCGCCAGCTTGAGCGAGGGCCCCTCTGGCTTGAGCTAAAAGCTCGCCAGCTTGGACCCAAGGTCGCTGGCTCTAGCAAGGGGTGGCTCGGTCTGCTGAAGGCCCGTGGTCAAGGCACATGTGAGAAAGCAATCAATGAACAACTATGGTGTCGCAAGGGCAACGAGAAACTAATAATTGATGCTTCTCACCTCTCTCCGTTCCTGTCTGTCTGTCCCTATCTATTCCTCTCTCTGACTCTCTCTGTCCTTGGAAAAAAATAAAGTTTAAAAACAATAATAATAATTGGGTTTTTTTTGTCCCTGGTCAGTTGGCTCAATAATATAGTACTGGCCCAGCATGTGAATGTCCCAGGTTCAATTCCCAGTCAGGGGACACAAGAGAAGTACCCCTCTGCTTCACCATGTCACCCCTTCTTGCTACTCTCTCTCTCTCTTCTCCTCCCCCTTCTGCAGCCATGGCTCGATTAGAGCAAACTGTCCCCGCATACTGAGGATGGCTCCATGGCCTCTACCTCAGGCATTAAAAAATGGCTCTGGTTGCAACAGAGCAAGGGCCCCAGATGGGCAGAACATTGCCCCTTAGTGGGCTTGCCGGGTGGATCTAGGTCGGGGCACATATGGCTATCTGGGTATCTGTCTCTGCCTCCCCTCCTCCCACTAAATAAAAAAAAATAAAATTTATACCTGCAGAGGTTTATACCTTTTCTCTAAACATAAGTACCCTGATTTATCAATGTCACCCCATTAAAATTAAAAATTAATAAAATAAAATTTATATAAAAAGAAACAAAATTGTTTTTAAGCCCTACAATGAATCAGCTGTAATTCACAAAGTACACAATGTCAAGGACAAAAGCCTAGTAATAACAATCTAATTCCATCTTCACCTAAATTCAGTAAGACTACCATTATTTCCTAAATGATGTACAAGTTTTAAAATGATGCACAAAAACCTACACTTAAAGCATTTATCAAACAACAAATATAAAGAATTTACTGTTCCATTTGTTAAATATCTCAATGTAGCTAGAAATAGCTACCTATATTATTTTATTGACCAATTTATATATAATACATATTTTAAGATATAGTTTACATACTGATAGTTATGGAAAATTACTAAGACTTAATTTCAAATATTACTGCACTTGAAAAAATTAATCTATAATTCAAAAAATAATGCCAATGCTAAAGAAAATAAACTCCTAGCAGGCTTCCTATACATTTAGTATGCTATCAATGATCAATTACTAGTATATACAATAATGAAATCTGAATATATGCCCAGTAATTTTGGGGGGTGGGGAAGAAACTATAAGCAATTATCAACTTATTAAGCCAATGAAACTAACCATATCCTAACTTCTGCTTCTTAAACTAACATTCTCCTTGCCCCAATAAAATAGGCCCAAATTCCTCCCCTAACAAGGAAAGTAAGTAAAATGACTGAAAATAATATTCTATATTCTGAGTTGTGGAAATCTAAACTAAAAAACAATCAAATATTAAATAAAATATGTAGCCTGGCCAGGCAGTGGCGCAGTGGATAGAGCGTCGGACTGGGATGCGGAGGACCTACATTCGAGACCCCAAGGTCGCCAGCTTGAGTGAGGGCTCCTCTCGTTTGAGCTAGGCTCACCAGCTTGAGCAAGGAGTCACTTGGTCTGCTGCAGCCCCCCAGTCAAGGCACATATGAGAAAGCAATCAATGAACAACAAAGATGTCGCAACAAAGAATTGATGTTTCTCATCTCTCTTCCTTCTTGTCTGTCTATTCCTATCTGTCCCTCTCTCTGACTTTCTGTCTCTGTCACACACATACACACACAACAAATGAAACATGCATGTTTAGCAATGTAACCGAGTGCCAAAAAAGTAAATCTCAGAGCCCATCCATTTATCAAAATAGACCACCTTTCTCAAAGTGCCGCAAAATGAGGGGAAATACTCCAGTAAACACCAGTCTCCTTTTCACACAATTTTATTGTGTTTATAACCTATTCCTGTCAATATGAGGTTGAAGGTATTTTCCTACTCTACTTCTTTTTCCGTCTCTGGGTAACATTTTGCCCTGCACCAAGAACATAAACTAGCCTAGTTCAAGGTCCAAAATGAATTGGTGATAGGGTCCAAAGAAAATGAGACATCTCATTCCTATCCTTTGCTCTATAGGAAAGACACAAGTTATAAGGTAGATGAACTCTTCTATGAATGAATATAACAGAAGGGTTTGTGTTAATAAACTCATTCTCACCTCTTTAGATTTGGAACTTCTACCAGTGGTTCTTTTAGGATTCTTAGTGTTTTGCCCAACCAAAGTCTGAAATATTAAGTAAAAAATACAGAAAAAAAGAATTAACAACTAGGTTATTAACGTTCTTAAAAAATAATTCAAATAAACATTACCCAAACAAATTCAGTTATACCAATATTTTACAGGTATTCCAAACTAAGTCAACAGTTATTTAACAGTATAAGCATGGTTTGTAAGTTATAGTTATAATCAGTTTTACTGACCTTTCCCAACAACGGCTAAGTTGGGCAATAAGTAAGCTGATAAATAAAGCTTCAATTTAAAAGAGAAAACAGTTTCCCATTCAGAAACAGTGCTAAATTCTCAGAAGACTCACTGCAGACTTTATTTTTAAACCACAAAGTTATATTTCTGACCACATTTTATCCAAATAATGCTTTTCAAACCTGTTAATAATTATAAACTTGAGCTTATGACACTAAATGTCTATTGGCTTAGGTCAATGGAATTAGAAAGGGAAATGGGAGCTTGGGAATGAAATGAGATGGAAAGTATAAAACAAGATCATATCTCCTACTCCATAGCTATAACAGGGGAGCTAACCATTCTTCCTACCCTCCTCACCTTATTGCTGCTGTCATCCCGTTTCATGATGGAAGTTCTAGCCTCTGTTTCCTGAGACTGTTTTGTAATATCCCTGTAATCCAGTTTAGAATCCTTGTCTTGCAGGGCTGAGATCCTTCCACTGCCTCCTCTGGTAATACTGCTCTGAGTGGGTTTGAATTTACTGCTGCTTTCAGCCAACCTGGCACTTGTATGTTTAAGACCCAATTCCTTGGCTGAAAGTTTCTTTTCAGCATTTATTTGATCTCTGAGTACAGATTTTAGAAAACTTTTCTGGTTTTCAGATTTTGAAGCCATAGTTCTTGCCTTTGGAGAAGAGACCATGCCAGTCTTAATGCTTGATTTACTGCTAGGTGCATTTGATGCAACCAGCATACTAGTTTTACTAGTTTCATCAGGCTTACTGCCCTGACCCACTCCTTTATTTGGGTATGCTTTGATCACGGTGTTTTCTACAGGTTTTTCTGTCACTGCTACCACAATCTTTTCCAACTTCTCTGCAACCATCCTAGTGTCATTCTTTTCAGTCTTCTCTGTTCCTATGTGCAGATCCATTTTGGTTTCCTTAGCATTACATTCATTTTCCTTCTTTTCATCCATGTTACTTTTTTCAGAAATTCCCTTATTACTCAGCGTCTTCTCATCCCCAGTGGAAATTTCTGGTGCGATGGCCACAATACAAGTAGATGGCACTATTTCTGAAACAGTTTCATGCTTGTCCACTTCAGCTATAGCTTCTATCATAGCCTGTGTAATCCCAGAAAAGAAGTCTTCTGCTTCAGATGGAGATTCTTCTAGAATTCCTTGGATATTCCTTTCTTCTATAAAAGCACTGTCAGATGTTGCTAATTCTGTTTCAGGATTAATCATTTCTGCCTCTTCCTTCCCAAAGTCACTGGTATACATGGGCTGATTTAAAATGGACTCCTCTACATTTTCAGTGAATAATTCAATGCTGTTTGGAATGGATGCTACAAGAGGCATTTCCACTTTGATCTCCTCTCCTTGAGTTTCAACTTCCAACGTTTCAATAGCAAAGTCAGAGTCACATAGTGTTCTTTCAGGTTCTTCCTCACAGGGTTCTTCCTGTTGTACAGAAGTTTCTGTTTGAATGCTGGGAATAGTTTCTTCTTCAACCTCACTAGGTTTAACAGAGGGACTATCAGTTGCTGTTTGCACCTCACTTTCATCAACTGGATTGTTTTTCAAGTCAGGGCTAAAAGTATTTAAAAACAAACAAAAAGAAACACAAACAAAAACACAAACAAAAATCAAACTATGATGAGAATTCAACCATCATAAATAATCCTGTTGATGCCAATTGTTAAGACTTCCAGAAGCATTAACGATTAAGCATTAGGAAATCCAGCCAATCAGCATTAAAATGGTTAAAATGTTTTGATGTAAACAATATAAAATTTTAAAAGAGATCCTCCATTGCACTGAAGATTTCTTTTTAGTTCAAAGGAAATGGCAAAATCATAACCACTAGATCCTTAAGTTATCCACAATTTCTTTCCTTCTGTGTCAAGTCTACATCTGACATCGAAAGGCTGTATGTGAACGTATCAAATTATCATTAGGCCCTATCTTTCCAACAATGGTAACTGAAATAATAAAATAAGATATGTGCATAGTTCTATAACAAAACTAATAATTCAGGAATTGAAATTTGAAATAGTATAAGTGACCCTTACCTAAAAGGAACATAGTAAAAACTGGTGGAAGACCATACTCTTAACCAAGTCACCTTTTTCTTTTTTTGGACGGGACAGATTTGTTTTTAATTTCCCAAGCACTGTACTTATTACTAATACTTTGGAAGTATCTTTTAAATACTCTGTTGGAGATTTAGTTAGAGGGGAAACTGACAGAATCACCTTAACATAAATACGTAGTCTTATTATATTAGAAAGTATGTACCTTTGGCTAACATTATGAGAAGGAATACATTAAAAGAAATCTTTCCAATTACAAAGAATAATTTAAAATTCCAATACATAACTTAAAAATGTAAGTAAAATTATTCAGAAGAAATGGAAGAAAATACAAGGCAAATATATGCAATTGACCTTATTTCATCATGTTCTTCCCAAATCCAGAGTAAACAAAAGTGCAATTCTGTAATTCAACTACAGCCACTGAGACAGAGACAGAATAAGTTATATGAATGTTCTAAAGATCAGATGTAATCTTGAAGAGTAACAAGAGAAACTCAAGCTTCCAAAGACAGTGTCCCGCATGTTATAGATTACAAACTGAATAATCAACAAATACATTCACTTAACTATATCAGAAGCAGCAGGTTGGAGAAAGACACCAGAAAGTGATCACACCACATCAATACCTCAGTGAGTATTGACTTCCCTCCGACTTTACAAAAAAAGAAGGAATAAAAAACCCTCTATGATATGCTTCTCAAGGGGTGGCCATATATTCTTTATTTAATGCAAGATAATATATATCTGCATCCCAAGATATTAATAATATTTTAGAAGGTTGGAAAAAGTGCTACCACAAGGCTATAAGAATTAGAGGCAATAAACTGGTCCTCCCCCTAAAGTTTCTAAGTTTAAACTTCTAAAGGAGAAAACTTTTCTAAGAGATCAGAAAAATATCTCTTGATAAAAAATGTAAAGGCAGAGATCAAGAAATTTAAGCCAAACAGCTAGTAACCACAGACCTTACTCAAGACACATTCTATTCATTTACATAAGCTACCCTTTGTATGCTGAAGGGGTTTAAAGGTTATTTGAAATTCACATCCCTTATATTAGAAAACAAATGGCTGAAATTTAAGTGTTCCAAATTCTAAGGCTAGTCAAAATAAAACTTGTGGCCAAAGTTTTATGACAAAGACAAGTTGTAACATTCAGTTACAGCATTTATATAAATATTATTTCTCAAAGTATAAGGTTTAGTGTTTTTCTTTAAGTGTAAAGGTTTTTTTATTATGTATAACATAGGTACAATTATTAAAAGTTAATAAATTTTTATTTAAGGAATTTCACATGTTGTGAGTCCTTCACTGCAGTTCCTCCAGAGTTTGAGTCTTACTCTCTTTTTTTTGCTCAATCCAGTTGTCATGTCAGTCATTCAGTCCTATATAACAGTAATAGAGATGGATCATGTGATCACAAACTAACTGGTCACTAGTATAAGGTTTAGTTTTTAAATTATAAGACTCATTTCCAATAATAAGGATTAAATTCAAATTCTGGCCTTCTTACAGAAATGCATGTTATTCTTAAAGATTTTACATATGCCAATCTATTGGGCTGCCGCTAGAAGAATAGCAATGGAGATTCTGATTCCTGGCTCTACGATACAGCAAGTAATTCCCCTTTACTATATTTAAAGTTTGTCTAAAAAATTTTTTAAGTCATTTTTTTCTACAAAATGAATTACTATGCAGCAAACATTTCAAACAGAAAGCACAGACCTACTTGGAAAAATGCCTCAATCCCATATTTGTTTCTTGTATGCTAGTTTTTTTAAATTACAGTGCTTTCTTCATAGAATTTACCAAAAATATCTAGTTTTCTGTCTAATATGGAAAAAAGCCTCAGTGGTATTCCAGTTAGCTTGGAAAGTCAATTTGAAATATCAAATAAATGAAATTATTAGCACTATCACACAGCCAGTCTTTCAAAAACATCAAAGGAAAACAATCATATTCTGGAAATGGCACAAAAGAAGGATTTCAAGAAGGCATTCAGGATACAAGCAATAATTTCTTACCCTCTGTCCCATCCCCACCCTACAATACCAAAGTTTCAAAATTTTCAGAGAAGGCATACAATAAAAGCTGGGCATGAGAACAAATGTTAACAATACTATACCATACACTTTACAAGAAACTTTAGACTGAGACTTAACAATAGTCAAGATTAGTATTTATTTCAGAGGACCACTGGACACTTCCCAACAATTAAGAATTGTTGAAATTTTTTACTTGAATCCTTATTTGGAGCTTTAATTATATAATAAATAAATGTTTACATGGGGGAGACGAGAATGGGCAAAATGTAGAGCTATTATTAAATTATTAATATTTCCATTTGAGATTTCTTTTAAGTAGATAATATATTTAAACAAAAGGATCATACTCATTATAAATTAGTAGCCACAAGTACTTAAAAAAAAGCACCAGTATTTTCTCAGGATCAGTTTACTCCAATAAACAAATGTGAAGTATTTGGGCTAACCCCCACAACTTTTTCTCTAACGTCATATAAGTAAGAAAAAAACTGAGTGCAAAATAAAAATTAAAAAATTATTACTGCTAGAATTTTTTACACAGAAAAATATGTTTTATAGTAAGTTGGAAAAGTAGAGGGGAAAAAAATGACCAAAACACAGATGATACCTACTCTTACAGACCTAAAAGAAACTTTATCAGATGAAATAATAAAATAGATTTGTCAAAGAGCCAACCAGAGTCACTGTGGCCAAACTGTAGGTCTAGCTTTACTACTAAATATGGCATTTACTTATTAAGCTCTTTATGGGCTTTAATATCAAACATGGCTATTGGTATTACTTCCTAGGCATATGAATATATTTGGTATAATGATGTACAACTTAAAAAAGTCTGTGCAGACACATAATAAAACATATTGCTTAAAGTTACCAACATATCTTACTTAATATATTCATAACCATCTTTATCATTTCAAAGTCTCATTAAATAAAAATTAATTACTGAAAAGAAAAATCAGTAAGATATCCTATTTTCCAGGCATCTTTAAAACTAGACAGTGCATCAAGTAAAATAATTCAACTCTTCATATTTGAAACACTTTCAAAATGCTCCTCCATACTTAAAAGCTCTTACTACATTACCTCTATCAAATAAGGGTAAATTAATATATAAAAGAGGGAAAAGAATTCTAAATCAGTAAATCTCAATGATAAGTAAAACGGAGGTTATTCATTAGTGGGGCAAAGATGGGGATAAGAGTGGATCATCAGGATGAGAAAATAAAATGACTAAGACAACCATGTGGTCTAAACAAAGTTTGTGTAGACTCTGAAGAATAAGCTTTGATCCTCTGAAAATATAAAGCAGTGTACATATTACTTTGTTTTACAAATATCCCTTCCCCTACCCCAGTGCTTTATAAAAGGTATCAAAATATACATGAAATACTACCATTTTGGTTTTAAGTCAATAAAATTTCAAAAGATTATGAAAAAAGATTAAAGTTTTACTATTGTATGTAACTATTTTTGAACAAAAATCTAACATGAAGAATATAATACTGATAACAAAGTTGAGTTATTCAGGAGTCTTAATAAAACATTTCAAAAACAGCTCATATTTATATATTTAATTCAAACTGTATTTATACAGTTTTTCTAAAAATAAAGACAGTAAATACTAATAAGCAAAAAACAAAACAAAAACACACCTCTTGGTCAAACAAAACTGAAAGAGAAAACCACAACACACATATATACAAAATGAACACAAAATATGCATTTTTTGCTACGTGTGAACAACTACTACAAAATACAGAAATATAGTAATTTAATAACACAAAAAAGTGTTAGCAAACTTAAAGCTACATACCTTTCTTTTCCTAGTTCTTGGTCTTTCTCAGCTTGAGCCTGTAACATAATTCCACATTTTATTAGGGCTATTTCTACTAGATTTTAAATATTTAAGCCATCAATACAATGCTTTCATTTCTTAAAATTTAAGCTAAAAAGAAAAAAATAACTAAATCTTAAAATATATTAAAATTTAGTTTTCAGTATCCACATAACTTATCAGATTGTAGAATTTTTCTCATTCAAGTTAGAGAATAACTCATACAGCGATTAATGAGAAAAATAAGTTTCCTTAATGTTGATATAAATAGGAAAAAAAATTAAGTTTAAAAGCCTGAGACCATCTTTTGCTAAGAATTGAAAACAATCAATCTGAAATATCAACATCTTTATTATGCAATTATTACTTTAAAAATTTCTATTTATAAGGGAAACTAGTTAACTTAAATACTTATTACTCAAAAGACCTAGAAGTGCTGGAAAAAATTTAATAATAATCCTTTTAAACATGTGTCTGAAGTAATGTTTTGGGGTCCAAAATGAAAGCAGAAATTCAGTGTCTATGTAACAAATATTGGACCAGGCACTCAGCACATATCAGTGAACAAAACAGCAAAAATATATGTCCTTTAAAGATTATACGTGCTAGCTGGAGGCATTTTCTGTGGGAATTGTGTGCTCTGAGTTGAAATTATCTTTCTCTAGATTTTGTCAAATTAAAAACTGAGAATTGCACTTAAATTTATTCTTTTTTTTAATAAAAAGAGGATTCCTATTCTGGGCGCTAGGCATCTCAGAGTACAGGCCTTTTCTATTGGGGTATCTGGTGGATATCCAGTATATATCATAATGATTTATAAGTGAAATTAAAGATGGCAATTGATAAGCGCCATCCACAGTGTTTCCAAGCAGTCTTGCCACTCGTAGAGAAGCTGTTAAGAGAAAAACCTTATATGATAGTAGAGGAAATCTATACCCGATACCTTTTATTAGCCAACTTGCTTCTTTATTCATAAATGAATAAAAGGAAGAAATATACAAAAGTGAATAAGCACACAAAAATGGCTGAGAGTATTGTAGAGAACTGAAGAGCTTTAAACTTCTAAAGAATATCCTCTAAAGAATTTTTCTGAAGAAAAATTCAACAGAATAGAACATCCACCTATCTAATTGGTATAGGTGTTATTTCCAAAAATACAGAACATTAAAACTAAAGAGAATAAATAACCAAAGAAATGATATGAGGAAAACTTTCCTTGGGTGCAGGAACACACTAATCTTTAGATTTTATAAATTCCTTGAGTGTTCTAAGCAAGATATAGGAAAGTTCCAAACCAAGATAAAACCTTGCTCACTGCACTAGCCTTATGAAACTCCTTGAAGATTCTTGAATCACCAAATGCCCTTGAGGTCTTCGCTCTTCTAAAAACCTCTTCTCTTCGATATATTCATAGAGTTACTGCTCTCTTACTTCCTTCAGATTTCTCAAACAACTCTACTTCAGAAAGTCTATCAATGACCACTCTAAAATATACATATCCCCATCATCACTCTCGAAACTTTTTTCTTGTCTCCATAGCACTTCATAACACATCTTACCACCTGACATTACATCTATTTCTTATCTATTTATAGTCCATCTTCTCCACTAAATAAGCTTCTTGAAGATTGTGACACTGATCCTCTGTTCATCAATGTGTTCCAATGTCTAAAACAGGCTGGCACAGAAAAGGAATTACAAAAATATTTGTTTAATAAATAAATGCTAAAAGCCTTCAGAGAGAAAAAACTAGAATATATAAAGGTATAATTGGAATTAGCCTTGTCAACAATTCTGGTTAGAAAAAACAATCTGAGCATAGAATTCTCCACCTAGACAAATTAACAATGACGTATGTAAATGTAAAATAAAGTGATTTTCAACTTTGTATGAATTCATATTTTGAAATTTTACTGCCCAAACATACTTTCTAGGGAAAATTACGTGACATCATACTCTACTGAACAGAAATGTAATCCAAGAGTGGGACATACAGAATTCAAAAAACTAACAAAAATAACTCAGAAGAGCAATAAAAAGAAAATCAAAGTGCATGGTTGCTTACAAAGAAAGTGGCAATAAATTTAGAGGAGTTCAAAGAATAGCTCTAAAAAGCAAATAGATTGGGAGGGAGGGAAGAATGGGATAGGGAGGAGGGGAGGGACGCAGGGAAAACCAGATTGAAGGTGACAGAGGACAATTTGACTTTTGGTGATGGGTATGCAACACAATTGAATGATAAGATAACCTGGAGATGTTTTCATTGTACATATGTACCCTGATTTATGGATGTCACCCCATTAGAATTAATAATAATAAAATATAAAAAAAAAAAAAAAAAAAAAAGCAAATAGATTCTATTCTATTTAACAAACAGTAAGTTATATTATATGACCTAAATAATAGTCTTCTTTTTTCCAAGTAACAAAAAACAATTCCTAAACTGTACAGAAAAGCCATAATGTAAATAGTGAACAAAAACAGCATCATTTTGAGAAATGATTGAGAATATAAGAAAGTCACCTGAGTATACAAGTTATAAATATAATACCTTCTTCTTTATAGACCCTCTATTGTTATTACTGAATTCTGCAGTAAATATCTTCATAATCAAGTTGTCAAACATGTAGGCACTGGTTTTCAGTACTTGGAATTAAGCTTTCATGCTTCCTATGTGGAAAACTCTAATTACAGAACTAAAGACTGAAAGGGATTACACATAGAAATAACTTAGAGATAACAAAAGCAAGGAGGACCATTTGAAGGGAGAGTAACATAAGGATGTTAATTCATAATAAACATGGCAAATTAAAAACTATTATTTAAAACTCTGGGAGCAGGATTCACTTCAATTTCCTAGACTATTCCCTAGCTTTTTCATTCTCACACAGACAATTACAATACCTTGAAATTAGTCTACCTACCTTTACTATCCAATATATCACTTACTGAATGGCTATAACAGACACTACATGACATGCTCAAGATCCCAAGGCTAGCTTATTAGTGGTGTAGCTAAGACTTTCACAATAAGATAAACGGGATCTCCAATTTAGTAAATTTTAAGAGTAAGATTCTGAGTAAGGGCTTAGAAGGTTTTATATAAATTTCACTTATTTCATTAACTCTAAGAATTTAGGATGATATTTCTGGAGAATCAAGTGTATTTTATAATTCTGAACTTAGTTGAACAGAGCAAAAAAAGTATTCAAAAACAAAGTTTTAAAAACATAATGTTCCATTGAGAAAAAAGGACTAAAAACTTTAAAATTTTTTCCTGAAATTATCAAGTTAAATAACGCCCTCAGTATGTGCATGCATCAGCACTTATCATGGTGCACTTATACGTGCTCTATTTCATTTGGTTTTAATGTGAATTTTCATTCTCTTAATCTAGCACAGAATTTTTGGAAGATTAACAAACAAACAAAAATACAGTCACCAAATATAAACTCTACTGAGCTACAATGAAATTATTAAGAGAGAAAAACCATCAGTTTGAATTTCCTTCTTTCAAAGATGGACTATTCATAGTTTTCATACATGTATTATTACTGTATAAGCAAAGTCTGTAAAATCTTTTTTTTTTTTACAAGGACAGAGTGAGTCAGAGAGAGAGAGACAGACAGGGACAGAGAGAGGTGAGAAGCATCAATCATTAGTTTCTCATGGCCGTTGCGACACCATAGTTGTCAGACTAATCATTTACTAAAAGCACCAAAGTTGATACAAAGAAATCTTACCTCTGATGAGTCCACCTTTGGAGATAATGTGCAGGTCAATACATGGTCACCTATGTTCTGTGGATTTTGTTTCAGAAAGCTGTACATTGATTGAGCAGATTCAGGACTATCTAACTGAAGAATTGCCTTTGGAGAAGATAAAAAAAATATGAATAGTTCTGCCTGACTGATGGTGGCACAGTGGATAGAGTGTCAACCTGGGAAGCTGAGGTCCCAGGTTCCAAACACATACTGGAAGACCTGCTAAGTGAAATGAGCCAGTCACAAAAAGACAAGTACTGTATGATTCCACTTATTTGATGTACATAGAGTAATCAGCTTCACAGAAAGTAGAATGGTGGTTGCTAGGGGATAGAAAGAGGTAGAATGGGGAGTTACCATTTAATGGACAGTTTCAGTTTGGAAAGATGAAAAAAGTTCTGAGGTGGACAGTGGTGATGATTGCGCAACAGTGGGAATATACTTAATGCCACTGAACTGAAACTTGCACACAGTTAAATGGTAAATTTTGTTATATATTTTATGATAAAAATATTTCATTTTCATTTTTTTTTTTTTTTACAGGGATAGAGATAGAGAGTCAGAGAGAGGTATAGATAGGGACAGACAGACAGGAATGGAGAGAGGTGAGAAGCATCAATCATTAGTTTTTCATTGCCATTGCGACACCATAGTTATTCATTGATTGCTTTCTCACATGTGCTTTGACCGCGGGCCTTCAGCAGACCGAGCCACCCCTTGCTGGAGCCAGCAACCTTGGGTCCAAGCTGACGAGCTTTTTGTTCAAGCCAGATGGACCCGTGCTCAAGCTGGCGAGCTTGGGGTCTCGAACCTGGGTCTTCAGCATCCCAGTCCGACGCTCTATCCACTGCACCACCACCTGGTCTGGCTTCTTTTTCATTTTTAAGGTGTAAATATATACTTTTCCTGACTTCAAATATGTGACTAAAAAAATAAGGTTAATCTTTATTTCAAAGTAAACAAGACTAAACAATAATTAAATGTTGTCAATCAATGCAAAACTGAAAAGGTTATTTTTAAAACAAGAGAATTAAAGATGTCTAAAGTAAAGGTCCAGAAATCCTATGTCACCTGTTACTTTCCTTCTATCCTACACCACTATTTCTAAAGTACCAAACATGTTCTATGTATCAGTTAGCAGCATGTAACAATTAATAACTAGTTGTTGGTCAATAAGGTACCTTTTATAAAACAAATTTTCTAACTTTCATACAAAACCCTACCTTCCTAGGTAATATAAAGTTGTTCAAAACCTACTTTTAATGGATATATATCTGAGTTAAATATTAAACAGAAATTAATTCCTTTTAAGGAAAGAAACCAAAGCATAGAAGGAATGATTACTTTATACTTCTTTCCAGATAACTAAACAAAGAAACCTGTTTTATAGCGGGAAGGGACTTCAGAAAGACCATCTCTTCCTTATAGTCACAGCCAAAAGAAAATACACTGGTCTATCATAATTCTGCTAAGAGGCTGAATAAGGCTTACATGGTACTTCAGTTCAGAAGCTGAATTAAAAGTTGCAGACCATAAGAATTTAGGTTTCAGTTTTATGTTCCCCATGGAACATATAGCTAAAATAGAAGAGATCTTATTACCTTGTTTTTATTACTCAAGAATAAATGGTGATCCACTCTGCCAAACTGAAGTCCAACACAAAGTACACATTGAAGTCCATCTTCTGGTAAGTTATCAAGATGTACGAATCGATTGTATATTTTATCTGTATTTGTCTGTAGTGTTTTGTTTTGTTTATTAAGAAACAGCATAGAAAAAGAAAAATACAGCTAAAGTATCAAATGTAAGACATAGATTAACAGTAATTTAATTTTTCAGAGGTCAAGTGATGTCCTCTCCCAAGACTAAAAAAAATATGACTCTATGAATGAAGACAGTAAAGTCTTAGTTTTAGATCGGAGTAATCACTGAATTAGTACACTTAAACAGGAAATATAATCTTACTTATACCAACATGATATTTACCGAAAATACCCTCAGACGGGTATTACCTATTTGGCCACTTAATATGGCTTCAATATCAGGAAAATACTTCACATAAGGGACTACCATCACCCTTGATATCTTATTTACCAGGAGAAGACCTTTCTGCAATCTCTATAACCTCAATATTTTAAAATTAGTACTAAGCTTTCTTTTAATTTCTAGCAAGTGAACACATAAACAACCAATGCTTCCATCAATTAAACAAGTGTAGAAAAGCACTTACTGCATAACTTACCTCTGGGTCCTTTTCTTTAATCAAGGTTGTAAATATAGCTTCCTAGAAAAGCAAAATGGAACAAGGTTGAAAGTGTAAGCACTTCCTCATTCATATGTTTAATTAGCCAAGATTTATAATAAAATAACTTTTATAAATAATCATTAAACATTGTTTTATAACAGCAAAGTTCTGTTTCTTCCAAAACCTTACCGTCTTCCTAAACAAGTTATTCAAGTCTTACTCTGCCCATACACCTTACACCTGAATTTGTCCTATTCCATGGACATTAAAGATTAATAAGGTGGTGGTGCCCTTGGCCAGATGGCTCAGTAGGTTAGAGCTTCGTTCCTAAGCTCAGAGGTTGCCAGTTCTATCCCTGGTCAGGGAACATATAAGAACAGATTTATGTTCCTGTTTCTCTCACTCAAATCAATAAATTAAAAAGATTTCTTTTATGATTAATAAAGTAGTACCATTTAGAAGATACTCAAATTTATACACAAGGAATAGATTTAATTTAGTAGTAAAATAATTCAAATTAAAAGCAAAAAATTGCCCTGGCTGGATAGCTCAATTGGTTAAAGCACAGTCCGGAAGCACAGAGGTTGCTAGTTTGATCCCCAGTTGGGGCAGAAATAGGAACAGATCGCTGTTCCTTTCTCTCTCTCCCTCCCTTCCTCTCTATTAAAAAAAAACCCCCAAAACAAAAATCAATCAAAAAAATCTTTTTAATTATAAAACAAAAAATTGACTAAGCAAAATAGGAGATGAGGAAGAACAACAATGTAGGCTAATAAAAACACAGCACAGTACATTAATTGAATAGCAATTTGGAGCTGTTGAAGCTGTTGAATTACAAATAGGCCAAGACTGGTATGAGACAAGAATATCAAAACTAACAGAATGCTTACATGTGCAAGAAGGGAACTTTATCTTATTATTTTATTTCCTCTTCAATGCTATTGGCATATATAAAACAATCCCAGCAACTGCATCACACTGACAATCTATAGGACGCGTTTTCAAGTTACATGCATTTCTACCTTGCTTTAGAGATTCTAACATCTCTGCCTCATGCCTCTTAGCAGTTGATAGCAGTTCACACAGAAACAATAAAGGGTTTCAAAATCAGTTAAATTTGAACAGATCTGAGTTTTATGTCGCATGACTTTGTGCAGAAAGGTTTTCAGGGAGAAGAAAAACTGAAGGTAGAGAATACAAAGAATTACTTTACTGTTTTAAAAGGTGAAGCAATGATGAATGGGATAAACAGGGAACAAACTCCAGAAATATTTAGGTTTTAAAAGAGGCAAAACCTAGTGACTCACTGTGGGAAATGAGAGAAAATTAAAGATAATTTCTGGGATTCCTGTTTGTATGACAGATAATGAAGATAGATAAAAACACACATAAGAATACAGACAGTAGTACAGAGTACTTTACAGGCAATAGTTAACTTTTTTCCCAACTGAACATACAAAAGGTGTAGAATTCCCTCAAAATGGAAGTATCTCTAAAACGGTGAGATGGCAGACTATGGAGGTACAGAAAGAAGCTTTCTCTCACTGTGTAAAAAAAAATGTGAACCGCCTGACCAGGCGGTGGCGCAGTGAATAGAGCGTCAGACTGGGATGTGGAAGACCCAGGTTCGAGACTCGAAGCTTGCCAGCTTGAGCGCGGGCCCATCTGGCTTGAGCAAAAGCTCGCCAGCTTGGACCCAAGGTCGCTGGCTCCAGCAAGGGCTTGCTCGGTCTGCTGAAGGCCCGTGGTCAAGGCACATGTGAGAAAGCAATCAATGAACAACTATGGTGTCGCAACGGCAATGAAAAACTAATGATTGATGCTTCTCATCTCTCTCTGTTCCTGTCTGTCCCTATCTATCCCTCTCTCTCTCTGACTCTCTCTCTGTCCCTGTAAAAAAAAAAAAAAAAAAAAAAAAATTGTGAACCAAGGAAAAAAAAACTAAAAAAGATAATACACAACAATAAATCTAATAAAAATTTAATAGGAATGATGATATTATTTACCTCATCTTTTACACTCATGTTTTCAGGAGCCATAGTTATTGAAAGTTGATTTCCATCCACTGATACTGGGAAGCAGGTATAAAATTTTACCAAAGAATCTGCTGATTTCCTATTTATTTCTATAATTGCCTTTTAAAACAAATTATAAGAATGAAAAGTTAAATGTCTTGTTATTTTTTCTTGAAAAGATTTCATACTTAGGAGTCAAATAAAAGGAATAACTTAGCAAACATTTTTAAGATAAAAAATGCATTCCTCAGAAATATGAGGCCAATATATTCAGAATATTAGAACCATAAGCAAGAAATAACAAACGGCTAAACTCACAAGGTAACACAACACTAAAGAAAAAATAAGGAGGACATTCTGGTAAATAACTTTAAGGAAAATCGTATTTTCACAGTATCCTTAGTCCCTAGAGCAGTGTCTAGCATGTAGCAGACACTTAATGAATATTTGTTAAGTAAATTAATGATCAATAAAATATGAGAAATATGAGAAATGACAGAACCAAAGAAATGTGTAATGATTGCCAAGTTATTTTCATTTTGTCCTTTTCAGAGGTGTAAAATTTAGTTTCATACATTTTTGGTTTTAATTTTCATATCTAGGTAAGCAAAGATATTATTTAATGAAATGAAAATCTTCCATATATTTGTTTATAGTATTAACTTTTTACAACAAAGAATTGTCTTTATGTTATTCACCAAATTATTAAAAATTAAAATATTTTACAAGCGTGATGTGGATAGGAATCCTTTCCCATTTTACACAAATATTTCTATTTTGCTTTTGTTATAATTTCACAAATGTGCAAAATGCTTATATAATTGAATCTAATACTTTTCCAAATATCTTGGAAAATATTAAGTCTCCATATAGTTAATAATCCTCCCCAACTCTAATAAAAACTAAACAAATAATAATCCAGTATTCTATATTTTTATTTTGTAATTAATCTACCTACTTATATTTTGGTATATGATGTAAAGTATAAATTTAAATTTGAGTTACTTGTTCCCAGATTCCCACAATTTTCTATTTCAGTGTATTGTCACAAAAACTTTTATATAGTGTGTCTGTAAAAAAAATACATTCCTTTTTATTCTTGTCTGTTTCTAAAGATTGCAAATAATGTTTCTAAAACAGCTTTACTGAAATATAAAACACACATAAAGTTCACCTGTTTAACCGTTTGAGTAGTAAGTTTTTTTCATGCTTGCTGACCCCCAGAAGTGAGTTTTTTATTTTTCAAATAATAAAATTAGTTCCAGTTACAGTTTTATTAACTTAAAATGTTTGTTTGACAACCAGTTCATGGAAATAAGAAGAACATATTTTTGCCATTTTTTAATGTTTCCTTACTCTGGATGGTCAGGAGGCACGAGGACACACATGAATGTTCGTACTACTCAAAGGGTTACATGTACAATTCAATGGTTTTCAGTATATTTACAAAGTTGTGCAACCAAATAAATAATCTACTTTTAATGTGAAATTGCATATAACTCATTTGTACTAGCCCTCCTCTCCTATTCTGTTTTCTTAACACTGGCTCCAATCAAACATATATCCTACTCTATTCTCAAAGATCTCTAGTGATCACCAATTGTTTTCTATTGTAAGAACACTACCTCCTACCATTCAATGGTGTTACCTCTACTATTTAAATTTTCTTAAAATCTATTTCAACTTCTATTAATTACTTTACATAATCAGTTCACTATTAATAAGACATTTTTGCTTTAAAATTAAAGCAATACATACTTACTGTAGAACATAATAAACCTATGTTGTTCTAAGAACTGATAACATCAGTCTGAGTCTGAAAATGGTCACTTCCATTTGAGTACCATTGGGAAAACAGCAGAAATACTAGCAAAAAAGTGCTCTACAAAATTTCATGTCATTTACAAATCTGTATTAACATAGTAAAAATGTAAAATTTTCCATTAAACTAAAATTTTGAGCAAAATTTTGACACATTAAGCCATTCCTATCATTAGAATAATGCAAAATAAGGGATATCTGTGTTTTATATTATAAAAATTCTTCAACTTAAAAGTTTACTGCTTTTAAACCTTTTGTGAACTTAATGTTTTTCAAAATGTGCTTGCATAGAACAGCCATTATCGACTCTTACCTTTTTATGAGAAGGTAAAATCAAAATATCCTTTGTATCACCAAATGGTTTTACTAGGTTGTTAACTTCTTCTACAGAATATCCTTTATTTGGCAAATTAGAAATAAGTACCACACACATTTCCTCTGTTTCCTTAAAAACAAATTTAAGAACTGATATTAAAATTTCTTTAACTGCTTTTTTATTTACCTAAGTTTACACTTCAGATCATGTCATGTTACTATTTAAATTGCACTGAATAGTAAAACTGATCGATTCAGGTTAGTCTAAACTTCAAATTAAACACAAGTTTGTCTCTAACTATAACCTCTTCCTTTCAGTTACTACTGCCATTTATGTGCCTTATGATGCCAACATCCCCAAGCTCCAAATCAGTACATATCCTTTTATTTTACGGAATATCAGTTTTAGGCACAATGTAAAAGTTTACCTAGTCTCTTAGCATTCTAACTATAATCCCTATTAAAAAGTAAATACTTCCTTTCCTTCATTCTCTTCTCTCAGATCTATTTTATTCTTCTACATGACTCATCATTTTCTTTCAGTGGATGTTGGTGAAATCACCAAAGATATTCAATAATAAGTTTGGCAACTTTTGACTTTTAATGAAAAATAGGTGAAAAGTTATAATTTTCATAAATCAGTTGAGAATGATTTTAACTAGTACATCAATGTGTTTATTAATGGTTCCTTCTAAAGTGCTTTAAGTGAATCTTAAATACTCTACTAGTGCTTTAAAATATTATTCTTAATATACAAAACAGGAAGACAAACTACTTACTACTTGGAGAATGGATCTTCCAGTCATAAGTAAACTTATGTTCAGCACCTGAATAATCTTAAAATCTTAACCAATAAACTCTAAATCAGTGAGATTTTAATATATTTATAATGACACATAACCACAGAAAAACAATGAAGTGGACTTAATGCCCTTCAAATAAAATCGCAAACACCATTTGCTCCTCTAAAAACACAAAGAACAACTGGTATTCTAAATATTAACATAGTTCTCATTTGCTTCTAGAAACGAAAATTTTTTTTCACAAAATTCTATTGGTTCTATTTTGACAACCAAAATAGAACTCAAATAGGATACTCAAACAATTGTGGTCTAACATTTTGTTCTCAGTGAAAAGCAATCCTTATAAACACGTACATTTATTGATGTTCTGTTCCTACATTTTCAGAACTTACTCTGAAGCTCAAGGTTTTTGAACTAAAACCATATTTCAGAAGTCAAAAAGTAATGGGGATTTTTCACCATGCCAAATCCTGTACATTTTTAACACGAGTTTATAGCTTAAAATAAAAATGTGACCTCAAAATTTCTTAAGCTTTAAAAAAAAAAGGAAAACATAAAAACTGACCTTGTTAATTGTTTCATTTTCTGTAACCTCCAAAGCAGCTTCTTAAGAAACAAAGTAAAATAAGAATTCATCAGATGTATTTATCAAGATCTTACAATGTATTAAATAGACCAGAAGAGTAGATAATTTAAGTAAGAAATAGCTACAGAAGTAACAATGGCTTTTAAGTAATAAATTCAGTTTTATTATAGGAACAGAATTTCACAATAATCAAGAAACAGAATGAAGATCTATATCATAATATTCTTAATTGCACTTAGGTATGAACCTGCTATTTAAAAATACGCACAGACACCCCACAAAAAAGTTAAATTCTTTATTTTCTTAAAATGTCTACTTTCTATCTTTAGCATAAAAGAACAAAATAAAATTTTTATTGGCCTACCTGAAATAGTTCCTTTAGCCCTATTTTCAGTGGCTTTCACTTCCACACTGGTCTTTATTTCAGAGTTTCCTGCATGAAATAGTCTGCTTTAATAGTTTAGAAAAACACACTAATGAATCTACACAGGAACTTAAGCTAGTTCATTTTGTTACTTCAACTCTCTTTAGGATGACCCAATTTAAGTCAAAGCTAATATAAGTTTCTCTTTAAAAACAAAAGAATCCTTTTGAAGATGTGTAAGCAATAATTTCAAAATATACCTCAAATGTACACCAAAAGGATCTAAAAAAAAGAAAGCATTAAATGATATTTCAATGTTACCTGGTACAGTCACAGATTTAATGGCATCTTTGTTTTTGACAATCCCAGCCTTTTTGGCTTCTAGAGACTTCTTTCCACTGGATTTTGCTGTCAAAAGCAAAACTGAATCATTATTCTAAGGGTCTGTTTGATCATTTAATATGTTTAGTACTAATATATTAGTAAATAAATAGTTCAACTTTATTATAAAAGCAATTCTTTTCTATATATTTCTATTTATTTTCAATCTGTTTACCAATAAGAGTAAAATCAAATTAAAAATTAGATACAATTTTTGTTGATAGTCATTAATAGATCCAAATTTAACCCTAATATGACAGAAGTACATATAATCACACACATACAAAAGTATATTTTATAATTTCTACAAAGATTCTTTACATTAGTCTATAGGAAAAATAGTAATAGTAAACAGGTATTATTTTAAACATAGTACATTTATTTAAAATAGTGTTCCATTTCTTTATAAAGAAAATACATTCTTCTAACATAGAAAAAATCTTTACAGTTACAAACATCATAACTGTACAAGCTAAAGAAGATAATATAAAGTGACAGCTCTAAAAAAATGAGAAAAACAAAGATTAAAGAATTTGTAGGGGGAAATGGCATAGCAGCCTGTGATTATACAGGTTGGGGCAAAAGTAGATTTGCAGTTGTAAGTACATAAAATAATTTATTCTTGTATTATTATTTATTAATTATTATATTCCCACCCAAACTCCTGGAAACCTACTTTTGCCCCACACTGGATAGCTGTCAAAAATGTTTCAACACATAAATATGTCTACAATGATAATGTCAAAGATCAAAGTTCCAAAATTTTAAAGTCGTACATATGTTTTAGGTTTTAAAATACTGAAGTATCTACTAAACTTTTCAAGTGGTTATTAGGTAGCACAAATTATATAACTTTAAAGCAGATTAAGAATATACAGTTTGTCCGTAAACTAATAGTGCACTTTTGACCGTGTGACGGATCAAAAGTACACCATGACTTTAGGGACACTCTGTATATACTTAAAAAGGGGACGGAAAAAGACTTTACCTGGGGCAATGGGTGCACAATGCAATGTGTTTTATTGAGTTATATATATAGATAATGTTTTATTGAGTCATATACTTGAAACCTGTATGGTTCTGAGAACCAATGTCACCCCAGTAAATTCAATAAAAAAGTAAAATATAGCTTGAAGTAGGGTACAGGGTTAATAATATTGTAATTACTATGTATATCAGGTGGTACTACACTTATTGAAAAGATTGCTTTGTGAGGTATATAAATGTCTAACCACTTTGCTGTAAAGTTGAAACAAATAAAATATTGAATGTCAACTAAAAAAAAAAGAAAAAGAAAACATACTTAATAAAACCACTCCTTCCCGACAGTCTTACCTGTTTTGATTGAAGCTTTATTACCTTTAGCAGCTACTGTTATCACAGATTTTACAGAACCTGCTGATTTCCCTAAATCACAAAAGCTGTGGTCAAAATTGGTTTAAATTAACTAGTATCAACAATCCCCAAAGTACCTCACAAAGAAAGAAAGAATATAAAAGTGACAGAATTTTTTTAATGTGTGTGTGTGGCAGAGAGGGTGATAGAGAGAGGTACAGATAGGACAGATATACCAGGAAAGAGATGAGAAGCATCAATTTTTTGTTGTGGCACTTAGTTTCTCATTGATTGCTTTCTCATATGTGCCTTGAAGGGGGTGAGGGGTTGCCTACAGCAGATGAGTGACATCTTGCTCAAGCCAGATGAGCCTGTGCTCAGGCTGGTGACCTTGGGGTTTCAAACCTGGGTCCTCTGCATCCCAGTCTGATGCTCTATCCACTGCACCACCGCTTGGTCAGTCCAGGATATGTTTTATTCAAAACATAAAATGCCATCATCTTTGGGTGCACGGGCCATTTTTTAAATCTAGCAATGGTGATATCTTCAGGAAGAAGAACATCACTAAAGTAAGAATTCAATATCCCATTTAGGCACATAAAAAATAGTATTCAAGCAAGTTAAAAAAATCTCTGAATGTGTGGAACAACTTAAAGCAAGTTTACTAACTCAAGCACATAAAAATAGTCCCATGTGGCTTTTACTGCTTCCAAAAGCAATTATATTTAGGACCTCCTGGCCCATGCTTCCATGGCTCCCGCTCAATTGAAAGGAATTCAAGAATACCTACATCATGGTCAGGACACATAAAGATTACTTTGATTCACCCTGGTGGTGGTGCAGTTGATAGAGCATCACCCCGGCTCGATATCCCATCAGAGCAAGTATTAGAAGCAATCAATGGGCGCACAACTACATGGAACAAGCTGATGCCCCCTTCCCTTCTTTCACTCCTTCTCGCCCTACTCCCTTTCCTCTCTCTTAAAAATAAAATAGTTTGATTCATTCCTAGTGGGTCCTATCTGAACCAGACTAATTACACTGTTTTGACCTTTATTTTTACATATGCATCCTATTACTGTTGCTTATTTGCCAAAATGATACTGTTTTTATAAAGACTGATCATCAAAGTATCACTGAAAAGATCACCACAGAGCCAAAATCCTTGCCATTCACAGAACAGGAAGTTTAGTTCTAAAGATCAGGATTCAAAACAACTAACAAGGTAGTATGATAAAAAAGCCAAATCAGAAGTCAGGTTCAAGTTGAATGCCAAGTTAAGTTGTGAAGACTTGGGTCATTAACTGATTTCAGTGCACTTTTCATGTTTATAACAAGGGTGGCAATTGCCATAACAATCTATCAGGGCTCTGTGAAAATATGGCCATGTTTAGAAAAGTTATATAAAGAAAAGGAATTACTGACATCCACAAAAATCAATTGAAATAGTTCACAAATACATACTTTACATCCAAAGACAGACCTTATCCTTCCTCAAAAAGAGCAATACAGCCCGACCAGGCGGTGGCACAGTGGATCGAGCATCGGACTGGGATGCGAAGTACACAGGTTCAAGACCCCGAGGTCGCCAGCTTGAGCATGGGATCATCTGGTTTGAGCTGAAGCTCACCAGCTTGAACCCAAGGTCGCTGGCTCCAGCAAAGGATTACTCAGTCTGCTGAAGGCCCGCAGTCAAGGCACATATGAGAAAGTAATCAATGAACAACTAAGGTGTTGCAACAGCAACAAAACACTGATGATTGATGTTTCTCACCTCTCTCCGTTCCTGTCTGTCTGTCCCTATCTATCCCTCTCTCTGACTCTGTGTAAAACCAAAAAAAAGAGCAATACCAATCCTTATAAATTGCCAATTAGTCATTAAAAGTTTGTCACACTGCAGTAACCTGAACCCTAATGAGCCTTTTAATTATTTCTTTCACCTACCTCTATGTTCACTTAATGAGTGAACAAGTCAATTCACTTAATACTTTTAAAGGGATCAGAACATAAGAAAAAAATCTCTAAAATTAAATTTCCAAGAGTTGAAAGGGTGGCTAGTGGTTTTATCACCCATTCACCCAAATCTCTACCACTGACTCACATAAACATACTATCAAAGTAATATCAAGCTGTTTGCTAAATAAATGCATCTTCAAAACCAGTTTTCTACCCATCTCCGGTCCCCCAGATTACTGCCTCTAATAAACTACTATATGAACAGTCTGGCTTTGCCACTAACAATGATATGTGCCAGTTCAAAGCTGCTTCCTTTCCTTTCTACCATTAAAGAAAAATTGTAATACATTGATCTCTATCCACTTAACTAATTGACATTTAGCAAAAATGAAAGAAAAAACAGAAAGCTAACACTAGGAGAAAGAGAAAAAAATTAACAATTACTTTAAAACCCACAATAGCCCATAAAAACTGCAAAGACAAGATAATTTGCAGTGAATTTATTTAGATTATTTTAATAAAATAAAGTAAAAAGAGAGAAGCTCCCAGTTAAAGAGAAAGAGGGAAATCTCTGATATCTAACATGAGAAACAGTTTCAAGTTACTTTATTTTGGTAATTATTGCATAGAAAAAGCATTATCTACTAAATCTCCATCAAAATTTCTAGATGACCATAAATTGCAAAGATTAGTATACACTCAGCACCTACTATGTCGTATAAAATCCAATACTACTGCTATATATACTTCTTAAATAATTTAAAGTTAATTAACCAATGTCTAGAATCCTAATAAAAAACATACCTGAAGATTTATTCACTTTGGCTGCAGATATCTTGGCTTGCCGAATTTTGGCTAAAATATTATTAAAAAAATATCAATAACACATTACCAATAACATCATTTAGATTGAGAAAAGAGCAAACATAAGGAACATCTGTATACTCATCTTTGTATATACAGAAAACTGTAACTATAGGTAAATTCTTAGACATGGACTGCTGACACAAAGGCATAAATTTAAACAATTCATATTAAACTGTCCTCCAGAAAGGCTGTACTAATTAATATTCTTATTAACAGTACCCATCCACACAAACACAGTATGTAAAAGAAGTTAGTAATATCTCCAGTCTGAGACAGAAACTGGTATGATAATTTCTGTTGCTTTAATTATAAGTAAATTATCAATTTCCATATGTGTAATTCATTCATCTCTGATTTGCTTATATTTGCCAATTTATCTTTTGGGTTGTTGAGGTTTTTCTTGTTATTTATTAGAGCTCTCTACAGATTAAAAAAATTAGTTCATATTATACAGGTGACAGTCTAAAAAGCTATACAAATACTTATTAAAAAATACTTTTAATGTATATAGTCAAATGTCTTCCTGATAAAGGACTTCCTCGCTTTGAAATTTAAAACACAAAAAAATATACATTTTTTCAATACTTTAGCATCTAATTATAACATTATATCTCTGACCCATCTGTAATTTATTTTGACATTGTAAGTTCATTACTTTTATAAAGTAGGTAATAAATTTAATGAATAACTGATCTTTCTCCACTAATTTATTAATTATCATAATGATTTACTGATATTTCATGTTTTGGGGACCCTTTCTCCTGTACTACAAATTGTCTGTTTATCTACCCAACTATATAAAACTGTTTTGAATCTTTAACTTTATACTATAGTATTTTAGTATGTTAGTGCTAATCCACCCTAATTATTCTTCCCCTTTGCAGAATTTTCTACATTTTTATGTCTAAAAATATCAGCTTATAATTTGCTTACATGTCTTTTAAAATGTTATTGGTATTTTACTAGGGTAATATTAACATTTTTTTTTTAAACCTCACTCTCTCTTTATATGAGTATTTTTATTTTATTTTTTTATTTTATTCATTTTAGAGAGGAGACACAGAGTGAGAGACAGAAAGACAGAAAGGGGGGAGGAGCTGGAAGCATCAACTCCCATATGTGCCTTCACCAGACCAGTGCAGGGTTTTGAACTGGCGACCTCAGTGTTCCCAGGTCGATGCTTTATCCACTGCGCCACCACAGGTCAGGCATATTAATATTTTAATACACCAAAAAAAAAAAAAGCAGATTCTAATAGGCTTTCTATCCAAAAAATGAGCTGTTTTCTCATTTAGTTTCTCATTTTATATTATTCCTCTTAAGGTCTTCTTTTCATAGCTTTTACCTTTTTTATTATTGTATATGGAATGTTTTATTAAATTATATACAGTGGTCACTCATCTCTCGCAGTGGTTAGGTTCCAGAATCCCCCGCAACAGGTGAAAATCCACCAAGTAGCAACCTTATATTTATTTTATTACTTATATAAATTTAAGGCTTTATAAACCCTCCCTACATTCTTATAAACCTTTGCCACACTGTTATTAACCTTCCCACACTAATTTTGCTATTTTAACACAAAAATAATTAAAATAATACATAAAAATACCTATATACTGCAAAATCCCACAATATAGCGAAAAATCCGCAACACAAAATTAGATATATACAATTTAAAAATCCGTGATACAGTGAGACCGCAAAAAGTGAACTGCAATATGGCGAGAAACGACTGTGTAAGTGATTATTCTTTTTTTTATGATAAAGTAATTGAGATCTTATATTAATTTAGAGAATTAAGTAAAATGGCTAATTATATTTAACAGCATTTCAATATTCTCTTGGATTTTCCATACATACTTGAGTTTTCCACCATACATACATATTTGTATCATATTTTCCAAATTTTTTTGTGACAGACAGAGAGAGGGACAGAGGAACAGACAGACAGGAAGGGAGAGAGATAAGAAGCATCAATTCTTCATTGCAGCACCTTAGCTGTTCATCAATGATTGATTTCTTATATGTGTCTTGATGGGGGTGGGGGAGAATACAGGAGAGCGAATGACCCCTTGCTCAAGTCAGCAACCTTTGGGATCAAGCCAGCGACCATGGGGTCATGTCTAGGATTCCCATGCTCAAGTCAGCGACCCCACGCTCAAGCCAGATGAGCCCACGTTCAAGCCAGCAACCTCAGGGTTTAGAACCTGGGTCCTCTGTATCCCAGTCCTACGCTCTATCTACTGCACCACTGCCTGGTGAAGCCATACTTTCCAATTTTTATGCTCTTAATTTATAGTGCACTAGCTAGTATCTATTATATTTAAAATAATATATTTAAGTAAACTCACAGAAGCAATGAGTGTTCCTTGTTTAGTTGCCAATCTTAATGGGGACTCTTGACAACCACTAATCTGTTCTCTATCTCTATAATTTTATCCTCTCAAGAACACCATATAAATGGAAACTTATAATATTAAATGGGATCAAATTTTAAAACTTCCTAGCATGAATCTTCAAGGTCTTCTATAAAGTGATTCCTCAATTCTGTTACCTTTGTTATATCATCTCCCTAACTGAAGTACCTTTTGCCTCTACTTACGATCTGTTTACATATCACATTTAAAACTTTAGTCAAAAATTACAGCTCTCTAGAAGCCATCCATAGTCACAGTCACTAATTTCCAACAACTTCAGTATACTCTCCAACTAAACATTATGGAAAAATGAGATATTCTATAAAATCCAATTTTCCAGTCTCCTGAATATTACTATAGTTTTAGTACTGAAAACTCAAATCTATTTTGAATAGAAAACCAGAACACACTATATACCCCCCTTTCCAATAAAGAACATATAAGCATAATTTAACTTTCTGAATATATTTTGTGCCTAATTCATTTTAGGTTTTCTGTCATGTCCTTCACTACCAAGCTGTTTATTATTACTAGACAAAGAGTGTAGATTTTGGCAATAACTCAATTGTCTCCACCTTTCCGATTCTAAATGAAATTCTAAAAAAATGTAAATTTTATTTACATTTAATACAGCTTACTAAAATTATATGAACAATTCATTTAGCTATATTCGAGAATAGAGGCCTTACGTGCCTTCCTGTGTGTAAAGAAACAACTTTTAACACGAGTATAATAATAATATCTATTTCTGTTTAGTCTTTTTTATTTTTGCTCTTTCAAAAATAAAGGGGACCAGACAAGCAATTTTAGCATACATTATGTTTTGTCTTGTGGGCACACTGGGAGGGGTATTAAGGGAGGCGATTGCAAAACTAATGTAAACAGCTATTAACTATAGAACTATCATAGTTATGATAGTAATACATACCTACATACTACATAACTACATAATAGTAAATAGCTTAATTCAGGGGCCAATTTGGGTCTCTACAAGGAAAGCACAATAAATAACATTTTCCTAGCATCACTTACAAGAAATTTCTAGTAAAACGACAAAATATACTCATTTGGAGGAGTATTAAAGTAGCAACTTACTGGCTGAAGGTGAAGTCACAGTTTCAACAGCTTTGGAAGCATCTGTATCTTTTCTATTTAAAAGAAGAAAACTTTAGCAAATTCTAAGTTATAAAAATTCTAAAAATGCAAAGCTTAAACCTAAAAATTTTTTAAATTCAATTTGAACATTGTCCCACTTAAACTAAAGTCACAGTAATAAAACATTAAAAAAATACAGGTTATAAAAACCAAAAAATTTAATTTCATATGAACATTCATTCTCACATATGAAATCACTTACTTTAAAGTAGATACAGATGTTTTCTTTGAATCTGCTGTCTTTTTCTTCACTTCTTTGTTCTATAAAGGAAAAATATTTATTTATTATTATTTTTTTTTTATTATTATTAATTTTAATGGGGTGACACCAATAAATCAGGGTACATATGTACAACGAAAACATCTCCAGGTTATCTTATCATTCAATTATGTTGCATACCTGTCACCCAAAGTCAAATTCTCCTCTGTCACCTTCTGTCTGGTTTTTCCTGTGCCCCTCCCCTCCTCCCTATGTCACCCTTCCCTCCCTCCCCCACCCCATAACCACCACTCTCTAGTCCATGTCTCATAGTCTCACTTTTATGTCCCACCTATGTATAAAATCATGCTGTTCTCAGTTTTTTTTTCTTATTTACTTATTTCACTCCATATAATGTTACCAAGGTTGAAGGAAAAATATTTTGAAGAAGAAAAATTTAGTTTCTTCCTCAGTTATATAAAGCTTTAGGAAATACAGAAAAGCATTAAAAAATGCCAAAAACTCCACTTAAATTCTTCCTACCCTAAAGTATATATTACTCTTTCCTAATTTATAGATAGAATAAAAATATTTTCTTCAATCTGTGATCATGTATGGCATAATTTTACATCCTACCTTTTACCACTCATCTACATCTTCTCATCACTATCTTTTAAAAACATTATTTCAAATAGCACTGTTACATTTCAGATTCTAACTCCTATCACGCTGATCCAATCTACCACCACCGTTCGCTTTGATTACAATAACCTCATAACACTCTCTCACCTTTTTACCTTCCCCGACTCTCTCTCCGTACAGAACTTGCCATTACTACACTCAAGACCTTTCATCAGAGAAAAAGCCAACACTAACAATGGCCTGTAAAATTGACATCACACGTTCCACCCACCCTCTAGCCTCAGATCACCACATACTTCTTCCTATACTTCTTTACTTCCAACCCCAAGCATCCTTTATCCTTCTCAAATAAGAGCATACATGTGGATCTCAAGTCTTTTCCAGCTGTTCTTTCTGTCTGGAATGCTACTGAACCCAGGGAATGGCTTGCTCCCTTACCTCCTTCAGGTGTCTCCTCTTCCATAACTACATTATTGAAAGTTGCACAGCATCTCATTCCCCAACAAGAGAACTTCTATTTCCCTTTTCTGTTATTTTTCTCCACAGTACTTGTTGCTAACGGACATACTATCTATACATTTTTTATTTCTTTGTGGTCATCTTCTCCTTACACCTTTAAGTTAAACTAGGTGAAAGTAGGGGCTTTGCTTTATTCACTTCTATCTCCAGTGCCTAAATTCACACTTGGAAATTAGTGAACACTCATTAAATACAGGTTAAATTTATCTAAACTTTATAATAATCGTCATGTTATTTTACACTTTCTGTTCTTTTCAGGCATCTTTATCGTTTTCTTTCCCACTCTGTGGGATTTTTACCCCAAACACCTCCCTCACCCCAATGAGTTAGAAGATACTCATCCTACTTCTTTATTCTACTACTAGTAGATATTTTCAACTTTAAAAGATTTAAAAAGATCAATTTCCTCTGTATAAAATTAAAAATTTAGTCCTTACCCCTTGACTACATACCAATTTTTGATGATATATTTTAGACAAAAAGTATTTTTTGTAATTTTAAGTAACATTTTTTGCAACTTTTTACTTTATATGATTTTTTTTTACTTTATATGATTTCAATTTTACTGTTTAAATGGTTTTTACTGCTCATTACCCATCATTTTATATAACTTCTCTATTTCTTAATGTTCTTCATTTTTATAATAATATTTTGTGAAAGATAAAGAGATGAACTACTCATGAGCACATACATGTCTGAGAACACTATCCTAGCCCACAATTTAGTATTTGACTTGATACAGATTGAACTACAATGAATCTATCTTTTTCCCACTCAACCTTGAAAATGTGTTGCTCTGCTACTGAAGGCTAAACTATTTCTTTTTATAGTTACACTGGTTCTGGCTGGACCACTATAGGTTACCCCTCCATTAATTGTGAGATTCAAGATCTTCACCAGCACTTAGTGGTGTCCTCTTTTGGTAATTCCAGTTAAATACAATTTCAATCTCCTAGATGTATCTATCCACTGTGTCATGTTTTCCCTCTTCATTATTTTAGGATTTTTAACCTCCTAAACAGAAAAACCAAAAAAAAAAAAAAACCAAAACAAAACTTTTTATTCTATACTTCCAACCTAAAGAAGCCATAACCAGAGTTCTGTTGGGGGTCCCCCTTCAGTCAGTGCATAAACCTGATGCTCTATCACAACAAGGAATCTTGACTGAGTTAGCTTTCTAAGGCTCCTTTAATTCAACACCATCCAAATCATATTTAGTTGAAGAACATCAATGCTTATGAAAGATAGGTGTGATGTTTTCTCATTTCCAATGCTGATACTTTCTACTATGCATTTTTATAAAAATCATGATAATAAGTATGATTGGACTCTTGGACTTACATTGCTACCTTACCAACCTCATCAAAAAGTCACCCAATAGAATTATCTATGTATAAGCTATATAATCATGAACCACATAATATTATAGTGGTCCAATCAGAATACCCCAAAAAAAGTCAGTGAATGGTTTAGCAAAAGCTTTTGCAGAGTCTGACAAACTTCCTAAAAGTTTGAAAACATGGGCCCCAACACAGAAAGGTTTTTCATTAACAAAGAGGAATGTTCATAATGCATTATTTGTTAGAAGCAAATCTATGAGGAAAACAAAGAAACAAACAAAAAAGCAAACCATCATGGACATATTCCTGAAAAGAGTGACACCACCTCAAGAAGAGCCTCAGACAGAACCTTCTGCAAATATTCCAGAAGAAACTACACATTATTATAATGTAATGACTTAAAAAGTTAAAAAAAAAAATTAAGTTTATAAAGTGGGCAGTATTTATACAGTCTACAGCAGTATATAGTAATGTCCTATACCATAATGTTTACTCACCTCTCACTGACTCACCCTCAGCAACTTCCAGTCCTACAAGCTCGATTTTTAGTAAGTGCCCTATACAAATGCTTCAGTTTTCATCTTTTACACTCTATTTTTACTGTATCTTTTCTATGTTTAGATACACAAATATTTATCATTATGTTTTAACTGCCTGTGGTATTTAGTACATAATATACTGTACAGATCTGTAGCCCAGGAACAGCCCTAGGTAGCCTAGGTGTGTAGTAGGCTCTACC